>OY282560.1:143805244-149307744 GCA_958295665.1 Tipula vernalis | reverse complement strand
AACACTCGGGTGGATCCTCTGGAGTAATTTTTAATGAATGGCGTATTCGATTCCTTATTTAACGATATAGCTGTTGATTTCGATGTTGTTATGGACTGGGATGGCTTTGATTCAATTGCGTCCAATACTCGAGCACGATTGTTTAAAATATTCAGCATTTTTTCCCACGTTGGAATTTCGTTTATATCAATAGACATTTCCCACAATGTCTTCATTTCTCCGATTATACGTGCTCAAATTATGTTGACAATAATGATTTCCCAATAATCAACAGATTGTTTCAATGTTTTGAGCGCTGTTAAATGATTAACACAAGTATCTATCAATTTATGCAGCTCCGCTGATGTTTCAGACCTCATTGTACTAAGATTTAAAATTGAGTTTACGTATTTGTCTATGATAAATCGAGCGTTATCATACCGATTAACAAGTGCACTCCATGCCTGTTTGTAACCCTGTTCGAAAGTTGATTTTATCCACAAGCTTACGAGCATCGCCACTCAAATTACCCACCAGATAGTGGCGCTGAATATCCGATAAACTTCTTTCTTCATTTTTCAGCGATTTGAAAATGTCTCGAAATGAAACCCATTCATCATATTTTCCGGTAAATGTCGGTAGCTTAATAAACGGTAACTGTATCTGCATCCTTTTTGTGCCATCTGATGTGCTCGTTCTCAATAACTCTGGCGATGATGTGTTGGGTTTTTTGAACTCGTTTATTTTTGATTGCAACCCCGATTTCACTTCAATGAATGCGACTTCGAAACTATCGTGATATATTTCGTGTTCCTGATTGTAATTTGTTAATTCAAGAATTTATATCGATAAACTTTTCATAGATCTCCGATACGATCTCCAACCGAGTCGAAAATTCATCCGAATTTGCTTGCTTTTCGTTTAACCAAGCTTTTTGTTTTGTTAATCGTTGTTTTACATACCCGCGTTTGGATACGAGCGCGTTTATACGATCTTCAATGTCACTCATTTTTATTAATTAATTTTTAATTACAAATCGCTCACGATATGGTGATGCAGAATGATGCACTGTTGGAACGTGATGGAATAAAGCGTTTGCAAACGGCCTAGCACAACATAAAGCGGAGGTACATGCATTTCTTATCGAGCACACCAAAAATAGCTATTTCTAAATTAATGGGTACTCTATTTATGATACCAAGCACCCAGATGGTAAAGCACATTTGGGCACTGCTGTAATAATTAAGAGAAGATTAAAACACTATGAACTGATGGGCATCTGCCTGGAGGAGAGATCTGACAACTGTGTCATATCGGCAGTGTACTGTCCTCCAAAACATGCCATAAAAAAATCCAGTTCTTGGATTATTTCAGCCAGCTGGGTAAAAAATTTCTTGCCGAAAGGCAAATAACTTTATAAACCTATAGAGGAATAGTCCCAGGATTATTTATCTGATGGTAACCCAACTTACTGGCCCACGGAAAAAAAGAAAATTCCTGATTTAATTGACTTTTGTGTAGCTAAGGGCATTCCACGTACATATGCTAATGTACCACTCAGCGGTAATAATAACAGTGAGAACCAATGTCCTAAGGAACGAAATACCGAACCGCCTTATAAACAAGTAAACTAATTGGAATCAATATAAAAGGCTAGTCGAACAAAATTGTCTACTTAATATTCCTCTGATCACACCAGCTGATATTGGTGCGGCGGTAGAAAATCTAAAAGATCTCATGACATTATCAACTGAAAGGGATACACAAAGTATAAGTAGTTCTGAAAATGTAAATAAACTGTCACGTAATATACAGGAACTAATCCAAAAGGGAAGGCAACACAAAATTTAAAAAGGGCAACAAATTCGAATCCACCGATTCTCCGCAAGAAGAAGATAATTATTTCGTGCTGCCCCAGCAAATGGATGATGGCCTCTCCTACAAACCTATAAACTATAGTTGGAAGAAAGTTAAGAATACAATTAAAAATTGCATGAGCCTGTAAAAGGCACCAGGATATGATCTCATTACTGCGAACATGCGAACAAGTTATATTCCTCAAAAATGGAAAATATCTTTGATCACAATGATACCTAAGCCAGGGAAAATGAAAACTCAAATCTCATCATATCGTCCAATAAGCAAGCTGCCCACAATCTCAAAGCTATTTGAAAAAATATTGCTAACAAAATTGAAACCAATATAAGAAGAACGAAACCAACATAGTATTACAGAGCAAGTAGACAGAATTGTAAATGCAATCAAAGTCACATTCGAGGAAAAGAAATATTGTTCTGCTGCCTTCTTGGATATCCCACAAGTCTTTGATAAAGTCTGGCACGATGGACTAATACACAAAATTAAAGAGTTTCTACCAAAGAAATTTCACTCATTTGTGGGAAACTATCTTCTTCAAATGCAATACACATGGTCAGACAAAATATCGCAACTACTTGCTTAAATGATATTAATGCAGGTTTCCCGCAAGGCAGCGTTCTAGGACCAATGTTATACTTGTTGTACACAGCTGATTTACCTGTAACCAACAAAGTAATAATATCAATATTTGTCGATGACACGGCCATTTTTGTACCATACAGTAATCCTGAAATTGCTTCAAAGGAATTACAGAATCATTTAAACAAAGTCCCGAGCTGAACGAAAACAAATCAACTCACGTCATATTTATGCTGAACAAACGAATAAACGATAAAAATATTCCTCAACAAACGAAGGTAAAATACTTAGGTTTGCACCTGGATAGAAGGTCGTGGAAAAATCGTATTGAAACAAAGCGCAACCAAATAAATATTCCATTTTCCAAAATGTATTGGCTGACGGGAAGAAAATCTCAGTTGTAATTAGCCAATAAAATTTTACTGTACAAACCGATAATCAAACCCATATGGAAATATGACAGAGTAGTCCTACCAATGCTCCGTGATACATTCGAAATAGTAATATACATGACGACCTCGGGATTAAAACCGTTTAAAGAAATAATTAAAGAAATCAGTTCGAAATATTACTCAAAACAACTAGAAGCACATCCCAACGAATTAGCCAGGGAGATACTAAAACAGCCGCAATTTAGGCGACTGAGAAGAACAGATCCACTTTGACTGATGAATCTGTGAACCTGTAAATTAATTAAATTGTGAGCACTAACAATAAGTATTAACTTTGGTTAAGACTTAAAATATGTAATAATTTCAGCTTAAGATTTGATTACTTCTTGCGAGTTTCTTATGTAGAAAGATTCAAGAATAAAGCCATTGGCAACATTTAAAAAAAAAGAAACTTAGTCCACACGTACACCGCTTAAATTATCACAAGTCGTACATTTGGCACGCGTGCGTTAAGTTTGTTATCGCTGTTAGTGATTTCATTAACTTTATGTTTTTTCTAACCGCAATTATGCATTTTTTGCCTTTTGTACACTTACACAAAACTCAAACTGTTAAAATGAATAAAAATTAATAAAGATAAAATTTCCCATTTATGAAAATACAAGTGGTATATTGGTATTTGTTAGTTGTTATTAGTATTGACATAAAGGCAACTAAAACATGTTATTATACATGATAGTGTTCTATGTACACTTGAAACTTGTATATAAATATGTAGACGATCGTTAATTATCAAATCATTGGTTTAGTTGAAATTCATCAGTAATCAGCTATTAGTATTTTAGTACTTGGTCATATGTAAAGTATATTTGTTATCAATATTAAAATTGGAATCATATACAAGTGAATTGTGTTACATAATGGATGTCAATAAACTGATTGTGAATACGTTGAATGGTCCGATTAAGGGGAAAAACTATGAAACTGTGTTCGGAAAAGATATTCTCGCATTTCATCGGATCCCCTACATTAAAACACCAATTGGGAAACTACGTTTTAAGGTATGTATGTGTAAACGGATACAAAATATGTCATATTGAGATTTAACATATTTTAGGATCCACAACCAGTCGATAACTGGAATGAAGTGCTTGATTGCAGTTTGCAATCAATACCATCGCTTAACAGAAACATGATGTTAACGAAATTACATGCTGTTATTGAAGGTGACGAAACAGCGATTCATATAAATGCGTACACACAAAATACAGCACCAGCTAAATTACGCCCTGTCATGGTATGGTTTCATGGCGGTGGATTTGTATCAGATTCGGCGAGCACACGTTCATACTCACCGGACTATTTGCTCGAGAAGGATATAGTGTTGTTTACAGTCAACTATCGGTTAAGTGTTTTAGGATTTTTAAGTTTGGACGATCCAAAATTACAAGTGCCCGGCAATGCGGGCCTCAAAGATCAAACAATGGCATTGCGATGGATCAAAAACAATTGTGATCATTTTGGTGGTGATCCAAACAGTATTACCATATTTGGTGAAAGTGCTGGTGGTGCTTCAGTTCATTTTCATTCATTGAGTGAGATGTCACGTGGATTATTTCATAAAGCTATTTTGATGTCGGGTACCGTTTTATCACCGTGGGCGACTTCAAAAAATAGAGATTTTGGTTTAAAACTGGCCAAATCGTTAGGCTGGAAAAACGATGAACCAGTTGAAAAAGCTCTGGCAATATTGCAAAAGGCAGATGGCAAAGAATTATTGAATGCGGTCGATGCGTTGATTCCACCCGAGCTAAAGTTAGAAATTTTTGAGGCATTCCTTCCAATTGTTGAACCATACGTAAGTGAACAGTGCTTCATTCCCAAGCCGATTACGGAAATGATGATAGACCCGTGGAGTAAAAATATTCCATTCATAATGTCAGCTACCTCTGATGAAGGTCTTGTAGTTGGTCTTTTTAGGAGTCTAACCGATAGTGACGCATACGATAATTTGAGCGATTTTCTATCATTTGTACCAAAAAATTTTGCGTCAAATAATGTTGAGCGCAAAAAGGAATTTGGATTACGCCTTAAGCAACTGTATTATGGTGATGAGCAGCCATCGGTTAAGAATTATAGAAGTTACGTAAATTTAATGTCAGATACATTGTTTTTACGACACATTCACACGGTATTGCAATCGCGCGCAACCAATCCATCAGTACCAACTTATTTTCTGCGCTTTGCCTTCGATTCCAAGCGATTTAATCATTTTAAAAATAATGTATTACAATTGAACGATGAGCCAGGCGCTTGCCATGCTGATGATTTGAGTTATTTATTTAAGAATGATCACTACGAGAAAACTGGTGGACTACCACGTGACAGCAAAGAATTTAAAACAATGCAGCGTATGGTTGATTTGTTTACTAATTTTGCGACGACATCGAATCCGAATGGTGCAGAAATTGATGGTGTGACATGGGAACCACTGAAAACGCATAATTTACCGTACAAATGTCTTAATGTTGCGGATGATGTGAAATTTATTGATTGGCCAGAAAGTAATCGAATGGCGGTTTGGGACTTGTTGTTGGCAGATAGTTTGAATTGAAATTTTTTTCAATTTTTGTATTTTATGTTTCTTGTTAATCGTATACGGTAAAAAATAAAATATACTGAACTGATAAAAAGACCTTGCTCAATTGTGAATAATATGCAAAGTACTAACAAAACTCGCGATCTTGATAGTGAATCAAAACAGAGAATTTAATTTTCTCTGCAAAACATTTTTTTTGCCTGTCTGTGGCTTTCTCTCTACAAAGAATTATTTCTTATTTGTGTTTATTATTGTCTTGATCGTATTTCATGTAGTCTATAACTGTTTAAATTAGATGACAAATAAAAACTTACGATAGTAACAAAAATTTTGATTCAATATTCTTATCAAATATAAAATTAAGCAGATTGTGATTATATAAACGGTCAACAATTCTATACCAACACAGTAGTATTTTGAATATTCATCATCCAACAACATTGCTCCTATCATCAAATTAGTGTCTCGTCATACCTCTTAAAGTTTCTGTATTATCAATTATTTGTGAGTTCAAGTGAATTTTGTAAATAAAATGGTTGATAATGTGCTGACCGTGAACACTTTGAATGGTCCCATTAAGGGCAAAAATTATGACACAGTGTTTGGAAAACAAATTTTAGCTTTTCATCGAATCCCCTATATAAAAACGCCAACCGGTACTCTTCGTTTCAAGGTCAGCTCGCAAAATTGTAATAAAGCACGTACACACAAAATATTTTTTTCTAATTATAATTTGTTATCTTTTAGGATCCCCAACCAGTCGAAAACTGGACCGAAATACTTGATTGCAGTTTGCCACCATTACCATCGCTGAACCGAAGTGTACGCTTGGGTAACATAGTCGAAGGGGATGAGACTGCCATCCATATTAATGCGTATACTGCCACCTTAAAACCAATTGAATTACGTCCAGTTATGATATGGATTCATGGTGGTGGATTTGTATCCGAGTCATCTACCACCAGTTTTTTTGCACCCGATTTTTTGCTTGAGAAAAATATTGTGTTGTTTACATTCAACTATCGGTTAAGTGTTTTGGGATTTTTAAGTTTAGATGATCCGAAATTAGGTGTTCCCGGAAATGCCGGCCTCAAAGATCAAACGATGGCAATTCGTTGGATCAAAAATAATTGCAAACAATTTGGTGGCGATCCAAATAACATTACCATATTTGGTGAAAGTGCTGGTAGTGCTTCAGTGCATTATCATAGTGTGAGCGAATTATCACGCGGATTATTTGACAAGGCGATCTTGATGTCGGGCACAATTACAGCTTCGTGGGCTTGTGTGGATAAAAATAATTTTGGATTTCGATTGGCCAAATCGTTGGGCTGGAATGATGATGAGTCTAACGAAAAAGCTCTGGAAATATTACAAAATACACCAGGTGAATCTTTATTGTTTGCTGTTGCAACATTACTTACACCCGAAGAACGATTAGTCTCTTTTGAGCCATTTGTTCCTACTGTTGAACCGTATGTTAGTGAGCAGTGCTTCTTACCAAAACCGGTTAATGAAATGTTGATAAATCCATGGAGTAAAGACTTACCAATGATAATATCGGCCACTTCAAACGAAGGTCTTTTATTCGTTATGTTCACCGACTTTATAAAGAACCATCAGCTTTACGAACAATTAGGTGATTTTGAACGGTTAGTGCCAAAAGAATTGGCTGTAAACAATGCTGCCCGAAAAAAAGAGTTTGGCTTACAGCTCAAGAAATTCTATTATGGCGATGACAAACCGTCGGTAGAAAACTATACGATATATAGCGATATGGTGTCCGATAAATTTTTTATTCATCCAATACACAAATTTCTACAATCACGGATAACAAATGCATCAGTACCAACATACTTACTTCGGTTTGCGTTCGATTCACCAACCTTTAACCATTTCAAAGTGAGTGTATTACAAATGAAGAATGTAAAAGGTGCTTGTCATGCCGATGACGTAAGTTATCTATTTAAAAATGATTTGTATGAGACGACGGGTGGATTAAAACCAGGCACTAAGGAACATACAACCATGGATCGAATGGTTGGTTTGTTTACAAATTTCGCTGCGACGTCAGATCCAAATGGACCAGAGACGGAGCTCACCAAATGGGAACCAATAAAAGATCAACAATTACCATATAAATGTTTAAATGTTGCGAATGATTTGGATTTTATTGATTGGCCCGAAAGCAATCGGATGGCGTTATGGGACCAGTTGTACTCAGATGATTTGAATTGAAATTCATTAAAATTTGGCAAAATGTTCTAGTGTGTCTTTAAATTGTCTAAAGGTAAATAACAGAAATAAAACAAATTAACATATGAATATCCAATAGATGTTTTATTGTAAATAATTTGCAAAGTGTGTGCTTCCACAACCCTGTGATTTAACAAATTCAAATTTCTTTTTTTTTTTTGCTTTGGAGTTATATTCTATTTCAACTGTTCGCCAACAATTCAAATCCATCGAAGACCTTAAATCCAATGTCACTCGTTCATTGATTCAAAATTGTAGATCTTGTTGCAGCAGCATTTAATAAAGTTATATTATGGTAAGAAAATGGGAAACTAATTTTCAAGTTTCGCCTGAAAGCCGGTTAAATATTATTTTATTAGTCATAACACCTGAATGACACTATTTCGAATCATCTTAATTGAACAACGAACAACTTAATATTGTGACGGTAACACCTTGTGTGTAATAGAATAAGTTAAATTAATTGCTCAATGTTTAACTGTACTAAAATGGAATTTTCCATGAT
Source organism: Tipula vernalis (assembly GCA_958295665.1). Taxonomy (NCBI): domain Eukaryota; kingdom Metazoa; phylum Arthropoda; class Insecta; order Diptera; family Tipulidae; genus Tipula; species Tipula vernalis. The sequence goes on along the minus strand of OY282560.1, from coordinate 149,299,556 downwards.
AAAACAGTTCTAAATGTTTCTACACCATTCTAACTGGAAAAGTGAGAAGTTTGGTTTGTTTATTTAAAAAGACGAACAAGATCGAATTGGATTATTAGTATTTGGAACGCGATAGTGTAAACTTGTAAGATTATTATTAGTATTTAGAAAGCGTTAGAGTAAAGATTAAAAAGGAATTAAAAAGTGATTTAAAAAGTGTTTTTGTGCGAAATAAAAACTATAAGTGTACAGTAAAATTTGAGAATAATTTATATAAAGTGATTTTGTGAATTTCTATTAATAAACTGTGTTGTAATAATTCTTGTGACATAAATAAATTCGTTGGTAATAAATTAAATTGATTTTGTATTATTCACAATCCAGTGATACGAACGTTGTTAGATCCTAACTATGTTAGATCCATACCCATTCAAAAAACGTTGCCGTTGAATTTATGCTAATCCAGAATCAATGAGTATAAGGATTTACTTAATTAAATATCACTGCGTTATACAATGGCAAAACTTCATTGGTACCTTTTCTACAAAAAATTGTTAATTTCTTACATTTTTGTTGAAGCTCTCGTAGAATCAATGCCACCAATTATTTTCATAAATAACAGGTTTCGAATGAATAGGATGAAATTAAAATGACAGTTATATATCCATAAGCCTTTACCTTTTGCAACACTCGTGCCAGCCTTTATTGATGAAATGAAATATGGTTCGGCCCATGAATTCGGCAATCAAATAAAAATTCACAAATGTAACCATCTATCCCCCACCGAAGCTTTAACTTCTATGATGAAGTGAAATGAAATTTCTCATATAAAAATGATACAAGCGTAAACGAAAATGAAAATTTCACCGCTGAATTTCACTTTGTGGTTCGCAGTTTATCTAGGTAAATGGAAGTTTTCGTATTAGAATACAGATGACATAAACATCTACGTGGTATTTAGAAGTATACATTCAGGGGCAAAACTTACATTCAGGGGCGAATACATACATGCAGGGGTAATATCATACATTCAGTGGTAAGTTAAAGCCTTTATGTTGGAAATTCATAAAAACCTGTAAGTCAAAAGTAAAAAGTTTTTTTCATTTTAAATGCTCTGTTAAACGCACTGAAATATTTAAGAAACCCGTCAAACTAAATTTTCACATCAGATTGATCTTCCTATTTTTCGAGACCAGAAAAAATTTAATTTCACTTTAACAGCGCACTAGGCTTTAGTTGAAATTGCTTCTGGTTTTCTGGATTAGCATAAATTCAATCGCATCGGAATGTGGACACAGAACAGATACATCATTTCTGTTCGATATAGTGTCATTCAGGTTTATTGATTCGATATAGTGTCATTCAGGAGTATTGATAGATTATCATCTTCCATCGTTCCACAAGCGCGCAGCACGAGTTGAATTAACTGTGTCATTTTTAACGAGTCATTTTTAACGAGTAAAAAGCAGTCGATTTTTAATTACAGCACGTGTTGTATTTAGTAAGAGGGTACAACTTTCCATCGATGCAATTATTTGATAAAGTTTTTTTTACACGCCTTTTTCATTTGCTTGTATCGATCAAGTATTCAATAATAATAAAATTAAATTGAAATACAATTGTAAATTTATGTAAGTATTAATGTAATGATTGTTTTTTTATATTTAAGGCATATTATTAGCATACATATTTTGTGCATGAAAAGTGCAATTTTGATAAACAACTTGTGGTTGAGTTGTATTCCTTGCTTCGTTAAAGTTGGATTGCAAATTACTGTTTAACTTAGTACCAACCGTGTATGTTCCTCGCAGTGAACTAACAATTTCCGGATGCCTATTCTGTTGCATATGAAGATAAGGCTGAATGGAATTCGAATTTGAGTGACCAGTGATTTTCATTAGTTGCTACTCCGGGACGTTAGCATTCGTTAGATATGTTACCGCTGGTGACCGATAACAATGGCTTGTAATTTTATTATTAAAGTTACCAATTCCAATATTTTGAGCTGTTTCCGTGGTTTCAATTGGACAATTTTTGTATTACGATGAACATCCTGTAAGCTGCCAGTTAGGATTTGGGGTAAGAAAGAAACGTTCGCTGGTAGCGCTTTTAGACCGGTTCTTTTCAGTTTTTAAAAAAGGCAGACTGGGAAAATATCGAAATTTTCTGTGTTAACTTCGTATCCCAAGATGAGCGGACCTGAAAAAAAACACAAAATTAATATTTTTGTTTATATTGTTACGTTTTTGCCTTGTCACTCAAGGTTCGTATCACTGGAATTGTGAAATAAATAAAATATTGTGAATAATACAAAATCAATTTAATTTATCCCCAACGAATTTATTTATGTCACACAAGAATTTATTACAACACAGTTTATCAATAAAAATTCACAAAATCACTTTATATAAATTATTCTTAAATTTTACTCATCACTTTTACTTTATTTATCGCACTACAACAGTTTTTAAATCACTTTTTAATTTCTTTTAATCTTTACACTATCGCTTTCCAAATACTAATAAATCCAATTCGACTTCGTTCTCCTTTTTATATACACAAACCAAACTTCTAGAAAGCTCATGACTTTTCCAGTTAGAATAGTGTAGAAACAATACGTAACAATTTTTATCATGGAAAATTCCATTTTAGTACAGTTAAACATTGAGCTATTCAATTAACTTCTTCTATTACACACTAGGTGTCACCGTCACACTACCCCCACTAAGCCTGTTCGTCACGAACAGGACCCAAATCACCTCCTGTGTATAGGGCCAGCCTCTCCAAATGCACCACCTTTGGTTTACCTCGATGTCCCTTCCGCATCCGATAAACCACGTCGTTCATCCTTGTGATGACAGTGTAAGGTCCTTCCCATGCTGGTTGCAGCTTCGATGATAATCCCTTTTTCCGTTGCATGTTGTGAAGCCATACTAATTGCTCTTCCTAAAAGCCCTGGTTATTTGCTCGCATGTCATATCGAGCCTTCATCCGGTCACTTGACATCCGTATTTTCTCCCATACAAATTGATGAATTTCATTAAGTTCCTCTTTCATTCGGTCTACGTAAACCTGTCCACATAAAGCCGATGATGGTACAGCCTAAAACTTTAGATCTTCAGGTAACCGTAGATTATCTCCAAATAACGTTTAAGCTGGTGTCATTCCGGTTGTGTCATGTATTGCAGATCGATAGGCCATCAGAAACATCGGTATATGTCGATCCCAGTTGCGTTGGTTTTTCTCAACGACCTTTGCTAGATATTCCTCCAACGTACCATTGAATCTTCCCACCATACCATCAGACTGTAGATGCAAACGCGTTGTTATCATTTTATTTATACCAAGCATCTTGAACACCACCGATTCAAAATTCCGACCTTGATCGGTATGAATCTCTATCGGAACTCCAAATCTGCTAATCCAGTTGTTTACCACGGCATCAGCTATTCTTGTCGTCTCCTGATTGGGAATGGGGTATACCTCCGGCCATTTGCTGAAATAATCCATGATTACTAGCACATATTTGTTAACGCTCTCAGTGGTGGGAAATGGCCCCGCTACATTCATTGCAATTCTTTCGAATGGTGCACCAACGTTATATTGTTTCATGATTCCACGACTTTTGCGTGCGGGTCTCTTCACCGCCGCACATTGGTCACATTTTTGGCACCATTCTATAACTGACTGCCTACGTCCTGACTAGTAGAATCGTTGACGTATCTTTGCTAGTGTTTTATTAATTCCTAGGTGGCCCCCACTTGCTCCTCCATGATACTCATTCAGGATTTCCGCAATCCGGCACTTTGGTATCACCAGCAACAATTGCTTCACTTTGTCATCCGTGCTTTCCCACAATCGTTTTAAACAGCCATTCTCAAGACGGAGGCTATCCCATTGAGCCCAATAAGCCTTGACAATGGGAGTTTTGTCCGCGATCTCGCTCCAAGTTGGCCGGTGTTCCTTTTCCTTCCATTCCATTATAACTGATAAATCCGTATCATCCAATTACTCTTTCCTGATCATTTCGTCAATCCACTTCTCATCAGGCAGCACTTGCGTAAGCCTAACGTCGATGATGCCTTCCTTTGCTTCAACATGGCCACAATGTTCACATTCTACTGGAAACGACCGTCTTGATAATGCGTTGGCATTTCTGTGTGCACTTTCCTTCCGATGTTCAATTTGGAAATCGTAGCTTTGATGACTTTCGATCTTGCGTGCTACTTGTCCCCCTGAATCCGAACGGCATAACATTAAATTGCCAAAGTTTGTACCAACACTAAAAGCCCTTTTCTCGCGATCTTCCTCATGGACTTCCACCTGCCAATAGCCGCTTTGTAGATCTAATGTAGAAAATATTCGAGCACCCGATAATGTGTCTAATGTATCGTCGATCCTTGGGCAATGGGTTGCTATCTTTTTTATTCACAGCATTGAGTTTTCGATAATCAACGCAGAATCCCATGCTACGTCCTTCTTCTCGACCAATACTACCGGTGAGCTCCATGGGCTGTTAGATGGTTTGATTACTCCTGCCGTCTGCATTTCTGTTACCATCCGGTTGACTTCTTGTTGTTTTGCCAATTATAATATCCTGGGTGGTTGACGAATTGGCATCTCCGCTCCCATATCAATTCGATACTTTACCATTGAAGTCCTTCCCTTATTATCCGATGTACTGCAGAATATGGACGTGTTTGAGTAGTTGATGTATAGAATCTTTCTGTGCCTCAGTAAGATCTTCGGTTCATTTCTGCATGAGTTGTTCTACCATTTCTTTCTGCTCTTGCATGTCGGCTTTTTCAATCGGACTTTTCTCTTCACACTTTACTATAGTTGAAACCTCGTTACATTTGCCGATGACTGTCCCTTTCTTGATGGTTTTCATCTTATACGAGAGATTTAGAGTCCTAATTGGTACTCTATAGTCGTTGTCTGGTTTAACTAGGGCTTTTCCGATTTTAATTTCCTTGGCTCCGTTCTCCTCTTCGTTAGCTTCCACAACCCACAACCTGGGTGACCCAAAACCTCCCTCCAATTTTCCCCACACGATTGTCTCCGAACTCGGTGGCAGCTTCTCCCGATGATCAATAACAATTGGCCTGGTAGTTGCTGCGCTCTTGTTCCGGGATGGTCTGTAAAGCCTCTCCTGCTTCATCTTTGAGGGGCACTATTAATGCCGCGACAAGATGTTCATCATTCCAACGGTTTTGATTGGCTGCCGTTTCAAATTGAAATTTGAAAATGCCGAATGATGTTGTTCCGTCGAATGTTGGTGGCTTTAATTTAATCGATTGAACGGAGTGAACCTTTTGCGTCGTTGATCCACTTGCCTTGATATCATTTAGTTCTTTCTCGAGACGTGGAACCTCCGCTTGTAATTTTTCTTCAACATGTTGAACCCTCGTTTGTAATTTCTGGTCAACCTGTTGAATCTGCACTTGCAACTTCTCCGCTTCGCCGTGCATGTTAGTTGATAATTCGAGAAGTTTGTCGTCGATTCTCTTATGACCATCTGTAATTTGGTCTTTAATTTATTCTCCTAGTTTCTCCGTCCGGTGTTTAAGTTCTTCGTGTGACTGCTTTTGTTGTTCCATTTGATTTTTTATTCTTGGTTTGACTGGTTTATAGTCTCTAACTGTCGCACATTTTGTTGTTTCATTTGGTGTTTAATTCGAATGCGACAAATCGAAACTTCCAGATGGTGTTTGTGTTGTTTCGGCTGACGGTTGTTAATCTCCTTCTTTTTGCTCTACGGTTGCCGCATCCGTTACTTTCTCTCCAAAATCATGTTGATCTGCGTCTAACCCTTCTTTCTCCATGGCATCACGTAGTCGCGCTTGTAAAACTGTTTTACTACCATCAGTAGCCAAACCCCGTTTCTCAAGTTCCCTCTTTAATTCTGGAACTTTTAATTCGTTGAGAATCAGTTTCTTTATCTTATTATTCACAATCCCACCGCTGTCACCAATTTGTTACGTTTTTGCCTTGTCACTCAAGGTTCGAATCACTGGATTGTGAATAAAAACACAAGAATTCATACAAGATGATGATTTTGGAGAGAAAGTAATGGATGCGGCAACCGTAGAACAGAAAGAAGGTGATAAACAACCGTCAGCCGAAACAACACTACCACCATCTAGAAGTTTCGATTTGTCGCAGTTAATGGCTGCTATGAATCAAATGATGGGACATCAAAACAAGCGACAAATGGAGAAAATTGAGCAATCAAATGAACGACAGTTGGAGACTATAAACCAGTAAAACGAAGAAATCAAACGACAGTTGGAACAACAAAATCAGTCTAACCAAGAAATGAAACAACAAATAGAGAAAATTGAACAACCAATCCAGGAAATTGCAAATGGGCAAAAGAGAATGGACGAGAAATTTATCGAGATACCCACTTCGCTACGTGAAGAAGTAGAAAAATTGCAAACCGAATTGCAAACTGAAATTCAACACGCTAAAACGGAATTTAAAATGGAGATTCAAAATGTGGAACATAAATTACAAGCTGAATTTCAAACGGAGGTTAAACGTCTCGAGAAAGAGCTGATTGACGTCAAAGCAAGTGGAACAACGACGCAAGTGGTACAAACCGTTAAATCAATTAAGTTAAAACCACCAAACTTCGACGGTACAACATCTTTCGGCATTTTCAAATTTCAATTTGAAACGGCAGCCAATCAAAACCGTTGGAATGATGAACATCTTGTCGCAGCGTTAATAGTGGCTCTTAAAGGTGAAGCTGTGGAGGCCTTACAAACAATTCCAGAAAAAGATCGCAACAGTTATCTCGAAATTATGAAGGCGCTGGATAGGAAGAACGGCAGTGATCACAAGCGGGAAATATATCGAATGGAATTGAAAAGCCGCTGCTAAAAGGGATGAGAATCACTTCAGGAAATTTCATCGGCAATCGAGCGATTAGTACATCTAGCACATACCAGTACATCAGCTGATTATATGGAAAGGCTAAAAATTGGCGCATTCATTGACGGCATTCGTGATCCAGAGACACGCAGGGCGGTGATGTTGTCACCTAAAGCAACCTTCGCGGAAACCATCGCTTGTGCGTTAACAAATGAAACTGCACAAACCATCACCAAACCGTCAATGAAAATACGCCGAGTGGAAATCGACACCAGCAAAAACACAGAACGGTCAACACCAAGATACCGAGACGGAAGCGGCAAAATCAAATGTTGGGCATGTGATAAAATCGGTCACATCTCACGGGACTGCTGGGAATTAAGAAGAAAAAGGGGAAGATCACCATCTCCTATGCAGCGACGACCAAGCGGGGAGCAGGCAGTGGCCAGGCAAGAAGGCCAAATGACGACAAAGTTGTTAAACTTGAAAGAGTCAGCTTAAAGGAGCAGAAGCTGACTCCCACAACCGATTGCCCCATAACCTCCATACGCGTTTCGAAAGTAGCAAGGGGCGGTGACAACTTAACAATCAAAGGCGACATTGATGGCACGGATTGCATTATCACACTGGATACGGGCGCAAATCGCATAATTGTCCGTAAAGATCTGATCGATGGAGGCATACAACCAGCTAATGAATTGAGGTTACAAACAGCAAATGGAGATAGTTCAATAATAAAAGGCAAAAAGATCGTGAAAAAAAAATCGGGAGAACTCTTTTCCAACACGAAGTGCTGATTGCTGATATTGTGGACGAAGTCATAATGGGGATGGACTTCATGAGGGCAAATGGCTTTGTGGTGGATGTTGGACGAGGAGTTTTAAGTTACGATAACATCGAGTTGCCACTTCAATCTAGCAGTGCCGAAGCAACTATCAGGCGATCACCGGGAGAAGCTGCCACCGAATTCGGAGACGATCCTATTAGGAAAATTGGAGGGAGGTTCTGGGTCACCCAGGTTGTGGAAGCTAACGAAGAGGAGAACGGAGCCAAGGAAATTATAATCGGGAAAGCCCTAGTTAAACTAGACAACGACTATAGAGTACCAATTAGGATTCTAAATCTCTCGGATAAGACGAAAACCATCAATAAAGGGACAGTCATCGGCAAATGTAACGAGGTATCGACTATAGTAAAGTGTGAACAGAAAAGTCCGATTGAAAAAGCCGACATGCAAGGCCAGAAAGAAATGGTATAACAACTTATGCAGAAATGGACCGAAGATCTTACCGAGGCAAAGAAAAATTCTGCACATCAACTACTCAAACGGTACACGTCCATATTCTGCAGTACATCGGATAATAACGGAAGGACCTCAATGGTAAAGCATCGAATTGATACGGGAACGGAGATGCCAATTCGTCAACCACCGTGGAGATTATCATTAGCAAAACAACAAGAAGTCAACCGGATGGTAACAGAAATGCAGATGGCAGGAGTAATCGAACCATCTAACAGCCCATGGAGCTCACCGGTAGTATTGGTCGAGAAGAAGGATGGTAGCATGAGATTCTGCGTTAATTACCGAAAACTCAATGCTGTGACGAAAAAGGATAGCTACCCACTGCCAAGAATCGATGACACGTTAGACACGTTATCGGGTGCTCGAATATTTTCGACATTAGATCTACAAAGCGGCTATTGACACGATTTTCAAATCGAACATCGGAAGGAAAGTGCACACAGAAATGCCGACGCATTATCAAGACGGCCGTGTCCAGTAGAATGTTAACATTGAGGCCATGTTGAAGCAAAGGAAGACATCATCGACGTTCGACTTACGCTAGTGCTGCCTGATGAGGAGTGGACCGACGAAATGGTCAGGGAAGAGCAATTGGATAATACGGATTTATCAGTTATAATGGAATGGAAGGAAAAGGAACACCGGCCAACTTGGAGCGAGATCGCGGACAAAACTCCCATTGTCAAGGCTTATTGGGATCAATGGGATAGCCTCCGTCTTGAGAATGGCTGTTTAAAACGATTGTGGGAAAGCACGGATGGCAAAGTGAAGCAATTGTTGCTGGTGATACCAAAGTGCCGGATTGCGGAAATCCTGGACGAATATCATGGAGGAGCAAGTGGGGGCCACCTAGGAATTAATAAAATACTAGTAAAGATACGTCAACGATTCTACTGGCCAGGATGTAGGCAATCAGTTATAGAATGATGCCAAAAATGTGACCAATGTGCGGCGGTGAAGGGACCCGCACGCAAAAGTCGTGGAACCATGAAACAATATAACGTCGGAGCACCATTCGAAAGAATTGCAATGTATGTAGCGGGGCCATTTCCGACCACTGAGAGCGGCAGCAAATATGTGCTAGTAATCATGGATTATTTCAGCAAATGGCCGGAGGTGTACCCCATTCCCAATCAGGGGGTCAATTCTCGTTCTATGAAAAAACCTAATGAAAAAAAAGTTTTCATTTTGATTCCATCAAGTCTTTTTCATTTATAACATTTCACACAACGACAATAAGCGATTCTCGATGTTCAAATGAAAAAGAATCGTGAGAAAAACGCTGAATAAGTTATTTCCATAGTAAGCTACACTGTAAACACATATTTTTTCGAGTTTCATGTATATTTCCGCTAGCTGATACAACAATTGGTTTAAATATTAGCTAAATAAATGATAAAGTAGATTTAGTTAATCAGTTTTTGTCATTGGCTGTCAAAATATAAAGTAAATTATAAAATTGACCAAATTTTTTTTAAAACTTAACTAAATTAATTATTTGGAGGCTTTTCTTAAATAAACGGAATAGTTTTTAATAGATTTACTTATTAGTTAAGTTTAAAGTGTGTGGCGTTTCGCAAACGTTTCGCTTTCACATCATACCTTTGAGCTTTTGCTGTTTGGGCATAATGATCGAAATAGGTACATTTTTTGTTTCGTTTTTTTTATATAAAAATTTGGTAGAAGAGAACAAAAAACAACGTGTTTGAGAACACAAGCATTTTTATAATTGTATTTGGTTAAAAATAAAAATCGTAAAAAATTTATTATTTATATATATTACGTAAAAGTATTGTAGCCGAATCTTTTTAATTAATAAAGATAATCGGTCATCAACAAACGAAATACATATTATTTCATTTCCTTGCAGTCAGATCGGAGATCGCCCCATTTAGTACAGTGTTAAAAATAACCAAAGTGGTAACACCGACGTGATTTGGGGCGCAAATTAAAAACAAACAGCGTCCAGTTGCATCATCGCCAGCATATGCAAAATAATCGACGAGCCATTACTCGTGTGTACGGATATTATTAGCCATATTGGTTTTCACACGACGCCATTTGGGGCGCAAAAAAGAACAAATATAGCGTCCAGTTGCATCATCGTCAGCATACGAAACATAATCGACGAGCCGTTATTGGAGTGTACAGAGTTTATTCGGCCAACTTTGTCGTTATCATTTTCATTTGGCGTATTCAAACTGTTATTGTCAAGCTAACGTGAGTTTTTTTTTAAAAATCGTTGTTCACACGGAGCGGATCGCTCTACGAATAGCAGTATTCAATTTTTGTAAGGATCAGCATTTTGAAGACATCGTGCAAACATAACCTACATTTATTCATCAATTATTAGTTGTCATATTTCCATTATTGCAGTAATTGTAAGTACCTTCTAATTTTGATCATTTTATTGTGTACATATTGTCAGAGGCTCAAAGAGGGGATGTTTGAAATCGCGTTCGCGTTTTTTGCGTTTGGGTTAGTTTTTCTAATCCTTTGTGCGTTTACGCGTTCTTTCGTGTTGTGTGTTTATGATAAGTCGGATAAAGAAGATTCCGCGAATGGTGGTGACAGTGGCGTCGTTGTAGAAGAGACGGTTACGTTGACACAGAAACAGCTGCGGGAATTGATTGACGAAAAATTCCAACAATTTAAAAATTCGTTAACGGCTCCTCTCGGTTCCGCCGGTGTTAAACCAGAGAATGTAGGGGAGAAGGCGGCACACCCACAGTCAGGTGACATGATTGCGCACGTGTCGTTTAAACCACCCCAACCTTTGTATAACCAAAACCCCAGCGTATGGTTCAATATCCTAGAACAGCAATTTATCATTGCCAAAATCAGGGCCGAGGCTACTATGTACTCGCATGCGGTTAGCGCATTAGACGCTCGCCTGCACAATACCTTTGCGGATCTAATTACGCGAGACAAGGGGGAATTTCCTTATTCAACATTTAAACAGGAGGTTTTAGGCGTTCTGGGGGAATCGGAGAAGACGAAACTTTACAATATTATGCACGGGTTATCGCTCGGGGACATGAAGCCTTCGCAGCTTTTGGCGAAATTCAAGCAAAATGCTGGAACGCTGTTCAATGAAAGTGCGATTAGGCAGATGTGGTTGAGCCGTTTGCCACAGCAAGTCCAAGTGGTACTTACGCTTTTTGCGAACGATGTGCCTCTTGCGGTTTTGGCTGAGCGAGCCGATAATGTTTTCGGGACAATGACACAAACGCAGATTAGTGCGATTGATAAATCTACTTCAGTGGTTTCACAGGCAAAGCATACAAGCGCTAGTTCGAGCCTTGATGAGAAGTTGGAAAAGTTTCGAGTACAAATATTGTCGGAAATTACCGCATTGATGGGTGACGATTCGCGTTCACGATCGCGTGGTCGTTCGGGACCACATACGTTTCGTAGCGACTCTGCGCGATCACATTCGCGGAACAGATCGATTCGTGATAACGGTGAATGTTTTTATCATCATCGTTTTGGCGATAAGGCATTCAGGTGTGTCAAGGGATGTAAGCACTATGCCGGTTCATCGATCGCTAGTAACTTAGAAAATGCAAAAAAATAGTAGACCATCAGCTTTCGGCGACTAGTAGTGATGGTCGAGAGTCAAGTCGCCTATTGATTTATGAAATAAATACCAGGACCCATTTTTTAATCGACACAGGGGCTGATGTATCAGTTTACCCGGTCAAATTTACCAAATTATCATTAATTAACCCGGCTTTCAATCTGTTTGCGGCTAATGGTACACCCGTTAGGGCTTTTGGTTCACGTAGTTTTAGACTCAATATCGGCCTACGCCGTGACTTTGTTTGGGAGTTCATCATAGCTGATGTTTCCATGCCCATTATTGGGGCGGATTTTTTAAAAAAGACCGGTCTGTTAGTCGACATACAAAGGAAGAGACTTATTGACCCGTCGACTTCCTTGTACACTAATGGGGCATTATCTACTGATCTAAGTTCCGCATTATCGTTCATTGATAAATCCGTTTTGCATCCAGCAATTCAACAATTGATTGAGGAATTCTCCGAGATCACTAGGAGCGCAATCGACCCAGATTGTTTCAAACATAATGTTACCCATCGATTAATTACGAATGGTCCACCAGTAGTTTGTAAAGCACGCCGTCTAGCAGCAGATAAGCTTAAAATCGCGAAAATTGAATTCGAGCGTTTGATCTCAGAGGGTATTTGCAGACCTAGCAATAGTGAGTGGTCCAGTCCGCTGCATCTGGTTAGGAAGAAGAACGGAGAGTGGCGGCCTTGCGGGGATTACCGCGCGTTGAATAGGATTACTCTGCCGGATCGTTATCCCATTCCGTTATTACAAGATTTCGCATATCAGCTCGAAGGTTGTTGTATATGTTCTACCTTGGACTTAATTCAGGCGTATCACCAGATACCTATTGAACCGGAGGATATTCCGAAAACGGCAATAGCAACTCCTTTCGGGTTGTATGAGTTTTGTAGGATGACATTTGGGCTTAGGAATGCGGCCCAGTCCTTCCAGCGGCTGATGCATTCAGTTCTGTTTGGGTTAGAATTTTGCTTCGTATATTTGGATGACGTTTTGGTAGCGTCTAAATCATTTGAACAACACTTAGAGCATCTTAAGGTAATTTTTAGCAGATTTAAAGAACACGGGCTGGTAATCAACGTGGACAAGTGCATGTTTGCGAAACAGGAAATCAAGTTTTTAGGTCACACAGTGACTAGTAGTGGCATTTTGCCAGCACAGGAACGTATACAGGTAATTCAACATTTCGAGCGACCATCTAGAGTTAAACAACTCAAACGATTTCTCGGGATGATTAATTTCTACCGTCGGTTTATTCCTGGGGCAGCCGCTGATCAAATTTTGTTGAATAATTCCTTAAAGGGTTATAAGAAGAATGCCAACGTTTTGATTGAATGGACTTCCGATGCCATCGAAGCGTTCAATAATTGTAAATCAAAGTTGTGTAATGCCACTTTATTGGCTCACCCTTCTTCGTCTGCTCGAGTGGCGATTTGGGTTGATGCTTCAGACGTGGCGATAGGTGCTGTGGTGCAACAGTTCGTTGCAGACACGTGGCAGCCCCTCAGTTTTTTTTCGATCAGGCTTACCGATACACAGCGTAAATATAGCGCTTATGACAGGGAGCTTCTGGCGTTATACTCGGGCATTAAACATTTCCGCTATCTTCTTGAAGGTCGGACTTTTACGGCATTTACGGATCATAAACCGTTGGTTTACGCGTTTCACCAAAACCCAAATAAGGCATCCCCACGTCAGTTCAGATATTTAGATTTTGTAAGTCAGTTTACAACTGACATTCGGCACGTTTCCGGAATTGAAAACGTAGTGGCGGACGCTCTCTCGCGTATAGAGCAGATCGACTTGCCCGAAAAAATTGACTATGCATCAATTGCCGAAGCACAAATTGGGGATAATGAGCTATTTCAGATGTTAGGTAGTGACTCAAGTAAATTAAGGTTGGAAAAACGTCCGTTAGAATTTAGTTCGGATAAATTTATACATTGCGACATGTCGACCGGCAAAGCTAGGCCTTTTATCCCATTAGGTTTTAGAAATAACGTTTTCGATTCGTTTCATGGACTATCACACCCTGGTGTCAAGGCGACGGTTAAATTATTGACACAAAATGTCGTTTGGCCGTCAATTAATCATGATGTTAGGGTTATGGCACAAAGTTGTTTGGAATGCCAAAAGTCCAAAATTACAAAACACACAAAATCACCGATTGGCACTTACACTTTGGTTTCACAAAGGTTGACCGAAATCCACCTAGATATCATAGGCCCACTGCCGGTATCCGAGAATCAACGCTATTGTGTTACCCTGATAGACAGGTACACTCGTTGGCCGGAGGCAATACCAGTGCCCGATATTTCTGCAGCTACTGTTGCATACGCGATTTATACCACATGGATTTCCAGATTTGGCGTGCCAGTATCGATTGTTACTGATCAGGGGACTCAGTTCGAGTCCCATTTATTTGCCGAGTTGGCTAGGTTGCTAGGGTTCGAGAGAAGACGCACCACAAGTTACAACCCAAAATGTAACGGGATGATCGAGAGGTGGCATCGAACATTAAAGGCCGCAATCATGTGCCATGACCGTCCGGATTGGACAAGTATTTTGCCATCGATTCTACTCGGGTTACGAACATCATTTAGTGAGGAGTTGCAGACAACTCCAGCGGAGTTGATGTTTGGAACATGTCTGCGTATTCCTGGTGCATTCGTTGGCAGGCCATCGTTTGAGAAAATAGCACAGTCTGAGTTTGTCGAGAATCTCAGAAGGCATTTCGAAGAAATCCGCCCTACACCTGCGTCGCATCATAATAATAATAATATTTTCATTAGTAAAAATCTGGAAACCTGCTCACACGTATTACTTCGTACGGATTCGTTGAGGAAATCTTTGCAACCGCCATACACCGGACCATATCTAGTCATCACTCGGGCGGATAAGTTCTTTACGTTGGAAATTAACAATAAACAGGTCAAAATTTCTATCGATCGTTTGAAGCCTTGCTTTATGGAAAACAACAACTTCCAAGAACCTCAGGCCCATTTAGCTAGTCCAGCTACACAAAGTTATCCGGCCAAGTCTGCATCTACTAAACAAGGCAAAAAAGTGACCTTTAACTTGCAGCCGGAGTTTGAGAGTGAGTTAAACAGCGCCACAACGCGAACAGGGAGGACCATAAGGGTTCCAGCTCGTTTTCTGGATTAGTGCTGTTGCCGGTTGGAATCAATGTCTGTTGACACACCATTTGCGGTTTTGTTTCTTTTTTAATTTTGTATCGTAAAAACTGCGTTTTCACTGGTGGGGGAGTATTATGTGGCGTTTCGCAATCGTTTCGCTTTCACATAATACCTTTGAGCTTTTGCTGTTTGGGCATAATGATCGAAATAGGTACATTTTTTGTTTCGTTTTTTTTATATAAAAATTTGGTAGAAGAGAACAAAAAACAACGTGTTTGAGAACACACGCATTTTTATAATTGTATTTGGTTAAAAATAAAAATCGTAAAAAATGTATTATTTATATATATTACGTAAAAGTATTGTAGCCGAATCTTTTTAATTAATAAAGATAATCGGTCATCAACAAACGAAATACATATTATTTCATTTCCTTGGAGTCAGATCGGAGATCGCCCCATTTAGTACAGTGTTAAAATAACCAAAAGTGAATCATATTATAGTTTCAATGCACATTTAATGGTAAAAATACAAATTTAGTTTTTATAGAATTTTATTTCCATATTTATGATGTTCTCACCGCCAAATTGGTCGGTGAGAAAGTTTTATTCATATGAAAAGATTTTGACGTCATTTTTTTCCTTCTCAAGGAACATGAATCGGAAATGTGTATTTCTCACTGAAAATACTTTTCATTTTACTTTTCACGGAACGAGAATTGACCCCCAGGAGACGACAACAATAGCTGATGCCGTAGTAAACAGCTGGATTAGCAGATTTGGAGTGCCGATGGAGATTCATACCGATCAAGGACGGAATTTTGAATCGGTGGTGTTTCAAGAAATATGCCAGATGCTCGGTATAAATAAAACGAGAACAGCGCCTTTGCATCTACAGTCTGATGGTATGGTGAAAAGATTCAATGGTACGTTGGAGGAATATCTAGCAAAGGTTGTTGAGAAAAACCAACGCAACAGGGATCGACATATACAGATGTTTCTGATCGCCTATCGATCTGCAATACATGACACAACCGGAATAACACCAGCTAAAACGTTATTTGGAGATAATCTACGATTACCTGAAGATCTAAACTTTGGGGCTGTACCATCATCGGCTTTATGTGGACATGATTATGTAGACCGAATGAAAGAGGAACTTAATGAAATTCATCAATTTGTACGGGAGAAAATACTTTTAGACATTCCCACAATTTAGTTTGCCATCTGCATTAAAGTTACGGCAACTCGATCCGGTCCAGATAAGACTCAAACCAATAAAAAATAATAAAAACATTTAATTCACCACTGATTACATTGCGCCTGAATGTTGATGATTCGAGCATAAAAAAATTTGTATGATAACCCTATAAGTCAGCGAAGACGATTTCACCGTTACAAATATAGGACAAATCAATTTAGTTAATTTAATTGGTCTGTCTAGGTCAAATTTACTTAAATCGATGTGATCCATTGAAATACTGTGTCCTTAACTTATAACTCCTACAGATACTCCTACATATATAAACAGCTCCTATTCGTTGCCATAGTTTGATGCCAAAATTAGTCGACATTTCCGATTCGACTAAAATAACCACAGTGAATGAATGAACGATCGAAGGCTACCATGAATCGTATAAAATTCAAAATTTTGTATTTTAAACAAAAAATCAAACAGAATTTTGACTTTTAATTCTTATGTCTTATCAAACACATAGTTAGTCACTGATTGATAAACGGTGAATAGTTTTACTAAAGAACTACATATTGTTCAAGTTCAGTAAACCTTTATCAAACACAAAAAGTGTTTGCAGGCTCAATTATTTGGGAATACAAAATGTGTGCTAATAAGATTATCGTGAATACTTTGAATGGCCGAATAAATGGAAAAATTTATGAAACTGTGTTCGGAAAACAAATTCTAGCTTTCCATCGGATTCCCTATATAAAACCGCCTACCGGCAAACTTCGTTTTAAGGTAATAAGCTCGCTAAAAAATATATTTTGGTAAATCTAACTGACAAATTGTAGGATCCCCAACCGGTTGATAACTGGAATGATGTGCTTGATTGTAGTTTGCCACCAATACCATCATTGAATCGAAATTCACGTTTGGGTAATATAATCGAAGGTGATGAGACGGCCATTCATATTAATGCGTACACTGCTAGTGTAAAACCAAATAAATTACGCCCAGTTATGATATATATTCATGGCGGTGAATTTGTTTGCGAATCATCAACTCTCAGTTTATATTCACCGGATTATTTGCTTGAGAAAAACATTGCATTATTTACGTTTAACTATCGGCTAAGTGTTTTGGGTTTTTTAAATTTTGATGATCCGAAATTGGCGGTTCCCGGAAATGCCGGACTTAAGGATCAAACGATGGCAATTCGATGGATCAAAAATAATTGCGATCAATTTGGTGGTGATCCAAATAATATTACATTATTTGGCCACAGTGCTGGTGGTGCTTCCGTTCATTATCAGACTGTGAGCGAACTGTCTCGAGGTTTGTTCAATAAGGCGATTATTATGTCAGGCACTATTACAGCACCGTGGGCTATTGTGGAAAATAAAAAATATGTATTTCGTTTGGCGAAATCGTTAGGCTGGCATGATGATGACCCGCCAGAAAGAGCATTAGAAATATTACAAACAGCATCAGGCGATTCGATGTTGTCAGCTGTTGCAACATTACTTACACCTGAAGAACGATTAGTTGATTTTGAACCATTTGTGCCCACTGTTGAATCGTATGTTAGTGAGCAGTGCTTTATTCCAAAACCGGTTGATGAAATGATGATAAACCCGTGGAGTAAAAATTTACCAATGATAATATCGAACGCCTCAGATGAAGGTCTTATATTTGGCATTGCCTTAGATTATATGAATCAGAAAACTTATAAATATTTCAACTTTGAGATGCTAGTACCGAAAGAGTTGGCAGTCGACAATGCTGCTCGAAAACAGGAATTGGGATTACGGCTCAAGAGATTCTATTATGGCGATGAGAAACCGTCGGTGGAAAACCATAGACAATTCATCTATTTACTATCCGATAAATATTTTATTTATCCGATGCACGTGTTTATACAATCACGTGCATCAAACCCATCAGCACCAACATATTTACTTCGCTTTGCCTTCGATTCGCCAACCTTCAACAATTATAAAGTCAATATATTACATTTGGAAAATGAAAAAGGTGCTTGCCACGCTGATGAGTTAGGCTATCTATTCAAAAATGACTTGAATGAATTGAACGGCGGATTAAAAATGGGCACTAAAGAGTACAAAACCATGGAATGTCTGGTTAGTTTATTTACGAATTTTGCTGCAACCTCAGATCCTAATGGACCAGAAATCGAACCCACCAAATGGGAACCAATTAGAGATCAAAAATTGCCATATAAATGTTTGAATATTGCGAATGATTTGGAATTTATTGATTGGCCGGAAACTGATCGAGTTAAACTTTGGGCTGGGCTGTATACAGACGATCCTTAATAAATTTATAATTTTCAAACTAAATCATTTTATTGATTTGTGCGCTAATTTAAAATTAACAAAAATATTATATTTTGTGCACTTATAACGTAAATTGTGACATTTCAGCTCCAGAATGAGCGAATACAGTTTCAGGTGATGTCGGTGAACCTAAAACAAAAATAATAATTAGCTAGTTATTGTAGGTGTATATAGCCATAATATTTACCCATTGGAAACCATTCCACCGTATTTTTAGCATCTTTACGTGCTGCATCAAGAGCGTATCGCAAAGCAAATATAACCACTACGGACATACAAAGTGACGGTTCTCCAGTTGCTTTTGATCGTAACACTCCATTCGGGTTTGAACTTTTCTGCAAAAATGTAACACGAAAATCAACTGGAATATCTTTAGCAGTTGGTGGATGATAATTCCATGTTCTGTTCGTTAATAGTTCACCACTTTCACGATCTGTTATTAAAATTTCGTGCAACCAATACCCAATTCCCATAATAAAAGCACCTTCAACTTGGCCAACATCGACCAATGGACTCAAACTTTCACCCGTATCTTCAAGAATATCGACACGACGTATTTGAAAATTACCGGTCAACAAATCACATTCGACCTCAGCACAGCTACAGCCATATATAATGTAAGGCTTTGCGTCTGTAGGTTTGAATAAGTAGCTCGCGGTCAATTCAATATTTTTAAAAAAACATGCAGCCACCACTTCTGGCCAAGATTTCCCTTGCATCGCATCTTTAATTGGTTTCATTCGTGTCAAAATGGTTTCACACGCGGTTTTAACTGCAAATGCAACAGATTCACTGGCCACGCTGCCACCCGTAACAAAACCATTGGCCGATGTGACATTTTCTGTCGGCTTTATTTGAATCATGTCAACAGAAATCCCGAGAGTATGTGCTGCCACTTGGGCTACTTTAGTATTGATACCCTGCCCCATTTCAATACCACCGTGTGTAATGGCCACTGTTCCATCAGCATGATAAACCGAAACGAAGGCAGGAAATGTGCCGAAATAATCGAACGGATACTCCATTGGAACACAAGCAATTCCACGTTTCCTCCAACGGTTTGCTGCATTAAAGGCGTTAATCTCTTCCTTCCGTTTCTCCAAATCAGCCGATTTTAAGAACTCTTTGAAAGTATTCTTCATTGGGTTTGAATCCGGCATATTAATGAGACGAACATTTTCCGATGTCTGTTTCGTTACCCTAGCAATATGTTCCATAATATTTTCTATCATAGCAATACCTTCTGTGGTGCCGGGTGAACGACACCATGTATGGGCCTGGGAATCGGTCAAAATCATTTTACCATTAATCGTAAATGTTGAGCTTTCATAACAATTTTTACTAAAAGCGGTGGCATGCGCAAGTGGATTTTCATTAGTTGCGTGACCACCATCTTGAAAGAAATCATTCTTTAGTTTTTGAATTTTGCCATTATCATCGACTTCAACATTGTAATCACTGACGCATGCCCATCGTTTCCCGACTGACATCATATTCGACTCAATTGTTAACACAAATCTAATTGGTCGATTAAGTAAATGACAGGCTAATGCGGTGGCACATGCGATTTGTCCACAACGTGAAATTTTTGCTCCATATGCGCCACCAAGTCGTCGAACTTTCATATTGATTTTATTAGCAGGAATTTTTAATGACGATGCGACAGCACATTGTACTAAATCTATCCATTGGGTAGCTGAATGAACATCAATCCCATCTTCAACGGGGACACAAACACACTGTTGTGTCTCCATTGTGAAATGATACTGTGATCCGATTTCAAATCGATCAGAAATTGTATGTACTGCATTGAGACCATGGTTGGTCGCTTGAATATTAAATTCTTTGAAGGGTACAATGCGCTCCTCAATATTTTTTTCAACAACTTCTTTGGCCGATGTAATAATTGGTCTTGTGACAAGCGGAGCGTTTGACCCTAGATAGTCCAAAACCGATCCAAGAATACCTGAAGTGTTCTTTTCGTACATGACCTCGACCATTTTACTCGCTTTATAAGCTAAAGCGAAATTTTCGGCCACAATAATGCCTACAGGTTGCCCGTGATACAAAACTTCTCCGCTGCAAAATATTGGCTCATCCATGGTGCCACCTAACCCTTTAGGAAAGAAATTATTTTCGCCTGGAATATCCTTGGCTGATAAGAATGCAACCACTCCGGGTATTTTTAGAGCTTCCGCAGCATTTATCGAACTAATTTTACTGTGAATTTTAGTTGCATGGACATAAGCAGCCCATAGTTCATTCGGTTGCGGCGGCATATCATTTGTGTATTCAGCTTCGCCAGAACACTGGTATAATGCTTCCAGTTTTGTAATGGGTTGATTGAGTGGATAATTTTCCGGTTTCGTATCGAATGTTTGTTTGCCAGTTGAAACATCACGTTTCATGATTTCACCACCACTTTTGTATTCCGGTTTCACGGTACCATCCGGTGCAGAACTCAAAACCATTTTATAGAATAAACCAAGGGCTAAATTGCGACGAAATTCTGGCGATGGGTCTGGTAAAACCCAATCAGGATTTATTTCTTCTTTTAATTTTGCCAAAACCGCTTGCAGAATATCTGAATTATATAGATTTTTACCGATCAAAAATTGTTCCGTGGCTGTGGCATGAGTAAATTCTGGATTTATTGCACCGTAGCAAATATTTGCCGAAACTACTTGATCTTTCTTGTCGTTCATTTCAATTAAAAATCCAGCGTTTACGAGCGCATGAGTGTTTTGAGCACGAGGCATTATTTTAAATGATCGATATATAAATTTACCGGGATCAAGTGGCGGAAGTGTTACTTTATATAGCACTTTCTTTTTCATATCAACTTTAAGAAAATCGTGCGGTGAATAATCGGTGCTCTGGCCCGCAGCGTCCTGAACCGTTAACTTGGCTTTGGATGTTTCAAGTATTAAGTAAATATCTGATTGGAACTCTTTGTGTTGATGTTTTATGCTTAAATTCCCAGCTAGAGTACCAATATTTCGAACTGGAACGTTTGCTACCAGATCAATATGGCTAATTAATTTGCGACAATATTCAAAGTTCGGATTACTTTTGGCAGCTTTTTCTAAAATCTCCATTGTATCGGTTAAACTGCAACTGGCACCAATTTCAAGGTTGACACCAATTTTATAAGTTTTTAATTCTTCCATGGTAGAAATGTCAATGAATACTTGAATATCAGGATCGCGACGAAATACGCCATGGGCTGTATTGCCGGCGACCAGCATATACTTTTTATTTCCAATTGTATTGAATAAAGCACAAAGTTCATTGACGTTGTTTACTTTATGCCATTCGGTATTATCATCAAAAACTAATTTGATAGTTGAATTGTTACCTTTACACTTGCCACCACACTTCTCTCCACTCTTTGGACAAATTTTAAGATCTTCTATGTCCACATGACACATTTTCTTTAAATCATCAGTAGCATCGAGCGCAATGCTTTTAAACGCATCTAAAATTGGACGATATCCAGTACAACGACATATGTTACCGCCAAATGAATTTTCAATCTCTTCCATGGACAGCTGCCCCTTTTTTGCTTCGTACAAGCTGTACATGTTCATCACCATGCCCGGTGAACAATAACCACATTGTGTTCCATTGAAATAAGCCAGCCGTTTTTGAAACGTATGGTATCCATTTTTCTTGTCACCAATACCTTCGATAGTGGTTATCTCCAGGTTTTGACATGAATAAACATTTACTAGACACGAGTTGATTGCCCATGATCTTTTTTCTTTTGTAACAGGATGGGGACCCGACGCCATGACAACACATGTTCCGCAGCCACCTTCGAGGCACATAAATTTCGTGCCTCGCAATTTTGCATTTTCTCGTATAAACGTATTTAAAGTAGTAGAAATTGGGACGCAGTTCGGTGATGCTGGAATGAAAGTAATTTATATATACAGTTAGTATTAATGATACTGCTACTAAATAATTAAATTAAAGTTTTCACTCTTTCATCTTCGCGAAATTGAATTACCAACTACATATTACAAAACCATAACCATTGTTACTTTCTTTACCAGGATTTTATCAGTGGCTGGTTATTTTAAATTGCGAAAATGGATCTCAAATTGTCGAGAATTAATGCAGTGCATTCCAGTTTATGACCATGGGGATGAACATATTTCGTTAGACGATGCCACATTTGTTAACACATTGGGGTTATATTGGAACCCACAAAAGATGTCTTATTTGGTTTTAAAGTGAATTTGTCATCGAATCTACTCCACACAGGTGAACATTACTCTCTGAAGCCTCACGAATATATAATCCTTTGGGTCTTATTTGGGGATCAAAATTTAGCAAAGGAAATTGAACTACAATGGCGTCAAATTGAAACTTCTTTAGTTGTTCTAGAGGCACTCAAGGTTGACTGTTATTTGAAACCCAATATGGCTA
The DNA here is from genome assembly GCA_958295665.1 of Tipula vernalis. Lineage (NCBI taxonomy): Eukaryota > Metazoa > Arthropoda > Insecta > Diptera > Tipulidae > Tipula > Tipula vernalis. The sequence continues at coordinate 149,276,700 of OY282560.1, read as the reverse complement.
TTATTGGTGCTCAAATCCACACGTTTGCTGATGGATCTGAAAGTGCCTACGGGCTAGTAGTATCTTATGAAAATCGACCAAGGGGAACTAACAGTTAAATTGCTGTTTTGGCTGCATACTTAGCTAAATAAATTTCAAAAACAATAAATATTCAAATAGATGAAATACGCATGTTTGCTCAGATTTACGTATAGGATTGGCTCTGCGATTATCCAACGAGTGGATAACGTTTGTGGCCAACCGAACCTCATTTATATTGGATATAATACCATGTAGTTATTGGGGCCATGTTCCATCTAACTTAAACCCAGCTGATTTACTGTCACGAGGTTGCAGTCCACATGAGCAAATAAGCAACAGTATGTAGTGGTTAGGTCCCGCATTTTTACATAAGCCAACCTCCATTTAGCTGATTCAAGAATGCGGACCTATAGAGGAAGCGTTAGTTGAATAGAACAAGCCGCGAATGTTTTGAACATTGGTTATGTGAACAACTTCCGATCATATTTCCGTAACAACTTGTATTTACGACTAGAATCGTTGCCTATTTACATCTCAACTACCTTCATGCTGGATCAAATCTACTAATTGGAGTAATTAGGCAAAAATATTGGATTTTTTGCTGCAGAAATCTTTTAAGAAATCACTTGCGTCAATAATTAGTTAAGACCATTGTCCCGATTACTCGTACTCGAGTTGGCTCTGATTATCTTTTGGGTGATGTTCACTTTGAACTGGTAATGGTACTAGTTTGGTTACTGCACATTTTATTTCTCCCTTTTATGTTTTAATTGTAACCACCTTGATCAATTTATTGGCTTCCGGAATCAAACATATACTAATCTTTCAAGTAACTAGGTACTCTAATAGCCTAGACACATTTGACACAATCCCAGTTTGTCAACCTCAATTTTAGCTAATCTCTTTGTTTTTGCACGGAATACTTAAACTAGTTTAGCTAAATTGTATTTATTAAACCACAGTCTGTCTAGGGTATAAGGCATCCCATTCTCTTTCACTAATACCAGCTGACCTCTAGAGAGCTTTTGTTCTAGCTTGTTCCACTTATGCCTCTACTGCAACGATATGATATTGATCACTGACACCAGAGTACTCGATTTTTAATATTTTGCTCCATTGACAGTCGCGACTAATTTATATGTTGAACTTGCGGTTCAGGCAGTGCAATCATTGGACTGTTAGTGAAAAAATGCCCTAGGATTATTACGTCAAAAACATTTACACCTGTTTGCATTCATGTTTGGTGTTATTTTTGGATACGACCCGCCTCAACATTTCAACTCGCCGCAAGAACATGTATTACCACTAGAAAATTGTATTTATTACGTTATGTTTCGTCAAAGCTATATACTATGGCCTCTTCGAATTCGTTCAGGCCGAAGTCACCCCTAGCAGTCATCAGACCTAAATGATCGACGTGATAAGTTGACAAAGGCTGATCTTGCTTTGGTATTTGGTTCAAGAGGCATTCTTTTTTGCTCAACTTTCACAATGATAGTATACATAGAATATAATTTTGGATTACCTTTTGAATTTTTCCTATCAAACCATGTTGGTAACCATGGCTGTAATATTCTCTTCTGATCAACTCCATTGTCTTTTTGTGTCCAAAATGGCCTGCTTCTTGCGTAGTTTCTATTAATTCAAATTGTATTCATCTGTGAATACATAACAAACTGTAAAATTCTTCTCCATTTCGGTATATTAACTAGAGTTTCTCAAAACGAGATCCCGGGGTTTCCCGGTTTTCGATTTGTTTTTTTTTATTTACTCGTTTAACTATATAACAGCACAAGAATAATGTATTACAGTAAAACCTCGGTTTAAAAGCCTAATTGGTGATTAGCCTGTCTCTCATTTCCGATTACCCCTTAGATCCGAATGTAGAAAGTTTAAATATCCCATATAGAAGTTTATGCATTAATAGAATTTTCAAGTCAAATTCAGACCAATTAGGAAGGAACTTGGAGAACTTGATTTCTTTACCGATTATTATGAAATTCAGCATGCACTGATGAAAATGAGAATTAGAAAGTATAAATCGGGTGTCAGCCAAGTTCCTTCCTAACTGACCAATTTGACTGACAAATTTTTTTTCAAGCATTTCTTCTAAATACCATTTTAAAATTCCATTTCTATGGTACAACTCGAATTACATCATAATCGGTTAAAAAACAGTCAAGTTCCTTTAAAAGTGGCCATATTTCGAAACTTCATCTAAAACTCATTTTAGAATCCCATTTCCATCAGGCAGACTGAATTTTATAATTTTTTTTTTTTTTTTTTTTTTTTTTTCGTCCCTGCCCAAAAGCGGCTAGCACTACGACCTAAAAGATCTTTTGTGCTATTGGGTACTGTTACTCCAGGAGCTTCTCCACCTCTCTAATAAAGGCGAGAATGCTGTTTATAGAGGCCAATTTACATTTCTCCGGGGTCAGATACCTCTCTTCAAAATGAATCCACCTCCGTGTGCACAGAGCAACACACTCACATAGTATGTGTTCTGCGGTTTCTGTCTCTTCCAAACAGAGTCGGCACTCCGTCTCTGTGGACAGGTTCATTTTGTTCAAATGATATCTCAGGTTACAGTGACCTGAGAGAAAACTCACAAGTTTCCTAATATTTCCTTTGCTGAAATTGATCGCCAAATTTTTGTGGTGAAATGGTCTGATCAAAGATTTGGCTTGTCTAAGGCCGGGAATACAGTTCCAATAAGTCAAGCACTGTATTTTTTCCCATTTACTGATTGTGTAGGTTGCAGAAGCCCACGGGATACCACAAAAAGGCTCAGGGCCAATGAGTGTAGTCGACGAGCCTGCCCGTGCAAGTTCGTCGGCTATCTCATTTCCAGTGATGCCCATGTGACCAGGCACCCACCACAACCTTACTTTGTTTTGACAAGAGAGAGATTGTAGCAGTTTATAACAACTTTGAACCGACTTGGAAACCAAGCAGTTAGAAGCCAATGCTTTCAGTGCTGCTTGGCTGTCAGACAAAATGTGGATGGATGCGCCTTTAAGACCTTTGGTCATAATAATAGAGGCGCAGATTTCGATGGCGTGAATTTCGGCTAGAAAAACACTGGGGTAAGTACCCAGTGATTTCGATATTTTGTGATTGGGTCCAAAGACACCAATGCCGACTCCACTATCCATTTTTGATCCATCAGTGTACCAGACTAGGCGTTAGGTTCCATCTGCGGTAACCCAGTATCCCAGTCTGTTCTATCGGGGATTGTTACCACGAAATTCCTGCCAAAGCAGAGTTCTTTCGGCATAACGTCCGGGACACTAAAGAACATATTCAGGTCTGGAAGTTCATTCAAAATGTCCAGGTGACCCATATGGTCATCATGACTGTATTGATTCGCGAGCTTCAATCTAGCTGCACAGGTAGCAGCTGATTTTTTGACGTGGATATGAAGTGGAGTGAGCCCGATGAGAGCTTCCATTGCCGCCGTAGGGCAGGTGCGCATAGCACCTGTAATTCCGAGACATGCTAGTCTCTGTAATGAGGTCAGCTTGTTCATAATAACTTTTTGCTGTACCTTAGGCCACCAAACTATTGCCCCATATGTTACAATTGGCCTCACTATCATGATGTACATCCAGTAAATCATTTTTGAGTTCAGGCCCCAGGTCCTGCCGAACATACGCCGGCAGGCCCACATGGCCCTGGCCGCGCGTTCGGTAGTTGAAGTAATATGAGAGTTCCAAGTTAGTTTCTTATCTAGGACAACACCCAGATATTTGACTTCATTGGAGTATCCGATATTTATATTATTAAGACTAATTGAACCAAGGTTCAAATTACGTCTTTTGGTGAAGGGCACCAGGACTGTTTTGCTAGGGTTAATCGAAAGGCCCTCCCCAGTGCACCAATTCGAAATAACAAGCAAAGCCTGTTGCATGCTGGCGGACATCGTACGTTCATGCCCTCCAGAGACTATGATAACCAAATCGTCCGCATAACCAATGGCATCGTACCCAAGTAGATGTAAATTATCAAGCAACTCGTCGATCACGAGTGACCACAGCAAAGGGGACAGGACACCGCCCTGCGGACAACCTCTTGCTGCCGTAATCGTGACTGACTCATTACCTAATTTAGATGTAATCTTCCTACTAACCAACATGGAACTAATCCAGTGGTTAGTCGGATCGTCAATACCTCTACGCTTGATTGCCCTAGCAATTGAGTCGTATCCAGTATTGTCAAAAGCTCCCTCAATATCCAGAAATGCACACAGAGCAATTTCTTTCGAGCGATAGGCTGCTTCAATCTTGGTGACAAGTAGATGCAGCGCACCCTCTGTGGATTTGCCTTTCCTATAGGCGAATTGATTTGGATTTAGAGGTCTGGTTGCCGTTAACCAGTCTCTGATATGAAGATCTATAAGTCGTTCCATGGTTTTAAGAATAAACGATGTAAGACTGATAGGTCGAAAGGACTTAGGAAGTTCACATGGCCGATTGCCAGGCTTTGGGATAAAAACCACGTTTACTTGACTCCAAGCCTGTGGTATGTGACCCCAATTGAAGCTAGTTCTAAACAAGGCCACCAGAGCAGGGGTAATCAAGTCCAGGCCCCTTTGAAGGAGGGCTGGGAAGATTCCATCCCCTCCTGGAGCCTTGAAAGGCTGAAAAGAGTTAATGGCCCATTTGACTTTATCCGGAGTAAAAAGCTTACCGGATAAACTATTAACCCAACCCATATTTACACCCATGTGTGTACCAGATATGGAGTTAGTGATTGTATTTGTGTCGCAAACAGTGCAGCCCGGAAAGTGCACTTGAAGCAGGGTTTCGAGCGACTCTTTGCGACCTGATGTATAACTACCATCGGATTTCAGAAGAAGCCCAATCCCGTTGGACTGATCTTTAGCTAGAACTTTATGGAGTCGAGCAGCTGTAGGTATATCCTCGATATTTCCACAGTTTTTCCTCCACGTGAGGCGTTTGGAACGCCTTAGTTCTGTGTTGTAACTGGTTAGGGCTTGCCTATATTCATTCCACTCATTGGAATGCTTTGCCCTATTAAATAATTTCCTAACCTTCTTACGAAGTTTAGCCAGCTGTTCGTTCCACCATGGAACTTTGCGATTAACCACAACGTTACGCACCACACAGCTGCTTTCGTAGGAAGATAGGAGCACGTCATTAGGCAGACCAGCTGCGGTTTCTAGGTCACTAATTGAACTCAAAGATGTTGGCAGCATGTCTGCTTTGATAAATAAAATATCCCTATATGTTTTCCAATTTGTAAAACAAGGGATACGACGCTCTGTTGCCTGTATGATCACTCCCGGTATATCGAACCTGATGTGCATGTGGTCCGACAGAGAAGAATTTTATCATAATCGGTACAGAAATCACCAAGTGCCTTCCTAATTGGCCTGAATTTGATTTGAAAATTCTATTAATGTATAAACTTCTATATGGGATATTTAAACTTTCTACATTCGGATCTAAGGGGCAATCGGAAATGAGAGACAGGCCAATCCACAATCAGGCTCTTAAACCAGCGTTTTACTGAAATATTTCATTCCTATGCCGTTAAATAGTTAAACCACTGTATAAGAAAAAAAAAATCAAAAACCGGGAATTCCTGAAATTTCCCGGTCACACTTTTGAGACCCAAATTCGGATCTAAGGAATAGGCGGAAATAAGAAACAGACTAATCAAAATATATTATAAAATAAGTAAATCGAAGCTCGGGAAACGAATTCCCAAAATTCCATTTGAGAATTCCTAAATTTACTATGCGGATTTGAGCTGAAAACTACTAAGGCTAAATAAATTGAAAACCTGGATCCCGCTTGAGAAACCTTAATATGAACGCATCATACAAACTGTAGTTTACAATAGATCATTTCGCCAAGCACTTTTTGATTAAATTGTTCATCCATCTCTTGCGATACCGAATTCTCTCAATATAAGCGATTATCGGATATCGACGGAGTGCATCAGAGTGTCTCATTCGAGAACCACTCCTATGTTCTGTGTTGTAGTTGAAATCTTGCAAAAACATTGCCTATGACACGTTGCGGTAAATCCCTTTTGTCCATCGTATCCTTAAAAGCAACACAGTCGGATACTATTTTGAAGTTATTCCCGAATAAGTAATCACGAAATTGGTTTAAGGTACTGACAATACCTAACACTTCCAAATGGTAACTACCATAGCTTTCATGGGGTTTACTTGTTCTTTCACTGTAATAGTGTACCGGACGATACAATTGGTTTTCAAACCCAAATTTTGACTAGTCCGTATGAACCTCTGTGTTACGACTGGAACACAAACATGAAATGCGTTTTCTTCTTTTACGTCAAATTTAAATTTTGCATCTTTCCGTAGTAAATTTGTTAAACGTCGATAATTTTCAATAAACATACGAAAATAACTGCGGTCAATCCCAAAACACTTAGAAACCTTTTGACATCCTATATTTCGGGTTAGGAAATTTCGTGCTCATTTAATACTTCCTTATATGCCAATGTTGGATTTTACATTTTCTGATGGTATGATTAAATCATCCATTTATTTTAGCATCTTGCACTGTGCAACGAAAAACAGGTACCGTGCCCAACCCAAAGGGCTTTCGTAGAAAAGCATACTTGCCGTTTGGTGTTACAAAAGATGTGAACCTTCCGAATTAACAGGTATATTAAAAGTCCCGTTTCTCAAATCTAACGTGGTGAATACTTTAGCATCGTACGGTTGGTCAATTTGTACATCAATAATTGGTAGCGGATACCGATCCATTATTACCTTTTTTATTCGGCTTTCTGAAATCTAAGCACAATCTCCTTGGCCTGTCTTTTTTTATTTACGAGAACATCGTGTGATGTTGGTTGCTTATAGATGATATCAATTGTTGGACAACCGCCTTGTAACTCCTCTTCTATAGAAAAAGAATCACTCAAAGTGCAAAAACTTGCCGTAATATTAACACCTGTTTTAGTAACTATCATTTGATTCTCATCTAATTGAATGTTCCGTGCAAAATATCGTTGCCAATTATCATATTTAAATTCGGGAACTGGTTTTCACTCAGCACGCACACTTTCAGATCAAAGTATAGTTGCCGTGAATTTCAACAAATCCATCTAAATGTTGAATGATGGCTTTTTAAATTATGTCTGTTTATGTTACGTTGAATAGATGGCTTTATGTTATCGAAGATTGTTGGAAGCCGTAGTGTGTTGCGATAACTAAATAAAAATGCATGGAGCTGAGCATCAAGATCTTCTTTATCCTTCTCGCTTGACTTTATTCGTCGTTTAAATGTTTGAATGAATCTTTTTGCTAATCCATTTGTCTTTGGGCGGTATGGCGCTCACAAAATGTTTTGAATTCGTGAGATGTGAACGAGGTTCCATTGTCACTAACGATTAATTGAGGCACTCCTTAACGAGCGAACAAACTTTCTCAAGCATGTTTGTCGTGATACTTGTCATCGTATAGACTTCTACTCATTTCGAACTACAATATTTCGAAAGCGCGTCCACTACGATCAGAAACTGTTTGTTTTTAAAAGGTCCCGCGAAATCGATGTGAATCCGTTCTCAGATGCGTGCTGGAACGTTCCATGAGTATAATGGCACTTCTTTTTGACCGTTTCGGTTCTATTGACAACTTTGGCATCGTTTAACGAAGTTGTCAATGTCCTCATCGAGTTTTGGCCACCATATGTAATACCGAGCCATTGCACGCATAGCTACAATATTCGGATGGCCGCTGTGTACTCGTTGGAGTGCAGCTATACGTAATGATGCAGCTAGCACCATTTTTCCTTGCCACATGAGGATATTGTTTTCTACAGACAGTTCGTCTTTGCGCTGTAGAAACGATTGGAATTGTGATTGTTGGCACTGGTCTTTATTGGACTCGACTGAGATGTTTTTCTCGCAGAACTGGAGGTCATCCATCTTTGCTTTGCCAATATAGTTGACGTCGTCTTCAATCTTTTGCCTGTCGGAGTGTGGTTCTTCTGTTGTAGTCGGGATACGTGATAAAATATCGACAAAAATGTTTAATTTTCCCGGAATGTACTCGACGTCATAGAATAGCTATAAGAATTTAATAGCAATGCCCATCGAATTAAACGATTATTAACGAGTTTAGGCAAATTGCGGTTCCTGCCAAATATGTGCGTCAACGGTTCGTGGTCCGTGACCAATGTAAAATGTGTACCCGCTAGGAATCTGTCGAAATTTTGTACCTTAAAAATGATTGCAAGTGCTTCTTTGTCAATTGTGCCGTAATATAACTGAGCATCAGATAATATTCTTGATGCAAACGCAATCGGTAAGTTAATCCCGTCGCTGTTGCGATGACTAAGGACAGCACCAATTCCTTTGTCTGATGCGTCGCAAATAACATACAGATCCTTTTCATCATAATACGGGTGCGCGTGAAAGCTGGAACTTAATTTCGTTGAAAATTGCTTGTCCATGGCTCGTCCATTTGAAACGTTGATTTTGCCCTGATAGTGTGTGTACATCAGATGCTGTACAAATTCGGTATAAATCGCTCGTAGAAATTTACAAGCCCCATAAATGAGCGTAACTCTCGGCTGTTCGTTGGTGGACTGGCGTTGATTATGACGTCCCGTTTGTCTTGTGTTGGAAAAATTCCCTATTCACACCACTTCGTTCTGGAAGAAAATGCACTTCTTTCGTTTGATCCAAAAACCCGCTTGTTGTAATCGTGTGAGTACTTCTTTTAAATTGAGCATGTGCTCGGCGTCGGTTTTTCCTGTGATAGCAATATCATCGAAGTATATCGCCACTGAGTCAATATTTGATAAAAATTTTCCATGTATCGTTGGAAAATAGCTGGAGCGTTTGCTATTCCAAACCGTAATCGATTGTACCTGTAATTTCCCATGTGCGTTGAGATTGTGAGTAAATGTTGTGATATAGATACGCATCCTTTAAATCGATTTTGGAGAATCGTTCTCCACCAGCAAGTGTGCGCCGTAAATCATCAAATAATGGTACTGGATGTTTCTCCAATAGCAAGCAGGGGTTTATCGTCGAAACGTTTTGTTTTTGCATCATGTTTCAAGCGTATTTTGACTTTGTAGTCTTTGATGCGCCCCATTGTATCACTGAATAATTCGTCGTAATTTACAAACATATTTGCTAACCCTGTGTATGTTTGGGGTGCCTGTATCATTGTATGCGATTCGGCGTTTGTAATCGAATAAACGTGTGCGGGAAATGGCATGCTGAAAGCTTCGCACCATGGTAACCTAAACAAAAACGGTTTTGCCTGTTTCATGACAATTACTGGTAATTTGAGTGTTTCGTTGTTGTAGGTTACGTGTATATCTGCCTGACCCAGAGTTTGTAATTGATGACTGCCGTAAGCCATCAGCTTAGGTGCGTGTTTTAGCGTTGGTTGACCTATTTGCACCAGAGTCGTAATCAAATGTAGCTTTGATTCCATTGAAGTGAATGCGCTTACTTGTTTTAGTAACATGATTTATAGTGTAAATGAAAACACTGTGTGGGGTTATTCTGCAAACCGAAGACGTCGATATATTCAACTTCAATTTGGTTCATCGGGAAATACTTTTTTAAAAAGGTTTTTTATACCAGTTAAGTTATGCAAACAGCCGTGTAATTTTGCCACAAAAAACTAAATATTCGGTCGAATGAGGGGAAAAATTGGATCGAACACAAAAATTCGGATGCCTGTATAAATCGTTTATACATTTCGGATCTTAAATGCAAGCAAAAATTTTTAATTGATACCGGTGCGGACATCTCTGTTTTACCCCCGAACAGTGAAAATAATCGTAAAATATTAAATCGATCGAAACTTTTTGCAGCAAATGGGACACAAATTCACACATACGGCGAAAGGAGATTATCTTTAAATTTTGGACTTCGGCGAAATTGTATCTGGAACTTTATCGTGGCCGACATAAAACAACCGATCATCGGGGCGGATTTTATCAAACATTACGGATTGTTGATAGATATGAAACAAAATCGTTTGATAGACGGTGCAACCAGGTTGTCAACAAAAGGTACACCAACGACAGAATCAACGTTAGGGATTAAAACCTTCGATGTCACAGATCCATTCTCGGATATTTTACGGGAATATAAGGACATCACAGTACAGCAGACCACATGGCTCCGTCAAAAATTAATATCACGCATCAAATAATTACAACAGGCCATCCAGTTTTTGTACGCCCTCGTCGGCTCGCGCTAGACAAATACCAAGTGGCTCGCAACGAATTCGAAGACCTAGGTACGGAGAGGGATTTGCCGACCGTCTAAAAGCAATTGGGCTGCCATTGCACATGGTAAAAAATAAAATGTAGAGTGGCATCGATGTGGCGATTACCGCCATTTGAATTCAATTACGGTACCGGATCGTTAGCCTATACCATTTATACAAGATTTCGGAAACATTCTAAATGGTTGTAAAATATTTTCCACAATTGACCTTCAACGAGCATATCATCAAATCCCAGTAGAACCTGCGGATATCCCAAAAACTGCGATAACAACACCGTTCGGTTTATTTGAATTTCTATATACACCGTTCGGACTCTGCAACGCCGCACAGACCCAGCAACGACTAATGCATGAGGTTTTAAAGGATTTATCGTTCGTGTTCCCGTACATCGATGACATAGCTGTTGCACCTGAAAACATAGAGGAAAATCGCAAACACCTCTCCATCGTATTCGAACGATTGCGACAATACGGGTTAAGCATCAACGTTTCAAAATGTATATTTGGAAGATCCGAAGTTAAATTCCTCGGGCACTTAATCACAGCAAATGGTTTAAAACCCCTACCAGAAAAGATTGAAGCAATAAAAAAATTCGAACGCCCAACAACCGCGGCTGGGTTAAAACGTTTTTTGACCATGGTAAATTTTTACCGAAGGTTTATAAGAAATGCAGTAAAAAAAAGTTAATTATTGGAAACAAAAAAAATGATCAAACACCAATTGAGTGGTCGGAAGAGGCAGTTATAGCTTTTCAACTATGTAAAAATGTCCTAATTAATTCAACGGTAAGCAACGCAGACCTAATTTTATTTACGGATGCGTCAAACCATGCCGTTGGCGCATATTTAAACCAATCTGTAAACAGAAGTGAGCTTCAGCTTTTGGGTTTCTATTCAAAAAAATTATCAGAAACCAAACAAATGCGACACACCTACGATAGAGAGTTGACTGCCATTTATCAGGCTGTGAAATATTTCCGTCACATGTTGGAAGGAGGAAAATGTTGTATCTATACTGATCACCAACCGCTTACATTCGCATTCCAACAAAAGAAAGAACCACTAACGCCGAGGCAAATTAGGCAACTCGACTACATCAGTCAATTTTCGACTGACATTCGTCATATTATCGGTCCGAATAACAATGTGGCTGATTTACTGTCAAGAATTAACGTGATAAATTTAACGGACGAAGTCAATTTCGAGAAACTGGCAGCAGCGCAACACCATGATTCAGAATTAAAATCAATACTGTATGGGAATTCAAAGAATATATTCTTGCAAATGAGCCGCTTCACCATGCCGGATACAAATATACAAATTTATTGTGATTCTTCACAAATTCGTATTCGCCCATTCGCCCCGATGGAATATCGCCAACAAATCATCAAAAAATTACACGAATTAACCCACCCAGGGGTTCGTGGTACCCAAAAATTGTTTTGTGATCGATTCGTTTGGCCGGCGATAAATAAGGATTGCCAGTTATACGTGAGGACATGCATTCAGTGTCAACTTTCGAAAACTACTCGCCACAACAAATCAGCGATATCGAACTACGTACAGCCAAATTCCAGATTCGAGCATATTAACATCGACATAATAGGACCCATGCCGCCTTCAGCTGGGAACAGGTATTGTTTGACCATCGTTGATCGGTTCAGTAGATGGCCTACCGCAATTAATATAGAGGATATCACAGCCGAAACAGTTGCCAGACACCCCATCTCGGGCTGGATACAGTATTTTGGGGTTCTTATTAAGATTTCATCCGATTTGGGACGTCAATTTGAGTCACAAATATTCAGAGAAATTAATCAAACACTGGGCGTTAAACATTTGAAAACTACGCCATATCATCCTCAAGCGAACGGGATTGTCGAAGGGTGGCACAGAACGTTAAAAACTTCAATCAAGTGTCATCAAAATAATGATTGGACCAATCTAATGCCACTGATTCTATTAGGATTACGAGTTGTACACAAAGACGACATCAAAGCATCACCGGCAGAACTTCGGTTTATTGGCAAACGCTTCGCATCCCTGGAGAATACTTTAACTCAACCAAGGACAAGCAAAGTGAATCTGAATTCGTAAAAACGTTTCGAAGACTTATTTCCACTATGCGACCTACGACAACCGCTCATCACGATAACACAAAAATTTTCTTGCAAAAAGATTTAAAAAGGTGCACACACGTATTTGTGAGGAATGACAGCGTACGTCCACCATTACAATGCCCATATACAGGACCATATGAAATAAAACGTTTTGCCAAGTATTTTGTGATTAAAAATTGCAATTCAACACAAAAAATTTCGGTTGATCGTTTGAAAGCAGCATTTATTCCACATAACGCGGAACAAACAGCAACACTGATGACAGGAACAGTACCAGATACGTCAAAAACTCAACCAGGTACTACATCGTCGACCACTGCAACAAATGCATCAGCTCCAATGAAAACTAAGCAAAAAATGGAGGTGTGGCCAACACACGACTTTCTTTTACGAACAGAGAATTTTGAGAAATTTTATTTTTTCTTAATTTTTTTTTTTTAATTTTTAAATTTTTTAATTTTTTTTTTTTAATTTTTAATTTTTTATTTTATTTTTGGAAACATTTTGCAATTAGTAGTTTTTTGTAAACCTTATACTTTTTAAGATATTTGCAAAATAAGTTTTCTGGGCCAAGGGAGTGGCCACTTCCGGTTAGCCGATTTGGAATAAAATTCACTGGGACCTCCCAATTTATCAAAAAAGCTTAAATCTGAAGTTTCAGTTCGATTGGTTAAACCATCTGGGCTGTAGAGAGGACACAGACAGACTGACAGACTGACAGACTGACAGACAGACAGACTGACAGACTGACAGACTGACAGACAGACAGACAGACACCATTTCGAAACCCACTTTTTCGGACTCAGGGGACCTCAAAACATATAAATCTCTAAAAATCTCAAGGTCCAAAATTTTCATGATTACTATACTTTATTTTACTAGAGTAAAAGAAAGTAAAATGAATAAACGTATTTTAAAATAGAAAAAGCATTCCTTTATTCGTAAATAATAAATCACGACCCATAATATTCCCGTAACTGCCATCATCACTGTTATTGCTGTTACTGTCAGCTGTGAACGTTGCTACCATTTTGTGAATGTTTCCCAACTTACGTGGATCACCTTTGGTGGGTGTTACAGTTGTGGTATATTCACTGTTTTTTTGTTGTTGATAAATTTGTGCTATGCCCGTTTTAATGCAACATGACGCATAGTGACCACTTCGCCTGCACGAATGGTATATCACATTTGTTGCTGGATACGTACTGTCGTTTGTGTGTCTCTCTTTAATGCAACGTTTGCAATGATTTGCGTATAATTTTTGTGAACGTTGTGTAGTGTTTGTGTTTCCATGTTTCGATATTTTTTTTCCGTGTATTTTATTAACACTTTCTTGATTTCTGTTTGTTGCATTGGGTTTTAATACGTCGTTTTCTGCTCGTTCTCGTGATTGCACCACTTCGAAAACTTCTTTAAATGTCACTTCGCCCATCGTCTCCATTTCTTCATTTGCAGCGTTTCTGACTGTACCTGTTGTTTTCAGATCCGGGCATTTCTGTCGAAGTTCGATTTCGGCATGTTGATGACGAATGCCAGTTGCGAAACGATCGCGTAATTGACATTGATTGTGTGTATACAAAATACAAATTAATGAAACGATCGATTATTGTTTTGTATGTATTTTGTTCGAACGGTGTGGTGGCATCCGTAAAAGACACTTTAAGTTCGTGATGAGTGTCCGGTGACATTGAACACAAGAATAAATCGTGTTTTGCGTTCACGTATAGTTCTGTGTTGGAACAATTAAGTCCTACCATGCGACATTGCGCCTCGAAGGCATCCACAAAATTTTCTGCCGATGATGTTGAAGATGCGACATATCGCTCGCATTTCAAAATTTTTTTAATTTCTCTAACTTCCTTTTCATCTAAGTTTTGCGGAGTTTGTTGTTGGGTATCTGTATCTCGATTTTGTCCCCGTATCACTTGTCCTACTATTTCCATAAGCGCGGCGTTATTCCGGATGATCAATTCCACAAATTGTTCAAATTGCTCTTTATCCATTTTGTTTATGGAGGAAATAATTCGTGAATATAAATCCTCGTCGCCAGTATATTATGTTTAGTGTTTCTAAACAAGATATTGTTTGTAGATTAAAATAATAAGTGTGGAATAATATTCTTTATTAATATTTAGAATTACATGTGTCTGTTCGTGTACAGGAAAAACTCTAACCTAACAAACTACTGTCAAAACTATAAAAGAGTACCTTTTATACTTTTAAAGCTGGCTTCACATGACAGTAGTATATAATAAAAAAAAAAAGTCTATTCAACATCTTCAGCTATTTCGCGTTTGAGTGGTCAAAACAAAAACTAAGAGTCTGCCAACTTTTACTGCTTACAGTTTATTATTAACCACGATAACTAAAACTCTATATAAATTTATTCAAATTCAGGTATTCAACTGTAAAATATCATTATTTTTCCAACTTTATCTGTAGATGTCACCTTTTAAAGTTTATATTCGATACATGGTTTGTAACTTGGACAAATAATTTTTATTACCTAAAACCTTTGAGTATATAGAGTAGAGTTATCACCAAAACTAAAAAAAAAGTTGTAATTTCACCTCACTTAAAGAGAAGAGCGCGACAATCGGCGGCATGTTTTTATACAAGTAGAGTAGAATGAATAATAATGGAACGAATAAATAACCTTGAATGGTACACAAACGCATTTTTCGTTTGTTTTTAAATTTTTTTTTTGCGACTTATGTTTTTTAAATAGCTAGCTATGTTTTATTTTCATTTTCACAAAACATTATGTGGGTATTATATAGCTATGAAGCTGCGTACATGCTATACATTTCTGGTGAAAAAATGTGCACCACGAAGTTAGCTGCATGAGTTGAATTATTTCCAACTAGAACAAAAAGTTTACCAGGGTAACCAATTTTAACTAAAAATTATACTATTTAGCTAGCTTCGTGGTGTACATTTTTTCACCAGAATTGGAGCATGTACGCACCTTGAATACTCATCATTATGAATTTCAAAGATACTAGATTTAGTATTTCTAATAACCTTGAATAAAAATATATTATTGACGTTTCTCATTTTTTAAATAAATAATTTTGTTTTCCGTTACAATAAAATCTTTCATATACACCCATTCCACACGAGTCGCGCTTACGCTATTGCATTTCTTCGTCTCTTACCTCTTTGCACTGTTTTTGTCTATAAACAAAATTTAGTAAATATAATAAAGCAAATTTGGCATTTTAAAAGAGCAGACAAGTAGATATTTGTTCGCAGAATCCAAATATGACCCTAACCCATTTTTTGACTTTTGGCGCTTGTGACTTTTTTTTCTTAGCACGGCAGTATTGTTATTTTGAATTTGCGAAGCATGCTAGATTGTTTTGATTTTTTGTTTTTGTAGATGTGGATAAATCATGACATCATTAAATTGAATTTTCTCTTTCTAATACATATTGTTATTGTTGTAGACTATTTTTTAATTTAATTTCCCTTAGCTATTTACTTTTGATTATTTCCGGAGACTTTGACATTGAGTTGTTTGTGAATTGAGTTTAACTTTTTATTCATGTTTTATGGTCAATCGAAATCGCGTTTTTTCATACAAACTCTATGAAAATAAATAAAATTTTTTAGTGTTTCTATGTCCCATATTTTAAGTTCATTTTTCACATGCCGGCTCTATTTACATCAAGATGGTTCTGGCAGAATACAAATAATTGCTTATAGACAACAACAAGTGAAATTTATTTTCTGTGAAATATTAACATATCAGACTGATGTGGGTTTAGTAACAAGAAAAAGACTGGGTGTACTTGAATACCAGCTCGAGTTGAAGATTAATCAAAATCACTTGTTAGGTGAATTAAGCAATGAGAAAAAAATAAATCACAGAATTGTTGCTCGATTTAGGCTTAATTCGTGCTGAGGGCGCAAATTTAAATAGGGTAGGATGATAATTTAGAAGTCGGCTAATAAGTAAACTCTTAGCACCAATTAAAGAAATGTTTTGTGTATATTTATTTATTTCAAATCTACAGATATTTTTTCTCAGAGTTTTTGCTGTTACTGGAAATATTGGTTCTCTTCACTTTTTTATTTAAATACTTACTATTTGGTATAACTTTCAATATTTTATTTTTGATATTTTTGTCCTTAAGCGAATTATTAAAATTTTTAACGGTAAATCTGATCAAAACTCTGACAATGAATTTCATGATTTCATCTTTGTGAGATTCACAATGTCAGGAGAAATTTTGCTTTTGAAATATTATGGAAATCATTTTTGTCAATACATTCGCTTTCCATTTAAAATGTTTGAAAAATGTATTAAACATTTTCTTTAAATCTTTTTCAAACATATCTGATGTAGTCAAACTTCCGCATTGCACCTTCCACTGTTTTCTAAATCAAGCTCTTCATCAAAGTTCGTTTGCATCAGCTTCTTTAAGTGGTGTAGATGACGTTTGTTGCAACAAATTAATAGCATTTGAATGTTCATAGCCACTGAGGTTGGATGATTTCAAATTTTAAAAACAAATAAGTTTAAGATTTTTGCATACACGAGATGAGAAGTTATTAGAACGTAAAACAATAAGGTATTGCCATTTTTCCATCGAATTTCCAAAGCACTATTTGTTGAAAATTTAGTGGCATTATTTAAATTATCGATATGTTTGTTAACCTAACCAATAAATGTAGCTATAGTTTTCTCAGCTTCTGTGAAAAAGTCTTTGCGATTGCCGCAAAAATTCCCATTGAAACTCCTTTGCTGAACACTTGTATATTGTGTAAAACTTAATTGAAAATGGTTAGTGTTAAGTTATAAGATTTATTTTATTATTTAACATTGGCATTTAAAACTTGATCATCAAATTTTTTGTATAAAGTAAAAAATAAGATTAGTTTTTTATTCGTCAGCATAACGTATTTTTTAGAAGCTTTTTTAGTGGTATAGCTTTTCACTCATATCCAAATATTAAAATTAAATTATGTCTAAAATAAATTTTTCGAACTTTCATTTTGAAAAATACATCAAAGTTGGCTCTGCCGAATTAAAATAATACTGGCTAAATTTATTTTTAGTTTTACTAGTGTACGTAAGATGTCTAAAATTCTTACAGAAAAATACGAAAAAAAAAATATTTAATCACAAAATTATCACACGTTCCTATATTTTGTGAATTTATTTGCTTTTCTTACAATTTTTGAACCTGAAATTGCCACAGGTGATAATTTTTGGTACGATTTTACCAAATTTTTACGGCCATCACTGCCATCTATATAATGTATATTGACTTAATGACCAAACGAATTGTAGTAAGGTTTTATTTCAATTTCACCAGAATGCTGTTGTTATGAATTTTTTTTTATATTTTGGTTTAAACACACTGGACGTAGTGAATGGTGAAACTTTAATGCCAAATGAAAAAGACGAAAAACCGAAATGGATGCAGCAAGATGGCAAGGCAACATCGATATTGCTTGCTTCAATGAATGAAGACCAAGCAAACCACATTTTAGGCTGTACAACATCAAAAGAAATTTACAAAAAAATTGAAAATTTACACAAGGTGAAAAGTGAGGTTAGAATTATGAATTTGTATGAGCAATATTTTTCACTGAAAATGACTGAGGAGGATTCGGTAGTGGCATATGTATCGAAATGCTCATTGTTGGCAGCTGAAATTGAAGATCAAGGGGAGAAATTGTCCGAAAATATCAAAATGACGAGAATCATCAGCAACCTCTCCTTGAAGTTTAAGAATTTTCGTACGGTGTGGTACAATGTGAAAGAAGGTCGCTCGTTAGATAATTTATTGCCCCGCTTGAAATTGGAAGAAGATCAATTAAAAAAGGAAGCTTTTTATGCAAAGTCTCGCGGAGTGGGTAAGAAGCCAAACGCGTCCATTGAGGAGTTGAAGAGGAATTCGAGATGCAATTTTTGTAAGGAGGTGGGTCATTGGCGGCGTGAGTGTCCAAGGCGCAACAGAGGTGGTGCTTCATCGGAGGAGAGGGAGTCAAGCGAAATGGCTTTTACGGCTGCGGTTTGTGATGTTATTTCGGCTAATTATGGCGATGTTTGGCTGGCGGACTCAGGCGCATCGAGGCACATGACATCGAGACGAGAATGGTTCAGTGATTTAAAGTGTATTGAAGGTGATTGCTACGTTACCATTGCAAATAATGAACGTCTAAAAATTAGTGGTTTTGGCACAATATGTTTGGAAGCTTGGTGCAATGGCAAATGGTTTCCAATACGACTTGAAGACGTTAAATACGTACCTGGTTTAAAACAAAATCTGTTTGCAACTGCGTCGGCAACGGCACAGGGTTTTTCAATAGTGATTCATAGTGATCACTGCAAAATATTGGATTGAGATGGTGCAACAAGAGCGTTTGGTTTCAAAGACGCAAGAAATCAAATTCGAATGGCTTTTCGAATGAAACAGAATGAGCATGCATATGTCTGTTCAATCAGCTCAGCTTCTCTGCAACAATGGCATCGTCGTTTAGGCCATATTAATGTGACAACAATTAAAAAATTAAGCAACAGTAAAAGTGTCGACGGCATACATTTTTCGGACGAAAAACCATTTTTTTGTGAGGAATGTTAATATGGAAAAATGAAGAAAACATCACATTTATCAAGCAATATTCGTAATGGGGAGAAGGGACAGTACATTCATGTTGATGTGTGTGGAAAGATGAACGAGACTGGAATCGGTGAAACCTTCTATTTTTTGCTTCTAAAGGATGAGGTTACGAGCTTCAGGTATGTCTATTTCATGAAGCACAAATCTGATGTTTTCAAAATTTTTAAGGTATTTTTGCCGATGGTGAAGAATGCTACTGGAAATCAGGTGAAGTACATTCGATGTGATAACGGAACGGAATTTATTAATACAGATGTACAGACATTGTTATCAAAGAAGGGCATTATTATTGAACGTATTGCATTGTACACACCTGAGCAAAATGGTTTCATCGAACGAGACAGCGCGTGCAATGTTGATTGCAAGTGGTCTCGATAAAATGTTGTGGCCAGAAGCGGTACGAACGGCTCTCTATTTCTGGAATAGATCATGCAGCACACGAAATTCAGAGACGACACAAAGTCAAAGTGAAAGTTTTCGGCACAGTAGGATTTGCATTAGTGCCGAAACAAATAGGTCGAAAAAAATGGGATGCGAAGACACGAAAACTTCATCTCGTTGGTTATGAGCCGACAACAAAGAATTTCCGTTTGTATGATGTGGAATCGAAAAACGTGTTCATCAGTAGTGATGTGAAGTTCAACGAAAACGATATGCAGGACGAGATGGTGCAGTATTGGGTTGAATCTGATGAGGAAAAGAGCATGTCTGTAATGCGTGAAAGAGAGACTTGGCTTGTACCTAATGCAGATGAATTTGATGAAACAAAGACGGTCAAAACAGGGAGGCCAGTAAACCCCAACTCGGGAATTTCAAATTATGCATTGCGTCCAGTGATCAATCCTCCGAGAAAATATGCGGATGAATTTAGTTACTCAGCAATCATGGACAAGCCACCAACGTACAAGGAGGCAATTCAGTCAGATTACTCAGAGAAATGGTTGAGAGCAATGAGCGACGAACTTGAAGCACTCGAGAAGAATAACACATGGTATTTGGTCGACCGACCAAATGATCGTAATATTGTTGGTTGCAAATGGGTCTTTAAAGTTAAAATGCAACCACATAGCGAACAACTGAGATATAAGGCGAGGTTGGTCGCAAAAGGGTATTCCCAACATGCAGGGATTGATTATGGTGAAACTTTTTCGCCTGTCGTCCGATATGATTCAGTGTGAACGGTCTTGGCGATTGCGGCAGCCGAAGACATGGAAATAGTGCAGTTTGACATAAAAACTGCTTTCTTGAAAGGTGAGCTCGAAGAAGAGATATACATGGAGGTACCAGAGGGAATGGATAATACTACTAGTGGAAAAGTTTGTCGATTGTAGAAAAGCTTGTATGGACTTAAACAAGCATCAAGAGCATGGAACAAGAAGTTCACTGTGTTTTTAACTGATTGCGGTCTGGTACAATCTGATGCTGACAATTGTGTATTTGATGGTATCATTGATGGCGATAGGGTAATTTTATTGCTTTATGTTGACGATGGCATGATTCTGTCCAGCAACGGGGAATTACTGAGTGCATTGATTCAGAAATTGGAGAATGTGTTTGAGGTAACACATGGTGACGTTGATTGTTATGTAAAAACGATCAGTATTAGGCAGTCGGCATCTATAAGGAAAATCATTGAAAAATTTAATTTGACTGATGATAAACCGATATCGACGCCAGTCGATGCAAGTGTCATGTTAAAGAAATCGGAAAAACCAAATGAGCCAATTTTCCCATACAGACAGGCAGTAGGGTCGTTGATGTATGCAGCGACAGTGTCAATACCAGATATTTCTTATGCAGGGGAGAGGTTAGCCGTTTTCTGGAGAATCCATCGTCCGAGCATATTGCAGCTGTGAAGCGAATCATTCGTTATTTGAAAGGGACATTGAATTATGGCATCATATACGGAAGCGTGATAGTCAATGCCTTCGAATTAAGTGGCTACACTGATGCTGACTATGCAAGAGATATCGAACGTCGTCGATCAACAACTGGATATGTTTTCCTGATTGGTCAAAGCATTTTTACATGGCGAAGTCATCGGCAGCAGACTGTAGCATTGTCTACAACCGAAGCGGAATACATGGCCGCAGCCGAAGGGGCCAAAGAGGCAGTTTGGATACGTCAACTGCTATTGGATATTGGACATAAACAGAAGGAGTCAACACCGTTGTTCATCGACAACCAAAGAACAATTCGGCTTGTACGAAATCCCGAATTGCATCATCGAACAAAACATATTGATGTGAGGCATAATTTTATACGTGATCTCCATCAGTCAGGCATCATTTAAATTGACTATGTCCAAAGTGAGGATCAGCTGGCGGATGCATTCACAAAACCACTGACACGATATAACTTCCAAAGGAACATGAGCGGCTTAGGAATTGTGGAAGTTAACCAATGAGTGGGAGTGTTAAAATTTGCATTGTCTACTTCAATTCAATATTGTTTATTTAGCCTTGCGCAAGTCAATGTAGTACTGTATGAGTGAAATCAAAATGTCATTTTATTTTTGTGTTCATTCCTTTGTAAACCTCTATTGAATAAATCACAAGAATAGAAACATATTTAGAACACGAACAGTTATGGTTGTGTGTTGAAAAACAAAGCAAAAAATCTCAAAGCAAAAGAACGATCAAGTAAAACAGCTCAAGAGGCTTGGAAAGCTCTTGAAAATGCGTTCTTGGACTCTGGTCTTACGCGGAAAGTTGACCTTTTCCGAAAGCTAATTACAACATCTCTGGAAGGTTACGCTTCAGTAGAATAATATGTCAATTCGATTATATCGACCTCTCACAAATTGAGAAATATTGGCGTGTATCTGAGTGATGAGTGGATAGGGACAATCCTATTAGCCGGTTTAGCTGATAAATTCAAGCCAATGATTATGAACATCGAAAGCTAAGATGTGATTTATATAACCGCCGATTCAATTAAAGCGAAGCTGCTTTAGGACAGATGGCACTACTGCAATAAAAGCTTTGTACAGTACGAGTAAAAATGGCAGACATTAGTAAAATGCGCTGTTACAATGGTAATAAATTTGAACATTTGGCAAATAGTTGCACTTACAATACAAATATTAAGTCAAATTCAAACCAGCAGGGTAATTCCGGATTGTTACATATGCAAGTTTGTTAAGGGAAATTTCAAATCCACCAACAAATGAAGTTGTCATTGCAAATGATACACGAATGAAAGTGACAGGTGTCGAAGATATGAAAATGAAATTGTTGTGCTTTTTTCAGTTGTGTACTGAGTTGTGTGACATTTACAACTGCAGGTGCACATTTTTGGAAACAAGCAATGGAAGAGGAATATAGTTCACTCCAAGAAAATAAGTTTTGGAAACTATGCGATTTACCGGTAGGGATGAGACCCCGTTGACTGCAGTTGGATATTTAAAACAAAACGAGATGCCACAGGCCAAATTGCTCGGTAAAAAGTCATAAAAGGAAGAGTATAGATTATAATGAGGTGTTTGCTCCAGTCGTCAGGCGAGCAGAATTTGGAACCAAAAGATGGATAGCAATCTGATGATCCTTGTGCCTACTTCAAGTTCGTTGGAGGCAAAATATTGATGAATCGCAATTTATGTTGACGATTTTATCATTTTTAGCAATGAGGAAGATGTGAAGACATGGATTAAAAAAAAACTGATGAAGCTGTACAAAATGTTGGATTTGGATGAAACTGTTTACTACGCCTTACCCGTAACTGGGCAAAGGGACTTATATCCATCGATTAACAACAATAAATTCAAAAGGTGTTACAGAAAAATAACATTATGGCTTGCAACACTTTTTGATCCTAATCAAAGGGTCACAATTGGAAGTATTCTTTTCGCAGCAAAAGTGTCAAGACCGGATTTATCATTCGCTGTACACATTCGGAACTTTACATTTAAAATTAACATATTTCCGTGAAAACGGGAAATTCTCGTTTCAAATTTTGGCAGCTAAAAATGAAACCGGGTAATTCGTACATGTCATGGATTGCGGATTTACGTGATGCTGCTGTAAAATGTGAGTTCAAATGTGAGTGCAAGAAATCTTACCAGATACCGCTATTAGGGATATGATAGTATTACATATGATTCATGACTCCGTTAGAACAGCAATTTTGCAGTTAGTAAACCCGAAGTTGGAGGATGTCATCAAACTTGCTCAAGCTCATGAGAGCACACAAGCCCCAATTGATGTGTTGAAAAGTAATTCACAATTACCTAATCACAATTTCTTACAGGAAGTAAACCAAATACCGTTCGTAGTCGTTCACGGAGCAAAAGGCGCTCACACTACAGGCGTAGTCATACGCCATCATATCCTAAACTTCGATCGTGTCCTGGGTGTTACAGCCATCATGAACGTGAAAATTGTAAATTTTTAACGGCTAATTGTCATCGATATGGTTAAACGGGACATATTGCGTCAGTTTGCAAAAGCAGTTCATCACCTCATAGTCAACAGAAAGTCGACAAAGGAAATCGTCAAGGCAGTATCAAACCAAATAGTCAACGTCGAAGTCCATCATTTGAGAACACATATAGTATCGATTTATTTGAGTATCTGGAATCGCCAGTATCGGACGATGTCAAGATTATAAATGAGCAATCAGCACTCCAGGCTAACAAGATTAGTCAAGCGATACAATATGCTAAGAATAATCCGGCACAGAAGGAAGTGTCGTCCAATTCAATTGGGGATCCGAAGTCCACTGTTTATAGTGTACATCTGACGAGCAAATCAGTACAGCACGCTGGTAAGAAAATCTATTTGTCGATGGAAATTAACAAGAAAATTTTGAAATTTTTAGTCGATACCGGTGCTACTGCCTCATTAGTGGGTAATGATGGATACGTTGAGCTGGGTAAGCCAAATTTGAGTCCAGCCTCAAAAATTTTGACAGCCACAAACGGAGCAAATGTTTTTTGGCATGAATTGGTTCAATGCATTCGGATTTCGAATCACGAATGATAAATTAAATGGGGAACATTTGTTCAACATATCGGATAATTGTGTCAAACAAATTGATGACTTGTGTTCCAAATACAGTATAGTTTTCGAGAACAGTTTGGGACACTGCACAACTTTTAAAGCACATTTATCATTGAAAGAAAACTACACTCCACGATCATTCAAAGTGCGACCCTTACCTTTCGAGCAACAAAGTAAAGTACGCAATGAAATTGACAGGCTTGTATCTATAGGTGTCTTGAAACCAGTCAAATTCAGCAACTGGACAACACCCATTGTTGTGGTTAGCAAACCTCAAAATAACATACGCATTTGTGGAGACTTCAAGGTGACTGTGAATCCTCAATTGAATGTGGAACAGTATCCGATTCCCAGAGTAGAAGAATTGTTTCAGCGTCTACAAGGTGGTCAACGATTTTCGAAACTGGACTTAAAAGACGCCTACCTTCAATTGGAACTTGATGATGAGTCAAAGGAACTTGCTATTATAACAACTCCTTTTGGATTATTCCAGTACCAGCGCCTTCCTTTCGGAATTGCCAGTGCTCCTGCTATCTATCAACGTTTTGTCGAGCAGTTGATTGCAGATTTGGATCTTGCTACGACATATCAAGACGACATTATCATTACAGGACGTACTGAAGATGAACACATGGCGAATTTGGAAGTCGTTTTGAAGAGATTAGGTGATGCTAACCTTCGGTGTAATCGCTTGAAATGTAAAATTTTTCAGCGTGAAATCCAATATCTTGGGTATATTTTAGATGAAAGTGGTATACGCCCGTCTGACTCCCGTCTCATAGCAATTAGAGACATGCCATGACCGAAGGAACTGAAAGATTTAAGCGCATTTTTGGATAAAGTAAATTACTATAATCGCTTTATTAAAATTTTTTCTCAAATTGCAGCTCCACTAAATGAGCTGAGAAGGAATGATGCTGTTTTTCAGTGGACACAAAGATAAGAAAATGCGTTCCAAACAATAAAGAAATGTCTGTTGGATACAGTAATGTTGGTTCATTATCGCCCAGATTATCCATTAATTCTGGCGACTGATGCATCTAGTTACGGAATAGGAGCTATCTTATCACACATATATCCGGACGGTTCCGAGCATCCAATTGTGTTTGGGTCAAAGACATTGGATGAGCACTAACGCAGATATAGTCAAATCGAGAAGGAAGCTCTGTCGATTGTGTTTTGTTATCGTAAGTATCATCAGTACCTGTATGGACGTCAATTCGTTTTAGTGACGGACCATAAGCCTTTGGTTTCACTTTTCAACCCTGAAAAAGGTCTACCAGTAATGACTATAAATAGATTACAAAGGTGGGTAATCTTTCTGATGGGTTACACCTACACAATCAGATACAAACCAACAGAAAAGCATGGTAATAATGCTGATGCACTCTCACGGTTCCCAGTAGGGCCTGATGAAGAATTTGATCGAGAGGAGCAATGTGCATTTGAAGTCGACGAGATGTACGAAGAAAATTTGTTGAATTTCCCGATTGATAGCCAGAAAATCAGCGAAGCAACCATGAAAGATCATCAATTGTCAAAAATTCTAAAATTCACGAGAAGTGGCTGGCCAAGCACGGTGGACCGTGACTTGCAGTCTTTTGCGGTAAGAAAAAATGCACTAAATTGTTTTAATGATGTTTTGCTATTGCAGACTGAACACACAAGAGTGGTAGTTCCTATCAGTTTGCGACGTGAAGTGTTAAAGATGCTTCATATTGGACATTAGGGCGTTGTGAGGATGAAGCAACTAGCCCGTCGATATTGTTGGTGGCCGAAAATCGATTAAGAGCTTGAGTATGCTGCAAAGGCATGTAGAAGTTCTCAAGAAGTGGCTCCTAACCCGCCAAAGCAATTTAGTAGCTGGCCTTCCGCAACTAAACCTTGGGAACGCATACATATTGATTTTGCGGGACCTTTCCTAAACCACATGTGGTTAATTTGTGTGG
Organism: Tipula vernalis; assembly: GCA_958295665.1. Classification (NCBI taxonomy): domain Eukaryota; kingdom Metazoa; phylum Arthropoda; class Insecta; order Diptera; family Tipulidae; genus Tipula; species Tipula vernalis. The sequence continues at coordinate 149,250,712 of OY282560.1, read as the reverse complement.
ATAGTTTCTCAAAATATCCATATTATAACCAATATTATTTAAGATTAACGTATTTTAACGTAGTTTGAATTATTATATGGAGAATATATTATAATTATCAATGCCATCTATCGTATAAACCGATACATTCGGATAAAGGTGAATAGCGAGAGTCGTGTGTTAGAAAACCCTGAAATCTTGTAAAATAGAAAAAAAAGAGAAAAAGAAAGAAGAGGAAGTCTGACATGTTTGTAATGTAATAAAAAAAATTAAAAGAAAAAGTTGTTGAGTTTATTTTATTAATTAAAAAAAAAAAAAAAAAAAAAAAGGAACGTATTACACCTTATCGCCCAATACCCACTGTTATAAAACTGGCGGGCGCTCCAACGTTTGGCCAATTATAAATTGGAAATACAGTGAAATACATTTTTTTGTTTTGTCTTGAAAAAGTTAACACACGTGGTCGTACAGTGTACAATCGTCGTTGTTTCATCATTCCAAGGGCAAAAGTGAGGTTATTTCATACATTATATGAACAGGTTAACCGGGAATAGTAAGAAACCAGACCAAAATCCACAAAAAACTGTAACCAGATCAGCAAAAGAAGATAAATAATAAAATTATATCTATCAACGGTAACCATCCGGAATCGCATCAAGATACAGATACAAAGAAGGTTAAATTTATTACAAAGCCATCAGACAAGACAGGCAAGCAAACACACATTCCACAACAGAAAGGAGTTCCGGAATATAACAATTTACAGCAAAATCAATTAAAAGGTAAAAATCTAAATATTCAATTAAAAATGATTAGTTCAGAGCAGTTGACTGAAATACTAAATACGTTTCGTGACTCATTGGGTCATCAAACGACACCACCTCATACAACGGGGATGAGTTTTTCAAAGTGTGCAATGCGTTTTAACGGGGATAGAAAAGATTTAGAACATTTTGTAAACACGGTTCTCGTTTTTAAAGACACCGAAAATATCAAAGACGACGTGGCATTGAAATGTTTCCCTCTTTTATTAACTGGAGATGCGGGTATTTGGTGGCAAGGTATTAAGGATACGGTAACTAGTTTTGAAGAGGCAATTGAGCTTTTGAAATCTAATTATGAAATAATTAAACAGGCACACCAGATATATATGGAAATTTTTGCTACGTCTCAAGGTGAAACAAAGACAGATTTATTTGTATGTCAGAAGCGAGCATTATTTTCGAAAGTCCCGAGAAGTCAATTGAGTGAATCCGTTCAGCTCGATATGATTTACGGATTGTTATCTCTTAAATTGCGTTCTAAAATAGGTCGAGGTGATATTGAGACATATAGTGATTTGATCACAAAGGCACGGCACGGAAAATCATATAAAGAAAGATCGTGATGTCGATAGAAATAAATCGAATAAATATTGCCGGTACTGTCGTCTCAGAGGTCATGAAATTGATGAATGCACTAAACGGGGAAAAGTTCAGGTATCCAACTCTCATAATAATTCGAATCCAACGAAAAAAAATTTGAATTCTGTGGATAATAAAAACGAAATAAAACCCATTATAAAGTGTTACGGTTGTAATGAGCCCGGTGTAATTAAAAGCAATTGTCCCAAATGTAAGTCTAACAAACCAACCACGTCGATATGTTCAACTAATTTAGATCATTCGAACCGTCAAATAACTGAAAATGGTGATGACGACATCATTGCATCTGCACTAAAGTCATTTTCGTTTGCTTCGTTATCGTCAACTATTCAACTCCATCCTCGTCCTCTTGTTATTATTCAAATTCTTAATGAAACAGGATCGGCATTGATAGATACCGCGGCAAAGTCATGCATTGCCAGCGAAAAATTGTCAATAATTCTTCAAAAACATTATTTGGAATTTGATACCATTAATTTGCCAATTATATTAGCCGATGGCTCTGAGAAATCTTTGGTATCGCTTGTGTTTAAGGTTGACGTCATGTTAAAAAATAAACTAATACCAACCACTTTTATTGCATTCCCTGAAGCTAACGTTCAACATACCCTACTTGGTATAGATTTCATAACAGCAGCCCAATTAGTCTTAGATTTTTCCAATTCAAAATGGAAATTTGTTGACTCGGAAAATTGGTTCGAAATGATTTATGAACATGATCCTCCTTGAAAATTGGTCGATGTTTTTTCATTACAAATGCTTTTAGGCAATGAAGGATTACAATTATCTGTTGATGAAAAAATTAAAGTAAATAGTTTGCTTAATGAACATTCGGCGATTTTCACGCTAGGGGGAGAACCTACTTCGTTCGCCGAACATCGTATTGTTTTAGATAATCCTAATTGTACTCCAATTGCAGTTCCTCCATATAGATTGAACAGCGAAAAGCAAAATATTCTGAAGACCGAAATAGATAAGATGCTACAAGATGGTGTCGTGGAGGAATGTGAGTCACCTTGGGCGGCTCCGGTTGTGCTAGTACCTAAACCAGATAAGTCGTTTCGAGTATGTATTGACTATAGAAAGTTAAACGCGATCACAGTGGCTGACAAATACCCTATGCCTCAAATTGATGACCTTTTACAATTAGCTAAAGAAACTGTATATATGTCCACCATTGATTTGAAATCCGGTTATTGGCAGGTGCCTGTTGCTGAAGCTGATCGTGACAAAACTGCATTTGTTACCTTATTTGGCCTACATCATTTTAAAAGAATGCCTTTTGGCTTAAAAAACGCACCTGCAACCTTTCAGAGGCTAATAAATCGATTCAAATCGGGGTTACCTGATATCACAATTCTGGCGTATCTAAACGATATAATTGTTTTATCGAAAACCTTTGACCAACACTATAATGATTTGAAACGCGTTTTCGAGCATTTAAAACAGTATAATTTGATTGCCAATCGAGATAAGTGTTGTTTTTTTAAAAATGAAGTTAAATATTTGGGACACCTAATAACTACCACAGGTATCAAAGTCAACCCAGGAAAAGTCAGCGCAATTAAGAATATGCCCCTACCAAAGAATATCCGCCACCTTAAGAGTTTTCTCCAGACGTGTAGTTGGTAATGTAAATTCGTCCCAAATTTCGCCAATATTTGTAGACCATTGAGCGAGTTAACTCGAAAGGCATCCAAATGGAAATGGACAGACCAACATAGTATTGCGTTTCAAACACTTAAAGATCTTTTAGTAACTGCTCCGATTTTAAAACAGATTGATGAAACACAACCATTTATACTTCGCACAGACGCTTTGAATTACGCTCTGGGTGCCGTTCTCCTCCAAGGTGTAGGCCCAGATGAGAGACTAATCGAGTATGCAAGCCGTTTACTCTCCTCGGCGGAACGTAATTATAATACCACCGAAAGGGAAGCGTTAGCAGTTATATGGGCACTAAAAAAAATTTAGAGGATATATTGATGGTTCAGAAGTTGAAGTGAGTACGAACCACCAGGCTCTTAAGTGGCTTATGTCCCTACGAAGTCCTTCAGGACGTCTCGCTCGATGGGTCCTATTAATCCAATGTCATAATATCAAAATAACATATACGCCTGGTAAAGCAAATGTGCTAGCTGATATGCTATCTCGGCCTTCATGCGAGGATAATTCCACATGTGGCATATGCTCAATTCAAATTGATGTCCCACAAAAAGGTTCTAGAGTGATTCGTCAATCTCAACTTGAAGACGAAGCTCTTAATAACATTATTACAAGTTTCGAAACACCTGAAGACCCTAATTTAACTAACTGGATCGATAGAGGCTACCTGGTAGAAGGGGGCGTATTGTATCGCTATAATCCGGATTCAGATTCAGATGAACTTCAATTGGTTATCCCCACTCAATCGCAATTAGAGATTTTGAAATCTTGTCATAGTGATTTAACTGCTGGACATATAGGTATTGAACCAACATTTAAAAAGATATCCTCCAAATACTACTGGTTAGGTATGAGGAGATCTATCACCGAATTTGTAAAAGCATGTCCAGAATGTCAACGTTATAAAATTACCAATCTTAAACCAGCAGGATTATTGAAAACACCGGTTATGGCGCAGCGTTCTGAAGTTTTGGCCATAGATTTATTTGGTCCACTAGTCGAATCCACCGAAGGGTATAAACATATTTTAGTGATAGAAGATATTGCAACTAAATGGACCGAACTTTTCCCTTTGAAGAATGCGAATGCTGAAAGTGTTGCAAAGGTGCTGATAAATGAATGGTTTTTACGATTCGGAGTGCCTCGCAGATTAATTTCAGATAACGGAACTCAGTTTGTCAGTCAAGTGATGCAACAAGTTTCAGAATTCTTTGGAATACACCAAAACCTTACTCCAAAATATCATCCTCAAGCAAATCCTGTCGAGCGGTGAAATCGTGATATAAAAACAAAATTAGCTATCTTAGTTCAAGACAACCATGGATCCTGGCCCAATTTTCTTCCAGCAATACGGTTTTCATTAAATTCAACAATCTCGGAATCTGTCGGATATACTACCGCATACCTGACCTTCGGTCGAGAACTAAGAAACATTTCGGATGTGTTGCATTACACCCGACCCAAAATTTGTGATGACAATTTCATACCACAAATTAGTCCGTTTTTATTGCAAATGGACAACGTTATAAAAAATGCTCGAGAAACACACGAAATTCGTCAGGATGGATGGAAATATTATGCGGACATGAAACGTCGATCTCATAAACTAAAAACTGGAGATTTGGTCCTGGTAAAGACACAATTACTTAGTGATAGCCAAAAGGGTGTAACTGCTAAATTTGTTCCTAAGCGTGATGGCCCATATAGAGTTCGCTCATTCAAATCGCCTACCTCATGTGAGATTGAAACAGTTAATAATGATTATGTAGGTACCTACCATGTCTCTCACCTTACTCCGTATGTAGGTGATTCTCATAATCCGATTCGTCATCCTATTCGAAAGCGAGGTCGTCCTCCCACTTCTCACCTGAGAACAGGAGATACTTCTATCATAGAAATCACTGAGACCTCTATAAATGGAAGTTGTAGTTCTACGCGTTGATAGAGGGTTCCCATGTAACGGATGAAACCCTTCAATTTAATTCAAGGGATAACGAAGAGTTTGAAAGTTTTACGAAATTGAATCACGAAGTGACAAACATTAGGGATGTATTGGGTGAGAGCGAAGAAAGTGATGCTTCAACCATGCCAACTACCACCACAAGCTCCCGTAGCAATCGAATAATTAGAAAGCCTTTGCGATATCGTAATACTATGATATAACAAAACAAAAGCTCAAAATGCATTATATTTGTACGAGTATGTGAATTCATATTAATTTTGTTTATTATTTTAAAATCATTTAATGTATAAAAAAAACACATTGGACTTATGTGTTTGTTTCGTTTTGATATGTGGTTGCCACCACATTCCTTTATATCTTATATTTATAATTTATAAAGCAACTTTTAATTGTTTCTGAATTTAATTCGGGACGAATTTTGAATTCAGAGGGGGAGGTTATAACCAATATTATTTAAGATTAACGTATTTTAACGTAGTTTGAATTATTATATGGAGAATATATTATAATTATCAATGCCATCTATCGTATAAACCGATACATTCGGATAAAGGTGAATAGCGAGAGTCGTGTGTTAGAAAACCCTGAAATCTTGTAAAAAAGAAAAAAAAGAGAAAAAGAAAGAAGAGGAAGTCTGACATGTTTGTAATATAATAAAAAAAATTTAAAAAAAAAAGTTGTTGAGTTTAATTTTATTAATTAAAAAAAAAAAAAAAAAAAAGGAACGTATTACACCTTATCGGCCAATACCCACTGTTATAATATGTAATTAAGGTGGCTGATATTACTTCAAAGACAACAATTCGGGCCTTAATAGGCATTTTCACTACAGAGGGACTACCAGATACAGTTATCAGTGACAATGGACCCTCTTTCACATCACATGAATTTGCGGAGTTTTGTAAAAAAAAAATGGTATTGAGCACCTTACCACCGCACCATTCCATCCAGCGCCAAATGGTGAAGCAGAACGTTTTGTCAGAACGTTTAAAGCCACATTGACAAAAGAAATGAGAGAAGGAGGGACAACTGATCTTGCTTTGCTAATATTTTTGAGTACTTACCGTTTCTCTCCAGGAGCCAACAACAAATCAATCATCGAGTGAAATTCTGCATGGCAGGCAACCTAAAACACATCTGTCTTTGTTGTTCCCAAGATCGAGTAAGGACAAATTGAAAATAACAAAGTTCTGTACCAATCAAGAAGTTTATCTCAGGAACTTTTCAACTGGACCAAAATGGCTGAAGGGAACCATCACTAAAGTGATTGGTCGAATGCTCTACATAGTCAACAGTGAGAGGGGTCAACAGTTAAAGCGACATCAAAATCAGCTGAGACCTCGTCAACCAGAACTTAATAATTTTGAAGGAGCGGGTATTTTAAATAGGAGCTTGCAAACAAAATATTATCTAGAAACGAGTGCACCAAAATTATGTATATAATAAAATAAGAGTCGAAAATGATTATTAATACAGTAAAGTTCATTGTTGAAACAACACAAATAACTCTTTTCTAATATTTAATAAATTGTATTAAAATCAGAAGTGGAATCTTATTTTGTATATTTAAATGTTATTTACAAACATAACAACTACCATAATATATTAATTTTGAATTGTGGATACTTTCGCAAAATATTGATATGTTGAACTGCCCCCGGTACAGCTCAGACTAAAACCCAATAGAAAATGTTTGGTCTAAAATGAAGCTAAACGTAGCAAGAATGCCCCAGAATCAATTCAAGCTTTAAAAAGTTTGTTGATAAATATCTAGGAATCTATACCTTCTACGACTTGAAAAATTTATCCAACTCAATGAGTCGGAAGTGGTGTATTGAGATCGGTGGTGAAATTAATATTAAAGATAAAATTTCTATACTTACTACTACAAATTTTCGGGTTTTCCCCTAAATTGCAGGTACATTAAAAAAAAAAAAATTGGGTCATAAAGACTCCAGATTTCAGATGATTATCTTGTGCGAGTTCAACAGTCCATAAAAAGTGAGGATAGAAAAACCTCAACACCGTGTACCGGGTACAATTGACGAGGAACTATAAAAAGAGGACATATCAGTCTAATTCGAATTGTCCTATTGAATAGTGCATTAAAAGATTGTTATGTAGTTTTCTATAATTCTATTTGATTTATTTTAATCAAGAAATTCTTGTTTTGTCCAGAAGCATAATCTAAATCCTACATGTATACATGTTTTGTGAAATATCAATGTTGTAAATGGTTTGAGGTAAATCCAGTTTTACTTTATAAATTAAAAGATAAAAAAGGAACAAGATTCAACTATTTTGGCTGCATATGTTTTGTTTATTTATTTAAAGATTTGAGTTAATGGTGTTAATATACTCAAAGACCCCACCTTTCATTAGGAAGCATGATTATTTAATTAGCTATTCAAGTTTTTACGGGTAGATGCAATCAAATTTGCGAATTTCAGAATGAACTACGATGATTAAATATTTACAATCGACTTCTAGAAGGTTATCTACACTTTATAAAATCTGTGGTGACTTTAAATTAATTTAAAAAAAAAATTTCAATAATAATTTTATGTTATTAAAAGTGTACTTGCACGAATACAGTGATTATAGAAAATTTACTAAATTACATTATATAAACTATTGTGTAACAGACATGATCAAGTCGGGTTTTTTTCTACTCGTATCTACTGTGGATTATGATTGATGGTTCAACAATTCCTACTATTGCTATGATTAATTTAGTTTATACAAATAGGTTACCAAATTATTACCAAAATTCGTTACGGAAAATTTAACAATCATTATTTATAATTGAAATGTAGCGTATAATTACATAGAATAATCGCCATCAATTTTGTCGAATAATTTCATGGGGGTCCACCAATATTTAAACGTAATTCAAAGTGAAAGTATCTGCGTATGTACATAAATATAAGTATGTAGTTAATAAATGTTTCGTTTAAATCTTTGTGTATTTGTGCTTACTATTTAGCAACATTTTAACAATTTAATTGATTCGATGATGATACCATAAATTCAATGTGTGAATTTTTTATGAAAGTTTATTTATTGTTGATACATTTGCCGTTTTAATATTTGTTAATCAATTGACATTGCGTAAACAAAGTGTCGGTTTTCAAAGTCATCGTACCCCAACCAATACAATATGGTACGCAATAATACCTGTTATTATTTTATAAATATTAATTTAAAATAATTTGTACGCTACACAGAATATACGGATACAGCCCGGCAAAATAATAGTAATCTTCAGTCGCCTACAAAAATCCATAACGCTAATTTATGTAATTTTTTATTGTTTTGTTTCGTTACTATTTATTGCAAATCATGAAATAACAAGTTTCTCGTATTTTACCAGTCATGATGCGATGAAAACAAAAAAATCAAAAATACAACCGAAATACATTTGAAACTTATTAAAACCATCCATTAAGTCTTGTAATAATGTTACAGTTGGGACACAAACACTTTACATATTTTCACAATAAGATCGTTACAAGCAAAATTTTACTTGTTCAGTAATTTGTATGGAACCGATCTAGCACACTTTATTAATTTGTTGACACCTTAATTATTAATTATAAAATAAAATATAAGCACCTGTGTACGATTTTCCATTGATTACAAATTGAACTGCCATTCTGGGTGATTATAACACTTTTGGTACTCCAAATATAGGGACCACAACTCTTGTTAATTCGTTTATATTGTTTAACTTAATCTCTATAGAACAAACTTTTTTATTTTATTATTTGATAATTGGATTATGTGATTAAATCAAAACACGTCTCACAACTTGAACGTCTCGCACTTGAATGATGCGACGTATAAAGACTGTAAAATATAAACCGCTCAAATGTATTAGAGCTTTATACATAGATAGGTTGTAGTGGTACGTAACGTAACGTTTATTATTGTTTTCGTTTTTGTGTTGTATTTTTTGCTCGGCAATTGCTTCATAATGATGAAGGTTAACATTATTCCATATTACAAGTTGTTTTACGTTGAAGTATTTACATTAAACTTTTGGACTATTTTGTGTATCTGCAGATTATTTATACCACGGATACTGATATCCTACAGAACTTTATTTCGAAATTAGTATGTTCTGTTTTCTTGTTAACTTTAATGCGCACAACACAAAGTTGAATTCCTGGTTTTGAAGCTAACTTTGACATTGATTTATGAGCTATCTTTTTCGTAAGGCTTACGATTAATAAAGATTTTAAAATGTATTATTCGTTATTATATTGCCACACTAAAAATTGTTATGACCTAATCACAATAGGAAAGTTTAACAGGTAAGACATTTTTTATACGATGAAATAAAAGTGGTTTGATGTTGAATTCGTATAATGCCAATTTTAAAAATGTGTTTTTTTCTGTCATGATCGATTAGGTACCACTTGTATTGTAATTTACCATGCGCATCTCTCGTTGTGCGAACATTTAAAAACAAACAAACCAAGCCGATATAAGGATAATGGCTAAAACATACACTTGAAGTACCAATTAAACTAAAACTGTGAGGTATCATACCTCTCAACAGGTTTGTGTTGACCTACGATGTAACTGAATATATCTGAAAAGTGAACGACCTCTAACCGTTCAATTTTAACTTTGCGTGATTTTTTTCGTATCTAACCCTCTTAGCTCTAAGAGAATGTTTCCAATATTTGCATAAGTCAAGAATGGACCATGGTCTCTACATTTTGTTCTTAGTTTCATTTCCGGACAAGGTATCGAAGATGTTTTAATTGTTTCCAATATTGAAGTTTTGCCGTTCAATTTCAACTTGGGTTGATTGTCGTCATATCTAACACTCTAGGCTCCAAGAGAATGTCTCGACTATTTGCATAAGCCAAGAATGGACCATGGTCTACATTTTGTTATAAGTAGAAGACCGAAGACGGTTTAGTAAATTCAAATTTTGAAGTTTTCCGTTCAATTTTAACTTGGTGTGATTATCATCATATCTAACCCTCTTAGCTCCAATAAAATGTTTCCACTATTTGCTTGTTTTAGTCAAGAATGGACCATGGTCTCCAGTTTGTTCTTTGTTTCATTTCCGGACAATGTACCTGTAATGTATGTGTATTGTTACCAACATAAGAAAAATAAAAACGAATTGAGTCAGTCATAAAGAGTACGACATCATGTACGTGTGTGTTTCATTTTATAGCGTCCAATAACATTTTGAATGAGACATCACAGTGGCGTCGAGGAAAATAAGGAAAAATACAAAAAGTTAATTAAATATATATTCCACAATTTCGTAGAGATATATTATTTAAATTGTGTGTAAGTAAAAATATACAATAAGACATACAATTTTTCGAAGGACATAACCTCAAAAAAATATATAATATGGAAATCATACCGCAGTCATCGTTGGGAGAATTCCGCCCTGAGGCTGACGAATGGGTATTATACCAAGAAAGATTAGAAAATTTCTTTTCGGTATATAACATCACCTAGGAGGAGAAAAGGAAAAATTATTTGCTGAATGTCATAGGGGCGACGGCGTATAAATTAGTACGTGATTTGTCAACACCGGATGTACCTGCAAGTTAAACCTATAAGGAATTATGTATAGTGCTTAAAACTTATTTTACACAACCTATAATCGTTTTTAAAGAACGTAAAATATTTTACAAGACCACAAAATCGGATGGCGAAACGACTATGGAACTAATGGTGAAGTTGAAACGTTTGGCTTCTAACTGTGATTTTAAAAACAATTTGGAGAGCATTTTGCTGGATAAATTTGTTTGCTGCCAAACCGGGCGAGTATTTGACAGACTATCAGAAGAGGATGCAGATACATTAAAATTACAAAAAGCGTTAGAGTTGGCATGTAAATATGAGACACAGTATCAGGATGTTCATTTGATTAAAGGCAAAAGGAGTAACTTCGGCTCAGCAACATCGGATCAACAGAAAGTTGTTCAACCAACATGGAATTTGAACAAGGGTGGTAAAGGCGATACGAAGAAAAAGAAGTGCGATCATTGTGGTTATGCAAACCATATAAGTTCTGCATGTAAGTACAAAGAAGCTGTATGTCACAATTGAGGTGAAAAGGGGCATATTAAATCTATTTGTAACAGAAAAACGAAGATCAATTATTTAGATGAAAATGCGGCAAATAGGGTTAATATTTTACATGTAAATAGTCAGATTGAAAATTTTTCTAAAATAGAGGGTAAGATCATATCAAATAATGTAAGCTCTAATAGTAAGTTTCAAAATAATTATACTGAAAACTTCCAATCCAAATTCATAGAGGTTAAGATTAATGACAAATTGCATAAATTTTTATTGGATAGTGGTGCAGGAGTTTCAATAATTCCGTTCAGTATTTTTAAAAGATATTTTAATAAGTAAAATGCATCGGTTTCAAATATTAAATTAAATACGTATTCGGGACATGAAATCAATGTTTGAGGTTCATTTAATCCTAAAATTGAATACGGAAAAGTCGTATCAAATCTTCCAATATTGGTGGTTGATAGTGAGAGCGGTCCTTCAATCATGGGACGGGAGTTTCTTTCGAAATTTAAAGTGGTATTCGCACAGATAGGTAATGTTAACCTTAGAAACAGTACTATGGAAAAATTACTTAGCCAATATAAAAAACTTTTTAGCGGAGAATTGGGAAGATTTAAATATGGTCAGATTCATCTAGAATAAAAACATGGAAGTAAACCAATTTTTTTCAAACCAAGACAAGTTCTGTATGCTTTTAGGAAGCAAATTGAATTGGAGTTAGATAGATTGCAGAAGGTAGGTGCTATTACGCCTATTCCAACTAGCGATTGGGGGTACACTGCTTGTACCGGTACTAAAATCAGACGAAGGCATTCGTTTGTGTGCCGATTACAAGATTACCCTCAATACATTTATTGTGGATAATAAACATCCTTTGCCCAGGGTTGAAGAAGTATTCAATCAGTTGCAGGGAGGTGTACAGTTTTCAAAGCTGGATTTGGAATCGGCATACAATCAACTCGAATTGGATGACGAGTCAAGAAACATGGTTGCATGGAGTACCCATCGCGGGGTATTTTCGGTAAATCGACTTCCATTCGGTATAAAACCAGCTACTGTATATTCCAGCAGGAAATTGAGAAGTTCTTGTTGGGCATATCGGGTGTGGTGAATTTTTTAGACGACATCGTAGTTACAGGTAGAACAAATGAGGAGCATCTAGCCAATCTAGAGTTAGTGTTTAAACGACTAGATAGTGCGGGTTTAAAATTAAGGAAAGATAAATATGATTTTTACCAAGATGAGATAAAGTATTTGGGCCATGCAATTTCCAAGCTAAGTTTGTCGAAATCTGATGAACGTATGGAAGCAGTAGTTCAATATCCGACTCCGGCTAGTGTAACTGAGACGCGAGCGTTTTGTGGGCTCGTGAATTACTATGCTAAATTTTTACCCAACCTAGCACAAAATATGGCTCCAATTTACAACCTATTGCGAAAAGACGTTATATTTTATTGGTCTGCGGAGTGTCAAAATTCTTTCGAACAAATTAAAAGGGAAATTGTGAAAGACGTTACACTCTTGCATTCCAACCGGGACTTACCTATAATATTGACTACTGATGCATCGAGTATACGGAATATCAGGTGTTATTTCACATCAATTGACCAACGGTGAGAAAAGCCCAGTAGCTTTTTGCAGTCGTACGCTCACGAAAGCAGAATTTAATTATAGTGTTACTGAAAAGGAGGGTTTGGCAATCATCAGTACTTAATAGGTAATTCATTCATCTTGAAAACGGATCATAAACCGTTGTTGGGTCTGTTTGGCGAAGCATCCGGTTATCCTCAAATGGCAGCAAGTCGAATTCAGCGCTGGGCTGTGCGTTTGTCCGCATTTAAATATCAAATGCAATTCGTTAAAGGGGAGGATAATGTTGCCGACGGGTTTTCACGTTCTCCGTTACCTGCTGAAATGAGCATGGAACCGGATAATAATTATATTAATTTTATGCTAGATAAGAGGATCAAAATCGATCAAGGCTTAGTGGCCAACGAGACAGTAAAAGACGAAATTTTATCTCAAGTTCTTCGAGCAATTAAAACTAACGATTTCAAAAATTTGACGGAAAATCAATTCAAACCCTATTCAAGTAAAAAAAGTAAGTTAGCACAAGAATCAGATATAGTGATGTGGAGACATCGAATCATTATTACCAAATCCTTGCTTAGTGAAATGCTGAGGAGCATCCATTCATCTCATTTAGGAGTGGTGAAGAGCAAATCTATTGCTCGTTCATATATGTGGTGGCCAGGAATGGACACAGAGTTAGAGAACTTGATTAAGGGATGTCAATCCTGCTTATCAGTTAGACCGGATCCACCGAAATGTGAACTTACCTCATGGGAAAATACGGGACAAATATGGTCGAGAATTCACATCGACTATGCAGGTCCGAAAAATAATAATTACTACTTTGTAATTACAGACTCATTTTCCAAATGGGTTGAAGTGTTTAAAACAAGGGATATCACTGCGGAGTTTACTATATCAAAATTGCGAGAAGTATTTGCACGTTTTGGTATACCTGATGTGATAGTATCAGATTGTGGCACGCAGTTCACGTCCGCTTTGTTCAGAAAGTTTGTGAATGAAAACGGAATTAGATTTATCACAATTCCACCTGGACACACAGCATCAAATGGGGCTGCTGAAAACGCGGTGTAAAGTTTTAAAAAGGGGTTGTCAGCTGCGTTAGATCACGAATCTCAAGATGTGGAAGCTATAGTTCAACGATATCTTTTCGACTATAGAATATCTAAACACAGTTCAACGCATGAATCACTCGCAGAAATTATGTTCCGTAGACGAGTTAAAACCAGGTTTGATTTAATAAATCCACTCAAAGTTTCCAAAAGGTCAAATCCCGAGAACAATGAAATTAGCGAAAATATTGACCCAAGTTTAGCCAAGCAAGCTACAAATTTTAAGGGAAAGCGAATGATAAATTTTGATGTTCAGGATTTAGTCGTAATTAGGGATTATAGGAATCCAAATAAAAAGGGTTGGATGCCGGCTAAGGTATTAAATGTTTTGGGTAAGCGAACGTATTTGTGCGAACTGCGAAACGGTAGGAAGATCAAGCGTCATGTTGATCAAATGTTACACGCGAGGGTATTCGAACCGAAAACTAAAGCATTGATTAATATTTCCGATAATTCTTGTAATTACAATGATATTAAAATAAAACGAATGATTGAACAAGAAACCGAAAGTAATGTATTAAAAAATAATATTAAATGGACAAGATACAAGTATTAACCAAGATTCCTTGGATGGTAGTACGGAGGTTGATTTCCGTGGCTTTCCGAATTTGTTTAACGATTCTGAGTTCATACCTCCAAATAGATTAAATTTATGAATTATTATGTTATTTTTGAATGGGGGGAGCTGTAATGTATGTGTATTGTTACCAACATAAGAAAAATAAAAACGAATTGAGTCAGTCATAAAGAGTACGACATCATGTACGTGTGTGTTTCATTTTATAGCGTGAAATAACATTTTGAATGAGACATCACAGTACCAAAGACGGTTTAGTAAATTCCAATATTGAACGTTAGCCGTTCAATTTTAACATTGGGTGATTTTTGCCGTATCTAACTCTCTTATGATAGAGTATAAGTCAAGAGTGGACCATGGTATACATTTTGTTCTTAGTTTCATTTTCGGACAAGGTATCGAAGATACCGAAATTCAAATATTGAAATGAGAATGTCTCCACTATTTGCTTAAGTCAAGAATGGACCATGGTCTACATTTTTTTCTTAGTTTCATTTCCGGACAAGGTATTGTTGTGTTTTTGGTTTAAGAAAACTCGATGATTTAAAATTAGTTAACCTTTACATGTTTCTTTATTATTAATTTTATTTATACATGTGACGTTGTACATGTAGTAAACGAAACGTATCAAAGGGAAGTGCTTGTGGTGTCGCTACAGTCGCTTTTCCAATCCCCCATTGGTGTTACCGAATGCAAATATTAGTATCTTATTTATCATCATTTTATCACACCCAGTTAGCACTTTATTTATTAGTATCTTAGTACACCACAGTCGCTCCCCCTTTTAACAAACTTATAACTGATTTATATTCTCTACATTAATTCCTTCTGATTTATAATCAAATATATATACTTATTCTTTGTACATACATATGTAAACTTATTTCTGAATTCAAGATTAATTTCTAATGCTTATATTAACTTTAAGATTACTTTAATTATTTTTAATTATCATTACAGAACGTACTGGTTCCTTTATTTATACATACATATATTTGAAACTAATATCGTCGGAGAATTCTTTTTTTTTTTTTTTTTTGTAGGTTTTAATCTATGCAATCTGTTCTGGGGCTCAAGGCACTCCCAACTCTTTCGCAGTTGACTTTTACCGTCCTACTTTACGCAGTATTAGCCAAATCGAGGACGTACGGCTATAGACCCATTTTGTATAAACCACCTGCACGTTGCATTGCTTCCTGCCAACCTATAGTTCTGACATGAAAGGTGGGTCGGCCCATGGATTCTGCATTCTAACAGGGGGTCATAGATGTGTTCATCTTGCTCAACGATCGTAATCAGATGATGAAAAATCCCTTTTGCATCCCGCCCCTATCGGGATTCGAACCCGGTACCTCCCGATCCAAACGCCTCAGCTTTAACCACTGCGCCGTTTGGTCGGTAACAGTCGGAGAATTCTTTTCATGAGCTATGTGTTACTTTTATAATTAACATTAGATTCAATGCTTATGTGTAGGCATTATGTACTTCAATCATCTCTGTATCTCAAAGGCCTACTGAGCGTACTTCTATCTCACAGTTTCCTTTGTTCTTCCCTACGTATATATACATCCCTTTCTAAATCTTCATTCTCTCTCTCATCCTCATAAATTTCATTTCTTTCTATACTCATATCATCAGCGTTGTTGCTTCTAAGGGGTTCGCAACCCATCCTAATATTTTCCTTACCATCATAACTATTTGCGTTACTATCTTTATACTCAAAATACGATCTTATTTGATCAATGTGTCTTTTTGTAATTCTATCACCTTTTAATCTATACAAATACTTTCGTAGACCTAATCGTTTAACGATGTGCCCTTTTATCCATTCGCTTTTATTTTGTCGGTGATTTCGAGTCATTACCGTGTCTCCTGCTTTAAAATTACGGGTTCGTTTTTCCTCAACTTCCCCAGTCACTTCGACAGTTTTTTTTTTCGTCGGAACTAATAAGCCTAACTTTATTTTTGGTTTATAATTTAAAATTTCTGAGACTGGACTCCTTTGGGTAGTACAATGCACCGAGTTTCTGTAATCCGTTAAAAAATTACATAACATTTCATCTAAATTACTTTGATTATTTAGAAACCCAGCGATGTATAATGCATTTTTTATTGTGCGGATTGAATTTTCCGCCGCTCCATTAGTAGTCGGAAAATATGGTGCAGCAAACAACGCTTTATGGCATTTGATTTTAAAAATTCCTGAACATTTTCAGCCGTGAACTGCATTCCATTGTCCGATACCAATTTATCCGGTATACCATAACGAGAAAATAAGTATGATAAACACTTAATCGTAAAATCTGAAGTTGGGCTTCGAGTATAGTTTACTTCGACCCACTTACTGTATGCATCCACCATAGTAAAAAAATAGCTATTTCTTATGGGCCCCGCAAAATCTACGTGAACACTGTTTGTAACGTTGAAACTGTTCAATTTGGCTATCCAACTTTGGCCACCAAACATATGATCTTAATAAGTGCTTGGTCTTTACTATGCCTAAATGTATGACATGCACCTGTTGCAGTAATTCATTTCGCAACGATGTCGGTACCACCACTCTATAACCCCACATTAAAATTTCGCTCTCAACCCCCAATTCTTCTTTCTTAATCATAAACGGTCTAAACTTTTCCTTATCTAATTCGTGGAGTTTGCCTTCATTTACTGCCTTAATAAAGGCCAATAAAGTTTCATCTCTAGCTGTCTCTCCTCCTACCCTATTTACATCTATCGGAATATTTTTATTTTTTCCTGCTAACGCTAAATAATTAATATTTAATGATTCGTCCCCCTCGGATTTACACGGAAAACGTGAAATTCAATCGACACAGTTTTTTTCTGAATTCACATGTCGTATTGTATAATTGAAACAAGAGAGATGAAACGCCCATCTTTGTAGTCTTCCTGAAGACATTTGCGTTATCCCCCGTTTCTCTCCGAAAATTACCAGTAAAGGCTTATGGTCCGCGATCAAAACGAAATGTTTCCCGATCAAATATTGAAAAAACTTTTTTTTCCGAAAATTATGGCCAAAGCTTCTTTCTCGATTACACTGTACATTTTTTCGGTTTCCGATAACGTTCGCGAAACGAATTGGATCGGTCTTTCATCCCCATTGGGAAACTTATGTGCTAATACAACACCTAGACCTACGTTTGAGGCATAACACGTCAATATTAACGGAAGCTCAGGATCAAATTTAACTAAAACTTAGTTCGAAACTATTTCCTTTTTTTATCAGATCGAACGCTCTCTGGCATTCTTCTGACCATATAAGTTGGCCCCCCCTTCTTAATTAATCCATATATGGGTGACATCATTGTTGCACAATCTTTTATAAACTTTTCAAAATAATTTACCAGGCCCGCGAAGGCCCTTACTTCCACAACATTTTTTGGAATTTCGAAACTTAAAATTGCCTCGTTTTTATTATTTCTAAAAATATCCTCATTTGAAATTGTATAGCCCAAATAGGTTATTTTATCTTTCGCAAATTCACATATCTTATAATTTAATTTTAAACCTGAATCTTCTAATCGCTCTAGAACTAATCTCAACCTCTGATTGTGAACATTCATATTAGGTGCTGATATCAAGAAATCATCTAAAAAATTAGTTACTCCCTGGTATGTCCCCTATAACTTTTTCAATCTCTCGCTGGCATATTCCCGTAGCCGGTTTTACCCCGTATGGTAACCTATTTACCCTAAAATTCCCGACATGTGTACTCCACGTTATTAAATCTTTTGATACCTCATCTAATTCTAACTGGTTATATGCCCTTGACAAATTTAACTTCGAAAAAATTTTGCCCTCTCGATGCTTGAATAACACATCTTCAATTCTCGGCAATGGATAATTGGTTCCCTTAAAAATTTATTCACTGTGACCTTATAGTCGGCACATATCGTAACACTTCCATCCTCTTTTAAAATCGGCACCAGCGGTGTACCTCAATCGGTGCTTTCCACCTTTTCTATAATCCCTTCTTGGATTAAACTCTCTAATTGCCTTTCTATGTCTTTTAGAAAAGCAAATGGTACTTTTCTCGCTTTCACAAATACCGGTCCTACCTCCTTTGCCATATCTAAATGTACCCTCACATTTTTTAATTTACCGATATTCTCGCTGAACAAACCTTTATGCCTCACCAGAATCTGATTTAAACTATCTTTATCGCTTGACACTTGGTGTCAATTTATTTGTTTAATCGCGAATTCATGAAAAAAATCTCGTCCGATTATCGCTCCTTCTGCCCCTTCTATTACCAAAAACTTAAATTTTTTTCTTATATTATTATAACAAATGATTGGGCTACACGAACCTAACACCACTAAAATGTTACCACCATATCCTTTTACTGAAATATTTTCCACTTCCAATTTAATATTTTTAAAATAAACACAAAATATTTTTGCCGGAATGGCTGAAACTGATGCACCTGAATCAATTTTAAATTTTAAACCTTTATCATAAATATTTAAAGTTATTTCCATCGCATTACTATTATTCGAAAAAATAGCAAAAATCTCATTAGGTTCATTACTAAAACTATTATTACTATTATCTACGTTATCTGATACTTCGTCATAAATTTGACCATCTACTGTATTGATACTATTTGCTTATGTGTTCATCCCTTCTTTTACACTATTTAATTCCCTATTAAACGCTTTATGCTGCGATTGCACTTTATTTTGACACACCTTATTTATATGACCTCGATTACCACACATGCTACAATAACTATCTCTAAATTTACAATTTTTGCCAAAATGATTAGTGTATCCACAATGAATACAAGGGTTAAATGTTACAGCGTTTGAAGATTGGATAATTAAAATTATTATACCTTTTAAAACTGCTCGTCTCCTGTTTGGTGTTGCTCCCGTATCGATTTGGGTTCTCTCTCATAGCATTTTCTTGCTGTCTCCTTCCCGCGACCACATTAATACAGTCACTTTCCATGGCCACTTTATTTTGTCTCAGCTCGCATTTTTTTGTAATTTCCAGGGCCTTCTTTAAGTCCAGGGCCGTATTTTCTTCACACAGGCGGTCGAATACTTTGCCATCCATTCCTTTTACAAATTTGTCTTTCAACAGCTCATCTAAACGTTCACCAAACCCGCAATTTGTTGCTATCCCTCTTAATCGCAATATAAAATCCTGCCCATTTTCACTCAATAATTTTACCGCTTCGTAAAACTTTTTTCTCTCTTGGAACAAAATTACTGGTGGGATGAAATGAGTCTCTAACATTGCACATAGCTCCGTTTACGTCAAATCCCCTGGGTCTTTTGAACTACATAACCCATATAACAAGTTGTATCGCCGACCCCCACAATAACTCAACAATGCATTTTTCTTTTTTGCCACATCTTCCATCCCAAAAGTTTTAAAAAATTGCTCCAACCTGCCCTTGTATATTCTTCAATTATCCTTTTCATGGCCAAAAGGCGGCATACTGCCCCATAAAGATTTTTCACATGCCATATTTTTTTATTTGGTTGGAATTCTTCCACTTCTGCACGACAACACCAAATGGTCTTGGTCCACTGCCCAGCAGAGAAGTTTCGACGAGCTGAAGTCTGCGCTATCGCTACAATGAGAATCTGCCGTTACTGTTGGTCTGTGATGCCTCTCCATATGGCATCGGTGTGGCCCTTTCACACAATGTGGGTTATAATGAACGTCCGATTTCGTTTTTTTCTAGGATGCTAACTGCCACCGAACGTTGGTATGCTCAGATTGATAGAGATGCTCTGTCAATTATCGCCGGCGTCAAAAAGTTCCATGACTTCGTCTATGGTCGTGAAATTACGATCGTGACCGACCGCAAACCGCTCTTAGGTTTGTTCAACCCTAACAAACCGACACCGCATATTTTGTCCCGGAGAATAATGCGATGGCGCGTTTTCCTCAACGCTTACTATTACTCACTTACCCACCGACCAGCAAAGGAGAACAGTAATGCTGATTGTCTTGAAAGAGAAGTTACGTGTGGTGACCAAATATCGACAACGATATCGAAAAGGTCGTCCGCACCTGTACGCCATGTCAAGAATCTCAGCCCGAGAACTCCCAAGCGAAAGGCCATGGTCAAGGATCCACGTAGATTTCGCTGGACCATTCCAGTCGAAAGTATTTTTCATCTTCAGTCCACCAGGACTCCTACTCTAAATGGCTAGAAGTGCAACTTGTATCGTCTACGTCATCAGCGTGTGGTATTCATTCGCTCCGGGCCATCTTTGCAACGCATGGTATTCCAGAAGTAATCGTAAGCGATAATAGCACCGCCTTTACATCAACCGACTTCGAAAAATTCTGCAAGGGAAATGGCATTCACCATACGTTTGTCGCTCCTTTCCACCACTCGTCGAATGGACAAGCAGAACGAATGGTACGCTCAACCAAGGACTACTTGGAGAAAGAAGCGACCGGGGACATTCGTCATCGTTTGGCAATATTCTTGCATCACCACCATGCAACGCCATTCACTAGCACAGGGAAAAGTCCGGCTGAGCTTCTCTGCAACCGTCGAATCGGAACTTATTTCGATCGGTTACATCCTGATGCAATTCCTGCATCGAAACGAAGAACCAACGATACGAGAAACACTAGATCACTGTCCACTAAGTCTGAAGTCTGGGCCCGAAACTATGCTGCAGGTCGAAGATGGATTCCGGTAACTGTCACAAAGACAACTGGACCAGTCTCATACCAGGTTGAAACCGGAAATGGCAACATCATCCGCCGTCACATCGATCAGCTGTGTTTACGTTACAATATTCCCGATATCATTGATTCACCATCAAATATACCATCAACGTCGAGTGATGTCACACCATCATTAACATCAACAATCTTTTATCAAAAGGCTGAAAACCAAAATCGACCAGAACTTAAATCAACCCTGATGGCATCCGTCAATCTGAAAGAGTTCGAAATAAATCATCTGGTAATGTTCCATCCGCAGGTGGAGGAATGTAATGTATTGAGCCACTGTACATTGTAATATTAATTAAATGTACTTTTCAACACACATACTTACATATTATAATTACTGTTATGTATTGCATTTTGGTTGTAATTTTTAGAAATAAATTCAATTCTATTTACGGTGTTGATCAGTTTCCTACCAAACATAATAGTTGGTTTAATAAAATTAATATAAACGGCTGAAACCTCATGAAGTGGTCAGAACCAGCCTTCAACTCAATATATAGATCGATCTCCATCTCAATTGCAACATAATTCTAACAGCAATCACTAAAATAACCGCCAACTAAACCCTCAAATCAATCATCAAATCAACCCCAAATCAACTTTCAAATTAACCCTGAAACTAACTCCAAATCAAGGAGGAATATTTGAGATATTAACATTGACCTTTCTTAAGTCGTAAACAATATTTGTGTAAAGTTTGGTTCAAATCGTTCAATGTGTGTGCATTTATTTGAATATCACACATATAAACACTCACTCTTAAATACAGTGCAACCTCATTTCAACAGACACTCAATTTAGCGGAATCCTCACTTCTCTGAAGTTGTCCATTGAAAACCTCCCTTAGATAAGCTGACACTTTATTAGAGCAGACACGAGTATAATTCACATTGAAACTTTACCACTTTAATTTGTTCCTTTTACACTTCAAATTGAACCTTTAACATTTCCAATTGACCTTTTTTCATTTCAAATTGAACCTTTAATAAATTATAGGTATGACCAATTTGGGTGGAACTTGGTAATTTCTTTATTTTTTTGGCCGTTGCAAATGGAATTCTAAATTGATGTTTAAATCTAAAACTCAGTTTAGAAACAAATTTCCTTCGCAGATGTCAAATATCATCATAATCCGTTAAGAAATAGCCAAGTATCGTCCAAATTTACCATATTCCAGAAATTTATTTAAAAATCATTTTAGAATATGATTTACAATGCACATGTCAAATTTTATCATAATCGGTTAGGGAACAGCCAAGTTCCATCTTACCTGGCTATATTCCAGAGCTTTATTCAAACATCATTTTAGAATCCATTTCCATCACCCGCATCAAATTTCATTATAATCAATTAAGGAATAGGCTAGTTCCATCCTACTAGGTCATATTCCAGAACTTTGTCTAAAAATCATTTGAAAATCCCATTTCCATTGGAAATGCTATATTTCATCAAAATCGGATAAGATATAGAATCCCAATAAAACGATTTCCGTTGTAGTGAGGTTTCCCTATATATATAGATTGCTCAACTGCTCACTAAACCATAATCCAACCCCAACTAAACCGCAACTCAACTCTAATTTAACTCGCAAACGGAACCCAACTTAACCCTCAACTAAACCGCAAACTTTACGCCAAACTCACTCCTCAAACTAACATATATAAAAAATTGGTCAACAACTCACTATATTCTATCCAGCCCTAACTCAACTGTAACTCAACCCGCAAATAGACCCTAACTTAACCTTCAAATCAACCCCAAATTCAATGCCCAATTCAACAATCAAACCAGCATATATAAAAAATTGTAAATATTTCTATAACCAGGTATTTTGGGTCAATTCGTATGGCAGGTACTCGACCCTCTTGACGCACAGGTTCCAAAAGCTTTTCAAATTTTGGCCTTGACTATAGAAACAGATGGGCAAAAAAAAAGAATCTAAATCGAACAAACCGTTCTCGAGATACTATGGGTACAGGCTTACGGACATCCAGACATCCAGACATCCAGACATCCAGACATCCAGACATCCAGGCAACCAGACATGCAGACAGACGGACGGACAATTTTTTTTTTTTGATTTGAAAACATCTTTAGCGGAGGTAAGTCAAAAATTTCATGTAAAAAAAGGAAGCCGAAAGAAGACATACTACCGTCTTTCCAGATTTTACAGTCAAAATAGTGTTCATGTCTAATAGAACAGAATACGGCTACCCAAACGCTTACTGCACCTTGCACAAAGTTTTTGCTGCATGTGGTGAACTTCACGATTCGAAACAACGCAACAAGGTGAAAAACGATCATACAGTAAAACTGTGTAGTAACTGTGGCGAAAATCACAACACTATAGAGACTGCCAAATGTTTGGATTTAAAGCGTAAAATCAATCCAAAATTGCGATATCAGCAAAGAAAGAACTTCAATTGTTGAACAAACTGGAAATTTGAGGCCAAGTGCCGGCAGTTTTGCCCAGCGTGGGATCTCCTACGCTAACATTCTGAAAAATGCCACTCCTTAAGTAAAAGTTAATATTATTAAAGCGGAAGTATCAATACACGCAACTGTAAACAAACTAGCCCAAACTAACCAAAGTTTCATGATGGTGATGGAGAAACAAATGAGGATGATGATGCAAAATATGAACGCACTATTGCAAATTATAGACAATCACCAAAACTAACCGTCCTAAAAGTAACTATTTGGAATGCGAATGGTCTTTCGCAGTACAAAGCTGAGTTACAATCTTTTCTATTAACGGATATTTAGAATATGACACCCAACACTAGGGCGAAAAACTACACGGTGGGACAGTCGTTTTGATCAAAAAAAGAATAAGGCATTACGATCACAGCAAGTATGAAAAAGGGCACATTCAAGCAATTAAAAAGCAGCAATTTACCGATTATTTTAAACAACTGGGCAATAAATTCTTTGGGCGTGGCGATTGCAACGCTAAACACAGAGCTATAGAGGAGCAGTCTCCCGATTTTTTATTTGCTGGTCACCACTAACTTACTGGCCAACGGATCAAAAGAAAGTTCCTGAATTAATTGACTTCTGTGTAACTAATGACACTCCATGTACATACATATGTAAAGACAAGTGATTGCTATGATCTGTCTTCTGATCACTCATCGGTAATAGTCACAGTGAGTCTAATCGAGCAAAATTGTCTACTAAATATATCTCTTATCATACCAGCAGATATTGATGAGGCAGCCGAAAATTTAGAAGATGGCCTGGCATTGTAAGCTGAAAGGTTACAACCGTCATAACTATAAAAAGCAAAAAATTCGCCATCAATCACACAGAAATTAAATCGATCTATTAAGACCCTAAAATTTGCTTTACCTCAAGAAGAAAACCAGAGCGTCCAGAATTATTTAATTGAACTCTCGGCACCCGAAAGGACAGGTTACTTTTTGTGAAAGGCAACAAAAATTTAAAATGACCAACAAACTTGAATCCATCGATCAGATTCCAACTGGGTATTAGGCGAGAAGCGATGAAGAAAAAACCAACGCTTTTGCCACTCATCTAACGACAGTATTTCCACTACACCAAGAAATAAATAATTTCATGCCATCCGAGCAAATGGATGATGCATTGTAATTCAAACCTATAAAGTAAGTGGAAGAGGTAAGAATACAATTAAAAATTGCATAAGCCCGAAAAAAGCACCAGGTCATGATCTTATTACCAAAAAAATGGCGAGGGAATTGCCAGGCAATTGGGTCTAAGTCTAACCGGTTATATTCCTTAAAAATGGAAGATTTCGTGTGATAACGACGCGCATCGTACTCTTTGGGGTAGCAGTAATATTAATAACGGGGATTCCGCTCTGTTAAATTATATAAGCTCGTCTGAGTGTGTGCTAACTTTTGTCAAATGCGGCGGGCAGCTATTGATATAAGACTGTGTTCGTTTTCTATTGACTTAATTTAAAATTGTAGGGTAACAAATGATATTCTCACTTCTGACCACAGGTCCATCTCTGGTTATCGAAAATTAACCAATTGGGATCTGTTTTCTCTCGAACTTATTTCCCTAGGTTAAAGACATTAAGTTACAAGCTTCCAAGCTGACAAAAGGCTTCTTGATGGCTTTTGAAAAATGGTGTCCATTTATTACCAAAGAAAAGATTGGGAATATACCCTTTTGGTGTTCTGCTCTTAAAAACAAAGGAAACATGCTAGGAAGCTGAAGAATAATACCAAAAATACAAATCTTCAATGCGATTGGGATTATTTCCTTATAGCCATATCTAGTCCATCGGATGGTAAGCTTACTTCTTTGAAAAAAGTACCGAACGAGTTGCTTCTTTCTGATCATTTCCGGAGTGTGCCGTCGTTAACCCTAATTTTGCTCACTCTTCAACCCCTTGGTGCAAGAATAACGTTGTTTTTATACCGAAAGCTGGCAAATCAGATTTCACGATCCTAAAGCATTTCACCTATCAGTCTGTCCTTAACATTTCTTAAAGCGTTAGAGGGAAATATTGACAGATTTATAGAGATAAATACTTATCTAATTCCCCACTCAGTAACATGCAACAATCTTATAGAGCAGGTAAGTCCTGTGAAACGACTCTACATGAACTTGTCACTAGGTTCAAAAGACCCCTCCTTAATAAAGAGGTTCTTGTAGGTGCTTTCATGGACATTACGGAAGCCTCTGATAATACAACGTTTTCATCGACTACCAGTGCCTATACCAATTTCGGTATTAATCATACTATTGTAAAATGGATTGATTCTATGCTAAAATGTCGCATTGTTGAGATTGACTTGGATAATGCTTCCATGTCGGTCAAAGTTGCCAAATGTTGTCCTCAGGGAGGTTTGCTCTAACTCCTTTTATGGCTTTTGGATAATTGACATGTTATCCGATTTATCGCAGAACGCTTTACGTATTGTGGCGGCGTGGTGTGGTAGAAAGGATTTACAAGTCAACTTTCTAAAACTGATTTGGTTGTATTTACTGGGAATCGAAATATTGAGGGCCTAACTGGGCCCTTTCTTTTCGGGAGGCCGATTACAGGTCCGACTACGTTAAGCATTTAGGTGTCTTCTTGGACAGTAAACTCTCCTCGAAATTTTACCTGGAGTATAAACTTCAAAAATCGACAGCTATCTTTTGCCAGTGTAGACGAGCCTTTCAGCTAAGGAGCATAGGGATGTGGAACATTCTTGGATCAGTCGTGGGCCATAGAACAATGACTACACTTGATTAGTACCAGAAATTGATATGGTTAATGATAGACTGTTGTCTAAATTCAATTTCATTAAATTATATGTGGTGTTGCGCCCTTCGAGAGATCAATCGAGATCACTGGATTTCCTTGAGAACTTGTATGAGTCGATAGTCTTCTTTTCTCCGATAATAGTTCTGGTTATGGAATGTACTATTCTACATTTGATCTGAATTTATCAGGCTGTCTGGGTGGGTACTGCACAGATTTTCTTTCGGAAACAATTTCTCTTACGGTCTGAGACATTGAATCTCGATGTTACACATACAAATTTGGTTTTCTAGTTTTCAGCTTTTCTGTGCTGAATTCGTTGAATAATCCTTTGACTGTGTCAAAATTTGTGGACTATATACCTAAGCTTGATAACATTATGAATGGCCTAAAAGTCCGTTCAATTATCATAACTGGCGATTTCAAAGCTAAATCTATACACGTGAGAGAGGATCTCCCGTGGAGGAATTCATAGTTGGTAGTGGTATATGGGATTATAAACGCAAACTGTTAAAAATTTAGCAATCTATTGGGCAGAAACTGGCAAAGATTGAATACCAGCCTGACTATTGCCTCTGCAAATAATGTTGACAGAGTTAAGTGGGAAATAACAAGCTCGCTCATACACGTACGTATGTAGACGTCTGAGGTAACGATGGTCCTCCGACCACTTGTTAGAAGGACACCACGCAATGCTTTCTTAAGACTATGCTACCTGACGATTTTGACGAAATAACGCATTTGCGCAAGGACTTGCCCGAGCACAAATATCCACGGCACCAGTCAGACACGTTATGAAACAACGTCGGCAGTTATGTCAATGAATAGAGTTAAAGTGTCAGGTCTAATAATAGGGCCCTTTATCACTAGCTTTATGAATAGTTGTCTGAATAAAGGCATTTGGCCTACAGCAAGGAAGAATGGCAAAGTCAAGACCAAAAAGAACATAGAGCAATCACTCTGCTGCCACTCTTGATTACCGCTAACAATTTCGGTGTTGAGAGGGATGCTTCACAGAGGACACTACGGTGGCTTAGTCAACATGGTTAAAAAATCTGACCAACTGGAGCTTTTGATAATCTGCTGTGGCCTAGTATACATATTAAATGAGTTAAAGAGGTTTAATTGTCCGTCAAACCTTTACTCCATTACAAATAACTACATGTCTGATAGAATTGCAACTCTTGTTACCAAAAATGACACTAAAGAGAGTTGAAACAAAGCACTGCCTCTGTGATATATGAAAATTAAGTTGTAGCGTTCAGAAGTTTGCAACCACCATAGAATACTAGCAGGTGTTCAAATGGGAAACCTACATGGATTAAGAAAGCCATATACAGAACGGTGTCAACCGACGCTCTCGCTGCCCTAGCTGGCGCTATTCCGATTGATATACTACTAAAAGAAAGGCTGGCGGCTTATAAAATTAGAAAAAAGCAAGAGATGAAGACATTGAACTTTCCGGTGGCAACATAAGATCGAACCTTTTGCGTACCCTTAAGGGAAGCATGCGGAAAGTGTCAATTACAAAATGACAGGACTACTTTTGGTTTCTTGCCAAATATTCAGGCAAGACTAACGGAGAAACTGATACTTAGCTCACAGTCTACGCAAATATTACCAGGACATAAACAAGAGAACATATACCATGTGATTTATGATTTGAGTTAAATCAAGAGGCTATTCAGAAGTTCATTTCGGAGGTCAGTTGACCCACCCTTATAACGCCCCGAGACTTAAGCGTATTTAAAGAGTTATGTGAAACAATATTAAGAGATAGATATGCTAAAACAAACTACTTCGGTGAAACTTTTTAAACATTTTACCAACTAACACAATGTCTTGCGACAGAAAATACTTTTAAAGCTTTAAGCGGTTTCAAACTGTTATTTGTGACAAGAACTTATGTCCAATAAGATTTAAATTTTTTCGTCACTGAGGTACCCTGCCTGGCAAAACATACCAATAACGGAGACAAAACAGTACACAAGTAAGATGGTGCAAGAACTGATATAGGCATGATCTGGGTGCTATTCTCATTTACGTCTTCACAACAATCTGGTCAAATTGGTCATCTATCGTATCGGTTATGTCATATCTATCTTGTCGGCGATGTAAACGTTGGTCATCTCGTTATTTGTGATGTGCCAGATGGGTCTGCCGGAAATTTAGTTGTAAGCTAGTTGTAGTAAGGCCACTTATTTACCAAGCGCAAGCGATGCAACCAAATGAACAACGTTCTTTATTAAACTTAAGTTGAACTACATCTCGTATGTGAGCACTTGTTAAACCTAATTTCTATTCTACCGTTTCAAATATATGCCGAATCGATATAGCCACAACAACGCGTGTGATAACGCATTAAGTGGTATAATTTATAATTGAAATGTTATCTGTCTTTGAATTATAAGTAAACACAGATAAGATTTTATTAAAACAGCTACTCATTTAATATTGATTTATTGGTGTTTGATTATTATTGGTTTATAAACTTTACGAAATAATAAAATCATCTTGATTATGATTTAGGTTTGATATAAAATTATACGAACGGATTTATTTCTGCTTATGTTTTCTAATTACATTAATATCTTAAATTGTTCATAACGTAAATGAGTCTGGGTCAGTACCGGCGGTTAAGAAAATATTTTCGACGGTGTATGGTGCTTTTAAATCCTTCCATGTAAGAAGACCAGCCTCTTTACGGGCATCAAATAGCGCATTACGTAATGCAAATAGTACCACGACCGACATACATATTGGTGGTTCTCCCGTAACCTTTGAACGCAAAATTGATTTATCATTGGTGGAATTCTTCCAGAATGTGATACGAAAATCAACTGGAATATCATTGGGGCCCGGTGGCAAGTAATTCCATGAACGGTTTGTTAATAATTTACCATTTGTGTCGTATATCAGTTTTTCTGTTAACCACAAACCAATTCCCATAACAAAAGCACCTTCCACTTGGCCAACATCGGCTTGTGGACTATAACTTTCGCCCACGTCTTCGGAAAGATCAACACGACGTAAAATATAATTGCCCGTTAATATATCAACTTCAATTTCAGCACATGTAAATCCAAGGACTGTGTGCCCCTGCATTTGATCCGGTGTCTGAGAGTAATACTCAGTCAACTTAATACTTCGTTGATTACAAATTTGTGTAACCTCTGCCCACGTTCGATCAGGAAATTCATCCTTAATTGGCTGAATTCGATCCCTAAGTTGTTCACAAGCTCGTAGAACTGCCATTGAAACCGTATCACTAGTCCAACTGCCTCCGGATGCTTCGGCATTTGGTCCCAACAAACTGCTAGTCGGCTTTATGGCTATATTAAAGATTGGAATGCCCAATGTATGGGCGGCAACTTGACATGCTTTTGTATTTACACCTTGACCCATTTCAATACCACCATGACTAATAGAAACCGTTCCATCAAGGTTATGAATTGAAACCAGCGCATGATATTGTCCTCCATAGTTATGTCGATATTCCATTGGAATTATTGAAATTCCACGTTTTTTCCAACGATTAGCTGCATTGAACACATCAACATTCTCTTTACGCGTTCTATAATCAATACTTGTCATAAATTCCTCCCATCTTGGAATAATTGGATGATCAACAGGCATGTTTTGTAATCGAACGTCTACGGAATCGCGCCCAGTTTCGTAAGAAATGTGTTCCATAATAGATTCAATCATTGCAATACCATCCAAAGTTCCCGGTGCACGCATAGGTGTATGTGATGGTGAATCCGTTGCAACAAGGGATGAAGTAATTTGCCAACGACCCCAATCATAACAGTTTTGGAAAAATGGTCCAATCGCATAATCAACAGTATCATTAGGTGAACTTCCATTATCCGCGTAAATTTTATGTACGAGCTTTTGTATTTTACCTTCACGATCCACATCCACTACATAGTCACCTATTGTATTATAGCGTTTACCTAGAATTTCCATATTTGATTCCAGCGTCATAACATAACGTACTGCCACGCCAGTCAAATGGCAACCAAGTGCAGCAATACATCCAGCAAAATTGGCACGCGTTAATTTTGAACCAAATCCACCGCCTATTCGTCGACATTCCACATTTAGACGATTTCGTGGAATGCCTAATGCGTTTGCAACAGACGATGTAAGGAATGTCATCCATTGAGTCGAGGGAAATAACGTTAGTCCATCCTCTGCAGGTATCGCAACACAAGTTTGCGTTTCCATAGAAAAATGGTATTGTGCTCCCATCTCAAATCTACCTTGCACGGTAGAATGAACGTCATCCCCCACATCAGTAGCTGGCTTATCAATATTTCCTTTTGTAATTCTACTATCAGCACCAGCCGCGAATACAGCTTCCATAGTTGGTAGCACTGGTTCAGTAATTGTTTCAGTTTCATAGATTATATTCACTAAAGATGCCGCGTAATTTGCAATTTCCAACGTATCAGCTAAAATCATTCCAGCTGATTGTCCTCCATACAATACTCTTCCGCTACAAAATATTTCTTCTACCGCGCCGCCCGGTGAGAAATTATTTTCACCCGGTATATGAGTCGAACTAAAGAAATGTTTAACTCCGGGTATTTGCAATGCAGCCGTTGTATCGAATCTAATGATTTTACCGTGAACTTTATAAGCTTGAACAATACCCGCCCACAGTTCATTTGGCTGTTTTGGTACATCGTTTGAGAATGGAGTTTCTCCTCCAGCTTGGACGAATGCATCAACACGATGCATAACTATTGATAATGGGTAGCGTTCCTCTTGTGTTTCAAACGATTGTTCGGCTGATGACAATCCTCGTGTTAGTATACTGGCTCCACTTTGGTTTCTTGCGTCCACTATTCCGGTTGGACTGATACTTAACACATATTTATAGAATAATGATAGTGCCACAGCGTTTCTGTATTCTGGAGAAGCATTTGGAGGTGCGGCAACTGCAACTACCTCTTCTTGAAGTGTTTGCAGAACAGATCGGAAAATGTCATTAGTAAATAGATTTTTACCAATAACAAACGCCTCGGTTGCTGTAGCACGTGTTAGACTATTATTTACACCTGCGTATCCAATTCGGGCGGATAGGACTGATGTCTTATCACCATTAAAACTGAATAAAAATGCTGCCTTGATATAACCGATTACATTTTGTGCCCGTTGTTTTATTTTATAAGAGCGATACACGTAGGCATCAGAATAGGGTTTAAGCGTAATTTTAGTGATAATCTTCTTTGTCATATCCGTTGTCAAATATGCGGCTGGCGACACGTCAACCGTTTGTGCTACACTACTTGGACCAATTATTGTAAATGTTGCATCGATTACAGAAAAAATTAAGAACAAGTCGGACGCAAAATCGGGATGTTGATGTTTCAAGGAAAGATTTCCGGCAATTGTTGCAATATTTCGTACCTGATAATTTGCTACTTCCCTAAGATGTTGAACGATTTCATCCAAATATCTAAAATTTACATTGGTTGAGGCTGATTCAAATAATTCAATCATTTCGGTGATTGTAACATTTCCGCCTATTTCAATTGTATCCCCGATAGAAGTTTGTCGTAGTGCTGCAATACTGGTTACGTCGATAAAAATCTCTAGATTTGGGTTGCGACGATAAATACCGTGACCTGTGTTACCACCTACTAGCATATATGGTCGATTGTCAATCGCATTAAAGATGGTGAAAATATCGTTCAAGTTTAGCACTTTGTGCCACTCATTCGTATCACTAAACGCAATTTTAATTTGTGTTTTACACTTGTTGGCACAATCAATTGTTCCTTTACATTTTCCATTCATTTTTGAATTTTGATCGGTACATAATTTGATATCCTCAATATCTCGACACAAACGCATAATTCTTGGATCTGCATTAGTAGCTAAACTTCTAAAACCCTGCAAAATGGGCCGATAGCCAGTACAGCGACACACGTTACCACCAAATGAAGTCTCTATCTCCTCCTGACTTACAATTTGGTTATTTGCCTCCAACAAACCGTACATATTCATTGCCATTCCTGGTGAACAAAATCCACATTGGATGCCATTGAATGTGGCTAGTCGCATCTGTACCCGATGATAATTTGGTTCCTTAATTCCCTCGATCGTCGTTACATTTAATCCATGACAGGAATATATCGGAAGTAAACACTGTAATAATGAATTAGTAAAAAATAATTTCTAATATTTAAGGAAACCTACCGAATTTGCTGACCACGTTTTGTATTCATTAGTAACTGGATGAAGACCACTTATAGCGACCGTGCACGCACCACAACCACCTTCAAGGCACATAAACTTAGTGCCAGTTAATTCGGCATGATTCCGAATAAATGAATTTAACGAGGTATTGAGTGGCACATCTTTACTGTTCAATTTATAGATTTGACCGTTTAGCGTAAATTCTATGGTTTCCATATTAATGTCAAAATACTGTTAACTTATAAGCACACTACCTTTCGTTTTGCCAATTATGTTGCGACTGAATAAAGAAATTGACCGCGGGTCTCTTTATCTGGCAGAAAAAAAGTTGTCTTGAATAAAATTAATTCAAAATATCTTGTAAGCGATAAGCGGCTGATATAATTACAAAAATATAATACGACTTTTTTTTAATTTGATTGTTTGGTGAATGATTGGTGCATTTTATTGTCTACGGATTTAACAAAATTGGTTGTTATCGGAAGGGAAAACCTTTCAATATTGATGAGAAATTACAAACTAAACGACTTAAGGTGTTTTTCGCGTGTAAATAACACTGTTTGTGTTTTGAATAATTGATTTTTATGTTATCTGTTAATATATACATGATTGGCTGATAACTTAAATAATTGAAATTGCGTTCGCACAATCAGATGATATTAGGAAAATCATGCGCAATCAATGAAATTTAACATAAGTTGTTATAATTAATTGATAGATTAAGATGCATCGAATTTTATTTTATTCATAAAGGTTTTAAGATATATCAAATTATTTGTATAAGTAGAGACCAGTTGGAATCCACAATTTCCAGATAGACAGATCAGAAAGGTCCATTTTCGTTTTTGGTTCCAACCGAATGTATATGCGAACGTTACGGATATTGAAAGCTTTGGATGGTTTTTGTCAATAGTTCCAGATATTGAGTATCTTCAAAATGACTTGAATTACAATCAATAATTTCGACAACATTATTAAGTACAACAATTGTTTGACTTCAAAACGAAGTTTTTTTTTACATTTATTGTTCATCTTTGGTTTTAACCGCAATATCATGTAAACATTTAGTCACAACCTTCATTTGTAAAATGCTCATTTGAAGTTAGTTTAGTCTACAATGTGCTTTTTTTTGTTCTTTGGGTTCAAGGGTGTATTTAAGAATCAAAAACTAAAGAAGTTTGTCGGTAGTTTTGAAACATGCGTTAAAGTATGTAAGTTTATGAAATGTTTTAAAAATACTTTATGGTTAAGCCGGAACAAATACATTTCCGAAATAGTAGATCAAAAAAATTTTCCCGTTTTTTTAAACCGATTAAGATAAGTATTTATGGTTGTTATGCTGGCCGATTTGTGGTTTACTGTTACTGTATAGTACCAACGTAGAATCATATGCATTAATTGAATAGGCACGCTCATCAATATTAAGCATCCGCTTAGAACACAATAATCCCAATGTTTGGTTTGTACAAAACTTTCCAACGTCACAAAAATTAATAATAATACGCACGATAATTTTGTTCAGTCAAATGTTAATGAAATATTCACAAAAGACGTGTTACGAAGATATGTGAACGACTACCAAAAAAAAAAACAAAATATTTATATAAATATAAAGGCGCTACAGGACTCCGCCGCAAGTGATCTTCCCCTCCCTTGTTAATAATTTGATGAGTTAAGGCAATACGGACGCTTTTGTGTGGTTGACGGCTTGCTATTTGACCAGCCGAACTTAGGATTCCGTAAGCTTGTTTCAGCTGATCGATTGAAATGTTGAAATTCTTTCCATTAATTGATACGATGCAACGTTTTCGATGTCGATGTATAACCTTCATACGGACCTTCATACGGAGGGGTTAATCCCGTGCGAACCTTGTTTGTTCTAATGAAAACAAAATCGCAGTTGTCAAGCGATTTCGGAACAAATACGTCATCTTGTTTGGATTGACGAGGTGTTTTGGCTATAAGGTTTTGCATGGTTTGTCGCAGTTATTAAATGTCTGTGTCCGTGGTTGGAAGTGTTGAAAGAGAATTATCGATGAAGAACTCATCGGGTAGTTTGATGGTTTGTCCATAAACCATTTCAGCTGGTGAGCACATCAGATCTTCTTTCACTAGAGCTCTAATTGGTTATTTTGCTTCTGGCCATTAGTGTGGCTTTTAGATCCCGATGGAAGCGTTCGACCATGTCATTGGCTTGTGGATGGTAAGCCGTTGTCCGTATCCGATGTGAACCGAGGAGTAGGCCCAGGTAGTCCTTGTCTTGCTGCTTGTGAGTATGAGAATCCCTCTGCCACTTTCGCACTATGGAACGTAGTGACAGTTTTTGTCAGGATTTCATTTTCTTTCGTTGCTCTCTTTGGCTGGTTTTTGTTTGTCCTATTTCGCATATTTTGTAGTGTTTTGGCTACTTCACACCCTCTATAGCTAGCAGGATGGTTCCTTGGCAGTTAGCACATTTTGCTGGAGTGTTCTTCACGCATTTTTTAGTGTCATGCTTTCCCGCACATTTTACGCATCTCATTTCACGATTGCAGTATTTTTGCGTGTGGTTGTATGCCTGACATTTTTTGCATTGTGGTATGATCTCTGTTCCTTTTTTCAATGGCTCCATTCGGACAACCATTGCCAAGATGTTCCTAATATAGAATATGTTCTCAATTTTCTCTGAGTTTGCAAAGGTCAGAGTGAATAGTGGTAACTTTATTTTATTAACAATACTCCCTCCCGTTAAATTTTTTCTTTTGAGGTCTTCAATTATCTCATCTGGTGTGCATGTTTGATGTAGACCCCTAGCAACTACTCTAAACGGTCTGGTATTTTTGTCGTCATATGTATACCATTGGAGACCTTTATCATTCAGTACAGTTGAAAGTTTTCTATAACCATCTGAAACAGGCATATTTACCCTCCAGATGTTGTTGTTTAGCGACACAAGCTTATATTCCTTTTCTGTCACTTCTTTCGTTAGCGCTTGAATATTGCTAAATTTATTGACATGTGCGATATTGATTGGTGGCGGTGGTTTTTCTTTCTTGGTCTTGCTGATAGTTGGTAATTGGTTTACCTTTGCTTCCGATATGTTCACACTAGTGTTCATTTCTGGGGACGACTCAGCTTTCCTTTTACTGGAAGAATTTACTTCCTGTGTTTTTTACTTTTTTAGAGCCCTTGTTACGACGGGCATACGTCTCCACTTGAAGCGGAAGAGTTTAATTCTTGCGAGAATTCCAAACGCTCATACAATTTGAATTTTTTTTTTTTTCCCTTGCTTTGTAAAATGCCATGACCACCATAGTGTTGTATATACA
Organism: Tipula vernalis; assembly: GCA_958295665.1. NCBI lineage: Eukaryota > Metazoa > Arthropoda > Insecta > Diptera > Tipulidae > Tipula > Tipula vernalis. The sequence continues at coordinate 149,214,844 of OY282560.1, read as the reverse complement.
TATGCTCTAATTTATGCTTTCCCAAAAATTCAAATTAATATTCTCACCGATTGCTATGTGAAAATATTTTATTTTTTTTCCCCTGTATTTACTCGTTTTCTATATTGTCATGTACAGGCATACATATTTTTTGCGAGTTGGTTTGTGTACATGTATTGTGTAGTATGAGATGGAATGTTTACGATGCTAAAATGTTCAATCTCGAATATTCCATTTTTCTTTTGGTATCATTGGCTTGGATTAACGCGTGATATTTGCTCTGTGTGGGAAAACAAAAACCAATCGGTGGATTAGACATGAGTCAGAGGCGACCATACAACTAAGTATGTACGTGTGTTCGTCGTCGTTGTTTGTCTTACTCGTTGTGTTTGTGTACATAACAAGAAAAAAAACATAAACATGAATAAAGATTTTACAATAATAAAAAAAAAAAAAAAAAAAAATATTGCTGTATATGTGCACAAATGCGGCGAGCGGGACAAACAACGATGCGAAAGAAAGAAAATAGGAGGGGGAAAATTTTCTGATTTTTGTTTTTTTGATGTAAAATATTTTTTTTTGTATAGTTAGTCTAGTTTTTGATTTTGGAAGATTCAGTTGTAAAAAAAAAAAACGTTTTTTTGTATAAAGTAAAAAAATAAAAATTCAATTTTTTAGTGCCGCATCGGCCATTGATATTTAATAATAATATTAAGTTTTTATTAATTATTAAATAATTAAGTCAAGTTTTGAGCTCGTATTGAGACAGGAGTTTTGTTCATTTTTTATAAAGTTTGGTTGGTTCACATAAAAAAAAAAAATTTAATAAAATTTTAGTTTTAAAAAAATTAAATTGGTATTTGGACATTGAAAAAATAAATAAATAAAAAAATTTAATGTATATCAATATATATCCATTTTGGAAATTATTTTGTAATATAGACTATTGGTTTTTTTTTTATAATTGAGCGTTTGTTTTTGGTGATTGACGGCGAGTGTGTTGTTACTCGACTGCTAAGAAAAAAAAATTAGAAACAATAATTTGTATAAATAAAAAGAAAACAAAATAATAAAATTATTTTTTTTGTAGTGAATTGCACATATATTTTTTGATATTATATTTTGCTTATGCTTAAAAGTGTGGGAAAAAATATATAAATGCCGGGTGGCCTATACATACTATATGTAGATTTAAATTTTTTTTTTGATTTTTTTTTGGTGATAAATCTTGAAGCGCCGAGTGGCCATAACTGTATGTTAAATTGTTATATAACAATTAGAAGCAATAAAAGTTGATCCTTGTAAAATAAAATAAAAAAAAAAAAAAAAGAAAAACAAATATAAAATAAATTAAATAAAACGAAATTAAAATCATTACGAGTATTTATTTACATATTTATATTGCTTGTTGTGGCTAATGGTGGATTAGAAAAGTTAGTGCAATAAAACAAAACTAAACCAAAGGAAAACGGAAAAATTAAAAAAAATTAAAGAAAATATATTCTTGGCTGGTATTGCACCGGTATTCCCGCCTGTGGGGGCAGGGCATTTCTTTGAGGGGGATCCTGCGTCGGCGCTGTTTGGTGTGTGGTCGGACGGGCCATAAAAAAAAAGGTACGCTATTAAGGGTAAAAACAACTTGTGGATTTTGAATTGTAACAGTTGTTTTTCCCCCTCTTATTTTTCCTATATATTATATATTTGTTTTGTGCGATCATACTCGCGATTTGTGGTGATGCACCGGTTTGGTGGAAATCCCACACAGAGCAATTATCACGCCGATTTCTTCTTTTCTCCGTTGTTTGGGTGATTGCGTTTGGAGTTTTCGCGATTTTTCTTTTTGCATCGTTTCGGTTCGGTTGTCCGCTTTGGGTGTGGTTCGACCACATAGCGGTCCATTTTTCTGTTTCAGGTACTTTGGTGTTATTTTTCTTTTTTGATTTTTTTTGAACAGTGAGTAGTGAAAGTAAAATCTTAATATAACGTAGAATCAGTGGTAACGTAGTTTTTTTTCTAACGAAATTTTCAGTTTTTTTACTTTTACCGTAACAATTTTTTTTCTCTTTGCATTTTTAACTGTCGTGTGCTAAGCCGCACCATGTGCGCGTAAATAAATAATTGATCGGGTGATGTGAGGTGGGGTCATGCGAAGGGTCGGCCTTTTTCCACCCTTTTCCGTGCGTGCCGTTCGTTCCTCCAGGACAGGCTGTGCTGGAGGGCGGCACGCCACATGAGTTGATCGCGTCGGGGTAACGGTCTCGTTCCGGGGGATTGTCGCTGGGATTGTCATGCGGGCGTCCCTCCTTCATAAATGGCATCGGTGGCCGTCGCGACTGGGAAACAGCATCCCAGTAGGTGGGCCGATGAGGGGAGGCCCGTGTGGCAGTCACGGCGGTAGTCGCCTGGGATTGAGACGGTCACTCCGAAACGATCACTCCCAGCTTATTATTTTCTTTTGCCGCTGAGGCCGTGGCAATGTAATTGTTAATTTCCATTTGCCCCTCAAATTTTGTTCATCATGCGGTTATTGAAGCATGAGAAATATGTCTGAGAATCCCCACGCCGCACCGTGAGCTCTAGCCAGCTACTATACCGGATCAGACCGCTATTCTCATGTCTGTTAACGTAATCCCTTTTGGGATTTCGTTACACCCTTTTTGACTTTTTCATTATCCAATTGGTCTCTCTTTCTAAATCTTCCTCGTCGGTTTGGTACTCCATTAAGTTAGCACATTCCGTTTCTTTGTTGTTGTTTTCCTGGTTTAGGGCTTCTACTTCAACCGAATCTTCATTACCAGTTTGGTAGTCCATCTTTAGATTATGTTTAAGGTTTTTAACTTCTTCTTCAAGAAGTTGTATATGGTGCTGCATCCATTGAATTGCTTTATTTATTTCTTTATTTTCTTGTCTAGACTCGGCTAGAGCTTTGATTGCTTCCTCAGATAAAGGGTTATTATTAGTTAGTTGGGACGCAGTCGCGACTGTCGCAGCTGCATTTAGTACAACTACTAATATTTGGAACCTTTAGAATTGGTGATCTCAATATTTTCTTGCTCTTAGGAAAGTTCTTCCCTTTATTTCGTATTGGCATCCAACGATGATGATTGATTTGATGCTGTTAGAGACGCATCCGTCTCGTTTTCTAATTTCGTTAGGTTATTATTATTATTTTCTATCATTTTTATTCCTACGAGTAGCACGAGAAGTAACGGTCACCCATGACAGAGCTCTGCATTATCAAGGGAAGGCTACGGGTTTAAACCGAACGTCGCCAAATTCGGAGTTCACATGCCAACGACTAAGCACCCTCTTAGCCACGCAGCCATCGGCGTATGTAGTGCCACCTTAGCTTCGGTGTGCTAGTTTTTGGTCCGCTCCGAGTATTTGATTTTTCCCGGTACCTGCCATATCTGGCAAGCTTTACCCTATCCGCCACCTGGGGAGGCGCCTGATAGGGGAACTAGCAATCCCCACACAGGATTAGGTTGATATGAGTTTCTACTGCGGCGGTTATGTTGTCGGGATAGTGTGTTCGCGACAACGTTATCATGTTCGTGAACATGTTGGCTGTCCGTTGTAAATTTACTGATGTAATCCAAGGGGCGAGATTGCCTCGGATTGAGTTCACTTTTTGACTTAATTTCTCTAGTGATAGGCTTGTGGTCAGTATATATTGTAAAGTCCCGACCCTCAACAAAATATCTGAAGTGTTTGATATATTGCGAGTAATTCCCGGTCGAATGCGGAATATTTATTGTACTGTTGCAGTACTGCACCGACAGCAGTGTTTGACGCGTCAGTAGTTAAACTGAGCTTTGAGTTGCTCAGGGGGTGTGCGAAGAATATTGTCTCTGCCAATTCAGCCTTTAGCGACGTTAATGTGTGTTAACATTCGCCGGGCCAAGAGAAGTTTTTTACTGTCTTGGGCTTTTTGAGTAAAGCTACCAAGTGGCTGTGAATTGGTGCGAGTGTTAGTGCAAATTTTGGTCGGTATAATACCGTTAGGCGTGATTTTGTGGCTGAGGAAATCAAGAGTGGATACGCCAAAAACGCATTTTGAGCTCTTGAAATGAACATCAAACTGTGTTAACCTGTGGAAGAGTTGTCCCAGGTGAAGTTTGTGATGTTCCTCGTTTTGTGAAGCTACAAGAAAGTCATCGATGTAAACGAAAACGAAATCCAAGTCACGTACGACTTCGTTTAGGAATCGCTGGAACGTTTGAGCGGAATTGGAACGAATGTTAGTATTTAGTGTTCCAAAAACAGAATTCGTTTCTGTGTCACTATTTAAAATAGGTTCCAGGAAAGCTTCACAATGTATAATCAGTTCTATTTACACAGATTGAGAAACTGTTAGATAAACCAAAGGTTGGTTTGTAATGATTTAACAAACCAACCTTTGGTTGGTCTCCAAACGTTTTGCATTACACTAAAGAGTTTCAAGAAGCACGAAAGAACAAGGTCTCCAGTGCGGTGTCGAAACAATTCTGTAAACTTTTTAATTTTGATATCGAAGTTTTGAGTCGGATCGGCTTGTTTCAGTACTATATATTGTAATATGCCATTTGGCACACAATACGGTATATGGCATATTTTAAAACGACATATTTCAGTATGACTCAGTTGAGTTTAAAACGACATATTTCAGTATGATCATTATAGAATTAGTGAGCAATTAGCCATTTGTTTATATATGCTGTTTTGAGGATCGAGTTGGGCGTTAAATTTGCGATTGAGTTGAGGGTTAAGTTCATTCTGTTTTTGTCTGTTGAAGAGGACAGTCGAAATATAAAATCAAAACAAATTTTTTAATAATAATAATAATAATAAATCTGAATTGTATAATTCATATTTTGTATTGTGCTAAATTTACAGTTATATATATATATACATTTTTTTCCTAATATGTCGTGTATTGTGTGCAAATTGAAAGTGAGCCGTGACCGTGATGTATTAAAACTAAAATGCTCCTAGTGCAGTTTAATGGTCCATGCATCGTGCGTTAATATGTCGCAGAGTGAAATTGATCTCTTTCATAAGGAAAAAAAATTATGGACTTGTGAAAATTGTGATGTAAAAAAGAACAACGGTGGTTCATCAAATTCTGTTCCTGTGTTAACCAGTGATGATTGTGATTTTAATAACATTCCTGGTTCCTTTAAATTTATATGTGACAAGTTAAGTTACTATTCAGCATCTTTCAATTCAAGATTTGATGATGTTATCAGCATTTTCGAATCATTAAAACATGTGAATGCTATTTTAAAATCAAAAATTGTGCAACTGGAATCAGCTATTGATAACCTTGAGCAACGTGCGAAAAATAAATCAGTGGATATTGTTGGCGTACCGGTACTTCAAAATAATAATGAAGTTTTAAAAACAACCTTGGATTTATTTTCATCGGGTTTAAATGTAGCTGTCAATGATTCTGATATTGAGTCAATTTACCAAATTAAATCAAGTGACGTCAGGAAATCGGGTAAAATTATTGTTGAATTTATTAACAGTTCTACTCGGAACGCAGTTCTACAAGCCAAGCGGAAAAAAAAGAATTTATCAACGGAGTGCTTAAATTTAAATAACAACAACAATATTCCAATTTTTATAAACGAATGCATGACTAAAATTAAGTATATGATTTTTAAAAAGGCAAAAGAAATTAGAAAATCTAAGCATTATAAATATTTGTGGTCGCGCAATGGAAGAATTATGTTACGTAAATGTGAGGGAGATGATGTCAAGATCATCAATAATTTGTCTGATCTTGACGCTTTATAATCGTTTCTAATTTCATGGTCATTGTTGATGTGACCTCCAACAGTAATTCTTCCATTCGTGCTTCCTTTAATGATAGTATAAGTAACAGTGTGATCAAATCTGAACTCTTAGTGATGCATCAAAACATTCGTAGCTTTCGGCAGAATTTCGATACTCTTTTATGCCATTTGAATTCTTTCCCGGTTTTACCTAATTTAATTTTTTTATCGGAAATTTGGATTTCTAATCACGAACTTTCCCTTTATGGGATTGATGGTTATACATTATATGCGAACTGCAACAATAGATTTCGCGCAGGTGGTGTTGCAGTTTTTGTTGCCGCTTGCATAAATGTTGTAACCAATACTGATTATTCATTAAAAAGTGCTGATATATTGTTGGCTGATTGTAATTTTGGTGGCTTAAAATTTTCCATTTTATGTGTGTATAGGTTCCATTCTGTTAGTATAACTGAGTTTTTAGTTGAATTTAATGCCTTACTGTGTGTTGTGAAATCGAAAAATTTATTAATTCTTGGAGATTTTAATATTGACATACTAACTAGTTCTAATTTAATTGATGAATATAATATCATGATGGCAAGTCATGGGCTCGAATCTATTATTAATTGCCCTACTAGAATTTTTGGTAATTCGGAATCTTGTATTGATCATATGTTTTGTAGGCTGACTAATCCTGTATTATCCGATGCTTGGGTTGAAGATTTACATGTTTCTGATCATTGTGCCACTTTTGCTAAATTTAAGTTACAGCAGGAAGTTTCAGGAATTAATTGCCCCTCTACGGATAAAGTGATTTCGAAAATTGATTACTTAAGGCTTAATGATATTTTACAGTCTGAGACATGGGTGAATATTACTTCTATTCCTGACCCTAATGTGGCATTTTCGGTATTTCTTTCCAGATTATCTAACATTATTTCCGATTGTACTAGCTCTTTCAACATGACTAGCAATTGTGTTAACATTAAACCATGGATTAATTCTTCTCTGGTTCGCCGGATTAATAAAAAAAATAAGCTGGGTAGAAGAGTTCATAACCTACCTCTGAATGCTAGCTTACGGAAATATTACAATAAATATTCAAAGGATGTTACACGGGATATTAAACAAGCTAAGGCCAAGTACTACTTGACTAAATTTCATCATCAGTCTGGCAATATTAAACAGCAATGGGCAGTTGTAAATGAGATATTGAATTCTAATACTAAGGCTGAATATTTTTATGAAGTATTGGATGATTTTAATGGTAAATTTACTTCATCGTTTGATATTGCTAATAGTTTTAATTACTATTTTACTAATACTGTTAGCCTTGCTAACTCGCATTTATTACCGGGGAATGTTGATTTACTAGTTCAAGAAAGGTCAGTTGATTCTAGTTTCTTTTTTCGCCCTTTTCTATCCAGTGAAATTTTTTCAATTATTAATTCCCTCCCTACAAAGTGTTCCATTGATGAATTTGGTCTTAGCAACATTGTTTTAAAAAATATTAATCATAATATTGTTGACATTTTATGTTTTCTATTTAATGCAAGTATCACTTGTGGCATATTTCCCGATTGTTTAAAGTCAGCTATTGTTATTCCGTTGCATAAAAAGGATTCTCGGTTGTTTGTCGGAAATTACAGGCCAATTTCCCTATTGCCGGTAATTTCTAAAGTTTTTGAGAAAGCTGTTAAACATCGTATGGTGGAATATTTGGACAGTAAACATTTTTTTAGTGATGCTCAATTCGGTTTCCGTGCTGGTCTGGGTACTGAGGATGCTTTATTAGCATTTCTCAACCCTCTTCATATTGGCCTTAACAAAAATCAATCGGTTGGTGCTTTATTTGTTGACATTATGAAAGCATTCGATATGGTCAATCACCAATTGCTTTGTGTTAAACTTATGAATGCTGGATTTAGAGGTTTCATTTTAACTTGGTTTAAATCGTATCTTGATAATCGTTCGCAATGCGTTCGTATAAATGGTGTTTTAAGCAATCGCTCTGTTCTACCAGCTGGTGTTCCTCAAGGATCAGTGCTCGGTCCAATTTTATTCCTCATTTATATTAATTCCATTTTTTCCCAAAAATTCAAAAGCACGGTGGTGGCGTTTGCTGATGACATGGCGTTCGCTTACAAGTCCAATAATTATGCTAACATTATTTCTAATATTAATCATGATCTATTGATTCTTAGCCAATGGTTTAATTTTCACACCTTTGTTTTGAGCCCTAAATCTAAAGCTATGTTTTTTAATTTAACTAGCTACCCATGCGTAAATAGTGACATCGTTTATCATGATAATCGTTGTACTAGGATGGGTTGCTCCCAGTATTGTGTCCCAATTGAATGTGTTCAAAGTATTAAATACCTTGGGATTACGATTGATTGCTGTTTAAATTGGAAATTACACGTTAAAGCATTAGTCTCGCACCTTACTTTCTCTATTAGAAAAATGTATCGTTTAAGAGATCATTGTCCACCTGCAGTTCTAAAAATTTTTTATCATGCCTTAGTTGATTCCAAACTTCGATATGGTATTTGTTCATGGGGGGGTACTTACCTTAATACTATTAAACAATTAATGATAGCTCAAAAGTATATTATTAGAGTAATGTATTTCAAGCAAAAGTGTTCGGCTTCTTGGCCTTTGTTTGCATCTAACTCACTTCTTCCCCTGAGACATTTATACGTTTTTAAGGTTCTAAAGATGTTCTTTGATATTTGCGGTAATCGTTCGTATTCTTATCATGCCTACTCATTGAGGAAAAATAACTTATGTATGAAATTTATTCCAAAATTTAATACAACACATTTCCGCAAATATTTTTTAGTTTCAGCTCCAAGAATTTTCAATCAACTACCTCTCAATATACGAATTGAACGTAATTTAAAAAAGTTTCTCCATGGTGTTAAAGGGTGGCTTTTTATTAATGAAAGTGTCGAATTTCTTTTTGATGTAATTGTTTAAATTATGCTTTAAATTTTAAAAATTGTTTTATTTTTGCTCTCATTTTTTTTTTATATATTTTTTTTTCTTTTCATTTTTCTTATATTGTTATTTTTGCTATTTTTATTTTTCTCTTCATTTACTATTGTTTAATTTTAAAGTTGTTAATGCTATATTATTATTATTTTTTTTAATCTTTAGTATTGAATTTTATTGTTCCTCTTCCTCATTATTTTATTTACATTTTCATATTGTTGGTAGTTCTAAACAGACATTGTATGTCTAAGAACTAACCTAATTTTTTTTTTTTTCAATTATGTACATTACATTTATATATTTATATTTTCTTATTTATATTTCATTTAATTATATTTTTTATTTTTTTATATATTGTTTATATTGCATAATTGAATAAAGAATCTTTAAAAAAAAAAAAAAAAAAAAAAAAAAAAAAAAAAGTTGGGTTCTATTTGTGGATTGAATTGGTATTGAGTTGGAGATGAGTTAGGGTTGGGTTAGAGTTTAGTGGCCACTTCAGCTGGGGATTTATTTGTGTTTTGGATTGACGGTTGAATTAGAGTTTGAGGATTGAGTTAGATGTTGAGTAAGATTTGAGTTCATAGACCGATGCAGTTTTCGGACCGTATTGGTTGAGGGATTAAGTTTGGGATTTAGTTAAGAGATGAATTGGGAGTTCAGTTGGAGCTGAGTTGAGGTTTAGTGAGAGGTTTACTTGCGCGACCTTATTGATTTGAGGACTGAGTTGGGTATTTAGTTGAAGGTTTAGGTGGAGGGTTGGCAGTGGATTTGGTGATTGCTTTGGGGATTGCCTTGTAAGTGAATTGTGCGTAATTAAGTTGGAAGTTGAGCTGAAGATTGAGTTAAGAGGTTCGGGATTAATTTGAAACACGAGTTAATTTTCAGGGCCGAAGTTCTGAAGACCTTTTCTGCTTTTTCGGACTCAGAGGCTTGCAAACTGTCGTGGAAGGTGGTTTTGGACCAACAAAATTGTTGGTTGTTGTAACAGGACCTTAAGGCCATGGTTATACTTATGAGTAATCCCATATCCAGTTTTAAAATAAACTATTAGCAGAAATTATTTTGGGGTGGGATTTCTGAGAAGTTGGACGGATCTTGAGAGATCGCATAGAAAGGAGAGGAAAAAGCGATTAGCTACATATAACCTCACTTTTTCAAAATGATTTGTTATTCTTGTTTGATTTCGTCCCGCCGTGAAGTGAGGAATTTACAAGGGCCAATCCTGATGCTAGTTAGTGAACTGCAATCACGATTTGATGAAGATCTTGAAAATTCAGCTTTATTACCAGTTCGTGCTCAAAATCGAGCGGTAAAGGCTCCCCGAAAAGAGGTCGAAATTTGTACGAATAAATTTAGGTCTTTGCATGTCACTATACAGGCAAACCTAAAGTCCGATGCCGACTTAAATACTGGTCTATTTACTATCATAACTTCTCAATTAGGACATGTCCAACTTCGGCTAGAGCGAATTTCAACTTCCAAAACCATGTAGGCCTCTGTTTCGAATCTATCTGCGTCCTGCCAGTCATTATTGGAATCATTAGAAACCTGGTATGCTCTTCATATTAAGGATTATCAAGACGAGCAACATCCAGAGGATAAAACAAACTGTTGGTGGTTTTGGAGACCTCGCACCAATCGACTCAACTAAGACAAACTAACTAGGGCGAACGGAACCTTAAACATGTACAATTTAGGGATTATAGCTCAACCAAATCTAATCTAATCAGTTTCATTTCCGACAACACTTTCTTTATCATCAATATGATATTCATTCCCTTTTATAACTGAAAACATGGATAAAACACCAACAACCCTTTCAGAGCAACCGGAAATGAATCAGATAAGAGGTCCGCCTTTTGATAATACCAACATGAATTCTGCCTGGCCGTCTAATATTTATCAACCCAACATAAACCATTCGCTTCCACCTCCAAATCACTCAGCGTTCCCACCTCCACGATTTTATGGTCCCCCGGTCGGATGTAACCGTTTACCGCCGGCAGTAGATGTTCAAAAATGGAACATATCTATTGATGGATCAACAAGTGAGATAGCAGTAGGAGAAATTTTTCTTTAGACGCTCGGCAAGATTATTGGATCCAAGATGCTCATGAGAAAATCTGATGCATGGATTTATTCATCGCTTCCAAGACGGTCGATCAGATAGCGATATCAAGAATGCTCTGGATCACCGAAAGCCGAAAGTTAAAGAAGCATTCGTTGATTTCTATTATAATTTATTAAGTTTATCTCATCCGATTAAGATCCCACTAACAGAAGTAGAATTAAAATAAATATGAGACCGGGTCTAAGAATCACATTAGCTGGAGAAAAGTTTCCATCTATAGCAGCTATGTTTAACAGATGTGTTGACTTGGAAGAAGCCTGGAAAAGTATGTCCTATACTCCAGAAATTGCTACGGGACCTGGATTTTCACGCAATGTGCATCAAATAATGTTGACTCCTACCAACTATCTTTCTCAACCAAATTATCACGCGACGCTAGGTTACCAGAGTCCGGCTCAGCCAACAATACCAAATATCTTAAATCTTAGCGGTTCAAAAACATATGCAGAGCAGAGCAATATCCCAAATTTTCATAGGATATGAATTTCCGAATCATATGCTGGAATTGCGGTCAACATCTTCAAAATAATGCATTGTTTTGTGGTGCATGTAATTGGATACCGGAAAACCAACAGTTGGGAATGGAAATCCCTGGGAATTCTCATTTCCAGCGGCCAGCGATATTGCCTCCCAGACCGAATACAATGGAATCGGCGGCAAACACCGATCCGGTGTAGTATGCCAGGCAAAGACACAAATAATAAACAAAAACACATCGTCCAGCAGAGCTTTACAGCTATCCAAACTCATAAGCTCCGTTCTAGTAAATACTTCCGTAAAAAAAGATTACTACAGCAGAAACTCAGAAAAGCCAAGTTCGCCTCCGTATCGAGTTCAAACGACCAATTCGACAATCGTCCGTACGCCGTGGTAAACATTGAAGTTACTAATATCCACGGTTTGCTCGATAGTGGAGCAACCATTAGTGCTTTGGTGAAAAACAGTGCAGAATTTATCGTGAAACAAAAGCTGCATCTCTTTCCTGTTAACGCATCCGTACAAACAGCGAACGGTGATAAGCCATAAGTAATTGGATATGTGTTTGCGAACCTCCCAAAACAACACGTTCTGAGTAAAGGTCAGTCAGGAAAAGTGCAACAAGTAGTCAGTCTCTTTCCTAGCTCAGAGAATCTGGGCCTTGGCAAAACATCCTTAGTGACACACGTAACTGTCACGAGAAATGCAATTCCAATAAAGCAGCGTTTCTTCTCCGTTTCGCCTGCCGTGCAAATCGAGATGTATAACGAATTAGACCGTATGTTGACCTTGGGTGTAATTCGGGAAAGCACTAGTCCTTGGTGTTCCCCGATGGCTCAAGTCCGGAAATCTAATGGGAAGGTGCGGTTATGCCTCGATGCACGTAGACTTAATAGTGTTACTAGGAAGGATGCCTACCCCTTACCCCTTATAAATGGATTACTGAGCCGATTGGATAGGGCTCAGTACAGGTCTAGTATCGACTTAAAGGATGCATTCTGACGGATTCCGCTAGATCCTCAGTCTATGGAAAAAATTGCTTTCACAGTGCCATTTGGTTGATGCACACAGTGATATCATACCATCTACATGATCGCGTTTTCGTTTATCACGATGATGTTCTCATTACAACCTCGACCTTCGATGAGCACTTCTCTCTTTTCACCGATGTAGCATTTCGGTTAACTGCAACGGGTCTCACTATTAATGTCGTAAAAAGTAAATTTTTACTGAGAGAACTTGATTATCTTGGTCATGTGGTCGGTGGAAGCTGAGGGCCATTACAGAGTACCCGGTGCCCAAAACGATACGTCAGGTAAGGAGGTTTTTAAACATTTGTGGTTGGTATAGGCGGTTAATTGATCAATACTCCACTTTATCGACGCCATTAACCAATTTGTTGAAAAAGAACCAAAAATTCGTTTGGTCCGAACAATCACAAAAAAGCCTTCGAAAATTTGAAATTATGTCTTACTACTGCTCCAGTGTTGAACACGGCCGATTTTGAGAGGAGATATTTTACCCAATGTGATACTAGTTGCACTGGAGTACGGGCTGTATTGTTCCAGAAAACAGACGAAGCGGAAGACAAACCGATTGAAATCATGTCGCATAAACTAAACTCGGCTCAATGCCATTATAGTGTGACTGAATTAGAGTGCTTACCAGCAGTTCAGGGGTTACGTCAAGGGACTGCCATTTATGGTTATAACCGATCACGCTATGCCCAAAAATGTGTACCGGATGCGTTGACTCCTGTTTTCATGGATGAGCTTGACGGAAAGGCGATGCGAGATAAAGCTTTACCAAATTCCAATGACTGTCCCATTCATATTGACTTGCAATCGGAGCATTTTCATAATCCTGCATATCTGAAGCATATTAGACAGGTAAAATCTCATAGTTTCATAACATCCTGCGAAACGTGCAAATGTAATAAAGCTCCGTGCTTTATTACGTGCAAAAACGTGCAAATGTATTGCTCAGAATTATATGTTAAGATCGCCCTTTGGGTTCACTACCCATTACATTTAGGCCTTGGCAAAGAATCTATTTTGATTTTCTCTGTGTATTCTGATTGCAGTGGATCACTATTCCAAATTCGTAATAACGCGCCCGGCACGCCAAGCTAGAGCGGATGAGGTTGCTAAATTAAAAAAAACATCTTTTTGATGTTTGGCGATCTTGTAATTATCGTGGCAAATATTGGGCGCCAATTTGTTCCCAATGTAATCAAACGTTTGTTAGCCAAATACGGTCCTGTTACAGGTTCTGTAATAGGACCGTAAGGTCATGGTTATGGGTAATCTCATATCCAGTTTTAAAATAAACTGTTAGCAGAACAGGTAGAGGAAGCCCGAAAAGAAAACTACTACATATATTCCTTCTTAAATACGTGATGGTGCCCGTGCGAGTTGCAAGTCTCCTATCGGGTACGTCCCCAGGTGGCGGATAGAGGGATGCCCTCACCGGTTTACCGGCGGGTAAGTGGGAAATAATATACCACTTGTGGACCAAAACTTGGTGCGGCTTCGTACGTGGGAGTGGAATCCAGAAGCGTCTGTCCATAGTGGGCGGCTTTCTGGTCAGCGTCTGCTCTCCGGGATGAGCGGCTGCGTAAAAGGTCCTGGCAGTAGGCTAAAAATGCTAGGGGCGGATCCCTGAATAAAAATCCAAGATGCCAGATCAGGAGAGAAAAAAATTGACTACGGTGCAGGGAGTAGGAAACCCAGTACCGGCGGGTTTTGGGAGTGGACAAGCGGGCTCCCAGCCGTCGTCATCCAGTAACCACAATGTTCCAGCAGTGGAGAACTTGGCTGTTTTTGCATTAAATACTACAAATACGCGTACGACAGAGGCGGCAGCCTTTTTTTAGAGCAACCGAGTGACGAAGTCACCAGTAAAGGAAAGTCAGCCTAGCGATGTCGAGAGCGATGGTAATGTAATCGACCAGTGACTACAGAAACTAAAGTCGCATATCGAGAGCTTGCAATTTTATGTGAAGGATAGGCACAACGTCCATCAGGAGATTAAAGGGACGCTGCGCCTGATCAGGACATCTTTTAGCGATCTAGAGATGGAGATAAGATGAGTGAGTACTGGAGCGGAGGACACCTCAAGCACCTCACAATTGGATCCTCAAACCACAAGCAGGAGGAATATTAGTGGAAAATACCCTTCCGGAAATAATGACGACTCCATCGCGTCAAACTGGCACCGGTGGGGGCTCAGTGAAGAGAAGAAGCGAAAAGGAAAAGGAGAGTGATCCGTCCGGGCGAACCCCCGATCAAAAAAAAAGAGGTGATACCAGGGTGGTAAACCCGGTGAAAAGGAAGGAGACCGATGTAAGCATGGACGAAAATTTAGGAAAGGAAGGGCAGGATGAAAATCCGGAAGAATGGACGAAAGTAACTACCAAATCAGCCAGAAAGAAGAAGAGTAGAGGCGCAAGAAAGTGCAAGAGACCGAAACCGGACGCTATAATCGTCAGAAAACTAGGAGATGTATCATACGCCAATATTCTCCGCAAAGTAAAGTGCGACCCGAACTTGAAAGAGCTAGGTGAGAATGTTGGCCGCAATAGAAGAACCCGGGGTGGCGAAATGCTGCTCGAATTCAATAGAGACTCCAATAAGAAGAGCTCTGACTATCGTGAGCTGGTGAAGACTACGTTAGGAGAACAGGCCAATGTTAGAGCCCTATCGCAGGAAATCACCCTAGAATGCAGGGACTTAGATGAAATTACAACGAAAGAGGACATCCAGCAGGCGCTTAAAGTATGCAATAATTGGTTTACCTGTGGAAGCAGCATACAAACTACTAAAAGCCGGGAAAGTAAAAATTGGCTGGGTAGTTTGTAAAGTTAGGGAGTTGATCCAACTAAAAACATGCTATAAGTGTCTAGAGTTTGGTCATATCGCAAAATACTGCAACAACTGCGATAGATCTAAACTCTGTAGAAGATGCGGCGAAATCGGGCACATGGCGAGAACATGCAAGAAGGAACCAAAGTGCATGCTCTGCACTGGTGAACAAGGGCATATCGCAGGGAGCAGTAGATGTCCACTATACAGGAGGGCAATCTCAGCCCGCAGATGAAAGTAATACAAATAAATCTTAACCACTGTGAGGCAGCTCAAGATCTCCTTGGGCAAGTTGTAAGAGAAACAAAATCAGACGTGGTCTTAGTGTCGGAACCATTCAAAATACCCACAAATAATGTATGGATCACATAACAGACAGAACTGGAAAGGCGGCAATATGGGTTTGCGGAGAATATCCCTTCCAGAAAGCTAAGGTGCGGCAAGAGGACGGATATGCTCTGGCAAAGATCAATAATATATATTTCTTTAGTTGCTATGCCCCTCCAAGTCTACATCTGTCAGAGTACGAAGCGATGCTCGCTAAAATTGTGGCGGAGGAAAGAGGGCACCATCGAATTGTTATTGCTGGGGACTTCAATGCATGGGCTGAGAAGTGGGGTAGCAAATATACCAACATTAGAGGTAACACACCGTTAGAGGCGTTTTCCCAACTGGACGTCATTCTAGTGAACAGAGGCAACACCAGCACCTTTCGTAAGAATGGTCACCAACCCGTGATCGACATAATTTTTACAAGTAGTCAATTAGCGAGGGAACTTAAGTGGCATGTCAGTGAACGATATACTCATAATGATCACCAAGCGGTGTTTTTTGAAGTAGGATCTCAGAGCAAGGCAAAATTGAAGCCAATGACCTGGAAAAGAAGAGGCTGGGTGCCCGATGCTCTGGACGAAGAACTCTTTCGGGAATTGGTCCAAGACATTAGTATACCAGCAAGCACAGCCGAAGACAAAGTTAACCATGTGGCCAGACATCTCTACAGGGCATGTGGCGTGCCTATGCCAAAAAGGACAGCAAACCATAGAAGTAAACCAGCCTACTGGTGGAGCGAGGACATATAGGATAAAAGGCCAAAGAACCCCTCAAGGAAGGTGTCCAGAGATGCTGCAAAAGATCGTCAAGACTCTTTTCCCGCAGCACCTTCCAAAACCTGGTAATCGAGAGGACGATCATACAAAGGAATATATGGAGCAAATACCGGAAGTGACGGTAGAAGAGACATTGAACGCGTGCGGCAAAGTGAGTGTAAACAAGGCCCCTGGTCCAGATCTAGTACCCAAGAAAGCGCTCAAAGTAGCTATACGAAGTAACCCTAATCTCTTTGTCAATATAGCGCAGTCTTGCCTAGAGGAAGGAGTGTTTCCTAGGATATGGAAGAGGCAGAGATTGGTACTCTTGCCTAAAGCAGGAAAACCACTAGGTGAACCATCCTCATATCGCCCAATCTGCCTGATCGATACAGGGGGGGAAAATACTGGAGCGCATTATTCAGAATAGGTTGCTCCCGATTACAGAAGGAGATGTCGGTCTCTCGTCTCAACAATTCGGATTTCGCAAGGCACGATCCACATTGGATGCCATTAATGCAGTGGTATCTAAGGCTAAAGGAGCCTTACAGGGAAAAATATGGAAAGGAGGAACTAAACAGTACTGTGCGGTTGCCACACTTGACGTTAAAAACGCATTCAACACAGCTAACTGGGGCCACATTATCGATTCCCTACGAAAGTTGAATGTTCCGGCCTACCTCTTGAAAATACTAGATAGCTACTTCGAGGATAAAGTGTTAGAGTACGACACTGACGATGGTCCCATGGAATACAACATAACAGCTGGAGTTCCACAAGGACCCGTTCTGGGCCCAATCTTGTGGAACATTATGTACGACAACGTACTACGGTGTGCCGATGACATCGCGTGATGTATGCAAAGCATCTGGATGAAATTGAGATGATCACTAACGAGGCGATTGCAATAGTGAGGGACTGGCTGGAATCCATTGGCCTGGAACTGGCGGAGCACAAAACAGAAGCAGTGCTGATTAGTAGCCGTAAAAAACGGGAAACGGTATCGTTTATGGTTGGGAACCACGTCACAAAGTCCAAAGAAGCGGTAAAATATTTGAGCATTATGCTTGATGACAAATTAAACTTCAAGAGTCACATAGATTATACGTGCGGAAAAGCATCAATATGCTATAGGCTATAGGCTAAGCACCTTTAGGATCATCAGTGCATATAGTATAGAACTACCTCAGAAGAAGCAGCATAGCAGTCATAGCTGGAATGATACCGATTGACATCATGGCGGACGAGACGAAAAGAATATATGACTCTAAGAAACACAGTTCTACAGTCGGTCAGGCTATCCAAACGACAGAAAGAGCCAAATCCGTGCAAAGTTGGCAGGAACGTTGGGATAATGCGACGAAAGGACGTTGGATACATAGATTGATTCCAAATATCAAATATATTGTAAAGATGGTATTTGTCCATTTTCTTTGCTTTTTGCGGCTTTTATCACTTTTATAATATAAATAGAAAAACAGTTTTTTTCTATTTTTATTTTACTATTAAATAGATATTTCTATTTTTGTGATAATTTTTTATTTTATTTTTACATATACCGGTTTCGAAACTTCGTTCTTCTTCAGTATGTATCTATTTGACTTTTCAAAAATTTTTTTTAAATATTCTCAATATCAAACCCTGGACACGGTGGGTACGAAGCTATCTGCATCGTTTTGGGCATGATGACACTCCTCTCTGTCCAACGTGCAATAAAGTAGAAAACCCGGAACACGTATTATTCGAGTGTCCGCGATTTGAGACCGAGAGAATGGACCTGTGTATTACCATAAACAAAAACTTAGGTCCGGACAACATAGTGGATGATATTCTGAAATCAAAGCAAATATGGAATGCCTGCTGCGCTACCATAATTAATGTGCAAAAGGAGCTAAGGCGATTAGAAGCGGCTAGAAACGTGTGAGTAGAAATACTAAGACCGCCCCCCGAAGTAATATTTTGTGGTGGTTACGGGGGGAATAAAGGTCCGGCGAAAGGAGGCAGTTTTAGTGGGTAAAAATCCCACACGGCGGTAAGTACGTTTACCGTGTCTTTTGAAGATTTCCCCTCCTCGGGGGAAAAAACAAATACTTGATGGCGCCACGGGTTTCAATATCCCAACTAATTCTTGTTATTATAAGTTAAGCGTGTTTAACTAAGCAAGCTACCTCCTTTAGCTAGACTTTGATTTAATCAAATAATTTATAATTTATTTACAATTCTTATCTAAAATATTAATTCGACATGTTGTTTCTTCAATCCAAACCTAATTAGTTTAGTTCGCATGTCGCATCTGTGACCTTGAATAGTTCGACTTCGTGCTAAATTTATTTTGTAAATTATCAACAATAACCAAATAGAACAAAACCATATACACCCATTAAAAATGGTAATAAAAACAAAGTAATTTGTTAAAACATTGTCGAAACACTTGAGATTATTTATGTCAGTAGGTATACGCAACCAAAACGTTATCAATTTACAACCAGATCGAAAAATATCTTTTTGTTTTTGTTCTAGACACCAAAGCGCAAGTTAAGATTTTTAATTACACGAATTGTTAGTCAAGCTCGTTATCTATCACTCATCATTAGATATTCGTATATCGATGGGCGGTAAGCATTAGGTTTGATAACAATTGAAATTTATTTAAATTAAAATCCTATTGGCAATGTTTATTTTTTATCAGTTCACGTTTAAGTGTTACGAAGTGTAGCAGTGCAATAAAGTTCTAATAAAAGAAAAGTGTTTGAAAAAAAAAACAAAATGACTTCCGTTAAATTTACAATTAACGGGAATGCTCATTCGAGTGAGTAAATTGCATAAAATGATTTTGATTTTTTTTTTGTTATCTTGATTATATGTTTATTAGTTACAAGCGAAACGGTTCCAATCGAGACCTCTTTAAATTCGTACATTCGAAACCATGCCCAATTACGTGGCACAAAAGCATTATGTCTTGAAGGTGGATGTGGAGCATGTACTGTGACCGTGACTGGAGAACATCCGGTTACACGAAATGTACAAACTTTTGCGGTTAATTCATGTTTAACACCAATTTTTTCATGTCATGGTTGGGATATTACAACTATTGAGGGTGTTGGCAATAAACTAGGGTATGATCGTACCCAAACGAGGATTGTACTATTCAATGGGGTACAGTGTGGTTTTTGTACACCGGGCATGGTGATGAACATGAATGGTTTACTTAAAGCGAACAATGATTCTGTGACGCAGGAACAGGTGGAACGAGCTTTTGCTGGAAATATTTGTCGATGTACTGGATATCGGCCAATTTTAGATGGATACAAAAGTTTGGCGTCAAATGCGGATCCCATTCTCGCCAAATTATGCGCCGATATTGAGGATTTAAAGTTGTGCAAGAAAACAGGCAAACAATGTGCCGGCAACTGTAAAACCAAAAAGGAAGCCAAGAATAAATTACAACTTTATTTTCCTGCCGATCGTGAATGGCATAAAGTTTATACTTTGACCGAAATCTTTAATATATTTAGCACAAGTGGAACCAAAAAATATATGCTAGTGGCGGGGAATACCGCCCACGGTGTTTATCGACGCGATCCAGAAATTGAAGTATTTATCGATGTAAGTTCTGTCCCAGAGTTGAGAACATATTCATATGGGGCAGAACTTGAGATTGGAGGCGGTGTCACCATAACGGAGCTCATTGACATTTTTCAAACCGCTGTTAATACTAGGGCGGACTTTGCAATTCTTACTGATGCAATAAAAACTTTAAGCTCTTTTGGCAATATCCAAATCCGTAATATTGCATCTGTTGCTGGTAATTTAATATTAAAAAATAAATATAACGAGTTTGTTTCCGATTTGTACGTCATATTTGAAACATTAAATGCCAGAATCACAATCGCTGAATCGGGTGGACGAACAACCGATTTATCGCCCATCAATTTCTTACGTCTTGAAATGTCACATCGAGTGGTTCTACGTATAACAATTCCGGGCCGTTCAGCATCATATGTCTTTAAATCATACAAAGTTTTGCCGCGCGCTCAATGTGCTCCACCATACCTGAATGCTGGTTTTCTGTTTGAATTCAATGCTGCCAAAACCTCTGTTTTATCGGCACGTATTACTTATGGAGGAATAAACCCTGCCTTTAATCGAGCTACAGCAACTGAATTATATCTTACCGGTAGAAATTTATTCACCAATGATGTTTTTCGGTCGGCAATTAGTACACTTCAGCAAGAAATTAATGCTGTAACTGTTCCACCATCTCCAACGGCCGAATACAAAAATCAAGTTGCCATGTCTCTCTTCTATAGGTTCGTAATTAACCAAGCACCAGCTGGTGTCATAGGAGCAAGGTATCAAAGCGGTGGAAGCCCATTGGAACGTGGACTATCGTCGGGAACACAATCATTCCAAACGCAATCTGAGCGCTATCCTTTGTCACAAGTGATGCATCGTGTCGATGGTTTTGTACAAGCCGGTGGTGAAACACCATTTGTTAACGATATACCGAAGCTTCCACGTGAATTGTGGGCCGCAGTTGTTCAAGCTACCAGCGTACATGCTACAATTCAATCAATCAATGCGACCCAAGCTTTGGTGAGTTATTATAAAGTAAATTTTTGTTGCAATTTGACTAAATTTATATTTACAGTTAATTCCAGGTGTACGACATTTTTATTCGGCTAGTGATATTCCAGGAGCAAACTCATTTATTTCAACAAGTATGGCAGGTAATTTTCCTGAACAACTCTTCTGTTCCGGGCGAGTATTATACCACGGTCAATCCGTCGGTGTCATATTGGCCGATACCCAGGATCTGGCCATTTATGCAGCCTCATTAGTCAGTGTTACGTATGGACCAGCAACCGACCCTGTGTTTACAACACTCGAACAAGTTTTTACAAACAACGCAACATCAAGAATAATTCCGGGTAATCATAATTTAGTGGCTACTGAAAATGGAATTGATTTACAGTATACCATTAATGGGCAGTTTGAAATGGGGAACCAATTTCATTTCTCTATCGAGCCACAAACATGCATTGCCATTCCAACCGAAGATGGTCTTACATTACACCCATCGACACAGTGGATGGGACTGATACAATCGAGTGTGGCGCAAGTTTTGCGCATCCCAGAAAATCGTCTAAATATTGAGACTCGCCGTCTTGGTGGAGGTTTTGGATCAAAATTGACGCGTGCAAGTTTTGCTGCATGCGTTGCTGCAATAGGCGCTCATTTAGCACAAGTCCCAGTCCGTTACGTAATGACGCTCGAAGCAAATATGCAAATTTTGGGTAAACGACATGCCTGTATTAGTGATTACATTGTTTACGTAAATCGTGACGGTAAAATTCAAAATATGAACGTAACTTACTATTCTGAACTTGGATGTGCACGCAACGATAATGTTGAAGATAATTTAACACGTTTTATCCCGAACTGTTACAATTACAGTACATGGAATGTACATTCAAATTCAGTACTCACAGATACACCTTCGTCAACGTTTACACGTTCTCCCGGTATGTTGGAGGGAATGGCAATCACTGAAAATATAATGGAACATATTGCTTATGAACTTGGAAAGGATTCGACCCTGGTACGGATGGAGAATATTCCGGACACATTTGAGATTAAAGCCAAGTTTAATGATTTCTTGACGTCTGTCGAATACACTACTCGTAAAGCTGCTATCGAAACGTTTAACACAAATAATCGTTGGACCAAGCGGGGAATTGCGGCAATACCATTGGAATACCGTCACATATTTTTCGGACAATTCCAATGTATTGTAACGATTCATCATGTGGATGGTACGGTATCAATTAGCCACGGTGGAATTGAAATGGGCCAAGGAATAACGACTCGTGTATGCCAAGTTGCGGCCCACACATTGAATATTCCAATATTTAATGTGGCTGTGAAACCCACTAATAATATGGTCGGTGGCAATTGTTCAGTATCCGGTGGCTCCATTACTAGTGATACTGTGTGCATGGCGGTGCTGAATGCTTGTAAAAATTTAAATCAACGACTTGAACCACTTCGCCAACAATTTCCAAATGCATCATGGACAGAACTGGTGTTCCAAGCACAACATCGAAATATTCAATTAAGTGAATTATTCCAACAACCTCCTGCCGATATGCCAGATTATAATTTGTATGCGTTCACATGTGCCGAAATCGAGGTTGACGTGCTAACCGGTAATTTTATATTGCGACGTGTTGATATCCTAGAAGATGTTGGTGAGAGTTATAGTCCGTTGGCTGATGTTGGACAAATAGAGGGTGGCTTTATAATGGGCATGGGACTTTGGCTGACCGAAAAATATATGTATGGCGTGGGCGGTGATTTATTAACAAATCGGTCATGGAATTATTTGCCACCAGGGCCAAATGATATTCCAGTCGATTTCCGTGTCAGTTTCTTTAAAGATTCGCGTAATGATAAAATTATATTGGGATCGAAAATTGTTGGTGAACCACCAGTTTTAATGTCGATTGTGGGAGTATTCGCGCTGCGTAATGCTTTATGGTCGGCGAGAAGAGATGCTGGTTTGCAATATATATGGCGTTCATTGAAGGGACCGTATACCGTTGAGAATATATTTTTGACCGCGGGAACAAATGCTGATCAATTTACTTTATAATTTCATTTCATAACGTACTCTTAACTGTTGATATTATTGAGGTGTTTGTGTATGTTACTAAATTTTGTTAAATATTTTTATTACTCTGTACAATAAAGTTTATATTCAAAAAATTAATCAAATAATTTCTATAAACGTTCACAGTGAAAGTTTTGAAAATCTTAACCATTATAAATTTATAGTCATTGTACTCTTCGGTCACATGCCTTATCTCGTTAGGAACACGCCATCAAATTTAATTTAGATAAGAAAATTAGAAAATTGAGCAATTCGGTAATAATTGACATCAGTCTACCACCAATAATAACTGTACATATTTATAAAATCAGATCTGAAGTGGGTACTTAAAAAAAGTGCTTTTGTTGTTGTTGTCAACCGATTTTAATATGAAGTATTAATTGAGCCTATCTACTTTTAATTGTTTGGTTTGATTAGGTAATAATGGGTATTATTACCCATCGTGACGATACACAAATTTGTATTTTGCTAATCGATCGGTAGACGCACATACGAGTACCTAGATAAATTGTTGCCATTTAGTTTTTAATTAAACATTGGTGGAATAACAAGTGAATTAAAATTATGACTACAGTGCAATTTTCGATAAATGGCAAACCATACGAAGGTACCGACTTTAGTAAAGTGATTTGTGTGTTCGGGCCGCTTATTTCATTCTTAATTTATTTTAGTCTCAAGTGATGATGTGCCCCTAGAAACAACCCTATTGACGTATATCCGCAGTTATGCACAATTGCGTGGTACAAAATTTATGTGTCTCGAAGGTGGTTGTGGAGCATGTACGGTTGTGGCAGTTAAAACTAATCCGGCTACAAGAAACGAAGAAACGTTTGCCGTTAATTCATGCCTAATGCCAGTATTTTCGGCACATGGATTGAATATCATTACGATCGAAGGGATTGGAAATAAAAATGGTTATCACCCAGCCCAAATAAGGTTGGGCGCAATGAATGGGATTCAATGTGGTTTCTGTTCACCGGGTATGGCAATGAATATGTTTGGGTTGTACACATCGAAAAATGGAATCGTTTCAAGTAGTGAGGTGGAAAAATCATTTGGTGGAAATTTGTGTCGCTGCACCGGATATCGCCCCATTCTGGATGCTTTTAAATCGCTGGCCACCGATGCTGATCCTATGATTGCAAAATTATGTGCTGATATTGAAGACCTACAGATTTGTAAGAAAACTGGTAAACAATGTACTGGGACATGTAGCATTAAAACGTCGAAACAAAAACTCAAATTAACATTTAACAAGAATCAAGCTTGGTTTAAGGTTTATACAATTGGTGAAATTGTTGATATATTCAAAAGTATCGACGATCAAAAATATATGCTGGTTGCAGGAAATACAGCGCATGGAATTTATCGCCGCTCAAATGACATTGACATTTTTATTGATATTTCTTCAGTCGAGGAATTAAAATTGTTTGCGTTTGGTACACGACTAGAAATCGGGGCCGGGGTTACGATTACCGATTTAATTAAAATATTTAAAACTGCCGCCGCGACTAAACCAGAATTTCAATATCTGTTGGAAGTAAACAAACATATCGAACAAATTGGTAATCTACAAATACGAAATGTTGGAACGATTGCCGGAAATCTGATGATAAAAAACGATCATCCTGAATTCGTTTCAGATTTGGTATTGATTCTTGAAATAATCGGCGCTACATTTGTTGTAACCGACATTGAAGGGCGAAATTACGAAGCAAGTATTCAAAATATAATAACGATGGACTTGACAAAACATGTTATAACGAAAATATTTGTTCCCACACGTTCTTCATCATCTTTTGTGTATCGATCATACAAAGTGGTGCCGAGAGCTCAGAATACACCAGCATATATTGCAGGAGCATTTTTATTTGAATTGAATGCGGCTAAAACTACGGTATTATCAGCTAAAATCGGCTACGCTGGAATAAATTCTAAATTTATTCGGGCCACCGCTACTGAATTATATCTAGTTGGCAAAAATATATTTACCAATACCGTTCTACAAACAGCACTTGAATCATTACATGGATTAATTGAGGCGGACGAAAATCCAACAGGTGGATCGGCCGAATATCGAAATAATGTGGCTTTATCATTGTTCTATCGATATATACTAGAGATAAGTCCTGCTGGTGTCGTAAGAGCAAATTACTTAAGTGGTGGCCAATCATTGGAACGTGGTCTTTCATCGGGCAAACAGTCGTTTGAAACTCAACCTGAACGTTATCCGTTGTCAATTGTTATGCATCGTGTGGATTGTTTTGTACAAGCTGGTGGTGAAACGCCATTTTCAAATGATTTACCGCGTTTCAAAAATGAACTTTGGGGAGCTATTGTCCAAGCTCGAACAATTAACGCACGCATCCTAGGGTTAGATGCCACCGAAGCTCTTCAACTTGATGGAGTAGAACAATTTATTACAGCCACCGATATTCCTGGTACTAACGAATTTGCACCAGGAGAACAGTTATTTGTAACTGAAAAAGTTTTATATAATGGTCAAGCAGTTGGTCTGATCTTAGCTAAATCATTACAGCTTGCCACCTATGCCGCTACTTTAGTAAAAATATCTTACGATCTTGCAGAAGCCGCACAACCGATATACACATCAATTCGTCAAGTTTTACAAGCAGAAGCTACCGATCGTATCAAACCAAGCTCACGGGAAATAAACCCAACCGAACAAGGTGATGATCTACAAGTAAATGTTAAAGGCGAATTTGAAATGGGTACCCAATTTCATTTTTCACTTGAACCACAAACATGTGTCGCAATTCCCGCTGAAGATGGCCTGACATTACACTTATCAACACAATACATGACTTACGCCCATCAATCGGTATCGACTTTATTAAATCTTCATCAGAATCGAATTAATATTGAAACGCGTCGTATTGGTGGTGGATTTGGTTCGAAATTAACACGTGCAAATTTTGCAGCGTGTATAGCTGCACTCGGTTGTCATGTCGCTAAAGTGCCGGTTCGATTTGTTATGACTGTAGAACAAAACATGGAAATATTGGGAAAACGTAATGCAGTACTTGCCGAGTACGATGTAGATGTTAATGCTAGCGGGAAAATACAAAAGTTGAATGGTACATTTTACTCTGATACTGGTTGTCATTATGCAGATCCAACTGAACCATCTGTACCAAAAATATTTGGTATGCTACCAAATTGTTATAATACGGCGGCATGGACTTTTAAAGGAAATGCCGTTATAACGGATGTTCCATCAACAACATACGCTCGATCACCCGGTGCCCTGGAAGGGTTGGCTATAGCAGAAGCAATTATGGAACATATTGCGTTTGGAACTGGTATGGATCCGTATAATGTTCGATTACAAAATATTCTGGAGGAATCGGTCAGAACAAAATACAGTCAGTTTGCAACAGATGTGCAATATAGCACGAGAAAGGCAGCCGTAGACCTTTACAATAGTAACAACCGTTGGAAAAAACGAGGAATTACTGTCCTCCCAATTGAGTATCGGCACTCATTTAGTAGTCACTTTAAGGTATTTGTGTCCATATACCATGCTGATGGTACTGTTGCAGTGAGTCATGGTGGTACGGAAATGGGACAAGGTACGAATACAAGGGTATGTCAAGTGGTGGCTCATACTTTAGGAATTGAAATATTTAATGTAGCAGTTAAGCCAACTACAAGTTTAATCGGTGCCAATTCCTCATCATCGGGTGGAAGCAAGTCGAGCGACTCAGTTTCAGTTGGAGTTTTAAAAGCATGCCAAGAATTAAATCGAAGAATTCAACCAGTCCGGAACGATTTTCCGAATGCTACGTGGCGTGAATTAATGTTAGAGTGCAATAGGCGAAATATCAATTTAAGTGTTGATTATAACATAACGTATAATGAACTGGAGGGTTACAGTGTGTATGCGTTTACATGTATTGAAGTTGAGGCTGATATTTTGACAGGTAGCTGGTTAATCAAACAAGCTGATATAACGGAAGATGTTGGACAAAGTTTTAATCCACAAGCAGATGTGGGCCAAATCGAAGGTGCATTCGTAATGGGTCTTGGATTGTGGACGATGGAACAAATTTTATACAATGCCGAAGGTAAACTGTTAACGAATCGAACATGGAATTATAATCCGCCGGGTGCCAATGACATCCCAATTGATTTTCGCGTGAATTTCTTGAAGGGTGTGAAAAATGAGTTATCGCCACTTTCATCGAAAATTACTGGTGAACCACCAATTTGCTTGTCTGTTGGTATAGTGTTTGCACTTCGTTATGCTTTTCTAGCGGCCAGAAAAGATGCAGGAGGTCCAAGTGGTTGGGAAAATATGTTACCACCGTATACAATTGAAAAAAATTTCGCAACTGGGTCAACGAATTATAAAGATTTTCAATTATAAGATTTTACTTTTTTGTTGTACAATATGAAACATTTCTGGTTACTTATTCAAGTTAAATTTGAAATGGTTGTTGGCCACGACATGAGTTTTGCATTATGTTGATATTTACATTTACTTTTACCTTTGAAATTTAGAAATCCAGGAGTGTCATGTTGACTTAAATAAAAATATTTGTTTTTATATTGATTTTTTGTTGTTGATTCATGTTTAAATTAATTTTATAGCAGTTTTGATTGCAAACAGATTTAAATGAAATAAAATATTTCTATGTATAAATTTTTTTTATTACTGATCAATGCACCACCATAAGACATCATCAAGTTTATTTCTGGCTGCTGACGTAATTATCTCATTTATATAATAAACAAACTGAAGCAACATGTGTGAACAATGGACTAATTGGTGACTATTTTTAAATCTTCTGTAAACTGTTGTTTTCTTATTTTATGTGGGCAGGTAGATTTAGTCTTTAATTTTATCATTAAAATCAGCAAATTTAAGGCAAAAGATTCTGTTTTTCCGATAAACATCTTAAGAATGTTACTTGAAATCATTTTGAACTGTTGACATAGCGCTGGATGCTCCTGACGTCCTCTTCATCATCTTTGTCTTCACAACTGCGGCAGTAGTCATGTGAGAAGAACCAAGGTCTACTTGCATGCCCGCCTAAAAGAAAATACTCTGTAATAACTCCGACAATTATCCTGACTTGACACCGCTGAAGTATGCTCAGCTTTTAAAAATCTCGCCAAATCTTCCTTTGGCCAGACCTGCCGGATCATGACACATGAGGTACTATTTGACAAAATCATCTCACATTCTCCACACGGCCATACTGATTTGCCATCCGGCCCGGGTGATATTATCATCTTCGAATCCAGCAAATCCAGACGCGCCACTTGAGAATCCTATTTCAAAATCGGGATTAGCATTTTCAACGTCATCAATATTGACCCCATCATTATTTGACATAGTAGCTGCATCATTAAGGACTGTAGCATCTTCACAGTCATCACTATCATCAGACATGCCAGTGTAGAATGGCTTCGTGTAAGCAGCACAAGTCGACGTTAAAATAGGGCCTTCAGTTTGCACTATTTTTTGACATCAAATCTCTCGTTATCCTTCACCTTTATGATCTCATACGGGCCAATGTACTTCGACTGATGTTTATTGCCTCCACTCTTTATGAGAACCATTTCACCCTTTACGTATGGCCGAGCTTTCTTTCGTTTTCTGCTGTAGGTACGGCGATTCTCATCTTGCACTGACTGGATGTTTCTCTTGGCCTCATCTCTTGGAATCTGTCAATCTTCAACAAAAATACTGGCTATTTCTTCTTCAACAACCTCCAAAATTTTAACATCTTCCGGAACACGCATCTTTACCCCAACGAGTAGCTCAAATGGAGTCATTCCAATACTAAGTTGATAGCTATTGTTTATGAATTTCTGCAGCTTGCTTGTATATGTGAACCAAGATTCAGGGCCATCCATCGATAGTTTGGTTAACGCAGGGATCACAACACGAAACTCACGTTCCACTTGTCCATTGCCAGTCGGTACACCAGCTGTTATCAACATTAGATTGATGTTTTCACCACCACAATAGCTTTTGAACTCATCAGAACGAAACACACCACCTCGGTCAGCTATTATGTTCTTCGGATGCCAAGTATAGTCTTCCGGGCTTCAAGCTTCTGTATGACTTCTATTGCGTTCATTGTCTTCTTTGGATATAGCTACAAAAACTTAGAAAAGTCATCAATAACACCAAATATGTAGCGGTACTGCGTTTTTGTTGCAGTTAAACTTCTCAAATGATCAACGTGGTAGGTGACTAATGGTAAATCACCCTTTGGTAACGGATGGAGAAAACCCTCTTAACGCCCCATCTTTCGCTTAGCCATTATGCACGGAATGCAATTCTTTAAACTCGTGACACAACTTGATTTCTTCCATTTGCATATTTTTTGGAATAACCAACAGCGGAACATCTTTCACCATCTTGAATAATCAATCATGATTAGTAACGAAATCATTATACTCGCCATTTTCCAAAGTTTTGGAAATAGCTTTCAGTTCTGAATCATCTTTTTGAGCAGCCTTCACTCTATTCACCACATGATCTTCAATCAACATTACACTCGGGTCTCGACTCAACGCATCTACATGCTTCATACGACAATCAGATCTATGTTCAAGTTTAAAATTGAACTCTTGCAATTGTAACGCCCAACCAGCAATTCTTGGCGTCAATTCTTTCCGCTCCATAGTTCCCTTGAACGCAGCACAATCTGTTACTATCTTGAAACAGAGACCTAACAAATAAACTCTGAATTTCTTCAAGGCCTCTACAATCGCTAGCACTTCCAGCTCATAACTGCAGAACTTTTCTTGCGCTGAATTGGTCTCTTTTGAAAAGTAGAAAATAGGATGAAACGTCTAATCTTCATGATATTTTTGAAGCAGTACCGCCCCCAATCCAAACTTGCAAGTGTCGTTGTGTAATTCAGTCTCAGCTTCCATAGAATACAATCTCAACACAGATCCAGAAACCCAGGAGACCCAGGAAACTTTTAACTTTCTTGATATTCGTTGGAACTAAAAATTTTCAAATGGCTTCGGTTTTCTCTTCAGAGGGTCTAATGCATCATTGATTTATCCGATACCCCAAATATTCTACCGACTCTCGAAGGCACTGACACTTCGACCATTGGATTTGCAAGCCGTTTTCTTATGAAACTGCTAATAAAATATAGACCATGGTCCATTCTTGACTTTTGCTGTTATTGGGGACATTCTCTTGGAGCTATGAGGATTAGATATGACGAAAATCACCCAAAGTTTAAATTGAACGGCTAACGTTCCATATTTCAATTTACTAAACCATCTTCGGTAGTTTGTCCGGAAATGAAACTGCTAATAAAATATAGACCTTGGTAAATCCTTAACTTTTGCTGTTATTGAGGACATTCTATTGGAGCTATAAAGGTTAGATCGGACGATAATCACCCAAAGTTTAAATTGAACGACTAACGTTCCATATTTAAATTTACTAAACCATCTTCGGTAGTTTGTCCGGAAATGAAACTGCTAATAAAATATAGACCTTGGTCCATTCTTGGCTTTTGCTGTTATTGGGGACATACTCTTGGAGCTATGAGGGTTAGATATGACGAAAATCACCCAAAGTTTAAATTGAACGACTAACGTTCAATATTTAAATTTACTAAACCATCTTCGGTAGTTTGTCCGGAAATGAAACTGCTAATAAAATATAGACCATGGTCCATTCTTGATTTATGCAAATATTGGGGACATTCTCTTGGAACTATGAGGGTTAGATATGACGAAAATCACCCAAAGTTTAAATTGAACGACTAACGTTCAATATTTAAATTTACTAAACCATCTTCGGTAGTTTGTCCGGAAATGAAACTGCTAATAAAATATAGACCTTGGTCCATTCTTAACTTTTGCTGTTATTGATGACATTCTATTGGAGCTATAAAGGTTAGATCGGACGATAATCACCCAAAGTTTAAATTGAACGACTAACGTTCCATATTTAAATTTACTAAACCATCTTCGGTAATTTGTCCGGAAATGAAACTGCTAATAAAATATAGACCATGTTCCATTCTTGACTTATGCAAATATTGGGGACATTCTCTTGGAACTATGAGGGTTAGATATGACGAAAATCACCCAAAGTTTAAATTGAACGACTACCGTTCAAAATTTAAATTTACTAAACCATCTTCGGTAGTTTGTCCGGAAATGAAACTGCTAATAAAATATAGACCTTGGTCCATTCTTGACTTTTGCTGTTATTGAGGACATTCTATTGGAGCTATAAAGGTTAGATCGGACGATAATCACCCAAAGTTTAAATTGAACGACTAACGTTCAATATTTAAATTTACTAAACCATCTTCGGTAGTTTGTCCGGAAAAGCAACTGCTAACAAAATATAGACCATGGTCCATTCTTAACTAATGCAAATATTGGGGACATTCTCTTGGAGCTATGATGGTTAGATTGGACGATAATCACCCAAAGTTTAAATTGAGCGACTAACGTTCCATATTTACATTTACTAAACCGTCTTCGGTAGTTTGTCCGGAAATGAAACTGCTAATGAAATATAGACCTTGGTCCATTCTTAACCAATGCAAATATTGGGGACATTCTATTAGAGCTATGATGGTTAGATCGGACGATAATCACCCAAAGTTTAAATTGAACGACTAACGTTCCAAATTTAAATTTACTAAATCATCTTCGGTAGTTTGTCCGGAAATGAAACTGCTAATAAAATATAGACCATGGTCCATTCTTGATTTATGCAAATATTGGGGACATTCTCTTGGAGCTATGATGGTTAGATCTAACGATAATCAACCAAAGTTTAAATTGAATGAAGAACGTTCCATATTTAAAATACATTGGAGGGACTCAAAATCGTTTAGTAATTTCAAACATTGAAGGTTAGCTGTTCAATTTACTGATTTCCCTCATAACCATTTTAGCTCCAAGAAAATTTCTCCTTGCACATATAAGTCGACTATGGACCACGGGCTAGGTTTAGTAATTAGTCTTATTTCCGGACCTTGTACTGTATATGGTTTAGTAATATAATTATTGAACATTAACCTTTGATTACAAACCTGTAGTGATCTTTTACATTCAAAATTGAATGGTATCTTTTCAATTTGAATTAGATTGGCTTTTGTGAAACGACATACGTTACTAATAAATATTTACAATTTTAGATTTAGTAAAAATTTCACGTTTTAAAAAAGGCTCGTGAATTATTTGCTAAATGATTCCTAAGTATTTGTTTTTGCTTTTTGGGAAAGGTTTAGGAAAAAATTCTCAAGCATGTTAAACCAAACAATATTCCTACCAAGATTAGAGCTGAACGCCGCATTGCTAATTTCTAAATTGCTCAAAAATGTCAAACATGCGTTGAACATCAACAACAATATATCAATCATAATATTGGGCTGGATAAAAGGTAACCCACAATAGGATAAGACTTTTGTGGCGAACAGAATAACTGAGATATAAGCCATCACCGATCCTAACCAATGGCATCACGTGGTCTCAGCATAAGACTTTTGTGGCGAACAGAATAACAGAGATATAAGCCATCACCGATCCTAACCAATGGCATCACGTGGTCTCTAATGAGAATCCTGCTGACTGTGCATCTCGAGGATTAAACTCAGTTCAATTATTAACCCACAAAATTTGGTGGGAAGGGCCAACATGGCTAAAGGATTTGAGCTATCCAATAATAAGAATCAATAATGAAGAAATTGAACAAGCGGCCAGCATGGAACGAAAATCAATAAGAACATTTACAGCAACAGTGAAAAAACCTGGGATTGCATACTGTCTACGATTTCCATCAAATACAAAATCAAAAACTAGAGGAACTGAAAGCATCGCTAAGAGCGATAATCAGAGTCGCACAGCAGGAAGGTTTTTAAACCAAAATTAAAGAAGTTAAAAGCGAACCAAAACCTACCAAAGAATAGTACAATCATAACGCTAACTCTATTTCTAGACGGAAATGGCCTACTCAGAGTCGGAGGTAGGATAACAAATTCTAATCTCCCATTTGAAGAAAAACATCCGATAATAATGCCCAGAGGTCACAAATTGTCAAGTTTGCTTATCAAAGAAGCTCATATAAAAACACTACATGGTCGCAATCAAGCAACTTTAGCACACCTGAGAAAGCAATATTGGGTAATGAATGCCAAAAATATGATTCGTCACACTATACATGAATGTATAGGCTGGACGAGAGCAAGGAAACTAGCGTCACTTCAGCTAATAGGCATGTTACCAAAAGAACGAATAACACCAGCACCACCATTCACTAACAGCGTAGTAGACTATCCTGGTCCGATTAATATAAAATTGTGAAAAGGCCGCTGTAACAAAACAACAAAGTGATATACATTGCCATTTTCATATGCCTAGCCATGAAGGCAATTCATCTAGAAGAAAGATAAATTTAGAATATTGGTCTAATACAATAAAGAGGTAAGTATTTCCGCTTTTAGATATAGGATACGGACCCAAAAAGTCCACGAATAACCGCTGCATGGGCCTCACTACCAATCTTTGTTTCCCCATCTCAGGTCGGGTGGTGTAATTTACAGCTTTGGTTTCCTTACATTTGGAGCAATTACTGACGTATTCTCTAGCGTCACCTGCCATTTTGGGCCAATAAAAGTAGCGTTGAATATGTTCAAGCATCTTTGCCGATCCACAATGAGCTGAGGTAGAGGGATTATGAGCTTGTATTAGAATAAATTTAGTCAAAGCTTGGGGCAAATGTAATTTCCAATGTGGGACATCCGATAAAGTAAAATAAAAATGTTTATTCCCAGATGTGTTAACCAAAATTTTGCCGTCAGAAATTTTAAAATTTTTATATGATTCCGGAGAAAATAGAATTTTGGAAATTAAATCCAAATATTCGGGTGATTTGAATGCTAGAGAATCCAGATTAACATTAAACTCACAATCCAAAAAAACCATTTCCTCCATAAACATTCTAGAAAGTGCGTCTGGTACTACCATCTGCGATCCACTGCGATGCTGTACCGTAAAATTGAAAGCCTGCAACTTCAGACTCCAACGCGCTAGCCGGCCTTCAAGCTCCTTTTGGCTCATAAGCCATTTAAGGCTTGCGTGGTCTGTGACAATGGTGAAAGGATATCCCTCGATGTATGCCCGAAATTTCTTCACACTCAACACCGCAGCAAAACACTCCAATTCTGTAATGGTGTAGTTGCGCTGCGCAGCATTCAACTTCTGCGACATATATGCGATAGGAGGTTCCTCACCATTGTCTCCCCTCTGAAGCAGCACTCCTCCAACTCCGGTGGTGCTAGCATCACAATGAATCACAAATGGCTTATGAAAATTTGAATGTACAAGTACGGATGCATTGGTCAGGAACAATTTAACTTTCTTAAAAGCTTCGTTCGCGGTATCGTTCCAACCGAACTTATTGTTCTTCTTGGTTCGATCCGAACCGCCGATACCATCCGGCCATTCCTAGGAAACGACGTAGTTCCTTAAGAGTAGTAGGGACGGGAAAATCATGTATAGCCTTAAATTTTTCAGGATTTATTGCCATCGTACCATCTCCTATTACATATCCCGAATAATTTATTGTTTTAAGAAGGAAACTACTCTTCTCAATATTGACCGACAAACACGCCTTTGATAACCTTTCTGCGATTACCCCCAACAAAGCAAGATGTTCCCCGAACGTTTTAGGCGTGATCAATAGATCATCCAAATACACGAAGATGCGTTCGTGAAGTTCATGGGGTATCACCTGATCCATTAACCGGCACATGGTCTGCGGCGCGTTACAAAGTCCGAATGGCATCACGGTGAATTGGAATAACGGTCGACCAGGTACAGTAAACGCCGTCTTATCTCGGGACTCTTTGTCTAGCGGTATTTGCCAAAAGGCATCCTTAAGGTCCAAACTTGAAATGAATTTCGTATCCTCTAATCGATTTAAGAGTCCGTCGATGATTGGCAGCGGATACGCGTCCTTTTCCGTGACCTCATTTACCCGTCTAGCGTCCAAACACATCCGATTCGGATTCCATTCGGCTTCTGAACCAATGTCACGGGTGAACTCCATGAACTTCTCGACTCTTCGGTAACCCCCAATTTCCATATCCGATCTAATTCTGCGTACAGGGCGTCCTGCTTTATTGGGGATATGGAATAATGTCTCTGCTTAATTGGTGTAGCTCCTTGTACATCTATAGTATGATATACTAAAGTCGTCTTACCTAGACTTTGTTTATTGAAAGACGGAATTTTATTTATAACCTTGTCAAGCTGTATTTGTTCTTCAGGAAGCAGTTTATGAAATTTTTCCAGTTCAGTAGCGTCATTAGTTATTTCCAAAATTGAACCTGGTACTATGTATGCCGTACAATCTCCAAAAATTAATACTCAGATAGAAGGACTGCGTTAATCCAGGTATCAAATAAATTTGCATTGTTTTTTCAATACCCATAAAACAAACCTTAGCATATATACATATGTATATCCGACAA
This sequence comes from Tipula vernalis, assembly GCA_958295665.1. Classification (NCBI taxonomy): domain Eukaryota; kingdom Metazoa; phylum Arthropoda; class Insecta; order Diptera; family Tipulidae; genus Tipula; species Tipula vernalis. Next base: position 149,179,371 of record OY282560.1, on the reverse strand, counting down.
CACGCTCTGAATGGCCTCCTGGCGTCTTGATATGAGATGAAATATAGGAAATCTTAAATTTAGATTTATTTAAAACTGATTCACAGCCACGACCCAAAGCAGTTATGGTTGCCCCACTATCTAATAATCCTTTGAATGGTATGCCATTAATACTTATATCAGTGGACGGCTGACAATCTATATGGTTTGAAAAGATGGATTCGGCAATTTCCTGTTTTAGATAATTCCGTTTATCCCAATAATTACGAACTCGCAATTTAGCCGCGTTAAAAGGCTTTTTGCCCTTAGAAATAACAGGAGAATTTTCACAAAGAAATTTTGAATGAGAATTTGTCGGATTTGGAGATTCTATGTCTTGATCGAAAGGACAAGTTAATGTTGATTTTGTTGAATATGGTTTTTGGTTATTGCTGGATGTGGTGGTTTTTGCTGCTGAGGAGTCCTTGAAGTATTCAGGGCAACTTCCTGATACTTCATCACGCCATTTCCCGAACTACGACACTTTAAACAATGCGATTTATAGATGCCATTTTCTCCACAACCATGACAAAATAGTCTTTGGGGCTTAGAACATCTTGAAAAAGTATTACCTATGTCCCGACAGTTCGAACAAATATAATAAGTTGTTTGATTTGTATTTTGATCTAAAGCGTTAATTTGGTTGGGAGAATTTCGGTTCGGAAACCGACCAGAGTTAAATTCGAAAGGAGGTTGAAAATTTTGAAATCCAGAACTTATCGCCGAAAAATTGTGGGAATTTTCTAAGCCTAAATTATTATTTAAGGCTTGAATTCGATTAGCTTGGCCCTAATTCGAACTTGAAAATTCATTAATTTGCTGCGAAGTATTACGAAATTTATTGGTAACGTAATTATTCCGTTTCCACATATCTTCCAATGCTACACATCTTCTAACCAGTGTACTGATTAAATCGATATCCTGATCAGCAAGATGGTTCTGCAAACCGGGATTCATATTATTACGGATGATTCTCAATATTTCAGAGTCCGATATAAAATTACGTAAACGAAGGGTTAAACCTAAAATTTCATTATAAAATTCTATAAAGGTTTCATTCAATTTTTGTTTCCATGAATCTATTAGTCGACGTATGTCATCGTCCGTTCGACGATCTTGAAAACGTTCGATAATAGCTGTTTTTAGTTGCGACCAATTCGAATACGGATTTCGTTCTAGGTAGCACCAATACCAATTTGAAGCAGTTCCCTTTAAAATAATCCCAATCTGATCTGCCAAATCCTTTTCCGAAACGTGATAGGTACGTGCAAAATGCTCGACTCTAAATAGAAACCTCTTTACGGGTATGCCATCTGCTCTGCAATCAAAATCAATCATCCACGTTGACAGGTGAATTTTGCTGTCCCCCTGGGCTAAAGTGGTAGCTGGTTGAGATGAGAATAAAGGTAGCGGATGTCGTGAAAACATAGTTTGGTCATTAAAATTTTGCATATTAGAAGGTGCTAAATTATGCCCTAATTGTGGGCCCGCAGTATTTTGCCGATTTTGTTGAATATTTAAAGCCGATTCGATGATGCTTTCATTTGGATCGTTTCGTTGATGGTCCATATTTTGGTTATGAAATTGTTAGAGATTTGGTACTGGACTTTTCAAATAACGATCGTGAATGGCCGGAATATGGTTCGGCTTATTCCCTTTGTTTAGTGTAGATGCAACCGTCCCCTTAGAAGAGACGGATTCGATATCCGATGCACCCTCATCTGACGACGATATTTCCTCCACTTCAATTACGAGATTTTCTTTTATAAAGCTAATAAATTCATCTAAACAGTCGTGGTTATTTAAAGAACCTTTAATTGAAGTTTGTAAAGATTTGCTTTTATCTAAGGCTTTTAGACAATCGACTCTATAATGCTTCGTTGATTTAGGCAAACGTTCTAATTTTTTAAATTACATGACATAACCTTGACACAGTAGTGTAAAACTTATCCTTATCCAGTTCTTCCTCCTCCCACTTTACAAACCAATTATAGTGATCTTGGATTTTAATTAAACATTTTTGTATTTCCCGAGCGGGATTTTTAGATGCCGGCCTATGAGCCTTGAATGGTTGAAGGACTGGATTTTTTACTTACCATATTCCTCAAAAAATAATTTTAAACGATCAAACTTTTCTGAAGGGCTTCCTTCAATATTTCTAACCATGTACTCTACCAGGAATTCATCTGGTTCTAGATGGTTAATATTGATATCGTCCATGGTATTAACTAAGTTAATTATTTACCCTAAACCGTAAATATAAGTTTATTGGTACACAATAAAATATGAGAATAGTAATTTAATATATTTCACACGTCTTCAACTATACTATTTGCTAACTGAAACTAAAAACAATACCACCCCTCAAATTGATATCTCAATGATAATGACAATATTTCCAAAGACTTAACTGCCTTTCTTACTTTAGAGACACCACGCGACACCCTACCTTAAATAACTACCAAATAATAAATAGACGAAACCGGAATCGACTATGTTTATTTTTAATTATTTTTTTTTTATATTAAATGTATTTAAATCAGTCGGGGTGAAATCAAATGGCATTCCTTACAAAAATCTGAACACATCAAGTTCAAGCAATTAATCATTCCAAATGGAAGTAAGAGAAAACAAGAAATGGACATGTAGTTTTGAAAGAAGACTAATGAAATTTAGAAAAAATAAGATATGACAAATTCAAAATCGAATACTGTTTTGACATGACACGAACCATCACCACCATCGGTCATCATGGGCCATAACTGCAAACTCAACTCTCGGAACTCCGAAAGGCAATGCTTATTACCCACAACAACTCCGAAAATGATGACGCCTCGTGACCGATCAAAATTTCATATCAGATAATTAAACCTGACTTACTTATTGTAAATTTCACTACCGTTTGGGCGCCATTATATTACTGGGGTCTTCGTGATTTTTTTCTTGCCGCCGCTCAGTGGTAATGGGTTCGTCCTTGCTCAACCACCGGTAACATAACATCTGGTAATCGGACGTTTCATTTGACTCCACCCCGCCTTATTCCCTCTCACTTAGCACGAACTCATATTACTGTAGAATTGTGTATTTATTCCCTTTGCCCGCCTATCAATATCCGATATATGACACTTCGTAAGCACCAAAAAATCCCTATATGTGTATGTATAAATATATATATATATATATATATATATATATATATATATATATATATATTATATATATATATATATATATATATATATATATATGTATATATATAAATATATATGTATAGATATAGTATATATATATATATATATATATATATATATAATATATATATAATATATAATATAAATATATATATATATATATATATATATATATATATATATATATATATATATATTTATATATATATATATATATATATATATATATATTATATATATATATATATATATATATATATATATATATATATATATCAAAAAGGGTAATGCGAATTTTGAATTTAAAAGGTTACACAATCTGAAGTGCCCAAAAAATTTAATGGGGGGGTTCTATTCTTTGTTTTGATAGACCCCCAAAGGAAACAAATATGTATATAATTTACAATACTAATAAAATAAACAAAAAAACCGCTTACTTCAGCTGTAAATAGGGAGTGGTCAATCGTGTCCCCGAACTGCATTTCCGCAATGGTAACCCGATGCTGAAATATCCCAGTTGTATCGCTGCTGGGCATGCCCGATGAATAGGACCAATTTTATTAGGTTATGTGGGTAGCATTTTTGGCTAGGCGTGAGCACCTATCAGTACCGGCGATACCCTTTTCCAAAATAATTTACTGCACTTGGATTTCTTTTTCTGCTATTACTGAACTCTTTTTTCTCTGTAAAGTACACTTTTCCAATAATATACAACTAACGTTTTTTTTTTTTTTATTACAATATTTATTATGACATATAATTATATTTTTTTTTTTTAGGTTTTTGTACAATTTTTCAGTTTTATTTTACACTTTTAATAAATCCTCCTAAACTTGGTGGTACATTGTTATTTGCCACAACACATCAGAACCTTCAAGGAACCAAACCCGCGATCCCCACGCGTAAACTAACTTTTTTTTTTCAATATTCACAGGGATTCTTTTGGTATCCTCAGTTATGTGGCCATATATCCGAGATATAATTAGGACCCGACACACTGTTACTAATTCATAAAAAAATACATATATCCAACTCGTATATGATCTCGTCTAAATCACAAACTCAAAAGCCTTATAAAAAATTTGTTGCCCTATTCATCCTAAAAATTTTGTTTCTTTTTTTTTCTTTTTTTTCTAGAAACTAACAAACCTTTAACTTTTTCTCCGGTCTACTTGCCTGAATATAATTTGGTATGAAAGCACCGAACAACAAAACACAAAAACAACACTTACGCAAAGTAATTGAAACTCATACATTAACTTTTGAGGAGCTCTCAACACTTCTAGCTCAAATAGAGACATGCTTGAACTCTAGGAAACAAGCTCCACTTTCAAACGACTCAGATGATGACGGGTTTCTAAGTCCGGCACATTTCCTGATAGGCAGGGCCATCATATCATTGCCACAACCTGATATGGAGGGTATCCAAACCGTTACAAGATGGAATTTGCTCACCAAGCACAGTCAAGGATTTTGGAAAAATGGCGTATGGAATATCTTTCACGACTACAACAAAGGTCAACATGGTTGCAACCTACATCCAATTGGGAGAACTAGTAATTCTCAAAAACGAACAACTACCTCCTACGCACTGGCCACTAGCAAAAGTCGTTGAACTTCATCCATGGCATGATGGACTTGTTAGAGTAGTCACACTGAAATACTGGAACAGAACGTTAAAGCCTAGACGAAATAGGACCAGGAAGAACAACCACGCAAATGAATAGTCCGCAGTCTATAGAAAACAAACCACCGTTGCTCGGAAAAGACAACCAAAACCAAAGAGTGCAGCTTCACAGACAAGCAAGCAATTTAAGAAAAAGAAATTATCTTGCACTAGGTACACTTGAATTGGTAGCCATGAAGTGGACATTAGTGATCTATTTTAACATGACGAACTATTGGGAGGAGATCGAAACTTTTAAACAAGCCCAAGGCGAATTGGGAACAGCTTGTAAAGTATTGTCTGGTTTTAACTGCGACGTAATCCTGCAGCAACTTCAATGGCAGCTCAACAACTTGATTGCAGATGATGTTTTACTATTAACAAGCAATACACAGTAAAAAATATTTACATAAACTCTGTAAAATTCCATATAAATCGTAGCAAAAATATTACATATATTTATGTAAACCAAAAAAGTCAGTAACTGATTATGTAAAATTCAGTAAAATGTTCTGTATAATCTTAAATTACATATAATTACAAGAATAATCCATAATTTTATTGAAAAATTCATCCCAAGTTATGGAATTCTCCATACGATATGTAGTGCTCCGTATTTAACATGTAATTTTACATAAAATTTCTGTAAAATAAGAGAAGCGAGAAGAGAAAATTAGAGAGAGGATAATACTCGTAAACGAACCAAGAAAAAAGAAGAACGCGTGTATTTTAAGTGTGGTTATCAAACAAGTGGTTTATTCAATTTTTTGTAGTGTTACAGTGAAATTTATATATAACACCTATAACTAAGAATTTAATTAGTATTACTACATTATATTTTAACTATAAGGTGCGTAATTTTTATACAAAATTAAATAGACTATGTCACTCATTAAATTATAAAAATCAATGTATGCCTGGTTTTTCTAATAGTTAAAATATAGTAACTATGGTTACATCGATTATATAAGCGCTGAGACAAGCACTTGGGAAGCAGGCGCTATCCTCAGCGGGGGAAAGGTGGTCTAACACCCTAACCTGTAGAGTTGCAAGACAAGTTTGGCCAAAGCTGGACTTGGGGCGCACTAGGGCATTAATATCCTTACGAAGACGTGAATTAAGAACGGTCGTAGGAATACTCACGGGACACTGCCTTTTTGGAGAACATGCAGGAAGGCTGGGTCTGGAGGCTATTGACTTCTGCAGAAGCTGCTTGGACGAAGAGGAGGAAGAGACGTTGGTCCACTTCCTTTGCTCGTGTCCAGCATTGGCTCTCAGAAGGCACAAACACTTAGGTAAGTTCAGGATGGACTGCCTCTCGGATCTCGAAAACATTAAAGTGCGGGACGTCTTACGCTACATAAGTAGCTCGAAATGGTTCCAATAGGGGTAAAAGGAGATACATCCTGTGGTATCACAATGGACCGTCACCGGTCTAAGTGTGCGTAAGCAGCCACTCCAACCTAACCTAACCTACTACATTATATTTTAACTATAAGGTGCGTAATTTTTATACAAAATTAAATAGACTATATCACTCATTAAATTATAAAAATCAATGTATGCCTGGTTTTTCTAATAGTTAAAATATAGTAACTATGGTTATATCGATTATATAAGCCTTTATATAATCGATTATATAAACATTTGTAAAATGTAGTAGCATAATTAAAATCGTGTAGGCTTAGCAAATTTGAAATTTGACAAAAGAAAAAACAACAATTCTGTTTATATATGTCAGTTTCCAGTTATCGACTTCAATAAATCCAAAATGGATCGTTCTATTTAAATTTATTGTTTTCTTTATTCAAGATATAGTCTCCTGTATACCACACGACAATGGATAATTTTCTCTTATTTCGACGTATTGCCTTTGCAAAACACCACTCGACCTTCGGTCTCGTGGTGTTTCAGGCAATACGTCTCGTATAATCGAAAATTTTCGATCGTCTTGTGGTATAACATACGAGTATTCTTTGAAATAAAAGTGTTTTAGAGCTTCAATAATATGTAGATATTGGATAAAATTATTGGTTTTAGTTTTTATGTGGAAATGTTATGTGTAAGTGTGTAGTGTAATGGTAACCTAAAAGTTTACTATTACTTGATGCATGTTAGATTATTTATTTAAATAATGTCATAATCACAAATAATTCAGCTTGTAAATTGTTGATTCTCGAATCGTAGGTATGAGTGTTTTGCCCACACAAGAACGAAAAATCAGCTGGTTGTTGATATCAATGGGAGCGTCTACATGTCGTATCGTAACCATGTATACATTGTTGTTAGCTCATAGGCGTGTTTGAGACAAGAACGTCGGAATATCTTATTGTATATAATCTGTGCGGTAAATACTTGTATAACATTCTTTGGGGCTCTGACATAAAATTTGTATTAAAACCCCCAAAATAAAACTTACAGCCCATATTATAAAATATAAGATATTCCTCGAACGAATATCAACAATTGACAAGCCGAATTATTTGCGATTATGGTATTATTTAAATAAATAATCCAATATACGCTAGGTAACAGTAAACTTTAGGAAACTAAACCAATAATTTTATCCCATATCAACATGTTATTAAAGCCCTAAAACTTATATTTAATATATCACATAAATTAATGTTAAAATCACATTTCAAGATGTCGTTCAACTGCCAGCAATGCAGTTATGTGTCTGAAATTTTAACGGATTATAAAAGGCATATTCGGATACACAAAAATACTGAAAATGCTAGATTTAGGTGCTATCGAAACTGTTCTGCTATATTTAATAATTTTAATTCATATCTTTCGCATTTATTTCGAAAACATAATGAGAAAAAATGTAACCGAGTCATATTTAGAAAAAATTGTATAATAAATAATTGTAGAACAATTTTAAACTCAAACAAAGAAATAATATGTCATTACTGTCAACATATTTTAAACAATGACAAAGTTAACTGCCCGTTCTACTGTAATACATTTTTTAAAAATTGTAGTACTTTTCGTTCTCATATGTTTTAAAAGCACAAAGCTGTAGAACAAGTCGATTCCTCCTTGATGCTAGATGTTAATTCTGAACAAGTCGATTCCTCATTGATGCTAGATGCTAATTCTGATAAGTATGGGCAACCGTTACTTTCACAAATAGTACAAAATTCAGAACCGCAAGATGCTATAAATACCGAAACTATTGGCAACTTTGCATTAGAATTAAAAACTAAATATATAGTACCTGATTCTACCATTAATTATATTTTCGACAAATTTTCCTCTATTGCGAACTACCAGCAAGAACAATTTAATTTACAATTGGAAAATGCGTGTAATCAGTTGAACGTGTCGGATCTATCAAGCAAAATTAAATTGCATATCCCAAAATTTGGCGTATTCGAACCATTTAAGACTGCTCATCTTAGGTCAAAATATTTTAAAAATAACCTAAATTTAGTTGAACCTATTGAAATATCGCTAGGTGTAAGCAATGAACATAATTTGTGTAGTTACTTTTACGTTCCAATTTGTCAGACAATTCGAAAATTAATTGAGGATGACAGTTTTATCTCAACGACAATACCGATTTCAAATGCAATAAACGATTATGATAAAGGTGATAATTACAAAAATAACAATTTCTTATCTGGCACTGAGAAAAGAATTGAAGTTATTCTTTATCAAGACGCTTTTGAAATATGTAACCCACTTGGTTCTGCAAAAAAGATTCATAAATTGGTGGGTGTATATATGATAATTGGAAATGTAAAATATAAAGTTAGGTCTAAAAGGGATAATATCCAATTAGTGCTCCTCTGCAAGGAAACATATTTTAAATCTTTTGGAATCAACAAGGTTTTTGAAGAATTGATTAATGATTTAAAGAGTTTGGAAACTAAAGGTTTGCAGGTGACTGCAAATAGTAAATCAATTAAAGCATGTGTTATTGCATTTACCGGAGACAATTTAGGCTCCCATCAATTATTTGGATTATGCGAAAATTTTAGTACTGTCTCTCATTTTTGCAGATTTTGTTACATTTCAAGATCTGATTTAAATAATTTTGATATTTCCCCGAAAGAAAGTAGAAGTGTTGAAACATATAGTCATGATTTACTTAGTTTAAATTCCAATAGTATTCATTATCGTGGGCTCAAATTTAATTCTATTATGAATGAATTAAAACATTTTCACGTCGCTAATCCCGGAATCCCGGGCTCCCACCATGCATTGCGCACGATATTTTTGAAGGTATAGCGTGCCGTGATTTGTATTTGATATTTAATTATTTATTTAACCATGAAATTGTAACGGAAAGCTGGTTAATGTCTTCATTTAAAATAATAGCTAAAAAATTGCAACTTCCAATTCTGATGAATATTGATCATAATAAAAAATGTGTTACGGGCAAAGCATATGATATATGGATTTCAATAATAATCATACCATATTGTTTTTTAAATAGTAAATTTCAAAATAGTGGCCTTTTTGAAAATCCAATTTGGAAAATGTTTTCTTCACTTGTAGAATTATGTCGTATTAAGCCGCGGCTACACGAATGGAAAATGTCGACCAATATTGGTCCAATGTGATTTGTAAAATGTTGGACAAATATTTGTAAAATAAAATTTGACTGTCTACACGATTTGCCCAATGTTCATTTTTCGAATGGCTACCAATGTATAACCAATTTTGGTGGTTTATATATTGATATTTATCACTAGCTGTCACTACTAGTCATACATTAATTACGATATCTCCCACAAGATGGAAGCCAATGCAAACATATTGCTTTAAATGCATTTCGAGCTTATTTTATGTTGACAGTGTTATAAATCCCAAATTTCGGGATAATTTTGATATAAATTTATAAATTCTAGCACAAACTCAGCCGACCAGTCAGATTCCATTTTGGATTTATTTGTTTATAAATAATAAAATATAATGACATCTACAGTTGTATTTAGTGACATCTGCCGTTAAGTATTCAAAAATACATTTTTTCTCACCATTCGTGTAGACGAAATACCAATATACACTCCAACGTTGGTAGTTTCCTTTGATCTTTTTATAAAAACCGCCTATTGAGCGAATGGTTACCAATGTTGGACCAATATAACCTTCATTTGTATTTGTTATTTTTTTTCTGTCTACACGATTGGTTTTTTGCACAAATCTCCAACGTTGGTCTACATTTTCCATTCGTGTAGCCGCGGCATTACAACAAGTTCGAGTTTTGATGAATCTCTTCTTACAACTTTTCATTTTTCTATACAGCAATATTTATCATTACGCATTTTAAATTTTCCAAATCACAAATTTACTCCCAAACACCATTACATGACACACTATCCAGATCTTATCAAACAATTTGGTCCACTTTCTAAAATGTGGACATTTCGTACTGAAAATAAACATCAATATTTCAAAAATGCTGTGCGAAATTTAAAAAATTTCGTACATGTTGAAAAGTCACTGTCATACCTTCACCAAGTATATCAATTGAATTTAATGGGTAATCGTGTGAATCAGTCAATAGTACCAATCAAACCTGTAGTATTAGATCAAGAAATGTATAATGTATTTATTCCGGATAATTATAACTTGGATGCCAAAAAAGTTTTTTTTGGGGATTTAGTATTTGCAGACGGTGAATGTATTGTTACATCAGTAACTGAATTAAATGAGATCTCTATAATGAAAATCCATTCTATTTTCTTATGTAAAGAAAAATCCGATATTTTATTTTACGGTAAACTTTGTCGAATGATGTATAATTACAAAACACTAGTTTATGAAATGTTGACCAATTTCTCAACTTACAGTTTAATTCCTATAAGTCAATTAAAATATAGCACAACGGTTAAAGTGTACACCTACAATAATAAGCATTTTTTCTCTTTGCCATCACTCCCATTAGGTATCTAAAAAAAACAATTAAATTTGAATACTCAATTAATAATTTTTAATAAATATTTAATTATCTTAGATGGACCAAGCACTCTATAGAGTTACGAATTCGTTTCGCACAATAAGAAAACTGATTTGCTGCGAACCAACTATAGCAGATATTATTAAAACAGGTGAGTAATTCTTTTATAAGTATGTTCGTTTTTTTAAATTGTTTTAATTTTTATTTTCAGCTAATGAAAACGGTATTGGTGGTACTACCATTGTAACCAATTCAGATGGTTATGAAATATCCTCAAATATTGTTCTAAATATACTTAAGGATAATTCGTTAACGATTTTAAATGAAAATGAAGTATGGTTACCCGAAACAATTACTCTAAATCCTATAAATATCGGATCCGGAAATGAAAACTTTGACGGAGCACAAATTCACGAAATGGACACTACAATGTTACCAGCAGATACGACTAATGCATTCATCACCGCTGCCAGTGCTACGAGTGCAAGTTCTATATCAACCGTTAATTTCGAATTTGAGGAGAACATTTTAACATTTAATAAAACGGATTATTTAAAAATATTACCTCCATATATATGCACATTATTAGAAACACAGCAGCAATTGGGTAACCATATTAATTTTTTTGTGAGATCTATAGTTCTCGAACTACGGAAATCATCTGAAATAATATCTGTTTCAAAATTTAAAAGAGTATGTGAGGAACTTGGTTCATTTTATCCTCACTCCTTTTATCGAAAATCATCTGATGGTAAAAATTTTGTTTCCACTGACACGAATTGGTTAGCCAATATGATGGTGAACCACAATAAATATTTGAATAAATTATCGAATAAGGACAACGTATTAAAGCCAAATATCCCATCAACAAGAAAAAGAACTTCATCTTCTTTAAGTGCATCTTGTACGAATTGGCAGCCAAAAAATTATGGTAATCAAAATGCAGAAAGTCTAAAACATAAACAAATATGGTTACGTGCAATGAAAAATAAATTAAATTTAACAGCCGAACACGAAATTAAAGTTACCGAGGAAATGATGTGCTGCTATCCAGAAATTAGACTTTTTTTGAATAATCAGAATCCAGTACCAACGATTGAACAAACCGTAGATGAGTGGCCTTTTCTTTTTAAACAAATATGTTTATTTAACCATTTCAAAGAATTGATGGGGAACCGATAACAGTGTTATCGGATAATTTTAAAAGGGGCAGACATCAACTAAAAGACAGAGAACTTAAAAAAAAATTCCCTGATAATTTCACCGATTTTGATTGCATAAAAGCTCTGGCAGCTTATTTTCATGAAGACGTGAACCAAATTATTTCGTTTTTTGAAGTAAGGCAGTGCAAAATGTTTAAAACAAATAACTTACTAACTTTTGTTTTATTTTAGATTGATCGCGATTTAAATTCAATATGCTCACCAATAAATACTCCTTGGATTGCTGTGATAGGTTTGTGTTATTTACTTGCAATAATTATTAATGCTTTTGGTTTCGGCCACACAAATAGTCTAGAAATGATAATCAAATAAAGTCAAGAAGTATTCACATTAATATTTTATTTATTTGATTAAATATTGGAATATTTTGTGTCGAAATCCTCTAATACAGGTTTCTATAAAACTATGCATATACGACCATAATCGGCTCATAGCGCATCTCTTAAATGTTCTTATTCTAATTTCAGCGCTAAGTGAGGATACCAGCAATAACCACATTTATCACTGCTTTGTAGAAAAAAAGTTAGTTAATTCGGAAGCTACAAGCATAATTGAAGCAATAAATATTTTGGTGTCGTTGTACTACGTTTTAAACATTAAATATGAAAAAACGGTGTCATTGACGATGGAGTTCATTCAAAGGTGTTTTTTAAATTTATACCATAAAAGTGTTAGAGGAGGAAAGCGGCACATGAATCAGATCAGCAAAGTGGATAAGTTAATCAAAAAAATTGAAAATAGAAATGATTAACTAGATCGTAGTAACTGTATATGATTCTGACTTTTTTTATTTAAGACTTTTTTAAATTTTTCTAAAATTTTTATTATTTTCAATTTTCATTTAATTGGAATGTATTGTTATTATTTTTATTGCTTTATGAAATAAAGTGTTCTTTAACTTAAATCGGTTTATTTTTAATTAAAATGGAAGAATACGTAAATTTACATAAATTTATACTAAAATTTCTCATACGTAATTATGTAATTTTACATACAAATGTGTAATTTTACATAAAAATGTGTAAAATTTATAACATATACGATATGTATTTTTACATACAATTATGTAAAAACATATATTATATGTGTAATGAATTCTACATATTTTTATGTAAAATTACATATAGGATAGGGTACATTTACATATTCCCGATATTTAAAATTGCGTACAGTTATGTAGTGTACATACGTTATGTAAAAATTACATACAGATCGGGGGCATTTTGTTTCCTATGATCTATATGTATTTTTTTTTTACTGTGATAAGGAACGTCGACGAGTGAAGCGCGGTTTAGGAGACACAACAGGCATTATCTTAGGAGATGTGTTTGGAATTCTTACCCAGCGCGAGGCCAACCAGTATGAAACCCAATTCGAGAATATCAACAATAACGATTCGCCCAGAATTATAAGAAGAGCTTAAGATCGGCTCACAAAATATCTAGATGAAAGTTTTGTGAGAAAATTAATAGCCTTTCTGTTGTACCTATATCCTTCGTCTACCTAATGGCAAGTTTATCTTCACGAAAAGAGAGACGGGTGAGCTGTTTCTATCTGTGCACTTTCTGGTTGTGGCATAATCAATAGTAATTATGGCGCCACTGCGACCGCTAACATTGGTATCGCTAATCCCGATTGGGACTTAACAAATCAAATTATCACACCTGAAGTTCTGGGTTGTATAGAATTTCTCCTTGGCACCATACAAAACTGGTGGTCCTGATAAGATTTTTCCTGCCGAAGGGATCATTAGGAACCAGTTGCTACACCTTTTCAGCGATTATTAGGTAGGAGGAATGGTAAACAGATTTATTAGACATCATTATTTACCTATATCGCCACTCATCACCGTGCGAAATACTTACTAAGAGTTCCTTGTGGGTACTTTAATGGATATTGCGGGAGCTTTTAACTGTACATCGTTTCTTTCGATTACTGAAGTAATCAATTCGTCAATTCTGTGATCGATCGTTGGATGAACAACATCATAAATTCAAGTGCTCTTAAAAAATAAATAAAATAATAAATTTACCGGTGTTGAAAATATTTTTTTCAATAAAAAAATTTTTTTGAAAACATGTGATCTGTGATAATTAGTAATAATAATGAACAATAAGTCATTATATAGTGAATAGTGTATAATATAAATGAACAATAAGTCATTTATTTAGTTTTAATTCAATTAGTGTTATGATAATTAGTGATATCTAGTAGCTATAGTTTTATTTTTGAAAATTTTTTGATATACAATTTTTTTTTCGAATTTTAAAGTTATAGTGATGGTTTTGGATAGCTATTAAGATAGTGATAAATAATTAGTGAACGGGACAATTACACCCCTAGTAGTTTTTAAGATATTCTAGTTTTAGTGAATTGCACGTGAACCAAAAAAATATGATACACACAGACTTTCCGTGTTGTACAGTAGTGATAAATAAATAAATACGCACAGACTCTCGTGTTGTACTATATATCCAGTGAAAATTAAAACGTGCTCGAATTCTCGAACCATAAAAAAGAAAACTGTAAAAAAATCGAACATTCGATTTGGAAATGTTTTTTTTTTTGGTGAATAGCGGTAAGCGTTTTATATGATTATTTTATATATTTTTATTTTTATTTTGGTACGCAATACAATTGTATGCGTAATATAAACTATATATTACAATATAAGTGAATCATAATTCCATAAACATTTTTTTTGGCATTAAAAATTATTTTTCAATTAAAACGTGTTCGTAACGGTAAAATTTATAACGGTAGAGTGTAGCAGTATGTAAGAAATTTTAAAAACCGGTAAAGTGAAAAGTGAAATAGTTCCATATATGTAGTGTATTTAAATTTAAATTTTTGCAATAATCACAAACTCTCGTGATATATTAAGACTAAAAAGTGGAAAACATAATAAATAATTTTATTGTGAATAAAGTGACCAATACCAACGTGGCAGGGGTCAACAATATAGCGTCAACCGACGCTATACAATCTGGCGCATCGGCAGCAGCAAAAAGGGCACACACGGACGAAGATTCAATTGATACGGTAAATAAAATTTATGTTTCTGATGACGAATCAACAACAAACATGAATAAAGACGATCAAACAAATAATGCGACAACACAGAAGTGAGAGAAGGTACAATCCACGGAGAAATTGTATGATGTACCAACTAAAGGGGAACGAAGATCACGGTCACGATTATCTCTGACCGGTGACTCTTTAGAAACAGAGAGGATTAAATTGGTCACCGAAAATAATCGGCTAAAACAACAAATTAGCAAAATAGAAACACAATTCCAAACACAAATGGAACAAATGAAAGAAACAATACAAAAACTACAACAACAAAAAATACAAACAATACCTGGAAAAGAGTTAACTGTAGACAGCAGTATTGTGCACGTAAATTACATTGCGTAATTTACACTATTATTTACGTGTAAATAATTGTATTTTTTACCTGAAATTGTTTACGTTACAAAGTAAAAAATTGTAAATAATTAGCGACTTCTGTGCGAAATGTGACATTTAAATGAAAAGAGCAGAATTAAAAAATTTTATGTCGATATTATAACCATTTCACAGCTCTATCTATTGTAATTAATTTGAATGTAGATTGTACTATGTCTTTTAAATAAAATGTTTAAAATATGCTGACCAAACGCATTTTATTTAATAAAAAACGGAATAATTTATTCTGTTTTTTATGTATTAAAATTGTATCTATTCGAAAATGTTATTAAAAAAATAATTTCTCTATTTACATATGTACATGGTTCAAATAATTATAATTTATTCTGCGCCATCTCACACGTAGGTATCATACTATTTGATTTATAAAATTTGATTGTGTATGTTTTACTTTTAACTTTTACCACCGCAATTACTATATGTTAGATTGTAAAAAAAAAATTATTTTGTAAAATATTAAAACTATCTATCTCGTATAGCATTCACAGTTGGTATTAATTACGGCAACTACTCCAAGTCCAAGCGAGCTTAAATCCCATTTGGTTTAAGCACTCTATGCAAAAAAATGCGATTAGCTTAACCTGATGCTGCCACCTGCCACACTACCGGCAAACTCGAAAAATCACTAAATCGGATTTCAACATAATTAAATATTTTCGCACATGATGGAACATAAGTGCCTGCGATATCATTGCCCAGTGCGTGCTTTGCGATGCGGGCGAGAAAATTTGTAATGCTATGCGCCTATCTTTGACTCCGACTTTCGGTGTTTTCGCCTCTCTTGTTCTCGCCGTCATGTTTCACTATAATTTCCTAAAATGTTTTATTTTACGATCTCCTGATTTTATAGTTTATTTGTTATTCTTTTATTACCAGTTTTACTATATACATAATGTTATTTATATAATTTTGAGTAACTATACCGTTGATAATTATAATTATGGTTACGAATTTACTGCCTCTTCGTTATCCTTATTTTGCTCCTTTCGGTGTTATGACTATATACCTCACATATGGGCGTTATCGTGAGTTCCGGAGGAGTGGAAATTGTATCTCCACCGTAAATTTCTTATTAAATAACCCGAATTTTGGAAGGAATGAACATTCACAAATTCACAAGTTTAGTGAAATTTGGAGTTCAGGGTAAGACTATGTATGTTCGAAAAAAAAAAAATTTAATCGGCCAGAATTTCTGATAAAATTTTCGGTAGAGAAAAATTTCCACTCCACCGGAGCTCATGATAGGATACTACAAATATCTCAAAGGCGGAATCTGATTATCGCGGAAACTCGTCAGACACGAAAATATATGTTTTAAAAAAGTCCCTTTGAACCTAATTTCATAGCAAAAGAACCTTTTATCGCGGAATCTTGCGAGACGCGGACGAAATTTCTTTCGTAGAGCAAAAATTTGTCAGAATAACTCTCCAATGGTGGAATTTTAGCCAACTTTGTATAGGTTAATAAAAAAATATAAATAATAAAAATGCCTAAACTTAGAAATGTCGGAATCAAATGTGTGTTTGAAACAATATTTCATAAAAAAAAAACGGGAAAACAATACATGATTTTAGTTTAAAAGATAAATACACAAAAAAATTAAAAAAAAAAATTAATATCAGACAAATATGTGCATATTTTAAATGGAGCACAACAAATACATAACCTATAAAGGGTTATACAAATTGAAAGTTCCACAAAATCTATTCATATATAATTGGTATATTCAAATATTGAACAAGTATTTTTCCATTTATTCATATATTTTGTTTTTCACACCCCTGAAACCCGGAATCCGGAAAATTTTGTCGGTCCCTTGAAATTCCGTCTTTGAGAGATTTTACTGATCTATTCGTTTCTTCATGGAAATTATATAAATATTATTTTTATTACTAGCGATCATTACAAAATGTGACTACTATGTACGAGTAGCTTCTTTACTGAAGCGGAGTACAAATTTTAAGACAAACTGAAATTTTATCAATTTTTCGAAAAATCTATTTTCATAAAAAATTGATAAATGTTTCAACTCCACCAATAGGACAAATAATCAGTCCGGACAAATATCAGCCCGTTTACCAATTTGTCTGATCAATTTGAATTTCGATCACTTTGAAATTTATACAGCCAGTGATGTAGTTGAAAGGGAGAAAGTATGCAAATTATTCAAAACACAAAAAAAAATCTTAACTTTTTTTTGTATCGAGGACCCTTGACCCCGGCGTCCCATCTCTGTGAAAATTTAATAGAAAGTTTTGTCATCGAACCTAGGAAGGTGTGTAAATTTTCTAGCCCCTAGCTCTAGTCTAAGTGGGTTAAACATAGCACAATGCAAGTTGCGGACAAATAAAATAATACGGCTGATTTCATATAAAGGTTATAAAAACGGGACGAACGTCTCTTTTGGAAGAATCTTTTGGGGAGAATTCTTTTTGGGAGAATGATCCTTCCGATTTAAATTCTCTTTCGGCACAATATTTTTATTCATGTACAATAGGTAATTCCAATTCCAATCAGAATCACTTCCATCCATATTATCACTGCTACATCGTTTCTTATTTACTGTGACTGTCAGAGTGTCAGTAATAATGATTATGTATTTTATGCAGTTTAATGATTCTAGGAAATCATGTTTCCGGTCAAATCAAGCAAAAATGCATAAAACAATTGCAATCGTATAATTGCACAAGATCGTTATGCCATGCGGCCAACATAATATAATGCCCATATTTCTGTGAAATAATTTACATTATCCGAAATAATTTTGAGCAGAAGCAGGCGAATTTCTTTCAATATACACAAAAATTGCGGCGGGTTTAGTAAACAGCAAATGCACTCTTAAAAATATTTTTTGATTTATTTGCTAAAACTAACCACAGATGGCATTGCGATAAATTCTAGCGTGAATATATACCTACCTACTATAAAAATTATTATCTGATAAAGCATAATTAACTAATCAAAACATTATTCAATGATTTTATGTGCATATTTCTATTAAAGGAATCTTATTTTTGATTTGAAAAATGATAAAAATGGAATTACACGAATATGCCCAACTGTGTTGAAATTAGTTTAATCAATATGACTGATTATTCATGTTGGTTTGTTGAACATATGCAATGTTCATTATGATAATTTAATTAATTAATAATTATAAATTTTGCATTGTTATTTTATTTTGATTATAATTTTCGTTAAAATCGATTGAAAATTTTTAGAGAGGTTTGTGTATGTTAGTGGTACTAGTATTTCTTAATTCTTTTAGATGGCATCACTTTTAATATTTTTGACATTTATTTCAATATTTTACATTAATTACAATTTTTACCGAATTTTACAATTTTTTACGTAATGTATGTAAAAAATTATTTTTTACGCGTAAGTGCACAACACTTGTAGACAGCATCGAGGTCACCAACCGATTTGAACAGCTGGAGCAGCAGGATGCAAACATTGTGGACGATGATGCCATGGCAAGCGATGATGAAAACCCGTTCATTACTGTAAAGCAAAAAAGTACAAAAAAAAAAAGAAAAATTCAACATCAAATAATTCAGCTAACAAACAACAATAACAACAGCAACAACAAAAGCCAAAACCAACAAAAGTAGTTGCACATACAAGTACCACAAATAATAATACGACAACAACAACAACCAAACGAAGTATGCGGCCACCACCCATACATATCCATTTCCAAGAAATTAATGACACGATTGCATTGATCAAAGGATCTAAAATCGAAAACTTTAATGTAAAACGTGTGAGCAAAGATGAACATACTTTACAATTAGATAACTTGGACAATTATAAAACAGCTAAGGACGTGTTAAAAGAGTGTGATACAAAATACTTTACGTAAACACCAAAAATGGAAAGGCCAAAATCTATAGTATTAAAAGGTCTTCACGAAGATGAGAACACTAATGATATTAAAACAGCAATTGAGGGACATACGAGTAACATCAACGTCATCAGCGTAACACAACTAAAGACAAAACATGCAACAAAAAGGGATATAAAACTACCTTTATATATTGTTCAATGCGCTCCCGAAACTAATATGGGACAAATATATAATATTAACTCCATCAACTACCAGAAAGTTTCTTGGGAAGCTTTAAAAAAAACCGACACAATAATGCAATGCTACTAATGCCAGAGATTTGGACATGTTGCTGCTAATTGCAATCTTAAATACCGATGCGTCAAATGTCATGCAGACCATGAACCAGGACAATGCGCAATCAATGTGGAAATAATTAAAGGCGAAATATATTGTGCAAACTGCAAGTCAAAAAGACATCCAGCCTCCTACAAAGGATGCCCTGGATACTTAGCTACAGTAGCTAGATTGAAGGAAAAAGTCGCAGAAAAAAGAACACAAACACGCAAGTCAGTACAAATTAAAATTACAAAAAACAATTATGTTAATAAAGATAATGGAATTTCTCCTTGAAACCATACAAAACTGGTGATCCTGATGAGATTTTTCCTGCCGAAGGGGTCATTAGGAACCAGTTGCTACACCTTTTCAGCAATTATTAGGTAGGAGGAATGGTAAACAGATTTATTAGGCATCATTATTTATCTCTATCCACACTCATCACCGTGCGAAACACTTACTAAGAGTTCCTTGTGGGTACTTTAATGGATATTGCGGGAGCTTTTAACTGTACATCGTTTCCTTCGATTACTGAAGCCTGTACTAATTTTGGTATTGATCATACCATTGTCAAATGGACCATTCTGTGATCGATCGTCGGGTGATAAACATCAAAAAACAATTAGTGCTCTTAAATAATAAAAAAAATAAAATCATAAAAATATACCGGTGCAAAAAATTTTTTTTCCAATAAAATTTTTTTTAAACATGCGGTCTGTGAATATTTAGTGAACAAAATGAACAATAAGTCATTTTTAGTGTATAGTTTTAAATAATAAATGAACACTAAGTCATTTATTCTAGTAATAATTATAGTGATTTAAATATATAGTGATATAAGTGATAGTTTAGTGAAAAAAAAAATGTTTTGATATACAAAAATTTTTTAGATATTTAAATTTATAGTGATGGTTTTGGGTAGACAATAATATAGTAATAATAAATTAGTGAACGGGATAATTACATCTCCGGTAGTTTTTTTAGTTATCTTAGTTTTTGTGAATTACACGTGGTGGCTCTCGTGTTGTACAGTGGTAATAAAAAAAAAATGAATACACACAGACTATCGTGTTGTATGTACAGTGAAAAATAAAAACGTGAATAACAGACGTAAATAACAGTCCAGTACAGTTTAAGCTTTTTAAAAAATTTTTTTTGATGTACAAAAAATTTTGCGAGTTTTAAAATTATAGTGATGGTATTGGGTAGATATTAAGATAGTAATAAGTGATTAGTGAACGGGACAGTTACATCCCTAGTAGTTTTCAAGATATTTTAGTTTTTGTGAATAACACGTCGTAAAAAAAATTAGATACACACAGACTTTCCGTGCTGTACAGTGATAAATATCGAATACATACACACAAACTCTCGTGTCGTATAACAGTAAAAATTAAAAAATGTGCTCGAAAATTCTCGAACCATAAACAATAAACCATAACTCGAACCATAAACATAAACTGATTTTTGAAATGTGCTTTTTTGGTAAATAGCGGTAAGCGTTTTTTACACAATTATTTTATATATTTTATTTTTATTGGTACGCAATACTATTGTATGCGTAATAAACTATTCACGTGAACTTTATCCTAAACTTTCCTAAAAAAAAAAAAAAAATTAGGAAAGTTTAGGAAAAACTTCACGTTTTTGCGCAATCTTGTGAAGTTTTTCCTAACTCGTACGTAATATATTTAAATGTATTTGTGACCATTTTATATTTTGTTCGGATTAACCGATAATCGAACTGGATCCACCATTTGATTGCTATTACGAAAATATCACAAAGTCAAAACGGGTACCACAGAGTAGCAATTTGAGTTTGGGAAACAGAAAAAAGTCACCTGGTATTAAATCAGGCGAATGTATCGATGGTATTTATTGAGTTGTTAGCCTTATATTCGTTCACAATCGTAGCTCGGTGTGATGGCGCGTTATCGTTGTGAAAAATCCACGAGTTTTTTTCCCCATAATTCGGATCACTATTTTCGCATCAGCACAAGAAATTTCGTTCGCAATACAAAGTTTACGGCAAATTCTTTATTCAATAATTTCGTTCATCGTAAAAATCACATTGCACTAATGAGGTCGACTGACTGAACTAAATTATTATAACACATAGTTTGTACAAATTTATGTTTATTTATAATTATATTAAAACAGTAAATTACCTGAGCAACAAAAATGATCCAACCTGGTGTACAGATTTTGTTAGAATGAAAAATCTCATCTGACAATTAAATTCATAAAACTGTAAAGTTCTATTTGTACCGTAAGTGAATTAAAGAGAATAACAAAGCAAAATAGAATTACAAAGTACCAACTAGCATAATATAGAACCTAATAATATTGTATGAAAGAATTCAGAATTATAAGGTTCTATATATCAAATATACAAATACAAAGTTCTATTTAACATAATTGCGGTGTATTTTTTACTCAATTTGGGAATACTGTTGAGGGTTCCATAATCACATAGAACTTTTTAGCATAAGTTTATGTGAAAAAAGCAAATGCGACTTTATAATTTTGTTAATATCTTCGTTTTGGTTTACTCTGGCGTTCAAATATCATTACAGTATGCGCATATTGCATAATAGAACCTTTTGGCATCAATAACTCATTTTATTCAAAAATGTCGTTTAGAACCCTGTAATTCTTGGACGACGACGTCGTCCGAGTATTATAGGGTTCTATGTGACATGAGAGTAGTTTTGAGATATTCATGATTGAAATTTTTGGGGTTGTTCATTTCGCACACAAGCGATTTCAATTCCGAAGTATTAGTTTTTCTGAATCTCATAATCATATTAACAAAAAAAAAAAATAACTTTATAGCATAAATCAATTTTTTCATTCAAGAACTGTGGTATTAATTTTTCAATAGAACTATGTAATTCAACTAATTTGAAATTTTTTGTATGCCAAGGTTCTAAGAGCCATAAGAACTATGTAATCTTAAATCTAATATATGGAGAATCTGTGGTTTTTAAATATTGGTCTTGGTTTTAAATATTGGTTCTTATAATTTTTATTAAAATCAATATTTTTTGCGAAAATATAGACAATTGTATTATATTAGATTCTAATTCAGTAGTCATACTCATAATACAGTATTATTTGATAATAACACCCAATAATTGACTTTTAGAAAATTTTCACAAGAATATTAATCATCGTTCTCCATTTTATTTAATATTAAAACAAATTTTGATTTGGTAATTCAGATTTATTTAAATATTATGTAAATAAAAATAACTAATCTATATATATAATTGCGAAGTGTACATGAAAATTAGACTATTAAATCGCCTCCTACAACCATCGAATATATCTCATTCGATAGATATTAATCTCAAGGTTGTTGCAAAAATAAAAATTTTCCTCCAAATTGTTTACTTTTTGTTGTTTTTGGAAAAACCATCCGAATGCAATCATTAAGCGGATCTCCCTATTTTTCCGAATAGTCCATTTTTTGTAAGTTTTTTGTTATTTTTTTATATATGGGTTTTTAATACATAAATATTATACTTTTGTTTTAATTTTGTTTTGAAAAAGTTTTAATTGTCATTTTTTCAATCTAATTGTGTGAATTCATTGTGTTATTAAGAAAGTGCGACAATAAACACCTGAAAAGGAATATTTAATAGTTTTAAAATGAGTACCGTTCGTCGAGGAAGATCAGCCAAAAGGGGGCGTGTTATTCGGAATGTGAACGAGCAAATGCAGTTCCATAGGATGCGAGTTAATGATTATCGCCGCAATCTTAAAATAAGGGCCAACATGTCGTTCAGGGAAGATTTGTTGGATGAATCTACAATACTAGAAAATAACTTTGGTGCAATGAATATTGAATGTGTGCATTGTAAAGCTTTACATTTTGTTAAAGAGGCAACTAATGGTCATTTTAGTTCATGTTGTCATAACGCTCTTATATCTCTCCCAGAACTACAGATACATCCGCAGTTGAGAGACTTAACTCTAAATAGTACGAATTTTATCAAACACATTCGAAAATATAATAGTGCAATGGCATTTGCCTCCCTATCAGCTACAAAAAAACAAATTTCAGGCAATGGTCCATACTGTTTTAAAATACAAGGACAGATTTACCGTTACATTTCGGATTTGTTGCCACCTAATGGAGAAAGCGCTTCTTATGGCCAGCTTTATTTTATTGAATCGTCGGTTGCTACTGACTTACGTATGAATCGTAAAGAAAATAAAGGATTACAACGATTAATATTTGCAAGCTTGACTGATATTCTTGCTAACAATCCGTACGTTCAAGCTTACAAGATTGCAGCTGAAACGATCGAACAAGAAGAAGAGGCACACAACCTAGAGCTTCGGTTTATTGATAATATTTCAATGGATATGCGGAGATTTAATAGACCCAGTGCAAATGAGATCGCCGGAGTATTTAATTCTGTTGATGGAGAACCTCCAGGTCATCGTTATGTCGTTATTCACCACCGGCAAAGTGGTCCGAAAGTGTTGCTTGTTTTAAGTCTTCACTGCGATCCTATGCTGTATCCACTGCTATATCCGTATGGTGATCCAGGATGGGACCCTCAAATGACTCATAATGGTCCACGTCGCCAAAAAAATTGTCAACGTATGACTATGTTGCAATTTGCATGCTACCGACTTGCTATACGCCAAGGATTTTCACACATTCACCAATCAAAAAATCTATTTCAACAGTATATCGTCGATTTGTATGTTAGAGTTGAAGGTGAAAGATTGAATTATATTCGACAGCATCAGTCGGATCTTCGCGTTGAACATTATAGAGGACTACAGGATTTTGTTCTGCAGCATGCGCAGTTACAAAACCTTGCTGCGGGAAAAATTGTGGTTTTACCGTCTTCTTTTGAGGGTAGTGCACGTAATATGGCTCTACGATATCAAGATGCAATGGCGATAGTCAGGAAATTCGGAAAACCAGACATTTTCTTAACGATAACGTGTAATCCGAATTGGCCAGAAATAACTTCAGAGCTGGGGGAAAATGAAAAGCCTACTGATCGTCCTGACATTGTATCCCGGGTATTTCACTGCAAGCTAAACGAGTTGAAAACAGATATTTTAAAAAATAGCGTCCTGGGAATTGTTGTCGCCCATGTGTACGTTATAGAATTTCAAAAGCGTGGATTACCACACTGCCATATGCTTCTGATACTTGATAAAGACTCCAAATTTCAAGAACCAGCTGATATTGATATATGTGTTTGTGCTGAAATACCTGATCCGGTACGCTTTCCAAGGCTTTATAGTACTGTTGTTTCATGTATGATCCATGGGCCATGTGGTGTTCGTAATCCAAATGCTCCATGCATGAATAATGGGAAATGCACAAAAAAATTCCCGAAGGAATTTTTGGAAGAAACGATTGAAAATAATAACGGATTTCCAAAGTATCGCAGGCGTAATAATGGAATAATTGCACAAAAAGAAGTTCATCAAATTGATAATCGTGATGTCATTTCTTATAATCCGTTTCTACTGTTGAAATACAACGCTCACATAAATGTGGAAATTTGTTCCAGTGTCCGCTCGGTGAAATACCTTTTTAAATATGTATATAAAGGCTATGACTCGGCAAGTATGGAATTCGTTAGATGCGTCAATGAGGGCCATCAACTAGGATATGATGAAATTATAACATATGCAAACATGCGATATGTTAGCTCACACGAGTGTATTTGGCGTCTTCATGCCAACGAAATGCATGACCGATCACATACAATAGTTCGTTTAGCAGTCCATGACGATGGCTTCCAGAATGTGTATTTTAGAGAAAGGGGTGAACAAAATGCACTTGAAGTGTCAAATTCAAAGCGTACAACATTAACAGCATGGTTTGATTTAAACATGCGTGATCAAAATGCTAACCAATATTTGTATAATGACATCCCGCAACATTACAAATTTACAAACAATAAATGGATGCCACGCCAAAGAGGTATTAGCAAAGTGATTGGAAGAATATACGGGGTCGCGCCAAATGATCATACTCGATTTTATATACGCGTGTTACTACTTCATGTAAAAGGGGCTAAATGTTTTGCTGACTTGCGCTCCTACAATGGGGTAACCGTGGAATCCTTCAAAGAAGCGGCCCTTTCACGAGGTCTACTTGAGGACGATTCCGAGTGGCACAACTGTTTGGAAGAAATGCAGAGCACGCATATGCCACGACAACTGCGGGAACTGTTTTCTTATATTTGTTGTTTTTGCCAACCAACATCACCAAATCAATTGTGGATGGCATTCAAAGCTTATATGACAGAAGATATGGTTGAAGTTGACGAATCTGCTTCTGAAAATGCAGCATTATAGCAAATCGATCAAGTTCTAAGAGCTAATGGTTTAGACTGCGGCGGGATCGGTCTACCAATACCGAGTATGTTACGATCTATTGAGCCTGCATATAACCAAATTGAAGAGACTGTTCGAGGTGCTGATATCTATGATCATTTAAATAATGATCAAAAAAATGTAGTAAATCGGATTCTGGACGCAACCTCAGGTCATGCCGAAGCTAATTTGTTCTTCTTGGAAGCTCCTGGTGGATGTGGTAAGACGTTCGTTTATCCATGTATTTTGAGTATAGTTAGGGGGCGAGGTGACATAGCTCTGGCAGCTGCCTGGACTGGAATAGCGGCATTACTATTAGATGGCGGAACGACACTACATCGTTTATTCGGTCTCCCTGTACCGGTAATATCTTCGTCCGTTTCTTCGATAAAACCAACATCAAATAGAGCTACAGCGTTACGTAAAGCATCAGTTATTTTAATTGATGAGGCATCGATGATACCAGCAGCAGCAGTGAACTGTATAGATCGCCTACTTCGTGATATTATGAAGTGTGAGGACGCGTTATTAGCTAACGTTCCAATGGGTGGAAAAGTAATACTTTTCGGTGGAGATTTCAGACAAGTCTTACCAGTAGTGCCATTGGCAAGTAAAGTTCAAATCCTCGAATGGTGTATTCAGACAAGCAGAATTTGGAATTCCCTCATCAAACTTTATTTAAGTAAAAATATGCGTGCTGATGCCAATGAACGAGAATTTGCCAAGTGGTTGCTTCAATTGGGAAATGGAACACTGCTATGTGATCATGGACAAAACATGATTGAGATTCCCACCAGTTTTATATGCGAACAAAACTCAATTGTTCACCATATTTTTGGTGATTCTTTGGATCCCCTTAATATAGAGCAGTATTCAGTGAGAGCAATTGTTTGCCCGTTAAACGATAATTGCTACCAGATCAACAAAGAGGTGCTAAATTTAATTGCCGGAGTTTCCAAGGAGTATTGCAGTGTCGATTCGATCATCACAACGGATCCTTCGGAAACATTAAACATACCATTAGAGTATATTAATTCTATTACACCTTCTGGAATGCCACCACACAAACTAATCTTGAAAGTTGGTGCAATAGTTATGGTTATCAGGAATATGAACCTAGGATCAGGTTTAGTCAATGGTGTCCGTATGGTGGTGATTCAATTATTTGATAAATCTGTAAAACTAGAAGTTATTACAGGTGTAGGAAAAGGTAATATTGTTTTTATGCCAAGAATAAAGCTGATAACAACTGATCCAAATATGCCATTTACAATATCAAGATTGCAATTGCCATTAAGACTCGCATTTGCTATCACAATAAACAAAGCGCAGGGCCAGACGTTTCAAAAAATCGGTATCTACCTACCTAAACCAGTATTTACTCACGGGCAGCTATATGTGGCTTTTAGTCGTGCGAGGGCCCCCACTGATATAAAGGTAGTCATAAATAAAACGAGTGATCAAGGAGAAGATGAAGACGGCGTTTATACGAAAAATATTGTTTATAAAGAAATACTTTTATAAAATAATATGTACATTATGTATTCTGACAAATAAAATGACATAATTTTACAAATATAAGGCCTAGGACCGGCAGTTAAACGTTTGCTAGAAGTATTCGTTTTGGTTATACTTTTATAATAAAAAATATATTAAACTAAAATAAATGAATTGTTTAATTACATAATAGTAGCAAACAACAAATATACAAAACTGGTACCATTTAGCGAACTAAATTTGCCGTAGATTCGGCCCCGTAGGGGCCACAGGCCACTAGTAGTTATATAAATTCGTTTAAATAAAATAATCTACTAATTCAGTCTTTCATATTAGTTCAATAACACAGTACTAAATACTTTATTGTTTCTTATTCGATTTTTTTTCGATTACATTTTTAAAAAAATCTTTGTCGACGGCTGGCATAAATCTCAGCATAATAGTAAACGATTTAAGTTTCTGTTGTGGAAGTTCAGTTTTCAATTTAATTATTTTTGGCTCCGGCAGTTCCCGAAATTCTAGTTGTTGTCCAATCTTCTTACCACGAATAGGGAGTTGAATATTCTTTAAATTTACAGTGATTAACTCGGCCGCTGGATCATGGGATACTTTATATTTAACAGACGTGAGGTATTGACAAAATTCCAATTCAACTAATTTTGAATATGGAATTTGTTTGAAATCTCTAAAATTCTTTATATCGTCTGGACGCATCTGCAAAATTTTACAAGGTCCTTTGTACTTAGCTTTGGTCATGATTCTCATATAACTAACTGGCGAAAAAAACTCGCGGTTTCGAATTAATTTTTCGAAACAACTATGCACATTGTCAATTTCCTGAATGCAGGAATGGCCTGGGGTGGAGAATCGCATTGTTATTTTTGATATAGAAGGATGTTTTTTCAAGAAAAGTATTATTGCGAGAGATATAATTGAATTCCGGTTTTGTGGCACGCAGGAATCTGACCATAAGATTATTTCCGTAAATGTAGGGTTATCCAGTATGATAGCCTCCAAAATTTTAATAATAGCGCTTGCTATATCATTCCCAGCTCTTCCGGTTTGGCTTTCATTCCATATGCTGCAATACACCGTTCTATTGGTTGAAAGGTGGGCAGTTAAGTTGTAAACATTCAATTTAATTAAGTAGTAAAAGCAGCTGATCTCGGCTTTTGGGCAAGTAACTACATTTTATAGGTCAAAAAAGATAACAGGTATAGCACTTTGTCTATCACTTTCTCGTTTCAACCTTGAATAGGTTTTTTCTTCGTCGTGACTTTGGTATTTCATCTGCATTTTTGGTGACACACAATTCGAGGTTTTCAGGATTTTGAATTCTTCACAGAGGTCACATCTGTCTTTTTTTGGGATGTGAAATCCTAGGTTGAATTCATTGTTAAATATTTCCCTATAAATGTGTAGTTTAGCTGGAATTAATCCATCGGATTTGGTTTTCTCGATGTACAGCTCATACATTAAATTAACGGAAAGGTGCGGCTCTAGATACTGTTTTGTACTAGATTTTCGGCAATAATGGGAATCTATAACCGGAAACGATGCGATGTGGTCCCGTATAATGTGTTTCACCTGATCGGTAACTACTTTTTTCTTATGTTTACCTTGATTTGATTTACGGACCATTCCAGAAACCAAATTTTTCCTTTGGTGAGCATTGTAGACTGTTTTTTTGCTAATTGCAAGAGTTCTTAAGAAGTACTGTTTGCATACCTTAATTCTGCTTTCTAGAACTATAAAGAAATACTGGTAAGTATATTTTTTTTTATTGGAGTTCTGAGTTTTGCGTGCTGGTTCATTTCGAACAGTGGACATCAAAATGAAGTTCGTTTTCCCTTCAGCATCAGTGTTATAAAAATCTTGAAAAATTTTACAACGTTCATCTTCACTAATCACCTTTGCATTTCACCAAACAGTTTTCAACACTTTTCATAGTTTTAGCGGGAATAATCTTGTTTCTGACAGAAAAATATTGTTTTCCAGACTGCCGTAGTGCTTTTCGTTTGTTACATTTCCATTCTTCCAAATTTTTCCGCTTTTTTTTTTTAATTTTGTAGGTATATCCACGTCTTGTTCTTCATCAAGATATTCAACGCTTTGATATTCGTCAGATTTTTCAGAACACACATTATCGCATAAAACAATTTCGTCCAGATGATCTACATCCATATTATATTCGTTCTTACTTTCCACTTCGCATAGTTCATTATTAATCACTAAATATGTTGTTACCGTCTCCTCTTGTTCAAAACTGCTAAGTAACGGTATTTGGTTTTCCTCGTATTCTACATTGATATCCATAGTTAAATATCAATCGTTACTTTCGAATGTTTACCTACAATTAAACTGATATATATTGCTGTAAACAAACTGGTTCATAGACCGTGCTCAAAATTTTCCTTACTAAACGACCAAAACCCCTCTAACTTTCCTAGTGTCAATTTTTTTTTGTTAGGCTATATCCATACCAAACCAAAAATATACTTAGGATTTTAGGTCGGTGTTTCTAAGTATCGGAAAACGTTCGGAAAATCCACATATCATATTGAACATTACCATATCGGGTTTTTTTATTACTAAACGACCAAGGCCCCTCTAACTTCTTTTCAAGTGACTACTTTTTTCTGTTAGGTTATGTTCATACCAACCCAAAAATATACTTAAGATTTTAGGCCGGTGTTTCTAAGTATCAGAAAACGTTCGGAAAATCCACATATCATATTGAACATTACCATATCGGGTCTTTTGATTACTAAACGACCAAGGCCCCTCTAACTATTCAAGTGACTACTTTTTTCTGTTAGGTTATATTCATACCAACCCAAAAATATACTTAGGATTTTGGGCCGGTGTTTCTAAGTATCGGAAAACGTTCGGAAAATCCACATATCATATTGAACATTACCATATCGGGTTTTTTGATTACTAAACGACCAAGGCCCCTCTAACTTCTTTTCAAGTGACTACTTTTTTCTGTTAGGTTATGTTCATACCAACCCAAAAATATACTTAAGATTTTAGGCCGGTGTTTCTAAGTATCGGAAAACGTTCGGAAAATCCACATATCAAAATTGAACATTACCATATCGGGTTTTTTGATTACTAAACGACCAAGGCCCCTCTAACTTTTCAAGTGACTACTTTTTTCTGTTAGGTTATGTTCATACCAACCCAAA
Source organism: Tipula vernalis (assembly GCA_958295665.1). Taxonomy (NCBI): domain Eukaryota; kingdom Metazoa; phylum Arthropoda; class Insecta; order Diptera; family Tipulidae; genus Tipula; species Tipula vernalis. The sequence goes on along the minus strand of OY282560.1, from coordinate 149,148,672 downwards.
AATATACTTAGGATTTTGGGCAACTTTCGGAAATCACGGTCCTTTTTGAGCGCCATGTGTAAAGGACTTTGATGGTCGACATATCCCTTCCTTAACCATATATTCAAACTCTTTTTACGCTAAATCATACTTTTTCGTGGTCAACCGACAAGCTTTCGCGAAGACAGGAGGACCCTTTATTTCAATAAAATGGAAAACGTTTGCGTGTAAATTTGAATGTTTGCAATTAAGAATTTTCAGATCGTGAAATTCTGTTAAGAGTCGAAGATATTTATCATTTGTCAAAGAATTGTCGTTAATTAACGTAGTTATATTCACTTCTTTGTCTGAGACGTGTTTAATAGAACACGAGGTTTTAAGTTTAGTTTCTGAGTCTATTAACTTTTTGTTTTTAAGATCAACGAGTATTAGTTAGCACCGATAATTAGTTTTGTAACGTCAGCAACAGTAAATGGCCAATCAAAACTTCTACGCAATCCTAGTGAAACGGTAATGATTTTCTGTCCGAATGTTTTGATTTTTGAGCCGTTAGCGGCGAACAAATTAATGGAATTACTCGTACTTGATTTGTCTTTAGGAGTAGGAGGAACGATAGATAAACCTGAACCCGTATCGACTAAACATGATTGTTTGATAACTTGTCAAAAATGAATAATCGGCAGTTACTATGCTGCGCCGATTTGCCCGCCGGACAAAACGGCGAAATTAACTGCAAGCACTGGTCATACTGTTTTTTATCATTTGACTTATCACGGGGATTTTTTTTATTGTTGAAAGAGAGCGCGAGTGCGAAAATGAACCATTGAATCATTGTTAAACTTGTCGAATTTTCTTGACATGTCTTTGAATACGTTGGTTAATGATTAAATTTGAGCGGATAACGCTTTTTTTACTTTTAGGTTCGCTGTATCGTTTGTTGGGATGTTTGCAACCAAGCTAGTTTCGAATTTTGCCATGTTTAGAATTTTATCTGCGACTTCGGCCTTTTCCCGAAGGTTTATACCTAACGATGCTACGATAGAACGGTGCGGCTCTGGTAATTTAGAAAGCCAAAGTGATTCTAAAACTACATCACTCAACATACCGTTGGAAGTTTCCATCATTTCGCGTAAAAGTGTGGAAGGTTTGGGTGGTCTAGTGAGACGTTTCTCTTGTGACTGCACGAATTCATTACTGAGTGCGACTTTCACAGCTTCGTATTTATTTTTCGAAGGTGGATTTCGAATTATATCGATTACCACGTCAAGATATGTTGGGTCGAGGCTTGAAATAACAATATCGTATTTGGTCTGATCTTGTGTGATTTTATTATTACGGAATTGTGCCTCAATTTGCAAAAACCAAAGATCCGGTTTGTTGGTATAAAAAGGAGGTAATTTTGTTGCGACTTTAAACGTTTCCCTTAGTTGGTGGGATCGGAAGAGTGTGATTTATTTTGAGCTGCAAGGACCTGGTGAAACCGTAAATACTAAACGCTACCAACAACAAATGATCAATTTGAATCGAGCATGAAAAACGACCAGAATATGATAAAAGGGAACACAAAATGATTTTGCTTTATGATAATGCATCACATAAAACACAACCAAGGAAGCACTTAATTGGGCAATACTTTCACATGCGGATTACTCGCCATACTTGGCTCGATGGAGGACGGGATTGCTGAGGAGCACTTCACTTCCTACGAAAATGTACGAAAATGGCTCGATAACTGGTTTGCCTCAAAAGAAGAACAGTTTTTTTGCCAGAAAGATGAGAATCACCATTATCAATACGATGAACGTAAACTTTTCACTAAGAATTTCCGGTTTCATATTTACACACGTAGTATAATAAATTATTGTCGGAGTCAAAAGTAGTTTGGTTTTCTGATGGCCCTCGCACTGAATGTAGTACACTGTCCTTTCCTTGGTCTTAGATCATCCGGTAATTTTCCTAAATATTGCACAGTTTTCAAGCGGAAATAATTGCACTAACTGCACTGTAGTTGGGGCTTTGAATTACCATGTAAAAAATAAAAACATTGTTGTCTGTATAGATAGCAAATATACGTGCTTAATTCGTTAGATAATCCCTTGACTATTTCTAAAGTTGTCAAGGATTGTAAAAACGTCTTCAATCATCTTATTCGAACAACAGTGTTTCAATCATGTGTGTTCATGCTTATTGTAATAATGAGTGTAATGAAATTGCCAATTCTTTAGTCAAAGCTAAGGAAGAAATTTATCGGTCCTAAACCGGTTACTCCGAGCGAAGAGAGCGATTAAGAATTTCACTTTGTGCATTTAAGCCAGAGATGGTTTCCTACCTCGAGCGGTCGTCTTGCTAAATACTTAATTCGTAGGCCCAATTTAACCCTGTCTTATATTGCTTTGTCTTTAAAGAGGGATTAGCCTAGAATCTTGTTCGCCGCTCTTTCAGGTCATGGCCGTTTTAAAGTTCACCCACATTTAGTTCAGTTATCCTCCATTCGATTCATTATGTATAATATGTAATTCAATGGGAAGCGTATTAATGTTCGGAAAAACGGAACTTGTTTCTGCTAAAATTCAAAGCCTAAATTTACAGGCCTAAAAATGCAAACAAAGAAATTAATTATTCTGAATCTAATTTACCCAAATATATGTATAACCACTTTTAATTTAGTCCTTGTTTTCAACAGTCGCAATACTTATCTTGTTAAGAACAAGGCATCAAATTAAAATAGATAAGAAAATTAGAAAAATGGGCTATCCGGGAACAATTGAACATCACACTAATACCAATAAAATAATAATCTTGATGGTTACTGTTGTTAATAATTATCCTATTAAAAATTGTAATTGTTTATAAAATCATATCTGAAGTGCCTACTTACAAAAGTGTCTTTGTTGTTGATGTCGCGAAACTGATTTAACTATATGAAGTATTAATTAACCACATTTACTTTCGTTTGTTTGATTTGATAAGAATTTCCCATAGTCACGATGTCTAATTTTATATTTTGGTAATCAATCGGTAGACGCACATACGAGTACTTAGATAAATTGTAACAATTTAGTTTTTAATTAAACATTGGTGGAATAACAAGTGAATTAAAATTATGACTACAGTGCAATTTTCGATAAATGGCAAACCATACGAAGGTACCGACTTTAATATAGTGATTTATGTGTTCGGGCCGCTTATAATTAATAATTTAATTCTTGATTTATTTTAGTCTCAAGTGATGACGTGCCCCTAGACACAACCCTATTGACGTATATCCGCAGTTATGCACAATTGCGTGGTACAAAATTTATGTGTCTCGAAGGTGGTTGTGGAGCATGTACGGTTGTGGCAGTTAAAACTAATCCGGCTACAAGAAACGAAGAAACGTTTGCCGTTAATTCATGCTTAATGCCAGTATTTTCGGCACATGGATTGAATATCATTACGATCGAAGGGATTGGAAATAAAAATGGTTATCACCCAGCCCAAATAAGGTTGGGCGCAATGAATGGGATTCAATGTGGTTTCTGTTCACCGGGTATGGCAATGAACATGTTTGGGTTGTACACATCGAAAAATGGAATCGTTTCAAGTAGTGAGGTGGAAAAATCATTTGGTGGAAATTTGTGTCGCTGCACCGGATATCGCCCCATTTTGGATGCTTTTAAATCGCTGGCCACCGATGCTGATCCTATGATTGCAAAATTATGTGCTGATATTGAAGACCTACAGATTTGTAAGAAAACTGGTAAACAATGTACTGGGACATGTAGCATTAAAACGCCGAAACAAAAACTGAAATTAACATTTAACAAGAATCAAGCTTGGTTTAAGGTTTATACAATTGGTGAAATTGTTGATATATTCAAAAGTATCGACGATCAAAAATATATGCTGGTTGCAGGAAATACAGCGCATGGAATTTATCGCCGCTCAAATGACATTGACATTTTTATTGATATTTCTTCAGTCGAGGAATTAAAATTGTTTGCGTTTGGTACACGACTAGAAATCGGGGCCGGGGTTACGATAACCGATTTAATTAAAATATTTAAAACTGCCGCCGCGACTAAACCAGAATTTCAACATCTGTTGGAAGTAAACAAACATATCGAACAAATTGGTAACCTACAAATACGAAATGTTGGAACGATTGCCGGAAATCTGATGATAAAACACGATCATCCTGAATTCGTTTCAGATTTAGTATTGATTCTTGAAATTATCGGCGCTACATTTGTTGTAACCGACATCGAAGCGCGTAATTACGAAGCAAGTATTCAAAATATAACAACGATGGACTTGACAAAACATGTTATAACGAAAATATTTGTTCCCACACGTTCTTCGTCATCTTTTGTGTATCGATCATACAAAGTGGTGCCGAGAGCCCAGAACACACCAGCATATATTGCAGGAGCATTTTTATTTGAATTGAATTCGGCTAAAACTTCGGTATTGTCAGCCAAAATCGGCTACGCTGGAATAAATTCTAAATTTATTCGGGCCACCGCTACTGAATTATATCTAGTTGGCAAAAATATATTTACCAATACCGTTCTACAAACAGCACTTGAATCATTACATGGATTGATTGAGGCGGACGAAAATCCAACAGGTGGATCGGCCGAATATCGAAATAATGTGGCTTTATCATTGTTCTATCGATATATACTAGAGATAAGTCCTGCTGGTGTCGTAAGAGCAAATTACTTAAGTGGTGGCCAATCATTGGAACGTGGTCTTTCATCGGGCAAACAGTCGTTTGAAACTCAACCTGAACGTTATCCGTTGTCAATTGTTATGCATCGTGTGGATTGTTTTGTACAAGCTGGTGGTGAAACGCCATTTTCAAATGATTTACCGCGTTTCAAAAATGAACTTTGGGGAGCTATTGTCCAAGCTCGAACAATTAACGCACGCATCCTAGGGTTAGATGCCACCGAAGCTCTTCAACTTGATGGAGTAGAACAATTTATTACAGCCGCCGATATTCCAGGTACTAACCAATTTGCACAAGGCGAACAGTTATTTGTAACTGAAAAAGCTTTATATAATGGTCAAGCAGTTGGTCTGATTTTAGCTAAATCATTACAGCTTGCCACCTATGCCGCTACTTTAGTAAAAATATCTTACGATCTTACGGAAGCTGAGCAACCGATATACACATCAATTCGTCAAGTTTTACAAGCAGAAGCTACCGATCGTATCAAACCTACCTCACGACAAGTGACCCCAACCGAACAAGGTGATGATCTACAAGTAAATGTTAAAGGCGAATTTGAGATGGGTACCCAATTTCATTTTTCACTTGAACCACAAACATGTGTCGCAATTCCCGCTGAAGATGGCCTGACATTACATTTATCAACACAATACATGACCTACGCTCATCAATCGGTATCGACTTTATTAAATCTTCATCAGAATCGAATTAATATTGAAACACGTCGTATTGGAGGTGGTTTCGGTTCAAAATTAACGCGTGCAAATTTTGCAGCATGCATAGCTGCACTCGGTTGTCATGTCAGTAAAGTGCCTGTACGATTTGTTATGACTGTGGAACAAAATATGGAAATATTGGGAAAACGTAATTCAGCGCTTGCCGAGTACGATGTAGATGTTAACGCTAGCGGGAAAATTCAAAAGTTGAATGGTACATTTTACTCTGATTCCGGTTGTCATCATACAGATTCATCTGACGGAAGTATTATTTTGTCACTACATAATTGTTATAATAAGGCGGCATGGACTTTTAAAGGAAATGCCGTTATAACGGATGTTCCATCAACAACATACGCTCGATCACCCGGTGTCGTTGAAGGGGTGGCTATAGCAGAAGCAATTATGGAACATATTGCTTTTGGAACTGGTATTGATCCGTATAATGTTCGATTACAAAATATTCTGGAGGAATCGGTCAGAACAAAATACAGTCAGTTTGCAACAGATGTGCAATATAGCACGAGAAAGGCAGCCGTAGACCTTTACAATAGTAACAACCGTTGGAAAAAACGAGGAATTACTGTACTTCCAATTGAGTATCGGCACTCATTTAGTAGTCACTTTAAAGTATTTGTGTCCATATACCATGCTGATGGTACCGTGGCAGTGAGTCATGGTGGTACGGAAATGGGACAAGGTACAAATACAAGGGTATGTCAAGTGGTGGCTCATACTTTAGGAATTGAAATATTTAATGTAGCAGTTAAGCCAACTACAAGTTTAATCGGTGCCAATTCCTCATCATCGGGTGGAAGCAAGTCGAGCGACTCAGTTTCAGTTGGAGTTTTAAAAGCATGCCAAGAATTAAATCGAAGAATTCAACCAGTCCGGAACGATTTGCCTAATGCTACGTGGCGTGAATTAATGTTAGAGTGCAATAGACGAAATATCAATTTGAGTGTTGATTATAACATAACGTATAGTGAACTAAACGGTTACAGTGTGTATGCGTTTGCATGTATTGAAGTTGAGGCTGACATTTTAACAGGTAGCTGGTTAATCAAACAAGCTGATATAACGGAAGATGTTGGACAAAGCTTTAATCCACATGCAGATGTGGGTCAAATCGAAGGTGGATTTGTAATGGGTCTTGGATTATGGACTACGGAACAAATTTTATACAATGCCGAAGGTAAAATGTTAACGAATCGAACATGGAATTATCATCCGCTGGGTGCAAATGATATACCTATTGATTTTCGTATAAATTTCTTGAAAGGTGCTAAAAATGAGTTATCGCCACTTTCGTCGAAAATTACTGGTGAACCACCAACTTGCTTGTCTGTAGGTATAGTGTTTGCACTTCGTTATGCCTTTCTAGCGGCCAGAAAAGATGCAGGAGGTCCAACTGTTTGGGAAAATATGTTACCACCGTATACAATTGAAAAAAATTTCGCAACTGGGTCAACGAATTATAAAGATTTTCAATTATAAGATTTCTTTTGTACAACATAAAACATATTTGATTATGTATTAGAGTCAGAGTTAAACTTGGTGGTGGTGTTAAGGTAATAAATACTAAATTAAAAAAAAAATTGGTTTTTGGTCCTTTTTATTTGCATCTTTGATTAGATTACATTATTTTTGCTTAGCGAGATACAACGATGCACGACCAACTTTTATCTTTTGTGATAACATCATTTCTAATGGTTAAAAAATTTGATTAAAATTTTAGCCATTTACTCTTTGATTAAATTTGGTTTAGTAAAATCCAGTTGAAATTCAATGTTTTTCATTATAATGGGTTTAAAATATCGGATTTCCATACTGCGCTAAGAAATAATTGGCTTAAAGTTAACCTAATCTACCGATAGTAAATTTTTGGATAATTGGTTTAATCAACAGAAAAATTTGACGGAAACATTTTTCTCTAGTACTTTTTGAACTGGCGAAGGTTACCTTTTGAAAAACTACCACCAAAATTATTTTGTTTTCTATTTTTACTATCTTGATACGGTTTATTTGACCGCACCTACGAAAATTGTAGCTCTAAAGTTTTGTAGGAAAATATACCCGAATCTACTTAAATTGTTAGTACAAGTTGGATGATGTTTTGAGGTAACACAAAATTTTAAAATGTTTTGTGACCGGCCTCATAAGCTACGTATGTTCATTAATTGGGGCCTAGGCACGACAGTTATATCAGTGTCCTCCATCAGAAGACAGAGACCAATTAATCCTGCATTTTTACTCTATGCGATTGCTAAACAGTTGAAATAACTAAAAAAAAAAAATTTTTTTTTACGCACTGTAATTTACAAATGACACTTCGCAACTTTTTCACCAGATTATATTTATAATTATTTCATTATTCTTCCTCTGACGTTTATTCGCTCTGAAGGAGAGCTGAATGTCTGTGTTATGATGATCTCATAGAAAAATACAAACCTTTATTCCCCTCTTTATATTGGTGATTTTACTTTTTTAGACTGATGTCACGGAGGGCTCCTTATAGAGCAGGAGCCGTAGAGTAATAAAAATGAACGAAAACGTACACGGTTTCTCCATACGCGATTCTCAAGGATAATAAAATTTCGAACTGAAACGTAAAAATAAAATAATAATTTTTGTTGACGATGTCCTTCAAATTGACTCTCAAACTGGTAAGTGTCGTTGTTAAAAAAAACGACAAGGTACACGGATAGTTATTTGACTACCATAATGTAGATCTCCAATCATAAAAAAAATCATTCAAGCGTCGAACAGTTTTTGGTGCCCTTCAGTAAGAAAATGAGATTTGAAACAGGTGTTCTCGTTGTTAAAAAAAACAATAAGGTACACGGCAAATTCGTAAATCATTTGAAAGGTTTTAATGCGAGCTTTCCAAATATATACTTGGTTTTTATATAGGCGATGACAAAGATGGTCAATTTCACCAAAATTAGACAGAAATTGGTGTTTTTTTCATATATAATTATTAAGTATCGTTAATTTATTTTCTCTATTTCGGTTTTAGTTTTCAATAATATACGTATGTGGGAATTATGATGGGTAGTCGAGAATATAGAATAAAAATCTATATATGTTATTGTAAATGTGTGTTCGTCGGTAAATGTGCATATTTACCGATGACAGTTTGGTGAAGGAAAATTTGGTTTTGCGTATTTCTGAAATTTTGGCCATATGACATTTGTGCCTATTTATGTAAATACCACATTTACCAAGGTGGTCTGGGAAATCGCTGGGGTGGTCAAACTGACATAAATTTACGTGTGAAAGTTTGGTAAAAGTGGGCTGAATGTACTATTTGAATGTACTATGAATTACCATAAGATATATATTGTATATATAATTGAAATATATTATTTTGTTTAAATTTACCGTGCGATTCTAACGTATAGTCATAGAGGTCTTAACTAAGAGATTTCTCTTAGTTAAGAGAATTCTCTTATGTAAGACTATTTTGCGATTCGGTTCATGCTCTTAGCTAAGAGATTCTCTTTAAAAATCTCTTAGTTAAGACATACGAAATAGGTGGTCATAAGCATCACAACTTTGACGTTTCTCGCAGTCGTATTAAAGAAAAACAATTTTACCGTAGTTTCAAAATAATATTTAATGTTGAAATAAAATATTATATTTATTGTTTCTTTTAGAAATAAACATATCTTAAATTTTGATAAAAGAAAAATTATGGAAAATTTTATTCTTATAAATTATTAATTTTTATAAACCTTTAATTATAAACCTAAGATAAATTTTCTTTACTTTCCAGTGATTTTATTAGAAACGGCGTGTTGTTGGACGCTTATATTTCGTGTAAATTTTCCAGATATTTATGTACTTCATAAAAAATAAACGTATTTAAATAAAAATTACTAGAATTGTTTTTATTTATTTATCAACCACCAAAAATGTATCTAGGAAAAATGCAAAAATTCAAATTGACAGGTCTCCAAATATTTTTCAATATATTTGGAGAGTTTTTAAGAGATATTTTAGGAGTACTACCAACAGAATACCAATTAAGAGATTCCCTTAAAAAAACCTCTTACCGAAATTTCTCTTAGCTGTGATACTCTTAACGGTCTTAACGTCAAAATCGCACGGTTAGTCTAGTTAAAACAATAGACAAATTATAATTTTCAAAAAAAAATTAATTTAGCAACAATTGGTTTATAGTTAAAAAGTATTGTCTTCCTCATCACTCGAATGTATGCCAATTTCATCACTCTCTTCGTCACTGCTTTCATTTTCATCTAATATTTGATGTACATCAGTTGGTGTTTGAGTCCCAGCGAACCAGTAAAAATCTAGAGAGTTATCTTTCTCTATCCATCCATTATTTTGTGCTACGAAATGTGTTGGCTTCATATGCACAGCACTCTTCCAGATGGCCGTTATGAAATTAACTCTCTTAATTTTTTGGTATAAAACCGAAAAACACGGAGGTAACATAGATGCATCAAATTCTGAAACACAATACATTATAATATATGTATAATATATTAAAAGTAAAACTGGAGCATACATACCTTTAATTTTGTTAAGTGGATTTTTATCCGAATATTTACAAAGTTTATTAAACAAAATAAACCTTAATTTATTTACCGATGTGACTGTGGGGTTGCCATACATCGAACACACAAAATTTTCTAGTTTTGAAGAAACATCCTCTTCCACTTCTTCAGATAAACCTAACGCTGAAAAAGATTCCTGAAATTCATGATTTTGTTGTAGTAATTTGAATGGTTTTATTTTTCCTTTTCCATGAAATGCCGCTGAAAAATCACATTCAGTGAAAGCATGGAATGCTGGTAAAGATTTACAAAGCGAACTTCCGAGATGTTCATATAATTTGTGAAGTTCTATATATCTTAAAGAATTATTAGACACCCCCCCCCCCAACTTCCATATAAATTTTCAAATTTGGAAAATTATACATATTTCCCAATATAATTATCATAATATCCGTATCTATTGCTCGAACAACTACATTTTGTGACATGCTATTTATCTTGCTTAGATGAAATACAATTTTGACATCAGCTTCTTCGTGCTCACAGTATAGGTCTGCAACATTTTCACAGCATATTTCACCTTCAATTGCACTAAATTTATAACATTCGTTTTCGGCTGAACAATACAATATTTTTTCATTAAAACAACTGTAAAAATTTGATCCATAATTTTGTAGCGTTGTAACAAAAAAATTTACAAATTTAGTTTTGAATGATTCCGATTGTAGAGCCTGATGGAGATTACGAGGTAATTTTTGGTCAAGTCCAATTATATTATAAACATCTTGACGGTTCAACATACGTCTGTTTCGTTCTACATCTTTTATAGATGGACTAAGATAGGTATCGTAAATCAGTAGGATTTCTTTTGCTTGGGATTTAAACATTTTATTTAACAAATGCTTAATCAAACCACCATAAGTTGTAGGAACATCACTAAGCATATGCAATAACGAAATTCCATCAAAAATAATTGTATCAATTGAAGATGGTTGAGAACTATTTACTTTTCCTTCGATATGTATTAAAAGTTTAGATTTTTGCGTCTTGTGAGGAGTTCCATCCGGGTGACATAACGACAATGGTATTGGTGTTAAAGGATAAGTTAATACCAATTCCATATTAATTTGTTTTTCATTGGCAATGAAGATGATCCTGGCAAATAAATTACGTTCGTAATTTATCACTACTACCAGTCTCTCTTTACGTTGATATAGACTCTTTTGAAAAATTCGAAATTATATTTTTTTTTTATAAGTTTTAGAAATCTTTGCGGTTCTTCTAAGCACTCTGTTATAAAACACTTTTTCTGGTTGTCCCCGAAATCATATTTAACAAAAATGTTGAAGTAACGGCAGATGTTGATTTTCCAGAACTAATATTAAAAAGCTTTGGGGTTTCTAATGTTTTGAATGGATTGCAGCAATTTATAATTTGTATTTTTAATTTTTGCAAGTCCTCATTATTTTTCTTAATCATATTTGGACGTAAATCTTTAGAAACATCGTCATTGGAATTAAGATGTAAACTGTTAAAAAATGTTGAGCATAATGAAGTCCTTAAATAATGACTTTTTGACCATCGTTGTCTTGCTGTGATGGAATTCGTAAATGCAGATATGCCTGTATATTTGTTAGCTGCATCTGCATTAATAGTTTGTTCCAATGTTAAATCTATTGGTAATTTCGAAAAAAATTTCTTGGTACGTTTTATGCCAAATCCACCATTTCTAAAGCTGTTCTCTAAGCCTGGATGCGTTTGGTTTAAGTTGTATACATTTTTTAAATATTTAGTCAGCCATCGAGCATAATTACAATGGTTAAATGTAAAAAATAGTTAAGATATTTTTCAAGACAAATTAAATAGGCTTCGAAATGCCCCATTCTTATACAACGAGAAAATTCACGATATAACGAAATATAAATACACCAAAACTTGCTGTTTTACCTTATTCTCCAGTTAATGTCTGTTCTTTATATATATAATATTTCTCTAATATGTCTGAAAGATCTTTCGAAATGTTGGGAGATTCTTCAAATGCTTCTAATGCTTCTAATTCATATTTTATTAATATAGAATCGATTAAAATTGCTTTTTTTTTCCAAAAACTCCTCAAAGTGTAACATTTGAAATGCTGTTCCCAAAAGCAAATGTAGTCGTTTGCACCTATAATAAAAATAAGAATGAAATAAAATAGGAAAGTTATCTTTACCTATTATACCTATTGTAATGTTTTCCTGTAATAAAGGTATAAGTGGAACCTAAAGCAAGAATTCCACTTTCTTGGAGGATATATTCACCACCCGATCCATCTAAGTATTTACCAATTACCTTGAAGTAAGCTAACTCTATATGAAATGCCCCTAATTGTATAAATAAGTTATCGTAAATGGGCGATTCATTTTCTTGTATCTCCAATGCGATTTTTGCTAAACCCAAATCATTCCAACGATCTCCTCATAGTTTCGGCTACGGTTGAAGCCGAAGTTGGAGAACTATTTATTTGTGGGAGATACCAAACACCTTGTTGGATATTATTATCAATAATGATTCTAGAGTTCCAACCAACCCACATTGGAACGTTTTCACATTTAAGAACTAAGGACATTATCCATAAGTTATCTATTTTTTTATATGTTTGTATTTTGGAAGTTTCGTTTAAACATATTCCATCTGACAAAGTAGCATTTCTTGCTTTTTTATATAATGGTTCTAAATAAGTTCTTTCTCCATCGTAAGCTCTTCGTTTACGTTTGTACCCAGTAGATGTTGAAGGTAATGAAATAGATTTTTGGAGATATTGGGTTTCTGCAACTATGTTTTGATAAGCTATTCCAACGGTGTCATGTAATGTATTTTCCCGTTAGTAGTTTCCACATAACAATCATAGTTGTCATAAGCTAATCCTGTATTTAAATTAGGATTAGGAAACATGCCTTCCGGTAAAATACCATCCTGTTGTGCATCTGAAGAGAAAACCAATTCAGTTTCATATTCCTCAACCAAGTTATAATTAATTGAGTGCCCCAATCGATTTAAAATGGTTACTATTTTTTTACTACCCGATATAGTTTTTATTGCCATTCCTTTAATGTTTAATTTTATAATTAATAAAAAATGTAATCTGAATAGTACTTAGATATTATTACCCAGTTGAATATTTTTAGCCGGCTTTATATCACCGTTGGTAGCACAATATATAATGTCATTACATATTGCATTTACTTTTGAAATTTTAAATGGATCATTAGTTTCTCTATGGCTGCAAATAAAGTTCATTATGAAATTTTTCACAATTTCAGGGATTTTACATTCACCGTTTATTAGCGCTGGTAACGTAACATTATTGGGGACTGGTTTTTTTTTTATATTCATAATACTCTCACGAATTTTTTTTGCAGTGTTACTGGTAAAAATAATAGGTATACTATATTAATAATTTTTTAATTTATGTTTTTGCTATTTACTATATACAAATAAGTTTATTGTTCGGCGAAATTACTAACTAATTACTAATATAATATGATTTCAAATTCTTACTTGAACATTTCAATATAGTTATCCGTTTGCATTTTTTGATGGTACAAAATGTCAAAATTTGGAAAGGCAGTACCACTCTTGTGCAATACTGTAGTTTTTCTACTAATTTTTGTAACAGTTACTTTACTTCCAAACTCGTCCTTAATACGCTTTTGCAAGTAGTATTTATTAATGTACGAAGGAACAACAAAATCATTTTCCGAATAAAGTTTAATAAAGTATATGTATTTATCATAAATACAATTCAAATACACATATTCCTCATCTATCAGTACAGATTTTTTTAATATGCCTGATATACTATCAAAAGCTTTGCTGTAGTTTACACGATAATTTTTATCTTCACAATCTACATTTGATATAATTTGTTCGCAATTTTTAATATATTTTAGTTTACAATCTTGTGATAAAATAAAAAAGTGTGTGATAACGATAATTTTTCAATCATTCTTGCATCATCACAAAGGATTGCATATTTCTAAAAATCTTTAACAGTTTCCTCTAAGAAACATTTTACAGGAATAGATTTTTTGTTTTTCCTCTTGTTTTTTATACCACAAAATACACAATCTTTATCAATTCGCGAGACAACCGAAGTTTCTGTTACTGAATCTAAAAATGTATTTTAATCATATAAACTCAATCTGTACTAATAAGTTAAAAACTATGGGAAAAACACAGAAGTTAATGCAATGAATTATTTTTTTTATATTTAAACTTACCTGTAGTATTATAAGGCCCCATTTGAAAAAATGTAATTCTAGTTTTGCTAATGCACCACTTTTGCGATTCTATACACTTGAGAAAATAACTGAATATGTACTAAACATTTGAACATGCTATTACATAAAATTGTTTCAGTTGTTGTAGAAATACATTACTATGTAAAATTGACCATCTTTGTCATCGCCTATATAAAAACCAAGTACTTATATATTTGGAAAGCTCGCAATGAAATCTTTCAAATGATTTACGAATTTGCCGTGTACCTTATTGTTTTTTTTTAACAACGACAACACCTGTTTCAAATCTCATTTTCTTACTGAAGGTCACCAAAAACTGTTCGACGCTTCAATGATTTTTTTTATGATTGGAGATCTACATTATGTTAGTCAAATAACTATCCGTGTACCTTGTCGTTTTTTTTTAACAACGACACTTACCAGTTTGAGAGTCAATTTGAAGGACATCGTCAACAAAAATTATTATTTTATTTTTACGTTTCAGTTCGAAATTTTATTATCCTTGAGAATCGCGTATGGAGAAACCGTGTACGTTTTCGTTCATTTTTATTACTCTACGGCTCCCGGTCTATTATGTAGTGGCATTAATCATACTTGCTATTATAGTAGAAATTTTCACAACAAAATAAAATAAAGTAGGCGGCGTTTTTTTTTTTTTTTTTTGATTCAGCTTACGATGATTTTGAAATGGCGGATGATGTTGTACAATGCCACTACATAAAAAGCCATGACAAAAAAATTAAATTTGTAGTGATTTTAGTTAAGGGAATAAAGGTTTTTATTTTCCTATGAAACGTAAACAAGATCATATGGGGTTTTAAAATGCATTATTTTGTGTTGTGTTTTGAATTACAGCTTGTACACAATTTTAATTGAAATTAATAAAATTTTAATTCACAATTTTGCATTTTAGTAAATTGATTTTTATTCTCAAACATCGTCAGGCTTCGTTTTTTTTTTTAAATTTTATTTCGTAGAATCTACTAATATATAATTCACAGTGTGCGGCCGTAACGCTTTTCTTATATTTCCAATTTAGATGCTTGAATTTTATAACTGAGTAGACCGAGTGATATAGGTGGTGACTTTTTAACAAGGAACTTCGAATAGAAAATGTTTCGGGTTCGATGCTCATCGAAGTACTTATTAATTTTAATAATTTATTTGCCTATAACGGTATTTCATTTTTTCAATACGAATTGAAAAACATAAAATTTTATATTGTAACACAATGATTATAATGTAATATGTAATAATACATTTTTTAAAACTGTAATGTACATTTAGGCTGGTACCGAAAATTATTTTTCGATATACAATTTTTTCCAATAAGCTTTCGGGTTCGATCCTCACCAAGAACGTTTTGCATTATTTTTTTTTTTTTCATTTTATAACGGCATTTCATTACAACATAACGAATTGAAAACTATATCCTCTTTATTTATTATTAAATAATATACCCAGTGTGGGGCGAGACGCTATATGTATAATTATACACCCCACACACTAACACTACTACAAACTAAATGCACCAACACCTCATTGTATCAATATTTCGCGTATAATACGGCCCGCTGTAAATTTCAGCTAAGTGAGCCTTTTTTAATTCGTGGAGCCCTTTCGATGCAATCATGACCATAGGAACCATTGTAAAATTAGTTTCAAATACTCATATAGGTATCGGGTGTGTTTATAAAAATAAGAAACTGAAATTTATTTTATTTCTTCAATTGTTTTGTTTAGTTCTTATGTTTTACGTGTGAATAAAGTGTTAAAATTGTGTCATTTTATTGCATTTAAAGATAGTTTTTTATTATTGCACTAACGTGTGAAAAATTAGAGCGAAACTTTCGCTCAATTTTTAACGAATTTACACAGACGTTGTGTAAATAGATTTGTTATATAGACCTTAATAAATGTAAGCAATATTAATACTTTTGAAATGTCAATGTTCCCGAAAAAGATTAAATTATTTAAATTTTACTTTACATGAGAAATCAAAATTTTAAACTTTTTAACTAGAATGGAACGAGAAACTCTGGAAGGACGGAAATTGCGTTTGAATTGTGAACGACAACTAAGGTGGAGAAATCGACAGTCGCAAGAAGGTCGTCAACGCAATAATGAGCAAAAACGCCAACGACTTTTAAATAAAATGCCGGGAGAAGGCATAATTCGCAGAGCTCAAAATGCAAATCGGATGCGAAGATCGAGAGCCGCTGGGAATTCATCGATTTTTGATCATGAAACCTTCCGAGACAATGAAATTAATGCTCACAGTTGTGGTGTGATGAATGTCGAATGTCGACATTGCCATTCTCTCAATTTTAGTGCTGAAAAATCGTCGGATGGAAACTTCAAATTTTGTTGCCACAAAGGAACTGTATTGCTTGAAACTAGCTGCCAGCAAATGCGACAATTTCCGTTTCTTCTTCATGAGCTTCTCAGTAGTCCTCATCACCCACATTTTCGAGCCTTTCATGATAACATTCGATCGTACAACTCTATGCTTGCATTTGCTTCAATGGGTGCGCAAATTCATCAGTTTCAAGGACGAGGCCCTTATGTTTTTCGCGTTCACGGTCAGATCTATCATCGTACTGGCCACATGCATCCAGCTGAAGGTGAGCAACGACAATATGCTCAGCTATATGTTATCGACTCAGCTATGGCGAATGAAGATCGCATGAATCATCCTGCTAATTCGCGATTGAACGCAACTATTGTCAGCGCTTTGGATGAAATGATTCGAGAGCAAAATATTTATGCGAAAGCCTACCGAAATCTTGGTGAGGTTGAGCGGGAGGAAGAACAAGCAGCGGCAGCCGACATGACATTTTGGCGCGATCGTAATGACGATAAACGTCGTTACGATCTTCCAACAGTTAACGAGGTGGCAATGATTTTTCGCTCTGCCGACGGACAGCCTCCATTTGAACGTCATTTTCGAGTTTACCCACGTAATGATGAACAGCCTCTCATCAACCTCAACATTTTAAGTTTACATTTGGATCCGATGACATACGTACTATTCTATCTTTTGGGGAAGCTGGCTGGCAACCAAACATGCAAATGAATACCGCTCATTGTCTCGAGAGTAAGCGAACTAAAATCACTCTTCTGCAATGGAAAGTTGCACAAATTGCCATTCGAGTCGGTCGCTTCAATCCAATTCTCCATGGCGGAAAATTGTTTCAGAAGTGGGCTGTTGATGCTCATCTGCAAGTTGAAGCCAACAATTTGAACTTTGTGTGCAATCAGCAGGGACGCTTACGAGTCGAGCAATATCGAGGTCTAATGGACGTTTTGAATAATGTGGCAATTTGTCATGGAACTACAGTTGGTCGATCTGTCATCTTGCCATCTTCATTTCAAGGTTCCCCTCGCAACATGCGCGAAAAGTATCACAACTCTATGGCAATTGTGGCAAAGTACGGCAAGCCTGATCTTTTCATTACTATGACATGCAATCCCAATTGGCCAGAGATTCGAGAAAACCTTTTTCCTGTACAACAGCCCGGAGGCAGACCAGATTTGGTTGCTCGAGTGTTCAGCATTAAGTTGAAAGCACTACTCGATGACATAGTAAAGAACAAGGTTTTTGGAAATGTCATTGCATACGTTTACACGATTGAGTTTCAAAAAAGAGGACTTTCCCATGCTCACATGCTCTTCATTCTGGCCAATGACTCAAAAATCGACACAGCCAAGAAGATTGATCGATTTGTGTGCGCTGAGATTCCTGAACAGCAACTGGAACCCATATTGCATGAAATCGTTGTTTGCTCGATGATACATGGACCTTGCGGCAATGAGAACCCACTTGCGCCTTGCATGGAAAAAGGTGAATGTGCAAAAAGATTTCCGAAATCCTTTTGCAAGGAAACGTTAACCGAAGTTATTGGTTTTGCCATTTATCGTCGTCGTGAAGGCATTGAGATTCAAATAGGAGAAAGGAAAATTGATAATCGTCATGTCGTTCCATACAACAAATTTTTAACACGCAAATTCAATTGTCACATTAACGTCGAATCCTGCCAAACCGTTCAAGCAATCAAGTACATTTTCAAATATATATATGTACAAAGGATATGATTGTGCTTCTGTTGAATTAAGTGCACAAGGACCGATTGTTCATGATGAAATTAAGCAATTTCTCGATGCGCGTTATGTTTGTGCTCCTGAAGCAATTTGGCGACAGCTCGAAAATCCAATGATCGATCGATCGCATGTTGTTTATCGTCTTGCCATCCATCTTCCTGACGAACAAATGGTTTATTTTCAAGACGACCAAGAAGATGCTGCAGCTGATCGAGCTCAACACCGATACACACATCTGACTACATGGTTTGAGCTTAATAAGCACGAAGACGAGACTGCTCGACAATATTTGTATTCCGAAATTCCTGAGCATTACGTATTTGACAAAACTTTTTGCATTTGGAAAGTTCGCAAGCAGAGAGGAGATAGGATTATCACTCGAATGTATGCTGTCAGTCCGAAAGATCGCGAGCGCTTTTATTTGAGACTGCTATTACAACACATTCGTGGAGCTCAAAGTTTTACAGATCTTAAGACCGTCGATTCAGTGATTTTTGACACCTTCAATGATGCAGCACGAGCCATGAACCTTCTTGAGGATGATAGCGAATGGGAATGATGTTTAAGTGAAGCAAGTCATGTGTGCATGCCGCATCAAATTCGCCTAACATTTGCTTTGATTTGTGTCTTCAATTCGCCAAAAAATCCTCTTGCGCTTTTCGAGCAATTCAAGGAGTATTTAATCGCCGACTACATCATGTATTTCGATCACATAACCGCTGAAAAGAAACTGCTTCAAGACATTGAGGTTATTTTGGGCATGAATGGCATGAAATGCACAGATTTTCGCCTTCCTGAACCGGGCCCGATTCAAAACGTCGAACATGTTTTCGATGTCAAAGAGCAAGCTTAAATGGCCATAAACTTGATCGCCACCCTTAACCCAATGCAGCGTGCCATTTTCGAAGAGATTGCTGCTGTAATTGATGATTCGATGGCTGAGTCGAGATTTTTCTTCCTCGACGGTCCTGGCGGTTCGGGAAAAACTTACCTTTACAACACTTTGATGAGTTATGTAAGAGGCCAGAGTAAAGTTGTTCATGCTTTCGCCACGACAGGAATTGCAGCGGATTTATTAGTTGGTGGTAGAACTGCCCACAGTGGTTTCAAAATCCCGCTTTCTGCTAACGAAACATCGGTGTCATCCATGAAAATCCCCTCGCAGGAATCCATTAAATTATGAGAAGCTGCAATGCTCATTATCGATGAGGCTTCAATGCTTTCTTCGCATTCTCTTCGAGTAATTGATCTGCTTCTGCGAGGAATCATGAATAATATTCGTCATTTCGGTGGCAAGCTTCTCATCCTTGGCGGTGACTTTCGACAAACCTCAAATGTTGTTCCCAGAGGAAAAAATGCTGATATCATCGAAATGTGCGTGAAAAATTCTCTTTTGTGGCGACATGTGAAGCAGCGAACTCTCATCACCAACATGCGAGCATTTGGACAACGAGAGTTCAACGAATGGGTTTTGCAATTGGGCGATGGCAGATTGCGAAATGATCTGGAAGAAGCCGATCCCGATTTAGTCGAAATTCCTGAGGAAATGATAGAGCCTGAAAACATCATTCGATCAATTTTTGGAGTTGAAATTCGAACAACAACTGCTGATGAAATCGCCGATGTCGCCAACAAGATCATTCTCAGTCCAAAAAATGTTCATGTCACAAAGCTCAACAATGCCATTCTCGATCTTTTACCGGGAGATGCAACAACCTTCCCGAGCATTAACTCAATGATCTCCGACGACCCGAACGATGCAATCGATTTTCCAGTCGAATTTTTGAATTCTCAGACCCCTTCTGGCATGCCTCCTCATTCACTGAAATTTAAAGTTGGTGCGTTCATCATGTTGCTAAGGAATTTGGATCCAAAGAATGGACTTCTGAATGGAACTCGATTGATCGTGAAAAAGCTGTTCAGGAATTGTATCAAGGCGGAAATAATCGCAGGCAGCAATAAGGGAGCGGAAGTTTGCATCCCCCGAATCGACTTGGAACCAAGCGAGAGCAGCTTAGGATTTCAAATGAAGCGACGACAATTTCCCTTCATTTTGGCTTTTGCAATGACGATTAACAAGGCTCAGGGACAATCATTCGATAAGGTTGGGGTGTTTTTACCAGAACCTGTTTTTGCTCATGGCTAGCTTTATGTAGCTTTAACGCGAGTACGAAATCATGAAAACCTTAGAGTGCTGATCAACAATTTCTCATACCAAGGCGCAATAATAAATGATAACTGTACATTTACAAGAAACGTTGTGATAAAAGAATTATTGAATTAATATTAAATTGTCTTATTTCGTATTATTTTAGGAAAAAAAAAACATTTTACTTTTCAGGCTATGGGGCCATATTACGTAACGCTTGATGGGGGTGGCTTCATGATTTGTTACGATTTGTTAAAGATAGGGAGGAGTGAACATAGATCATATCATTGATAGCCCGTTTTCTTAATTGCAAAATTCACTTTCACGTGATTAAAATAACTTAAAAATGTGAATACTTTTATGTTACGTCTAGGAGAGGGAGGGGTTTTGAAATATGTTACGATCTTTTAGGAAGGGGAAGTAAGGGGTATAAAAAGCAAATAAATATGTGAACTACTATATATTGAGTTTTCAGAAACTTCCGTCAGATTTGACGGGTAATTACTAGTACTAGATATAAACCACGGTTATTTATGTAGTAGCAAGCATGATTAAAATAGTAAAACTAATCTAATAGTTTAAAGGCCGCCAATTTATTACGTGTGTGACGCCTATTTGTAAAAAAACAGTGTGAGACGCCAAGGGGCTCGGTATAAGGCGTTGCCTTCGTTGTGCGCCAATTATTTTGTAGGTTAACCCACCAAAATTTAGTAATTATACAAATCACTATTATTTATATAATCAATAATTTATTTATTACTTTATTACTTTACTATAAATCAAACTAAATTGTTGTTTTACTTTTATTTTATTTTTTTATGTTAATTTTATCACCGCGTGACTTTCTTCTTCGATCGACGCTACCTTTTTTTCTTTTTTTTTCGTTTTTTTCTACATTTCTTTTAATAAATTGCAATACATTCGCCACCACAGACACATAGGGTTTGCGCATAAGATATTTCTTTGCGTAATGTTACGTTTTTGCCTTGTCAATTAAAGGTCGTATCACTGGATTGTGAATAATACAAAATCAATTTAATTTATCACCAACAAATTTATTAATTTCACAAAATTAATTACAACACAGTTTATTAATTAAATTCACAAAATCACTTTATATAAATTATTCTTAAATTTTACTGTACACCTGTAATTTTTATTTCGCACAAAAACACTTTTTAAATCACTTTTTAATTATTTTTTAATCGTCACACTGTCGCTTTTCAAATACTACTAATCCAATTCGATCTGGTCCGCCTTTTTATATACACAAACCAAGATTCTAGTCATTTTTCCAGTTAGAATAGCGTAGAAACATTTAGAACAATTTTTATCATGGAAAATTCCCTTAAAACAGTTAGACTTTGAGCTATTAATTTAACTTCCTCTAACACACACTAGGTGTCACCGTCACAATAATATATTGTGGCGGTGACACCTAGCGTGTGATAGAATAAGTTTAACTAACAGCTCATTGTTTTACTGTACTAAATGAAATTTTCCATGATAAAACAGTTCTAGATATTTCTACGCTATTCTAACTGGAAAAGTAATGAACTTTCCAGCAGTTTGGTTTATGTATATAAAAAGGCGAACAAGATCGAATTGGATTATTAGTATTTGGAAAGCGACAGTGTAAGATTAAAAAGTAATTAAAAAGTGATTTAAAAAATTTTTTAGTGGAAATAAAAATTATAAATGTACAGTAAAATTTGAGAATAATTTAAATAAAGTGATTTTGTGAATTTTTATTAATAAACTATGTATATAAAAAGGCGAACGAAGTCGAATTGGATTAGTAATATTTGGTAAGCCATAGTGTAAAGATTAAAAGGAATTAAAAAGTGATTTAAAAAGTGTTTTAGTGTAAAATAAAAAGTAAAAGTGATCAGTAAAATTTGAGAGTAATTTATATAAAGTGATTTTGTGAATTTTTATTGATAAACAGTTGTCACGGAATCCCCCAAGGGATTCCGTTAACAGACATGAGAATAGCGGTCTGATGCGGTATAGTAGCTGGCTAGAGCTCACGGTGCGGCGTGGGGATTCTCAGACATTTTTCTCATGCTTGAATAACCGCATGAAGAACAAAATTAGAGGGGCAAATGGAAATTAAAAATTAAATTGCCACGGCCTCAGCGGCAAAAAGAAAATGATAAGCTGGGAGTGATCGATCCGGAGTGACCGTCTCAATCCCAGGCGATCACCGCCGTGACTGCCACACGGGCCTCCCCTCATCGGCCCGCCTACTGGGATGCTGTTTCCCAGTCGCGACGGCTACCGATGCCATTTATGAGGGAAGGACGCCCGCATGACAATCCCAGTGACAATCCCCCGGAACGAGACTGTCACCCCGACGCGATCAACTCATATGGCGTGCCGCCCTCCAGCACAGCCTGTCCTAGAGGAACGAACGGCACGCACGGAAAAGGGTGGAAAAAAGGCCGACCCTTCACATGACCACACCTCACATCATCCGATCAATTATTTGTTTACACGCACATGGTGCGGCGTAGCACACTACAGTAAGAAATTCAAAGAACAAATTTTAGGTTATGGTAAAAGAGAAAAAATTTAAAATTAAACAAGATAAATTACGTTAAAACTGATTCTACGCTAATGTTAAGTTTCACTTTTACTAGCACTGTTTTTAAGAAAATTAAGGAAAACACAAAAATACCTGAAAGAAATGAACCGTTATGGGGGTCGAACCACACCCAAAAACGGACAACCGAGCAGAAGTGAAGAGAAAAAGAACGGAAATTCCAAACGCAATCAATCAAAATGACGGAAAAAAATATAACCGGACAATAATTGCTCTGAGTGGGGTTTTCACCAAATCGGTGCACCACCACGAAACGCCGAAAACAAACGGTAAAAATAGTAATATATGTACAATATAATGAAAATAGAAAGGAGAAACAACCTGTTACAAACTTAAGCAACTAAAATTTACTTAGCCAGATTGTTTATCCCTTAATTGTGTTACCTTGTTGTTTTAAAGGCCCGTCCGACCAACCGCAACCAGCGCCGACGCAGGATCCCCCTCTAAAAAAAACGGCTGCACTGTCCCCACTGACCGGAACACTGTCTTTTTATTACGGTTTAACAGTCCTCAATTGACCACCATAACTTTGATCACAACAGCTTTAAGCCGACAACCGAAAAATCACAAGCTGGTACAATGGACTTAACTATATGGCTTTTATTCAATTTAACACATCAAAAGGAAACTGATTGATGATGCAGAATTTTTTTTTTTTTTTTTTTTTTTGTATTAACTTTATTATTTGTTCAATTAATTTTACTTTTTACGTTTTTTTTATTTTATCTTTATTCGTTTTCCCGTTTAACCTAACGGGGTTTATTTTAACATTTTCAACATTTTAACGTCTTTTGGTTCAATACAAAATTAATCAGATTATTATTAAAACTACTATGCCACACGGCAACAAATTTTTAAATTCCAATAGTGTTTTTATCTTTTATACTTTTATCACCAAAACTAAGATAAAAATAAAAAAACTAATCTTAATGGTACGCGGTCGAGCACAAAGGAAAATTTTTCCAACCGCGCACATTAGTTTTACAACTTAAACAAAAATATTTTTTTTTCTTTCAATCAAACATAATATTTTTTTATAATTTATTTTAATAAAAAAATTGCTTATAATTATAATTTATAAAAGTTCTTTTCACACGGCAAGATTAATCAACTACACCATTTATTACTTTTTATTAATTGTTCTTATAACCAAACATAATTTTCGACATTTATTTTTTTTTTTTAACACAAAAGCTTAATTTAATTATTTATCAGAAATAAAAATGTCCAAAACTCCACACTCTACTAACTACCAAACTTGACTCTTTTAAAATCAAAACTAGACTCTCTTTTAGAAAAATCAACACTCAACTGATCTTATTAAAAATCAAAATTAGACTATCCACTAAAAAAATATTTTTACATCAAAAAAAATCAGAAAATTTCCCCCTCCTATTTTCTACTTCGCATCGCTGTTCGTCCTACTCGTTGTATTTGTGCACATCGTTCATCATTTATTTATTTATTTTTTTTTTAACGAATAAGACGAACAACGACGACGAACACATGTACATACTTATCTGTACGGCCGCATCGGATTCATGTCTAATACCCCGATCGGTTCTATCCCCACTCAGAGCAAACATCACGCGTTAATTTAAGCCAATGATACCATAAAGAAAAATAGAATATTCCAGATTGAACATTTTAATAACGCAAATATTCCATCTACATAATACATGTACACACACCAACTCGCAAGAGATATATATGTTTGTACATGGCAATATAGAAAACAAGTAAATGGAAAAAAATTTAAAATATGTTGACATAGCAATCGAAGGGAATATTGGATTTAAATTCGGAAATCATAAAAGCGAGCATAGGTATAAACACCATGGTGGTCATGGTATTTTATAACGATAAAAAAATTTCAGATTATTTGAGCGTTTGGAATTTTCGCAAAAAAAATTTCTTTTTCCTCTGTATGAAGTGGAGACGTATGCCAGTCGTAACACAGTGTTGTTATAATTTTTGTGTGAAATAAATAAATTCGTTGGTGATAAATTAAATTGATTTTGAGTTATTGTTGTATTATCAGACAAAAACGTAATGTGACGGTGACACCTAGCGTGTGATAGAATAAATTAAATCAATAGCTCAATGTTTTACTGTACTAAATGGAATTTTCCATGATAAAACAGTTCTAAATGTTTCTACACTATTGTTACTGGAAAAGTCATGAGCTTTCGAGAAGCTTGTGATCAGTAAAAATTGAGAATAATTTATATAAAGTGATTTTGTGTATAAATAAATTCGTTGGAGATAAATTAAATTGATTTTGTAGTATTCACAATCCAGTGATACGAACCTTGAGTGACAAAGCGAAAACGTAACAATTGGTGACAGCGGTGGGATTGTGAATAATAAGATAAAGAAAATGATTCTCAACGAATTAAAAGTTCCAGAATTAAACAGGGAACTTGAGCAGCGGGGTTTGGCTACTAATGGTTGTAAAGCAGCTTTACAAGCACGACTACGTGAGGCCATGGTGTTGAATGGCTGGATGCAGAGCAATATGATTTTGGAGAGAAAGTAACGGATGCGGCAAACATAGAGCAAAAAGAAGGAGATACTAATGAAAGTTTCGATTTGTCGCAGTTAATCGCCGCTATGAACCAGATGATGGGGCAAATGAGTGTAATGAGGCAACAAAATGAGCGACAGATGGAACAACAAAATCAGTTTAACCAAGAAATTAAACACGAAATGTAACAACAAATGGAGACTATAAACCTGATTTTGTGAATTTTTATTGATAAACTGTGTTGTTATAATTTTTGTGTGACATAAATAAATTCATTGGTGATAAATTAAATTGAATTTGTATTATTCACAATCCAGTGGTACGAACCTTAATTGACAAGGCAAAAACGTAACAATATTTTCATTTGCTATGTGGCGAAACAGTATGGACACAAAATATATTTGATCACTGAATTATATTTTGTGATACTTACTCCATCTCGTTTTCGTTAGCTTACTCAATTCAAATTCGAATTGATTTTTCTGTGTTTTCCATCTCGCGTTGATTTGATCGACGAAAATATGACATTACCGAATTTTCGTATGTCAATTTATTTTTCGCTTGGGTGAGATTTTATTAGTCAGTCGCTTTTCTGCTTTTGAGTTGAATACATACGTTCCACGTACCTTATTTTATCTACTGTGCGCTCGTTTTTATTTTCTTAATGGCGAAGTGCTAGAAAATAAATTTAACGTAGATTTAGTGAGTGAAATATTATGAAATGAACCATAGTAGGTATTGTTAGGTTGGAGTGGCTGCTTATGCACACTTAGACCGGTGACGGTCCATTGTGATACCACAAAATATCTCCCCTTTTACCCCTATTGGAACCATTTCGAGCTACTTATGTAGCATACGACGTTCCGCACTTAACTGTTTTCGAGATCCGAGAGGCAGTCCATCCTGAACTTACCCAAGTGTTTGTGCCTTCTGAGAGCCAATGCTGGACACGAGCAAAGGAGGTGGACCAACGTCTCTTCCTCCTCTTCGTCCAAGCAGCTTCTGCAGAAGTCATTTGCCTCCAGACCCAGCCTTCTTGCATGTTCTCCAAAATGGCAGGGTCTCGTGAGAATTCCTACGACCGTTCTTAATTCACGTCTGCATAAGGATATTAATGCCCTAGTGCGCCCCAAGTCCAGCTTTGGCCAAACTTGTCTTGCGACTCTACAGGTTAGGGTGTTAGACCACCTTTCCCCCGCTGAGAATAGCGCCTGCTTCCCAAGTGCTTGTCTCAGCGCTGTGATAGGCCTCCCCAGACTTGCCCTTACCGATTGCAGCTGGAGAGTCGTACCATGCCTAGCATGTTCATCCGCCCTGCAGTTTCCCCTATCCTTGGAGTGAGCTGGGACCCAGATTACCTGGATATTCAAATGCTCACCCATCTCATTTAGAGATGAGTGACAACTCAACGCCACCCGTGACGCCAAAGACACCGATTCTAACGAACAGATCGCCGCTTGACTGTCCACATGGACTGTGATATCGTCTGAGGATAACACATTATGCTTCAACCACGTCATGACCTCCTCTATCGCTACGACTTCAGCTTGGTACACGCTGCAGTAATCAGGGAGACGAATAAAAATGTTTACATTTAATTTGTCACAGAATACTACGCTCCCACTTTGCCAACTAGCTTGGAGCCATCTGTGAAGAATTGTAACGCATCGATTTCCGATAACGGTATATCCCTCCAGGATTCCCTTGAAGGGAAGGAGGTTCGAAATCGCTTCTCGAAGCGTAGAGTAGGTTTAATGTAGTCAAGATTCCCCAGCTCATCCTTCAACGATTTAACAATAGTAGAGTGTCCTATACTAAGACACCTCCACTGAGAGACAGCTTCATGTCGTACAGTCGTATTTGCCGCCATCTGTTTGCCAAAAATGTCGACCGGAAGAAGGTGCAACATAACCTCTAGGGCACTTGTCGGTGTCGAGCTCAATGCCCCGCTAACAAGCATACAGGCCGTTCTTTGCACTCTCTCAATCTTACTTTTATAAGTTACCTTGTCCAGAGCTGGCCACCAAGCACCCACCCCGTACATGAGTACAGGTCTCACAACAGCGGTGTAGAGCCAGTGTACCAGCTCCGGCTTCAGACCCCATCTATGACCAATGGCGTTCCTACAGGAGTACAAAGCTATAGTAGCTTTGTTTATTCTCTCCAACATGTTGGGCTTAAGCTTACTGTCCAAGATAATGCCAAGATATCTAGCTCTATCAGTAAAAGCAAGTCTCGTGCCATTTAAGGTAGGAGGGACAACTACAGGGATTTTGTATTTCTTAGTGAAGAGTACCAGCTCTGTCTTGGACGGGTTAATACCAAGTCTACATTTGCCTGTCCATTTCGTAACGATGGTAAGCGCATTCTGCATTACGTCTACAATCGTGCCCAGGAATTTCCCGGTAGCTAATAAAGCTACGTCATCTGCGTAAGCGATAACGTCAATACCCTCTCTCTCTCAAATTCTAGTAGTAACCCGTTTACCACTATGTTCCAGAGAAGAGGGGACAGAACCCCCTCCCCCCTGCGGGGTTCCCCTAGTTACTCGCCTCTTGATGGTGGAATCCCCCTATTTCGAGCTAACAATCCTGCTTCCCAGCATATAATTGATTAACCCTATCAGAGGAACGTCCACCTCCAAAAATGACAATCCATCCAGGAAGGCCACCAAACAGAATTCCTTCGAATTAATCGATTTCTCAATCGTACACGCCAAGGCGTGCAGAGCAGTGTCCACAGATCTACCCTTTGTGTACGCATGCTGAGACGGTGCCCACTTCCTGGCACCTATTTTGTCTCTAATGTATACATCCACAGCCTTTCCAAGGTTATTGGTCTTAGGTCCTTAAGATATACATGAGAGCTTTTTCCCGCTTTCGGTATAAACACCACATTGACCTCCGTTCAGTAACTAGGAATATAGCACAGCTTCAAACACCCTTTGAATATAGCTTCCAGGTAAGGAAGAATAATTACTGAGTTGTTTTGAAGTTCCGCTGGTATAATTTGATCCGGACCAGCCGATTTAAATGGTTTCAAACCCCTCAGTGCCCATAGGATCCGTTTCCTGGTTACGATATCCTCTGGGAACACTGACAGTGATTTCTGATGGTTGCTACGCACCAACAGTTCTTCAAAGCTCCCTGGGAAGTGTGTCTCGAAGAGAAGCTCCAGAGATTCTCCAGTAGAATCTGTCCAAGATCCGCCCGGTTTTAAAGCTGGGACTAGCTGTACTTTTGGAAAGAATCTTCCTAAGGCTGGAGGTTTCGGATACCTCTTCCATTTTATCACAGAAGATTCTCCAAGACCTCCTATGTGCCTTTCTTATTTTTTTCTTATAAATTCCGAGTTTCTCCTTATAGGAGTCCCAATCCTGAGCCTCCCTTGTATATTTGGCTCTATTAAAGGCTGTCCTACAAGCCTTACGATTGGTTCCCAGTTCCCTGGACCACCATACTGGTTTTGTGCCTACCCCTAGGCTTAACCAGAAGGCAGACAGCACGAAAGGATCGGTTGCATGCGCTAGTAACGCTAGCCACCATGTCCTCCAGCTCCCCAACGGTCGTGGGGGGCTCCAGACCCCCGACGGCAACAAATCCCCCAATAATTGCCCATATTTGCTCCAGTTGGTCCTTCTAGGGTTCCTGAAGGCTTCCCGGTTAGCAGGGTGAATATCGAGGCTATAGGTTAAATATCGATGATCAGTAAAGGAGTGTTCCTTATTCACCCTCCAATTTTTAACCATATAAAGAATATTATTTGAGGCATGGGTCACGTCTAGAACCTCCTGCCTGTTACTAGTAATTAATGTGGGTTCCCGCCCAATATTACACACTGAAAGGTTAGTACTCATCAAATAATCAAAAAGTGACTCACCTCTTTCATTAATGTCCGTGCTTCCCCAGATAGTGTGATGCGCATTAGCATCAACTTCCAGTACCACACCTACCTTTGATTGTTTCGCTTCACGGATCAGCTCCTCCAGGTTATCCGGAGGAACCTCCTTCTCCCGGTCCATGTAGGCTGAAACTAACCAGAATCTACAAGTGCCTACTTCCAGGCTAACTGCAGTAGTGTCACCATTGCTGTATTGAGAGAGAAGGAAAAGATTAATTTTATTGTTCCCAAGAATACAAGATCTGATCTTCCCAGACTTACTAAAGGATATAATAACAGGAACGGAATACAAATACGCATATAGAAAATACATGTAACATTGTTTTTATTTGTCTGACACGATATGTGTAGGAACTGAAAGGAATGAATAATGTAAAATATAAAAGGCTATAACCTCACGAGGTGATCAGAACTTCGGTCTGTATTACGTGCGTTCGTGAGATTATATCAAGTCAACTCAACCTAACTCCCGAATCAATTAATCGCTAACTGAACCACTTAATCCCTTTACAATGCAACCTCAATATCCAATCCAATCTCCAACTCAGCCTCCAATTCAATCACAGCGTAACATCCAACGAAATCACAAAATCCACCGACATCACCATCACTATCACCATCACCATCACCCTCACTATCACCATTACCATTACCTGGTTATAGAAATATTTACCAATTTTTTATAAATGCTGCTTTGAAAATTGAGTTGGGTATTTTTGGGTAATAAGTTTTGGGTTGAGTTGGATGTTAAGTTAGGGGTCAATTCTTGCAAGCCGAATTTCATAATAATGATTGAGAAATAGGCTAGTTCTGTCATACTTGGCCTTATTCCAGAACTTCATCCAAAAATCATTTTAGAATCCCATTTCCATCGCGAAGTCAAATTTCAGTGAAGTTAAATTTCACTAAAATCAGTTAAGAAATAGATAAGTTCCATCCTAATTGACCATTTATTTAATTTGCTAAATGTTTAATTTGAGGTTTGTGATATTAACAATGACCTTTAAAATCTACCTCCACGTTTCGCTTGCTTGAGCTGCTTACCAAGCATTTACGCGCTTCCATTTCATTTTTAATTTTGGAACGATCAAATCTGGGCCATTCATCTTCGGCACGTAATAATTAATTTGGACCATGCCACCACAATTGATATTTTTTTAATACGCTGGGAGACAGTCCACGGGTTGCGCAATCGGCGGGATTCAACTCAGACGGAACGTGATGCCAATGGTTTCTGGGAAGTATATTCAATATTTTGCTGGTGCAGTTCGCGACATACGTTTTCCATCTCTGCGGCGTATCAGACAATCAATCTAGGACTATACTTGAATCTGTCCATGCCACCATATTTTTTTTCGAAACCTCCAATATAGCATCTACTTGTTTCATTAATTTTGCTAGTAATAGTGCGCTACAAAGCTCAAGACGAGCAACTGAAACTGTTTTTGCCGTGATTAATGTCCCTGCAGCTATTCCATCTTCTTCGGTACATAAGTAAATGACCGCAGCATATGCCTTTTCGCTGGCGTCCGAAAATCCGTGGATTGTCGTCTTACCATTCGTTGCACCCATCCATCTATTAATCTTGATCGCCTTGATATCGGGTATTTGTTGCCTGATAGTCAACCACTCTTGCTGTACATTTGGCGGTAAGGGTTCATCCCATGTCAATTTCAACAACCATAACTGTTGAAACATTATCTTGATCCTTATGATGAACGGTGAAAGTAACGCCAATGGATCAAATATTTTGCTGAATTCAGCTAGCATCCTTCGTTTTGTGAAAGATGGGCGGTCTTCTAATTGGATATGGTAGGTGAAGACATCAGCTGCCGATAGCCATTGTAACCCCAGCACTTGTGTTGCTTCGGCTTGACTTAAGTCAATTGGTAATTGAGTATTGGATTCCGCGGCAGTAATAGCCTGTAAAAATTCCTGAGAATTAGATCTCCACGAGTGTTACATGATGGTGACATACCATATGTCACGGTGTTTAACTCGTATACTTGTATAGGATCTTCGACCTTATCGCGCCATAATATGCGCTGGTACCTACGATCAACTGGATGAATTAAGATTTGGCGGTACATTTTTTTAATGTCCGCGGTAAAGGCTATACGATGTCTTCTAAAATGCACTAATATATGATATAATGAATTTTGTATCGTAGGTCCAACTTCCAAAGTGCTATTTAATGACATTGCCGGTCGATGTTTGCGCTGAAGCATCGAATACCACTCTTAATTTGGTAGTGGTACTTGATTCTTTAAAGACCCCGTGATGCGGCAGGTAAACATATGGTTTAAGTCTCTATAATCATTCATAAATGATCGGTAGAGCTGGTGATACTGCGGATTTTTATTAAACTTCCTTTCCATCGAAATTAATCTACCCTTGGCGCTTTCATATGAATTTCCTAATAGCTGCTGATCATCCTTAAATGGTAGTCTTACTAGGAATCGGCCAGCTTCATTACGTGTATAATTTTGAATAAAATGTTCCTCACATGGATTAGATACAGGCACCTTCTCCTCATTCCCGATTTCCCCACTATTCCAAAACTTGATTAACGTTTGTTCAATATTTGTGTCACAACTCAATGGCAGGACTGACGTAACTTGATTGGCTGTGAAGGCTCCAGACATTATCCATCCTAATTGACTGCTCTGTGCCACAACCTTGTTATCCTGTCTTACCTGACCCTCAGACAATAGTGACCAAAAATGATCGATGCCGATCAGAATATCGATACGTGCAACTGTTGGTGGACTTGGATCGGCCAACATCTCCTCGTTTATCAATTTCAAAGTTGACGAATCTACTGTAGAAGGAGCCCTCGTACTAGTTATGTGTGGCGTTATGTAAGCGTTGATGTCGATCTCAAACTCAGATGGAAAGTATGGCTTTAGTTTGAATTGAGTAATACCCCTTGTTTGACCGATATTTTGATGCGCCAAGCCTCTTATGGTAATATTAGCCTCACTTCAAGCTAACCCATGTCTCTGTACACAATCTTCAGTTATAAATGAAACTTCAGCGCCAGAATCCAACAATACCCTACAAATCTGCCATTTACCAACACGATCCAAAATTCGAACAAGGGCCGTGGGTAATACTGATATGACTGTTGGGGACCTTGTAGCTGTAAGGCCAACTAAAACTGAATCCGTTGCTGTATTTACTGGGTTCTTAAATGCAATATTTCGTGTAAACACACAAAGTCAGTGAGTAAATCAAGCTTAGTAAAATCGCTCGTCCGTTTCATTGATCATTTTGGTGTTTTGACAGTTGGTGATCGATTTGTTCAACAAAAGTCAAAATCTCTAAAGTCAGACGATTTTTCTCAAATGTCGCTAGTTTATGCTAGACACTAATATTATGGCCGGCCCTTTAGTCGGAAAATAACAAGCATTTTCAACATCAATTAATATTATCATGATGCAATAAAATAAGTGGGAACCAATAAAAAATAGCCTGGCGAAGGAAAATATAGAAGCTGCAGCCAGATAACGTCAAGACACCTTCCGCGCGAAGTTACGAGTATGTTGCTCTAGTGAAGCCTATGAAAAAGGCTAGTAAAATGCTTCGACCAGATGCGTTATTGATACGGCCGGCGCAGGGTCAAACTTATGCAGAGGTTCTCCGAGAGATCCGCAGTAGGGCAAAACCGGGCGCATCCGAGGCGAAAG
The DNA here is from genome assembly GCA_958295665.1 of Tipula vernalis. NCBI lineage: Eukaryota > Metazoa > Arthropoda > Insecta > Diptera > Tipulidae > Tipula > Tipula vernalis. The sequence goes on along the minus strand of OY282560.1, from coordinate 149,115,483 downwards.
TGACGGTAATTCAGCAAACAAGAGCAGAGAATGTCCTATTAGAATTAGGCCCGCAGACAAAAAACAAAGACGGTTGATGACTGTTGCACCGATAAATCAGAAGTAGAGGCGGCAATTAAGCGGGATATAGCAGATGCGAGAGACCTTACTATTAGGGTACCATCACAAGGTCTAGTGAGTTAAAAGTGGCCATTATTAGAATGAGCGGTAAGCCGGCCTCGAAACTCCTTAGGCAGGAAAAAATAAAGATAGGCTGGTTGTCCTGTAGCGCTGGTACAGACAGGAGCAAATTCTGCTATAACTGCTTCCGTGCTGGTCACAAAGCAAGAGTTTGGCCGACTAAGAGCATTGTGTACTCTGCCTAGGAAAAATAATGGAGCAGGCACAATTAATTCACTTAGCAGGAAGCGGTAAGTGCCAGGTGTACGGTGAAACCCTTCAGGCGGCCAGGAATCGCCTATGATTCGTATCATACAGGGCAACATTCATAGAAGCAAGACTGCCGACCAACTACTGCATCAGTTTGCAATCGAGAAACGTGCTAAACTGCTCATACTAAGCGAGCAGTATCGCAATTAGGAACCACCACTGTGGTACTCCGACCTACTAGGTACTGCTGCGATCTTGATCACTTGATATATCAGTTATTAGTTCACACCAAATGAAGTGATTGCCGAGTTCCGAGCAAAGCTGGACACTATGGAACATGAAATTATCAGAGGGACGGGACCGATGGTGGTACCTGGGGATTTCCATGGAAGAGCTCTTGAGTGCGGTATGCCAAACTCAGACACAAGTGGCAGACTGATTCTGGAAATGGCTGGGAATGGGAAATCAAACAAACGCAGATTTACTGCTGAGAATGTATAATGCATGTCTGTCGGAGGGTGTGTTTAGCGCTCGCTGAAAGGTTGCAAGACTAGTACTGGCTAGCAACGGTAAGCTCGTCCTATCAACCACTATGCATGCTTTACACAGAGGGCAAGGTTATGAGAATTTAATTAGAGCGAGACTATCATCTGCGATTCAAGCTGCAGGTGATCTATCACCTAGACAATATGGCTTCAGAGTAAGACTATCAACGATAGACGCAATCCGGGAAGTAACGGAGGTAGTTAGGAGAGCCGAAGGCCTTAACCATTTCTCGTGACATATTGTACTGCTCTCGATGTTAAAAACGCGTTTAATACAGTGAGTTGGAGTGATATGCTACACGTATTGGAGCAGCAATTCCACATACCGACATATTTATTGCGAATTCTAGACCACTACTTGAAAGATCGTAGTCTGATCTATGAAACGGTTATGCGGATGATGTTGCGTTACTTGTTGCGGCCCACGATACCAAGCAGGCCGAACTGAAACTCAACCAGTTAATGAGTATGGTAGACAGCTGGTTGATGGCGCACCTATGCATTGTAATAGACCCAAAGCTAAGCTTCTTTGAGCAGATTCGACAGACAGCGGATAAGGCTGCGAAAGGGCTCGCCGAGGCAGATTCTTTAGACAAGCAGATTTACCGGAAGCGATTATCCCAAGTGCAGAGAAGGGTGGCCTTACGAGTTGCGGCGTCGCATCGCACAATCTCCGAAGCAGCCATATGCAGCGAGCCTGGAAGAAAGTACTTGCACTTTTCATAACAGGCAGACAGCCTGGGATCACGAAACGAAAGGAAGATGCACAGAAAGACTCATCGAACAGCTGTAACCCTGGATTGAACAGATGCACGGTGAGGTGGGATGACGCAATTCCTAACTGGTCACGGATATTTCAGCCAATACCTACAGAGAATGGGGAAAGCGTCGACCCCAGAATGCATATAGTGCCCAGGCGTGATTGATGATGTGGATCACACCTTTTTCGAGTGTGATAATTGGGTTAGCCGAAAGCGAGCATTGGAAGATGAAGTGGGAGCATGGTCGCCAGAGAGTGTCATGCAAGGTATGCTCCATGGAGAGGATGGTCGGAGATATATCGAGGGGTACGTGGAAGTTATCCTAAAAACCAAAAAGGTTGATTTAGACAGGAAGGAGGATGTTCGGTTTAGAGAAAAATTGTTAATGTGAGTGACCTGCGGTAATGCGATAAACGGCTCCAAGTCATCCCAGAAAAAGGGGAAGGTGTTTTTAGTCGAAAGTCCGGAAACGGGAGCCCGGCACTCCCGACCCTCCAAAAAAAAAAAAAAATATCAAACGTGCCACTGCTGACACGCGCGTTAGAGAAATATCTAATTAGCCCATAAAACGACGACGTGTGGTAAATTCTTGATTGAAGTACTAATCAAGTTATCTTACACCCATTACATAATTTACTCGATAATAATTAAATGTATGTAGATACAAAACATACTTACCTATATCATCCTCTTGTAGACAGGCATAATTTAATTAGTTTTATTTTCCAGGAAACCATCAAAATATAAATGTGTTGTAATATCGACATATGAGGAGAGGGGTACAAATGAGAGTGCTGTAAAAGCCACCAACATTATTAATACCCTCCTCTCCTTATCTAATTTCCACCTGAGCTTTACGAAGAATAACACATTAAGGAAATAATTTATCATCAAGCATATTTTTCCGATTTTATTGTAAATCTTTGGTGTTATTATTTGTGACTACCAATTATTTTTATTAATGATAATTGTAAGGCATTTAGGGATTAGATTCATTTCTACTTTCGAGTAAAAGTTTAGTTAATTAGTAGATTACCACTTAACACAATGTTACACGTGTATGATAGAAAAGGATATGATGCTGCTCATAAAACTAAGAATCCTTAACAGCACCAAAAACGTGTAGATAGAACAGGAAATGGAAAAACGAGAAACTATTAAAATTCATAATTTTCACCCTCTTCAAAACATGGAAAAAAAAGTAACAAAAAGGTGAGGACATGGCAAATAAACCACATAAAACTTGTAAAATTTTATTGGAAATGTCATTTCAACATAACTAAATGACAAAGTTGAAAAGGGTCGTTCATTGTAAATGTATTTGAACAATGGATTTGTGTGTACATCCTTACTTTTCAGCACACAAAAAAAGTTGTTGCATGGTCTCTAGATTTGTTGACACAAAATTAATGTGGCAAGACAGGAAGGATATCGATATTATAAGGATCGGAAACTTTTAATGAATAATTTAGTAACAAACATGATTTTATATTGTGCCATAATTTATTTTGTTTAAATTTATTTATTTATACATAGAAGAAAATACACGGAAAAAACCCCATCACCATTGTAACATCGTTGTATCTCTAATTTAAAGTCGAAAATGTGCTGGATCTGTCCCTGCTGCCAAAAAAACATTTTCAACGGTGTACGGTGCTTTAAAATTATGCCATATATATTGTAGGCCAGCATCTCGTCGCGCTGACATAACAGCATTTCGCAATGCAAATAGTGCTACCACCGATAGACACAATGGTGGTTCACCTGTTGCTTTCGAACGTAGAACCGATTTATCGTTGGTTGTGTTTTTGAAAAAGCTAACACGAAAATCAACTGGTATGTCATTTGCACCAGGTGGATGATACACCCATGGCCTATTTGTTAACAGCTTTCCATTCGTGTCGTATACAATTTTTTCAGTTAACCATAATCCAAGTCCCATTACAAAGGCACCTTCTATTTGGCCCACATCAATCCATGGACTAATACTTTCACCAACATCTTCCAGAATATCGACACGTCTTAAAATAAATTTCCCCGTTAACATATCCGCCTCAACTTCGGCGCACGAAAAACCAGTTATGTTATATGATTCGGTCTCACTAGGCGATTGCATATAAAATGCACTCAGATTTATATTTCGTTGATTACACATGATCGTTATTTCATTCCACGAAGCATCTGGAAATTCATCCCGAACTGGTTTAATACGATCCTTTAATTTTTCGCATGCCTTTAGTACCGCAACACAAATCGAATCGCTGGGCAAACTTGCACCAGATGCCTCTGAATTTGAACCTATTAAATTATTTGCTTCTTTAACCGAAATTAATTGTACAGGAATTCCTAGAGTACGTGCTGCAACTTGTGTCACTTTAGTGTTTATACCTTGACCCATTTCAATGCCACCGTGACTAATCGCTACCGACCCATCTAGATGATAAATTGTCACAAATGCGGGGAAATGTCCGGAGAAATTATGAGTTGAATCCATTGTGGTAATAGCAATGCCACGTTTTATCCAACGATTTTTCATGTTAAAGGTTCGAATTTCCTTTTTACGTTTTTCATACTCCACTGATGTAACAAACTGTAGAATTTTTTTCCTAATTGGATTACCATCGGTAATATTTTGAAGTCGTACTGCAACCGGATCTTTCCCAATTTCATATGCGATGTGTTCCATAATATTTTCGATCATTGCAATTCCTTCGGTTGCGGCCGGTGCACGAGTAAATGTTGATGATGGTGCGTCTGTGTGCACCGTATAAGACTGTACATCCCACGAACTATTATCGTAACAATTTGAAAGGTAGCCGGGTATTCCGAACGTAACGAAATCATTTGGTGAACATCCATTATCCGAATAATACTGGTGGTAGAGTTTTTGTATTTTTCCATTTCGATCGACATCAACTGTATAGTCAGCGACGCATGAGTGTCGTTTTCCGATCACCTCCATATTTGAATTGATGTCCATGACAAATCGTACTGGTTTATTAGTCAAATAGCATCCAAGCGATGCAACACAAGCCGCAAAATTGGCCCGAGTTAATTTTGCTCCAAATCCTCCGCCCAAACGTTTAACATGCAAATTGACAGCATTTTCAGGTATATTTAACGCTTTTGATATTGCCGCTTGTGTGAATGTTACCCATTGCGTTGCACTGTACACATTGACTCCATCTTCAGCCGGTAGTGCAACACATGTTTGTGGTTCCATTGTAAAATGAAATTGTGCACCCGACTCATATTTACCAATAATTTTGTATTCCTTTTTGATGCCATACTCGGTTGCAGTCAAATTGAAAACAGTGTCCGCTATTCGAGTTCCGATTTCGTTGGACTGCAAAACATCTTGAATGGTTGGCAAAGTCGGTTGAAGCACATCTATTTCATAAATAATGTTGACTAGTTTTGCTGCATCAAGAGCTAATTCCATTGTTTCGGCTAAAATCATTCCAGCCGGTTGGCCATTATATAAAACTCGTCCACTGCAAAATATTTCCTCAGGTTGGAAATTATTAAAATTTGGATTTGTAAAACTGTTGGCACCAGGAATGTCTAGAGCTGAGAAAAAATATTTTACTCCTGGTACTTTTAATGCTTCTGATGGATCAAAGGTGAAGATTTTACCATGGACTGTACGTGCTTGAACTACCGCAGCCCATAATTCACCTGCCATTTTTGGATAATCATTTGTGTAAAGTGCTTCACCAGCGGCTTGCGAAAACGCTTCGACCCGATGTATCGGCATTGTGATCGGATAATTTTCCTGGATTGTTTGAAAGGATTGTTTCCCGGCTGAAATTCCTCGTTCTAATTTTGTACCCCCGCTTCGATAAATAGATTTCATTATTACAATTGGATTGGTGTTCAACACGAATTTATAAAATAATGACTGTGCTGCCTTAGTAATATATTCTGATGATACGATAAATGATTCATCATTTCCGGTTAGTTCTGTTGCCAGTATATTTAAGGTCGAACGTAAAACTGCATCGCTGTATAAAGTTTTGCCCACTAAATGCAGTTCTGTTTGAGTCGCACGGGTAAAATTCGACCTGATACCACCAAAACCAATTCTAGCGGATATTACGAATTTTTTCTTTTCGCTAAATTCCACCAAAAAGGCAGCATTCAAATAGGCCGGAGCGTTTTGTGTCCGCGGCATTATTTTATACGACCGGAATACATATGTTCGTGGTGGTCGTGGTGGTAATGTAATTTTTAATATAATCTTCTTCTTCATGCTAGATCCCAGGAAATGATCAATATCCATGTCTGAAAATTGACCGTCAGCATCTGCTATCGTTATCGTAGCGCCAATGGCATTAAAAAGTAAAAATATGTCCGACGGGAATTCTGGATGCTGATGTTTAATCATAAGATTTCCGCCAATAGTGCCACAGTTTCGGATTTGAAGACCTCCAATTTGTTCCAAATGCTTATTTACCTCATTGAGATACTGGAAATCTACACGAGATCTAGCAGCTTGCTCAAATATTTCAATCATCTCCGTAATTGTTATATTCCCACCAAGTTCCAATTCAGGTTCCTGTGAAAATGATCTCAATTCTCGAACGCGCGTTACATCGATAAAAACTTTTAAATTCGGATCACGACGATAAATACCTTGAGCCGTATTACCCGCTACCAACATATAGGGAGTATCATTTATTCCTTTCAATATGGAAAAAACTTCCGCAATCGAATAAACCCGATGCCATTCTCGTTTATGATGAGTGCCGACTATTTCAATAGGAACTTCATCCTGGATAAAACTACTCAGTTTAATTTTCAGTTCGGATACACATTTGATTCCGGACTTAGTACACAGCTTGATGTCTTCGATATCAGTACACATGCTCTCAATTTTTTGATCGCCATCGATCGATAATGATTTAAATGCATCAAGTATTGGTCGATATCCGGTGCAACGACATATATTACCACCAAATGATTTTTCAACTTCTGCCTTTGTCACTTTACCATCCTTTGAATCCAGCAAACTGCGCATATTCATTATCATTCCGGGTGTACAATAACCACACTGCGTTCCATTCATTATAACAAGGCGAGTTTGTGTTTTTTCGTATGTATTTCGATCACCAATACCTTCGATGGTAGTTATATCGAGGTCATGACACGAAAAAACTGGCATTAAACACTAAAAATAAATTATTGATTATAGCCATTTATTTTAACTGACAAACGCAAATATGTACATACCGAATTAGCTGACCATGTTCGTAATTCATTAGTCACCGAATGTTTTCCTAATATTTGTACGGTACATGCACCACAACTACCCTCCTGGCACATAAATTTTGTACCACGTAACTGCGCATGATTTCGTATAAATGTATTAAGTGAAGTGCTGATAGGTACTTCGCCACTGCGGGCCGAATACACTTTACCATTTATTGTGAATTTCACTAAATTTATTTTGTTCACGGGTAGCATGATTTAACAATTTTATTATTATTAATTAACACAAAATATATTTTACACTTTCGTTTGGTATAACTTTCTATTAATAACTGATAAGCTTGTTGATGTGCATATATCACAATTGGTGTGAAGTCAAACCCAGTTAATTGATAATTAATTAATTAGAGTAATTAGAGTTGTCAAAATTTAATCGGTTGATCTTATCTAATGCAAACAAGAAAAAATATTTTGAATTTCTCGGCGCCCAAAGAGAAATCAGTGAGAGGTTTAAGTAATAAAAATATTTATTCTACGATAAAGAATTTAGACTTGATGTTAACTAAGTGGAGTCTAAACGGCTGGTGGTTAGGTTATACAGTTTGAATAAGCAATAATTACTCTATTCATATACGTAGTTAACGAAGTTATTACCCATCATGGGTTTACCAGTGATGGCCAGATCGCAGCACGTTATGCCTTTTGTAGTACGCCAATATTTTTACCAGTAGCAAGTTAGTACGAAAAGTTAGCACATATTAAATTGAATAATTTTAAAGTGTTGCTAGTTCTAATAAGATCAAAAACTAATTGAACATAACGAGTTCGAAAAAGTCATCAATATCGGGTTTCATTGACAATCGCGTTGAGATGATAAAGGAACACAACTGTTATGGTAAAAACAGTTGCATTAAAGGGCAAAGAATGTTATCAGTTTTATTATTATGTTCGACAATTTACAACTACTCGTAGTGATTAGAATTATGATAATCACTGTTTATAAGAATTATTCTGGTTTTGAAAACTGTTTATTACAACTCTCGCAAATATTAAATCAACAATCTCAAAGCAAAATTTAAAAATTAAATTTGGGATGTAGTTAACAGATTTAACCTTTTTACCAATAGCTTCTCAGAGTTTGGACACGACTGGCGAAATTTGTCTATAAGACCCCTTTCGTGTGGTGGTTCCAGTTTGGCGAGCTTTACCGATCTTTGGCAGTTCCTTTAAGATTTTGTAAAAGCACATAAATGCACCGTCACAATATTTTCGTGCTGAGCGTTATTGCGCCTAAATGACCGACATTTTTTTTTAAGCTTTCGTTTAATTTTGTGCGTAGTCGATAAAGTAGGCATCAATTTTCAATAAGCACAGAACCTTTGTAATAAGTGGAGTTATACTGAAAGTTCGCTTCCACTGAAATTTAGCTTAGTTGCTTTGGGTTTCGCTTGGTAGAGGAAATTGTCATGTAATAAAATGGTTCCACCAAGAAATGTGAGCACATGCTCAAATGAAGTACGATTTGGGGATGGGAAACGGAGGTGAAAAGAGTGTTCTTGGCTTAAGATAGCACGGCTACCCTACCCTTTGGTGGCGGACGTTGTTGATAGAAAGGCGTGAATAGTAGTTAACATCGTATGCTCCATTGCGGCCTCTTGTTAGGCTGTCAACAGACCCTCAACCAGGTGGTGCCATACGGTATTGGTATTTTAGATGTATTACGGGAAAGGACAATCAATAAAACTAATCGCTAAGAGAAATTTGTTCAAGTTTTTATACAATTTTCAGTTCAATGATTAAGAGTGGAAATTAAACATAAAGAGTTTTTTTCCCATCATTCAACCAACCAAAAATCAGATTAAGCCCCCATCCAATATGTCTGTTGGTTATTAAACAAAAGTGCATTACTGCAAAGTAAGGCACATTTGATTACCTGAATAAACGCAAAAAAGAATTATTCACAATCAGAGGCATTTCATAATAACAACATATTAATAAAACAATTATCACAAAAAAATTGTTGGTTGTTCTCCTTTAATCTCCTTTAACCAATCAATTTCTCTGATTGGTTTTGATTTCCGTAACACGAATTCGTTCATCTCCAATTTGGTCGACAATCTAATTTGCTTTACTAATGCGACCATCCACTCGCAATAGTCCCGTTTTGTCCAGGAATGGATTTAGTGCTTTTAATACACTTTTTGGGGAAACAGCTCTCTGTGGTTTGGATTTATTTGCCTTGTTCGCATCTAAATATATCTTTCTCTGCAACTAGCCAGTCAACACTGGTTATATTTTTTTACTCGACTTTGGATTCTTCACATAAGGAAACGAATTTTCTTATGTTGGCTAGAATACTTACAATCTTATTGTTGATGTAGAGTAGTACACAACCTAAAATTAAAGTAAATTTTTTAATTATTTGAATTGTTATATTTATTTAACATATATTCTGAATATGGAGAGGCACGCAATTGCCAGCAACATTTATTCAGAAAGAACATTGGCGCCGAAACAGGGACAAATATTGCTAATTCTGCGGAGTAATAAGGAGCGATAAGTTAACACGGAATTTGCGGTATTTGGGATCAAGAAAATTTATAACGGAGATCATTGATACAACGCCACGCCATTCTAGGAGCACATGGAGGAGTAGGCGATCACCTTGAACCAACTAGTTACAGCGGTAGTCGTGAGTACAGAGAACCATTTATAGTTAGAACAGTGTCGTGTGTGCCTAATTAAAGTAGTGATTATTGCTAAGCGCATAATTAAAGTGATTTGATTTTCTAGGTAAATATTATTGCGCCAAATATACCAATTTAAATTGATATCGTACAACTTAATTCGAGCCGTTATTCGATTTAGCAATCGAGCCGTTAGCTGAATTGAACTCAGTGAAGTGAATTAAAGTTTTTCTTCGCGTATTTGTCAATTTGGAATAATTTATTATAAATAAATATAAAAATAAAAATATTAATAACATTATTTGTATATATATATGCATGATCTATAATATTAATTTTAAGTGTTATATGTAAATAATAATTGTGTGTGTTTTAAATTTTTAACTTGTAGTGGTTATTACAAATTTATAGCAATGGCTCTGTGCTGTGTATGTAATGTTAAAGTGTCTGAACACTTTTTTACTTGTGCAGGTGAATGCAATAAACTGATTCATTTTGAATGTGCAGGGATTAAAAAACCTGTGTTTGATGCCATTTCGGTAATTCCGAATTTTTCTTGGCGATGTGGTATGTGCATTGACGTTTATAAAATTCTCAAGGAAAAGAATGATCAGATGAGTAATTCTATTGACGCTATATCAGCGTCCTTGTCCTTGATAAATAAAACATCTGCTGCCATTAATAATAACGTGGAAAGTTTACTAAAACCAATCCCACCACAACAGTCGTCGTCTGCTAAATTAAAAAAAAAATCAACACAAACTAATTTGGAATTGGCTTCGTCAATACGTACAAGATCTAAGAAAAATGTTAATAATACCATAACAACGGCTACAACTGCAGTTACATCTTTAACTAATGACGGCGATCATATTCCAGTGCGGTTTCCAGTCCTACTAATTTGGGTGCTTGTACGACTTTCGCTGAAGTGGTGAAAATTCCTGCCGTTGTGCCTGTTGCAGCATCGAATGCACTTGCTTCTCACAGTGGTGCTCCGGATCAACCAAGCAAATACTCAATTGCATCTGTTTTGCCTGTTGCTGCTATGTTGAGTGCTGTGAGTACGTCTGCAAATGCGAACAATATTGATATATCGTGCGGTCCAACTGGTAATATAAAATCGTTGCCATCATCACGAACTATCCAAAAGAACATACGAAATTTTAATATTCGTGGCACTAATACCTCACCAGATATTTATATTAAAACCATTGCGCCGAAATGTTGGCTTCATTTATCAAGATTCGATACTCTTACAACTGAGGATGGTATTGTGGCTCTGCCTAGCAAATGCTTAGGTCCGAGTGTTTACAAAGCAGTTAAACTAATTCCTAAGGATAAAGATATCCACGAGTTAGAATATGTATGCTTTAAATTGGGGATCAACGTGGAGCTTCATGATAAGGCTCTAAATTCGGATGCATGGCCAACCGGTGTATTTATTAGGCCCTTCCATAAGCAAAATTTTCGGACAGGAGCCTCATATGTGAAATTCCGGATACCAGCTGCAGTAGTCAACTCTGCCGAAATTTAAATAACGCAGGGTCAAAGGTGATGCGTCGGCCCAAAAGTTCTGGACAAATTACTTTTACTTCGATGTACTATCACAACGCCTCTAGTATTCGGGGGAAAGCTAAATTATTCTTGCTTGGCGTTCTTGATAACGATTACGATGTGATTATCATATCTGAAACATGGCTTACTAAAGGGTTTAATTCAGAGGAATATTTCCCACCCAACTACGTCGTCCACAGAAAAGATCGACATGATTTTTGTACCAGCCTTAAAGGTGGGGGTGTGTTGATTGCTGTTAAGAGTTCGATCCCAAACGAGCTCATTGCATGTCATCCAATTTATGATGTAATTGCTGTTCGGATTAATGTATCCGAGTCATCTATTCTCGTGTTGGCTGTATATGTTCCCTCTGGATCTACTATAGAATATTATATGGGAATTGTTAATTTCATCAGTTCTGCGGTCATGCCATTGGTTCGTATTAAGGAACAACTAATGATTATAGGGGACTTCAATCTTCCCGATATTACTTGGTTTGATGTTGATGGAGTTTTCACATCCTCTTCTTCTGGCCAGTAAGAATTAGCAGTTACTGATTATTTTGCTAGCTTAGCAATGATGCAGTTGAACCGGATAAGCAATAGTCGGGGCATATTTCTCGATTTGGTTTATTCAACTAATCTTATGTTTTCGGAGATTTCACCATGTGAAGATTTTACTGCATGTTCGAGCGTTTACCACACTCCAATTACCATATATATATATTTTTAGAGAATTGCAACACTACGTGTACTTCTAGTAATTCTTTGCATTTCGATTTTAGGCGTGCGGACTACGATTCGTTAAACGAATTTCTTGTCGGTTCTAATTGGGACTTTCTCGAGCGAGATGAAAATTTGAACCATTCTATTTTATTGTTCAACGGGCTGCTCAAGACTGGTATTGAAAGGTATGTTCCATCAAATAAAAATGGACCTAGGTTTCGTGAGCCGTGGTACAACAAAGAACTACTACGTCTTGAAAAAATACGGTATAAGTTCCATTCTTTGTATAAGTTACAGGGCGCTGAGTTTTATTCCAGATTCAACTTAGCTCATAAAGAGTTCAAAACTTTAAATTGGTGCCTTTACAACAACTACATTTTGCATATAGAAGAGGATCTGACTTCCAACCCAAAAAATTTCTGGAATTTCATAAATGGTAAAAAGAAGGTTGTTGGGTTTCCTACTCCAATAACCTTTCAGAACTCTTCCGCAAGTCAACCCTCTGATATCGCTAATCTATTTGCAAAATTTTTTGAGTCCGTCTATGTAGTATCTGGGGATTCTGGTACCAAGCTTATAAATAATCGCGATTGCTCTGATTTTAATTTTTTACAGTTTACTGAAGCAGAAGTTTATGATAGCTTATCTCAACTTAATAGTAATAAGGGGGCAGGACATGACGGTTTTCCACCTATCCTTATTAAGAATTGTGCAGAGAGTTTAGCCCATCCACTGACTCTAATCTTTAATAAGAGCCTACGTACTGGGATTTTTCCGGATCCCTGGAAACTGTCTTTCATTCGTCCGATTTTTAAATCTGTCAGAAGAAGTGATATCAGCAATTATCGCGGAATCGCTATTCTTGCTGCCATACCAAAACTTTTCGAATCAATGGTACAGAAATTCTTGTTTTTTCATGCAAAAATTTTTATTTCTCCTGCTCAACACGGATTTTACACGGGTAGGTCCACGGTTACTAACCTAGTCGGTTTTTGTCAACATTTATATAGTAGTTTAGAACATAGGCAACAAGTGGATGCTGTTTACACCGATTTTTCGAAGGCTTTCGATAAAATTGATCACTCGATCCTTATCGATAAGCTGGATAAACTAAATTGTCAGTTTATCCCCATCAGGTGGTTGCATGCGTACCTGTCTGATCGCTACCAATTTGTTAAGGTAAATGATTTTAGTTCTCGCTTATTTCGAGTTACCTCTGGAGTTCCTCAAGGTAGCCACTTTGGCCCACTTTTATTCTCATTATTTGTCAATGATGTTGTTGATTGTTTTAAATTCGCAAAATGTTTGCTTTACGCAGATGATATGAAGATATTTGCTCCTATTACTGGAGTTTCTGACTGTGTTAAATTACAAGGTGACTTGAGTAACTTTTGCAGTTGGTCATTTAAAAACAAATTATTGTTGAATGTGGGTAAATGTAGGATTTTATCATTTTCTCGTACACACTCACCTGTTCTTCAGCAATATTTTCTATACAATACCGCTATTGACAGAGTTGAGGTCATAACCGACTTAAGTGTAACCTTTTCTTATGATCTTACTTTTACCAAACACATTGATTCTGTTATTTCAAAAGCTTATATTATGCTGGGTTTCATTAAGCGCAATTGTAAAGACTTCTGCGACCCACTCACACTGAAAACTCTCTATGTGTCCTTTGTTCGTTCCATTCTAGAATATGCTTCTCAGATTTGGTCATCATTTTATCATTGCCATTCATACAGAATTGAGAGCGTTCAAAAACAGTTTCTTTTGTATGCGCTTCGCGGCTTACCTACGGAGCGAGTGCATCAATATGTACTACCTCCTTATAATGATCGTTGTAAATTATTAAAATTACAACGATTAGATCACCGACGAGATGTTGCATCCTCTATCTTCGTTCAAGATGTTCTGACTTCCCGAATAGACTGTGTCGATTTACTGGCTCGTTTCAACTTTTACGCTCCTATACGATGTTTGCGCCGTCGTCGTTTGTTACATATTGATCCGGTTTCTACAAACTTCGCACTCTCAGAACCAGTTTTGAGAATTTCGCGAATCTTTAATTCGGTTTATGACGTTTTCGATTTTAACATGACAAGAAATTCGTTTAGAAATGAGTTGTTTAGATTTTTGTCTATCATTAAATAATTGTTAAATGTTATTTTTGTGCTAAAATATTGTATAATAACTGTTAATCTTTTTTGCATACCGATTGTATATTTACTGTAGGTTAAATAAATAAATAAAGAGCTAATAAGATGGATAGTTTGAGAAAGCCGAGAGCAATAATTAAAGGGTCAATGACGAAGTTGATCAGATACGTGAAGAACAATATGGAGCAAGCTAGTCTAGACGAAATTGTTATTAAGCAAGAGAGAGTACAAAAATTACTGATTGAATTCCAAAATATTGAAAGGGAGATGTTCGATCTAGACCACAAAGCAGAATCAGACTTATCCGAATTCGAAGACAATTATTATTTGGTTCTCGCAGGTCTCAGTGCTGTATCACGCAAGCGTAGTCTAGCTCAACCTAAGCTAGCACCACTGGATAATTCAATGAGCCGATTTAGACGTGTTTTCTTGCATCAGTTTCTTTCCTCGTTTCTTTACTCCTTTATCTATAAATTGATTTCGAAGGTCAAATTTTTGTAGAGAGAGGGGTAAAGAAACGAGGAAAGAAACTGATGCATGAAAACACGCCTAAATCGGCTCAATGAACACATCGCAGCTGCATGCTATCGAAGTTCGCCTACTTAAATTAAATATCCCAATTTTTCAGGGTGATTATAGGGAGTGGCAATCATTCTTTGACATATATAGCTCCACGATCCATGAAAGAGGAAATTTTACTGCATCACAAAAGTTTCAGTACCTGACTGGTTCATTGAAGGGAGAACCATTGTCACTCATACGCCATCTCTCAGTAACTGATGCCAATTATAATGAAGCGTTCAAGAAGCTGGTACAAAGATACGACAGGAAGTGTTACACAGTCAATGCCTTTATCAAAACATACATGGAACAGCCAAATATATTGAAGCCAAACTCTGCAAATATTAGAAAGTTAACGGATGCATTCGATGAAACAATTAGAGGGGTAAAAGCGTTAAGTGCAGATGCCGAAAAGAGAGATCCGTGGCTGATCTATATTGCACTGAACAAGCCAGATCGCTATGGGCACAGGAGACAGCTGAGAGAGATTTTCCTACGTTTGAAGAGCTGCTCGCATTTCTAGGTAAGCGTATTGGTGTGATTGGATCTTTAAAGGGCTTTACAATGAAAGGTATTCCAAGTCGACAGCCAGTTGCTCGTGCGTATCAAGTGGCTACTTCTACAGGATCAACTAGTAAATGTCCAATATGCACAGCAGATGAACTTCGCATATACGAATGCCATGTATTTAAGAATATGTCTTCGGAGCAAAGGTCGGAAGCAGCACGAACCAATAACAAATGCTTCAATTGTTTAAATGGAGGACACCGAGTTCAAGATTGTCAATAAAGAGCCAGGTGTCATTGCTGCCAAAGGAAGCATCACGCATCACTACATGGTTCATCAGACGAAAAAAAGCATCGAAATTCGGTCACTCAGCGAAGGCTCAAATTCACAATATTGAATTATCAACTGATGAAGAAGAAAACAAATCCAGCGATGTTTCCGAGACCAATACGTACGTAACCATCCCTGATGCAACTTCTTATGCCATACTACTAACCGCATTGGTCAAAGTCAAAAACAGCACCGGGCAGTTCCAGATATATAGAGCATATATACGGACTCCGCATCCCAGGCATCCTTTGTATCTGAAAGGTGTGTGAAAGAATTAAATCTCGAACGTAAAAATGCCCGAATTCTATAGTTAAAGGATTGGGAGAGACGGGTATGGGAACAACCAGGGGTTCTACAGAGCTAACAATAGCTTCAGTCGATGGTGCAACAAACTTAACAACACAGGCGTACATTATTCCGAAGGTATCCGTCACAGCGAACCAGCACAATATAAGCAAAGCATATATTCAAATGCTGAATGAGCTAGAGCTAGCTGATCCAAAATTTAATAAGAGAGTTCCAATTGACCTATTATTAGGAGTGGATATATTTTTCAAGACACTTAAATCGAAGCATTTAATTCTAGAGAGTGTATTAACCGCAGTTCGTACCACTTTTGGTTGGGTTGTGGCCGGCAAAAGTGTAGATACGAAACCAATAAATATAGATATTTCAAATTTTAATATCTTTCTAGACATAGATAACTCACTCCGTAGATTCTGGGAAGTAGAAGAGATGCCCAAAGTTACAAGAACAATACTAGAAGAACAAAAATGCGAGGAGTTATTTAAAGCAACGTTTAAGCAAGCCAAGGACAACAAGTTCATTGTCAAATTACCTTTCAATTTACTTGGAACATCGTACCATGCAGCATTAAATCGATTGAAGGCCATGGAGAGGAAATTTGAACGTGATGAGGGGTTTGCAAACATATATAAAGTATTCAAGGCAGAGTATCAAGAGCTTGGACACATGGAGAGGGCTCATACAAAGGGCAACCCAAGCAAATATTATATACCACATCACGGAGTGTTAAAAGAAAGCAGCACGACGACTAAGCTGAGAGTCGTGTTCGACGCCTCTGCTCAGTCCTCCACGGGTATATCGCGAAACGATGTTCTAATGGTTGGACCCACCGTGCAGCCACCACTTATCAAAATATTATTAAAGTTCAGACAGCATCAGTTCGTCGTATGTGGTGACATAGAGAAAAAGTACCGGCAGGTGTGGGTTGAGCATGAAGATCAGCAGTACCAAAATATTCTATGGAGAAATAACAGTAATCACCACCCAGCGTATCGGTTAAAAACATTTACGTATGGCACTGCATCAGCAGCGTACCTCGCAACACGCAGTTTAAAGGAGATTCGAAACAAATTGTTACCATACCAGCCAGAAGCAGCCCAAGTCATAATAGAAGATATGTATGTAGACGACATGATGACTGGAGGAAATTCAAAGGCACAAGTAAGAAAGGTAATGACACAAGTTACTAGTGCATTGGAGCACTAGCATACTAGTGCATTGGAGCACACCAACGACGAGAATTTGCGATCATTCGGATAACACTCGGATAGTCTAAGAGTATTAGGACTTCAGTGGGATCTGTATTAAGATTCGTTTAAATTCACCGTGAAGCTACCAGAGCGAGCTCTCTACAATAAAAGAACGATATTGTCGGATGCCAGTCGTACGTTTGATCCACTGGGGTAGTTGTCACCGATTATAATTCGAGTCAAGATTCTCTTTCAAGGCCTATGGAGCTTCCAAGATGGTTGCAGTCGAACAGTGAAATAAGTTTAATCGGTTTCATTGATGCCAGTGAACGTGCTTATGCCGCAGTTGTATATGCTGTGGTGGAAACGAGCAATGTTCTAAGCGCAAACATAATTACAGCCAAATCCCATGTATCACCTGTCAAACAAATCAGTCTACCACGATTGGAATTGATGGGTGCTTTGCTGTTGGCTAACCTAATGAGAACCACAGAGGAGTCCCTAACTATAAAGGTAACTAACGTGTCATTGTTCACAGATTCCCAAATAGTATTGGACTAAATGTCGGCACACCCTAGGCGTTGGACGACATTTGTTGCAAACAGAGTCAGTGAAATATCCAAAATGTACGAGCGAGACAGATGGTTCCATGTTGTGTCCAAAGAAAATCCGGCCGACATCGCTTCGAGGGGTATATATAACCTGTGATTTAATTAAAAGCAGGTTGTGGTGGCACGGACCCAATTGGTTAGAGGACGCAAAATATTTGAAAGCCATTCAGACAAGAGACCAGCAAATAGGACAGATCACAACCGAAGAACTACGCCCTGCAGCATTGGATGCTTTTCTAGTGCATACAAACGATTTCATGGACAACCTCATCACTAGATATTCCAGCTTCATCAAGATGGCTAAGGTTCTAGCAATGATAAGGCGACAATCTGAAGGGTAAGCAGGCGGGCGAGACTTAACCAGAAAAGAAATAGAAGCTGCAGAGCAGATTCTATGACGGCACATTCAACACACCGAGTTTCCCAGTGAAGTTAATGCATTACAAAATAAATGCACCTTACCGCGAAACAGTAAGCTACTTACCTTAAATCCATTTATTGATGAAGGTAGCATCATCCGCGTAGCTGGGCGTATACAAAATTCGATGGCCACTTTCAACGTGAAGCTTCCCATCATTTTACCGACGAAGCATCATGCGGTCAAATGTATAATAACATTTTGTATGTGCTTACCAGTACAATTAGACGAAGGTTTTGGATAATCAGAGGCAAGGTATTATCCAAGGCAGTAGTATGCAATTGCATTAAGTGCGTCAAGCAGAATCCAAGCAGTGGAAGTCAGATTATGGGGAACTTACCGTCAGCGAGAGTTCAATATACTCATCCATTCCATAAAGTAGGTGTGGACTATTGTGGACCATTTAAAATTAATCCGGTACAAAGGAGAGGTCAGATACCCATAAAAATGTATGTCTGCATCTTCATATGTTTAAGCACAAAGGCAGTACATATTGAAGCAGTGGACATTCTCACGACCGAAACCTTCATTGGGGCACTAAACCGATTTATATCGCGCAGAGGAGGATGCCACACTATATACAGCGACAAAGGGACAAACTTCGTAGGCGCAAACAAGCAGCTAAAACAACTATTTCAGTTTCTTGAAGTACACGCATCTGATATTGCTGCAGCGCTCTTAGTATGGAAAATTGAGTGGAAGTTTATTCCACCAGGAGCACCGCATATGGGAGGGTTATGGGAAGCAGCAGTAAAGCAGGCAAAATTAAATTTAAGTAGAGTCGTTGGCAAAACTATATTAACCATTGAAGAATTTTCAACGGTGCTGACGAAAATAGAGGCCATATTAAATTCGAGACCGATAGCAACGATCCAAGGTGTTTAACACCAGCCCACTTCTTGATTGGGCGTACATTCGTTGATACAGCAGACAAAACCATCGAAGAGAGGAATATTACACCCATGGCGAGGTGGCGATGAATCAAACAAATGCAGCAAATAATCTCACAGTAGGTTATATAGTCCTAATCGCCGAGGCAGGACTACCCTCGACATGTTGGGCATTAGGAAGGGTTACAGAGACACATCTAGGGAAGGACGGCAAGATACGAGTCGTAGATATATGGTACGTCTGGCCAACAACAGTAAAATCATATAGCGTTCAATACACAAATTATGTAAGCTACCAGTACAGTCATATGAATCAATCAATCCATGGCCGGCGGAATGTTGATGTAGAGTAGTACAAGGCCTAAAATTAAAGTAAATAATTAAAAACCATTGAATTATTATATTTATGTAACTTATCTTCTTTCGCGAATTGTTTATGTTTATATTTTGACGTTTAATGTCAATATCAAATTAATGAAGTTAGCCTAGTTAGTTAAGAAATTAGTTTAGTACATTTGTACGATCATATTTTTTCATCTAGCATTTATTAAAGATGTCAGTATAGTTGATAAGAATTATATTGTAATACAATTTGGCGGCTTAAAACCAGTTAAGCCCTTGTATATAAAATTGCAAGTAATGAATCATTAAAAAGCGATCACTCAACAAGCTATCAAGCCTTTTTTTTCCAAACATTTTCTTGCGAGTTTAAAGGTATTTTTTTATTTAACATATATTCTGAGTACGGAGAGGCACACAATTGCCAGCAACATTAATTCAGAAAGAACACTTATCGTAGCTGGAGTAACTTCATATCCAAGTCTCTGTTAAGGATGTAGATGTGTCTGCACAGGCCGCTATCATTTATTGTCTCTTCGCTCCAATTCACACCTTGGTTCTGCTTTCGAAAATGTAGGCCAATAATCTGCTTCTAAATTCAGGAACTCTGGCTCATTCTGGATGTGTTTTCAGTTCCCTCGGATCTAAACCTCTTGTAGCACAATCTGCTGGATTCGAGGAAATATGCCTCCATTTACACCTTTGCAATACGTCTAAAATCTCACTCATTCGAACAATTGCTGATCTTGTTCTTGAGCAATACACCACTTAATTCTGAACGAGGTAGTGATACATTTTTGATGGGTGCCTACCTTTGTTTTTGCGGCTACCAAATTGCCTTCTTGGTATTGCAATAGTTGATATATCCTTTTTATCATTTCTGATATTTAGCCATTGTTCCTGAACGTTCGTTGGTAACTTAGCACCCCATCCCAATTCTAATAACCATAAGGCTTGAAAGAAACTTTTAATTTTAATCATAAACGCTCAGCTTTTGATAATATTTTCCGCTTTGTTGTTGGTATAGCTTGCTCTAAGATGATATGATAGGTATATTGGTATACAGCCGGTTGCCACTGCAGACCCAATACTTTAATTTGGGCTGGATCTTCGGACAGCGTCTTTGGGAGGGGGGGGGGGAAAGACTTGGTTCAGTGACCTTAAATTGCATTAAGAACTCAGAAGAGTTGGATGCCCATTTGGTAATGAATGTGCCCCAGTCAATAAATCGTGCACGTACATGTCGCTCAATAATGTCTGTGACACTTCCGGATAGTTAGTTGAATTAACTTCAGCTATGTGTTTCATAATTCTGGTTGCAAAGTATGGTGGAGAAGATATTCCGTTCGTGAGGATTCTCAATTCATAATGCTTAACGTTTAAATCGGGGGTTCTGCGCCACACTGCTCTCTGATATCTAATATCACTAGGGTGTATCCATATCTGCCGGAATATTTTCTCCGCATCGGTTGTAATTGGCAGACGCAAATACCACACGTAGTTTTGTGGTCGTAGACGTTTCCTTCCAAACTCCATGATGCGGCAGATACAAATAATCAAGTTGATATTTTTCTGGTTCAACTTCTACCATTTGTCTGAGACTTTTGTACTCTTCTATAAATTCTACATACCGCTCTTGTAATTTGGTACTATTTTGAAATTTCTTCTTTCTGATACTCCGGTAATAATGCAGGAGGACTAAAGACCTCTTCAGATTCCCAAAATCGTTTTAAAGAATTATCTAGGCTGTTACCGTCAATTAAGGTGGTAAAGCAGTGACTGGACTCTTCTACATGTGGTGTGTTACCCGTCAATATCGACCCGAAATGTTTATTGTGGGCATAAATCTGGCTATTGGAATCTCGTAATTGTTCGGGTTAAAGGATATCGAAGAACTTGTCGGCTCCGATAAGCAAATCAAATTTCCAAGCTGATTTTAATCCTAAATCAGGTAAGACATTTGCATTTTAACCATTCGACCCCGACTGTATTGGATTAACCTTTGTAATGGATGGTACCAAAATACGCGTAAATTTCACATATAAAACGTAGAAACTTCAAATGTAACTATTCCCCTCGTAGTGACAAGCTTCTAATTGGCGAGACCTTGTAAGTAAACTCTTCCATTTTTACGTTCAAGTCCTAGTTTTTGGACGAATGCTTGGGCGATCATTGAAGTTTGTGAACCGGAATTGAGTAAAACTCGACATAACTTGTATTCACCGTTTCTTGAATATACAATTATAAGCATCGTGAGATTGACTAAAACAGTTGAAGCAATGATTTTCGGTATTCATTAATTGTCTTCGTTCTTCGACTGACTACTCTTTAACCTTTGGACGTTTGTATAGGGGATAGTAATCAGTCTTACACACTGAACACGATGCAATAGCAACGGCAAAAGTCGTTGTATTAGCCTTCGTTTATTCACCACCTGGTTTTCGTGGCTAACCTTTCACCGAATCAAGAGCATCGGCTCTCTTCATCAAAAAATCAAACAATAACTGGCATGTTGGAAATTATATACTAGCTGTCTCATTCGCCCATTTATCTCTGGTTTCCTCATCTAACTTCTGGATTAACAAATAAACTAACCAGGGATCTCTAGTTTCAGTTTCCGGCCCACAATTGGCTTCAATTCGCAGATCACTTCGTCAGCTGTGTCCATTATCTTCCGAATTTGTTGTGATGTTGGGTTATTTATGGACGTGTTACGTTTTCTAACATACCTGGTTTTGAGCTTATTCAACACTTCTGGCTAATTGGCGCCCGAAATAGAAAGATATTTCAATAGGTTCGCTGCTTTCTGGGCTGGATTAACGCCATTCCGTATAACTACCATAAAATGGCGCTATATTAATTCTTGAAAGTTTAACCTCAATGTTTGCAGTCCACGCTGGCTCGCCTTGTGTATCATTTAAATCCAGTGACATATTCCATTTAGCCAAATTAGCCTTCCGAATCAGTTTGTTCGTCATAGTCGAAACTTCAGTAACTCAATGTCAAGTTGGGATGTTTCTATTTCACTTTGAGCATTAGTATATTTGCAAATCTTCTTCATTGATCCCTTGAGTTTGGAAAGGCGTTTGCTCAACGCGTATTTTTATAGTTTTTAATAATTCATTCAAACATCAATACGAGAAATTGAAAACAATTGAATATCAAATCAAATTAATCGTCAAAAAGGTAAGCCTGCACCACCTTCTGCTCAAAGTAAGAATTTTTTCAACTCGAGTGAGTAAAAAGAAGGAGAGGGTTATATATTTAAAGTGATTTGATTTATGGAGAGTTAGGAATAGGGAATAAGGAAGGTATTCTCTGAATATGTAAAACTACCAGTGGAAACTTTAAGGTCTGTTCATGAATATATTAAGTCAATTAAAGGTAAAGAAAGTCACTATAGCCTTAAAAAAAAATAACAAAATATTTATAAAAGAGAGATCTCAATATTTCATTTGGATACCCTTTAGAGCGGTGGCAAGAAATTGAACGGGAATTGAATTCATTAATTTGTGAAAAAACCTTTTATAAGACTCGAGCTCATATATATTATGAATGTAAAAAGCTGCCCGAAAACGAAGTGCCCAATCTTTGAAATTCTATGGATTTTCAAAAGAACCTTTATTTTCCTAACATCGCAACCAAAGACGTTTATTATAAACGGCAATTATCACTATATTTGTTTAATATTCATGTTCCAAACAATCCATATTTCTGACGACGTCTGTTCCATGCTTCATCAGTTTTGTATTTCATATTCTGAGTTCTGAAGTTTGAAAGCTAGAGATCTTTTGCGACTCATGTTGAGGACAAAACAAGAATTGGTTGGACTTACGTGGTTACACTTACATGGTGTGCGATAAAAATATGGGTCGATAATAAGGTTCGAATTATTGGATTGTGAATAAAAACAAAACAATTCAATTTATCACGAACGGATTTATTTATTTCACACAAAAATTAATACAACACAATTTATTAACAATTATTCCAAAATCACTTTATATAAATTATTAGCACAATTTTACTGATCACTTTTATTTTTTATTTTGCACTAAAACACTTTATAAATCACTTTTTAATTTACCAAATACTAATAATCGAATTCGACTTCGTTCGTCTTTTTAAATATACAAACCAAACTTCTAGAAAGTTCATAACTTTTATAGTAAGAATAGTGTAGATACATTTAGAACAGTTTTGTTATGGAAAATTTCATTGAGCTATTAATTTAATTTATTCTATTACACCCTAGGCGTCACCGTCACAATATGTTTTATATGGAGAGAAATGTCATTTAACGCAGAGCGTAGGGTTTACATCATTTCCGATAGGTATCGCATTTTGCAGTTTCCAATCGTCAATAGGTAATGACGATTGGAAAACTGCAAAATGCGATACCTATTGTAACAAGCTACTAGTCTAACTAGTAGGTTAACAGAAATTACGAGTGCAGAGCTTACGGGCGGTCAGTTTATCCTGGCTAGGTTTCAGGGAAATGGGGTGGGGTTTTCCGCAAGACGCACCCATCGGTATTAGACCGCTAAACAAAATAGGGATTGACAAGACATACCACAACATCACCAGTAATCTACCTACCTAAATTACCTACACTTTTATCTCATCCTCAGCTGTCGAATTCTTTTACTTTCGCATCATAAAATCAAAATAAAATAGAAAAAAATTGAAAATTAAATTTTAACATTCCGATTTATTCCAAAAGAAAAAAAACAAAAGAATATTTAATATAACCATAACAAAGAATAAAAACAAAAAAAAATTAAGAAAATATGTTAATTAAATCTAAAACTAATCTAAAACCCTACTACCCTAAAGAAAATTAGCCTAAATTAGTTCTTAATGATAAATGATAAATTAAATGAGGTTGAAAGAAAAAATCGGAAAATTTAGAACTAACTGTGTATACATATAAAAATAATTGTTATTAAATATTTTCAAAATAAAAATAAAAATTGTTTTCCACTTAGCTGATGAATTGTTGAATGCTGGATGACGAAGTTTATGATGTACATTGTATATTTTTTTGTTTTTGTAATTGTTTATTAATGGTTAATTGTACATTGATATGTGTTACGGTTCTTATTGATACCGTACACCCATATACCGGTAACCACCGTCACTACACATGTCATATAAGAATGTACATTTCTTAAATATATTAATTTATTTTAGTTTTAATAAATTTTTAAGTTTATATAATTTAGCACTATTCCGTTCTTTAGTAATTTTTTTTTATATTTTTATATTTTTGTGATTACTTAATGCAACGTATGTAGTTCACTCTCGTTATGAATTAATATCGATACGTTATACTGGTACAGTTTTTACAATCACCACAGGTTTTATTCACATATTGAATTACATTAACGAATTGTTAACTTAGATAACTTATTTGATATTATGATAAATATTCACTTATTTATTTAGTTTATTCATTCGTATTATTTACACTACATATTTAAGGAAGTATATTGAAGCAAAAAAAACTTAATTTTTACACAATTTTGT
Source organism: Tipula vernalis (assembly GCA_958295665.1). Lineage (NCBI taxonomy): Eukaryota > Metazoa > Arthropoda > Insecta > Diptera > Tipulidae > Tipula > Tipula vernalis. The sequence continues at coordinate 149,090,791 of OY282560.1, read as the reverse complement.
TTTTGCTATACACATAGTTTAGTCAATCAAAATATAGCACGTTTTGATCAGAATTGTTTATAACGGTTTTTATTTACAGTCCACTAAACCGTTTTATATAAAAATACCACTTAAACTTTAGATATAGTTTTTACTTAAACATAAAGTTAACTTAATTTTTAGTTTATTAAATTTATAATATATTTTTTGGGATTACATTAAATTATTTCTTTTGTTTTAATCGAGATTATTTACTCGATTCCAAAAAAAAACAAAATATTTTATTTTACCAAGACCTTCTAGAAATGGCAAACAAAATTTTAACTTATTTTTCTATTTTATTGATGGCACCGTAATTTATATCAACACGAACACGTCTCTTACAATAATGACCTTTTTTTTCAAATTTTCATTTCGTAAGCCATCACAGCATTCTCTCCAAAAAAAACCAAATTACCACAGTAAAGGGAGCGCTGCATCTAACCCTTTGACGGTCAGGTCGCATAAACAAAATGTGTAGAGATCCGCGCTATTTTTTTAAAATATTTTTGGGTGGGTCGGCACACTATCGGAAATAATGTAAACCCTACGCTCTGCATGAAACGACATTTCTCTCCATATAAAACAAATGGAGAGTAAAATTACCGGAATTAAATTAAACCCTACGCTCTGCATGCAAAATCATGACAGTCCAATCGTGAATTATAATTTATTTGATTTTGTTTTGTCTTTTTCTATTTTGTACACTGCAAAAATTATATTGTGACGGTGACACCTAGTGTCTAATAGAATAAGTTAAAAATTAATAGCTCAATGTTAAACTGTTCTAAATGGAATTTTCCATGATACAATTGTTATACACTATTCTAACTAGAAAAATCATGAGCTTTCTAGAAGTTTGGTTTGTGTATATAAAAAGGCGAACGAAATCGAATTGGATCAGTAATATTTGGTAAGCGATAGTATAAAGATTAAAAGGAATTAAAAAGTGATTTAAAAAAGTATTTGAGTGTAAAATAAAAAGTAAAAGTGATCAGTAAAATTTAAGAATAATTTATATAAAGTTATTTTGTGAATTTTTATTGATAAACTGTGTTGTAATAAATTTTGTGAAATAAATAAATTCGTTGGAGATAAATTAAATTGATTTTGTATTATTCACAATCCAGTGATACGAACCTTATTTGACAAAGCAAAAACGTAACAATATTAAAGAAAAAGAGCAGAGTGACTTTGTTATCGACGGATTGCTTTCTCTATCAGAATTAAGATGGCGCGTGCGCTCGTCACGAATATAATAATAATAATAATTTTTTGGCATAACTTTATCTTATTTTACAAAAGTTTGTTCACTGAGATGATTCACTTATAAGGGCTTTACTACAGCTAAAAGTACATATTTACAGTAATTATTCAAGAAGTTGAATTAAATTTGTTATAATCAATTTTTAAAATATAAATTCAGCCTAAACCTTAACCTAATCTTAACCTAACTTTAGCAATAAAGCAAAATTTATATCTCCAAGTGTTTAAACTTAAATACTATGATGATACATTTTGTTGTACACAATAACACAAATTAATTCTACTATTTTATATAACAAAACTTAAAATTTGAATTATCGGATTATCTACATATACGTATGTACATACGAGTATATTGCAATTTAGACACATATTTTATTTTTGATTCGTTTATGACTGTACTAATTAATTTCATGTTTAATTCCGAATGGAGTGGCTCAATGTGGTATCTCTTAGGCAAATTTCTAATGAGTTTGAGGAATTTATTTTGGATTATTTGTAATTTTTTTAAATGCGTTGTTGGTAATTGTGACCATCTGGGAGCCCCATATGATATTATAGGTAGTACCATTGATTTATATATCAGTAGCTTATTTTCGAGATTCATTTTACTATTTTTGTTTATCAATGGGTATAGACATCTTAGTAATTTATATGACTTCTCAATTATTTTACTTACATGAGTTTTAAAAGTTAATCTTTGGTCTAAATGGATACCTAGATATTTCACTTATTGACTCCAATTTAAAGAAGTGTTCATAAGCATGATTGGTCCATCAGGTAATTTTCTAATAGCACGGCACCGAGTAAAGTATATAGTTTCACATTTAGTAATATTTAAGGATAATTTCTATTTATTGAAATAGTCCATAAGATCGTTTACGTAAGATTGTAGTTTTAAAGTAATAGTCGAGCCTAGTTCATGGGAGGTAAAAATCGCTATATCGTGTGCGAAAAGTGCAAATTGGCAATCATTATATTTTGGAACATCATTGATAAAAATATTGAATAAAAGTGAGACTCCATTGAAAAATACTTTTTTGCTTGAATGGGAGTTAGAGATTTGGACAAAAAACTTTCGATTATTAAGAAATGATTTTACAATTTTTAACATATATAAAGGAAAATTTAAACATTTCATTTTATAAATGATCCCATCTCTCCATACAAGATCAAATACACTATTAAGGTCTAAAAGTACCATACTAGTAGATTTATGAATTTCACGATTTGTTTTGATATGACTGGTTAAACGATGAATTTGGTGAATCGTAGAACGTTGCGATTTAAATCCGAATTGCTCATTTATAAGTAAATTATTTTCTGTTATATATTCATCCATTCTAGCTTTTATTAGTCGCTCAAAGATCTTTCCTAGAGAACTTAATAGACTGATTGGACGGTAACTTGTGATTTTCGTAGGATCTTTTCCTGGTTTTAAAATAGGCAATACTTTGGCAATTTTCCATTCGTTGGGGAAATGCCCAAACAAAAGACATTTATTTAACATGTTAGTCAGCTTCTGTATTGCAACCGTTGGTAATTTTTTTAACAGCAAGTTAGGGATCTGGTCTATGCCCGGAGCTTTAAGTGGTCGGACTGATTTAATAAATGAAATTAATTCTTCAACTGTTATTAGGTCAACACTAGAAGGTCTTTCTGATATATTAATTGAGTTAATTTCTTCGGATGTATTTCTAATATCATTTTCTATTCAATTACAAATGTAATTCTATGAGGGTAATAATTCAAATGCATTAGAAAATGCATTACGCTTTTCTTTTAAGTTGAGGGATAGAGCAAGGTTTATTTTTAAAATTCTTAGCTGTCTTCCAAAATTTCTTGGATCCTCTTTCAATATCCTTCAGATTATTTTGCCACTTAACGTTGATCAAGGTCCAAATCATTTCCTGTATTTTTTTGTTTAGGTAGTTTAAAACTGTTTTTAAATGAGAGTATCTGTATCTAGTATATTGTCTACGCCTAATATTTCTTAATTTGATAAGTTCTTTGATCTCATCCGTCAGCTGGATGCGCTCCGAGTGTCTAACCGGTATTTCAGGTACGCTAATTAAACGGGCTTTAATAATTATGTCAGAAAATTGATTTATCCAGTTTTGGATTAGTGTACTAGTATTAATACTAGTAGTACATAATATTTCATCATTTGCGATTTGGTACTCAATAAACTGCCTATATAGTTTCCAGTCCGCTCCATGATAATTAAAGTAGGTTGGAGTAAATCTATTACCAGTGATTGTAAAATTCAAGTCACAGGTGACTGGAAAATGATCTGAATTGAGATCAAGTACGGTTTTAACGCCATGAACATGCATTGGTTGATTGGTTAGGAAGAGATCCAAGTAACTTGGAACACCTCTATAACTATAATAAGTTGGTTTATCAGGAACTAGAATGGTGAAGTTATTAGAGTTTATATGTAAACTATACAATATGCGACCACCCTTATTGTTCCTAACACAGTCCCAACTGGTATGCCTAGAGTTTAGGTCGCCACCCAAAATAAAGGGAGATGTAAGATTTGTCAATTTCAACAAGTCATTTCGATAATCATTATGATTTGAGTTTGGGCAGTAACAACAGAATATTTTTAAATGGCCACCTCCCTCAAAATTTACGGATATTCCAATAGATTCTATGGATTTCAAATTAATTGCAGACATTGAATTATGTGAAATATTTTTTCGAATTAAAATTGCCACTCCACCTTTTTCTTGTACTAAACGGTCGTTTCTGTAAATAATTTGGTCAGTAAAAGTAAGTATTATGTTAAATTTTAAATGAGTTTCTGTCAGTAGCATTATGTCTACATTATTAGCTTCTAAGAAAGTTTCCAGTAAATGTTTTTTTGGTTTAACACTTCGTGCGTTCCTAGTAGAAATTATTAAATTACTAGCAACCTGTCAGCGCAAAATGCGCAGAATAAATTTACAATTTGGCAAAATTGAAATCTTTTCGATCCATTATGAATTGAACAATAAAAAAACAGAATTTTTTGAAACAATAACAATGACAATTGTCTTCTGCTAATTGGCGGCATTTTTAAATTAACACGATTGGCGGTATTTTCGAATCTCTATGAGAAAAATCCTGTTTTTTGCAAATCCAACAACTTGAAAACTGACAGTCGAATGGTTGCTAGTTTTCTCATGGATATACATCTGAATATAAGGTACTTTCTGACTAATAAAACATAATAATCCGTTCAGGCGAAAAAAAGTTACATTGCATGGAATATCGAGAATAAATATGAAAAAAAAAACCGGTTTTTTGCAAATCCAACAACTTGAAAACTGACAGTCGAATGGTTGCTAGTTTTCTCATGGATATACATCTGAATATAAGGTACTTTCTGACTCATAAAAACATAATAATCCGTTCAGGCGAAAAAAAGTTACATTGCATGGAGTATCGAGAATAAATATGAGAAAAATCCGGTTTTTTGCAAATCCAACAACTTGAAAAATGGCAGTGGAATTGTTTCCAGTTTTCTAGTGAATATACTGACGAATCGGGTGGGTATCATTTCTTTATGTCTAAATTATAAAACAAAGGCGTTTGAACGATATAAATATGATAGATTTTATTTAAAATGTACAAATATAAAGTGAAAAATATTCAATTCAAAGTATTTCGTAAAAAACTGGATTTTTTGTTGTGAAGTCTCCATCATCTAGAACAAATTGATCGTTGGAGCTATCGATGAATATTTTGACACCAGTCTCAGACGTACAACGGCTTAGTGCTACATATAGTTGACCATGGGTGAAAACTGGCTTCGGTAAATGTAGAGCTACTTTCTTCAGAGACTGTCCTTGGCTCTTGTTAATGGTCATTGCAAACGCCAAGCATAATGGGAACTGGAAACGCTGAATTTTGAATGGCAACACGCTGTCTGAGGAAGTTAGCTTGATTCGTGGAACCAGTACTCGATTTCCACGGCTTGAACCTGTTAAAACTTCGCAGTCTATAGAGTTGTTGTGCATAGCTATCACTCTGAATCTTGTTCCATTGATCAAACCTTTTGAAGTATTTAAATTCCTCATTAATAGTACTACAGCACCAAACTTTAATTTCAGATTGTGTCGTGGAAGTCCACTCAATTCTATACTGTTTAAATATTCTGTTGGAAATTGCAGAGCATCATGTTCATTATCAGATATTATTTCATCCATGCTGATATAGCTTTTCTCTTGAAAAAAATCACTATTCATTCGGGATAACACGATGTTATTGATTATGTTACAGTCTTCGTTCCGAGGAGCAAGAACTGCATAGTCAGCTATGTCACTTGATGTTAAAATTGATTCTAAGTCCCCGTAAACAAAATCAACCGCTGACCCTATACCAAGCAATTTTTTTGGAAAAATATAGTTTCCTTCTATCGACTGATGTTTCGGCAGCGTACCATTTCCAACTGTAAGTAAGTATCTTGCAAACTCATCTTGCCCCTCATTTACACGCATATTTTGAGTTAAGTGTAACTTACGAACAAAACGCCACAGAGGATTCAATTTTAAACAGTTCTCAACCGTTGTAGATCGGCTTCCATGTGGCACCACAGGAAGTGTTTGACGGAAGTCTCCACAAAGCAACACCAATTTTCCTCCAAATGGTAGTGAAGACGTGTTCGTTCCACTATTTGCCAAATCTTGAAACAGACGGTTGATGACTGTAAATGCAGCAGATGGCATCATACTTGCTTCGTCGATTATAATCATTTTCGCTGACAACAGTTTCTGTCCATGTGGTGAGTTTGGTGTTACTGATGACACAGAAGTGTCAAAAATAGGAATAGGAAGTTTAAACTGATTGTGCAACGTCCTACCTCCTTCAACTAAACTTGCAGCGATGGCAGTGAACGCGACAGGTAAAACTACTTGATTTTTAGACTTGACATATGACATCAAGACACGTTGGATGTAGGTTTTTCCACAGCCTGCAGGCGCGTCTAGGTAGAATATTTTTGCTTCTGTTGCATGATTTTCTAATGCAGAAATAATAGTATCAATCACTTCTTTCTGTTCTGAATTGCATGTTGCATTTAATGTGTTGAATACATTAAGGTGGAAATCTTGGTCTGTAGACACAGCTTGTTGTTCCGCAGCAGTTGGCGTGGGTAGGCTAAGTGCAGCGCAAGATGTGTTATGCGTGATAAGAATTTCATTGATTTCTAACAATGCCATGTTTTCAGCTACTGTAATTTCTATTCCGTTATGTAAATGGTCTTCAATCATCTGAGCTTTGAATTCTGTCCAGAGATCTAAAGCATTCGAAGGATTATTGAGAGCTAAGATCACTCCAAAAAGATTTCTAACTTGAGCAGGTCTCTGAACACCGCATGCTTCAGAGATGGCGTTTCTATATTCTTCTTCACATCTCACGAATCCATGTGCAAGTGCCGCTTCTAAAAATGTTTGATGCACAACACCGTTCACTGTTTTCAAAAACTCATAGCTCGTTGCTCCTTTAATATTCAACAAAAGTATGCGCAAATGAAACAATTCAATGTTCTTTGGGCTCACCATGTATAACCTTGTAATGACTCTACCACCACCTCGTTGTCGTGGACGCCAACTTCTTGTTGGTGAATGCCATGTATAGTTTTGAGGAACTTCTGTGTAAAGAAAGTCTCGGGCTTCAAGAGAATTGATATTCAATTTAAACCATGCCAACAATTTTGTGTCTCGGTTGAGAGTCTCAACATCGATTTCTTGATCATGGAAATAAATCCTTTGTTGATTAGGTAAATGACACTCCAGTTTAATAACTGTGTGCGATTGATAATGCATTGGATATTCGAAAATCCTCCAAACAGCTTCAGCTGAACCAACATATCTTGCGTTCAAGTAGCTCAGCACTTCATCATAACGGAAAGAATTGGAGTCTCCATCACCAAATGCAACAGTGCAAGCGTCATGTCCTTTATATATGTACTTATAGACGTATTTCACACTCTTGACTGTACTGCATGCCTCTACGTTGATATGAGCGTCATACTTGAGAAGTAAAAAGGGGTTGTAGGGGACAACGAACCTGTTATCGATGTCATTTCCATCAATCGAAACCGTGATTCCATCGTTAGGTCGCCGATATATTGGGAACCCAGAAGGATTGTTCCTTGACTGGTCTGAAAACTCTCGAGGAAAAGATTTGCAGCATTTACCATCAACCATGCATGGAGAATTAGGATTAAAAATTCCACATGGCCCATGAATCATGTTTTCTTGACTATTTTATGTAGAGCTTCATTATTAGGTAACGTGAGATCTGGGATTGTTGCATACACTGTAGAATCGATGTGTTCTAGATCTTGGATTTTGTGTTCCGGTGCAAGAGACACCAATATATGCGCATGTGGCAAACCCCTCTTCTGAAACTCTATTGTGTAAATTAATGCTTCAACTTTTCCAAAGATTTCCTTCTTCCTGATGTCCTCGATTAGAGCATCTAACTTTGACTTGAAAACGCGGGCAATGAGATCAGGCCGCTCGTTCGATGCTTGCTTGTGTTTAAGATTATATTTTATCTCAGGCCAGGTAGGATTGCATGTAAAAGTTATGAAGAGATCTGGCTTGCCAAATTCACGAACAATTGCCATTGCATCCTGGTATTTTTCTTGCATGTTTCTTGGGCTTCCAATGAATGAAGATGGCAGAATAACCATTTGACCGATTCTTTGGGCTCCATTATTCTCACGTTGGTGAATGTAACATTCTGCTCATTCATGTAACATTCTGCTCTAAGCAAACTTTGTTGTGATCTTACAAATGCTAAGCGTTCACCTTCAATACGCACATACAAATCAACAATCCATTGCAGGAAAAGTTTGCCTGAAGAATGAATAATAGAGAATCCGTCTCTTATTGCAAGTCGATTACTGACAAACTGAAGCATTGTGAGTTTGTTTCTTGATACCGTTGCATTTGCTTGGCAATGCTGTAAATTTCTGGTCCATCCTCTATCTCCACCGGGAAATAATAACGGATAAGCCATGGGGTCTAAGTTCGGACTGTGTGATGGTATTATTTGAGGTTGACCTATTTTTGGGTGAACTACAATATCACGTTCTGACTCAGGAATTCCTTCCGGAGAATTCTTGAAGATTGCCGCTACGTCAGAAACAGTTGCGTCATTGTATCTGCGTTGATCCTGTCTTTTGTCTACATGAATGATCATCGTAACCTCCTTCTTCTTGTCAGCTGGTAAACTATCATACATTGTTGCCATTGCTCTGAAACTTTGAGCGAAAGGATTTGTTTGTGACAAATAAGAAGAAAGCTGGTTCATCAAAGCAGGATCACAACCATTGTTTGCTTCTGAATTCATTCGTTGAGCAGCAGCAACTTCGACATCGTAATAATATGTTTGTGCATACCTCGCTGTTTGATTTGTTTCAGGAACAAATGAACCTAAGCGATGGAGAACTTGGCCATGAATTTTATAAAAAAATGGTCCACTTGATGCTGTTTCAACGTTAGCACTTGTGCTAATCATAGAGAGAGCAGCGTTAAAAGACCTAATCTTGGCTCTATAATTCTTGCACTTCGAATCATTGCCAGTTAGCAGTGTCTCGATAAAGTTGTCTGTTCTTAAAGCAGGCAGTTTTACTTTGCCTTTGTGACAACACGATGAACCTTTATTGCCATCAATTTCATTCGAAAAATGCACTGCTTGACATTCCACACATATCCTGTTAAGATGACCCAAATTATGTTGGGGAACCGTAGAAAAATCTGTTAAGGATATAGCAGCATTGGGAGATGCTACCAAGCAGCGTCTATTTTGCTGTTGGCTGGTACGGGTGGGTCTTAAGGATCTACCTTTTGGACGTGAACGCACTCGTCTTGGCATTTATGTTTAGCTGTAGGGATTTAAAGAAATGAAATGAGTGAATTTCGTTGAAGTTCACAACTCACCTTAGTATGACTACAGTTATTATATGTCTTGAGTTTTTGTTGACCAAATGTTTATGTCTTTATAAGTAAAAAATCGTTGATGCTTAGAAAAGAATTGCAATTAAAAAAAAAGATTTATTTTGAAGCGAAAATATAAAAAAGAATGTTTGTTGTAAAATGTTCAAAGAGCACAAAAATTGCGCGTGCGAATATTCCACTCCGCTTTAATTTCAGTGCTGATGAATCATATTCATATTACAGTTTTAATTTGAACGAATAAGCTTTTCAATCAACTTTTTGATTAATTTATTGTCTGCTCTCTTTTTACAACAACTTTTTAAATCGTATGCTACTAATAAAGGAAGAGAAACAACATTTTTTGTTTAAAATTGATATATGAGGAAATATGGCACGTGCAATTTCAATTTTTGTGTATAATTTAATAAATCACGCGCCTAACCTTAAATCCGGTTTTAATCATACTGGATTTATTTTTTTGTTAAATTTGAAACCTTAGTGCACCACTTCAGACAAATACCTTTCCAACGGTGTATCATACTTGATTGTACGACTTTTAGTTTAGGATTTTTGTGTATAATTTAATAAATCACGCGCCTAACCTTAAATCCGGTTTTAATCATACTGGATTTATTTTTTTGTTAAATTTGAAACCTTAGTGCACCACTTCAGACAAATACCTTTCCAACGGTGTATCATACTTGATTGTACGACTTTTAGTTTAGGAGGAGAAGCGGCTTCACTGGCGTATTATATATATAGATTATGGTTGACCAACATATTTAGGTTTTTCAACTATTTCACTAAAAATAGAAAATAATTCATTCGATTTTACCGCATCAGCATATCCCGTAGTTAATTCTATTGTTTGATTAGTGGATTTAGGTTGAGAAATCCGATTTGCTGGGACCGGAAAATCTATTGAGCTCCATTGAAATTCATTGTTATGATGTTGCGGCGTCGGTTTGCTTTGCAGGTGCTGTTTGATAGACAGCTGCTTCTCCATTTCTAAATACTTGCTTCTAGCCGGACATATTACGGAGTTTGCTGTATGATTGCCTTTACAGTTAGCACATAAATGTTTAGTGACGTCTTCATTGAGAGGACATATTTCTGACTCGTTATGTACCATTGTGCAAAACCTACATTTTGGTATCATATAGCAATTTATTGCACCGTGACCAAACATAAAACATTTAAAACATTGCGTTAGCCTATTGTGTCTCTTTTGATATATATCCCAATTGCATGCTACATGAGTAACGTATCTTATATTTTTTAGTTGACTTAGCTTCACCGAGGTCTTTTTATAGAAAACATAGTATACTGCATCATTATCAAAACGTTTGCTTTTCAATTCTATTTTTTGCACTTTTAACGGTTCAACACCTTCATCTTTTAGCGAATCTGCGACTAGTTGCGGCTCCATATCTGGTAATCCATACAAAACGAATTTAGTGGTCTGATTTTCGTTCTTTGTGAGGGAATAACATTCGACACGAAAAATATAAATTCACAATGCATTGTATGTTTCGCTGAAAATATTTTGCTGTGTTTCTTATTTCCGATCTAATTGATCTAATCGTTCTGAGTACTAAAAAGCTATGTAAAAACACAGATTTTTGGTACTCAGATCGATCAGATCGATTAGCAGCGTTGTTTCTTTGTTTGACGAGACGTTGCATTGACTTTTGGTCCACATTATTAATGGTTTAATACAGTAGTCCTCGAATTCCTGGATTTCTGCATGTCTTTGAATAAAGTTTTTATAGTTTAATGTTAAAAATAATTGTTGTTCTTACTTGATGAGATGCTGTGGATAGCTTTTGATAATCATCTCTTTGATTGTTAATGGAGCGATCATTAATGCAGCTGATTTTGCCTCTTGTTTTGCAAAATTAATATAGCAATCTTTTGAAGTGTTGGCTGAATGTACGGTGTCTGAGTCTGAGTCGCTATTTGATGCATTATTCTGAATTGAAGCATTCTCTGAGTTTGATGCTTGATTTCCTCTTCTTGATTTGGTTTAACTTCATCTTCATCTTTCACTTCATCTAACTTTACCTTCCTTATAAATTACATCATAATCAACATTTTCCAGCTCCAGACGCCATCTAAGAATTTTAACTACTCACACTCAAGAATTTTTTTTATTTTGTCAGGGTTCGGTTTAACTCTTGTGTGATTCATTTTGTACGATCATATCTCCTAGGAATTCTGTTTCTCTTTTTTAAAAATCACACTTATCAAGCTGTATTTTCTGCTGTGATAAGCGCTTAAGGACTTGTTGAAGAATTTTGATGTGGTTATCTAGATTGATGCCTACAACGATGATATCGTCCAGATATACGTAACAAATTTTCACTATTAGTCCATATGAAGGATATTGTTCATGGTCCTTTGAAAGGTTGCATGCCCGTTTTTCAATCCGAATGGTATTCGGGTAAACTCGAAGTGCCCCTGATTGGTAGAAAATGCAGTTTTTTCTTGTGAATCCTTATCCATTGGAATCTGGTGGAAGCCTGTTAAGTCAAGGTTGAAAAATAAGTGGATTTCCAAAAGGTTATGCAGTATTTCCTGAATTTGAGGGATGGGAAATTTATCATTAATGTTCTTCTCATTTATTTTTCTGTAATCAATCACTACTCTGACTTTGCGTATACCTGAAGCGTCGTTATTTTTCGGTACTACCCATATAGGGGAAGAGTATTATTATTATTATTAATTGGGGGGGGGGGCCATGCGGGCGATCAGCCACTTCGCACTGCGACCTAAAAGATCTATTGTGCTGGCCCCTGCTTAATTATCCGTCCAGTCAATATTCAGGTTCTTAATGAACCTGACAATATTGCCTCCCGGTACGTGATACATACTATCTGGGCTTATTGCTCTCCCTCCTAGATGTTTACTACAGCATGTAGTTCCGCTAGAAAGACGGTAGCATTGGAGCTCAAGGACCTCGAGAGGGTTGTCCCACTCCCGTATATTCCTACTCCTGCCCCGTATTCCGTTTGATTTTACTCTTACGAGTTGCTGGGAATTGCAAATCACCTGTAGGTCACCCAGCTATACTACAGGAAGGCTAAATAAAACTGGAGGGTGCCTGGTATCCAGAGTCCGCATATTTTGGGCTGATTAACCTATCAGCCATTCATCTTTCGGCATATGCTGTTCCACCTTAGATTAGGGTTTTTTGTCAAGGTTTTCTCCTTTAGCGCCGTACTTTAGCCTGTGCCAAATGGCCTAAAATGTGCCAAGTGGCCTTAGTTACCAGTGGTTGCCACGAGGAGGCAGTACGTACACTTGCGAATTGTGAACAGGTTACCCCTTACACAATTGTACCCATCACGTAGCTGCCTAATGACAAGACCAGAACAGCCCACGTGATGCGCACCCTACTGGAAGGTTACGGAGCTGGTAGATTAATCTACTCAACTTTGATCCCCCCCTCCAATAGACGCCAAACCACCTAGGGGAAGAGTAAGGGCTGCTAGAATTTCGAACAATTCCACTGTTTAGGATATCTCTTTGTTTTTTTTGTATACAGCATACTCATCTTTAGTATTTATCTTATGTTTGATGATTATTGTAGCAGAGAGTTTTCATTCTGCTGTAAAAGGACTTTTTTATTCTCATAAATAGTGTTTTTAAGAACCCGTTTTTCGTGTTCGTTGCTTGACTTATTGAGTTATTTTCATAAATTTTCATGGGCTGGATTGTCTCAAAATTGTTTACGTTTAAGTTTAATTTCGGAAGGCCTATATTCACAGTTGTTTCAAAGTTTTCAGATTTGTACAATCCGGGCTCTATAATGATGTTTTGTGTTCTGACACTATTCAGTCACCATTTGTTTTAGTTTTAAAAGTTACCATATGATTGTAGAGTTTGTATGGGTAATATTTCTGGAATTTGAACATTTTGCCATTTAGGGCTACGGTATTTGTTTTATAATCAATTTTTGCATTAATTTGGCCCATTGATTGTGAAACTAATATTCCATTGAAGTATTCATGGAAATTTTGCCCGTAGTACTGCAGTTTTGGCAGATTGTTACCAGAAAAGTTTATTTTTCCTGTTTTCGTCACTTTGTTACGATGCTATCGTCACGTTCCAACTGAAAGAAAAACTAACAACAAACTCTATAAATTTCCATTCTTTGCTTTTATTTTTCATCGTTTTTTTTGTTTATTACACTTTTTTTTTTTTCGCGCACCGTATTAACATTTCACCGACTGTAGTTCCTGTAAATAAAAAAAAAAAAAAAAAAAAAAAAACAAAACACACATCCAAATTAACTTAAAATCCATGCCATATACCTGATTCCAAAGTAATATTTTGCCCCGGTGCAACATCGCATATATATCCATTCGTACACGGAAAGTATTCACGGGTTGATCTGTCACAATTAAGAACATCCAGCTGGATAACTTAAAAATAAACGAAACCAAATCACCCAAAGAATATTCATTCTTCTTTTAATAGTTACTTATCTGATTCATTTTTGTTTATTATTCCATTCCATTTATTTTTCCATTTTGTTCCTGGAAAAAATAAACCCTATTACAATCACTACTAAAATTTTCATATTTAATTAAAACCAAAACTAAAAAAAAAAAAAAAATATATATTTTTTTACCTGTCACAACAATCACAACACACCGAGCGACAAATAAAAACAAAACCACCAACGCCAGCTGGTGATTTTCTTTGCTGTGTATTTTGTTTTATGTTTCCAATAACTTTTGTGTAGATGGCAGTATCTGTCTTGTTTTTTTGGGTTTTTGGGTGAGTAACAAATTTGGTGCTAAAAATGTTCACAGGTAGAGGCGTCGTGTACCAAAACAAGAATTTTTTTTTGACAACACAAAATTTGTTCTTGTTTTTGGCAAATTTGTGTATAAAAGTCGTGTTAATCATGAGATCGGTCTCTTTTGATCTTTTGATCTCGCCGCGATACCACCGGGACCCAAACCAGGAGGACGTACAACCAGGTAAATAATAGGTAATATTTATAAATAATTATAATAATATTGATGACAATAATAATAATAAGGTTAATCATGAATAATAATAAATCTCAATGATAATAGTAACAACAATAATAAGATTGTTGTTAATAAATAAGAATATTGTTAATAATATAATAATAATATCGAATAATAATATTATCGAGTATAATAATATCCATTATAATAATAAAATTGCTAATAGTGATAATTGCTAATAATTCGATTAAATAATAATCAACTGGTGGTCCTCAAACAATTAACATAATAACCTGGTGGTCCCAAAAACAATATTTAAACGGGTGGTTCCAACAAAAACAAAACTACAGGCAACAAACCAGCATTTACCACAGTTCCTGCGACCGAGTGCAGCGTTCCTGCAACGGATTGGCGTTTCAACGAGGAGTTATACCAAATCTGGCGACATACCGGGACGTGTAGGGATATAGGGTAAGTCTGCCATTAAACGTAACCGAGGAGCGCGGGCACAAATTTTGTGTGGAGGCGCGAAATTTTTTTTTTTTTTATTTCTAGTGGTCTTCGGTCCTTGAGCTCATCGTCCGCAGATCACCGTTATACATCGGAGGAACCCACCGTGCGTCGCGGATCAGTTACCAACCAAATTCTGGTAGATGTACCTCTGTCTTCTTACACGTCGTCGAGATTAAAATCAACCATTTATGTAATTGTCACAACAATTGGTTTTTTTGTTGATTATGGAAATGTTAATTAATAAATATCATTTATGCTTTATAACGTGCTTTAAAAGAAAAAAAAATAATGTGTTGTTAATAATTTAAAAATCATGTGAGAATCATCGGGTGTTTGTGTGTGTGCGTGTGTCTGTTCGTAGGTAAGTAGAGTGTTGTGCCAACCTAATAGCAGCATAGTAATCTGCGAATGGGCCTTCATCATCCACCTACTCCCTCGGGGCTGAGCTTTAGCCGGACATACCGCTGCAGATGAAGGACGTCGTGGACAAATTTCTGGATACGTGACGGAGACGGGACCCACAACTGACAGTCCAGTTCGGCCATCATCCGCTACTAGTGTGTCATCCACGGCAACGTGTGACACGTAGTGGATGATTGGATCGGGGTACAGCGATGACCAGGTGAGGACTCGTTCTCGAGCCCAACTCGCTTCTAGGAGTAGTCTGGGAAACTTGGCTACTGAAGTGGGTTGGTGTTTTCGGTTCGGGTTCAATATCCCTGGTCCCCCAAATTGGACTGAAAGTTGTGTAGATCCCGTCCAAAGGCCATTAACATCGGCCTTTCTGTTCGTCTCACGTAACAACTTCTTGGGCGTTCCCAAAATATTTTTGATTTTTCTAAAGATAACAGACAATTGGGTATTATATTGGGCTTGATTATGTTCTTATTAGCCCCCTTTGTTATGTTATTTTATTTTTCCATTAAATAATTCCTTCTGAGTCCGAATCGTGATCCTCTTTGGAGTTTTGAAAAACTTTGTTTTTTCATTTGTAAATTTACAGAATTAGGCATAATGTCCCTTTTTTGCTGAAAATTGTTTGGTTTATTTTGTGTATTAACCTTTCTCGAATTGGTCATTATGATTTCATTTGAGTTGAATTTACACAGGTCAGCGTAAGCTTCCTCTATGTTTTTGGGTTTTGCCGCTTGGCCATAGCCAAAATAGGGCTTCCTTAAACCGGAAATAAAACCGCTAATGTATTCCGGATTCTGTCTAGCTAGCAATTTCTTTCGTTTTATTGAAAAAAGTATGGACATACATAACTTCTTCTTCTTTATTACTCCAAAGCTGTGACGTATAGTACGCGAGTTCCTGTTTATCCCCCATATTTTCGTGAAATTCTCTGGGTCCCGGGCAACCGCCGCTTGAACATACATTTTAATTGTTGAGGTGAGACCATTTCAACAAACAGGTTAAGCGTCTCTTTGGCCGTTCTTAGCCAAGAGGTCACTTGTTTTTTGTTTCCATCGAAAGTGTGCACTCTTTAAAGATTCGATGGAGTCACATTTATGTAAATTTGACGATTCAAAAACACAAATAATTAAATACACAATAAATCAGATACATGTTTATTTTGTGGGCTGTATTAACTTTATTTTTATATGTACCTATATTTATTTTTAGTTTAAAATCAAAATTCTCTTTTTATGTTTTCTTGTTTGTATGATTAGTGTTGGAATTGAACTAACCAAAAATCCAACGTTTATCAAAAAAGTGATCTCAACGGTAAAAATGAATTGTTCATCCTCATCAGAATAATTTTTATTGTATCCAATTCATTCAATAATTCGTGCATGTTAACGCTTATAATTAGTACATTTATCAATTGCGTCAACATTCCCGCGCCCTTGAAATCACTAATTTCAAATATCTAGATTACATAATTATATACGTATTACAATCAAATAAATAAACAATTAACAAATGAAATAATTTAAATAATTAACATTAAAATAATATAAAAACTTAGCTTATTTACTTATTTTATTTTAAATAAATTTAAAAATTTATTTAATTACAAATTACTCAATTAAATTCTGGTGTATGTGTTTTAATCGGTAGAGGACTGATTCTGGTGATAGCTCGTTTAAAAATTGAATTAGCCGTTTTGACAGTAACCACTCGAATATGACCATCGCTTCCCTTTTGCGTATTAATTATCCTACCCAAAGGCCATTGTAAAGGAGGAATATTATCATCGTGCCATAATACGAAGAGGCCGATTTTTATTACTCCGGTAGTCTTTAGCCATTTGTGACGGTGCTGTAATTCTGTCAGATACTCCTTGTTCCATCGTTTCCAAAATCCTTGCAATGTGGATTGGATTTGCTGATATCTAGATAAGCGATTAAGTTTATGATCAAGAAGTGAAGGCTCAGGTAATGCAGTGATAGCAGTGCCAATCAGGAAATGTCCCGGCGTAAGAGCATTAAAATCAGAAGGATTATTTGACATTTCACTAAGAGGGCGTGAATTCAAACAGGCTTCGATCTGCACCATTAATGATTGGAATTCATCAGAATTAAGAGACGCGGTGCCAATTGCCCGTTTCATATGCATCTTTGCACTCTTGATTGCCGCTTCCCACAATTTTGGGGGAAACGCGGTGGAATTGTTAACCACTGAATGCCGTTCTGCGAACAAAATTCCATTGCTTTAGAACATAATCCACGACGAGCTACAAACCGATGAAGACAGGCTAAAAACGCCTGTGTTGCCAAATCCGCTACCATTTCCAGATGCCTTGACAGCAAAACATATAAATAGACAAATATAAACTTTAATTTTAACCTTCGACCTAGTATTGTTCTTTATTAAGAACGGGCCACAGAAATCGATGCCAACAATTGAGAATGGTCTAGAACTTTTAACTCGGGTTGCTGGTAAATCGGTCTTTATTTCATTCGGTCTAACGCGAAAACAACGTATACATTCGTTGTAAATTTTCCGACATAAATTTCTACCGCCAATTATCCAATAGTTTAAACGAATACTGTACAATAAAGCCTGAGGTCCGACATGCAATAATCGCCTATGGATTTCACGAACGAGCAACCTGGAAAAATGGTGATTTGATGGTAACAAAATTGGATGTTTTTGCTCATTAGGAATGCTGGCATTTGATGGTCGACCCCCAACACGTAATATTCCATCTGAGTCCATAAATGGAGACAATGACTGTAATCGACTTTTATTACAAACGAACTTATGTTTTTGTAGAGTTTCAATATCATTTTTGTACTCTTGTTGTTGCACGATTCGGACTAAACATTTCAAAGCAATCTCTACTTCACTGGAATCTAACTCAGTGATATTGCAGAGTCGTTTTTCTTGATTTTTTAGTTTGCAGTTTCGCCAAAAACGCAAAATCCAAGCTGTTACACGTTTCAGGCGAGTAAATGATGAGGATCTCTCAACTGAACCCAATTTGTTTTCCGCTAAATGGTTACATATAGTATTTCTGTTGGTGGACGTTTTTCTAAGTTAATTAGCTCTAAACTTAACTTATTTTTATGGAATTTAGGCCAAACATTTTTATCACTGGTTAAGTACTCCGGACCAGTCCACCAATACTTAGCATCATTAAATTCATCAGGAAATATACCTCGAGAGACACAATCTGCAGGGTTCTTAGAGGAAGGGAAGTAATGCCAATTGTCAACTGAAGAGTTCTCCTGAATTTGTGTAAGTCTATTCGCAACAAACGTTGAATATCGGTGTGGTTCAGATTTTACACGTAACAATGTAATCTGTCCATAAATATACCGAATCAAACTTTATGTCCAAAATGTTAAGTAATTTGGCAGATACTTCAGCCACAAGCAAAGCTGCACACAATTCTAAACGTGGGATGGTCTGTTGTTTCAAAGGTGCTACTCTGGAATTCGAATATACCAATCTTACGCAGTAATGACCGTGTACGTCACTGGATCTAACATAAAACACACAACCATACCCATTCATGCTAGCATCACCGAAGCCGTGGAGTTCGACTCTATGGTAATTAGGTCGCAGTATATATCGAGGCACAGCAAAACTCTGAAGCTTCATGAGTTGACCTTTAAACTCATTCCACTTCTTGCTGTAGGTTTCAGGTAATTGATCATCTCATTTTATATTAGGAACTGTCCACAACTTCTGCATGAACAGTTTTGCCGTGAGAATTATAGGTGAACATAAACCTAGAGGGTCAACAAATTTTGCATATCTCAGATAATACGTTGCGTTTAGTACAATCAGTATTCACTTTTACTTTATTAAACGTCATCTCAAATGTGTCATTTTGATTATTCCATTTGAGGCCCAAGATCAAGGAAACTTCTAACGATGAATTATTATCTGATAGACGACTACAATTTGATGAGAATTTTCGCAACTCAAAACAACCGCCTTTCAACAGACTGATTAAATCAGACTTAAGTTTAAATGCTTCTTCCACCGTGTCACCTCCGGACAAAACATCGTCCACGTAAAAATCTTTTAATAATACGGTAGATGCCCTTGGGTAAGAATTGAGTTCATCCAAAGCTAACTGCTTTAGCGTTCGAGTTGCGAGAAATGGCGCACTAGCCGTACTGTAAGTTACTGTTTGAAGTTTGTAACATTTCAATGGATGATCTGGACTTTCACGCCACCAAATTCGCTGAAGATCAGTTTGTTTATTTTTTATCAAAATCTCTCTATACATTTTGGCAATATCTACCGAAAATGCTATTCGATGTTTCCTGAACCTAATTACAATAGAGAAGAGGTCTTGTTGAACGACTGGCCCTACCATCATGCAGTTATTTAGTGAAAGGTTTGAAGAAGTTCTTGAAGAGGCACTAAAAACTACACGGAGCTTAGTCGTTGTACTTCTTTCTTTCAATACAAAATGATGAGGGAGGTAGTAAGCATTACTTGGTTCTGAACACATTTCCGTTGAGTCATTAGCGAGAACCATATGACACAATTGCAAATAATCTTTCATAAAGTTCCGATATTCATCATAAATTTCTGGTTGGCGAATAAGTCTCTTCTCAATTTGTAAGAATTGCTGTTTAGCATTTTTACACGAATAACCAAGGTCGTTAATTTTCGAATTTAGGGGTATAGCAACCACATATCTACCAGTCGACATTCTCTTAGAATTTTTATGATAATGTTCTTCACATAATCTCTCTTCGATTGACATAACAGTCTTGACACAAAGGGTGTCCAATTCCCGAAACCTTCGAACTTGGCGATCTATAGAGTATCCAAGCTACATACGGTTTGACGACAAGAACTAACTAGACTATTACAATCTTGAAACCTACTATCCGAATTGATCTTGCCACAGGCTACATAACCAAAACCGCTCTCATAAAACGGAGGAAGTTCTGTTGAAATTCTGACTGTCTTTCCAGAAAACAATTCATGATATAACTCAGCTACAATTAACATATCAATACCATGTTCCACAAAGAAATGAGGATCTGCCAATTCCGAAGTTCGACGGTACTAACTTTCTATCATATTTAACAAGCGCTGAAGGTAAGTCATTAGTTATTTTAGGAATGGTGTACGAGTAACATGTAATAGTAATCGTTAAGCCATTTATTCTTGAAGCTACGGGTACGACCACCTTATATTTTATTGGTGTGACATCACCACCTATTCCTGACACTTGTTTTGATATTGTTAGTCGTTTGATCTTCAATAACCTGCATATCTTGTATGTAATGAAGTTCAAGTGAGATCCGCTGTCCAATAATGCTCTTATATACATCTGAGATCCGTTAGATGATTTTGCTTTGATAATAACAGTGCCTAATAAGACTTGCTGTTGCGAAGGTGGTTCCACTATTTTTTCATTCGAAGTGTTTAATAGCGAATTGGCCGATAATGAAGTGCTAGAACACATTTCTGGATTATCATCAACCTTACTTGTAGTGGAGCAGTCATTCGACAAGTGAATGGAGGTTTCCGACGGTTTGTAATTATTAGTGAAACAAAGTCGATTAGGTTCCACTTTAAAATGTAATAGACCATTATGTTTCAATGAACATTTTCCACAAGGCGGATGTTTACAATCTCGTACATTATAGTTGTCTATTAGGCAATTAGAACACAATTTCTTCGACCTTATAAACTCTAAACGCATCTTGAGAGTTAATTTAATATCCGAAAATGAACGACATTCCAAAATGCTATGATTACCATTACAATAGTAACAAGACTGTGAATTAGAGACTAACGTAAAGGATTTATACGATTGAACCTTTCTAACTGAATTAGCATTAGTGAACTGATTTCCATATTGGCCAGAATTAGAACTGCTAGATGGTTTAATGGTTTCTAAAAGCTGAACTCTTTTATGTAAAATTTTAATAAACTCCTCAAATTTTAAAACATTTTGAACATCCGTGGCATTGATTACAGCTACACGGGTGGAACTATCCAATTTATAAAGCAAATGGTGTATGATTATCAAGTTCCAATTGTCTACATCCACCTTTAAAGATTTTAATGCATTGTAATGTTTTACTATGTGATCCACAAATGATTGAAGAGATTTGGATGAATTTTCTACAGGTGGCT
This sequence comes from Tipula vernalis, assembly GCA_958295665.1. Taxonomy (NCBI): domain Eukaryota; kingdom Metazoa; phylum Arthropoda; class Insecta; order Diptera; family Tipulidae; genus Tipula; species Tipula vernalis. The sequence goes on along the minus strand of OY282560.1, from coordinate 149,069,508 downwards.
TGACATCGTATAACGCTTTCACATGTATTCTTTGAATAGCTATTTCATTATTGTATTTATTACATAACGTTTGCCAAGCGAGTTCATAGTTATCTGCTGTCACAGGTATGTGTTCTACTAACGAGAATGCCTTTCCTTCACGTATATGCGAAACTAAATAATGGAATTTAACGGAATTATAGATTACTCTTTTGTGAACCAAATCCTGAAACGTATCTCTAAACGCCAGCCGTTCAGTTTCGAAACCATTAAATTTAGATAACTTGACCTCGGGAAGTCGAATACCCAATGAAGTAGCACATCCGTTTGATAAGTCTATCATAGAATTATTGACACTTGAATTACCTGTAGACTCAGATTTTTTAATATCATGAATTTGGTTGAGAATGATGGTTTCGAATTCCCCGTATGAAACTTCAAACCATCTCTGTCACTCATGGCACTTGTATCCAGCAACTCAATTTTCGATTGCACATCATAATATTTATCATAAATGTCCCCCCGTATACGATGTAATACCGATTCACAAGCACCTAACGTCATAAGAACACCGTCACCATGTTTATTTTTAAAAGCAGTTAATTGCTCTTTAAACGAGCTTCGTTGTTTCTTTAACAATTCTAACCTTTCAATTTCTTCCGGTTTCAAATTCATTATAATTATTTTATGTTCGGATAATAATCTCAATTTATGGTCACTAATTTAATAACCGAAGACACCTTTCAAAAATATAAATAACACATTTAAGATGGAAGGTCGAGAAGTTACGTTACATACAATATAACGGCGAACCTTGACTAGAAATTTTCGCAATCAATACTAATAACGACGTGACACTATGCGGTTCAAACACATTACCAAACTAACACAATTCAAAACTTAATGAATATTTTACAAAACAATGAAACTGTTGTACTAACTAACTACTAATTATAAACTATTTGTAACCCTTTATACTCACAAACGTTTCTTATGCTGGGTATATTGGCCGACAGTGTATAGATCAGCATAATTGTTCCGGAATTCTGGTCACGCCAAATTTCTGAATTCAATATGAAAATGATGCTCGAAGAAACATCTATGTTTATGTTGATATTCCATGTACTTTGGATGTTGACTGCTGCCATATATCGATCCAATATGATTATGCCCAATGATTTAGGAAACTTTCAAGATGTTCAAGTTTCCAATCGTTGAATGTTGATCTGTGCTGGTTTATACCGATATTCGAGATTAACCAATGACGTTATAACTGCAACAAAGCCGATGTGCGGTGGTAATCCAAATGACGACGAGTGAAATGACCTTTAATTTAATTAAAATGGTTCGATGAATCTTGTCAATTTCACTTTATAACAACTTTATACGTATTCCAACACTGTCTTAGATTCGGTCTCTAAACACTATACGTCAACTACGACAAAATAATGTGTACCTTTATATTATATTCGAAGCCGCTGGTTCAGATGATCCGACTCGAAGGACCAAAAATGTGCACTATTTAAAGATTCGATGGAGTCACATTTATGTAAATGCGACGATTCAAAAACACAATAAATCAGATACATGTTTATTTTGTGGACTGTATTAACTTTATTTTTATATGTATGTGATCTCAACGGTAAAAATGAATTGTTTATCCTCATCAGAATAATTTTTATTGTAGCCAATTCATTCAATAATTCGTGCATGTTAACGCTTATAATTAGTACATTTATCAATTGCGTCAACATAAAGATTGAATGTATTTAATTGGATCTGGGATAAAAACTATCGTACTTCCAATCACATATCTCATTCCTTAATAAAAATGCGTGGTTGTCACTAGCATTTTGACAGTGGCCTTGACAAGGTCTGAAAAGATTAATTAAGTCATCATTTAATCATTTTTGAGAACATTACAATTTTTGAATCTAATATTTTTATCAAAAACCCAACCCCTTCGTGATATTTGACTGTTCCGCTAATTTTGAATAATCCTATATATGTCATTTCATTAAATTCCCACTGCCTAAGGAATGAAGTTTGCCACGTTGGAAAATTTGGGACAGTGGAATTAAATTGAAGGTGAGACGAATTCGCAAAATTTATGTTTTCGATTTTATTTAAATTGAACAATAAACCTGTCTGGAAATAAAAATAATTCAATTTTCATTACCCCTAACGCATTTAGTATTTGCAAACGAAATTTATCTTAAATTTATTGAGAAACAAAAAATCTTGTTTATTTGAAACTTAATTAAAAATTTGCCTTGAGTACGATTTCCAATCATCATAAAAGTAAATAAAAATAAAACAATAAAACATTTGAAATCAATGAAAAATCCAAGCATAAAATAATAAAAATACAAAATTCAATTCCAATCAGGCATATGTAGGTAAATGTGTATGGATATGCAAATGAAATTCGTTCATGGATGCGACAATCAAATGAAAGGCCTTGGGGGATATTTAACTTTCCGTTGTTGTGTTTTAAAGCTCTATAAAAGCGTTACGATTTTGTTATATACGAGTACAGGAATCGAATACAAAATTTCCAGAAAAATAATTAAAATTAAATATTTTTGTGAGAGTAACAAACACATATGTAGGTAAAATCATTTCACACATCATTTTAATGGTGATAAATCATTTCTTTTCCAGGAAAATATATCGCTTCGTACTTCCTGTGCTTTGCCTAAGTAATGTGTATGCGATTACGTTCATTATCTAAAACAGTACAATGATTATGAACCTAAAATTAACAAATTAATGAAAATGTACGAGAACGGTTATGTACACGAAAATGTTTATAAATGAGTAAATGGCGATTAATTAAATATTTATTATGAATATGGAATGAGGTTGTACCCTCTTAGACTAGAATATGCTCACTCAAAATAGAAGCGTGTGGACGAAAATATTCCTTATTTATTTTTCAATTTGTTATTGGAAATATTCTGAGAATACTTGTAGGTGGTATGATGTTCGTTGTGCGTATCTTCTTATACAAAATAGCAACAGATTATTTTTATGGGATAAGCAATAATAATAAAATGTAACAGTTGAAAAAGCATAATGGTTTGACGTAAAAATCATTCCTTTCGGAAATGTAATATAGAGTTCAAATAATTAAAACATAATTCGAGGGGAGACAATATTGTTTAGCTTTTTTCGTCATTCAGGATACTGTTTTGACGTCGTAGAACTGTGTCTTTGTAATTGATTTGTATAGGGGTGCCACCAACCTTTAAACAAATAAAGGTAGCAAAATGCAAAATATACCAAGTTGTGGACAAATAAATCCAATTATCCTAAATAAAGTTACGAAGCCGGTGGTGGGTGTATAACTCCGTGAGATCTCAACTTATTCGAACATCGTATATTAGTATCTACGAACAGTAATTCAACGAAACCGACAAATAGACAGAATTCTATTTATTTAATTATATGATTTTAATATGTTTCGAAGATTGTAAGAGAATTTAATCGAAACACACTTAAAATGGTCTAATCACCGGTAGCATATTAGAAATTACATGAATTAATTAACATTCAACAAAAAAAAAAAAAAATTAATAAAGTAAAAATTAGCGTACACAGAAATAGAGCTGTGTGAATATTGTGAAGAAGAAAAATTGTAAGAGATTTCATCTGTATTAGCATGATTCGCTAGTACTTAACGCACAGCACATTCTGTATATATAGAATGTAAATTGTTTGATAATCAGTCCAGTCGCCGCGGCCTGATGAGAATATCGATTTTTTCATAATCATAAGCTCATCAGTTCGAAACTGGATTGAATTCTTTAACAACCTTCTGTAGCCTTACAAACCGTTGACTTTCTTCATTTTTTACATCGCGTTACTATCCTTTGATCATACCGTTGAACGATAATATAGAAATAGGGTTGCATTTGTAAAGAAATGTTTCTAAAACATTCTATTTTAACAAAAAATCGTAACGGTGACTACAGCAGAAGCAAATTATATTATAAATAATGCAAAGCAAGTTATATGCCCAACCACAAACACTGATAAAATGTATTTAGGAAAGGATGTCTTAAATCCATTTAATTCTATTCCACGTTAGATATTCCAAGCATTTTTACAATGTCATATAGGGAATAAACGTCGATTCAATTTTATTTTGAGTAAATCAGCGGGACGACTTAAAGGCTTGAGTGAATCTCTAAATAAAATGTATGTTGTGTATTTGAGCCTGTATGAGTTTTTGAAACCGTTTTTCGTATATAAAATATAGACTTACATAGTACTTACATAGACTTACATAGACTTACATAGTTGGGCAAAGTGCCTATTTTAAGAAAGAAAAACGAAAAACCTTTTAGGATCCGTGCATTATTTCTGAAAATTATAAAATGATATTTTCATGTTCGTCAATATTTTACAAATCTGTACATTTTAGTGTTAAAGAATAAGAAACATATAAGAAAAAAAAAATTGTAATTGCTTTTCGAAATGTTTCCAAATATTTTTAATTTCATGGTGGATTCATGAGGTCGTGTTTTACCATAGGGAATTTTTCCGAGCTTCCAAATCAATCAAATTACATTTTTTTCTGTTTATTTTAGTGATTGATTGGTTTAGAAGGAGCACGGAAATAAATATCTAGGGTAAAAATTGACCTTGTGAATCCATAATCACAAATCACAACTCTATATAGAAACTTTTTGATCCGAGTTATACCCTACCTATTAATATTACGGTTATTGTAACCCTATTAAAATAAATAATACATGTGAGTTGTATTAAATTACAAAAGATCTTGGATAAATTATTTTCTTCCGAAATTTATCGAGTAATTTATTTATATTCATGATTGCCCTGACGCCTTACTTTGTATTAAATCATGTAATTGTTTAAATTCAGAACATAAATGAACGATACCAAGACAAAGCGCCATTGTTAGTGTAAAATTATTGTACCCACTGCATGTATTTGCGCGAAAATAGAATGAAAATACCGAACTATTATCATGAGAATAAAACTGAGAGAATTTAAAACACAGAGAAACAAATTCATGTGGAAAGTCTAGTAGGGAGAATTTTATTTCAAAATACGGTATCCCTATATATAGGTGAAACATACCCATTACCAAGTATCGATGATTAGTTGGATGCACTTCAAGCCAAATTTAGTTGCTTTCTGTGTCGTAAAACTCCGTAAGTGTTACTACTGAGAGTATCAAAGAGAGTAAAAATTTCATATAAAAAAATTTCATTTGGTAAAAAAACGTCCATAAATCAAAAATAAATTTTATTTTAATTCCTGGCAATAAATGTTCCCATGCCGCACCATCTGTTGTGAATGAACACATGCTCAAAACTGAAAGTGTAAGCATGATGTTGCCCTTTAATATAAAATTCCCATAAATAAATAAAAATAATACTTAATAAACATAAAAAAAACCAACTTTTCCGTCTAGCTTGGAGTCGTCCGTAAAGAATTGGAATGTTTCGGTTTCCGATATAGATCGACCCCTGCAGGATTCCCTTGAAGGGAACATGGTCCGAAATCGCTTCTTGAAGTGTAGAGTAGGTATAACGTAAATAGTCAAGATTCACTAGCTCATCTATCTAACAATAAACGAGCGTTCTATATTAAGATACTTCCACTGAGAGACAGAGAGTAACTCTCCATCTCCAAAAATGACAATCCCTCTGTAATTGTCTCTGCTTTCACATATTAAAGGCACCCTCTATACCAGGAAACGCCATTTAACAGAGCTCCTTCGTGTTAGTCGATGTCTCCAAGTCTTCAGAACTTCCTTTGGGCCTTCCTTAATTCTCTTTTCCTAGTTCCCCCTTGTAGGAGTCCAATCTTGAGCCTCCCTTGTACTTTGACCCTATTAAAGACTGTTCGATAAGCCTGATTTTTGCTTTCCTCTAGACGTAGGACCGGTTGCATAGGGCCGGTTACATGTGCTAGCAACGCTATTCAACAAGTCCTGCAGTTCCTCTATACTGCCGTGCTAAGCATATTTTCCATAACTACATTTTTGGCCTGATGCCAACCGATAGCTAATAACAAATTTTATCATTACAATCAAAAAAAAAAAAAATAATGTAAACTAAATTGAGAAACACGAGATAAGAAAAATGGTTTTCATTTTTAATGCAAAATACGCTGATTTCAAAACTTTAACATCAATTTTCTCAAAATGAATTTTTTGTAGTTATGTAAAACATGCTTAGCACGGCAGTATAGTCGTCAAGTTTTCCGTGGCCCTCGGCGGCAAAAACCCCTCCATTATTTCCCCATATTTGCTCCAGTTGGTCGTTCTAGGGTTCCTTATGGCTTTCCGGATAGTAGGGTGAATGTCGAGGCTCAGGAAAAGATTGTTCCTTGTCCACTCTCCTTTTTTTAAACATATGAAAAATATTATTTAAGGCAAGGGTTCGGTGTAGAAAAGTTCCCGCCCCATATTATATACTGAAATGTTAGTACTCATCAAGTAATCAGAAAGTGACTCACCTTTTTCGTTGACATCCGTGCTTCCCCAGATAGTATGATGCTTATTGGCATCAACAATCAGTACCACGCCGATCGAAGATCTGCTCCTCCAGGTTATCCGGATGAAACTCCTTATCCGTCCATGTAAGCTGAAACCAGCCAAAATCTGCAACTGCATACTTCCAGACAGCAGTTGTGTCAACATTGCTGTATTGAGAAAAAAGGAAAAGATTTAAATTATTTGTCCCAAGAGTACAAGATCTGATCATCCGAGATTTACAAGAGGATATAATATTGTACCACTTGGTTCTGAGGCCACGAGGTTCTTAGATTAGTACCACGTCTTCACCCGAACTTGTCAAATGGTAACGTACATCAGAATATGCAATCATAGTGTATGTATCTTTGGGGAATTAAGGGTCAGGCGAAATAAAAAAACTGCTCTACAATAAAAATGAGTAAAAACTTAGTTTTTACTTTTTGCTTAAATATGTTTTTTTTTATTGATCTTTACTTTTTACTTTCTTCTTAATTTATATCCTAATATTTCGACCTTATGGTCATATTAATAGGTAAGCTAGTATTAAATAATAAAAACTATCGTACTTCCAATCATATATTTATATTTAAATTATTATTTTTTAAATATAAAATTTAAATATATGACGCAATCAATTTGTTCTGTTTCTCTTTGTGATTACATTTGTAATTACACTTGTGAAGACACTTCAGAGCCCATTCTACCATTCTACTTATTCTATAAAGCCGTCGCCGATAGAAAATTCGTTGGCCAATATAAAATTATGTAAAACGCAAGCCACAGTGATACTCTTATAATTTCATTGATGGCTAGACGTATCCATAAACTTCAATTTATGGAGTTAACCCTTTAATAAAGCAAAATCGCGTTCTTGTGTCGTGGAAAGTTGGCTATTTTGTTTAAAGGGTGTTACCAAATAATTGGTATTTGGACATAAGCCGTACCGCTTCAGGAAGCAAAGTGTCGATTATTTTCATATAAAAAATGGAGGTGTGGCGACAACATGACTTTCTTTTATGAACAGCGAATTTTGAGAAATTTATTTTTTTTATTGTATATTTTTTTAATTTTTTGGAAACATTTTGTATTAAGTAGTTTTTTGTAAACCTTATACTTTTTAAGATATTTGCCAAATACATTTTCTGAACCAAGGGAGTAACCACTTCCGGTTAGCCGATTTGAAGTAAAATTCACTGGGACCTCCCAATTTATCAAAAATGCTTAAATCTGAAGTTTCAGTTCGATTGGTTAAACCATCTGGGCTGTAGAGAGAATACAGACTGACATACTAACAGACTGACAGACAGACACCATTTCGAAACCCACTTTGTCGGACTCAGCCGACCTCAAAATAGATAAATCTCTATAAATGTCAAGGTCCAAAATTTTCATGAGTTCTATACTACATTTTACTTACGTAAGAGAAAGTAGTAAAGCGTCATGCATCCGCCATTGGCTGCCTTTCGTTTGTCGCCGCATAGCAATGTAGCTTTAATTAAGAAAATAATTTGAAATAGGATTAGTAAAAGTCAACCTTGCAGAATTATGGAATGCAGAGACTTACGGTTATAAAAATCCACAGAATTTCCTGTTGGTTGGTTGATCTGAATGTGTGAACCGTCCATCGTACCCGCTACACAAGAAATGGCAGACTACAAAGAATTTCTAAAATATTTAGAAAAGTGAAAGTACGATCTATGAACATTAAATATGACAATTCTTTTCAGTGGTTCCATGCTCACATTTGAAATTTCCACCTGTTTGAGGTATTGGGAAGCCGAATGAATATTGGCTTCAGTTTTGCCATATTTTAATAATTTGAATTTATTTGTATATATATATATATATATATATATATATATATATATATATATATATATATATATATATATATATATATACAAATATATATATATATATATATATATATATATATATATATATATATATATATATATATAAAATAAAATTTTTAAGTCATGGCGGCTGCAAAATTTGAAATAGTGTTTTTTCCCATTGGATGATTCCCAACTACGCCAGAATACACTTTTGGGAATTGGGGAATAAAAAATTGGGAATTATTGAAGTTTGGAAATATAGCAATATTTTTCCCAATTCCCAATTCCCAGGGAATAGCCAGAATAGGGCCACAGGAAGCAGTGGAACGCATACAGTTTGCGTTTGGATGCTGAATTCTCGTTTAGTCAGTGGGTTTCAATTGACCGTTGCAACTTGGAAAAATATTCAAAACCATTAGACGAATTTCTGGATTACTTCATAATTAAGTTGAAAAATTTGGTTCATTGCTTTATATCACTAACACAATCCGATTTCATAAAAAATAAAAAGTTAACTCTGGAGCCAACAGAGGTTCTTTTTAAAATCATAGTACCATTTAAAATGCAGCACAGGGTGTTCATTGGAACAACAAACAAGCGACTATTCATCGATTTGTAATTTACAAAACTGATGGAGGGATATTGCAGCACTACAGCTTCATTGTAATATCAGATTGTCTTCACCATGACGCTGTAGCGGTTCACTTGTTCATAGAAAAAATATTGCAGTTTTTGAAAACAAAATATTCCGGATTTATCTAAAATTTATTACGTCACAGATGGTGCAGTATCACATTATAAAAATAAAACAAATTTTATGAATATAACTAAACACAAAGAGGATTTTTAAGTTGATTGTGAGTGGCATTTTCACGCAACTGCTCACGGAAAGGGACCATGCGATGGAGTAGAAGGTACTGTTAAGAGAATGGCATCCAGAGCCAGTCTCACCAAAGAATATGATGGTGACATAACCAATGCGAAGGAACTTTTCAAATGGACTAAAACGTTGAAAACTGATATAGGTTTTGAATTTTGTTCAGATACTGAATATAAATTAAAACAAATAGAACTACTTAGGCAGTAGATTAGAGAACTTGAAAACAATAAAAGGTACTCGCGATTTTCATGCAGTTATACCTTCAACAGAACGCTACTTAAAATGTCAAAATATTCAAATAGTGAAGATTAAATAACATGTAAATTTTAACCGTATAAATATCTTTAAATTTCTAACCTTATTTTGTAATAAACATTTTTCCTGTCAATATTTTTTGTTTTAAATTTAATTTTGAATCACAAAAACGAGTGAAAAAATTAACCTGGAAAAATTAAATAAAATTGAGTTTTTGTAAGAGGACCAAAAATATACCATTCGATTTTTGAAATTTTCAAAATAGGTAGAGTCATACTTAAACGTATTTTGCACGAAAATGGAAAATTTTACTAGCGCAAGTTTTTAGTATGTTCAATAGAATTAAAGGACGTCAAATTTAAAAAAAAAAAAAAAAATTGGATGATCATTGAGAAAATGCAAAAATAAAATTTTGGCGGGAAATTTGAAAATGAAGAAATTAAAGAACTTACCATTTTTATATTTTTTTATTAATCCGTATTAACTTACCTTTAAAACGAGCCCTATATCATAAATATAGGATACTAGTGGCCTGTGGCCCCTACGGGGCCGAATCTACGGCAAATTTAGTTCGCTAAATGGTACCAGTTTTGTATATTTGTTGTTTGCTACTATTATGTAATTAAACAATTCATTTATTTTAGTTTAATATATTTTTTATTATAAAAGTATAACCAAAACGAATACTTCTAGCAAACGTTTAACTGCCGGTCCTAGGCCTTATATTTGTAAAATTATGTCATTTTATTTGTCAGAATACATAATGTACATATTATTTTATAAAAGTATTTCTTTATAAACAATATTTTTCGTATAAACGCCGTCTTCATCTTCTCCTTGATCACTCGTTTTATTTATGACTACCTTTATATCAGTGGGGGCCTTCGCACGACTAAAAGCCACATATAGCTGCCCGTGAGTAAATACTGGTTTAGGTAGGTAGATACCGATTTTTTGAAACGTCTAGCCCTGCGCTTTGTTTATTGTGATAGCAAATGCGAGTCTTAATGGCAATTGCAATCTTGATATTGTAAATGGCATATTTGGATCAGTTGTTATCAGCTTTATTCTTGGCATAAAAACAATATTACCTTTTCCTACACCTGTAATAACTTCTAGTTTTACAGATTTATCAAATAATTGAATCACCACCATACGGACACCATTGACTAAACCTGATCCTAGGTTCATATTCCTGATAAGCATAACTATTGCACCAACTTTCAAGATTAGTTTGTGTGGTGGCATTCCAGAAGGTGTAATAGAATTAATATACTCTAATGGTATGTTTAATGTTTCCGAAGGATCCGTTGTGATGATCGAATCGACACTGCAATACTCCTTGGAAACTCCGGCAATTAAATTTAGCACCTCTTTGTTGATCTGGTAGCAATTATCGTTTAACGGGCAAACAATTGCTCTCACTGAATACTGCTCTATATTAAGGGGATCCAAAGAATCACCAAAAATATGGTGAACAATTGAGTTTTGTTCGCATATAAAACTGGTGGGAATCTCAATCATGTTTTGTCCATGATCACATTGCAGTGTTCCATTTCCCAATTGAAGCAACCACTTGGCAAATTCTCGTTCATTGGCATCAGCACGCATATTTTTACTTAAATAAAGTTTGATGAGGGAATTCCAAATTCTGCTTGTCTGAATACACGATTCGAGGATTTGAACTTTACTTGCCAATGGCACTACTGGTAAGACTTGTCTGAAATCTCCACCGAAAAGTATTACTTTTCCACCCATTGGAACGTTAGCTAATAACGCGTCCTCACACTTCATAATATCACGAAGTAGGCGATCTATACAGTCCACTGCTGCTGCTGGTATCATCGATGCCTCATCAATTAAAATAACTGATGCTTTACGTAACGCTGTAGCTCTATTTGATGTTGGTTTTATCGAAGAAACGGACGAAGATATTACCGGTACAGGGAGACCGAATAAACGATGTAGTGTCGTTCCGCCATCTAATAGTAATGCCGCTATTCCAGTCCAGGCAGCTGCCAGAGCTATGTCACCTCGCCCCCTAACTATACTCAAAATATATGAATAAACGAACGTCTTACCACATCCACCAGGAGCTTCCAAGAAGAACAAATTAGCTTCGGCATGACCTGAGGTTGCGTCCAGAATCCGATTTACTACATTTTTTTGATCATTATTTAAATGATCATAGATATCAGCACCTCGAACAGTCTCTTCAATTTGGTTATATGCAGGCTCAATAGATCGTAACATACTCGGTATTGGTAGACCGATCCCGCCGCAGTCTAAACCATTAGCTCTTAGAATTTGATCGATTTGCTGTAATGCTGCATTTTCAGAAGCAGATTCGTCAACTTCAACCATATCTTCTGTCATATAAGCTTTGAATGCCATCCACAATTGATTTGGTGATGTTGGTTGGCAAAAACAACAAATATAAGAAAACAGTTCCCGCAGTTGTCGTAGCATATGCGTGCTCTGCATTTCTTCCAAACAGTTGTGCCACTCGGAATCGTCCTCAAGTAGACCTCGTGAAAGGGCCGCTTCTTTGAAGGATTCCACGGTTACCCCATTGTAGGAGCGCAAGTCAGCAAAACATTTAGCCCCTTTTACATGAAGTAGTAACATGCGTATATAAAATCGAGTATGATCATTTGGCGCGACCCCGTATATTCTTCCAATCACTTTGCTAATACCTCTTTGGCGTGGCATCCATTTATTGTTTGTAAATTTGTAATGTTGCGGGATGTCATTATACAAATATTGGTTAGCATTTTGATCACGCATGTTTAAATCAAACCATGCTGTTAATGTTGTACGCTTTGAATTTGACACTTCAAGTGCATTTTGTTCACCCCCTTCTCTAAAATACACATTCTGGAAGCCATCGTCATGGACTGCTAAACGAACTATTGTATGTGATCGGTCATGCATTTCGTTCGCATGAAGACGCCAAATACACTCGTGTGAGCTAACATATCGCATGTTTGCATATGTTATAATTTCATCATATCCTAGTTGATGGCCCTCATTGACGCATCTAACGAATTCCATACTTGCCGAGTCATAGCCTTTATATACATATTTAAAAAGGTATTTCACCGAGCGGACACTGGAACAAATTTCCACATTTATGTGAGCGTTGTATTTCAACAGTAGAAACGGATTATAAGAAATGACATCACGATTATCAATTTGATGAACTCCTTTTTGTGCAATTATTCCATTATTACGCCTGCGATACTTTGGATATCCGTTATTATTTTCAATCGTTTCTTCCAAAAATTCCTTCGGGAATTTTTTTGTGCATTTCCCATTATTCATGCATGGAGCATTTGGATTACGAACACCACATGGCCCATGGATCATACATGAAACAACAGTACTATAAAGCCTTGGAAAGCGTACCGAATCAGGTATTTCAGCACAAACACATATATCAATATCAGCTGGTTCTTGAAATTTGGAGTCTTTATCAAGTATCAGAAGCATATGGAAGTGTGGTAATCCACGCTTTTGAAATTCTATAACGTACACATGGGCGACAACAATTCCCAGGACGCTATTTTTTAAAATATCTGTTTTCAACTCGTTTAGCTTGCAGTGAAATACCCGGGATACAATGTCAGGACGATCAGTAGGCTTTTCATTTTCCCCCAGCTCTGAAGTTATTTCTGGCCAATTCGGATTACACGTTATCGTTAAGAAAATGTCTGGTTTTCCGAATTTCCTGACTATCGCCATTGCATCTTGATATCGTAGAGCCATATTACGTGCACTACCCTCAAAAGAAGACGGTAAAACCACAATTTTTCCCGCAGCAAGGTTTTGTAACTGCGCATGCTGTAGAACAAAATCCTGTAGTCCTCTATAATGTTCAACGCGAAGATCCGACTGATGCTGTCGAATATAATTCAATCTTTCACCTTCAACTCTAACATACAAATCGACGATATACTGTTGAAATAGATTTTTTGATTGGTGAATGTGTGAAAATCCTTGGCGTATAGCAAGTCGGTAGCATGCAAATTGCAACATAGTCATACGTTGACGATTTTTTTGGCGACGTGGACCATTATGAGTCATTTGAGGGTCCCATCCTGGATCACCATACGGATATAGCAGTGGATACAGCATAGGATCGCAGTGAAGACTTAAAACAGGCAACACTTTCGGACCACTTTGCCGGTGGTGAATAACGACATAACGATGACCTGGAGGTTCTCCATCAACAGAATTAAATACTCCGGCGATCTCATTTGCGCTGGGTCTATTAAATCTCCGCATATCCATTGAAATATTATCAATAAACCGAAGCTCTAGGTTGAGTGCCTCTTCTTCTTGTTCGATCGTTTCAGCTGCAATCTTGTAAGCTTGAACGTACGGATTGTTAGCAAGAATATCAGTCAAGCTTGCAAATATTAATCGTTGTAATCCTTTATTTTCTTTACGATTCATACGTAAGTCAGTAGCAACCGACGATTCAATAAAATAAAGCTGGCCATAAGAAGCGCTTTCTCCATTAGGTGGCAACAAATCCGAAATGTAACGGTAAATCTGTCCTTGTATTTTAAAACAGTATGGACCATTGCCTGGAATTTCTTTTTTTGTAGCTGATAGGGAGGCAAATGCCATTGCACTATTATATTTCCGAATGTGTTTGATAAAATTCGTACTATTTAGAGTTAAGTCTCTCAACTGCGGATGTATCTGTAGTTCTGGGAGAGATATAAGAGCGTTATGACAACATGAACTAAAATGACCATTAGTTGCCTCTTTTACAAAATGTAAAGCTTTACAATGCACACATTCAATATTCATTGCACCCAAGTTATTTTCTAGTATTGTAGATTCATCCAACAAATCTTCCCTGAACGACATGTTGGCCCTTATTTTAAGATGGCGGCGATAATCATTAACTCGCATCCTATGGAACTGCATTTGCTCGTTCACATTCCGAATAACACGCCCCCTTTTGGCTGATCTTCCTCGACGAACGGTACTCATTTTAAAACTATTAAATATTCCTTTTCAGGTGTTTATTGTCGCACTTTCTTAATAACACAATGAATTCACACAATTAGATTGAAAAAATGACAATTAAAACTTTTTCAAAACAAAATTAAAACAAAAGTATAATATTTATGTATTAAAAACCCATATATAAAAAAATAACAAAAAACTTACAAAAAATGGACTATTCGGAAAAATAGGGAGATCCGCTTACTGATTGCATTCGGATGGTTTTTCCAAAAACAACAAAAAGTAAACAATTTGGAGGAAAATTTTTATTTTTGCAACAACCTTGAGATTAATATCTATCGAATGAGATATATTCGATGGTTGTAGGAGGCGATTTAATAGTCTAATTTTCATGTACACTTCGCAATTATATATATAGATTTATTTTTCCTTTTATAACCATAAACACAACATCATGTTCATCATTTTTCTCAAAATTTGACATCCTGTATTTTAAACAACAACAACAAGAAATCACGTTCTACAAATTTTTTTTTTAATCAAACTACAAATTCAAAACATAAAAATGATAAAATTAACACATGACTCCCAAAAATTTCTGATTTGACGTATTTTCCACCATAAGTCGTGTTTTTTTATTCTCTCCGGATAGCTGCTATCGAGAGCCGTCATTTTTATACGCCTAAATTTAAATTTGACGCGCTATTTATTGGTAAACTAAACTTATTTAACATCAAACTATCATTTTTAATTCAATTGTTTACCAAAAATTTCAAAATAAAAGATATTTGGCTCTACCTATTTATACGGAGCGCTATCGGGAGCCATTTTTTATATGACGGCTCTCGATAGCAGCTATCCGGAGCGAATAAAAAAACGCTACAATACTCGTACATATACGTATGTATATACGAGTATACATATGTACATATATGAGTAATTTCATTGTAAAACAGCAAAAATTTTGGAAATTTGAACTTTATGATTTTTGATTTCTTTAGTTTTTGGTGTACGTGTAGTAGTTAAAAAAATAAAAAACAAATTTTTTATTTTTTTGATATAGGGTGTGTATTGCGCACAGGATGGTCCCAAAGGTTTGCAAAAATAGTGAAAAACGCCATTTGGAGTAAATTTCAAAGGCAAATTTATGAATTAAAAAATTAATCGATTTTAAAATTTTTTTTGCGTTAGTTAGAGTGAATACCGAAATTATAAATTCTTATAAAATTATAATCAAAATTAAATTTTTTTGATTCGATATATAACGGTAAAATATTAAATGAGATATTAAACTAAATATACCTTAATTTTTTTTTTTTTTTTGCTCAAAAAAAGCTTAACTAATTAGCTTTTACATACTCAAATACGGCACTAGCGTCATTTTGTGTTTTTAAACTACACTAATCCAAACATAAGGCATTTTTAATAAAAACTCAACGTAAGTAAAATATGAATGAATCTCGTTTCAAGAAAGTTTTTGATTTCACTTCTTCGCAATTTGCGACCATGTCGAACAAAAACAAAGCAAAATTGGCGAAAGGGTTAGACGGCAGAATAAGAATAAAAACAATAAAAATGGTTCAATTTATAAATTTAATTTGAAATATATTGTTCACTAACAATTTGTGAATTTGAAAATGATTTAGTTACAAATTTATTTTGTGCCTTAGGTATAAAACCATGATAATCCTGAGTTCGCTTTATAGTAATTGCACTTTGATAACGACTTTTTAAGTGTAATTTGACTTCATCATACTCTGCTTTCGTTGCATACTCAAAATGCATTGTTGATTTCCATGATCTACTCCATTCGTATAGCTGTTGTGGAGTTTGAATTGATCCCTTTGTTAAACTGTAGCGATAGGCACCTCTTTTAAATGTTCCACCAACACCATCACACGCCCCTTTGCCGTGACTGGTAGCATGAAAATGCCACTCAGCTGCGATGTTAAAATCTTCTTCATGATGGCTTAGATTAATTAAATTATTTTTATATTGTGTTATAGCTCTGTCAGACATATAGAAATTTTTTTTGATGTTCGATGTTATTACTTTTGTTATAAATTGAATCATTTTAGTTTTGAAGAGATGTACTGCGATGCTATCGTGTTCCATACAATTAGAAATAATAATGAAAGTTTATAGCATGTTTCACTGAACTGCTCTCAGGATCCTTGTAATAAATAACGAACGGATGAATGGTCGCTTGTGCATTATTCCAGTGATAACCTTGCACTGAATCTTGTACGATAAAAGCATAATTTTCCGCGAAATCACATTGTACAAGCAGATCCCCTTCGTGTAAAGATTTTTTTTTTTTTTTAAGAAATTTTGATTGCTCTTTCGATGTAAAATGATGATGTATCAACTTGGTTAAATTATGAATAAATGTTTCTATAAACTTTGTCATTTGGTCTTCTAATGTAACCAAACTGCATCTTTGAACGGTAATCCATTGTTTATACTTAACTTTTGACACACCACTGTTATTGAAGTATTTACGCAACAATTCTTCAAGTTCTTCCAAATTTTTAGAGCATACTTTACACTTTTTAATGTAACATTCTTGTATTTGTTCATCACCACACATAACGAATGAAATTAAATCTTTGTAATCTTTAAACGGGAATTATCTATTGTCTCGGGGGTGAACTGGTTTTATAGTGCCTTAGATCATCAGCTTCATGTTTTGGTGCATAAGACAATGTAACGATCGCATAAATTTGTTTGGTCAGCTGTACCAATATTTTGGTATCAATACATCAAAGTACCAATGTACTGTTCAATTATAAATCAAATAGAATGATTTGTTTGTTACACGAGAGAAAAATTATCCGGTTCTTTTGGTTAGTATATGGGTGAGCGAGAGATACTTTATCTAAAATAATCGCAATTAATTAGTCGTATAGTACGCATTTTGTTTATTTCAATTTTGAACTCGGAGGTGCAACATAGGCAGGCCAAAGCAAGACAAAATATATTGTGTTTTGAAATTAAAATTGTGGGCCATTGCCGAATAATTGTGTTTTGATATACGTGTGGATATATCTGTTATCTAGTAAGTTTTTTTTTACTACCAAGCTTAAATTAATTTGTTCTAACAAAGTGTAACGTATCTTATTCATTTCCTAGTTTAGCCGAAAAATAAAAAAAAAAATAAAAATTTATTCATCGCAAGTGCTTATACATGCCTGCTTGGGTTTAGTCGATCGAAATTATACCATATACTAAAACAAAGATCGTGAGGTGTAGTTTCACACACAGCAATTGCCGTATATAACACAAACTTTTAAGTGGGAAACAGTAATTGGTCATTCGATACAACGAGACAACCATCAAGTCGTTCATGTATAAATTGCAAACAGGATACTAACTGTTCTATAACAGCAAGAAAAGCGTAAACCATACAGTTAACTTACGAGTATACTGTCAATTTAAGATAAATCAAAATTGAAGTGGCATTTATGTATCTTAGTGTTTAGTTTATTATTATTATTTCAATTAAAATTACTTATACATATATAAAAAAAGAAAAATTAGCTTGTATTGAAAATTAAGGAAAAAAAAATTAGTTATCCGTGGAAAAGAAAAAAAAATTTAAATTAAAATTAAATTAAATTATTTGTTAGAATCAGTGTGGTGTATATAAGCATAATCTAATTATGTATATTTGGTTGAACTTTGGGCCGAATTTTTTGTTTAAAGTTTATTTAGGCACTGCGACCACCAGAGCGCTCTAGCGGATTGTAACCTGAACCGTAAGTTTTTATTTATAACTAAATAATTTAATAATTAAATATATTGCTCGTATGCATACACAAAATTAATCAAGAAGTTTCGTAGTTGCAAATAAATAAGTAATTTTTTTTTCTTATGATGATCGATGCATTTCTTAATTAAAATAAGTTAATTTTCGTTGTTAATTATTTAATTTTTGGTGTTTTTGGCGTTGTTAAATTTCAAACATATTTCTTATTATTCGCTATTATTTTTGAGCTAATTTTTTTTGGTGATATTCTTAAGATAACTTATGTAATATGTCGAAAATCAATAATTAATGATTTAGTTTATTTTTTTTCTATTGTAAGTTTTTTTTTTAATTAAAATATTATTCAAGCATTGCCGAGAGTGTAATGCTTAACTAAAGTCATTTTTTTTATGATGTGAAGTTGTGAATGTTGTTCGTCATTGGGAAGCTGGTCCACATTTAAGACATGGTAAATATTTGAATGGAAGTTGGAAGTCAAAAACCCCCCAGCCGACTGTGATTACCCGCACAAACCCATGTCTGACTTCAAACCACCCAACCCTTCCATTACAACAAACACAAACATTATGTTGACTGCCAGAACCCAATTTTATACAGTGGTTTGGACGTAGTTGTGTGAACTTTGTAAATCCTATTTTAACTGCAGGGTGATGAGATTTAAACTTGATGTAGGCCTCATTTAGAGAACATATTAATACCCCCTTCTGAGTATTCTGAAGAACAACATCATGCCTCCCCGGCATCATTCCATTTATTTCATCATCCTCAAAAAAAGATTCTACTAAGCTCTGATATCTTATTTTTATGGATACTGCTAGATACTACTGGATAAGTATCTGATATCTTATTTTTATGGATACTGCTTTTAGTTATTAAAGAGAACGTACAATTATGTCTTTGAAGATCCTTGCATTGATCAATTAAATAACGGGTAGCACCTTCTTTAAAATAATATTGAATTTCGTGATGTTTCATCTGCTTTGGTAGTAATATTAATAATTTCTTCTTGTCTTCATAATCTCCTTCATCGAACTGGTATTTGAAATTATTCATAATCTCTTCATAATACGAAATCATCTTTTACTTTTCGGAGCACGTTGGTTCCTCGTCGCAATTTAACTACTTGTAAATCGCTGTCGAAATTTCACTTGATTCTCGTTTAAGATATCCGGCCTTCTCACATAATTTTCTTTTTATTGGTGAGAACTCATCCATCAAATGAGGTTGCACATGTTGGTTGATACTTTCAATTAATTCAAGCCGTTCTACTTTCTTAATTCTGAATCTACTAAATTAAAATCTACTGAGCTGCTTCCAGCAATCGGATATTCGATCATTTCTTCGTTTTTATCTGCAATGTTTGTTAAATCCAATTTATTTTTCCTAGGTTTATGTAACACGTATTACAAATGTATAATTTATTATTTAATTCTCGAGCTGGATTCAAATACACAATCCTTTCTCTAGCGTACTCACTAACAGCTCTCAACATACATATTATTGCACTTTGCACTAACAAATGTTTACAGCAATGATAATACGAAGACATTATCAAGAATACACTCCTCTAAGTTAAAATTTTAATAAAAATTCAGAAACAATTTTGTCAGATATTCACAACTAATATTTTTTTTATAACTCACTTGTTTTATACCTAAGGCAAAAAATAAATTTGTTACTAAATCATTTTCAAATTCATAAATGGTTAGTGAACATTATATTTCAAATTAAATTTATAAATTGAACCATACAGTTCTATTGTTTCTATCCTTATTCTACCGTCTAACCCTTTCGCCAATTTTGCTTTGTTTTTGTTCGACATGGTCGCAAATTGCGAAGAAGTGAAATCAAAAACTTTCTTGAAACAAAATTCATTCATATTTTACTTACGTTGAGTTTTTATTAAGAATGCCTTATGTTTATATTAGTGTAGTTTAAAAACAAAAAAAAAAACGCTATATCTCGCCGCTATATACATATATATATATATATATATATATATATATTATATATATATATTATATATATATATATATAATATTATATATATATATATATATATATATATATATAAATATATAATTTTATAAATATTTATAATTTCGATATTCACTCTAATTAACGCTCTAATTAAATTTTAAAATCGATTATTTTTTAATTCATAAATTTTCCTATGAAATTTACTCCAAATGGCGTTTTTCACTATTTTTGCAAACCTTTAGGACCACCCTGTGCGCAATACACACCCTATATCAAAAAAATAAAAAATATTTTTTTTATTTTTTTAACTACTACACCTACACCAAAAACTAAACAAATCAAAAATCATGAAGTTCACTTACTGCTGCTCAAAAATGAAATTACTCATATATATATATATAATATATATATATATATATATATATATATATATATATATATATATATATATATATATATATATATATATATATATATATATATATATATATATATATATATATATATATATATATATATATATATATATATATATATATATATATATATATATATATATATATATATATATATATATATAATATATATATATATATATATATATATATATATATATATATATATATATATATATACCGAATAGTGATCCCAACATGTTGGCGAATCTGTACTTTTCAAAAACATAATTCACTTTTCACAGTGGTAAATATTAAGTATAGAAATATTTAAATTAAATTAGGCCTAAAATATATTTTTGGCTCTGATGAAATAAAATAATACTTGCTAAATTTATCTTTAGTTTTACTACTGTACGTTAGATGTCTAATGGCTTATTCATATGAATCTCGATTTTACTTGTACGAGTAAAAATGATTCACTGATTTCTCCTTAATTACAATATAAAATATATACTGTTCACTTAAAAAGTAGGTAATAAGCCATTTCGAATGTAATGTCATGGACAATTTTTTTGCAAACACACTTTTCCTAATAAAAATTGCAAAATAGTGTTTACTCGCGCCCATTTTACAATATGGCCGCGATTTAAACATTTTTTGCAGTTTTTATTAGGAAATCTATTATATTTGGAATTGTTTATTAAATACTTTTTAAGTGACTAGTATTTATTTTACGTCGTAATTTACAACATAAGTATGTGCTGAACAAATAATATTGCGTGTATTTGTGAATATCGACCAGAAAAAAAAAAAATAAAACCAAAACCTGCTAAAATTCTCTTTAGAAAGCCTGCTTCTTTTTCCGATACGCAAACACATATTTATACATATCATCACTACGAAAAAACATAAAATTAAAAATTATTTGTTTATCACTAAGACGTAACACCACACGATGTATACTATATATCACACACACTGCTAATGCCGATGATATTTGAGCATTTTTACTCTCTATTCTTTGCTCTAATTTATATAGAAAATTTCAAAAATATGTTTTTGGTTTTTTCTTAACGACATTTTTGCAGTTGTGCTTGCGCATGAAGGAGGATTTATATTATCAGTTCCTTTCAGTTCCTACTCGTATCGTGTCAGACAAAAAAAAACATTGTTACATGTACTTTCTATATGAGTATTTATACTATCCTTTCCTTTCCGTTCCTACTCGTACCGACACAGACACATATTGTTGAAAAGAACGTTTTGTCTGATATCTGAAGGCGAAAAAATACGAAAGAATAGCGAAACAAACAAAAATTGTAAATTGCTACTAAAACATTTTTGTATTTTTGTGTGTTATCTTTACTCTATACGTAAGCCAAAGATACGAATATATAATGATGATCATACGAAAAAAATGCCTGAATTGAAAGGTACGGATAGTATAAATTGATGATGTCTGACACGATACGAGTAGGAACTGAAAGGAACTGATAATATAAATCCACCTTGATTCGTATTGTTTTATTACGACACATTTTACTCTCTTCTAGTTTCTTATGCCGTTTTCGATTGATTTTTTACCCCTCTTTGAAAGTGTAACCTCAATTTCTTCGTCAATCGAACAAACACCGAATACTATATGTGTTCTGTCATCTGTCAAACCATATTAAAACGACAAGTCAAATCGAAAATGACAGCACAATGACAGTACTGTTTAGTGCATTTGCAAAACGAGGGGTAAAAATACCAAAAAAACTGGAGTAGTCGAAATTGCACTGGTGTAGCTGTCAGTGCAATTTTTTTTTGGTCAATCGAAATCCACATTAGTAGGCGATTCTTTATGATTTCTACACGGTATTTATAACCGTACATATGTATATCCGATGACGTTTCAGTAACACAATCAGTGATTGATATATTATTACAGCAATAGTATACAAATCATTGGGCTTTCTACAGAGGGAATTTTAGCATGTTTTGATAAAACCTAAAATCATCAAAAAATCTACGCATACACATGCAATATACAACATCATCCGGCATTTCAAAATCATCGGGAGCCGAGAACAAAAAAAAAAACCGCCTACTTTAATTTATTTTGTTGTGAAATATCTACTATATAAAAGACCCATATGAGCTAATGCTGCGTTTACGACATATGAAAAAATTCAATACTAGTAATGAAATATTTCAATACAGAAAGTTGAAGTTAGCCAATTAGGTTTTGCTCAAAATATAGATGAATATTATGTGACGTCATTTATTTGTCAAATATTCTTCATATATTTTCAATTTGTGATTTGCTTTTCTTGTGTGTACCATTAAATTTTTCATTAAGTTATTTTAATTTTATTTCTTATTTTATTAAGTTTATATTTTCGTTTTATCGTTGTTAAATCTTAAATTAATTTTAATTTGTAATTTTTAATTCATATTGTTGTTCAATTTAATTGGTTTTAGTTAAAATTAAAGTAGTTTTTTCCCATTATTTTCGGCGCGTCATTTTAATTTTTTGAGTGTATATATCATTTTTCCAAAATGTCTTTATCAAGACAAGCAATAATAAATTTTGTAAAACAAGATAGCTATTACAGTATTACAAAATTTATTAATTGTTTATTTAAAAACAAAAACCGTGTTGGGAGAACTCGTTCAGTGAGGCGGTTTAGTGTCAACCCAGTAAATGTTAACCGAAACTCACAAGGGTTTTAAAATAACCTGGTTAGTGAAATGCGGTTAACTGATACCGAGGCATTCGCCAATTTCCATCGGATGAATCCCCAAGCGTTCGATGAGTTACTGGCAATGGTTGGCCCTCTTATTCAAAGGGTACATGTGGGAGAAAGATCCATAACTGCAGGGCAACGTTTATCATTAACACTTCGGTAAGAATATTATAATTATAAAATATTTAGTTTCTTGGTAATTACTTACTAATACTTAAAATATTATTTTAGATATCTTGCCAGTGGTGACAGTATGATGTCAATTGGAGTTTACGGATATCGAGTTGGCAAAGCCACTGCCTCAATTATAATTAAAGAAACATGCGAGGCATTGTGGAAATCCTTAAAGGGATTAGTATTTCCGACACCAACAACGGACATGTGGAAGAACGTCAGCAGAGATTACGAAGAACTATGGAATTTCCCACATTGCTTAGGAGCCATAGACGGAAAACACGTTCTTATTCAAGTAACTATTTTTTATTTATTATATGTGTAAATTTTAGTTTACCTTACATTAATTTTTCGTATTAGGCTTTTGGCAATGTTGGTTCTGTTTACAGAAATTATAAGCACAGTCATAGTGTTGTGCTTTTAGGAATATGTGATGCCCATTATAAGTTTGTTCTAGTTGATATCGGTGCTCCTGGTCACGTTGGAGATAGCAACATCTTCAGGAGGAGCAATTTTGGGAGAGCTATCATATGCGGTGGAAGAGATTTAGATTTGCCATTATTTGCCGAAACTCTGCGAGATTCTAAAGAATATCCATATGTTTTTGTCGGTGATGAGGCTTTTCCATTATTGCCGAATATAATGCGACCGTATCCTGGTCGGAACACTTCTCTTCTCCCGCAGGATCAAACAGTCTTTAACTATAGATTGTCTAGAGCCAGAAGGGTGGTGGAGAATGCTTTTGGCATTCTTGCAAATAGATGGCGAATCTACAGACGGCCAATTTTGGCAAACAAGACCACAGTTTTTGCCATAATAAAGGCGACTGTGGTATTGCACAATTGGCTTCGTGAAAAAAAGGTTGCGGAATATCTGACTGTTGGTCTTGTGGACAATTATGTTGGAGAAACATACCGACCAGGTACATGGCGAAACGAAGAATCAAATGGGATGCGGCAGGTGCAACGAATAGGATCAAATAATTCCAGTGTGAATGCGAAAGAAATAAGAAATCAATTTAAAAATTATTTTAATCAAGTTGATGTATTACCCTGGCAGTATAATAATTTTTAAATAAGATGCAAACAAACAAAATGAGGTAGTTAAAAAAAATATCACATTTTTCTATAATAATCAAATTTTAAATAATAATTAAGATAAAATTATATATTTATATAATTCATTTTCATAATATGTACATAAAACTAGAAATAAAAGTAAAGGAATAATTCAATTATTATTAAAACATTGTATTGTTAATATTAAATTCAAAAGGTTCTTCTACAGGAATGTTTAGTTGCTTATTTTTTTCTTCTGTCAGCCTTGTTATTAATGCAAAATGTTCCGCCTGTTCTGATCTTGGCCATTTAGCCACATCTTCGGACCATATGTTTGCAAATACTTGCATCAAGTATTTGCATGGGGCCTCCTTAGGAACGTCATTGGGCTCCAATTTCCTCAATACTTCCTGGTGATCCTTGATCGTATCACAAATATATGTTATGTTACTATCAAGTGGCACTGCATGTGACACTTTTTGTCGCTTCGCAGGTTCGCCGCGCCTACGTTTGTAACTAGATGGCCCAGCTACAGGAGAGGCAGATGCCTCTGCCAATGCAATGATTTCCACAGCGTTTTCGGTTTGTTCCAACGCGTTTTCGGTTTCTTCGATTATCATATTAGGTAAACGGTCCATCTCCACAGTATTTTCAATACTATTAATTTCTTCCGCTGTATTATCAAATTGATAATTTAGTGAAAGACTGCTTACCGTAGGTCTACAAAAAAATTTTTAAATTATTTAATTTAGTAATATATAATTAAATGTAATAATAATTAAATTGGGCTCGATTTTTATCGATACTACGTCCTACTGTAAATCGAGAGTTGTGAATCGTGCGAGATTTTACTTGAGACATCAGTACAATGTCCAGTATCACATAAATTGGGCTCCATTTTTATCGAGATTTTACTTGAGACATCAGTACAATGTCCAGTATCACGGTCTTGGATAGAAGGATGAGTACATTAATATAAAACAAATATTGATAAATATAAGTAACTTACTCGTTGATTAAGTGAACCTTTAAAAAATCGAGTGCCCTGACGATCCATTTATCTTTGGATTTTATTTCGGCAGCACTTCCGCTTTTAGCCTGCTTTGCTAGCTGCATATACTTACAGCGCAAGGCTCTCCACTTCTTCTGGGCATCTGCTGAACTTAACCCAATTTCCTTTCCAATCTCCTGTCAAGTATTCTGTTTTAAACAGGTGTTTCTATAATTTTTATGGCTAAGATCGTACAAATACTCCCTTCCTTGTCTTTGTACCTCCTCTATCAGCTTTGTAATCAAATTAAGGTTGAATTGAGAATCTAGATTTAAAAAAATATGTAGTATATTATGTATTTCCGTGGAAATTACTCAGAACCATAATAATTTAATTATTAACAAACACTTACCACGGTTCGTATACATTTTAATTTTAAACGTCACAAAATTCCGTATATGAAATACCGAATACTTTATACAAAAAAATTTTCTAATTTTATTTTAAAAATTTACAGAATCGTAGCTGTCATAAATGAGCACCAGTTGTTGTTGTAAAATGAGCAAAAAGTAGATTATAATTTTGATTTTCTTTTCTTTTCGTTGGTACAACTTGTAAAATTTTTGCTTAATATTGAATTTTTTTCAACTCGAGTATTGAACAAAATAGGCGGTGCTTAAGGAAATAAATAAATTTGATTGGTAGAGAGTTCTGAAAAAATAGTATTGCATTTTTTTCATATGTCGTAAAGGCAGCATAAAGGAGCACAAATTATGCGTGTATAGCGTGGCGAGCTGTAAAAATTGTGCAATATGCATTGATACATAATAAAATAATAATTTTAAAATTGTTTAATCGGTATGCTTTGTTATTAGTATTGCTCATATGCTATTGCTGAGTTTGGTTAGGGGTGGTTTCGCGCTACTGTCTTTCCAATTGCTAAGATTTTACGGTCAATGTTGCGCCCTAATAGAATCACTCTATTTAATTTATTTCAAACGGATCTACGACATTTACTACTATGGAATTTTGAACAAGATTGCCATGTATGAGTAATGGTATATTTTCGAGCTTTCGTAGCAGGTTTAGCTCATGCTCAATTAATGTTAATAAGGTTCGTTCTCCAAATTCAAAATAGAATAACTTATTGACTTTTTGAACCAAAAATGTAACATAGTTTAAATACTGAGTGAACAACAGCAATCTTTATGCAGGAGTTTCTAAACCTCTTTGAAATGGGTTGAAATGATTCAATAGATATTATAACATAAATGTTTTCACATAAACCTTTTGTTAGTAGAGCGTGAACTCGCTCGTTGTTTTTTTTTTAGACTATGGCTTTGTATAATCGAAGTTGCTTTGTCTTTATTCAAGAAGGCTTTGCTTTAACTGGAGCTTACCAAATTTAGTGTACAATTTTGAATAATTTTTCGAATACATAACCTCCACACAATATTTAACGCAAAATCTATTTAAAAATAATTCGCAGTGATAGATCATTATCGACAATATAAGTCACAAATACTTTAAATTCTAAATGTAATCATCAAAAAAAAAAAAATATTTCAGTTTTGGTCAAGAAGTGGGAGAGCGGGGTAGGTATAGTATTAAATTAGAACGAAATCAAAATAGAACAATCGTAATAAAACAATAATAAACAAATAAAATTATAATTTTGTTCGCCATAAAACGCTAAGCAACAACAAAACACCCTCATTTATTAGTCGAATTGCGATACTTTGTTGGTGTTGTCCCAAAAAGAATACAGAGTAAGATTTTACGATTTGATTAAGAAATATAAAAGACGAATAATAATAATAATCTTGAGATATCTCGTTATTATATTACACGAGATTATCTTTTATTTATTCAGTTTCAATTAAGCCTGAATTTGAGTCTTTATTTGCTGCATGCATGATTTTGACGGTCGGCAAATTTTATTTTTAGCTATATGATCGATGATTGGTATGCTGAGGGGATTTTTATTGTTTATATTTGTAAAATTTAATTTAATTTTATTTCGGAAAAATGTTTTTGTGTCCCTGTGCGAAAAAGCACATTTTCTATTTATTTTCAATTTAATGCCATAATTCTATATTGTTGCAAATTTCATTTCAATTTAGAATTTCTCTGTTTTTTCTTTTTTATATTTAATTTTCATTTTCGTCTTTTTTCCAAATGATCATATAAATTCAATTTATTCTATATGCTCATGTTGTTTGGTGTTGTTGTTAAATTTGTATCATTGTGTTATCCATATCCGACAATTCGACCGTTCACTACATTATTTTTTTAAAAAATTATTTTCCAATTTCTCTTAGAAATAAAAACATTTGACATTATTTTGGCATTATATCCCACGGCTAATGTTTCTATTATATCTATCTATGCATTGTAATATTTACATATTCATTTGATGGCAGGCAAATAAAAAACAACAAATATCGGCAAAGAAGATAAAAATAATTTTATAAGCTCTTTTGGAAAATCAATTTCCAACTATGTATTTACTAGATAAATTCTGTGCACTTACGATTTATTGTTTTGTTCCACTTTTCGTATTATTGTTTCCCAATATCCGCACTGACTCTATTCTATATACATTCATACATACTGTGTGTGAGAATAATGGGAATGGTGAATACGAACAAGTAATCGATTGTGGTACTGCACATGAATGGATTAATTATATAAAAAATATTATCACCATGTGTGGATGAGCTTTGAACATTTAGAGAACATAAATCCAATTAGTCGTCTATCAGCTGATGCCCTACATTTTTCAATTTTCTTTTTAATTTTTCATGCGTTTTCAAAATTAATTTAAAGAAATTGTTAAAATATGTTCTAATCCTTACAGCTTTATGCTTATGTACCAAACAACATCTAATTCGAGTATACCAAACACCAGAATAACTGAATTAAATTTTAATTACAAAAACACGGATAAAACAACAATAACACGCAGATAAAACGAAAAAAGCTCATTTCATTTAAAAACTTTTATTTTTTATTTTGCTCAACTTGTTGATTAAATTTTATGTTAATTTTCATTACAATGTTTTATCGCTAAAATTATCATAATTATTTATGACTTAAAAAAAAAAATAAAATAAAATAAAAAACAAAACATCATCCCCACTCAAATACAAAACGATTTACGTCAATTTACCTGGCAAAAAAAGCTTCTCGTTAAATTGTTAACGTTTTGTTTGTTTTCTTCTCATACACTACAGTTTTACCTAAAAAATACTGTTTTCGAATTATATTTCGCTTCGCCTAATAAACTTTAAAATGTTTGCGGAAGAAAGTTTCACATATAGACAAAAATCACCTTTATATTTTGGTTTGACGAGCATAACAAGATAAGAAAATTAAATTAAATTAACTAATATATAGAAATAAGTTGAAAAGAGTTTTTGAAGGTAATTATTTTGTTTGTTGTTGTCAAGTTTGGAAAATTGATTTTTAAGTTATGTGTGTGGGACCATTCAAGGAAATTTCATCAGAACATAACATAAATTTGTATGTATGTACTCCTTTAAAAGTGCTCTCCAATGGAAAATTTTCAGAAAATAAAAATTCCACCGAAATTGTAGGATGATTATTTTTGCGCAAAACATCTAAATTGATAAGAACGTTGTAGAATTTCAATTTATATGTCTTGTTGCTGGGCAATCAAATTTTTGATTATTAGCTAACGACAATAATTGAAAATAGGAGTTATTTAGCAGAATAGATATTACATTTATCGTTATGGAAATTCTACGAACAAATCCATTTGTCAGTTAAATGAAATACTTAGAGGTTTATTAAACACCACATTTCACTCAATCAAACATTTTTACACCTGAAATCTTGTTATTATGTTAATTTGAAGTGGAATTTATTAAAGCATTTTATTTGTATTTTACGTTTGCTGGCTTCAGTTTTTTAATTTTACTTAATATGGTAAACAAAAAGAAAGGAGATCGGACATCGGTACACGTGTGCCCATATTCCAAAATCCAGAATGCCTAAAATATCGTAAGTCGTAAAAATACCGTTTTTGAAATTCCGTATTTCAAAATCGTATTTTCATTTTATTGGTCAAATTTAATATAAATAAAAATTGAATTGGTGTACAAGTAGAACGGCTAAAATTCGAAAATTTTATTCTCCCCATTTAACTTTTTAAATAATACTTTGTGCGATGACGAAACAAAAATCTCGAATTGGATAAAATCTTGAAAATAAAAAAACTTCAACCTGTTGTGAAAAATTCGAAACTGCTCTCGTAATTATTTATTAAAATAATTTCTATTTTAAATTTAAATAATTATAAACAGATGGCACAACAATAAAACATAGAAGAGGGTACAAAGAAGAGCCATCCATCAACCGCAGCGGCAGCATGTCGATTCCCATAAACGTTTCAGACGGGAAACTGTTTCCATTAAAATCAATTTTTGATTTTCAAACTATTAGCTGCATTTCTTGACGCATAGTGATCCGGGTCAGATCAACATTTATATGTAAAACAACAACAACATTTGATCCAATATTGATTTTGGAACACAAATGGTGATCTAAAAATTAGTTCAGCTATTAAAATGTTGGTGAAAAATAATTTTGTATTACGTGGTTGGTGGTATCAGAACCATCTTGATATGAATAGAGCCGGCATGTAAAAAATGAACTTAAAATAAAGGACATAGAAACACTAAACAATAATTTATTTTCATAGAGTTTGTATGAAAAAACGCGATTTCGATTGACGAAGAAATATGAATTAAAAATTAAACCTAGATAAATAATTTTTTCTGAAATCACTAATAAACAACTCAATGACTAACTCATTTAAAGCACAGATTCTCAAGCCTCCCCATTTTCCAGATATAATCAAAAGAAAATAAGTTAATTAAATTAAAAAATGCTCTACAACAACAACAATATGTATTAAAAAGAGAATATTATATTTAATGACGTCATCACTTATTCACAACTAAAATCAATGGTAAAAAAAGACAATACGTTGAACAGCCAAAATTAAAATAAATCAAAGAGAGTCAGAGAGAAAAAATTATAATAATATGCATTGAGCGAGAAGAAATCAAAAAAATCAAATCAACCCAGATTGTTACGCATCACAAATAAACGACATAACCAACAAACATTAACTGTAATATAAATGCCTTATTTATTTCTCAAGTATTAGAAATACTATTTAAATTAAGTCACAGCTGAAAATAAATACAACATGATTAATATTTGGCATCGATTTTTATTCCCAAAAATTAATGACCCATTCAAAATAAGTTTTTGTTTAGAATATTTGAATTGTCATAACATTGGAGAGCGGTGTATAAAATAAAATAGCTCTTACTTATTATTCCCATTCCTAGATGTCACTTAACACACAATTAAAAACAACAGGGATTCGGGCTGAGTAAACGATTTGAAAGAAAACATTTTACGTAAAATTACCATAATTTGTTTCATAGCAATGGTTTAATTTTAGTAAATTTATAAAAAAAAATTATATTAAATTAATTATTATTACAATTTAGTTATTATAATAGAGAAAAGCCACCAAAAATATGTTTAACCGAATCAAAAATCAGACCGATTTTAGAATCCGACCGGTTCGATCACCTATTTGATTTTTTTTATATGTTTATAATTTAGGCGACATCTATGGTTTAAACAAAATGTCGTTAATAAAGCATTGCCACATGATATGAATCTGTATTCGGACAGATTTTTGTCATGTGGCAATGCTTTTAGAAGGAGACTAAAAAGAGATGGTTATAATTGTTTAAAAATTTTATGTTATGACGTATTTTACAACAACAACATTCCAAAAAAGTTTAGCAATAGTTTATATTCCAAGAGGATTTTCACTAAGAAATAAACATTTTCATGATTCGATTTTTCAATCAAATAAAATTACATGTCTTATGAACATTTTCGTATAAAAATAATGTAAAAGCTCATAATTCTTATAGACTAAAAATGTAAATGAAAACAATAATTTTCCCATATAGTTTCATAGTAAAGAAAAAATTGTATGTACTTTATTTTAAGCTTAGTAAAAAATAGAGTCAATGTGGAGGCTCTTATTTATAGAGTAGGCTCTGGTGGTATAATGCTGTGTGCCTCAGAAGACTTTTCAAACTAAACCTTTCAAATTTTGAAGCTTTCGCTATTTCCTCGTAGATGCTTGGTGAAAAGGCACTTTATGAGGTTACTTTTCGACGACTTTTCAATTTGTATGACATACAGTTTAAAATACGTAGTAAGTAATGGAAAGTTGGAGGAGGCTCAAATCGCCATAGGAGGCTGTCGAAAATTAAAAAAAAAATGTAGCAACCTAATGATTATACACTCCGCTTCACTTAATTAAGACAACTATTATATTGATTTCAAATGTCAATAACTTCCACATTTCAGCAGTTAGAATATTACTTTTTACATGCATTTGAGAGTACATTGTTGCTTTTTGAAATAACTGTAAAACAGATAGCAACAATAAAACCGTTACCTCTGTTTTGTTCCTTATTCGTTATCTAGTCAAAAAACGTGCAATTAAAATGCGCCATTTGATTACGACCAGCAGTGAATAGTTGTAGCTTATGAAAGCTACGGTATAATAACTTTGTCTTGATTTATTATTTTTAATTAAATTTATCAATAAAAATTTTCCGACGAAAAAAAAATTTATTTCACTGGTTCTGACGGGCATCAGTTTCATTTCCATGAGTCCGAAAATGCCAACCGGTTTCATTCTTGCTTCCATGACATGTGGTTTTTGGCAAATTCTAATCGGTTTGCTTCGCATGATGCTTTTAAAGGAGGTTTATTTTGGAGTTGCTTCAATTTAAGATGCTTAGCATTGTTAATCACACGTCGAACCGTTGATACGCTTGCTTTGACTCCGGTTTTTGCCTTAATTTTACGCAGATTAGCATGAATTTGAAGCTGATCGAATCTTTTTTATTTTTACCATAATTTTTAATGTTAATCTATCAATTATTTCCGCTATTTGACGATTTGAGAATCCTCTTTCATTTAAATTCATAGTCACTTAATAGAAAAAGATCCATGAGGCGGGAATGTTTGTTTGCGATATAATTGACTATTCCGTAAGACCCTTTGATCATGTACGGAACCCGGAGGCACAACAAAAATTAATAAATTTACCAGAATTATCGCATACTGCTATTAAATTAATAATGTAATGAAGTTTATGATTTATATATTGACAGTGTAACGCAGTCGGTATAACAATTTGTATGTGGCATCCATCGATAGCACCTAACGCTTTCGAAAATATTGATGTGCCAATTTTATTAGCTTTGGCAATTTTATTACCTTTGGTGCAAGCTTCACAAACATATCAAGAATTTTGTGAACAATTGTTCTCACAGTATATCAATATATCAATTTAAACTTATACCAGTGACCCGATAGCTCGCTGCACTGGTCAGTCAATATAGAAACATACAAACACGGAATTATATTGATAATTAGAAACATTTAAAAGTTTTATGTTGGGCGAATATACAGCTTATTTTATTTAGTGAATGAGCATACAGTCTTAAGTGTTTGCGTATATAAGCATTATCATTAGCAAATATATGTATGCTTGTAAATTTCAGTTTTGTTATAGTTTCGTGTTATACACAAATAACATAAAAATGTTACTGTAATATAACCTCACAAATTATATATATATATATATATATATATATATATATATATATATATATATATATATATATATATATATATATATATATATAAAGGGTTTTCCAATTCGAGGTATCTTCTTAAATAATCCGCCATTTTACTTTTTGTACTAGACATGTACCACATGTTATTTGGCAGATGACAAGTACAAACATTTTTGTTAGTTAAAATGGATCGCTATACGAGTGACGTTCTTTCATTATTAAAACATATTTTAAATATGGTGAAAGTTGTTCAGAAGTTGGAAGAAAATTTCCACAAACCGTGCTATT
Organism: Tipula vernalis; assembly: GCA_958295665.1. Taxonomy (NCBI): domain Eukaryota; kingdom Metazoa; phylum Arthropoda; class Insecta; order Diptera; family Tipulidae; genus Tipula; species Tipula vernalis. The sequence continues at coordinate 149,035,954 of OY282560.1, read as the reverse complement.
AAACTTATCATTGATAATTTTGAAAAAACTGGCTCAGTTCAAGATCAGAGAAGCAGAATTTATTATCGTAGTGGTCGTTCAATTAAAAATGTGCCAGCTATTAGAACAAGTGGTGCTGAAGAGCCAAGAACATCAATTCGTCGACGTTCACAGCAATTAAGGCTCAAACCAACAACTTTTGTTGAGTCAATTGGAAGATATTGATGTGCAGAATTCAACATGTTAGTGCAACATGCCACACACCAATGCAATAAATTAATCTGTTGAAAGAGAAGTTTAATAATCGAATAATTTCTCGAAGAACAGATGTGAATTGGCCACCAAGATCATGCGATTTAACGCCATTGGACTTTTTTTATTAAACTTCATTTATTTAAACGAGACATTGAAAAGTTTATTTGGCTATGAGGCACAGCTGAATACTTTTAACCTAGTGACATCTATTTAAATATTGCATGAATTACTGGGTCTCACAAAAGTTTAGTTTGAAAAGTCTTCTAAGGCACACAGAATTAGTAGCGAAATCAACAACAAAATTAAATAACGAACTCAGTTTATCTGTCACACGAGTATTGTATTCATCATATTCTTTGTAATGTAAGGAAGCGACACAGAACATGATGAATAAAATACGCTTATGAACAGACAGATTCAAAACGAAACGAAACAGAAAATTGACGTTAGGTGTATTTTTGATTTACGCTTTTGTTTAAACTTTCTGATTCTTTCTGTTCAAAGCTTTTGTCCCGTGTAATTTTTACTGTTTCTGCTGGCTACTTACCAGGCAAGTAAGTAGAATCCTACATTCCCGCAATGCTTGTACCATGTACGATTTCAAAAAAATCGTTAAAGGTGGGCTTGGGGAGACAGCCCCCATCTTCTAACTATAAATTTAGGTACGTAATAATTTGTTACGAGTATATTTAAAAAAATTGATTTTTTGTTTTTTCGGGATTTTGTATTTCAGAATTTGGTCAGCAGCTCCCGGCACATTACAAAATCTCAAAATAACAAAAAATCCCCAGAAATCAAGTTTTTTAAATATAATAAATTATTACTTACCTAAATTTATATTTAGAAGATGGGGGCTGACGCCCCAAACCCGCCTTTTACGATTTTTTGAAAATCTAATATTCTTAGTAATTGGAGCATTTTTGAAAAATTCATGTTTTTTTAATAATTATTCATAAACTAAAATAAAGAATTTTCATTGGTCCTTTATCGCGCAAGGAGGACATGCAATTATGTAGATTCCTTTTGTTTTCATATTGTACTTAACTAAATTTTAATGAGGTTTTCCTTTTCGATGGGGCAGTTAACATGGTATTGATATCCCGCTAGACGGGGATCACTACATTTGCCTGAAAAAAAAAAAAAAATCCAAAAATTTTAAAATCCAGAATAATTGAAATTAACACATTCGCGGACACAAATTTGAGTGGTGTCTACTCAGAATGACACCTGGTATAACTCCATTATTATTAGAGATAAGTTATTTCTGATTGGATTGTTGTGAATAAAATTTGTTCAGGAATTGTTTGCAATGTTTAATTTTTTTTTTTTTGCTAACAGTACTGCTGAAGCAGTAGTAGCCCACAATAAAGCATAGTTATTTTAAAATATGGAAATAATTCCTAATTAGTCTGGTATTGGACCAAAGTGTTTGATTTCTTCCACGTTTCGAAACACTCCAAACATAACGGTGATTTATCTGGACATTGTTTGCACTGATATGCAGTTTGCTTTCGCTTTCTTATTTGGAATGGAGTTTTTCTCTAAGGAATGCTGGCTAGACGTAGAGGAAGTTTGTTGTGGCATTGTTAAATTGTTCATTCTGTTTTCCGGATTTTGAAGATTGAGTCTTCGGCTAATATTTTGGACGTTAAGAAGTGAACATATTAGTGAATCCCGAAATTGCAGGTATGTCATTTTCGGAATTTTTTTTTACTATATAAAATAGGGATTAAAAACGGCTCTATTAAAGTCTATTAGATGAAATAAAACTGTTTTTGTACCACCTTATGGTTTTCCTAGGACACGAATAATATGACACTAGTTGGTCTATCCTGTCGACATTTTAGTTTCTAGTGGCTTTTGCCTTTCTTTACCGAACCTATTTGTCGTCGTTACCATTGCTGGATGAAATGCCGTGGTTATACTAATGAGTTCTCTTTTGTCCTTCCACTTTGACACGTAAACACTTTTCTTGCCCAAATAAATTTGCCTTTTTTTAATTTTTTCCCTATTAAATCTTTCGGATTCTCCTTTCGGTTGCTGCAGAGTGTACCACAAGTGTATTTTTATGGGTTAGCATAATGCTGGGCATCGTCACACTGTTATAAAAATTGTCCATAAACAATGTATGTATGTAATTTTCCTAAGTAGTGATTCATCAAACGTAAAACCAATGAATTAAGCTTGGAATTGAAAGGATCTATAATTTTGTTTACCACTATAGAATTCTAAATTAAAGACATATCCATTTGGGTCACAAAGCCCGTAAAACTTAATCCCATACTTCGATTTTTTATTTTTTATGTATACTCTGAAATGTCGTCTACCTCTGAAAAGTAGCAAAGACTCAACCAACGAAAGATTTAAATAGTTTTACAAATGAATTTATTTTATTTAAATGCATCTCGTTTAATTCAGGATTTACGTTGAAGCATCTTCGTTGAAGTATTTGTTCAAATCTTCGTCCTGATATTTTTTGGGGGAAAACCGGGTGGTGATAATATATATACCTGTATTATATTGCTTTCGACGTAATGATGATCGCGATTTTGTATCATTTAAAATCGGTATTCCTGTAAGCAAATTTGACCAAATGCTTGATTCATCGGCGTGGCCTTCTGGAGTCTTGATTAAAGCATTTTTAAATTCACATCGGAAATCAATGAACAATAATTTTTTAGTCCCACGCTCAGCTCTAACAGAATGAATTTGGAATTTAAAGACATTAGCACTATTTTTTATCAAAATGTTGGTGGTGTGTGCTCTAAATTGAAATTTAATTCAATGCCTAATTCAATCTCAATCTATTTTCAAAATGTTGGTGGTATGCGTACAAAATTAACGCAGTTTTCATTATTTCTATCGTCGTCATGTTATCCGATATATGTTTTATCTGAAACATGGAGGAAACCTGCTGTTTTAAGTTCTGAATTTTTTGATGATAATTATGTAATGTATAGATGTGACCGTTCCAGCCTAACAAGTGATAAATCTGTTGGTGGCGGAGTTCTTGTAGCTGTGCATAATTCAATTATAAACTGTGATGTAGTATGTCCGAATATTACTGTGGAATATGTTGCTTTGAAATTTTCTTGGACAGTGAAATCATTATATTTATATGCTGCATACGTCCCACCTCTAAGCTCTGCTGAGGTTTATAGCTTACACTGTGCAAATATTTATTATTTTGGTATCACAGTGTAACGCACATGACACCATATGTGTATTGGGTGACTTCAATCTTGCGGGTTTATGTTGGTATACTGATGATGATGAAACTGCTTCTGTTTTTCCATCCAATGTTTCGAGTGATGTGTAACAGATTTTTATTGATGCCATGTTGTCTTTTAATTTACATCAAATTTGTAAAGTTGCTAACTTGAATGGTAGAATTCTGGATCTAGTTTTATTGAATGATCCTAATTGTGGATTGGTTACTAAGTCGTTGGAACCTTTTGTTCCGGATAGATTTCACCATAGTGGATTGGAAATTAACTTTGACTGCCAGGAGCTGTTTTGTAAATTCATCAACAATGCACAACCAAGGTTAAATTACAGTTTTAATAAGGCCGATATTGCCGGTCTGCAGGAGTTTTTTTGAATTGGTGGATTGGGAAGTAACTTTCAATTCTAAATGGAGTGATGTTAATGCTCTAGTCGACTCATTTTATTTGGTTTTATTTGATGCTTTCGACAAACATGTACCTAAATGCTATGAACGTAAAAATAACAATCCTCTATGGTTTGACAACAATTTGGTCAATTTAAGAAACAAAAAGAATAAGGCACACACATTTGCAAAGAATTTGGTGATAACTTGGATTGTCTAAATACTTTTCTACAACTACGCCGGGCATTTGATAAGAAACAACGCCGAGCCTATAGGAATTATATTTCACGGCTGGAAAATAATTTAATTTCAAACCCAAAACTATTTTGGCCTTTTGTTGATGTCAAAAGAAAATGTTCTGGTTATGCACATATGATGTCGTTAAATGATGTAACTGCCTGTAATGCTGAGGACATATGTGAATTATTAGCTGAATTTTTCCAATCAGTCTATCAAAAATACAATGATAATGCTATTGATATTTCATTAGGACCTCGTAGTTCGCATCATCAAAATTTAATTGGAATACCTTATTTTTCAGTAAAAGATGTCAGCCTTGGTATATCCAAGATGAAATCGGGATGTGGTTTTGATAAATAGCTCACTTAACAGCTCGCTATCATTACCACTATCTCTGATATTTAATGCTTCTCTGAAGAGTGGTGTATTTCCGTTGGTATGGAAAATGTCAGTTATAATTCCCATTTTTTTAAAAATTATCGTGGCATATCTATATTATCATCAATTCCAAAATTATTTGAGCTTATTATTTCTGATTATTTGTATTTTAATGTTAAACCTTTATTATCACTTCAACAACATGGATTCATCAGGCATCGTTCTACCACTACAAATCTTTTAAGCTTAACATCTAAAGTATTCAGTGCCTTTGACTCTAAATATCAGCTTGATGTGGTTTTCACTGATTTTGCGAAAGCATTTGACTTACCTCAGTTTGAGTTACTTCTTGCCAAACTGGACAGATTTGGAGTGAGTAAATTGTTTTTGGATTGGATTGGATCGTATCTGCGTGATCGGAAGCAGGTAGTTCAAATTAACGGGTTTACGTCTAAGATGATTGAAGTTCATTCTGGAGTGCATCAGGGCTCCCACCTAGGACCTGTATTATTTAATGTCTTCATCATTGAAATTGCTTCTTTGTTTCAGTACTGCGACTGTGAATTATATGCAGATGACTTGAAAATATCAAGAAGTGTATGTAGCCCGCAACAATGTAATGAAATGCAGAGTGATCTTGATTTGCTGTATAAATGGTCAGTTATGAATAAATTGAACTTAAATTTGGAAAGTGCAATATTATGAGCTTCTCCAGGAAAAAAGCAGTGTCTTATTGGTCAATATCTTATTGGTAATCACCAGCTAGAACGAGTTATGACATTTAAAAATTTGGGTGTTGTCCTGGACCATTAATTGAATTTCCGAGACCATATTAATTTAATAGTAGCTAAGTCTAATTCTCTACTTGGCTTTATTCGTCGTATCACAAAAGATTTTCGTAATCCACAATCACTTAAATCTTTGTATTGTTCCATTGTTCGGTCTAATTTGGAATACGCGTCGATTATTTGGGATCCTGCTTACAATATTTATATCGATAGAATTGAACGAATACAGAAGCAATTAATTATTTACTATTTTCATAAATTGAATTGGCCATTTGATCCGAACCTTCCAATGTGGCTGAATAAAAAGAATTTGCCATCCTACGGTGACCGCTGAAGAATTGCTGATTTGGATTCATTGCTTGTAAGACGTAGATGTGCTGCTTCAACATTCATCGCTGATCCGCTTAACAGTTCGATTGACTTCTCTAAACTACTTGCAAGGATTGATATTCATGTGCCCTGTAAGCCTACTCGGATTAGGAATTTTATATATTTGCCGACATTTAAATCTAATTACGCCCATAATGCTCCGGTCCCGGAGATTTGTCGACAATTTATTTGTAATTTTGATGTGTTTGATTTTAATATTTCTAAATGTTCTTTTAAAAAATTAATAAAAACTAAACTGTAAAATTGTAAAATAAAATTGTAATCAAAAAAGGATTTTTATCCCGTTGATGGTAAATAAATAAATAAATAAAGATATAAATGATGTGTTGAGAAAAGATGTCGAATTGTAGGTGATTTCAGTTGCCCTTGTAAAAGGCAAAGGCCAATAAATTTTAAAATCTCCGTTGAATTGGTTGGTTTGAATTTTGCTAATCTCAAATATCGAATTTTGTGACTTTCATTGCAAAGTCTTTCACCGTACACATTAGTAGCATTAAAAATTAAAGTTGGCAACTCACCACCAGAAAAACTATCGAACACCTCACCTCCCTTGGTGAGTTTTCACAAATTTGGCATCCTGCTGTACTTTGATCGAAATTAAAGTTCGGAATATCCGCTATGGTTGACGTCCAAAGTTCTTCAATAATATTCTGTTCCTGCTGATTATTTTGTTCTTCAAGTGTAATATCCTAATCTGTTATGCCTTCATCTTCATCCAACTCACACTCACTATCATTATCGTTACTATTACAGTCATTATCACTATCATTATTCAAGTATTCTGGATCATCGACATCTGGCGAGAAGTCAATTTCTTCTTCTTCACCGCTGTCCATTTCCTTGAATAGAGCCAACATTCGCTTCTGTTTTTCTTCTTAGCTATCCATTTAAAAAAAAAATTTAACTGAAGTCTGCTCCGCGTGACACTTTTTTTACTCTTATGTGTTTTCTATAGAAATTCTACTGCATTTGCAGTTGTGCCGTTATTTTACTAGAGTGTAACAAAATTATCTATACAATTCTATATTGTATTATTCTCTACTAATACTAAAGCGAGACAGTATAACTACCAGATTATTATATTAAACAGTGCATGATCTAAAATTATGAAAAGTGATAATTTTACAATACAAAGCAAAATAGTAAAAATAATGAGCAGAATAAAATACTGCAATTGCAGTGGAATCCCACTAGAAAGCTACAAGATACTGCAATTGTAGTGCTTGTCCACGAATGTAGCGTAAAGGCTACAGCTATTGACACTCTCAATTTTCGATTCAGTAATTGACACCATCGCGCTATTTAGCGTTTTTCTTACGATTGGTACCTTAATAATTATAAAAAATGAGATTAATCTAATATTTCACTGTTTCTCGTTCTCTTTTATAATAATTTTGTCGTTAGCTATTTTAGTCTCTCGCCAAATGTTGATGTGAAAACATCGTATCATTTTTTTTCTTCTGTCAGTGAAAATTTGTTGAATTTACGCAAGGAATGCAGTAAACGTACGTAGATTTAATACATTATTTAAGAAAATAAATTATTAGTGTTATATTAAATTTTATAAAATAATAGTTTTAATCAATAAAAAACGAAAGAAATTAATCGTATATATTATAAATAATTAAATATGCTGGGTGTCAATAACTGTAAACGAATTTAACATAGTTTCTATTATTGACTGGAAATGTTACTTCGTTGATACAATGATTGACTCAGGAGTGTAAAAATATACCTATTTCGTACAGTTTATTATCAATCAGAAATTAAATGAATAACTAATTAGTTTTAGGATTACAACAATGCCGAAGAAACGAGGAACATATAAAGAGGAAACACTTCAAGCAGCTTTGAACGAAATCAGGAACAAAGCAATTTCTAAAAAGCAAGCCGCACAGAAATATAATATACCCCGTTCAACCCTAATTTTCCGTTTGGGAGAGAAGTTCAAAAAGAACATACCAGGTCCTTGCACAGCACTATATTGACAACAAGTGAGGAGAGTACTATCGCCAATTGGCTTATCACCTGCCAAATGAAAGGTTTTCCCAAGCGTAAAGAAGACGTTTTTGAAACAGTCAAAGAGTTTATTGAGGCCGACAAAAGGCAAACACCGTTTAAAAACAACATACCAGGAGAGGGTGGTTTAAACGATTTCTTCAGCGACACCCAAATATTGCCGTAAGAGTTCCAGATCCGGTCACAGCAGCGAGTTCTAAAGTAAGCGCTAGTGATATTAAACGATGGTTTGATTCGATAAATCTGTATCTAAAGGAGTCGAATAATTTCAGCATTTTAGAATCCCGAAGAGATCGAATTTTCAATGGGGACGAAACAAACTTTTTGCTGTGTCCCAAAACACTCTGTTTTAGCTGCTAAAGGCGCTCGAAACATCTACGAGATTGAGCGTGGGGCTGCCAAATCGAACCTAACCGTTATGTGCACATTTAGTGCCTGTTCCGCCGATGATAATTTATCCTTATAAGAGGGTGCCGGAAGAGATTTGGAAGTCGTTACCTCAGAGTTGGGTACTAGGAATCTCGGATAATGGATGGATGACCAAAGAAATATTCTATGAATATATTTCAAAACATTTCCATCTGTTTCTGGTCAAAAACAACACAACGTTTCCAGTGATTTATTTTGTTGATGGTCATAGCACCCATATGACATTAAAAGTAAGCGAGTTATGTGTCCAATTAGGAATTATAATTATTGCATTGTATCCAAATGCTACAAGAATTTTGCAGCCCTGTGATTACGCCGCATTCAAACCACTTAAACATTGTTGGATAAAAAATGTTTTTCAATGGCGCAAAGAAAACCCAGGCTCTTCTTTGACCAGAGAGAATTTTGCTCCTTTGCTATTGAAAGCATTTGAGGGTTGCATTACAGCGCAAATTATATCAAATGGATTTAAAGCATGCGGCCTTTACCCGTGGAATTACGCGTCAATAGATTTTTCTAAATGTTTGGGAAAATCATCTGAGTTTTGCGTGCCAAATAGAGTACTATTGAATGAGGGCTCCATAAACCTTTACCTGTCCGTCGGACAGCCAAACATAACAACTTTTAATGACATTTTAAAAACCCCAGTTAATTTAGAAAAGTTTGACGATAATTTTAAACTATTATTTAATGTGTTTAAGACACTTAAAGGCTATACTTTGCATTCACCGCTGAATTGTTCGATTGAAGCATTCGAAATAGTTGAAAATCAGGCAGACGACGGTTACACAATTCCAGAAATCAATATTAACGGGATAGACAATTTTATATACATTGATGGCGACATAACACACCAAGTAGAGGATCTGATTGGAGCAACGGTAACAATCTCTGATACCATGGAAGTTACAGATACCCAAGCCACTGCACCTACCGCTACAAATTTCGCAATGTACAATCAGTCTATTGAGGACTATTTAGATTGGGCTGAAACGCCAGTTAAAACAGGAAATCAGGCTGTTAATCCAAAAAAAACCATTCGTGTTAACATCTCCAATATATATCCAAGCAGAACGAGTCCGAAAAATAGAAAAGAATAAGCTTTTACAAGAAAAGGAAGCACGTAAAGTTGCCAAATTGGAAAAACAAAAAATAAAAAAAGAAGAGGCCGAATTAAAAGCTTTAAGAAAACAGCAAAATCAAATTAAAAAAAACAGACCGGGAAACCTAAAACCACAAACCACAGAAATAAAATATTACCTGAGCGAAATAAAGATCCAGCTAATGACCTAAACACAAGTACGGATGCTCAAGGTAAGCTTAAAATTAATATTTTTCCTTGAATAATTTTTGTCTAATCATAAATTTTCAAATATATTTTTAGTGCCTCCTCTTGTTAATCATCTTAGTCCTGACAAAAATGAAGAAATAATTACTGAAACTGATTCTGAAGTTCAATCATTCTTTAAAACTTTAATTGTTGACATCGGAAGCAACAAAATTGCCAAGGGCCAAATGTGCTATCATTGTACATATTCGTTAAGTACGAAACCACAGACCTTCGAAAATGTAGGGATAAAATGTTCCAAATGTTTATGAGAATACCACATAAAATGCCTCAAATCCCTAGAATTGCCAATTCTTCCACTGTTTTTATGTGCGAAGTGCAACTTGGAAATCCCATTAAGTAAAGACTGAATCGTATTGGAACATATTGCGTTTATAAGACTGTTTAAGTTTAACAAAGTGATATTGAAGTCATATTGTGATATTATTATTTAAATAAATGAATTAAAGTTTTATAGCTAAATATTTAAAAATAAAGTTGTTAATTTGGCTAATAGTTTTTAGCCTAATTTTATTTAATAAAATGGATTTTTTTGATAAAAAGTGTTGGCATGTCAATGATCATAACAAGGTGTCAATAGCTATGCGTATTACGAAACTTTTCGGAAAACTAATTTTTTAAATGTTAAACAAACAATTAATAGTGATCTTGAGATGAAAATGAAAAAATTAATAGTTGTTCTGTATAAAAATATCTTTTCTACGAGGTTTAGGGCATAATTAACAAAACAAGCGAATACCAAAGTGACAATTTCCTTATGACTGTCAATAGCTGTACCCTGTACGCTATTAAAAATCCAGAAAAATATTTTGCTTAAAATAAATGAAGAATCAATTTTATAGGCATTTTTAGATTTTTGTCATCACTTGAAACATTTGTTGGACATCTATCAGTAGAAGCGATATGAGCGATACAATTCCTTTGATCTGTGTCTGCAAGGTTGATGAAGCATTAGCGAAGCACTAAATCGCCAATTTACTTCAACACATTCGTCGATACCATCTAACACAATATGAAACAATTTTCGTAGAACTATCAGTAGAAGCGATTCGAGCGATACAACTCCTTTGATCTCTCGCCTGAAAAGTTGACGAATCAATTTCCATCTCCACAAATATTAAAACCTCTTTTGAAAAAAAAAAAAAATGTTTTAGTTTCAACTTTTGCTGCACTTTTGCGGCACATTTGTTTTTAGGGGATTTTGAGTTTCTGTAATTTTATTTTTTCGAGATAAGGTAGCCAACTTATTGGGGATCTTGTAATACGGGATTTTGTAAACGGGATTTTGAAATGCAGAATTAAGCACTTAACCCAAAGAAAAACGAGGATAATAACGAAACCCCAAAAAATAAAATTCCAAACAAGAAATAAATCCCAAAAACAAAATCCTAATAAACAAATACCAATTAGCAAAATTCCTATTTAAAAATTCCAATTTACAAAATTTGAAAAAATTCTAATTCCAAAAATAGGAAAATTTAAAAAAGAAATCAAAATTAAATATTTGATTTATTTATTAATGAATCAAATGAATATATGTTGGAATATTTTTTAAATCTTGAATTTTTCCGGAACCGGGGCAAAAATACAATGTTAAGTGTCTCGCTAAAAACGAAGATGACATTACATTTTTATTAAATACGATATGAAAACAAAAGGCTGCTATATAATTTTTTGTCATCCTTGGGCATATGGAAGCAACGCTAAACGGTTTCGAGGAGTTTTTTTATTTAAATTTTTTTGTAAATTTTTTTACGGTTTCCGGTCATCATTCCACAAAGGGTCCAATGCTAATAGGCTTTGGGTAGTTCTCTATTTTAGTATCTGAATAATTATTAAAAAACCAAATTTTGTAAAAATGCTCATTTCTACGAATGTTAGGATTTCAAAAAATCGCCAAAGCTGGGGTTCGGTGCGTCAGCCGCCATCCCCTAAGACACAAAACTTGATTTTTTTTTGGTGATTGTTTTTTACCGAATTACACTCGGTATTGGTATCGTTATCCAAAACAAAATAATCCCGAAAAAACAACAAAAAAACCCCAAAAATCAAGTTTTTTAAATATAAGAAATTTTTGGAAGTTATTTTAATTCGATGTATATCTTAGAGGGTGGGGGTTGCCATCCCCAAACCATCGCTTTGACGATTTACGCAAGGATAACAGGAAAGTTTGATAATTTTTTAAAAAATATTTATATTTATATTGTTATTTACATTTGTGTTTCACATACTTATATAAAAAACTCCTCAATACCGCTTAGCACTGGTCCTCTCTGCGCGAGGATTACATGAAATTATGTGGCATCCTTTTATAATCAAATTTTAGTTGGTCGAATCTAAGAAAAATCTAACGGGTCTTCTGGCAATTCGAAGGTATCCCTATATAAATTTATAGGCATTTCCAATTATTCATAATATTTATTTAAAAATGCGCGCATGTTTTAATAAATATTATCAATAACTCATAATGGGATTTGGTTTTTGGAATTTTGTAATATTGGATTTGAAAATTGGAATTTTGTAAATTTGGGATTTTGATTTTGTGATTTAGTATTTGGGAATTTAGTTGTGGGATAGCGTACCTAACCCAAAAAAACGTTAAGTTTGCGTTTAAATTCTATAATTTGTACAACACATTTTATGTCATAAATTTCAAAATATGTTGAATTTGTCCTTTACATTTAATTCAAATTATGTTGAAAAACGTGAATTTGCTTTCGAAAAACATCGTTGTTGCCACTCCAAATTTCACATTCTGATTGTAGTGTCTTTAGAACGCTGGAACTACTTGTCTTCTGTGAAGCGATTGAAGGTGATCAAAAGGAGTGTGTTGTGAGACGTTATTTTGAGACTCTCGACAAAATATCGAAAATGTTTGTTTACCAGATATGTTGCGAGTAATTCCCTGTCGAATTGCTTTGAGAAAAATCCTAGTGGCTCCCAACTATGTGGTATTTGATGAGTCAGTGGTGATACTGAATTTGGTGTTTTTCAGGGTATGTGATGCCAACATGATGTTAGTTAATTCACGCAGTTTTGTAAACATCTTCAGATGTGACGGGAATCAACTAATAAGCTCTAACCAGATCTATCTTATGGGGGAAATTTTGCATTCACGCAAGTGTATGGCGAAATTTTGAATGTGAGGAAGCCGATATCGATCAGGAGTCTTAACAATCAAGATTTTTTTCTTCACTATGTGAAGCGGACAAAACTTGAAAATTGTACTTTTAGCAGAAATTCTTGTTTATCTCCTAAAGCTTCTAACAGAATTCCCTTTACTTCTAGGAAACTTCCGGGACTACCAGCAAGATATAAAATGTCTTTATAACTTTGCCTTCTATTTTATTTACAATAGCTTGGACACACACTCGAAATTGTTGTTCCGTAACTAAGGGTATAAAAAGGTTTAGGGTATCCTCGGCTGTTTTTAGCCACGATGAAATCTGTTTTCAATTTCCATCAAACGATGGAATTGATTTTATTGGATCATGGATCCTGACCAAATCTAAAGTTATGCGATTTTCCTTGATTTGTTCAACAGGAGCAGGTTCCACAATTTTATTATTGAGGTAGACTAATGGTCACGCTCTGTTTGTTTCTGACTTAACTTTATCAGTTGATCAGCAATCAAATTTAATTGTTGACTGATCTCGTCCATTTCAAGGTTTTCGTCTACAATATTTTCCTCCGTATCAATGTTACGATTAGCAAGTAATAGAACTCGTTTAGCTTTTTCCTCATAAAAAGTTGAGAAAAAAAATCGAATTCGTAATCCGGATTGAAATGAAATTTGAAATGGTGTGCGAGATAGAAAAAAAAATTCCTGTGTCTATCTTATAGTGCACAGATCGACAGCTTTATCTCTATCTTGTAGTGGATAATTTTGCCGAAATCGGTAAACGTATATAACTATATATACAACTGCGAAATAACTGAGCGCTTTTCATCTTTGATGTTCAAACGTATTAAAATAATTGATTATTGAAACGTTTTTAAATTCAATAAATTCACTAGAAATAATATTTAACTTTATTTATAAAGCGAAAACTGTTGAGGGCTAACTTGTGTGTTTATAAGAAAATAATTTGAGTATTTTCTAAATTTGGCAAAAGAGACACGTTCAGTCCATATATGTATATTAGCTTAAAATTTTATTCGACATCGATTCTCTCTAATAAAAAACTTTATTACGGTTCTAAATAAATAATTCAGTGGTAACTCAAATTTACAGCCCTTAACAAATATTCACAAACTACTAAAATTCAAAAGACAATCAGGCTAATATTAAATTCAAATACATTGCCATAAAACATTTTTTAACATTCAAATACTTAATATAAAATCAAATTTTATTAGCGAACTTTTTATATCGCACCGGTAACTCAATTTTGATTTACCACAATAAAAATAACGAATTATGATTCTGCCCTAGTACGGCACCGATATAACATAAATATTGTTGCCCCATATGACGATTTTATGATTTAAAATCAAATAAAATGTTTGGTATAATATATAAATCGCAACAAGATAAGAAATCAAAAGTTTATTGAAATACAATGAAAAGCTCATAAAAAAAGCTTTATAGCAGTGCACATAATAATCTCTTTAGTGTTTTTTTTTTTTTGTAATGTTTTCCCCTTATTTGGGAAATATACATTATTGTACTTCCAATGAAATTTCGCGCCTCTCTCGTTCCACGATTCTCCTGAACTGTTAAAAATTTTCACTCAAAACGGAACTTTTTATTCGGTATTCTAGTATGTGTACATAAATTTGATGGGAAATTATTATTTTCCTTTTTGAACAGAACAGTTTTTTGTTATTTCTGTCTTGTCTGAATTTCATTCCAACATTTCAGTTTATTGCCAACTGTTATCGTGTTAAGTTCATTAAATCGAAATGTGCACTTATGCAAAAAAATTAAAATAAAATTGTTTTTTGCTGTTTTTATTGGATAATATTGTGAAAAGTGATGTGTGTTAATTTTTGGAATTAATTAGTGAGATTTTTTGTATTAATTCGCAATAATATTGGTGACGGTTTAATTTATAGAAACGCGCCGGTTCTATACAAAAAAAAAACTAGGGTTTTGTTTTGTGCTAAGTGAACAAATTTATTTCCTAACCATTTACTAACATCTAAGCAACAATTTTAATTAGTTCATCCTGGAAGTGGAAAATTAAATGTAAAGAAAAATATTTTTTTCAATATAAATATATTTTTGGTTTGGTAAAAATCTAAATACCTGTGGAAATTTTCAAAGTGGAGTTTTTCTAGAAATAAGTTTCAAAAATACATAAGTGAAAAAAAGTATTCAAATATTTATCGAATTGGTTCGTTTATTATTTATTTATAAAGCTCATAAGAAACATAATGGACAACGTAAAATTTTTTTGCCCGTAATTTAATTTCATAATTATAACTTATGTTTTTGAATTACAAAAGCACGGTAGGAAATTGTTGTCATTACGGCGTTGGAAAAAATTAATTAAAAATCGGTCTAAGCTTATTTTCCAAGTCCACGATTCGGAAAAGTAGGTATTTTTACTGTTCAACTGTAGAGATTTTCCCAATTAAGGTAATTTGTATCTTGCATTGTGTTTTTCAGGTGAAGTGTGAGGATAAATAGTATTCTCTTTTAAAATGAAATTGAATTATTTATTTATCTCCAGAGATTGTATTTCTATTCTTTAAATTGTCAACAAAATTAATTGGTTTGCTTTCAAAAGTGGAAATTTACTGTATTTAAAATGATAATTATTTAGATATAAAAGGTGTACAACAAAAGCTTAATGTTTTATTTCCAGTTAGTGACTAAAATACTTTTCTCCGATTTATTATTCCTTAAAATGTGTTTCCTTAAAATTACTTTAAAATCACCACAAAATTCAATTACGGTTAAACGTTCTCTGGCATTATCGTCGACTTCGTCAGTTATATATAAATACGATACAACAATCCGAATTTCAGTTTCAATATAACATATAAAGATTTTTCTGCGAAATCTATTCAAGGCTTTTCCTTGATAGGCCAGGAAAAAATTTAATTAAAATTTTTATAGTTTTGAGGAATAACTAATAAGGTTCTGGAATTTTTGGAAGTCTAATATCAGAATATTGTGACTTACAAATTATTAAAACCCCTTAAAATATTGCTAGAGATAGAGTTACCACCTGCCTATGTATATAATTATGAGTCGTACATTTACGCGAACATAAAAAAACGTTTCTTCAAGTAGTTTCAATTAAGGTTTTTGTAAATCTTTTGATGTTTCATTTACTTTTTCAATCTTTATTGATGTTCCAAACAAATGTATACTATTGTTATTATTATGCCAATTGATGAAAATGATAATCCTCCTGAAAAGGTCCATATCCATTTTTGATGGTCTATTTGTTTTAGATAAACGTTTTTCAGATCTTTTCTATTTTGAATGGATTCTTGGTTGATTCGTTCAATATTTCCTTCCTCATTTAGTTTGCGGTTCACCATGATGTTATGAAGTGCCCCCAGAATTTCTTGAGTTTCACTTCTTATTTAGTTAGTTATGAGGAAATTTTCCGTCAATGTTTTATTATCCGGACGACAGTTTGATGTTAGTAATTCATCTTTAGCATTGTTTATTAGAGTTTTGTCGTCTGTGATGAATTGTATTTTTCACTACCCATTACTAAAGGCTTAATGCATTCATCTTCGAATTCCTTGATTTCTGAATGCCTCTGTATACAATTTTTATGATTGAAGGTTATGTATAATCATGTCTTATGGTTGTTTTGTTGACGGTTAATGGAATGATTTTCATCGTTGTTGCACTTTCTTCTTCTAATTTTGGTACGTGAAGAATGTAGAGTAGTATTTCATTGTTCATTGCGATCTTTGGTGTAACATATTTTAGTACCTCGTCCGGTAACGTTATTTTGATTCTTTGACTGACAAGCAATTTTTTGTGTCCTGTATATCTTCCAATATTGTGTTAATAGTGTCAATATTAATTATGGTTGTTATCTTTTCTAATTCTGTTAACATTATCCGATTCGATTTGAGGAGTACTGTGCATGATTATCTTGTTAGTTAACTGCACCCACAGCACATACATCATGGTGATATTCGTTTTTGGGGGGATCAATTACTTGGTTTCGATTATAGTTCCGCATAGGAAGATCTCCTCCCTCAAAATTGTTTTCAGTATAATTTGGATTATTGCCAACCACCTCTTGGACTTGTCTATATACCAGGCGTCTTTCAGATTTTTCTGCGTTTAATCTTCGCCAAGTATCCTCTATCTCGACACATTGATGTACTAACTCAGAAACGGCTGTGATTTGCCTTCCTGCGATTTTATATTGCAAGGAACTGTGCATATTGCGTCGTAATATGAAACAAAGATCATCATCAGGGAGGGGAGTACTAAGCGATAAGGAGGAATCTAATACACGTGTATAAAAGTACATAAAAAACTCATCTGCCTTTTGTTTGATAAATGAAATAGATTGACGGATTTCGGCATCAGTTATGCGGTCTTTAAATCTTTCCAAAAGTCCCTGCTTTAAGGTTTCCCATCCCACACTTCCATTACGTTCAAGGAAACACCAGTACCATTCGAGAGCACTTTTCCTCAGCAACAAATACAAATCATTAACTAAACGCGTGGACGAAATTTTACTGGCGTTTGACAGACGTTCGACCAGGTATAAGAACCGCTCAATTGCAGGTCCACCAGGTAAACCGTCGAATTTAATATTCCATTTATGTATACCGGCTATTGGAGGATCCAATTCACTAATCTGATTGACGGTATGCTGAGCTTGTTCTTAGATTACTTTCGCGTGGTCGGAATTGAACGGTTTTGGCTGTATTTAGGGTAGCTTTTTCGTATTTTGGTAATTCGATATTACTGGTTATGTTTAATTTCCTTACGACATCCATCAAGGTGGAGTATTCCGTAGCGGACAATGTTTTTCCTGTAAGTACGGTATCGCCAGGTAATTCTGATTTTTCATTTATTTCCGCTGGAGAACTTGCTAAATTAACCTTTTGAGTTGTATTGCCCACAAAGTTATCACTATCCGAGGTATCCGAACTATCTTCAACGTGAGGATTTTGATGCACGTCTGATATCGCCTCAGTAACCGACTGTTCAAAGACATCAACCGATAATTTAGATTCAAGTAGTGATTGAATTATCTCTAAAACTTTATCACAAGCATCAAGTAAGGCTTTCGCGGCGGCTTTATAACTAGGAGAAGTATTAACGATGCGTTGAAGACGCGCACTTACATGAAAAATTCGAGTACCTAAAAATGCAAGTTTATTATTTCTCTCATCAGGATTAAACTGTGCAATTTCTTGTACTTGTGGGTGGAGATTTTTAAGTTTTTCAGAACAAATGGATAATTCCCTCTGAGGAGATTTTCTAGTCGATGGGTGCATTTTTACGGGTTTAGGCACACTACCTTTGTTTTCTAATTTAAATGCTGTGGTTAGCAAATCGAGTTGTTCGATTATTGACCCAGAAATATCCCTAACCAAATATTCAACTTCAAATTCATCAACGCTTAAATAAGTCGATCTTTTTTTTTTTTTTATCGTTAATACTATTTAAATAAGTATGAAAACCAAAAAAAAAAATCAAACTATCAATCAGTATAATAGAAAAAGAAAATCACTCCGATTTGTAACAAAAATAGCAAATAAATAATAATAATAATAATAAAAATATGAATTGTTAAAAAAAATAATGAAATTGTAAATAATCCGACGATAATTGAATTATATGTATTTATAAAAAAAATTAATAATATGTAAGTACTTGAAGAAATATGTCATAAAAGCATCCACTGAAAATGTGATCCCAATTAAAACCACACGGCATTTATTTGTTTATGTTGTCATCTTTCATAATCCAATGTGAGCTCCACGTGCTGTCAACTAATAATCTCTATTGTTATCCTTCAATACATCTATCAATAAAGTATCAAACAGTTAAATAAACTGGATTAGAGGTTTTCCAGAAAACAATTTATGACTAAAGTCCGAAAAAAACGGTTCAATTCAACAGAATTCAAAAGAAAGTTATTATCTTTGACAACGCATGGTTAGCGGAATACTGTTGCAATAATTTGCGTCCTTTGTTCGGGCAAATGATAATAAATTAAAAAAAAAAAAATTACAGAATTTCGGTAATGCAATCACTCCACGCGGGATTTATCTAGAACATAACATTAAATATGGAAACAATACTTAGCTGTAATTTTAAAACATTTTAATAATTTATGAAAAAAAAAATAAAAAAATTATGCGAATTACTTTAACCCATTAACTCCAAAAATAAATGTCGTGAGACAGAATAAATGTGAAGCATATCGTACTAATTTTATTAAAACACCTTTAGATTAACCATTTACTAAACGTAACCCCTAAATTGTATGCATTTTACTTTGGGCGCCACTGTAACGAGTTGTATAAACATCTCGATATTCGAAAGGAATATAAACCCGCTGCAGACTCTTCCTCAGTTGATCCACGCAGTATATTTCAGCCGGCTAGCTGTCAGTGGCTAGGGGGGTTGTTTTGTGGACCGAGGTCGAGCTAGTTATTGCTGCTTGATGTTGGTTATTTACGTCTAAAAGGGTATATGCCGTGTAGTGATCTATATGTGTAGTTCACAATGGATGGCACTTTTGTTTGTTGTTAACACGTCACACACACAATTAACAAATACTTCGCGAAATTATATTCTATTGAATTCCTTATTACCCAAAATAAATAATAGGACCGGTCAACCATTGTTGACTTACAGAACTTTATAAAAAAATGCGGATAATATAATGTTAATTTTATAAAGTAAATTAATATACAATAATAATTTGTAATTTATTTTAGTTCACAAATGGTATTCATTAATTTTTTATGTTAGTAATATTTTAGGAACAATATCCACTCACCATGTTTTCACGACGGCGTCCAAAACAAGAAGACCAAATAAATTTTTTTTTATAATTTATTTTATCTTTTGTTTTTGTTTGTTTTTTTTTTTTGTTGTTTATTGTTTTTGTTTTTTTTTAATTTGGGGTTCGTTCGGTGACTTCATTACAGACGTAGGGAGGAACACTGTGATCACATTTCCAGTGCAAAAATAAGAAAAATTACGTTGACATTACATTCTCATTTATATAAAAAAAAAACATTCAATTATCATAGTAAATAACTAATTTAATAATTTCATTTATTGATAATCAAATTCAAAAGAAATAATTATAATTTATAAAATAAAAAAAACAAATTAACATAAGAAAAGGTGTGAACGTATGCCAATGGCGACTCAGAAAAAAAAATTAAATTAAATACCGTATCCTATGTTTGAATTGAGCTTTACATAGAGAGAAATAACTTAATCCTAAGTTTAATAATAGAAAATGTGGCCATAAGAATTTAACAACTAAATGATCAACAAAAAAAAATATTACCTTAACGATATTTGGTATCAATTATGACAACAACAAATATATAAGAAAATATACAAAACAAATTTATTAATATTATGTACTACAATAACAACTTGCGATTTGGATTGCATGAAACTTCCGAAGCGTTGCGGATCCGATCTCGTACGTTTTGTTTTTTTTTCTCGTCGCCTCGAAGCACTTAATCCGGTGTATCAAGACAAAAAAAAAGGTGATAAAAATGATCATATAATCTTAGGCTACACTACACAGCTGTGGTTATAAAAGCTGTGATTTCGTTCGGTGAATTTCGAGAACAAAACTGTGATAACAACTTAACTGTAATATTATATCTGTACAATTTATAGGATTTATTTAACGTAATATAATTAATTTTGTTTTAGAGTTATATCATTTAGTTAATACACACATTTTATTTTATCACTTTTAGTTTCATATTATTCATAAACTTTTAATATTTATTTTATGTTTTTTTTTTTATACAGTAATCTGAGCCACTATCAGTATATTCACTTGCTCGAATCATAACTATACGTCTATATGGCCGCTGCCATTACACATGTTGTTCACTTTTTGTTTTATTTATTTATTTAAATCAATTTATTATATTACACTATTCTTACACTATTAATTAAGCAGTCCATTTACAAAAAAAAAAATTATTCACCAGAATTTTAACCAAATTTTAGTTTTTCGTTTGTTATTTAATTATATTTTTATTTTTATTTATGTGCCTACTACTTTAGGTCTTTATCCTTTGGATCTCAAAATTCAACTCCACGTTCTTTATTTTTTTTTCAACTCGTCTCTTTGCCAAAATCCATCCATTTTCAACCAAATTTTACAATCCATACCATCCGCAAAAATAATCATCTGTTTCTTTTTTTTTTTATTTGATTTTATAGCCCTGTATAGTGTTATACACCCTCATAAATATACTTATAGTAGGGTTACCATTAAATATCGAACAATTACTAACATTCAAAAAAATTACAGTAGCTTAAATAAGTGGGAAAGAGCCAAATTCAAACGAGCGATGCTGACAAAACTGCCGCAAATTTTTGGACTAAGCCTGAATGCAAACTGTATACGTCACAATGGTGGTGTTTAATATTACATTGTTTATAGTGTATTCGTTTGTTTATTTGCTCATTTATCTGATTTTGATTGTTATTTTCGATTATGAGCTCATTCATTGTAGTGTTGATTAGTCGCAGGTCTTCTGCATCAGGGTTCCCTGCTAGCCATTTCCATGCCGATCTTCTAATTCCGACCGTAACAGTTGCACCAGCCTCATTTTCGAAAAAGTCAGGTCTAATCACACCGCCAGCCCCAAAACCGCACCAAACAGTGCCACATTGAGGGTGGTGAGGCTTTTCAACAATCATTTTTGGATTTTCTGAGCTCCAAATCGCTTAAAGTGCGTGGTCCGTATTTTAATAATGATATTTGATTGCACCGTAATATTCTTGATTTTCTACAATAGAATTGGAGAAAGCATAAGACTGGCATTAATATAGGTTAAAATACGTTAGAGCTCGTAATAAAGTAAATTATATGATCAAATGCCAGTTTTTTAATGATCGTTTTAGCAATAATACTACGAGTAAATTATTCTGGAAGAACTTCAACAGATATATATGTAAATCCGCCAATTCCGGAGTGTAAATGTGACATTACCTCTGATGAGTTCAATAGTTACTTCGGTTCAGTTTTCAACTGATTCAGTTCATTCTGCCGCTGACGTAAATGCTTTCTACTTTAAAAATGTTTCTGCTGAAGAAGTTGGTTTTCATCTGGATAAAATCAAATCGAGTTCTGTAGAAGTTGATGGTATTCCACTTAACCTCATTCAAAATCTACTTCCGGTTTTGCTACCTCACTTAACTTTTATTATAAATTCTGGCCTCACAAAATCGATATTTCCTGATGCGTGGAAAATTGCGACAAATTCGCCTATTCCAAAAATATCGAATCCATCTACAGTAACTGATTTTCGTCCTATAAGTATATTACCAAAATTATCTAAGGTTTTTGAAAGAATTATTCATGCTCAGATCATTGGCTTTATTGCTAAACATAATCTGTTGGATGTACTACAATCTGGATTTCGTGCCAAGCACAGTACTACAACTGCCTTGTTGAAAGTTACTGATGATATTACTATTAATATTGAAGATGGTAAAGTTGCAGTTTTGGTTCTCTTAGACTTTTCTAAGGCATTTGATAAAGTAGACCACGCTATATTGTTATCGAAACTATGTTTAGTATCTAATCAATTAAACATTTGCTTTCACCTTTTTGCGGATGATTTGCAAATCTATTCTTTCGGGGAGATTGATTCGGTTGACGCTGTGATTAATAATCTAAATCAAGCATTATGTAATATTTTGGAATGGTTCAAAGTGCACAAACTTCAAATCAATCCTGCGAAGTCACAAGCCATACTAATAACTAACAAAAAACGTAGAAATTTTAATTGACTTTTAATTGACAATCACAGAATTGAGTTTTGTGACGTTATCAAGAGTCTGGGGTTGATCATAGACACTAAATTAAATTGGAGTATCCATGTTATGTATGTGGTAAAATTTATGGTATCTTAGGTAAATTGTTGTGCACGGCGAACTTTATTTCAAGTGATGTGAAATGTCATATCATTCGTACTCTTGTTCTTCGATATATTCGCAATGTTCTAAGAAGTCCCTACGAAAGTTAAATGTTGCTTTTAATTCTTGTGCTAGATACATATTTTTGAAGCGAATGGGCGATCCAATTTCGCACCTTTCTGAACAAATATTTGGTGTAAGCTTGAACCAGTTTTTGGAGCTGTCGGTGTTGACTGTGATGTTTGGTTTGACTAAAAATAAAGTTCCGAACTACCTTTATGATAAACTGAAATTCTCGAAATCGCAGAGGACATTAAATTTAAATTTGCCTAAATCATGCAAAACTAAGCCAAGACAACGTGCTTTCTTTATCCATGAAGTGAAGCTCTGGAATAGTCTGAATCCGCCTATAAAGGCAGCATCTAATTTGCGTGGTTTCAAGGGAATGTACCTCGAGGGGCTGATTCGCACATAATTCGTTTCCATTAATTCGTTTTTTTTCTTTTTTCCATTATCTCGTCTTCTAATGTTTTATCTTTTGTTCTTAATCTTTTCTTCTGTATTTTTAATTATATTATATTTAATTTTAATTATTGTTCTAACTATTTTTCTGTGTAATTGCTGGAATACACATAGGAATATATCCCTGGATATTGTAAAAAGGCTATGCCTTATTTGTGTTTAATTAAATAAATAAATGCAACAATTCTGCTTATTAACGTAGCCTCCGAGGTGAAAATGGGCCTCGTCACTGAAGATGATTTTTCGATGAAAATCCGGATCATTTTGATGCATTTGAAGGACCCAATCAGCGAAGATACGACGTTTATAGTGATTGACCGGCTTGAGTTATTGTGTTAACTGAACATTAAAAGCCTTAAGACCTAAGTATTTATGCAAAATATGGTGTAATGTCGTT
This sequence comes from Tipula vernalis, assembly GCA_958295665.1. Lineage (NCBI taxonomy): Eukaryota > Metazoa > Arthropoda > Insecta > Diptera > Tipulidae > Tipula > Tipula vernalis. The sequence goes on along the minus strand of OY282560.1, from coordinate 149,012,521 downwards.
TGTGGAATGTCTAATTCCAAAGATCGACGAGGAATCGACAAAACTGGGTTTTCTTCAACACTACGGACTACAGCAGCAATATTCTCAGTTGTTATTGAGCGACGCACACGGTTTCGATTCTTCACATCATTAACTTGTCCCAACAGCTCAAATTTTTCCACCAGTTTCACTATTGCTGGCCGAGAAGGTGATTCACGACGGCCAAAATGTGCTTTAGTTTTGCGAACTGTGACTGCAAAATTTTCACTATTTGTGTAGTGAATTTTAATAATTTCAATGCGTTGTATCGTACCGTTTTTAGTAATGGCGTAGTTTTTACTTGTCAAATGTCCAGGAATATCTGAATTTGGGCTTTTGTATTTATTTGTATTAAAGATTTCTATAACAGTTGAGTGCGTTTTCTCAATTTGGGCGTTCGATTCAGAAGCTGATACGTAATTTGATGTTAAGTCTGCTTAAATATTCTCTAAACTGACTTGACTGAAATGTTGTCTCTTGATCTGAGAAAATTGTATGAGGAATCCCGAATATTATGAAGTATTTTGTTAATGACGTTGTTTTGTCTACCAAGTTCTTGGTATCGATAGGTATCATTTGTAAGTGCTTGGAAAATGAGTATATTATAAACAGAAAATTGTGTTTATTTACTTATTGTACGACTTTCTATCGTACTTATGCATGTTACAGATGTTACATGAATTAGTGAAGGTTTTGATCTTTTTGATCATATTTGGAAAAAAGTAAAATCGTCGAATCTGATTTTCTACCTCTTTCATCCCTCTATGGGACCTTAGGTGTTCTCTGTTAACGATAGCGTCTTGTCGATTTTAGTTTGTTATATCTTTGATTATTTTGGTAACAAGGACGAAATGACCGTTTTGAGAAAAATTTTCTCGAAAGGATTCCTGAATTTTTTGGTACAAACTTTCTGGTGCTAGAATAGCTGCCTGTTTACCGTTATGAATTTTTTTATATATTCAGTGATTTCTTCTTTTCGAAGGTTTTTTTTCGAGATTATGATTCTTTTGAAATTTTTAAATATCTCCCGGAATGATTGTATCGATGTTAGAAATTTTGAAAATTAATTGGCTCCTATAATAATTTATAGGACGATTTGAGAAGTGTATAAAATAGTCTTCTGACGTATCAGCTGAATGAATTGATACTGCGTCACTACCGTCACTATCCTTCACAATTCTTACAGATTCACGTGAAGTGTTATCCGTATTCTCGTGATTGTTTATTTCGTTGACATTGCCTGGTGTATTTACGGTCATGCGACTCAGTGCGTCTGCTAATCATAATTTTCGAGTTGCAAACGCCAGCTGAGTATTTTTGAATTTTTTTCTGAGGATTTGATAAAGGTCAATGGTTTGTGATCAGTGACTAGCGTGAATTTGTTACCGTACAGGTAAGGCTAGTACATTTTTATAGCCCATATGGTAGCTAACGCTTCTTTCTCGAAAGCAATTGGTCTTTCCACATTGCTTTGAATTTGGGACAGTACTGCTCCTAGAGCAAAATCCGAAGCGTCTGTCGTTAAAATAAATTGTTTTGAAAAGTCTGAATATCCCAGAATTTGATCTGTTAAGGATTTGATATATTCCTGATTTTTTTTGTTAATTGCTTCATTTTTTCTTAGATACCTCGTCACTGGTTTTGTTATTTTGGAATAATCTTTAATAAATCGACGATAATATCCCGATAATCCAAGGAATTGTTTTATTACCTTTGGATTCTTTGGCAACAACAAATCGAGTATTTCTTTGAATTTTATCTGAGTTGGGTTTTACTCCTTTTTGAGTAATTACGTGTCCCAAAAACTCAGTTTCGCGTTTTAAAAATTCACATTTATCAAGTTGTATTTTTAAATTAAACTGTGATAGTTGTTTAAGTATGGTTCTAAGGTTTTCGATGTGGTTTTCTAGATTTTGTCCCACGATAATAATGTCGTCTAAATAAACATGGCATATGTTACTTATTAGACCCTGCAAGACATTATTCATCGCTCTTTGGAATGTGGCTGGCCCATTTTTTAAACCGAAAGCCATTCGCTGGAATTCGAAATGCCCTTTATCGGTTGAGAAAGCTGTTTTCTCTTGTGAACTTGCGTCCATTGGGATTTAGTGAAACCCTGATTTAAGGTCCAACGTGGAAAAATACACGGACTTCCCGAGATTGTCTAGTATTTCCTCCGTTTTCTCATTTAATTTTCGGTAGTCGATGACAACCCTAACTTTCTTTATGCCCGAAGCGTCTGCCTTCTTTGGGACTACCCAAATGGGAGAAGAGTATGGACTACTAGAGTTTCGTATGATACCACTGTCTAACAATTCTTGAACTTGTTCCTCGCTGGTGAGGATATCTGTAAGTTCTAGTGTAAACGGGACTTTCATCTTTTTTGATAATCTTATGTTTAATGACGGTCGTTGCTGACAATTTCTCATTTTGTTTTAGCAATACGTCTTGATTTTGGTGAATCGTATCAATGAGAACCATTTTTTCTTTTTGATTTTACTGTTCGGTATGAATCAATTTCCCTATGGTAACCTTATCAATAGTTGATTTACTATAGGTATAAACGGGGATTGGCTTTATCGTTTCGAAATTATTCACTTTTAATTGAAGTTTTGGTAAATTTTTCGGTATTTCTGGGCTATTTGTTAATATTTTGACGGTGCTATGTAAAATATTTGCATTGTGTAATCCGGGTTGTAGGGTTATACCATTGTTCAATGACCCATATTCTGAAACTACCCAGTCACCGTTTTCCGATGTTTCGAATGTGACTGTATGATGGTAGAAGTTTTTCGCTGGATAATAACGGTAAAATTTGAATACATTGTTATTTAAATAGATCTGGTTTGGCTTATAGTCAATCCTGGCACTCAATTCAGCCATAGATTCGGATCCTAGAATTCCGCCGACAAATGTGTGGAATTCTACTTTGAATAGGTAGTTTTTTACTAATAAAATTAATTTTGTCCTGTTGATCTGATTTTTGTTTTCCTAAAATATTTTTTACTGAGTTTTCTTGTTGTTCAAGGAGGTGGTTTGTATGCGTTGGAATGCGGTTTGTGGAGATGTAACTATATATTGTATTACCCCGCCTTAAAATCAATTTGCAATTTTTACTCAAGACGGAAAAACAATTTTTATGCTGGAATTTGAAATAATAATTTGCACATGAAATAATCCTAGTGGTAAAATTTTGTATGCGTGTCTGAAGTTTCTTTCAACTTCTGCTTAAGGCAAAATTCCTAACTGAATAACGGCCGGCTCAATGGATATGCTTGAGTTAGAGGCATTTACTAAGGAATTGAAGTTTCACTTTGTCACTTCGCAATCTATCTAGAGTATAAAAAAAAGAGTCAAATTCGGAATATAATTCCTCCAAAATTTAAAAGCTGCTACTAACACAGGAAGGCTTTTGAAATTACAAAACATCATAAATCAAACATTTATTTCAAAATTTAAAAATTTACTATTACTGAAACATTATAATAAAAATAGATCAAAATTCCAAATCGAATGATAATGTACAATATCAAGTAATGATAAAGTAATGTTAAGCTGGCGAAACATGTCGCGTTCCTATTACTGCTAAACCAATAACTTATTCAAGCCCAGTAACTTAGACAAAAAGACTTTCTGAAATTAGATAAACAAGCGAACCGTCGATTGTCATTATGTATTTACAATTCAATATCCAAAAAAAAAACAAAACGGGCAGAGTATGTCTTGCGGGACGACATTAAACACTACTCTAATATTATATGGGGTATTAACAACAAGGAAAAATAAATGAAAACAAAAAAAATACAAACAAAGAAATATATGTAAAAATAGCAAGGACCTGGAAAAACCCAACAAAAAAACTGTTCAAACTTACGTTTTGGTTCCGGATCCCCTCTACAAAGCGTTTTGTTGGAAACCGGCACGTATATGGACAAAAAAAATATATTGTGATTTAAATATTCCCTTAAGAGGGTGGCTGGAATTTTGTTGTTGGGGTTCCCTTACAACGTTTCTTTGTTTTTTTTTGGGGTGCTTCGTCACTCCTTCTTGTTCAGACGATTTTTTTTTTTTGTTTTTGCCTTATCCTATTAAGGCGGGTCTTGGACCCTAATATAATGGACTATTGTCTTTTATATAACATACGGTTCATGTACCGTAATGTCCTTTTTTTTTTTTTTGTTCAAAATTGTATCACCTTTAAATTTACGCTATTAACACAACGTATTAGTTTTCCCGTTATATTTGTTAGCACTTAGGTATGTATACCTTATGGTTCTTGAAACTATTGTTCATTACTAATGGACTATTCTCCGGTAATCGGGAACTATTTTATTTAGCCCTTTTTATAATTTTTTTTAGGCGATCCGTATGCCACTTGCTATCCACTCGTTGGGAAAAAAAACAACCGGTAATTTTTTCAACCACCTTGGGACTTTTGCAGTCCTTTATTCCGAAAAATTGGGTTTCGAAGTGGTTTCTGTTGGTTTGTATGTTTGTCAGATTGTAGTCCAGATAACAAAATCAAAAATCAAAAAAAATCTTAAGAATGCAAGAAATTTGCATAATAAGTTTCTATTCGCTGTTCATAAAAGAAAGTCGTCTGTGGCCACACGTTAATTTGTTTGATTTGAATCGCTTAGAACTTTAAAACAAATAAAAATTGTGTAATGAATACTATCAAAGCAATCTTGATTATACCAGAGCCTACTCTATAAATAAGAGCCTCCACATTGACTGTATTTTTTACTAAGCTTAAAATAAGGTACATACATACAATTTTTTCTTTACTATGAAACTACATACGAGTATATGGGAAAACGATTGTTTTCATTTACATTTTTGGTTTATAAGAATTATGAGCTTTTATACTATTTTTATATGAAAATATTCATAAAACTTGTAATTTTATTTGATTGAAACATCGAATCATGAAAATGTTTATTTCTTAGTGAAAATCTTCTTCAAAAACAAGTTATTTCTGAACTTTAAAGTGTTGTTGTTTTTGTAATATACGTCATAAACTAATAACTCAAAATTTACAAACAATACAATAATCATCTCTTTCATTGCCTCTATTCTCTGTGTGTTATTAGGTCCGGTAGATTGTTTCGATTTTTTGTTTGCTTCACGCTTATTGTATTGATTTAAGTTTTTCTGTTTGGCTCTTTTTGATTTATTTTAATTTCGATCGTTGCCATTGGTTTTAAATTGATTCATTAAATTGATTCGTCATTAAATTGATTTTTTTTTTAAATACAGATTGTTATTGTTCTAGAATGTTTATTAATTTAAATTCCCTTATTTTCTTTTGGTTATTGCTGGAAAATCAGGAAATTTGAGAACCTGCGTTTTAAATGAGTAATACATTGAGTTGTTTTATAGCGATGTTAGAAAAAATTATTTAACTGGGTTAAACTTTTAATTCATGTTTTTTCGTCAAGCGAAATCGCGTTTTTTCATACAAACTCTATGGAAATAAATGAATTTTCGGTGTTTCTGTATCCCTTATTTTAAGTTCATTTATCACATGGCGGCTCTATTTACATCAAGATGGTTCTGATTATACCAAGCCATAGTCTAAAAAAGGAAGCTTTCATAAGGGAATTAGAAACGAGGAAAAAACCAAATATTTAAATGAAAACGTTACAAATTCTTAAAATGATATCTGGAATACTTTCATAAATGTTTGAATTTCAAAATAAAATGTCGTTTAAGTAAAACGATTTCACTTTCTTGTAATAATTGATTAATTTCAACCAAAATATAAAAAAAATTCATAACAACAGTATTCTGGTTAAATTCGTTTGGTCATTAAGTCAACATACATTACATAGATGGCAGTGATGCCCGTAAAAATTTGATAAAATCGTACCAAAAGTTACCACCTCGGGAAAATTCAAGTTCAAAAATTGTAGGAAAAGTAAAACAAATTCACAAAATGCTAAGAACGTGTGTTAGTTTTGTGATTAAATAATTTTTTTTCGTATTTTTCTGTAAACATCTTAGACATCTGACGCACACTAGTAAAACTAAAGATAAATTTAGCAACTGTTATTTAAACTCGTCAGAGCCAACTTTGATATATTTTTCAAAATGAAAGTTCGAAAAATATATTTTAGAAATAATTTAATTTTAATATTTCTGCAACTAATATTTACTTAATACCACTATAGCCTTCTTGTAAATTGTAGTTAAAGATATGTAGAAAACTTTTATATAAACATTTTATAATATTTTTGCTTTTTTCATTGAAAAACTTGAAGCTAAAAAACACCATTTTTACAATGGATTCTTATGGAAATCAGTGAAAAGTTATACCACTAAAAAAGCTTCTAAAAAATACGTCATCATGATTATGGCTAATGTATTAGCGTGAAGTTTATCCTAAACTATCCTAAAAAAAAAAAAAAAAATGGATTGTTTAGGAAAAACTTCACGTCATTGCAAAATTGTGTGAAGTTTTTCCTAAATTTTAATAGCTTTGCATGTGTTCATGATTATGATATACTTAATTCGAATTAACCGATAATCAGCATTATATAAAGAAGAAAACGCGATTCGAATTACGTAGTTTATAAAATGAATATGGCCTAAAATGAGCCCAAACCTAAACATTCCTAAAATGAGAACATCATCATTTGAATAATAAATAAAAATAAAGCGAAATACCTGGTATTGTTTTGGATAGCAAATTTAGTCTGAAGTCTAATATTTTAGAAGGTTTAACATCCACTTAACGTAGATGCCAAAGCACTTAAGCGTTGCGAAGAATGAAAGGGTAGATTAACTCGCTCGGCAGAGTACAAATTGCCTCACTTTACCAAGTAAGATAAATGAAAAGTTATAGAGACTAGGGTGTTTAGTACAACAAAATCATATTACAGTTTCCGTTTGTTTCGTAATTAAATATCCCAAGCATTATGTCTCCGCAACTTAGTAAAAAGCGGCCTAACAGGAAAACATGTTGCGGAAAAATCTTGGGAAATTTAAGTAAGACATAAATGGTAACCGTAACATGATTTTGTTATACTAAATACCCTTAGTCTCTATAACATTTCAAATGATGATTTTTGTCTGTTAGTTTACATCCACAGTTACTCACAAAAATACTTAGTATTTTTGGCCGGTTTTCCTAGTTTGCGAAAAACGTTTGGGAAATTTACGTGTAAGACATATACGGAAGCCGTAATATGATCTTCTTATATTAAACCTCCTTATTCCCTAGACAGACTGTGGTTTAATAAATCCGATTTAGCTAAACTAGCTTAAGTTTCTATGGAAAAACAAATGGATTAGCTAAATCGAGGTTGACATACTGCGGCTAATTCATTTAAAGCATCATCTCCGAGTCTGCACCTTACTTTAGTGCAAAAGTTTCATGCAATTGAGAAGGCCCTTTCCGCCTCAACGCTATTTAGCGGGATTGTGTTGAGATACTTATTTGCTAGCTGCAAATTAATACCTCTTATACCATCTTCTTCAAACATTTTCCCTTCCGAACCAATTTTACTGAGCGTCGTGCGGCTATATCATTGCTTTTTTGCCTTACTTTCTGCGAAACATTGTTAAATTTTCCACTGTAGCATTTGCTTCATACTAATTAATTATGTAGGCAACTGCAGCAGGTTTCCCTCTTTCAAATTTTGAAATGAAACTTCGCACATTGATAGAGCCAAATTTGTGCTAATTAGTGCTCAGAGGAAAAAATTAGTGCTAGTCCAGGAACCGAGATAACAGCAAACAAAAATCCAAGATTTCGCCTGAAAGACGATAAATAAATTCTATAACTAAACCCGAGTTACAGCAAAAACCGGTAAACATCAGTAAAAAACAGCAATATTTTCAAAAGATAGATAAATTGAGGAAACTTATGCTTGGCCTAGAAAAACTAAATTTTAATATTTTCATTCATAAAATAAAGAAAATCAAAGTAACTCTAAATGATACTATATTGAAAAGAAAAGTATTTAGTAGTTCAATAATATTTTGTGGCTGAATTTGTGCTAATCCAGATTTGGCACAATTCCATTGAACATGAAGAATGGTTGATTGAACGAATTTTTGACACAAAATGTTATACAAACCAACGAACTTGGCAGTTCTAATGATATAATCCGGTCGGGAATTATCATAACCATCCGAAAAATATGGTGGCTGAATTTATGCTAATCCAGATTTGGCACAATTCCATTGAACATGAAGAATGGTTGATTGAACGAATTTTTGACACAAAATGTTCTACAAACCAACGAACTTGGCAGTTGTAATGATATAATCCGGTCGGGAATTATCATAACCATCCGAAAAATATGGTGGCTGAATTTATGCTAATCCAGATTTGGCCCAATTCCATTGAACATGAAGAATGGTTGATTGAACGAATTTTTAACACAAAATGTTATACAAACCAACGAACTTGGCAGTTCTAATGATATACTCCGATCGGGAATTATCCTAATCATCCGAAAAATATGGTGGCTGAATTTGTGCTAATCTAGATTTGGCACAATTCCATTGAACATGAAGAATGGTTGATTGAACGAATTTCTGACACAAAATGTTCTTCAAACCAATGAACTTAGCAGTTCTAATGATATACTCCGATCAGGAATATTAATAACTAATCCGAAACTGATCCTGTGGTATCTATGCTCAATATGATCCTATCATTGGTTTTACAATGTTGATATAAATCTTCTTGCGCAGTTAACCAATAAACAATATAAAATGGATCAAACCGGATGGTTTTTAAGCTGCCGCGATAGCATGAACTTTGATTGAGCAAATGCAGTGATTTAAAAAGTTCGTCATGAAAGTATTCATTTTTATTGACACTGTACCGCGATTGTTTTAACGCTGAGTTCGTCGGTACCATTGGTGATTTTACGTCACCAAATGACATATTTTCCAAAATTAGCTTATCTCGCACAGTCCTGCTACTAAATACTTGTAGTTGTTGAGCAATTTCAGTTTTACAGGCTCCATAATATTATGAGGCATCGCCGCTGATAGGTCGTTGAACGTTATTTTCAAAATATTTGTCGTTCAAATTATTTGCACTGCAAACGTTTACAAAATTATCGCATTCTTTGCACTTGCCTGTGCAATACAATTCTCTCTCTTTTATAGTATGGTTCTTAAAAGAAAAACTATATTGTTTTCTAAATAGTTTCCAAATGATAAAGGACAGTTTAGTAGTCCAACCCTTGTGTAAGGTATGAAAAATAGCTAATCCTGCAACGATAATTTAAAATTTTTGAGCTCTCCGTCCGATATTGAAAAATTTGTATCAGATGATTGATGATACCCAAATGTATACAATTCGCTCTTCGAAAATATATTTTCAATATTCCTTTTTATTGACAGATAACAAGACTGTGGCGACATCCCAAGTTCTTCACTTATCAATATATATATGCCCGTTCAGTTGCTGGTGTCTTAAATACCCCTGATTCAATCAGACTTGCATTATGCTTATGAAAACATTCTAGTTGAATGCTTACTCTGACTTTTGATTTTCGCCCAGCCATAATTTTGAAAATTTTAAATACAGAGCTTTGAAATTAAACTAACACTTACCAATCAATTTAACACAAAAAGTAGTCGCGAAAAACACTAAAACTTTGTACGTACAATTTAGTAGGATAGTGAATCCCAAATTTACATAAATTTTACAACAACTAAAAATGCTTACTAATTAAATACATGAACCACGGGATCAGGAACAATTTCACTCTAATCTTATTTTGAATTAACGTAAAAAAACATAAAAACTGAATAATCCACATCAATTTGGTTTCTCTATATCCATTTTTGTAAAATATAACGGGGATTTTGAAACTAAGTAAAATACTATGGGACCAAAATTTGTATTAAACGTATAAGTTAGCGTCACATTTTAAGAGTTCAAATTGACTAAAGGATTAGCATAAATACATTATTCTTTAACAATTATGAATCATTAAAAGTATGGCCATTAAGGCAAAAGAATTGCCGAAAAACTACAAGAAAAATTTTAGTGAAATATTATAAAATAACGAACATTGCTAATAAAACATTTTGTGTCAGAAATTCGTTCTTCATGTTCAATGGAATTGGGCCAAATCTGGATTAGCACAAATTCCGCCACCATATTTTTCGGATGGTCATGCATATTCCCGATCGGAGTATATCATTAGAACTGCTAAGTTCGTTGGTTTGTAGAACATTTTGTGTCAGAAATTCGTTCAATCAACCATTCTTCATGTTCAATGGGATTGGGCCAAATCTGGATTAGCACAAATTCAGCCACAAAATATTATTGAACAACTAAATACTTTTCTTTTCAATATTGTATCATTTAGGGTAATTTCGATTTTCTTTATTTTATGAATGAAAATATTAAAATTTAGTTTTTCTAGGCCAAGCACAAATTTCCTCAATTATTCTACCTTTTGAAAATATTGCTGTTTTTACTGATGTTTACCGGTTTTTGCTGTAACTCTGGTTTAGTTTTAGAATTTATTTATCTTCTTTCAGGCGAAATCTTGAATGTTTGTTTGCTGTTTTCTCGGTTCCTGGACTAGCACTAATTTTTTCCTCTGAGCACTAATTAGCACAAATTCGGCTCTATCGATGTGGGAAGTTCCATTTCAAAATTCGAAAGTTTCCCTGCTGCAGTTACCTACATTATTTAATTCAATATGTTGAGGTATTTCAACCGTATCTTCAGTATGCAGCCTCTGTCTGATCGCAATTGTCCCCTAATTCGTCAGCTTGAGGAATTAGCCGGCTTAGAAGTAGTGTTATTTGTTATTGAATTTTTTGTACAAATCCTTTTCAAATAATCTTATTTCGTGATTGACTAAATTAAAAAAACGGAATTCCGGTTTTGTAGGCTTATAAATCCAGATTTTTCAATTTGTAAAATCGCCCAGAATTAAGGAATTACGGATTTACCAATTCCGGTATTGCAATCACTAAACGGAATATTGAAAAAATATTACCTGATAATATTTAGACGTATCAATACAAAAGTTTTAATGTCCTTTACTTAATGAGTAATGTATAATTTATTCGTTAATGCATAGTTTTACTCATCCATTCGCATAATTTGTTGTTTTTGTGATTTTAGGAAAAAAAAGTAATTTCGGCCGAACCGCCAAGAATGACGAGACGGTTGACGAAAAAATATTCCTGAATCTATGAATGAAACTTACGGTTCTGCTTCTATTTAGACGTAAGTGATGTCTCATATTTTAAGAATGATACGTTGGTGAACTTAAATAATATCGTCTATTTGTACCCTTATACTTTAAAATTATAAAGTTTCGTTAATTTGCTGACAGCCACATACACATAATTCGAAAAACAATTTGTTTTACGTAAATGTAGCGATATCTTTGCAACGTTATGTTTCTTAATATTGTCACATATGCGTGAAATTCATGAATAATGTGTGTGTTAAATATATTGAAAGGGGGTGACTATACCAGACGTTTGAATAATTATTTCTTGAAATAAATATAAAAAATGTATTACGCGATATTGCATGTTTCAAAATTGAAATGCTGTAAATTTGTAGCAGTAATAAAATGTTTATTAGAACATGAGATTAAGCTGGTTACATTTTCAATTAAAAATAGTAGTGGCTAATAAAACTAATGGAAGAAACCGTTTTAACCACTCATTTTATAAGCCAATAATTTTTTGTTATCGTTTTTTTTTTTATTATAACCAAAAATAAACATCTCAAATAAATTACCATTTTTACTTTTCAGCAGCTTCATAAAAAACAAACTTTTGATAGACAACCAAATAAAAGCTTTTACATTATACTTAACCCAAATTCCCCACAAAATGTTTTATTTAGTTTTTTTATCTAACATAAAACATCCATTTATGACATGGTCAAAGATCATCCTGATCTTAAAATGACCCAATTTACAATCTTCATCCCCGTTACAAGGGTTAAATGTAACATTTACTTGCCCTTTTTACATCAATTTTCCTATAAACATAAACAACAGTTAGCTTTATTAACATCGAAACCATAAATATTAAGCAAATGGGTGTATATTATGAATAATAATTTGGGTATAGGTGCTTAACATGTACTAAATTTAAATCTAAGTAAATTTATCATCCCGCACGTTCAGCTTCTTAATGCTGTAATATTACATCATAAAACCATATTTCAACTCAATTAAAAACAATTTTTTTTTATTTCATTTATTCATTTGAGACCAAACATCAAAAAAAAAAAAAAAAATCATTTTTTTTGTGTAAAGCTTTATCACGTACGTTAATATTTAATACAGACACACACATACAACGCACACTAATAGCAACAACGATGACATCCACAAAATTATATCGTTATCATCATCTCATTAAGTAATAAACAGATTAAATTAAAACTGTCAAATTACATCTCAAAGTAATTAAAAATTGTACAAAAAAAGCTCATATCTAATTATATCTTACAATGTATAATGTATGTTCATATAAAAAACTTTTTTAATGTAATTTTTCTCTCACCCTTCTTCCTCAGGCGTTTAGTATTTACTTTTATTTCATATATCGCAAAAAGCCGCAAAGTAATTTTATTTTTACTATCATCATATCATATCAATCATCATAAAACATATTCGTTTCTTAAAATGTGATGACCACATAGCACATACTCAGATATTTAGTAACTATGATTTGTGGTTTGACTTTTAAAAATGTGATTGATTCCAATAAAGGAATAGCTATAAAAACCTAAATAATTTTTGATTGCAATCATTCCCTCCAAAAAAAGCTTATTTGTTATTTTGTGTGCTTTCGATGGAAAAGATACATTTTTGTTATTGTAAATTGAAGTTCTGGTAAAATATTATGTATTTGCTTAAGTGGAGAGAGGGGCGGATTTCAAAAACAAAACAAAGTATGTAGCTACGTGCTGCTTTAATATTTATATTATATGTATATGGATGCGTATGTCGAAAGAGAAAAAAAAGCTGTTTTGCTTATGTACGAGTATGAGCTTTATTATTATTTTTAAAATTAGATTGTGAAATAAATAAATTAAATTTGATTTGATTTGTTATGTTTTTCAATTTATTTATTTTCTTTGAATGATGTATGTACATAGATATGTTTAGTAATGGTTTAAGTGAGATGTCTGCTGTATCATGATAAAAACAAGTTCTGGCTTGAGGAGGGTCTCTAAATTTGAAAAGATACTAAACATTTGTTTGTCTTTTCATCTTTGTGTATCAAGGGCGTGCTCTGGGATGAGATGCTGCATCAAGAGATGTTTTGCAAATTTATTTATTCTAAGAAAAATTAGATCCTGTGAAGAATGTCTATCCACTCTAGCAAGGTTTTCGGTAAATTTTTGTTAGACCGTTCAGATGCCTTCAGACTAAGACCAGCAACCGCTAAAAGCTTAGCAAATCCAAAGACATCCAAGTTGTTTTCCACAACAGTAGCGAATATGTGTCCAATTTGTAAGGATGAGCACACTTTGTTGGAGTGTAAGAAGTTTCAGCAGTTCTCAGTTATCGAATGTCGACAATACATTAAGTCAGACAATCATTTGTTTTAACTGTCTACGAGCCAACCATTCAAATAGAGATACCAAATTTGTGGGAAGAAACATCATCCGCTTCTCCATCATTCGATACGGAATTATGCAATTTTGATGTATTTTTAGCTGATCCTGATTTCAATAAGTCTCAAGATATTGATATTATTCTAGGTATACAGCATATGTTTAACTCGTTAGTTGACACAAGGATTAAATACCAGATCAAAATATTCACCACTGAAACTATATTTGGTTGGACTCTACGTGGAGAAATATAGATAAATTAGAAATGACGTTGATTAATATAGCCCACATTGACGATGAACAAAATCGTGTTGATGACATTATCAACCTGTTTAATAAAATTGAAGACGGGTGTGAAGTTTGTCCTAAAAATTGATTTTCCTATGAATGTAGTCGTAAGAATAATGAATCTCTCGTTATTAAGTATTTTTTCGTAAAAAATTTATTTTACTTATGTAATTTAAATTTACAAAAAAACTTCTAAATAGACTTAAGTCTTAATTTAAATTGTCCAAAAAAACAATTTAAAAATTCAAACTTCATTAGAAAAGTGATCTATAAAAATTAATCAATCTGGTCCAAAAGATCGTAACTAAGTGGACACAAGTTTTACAGACAGTCGGAGAACCTATCTATCCTAAAACAATGATAAAGACGTCCCTACCTAAAAAAACACATTCTAACATCTAGAAGATAATTGACTTAGGCAGAAGTTTTGCTTCCATATATTTAAATTCGTGTAAAGAACTTAAGGATATTAAAAAATGCCTCTGTTTGGCCCAAAGATCGTATCCAAGTGGATATATGAGTTTAAGTTTAAGCGGCGGTCTCCTCTAAAAAAAAAAAAAAACAACTTTCAAAAATCTACAAGATCAGTGACTTATGACAGACGTAATGTATCAACATATGTAAGTTCGTATAGAGTTGGATATTAAAAAAATTCTCAATCTGTTCTAAATTCTCAATATTTCTTAGTTAGAGGGGATTGCCCTTTACCCTTAGTGAAGTATGTCGTCCACTTGGGTACGATCTTGGGGCCAGATTGAGAATTTTTTTAATATCCAACCTAATACGAACTTACATATAGGAACGCAACACGTCTGTCCTAAGTCACTTATCTTCTAGATTTTTGAAAGTTGTAACATTTTTAAGATAGAGCGGAATGCCCTCTCAACCCTTATTGATGGATGTACACTTGTATACGATCTTGGGGCTAAATTGAAAATTTTTTTAATATCCAACCTTATACGAACTAATATATATTGACGCAACAGGTCTGTCCTAAGTTACTTATCTTCTAGATTTTTGAAAGTTGTAACATTTCTAAGAAAAAGAGTATTGGCTTCTATCCTTATTGATATATGTCCACGTAGATTCGATCTTGGGGCCAGATTGAGAATTTTTATAATATCCAACCTTATACGAACTAACATATAGGAATGCAACACGTCTGTCCTAAGTCACTTATCTTCTAGACTTTTGAAACTTGTAACATTTCTAAGAAAGAGAAGATTGACTTCTACCCTTATTGATGTATGTCCACTGGGGTAGGATCTTGGGGCCATATTGAGAATTTTTATAATATCCAACCTTATACGAACTTACATATAGGGACGCAACGTGTCTGTTCTAAGTCACTTATTTTCTAGATTTTTGAATGTTGTAACATTTCTAAGATAAAATGGATTGCTTTCTATCCTTATTGATGTATGTCCACTAGGGTACGATCTTAGGGCCAGATTGAGAATTTTTTTAATATCCAACCTTATACGAACTTACATATAGGAATGCAACATGTCTGTCCTAATTCACTTATCTTCTATATTTTGGAAAGTTGTAACATTTCCAAGATAGAGAAAATTAGCTTCTACCCTTATTGATATATGTAAACTTGGATACGATCTTGGGACCACATTGAGAATTTTTTTAATATCCAACCTTATACGAACTTACATATAAGAACGCAACACGTCTGTCCTAAAACTTTTTAGAAAGAGAGAAATGGCTTCTACCCTTATTGATGTATGTCCACTTAGGGACGATCTTAGGGCCAGATTGAGAATTTTTTTAGTATCCAACCTTATACGAACTTACATATAGGGACGCAAAAGTCTGTCCTAAGTCACTTATCTTCTAGATTTTTGAAAGTTGCAACATATTTAATATAGAGCGGAATGCCCTCTCTATCCTTATTAATAAATGCCCACTTAGGTACTATCTTGGGGCCAGATTAAGAATTATTTTAATATCCAACCTTATACGAACTTACATATAGGAACGCAACCCGTCTGTCCTAAGTCACTTATTTTCTAGATTTTTGAATGTTGTATCATTTCTAAGAAAAAAAGAATTGGCTTCTACCCTTATGTATGTCAACTTGGATACGACCTTGGGATTGAGAATTTTTTTAATATCCAACCTAATACGAACTTACATATAGGAACGCAACACGTCTGTCCTAAGTCACTTATCTTCTAGATTTTTGAAAGTTGTAACATTTTTAAGATAGAGCGGAATGCCCTCTCAACCCTTATTGATGGATGTACACTTGTATACGATCTTGGGGCTAGATTGAAAATTTTATTAATATCCAACCTTATACGAACTAATATATATTGACGCAACAGGTCTGTCCTAAGTTACTTATCTTCTAGATTTTTGAAAGTTGTAACATTTCTAAGAAAAAAAATATTGGCTTCTATCCTTATTGATATATGTCCACGTAGATTCGATCTTGGGGCCAGATTGAGAATTTTTATAATATCCAACCTTATACGAACTAACATATAGGAATGCAACACGTCTGTCCTAAGTCACTTATCTTCTAGAATTTTGAAAGTTTGTAATATTTCTAAGATGGACGGGATTGGCTTGTACCCTTATTAATGTATGTCCACTTGGATACGATCTTGGGGCCAGATTGAGAATTTTTTTAATATACAACCTTATACGATCTTACATATAGGGATGCAACACGTCTGTCCTAAGTCACTTATCTTCTAGACTTTTGAAACTTGTAACATTTCTAAGAAAGAGAAGATTGACTTCTACCCTTATTGATGTATGTCCACTGGGGTAGGATCTTGGGGCCAGATTGAGAATTTTTATAATATCCAACCTTATACGAACTTACATATAGGGACGCAACGTGTCTGTTCTAAGTCACTTATTTTCTAGATTTTTGAATGTTGTAACATTTCTAAGATAAAATGGATTGCTTTCTATCCTTATTGATGTATGTCCACTAGGGTACGATCTTAGGGCCAGATTGAGAATTTTTTTAATATCCAACCTTATACGAACTTACATATAGGAATGCAACATGTCTGTCCTAATTCACTTATCTTCTATATTTTGGAAAGTTGTAACATTTCTAAGATAGAGAAAATTAGCTTCTACCCTTATTGATATATGTAAACTTGGATACGATCTTGGGGCCACATTGAGAATTTTTTTAATATCCAACCTTATACGAACTTACATATAGGAACGCAACACGTCTGTCCTAAAACAGTTATCTTCTAGATTTTTGAAAGTTGTAACCTTTTTTAGAAAGAGAGAAATGGCTTCTACCCTTATTGATGTATGTCCACTTAGGGACGATCTTAGGGCCAGATTGAGAATTTTTTTAGTATCCAACCTTATACGAACTTACATATAGGGACGCAAAAGTCTGTCCTAAGTCACTTATCTTCTAGATTTTTGAAAGTTGCAACATATTTAATATAGAGCGGAATGCCCTCTCTATCCTTATTAATAAATGCCCACTTAGGTACTATCTTGGGGCCAGATTAAGAATTATTTTAATATCCAACCTTATACGAACTTACATATAGGAACGCAACCCGTCTGTCCTAAGTCACTTATTTTCTAGATTTTTGAAAGTTGTATCATTTCTAAGAAAAAAAGAATTGGCTTCTACCCTTATGTATGTCAACTTGGATACGACCTTGGGATTGAGAATTTTTTTAATATCCAACCTAATACGAACTTACATATAGGAACGCAACACGTCTGTCCTAAGTCACTTATCTTCTAGATTTTTGAAAGTTGTAACATTTTTAAGATAGAGCGGAATGCCCTCTCAACCCTTATTGATGGATGTACACTTGTATACGATCTTGGGGCTAGATTGAAAATTTTATTAATATCCAACCTTATACGAACTAATATATATTGACGCAACAGGTCTGTCCTAAGTTACTTATCTTCTAGATTTTTGAAAGTTGTAACATTTCTAAGAAAAAAAATATTGGCTTCTATCCTTATTGATATATGTCCACGTAGATTCGATCTTGGGGCCAGATTGAGAATTTTTATAATATCCAACCTTATACGAACTAACATATAGGAATGCAACACGTCTGTCCTAAGTCACTTATCTTCTAGAATTTTGAAAGTTTGTAATATTTCTAAGATGGACGGGATTGGCTTGTACCCTTATTAATGTATGTCCACTTGGATACGATCTTGGGGCCAGATTGAGAATTTTTTTAATATACAACCTTATACGAACTTACAGATAGGGACGCAACACGTCTGTTCTAAGTCACTTATCTTCTAGATTTTTGAAAGTTGTAACATTTCTAAGAAAGAGAAGATTGACTTCTACCCTTATTGATGTATGTCCACTGGGGTAGGATCTTGGGGCCAGATTGAGAATTTTTATAATATCCAACCTTATACGAACTTACATATAGGGACGCAACGTGTCTGTTCTAAGTCACTTATTTTCTAGATTTTTGAATGTTGTAACATTTCTAAGATAAAATGGATTGCTTTCTATCCTTATTGATGTATGTCCACTAGGGTACGATCTTAGGGCCAGATTGAGAATTTTTTTAATATCCAACCTTATACGAACTTACATATAGGAATGCAACATGTCTGTCCTAATTCACTTATCTTCTATATTTTGGAAAGTTGTAACATTTCTAAGATAGAGAAAATTAGCTTCTACCCTTATTGATATATGTAAACTTGGATACGATCTTGGGGCCACATTGAGAATTTTTTTAATATCCAACCTTATACGAACTTACATATAGGAACGCAACACGTCTGTCCTAAAACAGTTATCTTCTAGATTTTTGAAAGTTGTAACCTTTTTTAGAAAGAGAGAAATGGCTTCTACCCTTATTGATGTATGTCCACTTAGGGACGATCTTAGGGCCAGATTGAGAATTTTTTTAGTATCCAACCTTATACGAACTTACATATAGGGACGCAAAAGTCTGTCCTAAGTCACTTATCTTCTAGATTTTTGAAAGTTGCAACATATTTAATATATTGCGGAATGCCCTCTCTATCCTTATTAATAAATGCCCACTTAGGTACTATCTTGGGGCCAGATTAAGAATTATTTTAAAATCCAACCTTATACGAACTTACATATAGGAACGCAACCCGTCTGTCCTAAGTCACTTATCTTCTAGATTTTTGAAAGTTGTATCATTTCTAAGAAAAAAAGAATTGGCTTCTACCCTTATGTATGTCAACTTGGATACGACCTTGGGATTGAGAATTTTTTTAATATCCAACTGTAAGCAAACTTATATATAGGGAGGCAACACGTCTGTCCTAAGTCACTTATCTTCTAGATTTTTGAAACTTGTAACATTTCTAAGAAAGAGAGGATTGCTCTCTACCCTTATTGATGTATGTCCATTAGGGTACGATTTAGGGGCCAGATTGAGAATTTTTATAATATCCAACCTTATACGAACTTACATATAGGGACGCAACACGTCTGTCCTAAGTCAGTTATCTTTTAGATTTTTGAAAGTTGTAACATTTCTAGGAAAGAAAAATTGGCTTCTACCCTTATTTATGTATGTCCGCTGGGGTACGATCTTGGGGCCAGATTGAGAATTTTTATAATATCCAACCTTATACGAACTTACATATAGGAACGCAACACGTCTGTCCTAAGTCACTTATCTTCTAGATTTTTGAAACTTGTAACATTTCTAAGATAGAGGGGATTGGCTTATACCCTTATTGATGTATGTCCACTTGGATACGATCTTGGGGCCAGATTGAGAATTTTTTAAGTATCCAACCTTATACGAACTTACAGATAGGGACGCAACACGTCTGTTCTAAGTCACTTATCTTCTAGATTTTTGAAAGTTGTAACATTTTTAAGATAGAGCGGAATGCCTTCTTTATCCTTATTGATGTATGTCCACTTAGGTACGATTTTGGGGCCAGATTGAAAATTTTTATAATATCCAATTTTATGCGAACTTACATATAGGGACGCAACACGTCTGTCCAAAGTCACTTATCTTCTATAATTTTGAAAGTTGTAACATTTCTATGATAGACGGGATTGGCTTCTACCCTTATTGATGTATTTCCACTTGAATACGATCTTGGGGCCAGATTGAGAATTTTTTTAATATCCAACATTATACGATCTTACGTAAACGGACGCAACACGTCTATCCTAAGTCACTTATCTTCTAGATTTTTGAAAGTTGTAACATTTCTAAGAAATAAAGAATTGGCTTCTACCCTTATGTATGTCAACTTGGATACGATCTTGGGATTGAGAATTTTTTTAATATCCAACTTTAAGCAAACTTACATATAGGGACGCAACACGTCTGTCCTAAGTCACTTATCTTCTAGATTTTTTAAACTTGTAACATTTTTAAGATAGAGAGGATTGGATTCTACCCTGATTATTGTATGTCCATTAGGGTACGATCTTGGGGCCAGATTGAGAATTTTTATAATATCCAACCTTATACGAATTTACATATAGGGATGCAACACGTCTGTCCTAAGTCACTTATCTTCTAGATTTTTGAAAGTTGTAAAATTTTTAAGATAAAGGGGATTGCTCTCTACCCTTATTGATGTAGGTCCACTTGGATACGATCTTTGGGCCATACGATCTTACATATAGGGACGCAACACGTCTGTCCTAAGTCACTTATTTTCTAGACTTTTGAAAGTTGTAACATTTCTAAGATAGAGGGGATTGCCTTCTACCCTTATTGATGTATGTCCACTTGGGTACGATCTTGGAGCCAGATTGAGAATTTTTTTAATATCCAAATCTAAGCAAACTTACATATAGGAACGCAACACGTCTGTCCTAAGTCATTTATCTTCTAGATTTTTGAATGTGTATTTTTGTTGGTAGGAACATCGTCCACTATCCTTAATGATGTCTTTATCGTTGTTTTAGGATAGAGGGGTTCTCTGACTATCAGTAAAACTTGTATCCACTTAGATACAATCTTTTGGCCCAGATTGAGTAATTTTTATTTATCACTTTTCTAATTAAGTTTGATTTTTCAATTGTTTTTTTGGACAATTAAAATTAAGACTTAAGTTTATTTAGAATTTTTTTTGTAAATTTAAATTATATAAGTAAAATAATTTTTTTACGTAAAAATTCATAATAACGAGAGATTTATTTTTCTTACTAATACATTCACAGAAAAATCAATTTTTAGGACAAACTTCACACATTTGTGCAGTCGCCTGAAGTTTGTCCTAAATTTTGTTTTTGTAATTTTAGGACAAATTTAGGACAAACTTCACGCGAATAATTGAAGCGGTTCCATATGTAAAAAGATAAACGATCGAAGAAGAGGAATGCGGAAGGTTATTCGTAGAAACAACTCAAGGAACTACGGAAGGGCGTTTCATGGTAAACCTACTTTCTAAAAAGAATATGGGAAAACGTGGGAATTCTTTAAGTTTAGCTTTAAGTCGTTTAAACATTTATACCAACAATTCATGCACGAGTATTGATAATTAGGACATATGGTGGAAATCCGAGACAATGAGGTGCAGAGCTTAAACTAATTCCGTGTAGTCTTTGACGCTTCCGCGAAAACTTCAACGGTTCCGTAAAGAAAAAAACTACAAAAAAATTTAGTCCTTGTCATGTCTGAGGCTGAAATGAAACTAGGGAAGTGGGTTTCTAATTCTGATGAATTTCTACGACCGACACCACCAGAAGATAGAGCTGAGTCTATAAAATATTTTATTCATGAGGAGACAATGGTGAATGTTTTGGGACTGCAGTTGAATCCGAAATCAGACAAGTTTTTCTGTCGTGTCAGCATGACTGGGTTGGTTTTTATTAAGAGAACACTACTCTTATTAGGATGCCTATTTCCGGTAATAATTAAAATAAAAATATTATTTGAGACACGTCGGCTGATTTTTCGCAAGCGAGGGGGCTATGCTGTGGTAGTTTATATGTGGCATAGAATTAACTCTGAATAAAAAAAGATTATAACGTTGTAGAAATATTTGGCTTTATTATAAACAATAAAGTTGCTGGTTCTGGGATTGGTTGTGGAGGAAATTTACAGTGAAATACATTATTAATTGAATATTTACGTACTGTTCGCTCATAATTCTTTGACTACTCACATGAACGGGGCTCTCGGAACATTACTACCTACTCCATCGTCGAAAACACAAACTGATCAATCCATGATCGTAACGTTCGTTCAGACCAAACCTATTCTCATACCAGTCATTACTTAGTCTTATTATTTAGCCAAGCTTATTACGCAAGCGGTACCACAGTTAGCATCATCATCAACAGTACAAACAACACCCGTTATCAGTAATGGAAATCGATGAGAGGGATAATTCAATTCTTTGTTCCACGGTGACTTCTTTTTATAAGTAGAATTGCAAAATCGGTTACAAAACAGCATTGTTCATAAGTCCGCATTGCATAGCGGCTTCTTTAAAAGTAGTACGAACTACTCAATTTGCAGTTTTAAGATCTTTAAAAGAAGTCGCACCACTAATGTGAAGCAATAACAATCTTAAGAAAAATCGTTCAATAGAACACAATCTGCAAATTGTTTTTTCTGCTCCTCATTGTTACAGTTTGCATTTTCTATGTTCTTCGTCAAATACATAATGTTTAGGAATATCAGAGTACAATATCGTTTTAGCTGTTTCATCTTCTTGATTCAGCTTGAACCATAAAGTTAATTTTGTATCTTTTTGAAATATACGTCTTATACATCAGGAAGATGAACAGGAAGTCTAACGATTGTGTGAGACTGCTCATGTTAATTGAAGCCAAATAATCGCCAAGTTGATTCTCTTGTATTACCACATTTACACAATCATGACCTTTGTAAACATATTTAAAAATATATTTCACACTCTTAACAGAAGCACAACTTTCAACGTTAATATGGCATTTGTATTTTAAACTGAAATAAGGGTTGTATGGTATAATCCAAGAATTATCTATAGTTTTATTACGCACAACTACAGTTTGACCGTTGTTTCGTCATGAAACTGTTTCTTGAAACTGTTTCGGAAAGCCCTTTGAACATTTACCATCAAACATATATGGTGAATTGATTTTTGTAACCCACCATATTTTTGGGTAATAATAACTTGAGGTCTCAGGTTGAGTCCCCACAAATGAATTTATCAATGTCTTCATTATCCTTTCGTTTACCCTCTGTGTTAAGGATAAGTAAAATATAAGCGTGTGGTAGTCGACGCTTTTGAAACTCAATAACATGAATTTTCGCAACTGATGTACCCAAAACATGATTTTTCTATATCATCCATTAACACTTTAAATTTTAATAAAACTCGAGCAACTAAATCTGGTCTGAACTCAGGAGATTGACCTCATGTCATAGTTACAAAAAAGTCGGGCTTTCTATAATTTCTTACTATCGCCATTGCATCTTGAGAGTTTTGTTGCATATTCCTAGGACTATCTTGAAATGACGAAGGCAAAATCACGCGTTTGCAACGATCCATCAAACCCGTGTATTTTTCAATGCGTAACGTATTTTGATTCTGTTTTAAGTAATGAAGGCGATTTGCTTCAGTCTTAACGTGGTGACGCATCAACAAAATATAGTTGTGTTAATTTACTCGCAGAAATAAATTGATTAAATTATTTTCATATAGAAAATCGGTATCCATAGTATTGCATTTGGGTTACACGGGTTCTAAGGCTAGGTCAATGCTCCAATATTTTTTTCACTGATTCTCTCTGTTTGGTGTGAATTTGGATCGGTGATTTAACGTGGATAATCAAGTCTCTTTCAAGCGGAGGTTTACCATTCGCATTTTGGAAAACAATAGCTACTTCATTTACTGTTGGAGCATTATAACGGTTTTGTTCTAAATTACGATCTTACATTATTGCCATTGCTACTGTTATTGGCATTCAATTCTGCATCTCTAATACATTCTTGTTGAACTTCAAATAATATCTTACGTGATTCAGCAAAGGGGTTATTGTCGGCCATTTACCGACTTAATTCTGTCATCAAATCAGCGCCATTCGCTGAGCACATGTTTCATCAGGCTCAAGAATATACAATTGTGTAAATTTATTTTCATCATTACCTGGATGAAGTGCACCTGCCCTATGATATATTTTACCGTTGATTCTGAAGCAGTAAGGTACCGGGAGGAGGTGCAATATTGGCTCTCATTGACGACAATGCAAGTGAACTCTTAATGGATCATATATTCTCATCAGAATTGTTTGAATGATGATGTTGAAATGTGATTAATTGTTGTAACAAATGAGATGTAGGAATTGGATCTAATTTAACTTTCCCTTTTTGACAACACTGAGTGAATTTTTTGTCAGACGGCTGTTCTGCTTTAAAGTGTTTAGCTTGGCAATATTCGCAAATTATGCTCAATGGTCCGTAGTTATGTGAGTCTACTTCGTTTTCGTTAATAATTACTTCAACTGCAATTCTTAATGAATCGATTAAAAAGCAGAGAATGCGATGTTGGCTTTATTTTGGTTTTTGGTTTGAATTGGCCACAAGCAAATATTTACTTTACAGTAAAATTAATACTAAATTGTCCGTTAGAATGTCTTCCTCAGTCCTAGATCTAATATAATCCTGCGGTTTCCATACGTTTTTAACATTGCGCCGTTTAACTGATTTTGTGACAAGGGCACGATGGATACAAATGCTCTTGTCTCAATAGGATAACTGGTGTCTATAAATTTGTCAAATATTTGAAGGCGACTATTTTGACCAATATCGCGGCACATCGCCTTTTGCACTGTTGGGCCTATTTTGTTTTGTTTGAATTCTGCTCAAATGGAACAATTTGGACGGCAATTTTAGACTGCTTCCTCAAATCGATGGTGGTAATAATGGGGATAAGGTTTGCTGCTGTTGTGATTACCATCTATTTTTATGCTGTCTATGTGAGCGTCATTGGCTCTGTGCTCGATTTCGTTCATTTAGAACCTTCGTCTCCAAAACTGAGTCAGCTAACACCGCTAACTTTCTTGGGTCCGTGATTAAAATATTTTTACCTATCAAGACAGAACGTAAACTGGATGAATGAATACTAAATCAGAATAATCACTAATGGTGATTTTCTGAATTTTACGTGTTACTTTTTAAATTTCCGAGATTTAATTTAACTTTACTGCAATAAGTGACGGAAAAAAAAATAGTGAACATAAAGATGGTACAATCGCTTACCTGATTGTTGTACTGCTCAAGCAAGCAATAATTTGTTGGCGTTGCTCGTCGTTGGATTGGTCTGATCGATGGATTCACAAAAGCAAAAAAGCGGCACGAATCAATTTAATTAAAATCACCTTCCTTTATTTCAAAGAAAAATGTTTTCACCATTCGGTATATTTTTATTATGATTTTAAAATTTATTGGTTACTTTCAGCCCGACATAATTTTTATTTAAACCAACCAAACCGAGCCCGGTCCGACATTGTGACGAAAGGTGAGACCGGAGATTCACCTTCCATTAACAGAATTACCAACTAGGGGATGAGCCAGACAATATTAATGTAATAAGCCGCGTACGAAGAACTAAGTATAGACGATTTACTCTAAGGGACTAAATAATAAAGCGTAAGGAACGGAAAGGACGTGAAACTTCTGGACGAGGGGTGACCTCTATTTGGGTAGGCTCTCCAGGATACGGTAGAAGCATACACAAACACCCATACAGTATAGCGTACAGGTATTTGCGACCTCACCGCCCAAACCCCGAGCGACCTCAGTGTGTCGATAAACTGTCTTCACTGTAATCTCAAATGTAATGAATTTTAACACAAAAAAATGTAATCAACGACCACTATTTTAATAACTTTTGCTTAATTATTTTTATTTACTTTTTTTACGTCTATCATCAACCAAATCCAAAACGTAACTCCCGATTTCTTCGCGAAGTATACCTTTTGTTTTTTCCGCTCTCTCTCTTTCTCTCTTCAACCACCAGTCGCGTCACCCAATAAGCAACCGATTTTGTTGTCATGCTTATAAACAAGCACTGTGACTACGCAACTAAGCGGCATAACAACTTAGTTTTTAGATAAACCAAGCCCTTTCTATATAGGTGTCTAATCGACGCTAGGATGTTTTAGTTAACCCCAAAATATTCGCAATTTTATCCGAAATTTAAAGTCGTGCTACAAAATTTACTTGGAACAAACGTTGTAACGGGTTAATCACAAAAAAAATCAAATCAATAAAAATAACACACGAATAAATTTTTTGTTTAGTATTTTCTGAATAACATCAACCAAACGAAATCTGAAGCTGAAGAAAAAATTTTTTTTAAACTAAAATAAAATAAACCTAACCAAAAATAATACCAAAATTTAGATTAATTTTTACAACACACACACACACATTGTCAGCATTATCTCACCACTCAACTCATATTTATTTGTCAACTAAGGGCATCGGCTTTAAAGTCTTTTGTATGAAAAATTCCAGTTTCTTTGTCATTGATACTTTCTAGTAGATAAGCACTTGAACCCACTTTTCGTTTTATTCGGCATTTCACCCATTTTGGAGCTAATTTAGCGCTAAAGTTTTGAGCTGCATTTGATAATTGGAAATTTCTTTTCCAAACAACGTCTCCCACATCATGTGTTCGAGCTTTTGATCTAAGGTTATAATGTTGAGCATACTTTTCATAGGATTTTAGTAAATTATCCTGGACAATTTTATTGATTTCTCTGAATTCATCGCTTAAATAGTTAATTCTAGTTTTCATTGAATCATCGGAGGATTCTGGTGCATCTTGTTTTCCAATAATAGGTAAATATCAGTGATGGTAAATTTCCCGTCCAAAATTAAGGAAAAAAGGTGTAAATCCCGTCGAATCATGACGAGCTGTCCTAATCGCGCAAGCAATTTTGTGAATTTATTGATCCAATTCCCGATGATCGGTTTTCACGTATGATCTGATCGCCGACAAAAGTACCCTGTTAACACGCTGTGCAGGGTTATTTTGCGGAAAATATGATTCTCAAGAATTCTGATTGTAGATTTCGTATCCGATTTACGAAGAGGGAAAAGAAGAACGAACGTAGTAAATATATCTATAATCACCAAAACGAATGAATTACCTTGATTTGGATCTTGTTAACGGACGTAAATAATCAACAGCGATAGTGCTCCATGGTTCAGTTGGTGATTTATGGGAGCCCATAGGAGATTTGGCTATCGGGCCATCTTTAGATGCCTTACATGTTTCACAATTTTTTATATATTCCTTGACAGTATGGTCAATATTCGGCCAAAACTAATTTTGTTTAATACGATAGGCGGTCTTATATACACCCAAATGTGCTGCTAATGGATCATCATGGCAACGTTTAAGAATGTCAGCCCTTTGTGACAACAGAACAACCAATTTGAATTTTGATCCTGGAAACAATTTTATATATATTTGATTTTCTTCAAGTTTAAAATCAGGAAATTTTTCGGGGTGATTCTCCAATCCACTTTTTATATTCTCAAACCAAACATCCTTCTCTATTGTTAACACATCACATGGCATTGCCCGGCAAAGCGTTTCAGGTACTACATTAAACCGGCCCTTCCTGTGCCTCAAATCGAACTTGTATTGTTGCAGCCGCAATGCCTAACGACCAAGTCTACTACTGGGGTCATTTAAATTATTTAACCAAAGAAGTGACGCATGATCGGTAATAACAATCCCTTCAATATAAGGTCGAAACCTTTCAATAGCCAGTATCACCGCCAAGCACTCTTTCTCGGTCGTGTGGTACTTCCTTTGCTGAGTTGTAAGCTTTTGGCTAAAGAATGACACCACCCTTTCATTTTCCCCTTCACCTTGACTTAATACTGCACCAACTCCAACATCAGATGTATATGTTTGTATAACAAACTGCTCAGAAAATACCGGGTTAGCTAAAATAGGTGGAGATATGAGAAGCGTTTTTAATTTCAAAAAAGCATTGTCCGCAAATTCGCTCCAGGCAAATTTCTTTCCTTTTTTCAATATGTCGGAAATAGGTGATGTAATAGTCGAAAAACGCCTGTTTTTACAGAATTGGGAGTAGGATAATTTAGGGTGGCCGATACCTTATCAGGATCCGTCCTAAGTCCTTCTTGTGAGATGATGTAGCCTAAATACTTAAAACTTACATTTTTCCAAATTTATGGTAAGTTTAGCCTTTTCCAAACGATCTGCAACCACATTCAAAAGTCGCAAATGCTCTTCATATGTCTCAGTCGATATAATTATATCGTCGATATAAACGAACACTTGTGGTTCCAGATCTACACCCAAAACTTGATCCATCAATCGGGCTTGAGTTTGTGGCGCATTATGTAGCCCAAACGGCATTACCTTGAAATGAAAGAGGCCACGAGATGAAATTGAAAACGCTGTCTTTTCTTTTGACGACTCATCCAGCGGAATCTGCCAAAAAGCGTCAGACAAATCTACACTGGAGAGATAATTGGTGCTTTTAAATCGACCTAATATTCTAGCAATATGTGGCAAAGGATATGCATCCTGTTTTGTAACCACATTTAGCTTTCTAGAATCTAAGCAAAGACGGATTTTCCCATTGGGTTTAGAAACGTATACCAAAGGATTGCTCCATGGACTGCTAGACTTTTCTATAACATCTAGTCGAAGCATACGGTCAATTTTTAAATCAATTTTTTCCTGCATATACGGTGATGTAGGATAATTTCGCTGCTTAATTGGTCGCGCATCACCTGTATCAATAATATGGGATAAAACATTTGTGCGACCGATTCTATCTTGATTTGATAATTGAAATTTTGATAGAGAACGTTTTAATTCTTCGATCTGTTGAACTGATAACACATGTTGTACTTCAGAAATTTTATTATCTAGTACCGCATT
This sequence comes from Tipula vernalis, assembly GCA_958295665.1. Taxonomy (NCBI): domain Eukaryota; kingdom Metazoa; phylum Arthropoda; class Insecta; order Diptera; family Tipulidae; genus Tipula; species Tipula vernalis. The sequence goes on along the minus strand of OY282560.1, from coordinate 148,983,762 downwards.
AGAAAGATTCCCAACAACAGGTTTAATATTAAAAAGCTTCCAAAAGTCCATGCCTAAAATAAGCGTAGTTGTTATGGAAGGTACAATCAGCGTCGGAACTACCAATGTTTTATTATTGTATGGAAAGGGTACATTTACGTAACCCTTAATTTGGTGTGTGGTCCCACCCGCTATTGAAATAGATGAATCAATTGGAAATATTGCAAGTTTTAAATCAGAAATTATCTTGGCAGAATTAATTACAAAAATCTAGAATTTTAACTTCTATGGTTGGTCTTCCATCAGAAGAATAATGAATCATTGAGTTTAGTACGTTTTGAAAATAAAAGAAACACGAACTATTTTGTGTGCTTTTGGAAATTTTAGGAGCCTTAAAATGAAAGAAATTAGGGATACTCGGACCTCCAATTTCTACTTTTGGTTTTCCGAAGCAAGGCAACATTTAGGGCATTTGCTTGTAATAAACTCTAACTTACCGCACCTATAACAAAAAAGTTTTGATTTTGGCTTTAGACAGTTGTAGAATACATGACCAATTTCTAAACAATTCTAACATGTTGGCCTATTGACCATTGGTTTTTCTATTTCCACTCTATTTTCACAAACAATAGCAGTCGAATTTTCTACTGCCTGTTCTACGGGCAATTCCGTTAATGGTTCAGCAATAAAAGCATTAACTCGAGGTTTCCTAGGAAATTGGTCAACCCGTGGCTCTAAAGGTGGTTTAGACAAAGATGCTCTCCTATTTAAATTATACCTCAAATCCTCAATTCTTTTGCAATGAGTTTTTAGTTTTTCAATTGAGTTAATTTCCGATATCGGAAGCTTTTCTAAATAAAATGGTAAGAAATTCCTATTGATTGTTTTGAGTATACTATTTTCTGAAACAGGTTCGTGCAATTGTTTAAAATAAATTTGCATTTGAGCTAATTAAATATTAAATGGTTCATTTTTTCCTTGTATTCTCTGATCTATTTCACATAAAAGCTAGTAATCGTAATCTTCTGTGAGAAAATCCCTTTTTAAAGCCAAGAATAATTGATGCCATGAATTAAACTTTCCACATGACGCTTGGAACCAAATTTTCGCTGAACCTTCGAAGAAATAATATGCGACCAAAAGCAATTCTTAATCAGACACTTGCTCGGTTCCTGCTGGCATCTTTATTTGTTCAAGAAAATCATTAACAGATATACTTGTAGCATCTCCACTGAATTTGACGTTCCATTTATAAATGGGAGATATTCTTCTAGGGCGAAATCGCTCTCTTCTAGGAATCGCAGTGGATCGACTATGAGGTGGCTCTCCATTAGGTAGAATAAATTCATCATCTGAAAGACTATTGTATCTTATTTCAACAGATTTAGCAAAGTTCTTCGCTCGACTGACATCTTTTGAAATTTATTTATTTATTTATTTACAAAAATCTATTCTACAGTTTAAAAAAACAACTTAATGAATAGTAACTACATAGTATATTATAATAATTAAAATTTGTACAATACGGAATATATGTCAAAAATATTATAAAATCAAAAATCAAAAATTGCAACTACGAATTTCGTACCGAAAGCATTTTCTCGATTTTTAAAATGAAACAAATGATAATAATCATTGAAAATTCTGGCCATAGAGGCCGTCGGTTCGTTATAGCCATAACTAGTTCTATGAAATTCGATAAATAGAAATTCCCTTTGCCGCAAACTTCTATCCGGCACATAAATGTTCCAGGCAGAAATAAGATTATGGCATCTTATACGACCGTTCAAAGAATCCCCGACAAACATTGCTGACGCAATTTTTCGACGCTTCGCTAAAGTATCAATTCGAAGGCTTTGACACCGATTTTCATACCCTGGAAGATTACGCACTTGCTGCCACATAGGCTGATTACGATCTGAAAGATAACCAAGCTTTCTATAAATGTAAATGGTAAAACGTTTCTGAATTGATTCCAATCTTTTAATCTGTACTTCATGGTGAGGATACCAAACAACCGCCGCATATTCCAGGTGAGATCTAACTAGAGAAGTATATAAACTAACACATGAAAAAATATCAACAAACTTTTTTGTCATTCTAAAAATAAAACCCAACATAGAATTGGCTTTTAATATAATTTTGTCTAGATGTAAAGCAAAAGTTAATTTTTGATCAAAGACTACACCTAAGTCAACAATCGAAGTTACTCTACAAAGTTCATTACCCTCCAACTGATAATTGAAAACAATCGGATTGGATGTTCTATAGAACGACATGATGTTGCATTTATTAATATTGATCAACAATTTATTCGTAGAGCACCAACGAGATAATGAATTAATTTCTGATTGAAATACTTCTGCATCATTTAAAGATTGAATATGTTTAAAAACCTTCAAATCGTCCGCAAACAATAAGCAGTTACAAAATTTGAAAATATTCGGAATGTCATTCACAAATAAAACAAAAATGATTGGGCCCAAATGTGATCCCTGCGGAACCCCAGAATGGCAATATATATATAATCCGATTTGACTTGATTCAATAAAACAAATTGTCTTCTTCCCACCAGATAAGAACCAATCCATTTTAAAAAATTAGGGGCGACACCAATTTCTGAGAGCTTTTTTATAATGATTGTATGGTCAATTGAAACAAAGGCTTTAGCAAAATCAAAGTAAATCGCATCAACCTGGGCGGCTTGTGACTCAAGTGATTCAATGGCGAATTTAGTAAATTGTAAAAGATTGGTAGTCGTAGATTTTCCACTGGTGAAACGGTGCTGAAAATCCGAGATAATTTCTTTTGTATGAAATAACAGATGTTTTGTCACAATTAACTCGAAAAGTTTTGGGATCGATGAAAGAATTGAGATTCCACGATAATTGGATACAACAGAGCGGTCCCCCCTTTTGTAAATTGGAACAATATGTGACACTTTCCAAGCGGTTGGAAAATAGCCGTTAACTAACGATTGGTTAAAAATAAAACATAAGGGAGTTGCAATATATGATGCAAAACATTTAAGTATTGACGAGGGAATACCGTCAGGCCCACATCCATCATTAAAATCCAAAAGGGAATTACATATATCATCTTCAGTTATAGATAAATAAGGAATATTAAATTGATAATTACTGACAATAGGGTCATCAACAATAAGACTACTATTATCTTTGTAAACCGATTGAAAGAAGCTTACAAAACCTGTACATATTTCTGATACAGTGCAGAGCTGAACTCCATCATAATTCATAATCGACGGATAGCCCGTTGTTTTGCGCTTATCATTAACAAACTTCCAAAATGATTTGGGGTTTTCTTTGATAGTAGCTTCGATCGTTTTCTGTATTGTAGATATTTAGTATGAAATTCGGATTTAAATTGATCCCGAAGATTGACAAAAATAGATTTGTTAGAGTCACAATCATTGGTTCGTAGTCTGTAAAAGGCTTTATTCTTACGGTTACGCAGATTAATCAAATCCGAATCAAACCATGGAGGGTAACTGTAGTTACGTTTCCTTTTCAAAGGTACGAAACGGTCAAAGGCTAGAAACAGCAAATCATTAAAACTTTTTACGTTTACATCAATATCATTGTTAAGAAATAACTCATTCCAGCATATGCATCGGAGAAACTCAGACATACCGTGGGAATCGCATGCTTTAAAATCATAGAACGAATCATCCACAGAAAATTCACGACATTTAGCATTAACGTTATCAACATGAAATTCAATTTCGAGAGAATTATGATCTTTATCATTGTTCTTAAAAGATGTCAAAGATTCGTAAACTGACAAATATTCCGCATTATTAACAAAAATTAAATCTAGAAACGAATTATTATCATTAGAATATAAATTAATTTGTTTAAGATTAAAACTAAATAATGCGTCTATTACCGCCGAGTCATTGATAGACAGAACATTAGAAGGTAATATATCTAATGATTCGGAATCAACCGACCAATTAATATTGGTTAAATTAAAATCGCCCAACACTACTATAGTATCATTACAATGAGACATATTAACTATTTCACTTATACAATCTATGTGATTTAAATAAATATCGATAGAAGATCTAGGCGGTATATATAGAACTATAAAATAAAATGTTTTTTTACAAATGAAAACTTTAACACATAAAAATTCAATTGTTTCACAGCCCGGTACAATGATACGCTCACAATGAAGTGATGAATGAACAGCCAAGAGGACACCACCTCTCGTTTGTTTCGAGCTATTCAAAGGTGATCTGTCACATCTAAAAACAACAAAATCATTTGGAAAGAATTCAGCGTTGTAAATTCCACAATGAAATCCAGTTGGGATAGTAATCCAGTAATTGGAAATGCATCGAATAAAATAAATTGCGGAATTCCATAGACTTCGATGACATTCCCCCAACATTGCGATAAAATAATTTATGGAGTATGCAATTCGATTTTTGGCTGGGATCTGTTATTGACTGCATGGAGGTCGTTGAAGTAAAGGAGAAAAAATTATTGTTTTTATTTTGTTTCCTCTTATAAATCACAAATTCCTTTATCAATGAACCTGATGGCCATGAGCTAGGTTGAAGCAAGCTATCCACGCTAGATACCGGAACATTTATCCGAAACGAAGAAAAATTACGGTCTTCTTCATTGATTCGACGTGATAATATGCGTTTGCAACTAACATTCACAACACCAAACTTGTCTTTTAGATAGGATAAAACTTCCAGTTCAAAAACGTCTTTATGGAGTCTGGACACAAAAATGGTTTCTCGAGGTGCAACCACTTGGAGTGATGAAATCAAGTCACCGGTGCCGATTATAATTTGCCGCTGTTTCGGAATCGTCGAATGTTTAGATGAAATTACCGGTTCATGTTGAGAACTCGTTGTGTTACTAGATAGGGTCAGATAACCATCATTATTCATCATCGTCGATAATAAATTCGTATCCAGTTCAGTCTGAACTGGAGTTACGGTACCACCATTATCATTACTTTTATCACCACTACCAATTAAAATTTTTTTAGGCGAGTCCATATTATTGTCTAACGATTTAGCAGTTGAAGCCGTTATCATGTTATTATTCTCATTTCTCTTAGATCTTGTAAGTATTGGTGTGGAAAATTCCATATCAGTTTGTTTTGTTGTTTTTTTTTAAATTTTACAGACGACGACTGTTGAGATGGGTGTTGGTTTTAACAAACTTGCACCATGCAAATTAGTATTTGCATAAAATTTCTTTTTATTGGTAACCCTAATAGTTGGTTGAGAATTACCATTGTTTGATAACTGATCTAAATCGGAATTAGGTAAATTATTAGGATTATCTGAACCTTCCGCACCAGAAACTATTAAATTCGAGTCAATTAAAGTGCCGAGGTTTATAATCATTCGATTAATATTGGATTTCCAGAGAGAATGAACTGGAATGGTATTATTTAAACGCTCCAAACGCAGCTTCAAATGATGATTTTTTGTATTGAAACGCTTACCTTCTTGTGTCCTTCAATTCACTAAATATATATGTATATTGTTATACACGAGTATGTCTCTCGGCTTTATATAGATTATAAGTCATTATATACTTATAATACAAAAATTCACATACTTTAAAATAATCGTATGTTATACCACAAGACGATCGAAAATTTTCGATTATACGAGACGTATTGCCTGAAACACCACGAGACCGAAGGTCGAGTGGTGTTTTGCAAAGGCAATACGTCGAAATAAGAGAAAATTATCCATTGTCGTGTGGTATACAGGAGACTATATCTTGAATAAAGAAAACAATAAATTTAAATAGAAAAGTTACAATTTTAATAATTATAAATAAATGTACAATTATTATAGATATTTGTTGCTGCATTAGACGGTTGAGAAGACGGTTCCTTTAAGGAAGAAGACGGTTCTTTTAAGGAAGAAGACGGTTCTTCTACGGAAGAAGGCGGTTCTTCTTTAATTAAGGTTGTATCTTTCCTTAAATTTGAAATTATGCTGTTGTGATGTTTTTCGTTTAGTTGAAGGTATGGTTGAATGGAATTGGCTGAGGTGTGGCCTGTAATTTTTATTATTTCCTGAACGCTTGTGCCAGCACTTGATAATTCGCTAACAGCGGTTGACCTATTCGAGTGGTTGGTTATTTTTACTCTTTTTGTGTCTATTCCTATAGATGCTGCACCTTGTTTTGTCCATTTACTGAGTTCGTTTACTCCGAGCGGAATATTTTTGTACCAGCAACTATCCGGATATTTATTCCAGTCTTTATTCACAGTAAGAAATAAACGATTAGTTTTAATGCTTTTGGTCCGTTTCGACATCATTTTTCGATATAATCGGACAGGGCAATGATTTATGTTTTCTGCATTTGTAGTTAACCATTTACTTTCAGCTGTTCGCTGATTTCCTCCTTGGGCGGTTTTAGAGAAAACCGTGTTATATTCTATACGTCCTGTTTCTTTCCCGAAATTATCTTTTTCATCTGTAAAATAGTCTAAAAGGCACGAAACTGATTCACCTCCACGCCAAGCGAGTTCCACAGCAGCAATTTGATAAAATTTACGTTGCAGACCGGAGGGCGTGTTTTCTTCAAATGTATCCAAAATTTTGCTGATTTCATCAGCCACTAACGCCGTTGACTTGATTTTTCGTTTCGTCGGAATAGCCTGAAGTACTCTTCTTTTCGAATTTTTCGCATTTACCGCGGCTTGAAACACTACATCTTTAAATGGGTCAATGGTTCGCTTAAATTGCGTAAAATATTTCTGGTGCACCATTTTAGCGGTAATATTCCAAATTGTTTTAACTACTCCTTCCTTATACTCCGTGCCATCTTGTTTCCGCATGTTGAAAGCCCAATCTTTAAGAATTAGGGCGAGTTCTTCGTTGGTTGTATTTTCATCCAACTGGTACTTTCGCACATTACAAAATTGATTAAATTGTCTTAAAACATATTCGTGAGTTTTTTTTTGTATTTGCCGGCTTGTTGTTTTCGATCATTTCATCAATTATTTGTAAAGAATTATTCCCGAAACGATCCATTTTGGATTTATTGAAGTCGATAACTGGAAACTGACATATATAAACAGAATTGTTGTTTTTTCTTTTGTCAAATTTCAAATTTGCTAAGCCTACACGATTTTAATTATGCTACTACATTTTACAAATGTTTATATAATCGATTATACAAAGGCTTATATAATCGATGTAACCATAGTTACTATATTTTAACTATTAGAAAAACCAGGCATACATTGATTTTTATAATTTAATGAGTGATATAGTCACTTATATCAAAAAAAAAAAAAAACTTAAATACGAGTATGTTTACGTAATATTCAGCTAGCTGAAATCAAGTCCAAAAAAAAAAACCAATCCAATTGTAGTTTTTAACCAGCCATCCAGTAACTTTTCCAATTTTGTTTTTGATGTTGCTTGTCCAACGTCTCCGGTCCAAAAAAAAAAAACTTTTTAAAATTGATTCCACTCGATCATTATCAAAAAAAATATTCCATCTCCAACTTCTCTCCTCCTCACTGGTACATCTCCGGGTTTATGAAATAATAACAAAATAATAATTTAAATATAAAAAAAAAAAATTGAGAAAATGTTCAATAGCCAAAATAAAATAAAATTTAATCAGGGATATTTCACCCAGCAAATGTGTTCCGCCACGCTCACGTTATTCCCATAAAATTTTCAAAATTGTTACAACGTTCAAGTTCAAAAATTCAGGATTTCCTTACTTATTTTTATTACTCAAGGTGTAAAAGATAGGAAGTGTCAAAACTGTTTACTATGTTGTACATACCTAAATTAGGCAAAATGATCGTATATACGATTTATTAAACTATGTCGAACGCAGATTTAAAGTTACAAACCAACAAAAAATTTCAACTAAAACATTTGCCACTAGAATAAAATTGTAATTTATCTCGATGCATTCAACTACATACATACATAGTTTAATCGTATTTTGAACTCAACTTAAAATCATTATCTCAATTTCTATATATTGTAGATAAATTCATATATCGATTACAATCTTCGTTTCTAATTCCAATTATAGTCGCCAAATTGAAAATACAAAATCAATAAAAAATACAAAAGCATTACTAAAATGAAAACCAAACCAAAAATCCTTGTAAATACTCTTGAACAAATATTAGAATTATTTTTTAATTCTACCGTATCCAAGCTTTTTGTACAAAAAAAAAACTTTTTTCACCAAACTAAATCTCAATAACAAAAGTACATTGCATCATTATTCAACAAACCACCTCAACAAATTTTTTCTAACACCTTGTGATACTATCCAACTTTTAGTTTTGTGTTCTAAACAGTAAACTTCGACTAGCATGTTATAGTATGTAGCACAAAAAAAAAAAGTTTGTGAACTGATTCCAACGTGTTGGACAAATAATCTTTTTGACCAAAACCATGTTTATCATGTATGTTGTACTATGTACGTACAATAGTTTCGTTTACAATAACAAACTACTCGTATGACGTCTATTGTGTAGTAAAAAATAAATTCATTTGTAATAAAGGCTTGTAATTCAACTAATACTAATTTGTGTAAATGTCTTATGGGAAATCATTGGAAATTTGAAATAAAATTAATTGAATTACAATCCAGCTCCATGTACATTGAATACATGCTACTCCAACCACAGTAAAGGGCATAAGTTTCATGTGTCAAACAAATTGTGTGATTATAAATTTATTTTACAAAAAAAAACTAAAAGTTTAATTTTTGTAATTTTCTTTATGCTTGATGGCCATTGTTGTTGGTACGGTTTCACGTTTCCTTATTCTTGTTATCTTATTATTATTGTTGTTACTTTATTCGTATTAAAAATATAGCAGTCAGTCGTCGTAGCATTGTTTTCGTTTATGTTCTGGATGCTTTGTATTATGGGGAGGGTAAAATAATGGTAATCGGAATGGAATCAAAAATTAGATTGTCTATAATGGATTTATATTTTATGATGCTTTTATGATAAGAATGAGGAAGAAAAAAAAACAATGAAACGTTTTATCCAGATTGCATTTTAACTTCATGATAATGGATGGATGGGTTGGTAGTGGTTGTTTAAGAGTTTAGATAAAAACGTGATAAATTATTGTACTGACTTGATTTGTAAAATTGTTGTGTCAAGGGTGTTGGTTACGTATTTTAGATAAAAGCTAATCTATAGAATTTCCAAAACGGAAGCTATAATTTTATTTTAAGTGTGCACATGAATGGTTAAAATTTTGTTTTATTGGTAATTGTTCTAAATGTTAATACTTTAATGTGAGGACCTACTTAGTGATTTAGTAAGTAGTAATTAAGTAAAGTAATGAATGAATTAAGTTAAATAAGAGACATCTATTACCGGCTACCGGCTAGTGGAATTTTTAGTATCAAAAGGTTTTACTGTCAAAGTTTAGTTTATCGACAGCTTATCATCGATATGATAGATGGCGCTAGAATAATACAAATATTTTAAAATTTGTTTAGTCACTTTATTACCACGAGAACAACAGAACTGTACATACTTATTTACAACCTAAAGCAATAAAATAAAATCTTGTAAAAAGATCAGTCACGAGTGCAGCAGCTTATCAACCACTACCACTAATAAAATAGTGATATTAAACATAATTATTAATTAATAAAACGAATAAATCTATTTTAAAACTATTGTGTTTATTTAAAAAACAAAAATAATTTTAATATACGGGTGTCCCTCACTTATGCGGATTTGATTTATGCGGCTTGAAATTTTGTCTAAAAATATTGAGTTATGGGCCTTGGATTTTGAGTTATGCGTGCATTATATTTTTTAAAAAAAAATTTTTTTTAATAACTATAATTAATAATTCGCTAAGTCAATGAGTACATATGTATTTTTAATATTAATAGTAATAGTTAATATATTTCATCGTAGAATTTAATTTGTTTTTATTGATTAAAGGTATTTTTGTTTAACGGTATTTACGTAGTGTTATTTCATAGTACTTAAGTAGAATTTAAATTTGTGTTTATTGATTAAAAGTGTTTTTGTTTAACGGTACTTGGAATATTGTTTAGAGTTGTATATTGTATTTAACTACATATGTGTATATGTAATTACGCACAAAGCAATTTATCAGAGAGATGAAAAATCTCAATGGAAATCAAAATCAAGATTCTAGAAAGATTTTAAAAAGGGGATGGACATGCGGCTATAGGGCGCGATTTTGAAATGGGTGAATCAACAGTACGTGCAATTAAGATGAACGAAAATAAAATAAGACAATCGGTCGAGGTTGGTTCAACAATCAGCATGAATAAGACACTTTTAGCCAGACATCCATTAATGGAAAAAATGGAGAAGCTTTTGATGATATGGATAAGCGATAAAAACCAGAAGAATATGCCTTTGGATGGCACAGCAATCCATCTAAAATCAGTGCATATTTACAACCACATCAAAATAAATGAACCATTCAGTTCTATTAGCCAAATACCAGAATTTTTTGGAAGCAAAGGATGGCTGGAGAATTTCAAGAAAATATTTTCTTACATAACGTTAAGCTATTGGGTGAAGCAGCATCAGCAGATAAATAAGCAGCAAAATTATATCCTTCCGAGCTTAAACAGATTATCGAAGAAGGCGGATATGTGCCGTTAGACATCCATCGCGCATTAAACCCTCGTGCGTTTAAAAGCATTACTAAAAATCAGCTTCCTGTATTTTGGAGAGCGAACAAAAAAGCATGGATGACTTCCATTTTATTTTGGGAGTTGTTTGTAAAAATGTTTGTTCCTGAAGTAGAACATTACGTTAAAAATAAGATCTTAAGTTTCAAAATTTTATTAATTTTCGACAATGCTCCATGCCATCCAGCTGATTTAAGCCACCACAACGTTCAAGTAATTTTTCTGCCTCCAAACACGACATCCCTCATTCAGCCTCAAGATCAAGGAATTATTTCAACTTTTAAGGCTAAATTCTTGCGGGTGGTGTTCGAGTTTCATCTTGATAAGATGGAAGCGAACTCAACTTTATCAGTAAGTCAAATCTGGAAAAAGTACACAATTCTACACTGCGTCAATTTTATCGGCTAAGCAATTAAAGAGCTACAAAAGTCAACTCTTCAAGGTTCCTGGAAAAAATTATGGCCTGAAGGGATTGATTCACAAAATAATACAAGAGATATTGAAATTGAATTGGAACGTGTGTTGCAAATGGCGCATTCGGTTGGTGAGGAAGGCTTTAATGATATGGCTATGGATGAAGTCAACCCATTGCTTGATATTGACGAAGATCTAAGTGAAGAAGATTTTGTAGATTTATTAAATGACAACACCGAAGAAACCGTCTCAGAGGATGAGATTGAGATAGAACCTCCTCATTTTACATCAAAAACAATAGGAGAAGCAATCAAATTAGCACATAAACTGGAGTATCTTATAACTCAAAATGATGCCGATATAGACCGAAGCCTAAAATTTCAATGTTCTTTAAAAACCCTAATGGCTCCGTATGTAAAAATTCAAAACGAATTGTGTCGTGCTAAGAAAAAACAGCCATTGATTTCTTCATTTATGAAGTAGACTTAGTTACCTCGCTTATCCGCGGAAACTGATTGTTCAAGTGATGAAAGTGTAATAACAAAACCAAGCTCAAATCGTCGAACGCTCATTGATTCGGAGTCAGACTGAATATTACTTATTTAGATTTGTTTTTTTTTTTTCATTCCATACGAATAATGGATTTCAAATTTTTTATTTGCGTAGCATTTTGTTATGATATTGAATATATATCAGTATGTAATTTATTTTATATTTAAAATAAAACTGAATTAAATAATTTTGAAACGGTACTTTCCGAATTTTCATTTCTAACTTTTCTTGAATTATGCTGTTTTTGCGGAACCAAACTACCGCATAACTCGAGGGACACCTATGTATATCACATTTTTTTTTTATTTGAATTTATTTTTATTTTACTTTTTTTGTGTGCCGTGTGAGAACTTGCTGACTACGTTTCTTTAAACAAATTTCTTGTCGATTCGGACTGGGTATTTCTAGAACGAGGAGGAGATTTGAACGATAGTGTTTTTTATGAAGGGAGAAATTATCGAGAAATTTTGCAAGTTTTCATTTTCGAACTGAGTGAGAATAACGAAAAATTTAATTTTTTACCAGTCAATCTCATCAGGCTATAGCGACTGAAAATGCTAATTACACTTTACATTAATTTCTATATATAGAAAACAACCGTGTAGTTAAGTATTAGCGAATTATACGCAAACACAAATATTAAACTCTTAATAAATTTCAATTTAATCTTATTTGATGCATAAATACGATTTCTGTTTTGAAATGTTAGGTTTTATCGGTAATTGACCCCTTGATAATTTCTCCGTTCGTAAAAAATAATTATTTGGTCAAGTACCAATAAAACCTAACATTTCAAAACAGAAATCGTATTTATGCGTCAAATAAGATTAAATTGAAATTTATTAAGAGTTTAATATTTGTGTTTGCGTATAATTCGCTATTACTTAACTACACGGTTGTTTTATATATATAGAAATTAATGTAAAGTGTAATTAGCATTTTCAGTCGCTATAGCCTGATGAGATTGACCGGTAAAAAATTAATTTTTTCGTTATTCTCATTCAGATTGAAACTGAAAACTTGCAAAATTTCTCGATAATTTCTCCCTTGGTAAAAAATAATTATTTGGTCAAGTACCGATAAAACCTAACATTTCAAGATAGTGTTTTTTATTCAGCGGGCTTCTCAATTCTGGTATTGAAAGATATGTTTCATCAATGGGAAACAAACCTCTGTATCTGGAGCCATGATATAATAAACAGCTTATTCCTATTGAAAAACGCCGTAATAAGTTACATATTTTATATAATACACTGTGTTAAGATTTATCGTAGGTTCAAAACTGCTCGTAGGGAGTTTAAAACTTTAAACTGATGGAATTAACTTCCGATCCTAAAAAATTCTGAAATCTCAGAAATGGGAAAAAGAAGGTTGCTGGGTTTCCTCTTCTGATATATCCAATTTGAATGCTAATTTTTTTTGAATTTATCTATGAATAACTTGCGGTATCATGTAACAAGCCTTTAACTAACCGCGGTCTTTTTGATTATATCTTTTTAAAATTTACGGAAGCAAAAGTCTATGATGGGTTATCTCAACTTGAAGTTGATAAGGGTGCATGACAAGATGGCCTTCCACCCATCCTTATTAAGGATTGTGCAGAGAGTTTAGCCCCTCCACTGACTATTATCTTTAATAATAGCCTATGCACTGGGATTTTTCCTGATCTCTGGAAATTATCTTTCATCCGTCCGATTTTCAAATTCAGCAACTATCGCGGAATCGCTATTCTTTCTGCTATTTCAAAACTATTCGAATCCATGGTACAGACATTTTTGTTTTTCATGTAAAAAGGTTTATTACTTCTGTTCAACACGGATTTTATCCGGGTAGGCCTATGGTGACTAATCTAGTCTCTTTTTGTGGACATTTATTTAGTAGACTAGAACATAGGCAACAAGTAGATGTAGTATACACTGATTTTCAAGGACTTTCTGATCGTTACCAATTTGTTAAGATTAACAAGTTTAGCTCTCGTTCATTTCGTGTTATCTCAGGAGTTCCCAAAAGGAAGTCACATTGGTACGCTTCTATTTTTATTATTATTGTAAATGATTTTGTTGAGTGTTTTGAATTTGAACATTATCTGCTGTACGCAGATGGTATGAACTTATTTGCTTTCTCTTTGCATTCTCTCGAATGCGGTCGCCAATATTCCAGTAATATTTTTTATATACTATATTATTGCTGTTGATAGAGTTGAGTTCATGTCCGACTTAGAGGCATAACCTTTTCTTGTGATCTAACTTTCACTAAACACATTGATTGTATCATTGCAAAAGCTTACATTATGCTAGGTTTCATTAAGCGCAATTGTAAGGACTTTTGCGACACGCTCACACTGAAAGCTTTGAATACATCTTTTGGTCGTTCAGTTATAGAATAAGCTTCTCAGATATGATCCGAATTTCCTGATATATGGAAAATAAAATTAGTGACTCCGGTTAGAAAGAAACAAGATAATGACTCGATTTTTCCAAAGCTTTTGACTATTTAAATTATAAATTACTGTTGCAAAAGTTGATGCTTTTTTAACCTTTGGTAAACTTGCGCAACGTTTTCCAGGGAAGTATCCTTAGGACATTCTCCCTATTTATCAATGATCTATCGCAGGTTTCGAAATACCCGAAATATCATTTATATGCCCAGATAATTGTCAAATTTACCTCGTGGGCGTTAAGGATAATATCTCTGAAACCTTTAATAAAATTAATAATGGTTTATCCAACATATTAGACTGGTCTATATCTAATGGAGTCTCATTGAATTTTTCAAAGACGCAGGCAATCTTCATTTCATAGCGTGATTTTATTAGTCATCCCAGACATTTACATTGATAATAAGATAATTCCATTTCAACTGTTTATACTGTGAACAACATAGACAGATACGTCAACGGAATGCGAAAATATGATCATATCTCTAGCAAGTGTAGATAATTATTTGGTTGAACAATGACTCAATTTATTTATTATAGATCATTATTACTCTTTATTTATTCAATAAAAAAAAAATTGGGTCGAACTCGAAATATCAATTTTATATTAGCCACCTAGGACTCAAGGATATACCGATAAGATCCCTTGAATATTTTTCAAATTCTAAATACTGAGTTATTAAATTAATAAATTTGTGAAATGGTGAGGTATAATAAACCAAGATCCGTTATCAAAAGCCAACTGACCAAACACGTCAATAATATAAACGTACATGGTTCAGAATTTGCTTATGATTATATTAAGAAATGTTTCGGTAAGGTAAATAAGCTTTATAATGAATTTGTTTAGATTGAAGACCTTATTTTTGGAATTGATGCAACGGCTGCTTCAGAAATGAATAATCAATATTATCGTATAATTCAAAAAATACAGAGTCTTATACGAAACGAGTCAGGTATAACCAATCTTGATCAAACACTTAACGGTACCACCGTTGGAAATGCTACATCTAACTTTAAATTAAAATCGTTATCAATGACAATATTCGACGGCAATCTAGCGGATTGGCAATGTTTTTATGATATATTCACCTCAACGGTACACAAAAACATAACAGTCTCACCGGCTCAAAAATTTAAATATTTAAAGGGTAACTTAAGATTAACGCATACAACCTTATACGACAGCTAAGAGTTGATGATGCTAGTTATGTCGAGGCCTTCCAGCGTTTAGTAAAATGTTATGACAAGAAGTAGTCAATCGTTTAATCTTACATGAAGTCACTATTTGATTATCCAGAAATTACCAAGGACAATTGCGCGACGATCGCTTCGGTTCTCGTTAACCTCGACGAAATAATTAGGCGATTCAATGCCTTGGGAAATGAAGCAGAATCACGTGATCCTTAGTTTATCCACAAACTTCCACAAAAGATGGATGATGAAACAATTCTTCTTTGGAAATAAGAGACAGCAGACCAAGATTTTCCACCACTCCAAACATTTTTAGATTTTCTTAGCCGAACAGTAAAACAAACACTGTTGGATATATTAATGTGGTTCCGAAAACACTAGTATGTGTTTTCAACGGATGTGGAGAAGATGTTTCGGCAGATAAAGATGACCAGTTCAGATGCAGATTATTCTATGGAGAAATTCACTTACAGATTGTTGACCTTAGCTTACCTTGACCTTAACTCCGCACTTAATCATGTAGCGAACCAATATAAATATAACGTCCCTATGGGTTGGCTTATACGAGTGACAGTCATTAAACAATTCCATTCCAACAATTATGAGTAGAAAAATTTACAGCATCGAATCGACATATTTCCTTGAATTTTATGCAAAAACTAACCATAGTTGAAAAACTAGAGATAGGTCGACGGCTAGATATATCCAACTCTTCGATTCTGGAAATCTACAGCTTTTCTAAAGCATCAAAAAACGCTTACGCAGCAGTTCTATTTCCAAAGGTAGTTTAACCACAAAGATGATGTAAAGGTTACAATAAACGCAGCAAAATCGAAGCCGCAGAAATCATGGCCTACCTTTATGGCAAATGGAACAAGCCAGATCCTCTCATACACAAGAAGAAACCAATGATTCCACGTGCCTTCGCAAGAAAATCCTGCTGACAGCGCTTGCAGGGGAATAACACCCAAGGAAATCAACGGTTGTGATCAGTCATAGACTCAGTTGTTCAGCAGAGTGTCAAAATATTGAACCATTCTAAGAATTATAGCCCGAATATAAAGATGGTTCCGTAATTACAATAGGAACATTGTCGAAAAGAAGTTTGGTGGTATTTCGGTCGACGAACAGGGGCCGAACAATTTATTTTACGCTACGTACCAATACGTAATTAAATTGCTGAACTTAGGTAAACAATTAACCAAAAGCAAAATTATTAATTTTTACCCTTTATTAGATAAAACTTGAACCTTGAGAGTAGGAGGACGACTAGAAAATGCAGATATAAGTTAAGATATGAAGCAAGGAAATTCTTCCAGGAGATCATGAGCTGACAAACAAATTGGTTCTAAAAATTTATTTAGAAGTAATTTATGCAGAAAGGCAAAGCCTCCTATTAAGGGTTACTTAGCCATTTTTCTGTGTATATGTCAACGAAAGCAGTTCATTTTGAACTTGTAACCAATTTAAGCACAGACAATTTTATCGCTGGTCTAAAAAGATTTCAATCGTGGCCTGTGGGAAGCGGCTGTGAAATCTTGTAAATATCACATCCGCAGTGTCATATGAGAAACTGTCTTAAATTACAAAGAACTGCTTACACTACTAAAACAAATAGAAGGGATCTTAAATTTGGGACCATTATTTAGAGATGACGACAAAGCCGATCCAATTGCACCTGTACATTTCCTGATTGGGCATCCACTTACTTTATACTGAACCTAATCTAATGGATACAAAAGTTAACAATTTTTCGCGTATGGAAACAATGGTATCAGAAATACCTAACCACATTAAACAAATTTGCCAAATAGAGCAATAAAAATGATGACATCAAGATCAACGATATAGTTATTCTTAGAGCATTTAAATGTTTATTTAAATTAGGATAGAACCCCAGGTTTGCAGCAAGGTTCCATTGTGCCATTAAGTGCAGAACCTTTGTGAATAGCTCCTGGACATTGTCCTAATGAGGGGCCGACCATATTTGCTGCAAACTGTTTGCTCCCTTAAATGTATCACGAATTGATTTAAAAGCCCTGTCGGCGCTTTAAGGCTAAACCTATTTCATTTAACTTCAGGCCAAATTTAGTTTGTACTCTTTCAAAGCCTGTATCTGAAGTTTGAACCATTAGTCATAAAGCTACTACATAATCTGATGTTACGAGTATAGAATGTTGTTTCTAAAACCAGAAATATTTTGTTGTTGTCTGGTTGTAACTATAACTCATATTCAGTAGCATCTTGAATTAGTTGCTAACTCTAACCCTAAAATCTTACAATATCCATTTAGGTCAACAAAGAAGAAACCAATATAGACAAGCCATAAAACTCGACATGACAGACATAAGTGTTATTTGCAAAAGTTATAAAATTTATTTTGTTTATGATAAAATAAAAATTGTTGAACATTTTTTAGTCGATTTGTCTTTTTTATTAACCTTTCGGAAACTTGAGAAATTTATCGTAATGAATGTGTAAATATTAAATAAAATGAAAAATTGGTTGATAGCTGTCGTATATAACACAACAAAAATTATCGTCTGTATGAAGTTGATAAATTCTCAAATTTAATATACGGTGAATGCGTATAGTTCAAAATAAAGTGACTTCTTCCTCCGTCATGAATATAAATTAAGCTCCCAAAACGTAAATATATTTATAGGCAGGTGCATGCATATCAACATATACATTCCCTCCTCATTGTATTCTGTGTTTCTTCACATAGTCCTTTTTCATTTCCTTATCGTATATGGTGGTATACCTCGTCCGTAATGATGCTAAAAAAAACATTCATTTATTAAAGTTTCTTATTTCCATTCATAAGAAATGACATTTGAGACAACTCTCTCCAACTATATAATACAAAGAGCTTTTTTCCTTTGTATTTTCATTTGGAGCTTATTTCATAATGTTCAATTTGTTTTGTTGTTGTAAGATGAATAAAAAAAAAAATCGTAAAGTGATTTTTCAGCCATTTTTATAAATATTGTATGCATTCAAATGTGAATATAAACAAAATGGAATAATGTGGAACAAGATAATTTCACAGCAGCACAGCCGAATTGAAATGAAAAATGTACAAGATGCTGATGGATGTTCAAATAAAAATCTACTATGTACATACATTACATACCAAAATAAAAATTATATTGTTAAGAGGATTTTCTAAAGAGGAAATAATAATAATAAAAAAAAAGGATTTGCCATGTCTTGGAAAAACAGTTTCTTTTCTTTTCTCGTCATACGGATTATTTTATTTAATAACATTATACGAGTGTGCTATGTATTTGTTGGTAGTACACGTATGGTTATGTGTTTCATAAAATTTGACTACCGTTTTAGTAATGTTTAGAATTTCTAGTTAGTTGATTCGCCTAATCTGTTACATATGTATTTTGATCTGTTCATAAATGCGTCTTTCATTACGTTATGACGGTTGTTATGGCGAAAATACAGTGAATATTTTCCAAATGAATAAACATATTTAAGTACAAAAACTGCTCGTGTAATATCATAAAATTCTTGGAAATTTTTTTATTTTTGTTAAAGTAAGTGTATTACATAAGAATAATAGCTCTAACATGACAATACGAATTTAGATTACTGCAGAGCAAATATTTTGCATTTTTCAAAATACTTATAAAAAATAAAAATTCCTTATCTTCGGGATACGTAAAAAATTGGATTAAATCGTAGTTAAATTGTAAATAGTAAAAACTGTATAAAAACTTTTGTATTTAAAACTTATAAAACTTAAAATAAAATTGCAAAATAGATTGTTTTGTAAATATCAAAGCGTTGTGCGATACGACAATGAAATGTTCTCAAAACACAAATGAAATTAAGCTGAACACGGTAGTTGTTAACATTTTGGGAAGCAATAAGCTCAATATTGGACTACTAAAACTAAATAAAACAAAAAAAATATACTGAGACCTTCATAGAAACATTTGGTTCTCATCTCCGTTCCAGAATTAGGCCAATTTCTCAAAGTAAAGCTGTGAACAATTTTTTTTAATATTGATTTTTTGATGGAAATGCGTTTCTATTTCACAATAACAACAAAAAGTCGAAAAACTAGTGGTATACCGCAAGTTGGATGCAATTGACTCTATTAATTACAGATAATTACCACAACAACAAACGATTGGAATGAAAGAGGAAATTTGTGTTGGGTCGCAACAGCGGATTGCGCCTACATGACGTGGACGTAGCACTACCAAAGGATCGAAATGAACGCAATCTGATAATGAATGTAAGAACAGTCTTGTGAGATTAGTCTTCAAATGTCCTATACTTTTGTTGATTTTAAGTTTAAATTTCTATAGAGTAGATTATTTGCCGACAATCTGTTTGACATCCACGCCGTAATTTGGTTTTACTTTTCCCTGGAAACGCAAAATAATAATTTGCTTCAAGGATAGGTTTTGCTTGTGCCCCTTAAATTGAAGGTAATTAAGAGGTAGACAAACCAAAGTACACTTTTTTATAATCGATCCGCTCGATCTGGTTTACAAAAAGTCTATTATGAAAGTGTCTTTTTGTCTACACACTTTACTAATTAAGTGTTTACATATTCTATCTACTCAATCAAACTGTTTGTGCCTCAGTAGGCGGTAGGGAAGATAATTTTTTTTTTTTTTTTTTTTTTTTTTTTTTTAAATCAAACAATCGAATTCCTGTTTTAATAGTCAATATCAAATCAGTTTGCGTTTGAGTTCCGTTTACCTTTATTTGCTGTAAAACTAATTTAAAATTATAACGCATTTCAGTAATGTGTAAACACTAGATATATCAGTAATTTACGAATAAAGTGAAGGAAACCCCCGCGATGATTTTTATATAACTTTTAGGAATACATTTAGTAAAGCACACCGTTTGAAAACGCCATTTTTTAAAATGCACAATTAAGGCTAAACTACATTTTGGATTGAGTTTTGGCTTAGAAAACAGCAAGTACCTTATTATGGTTCGAATCTTGGGTTAAAGGACCACATATTATGTTTTTTATTTCTTATATGGATAAGAACCATCTGGTTTTATAAAAATAAATTATTTTGACGTTTGCGTGTAAATATTGATTTATATTTTATAATCAAATGCCTACTTTAATAATTTATATATTGTGTATAAAATATACTTTAGCTGTTTTCGAAAACGATACTTATTTCATAGTTATTGACTTATTCGACGCCATCTTAAATTAGTAAGTAAAATCATTCAATTCCTTTCCTAGTCCTGTAGGGTGCCGTCCATACAGGTTGCAGTTTCGCCGATAAATCCCCCTTCTTTCGTTGCGAATTGTGAAGCCACACCAATTGCCTTTCGTGTAATCCTTGGCTATTTGCCCGTATGGCATATCGAGTTCTCATCCAGTCGCCCGACACTCGCACTCCACTTCGCACAACTCGGCCCTTCTTATCCAATGTCTGCTTAACCTGGTGGTGTTCATTCGTTTCCTCAACAATTGTGTCAGATTTCAATGGCAGCTCCTCGCAATGACTGATTGTTACTCGCCTTACTGTCGCATCCGTACCGTTAAATTTAAGTTTCAGCTCGATGTTATCGCTACTCAATATTCCTCGTCCAAAATCCAACACAAAGCCACTCATCCTCATGAAGTCCGTTTTCAAAATAACCTCGTTCACAATGTCTGCGACCAGAACTTTGTGTGGGAAAAGAGTTTCGCCGATCCTTATGCTCACGATCTTTTTCCCTTTAATCATTGCACTCTCCCCATTTGCCATTCTTAATTTTAACCAATCAACAAGCTGCACTGCTCCTGCGATATAGTCTTTCCGAACAATTGTGTGGATTGCTCCGGTATCCAGCGTAAAATACACCTACTCCCATCAACACCGCCCCTAACTGTGACGCTGCTTCCGCCTCATGCTTCACTCGTAACAGGGATGAATGTTATGGGACAACCAGACGGCGAAGCCAGCTTCGGTTCCTTCAAACTGACTTCTAACCTTTCCACTTTACCGACTGTTGACATCCCCTCATCCGATTCCTGCTCTCCTCTTCGTGCTCTTTCCACAGAAGATGGTGATCCGTGCCGGTTTCCTCTTGCTTCCAAACAATCTCGCGAGTTGTGGCCAATCCTGTTACATACCCAACATCTTCGCTCGCTGCTTCTAGACCTTTGTCTCGACCAATCGGCGTCTGTCCGCATAAAAGGTGGCGATCTCATATTTCTCTGTATACCACTCCGACAGTCCATTGAGATGTGACCCAACTTGTCTCACTTCCAACACCTAAGCCTGCCTCTTCTGACTTTCGGTACCATTCGCTCCATGTTGTATTAAATAAATTTAATGGAGTTAAATTAAATTGATTTTGTATTATTCACAATCCAGTGATACGAACCTTATTTGTCAAGGCAAACACGTAACAATATTGTGACGGTGACACCTAGTGTGTAATAGAATAAGTTAAAATTAATAGCTCAATGTTGAACTGTTCTAAATGGAATTTTCCATGGTAAAATTGTTCTGCACTATTGTGACGGTGACACCTAGTGTGTAATAGAATAAGTTAAAATTAATAGCTCAATGTTAAACTGTTCTAAATGGAATTTTCCATGGTAAAATTGTTCTTCACTATTCTAACTAGAAAAATCATGTGTTTTCTAGAAGTTTGGTTTGTGTATATAAAAAGGCGAACGAAATCGAATTGGATCAGTAATATTTGGTAAGCGAAAGTATAAAGATTAAAAGGAATTAAAAAGTGATTTAAAAAGTGTTGTAGTGTGATAAATAAAGTAAAAGTGATCAGTAAAATTTAAGAATAATTTATATAAAGTGATTTTGTGAATTTTGATTGATAAACTGTGTTTTAATAAATTTTGTGAAATAAATAAATTCGTTGGTGATAAATTGAATTGAGTTTGTATTATTCACAATCCAGTGATACGAACCTTGATTGACAAGGCAAAAACGTAACAATATTTTATGACTTCTGATCAATTATCATCGCAAGATAAGTAACATATTTTATTACAAAAATCCTTGATTTCATACGGGTTTTTACGAATATCCTGAGGCCAAACGATCATGACATTTTTGTACACTTGACATTAATTGGAAGCCTATCAGAAAAATTAAGCTGTTGAATTTTATGGACTCCTATATTCGTTAGTCGACATTTAACGTCTTTCTTCCAGTACGATATTGAATATTAATATATTATAGTCAAACATTGATAATATGACAGACCACTTTTGCAACCTTGCTGTCGCCAATGATGGTGTTTACTTCTTTGAACTTAATATTTTTTTCAGCGCTTGTTGATCGGCGTATATTGTGAATGGTAGATCAAATATGTATTTATGGAATTTTTTAGTTCCGAACATTATTGCTAGTGCTTCTCTATGAAGTTGAGAATAATTTTTTTCACCGTAGTGTACCATAATCCAAAAAAAAAGAGGCGCATTTTATTTGACCAAATTCATATTGGTATTCATTTCGAAATCTTGTCCCCGCTGAATTTCGAGAAAAAAATCACGACTAAAAAAGTAACTCAAAAAAATTTTGATAAACAACAATTATTTTGTAATTTACGTTAGACACTGGAAGGAAAATTAAAAAATCACAATCAACAAACAAACAACAATTTTTGTTATGTCAAAATAAATTGAATGTACATGACAGACTACTGTTAGAATTTTAAAAATAAAATTTAGCGAAGATTTCATGAGCTTGTGCTATAAACACAATAACTAAAAAGTATTATTGGATTTTGAAAACCACGTACACAGCGGGTATTCACGAATACCAAAATGGTATTGGATTCAAAGCATTGTTGTTGTTAATGGTCAACATTATAGCACCTACCAAAAAAGGACTTTCATCTGTGACTATGACTAATGGTTTACAAACAATAAATGTTTTGATTTGTCAACAATATTTTTTCTAAGTAAGTTATATAATTCACGTAATTCTATCGATAAATTTGGAATAAATTTTCCACAATTGTTAATACGGCCTAAAATCCTAGGAAGCGAGTATCATAATGACCTACTCGTATATACAAAAATGTCACTTGACCTAAGCTATCCGAAATGTATTCTAGTTTTTTCTCAAGAAAATTCGGAAAATGACTTTTACTTATTATCGTTATGTTATATGAGATGTAGTCAAACTTTTTGTATATTATCTATTCTATTCTTTTATTATCTCTATTATATTTTCTATATATTAGAAATAAAATTCTTTATAAAGGGACTTTTCGGCTTTTACACTAACACAAATTCGCACAATATGTTGTAGTTTAATTACAAACTTCACCTACGTACAAACAATTAACTGTAAAAAAAACAAATATTATGAATGTAACATTTTAACGTAGATAGTTTTCGAACTTGCTGGTATTTTGATAATCTTTTTGAAATTTTTCATTTCAAATGTGTCAATGGTGTCTGAATAACATTCTAAAGGGCTGCTGTAAATGCATATTATGTGAGACGATAATAAAGGATTCTGAAAAAAAAAAATGTCCACATTTAGCAGTACACTTCCGCTTACAAGGTCACCATCTATTTCTTTCAAGTTTTATTATTTTTTCTCCCGCTATACAAAAATTGTTAGGATGCGATAGGGATAGTGAAAAAAATCTCCTTTTTTACCATTTTGTTTTTTAATTGTTGCATGAAATTTTCGAACTTGAATGAACTATAACTATTGAGGTTGCCAAACTGTTTTGCATCTTGTAATAGATGAAGTGAACTAAGAAAGTTGTACGAGATATTTTCATTCCCGTACAATATTGAGAATTGTAGAACAAATTCTTTTAACAATTCAACAGCGCAATCGTTATTCTGCTTGTAATCTTCGGGATTACTCAAAATCCGAATACTTCAAACTAGCAGTAAGGAATGTTGAAAGTATTTCAGTGATACTAGTGTACATCAAAAATAGTTTAAACTCCGTAACCTTCCAGTGATCCGAATCATCAAAAGAATGCTGCTTTTTGGGGAATTCAGCTGGCACATATAGTTTCGAAAAATTTTCAGATTATCATTTATTGCATCTGTTTAGGTTGATCGTAACTGGAAATTACGATTGGGTCTAAACATACCGCCGACGTGCTCTAAGAGATTGACATTAATTCATCATTGCAAAAATTTTGGGAAACCGAAGAAGTCCCAACAACCAACTACCTTACCGATGAGGAACAATTATCTGAAAACCACTTCGAGCAAACTCACACACGTTCTTCCGATGGAAGGTTCATAGTTAGTCTTCCTTTCAAACCCACCAAAGGAAAACTGGGAAATTCTCTAAAACCGGCTATACGACGTTTCCTCTCCTTGGAGAACAAATTACAAAGGGACCCTAACCTAAGGAAACCATATATATCGTTCATGCGGGAATACATTGCATTGGGTCACATGGAACTCATACCACCGGATCAAATTACTATAGATGATGCTAACTCGTTCTATTTACCACACCATGCCGTATTCAAACAAACGGGTACTTCTTTAAACAACACTTTATTGGTAGGCCCAACAGTTCAAGGTTCACTGTACTCAATTCTACTATAATTCAGGAAACATTTCGTTGTCTTCTCAGCAGATATAGAGAAAATGTACCGCCAAATCGGTGTCACACCAACTGACACGGACTACCAGCGGATTGTTTGGCGTGAAAACCCACAATCCAGAATTCAACATTATCGGCTAAAGACCGTTACGTACGGAACTTCTCCAGCCCCCTATCTTGCAACGAAAACACTCGTTAAATTGGCCGATGAATATCAAAATCAATATCCTGTTGCCTCACAAATTATCCGTGAAGACTTCTACATCGACGATTTAATGTCCGGAGGAAACACAGAGCAGGAAGCGCACCAGCTGAGAGACCAAATCCTTCAGATATTAATGTCTGCAGGTTTCAACCTTCGAAAATGGACCTCAAATTGCCCACAGTTGCTGAGTTCCATACCAACGGATAGTCAGAACTTATCGCCAGTCGAGATTCAAGAGGAAAAACAATCAGTGAAGTTGCTTGGACTTCAATGGAGCCCCAAAACGGACAGCTTCCATTTCAAAGTGTCACTAGACTCACACCCATCTACCACTAAAAGGGAAATGCTATCTGAAGCATCAAAGATATTCGATCCCATTGGCTGGTTGGCTCCATCCACTGTTATGGTCAAAATCCTATTCCAGTCGTTGTGGTTGTTGAACTTACAATGGGATGATCCGCTACCAGCTAATATATCCAAAAGATGGATAGCTCTAAGGACAGAGTTCAGGCATATAGAAAGAATGTCCATACCACGATGGTTGCAGATTACCTTGGAAGAATTTCAATTAGACGGGTTTTCAGGCGCTTCGGAAACGGCTTACTCGGCGGTAATTTATACTAGATGCAGAGACAGAAATGGGACCATAGTAACAAACATTGTCACCGCAAAGACAAAGGTGGCACCTATCAAATCTGTATCAATTCCGCGCTTGGCATTATGTGGTGCCATTCTACTGACAAGGCTTATGAAATTGGTTGTGGAATCAGTTCAATGTCCAAGGGCTGATATCTATCTCTGGACTGACTCCGCCAATGTGTTATGGTTGCTTTCCTCGCATCCTAAATCATGGAAGACCTATGTAGCCAACCGGACCTCCGAAATATTAGAAACTACCGCTAGATCCAATTGGCGTTATGTACCAACCAAGGAGAAGAGTGGCCTAATCAGAAAATTATACAACCAAAACCCGATCAATCTGAGAAGAGAATATCCACATTGAATGAATTTACTGCCACTATTAGAAACAATTTGTTTGCTGAACTTGCAGAGAAGTAATCCCAATTTTCAAAATTAGTTCGAATCGTCGCCCGGTTGTTACAATTTATTGGTAATTTAAGAAGGTGCAAGAACAATGAAGCAAAACCCGACCTATTATCACCCACTGAGTTTAAAACCGCCTCCGAGCTTATTTTTAAGTATATTCAGAATGAATCATTCACGGTTGAAGTTCAACTCTTAAGCACCAAAAAACCATTGCCAAATCAAGTAAAATTGTTTCACTGAATCCATTCCTTGATGACTTTGGAGTTTTGAGAGTGGGAAGTCGAAAAAAAACGCTAATATCCCATATGCCACAAAATTTCCAGTTATTCTCCCAGCCGATCACATCGTTACACAACTTATAGTAGATGAAACACATACAAAATACCTTCACGCTTCCCAGTCACTGCTGATAATAACACTCCGACAAAAATATTGGATCATAAAATACAAAAATGCCGTTTGCCGATGTATTCGAAAATGTGTCCCTTGTACGAGATATCGAGCGGAGAAAATTAACCAACTAATGGGTGACCTACCAACAGAGCGAGTCAACTTTAAATATGCCTTCTATCAAACAGGGGTTGTCTATGCTGGACCTGTTTGGTTTGAAGTCTTTGGTCGGAAGAAAGAAAATTCTACATAAGGGGTATATTGCAATCTTCGTGTGTCTCAGTAGCAAGGCTGTCCACATAGAGTTGGTTAGCGATTTGACCACTGAGGCTTTTATTGCCAGCCTGAAACGCTTTGTGTTCCGAAGAGGAGTATGCGCTGACATTTTCAGCGATAATGGCACTAATTTTATTGGTGCTAAGAATACGTTCGCTGAAAAACAAAATTTAATTAAATCTAAAAAACATAATAATTCAATTTCCAATTTTTTATTAGATTTTGACACTAAATGGCACCTTATACCACCATCCGCACCCAGTTTTGGTGGCCTCTGGGAGGCAGCCGTCAAATCGACGAAGTACCATATCCGGCGGGTACTCGGTAAAACGATATTAAACTTTGAAGAGATGACAACATTCCTGACACAAGTTGAAGCCATCCTGAATTCACGCCCTTTAACACCAGCACATTTTATCACTTGCCAATCGTTGACAATGCTTCCAGATCCAGATTATAAGCTAGTTACTCAAAATCGATTGTCACGTTGGCAACTGGTTCAACAGCTAATGCAACATTTTTGGGCTCGTTGGCACAACGAATACCTGACGTCGCTACACAGCTGCTCCAAATGGCTACACAAACACAAAAACTTGGCAATTAATGACATCGTATTAATCCGGGAAGATAATGTGGCACCAGCAAATTGGCCACTTGGAAGAATCACAGAATTGCATCCAGGCAAAGACGGAGTTGTACGGGTCGTAACAATACTCATCAAATCGGATACATGCAAACGACCTATACTCAGACTCGTACTATTACCAGTATATTGAACCTAATGGTTCAACGTCGGCGGTATGTAAAGGATAGTTAACTTTTTAAGCATCACATCAAGCGCGTTGCTTGTGCATATGTACTAGACCAGACGCTTAGTAGTAGACATTGACAAAGGCCAGGAGCAAAACCTATTACGTAGTAAGCCGTTAAGCCGTGTGAGGTGCTGTAGTCCCGAAGGAATTACAGTGGTTGTAAGATTTCGAAAAGCAGAATAATGTATTCGTACTATGGATTGATGCTTCGAACCATCATGTTTAGACCCAATCGTAATTTCCAGTTACGATCAACCTAAACAGCATCAATTGCACTTTTCTTTAATGAAAACAAATTTTTTCTCATATTAAGGCAGCAATTGTTTTACGACAATTTTGAATGTGGTAACACATCCAATATTTAATTGTTCCAACGATGTGTACAAACGGATATGATGATCTAAATGCAACCATTCCTTGAAACTCTGGTCACTGCTTAGCGGATAATTAATTCCTGGAAATCAAACCTGATATTTACTGTACATGCTCTTTATGGTACATTTTGTACAGGTGAAATATCCAGCGTGGCCCTTAACAATTAAAACATTAAAGAATTTTAATAATTAAAACCACATCATTGGGGCATCACAAAAACAGGACCGTAGGCAGGTATGCGAATGAAGTTTATCCTAAAATAAAACTAGAATTAACAACAACAACAAATATACATATGAATGCGTTTAAAAAAGTATACATTCGGGCGAAAAATATAAAATATTTTTTATAATAATATCCGAATGAAATATATTTATTCAATACATAAGAAAATCGATATTTTAAGATTATCAACGATCGGCACACATGTCGTCGGTAAGCTTGTGTGTATACATTAACCATGCCAACCCGTTTAAAAAGTTATTGGGGTTTACCTAGTTAATCGTAGATTATTCAAGAACGTGAAAAATTTGTCTTAAGCATGTCTAAGAAAATCAATATCTTGAGATTTTCACCGATCGGCAAACATCTCACTATGATATTTCGGTAGGCCTATGTGTATGCTATGATCATTCCAACCCGTTTGAAAAGTTATTGGGGTTTACCTAGTTAATCCTAGATTTTTCGAAAATGTGACCAATTTTTATCTTAACAGAATGTCTAAGAAAATCAATATCTTGAGATTTTTACCGATCGGCAAACATCTTACTATGATATTTCGGTAGGCCTATGTGTATGCTATGATCTTGCCAACCCGTTGGAAAAGTTATTGGGGTTTACCTAGTTAATCCTAGATTATTCAAAAACGTGAAAAGTTTTGTCTTAAGCATGTCTAAGAAAATCAATATCTTGAGATTTTCACCAATCGGCAAACATCTCACTAAGATATTTCGGTAGGCCTATGTGTATGCTATGATTATCCCAACCCGTTTGAAAAGTTATTGGGGTTTACCTAGTTAATCCTAGATTTTTCGAAAATGTCACCAATTTTTATCTTAACAGAATGTCTAAGAAAATCAATATCTTGAGATTTTCACCGATCGGCAAACATCTCACTATGATATTTCGGTAGGCCTATGTGTATGCTATGATCATTCCAACCCGTTTGAAAAGTTATTGGGGTTTACCTAGTTAATCCTAGATTTTTCGAAAATGCCACCAATTTTTATCTTAACAGAATGTCTAAGAAAATCAATATCTTGAGATTTTCACCGATCGGCAAACATCTTACTATGATATTTCGGTAGGCCTATGTGTATGCTATGATCTTGCCAACCCGTTTGAAAAGTTATTGGGGTTTACCTAGTTAATCCTAGATTATTCAAAAACGTGAAAAGTTTTGTCTTAAGCATGTCTAAGAAAATCAATATCTTGAGATTTTCACCGATCGGCAAACATCTCACTATGATATTTCGGTAGGCCTATGTGTATGCTATGATTATCCCAACCCGTTTGAAAAGTTACTGGGGTTTACCTAGTTAATCCTAGATTTTTCGAAAATGTCACCAATTTTTATCTTAACAGAATGTCTAAGAAAATCAATATCTTGAGATTTTCACCGTTCGGCAAACATCTCACTATGATATTTCGGTAGGCCTATGTGTGTGCTATGATCATGCCAACCCGTTTGAAAAGTTATTGGGGTTTACCTAGTTAATCCTAGTTTTTTCGAAAATGTGACCAATTTTTATCTTAACAGAATGTCTAAGAAAATCAATATCTTGAAATTTTCACCGATCGGCAAACATCTTACTATGATATTTCGGTAGGCCTATGTGTGTGCTATTATCACGCCAACCCGTTTGAAAAGTCATTGGGGTTTACCTAGTTAATCCTAACTTTTTCGAAAATGTGACCAATTTTTATCTTAACAGAATGTCTAAGAAAATCAATATCTTAAGATTTTCACCGAACGGCAAACATCTGACTATGATATTTCGGTAGGCCTATGTGTATGCTATGATCTTGCCAACCCGTTTGAAAAGTTATTGGGGTTTACCTAGTTAATCCTAGATTTTTCGAAAATGTCACCAATTTTTATCTTAACAGAATGTCTAAGAAAATCAATATCTTGAGATTTTCACCGATCGGCAAACATCTTACTATGATATTTGGGTAGGCCTATGTGTATGCTATGATCTTGCCAACCCGTTTGAAAAGTTATTGGGGTTTACCTAGTTAATCCTAGATTATTCAAAAACGTGAAAAGTTTTGTCTTAAGCATGTCTAAGAAAATCAATATCTTGAGATTTTCACCAATCGGCAAACATCTCACTATGATATTTCGGTAGGCCTATGTGTATGCTATGATTATCCCAACCCGTTTGAAAAGTTATTGGGGTTTACCTAGTTAATCCTAGATTTTTCGAAAATGTGACCAATTTTTATCTTAACAGAATGTCTAAGAAAATCAATATCTTGAAATTTTCACAGATCGGCAAACATCTCACTATGATATTTCGGTAGGCCTATGTGTGTGCTATGATCATGCCAACCCGTTTGAAAAGTTATTGGGGTTTACCTAGTTAATCCTAGTTTTTTGGAAAATGTGACCAATTTTTATCTTAACAGAATGTCTAAGAAAATCAATATCTTAAGATTTTCAATGATCGGCAAACATCTGACTATGATATTTCGGTAGGCCTATGTGTATGCTATGATCTTGCCAACCCGTTTGAAAAGTTATTGGGGTTTACCTAGTTAATCCTAGATTATTCAAGAACGTGAAAAGTTTTGTCTTAAGCATGTCTAAGAAAATCAATATCTTGAGATTTTCACCAATCGGCAAACATCTCACTATGATATTTCGGTAGGCCTATGTGTATGCTATGATCATGCCAACCCGTTTGAAAAGTTATTGTGGTTTACCTAGTTAATCCTAGATTTTTCGAAAATGTGACTATTATTAAGGATTAACTAGGTAAACCCCAATAACTTTTCAAACGGGTTGGCATGATCAAAGCATACACATAGGCCTACCGAAATATCATAGTAAGATGTTTGCCGATCGGTGAAAATCTCAAGATATTGATTTTCTTAGACATGCTTAAGACCAAACTTTTCACGTTTTTGAATAATCTAGGATTAACTAGGTAAACCCCAATAACTTTTCAAACGGGTTGGCATGATCATAGCACACACATAGGCCTACCGAAATATCATAGTGAGATGTTTGCCGATCGGTGAAAATCTCAAGATATTGATTTTCTTAGACATGCTTAAGACAAAACTTTTCACGTTCTTGAATAATCTAGGATTAACTAGGTAAACCCCAATAACTTTTCAAACGGGTTGGCAAGATCATAGCATACACATAGGCCTACCGAAATATCATAGTCAGATGTTTGCCGATCGGTGAAAATTTCAAGATATTGATTTTCTTAGACATTCTGGTAAGATAAAAATTGGTGACATTTTCGAAAAATCTAGGATTAACTAGGTAAACTCCAATAACTTTTCAAACGGGTTGGCAAGATCATAGCATACACATAGGCCTACCGAAATATCATAGTCAGATGTTTGCCGATCGGTGAAAATCTCAAGATATTGATTTTCTTAGACATTCTGGTAAGATAAAAATTGGTCACATTTTCGAAAAATCTAGGATTAACTAGGTAAACCACAATAACTTTTGAAACGGGTTGGCATGATCATAGCACACACATAGGCCTACCGAAATATCATAGTCAGATTTTTGCCGATTGGTGAAAATCTCAAGATATTGATTTTCTTAGACATGCTTAAGACAAAACTTTTCACGTTCTTGAATAATCTAGGATTAACTAGGTAAACCCCAATAACTTTTCAAACGGGTTGGCAAGATCATAGCATACACATAGGCCTACCGAAATATCATAGTCAGATGTTTGCCGATCGGTGAAAATCTCAAGATATTGATTTTCTTAGACATTCTGGTAAGATAAAAATTGGTCACATTTTCGAAAAATCTAGGATTAACTAGGTAAACCCCAATAACTTTTCAAACGGGTTGGCATGATCATAGCATACACATAGGCCTACCGAAATATCATAGTGAGATGTTTGCCGATTGGTGAAAATCTCAAGATATTGATTTTCTTAGACATGCTTAAGACAAAACTTTTCACGTTTTTGAATAATCTAGGATTAACTAGGTAAACCTTAATAACTTTTCAAACGGGTTGGCGTTATCATAGCACACACATAGGCCTACCGAAATATCATAGTGAGATGTTTGCCGATCGGTGAAAATCTCAAGATATTGATTTTCTTAGACATGCTTAAGACAAAACTTTTCACATTTTTGAATAATCTAGGATTAACTAAATAAACCCCAATAACTTTTCAAACGGGTTGGCATGATCATAGCACACACATAGGCCTACCGAAATATCATAGTCAGATGTTTGCCGATCGGTGAAAATCTCAAGATATTGATTTTCTTAGACATTCTGTTAAGATAAAAATTGGTCACATTTTCGAAAAATCTAGGATTAACTAGGTAAACCCCAATAACTTTTCAAACGGGTTGGCATGATCATAGCATACACATAGGCCTACTGAAATATCATAGTGAGATGTTTGCCGATCGGTGAAAATCTCAAGATATTGATTTTCTTAGACATGCTTAAGACAAAACTTTTCACGTTTTTGAATAATCTAGGATTAACTAGGTAAACCCCAATAACTTTTCAAACGGGTTGGCATGATCATAGCACACACATAGGCCTACCGAAATATCATAGTAAGATGTTTGCCGATCGGTGAAAATCTCAAGATATTGATTTTCTTAGACATGCTTAAGACAAAACTTTTCACGTTTTCGAATAATCTAGGATTAACTAGGTAAACCCCAATAACTTTTCAAACGGGTTGGCAAGATCATAGCACACACATAGGCCTACCAAAATATCATTGTGAGATGTTTGCCGATCGGTGAAAATCTCAAGATATTGATTTTCTTAGACATTCTGTTAAGATAAAAATTGGTCACATTTTCGAAAAATCTAGGATTAACTAGGTAAACCCCAATAACTTTTCAAACGGGTTGGCATGATCATAGCATACACATAGGCCTACCGAAATATCATAGTGAGATGTTTACCGATCGGTGAAAATCTCAAGATATTGATTTTCTTAGACATGCTTAAGACAAAACTTTTCACGTTTTTGAATAATCTAGGATTAACTAGGTAAACACCAATAACTTTTCAAACGGGTTGGCATGATCAAAGCATACACATAGGCCTACCGAAATATCATAGTGAGATGTTTGCCGATCGGTGAAAATCTCAAGATATTGATTTTCTTAGACATGCTTAAGACAAAACTTTTCACGTTTTCGAATAATCTAGGATTAACTAGGTAAACCCCAATAACTTTTCAAACGGGTTGGCAAGATCATAGCACACACATAGGCCTACCAAAATATCATTGTGAGATGTTTGCCGATCGGTGAAAATCTCAAGATATTGATTTTCTTAGACATTCTGTTAAGATAAAAATTGGTCACATTTTCGAAAAATCTAGGATTAACTAGGTAAACCCCAATAACTTTTCAAACGG
Source organism: Tipula vernalis (assembly GCA_958295665.1). Classification (NCBI taxonomy): domain Eukaryota; kingdom Metazoa; phylum Arthropoda; class Insecta; order Diptera; family Tipulidae; genus Tipula; species Tipula vernalis. The sequence continues at coordinate 148,950,232 of OY282560.1, read as the reverse complement.
GTTGGCATGATCATAGCATACACATAGGCCTACCGAAATATCATAGTGAGATGTTTACCGATCGGTGAAAATCTCAAGATATTGATTTTCTTAGACATGCTTAAGACAAAACTTTTCACGTTTTTGAATAATCTAGGATTAACTAGGTAAACCCCAATAACCTTTCAAACGGGTTGGCAAGATCATAGCATACACATAGGCCTACCGAAATATCATAGTGAGATGTTTGCCGATCGGTGAAAATCTCAAGATATTGATTTTCTTAGACATTCTGTTAAGATAAAAATTGGTCACATTTTCGAAAAATCTAGGATTAACTAGGTAAACTTCAATAACTTTTCAAACGGGTTGGCATGATCATAGCATACACATAGGCCTACCGAAATATCATAGTGAGATGTTTACCGATCGGTGAAAATCTCAAGATATTGATTTTCTTAGACATGCTTAAGACAAAACTTTTCACGTTTTTGAATAATCTAGGATTAACTAGGTAAACCCCAATAACTTTTCAAACGGGTTGGCAAGATCATAGCATACACATAGGCCTACCGAAATATCATAGTCAGATGTTTGCCGATCGGTGAAAATCTCAAAATATTGATTTTCTTAGACATTCTGTTAAGATAAAAATTGGTCACTTTTTCGAAAAATCTAGGATTAACTAGGTAGACCCCAATAACTTTTCAAACGGGTTGGCATGATCATAGCATGCACATAGGCCTACCGAAATATCATAGTGAGATGTTTGCCGATCGGTTAAAATCTCAAGATATTGATTTTCTTAGACATGCTTAAGACAAAACATTTCACGTTTTTGAATAATCTAGGATTAACTAGGTAAACCCCAATAACTTTTCAAACGGGTTGGCATGATCATAGCATACACATAGGCCTACCGAAATATCATAGTGAGATGTTTGCCGATCGGTGAAAATCTCAAGATATTGATTTTCTTAGACATGCTTAAGACAAAACTTTTCACGTTCTTGAATAATCTAGGATTAACTAGGTAAACCCCAATAACTTTTAAAATAGGTTGGCGTGATCATAGCATACACATAGGCCTACCGAAATATCATAGTAAGATGTTTGCCGATCGGTGAAAATCTCAAGATATTGATTTTCTTAGACATTCTGTTAAGATAAAAATTGGTCACATTTTCGAAAAATCTAGGATTAACTAGGTAAACCCCAATAACATTTCAAACGGGTTGGCATGATCAAAGCATACACATAGGCCTACCGAAATATCATAGTGAGATGTTTGCCGATCGGTGAAAATCTCAAGATATTGATTTTCTTAGACATGCTTAAGACAAAACTTTTCACGTTTATAATATTCTAGGATTAACTAGGTAAACCCCAATAACTTTTCAAACGGATTGGCAAGATCATAGCCCACACATAGGCCTACCAAAATATCATAGTGGGATGTTTGCCGATCGGTGAAAATCTCAAGATATTGATTTTCTTAGACATTCTGTTAAGATAAAAATTGGTCACATTTTCGAAAAATCTAGGATTAACTAGGTAAACCCCAATAACTTTTCAAACGGGTTGGCATGATCATAGCATACACATAGGCCTACCGAAATATCATAGTGAGATGTTTGCCGATCGGTGAAAATCTCAAGATATTGATTTTCTTAGACATGCTTAAGACAAAACTTTTCACGTTCTTGAATAATCTAGGATTAACTAGGTAAACCCCAATAACTTTTCAAACGGGTTGGCATGATCATAGCATACACATAGGCCTACCGAAATATCATAGTAAGATGTTTGCCGATCGGTGAAAATCTCAAGATATTGATTTTCTTAGACATGCTTAAGACAAAACTTTTCACGTTTTTGAATAATCAAGGATTAACTAGGTAAACCCCAATAACTTTTCAAACAGGTTGACATGATCATAGCACACACATAGGCCTACCGAAATATCATAGTCAGATGTTTGCCGATCGGTAAAAATCTCAAGATATTGATTTTCTTAGACATTCTGTTAAGATAAAAATTGGTCACATTTTCGAAAAATGTAGGATTAACTAGGTAAACCCCAATAACTTTTCAAACGGGTTGGCATGATTATAGCATACACATAGGCCTACCGAAATATCATAGTGAGATGTTTGCCGATCGGTGAAAATCTCAAGATATTGATTTTCTTAGACATGCTTAAGACAAAACTTTTCACGTTTTTGAATAATCAAGGATTAACTAGGTAAACCCCAATAACTTTTTAAACAGGTTGGCATGATCATAGCACACACATAGGCCTACCGAAATATCATAGTCAGATGTTTGCCGATCGGTAAAAATCTCAAGATATTGATTTTCTTAGACATTCTGTTAAGATAAAAATTGGTCACATTTTCGAAAAATCTAGGATTAACTAGGTAAACCCCAATAACTTTTCAAACGGGTTGGCATGATCATAGCATACACATAGGCCTACCGAAATATCATAGTGAGATGTTTGCCGATCGGTGAAAATCTCAAGATATTGATTTTCTTAGACATGCTTAAGACAAATTTTTCACGTTCTTGAATAATCTACGATTAACTAGGTAAACCCCAATAACTTTTTAAACGGGTTGGCATGGTTAATGTATACACACAAGCTTACCGACGACATGTGTGCCGATCGTTGAAAATCTTGAAATATCGATTTTCTTATGTATTTAATAAATATATTTCATTCGGATATTATTATAAAAAATATTTTATATTATTCGCCCGAATGTATACTTTTTTAAACGCATACTTATGTAAATTTGTTGTTGTTGTTAATTCTAGTTTTATTTTAGGATAAACTTCATTCGCATAGGCAGGTAGGTTCTTCATTTCCTGTATACATTTTTCTAAAAATTGATTAGCGCAAAATGTTTTTTTTGTCCGTGAAAAACACCAACTAAAAACACATCTTGAGGTGGGTATATACTTCCAAGAATTGGCCATAATTGGTTGTTGGAGCTTTTTGCCAACGGAACACCATCAATTACAATTTCAATGTATCTTGTTGAGTAACGGAATTATTTACTAAACAATTATTTTTACTATTCTTTATCTCAATATGAGAATAAAACCCCCTTCCCATCGAAATAATTTTGAAGCCTCCCTCGTTGGGGTTTTTCTTTGTCCTATTGTCTTTGAAAGATTATTATGGTTTCTGCTTAGCACTTTTAGCAGCGCATTAGCTGCTTTATTGGTTATGTTGTAATTACTCATTACACACTACTCGACAATATCGCCCGAAATATTGGCAATTTCAAAATTATCAAGTTGTGTGCTAATATGTGACGCTGAGGAATATAATACACTTTCGTCGTCACTAGTTTCTTCATCTATAATTATTTTCTCGTGGTCTTCTGATTTCATTACCACATGCTCTGTTAGTGTATGTTTGTTATTATCCATATTCAGTATCCTTTATTATATGTAATTCGTTTGTTTTCGTAATGCACTGTTTTTAGCATCCTCAAAAATATCCAACGATAAACTAATAAAAGTTATCCTTGACAGCTGTTTAAAAATTGTCTTTTTCTAGCCGTATTGTCATTCGAAGCCAAAAAAAAACAAAGCATACTAGATAAATTTGTAGCAAAATCAAACCCTGAAAAACAAATGTTTGTACTGAATTACGTATTTTTTGAATGAAAGGGAAACAATAGATGTGCTTAACCGACGCTTTCAATTTTTCACAAAACTGTTACTTCTACAATGACAACATTTCGGGATGGTGTCACCATTTGTTGCAACATCTACACTTTTTCAGGATAGCTTCACTTTAGTCAAGAAATGAACCAAATTATTTTGGGCTGGTTTTCGGACTAACTTCATAGGCTTAAACTAGTGTTTATACTTATGCTTTCTGAATTATTTCAGAATTAGAACTGTTTATCTGTTTTAAGCAAACGATTTTATTTCCTAAAACAGATAATCTGTTTTAGTTCCATTTAGTCAGTTCTCTCTTTTCTTTACCATAATCACGTTTAATTCATTTTAATCCTTGTTTATTATAATTTTCATCAAATTCTACTAAACAAACAACTTTAATTTTTGTTTGTACCAGTACAGAGTAAAGACGTACCTAGTTATGAGTTGTAATAAAAAAATTTGAATAACTACGAAAAAATATTCTCGCTCGATAAAATGTTCGCATTCCACATCAGAATTTTCTGATTATTTTTCCGTATATAATTTTTGTTCGTCATATCTCCCCACCATAAAGTAAACGAATTGTATAACTCGTTCGCAATGCTGCAAATTTTGTGTACTTCCCATTAAATAAATATTCATGAAAAAATAAGGACAACAGATACGATAAAATATGATAAATTGTGTGGGATGTGACAACAAAATTATTTTCCGTATTTTCTTCAAAAACGACTTTTACTTTATTTAGAAATATTTAAATATTGAATTCTTGAAATAGTGATAAGAGAAAAACAAAAAAAAAAGCTTCGGATCTAATATGGCTCTGTATCACTTCTGCGAATGTACATAAAAATAAAAATAACGAAAAAATTTTATTGCAAAGGAAAATGATGAAAAATATACATTTTGATAGATACATACGTTTGAAGAAACCTTTCTACCCTTCTGTCGAAGAAGATGTTTGTACACTTGAATGTTAATTTGCTGTGGGAATTTAATTTTGCAGCACTTCTTCTACATATAGTATATATGATATATGGTAGATAGTTTCAATAGAATTTATTTAACTTTTTTTTCCTATTAATAGGAACGTGATAATTTAATTTTATCGATTTGTTACTTCTCCAATATTCCAACACATCGTTAATTTGGATACACAGGGTGATTGATTTAACGTAATTTACAAATCTTACGTGAACGAGTTACAGAGATTATGCAAATAGGAGTTTCAATTGGTTGGTAAGAGTGACATAATTTAAGATACATTTTTTCTGGGACGGGAGGCTGGATAAAGGTTCAAATTTTCCAATTGCAGTATGGTATTACATCAAGTTAATGATATTTTTTACCACAAAAATTATGGTATCGGAGCGTGCTTTATTTATTAATGTTTACTGATAAAGTTAAAAAAGCGCCTTAAGCAGGCAAAAGTGAACTATCTATTTAAACGGAGACAGTGATTCAACTTTAATTTATTAAAATCGTATTGATTTGAAAATCTATTTGAAATTTGTCCTTAAAAAATGCAGAGAATTCGTCGGTTTAAAATTGTTTGAATAATTAGAGACAATTAATTGATTAAATTTTTTTGTAGAAAAAAATGTGAACTGAATCGATAAAAATTTGAAATTATAAACTAGAAGGAACTTGCACATTTTTGTACGAAGTTCGGTCCAATTACCCGTTAGTAGAAAGATCTTTCAATTTCAATATCATTGTGGAAGCAAACATATTACATAGTTAGAGCAGATTTCAAGACAAATTAAAATGCCGTCCTCTCTGCACCGATCCCTCTCCTAAGTTCCGCAACTAAACTTTAGGTTTTCTAAGCTACATAAAACCAAGCATTTTAAAACGTGTTTGTACATTTCTGTAATACATACCATATGCCTTTAAATGACCTGAAAAGAATCTTCCTGAAAGATCTTTTTATTGAAACATAATCGATTATTGGCCGCCACTTGGACCGATCATGGGTAAGGTCCTTTGATTGTAAATTTTTTCTGATAAAAATTAGAAAATCAATGCAAAAACTAGCTTAAGTTTGTTGAAATAATTAATATGAGCACCAGAACTCGCAACGACGGTGAAGGAAAACATCGTGAGGAATTCCGCAATCCCGAAAATTCGCAATTCAAGCTGTTTTCACAAATCTGCATTGGGTAAGCTTGGTGGAAAATTAACTCGAAGAAGATATTTAATATTTGGATTTCTGCCATATATTTGTTGTCGTGTAGCGCATGTTTAATACTTTGCTTACGTATGGGTGGTTATCACATGGGCTGAAATTTTATTCGGTCAGCCATTTTCATTTCAATCGACTAGCCAAGGAAATTATCGAGCTAAACGAACAAATTCTCCTTCAAAACAACCAAGCTGGAGCGCCATTGTGAAATCTGATATCTCTTGAATTTTGACAGAAAAATTACCAGTTACACGGAAATATACCGTATAAACTTGCTCGGTACAAATAATAGTTGCCGAACGATGATTTTCAATAGAAAAAATTTAAATTTAGCAAGCCAAAAATTGCATTTATGACAGAAATTGTTAGCGTATGTTTATGTACTTACACGAATTCAATATTTAAACGACACTTTTAATGTAATGGGACATTCTCTGTCAACTGGACCCTCCCTTGCCAGAAATTGCTTTTGTCGTAGACAAGTTTTTAAAAAATCAAAATGAAACTTATGAAACGGGCCTTTTTTGTCGCCTGGCCTTTTTAAAAAATTGTGAACGGCGGATCATTCATTAAACACTAAGGCCCGTATTTTTAAACGAGGATAGAGATAAATCGGCGAATTTATCCTCTGTTTCATATTTTTAAATGAAGATAAATTCACTGATTGAAACCTGGATTAAAAATGTATCCATGGATTTATACTTCGATATCGATGGCTAAAACAGTGGATAAAGATATTTTCGAAAATTCGGAAATAGAAAACGTCATTTATTTATTTTATTTACATATACACATATGTACATACATATATACGAAATATACATAGTGAATTACAGTTATCGTGAAACACTTTAGGATGATATATTATCTCGTAATCTGATTCACCAGAGTCTGATGGCGAAGACGAAGATTCACTATTTCCATTTTTAATTTAAATTATCAAATATTAATTTAAATGATTGAAACTTGAAATTCACAATGTATATTTCGTATATATGTATCATGTATGTATGTATACACATTTGTATTTAAATTAATATTTGATAATTTAAATTAAAAATGGAAATCTTTGAATCTTTGTCTTCGCCATAAGAGTCTGGCGGATCAGATTTCGAGATAATATAACATCCTAAAGTGTTTCACGATAGAATAGACATGAAGTTTCACAACAGTGAAGAGTTTCGGCGCCGATTCCCGTTTTCTGAAGAAGGGGTCAATTATTTGGCCAACATTCTCCAAGAAGTTTGGAACCGTCGGACTTTTGTGGATGTTCTCTCACCACAATTCAGAAAGTTATGTTTGAGATTGGTGATTTACTAGGTGTAAGCTAGAGTGCAGCTGGGAAAATAATCCATAGAGTTTCAAGATCTTTTTGGGTGAGGAAATTATTAAAACCTTGCTATATTGGGTACATTGATGTAACTCATATACCAAAAAAATCTCCTGATGGAGACGATACAGAATTGTATTGTAATCGAAAAGGGTATTTTTCGATTTACACACAGGCAATATGTGATGCTGATGGTAAATTTCTCGATATTGTTGCAAGGTAATTAAATTTCAATTTATTCAATTCATTTATATATTAAGACAATTTTTGTTTCCTTGTTTAGGTGGTTTGGATCTTCACATGACCAGAGAATATTTAATTTTTTACAAATTAAGGTTCGATTTGAGCAACATGAATTAAGTAGTATGATGTTGATTGTTGTTTCTGGTTATGGATGCAAACCTTACTTAATAACGCCTTACAAAAACCCTGGAAATGCGAGTCAGGAAAGGTAAAATCATGCCCTACTGTCAAATAGGTATGTAAAAGCAATAAGTAAAAAAATTGCTTTTATTTTCTTCATAATTTGTATTTAATTAAACAATTTTTTCCTTAGAGTCACAATTGTACCTACAAAACACTTTAACAATTATTGTGGCAACTGCAGTTCTCCACAACATTTCGATTATTTTGAAAGAGTTAAATGATCCCGTCAGATGTCCAAAATCAAATTCCAAATAGTTCCGAAGCTCAAGTTAATTTTTATGTTAGAGTTGCAACTTGCCGGAATTTACCACAATAAATTGAAAAATACCAGCCTACATAATTACGTTGACACAACTTTGCGTACCTTTCCCTTTAAATTTTTGTAGGTAATTTTTAGTTGTTGTTTATTTTTTCTGCATCAACACGCCGCGAGTTAAATGCTGTACGTATTACCTCTTAGGTTTCCCACTGCCTTCCCATTATATTGACAACAAATACAAAACAAAATGAGCTTATGATTATGAAAAAATCAATCTTCTCATCAGGCCGCGGCGACTGGACTGATTATACCACAAATTACATTCTATATATACAGAATGTGCTGTGCGTTAAGTACTAGCGAATCATACTAATACAGATGAACTCTCTTACAATGTTTCTTCTTCACAATATTCACACAGCTCTATTTCTATGTACGCTAATTTTTACTTTATTAATTTGTTTTGTTGAAGGTTAATTAGGTAGCATATTAGAAATTACATGAATTAATTAACATTCAACAAAAAAATTAATAAAGTAAAAAGAAAAAGAAAAAATATTGAGAGGAAAATTGACAAATGGCCTAGCAAGCAAAAAATTATTCGAAAATCGATATCGAATATCGCCGATTTTAGCTTCGTTTAAAGTTGCGACCCAAAAAATCCACGGATTTATCCAAGTTTAAAACTAGTAAAAGTAACATCGGATAAATCAGTGGATTTTCGAAAACTGTACTTTAATCCGCCGATTTATCCTTGTTTAAAAATACGGGCGTAAGAGTGTCACAAATTTTTTTATTGAGCCTATTTCGATGTAATTTTTATCGCTGAACAGGAATTCAAAATTACTTTTGATCAAAAGCTGAGTACCTCATACCTAAGCGTTATAAAAAGTTTCACAGAGTCTGCGATCACTGAAGGCGTCGCAAAAGTCTGGAATGAATCTATACCGAATCATCTTTCATCCCTGAACTCGAATTTAACCTCACTGTTGGCGAAAATCTCCGTAGTTTATTCCTAACCTCCGAAAACTTCTCAAAAAAGCAGTTGAACGTAATCTGCATCAATAAAGGCGTTACAAAAGTCCGGATCAAGTCTATCTGATTGTATTTTTTATCACTGAATATGAACGCAACCTTACTTTTAACCAAAAATATAGCACTTTTGTTGAATCTATAAAAACTCCTATAGGAACTCCTACAGAAGAGCAATGGACTCGTTTCTCACTTCCTAAATATTAACCTTAACGCGTTCAGCGGCCCACTTGTAAAGTCCCATATTTTGATTTTGCTCTATTTGCTTCTGTGTTGAAAATTACACCAATCCCATTCTCGTATTATGCAATAAGCTATAATTTGTCTTGTAATAATAAATGACAGGAAATACAGTGCATTGACCATTATTAAAATGAAGTGCTTCAATTGCTCCTTAGGCTTTGAATGCATAGTTCTCTGAAAAATCAAACATTACCATAGCTTCTCCTTCATTCAGATTATTTTAACGATAAAAGCAGTTTGTTGCTTTGTGATAAATGAATGCGGTTCGAATGTTTCTAATTTCCACCTTCCAGTTGCCGTCCAAGAGCTGTAGTCTACTTGAAAGTAATTTTCTCTTACCAGCGATTCTAACAACATAGAAGAGAGCGCTTCAAAGCTGGGACAGTCGTCGCATACATCAAGGCGATACTTAGAACTATGATAATTACATACATGCCTTGCTCCAAATATTTTTTATATTCAAATATTGAATTATTTGAGTTTGGGGTTAGTTGTGTTGGATTAGCAAAAGTATTAAAACCTATGTCAATATCAGGATGAGATTCTTTGAATGAGGAATATAATTCCTTCAGATTCAGGAGCAACATCCATTTTTACTTTTTCGTTTTTATTCTATTTACTTCTACAGATATGATATCATTTTGTCCAGGATTAATTCTGCTATTAGAATCGCTGTTATAAAATCTTCACCTTTGTTGATCATTAATAATGTTAGCGGTAGAATCAGCTAGAACGCGTTCCTCAGCTTGCATTAAGTTCTTTTGGTATTTTGTTTACACGCTAACTTGACGGAGTTATTGTTTTCCAAACTTACAAATTTGTCTTTTAACTCTGTTAGCATTTCCTCCAAATCACTTTCTCTAACTGATTTAGAGACGTTTCCTTCATAATTTTGTTCGCTTAAAATAGTTTCTAACTATTGCTAACATACTTGAGCGTTCACCAATAAATTTAGAAATTTTAGCTTTAATCGACTCGAGATATTTCGTAAATCTTAACCTTCTTCATGAGGATATCTGAAAGCATTACAACATCTGTCTGTTCGGTTGTTTGTATGTTTGGTTAAAAAAAAAAGAGTATTTTCAATCAAAAGTGAAAAAATAGGGGATCCGATCGAAATGCGATATTTTAAAATACGATATGTTACAAACCGTGATATGGCACAAAACGCGATATGGTACAAAATGCGATATTTCAAAACCGCAATATTTCAAAACGCGGTATGTCAAAACGCGAGATGGTACAAAATACGATATGGTAAAATTAATAATCTTCTCGTTTCATTTATAAAATTTTCCTTCACTGTTATGATGAAACTTTAAAATGTACGATGGAACTAGGATATGCGTTTTGAAATATCGCGTTTTGTACCAAATCTCATTTTGTGCCGTATCGCGTTTTAAAATATCGCGTTTTGAAATATCGCGTTTTGTGCCATATCACGTTTTGTACCGTATCGCGTTTTGAAATATTGTATTTTGAAATATCGCGTTTTAAAATATCGCTTTTCAAATGGGACACAACAGATAGATACTAAATTAAAATTACGTTTGACGAGCTTTGTATCAGTGAAGCTTCTTCATTCAAAATGATTTTTTCCGTACAACAGAGGTAAATTAAAAGACATTCATTTTGTGATGTATGATGATAATTAATATTTAAAATAACAAAAAAAACTCAATATTTTTTAAACGTGTGGAAACCAATCAGGCTGTAAGGTGAATCTACACTATAGTCTTTCTTATTTACCAATTTTTACAAACTTGTAATAAATACCTAAATTTATTAATAAAATGAACAAATTTAGCAGTAGTTAATTGCCTACTACATAATTGTTTCGTCACTAGTGTAGCATCAGTTAGAGCTTACTGTTATAAGGAAAAGTTAAATAAGGAACACCCTTATCTACACGAACTGTCATAAAGAAGATGAATTCGCTAAACAAGAAAAATGAATAAACAAATATTTTTAAACGCTTATAAACTCAATAAATGTATTGTACCAGAGATTTTCTGAGTATAGAGGCATAATCTTACGTCATAATTTTTTAGAAGCTATTTAGTGCTATAATTTAGGGTTTGCGTCCCAGGAACTCCCGAGGTGGAATTCCCGGGAATTTAAGAAACTAAAAAGTATTCCTGTAAATATTTCCTGGGAATGCAGAATCAATTTTCAAGACTCAACCGGGCCGCCGAGAAATTCGCCGATGATGGGTGCAACGCTATAAAAAATAAAGATACGTTATAGAGGTAGATAAAGTACTACTGATTATGTTAGATAGCCGTATCCGCTGGAGTACTTTATAAAGTACGTTGAAACGGTTGCTCTGTTAAAAAAGGATCTTGCGAACGTATATTTTCATGAAATGGGGATAAATAAAAATCAAGCAAAGCCGTCGAGCTACGAAATATTCTTGAACCGCTGAAAATAAATTCAAATACCCATAACTGCAGCAACTTCAACATTATTCTTAACAAATGTAAGGAAAACGAAACTATTATTGAACATAGACGTTAAAACTTCTAAAAGAAAAATTAGCCATTAAAATAAATAAAGATGGTAACTCGTTAATAAAATTTGTCCAAGATCAAAATCCGAAATGGCCATTTTAAAGAAGAGCTGAACGTACATAGTCTATCTACAGAATTAAACCAAACTATCGCACTATGTATGTAGCAACAACGAATTTTTAATTTCAAAAATTGAGCTACAATTTGGTGTTCAGATCAGTCAAAAAGATAATAAAAGCGCAATACCACAGCACTACATGTATTGCCGACATCAAAACGAAAAGATTCTGAAGTACTAGAAACAGAAAAACAAGTAAGGAAAACGCTAGCGCAACCTCTCGTTCAATCTAAAATCACGAGTTTCACAAAAAGACAAAAATTATCAGAAATTATTGCAAAACTAGCTGCGAAAGACGGATTCTCAATAAGAGGAATTTGCAAAAGTGAGTTTATAAGACAGTCACTTTCTGTAAGGCGATTAACATTACCCAAGGGCAAGAAAACCATAATGCAATTAATTCAAGAATTTTATGATGAATCAAAGAAAATCACAATAAATGAAATTCAAGATAAGAAAAAAAAACGGGTTTAAATCCAGCATTACTTTAGTTGAGTGGACGAGTGTAAAAAATCGTCGGTTTTTAAATGTAAATATTCATTTTAATTCACTTTTAAAACCACAAACAATTAACTTATGTATTGCACGAATCGTCGGTTCTTGTACAGCGGCTGTGGCCATTAATATGTTAAAAAGCAAATTGATTGAGTTTGGTTTATTTGACACTGATATAGTTGCTGCAACAACTGACGGTGCCTCTGTAATGGTCAAGTTTGGGCGAGATTCACCATATATTCATCAAGAATGTTATTATCATGCAATTCATCTTGCCGTAATTGATGTATTATACAAAAATAATGATGAAAATATTACTCAAAACCACAACAACGAGCAATACTCATCTGATTCTGATTCTGAAAACCTAAGTATTAGCAGCGATGAAGAATTAAATGATGCAACTCCTGAAGTTCAATCTGATTTTAAAACAATAATTGAAAAAGTTCGTAAAATTGTACGGCTATTTAAGTTATCTCCAGTTAGAAATGCAGTTCTACAACAATATGTAGTAATTCAACACGGAAGAGAACTCAATTTACTTCTCGATTGTAAAACTAGATGGAATAGTTTAGTAGTCATGCTTGAGCGTTTTATTAACATATACAACTCGATCGAAAGAGCTTTAATTGATTTGAATTTCATAAGATATAGTTGTGTTGATAACTTACAGCAATTGAAAGATCTTGTAAATGTCTTACGACCAATACAATTAGCAGTCGAAGCATTATCACGTCGAGACTCTAATCTCATTACGAGTGAAGGTGTATTCCGATTTTTAATTGATTCTTTAAAAGAGGAGAATTCTGCTATTTCAAATAAATTTTTAGAATCCCTTAAAATTCGCATAACCCAAAGGAGGAATAAGGATTTAATTTCAACTATTAAGTATTTACAAAACAGTAATATAATCGCGAGCCCGGACGCCAATGACGAATATTTGCCTTTATCAAATAAAACAGCCATCACCAAATATATGAAAGTTTTGATGCAACAATTGTTTTGCAAAGCAGGTGAAGTAGAGGTAGACGTTGATGTAGAGTTAACTAGCAATTCTGAAGTATTTGTTTCGAACTTCGAGGAAGCCACTCAACCAAAGGAAACTCATCTAAATTTGAATGAGAAGCTAATCACGGCGATACGTGCAGCAACTACTAGTTTAATAAAACCAAATATTAATAATGATGTCAACAAGATTTTAAATAAGGAAATGTCATTATATGAGGGCAGTGGACGTCTGACTACCAATTTAAAACAATTGCTTGAAGCTTTAACAACCATTCGAGTAACATCGACAGAGAGTGAACGAGTATTTTCTTCCTCTTCGAATTTTTGTACGAAGAGGCGTGCCGAGCTAAGTGACAAATCACTAAATATGCTTTGTTTTTTGAAAAGTTTCTTTATAGCAAGAGAATCTTAAAACAAATTCTTTCAAAGTCTCGATTTTAAATTGTTTTGTAAGAAACTTAGTTGTGATTGTGATCTATCATCTATTATGATGATTGATAATAGATTATCTTCCTTTATTCATTTTTTGCTTTATTAAAAAAATAATGAAATATTTTATTTTTTAAACTGAAAGTCTATTTTTTTTTTGTTATTTTTGAGAAATAAAGTTTATTTTTTGTTTTATTGTATGATTGCTTTTACGATTTATAGCGTATTTCCTTGACAAATTTACAACAACAATTGCATAGGATAAATCCCCGCAAGAATAACATTGACCCAAAAAAAAATTGGGTTTAATTAAACATAATTCTAATTCTTGGTTATGATACCTGCTACCAGAGTCATAATACATATTAAATTTATATTTTATTTGGAAAGGTTGGCTTTTGCCAATTAAATCAAATTGGCTATTTTCTTGGAAAACAAATAAACCCAAAATAATTTGAATTCAATTTTGGTCAACAAAATACGCTTTTAGATGTGTTGTGTGGTTTTCTAATTTTTCCCAGGATCCCGGGATTTCCCGGAAAATGGCTTTATCATTTCCCGATTCCCGGGATGCCGGAAAGTACCGGGAAATCCCCCCTCTACATACTGCCTAATTAATTTTGAGCAAAACTAATTAAACTAAAGTTCACATTGAAAATAGTTATTTGATTTAACAATGTAGTTTAGACGTAACACCCTTAAAATTGAGCAACACTCACCGTCCTAAGGCGACCTTTGGCTTAGAGAAACCTGTTATGTTATTCTTAAATGATGTTAGTGTTTTATCTGTCCAGCTGAGCCTAATAAAAGCAACTTTTCTGTTTGTGGATTTTTAGTTTACGAAATTGAGCTACTGTTGCTACTGTTGTTTATGTTTTCGACAATTTAAAAACTTTTAACAAAGTTTTAACCACTTTAATATTCCCGAAAAAATTAAGCGGCCAGCAACTACATGCGCTACATATTTTTAATTTAATATATATTAACATCTTGCGATGTAACCACGAAAACTTTTCACATTATTTAAAAATTAATTTCCAAATTTTCTCAATACAAAATTTGAAACAAAAGTTTTAAAATTTATAACTTTCTTTTATTGTGAATATTTATTTTATTTGTAATAATTATAAAACTACTAGTTTCGAGCGTATGGACCGCTCATCATCAGGTTTTTCTCAAAACTAAAACGTCGATTAAAATTTTGTTTAAAATAAGCTAGATACTTTCTGTCTGTGCTACAATACCTATACAAATTAAAAAACGATATATTGTACTACAATTAAACAAATTAAAAAAATATTAATAAATAAAATAAATATAATTGTTGTTATTGTAGAGATTGCGTCGATATGCAGATTTTTATATATTTATTATATATTCGTATATTTCGTTTCTCCTAATTCTGTCGTTCAATATGTGCGTGCTATCTTTGTGTCGGTAGATTTCCATTTCTTCCAATCTATCCATGGTTTTACATTTGTTGATTCTATGTATAATTTTGAGATTATTATCATAGTCCGTGAATGTGTGGCTCTCGTTTTTTATATGCAAGGCGTAGTTTGATTTTATGGAATGTGTTGGTTTTTTTATTTCTTGTATATGTTCGTTAAATCTTTTATGGAAGGTCCTTCCAGTCTGGCCTATATAAAATTTTTCGCAGTTGTTGCAATTCAGTTTATATATTCCGGCGTCGTTTGTATGTCCGATCTTCTCTTTGAGTTTATGTTGAATGTTATTATTTGTTTTAAAAGCTATTTTATAATTAAATTGTGAAAAAATTTTTTGTATTATTTTGCTTTGTGTTTTGTTATAGTTGGTCGATATGTATTTTGTGATTTCTCTGGAGTTTGGAGTCAGTGTCGTCATCAATGATCGTGCCATTTTTTGTTTTAGTTTTACATTCATGTTCTCGATTATCTGTGTGTTAAAACCGTTTTTTTGTGCTATAAATTTGATTGTGTTTAGTTCTCGAGTGTAATTGTCTTCATTCATCGGGATGTTATTTAATCTATTAATCATATGTGAATAAGCTGATAATTTATGACTTATTGGATGGTTCGATTCAAAATTGATTGTGTGGTCTGTATGTGTAGGTTTTCGATATATGTTGAAATCGTGGTTGTTTTTTACGTTGGTTATAGTTAAATCCAAGAAGTTAATGCATTTATTATTTTCTATTTCCAAAGTGAATTTTAATTGTTGGTTGATAGTGTTGATGAAGTTATGTAGATGTGCCAGTTGTCTTTGTGTGCCATTAAATAGTATCAATATATCATCTACATACCTATGCCAATATATTATTTTGTCTCGTTGTTTGTTGCAGTTGTTAAATATATATTTACGTTCGTTGTGGTTTATAAATATATCTGCAAGTGTACCTGATAGGGGATTCCCCATAGCTAATCCATATTTCTGATGAAGCAAAACTAATTAAGCTAAAGATTGCATAATTATTTTTTAGCAATTTTGGAAACTGAGCAATTAATTTTAGCCTCTAAAATAAGAGTGCAAATAGGTAATCATAGCTGTTAACCACATTCAAGTCTAAGGCTGTTTTCGAAACGAATACTTATTTGATACTTATTTGTGGAACGTAACTTATTCCATAGGAAATTACATTTTTTAAATAATTATTTTTATTTGACGTAATTGAAATTAACTGTGGAGTCTTTATGAATGAATATTCCATACTTTTCAGTCTATTAAAATAACTGAGCAACTATTTTTCTAGATATCGCCATCTTAAATATTATAATATGTACATTATATCAACATTAATAAAAGTGAGCAATTCGATATATAATTACCTCTATTGCCCATTATATATCAAGAAGTATAATTTAAATATCAAAACTCCTGTTCAAGCAATCTAAAGGTAACCAGCGTTTTTTGTTTCGGTTCAAGGTGGTGGTTTACAAATTAGAGTCAAATTATTCTATTTTCATTGAAACAATCTAGATAATTGAGCATGGAGCTCAGTATCGCTTCGTTTCTAAATAAAATACAAATATACACATAGGTTGAACAATTAAAAATTAGATGACAACAATATTCCGAGACCTAAACTAAGCAAGGGCCTATCTTTTCAGGTACAAACTAAATTAGCACAATTACGATATTTAGCCCACTCAGTTTCAAGACTCTTTTCTAGATCCAAAATTAATTTAGTCTCAATACCAATTTTTTAAGGTCTCCAGGGAGTCAATTCTGGTTCCGTGAAAAGTGTTATGAAAAGTATTTTCAGTGAGAAATACACATTTCCGATTCATGTTCATTGAGAAGGAAAGAATGACGTCAACATTTTTTCATATGAACAAAACTATTTCACCGACCGTTTTATAAATATGGAAATAAATATGAATTTAGTTAAGTTTTAAAAATAATTTTGTCATTTTTAAAATTTATTTTATAATTTGACAGGCAATGACAAAAACTGATTAACTAAATCAACTTTATCATTTATTTAGCTAATATTTAAACTATTTGCTGCACCATCTAGTGGAAATCTAAACGAAACTCGATAAAAAGTCGATATGCGGTGTAGATCATGTCGCACTGTCAAATTTTCTTAAACCGGAAGAGCTAAAAACTTTCGAAAAACTCCGAAAGCAAAAGCAACTTTCACATAATGCCAATGGGTGTCACTGCTAAATATTTGCTGTCAAAAATTTGTATAACATTTTTATGTGCCCGTTTTGTAAAAATAAACAAAAATATTTTCCTGTTATAAAAGTGATTAATATTAATACGTGATAATTAAACTGATTTTAGAAAGTTTTTATAAACGCCCTTTTGAAAAACGTCAGTAATATTTTTTTTTTTTGATCGTGCTGCCTCTTTCGGAAAACATGATCTTGGGGAATACACCAAGACAATACTAATTTGGTACTTTAGGTCGTGGTTCCAACAACTTTAAATTAAGTCATTCCGCCATTATTTCTTATTATTTAGTACTTTGTCCTTGAATTAACATCTGAAAGCCATTTCATACAAACAAAACCATTTTCATTCATTCATCTCATAAGCAAAATAAAATTTTGAAAGTATTTAGTATTCTATGACTTTTATTGTTTTAATTTTTTACCTAAACGTATTATGAAGGGAATCTTTACGCATTTATAACTTTGGAATCCGACCACCTAGAGATCTTAGCCTTACCATGGTTTTCTTATTTGATCAAGGTCTATTAGTCTGTCTTTGTTTCATGAAAATCGGATCAGTACTTTTCGAATTATTCTTTGTTAACAGATATCAACAGCGAGGATATAATGCTTCTCTCTCGCTCTAGCGCTTTGCTTGAGTTGAGATGCCTAAAATTGTGTTTACAGTTCAAAATTGGAATTGTTTATATCAATTTCGAACGTCAAATTGTCAGCCAGCTCAGTTTAAAAATTTTTCACTATGTGGAATCCGTGATGCTCCAATCGTCAATAATAGGCCTGATTCTAGATTCCAAAATTGTATGTAATAGGAAGCGGGGAAATAAAATAAATAACATTTTTTTAACGAATCATGTGAGTGTTTTTTAAGATTTAATAAATTATGAATAATCGTAGTAAATGTTTTGTCCCAGTTGTTTCCGCCCCTCAAACCATCAAGAACATTGGACTCTACGTCATAAATTAAACGTGTTGAATTATGTTAGTGATCATTCCCGATTTTTCAAATTTCTTGAAAGCTTCTGTAACTAAACTTTTTTGTTGGTTGCAAAAGTAGGTCGTACAATCAGTATGTTTTCCATAAAAATAATACGCGACATTTTTTATATCGTTTAGCGAGGTACTTAATTTTTTCTGCTGTAGAAGTATTTTGTATCGTACTCTCCACAATACCATAAAAGTCCCTTTGAAAACAGCTTTCGTATAGATGGATTGAATTTCGTATTTGCAGCCAGTTCCCTTGCATGTTTACGAAACACTCACATAAGGTGATTTCGGCATTCAATTTTTTCATTATGAGTACTCGCATATGGCCTGGCCTTAAACATATTTGCATAAACGCTTGCATCGCCATCTGCAATAAGTTTATTATATCGCACTCCATAAAGTTGCTCACTTTTGCAAAAATCCTCAACTATTGTGGACGTTTCAATACAGTCATGCTCTTTTACGATTGTGTTTTGATTTTTAGCCTTTTGTCAAATGGAGCAATATTTATTGCGAACCGTACTCCAAATTACCTTTTAGGTGGAGTATACCTACTGCAGACAGAAAAGAATAGTTGCTTCCAACTCCATATGTCCTCTTGGGGTAACAGCCATATGCTTGTACGGTGATTAGTGGGCTATCTGCTTTGTCTCCATTGCTGCTTCAGTCTCCATTCCTCCCAATACTCCCTGTGACGAGAATCGCGTATTGTTGTTGTGTGAAATGTTTTAAATGAAAAAGACTTGGACGACCACAAAATGGAAAAATTTTCATTAAGTTTTTCAAAGAATGAGAATTGACCCAGAATTACAATGAGAATGACAAATGAGAATAAGAAAGGACTCGATTTTTATTTTGTATTCTCGACGACGCAGACTCGGCACAAGTTTAAGCCAAAAAGAGAAAAACAACCAAATTTTAAAACGATCCACTATACTTATCAAGCCGACATCTACATACAATCAAGCCGAATCCCGGAAAATCCCGGGAGTCACAAAAAATGTAAAAGGTCCGGAAACGGCCAAGCCCTAGTATAATTACTCTTGAATATTTGGCTAAAAAATCGAATCACATCGTTCCGCAACCGCCTAATTTAACTTCGTATGATTTCTGGCTATTCCCGAAACTATAAAAAGCACTCTTGGGGCATCATTTTGACTCGATTGAAGGGATACAAGCCGAATTGAAAAAGGTTTTATTTAAAGGCCATTCCGGTAGACTGGAAGGCTGGAAAAAACATTCACATAAGTCTATTTTATTCGAACGGGATTTCATTGAAGAAGTGGATGAAATACATTTGAAAGCAAAATAAGGCTTTTGTTTTTCATTTTAATCACATATTTTTACCAAATATTTTCCAATATAATTTACATACGTAGACCACACGCGGCTTCGAATGTCAGTTAAAGTTTAGGATAATACATAAGAATGACAAAATTTAGACGAATTAGGAAATAATAATTGACCAATTCATTCGCTGACTCTGGAACGCTTTTCTTATATTTCCGATTTACATGACCAATTTTTATAACTTAGTAGGCTGAGTCAACATTATGGATGATACAGTCTAAAGCATAAAGATGGCAGCACTATCGAAACAAAAACGTAAACCAAAGCAACGAACACGAATAAAAATGACAACTGCTTAGATATAATTTGTTAGAATTATTTACGTGTTTAAGGATTTCTGCGAAGTGATTGGAAAATCAGGAAGAAATATAATCAGGGCTTTTACGAAAATATACAGGTGATTATTAATTTTTCCTAAACAAATTACGTAAATTATTTGTCATAAAATATTTATTTGAACTAAAATTTAAATAGAGTAAAGTTTTGGTGAGAATCGAACTCGAAACTAAAAATAAGTCAATGGACCAAGACGAAGATCCGATTGCGAGAAGACGATGAAAGGCCAACGAACGAAAGGTGATATGGTTGGCAAAGCAAAGTCAACCATTCGTCAGAATCTCGCACTACTCATGCTTCTTCTCATTCGAGGTATGTCAATCGCCAATCATCCGATCGTGCGTCAGCCCGTCGTGTATCAAACTTGGCTTCGCAACAACGGCGTTTGTAGGCGATGACATAAGAGGAATTGACAGTTCATCGTGCGTTAAACTTAGCTTCTCATCGTTTGACTAAAATAGGTCAAGCTATTTGAGACGAGGCAGTAAATTTCGATGATTCCAAAGTTGAAGAGCATTATTGTGGTCCGAGCATTATTATCGCGCTGAACTTCCAACAGATCAGAAATTCACAGACTGCTGCAGAAAAGGTAAGCTTATGCTGCCTAAGCTAAAGGATATAGACGGCAACGAACTTAGTTATCCACAGTTCTTTGAGAAGCTACTTTCAGATGTAAATCATTCCCATCGTACACACTTTCGCCATCAAATTAGATCATATAACAGTGCTGTTTCATTCGCTTCGATGGGTGCGACAATTGTCAATTTGCCAGGACGAGGCCCTTATGTATTCAAAATATACGGACAAACGTATCATCGCACTTCACATACGCAACCAATTGACGGTACGGCGCCACAATATGCACAATTATATGTGCTTGATAGCACTCAAGCGAAAGAAATACGTCAACAATGCGCCGCGAATCAGAATTGCCGAGGTGACATTCTTGACGAACTGGACCGTTTCTTTCGTGTAAACAACCGACTAGCTCAAAGCTATCAATTAATGAGAGATATAGAGGCGCAAGAAGCTCCGCGTGCTGATGAATCAGGTGAACAAATTCCGATTGTGTCGATATAATGCTCCGACCTCAAATGAAGTGGCTATACTATTTGTAAGCGAAGACGGCGAGCCCCCTTTCCATCGAGACATCCACGTTTATCCGAGAAATCTAGAAGATCCTAATAAACAGTTTATAAACCTTAGCGTTTTGAGTCCCAATTTGAACCCTATAACTTATGGACTCATCTTTCCTTATGGTGAACCCGGCTGGCAGCCGAATTGGCAATGGGAAATGTTCCGATTGTGAGTTCAGGTAAGCTGACACAACAATGGTTAGTTGACTCATATCTGCAAATTGAAGCGAACAACCTCAATTACATCCGCCAAAATCAGCAACATTTGAGACCTAAGCAATATCAAGGACTCGCTGATCACATGGAGAACATGGGTCAAAACGAGAACTTGGCCGCCGATGTTTCGGAAAGATCGCCCTTTAACATGCGTGAAAGGTGCTGCGATGCAATGTCAATATTTGCAAAGTTTGGCGCTCCAGATCTTTTTATAACGTTCACAACGAATCCAGGTTAGAAATCTTCAGATCGACCGGACCAAACTCAACTTCCTGATTGATGATATTACGAAGCATGGAATTTTTGGAATATCCATTGCAAACGTCTACTCGTACACCATTGAATTCCAAATGCAAGGCCTTCCTCACGCACACATTCTGGTGACCTTAAGAGCCGAAGAAAAATTTACAACAGTCCAATGAATCGAATCAATTTATCAGTGCTGAAATTCCATCAGAAACGAGGCCAAAGCTTCTAAAAATTGGGCTCAAATTTATGATGGATGGCCCCTGTGGTCTTAGATATCCAAAATCGATTTGCATGAAGGACGGTCAATGCTCAAAACAATTTCCAAAATGATTCAATGATGTCACCCTTCTAAATATAAATGGTTATCCATCGTATAGACGTTGCGATGATGTGAAGGCTTCGGTCATAGGTGAACGCATAGACAATCGATTCATCATTCCATACAACCCTTACTTATTACTGAAGTACAACGCACACATAAATGTAGAAGTCGTTACATCTCTTCGATTTGTAAAGTATATTTACAAATTTATATTTAAGGTATTCGATTGTGCGAATATTACAAGAAGAAGCCTGATTAAGCTGAAGAAGCTCGACAAGCAAATCAATACATCGAGAAGCTCAATGAGGCCCAAACCACTGCATTTACCAAGATAACGGTAGCAGTAGAGAACATGCATGAAAAGCAGAAGCTGTTTTATCTTGACGGTCTCGGTATCTCAGGAAAGACGTTCCTCTACACAACACTGATGGCATACTTCAGAGGCAAAGGCAAAATCGTTTTGCCATTCGCAACAACGGGAATTGCTGCCATATTACCGAAAGGAGGACGTACTGTTCATGTCGGATTCAAATTACCCGTGCCTCAGCTCGATACATCTATCTCATCAATGCACATGAACTCAACAGAAGCAAAGGTTTTACAAGAAACTTCTCTGATTGTAATTGGCGAACATGGACTTCGCTGCATCGACTAATTGCTTCGTGAAGTGATGGTCTAACATCCCGTGTGGTGGAAAAGTTTTAGTTGTCGGTGGCGACTTTCGTCAGATATTGCTAGTAGTGCCAAGAGGAATGCGCACAGAAATCATTGAGTGTTGTATTAAATCTAGCCCGTTATGGAGACTCTTCGATCAATTGACTCTTACTATCAGTTTGCGAAGCGAAGGACAAGCAGAGCACAACCAATGGCTATTGGTTCTCAAATAGCAGAGATTTTTCAAGAAGACGTCCTTCAAATTCCAAATGGAATGATCACAAGTCAAGATTTGATAACCAGCATTTTTGGCAACATTCAGCAAATATCCGTTGCGGATTTATCAAAAAAAGTCATCGTTGCACCAACAAATGCTCAAACGCTCGAAATGAATCGAAAAATCATTGACATGATAGCCGGTGAAACGCACATATACGACAGTGCTGATTCCATCGTGATTGAAGATCCCAACGACACTCTTAACTTCTCTACTGAATTTCTCAACGATCAAACTCCATCTGGTATGCCACCTCATGTACTTCTTCTGAAAAAAGGTGTAACTATCATGCTTCTGAAAAACTTAAACCCGAAAAAGGGACTGTGTAATGGCACCCGACTAATCATCGAAGACCCCGCTCGGAATTTCATAAAGGCCAAAATAATTTCGGAATGCAATAAAGAAATAAGTGTACTGATCCGCGGAATTGATCTGGCACCATCGGAAACTACTCTTCCATTTATCTTGCGTCGCCGGCAATTTCCTGTCATTCCGACCTATGCTATCACCATGAACAAGTCGCAAGGCCAGACCTTTGATCGCGTTGGAATTCATTTAAAGGAAGCCGTGTTCGTGCATGGCCAACTTTACGTTGCCCTCTCAAGATCACGAATTGCGAGCCAAGTCAAGGTTTACATTGAAGCAAATCCGCAGCAAGGACTATTACTTAATGTATTTATCTAATATAATTTTTAAAATCAGCTCATTTACGTTGAATATTGCGAAATTTAGGATTAAGATTCCTGTAGAAAAAATTAAAAGTTGTATATATGTATATGTATAAAAATTCCGTCCTAGACCGGGTTAATTACCCCCCTAAAGCATTTCTAAAGTTGGTTATTAGCAATTTTGAAAAGACTTAAATGTGGAACCAGTTAAGCGATTTGTATCTGTTAGCTCTAAAAATGTTTTCTCAGCGTTAGATTGATGCATATTTTATGTTAACTAAATTGTTAATTATATGATACCCCTTATCTGTGCCAACCGAATACATACATACATATGTACATACATTGTAATTAGATAGTTATCAATTTTCATTAACTCAACATAACGCAATGCTGAGTAAAAAATATCTAATTCAACATAAACGATGGGTAATTATCGCGTAATACGATGCATAAGGATATGATAACATTTAATTTTCCGTTATCTATGTTGTTGAGCAATTTTCCATCACATCAATTTCATTTACTGTTCATATATGACATCATGATTGTTTTCTGCTCTAATCAATCATCTCTATAATGTCTCAACAAAATTGATTAAAACGAACATAAAATTGTTAAAAGTGTTCTTGATAGCAAAGTATCAAACTGATTTTATTTTTTGCCGTTGAGAGGGATTTGATTGATTGATGTGAAACCAAGTAAAACTTTCAGCTTCTATTTTTAGATCAAAAACGATTAATTTAATTACGAAGTTTATTAAATACCAATTAGTTTGTCTGTTGAACTTTAAATTTACTATCGGTTGATTAATTATTTTTATTTTTTTATTTTTTGAGGGGAATATTAGGACGAAAGGTATATAAAATTTATAAATAATATTATAAACAATTTAATCAAAATTAACCTAAAATTCCAATGAAATTCGAATTTAATTCGTTATATATACATACATATGTACGTGTATTTGTGTGTATACACAAAACACAAATCGAAACCCCAATTTTTATCGATTTCAACGAGATAATCCAAAATACCTTATAATCTCGTCTTTCTCTCACTCTTATTTTTGGATCGAGGCATTTAGATTTTCTCGATTCATTTATTATTTTTTTTTTGGTTGTCGTCTCGAAAACAAAATGATAATTTAATTACTTTCCAAAGTGGTTGTTTTCTAAAACATATTTAACAAAAAAACAAAAATGTTATTTAAAATATATATGTACCGTGGATTTCATATTGCCAGGGGGTTTTACGTTGCGTATTGGGGCATATCTTATGTTTCGTTTATATTTGAAAGGTTAAAAAATAAATTGGCCACCTACCTATTCTTGTTAAAATGGTGAACAAATTGGGTAGGTTTCGTAAAAACAAAAAGGAAAAATTTACAAGTAGAGTTTCAAAAACCACACCAAACCATCGTTAAATTATTATTTTCATACATATTTTCTTTATATTTTATTTCATTTAAGGTGAAACCTTCTTTCATACATTTAATAATAGGAAGAAGAACTCAAAAATAAAAACAATCATAACAATATAGGGACAGAGAGATGCAAAGAAATCATTATGTTTGTATGTCTGTCAAAACCATTTAGGTAACTTTTAAGCTCTGTACGTATCCTTAAAAATTAAAATAAAAATGTAAATACAACCCAAAATTATTAAACAAAGTTGTCTCAACACATTTAATTCCCTTCAATTAATTTATACATACATAAATATAAATGTTCCTCTGTCATAACATAACTAATGATTATTAATAATTTTTCCCATTTTTCATTTGTTTTTTAACTTGTGAAAAGTTCTGTATTTCATTTTGAAAGCTCGAGCAAACAATAACCAAAATAGTCGTGTACATATATGAGTGTGTGTGCACTGCGCATATAGAAACATCAAAGTGATTTTTTTGTATGCCAAAAATAATTTTGTTTTTATCAGATAATGCTTTTGTTTAAATATTAAAGAGGGGTGGTGAATAGGGGATGCTTCATTTAAGCTACCCATAAGTACTTGTATGTTTAATGAAAAAAAATAAATAAAAATTTCCATTGTATAAAAATTAACAAAAAGTTTGTTTGACTTGAAACTGATGACATAAGTTATGATAATGATATTTATGCTATCAAGCAGTGTTTGTAATGATAAATAAGTATACATTTTACAACTTTTTGTGTATCATGTAAAATTTTTCTGTTTTTAAAAAAGTTTCACTTTTTCAAAAAGGAGTAGAGGCACATACATACCACAGTACAATTTGATTAAAATCAGGACTAAATTGAACGCTCATTTCTGATTGAAAAATTTGAAGATAAAATATGTTTGTCCATAAGGCTTTATTATATCTTGATTGGACGGATATAGAGATAATTGAAAAACAAAAACAAAAAAAAAGTTGAAATTGGGAAATTTTTATTTTTTTTTTTGATTACATCAAATTAAATAATAATAATTTTGAAAGACTGATGGTTGATAACGCCGGTGGAGAGAGACTACCAGACAATTTATTTTCTCCATACATAAAACCTAATTGAAAAGGAAAATATGGCAAATTTTTATTTTTTTTTTTTTAACTTTTATTTATTTGGCATAATTTAATACAAAGGGTAATTTTACACTTAATTAGTAACTAAAATTTTGAGCTTAACCTCCTTGGCTTTACTTCAAATAGGATTTTATTTTCTTTTCTTTAAGTTATAAAATATGTGGGGGGACATCGTAATACAATTTAAATAGAATATTTAATCTAGTAGTTTGCCATCTTATTCTACCTTAACCTAAATACTTAAACTAATCAAAAGTTAAACATTCAATTTTAGTTTAAGTTATTAAAATTAGTTATTTAAACTTCAACTACCGTTCAACAATCTAATTCTCAGCCAACACCTAAACAAAATTTTCATTCAGCGCCAACTTCATTTTGTAACCATCATACAAATGAACACAATTTTGAACGTTCCACAATTTTACCGACTGCATTGATGATGATTGAGGATGGTAACGGAAAATTAATTCAGTGTCGCGCGTTACTGGATTCTGGTAGCCAATCACACTTTGTTAGCAAATCATTTGCTAAAGCCCTCAACATAAAATGTCATAGAGACAATCATATTACAGTCTCTGGACTGAATAATTCAACATCGCATGTTTCGCAGCGCATTAAAACCGTAATACATTCAGTTTACAAACCATTTTCGGTTCAGATTGAGCTTTCAATAACCGACAAAATTTCAAGTCGAATTCCTTACAATACTTTTAACATTTCCCGATGGCGAATTCCACAAAATGTGAAGCTTTCCGCGATCCTTTCTTTAATGTTGTTCAACCTGTTGACATATTATTGGGAGTCGAAATATTTCTGGAGATTTTAGCCCAGGTCTTCCTAGCATACAGGAATCAATTTTCGGTTGGTTAGTGTTTGGAAGGTTTGAACATAACTTTTCCAATTTTGTAACTCAACCCGATGTAGTCGACGAACTTAATGACACACTTAAAAGATTTTGGGAACTCGAAGATGTCCCATCTAAAAAGTTTCTATCCACGGAAGAGAAATCATGTGAAACATATTTTGCCCAAACCACAACTCGTGAATCCAATGGAAGATATATTGTATCAATTCCATTTCGTGACAATTTAGAAGATCTTGGTGAGTCCAAAAACATGGCATTGAAACGATTGAATCATTTGAAGCGGAAATTAAACTGCGATTCCAGTCTTAAAAAGTCATATGTAACATTTAATAATGAGTATGCCCAACTCAGTCACATGAAACTCGTTAGTGACGTCATCGATTTCCAACAAAAAACTTATTACATGCCACATCACGCACATGAACGGCCTTCCAGCTCTTCATCTGCTAAGACGTCAAAGAAACTTTCATTATATAATAATATGTTGGTGGGTCCTACGGTTCAAGATAACTTATTCGATATCATTCTTCTATTTAGAACCTACAAATATGTCATGACTAGTGACATATCGAAGATGTATCGACAAATAAAAATCGACAAACATCAAACTCCTCTTCAAAGAATTCTTTGGCGAGAACATTTGAACCAGCCAATTCAGACATATGAGTTACAAATTGTAATTGTAGCTAAAACAATTGCTTATGATGAACGAAAGGATTTTCCATTGGCGTCCGACATTGCAACAAGAGACTTTTATGTTGATGACTTGTGTGATATTCCTCTTAAAGATTGTGAGGAATTGAATTACAATGAGTTTAGCTTGGGAAATTGTATTAAGGCTCTTGGTTTGCTGTGGCAGCCAAAAAAGACATTTTTGTTTTTAAACCTCCCGAACTCAACGAAAACTCACTAACAAAACGGGTGATAGTGTCGGATTTAGCCAAGTTGTATAATCCATTGGGATTTCTGTCTCCAATCATAATAACGGAAAAAATAATAATAATTCAAATGCTTTGGGAAAAAGAGCTCAATTGGGATGAGGCAATACCTAAAGAAATTCAGGAACTTTGGGGAAATTATCAACAAGCTTTGAAATCAATATCACAGTTGAGGCTCTATCGAAATATCATGGGTCATTCAGAATCAAACGAAATAGTACGAACAGAACTTCACGGATTCAGTGACGCGTGTTTATATATTAAAACTGTCGATTCAGCAAATACCGTATCAGTACGATTACTGTGTAGCAAGTCGCGGGTAGCGCCACTAAAAACGCTCTCACTTCCCCGTCTTGAACTCTCTGGAGCATTTATTTTATCTAAGCTAACAAACTCTGTCTTGACCGCACTTAATCTAAATTTCGATGATGTATACTTATGGTCAGATTCCACTATAACTTTGTGTTGGATAAAAACACCACCGCATAAACTCAAGACATTTATTGCTAATCGCATAAATAAAATACAACAACTGACGCTAGAATATACATGGAGACACATTGAATCAGCTGAAAATCCAGCTGACCTCATTTCACGTGGAGTAATGCCTAATGAACTCAATAACAATAAACTTTGGTGGCACGGTCCGAAAATATTATTATCTCAGTCTTACAATTCCATCATAACAGCAACAATATCAGATTTCGATCCTAGCTTGGTAGAACTGAAACAAACGATCGTGATGGTCTCTTCGATGTCTTACGATTTTATTAACTCATTGTTATCCAGGTTTAGCTCTTTCGAGAAGCTTATTCGAGTAGTTGCTTACATAATTCGTGTAATTAAACGGTTTGAACAGCACGATTCAAATTCATTATCTGTAACTGAATTAAATCGAAGCACAACTTTCATTATTAAACTCGTTCAACAAGCCCATTTCAAGGAAGACCTCAAGTCATTAAATGATAACCAACCTGTGTCGAAAAAAAGTCCTTTAAAAACGTTAGGACCATTTGTGGATTCAGACGGTATTGTTCGCGTTGGAGGCAGACGTTGTTAAACATCAAATCCTCTTACCTCCAAAAAACAGGTTAATTGATCTTGTATTTTTGCACGAACATATTAAAAATCATCATCCTGGACCACAATTGCTTTTGTCATTTGTTCGCCAAAAATATTGGCCAATACATGGAAAAAATATCGCGAAACGCATAGTTCATGCTTGCATCAACTGTTTTCGAACAAAACCAGTAACGGCACAGCAGATAATGGGTGATTTGCCAGTTGAGCGGTTTTCTTCATTAAAAGCATTTTTTAATACCGGAGTGGATTTCTGTGGTTCATTTTTTATAAAATTTAGCAACTATCGAAAGGCACCCATAGTAAAAATGTATATTGCTTCTTTTGTGTGCCTAAGTACGAAGGCAATACACCTTGAAATTGTCCAAACTTATCAACTGACTCATTCATAAACTGCCTCAACAGATTTATTAGTCGACGAGGTAAAATATCCACTATTTGGTCAAAGAATTGTATAGTTTGCTGCAATCACAAGCTGATCAAACAAAGATAACTGAATTTTGTACCTTTAACCGAATACGCTGGAAGTTTATTCCCTAACGAGCGCTTAATTTTGGAGAGATAAGGAAAGCGTCCATAAAGTCTTTTAAAACGCACCTAAAAATGGTTACTAGAGATAGAATTTTACATTTCGAGGAATTCAGCACGCTCGTTGTGCAAATTAAGGGGATAATGAACTCTCGACCTCTCTCAGTCATGTCCGATGATCCGAATGATCCTGAGCCATTGACTTCAGGTCATTTTGTAACCGGAATCATCTGAAGGAAAATCGTCTTTCTCGATATCAACTTATAAGCAGACTCATTGAGTCTTTCTGGAAAAAGTATTCTCTAGAGTACTTACACAGTTTGCAAACTCGGCCGAAGTGGACAACGGTTTCTGACAATCTCAAGCTCGGAGATGTTGTTCTTCTGATTCAAAATAATTTGCCACCAACTAAATGGCCGCTGTCAATTTTGGCTTCAACTGTGTCAGGACCACCATCCATCACTGCCATCTATGCAATTTTTTTTATTTACATCTATTCTACAGTTAATAACTTAATGAATAGTAAAAAAAAAAAAAGAATTATTTTAGATTAAAAATAAATAAAAAGAATACTAGCAATACGGAACATTACCTGAAAAAACGAAAACTTTAAAAATGTAAAACGAAATTAAAAATTGCAATTACTAATTGCCTTCCGAAAATACACTCTGGATCTCTCAAAATGAAATAAATGGTAAAATTCATTAAAAATTCTAGCCATTGACTTGGTTGGTTCATTGGAACCATAATTCATTCTATGAAAGTCAACAAACAAAAATTCCCTTGGACGCAAGCTTCTGGTAGGTACATAAATGCTCCAAGCAGAAATGAGTTCAGAACAGTTAATGCGGCCACTAAGAGAATCACTAACAAACAAGGTAGAGGCAATTTTTCGGCGTTTAACCAACGTATCAATGTGAAGGAACTCACACCGAATCACATACGATGGGAGACTTCGCACCTGTTCCCACATAGGTAGATGACGATCAGATAAATGACCAAGCTTCCTGGCCATATAGATAGTAAAACGTTTCTGAATATTCCAATCTTGCAATATGCACATCATGATGAGGATACCAAACCACTACAGCATATTCAAGGTGAGATTACTAAAGAAGTATATAGACTAACACACGAAAATGCATCCATAAAATCCTTTTGTCAAAAATAAAACCTAACATAAAATTGGCCTTTAATATTATTTTATCTATGTGTAACACAAAAGTTAATTTCTGATCAAACACAACTCCTAAATCAACAGTTGAAGTTACTCTACAAAGTAGATCTCCATCAAAATAATAATTGACAATATTTGGATTGAGTGTTCTGAAAAACGACATCACCTTACACTTCTGTACATTGATGAACAATTTATTCTTAGAGCACCAACTAGACAATATATTAATTTCAGATTGCAAAACCTCAGCATCACTTACAGATTGAACATGCATGAAAATCTTCAAATCATCAGCAAATAATAAACATTTACAGAATTTAAAAATATTAGGAATATCATTCACGAATAAAAGAAATATAATTGGACCTAAATGGGACCCCTGAGGGACTCCTGAATGACAATAGATATAATCTGACTTAACATCATTCAAAAGAACATACTGCTTCCTACCAACTAGATAAGAAGAAATCCATTTAAGAAAATTAGGATTAAGACCAATAACCGAAAGTTTTTCAATAATAATTTTATGGTCGATTGAATCAAAAGCTTTAGCAAAATCAAAGTAAATTGAATCAACTTGGGCGCCTTTAGATTCAAGTTACTCAATAGTGAATTTAGTAAATTGCAACAGATTGGTAGTCGTAGATTTTCCACTGGTGAAACCATGCTGGAAACAAGAAATTATCTCTTTAGTATGGAATAACAAATGTTTCGACACAATTAATTCGAAAAGTTTTGGTATAGACGAAAGAATTGAAATACCACGATAATTTGATATATCAGAGCGGTTACCCTTTTTGTAAATTGGAACAATGTGAGAAATTTTCCAAGCTGAAGGAAATTATCCAGAAATTAATGATTGGTTAAAAAGATAACATAATGGAGTTACAATATATGAGCTCAAACATTTAAGTATTGACGAAGGTATCCCATCAGGCCCACATCCATCATTAAAATCTGACAGATATTCATAAATGTTATCTTCAGTTATTGTTAGGTACGGAATGTTAAATAGGGTCGCTATCAAAGGATCCGTAATTAACTTTATATACCGATTGAAAGAAACTAGCAAAACCCTCGCAGATTACAGGAACCGTGCTCAGTTTACCTCCATTAAAAATCATTACCGATGGAAAGCCAGTTGTATTACGTTTTTCGTTAACAAACTTCCAAAATGTTTTAGGGTTTTGTTTGATATTAGTTTCAATCACACTTATATACTGACAATATTTAGAATGAAATACAGATTTAAATTGTCCACGTAGATCAACAAATTTGGATTTATTCAGTTTACAATTATTGGATCTGAATCTATAGTAAGCTCTATTTTTACGGTTACGTAAGTTGATCAAATCAGAATCAAACCATGGTGGGTAATTATAGTTACGTTTTTTCCTCAAAGGTACGAATTTATCAAAAGCAACAAATAGTAAGTCATTAAAATTTTTTACATTTTCATTAACATCATTGGCTCGAAAAAAATCATCCCAACAAATGCAACGGAGATATTCAGAGAGACCAGGTGTGTCGCATTCCTTAAAATCATAAAACGAATCATCAAAAGAAAAAACCCGACATTTATCATCTCGATTACTAACATGAAATATAATCTCGAGGGAATTATGATGAATATCATTTTCCTTGAAAGATGTCAAAGACTCATGAACTGACAAATATTCCGTATTATTAACAAAAATTAAATCTAAAAACGAATTGTTATCATTACAAAATAAATTAACTTGTTTGAGATTGAAACTGAACAGTGCATCCACCACCGCTGCATCATTTGCAGATAGAATATCCGAAGGGAGTAACCCCAAAGACTCAGTTTCACTATCAAGCAACCAATGAATATTACTTAAATTAAAATCACCTAATACAACTAAAGTATCATTATAATTAATTATATTAACCAATTCACATATACAATCTACATGACTCAAATAAACATCAGTAGGTGAGATAGGTGGTATGTACAAAACTATAAAATAAAATAAATTATTACAAATTAATACTTTGACACATAAAAATTCAATACAGCCACATCCAGGTACTACAACCAGCTCACTTTGCATAGAAGAATGGGCTGCAAACAGCACACCACCTCCACTTTTTTTAGTGCTGTTAAAAATAGATCTATCACATCTATAAACGACAAAGTCATCAGAAAAGAACTCATTATTAAAGATCCCGTCATGAAATCCAGTTTCCACAAAAGCAAAAAATTGCAAATCCGTTGAATAAAAGAAATTCAAAAATTCAACTGACTTAGACGACATACGCCCAACATTACGATAAAATAATCTCGGAGACGTTAAATTATAATGATTAGTTTGTTTATCAAAACGACTGGCATCAGTTAAAGAGTTGGTTGGTTTCGTTGAAGAACGGGAAAATTCGATTTATTGGTTCGTCCCTTATTAAAAATTACAAATTCTTTAATTAATGACCCAGCAGGCCAAGAAGTAGGTTGTAATAAATTCTCAAAATCAGTAACGTCCACATATAATTTAAATGACGAAAAATTACGGTCTGCATCATTAATCCGTCGAGATATAATGCGCTGGCAGTTTACATCCTCAATATTAAATTTATCTTTAAGATAATCCAAAATTACAGCTTCGGAAACATCTTTATGGAGTCGAGAAACAAATAAAGTTTTACGTGGCTTCACAACCTGGAGCGATGAGACCAGATCACCAGTGCCAATAATAATTGGTCGCTCAGAATGAGGTTTGATATGATGTGCAGCCCCACTAATATGAGCATTATGAGAAGCTTGAAACGACAGTGGCGATTTAGTATTATTCTTCGATTGATCCCGATCATGATTGATTTAGTTTGCAGTTGACTTAAACACTTGACCATCAACATCACTAGCATCGATTAACGGTTGATGACCAGAACAGCAATCAGGAATATGGTGAGATTTGTTCAAAATCTCAGTAATCAGTTTGTTAATAGCGGCCACATCCGCTTCAATTTTCTTTATCACTAAGGCCTCTGCAGCTCTATCAGCAGCCAGATCAACCTTTTGCCACAATTTCGAGATCTTGTGATTAATAATCCAATCATTACAGCCATTACAGAAATAACAAATAATGTGCATATATGTGCATATATTGACTTAATGACCAAACGAATTGTAGTAAGCTTTTATTTCAATTTCACCAGAATGCTGTTGATTTGAAATTTTTTTTATGTACTTGTTTAAATAAATCAATTATTACAAGAAAATGAAAACGATTTAATTAAACAA
This sequence comes from Tipula vernalis, assembly GCA_958295665.1. Classification (NCBI taxonomy): domain Eukaryota; kingdom Metazoa; phylum Arthropoda; class Insecta; order Diptera; family Tipulidae; genus Tipula; species Tipula vernalis. The sequence goes on along the minus strand of OY282560.1, from coordinate 148,916,291 downwards.
CATTCATATATGTTGAAATTCCTAATTAAGAATTTGTAACGTTTTAATATAAAAATTTGTCTTAGGAAGAAAAAGCGTTTTCTCATATGTTTTGTAGGTTTTACCATAGACATTCATACTAGATTTCTCATTTTTACTTTACTAATGCCTCATTTCCACTTTGAATCAAGTTTGTCAGTAAAAATTACTTGAGATAAAAATATAAAATCGGTGGTCGTGTGAATGAGACACACAACGGATTCAGTCAAGATTTTACTTACAAAAAATGTGTGGCTGTTTTAGTGCACTGAGATCGAAATAATAATCCTACAAGTTTACGCTATCGCGTTCCAGATTCGCATAATCCAATTCGATCTTGTTCGCCTTTTTATATACACAAACCAAACTTCTCGAAAGTTCATGACTTTTCTAGTTAGAATAGTGTAGACACATTTAGAACTGTTTTATAATGGAAAATTCCATTTAGTACAGTAAAACATTGAGCTATTAGTTTAACTTATTCTATCACACTCTAGGTGTCACCGTCACAATATAAACTTTTTAAATTAACAGTAATGTGACGGTGACACCTAGTGTGTAATAGAATAAGTTAAATTAATAGCTCAATGTTTAACTGTACTAAAATAGAATTTTCCATGATAAAAATATTGTTCTAAATGTTTATACGCTATTCTAACTGGACAAGTCATGAGCTTTCTAAAAGTTTGGTTTGTGTATATAAAAAGGCGAATGAGATCGAATTGGATTAGTAATATTTGGTAAGCGATAGTGTAAAGATTAAAAGGTATTAAAAAGTGATTTAAAAAGTGTTTTAGTGTAAAATAAAAAGTAAAAGTGATCAGTAAAATTTGAGAATAATTTATATAAAGTGATTTTGTGAATTTTTATTGATAAACTGTGTTGTAATAAATTTTGTGTGAAATAAATAAATTCGTTGGAGATAAATTAAATTGATTTTGTATTATTCACAATCCAGTGATAATAACCTTGAGTGACAAGGCAAAAACGTAACAATAATTGGTGGTCAAACAAATACATGTTGTTTCGAATTCCTTGTAGCATTTTGATATGAATAAATTATCGAGGTTATGGAAGACCTATAGAATTAAGTTTACGTTTGGAATTGTATAATTTGTATAATTTGAGTGGTTATTGAAAATCAAACTGAATAAATCACTGAACTCGTATATTTAGGTAAATCGAGCAGAAAAAACGGACAACAAAAATTTTAGAATATTTTTAAAATCCCAAAAAAACTCACTAAACGAAAAGCATCATGACACACGGCCTTCCATTCCCGAGGAGCCCAACTACAACCTTCAATTAATGTGGTATTCTGTTTGGACTACTAGTGTTCAGTATGGAAACTTCGAAGCTTGTTTTACGTTATATGCTTGACGACCAGATTTGTGAAAAAATTAGTTTTAAAAGTTATACTATTTTCTTCACAAACATGGTCAGTAATGAGCGAGATTTTTAATGATGATTAAAAATTAATAATGAAATAATGATATCAGCACCTACACTAAAATATGGAGGTGAGATTAACCAATTTCTTGTATTATTTACATGCGGTTATTCAAAATTTATTTGATTTTAGATGGCTAATCCACTTGTGCATCAAAGAATTTTTGGTATGGGACGAGTTACTAGTCCTGTCAATTGTATTTTTACAAGATTCTTTCGCGTGTAATAAATAGTTGAATACAAAAAGATGATAGCACCAATCGAGTCGTGCACAATCAAGTACAATCAAGAGATTTAAATTTGAAAGAAGTAAATTTAAAATTTCTGAAATTCGTAATGAAATTAAATGAGCATCGAGTACACGGAATCGTACAAGTTCTGTATGCTGCTTACGGACAACGATCTCTCAGAGACAGTTTGCTTTTAACGTCCTACCTTAAGCAGCAGGCAAATTGGAGACATACGCACCTGCACATATGCTTAGCTCCATTCGATCGCGTGTAGTAGTGACATGAAAGGTAGCTCGGCCGATTCATTCTGCATTGCAACATAGGCTTACAGATGTGTTCATCGCCCTCTCCGATCGTTGCATCTATCCTCAAAATGGTACCTTCCGATCCAAACACGTGGAGAATTACTTATGAAAAAGCTTTTCGAAAGAGTGGTGCCTCATACGGTATTACCTCAAACAGATTAACGGCTCGCGAATTCCGGCACTAAATTAAAATACATGGATTTCCATTAAAGTAAATAGTAATTATCGAAATTAATATTTAATCGGCTAAAATGTTCATTGTAGAATGTTTGTGTTTGTTATTGTCTGCATTAAATTCAGTTGCGTCTGATAGCTAACGACAATTTTTGCTTAGGAGCACTAAAACAAAAAAAAAATCAACTAACTTTACTCTATGATCGAAACAAAAATTATCTTGATCAAAAAATTGTGTATTAGCTAAAATGCACTTTTGCATAATTTTTTCTATCATATTCATTGCGTGCGGTTCTTTGTTGAAAAACGAAATGAAAGTTAGGAATGCATCCAAAATCCATCATCACTCCAAAATCAGAATCATCTTTAAAATTTTTAAAAAAGGTCAGCAAGTCGGAAGGCGCGGTTATTTGCGAGTTTTGTAGAGTAAAATGCTCCCCACATTTTCTATACTTCTTCAATAAACCAGGCTGTTCTTGGTTATCAGTAACTGGATTTGAAATTTTGTGGTGAATGACATATTCACAAAAGTATTTTACCGCGTTGTCACTTAAAGTTACACTTGCAATTTGATTATTTTCTGATTCGACATTACTACAGCCTTCCATTCAATGAGCGTGTTATTATCCAACCTTACAATTAGCATATTATGAGCTGTAAATAAACTTTACTGACATTATTCGTTTAAGTATTTCCCGAAATTCTTTAACAGAGGGTTTTCGTTTTTTATACCGCACGTACATAAATACTTCCAATCTTTTGATTCAAACAAATTTTTAGCAATTACCAGTAAACCTCTTATGGTTTGCATAAAACCATTGATGCAGTTAATTTGTACCTTTCTTGAATGGTGTGTTAAAAATTTTAATTTTGATAAATACATTTTTATAACAACATTTTCTGAATTTTCAAGCGCCCCGCTATTCGAGTTTTTCCCGTATAAACCTTTCCAAAAAGTCTGCTGTATCAATAGCCAATAATGCTACATCAGGCGTAATCAATTTTAGTTTTTCAATAGTACTTATACCGGAAGCGGCACTCGAGCTAAATGTCTGAACAGCATAAAAACCTTCATCTTTTGATAAGTATTTGGTTGTACATGTACAGGTATTAATTTTGGTACTAGCCGGACAAGTGATGCAGAATCTATTTTGTATAATTTTCTAATTACATCCCAAGAAACTATACTATTTCCGTTTCTCACTATCAAGTTATAATTTATTAAATTATTCCGGACAGATTTTATTAAGTGTGGCATATCATAAATACTGTTACGTTTTTGCCTTGTCACTTAAGGTTCGTATCACTGGATTGTGAATAATACAAAATAAATTTAATTTATCACTAACGAAAATTCGCATAGTAACTTTATATAAATTATTCTCAAATTTTACTGATCACTTTTACTTTTTATTTTACACTACAACACTTTTTAAATCACTTTTTAATTCCTTTTAATCTTTACACTATCGCTTACCAAATATTACTCATAATCTTACAAGGTTACTCTAGCGCGTTCCAAATACTAATAATCCACACAAACCAAACTTCTCGAAAGCTCATGATTTTTCTAGTTAGAATAGCGTAGAAACATTACGTAACATTTTTTATCATGGAAAATTCCATTTAGTACAAGTAAAACATTGAGCTATTAGTTTTACTTATTCTATTACACACTAGGTGTCACCGTCACAATATTATTTTGTAATCATGAAGCATATTGTGACATTGACACCTAGTGTGTAATAGAAGAAGTTAAATGAATAGCTCAATGTTTAACTGTACTAAAATGGAATTTTCCATGATAAAAATTGTTACGTAATGTTTCTACGCTATTCTAACTGGAAAAGTCATGAGCTTTCTAGAAGTTTGGTTTGTATATAAAAAAAGGCGAACGAAGTCGAATTGGATGAGTAGTATTTGGAAAGCGACAGTGTGAAGATTAAAAAGTAATTAAAAAGTGATTTAAAAATTGTTGTAGTGCGAAATAAAAGTTATAAGTGATCAGTAAAATTTGAGAATAATTTATATAAAGTGATTTTGTACATTTTTATTAATAAACTGTGTTGTAATAAATGTTGCGAAATAAATAAATTCGTTGGAGATAAATTAAATTGATTTTGTATTATTCATAATCCAGTGTTACGAACCTTAATTGACAAGGCAAAAACATAACAATATGGTTGATCCATTGTAACACCTAAAGACTTATAAAAGAATTGATTTGTTTTTCCTTGATCGCAAACGAAACCTTTAACATTCAAACCAATGGAAAAACATTGCAAGATAAGATCGTTAATTAGCCTTTTTAGTTCTGAAACCGGAGTTGTGGTAGCGGCGACTACGAAACCTATGACCTGCTTCCAGTTATCACATATTGATCCCAACAAAAAGGTATAAACTACCTTGCCAAATTTACAATTTGTACTTCCTTCCCCATAATCAATAAAACTTTCGATGTGATCCATTTTTCCGTTGAATTCCGGTTTTTTTGCTATATGCATTTAATTTTTTTACGGGGTTTTAAATGTCACCTTTATAATTTTAATTTTTAAATGCTTGTTTTGTTTTTTTTAACATTTTATTTTCTTCAACCAACAAATTATTTTGTAATTTCAAACTTTCCATTTCGCTTCTGTAAAAATTACAATTTTGCTCGCTTGTGAGCCATAGGTCATAATCAGTTTTATTTGAAAACACAGGATCTGATTCCATAGCATTTTCAATGTCATTCTCATTTAGCTTTTCTTCGTCATCTGAATCGGTGTTTCCTAAATTCAAGCAGGCCCAACAATTTCTTCTCTGTTGGTGAATGTGAATGTCAGAGTAATTACACGTAATCTGACTCCATAGAAATAAAAATGGCTCTAGGTTCTGACAAATATTTGCAACCTTTAACAAATCAAGTATTGATTAGTAAAGTTTGAATTTGATTTGCAAAAGATTAAATATGATGTATGTAGTTTCTCGTTTACCGAATACTTTTTATTATCGGAAAACGGTAAATAAAAACTTAATTTACGGGTAAAACCGGTTTATTTTGAAAAACTATTTTAAATAAGGAAATTTCAAATCTTCCTGTTTCATATTTTCTTGTCTCGGATATCATCTTTTGGAACGGGGATGCGTGATTGGTGCGATTCGGTGTTTCGAAACCATCAGATTATTCGAGATTTTCGAGATTATTCGAGTATGTTTGAAATTTGTCGGGTTTATTTGATAGTTCGATCGGTTTATTTGATAGAAATTATCCGATCTATTACTTCCGTACTTAGCCTTAACTTGTTTAGTAGCATATTGCTTAGTAGTAATAGTAATTTACTTGACTCGATATTTACACGAATTTTCGCCATTTTTTTGAAATTTTCGTGGGTTCTCTAGATTTTACAGGCTTTCCGAAATTATTCATTAACATCTAGATTTTTCGATATTATTGAAATTTTTCGAGATCCATCGAGATTCACATAATATATAAGTTATTCGAATTTTTCTGGGGTAATCGAGATTAATCCGCGATTTATTCTAGATTTCTTAAGATTTTCGAAATTTCTAGGATTATTCGAGATTTTGAAAGATTTTCAAATTGTTTGTTACACATATAAATCTGAACCGTGATATTTAGTAGGTCTTTCAAGATTTCTATATTTGTCCAATTTCCTAGTTTATTCGAGAAATTATTCAAGAATGTTCAGATTACTTACAGTTTACATGGCGGTGATTAGCGTGAATAGAATTTCCTTTGGTTTGAAATGAAATTTCGAATCGAAATTTTGTGATGTGTATCGATATATTTAGAAATCGTTATAGGGTTGAGTTGATTGCAAGAAATTTCGTTTTGTTTGAGACCATATTAAACTGAATCAGGTGCTGTTACGTACTCTCGAAATCAGACACTTTTAATTAATGCAAGGCTGGACAGTGGGAAATAATAAGTTTTTAACTAAAAGCTTGTTCATAGGTACAAGAAGTATATTTTTGGGGGGCCCAAGAAAAATTTTGATGGTGGGGAGGGGTGGGGTTGACATTTATAGTTAGGCAACTGTTTATATCATGTTAAATGAAAAACTAAAAAACGCACATTCTCGACAATAATACAATTTACCAACACTATTGCCTTCCGGTAATTCTCAAATCAAATCAATCCTCATTTTGCAACCAAAATAGCTATCCTGGTGTCGTCGTCAGATTAGAAAATGTTTACAAATAAAATACCAAATTGGTTTCAGAATATAAAATAAAGTAAAACGGCGCCGGGGTGAGGGGAGGAGGAGGCTCTTAATGCTAAGTTAGGTTAATGAACATTTCTTGTCTCACCGTGGTAAATTCCGAAAACAAGAAATATTGAGATTGTGACAAGTGGAAAACAAAAACAAAAAAACGCTGGTGGAACGGTTTACCAAGTTTAGCCCGATTCCTGGTCGTGCTATGAAAAAAACTATGGAACTAACTGATTTTTACAAAACGAGACAATTGGGGCAGATGAAATCAAGGCATCATTTGATAAAAAAGCGTTATTTTCCAAGATTCCTATTGACAAAGCGCTGGAATTGCTGGAAATATAAAAATATTGAATCTCAAGAACTGGACTTATATTATTCGCTAACGAACGCTAACATCCAATAGGAGCTCTATTTCTCTAATTAACAGCCAATAGGAGACAACTAAGTTTACGAATACGATGGAAATAGAACCAGAACGATGAACTTAAGTTCACTCGCCGGCATAATAAACGAGCCACCCTAAAAATTTTGATTTTTTTATGCGAATATCTTTTGAACCATATTAGCTGGAAACTGAAGGCAAAACCAAATTAAAGGTCATTCAAAACAATTTCAGAATATATTACCATGGCTTACTTTGTCTAATCATGTGACTGAGTTTTTTTTATTAATCCCCCCACCACATGGCTTATAAGTAAATTTTCAAACGTGAATACCTTTTGAACCGGCCTAGCTGGAAACATGAAACAAAAACCAAATTCTTTGCCAAGGAAAATTTAAATGTATCGGCCAATTAATAATCGAAAATTTGTGAAATTGTTTTTACGATACTCTCTTTTCCTTGTCTCTTATAAGGGCATCAGATTGTTTTTCTCGTTTCGTTTTTTTTGACTGTCAGTCAATTTTTCTCATGGAATACAGGCTTAAATCGTTTTATTGTCGAGTTTGCTTTGTCAGTGTGTTACGTTTTTATTATCTCGCTAAATTCAGAAATTGTAGCGGCAATCATGGCATTCCGGATTTCCCGTAATACCGTACAAAGTGTTTCGTCCCGATTTTTCGAGACATGCTTGTATACCAGAAGCCAAGGTACAGGCAGACAAAAAGTAACTAATGTTCCAGATAACCGTTTTGAAGTTTCAGAAACTCTTAGAAATCACCATGCAACTGCTCTTTAGACCTGAATGAATTGATGCACATATGTACGTAATACAAATGTAAGCGAAATAGCAATACGGGGAAGATTGGGAGGACTAGCCATGAATTCAGGACTCCTGCCACAACACAGGATTGCTCGTCTACAATTTACCAGGGAGCATGAAAATTGGACTATTGGAAGTAATAAAACTCAGTCACATGTGGTAGTATATTTTAAGACTGCTTTGAATGACCTTGAATTTGGTTTTTGTTCAAGTTTCCAGCTAGTGCGGTTCAAAAAACATTCGCATCGCCAAAAAAAAAATTCTAGGGTAGACCGTTTTCTGTGTCGAAGAGTGTATATTAGTTGCAATATTTACATTCATACATATATACAAAACAAGTATTTTTGTAAATACAGTAGTCCATCGTCGTTCGCGAATTGGAAAACAAAATTTTTGAATATATCGTACAGGAGGAACTTTGCCATTTCTTAGCCGATTATGATGAAATTCACTATGTAAGATGGAAATATGGGGGCCAATTACGATGCAACTCGGTTATTTCTTAATAAATTTTGATGAAATTTGACTTGTAGGATGAAAATTTGATTCTACTGTTTGTCCTCGACACCCGCTGATTTTATTATTCGCGGGTTTAAAAAAACAAAAAATTAGTTGAAAAGGGTAACTTTAGGAGAAAGTACATTTGTTTTTAATTTGTATTCGAATCACATATTGAGCCCGATTCTGGAACGAGAAAATACCAGTTATTTTATTTGCCCGCTATAAAAAAAGGGAATACTTGTGGTTAGGTTAACCTTTTTCTGAATAAGTCAAAAGCAATCATAGATTTGGCGGTTAAGGCTAGATCACCTAAAAATTAGGTTGGTCAAAGTACATCAATCAAAGATCGTTCGGAGATCTGGCTAATGAAAGTAAGATAGATCTGTGATCCCGATGGTAGAAGCAAAATCATATAGATGTCTGCTTTGTTATAGCAATATTAATTGGTTACCTGGCTGGTTAAATTAAGATCAGTCTGAGATCCGGCTGGTTTAGTCAAGATCGATTGGAAGTAAGATGAATCCGTGATGTGGCCGGTAAAGGCAAGATCTATATAATAGATCTGGAACATTTATGCCATGTATAGTATAATCTAAATTGGAAGTTCTATGTCTTGCATTGGGAATGAATTTTTGAACCAAAACATCTTCTAGATGTTCCGATAAGGTTCAAGACTAACATAGTACATACTAGTATTCCATTGTAATTTGTGGAAATTATATAAGACTGTTATTTTCTTGATTATCTATCGCAGTGTAAGTAGCTTAGTTGAAAGCCACTCTCTGCTGAGAAAGATTGTTTCGAAGCTCTTCATCACTCAGAATGGACTTAACGTATAAGTTAAGTAAGGCGAATGAAATCAGAAGATAATCGTAATCGTAAGTGATGACGTTATGAGCTGGTAAAGCAAACATTTAAATTTTTTTGAATCACCCCAATACTTGCTCAATGATCCGCCGAACTTTGGTGACGAACCTTGCTTGATTTACTTCTAAAGTATCACGTTCACTAGTGCCAGAAATATAGACCTGCGGCTTCTGATGATACACTAGAAAACTAGTATTCTGTATTTGGGCATCATTGTGATTTGCATTGAAGAACCGAAAACGAAAAAAACATATCCGTGTACTCTACGCCTCTGTACACCACACCATAGGTTTAACAAGCGACATTTTTGTTTTTTCTCCCTCCACAAATGTTTTTTTATCAACGAAATTCTCTGACTTCTGTACCAATCGGTATATATATATGTGTAGCATCAAAAACACAATACCTTCTGTCATTTGAAATATCAATGGACCAAACGGCCTAATGGTTAAAACTGCGGCGTTCGGATCGGGAGGTACCAGATTCAAATCCCGATAAGGGCGGGATGCAAAAAGGATTTTTCATCATCCGATAAAGATCGGTGATGACGATGAACACAACTATGGCCCATTTCTTGAGAGTGCAGAACTCATGGGCTGACTCACCTTTCATGTCAGCCCTATTGGATGGCATGAAACAATGCGATGTGCGATTAATTATAGCCGACCAGTCATTGTTATTGATGAATTGAGAAGCAAAATTCATAATTTAATCTTCTCTGGCTTTGTTTAACTGATTACTTAGCTAAAGTTTGTTCACAGTGTTGTATTTCCACCTCTATTGGATATTCTCTTCAACACTGCTCAACGAACGACCGTATTAGGTTGAGTTTAATGACGGAAACACAAGGTATTAATTAATAACGCAACACAAGTACATAGGGTTAACTGATATTTTATTATGATTATCGTTTATTATAGATATAAGTTTTATTATAGATTATAATGATATTAATATAATATAATATTAATAATAAGAATATAATTATTACAATATATATTTATTTATTTAAATTGTTTTATGTAATTATAATTAAGGATATGTAAATTGGATAAACCACTTGGAACAACTGACACATTTTTATAATAATATTTGGTTTTTATAGGATTATAACAGTAATCTGTCGAGCTGTTGTGTATTAATTAGTGCATTGCTACACTATAACACCTCACTCCTTATAATAGAAAAAAAAAAAATAAATGAATTTCATTTATTTATTTATTTTTTTTTCACATAAATTGTTTAATTTTAAATTTTACATTAGGAAAATTTTTAGATTTTCAATATTTTTATTTTTATAATATAATTGATACCTTAATTACTTTTAACTTAACAATGTATAACTAGAACTATTATTTTATATTCTAATGGAAAAAAAATTTTTTATTAATATTTATTCAGCATTGTCAATATTTAAATTAAATTATTACATTAATTGTACCTTTAAATTTAAACCTAGAATTTGCCATTAATGAAATTACTGTATACATCTGAAAAAATTAATTTGATAGATCGGAAATATTTGAAAAAAAATGTTTTAATCTGTTGTTATGGACGATCTTATTCGACCTTCCCATTTCAATTTCAGAATTCTCTTCAGAAATTTGTTTTGTGACTTTAAATGGGCCCAACCATAGATTCTTAGTTTTCGAGTTGCCCGTCTCATCGCGTAACAAAACCATATCATTTTCAGTGAATTTAGTTTCATTTACATTTTTGTCGTAATAAGACTTAGATTTTAGTTTTTTTGTAATCAATTTGTTCCTAGCTAATTCCCATGTTGTTTGAAATCGATATTTTAATTCTTTCACATAGTCATCATAATTATATAACGGATCTGGTGGTTTCATAATGGAATTTGGAATGGATGGTTTCCTCCCAAACAGAAGCTCAAATGGCATGAAACCTGTAGATGTGTGTGGTGTGCTATTATAAGCGAACATAGCGTAACTTAACCAGCTATCCCAATTTGCTCTGTCACTACTGGTAAATGAACGCAAATACTCTGCAAGAGTACGGTGTGATCTTTCCAACGATCCATTCGATTGGGGATGATATGCTGTGCAATTTAATTGCTTTATTTTTAACAATTTTGTCAAACTTTTAAAAAGTTGGCTCATGAAATTAGATCCTTGATCAGTAACAATGATGTCTGGTAGACCGTACGAGCAAATGAATTTTTCAGCGAATATTTTAGCAATTGTCAAAGCTTCTTGATTTTGAATTGAATAAGCTTGAGAAAATTTTGTTAAATCATCTTGAAGCGTCAAAATGAAACGATTTTGTGAATGCGATGGTGGATTAATTGTACCTACTATATCTAAAAAAATACGTTCAAATGGTTTAGATGCTGTATCTGTAATTTTCATAGGTATTTTAATTGTTTTACCATATTTATTTTTTTGGCAAAATTCGCAAGTTGTAATGAATTTTTTAACTTTTGAAATCATCTGCGGAAAACTATAGTAACATTTCAAACGATTAAGTGTTCGACATATACCTTGATGAGCTCCTAATGGAGTTACATGAAAATCTTTTATTAATTGTTCAATTTCATCTGGATTCGTTATTTCTTTAATTTTTGGATTAACTGGATTTTGATTTGAAAATGAACTATTTAAATTGTTTGGGATTAGTGAAGCTAAATCATTGGTTTGTCTTGTTGAACTACTTGGTTTAGGAACAGAATTTCTATTCATTGAACGGGTTACGGCATACATATGATGGTCAGTTTCATCATCAGACTGAATAAGTTCAATCCTGGACAATGCATCCGCCACAACATTAGTCACACCTGGTTTGTAATGAATTGAGAAATCATACTCCTCCAGTTCCAACCGCCAACGTAACAGAATGGAAGATTCATGTGCTTCGGAATATAGGTAAGTTAATGGTTTGTGGTCACATTTTAATATAAATTTAGTGCCATAAATATAAGGTCGAAATTTACGAACCGCCCACATTATAGCTAAAAGCTCCTTTTTGGTTGTATTATACGATTTTTCAGTTTGGTTCAGAATTCTACTAGCATATGCTATAGGCAGATCTTCTTCACTTTCTAACTGAGATAGAATTGCGCCCAGTGCTAAATCACTTGCATCTGTTGTGATAATAAACGTTTCGCTAAAATTTGGATATTGAAGTATTGGAGAACTTGCTAAACATTTCTTTAATTTAACAAAAGCATTTTCAGAGATTGCATCCCATTTAAATTTGGCATTTCTACGTTTCATTGCGGATAACGGCTCAGCTATATGTGCATAATTTTCGATAAATTGTCTGTAATAACCAGATAAACCTAAAAATCTAATTACTCCTTTAACATTTATTGGTTGTGGATAATTAACTATTGCTTCAGTTAATTTTGGATCTGGTTTAGTCCCTTCGCGACTTATTATATGTCCAAGATATTTTACTTCCGTTCGTAGAAAGTTACATTTAAGAGGTTGTAATTTTAATCGAAATTTCCGAAAACAGTCCAGTACTTCGACTAATCGTTTATTATGATCTTCAAGATTTACACCATACACTACTACGTCGTCGAGATAAACAAAACATTTGATTCCGTTTAATCCTGACAGTACATGGTTCATCAATCTTTGGAATGTGCTTGGCGCTCCTTTAAGCCCGAATGGCATACGTAAATAGTGGTAATGACCAAACGTCGTGGAGAAGGCTGTTTTCTGTTTATCTTCTTGGTGCATCATCACTTGATGATATCCATTCGCCAAATCAAGGGTCGTAAAATAACTAGCTTGTCCTAATTGATCCAATATTTCTACAATATTTGGTAAAGGAAAAACACTACTAATTGTCTGCTCATTTAAACGTCGGAAATCTACAACTAATCGCCATTTTGCACCTGAATTTGATTTTTTGGGGACTAGAAGCAATGGAAAATTCCAAGGAGACGTACTTTGCTCTATTATACTGCCATTTAGCATTTGCTTAACTTGCGACTCTACTTCTTTCTTTGCTACTTCCGGTAACCGGTATGGTTTTTTATAAATTGGATTAGTGTTTGGAATTAAATCGATTGTATGACAAACTTCAGAATTTGCATCTAAACGGTCGCCAGGTAAATAAAATACATCACTGAATTTGTTGCACATCCCGATAATCGCTTTTCGTTCTTCTTCATTTAAATGGTCGGTATTAATCTGTGATTCCAAAATATCTAACCTATTTGTAATATCATCGGAGAATGAGTTGAACTGGAAAACATTAAATTCACTTAAAGGTTCACCTACAATTTCATGATCACTTAACTCGACTTTTAGTTCCGTATTATTCAATAAACCAAATACTGCACTACCATTTTCTGGTTTAACGATACAACTGGCTAAAAATATACCTGGATTTATTTCTTGCGATCTACAGAAATAATTTATGTCATTATTCAATAATTTTGTTGGTAAACGAACAAAAATTTCAGCGCGAGGAGGAAGTTTGATTTAATTTATCGGTTGAGAAGTAGATGATTCTAACGGGAAAGTAAAAAGTTGATCTTTTAATTGAATTTTTAATTCTTTAATGTTATAATCGATAATACATTTATTATTTTCCAAGAAATCCTTTCCTATTATACCTGCGCAATCAACAGGGAAACTATTTGGAACCACCTGAAATGATTGTTTAATCGTTGTATTATGATTCAATTCAATATTGGCATTTACTTGAGCCAGAGTTTCTATATTCTCAGTTGTAATGCCCTGAATTTTAATTTTTATGTTTGGATGAACAACTGTATCACCCTTAAGAACCTCTTTCTTCATTAAACTTAAATCCGCGCCGGTATCAACCAAAAAATAATTTGTATTATTATCTACTAGGACATCCACATTTAATTTAACATACTTAAAATCATTTGAACCAACAATATCTGACACGTTGTAAACATCTTTAAATGTTTCCCTTGGTTGTGGATTTTTAAATGTAGTATTCTCTGAACATATTGTTAAATTTCTTGCTATCTTAGTTGTGAGATTTGTTGTTTCTTCAGAATATTCTCTATTTTCAGAATTTGATGAAGTACAAGGTTGTGGATCACATTCATTGATCGGCGTCGACTTATATATGTTTGAATGATGTTTATTATTATTAAATTCACGTTTTCTACAAGTATCAATCATATGACCTGAAGATCTACAATATCTACAATACAAATTAGTTCGTTCATTATTCCTATGGTTTGATTGAATATTAGTATTATTAAATGTATTATGCTGCTGATTTTTAGTAAACTGTGAGGAACTAGAATTTGGTTGAAATGTACTATTGTTGATTGCCATACTATTCTTACGTTTGAAACATTGATGAATATAATGATTATTTTTATTGCAAAAACTACAAAATTTAGTTTGTGAATTATTTTGAAGCTTATATTCAGGCTTATGAACAATGTCTTCTTCATTGGCTTGGGCGATTGCATCCACTAATTTTGAGAAATGATGAGCTTTTATTATCGTTCGAACTGGCTCGTTTAGCCCGTTCACGAAAGAATTTAAAGCCATGTCTTCATTCAATGCTTGAATCACTGTAGCAGATTCTTTACCTTGCTTTGATATACCAATTTCGTTTAGCTCAAACATTAACTTTTCGATTTTATTTGCAAATATTTGAACATTTTCAAATTTTCCTTGATTACACCTAATCAATTCATTTGCTACGGTTCCAGCTGACCTCCTTTTACAAAAATTAAATTCTAATTGTTTTTTTAAATCATCCCATTCGTTAAAATCTTTATATCGAACCACTTCAAAAGCTGCCTCGTCCAATTTTAACTTTATTAATTGCATGAATCTTTGTTTCTTTCCTTTATCATGTTCTTCATTTAAAGGACCCCAAACTAAATCACCTGCTAAACTAAACTTTTGGTATTCATTAGATTTACCAGAAAATGAGGGAATAATTTTCATAAGTTTCTCTACACTATTCGCCATGTTTACTGAGCTAAATTTTATTTCGACTGAACGTATTGCGCTTGAACTAGCTAACTCTGTTTCGTTATATTTAACCTCTAGTGTATTGTTTGGTTCTACCGTTTCCGACTTATCCTCTAGTGTATTGCTTGGTTCTACCGTTTCCGACTTATCCTCTAGTGTATTGCTTGGTTCTACCGTTTTCGATTTATCCTCTAGTGTATTGTTTGGTTCTACCTTACTATTGATATTTTCTGATGATATTGTGTCACCTGTTGATTTATTTTGTTTATTTGTTTTACCTTTTGGTGCACTTTTATTTTTATTTTGGGTAGCGAAATCAATTGTATTTGAAAAATCTAATTCTGCTAAATTTGGGTTTTGTTGTAGTTGCTGTCTAGTTAGAATTTTGTCTTGCTCTTGAGACATCGACACTTGTCACCCACTATAAAGTCACAATCACTTATAATTATTGAATACAAACTTCCGAAAATTCAATGAACTTGAAAAAAAAATGTTACGATTATTTGTTTTCTTTGACCGGATTGAAAATTGTACAGTAATTCCACAATTTCAATTTTGAGGTATGTATATGTAAAGTTTAAGGAATTATTCACATCTGAATTATTTACGCAAATAATTATTAAATGACTTAAATTTAATTGTTCAACTTAAAATTAACAGTAGTTATTAAAATTAAAAAATTACCCATAATTTTACCTGTTATTTCCATTGGCTGCAGCACTTGAATTCTCCCACAGCATTTATTCGACCTTTTCGATGGATTTACAACGTTTCCTTTTATGTTGTATACGGCTTGATATTGATACGAATGATGACGTAGAAAAAAAATGATTCATTTGTATTCCTCCGCAGTATTATTCGACCTTGTCCTTGTCCGATGATTGATAACGTTTTTATTTTATTTTTTTGCAATTATTGCAAACGGATAACTTTTCTTCGCATGTAGCGTATATTTAGTAATTACCACGCACTAACTTGTACATATACAGTTTATGTATATACGTACATATGTACATAAATATTTGTATGCGCGCGGAAAAAGAATTTTCTTAATAGGTTATGGTTTCTCGTAATGTTTCTTCTTACGTATTATTTTTATTCCGTAATTCGAAAAATAAATTTTGTGTTGTTATAGTTTAATTCAACCCCACATTAATGAATGTAGGAGAAAAAAAAAATGCGTTTTTCGCAAATGATTAACGGTTATTTTTTTTTGTTCACTACGGTATTGGATTTTTTATTTAATGTCAAAAACTGTTCTATCGCACTATTATTTTTATGCACTTGGATTAATTATTAATTAATTGATGTTTATTTCACTTTTTTGTTTATTTATTTAATTATTTTTTTTTTTTAGTTATTCAATTTTTATTTTTTAGTTTTATGAACACATAAAAAAATATGGTTGTGAACGTGTTCACCGCTGTCACCAATTGTTGTATTTCCACCTCTATTGGATATTCTCTTATAGGTTTTTATAGGATTATAACAGTAATCTGTCGAGCTGTTGTGTATTAATTAGTGCATTGCTACACTATAACAACAGCATTAAAAAAGATAAGCCACATAATGTATGCATCCTTGGTGAACTCACATATTTTATTGAACTGACTTTTTTCAAAACAGAACCACGCCTTAAAAGAATCATCTTTGATGGAGATTGATGACGTCAACAATATCTTAACATTTTTTTCAGGAATTTGATAATATTCGAACATCAAATGACCCACAAACTTTTGTTCTGTCGATGTCACTTATCGCAATAAATTTATAATTTATAATAAAATTTAAGGGGTTCAAGCTTTTTCGCCATTTATTGGAGTTTTTGTGCAGTTTTATATTGTATAGGGGCAGTTTTTACCCCTTAACGATGTCTCTTAATTGCTTTGTGTAAGTAATCGCTAGTCAACACCTTCGTTCATGGATTCAGCCTATACACTTATATCATATTCTGTTCATGGGAGCTCTTTAATTTAATAAAATCATTTTTCTCTATTTTCGCCCTAATATAGCGGATGTTTTTGCCTCTTCTGAAACAATCATTGGATATATAGATTTTTCGATATAAGATTTGGATTCTGTATCGAAAAATTGTTTGGGGCTGTGTATTTTTGATATGCTACCTTATTGCATCACGCGTTGCAATTTTTCTATAAAGCCAGAGGTTGTGAATTTTCCTAATATTTTATAACGCGAGCAACACGAGTATCAACCGCAACGTAATTAGTTTAGTCTTAGTGCAATTGATATTGTTTTGTTAAAAATTTATAAAGTGGAATAAAAGGTTTTTTTTTGTTATATACGCCCAACACAATAATATAAAGTTGCCTAACATCCCTACCATAATATTTTTGTTGGAAAGAATGGTTATATTTCCAAAATATTTTTCACCCAATGCCTGTGCAAATATATTTCTGTCAGTAAAATATATTTGTCTTGACAACAAAGTATCCACATACCAATGAAATGTAAAATCCGAAGTATCCATAAAAATTGATATACCATACATATGTAGATCTACATCGATACAATAATTCAATTACAATACAACAAACATAATAAAAGTGAAGTACATAAAATTTAATCGTTTTTTTGTTTTGTTGCTGTCGCTGTTTTCATCTGACATAATTAAATTAAAAACCCATTTCCAAAATTAATTTCCAATTATTAACCTTCAACCCGTAATGCAAATCAAAATGAAGAAAAAACTTTAATTTTTATTTGAGCGAATCCATAAAAATTTTAATTACTAAACGAGTACATACATGCAAGCATAAATAATATTTTGATGGATTGTGTACGTGCTCGTAAATGTACATATGTAGCTATTGAGAAACCATAATTTGGACTGGATTAAAAACAAACAACGTAAAATCCGTATTGATTTTTGGCAAAACAATGCAAACAACAAAATTTCGACAAAAATCCGGAACTAAAAATATTTGCCCAAAAAATCAGGTACAAAAAACGGTTTAATTAATCGAGATTAATTTAGTGATGTACCACCCATAACCTGTTGTGCGTGTATCTTTTTTTTGATTTTTCCTGTTTTGTAAACTTCTTAATTAAAACGGATTACTCTAACCGGATGAAATCCTTTTTCTCATGCCACCAGTCACGATAAATTTTTTTCTAGGTATGATCCAATTAGGATTCTTTCAAATTATTTGGGCGATGGTAAAGCTTTTTTTTTATTTTTGAAGACATCCACTTTTTTTTTCTTGATATATAGTATTCTCGGTTGATTGATGAGCGTTGTTGTTCATAGGGTTAAATGGTTAAATTAATCGATGGAATGTTCAAAAATATTAATTTAGATGAATATAAAATTAAAAACCATTTCACATCCTTTTTAGCCTAAATCACGATAACGTTGAAAAAAATGTTTTTTTGTATTTCTGGTTCTGGTGTCAAATTTTTGGGTGACC
The DNA here is from genome assembly GCA_958295665.1 of Tipula vernalis. Taxonomy (NCBI): domain Eukaryota; kingdom Metazoa; phylum Arthropoda; class Insecta; order Diptera; family Tipulidae; genus Tipula; species Tipula vernalis. Next base: position 148,897,952 of record OY282560.1, on the reverse strand, counting down.
TATCGTAACTTTGTCATATCTTTATGAATATCTCTCCCTTTCTCTGTGTACGTGTGTGTGTGTTATGTATGAAAGGTTGAAATAAATGTAATATTTTATTTGGTTCCTATTTTTTGCTGTCCAAAACAAAATGCGAAATAATACCTAACATCCTTTTCATTTTAAAGAAATGAATAAAAATTTATCGAGGATACAAAATTAAACACGAATCTTATTTGGATTTTTATTTAGGTTTATATTTATAACAAAAAAAAGCGTAATAAATCGGACCGATCGATTTATTGTACGTTTCCTAATAGCATTACAATTTCAGGAACACAAAATAAAAATTATAAACGTAATAGAAAATGTAATCCATATTGTCTTGGGATCTGCCACGGTATGAAATAATAATAGCCGAATAAAGTAAAAGAATTCCTACTTTATTGGGGGTTACAAATAAGTTGTGAGGTTTTTTTTTATAACTTCGAAGCTTTATTCAGAGAAATTGGTACAATGTATTTTATCAGAGCAACATTGATTATACAAAGCCATAGCCCAAAGAGTTATACCAATGTACCACTCTGCAAAAATGAGAACCCTCCATGAGTTCTTTCTGTTGGTAGCTTGGTTTCGTACTGAAAAGTATGGTCTACCCATCAGGCAGCTACGACCAAACTACAAAAAATGCCACTGTACACACACAAATGAGGTTTCTCCATGGGTTTTTATATTTGATGTAGTGAATAATAATTCGCTATGTCAGTACGTTCTGGCTAGATACTTAATGTATGTGGCTAGAGTGGCATTTTTTGTAGTTTGGTCGTAGCTGCCTGATGAGTAGACCATACCTTTACGAAACCAAGCTACCAACAGAAAGAACTCGTGGAGGGGGGAAGATATTTCTAATTTTTTTCAGTAGATATATTATGTGCGATTGGCCTCTGTATTTTTCTGATTTACCAAATCGAAAATATTGGGATTGCCATGAACAATTAATATATTTGTCTATAAAGAATGCCGAAAAATCAAACTGAAACATTTTATAATATTTTTGCTTTTTTCATTGAAAAACTTGAAGCTAAAAAACACCATTTTTACTATGGATTCCTATGGAAATCAGTGAAAAGGTATACCACTAAAAAAGCTTCTAAAAAATACGTCATTATGATTAAGGCTCCATACTCTAAAAGGCTCTGATTTTATTCAAAGTATTGTCCATCGTTAGCTACGACTTTTTTTTAAACAAAATTATTTTATTGGTATATGTCTCTTTTTTTTTGTATATTTAGGCTTGAGCTTTCAATCTCAATTCGGGATCATTATCAAAAGCATATAATGAAAATTATTTCAAAAATGAGTTCCTTTTTATAGAAAAATTCCACATGACACAATCAAACATTTGTTACTAGAAACCGATTTTTCATCGAAACGCACAGCCGAGACAATTATTTTCCTGGCTAAAGCGATTTCATGTAGAAAGGTTTGTAAGAGAGGGCTATTCATATGTACTATATATTAAACCAGAAGTAAAGAAAGACTTACATTTTATTTCGTACGCATTTAGTGAGTATCCCCACCCTCGATGTCCGATCGTTTAGATAAAAACTGTAAGAAAACAACTGTTAGAGTAGGCGCGTCACATTCACACATATAACCCATCACAGCGGGTTAGCATAGGTACAAATAGCATTCGGAGTAACACTGTATATATCTTCGCAGCACAGTGGATTAGTATGTTGGTACCATGTGGTTGTCCACAAGTTATACGGGTTCTCACACACTCACGTAGTTTTTATAAAACTAACTGTTCAAGAAGAATAGTGGAAAAAGGAAAGTAGGGCGGACCAACTTCTATATTTCATTATATTAAAAGGCATTACCCGATATACAATAAAAGACAAGACAAAGGGGTTACCCGAGGTACAATAAAAGACAAGACAGTACCGAGGTTATTCAAGAGATGTCGTTTACAATATATTTAGAAAAATTCAAATTTTATTTCACTTAGATTAGATTACAGTCGGCCTTCCTGACCTTCAAGATTGTCCTCAATCTTCGCTCCCCTCTGAATCGCTACTGACTGCTGGTCTTTCCACCAGGCTGGGAAAACACCGGTAAACTTTCGTTTGTTGCCCACAGGTGCTATATCGGTAACCCGTGTATCTATCCCCATGCAGTTTCTGTATAACCTGGTAGGGGCCTCTATAACGCTGCTGTAGCTTGGTGCTACTTCCCGTTGAAACCGTATCACGCTTCACCATAACCAGATCTCCGTCGTGATAGACATCTGGCTTCTTATGATGTGAATCGAAATACTTCTTACTGTACTTTTGATGCCGCTGAATATTTTGCGAAGCTTCCTCTCGGTACTTCGTTGTTTGCTCCACGTAGTCCTGTCGTTCATTTATTATTTTGTCGCCTTCCAACTCGAGAATCAATTTATCCTTAAAAATACTTCTTGGAGTATATCCGAATAATAGTTCATGTGGTGACTTTTTTGTCACCGAATTTGCGGTTGTCTTGATCGTCCATTGTATCTGCCGAAGTTTTGTCTCCCAATTTTGTTCACTTCCCTCGCTAAACATTGTCCGAAGTGAGCTCAATAGAGTCCGATTTGTACGTTCCACCTGTCGATTTGCTCGAGGGATGGCGATCGCATTTAGAATATGTTTGATGTTTAAGTCTACACAGAATCGCTCGAATGTTTTGGACGTGAATGCAGAACCTCGATCCGTTATTATCCGTGTGGGCGTGCTGAATTGGATGATGATATCTTCTATAGCTCGAACCACAAATTTAGTGGACGTGTCTTCTGACGGTCGACAGTGAACATATTTGGTGAATGAGTCAGTAATGACGATGAGGTAGGCATTCTTCCTTGATGACTTGATAAATGGTCCTAAATGATGTATGTGCCACGTATGCTGCGGGATTGGAATTTTCTCGATCGGATGCAATTCAATTCCCTGACCGCCACCTTCACCCTTATGATACAAACATTCTACGCAGGATGCGATATGCCTTTTGACATAAGGTCGCATTTTTTTGAACCAAAAATTCTTGCCTATAATACCAAGTGTTCTCTCTAACCCAAAATGTCCTGCTGAATGAGTCTCTGATACCAATCGGCCACGAAGGCACTTTGGAACAACAAAAAATTCGTCCCCACTTTCTCCTTTAAAGTACACACAGTCATCTCGAATCACGAAATTACTCATCGCCCGATCTTTTCGTAAAATTTGGTCTTTCATTGTAGAAACTTCTTCATCGGTTTTTTGCAACGTAATCATTCATTTATTGCTATCTTCTATCAAGAACACATCCAACGTAGCTCCACTTGCTTCAACACTTTCCAAAACAGGTGCTCTGCTCAACGCATCAACATGAGCCATTTGCTGTCCAATTCTATGCCTGATCTCAAAGTCAAATTCCTGCAGCCGTAGCCACCACCGCGCAACCCGAGGAATCAAATCCTTCTTTGTTGCAGCGGTTCGTAAAGACTCACAATCCGTGATGACAACAAATGCTTTGCCAAGTACGTACACTCGGAATCGTTCCACCGATTCCACGACAGACAGGTTTCCAATTCGTAGCTATGGTAATGTTGCTCTATGGCGTTTGTCTTTCGGCTAAAATAGGCGACTGGTCTTCTACGGTCTTCGTAAACCTAAATTAGTATTCCTGCTAACCCAACCGCACTGGCATCCGTATGTATCTCGTGTCGCATTTACGGATCATAAAGAGACAAATCATTTCGAGAACATAAGCAAGCTTTAAGCTGGTTAAATGCTGCGCCTTGCTCATCGCCCCACGCAAAGACCTGGTCCTTATTAATGAGATCGGTCAATGGCCTTGCAACCTCAGCGAATTTCGGAACGAACTTCCGAAAATAGCTTGCCAATCCAACAAATCTCCTTACATCATGGACGCTAGTCGGAACATCGAACTTCTCAACGCACAGGATTTTCTCCTTTCCTGGACGGATACCATCCTTACAAATTTCGTGGCCTTAGAACACGATTTGTGTTTGCAGAAACCTGCACTTTGAAGGTTTCATTTTCAATCCGTATTCTCGTAGTTTGACAATGAATTCTTTTAGTAGTAGTATACCTTCCTCAAGAGTCGCTGATGGCATAACCACATCATCGAGATATGTAACAATCCGGTTACTGAGTTCACCAGCCATTGAATTCATCATACGCTGAAACGCTGATGGTGCATTAACAAGCCCGAAAGGCATACGATTAAACTGGTACTTCCCATCTGGCGTTACAAAAGCAGTTAAAACACGCGACTCCTCATCAACTGGGATCTGATAGTACAAAGACGCCAAGTCAACCACCGAAAACCATGTCATGCCGGCCAGCCGCTGTAATTGATCATCCATGTTCGGCAATGGGAAATGATCTTTTACAGTTCTGTCATTGAGCCTGCGATAGTCGACACAAATGCGATCTTCACCGCTCTTCTTTTTGACGATCACGATTGGGGATACATACGATGAAGTCGATGGTCTTATGATGTTATTTTGCAGCATTTTCTCTACATGATTTCTAACAGTTTCCCGCTGGGTATAAGCAAGTCGATAGGGCTGATAGCAAACAGGTCTCTCATCCTTTAGCGTTATCTTAATTGTTGCTTTAGTAGTCAGGCCAAGCTCGCTCATATTTAATGCGAAACAGTCTCTATACTCGGCAAACAACTCCACAATGTCCCCCTTAACAGATCCGGTAACATCCTTTCCAATGAGTTCCGCTCCGATATCACGAAAATCATTCTTTTGTACTGTCAGTATGGCCAACTCGTCAGTTCCTGTACATCTCTGTTCCCTTTTCAGACAATTCACATCATTCGTGACGTTATTGGCATCTTTAGTAATACTCAACAGCTTGAAGAAATTGTAGCCCTTCACAACAACTACGTTTTCGCGATTAAGTACATTATTACATTTTTCTCATCGATGTTTGCCTCCGAGGCAATTCGTCGCATTTCGTAGGCATAATCAACCACATCTTCGTACGCAGCACATATTCGTTTTTCCAAAGCACGGTGAATATCGACAGCATCTCGCGAATCGGAAAGCTCATCGATTAATGCTTTTTTGAAAAATATCCATAATTTAAAGCATGTGTCCAATGATTCATACCATTTCCGGCCATTCTCTTTTAGCTTCAAGGTAACCGCATACATTAAACCTAATTCAGGAGGGTTATACACAGTCATCACGCGATCGACACTCTGCAAGAATGCCTCCAACGATGTTTTCGCCGGATCAAAATCCATTATCAATGGAGCGAGCTCTTTTACTTGTGGAAAATAACTACCCTCAGCACGCCTGGGTTGCAATTCCTGATTTATAGACCTTGGGGCCTGCTGAATACGTTCATCCGCCGTAAATCAATTGCACGCGCAACAGTGGCGAACGGTCCCGCCTGTCCATATTCGCGGCGCGGTTGCAACTGCGTCTGATGGATTTGTGGGTGCGGTAACATCAGTGAAGCACACTGACCCCCTTGGTCTCTAAGTATTGTGCGGGAATATTCCGGCTGTCCCTGATGATGCAAAACAACACCTTCCAAACCACACTGCTGATTTCTTGATGTTTGAGGTACAACATCGGAATTGTCTATCTGTCTAGGCATGTTTTTGGTAGACATAGTGGTGTCTCTAAGTGCGGTCCATGAAAGATCCAGACCTCGTTCACCATTCGCATTCTGCTGATAATCGAAACTCTCAGAATCCTCGATCGCCTCTGGAGAAGATATCTGTGAATTTGCTCCGCCCTCCGCCGTAGATAGGTGTAACGGCGCATCCGATGTCACAGCTGGCCCACGTCGCATTGCCACTCTGGCGCACTCCACGTTTGGGATTAACATGTTCGCACAATTTATTAATTTTTTGATCACTGTAGGATTAGGTAGAAGATTTGAGAGTAGATCCCACTTCTGATATGTGAGAGAGGGCTATTCATATGTATATTAAACCAGAAGTAAAGTAAGACTTACATTTTATTTCGTACGCGTTTAGTGGGTATCCCCACCCTCGATGTCCGATGGTTTAGATATAAACTGTAAGAAAACCACTGTTAGAGTAGGCGCGTCACATTCACACATATAACCCATCACCACCAATCTTCTCTATCACACAATTCCACCAACGCAAGACGATGCAACCATCATACGTAGACTTAATCAATCGCATATACATATCATCGCAGCACAGTGGGTTAGTGTAGGTACCAATAGCATTCGAAGTAACAATGTATGTTTCTTCGCAGCACAGTGGATTAGTATGTTGGTACCATGTGGTTGTCCACAAGGTATACGGGTTCTCACACACTCACGCATGTCTGATGCCACCACTTCACACATATTCATTAGGCACACATAAATACATTACAATTCTACAATACTATTCAATGCAATGCAATCCTACCTGATTTATATATTTTCACACCACTTGACACTACTCCACGACACGTCCTTTCACAACACTAGTTTTTATAAAACTAGTTTTCTGCTAGTAATTTGGCCTATATGAGGCTACTTGCCCTTTTACCTACTGATGTGCTAGGTACAGATTTGGAACAACCAGGAATATGAGTCTCAAGGACCAGTTGTTAGTACTTTGGGTAGCCTAGGCATCTCTGAATACTCCTGAATTTTGCCACAGTATAGTCTCCAAGAGCTGTTCTTGGCATTTCTCAATTGATATTTTACAAATTTTGAGCACTTCCTTATAGGAGTCCCAGTCTACAGCAGATTTTGTTTCCCGTGCTGTTTTGAAGAGTCTTTTGCATTTTCGACGTGTTTGTTGAATCTCCTTGGACCACCATGGTGGCCGAGACTTACCCCTAGGCCTGCTAAGGGAACTAGAGCCCAGTATCGCTTCATTAAATGTGCTGGACAACTCGTCCACCAAGCCATCGCCCTTGCGCAGTTTTTGGAGGTTTTGGCACCGGAACTGGTATTGAATTACCCAGAATAGTTCTAAAGTTATCCCAGTTTGTTTTCCTCCTGTTTCTGTAGATTGAACTTTTTGGAGAAGTCAAGTCCATTTCAAATTGAAGATAACAATGATCAGAAAAGTAGTGGTCCTCCGACACTCTCCAGTTTAATAAACTAATCGCCAGAAAGCTTGAGACAAGAGTAATATCTAATACTTCCTTTCTATTACTAGTTATAAAGGTCGGCTTATTGCCTATGTTACATATATGAAGGTTAGTACTTAAAATGTAATCAAGGAGTAACTCACCTCGTTCATTTGTGTCCATATTTCCCCAGATCGTGTGATGAGCATTTGCATCACTCCCAAGGATGACTCCAACCTTGCGCTTCTGAGCCTCCAAGATTAGCTCACCTAGAATGATTGGTAGAGTATCCACTTCATCATGAGCTAGGTAAGCTGATACTAGCCAGAGGTTTCGTTTATCGACCTCAATGCTGACCGCTGCTACATCTCCATTACTGAAATTTGATAACGGAAAGCAACTTATGTTATTTTTAATGAGAATGTACGACCGAACCTTACCTTCTTTTTTCGCGTGCATTAATCTATAATAGGGTGTCTTGAGCCCAAGTACCCAGTCTTTAGTGATCCAAGGTTCCTGGATCAAGACGACATCTGTTGCTTTTTTCCCAATTTTTAAAATTAGAGCAGCTGATGCTGCTTTAGAGTGGTGAAGGTTGACTTGAAGAAATGTCAGTGTCATCTCTAAAGCCTCTTCCCTACCACAGTAACGTCAGAGTCATCCCCTGATGAGAAGTCATCTGAGAGCCTCTTTAAAGACTCCATGAACGTTGACATCTCCGTATCCGTGGAGAGAGTTTCCGCTTGGCTGGCTACCTTCGTTCACGCAGTTGAGCTATCAAGCACCGCGGTAGTTTCTGAAGATGACTTCGGAGCCTCCGGCTTGTCCGCGTCCTTCTTGTACACCTTGAATCTGACTGCACTGAAACCATAGTTGATTGAACCATTGGTTTTTTCCAGTGCAGTCAGTGAATCCCTATTTAAGATGATAACAGCTGACCTATAGTTAGCCTTTGTCCCCTCTAGCTTAGAAATTTGCCAATTGTGCGTTGGTAACTCCGGGTTGCCAACCTGCAACAACTGGAGTATCACCTTCGGATCACTAGAATCCGAAGGGATGTACACCCTAGCTCTTGGTCTGCAGGAGATCTCCTCCCTAACATTCACAGCAAGGCTGGCTCCGGGCCCTACCTCGCCAAGTCCCCCAACTGCCTTCTTATAAAGCATCAGGGACTTCTGATCTGCACAGGCAGTCAGTTTCACCTGATTACTGTACCAGCCCGCGTCCCGACAATTCGGAGCAGGTCGTGGATTTTCCGACAGGACCTTCAGGTAGGTGGTGGCTAAGGCCCCTTCCACCTTCGCCCAATTGGCGGGCGTGATACTGCCATCTGCTTGGGATTTGTCAATAACTGCCACAACCAGCTGATCCTTGAGGACCTCGTTAAAAGGCCTCATAGCAGAAGCAGGGAGTTTTGCTCGCTTTGCGATCTTAGGATTTTCATCCTGAGATTTGTTTCTTTTAAGCTGTGAGCCAGCTAAAGGGCCTTCCGACTTTTTCTCGGTGACTGTTTTTGCCCACGCAAGCGTGCATTTGTCCTTATCCGTTCTGTCTTCTAACGAGATGTTATTTATCGTATCCAGGGCCCTCCAGGCCTTCCTCCCAGTATTATAGGTTGGTTTTGAGGAACCAGCTTCGTTCGTGCTTTGGTTCCGCTTTGTATTTCTATACTCAGATTTGGTGACCCTATTGGAGGGACCTGCCTCGCTTGAGCTTATATAACGTTGTTTATTTGTAGACTTAGAGTCAGGCCTACCGACTCGAGTCTCGTTGTCCACATTTTCCAGTTTTTTTAGAGAGCCGGACTATCTTTGTTGTTTTTTGTTATTATGAAGATCCATAATTGTTCCCACGAGGAGCGAAGAAAAAGTGTCCATCTGTGCAGAGATCGGCAGTACACAGATAAGGCTACTTAATCCGGTGGGCGTCAAGTATCCGGATTCACCGTTAGCGAATGAGCTAGTTTTAAAGCTGGGCCCCCAGTCGGGTCGATTATCGGCTCGGTACGATTAACACCTTAACCCAGCCCAGCAATTTGTTTCAGGTTAACTCCTCTAGCGCCATGTTTTTGCCTAGAAGCCAAAAAATCAGCAATCTAGTTACCAGCGGTCACCACGTGGAGGTAACACGAGCACTTGTGGTAGTTGCAAGTTACGAAGCTGACCGCAGGTGCTAACTTGAAATCCCCGAGCAACTTCCACCTGACCACCAAAAAAAGATGCATTAGTGCTTAACCAATATCCCGAAAACTTAATAAAAAAGGTAATTTGGAAAACAAGAAATTATCATAAAAATACTACATATATCTAGACCAGAAAATGAAATCACAAACTTTTTGGCCATTCCATATATAAAAAACCTTTAAGAAAAAATAAAACGTCTGTTCCAGAATTATAATTTCAAAATTGTGGGCTCTGCAGCCACAAGTCTAAATGGAAATATTTTTTCCAAAATTAAAGACAAGGTAAGGTACCTTTAAAAAAACAATCAAATGTGGTTTACCAAGTCCGTTGTAATTGAAACGCTACGTATACTGGACAGACAAAACAATTTTTGGAAAAAAGAATTTATCAACTCAGATATGACACCAACAAAGATCTAAATTCAAATATTAGCGCACTTACACGGCATCTGAAAAATTCAAATCAATTCAATCAATTTAGATAACGTCAAAATTCTCGATAAACAAACCAATTTTAGGAAAAGATCGATTTTGGAAATGTTACATATTATTACGTTTTTGCCTTAATATACAAAAAAATACAAAATCAATTTAATTTATCTCCAACGAATTATTTATTTCACAAAATTTATTACAACACAGTTTATCAATAAAAATTCACAAAATCACATTCTTCTCAAATTTTACTGATCTAATGAAAAAGTAAAAGTCTTTTTATTTTACACTAAAACACTTTTTAAATCACTTTTTAATTCCTTTTTGAATCTTCACACTATCGCTTACCAAATATTACTAATTCTTACTAGTTTACACTATCGCGTTCCAAATTCTAATAATCCAATTCGATCTTGTTCGCCTTTTTATATACACAAACCAAGCTTCTCGAAAGTTCATGGCTTTTCCAGTACTAATAGTGTAGAAACATTTAGAACTGTTTTATCATGGAAAATTCCATTTAGTACAGTAAAACATTGAGCTATTAGTTTAACTTATTCTATCACACGGTAGGTGTCACCGTCACAATATAAAGAATTGGCTCAATATAAATAAAAATAATTTATACGACTTTTTCCCGTTTTTCAGGCAGCATACGGATTCTGCGTCGAAAAAATTCCTCGTCTTTTGAGGCGATCCAATAATCGAAACAATTTTTGGCTTCTTCATAAGCAATGAAGTGCTGCTCGGCCAAGCGCCTCCCATGCACAGCATTAGCTTCTTGCCATGAATATTCGGTCTGGGCATACCCCACGATTTTCTGCACTTTGGGTTATCGTAATGGATCAACTTTTCGTTCCTCTTTCGATGTTCGTCGTCTCTTATTTTTGCAACATAACCATGGCCTTGAGACGGTTCGGAATCGCTTGTTGAGTCACTCCCAAAGTTTCAGCAATCTTCTCTTGAGTTTGGCATTAATCTTGGTCCAATAACGCCTCCCTTAACGTTCTTTATCACGCCAGAACCAGAACTCACATGTTTTTATTGATGGAGCATGTTCCCTATACGAGTATGCTCCTTCGTTTGGTTGATACAATGGTTGACATGATAAGAGCACAAAAAACTATATTGTTTACACTTCAGCGTAATTACACATACTGATTTTTAGAGTGAAATGATGACAACAATAGTTACAAGATGGTCCGATGCGATTTTATACTAGTTACGGTATCTTTTGTAAACCCTCAAAACTTATTTGTACAACCAATATTTCGGGTGTGTGTATATGTTTCAAAACGATGAATTGATGAAAATGTACAGCATATTTTCCTTGATGGTGATTAAATTTGCGTCTTGCTTTAATTTTTTTTTCCGGTTTTCTTATTTTCCGTTGTACGTACAATGAATGGTACGAGTATCATAAAAAAAAAAATTGTAAACTGATATTTTCATCATTAGATTTGTTTGAGGGTCATAAAATCTCATAAGATTTAAGATAAGATGTGCTTCTCTTTAGAGATGTACAGTATATATGCATCATCTTGGGGTTTAAGTCTGCAAAACAGAATATGGTACATCGGAAATGTTAAAGCATAAGGCAAAAGCATATGCTGTAACGTATAAATATCTTATAATATAATAGGTAGGTTAAGATTAAAATAATGCCTTACATGTTATATCAATCATACATATCATCATGCTGAATAAATCTATGCTTAATGTAAAATAAACAGCTGGGAGTTTGTTTTAAAATTAATTGACCCTTACATAAATTGTATTTTATCTCATTTAACGTCTTTTTACATTCCCAATATCTTGCAAAAGTTAATATTCAAACGAGTATAATATTTTTATGACTTCGCCTCATAAATATGATAACAACACTGATTACGATTAGGATAAATGGCTTAAATTAATCGATTAAACATTTTAGGAATACTAAAATGTGAGTTTTGGATTGCTGCTTTTTATCTTTGGAAAGCAATACATTACACCACCCGAGGGGTGGTTTTTTAGAAAAAAAGAACTACATACTCTTGAATTTTCTTTTATATGATTTCCAACTGTTTTAGAATGACGAAGTGCTACTCTGAATACTCCAGCAATAATCGGTTATTGTTATTGCCACTTGCCATGAAAGTTGAAGTCTTGCTTTGAGTTCTGATAAATAAGTGTCATAAATATATATCGGATTCTTATCTTGTTGGATAGAGCTAGGTAGATTCGGTTTATGTACATATATCCTAAAAGTAGTTCAAGGGGCATGTAAGCAGTCGAAGTATGTGGTGTTGAATTGAAATTAAAAATTGTATAGGGTATCCATTGATCCCATGCTAACGGGTCGTCATTAACAAAATATCTTAAGTACCCTTTTAGTGTCGTTCTAACGCACGTGAGTTTACTAGACATTTCGGACATAAAATTAAATCCTTAATCTGTGACAATGAAATTAGGTACCCCAAAAACTACATATAAAATGCTTTAGCCCCAGTGACAGTATCTTGTGAGGCTATTGGAATTTCGAAAGGGTACTTGTATTGTTATGTCCATAAAAATCTTATTGAAGGGAGTTTTTGAAGTTGAGGTGATTTGCATTGCACTTTTGTTTATACGAGAGACTGTTTTCTTTGGCATGACGAGCTTTTTTAAATAAATGATTTAATTCGCTTATTCATGCAAGGGAAATCATAATATTGTTTGATTCACCACAAAGGTTCTAGAAAATCCTTAATGACCGTCAAGGCGTGTAATGTGGAATTTCTATGTAACTTCATTTATATCTTCTTCAGATGATGGTGATTTTCGATTCGTCATATTAATTGTAACACAATTTGGAAGGCTGATTTATAAAACTATCACTATTGGAATTATCGGAAGAATGCGCGCTATGGTATCACTAGAAGTATCGTTCCAAAGAATTGTGTCTTGTGCAACTTGTTTGGCTTGCGCTCTGGTAATGGCCGCAATAACCTTGTCTGATCTGGGAGTCTCGAATTTTTCGGATATCTTTATACGGCTAGGTGACTCTGCGTTTTGATTCATCTTACCAGGTTTTTACTCTAGAATAATTTTTTTCGGCATAATTTAAAACTCTACTGGCAAATGAAATTGGTAGGTCTTGCTCATCGAATACCTGAGAGAGAATCGCTCCAATGGCGTAATCGCAACAATCGACTTAGGGGTTCTGAAATTTTAGCATAGTGTTGAATGAATCTCCGGTAGTAACCAGAAAAGACAAGAAAACATCTGATATCGTTAACGTTTGTCGTGGTAGGGTATTTCATTATAACGCTTATTTTGGCCGGGTCAGGTTTAACACCATTCTTCGTCACTATATGTCCTAAATAACAGATTTCGGTTCCAAGGAATTAACATTTACTATAAGCTGTAATTTCAAATTATGTAGGCGTAAACGTTTCAAAACATCTACTAACTTTGAATTGTGGTCTTGAAGGTGATAACCGTAGATTACTACGTCGTCAAGATACACAAAACATCTGGGACCATTAGATCCTGACAAAATGGTGTTCATGAAGTGCTTAAAGGTTAAGGGTGCCCCTTTTAGACTGAACGTCATTCGCAAAAAGTGAAAAAGCTGTATTTCCCTTGTCATCAGCGTCTCAAAATCTAATGTTGTGAAGTAATTGGCTTTGCCTAGTTGATCCAGGATCTCGGTTATGTTGCGCAAACGGTAAAACTGGTCGACAGTGATGTTATTTAATCTTCGGAAATCTACTATTAAACAACATTTTCGATCATCAATAGAAAATTTTTTGGAACGATTAACAGAGGAGACTTCCAGCGACTGGTACTGGGTTCAATAATTTTGACTCTTAACATTTCATCAACTTGTTTATTAATTTCTTCCATGGTTGCTACAGGTAAACAATATGGCTTAATATGAATCGGTCGCGATTGACTGCGTATCGTCCTCTAAATAAAACACATCATTGAAGTCGTGACAAATTTTCAATATAGACGATTTTTCTCTTTCATTTAGATAACTGGAATTTAGATTTTGGCTCAGTTTGCTCAATTTACCTTCTACGTTTTGATTCCAGGTTACAATTTTGAAAATTTCATGGGAACTAACTGACTCAAAACATATTTTCATTTGTTCGACGCTAGTTGCATAATCGTTTGTGTTTATTAAACTTATGGGAATTTTGTTAAGGAAGAAATTGAATACGGAACTGGCAATATACACACCATTCGCAATTTCATGGGAAAGACAGACAAAATCTTTGTTAGTTTGACATGGATTTGGAATACGTATAATTCTTTCAACTCGAGGAGGAAGTGTATTACCGGGAACTACTAGTCCAAGAACTGATTTTGTTAAACTACAAAGTGGTAATTTATGTTGTAGTCGATAACACATTTATGTTCTTGCAAGAAGTCTTTTCCTAAAATTTTTACTATCGCAAAGTGCTAGTGTTTCAATTTATTTGGCACTTAAACTCGGGATGACAAACAATTTCAGGGGTAACTGAAGATTTTTTTATCACAAAGGAAGTATCAATAAAGAAGTATATGTTGGAATTATCGGAAATGTTCAGGTTAAGGGTTACATATTTAGTAATGACGGAATTATTATTTAACGACTGATGTAATATTTTTGTGTATTTATTAAACTCTGGCTGTTTGGCTTCAATTTTTCATTATTAACTACTACAGCGAATAACAAATCGATATTTTCCCCAACATTAGTGATAATGAAGTTTTGAAATATGGCCAATTGAGAACTTGGTAATTTTGAAATCGATTTTGGTGAAATTCGACATGATGATTTTTGGTTGAAATTTATGAATATGGAAAATTTGCCTGTAGCTTGGCTATTTTTTAACCGATTATGATGAAATATGCCGTGTATAATAGAAGTTGGATTCTCAAATGATTTTAAAAAGAAGTTCTAGAATATAACCAATTATAAGACGGAAATGATGATGATGGTCTTGGTGATGATGATGATTTTCATGGTGATTGCATTGATGATGATCATGGTCATGGTCATGAAGATGAGGATTTAGATGATGATGGTGATGATGATTGCTGTGGTAATTATCATGATGACGATGATAATCATGGTTATCTTTGCTATTTGTAAACCGATAATGGTGAAATTTGACAGTTACTAAAATGATTTTAAGATATTGTAAAGTTCTAGAGTATAAAAAAATCGGGAGGTGTCTTGGATATTTCCTATCTCGGCAAATAAAATAACCATAAAATAGCTCAATTAAATAAGTAAAGTTAAATTTTGATTAAAGAATTTTTAAATTCAAGTCGCGCTCAGCTTTAATTTTAGTACAATTTATTATCAAAGTGTCGGTGGTATGTGCTCTAAATCATCGCTATTTTCTACATTGTTTTCCTTTATACGTGTTATATGAGTCTTAGTTTCATTCGGGAGTTTAAAGTTCCGAATTTTTTACGGTTAATTATGTAGTATATAGATGTGACCGATCAACTCTAACTAGTGCTAAATCTGGTGGTGGTCATGTGCTGGTGGCTGTGCATAACTCAATTTTAAACTGTGAGGTAATACTATATGTTCGAATTATAACATTGAATTTGTTGCGTTTATATTGTCATGGATTGTTAAATCATTATATTTATATGTGACGTACATTCCACCTCACACTGCTAACGAGATTTATAATTTACACTGTGATAACATTCACCATTTTGTTGCGGATTGTAATTTGAATGATATAGTTTGTGTTATAGGAGATTCCAATACTCCTAACATAATATGGCGTACCGACGATGATAATCCGTCCCACGTCTTCCCGACCAATATTTTTGTGAATGGCACCATTTGTTCCTGAGAGATTACACCATTAGGGATTAAAAATATATTTTGACTGTTTGGAGCTATTTTTTAAAAAAGTGGATATTCCTGAATTGCATATGTTTGTTGAAAATCTGATGGACTGGGATGAAATTTTTAATCATAAATAGAGCGATGTTGATGCTTTAATTGATGAATTTTACTGTGTTCTATTTAAGGCTTTTGATAGGTATTTGCCTAAAAGTTATATTCGGAAGAATAACCATCCACCGTGGTTTAATAATAACTTGATCAATTTAAGAAATAAGAAGCATAAAGCTCACAAGCTTGCTAAGTTAAATGGTAATAATGTACTTTAAATTAATTCATTCAGGCAGTTACGTCGAGATTTCGATAATCTGCATCGGCTTGCTTACAGAAGATTACTTGAAGATAATTTTCTCTAAATAATGCTAGTGCTAACAATGCAATCGATATATGTGAACTATGTGGTTTTGAAAATATCCCCACAAGTATTCTTAAAGATCTCAGTAAGTCATTATCATTGCCTTTATCTTTGGTTTTCAATGCTTATCTGAAGATACACATACAGATTTGAAAAGCCTAATGTATCCTCTTTCTATTATATGTGGTGCCTATGCGAGCCATTCTCTGAGATTTGTGTTATTTAGCAAAGTGTAGAATCATGATTTTCTAATGATTTTGTTATTTGGCTTATGGTAGAATCTTGTTTCTCATATATTAATTTTTTCTTGAATTACACTGTCAAACAATTGTACATTTTCGTGAAATGTGTTAAAAAATGTGTTAAAAAGAAGCGTTAACAATTTTGTTTAATAACTTGTATTACACTGTCAAACAAATGTGGGTACACTTGCGTTAAATGTGTTAAAAAAAAGTGTTAAAAACTTCACACGGGTTTTAATAATAATGAAAATAGCAAGAGAATTACTAGATAAAATTTCAAAAATGAAATTTTTATTTGGTAGTACTGAATAATGGAAGAAGGGACTACTAGATAAACTAGCAATGAATATTGGATATCATTATCGAAGAAACAAACGTACACTCCCAATCATATGAATAGGTTCACCGAAATTTTTCAATTTTTTTAAAAACGGCAAAGCTTTTAACGGTTTTTTCAATTGTGAAATCAAAGTGTGCCATTGTTACGTAGTTTAAGAACAAAATTTGGTATTTTGAGAGACCCGTTAGCTTTTGTTTTAGATTTAAAATAAATTTATCAATAAAATATGCGTCATTAGAATAGGTTCAGTTTTATTTTGATTTCATTCGAGGTAAGCCATAAAAATGTTTCCATTTTTTTTTCTAATATTTCAAAAATTTATGAAAATATTTCAAATTAATTACAGAAAATTTATTGTAGCAATAAAATGGGCAGAGGAAAAGCCTTGAGCGTGGCGGAAAAATCAAAAATTGATGTTTTACAAGAAGAAGGATATTCCGGCCGTATTATTGGAACCAAAATAGGTCGAAGTTGCAACGTCGTCAATTCGTATTTAAAGGATAAAGAAAATTATGGAGGACGCATGAAAGGGAAAACTTTTAGAGCAACAACGGAACGGGAAAATCGGTTGATCATTAAAGAAGCCTCCAATGCCGCTATTTCAGCTGTGAAAATCGCAAATAGAGTAGGTTGTTCCGCCAGCATTTCGACGGTTCGAAGGGTCATCAAAAAATGCCCTTACCTAAGAAGGCGAAAAACGATTAAAAAACCACTCCTAAATGCAAAGCAACGAGAACGTCGTTTGATCTTTGCAAAAGAAGTGATGAGTTTGTATGAAAAGTGGCGAAAAGTAATTTTTACTAATGAAAAAAAGTTTAATTTGGATGGCCCGGACGGATTCAACTATTACTTTCACGATTTGAGAAAGGAGGAACGAGTTTTGTCGAAGAGACACAGCAAAAAAGGGGGTGTTATGATTTGGGGTGCAATCAGTTATTATGGGACCATCGAATTGCAATTTATAAAAGGTAAAATGAAAGCAGAGTCATACAAAACCATATTGGAAAATGCTCGTCCGAAAATCGATACCATTTTTGGACCGATGCAATGGCTTTTTCAACAGGATAACGCGCCTGTCCATACGGCTCGTATAATTAAAAGTTGGTTCCATGCGGAACACATCGAAGTTTTGACATGGCCACCATATTCACCTGATTTAAATATTATTGAAAATATGTGGGGATGGATGGCAAGAAAAGTTTATGAAGGTGGCAGGCAATTTGAGGACCAGGACTCGCTCATCGCAGCTATAAAGGATGTCTGGAAGGAACTGTCCTTGAATTACTTGAAATCTTTATACGATTCAATCCCAAATAGAATTTTTGAAGTGATTTTAAATAATGGAGGTAACACTCACTACTGAATAATAAAAATATTGATTTCTTATAACACAAACACTGTTTTATTTGTAGTTTTTCAAGTGAACCTATTCTAATGACGCATTTTTTATTGATAAATTTATTTTAAATCTAAACAAAAGCTAACGGGTCTCTCAAAATACCAAATTTTGTTCTTAAACTACGTAACAATGGCACATTTTCATTTCACAATTGAAAAACCGTTAAAAGCTTTGCTGTTTTTAAAAAAATTGAAAAATTTCGGTGAACCTATTCATATGATTGGGAGTGTATAATGAGTATATTATCAGAACTTTCTAGAGTATAGAGCCATAATCATAATGACGTATTTTTTAGAAGCTTTTTATTGGTATAACTTTTCACAGATTTCCATAGGAAACCATAGAAAAAATTGTGTTTTTTTACACCAAAATGTTTATATAAAAGTTTTCTACATATTTGAACAACAATTTACAAGAAGCCTATATTGGAATTAAGTAAATTTCGTTGCAGAAATATTAAAATTAAATTATGCCTAAAATATATTTTTCGAACTTTCATTTTGAAAAATACATCAAAGTTGGCTTTGACGAATTAAAATAATATGTACTTGTTAAATTTATCTTTAGTTTTACTAGTGTACGTAAGATGTCTAAAATGTTTACAGCAATAAAAACGAAAACAAATTATTTAATCACAAAATAACGCACGTTCCTATATTTCGTGAATTTGTTTTGCTTTTCCTACAATTTTTGAACTTGAAATTTCCCCAGGTGGTACTTTTTGGTATGACTTTACCAAATTTTTACGGCCATTACTGCCATCTATGTAATGTAAATTGACTTAATGACCAAACGAATTGTAGCAAACTTTTATTTCAATTTGACCAGAATGCTGTTGTTATGAAATTTTTTTTATATTTTGGTTTAAATAAATCGATTATTACAAGAAAATGAAAACGAGTTACTTAACCGATATTCATATATGTTGAAATTCAAACATTTATAAAAGTATTTCAGAAATCATAATTAAGAATTTATAAATTTTTTGTTAAAAAATTTGTCTTTGGAAAAAAAGTGATTTCTCATATGTTTTGTGTATTTTACTATGAAAAGTTTCGTTTTTTCCTCGTTTCTAATTTCCTTATAAAAGCTCAGATTTTTTGATTATGGCTCTATAAAATACAGGATGCTCTGATATGATACGTTAGTCGTGGACAAATACATTTATATTTTTGGTGAACTGCTATGATTTCCAAAAATTGATTGCCCATAGCTCTTTTTATTAAGGCGACGGTACATGAGTTTTTACATCCCGCCTTCTTAATTAAGCATTGCAATAAATTAATCAATCAATGGTGAGATGTTATAACCATCACTATTTTCGTGTTCGTGTCTCCCTTTATTGTTTGCGGGCATGGTCGTTAAAGTAAGTCGTACGATAGCCACAACTTATTTTTTTATTTAAACTTAAAAATTTATTTCAAATTTAATTTAGAAGAAAACTTAAATATTGGCAGATTGTCAGATTCACAGGTCGTTAGATATTAAATGAAATGCGTGAACTAATGAAACTTTGAATATTTCAATATAATATTATTTTCATTTATTATTTACAAATAATATTACAAATAATGATTAACAGATTATTTAATGTTTTCTCTTTTACAGAACGCATCGATTAATCAAACATTTTAGTCGTAACAACGTCCTAACTAAATTTCACAATTTTATTGAACAACTTAAAAAATTACCAGTGTCACAGATGCCTCGGATGATTTTTATAATAACAACACATCGGTTCCATTCTCACCGGATTTACTGAAACATATCAACGAAAGTCATGACTTACGGTGCCTGATAAAAGTCCACATTGATCGATTGTATAATTTTGAGGTAAAAAAAGACAAAACGCACACACAAAGTCCTTCTTAAATATTAAAAATAATTATTTTATTTAATGTTCAACAGAAACCAGGATGTCCAGTATCTTTCGATACCATATTATGTTGGCCACGTACACAACCAGATTCGATAGCAACATTATCATGTTTGTCACAATTTCAAGGTGTTCTTTATGACGAATCAAGTAAGTGTTTCCTTTGTAAAATGTTTAGGTAAATTTTATTTCATTGAAAAGGGGAAACGTTAGAAAGTAATACGATTCGATTGAAAATGTATAGCCCCAATTGTGAATCTTTTGTATTTTTGTACAAAGAAAAAGGATCATTCCCAAAGGATCAATAATTTTACCCTGAGTTTTTTATTTATCTTAGATTACAAAGCAAAATAAAAAAATGTGTGAGAGCAAAAAGCTCGTTATTACTTATTTATATAGCAACCACTTTCACGATTGTTTTTTCTTGTTTTTGTTTTTATATCTCGACTTAAAGCTCTATTTACAGTTTTTCTTAATTTCGAGTTGGGTGATTTTGTTAGAGGTAGGGAGAAAATCAATAAATAAAACCTTCCCTAAATAAAACAAAATTTTGTTAGTTTTTTTTGGCAGCTTTTAATCGTGCTACATACAAATCAGACTCATTAATAACAAAGTAGTTTATTATACGGATTCAAGTGTATACATAATTTATATAACTTAGTAAGTATAATAAGTGTAAAGGTACCTTTTATTTTGATATTATGGTAAACTATGCGGGAGGTGACGTGAAAGTGAAAAGCAGAAAATTTATTTTTAGTAATTGATAGGTATAACAAGTGGTAACTCCCTGCCATTAAACTGAAACAAGTTATACATAATAACAAAACTTAAAAAATAAAAATTACACTTTCGTGATTATGGTTTACATGACCTTTAAAATAAAAATTCGTTTGGAGTTGGAAACAAGAAAAATTATTCACCCTCATTATATGCGAATAAGGCTTTTATTTTTTATATATTCGAATTATTCTTAGATTCTTAGAAAATCAATTACAAGAGAATCGCTAATATTTCAAAGAATGTAACCTTTTAATGGTATACATTAGAAACATAAATATTAGAGTTTGTTTTCTGTAAAAGTATTAGGCTTATTTTGATAATTGTATCTCTAAACCGTATTTGTCGTCATACCGAGTATTTACTTAAGAAATATTTTAATAAAATCAGGGACGAAACTTTGCTTATTTTCGATAATTTCCAATTATCGTGAAATTACACAATCTATAAACAAGTCTTTCAAGAAAATGTTATGGCTTCTAGTCCCAATTTGCAAAATACTAATTTAAATACTTCGGAATTCTTTCAAAAAGATCCCTAAATAAATGTATTGATAAGGGAGAATGTTACTGATTAGCATACCATCGCAATATTTATTTTAATTTAGTTTAGAGTACGTTGCGTAGTGTAGCCTTGGAGTCGTGAATGAAATGAATGAAATTTTGTTAGTTGGTTATAGTATAGGAAAATTCTTATGTCCAACACTTTTTTTTACATGGTATTTGATTTAACACGAAGGGTTTTAGGAATGATAAGGATGCATGTCTTTTTAATGTTATGTGGATCATATATTTATTTGCTCGGGTTTTTTTTACACTTCCTATGTCGGAATGCTTGTCCCTTGTCAAAAAAGAGTTGGTTGTATTACTGTTGATTTAAATGTTTCCACATTTTCATGTACATAGATATCTAATTCTGTTTTTATTTTTAACGCGAAAGGGGTTAATATTACTTTTAGAAATTTAATACAAAACTGGCTTTAAAGCAAGATTTAGCAGTAACGAATTAAATGTATATGAATTACGTAATGAAAATACTAATTACAATTTGTAACTTGCATTTTAATTACTCGTTTTCCAAGTAACAGTTTATTGTATTTTAATTACTTTAATTCTAAATAATTGTAATTTTTATTTTAATTACTGAGTTTTCTGTAATTCGTAAAAGTATTTTAATTACTGAGTAAAGTGCCAAAGCTACTGTTGGCAACTCGTTTTATCTTAATTCTTTCCGGCATTTCCGTCGGGAATTTGATAATCGCCAATGGCTTGCGTATAGAACCTATATTTCACTGCTTAAAAATAATTTAAATATAAACCCCTTCTGGGTATCTCCAAAAGGCAGAAACGTGATATTTTACAAGGCGACTTAACAAAATGCGATATTTCAAAACGCGATAGGGTACAAAACGCGATATGGTACAAAACGAGATATTACAAAATGCGATATTTCAAAACGCGATAGGTACAAAACGCGATATGGTATTATTATTATTATTATTATTACTGGGGGGGACATGCGGGCGATCAGCCACTTCGCACTGCGACCTAAAAGATCTATTGTGCTGGCCCCTGCTTAATTATCCGTCCAGTCAATATTCTGGTTCTTAATGAACCTGACGATACTGCCTCCCGGTACGTGAAACATACTATCTGGGCTTATTGCTCTCCCTCCTAGATGTTTACTACAGCATGTAGTTCCGCTAGAAAGACGGTAGCATTGGAGCTCAAGGAGCTCGAGAGGGTTATCCCACTCCAGTATATTCCTACTCCTGCCCCGTATTCCGTTTGATTTTACTCTTACGAGTTGCTCGGAATTGCAAATCACCTGTAGTTCACCCAGCTTTACTACAGGAAGGCTAAATAAAACTGGAGGGTGCCTGGTATCCAGAGTCCGCATATTTTGGGCTGATTAACCTATCAGCCATTCATCTTTCGGCATATGCTGTTCCACCTTAGATTAGGGTTTTTTGTCAAGGTTTTCTCCTTTAGCGCCCTACTTTAGCCTGTGCCAAATGACCAAAAATGAGCCAAGTGGCCTTAGTTACCAGTGGTTGCCACGAGGAGGCAGTACGTTGCGAATTGTGAACAGGTTACCCCTTACACAATTGTAACCATCACGCAGCTGCCTAATGACAAGACCAGAACAGCTCACGTGATGCGCACCCTACTGGAAGGTTACGGAGCTGGTAGATTAATCTACTCAACTTTGATCCCCCCCTCCAATAGACGCCAAACCACCAACGCGATATGGTAGAAAACGCAATATGATAAAAAACGCGATATTTTAAAAAAGCAATATTGTAGAAAACGCGATACAGTACAAAAATCGATAATTCAAAACGCGATACTTTAAAACGCATGTGTATCCTAGTTCCATCGTATTGTACATAGTCAATTTCATCACAAAGGTGAAAGAGAATTTAATAAAATATTGCGTTTTGTACCATATCGCGTTTTGTACCATATCGCGTTTTGTACTTTATCTCGTTTCGTCATATCGCGTTTTGAAATATCGCATTTCGAGCGGATCCCCTCCAAATTATGTCACTGAACGATGGTATTGCTTATAATGCTGAGTCAGTCTACCAATGATGATGATGTTAATATTTCGGTGGATTCTTATATCGAGTATCACCATAATTAAATATGAATATCTTATATTTCCGAAAATAATATCAGGCAAGGTATATCTAAAATGAAATTGGGTATGTGGATATTATGATGGTATACCTGCAAATGTACTTAAGTACCTTAATAGGTCATTATCATTACTATTATCTCACCAATGCATCTCTGAAGAGTAGTGTATTTCCTTCGATATGGAAGAGGTCAATTATTATTCCTATTTTTAAATCTGGAAAACATAGCGACATTAAATATTACGATTTCAAAATTATTTGAGCTCATTATATCTGACTACTTGTATTTTAATGTCAAATCATCATTAGCACTTGAACAACATATAGATTTATCAAACACCGTTCCTCCACTACAAACCTCTTAAGTTTATCATATCAAGTATATAAGGCCTTTGACTCCAAAAATCAACTTGATGTCGTTTTCACGGATTTATCAAAGGCATTTGAATCTCCACAGTTTGAGCTCATCCTTGCCAAATTTAACAGATTTGGAGTGAATACATTATTTTTGAACTGTATGGAATCGTATCTGCGTAAACGTTAGCAGGTGGTTCAAATTGTCGGTGTAACATCTAAGACGATTGAGGTTCATTCTGGTGTTCCTCAGGGTTCTCATCTAGGGCGTGTGTTGTTTAATTTATTCATTAACGGTATTGTTTCTTTGTTCCAGAACTGAGAATGTGAGTTATACGCGGACGATTTGAGGATAACAAAAACTTTTGATTCTCTGCAACAGTGTTTAGAAATGTAGAGTGATCTTGATTTGCTATACAAATAGTCGAGTTTTGAAATTTAAGGATTTAGGAGTTGTCTTGCATCATCAATTGAACTTCTGGGACTATATTAATTTAATAGTGGCTCACTGGGGATTTTCGTAATCCTCATTCCGTTAAAAACTTGTACTGTTCTGTCGTCCGGTCTAACTTGTAATATGCGTCGATCATTGATCCAGCGTACAACAATTATATTGATCGAATTGAAAGAGTACAGAAGCAATTTATTATTTATTATTTTCCTAAACTGAATTGGCCTTTTGATCCCAACATTCGAATGTATGGCTGAAGAAAAAGAATTTGCCACCGCCTGTCCCGGCTATTTGTCGACAGTTTAATGTTAACTTTAATATGTCATCGATTTTCATTCTAAATGTATTTTAAAAAAACTAATTAAGAATTAGAGATAATAATAAAATTAAGCCACTTCGGATTTATTCCGTTTCTTGTAAGCCCTCTTGCGTTCTGTAGGGTTGATTTTGCTATCACACGAATCGCGGAGACCTCCTTCGTTTTGTTGTAAGCAGTTGTTTTTCTTTTTTTTTTTCGCGAATAATTGAATTTTAAGAAAAGTTGTTAAATTTCACAACTAATTTACATTCACTATTTTACAGTTTATCAGTATAAAATGCCTAACTGTTAATTTATTACAAGTATAAAAAGCCATCATTCAGCGATTAAAATCTCGCCAACTATCCATCTTTTCCCTACCATGTTATGTACCATTAAATACAGACCTTCTATTAGACCAAAACTGAAGGCGTATTCTACGCCACAAAATATGTTAGTCGAAGAGAGCGAATAATTTCACAAATTTCTATACTGGCACTCCATAGGATTCAGGTTTTGTCCCGGAAACTTCTTACAGAGAGCTTGTACAACTTTCGAATAATTCCTCGTTTTCGACATTTTGGCATTAGAATTTCTTGTTATAAATTTAAATTTAGAAGGAAAATACTGACACTAAATTAATTTGAAAGTCAAAGCCTACCTTCTACTAAAAAGAGGGTAGAGGTTTTCTAAAATTTGAAATATTTGCCCTTTTATTATACTGGTATTTATACTTCGGATAACATGTTAAATATTTTTACACCTTTATACCTCGGACATTTTTGTGGGAAGACCGGATTGAAATTCGCGGTCTCTTCTATTTAAAAGATTTGGTCTGAGATTCTCGGACTAATCTTTACTTTTAATGGGATATAAATTTGGCCCATGTCTAAACTTGTCTTCCGGAGAGAGCTGGTGCCACTGTAAACCCTCTTTACTAACGATAACATCGCAGGATGGCAAAGGATTATTAGTATGACAGAATCGGCCCGATTTCAGACACCAAGGTTTTTCATTATTTTTTTGTGATTTAAAAAAATCAAAATACTTAAATTGTAAGGGAAATTGTAAACAAAGTTTTCATTCTGATTGTGAAAGGATAATTGATATATTATTGAATTAGTAAAAATAGTTTAAAAATGTGGTTTTGTGGAAAGTATATAAACAATAAATGGATTACCTCAACCAAACCCCGTAACTGCCAATCCGGATGGTAAACATAACGACTTTGATAAAAAGCTCTACCGAATCCAGGATCAACTAAAAAATCAAATTCAAAGACTAACATCAGAAATTAAAACCTTAAAATCAGAAAACTGTAACTTTAAAAAAACATTTAGAAAATGTCAACTTTGGCATTAATAACGTTAAACTAAGAAATATATAGAACTGAGTCTATAGAGTTGGAGTTGGAGTGTGAGTTAGGGTTTAGTGAGTACTTCAGCTGAGAATACATTTGTGTGTTGAGTTGACGGTTGCATTAGAGTTAGCTTGAGTTGAGTTGATATCATGTAGTTTTTAAGACCATATTGATTTGGGAGTTGAGTTGGGCGTGACTTTGGGAGTTAAGATTCAGTTGGGGTTGATCTAGGGATGAGCTGGGGTAAAGTTGGAGTTAAGATGGGATTGAGTTGAGTAGGAGTAAGCGGTAAGTTAGACATTTATTTGGGATTGCGTTGAGAGTTAAGTTGTAATTTATAATGAGTTGTTTTGAGTTCTGAAGGATTGTTTTGGACGTTGAGTTTGTAGTTAAGTTGAGTGTTATGTTGGAAGTCGAGTTAGGATTGAGTTGAGTTCACAGTTTGGGTTCACATATAGCTTTCGGACCGTGTTGAGTTAGGAGTTAAGTTTTAAAAATATAAATGGGCTACCTGACTCTATTATAGTATCTGTCCGTGATCATCCTCGAAACATCACAATGTTTATATTCAAAAGCAAATATCATGTCTGTTAAAATATGTTTGGGTTAAAAGTAATGGTAGCATTCTAACTAAAAGGACCGATAATGGTCCAACAACTTAGATCTGTCTTTCGGAATTATAAAAATGATTCATTCACACAATAGTTAAGTCTCATCATTTGTACAACAAGGTAGCAACATCCAGAAATTTGCTGAATCTTTTATATTTTAATGCGCGAAGTATAAAAAATAAATTCGAATCAATTAATTTCATAATACACAATATTAAATATCATATCGATTTGATAGCAGAAACTCAATCCTGGCTGAATCAAATATATTTAAATAGAGCTAATCTAATTGATTATTCAACAATTGCAGGCAGTCGCCCAAGTAAATCTAGACGAGTGACGATGTATTTAGTTACATTTGTATAAAAATTAAATTGAAAACATTTGGAATATTTGTATATATTTTTTACATCCACTAATAAAAACGGACACAGGCTTTAGCAACTTTATGGACCTTTCCTTACCAAATAATAAGAAAATACTCGTTGGAGAATTCAATATTGACAATGAAACAAATAAATGCTCTAAAACATAATATCAAAGCAAGACCAATAGATGCGGTTATTCATCACCTTGAAAGTCACGAAAACTTACACTGATTTTACCAGACTTAGAGATGATCTACGGTTCAACCCGTTGGAGATTAATGGAGAAACAGCTGAAGAGTTATGCAATGAATTCATAACCAAAATAAAAACTAGACAAAAAAAATTCAAAAAAATATATGTAACTAAAAACGACCAAATTTATTGAAATCCTGTAAAAAATGGCTAACAATTTTTCTCGACATTTTAAAAGTCTCTGAGTGCGAAAAAAAAACCTGCGGTCGTCTTTCTTGATACCCGGATGTCTGTCTTTACCCATGGTATCTCGAAAACGGCTTGTCCGATTTAGAATTCGTTTTCGCTAATCTGTTTTCACTTTTGCCGAAAATCACCTGTTTACATAAGAGGTTGAGTTGGAGTTGGATTAGGGTTTAGTAAACAGTTCCCAAATTTTTTTGTATCTGCTGGTTTGAAGATTGAGTTTGCGGTTGAGCTGAGTCTTCAGTTGGGTTCCATTTGCGTGTTGAATTGGTGTTGAGTTGGAGTAGAGTTAGTATTGGATCAGAGTTCAGTGAGCCGTTGAGCCATTTTTTATATATGCTGTGTTAAGAATTGAGTT
Source organism: Tipula vernalis (assembly GCA_958295665.1). NCBI lineage: Eukaryota > Metazoa > Arthropoda > Insecta > Diptera > Tipulidae > Tipula > Tipula vernalis. The sequence continues at coordinate 148,870,511 of OY282560.1, read as the reverse complement.
GGGGAATAAATTGACTTTGGGTTGAGATAGAGTAGAGTTGGAGGTTGAGTTAGGGTTTAGTGAGTACTTCAGCTGAGAATACATTTGTATGTTGAGTTGACGGTTGAATTAGAGTTAGCTTGAGTCGAGTTGATATCATGTAGTTTTTAAGACCATGTTGATTTGGGAGTTGAGTTTACTTGAGCTAATGTAACTCGAAAATTAATCTTCTAAAATTCTACCTAAATTCTGTTTTTAGAAAATTTTATATAACTTCCAAATTTGAGTAATTGAAAAATTTATGGAGTTTGAATTTTACAGAACCTCGTGTTGTTTAATTTTAAAAATTTCAAATTAATTTTCGAAATTCAATAAATTTAATATTTAATTAAATTCGAAAAAATATTCTTAAATTGACTAGTATTTTGAAAATTTCCCACTTTATTTTGAAAATTTCACATTTTTCCCCCAGACTTTTGAAAATTGCCCATTTCACTAGGTTCCAAGAAATTTATTATAACGTTCAAATATTTGGAAACTTAACTAAAATGTCCAAAATTCGAACTAAAACCTTATAATTTTTTTTGTTAATGCTAAATTTAATAAATTATGGAAAATACAACAAAAATCGGTAATTACATAAAATCCTGGGACATTTCCACTATATTGATACATACCGCCTTTTAAATGTAATGCATCAAATGTAAATTTATCAACTTTCCATGCTTTTAAAAAATGAAAAAAATTCCGACGAAGATTAGGGGCAGCCTTAGAAAATAACTTAAGTTATGATTTTAGAAAATTCGAGACTCCAAATAGCGTTAATATTTAAGGAAGTTTCTGTTAGCCTCCTTAAATTGACTGGGATGGTGATGGTTGATGTGAGTGAAGAGTGATGTAATGAGTTATATGTGATGTGATGAGTGGATGTGTGATGGGATGGGTGATTTGATCAATGATGTGATGATTGTTGTGATGAGTGATATGATGTGATGCGATGAGTGAGTGATTTACTGACCATAAATTTACAAGGTTTTACCAATAAATAATTTTAAAAACTATCCAAACGGTAAGGTATTTTAGCTCTCTTTCGAATTCCTTCCTTTATTTTTCATATTCATCTTAATGTAATGCAAAAATCTTGCACGAATTTTCCACTTTGTATTTTTAAACGGATTTCTTTTCTTTATCCCTTTAAGATGGGCAACTGAAAATCAAAATCCATTCATTATTTTTAAAACCAAATAACCAAACTCAAATAAAAGTTGTCTTCCATAATGCAGGCATAATTAATTAAAAAAAATGGATAAAACGTTATGTGGCATATTTGCCTAAATTCTGGTAAAGAAACTGTAAATTAAATTTGGAAAATTTAAATGCGTAAATATAGTAGTAAATACTTTAAAGCACAAATGTATAATAAATTACTAAACTTTTGTTGACTTCCAATTAATTTCAATAAATCTGTGTATATATAATATATATATATATATAAATATAATATATATATATAATAATATATATATATAAATATATATCTATATATATATATATATATATATATATATATATATATATATATATATATATATATATATATATATATATATATAAAGTCACAGTTCAATTCAATTTCAATATAATGAATAATTATATCTAGGCTGAATGTGATTGATTAAAAATTATTGAGTAAATATACAAAAAAACTTCAAACGTTCCATATAATTATAGAATGACAAAATAATTATAACATTGACATGTTACATACATTACTAAACAATATGTGGTATACACTCTAATAAAAATGTATGGTTCATAGTGATGTGAGCCGGAGAGATGTTAAACTGATAGAAAAATGGTTAAAATGATTGTTATGTAGCTTATTTATAATAAGATTTAATAGTTCCCACAGAGAAAGAAAACAGCCACAAAGTTCATAGAACTTACGTAGTTCTACATTCTGGCAAAACCACCTCAAATAACGGTTAAAAACTTGCCGGCCGTGAAAACCGGCCCAGTTTCGTTCTGATATTTTAACAATTGATTTTAATGTAACACTTTTTCTCGCCTTCTTGGGCTCTGTCTGATATCTTTCGAACTCTGTAGCGATGGTTGGTGGGCTGATTTCTTGGGATCGTTTTTTGCTGTATAGTTTGTTTCGGCTGTTTGCATTCTCTCAAATTTTTGAGTTGATAGTCAGCTCACTTCAAAGATGAGAGTCCAGTTCACCCCTCCCCACAGCAAGTGTTCGGATGTTTTTCTTCTTAGATTACAGAAACTGCAGTTCTCTGATGGGTTTTCCCCATTTTAAATAGATAGTAGTTAAGGGGATCATGTCCTGTGAAGTACCATATGAGGGATTTTAGGGATGATCGATCCATTTTGATTATATCCAAGTGTGTAATCTTGCAATTTAGGAGCTTCTTTGTCTGGCTCATTCCCCGAGATTACTCCCAGAGTGAAGCAGAACATCCCTGCTCCCAGAAGAGGACTCTCCTCGCTACATGGTGTTTGAAATAGGCAGCGCTTGGCTCGCGGCCGTAGAAGATGCCACCCGCACCCTCTTTTGCATAGGTGTCTGCGGCCTCATTTCCTGGTATATTAGAGTGGCCGGGGGATCACAAGAGGGTCACCTTGTTGTCCCTACCCAGCCTTCTAAGGTTGCTGTAACAGCTCCATGTCAGTTTAGAGCTGAACACCGGAGCTGCCAGGGCTAATAAAACAGCCTGGTTATCCGAGATTATATAGATCTCCGTTCTTATATACTTCTTTTTGAGGCACTGAAGCACGCTAGTCTCGATGGATACAGTTTCTGCCTGGAAAACCGTAGGGGTCTTTCCCAACGGTATACAGAGCCTGAAACCGGGCCCCACAACCCCCGAACCCGTGCCCTCGTTTGTTTTCGACCCATCGGCATACCACACCGATGCGTGCTGTGGTAAGGAGGAAATGATGTTCTTCACCATGTCCCTTTCGGGTATCCGGATCGTGAATTTCCTCCGGCAGTCAGTAGTCTTTACCATCATATCTGATAGCTGGGCAATATCGTCTGCCAAGTTTAGTTTATCCAGGATGCTATTGTGTCCCGAACTAGTCAGTCTAACCTGACTTGTTACCTTCAGTTTTATGTCTCTCAAACCTGCCACACTTTTGACATGTATGTGGAGTGGTGAGAGTCCCAGCAGCCTTTCAAGAGCAGCAATAGGGCAGGTCCTAATTGCTCCCGTTGCGCCCAAACATATTAATCTTTGAATTTTGTCCAAAGCTGAACGAGCATTTATTTGCTCTGTCTTTGGCCACCATATAAACGCCTCATAAGAAATCATTGGTCTTATGATGGTTTGGTAAAGCCAGATTATCATTTGTGGGTTTAAGCCCCATGTTTTACCAAACATACGTTGGCACCAAAAGTATGATCCTTAGATATTTAACCTCAGACATCATCTTTAGTATTTCCCTGTTCATATTTATTGGAGGAAAGGAAATTCTCCTCCGATTTGTAAAGAGAGCACATGTTATTTTATTGGAGTTGACGCTAAGGCCCACTTCAACAAACCACTCGTTTACCAATCTTAGAGCTTATTCCATACGTTCAGCTATTGTGCTTTCAAATTTGCCCCTGATCATCAGCACCAGATCATCAGCATAGGCAATAATTGATATTCGAGAGTTCCTCAAAATAGCGAGCAAGTGGTACATTACCAAGAGCCACAGTAACGGCGACAGTACTCCGCCCCGAGCGCAGCCCTTGGTAGGTGCAATTGAGATGCTTGCTTCACCAATCGAGGCTTTAATTCTCCTTCTTCTGAGCATGTTTATTATCCACCCGATGGTTGAGGAGTCGATACCCCTCGCTACAGCTTGTTCCCGAATCACCTCGAAATTAGTATTATCGAAGGCACCCTGGATGTCAATGAAGGAGCATAATAGTGCCTACTTGTTACGAAGTGAATCCTCGATTTCCGATGTTAATTCATGCAGGGCTGTCTCTGTATCTAGATTTGCCCACCTGATAAGCATGTTGGCTAGGATTTAGAGGACATCTTTGGATTGTATTGAGTCTGATATACAGGCCCAATATTTTTTCCATGGTTTTAAGTATAAATGATGTAAGGTTAATAGGTCTGTACGACCTAATGTCCTCGGGGGATTTATTCCCATTTTTTGGTATGAATATGACTTTTACCTCCTTCCAGTATCTGGGGATGTATTCCAGACTAAAGCTGGCTCTATATAATTTGATTAGGTGGGGCTCCAGTAAATCCAGGCCTCGTTAAAGAAAAATAGGATAGATTCCATCCATTCCTGGAGACTTAAAGGGACCAAATGATTTGATAGCCCAGCGCAACTCTCCAGGAGTGAAGATTTCCATCGCTCACTTGTAGGCCCCCCTTGGGACTAGATATGGATGCACCACGCCCATATCAGGATCCTCCCGACCTGCAATGATTGTGCACTCCGGAAAGTGACCCTCCACCAGACATTCAAGAGTCTTTTCCCTTGATGTGGTTAAGGTCCTGTCCAGTCTTCTTACTGAGCCCAGAGGGTTTTTATGATCTAATGCGAGGGCTTTTTGGAGTCGGCAAGCTGCCGGAATCTCGTCTATCTTCCCGCAAAAAGTTCTCCAGCTCTCTCTTTTGCTCTTCCTCAGAGTCTCATTATACTATGTGAGAGCAGTTCGATACGCTGCCCAGTCATCTGTTATTTTTGCTCTGTTAAAGAGCTTACGCACTGTTTTTCTTTTAATCTTCAGGGCGGAGGTCCACCAAGGAACATTCCTAGTTCCTTTAACACGCACCTCAGGAGAACTTGAGTAATAGACATCAATTATTGCCATTGTGAGATTATCAGCAACTCTATCAAGCTCTGCAACAGAGCCGATAGAGTTCTGTAAACCCCCTACATTGTCTTGTAGTTTATTGGTAAAGACAACCCAGTCCAGACCTTTAGGTATTCTTACCTTAGCTTCTGTTATTTGGGGGTTCTAATATCAAATCTTATATACCTATGATCCAACAAAGATGCTTCCCTCGATACATGCCAATTCTGAACGCTGCTGGAGGTACCCATGTCAGACATAGTAAGGTCCAGCACCTCCCTTCTAATGGCATTCACAAAGGTCGGCTCGTTTCCTGTAATATTTATAGGAATATTATTTGATGAACATTATTCAAAAAGTTGCTCACCTCTTGTATTGGTGTTACCCCAGACTGTGTGGTGTGAATTAGCATCACAACCAATGATGAACTTCTGCCCATGAGCTGTACAGTAATTGATAAAGCTCTGTACTTCTTCCGGAGGTGGGTCGTTACCGTCCCCGGGAAAATAGGCTGATGCCATATTAATTGTGACCATGCCTCCTCTGGATAGAGGTATCTCTAATGAGACCGCAGTTATGTCTCTGGAAATAAATTGGTTAATTGAAAAGATATTGTACGACGAACGACAGAGAATCGCTGTCCTCGTCCTTTCTACTACTGTGTTGTAAATTAGCTTAGCTGTCTTACTTGGCAAACCTTTAATTCTTCCATTGTTGGTCCACGGCTCTTTGATAAGCGCTATGTCCCAGTTGTTTGTGTTGAAGAGGCGACTCAGCATAGATGTGGCGGCCTTAGATCTATGTAGGTTGATTTGTAGGCATCTTACAGACGCGTGCATAGATCTTTATGTTTTCGGGCCCTCCAATGAGCAGCCCTGTGTGCTGCTACTACTAGCACGTGGTTTGGTGAAACTCTGTGAGTTCAACCCATGTTTTTTATCAGGCTTGTTCCCCTTTCCAGGTCTGCGCCCTCCAAGTGCAGTGCCCAAGGCTCCTGGCGCGTTTGGGTCATCTTTGTTCACGGGATCTTTCTGGCTGGTGTAACCAGCCGCTCTTTCCACGGAGCGATTTAGCCCTGCTTTACCTGCTGATGGTGCCTGTGTCCTCTCAGTCCTGTTACTCCTCTCACCATTCTTTTTGGGGCGAAAGTACACGGCTCCAAACAGCCGGTTAACTTTATAGTTGGAGGCCTTTAATATCTCTGCCGTCTTATGCGACACCGACAAGGTTAGTTGCAGGAGATCATTCTCCCTGTCTTTCCTTGCAAGAATTGTCCACTCCGCGTTCCTGAGATCCTTATTCTGGACTCCCAAGCGAAGCATCTTCTCGTTTGCCTCGTTTTTGCAACGAGGAAGATATACGAAGAATATTTTGGGGCGCGGTAATTAGTCCTCCCCGACTGCTTTTAGGTTGGCGTTTTCCTATAGCTTTAGGGTCGGCACAGTAGCAGTAAGCCACTCCGCCGTGTTCTAGTCAGCACAGTTGACAGTCAACCATCCATTCCTCGTGCGGCATTCTAAAAATGTCGGGCTAATGCCGTCCATTGGTAGTTCCGCCACTGCATACATGATGATATCTTGTACAGCCAGGATCTGGCTGGTACCTAGTTTGACTTCTGGGAAGCTTTCGTCGGTTATTTCCAACCTGATGGCCTTCACTGCGTCCTTGTAGGTTAGCTTCACCTCGTCGGAGCTGCCACCATCTCCTAGCTTCGGACCTGTCATATCTTGTGAGCTACCCTTTCCTTCGGTTAACAAAGGTTGCTCTTTCTTCTCCCTTTTTGCTGGGGTGTTCTTTGGGGTCATGTCGTCTGACCGGCTCCATTTAGCTGTAGTGACCGTTTGATCTTTTATTTTAATTTGGCACTGTGCCAGAGCTACCTCGTGAGGAATGTCCGCCAATTTAAGATGGGCAAGACGCTTTTTCGCAGCTCCGCTGAGTCTTTTTCTCTTTTTTTTGCTATCCTCGAGTTCCAACTCCTCGAGGCTGCTTTTAATTTCGGCGGTTGTAGGCACTGATGCGGTGTCCGAGAATGATGGCACTTGTGCGCCTTGTACTCGGTCACCGACAATGGTATCCGCGCTTGAGTGTTCACTGCTATCATCAGATAGCGTGGTTTCCATATTAAAATTCTCAGAGGTAGGTCCTTGTTGGACCTTGTCATCCTCTGAGATAGGTGCGTCTAGAGAAGCACCTCCCTCATATTTTTTTTATTTCTGAAATATCCATGCAGTTTCGGATTTGTTAAGAGGAAAAGAAGGTCCACCACAGCAGCGCCTCTTACTGTGGTAAGGCTAATTGAAACCGGAGGTCACCAGGTATCCAGAGTTCCGTGCTAGAGACCAAATAACCCATCGCCATTCATTCCTCGGCGCACGTAGCTCACCTTGGATTTGGGTTTTTTGTCAAGGTTATTCCTTCCTTTAGCGTCGTACTTTAGCCTGTCGTTCGGTAAACAAACAATCAGTTACCGGTGATAACCACGGGGAGGTAGCACGTACACTTGCGAACCACGATTAGGTTACCCCTCACGCGGTCGTGTGCCCTAGACAGGACTGCCTAAAACATAACCAGAACAGCCTGCTGGAGCTCACTCTAGTGAAGGTTACGGAGTTGGTGATTACTACACAGTTTTGTTCCCCCTTCACCAGACGTCCAGACCACCTGCCAAGAGTTAAACTATGTAATAAATTATGCAGTTTGTTCTGTTCAAATTTACCTAACACATTTAGCGTATTCGTGGTAAATCACGGTTAATCTTTTAAAATTATTTAAATGCTTGCAAAGGTTTTTGTCTGACTTTCTTGAAAAATAAAATTTACAGACTTTGTATACTAGAAATTTTGTTTGTCAACTACTAACTGATTTTCAATTTTTGCATCGATCATGCCAACATAAATAAAATTAATTTTGGCCAAAAATACATTTGTACCCCTTCCAGTGAAATCGCGGGAGTTTTACGAATTATCATGACTACCTTATCAGAGTGCGATATACTAGAATGACAAGCAATAGAACCATCACTGTCGGTAATAATCTCGTGATTAACAACAGTTTACTCGATGTTTATATTTTCTGAAAAAGAAGGTTTGATTCTGTCTATAGAAACTTTCATTTTCCTACCTTTGTATTCGATATCAAAAACATTAATGGAACATGCAAGAACTAAATACGAACCAGAACGATGAAATCTGTTCCTAAATAGGCGTGTGAACCGGTTTCTAATTCCTCATGGATAAAGACTCTATTACTGCAGTGTCTTGAAGGTGGTACAGTTCGAGTTTTTTCGAAATGTATTTTCAATGCTTTAACAAATTCGGACTGACGATTTTAATATTTATTAGTATATATTTTAATATTTATTAGTATAATAGTGTACGACGTACAGTGTTTCAAAAAACTAATTTGGCGGCAGATGCACCTAAGTCTTATTTAAAAACCGCCCCCGGATCTGTGCCATCTTGCAATCTACCGTTACGCTTTGGATTATAATTCATGTTTTTTTGTGAGTTAGGTTAACCAAATAAGGAGGAAGAAGGTTCTGCAAAGAGCTGAGGTTTGAATTGGAATCTTTGATCTTTAAGTATCGATTTAGGAACTCCAATCTTGCAATCCAGCCCGAGTAAACAGCATGAACTACCGTTGCTGCTTTAATGTCCGGAACAGGAATAGCTTCTGTCTGTCAAGCTAGGCAATTTCTATAACCATTCATTTTGTGTCTTTATTTATATTTGGCCAAATTACATCTTCCATCAAAATTTTCACTGATGATTTCACTCCACGGTGAGATAAAGTATGAAACGAATTAAAAACGAATTGATGAAATCTTTTAGGAATAAATGGTATTGGCTTATTAGTGGACATGTCGCAGAATAATACTTTATTAGAATAAAATGATACAGGAATTTGTGTAAAATGTAAAGTGATGATATTCTGTAAAATTCCATTCAGTTCGCCGTCCTTAACTTGTGCATCCGCAATTTTGCCATAATCAATATTTTCAGATAATGAAATTTGATTGATATGTGAGAGTGCGTCAATTACGGACATATGTTATATGTTGATCGTAAACTATCATATGTAGTCTAGATGCTTAAACCTTAAATTGCTTTGGCGATGCCTTGTCCAGAGTTTCCTAAAATGCTAAACCAGTGGTTTATGGTCCGTGAACAGTGTAAAATATATGCCTTTGAGTTTAAGCGAAATGGCATTTATCTATATGTTAATAATAAGACCATTCATGCTCATCTAAGTTCATGAAGCGACCATGTTAACGTCTAAGTGCACAAAATAAACGGCAAACTTAATGATATAACACAGCTATTATAAACCGTTGGAATGATTATGCTGCATTTCGTAGGGCAAGTCATTCTAACCATCATTCGACTGGAATCTGGTGATAAGGTGACCCCACCACTTGGAACCTCCATGACTTAACTCTACCTTAGCTGCATTCAAATTTTCGAATTAGACGGTGTATAAATTTCAAAAATTTTCGAAATCGACTTACAAATATTTGGTGGAATTACTGAAAAGTCAGCTCCTGTATCGACTAAAAAGTTTTGCTTGAAGTTTAAATTTCGGATTAAAAGGCGACAAGTGGTTTGCTCAAGCATTAAACGTTGCCTTATTCGGTTTTTTCAAAAACGACAAGTGTTTATACGATGAAACTCACTTGTTAGCTTTATCTTCAATTTTCCGATGGTAAAAACTGGACGATTTTGATTATTACCGTCCCACCAGTCGACCGGGATCGGTTTGTCTGAGAATACAGCGCTGAAATTTCGGATAAAACTTGTTTTTTTTAAATAAATCAAGTTTGTTATTTCGTGAATGAAAAAGGAAGAAGCAATTGAGGACACACTTGCGGTGGCTTCGATTGAATTTAATGGAAATTGAGACATCGCCTCCATAACATTATCCAGCTCTTCCTGATAATACCCTTAACGGCACATCATTCTCAAACGGTGTTAACACCATTTAAATCTGAGGTGGCAAGCGTTTTAGCCAAAGCTGTTTAACCGAATATTCCTTAAAATTATTACCAGCTTTTATTTGCTATCACCGAGCGACAAGCCATGAAGTAGTTTGTTTAATTTTGGCTTCTCGGACTCTACCACACCTTTTATATCTTCATGTTTCAACACCGAGTAAGGTTTGGGGACCATTATCCAGGTTGCCACAGTTGTAATATTAGCAACATTGAACTATTGTTCTTTTATTTCAAACCAAATAGAAGGATTTTGTGTGAAAGTGATTTTGGAGCTTTAAACGAGGCTGGAGAAATAAAATTCACAGATGGCTGGGAAGAAACCACCGGTATTTTAGTATCTTCTACGGGTACCATGTTAGTATTTAGATTAGCACTCGAAAGTATGTAGATTAGCAAGAGAAATTAGTATTGACTAGAAGTCGCATCTGTGGGGTTATCAACAATTGTGACTTACAAGTAATACAACTCACCTACCAAAGATGTTTCTCCTCAAATTTCCAAGTGCAGGGGCAGGTAGTGAAGATGAATCCAATAATCTACTAAGCTTTACCGACAGCAACTTGTTCGTCGATGAACGTGTTGTTGTATGATTGACGCTGATGATGATGCACGGGTACCAGAACTATGTGACAATGATTGCAGCGGTATACATTTTGTGAACTATGGCGCTTTAAAATGAGTATACATCTATATTTTGTGGAAACTTTTTATTTATTGTGTAGGTTGACAATGAAAAACAATGTTGTTTATATGGCTCCTTGCAGTATTTCGAAGATTTCGGCGCCTATCTCGCGAATAATAATCGCAACGTTATGTCTTAAAGATGGAAAGGAATTGTCTGTGAGTTATCCATAACATCTATCCTTAACGAAACGCCATAGAACAAAGTCGAACGGCGTCAAAGCCCGTTAAATCGTAGCTCCGTGCAGGCCAATTGAAATCTCGAAAACGGCTGATTAATAGTTTGCCCACTCAGAGAACTGAACCTTGTAGGCCAGTTACCGCGATCGACGTCGATGGTTTCTGTACTACGCTTATGGACCACAGGGGGAAGGGGAAGTTGTGCAACGGGAGAACAACATAACAAATCGATACACCTAGCAAGGAAGCGGATCATCCACTTGTTATGTGATCATCTCGCAGGAACAGAGGCAAAAGCGGCAGTAGGAGTGTTAGAAGAATTGGCCGATGTGTTTGCCTTGAACGAGCGCGATGGAGTAATAGAGAAGTCTAGCAGCCCTTGGAGTTCACCGGTCGTTCTCGTGCAAAAGAAGGACGGTTCGATGCGGTTCTGTATCGACTATCGTAAGCTGAATAATGTAACTAAAAAGGACAGCTACCCATTGCCACGAATTAACGACACCTTGGACACGTTATCAGGAGCAAATATCTTCAGCACGCTGGATTTCAAAAGTGGGTACTGGGAGGTAGCAATCCATGAAGAGGACAGAGAAAAGACGGCCTTTACTGCAGGTAATGGCCTATACCAATTTGCAGTAATGCCATTTGGTCTATGCAACGCTCCTGCCACATTTGAGAGATTTATGGAGCACGTTCTACAGGGTCTCAATTGGAGAACATGTTTAGTATACCTTGACGATATCATCGTATTAGGACGAACATTTAACGAGCACCTGAAGAATCTACAACAAGTCCTTCAAACCATTAAAGCAGCCGGATTCAAGCTAAACGCATCTAAATGTAGTCTCTTCAAAAATGAAGTCAATTACCTGGCCACATTATATCAAGACAAGGAGTACGAACTGATCCAATAAAAACATACATGAGCTGAGGAGTTTTCTAGGGCTATGTTCCTACTATAGACGATTTGTTCCGAACTTTGCGGATGTCGCCAGAAGCCTGCATCGACTTAAGGAGAAAACTCAGCCCTTTAACTGGGCAAAGGAGCATGAAGACGCGTTCGCGCAGCTAAAGAAGAAGTTATGCAATTCTCCAATTTTGGCGTATCCACGTGCAGGAGATCTTTTCATCTTGGATACCGATGCAGTAATACGGGAATAGGAGCAGTGCTGTCGCAAAACCAGGGAGGTACGGAACGGGTTCTACCCTACTACAGTCGCGCACTATCCAAACCTGAAAAAAACGATTGCGTAACCCGGAGAGAATTGTTGGCGGTGATCGATAGTGTCAAACATTTCCATAAATACATGTATGGACAAGAATTCCTTTTACGAACGGACCATGCAGCTCTGAAATGGCTAATGCAGTTTAAGGAGCCAGAGGGACAAGTTGCGAGATGGATCGAAAGACTACAGACCTACACGTTCAAAACAGAGCACAGGCGAGGATTGTTACATAACAACGCAGATGGAATGTCCAGGAGGCCCTGTAGTCTTCAGTGTACACACTGTTCCAGACAGGAACAAAACAATCTCATTGCGCAAGTTTCGAGGATCAGAGTATAGACCGAAGATCACTGGACTAGGGAGCAATTAGCGGAAGACCAGCGACACGATCATTCCATTGCTCCAATTATCAAATGGATAGAGGAAAGTATCAGACTGCAGTGGCCAGGGATTGCGACTTCCAGTGCAACCGTGAAAAGTTATTTGGCCCAGTGGAAGTCGTTGAAGATCCAGAATGGATTGCTGATAAGACTTTGGGAATCGATCGACGGCAAAGACAACAAACCCCAAATCGTACTACCAGAAAACCGGATAGGACAAGTCCTGCAAGAGATTCATAACAGCAGATCTGAAACGTTAGTCAAGATACGGCTCCGGTTCTATTGGGTCAATTGCAGAAAAGATGTGAAGGATTGGTGTAAGAAGTGTGAGGTGTGCGCAGCCAGTAAAGGACCACAAACAAGAACAAGAGGAACGATGCAGCAATACAATGTCGGGGCACCGTTCGAGCGGATAGAGATCGATATTGCTGGCCCATTTCCTCTGACAAAGGATGGTAATCGGTACATACTTGTTTGCATAGACTATTTCAGTGAATGGGTCGAAGCATATCCGATAATGAATCAAGAAGCTCGAACAGCTGCGGACGTGTTGGTAAACAATTGGGTATGCAGATTTGTAGTACCGTTAGAGCTACACTCCGACCAAGGCCGAAACTTCGAATCATTCGTGTTTCAGGAGTTGTGTCATATACTCGAAATCAAGAAAATAAGGACTACACCATTGCATCCACAGTCTGATGGCATGGTTGAGAGATTCAACAGAACACTGGAAGAGCACCTACGCAAGGAGGTTAACGTCAACCAGGATAATTGGGACCAGTGCATTCCATTGTTCATAATGGCATATCGTAGCGCAATCCATGGTACTACAGGGTACTCACCAGCCATGGTCGTGTTTGGTAGAGATCTCCGATTACTAAGAGCCAGTTACTAAGCAAGACTACACGACAGAGTTAAGGCAAATAATGATCAACGTACACGCTACAGTAAGGGACAATATAGTGAAGGCCAGAGACCGCATGAAGACGAGATATGACCGGCGGTCAAACAGCATAGGATTTAAGGAAGGAGATTTGGTTTGGCTCACATCGATAGATTAACACGTTACAACGCCGGAAGCATTCATGAATCTGTTCGACGATTATGCCTAACATACACACAAATCACATCTGAGTCGTTCTTAGCCGAGTGGTTAAGATTGCAGGATGGTGAGGTGAAGATATATGGTTAGAACCTCATCGGGGCAGTGTAATTTTTATGACAGATATTTATTTGGCATCAAACGACAGATATTAACGCGATGAGTTACAAATACAGACTGACGATTATTGTTACAGCAAAACACAGAAATATTCCAGAAGATGGGCGTGGCCGATGGAAGCAGAGCATGGAAGACGTATACAATTACAAACAGATTCATACACACAGTTAAAAAGTAAACAGTGAGATTAAAATAAGTAGTCAAAGTGTTGAACTGTGTAGTAATTCATTGACAAATAAATTGTACCCGTGTAAATAAAACGAATCAGTGTTTATTATTGCAAAATCCGTAACGAATTCCTGTTAAGTCCGAAATTCGTAACAATACATATAAAACTACATATAAAATAAATTATTTTTTCTAATCTTAAGTTTTATTATAATAATAAACTGTCAACATACGTGTTGTTGATCGTCCGCAGCATCTAAAAACATACAAAAAAAACACAGAGAATCATTTGGGACACAATTATTTAGATGAAATTTGATACAACAGCGATACGGCATTATGCAAAATCAATCCTTTGATTTTTTAAAAGCATTAAACCACAACCTATTTGTTTATAAAACATTTATTTTCTTTATTGTGACACTTAATTATTTGGTATGATCAAGTACCAACCTTTTCAATTAAAATTAATTTTCATTGTAAATAATTATAGTAAAAGAAGTACCAACTTGATTATACCAATTAATTATGTGAAATGCTAGATGGCGATACTATTGTATAACAATTAAATTTAATTTGTATAACACTTTTTAGTATAAAAGAGCGCTCTGTACTATTCATAAAAATATTGTAAAAAGAGACATTGTGAATTAAAGCTCTTTTAGTAAATACAGTGAACAACAAAATTGTGAAATAAATTGTGAAGAAAAAATAAACATAAAATTGTGAAGATCGGGTGTTTTTTATTTTAATATAAACTGCGATCATAAAGAAGCCCCCTTCAAAACGCGAAACAATACGAGTAAGTATAAAATTAAAAAAATTCAACATTTTTTAGTTAAATCTAAAAAAAAACCTTCATTGGTTTTGATCAACAAAACTTTAAAATATATCTAAAAAAAAATTATTTGAGTCAAAATTTATAATCAATACATGAAATTATCTTCGGTATGTTAATCTTTTAATTCAGTACTCTGATTCCGGTAGATTAATCCAAAACTGAAGCCGGGGTATGCATTAAATTTCCCAGATGTTGAATTAAAGTTTGTTTTTTTTTTTTGTCCTTTTTTATACCAACTGGTTTGGTTTTGCTGAGAGGCAATGGTAACACATTCGTTTTTAAAATTTTTTGATTTAAGAAATTGATTCTTATTGGCTCTTTATTATGGTCAATCCTGTAAAAAAAATAATAACTTCCTCTTTGTACCGCCACTTGCACTATATCATTTATGTATGGACGTGGAGTTATTATTTTTTTTTTTTTCAATTTATATTGAGAGGTATAATCAGGCCATTCATAAAAATCTTCAAGCAGCATTTGTTTCAATTCTACGTGTATTGCAGCACTGCTAACTGCTTGACTAAAATCTTCGAAATCATACAATTTGTTTTTACATCTTTTCATCCACAGAGTCAGCCTACATAAAAGTATGGCCTGTCTCAAAATATTTTATAGTTATCGTTTCAGCTGATATTTCGCTAGAGTTAACAAGATAAATAAGAAACGAGAAAAATGCCCAGTTTTTATTTTGAGCTGAGTAATTATCTCCCCATAATATTATTTTTTTAATATCTCTGTGATGTTCGAAAAATTTATAATATGAACTTATAAGTTTATCCTTCGTGCGTCCAGATAACACTTCATGCCACAATACTGGAATAATCTTCAGATCAGTATGTTTTTTCCTACCGGAGCAAATGTTTCATTATACACGACAAGCCTATTTACAAAAATTTCTGTTTTGAACATCTCCATTCGTGGTAGCATAATAACTTTCTGTAAATCTGCTGAATAAATTACGGTACCATGTTCAATAAGATCAGCATCTTGCTTATATTGTTTTCTGGATTCGTTGGCTCTGTCAATATGTTTTTTCCACTCAATGTCCAATGTCTTAACTGATAGATCGCTTGGCAAGTACAGGCGATTCGGCACATGTTCTCTTCTATAATGCGAAACATCAGGATTAAATTCTAATATGTGCTGTTTGATAGGTGTATCATATATTTTATTATGAACGGAATTTTTCCCTCTGTAATCTTTTGGAGCTTCAACTGAGTTAATATAACTTTTTAAAGCAGTTTGCAAAGGCTTGTCGTTTGATGGCTTATATCCTAAGTAAGTACTTGTTGTAACATGAACGATTTCCTATCCGAACTATTTAACTTCCAGAATGACTCGTTTAACGCTTTACGACGATTTTCACATACATTTTGCAGACACTTCTTTTTGCATACACACGGTGGTTGAAGTGGATGCTTTACTATTTGTTTTAGTTTTTTTTTCTGAATTTCTTTCTTTCTTACTGTCCCCGTTTTGGTAAAATCTATTGCTGCTTTTTCGATATTATCCGAATTCAAGTTTTTCTCCAACGCCAATAACTCGTTTGCTTACAATTCCCCTAATTGGTTCAACCCCGTCAATATATCATTTTCGGTAATCTTAATGCTTGTTTCCTCTGTGGAATCTACATTTAAACAATTGTCTCTGTCTATTACCTCGTTAGTTTTAAAAGTTGCAAACTCTTCGGTTGTATTTAACTCAGTAATACCTTCCATATTTTTCGAATCATAATTGGAGAAACTAAAGCTGGAAACTTTTAATAGATTCTGGTCAAAAGATTGGTTTTTGTTTAGAGGTGCCATTGGTATCGTTTTGAGTTCATGGTGCTAAATATCACAGGTATCCTCAAAATGCTGTGCTGTTTCTTCTTCTAATATTCTCGATTGAATAGTGCTTGTTGTCAATGTTTGGTTTTCAATTTCTATAGTTGATATTAATACCAATTCCAATGACGTCGGTGAATTAATATAATTTCACCTTATATCAGAGATATTTTCAAAAGGCTGTGTGTTTGGCACTTCTACATATAACAATTGGTTGATTATCATTTGTCAAAGTTTATTTCATTGTATCAATTGGTACCGATGCCAATTCAATTGGTAGAGTTGGCTTTTCGCAAGACATTAGCTGATTCTTTAATAGGTATTATATCATTTTGTAATAATTTTACTGGCTCATAATTTTTTGCTGTCGACGTTTCAATCGTTTGCTCGTTTTGATATTGCATTTCTGGGCCTCCGCTGATTCATCGGCGGTTGGAAAAAAATCATGGTCAATGGATTCAATGTTGATTTTCAATTTTGTTTCTTTTCGAAATTTTTCTCTTAGTAATTTGTTTTTTTTCGCCAGTATCATTAACATTTGTGTACTCCTTTGTGACATGTTTCCTGAATCTGAGAATAAAATAAAATTAATCTTTAAAAAAAGACGTTTCTCAAGCCTCTATCAAGTAAAATGGATATGCTTTTTTTTTAAACCGGACAAACTAAACACTTAACATAATTTATTCATAACTTACTATTCATAATATTATGCAATAAATTGTTCACTTTCACGGTAAATTTACTATGCACCAACAGAAATCACTTGATCACATACAAAATCAACACCCGAATTATATGAAATTATATCGAAATTGAGCCAGCCTGTACATTATAATTATTGTCTAAACAAGCAGAAATATAACGGTACTTTATATGAGAAAGTTCTCAATTAAATGAGAAATTAATACTTAGTCGAGACCGGTGCTGTCGCACTGAAAACTTTAAACGGAGTACGTTTCAAATTTTCAGTGCAGTATTTCAACTCAGAAGGGAGCACAGTACATACGAAAAACGATAGTTAGACCTTGGTCGTTAGTTGGTGTTCTGTGTTAAAAAAAAAAATCACGATCCAGCAAATTTCATTAAAATTGTTTTTAGTTTTTGAGCCAAATTTGAATATTAAAAGAAAAGTGATTTATTTATTGGTTTATAATTTTTTATCTATTTTACTATATAAGCGTTAAGCCCTGTTAAACTATTTAGCTGCTCGAGCTAAATAGTTTTTAACGCGGCCACAACTCTCCAAAAAGTCACAGATATTTTTAGATTATCGTTTTGAGATTTTTAAGATTTATGTTAAAGCAACTTTAGCTGTGAACCCTTTTCATTTTCAAAAGATGAATACCAATGGAGACATGTCAAATATGGAAGGATAATATGTTATTCTAGGATATTTATACTGCTGAATCGGTAATAATGACAACATACTCGTAAAGGGTGGGCCATCTAACTTTTTTTTTTTTGAACTAGCGGTTATTTTGAGTATGGTAAGGGTTATGTCACTTTTGATTTGACAGAAAGTTAGTTTCATCCTTCCGCTGAACGAAAATGATTGTATATTCGCTTGAGCAACGCTGGGAAATACTTCGAAAATCTTGGCAAAAAATCATTTGTTCGGATGAGGCGAACTTCCATCTTAGCGGCTATGTAAACAAGCAGAATTGTCGCATTTGGGGCACGGAGAACCCGCACGTGATCGTAGAGAAGCCGATGCATCCGCAACGAGTGACTGTTTGGTGCGGATTTTGGTCCGGTGGCATCATTGGGCTATTTTCTTTGAAAATGAGCAAGGAGCCGCCGTTACTGTTAATGGTGAGCGCTACCGCGCCATGATAAACGATTTTTTGTTCCCGGCACTTGAAAAGGAGGACATAGGCAACATTTGGTTTCAACAAGACGGCGCTCCGTGCCACACAGCAGACGTTTCAATTGATCTTTTGCGCACTGTCTTATCAGCCAAAATGCTAATGTGATTTGGCTGCCTCGGAGCTGTGATTTGATGCCGTTGGACTATTATCTTTGGGGTGCAACTCAATCACAAGAGGCACGAGCTGAACGAAATCAATAACGGCAATTGGAACGGAGACAAGCGCGCCGGTTCGTAGTTAACAGACGCAGAGCAAATGACCGACAACGCCAACAAGTACATCGAGCATTTACATCCGCTTCGTTCCTTCGTCTCGCATTCGAGTACGAGCCAGATATTGAATATTCCGCTCATCCGAAAGTGCTGATTGGTGCTATGGACAAGGAATGTCCCAATAGTCATGCGCTCAAATTCAAACATGAATCAGCCGGGATGTGTTGCTCATCAGGAAAAGTGCAACTACCAGAAATTGAGACACCCCCAGAACCATTGAACGGTTTGCTCATCGGCACAGATCGAGATTCAAACCTGTTCCTGAAGCCCATTCGAACATTGAATTCATGCTTCCGAATGACTTCGTTCGGAGCAACAGAAATAGTTCACAATACTGCAGCAAATGGTTAATAATTCAATTCAACGTTCAAATCAAAGGCCAAGTGTACCACAAAGTAGGCTCATTGCTGCCAATGCCCGAACCACATACATTTTAACTAATCTACTTGCGGTGAGGACATCAACCGTGTGGGTGGACATTGTGGCTACAATTACCTCAATTCGTTTAATGCCAGGCGCATCTTCGGCGAACTAGACGCCCTATTGAACGAGCACAATGAATTATTGAAAATATTCAAGTTACACATGCATGAATTGGGAAGTGACAATCACGCTATTATCATCAATCCTAAAAAAACACCCAGCTGGAGAGCACGTGCGTAGATTCAATGCGCCTGTTGTTGACGACGTTGCTGGAATCATGATTGGCGACCGCACATCGACGCGAGATATCGTGATTCGAAGAAGAAACAATAATCTGGAGTTCTTCGCCGACACACACCGTTCATACGACACTCTCCAATATCCGTTAATTTTCTGGAGGGGACAAAACGGATATTGCATAAACATTAAACAACGAAATCCCGCCACCGGTAATTCATTCATTATGAACATCGTTACTCATGTTTACTCATGAGTTTACATCTTTGCTATTACCAGGCCAAAATGCAATACATCGTCATGAGATTACAGCACGTGTGTTCAAACAAAAATTGAAGTCTTTAATGAGCTTCATTACAAAATTACACGTATTCGGTCCCACATGTTGCTGGATGTATTCGGTTGAATGGCAAAAGCGAGGATTACCTCATGCACACATTTTGATTTGGTTACTGGCACCTACTGATCAACTAGTGTTCGATATTGTTACCACAAACATGATTCATGGCCCATGCGGTGATCTGAATCGTTTATCCCTTGCGTGGCAGATAAAAATTGTGCAAAGCATTTTCCTAAAGATTTCACCAACAAGACGATATCGCCGAAGAAACGCAGACATTGACATTGACAATCGTTGGGTGGTACCATATTCGCCTCTGCTGAGCAAAACGTTCAATGCTCATATTAATGTTGAGCACTGCAGTTCGGTGAAAAGCATCAAATACATTTGGAGGTATGTGAATAAAGGCTAAATGTGATATAGCTTTGTTTCAAATTCAAAATACCAATGTACCAAAATACCAATCAACAATGACGAAATAATCCGCTACCAAATTGGCCGATACATCAGCTCCAATGAAGCTGTCAGCAGTTACACATTAAGCCATACATCATGAAAACGGCCAACGCATATTTTTCACCAATGAGACAACAATTGAGCGTGCCATAAATCTACCAAAAACTACACTCACGGAGTTATTCGAATTCTGTAATCGTGCGGATACCTTTGGTGCCTTTGCACGAACACTACTCATATCCGAAATACCACGCTATTTCACATGGAATCAAGCAAAAAAATGCATGCCCCGCAAGCTAGGCACACCAATTGATGCGTGCGCCGAACCTTTTTAAATCAAACACTTTGGGCCGAGTATATACAGTCACTCCGAGGCAGATTGAGTGCTTCCATCTGCGACTGTTGTTGGGTTATGTCAGGGGCCATTATCATTTCAAGATATACGCAAAGTGAATGGACAACAGTATCCAACTGATAAAGATGCATGCCTTGCACTCGGCTTGCTCGAAGATGACAATCACTGGGACGATATACTTGCTGAAGCAGTATTGGGCTGTACACCAACACAAATTCGTCTACTATTCGCTATAGTGTTGACTACATGTTTCCCGGGACGAGCAGACACGTTGTGGGATAAGCACAAATATTCAATGACTGACGATATATTGCATCGAATTCGTACACAGTGCAACGATCTAACGATTACATTCAGCGACGCTATGTACAATGAAGCATTGATTGCTATCGAGGATCTTTGCGTTTTCATTGCCAATGTACCACTCAGTCATTTTGGTATGAGTTCGCCAAACCGAAGTGCATCTGATTTAATGTACACCGAAATGAATCGTGAACTGCAGTACGGTACTACAGAAATGGCAACGATTGTTACTCGCAATGTCCCACTACTGACTCATGAACAAAAACTCATTAACGACCGCATTACGCTGGCAGTTTCGGCGGTACAAGGTGAAGTCTTTTTTTTTGGATGCACCAGGTGGAACTGGTAAACTATTTCTCATTTCGGTAATTATCGCCGAAATACGATCAAATAATGGCATCGTATTGTCCGTTACATCATGCAACCTTTGTTGGATGGAGGCAGAACAGCTCCTTCAGCATTTAAGCTGCCACTGAATATTCAAAATAACACAGACGCAATGTGCAACATTAAAAAAACAACCGTTCATCGCCGCAGTGCTGAAACAATGCAAAATTATCATCTGGGATGAATGTACTATGGCACACAAACATTCTGTTGAGGCGTTGAACAAAACACTCAAAGATATAAAAAACAACGACCAACTATTCGGCGGCACTCTGTTACTCCTTCCAGGTGATTTCAGACAACCACTTCCCATCATTCCATGTTCAACGCACGCTGATGAAATCAATGCTCCCATGAAATCATCGCCACTGTGGCGTAATGTTAAAAGAGTCCAGCTAAAAATAAACATGCTCGTCCAAATGCCACAAGATCCATCCGCTGACACATACTCGAACCAATTGTTAGATATCGGCGATATAAAAGTTGCTGTTTATGAAAATACTGGATGCATAAAATTGCCCACTAATTTCTGCACAATCGTTGATTCGCAAAATGCTCTCATTGACCGCATATGTACGCACACACTGCCATTTTGGCAGCAAAAAATGTGGATGTCGACGATTTAAATTTCAAGATTCTACGACTGAAAGTTGGATTCCCGATTATTTTACTTCGGAAATTGAACCCACCACAGCTGTGCAATGGCACGCGATTGACCATTAAAAAATTGATGAAAAGCGTTATCGAAGCCACCATTTTGAATGGCAAATTCCGAGTCGAAAATGTTTTGCTGAAACTGAACTTGAATTCAATTCAAACGCGTTCAATTTCCTATTAGATTGGCATTCGCAATGACAATCAATAAATCGCAAGGCCAAACGATGTCTGTTTGCGGCTTAGATTTGGACACATCATGTTTTTCACACGGACAATTATACGTAGCATCGTGGGCAAACCATCGATCTTATTTGTGTTGGCTAAAGACGGACTGACAAAAAATATCGTACAGATATACACAGTAATTTTTTCAATTTCCAATTTTCCGATTTTTTATTTTTTTTCATACATACAATATACCGGAAGTTTTATAGAGCAAAAATATATCCGACACAATAAATAAACCAAAACTACCTTGCTGAATTTACAATAATACTGGATGTTTTCGAAGACAAAAATTCTTTCATATCGCCGATTTATTATGTATGGCTTTATCAATT
The DNA here is from genome assembly GCA_958295665.1 of Tipula vernalis. NCBI lineage: Eukaryota > Metazoa > Arthropoda > Insecta > Diptera > Tipulidae > Tipula > Tipula vernalis. The sequence continues at coordinate 148,848,338 of OY282560.1, read as the reverse complement.
TCAATGTTCGAATATTGTTTATACAAGATATTGATTCTCTGATATGTACTCGTATATGTATACATATTTAGATACAATGAAAATGTAAATATTTATACAGTAATTTAATATTCCGTAAAGTGGGATGAGTTTTGTTATCGTATACGGTGAATCTGGCAGTGCGAATGAACTGTTATTTAAACATGCCATTCGTTTATTTGCAAATAGACTAACCATTGTTAGATATTTAATTGAATCAACAAATGGTCTGCGATTTTTTATTTTTTTTTGTTCGTATGAGAATTTACTGTGCCGCCAACAATAGGTACGTCGTCCTCATTTTGAATATTTCTCGCTAAACAATAGTGTTATAAAATAAAAGTTAGGTGCTTGTTTTAATTATATATTGTACAAAAATATCGGCGTAACTGTTGTGGTCTATATTTACACTATTGTCTCACACCATACAATAACTAAAGTATAAACATAAATTTTGAAAAAATAAAAATAAAAGGATGATATCAAACTGTGCCTACACATAGAGAGGCAGACAAATTTAATTTTAGAAAAATTAAATTTCATATTTCAGACCGTCTGCCAAAAAGGAAATTTGAAAAGTTTTATTTTTGTTTGCACTCGACCAAAGAATGTACATAATGTTTAAGCTTTTAGGCTATAATTTATCCAGTTGAACTGTGTCTATTTACATAAAATATGGATTTTTATGATAAATGGATAGTACAGAATTTCATGGAGAATAGCCAAAATGTTAATTTGTTGGTAATCATTGAAAATAAAAATTAAATGTTATTTATTAGCGTTTCAGTAAGGATAATAAATTTCGAAGCACACCAACTTGTTTGCACAGTACACAATAGAAAGCGACATTTTCGCATAAAACCAATTTCTCAGTTTTAATTAGATATGAACATGTCTTTGTATTTCATAATAATAATAATAATAATAATAATAATAATAATAATAATAATAATAATAATAATAATAATAATAATAATAATAATAATGCTTTATTCAATGTATAAACCGTGGCTTTTGTACATCACACATAATTACAACAGCAGAAAATAACTTAAAATTAACAATAAATATTTCAATATCAATATAACAATAATTAGCAAATATACAACAATGGACATATATACATAATTAATTACAATATGTACAAGAACTTTGATAGTAAGTTACTAATTTAAACATAACCTTTTTAAATCCGTTAATGGAACTTATATTTTTTAATTCTGTAGGCAAACTGTTCCAAGTGATAATCGCATTTATTAATCCAGAGTTATTGTAAACATTAGTTCTACTAACTGGCAAATTAACGTTCCTAGTTCTCAATGACCTAGAAAAATGTAATTTATCATGCAAGTACAATGGTACACCCGATTTAATTATTCGAAAAATAAAGACAGCAATTCTATAACAGTAAAACTCAAACAAGTCACATCCAAGAATCTTTAAATTCGGAAACATGATCAAACTTTCTAAGGTCACGAACATATCTCACACAATTATTAAACGTAACCTCAAGTAACCGCTTTGAGGAACTATCACAATTAGAAAATATCACATCACAATAGCTTAAAATAGGTATAATTAAACTTTTCACAAGATATATGTGTAAGTCAACTGGACAAAACTTTTTTATTAGTCTGAGTGAATATAAACCATAATTAACACGCTGGCACATAGAACTTACATGATCATTCCAAGTAAGTTTTGAATTCAATAGTAATCCTAGGTTATTAACCGTTGGAACAAATGAGATTGTATCATTGTTCAAAAATAGCACAGGAGCAATATTATGCGAATTATTTCTAGTGAGCAATAAAGCTTTACTTTTAGTTGGATTAATGGAAAGTGAATTATTTTTGGCCCATGACGAAATATTCCTAAGATCTGCATTAAGTTGGATAACGATTTCCCCCAATTTTAACAAGTCACCACCAATATACAGTTGTAAATCATCAGCATAAAGATAAAATCGGCAATTTAAAATATGGCAAGGTAGGTCATTTATATAAATGGAAAAAAGTAAAGGGCCTAAAATTGATCCTTGAGGTACCCCAGCAATTACATTACTTATACCAGAAAGATCATCACCAAGCTTTACGAATTGTTTACGATTACTCAAATAAGAAAGAAGCAACAAAATAGCAGAATCTGAAAAATTATAATATGACTTTAACTTTTGAAGCAAAAGGATATGATTAACACAATCAAACGCTTTATAAAAGTCTAATAGGACTAAAATTGCAAATGAATTACCTTTATCTAAAATAGCAGATAAATCATCAACAATATGCACAAGTGCAGTAGTAGTACTATGGCCAGATTTGTATCCTGATTGGAATTTGCATAGATAATTAAAGCTATTGAGATGCTGAAGAATTTGAAGTTGTATAATTTTTTCCAGGACCTTGGATAGGGCAGGCAAAATACTAATCGGGCGAATGTCACAATTATTCGAAATTACATCCTTTTTAGGTAGAGGAATAATCGATGCCACTTTCCACAAATTAGGAAATACTGATTTGGTAAAACTCTGGTTAATGATAAATGTAATTTGGGACAGAAACAAATCAATAAATAATTTTATTACTGTGAAGTTTACCATGTCATATGCCATCGAATCAGACTTAACAGTACAAATTACATTCAATACCATAAGTTCATCGACACAATCAAAAGTAAACTCATAACTACCAGAACTAATAAAATCAAAATCGGGTAAAGGCAAAACACCTATAGATTCGTTAAGTTTACTGATCCCTACCAAAATTTCATCAGCAGAAAAGTCAATGACTACTTCAGTCGACTTACATGAAATACCTAGTTTCTTCAAATTGCTCCAGGTTGTTTTAGGTTTGTGCAAATTCCCAAAATAAAATATATTTTTAGCTTGATTGATGCATTTGTTGGTTTTATATCAATAGGCTTTTATCCAATCTAGTCGGTTGTAAAGGTAAATAAAATAAATTATGTAAACATATTAAAGTTTAAATCACCACAACAAATAATTTTTTCATACTGAGATAAATATTCAGAAAAAATTGTTTGTAAATTATTAATATCATCAGTAGCAGGAGGCGGGTTATAAATAACCAAAATAACAATTTTACCAAATCGTCCAACAAGCTCAGACGCCAAAATTTTCAACCTTACCAAAGGCACCCGAGAACAATTTACTAACCCTCAAAGTAGACCTAAAATAAATACCAACCCCACCCCATCGCTTATTATTAATACGATCAAAACGTATTAGTTTATAATTATTGATAAGGAGCGACTTGTTTGTAATTTTGCTGTTAAGAAGAGTTTCAGTTAAAGCAAGAAAATCAAATTTGTATAACAGAATAGTAATTTCATTAAAATGTTTAACCAAACTACGGATATTTAAATGGCCAAATTTTATAGAACAATTTACATTTACCTGCAGATTATCACTTGGAACAATTTGACTACAATAAAAGTTGTTAGAATTTAACTTGTTATACTGTTGGCTGCAGTGGTTGCCCGAAACTTTACTCGTGGAGGCAATGCTGTCCGAAAATTTGTATAACTAAATTCCCGAATGTGTACACCAGTCGGCCAAGTATTTGGATCAAGAGCCTTTACCCGTAAATCTGCTTTTATGCCCAATTTGTAGCAAACAAACTCCAGCGATTCAATGTTGCGTTCTTTGGGAATAAGTTTAAATATTTTGCAGTCCTCAACCTCCAAGCATGTTTTAGCCATAATAGATATATCATTTTCATTAGTATGAGGATCAAATTTGGAAAGGTGTAACCATACTGTCGGTTCAATGACCTTTACCCCAAAATTTTCGGAAAACTGTCTGGTACCACAAATCGATTTTCTGTCCCGATGTTGAGGATTTTTATTTTCAACGGCGGGCACAGCAACACTGGAACTCATTGTGGATGATGTCACCTCAGCAAAGGTTCTCGTAGAGGACAAATGATTTTGCATGGACGAATGATTTTGCATGACCGCAGGTACAGTAGATATAACAAATATATCCCCAGTTTCCATACATGTTTCTTGGTTCAATTTGGCACAATTTGTTCGTGTTTGATCGGCAACAGGCATAGCAATCGCATCTGAACAATCATCGGTAATGATGCAATCGGAAATGTGAGATTCCGCTGGTCTATTAATATTATCCTGTGCTTTCTCCTCGAATCTTTTCATTGGGATTTCAATTTTTTTTAATGATCCCATTATTTGACATAAAATTTTCACTTGTTCACTGTAAATGTTTTTACAACTTTCACAAAACCAAAAAAATGCTATCTGAACCACAAATTACATCGAAAACGTTTTTCCTCAACCCAACACATTTATAGTGGGCAACTTTTTTACATAATCCACTGCACACTAACACGTTCTCAGATATACCTGGAACAGCACACGTCATACAAATGTTCGACTCTATATGATTATATAAATAAACCACACAATAACACAATAACAAGGGATTTGATTTCTAGATGGGGAGTGGTTCGCGTAGAAACGCTGTTTCAAAAAAATGATATAAACTAATCGCTTATAAAGCAAATAAAGGTAGCAATTACAAACAGTCAAATTAGTTTATATAGGTGTACAAAACCGTTTGGATTGTCAAGGCCGGCTAGGCTACCAAAACGCACCTCGAATATGGCCTTTTGAGGTATTCATCGAACGAATGCGACAAGATCTACTAAATAAAGATAGAAAATTGTCATCTCAGGTAAACTGAACTCTCATCTTTCAAAAAGTAACCGTTCAAATGTGTTAACTTTAAAAACACCATGAAAATCAAAAGTTGGGAGAATGTAAAAGTCAAAACGAGTTAAGCAGCAAAAAAGATCCCGAGATAGGAGTACAAGAAACGGAATAGAAGGGCCATGAGGGTGTAAAAATGTGTTACATTAAAGCCAATTAAAGCAGAGCCTTCTAGAGTATAGAGCCATAATCTTAATGACGTATTTTTTAGGAGCTTTTTTAGTGGTATAACTTTTCATTGATTTCCATAGGAATCCATAGTAAAAATGGTGTTTTTTAGCTTCAAGTTTTTCAATGAAAAAAGCAAAAATATTATAAAATGTTTATATAAAAGTTTTCTACTTATCTTTAAGAACAATATACAAGAAGGCCATATTAGTATTAAGTAAATATTAATTGCAGAAATATTAAAATTAAATTATTTCTAAAATATATTTTTTCGAACTTTCATTTTGAAAAATACATCAAAGTTGGCTCTGACAAATTAAAATAATACTTGCTAAATTTATCTTTAGTTTTACTAGTGTACGTAAGATGTCTAAATGGTTACAGAAAAATACGAAAAAAGGTATTTAATCCCAAAATTAACAAACGTTCCTATATTTTGTGAATTTGTTTTGCTTTTCCTACAATTTTTGAACTTGAAATTTCCCCAGGTGGTAATTTTTGGTACGATTTTACCAAACTTTTACGGCCATCACTGCCATCTATGTAATGTATATTGACTTAATGACCAACGAATCGTAGTAAGCTTTTATTTTAATTTGACCAGAATGCTGTTGTTATGAAATTTTTCTTATATTTTGGTTTAAATAAATCAATTATTACAAGAAAATAAAAACGATTTACTTCAACGACATTCATATATGTTGAAATTCAAACATTTATGAAAGTATTTCAGAAATCATAATTAAGAATTTGTAACGTTTCCATTTAAAAATTTGTCTTAGGAAAAAAGTGATTTCCCATATGTTTTGTGTGTTTTACTATGAAAAGTTCCGTTTTTTCCTCGTTTCTAATTCCCTTATAAAAGCTCAGATTTTTTGATTATGGCTCTATAAAATACAGGGTGCTCTGATTAAAGTCATCAAATTAAGGCAAATGTTGTTGTTTTTTAGTGAATTTAACTATAAATTAACATCACAGCGGACAGCTCTTGTTGTGAGTGTTATCCTCGAGTTTTTTACTTTGAATAAACTACTACTACTTATTATTATTATTGAACACTTTATTAAGTTTTTATTATAAAATGCAAAATGGGCACGACTTGTTTATTTGATTACACTTCCGGATCTTCTGCGTGGCCTTGTAAAGAAACCGCATGTATATAAACACTTTGACAGAAGTAAGTGCTACCAACTTAACATTATAAAATCTGAATATAACCCAATAAGCAACTTAACTGGAATTCGTTTACAATTCTTGATATAAATAACTTGTTGATAAATACAAAGTACAATATTTCAACATTTCCCCTTAAATTATCAACTATGTTTTACTTTAGCCTTTTAAACTTTGCATTAATATTTCCTCTTAACTTTAAATTTACCCATAACACAAAAAAATAATTTTACATAACCATCTAAGTTACTAAATTAATAACAAATTCTTAAATTTAACAAATTTAGTTTTTCCTAGTGATTTAGTTAAGATATCTGCTGTTTGTATTTCAGATCTACAATAATTAATTTTAATCAAACCAGCTTTAACTTTTTCGTTAATAAATATGTTTGCTTCTCTTGTTAACTATTCCGTTTTCAATCATCTTTATTGCACTTTGGTTGTCAATAAATAGATTCACGTCTATCTGTTTATCATGAACTAGTTCTTCTATTAAATTTTTGAGGTATAATAATTCACGACAGCATTCAGCAGCAGCAATGCATTCTGCTTCCGTACTTGAGAAAGCCATTGTCTTGTTTTCTTGAACATAAGCTTATAGGACCACCCAGTAGTACTTCTTCGTGTATCAATATCTCCGACAAAATCAGAATCACAATATGCTATGAAGTCCAGTGAACTTTCGTACTTGAATTTAATTCCATCACTTGTTGTACCATTCAAATATCTGAAGATTCGTTTTACGTTTGACACATCTTGTGTTTTAGGTTTGTCTAGATGTCGGCTTGCAAATCCTACAGAAAATGCTAAGTCCGGTCTAGTTTTGTTCGCTAAATATAGAAGACTGCCTACTGCTTCTCGATAAGGGTAGTCTGCTTCAACATCAACTTCTGGAGTTTGTTCCTTATTTGGTAGAAGAGGTGTTTCCACTGTTTTTGATTTAATCATGCGAAATTTGGTCAAAATTTTACTTGAATAACCCTCTTGTGTTAATCTCAGCCCATCTGATGATTTTACAATTTCGATTCTAAGGAAGACGTCTTGATTTTTGCTTATTGTTATTTCAAACTGCGCTTTCAGCTGATCTAGAAGAACTTCCATTTCTCGTTGATCTTTTCCAATTAATAATCCGTCATCAACGTAAATAGCTATTCATTAAAATTTTGGTGAATGTCGTATTCCAATTTAGTGGACCTTGTTTAAGTCCATAAAGATCCTTCTGTAATTTACAGATTTTGTTTCCTATGTTGTATCCTTCTGGCGGTTGCATACTATACAGATGTTTTCGTCAAGATGTCCATATAGAAATGCTGATTTAACATCCAAATTTCATGATTTTCATTCGTTGTTTCGAGGCTATAGCGAACAGTATTCTTAGGGAGCTTGAGTTTATTACAGGACTAAATATATCTTTCATATTTTGGTTAACATCCTCTTATGACTAATCTTGCTTTATGTTTTCCGTCTTCTTTGAACGAGTGTCCATGTTTGGTTGTCGTTTAGACCTTTATTTTCTTCTTCTATGGCTTCTCTCCATTGATTCCTTTCTGGTCCATTGATTGCTTCCTCATATGTAAGCAATACGTAGTCTTTAAATTTTTCAGTTATTTTTTTTACTTCTTTCACTTCGTCGAGATTCTTTTATTTCTGTTGACTGTACTTCTTCTAGAGTTGAAGTTTGATTGTTGATTTCTTGATGAGTTTCATCCTCTTCTTTGATTTCATTGACTTAATGACTTCTTTGACTGAGTCATTTTTGTCTTTTGTTTGATAAAGACTAATTTTTGATTTCATATCATGACAATCGAAAATTACATCCCTTGATTGAAATTTTTTTTTCTTTAATTTATTGCATAACCCACGAATATGCAATTTCGACTACGATCATCAAGTTTTCTTAGATGTCCTTGATTTTTGGCATATGCGGTAATTGCAATAATTTGAAGCCTGGATAGGTCACTCTATTAAGCCACGATTGTGCAGGGGTGACATCCATGTTTCTTGTAGGACTTCTGTTTAAGACATACGCTGCTGTACGCACTGCTTCTCCCTATATGTTCTTATCTAACGTAGATTCATTTAGAAGGGCACTTGATTTTTCCATGAGAGTTATATTGAGTCTCTCTGCCTTGCCATTAAGTTGAGGGGTGTGTGGCGTTGTGAAGTCCAAAATTATTCCTTTTTGGCTGCACCAATTTTTGATATTATTACTAGTGTATTCTCCTCCTGAGTCACATCTTAATTTGGATACTTTTAAATTCCATTTTGTTTCTGCTTCAGCTACATAATTTTTGATGACATTTACTGTTTCTCCTTTATTGTTTACTACATACAGTATCATAAAATGTGTATAATCATCCAGGAAGGTGACGATATATTTCTTGTTGTCCCACGTTGACGGTGTAAGTCAGTTTGAATCAATTCTAGTGGTCAGGATGATCTAGCCCTTTCTTCATTGAATGGTTGTCTTGTTTGTTTTGATTTTACACAAACTTCGCATACAGCATCTAGTTGGTTTTCATCATACATTAAATTATCGATGCCACACGACATTGGTACGAGCCTTTTTAAATACGCATAATTAAGGTGACCAAGTTTCTTATGCCACGTTTCAGCAATTTTTTCGTCTGCAATTAGGGAATCTTCATGAAAACCTGTTTTTAGTTTCACCTCATATAATCCGCTTTCATTCTTATTACCCACCAACATAATTTGATTATTTACTTTCACTGTGACTGCGTCCTTTGTGAAGTTGATCTCTCCACCATGCGATGTGATTGTATTTACACTAAGTAAATGTTTACCTAAATCAGGAACGTAAAAGCACTTTGTTTAATGTGCCTTCCTTTGTTTCAATTTTCCCGATGGCTTCGGCTTGCATGGATTCCGATTGTTTGGCTATACCTACAGTTGTAAAATTTCCGATATTTTTAAATTTGGTAATGTTACCGGTAATATTATCGGTAACACGGATAAAATATGTAACACACTTTTTATTCAATATTTTAATTCCAATTTGTACCAAAGAACACTAATAATATTTTGACGTCTTGACAAAAGTAGTAAGATTTTTAAATAAAACACAAACGGATTATTATCTTTCAAATATATCTCATCCTCTTCAAAGTCATCTCCTGCGGATACAATACACTTATGCCAACGTTTTTTTCAGTGTTCGAAATAGTTGTTAAAGTCGTTTGAACGTTAACGATGTCATCGGAGCGGTTTCTTGAGTTTCAGGAATAGCCAGAAGTCAAGCGGAGTTAAATCAGGCAAAAGACAGTTGCGAAACAATATGGATCGAAATTTTGGCCAAATAGTCACGTACAACCAATACAGACACGACTTGTTTATTTGATTACACTTTCGGATCTTCTGCGTGGTCTTGTAAAGAAACCGCATGTATATAAACACTTTGACATGAAGTAAGTGCTACCAACTTAACATTATAAAATCTGAATATAACCCAATAAGCAACTTAACTGGAATTCGTTTACAATTCTTGATATAAATAACTTGTTGATAAATACAAAATACAATATTTCCACAAATGTATCCCCTAACCGAAAAGAGACATAGATATGAAAACTCACACTAAATATTGAGAAAGTGCAACAACGAAAGCGGGCACACGAGAAGAAACAAGAGTACAAGAGATGGCGCAGGATGTAGAAAACAGTACCAGTAAGTATGAACTAGTTCAACGACTTAAACTATTTAATAATAAAACAAACTAAAGACAAATAAAACTGTTTTTGACTGTAGGACCACATGCAAACCTGTGCCATATCTGAAAGTGTAAAGTGATTAAACATGAATGTCTACAGGTGATCCAGACATAACGTATTGCTTGTGGTTTTATATATTTAATAGTAATGCGAGTTTCGTAGCCTATCTGCAACTATAATGCCCCTGCATCTCAATCGCCAGTCGATTTTGAAGCAAATTGAAGTACCCTCTGATTATCGGACTTGTACCAAAATTAAAATTAATAAATTTTGTGCCAACCAATTCCTCAAATAACGGTTAAATTGTGAATTAAAAGGATAACAGCATCCACTTTCAAACGTCATATGTGAAAGTAAAAAAATTACGTAACCTCGCCCCGGGAACCCTTAGGCTTCCAAATAAGGAGACTTTCTAATGGCACTGATTCGATCTGAAAGTTGGCAAACTTTACGTTTGATGGCGTGTTTTATACGTGTAGCGAGAAACATTACGAATTTCTTGCGTAATATAAAGGCATTTCAAATTACCTCCTTCAACGCAGCCACCAGACCATAACGGTAAATTTGATAACTAACGTGGTAGAACTTAAATTGATGTACAACTACGTGTTACACGGTTATATTTGACCCAACAACTAGACTTTAGCCTCATTGTAGTAAATATTTATAGGAAAAAAGTAAAGGAGTAAAAAAGTTTGGCATTTTTCGCGTCTCTCGATCAAGGCGTTTACAACAATATTACTTCCAAATTTTGAGAAACATCTGTAAGTGAACAAATAAGTGTATCTACTAAAGTGTCAGAGGTAAAATTATCGCATTCTTCGAGACCTTTACAAAAATATGCTACACTTGACTGACAAAAGTTGATTTTCATATAACGGTAGATATCATAACTATAGTGGAAGAACAAAAATGTTGCATTCTTTAAGTTCTTTACAAAAACAAGGTACGCTGGCATGTCTAGCTGAGAACAAAACTGATTTGAACTCACTGCTGAATTTGTATATGTGTAGTGTAACAACTGCAAGTGAAAAACACATATTCGGACAGTTCAAAAGATTTTTAAATTCAAAAATAGTTGAGCTGTTTTTAACCCACCCTGCACATATTTATTTAATATTCAATGTTTGAAACAATTAATTTTGTGATGTGGTTTCTTTAGGATAAAGTCATCCCTCGACGCCCCTGTCAAATCAAGAGGATTTTGATTCTGCAAAACTGGTCCTAAATAAAAGTGAATTGCTCGGATGAACAGAACATAAGGTCGGTGCAAGTTTTTAACATTTAGGCCAAGCCATGAAAATATTAGAAGAAGATTAGTTTGTCTGTAGGAAACAAAATCAAGGGTAGAGGAGATGTTAGAATCTAAAGTCATTCGCCATGCTCGGTACTGAACTTCGGCGTACCAGCCCAATTATGTAAGTTATATTCCATTTCTGTGTGATTAACGTATGATTCATAAATTTGTAAAAATCCCGAACTATGGGGCTAGGTACAGATTCAGACATGCTTACACTGGAGAGCCTTCTTTCCCAAAGATGGTGTGTACTTGTCGTTTCTGCCGATTAAAATCCACGACTGAAGCTTTAACAGATCTCTGTGGGAGGGAGTTGTCTTACGATCAAATAGGAGCATGTAATGTAAAAGACAAGGGATGTGTGCTGCCTTCAGCATAGGAATGAATTTGATGGAAAGTATCGGTTAAGAGATTATTAATGAAAATAAGAAAAAGCTTCGGGGAGATCTATGAGGAATGAAAGTCATGCCATCCACCACCACTTGGATTCTGCTTCAAAAAAGAAGTTCTCAATCTAAGAAAGGAGCGTACTAGGGTTGATTTAGGGCTGATTTGGTGATTGATTAAAGGGTTGGATTGTCGGTTAATTTGGTGATTGATTTTAGGATTGTATTACGATTGAGTTGGATGTTGGTTTGTAAATTGAGTTCGAGTTTGACCTGAAGATGCCTTAAGAGGTTCGGTTAAGGATTGATTTGGCAGTTGAATTAATTTTCAAGACGTTTTTTGTCATTGAAGATAAAAATATTGAATTTTCCAAGCAGAGTCCTCCCAGTGATTATCAGGTAAAAACATTTGTGAAGTTGCGTATCATACCATAATACCATTCTATCATCGTACCAACATACCATCATAACACCACATCATCATACCGTCATACCTTCGTATCATCATACCAACATACCATCAAACCATTACCATCATACTACCATAACATCATACCGTCATACAGTCATAACATCACAAGATCGTACCATCATACCATCATACCATTATCACTATCACCATCACCTTCAGTATCGTCATCACTAATATCATCACCATCATTGTCATCATGTCCTTTCGTAAGACCTATACAGTATTTGTGTAAAGTTTTGGTTCAAATCGTCAAGGCTTGTGGATTTATTTAAATATACTGTACATACACACAAACACTCACAACTCAATTCCAACTCGACATGAACTCAACCCGCAAAATTGAACCCTAACTTAACCTTCAACTCATCATATAAAAAGAAAATGGTAAATATTTATACAACCTGGGGTTTTGGGTCAATTCGTATGGCAGGTACCTTGCCTTCAAAAATTCCAAATCGGATAACCCTCGGGATACCATGGGTACAGACATCCAGACAGACGGACGGATATTTTTTTTTTGTTGCTTTTTCAGACTCAGGGACTTTCTAAACTTTCGAGAAAAGTGGTTTTGGACCATTTTAATGTACGATCAAGCATTAAGCAAGTCTCTCCCGTATTATAAATGCGAATACCACACACCACTATACCCATGTTACAATACGACAGTATAACTCTCCCTCACCAAGGAAATATGTACCATCATACTCAGCTTTTTCATGAAGCCAAACATAGCAATATTGACCTCGTAAAGAAAGGCGCCACATCGATAGCCACATAAGTCTAATAGTGTGATATCCGCCCTTGGCCAGGCAGCCATCGTACACCTTTTTACATATAACAATATCGAGAAATGGGAATGGAATGTTAGTAAGGATAGACTCGGCCCGGTTACAGACACCTGATAAAGCAGATTGTTAATGTTTTTTTATGACAGCACAATGACAACACAATTTTTTCTGCAGCAAATGTCTAGAGTTACACGCCGTGTTGAATTTCTCTCTATCTGTTGGTGCCACAAGTTTTTCTAAAAAGCTATATTGAATTATTATTATTATTTCCACTATCTTTTCCATCGGCGGTTGTGAGGGGAGCGAGATTTCGTTCTATCATCATCATGTTCCCATGCAGTCGCCTTAATTTGTACTAACTGTAGCTAGTAAGTGTTGCTTGACGTTGTTGTCGTTGCGTCTCTGCTGTCCCTGCTACTCGACCCCCCGGTTTTGGACCAACCACACTTATGACCAAAATTTTGGATGAGTGTGAAGTTTACGCTAAAAAAAAATAACAAAAAATTACACTGTTAAATTAGCTATTTTTCCAATTGGAATTTAAATTATATGAAAATTTAATTTTTTTGTAATTTTGTATTTTCGTACCACCAAACAGGTACTTTTCATCATTTTCAGATAGCTGGATCATCTGTTTAACCCGTTAACCAAAAGCATCCAATTGTGTTGAACATTACCAAATTTCAAATAATATAAAAGTTGACTGATTTTTGATGGTTTTAATAATTATTTAGCGCCGATCTTGGAAATGTCCCGGCGGCTCCGCACATGTCTTAGAATAGCTAAGCCATATAGCGGTCAATGTCACCAAGCCGATCCAATTATGATGAACCATAATATATTTCATAGTTTTTGGAATTTTTAATAATTTTGGATTATTTTAAAAGTTTTATATTGCAGTCCGCAGAGATGTCATCAAGGTCTTGCACATATTCTCGTATAGACTATATTGTCGGATTCAATAAAATGTTTTCATAAATTAAACACTTTGTACCGCCGATCACAGAGATGTCCACAAAGTCTTGCCTATATTTTCGGATAACTTGGCCATATACCAGACTACATGGTCAACGTTACTTAATTGTGATGAACTATACTATACTCCACAGAATTTAAAATTGGTAATAATTTTGATGGTTTTAAAAATTGTTATATCTCCGATCACAGAGATGTCCACAAAGTCTTGCCTATATTTTCGGATAACTTGGCCGTATGCCAGTCTACGTATTCAACCTTATCAAATTGTTATGAACTATACTATACTACACAGAATTTAGAATTTTTAGTAATTTTGATGGTTTTAAAAATTGTTGTATCTCCGATCACAGAGATGTCCACAAAGTCTTGCCTATATTTTCGCATAACTTAGCCGTATGCCGGTTTACGTATTCAACTTTATCAATTTGTGATGGACTATACTATACTTCACAGAGTTTAGAATTTTTAGTAATTTTGATGGTTTTAAAAATTTTTGTATCTCTGATCACAGGAATGTTCACAAGGTCTTGCCTATATTTTGAGATAACTTGGCCATATGCCAGACTACATGGTCAACGTTACCTAATTGTGATGAACTATACTATACTCCACCGAATTTAGAATTTCGAATAATTTTGATGGTTTTATAAACTGTTGTATCTCCGATCACAGAGATGTACACAAAGTCTTACCCATATTTTCGGATAAATTGGCCATGTGCCAGTCTACGTAGCGAAGCTGATCCAGTTGTGATGAACTATACTATACTCCACAGAATTTAGAATTGGTAATAATTTTGATGGTTTTAAAAATGGTTATATCTCCGATCACAGAGATGTCCACAAAGTCTTGCCTATATTTTCGGATAACTTGGCCGTATGCCAGTCTACGTATTCAACCTTATCAAATTGTTATGAACTATACTATACTACACAGAATTTAGAATTTTTAGTAATTTTGATGGTTTTAAAAATTGTTGTATGTCCGATCACAGAGATGTTCACAAGGTTTTGCCTATATTTTGGGATAAATTGGCCATATGCCAGTCTACGTAGCGAAGCTGATCCAGTTGTGATGAACTATACTATACTTTAGAGAATTTAGAATTTTTAATAAAATTGTGGTATCTCTGATCACAAACATAAAATCGGTCACATGGTGCATTACATCGCAATTAACTCCGGTGTTCGACAAGGATAAGCTCTATCGCTGATACTCCTTAGTCTCACGGTATCTGCTCTAGCAACGGAGTGTGTAGCATTTTAAAGTTTTTAAAGTATGCACGTATTTAATTTTTGATTTTATTTGTTTGGTGGGTGGAAAATTGTGTTGTGAAACGCAATGTAGCTTGGCGGTGGGGAGTCACAAGGTTCAGATACTTGGGATCTCTTTTACTTAATGAAAATATTATAGTGGAGGGTATTAAGAAGCATCTTGCCTACGATATGGGATTCTAAAATAGTTTTTAGATAAAGTTCTGGAATATTGCCAGTTAGAATGGAATTACATGTTATTTATTTACCGTTTTTCGATCTGCCTCACAGCATATAAACCTCGACACCTGCATATGATATTGTCTGTTGATATTTTTGAGAAGATGGTAGCTGATGAGGTTTCTCATATGGATATATTTACTATACATCTGCCGGGAAATTTAATCCCAATCAAAGGAAAATAAGAAAAAATGGGTGAGAGCACGCGCAGCATCAGAAAAACTTCTAATGTTAGTGTAGGGTCCCGGAATTAGAAAAATCTTTTTAAAATCTCATTTTCGTAGTGCATGTCAAATTTAATGCAAATCAGTTAAAGAATAGATGAGTTCTAACCAAGCAGGTCATCATATTCTAGAACTTCATCTAAAAATCAGTTTAGAATCCCACTGCCAACGCACATGTCAAATTCCAACACAATCGGTTAAGGAATAGCCAAGTTCCATCCTAGTTGGGCATATCACAACAATTTTTAAAAACAACAAACTTATTAAAAATTCTAAATTCTGTGAAGTATTGTACACACTTGGGTGCAAAAAATTCGCACATTGATAAATTTTCACCAAAATTTCAAAAATATCAAAAAATCCAATGTTTGTTTAATTTTCTTGAATGCAGATTTAAAGTCTATTTCAAGACCTATCCAGTGGTACCATTTTTGTACTTATACCGTGTCAACAAAGTGATTTTTGGGGTCAACATCTGAAGTACACGTTTTTTGTGAATTTATCAGCATGAAAATTAATGGTAAAAATCGAATTAAAACATGGAAATCAGCAAAAAAACATTTTTATTAATAAGAAGTGTTCCCTCCTCTAGCCGGAATGACAGCTTCCATTCGATGTTTCATTGATTTCACCAAAGTTTTCATCAAATCTTGAGGTATCGCCTCACATTTCTCTGCGATCGCCTGTTGCAGCTCCTGGATACTCGTTGAAACAACATCTTTGGTTCGAACCCATTTTTTCACCTCGTCCCATAAATGCAGCTTCAGACGGCGACAAGGAACTAGTCGACCTCTTGCTACAACACAGCGTGATGACCGCTTTCTTGTGACTATTTCGTTGCGAAATCGCCGTTTGAATGAGGTTCAACTGGGACAGCGGCTCATTGAGCGCAAATTGTGAATTTGTCTGCTCACATATACAAGGGTATATTATCCATTGATCAATCCATTGATCCATTGATCGTTTAGTAGCTATAGTTTTAATATTATTTGACGTAAATTGTCGAGGACGACAATAGGGTAGGATGGCCGAAATTGTAGCAATTTTAAATTGTGAATTTAAGTTTAAATGAAAGCCTTGGGTATATAGGGACAGTTATGCTGTCGTATTTATGTATATGGCCAGGGTATTGCAAAAACTCAACACGGAGCGGCGCGAAAATCAGAAAAAGAAAGTACAGAGAAAAAAGATCAAGGAAAACGAGGTACACGCAAGACGCAAAATTTAACAAAATAAAATCTAAAATAATTGTGACCATCGGAGTTTGATTTATTGAAGTTTGGTTGTGCGAACATAGTGGAAGACTGGTTGGCGAATATTGTTGATAATTTTGGTGCAACAAATATTAGAAGTGGGATAAATAACCTGTGCGCGAGTTGGGTCCTGTTTGGTTAGCGGATAATTATATTCTTTTGGTGTGGTTACGCGTGGTTTTCGGAAGTTGCTGGAATTCTTTTTGATTGTGAAAAGGTGAGTGCTACGGATCTTGAAAACAGTAAACATGGTGCCATAGGCGAAATTAGTGCGAATAACTTAAATATGGAAAATAAGGAACTCGAGGATTCTGACCATGACATCAGTTATAATGGGCGACAACGATATGAGGGTATGCGATATTTCCCGAATATTGCAGAAAATCTGCCGACATAGGACCCAGTAGAAGGGACAATTGATATGGAAGACTATGTGGAACACATGGAGAATAATGGAATATTGTACAATTGGGATGAAATCGCGTTGATTCATTTTACGGTTAGTAGCATTCGGGGCAATGCAAAATTGTGGAAAAACATTGTGGCCAAAGAACAACGAGATTGAGATTTCCAAATGTCCGCAGTGAAACTGATTTGGTTATAGAAGCTCAAAATTACAATCGGAGTCCAAACCAAAACATAACCGATTACTACTACAAAAAACTATCATTGGTGAATAAAGCCGGTTTTCCGGATCATACACATGTTTCTTGGATAGTGCGAGGTTTGAACAGCATTGACTACATGACGTATTTGGGACCAACCTCAAAATATAGCAGTCCGCCAGAGTTATTACAACATTTAGTGTCCGCAAGCAGTTTTCTTGACAAGAAACCCAAACGGAAAAATGATAAGAATTTGCAAGTTATAAGTACAAACGGCAATAAGCCAGTCGATGTTAAGTGTTTTAAATGTAAGGCAAAAGGGCACTACGCATCAAAGTGTCCAAACGGAAAAAGAGGCGTCTGTTTCATTTGTCAATCGAGCGAGCACATCGCCAGTAACTGTCCTGGAAGGCGAGAACAATCAGGACAAAAACCAAATAATGCAGCAACCACGTCCAAATCTGGTGCTGTGATTCACGTCAATAACAAGCACGATACCAATATGCACACAAAGTATTTTAAAGACGGATTGCTGGACGGGCATCTTGTTCGATGCTATGCTGACTTGAGCAGTGGTTACATATTGTTAAGACAAACATTGGCTGATCATTTACAAATAAGGTACGATTCACCGGACGTTAAAGAAGTTAAAGGATATGGAGGAGGATATGTGAAGGTAATGGGATGTGCCAAGTGTTCACTAGAAATAGATGACGTTTGCTTAAGGATAAAGTACAATCAATTGATTTGTTGGTCGGACACCAATTCACTGAGAGAAGTAATATCCGAATTATTAGTGATAACAGTTGTCTAACGATTTCGAAAATAGACAATGATCTCGTAGCACCAACGGTAAAGAGTACTGTGTGGGCGAAGAACGCAACAGTAATACCAAAGAATTGTGTTGCACATGTTGCAGTAAACTGCCAACTGAAGAATGAGGAAATTTGCATTGAAGGCAGTGCTAGGAAAAGTGGCGAAGTAATTCCTCGCTGTTTGGTGCGAACAAACGAAAATGGCGATGCGATATTACCAATTATGAATTTATCAGAGGGTGAAATACGACTGAAAGCAAACGAATCGATCATGCAGTCCGAGCGAAGAGCAGTTAGGGCCAATTGAGAAGAACGAAGAGCCGATTTAGGCTTGCCCCTATTGAGCGAGAAAAAGCTAAAGAAATCATCAAGGAATTAAAGGAGGTTGATATTATTGAAGACAGCATTTCTTGTTCCGCCAGTCCGATTATACTAGTGCGCAAAAAGAGTGGTGAGATTAGAATGTGCGTCGATTACCGGGCATTGAATCGAATATTGAAAAAGGATCATTTTCCTCTCCCACTCATAGATGATCAGCTGGATCGATTACGTGATCATTGTTATTTCACAAGTTTGGATCTGCATAGTGGGTATTATCAAATCCCCGTCGCAAAGGAAACTCGACCAACCACTGCCATAGTTACGCCGGATGGACATTACCAATTTAAGCTAATGACGTTTGGCTTTAGTCTTAGTTCAGCTGTTTTTCAACGGTTGATTAATCAAATTCTGGGGAATTTCCGATACAGCATCGCAATGGTATACCTAGATGATATCATCATACCGTCTAAATCAGTGGCAGAAGGTTTTACCAATTTGGAGATAATCCTGAATTTAATTCAAAGATCCGGGTTAACACTAAACCTGAGTAAGTGCAGATTTTTCTTCAGAAAAATTGAGTACGTAGGGTTCGAAATTTCGTTCAATTCAATAGAACCAGGTACTTCAAAAGTGAAAGCAGTGCAAAGTTTCCCGACGCCGAAAGATGTACGTGCAGTTAGAAGTTTCTATGGCCTATCAAGTTATTTTTGGCGATTTATTAAAGATTTCGCAATTCTGGCGAGGCCGTTATCCGAACTATTGGGCAAAAATGTACAGTTTGTTTGGTGAAATGAACAGGAAGCCGCATTCAACACGATTAAACGGGTGTAAACTGAGAAACCAGTGTTAACCATATTTAAACCTGATGCGGAAACGGAAGTGCATACGGATGCAAGTGCTTTGGGCGTGGCCGCTGTTTTATACCATCGTCAAAAAAGTGGATTCCTAAAGCCTGTTAGTTATTTTAGTCGGAATACCTCTAAAGAAGAAAGCCGTTACTCCGCTATTGAACTCGAGGCGTTAGCGATTGTAGTTGGACTCGAAAAATTTCGCATATACACCAACAGGTGCTTGAAATGTTTATATTTCAAGAAGCAGACGGGGAAAAAACCAGGAATTTTGCATCCATTAGACAAGGGAGATAGGCCTTTGGTGACCGTCCACCTGGATCAGATCGGACCATATCCAACTTCCACCAAAGGGAACAAATACGTGGCATCAATGATCGATGCGTTCAGAAAATATGTTGTTCTGTATGCCTTCCCCGATGTTGGAGTAGAATCTACACTAGAACTTGTCCAAAATTTTATTTCACATTACGGAAAGCCCGTAAGATTGATAACTGTAAGTTTTGCGTAACTCACGATATTGTACATTCGAAAATTGCTAGTGCGTGTACACGGGCTAGTGGTCCAGTGGAACGTGTAAATAAAATCATCACAACCAGCTTGGCAATATTATCCGAAGAAGAAAATCGGGACTGGGACATCAAATTGGTTGAGGTACAATTTGCCATAAACAATGCAGAGCATCGTATCACAAAAACAACGCCGTCCAGAATAATATTCAGATACAAAGGGAGACACTTTAAGCAAAATCAACTCATAGATGAAATCATCGTTGCTAATGAAGACAATGGAATTGAACGAGAAGTACAAGACGTGGAAAGTTTGTTGGAGAAAAATAGGGAAGTTATGTCCAAGCAATTTAACAAACATCATCGAACAGTTCCGAAGCTAAACCCCAAGGATTTGGTAATGGTAAAAAGTGAAGCACCTGCGACGGGGGAGAGTCGTAAATTGGCTTATCAGTATCGTGGCCCTTATGAGATCGTTAAATATATGGGCAATGATCGTTATTTAGTGCAGGATGTGGAAGGCGAACAGCAGTCTGCTCGCATATACAAGGGTATATTATCCATTGATCAATCCATTAATCGTTTAATAACTATAGTTTTAGTATTATTTGACGTAAATTGTCGAGGACGACAATAGGGTAGGATTACCGAAATTGTAGCAATTTTAAATTGTGAATTTAAGTTTAAATGAAAGCCTTGTGTATATAGGGACAGTTATGCTGTCGCATTTGTCTATATGGCCAAGGTGTTGCAAAAATTCAACACGGATCTTCGCGACAATCAGAAAAAGAAAGTACAGAGAAAAAAGATCAAGGAAAACGAGGTACATGCAAGACGCAAAATTTAACAAAATAAAATCTAAAATAATTGTGACCATCGGAGTTTGATTTATTGAAGTTTGGTTGTGCGGACATAGTGGCAGACTGGTTGGCGAATATTGTTGATAATTTTGGTGCAACACTACACATTTTTGTTGGTTTTTCGATCAATGGGTACAAATATTGATGACATTTGTGCGTATTTAGAAAAAATTCAAAAAATTGGAAACAATTTCAGTATCGCCATCTAACACTTTGTCTATTATGACATTAACCAACCGGTTACAAATTATTCCAAAATTTCTGTCGTATTTAGTTTTCGTTTTATGACTATCATCACTACATAGTATAAAACAAAGTCGCTTTCTCTGTTCCTATATCCCTATGTATGCTTAAATCTTTAAAACTACGCAACGGATTTTGATGCGGTTTTTTTTAATAGATAGAGTGATTGAAGAGGAAGGTTTATATGTATAATAACATCCATTAAATAGTGGAGAAATACTGTTATTTTTGAGGTTTCTAATGTGATGTCGAAAATAATTACATTTTTTCCGCTTACATTGCAAACGCAGGCTGAACCCTACGAGATTTATCAAAATAATGTACTAAGTATTGTACACATTGAAAAGGTCTACAGAAAACTCCGCGATGGTATATGTCTATCTCTTATGGATATCCCACAATAACAGTTTTTTGTCATTTACTTTTTACGCATCAAAATCCGTTGCGTAGTTTTAAAGATCTAAGCATACATAGGGATATAGGGACAGAGAAAGCGACTTTGTTTTATACTATGTAGTGAGACAGAGAAAGCGACTTTGTTTTATACTATGTAGTGATGATTTAAAAATTGCGGGACATAGCGTTTCTCTTTTGTTGTTGATAATTGTTGATTATCTTTTGTTTTTAGTCGCACGAATTTAATTAAAATCATAGTTTAAGTTGAGGTATTTCAGTTAAAAAAAAGAACTGAATAGAATAGGTAGCTTTTGTTTTTTATGATTATTGATTATCATTTGTTTCTAAATCATTTGTTTGTAAATGGTAAGTATTTAGATATTTTTTACTGCGGCACATACTTATAATATGTCAATTTGTGCATAGGTAATCATACATATAGAACTGAGTAAATTTTGTACAGAAATTATAAAGTCATGTCTGGAAGACGTCGTCGTTCGAACATAGGTCGTAGTACAGTGAATGCCAGAAGAGTACGTTCAGCAAGAGATGAAGAATCGTCAACGGAATGTGAGGCTCGCCTCAGTCAGGCTCGGGATAGATATAGAGCTGAGAGAGAGAGAGAGAATCTTCAGTAGAGCGTGAGGTTCGCCGCAGCCGGGATCGAGATAGGCATACGGTTCAGAGGGACAGAGAATCATCAGTAGAGCGTGAGGCTCGACTCAGTCAGCTTCGGGATAGATATAGAGCTGAGAGAGAGAGAATCTTCAGTAGAGCGTGAGGTTCGCCGCAGCCGAGATAGGGATAGACATCGAATACAGAGAGCCAGAGAATCATCAGCACGAGTTACTAATTCATGGGTAAATAAAGAAAATTCTGCCATGAATTACGATCCTTCGATTTCTTACAATGACGATCGTATAGTATCAATAGGTACTATGTCAGTAACGTGTGAACATTGCTTGGCATTGAAATTCAAGGACGAATCGAAAGGCATGTGTTGCTTACAAGGAAAAGTCAAATTAGAAGAAATTCTCCCTCCACCTGAACCACTTCACTCTCTTCTTACGGGTGATCATCAGAAATCCAAACAATTCATGCGCAATATACGCCGTTATAATAACGCATTTCAAATGACCTCTTTTAAGAGTAAGCAAGTCGTTGAGCGTGGGTTCATGCCTACATTTAAAATTCAAGGGCAAGTGTACCACTTAGCTGGGAGCTTGCTACCACTTCGACCCGATGATCACAAATTTCTGCAAATATATTTTATTGCAGATCCAGATACACAAGCATCTACGCGATGTTCAAGTGTTGCACAGCCAATTGATAGAGATTTGATTAGATCTCTCCAAGATATGTTACATTCTCATAATTGCTACATACAGTCTTTCAAAACTGCGATTGAGAGTGTTCCAGCAGATACTCCTGACTTTAATGTCGTAATCCATGCAAATAAAGTTCCTGTTGGAGAACACAGAGGACGATACAATGCGCCTTCCACGAGTGAAGTAGCAGTGGTGATAGCTGGACAGCAATTTGACAAAAGAGATATTGTATTGCATAGTCGTGATGATAATTTGCAAAAAATTTCAGAGTTACACAGATCTTATGACAGCTTACAATATCCGTTGATGCTATGTCGTGGAGAAAATGGTTATGCCATTAATATTTCTCAAGTTGACCCAATCGGTGGTACACCTCTGCGTAAAACAGTGTCATATATGAACTACTATTGCTACCGTATAATGACAAGACGTAACAATTTCAACACTTTGCTTAGATATGGAATGTTAACAAACCAATACTTGGTAGATCAATATGCGAAAATTGAATCTGAAAGATTGGCCTACATCCGTAATAATCAAACTAAATTGAGAGCCGAAAATTACGTTCATCTTCAGGATGCTTTACAGGCGAATGAACACCGCAACGGCATTGGGCAGTTGGTTATACTACCTTCATCATTCACAGGTGGACCTCGATATTTACACACTTACGTCAGAATTACGGCAAATCTGATTTATTTATAACTGCAACATGTAACCCAAATTGGCCGGAAATCAAAGAAAATATTAACACCAATTTAACTCCACAAGACAGATACGATATAGTTAACAGAGCCTTCCATTTAAAAGTACAGAAACTCCTGCACCTCATTAACAAGTCTCATATATTCGGTCCGCCGCGCTGTCATATGTACACAATAGAATGGCAGAAACGTGGCTTGCTACATGTACACCTGCTGGTGTGGTTAGTGAACAAAATTAGACCAAACCAAATTGACAGGGTTATTTCAGCTGAATTACCGGATAAAGATGAAGATCCTATCCTGTACGAAATCGTAAAGAAACACATGGTACACGGCCCTTGCGGGACTCTAAACCCGAATTCTCCATGTATGCGAGATTCTAAATGCAGCAAAAAATTTCCGAAGTCGTTCCAAACTCAAACAAGTACTAGCGATGACGGATATCTCAAATATCGTCGACGATCGCCAGAACAGGGTGGGCAAAATGCTACCGTCCGAAACCATGATATTGATAACCGATGGATCGTTCCCTATAATCCGCTCCTTTTAAAAATTTCTGATGCCCACATCAACGTAGAGTTGTGCAATTCAATAAAGTCAATCCAATATGTTACTAAGTACATTAATAAAGGCAGTGATCAAGCCACTTTCAGCATACAATCACCAAATGAAGTGGAAAAATATCAGTCTGGACGTTACATCTGCAGCTCTGAAGCTGTATGGAGGATTTTATCATTCGAAGTGCACGACCGGGCTCCCACAATTGTCCACCTTGCAGTTCATTTAGAAAATGGACAAAGAGTATATTTCACTGAGAACAATATACAAGAAGTTGTTAATAACCCGCGGGATACAACATTGACAGCATTCTTCAAGTTATGTGCTCAAGATCATTTCGCGAAAACACTGACATATGACAGAGTTCCAAGTTACTATACATGAAACCAGAGTTCTAAAACCTTTCAACGGCGAAAAAAAGGTACTGCGGTTGATGGTTTCCCCGGAGTAAAAATAACGGATGCTCTTGGCAGAGTCTACGTGATTCATCCCAACAACAGCGAATGCTTTTATCTGAGAATGTTACTGCATATTGTAAAAGGCCCGACATCCTTTGCACACCTAAGAACTGTACAAGGTGTTGTTTACAATACTTATCAAGCAGCATGCAAAGCTATAGGGCTCTTTCTTGGAAGACGATTCTCACTGGGAAAACACATTATCAGAAGCAGCTGTTTGTAGTTCAGCTACATCATTAAGATATTTATTTTCCGTCATAGTAGCGTTTTGTCAAGTAACTGATTCTGTTAATCTATGGAATAAATTTCAAGAAAATATGGCCAAGTGATATTCTGATTCGGCGACGGCGAGAGTTAAACTCAGATGATGTACAATATGATCAAAACATATCGCTCAACATGAGCCACGATTAAACATCGATCAGAAAAAAGTATTCACTGCATTACTATCAACAATTGATAACAATGAAGGGAAATTGTTTTTCCTTGATGCCCCAGGAGGTACAGGAAAAACATTTTTAATCAATCTGCTTTTAAAAAAAGTGAGATCTACCGGCATTGCCGCTACGCTTTTGGAAGGAGGCCGAACCGCACACTCTACATTCAAGCTCCCGCTGAAAATCGCCACATATGATAATAACAACGTCTGTAGTGTTTCTAAACAGAGCAATACAGAAAAATTGATGCGTGACTGCTCATTAATAGTCTGGGACGAAGCTACCATGTCAAACAAGACGTCTGTGGAAGCACTGGATAGGAAAATGCGCGATTTGCGAAACAAAAATTCACCTATGGGTGGATGTACAATTCTGTTCTCAGGAGATTTCCGTCAAATCCTACCAGTTGTGACTCGAGGAACACGTGCTGACGAAATAAATGCAAAGATCCAACCTTTGGCCACATGTCAATAAATTAGAGCTTAAAACTAATATGAGGGTTTCGTCATCTTCACGTGAGAACAGCCTATTTTCAGAGATGCTGCTAAAAGTTGGCAATGGAGAGTTAACACAAAGTGAGGGAAGGATTAACCTAGAAAACCTTTGTGTTTTGATAGACAACATCCAAGAGTTAGTCAACAATGTCTATCCTGACATTGATAACATAACTTATAAGACAATATCTTGGTTTAAAGAAAGAGCGATTCTGTCACCAACTAACGAACAAGTAGATAAGGTAAATAACTTGATTCTTTCAAAGATTGATGCGCCGACGAAAATATACTACTCGGTCGATACTGTTCTCGATTTGGAAGAAGCTGTTCATTTTCCTACAGAATTTCTAAACTCTTTGAACCCGTCTGGACTCCCTCCTCACAAAATGGTGTTGAAAGTAGGTTGTCCTGTTATTTTATTAAGAAACCTGAATCCACCTAAACTTTGCAATGGCACGCGTTTGCTGGTAAAATCACTGAAAACTTTCATAATAGAGTGCACAATACTCACAGGATGTGGTACCGGAGAAGATGTATTGATTCCCGGAATCCCTCTGATACCATCGGATTTACCCTTCAAATTTAAACGTTTACAGTTTCCGGTAAAGACATCTTTTGCAATGACCATTAAAAAATCGCAGGGTCAAACCTTCAACGGTGCAGGCTTAGATTTGAGCGTTGACTGTTTTTCACATGGCCAACTGTATGTCGCTCTTTCAAGAGTAACCTCTAGAGAAAACATGTTTGTATTGTCTAATGACAAGAAAGCTGTGAACGTTGTATATAAAGACATTCTGTAATATATTAATTGTTGGAAAAATAAAATAAATAAGTAAAAATGTAGTGTATGAATTTAGATATGCCAAAGATAGAAGGAAATCTTCATGGTATAGGGACAGGAGAATTGTTTTACTCCAAATTTAACGAGTGCGGGCCACGGGCAGTAATGAATCAATCAAAACTACTGGATCGATTTTAATCATTTTTTCAGTGAGTGACATAGGCTATATATTTTATACCCGTGCGAAGCCGGAGCGGGCCGCTAGTTTTTTTATAAAACATGAAGCGTTTGACTATTTCTCCTATACATACATATGTATGATATGAGTATATGAGTATATCCCAAAAAACCAATAAAAACAACAAAAATCCTTAAAATTTCCATAATATTTATTTACATGAGATTATAAATTGGATGCCACTCAATGTTTTAGCTTGATACATGATTAAACATTTTAATCCCCTATTATGATTAACTTATTTGTAAAACCATCTGCTACCACAGAAGAACATGGGAGTCTTTCTGTTTAGGAAACAAATGTGCGTATTTATTTTTTTTTTAAACTTTTATGTGTGTTAGTCCTCTCATAGGCTCCCCTCAGCTTTTTTTTTAACGTCAAAATATTCCATGTAACAATGGTTTTATTAACATGACGAGAGAAAATCCATTTTTCATTAACGTGTATCGCGGGTAAATCGGTGGTCTGGATTATGTTTGATGAAAATATTTGGAGTCATTGTTGTGGGTCGTGTTAGGGTTTAGGTTACATCTTCATTTTTAGGATAATTGGTTTTGCTATGTAGGATGATGGAAATCAATACAATACAGTTTTCTCTTTTTTTTGGAAATTGTAAAAGCTTTTTGTAAACACATATGTTATGTACATAATTTTGGCTTTTCTGATTGAATAGATTGATTGCTCTTTTTAGAAATCAGATTGTTCAACCTAAACCACTATTGGTTTCGTAAAGAGTTTGAATCATATATCAGACAGCATAACATGCAAAAATGAAATTAATGTTTTTGGGCAACTCAAGTATTTTTTTTTTTTTTGGGTAGAGCAAACCAATTTTTATTTATATTGGTTTGTGGGCATGACTTTTATTATTTTGTACAGTAGTACGCTGACTAACGTCGTCTACAAAATATTTTCATGGGAAGTGATGGGAATTTTATCATTCAAAATAATTTCGTTTTTTTTTAATTTCGTTTCAGAAAATGCAACTCGTTACTGTAACGCAAATGGTGTATGGAGTAATTACACAAATTATAATGATTGTATACATATAGCACCATCGCCGACAACCGACGATCCATTACTAATTGAAATACCAACAATTGTTTATTATGTCGGTTATACACTTAGTCTTATTTCATTAAGTTTAGCCGTATTTGTTTTTATTCATTTCAAGTGAGTACACATTTAACATGCATAACATTGGAGAGGACTGTTTTTCCAATTACAATTTAATCATTTTTTGATAAATTCCAGAGACCTTCGATGCCTAAGGAATACGATACACGCTAATTTATTTTTAACATACATCATGTCAGGATTATTTTGGATTTTAACATTATCATTACAGGTATGTGTACACAATGAATCCTCATTTTTATTTTTATTTCATAACCACACACAAATATTGCAAAAAAAAAGAACAACATTACAATAATTTTAATAATAAATGTAATAATTTTTTTGAAATTCAATTAAAACACAATAAAATTGTCCTAAAAATAGAAATTCGAATTTCGATACAGTTAAATAAAATTCCAATAATGTAAATTATGTATATTGTAAACAACATTGGAGTGAGGTGCGTATTCGACTGCGGCATCCTAGAGGTGCGAGTATTTTATGATTTTTTTTTGGTGGTGGCTTTTTAGTCATTCGTCGCATGTTATAAGCTTATTAATTTGTAGCACACCACACAAAATACGAAATAAAAAACAAAATGAAAAATTGATTTCCCAAAAAATTTAAATTTATTCGAATTTTTTATATTTGAATTTCTGGTTTTGAGTTTGTCATTTTTTTTTTTTTATATTTTTCTGCACGAACCAAACAATAAAAAAGTCATCGACGTAAAAATGAGATAAGGTGGGCGAATAAATATTTAATGTGGTGGTGATTGCTTTTGGTTGGGGGGAGAAGAGTTTCGACATGATTTTTCCAAGAATTTTGTATACAGATTTATTTCAAATCAAAAGTACATTTAATTGTAATATGGAAATGGAAAAAGCTTAGAGTAAAGTTTGAACAAGAATATTTTTTGTTGTTGTTGATTTCATTGGATTTTGCTTTCTTCTAATTATCTTGTTCGAGTATTATATTAGAATTTGGTAGACGATGTAGCTATGTAAAATAGTCCCCTTATCCGGGGGGAGGGGAACAACCCAGATGTTTATAATTTAAATCGTATCTCTTCAATAGTCTGCCAGAAATGATAAATTTCATTTAAAAAATTGGGTTGGCCACAGGTATGTGTACAATTCGTAACGTAAAATTGTTTGTGTCGTTTGGTCACACGTCTATGTTGCAATTTCTGAGTATCAATTTTATTTATGATACTTTTGTCTTGACTTGTCTTTTGCCTTCTTATAGAATTGATAGTTCTGTGCTTGCTCTTTCGTAACGAGTATTTACCGGGTATGTTAAGCGATGTCTATCTAAATCGGATATCTATCCGTTAGTTGCTGGAGCCTCTAGATTGTAGTCTTTTTGCTGTGCAGCCCTTCTTTGGACCTTACATAGGTATACTATCACTCCTATTATTGTTTCTAAGGTTAATCCACTTGGTTTTTGACCTGTCTGTACTTTGTTTTGATGCTGCGCAAATATTTGTTTTCACTGAGGTTAACATTTAAAGCTCACAAATAGTGTTCTTTAAATAAGCAGTGTGCATTGGATGCTGGATTATTCTAGTACTTACCGTTGGAAAAGATAAAGGTTTAAACAATTGATATTTTTCTTTGTTTTATAGTGGAAGCTTTTAGGTCCAAAATAACGTATTGTCATTCAGACGGTGCTGAGTTATTTTGGTATCGGCAATAGAGTTATGATTTTTTGTGAGTTTTAGCAAATACTCATGATTCTTCTTGCTTTTTCCTATTTCCTGATCATAATATTCCGCACCCACGGTTGTCTTGTGTACCAAATAGCTCTCTTGCTGGTGGAGTATTTCATTTCTCTGGTTAACAGCTGCAAACATATTTTGCAATTGGCTTGTTATTACTGAGCTTGTGTCAATGATAGAGCTATTCAAATAAAGCTGGGTCAACTCTCTCATGCAAGCTAGATACCAGCTTAGTTCTGTGTGATATGTTGTCATGTTAATATACACAATGATTTTCCATTTTTTATTTGTTGCCAGTGTATTCAAAATAGAATACGGGCTGATGGGAAAGCTAGTCAGGTTAACCCATACCCGACTACCCGGGTAGCCATTATGATTTAAAACGTTTGTAAATTTTGTAATTTTGAAGATAGACCATCCTAGTTACATGCCATTCTAGATTTGTAGATTTTGTAATGAGTTTTGAACAAAAGTTAGATATATATTTTATACAAACTGAATTATTACTTATTTTAAAGTTTTACCCTTTTAGACTGTACCCGGCTACCCGGGTAGTTAAAACAAAATATAATTGAAAATCAAATTGTCACTGCATAAATGAAATAGCTAGTGTAGTAAAATAAATGCGTTTATAGATAAAAATAATATATTTTATCACAGATTAGCAATTCATTTGGTTGTGCCGAATTGTGCTCTGATTGTCGATGTATAGTATTGGTGGACTCCGTTGAACGCAGCCCACATTACGTCATGAGCTCAGCTTCGGTAGTGGAAAGGCCCGCTGTCTTCTGCAGACGACTCTTCCATGTGATAATGCTCTCGCCCAGAACAAATGCATACCCGGTTGTTGACTTTCGCGTTTCAACATCGTGTACATATTCAGCATCGGAATATCTTCTCAATGTTGTTGACGATCCAGAATACTCGATTCCTCTTCCGGCCGTCTTATTCAAATATCGAAGAATGCACTTGACGGCCGAAACACGGGGTTCTTTTGAACTGTTCAAATGTTTGCTTACTTCCCCCACTGCATATGAAATGTCTGGTCTGGTCACGATAGCGGCAAACATAAGCGATTCAATCGCTTACCGATACGGGAAATCGACGATGCCCTCTTCGCATAATTTGCTCAATATGACATTGCTGTTGGGTCGATTCGAAATGTGCTTCGAATCCTTTTCGACGATTTTCTTGATGTATGCGTTCTGATTGATGAAAATCGTCTTTTTCTTTCTGTTTCGATATATCTCCATGCCGACGTAATAACCAACGCTGACTCATGTTATCTCAAAATTATCTGACAGATAATTCATCACTGTCCCAATCGTGTTTCTGCAATTCGACAAAATCAATCCGTCATCCACGTACAATAATAACATGACTCTCACTCCGTTGATATAGCCGCTGAACACACATTGATCTGTAAACTGGAACTTCATGAATTTATTGTTCCACACTCTGGATGTTCTCTTCCTCCATGTTCAGTGCTTTCGGTGCCTCCACGAAAATCTCTTCGTCCAGGTCACTGTTTAAAAACGCAGTTTTCATGCCGAACTGAAACATCACCAGATCTTCTGCTACCCATTGCTGAACCACTGGTGAAAACGCTTCACCATTATCAACTTCTGTTCGTTGCGTAAAACCTTTTGCGACAAGGCGAGCCTTGAAAATTGGACAAGATGGATTTGACTTCAATTTATAAATCCATGGACATCCGACAACGTTGCAGTTCTTCGAACGTTTCACCAGCTCCCATGTCGAATTCTTCGTCAGTGATTGCAGCTCATCTTTCATCGCATCTCGCCATTTAGCAGCTTCCTTGGAATTTAATGCTTCTTCATACGTGTTTGGCTCCAACATGTCACTCGTTCACTTTCTCACACAAATTATAACGCACATTTTTGGATACGTTCTCGATTTCATACTGATCGTCGTCTGCTGTCAACGTGATATTATTTGTATCGAGTAACTTATTATCAGCTTCTCTTTCGTTCGTAGCTCGGTCGACGATTTCTGGATCGACACTTGCTTCTTGACATCATGATCCACATCTTTCTCATTCAGTTTTACGTTGCAGCTAACGATAATCTTCTGTGTGTCTGGATCAAACAGCCCAAAGTTCTTCGACGTGGACTCGTATCCAGTTAGAAACACCTTCTTTGTCTTGGCGTCCCATTTTTGCGTCCACATTGCTTTGTTATTTGCACAAAGCATTGTCTACCAGAAATTCGCACATGACCCATTTCTGGTTTCACACCAAACCAATTCTCGTATGGAGTTGCGGTCGGACATTTCTTATTCAACGATCTGTTCAAGATATACACTGCTGTTCGTACTGTTTCTGGCCATAAACACTTCTGCAAACCGCAGGAAAGCAATATGGTGCGGGCGCATTCCGCAACGGTACGCATCTCACGCTCCACATACGTCCATTTTGCTCAAGCGTGTACGATGCGATTCGCTCAACTGTCACTCCAGCATTCGACAGCACTCGCATACAATCTTTATTGACAAATTCAGTACCGTTGCCGAAACGAATATGCTTCACTGAATTGCTTGTCGAATTGCGAAAAACGGTTGCACATACGCTTTATCGTGTCCACATTCAGATGTCATAATCGATTATGCAATTGCTCAAGCGTGGCAGTCACAGAATTTGTACGCTCATCGATTCTCTGTCGAAACATCATTCACAATTGCTTGCGGTTCATTTTTCATGCCAACAGTATAAACAGTTCCAACAGCATCCATCATTTCGTAGCCATCGGTTAAAATTATATCAAAACCCTTCGATATGGCCGAAGCCGTCGAGAATAAATTCTGCTTCAGCTCAGGAACATGCTGTACGTTCTTCAGGTGTCTCTTCTCCCACACACCGTTGACCTTGGGGTTCGATTAGAATTGTGCCCGTGCTACGAATCGGTAGACGAAGGCCGCTTGCGATTTGGAAAAACCGCTCGATATCGCACCTCTTATAATCAACGAACCATTCGACACGAGAAAACATGTGTTATGTGGCACCCGAATCAGCAATCCAAACGTTACTGTAGTCTATTACTGTTCCACTCTCGTCATCCACACAAAATGCAGCAGCGTTTCATTTTTTCGTCACTAAAAATTAAAAGTTTTGAATAAGGTTGCAACAACGTACAGGAAAATATAAATTATTTAGTTTTAAAAGCAGAATGTGTATGTGGCTACCTGGGTAGCCGAGTATAGAACAAAGAATATTTTCTTGGGTATAGACACAAGGGTTAAAAAAAGCTTAGTTGCTAAAGTTTTTGGACAAATGCTCCTATGTTCTCTCTCTAAAATTTCTGTATCATTGAAAGGAAGAATGCTTATCTTCGAAATTGATCGCTTATATTTGATGCCGTGACTAACTTTAAGTTTCACCACTCTAGTTTGCTTATCTGTACCCGTATGTAAATCGACAATTCGCCCAAGTGGCCACTAAAAAGTTGGTGGCAAGTGGTTATCTTAAATCCAAACGCAATCTAATAATAATGTTGAAGGCTTGATAAGTAATCGGACAACCATCGCTTCCAAAATTGATGAACCATCCTTTGCAATAATTTCCGACGCTGTCCGAAGGTTACATTTTCAACAACAAATCTGGTTCTGGAATGGTGTGTAGTGAATCACCTATTAAGAAGTGAGCTGGAGTTGGTGATACTTCAGACGGATCTGCCGATATGGTGCCTCGATTTGGGGAATTACTGCCGAAAGTACTTCTTTTGTCAGTGCGCTTTCCTGTATTGTTCGCTTTAAGACATTGCTTCGACTGCTGCCTTCCACAGCCCTTCGAAATATGTTGCTGATGGTGGTATAAAATGCCTTTTCGTGCTATTCCTAGCTAACATTTTTTGAAGATCTGGGCTAGCTTCACGAGTAGTGGAAGCGATAATATGGTTTTTATCGGTGCCACTTTGGTCTTGGATAAAGCAAGCGTCACGTTCATTGCCTTTTCAGAAGCATCGCACAATCTATGTAAACTTAGCGATTATTAAGCATTCAAACAACTACTAGGTATATGTAGATATTAATTCAAATGAAGGAAGTGAAGTTTTACAATCCTAACATTGCGCAGATTAACAGCTTCTTTCTGAGGTTATGTTTGATCCCAAGAAAGGCCTGCTACCCAAAAGGACTTACATGATTAGCTTAGCTATTATAGAGTTTCTATTACCGAATTCCGACAAAGAAATGCGAAGCTATCTGTGACAGGATACCAATAAAGGCCGAGTGTTTTTATTATATCATCACGCTTAAATTCCAAAATTCCATACTCCGTAGATTAGTTGGTAAGCCATTTAGTAGGGCTTGGTTGTTGGAAACCCATTTTCGGAGGTTCCTGTTTCTGTGCTAATAATGCGTCGTTGAGGAAACAACACTTCCAGATATGAGATCGTCAACAAATGTCCTAAAGTCTCATACTCATCCCTGAATGGTTGGTATTGAAGTGCCAACTCTGGGTTCTTTGCTCAGCGATGGTTGTTTTTCGTGATTATCCGGGTGGTTTTGAAACTAATAAGTCGGTATTAAACGGAATTCTTACTTTTAACTTCCATATTGGTCATGCGTATATGAGTTTCTTTGTAAATTTCTTCACATTCCTTTTCTTCTTTAGTGACACGTTTAGATTTATTTATTTCCTCTAGTTTCCAAAACTTTTTAACTGATTGACAATCTCGTTGGTGGTTATAACCATAGTCTGATATATTGCTAGCAGATGTATTTTCAGTAAGAATCCATCCCAGTTTGTTTTATTGTGCAATAGACTCATTACGTGCACCTTTTATTAGATTTGGCATAATTATTTGCCCATAGTAATCTGCTTCTAATAATATATCAATTGGACCGGGTTCATAATAGTTTAGTTCAATGGTCTTATCAAGAAAGCTACCGGTTATGATTTTGAACACCATAGCCTTCACTTTGATCTTGAAGTTTGAAGAAAACCGCAGACTTATGTTGAACTCTACTGTGAATGAGCCATACCGGCTTCTATCCGACCCATTCCGGTGATATCAGCTTGAATAGGTGTTCTTGTAAGCTTAAGATTGTTTGCTGTATCTTCGGTTATGAAGGTGGTTTAGGAGTCTGAATCAATTACAATACTGACCCAATGTTACCTTGTACAGCTCTATTAACTGTTTGCAAGGTTTTTTGGTCGTTGTTTGTGGCGGTTTTTTGGTTGCCTTTTCAATGTCGTGGAGTAAAGTATGATGAGCTTCGTTGTACTCCTTTTGCGCCAATATCTTCCATGACACTTCTGAAGGAAGGTTGTATAGCTGAAAAAACATCAATTTAATTGCAGTTGGTTCCGAGAAATTGATGGATTTTGGATAGAAATTGGGATGCATGGTAGTCAGAAGTAAACTTTTGGAATGTTTTTTGTATCAGAGCTTGGAATTGGCATAGGATGCAAATTTATAGAACAGAAGGGGCTATTTATGTGTACGCTTGTGGCAACCGTTAATATTATTCTGGAAAGTTGCACATGCAATGCAATACATGGCCATTGATTAATGTTTTTTCAGGATTTCGTCGGAGACTTGTTAGACATGAGAATAGAATTGGCCCAAGAATTGAACCATGAGGAACTCCAGCAACAAGCATAGGAGATCTTGAGAATAAATTATTGCAATACATAGCTTGAGCCCAAAATTTTAAGTAACAGCCTGGGTAGAAAATTAATAGCAAAGCATGCGATACTGTATCAAATGCTTTTGAGAAATGTAGTAAAATGAGTTCGCCAGCTTTTACGGAATGATATTTACGGAAGCAAGATTTGTAAATTGTATGTTGAGAAATTTATTTCGTTCTGGACATATTTGAACATCATCAAACAATTCTGCAGAATTGATAAGTTTGAAAGATCTGATGATGTTTACTGATGAGATGTTTACTGATGCCCGGAACGCTCACTCGATTAATACGGATCGGATCATTTGCTCTCGTTTGTTAGTAATAATGAGATCAAGTTGAGTAGAACTAGTGCCGGTGAAACAGGTTATTTCAATATTAACAATAGACAAGCCGATAGATTTTAAAAAAATCTTTAATATTATTACTCAGTGAGACCTCAATCAGAACGTTAATATTAAAATCCCCAATTAAAACAATATCAACATATTGATGTTGTATTGTATTTAGTACAAATTCTATGTCTAAAATAGCTCGAACATTAGAACAACAAGAAGCTCTGATCAACATTTTAGAATCCCCAAACCAGATTTCAACTAAAATAAACTCTGTATGTGAGTTAGCAGATTTAGTAGCGACTGTATAGTGAAGCCCATTTCCCACATAAACACATACTTCTCCGTTAGTTTTTACCGTCCGATCATTACGAATTATTGTATGTATACCCATTAAGTTCTAATTCAAAGTCTAAATGAAATGGTTTTAGCCATACATCAAAGGGTACATCACTAATAATAGGTTTTAATTCGCAAAATTTCTGTTTCTTTAAATACTTTGAGCATTAAAATTCCTTGGCTGAGATTTAATTGCTGATTTCTTTATGTTCGTGCAAACCTCTTTGGCAAACCTTATTTTGAAACTATACGCATGGAATTGTACATATGTATGTACTCGTATATCATGTATACATTTTTTACTATTAAGAATTTAAATTGTCTGTCTGTAAATCTATTGATTTTTTCGGCTTTTTTATAGACCAATGTATTAATATTGTTCATGACAATCCCAATATTTTCGATTTGGTAAATCGAAGGGATTGGCCTCTTATTTTTCTGATTTACCAAATCGAAAATATTAGGATTGTCATGAACAATTAATATATTTGTCTATAAAAAACCGAAAAAATCAATATACACGGATAATTTAAATTCTTAATAAATATTCGTATGGGCATAATATACTCAAAAATGAGTTTTCTCCATGGGTTTTTGATGTAGTGAATATAATTCACTATGTCAGTGCGTTCTGGCCAGATCCTTAATGTGATTGGCGAGAGTTGTATTTTTGTAGTTTGGTCGTAGCTACCTAAAGAGTAGACCAACTTTTCGGTACGAAACCAAACTACCAACATAAAGAACTCATGGGATTTAAAATCGTATGACTGTGTCAACAGATTATACGGACGCTTTTTTCCATTTCGGAAAAAGCGGGATTCTGATCACAGACAGTGAAGGTGTGCAGAGCGGAAGAGCAGCGCAAATCGACTGCCCTAATCGCTTTTCCATCTTAGTGACATTGATAATGTCGTAAATAGTTTCCAATGCATACATCGCTTTTAGCTTACAGATATTACCCGGCATTGTTTACGTTTCAACATGGATTAACATTTCCACCGGAACTTATATAAACGGTATATAAACTGTAGCAATTTTATTAATAAATCAGAATAAACTTGAAAACCAACAAAGTTGTTTCACATAATAAATAGTTCCCAATAAATAGTATCCCAATTATATTAATTATATGTATATATAGTTTTACTTCTAACAGGTCTGGCCCGCCAATGGTAACCTAAGTCATTAAAACATAATATATTTAAATTCGAACTACTTTACGTCAACGGAAGTAGTTAGTCTATTGTATAAATTTCTCTTGTTCGAATTTACGACTCCAACATTAGGGTAAGATTTAACAAGCGTAATTATCAGAATATCAGAATTAGAGTACTTGATGTCTTTAACATAATAAGCGTAATAATCCAGTTAGTATCTGGTTAGTAGTCAAAACTGAGATACACTGTTGTGCTGGAGAGAAAGGGAGCTAACTCAGCCAACCAAAGCTATAATTGAACTTAATGTTTATCAGTTCTTTGGTAAAATCTGCAGGGTTGATCAGTTTTTCTGCGGAATCATAGTTCTCACTCGTGTCCCGAAGAGCATGCTCGCTGTAGAGGGTGATTGATATTTATCAAAAATTATAGTAATATTTCGATATTTTGTTACAACTTGTAAATTTTTTTTACAAACGTTATCGGTATTTATCTTAATAAATAAACAGAAAAAACCATCTATCACAGTAAGATCTTTATGAAATGGAGGTTCATGATTAGCTTTGATCACTTCATTTCCTAAACATGTTAACAAAGGCAATTTGTCGGCTTTACACATAGTGCCGTCCAAATGACAAAGGGACAAGGGTACGGGCCTTAGCGAAAAAGACAACACCTCCTCAAAAACACAATATTTTGGTTTAGTCACTTTTTCTTAATGTGATATTTATTGTTATTTGAAATTGAAATTACGATCGTTTCGGATGTTACTACTTTATTAAATTTCTAACAAACACCAACTAAAATTATGCTAAAAACTGCTTTTATACCCTAGTTTTTGTGCATACGTGGCTTGTGAATCTTATTGCCCCTTTATTTTATTTTTTCTTCTTAAAGGGGTGGTACCGCCCTTCTTTTTTGTATATACCATCTGGTTTGTGTTTATGACAAAAAAAGAGAAGAATTTGTTGACCATATGGTGTGTGTGTGTGTGTGGCTGTGTGTGTGTGTGTGTGTGTGTGTGTGTGTGTGTGTGTGTGTGGCTGTGTGTGTGTGTGTGTGTGTGTGTGTGTGTGTGTGTGTGTGTGTGTGTGTGTGTGTGTGTGTGTGTGTGTGTGTGTGTGTGTGTGTGTGTGTGTGTGTGTGTGTGGTGTGTTTGTGTGGGTGTGTGTGTTTTTTTTAATACGCAGGTAGGTGGAAAATCCTCGGAAGACACCGTCGACTCATGTCACCGGTAGTGTGACATTTCTACTCACTAAAAATCTACTCCTTCTTCTGTGACCATATTCCCCGCGGCACGACCATAAGTTATTTCTTCGAGGGGACGGGCTATGGCCACTAGAGGCTCACTCTGCATTCACGCTCCAGCCGACGGAGCTCCTTCATTACGATCGCCGCCATGTCGGATACTGCATCCCATTTAAATTGGCTGTCAAGCATATGTTGGACAATATTGTCTGGCATCTCGCGTTTCTGAAACGCCTCTTGTAGTGTCACTCGAGCGTCTTCGAATCTCGGGCAAAACAAAAGTACGCGCTCAGCGTCCTCGATCGCACCTCCACAGTTAGTGCATGCACATATATCTGAGTACTTAAACCTGTGCAGATATGCACGAAAACAACCATGACGTTCCACAAGAGCGGGCCAAGCACCGAACCTTGGGGGCTCCTCCAGTGATTGGGTGCTTCCGCGGGCCATCATCCGTATCATCCAGCAGTATCCTATTTTTGAAGTAGCTATCCATCATTAGCCTGAGGTATGCTGGTTACCTGAAATTGGGACAACGACTCCGCAATTCTCGTCCAGTTGGCAGAGTTGAACGCATTTTTTACGTCAAGAGTGACGATCAGATAATATTTCTTTGCCCCGCCCCTCCATCTCTTCCCCTTAATCGCCGCTTGCGCTGTTCTAATTAGTTCATCAATGGCTTCGGTTGTGGACTTAGACTTCCTGAAACCATATTGACGTTGTGATAGTCCATTGGACTCGGCTATGTCATTCTCTATCTTGTCACACAGTATCCACTCAAGTACTTTCCCGGCCGTGTCCAACATGCAGAGTGGGCGGTACGCAGATGTACCTTCCGGTGGCTTGTTAGGCTTCGGTACCAACACCAGGCGTTATCGCTTCCAGCGGTCTGGGAACACACCTTCTTCAATGCAGCTATCGTATATTTTCGTTAGCACGTCGGGATGTAGGGACACTGCGGGCTTAAAACCTCTATTGGGGATGTTGTTCGGACCAGGTGCCGTTTGGTCTCAAAACCTTTAAATCGCACGCATTACTTCGTCAATTGTTGCCCCCTGAATGTCGCTCTGTCGTCGTTAAAGACTTTCCTGGTTTGGCGTGTAATCTTGCGTTGGGAATAGCGTTTCCCCAATCTTTTTGATCAGTACTGGGCAGCTCGTTATTGGCGCTCTGTGACATGGGAGCTTCTTCGTTACCATTTTGTACGCTCTGCCCCAGGGGTCCATTTCGGCACGAGCACGTAGCTCTGCAAAGGTTTGGCGTTTACTTTGTTTAACAGCATCTTTCAGCTAATTTCTAGCGGTTTTAAACCTTTCCTGTAGATCCTGGTAGTATGAGTAGATCCTGGTAGTATCCTCCCTTGGATCGCTGGTACCTTCTCCTGCATTTGTGGCATTCCTTACGCAGCTTGGCGATATGTTCCTTCCACCAGTAGATCGGTTTATGGTGTCCACACATAGGTCATCCAGGCCATTGCTGCATCATACGCCATTTCTAGCTGTGTGTGTGTGTGTTTTTTTTTTTTTGTTTTGTTTTTACGTGGTCAGGTGAATAAGATTCAAAATCTACCATTACTTACATATGGTTATGTCAGATTTGACTGACTAAAAAACACCTCTCGTCGTCGACCATAAGCCCCCGGAACCACCGTTAAGTATTACTTCGGAGGGGGGGGGGGATTTGCATTATTGCACCTTCAGATTTAATTATTCATAATTCTTCACTATTGGTCTATTGGTGACTCCTTTCATGCTCAAGACACCGCAGCTTATCAGAACCTCTGCTGCAAAACTACAAACGGCAGACCAGTGCTCCGTCGAACCCAGCATTAGTGCAATTGTATTCTCCGGCGTCGGCCGTTGCCCCATCGTCTTCCCAAGCACTTTCCTTCTTTCATTGAATCTCGGATATCTGAATAACACATGATTCGCATCCTCCGGTATACCTGTACAGCTCGGGCAGTCAGGTGAATCATCGTGCCCGAACCTGTGCAAGTATGCACGAAAACAACCATGTCCTGTCAACAACTGCGTCAAGTAAAAGTTAACTTCTCCGTGTCGTCGGTTTAACCACTCGCCAATCGAAGGAATGAGATGGTACGAGTATTTCCATCTACCCTTTCCTGATGAACTCCATTGTTGCTGCCATTCAGCAATTATTTCCGATCTCACAAGATTAGGATCCTCTCTAGTCATCGACCTGGTTCCTTGGACTCCGTGTTGGTATATTTGTTGTCGCTCCTTTGCCAAAAGAGCAATTGGGGTCATTCCCCCAACCACATACGCCGCATCATCTGATATAGTGCGGAACCCACAGATGACTCGTAGCGCACACCTCCGGTATACTGAATTTATGTCTCGGCTATAGGCTTTGATTCTCAGTGAATCTGCTGAAATAGGAACACTGTACAATAAGATGGATGTGACGACACCGGCCAACAATCTCCAACGGCAAGTCTATCTAGGTCCCCCAAATTCGGCGTTAAACATGAAAGAGCGGCATTTACTTTAGCTGCTTTGTCGCTCACGTACTCAATATGCTCCTTGAATGAAAGTCTTGCATCAACTGTGATGCCTAAATATTTGATACAAGCTTTGGAAAAGATTTCAGAATTGCCCACCTGGATAGTAATTGTTTCCCGCTGCTTCCTGCTCGTAACTAGAACTGCCTCGGTTTTATGTTCAGCTAACTGAAGTCCAACCTTCGATAACCACCGCTGGATAACGGCTATTGCTTCGTTGCATGTGTGTTCTGCCTCGTCCTTGAACTTCGCAACAACAACTATTGCGACATCATCTGTAAAGCCCACCACTTTCACTTCTTCGGGCAAATATTCCACAGTAAAGGTCCCAAAACTGAACCTTGCGGAACTCCTTCCGTCACTGTGTACTCTCGTATACCTACTTCCGTGTTGTAACTTAGGATTCTATCTTGGAAATAGCTCCTCACAATCTTTATAATGTAGCTAGGCACTCCAATTTCCTCTAACGCCATTATAATGTAACTCCACCTCGCGGAGTTGAAAGCATTTTGGATGTCCAAAGTAACAATGGCGCAGTATTTCTTACCACCTCCTTTCCATCTTTTACCCCGTATTGCATTGCTAGTGGTATTGACCATTAAATTTATGGCATCTATCGTTGAACGCGCTTTCCTGAAGCCATACTGGTGCTGCGCCAGGTTTCCAGCTCTCTCGACCGCTTCTATCGTTCTAGTATCTTGCCAGCTGTGTCCAGCATGCAGATCGGTCTATATGAGGATGGTACTTCCATCGGCTATTTCTCTTTGGGAAATAGAACTAACTTCTGCTTTTTTCATCGTTCAGGAAATATCCCTTCATTTAAACAAGAGCTTAATAGGTCCAGGAATTCTTCCGATTTAGCACGAACTGCTGATTTTAGTGCGATGTGGGGAATGTTGTCTGGGCCAGGAGCCTTATTATTTCCAACCTTCCTAAGAGCTGTCATCAACTCTTCCATCGTAATGGTTGGGACCTCTTCTGGTGCTATAGGTCGGTTCACATTGGGCACCAACGCCACTTGCTCTGGAAACAATGTGAAAACGATCTCATGCATCAAAATCGGGCATGTCGGAGGAGACGCACTTGTCATTTTCAACCTCGACATTACTGTTCTATATGGCCTACCCCAGGGAGCCTGTTCCACTTCATTACAAAGATCTGTCCAAACTTGGCGCTTACTCTTCTTGATAGCCAGCTTTAGTTCGGATCGAGCCATGTTATACCGACGCAGAAGCATGGCAAATGTCTCTCTTCCCCTAGCGCGCTGCGATAGTCTTTTTGCTCGATGGCATTTACTGCGCAACTTGCATATATCCTCGTTCCACCAGAAGTTCGGCGGATGACGGTTGTCTACCACCCGTTTAGGCATTGTTGCGTTACAGGCCCTAGTCACGCAGTCCATCAATTGGGTTGCTTTAGTATTAGCTACACCCTCCAGGTAAACCTCATCCATCATTGTTGTGAATATTTCCTCATCGAAATTTTTAACCTTCCACCCTACAATTTCAATCGATCTGATTGGCATGGACTTCGGACCGCGTAGTTTCAGAAGTAACGCTTGGTGGTCGCTGTGCGTGAAGATTTCGCTAACTTCCCACTTGATATTAGTCCTCATGAGATCACTACTAATGAAAGTTATGTCAATAAACGATCTCGCTCCACTTCTACAGAATGTAGGATGGTTCCCATTATTGCAAAGAACAATATCGAGAACAGATATTGCCTCAAGAAGAGCCCTCCCTCGATTGTTTGTGCTTGTGCTGCCCCATTCTGTGGCCCATGCATTAAAATCACCGGCGATGATCACCGGCCTTCGATCCCTGACGTCGCCGACAAGCCGATCCAAAAAACTTATAAACTCCTCAATCGTTGCGCTTAGATATGAATGCCGTCTATTTTTACCCTGGTAACTCCTGTATCTTGGCGTACTGGCTTTTCCTGGAAAGGCCGCCTGTTGCATGACCATATCGCAGCCTTGCCAGTTGAATCTGTCATCCAATTA
The DNA here is from genome assembly GCA_958295665.1 of Tipula vernalis. Lineage (NCBI taxonomy): Eukaryota > Metazoa > Arthropoda > Insecta > Diptera > Tipulidae > Tipula > Tipula vernalis. The sequence goes on along the minus strand of OY282560.1, from coordinate 148,805,929 downwards.
TTTCCTTCTATATTTCTGTACTGTTCACATAGAATAGCGATATCCACTTGTAATTCTCGCACAGACTGCAGTAAGAGGTCTTGTGCGGCCTCACAATTGTTTAGATTTAGTTGCAAAACTTTCATTATCTTCGAGCAACTAGTAGCGCTCTCCGGTACGCTAGACATTTAATGCCACCAGCCGTATGGTTTCTGTCTGTATTGCTGCCTCTATCCTGACACAGGAAACAGCTTGCATCGTTAGTGCAGTTCCTTAGAACGTGGCCCTCTCTACCGCATTTATAGCAAAGCTTGGAGCGATCGACGATGCTACGGCATACAGTTAACCTATGCCCATATCCCAGGCACTTAAAACAATGAAGTGGGATAATTTTTCCACGAATCCTTTACGCCACTACTTTCAGGACGCCGATTACTGCTGTCTGGGTTCCTCCGTATGCTTTTCTCAATGACTTGATTATACTCACTGAGAGAATTTTACCTTCGTCAAAGTTGGCTACCACCGCCTTGAAGACTTCCTCCTTAGTGGTGACCTCATCAATACCTCATCAATCTCGATAAGAACCTCATCTGTTTCCTTGAGGGTTCTTACATCTGCTTCCGCATTCAGGTTTCGTTCCAAAAATGCTTGCAATTTGGCTGTATTTTCGCCTATGGCTTTCCCCAGCTCAAGAAGCAAAGTACCTTTCTCCGTCTCGCGAATGCGAGTTACTTTTTTCCCTAGCCCTTCTAGGTCAGGGTTGCTTTTCATGTTTTTTAAGATTTGCGCATACGTCAGATTTCCTTTCTTTATGATCTCTAATGCATCCGGACGAGGAGGCCTCGCCCGTCTCTCTCGAGTTTTGCGTTTGACCAACGTCCAATTTGTGGCTACTCTAATGTCTTCGTTATTATTATCTTACAATTGCAAGGGATTCCCATTCCTCCTTTGCTGCTGGAGTATCGCCTCGCTTGTCCTTCCCTTCTTAGGTTCGTTGCCTCCCGAATTTGGTGTCCTCTTCCTTTTACTTTTCGGAGTGTCAAGGAACACTTCTTATTGCAGAGAGTTCCCGGCCTTGGCAGCTTGTTCTTTCGTTTCCTCCAGTATATGAGCTTCCTTGATTATCTTGAATACCTCCCTCTCAGGTTGTAGCAAGTTCTCTAGAGTTGCCTCTGGATCCTCCCCTCTTTCGGAAAGTACTTGAAACTCCTTTTCTACATCCCTAAACGATTGTTTGATCATTCGTATCAACCTCTTGATTTCACCATGGACATTGTTTCGATCTTTGGCATACTCAAAAAGATCGTCAATATGCTTTTTCACGATGTTTACTCTAGAGATACTCCTCCGCACCTCACAAGATCCGATATTGACAATGCCATGGAACTCTGCATACCCGGGGGAGACCTCTGGAACATACTGATTTTCTTGAATGGGTTATTAATTCCCCGTTTCCCCTGCTCTTCGTGTGTCTGTGTGTGTGGTGTGTGTGTGTGTGTGTGTGTGTGTGTGTGTGTGTGTGTGTGTGTGTGTGTGTGTGTGTGTGTGTGTGTGTGTGTGTGTGTGTGTGTATGCGTGCGTGTGTATGTATGTGTGTGTTTGGGTGTGTTTGTGTGGATGCGTATGTGCAAAATGATATGTATTACGGATTTATAATGAGGTCGGAAATTTTGTTTCAGCCAATTTTTTCGTGTAGTAAAAATGGGTTATATCGTTCCTTGTAAATTTCCAGTTTTTTAAGCTGTTCGTTAGTGGTGCTTTTCGTGTTCCGTGTATACCTGTGAGTTTGTGTTGATGTCAGTGTAATTATGTTTTTCTGTAGTCAAGTCTTGTGCATATTTCGAGTCGATTGTTGGTCTTCCGATTTCCTTTATATGTTCTGTAAACCTAAATGCAAAACTTCTGCCAGTTTGTCCGATGTAGAATTTGGGGCGATCATTACATGTATGTATTCTTATAGATTCCGGTCTCTATTAGTGTATCTATGTTACGTTGTTTGAGTCGATATATTCTCTGTTAAGTTTTTAAATGCTTGGTTCGACGTTTATTTCTGGAGATATTGGTTGCAGAACTTGATGCGATCCTGCAGGATCTAAGTTCGGAGTAATCGCTGATTTCCTCTGCTTTACTACTAAACTCGTTTTCAATTGTACCCGGTTTAATATTTTGAAATATAATTTCGACTGTGTCGTGCAACGTGTCTTTACCAGTAACAGTATCCACAATCTAAATGCAACTCCTTGTGAACTTTTATTAATTTGGCAATTTTTTAAATGAAGCTTGAGTAAAATCGAGTGTGCTTCTATCGAGTGGTGAAGGCGTTTCTTAAATAAAAATTCAGGCTGATTATATTTATTTGATTTTTAATAAGATTTACTATTTGTAACCAAATTTTACATTTTATAAAACAGTTCCCCAACTACATTTTGTTAGGAATTTGACACGCTCCTGACGAGTCCCGTTACAATAATTTGAAGACTGAAGAAACCAATTTTAAAATTTTATGAAGCTTATGCCACAAACATGCGCCAGCTGCAAATGAAACTGGCTAACTAACGGCATGCTATTGTCATATACCGTATGCTATCCTACCCTATATCAGGCTTTCTAAAATAGTAGCATTTTTTTTACCACTCACCACCCCGACTATAACTTTCCACGAATCACCGTAAGCCTACGCGGTATCAAATCAAATCAGCTTATTGATATAATCATTGATCTTTTCAATAATTTCAACTTGTAGTACGTGATAGTAGCTTGAGCCAAGGCTTGGTTTTGATATACCATATTATGTTAAAATATAAAATTTAATATTTTCCTGTCTATTTCTATTTGAAACCACCAGAATTGATTTTTTTGTGAAAATGCTTTCAAATGAAGAATTGTAACGTAATCCTGCATTGGAACTTGTTGAATGGTAAATATCCCAAAAATATTGTCGGAAGCTGCAACAGGACACTTAAAGAAGTCAACATGAGAATCTTTGAAAAACGTAATAGACATTGGCCAACCACATACGAGAACGTGAACGTAGTCAACAGATGGGTGAAAATCTTCAGTCTTGGCCAAACGGAACTGAATAAGCAGCGTTATCCAGTACGGCTAAAATCCACGGATATCCTTGGTCGCTGGTAAAGTTCACATATTCGTTGTTCTGGCGAGTAAGCAGTGAGGTACTGTTATATTGTTGCTGCAGAATAGTTGCTTGAAGTTTCGAATCTGCTTTTCTACCTTGGTGCTTGTACTTACTGCCATATAGCGCTGTAATAAGTTCTATTTTCCATTGAAACAGCCTCAAGCGTGCTCTAGATTAAATCGAATGGATTAAAAAGGAGAATAACTGTTCAACAAATTTGTTGTAATTCAGTCATTTTATTGTTTTTTGGTAAAGAATATTTTTGGTTTTACCATACCAGAATTTCAATTAAAATCATTATACAACTAAGCTCGACCAACTGTCACCACACTGTCAACCAAAAAAGATTTAGATCTGGCTTCCATCTGTTCCCAAACCTCAAAAGATTTTTGCATGGAAAGCGTTTTTGGTAAACGAACTGGAAAATCGATGCTCACTGAAAGCTTGTTTTTCTATTTCCGTTCCAAGAACTTTTCAAATTACCCTCTCTCTATATATTTAAATTTTTAAAGCTTTTGTTTCAACCATTTAGTGAAAAATGCAATAAAATGGTATATCAATTTTTTTTTATTTGTAATCACTTTTTTGTACTAAAGTGGAAAACTATGTACATAAATGAAAATTAAATTTCAATTTTCCACAAAAATGCTATCGAAATATGTACGTTTAATTAAAAAATTAAATTATAAATAAACCAACTTTTATGTGGTAACAAAAAATAAAACAATAACAGTGCAAGCGATAAATCAACAACGGGCGCAGCCACACATTATATACCTAACGCAATTAAGTGATTTTCTCCAAATTATATCGATTTCTATTGTGCTCGTATATCGTCAATTTTTACCATCCCGCAATTACATATACCAAAATAACCCCTAAAAATGTTTTTTTTTTTTTATTTATACAATTTCAGATGGAATTACGTCCCGGCGCTGTAGGTTGTATTATTCTTGTCACATTATTTCATTACTTTAGTTTAACAAATTTCTTTTGGATGATGGTGGAAGGTAAGGTAAAATTACGACAAAATTATGATAATTTCGGAATTTTTTTTTTGTTCTGCTCAATTTAAGGTCTTTACCTGTATATGCTTGTCGTTGAAACATTTTCGGGTGATAATTTAAGATTTAATATGTATGCTTTGATTGGATGGGGTGGGCCAGCCGTATTTATCATTAGTTGGGCCATTGCTAAAGGAGCAACAACACCAACAGTTCCTCAAGCTGAAGTTATCGAATTTAGTTTAGATAGAGCTGGTACCGTATGTATTTCAAAATTGATTGACACAACAAAAGATAATCGTTAAAATGGTTTTCCTTCTTTTTTTATTACAGATTGAGTTCGCATGTCCCTGGATGAAGGAGACAACGGTTGATTGGATATTTCAAATTCCTGTATGTGTTATGCTAATTATAAATTTAATCTTTTTAATACGAATTATGTGGGTGTTAATAACAAAACTACGTTCAGCGAACACAGTCGAAACAAAACAATATCGCAAAGCAACAAAAGCTTTATTAATTTTAATACCGTTGCTTGGTCTAACCTATTTGGTTGTGCTGATGGGACCGAACGAGGGTGTTAGTGGAAACATATTCAATATTATACGGGCATTTTTATTAAGTACCCAGGTAAGCTTTTAAATAATCATTTATAGCACTACCCTCATAATATTTTTAAGCTTTAAGCTTTATTTAAATATTTTATTTCGAAAAATTTTACAATTATTTTTAATACAAAGTTAATCCCTTAATTCGGTCCCAAAATATTGGCTTTGTTCTGGTATATTTAATACGTATTTATATCAGTGAAATGTTTTATGTTGTTTCGACATTAAAGACCTTTAGTTTAATATAAAAATAAAAAAACAGTGTTGGCAAAACTATTCGTGCCAACATTTTGTAATCGAAATAAATTCGAACCGCCTGTTTGTAAAGTTGATGCGAACTGATTTAGTTTCATTTAGTTTTATTCACCATCTTTTTGTCCATTTATGTATTTGAGTTGTAGCTGATTGTAACTTGTGTGTTGACTCTTCGTTGTTTTCTCTAACAGCTAATATCGTCGTGTCATCTGCAAAAGTCGCCACGGTGTTTTTTTATAATGCAGGAAGATCCTTAGTGTACAGTAGATATAAACCTAGACCATTTGTCACCTGCTTTTTTATTATAGGAATCTGCATTGTTGGTCTTTTTTGCTTTTGGTTGCTTTCCAAACAGAATAATCAGTACTGCTATCGGTACTCCATTAGTTAATTGTCTTAAATAGTTGCTGATTGATTCATGAATTTTTGTTTAAATTAGTGCTACCCTGAGGGACCCTTGTTTGTTCACAAATTCGTTTGACGCGGTATATCTAGTCGCGTACGCTCAGGTTTGGGGGTGGGTGAAATTTCCAGGCATATCCGAAGGTTAACTAACGGCGAAAAAATTTTAATTTCAAACGAAAAATTTAAAGAAAACCAGTCAATTAACCGAAACCAAAATTTCTTCTCAATGATAATCGATTACTTCCCCCCGACCTACTTCAAACTCATAAACCACCTTAACAACCAACATAGTTCAACATAATTTGCTTTTGTTTTGAGATTTTTCAATTACCTCAATACGTTTTATTTTCCTCTCTATCTCTCTCTGTGTCTTTCCTCTCTCTCTCAATATTGTAAGTTAAAAGAAGTTCTCAAGGAATTGAATGCAGGATTCTTCTCTTAAACGCCCAGATATAGCAAACCAAAATTATTGGTGCTAAAAGTCCTAAGCGAAGAACTAATGTGAAGTTTCTGACAAATTGACAAAAAACCTTACAAAAGCTAAAAAGTGTAAATGCTCCGCTACACTAAAATTGTGTAGCTGGAATTCAGATCAAGGCATCGTAGAGATGTCTAAGTAATACCGAGTGTGCCATTTCATTGTATTGACCTCTGTGCATGATTTCTAGCAGACAACATATTTATGCGACCGAGCAAACGGCGCAGTGGTTAAAGCTGCGGCGGTTGGATCGGGAGGTACCGGGTTCGAATCCCTATAGGGGCGGGATGCAAAAGGGATTTTTCATCATCTGATTACGATCAGTGATGAAAATGAACACATCTATGACCCCCTGTTGAGAGTGCAGAATCCATGGGCCGACCCACCTTTCATGTCAGCACTACAGGTTGGCATGAAGCAATGCAATGTGCAGGTGGTTTTCAAAAGACGGACTGTAGCCGCCCGTCCTCGATTTGGCTACTCCAGGCGTAAAGTAGGACGGTAAAATATAAATCAATAATTCAAACAAACAAACAAACAAACATATTTATGCGACCCGTCCAACATAAATTTATTCAAGTTTCAAAAACGTCACGTGGTAAAATTCTGTAGTTGGGATTTCTATGGGCAGAAATCTCAACTACAGAATTTTACCACGTGACATTTTTGAAACTTGAATAAATTTATGTTGGACGGGTCGCATAAATATGTTGTCTGCTAAAAATCATGCACAGATAGCAATACAACGAAACGGAACGCGCGGTATTACTTAGACATCTCTACGATGCCTTGTCAATGGCCCATAGAAATCTCGACTACAGAATTTTACCACGTGACATTTTTGAAACTTGAATAAATTTATGTTGAACGGGTCGCATAAATATGTTGTCTGCTAGAAATCATGCACAGAGGGCAATACAACGAAATGGCACACGCGGTATTACTTAGACATCTCTACGATGCCTTGTCAATGGCCCATAGAAATCTCGACTACAGAATTTTACCACGTGACATTTTTGAAACTTGGATAAATTTATGTTGGACGGGTCGCATAAATATGTTGTCTGCTAAAAATCATGCACAGATAGCAATACAACGAAACGGAACGCGCGGTATTACTTAGACATCTCTACGATGCCTTGTCAATGGCCCATAGAAATCTCGACTACAGAATTTTACCACGTGACATTTTTGAAACTTGGATAAATTTATGTTGGACGGGTCGCATAAATATCTTGTCTTCTAGAAATCATGCACAGAGGGCAATACAACGAAATGGCACATGCGGTATTACTTAGACATCTATACGATGCCTTGTCAATGGCGTATAGAAATCTCAACTACAAAATTTTACCCGTTTTTGTAGCATTTACAACGCTGACACGGTTTCCTCCTCGGATAACAGGAAGAACTTGCCGAAAGTCGCCGCCTAATATAATAAATTTTCCACCGAAAGGTAAATTATTTTTCAGTAAGTCACGAAATACTAAGTCAATAATTTCAAGAGCAACTGTAGGTGCCATAGGTGCCTCGTTCCATATAAGGCAATCAATTGATATTAGTAACTATTTTTTGTTTTTTGATAACTGAGGAAATTTAACGCAGTCAAGGTTTAAAGGCAGTGCAAAGGCAGAATGTGAAGTCATACCATGTGGTAGAAGATTTGCCGCAATTCCAGTCCAAGCAATACATAAGGTTGTTTTATTAATTGTGCTGAGTTTTTGTATTAATGCTCGGTACAAAAATGTCTTTACCTTGAATAGAGGACCAAATGTTTGAAGCAGCCATACACTGTGCTTCGTTTAGATTATCCCAAAGATATGGTTCATTGTTAGGAATACAAAGTGGTGCTGTAATAAGGTTGGCATATATTTCTGAATTTGGTACTGGTATACAGTAAAGAGATCAAACCCAACATCTTCACATAAATCTCGCAGCGAAATAATGCAGTTCGTTAACGCAGCATCTTCCCCTAGACCAGAATAAATGAAACCTTCAATCATATAATCTTTATAGTCGTTAAATAATTGTTATGTGTTTAAAGGATTGCAGTGACAAATAATTGTAACAAAAAGAGAGCGTAATGATTTTGGAAGCATATAGTTCGAAGCTTCAGAAAGACAAAAATGCCATTCTGCAGAATCGGTTATCAATCTTTTAGCTCGAGCAGCTTCTCTGTAAGTTGAATATACTACATTTTCAAAACTTTTTAAGCTTTCGAAGGAAACAGCTTCTCTTCCTTTAACCTAAAGTAATAACAGTCGGAGGTGATACCGCTCAGTATCTTTTGGTGAAACTGGTATTATTCTTCCTATAGCTTTATTGCCGTGATGTGAATTTGGGGATCGTTTTTCCCATTTTTTATTTTTAAATATGTAGTATATCGGTATGTCTTGATATAAATGATTATGTGCAGTTGGATCATTCAAGTTTAAATCAAAAAACGATGTTAAAGTCGTCATTGCAATAGATTCACGCCGCAAATCATTTTCAATGCTATTCTCGTTAAAAAATATTGACTGCCCATCTTTCAAGTGCACAGATAACATAACAATATTTGGACTGACCATGAAATGGAAGTTCTTGGAGTTTCCAGGCTGCTTCTTGTGCGCTAATGTAGCGACAGTTAAGATACTGCGAAATTTCATCGAAATCAACAACAGCTGTGGGATCATTATTAGAATCAACTTGTACACCAATTCTAGCACAATCATGTCCTTTGGTAATATATTTGTGAATATATTTTATGGCCTTAACTGTTGAACAAAACTCAACATTTATATGAGCATTATATTTTAAGGTCAAAAACGGATTGTAGGGAACTATGAAACGATTATCTACATAAATATTTGAGGACATAACTGCAGAAGTTATATTTAGACGTCGCCTATATTTAGGATAGTTTCTTTAGATATATCGGTTTCTTCGCAGAATGGTTTCGGAAATTATTTAGAACATTTACCATCAACCATGCAAACACAATTGGGATTTAAATTTCCACATGGCCCATGTATATTATGTTTTATTACCATATCGTATAGTTGCGCATGTGTAATTTTATTGGGAATTTCAGCTGAAATGATTTTGTCCACATCTGCAGCTGATTTTAACTTATCCTCCTTACAGAGAGTAAATAAACAATGAGCATGTGGAAAACCACGTTTTTGGTGCTCAATGACATAAACGTAACTGCATGTTTTTCCAAACACATGGGATTTGGTAATATCGTTCAAAAACTCCTTTAATTTGAGATTGAACACTCGGGTAACTAAATCAGGGCGATCTGAAGCATTTTGAAATGAATGTAGTTGCGATTTAATTTCTGGCCACGCTGGATTACACGTAAACGTGATAAATAAATCGGGGCGCCCAAATTTTCTCACCATAGCCATATTGTCCTGATAAAGTTTTGACATAAAGCGTGGCCCACCAGTAAATGAAGATGGAAGTATGAATAAATTACCAATCCTTACATTGTTATCATTACCAAAGCTATTCATATGATCTGAAAGACCTTTGTACGAATCAACACGAAGAGATTTTTGATTGGATCGAATATACATTAAGCGATTGGCTTCTACACGCGCATAAGCATATACAATATACTGCTGAAATAGCTTTCCCCCATAGTGAAGAGGGTTAAAAATTGTTGGTCTAATTGCTATTTTATATGCGTAAAATTGTAGGACGGTGGTAGTATTTCGTACAGCCATAGAGTTCGTTGTATTATGAGGTATATTGGTAGTCCATCCAAAATCTCCATTAGGGTAAAAAAGAGGAAAAATCATTGGGTCCAAATGTTTGGATATGAAGTTTATTCGCTTAATGCTTCTACTATTGGTAGGATAAACTGCAAAATCGATTTGGGCGGGTATGTTGCCATCACGATCGGGAACATAAATTAACGCAACATCATTAGCATTTGTAGGTGCATTATACACTCTTTGATCATCCTGTAAATTTCTATAAAAAACTAAGGACACTTTATTTATCTCGCAATTATTTTGGGCAGCATATGCTGATTCGGTTTCGAATGCTTCTCGAAGCTTTTTATAACTTCTAGCGTATGGTGATATTTTATGCAATACATTAACAATTGTCGTCATGATTTCTTTTAGGCAGGCTTAGTTATAATGATTATTCGTACGAATATTGACAGCGGTATCAGTATCAAAAAGAAATAGTTCAGCATACAAAATATCGGCATCAGCAGTGTGGACGTTTCCCATATTCAAATTTAAGTCAATTGGAATGTTATCAGTAGTTTTGTGGTAGCAATAAACACTGCCATATATATTATGTATATTGGCTCCCATTGAAGCAAAGGCGTTAGAGTTGTTGTATTGCCTAATGAACTCACGGAAATTTCGGCTTTTGCGATCAGTACCAATGTATAATTCTTTAATTTCAATTGGAAAATGTGCGTTGGAAGTAGGTAAATTAGACAACTTGCCATTGTGGCAACAATTAGATTTAACCTTGCTTTTGAAGTGAACTGCAGCGCAATGGATGCATGTGAACGAAAGCGGTCCAAGATTATGTGTCTGAGGAAAATTCTAAAGATCCCGAAATAACCGACTTGTAAATGGATTTGCGAAGTTCAAGACGAATTGTAGGTCTATTAATATCCACTTGGTGTTGTGAACGCCTCACTCGTTGCCGTTCATTTATTTCACTATTTCTTCTACGACGATAGCTTGTAAAATATTCTTGTCTATTTCGTTTCATACTAATAGTATATTTCGGAAAATTTAACTCTCTTAATTATACAATACTATTTGTAATCACGAAAATCACATTAATTATTAAATCTAATTTCATCGAAAGTCGAACTGATTTGATGATTCGCAAAATTTTTGAATATTTGTTTTATTTATCCCGACGTGTTTAATATACATAATACGATACGTCATATTACAATACTTATACATGTAACTTAGTATTTTATAATTACTGTTCTAAGTCAATGTAATGGTGCATGTATATTAAAATCACACAGCTAGCTATAACTGTAAATTTTTTAATAACACAGTCGTGTGGATGCAGATTGTAGAAACATTTTTATCTATTTCAAATAGTTTTGTCTTTTGTTCTTAATTGAAACAAAAATTGTTTCTCGTGTATAGCAACACATAATATACTAACTAACACATTGTGATATACATTATAAACAAAAGGAAAACTGGGGAAATAAAAATATTTTGTGAACGAAGTATTTTATGTAAACGAAAACACACGATGGTTGCTACAATCGGGTATGCTTGTATATTTTAATATAGATTACGTTTTCCCAATTATCGATGACACATCGCAGATCAGTAGAAGTGAGACATTGTTGAGAAATTGCCAAGCCAAATCCCAGGAACTATAAGGACTAAAGGTTACTATAGGTTTACCGTCGATTTAAGCGGTTACAATATGCGATAAATATTCTTAAGTCTGTTTAATTATTTTTAGTTGATGACTGTGCATTACTATTTTTTTTTTTTTACTAATAAAATTTCACTAGCTTACACTTACCCCAATGTAGGGTACCCAAACGTAAGCGGAAAAAATATTTTTTTGTAAACTGTTTTTTAAATAAATCAAAAGGATTCTTTATGTTTCCGACAGACCCATTGTATAGGCCTAACTTCATAAAATAATGTACGTATCAAAAAATTCCAAATATTTTAACTTTTAAGCTTTTATTAAGAAAATTGTGGAAAGTGCTTACTTTAGCTCCACTTCCCCTATTATATATTTGATGAAATTGGGATCGTAGACGATCCATGCCAGAGGTAGACATACCGGATTTAATGAAACTTAATATATTTTCAACAATTCCTTAACATAATAAATAAAAACATTAATAATTGACTAAACTACAGCATTTTTAATTGATAACACTGACGAACCCTATATAGTATATTCAGATTGTTTCTTAGCCAATTTTGCTGGTAATCGACACGTTAGGCTAGAACCAATTATCTTCCAAAAATTTATTTTACATAATATTATTAAGGGAATACATTACATGTGTATCAAGGTCACAATCATCAATCAGTATTACGTTGTACTTCTTGTTGTATTATTTAATAAAAACACTCTTTTTCACTTGTTTTGATTGTTTACGGTTAAAGTATCCTGAACGTATTAAAAATAATTTTGAACAGGGCATTTTCATGAAAAAATGATTTTCTCGATTCAAATACAAATTCAAATTTTTCTGAACGTAATGAATTGCATTTACTGCATTTATTTGGAAAATATAATATTCAGAATTTTAATTTTAATTAACAATTAAATGTCAACGATTAAAACCAATAATTTTTTATTTGCTTCTCGTTTCCAGGGTCTATCAGTCTCACTATTTTATTGTTTCCTTAATTCAGAAGTTCGACTAGCCCTACGCCATCGTATCGATCGGTGGCGTGACGAGCGTAACATCCGTCTAGGACAATTACATCAACGTAGTAGAAGGTAAATATAAAATTAATAAAATAAATATAATTTGTAGGCAGCAGGTACAAAGCAGCAGCTTTTATTATCATTTTCTATTTTTAAATCAATCATTTTTCATTTCATGTACGAGTTTCAATTGGGTTTCATTTGTTTTTTTTTCTTTTATTTTTTCTCTCAAACTCTAGAAAATTTTACAAAACTTAAATTAAATTAAATTTCAAAACGATTACATATAAATATAGCTTTAAGTAAAACTTTCGTGAATATTGGGGAACATTGTGAATTCTATAGATTTAAAGCTGAGATTTGAAATGTTAAGTCGAAGGAGACGGTGAAGAAAAAAAGCTTCATTTTGTCATGTTTTATGTCGTGTTATATGTAAATTGTTTTGTTTTATACGTACGTATATGTATATGATTGAGCTTTTAAATTGACTTTTATGTTTTGCGGCCCCCAAGAGAATAATGTAACATAATCTATGTACAATATAAATTTACTTAACAAGCTTTCCTTTAATTTAATGTTTTGAACATTTTACTGTTTTGTGATTTTGATTTTTTCTTCTTTTTTTGCCTGTTATCTATGGAATTGAATGATGGAGTAAAATTCATCGAAAATGTTTATTGAATTGGAAAATGTGATGTACAGTCAAATATATATACATATATACAAACACAAATACATATATAAGCGAGATATTAATGGGTAAATTGTACTTTTTTCGCTTGTGATATTATTGGTATATGTTTGAGCTTTTATCGTTATTTTAATGTTGACCACATCAAAAAATAACAAACAAGTACTTTAAAATGAAAAAATCAACTAAATATTATGATTGTGTTGATACAATGATTATATTTACACAGGCTACCATTCAAATATGAAAAATGAAAAATTTATTTTGAAAATTTACAAAAAAAAAAAAATGTTGAATCATTATTTTAACGTATTTGTTTTGGTATCACACTCCCAATGGTATACACATGACGATGATGAAACCGCACAGATGTTCTTTGATATGAGAGGTAACTTTAATCGTTTGCGGCATTTTAATATTAAATGAAAACAAGCAGAATATAAGCAATCGCGTATACCTACCCTATGGTACATACATCAAGTTTACATATATTTACGTATTCCCTTTAACCTTTTTCCATTTTAAACCGTATTTACGATATGTGCATCATACCCAAATCACAAGTTTATTTTTATATTTTTATTTATATAATTTAAGATATACACAAACGGGATTTAGTCATTCAAAGGACTATTCACCGCGTAGTCGAACTGAAAGTATTCGGTAAGTAAATACGACAAACAACCACAAAAAAAAAAAGGAATCCAATATGTTCAACCACCTATCGTTTTTTATTTTTTTGTTTTAAATATTTCCTTAAGACATTTATTGTACTCAAGTTGTAAATATCAAAGCTTTCGTATATCTTATATTTTGTGTTGGCGCAGTATTTTTGTAAAAGTAGGAGTATATTTTTCTAGTTAAGGTTGGGTTCGCCTTTGAAACACATTATTTGTAATCCAAACATATTTATTTATTATTATTTTTTTACTTAGTATAACAACAAAGAATTCGTAATAATAATTTTTCCTTATTATTTCCGTTTATTAATATTTTTGTGCTTGAAAGTCAACAAAAATAAATTTAAACAATTTTTCTTGCGCCCCTTCTCTTCTTCTTAAACAAACCTTCTAGATATATTGATTTTTCTTTTCTTTTTATCTGCGAACCTAAGAAAATAATAAAAATCTAATAAAATAAAATTATTGAACTGTACACTGTTTCTTAAAATTATTAGCGTTGAAGTTAATTTCACGTTAGCCATATTGTAGGCGACAAATATTTTTTTGCGCGTAATATTGACAAATACAGGTGAATTAAAAAATTCCAGGAAGTTTCGAGGCCTGTATATATTCCGGCCCCGTATCTAGAAATATTTTTTTGAAAGATTCACATGCATAAACGTAATTGTAACATTAGATCGATCATGCGGTCGATCGTACGTCCACATAATGTACTGGAGTCACCATCTGCAGCATTTTCCGGTCTAAGCTCAGTCTTTGGTGTAGTTCATATTAGCAGAGCATAGTTGATGTTTTATACATGTAGTTAATACAAAGATTAACGAGAGAGAGGAAATAACATAATAATATAAACGTCAATGAGCCATAAGGGCTCGTTCCTATTTATATGAATTACTATAATTAAAAATAATATTGATTATTCAAATTACTCTAACTTTTACTTTACATAAGCTCAAATTAATTTGAAAAAGAAATATGGATTAAAATTTATAGTTTAAAGAAAAGTATTGGTGGTGCAGTTCTCTTCCTTAATCCATGCTGTTTTCAATTAAACCAAATTACTTCGTTTTAAAAAGACCAAAGTATTGAAATCCTGTCAAAAATGATCAAAAATTTGGTTGGTCCAAAACCACTTTCTCGACGTTTTGAAAGTCTCTGCGTCTAAAAAAGCAGAAAAAAAATGTGCGTTCGTCTGTGTGGATGCCTCTTGGTCTATACCCATGGTATCTCGAGAACGGCTTGTTCGATTTAGAATTTTTTTTGCCAATCTGTTTCCATGGTCAAGGCCGAGATTTGAAAAGATTTTGGAATCAGTGGGTCAAGAGGATCGGGTGCCTGCCATACGAATTGACCCAAATTACCTAGTTATAGAAATATTTACCAATTTTTTATATATGCTGGTTTGAGGATTGAGTTGAAAGAGAGTTTGCGGTTTGGTTGAGGGTTAAGTTGGAGGTTGTTTGCGGGTTAAATTGGGGTTGAGATGGTGTTGGACCAGTGTTTAGTGAGCAGTTGAGCAATCTATAAAATAAAGTGAGTTTTTGTATGTATGTACATCTTATGTGTATGATATTTAAACAAATCCACACGGCTTGGCCGATTTCAACCAAACCTTACACAAATATTGTTTAAGACTTAAGAAAGGTCAAGGTTTATATCTGAAACCTCAAATTGAACCTTTTACCTTTCAAATTAAACCTTTAGCGAATTTAATTTTTTTTCCTTTATTTAATATTACAATTGATTTACAAATCATTTAGTAATTTATTTTTCTTAAATGAAGATTCACATTTGACGGGCAGTAGCCCAATAGTTACTCCCGTTTGAATTTACATAGTAATTATTTGTCTCTATCCTAATTAAATACAACTGCCCAATTCCAAAGGTTTCTGCCTTTGAAGTCTTCTTACTGCATTGGTGGTATCCAACAAACTTCGTATGTCTGCATTTTGGTGCCGAGATATCCGCTGAATGTATTTCTTCACTTACATATTCCATGTTTAAGTCCCTATGGAGGTTATCATTTCTAATGTACCATGGTGCGTTTACAATGCCACCCAACACTTTGTTTTGAAAACATTGAATCACTTGTACATTTGTCTTTTTGGTACAACCCCAAAGTTTAATACCGTAGGTCCATACTGGTTTAAGTATTTACTGATATAATAGCAATTTTTTATGTATTGTAAGCTCAGAGTTTCTACCTATTAGCCAATACATTTTCCTATATTTAATGTTCAATTCTTCTTTTTTCTTTTTAACATGCTCTTTCCATCTAAGCTTGCAATCGAGAGTCATGCCGAGGATTTGGCTGTATTGACATTTGGAACCGGCCTTTTTCCACTGGAATCCAGTTAACTTTCTGGTTTGCTTCGTTTAGGCTAATGCGCCATTTCTTTGTCCAACTACTCACTGTGTCGGTTGCCTTTTGAAGTTTGGTCGTTGCTTCTGATATACACTTTCCAGTCGCCAGAATAGCTGTATCGTCTGCAAATGTTGCTATGGTGGCACCTTCTGTATGTGGCATATCTCTGGTGTACAGGATGTACAATATAGGACCCAGTACGCTACCCTGTGGTATGCCTGCTGATATTCTCTTTAGTTCAGAGTACTCTCCGTTATATTTTACACGGAAATGTCGGTCTGCGATATAAGATTTAAGAATTTGATAGAACTTCTTAGGTAGATCTCGATGCAATTTAAATTCAAGTCCTTGGTGCCAAACTTTGTCGAAAGCTTGTGCTACATCTAAGAAGATGCTGGAGCATATTAGGCAGTTATTCTGTGAACTTGTTCTATCGTAGAGTGATTTTCTCTAAATCCAAATTGGTGTGGTGGAATCAAATTTCTCTTTTCTATTATTGGCTTGAGTCTCTTGAGCAGTAATTTTTCAAATAATTTTGAAATTACCGGAAGTAGTGAAATCGGTCTGTACGAGTTTTTATCGTTCGCTGGTTTGCCTGGTTTGGGGATCATAATTACTTCAGCAACCTTCCATTGTCGTGGGACATATTTTAGTCTGAAGACAGCATTGATAATTTGAACCAATTTTCGTAGTCCCTTCTCGGGAATGGCTTTTACGACTTGTCCAGTAATTAAATCATATCCTGGAGCTTTTTTTGCGTTCAAATTACACTTGATCTCATTTTTTAATTCCTGTAATGTTACACATCGAATATTACATTCATCAATTTTGCTAACTGTTATTATGTTTCATCTACTGTTTAACTAGGTAACGGTTGAAAGGTGTCTTCCAAGTGAGCGGCAAATAAAATAGCTTTTTGCTTGTCGCTTTTGGCCCAGGTTCCTTCCCCATTTTTAATAGGCGGCACATGCATTTTGGTTCTTTTTAATCCCTTTGTTGCTTTCCAAAGAGAGTAATCAGTATCTTTATGTTCGGTGAGACCATTTAAGTACTTGTTAATAGTTTCGTTCTTAATGTCTTTTAAAAGTTGTTTTAGTTTATTGCATAGAAAATTGTTGATTTTTTTTGTTTTCCGGGGCGCGTGTCCTTTGCCAGGTCTTTCTTGCCTTCCGTTTCTCTCTAACTAGCTCCCTGACCCCAAAAGGATAATTTTGATTCCTACGGGATTCGGTGTGGATAGCGGGAGAACTTTCCCATGCTGCTTGTTGAATAGTACTGTAAAATACCTCTAGTTCGTCTTCCAACTGTACCGGTGTTTTAATCGGCACTCGTAGATTTATTTGCATTTCAATTAGTTCTTGGAGTATGTCCCAGTTAGTTCTATTATTTGTTAATTTAGGCAGGTTATCCTTATTAATTATCATTTTGCTAAGAGTCATGATAACAGGTGTATGATCGGAATATATCCCCTTTCGTTACATAGAAATTAATGAGATCTGGTATTTTATGTATATCAGCAGGCCAGTTTGTTGGTTTACCTCCAGAGTGGAACTCGCAGTTATTTATTCGTCCGGCTTCGAATAGCTCTTTTCCTTTATGGGTTGTAGGTCTTGATCCCCAATAGGTGTTTTTTGCATTAAAGTCACCACCAATAATAAAATTGGATCCTAGTGAACTAAAGAGTCTATTATAATCTTCTTTGTTTAGATTATAGCTTGGAGGGCAGTAGATAGAGGAAATACTGTATTCATTATTATTGTTAGTTTCAACTTTTATGGTTTTAACTTGCATACTTTCTTCTTCTATACTAGGTTCTTCATAGTGTTTGAGATTCTTTTTCACTATTACTGTTGATCCTCCTCTGGGTTTCCTCCTGGGTGAACAGCTTGGTAACATTCATAATCACATATTTTAATAAATGATGTTTTTGACAAATGGCTCTCCGATATAAGGCATATATCTATTTTTTCTAAATTTAGAAAAATTTCTAGCTCTGGAACATGTTGCGCTAGTCCGTTCACGTTCCAGGTGACAACTCTTAATGTTCTGCTCATTTTAGTATATGAGGGTTGTTACCTCGTTAAAGGTTTGATGCATATCTCGACGCTTATATAAAGCTTCTAGACTATGTTCTTGCTTTGCTAGCCGTATATTTATTGCTTCTATGCTTCGACAAATCCTTTCAAGGGGGTGCTATGAATGATAATAGCATTAGATGATTGCTGTACAATTTGTGAATAACTTTTCCGCTCTGTACCTATAACTGATGGTTTTGGCTCCGATTGGATTTTAGTTGTTTTCTCTCTGGTAACCTTAGGGTTTTGAGGAAACTGATGCGTTTTGTTTCTTAGTCTTTGAAGTTTTTTGGCCACTTCACAGCCTCTATAATTTGCAGGATGATGACCTTTACAGTTTATACATTTTGCAGGGGTGTTTCTACTTTCTGTACACTCTTTTGCGTTGTGTTTTCCAGCACATTTTACGCGTCTTGACTCCCGTCAGCAATATTTTTGCGTGTTGTTGAAATATCTGCATTTTTTGCGTTGAGGTATTAGCCTCGTGTTTTTCTTTAGCGGTTCTATTTTAACCCTCATATTGAGAATTGCTTTGATGTTGAAGATGTTTTCAACTTTCTCCTTTTTGTTAAACGTAAGCATGAAAAGTGGAAGCCCCCTTTTTTTGACTTGATTGTTCTCACCTCTCTCTCGTTTTAGGATGTTTACTGCATCTTCTATTTGCAGATCTCTTGCCTTTAGGTCCTCAATTATGTCCTCCTTCTTACACGTTGGCCATAACCTTAATTGCGCGTTCGTTTTTATCTTCGTATGTGAACCATTATTTACCTTCCGCATTGAGCTTTGTTGCTAGAGCTCTATATGTATCGGAATCTGGTGTATTGATTTTCCACACGTTATTGTTTAGTGACACTACTCTATATTCCTTAGCTGTCACTGATTTCCTTATAGATTGTATACTAGCAGATTCTGTTATGCCGATTACATTAATTGGCGGAGGAGCCTTTTCTTTCGGTACAACCTTTTGTTGCCGATTTTGTTGCTGTTGCTGGTGAGCTCATTTGGTATTAGTATCACCAGTTACTAATACATTAGCTTGCGAATGATCTCCAACTTCAGGCGAGAATTCTGCTTTTCGTTTCTTGGTAGGTCTTTTCTTCCTTTTCAGTACCCAATCTGTTTCTCTCATGAGATCCTCTTCATCAGTATAGAACTCATTGTTATAACTGGTGTAAGTACTTGCTTCATTATAACAAGTTAGCGGGATTTCAGAAATCTCTATTTGTTTGGGCTTCTTGAATTCTTCATTTTCTTTTTTAGTTTTTCAATTTCGCTTCTTAGTTGGGTTAAAAGTACATCTACTTCACTGAGTTTTCGAAAGAGTTCAGTGTTTTCGAATTTCTGCTGATTTGCAGAGTTAGTATGATTGTTTTGTAATCTTGACAACATTGAACTCCTTTCGAATGGGTTTAGCAATGATTGGCTCACCCCAGAATCCATTGAGCTATCCTTGTAAGAGGGTGGATTAGCCAACTGGGTAGTTGGTTTACCACCTGGGGTATTATTTCCTGTTTGTGTTGTATTCATTGGTTTAAAACTGGTTATGTATCAACTACCAACCTAACCAGTACAAGTTGGGAGTGGGTCATTGAAGAGAACATCATTTGCTATGTTCTCGGTGGTCAGTTATTCCGCCGTATCTCGGTCGCCAGAGCCTCGTTAGTTAATTAGCAGGAAGTACCACGTGCAGGTGAGGTTGACATTTGGGCTAGTATATTAAGACCATCTAAAGCGAATTAAATGAATGGCCAGTTAGGATGGAACTTATCTATTTTTTAACTTATTTTAGTGAAAATTGGATTGGTAATGGAAATGGGACTCTAAAATGGATTTTGGATGAAGTTCTGGAATATGGCCAAGTATTTGTGATAGAACTTGCCTATTTCTATTATGAAATTTGACATGTGCGTTGGAAATGGGATTCTAAAATGATTTTTGGAGGAACTTCTGGAATATGGCCAAGTATAATGGCACTTGCCTATTAGATGGAGACACAGTGAAGTGGTACTTCCCACACCTATCGCAATGCGGCCGTTTTCAATACTGAACGTTATTCCTTCCTTTTTTTCTATTTTTCTGAACATTTTTGGTAGCAAATATTGATTCATCTGAAGCATCTTCAGTATTTTTTAACTCAAACTTTAGCTTCTGGTATTCTTTTATTTTCTGTAATTTTAATAATATACCCAATGGCCATTGTTATTTGAAATCCAACTAAAAATGATCAAAATTTTTGTTTGTTTGTCCAAAACCACTTTTCTTGAAAATATCCGTTCCGATTTGAAACTATTTTCAAAAATAAGTTTCTATACCAAGTATATGTTAAGGCGTGGTATTAGAACGAGGATTGAGTTGCACGTTGAGTTTGGGTGTTTAGTTGATGGTTGAGTTAGGGATTTGAGTTGGAGTTGAGTTGGGTTTGGATTAGGGTTAAGTGAGCAATTAAATTGGAGATTTATTTGGGGGTTGAATTAATCTGAGGATTGAGATGTGTGTTAAATTTGGAGCTAAATCCGGAGTTTAGTTTGGGTTCGAGTGAAAGGCTGAGTTAGCGTGCTGATTTTAGGACTGAGTCGGGCATTGAGTTTTTTGTTGAATTGAAGGTTGAGTAGGGTGTTGAGTGTGGATTAAGCGAGGGTTCAGTTGGGGATTTATTTGGCAGCTAAACCGATGGATTATTTGCATGACAGGCTAAGTTGAGGAATGTTGATTAAGGAGTAGTTGAGTTTGGAGTGGGGTTAAGTTAGAGGTCGAGGTTTATTTATTTATATTAAACGGGCATAAGCTCATGGCTTTTCCACACTTCCATACAATACATCCATCAAACATTTAAAATTTTCTATAAGCTAGTATTAAATATTTTTTATACAAATCAAGTCAAATTATTTATTTTTATATAATCAAAAATAAGTTTTTTAAAAACACTAATTGAGCTTACATATCTAACTTCAACCGGCAACCGATTCCATAAAACATAACCTCTGACCAATGGTGAATAATTGAAAACATTATTTTGTATATTTGGCGGCAACAATAGACATTGAGTTCGGCCAGACCTACCCATTCTGACCTTGTCAAAGAGATACACTGGCTGTTTCACCTTAAGCAACTTATGTAAAAAAAAACTAATTTATGAAAAATAAAAAGTTCATTTAAACTGCAACCAAGAATATTATTTGAATAAAATGCAATATGATCAAACTTGCGTAGGTTATAGGTATATCTGACTGAGTTATTGAATGCTTTTTGAAGCAAACTAATACTTAGTGAATCACAGTGTTGATAAATCACATCAAATTATGTAAAGTGCGGGATGACCAACGTTTTAACCAGATATAGTTTTAAGTTCTCCGGACAAATCTTTTTATGAAGTTTTAAGCCATACAGAATAGAGTTTAAAAAAAACTGCTATTCATGCGTAGACCCAGATTACAAACTGTATCAACTAATGCTAATTTGCTTCTACAAATAAACATGGCCTGTGTTTTCTTTGTATTTAACATAAGACCATTTGACGTTGACCAAGAATAAATACTTTGCAGATCTTCTCATTTATATTTTCTAATGAACCAACCACCAATATATAATTGAACATCGTCCGCGTAGAAATGTAATTTTGAACCAGAAATCCAATCAGCTATATCATTAATGAAAAGGAAAAATAATATTGGCCCAATAATAGACCTCTGAGGGACTCCACAAGTAACCGAAGCTGTTTGTGATAATGACCCTAATAAATTTACAATCTGAGTCCTATCCAATAGATAGGAAGATAATAAACGAATAGCACAGCCCGAAAAATTATAAAATAATTTAAGCTTTTGCAGGAGAAGCTGATGATTAATAGAAACAAATGCCTTAGAAAAATCCAAGAGGACAATTACCGCAAAAGATGTAGGTGCATTAAAGATACACGAGATATCATCTACAACATTAACCAAGGCGGAACGACACTAGTAGAAGGAATGGCTGAAAAATGTAAATTGATATCATCAGCCGAAAACGGTATAGTATTACTAGAATTTTTGATGGGCATCATCGTTCAATGTGCTTAGTATAATAATTTTAGTGTTAAGCCAGGGTGCTGCTGGATTAAAATCGAAAAAAAAATTTTTACCGGAATGCAACGATGGTGTATGATATCTATAAAATTATGAAATAAATTACAAATGTTGTCCAAATTAGCCATGCTCTTTAACATTTCAAGTTCAGTACAAAGGTGTTTTCCATTAGCTTCACGTCAATATCATTGTGCACCGGGATATAGGAGTATGTTGGTTTTGGCCGTTTGAACTTCACTTTATATGACATAAAAATCAAATAATGGTCGGAAATCGACGGAAGGGAAATTTTGTCGAATTGAATTATTCTATCAGAGTCAGCTTCATTCACCAGAATTAAATCTAAAAAATTTGATTCTCTTGTAAATTGAAATGGAACAACAAATAAATTGAGTATATTTAAATTGTCGAGAAATCGATTCGGGGTAGTATTTAAATTAATATTAAAATCACCGAGAATTATCACATGGGAATAGCTATTTATGTAATCCATAAACAAAGTCACAATATCGCCGATGTCATTTAATATTTTTGGTGGTGGATTATAACCAACAATTACAGCATACTTAATATTTTTAACGTTTATTTCTAAAATAATAAACTCAGTCTTTCCCAAAACAAGACGATCAATATTAATATTAATATTTAAAGACGATTTAAAATAGACGGCCACCCCACCTCCTGATTTTTTCTTACCAGCAACACGATCGTGACATAGCATTTTATAAAAATAAAATATAATTAATTACATTTTCGTAACACTTAACTAACGAGACCCCGGTGGTTTTTTCGATAATAGTTGATAAATGGTTTTATTACAACACCTGTCGGCCAAATCTCCGATGAATAAATTCTATCAAAGTGCAGTGCGGGTTCACTCCAATTTTATACAAAATAAAATTCAGCTGACTCCTATCTTTTGTCTTGCAATTAAGGCGCGGCAAGATACGTCGTCTGCTGTTATATTAACCTTTGTTGTTATGTATCGTATGGACACCGACAAGTGCCTTAGAGGTTATGTTGCACCTTCTACCGGTCGACATTTTTGGCAAACAGATGGCGGCAAATACGGCTGTACGACTTGCAGCCGTCTCTCAGTGGCGGTGTCTTAGTATAGGACACTCTACTATCGTCAGATCGTTGAAGGATGAGCTGGCGAATCTTGACTACATTAAACCTACTCTACGCTTCGAGAAGCGATTTCGGACCTCCTTCCCTTCAAGGGAATCCTGGAGGGATAGACCGTTATCGGAAACCGAAGCGTTGCAATTCTTCACAGATGGCTCCAAGCTAGACGGCAAAGTAGGAGCTGGAGTATTCTGTGACAAATTAAATGTAAATATTTCTATTCGTCTCCCTGATTACTACAGCGTGTACCAAGCTGAAGTCGTAGCGATTGAGGAGGTCATGACGTGGTTGAAGCATAATGTGTTATCCTCAGACGATATCACAATCTATGTAGACAGTCAAGTGGCGATCCGGTCGTTAGAATCGGTGTCTTTGGCGTCACGGGTGGCGTTGAGTTGTCACTCATCTCTAAATGAGATGGGTGAGCATTTCAATATCCAGGTAATCTGGGTCCCAGGTCACTCGGGCGTCATGGGTAACTGCAGGGCGGATGAACTCGCTAGGCATTTTACGACTCTCCAGCTGCAACCGGAAAGGGCAAGTCTGGGGAGACCTATCACAACGCTGAGACAAGCACCTGGGAAGCAAGCGCTATCCTCAGTGGGGGAAAGGTGGTCTAACACCCTCACCTGTAGAGTTGCAAGACAAGTTTGGCCAAAGCTGGACTTCAGGCGCACTAGGGCATTAATATCCTTACGCAGACGTGAATTAAGAACGGTCGTAGGAATTCTCACGGGACACTGCCTTTTTGGAGAACATGCAAGAAGGATGGGTCTGGAGGCTAATGGCTTCTGCAGAAGCTGCTTGGACGAAGAGGAGGAAGAGACGTTGGTCCACTTCCTTTGCTCGTGTCCAGCATTGGCTCTCAGAAGGCACAAACACTTAGGTAAGTTCAGGATGGACTGCCTCTCGGATCTCGAAAACATTAAAGTGCGGGACGTCTTACGCTACATAAGTAGCTCGAAATGGTTCCAATAGGGGTAAAAGGGGATACATCCTGTGGTATCACAATGGACCGTCACCGGTCTAAGTGTGCGTAAGCAGCCACTCCAACCTAACCTAACCTAACCTAACCTATGTATCGTATGACATCCATATCTGAGGTAGACGGATGGAGGTGAGTAGCCACAAAAAATTGTTGTTGAGCTACAGATCGCAAGTTTCATTCACTAGTATCCATTCGCACAATTAATGTTTCAAGTGCGGTGTTGTCTGGATATCATGAATATTTGTAAAATTTTCGTTCTGTTTCGTAGCTACATATGTTGATTGAGTTTGCAATTGCATGTTTAACTGTTTTGCAATCATGTCACCAAAGTTATTGAAAAATGCGGCAACTGTGTTAGTGATGTCATCTAACCTGTTAAACACCTGATTTGCTCTACTCTCAATTTTTTTTTTTTAACTTGATTACATGTATTACATATGAATTGAATGTTAGGTGTGTTATTGCACATTTTTGATAACCTTTTTAATCACAATAGTTTATTAAAACAATGATTCACAATTATTTAAATACAAATTATTTATTTTATTTTTATTGTCACACAGTAAAAATTACGTTTGCTTCGTGCGACGATCAAAAAGGATAGGTTGAGTAGGGATTGAATTGAAGTTAAGTTGAGGTTGAATTGGTGATAGAGTTGAGTGCTGGTTGGGATTGATTTGGTGGTTGTCGTTGCGGAAAGTTGAGTTAGAACTTGATGAGTGGTTGAGTAAGGGATTAAGGGATTCAGTTGAGACTTGAGATAAGTTTACGTATGCATGTAATTTTGCGGACCGAAGTTCTGATCAACTCATGAGATTTCAACCATTTATATTTTAGATTTTAAATTATTAAATTTGGAATTTGATAATGGCTTAGTTAACAAATCTGCAATATTATTTTCGCTTGAACAATACTCAATTACAAGAGTACCATTCTTAATATTGTCTTTTATGAGATGTGCCTTAATATCAATGTGGTTCTTTTATTTGTAAATAAAAATAGTTGAGAATATTTCGAAACCACATGCATTATTTTGAACACAAGTCTGTTTTCTACATGTCCAACATATCGGGCCACCAAGAATGAAAACAAACCCCGTGTTCAATTTTTTGGTTTGACGATTTTCACCCCAGTCTGCGTCTGGAAACCAATCAGTGTTTCATTTTCGTTTGAAAAATCAAGTGATAATTTGACGGCTGCTGTTGTTTTCAAATACTTTAAGACTCTTTCCACCTCGAACCAATCACGTTGTTTAGGTTCCTCAACTTGTTGAGCCAATAATCATACGACAGCCGAAATATCAGGAAGTGTGTTTATAGCCACATACAAGAAGCTACCAATTGCTTTCGGTAATTTTCGTTATTTGAAAGTAATTCACCTGTTAATTGTTTATTTCACCCAAATTGTATATGATATGAAGCATTTTCTCAGTTTAGTTCCGATGTGCGACGTCAGTTTTTGGTGATGTGGATGCCATCAAAATATCATCCACATAAACAATTAAGTACATAATATCGCTTTGTTTGAGACCCAATGCGACTAACATAGTGTGAAGTGTTTGAGTCCACACTCTGGCAGATTGCTTAAGACCATATAAACTCTTATTAAGTAAACAAATATGATTTTCTTTACCTTCTTTTATTTAGCCGGGCGGTTGTTTCGTGTAATTTACTTCGGTCTAAAAGGACCAAAGTATTGAAATCCTGTCAAAAGCGATCAAAAATTTGATTGGTGCAAACCCACTTTTCTCGACGTTTTCAATTTTCTCGATTTAGAATTTTTTTGCCAATCTGTTTCTATGGTCAAGGCCGAGATTTGAAAAGCTTTTGGAACCTGCGCGTCAAGAGGGTCAGGTATACCTGCCATACGAATTGACCCAAAATACCTGGTTATCGAAATATTTACCAATTTTTTATATATGTTGGTTTGAATATTGAGTTGGGTTAGGGATCAATTTACGGGTTGAGTTCAAGTTGAGTTGGAGTTGAGATGGGGTTGGGTTAAGACATAGTTAGCAGTTGACCAATTTTTTATATATGCTGGTTTGAGGATTGAGTTGACAGGGAGTTTCCGGTTGGGTTAAGGGTAGAGTTGGGGGCAGTTTGCGGGTTGAATTGGGGTTGAGATGGTGTTGGACCAGTGTTTAATGCGCAGTTGAGCATTCTATAAAATAAAGTGAGTGTTTGTACGTATGTGCTGCTACACATATGCTGGTGTATGATATTTAAACTAAACCACACGACTTTACCGATTTGAACCAAACCTCATACCCTAGACGGACTGTGGTTTAATAAATCCGATTTAGCTAAACTAGTTTAAGTATTCTATGCAAAAACAAGAGGATTAGCTATAATCGAGGTTGACACACTACGAATAATCTCGAAAAAGTCACTAAATCGGTTTTATTAAATCGCATTGTGTCTAGGGTATAACACAAATATTGTTTCATACTTAAGAAAGGTCACTGTTAATAGCTCAAACCTCAAACTGAACCTTTGAATGGCCAATTAGGATGGAACTTATCTATTTCTCAACCGATTATGGTGAAATTTGACAAATGCGTTGTAAATGGGATTCTACTCTTCCATTCTATGTAATTTGCCTATTTTTTAATCAATTATGATAAATTTCGGCTTGCACGTTGGAAATGGGATTCTAAAATGATTTTTGGATGAAATTCTGGAATAAGGAAAAGTATGAGGGAACATGTCTAACCTATTTTGATGAAATGTGATATGTGCGTTGGAAATGGGATTCTAAATTGATATTTGGATGAAGTTTTGGAATATGGCCAAGTATGATGCACAAGCCGAATTTCATCATAATTGTTTGAGAAGTAGGCAAGTTCCATCATACTTAGAATCTCATTTCCTACGCACATATCGAATTTCATCATAGTCGATTGATAAACAGATAAGTTCGGTTGATTATATCAAGTCAACTCAAACTAACTACCGAATCTATCAATCCCTAACTGAACTCTTTAATCTCTTACTCAATCTAAACTCAATCTCCAACTGAACCCCTTAATCCCTTTACAATCTAACCTCAATATCCAACTCAATCTTCAATTCAACCTCTAATTCAATCCCAGCGTAATCTCCAACGAAATCACAAAATCAACTCCTAACCCTACCCACAACTTAGTCACCAATTCATTCAGGTGATTATAATGAAAATCATTATGATGATTTAGTGATTTAATTGATGACTGAGTTGGCCGTTAATTTGCTGACTGCATTCAGGATTGTTTTGCGATTGAGACAGAGATTGAGTTATCAATTGAGTTGGAGCTTAAGCTGAAAATTGACTTAAGAGGTTCATTTCGGGATTGATTTGGGAGTTGATTTAATAAAGACCGAAGTTCTGATCATCTTTTGAGATTTCAGCCCTTTATATTTTTCTTTTAGCTCACCATTAAGGACAGCCGATTTCATGTCGAAATGTTGAATACTCATATTCTTTTGAGCGGCAACTGTTAATAAAATTCTTAAAGTTGATTGTAGATGTGGAACGTCATTCCTAATATTTTCACTTGATTCGCTAGAGTTATCAATTACTGGTTCAATTATACTATCAGCTTACTTATTTCGTCTAATGAAATTTCAATTTGTACTGCCAATTTTTTATTGAACTGTTCTTGAGCAGTTTTCTTTATATCAGCATTTGCAATATGAACATCATTGTAGAATTTCACGCCTCTTGATACGATATCTTTGCGTTGTTCGAGAATAAAACATATTAATGCTTTTGATTGCAAGTCAAAACCAAGGAAAGCGGATACAGTTTTGCATCTAGTTTTTTACGCTGGCCATCTTGAATTCTAACACAAATTTGCTGCCAAAACGATACAAATTTGCGTAAATTGGTTTTCTATTATTCCACAATTCAAATGATTTAGATGTTTCCATGGTAATAGATTTTGCAAGAAATTAGCTGTGACAAGTGCCTCGCTCCAATATTCATTTTGCATATCTGCATCAAACAGTAACCAGCACCAGGGTGCTGTGCGTTGACTTTGTATATATACCATGTGACTTAAGAAAATTTTTAAATTCTCTTCCGGTATATTCTCCTTTACGATCCGTTCTGATAGAAGGCTGTTGAATTAAGATCTACATTTAGTGGCACTAATTCTTCATCAGAAGTTGTATTGGTCATGGGAAGTTCAGAGATGTTGATTGAGCATGCATGAACTGCTGTATTGGCCTCTAATTGGCATTCATAACATTGCAACCAATTCAAACCGGCAACCATAATTGGAGAGTCACAAAATGCTCTAGACAGAGAATCTGCTACCGTGTTGTTTGCTCCTTTATGGTAGCCTATTTTAAAATCGTATACCTGTAATTTAAGATGTAACACCGGAATTTTTTAACACTCAGGACTGCTGCTAAACACTCCTTTCATTGAATAGTTTTCTATCGGACGCCCCAACCCATCATCGATTTAGAATAGTACACACTCCCTATGCCATCTTTACACTCATCACATTGGATGTGGAACGGCTGGCTGAAATCGGGGTTTGTTACTATCGGTGGTGCCGAGAGGGAAATCTTCAATTTCTAAAAAGCTTCTTAGGCATTTGAGTTCCAACTAATTTTATTATTCTTTTTCAGCAGATCTGTGATCGGTGCGCGATGATTGAAAATTTTTTGATGAATCGACTGTACCAGCCACATACGAGTAACCCTAGAAAACGTCTGATTTAATTCCTTGTATTTTCGTCGAATTTGTACGAAGACAGCAATAACCGACGATGTACCCTAAGTATGCAACTTCCTTAATGACAAATTTACATTTATCGATATTCACCGTCAAACCAGCCAATTTAACCGCTCTATCATTAGGTTTAACAACCGAAAATGTTCGTGTAAGGAAGAAGATGTGATTAATAAATCATCCAGGTGTACAAGGCGACACATTGTTTGTGGTGCATTGCACAAACCGAATAGCATCACTGTGAAGTGATATAAGGGCCGTCCGGGTACAGTAAACGCTCGTAAAGGCGTCTTTCAAATCGATTACCGAAATATATTGAGTTCGATCTAGTCGATCCAATAATCCTTCGACAAGAGGCAACGGATAAGCATTCCTTTCGATTACCTTATTCACCATGCGAGCATCCAAACACAAGCACGCTTTGCCCGACGCCTTATTCACAAGGGTCACAGACGACGACCAATCACTGTGACTTGGCTCGATGACACAGTTCTTATGGTACATTAATTATTGTTTCGCCTGCGATATGGCATAAAATCTCTGTTTTATTGGTTCTACACCATCACGAATTTTGATTTTGTGGGTTACCCGCGATGTTTTCCCTAATCCTAATCTCAAAAAAGCAGGAAAATTCTCAATTATGGATTTCAGAACTGTATTTTATCCAGCTGTTAATGAATGCTGATTTGCTTCGCTTCGGTTGAATTCGGAACGATGTGAAACTTCGGTACTGGCGGTATTAACATGTAGTACTGACGCGTCAAATTATACGTTAAGATAATCAATGTATCGCTCGGAATCATTCTCGGAATGGACGCTCCACTATCTAGTAATCCCTTTGTGCATTCTCCATTAACTGCGACTAACGCATAAGGTCTAGGATCTGCTCCTGACATGGTGATGACGGATGAGATGACAAAATGATGACAAAATCTTTTTTGTGGGGATGGTTAAAGCATCGTTTTGTTATAACTGGGGAAAAGTGTTAGAACAACCAAATGGTATTTTGGAGGAAGGATGGGGGACAATTAAGCGACAATTAATTGCGCCAATACAAAATTTGAAATCTGCAACATCAATTTTCTTTAAATGAACAGATTTCGCGCGGATTTAATTCATTTCTAAAAAATTTGATGTCACGAATTTTATTCATAATGAAAACGAATTAAACTCGCGCGGAACAAGTTCAAGTTAGTGCTGAACCGCAAGAAAAACTTTCCTAGACTACCATAAAAATTTTGCGAAGAGAATAAGACGCTGGGTTATGTACAGGCTACGGTCGAGTGGGAAGATGATGGATCTCCGATCGTAACCTGGTAACAGAAGTCCTTACCACATACGAATTTCCTAAACCCAGCAGTCCAACAGGTCTCATAGAGGCATCTCGGCAACAGATTCTCTGAACAAAGGCTTGGGTGCAGTAAAGGCAGCCCTCCCAGGCCCTAGAGTTGGATGTGGAAAAATAGCCATAAACATACTCGGAACATGAGAAGCACAATTCATATGAAATCACAAAAAAGAAACTCAGCAGAACAGAGTAATAAATATCGGGCCCAACCAGTGGACACGTATTAAAAGTCGTCACGAACATCGGACACCGGTGCTCACCTTCGCACAGCAAACTCACCCAAACAAAATCGAATTCCTCATTCTCTCGGACTCAGTGAACAAAATAGATGTAGGGGCTTATTGTTAGTTCCAATCTCATCTCCTCTCCATCGGAAATCAAATTTTAATCCGATATACTTTTGGTATAATAAGCTTGTTCCCTACCTTTCACAAATGAAAATATTGCATATGGAAGATGTAAATTTTTTTGATAATTTTGCACGTTAGGATTATGTATTAATTAATAATAATTGCTTCGTCAATCTTGCAGACACAGATCAAAGAGTTTTTTCGCCCATATCGGTTCCTTCTGATGAGTACCACAAATGTTAAAAAAGCAACCTTTGTAAATATAAGAATTTTTTTAACGCATTTTTAATTCGTTGTATACCTTAAAGGATGGGGGCTGCCTCCCAAAAACCACGCTTTTCCAGAATTTATACAGTTCTTCCTGTTATATCCCAATTACAAGTCAAATCATTGTTCATAACGTAAAGCGATTAAATTTGTGGTGAAACATTTGTATGCGATATTTTTACAGTGAAAATTTTTGTTTGCGATGATAGTTGCATGTGAGAAAGATGTGCGATATTTATTTTCGATAGTGAGATAGGTTCCGCATAAGCTCCAATAGAAAACTTCCTCTGTGCTCACTCATCCAAAAATTGGTACGTTATTTCCACAATTATGGCACAACAACTTCCAAATTGAATCTTTGTTTTAATTCAATGGAAATTGAATCGAAATTGTTGAACACAAGAATGTTTAGATAACAAAAATGTTAACACGGCGGTTCCTGTCTCGCTCACGAAACACAGCTGATTTAGGTCTGAAACTTTAGTAAAATACGGAAATTATTCTTAAGAAATTAGGCGAGTCTTTTTTGTCAAGAATTCACCTAACGATAGTTAGGTGTACTCTCACTCCTGTGTATTCCTACCTCCGCCCCAACTTCCGTTTTTGATGCATCTGTAAATCATACCATGGACCCTCGCTCAAAGGATGGTCCACCTGCACTCCACACACCCCGGTCATGTAATCTAACACAAAATGGTTTGTGGAAGTCCAGTTTAACTGGCATACAGTCTGTCTGAAAATCCTTAAGGATTTACAGATGACCCACCATATTACCTGGTTTGATATTTCCTTCCGCCTGCATTTTTAGGTCTATAATTGCAGCATACTTTTTAACATGCAGGTGTAACGGTGTCAGTCCTAGAAGTGACTCCATCGCAGCGGTTGGACATGTTTTCATTGAGCCCGTAACACCGACGCAGGCTTTACGCTGAACATTATTCAATAACATTTGCGTTGCCTTCTGCTCAGTTTTAGGCCACCGTACAATCGATGCGTAGGTGACGATAGCCCTAATGATTGTAAGAAATTACCAGTAGATTATTTTTGGTTGTAGTCCCCAAGTATGCCCATAGAGTCTTTGACAGGCCCAGAGAGCCTTGGTGGCCCTATCTTGAACTTTCAATAAATGTTGCTTCCAATTCAGTTTTTGATCTAGGATAACCCCTAGATATTTAACCTTGCTGGAAAAAGGAACAGTAGTACCGTTTGGCGAGGGAGCTGTGCGCGCAAGCTTTTTCCTCCTCGTAAAAGGAACAACGACAGTTTTGTTTGGATTGACACTGAGTCCTTCCTGGTAATACTACTGCCATATTATATTGAGTCCATTTTGCTTGTGATCAGAAATGACCTCATCAAACTTGCCTCTGATTATGATAACCACATCATCCGCATAGCCCTGGACATCAAACCCATGGCTACTCAGAAGGACCAGTAGTCTGTCAATAACCAATGACCATAAAAGAGGAGATAGTACGCCTCCTTGGGGACAGTCCTTTGCGGCCCTGATGGTTACTGACTCGCCACCTAGTCTGGCAGTAATCTCACGATGTTCCAGCATGGAACGGATCCACCTAATTGTGGAAAGCGGAACCCTTTTTTCCATTGCTCCCCAAGGACAATTCCTTTATATGTCACCGCTTTTTCAATCCTGGTGACTAGACCGCTAAGGGCCATCACAGCCGATACCAGTTTGATAGGCAAATTGGTCCCAATACAGTGGATTTTTTTCAAGGGCCTCGCTTCTTATTTGATAGTCCAAGATTTCTTCCATAGTCTTCGATAGGCCGATATGCCTTGGCCTAGGTGTCTGGACAACCCCCCCCCCCTCCACGCCTTTTTGTATAAAGACCACATTAACCTTCCTCCACAGTTTCGGAATATAGTTAAAACCATAACTTGCCCGAAACATTTGGAAAAAGCTGGAGAGTACTCCCTTAATACCTTTTTGAAGTAAAGCTGGAAGATACCATCCCCTCCAGCGGATTTGTAAGGTTTGAAAGACCCAATAGCCCATCCATCACACCTTGCTGGATATGAAAATTTCCCCAGAGAGACTCCAGATCCTACTGTGAGGCGCATAGGCCACCTCTCCTACCACCACTGAATCCGGAAAGTGGGTCTCTAACAGTACCTCTAAGATTTCCTTCCGGTTTTCAGTGAACCCATCTTGCTTCTAGAGAAGTCCTAAACCATTTGAATGATCCCTGGAAAGAACTTTCTGGAGACGAGCTGCAGAGGATAATTCATTTATTCCATTACAGAAATTCCTCCAGGTATCCCTTTTGGGTCTTCTTAATTCGAGATTATATAGTATTCCGTCAAGGCCATCATATTAACTCAGTTTACCCAGTGTCCCATTCCACCAAGGGACCACCTTTGTAGATTCTCCTCGCTTAACCGGGCAGCTGTTCTCGTAAGCCAAGTGTATAGAATTATGGAGTTTGTATGCATAGAACTTCAAACCCTCTGGAGACTCTATGTTCTCAACGACCGAGGGCATTTCTGATTCGAGTGAAACTCTATTGGAGTCCCAGTCGGCCAGTTTTGGAATTCTAATTTCCTGCCGCTTCATGGTCTCGGCCGCCAAATCGAATCTGATGTCATGCCAGTTTTTGACCAAGTTGCATTTATAAAGGTAGGTTTATTTCCCCTATTGACAATGTCTACATTATTTGAGATCAGAAATTAAAAAAGGTACTCACCCCTGTTATTGATGTCGGTGCCACCCCACACCGTGTGGTGCGCGTTTGCATCGCATCCTATCAAGTAGGCATTGCGTGAGCTATGAGCCGCCTAACGTCAAGTATAGGTATCAACACTGAGTCTCCATTAAAGTAGGCGGACGCCCTCTTTCACCAAGAACCTCCACCATTACTGCAACCAAGTCCCTGGAGATGAACTCTGAAATGGGAATCAAATTAATTTGCGAACTGGCCAAAATAGCCGCTCTTGGACTCTGAGTTCCGTTATGATAAATCATCTTAGCCACTTGATTTGGTATACCTCTAATTTGGTTACCTGTCACCCATGGCTCCTGGATCAGAGCCATGCCAATGTTATGGCAGATAAACCTACGACAAAGGACGTCCGAAGACGCCTTTACATAATGCAGGTTTATCTGCAGACATGCGATGTATGCCTTCATTTTTCCGAAAGCTTCTTCAGAAGGCCCTGCTCAGCCTTTTTTTCCGCATCGCCACCAACCAGGAATAGGATGTACATTAGCTGGTTACCAAAGGACAGAGATTATGATGGTTCAACGGAAATTTTTGATGAATTATTATTTACAAACAATTTTATGTGGGTTTAGTTGAACTCGTGTATTTTCAAATAAAAAATTTGTTTTTACTAGAAGACTTTTCGATAAGATCTGAAAAACCAACTTCCATTGCGGCGGTTGAATTTCGTGAGAAACGAATGTTTTGATTCGAGAAATAAGCGGAGTAGGAAAATGGGCTTTAAGTTAAGTGGTAATAAAACATAACAAGTATGTGAGGTATTTCCCCAACACGATCAGGTGCAAATGTTGGCCTATCAATTCATCAGCAAAGTCTTTCTTCAGTAAAGTCACTCAAAATTCGCAGAACAGGTTGTATATTCTCAACATTCTTTATGGTAATTGAAAAACGAAAAATGTTTAGCAATAATGCTCTGAGCATACAGTAAAATATAACAAAACGCGCGCACACACATACACATAATATTGAAATATGTATACAACACAGTCTCCGTTTCTTCTTTTTTTTGGCATCGCAAACAATTTTGAATTTCCCGAGAAAATATGTAAATTTGTTTTAGAAAGGCAAAGATTATTTATAATTTCGATAAATATTAAAAATTTGTTATTTTGCCAACCGAAATACAAATTCTAAAATATAAAAGAACAAAATAAATAACATATACATACATACAATACATATAATATGCGGCGAATAACACAACAACATAAACAGAAAACATAAAACAACTTAAATAAAAAGTTTTGACAAAACCTCGTGTGCGGTTGTGCTTTTTGTTTGTTGATTTTGTTATTTTACATTTTACTTGTTATTTGTTTACACGGGGAGGTGGTTGGCGGAAATTTAGAGAATTTGTTTTTTTTTTCGGTCAAAATTCATTAATTAATGCAGGCTTCCGTTTTTGTTTTTCTATGTACATAGTACATAAGTAATATGCGTAATAGGAGATTGTTTGTCGAGAGATCTAATAACACTGAAAGGAAAGAAACAAAAGAGTTTTCTTTATTTTTTGTACATAAAGGAAATGGTAATTAGGCGCGGAACGAAATTTAAATTTCAGCTGTTGTTTGCCTAGTGGATATTAATTCAAATTTGTTTAACCTTTTTCAATTTCATTCTGAATATTAATTGTTTTCAATGTAAATTTGTATTTTGATTAATTTTTTGGCATTCAACTTTTTAAAGAGTTTGGTTGTATTTACATTTTATGAGAATTAAATCCTTCCGATGATACAATTTAGTCGTGCTGAAATTGTTTGAATATTTAATGTAAACGTTTCTGTTTTACTTTGGCATTATCTGTTGATGAGAAGCAGAAGCGGTATGAAGTTTGTAATATGTAGGATTTGCAGAGGTCTTTTAGCTAATTTTTATCATTACGACTATACGTTATTAAAGACGGTTATTATTAAAACTTAATTCACACACTTAACAGCAATTTTTAGATATGTTAGTAATTTCCTTGTTGTTTAAATTTTAAAGGTAGTAGAAAAATAAACATAAATGTTATTTACAGTTACACAATTGTTGCAGCCCGTACAGTTTTACAAAATGGTGGGGCAAATAATGTAAATTTCACTCACGGTTCTCTCACTGCTTTGAAATTGTTTCCAGCCGAAACGGAAACTTTGTTTTGAATAGAGGAGACTGTAATATGAAAATTAATTTATTTAATTTTTGTAAAAAAAACGAAAACGACCATATAATTTATACTGTTAATTAACTTTTATTATTATAAATAATTTTTAGATTTATTTATTATTTTTTATTGTTGGCTGTTCAATTGATTACCGACTAGTTGGTGTTCTCTCCTCGGCTACCGTATTTATTCTTCTTGGCACCAAAAACAACAGTTCTAATTTAAGCATGCATACCAACAAAATTTACACTTATGTACAGTATTGTTTTGCCTTGTCAATTAAGGTTCGTATCAGTGGATTGTGAATAATACAAAATCAGTTTAATTTATCACCAACGAATTTATTTATTTCACACAAGAATTATTACAACACAGTTTATTAATAAAAATTCACAAAATTACTTTATAAAAATTATTCTCAAATTTTACTGCACACTTATAATTTTTATTTCGCACTAGAACACTTTCTAAATCACTTTTTAATTCCTTTTTAATCTTCACACTGTCGTTTACCAAATACTACTCATCTAATTCGATCTTCTTCGCCTTTTTATATACACAAACCAAACTTCTCGAAAGTTCATGACTTTTCTAGTTAGAATAGCGTAGAAATATTACGTAACAATTTTTATCATGAAAAATTCCATTTTAGTACAGTTAAACATTTAGCTATTAATTTAACTTCTTCTATTACACACTAGGTGTCACCGTCACAATAACTTATTGTTACGTTTTTGCCCAAGGTTCGTATCACTGGATTGTGAATAATACAAACTCAATTCAATTTATCACCAACGAATTTATTTATTTCACAAAATTTATTACAACACAGTTTATCAATCAAAATTCACAAAATCACTTTATATAAATTATTCTCAATTTTTACTAATCACTTTTACTTTTTATTTCGCACAAAAACACTTTTTAAATCACTTTTTAATTCCTTTTTAATCTTTATACTATCGCGTACCAAATATTACTAATAATCTTACAAGTTTACACTATCGCGTTCCAAATACTAATAATCCAATTCGATCTTGTTCGCCTTTTTATATACACAAACCAAGCTTCTCGAAAGTTCACGACTTTTCCAGTTGGAATAGCGTAGAAACATTACGTAACAATTTTTATCATGGAAAATTCCATTTAGTACATTAAACATTGAGCTATTAGTTTTACTTATTCTATTACACACTAGGTGTCACCGTCACACTACCCCTCACCTAAGCCTGTTCGTCCCGAACAGGACCGAAATTACCTCCTCGGTAGAGGGCCAGCCTCTCTAAATGTACCGCCATTGGTTTACCTCCTTGTCCTTTTCTTGTCCTGTAGGGTGCCGTCCATAAAGGCTGCACTTTCGCCGATAAATCCCCCTTCTTTTGTTGCGAGTTGTGAAGCCACACCAATTGCCCCTCATGTAATCCCTGGCCATTTACCCGTATGGCACATCGAGTTCTCATCCAGTCGCCCGACACTCGCACTCTACCTCGCACAACTCGGCCCTTCTTATCCAATGTCTGCTTAACCTGGTGTTCTTTGGTTTCCTCAACAATTGTTTCAGATTTTGATGGCAGCTCCTCGCAATGACTGATTGTTACTCGCCTTACTGTCACATTCGTACCGTTAAATTTAAGATTCAGCTCGATGTTATCGCTGCTCAATATTCCTCGTCCAAAATCCAACACAAAGCCATTCATCCTCATAAAGTCCGTTCCCAAAATAACCTCATCCACAATGTCTGCGACCAGAACTTCGTGTGGGAAAAGCGTTTCGCCGATCCTTATGCTCACGATCTTTTTCCCTTTAATCATTGCACTCTCCCCATTTGCCATTCTTAATTTTAACCCATCAACTAGCTGCACTGCTCCTGCGATCAAATCTTTCCGAACAATTGTGTGGGTTGCTCCGGTATCCAGCGTAATAATACACCTCCTCCCATCAACACCGCCCCTAACTGTGACGCTGCTTCCGCCTCGTGCTTCACTTGTAACAGGGATGAATGTTATGGGGCAACCAGACGGTGAAGCCAACTTCGGTTCCTTCAAACTGACTTCTAACCTTTCCACTTTACCGACTGTTGCCATCCGCTCATCCGTTCCCTGCTCTCCTCTTCGTGCTCTTTCCACGGAAGATGGTGATCCGTGCCGCTTTCCTCCTGCTTCCAAACAATCTCGCGAGATGTGGCCAATCCTGTTACATACCCAACATCTTCGCTCGCTGCTTCTAGACCTTTGTCCCGACCGTTCGGCGTTTGCCCGCATAAAAGGTGGCGATCTTCTCTCTCCATGTATTACTTTCCGACAGTCCATTGAAATGTGACCCAACTTGTCACATTTCCAACACCTAAGCCTGCCTCTTCCGCCTTTCGGTACCATTCGCTCCCTGCTGCCGTTCTTGTCTGAGTTCATTTGGCGCCTAAATAATGACGGTCTTGTAAAGCTCTGCACAGCCTCGATCGTCAACGCAAACGCAACGGTTTCCGCGAAGGTTGCTTTAGGTGACAACATCACTGCCCTGCGTGTCTCTGGATCTCGAATGCCGTCAATGAATGCGTCAATTTTAAGCCTTTCCATATAATCGGCCGATGCACTGGTATGTGCTAGATGTACTAGCCGCTCGATTGCCGATGAAAATTCCTGAAGTGATTCTCCTCCCTTTTGGTAGCGGCTTTTCAATTCCATTCGATAGATTTCACGCTTGTGGTCACTGCCGTACTTCCTATCCAGCGCCTTCATAATTTCGAGATAACTGTTGCGATCTTTTTCCGGAATTGTTTGTAAGGCCTCCGCTGCTTCACCTTTAAGGGCCACTATTAACGCTGCGACAAGATGTTCATCATTCCAACGGTTTTGATTGGCTGCCGTTTCAAATTGAAATTTGAAAATGCCGAAAGATGATGTACCGTCGAATGTTGGTGGCTTTATCTTGATTGATTGGACGGTTTGTACCACTTGTGTTGTTGTTCCACTTGCCTTGATATCAGTTAGTTCTTTCTCGAGCCGTTGGCATTTTTCTTCAACCTGCTGAACCTCCGTTTTGACAAGTTGAACTTCCTTTTGCAGTTTTTGGTCAACCTGTTGAATCTCCATTTGCAGCTTCTCTACTTCGCCGTGTATGTTAGTAGATAATTCGAGAAGTTTCTCGTCTATTCTCTTATGACCATCAGTAATTTGGCTTTTAATTTCTTCTCCTTGTTTCTCCACCCGGTGTTGAAGTTCTTCGTTTGATTGTTTCATTGCTTGGTTTGACTGATTTATAGTCTCTAACTGTCGCACATTTTGTTGTTCCATTTCATTCTTAATTTCTTGGTTTGACTGCTCAATTTTCACCATTTGTCGTTCGTTTTGTTGTTTCATTAGACACATCTGTCCTGTCATTTGGTTCATAGCAGCTATTAACTGCGACAAATCGAAACTTCCAGAATGTTCTTGTGTCTTTTCGACCAACGGTTGTTTATCTTCTGCTTTCTGCTCTATGGTTGCTGCATCCGTTACTTTCTCTCCAAAATCATGATGTTCCGCGTCCAGCCCTTCTTTCTCCATGGCGTCACGTAGTCGCGCTTGTAAAGCTGCTTTACCACCATCAGTAGCCAAACCTCGTTTCTCAAGTTCCCTCTTTAATTCTGGCACTTTTAATTCGTTGAGAATCATTTTCTTTATCTTTTTATTCACAATCCCACCGCTGTCACCAATTGTTACGTTTTTGCCCAAGGTTCGTATCACTGGATTGTGAATAATACAAACTCAATTCAATTTATCACCAACGAATTTATTTATTTCACAAAATTTATTACAACACAGTTTATCAATCAAAATTCACAAAATCACTTTATATAAATTATTCTCAATTTTTACTAATCACTTTTACTTTTTATTTCGCACAAAAACACTTTTTAAATCACTTTTTAATTCCTTTTTAATCTTTATACTATCGCGTACCAAATATTACTAATAATCTTACAAGTTTACACTATCGCGTTCCAAATACTAATAATCCAATTCGATCTTGTTCGCCTTTTTATATACACAAACCAAGTTTCTCGAAAGTTCACGACTTTTCCAGTTGGAATAGCGTAGAAACATTACGTAACAATTTTTATCATGGAAAATTCCATTTAGTACATTAAACATTGAGCTATTAGTTTTACTTATTCTATTACACACTAGGTGTCACCGTCACATTATTGTTACGTTTTTGCCTTGTCAATCAAGGTTCGTATCACTGGATTGTGAATAATACAAAATCAATTTAATTTATCTCCAACGAATTTATTTATTTCACACAAGAATTATTGCAACACAGTTTATCAATAAAAATTCACAAAATCTCTTTAAATAATTTTTACGCAATTTTAATATTCACTTATAATTTTTATTTCACACTACAACACTTTTTAAATCACTTTTTAATTACTTTTTAATCTTCACACTGTCGCTTTCCAAATGCTACTGATAATCTTACAAGTTTACTCTATCGCGTTCCAAATACTAATAATCCAATTCGATCTTGTTCGCCTTTTTATATACACAAACCAAGCTTCTCGAAAGTTATGATTTTTCCAGTTAGAATAGAGTAGAACAATTGTATCATGGAAAATCCCATTTTAGTACAGTTTAACATTGAGCTATTAATTTTACTTATCCTATCACACTCTCAGAATAAGTTAAATCAATAGCTCAATGTTTTACTGTACTAAATGGAATTTTCCATGATAAAAATGTTCTAAATGTTTCTACGCTATTCTAACTGGAAATGTCATGAACTTTCGAGAAGTTTGGTTTATGTATATAAGAAGGCGAACAAGATCGAATTGGATTATTAGTATTTGGAACGCAAATAAAAGAATAAAACTTTCAATAAATGCTTTAGCAATAGTTGAGCTTTATTTATTGGGAACTGCTCGTAATATTACAGATTTTGTTAATTCGTCCTGAATTCTAAGAATATAGGTTTCCGTTATCTGATCGAATCAAAGGACCAACCGTGTCCATTGAAATTACGTCGAAGCTTGTCATTGGTGTATCAGTGATTTGTTGCGATTCTTTGTTAGTTTTTTCATATTTTTTTAACTTAAAAGATTTACATTTAGAAATGAATAATTGAACACGTTTTTTCAAGTTGGGAATTACGTACTTCTCAGACAATTTACGGTATAATCTACTGACTCCCACATGACCACCTGTGGGGTATCATGATTATTATCTAACAGCTCATTGATCACTTTTTCATCATTTAAATAAGTACGAAAGGGACATAAAACAATTTTCATGGTTTTCAATACTGAATTTCCAATTGATTTAAATTTATGAACATCTATTAATTTAAAAATTACATCATTCACTTCTAGTTTCAGTTTAAAGTTATTATTTGCACTCATTATATTTTCCAGCTTTGGAAGTGCTTGCTCTGAAGCGAAGTCTACTTCTAGTTGCTATTCTTTTCTGTACTCCCTCATGGAGTTGAAATTGTAATTTTTTTAAGTGTTTGGTTTCATTTACTGTCATAGCCATGTACACACTTAATTTATTTTCTGGCTCTTCAATTTGATGAGACTGGTTATGTTTAATGTTTTCTTGTGGCTTCTTTGCCATGCTCCGGGTTATAATTGAAATTGAATTAATTGAAATACGCTTTAATTCATCACTGTCTATCTTAATCCTCGATAGAGCATCTGCATCGACATTTGATTTACCTTTTATGTATTCAATTTCGAAATTGAATTCCACTAAGTCTAAACGCATGCGCGTCAATTTTGAAGATAAATTTTTCATCCCAAATAAATATATTAATGGCCTATGGTCCGTAAATATTTTAAGTACACGACCCAGCAGGTGTGGTTTAAAATAAATCACTGCCCCGTGTATTGCAATTAGCTCCTTAAGAGTTGGATGCTTATGTTTTTCGCATTTTGTGAACGACTTTGAAGCATAAGCTATAGGTAAATCTTTTCCGTTCTTTATTTGTGATAATACTGCACCATATGCAATACCTGAGGCATCCGTAGTTTAACGGAATGGCTGTGTAAAGTCGGGATATTGCAGCAACGGTGGATTTTTAAGAATATTGTGACGGTGACACCTAGTATGTAATAGAATAAGGTAAATTAATAGCTCAATGTTTAACTGTACTAAAATGGAATTTTCCATGATAAAATTGTTCTAAATGTTTCTATGCTATTCTAACTGGAAAAATCACGAGCTTTCTAGAAGTTTGGTTTGTGTATATTAAAGGCGAACGCCAGAATCGATGCAGGAATTTTCATCGGCAATCGAGCGATTAGTACATCTAGCACATACCAGTACGTCGGCCGAGTATATGGAAAGGCTAAAAATTGAAACATGCATTGACGCCATTCGAGATCCAGAGACACGCAAGGCGGTGATGTTGTCACCTAAAGCCACCTTCACGGAAACCACCGCTTGTGCGTTGACAAATGAAACTGCACAAGCCATCACCAAACCGTCAATGAAAATACGCAGAGTGAAAATCGACAGCAGCATAAACACAGAACGGTCAACACCAAGATACCGAGACGGAAGCGGCAAAATCAAATGTTGGGCATGTGATAAAATCGGTCACATCTCTCGGGACTGCTGGGAAATAAGAAGAAAAAGGGGAAGATCACCATCTCCTATGCAGCGACGACCAAGCGGAGAGCAGGCAGGGGTCAGACAAGAAGGCCAAATGACGACGGAGCCGTTAAACTACAAAGAGTCAGCTTAAAGGGGCAGAAGCTGACTCCCACAACCGATTGCCCCATAACCTCCATCCGCGTTTCGAAAGTAACAAGAGGCGGGCCAGCTTAACAATCAAAGGCGACATTAATGGCACAGATTGCATCATCACCTTCGATACGGGAGCAAAACGCACGATTATCCGTAATGATCTGATCGATGGAGGTATACAACCGGCTAACGGATTGAAATTACAAACAGCAACTGGAGATAGTTCAGTAATAATTCGCCTGGTAGTTGCTCCTGCACTGCTAGAAATCTCATGACTTTTCAAGTTAGAATAGCGTAGAAAGATTTAGAAAAATTTTATCATGGAAAACTTCATTTTAGTATACATTTAAACATTGAGCTATTAGTTTAACTTATTCTATTACACACTAGGTGTCACCGTCACAATATGTTTTAAGATTTTCGAATGCAGCATTACAGTTTTTAGTCCAACTGAATATTATATTTTTACGCAATAATTGGTTTAATGGCTGAACTATTCTAGCAAAATCCTTAACAAATCTTCTATAATGCAAAAAGCAATAAACCGTCTTACGTCATCCACATTTTGCGGTACTGGATAATTTTCTATCACTGAGTATTTAGATGGATCGGGTAAAATGCCACAATCAGAAATCTGATGGCCCAAATACATATGTTACTGTGGTTTGTAAAAATTTACATTTTTTTTTGATTTAATTTCAAATTGTACCTCCAGATTCGTTCAAATACTTCAATCAAATTTTTATTATGGTGTCGTAAAGAACAACCATATATTACTAAATCATCTACATATAAAAAGGCAGCTTCTGGAGTTAGTCCAGACATAGCCAATGTCATCATACGTTGAAAGCTGTTTGAAGAGATCTTCAATCCAAACGGGAACCTCTTGAATTGGTAGTGACCCGAGTTAGTAGAAAATGCTGTAACACTTCTCGAATTGTGCTCTATTTCAATCTGATGAAATCCATATTTTAAATCTAATATTGAGAAAAATTTTGCGCGGCCCAATTGTTCTAATATTTCATCAATTCTCGACAGTGAAAATGTTTCCGATATCGCTTTCTTATTTATTTGCCTAAAATCTACAACAACCCTCCAATCTTTAATATCTGCACAATTCACAGTGATGAATTTTACGGTGAATGAGAATTTTCAATTATATTATCACGTAACATGCTTTTAACTTGACATGCTCGCCATTTATTATGGCATTTGCCACAAAAATACCCGAATCAATTTCACATGATAATACTACGCTTGGCTCGTCAATATGAAAATCTAATCTTCTTATCACTTCGCTTCTTGCCGACACTACGATTGAATCATCAAATCTATCATTAATAGGGATTAAAATGTTATTACTTTTGCATGGTATTTCTAGTATGTATGTTGAATAATTGATGTTTGTTTTATACTTGTGTTGGAAGTCTCTACTTAGAATGTCATCAGTTACAATTGGGAACTCTTCAGATACAATTTGAAATTCATGTTGCAGAGCAAATCAGTTTTCCATTAGTAATTTACAAGATAAACTTCCCAAAGTCTCGATTCTTCCAGCCGTAACACCTTTAATTATAAATTTTTTTCACGACATAGATTATGAAGGTTTCAACTTTTGATTCTTTTAAAATCGATACACCGGCACCACTGTCAATCA
This sequence comes from Tipula vernalis, assembly GCA_958295665.1. Taxonomy (NCBI): domain Eukaryota; kingdom Metazoa; phylum Arthropoda; class Insecta; order Diptera; family Tipulidae; genus Tipula; species Tipula vernalis. Next base: position 148,761,736 of record OY282560.1, on the reverse strand, counting down.
TAAGAACACATGTGTTATTATTTAATGATTTGATGCAGCCCCCAACTGAGTATCTTCCTACTATTCCTGTTGAGGGCGGGACCCGTTTCCCGACTCTTCACCGATCTCAGCTACATGAAAATTTGGCTGATTTGTATTTTGCTCTAAATATCGAGTTGTATTATTATTATTAATATTATTATTACGTGGCTGGGTTTGTTGTCTATAAAATGTTTGTGTGTTGTAATTTTTCGACATTTCTGTATAATTTTGATTAGAGTTTTTGCTTCATTGTTATTAATAGAATAATTATTAGGGTAATTTCAGTAACCATGATATCGTTGATTTATGTTTGAATTTGTCTGATAATTAGAATGATGGTTCTGTCGTGGATTAGATGTATTATGTTGGCAAAAATGAGGAGTAAATTTTTTTGTATTATGAGCATTAAAATTCCGATTGCGATATGGTTGTTTATATTGCCCAATTAATTGCCGCAATTTCGCTTCCGCTTCTAAAGCAAATTGGATTGCTTTTGATAAAGACTTTGGCTCCTTGTAGATCAAAGCCTGACAAATTTCAACTAATTTAACACCTGTTATGAAAACATTAATTGCTGTCTCCTCAACTTCTGATTTAATTGTGTTTCGCTCGCACTACTCCTTATCTTTCATTTTCAGCTTTATAAGCTCAGCACACACATTCTCCTGCTCAGTAGCAAAATCTTCAGAATAGCGGTTTGTCTCAAACTATGTGGCTCATTCATATTCCTCTCTTTAGTTGTTTTACAAGAAAAACGATTAATTATAAGATTTTTGAAAAAAAATCGAATCATTTTGGGGTTGTTTCCGTGCTAATTTTGCATTTGACATTTCGAAGAATTTTGACCTTTAACAAAAAATTGAAGAATGTTGCCTTCTCCGCAGCTTCAATTTGGTTATCATAAAAGTCACATTTGTCTAAAAAATCCTCAACATGTTTAACATTACCATCAAAATCTGGTATAAGGGAGTTAGCAAGTTTAAGGTCAAATTTGTTAGTCATCTTTGTTGATGATGGATAATTTGAAGATTGTTTGATTGAATTTTTAGAAATTTTAAAGTAATTGATATCTATTTCTAAATCTGCATCACACTGTTTGGAGTTTATTATTTCAGCATCATTAGGATTGTCACTACTATCACTTTCAAAATCTTTAGAATTCGATGTATCATTTATTTCTTCCAGGGACAGTGCAAAAATAATATAATGTCAGATTATTAGTCAAAACCTAATAATTCAACGGCTTTACTACATTTCAGTTCCAATAATGACTTTTGTCGTTGGATATGTGTTTGCTTAAAGGTCTGTTTTCCGATATTACCTTTAAAATATTCAATATAAGTATCAAAATGATTTCTTAATTTTATAAGTTTTCTAAATTTCGAGTCCTCACTATGATCGCCGTTTCCAATTTCACTTATTATTTGTGAAATTTCATTGAAATATTTTGTTAATATTTATTCATATCGTACCTGTAATACGACAATATAATTTATACTGTTAATTAACTTTTATTATTATAAATAATTTTTAGATTTATTTATTATTTTATATTGTTGGCTGTTCAATTGATTACCAACTAGTTGGTGTTCTCTTCTCGGCTACCGAATTTATTCTTCTTCGCACCAAAAACAACAGTTCTAATTTAAGTATGCATACCAACAAAATTTATACTTATATATAATATTATAACATATACACAACAAGACCTTTCTAAAAGATCAAAGATATTGAAAATCGGTTAACAAATAGCGTTTTTGCGTACGGGTCACAGTCGATTTTACAAAAATGCCAATAAAAAAAATCAATCCTAAAAAGGCAAATTTTTTAAATATGACTAATATGTAAAAGGGTATTCTAATGTGTTTTATACCTTAAAGAATCGGGGAAGCCGCCCCTTGAAGATTTATTAAATTTACAACATTAATAGAAATTAGAACGTTTTTCAAAAGTTTATTGTTTTTAATAACTATTCACATACTAAAACAAAGAACTTCCCCAAGCCGCCTAGCATGAAGGTCTTCGCGCAAGGATGACAGGAAAACGTGACAATTTTATCAGAACTATTTATATTTATATTACTTCCAACATTAAGTTTTTCCGGAATTAGCCGGATAGAAAAATATTTTACGGAGAGGAGAAATTTGTTAAGAGTTCTGCAAATTCAGTTTCGATCTGGCGAAGATTATGAAAAATTAATCATTGTTTTCAATTATCTCATTAGGCTCTAGCCACTGATTTGCTAACTATTACCCTGAATATATTTCTATATACAGGATATCCCATTTTAATCCATCCACGGAAATAACTAGTTAGGAAAAAAGTTTTAAACAAAACTTGTATGGTTCTATGGGGGACATCAATTAATTACCTTAACCTAGGTATAGGATCAAGGTCATTTAGAGGTCAAGTCATTTTTTAAAATAGGAACCCTTATTTTTGACTCGGGATATAGAAAGAGCGCAAAATTGAACGTCCCACTATATATTTTCCATGACCGCCCAAGGTCAAAATTCAAGCTATATAAATGTCACTGGAAGAAGCATTCTCCCTTCTAAGTTTATAGTTTTGAGTATATGAAAAAAAACGTTCTAAGACATATGTATACATTTAGCTTGACTTTTGATCTTCAGATGAAATTGGGAGGTCATGGAAAATACATAGTCGGACGTAAAATGTTGTGCTCTTTCTATTTCAAAGAACCAGCACAATAGATCTTTTAGGTCGCAGTGCGAGGTGGCTTATCGCCCACATGGCCCTTCAATCAATAATATTTCAAAGAAGAAAGCAACCATGTACTTACAGTAATACCTAAATTTACAATACCTATTAAAATTGTTTAACAATTTAGAATCCGCAGGTACATATGTGCTTAATACAATAAAATTGTTAAAAGTTTTTAAGGGGTGTTGTAAAATTCGCTGGCACTGTAAGTACATGGTTTCTATGTATAGAAAAATAGCAATTCAGATCGAAACTGAATTTGCAAAACTCTTGACAATTTCTCCTCTTCGTAAAATGTTTATATTATTATTTACGTTTGTGTTTCAAAGCATTGGTCCTCTGTGCGGAAGGATGACAAAAAGGTATATAGCATTATTTTGTTATCATGTTGTAGTTGATCGCTTACCAAAAGTCTAGTGTGGCCTCTTGGAATTTTACTTTCCTTTAGTTTCTCCAAATTTTTTCGGAAATTTTATTTTTGAAAAAAAAAAAAAGAAATCCGGGGGCTCCTATTCACCGTAGTTATGGAGTTCAAATCTGTGGTTTTTTGACAAACTATAGTTAACTGCATTTTTGTCTATTTTGAATTTTGAATGAAAACAATTCGGCAATTGTCTAAAGTTTCAAAAATACGTTTCAGTTTTCCAACGTTTGCCTCCGTTACTCCGGAAAATCTAAATCAAAATTTGGTAATTACACGTACTAATAAAAGCTACTGCGACTTGGCAGCGGAAATATACTGCTGGAAAAATTACATTGAATATGATTGTTTAACATTAACATGCAACTTGAAATGTAACATGAGCGTTCACAACTCAATTCGTTGATTTTACTAAACCAACAATTAGCGGGGCTGAATGCACGCAAAGATCGATTAAAGTTAATTGGTTTTTGTGAATATGGGCAAAAATGGGCAGTATTTCTGGAGAAGATGTTCTACTATTTGTGAGATCCAAGGATGCTTAAAATTCATTTTTCAAACACTATTAAATTATGTGAAGAAACGAATGTATGGGATATGCGCGTTTTCGTCTTTGTCATATTATCAGGTTTCAGTGCGCTAGAGCGCCAAATATGGATTTCAACTAGTTGCGAGCTATTTATGTAGTGTTTGACGGGGTCATAGATTTTAAATCCTCAGAGAGAGAGAGACAGGGGAAAATAATTATTAAAATAAGAGGCAATAAGTCTTTTCAAATGTCGTCAATCAAAACGAAAGAAATAAACTTACGCAGACAATCACACATTGGGTGCTTTCAGTTCTCACAACATGTTGGCATTGCAGATTTAGTGATAAAAAGTGTCATTTGATCTATAACAATGGCATGAAATTTTCCTACATACAAAAGACCCTGCTGACAAACGGTACATAATGCAGCTAAAATTAGGGTGAATATGTCTTAGAAATAAAATAATGGAGAAAATGTCATTATTACATCAAGGTGGCCATAGAAATGTTAACGTATCAATTCCGTTCAGGCCTCCACACGTTGATTTTACTCAACATTTAGCTAACAGTTGGTGAAACTGAAACCTTTAGATGCGCTAATTTTCATTCAATCGAGATCTACCGTGACCTTAGTTTGGGGTTTTATTTTATATTAATTTAAATACCCGGGAACCCGTAGTGAGCCAAAGTTAATTTTTAACTAAAAATATTCGATTACACGCAAGCTTTTAAATTCGAGTAATTTAGAGGAGTATTTTTTAAAAGTTGCATTAAACCTGGAATTTTTCTTTCTAAACTTTGAACTTGACTTATTACAAATCTTGGACAAATATAGAAATTCAGCTTATCCGAAACCTGGCCCATCACAATTTTCTTTTGAAATGAGACAATGTTTTACTGGATGAATCTGACGTAACATGCCTCTTATAAAGCTTAAAGTCCAAATTGTAAACCGAAATTATTTTGCGAACATCTAGAAAAAGTAATGAGGCCTCGTTGGTCGATCCGTGTGAAAAGGTCTTGGATTTTCTTTATTTCCTTGTGTTCATTGGGTGCGAATAGCATGATTTTATTAGCTTTGTTTGTTGCTTTTGTGTTAATTGTTTTTATTTTATTTATTTTTAAATGCATTGCTTCGCGTCTGGAGGGCCAATCTCCAAGTTAAGTTTTATTTCTCCTCATTTTCCTGTTTGACAAGAAACAAATATCTATTTGGGTGACATTCATATAGAATAAAAATGAGAGAAAAAATCAACCACAAAATCGAGTTCGAAAGTAATAGGCTAAACCGATACAGATCAAGAACGTCGACGTCACCAAAGTAACCAGATAGTTGTCCAATCAAGCTCCAAAGATAACTCAACCACAAGTCAACTTCAACTCAATGTCCTACTGAACACCTAAATCAACATGGTTCAAAAAAATACATATATACATGAACTCAACTCAAGCTAACTTCCAACTAAACCCACAACTATCCCTAAATAAATCCGCAACTGAACCTCTCACTAAACCACAACTTAATTTGAATTTAACTCCCAACTCAAATTTCAACTCCACCACAAACTAAAATCCTAAACAGACACGGTCCGAAAATTGCATGTCTTTATGAACTAAACTTAACCTCTCAACCCGTTAACACAACTCTAAATAAATTGCCAACTAAACCGGTGACTCCTACTCAACTCTTACTCAAAACCAACTGAGAATGTAGTCCTACCCTTTCTCAGCCTTAACTCGACTCGCAACCCATTAATTAAACCAACTAAAAACCCACGCCCAACTCAACCCCCAAATCAACTTGGTCTTAAAAAATTTCGCCATCAATTCAACACCAACTAAACTCCAACTAAACTCCAACTCAAAGCGCTAATGGGACCCAACTTAACCCTTAGCTCAACCGCAAACTCAACGCCGAACTCAATTATCAAACCAATATACATATATTAAAAATCGGTTAACCCAGCTCAACTCAAACTCAATCCTAACTTAACCTTCAAATATACCCCAAAATTAACCTTTCGCTTAATCCTAAACTCAACGTTCAACTCAATCATCAAGCTAGTATATACAATAAAAATTGGTAAATATTTATGTAAACTGGTAGTTTAGGGTCAATACGTATGGCAGGTACCCAACCCTCTTAACTTCAGATTCCAAAAACCTTTGACCATAGAAGGGTCCAGGTACCCTGGATACAGATAGAAATACAGATGTTTAGACAAACAGACGGACATTTTTTTATTTTTTTTATTTTTCGGACTCATGAACTTTTCAAAAGATTTTGAAAATTTTGGTCCTTCAACACATAACTCCAACGATGATTATGAGCTCCTGGGTCTTAACAAAATATATTTAACAACCCTAACTAAATTTTAACTCAATTTAGCTCAAACCAAATCTCAACCATCTACACAACGGATAACTCAATCCCGAATTTAACCCGATTCGAAAGCTACAAGCTTATATGAACTGAATTCATATCAACTCATTCTAACCTCGCACTAAACCTTCAACTCGACTCTAAATAAATCCCCAATCGAACCCCTATTCAAATACAAATCAATTTCAACTCAAACCCTTTTCAACAAATAACTCGACCCCCAACCTAACCCTTAACTTAATCTCAAACTAAACATCTAACTCAATCTTCGAATAAACACACAACCTCTCAACACAACCGCAAAATATATTCCTAATTTAATCGCTGAATTATACTCAACCCAATTCCAACTCAACCGCAACTCAGCCGTAGTCCAACCCCAACTCAACCTTAACTCGATCGCGAATCCAACCCTTAAATCAGCCCCAAATTCACATCCAACTTAACTCAACTAGAGCTAACTATAATCTAATCGTAAATTCAACACATAAATAAATCCCCAGCTGAACTTCTCACTGAATCCTAACCCAGTCCCAACACAACTCCAACTCAACCCCAACTCATCCCGCAAATGAAACCTAACTCAACCATAAACTCAACAGCAAACTCTATGCTCAACTCAATCCTCAAACCAGCATATATAAAATATCAACGTGGTAATATCTCCATGTGGTTTTGGGTCAATTCGTATGGCAGGTCCCAATTTTTTCGACGTACAGCTAATTCTCCGCTTTTCCATGGTAAATACATATAGATATGTGAAAAAATTACATCGGACAAGCCATTCTCGAGACACCATTGGTACAAACAGACGGACGGACATTTTTTTTTTTTTGCTTCTTGGACTTAGAGACTTTTTATAAAGTTCGAGAAAAATGATTTTGGACCAACAAACTTTTGTACTTTTTTACTTTTTAAACCAGATAATTTTGGGTAAGTTCGAAAGGCAGATACTTAGCCCTCCTGACGTGTATAGTTTCAAAAGCTTTTCCATTCTCCCACTTGACCATAAAAACAGATTACAAAAAAAAAAAAAAACCGAATAGACAAGCCCGAGTTACCATGTGTACAGACAGACATATCGACTCGGGAACCTCTAAAACATTTAGAAAAGTGGTTTTGTAGTAACCAAATTTTTAGTCATTTGTGATAGAATTTCATTCCAATTCTTTGGTCTTTTTAGACCGAAAAAATTAAAGTTCCATATTAGCCCAGAAAATTCGATATTTCGAGGCTAATCAAGATATCGAGATTAATTGATGTATTCTAGATCGAGACTATTCAGAGTCCTACGTTATTATTATTATTATTAAGATGTGCGCCAGTATTTGATGAACTTTCAGGAATTTTTTCCTTTCAACATTTACGCTTTTTTTGTCTACAAATTCGCCTTACGGATTCTTTCTTTAAAATAAACACGATTTTGCACTTTTCTTCGGACTTTATTTGGTTGCCCAACAGTAGCCCGCATATTCCTAACGAGATCTTAGTTATCGCATTGGTCTAATTTCACAAAAAAAATCTAATTTTTTTTGTGAAATTAGACCAATGCGATTCTAATCGCAAATCTAATTTCAGTTTAACCAACTAAGCTCCTAAATTATTCTTAATAGAAATTTAATCAACTTGATTTTGAAATTAACCAACTTTATCGTTTCATTAAGTTACCTATAAAATTAACCAATTTGAGCCCTTTAAATCGCTAAATAAAATAGAATTAAATTGTTTTTAATTACCTAGTTTTGATAATGTTTATCAAAATTCTGGTTTAGAACCACCAATAGACTATAAGGACTCTGGATACAAACTTTTTTCGAAAAAAGCGCTTGAGTTGAGAGATTGTTCAGGTCACTCAAGTCAGAGGTGATATTATTCACTCCTAGTATATTCTTATTTATAGCTATAAGAGTCGTTCATTTTGCACTACAAGCTATTCTCGATAGGGGCTTGCGGCAAATTTTAGAACTAATTTCTGTAACCAGATTATCATTCATCAACTTTTGAGCTGGAAATTCGTATTAACGTTCCTGATTCAATGATCCTGATTAAACAATTAATTGTTTCCCTTGGTTAATTCAACGCGAGTACTATTTGCAACAACATAGTAAGATAAGCACTGCTTATCATCAGCTTCCAATCGCTGAAATTGATGTCTCAAGAAGAATAACTGCATAACTTGAATGCAATGATAACAGTTCTTTCATGTTTCAGAAAAGTGGCAGCAATTCCAATTCTTACAATAAGGATCCCAATTTGAAATTTTCGATGTCGATAGTTCTCGTAAAATTTAACAATACTCCTGTATTTGCTGGGATTGTTCTAAAATATTGTGATTTTATATAACTATGTATTCATCTTTCAATGTCCTAGTCACCAAACTATTTTGATCAGATGTAGGCTCGCCTCATTCAGGTTGTAACTGTTTTATTGTCATTTAACATGAAGGATCCATTATTTAAGGTACGCAGCTCGTTTTGATACAAATTGAGCCTCGAATCGTGAACACGCCCAGACCAAGGAAGTCACCAACTTATGACAAAGCTTTAATATAAGAGCGAATATTATCAAAGCTTTAGTTGTTTTCCTTTGCCTTTTTGACAGAAACTGGCAAAATAGCCATATAATGATTTCATATAAAGGAAATCGTCATTCAACGCAAGCTAGCTTTGCGGCGCCATTCCTTTAAGTGTTAAACAAGGTTGCGATTAACAAGGTTCATTTATCATCGTCGCCTGCTTATTTAATTTGTTATAGTATTAATTCAATTAATTCTTATTATATCCGTTATTCTATATTATATTTCACCGCTTGAATAAACAATCAAATTAAAATTAGTAACGGATATCACACGCCAAGATTCATATTTATCAATATCATCATGCGGCTCAACGTTTAGTGATGTTAATCATTTTACCATTCCATATTATTTAATTATTCCTTTACATAAACAACAACAAAAAGTAAAAAAAATGAAAAATCATCGTAACTACTTAAGTTACGTAACTTATTGGTTGACTAATCCACCCCACAAAAAAATTCAAAATCAAAAGGATTGCCAAAACGTGCTATACATAAAGATAATAATTAATTAAGTCGAGTAAAGCCTTAAACCAAATACATTAATCGTCAAGTTTTGTACACTTTCTTGTTTGTTTATTGTTTGTATTTGCTTAAAAGCTTTAAGCTTTATTTACCCTCCAGTCTATTAATATATCCAGTAGATAGCTTTCGTCCTAATTATTTTGTTTCATTATTTACGTTTTTGGATTTTCTTTGGTATTTTCGTCTACACCAACTTATAATTTTAGCTTAACATCGACTGGTACATATTTATCATCGTCAACAAACAACAACAATGTCTGATGATTGAATGAGATCAATTACATAATACGAAACTCATAATCTACTCAACTGACCGACCGCACTATATAAATTTACGAAATTTTAATATTTTTTTTTGTTTTTTGTGCAAATATGTTGGTTTTTATGTAAATTGGAACTCACAAAACAAATAAATTACTACCTAATATAGGAACTACACTTTGCATGGGCATGACAATAAAATTGTTATACAAAAAATTTAAAACGAAAACCAATTAATTTATGGAGCTTTTTTTAGTTTGTTTAAACTTTATGATTGAATTTAGTTTATGTTTTGGTACACCCATATGAACATTGGCTGAATTGAATATTTAGTTTATTTTTTTTTTGATTTATATATTAAATTTATGTTTGTCAAAAAATTAAAACACAAAAAACGAAAAAAAAATATAAACTTTAGTCCACTAACACATTATGGGAAACGTGAATCGTGTGCATCATCAGCTACGACAACAACATTATTAGGACCAAATAGTAATTACAATTTTCGAAGTGGATCGAATGGCGCATTACACTTATCAGCTATGCCTAGGGCGATTAGTCCACTAATGCAGGTAGGTGGACATAATTCTCGACATTTACATATTTCTAATTCAAAACCGTTGAATGTATATGTTTTTTTAATTTACAGCATGGATTGGATGAAAACTATGTTTAAACAAAAAAATTAATAATTGCACATATTGCCTCAAGAACAAATTCAACAACAACATCAATTTCAACATAAAAATGAAAAATTGTTATTTCTTCCTATCTTCCACCACCACTGTACGACGCTTCATTCAAAACGAAAGGACACAAAAACTATACAAAATACAACTAGCATCTATCAAAATATCGTTGTAATTGTTGTTGCATACATTTTTACTATGAAACAACAGAATAATGGTGGTGACACAATCTGTCACCATAATAAAAAGTGTAGAATAATTGAAACTGAATACATACATACCTACATAGATTATTACCAATAAAATAAATATTCAGAATCCAAATGCCATCTTTTCATATTGTTTAACGACAAAGTTATTTTCAAACAATAAAAATAAACTTTTCCGATTAAAAAATAATGTTAACATAACCTCAATGTTCAATTGAAAAACAGACAAAAAATTACTCAATAAATTTTGAAACAATAAGGCATATGTGTACGTGTGTATTGTGTTAGAACAAAATGTAATAAAACAAAATGGGAAATTTTTACTGTTATATAAACTAAAACAAGAAAAAAAATTATTCCCGCATGATTAATTAAATGTCAAAACTAGAACATAAAACAAATTTAAAAATTTTTTTCTTTTATTTTTATCTTTAATATTATATCAATAATAATTTTCGGATTTTTTCATTTTATCGTCTTATTGGTTTTCTTTTGTCGAAAATACTATTATGAAAAATATAAAAAAAATAATAATTTTGTGATAATAAATTTTATTATAAATGGGGGAAAAAAAAAATTCTTAAATTAATTTTAATTCGATGTAAATTACTTGTCCAATAAAAAAATATAATCAAAAAACAAAAAAAAACATTAAGAAACAATGGAATTTCAATTTATGCTTTTGTTTTATTTGGCTGTGAAAGCGACGGCAATCTTAACAAGTCGGCGAAGGAACGCTAAAATATGGTAATCCTCCTTAATCATGTTGTGTACGACGTTGATGGGTAAGTTTAAATTAAATTCTTTACTAAAACTATGACCAAAAATATTAAACGTTAATGCTTTTTTTATTTATGCGCTTATATCCATAAAGTTTTTTAATATTTATTAAATGGGTACAATGGACAAAAATCAGCCAGCACAATTCTATCACTGTATTTTGGATGTTAAATTTGTGCTCTAAAACTTGTGGGCGAATCAATAATGGTCCCGAGACCATTTACAGACTAACGTGAAATTTCTGAAAAATTGACAAAAAACCATAAACAGCTTAAAATTGTAAACGATTGGCTACACTAAAATAAAGTCGGTGAAGTTAGCCCGAAATATCAGCCCGAATTTATGGTTCGTTTCTCGGATAAAATGTAGCTTTCCCGAAAAAGTATAAATTTTTTGTAAAAAGTGTAGGCTCATCCCGAAAAAAATATTATAATTAAAATGTATCTAACACGAAAAACAAAACAAGTTTAATCGAAATGAAAATTAATAAATTTCTTAAAAAATATTTGTAATAAAAAAAATTAATTTCTATAAGAGTAAAGCCATTCAACATATCTGTGGTTTTTTTGAGAAACTAGCTAACCGCAAAAAGTAAATTTTTCAGAAAACGCATTTGAAAAAAAAAGTCGCAGTAGGTTTTAGTATTAATTAGAAGATTTTCCGGAGAAATGGGGGAAAATATTGGAAAACTGAAATTTATTCTTGAAACTTTAGCCAATTGTCTAGTTATTTTCATTCATAACTCAAAATCGACAAAAATGCAGTTAACTAGTTTCTCAAAAAAACCACAGATATTCTACAAATTTTCATAGCTATACTAATGTACTGTTCTGTTGGTAGTGTATTCCATTTACTATGAAGAAACCTTAAGTTATATACTGCCAATACTAGATACAATGCTTAAAGATTTTATATTTGGGAAGATAGGCCATGATGCTAGCTAAGAGGTAGTCAGCATCCCACGGTCAAATCATGGGAATAAACATATGATTTTTAAAAATTTGTGTTTTTAGTATAGCGCATGTGATATGGCGAAATCTTAAATTATAAACAACCAATACTAGTAGAAACTTAAATTCTGTGTGGCGATACTAGAGATAAATACCACTAACGGTATTGTAACGATCGCTTCTTCAGATCGGTACAAGAGCGCACTTGGGTCGCTCACCTGAGATTATTCTGGTTGTATTATTGTTATTACTGACCATTCCCAAATGTACCACAGCATACCGTTTGTAGGGGAATTAGATACTTGTTTATCCCGTTTAATGTTGTGTGAGTGGGATGGTCAGTTGTTTAGTTTTTGATATAAATTGACTGATTTGGATGTGCACGGGGTCAGTTTTTTTTTATTTTTGAATTTGTTAATATTGAGTATATACAAACGTTTGAGTGAAAAGTTAATAAAGAAATAAATCAAAAAAAAAAATAAAAAAATGGTTGTGCATATTTTCGCCATAGCTGTGATAAATTAATTTTATCGAACTATCTTGAATTATGTGATAATTTAATAGACATTTTAGCTATCGTTATTAATTATATATTATATATATATGTATATATAAAAAAAATTGTATTATTAGTTTAATTGTTTATAAAACTAAACTCTAAAAGTTATTGTAATTTTTTTTTTGGTATTTGGTATTTGGTATGTACCAAAAGGTTATTTGTGCTAACAAGAAAAAAAAATACGATGTACCAAATATAAACTGTACAATGTGTTGTTGTTAATTAATAAATTGAATAATTTATAAGTAAATAAAACTTATATCACAAAATTATATTATTATTAATATCAATTTATTCAATAACCAAAATTAAAAGTGTATGAAATCTGTGATTAATAAAAAAATTAATTAATAAATAAAATTCAAAAAAATATCAAAGAAAAAAAATTAAAAAACTGTAAAGTGTGCGTCATAATTCATAAATATTGAAATGTGGTCTTTCACAATCTGTACACTTGTATTTAATTCTATATAGAAATAATACACAATATTGTGTATTATTTCTATATAGAATTAAATACAAGTACAACATAACGTAAAACAAATTAAAAGAAAAAAAAAATATTTTAAGTGACCATACGTTAATTACCTATAAATGCGCTGTGAGAATAATTCCTTGTGCTTAAAAACATAAATAAATAAGTATAACTTAATACCTAAAACTATTAGAGACAATTTATAATATAAATAATTAATGTCATGTATTAAAAAATAAAAAAAAAATGGAAAATAATAATAATAGAAATTAATTCACGAGTAATAAATATAAAATATCTTCGTCGACACCTACAATCAACATGCATCAATCATCAGCAACATCATTCAAATTCGGTCGCAAGGTCGCAACCACGTTTAAGAATTAAAAATCTTGTAAGCAAATTTTTTTTTCCATTTATTATGTATACTATATTATCATTATATTTAAATCTTTAGGTACTATATTTTTTTTGTAATTTTAGTAGTACTTAAGATTACATATATTTAGTTAAGATTTTGTTCTTATTTTTTTTTATTATTTTTATTTAATTCATGAATTATTAGGGTTATTTCTAAATCCTAGGTAAATTTAAATAATTATTGTTTCAATTTTCGCATAATTCAATGATTTTGATAAATAAAAGCTTAATTCTTATTAATTATAATGTTCAAAGTATGGAAATGTTTTCTTTTTTTTTATTATTTCAATAATTTTTTTTTGCGTTTAAGGATTGTTTCTTTTCTATTTTCACTCAAACATTGTGCTTTCACTTCCGCTTAACTAAGTTTACTTTCAGTATGAGAAGCTAAGTGCGTTCATGAAGCGATGAAGAGGTAACCCTGATCACACGCCTCTATGGTAAGTTATTCTAAGCCTTGGGTCTTCTTTTTCCTCTCCTATTTTTCTTTCCTATTTTTCCTTTTCTCGATGAGTTCTTTCTAGCGGTCTATCAAGACTCAATTATGCTTCGAGAAACCCCACGCCCAACCCTGAGTTCTAGCTGGCCACTGATGACCGCCTCGAAGCCCCTGATTGAGTAGTATTTCTGATAACGGTCGATAGCACGCTATCGCATCCCGTTACTGTATATACCACCTGATAGGTCTTAGATATGCTAAGGAACCATGAATAGGCCATATCCATATCATGGAGATAAGACATACAATTTTCAGTACACATAATACGCCTTTTCGTACACTGCATCCAGTTGAAACTTAAATTCTGTGTGGCGATACTAGAGATAAATACCACTAACGGTATATACCACCTGATAGATCTTGGATATGATAATGAACCATGAATAGGCCTTAACCATATCATAGAGATAAGATATATAATTTTCAGTTTCAAATTATGTCTTATCTCCATGATATGGATATGGCCTATTCATGGTTCTTTATCATATCCAAGACCTATCAGGTGGTATATACCGTTAGTGGTATTTATCTCTAGTATCGCCACACAGAATTTAAGTTTCAACTGTGTACGAAAAGGCGTATTATGTGTACTGAAAATTGTATGTCTTATCTCCATGATATGGATATGGCCTATTCATGGTTCATTAGCATTTCCAAGACCTATCAGGTGGTATATACCGTTAGTGGTATTTATCTCTAGTATCGCCATATAGAATTTGAGTTTCTGCTAGTATTGGTTGTTTATAATTTAAGATTTCTCCATATCACATGCGCTATACTAAAAACACAAATTTTTAAAAAGCATATGTTTATTCCCGTGATTTGACCATGGGATGCTGACTACCTCTTAGCTAGCATCATGGCCTATCTTCCCAAATATAAAATCTTTAAGCATTGTATCTAGTATTGGCAGTATATAACTTAAGGTTTCTTCATAGTAAATGGAATACACTACCAACAGAACAGTACATTAGTATAGCTATGAAAATTTGTAGAATATCTGTGGTTTTTTTGAGAAACTAGTTAACTGCATTTTTGTCGATTTTGAATTATGAATGAAAATAACTAGACAATTGGCTAAAGTTTCAAGAATAAATTTCAGTTTTCCAATATTTTCCCCCATTTCTCCGGAAAATCTACTAATTACTACTAAAACCTACTGCGACTTTTTTTTTTTCCAAATGCGTTTTCTGAAAAATTTACTTTTTGCGGTTAACTAGTTCTCAAAAAAACCACAGATATGTTGAATGGCTTTACTCTTATAGAAATTAATTTTTTTTATTACAAATATTTTTTAAGAAATTTATTAATTTTCATTTCGATTAAACTTGTTTTGTTTTTCGTGTTAGATACATTTTAATTATAATATTTTTTTCGGGATGAGCCTACACTTTTTACAAAAAATTTATACTTTTTCGGGATAGCTACATTTTATCCGAGAAACGAACCAAAAATTCGGGTTGATATTTTTTCGGGCTAACTTCACCGACTTAGGGCATTAATATCCTTACGCAGACGTGAATTAAGAACGGTCGTAGGAATTCTCACGGGACACTGCCTTTTTGGAGAACATGCAAGGAGGCTGGGTCTGGAGGCTAATGACTTCTGCAGAAGCTACTTGGATGAAGAGGAGGAAGAGACGTTGGTCCACTTCCTTTGCTCGTGTCCAGCATTGGCTCGCAGAAGGCACAAACACTTAGGTAAGTTCAGGATGGACTGCCTCTCGGATCTCGAAAACATTAAAGTGCGGGACGTCTTACGCTACATAAGTAGCTCGAAATGGTTCCAATAGGGGTAAAAGGGGATACATCCTGTGGTATCACAATGGACCGTCACCGGTCTAAGTGTGCGTAAGCAGCCACTCCAACCTAATCTAACCTAACCTAACTTCACCGACTTCTAAAATAGTGTACGTAGCAATTCGATGGCTGTTGAAAGGGCAACGTAGAGATGTCGATGTATTTGTTTTGTAAAAGAGAATATATTTATGCGACCCATCAAACAAAAGTTTATTAATTCCAAAAATGCCACACGGCAACATTGGGTATTTGGGAATTCAATAGTAATTGACAAGGCCAACGCATCATAGAGTGGCAGAGATATCTAAGTAAAGAAATAATTGGTGAGTCAGCAAGAAATCCTACACATTTGTAAGACAAGGTGGCAAATACACTACTCCAAAAAATTAAAGAAATAACTATTTTTTAAATTTTTTTATTATCATTTTATTTTTTATCGCGCAATCATAAGAAATAGCGCTAAAAACAAAAAAATTTCAATTTTTTTTAAGGATAAACGGGCTACTGAAATGTTTCTTAAGTTAAGCCAATGAATAGGTCAGTTAGCTTGTCAACACATACGCGGTCGCACTTTTTTATTGATGACTACTTAGAATGGCACTGTAACTCTGGTAATTTTGAAGACAATTTAAATCTGATTGAAGTTCTTTTTAATTAAATGGTTTATAGAGAATTTTACAACAATTAGCGTATTTTTGCAAATACCACAGATGCAGTGGTGACCCCCATTTTATTATATCTATAGGACAATAGTGCATTAGAACTGAGGCTGCAACTATTTTATTTATATATTTATTTCAAATAAATAAATTTCAATTAATGATGTATAACACGTAATAAAATAATATCATAAAAAATTATATAAAGTTAACAAGTTTCTAAATTTAATAAGAACTAAGCAATAAAAAATATATTTTAATTAAAATAGGGCTGATTAAAAAACAGTACAAAATAATATATAAATCTAAATTTGTTTTACTAAATAGGATATTATACTTAAACAATCAAACCAAACAAGAAATCTAATGATTCGTTGTGCAATAACCAGGTTTTAAGTGACGTAACAAATATTTTTTTTTGAAATTGATTCACGGATAAATTTAGGAAGATTATTAAAAATTCTAGGTACTGTTACTGAAAAGTAATTGATGAAAAGAGTTTTAAAAAATTTAGGAATAACTTTCAAACACATAGTGTTCCTGCGCAGATAATAGTGACTACTTAAATTTTGATTTCCACTAAATACAAAATAAATCTTCTTAACTTTGAACACGTATAGATGCTTCAATGGAAGAATTAAACACGTTACAAACAATGGTCACCAGTGAAAACGTTTATTTTTAAAGAACATCAACCTAATTGCATGTTTTTGAGCGATAATGAGTGGTTTAACCGTCTCGTAATAAGTTCCACCCCAACAGCAGATACCGTAACTTAAACGCGAATCAATTAATGCATTATAATAACCTTTTAAAAATCCAAAAGGAAAATATGAACGTAATAGATATAACATCCTGATATTGGAATGAAGGCAACTCTTCAAAACAGCTATATGAGATTTCCAATCTAAATGACAATTATTTAATTCCAGGTATTTAATAGAGCTGACTCATTCAATTACCATGCAATTAACGGTACAAGCACCAGTTCTAGAGCAGATAACGTCGTGGAACATAATATCACGGTTAAACGACGATTACTCAGGCTTAAGTTAAGCAATACAACTTTAGTCTTTGCACTAAGTACAAGTTTGTGAACAGCAAACCATTCACTCAAAATATTTAGATCTGTATTAATACGAGAGACAGCCGTCGAGTAGTTGCAGCAATCATAAGCAAATGCCATATCATCCGCATATGCAACGACTTTGCCAAAAGAAATTTGTTTAAAAATAGAATGACATAAATAAGAAATAAGATGGGCCCCAGAACGTAACCTTGAGGTACACCTACATTAAGTTAAACAGTGCGACTCAGGCAACCACTAATACTAACTCGTTACGAACGACTTTGCAAAAACGACTTAAGCCACTCTTACAAGCAACCTCTAAATACAATGTGCCAAAGTTTATCTAAAAGTGTCCGTTGGTCCACCATATCAAAGGCTTTACTTATATCGACAAATAGAGCAGCTGATGTATGAGAATTATTAAGTCCTTCGTGTAGCGGATTCATTAAATTAAGAAGAGCATCGAACCCAAATTGACAAGAACTAAAATAATTAAAAGAGCTTATGAAGTCAATAAAACGGGATTTTACCGATTTCTCAAAGATTTTTGAGATCACCTTTTTAGAAGAGCGGAATGACGGTCGTGGTTTTTAATGCTTGAGGAAAAATACCTTCAGTAATACTACGATTAAATAGTTCGCACAAAATATCAACAATGATGTAATTAATTTATTTTAAGATTTTATGTTTTTTAAGTTTCTTGCGAAGTTAGTTTTTCTTTATTACCTTTAAAACCAAAGCATCTGGAATCCAGGGTTTGCGTTTTACAGTTTTTTTACGCGTTGCAAATACGTATTTACATTTAGTGATACAATTATTTAAAATGTATAGGAACAAATCAAATGCTTCTGAAATATTGACTAGAGCCAATACAGGGGACCACGATTCTTGAACTAACCAATTATTTAATAATTTAAAATCTATTTTAAATTTAGCAGTTGTTACATTCGGAACAGATTGAACAATAGGGTTGTCTTCTAATAATAGAGTTACGAATATAGCGCAATGATTAGGTATACTCATATCAACGACAGATGATCTCACATCAACATGAGAGCCTCTGAAATAAACATGGTCAATACAAGTAGAAGACAGATTAACAATCCTAGTTGGAGCATTGACATAAGAAGTTAAGCCATTACTTCACATCAAAAATTTGTATTCATCTACTTGCGTTAAATTATCTAGTAAATTAATATTTAGATCACCAACGACTAAAAGATTTTTGGATTTAAGTCTACACATAAAAGGACCAAATTCAATCAAAAAAGCATCTATATTAAAAGATTGCAACCTATAGACACATACTATAGTAATTCTAAAACGATTCAAATAAATATCTACCATTAAGACATCGGCAGTATTCAAAACAAAATCGGTTGTAATTTTCACATTTAAATCATCATCTATGTAAACTGCAATACCACCAGAACGATATTTATTATTACAATTAGCATACAATTTGTAGCCTGGTATTGCATAAGTATATCAGCCTCATTATAATTTATCCAAATTTCAGACAAAGCTATTCATTTAGGCATTACACGAAAAGATTGCAGATGGCAAACTAAACAAGCATAATTTTTGGGATCCCATCATAATGGGATGGGAAGGTAAAGACAAATTAGAACCTAAAGATTCATTAAATAAGATACTCATAAATAACAATTATGTAATACAAAAATAAATATAGCAATTAGAGTTTGTTTATGTCCTCCATTGGATTAACCAGCTTGATTTGTTCACCATTCTCCTTCCACATACGTATCGTAGAATTCCTAATCCAAAGGTATAGGTCCTTATAACTGCGATTAATTTTAGCCTTTTTAGCTGCCATAACTGCCTTTTCTTGTGTGTTAAACATTCGTTAATGAAAATTGGAGTTGCATCTTGAACATCAGCACCAAATGAAGTTGTGTTTAGTTTTAAATTTTTACGGTGATTTAGAATTAATAATGAAAAATGATTTTCTCTTTTTTATAAAGCAATAGTCGATGTCACGAGTTGTAAATGATGAAATACCGAGCCCGTTATTAAATAATTTCACAACGGTATTATCAACATCGGAAGAATCAATTGTAAGCAAACCGGTAATTTCTAAGCATTTTTCCTTTGATAATTTTTCCAAGTATTCAATTTGCTGTTGGTTTTCGTTGATTATTGTTTTTAGTTTTGCATTTTCAGCTTCTAAATTTTTCACTAGAGAAATAAGTTCTCGTATTCCTTTAACTGATTAAATACCTTAGAAAAATTAGATTGAGGTTGAATTAATTATACCCGATGAATTTTTATCAGCCATACAGTCACCCGAACTATTTGCACATACTTACTTCAATATTATCAAACTTGGCACTATCCAACATTACACATTCGAGATGAAATAATTTAAGACAAACTACACATTTTAAATTATTTTTGAGTTCAGCACCACGAATAATTCTAAAGTTACATTTATTGCACGACATTTTAATACTTTTTAATGAATCAAGTTTCAGTAGCTTATTATATACACAATTAAAAGTCACATTAGATTAAAAAATTTAGTTCATAATACTAAAATACACTTTAGATTTAATAATATTAATTAAGACAACATTCACAACATGATAAAACAAAATTTATTTCGTATGTACTGTACAATCTTTATGATGATTTATAAATGATTAATTTTTTAATTTTTTTTTTTTTTGTGTACTTTATATAAATAATAAATTGTTTGAAAATTTTTCTTTCACATGTTCACCCCACAACATGAAGAGAAAGAAATGAGGATTGCAGTGGTTCGACCAATAAAACTCGCTGCAACTCTTAAAGCGCTATCACTGCATTAGCAGTATAATCAAACATCGAAATTAAAAAAGAATAATTAACCGGTTTCATTATTTTATTAAAAAACCTTAGTAACAAAAAAAGCAAATCAAACCAAAATAAAATTGTTTTAAATTTCAAAAAAAAAAAAAAAAGTCTTTAGTGGTTTTTAGTTTTCAAGGGGCGGATTATGAATGGCCGAGTTATGCCAAGATTCGCAACAATTTAGACACAAAGGTGGGTTACCTGGACATTGCTTACATTAAAACGCCGTTTGTTTCCATTTTTTGATGGTGTGCAACATCTGCAATCACGAAAGTATGATTTCCTTGTCCATCCGTTGGGTAGCGGATTTTTACAAGAAAATATTGGCTTGATGAGGATGTTGATGCTGCTGAGGCCTCTGGAAATATTGTAATGTTTGCTCTCCTGTTTGGTGGTACTTTCAGATTACATCCATTAGGTATGTCTTGGACATTCAAAAATGGGTAAATGAGGAACTCTCTAAATTTTAAAAATGTAATCTTTATTTAAAATGTAAATTACTTTATTTAATTTTTACACAATTCTACTGTACACTTATAATTTTTATTTCGCACTAAAACACTTTTTAAATCACTTTTTAATTCCTTTTTATTCTTAACACTGTCGCTTACCAAATACTAATGATCCAATTCGACTTCGTTCGCCTTTTTATATACACAAACCAAACTTCTAGAAAGCTCATGACATTTCCGGTTCAAATAGCGTAGAAACATTTAGAACAATTTTATCATTTAAAATTCCATTTTAGTACAGTTAAACATTGAGCTATTAATTCAACTTCTTCTATTACACACTAGGTGTCACGAGGGCATGATTAGTATGACACCAATTGATCTAGTCTATCAACACCAGACGAAATAGCCAGACGTGCTCATTTTTTTAAAGTTTTTTTGCAATAAGTTTCATTTGGGTTTTCCTTCCGGTTGCTTCGTAAAGTACCACAAGTAAAGGTTTGACTTTCGTTTTCCTATTTCTTCCTTCATCATTTTTTTGTTTTTTTTTCTAAATTATAATTTAAAATGATTAAATCATATACAATCATCTTGTCCAAACAGCGTATGGAATACATGAACAACACACTTGAACATAAGAAGTTTATACGATTAGAAGAACGATTTAAAAATTTAACGAAAGATCGTGATCCACCAGATATCGTTTCTGTTCGACTTTTATGTAATTAAAAAGGATCGAATGAAACAAATATTAAAATGGTTCGCTACGATGATTCAACGACCAGGCAAAATAGCACAACTACGCTATTAACGTGCAGTTTTTTGTACAATGAAAAGACCAAGCTCTTTTGGTATGTTCTGGTCTGAATGAGCTATTGCTCAAAATAGAATGTAAAAACAAAAAGTATTTAAAAATAAATGAACATGCAATAAAAATTTTATGAGATAATAATATGTTACATAAAGGCACACTATTATAGTAATTATCCATAAAAACTGTGTGCCCTTTTCCTCGGTATGGCTACGTTAATCTTAAGACCAAAGAATAAATTCTTGAGCACGTTGGATCTGTATTTTGTTTTCCGCTATATATTTCCAGATTAAAAGCATATCCAGCAATCTAGATTTTTATTTTTGATGTACATCCTAAAATATAGGTGACCGCGAAACAGCAACAAAGACTAATCCAGTGACCAGTGCTTGCTTGGCCTGTTAGATGCTTGGCATCGATCCGTAAATAACTTTACAAATGAACTTATTTTGCTTAGATGTTTTTCACCCATCTGAGGATTAACATTGAAGCATCTTAAAATTTGCTAAACAAAAGCGAGACAGTATAGCTTACATATTTTAATATTCTATAAAGAATAAACTAAAAAAATGAGAAGAGCTAATTCTCCGAATACAAACCAAAATCTTAAAAAAGAGCAAAGAAAATTGTACTGCAATAGAAGTGGTAACCTTATGAAAACCTATGGAAGTACTGTAATGAAGAGGTTGTCCGCGTGTGTGTGTGAATGTGTTAATTGAACTTCCATTTAATTTCTTTTTGGTCTGTCTACGTCAACTTTTTTGCTAAGATATCTGACTTGGAATGAAAAAGGATCCTTTTGTCTTTGATCATCATATCACAGCAACCAATGATTGCACAGTAAATTTTAGGGTAGCTTTAAGAACTTGAGTACATTTCCTCCAATACCCTTTAATGATTATTTGAGGAAAACAATTATTTTCCACCTTCAACACTAATTTGAAAACAGTACTTTTTATGGTTGTTTAGTAAATTTACCGTTACTTTACAAATATTGATGAGAATACTAATGTTGCCGAGCTTTTTTACAGCTTAATATACCCGTAATAGCCCAGCACATTTTGATTGATCAAAGTTTTACAAAACAATTAAAGGAACCAGTGATTATAAAAAAAAAAACTATTTAACCCTTAAAGGTCGAGAGGCTTTTTTTGTAATACTCGTAAATAGCATGGAACTTGGCTATTTCTTTACCGATTTTAGTGAAATGTGGTAAGCGCGATTGAAATGGGATTCTAAAATTATCCTTGGATAAAGTTCTCGAATTTGGCCAATTATTACGGATCTAGGCTTTTTCTTAACCGATTGGAAATGGATATTTGGATATAGTTTTGGAATATGGCCAACTAGGATGGAACTTGGCTATTTTTGAACCGATTTTAGTGAAATTTGACATACACTTGGACCCTGCTTAGTTATCCGTCTAGTCAATATTCAGGCTCTTAATGAACCTGATAATACTGCCGACCGGTACGAGATACATACTATCTGGGCTTATTGCTCTCCCTTCTAGATGTTTACTACAGCATGTAGTTCTGTTAGAAAGACGGTAGCATTAGAATCAAAGGACTACGAGGGGGCTGTCCTACTCCCGTTTATTCCTACCCCTGCCCCGTCTTCCGTTTGATTTTACTCTTACGAGTTGCTTGGAATGGATAGTCACCTGTAGGTTACCACCTTTATTACAGGAAGGCTAAACGAAACTGGAGAGTGCCTGGTATCCAGAGCCCGCATACTTGACCGAACTGATTAATCTATCAGCCATTTATTCATCGGCATATGCTGTTCCACGTTATATTAGGGTTTTTATCAAGGGGTTCTCCTTTAGCGCCGCACTTTAGCCTGTGCCAAATGGAATCAGTTGCCAGTGGTTGCCACCACGAGGCGGCACGTACACTTACGTCACGCAGCTGTCTAATACATTACCAGAACAGCTCACGTTGTGCCCACCCTACTGGAAGGTTACGGAGCTGGTAGATCGCAATTTTTTAACCGATTTTAGTGAAATTTGACACGCGCGATGGAAATGGGATTCTAAAACTATTTTTGGATAAAGTTCTGGAATATGGCCAACTAGGAAGGAACTTGGCTATTTTGCAACCAGGGTTTAGTAAAATTTTACAAGCACTATGGAAATGGGATTCTGGAATGGTTTTTGGAGGAAGTTCTGGAATATGGTGCACTAGGGTGAAACTTGGCTATTCCTTGACCGATTGTGGTGCAATTCTACATGTGCATTGAACATAGAATTCTTAAATGTTTTTTCGATGAAGTTTTAGATTATGGCCAGTTGTGATGGAACTTAGCTATTTCGATTTTAGGAGAAGTTCTGGAATTTGGCCAACTAGGATTGAACTTGGCTATTTCTTAACCGATTTTAGTGAAATTTGGTAAATGCGATGGGAATAGGATTCTAAAATGATTTTTTAGTAAAGTTCTGGAATACTGCCAATTATATGGAACTTGGTTATTTCTTAACCGAGTTTTAATGAAATTTGGCAAGCACGATGGAAGTGGGATTCTATAATGATTTTTAGGACATTGTTCTGGAATATTACCAACTAGGATGGAACTTGGTTTTTTCTTAACCGATTTTAGTCTAATTTAAAATGGGATTCTAAAATGATTTTTGAATAAAGTTCTGGAATATAGCACACTAGGATGGAACTTGGCTATTCCTTGACCGAGTGTGATGCAATTCTACATATGCGTTAAAAATGGAATTCTAAAATGATTTTTAGATGAAGTTCTGTAATATGGCCAGTTATGATGGAACTTGGCTATTCCTTAACCGATTGTAAGGCAGTTCAACATGTGCATTGGAAATAGAATTCTTAAATGATTTTTGTAGGAAGCTCTGGAATATGGCCACTGGCTATTCTTTCACCGATTTTAGTAAAATTTCACGTGGAAATGGAATTCTAAAATGATTTTTGGATAAAGTTCTGGAATATGGCCAACTAGGATGGAATTTGACTATTCCTTAATCTATTTTAGTCAAATAAATAAAATTCAAAGCATAGGAAGCATTCCATAGTAAGCATAGGAAATAGCATTCTAAAATTATTTTGGATAAAGTTCTGGAATATGGCCAATTATTATGGAACTTGGCTAGTTTTTAACCGATTTTAGTGAAATTTGTGAAACACGATCGAAATGGGATTCTAATATGATTTTTGGATAAAGTTCTGGAATATGCCCAACTAGGAAGGAACTTGGCTATTTCTTAACTGCAGAATCATAGAAATAATCTTAAGCGGACAAACAGTCAAAGTGTAAAACAAATCCTTACCTTGGAATCGACATTACCATACGCTTTGGTTTTAACTACCAGGTAGACAGTACCATTCCTAAGGCAAAGAAGGGGTACGCAATGATCCAGACAGTTACAGGACGGCTGAAACTAACAAAATCTATAAAGTAAACGTTGTACAAACAATTCATGAGACCGATCTTATGTTACGAATTTCCACTCGAGATAATGGCAGCTCCAAGCCGTTTTGCGGATTTTTGAAATAAAGGATATTTGCACAATAACAGGGAAGCATTGTAAGAACTAGCTGGCAAGGTACCAATGGTTCAGCAATAGGGAATGGTATGGCGGAACAAACATTGAAGAAATAAATAAACATCTCAAGCTCTTCCTAAATAAGT
Source organism: Tipula vernalis (assembly GCA_958295665.1). Taxonomy (NCBI): domain Eukaryota; kingdom Metazoa; phylum Arthropoda; class Insecta; order Diptera; family Tipulidae; genus Tipula; species Tipula vernalis. The sequence continues at coordinate 148,736,418 of OY282560.1, read as the reverse complement.
TCATCACACGATACAAGAACCTTGAAAATAAGGTGGGAGGATGTGGACTAACCTATTACCACACCTAAAACGTTGTTGGCTCCAATAGTGCATAGTACATTTACATAATACAGAAACATAAAACAGTATTTGACCATCTAATGTGATTTGGCCGCCTCGGAGCTGCGATTTGACAACGTTGGACTATTATCTTTGGGGTGCCGTCAAAGATAAGTGTTACGCCGATAAACCAGCAACGATTGACGCTTTCAAGAACAATATTCGCATTGACATTGAAGATATAATGCCGTATACCATCGAAAATGTGCTCAAAAATTGGACCGACCGTATGGGGTACATCAAGGCCAGCCGAGGCAGTCATATGAATGAAATAGTATTCAATAATTAATCGGAAGGATTGTTCTTTACAATGAAAAAATAAATTTAAAAAAATATTGAGAACTTATTGTTTTATTTCATTTAAAAAAAAAAACATTTATTTGGCCCACCCTATACAGTAAAAACTGGATTAGGTTTGTTGTATTGTATTGTTTGGGTTTGGTAGATTTAAAGATTGTCTCTTCACTTCAATTTTGAGTGTCATTGGAATTGTACAAGTTAATAAATAATACTTCCATAAGAAATAATAACATTAAAATAATAAACAAGTTTTTTTTATTTAAACGAGATAGTTCATAGTGCGCTATCAGCAGAACCATCCTTCACATGTTTTATGAATATTTTCGTATAAAAATAATATAAATGCTCATAATTCTTATAGACTAAAAATGTAAATGGAAAAATTGTATGTACCTTATTTTAAGCTTAGGTAGGCTCTGGTATTAATACAACTACAATTATTTAGTTTCCGTTAAGCTTAGGATAGATCGGCCGTTTTGATGTGAGCATTCCCATATGTTATCGGAAATTATTTAGAAACAAAAAAAATAAAAAGGGCAACTATTGTTCCACGTTTATAAATTCAAAATGGACTGAACGAAACATTAAATTTATAAGCCATTACAAAGCTAGCATTGAGGAGGTCCGCTCAAATTGTTTAGTACTTTCTTTTATGAAATTTTCGTATTTTAAAACTGTTTCCATATACCTACAAATATAAATAGAATTAACGAATTGTTTTCAAAATCAATTAAAATTGTTGAAATGGAAAATCGGGTTTTTTACCCTGTAAAATTGAATTACTATAAAGTAATACCGTGTATAATTGAATGCTCAATCAAGAAAATAAAAAATTTCCCTCTAAATTAGATGATACAAAAAAAAAAAAGATTTGAATGTGAAACACAATTTTTCTTATCATCACTAATTGATCGATCAATCAATCAAAAAAAATATCGTATCTATAAAAATTGTGTTTTAATAAAAGCTTCGTAACATCGGGGGCAAACAAAAAAAAAATCACAGAATCTCTTTTTTTGTGTGTTATGTATTTTCCGACACGCAGGCAAAAATGATTAAATATGAAAGAAAAATGAAAGCTTTTCTTTTGAAGGTTGAACATTTACAAAGCTTAGGCATATACGAGTTTTTTTTTGGTGCAAATATATAAAAAAACATATTTCAGGATTGAGATATCATTTTTTAGGAAAAACAATTTTTTCTCATTTGATTTATAATGCAAAAATATGAATTCAGAGTAAGAAACTTATGTTTGTTAAGAAGCTGTTTTTTTATGGAAAAGCACACAGAGTTCACACAAACATTGAACTTTGGTCAATAGATAAATCCGTCCATTTTTTTTTTAGTATTCTTCTATGGTTGCCTTAGTCGTACGCTACAAAAAAATATTTTTTGCCCTTGAGTGTAGTTTCGGTATTAAAATTTTGCTTCTGTCGTTTTCTTATGCGTTGTTTGTCTTAAGTTTTTTTTTTTTAAATGATATTATTATCAGACAAAACAAACAAACACTGCAAACAGAGTCACAATCACAAGCTACATAATAACCAAGAATGAAAGGCAGATTGTATTAAAATGAAAAATAGGAAAATTGTAGAAATAATTTAGATTTATGATTTATTTATAAATAAGATTTTCAGTTTTATTATTTTCCGTTCGTTTTCTATTTTTATTATTGTTATGAAATGAATGTGTATGCGAAGATAGAAAGCATGATGATGAGTGAGTTTATTATTATTACGTACTTGGCAACATGATGGGCGGATTATCATCACTCAAAATGTCTTGATGTTTGCGCTTGACCGAAATTGAAGATGAAGCTTAAAATTTGGTATCTCCACCCATATTTAACTTGTCGGGTTTGCGGATTTCGACGATATGATTCTTTTCGTTATGATTTTTTGTGATACTATAATATATTATGGCTAAAATTTTTCAGGCAGAACGAATATTTATTTATTGTGCATTATAAAATTTGCTGTTATTTAAAACATTAATTTTTCTCATCTTTGAAGCCATTGAAGCAAAAATATTTACCTATAAAAAAATAAATTTTACCTGATTCCTCGAAAAACACTTTTTACTAACATAAATTTTTTTAATCGTCGGTCCCGTTTTTGTTCGCTATTTGTGAGAGTGGGAGGTAAGAGAAAAATAATAAAAGGAATGACTGGAAAGACGAAAGGACACAACACCAAAATTTTAGAACAAAATTTCTTTCGCAGTTACAATACTTACCAAATATTATTTGATTATAGTGGGAAAAGTAAAAAATGTGTGATAACGTCAAATTTTAATTTCCGTGTTTATGTAGGTATTTTTTGTAGCCTGAGTTTTTGTCAATATGCTCGATAATAATTATTAGAAAAGTAGCACGATTCATAAAAGTTAGTCTATAAAGTTGTTATTTTATCGTATTAACCTAAATTCAATCAGAGTGAATTTTTTTATGGCCTTTAAATGTTGAAAATATTGTTTCCATTTAGGTGGCTCTTGTAACCGATGTTATAGCATTCTAAATCCTAAAGGCGAGTAAATTGCCATTGTTAAATATTACAATACAAATATAAAAAAACACCGTTGAGGCAATCGTCCTTTAAAAAAAAAAATAAAATAAATAAAAATTAGATTTTCGTTCGCTTTAGCAAGCGTTATGTTTTTTATGACGGATTTAACGTCCTACTTTTCAACCCGAATCTTTACACACTCTAAATCCAGTTCAATTAGGTATATGGTATATCCAATATTGAAATAGCTTTTATATCAATCAACCATTGATTATTTTTTTGACGGAAATTTGGATTAACGAAAGTGAGATCGATGATTATAAAATCAATCGACTTTTTGCTAAATGTAATAGTAATAATCAAAATACAGGAGTGGCTGCTTTTGTCAAGTGCTCGATGGAATGTAAAGTGGTCAACTTAGTTCTTCAAAGTGCTGACGGTATTCGCATTGACTTTCAGTATATGAAGGAAGAATTCTCCATAGTATGTTTATATCGATTACAAGCCGTGTCTTCTGCTATATTTTTGGTAGAGTTACATGAACTGTTGCTCGCAGTTAAATCAAAGAACCTGTTAGTGTTAAGGGACAAAATCTAAATTGGTTGTCTGAAGAAACTTCTACTCATGATTTTTTATTATTTTGGTTTGACGTCATTGGTTAACAAAATTAGGCGCCCAGTTTCTGCTTCATGTATTGATCATATGTTTGTTCGTCAAAATGTGCACTCTAAACTTATTATTAATTCTGCAATTTTCGACTTTGATGTTACTGACCATAGCTTAACTATCCTACAACAGAATTCTATCAGTAGCTCTGTCACTGATCCAGAGATTCTAACGAAGATCATTCACTATGATAAGTTAGTTGACTTACTTGGTACTCAATCTTGGTCTGATGTCTATGGCTCAGCAGATGTTAATATTGCTATCATCGTTTCATATTAACGTTACAAAGGTTTATCATGGACCCGACCAAAGTATTAGTTAAATTAAAAAAGTAAAGAAGCTGAAGAATTAGATGACTTAAAAATAAACTTTTTAAAAACACAAATTTCAACCATTAAACAAAAATCTAGCTAAGAGATATTCGAAGCATGAAAAAACGGTACCAGCATTGATTAATAATGAAACGTATCCTTATTATGAGCGGTTAAAGCAATGGCAAACAGGGCGAAAACAAAATCAATTAAATTAAAGAATTCACAGCTTTAAAAGTGAAGACCCATTTGATCTACCTAATTACAGACCTATGTATTTCTCTGTTGCCTATATTCTCTAAATTTTTAGAGATATCTATTAAGTCTCGAACTATTAAACAAAATTTATTAGTGATCAACAATTTGAACATCGTGAAAGGGTTGGTACCGAGGAAGCTTTCCTAAATTTTATGACGCCTTTTGGCCTTTTGTATGATGGCTTGAATACCGGCTTTAAATAATATAGCCTTATTTATTGATATTTCAAAGGCTTTTGATACAGTTAATCACCGAATTTTGTGTGACAAACTTTATCATTCTGGCTTTAGAGGCATTGTTCTTCAGTGGTTCTAATCTTATCTATGTTATCCCAAGCAAAGCGTTGTTTCGAGTAATTTTTGTAGTGCTGATTTCTCTATAAATGCTGGGGTTCCGCAAGGATCCGTACTTGAACCTGTTGACCCTAAATTTATGGGGATTGTTGCTATGAAGATTGATAGTCGTCATGAATTCGGGATGATGCTTCTTGATAATTCAGCTCAGATTATCTCGCTCCAATTTATTGTGAATTTTTATTTATCGATATAATTAACGTTTTAATAAAGAAGTCTAAACCGCTTGATATAATCTTTATGCAATATAATAACTTGATATATATATTTTATTTCGCTTAATGTTAACTCGATGAAATTTCGATTGGAATAGAAAGAATTTCTTTATTTTATTCTCTTAGTTAAAACCACCCAAAAATTTGATGGTTTTTACTTGTTGATATCTTATTTTTAACATGCTAACTAATTATATTATTTCATGAACTTTACTCAAATACATAATAAGTGCCATCTCTAATTGTCTAGCTAAACTAAGCTTGGCATGAACTTTCATTTGTGTACAGAATAAAGTTTTAAACTAAGCAAACCGCCACATAAATCAATTTGACGATAATTCGTGAATCAGACGTATAGAGAGAAACACGAGAATTCACAATAAGTTGTGGTATCAAACCAGGTCTAGTAACGGGTGTTTTTTTTTTTGTAGGTTCACAACTTTGAGTTGGCAACACTGCTTTATTTGACAACCCATTAAACAGATGATAGTTGCTTTTTGTTTAGTTTGGTTTGACGTTTCATTACGGATAGACTTACATCAGAGCAACGCTTGCAAATTGTTGAAATTTTTTATCAAAATAATGGTTCTGTTCGTCAAACTTATCGTGCATTTCGTCCATTTTATGGCCTAGATAATCGTCCTTCAGAGCAGCTAATTCGAATAACAATAGATCGTTTTCGGATCACGTTTTCTCTTAATGATAATGTGCATCCCGTGAGACGACGAACAGTACGCACTGAAGAAGCATTGAAGAAGATCCAAATCAATCAATTCGTCGCCGTTCTCAGCAACTGGGGTTGTGTCCTTCCACTTTATGGAATATTTTACGAAAGGATTTTGGCTTAAAAGTTTTCAAGATTCAACTTGTGCAGCAATTAAAGCCAAACGACCATCGTATGCGCCGCCAATTCGCCGAATGGGCTGAAGCACAAATTGATATTGATGTTGAATTTCCATTCAAAATTTTGTTCTCCGATGAAGCCCATTTTTGGTTGAATGGGTACGTAAATAAGCAGAATTGTTGGATTTGGAGTGAGGATAATCCACAAGCTTTTGTCGAAACACCATTATATCCACAGAAAATTACTGTTTGGTGCGCTTTATGGGCTGGCGGGTTCATTGGTCCATATGTCTTCAAAAACGATGATGGTCAGAATGTTACTGTCAATGGTGAGCGGTATATATAGGAACATGATTAGAAATTTTTTCGTACCTCGATTAGCTGGCACTAATCTTGCTGACATGTGGTTCCAACAGGATGGAGCTACATGCCACACAGCGCGCGCTACAATTGATTTACTCAAAGAAACTTTTGATGAAAGAATTATTTCGCGTAATAGGCCAATTGGCCACCAAGTACGTGTGATTTAACCCCATTGGATTATTTTCTTTGGGGTTATGAAAATTCACTTGTCTACGTCGATAAACCAGAGACAATTGATCACCTGGAAATTAACATTCGAAGAGTTATTGGCGAAATACGGCCGCAAATGCTGCGAAAAGTTTGTGAAAATTGGTGGTCCAGATTGCGCTTTGTAAGCGCCAGCCGTGGCGGCCACATGGCCGAAATCATATTTAAACATTAATGTCATAAAAATTTCTATAAAATAAAACCCGTTTCATTGATATTAAAAATATATTTCTTTGTTTTATTATGATTTAAACCTGTGTAACTCTATAAAAAACACCCTTTAGAATTACCGCATCAGTTTGCCATAAAATTATTACAACATCCAACTCGGGCAAATTTACGGACAATTTTTTAAAAAATCATATTCGTGGCACTTTGATCTTTGCAAAGCCTATAAAATGAGGATTTTCTAACGAATCTGTCGCCAAGAAAAAATATTGCGAAGTTACATGCCACAAAATCAATAAGTGCGGAATATTTATAGACCGTACATTAAATTTTATAGCCGCTACACCTGATGGGATCAATCCAGAAATGGATTTAATTATCGAAATTAAATGTCCCTATTAAAATAGAAAAAGTTTACCCACACTAAAAACGATCTTTCAAAGTCTCACGCTTACTATTACCAGATGCAGTTACAAATGCACGTAACTGGAATATCTAAGTGTGATTTTATGGTATGGACTCCAACTGTCCCTTTACATCGAGCGCATAGAGTATAACAACAATTTTACAGATATTATGATAAGTAAGATATCAACCTATTATCAAAAAGTTTTTTATAAGTTTAAAATAAGAAGTTTCTATCGACCTGTGTTATGTTTGAATTTATTTATTTTTTGTGAATTAATATAAATGCAATTTTTAATTTTTGAAATTTTTTACTGGCCTTTGAAAATTACACAACCTAAAACAATTATAAAACAATTTATTAGCATACCTCCACATATGTGTGGGTGTGGTATCGGAAATAATTCTATTTATTTTAGCTCGTCCAATTACCCGCTCAACTAAAATTCGCCTGCTGGCAACGTATCTGGTATCCATTGTATCTTCCTCAGAAGTTGATTTTTAGATCTTAAAAATGGAGGTATATTCAACACAACATTTAAATTTTCTAATACGTCAGATATATCAAATCCGCGGTCTGCTAAAATATAATCATTAGGTTTCAATTGGTTTAAAAACCCTGCCCCCCATGTCATTTTCATCTATCCCTAGAAATCTTGAACTTGCGGTAATATTCTTATAATGAGAAAATGTAAGTTTTTTATAGATCGGGTTCTGAGACCTTTGTACAAATATTTCAGTGCAGTCGATTATCGCTCTATATGTTTTATCCGAAAATAAACCGTGCTTCCAAAAATTGATTCTTTTAAACGTTACGTAAACTAAGTCGTTCCTGTAAACAAAGCACTTTGAAACTTTCGTTGAGCTGATTGCAATGATTTTGAAGTCAAAATTCATTCTGTATTTAACTAATAATAATAAAATGTGATCAACAGCAGGCAAGCAATTTAATAAAACTATTTCATTAAATCTTGTAATTAAATCTAAAAGAAATAAAAATCTTTTTCTGTCAAGACCACTATCCAGTAAAAGTTCTGACGTTGCTACGGTCATTGTAGAGTAGTGTAAACGACGGCTTATTGGTTCTGTCTCGTGCCTACGCTTAGGAATATTTTTTGAAGGTACTGCGTCCACTTTTAGTAAATAAGGCCACCCTGTAGTGTGCAACATACATTGATATAATAATTTATAATATTAATGATGTTTTTATTACCTTGTCTATATTTGTTAAATTGATAATCAGTATCATAAAAATGTTTACTGCACACCGAAGCAAATCGTGACACTTTCTTCACTATTTTAAGAATAACAATCCACTGATTTAATAATTTGACTGCTTTCGATTTGCAGTTTGATACACAGCAATAGTTCACCATTGTTCACAAAAAGTATATATTTTAAAGGTAATTTTTTTTTTTTGTTTGTTAAAGTGACGTTTTGGTATTGTTTATTGCTAACTCACACCTGGTGGCGATTGGTTGAAATAAACGAAAAATCGCCCTATAACTCAAAATTTACAAACAATACAATAATCATCTCTTTCATTGCCTCTATTCAGATTTGAATTTGAACATCGTTCTGTTGTTATTTTGAATTTGCGAAGCATGCTAGATTGTTTCGATTTTTTGTTTCCTTCACGCTCATTGTATTGATTTAAGTTTTTCTGTTTGGCTCTTTTTGATTTATTTTAATTTCGATTGTTGCCATTGGTTTTAGAAGTGGACAAATCATGACGTCATTAAATTGAATTTTTTTTTTTTTTAATCCATATTGTTATTGTTGTCGAATGTTTTTTAATTTAAATTCCCTTATTTTCTTTTGATTATTGCTGGAAAATCAGGAAATTTGACAACCTGTGTTTTAAATAAATAAGACATTGAGTTGTTTTATAGCGATGTTAGAAAAAATTATTTAACTGGGTTAAACGTTTAATTCTTGTTTATTCGTCAATCGAAATCACGTTTTTTCATACAAACTATAAGAAAATAAATTAATTTTTGGTGTTTCTATATCCCTTATTTTAAGTTCATTTTTCACATGGCGGCTCTATTTACATCAAGATGGTTCTGACAATACACACCAAAATTGAGAAACCTGCTATTATAGCCAAGCGAAAAGCTTCCAACCCGATGTTTTCCCTGAAAAAATATTTTTAAAAAAGATTACAAATCCAACTGATTCATTGATGATTGAGTCCACTGATGATCGAATCTACTAATGATCGAATTATGTGAGCGAAAAATACAGGTGAAGTTGTGCATTCTTGGGCCAACCCTTGAGCTTTCCAAAATGGAGTGCGCCAAAATCATAGTGAAAGAAATTTGAAGAATTTCGAGACATAACACTCAATAATTGTATTGGAAATAAATTGGAAATGGAAGCAGATAAACAGTAACAGCTACATACTAACTTAAATTTTTAAGCAACACAAGTTTCTTTATCTTATCTTTGAATTTCTTGTAAATGTTATTAGCGACCTTTTACAATCAAAAAAAAAGACAAAAATTACAATCTGTGTGTTCACTGATGGTTTTTTGCCAGAAACTATCCGAATATTTTGGACAAATTTTACCCCCACTAACTTCACTTTAATAAAAATATTCGGATTTTTTTATGACATGTGAGTAAACCGGTGAACTCCATGGACTGTTGGATGGCTCAATGATTTATCCCGGCACATCTGTTGTATCATTCGGCCCGCCTCCTCTTGTTTAGCCAGTAGCAGTCTTTTGGAAAAACCTCGGCTTACTCTGACAACATTCGTACTGCCATCGCGAACTGCTCGCCTTTAAAATGCTGGCACAATCGCTGAATTAATTTATTCGCCTCGCTATTACTTTTACGCTTAACAGCACTGGCCTCGATACCACATTGGGCGATACTAACAACAGGCTGAATTTTCCCGAGGACGACACCGGACTTTGGATGTTTAGCTTGTTCCGTTATATTCGTTATTCGAACAGGAATGTTTGCTCCGCGTAATATCCAGAGGATCCCTTAAAATAACTCTGACTTCGTTTCCTGAATCAATAAGGCCCAGAGGGAGTTCAATATTCTGCCATCGTAGTAAGCACTCCTTCATGTCGAGTGATATTTCGTGTTCTGTCTTGAACTCCAATCTCAGAATGCATTTATCTATAACGTTAACCATAATGAACTTATGACGAAAATTTAGGCTTCCTATCTTTACGGGAATATCGCACTCTCCTTGAACAGCTACGTGCTCTCCTTTAGCAGCTTTTAGTTGATATCGAATCTCTGGATGAATGGTTTCGCTCGTTACTATGACTGGTGTTATCACGGATTTTGATGCACCGGTGACCAGAGTAATCATACTCGGCCTACTGTTCATTGTTCCACCAACGACCAGACTGTGGTTGTTTCGCGTTAGCTGTGGAATTATGATGGTGCTCCTGGGGTTTTTGTTTTCCGGCCAACTTTTGGCCCCTCAAAGCTGGCGGAATTTAGTTTAATGGCTCCATGCGGTCCTCGAACTTTCCTCCTTAAATGCGTTTAAGGACTCGCTGATCATAGCCTGAGGATTATTTTACTTTTGCTTGTACTCCTTCAATTGATTGTTGGAGCTCTTCCCTTTATAATTTTAGAAACAGTTACAGGGAAGATAGTTGCGATGGCATCTTCTCTTCTTGCGATTTCAAATGTAACGTCAGAACTTGGTTCTGTGGTGTTAATGTTTGCTGTAGCACCAATAACAGCATAGCTAGATCTGATTGTTCGGTCGGCTGTGAGGTTTGTCTGCGTGTTTCCTCCACCTGAGTCAATGTAATTGTGTTCTACTTCCTAAAACTAGAGCCCCCCTTGATTTTACAAAAATAAAAGCCCCCTTCGAATTAAAATAACTTTTCAAGATTTGTTTTATTAAAAAAATTATTTTTTTGCGATTTTTTGTTTTTTCTTGTTGATTTTTGATTTTTTTTAGGGAGGGTTAACGATACCAACCCTTAATTTTTAAATGGTTCTGCATCTAAAATCGCAAAGATTAAATCCAAAAACCAATTCGTAAAATTGAAAAGATGGAAAATCCAATTTACTTCGCTCTAAAAAAACCAAAGTATTGAAATCCTGTCAAAAATGAGCAAAAACTTGGTTGGTTCAAAACCACTTTTCTCGACGTTTTGAAATCATTTGAGTCCGAAAAACAACAAAAAAAAGTAGGTAAGTTAGAGGTCAATTTACGGGTTGAGTTGAAGTTGAGTTGGAGTTGAGTTTGGGTTGGATTATTTATTTTAACAAACCCGCAAAAATTGTGAATAGTAATAGTAATGGTATAATAGTATAATGGTATTAGTATAATGTTATAATGGTAATGGTATAATGGTGTAATGGTACAATGGTTTAATTGTAATGGTATAATGCTAATGGTATAATTATATATTATTAATGGTATAATATTATAATGGTTTAAGTACAATGGTAACGTTGTAATGGTTTAATGGTATAATCGTGTAATGGTATAATGGTATAATAGTATAAGTATAATGGTATAATGGTAGAATGATGTAATTGAAATGGTATGATGGTATAGTAGAATGATGGTATAGTGGAATGACGGTATGGTGGAATGATCGTATGGTGGAATGATGGTGCAAATGGGTTGGACGTTGAGTTTGGGGTTAAGTTGATGTTGAGGTGGGGGTCGGTTAGATGGTCCATTAGGATTGAGTTGAGTTCATAGACACAAGCGGTTTTCAGACCGTGTTAGTTTAGGGATTGAGTATGTGGTTGAGTTGAGTGTTGAATTGAGGATCCAGTTACAGATTACTGAGGGTCAAGTTACGGATTTATTTTGGAAGAGTTGTGGGTTGAGTTTGAAATTAGTTTGGGTTGAGTTCACGTACATATGCATGTATTTTTTGAGACCAGCGATTGTGTGACATTTATTGAGCTTTATTTGGAGGTTGAATTGATATTTTAGTCTTAAGTTAGCTTCACTTTTTCTGAGTTGAGTTCATGTACGCATTTAACTTTTCGGAGTTAAGAGTTTCAATTAGGGATTGATTTGCGAGTTGAGTTAATTTTCAGGACCGAAGTTCTGATCACCTCATATGGTTTTAGCCCTTTATATTTTATAATTATAAAAGGGACAAAATCCAAAAAAAAATTCAAACTTTATGGAAATATCTGCAGACGGAAAATATTTTCATAAAGTTTGGATTTTTTTGGATTTACTGGTCCTTTGGGCAAATTCTGAAACTTCTGAAGAGTCTCTGTTTCTAAAAATTCCGTCTTCAAATTCTCGACTTCAAAATCTCGCACGTGTAGATCGTCTGTAAATTTTGAAAAGGGACAACTTAACTTATAGAAATAATAAAAATACAAAAATTGACTTATGCAAGATACAAAAAATTAAAAAGGAATTTTAATGTGCAACATTTGAAGGTGAGATATCGTTAGTTAATATCCCAGATTTAATAAGGGACAATAGCAGCAGCCACTCAATAAGGAAGAACAATAAAATACTACATGTTTTCGCTCTTGTGTTACTTCCCAATTTTCTTTCCAAAATTTGTTATTTTAAACATAATTTTTATATTTGTTGTTAACAGCAAACCGAAATATCGGATTTGTTTATTTTATTCCGCATATATGTACATGGAGGAAATTCTGTAGTTAATCGATCGATTTCAGGTAAAACAGAACTGTATTTGATAATCTGCCATTTGTTCTAGTTAATAAATTAATTCAGCATTTGCAAGTTTGGACAATTATACTTGAAATAGTTTCTATGTAGGGCAAAATGCTCCATCTTAAATAATTTTCCAGTCCAATTAAATTAATGGTAAAGTTTGTTTTTTCTCCAAAACAAGAAAAATCTTTTATTATTCGTTACTGTCAAACTATTTCGTTTTTTTCTTTTTTTTTCTACAAGTTCCTATTTGTTCGCTTCACCTATCATCAGTGCAAATTAAAATTGATTATCATTTGCACACAGAAAAAACTTATGGATGGAAATGGATTGTGAAAAGCTTGGCTTAAAGAAACTTATTTGTTCAAAAAGAACAAAAAAAGTTTTATTAAGTAGTTTTTCCAGCAACAATGAGATGGGGAAAAAAATATGTAAACGTATTTTTTTGAATAGCAAAATATGGATGCCAAAATCGGTGCACATCTAATATTTGTGAAACTCGAAAATTGGCTTTTGTCTACTGTAATTCGCAAACAAAATTAAATATTTAGTTAATTTCTTCTTTAAGTAGAATAATTTCATTCAATTAGAAAGCTTTTTGTACACAACACAATTTTGGTTAACATTTCTAAGAAACCAAGTTATTTTTATATTACAATGTTAATTGTCATGCTGACATTGTTTTCGTTGTAACAAAAAAAAATAAAAGTTTTAATCACGTGAAAGTAATTTTTTTTATCAGCTTAATGTCGGCAACATTTGTGTACGGACCGGACCAAAATTGAATTTTGGAATTCGATTGAATTTGTACATGTTGTTTTAAAACTGATTTTCCAGGCTTTTTATTATTAAGGCTTTTTATTATTTTATATATTTCGATGTTTTTTTTTATTTCAAAATGAGATCACGTACAGGATAACCTTACATTTCCAAATAAATCAAATACCAATTTTGTTTTCAATTAAAAATAAAAATAAGAATGTTTGGATGAATTTTCATTTTTATCCCGGGCTGCTGGCTATGTTGCGCGAAAAAATCATGATTTTTGCTTATCATCATGTTCATCAACTACATTAAGAGAGGCATTAACATAATTCTGTATATTGACTTTTGTTTTGTTTATCTTAAGGGAATCTTTGTTCTTTTCGTATTTATTTTTTGTTTATTAATAAGCCAATGGAATCTTCAATAATATACAACACACACAATATAAAATGACCACGCATACTTAAAACTTATCTCTTTGTACATTTGTGCGTAAATAATATAAATTGTATATTTTCATAAATATTTAATTTACTTGGAACGACTGACAAAAAATACAAATTTGTAATTTATTACTTACTTGCTGATTTAATATAATGAGACGCAAAATAAAAAAATAAAAAGCTAAAAGCTTATTTCAATTTATTTTTGTTTGTAGAATAAATAACTAAAAAATAAAAAAAATAAAATTAGCATAATTTTTAGGCTTGAAGAACTTTTTTTCTGTATTATAACGTGAAGAGTCGTTAAGACAACGTACAATTTCTTTTTAGTATTTTATCAAGTTTTCTAAAAAGGTGATCATGCAAAATAATCTGGTCAAATTGTTAAAACATGTTAGGTGAGTTCATTCACAATCCAAATCACGGTTACGGTTCATCACTCCACAAAATTTGGTAGGGTATTTTTTTATCAAATGCAAATCGAAAAATAATTGGAATCGTTGAAGGAGATTCATTGAAAAAGAAAATGCTAAGAAGTGAAACAGTCAATTATTATAGAAATCTAACAAAAACAAGTAAGCATAGTGGTTAAAACTGTTTTGGTTTGCATCGAGAGGAATTGGGTTCGAATTCCGATGGGGGAGTTTTGCAACCCTTCTTTGAAAACTCTAGTATAACAACGAAAACCGCTTTCTGAAGAAGCGCTAGCGCGAGGTAGCAAGGTGCCCTTTGTTAGGTTTATTTCGACACACATTCAAAAAAAAAATCGGAGAAAAATAAATTTAGCGACCGATCTCCAATTTAATATGTACAACCATATGTGGTCCTTCACAATTTATATAAGAGTTTACAACAGATTGTGCTTAGCATGGGGAGACAAATTAGCAATAATATGTTACAATGTCTTTACACTCAATATAACAACACAACCATTCGGTATTAATTATTGCTTCTTTTTTGGGCAGTGTGAAGTTTCTGACAAATTGACAAAATCCCTTACAACAGCTAAAAAAAGAGTAAAGGGACTGCTACACTTTGGCTATGTGGTTATTTAAAACAAATGTCTTGGTACAAAAATGGTAATGATAGGTGTTTTACTCGCAATTGCTAGGCTTACCAACGTTCAGATCGATCTATAATTTCCAGCTATTTAATGGGAAATTAGGCCATGAATTTTTGAAGCAAAAAAGTAAAATTCGTTATTGTGGTCCGATAGATAGCCCAAATGCCAGATGTTTACTCGCAATTGTTAGGCTTACCAACGTTAAGATCGATCTAAAATTTCCAGCTATTTAATGGGAAATTAGGCCATGAATTTTTGGAGCAAAAAAGTAAAATTCGATATTGTGGTCCGATAGATTGCCCAAATGCTAGATGTTTACTCGCAATTGTTAGGCTTACCAACGTTAAGATCGATCTATAATTTCTCACTATTTAATGGGAAATTGATTTTTACTGAAAATCACCAAGACTTGGCCATGAATTTTTTTAACAAAAAATTAAATTTCTTTATTGTGGTCCGATAGATAGCCCAAATGATGGATGTTTTACTCGCAAATGTTAGGGTTACCAATTTCAAGATCGATCTATAATTTCCAGTCATTTAATGGGAAATTGATTTTTCCGGGAAATCACCAAGGCATTAGGCCATGAATTTTTGGAGCCAAAAACTAAAATTCGATATTGTGGTCATTCGTTATTGTAACGTTCAGATCGATCTATAATTTCCAGTTATTAAAGGGAAATTGATTTTTACTGAAAATCACAAAGGCTTTAGGCCATGAATTTTTGGAGCAAAAACTTAAAATTCGTTATTGAGGTCCGATAGATAGCCCAAATGCTAGGTGTTTTACTCGCAATGGTTAAGTTAACCAACGTTCAGATCGATCTATAATTTCCAGCCATTTAATGGGAAATTGATATTTCCTGGAAATGTCCAAGGCTTTAGGCCATGAATTTTTGGAGTAAAAAACTAAAATTCGATATTGTGACCATTCGTTATTGTAACGTTCAGATCGATCTATAATTTCCAGCCATTTAATAGGAAAATGATTTTTACTGAAAATCACCAAGGCTTTAGGCCATCAATTTTTGGAGCAAAATATTAAAATTCGTTATTGTGGTCCGATAGATAGCCCAAATGCTAGATGTTTTACTCGCAATGGTTAGGTTAACCAACGTTCAGATCGATCTATAATTTCCAGCCATTTAATGGGAAATTGATTTTTACTGGAAATGAAGGGCTTTAGGATTTAGGCCATGAATTTTTGGAGCAAAAAATTCAAATTCGTTATTGAGGTCCGATAGATAGCCCAAATGATAGGTGTTTTACTCGCAATGGTTAGGTTAACCAACGTTCAGATCGATCTATATTTTCCAGCCATTTAATGGGAAATTGATTTTTACTGGAAATGAAGGGCTTTAGGCTTTAGGCCATGAATTTTTAGAGCATAGAACTAAAATTCGATATTGTGGTCATTCGATATTGTAACGTTCAGATCGATCTATAATTTCCAGCCATTTAATGGGAAATTGATTTTTACTGAAAATCACCAAGGCTTTAAGCCATGAATTTTTCGAGTAAAAAACTAAAATTCGATATTGTGGCCATTCGTTATTGTAACGTTCAGATCGATCTATAATTTCCAGCCATTTAATAAGAAATTGATTTTTACTGAAAATCACCAAGGCTTTAGGCCATGAATTTTTGGAGCAAAAAATTAAAATTCGTTATTGTGGTCCGATAGATAGCCCAAATGCTAGATGTTTTACTCGCAAAGGTTAGGCTTACCAATATTAAGATCGATCTATAATTTCCAGTCATTTAATGGGAAATTGATTTTTACTGGAAATCACCAAGGCTTTAGGCCATGAATTGAATGAAAAAACTAAAATTCGTTATTGTGGCCTTTCGTTATTGTAACGTTCAGATCGATCTATAATTTCCAGCCATTTAATGGGACAATGATTTTTACTGCAAATCACAAAGGCTTTGGGCCATGAATTTTTGGAGCAAAAAATTAAAATTCGTTATTGAGGTCCGATAAATAGCCCAAATGCTAGAAGTTACACTCGCAAAGGTTAGGCTTACCAATGTTAAGATCGATCTATAATTTCCAGTCATTTAATGGGAAATTGATTTTTACTGCAAATCACCCAGGCATTAGGCCATGAATTTTTGGAGCAAAAAACTAAAATTCGATATTGTGGTCATTCGTTATTGTAACGTTCAGATCGATCTATAATTTCCAGCCAATAATAGGAAATTGATTTTTCCTGGAAATCACCAATGCTTTAGGCCATGAATTTTTGGAGCAAAAAACTAAAATTCGTTATTGTGGTCCGATAAATAGCCCAAATGCTAGATGTTTTATTCGCAAAGGTTAGGCTTACTAATGTTAAGATCGATCTATAATTTCCAGTCATTTAATGGGAAATTGATTGAAGATTGATTGAAATCACCAAGGCTTTAGGCCATGAATTTTTGGAGAAAAAACTTAAAATTCGCTATTGAGGTCCGATAGATAGCCCAAATGATACGTGTTTTACTCGCAAAGATTAGGTTAACCAACGTTCAGATCAATCTATAATTTCCAGCCATTTAATGGGAAATTTATTTTTACTGGAAATTTCCAAGGCTTTGGGCCATGAATTTTTGGAGCAAAGAACTAAAATTCGATATTGTGGTCATTCGTTATTGTAACGTTCAGATCGATCCTGAAAATCACAAAGGCTTTAGGCCTTAAATTTTTGGAGCAAAAAATTAAAATTCGTTATTGAGGTCCGATAGATAGCCCAAATGATAGGTGTTTTAGTCGCAATGGTTAGGTTAACCAACGTTCAGATCGATCTATAATTTCCAGCCATTTAATGGGAAATTTATTTTTACTGGAAATTTCCAAGGCTTTGGGCCATGAATTTTTGGAGCAAAGAACTAAAATTCGATATTGTGGTCATTCGATATTGTAACGTTGAAATCGATCTATAATTTCCAGCCATTTTATGGGACATTTATTTTTACTGAAAATCTCCAAGGCCATGAATTTTTTGAGCAAAAAACTAATATTCGATATTGTGGTCATTCGTTATTGTAACGTTCAGATCGATCTATAATTTCCAGCCATTTAATGGGAAATTGATTTTTCCTGGAAATCACCAAGGCTTTAGGCCATGAATTTTTGGAGAAAAAACTTAAAATTCGCTATTGAGGTCCGATAGATAGCCCAAATGATACGTGTTTTACTCGCAAAGGTTAGGTTAACCAACGTTCAGATCGATCTATAATTTCCAGCTATTTAATGGGAAATTGACTTTTACTGGAAATCTCCAAGGCTTTAGGCCATGAATTTTTGGAGCAAAGAACTAAAATTCGATATTGTGGTCATTCGTTATTGTAACGTTCAGATCGATCTATAATTTCCAGCCATTTAATGGGAAATTTATTTTTACTGAAAATCTCAAAGGCTTTAGGCCATGAATTTTTGGAGCAAAAAATTAAAATTCGTTATTGAGGGCCGATAGATAGCCCAAATGATAGGTGTTTTACTCGCAATGGTGAAGTTAACCAACGTTCAGATCGGTCTATAATTTCCAGCCATTTAATGGGAAATTGATTTTTACTGAAAATCTCAAAGGCTTTAGGTCATGAATTTTTGGAGCAAAAAACTACAATTCGATATTGTGGTCATTCGTTATTGTAACGTTCAGTTCGATCTATAATTTCCAGCCTTTTAATGGGAAATTGATTTTTACTGAAAATCTCCAAGGCTTTAGGCCATGAATTTTTGGAGCAAAAAATTTAAATTCGTTATTGAGGTCCGATAGATAGCCCAAATGATAGGTGTTTTACTCGCAATGGTTAGGTTAACCAACGTTCAGATCGATCTATAATTTCCAGCCATTTAATGGGAAATTGATTTTTACTGAAAATCACAAAGGCTTTAGGCCATGAATTTTTGGAGCAAAAAATTAAAATTAGTTATTGAGGTCCGATAGATAGCCCAAATGATAGGTGTTTTACTCGCAATGGTTAGGTTAACCAACGTTCAGATCGATCTATAATTTCCAGCCATTTAATGGGAAATTGATTATTACTGGAAATCACCAAGGCTTTAGGTCATGAATTTTTGGAGCAAAAAACTAAAATTCGATATTGTGGTCATTCGTTATTGTAACGTTCAGTTCGATCTATAATTTCCAGCCTTTTAATGGGAAATTGATTTTTACTGAAAATCTCCAAGGCTTTAGGCCATGAATTTTTGGAGCAAAAAATTTAAATTCGTTATTGAGGTCCGATAGATAGCCCAAATGAAAGGTGTTTTACTCGCAATGGTTAGGTTAACCAACGTTCAGATCGAACTATAATTTCCAGCCATTTAATGGGAAATTGATTTTTACTGAAAATCACAAAGGCTTTAGGCCATGAATTTTTGGAGCAAAAAACTAAAATTCGATATTGTGGTCATTCGTTATTGTAACGTTCAGATCGATCTATAATTTCCAGCCATTTAATGGGAAATTGATTACTCGAATTAATGAAAATCACCAAGGCTTTAGGCCATGAATTTTTGGAGCAAAAAATTAAAATTCGTTATTGTGGTCATTCGTTATTGTAACGTTCAGATCGATCTATAATTTCCAGCCATTTAATGGGAAATTAATTTTTACTGGAAATCACCAAGGCTTTAGGCCATGAATTTTTGGAGCAAAAAACTAAAATTCGATATTGTGGTCATTCGTTATTGTAACGTTCAGATCGATCTATAATTTCCAGCCATTTAATGGGAAATTGATTTTTACTGGAAATCACCAAGGCTTTAGGCCATGAATTTTTGGAGCAAAAAATTAAAATTCGTTATTGAGGTCCGATAGATAGCCCAAATGATAAGTGTTTTACTCGCAATGGTTAGGTTAACCAACGTTCAGATCGATCTATAATTTCCAGCCATTTAATGGAAAATTGATTTTTACTGGAAATCACCAAGGCTTTAGGCCATGAATTTTTGGAGCAAAAAACTAAAATTCGATATTGTGGTCATTCGTTATTGTAACGTTCAGATCGATCTATAATTTCCAGCCATTTAATGGGAAATTGATTACTCGAATTACTGAAAATCACCAAGGCTTTAGGCCATGAATTTTTGGAGCAAAAAATTAAAATTCGTTATTGTGGTCATTCGTTATTGTAACGTTCAGATCGATCTATAATTTCCAGCCATTTAATGGAAAATTAATTTTTACTGGAAATCACCAAGGCTTTAGGCCATGAATTTTTGGAGCAAAAAACTAAAATTCGATATTGTGGTCATTCGTTATTGTAACGTTCAGATCGATCTATAATTTCCAGCCATTTAATGGGAAATTGATTTTTACTGGAAATCACCAAGGCTTTAGGCCATGAATTTTTGGAGCAAAAAATTAAAATTCGTTATTGAGGTCCGATAGATAGCCCAAATGATAAGTGTTTTACTCGCAATGGTTAGGTTAACCAACGTTAAGATCGATCTATAATTTCCAGCCATTTAATGGGAAATTGATTTTTACTGAAAATCACAAAGGCTTTAGGCCATGAATTTTTGGATCAACAAATATAAATTCGTTATTGAGGTCCGATAGATAGCCCAAATGATAGGTGTTTTACTCGCAATGGTTAGGTTAACCAACGTTCAGTTCGATCAATAATTTCCAGCCATTTAATGGGAAATTGATTTTTACTGGAAATCACCAAGGCTTTAGGCCATGAATTTTTGGAGCAAAAAATTAAAATTCGTTATTGAGGTCCGATAGATAGCCCAAATGATAAGTGTTTTACTCGCAATGGTTAGGTTAACCAACGTTCAGATCGATCTATAATTTCCAGCCATTTAATGGGAAATTGATTTTTACTGAAAATCACAAAGGCTTTAGGCCATGAATTTTTGGAGCAAAAAATTAAAATTCGTTATTGAGGTCCGATAGATAGCCCAAATGATAGGTGTTTTACTCGCAATGGTTAGGTTAACCAACGTTCAGATCGATCTATAATTTCCAGCCATTTAATGGGAAATTGATTTTTACTGAAATCACCAAGGCTTTAGGCCATGAATTTTTGGAGCAAAAAATTAAAATTCGTTATTGAGGTCCGATAGATAGCCCAAATGATAGGTGTTTTACTCGCAATGGTTAGGTTAACCAACGTTCAGATCGATCTATAATTTCCAGCCATTTAATGGGAAATTGATTTTTACTGGAAATCACCAAGGCTTTAGGCCATGAATTTTTGGAGCAAAAAATTAAAATTCGTTATTGAGGTCCGATAGATAGCCCAAATGATAGGTGTTTTACTCGCAATGGTTAGGTTAACCAACGTTCAGATCGAACTATAATTTCCAGCCATTTAATGGGAAATTGATTTTTACTGAAAATCACAAAGGCTTTAGGCCATGAATTTTTGGAGCAAAAAACTAAAATTCGATATTGTGGTCATTCGTTATTGTAACGTTCAGATCGATCTATAATTTCCAGCCATTTAATGGGAAATTGATTACTCGAATTACTGAAAATCACCAAGGCTTTAGGCCATGAATTTTTGGAGCAAAAAATTAAAATTCGTTATTGTGGTCATTCGTTATTGTAACGTTCAGATCGATCTATAATTTCCAGCCATTTAATGGGAAATTAATTTTTACTGGAAATCACCAAGGCTTTAGGCCATGAATTTTTGGAGCAAAAAACTAAAATTCGATATTGTGGTCATTCGTTATTGTAACGTTCAGATCGATCTATAATTTCCAGCCATTTAATGGGAAATTGATTTTTACTGGAAATCACCAAGGCTTTAGGCCATGAATTTTTGGAGCAAAAAATTAAAATTCGTTATTGAGGTCCGATAGATAGCCCAAATGATAAGTGTTTTACTCGCAATGGTTAGGTTAACCAACGTTCAGTTCGATCTATAATTTCCAGCCTTTTAATGGGAAATTGATTTTTACTGAAAATCTCCAAGGCTTTAGGCCATGAATTTTTGGTGCCAAAAACTAAAATTCGATATTGTGGTCATTCGTTATTGTAACGTTCAGATCGATCTATAATTTCCAGCCATTTAATGGGAAATTGATTTTTACTGAAAATCACAAAGGCTTTAGGCCATGAATTTTTGGAGCAAAAAATTAAAATTTGTTATTGAGGTCCGATAGATAGCCCAAATGATAGGTGTTTTACTCGTAATTGTTATTCTTACCAACGTTAAGATCGATCTATAATTTCCAGCCGTTTAATGGGAAATTGATTTTTACTGAAAACCACCAAGGCATTGTGGTCCGATAGATAGCCCAAATGATACGTGTTTCACTCGCAATTGTTAGGCTTACCTGAAATCAAATTTTTTGGATATACAGATAATGCACAAGGCATTGTACCCGTTCAAAGCAGAGTCGACGTTATTAAAAATTTTGAACGTCCCTTAACAGTCAATTATCTCAAACGATTTTTGGGTATGATTAACTTTTATAGACGTTTCACTCTAAATGCTGCATCGGATCAAATTTTACTTAACGACTTCTTGAAAGGTTACAAGAAGAATAGTAAAACTTCTATTGAATGGTCAACAACAGCCATTGAAGCCTTCGATAATTGTAAGAAGAAACTTTGTGAAGCAACACTTCTTGCACATCCATCTTCTACTGCGCGAATAGCAATTATGGTGGACGCTTCGGATTCTGCGATTGGGGCAGTGGTTCAACAGTATAGAGAAATATTACGTGACGATACGTCACACAAATTAAAGCAATTCCCAATTAAATGTAACTCTAAAAAACGATTTATTGCGACACTATAACAGCTTTACCAAGACCGTTTATTCCAATTGAATTTCGGAAAAAAGTTTTTGAAACCTTTCATAATTTATCTCATCCAGGGATAAAGGCTTCTTCTAAGATAGTGACTATAAATGTCATTTGGCCTTCCATCGCTAAAGATTCAAGAACTATGGCTCGTAGTTGTTTAGCATATCAAAAATCAAAAGTTTCAAGGCATACCATATTTGTACGAACCGACGCGTTAAAGAAGGCACTTCAACCACCATATTCTGGACCATATTTTGTAGTAAATCGAAATAAGAAATTCTTTACATAATAAGTAATGGCAAAAACATCGGAGTTTCTATCGACCGACTCAAACCATGTTATTCGGAAAGCAATGATACCATTGAGCCAATTCCTTTGATACAACCGGATACTCTTGATGACAACATTGTCGATAAATTACCTTTGGGCAATTTTAAATTAAATGTTTCTACTGCTTACTTTACCTAAATTTCATCATGATCCAGTGGTCACAAGAACTGGTCGTCAAGTTAAAATTCCGAAAAAATTGTTAGATTGAATTGAAGAATGAGGAGGTTGCGTCATCGTTGATCGTCGTTTCTCGTGAATATTCGAAATTTCTTTAAAATTATCTTCGTAAATTCTTTCAATTTACTGGGATGGGAGTATTGTGGTGGCATAGGATAGCTAGCATTGTGTTGACACGTCATGTCTACACTCTGTTTTGAAAACACTGAACCTTAAATGATTAAATAAAGACACGGAGATTATTTTTAGTATTATATAAAGTAGGCCACTTCTTTTTGATTTTTGAAAAAGAAAAAACCAAAAAGTTCGTAAAAAACTCGCTGAGTATTATTCAATAATAAATAAATAATAAATGTAAATAAATAAACATGAACTAAATAAATTACCAAGTCTTTAATATATAAAGAGATGTTGTGAACCAAAAAATACCAATAGTCTATGGAGTCAAATTACACAATTAGGAATAATAACTGATATCGAGGCAACGCTACCACATCCACATACATCCCCCCAAACCTCTATTTGCACATGCACACCTCGGGAATGATAAATTTCTAACGCCTTTTCTTTCAGTTTGCCTATCACCAGCAATTTTAAATCACGTTTCGGTATTTCATATACATTTTGCAGCTCCTGTAATTGTTGATACCATATGTTAAAATTTCCCGTTCCATCAAATATAGCTATCGTCTTCATGATGTCAATATCTTGGCTCCGAAAGCATTTATAACTATCATCCGTTTTGCTCATTTCTCCAATTTGCCGTTCCAACTCTTTTCTTTCACTTATTAACTCTAACTTTCTGCGTAACTTCGTTATCCACGTTCTCCACCACTTTCTTACTCGTACATATATACATCTTCCACCTCCACCACTGTTTTTAACTTTGCCACAATATGATTCAGAGCAACATCTCCATTTTCCACCTCACCAGCAATTTTTTTCACTTCCTCAATTTTCCACTCGTTCGACATTATTTCACGACCACTATTTTCTTATCGAATTTTATATTTGAGGTTAAACACACCACGTGTTACAACTATGCTGGATATACTTTAGTCTTGAATGGTACTATATTAAGCTCGTGGCTTGTTCATATCCCGTAAATGTGAGCTTTCCAGATTGGCTAACGATTATTATTCCACTTTTTAAATATCTGCTTTATAATTTTTTAAATAAAACACGTTAAAATAATTTTATTAAATTCTTGTAAGTCTCTTACTTTAACATTACAGTACAGATTAAATTATTTTGGCGCTTTTTATTTGACACAGATCACAGTCAACTGCAACGAAATAAAAAAATTCCACTTTCCGCAAAATTAATTTCAATTTTGCCGTGAAACTTTGGTTACCATCGTAATTAATAAAAATTGGTCAAATCAATATTTAATTTGAATCAAATATTCTCATAATTTTCAACCCTTTATTTATTTAAACAATATTAATTACAACAGGTCATCAAACTTTGTATATGGACGAACTAGAAAATTCTCTGTTGCATACCTATATGAGACAATTTTATTTTTATCTGATGAAACATAATCAAAAATATTATTGTTTAATAAAATTATTTTTAATAATTAAAATTTGTTTGAATTTAGTTTTTATTATTCATCATATTGGATAAATAACGAAACTCAACGAAAACCCCTAAAAGGCTGTTATTACAAAGCAAACAAAAAAATATTTCGTTTTATTATTTAAAATAATTAAATAAATTCTGTATAGAATATTCCTTTCATTCCAGTTTTATTTTATGTATAGCTTTAAGCTTTTTTTACGAAAGTTATGATTTTTATGCTGTAATTATTATTTAAAAAAAAAACTTTTTAAGAAACCGGGTATAATGCATTTTATGTTCCATCTTACAAAAACAATTTTAGTTTGAGAAAAGCCATAAGATATAGTCGTAATATGATTTTTATAGCACTTTTATGGTAACGTTAATGTGATAGATCAGCTTTAATGTGTTTTACGAAAAATAAAGTTCACATAAAAATAGACAAAGTATGTACATATACATACATATGGTATGTATGTAAAGTCAACAGTTTTGTTCCGCTAAAATAAGGGTTTTGATGTCAAAGTCGAATAAAAATTAGAACAAAAATTTCTGCAAACTTGATACAAATAAAAATAAAACATAAATTCGGATGTTTTTTAATAACATATTGAAACAGAACGTGAACATCTTTGTGTATTTTTAAACCAAATATTTTATTTTTGTGGGTACGTACTTAAATAATACATGCGAGTACACACCAATGCATAACCGTACATAAAATGTAAATCGAATCTAAATCTGTTCAATTTGTAAATATTTATTCAGTTTTATCGGATAATAACAACAACAACAGCAACAAATTAACTGTTTAATTCCAACACTCGACCGATGAGTCGATTATGAGTTTTCCTTGTATTTTATAGTAATGCCACTCAGTTTTATGTCAATCTATTTCTGTTACCGGCAAAGGCAAAGTTTAGTACTAAATACGGCATTAAAACTGCAACTTGGGGAACAAAGTTTTTCCCACATTTTACGGGATATATTAGGGAAAATAAGGAAGCCTTATTATTTGACAACCACCCTCAACAAGTTTTTGAAGCTTACATTATCTAAATTTGAACTAATTTTTGCTTTTAGGTCAGGATGCTTAACCTAGAAGTTGTTTGCATTCCTTTATGTTTCCAGGAAACATGATTTGTACTATTTCCGAACAATAGAGCTTGTACATTTGACCTTTTGCTTGGCGAAGACTATTATGCCTCTAAAGTGATCAATTGGTAATGTTAAAGCCCGTATTTTTGAAATGCGTTCGAAAAAAAAACCCTCCACATGTTTACTTATCTATTTTATATTGGGTGTGTGAATATGACTCCACGCTTTCTCAATTGATGTTGTTTTGTTTGATAAGGTTGGTTTTAAATATTTTTCCGTAGAACTCAAACTATTCACTGTGTTGTAATTCACTTTATAAATAAAACTCAAACTCTTAACGATCGCAATGATAAACATCATAATTAGAAGATTTATTGGGTTTATATACAATTTTTCAATTTCGAATTTTCTGATCAGATGTCAAGAAACTCCTAAATTTTATTGATCTATAGTACAATTGATTTATTTATATTATGCCATCTAAAGAATTAAAATATAATTATGGCATTTGTACGTTTTCAAAGGGTCGTAGTTGCAGGGGAAATAGTTGTTTTAGTTTTGATTGTGTCATACACACAGACAATAATGAATACAACACAACATTCACCTTGAATTAAATAATGAATGCTGATCTACCTCAACATACCCCACCCCGTTAGTGGTCCGTTAACCATCTATTGACAGTTTGCAAACTGTTGTAATCGGTCGCTTTAGTGTGGATTTAGCTGTATTTAGTGACACAACGCGAACTATGTTGTTTTGAGTGGCTGTTACTCTAGCAAGGGCCCATTTGCATGTAGGCAAATTTTCTTCCTTTACTATCACTAGATCACCGATTTGAAGGTTTTTATTTGGAGTTTTCCATTTGCTACGTGCTAACTGTTGGCATATTTTTAATATATCCTCTTTAGGCAACAAACCACTTGGTGATCCAATTAGAAAATGTGATGGTGTGAGTACTTCATAAGATGAATCTTCGTTTGATACAGCACATAGTGGCCTTGAATTGAGAATGGATTTTATTTGACATAATAAAGTGCATAAGTTGGCTCCATTGGTAGTTTTAATTAAAAGCGTTTTTACCGATTTGACCGCGGCCTCCCATAATCCACCAAAATGTGGCGCAGCTGGTGGAATGAAGTGCTAATGGATTCGATTTTAATTCGTGAACTCCACAACAATCTTTAAGTACTCCTTAGAATTTACTATTCAGTAGATATCTTTTAGTTGTCGATGAGCTCCTACGAAAGCAGTACCATTATCGCTATACATATCATTAGGTACATCTCTTCTGGAAGAAAAGCGCTACAATGTTGCTATGAACGCTTCCAACGTTAAATTGCTAACCATTTCTATGTGTTTTGCTTTAGTCACCATGCATATGAATATGGCAATATATCCTTTTGTCAGTTTTGCATCTCTTCCTCTTTTCGAAGCTAGCTGAATGGGTCCTGCGTAATCTACACCACATCTGTTGAATCGCCTTGCTGGTGATATGCTTGCCTTTGGTAGACTGCCCATGATTTGATGTGATGTCTCTGCCTTGTGTCTCTTACAACTGACACATTTTCGCAATTGATCTCGTATTTTGTTGCGGCTACGTACAATCCAGAACTTTTGTTTGATTAGATGGGTTGTTAATGAAGGGCCAGCATGCAGGTATTTTTGATGGAAAAGGGAGATTACCAATGTGCTTACGGAATTTGTCAAATGATTGGGTGCTTCTTATCATACTGACCTATAACATTTTGGAGTCGACCTCCAACTCTCAATATTCCCTTTTCATCAAGAAAGGGGGTCAGTGAAAGTAACTTACTGCTTTTACTTATTGGTTTCTTTTTGAATAGTTGATCAATTTCGAGCTCGTATTCTCTGTGCTGAGCCCATTTCATCCATTTATTTTCTGCATAGGTTATTTCCTCTATTGTAAGAGTTTGATTTTTAAGGACTATGCACAGTCTTTTTCTGTTAACTCGTAATATGTAGCTCAATATTATTATTAGCTTGTTGTATGATGAACAATATATCATCAGTGTTGTTGACTTGCCGGTTGCATACCATACTTTAGTTGGTCGTCTTTCTTCGTCGTCATTTGTGGAATGCTGTTGGCCAGTTGCTGTCCTCAGTGGCCAGCCATTTTGGCCCATTCCACCACTGTTCTAGTTCAACCAACTGCCCACCAGCTGTTCCTCTAGATGCATGATCTGCTGGATTATGGTTGGATGTCACATGATTCCACTGTTCTCTTGGTATGGTATCTAGGATTGCAGATGTCCTATTAGCCACAAACGTTTTCCAAGTTGCTGGATAATCTGAGAGCCATTTAAGAACAATAGTTAAATCGGTCCAAGCATGAAATGAAGCTGGAGGCACATTCATTTTCACGAATTTCCATAGTTTTGCCAACAAATGAGCTCCACACAGTTCTAATCTTGGAATCGAAACCTGCTTAATTGGAGCCACTTTCGTTTTTGCGGTAATCAAGCTCACTTTAATTCTTTCATCATCTCCAATAGATCTGTAATATATCAAGACTGCATATGCTTGTTCAGTTGCATCGCAGAATCCATGATACTCTGATTGGTTATACTGAATGTATCTTGGGATTTGAATTCTTTCAAGTTGTTTCAATTCTTTTTTTATTTGGTTATAATATAATGCGAGTTCATGAGGTACCACATTTTTTGTAGAATGATTTTAAATGTTATAATAGCAGGCGATACCCATCCAAGTGGATCAAAAATTCGGGAAATTTCTGCCAATATACGCCGTTTGGTTGGTATGGTATCTGCGTCTAACCTTACAATAAATGTAAATGAATCTTTCGTTGGATTCCATTGTAAGCCAAGAAGTTTTACAATATCTGTTTCGTCTCTAAAATCAACGTATTTAGATCTGATTTCTAAATGATCTACTAACTTAATGCAGTTAGAATTCCATTTTCGCAAGGAAAAGCCACCAGCGTGTAGTGCTTCGTAAATTGTTTCTTTGAGTTGCATCGTGTTTTCGACTGTATCTGCTCCACTGATAAGATCATCAACATAAAAATCATTGAAGATTGTTGATCGAAGATTAGAATCACTAGTACTGTTATCAATTGCTATTTGTTGAAGCACTCGGGGGTGGCTAAAAATGGCGAACTCGATAACCCAAAAGTGACTGTATTAAGCCGGTAATGTGTCAATTTGTCACTAGGATTTTTATGCCATAATATACATTGGTATAATCAGTATCCTTCTTATCAACTAATACTTGCCGGTACATTTTCTCAATATCGGCAGTTAATACAATACGATGTTGGCGAAATCGCATTAGAATGGACCAATGTGTCGGTTGATTTGTTGGCCCTATCATCATTTTTTGATTAATGGAAATTGCGGTTGTAGTTTTGCAAGATCCATCAAAAACTACACGAACTTTTAATCATCTATTACCTTTGAGTACTCATTCCTCAGGTATTCGTTTGATTGATATAGTTTTTTGTGCAACAACAGATCCATTGGGATTGATCACCCGCCCTTCTTCCAAAATATTGAAGAACTTATCTGCTCCGATTAGTATATCTCAAGTTGTAACTTACTGAACAAGCTGTAATTTTGCTGATTTATAAATTGACTTGGTAATCGCGACGGTAGTTTTTGCATAATCAGAGCTTCAATATTTATTTGTATTTGGTGATCATGAACTGATGATAATTGTAGTTTGGTGACACCCTGAGTCATAACAGTAGATGTGACTAACCCTGTAATTACTATGTTTGCGTTTTCTCTAGGTCTGACATGATTTGTACGATTTCCGGACAATAGAGATGGCGATCCATCGACTCTCCAGCCATTCACAACCTCTTGACCTTGTACTTGGTGAAGATTATTATGCCTCTAAAGTGGTCAATAGGTAATATTAAGGCCCGTATGCGAAATGAAAATGCGAAATGCGTTCGAAAAAAATCCACAAAGTTACTTAAAAAATTCACCGGCCAACATGTTTACTTATCGATTTTATATCTTCAATTCTAACCAATTTCAAATCGTGGTGAATACATTTATGTAAACAATTTCGGTTGAATTTAAAATCATTGCTCTTTGTTTTTTGCAGTGTAATGCGGCCCATATACGCTAGAACTAGTTGTACAACTGAATCGTACAACTGAGTTGAACTATTTACACACACGCTCTAAATGATTTCACAAATTCGACTCTATGACGGATGACATAACCTCTGTTTCGTTGAGTGATACTTTTCACAAAGTATAGCGTAATTAATTTAAGTCAAAATTAAAATGGACAAAAAAAAAATACTACCATTAATTCTAGTCCCCGTTGGGAGTTAACTGACTTGTCGGCGGGTAGATGGGAAATATAATACTATTCGCGGACCAAAACTAGCAAAAGTGTGGTTCACTGAATAGAATAACCAATATGGAGGGCCCGAAAGGAATAAACATTACGGCGGCATTAAGAAGTTACATAATGTACTGAAGAAGTTACATAATGCTCAACTAGAAGTGCTAGGGTAGAAAATGAAGAATTCCGTAGACAATTGTCTAATATTTAAAAAATGTACAAGCAAAAGGCGTTGAATCGCAATAGCACGGTTCATATTTTGTTCTGTCTGAAAATTTTATTTTTCATTTAATATAAATTTATTAATTACAACAAGATTTAATAGTTAATAAGGCTTTGTTAATTGTGGTTTGTGTTCTACGTTAATTGAAATAGTGAGCTGGTACAGAAATCATCGTCATGAAAATGTCGTCATGTAATATGTGCTCTACAAACATCACAAAGGCGAAATTCCCTGGCATAAATTGTGCCGGTCCATGCAAGAAATTATTTCACATCAGGTGTGCCCAGATTTCCGATGATCTCATGCTACGCATTAAAAATCGCTCCGAAAGCTGGTTGTGTTTAAAGTGCCGTGGTACCTCAAACCAATCAATTATTAAGGGTGAGGATGATGTTTCCGATGCTAATATTGTTCTTCCAAGTTTATCTGATATCATGGTTCAGCTAAAATGCATGGATAGGAAACTTGCAGCTCTTGAAGCGTTGAAAGCCATGGTAACGTCACTGGTATCTGAAAACAAAGAACTGAAAACCAGAGTTGACAAACTAGAATCACAACTACTAAGCAACACCACAAAACTAAATCTTCTTGAAGCTGAAAACGATAAACCCAACCAACAGCAGAATGCTAGCAGCATAACAATAACAGGCCTTCCCATCAATCATGGCGATATTCGTGGTGTAATCATTAATACAATTAAGAAACTTGGAGTGGAAATCAACACTGATGACATAGTATCAATTCAGGGAAAACCAAAATCAAATACAAATCTGGAACCAGGAAGTAAGAACAACATGTCAAAGCCAGTTTTAAAAAGTTTTTTTATTGTTAAACTTAAAACTGTGGAACTAAAAAACAATATATTGGCACAAACAAAAAAACACAAAACACTATCCTGTAAAGATCTTGATGTTAGTTTGCCAGTGAACCACCCGATGCAACGTATATTTGTCATGCACTACTTGACACCGTTCCAAAGCAAGCTATATCATGAAGCTAAAAACATAAAATTGAAGTACAATTACAAATTTTTATGGTGCAAAAATGGTCAAATTTACTTACGGAATTCCGAGGGATCAAATGCTCATCGAATACAATCATTTAGTGATATTTTTCGGGTTGCAAGTAGTCATCATCCAATTGAAAATGCTGATTAGAATATCGTTATCGATTCTAAAATTAGGGAAAATGACAGTCAAGAAATCATCCTGGATTCTTATGCTTTTTAAATTGTTAAGTATAATAATTTATTTGCCTGTACAAGCTCAGTTTTTATCTTTTATTGTGATTTTGTTCCATTTTATTTCGATTCCACCACTTTTATTGTTTATTTACATTACTTTTACAGTTTCAATTTTGATTATTATTTTGTGTTTAGTTTCCGTAACGTTGGCAACATTGAGTATTAATGCATTGCATGTAAAGCACAATAGAAATTATTTTTTAGCGCTTTACTCGTTTTTTATTTTTTCTAAAACTATTTCTAATCTTTATGTCTACATTAAGTATCCTATTATTAAACGTACTAATATACTATATTTAACAGGTTATTTTATGATTATTACTGAAATTTTAATTATTTTCGCTCTTTTTATCATTTTCATTGTATGTAAAATATTATTGATTCGCATTCGTTATGAGTAGTGAATATAGTATATTACACCAAAATATTCGAAGTTTAAGAGCAAATTTTGATATATTTAGTACGTTTATAGCCAGTCTAAAAACTCAACATGATTTGATTTTTGTTTCTGAAATCTGGATTTATTCGCACGAAATTACAGAATTCAATTTGCCGAATTACAATTTTAAAGCTTGCTGTAATGATAATTACCGCGCCGGTGGAGTTGGTGTATTTATAAATAAAAAGTATACATTTGTAACATGTTATATTAGTAATTGGAGTTCAGCTGATGTCCTTAGTTTAAACATTCAGTTAGATAAAGATTTTTGGACTTTTCTATGTTTTTACCGCTTTTGTAATAGCGATCTTAACGTTTTTTGTAATGATTTGGATAATTTGCTGGATACAATTAACAATAATAATATAGTTAGACAACGTAAGTAGTTTCAACTACCAAACAATGCTTGCATCATATGGATTCCTCAGTGTCTCTAACAATCCAACTAGGAAACTATCATGTCTAGATCATGTATTTGTGAAATCCAATAATACTTACAATTTTAGTATTGATAACTTACCTATTCATTTTTCGGATCATAATTTAATTACACTTAATATTTTTGCATCATCGAAAAGACCTGTTGCATGTTATGCGGAAAGTATTTCTAAAGTAAATTATGACAAACTTAGAGATCGTCTCCTAGTGGAAAACTGGAACATTATTTATTGTGAAAAGGATTGCAATACAGCATTCAACATTTTCTTAAAAATTCTCAATTATCATATTGATTTTTCCAAAGACACAATTACAAATCGCAATAATAAGAAGTTAAAGCCCTGGATGAATTCTTACCTTTTATGTCAAATTAATAAACTAAAACATTTTTCAAAAAAACTAAGAAAATATCCTAATAGCGCTCGGTTAAAAAATTATGTTCAAAAACTTTCTAAACGCGTAAATATTAATGTTAAACGGGTTAAAAGATTATATTATAAAAATTAATTTGAATTAATTGGAAATAATCTAAGCTTATGTGGAAGGAAATTGACGATATTTTGGGTAGAGGTACATATAAAAACCAGATAACGCATATTTATAAAAATCAATCTAATACTCTACTTACTGATAATCAAAATATATGTAATGAGTTTAATAATTTTTTTATAAATGTATCTTCAGAGCCAACTTCTGAAATTATTCTTAATAGTACTAATAACAGTGAAGAGCAAAAACGGTTTATTCTTGGAAACCGAGAAAATTATGGTACTTCTTGCTATTTTGAGGAAATCAATTCTTTAGAGATTCTATCTGAAATTCAGAAGTTAAAAAACAAACACTCTAAAGGATACGATGGAGTAGATAATGTAGTTGTTAAAAACTGTGCTTGGTATTTGGTTGACATATTAAGGTTTTTATTTAATCTCAGCTTAAAGAGTGGAATTTTTCCAGTCGCTTTGAAAATAGCTGTTGTTATTCCGATTTTAAAAAAGGGTGATGCTCTGCATATGAATAATTACAGACCAATCTCCTTATTGAGTACATTTTCCAAATTATTTGAGAAATTAATTAAACGACGATTGATCTCATACCTTGGTAAAATTAAATTTTTTAATGATCACCAATTTGGATTTACAGCTGGAAAATCTACGGAGGAAGCTCTCTTAGATTTTTTGAGTAATATTTATCTAGCCATTAACAACTCTCAAAAATGCTCCGCCGTATTTATGGATATTTCAAAAGCTTTTGATACTGTTAACCATGGCATACTCATTACAAAATTGTCAAGTATTGGAGTTAGAGGAATGGTGTTGGATTGGTTTATCAGTTACCTTCGTAATCGTAGCCAAATTGTTAAAGTTAATAACGCGAACAGTCTTCCAGGTAATTTGAGATGTGGTGTTCCTCAAGGCTCAGTTTTGGGACCTTTATTATTTTTAATTTATTTTAATTCCGTTTTTGAAATAAATCTCACTGGCTGTGCTACAGCGTTCGCAGATGATTTGGCTTTAACATATGCGTCTAATAATTACCTAAAAATTAAACAATTTATTGAAATTGACTTACACATTTTAAGTAAATGGTTTTTCTATCACCGACTAGTTGCGAGTGACAAATCTAGAGTTTTGCATTTTAGACGACCTGACACAACAGTTGATCAAAACTTTTTCAAGTATCATGTATACTCATGCGATAAGAATTCATGTTTTGGTCAGTGTTTTGATTTACCCTGCGTAAACGAGTTTAAATACTTAGGTGTAAAAATTGACTCACGGCTAAATTGGTCCTCCCACCTAACTGATATCAGGAAAATTGTTATTACTGCGGTGCATAAATTTTATAATCTTCGACCTTTATGTCCATCTTATATTTTAAGAAGGTTATATCATGCTCTTGTAGAATCCATTATAATGTATGGGATAACTAGTAGGGGTGGAATTTACTTTGCCAATATTGTTGATCTTTTTATAGCGCAAAAAAGAATTGTGAAATTAATTTACGCTCGTCCGAAAACTACACCCACAATTCCGCTTTTCCGTGAGCTGAATTTGTTGCCACTGAGGTATCTATATGTATTTAAAGTATTGAAAATGTTTTTTGTTCGCAGCAATAGTTATCATAATCGAATAAATCATGCGCATAATATGAGAAATCCAAACAATTTTATCGGTCTTCGTTGTAATAATGAAAAGTTTAGGAGATTTTATCTATATATGGCACCGTTTTGGTTCCATCTTTTACCTAACCACGTGAAAATACTTCCATCTATGCAGAAACACAAATTTAACAGAGAAATTCGGACTTGGCTGCTTGGCATGGATAATATTGAGCGATATTTTTAGCATTAGAATTTAAGTATGCTATATTCCAATGTGTCTTCGTGTAAAAAATGTATATAATGTAATAATAACTGAGCTTGTATATTGTAGAAAATTATTATTATTTTATACTGTTATCCAAAGAATATTATATTAATTTTATTAATAGTTTGTTTTAAATTGCTCCACTACAGACGTAATGTCTAAAGGAGCTTTACTCTATTTCAAATTTTTAAATTGTTTTGCTTGTAATTAGCTTTCATTATGTAAATATTTTATTTGAAATAAAGATAATAAAAATAAATAAATAAAATAAAAGAACCCGAGGAACAGTTTGCTACAGAGTTCTACACTGACGAAGAAGATTTAAGAGCAGAAACTGACTGGGCAGGTGTATTAAATCAAAATAAGCAAATTATACCCGATCAAGAAAACCAACCTACCCAAATTAAGGAAAAGACATCACCACCAATCAACATTATTGGCGTAACTGAATATGGTACTATCCAATCATTAATGAAATCGATCACTACAAAAGAAAACAGAGTTGTAGCACTGAAAAATAATGTATGGAAAATCAATACAACATAGATTGAAACTTATCGAACCTTGACTGTAAAGCTGACAGCTGAAGGTAAGGGATGGTAGACGTACGAGGACAAAAATGATCGCCCGATAAAAGTGCTAGAGGTCTTCACCCAACCTGCACAAAACGCATATAATCGAAGACCTTAAATACCAGGGCTTCAGAATAGAGGATGCGGTAAATATTTTTAAAAAAGAAATACCATAACTGATCAAAGGATCAAAACCAATAAAATGAGCCTTCCATTGTTTATGCTTACTTGTAAAAGCAACGAAAAATATTTCAATATGAAAGCAGTCCTTAACATGAGAGTTACAATAGAAGCGTGATACCTCAGTGTAACAAATGTCAAGGATAAAATCACATGCACAAATATTGCAAACGAGAGCCTAGATGTGTGAAATGTTCCGGGAAACTTCTCGCCCAATCTTGTAATTTGACAAAAAATACGCCTCTAAAATGAGTAACCTGTGACAGAGAGCATTCCGCTAACTATAGAGGCGGTGAACATGCCCAGTAATAGGACAATGTCTAAAAACGCAGTGGTAGAATTACGGCAAACAAGTGCAATAGTAGGCCGAAAAACATACTCACAGATTGTACAACAGCGGGAAACTATAAGTAACAAGAAAGGCGGCCAAATCATAATTCTTGAAAAAATTCGAAAGAATATAGAAGCTTTAAACTTAAGGCTACTAAAACCAGGAAACGTGGACGCTTTGAATAAGCAGTTATATAAGCAAGTAAAGCGAATGAAATCACTTACATGATGTACTAATCTATGAAGATGAATAACACATTTAGAATCGGCAATTGGAATGCAAATGGGCTGTTGCAACTAATCCCAGAGTTAGAAATTTTCCTAAATATAGAAATGTCCCAGAGTTAGAAATTTTCCAAAATATGCCTAATTTCAGAATATAATTTTACAAAAAGTATATTCGTTAGAATTCGAGGGTACCAGTGCTCCCACGCCATCCACTCAGCTGGAAAAGCGAGAGGAGGCTCAACCATATTTGTGAAGGAAAACATCAAACATTACGAAGGAGTAAAATTTGAAAAAGAAATTATGCAAGTAGCCACATTTAATGGTCGAACACTCAGTAATGCCATTATCAAAAAAGAGAATATGCCTAAGTTAACAAATAATAAAACAAACTGGGATTTCTTCTGGAACCTATTTAAGTAGACGAAGACAATATTATATTACTACAAGCAGCGTGGGAGAGTACTCCTCCTACTCGTAACCAAACGCAAAATCACATGAACTATCCAGCAGAAGTAAGAGGGTCTGGTTAGAGAAAAAGGAAAGCGCGAAAAATCTGGCAGAGAAACCAGCACCATAAAGCATATCATGACTTAATGATGTAAGCAACCAACTGAAAATGCTTATCAAAGAAATCAATAAAAAATCGTGAAGGCACATTTCACCTATCTTGAAGGCACATTTTACCCCTTTTCAAGGCAAACAGCTGAAGAAATATATTTCCAAACCAAAAACTTGTAGTGGAAAACCAAAACATAAGATATGTAAATTAATTTGAAAAGCTACTGCTCAAGAAGTTAAACACCCCAATTCTCATAGTCGTATCAAGTTATTTTTCATGACTATAGTCACATCACATCAATTTTGCGATTCTCTTAGTCGTTTGTTACGGATAAAGTCATTTTATATGACAGATGTCACTTGATTTTTGCAAGTGACAGGCGAATACTACAAAATGGAAAGACGCAATTATTTTATTTTATATATTTTAAAATATTCTTTTTTGAATAATTTTGTGCACTGTTTTTAATATGTTATTGTTTAAAATAATAAGATTGTTGTTATAAAACGATATTATTTCTAATTTGCCTAATATATTTCAAGTTGCAGTCCTGTCACTTGGTTCGCCTTCAAGAATAGCAATTTTCAAGTGATGTGATACGACTATAGTCACATCACATGAAACGACATGACTATGGGAATTGGGGTAAAAATCTGTAATAGAAGTAAGAAAACTCATTCCAGTGCACAGAACCACAGACTTAATTGAAGAAGCTCTGGAAAATAAAAAAATATGTTCAAGTGCCTTCTTGGACGAATCTCAAGCATCCGACAAAGTATGGCACCGAGGGCTGGAATAAAAACTAGACAGAGATCTGACGAAGAAGTTTTACCTGATTTTAAAGTCATATCTAACTGATCGACATTTTCGTATAAAACATGAAGAGGAATACTCCAAACTAAAGAAAATATCGGCTAGAGTTCCACAAGGAAGTTTCTGAGGCCAATACTCTACATACTATTTAAGCAAAACGTACCAAGCAAAAAAGATACAAGTATTCCAAAATTTACGGCTGATACTCAATCTTGGCAATTGAACATAACATAGAATAGTCAACCAGTAAATTACAAAACGCCGCTCTGCATATAAACTTTACCAACAAAAAGGAATGACCCTTGATGCTAAACTCAAGTGGAAAAAGCATGTTAAAAAGAAAAAATAAGAGTTAAACATCAAATATAGAAAAATGTATTGCCTCATAGGAAAAAACTCTGATCTAACATTACATAATAAACAGCTCATCGGCAGATATTGACACCTGTTTGGACTTATGGTATTCAGCTACGGGGCTATACCACGAAAACTAACGTAAAAGTTTTTCAAACTCAGTAATATCAACGCACGATGATACATAAGAAGCGCCAACTAAACTTACCTCCACCAGAGCCTGTATACGTTGTTGGAGACGACTCCTTTGGTTTACGAGATGACTTGTTAAAACCATTTGCCCAAGCAAATTTATCGACACATGAATAATGTACATTTTAACCAACGTCTGAGTTCAGCACACATTTGGAATTATGGCATCACGTTTTCGTGCTGGGAATAATTATTTAAAATTAAAATAAACGTTTCTTGTTTGTAATTCAGTTTTTTTTATTAGTTTTATTTAATAATTTTGGTCATTATAAATGTCTGCGATATTGGAATATTCGATTTCATCTGTTTGTGTAGCGTTGTGTAGGTAGTTTGTGGTGGCACTGGTATAACAAACATACCATTTGGAGATTGAAAAATATGTGAAATTTGTTGTCCTAAGGTTGAAGCCGGTGTTGGTGGTCTTGTAAGAGATGCTCCGGAAATGGGTGTCGAGCTGCTTGGCTGAAAGGTACTTATTGAATTGGAAGATGGAGGTGAAGGTGAAACACAATTTTGTGTCAATTTTTCCCGTTGTAACAGATAATTTTCGGAACGAACACGCCCATCATCAGGTTTTTTCTGAGAAATTCAGTTTTCTTGGAATTTTTTAAACGAATTCAAGAATATGGACCAGTGTCATGAATTGAAGTCAACAATGAGTTTATAAATCTAAAAAAATAGAAAAGGCAAGGCTCTCAAAAAATATAACTTACATCCTAATGTTGATAATTACAACTCGTTCGGTGCATTGCGTAAGAAGTATACAGATCTGACCCGATTTCTTTCAAATAGTTATATTCTGAAATTTGAACCAGTTAAATCAAAGCCAAATCACTTTTGGCAATTGGCTAATTACAAAAGAAAATCGAATACTAACCGCCCTACGTTGTTTTTAAATGACCGAATTGTTGTTTTTAAATGACGAGAATCCAATCTTTGTAATTTGAATAATGTTCAAAGGAATCAAAATTTTCAATGCTTCGTATGAAGCGGATACTATTTTATCCGAATTCTCAAATCTTGAAATTAATCAAAGTGCCATGCTATTCCACCCATTTTGATTAAAATTACCGGTAATGTAATTTCTGGCCATATTTCCTTCCTATTTAATCGAAGTCTCGCTGAAAGTTTGTACCGAGCTGGTCAACACGAGTTGGTCGCCCGTTAGCATAATCCACCTGAGTTACTGCCTGCACCTTTTGCCTGGCTCTTGTGTAGACTAGGGTGAAAATTGGGCAATGTCCTCCAGGGGCTTGAGAGCTACTATACTTAATAAACCGACATTTTTCCAATTAATTCAGCACACCAACGCCGCACAAATGGTCACTTCCTAAAATTAGCACTGAACATTACTTTAATTTATCCTTCGGCTATATGTAATATACTGACTATTCTCGGCTATGTTGGCAATTTCCAAAATCCCCTCGAATATTCAACTGTACGGGCCGTAGTTTTTGTGCCGATTTTATTTATCCTTTTAACTTGGAAACGGTAGGCGATAATTATAATGGAATTTTCAATTTCAACCGCAGCGGTAGATATGATGAGGTACTTTAAGTGCTATACCTAGTCGTATATCACCTCAAGGAATTGTACGGATCAGGTTTGCCCTCATTAACGGTAATGCCCATTGCTAATTTTAGGCGGAGGCAAATAACACAACTACCAACAAATTTCGTTAGTGACTCACGGAACAAAATTATTATGTCACAAATCTCTACTTTTTAAGATATAATTATAATTGAAAAATCACTTGTTTTTCACTAACACAAATATTATTATTTTCTTACACGTCCGTCTTCTTTCAAGTTCCAAATCGATTCCAAATCGTCTCTCTCAATAACAAAAGTTCCTGTCAAAAAAAACAAACAAAATTTCGCATCATGATTCGAGCGCCTCAAAGACGTGTTTCCAGTAGCCAAAGCAAAACACAATATTTAACACAGCAGCACACTGATTTAGGTGACCCAATATTTTATTTGTAACTGTGCCCAGACTTGCGCGGACTCTCAGGTGGAATTTTTTTATTTTTTTTTTGTAGATGCACATTGTATAGTCTAATACGTTTAATTATAGTTTGTTTCGGTAGCCCTGATTTTGATTGACAAGTATTTTTCTATTTTTTGGCATCATTTTAGCGCATCAAACTACATATATGTTAGTAGTAACTCTCGCCTGAACCTCCCGAGTTTCCACCCGGAAGTCTCAGCTTAGCCTTTCATTTGATCGACTAACGTTCACACTAAACACTTATATCAATTATTTAGAAAGAAAATTAGTTGTAATTGACGAATGTAAAAGTTGGAAATGCCATACCTATCGCCCGACAGTAAAGCTTCGCACGCCACGCCCCAATCGCCAATAGGTGTGGCAGGCGTGTCGTGAGAAAATTATCAACATAATTATTTTTCATTAAAAATAAAAGAAAATTAAGAGAAAACTAGGTTTCCATTTCCTAGAATCGAACCGACGACGAAACTTAACCCCGATACGATATCGCCAGAGCTAATCAGTAGTTGTTAAAAAGAAATGGTTTTTGAGTACTTAAATAATAGCGTTTCACAAAAACCCTATGTAAGTGTAATGATATCGTACGTGTTACTTAATACCTGGAACGGTCCCTCGGCGCAAATATATTTGTGGAGCAGTACCACACATTGATACTGGAGTGCTATAACTTGTGATCCAATTGTAGACACCCATTAGTAGAATCATTTGAAGTTTCACCTATAATGATGTTACATCGGCCAGATACATTATAAGAAGATGCTGACGACACAAATACCATCCATGCTCACCCACTAATCGGACAATGAAAGAATCAAATAAATTCCGGAAATACGATCACGCTGAAGCCGATACCGATACAACATAGAGCAATAGCAAGCACTCAACAGTGTGAATTCAACTAGCTATCCAACTGCATTTCATTCTTGAATGGAACGCCGTCACTCACAACCAACAATAAGGGGGCGAACTGCTGTCAATACCGAACAGCAACCGCCTGTCAATTTTATCAACGAAAGGAACAAAAACATTGCAATCATTTTATTTAAAATATGGTTGATTTGACAATCAGTTCAGGTTAAAGATTATTTTTAATTTAAGGTTTCCTAATTTTGTGGTTGTTACCTACTACATTAAAAAGGTTTTCACCGGATCTGTCAAATGTTGACATAGTCTAATCTGCTTTATTTAAATCTCATCTTGGTGTTGGAATTGTGTTTGATTAAATAGAATTTGTATTCCAACTTCCAAGATGATGGGATAACGTTGACTTCTAAAGGATAAATATTTTATACTTATTTAATTGCTGGCAATTCAGAGCATTCGTATGAGTAGTTTCAGTATAGAATATCATTATTTCAAGTATGGAGATCCATATGAGGAGTTTAAGTATAGGAATGGAAACAGGAGAAACCCCTTGCCGCAGATGATAAAATCGGCTAAAGAAGTTGCTTTGAATATGAAAGAAGTCCTTGAAATATCATATTTTTACTTCAGAATTAGCATGCCAAATCCAAGAGTTCCTTATCTTTATGCATTACCCAAAATCCATAAGCAAGGTAACAAGATGAGACCAATTGTTTCGAATATATCGACACCGACAGCGAAACTATCGACATGGTTAGTAAAAGAGTTACAAAGATTAGCTCAAACCACAGACATGTATGTAAAATACACCGTAGAGTTTGTCAAGAAAGTTAAAGACATTACGTATGGTCGATCATGTCAAACAACCGAATGTTGCGGACAACATAGCAAATCTGTATCAGCAGATAGCTGAAACCTGTATGGGGCAAAGTTTCTTTGAACTTAGAGGAAAGTTCTATAAGCAAACATTCGGCACTTGCATGAGTAGTAAATCAGCGCCGTATCTT
This sequence comes from Tipula vernalis, assembly GCA_958295665.1. NCBI lineage: Eukaryota > Metazoa > Arthropoda > Insecta > Diptera > Tipulidae > Tipula > Tipula vernalis. Next base: position 148,694,720 of record OY282560.1, on the reverse strand, counting down.
AACAACATATTTATATGTAAGTTTGAGAAATCAATTAAAAACTCCCCACTATTTCCTTGTGTATGGATAAGATAAGTGGATGATATTTTTTCAATAATTAAGAAGACGGAATTGGAACGATTTTTGGAGATGTTGAACTCACAATACCCCACCATCAAGTTTACCTTTAAGTTAGAAGTAGACGGTGTGCTCCAATTTTTGGATGTGAAGGTGATGAGAACACAGAACAAATTAGAGTTCGGAATCTATCGAAAACCGACGAACACTGTTGGGGCACAATCTAAACTATGTGCTATGATTTAGCAAGACTGTGTTCACTTTCCCCAAGATGAACGACGTGGACTGTATCATGGATTTCTTGGACAAAAACCTCTATTTTTTACTATTCACCGTATGACTTTTTATTTTATTCTTTTTGTTCAGCTGTGGTTAGGTTACTGATTTGACAAGACAAAAAAAGCTGTACGGAGTCGAAAATTATGTTCTAACGTTTAATATGATGTATTCATCACAGATGTCGCGTCGTAAAATAAAAAATTGTAAAATTTTACAACTACAGAATATATAAAAATGATAATACAATTTTATGTTGTTTCAGCGTCTATGGATTAGTGATGACAAGATGAAAGCGGTTTCTTATGAATGTATGGATTTTTATGCTTTCAGCTTTGACATTATTTTAGTACCGAACAAACACCATGAGATTCATCACTGCTGACTCCCACGATAAAGGATCGCATAAGAAGACAGCGTTTCATTCTTTATCCCATAGGCTTTACAATATTCCTATGTCCACGTCTGAGTTTGATAAAGAAGTCAAATATATAAAATATGCGCAAGGATGAATGGATACAATGAGAATTTCATTAATTTAATTTTGGGTAAACACAACCGCAAGCACCAAATGCAGTCACTTACTAATTTGTCGACATTATACAGCCTGGGCCAAAATTATAAAGCACCCCTCCCAAATTGCAGTATCTACAAAACGAATGAAGACAAAAATTAAAACTCAATATTTTTAGGAAATACTTTTTATATTTTATTAATTTTAGTATTTTGTAGGTCCTCCTTTGGCTTTGATGACAGCCAGGACTCTTTTATTCATCGACCGTACTAATTTTTCGCAGGTATTTCTCGATATATTTTTCCATTCCTCTGTCAGCGCACGTTTGAGGTCTTTCTTTGAAGTCATACTGCGATCCTTGATTTTTTTTTTTTAAATTGACCACAAATTTTCAATGGGATTTAGGTCTGGTGACTGGGCGGGCCAGTCCATGACTCGAATTTGTTTTTTTCGAAACCAACTCATCGTAACGCGGGAGGTATGGCAGGGGGCATTATCCTGTTGATAAATTATCGAAGAACTATCCGTTTCCCCAAAGATTTGCCGAATTGAGGCATTCAATGCAGCCTCGAGGACGGTAACATAGTTGGTACTGTTCATCGGACCCTCACAAAACAACAGTTTTCCTACCCCTGATGATGCCATACAACCCCACACCATCAGTTTACCCCCTCCATGCTTTACGGTAGGCACTATACAATCAGGATTGTATGCTTCCCCGACTCTTCTTCTTACGATGGTTGCGCCAGGAGTTCCAAAAATCTATAAGAATTCCATCAAATTTAACATAAATTTCTCTATTAATTCTTTTAAAATACATAGCACAATATTTTATTTTTTTTTGACTAATTATTTTTTAATATTTATTTTTTATATTTACCTCAAAAGTAGATTCATCTGACCAAACAACTCTCGCCCAATCCACGTCATCCCAATGTTTGTGTTCTCGAGCCCATCTCAAGCGACTTTTTATGTTGGTAAGTGAGAGCAAAGGTTTTTTTCTTGCTTTACAACCTTTCAATCCAGCTTGCAGGAGCCTTCTTCTAACTGTCCGTGCCGAAATGTGAACTTCTTGTTCTGTTAAATGCTCTGCAGCTATCTCAGCAGATGTTTTTCTTCGGTTTTTGAGAGATTTTCGCACAATTTGTCGATCGTCTCTTACCGAAGTGTTACGATTTCTGCCTGAGCGTAGTTTATAGGCATAGTCCCCGGTCTCTTTAACCCTTTTCAATGTAGATTGAACTGCTCCACGAGAGCATTTTAATTTTTGGGATATTTTAATTTGGCTTACACCCTGGGAATCCAACAACACAATTTGTGCCCTTATTCCTTCACTGAGTTGGCACGCTTTAGGCATAATTATCACAAACGCACTTTTTTTCTCAAAAAACTTACGAAAAATCTTTTTGATTTAAAACACTTTATGTGAAGACTGCACACGATCAAATACAAAACTAAAATAAAAAAATTTTACGACGCTACAACTTCTTGTTAAGAACCTAAAACAAAACAAAAATTGGTGATTTTCAATAATTAAGGGTCGCATTCGGTGGGATGACTCGTTCGTTAACACCCATTGTTTAGAAAGACATAATATTAATATATAATGCTAATAGATAGGGGTGCTTTATATTTTTGGCCAAGGCTGTAGATGATTCGACGGTCAAAAAACGCTTATGTCTCCCGTTCTATCCGGCAATCACAAACAAATTAGCGAATTTACTCAAAAAACATGACGTGGGTTTAGTGACAAAAAGTATCAATTTAGAATCGATGATTTGTAGATACAAAGATGTTCCACCATACTATCATTATCCAAATCAGGGATTTATACTGTCAGATGCATTGAATGTGAAAAACAATATGTTGGGCAAGCATCATGGTCATTTGATAAGAGACTTCATTTTCAGATCTAGTGTTGTAGAACACATGAATAATAATCGCGGACACCAAATCGACTATGCCACTTCAAGAATAATAAAAACAACTAACGACAATTGGAAATTGGATGCCTATGAGTCGTTGTTGATGGACAAATATAAGGATACGGATAAGGAACTGATAAACACAGAGGCAAGCGCAATCATTTCCAATTACTTCAATACTGTAAACGCTCTTAGACATCAACACCTTACAAAAATTGTGAAATGGAAAGAAATTGAAAAAAAAAAACACACACATATTCCAGTTTTTCAAAGTAAATATTGTTACGTTTTTGCCTTGTCGATTAAGGTTCGTATCACCGGATTGTGAATAATACAAAATCAATTCAATTTATGGCCAACGAATTTATTTATGTCACACAAAAATTGTAACAACACTATTACTTAACGATACAATTTATTAATAAAAATTCACAAAATCACTTTATATAAATCATTCGCACAATTTTACTGATCACTTATAATTTTTATTTCCACTAAAACACTTTTTAAATCACTTTTTAATTCCTTTTTAATCTTCACACTGTCGCTTACCAAATACTACTAATCCAATTCATCTCGTTCGCCTTTTTATATACACAAACCAAACTTCTAGAAAGCTCATGACTTTTACAGTTAGAATAGCGTAGACACTTTTAGAACAATTTTTATCACGGAAAATTCCATTTTAGTACAGTTAAACATTGAGCTATTAATTTAACTTATTCTATTACACACTAGGTATCACCGTCACATTATCTAAAAATCGTTTTACAATTGCCTTTCTATTGAACTGCTTGAATTTCATCTTAATTGGTTTGGGAATGGTCCAGAATTGTGTTCAAAAATATTTTAGGATCACACTTCTATTATACTTCTCGAATTTTATCACAATAGGAAAGGCTCGTAAAATATTTCATTGAAATATATTATTCCGCTTTTTTGTGCCTGTTGTCATTTAAAATACAGCATTATGCTTTGCAATATTTCTCAACATGAAGTTTCATAGGCTAAATATTTTGTTATATGAGAAAATCCTCTACATGTCATTATTTCAGTAGCAACATTTTTCTGGTTAGTTTCAGATTAGTAAAATTTTCACATTGCTATTGACGAATGGAACGGTGTGCTCCAGCGGACAATAGTGAAATATGTGATAAGGCTGTAACAAAAATTTGCTACATGAAGTTATATGGAAATTGACAATTGGAGGGTCTCGATTTTTATGTATCTACTTCATTTTTTCTATTTTCCGCTGGAGCGCTGATAGCACGTTTACTATAGTTGAGTCGCAATTTGTATGTATTTGCTTCGATTTTTCTATATTCCGTAAGAGGCGCTTTTCCTACTTTTACAATCGTCAATAGTATCTATTTAAACTACATTTTTATTTATGAAAATAGTGTGACGGTGACACCTAGTGTGTAATAGAATAAGTTAAATTAATAGCTCAATGTTTAACTGTACTAAAATGGAATTTTCCATGATAAAATTGTTCTAAATGTTTCTACGCTATTCTAACTGGAAAAGTCATGAGCTTTCTACGAGTTTGGTTTGTATTTATAAAAAGGCGAACGAAGTCGAATTGTAGTAGTAGTATTTAGAAAGCGGCAGTGTTAAGATTAAAAAGGAATTAAAAAGTGATTAAAAAAGTGTTTTAGTGGAAATAAAAATTCTAAGTGTACAGTAAAATTTGAGAATAATTTATATAAAGTGATTTTGTGAATTTTTATTAATAAATTGTATCGTTAATAAATAGTGTTGTTACAATTTTTGTGTGACATAAATAAATTCGTTGGTGATAAATTGAATTGATTTTGTATTATTCACAATCCAGTGATACGAACCTTGATTGACAAGGCAAAAACGTAACAATAGTAATGAGTGCACTTATCATTTTAAATATCAGAAAATTATTAACCACAATTTATTGGTAATTGCAGAAATTTATTGGTAAGCTCACTATAAATGTATATGTGGGTCACTAAACGATTTTGGAGCTTTATTAGACCACAGTTACCACGGTTTGATTTATTAATACAATCTAAAATTTAACATTTTTAAAACATTTATGTTTTTAGTAACAGTGGCACTAGCTTATTTTGAAATTTCTGCAATATTTGAGTACACGTTTGTAATATTTAAAATAAAAAAATGTCCCAAATGAATCAGATATACAAAAATCACACTAGAAACTACATATTGGATTACTTCAATTTCCCAATCATTACAATTTTCACAAATGAAAATGTAATTTAAATAGACACTATTTCCATATAACTTCATATAGCAAATTTTTGTTACAGCCTATCACATATTTTACTTTTGTCCGCTTAAGGCGCTTTTCCTACTTTTCCATTCGTCAATTGACGATTGTAAAAGTAGGAAAAGCGCCTCTTACGGAAGATAGAGAAATTGAGGCGGATACATACAAATTGCGACACAACCAAATTAAACGTGCTATCTCCGCTGCTGCGGAAAATAGAAAAACTGAAGTAGTTACATAAAAATCGAGAGGCCTATGAGGCTTTTACTAATCAAGAACTAAAAATATTTTAATAAAATATAGTAAAAACTTCATTGGCATTGTCAGTGATACTGGAAACCTTGGCAAATTCTATAAAACGAATTACAAGTTCGATATTCCATTTACAAAAATACTTTCGTTGATATGGTACCTGGAAAAACTAAACAACCCAAATTTGTTAAATTTTTTGTATAAAACGAGAAAAAAATGGATATTCATCATAAATGTTACACAACGGATACTTTTTAATCGGATTTTCAACCCAGACGATAATCGAATTGGGTTAACTTCCTTGGAAAGCTTGCAATTTCATCCTTCCTTCTTTTAATTTTTTTCTTAAAAAATATTTTCCAATTTATTTTTTAGAATAAATAAAGTTTATACATATGTTAATTTTCGGCACACAACAGATAATCCATTAATATTAATTTATGCAAATAACACGAAACATCCATCTGCACAAAATTATGTTTTAAATACAAATAATAACGAACGTATTTATTTTATTTTAGAAAACAAAATTTTTCGTCCTATCAAAAAGGTTGCCAAGAAATAAAAAGATAAATGCAAAAATGTTTTAAAGTAAAATCCATGTAGCATGTAGGTATTGTATGATTGGAATGTATGTATAATTATTTTTTGATTAGTGGAAACAAAAAATGTAATTACCAATTCTAATCTCCAACTGATGTCGACCGGCATTCCAAACCGTCAAACCCAATTTTTGACCCAATTGTTACACTTGCTGTATCAAAATTATTCACAAAAAACTTTCATAAAATAAATATAATTTCAGTCAAAAAAATCGAATTTTGAATTTTGCCGTCAAACTGAAATCGTCCGTTAAATTATAATACCTATAATAAGGGCTCCAATAGGGCTCAAGAAAGACAAGGAAAATCGTTTACATTTATAAGTTTATTCTTTTCGTCGCTATGATTGTATTACAATTCAAGTTTTATTTTTAAGTATTAAAAACACTTCTAGAGTTTAAAAAAGGGTTAAAATAAATAAGCAATCAAGAAAAAAGTTAATTGGCACAGAGCCATATTATATAATTGGCAACATTTATAATTTGTTCAAACTATTGGGAGGGAACACAACACAATCATTTTTGGGCATCGAATTAAAGGTTTTGAGAGATGACCATTAGGCATTAGAAATAAAAATATATATGTTGATAATAGTCCCAATGATCAGAGTACAATAGTGACTAAGGTCAAATATTGGTTTGCGTTTATGGAAGAAGATTATGACATCATAGATCTAACTAAGACTTGACTAGTTCCTGCTATAAAGAACAAGGAATCTTTCCATTAAATTAAATAGTTTTCCGCAGAGATCGGCACGAAACTGGAGAGTGTCTGGATGTTGGTGGTTGTCTATTAATAGCTCTGATCGATCATTATAAATGTTAACATATTAATATTGCAGCCAGCGATATTGTAATACTTTTAATAAAGGTAAATATGGCTAACGGAAATCTTTTCGTTTGTACTACGTATGTTCCCGGGAAATCTACATGTAAATTACAGCCCAAGATCCAGCCAAAAATGGACGAAAATGATAGTTTGTGCATCGTGGGAGCTTTTAAATTTCCAAACTTAAATTGGAAACGAATTTACGGAATACTTATTGATATGTATATTGAACGGAATGAGTGCTAAAAATATTTAATCTGTTAATAAGATTGTTTTAAAGTACATACTCGTATTTATGAATCATTTTAAAATTAAATTAAATCATATTTTATTTAGTTATTCTATCTTTTTTCAAAAAATATAAAATTTATAAATAATGTTACTTAAGTCGTTACGTAAAACTATAGATTGTTACTTTTCAGCTACTTGCGATAGTTTCAAATAACAACGCGAAAATGTACATATATGTCTTATAAAAGATTGATCTACAAAAATTCATTCCCAGTTTCATGTTATAGGGCCCACACACGATACAACTTGTTGTACAACTAAGTTGTACAACTTGGTTGTACGTGTGCCACAAACGAGACAACAAATTGCCAAAATTTGTTGTACAACTTTATTCTATGTGGTGTCGCGCCATGCAGACCTATACAAATATTTTCATTGTATTGTCATTAATAATAATTACTGAGTGTTCTCAAGGGGGCGAAAATAGACGCAGGCGTAAAAAAAGGAAATGGTCGAAAGAATGGCTACAAAAAAAGGCAACATTTTCTAATGAAAAGATGTTGAAAAAACTAAAAGAGACAGAAGCATTTGATTATTTAAATTATATGTGTATGAGCCAAGAGACTTTTAGAAAACTTTTAACAAAAGTCACACCTCTTATTAGAAAAAAGGACACTTTTATGCGCGATGCCATTGCTGCAGAGACCCGTCTTGCAATCACTCTACGATTTTTGGCCACAGGGAATTAATTTGAAGACCTAAAATTTTCCTTTGCTGTGTAGCCGCAATCTATTGGAGAAATCGTGGTTGAAACATGTGAAGCTATAAACTATATGTTGAAACAATATATATGGGTAGGTTTCGATTTCAAAATATATAATATTTAATGTAAAAATTTTATATTGATACGAACTTACAGCTTCCGAGAACTGCGAAAGCGTGGAAAATTGAAGCTGATAAATTCTACAGGCGGTCAAGATTCCCACATTGCATTGGAGCGATTGACGGCAAGCACGTACAAATAAAGAAACCTGCAAATTCCGGCTCCTTTTATTTTAATTATAAAAAAACATTCAGTGTTGTTCTTATGGCATTAGTAAATGCGGACAGCGAGTTTCTAATGGTTGATGTTGGAACAAATGGTCGAATCTCAGACAGTGGAGTTTTTTCAAATTCAAAATTTTTTGATAAATTTGAGAAAAAATAGCTTGGTTTACCAATACCATCTCAACTTTTACCCGGCATGCAGCCCCTGCCATACGTAATAGTCGGAGATGATGCGTTTGCTATGCGGCTGGACTTAATGACGCCATATGCTCACAACAATTTGACGAATGATGAAATATTTTTTAACCGTACACTTAGTTCAGCCAGAGTAAAGGTGGAGAATGCATTTGGCATATTAGCATACCGTTTTCGGCTGCTCCTTACAACTATTAATTTGAGTCCTGAAAAAGCTACTACAATCGTTTTGACATGTTGCTATTTGCATAATTATTTGAGGCGACACCAAGTATCCAGTAGAGAAAGTCATATCCAGCCATCCACTCATGAACAAGACACATTCTTCAATATGCAGCCATGCTCATCAAGAAATTCTAGTCACTTGGCTAAGACTGTGAGAGAAAGTTTTCGTGAAACTTTAAAAAGCATTAATGAAACAAATAACAATTAATACGTTGAGTTAAATAAATACATATTATTATAAAAAAAGTTATTTATGGTTTTTTAATTTTTATTTTTAATTTAAGAATACTGAGTATCAGATAAAAGTTCATCAACACTTTCGTAAACTATTGCTGAAGCATGCGTATTTGGAAAATACGCCTCATTATCAATAATTATTTTTTTATGGGATGATAATCTATAATTATGAAGCGGGTTTGAAGACGCTGAAGTATCTAGATTCCTCAGAAGATGATTTACTGGAGGATAATTGTGACGATATTGAACTATCCAAAGATAGTTTGTTTAGCTGGCCCATCAACAGAGGTTCATCAATAATTTTCTTAGTAAACAGCTTTTGTTGTTCATTCAGTTTTCTGACTGTCGCATGTTATATAGAAAAAAAATTGCTTTGCTCTTCCTCTATTTCATATTAAATTCCAATAGGAATTGGAATATTTTACATTTAAGTTTTGATATGATGAAACCTTTTGTTTTATTTCGTTTTTTTTAATCTGAGTAAAATATATAAAATTATAGGCTGTCTCTTTTAAGCAATTTTATTTTAACGGAGGAATAGAGTTTCGCATACAACAATGTTAAAGTGCGCCGAGCATGACATTTTATTAGCATCTAGCGTGCAGTATAGCATTTTTTCTTGTATTTCTACTACTTTATGAAATAAATGATTTAATTTAGAACATTGATATAATATAATGAAAATAACATGTTTAAAAGAAATAGTGATGCGCATCTTTCAAAGAAAATGTAATGCATATAATACCAATTAGCAGTTTGTAAGTTGATGTTCTTCTGTTTTTGAAAATGTCACGCTTCGTCTTTGGTTTAAGGCAACATAATGAAGTGCACAATCTTAATGGCAAACTTCTGGTCAGCTGATTATGCATTGTATTCACACCTTCGGAACGAGTGTAAGGTTTTGAATCAATTTTCATTCAGAAGGACTGTTATGATAAGCAAGCTCATAATCTAAATTCTGTTTGCGAATTATTTACGATATTTCTTCTTTTACGGGGGAACAAATTAAAACTGCTTTATTTGGACTTAATGCTAAAATGGGCCATGACGGTATTCCCTTATTTCTTTTAAATAATTGCTCTGAAGCCTTAGCTGGTCATTTAGCTCATTTATTTTGCAGCCTTAGGCAAGGTATTTTACAGTGCTGGAAACCCTCGTACGTAATCCCAGTATTTAAATCTGGACAAAAAAAATTTAGTAGAGAAATATAGCGGAATGTGTATTTTATCTGTTATCCCTAAACTTTTTGAAAAACTGTTAAAAGTTTGTATTAATTGTAATATCAAAAACTTAATTGTTCCCAAACAACACGGGTTTTCTGGCAGATCATCGACAACCAATCTTGCGGAATTTGTTAACGATATGATTTCCTGATTTCAGCAAGGCCAAAGCAAATTGATAAAAGTGTATTCTAATTTTATTCCTATAAAATAGATATCATCCTATTTGTCTCAACGGTCTCAACTGATATGTATTGGTTAAAATTATTCTGATAAGTTTACCTTCTCATCTTATCTTATTATATTGCACCTCAGGGTATAGTCATTTAGGTCCATTATTATTTATTTTGTTTGTTAATGATATTGTTACATGTTTCAAGTGTAAGTGTCTGCTATTTGTAGATGACCTAAAAATTTACGCTAATATCCGAAATGGTGCAAAGGTTTTATTGGTACAACAGGACCTAATCGTTTTAGTGATTGGACTGTCGAAAGTCGTTTAGTTATCAATATCCTCAAATGTAAAAGTAAGTCATTTGAAAGAATTAAAAATTTAATTGTAACTCGGTACAGTTTACAAGATGTGGAAATTGATAGAATTGGTCGGTTTATTGATTTAGGTATTTTGTTTACATGTAACCTGATGCGATCTGTGTCTGAACGGTTAACAAAGCAATTTCCATTGTCACAAATATTAAGACCTCTTTTGAAAAAACCCAAATTTTATAGAAATTTTATAAATTTTACTTTGACAATTATATTTCCAGATTTTAGTTGCCTGGATTTTTTTTTTTTCTAGATAAATTATATTCAATACTTCGCACATGACATGCTTCATTAAAAATATGGGATACTAAATATCTAAATACGTACGCAAATCTCCAAATGAGTTTAGGCCCCGAACATAGAATAAAATAAATCGTAAATGAAACGATTCAATATCTTTGGGAGACATAACCTACAATCGACAAATCACATGGTCCAATATTTTCCTCCTTTCAAATATAATGCAGTGGTATTTCACTGCACAAGAATCCATTAGGTGAAGAGGCATGTTTATTCAAGTCAGAAAATGCCAATAATTTTGACTTTGAAGTATTTGGAACAGAAATATTCTCATAACCACACACATTTTAATTGATTTAGTTTGTTTTATTGACATACATTTTGCACTCCAACCTAACACACGCATATGATACTCAAGTATACGCCAAGCCTCAGTGGGACCAACATAACGCCCATTTAAGAAATTTTTTATCTCATCTACCGGAATTTCGTCATTCAATTCATGATTCACCACTCCAAATTCTAATGACGCACTTATAAATGTATTTCACACTTTTAAGGGTTGTAGACACTTGTACATTTAAATATCAATTGAATTTGGCCCAGCAGCAACAAAATTAAAACCATTATGGGAAAATAGTTGGAAAATGGTTTTTTTCTTCCCTTATGCAGACCGAGTTTGGATTAAGTACACTCCTTGAACCAAAAGACGCCTAACAATTTGATATACACATAGTTGTGGATTTATTTGAATATAAGGAATTTCAGTACAAGCAAACTTGTCAATCTCAACAACCACCCGATGCTGTGTGCCTCTTTATTGCACCGACTAACAAGTCGTAATAATAGGAATGCTATTAAAAATAATATACTTTTTCTATAAAAAGCCTCAATTAATCGCATTCCGATCGGCCAGTCGCGGGCGCACGCTGGCAAACCGCGGTGAAAGGGTTTTTGTCCTTGCTGTGGCCCATTGCTTACAAATGGGCGTTATGAGTAAAATGTAACCTCAAATCGAAATTGTGTGTATGATAATTAATACATAATGCGCTAAACAAAATCAATTAAATCAGCCACCTAGAGTCAAAATTGTGCATCGCCTCTTCCAACCGCTCATATTAAAATAGGAAGAGGTTGAGAGTTTACTCGCGATTGGTTTATTGGAAAGCGATTGGATCTAAATTTATCCATAAACAAGAAACAACCCTCTTTTTTTAATAGATCCAGATTCAATGGAAGTGTACACAATCTTAGGTGATTATAACTATTGGTTCAGTGCGATATTATAGCAGGTATATCTCAAGGATCCTCAACAATCATGTTTGATTGAAGAATTACAATTCGAGATAGTTGAATTTATATTAAATAGCTGTAACTTAGATAACTTTATTCGAACAATAACATCAAAACTAACTAAAGGACAATTACTACTAAGATACCTATCCGAATAAGGCTCGTATTCTCGGGTATCGGGTACCCGGGTATTTTTCGCAATTTTTAACAACCCGAATACCCGGGTAACTGATTCGGGTATTGCGCAAAAATTCATGAGAACGCTGCAAACTTTCCGTTATTTATTTCCAATTTATAATATCAGGACTCTATAAACCGCCGTAGAAAAATATTTTGTCAAAGCAAGCAGAAACGCCGTAATGAAAAATACTTTGGTCTTTTTAGAGCGAAGTAATTGTACAATATATTTTGGTATATTAAACACACATATTTTAGACACAGTGAAACACGCATATTCCGACATTAAACCGATTTACAAAATTGAAATATTGTATCACTACTGCACTCGGTGTGAATTAGGCGCCGAGAAAATTATCGACAAATATCTAGAATTATTTATGAAAATCTCAGTTATCCTTGAACCAGTTATGCTAGTGCTACAAAAACTAAGCAAATAAAGGCGACACTAATAACAGCTAAAGCCACTGTTACTTTGGTCTAAAAAGACCAAAGTATTGAAATCCTGTCAAAAATGTCCAACAATTTGGTTGGTCCAAAACAACTTTTCTCGACGTTTTCAAAGTCCCTGGGTCTAAAAAAGTAACTAAAAAAATTACCGTCCAGATATTATGGATGTCTGGATGTCTCGATGTCTGGAGGTCTGGATGTTTGGATGTCTGGATGTCTGTACATGATGTGATGGTTGGATGCTACGACGTCACTATGGACGATGGTATGACTGTCGGTTGTTTTAATGGTGGAATAATAATATGATGGAATGATTGTTTAAGGATATGATGGTACGACGGTACGTATGCTATTATGGTATGATATTGAGTAGGGTTTGAGTTGAAATTAAGTTGAATTTGGGAGAGAAATTCGATGTAGAACTTGAAGAAACAACTGGATTTAATGAGGTTAAATGCTGTCTTATATCATGAGGAACCATAAAACCTAACGATAAAATGGAAGGTTTAAACGTCGAGCAAGGAAATAAGCCGATCTAAATTTTGGATAATTTACACGAAGGAATTCTTACTATAATAAACCGTATATCAAAGGCTTGTTTTCAGTAGCGGGAAATATAGTTACAAAAAATCGAAGTTACTTAGCCGTTTCTACACTTTCTACACTTAATGGCTTTTTATTTTTGAAATTTTTGATAACTAAAAAATAAAAGTGAATATTATAACTCTTGAACTAACCTGCCTTTATTAACGTACATATATTTACATAAGATAAATTGTTCAAATTATATACATATTACCTATTTTACATATAAGAACTGGTAAAACATGTTTTGCCTACTTTTTTTCGGTTAACCCGGGTACCCGGGTATTTGGCAAAATAACTACCCCTTACTCGGGTACTTAATTTTCGAGTATTTTACGAGCCCTATATCCGAATTACAATAAGACGGGATCTAGAAAGACGCAGAATGTTTTTCCGCAGCAGCAAATTTGGGAAACATCAAAATTACTATACACTTCGAAGCCACTCAACTTATACAACCGGTGTCACTATGATAGCCTTATGCCATATCAAGAAGCTTTGCCCTTAGCCACTCCAATATCCCAGCATCCCTATTCTATGCGCATCACCGAAAATGTAAACATCGCAACATTATTTATTTATTTATTTAATATAAACTATTCTACAGTAAAAAAAACCCATTGTATAGAAACATAAAAACTTTCAAAATCACAAAATAAGTTCAAAACATAAAAGTTAACTTAAATACTAATTTACAAATGTATAATACAGACAAAATTGGCAGTTAAAAATACACCAGGTAGAAGTAAGGTCTAAACAATTAACCAGTCCACTTAAAGAATCCACAAACATATAGCCGCGGCAATTTTACGATGTTTTCCTAAAGTGTCAATACGAAAATCATGACACCTATCTATATAAGACAGCAGGCCACATATCTGTTTCCACCTAGGCTGACTACGATTGGAGAGAAACCCGAGTTACCTTAAAATATAAATGGTAAATCGCTTCTGAACTGACTCCAATCTATCGATGTGTACTGTATGGTGGGGATACCATATAATCACAACATACTCAAGATGTGATCTAACCAAAGAGAATATATCACGAAATTCCTTTGTCATTCAAATATTGAAGCCCAACATAGAATTGGCTTTACGTATTATGTTATCAGTATGTAAACAGAAAGTTACTTTGGTATCAAATATAACTCCTAAATCCGTTATTGAAGTTACTCAGATGATGTTGATTTACCACTAGTGAAACCATGCTGGTAAGTTGAGATGATATGTTTTGTATAAAATGTCAAATGATTAGTTACTATTAATTCAAAAAGTTTTGGTATTGCAGATAAAATTGAAATACCCCGATAGTTTGATATATCAGAGCGGTCGCATGTTTTTCACACATTTAACAATGTGTGCGATTTTCCAAGCAGCTGGGAAATATCCACTCGCCAGATAACATAAAGGAGTAGTTATATGAGATGCTACCGATTTAAGAATAGATGAGGGTATTCTATCCGGTCCGCACACATCCTTAACATCTATAAGAGCCTCGAGATAATCTCATCTTCCGTCAAGCACTAATGAAGAGATTATTAACAATTTGAATATCATACGTTTTATACACTAATTGAAAAAAGTCTACCAACCCTGTGCAAATATCAGAAACTGTATTCAATTGTATGGGAATCCAGTTGTGCTGCGCTTATCGTTCGAAAATTTCCAAAACTGTTAGGGCCATTTGTACTGGCAGTGTTTAGCCTCAAATTCAGATTTAAACTGGTCCCGAAGTCTTTAGTATGCCTTATTCTTACGGTTGCGCAAATTTACCAGGCTGTCATCAAACCAAGGTGTGTAACGTATAATTACGACTCTTTTTCAAAGGTACGAAACATTGAAAAACTTCACATAATTTATCCACATTTACGTCTAAAATATTGTTATTAAATAAAACACCCCAATTAATACCTTTAAGATAAAAGGAGAGACCATAGACATCACAGGACCTAAAATTGTAATAATAGGCATCAATCGAAAAAATCCGGCATTTATCATTGAGACCGATGGTATAAATTTCGACTTCAATAGAAACATGATGAATATCATTTTCACTATTTAAAAACGGTCCTAAAGATTTATGAACAGATAGATGTTCCATGTTATTCGAAAATACCACATCAAGAAATGAATCATTACTATTTGAGTAGAGGAAATAGACATCGCCTAAGTTAAAATCGCCTAGTATCATTACAATATCAAAACAACCGCTCAAATTACAAACTTTGTTTATATACTCGTAATCAATATGATTTAGATAAATATCAATAGAAGATTCAGGAGTTATACATAAAATTATGAAAAATAAAATACATTCCTACAAACTAAAACCTTAACACATAAAAATTCAATAGATTCACGTTCAGACACAGTAATTTGCTCACTTGTAAAAGACGAGTGAACAGCAAAAAGCACACACCGCCCATGTGTTTTATACTGCTCTGGATGGATCTATCACATCTATAGACGATATAGTCATTAAGAAAATACTCGTTGTTAAATAGGCCGTTGTGAAATTCAGTTTCGGTGATGGCATAAAACTGGAAGTTTGTTGAGTAGGTAGATGAACTTGAGAAATTCGATAGATTTTGACGACATACGCCCAACATTTCCGTAAAATAATTTAGGAGACGTCGCATTGTAAAAAATAGTTTGTTTTGTCAATAAGCCAGCATTGGTTACACAACAAGCATATAGGAAATTTTTGATGTAGTTTATAAATTCCAAAATTAAACAACCAGCCAGATTGTAATAAATTATCAAAATTAGCAGCGGCTACATTTTTGTTAAACGAAGAAAAATTATATCCACTAGCAATCTATATATCCTCATGGAAGAATCACTAACGGCTCAACCTCCACCTCTCAAGATTTCCTCTTTCTTCTGCTGGGAAGTTTTGATGCATCCACCGTATAGCCCGAACCTTGCACCCTCTGACTACCATTTGTTTCGAACTTGGCAATACTCCCATGTAGCTAGTTGCCTTTTATAATAAAATAATTGAAACCCAGAAGAAGAAGGTCAAAGAATATGCTGAATTATTATTTAATAATAACGAAGATAACGCATTAATAGCTGGCGATTTTAACGAGTGTAACAACTTATGGGAAGACAATCACAGGCAAGATAAGCTGAGGAATAAAGTAATTGTAAAATTTTAAATGATCGCTAATCTACAGTCTACACGACAAAATGTTACAAGCATAAACAAACAACCTCGGCACTAGCCAACAGATATTTAATTAAATAAATTGATGATAAATCTCCAAAAGATGTGGCTACATAAATTCAAATTTGTTCAGCATTTTTTTTTTTTTACTTAAACGAATTGTGCACAAACAGGTCGTTTTAACCACTGCTATGATTTTGATAAAAGATTCTAATCAGAAGTATATTCAATGTAGAGCTATCATTGATTCAGCCTCTCATAACAAGATAATATAAGGACTTGGATATAAATAAGGACTTGGTCAAAAAATTGGGAATTAAAGTCGAAAAGGATAATAACACTGTATGTGGTATTAATGGTACAAAAACTGATGTTTGTAATAGAGTAGAAGCATCAATTCATTCTCGCGTTGATAATTATTGTAAGAATTTTAGATTCCTGCTAGCATATGAGATCAGCAATGGATTGCCCTCTCAGTATATCAATATTTCCGGATGGTCCGTTTCATCTAATTTAGTATTGGCCGACTCAGATTTCAATATACCTGGACCTGTAGATATATTATTAGTGAAGTATTTTGGGAAATTTTGAAAGATGGTCGTTTAGAATTGTCAAAGCAGCTCCCAGTGTTTCGTAATACGAGCTTTGGTTGGGTAATTGGTGGAAAGTTGGAAAGTAGTTCAGACAACCAGAATTTCTTTTTGTCATCAGAACCAAAAACCACGGATACTGGGTTGGATAGTTTGTTAGAAAAGTTTTGGGATATGGAGTCCTGCTGTAATGATAAGAATAAAATTCGTACAGCTGAGGAATTAGCATGTGAGCAGCATTTTGGTGACACTCCCAAGAGAGATATAGACGGTACATTTATTGTACAACTACCTTTTAAACTGGATATTAGCTTGTTGGGTAATTCTCCTAATATGGCTTTTCATAGATTCATTGTTTTGGAAAGAAAATTAAATAAAAATTTGGAATTGAAAATGCAGTATATCGAGTTCATGAGAGAATATGAGTCAATGGGACATATGAGGCTTTGTACTGAAGTGGATGATGGTCCAGGTTATTTTATACCTCATTTGGCTGTATTACGTCCTGGTAGTGCCACAACTAAGTGTCGAGTTGCTTTTGATGCTTCAGCGAAGTCTTCGTCTCAGTACTCGTTGAACGATTTGTTAATGGTAGGTGCTGTAGTTCAGGAGGATTTATTTTCAATTGTGTTGAGATTCAGGAAGCATGCCATTGCTTTCTCAAGTGATATCGAAAAAATGTACAGGATGGTGAAGTTGGAGCAATCCCATACAAGATTTCATAGGATTTATTGGCGAGAGATTTCCAGTGATGAGTTGAGGATTTACGAGTTGCAGACCGTAACTTATGGAACGGCATCTGCGCCTTACTTATCAACTCGTGTTATCCAACAGTTGGCTGTAGATGAATCAGTAAATTGCCCAATAGCGTCAAATTTTTCAAGGACTGATTTTTATGTAGACGATTTACTTTCGCGTTGTCAAACATTAGAGGAAGGTATTTCAATGTATGACGAATTAACTAAAATGTTTTCGTCAGCAGGGATGAGAATATGAGATTAAGAAAGTGGTATTCAAATTCTAAGGAATTATTAAATCATATTCCAATGGAAAATCGGGGAGATCCCAATGAATTGGATGTCAACGATACAATTAAAGCTTTGGGCTTGCGCTGGTCACCCTTATGTGATGAATTCACATTTTTGGTTCAGCCATTGGAAGACAGTAACAGAATTACAAAAAGATCGGTATTGTCTGATATTAGTAGATTGTTTGATCCATTAGGACTATTGGGGCCAGTAATTTTAAGTGCGAAAATTCTTATTCAGAGATTATGTATGGAAAAACTAAATTGGGTTGCTAACATACCCGAGAACTTAAAGGCAGATTGGATTAATTTTAGAGATAGTTTGGAATGTTTGAATAATTTGAGATTGAACCGATGTGTCATTCCAGAAAATGTTAGTGATATAGAACTACACGGTTTTAGTGACGCGTCGCAAAAAGCATATGGCGCCTGTGTATATCTTCGTTGCAAAAATAGTGATGGTAGTGTAGTTATGAATCTCCTATGTATTAAGTCTAGAGTAAGTAGTAAGGCCGTCAGTAAGCTTCGTCAGTAAGGCCTTCCATTTGGAATTGATCGAGGACACAACGAGCAAATCTTTCATCGAATGTTTGAAACGATTTCTTTCAAGACGGGGACGAAGTGCAATCATTTATAGTGATAACGCCGGAAATTTCGTGGGCGCCAACAGAGAAGTCAAAGAGATGGAAAATTTTGTTCGTGGATCAAACATAGACTTGCAAGCATTTTATTCAAATGAAGGCATCACGTGGAAATACATTCCGCCTAGATCGCCACACTTCGGAGGCCTCTGGGAGGCAGTAGTTCGGATGTTTAAATCTCACATGAAAAAAGTAGTTGGAGTTCAAGTATTGACCTTGGAGCAGTTAACAACATTGGCTATAGAGATAGAGGGAATTCTTAATTCTCGCCCTCTTTCATCACTTTCTAGTGATCCACGCGATCTAGAGCCACTAACACCTGGGCATTTCACAACAGGGGGTCCAATTAATACAGTTTTAGAGGTGGATGTCACAAACTTATCAAGTAATAGGCTAGCGTATTGGAAACAAAAAACTCAGTTGGTGCAGCATTTCTGGAAAAGGTTTTCCAGAGAATATTTGCACACGCTACAACAAAAAACCAAATGGAAGTTCGAACGTGAAAATTTAAAAATAGATGACCTCGTCTTACTTCATGAAGACAATATATCAAGCTCAAAATGGCTAATGGGTCGAGTGGAAAGACAATACCAGGACGAGACAACAGAATTCGAGTGGTTAGTACTCAGAACACCAAATGGCAAAGTTGAGAGAACCATAACGAAGGTGCGTAAATCACCAGTTAATTGAATGAAACAAATTGTTTGCATTGATAATTGTTATCTTAGTAGTTTAAGTTGGTGTATAAATTTTGAATTAATAGTTAGTAAAGGCTTAACCTTTCCAAAGTGGGGAGAATGTCGATTGGTGTTGCATGTAAATATTAAAATGCTTTGTACTTATTTTAGTGGAAATACAGTCCATAAAAAACATAGTCAAAGTCGAAGACAATTCAGTCTCTTGCCATTTTCATTATTATTAAACTGAGACGTCAAAATGTCCACGGAAATTTTTTAGGTTTATTTAAAGAATTTGATAACATAATACAATTTTTTGACGGTCGTCGGCAAAGTATCGTATTCTACTCGCATATAATGGCTGTTATTCACTTAGATGATTTACGACACTCGCCTATCGGCTCGTATCAGTAAACTTCATCTTTGTGAATAACAGCTATCATTATATGCTCGTTGAATAATATACTATTTTAAAATTTATTTATTATTTGTCAGCGAATTTTCATTTAAAGCAAATCAAATATTAAATTTTCACAAATTTTACATTGAACACAAAAACAAAATTCTTTAATTGGAAAATTGATGTAATGGTTACTAAATGTGTATTGTTATCACGCTGTGGTCACACTCAAAACAACGACTCATATGAGTACATACATATTTAATTATGATAATAATTTGCAATTCAAATAAATTTCCGTTCCATTAAACATTTATTCACACAAACGATAATTTTATTTATTTGTCGAACATAATTTTGAATTTTAAAATGTACATTTAAAGGAAAACGAATTATAATTTTACATATTTTATAATTAAATTGTACACATACGTATTTATGCATCTATTGTGTATGTGAACATATATAGCAGAAAACAATCAATAAATAATATAAATTACAGACAAAAATCAAAAACGTTGTGATTTTTTAAAATACATGTAGCATAAATAAATATGTATATATGTATAGTATGTTTGTTTAGGGGGTAGCCGATACTTTCAGCTCTAGGGGTTATTTTATTTTTTGTGTGTAAACGAGAACATACTTTATTGATTCATTTATTAATTATTACCAATTTACAAACATTGTTTCTAATGAATAATGATTGACCTCTATTACTATCGAATTCCCAATTGGATATGTAAATAAAAAGAAGATATGTATCTACTATTGTTGGAATACAATTATGTAAATCGAACCTATTCAATTTATAAAGGAATCCAATATTCAATGCATTAACGAACATTTCCACAACATGAAAATAAAATAAAAGATTTCTCTTCTCAGCTCTTCATTTCCCTTTTCTGGAGCATTTCAATATCTTTATAGAAATTGAACGTGCAACGTTGGTAATAAAATGGAACAATTGGAAAACATGTTTCCTATTGTTGATTTATTTTTTTCATTCTATTGTGTTAATATTGCGATTTTTAGGATCGATTATGATAGGTTACGCGTTACACATTAGAATTAAAATTTAAAAAAAAAAACAAAACGAAAAAAAAACATTTTCCGGTTAAGTAAAAACCTCTGAATAATTGTTATGTCACTGTTAAGATGAAAAGAATAAAACAAAAATGAAGTTCTGAAAAGATGGATCCTTTTTTTGGGAAATTCGTTATATACCATAAATTGGCTATATTTTGTGTTTTGTATACCACCGCACGATAAGGGCGGCCTTTCACCATGTTGGTGATCGAGAACAGACTGAAAAATATTTTAATTTCATTTTGAAAAGAAAATGTTAAGCGGAGTGAAACGTTGTAGTAGTGATTGGGTGAGGTCGAAGGCTAATATACATATGTGTTTGATAAATTGTTACTACATGGCTCCCCTCATGTGATTTTCTCCTCCCTGCGAAACATGGTTGGGTTTACCTTGTCGGTGTGTTCGGGGCCCAGTCGAAAAGCTAAATATGCATATATCGATCGCTCGATTCAAAGTTGTATCTCGAAAGAACCCTAATCGAGAGATTGTGCAGCCACAGTAGAAAAGGGAGGAGGAGGCGGCCTTGGTTGTGTGGTAGGTCTATGCTTGTGTCGGTGGGCAGCAGTGAAGGAGAGCCTCGTAGAACACACCAGATAGACTGGGAGCAAGGGCTTCGACCAATATTTGATGTGAACCAGACCAGACCAGAGATTCGCGTGAAGTTTATCCTAAACTATCGTAAAAAAAAAAAAAAATTAGGATCGTTTAGGAAAAACTTCACCTCTTTGTGCAAATGTGTGAAGTTTTTCCTAACTTTTAATAGCTTTGCATGTGTTCGTGATTACAATATACTTAATTCGAATTAACCGATAATCAACATTATATAAAGAAGAAAACGCAATTCGAATTACATAGTTTATAAAATGAATATGGCCTAAAATGAGCCCAAACCTAAACTTTCCTAAAATGAGAACATCACCATTTGAATAATTAATAAAAATCAAGCGAAATACCTGATGCTGCTTTTCACAGCAAATTTAGTTTGAAGCCTAATCTTTTAGAAAGGGTAAAGAAAGCTTATAGCGCTATACACCTTTGGTCTTGAACCCCATATCTTATACTGGCTCTATGCTTCAATAATAAGGCCCGTACTTATATATGGGATTGTTGTTTGGTGGCCAGCCTTAAATAGTAAGGCTAACCAAAAGTTGCTGATGAAAACTTAGAGAACTTCCACCCTTTTCACCCTGCACTCAGCAGTACACCCACTCAGGCATTAAGGATCAAATCCATTTCTATGTGGACCTGTAGTAATACAGGACACTCATCTTTATTGTGTAACAGAGATATCCTTAGTACCACCGATTACTTGTTTCCATTACCATCTTTTGAGGGAAGGTTTCGTACTGATATTCCCTCCTAGGGACCTTAAAATGACCCTCATCTTAAACGAAATCCAGGAAAAAGCACGGAGACATGAAGAAAGGCTCCGCCAATATGTGAACATTGAGGCAACTTAGCCCCTAAGCATCATGAATTCAGTACGCAGACTTAAAAGAACCAAACCTTTTGATCTAGTGTGTTTGTCAGTTTAAACAGCATTGTGCTGATCTAAAATCCACTACAAAGATGTGGTTTACTTCAATTTACCAAACACTATGGAACGCCAATGGGAAGAAGCCATAGATTAATTTAAGTTAGTAAATTAAGTCAAAAACAAATTGCTCATTAGTTCAGGAGACTAGATTGTAATTACATAAAATAAATATATAAAATTTATTTTAAATAAAAAAAAAAAAACTTAAAAAAATTCCCTCCAGAGAGGACTAACTTAGTGAAGAGATGTTGTACCTTAAAGTTTTAAACTTCTTCACGGATGATTCGAAAATATATGGTAGGGTTGGTTGTGGTGTTTTCTTTGAGAAACTAAATGTGAACCTCGCGTTTCGTCTTCCCGATTATTGCAGCATTTTTCAGGCTGAATTAATTGCGATATTTGAGGCCGAGGATTGGTTGAGATATAATATAGTATCTGTAAGGGATATCCTCATTTTTACGGACAATCTATGACCTTATTTTCTTACGTCGAAGGTAACCCGGAGCAGTCTCTCATCTCTTAACGAGACGGCAGATCAGTTTAACATTCACTTAACGTAGATGGCAAGGCACTTCAGCGTTGGGAAGAAGTAGTTGAACTCGCTCGCCAGAGACTAAGGGTGTTTAGTATAACAAAATCATTTGCCAGCGAGCAGAAATGCTTAAACTATGAAAATAAATCTTCCGTTGGTTGCTCTCAAAGAGCATTTCGATCAAAACGTCGTTGTCTAAAGACGCCTAGAAGAGAACGAGATGTTTATCAAGCGAGAATATTGATATTGTGTGTGACGATGTCAATGAAAACCACCCCTTTGCGTCGAATTTTGAGCAAAATTATATTAACATACAATTTCATGCCAATTACCCTGACCAGTTAAATCGAACCAAACTTTTGGTTGAAAATTATCATGAGCGATGAACAGCATTATTGTTCAATTATAGTGCAAAATAAGCAAAACAGTCTTTACTAGGTATCCGAAAATCCTCGAATTATTCACGAGAAAGCTCAATTCGACAAAAAAGTAATTCTGGTGCGAGATTTGCTCGAAACGAATCATTAGACAGTACTTTTTTGTATTTAACGAAGGGAAGGCTGTTACTGTCAATGATAATCGCTAGAGAGAAAACGTGATGCAACGCGAATTTTTTGGTACAAGAAGTGGGCGAACTTGGTATCGAAGGCCTTTAATTTAAGCAGGACCGCAACGGGCACATGCTACACATTCGGCCAAACAAAGACCATTTTGCAACAAATGTTTCGTGAAAGTGTCATATCAACGTTCGGCGATATTATGGCCACTTACATAGCCCAATTTGACACCACCACACTTTTTGTGGGTCAAGTTGCCAACATTTCGACTGAAATACCGCCGCCACGCCATAAAAAATGCTCAAAAATGAACCGAAATTTACATCAATGCAAGAGGTGGCCACCTGGCGGACACATTCTTTCTTAAGAATTTAATTTGTCTGTCTGTAAATCAATTGATTTTTTCGGCTTTTTTATAAACAAATATATTAATTGTTCATGGCAATAAAAATATTTTCCATTTGGTAAATCAGAAAATAAAGAGGCCAATCCCTCATAACATATCTACAAAGGGCCAAGAGTTATACCAATGTATAAAGGGCCAAGAGTTATACCAATATACTCTTCAAACATACAAATGAGGTTTCTCCATATACTCAAAAATATACATAGTATTTTTGGCCGGTTTTTCTTAGTTGCGGAAAATGCTTGGGAAATTTACGTAAGACTTATACGGAAGCCGTAATATGATTTTGTTATACTAAACACCCTTAGTCTCTATAACTTTTCAAATAATGATGTTTTTCCGTTAATTTACGTCCACAGTTACTCAAAAATATACTTAGTATTTTTGGCCGGTGTTTCTAATATCGGAAAACGTTCGGAAATTCGACGTATGGTTTTGATCATTAATATTTTTATCAACATAAATTATCGTACAGAAATTAATAATGGAATATTGAAAAAATATTACAGATAATATTTAGACGTATCAATACAAAAGTTTTAATGTCCTTTACTTAATGAGTAATAATGACAATAATTTATTCGTTAATACGTAGTTTTACTCATACATTCTCACAATTTGTTGTTTTTGTGATTTTAGGAAAGTTTAGGAAGAAATTCACATTCATGACCAGAGAGTAATTTTTAAGTCTGGAGTCGTTAAGCTTTGGGACCAGGTGTCCACAATTTTGTTCGCCCCTCTTTGTGGCGTAGTTTTTTTTCCGTATAAATGGACGACGATAATAAACGATTTTTATAAATTATTTGTCTTTTGTTTAATTAATTTTATGATTTAATTTATAAATTTTTAATCTTATTTGATGTTAATATTTCCGAAAAATTTAGGAGAATTTCAAAAAAGAAATGAGAGTTTTATAAATTTCGTTATTACGGTTTTTACAATGTAATTAATTATAAATACTTACTTGAACTATTCATGACTTTTTCTTAAAAAATATAAAACATTACCCAATGATTATAATGCAGAAAATAGCTCAATAAATTTCATGTCCTGTGGTTTATGGTTATACGTGGCTAAAACGTTTGTAACATCGTCGCCATGGTCGTTCAAAAAAATGTGCAAATATAACGGCTCAATATACCCTCAATATGTTGAATTATTAAGGAAATTCTCGATTTGTATCACCCTCTTTTCGAAGGGTTTAAACAGTAATGCAATCCAAGCAATCCAAATGAGCTTCTATGATTCGAATATTTACACTTCATTTACGTTTTTTTTTTTTTTTCGAAAGATTATAGATAAAAGACGAATTTTTGTTGATCCAAGAGCATCCTTTTGTGACAAAAATTCTTTGTCTAAATTTCAATCTCCACAGTTAAAATTTTAAATTGAAAAACCGAAACAAAAATCTGATTTAATTTTCTCTCAATAATTTCAAAATTTTGCTTTATTTGAGCTAAAATTTTCTGGAAATATTTCGACTGTATACTGGAAAATGGCAATTCAATTTTTTCTGTACCAAATAAGTTTTTCTGACCGAAAAAATTAAATTCCAATTTTCTTACCCAATAAAACATTTTTCTGAAAATACTTTTTAATGGTAAATTCGAATAAGCTCGAGAAGATTTTATCTAAAGTAAATCAAAAATTTGGCAATTACTGTAAAAAAATTAACGCCAGTTTTAATTTTAATTTGTCTGCGGGTTTGCATTTAAGAACCTTTAAAACTTCAGTATAGAGTTGAAGGATACCGCTAAAATTTTCAAATTTGGTAAGCATTTTTTCCGTATAATGATATTGTTACGTTTTTGCCTTGTCACTCAAGGTTCGTATCACTGGATTGTGAATAATACAAAATCAATTTAATTTATCCCACATTCACAAAATTTATTACAACACAGTTTATCAATAAAAATTCACAAAATCAGTTTATATAAATTATTTTCAAATTTTACTGATCACTTTTACTTTTTACTTCGCACAAAAACACTTTTTAAATCACTTTTTAATTCCTTTTTAATCTTTACACTATCGCTTACCAAATATTACTAATAATCTTACAAGTTTACTCTATCGCGTTCCAAATACTAATAATCCAATTCGATCTTGTTCGCCTTTTTATATACACAGACCAACTTCTCGAAAGCTCATAATTTTTCTAGTTAGAATAGCGTAGAAACATTACGTAACAATTTGTATGATGGAAAATTCCTTTTAGTACAGTAAAACATTGAGCTATTAGTTTTACTTATTATATTACACACTAGGTGTCACCGTCTCAATATGTAATAATATGTAATTCGTTAGCCTACATTTCGGCGGTTGTCAATGTGTTTATACTTTGATGGTGACATCTAGTAAGTAATAGAATAAGTTAAATTAATAGCTCAAAGTTTAACTGTACTAAAATGGAATTTTCCAATATAAAATTGTTCTAAATGTTCCTACGCTATTTTAACTGGAAAAATCATGAGCTTTCTAGAAATTTGGTTTGTTTATAAAAATAGGTGAACGAAGTCGAATTGGATCAGTAGTATTTGGCAAGCGATAGTGTGAAGATTAAAAAGAAATTAAAAAGTGATTTAAAAAGTGTTTTAGTGGAAATCAAAGTTATAACTGTATAGTAAAATTTGAGAATAATTTATATAAAGTGATTTTATGAATTTTTATTAATAAACTGCGTTGTAATAATTCTTGTGTGAACTAAATAAATTCTTTGGTGATAAATTCAATTGACTTTGTATTATTCACAATCCAGTGATACGAATCTTGAGTGACAAGGCAAAAACGTAATGTGACGGTGACACCTAGTGTGTAATAGAATAAGTAAAACTAATAGCTCAATGTTTAATGTACTAAATGGAATTTTCCATGATAAAAATTGTTACGTAATGTTTCTACGCTATTCCAACTGGAAAAGTCGTGAACTTTCGAGAAGCTTGGTTTGTGTATATAAAAAGGCGAACGAGATCGAATTAGATTATTAGTATTTGGAACGCGATAGAGTAAACTTGTAAGATTAGAGTTATATTTGGTAAGCGATAGTATAAAGATTAAAAGTGAATTAAAAAGTGTTTTTGTGGAAATAAAAATTATAAGTGTACAGTAAAAATTTGAGAATAATTTATATAAAGTGATTTTGTGAATTTTTATTAATAAACTACGTTGTAATAATTCTTGTGTGAAATAAATAAATTCGTTGGTGATAAATTAAATTGAATTGGTTTTATTCACAATCCAGTGATACGAACCTTATTTGACAAGGCAAAAACGTAACAATTTGGTGACAGCGGTGGGATTGTGAATAAAAAGATCAAGAAAATGATTTTCAACGAATTAAAAGTTCCAGAATTAAAGAGGGAACTTGAGAAACGGGGTTTGGCCACTGATGGTGCTAAAGCAGCTTTACAAGCGCGACTACGTGAGGCCATGCAGAACGAAGGGCTGAACGCTGACCATTATGATTTTGGCGTGGAAGTAACGGATGCGGCAACTGTAGAGAAAGCAGAAGATAAACAACCGTTGGTCGAAAAGACACAAGAACATTCTGGAAGTTTCGATTTGTCGCAGTTAATAGCTGCTATGAACCAGATGACAGGACAGATGAGTCTAATGAAACAACAAAACGAACGACAGCTAGGAGAAATTAAAAATCAAATGGTGCAACAAATTGAGCAGTCAAATGAGCGACAGTTGGAGACTATAAACCAGTCAAACCTAAAAATGGAACAACAAATAGAGAAAATTGAACAACCAATCCAGGAAATTGCAGATGGGCAAAAGAGAATGGACGAGAAACTTCTCGAATTATCTACTAACATACACGGCGAAGTAGAGAAGCTACAAATGGAGATTCAAAAGGTTGACGAAAAATTTGAAACGAAGGTTCAACATGTTGAAGAGAAATTGCAAACGGAGATTCAACAAGTTGTGGAAAAATGTCAACGTCTCGAGAAAGATCTAACTGATATCAAGGCAAGTGGAACAACGACGCAAGTGGTACAGACCGTTCAATCAGTTAAGTTAAAACCACCAAACTTCGACGGTACATCATCTTTCGACATTTTCAAATTTCAATTTGAAACGGCAGCCAATCAAAACCGTTGGAATGATGAACATCTTGTCGCAGCGTTAATAGTGGCCCTTAAAGGTGAAGCAGCGGAGGCCTTACAAACAATTCCGGAAAAAGATCGCAACAGTTATCTCGAAATTATGAAGGCGCTGGATAGGAAGTACGGCAGTGACCACAAGCGTGAAATCTATCGAATGGAATTGAAAAGCCGCTACCAAAAGGGAGGAGAATCACTTCAGGAATTTTCATCGGCAATCGAGCGATTAGTACATTTAGCACATACCAGTACGTCGGCCGATTATATGGAAAGGCTTAAAATTGACGCATTCATTGACGGCATTCGAGATCCAGAGACACGCAGGGCAGTGATGTTGTCACCTAAAGCAACCTTCGCGGAAACCGTTGCGTTTGCGTTGACGATCGAGGCTGTGCAGAGCTTTACAAGACCGTCATTATTTAGGCGCCAAATGAACTCAGACAAGAACGGCAGCAGGGAGCGAATGGTACCGAAAGGCGGAAGAGGCAGGCTTAGGTGTTGGAAATGTGACAAGTTGGGTCACATTTCAATGGACTGTCGGAAAGTAATACATGGAGAGAGAAGATCGCCACCTTTTATGCGGGCAAACGCCGAACGGTCGGGACAAAGGTCTAGAAGCAGCGAGCGAAGATGTTGGGTATGTAACAGGATTGGCCACATCTCGCGAGATTGTTTGGAAGCAGGAGGAAAGCGGCACGGATCACCATCTTCCGTGGAAAGAGCACGAAGAGGAGAGCAGGGAACGGATGAGCGGATGGCAACAGTCGGTAAAGTGGAAAAGTTAGAAGTCAGTTTGAAGGAACCGAAGTTGGCTTCACCGTCTGGTTGCCCCATAACATTCATCCCTGTTACAAGTGAAGCACGAGGCGGAAGCAGCGTCACAGTTAGGGGCGGTGTTGATGGGAGAAGGTGTATTATTACGCTGGATACCGGAGCAACCCACACAATTGTTCGGAAAGATTTAATCGCAGAAGCAGTGCAGCTAGTTGATGGGTTAAAATTAAGAATGGCAAATGGGGAGAGTGCAATGATTAAAGGGAAAAAGATCGTGAGCATAAGGATCGGCGAAACGCTTTTCCCACACGAAGTTCTGGTCGCAGACATTGTGGATGAGGTTATTTTGGGAACGGACTTCATGAGGATGAATGGCTTTGTGTTGGATTTTGGACGAGGAATATTGAGCAGCGATAACATCGAGCTGAATCATAAATTTAACGGTACGGATGTGACAGTAAGGCGAGTAAAAATCAGTCATTGCGAGGAGCTGCCATCGAAATCTGAAACAATTGTTGAGGAAACCAAAGAACACCAGGTTAAGCAGACATTGGATAAGAAGGGCCGAGTTGTGCGAGGTAGAGTGCGAGTGTCGGGCGACTGGATGAGAACTCGATGTGCCATACGGGCAAATGGCCAGGGATTACACGAGGGGCAATTGGTGGGGCTTCACCACTCGCAACAAAAGAAGGGGGATTTATCGGCGAAAGTGCAGCCTTTATGGACGGCACCCTACAGGACAAGAAAAGGACAAGGAGGTAAACCAATGGCGGTACATTTAGAGAGGCTGGCCCTCTACCGAGGAGGTAATTTCGGTCCTGTTCGGGACGAACAGGCTTAGGTGAGGGGTAGTGTGACGGTGACACCTAGTGTGTAATAGAATAAGTAAAACTAATAGCTCAATGTTTAATGTACTAAATGGAATTTTCCATGATAAAAATTGTTACGTAATGTTTCTACGCTATTCCAACTGGAAAAGTCGTGAACTTTCGAGAAGCTTGGTTTGTGTATATAAAAAGGCGAACGAGATCGAATTAGAGTTATATTTGGTAAGATTAGAGTTATATTTGGTAAGCGATAGTATAAAGATTAAAAGTGAATTAAAAAGTGTTTTTGTGGAAATAAAAATTATAAGTGTACAGTAAAAATTTGAGAATAATTTATATAAAGTGATTTTGTGAATTTGTATTAATAAACTGTGTTGTAATAATTCTTGTGTGAAATAAATAAATTCGTTGGTGATAAATTAAATTGAATTGGTTTTATTCACAATCCAGTGATACGAACCTTATTTGACAAGGCAAAAACGTAACAGTAACAATACTGTGACGGTGACACCTAGTGTGTGCTAGAATAAGTTAAATGAATAGCTTAATGTTTTACTGTACTAAAATGGAATTTTCCATGATAAAACGGTTCTAAATGAGTCTACACTATCCTTACTGGAAAAGTCATGAGCTTTCTAGAATCTTGGTTTGTGTATATAAAAAGGCGAACAAGACCGAATTGGATTATTAGAATAGAACCGAAAAGCCGGTTAAATATTAAATCAGTCATAACAGCTGAATGACAGTATTTCGAATCATCTTAATTGAACAATGAACAACTTAATATTGTGACGGTGACACCTAGTGTGTAATAGAATAAGTTAAATGAATATCTCAATGTTTAACTGTACTAAAGTGGAATTTTCCAAGATAAACTTGTTCTAAATGTTTCTACACTCTTACTGGAAAAGTCATGAGCTTTCTAGAAGTTTGGTTTGTGTATATAAAAAGGCGAACGAAGTCAAGTTGGATTATTAGTATTTGGTAAGCGATATTCTGAAGATTAAAAAGAAATTAAAAGGTAATTTAAAAAGTGTTGTAGTGCGATTTAAAAAAATTATAAGTGTACAGTAAAATTGTGTGAAAATTATTAAAAGTGATTTTGTGAATTATCGTTAATAAATTGTGTTGTAATAATTTTTTGTGATTTGAGTGATACGAACCTTGATTGACAAGGCAAAAACGTAACAATATTTTAAGATGCATACTACATACAACACAGTATTGTTCGAATCAATGTGAACATGGACATTTTTTTTGTGTTATGCTATTAATTGAGCCATGCCTATTGGGGATGTTTATCTTATCTGCATGATGAACGACATGAAGTACAAAGCTTTACTACAACGAAAATTACATAGTAATTTGAAAAAAGTTGGCGTTGATGAAAATACAATTTTTCAACAAGATTCAGCGCCATGCCATAAATTGAAGTTGCTAACGACTTACTTCACAAAGGAAAATGTTAGATGCCTCGATTGGTCTGAAAATTCACCGGACTTGAATCCAATCGAGAATTTATCAGCCATGTGTAAGGCCAAAGTTCGGAAAAGAGACTCTGTAATGGTGCAAAAAATGGTGAAAGCTGATATCGAGGTTTGGTTCGGGATCCGCAAATAAAACAAAACTGCCACAATTTAATATATCCGATGCCTAGACGTGTACAAGGTGACATTAAGTGATGTTTTTATTATTAAATAATTTCACATATAGAGATAATGTTCCGTGCTACTCAAAACCGTACATTTCGAAACTCGAGATCCATGCAGATTTGTACATTTGGTTCCAAAGATTAATTAAGAAAACATTGAGTATAAGAAAACAATTTTTTTATGTAGTTTTAGTTGTAAAATTTCAGTTATACAAAAGTAACATAAAATTCATTCAATTTAGAAAAGTGAAAACTAAGAATGTAAAAGGTAAAATTTTATAAACGTGATAATTTTTTAATTACGTTTGTTCAATCACTGTCACTCTCCAAAGATTGATTGGTTTTTGTCTTGAATGGGTAGAGGATTATTATCAATGGAAATTTTCACTGTCGTCATTTAAAATACGAATTCTCTTTTTCGAGGTGGTAGAAACTCCTCATCACTGGAAAGTTTTTCCGAATTGTTTGAAAATCTCAAGTACGGATCTAAACAAATTTTAAAATTTTGTTGGAAGGTTCTTATGAGTGACAGTGATAGATCAATCTCCATAAAACGGAGCTATAAGTTCAAACCTTGTTTAACATTAGTGACGGAAATATTGGAAGAAGAATTTTCAGGATAATTTTCTGCGTCTTCATTTACAATAGTGTCCTCATAAGGCTCATTAATTATTTCTAATAGGTTAGTTTCAGTCAACGTATGTTCTTGAAACTATTCCTCCAGGTCTTCGCTATTCAGTTTGTTAAATCCCTCTCCACCTATCCGAAGAAGTTGTATTGTATTTGGGAAAAGGAATACAACCTTCACATTCGGATGATATAAGTCATTAGAATGACTTGTGGCATTATCTAATACCAATAAAATTGTGAAACTTGAATTTTTTTCTATCATTTATAGTTCTCTACTTCCAGAATGAAGCAGTTTCCAAACCACTTCTTAAAAATATTTGCTGTCATCCAAGCTTTTTTATTTGCGCGCCAATGAATGCGCTTATACTTATCGATATTTTTTAATGGACTGGTTAATAACCATAGGCCTTAACATAAAATTCGTTGATGCTTTAGCGGACATTAAGAGAATAAGTCTCTGTTTGTCTACTTAAAATCTTAGAAAGCCGTTACATCTGAAAATCTGATAAGCTGTATATTCTCCATCTTCTACCGTTACCATTTGATGGTTCCATTATGACTGACATTGGTCCACGCATTATAAATTCTCTCATCATCATGCAGATTGCGAGGAAAATAAATAATAATAATAATAAGTACCGTGATTACGAATTTAAGCAATTCCAACTATAGCTTCATAAATAACTCGAACCTTGCAATAACTCTGACAGTCTCCATTGGGAGGAAAGTTCAGGCGGCGTGCCTGTCGTATAGTCTTTAGTCTTTCTCTATTTTTTATCTAAATAAAAAAGAAAATCAAATCGACAACCAACCCACCAGAGTCCAACTCAGTACCGTAAGTTTGTAGCCAACGACGCTACTGCTAATTTGAATCAGAATTTAATAGCATATAGGAAAATGTTGAATCCTTCTGTATTATAGATGCTAATTAGAATAATAAATACATAGTATTTCATAAATTAATGTTCATCTTTTACGTACCAATTTTAATGTTTACGTAAAAAAAAACTGTTGTTTAAAACAATATCTTTCATTTAATAATATTTTATTGCCTTAATACTTTTAGAATACCCCAGGGAATTAAACATTTGACTCAGATTCTTTGAAATATCATAATAATTTATATTTTTATTATAATAAGATGCTGCTGTATATTCAGATTGTGTTGTTCTGTACATACTCGTAAATCAAATTATTATTTTTAGGAGGAGGTAGCTCCATATTTTTAATTTATTCCATTAAAAAATTAGTGTGTTTAATTAAAATAGTATATAATTTATTCACCTGTGTATATATTTGGTGTCTGCGGAGATATATTACACAATTGAAGGTTAAAGGGTGGGAATTACGCTATTCATAACATGTTATTTTAAGTACTATACATAGGTTTATTTTCAGATTTTGGAGTGTTTAGCTTTATGAATTGTTTGAAAAAACGTTAAAGTTATCTTAATTGACTAAAACGATAACTGTCGCCGTTGTGGAGCATCTTGCCGTTTTGCAAGCTTATTGAATTTTGATTAAACAAATTGCAGATTTGCTAAACACAACTTTATTTGCGGAAAATGTCATACTCAATTAGTTTATCGAAGGAAGCATATATTTTTTTATTCAGCACAAACGTTAAAGTTCGTAGTTTAAAAAGTAAACCTCAAAGGCTTACAATATCAAAAAACAAATTTCAATTCAACTAATGCCATAATTGCGCAAATTTTGAATATTACTATAAATTAACTTTTCATAAATTTAAGCAAAAAAACCTAACTTAAGTTGGATGAAAGCTAACATAATTCTCTTTTTATTTTGGCGTTTGATCGAGAAACATCTCATTAAAAACAATTAAAATTGTTTGGTATCTTGGATTGCGAGTTTTATTTTCATCTCCTGCATTATTCAGCCGCTGATTGGAACAGTTTTTACAAGGGATAATTTTACTGAAGCGATTTTACTGAAGCGAATTCAGCATCATTCATCATCTACAATTCGCTATATTCATTTACATTTTTTGGTGCTGAAACCCGGAAGCCCTCCCACTGATATCAGATAAGTAAAATTTATATTATTTATATATGTAAACGTTAAATGAATATAAAATCGTAAAAAATATTTAAAGAGAGATTTAAATACTACGCTAGAACAATTTATCGGTCAACAAAAAACGTTCTATGAAGGTATGAATATGTCTCAATACGTGCGACTCCCTAAAATTAATATTGAGCAGTTTTCGGGTAACTACAAAAACTGGGCATCTTTTCATGACCTATTCATGACAATAGTACAACGGCATATCATATACGACATATCCCAATCACAGAAAACAATTATGCAGAGGGATGAGAAAAACTATGTAACAGGTACAACAAAATGAATCCAATTATCACTTCGCTGATTCAGGCATTTTTTGAGCAAAAGCCATGCGTACAAGCCAACGGAAAGGATTTGCGTCACCTCACTGAGACGTCAGACGAAATAATACGTAGACTCCGCGCTCTAGGACCAAACGCTGAAACACCCGATCCGTGGATTATTCAAGTTCTATTAAATAAACTTGATGACGAAACCAAACAAATGTGGGCAATCGAATCCGTTGGCAAAGATTTTCCAACATTTGAAGCTTTGCTAGAATTCTTAAATAAAAGATGTGACGCGCTTGAAATTTGTGGTGTAACAGCAAAAAAGTTTACGTCGAAACATACGTCAAAATCATTCGTCACTTCTTGTTCTAATGACACATTTCAGTGCATAGTCTGTAAGCAATCGCACCTGTTATTTCGATGTCCGGTATTTAAAAATCAAAATCTAGAAGCTAGGTTAAAAATTTGAAACGAATAGAATTTATGTCGCAACTGTTTAAAAAAGGGTCATTTAAGCGAAAAGTATTTCTCCAAATCGTCGTGTCTCATTTGTAATCAGCGCCATCATACATTGCTTCATCCAGCGCAATGATACAGCCAGTTTCCAAACAAATTTTCGCCAATCATCATGTCTCTCTGAATGAAGCCTCAATTTCCTCAATTTCTCAAATGTTACCGTTACCAATACCCACAGTTTTGCACATACAACGTATTTCTAACTGCCATTGTATATACAAAATCACGTACCACATCACATTTGTGACCGAATCCACTACACAACGCCTAGGCCTACAGCGAAGTCAAGCTTCCAGCTGGGCAAACAAAGGGGAAAAATCGATATGACCATTTATTCACGAATAGACTATAACTACAATTTACAACATAACCAAATTATTACCAACGAAACCAATCGCTTTTCAAAAGGAAATTGCAGGAGTGCACCTCGCTGACCCGGAATTATTTAAACCAAATAAAATTGACTTGCTACTCGGAGCAGACGTATTTTTTGAAAGCCTTTCCCCGAAAAACGCTCAATTGATGGTTTTCCAATATCACAGGCATCGAAGCTAGGCTGGTTAATCGTAAGGACATTTGGCAATCAATCGTCAAACATTTGTCAATCTACACGCCACGACTGATTCAATCATGTAAACGACCAACGATGACCTTTAGCAATTGCTGAAGAAATTTTGGGAAGTTGAAGAAGTCGGGTCGCAGATCAACCAACTAAACCAATAAATGCATGCCAAGAGTAGTACGAACAGACAACAACACGAAATGCTGATAGCCGATTTAGTGTGAAGCTGGCGTTCAAGAACCCAAGATTATCCTTAGGTCAGTCTTTTGAAGCCGCACACCAGCGATTGCGAGCAATAGAGAGGAAGTTTGCAAAAGTACCAGAATTGTATGATGCATATCAATCCTTCATAAACCAATACATAGATCTTGGATATATGATGCATATGCCATGGAATGAGGTTCCGAAGAAAAGTGACGCGAAGTATTTTCTAGCACATCACGCTGTTATCAAGGTCAGCAGCAGTACCACAAAGTTTAGAGTCGTTTTCGATGCTTCGTGCAAAACCAGTACCCAGGTGTCTTTGAATGATATTCTCCAAATCGGTCCAAACATTCAAACAGACCTTTCTACAATTCTGCTAAAATTTCGGAAACATTCAATGGTCCTAGTGGCCGACATCGAAAAAATGTATCGACAAAACGGT
Source organism: Tipula vernalis (assembly GCA_958295665.1). Lineage (NCBI taxonomy): Eukaryota > Metazoa > Arthropoda > Insecta > Diptera > Tipulidae > Tipula > Tipula vernalis. The sequence goes on along the minus strand of OY282560.1, from coordinate 148,658,861 downwards.
GTACCCTCTGACGATGCCAATTTTCAATTGATATTGTGGGGTAACAATCCCAATGAACAGCTAAAAGCGTACAAATTAAATACTGTAACATATGGCACTGCATGTGCGCCTTTTCTAGCAGCCAAATCACTAAAAAGTCCACAAGAACAGCTTGGGAAGATATTAAGTTCCAGCGGATTTAATTTACGGAAATGGAAATCAAACGCATACGAATTTTTGAATTCATTTCCAGATGTTCAAAACATTCCAAAATTAATTGAAAACGACACATCAATTAAAACGTTGGGTATAACATGGAATGCAGAAACAGATACATTGTCTTTCAAGGTGCTCCAGAGTGGCAGCAACATAAACTGGACAGAGCGAAGAATACTGTCAACTGCATCGAAAGTATATCATCAATCGTTACCGGCATTGGAGTCAATTAAAATCTCACGGCGGCTGACAACACTATGTAACCCAAAAAAAAACTTCAGCTACAAGCTTTTTGTGATGCATCGGAAGCGGCATATGGCAGTGTCATCTATTTACGCGCAATCAACGAAAATGGCGAAGTTACCACCAACATTATATACGCGAGAAGTAAAGTTGATCCGATCAAACAGATATCATTACCTCGATTGGAACTTTGCGGGGCAGTTCTGCTTTGCAAGTTAGTCAAATTCTGTAAAGAGTCTCTATCATGTGATGGAATAGACGTATTCGCATGGACATATTCGATGATCGTCCTTCATTGATTATCGGACATTCCTCGATGATGAAAAGCTTCATTGGCAACAGAACTGCAACAATTCTAGAGACAGTTCCGCGAAGCAAATGGCAACATATTGAGGAGTCAAACCCCAAGATTTAGCGAAATCACAGCTCTGGTGGCATGGGCCTGATTGGTTGAGTCAACCTGAGAGTCCAACTGGCTAAAATCAAAGTCGACAACAGCAGAAATGAACGACGGCGCGCTAGAAGAAAAGTCCAAGTATGTGAACGTATTGGCAGAGTTAACAAAGGAGAATGATATCACTGAAAATCTAAATCAAAATACGAAAAATATTGGTTTATATTTTGAGATTTGGGACACCATCACGACGGAAACAGCTTGCAAAACAACCAAATATAACGGTCACACCAACTGAACTACATCCAGCAAAGAGTATACAAAGATGAAATGTCAATACTTACCTAATCATCACTGCCTACAAAACATCATTTACCATCGCTTCACCCATTTGTGGATACAAATGGACTATTACGAGTAGGAAAGCGGCTTAGCAAATCATCGCTACCTTATGCGACTAAGCACCCAATATGCGACTAGCACCCATATTCATGTGAAACACATGGATGCTGCTAGTTCATTAACGTTCAGCATAGTTCGGAGCAAGTACTGGATGATAGGAGCACGATATATGATAAAACACTATACATAATCATCATATGCACCTGCTACAGATATACCAAAAATGAACAGAAAATGGCCGATTTACCAGCAGTACGGTGTATACAAAGCCGCCCATTCTCAAAAAACGGTCTAGATTATGCTGGTCGATTTTACATTACGACCGTAAGACGACAGTAAGCAGAAAAATTCTCTTAATTGTCAAAGCAGTACATTTAGAAGTTGTAAGCAGTCTTGATACTGATTCATTCCTGGCTGCACTGAAACCATTCACTGCACGACGAGGAACTACCGAACAAATTTGGTGCGACAATGGATCCAATTTTATTGGTGCTTAATAGAGAACTGCAACAACTGAAACACCAAATCGTAACTCAAATAAACAGTCCATTAATCTCAGATTTTCTATTGCAGAAGAGTATAATATTCCAGTTCAATCCACCATACGCTCCACATTTTAGTGGTTTATGGGAGGCTGCGGTGAAGTCGTTCAAATACCATCTAAAGCGAGACACAAATATTAATTTAACATTCGAGAAGATGACAACTTTAATGACTCAAATTGAATCTCTTCTCAATCCACGTCCATTAAGCAGACTAAATGATGATCCAGTTGAGATGTATTAAAACTGCTGTATTTTTTGGTAGGAGAATCGTTGGTTCCATTGAACATTGATCCCGGAACCAAAGCTTCACGAGATACCAATAAACAAATTATCGAGGTGGTAAAATATCCAGCAGCGGCTACAAGGCTTTTGGTATCGATGGCATCGTGATCTCACATCATTGCAGCAGAGGTATAAATGGAAAACATCACATAATTAGTTTAAAATTGGCGACCTTGTCCCTATAAGGTCCAAAAAAGTTAAACATTGATAAGATTAATGAAATTAAAAACATATAATGTCCTTCCCGGCCTATGAAAGCCACTGTTCAAGGTGACATACCGCTCAGTTGTACTTCCATTGGGAATTAAATATCGCAACCATGTACAAATTGTATTGACAAAGTTATTAGCTTCCTGTATCATTATCGAAATACTCTGCGATTTTCAAGGGTTTGTACGGTTTTCCTTGATATGTTTACTATTACCTTAATCTACATACTATAATTCTCCTAATAATAATAATAATTAATTTTCTACCAATTAATTGCAGAAATGAACATAAAATTCAAACAGCCTCAACTGGACATCTGCAACAAATGTGAACTTTTAAAAATTAAAATCGAGGCATCAACATCAGAGGTAGAAAAACAACAATTGAAAAACGATCAAGAAATTCATTATAGACAAGCATAAAAACTTATGCAGCTAAGAGAGAGGACAAATTATTAGCTAAATCTTCAGACACAATTAAAACATATACCTTTGATTTACAACAATGTTTAGCTAATCCGTACTTGAAAACTTCGGTGTATTTTTACAAACGTCCACTGTGGGCTTATAACTTAAAGGTTCACGACTGTGTTACTGGCACGAAGGCAAAGAGGAGCAAGAGGAGGCAATGGAATTGATTCCTGTGTTTTTAACCATTTAAAACAATTACTATTTTATTATTTTAATTAGTGATTCATGTAGCGGTCAAAATAAGAATTCATTTCTTGCCAGCATGTTCTCGATTGCTGCATCAAATTTAAATTTAAACACAATCGATCATAAATTCCTTGTTCCTGGTCACACACACACATGGAGTGTGACTGACGGTGATAATCCAATAATTGAAAAAAAGAAATTTGTACGACGAAATTTTGTTGTAAGAGAGATCGATCAAAACAGTTTTTATGATTTTTCCACAATTATCAAAGCCAAATTTATGTGGCGGAAAAAAATAAAGACATAGAATGTTTCTGCTGGTCCAATATTAGATGGCTAAGATTTACAAGAGAGTTTGGTAAAATTTTTTTGGGCAGTTGGCAGTTTCGGTACAGAAGAACCATTTCAAATAATAAATATTGTTAAACCGGGAGTAAATCGTGTGATTATGAGCGATGTACCGCTATGTTACAGGAAACCCCTAAAAATTAATAAGGAAAAGAAGAGGGATCTTATTTCTCTTCTTTTATTGATAGATCAGGAATTTCAAATTTTTTACCAAACCCTGCGCTCTGATGACCAAATTGAAACATTGATTCTGATATCATTCATGACAGCAGCGATTGTTCAAGCTTAATTGTTCATGGCTAAGGAATATGAATTTAAAGTTGCTAACATGTTTAGGTTTAATTTTTATCTTATAAATTGAAATGTACTGGTTTAAGTTTAAATAAATCCAAAGAATCACTTATCTAAGACAAGTTTTCTAAATAAAGAAAGATCGTTACACAAAACCACTTATCTCACACATTTATGAGTCTCCGGAAATCTAGTGGTTGCTTGTTCTATTTTCAAGGGCCCTCAAGCGTTATTATAATTCCTATACCACAAACCAAATATAAATTTTATAAAGTTACGAGTACATAATTTTATCATCAAAGTAATTTAAGTTCGTTTATTGTCTCCTGAAAAGTTCATAAAAAAAAGATAAGTGGTTATGTTGCGAGATGTAGCGTAAGTTAAATTATTTTCGCAAACTGAAAATTGATATAGCATTTTTTATTATCTACTAATTAGAACAATCAGTTATTCAAGACGGCAGCATGGCAGCGTATGGATTGAAGAAGGTGTATGAGACTATTACGGCAAGTATGTTACCCACTAGCCAGACCGAGAGGAGTGCCGATGCAGTAAAGGCAAAATTTACTGATTTAAAATCACATACTCAACAAAATTGTATGGCAATTAACAAACACATAAAAGAAACGATGTGATCTGAACCGAAAGAAGTTAGCGAAGTCGAAAAAGCGGTGCTCAAAATACCAGGCCTCCAATCTTATTTCACACTAAATTCAAATGGATCGATTGTGTAGAATGTGGCCATTACATAAATATATACCGCCACAATATATCCGCGCTCACTCATTCACATTGTACATTCTCAACCGCAACCGCTCGACTATCTGTTGCTACTTTAACAATTCACGCATAAAAACGAAAATAACTCAAAGTAAAAATTCATCTCTAAAAACATCGGTTCATCCGCTCCTAATTTCGTTTTCTCATATTTCGTTCTTCTTTATTCAGTCGAAGCAACAAACTCCAAGTTATAAGACGTCGATGGTTCGATGCTCGTCATAACCCATGTTTTTATTACAATTATTTATTGTGATCATCGAAACATGTTTATACACCACTGCACAAATGCATATTGATCTAGTAAAAACAAGAACGTCCGAGATATAGCGTACAAAGGAAGACGTGGTTTAGTGATTGAAGAATAAAATGAACCACAACACAAATACATACACACATTATGACCAGCCATAAACGATATTTCCAGATGTTATTATGGGTCATAAACAGAATACACAAGAATGAAGATGATTTATGACACACAATAAAGGAAATTTCGAGAGCAGTATCAAACTGGTATATAAACATGACCGATGGCAAACTGAGGATAGTTTTTGGTTTACTGTAAATCGTGTAACAAATGAAATAAATCTGTTGTCATAGCCCCCATCAGTGGCAAGCGCACAGATTTAAAGAAGTAAAGTAAAAGCGAATATTACAGTGTATAAAAGTAAAGTGGAACAAAGTCGAGTACACGCAGTGTTTTTAACTGCAAAATCAGGACGAACTCAGAAGCCCAGTTCGTAACATTACATTAAATGAGGTGTCCGTTTCCAAAACTGCCTATTCGCAGCTAAGTTGTTTTTTGGTAAAACGAAAATTTCTTAAATGAAAGTTTTTTTTGAGTTATAATGTACTTTTATTGCTTTTTATTGTTCCTGAGGTACTTAAGAAAAAAATAAGCCAATTTGACTCGTGGGAAATTAATAACTAATTTTTTAAACGACTTATTAAAACCAAAATGGAGAGTTTTGGAAACAACTAAATTTTTAGATTGTTTTGGAACAGCAAGAAATGTTTTTGGGTAGTTTTGGAAAAAAACACTAATTTATTTATTAAGAATTCAGTCTCTATTTATTTTGTCAAATAATTCAGTCTCGAAATAAAATATACTAAATACATAAAATAATTATGTACAATATAATATTTAGAAAATAACACAAACTCATTTTATTAAGTTTAATAACTTAAACCAAAAAAAAATCACTTTAAATTTGCATTGCATCCTGTTCCATAACATTAGACAATATTTCGTCATCTTCGTCTAGAACATTAGGAGTTTCAGGGGCATCGCAGTTATCAATAACATCCTTATAATATTTAAGCGATTGGCAGTTTCTCCAATCCAATCCGAAATGTTTGCTCAACAAACAATTTATCAACATCGTCGAATTTCGTTTTCTTCACCTTGGCTTCTAGAGGCACTTCCATTGGAACTATATTGCTAGCATTTCGAAACCTTTTAAAAATCGATTTCGGGTTGCCTAGCTCAACTCTATAGTTTACTTCCCCTTGAATATATATATTATTTTCACTTTTTCGTTGAAAAATAAATTTTTTGCAGGGCGCAAATTTAAAATGCCAGTTAATGAGGGGCTTGAAAACCTGTTGGGCTGTCGATTTCCAATCCTAAACTAGAAGGTCCTCTAAATTGAAAACCGTTCCGTGATCTTTGAATATATCAATATATTCTTCGGGCTGTACAATTGTTTCTTTCTTTTTAACTATCTTTTCTATGCGTCCAAAAACTCGATCCGGTGGGATAAAAGAGTGTCCTGGTACTGGAAAAAATATTGTCACTTGCGTAATTTGTACTGGAGCGTTGTTCAGCCATTTTGTTACCATAGAAATCATTGAACGGTTTTTATTTTGCCCACCACATCCATCACAAAAAAGTTTAACTGAAGTGACACTTTCATCAAACTGAGTCAAATTTAATTGATGGTAAACCGCAGAAGCGATTTCACTAAACCCTTTGGGTCTCTTCCACATAAAACAAAAAAACTTTTGCCATGATTGGTTAGATTTTGAAGAACCTTTGCATATAGTGAAATTGTACTGATACAGCTGCCTTGAAAAATATGTCGACTGATCTGGCAATTTAGGCAAGACCATGTTTTTTTGGCAATCGAAAGAGAATGCAATTTCATGGTCGTTTTCTTTTCGCAATTCTTCGTAAAATGTTTTTGCTCTCTGTTTGTGAACGTATAATTCCGTCATCGCTCGGCGTTTTCCTACAAGGTCCACTGAATTTTTTATAACTTCTTTGAGGCACAAACATTTGGAACATACATCGGTTGATGGAGAGGCAAAGCTTAGATTGAATCTGTTCACAAAAATTTTGCGAAAAAGTCATATTTAACCAAATAAGAAACATTCTCTGAATTAAATTGCTTCCACAGTATTTTGATGCTTAACTCACTAGGCAGATACTGTTTATTTATATTGGAGTTTCGGCAATAATGTGATTGTAGGGTTTGCAAATCACTAATGAATTTGATAACTTGTTCTGTTCTGTCCTCATGCTTTTGTGAAAATCTTTTACCACCGCGATTTTCCTTCGGTACCATGCTGGCTGTTTGAAAATTCCGGCAAATGCGTTGCAGGCGGAATCTCGATATTTTTAAAACTTTTAATATAGATTTTGACATACCTTAACGACTTTGTATGTTCTTCCATAAAGTTTTGGGATATGATAAGTAGTTGATACGTTTTTCTTTCGACTTTTAGTTCTAATGGGAGCAGTAGTTACACAATGTTTGAGTAGATAGTAATCTTGCTCGATTTTTGATTTGTTATCATAAAATTTTTGATGAAACCTCCTTATATCTTGCATAGATAATGAGCTGCAATAATAGCTTGAAGAAGTTGGATGCTTGCAAAATGGTAGAGTTGGCAAGGCTTTTGCGGAATGCCTAATAGTAACCAATAATGTTATTAAGATTAATTCGCTTGATAAATTTTAAAAAGGACATTTACTTTAGATGTTTCTTCTTTGTCTTTAGCCAATTTTTTTTATCTTGATTTTTTTTTCTGCCTTTTCCTGGCCCACATAATTTTGCCTTTCCATCAATACGATCCGATTCTTCTATATTCATAGTTATTATTGTATGTATATAATTACAATTATTTTCAAAACTTGAATTGTACAACTACACTCACTTAAGCACAATTAAGTCATTGAAAAATTATTCGTAGATTTTGTAATTTACGTCATAGAAACACGTCACATAAATTTAAAGAACGGTCACTATGATAAAATGTATTTCAAAATTCAATGCTACAGTGTGAAAACACAAAATGGAACAATTTATTATTAATTACCGATTATTTACATTTATTTCAACAAAATTGGATAAAACGTTGTATGCTACTCGTGAGCAAAGAGATATTATCCACTCGGGATAATGTCCCACTCGGCTATCGCCTCGGGGGACAAACTTATCCCTCATGGATAATATCTCGTTTTGCTCACTAGTACCATAAATAACTATAATTTAATAATAGTTATATTATTACACATCCGACGCGTACTAATTTTAAAATCCAAATGAATAAAATCCAATTTCATTCGAAAATACTGTTGGATAATAACGGTATTACGAATCATACGGTAGATTTAAAAAAACATTTAGAGAGTTTTGGAAATAAATGTGTCCTTAAATTATAGAATATATGCAGTTTTGGAACAAAACACAAAACGTAAAAATAGAGAGTTTTGGAACACACGTGTTTAACAATTTAGAGAGTATTGGAAAAGTTCACATTTTTTTTCTTGATTTTATGGCATAAAAGATGGTTCTGGCACATTATTTTGGATTTTGTATTGTAGCCCTCTCCGAGAGCTTTAATTTGATATATAACAAGCGATTATTTCAAAAATGTGTTTTAGGCAGTTTCGGAAGCGGATACCTCAAATAATGGTTAAACATTTTTATTTTGTAAAGTTATAAAAATAATCAATTTCCTTGTTCTTCGATTTACTGGTAGTTTCTATCAACAGATTTGACAATCGGATGTTGTTTTTATTGTGGCTTGTTGCCAATTATATAAGACAACATCAATGATTAGAGCTCATGATTTGCTTGTTCTAAGTACACTTTCTTGATTTGTTTTCTGTTTTGTATGTTTTGAAATTCTTATATATCAGAGTACTTTGGACGAAGTTTCTGTGGTCTGATGTTGTACATAGTTTCACATTGCATATGGTATCGAGGAGCGTCTTTTATGATTTTATTAACGATGACCAGATTATTTTCTAAAACTACTTTGTAAATTATGAAATAAAACAAAGTTTATTTTGAAAAGACTAATTATCTTAACGCACATTTACAAGCTTTGTGAGATTAGAGACATATTTCCGAAATTTATCTTAATTCTCGTTCATTTATGTATTTACTTAATCCTTCTTTTCTAAATGAAAGAACATTATTAAATTCATTAATCATTAAATACAATTTTTTTCGGACATTTCACTTACTCCCACACGTCTTTGTTTTGAAATTATTTCCCTCCAGCAAATATGTATATAACTCATAATTACACATTCTTGCGTTGATAATTGGGGTTTATTCATGGAATTCGAAAAAATATCTAAAATTTGTTTGTTTGTTTTTGTATACCATAAATACTCATAATTGTTAATTCAACTCGTTATTTCAACATCATACCTAAACCAAACCATGCTCGTATTTTAATGTTTAATGCTTTAATATTTCATTGTAAATAATATTGAACATCAAACTCGTACTAATACGTAATAATTATTTAAAATATAATCTTAAGGATAAGACACATCAAACGTGTTCTTTTGCGTTTTTCTTTTTTTTTAAATAAGCATAGTTTTGCTTGAACGAGTATTAATAAGATATTAAACATTTAAAATTATAAATTATTTTACGAAAATAAGTTTAGTCTCAAAGAATATTTTATCGTATTTTTTCGAGTTACTAAACCAGCCAAATCCACTATAGCACCCATGGTATTTACTGTGCTGCTCCTAAACCAATAAATCACTAAAATTAAGTGTTAACAATTAGCATGCCGCTTATACACAAATCACTTAGTAGAGATTACGCCATACGCATATTCGCCGGGATTCGTTCATTATGGCAGCATATTTCAAAACGAAATCATAAGTAAATAAAAACAATACAGCAATAAATACAAAACCATATGTATGCATTTTTTAAATATTTAACACCCTGTATCTTAAAAAACAACACAAAAAAAAAATCATGTTCCATACAATTTTTTTTTCTCAGTGTTACACATTCAGAACATAAAAATCATAAAATTAAAACATGACTTCTAAAAATTTGTGATATGCTGCGATTAGATTTAAAAATAAAACAACACGGTTTCTGTTACACTGTTCTTTTTTATTCCAACTTTAATACACTTATTCCAATGATCCTCCAATAATGTTATACTATCACTGTAATGATTTTACGTCAAATGACTCGTGTGAACACGTGCATTGTCCTGATGAAAAATTATTTTTTTTTCTTCTGTAAAGCGGTTCTTCTTTCACGAATTTTTTTATCCAACTGGTCCAAAAGGTTGCAATAATATTCAGAATTAATTGTTTTACCTTTTTTAAGATAATCAATCAACAAAATCCCTTTTAAATCCCAAAAAACTGATGCCATTACCTTTTTAGCCGATCGTTCTAACTTCACTGAAAAAATCGGTTTCATTCTGCTTAAAATGCTTCGAATTACGCTGAGAAATTTGTTTTCGATTCAGTTTTTGTTGAATTGTTAAGGAATGCGGCACCACTTTTCCAAACAGTTTTTTCATAAGTAATTCTTCAAACTTGGATCTTCACAAACAATATTATACACTTGCTCAATGATTTCTGGTATTGTTGCACTTTTTGGACGTCCACTACGTGGTTCATCTTCAACGCTTGAACGACCACGTTTGAACTCTAAAACTCATCGATGCACAGTTGGAAATGAAGGAGCAGATTCCTTAAACACTTTTACCATTCTTGTATGAATTTCTATTGCTGATAAACCTTCCAAAACAAAGAATTTTATCACTGCACGATATTCAGTATTTTCCTTTGTAAACGAATACAAAAATAAAATAAAAATTTGTATGTGTTCAAATTAAAGATAAATCCTCTACTGGTTAATAGGTGTCACTTTCAATACTTTCAACCAACCTGTATAATAAAATCATATTGTGACGGTGACACCTAGTGTGTAATAGAATAAGTTAAATTAATAGGTCAATGTTTAACTGTACTAAAATAGAATTTTCCATGATAAAATTGTTACGTATTGTTTCTACGCTAGTCTAACTGGAAAAGTCATGAACTTTCGAGAAGTTTGGTTTATGTATATAAAAAGGCGAACGAAGTCGAATTGGATTAGTAATATTTGGTAAGCGATAGTTTAAAGATTAAAAGGAATTAAAAAGTGATTTAAAAAGTGTTTTAGTGTAAAATAAAAAGTAAAAGTGAACAGTAAAATTTGAGAATAATTTGTATAAAGTGATTATGTGAATTTTTATTGATAAACTGTGTTGTAATAAATTTTGTGAAATAAATAAATTTGTCGGTGATAAATTAAATTGATTTTGTATTACTCACAATCCAGTGATATGAACCTTAATTGACAAGGCAAAAACGTAACAATATTGTTACGTTTTTGCCTTGTCAATTAAGGTTCGTATCACTGGATTGTGAATAAAACCAATTCAATTTAATTTATCACCAACGAATTTATTTAGTTAACACAAGAATTATTAACACAAACCAAACTTCTAGAAAGCTCATGATTTTTCTAGTTAGAAAAGTGTAGAACAATTTTATCATGGAAAATTCCATTTTAGTACAGTTTAACATTGAGCTATTAATTTAACTTATTCTATTATGCACTAGGTGTCACCGTCACAATATATTATTGTGACGGTGACACCTAGCGTGTGATAGAATAAGTTAAATTAATAGCTCAATGTTAACCTGTACTAAAATGGAATTTTCCATGATAAAAATTGGTACGTAATGTTTCTACGCTATTCTAACTGGAAAAGTCATGAGATTTCTAGAAGTTTGGTTTGTGTATAAAAAAAAAGGCGAACGAAGTCGAATTGGATTAGTAGTATTTGGAAAGCGACAGTGTGAAGATTAAAAAGTAATTAAAAATTGATTTAAAAAGTGTTGTAGTGCGGAATAAAAATTATAAGTGAACAATAAAATTGTGTGAAAATTATTTAAAGTGATTTTGTGAATTATCGTTAGTAAATAGTGTTGTTATAATTTTTGTGTGGCATGAATAAATTCGTTTGGGATAGATTGAATTGATTTTGTTTTATTTACAATCCAGTGATACGAACCTTAATTGACAAGGCAAAAACGTAACATTATATTCCAATATGTATTAAAATAATTTAATATCTAATTACGAAAAATATTATTTTAATAATGTATAAAACTTTACCTTTTGCGCGGTATTATTTTAGTACTAATACCCGTCGCGCATCATTTTCGTTCGTTTTTTTTTTTTGTAATTTTACATATACATTTTTTCTGTCATGAACCTTTAATAGTACTGCGTATTTAAATTGATATTTAAACAAAAATGGACAAATTTATTATAAGAAAATCTAAAAATATTGATGAGAATCCGATTAATTTGGATTTGGAAGATACATTCTCGTGAAATTGTTGAAAAACAACCAGATACGAGTACATCTGTAAACTTCTGTTGCTAGTGCGACTGTAAAAAAACGTAAATATATGGATTCCTATCTTGAATATGGGTTTACACGTAGTATAGTGAAATTATGATTGGGGAAAAATAAAGTGAGGAACTGAAGCTGGTTCTTTTATCGAAAAACAGTTCTGTTAGACGTATTAAAGACATCAGGAATGACTTACGAAGTCAGTTAATTGATTTACTAAAGAAAAGTCCATTGTTTGCAATTCAATTCGACGAATCGACAGATACTGCAAATTTAGCCTTATTGCTTACTTATGTTCAAAAATGGCATATCATGGAAGAACTTTATTGGAATTTGTACTGATGGTGCCGTTGCCATGACGGGAAAATTTAAAAGCATAATTCCAAGGATTAAATTGCTACCAGACACCCAGCACATAACCTACACACATTGTATGACTTACAAAGAATCATTAGCTGCAAGCAAATTAACTCCTAATCTAACCAAAATTTTAAAGGAATCCGTCAAAACTGTAAATTTCATTAAAAGTCGGCCCTTAAAATCGCGTCTATTTTCGCAACTCTGTATGAGTATGTCATCAGAGCATGATAAACTTCTCCTTCATACGAAAGTTAGATGGTTAGAATTTAAGGATTAAGTAAGACTTTTCTTGCTCGATAAAAATCCAAAATTGGCTGCGATGTTTTGTAACGAATATTGGCTTAGTTTGTAACGAAACCGCAAGATTTCGTTATCAGATCATAGTGACAGAGGTCTGGTGCGGTATCATTAGCCGACTAAAACTCAGGGTTGGCGTGGGGGTTTCCAGACATGACTACTATGCTTGAATAACCGCATATTTAAAAACTCAAAAACTAGATACTTGAACGACGACTGCCACTTCTCCAGGAGCTAAGAAAATTATAAACCGGGTGCAGGCGTTCGGAATGACAGCTCCGCCGCGCCAAATCCCCGCACGTTCTGCCCTGGATCAATTGGTTGGACATCCAATGATGTGGCCGATCCCATAAGATTTATATTTGTTCCAACAGTAGATTCGATACTCATTGGGATGTCCTGAGTTAAATTTGTTTGGCCTCCCAATATTTCTTTGGAAGCAAAATTAATTTCCACTTTCTCGGCTGTGTCGATGGATTTATTTAAGTCGTTAGAGTTTTGCAGGAAACCGTCTAATGACTCGAATAACTTCATGCACGATTGTAACAACCGCTGCCCCGCCTCATGATACGTAGGGGAAAGAGAGACACGTTCCAAACGTCCTTGTACATGTACCAACCGATACCAAATTTGTTGGGTATTATTGACTCTGCTTCTGAAAGGATTGATTTTAAGGCGTGATTTTAAACGTCCTCGTACATGTACCAACCGATATCAAATTTGCTGGGGTTGGTTGTTCAAACTGGAAGTTTGATAGTTTAGCACGGCAACTTTCAATTTTACCATTTGGATTTTTGCTTGCTTTTCCATGCATTCGATGTGGAACACCAACAGGATTCGCCGTTTCCGCTTCAATTTGTTGTTGAAGAACGACTAAAACATCGTCAGCACCAGTCAATATACCTCGTATCTCACATTCCACCTCGATCTCGTCAGGTTTTAGAGCCGAAACTAACATTTTATTATCGCCCATCATGCGGCACCAAAGAGTACTGACAATTTAGTATGAAATGTCTCGTATAATATTAAGTTATAACCGGCGGAGACCGACGAAGTTTGTTAAAAGAGACCTGGAAAAAAACTGAAAAGTGACTAAAGGATGGACCCCGGCCATCGAGAGAATGAACCGCCCAATCAACACCACAGCGGTGGAAATAGCTGGTTTCGCCATCTTAATGCTCAAGGTATATGGAACCACAATGATTAACGTTCCCGCAGGGTCATAAGACGCACGCGTCGGAGCCCGCAAGGAACGCTCCTCACTGAGGTAGTCGGACTGCAAATTAAAAAAAAATAGAGACAAATGTGCTAAGTAAAGCGACGGTACGCAGAAGCCTAAAACTGAAAAAAACAAAATAGAATATAAAAATTCAGAAACTAAACCCAAAACAACGGAGAGATGAGGTAGCCACAATCATACACCACAAGGTGGAAATAAACACTCACATTCAACCGATGAACTGAGAATAGGGATTAATACTCATATCTGCACGTAATCAAACAGCTGTACGCAGGTTACATTGAAGATATGTGTGCCAATCGGGTAAGGGAAACCTAATGTACCCATCCATGCTAAACTCAAACAACGCAGGCGTCGGATATTAACATGAATAAGTATACCAAGGAAATAACCTGTGAAACACTAACAGAATTAAATTAAAGTTAATATAGCCAGAAAGTGTGGGCGCCACTGTAACGAAACCGCGAGATTTCGTTATCAGATCATAGTGACAGAGGTCTGGTGCGGTATCATTAGCCGACTAAAACTCAGGGTTGGCGTGGGGGTTTCCAGACATGACTACTATGCTTGAATAACCGCATATTTAAAAACTCAAAAACTAGATACTTGAACGACGACTGCCACATCTCCAGGAGCTAAGAAAATTATAAACCGGGTGCAGGCGTTCGGAATGACAGCTCCGCCCCGAAGGCCCCCTTATCATCGACCCGCCTACCGGAATTGCCTTTCCGATCACGGCGGTCACCGATGCCTTGGGTAATACGGAAGGACGCCTTGAGGGAGATTATGGAAGGACCGACTAAGCACGATAAATCCCTACCCCGTACGTCTATCCAAACCCATTCGCCTCACTGTACTCACTCATACTATAGAAAGGAAAAGACAAAAAATTTCGGCAAATAAAAGCAAGAAACCCGAAACTGCCAGCGTGAGTAAGAGAAAAACGAGTAAAATAGACAGGGACAAAAAAAAAAGGCTTCGCCACTTGGCGCTGATTGATCCCGTGATTGCAAAATTTAGTAAAGGATGAAAAAACGTTATATAGGTGAATAATATATATATATATATATATATATATATATATCAAAAAATAATCAGCCAAGACCGGCTCACATAAAAATTTACGGGTAAAATTAAAGTCAGTTTTTGCTTTCAATAAAAAAAAAATTAAAAAAAACCATTGTTATATATTAAATTAATTATTGTGAATTACATAATAACTTTGTGATTGTGAATTGTATTATATCTTGTAATTGTATTGTAAAGTAATTTATATTAACAGAATATCATGTATCTTGATCTCTGTCTAGAACACGACGATTAATAAAAATAATGTAAACCAGTAGAGTCAGTCGTGAAATAAGAGTTGAATAAATAACATTATATCGATCGTCACTGATGTTTTATTAAATAATGAAGACACAACATGGCGCAGTTGATAACTAAAATAAGTTATAAAAAATACCAATAATAAATTGTTAATCATATGTGAAGTGTTATTACCGTGTGAATGGTATTACTGTTAAATGAGAATAACAATAATCATTATTAAAAATGAATAGTTTTAAACCACCGAACCCTTTAATTGTTCAAGGGAATTTGAGTGAAAATTGGCGAAAATTTAAACAACAGTTTAATATATATATATGGAGGCATCGGGATACAATGAATTGTTATCTGATAGAAAAGTCGCAATATTTCTCAATGTGGTCGGCGAAGACGCTGTCGATATTTTTAATACCATGAGTTTATCAGATGCGAAGCGGAAAGATCTGAAGGAAATATTGAACGCGTTTCAAACATACTGTAATCCACGGAAAAATATTTTATACCAACGATATCTCTTCTATACTCGTGATCAAAACGAAATAGAACAATTCGATCATTTCTTGACTGAGATCAAAAAGTTAGTGAAAGATGGCGAATTTGGCGAACAAGAAAATTCAATTTTACGTGATAGAATTGTACTGGGTCTACGCAATAAATCGTTACAAGAGAAAATTTTGAAGTTAAAAGATGAAGATGTAGAGCTCGAAAAAATTATTGAATACTGCAGAATAGCCGAAACCACCGAGTCACAGTTAAAAGTTGTTCAAGGTCGTCCGTCGGCAACAGTTAATACAACAGTACTGCATAACCCGGATCAAAGTAGTAAACCTGTCCATTCATCATCATCATCATCTCGAGTTCAATCATCACCTCATGTACACTACGGTACCAGTAAACAAGCTGAATCACCAAGGCGTGGGAATTTTTCATCAATCAGTAAACAGAAATGTCGATACTGTAATTATAATCATTCGTATAATAGATGTCCGGCGTATACCAGATACTGTAGTATGTGTGGAAGAAAAGGTCATTTTGCAACAGTATGCAGCAATTTTAATCATAGAATGGGAAAACATTTCGTAAAGGAAATTATTGAAAATAGGGAAGTAAATTGTGAAAATCAAAACGATAATAATGAATATGTATTAAGTGATGATAACGATTATTTTTTAAATTCACTTTCGGTTTTTTTTGTAGATGGTGATGATAGGGTTGCTGGAATCGAATCAAATGGATGGTATGAAGATTTAAATGTGGAAGGACATATTGTTGATTCTAAATTAGATTCAGGGGCGGACGTTAATATTATACCATTACACATCTTTAACCAAATGAAAGCGAGTAAGTCAAAACAGCTGAAACCAAATATGTCAAACTTAGAGGCGTATGGAGGATTTACGGTCAAAACTGAGGGACAAGTAGAGTTGTTGATAGATTATTCAGGTAAATTTTATTTAGAGAAATTTCTAATAGTAAACACGAGATCAAAACCAATATTAGGTTTAAAGTCTTGTATAGATCTCGGTTTGATTAAGCGTAAAGTTTGTGCTTTAGGGAACACTGTATCGGCATTTGTACAAGAAAACATTGAATTATTTAGCGGAATAGGAAAATTTCCTCAAAAATATAGTATCCAATTAAAAGACAACGCAATACCTGTAGCTAAGCCTCCAAATCGAATTCCAATTGCATTGAAAGAAAATGTTAAGAAAAAATTAAAAGAATTGTGTGCTGCTCGCATTATAGAAAAGGTTGATGAACCAAGCGAATGGGTTAGTAAGATGGTTGTAGTGGAAAAATCAAATAAAAAACTAAGAATTTGTCTTGATCCACAGGATCTAAATAAGAACTTAGTACCGAACTTTTATCAAATTCCCACTTTGAATGATATCAAATCTAAATTATTTGGCCAAAAATATTTTACAGTAATAGATTTAAAAGACGGATTTTGGCAGATCGAACTTGACGATATCTCGAGCCAGATCTGTACTTTTTCAACACCTTTCGGCTGTTATAAGTTTCTTAGGCTTCCATTTGGGTTAAATATAGCAGCCGAAGTTTTTCAAAGATTTAACTCTAAAATATTCGGTGATCTGCCTGGAGTAGTAGTTTATATCGACGATGTATTGGTTTTTGGAAAATCAAAGGACGAACATAATGAGAATCTAGCAAGGGTATTACAACATGCCAGAGAAGCTGGTATAAGATTCAATCCAAATAAAATACAGCTAGCTGTTGATAAAGTAGAATACTTAGGACACATCTTTTCACATCAAGGTGTATCTCCTCATCCAAATCGCATAAGTGCCATTTTAAATTATGAAATGCCAAAAGATAAAAGGGCTCTTCAACGTTATCTGGGCATGGTTAATTATTTAAGGGATTTTCTACCTCATTTGTCAGATAAAACAGCTCCGTTGCGGGCGCTGCTCAAGAATAACACAGAGTTTTTGTGGTTGCCGAATCACACAGGGGCTATCCTAGAAATTAATCAAATGTTGGTTAAGGCGCCTTTGCTTCAAAATTTTGACCCATCTCAAGATATAAATATTCAATGTGATGCATCAAATATAGGGTTAGGGTGTTGTCTTTTGCAAAATAATAAGCCTGTTTGTTATGCCTCAAAATCTCTAAGTGATGCTGAAAAAAATTATGCATCCATCGAAAAGGAATATCTCGCAGTTCTTTTTGCTTGTCGTAAGTTTCACCACTTCATTTATGGGAGACCAGTTACAGTTTATTCTGATCATCTACCATTAATTGCAATAAATAAAAAGGAAGTGAGTAAAATTTTCTCTCCTCGGCTTCAAAGAATTAAACTCAAATTACTGCGATATAACATCGAAATTAAGCACTTGCCAGGACGGTACATGTATATAGCTGATGCATTATCTCGTGCTTGCCCTGTTACGGATAATGTCGAAGAAGTTGATGAATCTCTAAACGATTTAGTTCATTCTATAAACGTTTCAAAGCGAAGGCTAAATGAGTTTAAAGAAAAAACTAACGAAGATTATGTTTTAAGCAAATTAAAATTTTTTTATTTAAACGGGTGGCCCAATTCTAAAAACAAAATAATTGATCTTTTGAAATTCTATTACAACAAAAGACAAGATATTAGTATAATTGATGTTTTATTATTTTATGAAACCCGTATTATGGTACCTCTTAATCTTAGAGAAACTATCCTAGATCTACTTCATGAAACACATTTAGGTATTACTAAAACCAAAGCCCAGGCCAGATCGTTGTTTTATTGGCCGAACATGGATAAAGATATAGAAGATACTATCATGAAATGTCATATCTGTGAAAAATTTCAACCGAATAATGTGAAAGAACCATTGATTCAGCATGATATTCCTACATTACCTTTTGAAATCATTGGTTGTGATCTATTTGATTTTGGAATAAGGTCTTATTTAGTTGCAGTAAATTATTTTTCGAAATGGATCGAATTAAAACCGTTGTCATCGAAACAATCATGTTCGGTAATTAAGGCACTTAAAGAAGTGTTTGCGGTACATGGTATTCCATCAAAAGTCATTGCAGATAATATGCCGTTAGCATCATACGAATTCAAAAATTTCAGTGAAACATGGAATTTTGAAATTACAACTTCAAGTCCAAACTACCCACGATCAAATGGCCTTGCCGAAAAGGCTGTTCATATTTGTAAGGCTATGCTTAAAAAATTAACGGAAAGCAGTGAAGGTGATTTAGACTTAATGCTATTAAATTATCGTAATACGCCTGTAGCTGGGTTAAAGTATTCTCCCGCACAAATGCTTAATAGCCGTAAACTTCGCACCAAACTCCCTGTAATTAATGAAATGTTGAAACCTTCACCTTTACAACCTTTGTTATTCGCAATCAAAAAATTAAAGAACACTATGATAAAAATACAAGATGTAAAACTAATTCGTTTACAGAGGGTGATCCTGTAATGTATAGAAATGGTCCCAAAGACCATTGGTATCGGGGAAAGGTTATGTCGAGAAATACAGAACCTAGATCATATAACATACTTAATCAAAATAATAACATAGTACGACGAAATACATTTCACATGAGAAAATCGTTCAACAACTCTACCATTCCTCCTGTAGAACCGGATATTGATTATGATTATGTTTTCAACAAAGTAAATCAAAGATATGTCCACACAGAAACTTCACCTAATCCAATATCAACAAACAATAATTCACAGCAACCTTCTTCATCACAACGACTAGTAACTACCAGATATGGCAGGTTAATAAAAAAAACCTGATTACTTTAAATCGGATCAATTTTAATACATATTATTATTAATACTTAAATTAAAATTTAAATAAATTCTAGATGAGGGGATGTTATATATTAAATTAATTATTGTGAATTACATAATAACTTTGTGATTGTGAATTGTATTATATCTTGTAATTGTATTGTACAGTAATTTATATTAACAGAATATCATGTATCTTGATCTCTGTCTAGAACACGACGATTAATAAAAATAATGTAAACCAGTAGAGTCAGTCGTGAAATAAGAGTTGAATAAATAACATTATATCGATCGTCACTGATGTTTTATTAAATAATGAAGACACAACAACCATACCTCTAGGTTCTTACCTGGGACGACTCTTAACTGTTGTGGTGATGAGTTGCTCCCACGTCTCAGGTACCCCCTCTCAATGGTTGCCCTGGCTCCACGGCCGGGAATACTTCCTTAATATCACAGCCAAACGCCCTCCGGTTACCGAAATAAAAAAACTCAGACGGCACAACCGCTTTACCCGTTAAGATATGCACTATCTCGTATACCGTAAATCAGTATCACGACACTTGCGAGCAATAAGATTTACTCGATACTTGTTTTTTTTTATATATTTTTTTATGTACGTTTTAAACCATACATTCACTCACTCACAACCAATGAGTAGAAGAAGACAAAAATAACATCCAGAGCCACTCAAATTAAAAAACTCATAAAATCAAATTATTGATTACACTGTGTGGTGATTTTATTTATTTATATTTATATTTATCTAGTTTATTTTTATTTACAAAACTTTTTCCCAACAATGAAAACCCTGTCGTACTTAAACATTTGTAGACATTGGTTCTCTTTTAATTATAATTAGGGGTTTTATTTTTGTATGCACCAAACCAATTTATTTATTGACTATTATATAATATATTTTTTTTTCGAAACATATACTTTCAACTCATGCGTGACATATCATGATTATAAAAAAAAAAACAAAATAAAGCCTAACGGCATCAATTATAGTCCATAAAAAAAAATAAAGGCGCACGGGACTAAAATATAACTATAAAAACAACCAATGGCCACACGGCACTAAATATATACTTAATGTTAACTATTAAAAAACTTTATTTTATTAAAGAACCATTTTACTTTACTTTATTAAAAATAAAAACACAATTTTAAAGTTTTAGCTAGTACACAGTTTTAGTTGATAACACAACCAAACTTTTAGCCACCGTGCATCATCAAAATCCAAACTTGACTGATCACATTATCTCTTCTCCAAAAATGTTACGTTTTTTTTTTTTTTCTTTGATGACGCGGAATTATTAATATTATTAATATTATTCCCCTACACGAACTTTCTCCAACCTCACAACGATGCAATCACGTATATCAACAGCATCAATACATGGCCCACGAAATAGTACCAGCGCATACTCTCTTCAAACCACATGGTCAAAAATCACCTCAGATTTTTGTTGCACCAATGATTATGCGTTATACTATGTATATTGTACCAATCAGCTTTTTACATCGAATCATCGTCCGCTCAATTAACAACAATACCTGTTGACTTTCTCAACTCAAACAACTAATAAGCCAAAACCAATTCACAATCGGTGTTAGTCGATGAGGAGAAACATAAAAATCAATAATAATGCGGGGTAATCTAAAACAATAATGACTCAGAATTGTTAATACAAAATACACATATATAATTTTTAGAAAAGCAGTTTCATAAATATTTCCCATACGAATTTAAATTTGAAAGCTTTGGGTGGGTTCAACACCCTTAAGGCGTTACACACCAGCGAAATTTCCATGGTGGATTTCGAGGATCCCGGCCCTCTTTCACCTGTGGGCCTCTCGATGGGCGGGCCATCTGATGGGGAGCTTCGTGGACACCTCAGGAGATGAGGTTTCGGCGCCGAAAGTGAGGGGATCTCCTTTGTCAAAGCAGAGGAAGTATGGACATCGGGGAGGATCTGAAGGGTGAGGTTAATGCTATTGACAAACCTCTCGCGGTTCATCGCATAAAAATGTGTGGAGTCGCGAAAAAGTAGTATAAGAGGCTTCTAGAAGCTATACAAAGTTTCTGAGATGCGGCCACAGAGGGAGACTGGTGCTCCTACTGAGGCGTCATCGTCTAAAAGAGTTCGGTCGGATGACGGTACTCCACTGGCACTTAAAAATGCCAAGGAGATGAATCTGTCGCAGTTGTCTCTGGATTTTCAGTCCAGCCTGGAGTCACTTCAGGTAGGCTGCAGAGTCGAAGTTCATTGCGATGTTGCCCTCTGGTTTTCCTGAAGTTCTCCTAACTGGAGAGCAACTTAAGGCTGTCCAGGAGGCCATTTTAGACAAGGTGCTGGAGGAGGAAGCCAAGTAGGTTAACCCTAAGTTCTATGGCAGTCAGCTTCGGCGTGGTTGTCTGAAAGTCACCTGCACTGACCGGGCGACACATGGATGCTGTTTCTACGACTTGGAAGCGGTGTAGCGTGCCAAAATTAAAACAAATAATTTTAGGGTTCGAAATATCAGATTCCAAAAAAAAAATTAATTTTATTAAAAAAACAGATTTTAAAGTTATTCTCATACAATATAATATTCAAAAATTGAAAAATGAAATTAAAATATAAAAAATTAGGTGATATTAAATTAATCAAGAAAAAGCACTTTTAGTTTGAAAGAGTTCAGTTTCATCATCTTGCGTTTTACCAATTATGCGCTTTCCTGGAACATTCCGTTGTTTTCCGCTGAATAAATAAAAATGAAATAAACAAAAAAAAACTACCATCAATAACCAGGCACAAGTCTGGTGTTTTACGTAAACCACACACACCAAAAAAAAATCAACGAATAATGAAAAGCCTTATTTAACGTTGGGCGCCAGATATCTACTAATAGCACGCTTCCCGGCAGAACTCAGTCCACAGTCCACTCACGCGTGGGTTCAAAGGATGTAAGCAACAGATCTTTCCGAGATCTCAAAGAAATTAATTATTCAAAAAAATAAATTTTTTTTTTTTTTTTTTTTTTAATTTAAAATAAATTTTTATTTATTTATTTTATGTAATTACAATCTAGTCTCCTGGACTAATTAGCAATTTGTTTCTGACTTAATTTACTAACTTAAATTAATCTATGACTTCTTCCCATTGGCATTCCATAGTGTTTGGTAAATTGAAATAAACCACATCTTTGTTGTGGATTTTAGATCAGCATAATGCTGCTTAAACTGACAATCACACCAGCTCAAAAGGTTTGGTTCTTTTAAGTCTGCGAACTAAATTCGTGATGCTTAGGAGCTGAGTTGCCTCAATGTTCACATGTTGGCGGAGCCTTTCTTCATGTCTCCGTGCTTTTTCCTGGATTTCATTTAAGATGAGGTTCATTTTAAGGTCCCTATGAAGGTCATTGTTCCTAACATACCAAGGTGCATCAACGATGTTCCTTAATACCATATTCTGAAATCTTTGGATGATATTTACGTTGCTTTGTTTGGTACAACCCCAAAGCTGAATACTAGTACTACAGCACCTCACACGGCTTAACGACATACTACGTAAAAAAATAAATGGTAACAAAACAAAATAATGATGAAAAATAAAGAAATGAGAGGAGATATCTAAGAAACAATTAAACCAATCAAAAGGTAGTCAAATAAATAAAATCACCCACCAGTAACTTAGCTGCGCTTTCTCGTCGTCTTCTCTGCCATTCGTCCACAACTGTACATGTGTTTACTAATTGTTACTCCGGAAAGTTTCGATCTATCTGACGCTTTTTGGCCAATTCCGCTGGAGGAAACATCTAAACAAACAACCGCCTTTTCAATCTCGTCACGGGGTCATTTTCAGTTTGTTGTAATGCCGTTTGGACTCCATAATGCTTCCCAAACGCAGGCTAGACTTATGGATTTAGTGTTATGTGTCGATTTCGTCTATCTCGATGATATTATTATTTCCACAGAGACGTTTGAACATCATTTGGAGCTTCTGAAAATCGTTGCAGAAAGGCTGACTAAAGCATGTCTAACTATAAATTTAGAGAAATCTAAATTTCTTCAAAAAAGTATTAAATATTTGGGTTACGTTATATCTGCCGAGGGATTGAGGACTGATCCTGAAAAGGTACAAGGAATTTTGGATTATCCTGTTC
Source organism: Tipula vernalis (assembly GCA_958295665.1). Taxonomy (NCBI): domain Eukaryota; kingdom Metazoa; phylum Arthropoda; class Insecta; order Diptera; family Tipulidae; genus Tipula; species Tipula vernalis. Next base: position 148,635,175 of record OY282560.1, on the reverse strand, counting down.
CCACTTCGGTTAAAGCGGTCCGGAGACTTTGGGGATGGGGGGAATGTTACCGTAGATTCATCTCAAATTTCGCTACTCTCACGGCTCCTATCTCCGATCTTTGACAAAAGAAAAAAACGGTTCTGTTGGACCGAAGCGGCCAATTCAGCTTTTTTAGAAATCAAATCTCGATTTGTTTCCTCACCAATTTTATTTAACCCGAATTTTTCCTTACCATTTAATATCCAAACTGACGCCTCTAACGTAGGTATTGGTGCAGTATTAACCCAAGGATAGGAAATTAATAGCTCAGCAACAGAAATACCACACGACTGAAAAAGAATGCCTCGCCGTAATTACAGCCATTGAGAAATTTCGGCCTTACATAGAGGGAACCAAATTTACTGTGATCACAGATCATGCCTCTTTGGTGTGGTTGAATAACATTCATGACCCTAGTGGTCGTTTAGGGAGATGGGCGCTTAACCTTCAACAAAATAATTTTGAACTGAAACATAGGAAAGGCATATTTAATGTAGTACCCGATGCACTTTCCCGTAGCTTACAAATCGAAGCCGTAACATCTGGAACGGATCTATGGTATGATAATTTGAAAGCGGGGTTGGTAAACTCCCCGGAGAAATGTCCAACTTTACCAAAATAATGTCGAGAAATTGGTTGTACGCTTCGAAGATCGACACAAAGTTTTGCAATTATGTCACGATAGTCCCCTCTCTGCTCATCTGGGGGTGAAAAAAAACTTTAGGGAGAATTAAAGAAAAATATTATTGGCCAAAAATGTTAAACACTGTCAAAGACTATCTGCGTAAATGCGATATATGTAAAGCGTCGAAGGAATTTCCTACTGTAAAATCTCCTATAGGAATGGCAAAGATCCCACAAAGTCCTTGGTCGGTTATTGCCGTGGATTTTTTGGGGCTACTTTTCCCCTTAAAAAACTCCGAAACCTCTAAAATTTTTAAAATCTTGGAGCAAGATGTATTTTTGATTTTTGAAACTCCTCAAACGTTAATCTCTGATAATGGACCACACAGTTCATCTCAAATCAATTTCAGAGTTTTTTAGAAGATAACGGAGTCCAACATTATCGAAATGCGCGCTACCATCCGCAAAATAATCCAGCTGAAAGGGTCAACCGGGTTATTGTAGCCTCTATTCGTGCATATCTTAAGGATAATCGTAAAGATTGGGATAAAGAACTACATAAAATTGGCTGTGCACTTCGAACTGCAAAACATGAGTCGACTGGTTTTACCCAATACTACCTTAATTTCGGTCGTGAAATGTATCATTACGGATACGATATTGGAGGAGCCTCTGAAAACCAAGGTCACTTAAATTTCGACGAAATAATTCCGGCTACAGCAAAGAAACTAGAAGATTTTTCTAAATTATGATCGATTGTAGAGCAAAATCTGTAATTATAATTTGTACTATAATTTGAGAACAAGACCGGTTAAATTCTCGATTGGCGATATAGTCTGGAAGAAAAACTTTCAATTGTCTGACGCATCTAAGAATTTTTCATCTAAGCTGGCTAAACGAATTAAATGCAAAATCAAACAACAAATGGGGAGTAACGTGTATCTCTTGGAAGACTTGGAGGGTAAGGAATTAAGAGTATTCCATACTAAAGATTTCGATTGAACATTATCGAACGTTATAAATTTGGATTAACTATGATACTAATTTTTTTTTTGGGTTTTATTAATTATTTTTGTCTATAAGTTAAATATTTTTTTTTTTTTTTTACTTTTAATTACTATTATTTTTTTTTTTTGAAAAGCTATGAGTGGACGGGGTCTACTACAAGATAGTTCATTCGATGAACTCAACTTAATAAATCAGTCAAACGGTTTTTGCCTAACTATGAGTAGATAGATCTACTACAGGTAGTTCAGCCGTTGATCTTAAACAAATATGTCAGTCAAGTTTAGATTCGGTGGTTAAGTTTCGAATTCAATTTTGTTTGAATTAGTTTTCACGTTTGATGGTTGTTTCGGTGGTTCAAAGGTAATGGTTCAATAATTTGTTTATTCCGTATATTTGCTTGGAGCTTTCGTCAATGCCTGAGTGGTGTATGAGGAGACGGTGACGAAAGATACGTCTTTATTAATTTTTATTTGTTAATTTTTTTTTATTATTTGAGTTGGGTAAATTGTGTTTTCATCAATACCAGAACCGTAGCTCTGGGAATGAAAGTAACATTCTCTTATATTTTGTTTATTTTTTTTTTATTTTTTTCCTCTTTAGACCCATTAACATATTGCAGTTGTTAGTTCTGTATTTCATTGACAAAAGATTTGAAACTTGATATTTCAATTAGTATTTCTGTGTTTCGTTGAGATCGGATTTAATTGTCATATGCAACTTTTTTTTTTTACTCCAACTAGTAGTTCTGAGTCTTCATCAGTACCAGTAGTAAGGAATGGGCTCTCAATATATTTTTATTATTATTATTATTAATTAATTCTATTTTTGTTAGAACCGTTATTTGAGCTACCGATTGCCATCATTAATTGATTAATTAATTTTCCTCATTTTCGGGAATCTTTCAACAATATTTTTATGTCGAATTTGAAATTTAGACGAACTGAAAGAGCTAATATTAGGTATTACGAGTTAGTTATTCTTGGTGATGGGTTTTCTTAGTTATCTAAAGAATTTATTTAAGTACCTTAGAATTTGGTATAGTATGTACATTCTTGTTTTGGGAAATGAACTTATTTTTTTAAATCTCATTATTTGGACTCGATAATTTTACGTAATTTTGGTTTTGGGTTTTTTTGGTTTATTTAATTCTATTTTTTTATTTTTTTCATTTCCCAAGTTAGTTTTCATTTTGTAAGAAGAAAAAAAAAATTAATTAATTGTCATAAGGATGTAGTGTAAGGTTTTTTTTGGCTATCAATAATCAGTGAACGGTTATTTTTGTTGTATTGGATTTGATCTGATTTCCCTTCATTTGATCTTTTTGTTCTTTTTGTGAAGTTTAAAGCCAATAATAATAAAGCAATTAAGTGGCAATATACAGATGATGATCATTAATAAATGATACAGATTACATGAATGGAAATTATTTAAATTTATTATTCGACTTGTTTCTATCTTTGCTTAATGGATATCGATTTTTTTTATGTTTTTTCGAATATTTGTTTTTTTATTTAATGTAGATGTCATGCCGTGATATCCGACAAAGCTCTAGTCAAGCCAACAACCTTTTAGATATAAATAATATTGTTTTTAAATTTCAATTGTAAATCAACTCAAATAGGTGTAAGTCAGAATAGGTAAGTCGATTGGAGTTTAGTGGCTTAGTGGGTGCAGTAGCCGATAATTGTGGTCGAAGAGGGGGAACACATCCGGCATTTTCGTTTTTGGAAAGGTATATAAAGAAAACCAAACCGCATGTAGAAAAAAAAAAAGAAAAATCGATATACATTGAGCAAAGATAGAAACAAGTCGAATAATAAATTTAAATAATTTCCATTCATGTAATCTGCATCATTTATTAATGACCATCATCTGTATATTGCCACTTAATTGCTTTATTGTTATTGGCTTTAAAATTCACAAAAAGAACAAAAAGATCAAATGAAAGGAAATCAGATCAAATCCAATACAACAAAAAAACCGTTCACTGATTATTGAAAGCCAAATAAAACACCTTACAGCGGAATCAGTGAAACATGTTTTGTGTCAATGACCAGCCATTTTCGCAAAAGACTGCAACATCTAGGTTCGTTAAGAGCCTGATTATTGACTGGACCGCTTATTGATCAGGGTTCCAGCACAAAAGAACTTTTAGGTGGCAGTGCAAGATGGCTTGAACGCCCACATGGCCCTCCAAAAACTAAAAAAATACGTTTACCGTTACTTTCAATGCGGAAAACGAAACAAAAAAAAAATCTAAGAGATGAATTTTGGAAATTGTCAAAAATTGGATGTATCATAGTGGAAGCAGTCATGTATATATCGGTCACTCCATTTCTAATTTACAATATCTACGTTCCAAATTTTTTGGAAAAAAAAAAATAAAAACAGTCAAATTTTCACGTTTAGAAAGTACAACTTAAAAAATTTAAAGGTGATGGGTGGTTATACGATGCACAATTCATCACTCAGTCAACTGTAGCGCCCTTAGAAAAAAAAAAATTCTCCATTTTCGAAAAGATTTATTAGAACATACTATAGATTCAAACCAGTTTTTTAGCCAAGACTAGTGGGTTAAAAATGTTTGTAAAAATTATTGATTAAAATCTATATGCATACCCTAAAAGTTAGACTAAATAGTTGTCATGTATGAGGTTAGAATTGTACCCTAAAGATGATCATGATGGCACATACTGAGTTCTAGATATAAAATCATGAAATAAGGAATTTGATGAGATTCCTGATTTACCTACATCAGTCGCAGTGTTTACCGTTGTCTGAATAAAATTGCATTTTCAAAATTTACAAAAAAATCATCTCTAAATGTTCAGTAATAAATGTGACTTTAAATTTTGGTGTCTGTTGTAAGCATAATGCGATCGAACGACAGTAACATTCGTAACCATTAAATCAGGCTGATTTTTGTTTTGTATTTCCATAGAAATGCATAAATATGTGCATATTTTCCTTTCACTGGAAAACTTCTTCGATTATATAAAATTTTGGTAATTTACATTTTTGATTTATGAATATAATATGTACATGAATATATTAGAACTAACAATATGTAAACACTATTTGAATATGTATTTGTATGTTTATTTTACTGTTATTACCTTATCTCTGTACTCGTACATTTATATAAAATTCGTACGAAAATCTAATTCAAATGTAAATGACAATCATGATGTTGATAAGATGCAGGCATAACATAACCTATATAAAGCTTATCGCAACAAGAAAATTAAGTAAAAAATTTCATTTTGGCTAAATGTATGTATTATGTGTATCTGAATGTTTTTTCCTGCGAAAAATTTCAAAATTATTCTCAATTATTATTTATAACAGAATGAATATAATATTACATAGTGTTAGAACAAGGTAGATTATTACACGAACAAATAAGTCGACGACGAAGAAAAAAGCTTTCCACATAATTGAAACATTTAACATGCCATTAAGTTGATTATTTGTTTCAATTTTTCAAAAGTTTCATCGTATCCACACTAGATGATTGTAGACGACTTAAAACAACAAAGTTTTTGTTCTATTTCTGTTTTAAAGTGTTATGTGTCTCACAAACTAACATGATATGAAGTGAAGATACATAGATAATAAATAAAGATACAAAAACTTATTGTTATGCTATTTTAATGGTTGTTTAGTTAGTTTTAAGTATTTATCTAAATAGTATAATGGGGATCATAATACGTGTTTGTTGATTTCAAGCCTATACACTGAATTCAATATAAAAAGGCCGATGTCTATGTAATAATTCTCAACCCCCGAACCATAAGACAAATATGGTATAAATAGTTTTAGTCTGGCGAATAATTTCCACAAAAATCTCTTGAATCTTAAATATTTTTATTATTTCTACAATGTCTAACGAAAAAAAAAAAAAAAATCTTTGAGATTTAATGTTTCTCGTTTTTTTTCTGTATTCTTTAATTTAATTTAATATCTTTTATATCAAAAGCTCTAGCCCCTCATAAAACAAAAGGCTGACGTACATACGTATACATATAGATAAATAATTCAAAAAGCTTCATAAGCTTTTCCTTTTTAATTTGTGTTTCTGCTTCTTCTTTACTCGTACGTTTGTTATCATAAGAAATTAAATTTCAACAAAATGTATGAGCTTTCACGAAATTATATAAATTATAATAACAATAATTTGTTGCTTTTTATGGCCTTTTCCCATTTTATGTATATAAGTTTATTCCAATTTTATTAAAAAGACACGACCAGAAAAAATAGGAAGGAATTGAAAAAAAGATGCGAGCTACAACATGGTTGGAAAATTTAAAATATTAAAATAAAAAGTTTTATTATTGTTCCTTTATGTAAAATATGTACACCATAAAAAAATAAGACATCTTTGTAGTGGTACTATTGTACATACACTTAGTAGTTTATTAAGAATATTTTATGTTCACGATATTGTTCGTAATTTTTTTTTTGTTTCTCTTTTATAAAATGAAACATGTAAAACAGTTTTAACGTTCATTTATAAATAAATACTTTGTTGCAAAAGTTTTGGTTATAAATTATTTTAATTATAATTTTTGAATTTATTACAGATTTTTTTATAATAACTTTAAAAATTTAATTGGTTACAATATAAATTTCTTGGCAAACCAGCAAAAAATGTTTTTGTGGGAACAATGTGGCTTTTACTCTCATTTATATTTGATAGAATGAAATAAAGCAATCAGAAAAATTTTTTAGCTGCAGATTTTTCTGGATTTACTGGCTTTAGAGTTTTCTTTATAAAAAATGATTTTCAAAGTGGTGTCTGACTGTCAGTCTGTTATCAAAATGGATTAACGAATCGGGCTGAAAATATTAAAAATTATATTTAAGTTTTCTATATAAAAATAAAAGATCTTAGTGTCCGGTTCGACCGCAAGTTGGTATTCCAATCGTCGCAAGAAATAACGGTTTTTTGAGAGAAATTAAAAATTATATAAACTTTGTTAGTTGTAGCCGAAAATGAATCTCCTCCATACAATTAGTATTACAGTTTTATTAATAATCGATTTCTCCATTGCCATACAGTAAAAAAAATCCAATTGGTTTCCAATTGGCAAAAATACATAACCGACTATACCTGGCAATTCAATATTAAAAATATTAAATATTTTTTAGTACTAATTTTTGACATTTATTTGAAAAATGTTCTCCTACAGTCACAATTTTGTATTATGCTGTCCGAAATTTCCCCGCCTCATACATTTGTTGTGTCACTTTAAATAAATTAATTTCCGAGAAATATGGAGATGTTTTCGTGGCTTGCTTTTATATTGTGGTTAGACAGTGGCATATCTAATGCATATTTTTTAGATTCATGCTATTAAATTGTTAAGAATTGGTCGAGAACGATATGCTGACTCGCATTTCATTATTAATATATAATGGCTTTGCCAGCAAAGTATTCGGTAAACAAAGATAATCACCACTATTATGATTCAGGAGTCGATCGGCAAACGATAAGACTCGGTATTGCGTTTTCGTTTTTTCGTTTGATAAAAACAATATACAAAAAATGAAAAAGCAACACAGAGTTGTGCCGATTGTCGATCGACTCGACAACCATAATAGCTCAAGTAACATTTCGAAGCAAATGAATCTCTGATTTTTCTCTGAATGGTTTTATAATAGGCACAGTTTGCTATAGTATGAGTACTCTTTTATAGCAATTCAGAAGAAATTCAGAACTAAGTGGAGGTAAAAACCCTTCTGAATTGCTTCTGAAAAACAGCAAATGAGTTCTCCAGCAAACTAGTTTGCTAGTGCTATAAATTGCATAATTTCTGAATTAGAGAAAAATTTGAGAAAAATTTGCCTAAATTAATAAATACAAAATCAAATTTCGCCTCGCTGCATGAAAATGATTGTTACGTGGATCACAGTTATTTAGGGGCCCAAGCAGTCATCAAGGACTGAGCATAATGGTACTCCTTCTGATCCAAATCCTGTTGATCCTATGCCAGAAGACAAGAATGCTGAAGTTCATATAAATATTTTTGACGATTATTGCAGTGTCAGAGATGACAGCAATTATTCTGAACAAGAATTTGAAGAAGAATATTCTTCAAGAAACACTAGAATTAGAAGTGATTTAAGAAAGTGGGCAAATTTACATAACATAAAACATACCGCAATTAATGATTTGTTGGCAATTCTCAATAAAACCGTTGACGTAAAACTTCCAATTAGTACGTTTGCAAATGGTAATGATCAATATTGGCATTATGGCTTGGAAATGTGCCTGCAATATTAATATTGACGGGCTTCCCATTTATAAAAGTTCGAAACTAGAATTTTGGCCAATATTATTTAATATTCATAACATGTCTGAGTAATTGGATTATTTTGTGGAAATGGAAAATCATCATCTCTGTCAGAATATTTGGTCAGTTCGTCGAGGAGTTAAACAATATTTTGGAAAACGGAATATTAATTAATGATAAAAAAATTAATGGTCGCATTCGGTGTTTTATTTGTGATTCACCAGCTAGGGCGTTTTTAAAAGGTATTAAGGCACACATATTATGTCTCTTTTTAAAACTATGTACGATATTTTTAAAATATTACAGGTGTTATCAATTTTAATGGAGAGCATGGATGTATAAATGTACCAGCGTTGGTGAATATTCATATATTTCCCGTTGCAATGTATTCCATCGTATCTAGGACGGAGGAGGGACGGAACGTTTAAAAATTTTGACATGAAGTGGTGCGCCCAAGATATTAAAGAAATAACGATGTTCCTATTGAATTGCAAAATGCCAGTTGAAAAACATCGTGCAGCCCGAGGATTAGACTGCCTCTACCATTGGAAAGGATTAGAATTCAGAACATTTTTCCATTATATTGGGCCAGTAGTGTTGAAAAATTATTTGCCAAAAAATTTTTTTTTCATGGGCGTCGCTTTGTTATTACTGGTTCCACCAACTTTAGCCAATATTTCAACTAGTGCTCCACCAAATTCTTCATTTACCGATATTCGATTCTCCAGCTCTTCGACCGATATTTGATCTTTAATTGGAAGTACTTCCTTATTATTCCTTACATAGTTTGGTTTTTCTTCGTCATCTGCAGTGCCATTGGATACTGGTTGTGCCATTCTCAGAAATGGTTGAAACGACACATGGAATTAATTCTGTTGCTTAATAAGATTGTCCAATTTAGTCTCTATGCGTGCATTATTCTCCTTGTTTTGTTTAATGAAATCGTCGATTTTGTTCTCGATTCGTGCAACTTGGTCCAACCATTCGTCAAATTTGTTATTTGGAATCACGAAACTCATATCAATAACTGGAATGTCAACTGGAACCGGAATGTCATCATTTGAAACAGTCCACTGATGCTGAATAACATTATTTAATGCTGCTGGCAGATCTACCTCATTTGACAACATTTCAACCAATTGTAATGAGCCTGTGGTGTTTGTATCGCTGATTAAATTAAGCACCATCGATTCATATACGCCATTGGCATTGTAGCTATTCAATCTTTGGCCAGGATGTAGTCTGTCGTACTTCTTTTGAATTGCTGTTGTATGTTCATCCTCCGTATCAGAATAAAGTGCCAGTTCTTTTTCGATTTTTAAGGCATCGTTCAAATTTTTATTTTATTGCGCTTGACAGTACACTTGCATTTGGACCAGTCATCGTTCGGCACTGAACGTGGATTTTTTCGTAAGCCATTAATATTGGCTCCTTCTGGTGGCCACGATAATATGCCATTGACCTCCCACCCATTTAGCACAGCACTTAAACTTTTCCCACAATCCGTCTCAATCGTTTCCACGACTTTGTACATATTGAAAAAATAATAAGGTTATGTTTTATCACAAATTTTGAGGAAAATCTGTAAGAAATATAAGAATAATATTTCTAAATTTATTTCTATTTGATTATCATTATATACTTATAGTAAAAGAGAATATATCACCTTACCTGCCTTACCTGTTTGTAATACGAAAACACAGCTGTTGAGCTGACGAAAAGGTAATAATATTGAAAACCGGTTACAAACTTTCCACAAATAAGCGTATATTTATACTTCAACATAAATAATATGGCGCGAGTTGCTAAAATCTGGGGTTTACTACGATTATTGTACTAAAAGCAAAATTTTCAAAAACAGTTTTCTATTATTTTGCTTATAATCTGAATTTATAATGTAAAGCAAAATAATAGCAATTTTTATGAAGAATCAGAACTTAATCTGTCAATATTTTTTCTATTTATATGGGGCAACTTTAAGCAAATTATTTTTCTCTTATTCAAAACTAAAAAAAAGCAAAACATTCAGACTAAATAAAATTGTAAAACGTTCTGAATTTTAGCAAAAAAATTTGCATAATCAGAACTTAGTTTGCCAGAATAGACAAAATATTTAGAATTAAATAAAAATTTAATTTTACAATATTTTCTTGCTAAAATTTTGCTTAACACCTTCTGAATAAATTCTGATTTTGCCTGATTTAAGCAAATGTTTCCTCTAAGCAAACAAATTGTTACTTGGGAGGGGTGATAATTTTTGAAAATTGGACTGTGTGTATAACAATAAGCGAACAGACAGAACAAGCAGATATGAGATATAAACATCCGCAATAATAGGAAATTTGTCTAAACTATTTCACAACCCGAACTATTTTCATCACTGAACAATTTTCAATTTCTGGATATTCATCGAATATTCGCGACACTCACAATAATACTCATTTAACATAAAATCACCCAATTTAATTCGATAATAAAAATTACGACCAGAGAATTAAAATCACGGTCCCAGTTGAAAAATGAATCTTCATAACAGCGAATGAGGAAAATTAATTTCTTTGAAATAATACGCTAAGGCGACTACATCAATCACACAATGAATTTATTTTATATGTCAAAAATTATCATAGGATTTACCTGTATAATTTGGGTGTGCGCGGTTTTTTGGAATAAATGTCAAATATTAGTATGTACTAACAAATATTACCGCAGGTTTCGGACACAGTATAAATACATCAATAGAGGATTTTACACTGACAATATTTGCATTTTTTGATATATTATAGTTAACTAAACTAAAATATTAAGCATGGTTTCCATTAGGAAAACGGATTATATATCCAAAACAGTTTTCCTAAAAACTATTTATCTAAAAACATTTCGCCTAAAAACAGTTTATCTAAATATAATTAATCTAAGACAATTTATCTAAAACAATCTGTCTCAATACAAGTATAATTACCGAAGTACACTTGTCTTCAAAAACCATCCTAAAAAATGTTTACAAAAAACTTATATCTGTCCTCACTAAATTGTATCAATAAAAAATCTTTCAGCGCGAAATTATGGAGATGAAATTATCTTGAAAACAGTGTTGTTGGTCAACCCGGGATTTGGTCAGCAGCCTAAGGTATAAACAACAAATTTTCATTTGTTTGGCATACATCGCTGATACATTATACATTGAGCTAAAATAAAAATAAGCACCGAGCGGGTTCACGCTGTATTCCCAAAAAATATGTGTGAAAACATTTATGTATAAATATCTGTTGAATCATTTCAACCCACTTCGATGAGGTTCAGAAACCCCTGCATAAAGACGGCTGTTGTTCGCTCAGTATTTAAACTATGTTACATTTCTGGTTCAAAAAGTCAATAAGTTATTCTACTTTGGATTTGGAGAACGAACCTTACTGACATTAATTGAGCATGAGCAAAGTAGAGTTCTATTATGTTAATAACCTGAACCTGCCATGTACGCTTTAAAATACACCATTAATCACACACGGCAATCTTGTTTAAGATTCCATAGTAGTGAATGATCACGGCTAGCTTGCTGAACAAAGCAAAATCGAATCGGTTTGTGACTGATCAGTTTACAAATAATAAAGCCAAAAACAAAACTTGGATAAGTTTGTGTATGTGTTTATGTATCATTTCACTTTTAATTGTATAATTTTGTATCTCGTCATCAAAAACAATAAGTGGTCCTTTGTTTATTTTTTTATTTGATTTTAAAGTTCCGCAAAGGTAACTAGACCAAAATCAAAAATTATTTATCAGCGTCTATCTCTTTTAAACACATTACAAAGTGTAAAGATTTCCCTTTCCTTTCAAAAATTGTTCTGATTTTATTGATCAAAACAAAGAGGTGGGTAAAAACATTTTTGTATTTTTGTTTTGTTTCGTTGATTCCATACAAAATTGTTTTTCTATCTTTTCTAAATCTTAATCTAAATATTTGTTCACAAACTTAGGACTAAAGCGTAATAGAAGATATTGTTCTGTTTATATATATATTCTGTGATAATGCGGCGCACCCTTGAAGGTCGGTAGTTAAAAATTTCTTGCTCCCGCATTGGGGTGTGAATACGGCTTCAATATATTTGTATGCATGCCAAACGTCAGGCGCACTCGCAATACGATCCGATAAATTGGATGGTGGGGGCTAAATCAAAATGTTCTTTAGTGTTTATATATAATGCGAAATAAATGTATACTTACGATAGAGAATTTGAAGAAAAGTCAAAGAGTCGTCCGTTGTCGCTTTGCCTTCCAGCAGCCCATATAGCAAACATGATAAAATTGTAATCATGATCGCTTATCGCCATGAGTACAATCGAGTTAAATTTTTTATATTTAAAAAATGTTGAACCACTATATGCTGGAACCTGTTTATAAAAGGAAAGTTATAGCTATAATTATATTAATTATGAATCGCGGCAGCATTTTACAATGTGAAAAATTCCAGCCTTCTCTCCGAAGCCGTTTGCTACATCTAGGAACATTTCTTTGTTTACTTCCTTGAATACTTTTTTTAATCCGTTTATAATCGCGAGTGTCATTTCTTTGATTATGAAGTGTACGAAAGCTGGTGAGAATTTGTACATAGTAGAAAAGCTTTTTTGTGACTCGCCAGTGGCCAAATATCTTAAACAGGATCAAAATACAAATTATTAAGTCCAAAAATATTAAATAAATTTTTATTCTTACCTGAGTGTGATTGCCAATCTTGTGCTCGGTTCTATTAATTTTCGTATAAAATTTTTTTTGTTATTGCCGAGCCAATTAACGAAAGAAGTTCGTCGAACTGATCAGATGGCATTCTCATATAATTATGAAATAACGCTGCTAGCTTTAGCTTTTTGGTCATCGCTCAATAAAACATAATTAGCTAAAATTCTCTCATCACTTCTAACAAAAATTGTTGGGCATCGAACAAAAATTTTGCTCGGTACGTGTAAATCACGCATTATTATGTATCAATGGATATGTGTCATTTTCACAGCTCGCAATTTACATTTCATTATTTTAGAATCACTTACCCTACACATGCATTATTTGTGCTCCTTTTGCTCGTATGTAATAAAAATACTTGCTGCCGCGGCCATATAGTAGATATTTTCTTAACAAAATGAAGTAGGCGGTTTTTTTTCGTATTCGCCTCAAGATAATTTTGAAATGCCGGATGATGTTCTGTATAGATCGTGTTTTAGTACATCGCTTCAAACATTTTCCATGAGATGTCTCGTCGTTACGGGGTCAATAAGTTTTGTTTACATTTTTTTTATATGGAGTTTGCAGTTAGGTACTATAAGTATATCAAGAATCAACAACTACAATTAATATACAAATTCCCAGGCAACTCTGAAAACTAATTTTAATTAATAAATCACCATAATACCAAACTAAAATTTATTTCTGCAATTCAGGATCAATTTTAATCCCCACAATAATGAATGATTCTAGAACTATGTTTTATTCTGAAAATTAAATTATTTGTTACCAAATTAAGGAAGAGAAACCTTTAAATATTCTTTAAATTAAATTAATTAATATTTAATGAGCAAAACACAATATATTACATACGAATATTACAAAAATTAACATTTTATGAAATTGCATATGTAAACTCTCCCACTTCTAAACCAAAAATTTTAAAATAATGTTTAAAAATTTTTAATTGTTAAGTTATAATTTAAATTCACAGCATTTGTTTCATTACTCACCGTTCTCCTAAGAACCCCTCATAGTTAATTAATTGTTTACCTACTGCAACCAGATTCAAAAATAAAAAGTCGAAAATATATATTCAATCATACTATTAAATTCAAACTAATCGGCAACCTGCCACAGATCCAGAAAAAAAGAAATTAATACTGTTGAAATCCATCAATGAATACCTCATTATGTGTTAAAATCAATTCTTAATCCAACTTAACTCAACTAACATTTCCAATCTAGCATTTTATTTATATAGTTAGTTAATTTATAATTTATAATATTAATTAAATTAAAATCAATTTAAAATCATTTGATGCAGTTTGTAAAACCTGTAAAAAATTATTAATCCCACCTAAATAAACCATTCTAAATGAAATGTATAAGACAGCTCCCAACTCCAATTCAACTCAAACCTAATTATCCTATTTGAGTCGAATATACAAAATCTCATTGTGCTCATATAATACATGATTTCAAGAATACCATAATTGTTTCATGATATCGGGAAACATAAAGAGATAAACAAAACCAGCATCCAAGTAAACAAAATCTTATATACTAAAACCACCAACACACATTGACGGTAAATGTTTTCTACCATCTTTCATATGCGTTGCAGAAGACCTTATAGCACATACAAATATACTTGATCTATGTATCAAGATACAGGAAAATATTTGTGACGACTATACCAAAACCAATGAAAAAGATTCTCTTTTTTGTTGTTGTTTGTACATTACAATACAAAAATCAACAAAACCTAGTACATTTGCTTTACAGAATCCGTGCGAAGAGCGAACGAGACAGCTACATAAACATATTGTTAGCCCTGTTACAAACCATATTTTAAGTAGGTATTAGTTTCGATTGTACCAAAACCAACAAAAATGTTTATCGACATTTTTGTTGGTTTTGATTGTACCCAAAATCAAACATAAGCACTTTTAATTTTTCTATCTACAAAAATAAAAACATTGCCTGGCAAATGCATCCCGGTGGTATGCATTTTCCAAAATTGCACTTTAATTATTTTCACTACACTTTGATTATTATTACACTAAACTTGAATTTAATTAGAATTAAACTTAAAATTTAAAATTTAAATGTATATACATATGTATATAAAGTATATAAGAAACAAAATAAAGAGAAAATAAAATAAAATAAAAATTAAATTTTTAAAAAGGTTAGAAAAAACATGTCTATCCTCTTCGACGAACTCTCGCCCACCCCTGCCTAATGAGAACGAGGCTTAATAGCACAAAATCACTGGTTACCTTAATGTTATATCTAGACGTATGCTCACACTTATGGATTTTCTAGAAACAGTTTGCTTTTTAATAGCAGGTTCAACAAGGAAAAGTAGTTCTTTCACCTTTAAGTACTCATTCTCATATAATTAACAAACAGTTTAACATCCCCCAATTTTTTTAAAATCTGAAATGTAGGAAACACTTTATTTATTTGCTTATAAAAAGGACGAACTGATTCAATTTCACTAATACTGCTACAAACCATTATTACATATTGCCACATTCAAGAAAATTTTAAGAATATAAAATTTCGGAATGTCAAAACAATTCAGAGTAACACCATGGCTCTTCACTCTATTTCAAGTAATTTTTTCTTCCCCTTCTCTTTTTACTTTGGCTAATTTTACGCCAAACACCATAATGGAAACCATGTTTAAGAGTTTCTTATCGAAAACTAGACGTCCACCACGGCAAAGACTAGCAATTGAATAATTTTTAGGATCAGCTGTCCAATTTTCGTAGTACTGAATTAAAATGCTTCTTTTTTTAGGATGTCGAATTATTTTACAATGGAAACCAGCATTTACTTAGTATTTTTTCTCTCTTTTTCCTCTCTATCCTCTAACTTTCCATTAATAAGCTTCATAAAGCAATCGAAACATTCAAAAACATCAATAATAGATTTAATGATTAGTTAATAGTGATCTTTCTAAAGCTATGTTAAACCTCGCCTTCTGTCTCCCCGACTACTGTAGCATTTTTCAAGCCGGATTAACTGCGATAAAGGAAGTCGTGGCTCGTGGACTGGTTGAGGTATAATGTAATACCGACTTATGATATTCGCACATATACATACTCGTATAGTCAGGCTACCATTAAAGCGCTTCAATCACGTCGAAAGTAATTCAGAACTGTCTCTCATTTCTTAACGAGATGACAGATCAGTTCAACATCTATCTTTCATTAGTACAGGGAATATTAAAGCCGATGAACTGGCTCGACAAGGTACAACGGACCACATTTCAAACAGCAGAAAGATATTGAAGCCTCTTGTGTCATGCAAACTGCTGCTTCAAGAAAGCAGCGTCAAGTAGCACCTCATACGTAATAACCCAGCAGTCAAAGTTTTTGTAGTACTTGGTAGTGCTCGAATTACTTTCTACTTCAGTCGAATATCATTCTACTTCAGTCTCCCACACAGTACACATATGTATATTTCTTATTTTTGCAAAACAAATATAACTTATTTTTTTATTATAAAATGCTTCAGTACTAATTACATAATATTTTGTAATTGTTTAATATTTTATTGATCTACATAATAAAATAGTGTAATTAATTAATAGTTTGGCGATATGCTCTAACAGCTGACTTTTTTTTTTTGAAACAGTGAACGGATTCTTTTGTAATTAATTTTTGGCATCAACAAATCATGTTTAATGGATTTATCTTTTTAATGGCAGAACGTTATAATTGTTTAATATTATCTTGATAATAATTATATAATAATGTAATTAATTAACTGTTTTGTGGAATCGTTGTTTAACAAAATTGTAATATTGATCAAATAATTTTTAAAATCAACAAACCACTTTTATTGGTTTTATTTTATTAATGGCAGAATATTCCAATAAGTTAAATTTTTGTGGTATATGCAACAGTAATATCGTTAGAAAATCGATTATTTGTTCTAATTGTTTTAAACAATTTCATTCGTTTTGTGTGGATTCACCGAAGTTAAATTTTTGCTGTAGTGATTGTGTAATAACGGATTCTTCTGTAAAACCAAAATTGACTAATATGGATGAAGTACAAAATTCTATAAAAAAATGATGGTTGATATTGCACATTTAAAAACTAACCAAACTAAGTTTCCCGCTTCAATAAAGCTATTAAAGACATTGGAAGAAAATTCAGCCGCTGTTGCGCGAACTCTAGATTCCATACAAACAAGTCTGATGAACGTTGCTAAGCTGGAAGACAGAGTTGTGAAAGTCGAGAAACATACTGAAATACTGACGAAAGAAAGTTATGATTGTGTAAGCGGAGGTATAATTAATAGAAACAAAATTGAATTACTGCAAAAACGCTGTGATATCCTAGAGATTTATGCCTACCAAGCTAATTGCGAAATTAAAGGAATTCCTACCACACAGAATGAAAATATTCTTAAAATTGCTAGTACCATTGCGACGAAAATAAGATTTGAGCTTGATAATTCGTACATTAAATACATACATCGTACGTATTCACTTAAACAACCTAAACCAATTGTTGTGGAGTTTACTTCAAAATTTATCAGAAATAAATTTCTGGAATGTTTTAGATTGTATGCGAAAAACGATAAAATATATGCTAAAGATGTTTCTGCTTCTAATTCACAAATATTTATTACCGAACATATTTCTTCCTCGAAAAGGAAGTTATTGTCGGAGTGCAAACAACTGAAAAAGGACCACAATTTTAAACATGTTTGGGTAAAATCAGAGCCTTCTAGAGTATAGAGCCATAATCTTAATGACATATTTTTTAGAAGCTTTGTTAGTGGTATAACTTTTCACTGATTTCCATAGGAATCCATAGTAAAAATGGTGTTTTTTAGCTTCAAGTTTTTCAATGAAAAAAGCAAAAATATTATAAAATGTTTGTATAAAAGTTTTCTACATATCTTTAAGAACAATATACAAGAAGGCCATATTGGTATTAAGTAAATATTAATAGCAGAAATATTAAAATTAAACTATTTCTAAAATATATTTTTTCGAACTTTCATTTTGAAAAATAAATCAAAGTTGGCTCTGACAAATTAAAATAATACTTGCTAAATTTATCTTTAGTTTCACTAGCGTACGTAAGATGTCTAAAATGGTAACAGAGAAATACGAAAAAAAATTATTTAATCGCAAAATTATCACACGTTCCTATATTTTGTGAATTTGTTTTGCTTTTCCTACAATTTTTGAGCTTGAAATTTCCCCAGGTGGTAATTATTGGTATGATTTTTCAAAATGTTTACGGCCATCACTGCCATCTATGTAATGTATATTGACTTAAATGACCAAACGAATCGTAGTAAGCTTTTATTTTAATTTGACCGGAATGCTGTTATTACGAATTTTTTTTAATATTTTGGTTTAAATAAATCAATTATTACAAGAAAATGAAAACGATTTACTTAAACGATATTCATATATGTTGAAATTCAAACATTTATGAAAGTATTTCAGAAATCATAATTAAGAATTTGTAACGTTTTCATTTAAAAATTTGTCTTAGGAAAAAAAGTTATTTCCCATATGTTTTGTGTGTTTTACTATGAAAAGTTTGGTTTTTTCCTCGTTTCTAATTCCCTTATAAAAGCTCAGATTTTTTTGATTATGGCTCTATAAAATACAGGGTGCTCTGATAATATACTCATTATGCGTTTGTTTCTTCAATCATAATGATATCCATTATTCACTGCTAGTTTATCTAGTAGTCCCTTCTTCCATTATTCACTACTACCAAGTATAAATTTCACTTTTGAAATTTTATCTTGTGACTTTGTCACAAACAAACGAAAATAACACTAGTTTACTTTGTTTGAAAAAAACTGTGCTTTTCAAAAAACAAAAAATAAAGATTAAAAAATTTTGCGTTTTCGATTTATATAAAGGTAAAATCGTTTCTATAATTTACGCGACAGACCTTAATGCGATTGCACCCAGTGAATGGAAAATATTTACCTAACCATTTGTGTGCAGGAAAAAATGGCAGTTATCTGTTTCAAATATAAAAGAGGCCACCGGTGTAAATGTTATTTTAACAGGAATGTCTAATGGGATATTAAAATTTTGTGCTGGAACATTTAACTTAGATTTATACAGGTATATCGAAGTCATTAGGTAAATATAATGTTTTATAAAAATTAAAGAAATAAACTATCTGTAAATTTCTGTTACAGTTTAACATATTTCACGTATAACTGCAGTCTTATTTTGGTAATTTTACAACAACGAAGTAGGAATAGAATAATTCTATTCTTAACGTAGTTGCAGTGTTACCACAATATTCCCAATTTTTCGATAAATCACAATTTTAAATTTTGTTAAATATCATTTCGTATTATTAAGGCCGGTACACATTGAGAACGAGCGACGAAAACGAATTTTCATTTTTCACCAAATTTGGTAAGAGAATTGTTTGAAGATAAATTAAAATTTTTTATTAAAACAGTAAAAAGTTTTACTTTTTATGCTTAGTAAATGCACAATATTTTATGTATTCTTAATTAGAAAGATACGGTTTTCAATATTTTAACAATTTTTCACTATTTACCAAATTTGGTGAAAAATGAAAATACGTTCTCGTCGCTCGTTCTCAAAGTGTACCGACCAAGGCCGGTACGGTCGAACGATATTCCCTTTTTTACCAAATTATGTAAGAAAATTATTAAAATAGTTAAAACTCTTTTTAATTAACGATAGTTAAAATATCGTTCATTTACTAAAAATAAAATTTTAAATTTTAACAATTTCAATACAAAATTTCAATTTATCGTCGATAATTTTTAATTTACGACGATAATTTGAAATTTTGTATTAAAACTCTTAAAATTTTAAATTTTATCTTTAGAAAATCCACTATATTTTAACTATCGTTCATTAAAATCGTATGTTTTTCATTATTTTAATAGTTTTCTTACATAATTTGGAAAAAGGAGGAATTTCCTTCTCGTTACTCGTTCTCAATGTGTACTGGCCTTAATAATTCGAAATGCTATTTCATAACATAACTTTGTTGTATTTATATAGGGCCTATTTGATAATTCTTGCAGTGCATACGGTTTTCCTTGTCTCCTTTGATTTATTTTCTATTGATAAAATAAAGAAAAAAATGTACACCGCACCGTGCAAATTATCAAATCCGCACCGTGCAAATTATCAAATCCGCACCGTGCAAATTATCAAACCCATAATAGCAACGCATAATTTTATTTTTTAATTTTTAGACATCAACACAACTTGTCTAATGCGTGATCTTATAGTATCGCGTGATTTTATATTGACTTATTTGTTTTTCAAAACCACCATGAGCTTCAAAGAATATCGGGGTTTTTTTTATGCTGTATATGAGGCTCAATTACCGGACGGATTTTGTCCAACACAAAATGATTCAGCGCTAGACAGCTTGATTTGAGCAAAATACGAACATTAAGTAAAACGTTTTATTAATGAATTTATTTTTTTAAACAACATTTTAATTTTTTAATACTTTTTAGTTGATTAGAACAAATAAGTTGACGAGGAGAAAGAACGCCAGAAAAGTAAGAAAAAATCTACTAGCGGACGACTAGTTTAAATTTATCGTCTCTGGTTTTGGTAAACCTAAAAAGAGTTCAAGTAGCCCTAAATCTTCAAGGATTGAACTTACTCATATGCGGCCACAGCAAAAATGCAACATATTCCGCAAAATCAGTTTGTCGGAATGCCACAACAATATCCGGATATAATGCTGGCGGGTGCAAATCAATTTGTGGGACATCAGTTTAATTTAAGTGGTCTAAATTTAACAAATCAAATACCATCGATGAAACAAAATCCAGATATTCCAATGATGACGGGACAAATCCAATTTCGTTTCCAGGGCAACAAATACAACCACCAACGTATCAGCAATAATTTGCACAATTCCTAAACGCTACAAATTTTGTCCAACCGACAAACCGAAATTAATCAAATTTAACTCGAAAATTTGGCACGATGAGTTACGTGTGGCAATAAACTATGTAACACTAAGTTGGTTTAATGACAAATGTGTTACATAAAAACATGGGCGCAACGAGTGTTTTGCCCAGCTCAGTCTGGTAGAGGGAATCAAGATATGGTCGTAGGTACCAAAAGAAAACACTTCGTCGCTCCATTTCAACAACAACAAAAAAAAATTACTAATATCGTCACGTCATTTCCAAATTACACCACAGCGTCACTGTCCCTTATTAATATTCAGAAATTTTACACATCATTGTAAACAAAATAACCATATAAGTATTTAAAATAATATAAAAATAAAATTACCAACCAACCTCACGAATATCGACGCTCTTCCAGTCCGCAAACCACAATATAACGCTCCCAAATCCGTAGCCACGAAGGAACAAAATCAGTCAATCAACACACAATAGCAATCAAAACCGCTGCCAATTGTGAATAGCAATCAAAACCGCCGCCACGTTTGAATCAATCCACTAATACAATAAAACCGCAGCCACATGTGAGTATGAACCATAAACCGCCGCCATGTGTGAATAGAAATCAAAACCGCAGCCACGTGTGAACAGCAACCAATTCCGCCGGTACGTGTGAACAGGAACCAAAAACTGCCGTAGAATAGCACAAAAACCGCCGCCACGTGTGAACAGGAACCAACACTGCCGTAACTAGCAACCAAAACCGTCGTCACGTGTGAATCAATCCGCTTACGATAAAACCGCAGCCACGTGTGAACAGCAACCAAAAACCGCCGCCACGTGTGAACAGGAACCAAAACTGCCGTAACTAGCAACCAAAACCGTCGTCACGTGTGAATCAATCCGCTTACGATAAAACCGCCGCCACATGTGAATATGAACCAAAAACCGCCGCCATGTGTAAATAGAATACAAAACTTATTTCTTTATTTTATTAACAGTTTATTATTTATTTTATACACAGTTTTATTATAATGTTTTTGTTTTTTTTTTTTATACACACAAAAAAAAATTGGAAATAATAAACCAAAAATGTATCGTTAATTTTTATTTTTTTATTTTATACACCAAAACAAAATTCAATCCGCCATTACCCAAAATAATATTTAAAAGAGCTAATATTATAATACAATTTAGTCTTAATTATTTATGTATGTATATTAAAGTCCTTAAATACATGACAAACAAAAAAAAAAATGTATTTATTTTTAGATACTTTACAAAAAAAAAATTAATTAAATTTATTATATATGATATATAAATTGTTTTTTTTTTTTTAAATATACTTTCCTCATATGAGGTAATTCACCGACTGCCTCTCGAATTTTTTTTCTAAAGTACAACACGAAACACCATAACATTCCTCTCTCTTTCTTTCTTATATCTTCCTCAAAAAAATTTCCCTGTATTATATTTCTTTTTGTCCAACGAACACCCAAACCAGAAAACATTCCGAACAAGAATTAATTCAATATCAAATCAAAGCAAAAACAACTCCGGAAAGGAATTGTTTCAACTACTAATGGTAATACTTTAAAATAAATACCCCTAAGTAGTCAAAACTTTATTTTAATTATAAAAACAAAAATTGAAGTAAGATAAAGTTAGTATAAATAAAAAGCCTTCAAGTGAAAATTAAACATGGTCAATCCGGTCGATAAGATAAAAGAATGATGCTGGCTGATGTTGCACCAACATCTTATCGGAACTGGCTATCCGCAAGTATGTTTTAGAACTGATTGGATTTAAAATTGTAAGTCTTATTTTATTATGTGAACATGTGCGAAGATTCAATGCGCCCACCGTTGATGATGTTGCTGCAATTATTGTTGGCGATCCAACTACATCACGAGACATTGTCGTTCAGCGAAGAAGCAATATCATGCATCGTGTAAACGAGACACATCGTTTGTACGATGCGTTACAATATCCAATTATTTATTGGCAAGGGCAAGACGGATACGACATCACGTTGAAGATGGTCGATCCAATTACAGGTATAATATTCACACACTAATTATTGCTATTATTGGTTTCCATTAACAATCCATTTAATTTTGCATTTTCAGGCGTATCAACGAACAAAAATCTAAGCGCAATGAATTACTATGCGTATCGTATGATGATTCGTACACATGAGGAGAATGTCATTCTGAAGTGCCGTCGGCTATTCCAGCAATTCGCTGTCGACATATATGTCAAAGTCGAGACCGAACGTTTAGCGTTCATCCGATTCAATCAGGCAAAGCTACGATCTGAGGACTATATACACTTGCGTGATGCTATTCATTCAGATGGTAATGTTCAGAATATTGGACGCCTGACGATTCTCCCATCATCTTATATCGGAAGCCCACGTCACATGCACGAATACGGTCAAGATTTATTACGTTCACATGCAATCCGAAGTGGACGGAAATTGAACGTGAGTTGGACCCGGGCCATAAACCGCTAGATCGCCATGACATAATCGCCAGAGTATTTCAGCAAAAACTCAAGGTTATGATGGATGTGCTTACTAAGTATCGAGTTTTTGGTGACACACGATGTTATATGTACTCGGTGGAATGGCAGAAGCGTGGACTACCGCATGCTCATATCCTAATTTGGTTGCTGAACAAATTACATTCAAATGAAGTGGATGACATTATATCAGCTGAAATTCCTGATCCAGTCACTGATCCCCATCTACACGACATTGTGACGACACAGATGCTGCATGGACCGTGCGGTGCATTAAATCCATTATCGCCTTGCATGGTTGATGGAAAGTGCACAAAACGATATCCGCGACCGTTAGTTGCTGAAACAGTCACAGGGAACGATGGATATCCAGTTTATCGTCGGCGTTCAAAAGAAGATAATGGTCGAACTATCAAAGTTAAAGTTCAAAATCAAGAGATTGAGATCGGAAATGAATTCATTGTACCATATTGCCCGCTGCTATCACGAATTTTCAAAACACATGCGAACGTTGAGAGTTGTCATTCGGCCAAATCAGTCAAATATTTGTGCAAGTACGTCACAAAAGGCAGCGACATGGCTGTGTTTGGTATTGCGTCGGCAAATGCGAATGACGAAATCAGGAACTTCCAAATGGGCAGATACGTCAGTACTAATGAAGCACTGTGGCGATTATTTTCATTTAAAATTCATGAAAGATATCCCACAGTTGTACATTTAGCAGTGCATTTGGAAAATGGACAAAGAGTTTACTTCACTGAGGCTAATGCGGCACAACGAGCTGAGAGACCACCATCGACAACATTGACTAGCTTCTTTGCAATGTGTGAAGCAGATCCATTCGCAGCAACGCTGATGTACGTTGAAATGCCCAAGTATTACACTTGCAATCAATCAACAAAGAAATTCCAACGTCGCAAACAAGGAACCCCAGTTCCAGATTGGCTACAGGTGTTTTCCACTGATGCGCTAGGTCGCATGTATACTATTCATCCTAGAAATGATGAATGTTTTTATTTGCGACTGCTGTTGGTAAATGTACGTGGACCAAAATCATTTGCGCATTTGAAAACTGTGAATGGCCACCAATGCCAAACATATCGAGAAGCATGTCAACTATTGGGTTTGCTGGAGAACGATTCTCATTGGGATTTAACACTTGCGGATTCAGTTGTTTCATCAAATGCGTACCAAATACGAACGCTGTTCGCAATTATCATCACCACATGTTTTCCTTCACAACCAATTCAGTTATGGAACAAATACAAAGACGACATATGTGAAGATATCTTGCATCGTTTGCGCATTCGAACGAATAATCCCGACATGCAAATAACCGATGAAATCTACAATGAAGGATTGATTCTGATTGAGGATCAATGCTTGACTATTGCAAACAAGCTACTGATTGAAGTAGGAATGATTGCGCCAAATCGATCGATGCACGATGCATTCAACCAAGAATTAAATCGAGAGCTGCAATACAATGTTGATACATTGCAGGAATTCGTTCGAAATAATGTGCCGTTGCTGAATGAACAGCAAAAACAAGTATACGAAACATTAATGCAAGCGGTGGACAATAATACTGGTGGTCTATTCTTCCTGGACGCACCTGGAGGAACAGGGAAAACATTTGTCATTTCATTGATTTTGGCCACTATTCGATCAAGATGTGACATAGCTTTGGCGTTAGCATCATCTGGAATTGCAGCGACTCTTCTAGATGGCGGTCGTACTGCACATTCTGCGCTTAAGTTGCCACTCAATTTAAACACAATTGATACTCCAACATGCAATATTTCCCGATCCAGTGCAATGGGAAAATTGTTGATGCAATGCAAGCTCATTGTTTGGGATGAGTGCACAATGGCACATAAGAAATCACTTGAAGCACTTAACTTCACACTGAAGGATCTTCGGCGAAATAACAACATCTTTGGCGGCTTGATGATATTGTTGGCAGGCGATTTCAGGCAGACGTTGCCAATAATTCCCCGTGGAACGCCTGCAGATGAATTGAATGCTTGCCTGAAGGCATCACCTTTGTGGAATAACGTAAAAACATTATCGCTAACCACTAATATGAGAGTTCAACTTCAAAATGATCAAAGTGCTGCACAATTTTCCAAACAATTGTTAGCTGTTGGAAATGGAAAAGTCCCAGTTGATGCGACAACTGGATTAATTACTCTTACCAACGACTTTTGCCGATTTGTAGACTCTCAATTAGCTCTTATTGAAAATGTTTTCCCAAACATTAGTGAGAATTATCAGAATTATGCTTGGTTAAGTCAACGAGCAATTCTCGCCGCAAAGAATAATGATGTACACGCACTGAATTTCACCATTCAATCAAAAATCGATGGCGATTTGGTGACATACAAATCCGTTGATTCCATAACAAATCCCGATGATGTAGTAAATTATCCAACGGAGTTTTTGAACTCTCTGGAGTTACCAGGATTTCCACCACATAACTTGCAACTCAAAGTTGGTTCAGTTATTATGATATTGCGTAATTTGAATCCACCGCGACTTTGCAACGGTACTCGACTTGCGGTGAAAAGACTTATGCCGAATTTGATTGAGGCAACCATTTTTAACGGAAAGTACGCAGGTGAAAATGTATGTATTCCTCGAATACCAATGATTCCGACTGATCTTCCGTTTGACTTCAAACGATTGCAATTTCCGGTTCGCCTTGCGTTCGCAATGACAATTAACAAGTCGCAAGGCCAATCGCTTAGTGTTTGCGGGATAAATTTAGAAAATCATTGTTTTTCACATGGGCAGCTATACGTTGCGTGTTCACGAGTTGGGAAACCATCCGCTTTGTTTGTGTTAACGTCAGACCAAAAAACAAAAAATGTGGTTTACCAAAGAGCACTTCAATGAAACGGATAATTTGCGGACACGTATAACGCTTCGATTCAGTATTTACTTTGGATTCAATTTCATTTTTTACTTAGAGAAGTTCAATTAATTTACACTTCATTTTTGTAATCGAAATGAATTCATTACTGTTGTGAAATGAAATAAAATTTTTCCTTTTCAAATATAAAACAAAAAAAATTATTTTTCTTCATCTTTTAATCCCCAAACGAAATGTTACATAAAACGAAGCGAAAACGGTGGCGAAACGGAGTTCGCCGGGTTTGCTAGTTTCTAATAAATTTGTGAAAATGTTTTATATTTTCGTTTTTTATTCGATTTTACTTGTAGTGTCACAAAAATTAAAAGCGGCTGATAAATACCTATTTCAAATTATTTAAATCAAAAAAGCTGTTTAAGAGACATCTATGTTACGATATTATAATAATAGGAAAAGTTAGGGCTTTTTTCCATTTTATAATCTTTCAAAAGTCATGCGCATACAAATTTTTTCAAGCCATTTAATTTATGGCTTTATTAAAAACCGCACGACAAAATTAATGACACCTTTCTATATAAAAAATATATGTCATTTAAAAATGAGCTTACTGCAATGTTTTACCTGAAGCAAGTTTAAAGTAACTAAAATATTATTTAATTCAAAATAAATAATACAGAAACGCCCTCACTATTTTTGTAGGTACACTGTTACTATTTGGAAAGTAAACTTGAGACATATTTTTATTTTATTATTTCGGCGATTAATAATTTGTACTACCACACAGGATTCATATATGTTGTTGTCCAAGATATTTAGAATAGCTTTGTTATTCTTTTTTATAAAATTTGGGCGTTTATCATTCAAAACTTTGAAGGAGAAAAAAAAACCTTTTTACTATGGATTGCTATGGAAATCAGTGAAAAGGTGTACCACTAAAAAAGCTTTTAAAAAATACGTCATTATGATTATGGCTTTATACTCAGTCTAGTATACTAAGGCTTCTACTTTGACTATATTCATTAAGGAAAAGTCTTAGTTGCGGTCCGAACTGTACAGTGGAAAATAATGTTGCAATTAAAGTTCGCCATATTTCTGGGAATGATGATAATATTTGAAGTTTTTGTTTCATCTGCCGTTCATTTTTATGATGTCTGGACATCTGATTTTTTACAATATGAATTTATATTATCAAAATAGTCGTGGCTTAAAAACGAAGTGTACAGAATTTAGATTGTCAATACTGGAGAAATTCTGTACTAAACATTATTAATAAATATTTGATGTCTTAAAGAAGAACGGATTAATTGTGAAGCTAAATTTTCTAAAATTATTCATTTTCGATGTTTATCAATTAAATATGAATTATATAATTAATGTAATCACTTTATTATTATACTATTTTAATATATTATTGTTGTATTATTAATATTATGCTGTTTTTCCATTAAAGGGTCCACTCTCAGCTTCTGCTGGGACTTTTACCTACTATGAACGGCTTCAAAGAAACAAGAGCATAGTTAGGCGCTGTTGGGTGGATATGTGGTATTAATTGTTTGTGCGGTTTGATATTGTATGTGTGTGATTGGTTGTCTATTCAGAAACGTGCGGACTAAACTACACGTGCTCAAAATGATTGCCTTCTGAAGTGTCATGTACGTGTTTTTAGGTAGTTGAAGTGTATTAATGATATTGTGGAGCGAATGGGGTATGACTCCCGTGAAGGAAAGTACAATAGACACCGTATTGACACTATGTCTATTACCCATAATAGATAGTCAGCATGAATCTTCAATCAATCAATTAAATCGAAGTCAATATTGGTAAAGATTTAACCGATTTTATAACTCTATTTTGCAACACCTTCAGGGCTTTCAAGTTGTTAAGCGACGCAGTCGTCCATAAAAAGATCGTATAGTAATAATCTTGAATTGATACATGCATTATATAGTATGCCATCCGTGCTGTATTTTCATCAACATAACTTCTTATCCTGTTTACAGCGAAAGCGTTTGGCCAAGTTGGTTTTTTTTATTTTGCTAATGCTCTGCAGTTCAGATTCTCATTTATGATAAGCCCCAATTAAGTTGCATTTTAAACTTGATAAACTTTGTTGTAAATTTGGTAAAATCGAACCAAAAATTACCTCCTGGAAAAATTGTAAGTCCAAAATTGCAAAAAAACGCAAATAACAAGCAACAAATTCACAAATATTAAGAACGGGCGAAAATTTTGTGATTAAATAATTTTTTACTGTAGACATCTGAGGTACACTAGTAAAACTAAAGTTAAATTTAGCAAGTACTGCTTTTACATCGTCAGAGCCAACTTTGAAGTATTTTTAAAAATGAAAGTTCGAAAAATCTATTTTAGGTATAATTAAATTTTAATATTTTTTCACCCGAGGCATCGCCGACGAGTTTTCTCTGACAATGGCACGAATTTTGTAGGTGGCAACTCAGAGTTGAGCGGGCTGTATGCATTGCTCACATTTAATGGAACGCAATCAATGTGTGAGGATGAACATATTGATTAGAAATTTACGCGGGGAAGGTATAAAACTTACCAAGTTTCAACAGGGTCGCACAATGTGTGGCCAAATTTGTTGCTAGATCATTCACTAACAGCATTGACGACGCGGACTGTCACACGCCGGGATGTTTTTTGACCAAACCAACATGCAACTTCGCTGCTAGTGAGTTGATAGTTCTCAAAGGTGACAATGAACCGCTAGTTAATTGGAAACGCAGCCGACTGATTGAAATTTATACCAGGAGTAACGGCCTCATACGAGTAGCTAATATCAAAACCCCGCATGGAATTTACAAGCGTGGAATTTTAAAAACAGAATTGTCAACTACCTCCAAACAATATTGCAAGGAGCGGGATGGTTCGTGACCAGGAAACTGTTTTCGCATAGACAATCAACACAATTTCGCAACAACAAAACGCATACAGACCCTACCTATAATAACCTGTTTAATTACCTTATCTATTTATTACACGTTTTCTTGTGTGAAAAATTACATACCGTCATTGTTGCATTTTCCACAAAAATCCATCACAAGATATTTTAGCTTTAGTAAATGTAATTGACGTAAAGAATGGCCAGCGATAAGCGGGTATGAGATCCCAAAAATCATCCCTTCCTGAAATGTGTTATTAAAATTCATTCTTTCTTTGTATTCAATTGCGCTTACACAAATGAAATATTTAGGCCTAAAAGTTTCCCCCGTTGGTATCCTTTGGCTGCATAATAAATATAGACCCAAACTATTTAAATATTAATGCAATTAAAAATATTTCTTCCATCGCTGTTCGTTTTTCTTATTTATTTTAGTAAATCGTTCAACATTCCATTTTCCTTTTCAAAAAAAAAAAAAAAAAAAAAAAAAAAATGAAATCATAAAATGAAAATCATTTTTCCGCCGTTCTTTTATTTTTCTCGTTGATGAATGTTTGATAATAACAATAATAATGATGAAGATAAATATTATTAGTATTATTATTGTGGCGGATGACTCATCTTTAAGCATGGTGTTGAATGTTGTTTGTGATAGATATCATCGCTCTAGCTACAAATAAAGATGATGGAATTGTGGAAAATAATAAAAATGAGGAAAATTACGAAGATAATCTTGATTATTACAAAAATATAAAATGAAAATCGTATAAATTTTTATTATTATCACCATTATGTTTTGGCAGATAAATTTGACAAAATCTTAATCTTTAGACGAGATTTTACTATTTATTTGTAAATATTGTACCAAGTTAAACATTATCCATTTGCCAGATTGTTCTTGCTCAAGCAAAAGTAGTAATAGTATTCATTACTCATTGTTTATCCCTAAATTATTTGATGCTTTGAAGCTTTAATAAACATACATAAGTACCTACTTATTTATGTACATAACTCCTTATTAAATTTTAATTCTAATTAACTTTTCACAAACAAAAATATTTACATGAATTAAGGATGAACCCCACACCCACCACATTCAAATTTCTTCTATTTTTATTAAAATGGAAATTATATTTTAGTACTTTAGAACAAAATGGAAATTATATTTTAGTACTTTAGAACAAAATTAAAAATGTTTTTGTTCTGACCATAAATCTGATACTTATAATAAAATGTTAGTGAATTTCAGAATAATCAACACATTACTATATCAAAAATTTCTGAAGTTAGTCTTTCGATTGAAAAATTAAATTTTTAATAAAATGTTGCCCATAGAAAAAAAAATTATTCCATTTATCCAAAACAATTATCTAAATTTTATCTTTTCTATCTTTGCATTATTATGCTTTGCTTAATGATGATATAATCATAAAAGTAAAATAGAAAAAAAAATGTATGATGCCGTTACTACAATATAAATTATCCAATTCATTATGCTAATTATAAAATGTACGTACAAAGAAAATGTGGGCTGGACATCTTTTATGAGATACTAAATCTATATAGACAATGGAATTTGATCAATTTAATTTTATCTAAATGTTTACAATTCATTATTATGTTCTGTATATTAATTCACTTCTAAAAATTAATTTATTTCAAAATAGCCATTCAAAATTTTAATTTATATATTGTATAAAAAACTGTCGTCTGGGGTTCGATGCATTCACCGCTCTTTTGACTCTTCTGTTATCCTACTATGTCATATAATATTAGACAAAATGAGGGTGTATATGTACAAGCCCCCACTTCAGTTTTAGTAGACTGTTTAAATAAAACGAAATTACCTCTGAAACTACGCTTTATGCACTGTATTAAAAATCTTTTTCTTTTTTTTTTTTTTTTTTTTTTTTTTTTTTTTTTTTTTTTCAGAATTCCAGGCAACCAGTACAGCAACTGAACTAAATCTCCACATTTTGAAGTTCTGACAGCTGATGAAGTTAAATGTTTAGGCTTGCTTGAGGCTTGCTGCTTTTTCATGTTCCTAAAATTCCAGCAAGACGCCTGGGCTGTCAAATTTTATTGAATCTTAAGATTATGAAACGCAAAACTTGCTGGCCCAAACCTTACTGCATGACCAATATGTCAGCTGTAACCATTCCCACCACATTCGTCAATAATTATGTATCACCATGCAAAACTAATTGCTCAAATCAACTCCTCCATCCAAAAAAGATGACGTTTTTGTTCGTAAACCTTTCGGCAACTGTGATTTTGTATTCATTAGAACAGACAAAGTTCGCACTGGGTTATCCCCTCCCTACGAACGTCCATATAATGTTATATTTCGACTGCGAAAACATTTCGATATATCGATTAATGGTAAGAACCATAACGTATCATTCGATCGACTTAAGCGAGCATATGGAATTCTTTGTTGAAATGAGTCAATTTGCCCCTTGGGAGAAGGAACTCACTTGCGGGCTAGCCCTACAGTGGTTCACTCATGCAATAACTATTCATTCGTTTCACCATCACAAATATATCAACCAAATATGTTTTCTACACGAAACTATTTTCCATAAAATATATCAAACACATATAAAATTCATTGTAATTTATATTCTTCGTGTGGAGCGTTGCGCCATCTCCATTCTGGCGAAAAAAGCAAACCTTTTCCATAATTTTTCAGTGTAAAAAATAAAAAGATAGAAAGGACATAAATTTAATTTTATCTTTTTCTGTTCATCCGCTCTAAATTTGTATGTCTCTAATGCCGTATACTCGAAAACTGTTGACAGTAACTCTTTTGGTAATTTCGTAACAGAGGAACTTGCAGACGAGAAATTTTTGAGTAGGTTTTGGAAAAAGATAAGGAAAAATTAATTCCGTCAAGTTCTTCTGTTGCGAACTTACCAAAAATCACTGGCGACAGTTTTTAAATATAATCAATAAATGAAAGTCATAATAAGGTTGTATACGTTTAAGAATTAATAAAAATCAAATTCCTATAAAGGTAAGAACACATATTCTCCTCTCTATCTTTATAAATCGTTATGAACAAATTCCTGTTGGTGTAAGATTGAAGTCAAAATAGTGCTAGATTGACAGTAAACAGAGCAACATTTTTTTCGAGATTGAACTCAAAACCGGGTTCCGACCCTTTTCGACATTTCAAAACCTGCGGTTTCGACACTTTTTGACACGATCTCTTGACAGCGAAAAAATTGAAAAATGCATATAATTAGCTTCATTTACATTCAGAACTGTTTCCACTTTTAGAAAAGTTTTAAAATTTACTAGAATTTTTCAAAAACTTGCGCATGAAACCATAAGAATATTTTGTTTCCACTGTTTTGAATGTTTTTGACACTTTTCGACCGATATTTAATATTCTTGACCTGGTTTTGGCACAATTGTCGGCAAGTCAGAATTTTTAGTGTTAGTGCTGAATTATCGTACTATCGAGGATGTTCACTGATGGCTTTTTGGCATAAAAAAATCGATATATTTTTGACACATTTTTACCCCTGCTAACTTTACTTTAATAAAATATCCCGATTATTTTTTGTGACTCAAGTGAACGCATTTTTTAAGTAATTTCCTTACCTAATGTCTCGGCTTTGATTGTCAAAAATAAAAATTCTTTATTCTGAATTATGTAAATTAGTTTAAATAAATTCAATTGGTTGTAAAATAATTTATTTTTATTAAAATTTATCTATAAAGGCCAAGGCAATGCATTCCGCAAACGCGATTGCATCATTTTAAAGTTACTATTTTATTCTTAAAGCGAAGTATTTGGTTAATATAACCTAAACGTAGCATATTTAATGTCACAGATTGTTTTAAATTTATCAAAGAATCTACATCTTACTGATGTTATCAATTCAAAGGATCCTAGTTATTCCTTATAATTCACGTGTAAACTGAACCAAAACAAAATATTTAATAGCAATCAAATGTCCAAAGTCGACGCCAACGGTCGACTTATGCAGGGGTCTAATTTTACTTGACAATTAGCACGAAAGACCTTAGTAAATTTATAGTAAAATTTATTTTTGTTATGGTGATCAAAAATTTACTGGGATAACTTTTCTCACACAAAAAGTTAAATCAAATTCGATATTCTCGTTTGTTGTCGTTTGTCATTTTACTTTCTTTTAGTCTAGTAAAATAAAACATAGTAATCGTGAAAGTTTTTGACCTTTAGATTTTTAGAGATTTATCTGTTTTGAGGTCCCCTGAGTCCGAAAAAGTGGGTTTCGAAATGGTGTCTGTCTGTCAGTCTGTGTCCTATCTACAGCCCAGATGGTTTAACGAATCGAACTGAAACTTCAGATTTATGCTTTTTTGATAAATTTGTAGGTCCCAGTGAATTTTACTCCAAATCGGCTAACCGGAAGTGGCCACTCCCTTGGTCCAGAAAATGTATTTTGCAAATATCTTAAAAAATATAAGGTTTACAAAAAACTACTTAATACAAAATATTTCCAAAAATTTTAAAAAAATTAAAATAAAAAATTAAAAAAAAAAATTAAAAATTTAAAAATTATAAAAAAAATAAAATTTCTCAAAATTCTCTGTTCGTAAAAGAAAGTCGTGTGTTGGCCACACCTCCATTTTTTAGTTTGATTATTATTTTTTCTAGAATTCATGTAGGGGTCAAGTATTTTACTTTAAATTAAATACATATTGCACTTTACAGTTACTGCAGTAATTGCACAAAAAATACTTGGTAAGAGCAGGGGCGGATTAACGCCTAGGCACACCAGGCACGTGCCTATGGCCCGTGAGTTTTAGGGGCCCGTAAATTTACAACAATGCCATACTGGAATGTTTTGTCCAGATTTCCTCAATATTTTGGAACATCTCACCTGAGCTCCTGAAACTTTTCTTTTTTAATCCTTGATGAATTGTTGCATTTAAGTTTCTCGTTTGGGATAAGGTCAGGGCTTTGCGGTGACCAGTCGAAAATATATATTTTGAAACTTCACTTACCTTGTAGTGATCGTTCGAAAGATATCTATCACATTTTTCAAGATATAGATAATTGTACACGTCTTTGCTACACATTCGCTCCTTAATACTCGTCAAAAGCCGCGCCAGGAAAGTTCTCAAACCGACCCAACCAAACTATAATTCGATTGGTCGTTCTAGAAACTTTTTCAAAAAGGAAATTGTACACTGTTGTTTCCCGAAATTTATCTTTCGTTTTAAGTTTTGCTTAGAAACAATTGACTCTCGAGATTCAACCAGCCGACGTCTTGTCCGACCAACTCTGTTTGAGGAGATTAAACTTCATTTATTTTCTTTTACTTCATCTTCCTTTACCGTTATCTTTAAGCTCGTTTTTCTTCCTGAAACCCCAAATCCGCTACACAATTGCTCTGTTTGTTGCATTTCGTTTACAATATTTCCATACTAGCAGCTTCCGTAATTCTGGTGTAAGGCTTTTGTTTGTCCCCATTTTTCCAACTAAATAAATATTTTATTTCCCGATTACCTATTTTTTTCCTCTAAAATGTTAAAATCAATGTTTAACTTTAAAAAATGTATTACCTTTAAATTTAAAAATGAAGTTTTATTTATTGCACTGTTTCTAATTAAGTGACTAAACTTGATTATTAGCAATTTCTGGCAATGCAATAAGAAACCTATCAACATTTAATAATTCTCGTTCAACCCCATTATTCAGGAATGTAAAACACTTGGGGCTCACCAAAAAATTAACAAAACAAAATTGAAAACAAAATTCGCTAAAATTTAATGCCTGATACGGTTAAAATTATGGTTGAGAGTATCTAGTATTCTGATTTATCGTACTGCCCTTCAGTTGACAATTTCTAGATTATTCAAGGTTTTACAAAGAAATATTTTTCAGATTATTCAAGATTCATAGTGATTTATTGATCTTTCAAGATTATTCTATGATTTGTTCATCCGAGTTTTTCCAGAATATTGGATATTTTGTGTGAATAAATATTCAGTTTGTTGTAAAGTTTTAGGATTATTCGAGCTTTTCGAGATTAGTCATGTTTCTAGATAATCCTTGAAATTTTCAAGGAGGTACCTCATTTCAGAATTAGTCGTTTTTCGAGAATTTTGTTTTTAAGCCTTCCACAATTTGCATAGCGTTGTTTTCAGTTTTTATAGGATATAATGTTGGATCATTTTTTTCTAGGGTATTTGTGAGTTTTTGATATTATCGAAATAATTTTGAATTAATCCATATTGCGAATACGAACGAGTTTACTGTTTCATTTCAAGATTATTCGATATAGGTTTTGAGGTCGATGTTGCAAAACATTTTCATTTTTTTGCAATAGATGTTCATGTTTTTACAAAATTAATTCATTTTTTTGTTAAGCAAATTCTCGTTTGCTCAAATTACATTCACTTCTGTGTATCACAAATTCAAGATAATTCAAATTAAATTCAAGTTTTTATATTTCAAGATGTGATCATTTTACAATTCAAATTCAATTTGTTGCAATCCAAATTAAAAGTTCTGCTAATCTGGATATTGTTTGAAGCAGGTTCCTTTTATTATGATAGTGTTACTAAATCTTACTTTTTGAAATTGATTTACCTCAGTTTTAAAGGTCATTTTAAATTTAGACTGTTTATAATTTTGGTACTTTCCCTTTTGAAGTGCAAAATTCAAGGCTAACCCTTGGTCATGCCAGTACTATATATGTATATATTGGCGTTAAGGACTGTGCATTAGCATTATGCCTGTGGTCTAAGTGAAAATGGCCGTTTATCCGAGTGTTTTCGATTTGGATACTTAACAAGCAATCAGACAATTTTACAATACATAAATAAATGAGTACTAAATAACGCTTCGCCCGCATTTACGCCAAGTGTTATAGATCATATTACCTCTATTTTTATAATCAAACTATAGTAACATTAACAAATATATTAAGAACTAACATCACGATAAAGAACGCAAGTTACCTATGGAATCCCGATCTCATTATTCCTTGATTTTATGGAATTTAGTATGAATTACCATTTCCACGTCAATGTAGTTGATTCTTAAAGCGGTTCGAATTTAAATATATATTTAGTTATCTAAACAACAGAACCAAATTTAGAATGGGGTTGCGCCCAAATGGTCCTGTAACGAACCAGAGGTAAGAAAATATTTAAGAAGATAAAGGTCGAAAATATACCTGTCATGGTTATTGCAATCTAATCATCGCCAAAGAGATTTTAACAAATTATAATCTCAGAAAATATAATAACAAAATAGTTATTATCATATTCGCTATCTACCCGTAGCAAGTAGTAACGTTTGCAAAATACGTATTTTTGAACTAACTACACCTTGAAATTTAAAAAAGTGAATTTAATTTGAATCATTTTGAATTTATGATACACTTAAGTGAAAGTAATTTGAACAAACGTGAATATGCTTTGCAAGAAAATGAATTAATTTTGCAAAACCATGAATATCAATTACTTATACTTCCAACATGGTTCGTTGATGTTACCCGCATGGTTTTTTTTTTTTTTTTTTTAATTTATCTTTTATTTTCCTAGAAAAAATTTAGTACAATTTTTATACAGGAAAACATTATAATAGACAGAAGAATTTCCAATATTGTTAAATTAAATTCAATTTCAATATTAAATAAAAATATAAACTGAAATATAAATTTAATTGATTATATTAAGTTTCATATACTCGCATTATACGAGAACAAATAAATTTATGTTCACTTAGCAAAAATGTCATACAATTAAAACAACAACAAACATTATAGTAAACCAAACTGGTATACAGAAAATTTCATAAAACAAGACCAAAAAATCATGGACTCTAATTAATATTATTGATGAGAAATACTGTACTGATTAATGAACTTTATGTAGAGTTTGTTTTTAATATAAGTTTGGAATTTTGAAATTTTAATGTCCTTTTTATCATCATCCAACCGATTAAATATATCTAAACCTCTATAAAATATGCTATTTTGGGTACTCGAAAATTTGTAATTTGGAAGACGATAATCAAATGATTGCCTGGTGGTTCTATCAGTCACAGACAAATTTGTGGGAAGATGTACATTACACTTCAATAGATTATGCCTGATTTTATAGACTGTCATTTTATACTCATAGTCAATCAAGTAAGTTACTGGAAGAATACTATCATCATATAGAACTTTAGTAGAGGTTAGCACGGGAAGACGTTTGATAGCTTTCAGAGCTTTATTTTGTATTATTTGCAAGTCCTTAATATGCTCAGAACTTGCAGCACCCCAAATCTGGATCAAATATATTAAGTTAGAGTGGATATAGCTATAGTACAAATTCATACTCAGATTTTGAGGTAATATATGTGCTACTCTTCTTAAGACACCTATAAATGGTAAGATTTTACATTTAATTTCAGTTATGTGATCCTTCCATGATAAGTTACTATTAATATTTAGCCCTAGATATCGCGTTGATACGACCCGCTTTATAACATTATCATTACACATAATTTCATTAAAAATTTCATTTGGCATATGCTTTAAGAAAAAAATTAGGAAATTAGATTTAACTAAATTAAGTCTAAGGCTATTATTTAAAAAATATTCATTTAATTTTATTATGTCTTGTTCCACGTCATTTTTTAATTCTGAATATGAAGAGGCTTTATAAATTAGACCCGCGTCATTAGCAAATAATTGAATTTTTCCTTTCAGATCTAAGTCAAAAACGTCATTAATATAAATTAAAAATAAGGTTGAGCCTAGAATTGAGCCTTGAGGAACCCCACAACGTACTCTCAGGCTTGAAGACTCGTTCTGGTTTAATTTAACTGTTTGTTCTCTGTCGGTTAAATAATTTTCAAATAGTTTAATTGCTGGACCGGAAACACCGTAAAGAGTCAGTTTCTTTAGTAGAATTGCGTGATTGACACAATCGAAGACTTTCTGTAAATCTAGGAATAAACATGAAGTGCAATTCTTAGCTTCAATTGATTGATATATATTTTCAATTAGCTTCACGGTGGCTGAAACTGTACTGCAATTTCTGGTGAACCCATATTGATTATTATGTATTATTCTATTAAAATTTAAATGTTCTCGCAATCTGTTTATATTTATATAGAAAATATTAAGAGTCAACAAATTTCTGGTTTTGTGAGAAAATTTAGTGAAGTTTAGGAAATGTTTGTTGTTACTTACCCGTGACATTACACGTAATTATATGTTAAATATGTTCGTGTAAAATTATTTTTTATAGAAAAAAAACGCTTAAATTTAGATATACTCGCAAATACAAATATGCATGTTGCCAAAATAAATTTAATTTCAATTGTAAATTTATGTGATTTGAAGTTTTGTATAAAGGTCTAAAAGAAAAGAAAACATTAGTAAAAAAATATCAAAAAGATTAAGCTAATTGTTATTTTAAAGACAAAATGTCATTTATATCCCTAATGATTTGTGGTTTATCATCAGCTGCCTTCTTGATGTATATGTTGCTATGACGAAACCAGCAAAATAAGATTTTTTTATTTTTTTTCAATTCCAGAAGCTCTTTCATGATGTCGTTGTTAGTTTTGGTTAAACGTTCCCGTATGATTATAGTGTCTTTCGGAGTTCCCAGATTTGAGTATAGTTGTGTTAAGAAGATTGGTCCGTTTTCCCTAATCTTTCCCATAGTAAAATTCTTGGCATCAATATTTTTAAATGTCACTATTAACTGTAAATGAGTTCCTTTACCACTACGTCCACGCCTGCCAGTCGTAATAGACCTAGAAAACTTAGATTCTACATTTCCCAGGCCAAAAGTGTAAACCTTATCTAGTCGCGTTAAAATATCATCATTATCAGTAGCAGTGGTAGGCAGACCAGAAATCAATATATCCTTATTAAACTGATGTTGCTTTAAAAAATTAACTTCAGATTGTAAAGCTTTGGCACAAGAGTTTGTGTTACCGAGGTCATCTTCAATATGGTCGATTCGAGCATCAATTGCTTTTATATTGGTTTTATTTCTTTAATTGAATCGACCAACA
The DNA here is from genome assembly GCA_958295665.1 of Tipula vernalis. Taxonomy (NCBI): domain Eukaryota; kingdom Metazoa; phylum Arthropoda; class Insecta; order Diptera; family Tipulidae; genus Tipula; species Tipula vernalis. Next base: position 148,596,254 of record OY282560.1, on the reverse strand, counting down.
GCTGTTTCGTTTCAGCAAAATTCTCGGTTTTTTTTTTATAACTGTCATTATTGACTTCCAATACTTTCCCAATTGCAGACATGATATTCGCATTGGATAGATTTTGAATTTTTAATATATTATTTATGTCCATTTTTGTATATACAAAAGAATTTAGAATTTAATAGGACAAAAAAAAAAAAAAAATATTTGTAGTTATTGATAAATTGCAATGAGATAATTTATTGACGTAAACACCGTTAGTCAAATGAATGTAATTGATGTTGACTACCGAAATTTTTACGATCTCAACAAAAACAAAAACACTGGATATAAACAACAACTTGCACCGTATTAAATTTCGAGTTATATAGTTAATAAATCAAGTTTGTTGATTAAATATCACATTAAAGCACTATTATCACGATGTTGCGATGTTAGCACAGAATTATATCCAATTAGAAAGTTATCTTACTAGCAATATACAAGCAACTTGTAGTATGTAATTAAAACACTTTTTATAATACTGTAACTTGTAATAATATTTCCGCATCTATTGACAACAATCAGTTCGCAAGATGATTATTCAAAATTGGTGAAAATGTTTTTGGCTTCTTCGAGATGATTTCAAATTTACAATTGGTCGAAGTTACTGGATAGTTTATTAGTGTTGACTTGTTAAGTTACTGCCTTAAGTTGAGTTGTATAGTCAGCACACTGTCCCGCATTTATTGCCCCTGGCATTTATTTCCCCTGGCATCAATTGATGCCCTGGCATTGATTGATGTTTCTTCAAAATATTTAGGTAATTTCGAATTTATTTAGCTTTCTTTAAATACTGTGACAGACTTTTAAAACTGTGCTCATCAGGTATCAAGTTGCAAATTCTAGAATTAAAAAAACATTTTTTGTGCACTGTTGTTTTGTATTGAAAAAACCGAATTCCTTTAATTTATGCATTGCATTAAAGAACCAGTTGCCTCTGATCTTACTTCTTTTTAGTAAAGCATCACTTTGCTGGATCCGCCCATTGGTTCTAATTTTGTGGCTACTACGTACAAGAAAATCAGAAATATATAATGTTTAATGCTATTTTTATTTTTTTGCGTAAACAAATGGTTATTTGTGTATCAACAGCGCAAAGTGGCGCTTTATCAGCATCCATTCAAACACGACAAAGTTCTTTACACATGTTAATCACGTTACTTTTTCTACAGGTAAATACTTAATAAACTTATCGTTAAAGGGTCTTTTCTGGGGGCATGGAATAAACGGACGTGTTGGAAACAGAGAAGATGCCTAATTTTCACGTATTATGTTGTAAAAAACAATTTTACTTCGGGAGACGAACGCTTGCTTAGGGCTTAGATTTCCCTATTATTTCGAAGGGCCGGAAATCAAACCTTGCGTAGGAGCCAGATTTTTTTTAAACCGCCACTGGGTAAGCGTTTATGATGCGCCTAAATGTAGGCAAATAAAAATTAATATATGATGAGTTGTAGTAATCCATGAGAATTCCATGAGAACTTCTTCATAGCATGCTTTGAATTAGTAAATTATTATGAAATGTCATAAAAAGGTTGCTTTGATTTGTCATTTGAAATTATTCTCTCAAGTTGAAAAAAAGTCTTTTAATACCGAAAGTACAGTGCGGTTAATCGACCGCAAAAATGAAATTTTATGGAAGATAACCCATAAAAATTACAGATGGGACGACATAAAAGGTGCTGTTTACAAAAAATAGCGGACGAAATGACCGTAAAGGCCCAGTTACAATGCATCCGTTCATTACAATGCATCCGTTTACAATGGGCGGAATCCAACGGACGAAAACGGACATTTTTTTTTTAAATTTTAAATTTTGCGGAAAGGCGGAAAGTATCACCTCAATTTTAATTCTTGATACTTTGACAGTACTTACATATAATACCAATATAACATCACTCTCGCATCATTAGTATATGATTTAATTTTTTAAAATAATAAATATTCAAAATAATGGATATCGAATCATTTATTGAAGAAATAAAGAAAATCCCCGAGTTCTATGACAAAAAAAAACAATTTTACATGGATTCGAAAAGAAAGCAAAGAATTTGGGACAATTTAAATGAAATATTTTCTATTGATGTATGTACCTGTAAGATGATTGAAAATTTAGATTTTACCATGGAAACATCCAGCGACTATGATACTTTCCATAATGTCACTCTTGTTGAAGAGAATGACGACATAGTATTTGAGGATGAAGATGACTCTTCATCTTCTTCTAGTGGCAAAAAAACTAGGAAATCAAAAGACGATGTGTTACACAATGAGTTTCGCGCCACTTTAAAACAATTGCAAAAAAAATTGGAAATCAATGAAGGAAAACAGTATAGTTGTAGAGTATGAAGAAAATGGCTAATGAAGCCAAAAACCAGTTTAAAATAGAAATGCTGATGAAGGCACAAGATGGTGTAACAAATAGTATAATGTATTAAATACAAATGTCTGTGAATTCTTTTTATTATTTATTTTTATCATTGAAATCTGTAATTTGAAATATATTTTATTTATTTTTTAACCGTCAATTCAAGTTTTATATGTTTATTCGAGAGTACTGGAATGGTACAGCCCCTTCATTGCAGAAATGATTTTTCATTAAGTCTCTTAAATGAAAAGCAAATTTCGTAGCGTTTCTCGATCCCAGTCGGACCGACCGCAACTCTTCGACGTTCTCTCTTCATTCACCGTCATGTATAATGTTGTGTTCATCCTCCCAATGAAGAATATCTTTTTGGGCAATATTTATCGGCGGAATCGTTAAGTTTTATGAAATTGTGAAGTGCAACGGTGGCCAAAACTATCTTACTAACATTCTCTGGATACATATCAATTGTGTTTACTAAAATTCTCCAACGAGCCACAAGTATTCCGAAAGCATTTTCTATAGTACGTCGACCATTCGACAGCCGATAATCAAACATGTCTTGCTTATTATCAAAATATTTTTACTAAGCAGGAACGCTGCATCCGCAACTAAATAATGCGGAAATATTATGGTTGAATTTGGTAAAAAAATATCATCGGGTAATGGTAACTTATTTTCAAATAATTGTTTCCCAATTTTGATTCTTTCAGTACACCTAGAAGGATACACCTAAATGAAATATCGCAGATAGAGAGAAATAAGATACGTTACTTCCGAAGCTTTGACTGCCGTAAGCACCAACACATGCATGAGTAAATATGCAGTTGGCATCGAATGCAATGAGTAAAACTATACTAAAAGCTTTCTTATAGTTGAAATAACTAGAACCGCTCTTTGGCGGACATCTGATATTTATATGTTTCCCGTTGATACAACCAACGCAGTTTATCATGTTCCACTTGGCGAATTTTGTCGCTGTTGCTTGATAAGCAGCTTTGTTTGCGCGGTGAAACGTAGATAGGGGCCAATATCCTCCATAAAACATCGCACGTCTCTAAAATAATCTTCCTGTGGCCCTATTCTGGTAATTCCCAGGGAATAGAAATTTTAAATTTTATTGCAGTATTATTCCCTTTTCCCCAAAGTGTATTCTGGTGTTCGGGAAAGATTTTTTATTGGGAAAAAATTATTCCCCATTACAGCAGTTTTGACGTTTGTTTTTCCACACCGATTTTATGAATGAATTGATGGGGAATAGATTTTTAACGAAAATGTTTGTTTATATGTAGTTGTTATTAATAATTAATAATATTAATACTGTTAATAATTTTAAAGATAGTATTATAATAAATAAGAGTTATTATAATAATTTTGATACAACTAAATTTATTTCCCCTGTATATTTATTCCCCAATTGACAGAATGCACTTTAAGAAAATAGGGAATAAAAAGTTGGAAATATGTATCTGGGAATATCTGCTGTAAAAAAAAATTATTCCCCGTTCCCCGGGAATTACCAGAATAGGGCCACTGGTAGTTGTTCTTCCCATCTTGAACGTAAACGATACAAATTTGGGAGTTACTCCTTGAGATAAATATTTACAATTAAATATATAGTATGTACATTAATTAATAATAATACATTCTCTTTAAGTTTTCGTACTTACGACAAAGTTAATCCCAACCTAGTTTCAAAATGAACAGGTTTCCGCATCGACGTTTTTGTGAGATGATCTTCAACCAGATTAACTAGCATATCATATAGTTTCCGCGGCATTCTTGTCTGGATGAAGAACTCTACGGAGTCCAATTCTTTCATCCGTAAGAATGTGGTGTGGAAATACCCAGCACTATCCCGGTCTAAATGTAATGGACGTACCCACCATCAACAATCAAACAACAATTCTAAATCCTCGTAGTCATCCATTTTTAATATTTTTGATAGCTAAAAATAATTTAAGATAAACGGAACCGGAACGGATACATTGTAACTAGCGAACGGAAAAGACGGATCGGAAACAATTTTGGCAAAGCGGAATGGGATGGAACGGATGTATTGTAACTGGGCCTTAAATGTTGAAAACCTTAGGAAAAAAAATAAGGAATCTTCGAAATATACAAAATAAAAAATTAAAACCGAGTAAAAACAAATCGAAAAAAGTGAAATGCCCAGCTATGATATTTTTTGGACAAATATTTATCAATACATTGAAAAAAAAACATATACAAACATAAAATTGCTGATCGAAAATATCAGTGAATTTGCATAGTGTGGACGGCGGGTTAGTAGTAGAATATCGGACTAGAGCGGCTGAGGTCTGGCGCTAAAGTCATTTTAGTTTTGTTTTTTCAATTTATTTCAATTTTTTTTGGAGAAAGGCACAGACTCGCGCTATTTGTCGATCTATAAAGTTTTTTGTGTGGTGCGCTAACACATGCAAAATCATCTTTAAAAGCCCTTTAAGGGGTTTAATACTGGCTAAAAAAATATCAAATGGTCAAATGGTTACCATTATATGTATATAAATTGTATCCGTCCTAGGACGAGCTGTACTCAATAGTAAATAATAAAGAATTATCTAAGAACTATAATAAGGACTCGGGATTACCGGATTGGCCAGGTTGTCAATTAAGGAAGTAGGGATTTTGCAGCCTCGATGTTTGTAATGTATGTATGTATATACAAATGTAATAATTTTGAATTTAATAAAATTGTTTAATCATTTTTGAGGGTTCATATGTGTTACAGTTAAGTCGATTTTTAATTTTTCAAAAAAGGCATTGTGTTAAAATTCCACTACGGCATCCACTACGGAGTTGCAGAAAAGTCCTCGAATCGCCGCTGATGCCTTTAGCTAAAATTAATTAAGAATATAAGCCAAAAAAAAATGAATGCATGCATTATGAAATCTCTCTCTCTCTCGTTGTGTAAATGGCCATAAAATATACAATAAATACTAAGTATATTCCTACTTAGTTTTATTATTTCCACAAAATTTAATTTTCCGGAAAAAAACAAATGAAAATCATTATTTTATTTATTTATCTACATTATTTTATTTTTGGTTCATTATTTTTATTATGTTGGTTAGTATCTATGCATAAATAGACTGTTAACATATTTGTACGTATGTACATTACAAATAGTTTTTAAAAGTATCTAAATATTTTTATTTTGTTGGTTATATCATGGTTTGGTTGGTCTCTCTGTTTTCCAGTGTTTTTCTATTATATTAAATTGTAAATAACTAAATAAAAATATTTTAATTAAATTTCATTTATTTTTATTTTATTATAACGTTTTTATGGGAGATGAATAATTTTATATAGAATAATAATTTTGGCCACAAAAACACAAAATCATATTTAGGAATATTGTAAGCCTTAGTTCGAGGTTTATGTCTAATTTCACAGGTTTTACAGGTTCGGTATACCATAAAGACACAAAGTAATCGGATGTTTTAGAACAGTACAGCTCTTAATTAAAAATTGTCATAGTGTAAGAAAAATCTCGTGTAATGTACTCGAATAGTATTTAGTAAAATTATTTTTATCTCAACTTTAAATTTACCGACCAAACGGCATAGTGGTTAAAGAAGGCGGTATGCAAAAGGGATTTTTGATCATCTAATTACGACCGGTGATAAGGATGAACACTACCCACCTTTCATGTCAGTACTATATGGGCTGGCATAAAGCAATGCAATGTACAGGTAGTCCACGCAAAACCAGCCTTTAGCCGTAAGTCCTCGATTTACGTGAGGTAGGATTTTAAAAGGGGAACTGCGAAAGATTTGGGAGTGCCTCGAGCCCCAGAAAAGATTTCAGAGATAAAAATAAACAAAGAAACGTTAAATTTAAGACAAGTAAAAATACTATAGGTCAAAGAAAAAGTTTTCTCACCAGATATCCAAACACATTTGTCAATATTTTCAACAACAGAGTACAGTTGAAGATTGTTTGTGTGGTAAAGGTGGCACAAAATGGAATAAAATGGAACCAAATGCTGCTGTTCGTCTGCGTCAACACAATATTGGAAAAAAAAGGAACAAAACTCTATTCCAATTGAAGTATTCAAGAAATTTTTCACATAAAACATTGTGCTCATTATCATCATCGAAACGAAACATTATGGAGAAGAATCAGTTCAAAAATGGAATATGGCTTATCCTGATAAAAAGCAAAAAGTTTGGAAGGATTTGACCGAAAGTGAATTAGATGCATTTCTACCTCAATACTTTTGGCTGGTGGTGTTTCACATAACAACATGCAAAACCCAGACGTTTTGTGACAGTTTCTTCACCACATTGTAAGGAGCTCCAATAAAAGATGTATGCCTGATGAAATGAGAAAGCATCCCTGTTGTCCTATTGTTTTGTGGCGGTCATTATCATTCACCACCACAATATATTAACTCGTACAACAATTATTGTGAATTCAAAATTTTAAAACTAAAATATTTTTCCTGACCGCAGCACTGCAATGCGCTCAATAGCAAAAATTTCTATTCAATTGGTTTGCGCACCGGCTATTATAGCACATGCTATATTTATAACATCGCCGTCAATAAAAACAAATCCAACTTCACGCACCAATTAAAAACAAAACTCGTTTTGGCTTTTCGTTTCATTTTTTTGTGTTTTCCAAAATTAGTCTTTTACGAAATTTCAAACAAAAAATACTAAAAAAACTCGCGGCGTAACCAAAGAAAAATGGTGGTGAAATTAATTAATATTTAATTGATAATAATATATTTTAATGAATTAAATGAAATAATGTAATTTAAATCAAATAATATTTAATTAATTAATAATTATATTTTAATGAATTAAAATTAAATAAAAAATTAAATAAATGTAATTCAGAATTAAAATTAAATAAGTGTAAATTAAATAAATCAATTGTGTTTCGCTGCAAACAATAACCTAAGCGTTAAAGTGGTGACCTCGACGTCCCTTTTTAGGGCCCCAAAATAAAAAAAAAATAAAAAAACAGTTTAAAGTTAAGCGAATTAAGTGAAACCAACAAAAGTAAAAAAAAACAGTGAATACAAAAACAGTGAAAAATAGATAACGGCGAAACGTGCAGATACAAAAAAAAACAAAGTGCTTACCAAAATATACAACCGTCAAGTACAACGGGTAAAACGGATAAATACATAAAAAAAAGGGAGACAGAGACAACGAAACACGTACACAGACGTGTCAACATAGTCACCGTTACACGGAAGTGTAACGGGCGACCAACGTGGGAGCAACTCAGCGTGGGAGCAACTCAACGAGGGAGCAACACTCCGAGCAACAAAAAAAAAACCGCAAGTTAAACGCAAAACATTTTTTTGGATTCGAAAATAAAAATTTTTTTATATTGCGTTTTACTATTACATTGCATATTAAAATATATATTATATATTAACTACATTTCTTACTACATACATATTATTATTATATTCATCAACAAATTTCGCCTGTAAATTATTCTAATTTCACCACCAGTCGCGTAATAAATTCCCTCTGGTAAAAAAGAAAAACTCGTTTTCCACTTATTGTGTAGATTCTTATCTCATCGAAAAATATTTTTATTTTCAATATTTTTTTTTATTACGGGAAAATACGGTAACCATATTCCTTTGGTTTTTGCTTATTTTTCATCTTATTTTGGTATTATTGGTTGTTCTCACAAATTATACAAATTACAAGGTAACCATTCCGAATTATAATTATTTTCCGTAATTATCATTATTTTTTATTTTTTTTTGGTATTTTTAAATTTCAACGGACCCCCCCAATTGGAAGGACAATTCGGATATAGGCCACCCCAATTCGGGGGTATTCCGACGGTCACAGTGCCCCTTATCACTTTATTTTTTTTGTATACGGTATTCATTCCGCTTATTTTTTTATTATTTTTTTTTCTCTCGCTTTCTATATTTGATTTCTAAGTGACAGGGTGACCATTCCAAAAAAATATTTTTTTTCACACAATCGATTTTTTTTTTTTAACAAAATTTTTTTGTTTTGGGACATCCATGGTCGAGCAAGATCTGAATTAATTATTGTACAGTGCAAGCCCAGTAACGAGCTGAGGTAGCCTCAAATAATCAGACTGCAACCATTACAACCAAATTTCGTGAAAAATAAAAAAAAAGTGAAGTGATCGGAACTAAAAATGAGCAAAGACAACAACGCCACACCTAAGCCTGAAGACATGGATGCTACCAATGCGGCTGCTCCTGCTCTCGAAGTCGCAACATCTCATTCGAGATTACAGCTGCAACCATTCTGGCCTCATGCCTCAAACACATGGTTCCAACTGGCCGAAATTCAATTCGGCCTGCAATCAATAAAATCGGAAAAACAGATGTTTGCACACACATTAGCTACCCTAACCCCGGAGACGTGCGACACCATCTCCGATTTCTTAGCAAACCCTCCAACAGAAAATCACTACACCAAACTAAAGGCCATTCTGTTGGACCGACTAGCGCCATCATCCGAGAGCCAGTTAGAAGCCTTACTAACCAAGACACAATTAGGGGACCGCAAACCATCCGATGCTCTGCGTCAAATACGCACTCTGGCCGGCCAAAATTTTTCCGATACCATCGTCAAATCATTTTGGATTCGAAAGATGCCGCAAATTATAAAAATAGCTCTTGTTGCTCAGCCGGAGACAATCCCTATAGACACTCTTGCTCGTACAGCAGACAAGATGTACGAAGTAATTAACACAGGCCAGCAGCATCCCAATATCAGCCAACTCAATACTAATCATCAGTTCAGACCAGAATTGCGCAACGACTCAAACCGTGGTAGAGGTCGTGGTTCCCCGGCTCCCAGTACATCGCTTGAGGATCGAATGACACGACTCGAGTCAAGGCTCGAAGGTATGTTCCGTAGCCGTAGCCGATCGCGGGGACGACGATCCAATTCAAAAAATCGCTCACATAGCCTCAGCAACAATAACAACCAACAAGGTAAATGCTGGTACCACGCTAGGTTTGGTTCGGCAGCCCATAAGTGCATCCCGCCATGCACATTCAAAAAATCGCAACAATCGACATCTGGCGATTCTGGCTCACACATGGAGATTGAAAACCAAAAAAACGAATTCACAACCAGGTAGAGACTTGCACGTCAAATACGTCGCAACAATTATTCATGTCTCCCACACCTTACACAACCACACATCCCTATACGTCTCGTTTGTTCGTTTATGATCGAACAAACCAAATAACCTACCTAATAGACACTGGCGCTGACCTTTCGGTTATTCCAGCTAATTATTGTAAACAAGCTTTTTCAGTTTACAATCGCAACTCCGATCTAATCTTGTCGGCTGCCAATGGCACAACCATCCACACTTACGGCACAAAATTGCTTCAAGTGGATATCGGACTCAAAAGAACCTTCACGCATGCCTTTACCTTAGCTGCTGTGAATCGTCCGATTATTGGCGCCGACTTTTTGACTAAATTTGGCCTCCTTGTCGACCTCAAAGGGAAACGGCTGGTTGATTCAGCGACTCAGCTGTCAATCAATGCCTCCATGGTTCAATCCAATTCACCTACACCGAAACATTTCCCAATCGACAATAGCTACGGCACTCTGCTTAAGCAATTCCCTTCTCTAATAGCAGAGCCAAACTATAACTTGCCAGTCAAACACAACGTGGTCCACCATATCGTCACATCTGGTCATTTGCCTGTGTCACGACCACGCCGATTAGATCAGATCCGCCATAAAGCCGCTTTTACAGAATTCCAGCATATGGTGGAATTAGGAATTTGCAGGCCATCTGCATCCTCTGTCTCTTGTCCTCTGCATATGGTGAAAAAGAAAGATCACGATTGGCGACCCTGTGGGGATTATCGCCGATTAAATACGGTCACAACACCTGACCGATATCCGATACCTCACATCCAAAACTTCTCCATGCACTTGCATGGATGCAACATATTTTCAAAAATCGACCTTGTCAGAGCATACCACCTCATTCCCGTCGCATCCGAAGATGTTCATAAAACGGCAATCACAACCCCCTTTGGTCTATTCGAATTTACCCGGATGCCATTCGGTCTTCGCAATGCTGCCCAAACATTTCAACGTTTTATGAACACAGTCGTCCAAAACCTGGACTTTGTCTTTGTCTACATCGACGACATTCTTGTGGCTTCCCAATCTGAGGAGCAACACAAACTCCACCTGGAACAACTTTTCCACAAGTTAACTGAGTTTGATGTTCATATCAAGACCGCAAAATGCGTCTTTGGCGTATCCTCTCTTGACTTCCTCAGCCATAAGATCACCCCTAATGGTATTCTGCCGTCCGAAGAACGAATTAACGCCATTAGGGAATTCCCAGCTCCAACTAGCATCAAGCATATTCAGCGTTTTGTCGGCATGGTAAACTACTACCACCGATTTATACCAAAACTCGCTGAAATTCTCGCTCCAATTCATAGCCACCTGGCAGAGCTATTACGTAAGCCCAAAACACCCAAGAACTTCTCTTGGCCCGACGAATGTCAACAAGCATTCACGTCGCTTAAGGCTGAATTAGCGAAAACAACACTTCTATGCCATCCACTAGGCGATTCAAAGCTTAGCATAACCACCGACGCGTCAAATACTGCGGTCGGCGCTGTACTACAACAGTACAATAACATGTGTTGGGAGCCCCTGGGATTCTTCTCCAAGAAACTATCGGATGCCGAAAAGAAATATTCTGCATTCGATCGGGAATTACTCGCAATCTATCTGGCAGTCAAACACTTCAGATATTTTGTCGAAGGTCGGGAATTCACTATATACACCGACCATAAACCTCTGACGAGAGCAATTCAGTCTAAAACTGAACGCAATCCAAGGCAATCTCGCCATTTGGATTTTATAAGTCAGTTTACCACGGACATCCAGCATGTTCATGGATGTGATAATGTGGTTGCGGATACACTATCCCGCACAACCGACAACGAACAGGCAGCGGTCGAGACTTACTTCGACTGTCACACTATTTGCAAAGCTCAAAAGGATGACCTAGAACTTCAGAATTTACTTTCTGGTTCCGAATGTCACTCCGGTTCATCATGGCAACTGGATCTTTTGAAACTACCTGGCCTGGAAATTTATTGCGAAACATCCACTGGGTACAATCGCCCATACATCGCAGAACCACTACGTCGAACTATTTTCGACACTTTACACAACATTTCACATCCTGGCGTCCGTGCTACTCGAAAATTGATTTCTGCTCGCTACTTTTGGCCCAGTATGAACAAAGACGTGAGCCAATGGGCTCAGTCTTGTTTATCCTGCCAACGTGCTAAAGTCCAACGGCACACAATTTCACCACGCGGACAATTCGACATTCCACCTGGTCGTTTTGAGCACATCCATATAGATATAGTAGGACCACTTCCTCCTTCTAATGGATATACCTATCTCTTGACTTGTGTCGATCGTTTCACTCGCTGGCCAGAAGCTTACTGCATGACTAACATGACAGCTGCAACCGTTGCCACTACTTTTGTACACAATTACGTATCGCGATTCGGCGTACCCCTTCACATTACAACTGATCAGGGATCGCAATTCGAGTCCAAGCTTTTTACTGAGTTAACACAACTCCTCGGATCAAACCGCATACGTACAACGGCTTACCATCCACAAGCCAATGGCATGGTTGAACGATTTCATCGTCAACTCAAAGCTGCTCTCATGGCCCGAGCTAATACAATGCACTGGAGTTCGGAAGTTCCCATCATTTTACTTGGTATCCGAGCTACCGTAAAGGAAGATTTGAAGTGCTCTCCAGCTGAAATGGTTTATGGGCAAACCATTAAGCTACCTGGTGAATTCTTCATCGAAAATCCTCCTTTACCTTTACCAACCAGCGACACAGTCATCGACCAACTGCGACAAACCATGCAAAACCTTGTGCCAACATCCACTCGTCCATCAAAACAAGACGACATATTTGTTCCAAAATCACTGGCCAACTGTGATTTTGTATTCATTAGAACAGACAAAGTTCGCACGGGTTTTTCTCCTCCCTACGAAGGTCCCTACAAAGTTATACGTCGACTTCGCAAGCAATTCACCGTGTCAGTTAATGGAAAGAATCAAACCATTTCAATCGACCGGCTCAAACCTGCATACGGGATACTTTGTTCAGCTGATCAAAATTCAGTTCCTCGCCCACACAAAACTGTCCGTATTGCCGAATGACATTTTCATTCACGGAGGGGGAAATTCACTTGCAGGGGAGTCCTGTGGCGGTCATTATCATTCACCACCACAATATATTAACTCGTACAACAATTATTGTGAATTCAAAATTTTAAAACTAAAATATTTTTCCTGACCGCAGCACTGCAATGCGCTCAATAGCAAAAATTTCTATTCAATTGGTTTGCGCACCGGCTATTATAGCACATGCTATATTTATAACATCGCCGTCAATAAAAACAAATCCAACTTCACGCACCAATTAAAAACAAAACTCGTTTTGGCTTTTCGTTTCATTTTTTTGTGTTTTCCAAAATTAGTCTTTTACGAAATTTCAAACAAAAAATACTAAAAAAACTCGCGGCGTAACCAAAGAAAAATGGTGGTGAAATTAATTAATATTTAATTGATAATAATATATTTTAATGAATTAAATGAAATAATGTAATTTAAATCAAATAATATTTAATTAATTAATAATTATATTTTAATGAATTAAAATTAAATAAAAAATTAAATAAATGTAATTCAGAATTAAAATTAAATAAGTGTAAATTAAATAAATCAATTGTGTTTCGCTGCAAACAATAACCTAAGCGTTAAAGTTTCACCTTGTTTTGGATTTCACGATAATTTGGTTTTAATTTGCAGTTACGTGCCAAAAAATAGTAAGTGTGTAAACTTACTTTCCACCATGCACTACCCAAAATTATTATAATGCAAATAAAGAAGGGGTCGATTCCATGGATCAAACGGTCACTCGTTTCACATCAAAACGACCAACAAAAAGGTGGGTTTTTGTTTTTTTCTGCAACATTTTGGATTTTGCAGCATTGGTGGTATTTTGCATTTGCAAAGAAGTCGAGGCCAACAAAAAATGTGACGCTTGACGAAATTACCTAACCACGTTATGTAACACATTTACTCTCCCAAACATAGAAAGCCGAATGCAAAACGTTCACATCACCATCACCCACATCCAATTTAGCACATACGTTCGGCCATTGAGTCGTTTTTGGGAAGGCCAATAAATGTAAGTATTCAAGTTCGATTGAAATTACATTTGCCGTTCGTTTTCATTTCGCTTCCATTTCACTTTCATTTCAGTATCATTTCTTGCGTTTTCAATTTGATTTCACTTCGTCTCATTTGTCCCTACCTGCATGGTATATAAATGCGTTTCAATGCACCACCAAAAACTCAATATTTACATACAAATACATGAAAATGTATATGGGTCTGGCCAGGCTCATGAGGTTCGTAAACCGTAACATGTGCATAACGGAGGAGTAAGCTAAATACATATGTGCCGTTTTGGTCGATAACGTTTTGCCATTTTTCTGGCAAATCCATTATGCCATCGCTGTAGAAAGAGCTAGACAAATAAAAAATTTTAAAATTTCGGGACAGATAAAAACCAACATCTAGGTCGACCTGCGTCAATTAATATTCTTCAAGATCAAGAGCGAATTCTTTCTCTTTTTGAAGATAATCCAAGGATATCTATTCCAAAACTTTCCAGTGTTGCCCAAATTTCCGGCTCAAGTACACATAAAATCATTCGGAATTTAAATTATTATCGATATAAAATTCAAAAAGTTCAAGATCTTACAGAAAGAGCCAAACTGAATCGTCCTGCTCTTGCGCAAAACTTTTTGGAACAACTAACTAAACAAAGATTACATCTTGTGGGATATCTGGTTTAGTGATGAAGCACACTTCTACCTCACGGATCACATGAACAAACAAAATCAAAGGTATTGAAGTACAGAAAACCCTATAGGAACTCCATGAATCATCATTACACACATCGCCATTACGAATTTTTATTTGGCTGTGTCTCCTTTGAAAATCGAGCATATTTTATGAATCCTCCGCTTAAAAATTCCAGATTTCGTGTTCACTGTAACGACCCTGACTAATCTGTCATCCCAGCGAGTGACGTCTGTGATCAATCCGAGAATCCATTTAGCGGGAAAACCGAGCTCAGGATGAACGAGAACGATTTGACATACCAGAAGGTTTGATTTGATAGAACATTTTTTCCAGAACGCTTAAGTCATATGCTGAATCTAGTTCCATCGCTTGAGTCGATTGATACCGATTTTTGTCAAGTACGGCTCGTAAATTGGCGTGAATGAAGAAAACGCTAAGGGGTCGACTCTTCAGACAACCTTCTGCATGAGCCGCTAAAGTGGATAGCTGCTCAAATGAAAGAGAATTCTCGTTTGTCACGCGTCGCAAGTGATGTTTTGTGAAGAAAAGCTCCAGCAAATTTAAATGATTGCGGACACCAACGAAGTTGATGCCATTATCACTATGTATGAAAATTGCCCTTCCCCTTCTGGCAATAAGTCGATATAGAGCTAATCCATTCGTTGTTAGATCACTGATAACTTCAAGATGGATTGCATTTGTGCTGAAACAGCGGTCCGTGACAAATCTCGATATGGCCCGTTCTGCTGCTAATTTACCCTTAATGCTCCACAATGAAAACCAATGACGTGATAGTATCGGAACAAGGCAACCGTGAAGTGATGTTTATGCGGCAGCAATATTTGATGGGATTGTTCATATGTTAGGTCACTCTTACTGATAAGACCGCCGACGCGAATGATTCCAAACCTGTCCAAAATGGTGAGAGAGCCTTCAAACTACTTAATCTCGAAACCTGCCTCTAAAAAAAATGCAAAGCTCTCTTCTCCTCAACAAATGCATCACTTAGAACTGCATGAACGAGCATGAACAAAGCTGTATTTCCTTCGACCAATTCTGAAATTTGCTCTTTGTTAGGTAATTTGGGTTGCGAATTTTAATCATTTGATTGATGAATCTGACGCAATATATAAGGATTCGCAGCAATTTAATGTATGAGCTGTGACGATTTATGAGGCAACCAAAGGCGTTGTAACTGGATTGCATTGCAAGTACAATCGTTCAATTACCTCGATTTCAGACCAGTTCGAAACGTATTGCTCATAGTCGAGAGATGCCATCAAAAGGGTTGGTTCATGACACCAGCAGTTATTGCGAATGCGATACTCTGGACAGCCTCGTGAAACGAAACCTGCAATATTTTCCTGGTTATTCTCATGATACCAGTGTATTCCATTCGTGAGTTCGGTATCTCAGACAAAAATGACGCAATAAATTCTTTCAGCTGATATACGGATGTCCTAATCCATGCCTGGACTATAGTCGATTCTGACGAAAATTCCCCTTTTCCAACGAGTTATGGCGGGTAGTATTTATAGCAAATCTAATAGTGGAAGTCCCGAATAATTTTTGGGAAAAACAGGCAGGTTTGGATTTTGGAAAAAGAAAGAAATAAGTAGTGATGGAGAAAAAAACTAGATACAACCATCAGTGCGGCTAATTACCAAACCATTTTATATACAAAAAAGGAAAGGTTTTAACCAAAAGTTAAGGGAGCCTATACAAAAAGCCCAGCAACTGGAGGGAAGCTGACGAAGTCCGCCATACGTCGTTCGTCCATCTAAACTTTTCAACTTATTCTGGTTGGGGTTCAATCCCTTATCAAAGTAAATTCCTTCAACGCGTCCTTCAAAGTAAATTCGTTCAATGATGAATGCATTATAAGGGTAATTCAAACTAAAATACACCCCCCCCCCTCCCCTTCATGGGGATATTTAATTAGCGCTTTAGCTCCATACAGGAATAGGGAACGGGAACTTACAAAGCACTTTGGAAGGATCCGGAGTCAACTGTAAGTTTTTCTTCTCTTACAATTTTTGTGTTTTATTTTCAACCAAAATTGGGCATGTAGGGTTACCAAAACCAAAATTTTTTTATTGGTTTATTACTACTTAATTTAAGTAAAGTTTACTACATTAACATGTTATATTGTTTAAAAATGAATTAAACGTTTTATTAAAGGTGGGATGAGCGGAGAACATGCGGAGGAGATCAACTAAATCTTCAAAGTACAAACTACAGTGAAACTCTTCATCGTCGTGTTATTTCTGACGATTTTGTTACTTGAGTTCACCCGAGGTGCGGTGACGGTAACTTACCTAGCACGCTTATCTTATGACCCAACGTGACTGTAGAACTCCGCATCTCAGAGGGAGTTGTCGGGAGGAATTCCGTTCCGCGAGGTAGCGTTAGATGGGTGTGTTTCTCCACCCCCTCGTCCTTAGAGGACCCTTTGGAAATGTATTTCCCTAAGTCTCCGTCCTTCGGCGTACCCTTGCATTTAGTTCCACAGTGCTTCTAATAAATTTTGTGTCCGGCTACCTCAGGAAGGGACGCTCACGCGGACTGCGGCACCGGAGCGTAGAGACGGAGGTACCAGCTATTTCCACCGCAGTGGTGTTGATTGTGGTGGTCCATCGTCTCGACAAGATCATCTAGCCCCCTTCGTTCAACTCTATGTTCCTTTCATTTTGAGGTTTCCCACATGTTTGCATACCTTGTATTATGATATAAAGCCAGTGATACCGCACCGGACCTCTGGATTCGTGTTCTGATAACGGAATAATTTTCATTATTGTGAACTGTCGGTTGGAACCCTGTACTTATGGCCCTCGATTGACAGAAAGCGGTTTAGCGCGATGTTCTTCGATTCACTATGTGCTTGAACGTTGTTGCGAAATGGTAAATTTACAACGTACATATATCATCCAGTATAATTCCGTGTATGTGTCTGAACGAAATTATCTTGACACACAGCTTGCTCTTCGGATAAATGTGTTTCCGTTGTGATGTTACCAAGGCTCTATAATTTCGCCACCAAATTATGAAGATCATCGTCTGTAGTGTGTGATGACATAAGCGCGAAATTCATGCTTACAGTCGATTCCTGACCGATTTTGCCAGCAATGATGTAACCGAATTCGGTTGCGTGCAGTGGTCGTAAATCTGAAATTTTAATGCCATATCATCTGAAAAAATCGATGAAGTATTGAGCGCCAATCAACACGTAAATCGGTTCAAATTAAATGATGGATCGGCGAGTTGTACATCATTAGCTAGTTCGATACCTTCAAAATGTATGCAATAGTTTAGCAATCGATGCGTAATTTTCGATACCACCAAAAATTCTATTTATTGATGCGAGACTTGATTTTAGTTTTTACTTTGTGCCTGGTTTTCGCGGAGATTGTGTCAATCGCTTGACAAGTCCCAGTTTCTGCGAGAGCTCGTCGGTTATGAAATTGTTTTCCAATGCCGAATCGAGAAGCGCACGATGAAAATTAGCACTGTTGATAACAATATACCGATTTATCATCTGAAACAATGTGAAATGTACGGCTCGTGGAATAGTTTGGTTGTGTTTGAGCCGTTTCATTTGTCATGGTGTTAACTGCCGCTTGTCGTGCTGATTGTAAAACTCGTGCAGATTGGGTTGTGCGGTCTTTGGCACTTCGTTGATCGACAATCTTTGTCGATATGCCCTTTACGCAAACAATTTAAACATAAACGAAGCGATTGAATTTTGGTGAATCTGTAAATGATCACTCCTCTTGCATATGTTGCATTGTATTTTGGCATTGATCGCCATGTTGGTAACAAAACTCCTATTTAATTCTTTTGTTATATTCACTTTCGGTTTGTCTTTGACAACCGTACCTTCAAAAACAGCTGTTTTCGCAGCAATTGTCTCCAATATTTGACATCTCGGATTGAGGAAAGTCTTCATTTCCCCCATGTTGGAAATTCCGCACTAATTCTTTCGCGCTCATACAACTTTCGACTATAATTATCTAATCTGGGCAGAATCATTCCAATAACTAGCAAGTCCCAACTGCTTGAAGTTCATTTCCGGACCTGTCTTTATTCAAATTCGAGATTTTCAGCAAAGCTTCGATGTGATATGCGACACTTGTTTCCATGCGTTAGGCTTCTCAAACAAGCTCATAGCCCGCATTCGTAACGGAAATATTTTTGATTAAATCAAATGCCTCACCTTGTAAATAACCTCGAACATGAACATATTTTTCAAAGCTCTGTTCGAAGCTCGACGTGATTGTTATTATGTCCTTGGCAGGTATCGTGGTACTTGTATCAGGTATGGGGTCAACAACCGACCTTGATTTCGGTATAATAATTCCACAATTTCGTAATATTTGCCCAAGCATGACGCATAACACACAGTTCATTATAAATTGCATTGTATTGAGTCACATGTCAGCTTATTGTGTCACGTGTCAGCTTATTGTGTTACGTGTTGAATTGACGAGAATGAGGCGCGTGTCAATTTTATTGTTAAGTCGTATGTGTAAAATCCGGCAAGTTGCGACCAAAATGTTTCCGTGTTGTCTAGATAACACATGCTCAGTTAATTTAGTTAATTAAGTTTTAGTTTTACAGTTAATTTAGTTTTTTCCAAAATTATTTGTACCAAAAATTTGTTCTCATGATTATTTGTGTAGTATGGAAAAAATCCATATGAGTCACTCATGTTTAGTATGCATTTAGTCAGTATTTGTTCAGTCTTTATAACAACTCGCAAGTGGATCAAAAATTTGTTGTTAACATCACCTAGAATCTTACACCACTCGGTTTTTTGGCACCCTACAGCTACAAATTTTTCGTCTTGTTAGATCAAGAATATCTTCCACTTTAGCTTAAACCTCTGCAAGTTTAAATCGAAACCCTACCTTGGCCGAGTCATATAATTGTTTCAAGATTTTTGTATAATTTCGTAGGAATGATTCTTCTTACGTATGGTAGCATTATTGCACTGAAAACCAAATTGAGGACTAACTAATTTATTGCCGACTAGGAATGTTACCTAATTCAATAAACCAAAATTGAATTATGGCCTTAAACAGTTGTAGTTTATAGGGCATAAATGCAAACGGAAACGAAACTAAACGTAAACGGCATCATAAGATATAAGCCCATTAAACTATAGAGAACTGTTTTATGTCCAAATTAATGCGTTTTTGGCGTAATTTGATAATATCGGAAATATTTTTATTCTTACAAAAACATCGAGCATCAATTAGTGTGGATACTGCCTTGGTTAGTTTAGGTTAGGTTAGGTTAGGTTAAAGTGGCTGCTATCGCACCCTTAGGCCAATAGTGGCCCATTGTGATACCACAGGATCTTATCTCCCCTTTACCCCTGAAACCATCCAGGCTACTTATGTAGCGTAAAATATCTCGTACTCTACAGTTCGCGAGTTCCGAAAGGCTATCCATACCGTACACACCCAAGTATTTATGTCTTCTGTATGATAGTGCCGGACACGAGCATAGGAAGTGATCTATAGTCTCTTCCTCCTCCTCGTCCATGCAACTTCTACAAAAGTCATTTTTCTGTAGACCCAGCCTTCTCGCGTGTTCCCCAAAAAGGCAGTGTCCTGTCAGTATCCCTAAGACAAATCCTAACTCTCGTCTTCCCAGGGATATCAGTGACTTGGAGCGCCGCAAGTCCAGTTCTGGCCAAACCTGTTTTGCTATCCTGCACGTGAGAGTGTTGGTCCATCTCTCATTTGTCAAGACGATTGCCTTTCTACTGAGCGCCAATTTGAGCGCTGCTATAGGCCTCCCCAGACCTGCCCTTTCCGTCTGCATCTGGAGAGTCGTACCGTACCTAGCTAGTTCGTCCGCCCTGCAGTTCCCCGTGATGTCCGAGTGGCCAGGAACCCAGATTATCTGGATACTGAAATACTCGCTCATCTCATTAAGAAATGATCGGCAATACAGCGCCACCCGGGACCTCAGACAAACCGCCTCTAGTGACCTGACCGCCGCCTGACTGTCCACATAAATTGCGATATCCCTTACTGATACCACATTATGCTTCAACCATGTCACAACTTCCCCGATCGCCACAACTTCAGCTTGGTACACGCTGCAGTAGTCAGGAAGGCGAACAGAAATATTAACATTAAGCTTCTCACAGAAGACTCCGGCTCCTACCTTACCATCTAGCTTAGAGCCGTCCGTGAAAAATTGCACTGCCTCGTTTTCCAGTATTGATCCGTCCCTCCAAGATTCCCTTGAAGGACAGACGGTCCGGAACCCTTTATCGAAGCACAAGATTGGTATAACATAATCTAGATTCAACAGTTCATCCCTTAGTGATCCAACTATCGTCGAGTGCCCCACCTGCAGACACTTCCACTGAGAGACAGCCGTAAGTCGCATAGCCACCTCGGTTGCCTTCTGCATACCAAAAGCCTCTACTAGAATAAGGTGGAACATAACCTCCAAAGCGCGAGTAGGTGTCGTCCTAAGCGCCTCGCTTATAAGCATGCAGGCCGTTCTTTGCACCCTTTCCATTCTACTCCTGTATGTTACCTTGTCCAGAGCTGGCCACCACACGCCCACGCCGTACATAACTACAGGTCTCACTATAACAGTGTACAGCCAGTGTACCAGCTCCGGTTTCAAACCCCATCTCTTACCTATGGCATTCCTGCACGAGTAAATGGCTACAGTGGCCTTATTTACCCTCTCTAACGTGTTAGGCATCGAGCTGAGTTTACTGTCCAAGATTATGCCCAAGAATCTCGCTCTATCAGAAAAAGTCAGTCTAATGCCGTTTATCGTAGGCGGCCAAACTACCGGAATTTTATACTTCCTGGTAAAAAGTACCAGCTCTGTCTTGGACGGGTTGATCCCTAATCCACATTTGCTGGCCCATTTGGTAACGATCAATAGTGCATTCTGCATAACATCTCTAATCGTGTCCAAATATTTACCTGATACCGCTATCGCTACATCATCTGCGTACCCTACAACCAATACCCCCCCTCTCTCCAGTTCCAACAGCAATTCGTTAATCACTACACTCCAGAGAGAAGGGAACATTACACCTCCCTGCGGGGTTCCTCTAACCACCCGCCTTCTAATTGTGGACTCCCCCAGTTCTGAGGTAATAACCCTGCTTAACAGCATATGATTAATCAACCTACTTATAGAGTAATCTAATTTCAAAGCTGACAATCCCTCCATGATCGCCTCCGTCTTTACGTTATTAAAGACACCTTCAATATCGAGGAATGAGACAAATTTCAGCCGATTTATAAGGCTTAAATCCGTTCATTGCCCACGCGATCCGTTCCCTATCCACGATGCCCTCCCTTACTATTGAAGGTATTTCTCGATTAGCCCCCGGCTCCGTCGAGTCATCGAGGCTTCCCGGAAAGTGCGTATATATTAGAAGTTTCCGAGATTCCATACTAGAAGCTGTCCATGACCCATCCGGCCTAATTAAATAACTAGGACTGGTTGCGTTGGTAGAAAGAATATTCCTAAGTCTCAGATACCTCTTCCATTTTACCACAGAAGAGTCTCCAGGACCCCTTTGTGCCTTCCTCAACTCTCTTTTATAATTCCTCAGGTCCTCCGTATATGAGTCCCAATGCCGATCTTCCCTGGTATTCTTGGCCCTATTAAAGGCTACCCTACAAGCTTTCCGATAGGTCTCCAACCCAGTGGACCACCATGTCGGCTTCTGTGTGCCTCTAGGTTTCATCAGGGGGCACGCAGCATTAAATGAAAGATTGCATGCCTTTCTGACAATATCAACCATGCAATCCAGTTCTTCTACTGTCGCCAGAAGTTCTGGAACCTCCAGCGGCAAGACCTCCTCTAACACCTCCCCATATTTGTTCCAGTTTGTCCTTCTAGGATTCCTGAAGGCATCCCTAGTAACAGGGTTGACGTTGAGGTTATATATTACATACCGGTGATCAGACAATGAGTGCTCATTCCCCACTCTCCATCCCCTGATCATATGAAAAATAGTATCTGATGCAAATGTCACATCCAAGACCTCCTGTCGATTCCTGACAATAAATGTTAGTTCTCACCCAGTATTGCAAACTAAAAAGTTAATATTTAATAAATATTCAAAAAATAACTCACCCCTTTCATTAATGTCTGTGCTTCCCCAGATTGTGTGATGCGCGTTTGCATCACATCCAAGTATGACACCTACCTTTCTTTAACCTGCTTCTCGGATCAGTTCCCCTGGGTTATCCGGTGGAACCTCCTTCTCCCGATCCATATAGGCTGAGGCTAGCTATAATTTTTCACAGCCAACCTCAACGCTCGCCGCGGTAACATCCCCACTACTAAATTGAGGAAGAATCTTATCTGATCTTCTCAGAGTTGCCTGAATATAATAATTTATACCCTTTCGTTCTGAGGCCACAGATCCTGTTATTGTTAATCCAAGGTTCTTGGATTAGCACCAAGTCCTCACCTGACTTAGTCAGTCTGAGAACGAGAGCTGCCGAGGCAGCCTTCGTGTGATGCAGGTTTATTAGTACAATGTTAACCATCGTGACCTACCTTCCTCTACTTCCCGTATCGGAAAAGTAACCCCTGGACAACCGCCGCTGTTCGTCGTTTCGCCACCCGTTTTCTCTTTTAATCCTCTTATGTGGTCGCCGATGCCATCCCCCTGTCGCGGAAACTTCAACAGGTTTTCCCCATCAGAGTCCAGAGAAAGGGAGCAGGCTTGAACAACCATCATATAGGTATCCGTATCCATCTCCGGAAGATCAACACCTTCCTTCCCGACGTTTACCCCAGGCTGGTTTCCCACTTGCGTGTCCACTTCATCCTTCTTATACACATTGAGAGTGATCGACCCGAATCCGAAGCTGATCACTCCCTTTGTTTCCGCGAGGAGAGTTATGGACTCCCTGTTTAACAGCATAACTGTCAACCTATAGCCCCCTTTGGCCCCCTCTTGTTTCACTATCAATCTTCACTAAAGAAATAGACTTTGCCGGAAGATGTGGGTCACTGGCCTGGATGATCTCAATGACCTCCTCAGGCTTCTCTGGCTTGGTTGGCAACCAGACGCGTTCCCTCGGTCTGCTCGGAACTTCCTCCTTACTGACCGCCTCCAGCTTCGCACCCTGCCATACCTCGCCTACTTTGGCCACTGCTATTCTATACAGATCCAATGATCTTTCATCTGAGCACGCAGTCAACTTAATGCGCCTCTGATACCACCCCGCATCCCTACAGGACGGTGGGGGTCCCTGATTATCTATCAGGACTTCCAAAAATACGGAGTCAGTTCGTTGTAAACCAACTTCCATTATTCAGCCGTAATGCTCCCGTCTTCCTGACCCCTGTCAATGACGGCTAACATCAAGGCATGCTCCTTCAAGATTTCGCTGAACAGCTTCATCTTTTAGTCATTTTGGGCTCCTGTGGTCACCTTGGCTCATTTAGCGTCGCCCGGTACTTCCTCATAAAGTGACCTCATTCTTTTCGAACCAAGACCCTTATTCAAAGTGCCGCTGCCGACAACTTTCCTCGCCCATGCCAGAGATTCCTTTCCAAAATTCTGTGCGCCGACCGTTTTTCACGATATCGTCGCTTCGCCGGAGGGACCACTTCCGATCACCTGCTTTTTTGTTTGGCTCCGGTTCCGCTTCTACCTGGCTTTAATGTCACGGTATTGCTTCCCGCCGCCGCTAAGGAGGGAGCCCCACCTTTAAGGTTCAAGCTACTCTCTTCCTTGTTGCTTCCCGGTTTTTGAAGGAACCCGGCCCCTATTTCTTTGATTTTGGTATCATTCATGCTATTTAAACGAGTATCGGAGAAACTTGGGTCCACCTGTGCAGAGATCCGTATACACAGGTAAGGCTAAAAACAACTGGAGGTCGCCAGGTATCCAGAGGGCTCCGTTAGCGACTGAGCTTTGTTAAATAGGCCCTCAGCCTAGTTGATCATCAGCACGGGTCGCTTAACACCTTAATCAAGCCCGTTCGGCTCGCTAGCACCCCGGCCTCTCAGCACCCCCTTCCCTCCGCTCCACATTCTCTCTCTCATTCACCAATCCAATGGGATCCATTCCATTCTCAGGGTTACCCGTTTATAGAGTACATAATCCGCTAACCTACCTATCGATAGGCCGTCCACTATCCACCACCTGTGACTCCCCCGATAGCTGCAGTACGCCACGGGAAAAGGAGTTAGTTTTCCTTGGGTAACAAATAAAAGGTTACACGGCTGTACAGACTGAACTATTCTAGGTGAATGTTTAATCTCGGTTTATTTCATGCAGTAACATTCCTGATTGATGATAAACTAGTCAGTCTTCAATTTGCTCTTCAGCGCAATAATACTACCATACATAAAAAGAGTAATTGCTATGAAATTATACAAAAATCTTGAAAACAATTATTTGACTCGGCCAAGGTAGGGTTTCGATTTAAACTTGCAGAGGTTTAAATTAAAGTGGAAGATATTCATGATTTAATGAGAAAAGTTTTAATTTTGACGTAGCAGAGTGCTTTATTGTTTTTATAAAAACGTAGAGTCGCGTTTTCAATAGGACACCCTGTATAACGTACCCCTTTTAAATTATGATCATTTTGTTAAACACACTGTTTGTTAAACACTGTCCATATTGTTTCATCTAATGTAAATGCTATTCCTCAAGTGGGAAATAATTGCTTTTTATAAATACTATTATGCAGTTTCAAGTGTAATTCAAACTACATGCCAACAATTAAGCTACTTTCCAAAGTCATACTACTCTTTTTATCCACAATAAGTAATTATAAAAACCACAAAGTTGTTTTATATTAAATTTAGATTTTGTTGTTGTCATGGGACATTTTGTTGCTGTTCCTGTGTGATAAAATAAAAGTAATTATGTAACCATTCATATAATCAAGAGGAAATACAAAATGCATGCAGACCGAAAAAAAAAATTATTTGCATTGCAAGGAGAATATAAATGAAGCCAAAACTAAACTTTGAAAACTTTATAGATGTGAGAGCTTTTTGGTTGATGTTTTGTTTATTTAAAAGATTTAATTTGCTTATCGCAAATAATAAAAAACGAACATCCAAGGTATAGGAAGTGGATATTAGGAAAATGAGCAATCCAAAGAAATATTTATAAGGTAAATTTTATGCTGCATATGTATGAGATTTATATATGTCATTATTTATATTCTTAAAAATTATGGCAGACTACACAAACTACCTTAATATATTATTAAATCGAAAACATAAATTAATTTAATGCCCTAATAATTTGCAAAGAATAAATAATATCAAGCAATACAAGATAACGATGTTAATAGAGACGATAAAACAGATAACTCTAGTGGAATGAAAAACATTTCTTTTATTTTCAATTTTATTATTCTACGTCTCAGTTCAACTTTTCAAAAAATATATTATAAATGTGTGTACGTACATTTATGGTTTCATTTTTTTCACACTGAAAAGCTTTCAATAAGAAAATGAATTTTCAATATACATACTTACGTACAAAAATATATGTACGAGTGTGTATAAAACACAACTTAAAT
Source organism: Tipula vernalis (assembly GCA_958295665.1). Taxonomy (NCBI): domain Eukaryota; kingdom Metazoa; phylum Arthropoda; class Insecta; order Diptera; family Tipulidae; genus Tipula; species Tipula vernalis. Next base: position 148,570,362 of record OY282560.1, on the reverse strand, counting down.
TAAAGTCAAATAAAGAAACTGCAAATCGTACCTGAACTCATGAATTCTGAGGGAAAATCTGTCGACATGAGAATAAATACGATTTCGAGCTTTTATCGAAAATATAAGCTCAAGATTTTTTTTTTACAAATTTTCTTTTTTATTTAATACTATAAAACACCTCTTTATACGTTATTACAACATTATTTTATTATAATTTATATAGAAAAATTGGTTTATGAAAGATTTTATATAATAAACGGCATAAATCAAATCTAACAGAGAAAAAATAAATCGAAATTTTTGTAAGCTCTGGTATTATCTCGTGTAAGAAGCATTATAATTTGTGTATTAGATAGATAAGTATTTCTATAAACAGGGTGAGTCAGTTAAAAATTCGGCTCTTCTCTTCGAAAACTGTCATGTAGATATGAGGAAAATAGTTTAGTTGTACTTTAATTATTAGTCAGAGATCCAGTTCTATTGTTAATGACCAAAGCTGAAATTACCTGAAACAATACAAAACAAGAATATTATATAGTTTAATTAAAAGACAAATTCAATATTTACTTACGTGTTAATAATGTACATCAAATGGTCTAATCGGATCGGTTGACGTTGATCAATAGAATAATTTTCAATCTGAAAATGAATAAGAAACTTATTAGTTTTAACTCAAAGGACAATTTGTCAATTAACTTATCTGTATATTCACTTCACCTTAAACACGAATTGGAACCTTTGTTGTACGTTATTATAGCCTAAAATTAGTTCAAATTAGTAATCTTAATTTAATTATTATTGTTATTACTTACCGTTTTGATAATTTGTTTATATCTGATGACAGTCGAACAAGTTCAGTGATTGTTAAACTTTCGGTATTTATGAATACATTTGGATGCGCACAGTAATTACAAATTTAAGTATACAATGATAGTACATATTGTGCTCAAACACGTAAACATTTTTATAGTATACATTAGTGCATTATACTTGCCTTTCGTGCGCTGTTCAATTTTTTGCTTATCATCACTCTTTTACCAACCATTTTGTGAACAAGACCTATTTAATAATAAATAAATTTTATAACGTTTTTGAACCAAAGTTCTTGTTATTGATTCAGTGAATAATACCCATAATTTAATTAGAGCTGAACTGGAACCAAACCGAAGTTATCGCACCGCATGATCGATAATTTAACTTTGATTGTGGCACCAAATTATCCGATCATCTATTTTAAAATTACTGTGGGGTTTGTTGTAACTAAATTTTGAAGTTGCTGTATGTCAATAGATGGCACTGCAAACAGTATATGTAGTATGTATTAAAACCCTATAAGTAAAATAATAAAAGTTAGTATTGGTGTGTCATTTAAAAAGAATGGACGTAAAAGTCTTTGTGAATAAAATTGTTTTTTTCAAATTAAATTCGTTTTTATTTTTCGTCCACAACAAATCAGAAGTGGGATCCCAGTGACTCAATAAATATTTTTAGTGAACGTATTGTATTGTAGTTTTGTGCTACTATACGCAGAACGAAAATGAGTTACGTAAATGATATGGGTGAACCATCAATGGTGAGCACCAGAGCAGTCAACAGTTCTAGATGATTCAGTAATTTTGGACATGCCCACAATGGTATTCAATCAAAAGCATAACCTCCAGCAACCACGTGTGGACAGTCTACCAAACAGTATACATCCAGCAAAGATATCATCTGCAGTAATCGATAACCCATTGCTGCAAGTGCCTTCAAATCACCAAACACCTCATCCAGTTCAGACATCACCGAATTACCAGTAATCGAATGTGCCACTACAACAAGCACATCAGTTCGCACAACCTAACCTCATTTATTATGGGCAACACGTGCCGATACACGGTACTCAGAATTCAGTGCCGTTACCACATATGCACCCATTAATGGTTGATCTTGGCAGTACTCAACAGAATATTTCAATTGCAGATTTTCAACGACAAATTTTGCAGCAACAACTCGAAATCATCCAGTTGCAAAAGGAAGTGTTAGTGCAGAAAGTCAGCAAGCAAAATCGGCATGGTCAGAGGTAGAGAATATAGTACCAGAGTATAATCCTGGTGGTAAAAATGGAATGAACGCAGTGCAATGGCTGAAACGTATCGAATATTTAAGAATATATAAATATAATTTCTCTCCGTCTTAAAGGACCAGCCAAGGCATGGTTTCATGATCTGGAAACTCCCTTGAAATCTTTTCGAGATTTTTCTGATAGTTTAATCAAGTCATTCGGATGCTACATGGACGAAGCAGATCTTCATTCGAAGATGTCGTCGCGGTTTAAACAACCGGATGAAACGTACGAGCAATATTTTTATGAGATGAGGCAGCTTGGACAAACGGGTAACCTGAAGGATCCTTCCATAATTAAATATGTGGTATCTGGTCTAAATAACCCTGAAATGGCAAAAATATTAGCTCTTAATAGATTTACAAGTTCAGATCATCTACTGCATGTCCTTCGTGAACATGACGGATGGTACCCACACAAAAGCATCAAACTCCAAATAGATCAATATCTATATTGAATCGGAAATCAAAAGAGACAGATGAATAATTCTCCTTCCAATAAAACACAACAGAAGCCAGCATTTGTGTCAAAATTAAGATGTTATAATTGGAACGAGTACGGTCACATTGCTACAAAATGTCCTAATCCATCAAAACGGTTTTGTGATTCTTGTCAGCAACCGGGACACACATCATCGTACTGTACACCCGCTCGATCAAAGGAAGTAGGACTGATTGACACAAAATTTGAAAAGTTCACCGCTAACATTGAATTTCAGTTCGCAGATGGTTGTAGGGTTACGACCGCATTAATTGATACAGGCAGCCCTATTAATTTGTTAAAATATCACCTTATTCCACAAAATTTAACGTTGGCTCCGTATCAAGACGTTATAAGCTACACAGGGATTAATGGAGCTAAATTAAATATTTTAGGTTATTTAAATATTAATTGTCAAATTGAAAATGTATTGTATAATTGCAGATTTTATATCGTACTTGACGAAACCATGAGTCCTGATTGCATTATTGGACGTGAATTTTTACAAGAATCAGAGAAGCTAACATTGAACGGTTCAAGTATTCTGAAGGTTTTGTTCAAAACAAACGGCAACATTCAAACAAAACATAATGAGGATGTCATCGACGCGACAACGGTAGCTTTGTTTAACGAAATTTTTGGAGTTGAATTGGAATCACAGGTATGTGAAAATTATACTTATGATATAGGGCCATTTCCAAACCAAAACAGCAAACACCTGAAATTAAGCATGAATTAAAAATTGTATTGACGTCCGATCGACCAGTTTATTCAACTCCACGCAGATTATCGTGGAAGGAACGCGAAGTCGTACGAAGCATGGTAACAGACTTGCAAAAGCCGGGTGTCGTGAGGGAGAGTAACAGTGATTACGCAAGTCCGATAGTCTTGATAGCTAAGAAAAACAGTACACATCGACTGTGTGTCGACTATACAGACAATTAAATAAAATCACAGTGAAGGATCATTTTCCTTTGCCTGTAATTGACGATTGTCTTGAGAAATTGAGAGAAAAAAAAGTGTTCAGTTTACTGAACTTAAAAAGTGGATTTCATCACATTCCTGTAGAAAGAAATTCGATTCGTTACACCTCTTTTGTCCCATCGGACGGACAATTTGAATACGTTAGGACTCCTTTCGGATTGTCCAATGCACCTTCGGTTTTCCAACGATTTGTTGCAGAAGTTTTTAAACCGTTATTGGAGTCAGGTGATCTAACCATTTATTTTGATGATATATTAATATCAACCGATACTGTTGAAAGTCATTTCAAAGTTTTGAAAAGTGTTTTGAGTCTATGTCGTAGAAACTGTTTAGAATTATCAATAGAAAAATGTCGTTTTTTTAAACCCAAAATTGAATTTCCCGGGTATGAAGTTAGCTATAATGAAATTAGACCATCGCGTCGACATGTGGATGCTATACGTTCGTATCCTATTCCAAAAAACGTGCATGAACTTCACCGTTTCCTAGGGTTAGTTAGTTTCTTTAGGAAATTTGTTTTAAATTTGTCATTATAGCTTCGAAGCCATTGTACGATCTTTTAAAGAAAGATGCAAGTTTTAGTTTTGGATCTAATGAGTTGGAAGCATTTGAGCTACTGAAGTTAAGATTATTACAGTCGCCGGTTTTGGCATATTATAACCCGTCAGCGGTTACAAAATTGCACACGGATGCCAGTAAAATTGGATTTGGTGCCATATTGCTGCAGAAGCAGCATTCATCTGGACAGTTCCATCCAGTGTTTTATTTTAGTAAACGGACTACTGATGCTGAGAGTCGGTATCACTCTTTTGAATTAGAGACTTTAGCCTTAGTCAATGCGGTTAAGTGTTTTCATATTTATTTTTACTTGAGGTTTGGTGTGGAAAGTCGGTTATAGTAAATTTTTGTGATTGATTTACTTTTTGATTTGTGTGTGAAGAAAGCAATTTTTGAGGGATTCTCTTTGCTTTTTTGAAGATGAACCCGAGTTGGGTTCGAAAGTTGGCGCTTTGGTTGGAGCAATTTAGGGATAAGGAGCCTTGAACCAATTTCAGATTAAAAAAATCACCCGGTATAGCCAAAATTGATCCCCCTCCAAAAATTATCTTGTTTATCGAGAATTTTTATGATATCTAGATGAACTTCGTGGCCTGCAGTGTTCAAACGTCGTGCAATACTCCAAATTGGATTGTTTCTTTAAAGAAGTTTAAACTACTATTTGTTTTCCAAAAAGTTTCATATAACATACCTTTAAAGAGTTGACTATGTTGTTTAATAAGCCAAAAGTATTCCATACAAATCAATTTTTAGAAAAAATCCTTTTTCAATGCAGAAGTCAATAATGATATCCTCAATAAAGATCAAAATTCAAACATTAGTGCACCTACACGAAGGTACAAACCCCCAAACTAGTCCATACTACATCAAAACCCTCGATAAACAAAAAAAAACTTTAAAAAAAACACTTTGGAAACGCTACAAATCAAATCAAGCACAAATTCAACCAATGCTGAGGAAGCCCACGCTTTTATCTGCAACCCATATGATTTGTTCTTCCAACCACCTTCATCTTACACAATCCTTACCCCTATTCAAATGTGAATCGTCCTACTACAGATTTCTTTCGAAAAACTACAAGGCTTGACGATGTCCTTGCAGCTGTTTTGCAAGGTTTAAAATTGCCCAGGACCAAAGATTCCATAAAGTAAATCTAAGAGAAATTGAATAATTCCCTCTGAAATAAGTAGTACAGCACTCCTTTTCCTTCAAGGCTTTAACTGATTTTTCCAAGGGTTTTAAAATTTAGAGCAATTATTTGTCCATTTTGACAATTTATACGGTAACAAATATCCAGCGATGATATTGTGCAAAAAAGAGTTTTCGCTATATCCCGAGATTTTAATCAAAACTCCCGGGAATGGGAATTATAAAAAAAACCAATTTCCCGGGATTTTTCTCCCGGTAATTCCCGATAAGGACCCACTACATGTGGTTAATGATCTTTGATGGCCTTTAGTGACTTTAGTGTAATCTTAAACTCTTGTAGAAAACTTTCTAAGATACCTAAGGCTTCTTGTGTGGTGGGTCGTTGTAAGTAAGAGCCAGTATCTTAACTCACCAGACACAAATACGATTTCTAACATTGAATGATCTAGGTATAGTGGGATTTCCAACAGCATTACTCGTTAACATATATTCTGTTATTTTTGCTAAATGAAAAGACGATTGCTTTTGGTATTCTATTAACTGACTACCTCAGATTCTCAGAAACCATTTGATTGATTAATTGATTGAATGATTGATTTCAATGTACGATCAAGCATTAAGCAAGTCTCCCGTATTATGAATGCGAATACCACACCACTATACCCACGTTACAACACGACACGGTAACTCTCCCTCACCAAGGCAATATGTACCATCATACTCAGCGTTTCATGAAGCCAAACATAGCAATATCCGCCCCTGGCCAGTCAGCCATCGTACACCTTTTTACATATAACAAAATCGAGGAATTGGAAAGGAATGTTAGTGAGGACAGACTCGGCCCGGTTACAGACACCTAATAAAGCCGATAGTTAGTGTTTTATGACAGCACAATGACAACACAATTAAAATATTAATAATAAAACGTTGGAACCTGATCGATCTGAAACAATATCTTAAACTAGAATTTATATTTATATAATACTCTAAACTTCCGATTAACAAAATTGATGATAAAATATATTTTAATGTTCTTCTGAAACCAAAAAACAAATTAGTTATTTATTTCTACTCTCACTTAGTCTAACCGCTCTATAATTTCAAATATTTAAGTATTAGCTTACAACAATTAAGGGAAATATTAAAACAGCAATAAATATAATATAATCTAAATTCAAATGTAAAGATGTTCCTATCCCTAAAAATAACATTACCATTTATTAATCATAATTCAATTCTAAGCCTTAAGGCATTAATTACATTAAGGATCAATTAGATTAAATTGTTCTTCCTCCAGCATACCCCATCTGAAATAAAATTTTGAACCATAAGTACACTCCAACTAGTTCTAATAGATGCCTCTGCACTCATTATTGATGAAATTTGTTAGTTGTTATACCTATCATCAAAAATCTTAAACAGTAAGTATTTGCTATATAAAGCCCTTGTTCATCCACCACCTCACCATTTGCCTTTAATCGAAGTTTGTGAAAAAACCAAAATTACTCGTGACATTTGATAAATAAAGTTTAAATTTAAAAGTAGTGAAGTGAATTTAATAAAATTGGAAATATAGTTCAGTGACAGTGATAATACAATAAATAAATAAATATAATAAATATAATAAATAAATATAATAATGATAATAAATAAATAAATAAATATACTAGTGTAACAATAAACAATACAAAAACAATTGAAAACGTGCAAGTGAGAACCGTTATAACGGTAGGTAGCAACTTCTGGTGTCCTATATTAAATTATTTTATTAATTATTCCAATATTAACATCTTATCATATTCAGACTTAAATCCATATAATTTCCACCTGCTAATGTAATTAATTAAGTAATTAGTTAACCACACCCATACTCTTAAATTGAAAATTTGTTGTCCCAACCACAATAATTTCAACCAACGTCAAATAACGGTCGATAGCTGACCATACCTAAATCATTCCAATGTGCCCTCCCTAATTCAGGGAAGGGCACACTGGAATGATTTAGGATTTATTATTTTGTTAATGATTTTTTTTTTTATTAATAATAATATTAACTGTAATTATTTTCATCCTGAAAATAATTACAGTTAATATTATTATTAATAAAAATATGTTAGTGAAAAATAAATTGTAAAAACTCCATTTACATAGTACAGTTATGCAGTTCAAGGTCACCAAATCGTTCTTTCCATTGCAAGTGCAACGGATGATTGACTATTCACCTCTCTTTAGACTAATTGTAAATTACCAATATCTGCTTTCAGCGGTTAATGACTAGAATTTAGGAATATGAATAAAATAAAATAAAATAAGTCAAACAAATTAATGTTGCATTCAAATTATTGTTATTACAATGTGGAAACTCCCTAAATTAACAAACTTTAAGCTGAAAAATAATTATTATTCCCAAAGTGAAGAACCATAAAAATTCATACCTTATTCTAAAAATAAAAATTACTGTTTACAAGATCATAACAATCATGTAACCAAACATGATCGCTCCCCAAGACAATACCGGTACAGTTCAGAATTTAAATCCCTTAACCATTCCTTTATTCTGAGCATCAAATCTAAATATTCTGAACTTAACTTACATACCCCTCATAGCCATTTCCATCCAATCAGCTGCCACAACAGCAACTAAAATCCACTTACCGATACACTCACAAGTCATGAGACATCTGTATTTAAAAATATACAAATCTCACGACCTACAACTTAAACCACAATCGAGCCATACTAACAGGGTTACTACTAGCATTATAGCCCTATTTACTCATCAGCCAAAATCATTTCTAAAACTTTAAATTCTATATCAGGCATTACCACATCAATAAGGCCCACCGTTTACCACCATCTCAACCCCCCTCCTCCTCAATGGACGTGTATCCTTTGTAAGAGATGGCAATTGCCTCTTTGGTGCCTTAGCCCATCAACTCCAACTTAAAGAGTCTCTGGCGTCCCCTCTCCAATGCCCCATATCTTCCGGATATTTACTCGACATACAATGCGATGGATTTTGGGGCGGCGCCGAATGTTTAAATGCTATTAGCCATTTGAAACGCATTAAGATTAATGTGTACCAACCTGGCGTTCTCTACCCGCTATCGTTTACACCTAATCATGGCACATATCAGTATGAGGTTAACCTTCTGTATACAGGAGCCCACATTGATAGTCTAATTCCGTCAACCGTGATATATTCAACAAACTTCAGCACTGTAGCGGTGTATTTAAAGAGTGTTTTAAAAAAGACAAAGTAGACGTAAACAACAAGAGGCAATAACCTCTTATAATAATAAAATAATAAATACTTAAATAAAATTAATTGTGTAAAATATTTAATGACCTAAAGCTTCCAAATAACCAAAAACTGGAAGAAAAGTACCGAAACACGGACAGTTAGAAATCTTCTCTACGTTGTTATATCCAAAACACGAAATGAGATTTTTCAACAATACCATACTAAATGAGAATGCATCTATTTGTGTTGCCTACCTCACTCTTACCACCGTTGCTCAAACTTGTACTAAAACATATCCAGGGGATAGATTCTGATCAAGTGACAAATAACATTTTATTATGACTTTGTACTAAAATTGTAAATTAGTTTTAATTTCGATGACTTTTGTTCTATGTATTTTTTAAATTCAATATATGTCAGTAAAAATGAAGCTGGAAATCTAAACTTGTCTAATTGTCTAAACTGCTTTAAAAATGTCATATCCCATTTCATCTGAATCGCAAATTTTGAGTAACAATATTTTGTACTAATTAAAAAATGTCACGAAATATACACAAATCCAAAGACACTATACTACAAAACTAATATAATAATAATTAGACTTATTAACACCCTGTTAAAGTTAGCCGAAAGTTTCCAGCCGAAAGTAAAAAATCGATAATACAGATTATGTTATTGACATTTTTGCCGAAAATATATCAGCCTCTAGAGTGTTATGTCTGGAGATGGATTGCATTGATGTGACTTATCAATAGCTACCGCAGGAAAAAAATTCAGTTCAAGTTTCCCGTGGGAAATCTCGGAAAAATCGATTTTCCAAAAATTATTAGAAAATTTATATAAAATCAGCCTCTAGAGTGTTATGTCTGGAGATGGATTGCATTGATGTGACTTGTCAATACCTATCGCAGGGAAAAAATTCAGTTCAAGTTTCCCGTGGGAAATCTCGGAAAATTCGATTTTCCAAAAATCATTAGAAAATTTGTAAAAAATCAGCCTCTAGAGTGTTATGTCTGGAGATGAATTGCATTGATGTGATTACTCAATAGCTATGGCAGGAACATAATTCAGTATAAGTTTCCCGTGGGAAATCTAGGAAAATTCAAAAAAGTTTCCAGCCGAAAGTAAGAAATGGATGAATAAAATCAGCCTCTAGAGTGTTATGTCTGGAGATGGATTGCATTGATGTGACTTGTCAATAGCTATCGCAGGAAAAAAAAACGCAGTTCAAGTTTCCCCTGGGAAATCTCGAAAAATTCGACTTTCGGCTCGAAACTTTGTTGAATTTTCCGAAATTTCCCACGGGAAACTTGAATTGAATTTTTTTCCTGCGATAGCTATTGACAAATCAAATCAATGCAAGTCATCTCCAGACATAACACTCTAGAGGCTGAACAGTATTGGTTCTGAAAATCGAATTTTGTGAGATTTCCCACGGGAAACTTGTACTGAATTTTTTTCCTGCGATAGCTATTGACAAATGACTTCAATACAATCCATCTTCAGACATAATACATTAGAGGCTGACTTTATACAAATTTTCTAATAATTTTTGGAAAATCGAATTTTCCGAGATTTCCCAGGGGAAACTTGAACTGAATTTTTTCCTGCGATAGCTATTGACAAGTAACATCAATGCAATCCATCTCCAGACATAACACTCCAGAGGCTGATTTTATGCAAATTTTGTAAAAAATGTTGGAAAATCGAATTTCCGAGATTCCCCACGGGAAACTTGAACTGAATTTTTTTCCTGCGATAGCTAATGACAAGTCACATCAATGCAATCCATCTTCAGACATAACACCCTAGAGTCTGATTTTATTCATCCATTTATTACTTTCGGCTGGAAACTTTTTTGAATTTTCCGAGATTTCCCACGGGAAACTTGTACTAAACTTTTCTCCTGCGATAGCTATTGATTAATCACATCAATGCAATCCATCTCCAGACATAACACTCTAGAGGCTGATTTTATACAAATTTTCTAATAATTTTTGGAAAATCGAATTTTCCGAAATTTCCCACGGGAAGCTTGAACTGAATTTTTTTCCTGCCATAGCTATTGACAAATCACATCAATGCAATCCATCTCCAGATATAACACTCTAGAGGCTGATTTTATACAAATTTTCTAATATTTCTTGGAAAATCGAATTTTCCGAGATTTCCCAGGGGAAACTTGAACTGAATTTTTTTCCTGCGATAGCTAATGACAAGTCACATCAATCCAATCCATCTCCAGATATAACACCTTAGAGGCTGATTTTATTCATCCATTTCTTACTTTCGACTGGAAACTTTTTTGAATTTTCTAAGATTTCCCACGGGAAACTTGTACTGAATTTTTTTCCTGCGATAGCTATTGAGAAATCATATCAATTGAATCCATCTCTAGACATAACACTCTAGAGGCTGATTTTATACAAATTTTCCAATAATTTTTGGAAAATCGAATTTTCCGAGATTTCCCATGGGAAACTTGAACTGAATTTTTTTCCTGCGATAGCTATTGACAAATCACATCAATGCTATCCATCTCCCGATAAAACACTATAGTATGGCTGATTTTATACAAATTTTCTAATAATTTTTGGAAAATCGAATTTTGCGAGATTTCCCACAGGAAACTTGAACTGAATTTTTTTCCTGCGATAGCTATTGATAAGTCACATCAATGCAATCCATCTCCAGACATAACACTCTAGAGGCTGATTTATTTTCGGCTGGAATGTCAATAACATAATCTGCATTATCGACTTTTCACTTTCGGCTGTTAACTTTCGGCTAACTTTAACAGGGTCTTATTAACTGTTTTTTTACAATCACTTACCTGAGTAGTACCGTTCAAATCAACATTTGGAACATCGTTAATGCGGTATCGGATCAACTATCAAATTTTTTACGATGATTCACTGTAAAAAATTAATTTATTCACATTTTCCACACAAATACACAACAATATGTCATATATGACCACATCACTTCATATCGCAACGATGCACCTTCGATAAACTGGTTCAAATCCCTGTAGCATTCAGAATACCGTATTAATATCACTCAAAAAAATAAACAATGCACAATACAAAATTCACTAAAATCACAACGTATTTGCACATAAACGGTAAAATAAACATTTTGAGTGTATTAATGAAACACATCAAAGTTTATATGTATGTTAAACTGTTTATTATTATTATATAATAAACGAAAATATTTTAATTTAATTTTTTAGTTGCACAATAAATAATATGCCATGAGTCTATCACTACACTTATGTACGTATGTACTCGTATGCACATAAAATAAAACAAAACCACTTTTTCACTACATAACACAACACAACACACCACATCAAAACTATTATTACACTACACTATGACTTTACATAACAACACAACACATCGTAACTCTAATTTAATTAATTTATTTCATTTTATCCAATTTAAATTTAAGAAATAAAAATTCAAATTCAAAATAAAATAAAATAAATTTCACTTACGGAGACAGACTAAAACACGTCCATCTCCATCCATGAAAATTTTACAATCTCACCTCAGATTCTCAGAAACCCATATAAAAAAAAGCTTGTCTGTAACTATTCTACAAAGGACACCAAAGCCATCAAAGGTTACCAGACAAATGTACAAAACATCTGCTAAAACTTTCACATAAGGTGTTTTAATCAATCTATCACATTTCTTGACAAAGAACGCCTTGAATTTTGTAATTGACTCAGTGCGAGTTTACGAACATTTTCTGATGAAAAATTTTCAACAGGGAACCAATCGACGTAGTCTATTTTGTAAACAAATGTCCCCTTCCGAACATAATTCTTTTGTTTTCCATTTAAAATATATTGAGTGCGAGTTTACGACCATTTTCTGAAGAAAAATTTTCAGCAGATTCAATATATCTTCAATATATCACCAAATAATTTGGAATTTGAAGCAAGTGGAATGAAAATTATTCCGCTACTGCAACGTCTTCGTAATTCAGTAGCAATCTCGAAAGCTCTGCCAATAAAATCTTTCTTCATGTCGCGCTGGGCCACCTGTTGACAAATGACATTTTTTGTGACATCAAATTACAATTTGCTCGCTTAGCTAGGTCTTTAAGAACTCTAAGAGACGGCCAGCACATCGTTACAACATCGAGGTGAAATTTGCCCACACTAAAAAAATTCAAAATACGAACTACCCCCCGATTATGGAACGCACTCGACGAGAGAGCGTTTCCCTTGGTTTGTAATTTACAGAGATTTAAATTAAATATCAAAAGCAGAATACTTGAAGACTGAAATCCCTAGGTTTTCCTTTATTTTCCTTTTGGTAGTGTTGTATGCTCGCCGCGTATACTCGAGGACATTAAGCGAGTAATTGCTAAGCGTTGCCGTTTAACATTAAAAAAAGTAAAAAATAAAAAAAAAAATTCTAAACATGGATACTAGAAAGCGATTATAAATGTCGATTTTGACGAATGAACAATTTTTATTAATAATAACCTTTATCACTAAAAATTAGAATTTTCCAGGAACTCTCTTTTGTATTAAAAAAAAAAAAGTGACAAAAAATTGCCATTTCAACAGAATCTAGCCCCAGGACACCAATAATGACATCTTGCGAGCTGGATCTTTATTTGTTGTCAACAATGTCTTTGATGAAGCAGTAAGAGAAAGTCTTTTCGCATTGTCGGTTTATGTTTGAGATCATATGTGTATGCTATCATAGTAATAACGCATCTCTGTAGTCGCTGAATTGTCATTTCTGGAGGACAGACTCGAATAGAACAATTCCAAACCACTTAATGGCTCTAATTTCCAGTCATATGGAAATATTGTTAAAAAATTCACGTCGGAAAAAATCTATTATCCATTGCTAGTAGTCGCAGGTTTGTTGCTTTATATGAACTACCTAACTATCTATTTTCGTTTCGAGTGATAGTTAGTTTATAAAATAGGTCAAATTAAGGATCTGCTAACTCCAATTGTGTGATTGAATTATTGAAACTTAATGGCTTAGTTGTGGTAACTAAAAAAGCAGTGTCACCATTAAGAAAGCCTTTAATCAGTGGCAACTTACGCACGTCGCCAATGCTGTGCTTATCGTGCACTGAATTTTGAATAGATTGTGAAAAGACGCCCAATTCTTATAATCACCACAAATTGGCTCGTTTATTTTTGATAAACGCACGTTTTGTGACGTATTAGCACCTTCATAAAAAGTTTTTATAGGAATTCACAAACAAACTAAATTTGGCAACCGGCCCTATTTCCAGTGGGAAACGGGCCAACTGGAGGATCTGTTGCCCGACTTCCGCCTACTTTCCCGGTAACACAAAAGCAACTCCTCCGCAGTCCACTGCAAGCAGGGGGTTGCACACCGTACGGTGTGGGATAACAGGAACATAGGTGATTACCTTTTTGATTATTTGATTACCAATAATGTGGACATTATCAACAGCAATGGGACAAAACCTACTTTCAGAAATACGATTAGGCAAGAGGGCCAAGATTTGACGCTTACCAACTCGTACTTCAGTTCTTTAATAAAGAACTGGGATGTCACTTGCATGCATCTTAGGGGCCTCTTTATCCGATCACAAGCACATTAGATTTAATATAGCGGCCGGAACCATGTAGAAGTAGGAAATTGCAGTTCCAAAACTGACCGACTCAGGCTTATATAAGGCACTTCTCGGAGCAGAAATACCCTCCATTATTTGAAACATAGAGTCCCCAGAGGGGTTAGATAGAGGCCAGCTCGAATAAGGTGCACAACACAGCACAATTCTCAGTCCTGTGAAAAGTATTCACAAAAACTGTCCATTGGTGGAACGAAATGTTGAGAAAATTAGGGAAAAAATCGAGAAAGTTATTTAACAAGGCAAAATACACCAATGAATGGAGCTAGTACAGGTTGGTCTTAACCTAATTTAATCTCGAACTAGAGATCATTCTAATGCTAAAGGCAGACAAAAACGCCGTAGAATATGCAAAAGTTCTCCTACTGGCACAGAATTCCAAGTCTACCACAAGCTAAGAGGTATATATCACCCACACAGTTAAGGACCTCCTCTTAGTTAGCAAATCTAACCAGCTTCCTCCCAGGTCATATCCATAAGATATCTCTTTCTGCAGCTAGTGGACGGTTGTTAATTAAGTAGGGTTCAGTGTAGAAAAAAACTTTATAGGTCGCAGGGCTAGGGCAAATTGGCCCCTTATGTATTCTTAGAAGATTTTCTTATGCGAACCCTTTGTCCGCCGAAATATATTACCCATGACAGAAGAGTATACAACTCTCGCGATTTTGTCGTCTCGGTTTCGAATATTCAAAAAACGAATATTGGTAAACGTGGAAAAAGTAGATTGGATGGGAGTTTTAGCTTTTTGTGAACTCCACAATTAATGTTGAAAAATGCTAAAGATTACACTACAAATAATTGTGTAGATCAAGAAGATATTGAAAATGAAATATTTCAGCCTAGAGAGAATGGAGTCAACAAAATAGATTTCTAGGACTTGTGTTTACTACCGAATCCATTTGAAATTTGACTTTAACGTTTTTTGAGTTCAGGTCGAAATTTTGTTGCTCATCCAGATCGGTTTGCAGGTTTCGATTTTTTTCATATATGATTATTGGAAGTGTGCATTATGTTTAAGGTTTTTTGGTAAAAATGCAGCTTTATTGTGAAAAAATAGTTACAAATTGATCTTTTAAAATATTGTCCATCCCTAATCACTACTTTTTCCCATCTTCCTGGTAAAAGATGGATTCCAGGTCGAAAGCATGACACATCTTTAGAGCCCATTCACGAATCGATTCATAGGTATCCTCAAAAGATTGGAAGCGCTACTCAAACAAGCCGTGAGTATTAGATTGAAATAGGTAGTAATCAGAAGGAGAATACGGCGTGTTGTAGGATATCCCAGTTAAGCGATTCTAACGTTTCCTTGCTGTCTTTCGCGTAATCTGGCTGTTTTTGCTTCAATGCTCAGCTCAATTAGACCAATTATTGATGGTATACCCTACACCCAGCTGATCCCACCAAATATAGAAATGGGACTCGTTGATGACTGGAGCTTCATCGAGAAAACTTCCACTTCCCTATCTTAGAACGTTTTCGGCTGGCATGGATGTACTTATCTTCTATATCAAAATCTCCAGTTTCATAGCGTCGAAACATGTCGAAATCGATGTAGTATAATTGAAGCAAAAAAGCAAAGGTTTCCGCAAATTGCGTTTTGTTGGAAAAAATTCGGCATATTCAACGCTCAAAAAATATTACGTCTTTAACTCACCGGCAAAATAATTCATACTGAAAACTGAAGCCACGTCATAATGCTTTGATATGAAGCAAAGGTATTATTTTAGTAACGCCATATGCCCTTAAAAATAACGCACACTCCTAATAAATGTTCCTTTTTGATCTTTTAATATTCTTACATATAAAATTAAACTTTTGAATAATCTTCATAAAGTATTGGAAAATACCGAGAAATATTATTTTCAAAATCAGAAACAATTAATATTAATATTAAGTGAAAATTATCTTCTTACATTGCTTCAAATAATTAAATTAAAATAGTTTAAAACAGAAATATTTAAAAAAGGGTTATTTTTTGGTTTTTGTTGTTTTCTGTTTCACTATGATGTAAATACAAAAAATTGATTACAAAATTTGACGATACAAACAGACAGACAGAGTGAGCTAATATAAACGTGGTAAAAAGCAACCAAAAACAAATTGAATTTTTATACCACAATTTATGGCACTTTTCGGCAAGTTGAATAATTAATTAATTAATTCTCACAAGGCAAATAGTTGGTTTAACTTGAAACTAAATTAAACACTGTTGAAATCTCAAATTGAAAACTTTCTCAATCAATATGAGTTCATCTCTTTAAAGCCATTATCAATCTGTATTAAAAATAATCTTTACGGTTCTGCTTGAAATAAACTTTGGTTAAGATTTCACAAATGTAAACGTGTATTTTAGGTCCCTTTTTCATAAAACTTTTCATCAAATTGCAGTCCCTAATGCGCAGTTGCTTAAATAAAGACCCAATGGCCAGTTAAGTTAAATAATGTATTACTCTCCTCCTTCTTCCATGAAATTCCGATTTCAACTAAATATTTAAAAAATAAAAATAAATTATTGGGCGTTAACAGCTTTTCGGCAGCCATTTTAGTTGCATAACCCCGTGAGATCTTAAATAATTTGAATGGTAAAGGTATCGATTGAACAAGTCCTTGTGGCTTCAGCCTGTCGATGCCAATTGTCATGGGTTTACCGTTGATGCCCACAACAAAGAATTTGCGCAATTTTCGCGTCACTGGATATGGTCCAGAAAACGGTGTACGCAAAGGACTCTTAACTCTGTCTATACGAACGAATACATTTGAGCAGGTTTCCAGATTTTTGGGAATGTATGTATCCTGTTGAGTCGACTGTCGTGTGTACAAATCTGTGCTTGGGTTCGAATTTTGATCGTTGATGAAGAACTCAACGGGAACCTTGATATTTTAACCATACACGAGCTCTGCTGGCGTACAGTTGAGGTCTTCCTTGAATGAGGTTCGAATACCCAATAAAACTGTTGGAAGGCCAGAACTCCAATGGGATGTATTGCATCGAGCTGTTAATGCGGGTTTTACTTGCCTGTGAAAGCGTTCGACAAGACCATTTGCTTTCGGAGTATAAGCTGTTGCCCTAATGCGATATGAACCTAAAAGCTTTGTGAGCTCGGTGAACATTGTTGATTCAAATTGTGTTCCTTGGTCTGTCGTTATATAGAGTGGGATACCAAATCTACAGATATACTCATTCTAGAAGATTTTACTTACGGTTTTGGCAATCATTTCTCGGATTGTATAAGCTTCTGGCCAACGGGTAAATCGGTCGACTATCGTTAGAATGTAATGATAGCCATTCGATTGGGGCAGTGGACCAACTAGGTCCATGTGGATGTGTTCAAACCTGCCACTTGGTAGCTCGAATTTACCAAGTTCTGATTTTGTGTGGCAGTGAACTTTGGATTTTTGACATGGGGTACAAGATTTCGCCCAGTTGCTTGTATCAGTATTCATTTTTGGACAGAAGTACTTCGAAGCAATTAGTTTACGTGTGGCACGGAAAATTGTCCGTCGCATATCTTTAGGGGCGAATGGACGATTTTGACCTATCGATGTTTTACACCAAATTTGCTGCGGTTAATTTATTGTCCGGTAAGTTTATCAATTGCAAGTTTACTTTTGATTTCGGATTCCGGAACTGAAATCAATTTTTGCAATTCCTCATCACATCGTTGCTGTTCAAGTAATTCTTTCATGTCGAAAGATGAGACGTTGATTTCTGGTGAAGGTGATTCACCAGAACGTGATAAACAGTAGCTCACCACATTCTGTTTACCTTTAATGTGGTGATTATCGGTCGTGAATTGTGAAATATAATCGAGATGTCGTAATTGCCGGGGACTACGTTCTGATTTTGATGCAATTGCTGTTGTTAAAGGCTTATGGTCAGTAAAAATAGAGAAAATTTGGCCTTCGACGAAATGGTGAAAGTGTTTAATTGCTAGATATACCGGGTGATTTTTTTAGCACTCTACGAAAAAAATGGTAAAGATCAAAATTTAATTATTCCGTGGGGGAAATACTATATATTAGTGTTAAAAATAGTACCTTCCCCTCCTCCTTGTAGGTGGGCCGTGGGTAACTTTGAAACTAAAATATGAACCCCTAATTTTTATTGCAGATTCGGATTCTACGCCTAAAATTACGTAGGATTTGACTGAAACATTTTTTTTCGATTCATGATAGATGGCGCTGTAATGTTGGTGTATTAACCTGAGCGATTGTTCCGTTCACTTCCATTCTAACATAGATGGATCCCAGTTTTACAGCTATAAAGGATTCAATAGTATTGTGCTAATGGCATTGGTAGACGCAATATAGATATGAGATGTAACGGGAGAGTAAGTGATGGTGGAGTATACGGCCAAAGCTCACTTTGTCAAGGTATTAGTAGATTCTATTTTACAGATTCTATGACAGCACCACTAAAAAGATTCCTTATGTTTTCATTACTGATGAAGCTTTTAGGCTTACCACAAGGAGGATGAAACCTATTGGAAAACGTTCCACTAAATAAAAAAAAAATTGTCAACTATAGATTGAGTAGAGCACGGCGAATCGTTTAAAATGAGTTTAGCATTTTAAAGAACAGAATTTGTTGCTGTAACTACTAGAAAGGGACTAACATTTTTCGATTAGGGTTTCAGATTCTTCAACGAGAGATATGACTTGATGCTCAGAAAATACAACAAATTACCCTTGCATGCTGTGCTCTCCATAATTTTATTTTGGAACATGAGGGGCTCCGAAGGTCGAATATCTAACATGAAAATACAGTTACAATAAAAATGGAAGGAATCCATATTATTCATATGCCGTGGCTTTCTTCACAATAAAATGTATTTTTTAAATAAAAACTATTAGTTTTATTTAAAATGTCCACATTGACATGTCTTTTTAAAAAAACACAAATTTTATTTATACAAAATAAAAATAAACAAATTTTTAAAAAACACTTGTGGTTAAAATTATCTTTCTTAATGTGAAAATAATAATAAATTTAAATTAGGAAGACCGGTTTCGGATTTCATCCATCGTCAGTTCCAATAATTTTAACTACTGAAGTTTGCATTGTAAAAATTTCATGCAATTACCTGTACAGAATCATATCGTACAGTTTATTTGTTTTTGTGTTCAATCTATCATTGAGAATGTATGGATTGTGTCGATGTTTGTAAATCTCTATCTCTTCTAAACGGTCCATCATATTGCTTTTCCTCAGAGTGTGTAATATTTGTAAATTTGTGTTGATGTCTGTAAACGTATGTTGCTGTGTGACTAGATGGTGAGCGTAATTTGATTTAAAGGTCGTATTTATATTTGTATGCAATGTCTCGTTTGTGTGTTCATTGAATCTTTGTATGAATGTTCGTCCCGTTATATAAAACACAAGTTCCATAATAGAATACATAATCTAACTGAAATCGAGTTCAACGCCTCTGAAACTAATTTACTTGAAAAAGGATTAAAACACAACCTACAACTTAAAAATTCCAAAAAGGCACAAAACAGACATTTACTAGAGATTGAAAACGCAATCTTACAAACCGAAAAGCAACACCAAGAGGACATCAGGACATTCATAATTAATGAAATAAAAACGAAACAGCCTTTCAATAACAAACAGGAAACTTCATCAACAAAGAATATGGCAAACATTAAAATGAAACTAATCCAAAACAACGCGTTAATAACGAAAGCTGACAAGGGAAATACCGCAGTCATCATATACAAACCGGAATATCACCTAAAAATTGATGAATTTATTTCCAATAATAATATCAGCACTATCAATAGCGACCCCACTAAAACCTATCTAACAACAGTCAACAAAGTAATCAGCAATTCAACTTCCATTTTGAGTAAGCAACAGGCATTTTTTAATAAAATGATCAAACCGACAGCACCCACCATCACAGGTTTACCAAAAATACACAAAGCTAATACGCCTATACGTCCGCTGATAAATTTTACCACCTCACCGTCATACAAGATTGCTAAATTCCTAAATAAATGGTTAACAGACAATATAAAACTAGATAATAATTCGTCCATCAAAAACAATCTCGAACTCGTAGATAAAATAAGATCAGTTGACATACCTAGCGGCGCAAAACTTGCCTCTTTCGACATCACTAATATGTATACCAATATACCTGTTGCCGAAACTATAACTATAATAGAGGGTTTACTAACACACAATCGGATTGACAGCAAAAAAGTAACACAGGTAGTACAGCTCCTTAGAACCATCATGCATCAAAATTACTTCCAGCACAATAACAAATTTTATATGCAAAACGATGGACTACCAATGGGCAGCCCATTATCAGGTACCCTTGCCAACATTTATTTGAACCATTTCGAAAAAACATTTATAAATAGCAACAAAAACAAATACAAAAAGCACATAATTTATTGGCATCGTTATGTCGACGATATTTTAATATTATTCCAAGGCACCAAGAGACAACTCGACAACCTGCACACTTACATCAACAACATTCATGTAAATATAAAATTCACTTTGGAAATTGAAAGCGGAAAATTTATCAACTTTTTGGATTTAACAATCAAAAATAATAACAATAAACACAGCTTTTCAATATATCGGAAAACCACCCAAACTGATCAGACCATCCACAATACTTCAAATCACCCAGCACAGCACAAACTAGCAGCATACAACCATATGCTCATTAGGCTTAACAACATCCCCATGAGCGAAGCTGATTACATTGAGGAACTACACACAATATTACACATTGCAAAACAGAATGGATTCACAACAAACATGATACATCGCATCAATTCAAAAATAAAACACAAAAATCAACTAAAACATTTAACCACTATGTATACAACCGATGACGACACCAATAAATACATTGCGGTAGAATTCAATAAAAACACTAGCAATATTCTAAAAAAGATATTTCGGAAACACAATTACACCATTGCACACAGAACGTCACAAAAATTGCAAAACAAATTATCATCACAACATAACCGTGTGTGTGATAGCGGCGTATATAAATTGATATACAATGATTGCTCCATGTTTTATGTCGGTCAAACGGGACGAACATTCATACAAAGATTCAATGAACACACAAACGAGACATAGCATACAAATATAAATACAACCTTTAAATCAAATTACGCTCACCATCTAGTCACATAGCAACATACGTTTACAGACATCAACACAAATTTACAAATATTACACACTCTGAGGAAAAGCAATATGATGGACCGTTTATGGCTGTATGATACTCACTTTTTTCCCACTTTTTCAGTGACTAGGTAAGACAAACGGAGTGAGATAAAAAATAAATATACAAAATATTTGTGAGAGTGAGTGTATACACCATAGATTTGGAAAAAATATAGAAACGTCAAAAAAAAGTGGTAGCTCAACTTTTCTAGCAGTTAATCGAGCAATTATAGCAAAAAAAGAATTGGATTTGATTCTTTTTTTTTGACATTACATACTTTTTTCTGACATTTCCGAAATATTAGAGAAAATATTTGTATTTTGTATACCAAAGAGAATTTATTTGTTTATTTTTAAAATAAATTTAGTAAACAATTTTTCCATTTTTGTTCGCCATTATTGTTATGATTTTTTCCCCCTTTTTTAGATTTTTCTTTTGATACTGAAATACAATTTTGGGTTTGCATTATTAATTGTTTGCCAAAATATTTGAAACGTGCATTTTTTTGTGAATATAAAAATTAACTTAACATATTCGTTTCAATTAATTGCGGCAGCTAATGCAAATTAATTCAATAATATGGTCCAACACAAAAAAAATGTTGATTCTATTTACAAATTTTGTTTATCCGAAACTTCAAAATATTTGCCTATAGTATTGTCTACACTACCCTTCTCTGTTTCGCTTTACTAGTTTTGCAGCACTTTATTGTACTTGAAAAAAAGTGAGTATCATACAGCCATTAGAAGAGATAGAGATTTACAAACATCGACACAATCCACACATTCTCAATGATAGATTGAACACAAAAACAAATAAACTGTACGATATGATTCTGTACAGGTAATTGCATGAAATTTTTACAATGCAAACTTCAGTAGTTAAAATTATTGGAACTGACGATGGATGAAATCCGAAACCGGTCTTCCTAATTTAAATTTATTATTATTTTCACATTAAGAAAGATAATTTTAACCACAAGTGTTTTTTTAAAAATTTGTTTATTTTTATTTTGTATAAATAAAATTTGTGTTTTTTTAAAAAGACATGTCAATGTGGACATTTTAAATAAAACTAATAGTTTTTATTTAAAAAATACATGAAAATACAACTACCGTAGAATTGGAAGATGCTAATTGTTATACGAAAATTCAAATGACAAATCTTAAACCCATAAATGCAAGACCAAAGATGGATGCATTAAGTGTACGTAATGAATGTTTGCGTTACTTTAATGGTCTTGGATCAGTTTCTTGGCAGGATAAAGCAATCGAAAAGTGTAATTTTTAAATTTGCCAAATATGTACACATACATCACCCAAAAACGTTTCAAAGTTTCATTGACTGGTGTTTTGAGAAGTCCTGTTTAACCCGTTCATTTTTTAACTTCAACAATGTTTCGTTTATCTTTCAATTCAGCCATTACAGTCATTATGAAATATGGTACCAAAAACTCCATTGCGTTGTACCATCAAACTTTTGGTTGGTACAAGTCATCAAAACCCATACCACTTTTTTGGCTGCTATCAATAATGGCTCTTTGATATACTTTGGTACAAAAACTGGTATCATATAAATTTGCATACTGTTCGTAATGCTCGATTAGTTTTTCGGTGCAGTTCTTGTTCCATTCAACGCTAGCGCTACTCCTGACAACAAAATTGATTAGTTTATTTAGTAAAATATAAAACATATTAATAACTTAAATTTCTTTCATTACATAGTTTTATGAAGATTATACTGCACCAAGCCAACTCTCACTTCACAAATGCTAAGTTGCAGTTGCCAAAAATAATGCATATACATTTTATTAAAACGAACCTAATTTTTTGACGATTACACTATACGATGTCCATACCGCAAAATATTGTACAACAAATATTGTATGTAAATCGAATCGTGTAGGAAAAGGGGCGAAGAAATGAGTGCATTTAATGCCAAAAGCTAAATGATGGATATTTTTCTCATTTTTGTCCGATTGAAGACTAGAAATGTGTTCAATTTTTAAAAGAATTTTCCGATATTCCGAAAAATATATCACTTATAGAATACAACAACGTCCTAACTCAAAAAAGTAGCAATTTGTACGACTTTCAACTGTTTTAAAGTCTTATCTGTGACTTTACAAAAATAGATGAAAAATTATTGTTGTAAAGTAGGAGCAATTGCTATCCGAATGTTTGTTATTCAAAGTTGTAAATAGCATTATTTAGAAGTGCGGTTTTTTGAAATATGACGATGTTGTATTTAATGACAAAAAAAATTGGACTTTTTGTTTTTAAATTGTTTAGTGATCAAAAATGTGTTACAACATAAGAAAGGGACCTACATCTTTTAAATTGCAACCATAAGTACGTATTCCAGTGGCGTAGTCTGGTTTTCGGAGGTAGGAAAGCACTTCACATGCGGTAACTCCAATTTTGATCCAATTCGCTAAAAAATATTCAATTTAGTACAACACAACAATGAGGTACGAAAACAAGGGTTGGGATTATGTAAGCATTACGAGTTTCGAGTTTCTTATGCGATTATCTAAAACTTTCCGAGTTCTCGTAATGGCGACTTGTTGTTGTTGTTGATGTACGAGTAATATTTTTAAGTACGACAGACCGAACACATAATTATCTATTGACAATTATGCTAATTTGACAAAAATGCTACGCAATTTTACGTGAAAATGGCATTCTCGTACACAAGTGCAAATTGTACTTCTTAACTAGAAAATTGTAGCCAAATTGTAATATATTTTGTAGTAGATTCCTTTAGAGCTGCCAAATTCAAAACAAAAGTTCGGTTATGAGTGCAAAACAAACGAAAAAGCAATGTAAATGCATTATTGTGGTTTCGACAGTAACTAAATGGTTATTGCCGGATTCACAATATTGTGTAGCATTATAGACCACTTTGGTATTAAATGATATGAAATTCAAAATATTCTCAAATTTCACAATATTTTCACAGCATTTATGTTTTCAGGAATAGGGCGGCCCCTTGTTTCCGGAGGAATTGCGAATTGAGAATTGATTTATTGTGACTTTTTTAGACTATTTTGGACTTATGTTTTCCAAGGCATACTGTGGCAATTGCTTTTATTCTCCAAATTTTGGAAAAAATAATTCCATTTCACAACAATTTGGTTGTTTATTATTCCCTAAAACTGTTGTTGGTAATTACTTAGTAGGCAGAAATATTAAAATGGAATTGGTTTCTCCAAAATTTGAAGAAAATACCAATCGCCACAGTATAGTTTGAAAAAATAATACCAAAATAGTCGAAAAAAGTCTCAATTCTTAATTCCCCGGGAAAACCAGAATAGTGCCACAGGGGGCTTATGGTGAATTCCACTTGACCATATTCGAGTCTTAGAAGTATTGGATTCTTATTTGAATTAATCAGATTCGTTATTTTCTTATTGAAATCACATTCGAATCTTGTATTACGAAGAGTCGAGGACGCTCGAATCGAAATCACAAATAGTCCTCAGATTAAAATTACCTATAGTGTGCAGTTTCACTGAAATATTTTATTTATTTCTCTAAAATCATATACAACTAATAACCAGTAAATGAGCAAATAAGAATAAAAATTTAAAAGAATTCGCAAATTCATCAACGCAAGCAAGTTCCTGCATGCTCAAAAAACAAACCACAAGCAATTTTTTTTGCAATAATATGAAAATCTTTTCGCAATTTTGTACTTTCGATAAATCAGGCACACAAAATATTTTAAAAAAAACGAATACAATGGAATCTGTTTTTAACGAACTCCAACCAGCTTAACATAACTTTTAATATTTCGAATAAGTTTCACAGCGAATTTTCATTCGCTAAAATGGAAAATCCTCTTTGGACTAACCAAATGAGTCAGGAATTAATCAGAAAAACTTTACATTTTCATAAATCGGTTACAACGAAATTTTAATTTAGGGATCTCCAGTCCCTTTGGCTTAATTATATCGAGATTTATTTATTTATTTATTTATTTATTACCAACTTATATATAACTGGTTACATCACTTAAATAAGAAATTTAATAAAATTATATAATGTAAAGATTACAAAGATTACGAATAATTCAAAAGAAGCTTCGCCACAATTCCTTAAATGCATTTCTAGACAGATTAAAGTCAAAAGCCGGCCGTACTTTATTAAAGGAAGCAGAAGAATGATAAACCGGCTCACATTTACCGTAGTTTTGCCTACAAAACGGCAACTTAATTTGGAAATCTTTATCGCGCAGCACACGTAATGGAGTATATATATCAAGCAAACTCAAAATTTCCGAACAATCGATTTTAGACACCAATAAATCTCGAACAAACATTGCGCTAATTTCAATTCTACGAAGAAATAGCGGCTCCATATTTATTAATTTACATCTACCTCGATACGCTGGGAGTATGAAAGCAGGTACATTCGCATCTCTAGGCAACCTTCGTAGTGCGTACATTAAAAATCGCTTCTGAACCCTCTTTATGCGATCTGAATAGTTAATATAAAACGGATTCCATATTACAACACCATATTCCAACAATGAACGAACAAAAGAGACATATAAAGTTTTAATCACGTAAGGATCATGAAAATCCTTAGCAAACCTTTTAACAAATCCAAGCATAGAATTCGCTTTAGAAATGCAACCTTCAACATGTTTATGGAACGATAAATTCGAAGTAAAGGTTATACCTAAATCTTTAAAAGTATCAACAGTTTCAATACTACAACCATCAAAGAAGTAATCGTAACTAGTGGGTAAGACTACGCGGGTGAAACACATTGTTTTGCATTTGGAGATGTTTAGAATCAAATTATGCGATGTACACCAAGCCTTGAAGTTTGTCAGGTCAGACTGAAAGTCAAGTGCATCATTGGCGCAAGAAATAGTTTTGAAGATTTTTATATCGTCCGCATAAATGAGAATGTCGGAATGACTTAGACAGTTGACCACATCGTTTACGAAAAGAATGAAGAGCATGGGACCCAAATGGCTGCCTTGAGGGACTCCTGAAGAAACATCAATCACTCTTGAAGTGAAGGTGCCTATTTTCACAAATTGAGTTCTGGATTTTAGATAAGATCTAATCCAATCAACTTGCAAGTAGTTACAATTCAATGAAATAAGTTTCCGCAACAGCAAGTCATGATCGATCTTGTCAAAAGCCTTACAAAAATCAGTGTAAACGACCTGCACAATATTACCATTTAATAGAGCCCTTGAAATACAATCAGTAAACAAAACTAAATTAGTAATAGTTGACCTACCAGGGAAAAGTCCATGCTGTTTGGAAGAAATGAAAGTCTTAACATGAAAGAATAATTGATCTTTAACTAGTTTCTCAAAAAGCTTTGGTAAAACTGAAAGAATACAAATACCTCTATAGTTCTCGACATCGCTTCGAGATCCGGATTTGAAAATCGGCTTAATAAGTGAGCGTTTCCATGCAATAGGAAAGCAACCCTCAGCGAGACTTTTATTAAATAGTACGGAGATATGGGAAGAAATTACCTTACCGGTTAATTTTAGAAAAATGGGTGGAATAGAATCGAAACCGGCACTTTGGTTAATATCAATATTAGACAATTCGGATAAAATAGTATCCACTTCCAGACGAAACATTGAAAACTTAGAATTACTTGCAACATTACTGAAATTACCAAGATTTGATTTCGAACTATATACACTCTGAAAGAAATCAGCAAATAAATTACAAGTATCCTGTATGTTATCACAGGAACGGTCGTTCAAATACATCGTAGAAGGGTAACCATTAGACTTACTTTTGTAGTTAACAAAATGCCAAAAATTATTTGGCTTCGATTTAATTAATGATTCAATTTCCAGAATATAACAGCTGTAAAGAAATCGGTTTAGACATATATACTTCTTACGTAATACATCAAACGAGTTGTAATTAACAACATTAGGATGCAATTTATATTTCTTGTGAGCCTTGTCCTTTCTATTTTTTAGATTTATCAACTCATTATTATACCACGGTTCCTTCTTAACGCTAAAAGCTTTCAGTCTAGGGATAAATTTCACAATACCTAGACTAATAATTCTATAAAATTCGATTAACATGTCATCAATACTATTACAAGCATAAAAAAACGACCATTCATACGTATCCAGACATGCATTTAAAGAATTGTAATCGCCCTTTATAAAGTTGTAAGTCCATGAATTAACATTTTCTTCGACTAACTCGCAACATTCAAACATAACTGAAATATTCAGTGGAGAGTGGAAAATACTAGACGATCCAGCCAAATCCTCACACGTCGATACGGTCACCTCATGATCAAATGGTACAAAAGCCAGATCCAACACATTACCACTATTATTCGTAACACTGTTACATTGCTTTAACCCTAACGAAAATATTTCCGAGATGAAGTTATCCATTTCATCGTTCATGTTAATAGGAGTCAAATTGTGATCAACATACTCCCACACAATATCCGGAATGTTAAAATCTCCAAAAATAAATAGACGATCCTCCGGCTGAAGAAGTGGAGCAATATTTGATTTGACAGTGTCCACAAACCTTTGATAAACTGGCATACTCGAATGGCAGGGTATATATGTAACACAGATAATCAGCGAATGTGAATGGAATTGTATACGTACAGCAACAATTTCGGCAACGCAGTTAGCCAACGTTATCAGACTGGATCATTATTTGTTAGAGACTGCGACTACAATACCGCCACCCTTTTCGTAAGTGTCCCTTTGCAGATGCCTGTCCCTCCGGAAAACAGCATAAGATGACGGAAAATACTCCTCAGTTTTAAAGTGGATTGTTAACCACGTTTCAACAATGCAAATAACATCAAAGTCTTCCTCTAAAATTGACAAATACAGAGATTTTGATTTAGCTCTGATACTATTTGAATTATGGTAGTAGATATTTAAGAATGACCGCGGCTGGGGAACTGCTTCACTGCTACGAAGAGTAAACAATGGTGTCTTCAGTAACGGGGAAGTTACTTTAGATGTTGAAATACGGTCCCTGCCCAGTTTTTTGCTATGCGTGGATAATTAGTAAATGGCCGGATTATTACACCAGGAGGCCAAGCATTGGAGTTATTTAGCAGGTCGAAATGGGCCTCCTTCAACCCAATTTTAAAGGAAACGAACGTTAGTGAACTGTCCAATATGCGGTCTTTGGAGAGTAACAGTTTACAATTAATTTCCTCAGGTGAGCAATTTTTCAGTTTTTCACAGATGTAGTTAACAATCAGATCAGATGAGACGGATGGATCAATACGACTGATATATAAATATTTCTTATCAGGTATAGAAACAGTTTTAATCGAATTGACAGGTGTGCCTGTCCCTACGACAACTTGCGCTAACCTCTGAGATTCGCAATTAACGGAGTTGGAGCCAGACTCTACAACTTTTGACAAAAATGGTTTAGTGGCGTTATCGTCACCCAACTTATTTATCAATTTGCGGTTTTCAGCAACCTCCGTTTCAATCTTCTTTAATTCTAAATTTTCAGCGGCTTTGTCTACAATGACGTCAATTTTCTTCAGAATCCTGGACATGTTGTCATTCGCGATCAGTGGTTTGCAGCAATCGTCAAGATAGCATATATTGCCATATTTTTTAATTGAATTGATCGCAGCACGGTCAATTCCATTGCAGTCATAGCAAAATTGGTTCTCGCAGAGACTACATTTAACGATGTCAGTATACGGAGCAGGAAACATTTTTTTGCAAGTGTTGCAAGACATTATCGGTGTATGTATTCCTATTAAACGTTGACAGAACTGTATTATATTTATTATTTAATTATTTAAATTGATAATTATATTAACGATCAGATCGTAGTCAATCACAGTGTAGATGAATTTATGAATAAATAAAAACAGTTTATGTAATACTGTTAAAGTTAGCCGAAAGTTGCCAGCCGAAAGTGACGTGTCGGTAATGCAGATTGTGTTTGTCCAGCCGAAAGTATAAAAAAATGGTAATGTAGATTGTCTAATCCCATCCGAAAGTTAAAAGTCGATAATGCAGATTAAGATATATCATTCAAGCCGAAAATAAAAAATTTAGTAGTTATCAGCCGAAAGTAAATAGGATACATAGATTTAAATAAACAATTTTATAAAGAAATTTACGTGTAAAACTTTTCTTCGGAGAAAATATCGGAAAATCAGAAGAATATACAAAATTGGAATAAAATCAGCCTCTAGAGTATATATCTGAAGCTGAATCGTGTTTATGTGATTTGTCAATATCTATCGAATAAAAAAATTCTGTTCAAATTTCCAGTGGGAAATCTTGGAAAATTCGATTTGCCAAAAATTATTGGAAAATTTGTACAAAATCAGCCTCTAGAGTGTTATGACTGGAGATGGATTGCATTGATGTGATTTGTCAATAGCTATCGCAGGGAAAAAATTCAGTTCAAGTTTCCCGTGGGAAATCTCAGAAAATTCGATTTTCCAAAAATTATTAGGAAATTTGTATAAAATCAGCCTCTAGAGTGTTATGCCTGGAGATGGATTCAATTGATGTGATTACTCAATAGCTATCGCAGGAAAAAAAGTCAGTTCAAGTTTCCCGTGGGAAATCTCGGAAAATTCGATTTTCCAAAAATTATTAGAAAATTTTGCGAAATCGGAAAATCGGATTTTTCGAGATTTCCCACGGGAAACTTAAACTGAATTTTTTTCCTGCGATAGTTATTGACAAGTCACATCAATCCAATCCATCTCCAGATATAACACTCTAGAGGCTGATTTTATTCATCCATTTCTTACTTTCGGCTGGAAACTTTTTTGAATTTTCCGAGATTTCCCACGGGAAACTTGTACTGATTTTTTTTCCTGCGATAGCTATTGATAAATCACATCAATGTAATTCATCTCCAGACATAACACTTTAAAGGCTGATTTTATACAAATTTTCTAATAATTTTGGGAAAATCGAATTATCCGAGATTTCCCACGGGAAACTTGAACTGAATTTTTTTCCTGCGATAGCTATTGAGTAATCACATCAATTGAATCCATCTCCAGACATAACACTCTAGAGGCTGATTTTATTCATCCATTTCTTACTTTCGGCTGGAAACTTTTTTGAATTTTCCGAGATTTCCCACGGGAAACTTGTACTGATTTTTATTCCTGCGATAGCTATTGATAAATCAGATCAATGTAATTCATCTCCAGACATAACACTTTAAAGGCTGATTTTATACAAATTTTCTAATAATTTTGGAAAATCGAGTTTTCCGAGATTTCCCACGGGAAACTTGAACTGAATTTTTTTCCTGCGATAGCTATTGAGTAATCACATCAATTGAATCTATCTCCAGACATAACACTCTAGAGGCTGATTTTATACAAATTTTCTAATAATTTTTGGAAAATCGAATTTTCCGAGATTTCCCACGGGAAACTTAAACTGAATTTTTTTCCTGCGATAGCTATTGAGTAATCACATCAATTGAATCCATCTCCAGACATAACACTCTAGAGGCTGATTTTATTCATCCATTTCTTACTTTCGACTGGAAACTTTTTTGAATTTTCCGAGATTTCCCACGGGAAACTTGTACTGATTTTTTTTCCTGCGATAGCTATTGATAAATCACATCAATTGAATCCATCTCCAGACATAACACTCTAGAGGCTGATTTTATACAAATTTTCTAATAATTTTTGGAAAATCGAATTTTCCGAGATTTCCCACGGGAAACTTGAACTGAATTTTTTTCCTGCGATAGCTATTGAGTAATCACATCAATTGAATCTATCTCCAGACATAACACTCTAGAGGCTGATTTTATACAAATTTTCTAATAATTTTTGGAAAATCGAATTTTCCGAGATTTCCCACGGGAAACTTAAACTGAATTTTTTTCCTGCGATAGCTATTGAGTAATCACATCAATTGAATCCATCTCCAGACATAACACTCTAGAGGCTGATTTTATACAAATTTTCTAATAATTTTTGGAAAATCGAATTTTCCGAGATTTCCCAAGGGAAAATGAACTGAATTTTTTTCCTGCGATAGCTATTGACAAGTCACATCAATCCAATCTATCTCCAGACATAACACCCTAGAGGCTGATTTATTTTTGGCTGGAATGTCAATAACATAATCTGCATTATCGACTTTTCACTTTCGGCTGGAAACTTTCGGCTAACTTTAACAGGGTGTTTATGTAGATGTTAATTATCACGATTACGATGGAATGACACAGAACAGATTATAAAATAAATAAAATAAATAAACAGCTATGCACAATTATCACAGTTTATATAAACTATCACGATTATGTAGAAATATCAGAGTCAATTTTATAGTTTTAACACAGTCGGTTTAATATGGTAACCGCTTCTCAAAAACATGAACAATTTAATTGGCAACGGTTTATACAATATAGCACTATATAATGCACAACAAAAATATTTTTAATTTTTTAATATTAATTTAAAATAAAATAAAATGCGTCTGTACGCTTCAACGACCAAACGGTTATTCGCGATTTCGCTGTAATAGCTGTAATAATGGTTTTCAAATAGTCTGAAATCTTCACAATAAAAAATACCAACCACATCTATACAATTAACCTTTGTACTCCAATGGCGAGTCTCGCTCACCACCATATTCTTTGCATCAACTCCTACGGTGAGTCTCATTCACCATCACACTCTATTTTTTTTTATTAATTAATAAATTTTGTTTAAAACAAAAACATGTGGAGTAAAATTTTAAATAAATATTTATAAGATTTTTTCTTTAAAAATATATTATTACGGAGTTGGTGGTAGCCCTATAGCAAAAAAGTTTGGAATTAATGAATCTCTCTTTCATAATTCTAAATATTATTTAATGCTGTGTTACTTCTTTAAATCCATAGGTCGAGCAGATTTTGAAATCTGAAATCAGATCAAAAAAAAATTTATTATTTATTTAATAAAATTATTGACCTTCGTCCACATAATAATTAAAATTTCCTTCTATTTCGATTTTAATAACGTTTGCAAAAAAAAAAAATAATAAGTGATGACAATGACAATGTTATGTATTTATTTCAATTGCGTGAAGTTAGCTAAACTAAAACTAATCTGAGAAATCGGAATATTTTTACAAATCAAAAAAATCTATCTAATTAATCTGGAAAAAAATTGATCAGATCGATCTGAGCTGAAATAAGAAACGACTTTTTAGTACTCAGATTAATCAGATTGATTAGGTCAGAAATAAGAAACACAGCATAAATCTACTATATTACATACAGAAGATCAAAAAAAAGACAGAGTACTGGTTACACAAACACAGTAGAATGAAAGAAGTTATTTTTGTTTATGCTGTGTTTCTTATTTCCGATCTAATTGATCTGAGTACTAAAAAGCTATGTAAAAACACAGATCTTTAGTACTCAGATCGATCCGGGCCTAGATTCTGATCAAGTGACAAATGACAAATTTTCGTAACTGTACTAAAATTTTAACTGATATAAAATTACAAATTTTAACTGCTATATATTGTCATTTTATTTATAGCAGGGTAAATTTAACAATTGCCATATATTGATAAAACATTTTAACTGCTTTATATTATCATTTTACAATAGTTAATATTTTAGTTTTAGTCACTTGATCTTTGCTACATAAATACATAACGAAATACAATAAACAAAACTAATGATGCTTCCCGATGGAATGTTATTAATTACATAAAATTAATTACCAATTACATATTAGTTGCTTTCCAATCGACCAACCGCAAGCACCCGCCAGCAAACCGCTAGTAGAAAGGTTTTTGTCTTCGCTCAATGAACTACTCGTAACTGCTCTTGTTATTTTTCACGAGCAGTTAGAAGCAGTTACGCATAATTTCGCCGCTAGACGGTTGAGTGTAGAACCGCTTGATAAACCGCTTTTTTATGTCAATAATATTTATTTTTGTTGTGTCAAAAATAAAAATTTTTCTATCGCATTTGTCAATATGTTAAAACGTCGTTGTTAAAAAAAAAATTAATCGGAAGTAAATATATAATATTACTGGATATTTGATAAATTATACTCTTGTATATTTTTCTATTGTACGTTTAACACGTTAACTGTGTGTAATATTCCTGCCTGTTTCCATATATATGAATTAAATCCTTAGCTTCGGCGAATGTCCAATTTTTTTGTCTTCTCATTGTCTTTCATTTTTATTTTTAATAGTTCGTCGCACCAAAGTTTTTTACAACAATTGCAAAACATATTCGATTTATAGGGTATTTTTACTCACGTCATCCATTTTAATCGTTCCAATCGACCATAGCAAGGATAAAAACCTTTATACTAGCGGTTTGCTAGTATATTGGTCGATTGGAAAGCAACTAATATTACACAATTTTTGTTTTTTCTTACCCATATGTTTTTCTCACATATAAATACAACACATACAGAACATATCAATATCTCTTTCTAAGTTGTGAATTATTACTCGCTCTTATACGTTTTCGTACATATCCTTTTTCTGAAATCTTTATACATACGTATTAGGAAACGATCAGGGGTGCGATTATGTATCTCTCGTATTAGAGTTACGTTCTTTAAAAATAATCTTTTTAATCATTACGAGTTGTCTGTCGCACTTAAAAAGGTGTACTCGTAAAACAACAACAATTAGCACTTTGAGTTAGAATTAAATGGAATCAGTGCTTCCCTTGCTTTCAAAGAAGCTGCGCCTCTGATCACAAAAAAAAAAAAAAAAAAAATAAAAATCTAAATATTTTCAGAACATCCTAAAGCTACCTGAACGCAAAAACGAAAATTTTTATTTAATTAAACCCACCACCTAAAACAAAATCTTTCAAATTTCAAGATTTTTTTTTGTTCTACGATTTTATTTTTTGTTTAAATTTTCCCTAATTAAATTAAATATTTAAATAAAAAAAAATATTATTATTAAATTATTTAAACTTCTATAAATAATTAATTAATACAAAAAATCGTTTTTTTTATTCAGACGAGGAAATATTCTAGAAAATATTTTGCAATACACTATTTACGTATCACGATATCTCATATGTTTCTGTATACATATTTAGTTAGATCATAACAATTTTCCAGATGAATATTTTATCGGAGTAGGGGCTTATTTTCCGTCTATGATGTTACACAAAAACTTGTTTCCTACTTTATTTGTCTTTTTGGTATCGTACCGAATTTTTTTTTTTTTTTTTTTTTTTTGAATATTTTATCAACTGTAATAGGTTGTAATTATTTGATGTAATATTTATGGATGGTGATGTATACATACCAATACATGATAGGTGAATAATAGTATACACACATCAAGTGCATCATCTGGCATTTTATTTCGGTTAAAACAAATCATGAAATAAACACATCTTGATTCCCCTAAAGCTTTCAGTATATTTTAAAATCCGGATTGTATTCAAATCAATTTGGATTTTCGTAAATATTTATTCAAATCTGAGTAGAGTATTTACTATGTAACTGCTATAAAACTGCAAATTACTTTTGTCTTTTTGTTTATTATAAAATCTATAAGTTCACAAGAATAACAAACGAATTATTTATTATTATTCACCTGTTTAGTAATAGATGGAAAACACCTTTGACTCTCCGGCGTACTCTAGTTAAAGGTACTTATGTATAAAAGTTTAAATATTTTAATTAATTTATGAATAAAATTTTGCTTTGCAAGGAAAATCCCATTTTATTTTTATAAATATTTAATTTAATTTATTTTCTGTGTGTAGATAGATTAAAGCTGAAAATCAAAATTAAGCTTCTTTATTTTGGTTTAAACTTTTCTCATATAAAATGTAAAGTAAAAAGGCGACAAGAGTAGCAAAGTTAATTAAACTCCAGTTTTTAGTTTCTTTTCTTTGAGAAGTATTTTTTTGTATAAAACTCTATTCGTAATACCAAGAATGAAATAAGTTCCTTGAAATGGCCGAAAAATAAGGCGAAATTTAAAACTTTTTGATTAAAGTTTCATCTTATGATGAAATGGTATTTTGAGACTAGAAATTGTATTTTCTGGTCTTAAAGAAACACATACACATATGTACGAGTACGTATTTAGATAGAGACTTAACCTCAATAAAATATAATATTTTATCCAAGATAAAATTGTCAAATTTTTTTTGTTTTTGGAAATATTTACAACATAATCATTATTGATTGGTTCCGGTTTTGTACAATGAGAAATAAAATTCTGCATCTGTATGAACAAAATAAGTTCAACGTACACATAAAGTTGATTTGAACAATTTTGGGTTCGACTGTACATGTAGAAATCGCGCTATTGAAATAATGTTGAAAAATATAGTAAAACAAATCTATTCATTTAAATAGATATCGTTTTTGAATCAAATTTTATAATGCGACCATAAAAACACAAAATCACGTTTTAAAATAATGTTTAAAGTATTTTGATATAAAAGAAAAATTTAAATGCATACAGGTAAAATTCAGTGTATGTTCTGTAATGATTTACCATTATTAAATTTCGAAAATAGAAATTTTTATTAGTTGCCATTTCCATTTTCAAGTCGATGTGTCATTTAGTTTGTATTTCACAAGCAACAAAATTGACGTATTCTGATTTTTGTGAAGAATAGATAAATTTCAAATTAGTGTTCATGGTATTGATATCAAAAAAGATTTGGTTCAATCTTTGGGCGAGGTGCTAGCAATTATAGTTTTCACGACTTAAAATTTTTATTTTTTTAAAACTCTGGATTTAATCCAGAGCGATATTTTATTTATTTTAGATTTAAAAAAACTACAATGTTAACTTGATGAGTACAATAATAATAATAATCTTAAAATATAATTTTAATATAAATTCCACTCATAATTTAGCAAGCTAGACAGAATGTATGGTGTCATGTTATGTCGGGTAATTTCCCGGTAAAATGAAATCGTTAGTAGACACAACGTGATATGTGATTTTGTTACATCTATTCGGTTGTGTCAGCTATAATTCCGATGTCGTTGATTTGGTGTACGTGCAACGTGACATCAATTGTTTTGTGTTTTATGCTTCATCAGCTAGAAAGCGGATGTTGATTCGTTGCGAGTATGTATTGATGTTGGTTCGTTTCAGGTATGTAACTCCTCCCCCCTAAGAATAACGGCAGGCAGCAATAGTGGTCCTGTAGTGGTTGAATAACATTTCCTAATAGAAAGTATGATTATGAGAGAGATAATAATTATTATGAATATCAATGAGACATGTCCTGATGATGTGTGTAGTTTAGCATGTTTATGTAGTAGATTCGTACGTTCCATGTTTGTTATGGTTTTGTCATGTAAGATTTGAAGATTAATTTCGGGTTATGTATGATTGATGAATACATCGTTGTATGGTAATTCAATCTCAAGCTGGTGTATGAATTCGTTTTCCAGTGTTGAAAATTCCTGATTTCGGATTGTTATTGTACAATTTGAGAATTCAATTAAAGATGGTTCAGTGATTTTATTTGTTGTCTGTTAACAGTTGAAGTTATATGCTATACTCGTTGATTTGGGATGAATGTATAATTTCCCGGAGCTGAAGTAGTCTATTTCTTCTTGGAGAGTTACATATTGACTTTCACAATTAGCTGGTTGTTGTTTAATGATGGGCACATGATCCTTTTATTTGTTCCATTCATTTATTATTTTACAATTTGTGGCATATACTTGATAATAAAGGTCGTTTAGGATAATGGATTTTGGAGGATTAGGGTTTAGGGTTTGGTTGTTAAATGGTATAGTTTTTATTTGATATATTTCAAAATTTCCTTTATTGAAAATTGGTATTCTGATAATAAAAATTAGTTGTTTATTGCTATCATAGAACCCTTTAAGCTGTAATAGGCTGTAAATGAGGTTGTCATTTTGTATGCGTATGCCGTCCTGTCTGAGTAAATTTAGTACGTACGTTGTTTCGTTTTGTGTCAGTAAATGTTTTGAAAATAATTGTTGTTGTGAAAAAGTTATTATGTCTAAAATTTCGTTCATATTTTTATGTAGGATATCTATAATGTGGTTTTTTTTGTAAAAGTGTTGATCGTATATTAATAGTAATTCTATTAGGTCTAATTTGTCAGTTTTTTGTCTGTTTTCAAATTGTAGTCGTATGAGAGTTGTGTTGACGAATTCTTGAACGTCCCGCATCCTTGTGATTAATTGGTTGTTTATGTAAATTTGTTTATTTATTTGATTGTTGAGTAAATCGTCGTTTTCGTTGATTTTGTTTATAGCTTTTTGTATATCTATAAAATCCTGGTTATTGAGGTTTCCTGTGAGGTCTTTGATGAGAGTTCCTAAACCATTTATTAGACCCCTTTTAGTCCGTTTTGGTAACAATTCCTTATATAGTTTCTTCAGATTATCAAGTTTGTGTTGAATTATTATCCTTTTATTATTTAATATGTTCGTGTCTTCGTTTTTCGATGATTCGTTGGTTATCTGAGGGATTTGGTTTTCAATTTCATCGATTAGGTTTTCATATGGCTGAAGTTGTATTATGTGAATCATTTTCCGGTAGTTTTTGTAAACTCTTGCCTCTCCTATTTTTAGAGGTATGATTCCCTTATTATCCTTGAGTGATGTTAGTTTGATTTCCTGTGTGTACGTCATGGGGTACCTGGAAGAGTTTTTTAATTTTATTCTTATGCGCTTTTCCTTCATTTGTATCTATAGTTATCCCATTATCTTTAATAATTTCTAGTTTTTTATAATTTGCTCGTAATTTTCCGCGCTTTTTCTTTTTGGCGTAGATAAACAGTTTGGGTAATATGGGTACGGGAGGTTTTAGCTTTTTATTTCGCGCTTGTATTGTGTTTTGTTTTATTTTTAATGATTTCTCGTGTACTTCATTACATAAATGTTCGAATAACTCCTTTCTT
This sequence comes from Tipula vernalis, assembly GCA_958295665.1. Taxonomy (NCBI): domain Eukaryota; kingdom Metazoa; phylum Arthropoda; class Insecta; order Diptera; family Tipulidae; genus Tipula; species Tipula vernalis. The sequence continues at coordinate 148,532,110 of OY282560.1, read as the reverse complement.
TGGGCTGCATAGTCTGATTCATTGTTGAAGTCGATCATTCTTGTTACATAGTGCCCCTTTAAGAGATTAAATGGAGTCATCTGTGTTATTGAATGTATAGTGTTGTTGTACGCAGGTATTGCTGACATCATAATTACCTCTAGAGGTTCATCTGGTTGTTGCAATTTTATAATGCTACATAACTCTTTGAGTGTAGAGTGTAACCTCTCGACTGGAGAGTTTCCCGTGGAATTATATGGTGTGGTAACGTGAAACTGGATAATATGTTTTTCCAGTAGATTTTTTACGTCTTTTCCAGTTCCTATCTCTGAATCGGCTACTAGTTTTTCCGGTAATCCATGTTGACTGAAAAAGTGTATGAGGTTTTCCGACACAGCTTTATTAGTTTTTCCTGTTGATGGATATCATGCCGAAAATTTACTGAAATTGTCGATTATCGTGAGAAATACTTTTCCATCCAATAGTAATAGGTCTGTATGGATAATTTCCATTGGTTTTTTTGGTGTTTCACTCAAGGTTAATTGTAGATGCGGTGGCTGCCTGTCATATTTTGTTCGCTGGAAAATATCACATTTATTTATGAACTTTCTAATCATTTCTTTAGAGTGTGGAAAGTAATATTTTTGCTTTAGTTTTTCGTAATTTTCAATTATTCCTCTGTGTTCATTTTCTAAATGCATATGTTGTATTAATTCCATTTGTTTTTCTTTTTCCTGTACATCCGTTAAAAACGTTTTTGATCGCACTAAGTTTTGCCTTTGGGTTTGTGCTTCAGGGTTTTGTAGAGATCATGGCTTTGTATGCTTCCATTACCTACTGGAAGCATTCTTCCGTAGTGTGTATGCAAGTGAGATTTCGGGTTCTCCCAAACAATTTTCGCAGCTCCTCGCAAATGGCCGTTTTGATCCCACGCTTTCTAGGTAACTGCAGTGTTACTCTTTTCTTTGTCCCAAAATATATTTCATTTTTAAAGGGACTTTTTAATGTATCCGACAGGTGAATTATAAGTTGTTTGTCGAACATGTTAGTTGAATTTTTTGTAATTGGTATTAAATCATCAGGAGTAGCGAGCATGCTAGTTGTATCTTCTACTGAGGAGGAATCTTCTGTGTTATTGACCTCAATGTTATTAATTTGAATCCTGGAAAGGGCATCAGCATTAGCATTTTGTATCCCCTTTTTATAAACAATATCGTAGTCAAACTCCTCTAGTATTAGTCGACATCTAACTAATTTAGAGTTAGGCTCTTTTAGCGAAAATAACGATGTCAACGGTTTATGATCTGTAATAATAGTGAACTTATTCCCGAAAAGGTACGGTCTGAAGTATTTTGTTGCCCAAACTATGGCTAACAATTCCTTTTCGGTCGTGGAATAGTTTTCTTCCGTTTTTGTCAACGTTCTAGAAGCGTAACAAATAGGCAGATCTTGTCCGATTTGCCCCTGTGATAATATTGCTCCTATAGCCATATTGCTGGCGTCTGTAGTGACGAGGAAGAGTTTCGAAAAATCCGGGTATTGCAGGATAGGTTGATTACAGAGTAATTCTTTACTATCTTCAAAACATTTTATGTATTTATCGTTGATTGTGATAGAAGCATCTTTTCTTAGACATTCTGTCATTGGTTTTGTAATTTTTTGCAAAATTATTTATGAATTTCATATAATACCCTAATGCCCGGTTTCACAAAATAATAGCAATCTCTAGTTAAATAATATTCCCTCCCTTTCTTCTTTTATTAAATTGCGATTTATTTCATAATACAAATTCAGCGCTTGCTAATTTTATTTCTTTTTTTACATCAACATTTTAACTAGAGAGTTAAATATTTAACTGCCCAATTTCATCGAGCTCAATATTTAGCTGAATGCTAAATACTTCTATGTAAAAAAAGAAATATTATCAACTTGAAGAGAATTTGTATTATGAAATAAAACGTAATTTTATAAAAGAAGAAAGGGAGAAAATACTATTTAACTAGGGATTGAATATTTTTTTGTGAAACCGGGCATAAGAGTCTCAAGAAACTCTTTATCTGTTTTTCTGTTTTGGGTAGCGGAAAATTTCGTATCGCTTTAATTTTGTCCGGATTGGGCTTTACTCCATCTGACGTGACTATATGTCCCAAGAAGGCTATCTCTTTGTGCAAGAATTCCGATTTGTCCAATTGGACTTTCAGATTCGCGTTTTGTATCTTTGTAAATATGTACCTTGGTTAGACTTTCCATATGCTCCTGGAGCGATGTAGAAAAGACGATAATATCGTCCATATAACACAGGCAGATTTTTCCTTGTAGTTCCCAAGTAAGTTGTCCATCACTCTCTGGAATGTACTTGGGGCATACGAACATATTCGTACACTCAAAAAAATAAAGTAGTGAAATTGAGGAAATTGGTGATCATTTTGATAAAACAACCATCTATATAGCGCCAATAAACTTTTTTATCAATATAAGTAAAATTTGATAAAATTTCTTCAAAATCACAGTGTTTATTCGAACGAAGTTTTTATCAAATTTACTACTAACGGGTATAAAATCAATAGAAATATTTATTGATCAAATAAAATATTTGTTATACCGATAAATTATTTCTTCAAATTGATGTACCTTCCATTGAATAAGGGTTAGAATTGATAACTTTATTTTATCATTTGCAATAAATTTTGTAATAACAAGGTAAAAAGTTATCAAATTTACAAAATTATATAAATCTGATAAAATAATTTTATTAAAATTAGTAAAAATAGATTCACAAATTGATAGAATTTATTCAAAATAATAAATTAACTTTTCAGTAGTATCGGTTCTAGTTTTCATAGAATCAATTTTAGTGGAATAAAATAAAAACAACAATAACTTTATACTATAAAATGCCCAATTTATTATCCTTATGTAGAATAAATAATTTTGATATAAAACATTTATATCAAAAAATATAAAATTCAATAAACTTCAGTATAATATTTTAATTAATAATTCCAATGCTTATACATTAGTATAAGTTTTAAACATAAAAATAGGCCTATTATAAAATTAAAATATAAATAAAGCTGCAAAAGAAATTTGACAGATATAATGACATATAAATCTAAATTATTCTTAAATAACTAAACTATAAAAAAATAAAAAAATCAAAGCAACAAAAAATATTAAAAAAACAGCACTCAGTTCAATCACAAAAAAAAATTAATTCATTATATTAATCACAGAAAGATAAATGTTAAATAAACTTAATATTGAAAATATATTAGTAAAACGGAACCCATAATTATTTTTTGTTTAATTCAGAAATTAGGTTGCTAAGTAGAGGATGTTTTTTATCAGTGTCTTTGCTTAGTACCGATTTAAAAAAAAATTGTTGGATAAAACTCCAAACTAATATTGATTCAGTAGGATAGTTTAAATTTAGAACATAAAATAATTTCAACCGCTCTGACGATGGAATAAAAGCGATACTTAATTCCATCAAAATAAACTAAAATCTCTTCTGGATTTGTTACTGAACCTGTACTTAGCACCAGTGGTTGAATGGGCAAATTGTTGCTAATTTTTTGTTGCAGAGCTTCTTCAACTTCTTGAATTGCTCTGCCATGCAACATAAACGATTTTTGCGAGTCTTTAATGGATACTTTAAAACACACATTTTCGCTATTAATTTTTCGCACTATTCTGCTGGTTGGCATAAGCACATAGTGGAGCAAATACAATATTGTTGCGTTAAAACCGTCTGTAAAACCAAAGCACATTAGAAAAAATTCAATTATTTTTAAACTGATTTTGATAATATTACTTACTCTCAGATAAACTTTCTTTCTGCTTGATAATTATATCTTGCAAAGATTTAGCATTTTTATCTTTTATTTTTTGTTCAAATATAGTAATAATCTTCAGCGCAAAACTTAAAAATGCTCCTTCAATACTGTCTGATGCTGGAAACATGGCATGAAAATCAATCTCAATCTGTCAAACGAAAATAAAAAAAAATGGGTTAATATATTTCCAATAATATATAAAATTAATTTTTGGTTACGTTAGTTTGGTTACGATTCAGATTAAATTATGTCACAAAATTTTATGTTAACTTACCAATTTATATCCGTAAGGCTTTTTATATTGAATCCATTTTTTTAAAATCACATCCGTTGACTCGGCTGTTGAAATTTCTTGCAGTCGATAGTTAGACGTAGTTGCGTAATGTAATCCATTTCGGCCCAGGCACAATTATCTTTGTGAATTTCGCTTAAATGCTCTGCAATGTCGGTTTCAATATTAAATATTTGTTTCCTTTTCTTTGATGATCGTTCTGTAGTTCCAGATAAGTTGCGCTTTTTAATTAATCCCGCATTCTGTATTGACCTTATTTGATTAAAATAGCCTGCATAAATTTTACCCAAAGGCTTTTTCCCCGGCTCCTTGAAATAATATATTTCCTACAAGATAAAAGAATTAATATAAAATTAATTAAAATAATAATTATTATTATAATTATAAAATTAATTAAAATTAATTAATTAAAATTTAAAAATTATAATTACCATATTTTCTGTTGGAAATAGTTGAGTTATTTTAGACGCAATATTTTGCCCTATTCCGACTGACATTTTTATTTGGTTGGTGACTAAATGTTTAGCAATTAAGTTTACTAATAAACTTCGAAGGCTATCATTTAAAATATTGTTAGAATTGTAAAAATCTTTGATTTGTAACCCAGTGTGATTCCGTTTCAAAATGGAATCAATATCCAAATCCGCGATATTTGTTTTATTATCAAATTTATCATTCTTAATCTCGGTATTAGTCTCTTCAATAAAGTCGAACTCTGTATGTTCATATGGTTCCGTTGTTTTGTTTGATTGTTGCCATTTTATTAAACTGTAATCGAATTTTATTTGTAAACCAATAGGAATTTGCTTTAAAAAATCCATTTTAAAGTTGCTTTTCATTAGTTTTAACGCGTATATATCGACAAAGTTATCTGCAATTATTCAAAAGTGTAATTTTTATAAATCATAAGATGACAAAGAAATGTATACACTACATAATTCAAAAGTATACCATACCTATACAAGTGTCAAAAAGCACCTCTAAATTCCAAGCCTTAAGCAAACTGTAAATCTCTTGTTTTTTTTCGTAAGAAAATTGAAAATTTTGGATGTTAACTGCAGAGAAATTTTGATCAACTGTTGTTTGATCCGTTTTCTGATTTACAATAAAAGAACTGTTTTTTGTAGTTGACTGTTCCAAATTTTCACAATTATCCAATATTAATGTGTCAATTGCAGAAAATTATCTGTTTCAACGTTGATTTGAAAATTTTCATTCATTTTAATTTAAACTTGGTTTTTTTTTTTATCCAACAAGGCAAAGTTGAGCTCAGCACTAACATTAAAGTTCTTCACAATATTTTCGAAAAAATTTGCAATATGCTCAGTTATAAATTGTTCGACAGCCTGTTGAACTTGTTCTATGTTTTTTCTATTACAATTATTGTTGGCTATTATGTAAGTGAAGGCAAAATTTAACAGAATACTCACGCACATATTTTTTGGTTACTTCTATATTATCTATACGACATGTTGAATTTATTGCATTTGGTTTTTCATTTAAATTAAATGTTTGTTCTGGAAGTTGGAAACTAGGAATTTGTTCATTTGGAATGGAGCTACATGATTGTTTCGACTTGGTAGCAATATTCACTTCTGCGTTTGGTACTGTATTCAGGTTTAACCCCAATTTGTTTTCATGTTTTAAAAAACATGGTAGTAATATTCACTTCTGCGTTTGGTACTGTATTTAGGTTTAACTTGGTAGTAATATTCACTTCTGCGTTTGGTACTGTATTTAGGTTTAACCCTAATTTGTTTTCATGAAAAAACATGAAAACAAATTAGGGTTAAACCTAAATACAGTACCAAACGCAGAAGTGAATATTACTACCAAGTCGAATCAATCATGTAGCTCCAAATGAACAAATTCCTAATTTCCAACTTCCAGAACAAACATTTAATTTAAATGAAAATTTAAATAAATTCAATACATATGTCGTATAGATAATATAGAAGTAACGAAAAAATATGTGCGTAAAAGGTGTTTTCTAAAATTCTTTAAGCATCCAAAATATTGAAAACACGAGGTTTCACAACACTGATATTCACTGAATTCACTTAGGGAATGGTTAATTTTCAAATGAACTATTAACGCTCTTGTTGACAAATATCTCTTATTGCACTTAAAACACTTCATTTCGCTTAAATTTATACAAATTTTAATAATTTAAACTAGCTAAATTTCTTGATTGGAAATGTCTTAAATATTGTTTTTTATAAATATAATTCTATTTATAAAAAACAATATTTAAGACAAAGGTGAATTAATTCACACAGTATAACTTTAAATAATAATCACAATTGTTTATTTTACGTACTTTTAAGTATGTACTTCAATTTAAAAAAGATTTATGTAGATTTATTATTACAACACTGCACTTTCACAACATCAATATATGACCGGCTTGTACGATTAATATATACGATAATATATTATTTTGGAAACAAAATTTGTTTTTCTTCAAATAATAAAATTATTAAATTACATCAAATTAATAATTTTTTTTTAAACGAACAGCAGATACCTGTAAATTTGATGATATTTTCTATACCTTAACCAGTATATTTGATAAATTAACTATCAAATTGAAACAAAAAATGTATATTTCCTGTAAATTTGATAAAAACTATTAAAAATGTGAACACATTTTTACGAAAAAATTTAATAGAATTTTTTTTCATTATGATCGAGTTTTTATCTTATTGATTAAAAAAGTAGTTGATTTATTTCAATACTACAAATTTTCATTAACGATATTTAGGGATCGTTAAAATAAACGAAGAATTTTGTGTTCGCCTAAAACAATTGCCTTTTTACGCTCTTTTAACAAATTTTTACTCAATTATATAAACGATTTTGTTAGTTTGATGGAATTTCCTGGAAATTGATGAATTTATTTTATTAACATTTTACTCAATTATTTCTATCAATTTTACCTACTTTTTTCTTTGAGTGTAGTGCCCGAATTCAACGGAAAAGCAGTTTTTTGTATGTCGTTTGGATTTACCTCGATTTGGTGGAATTCAGAGGCTAAGTCTAACGTAGTGAAATATATGCACTTCCCGAGTTTGTCCAAGATGTCCGTGATATTAGGGAGTGGATATCTGTCTTCAATAGTTTTTTCATTAAGCTTCCTGTAGTCTATAACCATTCTCCATTTGGTTTGACCTGATGCATCTTTCTTTTTTGGCACGATCCATATTGGTGACGACCACGGTGAAAAACTTGGTCGGATGATTCCTTGGTCTAACATTTTTTTAATTTGTGATTCAACTTCTTGTTTATGAACGTATGGGTACCTGTAGCTTTTAGTGAAGACTGGCTTCTCGTCATTCAGATCAATATTGTGTTTTATCTCGTTGGTGAAGGTTAATGGGTCGTTTTCCCTTTGGAATATGTGTTCGAATTTTGAACACAGTTTTTCTATGCTTCTTTTCTCGTCGTAATTAAGGTGACTCGTCCGTATTAATTGAGTGATGTCTTCGCTATCGTTTTTTGTAGACATTGGTTCAATGTTATGGACTTCTATGTGATTTGCTTTCAATTCTTCGCATTCTATCGGATGTTCTACAGCGAATTGTTTGTGTTGAGGCCCATAGTTTACTACTTCTACGCAGGCGAAATTATTAATACTTGTATAAACTCCCTCTGGTATTATGAGGTTATTTCTCAGCACTTGAGGTTTAAGGTAGATTTCTCCGTTGGCTACAGTTACTGGAACTTTTGCAAGTAATTTACTCCTTGGTGCTATACTATACGTTGCTGAGATAAAATTTAATTTGTATTTTATTGGGATTTCTAGAGTAGGTGTAATTATCTTAGAATTTCCTAGATCCAGGGTGACTTTTAATTTTTGCATTATCTCCATTCCAATTAGACCTTGAAAATAGTCGTGGAATTTGAATAAAATAAATTGTAAAGGTTCAATTGTTTCGAATTTTTTTAGGCCTTTTAATACTACCATTTGGTCGACAGTGGTACTGTTTAACAAAGTAGCGATGGTCAAGGGTTTGATTTTTTGAATGCATTCTTTATTAATTAAGTCGGGACTGATGAAAGATTTAGTGGATCCGGTGTCTAATAAAAATGTGTAATTTGTTTGGTTGAATTTTAAGTTTATGTAAGGTAATTGATACCCTGTTTGATGTTGATTAGTTAGTAGGCTCAAGTAGCCGTGTCCGCCGATGGGGTTTGGTGAAAATCGTCATCTTCTATTTCAATTATGGGGGATGGTTCTTCTGGTGTATTTTCTATAAGTTGATCGTACGTTTCTTCATAATTTTCAATTTGTACGTTCCCATCGTATGATTCGTAAAAGTGATCGCTTTCGTGATCATGTGGATTGGTGGAAATATTGTACAATTCCTTTGATTGTAATCTGGGCGGTCCATTTGTGTTGAAATTATATTGACGTGGATTAATAAAGTTAGAAGGTTTTTGTTGCGCGAATGTAGGTTGCCTATATTTGTTATACTATTTGAACTTGTATCCATGGGCTCGAATTTCCTTTGATCGGGTTTTGGTGGCAGCCCGGCACCGTTTTGGTGGTACCGTTGGTTTTGTGAGTTGTATTTGGTCTATACCGAGAACTTTATTTCTCATGTAAACGGTGTTTTGTTCGTTTAAACAATGAATTCTGGCTGTCGGTAGATCAGCGGGTTTCATAGCTCTAACCATTGATCCTAGTGGATCTTTCAGATTTGAAACGAATACTGTCAATCCCATTTCGTCATACCACTTTGATTTAAATTTTGTTTCATTCTGATCGCTTGTATTTAACGGGGGGGGGGGGGGCGAGTAGCAGGCACAGCAGAGACGGAACGATTTCAACAACAACGTCAAGCAACACTACCTACAGTTAGTACAAATTTGGGTGACCGCATGGGAACATGATGATGGATCGAAATCTCGCCCCCCTCTCACAACCGCCGATGGAAAAAATGGTGGAGGGGAATAATAATAGTTGTTTACAGCTTTTCAGAAAAAAAAGAGTTTGCGGTACCAGGAAATTTATGTTGTCATTGTGTGTTCTTACAGGTTGGAGCAGTAGATGAACTTTAAATTGTATTGTCTTATTATGCTAAATAAATTACTAAAAAAAATATATTATTAACAAATTTACTAAGTATCCAACTACTTAGGTGTCTGGAACCGGGTTGAGTCTTTCTTTGTTGGTAACATTCGTTTCCCATCTCTCGATCTTGTTATATGTAAAAAGGTGTACGACGGCGTGGCCAGGGGCGGATATCACAACTATTAGACTTATGTGGTTTATCGATGTGGCGCATTTCTTTACGGGGATGCTATGTTCTTCATGAAGAATGGTGTCGTTGTGTAACATGGGTATAGGGTGTGGTATTTCGCATTTATAATACTGGAGACTTGCTTGATCGTACATCGCAATCAATCAATCAATCAATCAAATTCTGATCGCTTGTATTTAACGATGCCCAATTTTTGAGAGCATTAAAAATTTCTAATACTCGCGAAAAATATATTTCTACAGGGTCATTTCTTTGATGTATTTTGTGCAGATCTCTGATGAGACTTGTTTCATCTCTTTTATCTGCGAAATGTGAGATAAGGTTTCACCTAATTTCTAGCCATTCATTTTTTGTATTGTACATTTCTAATGCTTTATCAGCATTTCCTATAATTTTGTTTCGTATGGCACGGAGCAGTATGTTTCCATGAACTTGTTTGTCAAATGCAGGTTTTATTATTGCCGCAATGTCGTCAACGTGCGTAATAAATTTGTTCAGGTCTGTTCCGTTGCCGTCGAAAGGCGGTATGTCTTTTATTGCGCCTGGTATTCGCAATAACTGGAGAGTTTTCTCCATTTTAGTAATCTGTTCTTCTTCCGTCATATTTGAAAAATCTCTGTTCCGGTTATATTTAATACAATAATCACGGAGTTTAGCAATTTTTTATTTTCTATTTTTTTTTTTATGATTCAACTTTAACTGTGTTCAATAGTGGAATTTCGTAATTTATCAAAAAGAAAACGTTTTGGGAATACTCAGAATTTGGGATAAGTAAAGGATATTATCAAATAGTTTGCACTCACCACAGTTTTATTACAAGTATTGTGAAAAATATTTGCTGAACCATCATTTATTCGCGGCAATGTCGATACTTCTCCTGACTTTTCTGGGTTGATTCCGAAACAACACAAAAAATTTTATATTTTATTTTTTATTTTTATTTCTTTAGAAATGTGTTCAATTTTAGATATCTACTTTAGATACCTCGAGAAAAAAAAATTTTTACACTTTCACTTAATTACGTTTGACTAACCGTGAAACAACACACACGATTTTGGTTTTTACTTATTTGGTAGTGTGTTCGAGAATAAAATTTTGGTTCTAAGCACTATTTACTGATGTACCGTTAGTATTTCACTTAAACTTTAACAAATATTGTGACACTTAAAACACGGGCTTTTATTCACTTTGCAGTATATGTGGTTTCTCGTAGTGGACGGATATTAAAAAATATCCACTATCAACTGCGCCAATTATAGTTTTCACGACTAAAAATTTTTATTTTTTTAAAACTCTGGATTTAATCCAGAGCGATATTTTATTTATTTTAGATTTAAAAAAACTACAATGTTAACTTGATGAGTACAATAATAGTAATAATCTTAAAATATAATTTTAGTATAAATTCTACTCATAATTTAGCAAGCTAGACAGAATGTATGGTGTCATGTTAAGGCTTTGCCACAGCTATTTTTCGTGCGATGCGATTTGTTTTTTCTTTTCAAATTCTACTGCAATTAGAATAGATTTGATACTAAATATATGAAAAAAATATCAAATATCATTATAATCTTTAAATCCTATACATTTGTCTTTTGGAATATAATAATTTTTATTCATATATAATTCATTTTATATTTTATCGTGCGAAGTTTGAAATTTCGCAATTGGAGAAAAAACTTTTTTCGCGTTTGGAGACTTTCCACATAAATACGAATTTTTTTATCGCATGTTTTAACCTCACTTTTTTGAGAATACATGGAACTGTACAATAGAAAATGATCGAAAAATTCGCAATAATTAAATATTTTGATGTATGTGCAATACACAATTATTAAATAAATAAAATAAATAAAAATAATTAAAATTTCGGGAAAAAACTACAAAATAATTTTAACCAATCCGGCTGTTCACACGCAGTTAACACTGCAACACATCATTTCCTCGTTTCTTACCTCTTTGCCTATAAATTACTTTCCCCCTCCAGTTAGTTTATAGGCAAAGAGGTAAGAAACGAGGAAATGATGTGTTGCAGTGTTAACTGCGTGTGAACAGCCGGAATGACTATGACAGTTGTTATGAAAAAAATCGCATCGCTGTTAAGTGTGGCATCCAGTGCGAAATTTGACGCGAATCGCATCGCACGAAAATAGCTGTGGCAAAGCCTTTATGTCTGGTAATTTCCCGGTAAAATGTAATCGTTAGTAGACACAACGTGATATGTGATTTTGTTACATCTATTCGGTTGTGTCAGCTATAATTCCGATGTCGTTGATTTGGTGTACGTGCAACGTGACATCAATTTTTTTGTGTTTTATGCTTCATCAGCTAGAATGCGGATGTTGATTCGTGTATGTATTGATGTTGGTTCGTTTCAGGTATGTAACTCAGCACCCACCAGAAATCATTGAAAAATCCATGATATTGTATTGAGTAATCATTAAAGTGAAGTTGAGATTGTGTAAGGTTGATGGACATCGTAAATATTTCCAAACAACGTACGGAAAAAATATGCGTATGAAAAATCGTTACGAAGATTATATTGAAGATTAAGTATACACATTACCAAAAAAGTTGCGTTTTATTATCAATATAGGAACTTTTCCCATGTAATAATGTTAAACTTCAACAGCAATATTTTCGAACTTGATTTTAAACACATGCAGATTGCAGTATTCCATTTGCATGTGTTCCGATAATATTTCGAAGAGATACCATTATTTCTTCCTAAGCCTGTAGTAAAGAAAATTTGTGTTTTTTAACGCATTTCAAATCAAGCAAAGCTAGGTCGAGAGAGGTGCGAATGTCTGCCTGTAAACTAGTATTAATTCGAAAGGTGCTTCTCCGATTTTCATGGAACAAAGACAAATAGGCTTTGACCAGACGTGAAAAAACTGATATGGCCTAAGATTTATAAGTATTTGGATTCTAAGAAAAAAAAGTACAAGAAGTAGCACGTACACGTAATTTGAAAATCGAAAAAAATGGAGGTGCAGCCAACACACGTCATTCTTTTACGAATAGACAATTTTGAGAAATTTGAAATTTTTAAATTTTTTTTTTTTTTAATTTTTGGAAACGTTTTGTATTAAGCAGTTTCTTGTAAACCTTTTACTTTTTAATATATTTGCAAAATAATTTTTCTGGACCAAGGAAGTGGCCACTTCCGGTCCGGTTAGCCGCTTTGGAGTAAAATTCAAAAAAACCTTAAATCTGAAGTTTTAGTTCGATTGGTTAAACCATCTGGGCTGTAGAGAGGACACAGACTGACAGACAGAAACCATTTCGAAACCCACTTTTTCGGACTCAGGGGACCTCAAAACAGATGAATCACTAAAAATCTCAAGGTCCAAAATTTTCATGATTACTATACTTTATTTTGCTTAAGTAAAAGAAAGTAATAATTGAATTCAAATCTTTTTAATTGTTTGATTTAACATAAATAAAAAATTAATAAAATGTTAACTTAATTTCACTATATTTAACAAAATTATTATTTACATTTGTGTTAAACAATACAACAGAACAAGAAATTTGTCAGATTTATTGGCTGGAGTGAATAGAAATAAGGAAGTGTTTCAACATTTGTTTTTAGAAACTTGTACTTGTAAGCAAGTGGATAAAATTTAAATATTTTCATAATGGAGTAGTAAATACTTCAAGTCTAAGTAAGTGCTTACTTTAAAAGCAAATACTCAAAAATTGTCCAATACCTACTAAAAAAAACTGTTAATATTCCACATTTACTTGATAATTGGCCTGAATTATTAATATTTAAAAAATACATGAACGCCGTGAAAGGGAATCCATCCTACCGCCAGTTTCTCGAAAATAAAAATACAAAAAAATTAATTTCTAAAAAATACAAAGTAAAGTATTCCATTAAAATGGAAACCCCCATTAAATTTTTATTAAGTAGGATATGAAGACAAAAGGATGCTAGGAGTTCTCCATTTTAATCTATATCTTCTTCTTCTTCTTCTCTTCTCTTCTCTTCTTCTTCTACACATATATAAATCAGAAAACCAATTTGCCTGTTTGTTTGTGTGTTTACGATAAACTTTAAAATCCCTGAATCGAATCTAATGCTTTTTATACTAATGTATAGAGAATTTTCTCGGCCAGGTTATAGGCTAAATTTCACATTGATCGGGCGTCGCGGGGCTGAGTATTACATAAAAATGTATGACAAATCGAGGAAAAAAATGAAATTACAACAACAACAACTAAAAATTTTATGTTTTCCTCTTGATGACGTTAAATTCCTATAGGAAAATCAAATACATTTGAATTGAAAAATAGAGAAAACAATGTCTTTTTCGAATAACATTCTTATTAGAAAAAATAAATAGGAATAAAAACGAATTGGAAGAAAATGGAAAATAACTGAATGATGAAAATAAATGAAATTCGTATGTCAAACAAAAACTAATAATTTGGTATTGAGCACAATTATTGAAACAATAATGTTTCTTAATCGAAGGACAATAAATCTCTAAACATATTAAATATTATATTCGTCTTGTGACGTGAGTGTGGGTGTAAGTGAAGTTTTATTATGCAAATTAATCGGCACAATAGAAACTTGGTTTGGAATAGGTCCCAAAATTGAAAGAGAGGCGATATTTTTTAATTGAATTTGATTGACTTTTTTGTAAGTAATCATTAGTAGTACATATTGTTACTTTTTTTTATTTAATGCACATTTTACTTTCTTAGGTTCATCAGTAAGTTTTGATACGTGCTTTGCTAAACATATTTATTTTATAAAACTTGGATAGATTATTTTACCAGCAACTGAAACGGATCCATATAAAGTTACGATTTTTAATTTGATTTGACTGATTTATTCGGAAATCGTAAGTAAACGTTAATAGTAATTATAGTAAATATTTAACTTGCGTTTTTCCTTCTTTTTAAACAGGTTTGTCAGTTTGTTCTTTTACGTGCATCTTTTTGTAATTGTGTAAAAACACAACTTCCAAAATTTCAGCTGCATTTCAGCTGACCGTATTGGTAGGTAAACGTTAGTAGTTCTATTATAATTTTTTTATTTATTCATTTTTCTTTTAATAGGTTTATTAAATAATTTAACAATGCCCAAGAGAAAGTTTTCACTTGGTCGAAATACTAATGCGGCTGAAAGTGTGCATCCGAAGACGAAATGAGGATAGCTCGCAAATAGAACATCGGCACTTGATAAACCGAGAGCGACATGCCTGTCAGCGCCAAAGTGAAACACCACAGCAGAAAAGAATTCGCTTGTCCTTGCAAAGAGAGCGAAACCGAGTACTTAGGGAGAGTGAAACCAATGAGGTAAGAGAAGCTCGCCTCTCTTTACAAAGAGAGCGAACCTATTTTTTTAGAAGGCGGCTTTCTTTAAACGGAGAGCAACACGCTTCAGAAAGAGAAGTCCCCGTGTAAAGGCCGGAAGAACTTGCTGAAGACAGCAAGCGCCAGGATGAACTTAGGGCAACTAGAGTTTTGGAAGGAGATAGCCTTCAAAGAGCGAATCCTACTTTAACTGATTGGCGCATTAAAGAATATTCTGCCTTTCACTATACCCCTTATTTAAATGGAAGGACGAGCCAAAGGGTCTTTGTTGGCAAAACGGAAAAGTTAAACTGCCTGAAATTCTCCAGCCTCCAGAGCCTCTGTTTTCATTGCTTTCCGGTCATCATCCTTTATCCAAAGAGTTTGCTAAAAATATAAGGTCATATAACAATGGATTTCAAATGACTTCCTTCATGAGTAAACCTTTAATAAAAAGCGGTTATATGCCGACCTTCAAGGTCCAAGGTCAGGTGTATCATTTGATCGGCAGTGTACTACCCACCTCCTCCGACAACCACAAGTTCCTACAAATATATTTCATCCAAGATCCCGGTACGCAGGCAAGTTCTTAATCTTTCTCTTGTCAGCTTATTGCAAAATATGCTGCATCTTCACAAGAGCTACATCCTATCGTTCAAAACCGCACTCGAAAACATTCCGCCAAATACACTGGACTTTAACCTAATTATTCACGCAGATAGAAAGCCCATCGACCAGCACGCGCGGCAATACAATGCTCCGACTACGAGCGAAGTAGCTGTGTTGATAGTAGGTCAGGAATTCGAGAGAAGAGACATCATTTTGCACGGGCGCGATAACCTGAAAAAAAAATATCCGAGACGCATAGAGCATACGATCCCCTGCAATATCCGTTGATGATGTGTTGCGGTGAGGACGGATATTCCATATCCATTCCTCAAACCCTTCCTGCAACGAGTGAGCCTAACATCGATGCTATTACAGGTCGCACCGTAAAAACCGTTTGCTGCATGGTCTTTTACGCTTACAGGATGATGGTACGACCGGAGCAATTCAATACTCTTTTGCGGTATGGAATGCTGTTGAATCAATATTGTCTGCTGGGCTTGGTCTGCTGGAGGGTGATTCTCACTGGTTCGATACATTGACGGAGGCAGCTTTAGGCTGCTCTGCTGCCTCTATTAGGAATTTGTTTTCCATCATTTTGGTATTTTGCCGTCCATCCGAACCCTTATCATTATGGGTAGCACACAGAGAGAACATGTCAGAAGACGTATTGCATCGCATTAAGACGGAGCGTTTCGACTATTCCCTTGATTTCAGCGACCATATCTTTGATTTGGCATTAGGGGAACAGTATAAAATTGTGAAAGCGCTTGCGAATAAAACTGTAGAGGATTTTGGTTTGCATAGACGAAATATAAACGATTCAACAGTTCTAGATATGGAATTCGCCCCCGAGACATCGTATGATAGATCGGCCATGTTACAGATTTTAACCCACAGTGAATCCAAATTGAATTCAGAACAGCGGTTAGCCTACAACAGAATTTTAGCTAGCGTTAGCGAGTCCGTCGGAGAAGTATTCTTCCTAGATGCACCTGGAGGCACAGGAAAGACACTCCTAATTAATTTAGTGCTAGCTAAACTAAGATCCGATGGTCACATCGCGATTGCCGTGGCTTCGTCCGGCATAGCGGCCATTCTTCTAGAAGGTGGTAGAACGGCCCATTCCACTTTTAAACTACCGTTTAACATTTGCAATGACCACACTGAAGTATGCAACATTTCAAAACAGAGTGCAATCGCTAAATTGCTCCGAAAATGTGCTCTTATTATGTGGAATGAGAGTACAATGTCTCACAAAATATCCGCGGAAGCTGTAGATAGGACACAGAGATTTTCGAGAAAACCGAGCGCGTATGGGTGGAGTTATCGTACTATTTGCTGGAGACTTTAGACAAACCCTTCCAATCATTCCAAGGGGCACTCGTGCCGACGAGATTAATGCGTGTCTGAAACGGTCCTACATATGGTCGGAAGTAGTGAAGGTTTCCCTCTCGGTAAATATGCGTGCCGTTCTCTGTGGCGACAGCAACTTGACCGAATTTTCCAACATTCTGCTGAAACTAGGAAATGGTGACCTACCTGAAAGTGAACGTAAAGTATCCGTCGACAATCCTCAGCTGTGCGTTTTAATACATAATCTAAAGCAATTAGTAAAATCCGTATATCCCGGCATCGGGGATCTTCCAGAAAAGCCCCTGTCCTGGTTCAGAGAAAGAGCGATCTTAGCGTCGACCAACGAAGCTATGTGAACCACATTAACGAGTACATCCTAGACAAATTTGAAGCACCGTCCAGAACATACAAATCCATAGATACAGTCGTTGATCCTCAAGAAGCAATTCAATATCCTGTAGAATTTTTAAACTCATTAAACCCGTCTGGTATACCAATTCACCAGCTGAAACTGAAAATCTGCGCATCTATCATCTTGCTCCGGAACCTCAACCCACCAAATCTCTGTAATGGAACCCACCTACAAGTAAACAGTCTCAAAAACTTCGTATTAAAAGCTACAGTTCTAACCGGCTGCGCGACTGGAGAAAAAGTGATAATTCCTCGCATCCCGATGATCCCTTCTGATGTTACATTTCAGTTCAAACGCATCCAGTTTCCCGTACGAGTGTGTTGCGACATTACCATAAACAAGGCACAAGGCCAAACATTGAAGGTAGGCGGTGTGGACCTTCGCGGCGAGTGTTTCGCTCTTGGCCAACTATACGTTGCCTCTCGTTTGAGCGAGACAAAGAATCGATTTTCAGTTGGCGGCATTCAATTATGACAAAGACTGCGACTATACTAATCATCCGAATGTTGTGATTGGGCCGATGAGCACTCTTTGTTTGTACTGCCACGCACTGAAATTTCAAAAGGAATCACCCGGCATGTGCTGTTCGAATGGTAAAGTCAAGTTGTCACCGCTGGTTGAGCCACCTGACCCACTTATAAGCTACGTTTCTGGCAATACAGCGTTGTCAAAACATTTTTTGGAAAACATTCGGAAATATAATTCGAGCTTTCAAATGACTTCATTCGGAGCTACAAACATTGTTAGCAATACAGGTTTGTCTGTTTTTTTCATTTTTTTTACATAAAAAATACATCAAAAATAAAATATTTCTCCAGATTTTCCGCCAACATTCAAAGTGCAAGGACAAGTTTACCACCAAATCGGTTCGCTTCTTCCAACACCAGATCAAGATTCCAAGTTTTTGCAAATTTATTTCACAGGAGATGAAGAAGAAGAAGTTGATCAACGTTGCGCTGTTATCAACGGAACACGACGTGAAATTATTTCAAATTTGTAACGTTTATTTCACCAGCATAATCATTTGGTTAAACTATTCAAAGTCGCCTTGGATCAAATGCCTTCAGATGATTACAAAGTTATTATAAGAGCCGATAAAACATCATCCGGTGAGCATGAACGACGCTTTAATGGTCCAACGATAAACGAAGTGGCAGTCGTTATGGTTGGAACGGAATTCAATCGGGGAGGCATCATAATTCAAAGACGAAATACAAATTTGCAACGCGTCTCTGAAACACACCGATCGTATGATACTCTCCAATATCCAATACTGGTTTGGCAAGATGAAGATGGATACCATTTCAACGTTATGCAGATAAACTCCGTCATTGGTGCAGCAACAACAAAAAAGGTTTGTTATTTTATTTTGAAGTAAATATCGTCCAAAATACATAAATGAGTTTGTCTCTTTATATAAGGCGAAAAATTTATTAAACAAAACTATTCGTATTACAGGTTTCATCTATAGATTTTTATGCATATCGCATTATGATAAGAGCTCAACAATCCAATGACATGTACATGTAAAAAAAATTGTCGAAGATTATATTCATTTGCGCGATGCAATTGCAAATGATGGAAACGCTGCCAACATTGGTCAAATATGCATACTTCCAGCTTCGTATACTGGAAGCCTAAGACATATACATAAGTATGCTCAAGATGCTTTGACGTATGTTCAAAGATACAGGCGACCAGATCTTTTCATTACATTTACGTGCAATTCAGCTTGGTCGGAAATCAAAGATTTGCTATCGCCTGATCAGTGATCACATCACAGTCATGATCTGACAGCTAGAGTTTTCAAACAAAAACTAATGAAACTCATGGATCTCATAATAAATAATCGTTTTACGGCGAAGTTCAATGCTGGATGTATTCGATTGAATGGCAAAAACGGGGTTTACCTCACGCTCATATTCTAATTTGGCTGAAACAAAAAATTGTTCCAACTCAAATCGATAGTGTTATATCTGCTGAACTACCGAATCAACAAGAAGATCCGATACTTTTTGACGTTGTCTGCAAAAACATGATTCACGGCCCATGCGGAGCATTGAATATGAGTTCGCCTTACATGAAAGACGGCAAATGCACGAAAAGATACGCGTGATGATGAAACTCAAACTGGTGAGGATGGATATCCGAAATACAGACGACGAAAACCAGAAGATGGAGAATTCACCACCACCATTAAAGTAAGAAACGTTAATTGACATTGATAACAGATGGATTGTTCCATAGAGTCCAATACTGTCAAAAACATTTCAAGCTCATATCAATGTGGAATACTGCAACTCCGTAAAATCCATTAAGTATACATATGCAAATATATTAACAAAGGCAGTGACATGGCAGTGTTCGGGCTTTCAAATCGAATCGATGAAATCACTCAATTTCAGATGGGTCGTTACATCAGCAGTAATAAAGCTGTCTGGCGAATTCTTAATTTCAGTATTCACGAACGATATCCAACTGTTCAACATCTTGCTGTTCATTTAGAAAACGGTCAACGTGTTTATTTTACCGAAAAAAATGCCGAAGGCTTTTTTTCAATTGTGTTAAGCTGATAAATTTGCGAAAACATTGCTGTATCATGCAGTTCCAAAATATTACACTTGGAACGCAACAACCAAAATGTTTTACAGGAGAAAGCGAGGAGCTGTTGTTCTAGACTATGCTGCGGTGGTTGTGCATCTGATGCATTGGGTCGAGTATATACTGTACATCCAAATAACGCTGAATGTTACTATTTGAGAATGTTGCTTCACACAGTCAAAGCTCCAACATCATTCCAAGCTTTGAAAACGGTTAACGAAGAAATATGTGAAACGTACAGAGAAGCATGTTATCGACTCGGCTTACTTGAAAACGATCAGCATTGGGACACAAACAGCGATCTAAATAGCTCTTCTGATTCAAAAAATCTTTGGGAAAAGTATAAAGTAAGCATGAGTGACGATATACTAAGACAAGCACGTAGAACGAATCCGAATGTGGTAATCCAGTTTTCAGATGACATTTTCAATGAAACACTCATTCTACTTGAGGATAGATGTATTTCGATCAACAACAAAATTCTTTGCCAGCTTGGACTAACAGCACCGACACGTGATCGAAACAATGTTCACGACAGAGATTTGGTACGTGAACGACAATATAATTCTGATGAATTGCGCCATTTTGTCGATGCTCAGAAACAACTGTTGACTGCTGATCAAAAAACAGTTTTAGAAAAAATTATGCAATAGATAGCAAACAAAAGTGGTGGAATTATTTTCCTTGACGCACCTGGAGGCACTGGAAAAACATTCTTGCTCAATTTGATACTCGCTGAAATTCGATTGAAAAATGAAATTGCACTGCTGTAGTATCGTCTGGAATCGCATCAACGTTACTCGATGGTGGGCGCACAGCGCATTCAGCCCTTAAGCTTCCATTAAATTTAAACTATACCGAAGCACCAACATGTAACATCGGTTAAAATTCTGGCATGGCTGCAGTATTAAAAACAAGCTCACTTATTGTATGGGATGAATGCACGATGGCGCACAAAAAATCTCTTGAAGCTCTTGACCGTACTGTCAAAGATTTCAGAGAAAATGACCGACTAATGGGTGCAGCTCTATTGCTTCTTGCTGGTGATTTTCGACAAACTTTGCCAGTGATTCGAAGATCAACACCAGCCGATGAACTAAATGCATGTTTGAAAACGTCATATCTTTGGAGACATGTAGAGAAACTTACATTGTCGACAAATATGCGGGTGCATTTACTGCAACAAGATGCTGCTGCGCAAATATTCGCCAAACAGTTTTTGGATATGGGCGATGGAAAACTTCCGATTGATCCGACTACACGTGAAATATCTTTTCCGCCAAACTTTTTCCAAATGCAGACATCAATTCAAAATGTTGTGCAGAAAGTTTTTCCCGATATTACAAACAATTTCAAAAATTATGATTGGCTTTGCGAACGAGCAATTTTGGCTCTGAAGAATGATGATGTCAACAAAATAAATAATCAAATTCAATTGAAGCTACCCGGTGAAGTTGTCAAGTACAAATCGATTGACACAGTTATAGATGAGGAACAAGCTGTTAACTATATCCAATAGAGTTTCTTAACTCTTTGGAACCATCTGGAACGCCACCACAGATATTAACTTTAAAAGTCGGTTCACCGTTGATGCTCATTCGCAACTTAGATCCACCGAAATTGTCCAACGGAACAAAACATGCTGTTAAAAAACTATCGCCGAATTTAATGTAAGCCACAATCATCAGCGGCATGCTGTTACCACGAATTCCAATGATTTCAACCGATTTGCCCTTCGATTTCAAGCGATTACAGTTTCCAGTGCGTCCGGCTTTTGCCATAACCATCAACAAGGCTCAAGTCCAATCGCTAAGTGTTGCTGGTTTGAACTTAGGAAATTCCTGTTTTTGGCACGGCCAATTATATGTTGCTTGCTCCAGAGTTATATATATATATATATATATATATATATATATATATATATATATATATATTTATATATATATATATATATATATATATATATATATATATGTATATATATATATATATATATATAGTTATGGTCATATAAATGACTGAATCAACAGATTATACATAACAACATTCCACATGCTGCGCATGTAAGGTGTAGGGTTACTTAACTAGAATAATCAAACTGATGACTACACACAACGTGAGTTGTATAGTTAGGTAGAAATAAGTAGAAATAAGTAAATTCCAATCTTTTGCTGATTTAGAACAATTCGGTGAGAATTTTAATGATAAAGTTAAATTTTAGATTTTAAGTTTTAGTTTTTAATCAAACTCCGTTATGGAAAGTAATAATTAATAAAAAGTTAAATAAATAAAGTTTTTTTTATGTTTGTTAAATTGTGAAACCTATAACTGGCGCAGCCGAACGGTGAAGTGTAGTTAAGTGAAGCGTAAAAGTGCATACAATTAGTGAATAAAAACTTTATAACATTATAAAAGTGAATCCGTCAGAAATAATTTATTTTAATTATTTCAACTTTTTTATTGTGCTAAAAAGTGGCATTTCCGGCTGAGGGTTTTTTTACCGCCATGAAGAGTAGAGGTTCCGCCGACTCACCTAGCTTACTACATCTTCGAACCAGCAACACGACAACAAAAATCGGTAAGAATTTTTTTCTTTTTTCCTCAAGTTTTACGATTTTTTTTGTGTGAATTTTTGGCAGACGTGTGAAACTACTAGATAGCCACACACCGCTTCCTCGTGCATTACAAGTTAGACACGGGAAATAAATCAATAAATAATTAAGAAAAGTTAGTTCTGTGAATGAAGAAAAGGTCGATTGAAAGGTTTGATAATAACCGTCAATTAAATACGGATCTTATAGATGAAAATTCCTTTAAAATGGAACAACAAATCACAGAACAACTAATTATTGTCCTAGAGCAGCTGAAACAAATGACTGCAAAGTCCGCTGAACATGAGGCAGCGCTAGCATATCTAGGACGAAAACTCGACGAACAACCAAATGTTGAAGTTCTAAAGAATAAAATTGAAACGGATCTATTTCGCATACCTAATCCTATTAAATCCATCCCAAAATATGATGGAAATAAGAAACAACTTTCCGCTTGGCTTCAAACAGCTGAGGACACTTTAAAAGTGTTTTCCCCGTTGATGACAGAAGCACAATTTTCACTATACTTGCAATGTGTTAGCAATAAAATTGAAGGGAAAGCCAAGGACATATTGTGCCTGGCTGGAAATCCCCAAACGTTTCCTGAAATCAAGGAGATACTTACAGAAGCGCTAGGCGATAGACAGGAACTGTCGTATTATAAAGCGCAGCTCTGGGCTACAAAACAGGGCGATAATATGTCTGTTCATGCTTACTTTAAGATAACTAAGGAAATTGTACAGAATATCAAAACGCAAGCAAGGCAAAATGCGGTTTACAACCGATCATGGCCAGCATGATCGGTTTGGCGTCTATTGGAGGGGGGGATCAAAGTTGAGTAGATTAATCTACCAGCTCCGTAACCTTCCAGTAGGGTGCGCATCACGTGAGCTGTTCTGGTCTTGTCATTAGGCAGCTGCGTGATGGGTACAATTGTGTAAGGGGTAACCTGTGCACAATTCGCAAGTGTACGTACTGCCTCCTCGTGGCAACCACTGGTAACTAAGGCCACTTGGCACATTTTAGGCCATTTGGCACAGGCCAAAGTACGGCGCTAAAGGAGAAAACCTTGACAAAAAACCCTAATCTAAGGTGGAACAGCATATGCCGAAAGATGAATGGCTGATAGGTTAATCAGCCCAAAATATGCGGACTCTGGATACCAGGCACCCTCCAGTTTTATTTTTAGCCTTCCTGTAGTAAAGCTGGGTGACCTACAGGTGATTTGCAATTCCCAGCAACTCGTAAGAGTAAAATCAAACGGAATACGGGGCAGGAGTAGGAATATACGGGAGTGGTACAACCCTCTCGAGGTCCTTGAGCTCCAATGCTACCGTCTTTCTAGCGGAACTACATGCTGTAGTAAACATCTAGGAGGGAGAGCAATATGCCCAGATAGTATGTATCACGTACCGGGAGGCAGTATTGTCAGGTTCATTAAGAACCTGAATATTGACTGGACGGATAATTAAGCAGGGGCCAGCACAATAGATCTTTTAGGTCGCAGTGCGAAGTGGCTGATCGCCCGCATGGCCCCCCCAATAATAATAATAATAATAATGGCCAGCAATAAGCGCATTTATTGAAGAAGACGCATTAGCCGCCTTCATAGCAGGCCTCCGAAAACCTTACTTCGGGTACGCTCAAGCGGCTAGAAAACGAGATGTGGAAGAAGCGTACGCATTTTTGTGTAAATTTAGCTCAAATGAGCAAATATCAAACAATTCTCGAAAAACAGTAAATACCGTACAAAATACGCAATATAAATTTAATAGCGTACCACAAAAACCACAAAGATCGAAAGAATTTAATCCCATAAATCACAATAACAAACCAAGTTATTCGGTAAAGGAAGCACCAATACCAATGGAGGTGGATCCTTCGTTTAGATCACGAAATTATTTTAATAGAAGAGTGATAAACAATCACGAAGTTTCAGATAGAACCGAGGAAGACTAGGGTGATTTAAACGACAAATATTCAGAAGAGAGCGATCAAGCGAACCCAGAAAATTTTCAAGTAGACCTGAGTTCGGATACGGAAGGTTAAATTTCCTTCCTTACTTTCAGTGTTATTGTAACGAGTCACATCAGACAATAACATTGTTAACAGATACTGGTGCTAACAAAAATGTTATCAAACCAGGCATTATCCAAAACAATCTCACACAATTAAAGCAAACAATGGTCAACAATATTCTAGGAGTCAAGAAGAAAAGCAAAGCAACTCAAGAAGAAAAGTAAAATAAACTTTCTAGGACATAACCTACCAGACCAAACCTATTATGAATTAAATTTTCACAAATTCTTTGATGGGATTTTAGGATCCCAATCATTGGCAAAAATGGATGCTATAATCAACTATAAGTCAAATACGATATCTCTAAAGAACCAAACATTCAAATTTCTTCGCTACTACCCAGCGCAAAATTTCTATAACCACATTGTAACGTGTAACACGGGAAAAAATGGCGACTGGATGATGTCGGAATTCAAAAAATTGAACGACGACATATTAATCCAACCAGGTTTATACGAGGCCGATAATTTTAAGACTACAATGAAAGTCTTAACAAATAGCCTGATTCCACCTGATAATCTACCCAAATTAAAAATTAAAATAAATAATTTAGAAACCTTGAAACCAATTCCATATGAAAAGGAAATCATAGACAGAACAACTATAGAAAACTTGATCCGAACGCAACATTTAAACGAGAAAGAAAAGAAAATTCTGGTAGAAACGATCTTCAAAAATCAAACAGTTCTGTTGAGACAGAAAGAAAAGCTGTCATCAACAACAATAATCAAACATCATATTGTCACAAAAGACGAGAAACCTGTGTTCACCAAAACATATCGCTATCCACATCACTTCAAAATAGATGTTGAAGAGCAAATACAAGAAATGTTTGAAAGCGGCATAATCCGCCACTCTAAAAGTCCTTATTCCTCCTCAATTTGGGTTGTCCCAAAAAAAGTCGGATGCCTCCGGAAAAAGGAAAGTCCGAGTCGTAATTGATTACCGTAAGTTGAATGAAAAAACGGTAGATGACAAGTATCCGATTCCGCAAATAGAGGAAATCCTTAACAACTTGGGAAAATCAGTGTACTTTTCAACCTTAGATTTAAAATCCGGTTTCCACCAGATCCCAATGGACTAAAAGTCGCAGGAGAAAACGGCATTCTCAACTGGAAAAGTTCATTTCGAGTTCAAAAGAATGCCTTTCGGCCTAAAAAACGGCCCTGCTACGTTCCAACGTGCCATGAACAATGTCTTATAAGATCTAATTGGGGGATATATGTCACGTATATTTAGATGACATAATTATAGTGGGACATAACTTGGATAACCACATACAGAATCTTAATAAGGTACTCACGAGACTGTCACATTTCAATCTGAAAATCCAACTAGATAAATGTGAATTTCTAAAACGGGAAACCGAATTTCTCGGACACATAATAACACAGAACGGCGTGAAGCCAAATACAGACAAAATACAAAAAATTTTGGGCTGGCCGCTACCTAAAAATCCCAAAGAAATCAAACAATTCTTAGGACTCGCAGGCTATTATAGAAGGTTCATTAAGGATTATTCTAAAATAACAAAGCCTATGTCCAAATACCTGAAAAAGGACACAAGCATCAATATTAAGAACATCGAGTACATAAAAGCCTTTGAGACGCTGAAAAGAATCCTGGCTACTGATCAGATATTAGCGTACCCAGAATTCACCAAACAGTTCATTTTAACAACGGACGCATCAATTTTCGCTCTGGGTGCAGTCCTATCTCAGATTCAAAGTAACGTTGAAAGACCTATTGCGTCGCTTCACTCACCCTAAACTCTACAGAAATAAATTATGCGACTAATGAAACAGAAGCATTGGCCATAATATGGTCCGTAAAAAAATTTCAACCATACCTGTACGGTAACAAGTTTACGTTAAGAACGTACCATAAACCCTTGACCTTTATAAAATCATCGGAAAAAAATTCAAAAATTCTGAGGTGGAGACTCGAATTGGAGAATTATGATTACGATGTAATATACAAAGAAGGAAGAGCAAATGTAGTGGCAGATGCCCTCAGCAGGATGCCAACAGAAAATAACGAACTAAATTTCAACGAGAAGATGGGTAACAATTCAAGTGAATCTGGAAGAAAAACAGGAAACCGCTCCGACAATGATAGTGACTTAGACTATACTATATCCATTTTTCCGTTCGTCCTATAAACTATTATAGGAATCAACTAATTTTCAAGACCTCGAATTTAGATACGATAATTCTGGAGGATATATTCCCTAAGTTTAAACGAATCATAATTTCAAAGGAATCTTTTCAAAAAGAAGAACTTACTAACTTCCTCAAGAGATTTCATAATGGGAAACAGACAGCAATCCTGGCACCAGAAAAGTTTTACCGAACTATTCAAGAAGCATTTCGAGAAAATTTTTCTGAAAAAGGCCATTTTGTTTTCACCACAAAAATGGTCGAAGACGTAACCAATGAAGGGCGTCAGAATACAATTGTAGTCAAAAAACACGAGAGAGCGCACCGCGGAACAAGAGAGGTGGAATGTCAATTAAGACGATCCTACTTTTTCCCTGGAATGATCAATATAATTAAAAAACACATCAACGAGAGTAGTATTTGCAACGCACATAAATATGATCGGAAACCATATAATATCAAAATTTCCCCACGACCAAGCACTGAAAGGCCATTAGAACCAGTGCATATTGACATTTTTAACATCAACAGAAAAAACTTCTTGCCTATAATAGACGCATTTTCTAAACATCTACAGATGATTCCGATCGAAATCAAGAATCTTCTAGACACAACCAATGCCTTAACGAAGTATTTCACCCAGTTCGGGATTCCCAAAGTTATTCTCTCAGATCATCAGACAACCTTCCAGCCGTTGCAATTTAAAGAATATTTAAGCAAATTGAATATCAAATTGGAATATGTATCATCCTCAGAATCAAATGGCCAAGTTGAAAAGACACATTCAACAATAATAGAAATTGTTAATACCAATCGAGGCAAATTCCCAAATTCAAGTATTCCAAAAACAATTGAACTTTCTGTAGCATTGTACAATAATTCAGTACATTCTTCAACCGGTTTCACACCGAACGAAGTCATTTTCAATCAAAATTGCCTAATGAACCCGAAAGAAATACAAGATCAAGCAAATGCTATTTTTAATCAAGTAAAGGTTAACTTAGAAAAGACAATAAATAAGATGAAATATCAGAATAATAATAAAGGTGAACCCCCAAATTTAAGGGAGGACCAATTAGTTTACATTAAACCAAATATTAGGACAAAACACAACCTAGGTAAAACTTTTAGAACATTGAGAAATATTAAGAGAAATGTTAATAAAATTAAAAGACTTAAATAAAAATAATTGTAACCATTTTTTTTATATCCTTTATATTAACTTCACCTGCTTGATTGCTTGCTTTATAGTGTCCTTACGATCTTCAAGTTCAAAATTGACCCACTTCCCGTGATCCTCTCGCGCTGAAATTTTGCACATCGGTTTTTGTCACCTAACAATACTTTTTCGCAAAATTTAACTAGGTTTTTTCTTTAATTTTCAATTTAAAAAATTCAATCTAGTAGTGTTCCAAATGTTTCTTCAAGTAAGTTTAAAATTCAAATTTGTTTTTTGAATGACCCTTACTCATTGAATTTTAAATTTTAGTCATAATGAAAAGGTCGAAACTGAATTGCAATCGACCAAGTCTTATATATAAAGTCAAAAACTTTGTTTTTACGGGTTGTGTGTTTTTTACTTTTACAGAAAATAATGTTTAAAAAACCATATTTAGTGATTTTCACAATTCTATTTTATATTAGTAATGCTCAAAAATTAGAAATCAAAAATTTACATTAAGACCCCATATTATTAATTAAAACAAACCAATGTAAAATACAAATAGGAAATGTTAAAATCATACATCCTATAAATCTCACCAGTATAGAAATAGCTGTAGAATCAATTAGTAAAATTATTACAGAAAAATTGTATGATAAGTTAGAACTTGATAGAATAATAAGATATAAATTTAAGAAACTATACAACAATCTCCGTCAAATTAAACCTACCCGAACTAACAGACATAAAAGGTGGGACACATTGGGAACGGGAATAGTATTAACAGAAATAGAAATGCTGGCCACAATAGTAAACATAGACAGCATTAATACAATTTTGGAAGACATCCAGGATGCAATAATAAGAACGAAGGTGGAACTGCCAAGCAGCAAAATTCTTTCACTGAATGAGATCATCCAAATAAAGAACCTAATGGTTAATCAGGGTACTAACATCACTTGCCGGATGAAGCTCTGGATTTTGTCACCCCTAAAATAGCAGTAAACGAAGAAACTCTACTTTACATACTTCAAGTACCAAAATTGGAAGAAGAGAATTCAACTGCGATGCTGGTATTACCGTTGATCATCAATAATACGATCATAAAGGACCATCCACAGTATCTCATCAAACGCAACCAAGAACTGTTTACAAGTACGAAGTACAATAATTTCGTACAAAAACATTCAGATAACAACGAACAGAGAGTTCAACAGCGACTGTATTAAACCACTGGTGTTGGGGACTAAAAGCCACTGCAATGTGACACGTGAACCTGACACAAATCTCAGATGGCAAACTTTTAATCAACAATGCAAAAAACGAAGCATTGTCCTCAAACTGCGGACCCTCCGACAGAGTGTTAACGGGAAACTTCCTTTTGACCTTCTAGAATTACTATAATCTTCAAAAATCAAAAATTCCAATCCTTCGAGATTAGGAGTGAAATCGAAGAAATACAAGGGGCTCTTCATAATATTCAGGCAAGCCGTCGATTAGTAGAAATGATTGACATCGAAGTAATCAACAAAGAAAACATCCAAAACAGAAATCAAATTAAGAATGTACACCTAAGACAAGTTAACCATCAGAACTGGATGTGGGCATTATCTGGAGGCGTATCCCTCTCATCAATCGGCATATTGGTATTATTCAGTTATATTATCATGCAAAGACACTCTACGTCAACCAAAATTGAAAAATCGAAAAGCCGAAACTCCCAAGTTCAGAAAGCTGAAACAGCAACATCATATTCGGACCTATTAACAAAAGCCGGCATCAAAATTAAGGACGCGGACGCCCTTTCTTCACCCCCGGGAGGAGTTATGGTCATATAAATGACTGAATCAACAGATTATACATAACAAAATTCCACATGCTGCGCGTGTAAGGTGTAGGGTTACTTAACTAGAATAATCAAACTGATAACTACACACAACGTGAGTTGTATAGTTAGGTAGAAATAAGTAGAAATAAGTAAATTCCAATCTTTTGCTGATTTAGAACAATTCGGTGAGAATTTTAATCATAAAGTTAAATTTTAGATTTTAAGTTTTAGTTTTTAATCAAACTCTGTTATGGAAAGTAATAATTAATAAAAAGTTAAATAAATAAAGTTTTTTTTATGTTTGTTAAATTGTGAAACCTATAACTATATGTACTACCTTGATCAACAAGTTCCCGGAAAAACCACCGTGTGGCGCTCCCATCGTTCCGATTTGAGTTCTGTTTTTTTTTGCTAAGTTGGTACATCTGCTGTTGATATTCCCTCTAAATCTTAGCGTCATAGCTTGACATTTGCAAAAGTTACATAGTCAAGAGTACATCTATCTCTGTGTGTGTTGGCGATTATTTATAATTTTAGAAATTATTTACAATTTTAGAATATGATCCCACATTCATCAAAAGGATCATTACTGGAGATGAGACGTGGGTTTATGAGTATGACACGCAATCCAGACATCAGGCAAGTGAATGGCGTTCACCAAAAAAAACACGTCGTTTTCAGTCAAAAAAGAAGGCAATGCTCACGGTTTTCATGAATTACAACGGTGTAGTGCATCATGGATTTTTGCCAGAAGGCCAGACCGTAAACAAAGAGTATTATTTGGGCATTATGAGACGTTTGCGTGAAGCAATTCGCCGAAAGAGACCAGAATTGTGGGCAGAAAACTCGTGGATTTTGCACCATGATAACGCACCGTCGCACAGTGCCATCATTATTCGTAATTTTTTGACGAAAAATGCAACAAATACCATCCAACAGCCACCGAATTCACCTGATTTGGCTCCCTGTGACTTCTCTCTGTTCAATCGAGTTAAAAAACCATTGCGGGGAACGCGTTTCAGCAGCCGAGAGGAAATATTGGAAAAATCGCCAACACACACAGAGTAGATGTACTCTTGACTACGTAACTTTTGCAAATGTCAAGCTATTACGCTAAGATTCAGAGGGAATATCAAAAAGAGATGTACCAACTTAACAAAAAAAACAGAACTCAAATCGGAGCGATGGGAGCGCCACACGGTGGTTATTCCGAGAACTTATTGATCAAGGTAGTATATCAATACCATTTGCTACAAAAAGGCGTTGTAGCGCACGCCGGGTATCCGCTAGTCTGAAATAAAATCAAGATACCACCATCGCTAGAAGGGAAAACTACTAATTTTTTATTACAAATTGCCCGCAAGTTTTTAGATTTTTTAAGGGTTAACTATAAAAATTTTAAATATTGGGAAAAAGATTTATAATTATTTAATTTTACAACTATTAGTAAATTTTATAAACAATGTCAAACTCACCCAGTGAAATATCGTAATGTGTCAATTCTAAATGAAAATTTTCGTAAAGTAACATCAAATATCTTAAACCCATTAATCATTATCATGCCAATATAAACGTACATACATACATACATACATACATATATTTATGTATGTAATGTATGTTGGTCCCAAAATTTATTTCAATAAATTTATAGAAATTGCCAGCAAACGAAAAAAAAAATGCTTGTGAAGATTTATGTTTTTCCTGAAGCTCATTCGATTTTTCGAGAGAAACCTTTTTATATAGCACCAAATGGGTGTTCCATTTATTTTATTTAGCTTTCGTTCGATAATAAATCGATATAATATTTGTAGTTTTTGGCCTTTAGGTCTAGACATCATATGTGCACAAATAAGGTAATATATACTAACAATTTTTCATAAATCTTTCGATTTATAAATAGTTGATTGAATATTTTAGTAGTCGTAAATTTTTCAAACCGTGCTACTTTAACACCTTATGTCGTATTTTAAAATGATTCAAAAATTTGCTAGACAAGACAAAACTTGAGATTTATGAGTTTATATTGTTGCTCTAATTTTATTTTAACTGTCGTTATTGTTTTATTGTAGGTTATGTACATGAGTCGCAAATGTATAAAAAATTGTAATGAAACAATAAACAAACATTTATTATAAATATTACTACCATTTTTATTGTTTTTATAATGCTGCTGAACTTGGATATACATACATATCTGAAAGATAACAATATTCATGTATAAAAATGACATATATGTATAATAAAAAAGAGCTTTTAAAAAAAATATCTACATATTCTTTTGTGCTTTCATTTCCCTTTATGTATGTACTCGTAGCTTATATGCTTCAGTGAAGAAAATTTCTTATACATATGCACAACTGTTAGCGAATAGTTTTTGTATGGTTTAAAATAAAAGATTATATTGAGAATAAATTTAAAGCTTAGTTTTCATCAAAATTAACTGTTAAATAGTTTATGTTTTGAAAAAATATCAACAAGTAGTATCACAGCAACCTTTATTTTAGAGGGCCGTATAGACATCAGCTTGCACCCAATGACTGGATAATTTAGTTTTAATTTAATGAAAAATAATCTAAAATAACTCAATTATTAATTAAAACAACAAATTATATAATTTAACAAGCCGAAATCCATTTCTGGGAACGGCAGAAATGAAAAATCCTCATTTTCCATTTTAAAAATTGTTAAATTATTGTAAATTAATTATAATTTTAATTAATAATTTGAGCTATTTTAAATTAATTCTCATATTAGTAATTTATCCACAAATGGAAAATCTGTTTTTAAGCCGGTATTTGTATCGTATGGCAATACTTTTAGTAAAAGTTATTAAGTATTTTTTTCTGAAATTTCTATAAGTAAACCTAACATGAATTTTAATATTTCAGCAATTAATATAATAAATAATTAAATAATATTGATTATGTGCTATAAATACTAATTATTGAAAATTAAACTAAATGAATAATAGTTTTCCTATGCCCGATTGTAAAAATCGCGTTAACTGTGTGAATTACAAACTGATAAACTACAGTGCTATAGAAATAAAAACCTGTTCAGTTTTAGTGAATGAATAAATACAATGTACATACGTCACAAATTGACTGTATTTTGGATATGCATGAAGTGATTATATAAAGTGCTTTAGTTAGTGCTAATATATTTTAAATATACAAACAAGCAAAATTAAAATAGGAGACACGTAAATACGAGTAGATACGCCTTTATACAATTCTGATCAGTTTTATTTTACTTTAAATTATATTTCACGTAAATAAATAAAATATACACAATGAATTTGGAAATACTTCTTGAAAATCCTAACCCAACCAATGCTGATATTTTCACAGCTATTAAACAATTATCTATATCAGTATCACAAATTCATGTTAGCCTTCAAGAATCTGTGAATAATATTATCACCGACAATAAAAATACAATAAAACGTGTGGATAAAATAGAAAATGGTCTGCAAAGACACAATACAGTTATTCAGACGCTTCAAGCTGAAGTGAATTATTTGAGTCAAAGGGAATTACAGAACGATGTAGTGATAACTGGCTAATCACCAGCGGTTCCCTCAGCTGCAAATTTGGTAACCAAATTAGACACATTATATCATTTTGGGGTTGAGAATGTGTTTTCATCTTTTTTACAACAAACCAAAAACCAGCGTCAAGTAAATAGTGGAGTAAAATCATCCGTTTAAGTCACCATTAAGTTTAAATCGAACACGAATCGAAAAATATCCTACTTAAAAATGCTAAAGATAAGGGACCTTTATTGTGGAATCAAATATATCCCAATTTATGCAACAACACAAATAAGGAGAATATAATCCACATCAGTGAAAAAGTAACTGCCGTAAATGGAGAAATATTGAAACGGCTTAGGAACCTTAAGAGAAATAACAAACTCAAATACTGTTGGATTACGAATGGAAAAATTTATATTCGAGTGAAAGAAAACGATTCCGCTATTCTTATTCACTCTTTGGATCAAATTAAATCAAAAATTAAATAGACGATTTAACTGTCATGTTGTAGTTACATTTACAAACCTATTTTTCTGATGGTCAACACAACTGTATATTTGTTCAACATTTTCGAATTACAAATACATATCGTAAAGTTTATTATTATAAATTTATTTATTATTATTTTTTTCTTGCTTATTATTCTTATTTAAATTTTTATTTTAACTATTTATTTCTATTTAACTTTAGAATATGAATATCAATGTGAATCGGAACGGCAACGGTAATTATGATGATAACCGCAACAAACATTTCACTGACCTTAATGATTTCAACTCTGAACTAAAACTTTCTAGTCAGAAAGGGATGAATATTTTATATATAAACATAAATCGCTTTATGAACAAATTGTCTAAACTGGAAGAATTTTTGAGCACATTGAACTTATAAATTGAAATATGCATATTGACTAAAACTTTTTTGTACCAAAGTGAAAATTTTTTAACCTTGATGGTTTTGACTCATTTCATGTAACTCGTGAAGGGCGAGGTGGTGGTGGGATTAGTATATTTGCTGCTAAATATCTGAGATGTGAATTGTTAGAAGCTTCAATAGGCTAGTTAATATTAACATAATAGGAATCTATAGACCGCCGCATACTTCCTTATCCCAATTTTTTGATTATTTAAATCAAAAACTTGAAAAATATAAAACATCACTAACTTTTGGAGACTTTAATATTAATCTTTTGAATACATCTGATTCGGAAGTTTATAGTTACCAATCCGTTTTAACAGTAAATGGTTTTGAGATCGTGAATAAAATGGAATCCAAATATGCCCCTCGTGTCTCAAATCAAATTAGAACACTAATAGATCATGTTTTAACTTCTAGTAAGTATACGTTTCTAATTCTTTATGGTGATTTACATTTTAGTGACCATAAATTCATCCTTACAAAGTGTTTTGTTCCCATTAGAAATAAAGAAATAATACTAACAAAAGTTATAATTGATCACTTTGCCATTCAAGAGTTTATACCAAATCTAGATTACCAAGAAATACATTTTCAAGAATTTTATCTAGCACTAGTTGATAAATTATTAAGTAACTCCAAAATTATTACGCAAAAAATAAAACAAAGTGAATTTAAAAAGCCTTGGTTTACCAATAATTTAAAAAATAAAATTAAAATTAGGGATAAATATTACAAACTTAAAAAGAAATACGCTTTAAATGCATTTTATGCAGAGAGATTCTGAAATTAGAAATTCGAAAAGAAATATTTTATAGAAAGAAGCAATATTACACTACGCAATTTAACCATAGTATAGGTAATCCTAAAAAAGCATGGACTCTTTTTCGTGAATTAATATCAAATAAATCTTTTAACAACATACCTGAAGAATTTCAACTCCAAATTAACGGCATTATCGAAAATAATAAGTTAGCAGTTGCTGAGAAATTTAATGAGCATTTCAACGTAGCTGGTAAAAGAAGAATTATCGAGTATTTCCCTAATGTTTCAGTGTGACATTGGTTTACTACAGTATAATACCAAGTATGATTTGAATAATTTTAATATAGTAAATGAGGAGGAAATTTCCAAAATAATCTCTGGTTTCAAATCAGATGCAGCTGCTGGATGGGATAATATATCGGCCAGTCTTGTTCAATCGATAAAAATACGTGTATCTAAGGCAATTGCAACAGCAGTAAATGAATCATTTGAAACATGCAGGTTTCCAAATGAGTTTAAGAAAGCAAGAATTATCTCCCTTTATAAATCAGGAAGTAGACTGAACCCTAATAACTATCGGCCCATTTCGATCTTACCATTTTTTTCTAAAATTTTTGAAACGGTTATAAAAAACCAGCTTGTAACTCATTTGGAAAAGAACAAGTTAATTGCCTCAAATCAATTTGGATTTCTGAGAAAGAGTAGCACTCTCTCTGCAACTTTAAATCTATCTGAAAACATTTTTAATAATATTGAGAGAAAACAAGTTACTACTGCTCTTTTTCTTGATTTGAGAAAAGCTTTTGACTGCATGGATTAATACTTTTTAAGAACTTGGAGTTTATGGGAATAAAAAGCAAAAGCTTGTCACTGTTGAAGAGCTACTTGACTGGCAGAACTCATTTTACTAAATTTGAGGATCAATCTTCCAGTTGTCGATTTCTAGAATGTGGAGTTCCCCAGGGATCCATTCTGGGTCCCTTACTATTCCTCTGCTATGTGAATGACATTTTCAAACTTACCCTAGTTGGTAAATTACAGCTTTATGCAGATGATGCAGCTCTGGTATATGGAACTAAAAATATTTCAATGTTAGGACCTGGGCCCTATTGCACCAACTACTTATCACTTATTACTTATCAACTTATCATAAGTTAGTTTTTTTGATAATGATAAGTGATAAGTGTTTCACCAAACATAACAAAATCTCACTCACTTATCAATTTGAAAGCTTATCAAATTTTGATAATGATAAGTGATAAGCATTGCACATCAGATTTTCTATAACTTATCAATTGACGAATTATCAAATTTTTATGATAAGTTGTAATGATCTACCATATACAAAAATACTATAAATGTGATACTGTTTGCAAAATGTGCTTTCCGCACATTTTATATGTTAAACAATGGTTTTGTACCTATATAGCAAAACAGTTAAAAAATTGTTATTCTGTAATTTAATAACAACAACAATTTTGCATGTATATAATAATACATGAAGTGAAACCTTTCTCAATTGAGAGTTCTTATTTCAGTGTTTAGAATCAATTGTAAAACTTTTCTTTTGTTGCTTTTAAAATAAATTCTCTTTTCTAACTGTAAATAATTTTTCAGCAGTACTTAAACGTAAACAATTTATTTTCATAACATATTTCATAGGAGAATTCCTTTTAACAAATAAATTGAATTTAACTACATTTTACAAAAATTGTAATCGTCATGTACAAACCAAAACTAATTTTCCACTATTTGTCTCGTCCGCTTATGAGCACGACAGTTGTTTCTTTGCTTTATTGCATCATTAGAATTTCTTCGCATTGGTGGGATAAGCCAATCTTTAAGGGGAAGCACTATCACCCAAAGTCACAGCACCGAGGAACGGGCAAAAACAAGACTCAAAATTCCTAAATAGCCTTGTATATGGCAATACTCTGGAGTCATGGACACTACCTGGCCAATTTGAATTTAATGCATAAAAGCTGTGGTCTGGGCCACACACCATCATTGCATCCAGTGAATATTTTCCATGTCGATTCGCAAAGTGTTCTTCATTGACCGTAGGTGCATCTATATTAATCATTGTTCCATCGAAGCAACCAGGTACCTGAGGGTATCTAGCCAACTCAAGGGTCGCTTCCATGGTGCAAATTTGCTCCGATTTTTAATAATACGTGCTCAATTTGTTCATGTGACAAACGAAAATATTTCATCATTCGCGAGTCCAGAGAATATTTGGTTCTGGCTTTCACTACACGATTTCTTCTTTCGTTTTCATCCTCGAATAATCTTTCGAACCGACGCATTTATTTATAAAAATTATTTTTTCGTTTAATAAATTTCAGTTTTTGTTCACTAAAGTTGATATAATTAATGCCTATATTTGATAGTTTTTTATCAATTTTAAAATATCGAAAAACAACTGCCTTACCTCTTACTTTGACTTAATATAATAATTCATTAGAATACAACAAAATAGCGGTATAAATTTTGAAATTAATATACACTTGAAATACATTCATTTGAATAATAAATAATTTTATTGAAAAATGTGTTTGTACTCTTTTAAAATTGAACAAAAGTTCTCATCTTACCAATAACAGAAAAAAAACGTTTTTAACCGACTTCCGTCATACCACTAAAATTTGTAGCTCTTATCAATTTTTTTGAGTAGTGAAATTTTTCTTATTGATATTTTTGATAAGTTATCATTAAAGTAGTCGATTATT
Organism: Tipula vernalis; assembly: GCA_958295665.1. Classification (NCBI taxonomy): domain Eukaryota; kingdom Metazoa; phylum Arthropoda; class Insecta; order Diptera; family Tipulidae; genus Tipula; species Tipula vernalis. Next base: position 148,494,682 of record OY282560.1, on the reverse strand, counting down.
GATAAGTTAAAACTTTTGGTGCAACAGAACTACGAAAAAATTATCAAAAACCTCGAACTTATCGCTTATCAAAATATTACTTATCATTTATCATTTCGCAAATTGGTGCAACTTAATTTTGATAAGTGAGTGCTTATCACTTATTATAACTCAATTAAATACTTCTCAAACTTCAATTTGGTACAACAGAAAATTATCAAAAATTATGATAAGTTGATAAGTAATAAGTGATAAGTAGTTGGTGCAATAGGGCCCTGCTATAAAATCTGACCTTAGACAGATAAATTATGAAAAATCAAACTTCATCATATTTTATATACTACACAAACCGATGGATTATGATTTACTCTGTGAACTTACTACAGCTGATAATAAAGTAATTAAAAGAGTCGACAAGTTTTGCTATTTAGGGCTATACATCAATTCGCAACTCAATTGGCACAAGCATACAAACCATATTCAAGCCAAAATTGCTCCAATAATATGTGTGTTTCGGAGTGTGGGAAAATACTTACCTAAAGTAATGTTATTTAACCTATATTTCTCATATGTACCCTCACATCTACTGTATCTTATTACTATATGGGGAGCTACGACGCCAACTGAGGTAGAAAAATTGCAAGTTTTACAAAATCAGGCTATCAAGGCTTTGAAAGGACTAAAATCACTAAGACCCACAATTTTATTATACTCCGAAAATATGATGCCTGTATCTAAGCTAATTGACTATGAGTACTTAATTATAGTGTATAAAATGACGTATAATTTAATAAAGTTCAATAATGACCTTACAACAAACTACAGTGTGACCAACAGGCAAACTTGTTTTAGTGGCCACTATCGCCTTCCTCCTTACACAACAAATATTGCCCAAAGTAGTATCTTTTATAAAGGTAATCAACTTTTCAATAACTTGCCAGAAAACCTAAAAACAACTCCTATAAATATTTTTAAGAAAGAAATCAAAAAGCTTTTATTTGGTCAGTTTGTTCATGAGTATAATTTATCACATAATATGTAATTGCCATTAAATTTTTGTTTACTCGTATGTAAAATTTTTTTATACTTTTGCTTCCACTGGGGAGAATGTTTGTTGTTTGGGGTGTCTTGAATTGCCGTGCTGTTTTCCGATTTACATTTTAAGATTGATTATAATGAAGAAATAGTTAGAATTATATAATACTAAAGTAAAATAGAATACTTACTTGTGATTTTTTTTTAATATCTAAATAAAATAATATTTTCTTGTATGAAATAATGTATATTTTTTTTTAAGAAAATAAATTAAAAAAAAAAAAAAAAAAAAAAAAATTTCTTGCTTGTTATTGTTAAAGATATGTACGTATGTTCTCATATTTTTTGGTGTCTTTAATTTATAACGTTAAGATTTGTTTAGCTTTTTCTAGACAAATTTATATAAAAATTAATTAAAACAACATTATATAGGGTTTTTCATTAATATTTCGACTTATTAGTCATACTCACATGTTGAAAAAAAAATGTAAATGTTTGCTAAAGCTAATTTAAACACTATGATTAATTTACATTTTCTTATTCGACATTAAATTTAAATTTAGTTATAATTTCCATTTCTAGATCAGAAACGATCTCGTCCGAATGTTGTTTTAATTGAAAATCTTAAAGCTAAAAAACACCCTTCTTACTATAGATTCCTGTTGGAAAAAATGGAAAGTTATACCACTAAAAAGCTCGGTTATAAATTCTGACATATGCATCATTAAGGTTCCATAATCTAGAAAGCTCTGGTTGATGGAAAATATTTTATAAATACTTTTATCATGAAATACAAATTTTATGCTTTCTACCACATACATACGATATAACGTATAACCGATGCTCATGATTCTTGCAGTCAAGTTTAAAATTATCGTCTGATGTTTTATAGTTTTTTTGCTGTGCAAAAATTACTTCTTTTAAGTGTGTTGATGATACATACAATGGGATAAATTATTCATAAATTCTTTTTGTGCATTTTATATTGTAAAACATTTGTGTAGTACTAACTTAATTGTTTGAATATAATTAGAATAGGTTGGGTTCTTTTTAATTTACAGTGATACGTTTATCTTAGCACGAAGGCAGGTGAAAGAGGTTGCTTTAAAAAGTTCCAACTGACAGTTAAATAATATTTCCTAATTTCTTCTTTTATGAAACTGCGATTTGTTTAATAATACAAATTCAGCGCAAGGTGATTATACTTTTAACATTTAACTGAATTTGGCAGCTAAGTTGCTCAAATATAGGCTGTTCGTTTAAAGTTGACCAAATATTTGTAAAATTATGTCCTTTGAATCGGGATATAAGTTATGGAAGTCCTCGCACAACAAGTGAAGACCGCTTGATCCTTTAAGTACCGGTAATAAATTATAATATGCCCCAATCGTCAAATTATTCAGTAAATTACTGCGATATTTGGTGGTGTGTTTCCAGTGTAAGAATATTAAATCAATCGGTTCCGTGTTCGATTTAAGGAATTCAGTTCCTTCAGATGCTACTAATTCTACAGGAACTGGATCTAGATTTGGCCCGTCTATCAATGATAATTTTCGTTTCATATAATTATAAATGGCATATAATTTTCCGAACGCTATTTTTTTTGTCTATATATTATATGGCATAAAATGGTCCATCTAATTATTTCGTCAGCGATCTTTAGAAATCTTTCACTTGTTATATGGTAGGGCTGGTGGTCAGGTGTGAAGTTGCTCGGGGGATTCAAGTTGGCACTTGTGGCCAGCTCCGTAACTTGCAACTTCCACAATTGCTGGTGTTACCTCCACGTGGTGATCGCTGGTAACTAGATTGCTGATTCTTTGGCTTCTAGGCTAAAACACGGCGCTAAAGGAGTCAACCTTAAAAAAATCGCTGGGCAGGGTTTAAGGTGTTAATCGTACCGTGCCGATAATCGGACTGGGGGCCCAGCTTTAAAACTAACTCAGTCGCTAACGGTGGATCCGAATTAAGTAGCCTTATCTCTGTACTGCGGATCGCTGCACAGATGGACATTTGTTTCTACGCTACTCGTGGAACAAATCATGTATCCAAACAAAATCACACAACAACAAAAAGAGTCCGGCTCTCTAAAATATCCGGAAAATGTGGACAACGAGACTCGGGTGTTTAGGCCTGCCTCTCCACTCGGGTCACCAAATCTGAGTATACAAATACAAAGCGGAACCAAAGCACGAATGAAGCTGGTTCCTCAAAACCAACCTATAATACTAGGAGGAAGGCCTGGAGGGGCCTGGTTAAGATCAATAACATTTCGCCAGAAGACAGAACGGATAAAGACAAAGCCACGCTTGCGTGGGCAAAAAAAGTCACCGAGAAAAGGTCGGAAGGCCCTTCAGCTGGCTCACAACTTAAAAGAAACAAATCTCAGGAGGAAAGTCCTAAGATCGCAAAGCGAACAAACTCCAGGCTACCGCTATGAGGCCTTTTAACGAGATCCTCAAGGATCAGCTGGTTATGGCAGTTATTGACAAATCCCAAGCGGATGGCAGTATCACGCCCGAAAATTAGAGGAAGGTGGAAGTCGCCTTAGCCACCACCTACTTGAAAATCCTGTCGGAAAATCCAGAACCTGCTCCAACTTGTCGGGATGCGGGCTGGCACAGGAATCATGTGAAACTGACTGCCTGTGCAGATCAGAGGTCCCTGCTGCTTTATAAGAAGGCAGTGGGGGGACTTGGCGAGGTATGGCCCAGAGCCAGTCTTGCTGTGATTGATAGGGAGGAGATCCCCTGCAGACCAAGAGCTAGGGTGTATATCCCTTCGGAGCCTAGTGATCCGAAGGTGATACTCCAGTTGTTGCAGGTTGGCAACCAAGATTTGCCAACGCACAATTGAAAAGTTGCCAAGCTCGAGGAGACAAAGGCTGACTATAGATCAGCTGTTATCATCTTAAACAGGGAGTCACTGACTGCACTGGAAAAAACCAACGGTTTAATCAACTATGGTTTCAGTGCAGCCACACTCAAGGTATATAAGAAGGACGCGGACAAGCCGGAGGCTCCGAAGTCATCTTCAGAAACTACCGCGGTGTTTGATAGCTTTTCTGCATGCGCGGAGGTTGCCAGCCAAGCGGAAACTCTCTCCACGGATACGGAGATGTCAACTTCCATGGAGTCTTTAAAGAGGCTGTCAGAGGACTTCTCATCAGGGGATGGCTCTGATGTTACTGTGGTGGAGAAGAGGCTGCAGATATGATACTGATAGTTCTGCAAGTCAACCTCCACTACTCTAAGGCAGCAAGCGACAGATGTCATCTTGATCCAGGAACCTTGGATCACTGAACCCCGGGTACTTGGACTCAAGACTCCCTAATATAGATTATAGAACGCGAAAAAAGAAGGTAAGGTTCGGTCGTGCATTCTCATTAAAAATAACATAAGTTGTTTTCTGCTATCAAATTTCAGTAATGGAGATGTAGCAGCGGTCAGCATTGAGGTCGATAAACGAAACCTCTGGCTAGTATCAGCTTACCTAGCTCATGATGAAGTGGATCATCCACCAAGCATTCTAGGTGAGCTAATCTTGGAGGCTCAGAAGCGCAAGGTTGGAGTCATCCTTGGAAGTGATGCAAATGCTCATCACATGATCTGGGGAAGTACGGACACAAATGAACGAGATGAGTTACTCCTTGATTACATTATAAGTACTAATCTTCATATATGTAACATAGGCAATAAGCCGACCTTTATAACTAGTAATAGACAGGAGGTATTGGATATTACTCTTGTCTCAAGTTTTTTGACGATTAGTCTATTAAACTGGAGAGTGTCGGAGGACCACTCCTTTTCTGATCATTGTTATCTTCAATTTGAAATGGACTTGACTTCTCCAAAAAGTCCAATCTACAGAAACAGGAGGAAAACCAACTGGGATACCTTTAGAACTATTCTGGGTAATTCACTACCAGTTCCGGTGCCAAAACCTCCCAAAAACTGCGCAAGAGCTCGATGGCTTGGTAGACGAGTTGTCCAGCGCTTTTAATAAAGCGATACTGGGCTCTAGTCCCCTTAGCAGGCCTAGACGTAAATCTCGGCCACCCTGGTGGTCCAAGGAGATTCAACAAACACGTCGAAAATGCAAAAGACTCTTCAAAATAGCACGTAAAACAAAAGCTGCTGTAGACTGGGACTCCTGTAATGAAGTCCTCAAAATTTACAAATATCTATTGATAAGAGCCAAGAACAGCTCTTGGAGACTATACTGTGGCAAAATTCAGGAGTCTTCGGAGATGTTTAGGCTACGAAAAGTAACAGCAACTGGTCCTTCCATCCCAAGTTATCTTCAACGGCCGGATGAACCACTAATACTGCGGAATCGCTGGGACTTCTGATGGAGACTCATTTTTCTGGTTGTTCCGAATCAACTTATTACATACTGTAGGCGATAGACCGTTTTAAACTATATAAGTCGCCTGGACTCGATGGTATTATCCTTGCGGATATTCAACAAACTACGGATCTAACCATTTCATGGTTAGAGCTAATTTTCAAAGGCAGCCTAGAATATGTCACATTCCTAGTAAATGGACAGAAATGAAGATTGTTTTCATACCTAAGGCGGGAAAATGCTCACACTGTAATCCCAAGGACCTTAGACCGATTAGCTTGTCTTCCTTCCTTTTTAAAACATTGGAAAGACAAATAGAAGCTCATATTAGGGACACGATTGTATCGGAAAAGCTGTCTAAATCTCAACATACCTATTGCAAGGGGAGATCTGTAGAGACTCTTCATTCTCTTCTATATTTTATTGAAAAATCTTTCGAATATAGAGATATTGAGGAGGCCTTTAACAATGTGCTTCCAGTGGCTATAACTCGGGCACTTTCAGATCTGAGAGTGGATGAATCACTCAAGGACTAGATAGATCAAATGCTAAGAGGGAGGATCATAAATGCTAGTTTTGGGGAATCCTCCATCAGAAGATTTGCAAACAGAGGTACACCACGGGGTGGCGTACTGTCTCCCCTACTTTGGAACTTGGTCATAAATGACCTGTTGCTGAGACTGGAGGACGGTGGCTTCAAGGTGGTTGCCTATACGGATGATGTTGCTATTGGTGTCCATGGTAAATATCTCGGCACCCTTAGTGAGCTTATGCAAAATGCTCTGGGCACTATTTCATTATGGTCCAATGGCTGTGGGTTGAATGTGAACCCACACAAAACCGAATTGGTTCTCTTCTCTAGTAAATTGGAAACCTAATATTCTGGAAAGGGTAAAGAACGCTACGGTAGCGCTATACTCTTGCAAAAATGCCATTGGGAAAGGATGGGAGCTGGAGCCCCGCATCGTACATTGGCTTTATATCGCAGTAGTCAGACCTATACTCTTGTATGGGGTAATAGTCTGGTGGCCTGCTCTGGACAAAACTGTCAACCAAAAGCTGTTGACAAAAGTTCAGAGAACAATCTCTCTGTGGATCAGTGGTGCACTGAAGAGCACATCCACTCAGCCACTAGAGACTCTGCTATTTTTGACTCCTCTAGATATCTTGGGGAAACAGTTGGCAGCTTGTACTGCCACACGGCTAAAATCCATTTTAATGTGGACCTACAACGATACAGGCCACACATCTACTTTGTGGAACAAACAAATTCCCAAGACCATCGACTATACTGTCCCGTCACTATCTTTTGACACAAAGTTCCGGACTAGGATCCCATCCAGGGAGGACTGGATGATGGGTGCAGTTTCTGTTAAATCTCTCCCTCCATCTCCCCGACTACTGTAGCATTTTTCAAGCTGAAGTAACTGCCATAAAGGAAGTCGTAGATTGGTTGAGGTATAATGTAATATCCAATCTCTCTTAACGAGATGGCAGATCAATAAAGTAAGTACAGGGAATATAAACGCCGATGAACTGGCTCGACGTGGTACAACGGACCACTTCTCAGAAAGCAGAAAGGATATTGAAATGTCTTGCGGTATGCAAACTGCTGCATCAGATGGACAGATGGTCATGTATCACCTCTTGCGTAATAATTCGGCAGGTCTGCCGAAAGTCTGTCCAAAGTTGGACTTGGCGAGATCCAAACAGCTGATCTCACTTCAGCGAAGTCAGATCAGTGTGGTTGTTGGAGTGATTATGGGGCACTGTCTCATAGGGAGGCATGCGAGTAGACTTGGTGTCTTCTCACATGACTACTGTCGTAGTTGCGAAGACGAAGAGGAGCAAGAGACAGTACTTCTTCTTCTTTGCACCTGCCCTCGTATGAATGAGTAAGAACGTATTTGATATGCTGCTAGGACTAGTAAGGCCGCAACTAGAAACATCCGAAAAGGTTCGGAGAAACACCGAATGCCGTTTGGCATTAACGCTACTGTAAGTAGGATATCATAAAAACAAATACATACAAATAAATTTTATAAAATAGAATTTATAAATTATTTCCAGATATCTATCTCAAGGCCAATCAATCCAAAGCTTAGCTTGGAGTTGGAAACTTGGCAAAGAAACTGTGCGACGAATAATATTCGAGACATGCGAGGCGATTTGGTCGGTTATAGGTCCGTTGTACGTTTCTGAAGCGAATATAGCCAAAGCGGTTCCCAAAGCGACGGAGGTAATTTTAAATCGATTAGACTTATTTAAATTTATTTAAAACAAAATTTACTATTTTTTAGGCATCTTCAATATCAGCGAATTTGTAAAAAAAATTTGCAGTAACAAGCTGGAAGTACCTCCACCAAAACGTTTACCAGGGACCAACACACTATTACCACATTTCTTCGTTGGCGATGCAGCTTTTAGTCTGACAAAAAATTTAATGAAACCTTACCCTGGCACAGGATTACCAAAGCAAAGAGAAATTTTTAATAGAAGACTATCGCGAGCTCGTCGAGTCATTGAGAATTCTTTTGGAATTCTTGTAAGCAGATGGAGAATTCTCCTAACAACATTGCACATGAGCCCAGATAATGCTGAAAAAGTTGTTCTGGGTTGTGTTGCTTTGCACAATTTTCTACGTCTCAGCACAGACAGTTCACAAATATATGTGCCATCAAATTTTGTAGATTGGGAAGATTCGAACCATACTAGTTGAACAGTTGGATATATTGATATCGGTATCTAAATTATTGTTCCTGTCCTCCTTTTTGTCACGAAATACATTTTTTCGAGTTCTAAATATAATGTACACATAATAAAAATATAGAAATGCACGTATATACCATTTACATAAAACTTACTTTCATGGCTGTACGAAATCTTTTAAAAATAACATACTATCGTAGTACGGCCAATCTTCGTAAGGTACTGCTTCGCTCCCCGTTGGAAGATCTTTTTTTTTTGTTCTTTATAGAAACGTTCTCTTAGAACAGTAAATTTGCGGCGACATTCCTCCACTATAAAAATTTCAATGTTAATTATGTACAATAAAAATGCATAATAAACACATTAGTGTGGTGATACTCACTTAATCCTGTTGCCTCTGCTACTTCATTCCATGCCTTTTCCTCCGTAACGGTGTTCTTGAAATCCTTACTGGTTTTATCATAAATGCATTTATGATTTCGAACGCTTTCGATAAGGCAATCATAACCATTTTCCATCTAAAAAGAATAAAAGAAAATCTTAATTCGAACTGATATATTATAGAATAATCCAAATTATAGCTTCACACGTGAATAGTGGATGTTCGGATATTTCCCTTTCCAGGTTGCAGAATCTACAACGGTCTGTAGGGGACTTTCCCATTTTCTCCAGATGTCCATTAAAAGATCCATGTCCTGTTAAGTACCAGATGAGGGATTTTAGAGACTGTCTATCCATCTTGATTGCCTGATCTAAACGTCTAATATCATAGCTTATTAATAGTTTTTTTGGTCTGTCTCATCCCAATGGAGGACTCCCAGAGTATTTTCGTATGTTTTTGTTCTCAATTCCTTATGCCATTTGATGGCTCTTGGAGTAACCAATACTAGGCTCGGGCCAAGAAAAGAGCTCTCCGCTGCCTCTTTTGCACAGCGGTCTGCCGCCTCGTTTCCCTGTATATCGGAATGGCCGGGAGACCACAAAAGGGTTACTTTATTCTCCCTGCTGAGTTCTAGAAGGTTGCGATAGCAGCTCAAAATTATTTTGGAATAAAAGACAGATGCTCCTAAGGCAAGCAATGCCGCCTGGCTGTCCGATATTACGTAAATCTCGGTTTTTCTATATTTTTTTGTGAGACATCGAAGCACATATACCTCGATCGCAAATATCTCTGCTTGGAAAGCTGTGGGGGTTTTACCCAATGGAATACAGAGTTCGAGACCCGGCCCGATTAAACTCCTGATTTTGAATCGTCAGTGTACCATATGGAGGCGTGACGGGGTAAGGAGGACATGATACTCCCTGCTTGTTCCCTGTCGGGTATCTCAATCGTGAAATTCCTCCGACAGTCAAAAGTTTTACCCATCACGTCTGATAGTTGGATTATTTCCTCGTCCAGATTCAATTTCTCCAGGATGCTATTATGTCCTGGTCTAATAGTTTTAATTTGAGATGTTATTTTTAGATTGACTGCCCTTGAACCAGCTACTCTTTTAAGGTGCAAGTGTAGTGGTGAAAGCCCCAATAGCTTCTCAAGAGCAGCTGTAAGGCAGGTTTTCATTGCTCCCGTTACACTCAAACAAACTAGCCTTTGGATCCTATCCAATATTGAGCAGGCACCACTTTGCTCTGTCTTGTGTCACCACTCAAAGGCCGCATAAGAGATTATTGGTCTTACGATGGTAGAGTATAACCAAAGTGCCATTTGGGGATTCAGACCCCACGTTTTGTCAATCATTCTTTGGCAAGTGAAATGCGCCCTATTTGCCTTGTTTGTGATATATTTTAAAAACGGGTTCCATGTCAGTTTCTGATCAAGTATCACTCCCAGGTACTTAACCTCTGTCGCCATTTGAAGAATTTCCCCATTTAGAGATAGAGGTGGGAGAATTGTTTTCCTCCGATTTGTAAAGAAAGTACAAATAATTTTGTTGGGGTTTACTCTAAGGCCCGTCTCAATACACAAGTCACTTACCAACTCGAGGACATATTGCATACGTTCCGCTATTGTACTCTCGAATTTCCCCCTGACCATTAAGACTAGATCGTCCGCGTAGCTGATATTCGAGAAGTGAGAGTTTTTTAATCTTATAAGTAGTCCATCCTTCACGAGTAGCCACAAACGGGGTGAGAGAACTCCCCCCTGGGGACAACCCCTGGTAGCCGCAATCGTGATGGTTTTATCATCAAAGGAGGCCGTTATCCTCCTGTGTCTGGAGGAGTCTATTCCCCTTGCATGTGCTTGTTCTTGAATCATTTCGAACTTGGTATTGTCAAAAGCCCCTTGAATATCGATGAAGGAGCATAACAAAACCTCTTTATTCCGAAGTGTATCTTCGATATTTGTTGTCAGCTCGTGGAGCGCTGTTTCTGTCGATCTTCCAGTCTGATATGCATGTTGGCTGGGGTCTGGAGGATGCCTTAGGAGGGCATTAGATGTAATATATAGGCCCAGTATATTCTCCATGGGTTTCAGAATAAATGATGTGAGGCTAATCGGTCTACCCGTATAAGACCCGACGTCCTCTGCGGATCTTCTTTCCGTTTTCGGGATAAAAATCACCCGCACCTCCCTCCAGCTTCTTGGAACATATTGTAAGCTGTAGCAGGCTCTAAAGAGTCTTATCAAAAAAGGCAACTGTATTTGTAGGCCTTGCTGTAAAAATGCAGGATCTATAAAATCCCCTCCCGGCGATTTAAAGGGACCAAAGGAATTGACGGTCCATTTTATTTTTCCGGGAGTTAAGATATCTCTTGAAAACCTGTAAGCTTCCCTTGGAATCAGGTAGGGATGCACGCTGTCTACATTGAGGTCTTCCTGGCCTCCAAGGACAGTACACTCTGGGAAGTGGCCTTTCACCAGGTATTCGAGAGTTTCCTCCCTGGATGTAGTTGTCTCTCCATTCGGTTTCCTTACAGATCCCAACGGATTTCTGTGGTCCAAGGGGAGTGCCTTCTGGAGTCGACAAGCCGCAGGCAGCCTATCTATTTTTTCACAGAAGTCTCTCCAGCTCGACCTCTTGCTTTTCCTAAGAGCGACGTTATACTGGGTAAGAAACATTCGATAGGTTGTCCAATCGTTTGTCCTCTTAGCCCTGTTGAAAAGTTTACGAACCTCTCGTCTTTTGGTTTCCAGGGTGTGGTTCCATCAGTTACGTTATCATAAAATCTTTCATTATAGACTGGCCAATTAGTACGTTTTGTTATCCTTACTACCGATTCGTTTTTTGAAGGGGTTTTAATATCAAAACTGATGTACATGTAATCCGAGAAGGATGCTTCCTTGGACACATGCCAGTCCAAAATTGTACCAGAGATACCCATGTCAGACAGGGTAAGATGTAGCACCTCCTTTCCTGTCTGCACTCTCAAAAGTCGCATCGTTCCCTTTGTTATTAATGATTATATTTTTTGTTAAACAAAATTCAAAAAGTTGCTCACCTCTGATGTGGGTGTCACTACTTCCCCAGACTATGTGGTGTGAATTTGCATCGCAACCGATGATGAATTTTTGGTGATGAATCGTGCAATAATTAACGAATCTCTGTACCGGTTCTGGAGGTGGGTCGTTTTCGTCCCCGGGAAAATATGCCGAAGCACAGTTGAGCGTGCTTCGGCCTCCTTTGGGTAAAGGCGTCTCTGTCGAGATCGCAGTTTGTCCCTGGAAATAAATTCATTAATGGAGAATATAATAAGTGTCGAGCGACAAAGAATTGCTGTCCTTGGCCTATTCACTTCCGTGTTGTAAATTAGCTTACCTGTTTTACTCGGCAAACCTTTGATTTTTCCATTGTGGGCCCACGGCCCCTGAATGAGCGCTATCTCCCAGTCCTTTATTAAGAAAAGGCGGCTTAGGTTATAAGTGGCCGCCTTGGATCGATGAAGATTTATCTGCACACATCTCAAGGATGTGTGGTATGTTGAATTGTGCAGAATTGAATCTTCCTGTTTATTTTGCCATGGACTCTGACTAGCCTTGTTTTCCCTTTTTGGGCTGTGATTGTGCCACCCTGCCCCTTGGGCTCAAACCATGGCTTTTCCCTTTCTTAATCTGGCTCGGTCTTGGCCTTGTCACACCTGATGTGCTAGACCTATTCGTCCTGCCATGCTCAGAGGCAGCTCTGACGCGTTCCACGTCTTTCGCCGCCGCCATCTTTGGTGGTTTCGGTCCCCTCCGCACGACTGCTGTTGTGGTACACCCATCCCTTGCTTTCTCCTTCTTAGGGCGAAAGTGTACGGCACCGAGCATAAAATGTACCCTATAATTGGAGCCTTTAAGGATCTCCGCCGTTTTATGGGAAACGGACATCGTCACCTGGAGCAGGTCGCCCTCCCGCTCCTACCTCGCCACAACCTTCCAGTCCGCTCCTCTAAACTCTTTATTCTGAATCGCCAACTGGCGAAGTATCTTCTCATCCGTCTCCTTGCCACAGGGTGGCAAGTGTACGAAAAAGATCTTGGGGCGAGGAAGCTCTTCCTCCCTGACCACTTTGATGGTTGCTCCTCCCTAGCTTCAGTTTAGGTACGACGGCTCTAAGCCACGCCGCCATGTCCTCGTCCGCACAGTTTACTGTGAGCCATCCGTTCCTAGTACGGCAGCCCAGGAAGTTGGGGCTGACTCCGTCTAGCGGCAGATCTGACATTGTTTCTATAATAGCATCCTGGATTTCCAGGATCTGGGTGATACCCAGCTTGACATCCGGGAAATTGATTGATTTGATTGTGTCGCTATAGCTGGGTACGGTCCTATTTCTACGACCCAAACTCGTCACGACTTTGGGAACGATTTCCGCTCCCTTTGGTGAGGGGCTGGACCTCTTCTCCCGTTTTAGTGCCAGACCCTTATGGGTAGATCCGTCTGACCGGCACCGCTTGTTCGTTCTATTTGGATCTCTGTCCTTTATCTTCGTTCGGCACTGCTCCAATGCGACATCATGAGGCACACCTGACTGTTTTAAGTGGGCCAGGCGCTTCCTTGCGGCACCGCTAAGGCGTGGCGAGATTCTCTCTCACCTCTGTTGTTGTTGAGGTAGATTGGGTCTGAACCTGTACTGGCAAATGAGTGCCATGAGTCGGTGAGCCAACCACGGTATCCATGCTAGAGCAATTGCTCTCGCTATCTGAATTTTTTTTCTCGGAAGCAGGGCCTACTAGGCCCTTTTCATACAGAGGTTGGTGCGTTTAGAGAAGCACCGCCCTCATTATTTTTTATATTATTTGTGTCCATACAATATATCTTGATTGAGGAAAGAAGGTGCACCATAGCAGCGCCTCTTACTGTGGTAAGGCTAATTGAAACCGGAGGTCGCCAGGTATCCGAAGTTCCGTGCTAGAGACCAAATAACCCATGATCATTCATCCCTCGGCGCACGTGGCTCACCTTGGATTTGGCGTTTTTTATCAAGGTTATTCCTTCCTTTAGCGACAGGCTGAAGTCTGTTGTTCGGTAAACAAAAATAAACAGTTACCGGTGGTCACCACGGGTAGGTAGCACGTACACTTGTGAACCACGATTAGGTTACTCCTCAGGAGATCGTGAGCCCCAGGCAGGACTGCCTAAAATATGACCAGAACAGCTCTACTGAAGGTTATGGAGCTGGTAATTACTAAACAGCTTTGTTCCCCCCTTCACCAGACGCCTAGACCACCCAACTACTTTTATTTAATCAGTTTCTAGAAATAAGTTTCCTGAATTATATAATTACAAATAAATACAAAAGCTTTTTAATTACAATTTATTAATACACCAAATTAATTTGAAACATAAACAAAAACTATACATACGAGTACTTGATTATGTTATAATATGTATCTGTAAGGAAAACAACACCCAAAAATTTCAAAACAAAAACACTCTGATTAAGTTATACCAGAGCCTACTGTATCGAATGTATTTTTTACTAAGCTTAAAATAAGGTATATGGTATACAATTATTCCTTTACTATGAGACTATATGAGAAAACGATTATTTTCATTTTCAATTTTAGTTTTTTTTTTAATTATGAGCTTTTGTTTTGTGAAAAAAAAATGTTCATGAAACATGTAATTTTATTTGATTGAAAAAACGAGTCATGAAAATGTTTATTTCTTAAGGCCCAGTTACAATGCATCCGTTCCATCCCGTTCCGCTTTGCCAAAATTGTTTCCGATCCGTCTTTTCCGTTCGCTAGTTACAATGTATCCGTTCCGTTTATCTTAAATTATTTTTAGCTGTCAAAAATATTAAAAATGGATGACTACGAGGATTTAGAATTGTTGTTTGATTTATATATTTTATATAAAAAATATTCTGAATTATTTAAAAAAAAGAGGAGATGGTGGGTATGTCCATTAAATTTAGACCCAAATAAATTAAGACCCACTTAATTTTAGTCCATTAAATTTAGGGAATTTCTTTATTTCTTCAATAAATGATTCGATATCCATTATTTTGAATATTTATTATTTGTATTTTTGTGTATTTATTATTTTAAAAAATTAAATCATATACATACTAATGATGCGAGAGTGATGTTAGATTGGTATTATAAGTACTGTCAAAGTATCAAGAATTAAAATTGAGGATATACTTTCCGCCTTTCCGTAAAATTTAAAATTTTTAAAAAAATATGTCCGTCTTCGTCCGTCGGATTCCGCTCATTGTAACAAACCTTTCCGTTTATTCATATAAATTATATAGAAAATGTCAAATTTTAATTTTGGCGGAAAAGCGGAACGAGACGGAACGGATGCATTGTAACTGGGCCTTTAGTCAAAATCGTCTTCAAAAATAAGATATTTTTGAACTTTAAAATGTTGTTGTTTTTGTAATAAACTCATAACTTGAAATTTATAGACAATACAATAATCATCTGAATTCGAATATCTTTCTATTGTTATTTTGAATTTCCGAAGCATGCTAGATTGTTTTGATTTTTTGTTTCCTTCACGCTTATTGTATCGATTTAATTTTTTCTGTTTGGCTCTTTTTGATTTATTTTAGAGACGTGTTGTTTTTTTCTGACAATTGGTTTTACATGTGGATATGATTTTATTATGTTGAGTTGTTTTTAGCGATTTCAGAAAAATTATTTATCAGGGTTTGACTTTTAATTGACAAAATCGCGTTTTTTCATATAAACTCTATGAAAAAAAATTATTTTTTACTGTTTCTGTGTCCCTTATTTTAAGTTTTCATTTTCCACATGCCGGCTCTATTTACATCAAGATGACTCTGGTTATACTCACAGTACAAATTAAAAGCTTTCAATTAATTTACTTTTGTGCTAATTGATATTAAAATCCATTAATTTTTATTCCAATGATCTTAAAGACAAAAATTTAAAGCAACAATAAAAACCCAAATAAAAAGCTTTTGTGAAAACAAAAGTAAGACAAACAAAATATTATTTTTTGTATATTTTAACATTACACAAAAAACTTCTGTTTCGTTTTTTTTTTTTGTTTTTTGATAAAAAGCTTTGAAAACAATAATAAAATACAAAAAAATGACACATGAGCTGAAAATTTAAATATTAATAAAACAGAAGAATCATGAAGAAGAGAATTGAAAAGAAAAAAATTTAATGAATTTTCTTGTAGAATGTTTTATTTTGTTACACACACACGCACACACAAAGTAGTATATAGTATAATAGAAGGAGAAAAAAGCTTTTCCTTTTTCTTGTGTTCCATTATTTATTTATTTATATATGTACGTATGTATGTGTTTTGTTGTTTCTGTATACATAAGTTCAAAGTTAATTTTATATTAGATCTCTTTTCATTTTTATTTTTCATAAATAAATTTTATTTATATTCAAAATTAAATGGAAATGTTTAATTTTTGGATATTTTCCTTTGTATGTTGCTATTACGTACGGTTGTTTTTGTTTTCAAAGAATACCAAAGGTAGAAAAATGATACCAAGAACATTTTTATTGTATTTCCTGAAGATCATAGGTGAGGGGCCATACAAAAGGAAACTAAAGTGTTTCTTTTGTAAATACAAGCTCTAAATTGTTTCTGGTTTTGATTGTTGCTGTAAAACCAAAACGATTCAAAATGATTTCAATTCTGGTTTGTAGATTTACATATATTTCTCTGTCTAATGAGAGTCATTTCATTTACAGAAACCGAGAAATATTCTATGAAAACAAACCACTATTGTTCTGAAAAATTTTGTTGAATTTTTCTATTGTGAAGCATCCTAGAAAACTTTATTATTTAAAGGTGTTTTTCTAACGGAAATTATGTTGTTGTTTTCTTATCTTATTGTTGGTGTTTTATGTTTCGTCGGAATAGATTAATTTTTGTGGTAATATACCGAAACCATAATAAATTGATTTATTTGTTATTTTCTTTGGTAAAAAACGTAATAATGTATGCCAACACAAAATAATAATAATAACAGTAGAGGTTTTAAAGAATTAACAAAAATTGAAATTTCATCTAATGTGAAATTCGTCACGACACGGCCATGATATTATTATTGAAAGGTAGTTTGAATATAGAAAACACTAAATAATCTTAGTTCTTCATTTATGTAAATCAATACATAATTTTGTTTTATTGTTGTTTAATGATGTCATATTTGCTAAAAAAATAAAATTTCCACATTATCATCTTCGGATGATTGATTAAATGTTTTGTGCAAATATTAAATTGAACAATGATTTGCAATTTTTTCACATTCGACATATTTGAAAATGTGTTTCATGGTAACTGATACGAAGGAAGAAATCAATTTTTCCAGAACACACCCATAACACTTAAATGTGAGTAATTTCATTTTTTGAACTTGGGAAATACTACATTATCAACTATGTCCCAAATGAAATAAGTCTCAAGATGTATTAGTTGGAGTTATTTCATTTCGGTTTAGAATTGAATTTCCAAAAATATGTGATCATCATGTTTTTTTTATGGGGGCAGTATTTTGAAAAAGTTACTTAAATTCGGTGTGTACCATAGGTTTTCATAGCATTTCCAAACGCGGCCGCCACTTCCGTCAAATGTTTATCCCACTCATTATGCTCCTGGTCGTCCAGATAACAATGAATAGCCACCAGGAACGATTTACTCGCTCCGACACATTACTCTGAGGTGAATAAATTTGGAGTACGACGTGAGCAGTACCATATTATACCAATAGTTCCTTAAAAATGCTAGAAGTAAGGGTAATAAGTACAGGAAAACAACAAAAAATCTCATTTTCCAAGAATGTACATTAGCCCTGATCATTTTGTGGGGTGTTTTTTATCTTTTTTGTGCTTCACCTGGGATCGATTCCGTATCTAAAAAAAATGATTTTGCCCACTTAATGAAATTTTTTGGATGTAATTTAGAGGTTGCCACAGTCAATTTTTACTAAACATTTTGAAGTAGGTGCTTGTCGTGATTTGTGGTCATGGTCATTTCAAATTCGTTGTTTTGTTTAAAAAGTTTTTCGACAATATGAGTAGAAAATTTTGGTTACTTGGTTCTCCCGTAGAATCATTTGCTGCAATCAAAGAATTGCCAAAAAATAGTGATGTTTTGCGCCTCTTCTTGTTTTATCATATGTGTGAAAAAGGAACAATTTCTGAGAGTGCGAACAAAACAGTGGCTGCAACAATCGGGATCTGGAAGAAACTTGATTTACCAACAGCTGAACACCGGAACATGGTTACAAAATTCAAAAAACGCCACAAGTCTTGGTATAATTTGAAAAAGCATAAAAAATTAGCTTCTTCCAAGAAAACGGAATTCGTAAACAGTTTGTCATGTCTTTTTAACGTGGGTCATAAAGACATCGCAATTCGTTTAGCAAACTCACCGAAACTTTTATGTTTTTATAATTATGGTTTGAATCGTATAATTGTAATCAAGACAATAAAAGGTACTCATACGCTGCACAATTCAACGCTGAATTCAGGAATAACTCTTCAGTAGAAGCACAAGCCAGTGTAAGTCAGATTAGATGTGAACGTTCAGGACCCAGGATTATCGAAATGTATGAAGAATCTAGCAGTGAATCGAGTTCCTCGTCTGAGAGTTCTTATTGCCCGTCACCTGAACCCAAGAAGAGGCGGATCGCCAAAAAAAAACCTCTGAATTCATTCGTTTGTAATACTACCGATCGCGCAAAATTATCAAATGGTCAAATGGCATACGTTGTTGGAATAGCGGCGTTCGCCTTCGGCCATTCGATAGACGAGGTATCTTGCTCTGTGAGCATACAATTAGAAGACATCGTATGAAAGAACGAGAAGAATTATCAGGATCTATAATAGAGGGATTTTACCCAAATAGTTTTTTAACAATTCATTGGGATGGAAAAATTATGGACGATAACGAACAGCGGGGAAAAGTGGATAGAATAACGGTCATTGTTACTGGGTTTCGGATCGAGCAAATTCTTGGAATCCCAAAGATACCTTCAGGAGCAGGTGAAGTCATGGCGGACAACTTAAATAATTTGATTCAAGAACACAACTTAAAAGAAAAGTCAACTGGCCCAAATATCCAACTATTTGAGAGATTTAAGAAGGAGTGGGATTCTGAAGGAATATCCCGAGAGGAGTATAAGTCAGCAATCCTGGACGACCAATTGAGAGATCGTGTGACAATAATAAGACGTCAAACAAGGCTCATTGTAGAGGAGCACCTGAAATTTAATCATGCTCGAGCAGATTACTCGGAGTTACTGCAACTTTGCCTATTATTTGTCGGTGAAGATCTGAATCCCGGGATTGTTATTCGCCCGTATGGTGCTGTTCATCGCGCTCGATGGATGGCCAAATTGATTTACTCATTAAAAATATACCTGTTGAGAGATCAATTTTTTTTGGAACCGACAGAAGTCCATGCCCTACAAGAATTCAATTTTTTCATTGTCAAAATTTATGTTCGATATTGGTTCCAATGTGAGAGTGCCCGTTTCGCGCCATTCAATGACCTGTGCCTACTTAAGGAGCTCACTAATTATAGAACGATAAATGAACAAATTTCACTGGCGACAGTGTAAGGCCTCCATACTGCCATAAAATACCTGACCACCATCAGGTTACTAATATTTGGTTTGGTACAAAAATAATTATCGAGAGTGATCGATTGTTGCATATGGTAAGGAAAAAAAAAAGAAATTAACTTGTGGAGGGAGTGTTATTGTTTTTGGATGGTATATAAGCAGAAATTTGTTTGGACGAGGACGGAAAAAAATAGAAAAATTTGAGTACACACAGTTATAATTGGTGACAGTACACAAAAAAAAATAGAAATAAAAAATTAAAAGGAAAGTGTTTTTGTAAAAGAATAATTTTATTGGATTGAAATGGATCATGAATATGTGATTCCAAATCAATATGAAAAATAAAAACAATAAATTTCTTCGGTAAATTTAGATTATATTTAATTAACTAAATTAGTGAATAAGAAAAAAAAAAGAATGGCGTGAATAAAAAGTGAAACAAACGCAAATATATAGTTGTTGTTGTAAATTACAATCAAAAATTTAAATTAAAAATTGACAATCAATAAGATCACAAAAAGTTTCGATATATTTTTCGGTTTAACATAAAAAAATACTAGTGTTCCAATAAACCCTAGAGTAGTTAAAGCTAAAATTAAGTTTAAATGGTCGTTCACAAAAATTGTATTAAAACTTAGTTAAGGAAATAGTGAATATGTAAAATGAACGCTTACAAAAAATATTTATATACTTATATGTAAAAACAAAATAAAAACATAAGAAATGTAATAATTAACGAACGATCATTCAAACCCATTCTGTTTCCTCACTACTTGTGAACTACAACCCATCTATATATTATAATGATTATATGAAGACACTAACCTCTTACACAAATGAATTTTATTTTCATAGCGTGGTACTCGCTCAATTTTGGTTCCCAACTTTAATGATTTATTGATATCCAATTATAACTTATTATCATATATTTATTTGAAGTTGAATTTATTGTTATTGTTTAACAGTTATTAATTTATTATTTTGGAAATTTTGGAAATTTCCGTAATTTATTTTTGTGTGCTGGTACAAAGTTAATATTTTTTTTTTTTTTTTTTTGCGGGTAAGATTAAAAACAAATTTTTGCTTATATTCATCCAAACCTAAAATTATATAAGTACTACACATTCCATTTACATTAATTGATATTACCATTTCGCAAAATGGACGTCGAACACTTGGAATTCGATGAATTTGAGGTCGAATGTAAGTTGCGTTCCATTGAAGGTTCGCCATTGGAGCGTCTGAATAAACTTAAGGATATTCTTAAGATCGAAGATACCCATCCGGTGTTAAGGCCGAATATGCCTCATGAAAGTGCGAAACTAGACCCCAAAGGCGAGTTACAAAGTTTAAAGATTAAACTAAAATATATTTTTGCTTTAATTAAAGTCACTTATTCTGGTACATTTGAAGAAAATCCTTTATCGCGGTTATCATCTAGATTACAGCATATTAATTATCGGTTAAAGCGTATCAGATTTATTAATTCCGTAATATCGGGTGATGTTGAAGATCTCTTAAACACGACTAGTAAAATTATTGATATTCATGATAAAACAATTCAAAAACAAATTGACTTCAACACTTCCTTAGGGCAACTGGAGCAGTTAACCATCCCTGAACGGGAGGATGATGAAAGTTCTGATATTTCGTCAATCGCATATCGAAACGATAATATTGTAGAATCAAATTCTAAACCCGGCCCCTCTAAGTCTGCTATGATTAAACAGGCTAAAAGCATGGAAAAAGAACTGATGTCCTTTGATAATCAAAATACGTTTAACATCCCTGGTTTAAGTTCGGAACACCCACAGCAAAGTGATGAAATGTTTCCAAATCGTTCACCTAATCAGCAACGTCAAAATTTACTTACGACCCAAAATAGTCAATCTGAAGGTAAATATAGTTATCTTCAACGCAACGTTATGAAATGGAACATAACTTTTGACGGTTCTCCAAAGGGTTCGCCTGTGAAAAGATTTATGTTTAAGCTTGAACATTTAGCTGAAGCTAACAAGTTGCCATTCGAACAATTGGTCAATGATATTAGTTATATACTTAAAGGGATAGCTCATGAATGGTATTGGATATATATTGAAAAGAATCCGGGAGTGAATTGGTCGAAGTTAAGAGACGACATAATTAAAAGGTTCCAAGACCGTCAAACAGACGATGATCTCCGGCACATTTTGGATTCTCGTAAGCAACGATTCCGGGAACCATTTCAAGATTTTTATAATGATATGCTATCCTTGTCCCTCCAATTTGAAGTTCCTTTGTCGGATACTCAGCTGATGTATACAATACGTCGAAACATGAGAGCAGGGTTGCAAGACAAATTAGTAGACAGACATTTTCCAACACTAGAGCAAATGGTTCAGTTATGTGTGACTTTCGAAGATACTTGGACTAGAACTGGGTTTGTTCCCGAAATGATGTGCCAGCGACGTCAAGTCAATGAACTAGTTACTTCCAATGAACAATCTAATGATTTATTGTCACCCGTAGATTACGACGAAGAAATTTGTGCGTTTAATACTGATCAAAGAAATTATCGGCCAGTTACAAACTTGTTTACCAACAGGAAATTTGCAGCTAAGGTAAATGAGGGATGTTGGAATTGTTACCAATCTGACCATATTTTCAAAAATTGCACGGTTCCTTTAAAACATAAATTTTGTTTTGGTTGTGGTACTCCAGGGGTACTTAAATCATATTGCACGAATTGTAAGCGTAATTCGGGAAATGCCATCAAGGGGGCAGGGATAAGCTGTGCCTGGCCTCCAAAAGTAACGACAGCCAAACCAGAACAACACAAACCAGAGATGAGGACTTCCCAGGATCAAGCATCCAATACGAACGAATAAATTCTAAATCTATGTATGTGCCTCTCGATTCAGGACCAAATCATTTAAAATCAGGAAGAGTTAAAAATTATTGGCATAGTCGGAAAAAATATAAACAACTATTGGCTGAATCTCTAATAAACAACTCTGCGGATGGTCGACCTTACGCAGAAATTCAAATATTGGGCGAAAAGCAAATTGGTTTATTGGATAGTGGGGCAAACGTATCAGTGTTAGGCTGTGGTAGCGAAAGGTTTCGGAATTGGCCCAATGTAAAATTTCACCATTTAAGATCTTCTGTTAAAACTGCTAGCGGCTCTTCAGAGAGTATTTTAGGCCACATTAGAGTGCCTGTAACATTTATGAATCAGACCCACTTTCTGACCTTACACTTAGCACCAAATCTTACCCAAAATCTCTACTTAGGGGTTGATTTCTGGAAAGCGTTTGGATTAAAAATTCACGTTCCATCAAGTCAACTAAACCAACCCACCGAAGTTAATGAATTGGTTTCTTCTGCTAATAAAGCTGGTTCTGAACTAATCTTCCACGATTTGTCACAATCACAAAAGTCGAGGCTCGACCTAATAATAAAGGAATTTCCATCTTCTGAAATTTTAGGTTTAGGAAAAACTCAAATTTTGACGCATTCAATCGATGTAGGTGACGCTGTTCCCATTAAACAACGCCATTACCCAATATCCCCGGCCGTTCAAAATGAACTATATAAAGAATTAGATCGTATGCTCGCTCTAGGTGTGATTGAAGAAAGCTATAGTTCATGGAGTTCACCTGTCACATTGGTGAGGAAAGCCAATGGCAAAGTCCGTTTGTGCCTTGACGCGAGGAAGGTAAATGCGGTTACAGTGAAGGCGGCTTATCCCTTACCTCACATTGAAGGATTGCTTGGTCGGCTAGGCAAAACAAGGTATATTTCAAGTATAGACCTAAAAGAAGCATTTTGGCAGATCCCCTTAGATGAGAGGTCAAGGGATAAGACGGCTTTTGCTGTACCTGGTAGACCCCTCTACCAGTTTACTGTCATGCCATTCGGGCTTTGCAATGCTCCTCAGACAATGTGCAGGCTCATGGATAAAGTTATACCGTATGAACTACATCATAAAGTTTTTGTTTACTTAGATGATTTGCTGGTAACATCTGAATCATTCGACGAGCACCTAGAATTATTGAGTAAAATTGCGAATCTACTCCACAGAGCAAAATTAACAATTAACATAGAGAAAAGTAATTTTGTTTTGCGTGAACTTAAATATCTGGGTTATATTGTGGGAAATGGTGTCTTAAAGCCAGATATGAATAAAGTAGCTGCAATGACGGACTATCCACCTCCGAAAAACCTTCGTCAACTTCGGAGATTTTTAGGCATGACCGGCTGGTATAGACGATTCATTCGAAATTATTCGGATGTGACTGCGGCACTTACAGACCTACTTAAAAAAACAAAAAAATTTATATGGAATGATGAAGCTCAAAAATCATTCATTTCACTCAAGGAATCGCTATCATCTGCACCGGTTTTGTGCCATCCAAATTTTAATCGCCCCTTTTTCATACAGTGTGATGCTTCCAAAACGGGAGTAGGTGGAGTATTATTCCAGAAGTCTGAGTCCAATGAAGAACGTCCAATAGCTTATGTTTCAGCCAAACTCAATTCTGCTCAACGGAATTACAGCACGACTGAATTGGAGTGTTATGCAGCAGTAGTAAGCATAAAAAAATTTAGGCATTATGTTGAGGGATTTGAGTTTACTGTAATAACAGACCACGCCAGTTTGACCTGGTTAATGAATCAAAAAGAGCTAACTGGTCGGCTGGCGCGGTGGTGTTTAAAATTACAGGGCTTCAATTTTAAGATAGAATATCGCAAGGGATCCGAAAATGTAGTGCCGGATGCTCTGTCGCGAAAGCATGCCGATGAACTTTTTGTTAACTTCAACCCTAATTGTTATTTACTTGAGACTTGTAGTGTAGACCTTAATTCAGATGTTTTCCTCGATCCTGAATACCAAGACTTACTAGAAAAGCTTAACAACAAACCGGAAGTAAATTTAAATTTTAAAGTGGTTAATGATCGGATTTTTTATAATTCTTCATTTGGAACGCAAAATCTTTATAACGATTTGCCTCAGTGGAAACTGTACATTCCTAAGACGTTAGTAACCTCTATAATAGTAGACGCACACTGTCCTCCCTCTGCTGCTCACCTTGGATTTGCAAAAACTTTAGAATATTTGCGAAGACAATTTTTCTGGCCCGGAATGTGTAACGATGTTTCAAATTACATTAAACAATGTGAGATATGTAAAGTTTCTAAACCCGTAAATTACGTGACCCGACCGGCTATGGGGAAATATGTAGAAGCTACTCGAACTTGGGAGAGAATATATATTGACTTCCTTGGTCCATACCCCAGATCAAAAGCTGGAAATTGTTTTCTATTTGTTGTTCTTGATCAATATTCAAGGTTCACCTTGTTAAAACCAATGAGAGAGGCCACATCCAAAAACGTTATGTTATTTTTGAAGGAACAGGTTTTTGACTTATTTTCAGTTCCCGATTATCTGATAAGTGATAATGGAGCCCAGTTTACCTCCAATACCTTTCGAAGTTTTTTAGAAGAATATGGGGTCAAACAAGTTCGAACTCCAAAATATTCTCCTCAATCCAATATGTCGGAGAGAGTGAACCGTTCTATTTTAACGGCGATTCGATCATATATTAAAGAAGATCATCGAAATTGGGATAAATATATCAGTTCTATAGCACTTGCATTACGTAATTCTATACATCAGAGTACCAAACAGTCTCCACATTATATCATGTTTGGGCAGCACCACATAGGACATGGCTCACAATATGAATTGATACGTACATTACTAAACCTTGGGGGAAAAGAAATTGGGATATCTAATGCCGATCGACAAACGATGGCACAAACCAGTATTCTTCGTCATCTAAAAGAAGCTTACGGAAGAAACTTTGAGTCGTATAACCTACGAAGTAAACAACGGCAGCTTCAAGTAGGTCAAAAAGTTTTTGCTAGGAATTTCATACAAAGCGATGCAGGAAAAAATTATTCAGCTAAACTTGCCCCAAAATATGAAATTGCTTATGTATTAAGAGCAGTGGGAAATGTGGCGTATGAATTGGCGGATGAGTACGGGAAAGTCTTGGGTATATATCACCTGAAAGATATCAAGAACTAGTAGTCGAATATAGTATTTATACCTTTTTTTTTTATGATCTTAATTGATGTTTG
The DNA here is from genome assembly GCA_958295665.1 of Tipula vernalis. NCBI lineage: Eukaryota > Metazoa > Arthropoda > Insecta > Diptera > Tipulidae > Tipula > Tipula vernalis. Next base: position 148,469,495 of record OY282560.1, on the reverse strand, counting down.
TCAATTAAATAATTATGGCATATCACGTAAGTCGTTTGATATTCGGATAGTTAGAAATATGATTGTTATGCCCGGCTCTTTTGAGACATCTCTCAGATGGGTCGTCCCCACGATTGTAAGGCCTCCATACTGCCATAAAATACCTGACCACCATCAGGTTACTAATATTTGGTTTGGTACAAAAATAATTATCGAGAGTGATCGATTGTTGCATATGGTATGTTTTTTTTATGGGTGCAGTATTTTGAAAAAGTTACTTAAATTCGGTGTGTACCATAGGTTTTCATAGCATTTCCAAACGCGGCCGCCACTTCCGTCAAATGTTTATCCCACTCATTATGTTCCTGGTCGTCCAGATAACAATGAATAGCCACCAGGAACGATTTACTCGCTCCGACACATTACTCTGAGGTGAATAAATTTGGAGTACGACGTGAGCAGTACCATATTATACCAATAGTTCCTTAAAAATGCTAGAAGTAAGGGTAATAAGTAGAGGAAAACAACAAAAAATCTCATTTTCCAAGAATGTACATTAGCCCTGATCATTTTGTGGGGTGTTTTTTATCTTTTTTGTGCTTCACCTGGGATCGATTCCGTATCTAAAAAAAAATGATTTTGCCCACTTAATGAAATTTTTTGGATGTAATTTAGAGGTTGCCACAGTCAATTTTTACTAAACATTTTGAAGTAGGTGCTTGTAGTGATTTGTGGTCATGGTCATTTCAAATTCGTTGTTTTGTTTAAAAAGTTTTTCGACAATATGAGTAGAAAATTTTGGTTACTTGGTTCTCCCGTAGAATCATTTGCTGCAATCAAAGAATTGCCAAAAAATAGTGATGTTTTGCGCCTCTTCTTGTTTTATCATATGTGTGAAAAAGGAACAATTTCTGCGAGTGCGAACAAAACAGTGGCTGCAACAATCGGGATCTGGAAGAAACTTGATTTACCAACAGCTGAACACCGGAACATGGTTACAAAATTCAAAAAACGCCACAAGTCTTGGTATAATTTGAAAAAGCATAAAAAATTAGCTTCTTCCAAGAAAACGGAATTCGTAAACAGTTTGTCATGTCTTTTTAACGTGGGTCATAAAGACATCGCAATTCGTTTAGCAAACTCACCGAAACTTTTATGTTTTTATAATTATGGTTTGAATCGTATAATTGTAATCAAGACAATAAAAGGTACTCATACGCTGCACAATTCAACGCTGAATTCAGGAATAACTCTTCAGTAGAAGCACAAGCCAGTGTAAGTCAGATTAGATGTGAACGTTCAGGACCCAGGATTATCGAAATGTATGAAGAATCTAGCAGTGAATCGAGTTCCTCGTCTGAGAGTTCTTATTGCCCGTCACCTGAACCCAAGAAGAGGCGGATCGCCAAAAAAAAACCTCTGAATTCATTCGTTTGTAATACTACCGATCGCGCAAAATTATCAAATGGTCAAATGGCATACGTTGTTGGAATAGCGGCGTTCGCCTTCGGCCATTCGATAGACGAGGTATCTTGCTCTGTGAGCATACAATTAGAAGACATCGTATGAAAGAACGAGAAGAATTATCAGGATCTATAATAGAGGAATTTTACCCAAATAGTTTTTTAACAATTCATTGGGATGGAAAAATTATGGACGATAACGAACAGCGGGGAAAAGTGGATAGAATAACGGTCATTGTTACTGGGTTTCGGATCGAGCAAATTCTTGGAATCCCAAAGATACCTTCAGGAGCAGGTGAAGTCATGGCGGACAACTTAAATAATTTGATTCAAGAACACAACTTAAAAGAAAAGTCAACTGGCCCAAATATCCAACTATTTGAGAGATTTAAGAAGGAGTGGGATTCTGAAGGAATATCCCGAGAGGAGTATAAGTCAGCAATCCTGGACGACCAATTGAGAGATCGTGTGACAATAATAAGACGTCAAACAAGGCTCATTGTAGAGGAGCACCTGAAATTTAATCATGCTCGAGCAGATTACTCGGAGTTACTGCAACTTTGCCTATTATTTGTCGGTGAAGATCTGAATCCCGGGATTGTTATTCGCCCGTATGGTGCTGTTCATCGCGCTCGATGGATGGCCAAATTGATTTACTCATTAAAAATATACCTGTTGAGAGATCAATTTTTTTTGGAACCGACAGAAGTCCATGCCCTACGAGAATTCAATTTTTTCATTGTCAAAATTTATGTTCGATATTGGTTCCAATGTGAGAGTGCCCGTTTCGCGCCATTCAATGACCTGTGCCTACTTAAGGAGCTCACTAATTATAGAACGATAAATGAACAAATTTCACTGGCGACAGTGTAAGGCCTCCATACTGCCATAAAATACCTGACCACCATCAGGTTACTAATATTTGGTTTGGTACAAAAATAATTATCGAGAGTGATCGATTGTTGCATATGGTAAGGAAAAAAAAAAGAAATTAACTTGTGGAGGGAGTGTTATTGTTTTTGGATGGTATATAAGCAGAAATTTGTTTGGACGAGGACGGAAAAAAATAGAAAAATTTGAGTACACACAGTTATAATTGGTGACAGTACACAAAAAAAAATAGAAATAAAAAATTAAAAGGAAAGTGTTTTTGTAAAAGAATAATTTTATTGGATTGAAATGGATCATGAATATGTGATTCCAAATCAATATGAAAAATAAAAACAATAAATTTCTTCGGTAAATTTAGATTATATTTAATTAACTAAATTAGTGAATAAGAAAAAAAAAAGAATGGCGTGAATAAAAAGTGAAACAAACGCAAATATATAGTTGTTGTTGTAAATTACAATCAAAAATTTAAATTAAAAATTGACAATCAATAAGATCACAAAAAGTTTCGATATATTTTTCGGTTTAACATAAAAAAATACTAGTGTTCCAATAAACCCTAGAGTAGTTAAAGCTAAAATTAAGTTTAAATGGTCGTTCACAAAAATTGTATTAAAACTTAGTTAAGGAAATAGTGAATATGTAAAATGAACGCTTACAAAAAATATTTATATACTTATATGTAAAAACAAAATAAAAACATAAGAAATGTAATAATTAAGATAAAGTGTAAAACTAAAATAAATAACAGAGAAAAAAAATAATTTAAATTATATGTGTACAATAAACTATCATTTTTTTTTATGTAAACGTAAATTATCAAATAAATTAATCAACTACAAATAAAACAAAAATTAAAATTAACAATTTGAAATTAACCTAATTGAACTACGGTGTTAATAAAGTTCCATGTGAAAAAACTAAATCTACGGAAAAATAAAAATAAATAAAACATTTATGTCAGTTTAATTGGAATATAATCAGCGAATACGACATTTAAAATCCATCCAAATGAAGGCAACAAGTTCGTGTTTTTTGCATCATCATCATCAACATCGCCATTGTTCAATTAACATGTAAATTTAGGTAAACTAAATTATTTATATTAAACTTAATTATTATTTATTACCATTTATTTATTATTATTTATTAAATTATTTATTTATAAAAAAAATTATTAAATATTAAGAGTTCAAATGGGGAATTTAGGTAATTCATTAAATTAATTAAAACAAACCCCAATTATGTTAAGAAATTATTATTTAAAGAAATGGTGTACCGTGTTAAAAATTCCTTGTATAGTAATAATTAAATTTTTTAATGATTACTTATAACTGAATTAATTTCAATATTTATTTATTTATTAAAATCCTTTATTTAATTCAATTTAATAAAATGTTAAAAACTATTAGTCAATTAATTGTAAATATTTGCGTTTCGTTTTAAATTTAAAAATGTGCTAAGTGATAAATTATATGGGAACCTAAATTGATGTGAGTATTCGGTGGTCGTTATATAGATGGGTTGTACTTTTTCGTTTCCTGGATAAATAGCGGTCAGTTACAGGTCAATCTAACTGAATTTAACCCCCCCAGGCTGAGCAGCTAGCGAAGCGACCGTCCCAGGAAATTTCTACATGATTGACAATTCTGTTAACAACAGGTGGTCCTAAAATGGAGGCCTTGTTAGTTACAACAGTTAACCAATTTTCAAAACACCTTTGGTATTTGCACGAGAGTTTGGCTGCCTTATCATTTTTTGATGACAGAATACCTAGATCGATGAGAATGAAGATGTGCGAAAAATTGAGAGCAGTCACCGTACCTAATGAGGGGAATAAATTTTGAAAACCTAATAATCGTGACATTCATAGCTATCAAAATCACGATTTTATAAATGCAAATACGAGAAACTTTTTTACTAGCTACGATATTAATATGGAATTTCTGAATTCTGACCCGTCATCCTGGAAAAATCGGGCATCTTATCTTCAAGCTCGTGAAAAAATTTCTGAACTAAAGGTCGTCAATGATGTCGCAGAGCGATCAATTTCTCTAGCTCAAGATTTCAATGGTCTAGCAGGCAGGAGTGAAGAACAACAACAGTATTTGTACAACACCGTAGCTCACCATAGGAACGTTTGTGCGAGTAATAAGAAAGAAGATTTGAAATTAGGATTTGAATCTGCGCGTATTCTGTAATTTAGTTGAACAAAAACTGTTATTATTAGAAATAATGCAAGAAAGACTTTTATTATTATTAAAAACAATTGTTATTATTGGAAACAAAAACGTAATTTGTTACGATAGTTTGTGAAGTTTCAAACACTGATTGAAACATCGTTTGTTTGTTCTTCTTGGCATAATTTAAGCTTCACTATTGTTTCTTGTAACTTCAATAAAGTTTCTTGTAAGGAACCATTGTCATCAGACCGGATTTACCAAATATTCGGCCATAAGTTTCGAGTCAATAGGAAGTGGGGTCGTCATTTCTAATTTTTCATGAAAAATTGACTGTGGCAACCTCTATATTACATCCAAAAATGTTTCCTTAAATGGGCAAAATCATTTTTTTAGATACGGAATCGATCCCAGGTGAAGCATAAAAAAGATAAAAAACACCCCACAAAATGAACAGGGCTAATGTACATAGCAAAAAAACATTAGCTTCTCACAAATGGTTCACGTTGAAACTTAGAAAAATCGTCTCGAACTATGCCATTATAGATTTTTCCCCGCTTAGAAAGTGGATACGGCTTATTCATTTTACGCTTGGAACAATCGGCAATGTATTATTTTACCTGCAGGGACATCCGGCGCCAATAAAACTGTCTCTGCAGCTACTCAAGCGTTTTACTTATGAGCAAGTGTGCTAAAATAGGGTATTCATCTGCATATAAAATTAACTCTCGGTTAGAGATTCGGGTACAACCAGTTTCCATTCATACAGGTCATATCCATAAGTTTTCCTTAGAAGCTAGGCACAAAGTTTTCGTTTCGTTTCCTTTTTTTTTTGTTGTAGTAGTTTCCAGTAACGATGATTTTTTTTATATCTTCGATTATGCTGTCATATTTCAGATTGGTTTTGTACTTTCAGAATTTTTTTTTATTTCTTTTTATATTTATTAAAACTGCTCACATAAACCACAAGCCAAATACCAAAGTTAATACTTTGAGATTATTGTTATCTCTGAACTTGACATTGTGAAAATGTTTACGGCTCAGTTTCTCATTTTTTGTACTAAGTAATACTGTTTCGTTTCTCATTTTTGTACCATTTTTTTTAAACTAACTAAAATTCATGACATAAGTCAGGGAACATTTTCTCTCCACATAAGCTATTCACATTAAGCATACACACCTATGCATGCAAATCAGCGCACGCGGTGTTAATTTACCTGCAAACTCCACATTTGATCAAATATTATTGTTGTAAACACAAAATTATTCAAACTATTATTGTTATTGTTATTGAATGGCCATGTGGGCGTTCAGCCACCTCGCACACTTTTAATGAACCTGATAATACTGCCGGCCGGTTCGTGATACATACTATTTGGGCTTATTGCTCTCCCTCCTAGATGTTTACTACAGCATATAGTTTCGCTAGAAAGACGGTAGCACTGGTACCCAAGGACTTCGAAAGGGCTGTCCCACTCCCTTATATTCCTACCCCTGCTCCGTCTTCCGTTTTGATTTTACCCTTACTTACGAGTTGCTGGAAATGAAAAGTCGCCTGTAGGTCACCCAACTTTACTGCAGGAAGGCTAAATAAAACTGGAGGGTGCCTGGTAGTCAGAGTCCGCATACTTGACCGGACTCTGATTAACCTACCAGCCATTCATTCATCGGCGTATGCTGTTCCACCTTAGATTAGGTTATTTTGTCAAGGGTTTCTCATTTAGCGCCGTACTTTAGCCTGTGCTAAATGGCCAAAAATGTGCCAAATGGCCTCAGTTACCAATGGTTGCCACAAGGAGGCAGCATGTATACTTGCGAATTGTGACCAAGTTACCCCTTACACAATTGTACCCATCACGCAGCTGCTTAATACATGACCAGAACGGCTCACGTGATGCACACCCTACTGGAAAGCTACGGAGCTGGTAGATTAATATACTCAACTTTGGTGCCCCTCCCCTCCAATGGACGCTAAACCACCTTATTTAAACTAACTTAACACTTTTTTATATTTAATATATAAAAGGCACTATTGTTTGTACATATACTCGTAATCCTAAATTAAATATTGAATTAATTTCATTATTTGATTGAAAAATTATAAAACCCTCATTAAACTTTTTACGCATATGGATATAGGTATATATATATATATATATATATATATATATATATATATATATATATATATATATATATATATATATATATATATATATATATATATATATATATATATCGTTATAACGTTATAACGTGACGAGCACTCAAATTAAACCAAATTAAAATAAAATAAATCGTTTCTTAAGATTAAGAATTAAATTAAAATTTAATTTACGGAGAAAACCAATCGATTTTTTTCTCGATGGAGCGCCGCCATCCCACCTTTTAAAATTAAATAAGTCTCCAATGTTATTGAAATAAATCCCGATTGAAGAAATGAAATAAAGCCAAAAATTGAAATGAAACAAAACCAATTGTAATCTGGAAAAGGAAGATTTAATTTTAAAATTAGAATGGAAATCTTTATTTTCCTGAATCAAACTCGCAACCCTCTGTAATGTTCTCGACGATTTTATTCTATCCCAACGAATTAAACCAACCAAAAACCATTTGAGATTTCAGAGATTTAAACTTAAAATAATTTTCGAGTTCGGTTAAGAGGTATTTAGTAATAATTCATTAATCTCAAATTCGATTTTCAGAAATACCTGGCGATTACTGTTACGCCTACGATTTTTTATTTGCAGGTAACCTCAACGTATACATGCCCCAACGAAGGCACTCAACACAAGTTGTTGTGACGTGAGGAAGGAAATTTTAATGAGACTCGAATGTATACTCACAACGTACACCTAACACAACACCCAATTGGGACATTTTGTCTTGTCACGAACTGTAATCGAACCGGGAACCCTCGGTTGTAAAAGCAAACGTTCTACTGACTGTAAAACTGAGAACAACATACTAACTAGATCCCAGGTACCTGAAACCAGGTCGAATACTAATAAACCTTTCCTATCCTTCGGTTTCGTTTCGTGTACAAAAAAATTGTCCTCGAATACTGGATTCCTTACTTAAGCTTGGTAAAAGGCTTGAACTTTATAAACAACTTTTTATTCTTTACATTTGATCTGCTTGGAAACATTAAAAATAAACGAGTCTAAAAAAAATGCCCGTTTTACCCAGGTAAAAAGGATGATCTGTAGTTTCTCATGAGATTTTTTATTAGTATCATATATTGCCATTGCCACCGCAAATTTGCGATTCTGATGTCATGAGCCATGATATTTAAGGTAGTTTAAAGCAGTTAAGAATGCGTATCGCTCAAAATTATTTTCAAATTAATTTTTACTCACACGTATTTTATTTAAACAACAATCACAAACAAAGGTCACCGGAATTAAAATTAATGGAAGCTTTCAGGTCTCGCGCAACATGTTGGCTTTAAAAATTCACTGTTGGAAAAATTAAATTCAATCTATCACTTTGCCATTAAATATTGCATAAATCGTTTGCATTCAGAACGCCAAATGTTTATTTTACTCAACATGACAACTCAAGGTATATAACACAAACACTGCCTAAATTTATTTATAATGACCACGACATAAACTGTATGCAGTTTTTAAATTATCCTTTGTACTTGTTGTAAATATGTATAACGAAATCTGTGATGGGCAACCGATATAAATACCCGTACCTGTATAATCCGACATAAGTTACATCGTGGGGCAGACGCACACCCAGGAGAGTGATGTCGTTTATCTTATGCCTTTAGCGTGGTATATTCCAATATTTTTACCCAATTGATCTCTGGCTTTATACAAGACGGATCCTATTTTCCTCACGATAAAGGCTTTTTCAAACTTAGGTGCAAATTTACTACGTACGAATACTCTTTATCGTGGAGAAATTCAAGATTTCTTAATGCGATTTATTGAGCCACAGTCAATCAGCCAGTTGGAGTTATAAGATCAGCGTAAAAATCATCTATGGAATTTATGTTCCCTAAAAGTTCAAACTGTGAGCCGTAGAATTTTATGATAACCGAATGCAAGGTAATGCCGCGAATATTTGGTAGACGAATGTACAAAAGTTTCGTAAAGCACCCGCAGTTTCAGCGATATGTTCATCCCACTTACGACGATTTTCAGCGATGTAGGAACGAATAGCAGTATGAAATGATTAACTCGTTCGGACGCATTTCGTTGTGGTAGTAGTTCCTTAAATATTACAGAGTCAAATTGTACGCCATTATCTATGAAAATAGTCTCGAGGACTCCAAAAAGATGAAACATTTTATTTTCCAGAAATGATACAAGACTTTTAGCTGAGGATGAACTCCAGAACGGGAAATCGTGAATATTGATCCAGTAGAATGACTAAGTGTGCATATCCATTTAAAGAACGTGAAAATCAAGAAAAACAATTTAAACTCGTTGAAATGGTCGCGACGGATAAATTTGCTTATCCAAAAATGGTTGTGCGGAAAAGTTAACGGCTTTGCTACTTTTACAAATTTCACAATTGTTTACAAGTTGGAAACTTCTAATGACATAGAAAGCCAGAACAAGTGACGTTTAAGTAGCGATATGGTTTTGGAGATTCCGTGATGCACGGTGGTAAGTGAACTTACTCAATGAGTGAACTGGTAAGTTTTGAGGGAACACATAATTCCAAGGAAAAATTTCCGTATTTATATCCGCATTCTCCGGTACATAAATAAATTGTTTTCCACCACAGCATTTTACTGCAAAGCTAAAAGTTTTATCTAATACTCTGAATTATCAACTTCAGGAGAATTTAGATCGTTGTTCAAAGGAGATATTTTACTTAAATCGAGTTCGGAGACTGTTAGGTACCGTATTTTGCAATTTCAGAGCCCATCTAGCTTTGTCCCTCTAGGTTTCGTTGACTCACCAACCATTTTAAACTACTGTGATCTGTGTAATGATCGTGAACTCATATCCCTCAATATAAGGGCGAAACTTTTTGGCGCTATACTGCCGACAGCGTAGTTTCGTTGGGATTTGGTAAGCTTCCGACTCATGAAAGCAATGGGTTGTTCCCGTTTATCATCTATTTGGAAAAAACATTTCCAATGCCTGATTTACATACGTCACACTTAATCAAAAATTCCTTCGAAAAATAAGTATGAACCAGGAGCGGAGCACATGTTAGATATTGATTTAAATCTCGAAAAGTTGTTTAACATTATCATTCTAGACGAGCTTACTCCATCACTGATTTCATTATATGTATACGTACATATTTACAGCAAGTACTACAGCAAATACAAAGGAAGATTTAAAGAGTACATACAGTTTATGTGCTGGTCATTATTGTTACGTTTTTGCCTTGTCAATTAAGGTTCGTATCACTGGATTGTGAATAATACAAAATCAATTTAATTTATCGAATACGATACGAATCAATTTAATTTTACGAATTTATTTATTTCATACAAGAATTATTACAACACAGTTTATCAATAAAAATTCACAAAATCACTTTATATAAATTATTCTCAAATTTTACTGTACACTTATAATTTTTATTTCCACTAAAACACTTTTTAAATCACTTTTAAATTCCTTTTTAATCTTCACACTATCGCTTTCCAAATATTACTAATCTTACAAGTTTACACCATCACGTTCCAAATACTAATAATCTAATTTGATCTTGTTCGCCTTTTTATATACACAAACGGACCAAACTTCTAGAAAGCTCATGACTTTTCCAGTACTAATAGTGTAGAAACATTTAGAACTGTTTTTATCATGGAAAATTCCATTTTAGTACAGTAAAAAATTGAGCTATTAGTTTAACTTATTCTATTACATACTAGGTGTCACCGTCACATTATAAATATTGTAACGGTGACACCTAGTGTGTAATAGAATATGTTAAAATTAATAGCTCAATGTTTAACTGTACTAAAATGGAATTTTCCGTGATAAAATTGTTCTAAATGTTTCTACGCTATTCTAACTGGAAAAGTCATGAGCTTTCTAGGAGTTTGGTTTGTGTATATAAAAAGGCGATCGAAGTCGAATTGGATTAGTAGTATTTCGTAAGCGATAGTGTGAAGATTAAAAAGGAATTAAAAAGTGATTTGAAAAGTGTTTTATTGGAAATAAAAATTATAAGTGTATAGTAAAATTTGAGAATAATTTATATAAAGTGATTGTGTGAATTTTTATTAATAAACTGTGTTGTAATAATTCTTGTGTTAACTAAATAAATTCGTTGGTGTTGGGCCTTAATTCAATTTAGATAAACAAAACAAACCACTAGAATTAGTCCGACTATTTATTAATACATGTATTTCTGATTCAAAGCCACTACACATAAAATGTACTCAAAACGCACTGCACAGTATTTTAAACATTATACACAGAAGATTGGTTCCATTCAATGATGACAACGCAGATGCTTCTACAATAAATATAATAATTAGATAATGATTGCATTAATTTCCACCTTTACTAGTTCCCTAAATCAGACGACAACCTATCATGTGAAGAACCTCATTGTTCTGCCAGGTTACCACGGCTAAACATCCCAACGTTTAGTGGGGATTACAAGGATTTTCTTGCTTTAAGGATTTGTATACGGCATCTGTACACAGCAAATTGGCATTAACCGATGCGGAGAAATTCCAATACTTGAAGGGTTATCTGCGTGGCGAGGCAGCAGATTTAATCAAGCATATCACGGTTTCAGAAGCAAATTATATGCAAGCATGGACGAAATTATGTGAGCGTTACGATAAAAAACGGTACGTATTGAATAATTTAATTCAATTATTCCTGGAACAGCCGACTACTCAACACAGTTCAGCAAAAAGTTTACGTCAACTGTACAATGTATTGGATGAAGTCATCAGAGGACTAGAAGCATTAAGCGATGAAGCAAATAAAAGGGATGCGTGGCTCATTTATTTATTGTTGCGAAAAACAGACAGAGAAACTCAACAAGCATGGGCACACAAGACACTGACGAAGGATTTTCCATCACTCGAAGAATTTCTAAAATTCATTAGTGAGAGAGCCGATGCGCTTGAAGCCTGTGAGCCAACTAACGCAGGGAACACCAAATCAAGTACAAGCAAGGTTACCAAATCAAAATGAGCGAACCGGCAAGACTGATTATTTCTAAGTGTTTGGTTTGTGGGGATTCACACCGAGTCTATACATGTCCCCAGTTCAAGAGCTTAGACATACCACAACGAAGAGAAAAGGCAGCAAAGGTTCGCATATGTTTTAACTGTCTATCAGGAAACCATCGAGCCAACCAATGTCAAAGTCAGGCCAGTTGTATGAAGTATGGACGACGACATCATACACTACTCCATGATGATGTAGCTACTCCATCAGCAAGTACATTGTCGAATACATCAACAGTAGTTGATGCGAATGTTACACCACTTTCAGATAATGCGCAAATTCTAACAGAGTCCCAAACAACGCACGCACTAAATGAAGTAACTCCTTGTGTAACAACAGCCGAACAAACCGTTAATTCAAACGTCTCAAGGGAAGGAAGCACATTGCTGCCGACTGCAGCCGTAGAGTCAAAAAATCAACATGGCCAGTTTATTTGCTGCAAGTTACTAATGGACTCGGGATCTCAAACATCGTTCATTTCTGAGAAATGTGTGCGTAAACTCGGAATTTTAAGACAACAGGGAAAAGTGCGAGTGGAAGGACTCGCAACATCTAACGTGTCCCAAAATTACGACATTAAGTGGTGCCACGAACAGTTGCTGTGATATTCAAGGATATAAGATTAGGGAGTTGACGTTAGCTAATCCATACATATTTCGACAAAAAACAGGAAATCGACATCCTTTTGGGTGCGGATTACTTTTTCTATGTACTAGCTGCTAATCAAGTTTCACTATCATCTAACATAGTAGCTCAGGAAACCTTATTCGGTTATGTTGTTGCCGGTAGGCCAGAGGATATAACGAATGAGGAAGGTAAGTGGAAGCCGTATCATAATTTCAACACCATTATTGCGGAAGATCAAAGTTTAGAGACATTACTTCGGAAATTTTGGGAGCAGGAAACGATTTTAGAAGAAACACCTAGAACAACGGAAGAAGGACTGTGTGAAACGATGTTTAAAACAACAACTACAAAAAACGCGGATGGCAGATTTGTTGTTCAACTGCCCTTAAAATCCACGGCAAGTCCATTAGGAGATTCGTACAAGGTAGCTTTACAGAGGTTGTTATCAATGGAATGGAAAATGAGTCGAAATTCCGATTTCAAGAGAATGTACATCGAATTCATGAAGGAATATGAAAGTCTTGGACACATGAGATTGTTGCAACCAGAAGAAATTAAGGTCAAGGATAAGGAAGTGTATTACTTACCCCATCATGGTGTTTTGCGAGAGAATAGCTTAACGACAAAATTGCGTGTCGTTTTCAACGGATCGGCTAGTTCATCCAACGGTACGAGTTTAAACGACAACTTATTGATCGGTTCGAGGCTACAAGACACATTATATGCCATTTTGTTAAGATTTAGATCGTTCAAGATTGCCATATGTGCCAATATTGCGAAAATGTATTGCCCGATTTTAGTAAATTCAAAGCAAATACCCTTACAACGTATTCTGTGGCGCAATTCATCTTCTAAACCTATTGAACATTACGAATTATTAACCGTCACTTATGGAACATCTTCGGCACCATTTTTAGCAGTGAGTGTGTTATTTCAAATTGCCGATGACTGTGAATTAGAATATCCTCGAGTATCAAAAATCATTAGAAAAAACTTTCACGTCGACGATGTATATTAACTGGCGCAGACGATGAGGAGGAAGCACTGAAGTTAAAAAATCAGTTGCTGACGGTGTTTGACGAATGTGGATTCTCGCTTACGAAGTGGCGGTCGAACATCGCAAAATTAAGAGATGATTACGGATTGACTCAAATAACTGAGGAAGGTCGAGTGTCACAAGTGTTAGGGTTGTATTGGGAACCTCAAAATGATTATTTCTCTTTCAAAAGTTTGAAGTTAGAAGATAGTATATATACAAAAAGAGGAGTGTTATCAGTTGCTTCCCGAATTTTTGACCCTTTGGGGTGGTTGAGTCTTTTCTTGTATTGATCAAAGTTTTTATGCAAGGTCAACGGTTAAGAAAGCTTTCATAGGATGAAAGGTTACCTCAAGAACTTCAAAATGCTTGGACTAATATTAAAATTCAATTTAAATTATTAAATAAAATAGAAATTCCCAGATATGTTTCCAATTTCCAGCCGAATTACCAAATCCACGGATTTAACGATGCAAGTGAAGTGGCCTATTCTGCAGCCATTTATGTTCGTGTACAAAAGGGTAATCACTTCTCAACAACATTACTGACATCGAAAAGCAAGGTCGCGCACATCTGCTCGCAAAACTAGTAGATCGAGTAAAGAAGGCGCTTGAGGTTTCAAATATTAAGGTGTATATGTGGAGTGATTCGATGGTAGTCCTATCTTGGCTATCAAACCATCCTCGCAAATGGAAAACGTATGTAGCGAATCGTGTGGCTTCAATTCACCAACATCTTCCTGAGTCGTTATGGAGACACGTGAAGGGCAGAGACAATCCTGCTGATTTAGCGATTCGAGGAATTTTAGTCGAAAAATTAGTTTCGAATGATTAGTGGTGGAATGGACCAAGTTGGCTGTCAAAGGCGGAAGACCAGTGGCCAATAAACCCGACAATTGGAGAAACACTTTAAGAACTTCATTTGGGGAGCGGGACGAAATTCGTTCACACGAATATAAAGACAGATGAACTTCATCCAATTTGTATGTTATTTGAAACAATGTCAAGTTGGACCAAAATAGTGCGTGTGATGGCTTATATCCTGAGGTTTTTACAAATTGTGAAGAATAAAAATAAACCCTCCAGATTCATTAGCGTAACAGAGTTAGAAAATGCGGGAATCAAAATAATTCAGTCTGTTCAGTATACAGAATTCGCAGCAGATATTCAGTTACTCACAAAATGGAGCGGAACGCTACGAGTAGGTGGTCGGCCGCAAAATTTAAAATGTGCTTATAATATAAAACACCCAATCATCATACCAAAGAGACATGTGTTATTAATATTTATATATAGTTGGTGATAAATTAAATTGATTTTGTATTATCCACAATCCAGTGATACGAACCTTAATTGACAAGGCAAAAACGTAACAATATTTATGCAGTGTTTGTGTTATATAACTTGAGTGGTAATTTGTGTCTGAGTGGAAGTATATGGTAGAAAATGATTATAAGTATATAGACTATAGAGTATTGACAATATAAGCGAATTGCATCTTTATGTATTGTATGATTTTTCCTATATGCGGGATTTTTACTGGTCAGTCCGTTCTGGTTATAACCTTTAAATTAAGACAGTGTTAAATTAAAGGTAATTTCATTTTAGTTAAATGACTTTTCATGGCATATTTATTTTAATTACCTAATAATAAAGTCTCCGCATAATACTATAAAGTCTCTGGAAGGTAAAGTAAAACTCCCACCAATTTTTTTAAAACTGCGGACACAAGGACACAAAACACTAGCGCGGTACACTACAGGGAAAAAACGCAATTGTGAAGCGTTACAAATAGATGCCAAAAAAAAAATTTTAAATAAATATCCCATGAAAAATCACTTAACTAAAACGAAATTACTTTTAATTTAACACTATATTTAATTATATAAGTTACAAAAAAAAATATTATTTGTCACTTAGTCAGAATCTACCTCCAGACGATGTAAGGACTTTACAAAAAGCATAATACGAGAAATTTAATTCCGAACAGTTTTGGATTTGTTTTTCTCCATTGACTAGGGCAAACTAATAATAAAAACGACAAATTGGCAACCCTTTGTACACAAAAAAAAAAACATAAAATTTGAAATAAATTGTTCTCATAATTAATTTCTATTTAAAAATAATTTTAAAATAAATACGGATATTTAATTAAAACGAAGTATTTTTTTTTATTTAGGTGTATTTTTTAATTTATTTATTCATAATGTTAAATTATGTTCATAATTTATTCATAATATTTATTCATAATGTTCACATGTTAATAAATATGTTTTAATTATTCATTTAATTTTTTTTTTTTTTGTTTTTATTTATTATTCTTATTGAACAATTTGAAATCATTTATATTATTATGTACTAAGCACAATGCGCGTAATTATTAATGCATTGATAATTTGATTATCTCAAAAGTGTGTTGCTGTTTAATTTGGGAATTGGATTTTATTTGCTTAATTAAATGTACTATAATAATGAAGTATTCTAGTAATGGAATTATACACAAAGGTACAAATAATTTATACAATTACATACAATAAAATTATTTTTTATTGGTTTGATTTATTTTATTTACATTTGGATGAGCTCTGTTTGGTTTAATATCAAAAGGTGAGGGTTTAATCATCGTGTTCGCCTATGATCGTATTTATGATTAAAATATTGAATTCCAAATGAAAAATTATTAATGTGAATAACAACATAATTACGTATTATTGAAGCATGAATATTTATTAGTTAAATTAAATTTATTTATGAATCAATATAGCTACAATTCATGATGTTTGATCCGACACAGAGCACTTGGTGAATAGATTTTATAGTTTCGGTCTTTTTACGTCCAAATCATTTGACAAACTCAAATTTGACTCATGGAAGGATTATTGGAAAAATAAACATAAAGATATCCAGCTAATCGATAATTTAAAATATTTTCAGAAAATAATACAAAAATATCAGTCAAGTGACATTGCTCGCATTTTGTTTGTATATGTGTAATTATGTTATACAAATACACTACATTTGATTAAGGTTAACCATATAAAATAGGCACCCTTCTGCCGATGGTATTTTTGATCTGTATGTAAGGAATGCATTATTACGCATTATTTTTACTAAATATTTTATGTGTGCTGCCAGCATAGCGGTGTCGAGTCAGTTAAAAAACAAGGCTTCTGTCTTTTAAAAAAAACGCTTAGGCGTTATTTTCATGTGGCCCAAAAAATCTGAAATTTTGAAAAGTGAAAAAATGTTTCGATTAGAATGCTTATTAAATATAACGCAAATACTACAGAACGCTTAGACGTTTAAATCGATTTTTTAAGAAATCAGTAAAACATTACAAATCTAAAAAACTAACAAAAAATATTCAATAAAAAATCATAAAAATTATTCAAAATTAAACATAAATTGATAATCAAAATTTTCAATTTTGGGTATAGGTGATCGTTAATTTTAAAAGAGTTTTTAATCAAGAGTAATTACCATTTTCTTTTCTCACTGTAACGAAGTTATATTGGATAAGTATTGATTGATGATTAACTAGAATTTTGGCTTTTCACTTAATTTGAGGTTTGACTTGACTTTTGTGAAAAATTTGATCTTGTATTTTGACTTGATATTTGACGTGCCATTTAACAAGACTTTTGACTTGGCTTTAACTTGATTTTTTAATAAACTTTTTCATTTGTCATTACCTTAAATTTTATCTAACGGATTTTGTTTCGAGATAGTAACTCTATCATGACAGTTATAGTATCTTGATATTTTGTTTTAATTTACGATTTTTCTCTTTGCACAAATGTATTGATAATTTAACTGGCATATCCGTTTAATTTAAAGTCGTAGCACTATCATGTCAGTTACGTCACCTTCATAAAAATCTAACATAATGAACTTTCTTGATAATTGTCTTGATGATTTAACTATCAAGATAGTATCTTGATAGTATATCAAACATAAAAAAATATTTTAAATGTTCGGATTGTTTAACTGTCATAACGAATATCGTTTCGAGGCGGTAACACTATCTTGACATTTATAGTATCTTCTGTAACGGTCGTGACATTTATAGTAAATTAATAATACATATACCTAACAGACAAAAATATTTTAAATGCTGTTATAATTTAACTGTCATAGCAGATATTGTTTAGAGGTAGTAACACTATCATGTCAGTTATGGCCCATTAATACATCTAACTTAATGAACTTTTTTGATAACTTTCTTAACGGAGATATTATTTTGAAGTGGTAAAACTATGATGACAGTTATAGTATCTTGATAATATATCTGACTAAAAAATATTTTAAATTTCATGATAGTTTAACTCTCATAACGGATATTGTTTCGAGTTAGTAACAATATCGTGACAATTATGTCACCTTGATAATATATCAAACATAATGAACTTTCCTGATAATTTCTTGATAATTGTCTTGACGGTTAACAAGATAGTATCTACACATATTTTAAATGTTATTATAATAATATAAATGCGAGATAGCAACACTATCATGCCAGTTATAGTATCTTGATATTTTAACTAAATTTATGATTTTTCTTGCTGCACAAAACAGTTTTTGAGTTAGTAACACTATCATGACAGTTGTGTCACCTTGATAATCTAACTGTATGAATTTTCTTGATAATTTAACTGCAGTAACGGAAATATTATTTTAAAGTACTACCACTGTCGCGACATTTATAGTATTCTCTTAATATATCTTACACAAAAAAATATTTTAAATATTGGGATTGTTTTTAACTGTCGTATAGTATCTTGATAGTTTATCTAATTTATGATTTTTCTTGCTGCCCAAAAAAATATTTTGCATTTCTTGATAATTTAACTATCATAACGGACATTAAATTGAAACAGTAGCACTATCATGACATTTATAGTACATTGATAATATCAAAAACATACTTTAAATGTCGTGATAGTTTAACTATCAAAACGGATATTGTTTCGGATTAGTAACACTATCATGACAGTTTAAGCACCTTGCTAATAAATCTAACTTTATGAATTTGCTCGATACTTGTCTTGATAATTTAACTGTCTTAACGGAGATATTATTTTGAAGTGGTGTTACAGTTGTTGACAGTTATAATAATATATCTGACTCAAAAAAATATTTGAAATGTCATGATAGTTTAACTCTCAATACGGGTATTGTTTCGAGTTAGTAACACTATCATGACTGTTATGTCACCTAAATTTAACTGTCTTAACGAAGATATTATTTTAAAGTGGTATTACTGTTGTAACAGTTATTGTATCCTGATAATATGTATATCCAACACAAAAGAATATTTTAAAAATTAGGATTGTCTAACTGTCAAAACGGTTCGAGGTAGTAACACTATCATGACAGTAGTTATGGCACCTTTATGAATTTTCTTGATAATTTAACTGTAGGAACGGAAATTCATATATTTTTCTGATTGTTGTTTTTCCTCCCATTCTCACAAATCGAAATTTTGTACAAAGATAGATTTTAGTAATAAACAGTCTCTTTTAGCTTGTGTTTCCATTCGAGTCTAGAATAGAAGGGGACACAGTGGAAGAGAAAACTGCCAAACAGATTTTCTCAAAAACGGGACCGATGATTTTTCAGCAAAAGCAGTAAGAAAATTTACTTCTCTGTTTCCACGATAATGTCGAACTTTTCTAAGAAACTCTTTTCAACGTTAATACACGTTCCAAATTCCAACAATTGTTTCCTGGGTGTTTTTAAGACAATATGAATTGGTTACCATATCCAAGTAACAATTTTTAGAGCCAAAGGCAACAATTTCCTCTACTGCAGTTCTAAACTAAAAAAAATGAGCCTGATAGCTCTACAAGGCAAATATTTTTAGTTTGGAGCTTTACGGATTGTATTCCACCAAAGCACCTATAGTACAAGCCGTCAGCATCAAATTTGAACTTAATATAAGAGTGATAGAAAGATTAAAATAATGGATTATTCATACAACACATATGGAAAGTTATGTTTTTTTAATTTTGTTTTTCTTAAATGAAAAATCTTACAAAACTGAATTTGAATTTTGATTTCTACGTAAAACCACTTTATTTACAAACATCTTTACACCTCATGACGTCACACTTTTCGTTCATGTTTTTTTTTTTATAATAAAAAATGTCGATAAATAGCAAAGAGGTTAAACTAAAGAGGAGAAGCAAACTTTTTAGGCATCTCAACTCAAGCAAAGCACAACAAGAAAAACAAGGTAGGATTAAGATCTCTAGGTGGTCGGATTCCAAAGTTATTGAATTATTGAAATGTCAAACTGTCAATCATTTTTGGTACGTTCGTTCGATGTACTATTATATAAACTAATGTGTAATACAGGCTTTATAAAGTTATACTTAAACACTGCATACTGAAATATTTTTGAGATAATAAAAAAAACTTACCTCCGTTTAGTTCTTCATATAAGTCAGACTTATTTTTTATTGGGGAGATTTTTATCGTGATACATCTTGTGAAATCACAATTTTAAATATTAATAGGTTAAGGGCCCAGGTATCGCATTGTAAGCGAATATCTGTAATTGCAAAAATATAAAAAAAAAGGCATCGAAGAATACTTTCTACGACGAAAAGAAAAGTGCAGTCATTTATTTTATATTGAACAAACGCATTACGATTAGCGTTGTATCTAACAAATATGGCGGACAAAATAGATGTTGTGAATATTAACAAGTTTGACGGTAGAAATTATCGACAATGGAAGTTCCAAATTATGTGTGCATTGCGAGCAAAAGGACTACAAGATATTGTGAATGGTGACAAAGTAAAGCCAGATAAAACAATAATACAGGAACACAAAAAATAGATTAAGGATGACGCGAACGCCATGTTCACCTTAACCTCCGCAATGGCTCTTGATCCAATCACGTTGGTGGAAAATTGCAAGTCGTCAAGTGAGATAATCATCAAGTTAGATTCCATTTACGAACAAAAGACGGAAATGAACAAAATGTTAGTGCATGAGCGATTCCATCAATATAAAATGATTTCAAGAGACACCATTTCCCAGCACATCGCAAAGGTAGAAAATTTGGCACAACAAATTAAAGAAACAGGAGAAGAAGTCAGTGATGTAGCGATTATCACAAAAATACTCGGAAGCTTGCCTCAAAAGTACAGAAATTTAAGACAAGCTTGGATATTGATGGATGTGGCAAAGCAAACGATAGCTAACCTTAAAGCACGTCTTTTCGACGAAGAAGCCAGTCTAATGTCATATGAAGAATCAGACTCCATGGAAATAATCAAGGTCTGGTTATCAAAGGAAAAGGTACCGTAAAAATTCAAAAACTTATCGGAGAAAAGTGGCACGAATGAAAAATAACAAATGTGTTATACGTACCGGATCTCAAGAAAAATTTGTTCTCCGAAGGTGTAATAACGGCGAAAGGCATGAAGATTATCAAAGAAGACAACCATGCTGAAGTTTACGAAAACAGCAATATAGTAGCCTGCGCAATTCGAGAATCAAACAATATATACCGATTGTTATTTCGAACAATCACTGCCTCTGAAGCGAATGCAACGACCAGTGTAGATATAAAATTATGGCACGAGAGACTTGGACATATTAAAAAGCAAGCGATAAAAGAAATGGTAACCAAGGGAGACATTAAGAATGTCAGTATTGACAACATCAACAAATTTTTCTGTGAACCATGTGTCTATGGAAAAGGTCACAAGTTACCATTTAAAACAGTAGTAAACAGAAAAACCAAACCCGGTGAGTTTATACACAGTGACATATGTGGTCCCATGTCTCAACCATCAGTCAGTGGAATGAGATATTTCATTCTTTTCAAAGATGGCAACTTCGGTTATCGTGTCATTTACTTCATTAAACATCAATCAGATGCTTTCGACTCTTTCAAAGATTTTGTCAATCACTCACGCAACAAGTTCGGGTCGCCACCAAAGGTCTTACACGTTGATAACGGAACCGAATACTGTAACAACATTTTCAAGGAGTATCTCTCAAAAAATGGAATATCTTTGGAAACAACAGCTCCCTATACACCCGAACAGAATGGGAGAGCGGAACGAGACATGAGAACTATCGTGGAGAGTGCACGATCGATGATATATACAAAGGATGTTCCAATTAAATTTGTGGAGTGAAGCTATCAACACAGCAGTGTATATTCTAAATCGCACTCCAACCACTCAAGCACCCGATTCAACCCCATACCAATTATGGACAGGTAAGAAGCCTATTTTTGGATGTGAGGCGTACATGCATATTCCAAAAGAGCTTCGTACAAAACTGGATCCAAAGTGCAAGAAACTAATGTTTGTTGGCTACGACGGAAATTCTACGAATTATCGCCTTTATGATGAATAATCCGGAAAAATCAAAGTTTCTCGCAACGTTATTTTCAACGAAAATGCAGCGGTTCGTTTTCAAAGAAGAAATACGGTTGAGATACAAATAATACAAGACAACACTGATGATGGTTGTACTCAATCAAATGAACACGAAAACCAAACAGAAAATCTTGAATCTGAAAATAATAGAACTGAAGGAATTCAAGATATAGAAGACGATTTAGAGAAACAAGAAGCAACAACACAGCAGTCAATAAATAGTCAAGTCAATGCTGACTATAAGGTACACAATCGCAACGAAATCAGAATGCCTGCACGATACGACTACGAGGCGAATTTTGCTGAAGCTGACATTCCTGAGATGTATGAGGAAGCGATATCATGTACAGAAGCGAAAAATTGGACGAATTCAATACAGGAAGAATTAGATGGACTCGAAAAGAACAACACATGGGAGGTTGTTGAGTTACCACCCGGTAGAAGTACCATTGGATCAAAATGGGCTTTCAAAGTTAAAAGAAATCCGAATGGAGATGTTGTTCGGTACAAATCAAGACTTTGTGCAAAAGGGTATGCACAAAAACAGGGCATCGACTACAATGAAACATTTGCACCGACAACACGTTTTGCCTCAATTAGGATTCTTCTCTCCGTTGCAGCAAGAAATAATTTTGAGACAATGCAGTTCGATATAAAAACAGCGTTCCTGTACGGCAATTTGCAAGAAGACATTTATTTGACCCCACCAGACGGGACGGTATGGTATGTAAGTTAAAAAAATCATTGTGCGGCTTAAAACAAGCTTCGCACTGTTGGAATACAACTTTTCACAGTTTTTTGAGCAAGTACGGCTTCGTACAAAGTAATGCTGATAATTGTGTCTATCGAGGACAATTCAATAATGTGAAAGTACTATTAATACTATATGTTGATGATGGATTAGTCATGGCTGAAACCAAAGAGGCACTGAAAATAGTACTTCATCATCTACAAGCGACCTTCGAGGTTAAAATAAACGAACCGGATAATTTTGTTGGACTGAAAATTGAACGAAATCGTGAAAAACGTTCCATTTTTATTCATCAGACAGACTATATAAATCAAATTATAAAACGATTTAACCTTGAAACAGCAAATCCTATAAGCATTCCGGCTGATCCACAGATACATCTCAATTCAACAGACAATAGTCAAGAATCAAAAGAAAAATCTTTTCCGTATCGAGAAGCCGTCGGTTGTCTAATATTTGCCGCAACAGTCAGTCGACCAGACATCTCCTTTGCAGTGGGAGTTGTCAGCAGATTCCTGTCAAATCACACGGATACCCATTGGAATGCAGTAAAAAGAATAATTAAATATTTAATTGGCACAAATAATCGAGGAATTGAATACAAACATTCAATCAATGCTGAACAACTTGTTGGATATTCAGACTCGGACTAGGTAAATGACATCGATACACGAAGATCAACCTCCGGATATGTTTTCATGCTCAATGGTGGACGGATAACATGGAACAGTCAACGATAACATTCAGTCGCACTATCAACGACCGAGGCTGAATATATGGCTGGTTGTGCAGCAGTTAAAGAAGTGACTTGGTTGCGTCAGTTGTTAAAAGACATCGGTGAAGAAGTGAATGGTCCCTCCACACTATTTATAGACGATCAAAGTGCAATTCGATTGATTCATAATCCAGAGTTCCACAAACGAACCAAGCATATCGATATTCGATATCACTTCATCAGATAGAAACTGAAACAAGGAGAAATTTATGTACAATACAAATGTACTAAAGATCAATTGGCCGATATCTTCACTAAACCACTACCCTCGGATAGATTCAAAACTCTACGAGACTCTATTTCGACGATTAAGATTTAAAAGATTTGCAATGTATTCAATTCAAATAACTCAAAATTATATTTTGTTGACGAGTTCTCATTTAGTGGGAGTATTGAATTATGGGAATGTCAACCTGTCAATCATTTTTGGTACGTTCGTTCGATGTACTATTATATAAATGTGTAATACAGGCTTTATAAAGTTATACTTAAACACTGCATACTGAAATATTTTTGAGATAATAAAAAAAACTTACTTCCGTTTAGTTCTTCATATAAGTCAGACGTATTTTTTATTGTGGAGATTTTTATCGTGGTACATCTTGTGAAATCACAATTTTAAATATTAATAAAAGTGATAGATGGATTTTATTGCATTTTATTGTATTTTACAGATTAACACGGAGAAGTATATTAGTATTATTTACACGAGAAAAATTATTCAACACTCCATAGATAGATAGGTTTCAATATTTTGAATTTATTTGAAGTTAATATTTCCGAAAATTGTAAGAGAGTTTAATCCAGTTTCGAACTGATGAGCTTATGATTGTCCAGATGCCGCGGCCATCATAAGCTCATCAGTTCGAAACTGGATTAATTTTCAGAAATATTAACTTGAAATAAATTAAAAACTAGAAATCTCTAGAATTTTAACTCGTGAAAAAATTAAAAATCTAGCAGTAATTTTAGAAGACAAATGAAAAAATATATCGTCACAATCGTTTTCATCCCGTTCATCTTCCGTCATGTCCTTATATTTTGACGTTTTAGAGCACAAGGCCAAGCAACCTATGTGACCTTATCTGGTTGTAAAAATGTCGTTTTCGGATTTGCGTATTTTGCTATTTAAGTTTGGAGGAGGGTACCACCACCTCCTGGTATACCTCCTCCATTTTGTCGCTTTATCGAAATTGACTAAAAAGATAAATTTGACGAACATTTGACGGCCACTACACGAGAATGAACTAGAATTAATAGAATATCAATAACAAATAATATTACAGTTAATTTGCTCTACTAAAGTAGTCAACAACTCTGTTAACAATTTTTAATGTGTTATAGAGCTACCTGTTATGTAGATTGGGGTTGTTAAAAAAATGTTAATCTATTTATTAATTTATAATTTGTTTCTTGGGCTGTAAAGGGGAAAAACAAATTTTAAAATTTAATTTTTAGTTTTTAAGTTTAATTCCAAATTTGAATATAAATAAATTCGACTCTATTGAAGTAAGTAAAATTTAGCAATAATTAACTAATCTCGATTTCGAATTTCAGAAAGTCCCGTGGAACCTGCCTCAGCTTTCCAGAATCTTCAAGCATATAGCGGATATGTAGTTTTTAAAATTGTGCCGTCTTGTACTAAGCTTTATCTTTATCATATGTAACTCCAATAACACAATACTAACTATTGACTAGTAACCGCGTCAAGGCGTATTATGTTATGTGTATAACAGGAGCACAGTGGGCCCGGCGACCGCCAGGAGACTTACTAAACGCTTGGTTGTAAATTGCCATCATTCAATTAATATATCGTCGTGTCCAAACAGGAGTGTGAACCAGAAATGTGGCAAAAATTGTATTAAAAGATGGTTCGGCCGGATTTAGCAATAGAAATTTTGAGCGCCTCGCCTTAGAATTGGGGAGGTGTTATACTTATTAGAACATGACGATAACTTCTTTGTTTTACTGAGAAGTTAATTTGTAGATTAAATTTGAATTTATTTCACTAATTTATAAAATGTTTCAGAGATTTAAATTCTAAATAATTTTCTAGTTCAGGAAAGTAATATTTAGTAATAATTGATTAATATTTCGATTTTCACAAATACCTGTGGAACATCCAGTGGATATGATGTAGTTTCGAAATTGTGTCGTCTTGCGCTAACGATTTTGTCATATAAATTACTAACAAAAAAAATTAACAGAAGAAACAGCAAAGGAAGACATTTTAATATTGGTTACTGGTAACACTAATTATAATTCATTATAATAAAAATTCATATAGGTCATCTCTGAGCCACTATTTTATAAGCTTAACTAAGATTCAATTCAATATTGATTTGAAATCAACCATGATTTGATCGGTATTGTAGGATTCTAAGTAAGAAAACTAAAAATATGTTTTTCAAGTTATCTGGGGACCATTTGTTGAATTATGTATATGTCTGAATTTATCTACCGCTATTCTGACTGTAATTTCCCGAATTGTAATAATGATTGTTTTAAAATTGAAATTGTCAAGTCCTTCAGATATCTTCGTCTCCACCTGTATGTTGGACTTAATTGGTAGTTGCATATTCAAAATCATAAAAGACAATTAGGTTCTGTTTTGCGTGCAATCTATACGCTGCGCTCTTATTGTCCTCCATAAGTTTTTATCATGCTTGCGTTGGCTCCCCTTTAAGTTATGGAATTCCCTGCTGGGTGGTGCTTTTAATTGTACGTTAAAACCTCTAATCACGTTAAAAAACCATATTATTGGTTCCATGATTTTTATGAGCCGTACCGTGCTAATAAAATGTTTCCTCTCCAACACCTATGTGTTTTTAGAGTTGTTCGTTTGTTTTATTATCGAAGTGGTCAGAGAGTAGTGAGGTTTGTTTCTGCTTACGATTTTGAACTTTTTAGCGTTATTTCCTAGTTATTGGTCCGTATTTCATTAATTGGCTACCATTGCAAATCCGATCACTGATCTCCATTAATTAATTTTTGAAGCTGGTGATAGGTTGTTTATTTGAAAGGAAGGATGTTACATTTCTTTTCGAGGTGGTCTTATAAGTTTATTTTTACTTTTTTTTATTTCTCTTTTAATTAATTATTTTTATATTTTGTATTTTTGTTTTACTTTGACATCTTTTCTATTGTAAATTTTGTATAATTTGCTTCTTATTATTTGCTTCTTATAATTTGCTGCTAATTGATTTCATTTTCATTTTAGTGGCTTCCAGTACTGTCCTTTGATAAAGGAAACTATTCTTCTTCCCATAATTGTTAATCTTTTTGTATATTTAGTTTTATAGTTTTGTTATGGTTCTAGAGAATTTAAAAATAAACAAATTAAATAATTATATTTGAGATTTTCAGAAGTATTCCAGAAATCTGATTCATCGAGCCAACAAATATTATTTCAGAATGCAGTTTACATTTTCAATAAATCATAACTATTGGCTATACTTAGGTGTCTATAACCGTATGTTGTGTGTAACAAGGTGTTCGGTGGGGCCCGGCCATTTTCGGGAGATTCTGCTTATAGCTTGGTCGAGCAGTCCAATCAATTCGTGATAACCCTTAAGAAAAGTATTTCTTTGCACCGCATTACTAAATCCCATAAATCCATTGGTCCAATAGGTGACCGATTTGAGTTGAATTTAATATTTTTTATGTAATATCGAATGATGGCATCTGCTTTCGATACATAAATTCCATCCATATGACAGTTTGGAAGTAGCTGCCCCGAGTAGTTTGTTACACATTTTCTGTGTAGACTTCATTTATCTAATCTTAATTGTGCTAACTCCGACTTTTCAGCTTCTTACTAAATTGAAATATTCTGAACATTTAACTGATTTGTCAGATTTGAGTTCATAAATTTTCGAATCCAACTTTACTACTTTAATGCATACTTCGGGTTTTTATTCATAATATCGTATATGCACCACTCATGGATCCACTTATCACATGCATTACATCTTCCAACTACAAACAAACATTTTACAAATTTTCCACTCAGAATTGTCATTCTCAATTTCACCCCTTGGGTTATTCATTCCGTAACATAATTCAACTTTGGATTTATCTAATACTACCGGAAAGCAGTTGAAACGCCACTTTCCGGTTATACGTTGTTCTAATAAAAAATTATATAATTTATCTTATTATGCTTGTACTTCGAAATTTAATTGTTCAATAATTTATTTATTTAATTATGTGACTATTTATTAAGATTTATTAGCGTTTTATTATTTATGGGAATGTACAAAAATGTTTAAATTATTTCACTGTGCACCCCACAAACGTTATAGAACTATCTTTCCAATTTTGTTAGAATTAATTATTTATCACTAATTAATTAAAATATAAATTTAATTAAAATTAGTTTATAGAACGTTGTTTATGTGTTATCGCCGATCCGAATTTTTGAACCAGTGTGAAATTAACAAATTATATCTATGTACTTTAGAATTACCCACTTTGCTTCAAATTAGTTTGAAGGCATTTTTTTTAGTTGCTGTTTTGTCATTGATTAGTGGTATACGAGCCAAACCGAATGAGCGTCTTAATTTCCTTGAACCGTTCAACTTACATTTTTGCGCGATAAGGCGCGAAAGAATTATTTTTCCAAAATGTAATCCACAAAATTCCCAAATATGCATAAAATTCATCCTTAAGTTTATTAGGATTTTGATTATCCACAAGAGGTAGTCTTTTTCGTGTCTTCTTATGTTCATAGTACACCTCCAAATTATTTATATTTCTCAGTTATATCGTTATAATGATGCTGTGTATAAAAATGTATTAATATATCGTCGGTGCACAAGAAGATTGTCATCATTTTTGAGTTATTTCCAGAAATAAGTAGCTAATATTTTCATGAGGGAGAACGGTAGAGGAAAAAATCCACGAATAAACTGTGATTATGTTGTTGCATTAAATAAAACCAATTGCTCTACATATACTGAAAAACTAACTTTTTTGAGTTGTGCTACTGCTCTTGTGCACCGATATGTATACATACCATATAATAAATTCAATGTCACTTCTCACAAACATATTTAATTAAATCCTGAGCACATATCCATTAAAATATTTCATTATCAACATACTATAAAAATTACTGAATTAAAATAATTTTCATCTTACGTCCATTCTGTATTACAAATCCGGTTCACATAATACAAAATTTAGATGTTCTGTATATTTTATGAATGTATATTTACGTGGAATGAACACATACCTATGTACATAATAAACTCCCGTAAGTAAAATTATTATAAGGAATTCACCAAATTTATCACAGAATAATTTTTATTCCAAAAAAAAAATATAAAAAAATGTGATTTTTTGTGGTTGGAGGAGTATGGCGACATATATACTTACATACATCGGGTGATATATATTTATCTCTTTAAATTACTTATAAAGTGAGAAAAGGCATGGAAGATTGTATTTTTTTCTGTATTTCTCAATATATTCAAAAACATGAGACCGAGACCACACGTAACGAAACATAAAGAAATGTAACGCATTTATTTTACTTGCTTTATACTTTTATTTAGGTAAGTTGGTTATCCCACGATCTTTCCGATTCACCGTGGCTTCTAAGCTAATCAGCTGTTACATGAAACACCTGGCAACGCCGGGAATCTTAGAAACACCACGTTTTAGGATAACATCTACGTACCGCTTCCTAAGGTTTTCTCAAGAAAATTCGTAAAACTACTTATCCATTTATTCGATATACAAACATTTTTCGAATAGAAAAGACCTTACGACAGCTTCACGTGTCGGCCATTTTGATGTCCGCTTACTAGGATTTTTTCAAGAAAATTCGGAAACCCACCTACTAATCCGATAAATTATATGAGATTATGTCAAACATTATTATCCAAAAGCCCTAATCCTCCACTTATTTCAAAATTCAGTTATTTCAAACAAATTCGATGGCAACCATTGTTCCGTTGTCTTTGACGATATTGCCTAAAGAAACTATCAATTTTTTGTGAAAAACATGAGTATCGAACTCTTCCACATGATTTAGCCATGTTAATGCTGATTGTTTAGATTATATTATACGAGAGTTGATTACCTTCCTTTTGTACTAAACTACAAAACAAACCAACTATTCCGTCTTTGTGGAAGTCAGTAACCTCAATTTTATCATTATTGTCGCAAGAATCATTAACATAATCATGATGTCAGTACTATACTTTAAAGTTGCACAGTTCTTTCAAGTTGCACAATTTTTAGGGAAAAATCAAATGATAAGCTTGAATTTGACCTTGAGGTCAAATTTCAAGGTCATTTCAAGGTCAAGTATTTTTAACTCTGTATTCTGAAAGTTGAACTCTGTATTCTGAAATTTATTACATTTAATATTACATTTTTGAAAGGAATCATTTTTTGTATACCGTCTTTTTACTATTATACATACATACATATATCGAGGGCAAATGATAGGTTATAGGTAGGTATCACATATTGCAAAATATGACAATACAAATTGCTTCTACTGAAATCAAACAACTTGTAGAAGTGGTGCGCAACCCGCCGCCTGTCTAATGATTTAATGTGGCCCGCGTACTATTTCGATTGTATTGAAATTTATAATTCTTTATTTCAAATTAATATTGAAATAACACTAATTATTCAAAAGTCAAAACAATTATATTATTAGTTTTACCACTATAACGAAGTTATATGTATTGCGTCAGTATTGTAATCGCGAAAAAAATGTTGTACCAGATTTTCACATTTTTCGACGAATTAGTTTACCAGGCTCTAAATCAAAAAAAAAATTCGTCGATTAAAAAAATGTCATGCCCCTCCTTCTATCCTTCAAATCATTCATTTTTGTTATTTTTGTTTTGCCTCCCTCACAAAGATACACCGTCCAGGTACTGAAGCACTGAGTAAAGAATTATATGAGCCAATTCTCACGTTGCTCACATAATGTTGTGATCAGAACCAACCGCATAAATCTTCAGAAAAGAAATTTTGAGCATTGTGGATATGCGCTGAATGGAGTAATTTAAATTCTTAGGAATTTTCCACAGTAGAGATGTATAACTGAAACAAATTTTTAAAGGTCGAAGACGAAAAATGGCGAATGCCATTCTTCGGTAAATGGCGAAGATTCTTCTTTCTCAGGCTATAATTGGCTCCGACATTAACAAATTCATTAATCTTCATCAAATAAATGTTTAAGGATTTTCAATGCCTGAAGTAGCGGCCAATATTTTGTTAATTTCGGTTTATTACTCATAATTCTTATGATATGCTTCTGGGCAATAACCACTGGTAAATTTCTAGCGAAATAAGTAACTTCCCAACAAACCAGAATATTAGACAATCTCGACTCCACAAGCGCGAAATAAACATTCTTCAAAACACCAATAGTTCCATGGAGCAATCTATAATGAGCCTAAGATATTGAAATCTTTGAACACATTCAATTTGGAAACAATCTTTCATACAAATAGCTTGGTTAGCAATATTAAGATCATTAAATGTATAAAACATAAGTTTAGATTTCGAACTCAAGCGCATAAAATGTGTAACCCAGCATTTTCCCAATCAAATTAAATCGCGTTGTAATAGTTCAACGTTACTGTTTCTATGTGGTTTATTGTACATAAAAACTTATTAACTTTACTTCGGAAATAAACTTAGCATAAAATATTGAATTTAGATAGATTAAAAACAGCAAAGATTCCAAAACGGACTCCTGTGGAACTCCATCATTAATTAATTTGGTTTGGCTTTGCGATCTATCCAACAAATAAGAAGTGAATCATTGTAGTGTTAGTCCATCAGAACCAGCAAAATAAAGTTTCTCCAATAATAAAATGATTCATCATATCAAGTGCCTTTTTCAGGTCTACAAAAACCGATACAACAGAATTTCTTTGGTCAAGACTTTTATATAAAAAGTTGGTGACTTCCAGTTCCAGTAATGCATTTTGTGTACTTTTGAATTTTCTAAACCTAAATTGCACCTTAAGCAAAACATTCGATTTACTCAAGAACTCAGTAATTCTTGAATGAGCTAGTTTTTCAATTATGTATTTTGAATTATTTTGAATAGTTCTTTTGATCTCCACTTTTAAAAACAGGAATAACCTATATGCTTGTTTGTACCTAAACGGAAAAATTCCCGAGGAAACACTAAAATTCACAACATCTAAAAAATGAAGTTTAATAGTATCATTCCAGACCATAGTCACTAAAAAAACTCAGCGATTTTAAGGTTATTAAAAATTGGGTGATTCTCATCCACCACAATTTCGTCAATTTCTGTATTTTGCTTTTCTCTTGTTTAACATAGGCCGACAAAATTTGGCCAAACCTCTTATCCAGAAACCAGAATATACTTTTCCGAAAGTTTTTGATGCGCTGAATTCGAATCCGAGATTAGAATTTCTCTGATGGCTCTGGTTTTCGAGATATTCTAATCTAACAGTGCGAAAATCACGGATCTTCGAGATGGGGTCCGAAAGAACTACTCTCCCTCTTAATCGCATGATTTGTCCGGATATCTTTTTCTATCTCTGAGAAATCGTATGTTGAAATTAAGCAAAAACGAATTAGGATAGTTAAGGAGTAATTTGGTCTCCGACAGATTTTTATGAAACTTGATTTAAAATCGAAGTTGCCACTTTCAGCACGAGAGTTGTAAGAGCTAGTGATTATGATAAAGACTATATTAAACTTGCTTTATATATTGTTGTATGGGTGTGGAAGGTTGTTGTTTAAGTGATTGTTAATTTATGGTAAAGAATGTTTCAAATTAGACATATTTTGAGTTTAATAAATAAATAGAAAAGCTAATGCATCGAAGAATTTTATTTATTCGACGCCTTTCATATTCCAAAGTTTGAGAAATAAGTCGAACCGCTTAATTTCAACCTACAATTTCTCAAAGATAAAAAGAGGTATCCGGATTTATCCAAAAGCATTCTTCAAGAGGAACAGTAGTTCTTTCGACTCCATTAATGGTTTTATGCGCCGACAGTAAAATGATCTGTGGTCAAACGTTTTTGTTTAAACTTTAAAATTTGATTGCTGTAAAATTTTGAAAATGACGTATAGAACAAAATGACATTGACGACTTTGAAGGAACCTATTGTTAAAATTACTCGAAATGTCAATCACAATTGGGACAATTCAAGACGTCAAAAACTTACATTATATTAATACATAAGTTATGTTATTAAAATAATTTTTGTGACAAAATCTGTGTAATTTTGTGCATAATCAAACAAAAGATTTACTGAAGGTTAACATAACCTCAAAAAAAAATGACGTACATGCTGCTTGTGCGTACGTTTGGACATCAAAAACTTTTTTTTTTGACAGCCCAATCGAACTCGACATAAATGTATTTAAATTGTTCGTGACATCTCAATAAAATACTGCTATTGTTCTATTCATTTTTCCCCCTTTTTGATGTGAAACCATCTTTAGCAGAGGTAAGTAAAAAATCTCTTGTACTAATACTGCTACCAGTGCCAGTGTGTATAACAATAATTTCGAAAAGGTCTCAACTCTTGGAGATATGCCCTTTTCGAATTTAATGCATTTTATTTAATTTTTCAGGCATGTGCCCTTTTCAAAATTGCTTATTCAATTGTATTTGGAACAAAGAGAAGTACAAGCGTGTGCATCTTAAGTATTGATCATGCAGCTGCTATACTGAAGAATAGTCGTTCGAATTTCTCAATGTCAACAAACAAAAATATAAATTTTCATTTTCGGTTTTACAGTTAAGGGCGGGAAGGTTCATCCTCCAAACCCAAAATAGAACAACATATTGGAAGGTATAGTGGAAGGTATATTCAAATACTTCTCTTTTCCCTCCCACATATAATGTAATAATACAAGACAAGTCGTTATCTTGTTAAAATTTACTTATCTATTTTAAACTTATTTCGCTGACACAAAAATTAATAAATTAAGAGTTGTTAGGAAATTAATAAAAAAAGACTTTCAAAAATCAAATATTAAATTACAACAAAAAGTAGAAGAGAAAAAATTGTCTCCCCTTGGAAAGTTTTTTGTAAACATAAGCACGTTAGAAATTACTGCATTAATCAAGTAAATAATTGTATATATTTTTATATCTTGTTATCAAAAAAATAAAAATTTAAACAACTTTGTCGTGATAACATTACAATAACAACAAAGCAGCGTATAAGAAGCACCACATGATTTCTATTACAGAAAGATTGGTTCAATTCTAACTACCTCGCACCATTCCATATTACATATATAAGTTGCTTTTAAAAAATAAATAATTTACTCAGCTTTTTGTTATTTCGTTCCTTGCATGATAACAAAACGAAACAAAAAATTTATGGAATAAGCTTTTTGTTAGTTGCGTGTACGCGTAAAAATACTTCTGTTTTTTGATAACGATTTTACGACGTGAGACCACGGTGAGGGATTTTTTTTTTTTATTTTTTGTCGATCGTCAAATTTAAGGCATTTATATTAGATATAATATAATATTTCTATTATATACTTTCGACTCGTGCCTTTTGAATTCCTCGAACGTGTTTTTCATTTTTCATTTTCGCTATGGCAATTACACTGATTTAATATCGCTTAAGTTAAGATACATATACAATTTGTAAATGTTTTATTTTTAGGGTGGGATTATTTTTTGTAGACATATTATTATGGGTAAAGCATATTGTGTGACATTATTATATGTATTTTGGAGCCTATTATCAAAAAACCATTATTGCGTATCGACCATTGTTTAAAGAAAGACATTTGGTCTGGTTTAACAATAGAGCTTCTAAAAAAATGCTTAAATAAAGAAAAAATTTTAAATTTATTTTGTTTTGGCTTCCCTTGGTTTTTCTGGTTCAAATCACTTTGGCTCAACAATCTAATTCTTACGCATCTGCATAACAAATAAAATTAGACTAGAGGGTCAAAGCTTTCCTATAGCTATAGCTTTAAAATAGAAAAAGAACATAAGAATATTCCTTTTCATATATTAAAGTCGCATTCAAACCACCAAAATATGTAATTATGTACTGACCCAGGCTGTATGCATGCCAATACAAAAAGAGGCCAACATGTATTTTTAATTATATTCCTATCCTTGTTGCACATTATTTTGAAAGAAAATAAAGGAGATTCTGTTGTTTTTATATGAGTAGAGAATAAAATTTTATGAGTGAAACTCGCTGCGTGAAATTTGCAACTGCAGAGCTCGTCATTTGCATACAAAACAAAAATAAACTACCATTATAACATATTGTTTTTAACTGCCATCGCTTCCGGGTTCATGGATATCTTCAGTTTTTTTTGGTTGTATTGTATTTTGTGAGTAAACAAATCTTTCACTTCTACTGTATCCAGTGGTAAATTTGAAGCGGAATTTCAAGGTTTTGGCGAGAAACTTAAAACTGATATCCTTCCTTGCCAATCAAAACGGTTGAGACGGTTGAACAGATCACCAACTTAAACGATCGTCTGGAGAACTTTGAAATTGACAAATGATCATATGATTTGTTAGTAACTAGTATACTGGCTCAAGATTTTAGTAACGTTCTGGGTATTGTGAACAAAATGGCTGTTTGGTGCTTATAATGATGCCTACAGATCCGGTGGGGTGATCGTTTTAAAATGTCTGTCTTCTTTGCCTTTCTTTAGCTTAGAACTTAACCTTAGCTGATATTGTTAAGGTTGAATGGAGTTTTATTATTATTTATTATTATTTGTTTTATTACTTATTGTTTATTATTTTATAAAAAATCGCGATAAATTGGTTTTGATGTTGCCCAAATACTCCACTTTTTTCATTATGGTTGTTTAGTCGGGCATGACATAAAATACAATGAAATGAAGTTAGGGTAATAAAAAATATCATGATATTTTGTATCACTTTTGCCCGACTGAACACTATAGGATTATTGGTGACATTAACATCGAATCTAACATCGATTAGAGAGAGAGAGTTCACTCAGACGTGTGTGGGCCTGCAGAAGCTAATACCTTTGATGGTTACAGATATTTTTTTTTGTATCATTTATCAGCGATTACACGCACGTAGCGGTAGTATTTTTGCTGAGAAATAAGTCTGAAGTATACGATTGTTTCAATGGTTTCATGTGACAATTTCGGTGAATATTTGTCGTTTGCAATTCTCCAATGAAGAGTCTCTGTAACGGAAGCGATATTAAACTGGAATTTACACCTGCTTATAGTCCAAAGTTAAATGATGTTAGCGAAAGAATGAACCACATTCTCGTAGAAAAGGCAAGGTCCATATGCTTAATGGAGCCAAACTGCCAAAGGAATTATGGAGCGAAGCACTCGAAACAGCTATGTATCTAGTAAACAGAAGTCCTACTGTTCCTTTAGAAAATTAAGCGCCTCTTGAAACGTGGTACAAACGTCAACCAGACATATCAAAGTTGAGAATTTTTGGGTGTCGTGCATTGGTTTATATACCGAAGCAATTGAGATCCAAATTCCAAGATAAAAGTAAAGAGTACATGTTGGAAATGGTGAAAGCTGTTGCTTGTTATTTGACAAAATTAAGAAACAAATTGTTCGACAAATAATGTAAAATTCGATTATAGATGTTTCGAATTTGATAAAGAAGAGGAGCTTTTTCTGATGATGTAATTCAAGTGATAAATGAAGAAAATGACCAAATGTTATCACCTGCATAGGAACCAAGCGCAAATTTTAGAGAAAAAAAAAACTCGATATAAAATTTTATTAAAAAAAAAAATTGAATGCAACCAAAACTGCTGTAAAATAATTTCGTGTATGAAACCAAATTAAAAAACTCGATATATTAGCGAAAATTTTATTAGTACGTATTGAGGTACATACTTATAAAATATTAAAAAGTCGTTTATACATTTCTAAACCCAAATAAATTATCTTTTATATTTTTTCACAAATGTACATAAGCTAAGCGAGCAAAATTTGCATTTCTATTCCTATGTCAGCTGCCAAAGAAGGCGCACATATATAATTTAAGTATACGACTGGATTATTTGTGATTACATATTTTGAACCCAAAATGATACGTGTGCTAACGTTTGCTTTTTCTGTTTATTCGAGATAAACAAATCTCTCATTTTTCTTTGTAATTTCATAATAATATGTCTTACTATTGGGAAACATACAACCGACAAAAAGACAGTTTGGTACCATATTAAAGAAAATTTGAATTTCGTTGGACCCTTTATACTTTCGTGGTTATCCAAAACTATTGGTGGATCCGCTGGGACAGGCGCTAATTTTTCATATAGAGTTTGAGATAAAACTAACTTTATTTAAATGGCACGTATAAGCATGTCTGTTTGACTACATAGGCCGTTATAACCACGTAACTTGGCGCACATTGGCTAAACGATATTTTAAACAATCATATTAAAAACAATTTATTCTATTTGTTTTTAATTAGAAAGAAATTAAAATCGCGCCAACTAAAAGTATCCGCGCCTAATCTTTTTAATTTTTTTTTTTTGGTTTTAATCTATGCAATCTGTTCTGGGGCTCAAGGCACTCCCAACTCTTTCGCAGTTCATTTTTACCGTCCTACTTTACGCAGTGGTAGCCAAATCAAGGACGTACGGCTATAGATCCGTTTTGTATAAACCACCTGCACATTGCATTGCTTCATGCCAACCTATAGCGCTGACATGAAAGGCGGGTCGGCCCATGGATTTTGCACCTAATATGCGCCTAATCTTTATGCCACAACAATTTTGTCAAAACGTCAAAATTTTTTGTAAATATAGCAAAATGAATAAAAATTGCACAGGTGTCTGCTGTAAAAAAAAATTACAACTGAACGGAAGTTTTTCTAGCCAACTACAATAAATTTACATATATCGAGGTTTTTTTTCGCTGAAATTTGCGCTTGGTTCCTATGCTGTGTCGTCTATTAGTATTGAGAAAAATGTCTCACCAAATTCTTCCCCCATGACATCAGCTACAGAATATGAAAAGGATGAAATACAATTAACAAAACCAGTGAAATTAAGAGGCCAGCATATTTATCTGATTATGTTTAAAAATTCTTATAGCATTTCTAAGAGGAGGAAGTGTATTTCCATTTCGGCTAAAGTTTAATTTACGTGTACATCGGGAAAATCAGGTAAGGAGTATATATTTTGTAAATTTTTGAATGTAAGATTGTGCATCTGTAGTTTTTAGGAGGGGGAAGCCAAATTTCCCCGGAAAACTACCTCATTTTCCCGGAAAATTTCCACTTTTTTATTTTTATTTTTTTCACAATAAAGTAAGATGTTATAATTAACAAATATAATTTAACAAAATAATTTTTTATTTTTGTTAATTATAATTGCTTCATCAACCTTGCAGACACAGATCAAAGAGTTTTTTTTCGCCCTTAACGCTTCTTCTGATAGTACCACAAATGTTAAAATATTTTAAAAGAATTTTTTCCAAACATTTCTTATATTAGCAAAGATTAATAGTTTCAAGATTTTTATTAATAATAATTGCTTCTTCAACCTTGCAGACACAGATCAAAGAGTTTTTTTGACCTTATCGCTTCTTCTGATAGTACTACAAATGTTAAAGAAAGCCACTTTTGTAAATATAACAATTTTTTTAACATAATTTTAATTCATTGTATACCTAAGAGGATGCCTTATAATTGCCGTTGCCTCCGGGTCCACGCTCATTGAGCGGGTGTTAATAAGTGACCTAGGTATAAGGCGGGTCACGCTAAATGATGGCAAATGGGCCGGATTAAGGTGTAAAGCGACCCGTGCTGACGACCTGCCAGACTGGGGGTCCATTTAACAAATCCCAGTCGTGAACGGAGCCCTCTGGATACCTGGCGACCTCCAGTTGTAATTAGCCTTACCTGCGTATACGGATTTCTGTGCAGGCGGACCTTCATTTCTCCGATACTCG
The DNA here is from genome assembly GCA_958295665.1 of Tipula vernalis. Taxonomy (NCBI): domain Eukaryota; kingdom Metazoa; phylum Arthropoda; class Insecta; order Diptera; family Tipulidae; genus Tipula; species Tipula vernalis. Next base: position 148,431,295 of record OY282560.1, on the reverse strand, counting down.
TGGGAATCTAATGGAAGGATCAAACAAAAATAAATCATAGGGCACCGGCTCTCCTCAAAAGCCGGTATCAGCGAAGGGAGGTACCTCGAACCAGACGGGTGGGGCCTCGAAGGGTGCAAAGGTGGTTGACTCTAGGGCACTAGTCCCGGGGGTTAGCGGTACCAACGCAGCGCAGGGGAGGGGACGAGAGAAATTCCTCCGGCGAAAAGGCGGTACAAAAATCGCCGCTTGGCATTTAGAATTCTCGAGAAGTGGGCTGCGACCTCCGAGGGGCAGCTCACGGAAGAACAGAGAATATCGGTAGCTTGGGCAAGGAGCACTGTGGGCTGCGGAAGCTCGGAAAGGGACCATGTGTCGAAAAGACAGCGGTCCCAGGACGAGGGGGAAGTAACAGCAAGCGGGCCAAGTTGCTGACTGACAAGAAGCCGAGCTCCAACTCAGGGACAAAGCTGTTCAGCGATGTCCTGAGGGAGCATGTGTTGATGCTAGCCGTAATTGACGAAAGTCAAGAAGATGGGAGCATCACGGCGGGAAAATGGAGGTTGGTGTATAATGCACTCAACCTCGTCTTTTTAAAGGTACTGGGAGAAAATCCAGGACCACCCCCATCCTGCAGAGATGCGGGATGGTATCAAGGGCGTGTGAAGCTGACCGCATGCTCGGACTCTAGATCTGTGGATCTTTATAAAAAGGCTATAGCTAAAGTAGGGGAGGTGTGGCCAGGCGCAAAGCTTGCGGCAGTTAGCCGGGAGGAAATTCCCAGCAGGCCGAGGGTACGTGTCTGGCTGCCATCCGAACCGGTTAGCCCTGACGAGGCTTTGAAAATTATTCAGGCCAGTAATCCGAATCTTCCGACCAGAAATTGGAAGATCGTCAAGCAGGAGGAGGCGAAGGGGGTCTCGAAATTATCAATTATGGTAATAAATAAGGAGTCCTTTGCCCTCCTTCATAAAACGAAAGGAGTAATTGACTTCTGTTTCGGGTCAATTACTCTCAACGTTTATAAAAAGGATCGGGTGGAAGCGCGTACGGGAGGCCAACCGGAGGATGGTGGCAACCCGTCCAGGCCTGAAGGGGGTACCAGCAGCATGGGGGGAGAAGTTGAGGGTAGGGGGAGAGTGAATCCGGCGACCTCGGTCTGGCAAGGATTCACTTGGAAGATGAGGAGGGGCACATAAGCGAAGGAGCCGGTGTACCGATGGAGGAGGATGTCGGCAGCCCGGGCCCTGACAAGTCCTCTACAGAGGGTACGAGGGTTAGCGAGACGGACGAATCCGGCGCATCCCGAAATACCGGTAAATAATATTCCTGCGGTAGCAGGAATATACTATAGAGGTAGGTAGAGGTTAAAAGGTTATGATTAAGATAACACAAATTAACCTTCACCATTCTAAGGCTGCTTCGGCAGCTCTACTCCTCAGGCTGACTAGGTCGGGTGAGGATGTGTTACTAATCCAAGAAACTTGGATTAATAACAACAGGATCTGTGGCCTCAGAGCCAAGAGGTACAAAACTATATCCTCTAGTAAGTCTGGGAAGATCAGATCTTGTGTTCTTGGGAAAAATAATATTAATCTTTTCCTTCTCTCTCAATACAGCAATGGTGATACTACTGCAGTTAGCCTGGAAGTAGGCACTTGTAGATTCTGGCTAGTTTCAGCCTACATGGACCGGGAGACGGAGGTTCCTCCGGATAACCTGGAGGAGCTGATCCGTGAAGCGGAACAATCAAAGTGTGGTACTGGGAGTTGATGCTAATGCGCATCACACTATCTGGGGAAGCACGGACATTAATGAAAGAGGTGAGTCGCGTTTTGATTATTTGATGAGTACTAACCTTTCAGTGTGTAATATTGGGCGGGAACCCACATTTATTACTAGTAACAGGCAGGACATTTTAGACGTGACCCTTGCCTCAAATAATATTCTTCATATGGTTAAAAATTGGAGGGTGGATAAGAAACACTCCTTTTCTGATCATCGATATTTAACCTACAGCCTCGATATTCACCCTGCTACCCGGGAAGCCTTCAGGAACCCTAGAAGAGCCAACTGGAGCAAATATGGGGAATTATTGGAGGATATGTTACCGCCGAGGGCTATGGAGCCCCCGACGACCGTTGGGGAACTAGAGGACAGAGGATCTAGAGGATCCTTTCGCGCTGCCTGCCCACTGGCTAAGTCTAGAGGTAGGCAAAAACCAGTATGGTGGTCCAGGGAACTGAGAACCTATCGTAAGGCTTGTAGGACAGCCTTTAATAGAGCCAAAAATACAAGGGAGGCTCAGGATTGGGACTCCTATAAGGAGAAACTCGGAATTTATAAGAAAGGATTAAGAAAGGCACAAAGGAGGTTTTGGAGAATCTTCTGTGATAAAATGGAAGAGGTATCCGAAACCTCCCGCCTTAGGAAGATTCTTTCCAAAAGTACAGCTAGTCCCAGTTTTTTGATAAAATCGGACGGATTCAGTTTTTTGATAAAACCGGATGGATCTTGGACATCTTCTAGTGGAGGTTCTCTTCGAGACACACTTCCCGGGGAGCTTTGTAAACCTGTTGGTGCGTAGCAATCATCAGGAATCACTGTCAGTGTTCTCAGAACACGATCGTAACCAGGAAACGGATCCTATGGGCACTGAGGGGTTTTAAACCGTGGATTGTAGTAAGAGAATTCAATCTAGTTTCGAACTGATGAGCTTCTGCTTATGAAAAAATCAATCTTCTCATCAGGCCCGGCGACTGGACTGATTATACCACAATTCACATTCTATATATAATGTATTGTGCATTTAAGTACTAGCGAATCATACTAATACAGATTAAATCTCTTACAATTTTTCTCTTCACGATATTCACAACACAGCTCTATTTCTGTGTAAGCAAATTTTTACTTTTTTCGATATTTTATTGAATGTTAATTAATTCATGTAAATACGCTACCGGTGATTATACCTTTTTAAATGTGTTTTTATTAACACTAGAAGTATATTAGTAGGTATTTACGAACGATAATTCAACAATACCGACTAATAGACAGAATTCTTTAAAAAGGTATAATCACCGGTAGCGTATTAGATATTACATGAATTAATTAACATTCAACAAAATATTGAAAAAAGTAAAGTTTTTAAACCATTTAAATCGGCTGGCCGGATCAAATTATACCAGCGGAACTTCAAAACAACTCAGTAATTGTTCTTCCCTACCTGGAAGCTATTTTCAATGGGTGTTTGAAGCTGGGCTATATTCCTAGGTACTGGACGGAGGTCAATGTGGTGTTCATACCGAAAGTGGGGAAAAGCTCACATGTCTATCCTAAGGACCTAAGACCAATAACTCTATCATCCTTTCTTTTGAAAACCTTGGAAAGGCTGCTGGATGTATACATCAGAGATAAAATAGGTGCCAGGAAGTGGGCACCGTCTCAGCATGCGTACACAAAGGGTAGATCTGTGGACACTGCTCTGCACGCCTGGCGTGTACGATTGAGAAATCGATTAATTCGGAGGAATTCTGTTTGGTGGCCTTCCTGGATATAGAGGGCGCCTTTAATAATGTGAAAGCGGAGGCAATCAAGGAGGGATTGTCATTTTTGGAGGTGGACGCTCCTCTGATAGGGCTAATCAATTATATGCTGGGAAGCAGGATTGTTAGCTCGAAGTTGGGGGACTCCACCATCAAGAGACGAGTAACTAGGGGAAACCCCGCAGGGGGGAGGGCTTTTTGTTCCCTCTTCTCTGGAATATAGTGGTAAACGGATTACTATTAGAATTGAAGAGAGGGAGGGTATTGAAGTTATCGCTTACGGAGATGACGTAGCTTTAGCTGTTACCGGGAAATTCCTGGGCACGATTGTAGACGTAATGCAGAATGCGCTTACCATCGTTACGAAATGGGCTGGCAAATGTGGACTTGTTATTAACCCGTCCAAGACAGAGCTGATACTCTTTACTAAGAAATACAAAATCCCGGTAGTTGTCCCTCCTACCTTAAATGTCACGAGACTTGCTTTTACTGATAGAGCTAGATATCTGGGCATTATCTTGGACAGTAAGCTTAGTTGGAAGCCCAACGTGTTGGAGAAAATAAACAAAGCTACTATAGCTTTGTACTCCTGTAGGAACGCCATTGGTCATAGATGGGGTCTGAAGCCCTAGCTGGTACACTGGCTCTACACCGCTGTAGTGAGACCTGTACTCATGTACAGGGTGGGTGTTTGGTGGCCAGCTCTGGACAAGGTAACTTATAAAAGTAAGATTGAGAGAGTGCAAGGAACGGCCTGTATGCTTGTTAGCGGGGCATTGAGGTCGACACCGACAATTGCCTTAGAGGTTATGTTGCACCTTCTTCCGGTCGACATTTCTGGCAAACAGATGGCGGCAAATACGGCTGTACGACTTGCAGCCGTCTCTCAGTGGAGGTGTCTTAGTATAGGACACTCTACTATTGTTAGATCGTTGAAGGATGAGCTGGCGAATCTTGACTACATTAAACCTACTCTATGCTTCGAGAAGCGATTTCGGACCTCCTTCCCTTCAAGGGAATCCTGGAGGGATAGACCGTTATCGGAAACCGAAGCGTTGCAATTCTTCACAGATGGCTCCAAGCTAGACGGTAAAGTGGGAGCTGGAGTATTCTGTGACAAATCAAATGTAAACATTTCTATTCGTCTCCCTGATTACTGCAGCGTGTACCAAGCTGAAGTCATAGCGATCGATTGAGGAGGTCATGACGTGGTTGAAGCATAATGTGTTATCCTCAGACGATATCACAATCTGTGTGGACAGTCAAGCGGCGATCCGGTCGTTAGAATCGGTGTCTTTGGCGTCACGGGTGGAGTTGAGTTGTCACTCATCTCTAAATGAGATGGGTGAGCATTTCAATATCCAGGTAATCTGGGTCCCAGGTCACTTGGGCGTCATGGGGAACTGCAGGGCGAATGAACTTGCTCGGCATGGTACGACTCTCCAGCTGCAACCGGAAAGGGCAAGTCTGGGGAGGCCTATCACAGTGCTGAGACAAGCACTTGGGAAGCAGGCGCTATCCTCAGCGGGGAAAGGTGGTCTAACACCCTCACCTGTAGAGTTGCAAGACAAGTTTGGCCAAAGCTGGATTTGGGGCGCACTAGGGCATTAATATCCCTACGCAGACGTGAATTAAGAACGGTCGTATTAATTCTCACGGGACACTGCCTTTTTGGAGAACATGCAAGAAGGCTGGGTCTGGAGGCAAATGACTTCTGCAGAAGCTGCTTGGACGAAGAGGAGGAAGAGACGTTGGTCCACTTCCTTTGCTCGTGTCCAGCATTGGCTCTCAGAAGGCACAAACACTTAGGTAAGTTCAGGATGGACTGCCTCTCGGATCTTGAAAACAGCAAAGTGCGGGACGTCTTACGCTACATAAGTAGCTCGAAATGGTTCCAATAGGGTTAAAAGGGGAGATATTCTGTGGTATCCCAATGGACCGTCACCGGTCTAAGTGTGCATAAGCAGCCACTCAAAATTGCAAAATTTTCCCGGAAAAATTACTTGCACTGTCGAAGAATTGTTAAAATACAATCATATATCAATATTTTTATAAAAATTGCACATTTTTACGTATTTTGAATAAAATAATACACAATTTTTTCAACTAAAAAGTGAAAAAATTCCCGAAAAATGAGGTAATTTTCCAGTGAAATTTGGCTTCCCTCTCCTTAAAACTATAGATGCACAATAATCCTACATTAGCCGAAATGGAAATACACTTCCTCCTCTTAGAAATGCTATAAGAATTTTTAAACATAATCCCCCCCCAGGCTTTGTATAAAAACTATTCAATTATAGTTCCTATAAAAACTATTCAGCTATATATACCGAGATACTATCCGTTCTCTTAGACATACTCGACGTACTCTTAGACATAATCGACGTACTCTTAGACATACTCGACGTACTCTGACACGTACTCGACGTACTCTTACACGTACTCGACATACTCTTACACGTACTATCTATCCGAATAGACACTTCCTTACCAAAATCATATGGTGTTGCCTAAGGCCCAACCCACGCATGACAATAAATCAAACTTCAAGAATCAAATGCCTGTGCGATTTATTATTATTTTTACATAATTTATTTTTATTACATTTTTAAATATCAATCAATGTCCCTCTCGACTTTTTACTACCACCTGCAGGATCATTAGGATTATGCTCTTGATTTTTCCCACTTTTTCGTTTTAATTGTTTTTCAATAATTCTTGCATTGTTGGCATAACTATCTGCAATTTCTCTAGCTTCGATTTCATCTTCCTCCTCATCAATTGTTGATACTGTTACTGAACTAAATTTACCCATGTTCTTAGTATGTTTGGTTACAAGAACTTTTCGTGGTTGAATAATTTGCTTCAAGAAATCACTACTTTGAACTTCATTTTTAGATTTAACCACAGAACGTTTCAGTATAAATGTTACGTTACTATCGGGGGTATGCCGATAATACAATGGTAAATTACATCGCTTGCATTTTTGGCGAAATTGTTTTTCGATTCCTTTACCTTCTCTATTTATATAAACAGGTTCATCTGGCTCGCAAGTTAGTTTATGCGCATGAAGTGATCCATCAATTACCCGAGCTCCATCGGTTTGCCGCAATGGTAACTTTTCTAAACAGCAATCTAATATTAACACTAGTTGACCGCACAAACAATAATAGATATTTAATGGTTTTGTTTCACTGTATTCCTCCTGATCCTTTGAATCAGAACAAACAATGCTTCTCGATACAACTTTTGGCATTTTGACAGATATATGTATAAAAACAAAACACAAATGTCAGATATGAGCAATTAGCAACTTGCCTACCATCATGACATCTACCAAGTTCAATAGCGAACTATAAAGTGTCAATATTTGTAGAATTGTAATTATGTATTTATTTATTTTGATAAAAGTAGAAAAATGTAATTAACAAAAGTTTATAAATGAAGAACTACTATATAACTAAAATGTATAGATTAAAAACTTTAACCAAATTAATTATATTATTTATTATTGTTATATTCTTTTTAATTCTATGGAATGTTGTATTTCCACATAAAACTAATTTCAAGCATACGTGCATTATGACCGACGATTACTTAATAAAATTAGAAGAACTACTATTAAAAATTCATAATATACTCGATAGTGCTGGTATTACACATATATTATGTTACGGCACATTGTGGGGCCAAATACGCATTTCAAAGTTGCTGCCATGGTCAAAGAAAGGTGATTTCTGTATATTCCAAGAGGAATTGGATCGAATCGATGACGATTTCTTTAGCGATATATTTACACGAAATAATTTAAATATAAATTATAATAAAATGAATGGAATATTTGTGATTAAAGATGAAGTTTCTGTGATTAAAACAAATAGTAATAATAATAACATTGATGGACCTTTCGTTGAATTAATTGTGTTTAAACGTGATGAAACGGTAAGATCATAAAATTTTATAGAGAACGGGAATCTATTTTGACAAATACACAATTTCAGCAAAATGTTTACAAGAGAACTGGTTGGTTTAGAGGAATACTACCACCGACTTGTGATTGGACACCATCCTTAGACTGTTTCCCTTTATATTTGTTACAAAAACCATTACCAAGTAAATTGCTTGGTAGTCATTACTACCCGGTTGGAATGGGCGGAATTGAGTTACAAAAATATCATTATCCTGATAATTGGTGGAAAGAAGTTCGTTTAAAGAATTGTAATTTAAATTAATCTCATAATATTGTGCAGTTATAATATTATCATTGCTGCATTATTTTAGTTTATAAATGCATAGTTTATTATTAAATATGCATGGGATATGAAAATAAAATTATGTAGTTGAAAATGTAACGATGAAAATTTAATAAAATTCTTTAATTGTAAGTAAGTTCACTGTGTTCACTGTGTAGAGTTTTTTTTGTAGACATAACTCAATTGTCATTATAAAGTTGTCAAAGAAAAATCCCTAGAAACGATAAATAATTTTAAATAAAATACAATAAAAATATTAATAATTATTTAGTTACAATGAGTAAGGAAGATGAAAAAATGGAAGTTGATGTTGATTACAATCTGGACGATGCTGCTTCGAACAGTAACGCTATGGAAAATGGAAGCTCAAGTAAACCTGGCACATCAAGTGGCCCCAATGTGATGGCCAATTCCTCGATCGTTCCATCGGTAACCGTGTCGCTTCATCCACTTGTTATAATGAATATATCTGAACATTGGACCAGAATACGAGCACAGATAGGTAGCCGGCAACAAGTTATTGGGGCGTTAATCGGAAAACAAAAAGGCCGAAATATCGAAGTGATGAATTCGTTTGAACTAAAATTTGAGGCTGTAGACGAAAATATAATCATAAATCGTGATTATTATAACACAAAGGAAACGCAGTGTAAGTTTAGTTTGCATTGCAACAAGAAACTTAATGATTTCATTTGTATTATGTATTTTAGATAAGCAAGTGTTCAGTGATTTAGATTTCCTTGGTTGGTACACAACTGGTGAAAGTCCAACGGATAGTGATATCAAAATACACAAACAAATTTGCCAAATTAATGAATGTCCAATTCTTTTACAATTAAACCCAATTTCGCGGAATGTTGATGTATGAGTATCATAAAAAATGTTGGAATAATCCTAACCTCAAATTTTATTTATATTTCAGCATTTGCCTATTTCTCTGTATGAATCTATTATCGATATAGTTCAAGGAGAGGCGACTATGTTATTCGTACCTTTAGTTTATACATTAGCTACCGAAGAAGCCGAAAGAATTGGGGTAGATCATGTCGCTCGTATGTCAACTAATGAAGCTGGCGAAAACTCCGTAGTTGCGGAACACTTAATGGCTCAGCATAGTGCAATCAAAATGTTACATTCACGCGTGAAATTAGTTTTGGGTTACATGAAAGCTGTAGAAAACGGGACACTTAAGCCGAATCATGAAATATTACGCGAGGCATATTCTTTGAGTCATCGTTTACCGGTCATCCAAAATCCTCTGTTTCGTCAAGAATTTTATACACAATCGAACGATGTAGCGCTCATTACGTTTTTGGGAATTTTAACAAAAGGTTGCAACGATATGAATCAGCTTGTGAATAAATTTAACGTCTTATATGACCGTCAAGGAATGGGCCGTCGAACCCGTGGACTTTTTTTCTAAATTAAAATAAAAACACAATTTAATTGCTTTCACTTTTATAATTTACTAAAAAACAAAATTGAAATAAAGATTAATTATTAATGAATGATATTTAATCTATTTTTCTGTCGATTTGGACGAACTTGCACCGGCTTTTTCGTCATCCTCATCGGATTCTTCTTCATCTTCATCCTCATCATCATCTTCGTCTTCTTCGTCATCATCATCATCGGAAGAGTCTTCTGCAGCGTCATCATCATCGGACTGATATTGGTATCCCGAATATGAACCACCAGCTGCCCCACCACCATAATAACCATCATCTTCTTCGTCGTAGTCTCCGCCTTGACCTTGCCTGCCGAACTTATGAGACCTGGTCGACATACTAAGTTCCTTGGTTTCCGAAGTATCATAATTACACTTAGGGCAAGGAATAGCTTTATTTTTGTCATATTTAAACCCTTTGCGCTTGACATGATCCTCACAGTAACAAGTTTTACATCGCAGGCACGAGTACTGACCAATCCGATTACATGATTGACACTTGTAATTTTCTGATTCCAGAACCTGGCACGATGCTTGATGCTCAAACTGATCATCTTCGCACAGAAAACCCTCACAATACGAGCATTTGTATACCCTACCACCATGTTCCCAAACACCACGCTCACACTCCAAACAGGTGGCATCACGTAAAGGACACGAACAACAATGAGTTTGAAGGCATTTTCTTCCATGGCATACCCAAGCTTCACAAAAGTCACATATGGCCCCGACCATATTTAACCCAGTTGTGTACACGCCAGGATGCTTGATAACACAGTCTCCAGTTTTCAACATACATTTAACCTTAGCACAATGTGCGCAAATTGGAAGACGTTGGAGCGATTGACAAAAATAACAAAATGCACGAGATTTCTGCTTCCTTGAAGAAAAAAATTAGTGAATTTACATAAAGCAATTTGGCCAAAATGCAAATTGTCCATCTACCTCTGACATTTGTCACATTCCATTGGCGCATTGCACGGTGCATTCGCTAAAGATAATTCCTTTTTTCTTATTTCTTTCTGTCGCAACTTTTGCTTTTCCGCCTTTTTGCGCTGTCCTGTTTTCTTTTTCGGCATTTTAATTGAATTTAATTAAAAAATTCACAAAAATTTTCATCACACGTTTACGTTTTATTTGACGTTTGATTTGCTTGCTACTTCACTTCACTTCACTGAACTGGAAACACGAATAACTTTAAACGCACTCGTTTTATTAATGTCAAATTTCAGTTGTTATTTTACATTTTGACCACAAAAATGCACAATTTAATTTTAATAAGAAAATATGAAAAATCTGATGAAACTAAATTAAATGTAATAGTTAAAGATTATGTGATGTCTAAAGCAAAAGGTGCATTTTGGTTCTGCTTATTCCGTGAGGTAATATAAAGTTTCCATTCACGGATGTCTTGATAATATGTACTTTTTTTTTTAGATTACAATTCAACTAATTGTACTTATATCGGCGATTTTATTTATTTTTTTTGGTGTACCTCTAATATATTGTATCGCAACACTGCCCGGTGTTATTATGCTTATGTATTTATCGGTTCAAATAAGTTATTTTAATAAAGCCGTAGAGTTGACGAATGAACCGTACAAACTTAGTTGGGTGGCTGAAATTTATGAACCTCTCGTATTCCGTCAATCAAAGATTGATATGGAATATGGAAGAATAGAAGCACATAATTTAGAAGCAATCCCAGAGTTAAAAAAGATGAGGAATCATATAGTTGGCACAGTAAGTGTGAAGTCGCATCACTCACTTGAAAATGCTGGTTGGGTGTTTCGTTTGGCCATTGACCCAGAATATAATTTTGCAAGAATTAGTGAATACCTAATGGAAAATGTAATAAAACATTCCAAGGAAGAGGGGCTATTTTCAATTGAGACCGTAACACCAGAGTGCCAAGAAGATGGACGAGAAGTGTTACTTCGGTTGGGATTTTCCATTAGACAAGTTTATCATAAAAATGTATTCGGAGGCATTTTTAAATACATGAAATCTCAATTGGATTATGAATACCAAGAAAATAAAAATAACTATTATGAAAATTTTATCCAAATAGACTGAAAGATTTAGCTAATAGCTTCACTTAACTAGCTATTAGAAACTAAATAAGAAACTAGTATTATGAATGAAGGAGATATGTATTTAATTTTGTATCTATCGTTGTTTTTTTAGTTGCAACAAAATATAGACTGGGCCCTATTGTCGAATTTCACATTCATTTTCCACATGTGGACATCTGTCAAAATTCCCTTAATAATTCCCTTGGTATTTCCCTATCTATATTCCACATGCAACCAAATACCCTATTCTTGAATCATTCGGAATTTTTTATTCACCACTCTGAAATTGTGTCAAATTTCGTAGTGCACTGCGTAATGATATGAACCCGGATGGTCGCTATGTAGTCTTTGGAGTGCGGCTATACGTAATGATGTAGGTAGCACCATTCTTTCTTGCCACATGAGGATAATGTTTTCTACAGACAGTCGTCTTTGCGTTGTAGAAACGATTGGAATTGTGATTGTTGGTACATCTGTTATGTCCACCCTTGTGCTTGTTTCACTGCACTAATAATGCGAGAAACCTTGTCTTTATTGGACTCGATTGAGATGCTTTTCTCGCAGAACTGGAGGTCATCCATCTTTGCTTTGCCAATGTAGTTGACGTCGTCTTCAATCTTTTGCCTGTCGGAGTGTGGTTCTTCTGTTGTAGTCGGCATACGTGATAAAAAATCGGCAAAAATGTTTAATTTTTCCGGAATGTACTCGACGTCATAGCTATGTATATGAATCTAATAGCAATCCCCATCGAATTAAACGATTATTAACGAGTTTAGGCAAATTGCGATTCCTGCCAAATATGTGCGTCAACGGTTCGTGGTCCGTGACCAATGTAAAATGTGTACCCGCTAGGAATCTGTCGAACTTTTGTACCCCAAAAATGATTGCAAGTGCTTCTTTGTCAATTGTGCCGTAAGTCAATCCCGTCGCTGTTGCGATGACTAAGGACAGCACCAATTCCTTTGTCTGACGCGTCGCATGTAACATGCAGATCCTTTTCATCATAATACGGGTGTAAGACCTGTGCGCGTGAAAGCTGGAACTTAATTTCGTTGAAAATTGCTTGTTCATGACTCGTCCATTTGAAACGTTGATTTTGCCCTGATAGTGTGTATAAATCAGATGCTGTACCGTGCAATTTCGGTATAAATCGCTCGTAGAAATTTACAAGCCCCATAAATGAGCATAACTCTCGGGTGTTCGTTGGTGGACTGGCGTTGATTATGGCGTCTAGTTTGTCTTGTGTTGGGAAAATTCCCTCTTTGTTGAAGCGATGTCCTAAGTGTTGTGATCCTGGAGATGGTTCTATTCGGATAAATGATACACCAAGGATTACTGACAGTATATACTTTATTTTTAGTTTGTGTGTAGCTTGTCGTGGTGAAAATCCTTCTGTTTTTTTTTCCATATGACATCTGCCAGGCGGGGTATATCCCGGCTTGCTAGGATAAGGTCGTTCAGACTGTCATCGTAACACTTCTCCCCGATTTAAGATGCTGTTTATAAACAGTTTAAATTCTTATTTGAATGATTGCGATATGAATGATTATAATGATTACAATTGTTTCGGATGTGAATGAAAATAAATGGAAATGGGAAACTGCCTTGTTTAGCACACGTAGTCTCCGAGATAGGCGGGTGGAACTCCAGCTGTAGGTCGTTGAGTTCTTCGTGGAACTTGCTCCTGGAGCGCTGGCAAGTCTTCTTGTTGATCGTCCAGTGAGTCTTGCAATGAGTCATCTTCTTGTACTTCCTCTTTCTCCTCCTCGGGTTCTGGGATGATTTCGGGCTCAATCTCTTGCTTTCCTGAGACCTGGATATCAAAACTGTCCAGAAGAACGTTGTGGCCATCGTCGAGATACGTGTAGCGTTGTTTTAGCTGATTTGCATGAGCAACGATCTTTCGTAAATCGGTTTGCACCTTGTAATTGACCGTTCCCATTTTACACACGACTTCTCCTGAAACCCAGCGCCACTGGTTGTTGCTTAAGTGGGTTTTAACGAAAACTTTGTCGCCGATCTCAAACGTCTTTTCCTTCCGTGGTGAGTGTTGAACTGCTGTTCCATCTTGTGGTTTCGTTCTACTACTACTATAGCTTTCGTAGTTGGCATGAGCAAGTCGAGCTTCGATCTTGCTTGTCGTCCCATCATCAGCTCATGCGGCGATTTCGATCCAAGGTTGTAAGACGGTGAAGCTTGAATTTGCGACGTTCGCTTCAATCGTGCGCTGAATTTTCCGAACATCGACACCTGATCGCCTGAAGCGCTGATTGCTTGCTCTTCGCATGGCGTCAACGGCGGTTCACCAATCTTTTTCCAATTTTTCTCGGATATAATTGTCCAGTCGGAGCCAGAATCCAGTTGCAGGCGAAGCTTGTGATCATCGATGGCTGGTTCAACAAACTTGCGGGTAGAGATCGATGCTGTTGTGACTGCCAGACTTTGACGACGTTCTGATCTGTAGCTAGGTCTGCTTGGTCTTGATCGGAATCTGCGCAGGAATTCGGTCGCCGAGGTACAATGGCCAGCTTTGTGACCCTTTACCTTGCAAGTATCGCAGATTTTGTTCTTGTACGGGCAATCTTTATGCCAGTGGCAGTCACCGCAGAAGTAGCAGTTGTTAGGAGGCGTGTCGAATTTTTCTGTTGATTTGTGTGTGGATTTCTGCCGACCTTGCTGTTGCTGTCCTTCTTTCTTTCTGAACATCTGCATCACTTCGCTTCTCAGTGCTGAGTTGGAGTGTTGGACCATCAATTTCTCGTCTTTGAGACAAGACAATCGCTTTGCTAGCTCGCAGACATCGTTCAGCTTCAATCTGGTCACTGTGTCTGGATTGGCTGCTGCTGCACGGGTTATTTCGACTTCCTCGAGCTTAATGAGAAGTTTTTCGAGAACGAGTGAGTCTTCAGCTCCCGTGAGCGCTTTGACGAACATGAGAACCTTAAAATCATCGGCTGTGCACGTGGCAATCTCGGATTTTTCGCACTTCCTGTTGACTTGGCTTGCGAACTCGTCCCAATTTTCTCCTGAACCTTTAGCGATGCTCAAACACTTGTAGCGGAGTGTGAAGACCGATTCTTTCCGTCCGAAAATCTTTTTCAGCTCCTCGACTGCTCTCTCGAAAGTTATGGTTTGTATGGTCTCTGGCAGGATGCGGTCAGCGAAACGTCGGTACTCCGAGGTTGACAACTTCTCAGTGAGCAAACTCACTCGCTGGCGGACCGTCAATGTCTGTGCTTCCTCTGTGAAGATGTGCTCGTATCGAGCGTACCAGCGGTCAAACGTTTCACCGTCCTCCGGGCAGTAGCCGAATTTTTCCATTCGATCGGACAGGTGCTTGTGTATTTGTGCCGCTGCTGGTCGGTGAACTGCATCCGCTGAATTTGCTGGCGGAGCGTTTCGCTGCTGAACCATTTGTTCCATGATTGCTGCCATTTGTCGTTGGTTTTCAGTCTGAGCTTCCATCAACCGTTTGATGAGTTCTTCCATGATTTTTTTTGTTGTTTATGAGCCCGATTATTGAATCGATTTGCTCTAACTTGTCTTTTTATTCTTTATTTTAGCTCTTTTCATTCTTTTTATTATTAACATTTTTTTTTTTTTTACACTGTTAAATTTGCCTTCCGTCATTTTCTTTTTAACATTCTTATTATTATTATTTTTATATATTTTTTTTTTTTTTGTTATTAACTGTCTTAATTGAAATTTTTTCTTTTCTCTCCTTTATTTATTTTTATTTATTTATTTATTGGTATTCTATTTTGATTTCTTCAAAGAACCTTGCTAGTTCCTTCATTTCTTCCTGGTTCCCATCTTTCAATATATCAATAAGTTTTTTGTTTCCTATTTTTTTATACTTCGTTTTCCTCTCTTTATATAGTCCACAATTGTCTATAATGTGTAGCTTTGTTTCTTTCTAAAGAGAATTTTAGCAGGTTTTGACAAGCATACATTTTTTTTTGCGAGTTGGTATGTGTACATGTATTGGGTAGTATGAGATGGAATATTTATGATGCTAAAATGTTCAATCTCGAATATTCCATTTTTCTTTCATTGGCTTGGATTAACGCGTGATATTTGCTCTGTGTGGGAAAACAAAAACCAATCGGTGGATTAGACATGAGTCAGAGCAAAAACATCTATAATTCCAAGACGAACTATACGAAATTTAAAGGTACAAAGTGACGACTGCCCATAGTGTTAGTTGTGTACATATAAGCCTTCAATAAAAAAACTAACCAACACTAATCTAATTTGTTTTGGTTTTGCGCTATGAAATATGAAAAAAAAAACAAAAAATACATAAGAAACAACAACAATATACATCACGGCAACGCCGTTTAATAATATCGTGTAAAAACAAATCCTATTTATGTGTATGTTTTGTGTTGGAAAATAATACCAATTACAATAACAACAATGGTCGTACACATTGTATAACCTAACCTAACCTATTTTTATTACACTCTAGACCAAAAATTGGCACATTTCATTGTGTTAAAAAATACGAATAAGCGTACATATTTTAATGCTTTACTACATGTTAAATATTAAAATATTAAGACACAATTCGATTTTTAATATTAAGACACCTTTTAAATTTAAATTATCTTAATAATTTTTTTATTAAATTCAAAAATGAATTCAAAAAGGTACAATATTTTTGTCAAGAGTGTACAAATAAAAAGTAAATATGTGTTTGTATGAAAATAAATGTAAAGTAATATGCGACGTTGCCGTCATGATCTAGTCACCAATACTACCTTCAGTAGTAATTACCAGACAATGACAAAAAATAGTTTGTCTTGGAATTATAGATGTTTTTGGTCAGAGGCGACCGTACAACTAAGTATGTACGTGTGTTCGTCGTCGTTGTTTGTCTTAAGGTGGATTTATATTATCAGTTCCTTTCAGTTCCTACTCGTATCGTGTCAGACATCATCAATTTATACTATCCGTACTTTTCAATTCAGGCATTTTCTTCGTATCTTTTGGTTACGTATAGAGTAAAGATAACACACAAAAATACAAAAATGTTTTAGTAGCAATTTACAATTTTTGTTTGTTTCGTTATTCTTTCGTATTTTCTCGCCTTCAAATATCAGACAAAACATTCTTTTCAACAATATGTGTCTGTGTCGGTACGAGTAGGAACGGATAGGAAAGGATAATATAAATACTCCTATAGAAAATATATGTAACAATGTTTTTTTTGTCTGACACGATACGAGTAGGAACTGAAAGGAACTGATAATATAAATCGACCTTTACTCGTTGTGTTTGTGTACATAACAAGAAAAAAAAAACATAACATGAATAAAGATTTTACAATAATAAAAAAAAAAAAAAAAAAAATTGATGTATGTGTGCACAAATGCGGCGAGCGGGACAAACAACGATGCGAAAGAAAGAAAATAGGAGGGGGAAAATTTTCTGATTTTTGTTTTTTTTGATGTAAAATATTTTTTTTTGGATAGTCAGTCTAGTTTTGAATTTTGAGACAAAAAGTCTCGTTTTAATAATTATGCCGAGTTGCATTTATTCTGGTGAAAATAAAGTTTTTTTGTAAAGACCGTGTGGTCATAGTTTGATAAAGAAAAAAAAAACAGTCTAAGTTTGATTTTAATTGAGTTTAATCCAGTGTGTGGACAATTTAAAACGGATTAGTGAAATTACTGTCTTCCGTCCGTATCAAAAATAAAAAAAAAAATTTGTACTTTAGTTTTATTAAAACTTTGTGATTTGTGTTTGCAAATTACATATTTACATATACATTTAAGTGCCGGGTGGTCATTGGTTTGTTCTGATCATTCTTTTTGTTGATGAACAATAAATAAATAAAAGATAATAAAATAAAGACAATTATGACTAAAAAGTTGTATGTTAACTTGAGTTAGTTTTTTTGCCTATCCATATGTGTATTGCCCTTAAATCAAACCTAAAAAAAAAAAATAAACAATAAATAAATAAACTTTGTTTCGCGTTGTGTTTCATTGATGAGGTTCGATATTTTTTTTTGTGTTAGTGAATAATCTAAGAAGGCAATTTATAAAAAAAATATATACAAAAAAAAAAAAAAAAAAAAATTTGTGTTGGTTATTGTCCGTTTTACCGGTCGCAATTTGGTGTGAAGAGAAGGGTGTTAATTAAAAGATTGCAAAAGCAAAGTTATACAAAAATTTAATATCAATCGAGGAGTATAACTTTGTTAAATTGTGCTCACTAGTGACATTGCTTGCATGTTAAATCACCGTTGGGTGAGTTGAGACTTGTGTTATTGATACATTATTCCCGCCCGTGGGGCAGGGCAACCATTTGAGGGGGATCCTGCGTCGGCGCTGGTTGCTGTGGTCGGACGGGCCATAAAAATATAAAAAAAAAAAAAGGTACGATATTGAGGGAAAACCAACTGTAAATTTTTAATTGTAACAGTTGTTTTTTCCTCCGCTTATTTTCTTACATATTATATATTTATTTTGTGCGGTCATACTCGCGATTTGTGGTGGTCCACCGATTTGGTGGAAATCCCACACAGAGCAATTATCACGCCGATTTCTTCTTTTCTCCGTTGTTTGAGTGATTGCGTTTGGAGTTTTCGCGATTTTTCTTTTTGCATCGTTTCGGTTCGGTTGTCCGCTTTGGGTGTGGTTCGACCACATAGCGGTCCATTTTTCTGTTTCAGGTACTTTGGTGTTATTTTCTTGATTTGTAAACAGTGATTAGTGAAAGTAAAATTTTAACATAACGTAGAATCAGTTTTAACGTAATTTAACTTGCCTAATTTTCAATTTTTTTCACTTTTACCGTAACAAATTTTTTTTTCTTTGAATTTCTAACTGTCGGGTGCTAAGCCGCACCATGTGCGCGTAAATAAATAATTGATCGAGTGATGTGAGGTGGGGTCATGTGACGGGTCGGCCTTTTTCCACCCTTTTCCGTGCGTGCCGTTCGTTCCTCCAGGACAGGCTGTGCTGGAGGGCGGCACGCCACATGAGTTGATCGCGTCGGGGTGACGGTCTCGTTCCGGGGGATTGTCGCTGGGATTGTCATGCGGGCGTCCCTCCTTCATAAATGGCATCGGTAGCCGTCGCGACTGGGAAACAGCATCCCAGTAGGCGGGCCGATGAGGGGAGGCCCGTGTGACAGTCACGGCGGTAGTCGCCTGGGATTGAGACGGTCACTCCGAAACGATCACTCCCAGCTTATTATTTTCTTTTGCCGCTGAGGCCGTGGCAATGTAATTGTTAATTTCCATTTGCCCCTCTAATTTTGTTCATCATGCGGTTATTCAAGCATGAGAAATATGCCTGAGAATCCCCACGCCGCACCGTGAGCTCTAGCCAGCTACTATACCGCATCAGACCGCTATTCTCATGTCTGTTAACGAATCCCTCTTGGGATTTCGTTACACTTTCACTGAAACATTTTTTTTTTTTTCTAAATTTTTCACGTGTTTTCCGTCCTCACTTAGCTTACACCATTTATGTTTCAAAAATAATAAGATTTTTTTCTTCTTTTTGAAAAATAGCTTCAAATTATTTTTTCCCTGGAAAACTTTTTTTTTTTTTTTGTATTCTAAAATTGTATTTTTGTCTTTACTGTAATCTTTATTTATCTCGTTTATATCCAATTTTTAGATTTTTTAATATTACTCTAATTACTATTGATTTTTATGACAGGAATCTTAAATTTCTTTATTTCACTGCTACACTTTTATTATTTTCACTTTTACCACGTGATTTCCGCCCGCACTAAATTTACATGTGTTTTCCTTACAGATGTTTTGTGGTTATATCTTATTAAATAAATCTCTACTCATCTCATTATTTAAATATCTCATCTTATCATCTATGTTGCTAATCTGTAAATTTTTATATAGTAATTCACAATCTACTATGATTTTTACGCTAAATATCTTAAATTTATTTATTTCCCTTAACCACTTTTATATTTCAAATTTTATTTATATATTATTTTTTTTTTTTTTTTTTTGTCTTTTCTAAATTCACCACGTGATGAAACTTTCAAATGCTTATTGGTTATAAATTTTTATTTTAATCCTTATCCATCGTATTATTTACCAATCTTGTTTTCATATTCAATATTACCACTCTTTAGATTTTTATATAAAGTTTCATATCTTAATATGATTTTGAAAAAATATCCTCAATTTATTATTTTACTAAAACTTTGTATTCTAAATGTATTTTTATCATTACTAAAATTACACCTTTTTTATATCCGTTTATCACATTCTTTCATTATCTTAAATTCACCGTTCATACTACCTATCCGAAGGTTTTATATAATATTTTTATAGTAAATTATTTAATTTTCTTATTTCACTGACTAACTTATTATATTACATATGTATATTTTTTTTTTTTTTAATTATTATTTGTCCTCACTAAAGATTTTTACGTGTTTTCCTTCCGGAATCTCACAATGGAATGTTCTTCCATGATGCCGAGGTTATGCTCACTTGTCAAAAAAAAAAAACGTAAAATTCGCTTTATCCTCGTCGCCACTATTGTGATCCTGGAGATGGTTCTATTCGGATAAATGATACACCAAGGATTACTGACAGTATATACTTTATTTTTAGTTTATGTGTAGCTTGTCGTGGTGAAAATCCTTCTGCTGTTTTTTCCATATGACATCTGCCAGGCGGGGTATATCCCGGCTTGCTAGGATAAGGTCGTTCAGACTGTCATCGTAACACTAAGTACACCACTTCGTTCTGGAAGAAAATGCACTTCTCTCGTTTGATCCGGAAACCCGCTTTTTGTAATCGTGTGAGTACTTCTTTTAAATTGTGCATGTGCTCGGCGTCGGTTTTTCCTGTGATAGCAATATCATCGAAGTATCTCGCCTCTGAGTCAACATTTGATAATAATTTTTCCAAGGAGCATTGGAAAATAGCTGGAGCGTTTGCTATTCCAAACGGTAATCAATTGTACCTGTAGTATCCCATGTGCGTTGAGATTGTGAGTAAATGTTGTGACTCTGGATGTACTTTGAACTGTAGATACGCATCCTTTAAATCGATTTTGGAGAATCGTTCTCCACCAGCAAGTGTGCGCCCTAAATTATCAAATAATGGTACTAGATGTTTCTCCAATAGCAAGCAGGGGTTTATCGTAACGCTGAAATCCCCACAGATTCGTATGTCTCCGTTTCGTTTTGGTACGTTTACAGTTGGTGTAGCCTATTCTACCGGTGTTTCATTTGGATCGACTGGTGTCAAAACGCCTTCGCTGACTAATCTGTTGATTTCCTTTTCGACATTGTTCTGTATCCCGAATTTGACATATCGGGGGTCGAAACGTTTCGGTTTTGCATCATGTTTCAAGTGTATTTTGACTTTGTATTCTTTGATGCGCCCCATTGTATCACTGAATAATTCGTTGTTTGAACTATCCCAAAAAAGATCCAAAATTTCCAATCCATGATATAGCACTAAATAATACTTATGTCTTTGAGAGCATATACAAATATACCAATAAAAATAAACATAAACGGAAAAATATTAACATAAAGAAATATAAAAGTTCAAGTTTAAATTTAAATCTAAAAACTTAACAATTTAAAGATAATAAACATAATAAAGGAAGTAAATATGATGCTAATTATAGTAAAACATTAAAAGTTTGTGTTATATATTTTAATCTTACTAAAATCTCTTTCTATTTCAAACAACACTACAACCATAAAAAACGATAGTTGTAATATCAGACTAATAAGTTTATGGCTATTGATACCGGAATCCACTGTATGGTGGGTGTGTTGTGTATGAAACGAGTGCGCTTAACGGTGTAATAACATGATTTATGTAACGTGGTGTTGTTCCATATTTGTTCCATATATAAAAAAAAACTTGCTGTGATTAAAGTGCGTGTGCCCTTGTTTACGGGGCTATCAAGCAACCGTATGAACTGCTATGCTATATAAGGGTTATATTGATGCACAGATTGAACGTTTTATACGGGAACACGTTTTCCGCTGTTTGATTAACACAAAAAAATCACAAGCACTGTATGCAATTGTATTACCAAACTTTATTATTTTTAGTTTAATGGTTTTAATTTAATACAAAATTTTATTTACAGAAATTAAATGTAAAGTTTACATATGTTATGTAATTAATTTAATGAGAAAAATGACTGCCGAAAATGGCGTCGGTTTGCTTTATTTGTCTTCTTTTCGAGAGTTACAGAAGAATTAATTTTTGTTTTTATAAAAATGAATAAAATCGTTTTTGCCAGGAAAAAGAAAAAGGTACTAAAGTAAATATTATTTTTTTTTTTTATTTTTTTTTATTTATGTATTTCATTTATTTAAACTTACACGACAGCAAGGTCGCTTAATACAAGTTTAATGGTTTTTATATACTAATAGAATATAATTCAAAACTTTGCCTTAAACCTAAAATCCGATAAATCATAATGAAATAATAATATTATAAAAAACAATAAAAAACAAACAATAAAAAAATAAAATAGTTTTCTGTAGTGTTGACATTGACATTTTAACCTATAAACAACGAATTTAGAATTCGGTACGCTACAAGTTCAAGTAGATAAAAAATATAGTTAAATCCATTTACTCTATGCTATTCTTATGATAATGTTATATAGCTACATATATAGTAATATGTAATAATAATTTAAATATAGGTCTTAAATGTTAATTTCTTAATTTGAAATTCATTAAGTGATATACCTTATTTTAGATCAGACCATCTAGAAATTCCACCGAATCAACAACAATAAGTTTTTCATCTGCTCTAATTTTTACCATAATAGAGACGTTTTTGATAACCACTTTGTTGATGAATGATGACCTTAGACTTCCTAATTGTTGTCTGGCTCTATAGAACAATCCTGATGTTATTCTGTCCAAGTGGTCGTTGATAACTAATGCTGATGCAGGGTAATTGAGTATTTTTTATTTAGACTACTCTTTTGATTTGATTCAGATAGTGGCTGTTTTGTTATGGACTATATTAAAGATTTATATTATTTATTGACGTTATACTATTTTTATTTATTTATTAATTCTTAAATATGGAGTTGGAATATCGAGCGTCACGCTTATTCTCTCGTATCTGCCGCCCTCTCCAATCAGAGTCCCCATCACACTGGTATTGTACAGTGTGTACTCAGTGGTATCTACCACAACATCTTCCTTGTCTTTTAAAAGAAACATACTTAAGATATTTTAAAATTATACAACTCAAAGCAATCAATTCAAAAGCACAACTTTATAATTAAATATAGAAACAAAACTAAAAGTTAAAATTAAAAGACAAATCGGACCCATCTATCTATCCTTCCATACAATAATCTTTGGAGTTTTCGGGCATCCTATACTAATTCTCCTCGGACGAGTATGTTGCTGTGTAGAAATTGAAGTCATTTCAGTAGTAGTTGGTAAAAATGCATCAGGGGCATGAGACGATACTGGAATCTGTGATGTAACATTCTGTCTTAAAACATTATCGGTGTTTAGTTCGATGGTACCGCTAGTTTCTTCATCGTAGATATCCTCTGTCGTCTTTATAGTAATTGCATCATCAGAAAGACGAGGCTTTATATGAATCAAATCTCATCGATAAGATGAATCATCAACATTGACCGCATATGATCTATCAGTGATTCTATTTTCTATGGTCCCTTTTGTCCATAGTTTATTATTATCAGGATTTAATTGAACAAATACTGGTTGTCCAATAGTCAATGGTGGAAGAGATTTCGTTTTTTGGTCATAATAGTATTTGGCCCGACGTCGATTCACTTCCAGTTTCTCCAGAACATTTTAAATTATTTCGGGCTTAAAATTCGATGTTATTAAAGGTATTCCTGTTCGCGTTCTTCTTGACAGCATTCTCTGAGCTGGGCTCGAATTTGTTTTGTTAGGAATATTCCGCCAATGTAACAAAGAATACCAGATATCTTCGCTACTTTCTTCACTTTTTTGTATTAGGCGTTTGGCAATTTTTACAGCTGATTCACCTTTACCATTGCTTTGATGATAATGTGGTGAAGAAACAACATGGGTAAATTTCCACTGTGAAGCAAAATATGCGAACTCTTTACTAACAAAGTTTGTTCCATTATCTGTTAAGATTCTTTGAGGTATTCCATAGCGACTGAAATGGCGTCTGCATACGTTAACAACTGAGTTGGAAGTCATACCATTTAATATATCCAGCTCAATATAATCCGAGTAGTGGCATACAGTTACTAAAAATTTTGTTTGTTTTCCTTTATAATGAGTGAAAAATACATCCATCGATATGAATTGAAATGGGTAAGTTGCGATATCGTGAGACAGCATCGGTGGTTTTGCAAGAGAACTTGCATATTTTGCACAAATATCACATTTTTTTACCATTTCCCGAATCTCAGAACTCATACCTGGCCAGAAAACATTCTCCCTTGCGAGCCGAAGAGTTGACTCAACACCATTATGACTCACATGTACGTTTGTACGTATCAATTTTCTTAATTCGCATGGAATTAAAATTCTATTCTCCATAAATATCAATCCGTTTTGTGTTGAAAGGTCATTTTTAAATTTATAATAAAGTTGAACTTCCTCAGGAACGTTTATAATATTATTCGGCCATCCGTATGTGATTAGTTGAATAAGTTTTTGTAAAGATCTGTCATTTTGAGTTACCTGTCTAATATTCTCTATTCTTTCGTCGGTTATATTTAACCCTTGTACTGGATTAACATTCTCAATTAGATGTATAAATTTTTTTTCACGAGGCATTATATCATTATCATCATTTTCTACTGGCATTCTTGATAGTGTATCTGCAACAATATTGTTTTTTCCTTCTATAAACTCCAATTTTAAAGAATAACGTTGCAGGATCATTAACATTAACTGAAGTCGCTTCGGTGCTTTAAGCAATGGCTTTTAAAAAATATTGATCAAAGGCTTGTGATCAGTTTTTACGGTACACATATGACCAACGATCATCTGGTCGAACCTGATGCACGCAAACACAATCGCGAGCAACTCTTTCTCTATCTGAGCATAATTGCGCTCTGTAGCCGTCAATGTTCTGGAAGCATATGCGATAATATCGTCTTGTTGAAATAATGCAGCGCCCAAGCCAGAGCTACTCGAATCACACTCTATTGTAATTGGCTTAGTACAGTCAAAATACTTCAAGGTTTTAACATTCCCAACTAGGAACTTTAATTTTTTGAACTCATCCTCCTGAGTTTTTGTCCAAATCCAAGGAGTATCTTCCAACAACAGTTTTCGTAATGGAGTACAATGTGTGCTTAAATCTTTTATGTATCTCGCTAGATAATTGATCATGCCCATAAATCGTTGAAGATCGTTTTTATTTTCTGGAGATTTCATATTTTGAATAGCACTGATTTTTGATGTATCTGCTTTAAGGCCTTCATTTGATAGACTATGACCAAAGAATTTTACTGATGACTGGCGTAACTTCAATTTTGATTTATTTAATTTACAATTATACTGTCGAAGTCGAATCATTAAACTTTCTAAATTTTTATTATGGTCAATAAGCGCCTCCTCTTTGTTATCACCGCTTCCGTAAATCAAAAGATCATCTGCTAACACCTCTACACCTTTAAGATCATGTGTCATTTCGTACATCTTCATCTGGAAAATTTCAGGCGCTGAACAAATGCCAAAAGGTAAGCGTTTCCAGACGTAGCGTCCAAATGGCGTCCAAAAGCATGTCAATTCACTGCTGGATTTTGTTAATTTTACTTGCCAGAAACCCCTTGCTGCGTCACACGTTGAGAAAACTTGAGCCTTCCCCAGTTCTGGTAAAATTTCATCAACTGTAGTAAATTGACAATTTGGTCTCTTTAGAGGTTTATTGAGAGGAATTGGATCTAAGCATATTCGAAATGAATTCGGTTTTTTAACAATCAAATAATTACTAACCCAATCCGTATGTTTCATTATCTTTTCGATAATTCCGTCTAGAACTAATTTTTTGAGTTCAACTTTCAACTTATCCCTATAAATCACTGGAATACGACGCGCTCTTTGTATAACTGGTTTGATATCTTTATCTATCTCCAGCTCAACTTCTCCTGGAAGGAGACCATAGTCCCCAAATACATCGTTATATTTTTCGATAATTCGCTCAGCATCTATTTTGTCAAATTCAGGACTGGCATCCGTTTTCCTAACTGTTTCAATAACTTGCAGATAATTATATTCGAAATTCCTTGGATAACTTTTAACTTCGTCACTGTACTTAACTAATTTTAATGCAGAGCATGCGTTTGATGACAACAATAGACCATGATTTCTGTTGACAACTTGAAACAAAAGAGTATACCGCTGTTTATTAATTTCACACGGGATCTTAACTTCTCCAATAGTTTTAATGGAATTCCCGTTGTAATCAATCAGTTCATATTTCGATTTGGAGACTACTGGATTTTTCTGGCCCATTAATGCTTTATACATACTATAACCTACTAAACACGAATTTGAGCCCGTGTCCAACATACACTCGACCTGTTTCCATACTGTTGACAAACCCTGCAACTATTGTCATCTCAGTCAGTTATCTGTCTCTCTCTAGTGGAATTATCATAGAGTATTGTTCTAGGATTCCAGAGAGAACAACATTGTATTAACGTAGCAAGTACAAAAATATGTAATAAAGTTTGATTTATTATATATATTGTATGTTATTGTATGTTAGATTAATAAAATATATTGTATGTTGTTAATCAAAGACACAACATATATGTGGCGACGAGGATAAAGATTTTTTTTTTTCGTGAACAACATTTCAAAGTGCGAAATAAATAAATAAAAAAAAAAAAAAAAACGCATTTTTTTTGCTCAACGTGGCGGCAAAGAAAAAATCTATTGTGACACCAAAAAGAAACGAAAAAAGAATCAGCGATGGATCCAAAGTATTTGGAAGCATTAAACAAGATTTTGCAAAACCAGAGTGCTGCTATCAATCATTTGACACAGTTAATTGGTGATGAAAATACAGCAGCCAACATAACCTCAAATTCGGCATTCAACCTTTCATCACAAATCACAGAGTTTTGTTACGATGCTGATTCGCGTGTTTTCTTCGAGGCGTGGTACAGTAGATTCGCAGAATTATTCAAAGAAGATGCCAAGAATCTCGACGACTCAGCGAAAGTGAGACTTCTTCTCATGAAACTGCACACGTCGAACTATGAAAAATATTCGAATCTGATTCTGCCCAAGACACCAAAAGATTTTTCATTTGCCGAGACGGTTCAAAAACTTACAGAGCTGTTCGGGCCACAGAAATCTCTATTTCACCGACGATATGAGTGTCTACAGTTCGAAAAAAACGACGGTGAGGATTTTGTGTCATACGGGAGTAAAGTCAACAAGTTATGTGAAAGTTTCGAATTGTCCAATCTTTCAAGTGATCAGTTCAAAAGCTTGATATTCATCATTGGTCTTCGCTCGAGTCGCGATAAGGAAGTGCGTACACGGCTCCTATCAAAAATGAACACAAAAGACGAACAAATCAATGGTATCGACAAAATGATTGCAGAATGTCAGACTCTCATTAATCTCAGGTCTGATGTTAGGTTGGTTGAGAAACACCAGCAAGAGAAGTCACCAGCCGTCAATTTGGTCAAGCACACAGAAAAAGTGAAGAAAACGTACAACAAAACGCAGTACGCAGGAGACAACAAACTATCCAACAATAATCCAGAAAAAACTCCAAGAACACCTTGTTGGTCATGCGGAGGCATGCATTTTTCGGCAGACTGCTCATTCAAAAGTCACAAATGTCAAAATTGTAGGAGAACTGGACACAAGGAGGGTTACTGCGGGTGCTTTCCTGAAAAAGCACAACAAAAACAGATAAGTTCCAAAACAAAATACATTTCAAAAGATAATCCAAGTGTTAAAGAAATTTCAATTGTTAACAGCATGGGTGGATTTGCCAATAAGCGCAAATTTATCGCGGTACTCATTAACGGCGTCGAAATTAACCTTCAAATGGACAGTGGATCAGACATCACAATCATTTCCGAGTCGATGTGGGAACGCATCGGGAAGCCCCGTTTGTCAAAACCAAATTTCGGAGCACGGACCGCAGACAAAAGCAAACTCAAGATCACAGCACAATTTGAAGGCGACATCAGCTTCAAAAATGTCGTAAAATCAGGACTAATTTACGTCGCGTCAGACATCAACATCTTCGGGATTGATTTCATGGACAAATTCAATCTGTGGGACGTGCCACTTAGCGTGGTATGCAATCACATTACCGCCGAAGACGCACCAAGTTTAGATGTAAAATCATTGTTCCCTGATTTGTTTTCGGGTAAGCTGGGTCTCTGTACAAAGACGAAAGTCACATTACATCTAAAGCCTGATGTGAAACCAGTTTTTCGTGCAAAACGACCAGTGGCTTTTGCGGCACTGCCACTCATTGATGAGGAACTCACACGTCTTCAGAATTTGAGCATCATTACTCCAGTCGAATACTCTGATTGGGCCGCGCCGATAGTCGTTGTGAAGAAAAAAGAAGGAAACGTCAGGATATGTGCAGATTATTCAACCGGTCTAAACAACAGTTTGGAACCAAATCAATATCCATTACCAATTCCTCAATCGATCTTCGCAAAAATCGCGAACGGAACAGTCTTCAGTCACATAGACCTCTCCGACGCGTTTCTTCAAGTGGAGATCGAAGAAGAATCTCGAAAGTTACTCACAATCACAACTCATCGAGGACTTTTTCGATTTAACCGCTTGCCCCCCGGCGTGAAGTCGGCACCGGGTGCATTTCAACAAATTATGGCAAATATGGTTGATGATTTGGAGGGAGTTGCTGCCTACATGGACGACATTATCGTCTCCGGCACAGACAAGTTGAATCACAATCAGAATCTGACACGCGCACTCAAGCGAATACAAGATTTCGGATTCAGCCTAAAACTCGAAAAATGCAAATTCGTAATGAGATCGATTCGCTACCTGGGTCACGTCATTGACAAGGATGGTCTGCGCCCAGATCCAGGTAAAGTGGAAGCAGTTACGAACATGCCACCACCGACAGATGTAGCAACCCTACGTTCATATTTGGGTGCTATAAATTATTACGGTAAATTCGTGAGAGAAATGCATCAACTGCGTCGGCCACTCGACATGCTGCTGGAACAAAATGTTTCATGGAATTGGACACCAGATTGTCAGAGGGCATTTAATAGTTTCAAAAACATTTTAAAGTCCGATCTGCTGCTTACTCATTTTGATCCAAGCCTTGAGATCATAGTAGCAGCTGACGCATCCAGCACTGGCATCGGAGGTTGTATTTATCATCGGTTTCCTGACAAATCCGTCAAAGCAGTTTACCACGTTTCAAAGACCTTGAACAAAGCCGAACAAAATTATAGTCAGATCGAAAAAGAAGCCTATGCTTTGGTTTTTGCTGTGACTAAATTTCACAAATTCGTATTTGGTCGGAAGTTCTTACTTCAAACGGATCACAAACCATTGTTGTCAATTTTCGGATCGAAGAAAGGTATCCCGGTATACACAGCGAATAGACTTCAGAGATGGGCACTCACACTACTCATGTACGATTTCAACATCGAGTACGTGTCCACAAACAGTTTCGGATACGCAGATGTTCTTTCACGACTGATCAACTCTCACTTCAAACCAGACGAAGAATTTGTGATAGCGTCAATTCAAGCGGACGATGATTTTCAATCAGTACAACACGAAATTTTTCATCATTTGCCCGTAACACACAACATGATACAGCAATCAACGGAAAAGTCAGCAGTTCTCCAAACAGTTATTCAACACGTCAACAATGGCTGGCCTGCTTCATTCAAGCAAATTCAAGATACTGAGGTGAAACAATTTTATCATCGTCGAGAAGCACTTTCAATAGCGAATGGTTGTCTCATGTACGGTGATCGCCTTGTTATCCCAGAAAATTTTCAGCGACGTATTCTTCAACAACTTCACAAAGGACATCAGGGAATGCAGCGGATGAAGTCGATCTCTCGAAGCTATGTATACTGGCATGGTCTTGATCAGCAGATCGAAGAGATGGTTCGCGCCTGTAATCAATGCGCTAGTGCAGCTAAATCACCACCGAAAACCTTTCTCGAATCATGGGAAGTGCCTGATGGTCCTTGGCAGCGAATTCACATGGACTACGCCGGACCCATTAACGGGTATTTCTTCCTCGTAATAATCGATGCATATTCAAAGTGGCCGGAAGTTTTTCTGTCGCAAACAACAACTTCAACAAAAACTATAAAAATGTTGGAGGAAACATTTTCTCGTTTTGGTATTCCAAAAACCATCGTGTCGGACAACGGGACTCAGTTTGTTTCACGACAATTTAAAGAGTTTTGTGAGTCAAACGGCATTGGACACATGCGTACCGCACCATTCCACCCACAATCAAATGGACAGGCGGAACGTTTCGTCGATACACTCAAGAGATCGCTAAAAAAAATCAAAGGGAAGGAGGTATCGAGGAAGCTCTACAAATATTCTTGGTTACATATCGCTCAACGTTGAATCCTAACACACCATTACAAAAATCACCAGCCGAGATCATGCTCGGACGGCCAATGCGAACAACGTTCGATCTGTTAAAACCATCTGAACATCCAAGGATTAATCACGATGATCGTAAGCAGAAACAAAATGAACAATTCAACAAGCAACATAGCGCTAAGAATCGACAGTTCAATGTTGATGACTCACTCGATGTCAAAGTGTACTACAACAACAAGTATCGCTGGCAATCCGCAATTATCAAGGAACGATTGGGAAACGTGATGTATCGCGTCCAGTTAAAAAACTCTAACAGAATTGTTCGTTCACACGCAAATCAAATGCGATATCGACCGGTTCAAAAACCGTCAGCCTCATCTGAGTCAGGATATGAATTACCACTTGACACGCTTCTAGCTGAGTTTCCAGCGGATACAGTTCCAGATTTTCAGAGTGAACATTTACATGAAGGCGCGGTTGACGTGCAACAAGACAATGAGCAACATTCAGCTACTCCAGTTCGCCGACCATTCAGAGAACGAAGAATTCCTCGACGACTGGAAGGATTTGAATTAAATTAGAGGGAGATGTTGGCAAACCCTGCAACTATTGTCATCTCAGTCAGTTATCTGTCTCTCTCTAGTGGAATTATCATAGAGTATTGTTCTAGGATTCCAGAGAGAACAACATTGTATTAACGTAGCAAGTACAGAAATATGTAATAAAGTTTGATTTATTAATAAAATTGTATGTTGTTAATCAAAGACACAACACATACATTTCCAAATTTTAACTTCAACGTTGCAATTACATTAAACTTGGAAGAAACCGTTGATTTTCCGTCAATTTTAGCAATCAATAAACTTTTTTTATTATCATTATCATTTGATAACCTATCTTGGGTCACTTCGGCAATTTTGCAAACATCCATCGCTTTGGTTAAGGTCAAGTCTGGAATTTCCATTAATTTCTTCTTTAGAAGTGTATCTTTGATACCCACTACTATTCGATCTCGTAGCAGTTCATTCGAAATATCATCATTACCATAATTACACAACTTCACTAATTTCTTTAATCTTATCAAATAAAAATCGAAGGATTCATCAATGTATTGGTTACATGTGTTAAACATGACCTGTATATGACGTTGGATTTAGCTACCACACAATCACGAATTTTTTTTATAGCTTTTTCTTCGGATTCTTTATCTTCATCTGTCAAACCAAAATCCATGTACCTTGTTTTGGCTGTTGTACCTATCGCTGATAGCATCAAGCTCGTTTTTTGTAAAATTTTTGATTTTTCCCACAAATTCATACCTGTAGCATTGCAATAATCTTTCCAATTATTTTCGAAAATTTCCAAATTTTCCCTTACGTCACCGGTATCTACATTCAACGGTGCTGGCCAAGGAACATTCACTGGATTTCCGACAACATTTCCAGTTGCTACTTTTTCATTGAGTTTTTTATTTGTTTCCTCCAATCTATTATTAAGAAGCTCTATTGTTTTAGATTGTGATTGTAAAAATTCTAACAATGCTTTATCCATTATGATTTTATGATGAATAATGTTATTATATAAACTGAATGTTCACGACACTTTTGAGGTTAAACACGATAAACCACGTTCACAACAAATTACAAAGGCCCTTTCCGAAAGTTATACTTATTTATTTAGACCTACTTATTTAAATAAGTATGTTGGCGAGGTAACTTAAAATAAGTATGTTCTAACAAAAAAAAAATCTTAAACGAAAACCAAAGTTCTATTAATTTCATTGCATACATATTGTGATATTATGTAGTAATTAAGTTTTGTAAAAAATTTAATTAAAAAAATTATTTTATAGTTACAAAATAGTCAAAATAAAAAATAAGTATGTGAAATCAATTCGGATGATTTTACATACTTATTTAAGATGGCGGCAAATAAGTATGCCTAAATAAATAAGTATAACTTTCGGAAAGGGCATGAACAGTATTTTCGATGAAAATCGTATATATTTTTTCATTCGACCACATCTGACACCATGTTTTGTTATGGACTATATAAAAGATTTATATTATTTATTGACGTTATAATATATTTATTTATTTATTAATTCTTAAATATGGAGTAGGAATATCGAGCGTCACGCTTGTTCTTTCGTATCTGCCGCCCTCTCCAATCAGAGTCCCCATCACACTGGTATATGGTATTGTACAGTGTGTACTCAGTGGTATCTACCACAACAGTGGCCAAACAATTCAAGTTTCACTGATAATTTGGAAAATCGAATAAGTACTGGACAGCCATTTTGTATACTTCGGCCACTCCTAACCCGAAAACATCTATCTATGTTGCTCAATGAAAAATTCCCAATGTTCAGATATTTCGCAATATCCAGTATAAACTTGTGGTCATGATTTTTCATATCAAAAATTACCATTTTAAATTATGTCACTCTTTCAGCAAATGAGCGATACAATATATTGTCACGAAAATGTCAGGCATTTAAATGTTTCTTATTATGTATAATGTTTCTGTCACACATGACGTTTATAATCTCAGTCATTTATAAAGGCTTTTATGTCAGGCCTTACATACTTACCTTCTTCGTTTCGTCTGGAGGGTAGCCTTGCTAAATATCATTGCTATAAAATGACATTTGTGGCCACTGGCTAAGTGGTTACTACTGGCACTGGCTGCATACTCCCTCTAAACAAAAAAAGCGATTCGGAAAAATCGATACTATTGCGATATAAGAACGATACATATTTTTTCATATCACACCACGCACTTTCTTATTTGTATTTCTACTCCCATAGAAACAACGAAAATAAAAATTGTTTATTGCACATTCTCTTACTCGCCATTTCAATTCAAGTTTAACCTAAAACAAAAGCGGGCGGCGATATTTGTGTAAAAAGAAACTAAAATCATTAGGAAATATTTGGTGTTGTGAGTGCAAATAATACAAAGTAATCATATATTTCTTTTACAATTTATTTAAGCCATTTTTGTTTATTAATTTAATCCTTTTATCTAATTGTTTATTTTTTAAGATGTGAGGAAATTTTACTACTGCCGATTGAATTGAGGAGCGAAGTATTATGAAACCCGATGTAATTAAATCGTCATATATAAAAGTAAAATTTATATATTATATATAATGTAATAATTATTATAATATAATACTGCAAATAAATAAAAAAAAAAATTAATCGTATTATAAAACTGGCTTTTTATTTTTGCTCATCCAAAATAAATACTATCATAATCAACACGAAAAATACGATACGTATACGATATGAAAAGTAAGCGTCGTAAACGTATCGTAAAAATCTTTCTATTTACGTTACGTAAAAAATTCTAATTATCATGGGACGTTGGATTCGTAAACATATCGATTTCGAATCGCAAAAACGATTCGTAAACGATATTTTGTATGAATAACAAACATCATTTTCGTATCGTAAACGAATCGCTTTGTTTAGTGGGTACTGTTAATTTAGCGGTACTACAAACGTAGCATTTGATAATCAGAAAAATAGTTACACAATAAAAAGTAGATAAATATGTACTATTATTTTAAATGAACAATAAGTTTAATTAGACACATTAAAGTGAAATTGAAATATTTAGTAAAAACAACATTCTGCTACTTTGTGTTACGTTGTGATTGAAAATGACTGAGATTGAGCAACTGATTTCGAATAGCACAAAATCAGACGGTTTAAAAAGAGGAGGAATAAGTGGAAAAGTTCTCATTGGTATAACCGGTGGCATTGGACTTGGGCTTAGTATCATATGTATTCCATTTGTGTCTCCAGCGTTTCGAAAATACTGCTTACCGTATGTACCTGCCACTACAAAACAAATCGAAAATGTTCTGGCGTTGATTCCCAAAAACAGATCGAGCAAATTATTGGATATTGGGTCGGGTGATGGAAGAATTGTTATAACTACAGCCAAATATTTGAATTGTGTTAAATGTGCTCATGGAGTAGAATTAAACCCTTGGCTAGTATATTATTCCCGAATTTCGGCACTTTCAAACGGAGTATTCGGTAAAACTAAATTTTTTCGG
Organism: Tipula vernalis; assembly: GCA_958295665.1. Lineage (NCBI taxonomy): Eukaryota > Metazoa > Arthropoda > Insecta > Diptera > Tipulidae > Tipula > Tipula vernalis. Next base: position 148,397,372 of record OY282560.1, on the reverse strand, counting down.
CACAATTTATGGAAGTTCGATACATCTGTTTACAATTGTGTGGTGATCTTTGGAGTAGAACAAATGATGCCAGCAATCGAATCCAAATTGTTAACAGAATTAAAATCCAATACGGAAATAATCGCGTGTCGATTTCCATTGCCGACATTAAAACCAGACAGAACCATCGATTCTGGTGTGGATACCGTTTGGAGCTACAACATTAAGAAATGAAAGAATAGTTTGTGTTCAGTAAATTATTGATGATTTTATTAGATTTAAAATTTTTTGATATATGTAGTATCACCGTTTTAGAGAGTAATAAAAAATACAAAATATCAAAAAAAAAAAAAAAAAAGTTTAGAAATTTCGTCCTAGAAAAACTATTGAATTAACCGTTTCACGAAAAATTTCTTGGAAGCCAAGTTTTGTATAAAATTGATGGAGAAAACGATCTGTTTGATTGATGCATACATGGACACCGAATGATCCATTGGAACGCAGTGCGGCAAGCAATATAGTGACAAGTCGCTTGGCTACGGATTCTTCAATCTCGATGACATCTTTGATAATCGAGCAAGTCATAAATGATGGATGAGTATTCAATACTTCCTGAGGGCTATCATATTTAAAGTTATGGAAATGATTAATGGATTCTTTCGCCGCAGGTGTTAATTCAGGGGACTCTAGCAGAGTTAATGGATATTTTAGACACATAGCAGGAAGCCAGCACATTTCCTGGTTTCGATAAAACGTTTTTGCGTCAAGAGCTGCACAAGCATAACCGACAATTTTACTAAATCCATTTTCAGCAATTATGCAAAATTCTGGGTTTATCGTGATGAAGGGTTGTACTAAGCGATCGGCCGGGATTGTTTGAAGACTTTTGCTGAACAATTCAGTGCAGTCAGAGCCATCCCGACATGTTTGATGGCATATTGAGCATACAGCTTCTTCATCCATATGATTATAAGGCCGAAATATATAAAAATTAGTGGTTGGTGTATCAGGAAGCTTGTATAAGAATAAATCGTTGCCCGAATCAACCGGAATTAGACGTTGCAAGTCTGCAGTCAGTCCACCGCGAAAAACCCATGGTTCTTGATCACCTGACATGAAAGTTTCCTTCCAACCTTTACTAAACCAAGTATAACTTCCTTGAGTATATGAGTTGATGTTCAATGGAAATTGTCCTAAACTAAGCCAGTTGACAAAACCCAGGAGAAGAGAAATAACACTGGCAATGTCCCAGATGTACGAGTATAAATCATAACAAAGTTCTTTATTGGCACAATTAGCCAGCTTTTTCCCCAGTCCAATCACAGCATGACATAGTCTTGTAAATTTTTCAGAACGCCGATACCATTCCTGTACTTCGGGTTTTGAATCGTGAGTTTTCTTTGAGTTTACTGTATTGTTTACCAAGAGATTAGCGTTCGTTTTAAGCCAGTAAAATTCATTAAGGATTTGTATTGCCTTTGTTCCATGTTCAAATGGTAGATAGAATAAATCACACATTAAGTGAAGATCATCGGCAGCAATATCAGCGTTATCATAATCCTCTAATGCTACAACAGGTATAACTGATGCTTCCGCCATTTCAATCTGCATACTGGCAACTGATGAAGTGGAATTATTCTCAGACATATTTACATCATCCGAGAGTAGCTTATTTGGTAGATTTTTCGGTGAATTATTCATTGAAATAAGGCTATTTCCGCCACATTCCATTGGTTCAATAATACTATTCGGAGACGGATTATCCATTTCGGTATTCATCTTTTGTTCACTTATAATCGTATCATCATCATCAATGGCCAAATTATGGTTTCCATTATTATGATCTTCCTCTTTTGGTCCATCATCAATATCGCAAGTTGTTTTTTTGATTTTATTTTCTTCTAATTTATTTATCACATGGTCATTGCTTTCCTCCTTTATCGACATAATCGGGATTGTTAGACTTGAAACGGGTACTTTTTCAGGAAATGACATATTAGTCACGTTCGATACAATCGGATTACGAATCGTATCGTTCGTGATAACCTTTGTTGGTGATACAAGTGAATTCATAATTAAGTTTGGGATTGATGGTAATGGTTCCGAAACAACAGAACTACAAACTTCTGCGAATGCTTGTAATTGACTTGTATTTACTTCGGGCATCGACATTTGTGCGGTTGTTGTAGATGAAGCGGTCGTAGTTGTTAAGCTCATGCATGTATTAACCGATGGGATGATTGGAATAATCGGCATTACCACTATAAGTATAATATAATATAAAATAGAAATTTTTCGTAATGGAAGTTCGTTTAATAGTGTTTACTTGTGACTGGAGGATGTGGTTTTGTAATTGGTCCCCATGCTTCTTTTTCAATAAAAAATTCTGGCAGCCAGTCTGTAATCGCATCTCTAAAAAATCACAAAAAATATCAAAAGTACATAAAATAACATAAACATAGAACATTTTCAGCACACGTAGAGTCTAAAGAAAGTCTAAAATCTAGAGTATTTTACTCAAATGAAAAAATATACGCACGTAAATATAAACTAGAATATTTAGTTTCACTTAAACACGAAGAATCTACATTTGTTTTACCGAGTTGTTTTCCGTTCAATGCTTTTTGTGTAGTCTAGATAGATATTTTCAGTAGACTCAACGTGTGCTGAATGTTCACATAGATGATTCGATTACTTTAATGCAATTCGGGGATGATAAATATTTTTCGATAAACAAATCGGAGCTTCTTCCAGGCCATCCTCATTTTCGGTTTCTAATTTTATATCAGCAGAAATTGAACAATTATTAAGTTTCATATCAGAATTACATTTAGACCAATATGCTAGAGTATGTATTCCTATGGTGTTGGCATGAAATTCACAATTAGGATTGGTTACCACACCTTTTAGTAACGACTTTAATTCAGGCGAACGTCCCGAATATGGCCCCAAAAAAACCCGTTTCTGGTCATAATCATTGGCATGTAAATTATCCCAAATGACTGGTAATCTCTGGAGAACATCACTAATTTCTTGTAACGATTCAATTGTTAACCTTTTTGATATAACTTTCTGACCTGTCCATAAAATATTGATTTCCTTATCTAATTTCGATCCAATAGTATTCAAATATTCGGATTGTGATACAGTTGGAATTGCACGAGAACTACAATACTGAGTTGGACAAAACAAAAATTTTGGATTATTGAGATGACCGAAAACTTCATTCGTGACAGAGACTTGAGCTTGAGCAAAACTTTGAAACACTTCCTTATCGGATTTTGTCATTTCCGGTTCAATATCATCAAATAATAGCGCAAAAGCTTCACAACCAAATTGAGATACTTGTTCTAATTTACGTTTCAAAGTTGTTAGTTCTTTTGTATTACTATAGGTTATATCTAGTCCGGGCGAGAGGGCATAGTAAAATACAATATTTTGTGCCTTGGCAGCGGCTATTAAACTGGTCAAATGATCTGCTTCTTCTACTGTGTACAATTCTCGCCAATAAGCTCGATGCTTGTAATCGTCTTTCGGAGCATAAACATAAGAGTTCATTCCCCAAAGTCTTAATCTGGTTAGAACAAGATACATAATTGAAAACGAATTAACAATTATTTAATATATAAAAAAGGCAAATCAAAGCATACTTTCGAAATAAATCCTTGCGTTGCTCCGTAGTCCAGGGCCGTCCATAAAATCCTTCTACCACACCACAAATAAAATTACCATTTTGTGCGCCTATATTATCGTCGGAATCTTTAGTTGCGGTCATAACAACTTCCTCATCTTCCACCATGTTTACTGTTTTTTATTCAGTTCACTTCAGAACAAGGAAAAACAGTAAAATGAAATAAAACTTCTGGAAAACAGAATTCAGAAAAAAATGTAGAAAAACACTATTTTTTTTTCTTCTAATTTCTTTGTATTCTCAAAAAATTATGTTGTTCTTTGCTCACGAATATGCATTACATTTTATGTGATTTTATTAGTTTGTAATTTTACAAAATGATAAATTTTAAATATTGTTTGTTTGTTTGTTTGTTTGTTTTTTAAATTTGCTCAGGTCAGATCTTTCAATCCATAAGACCAGTGAGTTGAGAAACAGCCCAAAATTTCCAGAGACCACTCAGGGGAGGTTCTGGAGGGTTGAATAAAGTGTACAAAAACAAATTAGATTAAAAATTAAATAATAAAATAAAAGCATAATTATATAAAACAAAGTTTGATAATTAAATTAGATTAAATGAAAGTTAATAAATAAAGAAATATTAGAGAGAAGATGAAGGATACATATAAAAATAAAAGTTTTTAAAAATTAAATTATACATTTATAATTCATTAATTCATAATTTTTTATTTTTTTTTTTTTTTTTTAATTTTTTTTTTTTTTGATTTTTTTTTTTTTTTTTTAAATTTTTTATTTTTTTTTTTTTTTTTTTTTTTTTTTTTTTTAAATTTAGAATTAAATTATATAATATTCATAAATCTTAATATTATAATAAAATAAAATAAAATGAAATGATTCCAAAGAAAAATCATTGTGTGAAAAAGTCAATAAAAATTAAATGTAGTCTTAATTCATAGTTTATAATTTATTCTATCCACAAAATCACACAATATTTTATATTCATCCATTTTTTGGTCCTTTAAGATATCTAATAAGGATTTTCTGTATAAAAGTGGGAAATTATTTCTTATATTATTATATATGACACAATCGTTAATAATATGTTCGTTATCTTCAACGGTGTTACAAATCTCACAATTAGATGTAGATTCAAGTCCCAAAAGGAATTTAAATTTCTTGTTAACTGTATGACCAGAGATTAATCTGTAAATTAGCCTGGTTTGGCAGGATGTAAAATTAGAGTTTTTAAATAGGAAAGATGATCTTGGAGAAGGGCAAATTTGTTTATAAAAGTGGCCGGATGAATTACACATTAAAGTGTAGTTTTCCTTCCACTTATTATTTATAGATCTGGAGATATCGTTAAATAGGTCTGTGAGAGTTGGTTCATTATCAAGAAAGTGAGTAGGAGAAAAAACTGCTTTTTTTGCTAAACTATCTGCTATAGTATTTCCTTTTAAGCCACAATGACCCGGGAACCAATGAATGACAAAATTTTTAATTTGGTTATGGCCGATAGTATCAATAATTTGATTTTCGTAGTGTCTATTTGTAAAGTGTAATAGAGCCGTTTTTAATGAAATACAAGAACTTTGGGAGTCAGTAATAATGATAATATTATTGTTTTTGATGATTAGAGATATAGTAATTCCAATTTTAATAGCAATGGTTTCAATATTTTTAATATAAGTAGGGTTTTTTAGTTGAATGGAAAATTTCCAATTTTTATCCTCAACAAAAATTCCAATTCCTGGTTTATTGTTAATTATAGAGCCATCTGTGTAAATTTTTGCGAAATTATTATATTTATTAAATTCAGCCATAGATAATGCATATTGTTCAGAGTGGTTTATAAAATTTTTGTTTGTGATTCCCTCAATATTTGTTATGATGCTAAAATTAGTGGGAGACGTTTTTTTTATGTGAAAAGGTTTAATTTTGGAAAGAAAAGTATAATTAGAATATAAGTCGTTAAGTTTATGAAGAGATCTATTGTTTTTAATGTCGTTACCGATTTTGGAATTATTATATAGATTTTTTGAAATGTAAATTAGTGATTTTTTAATAAAATCTAGATCTGAAGATGTTTCTAGAGATTCAGATAAAATAGCTGGAATTGGAGTAGTTCTTAAGAAGCCTAAACAAGCTCTCAGACAAGCATTTTTAATAGATTGACAGATATTAATATCTTTTTTATATTTAGTGTCTGTAAAAACATATGTGTATTCAAGTTTAGATTTAACTATTGCTTTAAAAATATTGATCATTGTTTCAGGATTTACACCTCCATTAAAATGGGTGAGAGTTTTAAGTAAATTAATGGAGTTGGAAATATTTGCTTTTAAGTTTGTGTAATGAATTGATAATGAAAGTCTATTTGTTAAGGTTGTACCCAGTATCTTAGTAGTCACTCTTTCTTTTATGTAGATATTATTAATTTTTAAATTTAGAGATTTGGAATTATTTTTATTAGTGAATAGTCTTAAAAAATGAGATTTATCAGTGTTAATTTGTAGTTTTAAAGATTGTAATTTATTAGTTAATGAGAGTAAAGTAGAATCTGTTATTAATTGTAAGTTATCATGATTATCGGCAGAAATTACAATGCAAATATCATCGGCATATTGGAAAATTTTTGTATCGGGGTTATTGATGTCGTGTAAAGAAGTGGTATAGATATTAAAAAGGGTAGGACTCAAACAGCTACCCTGAGGAATGCCTTTATTAGTGTAATGAATGGAAGTTTGATTGATATTTTGAATAGATATAATTCTATTTGTAAGAAATTGAGAAATCCAATGTGTAATGTTAATGGGGAAGTTGAAGTTTTTAAAGGTGTTTAATAAAATATTTTTATCTACATTATCAAAAGCCTTGGAAATGTCAATGTTAACTAAAACAATTTTTTTTTGTTGTTGTTTGAGGGAGATGATGAAATTAAACATTTCTACAAAATAGTCAGTAATATTTTTATTTTTTCTAAAACCAAAATTGTAATAATTAAGAATATTATTGGAGATTAGATGATCATTAATTCGTTTTAAAATGAGTTTATTGAAAATTTTTGAAAAAATAGGTAACAGACAAATAGGACGGTAGTTAATAATATTTCTATCATCCCTCCCCTTTTTCAAAATGGCGATTGTGTATGACGTTTTCCATTTTGTAGGGTAAATTTGATTTTGCCAGATGTTGTTGAAATAATTTGTAATAGTATTGATTAGGTTAGGATTAGAGGATACTAATTGTTTGATGATTTTATATGAGACTTTATCATATCCTGGAGCAGTATTATTTGAATTTTTAATAATATCAAGAATTTCAATGTTATTAAATTCCGCAGGATTAATAGTAGGATTGAAGTTATTAGAGAGATTATGAGGGGATTCAAAGGAGAAAGGAAAATTGTAATTTATAAAATTAGTAGCAAGTGTGGGATCTTCTAGGATTCTGTAGTTAGACTGTTTTTTATTTTTAATTTTATTGATGTTGTTCCAGAGATCAGAATTATTAGTTTTGTGATTGATGCTTGTTAAAAAAATATTCCAAGATTTTTTCTTTTCTCTTCTAATTGTTAATTTAAGTTTTTGTATAGATTTTTTTAGTTCAATAGCGGTAAAAAGGTTTTTGTTTAAATTATAAATGAGTTGTTTGTGTTTTTTTATGTTCCATAGTCTTTGTATAAGATCGTTCCACCAAGGTTTAGGTTTAAAAGTATTTTTACTTGTAATAATAGAAGTATTTTCAGAAATTAATTTTTCTAGGTGTTCTTCAATATTGCATTTATCATTAATAGAATTTAGATCAAAGTCTTTCAATACTTTTGACCAGTTTGTGATTTGTTTTTTTTGATAATAATTTAGTTTAAAGTCAATAAGTATTGGGAGATGGTCACTTCCTAAATTAATGGGATCTACTTTCCATGATAGTTTTTCAATTAGATTGATTGAGCACAAAGTAATGTCTAGTGCTGCAGAATTATTTCTGAAAAAATCTTGCCTTGTATGAGATCCGTCGTTTAATAAAAAGACATTATTAGCAGTGATAATATCTGCAATCTTATCACCCACCCTGTCGTGAGTAGGGGACAATGAACTATCCCAAAGACTATTATGAATATTTATGTCTCCAGCTATTAAACAGTTATCTAGATTCTGAGTTATAAGATGTTCAAATTCATTAACGATTTCCTGAGGTCTAATAACAGAATTATTATAAAAAGATAAGATATTAAAATTAATGTTTTTAAATTTGAGGTTAATTTTGAAAGCTTGAAAACGGATGTAATGAAAATTTAAATCAATAATTCTCCAAGAAATTTTTTTATGTATTAAAAAGCCTACTCCGCCAAAACCATCTGGTCTATCATCAGTAATAAGATTATAATTGTTAAAAGTCAAATTACTATTTGGATTTGTCCAGGTTTCAGATAAAATAACGATATCAATATGATTGGATTGTATATAATGATATAATAGATCTTTATTACTATTTAAACTACGAATGTTAATTTGTAAAATTTTTAAAGGTAACATAATGGAAGAATAAAATGAAAAATAAAAAACTGGAAAAAGAAAAAGTTTATGTTTTAATAAATTTATTTAATTTAATTTTAAGTGAGTCTAAATTAGCTGGATTTTTATTGAAGTCATCGGAATTATTTAAAAGTGATTTGACATCATTAAAAATAGAATCTCTTTCGTTTAATTGATTTTTTAATTCGTTTACTAATTTATTTAGGATTTGAATTTTTCTAGCATCAGAATTCATTAAGTTATTTTTCCAGGCTTGATTCTCAACACAGATATCATTAGCGAAATCTATTTGTTTAGGGACTTTTTGTTGGCTACCATAAAGGTGGCTTTTGGATTCTCTGAAACTAGTTTTATTTAAAATCATATGTTCCCTAATTTGTTTCTGCCTATATCGTTCATTACATCTGAAAAAATTAGTAACATGACCCGTTCCACAAAATTTACAAGAAAATTTCATGTCACAAACGTGTTTTTGTTCGTCTTCTATAGTATTAGCACACGTTAGGCATCTAATAATTTTAGATTTGCATTTGGAAATTGTATGTCCATAATTTAGACATTTTTTACAAAAAAGAGGATTAGGTATATAATATTCTACCTTCAATAAAAGATTATCATATAAAATGACGTTGAATGGAATAGTTCCAGACTCAAAAGTAAGTTTAACCAATTCAATTTCCTCAGCTGTTTTAGTGGCACTATTCCATTTAGTCATTCTTTCTACTTTAGAAATAGGGTATTTGGATCTAATATTTTCTTGTATTTCTTCATTAGAAAGCCCAATAGGAATGTTCCTGATTAAACCAATAGAAGAAGTGAAATTTTTAGGAATGTATGTAGTATAATTATCAAATTTTTTAAAAATATCTGATTTAACACAATTATTTGCGTCTTCAAAATTACTAAAAATAACTTTAGCAACATTTTTGCTAACGCTAGAGATTTCCTTGACATTTTTAAAATTATTTATTTTAAGGGCTTTAGCTAAAAGAACGAGATTTAAATTTTCTTTACTGATAAATACTGTAAATGGGCCATTATCTGAACGGTTATATAGATTAATTTTTTCAGCAGTAACTGACGGCATATTTGAGTTATTCGATGAATCAACAGATAAAGTTGAAGATGATGTAGGAGTTGTTACTGTATTTTTTGAAACTGCGACGTGAGTTTTATTATTATTATTATTATTATTATTATTAATTTTCCTTTTATTTAACATATTGGGATTTTTATCAAATTCACCGTTTACTATTATTTCATTATTGAAAACAATTTTTGATTTTTTAGTATTTATTTCATCTTCGGAATCTGAGAAATCAGTAGAAGTAAATGTTGGAGGTACAAAGTACTGCGTACTTTGTCCCTCCTTGCTTGTGTTACGTGGATTTATTATTTTGTGGATAGAAAAAGACTATGAAAAGACTTACCCGACTGATAAAAATAAACAAATCAAAATAAACTATAAGATATAATTAAATAAAAAACAAATTAATTAAAATTAAAAGAAAATTGTAAAATTTATAACACTTCACTAAAATGAGACGCTCACACAATAAAGTTTCGAGAAAGAATGAAATTTTAAATATTTTAAAATACAAAAAGTGTTTTGACTTTTTTGACACTTAAAAGTCAGGAAATCTTTTTTCGTATAGTGCTGCCTGATGAAAGTACAATTTAGTAGTAGTGGAATTTCTTTGTATAACAATTATAATAGCTGTATTTTGTTGAGAAAAAATTAATTCGAATTATTTTGGAGTTATTTTTTTTCTTTTTTCTTAATATTTTTTCGATGTAATTTTTATATTCTATGTTAGTATTTCTTCTGTTTTTCATTCAAGCAGTTACGTATTTTATTTGTTCGGACTCGAATTAACCTATTTATGACCAATGTTGCGTTAGCGCAACACCAGAAATCCTTGACATTTTTTTTTTGTACACAAAACTAACAAAATTTTTCCCTTTAAATGCATAACAGTTATCCTGATAAGTATTAACGCAGTTTTTTATCATTTTATTTTTCATGCTTTTATAACCGAAATAAATCGAAAGAAACAAAAAAAAATCAAACCCATTAAAATAACTTTTGTCACAAATGGGTTAAATAAAACAAATTTTTTGTTCGAATTATTTAATTCCTGTCACGTGCAATTATTAGCTGTATTTTGTTGAGAAATTTACAACAACAATTGCACGTGACAGGAATTGAATAATTCGAACAAAAAATTTGAGTTATTTAATTCTAGCTCGAACAAATAAAATACGTAACCGCTTGAATGAAAAACTAGAGAAATAACAACATAGAATATAATAATTAAATCGAAAAAATATTTCGCGGCTTATTCTGTTAAGAAAAAAATAACTCCAAAATAATTCGAAATAATTTTTTCTCAACAAAATACAGCCAATGTTTCCATGATAGAGTAACCTAGGTTCAACTCGGTTTATGTCATATAGAGTACGTTTATGCTCAGCGTCGAGTCATCTTTTAGTTAACTTTGGATCATCTTGTAGTTATATTTTTTAGCGTTTATATTGCAGAGTCAAATCGTAGTCGAGTCGAAACTAGGTTGAAACCGAGTCAGGAACGTCAAAAAAAAATCATTTACTATCGTATGTTTTTATGTTTTTCTTGTATTATTTTCTGAATTTTATAAAAACAAAATAACAAAGTTTTATTGCCACACAAAAATCGAAGATGCGCACACGAATTAAGAATTCAAAATGGTGTCTTTTTATTATTATTTTTTGTTGTTTTTATTTTTCGACTCGACTCCGTTTATAGTGAATGTTTTTAGATTTAATTCGACTCGACCCTAGAAATTTTTTAGGTTGAGTTGAGTTAACTACAAGATGACTCGACTCCCTTTATAGTAAGAGATAACCTAGGTTCAAACAAGGTTGAACCACAGAAGAAAGATTAACCAGAATAGACATTGCGTGGATCAAATTTTTTTTTCATCTTACCTTCTTTTTTGGACATTGAAGTATAATTATTTTCGAATATTATGAATTTTTTGAATATTTAATACAAATTATGCTGTCAAAACAAAACTTGTCAAATAATTTCACTAACTGTACTGTTAAGGATTCTCAATTTTAAATATTTCAAATAAAAACCAGTAAACCAAAGAATACATAACCCAACTTTCTCTTACCTTCGGCAAATCAAGGTCAAAAAAATGAGTCCAAATTTTTCCATACAAATACAGCGTTATGTATCTTCTGGTTGTATTCTGTGGTTGAACCCTAAGCATAAACGTACTCATATATTGTATATGCTGTGAGTCGAGTCGAGTTTAATCCTAGTTTAACTCTCACGTAGTCGAGTTATTTTCTAATGTGGTTTTCGATTCACCAAAAAAAAGTAAACCGGCTTGCTCTTTCTGCTGTCAAACTGTTCGATTTTTCAAGAAAAGTCGCTCGGTTGAGCAAAATTGTTGTTGTTTTACGAATCTCGATTTTTTGGCAGATTTACTAACACAAACACAAATAGAACTGTCATTTGCGTTTTATGTTTTTTTTTGTGTTTCTGGTTTATTTATATATAAATATTTTATATTAAAGAATTAATTTGTTGTTATGCTGTTATGCATATAACACAAGAATATGTTGTGTTTTTTATCGAGTGTAAAAATCATAGGTTTTGTTTATATAAATGTCGAAAACAAATACATATATAATACGGAGCAACTGTTCGATTCACACAGCAATAAAGAGTTATCTTTCAAAGATTTGGTAAAAGGCGAATCGAAATCGACATAACTCTAGGTACTGCAGAGTTAAACATATGCAGAGTTCAAATAGGATTGAAATCGAGTTAAAAAAAAATGTAACAAAATATCATTTCAAATGATCATAAGATTGATTATTCTTTTTGTTGATCGCCATATATGTTATTGTTATTTTTCCAGCGATATTATGGCTAAAAAATTGCAATTTTCAATCAAACTCACTTTAGTGCATGGAAACGCTTATTAAGTACTTTTCATACCAGGCGCCTCGGCTTTGAGCTTGTAAATAAAAAATTTTTATATCGTTTTTTAATTTGGAAATTAGTTTTATTCGATTGATGCCGTTTAATTTTATAGTAATAAATTCAACTTGTTGAAAAATAATTTATTTTTAAGTGATAATTTAAAAAAAACAAAATATATTACAATGAAGTTATCTACAAAGCCAAGGCAATGCGTTCCACACTCGACTGCGAGATTTTAAAGTATAGTACAAAGCGAAGAGCTTTCTCAACATAACCTACAAATCACATTTTTTTTCACAAATATTTCATACTTACCAAAAAATCTAGCTCATATGTACATTACAAATTTAGAATATCTCAGTTCTTGCTATAATTCACATATAAAATAGACCTAAATAAAATATTTGATAGCAACCTGTTGTGATCCTGGAGATGGTTCTATTCGGATAAATGATACACCAAGGATTACTGACAGTATATACTTTCTTTTTAGTTTGTGTGTAGCTTGTCGTGGTAAAAATCCTTCTGCTGTTTTTTCCATATGACATCTGCCAGGCGGGGTATATCCCGGCTTGCTAGGATAAGGTCGTTCAGACTGTCATCGTAACACAACCGAATGTTCAAAGTCAACGCCACCGGTATGAAAGGGTCTCAGCTTCGCATTTGTGGTAACTAAATATTTCGAGGCGAGGCGCCTGGTATGAAAAGTACTTTAATAATAATTTGTACGTGATAATTTTCTCGCCTATTTTTTTTTTAATAAAATATAAAGGAAAACAATTAAAAAAACTACGACTACCATAACATAACTGTCGAATAAAACGTAAATCAGCTAGTTACATTTTTTCAGAATACAGTTGCTGGTAATTTATTGAGGCTATTGTTACGACATTTTCTGATTATACACTTCATTGTTCATACATTTTTTTAAATAGTTTATCACAAATAATAATTAACTATACTATTTTTTTAAATTGTTTTGTTTTATTTGATAATTTTTAATTTTCACGAAACTATGCACAACCACTTTTTAACAACAATAAAAACTAAATGGTTTGTTTACATAAAACAAAGCGCAACCATTGCAGGGTTTTTTTATTCGCTCCGGATAGCTGCTATCGAGAGCCGTCATATAAAATGTGGCTCCGGATAGCGCTCCGTATAAATAGGTAGAGCCAAATATTTTTTATATCAAGTTTTCACTAAACAATTGAATTAAAAATGATAGTTTGATGTTAAATAAGGTTAGTTTACCAAAAAATAGCGCGTCAAATTTAAATTTAGGCGTATAAAAATGACGGCTCTCGATAGCAGCTATCCGGAGCGAATAAAAAAACGCGGCTCATATCTTACCATGTTTTCATGTATCGGGTTTAAACAGGTTTAGGTTTCGTTGAGTTGAAAATATGGCGGCGCTAACCCGTACCGTTTCCATGAACAGAGTTAGGATTTAGAGTTGAAGAAAAATATTTCGATAGAATAAAAAAATAAAATTGCGTATTGAACAAAAACCAAACTTTTATTTCGCTTTGATATATCGTCATAACGTTGTCAACGACATTTTTGTGTATTTTTTGAATTATTTTGGGGAAATATATTTAGTAATATGCGATGCGCCATTTATAATTTTAAAAAATGTTTGACAGATAGAATCTAACTCAAACAAACAAGATTCGTCGAGTTTATTTGGATTTAACGAAACTCTACCTTAATACGCGTTTCCATGCACATAAACCGAGTTGAACCTAGGTTAACTCTATCATGGAAACATGATATATTATTCGTAAGAACCCATATATATCTGTCCTTGTCCAACTGTCTACGCTTGAAATAGAAGATATTATATGAGAAAAAATTTTGTTTCAAATCTACAGTTACTATGTTTCCATGACGGAGTTAACCGGGATTAACGTGGATTATCTGGGGCCCTATTCTCGAATTCCACATCCATTTTCCACATGTGAACATCTGTCAAAATTCATAAAAATTGAATTTTTTCGGTACTAAGGGAATATTTCCGAATGGGTATAAGCAAGTGGAAAAAATTCCCCATATAGGAAAATGTCCATGCCGCATGTGTTTTATATACGAATTACAATTTTCGAACGTTTTTGTGTGGACTTTGACAGTTGTCCACATGTGGAAAACGGATGTGGAATTCGTGAATAGGCCCCCTGATCATGGAAACATGTCGTGTTTAGGATTTTCGTTAAGTTTACTAATCCATCTTAACTCAACGAAAGTAGTAGGGTTAGAAGGGATTCCATCTGTCAAAAGCGAAAAAAACAATTATACCAATTCAAAATGGCATTGCGAGTATTCTTGTCTCTCTGTACTACTTTATAAATCATAAAAATCACAAAAAATATTAAATTTAAAAATTTCCACCAAACAAATCAAATTTCCAAAAGTGACTTTAAATTGTTGTTAAATGTTAAATTACACTAGAATTTATAATTGAATGGAAACGATATGGGTTAGCGCCGCCATGTTATTAACTCAACGAAACTCTTAAATCGGGTTAACTCTGTCATGGAAACGTAGTAAGTATTGACCAACGAACATGTGAACTGTAATAGAACAAGCGAAACTGAATGGGCCTGTTTAGACGAGTACTTTTTGGGCGCTGATTTTCCTCGTTTCTTACTTCTTTGCCGACAAACTAATTTTGGAGTAGGGATATTTCGATGAACGTTTTCAACAATAATTTGTAGCGCTGATCGTGTTGTTACACACCAACCAAAAACATCTATAATTCCAAGACAAACTATTTTTTGTCATTGTCTGGTAATTACTACTGAAGGTAGTATTGGTGACTAAATCATGACGGCAACGTCGCATATTACTTTACATTTATTTTCATACAAACACATATTTACTTTTTATTTGAACACTCTTGACAAAAATATTGTACCTTTTTGAATTCATTTTTGAATTTAATAAAAAAATTATTAAGATAATTTAAATTTAAAAGGTGTCTTAATATTAAAAATCGAATTGTGTCTTAATATTTTAATATTTAACATGTAGTAAAGCATTAAAATATGTACGCTTATTCGTATTTTTTAACACAATGAAATGTGCCAATTTTTGGTCTAGAGTGTAATAAAAATAGGTTAGGTTACGTTATACATCTTTTTCCTTATGTCAAAAAATATGTACGACCAAAACCAACAAAAATGTCTATACAAGCCAAACAGTACAAACACTTAAGATATAAAAAAGTACGTTAAGGTGTAGTATTAGTGATGCGTATAAAATAAATCAGAAAGTATATATACACAAAACAAATAAGTATAGGTGATAGATTCATCGAAACTAAAGTATTTTACGATATATAAATACCAATACATAAATAAATTTAGTGTACACTTTTTTTGGTAGGATCTGTGTAAGGAGCGAACGAGACGGCTTGTATAAACATTTTTGTTGGTTTTGGTACGACCATTGTTGTTATTGTAATTGGTATTATTTTCCAACACAAAACATACACATAAATAGGATTTATTTTTACACGATATTATTAGACGGCGTTGCCGTGATGTATATTGTTGTTGTTTCTTATGTATTTTTTGTTTTTTTTTTTCGTATTTCATAGCACAAAACCAAAACAAATTAGATTAGTGTTGGTTAGTTTTTTTATTAAAGGCTTATATGTACACAACTAACACTATGGGCAGTCGTCACTTTGTACCTTTAAATTTCGTATAGTTCGTCTTGGAATTATAGATGTTTTTGCACCAACACATATAAAAATATTTACGGTTATTTTTTCTTATTTTTTTATTTTGACAGGAGCTCATTCTAATTTTCTTGTTACAAGCGAGAAGGTGAAAAAAAACATTGTTTTGGTGCTTAAAATAAATAAAATTAAATACAATAATTTAATAATATTTAATTATAATTAATTTAATATTATTTGAGAATTAAATTGATAATTATCGGTAATAATATGACTGAAATGGATTGGAACAAAGAGCAAACATTCTTTTTAATCAATGAATTTAAAAAATACCCATGTTTATACCATCCGTTGGATATTAATTTCTGGTATTCGCAATGTTTTTAAACCTCAAACAAGAAAATCTACACATGGAATAAATCAGTAAATTTTTATTTTTAAATTTTCTAGAATGTAATATACACATACATAGACGAGTAACAACAAACAGTCTAAACGCGAGGTGTTGTTGTTACAACACAAAAAATCGATGAAGAAGTACTCGTCTAAACAGGCTGAATGGGACCAACATTTTGTTTCGACCTACTCGCTATTCGACTTAAAAGAAATGAATTTGGTTGTAAAATAAAAATCTATAATTATAATGGCGGTTTATCAGAATCTGTCGTGTTAAGAAGTTGTGTCTGCTTAAAATAATATTTATTGAATTAACTATTTCCTTTATTATCAATTCGATTTAATAATATTATTTAAATTGTTGCCCAATCAATTGTAATCTAATAATTTTAGTATACAAATATTGTAATTGCGGTGTAAATTGTGTTCTTAAAAAAGTCAAGTTTAACAAACAAGAAAAACAATAACTTGTAACTACAAGAAAAACATTAGCGTGTTATCTAGTAAAAGAGGGACGCTATTTTTTTTTCAAGTTTTTAAAATATAAAGTATTTAATTTGTTGTGCAAAATAATCTAAACATGATGAAAAAATCAAAGCCTCCACTATTGTATGATCCCTTAATTATACCACGGGTTAAACAGGTGAGATATGGGGATCGAACTTTGTAGAGCGTATTTGGTCAACGAATTAACATTGAGGTTATGTTCCATTTAATTTGTTTTTTTTTTTTTGCATTTTTTAGTATCTGGAAGAAAATGTTCATCAAACATATGTTGATGTTACAGTAATGGCAAAAGAATTACAGGACCGTTATCGCGAATACAGCAGACGTAAAACAGTGCCGTTTCGTATATTAGTAGAACAAGCCTATAAAACCGTTTTACACAGTTATGGATTAGACAGTAATCCTAGTTCGGAAAATGATGCGGATGCAAATTCTGATTTAGAATTAATGGACGAAAATAGTCAACCAAATCATATGACCGATACAATAAATTCAATGTATATGAATAATAAAAATAAAAATGCAGCTCAAAATCCTGATGAATTGATTGATATTAGTAGCGATGAGAGTGGAGATGAAGAAGGTGTACCGACTACAACATCGGGAGACCCAACAACACTCTCCGCTAAAAATGAGATAAAGTTAGCAAAAGGTTTAGAATATCCAGCAGTTCCTGGTATTACAATAACTAAATTAAAAAATTCATCTCATTGTAATTCCACGGGAACACATTCGCATCATGAACGTAATGCAGAAATATTAAAAGTTCCAACACTCCGGAAAATTGGTTCGAATTATCCGCCACAACTGCAACCACCAATTCACAATGAAAAATCACATCATCGACATCAGGAGCAACCAAAGCCTCCACGTCAGCAAAATCACCAAACACAAAATCCTTCAGACAACAGCCATATCCATGCGAGTAAAAAACGGAAGACGGATAGCGGCACTGAAGTAACTTATCAGGGAACAACTTCACCAAAAGTAAAGAAATATAAATCTGCAATTGTTCCCAAAAACTCCAACACATTTTTCATGGATGTTGGGGGAATGGACAAAATTTTAAAGGAATTATGTGAATTGTTGCTACATATCAAACATCCAGAGGTTTATCGTCACATAGGATTACCGCCACCACGCGGTTTTCTTCTTCATGGGCCACCCGGTTGCGGCAAAACTCTTCTAGCTCAAGCTATTGCCGGCCAGTTGAACGTACCATTAATAGAGATAACGGCAACAGAACTAATTGCTGGTGTTTCAGGTGAATCCGAAGAAAGAATTCGTGACCTTTTCGAACAAGCAATAGGTATCGCACCGTGTGTTCTTTTTATTGATGAAGTTGATGCAATTTCTTCGAACAGAATGCACGCCTCAAAGGATATGGAACGGCGAATTGTAACACAATTATTAAGCAGCATGGATGCATTATCGAATCAAGAGAAAGGTGACCAAGTATTGGTTATTGGCGCTACTAATCGTCCAGACTCATTAGATCCGGCACTACGGCGTGTCGGACGTTTCGATCAAGAAATATCACTGGGTATACCAGATCGTGAGGCCCGCATAAAAATATTAGAAGTCATTTGTGACCCGCTTCAAATTGAAAGACCTTTCGATTTTGAGAAAATCGCTGAATTAACACCCGGTTATGTTGGTGCTGATTTGTTAGCGCTAGCGACACGTGCCGCCTCATTAGCAATTAAACGTGCATTCCTAGATAAAGAGGAGGAAGTTATGCGAAGAAAAATTCAACGAGTAATAAAGAAAAAACCAACGATTCCACCAATCGTTAATTTGGTTGATGATTCAATATTGATGGATGTGGATGAAGTTGTTGCTGAGGCAAAAGCAGAAATTTCGGAAAATCCTCCAAAAAATGAAGAACCAACAACTTCAGTTGAAACTGCAGTTTCAACTGAAAACGGTGAGTTAAAAGAAGCTACAGCTACAGCTCAAAATTCTGATGATTTAGAAAATGAAAAGGATAAACCGGAGAAGACAACCGAAGTGATGGATGCAGAAACTACACCAGCTACATCAACAACTACCATGGCAGGCGATGACAAAGAAAAAGTTGATTCTACTGATATCGACGATATTGTCGAAGTAGGGGAAGAAAAGTTATCAGAAACTGAAATTGATTCAACTAAAACTAAACAAAAGGAAAAGGAACCAGTAAAAATATTGGAAAACGGCGAAAAGGTGGACATTATTGGTACATCCGATTCGCTAGAGGATCAATTTTTAAATCATCCGGATTTGAAATTCAACTTGTCGTTAAATGAGATGATGAATTGGTTATCAGAAGAAGAGGCACCTATATATGGATCTGATTTGGAAAGTTTATGTATAACATTCGAAGATTTTTGCCAAGCAGTTAAATTCGTGCAACCATCTGCTAAACGCGAAGGATTTATTACCGTTCCTGATACGACATGGGATCAAATTGGTTCGTTGCGAGATATTCGCGAAGAATTGAAATTGGCTGTTTTAGCTCCCGTCAAATTTCCACAAAAACTGGAAATTTTAGGACTAACAGCACCTTCCGGTGTACTATTATGTGGGCCACCTGGCTGTGGAAAGACATTGTTAGCTAAAGCAATTGCAAATGAAGCTGGAATAAATTTTATATCAGTAAAAGGGCCAGAATTGTTGAATATGGTTAGTAAATTAACTTATTAATGGTTGGTTATTTACTAAATATTTCCTCTTTATAGTATGTAGGCGAGAGTGAACGTGCTGTGCGACAGTGTTTCCAGCGTGCCCGAAATTCGGCGCCTTGTGTTATATTTTTTGATGAATTTGATTCGTTGTGTCCAAAACGATCAGATACTGGTGAAGGTGGCGCAAGCATGCGAGTTGTTAATCAACTTTTAACAGAGATGGATGGTATTGAGGGACGAAAAGGTGTATTTTTGATGGCCGCATCAAATCGGCCGGATATAATTGACCCTGCAGTATTACGTCCAGGACGTTTAGATAAAATTTTATACGTAGGCTTGCCGCACGAAACCGACAGAGTTGATATTCTTAAGGCACTAACAAAGGTAACTTTTTAGTACACAAAATTGTGGCGACTTCATATAAATATAAATTAATTGTTTTCGTTTATTGAATAGAATGGAACGAAACCATTACTTGCTTCCGATGTTTCATTAGAAGAGTTGGCAAACAAAACAAGTGGCTTTACGGGAGCCGACCTTGCCGGGCTGGTTCGACAAGCTTCGTTGCACGCATTAAAAGATTCAATAACAATGGATACTACGATCACAATCGACGTCGAAGATGATCTGAAAGTAACTAAAAATCATTTCCAGCTTGCTTTGGGGGAAACCAAACCATCGGTTTCAGCTGAGGTAAAACGTACAAGTTGTTTGATACATTTTCAAGCTTATTACATTTTAAATTTGAATTCTAGGATCAAAAACACTATGAAAAGCTGAAATTGAAATATGCTGCACCAAATCAACTTAAGAACAAACATCAACCTTTACCACAATCATCTTTATTAGAAATTTAATCCAAACATTATTTTCGTTTAAATATAAACTAGTAATTTTGTATTATTGTATTTTTTTAATTGAATCCATTAATGACGAATGATTTCCTTCTAAATTATTTGTATTTTGTACAAAATGAAAGTAAAAAAAAAAAATAAGATTTTATGAAATAATAAGTATGTTGTGGATTAATATTTAAACACTAAAATTGGAATAGAAAATACAAAAACCGTTTTAGATTATTTATATTATGAATATAATAAATACATCTTATACTTTACCTTTCTATCGGATTCCTTTTATTTCAGATGTTCGTGCTGCCAATTCGGATGTCTCTTTTTTAACAATTTTAGTGAAGGAAGGCTTAACATATTTTGCTATAATATGCTTGGCCATTGCCCTTATTCCAATCCAGCTTTCTTTTGTTAAATTTTTTATTAGATTTGGTGGTGGATCAAAACGTCCTCCGCCCAATTCAAAACAAATGGCATAAGGAATTTTCATGCAACCGTACGCGTAATCACAACTTCCACCACAGATGATACGTCGAAATTTTCCAGCAATTGTTCCAACACGATAAATCGAGCCGGTTTTTTCTTTTATTGCATTAACACCAACTTCAGCCAGAGCATTTAATTGTTTCCAATCCGGTGGTATTGATCTATCGAGGGAAAATATTGTATGTATTACAATTAAAATTACTGTATTTATCCGATTCTAATACCCTTGACAGACTGCGATTTATTAAATCCGATTTAGTTAAACTCGTATTAAAATACCGTTAATACACAACTGTTATGATTTTCATAATAGTTCTCAAACTAATGCACCCCCGTTACATGTTTTTAGTCACTAAACTGAAAATAAACCATAAATACCGTAAATCTAACTATGGCTAATCTCGAAAATTCACTAAATTGGATTTATTTAACCACAGTCTGTCAAGGGCTTTAGACGCACTTTTTATTACATTTAAGGGTTTCTAAAAACGGTAAAAATCGGGGGCTTCTTAAAATCGAAGAAATACAGTACATATTGAAAAAGTTTAAAGCGGGAAAAAATATAAATCGATTTTATTAGATAATTTTTATTTCCTTTGCATCTTAGCTAAGCCAACTAAACACTAATTAAATGATATATGTATACATAATTGGAGAAGTACTAATCTCTGACTTTTACTAAACTATTTGTTGATATTCATCGAGCAATCCAAAAAATCATTTTAATACTTACTTGGAATATCCCCAAGGGTAAAGTATCGATTTTGCATGGCTATGTAAACTCATATACAATTTTATTCGATCTTTGAATTGTTCCATAATATTTTTGACGACCATTGTCTCTGATTCCGAAAATGGTTTGTCTCCACGATATGTAATTTTTTTCGGATTACCACAACCTCCATCCCAATGAAAATCAAAATTTCGATTACAATCCGTTCCAATACTCAATACAGAATTTGGTTTTCGTGTTTTACGCCAAAAACGATTAACATCATGGCTATACTCGTAACCATCTGGATTGACAACCGGTAATATAATCCAATCGAATCTTTCCAATAAATCATCGTTATAATCACCTAACTCAATAAGTAGGTAAATACAATAGAGAGCGGTAGAAATTGATATCCATTCTCGGGCATGCGATCCGGCATCAATAAATATAATATTTCTATTTTCAGTAAAATCTTTCGAAACATGAATGTATTTAATGCTTCGCTTCTCATAGGACAATCCTGCGGCTACTATTTTTACCATCTTGGGAAATGTTTTGCCCAATTCATCTAAATATTTTCCAATTTTATCATATCGCGGATAGTCTTTGAATAATTTATATTTGGTACCAATACCGCAGGTCCACATATTAAAATCACTCTTTAAACCTAAAAAACCTTATATTTTGTACAATTCAATACGTTCCACCCCGATTCAACTTTTTACTTTTACTAATTTTAATTTTTTTTTTAACTGAAAATTTTGTTTGGAAATATTTTGGGAGGAATATTTAATTATAGAATGAAAAGTCACGACATTTTTTTTGGCAAAAGAATAAATGCGAGTTTATAGAAAAAAAAAAAAAAAAAAAAATTGGGAACACAATTTTTTTGGGGAAAAGGCAAAGATGTCTGCGTTATGATACGATAATATAGAATAAAAAACTAATAAAACCACTATAAATACAGAAAGTTTGGCTAAAATGTTACAAATCTGTTTAAATTTGTTTGAGTTTGGTGCTACTTATCCCTAAATGAAGTTTCTATTAAACATTTTTGTTCGCTCAATGGTGATCCCCTTAACTTTTATACACAGCTTATCACACGTTACAAGCTTTACTTTAATTCATAATATGAGACACCCGTTTCTAAAACTGCATAAAACGCATTTATGAAAAAATCACGTATGCTATATCAAATGAAAGGTCTCGATGAGGGCAACAACGTAGAGGTTAAAATAATGTTCCAAAATAATCTTTTCAATCATACAATCAGTAATAAAAATCATGAAATTGTCCAAAACTCTCTAAATTCTTCATGTTGTGTGTTCTAAAACTATCTATTTTACATTATCTGTTTGGTTTCAAAACTGCCCATATTCTATAACACTTCCCACGAGCCTCTCACTGCAAACCCGAAAATAACGACCCGGTTTTGCAAAGTCTAAATCTTTTTTTTTTTTTGTTTTGTATTTGTTTCTATCTCTGCAATCTTTTCTGGGGCTCAAGGCACTCTCAACTCTTTCGCAGTTCGCTTTTTACGTTCTACTTTTACGCAGCACGGATATAGGACCGTTCTCCCGATCCAAACGCCACAGTTTTAGTCAGTGTGCCGTTTGGCCGGCTGAGTCTAAATCCTTTTAGGACTTAGGAAATGTTTTTAACCTTAAATAATACAGAACACAGAGCGCATTAAAACAGCACGTGCAGCCTAAAAAAATAAGTCACTTTTAATTTTTTCAACTTTTTCAAAATTTTTCACTTTCATTGTTTATTTCGCCTTGCTTTTTCCATACTTCTCTTTCTTAAATCGGTTAGTGCTTCGATATTAAATTGAAGCGTGTTGATAATAGTATCAGCGCAACTAGAGGATGAATATATATTGCAGTATCATCAGCATATAATGCATATTCTGAATCTGCGCTTAAAATTTTTTGGATGGCAGAAGTGAATATGTTATAAAGTGTTGGAGATAGCAGTAGTATTCATGTCTTATCATCAATAGATAGGTAGGAGAAGCGGTTACTGTCGTCCCAGACTCTATCAATTGTTTTCTCGATTTCGAATAATAGAAGCCCAGTAGAATGTTTATTAGATAAATTATACTTGATAGTATTGAATAATACGTTCAAACAGTCAGAGAACTTAAAAGACTGAAGGGCCTATGGCTGTTAGGGTTGCAACTATCTTTACCAGATTTAAGGACTGGTATTACGCGAGCTATTTTTCAGTTATTAGGAAAGTAAGAGAACATATAAGAATAATTTAAAAGTTTGGTCAAAATTACTATGGCTTTATGAAGAAGATTTTTAATTAATCGATTATTCAAGTTAACATCTTAATACTTGAATCGTTCGAGAATCTATTATCGAATAAACATTTAGTATTATTTACCATTTTTAGACCCCACATCTTGTTAGTATTTTTATTTTTGTTGATATCAGCCAACAAATTTTAGTTCTAGTTTTTTCGTTTAGTTTTTTAATGATAGGTTTAAGGTACACATTTCTAGTTCTTATTATATTATAGATGGCGCACATTGCGGTCAACGTCTTTTTTACTTTTATAAATAAAGATAGGAACGGCTAAATCTTTGGCTTTAAATAATATTATTAAAATATTCAATAAACTCATCTATTGCTGCTTGGCTTTGTATATTCAGAATTGGCGATTTTGACGTTAAATCAATATTGTTGTTAACTTGAAGTCTAAAGAGAGAACAATCAGCTAGCTGGTAATTAGGTCTACTGGCCGTTTTATTGATTTGAATACCGCCATAGTACATTTCGAATAAAATGGGGAAATGTTCCGAACTAAGTTCGTATTTAGTTTTTAAATCGGATATGATGCTATTATTGTTGGTTAATAAAAAGTCTAGTACAGAACTGTATTTAGAATTACTGGAAAAATATGTGTTTCAATTACAAAGCTACTATTAACTAATTCGTTATATAAAACTGTTCCGGCTCGGTTACTTTTAAAGTTATCCGAAATCATCTGTTTGGTAAGCAACATCTTTTAATATCGCATTTGATATTTTACCAGGGAAATATGCAGCTACGAATTTAACTACTCCAAAAGGGGGTAATTATATTAATGCCTAAGGCTTTTTTTTAAATTGAAGGCGAGCAGTAGTGTGTGATTGATCAAATTATTAACAATAATAGCAACAACCCCAAGTGGCGAATGCAATCTATCTAATCTTTATACTTTGAATTTAGGATGGTCCACTACATTATCTGGTTTAAGCCATGTTTCAGTAATGTTTTTATTGATAAGAAAGTCAAATGTTTCATCTATAGTTTGTTAGTTAAACAAGTAGCGTTCCAAATACAAAAATTTAGCGATTTTAGAATTATTTAAAATTATGTAGGTATTAGGTTAATATTATTAGCTAAATTGATCTTATTATTTAACTTGTTGTCTTGTGCTTGTCTTCCAAGACCATAATTGGTTTCAGTTCTAATGCGTGTATTCCCGGTGTTATTGAAAATAGAATTCCAAGTTGATTGTAGAGGCGAAGATTTAGGTTCCGAAAGACCTGGAAACTCATTTGCGTTGGATAGGGTTGGTTGTTGAATCCTGCGATTATGTAGGTTTCGAATTGGTCGATTGATATGAATATTCTGTTTGATTATTTGACATTCTTTGAGTTTAGCGCAGTCTTTTGAGCTGGTGGGATGGGTGGCACTGCAATTAGCGCATTTGTAACTAACCGGATCCAGTTTACATTCACTAGTTAAATGATTTTGTTGGGATATAATTAGTTCGGAAACAATACAATACGAATAAAACACGACTGTACACGTTACAAAATCAAAGATTATATATTTAGGTTAAGCAAAAACTTCATGACAATAATAATAGCACAGCGCAGATATATACATAACATATCTATCTCTTTTACACGGATATAAAAAATGTTCTCACTCCAACACTCCCACTAGAACATATATTCAATTCAGTAAACCAAGTCCACTACAGCAGGATGTATGTTTGTCCTTACTTAATCCTTTGGTTAATATATCTGCAACCATCTGGTCCGTTGAGATTGATGCAATCTTTATTCTCTGATCTTCAACATATTTTCGTACGTAATGATGTCTAATGTCTATGTGCTTAGTCCGTGCATGATAACCATTAGTTGCAGCAAGATAGAGGGCACCCTTATTGTCACATAGAATCTTCACCGATTTCGGTTTACCAAATTTAAATTCATTTTCAAAATTTTTAAGCCACATAGCTTCTTGTGTTGCAGCAGAGAAGGCCATGTATTCGGCTTCGGTTGTGGATAGGGCTACAGTTGGTTATTTTTTACTATTCCATGAAAGTGGGCCACCTTGCATCATGAATACGTAACCAGTAACTGACCGCCTTTCATCAATGTCACCAGCCCAATCAGCATCACAATATCCCATGAGATCTGAAATTCCATATTTTGAGAATTCAAGTTTCATGCTAGACATTCCCTTCAAATACCGCAGAATTCTCTTAACAGCATTCCAATGTTGTCTACCAGGATTATTGTTAAAACGGCTCACTATACTAACTGCATACGCAATATCAGGTCTGGTACCTTGAGCAGCATACAAAATACTCCCAACAGCTTGTTGATATGGCACACACTCCATTTCATTGATTTCACTTGTGTTTTTCGGACACATTTCTTTCGACAGTTTCAAATTTAGATCACAAGGAGTAGATACAGGACAACATGTCGAATTGTAATCCTGTATTCCAATTGGACATGTTGAATCTGATTAAAACTTCATTAATGTATTTTTCTTGATCTATCCAAATTTTATGCTTTTCACGATCACGTGTGATATTTATTCCTAAGCAGGATTTAGCTTCACCGAAATCTTTCATCTTGAAATGATTATTAAGTTCCATTTTAACTTTATCTTTAATTTCGGCACAATTACTAAATAGCAGCAGATCATCCACATAAACTGCTAAAAATATCATTTTTGACTTTTTCTATATTATAATAAATACATCTACTTTTGATCGTTTAAACCCGATATTGGTTAAAACTTTGTCCAATTTAATATTCCATACTCTGCTGGCTTGCTTCAATCCGTAAAGAGCCTTTTTTAATTTACAAACTTTTGTGCCATTACCATAGCCAACGGGTTGTAACATGTAAGTATCTTCATTTAAATCTCCTTGTAAAAATGCAGTGACTGCATCCATGTGATCAATGTCAAGATCGAATTTAGAAGCCAACGCCATTAGATAACGTATGGATGTGTATCGAACCACTGGTGAATATGTTTCACTGTAATCTATCCCCTTTGTTTGAGCACATCCTTTGATTACAAGCCGTGCTTTGTAACGTAGTTTACCAGAAGCGTCAATTTTGGTTTTAAAAACCCACTTGCAATCAATTGCTTTTCGATCTGAAGGTAGATTCACTAATGTCCATGTTTCATTTTCGATTAGAGAGTCATATTCACTTTTCATGGCTTCTCTCCAGAATTTTTCGTCTGATCGACTTAATGCTTCTTGTACGGTCAAAGGATCAGATAATTTACTAGTATTTGCCTTCATAACAAAATTATCAAATTTCTTTGGTAACTCAGTTTTTCTTGATGAATGTCATTGTTTTGAATTCTTTATGACAGCTTGGACATTTATATTCTGTTCTTCTTCATCTGAAAAACCATAGAAATCACTTTCAGCTTGAGACGGTTCACAACAATCATCTTCATTGATAAACTGACTCAGATTCTCATTCAAACAAATCTGAGAATTGTCATCTTTAAGTTCATTAACTCCCACTTGCACCGTATTTTCTTCAGGTCTTATAAAGAATTCCATTTCTGATTCTTTTTTAGCATCGAGATCAGCTTCATCGTTACATCCATTGAGAGTTAAAATGTCATTATCAGTCTCAATAAAAACAACATTTCGGCTAAGAATTATTTTTTGTGTTTCAGGCACATATAACAGGTATCCTTTTGTTCCAGAAGGATAACCAACAAAAATACATTCTGTTGATTTGGCATCCCATTTCTTACGTTTTTGACTGGGTACATGAGCCATAGCTTTGCAACCAAAAATTCTTAGAAATTTCATATCTGGTTTTTTATTAGACCAAACTTCTTCAGGAACTAATTTATCGGATAATGCCTTGGTTGGTGATCTATTCATGATAAACACAGCTGTTGAAACCGCTTCATCCCAAAACTGTTTCTGTAACTTTGCATCAAACAACAAACAACGAGCTCTTTCCACAATAGATCTGTTTTGTCGTTCAGCTACGCCATTTTGTTCAGGAGGATATGGCACGGTTATTTGATGTTGAATACCAGATTCACGCAGTAATTTATCAAGTGGTTGATATTCAGTGCTACCATCAGTTCGTAGAATTTGTATTCGTTGTCCTGTTTCGTTTTCAACGGCATTTTTAAAATACAAAAATGATTCTTTTACTTCATTCTTTGATTTTAAAAAGTAAACAAAAGTTTTTCTGGTATAATCATCGATCATTGTTACAAAGTATCTGGAACCACTTAGAGAATCTATCTCCATCGGGCCACAAACATCGGAGTGTACAATTTGTAGCACTTTTGTTGCATGAGTTCCATTATTTTTAAAAGGTTGTTTAGCTTGTTTACCCTTTAAACATACTACACATGGCTTTTTAGTATAAACAGATAGTTGTTTATCACAGAATGGAAGGGAAATGTTCTGCAATTGTCTCATGTAATCAAAATTCATATGGCCTAAACGGCGATGCCATAACATCCATTCATTATAAACATTATTAGCTGTTATACACTTATTAGTTGATCCGGAGCACGATTTAGTTTATACATATTATCCTCTAGTTTAGCAGTCGCGACCAACACACTGTCATCATTATAAATTTTACAACTGTCTACATCAAACACTATACTCTTTTGCCATTAGAACACATCTGGCTCACAGAAAGTAAATTCGTCGATAAATTTGGAACATGTAGATCGTTTTTAACATAAACAGATTCCACATCATTAGTGTTTTCCGAAAATATATTAAATTGTACATCACCTACAGAGGCTATCGGAATACGATCATTATTTGCTATAATAATTTCACTTTTTGGAGGAACTTTGATGTTCTGCAACCATTCACCAAGTACTTTCATGTGTGATGAGGCACCGGAATCAATGTACCATTCATCTGCTTCAACTATTGATCCAGATTTTAGACTAGCAAAAATTGAGGTTAAATTTTTCTTGTTTTGGCTAGATGACGATTTATTATACTGATGGTTCGACTCATGTTGAGTTTTATCATCCTTCTTGTTGGGACAGTTTTTAGATACGAGTATATGCCCAAAATTATTACAACCGTAACATCTCGGACCCTTTGAGGTATTGTTTCGGTTTTTTGAATTCGTATTTTTATTGAATTTTCCATATAAAGCGGCGTCATTAGAATTCTTTTTTTCAACTTTCACATCTTGCAGCAATTTGGTTTTGATCGAATCACTAGTAATAGAGATACCAGGGGGCCTATTCTCGAATTCCACATCCATTTTCCACATGTGGAAATCTGTCAAACTTCACACAAAAACGTTCAAAAATGGTAATTCGTATATAAAACACATGGGGCATGGACATTTTCCTATATGGGGAATTTTTTCCACCTGCTTATACCCATTCGGAAATATTCCCTTAGTACCGAAAAAAATCAATTGTTATGAATTTTGACAGATGTCCATATGTGGAAAATGGATGTGGAATTCGTGAATAGGGCCCCAGAGCTTTCAAGCCCCATTATCATCGGTCTATACTCGTCCGACAATCCTGCCAATAAAAATGTGCCAATCCATTCATCGGAAACCACAAATCCAATACTTGTGAGTTTATGAGCGGTTATTATAATTTTGTTAACATATTGATCGATTGTATCACATTTTTCCAATTTTGTTGTAATTAAATCACGTAGAAGACCAACCTTGCGTGTTAATCCAGAATCTTCGAAAGTTTGTTTAAGTTTATCCCAAACTTCTTTTGCATTTTTTGCTTCAGTAATATGAACATAGTTCACCGGGTCAGCAAGCAAAATAATTTTTGATTTTGCTAAAATATCTTTTTGTACTTTAGTATCATCTACTTTGCCACGTGTTATAATTTTCTCTGCCTTTCAATTTTTCTATTGAAGGAATATAATTGTTGCCATGGTTTAAAAAATTATCTGCTTAACTAATTATATATTAAAACGTGTTTCTCTGGGCCCATAACCTGTTGGGATATAATTAGTTCGGAGAGAATACAATTAGAATGAAACACGACTGTACACGTTACAAAATCAAAGATTATATATTTAGGTTAAGCAAAAACTTCATGACAATAATAAAAGCACAGCGCAGATATGTATACATAACATATCTATCTCTTTTACACGGATATAAAAAATGTTCTCACTCCAACAGATTTGCGCTGCATTTACCACATTTTTTAGGTTTGTTTCAATGCGATGAACCGTGCCCAAACATTTGACAATGGCGACATTAGGTTGGTAAATTTGAATTATTAGAATAGTGTGAAAAGCGCACTGCCATGTGGTGAATGTGTTTAATTTTGTGCAGCATCTGCATTTTTACATGATTGTTTTTAAATTTAATCAAGGGTGTTGGGTGCGTCTCAATAGGGTAGGGGTTGACCGTCTATAGCCATGTATCTCGTGGTCTATATTCCAACGCCGCAACTATGTAGAAACCACCAAATGTGTCTAGTATACCTCCACGTGGTAACACCCGGGCAACGATGTGAAGCATCGGCGAAATACTAGAGGCGAGTGCAGTACACTATAAATGAGCAATGAGCGGAACAAATAAGGAAACTAATACCCCAGGTGGTACACCTATTGCTCAGGTAAATCCACCCTCTTCGGAGGTCGGTCTCATGGATTCTGGGGGAGACCAGCCATTGCTATACTACAATTATTTTAACCAATCCCAAGGCATGTTGGTGAATAAACAAGCTCATTTGAGTGAAACAGAAAAGGATAATTCACATCCCTTCCAGAGGAGTAACAAAGTCACGTATTCTCCGATAAGAGACGGTAGTCCCTCCATTGGGGCCAGCAGCCACATCACTCGTTCTACAAACGAAGAAAAGCTTCACAATGAATTGTGTAAAGCTAATAATGCATTAGTTGAAGCCAACAATATAAATAAGCAACTGAATATTACAATTGCATGGATGCAGGAGCGTATGAAGACGCTTGAAAACTAAGTTAAAGCTCTTAAGCCAAAGGAGGACATCGGTTCTACTCCTAACCAGAATACAACTCCACAAGAGTATCATACGGATGAAGAAGAACTAGCTCGAGAAACTGAGTGGATTAGAGTTAAAGGTGGGAGAAAAAAAAGGAGACGGAATAATACGCCCTCCCCACCTCAATTAAAGGATAATGTTCCAAATATTATCCAGAAACAACCAAAAATAATACCTCCACCACCACCAATAGTAATAGATGAAGTCAAAGACTACGATGTACTCTATGAAAAAATAAAAACAATAACTGCTACTGATAAGTTTAATGCAAAGGTGATGAATGGAAACACCATCAAAATAAACTTAGAAGATGCTGAAACATACAGAAAAATGACAAAAATGTTAAATGAAGAAAAACGTGCTTGGCGCACGTTTGAAGATAAACAAACCAGACCAATTAGGGTCATGGCTAAAAACTTACACTCTACGTGTAAACCAGATAAAATAATTGATGACCTGAAAGCAAAAGGATTTAAGGCAACTGAAGCATCGATTAAGCTAAAACGAAGAGGCAAAGTACCTCTCAACATGTTTATGTTGACCTTCGATACTGATGAAAATATCGAAAAAATTTATCAAATTAAGTACATCTTGGGGTGCAAAGTGGTTATTCAGCCTCTAAGAAGATCTAAGCTTATACCACAATGTAAACAATGTCAAGCCTATGGACATACACAAAAATATTGCAACAGGGAACCTAGGTGTGTCAAATGTTTAGGTAAACATCATACCAAAGATTGTGTAAAAGCCCAAAATGTTCAACCTAAATGCGTTCACTGTGGAGAAAACCACCCGGCTAACTACAGAGGATGCAGCGTTGCTATTGAACTGCAAAATATCAAAAATAAGAACGTGATTGCTAAAAATCCAAGTTCTTTCAGGAAACAAGCGGTTAAGATGAACCGACCCGAAGTAAATCGTAGAGTGTCGGGAACTACTCAAGGACAATTTGGTAAAATGACTTATGCTCAAGTAATGATGAGCAACGGAAATCCAGGAAAAACTGCTCAAAATGACGATATAGTAAGTCAAACACTTAAATTAATTTTAAGCAGACTAAATACATTTGATGAGCGATTACAGAAACTAGAGTACAGCACTAAGGGAGCCATCCCTAAACAGAAAAATGGCTAAAGATCTTAGAATCTTATGTTGGAATGCCAATGGACTGATGCAACATCAACAAGAACTGCAAGTGGTCCTGGACACAGAAAAAATCGATGTATGTCTCATCACGGAAACACACTTCACTAGACAATCAAACATTAAATTTAAAAATTATCAAATATATCACACTATTCACCCTGGAAACACTGCTAAAGGAGGTAGTGCTGTTATAATTAGAAATAGTATTCACCACTATGAAGAGTTAAAATATGAAACGGAAGAAATACAAGCAACTGCTGTTATTGTCAAATCCAAAAGTAGTTCTATTTGTATTGCTAGTATTTACTGCCCACCGAAGCGCTCAATGAAAGAAAAAGATTATCTCGAGTTCCTCAGTAAATTAGGAAAACGATTTGTACTTGGAGGAGACTTTAATGCAAAACATGTCCACTGGGGATCCAGATTAACAACGACTAAGGGTAAAGAACTCCTAAAAGCTATCAGAAAATGCAGTTGTGAAGCCCTCTCAACTGGAAAACCAACCTACTGGCCAACTGATCCAAACAAAGTACCAGATCTGATTGATTTCTTTATAATAAAGAACATATCTGTAAATTATGTACAAGTAGATGAAAGCCACGACTTAAACTCTGATCATTCACCAATACTTCTAACGTTAAGTGAAAAAATCATTCAGAAAGAAAAAAATCCATTCCTAGTAAATAATCACACTAATTGGGCATGCTTTAGACTATCGCTAGAACAAAAAATTAACTTAATGGTTCCGTTAAAGACTGAAGAACAATTAGACAAAGAAGTTCACAAATTTGTAAAAGATATACAGCAATCAGCTTGGGAAAATACTCCTGAAATTAAAACGAAAATCAAGGGAAACAATTACCCTATAGAAATTAGGGAACTCCTCGCAGAAAAAAGAAGAGCGAGAAGAGTATGGCAACAAACAAGGGCCCCCCAAGATAAACCTCATTTGAACAATCTCACTCAACAATTAAGAAGAGAGATCAAAGAATTGAAAGATGAATCAATCAGCAACTATTTAAGAAAATTAACTAATGATAACAGTACTGATTATTCTCTTTGGAAAGCAACCAAAATAATCAAAAGACCAATAATGCAGATTCCCCCAATAAAAATAGCAGGTGAGAAATGGGCTAGAAATAATGAAGACAAAGCTCGAGAATTTGCCGAACACCTCGAAAAAATATTCCAGCCACATGAAGACCAAACGTTGGAAGCCGAGATAATAACTGAACAAGCTGTGCAAGAAAGTAAAGAAATCCTACCGACAACACCAAAAGAAGTCATGCGTGAGATAAAAGCTAATATGAATACGAAAAAAGCTCCTGGGTACGATCTTATTACTGCAGAAATCTTAAAAGAACTGCCAATGAAAGCTCTGGTGAAACTCACCAATCTTATAAATGCAGCATTTAGAATCAAATGTGTACCAAGCTTATGGAAAATTGCAGAAGTAATTATGATTCCAAAACCTGGGAAACCACCACACATAACATCGTCTTATAGGCCAATTTCGCTATTGCCAGTCATGTCCAAACTCTTTGAGAAGCTTCTGGTAAAAAGATTAAATCCGATAATCGAGAGTAAAAACTTGATCCCAAATCATCAGTTCGGTTTTCGCAACCAACACTCAACAATTGATCAAGTACACAGAATAACCAGTATAATTGAGAAAGCATTAGAGGAGAAAAAAGTCTGTTCAACAATATTTCTAGACGTTGCACAAGCGTTTGATAGAGTGTGGCATGAAGGACTTAACCACAAGTTAAGGAATCTTCTACCAATGCAATTTGCTAAGATACTGGAATCATACTTGAAAGATAGGTTCTTCAGGATTAAGTTAGATGATACATTTTCTGAATTGAAAGAAATCAATGCAGGAGTTCCACAGGGCAGTGTATTAGGGCCGGTTTTATACCTACTATACACTTATGATCTTCCTACATTAGAAAACAACACGGTGGCAACTTTTGCAGATGATACGGCGATCTTAGCTGTTGGAAAAAGCAACGAAGAATCAACACAGAAGTTACAATCAGCTATAACTCAAATATATAAATGGACAAAAAGATGGAGAATAAAACTAAATGAAGCTAAATCAGTTCACATCAACTTTACAAACAGACGATTCGAACATATTCCGATTGCCATCGGAACACAGCTAAGTATCTCGGCATGACGCTGGATACTAAACTACGATGGAAAGCACACTTCAAGAAGAAAAGTGAAGAATTAAGACTTAAATACAGAAAAATGTGTTGGCTGATGGGAAGGAACTCTTCTTTATCAACATACAACAAGCTTCTACTTTATAAGCAAATATTGAAACCGATTTGGACTTATGGTATTCAGCTTTGGGGTTGTACCAAACAGAGCAACGTAAATATCATCCAAAGATTTCAGAATATGGTATTAAGGAACATCGTTGATGCACCTTGGTATGTCAGGAACAATGACCTTCATAGGGACCTTAAAATGAACCTCATCTTAAATGAAATCCAGGAAAAAGCACGGAGACACGAAGAAAGGCTCCGCCAACATGTGAACATTGAGGCAACTCAGCTCCTAAGCATCACGAATTTAGTTCGCAGACTTAAAAGAACCAAACCTTTTGAGCTGGTATGATTGTCAGTTTAAGCAGCATTATGCTGATCTAAAATCCACAACAAAGATGTGGTTTACTTTAATTTACCAAACACTATGGAACGCCAATGGGAAGAATCCATAGATTAATTTAAGTTAGTAAATTAAGTCAGAAACAAATTGCTCATTAGTCCAGGAGACTAGATTGTAATTACATAAAATAAATAAATAAAATTTATTTTAAATATAAAAAAAAAAAAAAAAAAAAAAAATTTAATCAAAAAGTATTTAAAAGCTGTTGTTGCATCAGGTAATTTTTTATAAACTGAATGAATACTGATGATGTTATCTTTCTCAATACTGTTTTGCTGTAAACCAGTTATGATATCATCATGATTAAAATTAGATGATAATCCGGTGATGTAGACCTTTAGGGGTCGCTCAATAACAGATTTAAATGTAAAATGCTCTATAATATCAGCTTTTAGTTTTTCGAGTAAATTTTGATAATTATCATTAACGTACAGCATAATTTTTATTCCAATGGTGATAATTTTTATTAAATAATTGGTAATATTCAATGAGAACAGCAACTGTTTAATTTTGGTCTAAATTAGACCTTCCACAACAATATAGCATTGGCAATTAAAAAGGTTGTCCGTAGAAATATTTGGTTGTACTGATTCCAGGATGATTTCATTAACGGTATTAGATGATGAGGCATCATTCTGAATAGAAGCGGCAATGTTATTATACAGCTAACTCCAAGTTGAAATTAACAACTTGTTTTGCTTAAGTAATTCAAGATTGTTACATTTTTAAAGCATTTTCGATTTTCAGTTTGAATTATTTGGTGTTCTTAAATTTAACGGCAAGCGAATACCATATTAATCATACATATATAAAATCGTCAGATTCCAAATTTAATTTATCAAGAAAACAAGTTATACAAAATCTTTCAAAAGCTTTCAATTTTTGATAAATGTAAAACAAAAATTGGGAGAGGGAGCTTTCATGGATATGAAAATTGGCCAAGAAGTAAATTTTCCATTCGGTCACCAGTGGGCTATATTTAAATTTCGTTAAACTGTAGAGAGTTGGTTCTTCATAAAATTTCAAATTAGAGACACGTGCGACAATTTAAATTTTAATGTATCGACAGTTAAAACATTGATATTCTATGCATGCAAAAAAGCAACATAAGCTTAATGATGTACATCTACACCAAAAACAGCAATTTGTATACATTAAATGAAGGCACAGAAATCGTAAAACATGTATTTTGCGATAGACCAGCAATAGATTGCTGGGTTGAAATTAGAGTGCACTGGGGAGCCTACCATTTTTATGAGCTGGTTCATTATTATTATGGTATTTAATCAACAAAAAAAAAAATAAACCATGATAATCGTTTGCGACTTCAACGAGCTAGGTGTAATTCGTGGCACAGTCGTCTAACTGATGGTAAAGGCCAAAAAGTAGTTTTCGTGTCAAGAAATAACTTATTCAAATTAAATAAGCCAAATATCCAACCAGAAATTGATGGAATTCCAATGAATCGGCCTTCAAGTCTGCTTTGCCTAACCACAGAAGAGCTTACCAAACTGAAGCTATCTGACAGGCAAAAGAGTTGAAGCTGTAAATCTTTAGGCCCAACCAGACGAAACTGAACCATACATATACGTAGGTAAGCGTGAGATTGCGTCGAACAGTACATCGGTGGATGTTAATGACTGAAGCTCTTAAAAAAGCTATCACTTAACGCGTTAATTCGCGAAGTGGACAACTGGACTAGAGAGAGAGGAGGTCTACCGAAGATGCAGTTGTCCCCTCTATAACTATATTAGTTAGCAAAGCTCAAATGGGTATGTTTCTATGCAAATCTGGAGCATTCGACCACCTCACGTAGTTTAGTGGCCTGCTGAGCCTATCAGTCTTCCAATCAATCATTGGTCCGTTATCTGGAATTCAGCACAATAGCTTCAGCGTCAAGATCGAATCGCAATTGATAAAATGCACCAATGATACGTGTCAAACAAAATCCACTGCAAGCTCTAGTCAACCATCAGCTAAACAATTGTAACGGTTAGATATATCTAGGAGTTGACTTGGATTGATCTTTGGGAGTTATCTCCTACGTCATGAGAGTCTATATGATGTAGCTAAAAAACTGTTCCAACTAACAAACAGATTAGATCTTATAACATATAAGCAGTAGATAGTGATGTAAAGCCAAATATCGACTAAAAGTGTCCACGAGGCCAGCTCGATATGCCAAATAATAATCCGACACCGATTAAAGTTAAGTCCGTCAAGTTTAAAATTTTACCTAGTGTGAGAGACAGAACAAACAACAAATGCACCTGCGGAGCTGAAGCAGAAAACGTAAAGCGTAAAGGTCAAGAAGCAAATGGCTACATAGATAACGGTAATATTGACGAATTATAAATGTCAATACTTCTAAGCGAAGAAGTTCGCCGGAGTTAGGGTCATGAAGGAAACAACCGTGACATAGTACAGCCTTTCAATCACGTGTTATAACATGGTTTCCTCATGACAGTTATAAATCGTGAACCACAAATTAGATACTACAGATTACGCTATATACAATTCCACCATATTGAAATTTTCCTCCCCTTTTAAGAATTTTTCTATTAAATCGCTCTTGTGACATCACAAAATTACTCATTTTCCTTTTTTATCAATACAAAATTGAATCATAAGAGGTCGTAATCTAAATTATATGATTTGTCGTGAATTACTACTATTATAAATTTACTATATTCTATGGAAATAACACTGTATACTTATACCGAATATTGAAAAAGGATTTATTTGGCGTCATTTATCGTGGTATACACGTGTTGAACACTTTCATGTATTGATTATAAAACGCAACATTTTGGCAATGCTTTTATTTAATCTTCAATAATCTCCTTTTAACTTAATACACTTCTTCCTACGATTTTCTTATATTTTTTTCCAAACATTGCCGTGAAGTGGAACGCGGTTTTGATCGATAGTGAGCGAAAACGACACCCATCTTGCTTTAAGCTTTTTCATACGCAAATGTCCATGTGAGATGTTTTCTTTACGTTCTTCACCCAACCACCTAACACAACCTGATGGATTTATTCAGTCATTTCTAGTATTGCCACCTCTTTTGGGTTCATCATCAAAAATACTTATGCGATCACAAAAATGGACAGTTTCAAAGGATCCAAAATAATTTTTAATATCGGTTGCTGATAAGCCTTTCAAATAAAGATAATGAATTGCACCACGAATTTGAAATTTATAAAATCTTCTCAAAATTTAGAGTAGGTCAATTTTGTTGCTTGTGAAATTCAAACTAAATGAAGGATCGACTGGAAAATCGAAATGGCGAGCCTAAATAAAAGATTATATTTTCGAAATTTTATAATTGTAGTGTTTTTTTATTCGCTCCGGATAGCTGTTATCGAGAGCCATCATTTTTCTACGCCTAAATTTAAATTTGACGCGCTATTTTTTGGTAAACTAAACTTATTTAACATCAAACTATCATTTTTAATTCAACTGTTTAGTGAAAACTTGATATAAAAAATATTTGGCTCTACCTATTTATGCGGAGCGCTATCGGGAGCGACATTTTATATGACGGCTCTCGATATCAGCTATCCGGAGCGAATAAAAAAACGCGCTTAATGACAACTCATTAGAATGCCATCTATGGGTCAACAGAGGAAACTTTTCAGCCCTTGTAGTATTGTTAACGAATCGGTTATTGAAAACTCTCAAAATGATAACGGTACATTTTGTGTACATACATAAATGGGAATGAAAATAGATCAAAACAATTTATTTTTTCTGTAAACGTTTCGAAAGTGATGCTTTCGACTATGTTTTTTGTTTGAAATAAGGCAGAAAGGATGCTTTGCAAGAAATAATGCTTCAATAATATTGCAACACGATTTCTAATTTGCGTTGCGAATTGAAAAATTATTTCATAATACATATTTCATAAGTGATTTAAACGAATAAGTAAAGAATTTTATTTAAATACTCGTATGAACAATACTAAAATTTTGTAGCAAAAATTAGCTTGAAGCACTCCTGCGAAATCAAATTTCATTTGCAATATGTTGCCTATTCCTTTCTGTGTCCACCATGTTAAAAAAAAACGTATTTTTCCATAATAATTATTGGCTTAAAATATTCTCAGAGTGAATATTAGAGGAATGAAACCTAAAGGCTTCTAAAGCTAAATGCACCCTTAGGAAACATTTGCCGAAAACATAGAAAATATTTGCGTAAATATTTGTTGCTACGTGTGAACGGCAAATATTTGCTTTGAAAATTTTGTCAAAAATAATTGCTACGTGTGAACGGCGTATAATGACACTTTACAAAGTGGTTCTGTCCGGTTGCTCGTATGAGCAAAGAAAAATCACACGAGAGCAAACCGGCAAATATTTGATGTTGCTTTATAGGATTTGAAGTGTAGATTCTTGTTGTTTTGCTTCAAATGTAACAGTTTTTCCTAAATTATTAGCTTCTCTGGGGCTAAACATTTGAAGTAGTCTTTTTTCCATAAAAATGTATTCCCAATTTACCAGAGTACACTTTTGTGAAATATGAAATAAAATCTTGAGAATTTTTGTAGTTTAGAATTATATGAATATTTTTCCTATATAAAATTCCGTTTAATTAGTCGGCTTTTCGGTCCAATAAAATTTTTTAGATTATTAATAAAACAACATTACATTCTTTCCATGTTGCTTTATTTGTCAAACGTTTCGATATATTATTATATCATTATCAATGACTCTTTCTAAAATTAAATTTTTTAAAAAACGTTATAAATGTTATGCGCGCACTAACTAGAAAATAATAAATATATGCAAGAAAACTATGAAAAATAAATAAATAAAACTTACAATCAAATGTAGAAAACAAAAATAAAATGGAAATAACAAAATAAACAAATTAAAAGATAAACAAATTAAAAAATGGTGGTTACTCCAGCAGCAGCAGTAATATTATGATAAAGAAAATTCAATTGACTCTCCTCCGTTTTGATGGATGTATAAGGTGTTAGTGTTGTGTGTTGAGTAGTATGCAGAGCGTTCTGTTTGTACCATTTTCCGTTGTCTTTTGATGTTTTTTGATGTAAAACAGAAGTCATCTATAAGCGAGCAGTAGATAGAAGCTAAACCATCAGTGTCACGTTTTATGTTGTATGTATTTTGGGTATAAATGTGAAGAGCCTCGATAGTCAGTCTCTTTTAATAATTAGATTGGTAGTCTAAAATTGAGGCAGAATCAAAATCTGGACAATGACCCAAAGGGTGAAAATGATCCATCAAGGCAGTTTAATGCCTCGATGGATCACTCACCCTCCTCAAGTCAAGTCGTTGATTTCGCAATCTCTTCTCAAAGCATTGTTTCGTTTGGCCAACATAATTCTTGGCGCAAGGACCAGAAACGTCATCGCCCAGACAAGGAATCATATAAATGACATCAGTCTTCTTCTGGACCTGTATTGGATCTTTAAGTCTGCCAAAAACATTGCGTAGAGTCATTTTGTTACGGTATGCCAGGGTTGTTTACGGAATAAAAGCCCCGATAACTTTATCAATACGTTCATATACACCCATGACGTATGTCATACTTTTGTATATAGATCGCGGGGAATTTGTTGGTGCTTCCCGCATAATTGTTATAGGCAAAGTGATTTTCGTTAATTCAGATGAAATTATTTTCTGGATGAATTTATGTGGATAGTTATTTTGGGATAGGATATCTTACATAGATCAATCGTCGGTTCTTCTTATGATAGATGGGTGAACTTAAAGCAAAAACTCTATTGGCCAAATTTTTGGCCGTATTTAGTTTCTGTTTAATCGGATGGTGTGTGTAATAATTTAATATACGGTTAGAACAGATAGCCTTACGGAACCAATCAGTGTGTATTCCATTATTATCTCTGTTGCGCAAGACAAGCACATCTAAATATGGAATTCCTCCATTCACTTCTGTTTCCATTGTGAACTGGAGTTTAGGATGGAAAGAGTTTAATGCATCCAATGTAACTTCAACTGATAACGCCGGTACCACGGCAAAAATATCATCAACGTACTTTAGAAAAACCTTCGCTGTGTGCAGCAACGTCATCAAAGCACTCGACAAAAGCCTAGAGGTTACGATATCTGCAATAACTGAGGAAAGGGGTTCCCCATTGGCATACCAAAAATCTGTTTGTAGTATACGCCACCGAACATGAAAAAGTTAGCATCCAGTATACAGAAACGCAACATTCTGAGAAACAAGTTTCTTGGAATTTCAGTGTGTGAGCTTATTCTGTCCCACTGTTCACCAACTATATCAACGGCGAGATGTACAGGTATGTTTGTGAACAATGATACAATATCAAAACTGACCATCATTTCAGATGTCTCAATCGACAAATGATACTATATATCGCTCTACAAAACTCAAACGAGTTCCTAATGATAAAACTGTCACCAACCAAAAGCCTCTGCAAAACACGTGATAACATCTTCGACAAACGTGACGACGGGGTATTTATCGAAGCAACAACCGGTCGCATTGGGAGGTTGGGTTTGTGAATTTTGGGAAGGGCATAGAGTTTAGGTGCCGTGGTATTGTATGTTACAAGGGCGAGTTTCTCCTTCATGTCTATAAATTTTTTATCGAATAATTCTTTAATCATTCTGTTATTCTCAATTTGAAGTTTGTTTGTAGGGTCACTTGGTAAAATTGAATATGTGCTTGTGTCACTCAACAAGAGACAAATTTTACTGTGGTATTCATGCTTATACATGACTACGACAGCCATGCCCTTATCACTATTGACAATCATCAATTCATCATTCATCTTTAAAAATTTGGTGGTCATAATATATATACGCCTAAGTGTTGTATTTACAACGTCTTTGCGTTGTGCGTGCCTAATGTATCTGTAGTTTGAAACGATGTTTGCTATCTTCGCCCGTGCAATATCTTTCACTCTCGGATCTTCTATCGGTTTGATTAGCTCTTCAGAATCGGCTATAACGTCAAATAAAGGAAATTCGGATTCGTCATGGAACATGGCGAATTTAGGTTCAAGCGACAGAAACCATTTCACTTCTAAAGGAATTTCAACATTGACTAGACTAACAAAGCTCTTTTCGTCTATGTGAAGTTGGAGTGTTCGTATATGAGTGCGTTGTATAAATGTTCAAATTTCTTTATATGCGTCTGTTAATGCTGGTGTTGCTTTTTATCTAAATAATTCTTCTGTCTTGTAAAAAATTCATGTGCAATGTAATATGGTAATATGTTTAGTATCCGTTCCTGTAATTCATATAATATGTTATCAGTACGTTGTATTTTATGACTTT
Organism: Tipula vernalis; assembly: GCA_958295665.1. Taxonomy (NCBI): domain Eukaryota; kingdom Metazoa; phylum Arthropoda; class Insecta; order Diptera; family Tipulidae; genus Tipula; species Tipula vernalis. Next base: position 148,355,556 of record OY282560.1, on the reverse strand, counting down.
TGTCAAGAATGACTAAGTTTAATAGTTTCTGATGGTACGTCCTTGTTATTGAATTTAATTTAGTTGTGTACTTACTATTGCTGCTGAGTAAATATGATACGTTAACCATACTTCGTTTAATAAAATTAGGTATTAGTGCGTGTTTTCGACATTTAAGCAAGAAAACCCTTGAAAACACCCTTCAAACGTCAAAAATACTGGATATTGGCTGTCCGAACGGGCCAGTCGTAGTATTTGTCAAAAATGTAATTTTTTTTTTCGTCACTCGACTTTAGGTCGGTACAACAGATGGGTAGCTTGACAGAATCAAGAATTACAGTCGGTCGTCCTTTTTCAGTACTACTGGCATTAAAATAAGGGTCGTATGGCGAAATTAATAAAAGGTTTTTAGTCATACTAATTCGATTTTGAATTCAAGGCCGCTATGTGCTTTTAGGAATGATAAGACACAAGCACCATTGATGCTATAACCCCAGCACACTTTCTTACTTTCGGTCCAGTTACTGCTCTTCCTTTCCCAAACTAAGAAGAGGTAAACAATTCAAGCATTAATCGATAAGAGCGAATTCAAAAAATAGTGCAAACGTTTCGATGTTTCTCTCTTGTGATTTAAATACATTACAACAAAGAACAAAGTGGCAAGTTAGCAGTATTAATCTTGAACTGAATGACATTGTTTTATTGCATGATAGTAAATTACCCTATGGCATTGGCCTTTAGGTCACATCATCGACTAGCACAACTATACAATCAAACAACTACTTTCGATTAGCCCCGAACAACGATAAGCAGAAAGAGGGTTTACAAAGCACCAATCATTAATTTACAGAAAGAAAAATTAGTCCTTCGAGCTACAAAAGCAACCAGCGCTTTGGTGGTATGTATGTCCCAAGTAAAACGGCTACTGGAAAATCAGCCAAATCAAAACCAACATCAAGAAGGATAGAGCACACAGAAAATGGAGAAATTCTGTGAGGAACGACTCATAAACCTTCAATTGCTCTAGTGAAGGCAATATATGAAGAAACCAACATATCTCTTCTTGACGCAAAAGATAAGGCAACACCAGGCAGATCTGAAGAAAATATTTCCTCATACATAACTGAGGGAAATGAAGATGAGGATAAATACCGTAAACTACCAAAACCAGCGAACGTTAAGTCAGAAAAGCACCAACTAGGCAAAGCTAAAATCTTAAAGCAAAATTTTAGCAGCATGTTACAATATGGCGAAACCAACATGTTTCCCAAGTTTTACAGTTTACAGATTCATGCGCTGCATTCAGCAGCAATCACGGAATACTTCAATACGAACATTTTTGGCGAAATACAGACGGAGTACGAGACGATAATCGTAAGCATAGAACCAATGCTTGAAACTGTGTTCAACACAGACACTTATCAAGGCATTAATAAGAAGAATCCTATTATCAAACTACCGACCATAGAAATTCTTTGTTTTATGGCGACTGCAAGCAGTGGGCAGCCTTCAACAATTTATTCAGCAAGACACTGCTACGAAAATCTATCCAACGAAAAGAAACTGTACTACCTACTCTCTTTTGTTCGAGGAGAAGCAAAATTACCTGACTGCGTGGAATACTCTCACCATCAGATATGAAGACAAATGGATGTTGGCCAGCAATCATATTAACACACTATTAGAGTTACTCTGTCACTCTGAATCACTGGAGTGTCTTGGTGATGGGCATTTTAACAAGAAAATTAGATACTGAGACTCATCGCATGTACGAATCAACAATCAAAAATCCAAAAGGAACCCAATCAATGGAAAGTTTCTTTGACTTTTTGGAAACAAGGTTCCAATCTCTGGCTACAATCGCTAGAGAAAAGATCAATAAGAAAAAGGATCCACCACAAACCAACCATAAGAGGATAACACATGTTGTAATGACTGATTCATCTAGAGAGGACGGCAACTGTAAAGGTTAAAGCTTTATGAAGAAAATGTCCCCGGGGGTATCACGGACCATACTGCCCCAAGAAATGTGAAAAATGTCATGGAGCTCATCATAGTCTACTTCACGACATTCAAAAGAAGCTACTAAAGAAGCCTGAAGCTCAAACCCAGATAAACAACCTCCAAATAAGTACAAGGACAGCCGTACATCTGATATTAGCAACCGCTATGGTCAAGATTACTACCGACATTGCAGTAAGTTTAGTTTGGATTCTGATTGATCCAGGCTCCCAAGCCACTTTACCACCGAAGAAGCGGCAAATAAACTCAGTTGCCTGTATGCGACTAGCACAAGCCGGAACAGCAAGGTCTACTGTAGAAATCACCATTACACCGAGGTTTTCATCAAACTTCAAGTTAAAAGTTAAGGCTATGGACTTCACGAAAATCGGAAAATCGGAAGCCTACCCGATGTGGTGGTTGAACAAAGTAACTGGAGCCACACCAAGAACCTTATCTTGGCAGATCCGACCTTTGATGAACCTGGTTCAATCGATATACTTTTAGGAGCTGATTACTACGATCAAATAATTATGGCGAATCTGCTAAAAGCTGCCACAAATGAGCCAATTCCATAACAAATCAAACTAGAATGGATCATCACCGGTAACACAACTGCCAACGTGAAGATGACAATGATAGGAAAAATTCTGGGAGCTTGAAGAAGTGGATAATAAAAGGGAATTCACAAAAGAAGAAACTGAAACTGAGGAAATCTACAACAAAGGGCCAATGGAAGATACAAAGTAAGAATTCCATTCAACATCGAGCAATTGGCATCTAAACCTTTAGGTTGTTAGAAAAAAGAGCTACTGCTCGACTACTGCAAGTCTAAAAACATCTTGCCAAAAATACAGAACTGGCGTAACAAGACCAAAAATTTATGGATGAATATGAACTCTTAGGTCACATGAAGGAAACGGAGGCAATAGCCAAGACATCCACAGGTACTTCGCTAAATAATGTCTTGCTGAATGGTCCTGCGCTCCAACAAGACGTTCTATGTATAATACTTTGATGGCGAAAACATAAATTCGTGTATACAGCCGACATAGAAAAAATCACAGTGCATGAAGATGACCAGGAATATCAACGAATCTTGTGGAGAAAATCTCCCGAACAACAAATAAAGGAGTACAAACAGCAAGATATCTAGCCGTGCGAACATTGGAACAATTATCAAGGAATGAAGCTTTCACCTATCCAGGCGCATCAGAAATTGCAGTGAATGATTTCTTTGTAGATAACCTCATTTCTGGAAACAACACACTACAGGAAGCCATATTTGCTCAATAATAGCTCATAGCATTACTCAAAACTGGCGGATTTAACTTACGTAAATGGTCTGCCAACCACCATGCACTGATACAAGCCGTATCAAATGAATTGAGAAATAATGGAATTCTTCAATTCAAACTTGATGACACAATCAAAAATCTTGATCTACATTGGAATCCAGTGACAGACAGCTTCGGATTTCGTATTTCACCTCCAATTTCAAAAAACAAGTACTCTACCAAACGGAGCCTACTTTCGAACAGTGGAAAACTCTTCGACAATAGTAGTTAAACTAATGATGCAAGAACTCTGGGTAGCCGGACTTTCCTGGGATCAATCACTACCTCCGGTTCTATCAATTCAATACATGGATTTTGCGATGCCTTTTAGAAGGCCTATGCAGCAGTTATCTATGCCAGCAACGTGAGTCTAGATGAAAAAATCCAGGCGACACTACTTTCGTCTAAAACTAAGGTAGCATCACTTAAAACTATCTTGTCAATACTACGACTTGAACTAGGTGGGGCTTTGTTACTCGTAAAATCGATGGGAAAAGTTATTGAAGCATTACAAGTACCAAAATTAGAGGTGAACGATTCGAGGGCATCCTCACAAGTACAAAACCTTCATCACAAATAAAATTTCAGAAATTCAAGGAAAATCAAGTCCAGCACCAACATGTGAGTATCTAAGGGAGGCCCGAGAAATATTATGCAGAATAATTAATCATCAAGAATTCCAGCCAAAAGCAACAACCTGTCACTTAACCCTTTCATTGATGAGAAAGGAGTACTTTGAGTTTGAAGTCGCATAACAAACAGCGAGTTAAATTTCGATGTCAAACATCCGATTCCACCTATCATATAACAAAGCTACTAATTGCAGACACACTTTTACGAACATTTGATGGAGGAGCCTAACAAGCCCTGGCCTATTTTCGAAGCATTTATGGGTTTACAAATGCCAAACAAAGAGTGCGCTCGGAAATCAATAAATGCGTAAAATGTAATCGCTTCAAGGCTACTAGCAGACTACAATTGATGGCAGATTTACCAATGAAAGGATAATCCCTTCTTGTCCGTTTCACACCGGCGTAGATTTTGCATGCCGAATTCAAGTGATAGTGTCAAAGGGTAAAGGTACGAAATCTTTTCAACCAAAGCAATACACTTAGATATTGTAAGCGATCAGACTTCAATAGCTTTTATAGCAGAACTCAAAAGGTTTATTGCTCGCATAGGGCTGTTTCAGCATGTCTACTCTGATAACCGAACAAACTTCGTCGGAGCTCGGTCGATTTTGGAAAAGGGAAAGCTTGTGGCCTTCACACAAGCTAGCTTCAGCACCACATGTCGGAGGGCTTTAGAAGTCAGCAGTTGAATCTATGAAGTACCACCTAGAGCGAATAATTGGGGAAAATATGAGGAGCTAGCCACGGTAACCTCTCTAATCGAGGCATGGCTCAACTCACGCCTGTTCATTTTTTAATAGGAGACTCATTAATCGCTGCTTCAGAAGCAAACTTACTAAAGGAAAATATATGAGTTATAATGGTGTATATCCATTTTTGCTTGTGTATATTTTGTCACTTATAAATTTATAATAAAACAACTTAAGTTATTTTTAAATAATATAAATTGAACAAATTTTTCTTTATAGTAACAATATTTAATATATTCTTACTGTAAGGAACATTTTTTTCAATTAAAATTATTTAAAAATAACTTAAGTTGTTTTATTATAAAAGGAAAATATAGCTCCAGTTCAGCGTTAGAAGTTGGTTCAAAAGATTAACATCTGGAGGAGATTGTCATCCGACTATCTAGCACGCCTTCAATATGAGCCCAATATAAATGATGTCGTCTTGATCAAAGACAACAATATGCCACCTACAAGGTGGCCTCTTGGTCGTATTATTGAATTACATTCCAGAGTAGTGATGATCAGAAACAGCAGCGGCTGTGTGGTGAATTTCAACAGAGATTTTCTACGTTGAATTCGCTCTTCATAGTTAAATTAAAATATTTGCAAGCCCACGTGTCAATTTGGTAAGCTTTTGTCACTTTATATTCATAATATTCGATTATGGCAATCCATATCGTTCACAATCTCATCTTTTAATTGAATTTGATCATCGACAAGGAACTTCTTTTTATTCAATCGCAGGCAGGTCGATTTCTCTCCTTCTGGAAACAATCTTCGTATGCTTTAAAATGGTTTTGATACGAAATTCGGTTGTGGAAGCAAAGCATTTGCATTATTCTGAATTCGTTGCTATCAACTGCTCGTAGTTTGCAATTTTTATCAGCAATTTAACACCTTCAAACAAAGAAACAGAAACATTTCAGTTTTATTTATTATTAAGATAAACTTAAAGTTTGGAACGCAAAAAGATATGAGGTGGACAACTTTTAGAAAATGAAATTTGGTCTCAAGTTGACATCAGTTGACCCTGGGATTGAACTAGTTTATCAATTTCTAATGCCAATAGTGTGGAAAACATATGGATACATTACGCTGGATTCGCACAAATGGAGTAATATTTATACTTATACATATTTTTAGTACGATTTTAAGATCGTAATCTTAAATACTATTAAATTATCTGTTTGGTATTATGCAATAGCCGTGTATAACCTTGGTACCGATATAAAAATACTCGTAGCTTTTTTCTACAAACACTATGATTTACGAATCATTTTAAAAGTCTCGCGACAACATTCCAGATACAACATATGAGAGACTAATAAAATACATTGACCTTTATATTCTACATAATAAACATATAAACTTATGGTGTGTTATTCTTACACTTTATCATTGTAAAAATTAATTTAAAATTACATATTGACACCTTTTTGATATACAATGTACATACTCGAAAAACAAACGAAACGAAAGATAACAATGAAACAATGATTTGCCCGTCTTACCCCTTGCTAATATTAAAAAAAACCCAATTCGATTACAAAAATAACCAAATTAAAAAACCGAAAATATTTTAATCATTCATAGTTACACTTTCGCAACATGATCAAGTTAAACATATTGTGGTTATTCGTTATAATTTCAACGATTGTGGTGATTAGCGCCACCCGAAAATCATATAATGGTTATAAATTATTTGCGATCACTGCGAATAGTGAACATGATGCTGAAATTTTGCGCCAAATACAATATGAAATAAATGGGATTGATTTTTGGGATGAAGTGAATTCATCTAAGCAAACGGTACGTGTTCTAGTGGCGCCCGAACAAATTAACAAATTCAATACGATCGTAAACGATCATGGAATCCAAAGTGTTGTTGTAAATGAAAATCTTGATCAGTAAGTACTTACTACATTAATTATATGACTTGACAATTTTTTTTAATTTTTTGTATCAATCATTTATTTACGTATATCTGAATTATTTTTAGAATGATTGAAACACATATGCAACGTGATCGTCGTCAAGCCGTTAACAATCCAAAAGGAACTATCGATTTTAATCATTTTTGGGATTGGGATGAAATTGACGGTTATTTAAGTGAATTAAATGAAAGGTATCCGAACATAAGTAAAGTTGAAACTATTGGTCAAACATATGAGGGGCGTGACATTAAAGCGATTAAGATTTCATTGAATGGTGAGGTGACCGGTGATAATCCGATCATACTTATAGATAGTGCTATGCATGCAAGAGAATGGATTGCACCAATGGTAGCTCTTAAAATCATACATGAGCTTGTTGAACATAGCGACGAATACGATTACTTGTTGCAAGGCCTTGATTGGATCATAGTGCCTGTTTTAAATATCGACGGTTATATTTATTCATTCGAAACTGATCGCTTCTGGCGTAAAACGCGTTCGATTAATGTAGGAAGTAATTGTATCGGAGTTGATCCGAATCGTAATTTTAACTATCAATGGGACGCAATCAATTCAACACAATTGAATGATGTAAGTTTAAAATATTTCAAAGTATGTTTTAAATAATATTTTAATTTATTCAATTTCAAGCCATGCAATTTAATTTATCGCGGCCCGTATCCTAATTCGGAAACAGAAGTTCAAGCCGTTGGCCGTTTAATGGAACAATTCGAATCGACGCGCCTCTATTTAAGCCTCCACTCGTACGGACAATATTTTCTTTATCCATGGACATACGCTAGAATAAGAATCGATAATTATCTGGATCATGAAACAGCTGCAAATTTAGCATCGGCTGCTATTTATGCAACAAATGGAACACAATACAAAACGGGTACCTCGTTTGAACATTTATCCCTTTCATCTGGTGTGAGCAAAGATTATGCAGTTGGTGTAGGTAAAATCGATTATTCGTTTACGGTTGAGCTACCAGGTGGCGGCAGTAGTGGTTTTGATATACCGGCATCTCGTATTCCAGGTGTTACGACGGAAACATTTAATGGAATTGCTGAATTTGGAAAATATATTAGTGATCAATTTAATTAAAGTACCTAGTGTTAAATACGTACCCACCCATTTTTACTGTTTTTTTTTATCCAAAAAGATATATGCAGAAAGATAGGTGTATGGTTAGATAGCTGAAGTAAGCTTTCAGTAACTAACTGGTACATAAAGTTTAATAAACATTATATCAAAAAATAAAAGTAAAAAAGTTTTATTGCATGTTTTGTAATTTTTTTTTTTTTTTACATTAATGATGATTTTTTTATAAACATCGGTACGGGTATATGTAGATAGTTTGTATACGATAGTAATAATAATAATATTAATAATTTATTTTGATCAGAGATATGGTTATGCCAAAAAGGCAACCAAATTATTGATATAACTTATATAATTACCGATGGTGATATCACATATACATAAAGTTTAATTTTCATGTCATGTTAATTGATAATTAAAAATTTTACGAAAACGATTTCATATTTTACTGACGAGGAAAAGATGTAAGGAGACTGTTTAAGCATAACCATATAGGTTTTAGGTGAAGTTTGAGTGGCATATAATCTGTATATTCAGAGTACAAAAACACAAAGTGATGCCTACATGGAATAAAGCTCCTAATTTTGGTCGAGAATATTATGTTCGTCGCGTTTTAACATTTTGATGTTAGTGTTATTTTTAATGAATAATATTAAATAAAACAATTCGATGGATTATATTTTTATGTATTTTATTTCAGATATAATAATCACACCTCTACTATTCTTTTAGACAACCGGAAACTTCATCCGTCCATCACTAACAAGGTTTTTACTACGACTATATTATTAATATTTCATGTAAAATGAAATTACGTATGATTATATTGTATGCACCCAACAAGTATAAATATCGTCACTACAATAATTTAAGAAACTAATTCCAACATTTTCCTCCTTTTTCTTGAATTATTCGGTGTCCGCTGCAAGGCCCATTTCTCGCATATGTTTATACATTATATCTTTCGTTAGTATATCTGCCTCTAATTCTTCAGATCGCTTCATCCTTAATAAAATAAAATTTTCGATTTATATGTTTCGTTCTCGAACTTTGTTTATTATTCGCTGTCCAATCTATGACTGCGCCTTTGAATCGGTATAAATATTCACTGGTTTCTTGACTAATTCAGGTTCTTCGAGTTCTTCTATTAAATTGCTTATGAAATTTATTTCACACTGTGCGTCGCAAAATGCTATTAATTCTGCCTCCATAGTAGACAAAGTAACCATCTTTTGTTTTCCACTTTTCCAACTGATTAACGATTCACCAAGCTTTATTATATAACCACTAAATGATTTACTGTCGGCTGTAGTACACCAACCGGCATCTGCTGTTGCACTTAAAGTCCCGCCTTTTCCACTTATTCTCAAATTTATATCTATGGTCCCTTTCAAATACCTTAACACTCTTTTCATTGCCTGCCAATGAATTTCTCTTGGGTCATAATTATATTGCGAGAGTTTTCCTATCGTGTATGCTAAATCCGGACGTGTTCCTCTTGTTAAATACATTATTGATCCGATAGCTTCCTGATATTGCTCTCGTGGTATTTTTTCTGAATCCTCATAATCATCCAAATTAACTTCTCTTAGTTCTGGTGTCTTAACTGGGTTTGAAACGCTCATTCGATATTTCTGTAATATTTTTTCAATATAATTGGATTGACTTAGTATTATCCCTTCATCATTTTCTTTTATCTCCATTCCCAAAAATACATTGGTATTGATCTGCTTTACTTCGATTTGACATTTAACATTATTTATGAATTTTTCTATGGTAGTATTCGAATCTCCAATGACTATCAAATCATCCACATATACACCTATTATGATGAATTCAATATCCTCCTTCCGAATGAATACACACGGATCGGCTTTAAGTCTCTTTAATCTATTTTTCGTCATTAGTTTATTCAGCTCTAAATACCAACATCGTCCCGATTGTGGTAATCCGTAAATACTCCTTTTTAAACAATAAACTTTATGCTCCTCATGTTCGTAACCTTGAGGTGGTTCCATATATACAGTTTCTGTTAATGCTGCATTTAAGTACGCTGACTTGATATCGTAGAATTTTTTAACTGCCTCTTTTATTAATGATATGGTTAATAATGTTCTTATTGTCTCATATCTTATAACTGGACTGAATGATTCTTCGTAATCATATCCTAATTTCTGACTGCATCCTACCGCTACTAATCTTGCTTTATACATTTCTTGGTGCTGTTCTCCCTTTTTAACCTTAAAAGCCCATTTACTTTTTATTATTTTTGCAACTTTAGGTCGTACTACTTCCTCCCATACTTGTAGATTTTTCTTATTTTGCATTTCAGCATCCATTGCTGTTACCCATTTATCTTTATTAGATGACTCCAATGCCTCTTTATACGTTTTTGGCTCTGATTCTGTTGTGGAATTCGTAACGTAATCTTCGTACTTAACTGGCTGCCGTCGTAATCTCTGTGGTCGTTCATTGAGATTTTGCTCTTGTGACCCGAATTACGTTGTGGGTATTGGCTCTATTGTTTGTTCATCTTGTTTGTGTAATGTCATCTTTCGACATATCATATTGGCTTGAACTAAATATCACATATTGTAGTTCATTTTCATTGCTTCCATTCATGTCATCAGCTGTTGATTTTATCCCTCGATTCGTCTCATCGAATTTTACATCTATTGTCTCATACACCATTTTGTCTTCTTCATCGTATATTCTGTAGGCCCTTATTTCTCTAGAGTAACTTACTAGAATCCCCTTTTTTGCTCTTGGTTGTAGTTTTGACACGTTTGGTTTATTAACTTTGTAGTAAGCTTGACATCCATATATTCTTAAATGTCTTACTGATGGTTTTTTACCACTCCATAATTCCATTGGTGTTTTTGTAATATGTTTCTTCTTAATTGGCGTTACGTTATGTGTATAACATGCTGTTGCAACTGCTTCACCCCAGAATTGTACTGGTAAATTTCCGTCTAATAACAAACATCTTGTTTTATCCAATAGTGTCCGATTAGCTCTCTCGGCTATACCATTACTTCGTGAAGAGTAATACATAGTTTTTTTCATGTTTAATACCTTTTTTCTTGTAATATTCATTCATTTGAGAGTTAATGAATTCAGACTCGTTGTCTGATCTTATCACTTTTAATTTATTATTTAATTCATTCTCTCTTCGCTCGATTAATTCACATAACTTTTGATATGTTTGATTTTTTTTTTCTAAAAGCTCTATGAAGTATCTTCTGGAATACTGGTCTACAACAGTTAATATATACCTCTTGTTTCCTAAAGTAGGTGTTGGCATGTGTCCACATAAATCAACATAAAACCTTTCGAGAGGTTGTGTGACCTCTTCATTTTTCCCATAATACAGGAACTGCACTCGTTCATTTCACCTTTTAATTTTGGTAAACCTCTAACCATATTTTTTGTTTCTAATTCTCTTAAATATGTATCGTTTAAATGTCCTAGTCTTTTGTGCCATAAATTATTCGAAGCTTCGTCGGTTTTGAAACAATTTTCCTGCATTGACATTATTTTCTTTTCTATATTAGGTGTTAATTTAATTTCAAATAAATTTTCGTTGAAACTGCCGTTGCATATTAATGTGCCATCTGGCGAATAAATCTGTGCACCCTCTTTATTTAAAGTAACTGTATTTCCTTGTTTAACTATACTTGGTATTGACATTAAATTTCCTCTCAATTTCGGAACATATAATACATTGTCTAACTTTAATTTGTTTTGAGTTAATTCTTCTACTGCACGAACACATCCTGATGAAATTGCCTCTTGGTATTTCTTCTAACATCCACCCATTTGTTGAAGTCATGTGTGACGTACATGCTGAATCCAAATACCATATTTGATTTTTTGTAAATTTCTCGTGATTGTAGGTGGCTAGTGCAAATTCATCTCTTACACTATTTTTCGTTTCTTTAGCTGTATTTGCTTGTTCCCTTTTGAATGGTCTTTGACTATGATTATTCGCGTATTGTTGTTTCGCACCTCGCAATTTTATGTTTGAATTATTGTTTTTATTTTTATTAAACCAACAGTCGTTTTGTAAATGGCCTGGCTTCCGGCAAACCAAACATAATTTTTGATTACGTCTTGGATTAGTTTTATACACTGCATTGTTTAAATTTATTTTACCACTATTATTATTTTTGTTTTCAAACGAAATTAATGCTTGTCGCATATCACTAAATGTTATTCCTATATTTACTATTAGAGGTGTTGTTATCGCACTAAACTTTTCTGGTAGTCCTTTTAAGATATATCGGACTAATTCTCTATCGCTTACTGTCTTTCCTAACCCTTTTATTTGGTTTGATATACCCTGAGCACGTGTCAGATAATTTTCGATGCTTTCATTTTGTTTTTTTTTTAGACGTGTTAATTCTAGCGTCAACTCTATTATTTTGTCTTCCTTCTTGCCTTGAAACCTTTCTTTTATTGTTTCCCATAATACTTTAGAGTTTCGTATCCCGCTGAACGCTAACGCTTGATCTGCCGCTAAACTTAACAAAATTAAACTAAATGCTTCTTTGTTTTTTTTAACCCATTCGGCATGTTTGGTTTTGCTTTCTTGATTATTTTTATCTATAATCGGTTCATCGTTGATTATTGTGTCCTCAAATAATAATTTCGCATCTAATAATGCCTCCATTTTAATATTCCATATCGCGAAATTCACGCTGTTCAACATTTCTATTTTGTTGTATAACTCCATTTTTTATTTTTATTATTATTAGTATTATTATTAATATTATTCACTCTTATTATTATCTTGAACTACGCTCTGCTACCAATTTGTTATTTTTAATGAATAATATTAAATAAAACAATTCGATGGCTTATATTTTTATGTATTTTATTTCAGATATAATAATCAGACCTCTACTATTCTTTTAGATAACCGGAAACTTCATCCGTCCATCACTAACAAGGGTTTTACTAAGACTATATTATTAATACTTCATGTAAAATGAAGTTACATACGATTATATTGTATGCACCCAAAAAGCATAAATATCGTCACTACAATAATTTAAGAAACTAATTCCAACAGTTAGCGGCAGGAGTAACTAAAAAATTGTATTGAAATAATGTTACGGAAACATCTCAGCTCAGCCGAACAAATAATATTGCATGTACCATATGTGTGAATATCGATCAAAAAAATAAAACCTAAAATCAACACAAAATCTACGCATATGCAAATTAAAATATTGTCCGGCATTTCGAAATCATCATGAGCCGAATCAGAGCCTTCTAGAGTATAGAGCCATAATTTAACAACAATTTACAAGAAGGTTATATTGGTATTAAGTAAATATTAGTTGCAGAAATATTAAAAATTAAATTATTTCTAAAATATATTTTTCGAACTTTCATTTTGGAAAATGCATCAAAGTTGGCTCTGACGAGTTAAAATAATACTTGCTAAAATTATCTTTAGTTTTACTAGTGTACGTCAGATGTCTAAGATGTCAAAAAATTATAATACGTTCTTAATATTTTGTGAATTTGTTTTGCTTTTCCTACAATTTTTGAACTTGAAATTTCCCCAGGTGGTAATTTTTGGTACGATTTTACCAAATTTTTACGGCCATCACTGCCATCTATTTATGCTGTGTGCCTCAGAAGACTTTTCAAACTAAACTTTTGTAAAACCCAGTAATGCATGCAATATTTTAATAGATGTCCCTAGGTTAAAAGTATTGTTACGTTTTTGCCTTGTCAATCAACGTTGTTCGTATCACTGGATTGTGAATAATACAAAATCAATTTAATTTATCACCAACGAATTTATTTATTTCACAAAATTTATTACAACACAGTTTATCAATAAAAATTCACTAAATCATTTTATATAAATTATTCTCAAATTTTACTGATCACTTTTACTTTATTTATCGCACTACAACACTTTTTAAATCACTTTTTAATTCCTTTTAATCTTTATACTATCGCTTACCAAATATTACTCAATCCAATTCGACTTCGTTCGCCTTTTTATATACACAAACCAAACTTCTAGAAAGCTCATGACTTTTCCAGTTAGAATAGCGTAGAAACATTACGTAACAATTTTTATCATGGAAAATTCCATTTTAGTACAGTTAAACATTGAGCTATTCATTTAACTTCTTCTATTACACACTAGGTGTCACCGTCACACTACCCCTCCCCCCCCCCGACCTAAGCCTGTTCGTCCCGAACTAGGGCCAGCTTCTCCAAATGCACCACCTTTACCTCGATGTCCCTTCCGTATCCGATAAACCTCGTCGTTCATCCTTATAATGACAGTGTAAGGTCCTTCCCATGCTGGTTGCAGCTCGGTGATAATCCCTTTTTCCGTTGCGGGTTGTGAAGCCATACTAATTGCCCGTCCTGGAAGCCCTGATTATTTGCTCGTATGTCAAATCGAGCCTTCATCCGGCTACTTGACATCTGTATTTTTCCCCGTACAAATTGATGAATCTCATTAAGTTCCTCTTTCATCCTGTCTACGTAATCCTGTCCACATAAAGCCGCTGATGGTACAGCCCCAAACTTTAGATCTCCAGGTAATCGTAGGTTATCCCCAAATAACGTTTTAGCTGGTGTCATTCCGGTTGTGTCATGTATTGCTGATCGATAGGCCATCAGAAATATCGGTATACTACATGCCGATCCCAGTTGCGTTGGTTTTTCTCAACGACCTTTGCTAGATATTCCTCCAATGTACCATTGAATCTTTCCACCATACCATCAGACTGTGGATGCAAAGGCGTTGTTCTCGTTTTATTTATACCGAGCATCTAGCATATTTCGATTCCGTCCTTGATCGGTATGAATCTCCATCGGCACTTCAAATCTGCTAATCCAGTTGTTTACTACGGCCTCAGCTATTGTTGTCGTCTCCTGATTGGGAATGGGGTACACCGCCGGCCATTTGCTGAAATAATCCATTATTACTAGCACATATTTGTTGCCGCTCTCGGTGGTGGGAAATGCCCCGCTACATCCATTGCAATTCTTTCGAATGGTGCTCCGACGTTATATTGTTTCATGGTTCCACGACTTTTGCGTGCGGGTCCCTTCACCGCCGCACATTGGTCACATTTTTGGCACCATTCTATCACAGACTGCCTACATCCTGCCCAGTAGAATCGTTGACGTATCTTTGCTAGTGTTTCATTAATTCCTAGGTGGCCCCCACGTGCTCCTCCATGATACTCATTCAGGATTTCCGCAATCCGGCACTTTGGTATCACCAGCAACAATTGCTTCACTTTGCCATCCGTGCTTTCCCACAATCGTTTTAAACTGCCATTCTCAAGACGGAGGCTATCCCATTGAGCCCAATAAGCCTTGACAATGGGAGTTTTGTCCGGGATCTCGCTCCAAGTTGGCCGGTGTTCCTTTTCCTTCCATTCCATTATAACTGATAAATCCGTATCATCCAATTGCTCTTTCCTTATCATTTGGTTGGTCCAATCCTCATCAGGCAGCACTTGCGTAAGCCTAACGTAGATGATGCCTTCCTTTGCTTCAACATGGCCACAATGTTTACATTCTACTGGACACGGCCGTCTTGATAATGCGTCGGCCTTTCCATGTGCACTTCCCTTCCGATGTTCGATTTGGAAATTGTAGCGTTGAAGACGTTCGATCCAGCGTGCTACCTGTCCCTCTGGATTCTTGAATTGCAGCAGCCACCGTAAAGCGCCGTGATCTGTCCGTAAATGGAATTTTTGGCCATAAAGATACTTATGGAAATGCTTGAGACACATTCCACTATAGCCAACAATTCTTTCTGTGTCACGCAGTAATTACGCTCCGGTTTTGATAATGTTTTGGAGTAGTACGCAATAACTCGTTCTTGGCCATTATTTTCCTGTGATAACACACCTCCTATACCGTCATGACTGGCATCGGTGTCCAAAATAAATTTCACGTTGGGTTTGGGTACGCGAGGATTGGTGCAACACATAACCGTCTCCTTAGTTCCACGAATGCTTCCTCCTGGTCATCGTTCCATTCGAATGGCTTGTTCTTCCTGGTCAACTCGTGTAAACTCTTGGCAATGTTGGCGAATCCTGGCACGAAGCGTCTATAGTAGGTGCATAATCGCAGAAAGCTTCGTAATTCGTGTAAGTTTTTAGGTCTTGGCCAGTTCTTTACCGCTGCGATCTTTTCTTCGTCGGTGTGATCGATTGTGCTCAAGGCTGTGGTTCGATTGTGCTCAAGGCATTTTAGTTTGGTTTTTTTACTCCTATTCGGCTAAAAAATAACATCTAAAAAAACATCAAATGGTCCAGCGCCCGCTGGGCATCACCATTATATATAAATTGTATTCGTCCTAGCGCGGGCTGTACTCCCTAGCTTTATCAATATTGTTCAATAATGGGCATTACCAATTTTATTGAGCGTTAAAGGGTGTTACTGAACATTGTATAACGATTGTATAAAGTTTGTTCATGTTTGAAATTAATCGAAAGACAGTTGGCTATAAAGACAGTAAAATGACAATAAAATTGATAAACTTAAGTATATGTATAAGGTAATGTGTGAATTACTTAAAAACTTAAATTTTGATATAAAATTTAAAAAAAAACAACTCACCACAAAAAATAAAAAATTGACAAGTGACTGATCCAAAGATGCTTCTCCAACTAGACAGATCCACACTAAGAGAACGTCAGACACGGTGACCGAATGTGATTAGGTCCCTTTCAACGTTGTCTTGCCATCTAGTAAGGGGTCTCACGCGAGGCTCTAGCTTCGTTGGCGCCGCTCCAAGGCCTGTTTGGATGTCCCATTGTGAGAACCGACAATTATTCTTCTTTCTTGATAATGATTTTATGCCCAGTTACAAAAAGTCTTTTGATGTTTTGTGCTGTTAGTATCCAAGATTTGTAACCAAAAGGTGAAATCAATTTTGTTTTGTGCGATATATGAGGGTTCTTCAATATTTAATTGTTGGCGTAAAATGCTCGGTAAAATCCTCGATGAAATGGAGGACCCCGGAAATGGAGTTTTGCCCAATGATCAATGATTCTACGCGTTTGAACTTGTGGCGGTACAGAGTATCCGCTGGTAAAACAGAATCGCTTTCGGTTTTCGCGGTTCAAAGGGTCCGCTAATATCGCAATCTGTTTGCAGTCCAGATATCGGCCGTCAGGGTTAATTCTTGTCGCTTTTCTGTTTTTGACAGAAAGAAAGAGAGCAGCCATGGTATATGCAAAAACGACCGCGAAAAGTAGCGTCTTAAAAATAAAAATAAAATCATTTTTGATCCGAGTAAAATCAGTTTTCGAGTTAAAACGAAATCGCTAACGATTAAGCATATTAATTTTGTAACGTTTTCTATTAAATATTAATTAAGCTAAATAAAACTTTTGTAAGTGTAAAACAAACGCTTCGGTTTTTTATTGAATTATATTGTGGAAGGTGCGTCGGCCGCCATTACAACGAGCACGCCACTCATATACGGACGAGATTACGATCATCGTACGTACAGCGAAAATCATTACAGCAAATTTCTCGAAAATTTGAACAATGGGCAATAATTGCAAAACGCAGTAAAGCGGTACCAACTGTACAACCTGGTGGTATTACCACCCGGTACTAATACAAAATTTTCAACAATCGAAACGCAGTGTCAAACGACAGCAGGTTGCTGATATCCATCTGTCGAGCAACAACACAATACAATTATTACGTATAAGCAGTTAACAGCAGAACTGGGGCCAACAAAAGCAGCACGATACACGTCATATCTCCAATCAACAATTACACAAGGTAAGCGATTTCTTTTGTTATACTCCGAACTGATTTGTTAGACAACGCGAAAAGGTCGTTCGACGGGTAGCTCTCATTCAGTAATCAATTAATTTTTTTCACTACCGCGCGCCTTTTATCTGAACTTCAGCAGTGTTAACAAGTTTTTTTTTCCTCCCGAATCGCACGTGGACGATTATGTCGTTTTGTTTTGCTAGCGGATTACTTTACCGGTATACATATGTATATGTACATATACATATGTATACCGGTCAATATTTTGTCATATTAAAAACCGCTCATAATGAGTGACGACGAAGGGAAAATCGCTGTGGACAAGCAGCATACAACAAATATTTACAGGGTGTCGGTAAAATATTCCACGTTCAATCGGGAGGATCCCGAGATATGGTTCAAGCAACTCGAAGCGCAGTTCGAATTAGGTGGAGTGACGGTTGACAAAACCAAGTACGGTCACGTGGTGGCAGCTGTTGACCAAGAAACAATAAGATGCGTCCGCGACACGGTGTTAAACCCTCCCGAAAAAGACAAATACGTTTCTCTGAAGCCGACCATAATCAGCAGACTATGTGAATCTGCACGGGGCAAATTAAACCGCCTACTGTCCGGTCTCCAGCTCGGAGACAAGAAACCATCACCGTTGTTGCGCGAGATGCAAGCATTATCGGTGGATCAAATAACCGAATCAATGTTACGAACGTTATGGCTACAGCGGTTACCTACAAGCATCCAGGAGATTCTGTCGAGCATGGAGGATTGCGAACTAGAAAAAATCGCCGCAACAGCAGACAAAATAATGGAGATTCACAGGCCCACTGGCATCTATAACATCTCCAATTCACAAATTACGACGAACGAGGCCGAACACCCACTGTCAGCAAGCATCAACGCGCTAACAAAACGGTTCAACGATTGGGTGAAAAGGGAAAGGAAATCCCGGGACGACAATCAGAGAAGCTCCGATACGGTCCGGCGTCCGCGTAGCAAAACTCGATCGGATTCACACGTCAGATCTTTCCCAAACTGCTGGTATCACTTTAAGTTCGGCACAAACGCCAAAAAGTGCAACAAACCGTGCAAGTTCGAACAGGATCGGATTTCGCCCGGGGCGGAAAACCAATAGGCTCTTCACTCTTCGCGGCAAGTGACAATAGCCATTCATGCCGCCTAATTGTAATCGAAACGGTAACAAAACAGCAACTTCTCATCGATCGAGAGCCGAACTGTCCTTCGTACCCCCAACGTCACGAGAAAAAACAACAAAGTCAAATCTAAAATTATTCGCCGCAAATTCTACATCAATAGACACGTTTGGCACGAAGGAATTGGTCTTAAATTTAGGCCTACGTCGAGCAATCACATGGAAGTTCACAATCGCAAACGTTGATAGATGCATCATCGGAGCAGACTTCCTACTAAACTACGGTTTACTAGTCGATGTTAAGGGCAAGAGGTTGATCGACGTTAAGGGCAAGAGGTTGATCGACGTTAAGGGCAAGAGATTGCTTTGCCCTCATATAAACTGACAACAGTCAAATTGCGGACACTGATAACCCACAAATTCGCAATCTGCTGCAGAATTTCGGACCAGTCTTACGCGAGACACCGTCGCTCAACACGATCAAGTACAACGTCGAGCACAAAATCGAAACCACGGTCCAACCATGTTCAGCAAAGGTACGACGCCTCAACACTGAAAAAATGAAAATAGCCAAACAAGAAAACGATCTATGGTTGAGCCAAAGTGTGTGCCGGCCGTCAAAAAGTAACTGGGCTAGTCCCCTACATATAACAAGGAAAAAGGACGGCGGATGGAGACTATATGCGGGGACTACCGCGAATTGAATCGAAAAACGAAGCCCGATCGGTATCCAATACCATTTTTCACCGACTTCAGTCATCAACTCGACGGCTGCCACTATTTCTCAAAAATCGACCTCGTGCGGGCGTATCACCAGATCCCGATCAGTGAGGATGACATCGAGAAGAAAGCAATGCGTACCCCGTTTGGTTGGTTTGAGTTCCCCCCTATTGTTGTGTACAGACTTCACACCCTGTGAACATACTACCTACCGGTAGTAAACACACCCCTGATGTTTTTTGGACATCCATGTTCATGGGAAGAAAGAACATAATCATTAAGCACGTAGCCATGTGCACAAATGAAGTAAAACGTAAAATGTAAAAGCCTAGAATAAAATAATAAATATATACTTGTAACCTAAGTGTTTTATTAAGGTAATTGTGACCCTTAGGTATAGAACATGGCGCAGTTGAAATTATGTACCTGGCTCCAACAAATAATACATCAATAATTTTGTTGCGGTTGTAAAATAAAAATAAAATAAAAAAATAAGTGAGGTTATGAGTCCAGTGATATTGGAAAAATAAAAATCGTGTAAAACGCTAAGATAAAAGTAAAAAGGCAAATTTAAACAGTAAAAGTGGAAAGTGCTGCTGGCATAAATACAAATAAACTCGTGGGTTTGGGTTGAAGTACAGAATACAAAATGGAGAGTACTTTCAACAAGCCTTGTGCACTCAGATTGACAGGAAACAAACAGGTAAACTGGGAAAAGTTTAAAGAAGATTTTGATGATTTTATGACGGCTACACAGTATGAGGTAAAAAGTGAAAAAATCAAGATAGCAGTATTTAAAAATTGTGTAGGCGATGAGGCCAAAGAGCTACTGAAAACATTTAAATTTGAGAAGTCGTCACCTGAAACATTGTTGGAAATTACGGATGCTTATGAAAAGTATTGTGTGCCGAAAACTAATCTATTATATGAAAGATATTATTTCTATAATAGAAATCAAAAAGAGGATGAGGATTTCGATCCATTTCTCAGGGAATTAAAATTGCTCGCAAAAAATTGTAACTTCTTAGCAGCTAATGACGAAATGATAAGAGATAGAATTGTCTTCGGATTAAGCAGTAAAGTATTACAAGAAAAGCTGATTAAACTAGGTGAGAAAACGCTGGATGAAACGATCGAAATCTGTAGACATGATGAGCGAACTTCCAAGCAAGCAGAAGATATTCAAAATCGGGCAGGAACATCGGTAGAACTAGTGCAAAAATCAAAAGGTACCACAAATAATTTAAATAATGCGTTTAGAGATAAGAATTTTAATAAAAACAATAGTAGTCGTTCGAATAGTCATTCAAATCAGTGGTATAACAGATCTGATTCAATTAATAATAATTTTGCAAATAAAAATTATAAATGTAGACGATGCGATACTGAACACCAAAGCGGAAATTGTCCCGCATACGGTTTTCAATGTAAAAAATGTAATTTTCGAGGTCATTTTACAAAATGTTGTAGAACAAAGAAAGTACAGGAGTTATTTGATGAAGAGAGAGATGAATCGGGCGTGGATTATTATATTGATTGTCTAGAAGAAAAAAAATCTTTGCATAGTGTAGGTGTAGTTAAATTAGATTATAATGAAGAGAAAAATTTAATTAAAAATGAGAATAGTTTGAATGTAAGTAGCGTTGGTGAAAAGGGATGGTTTGAAGTAGTTGGGATAGATGGTGTCGAAGTCCGTTTTAAGATTGACACGGGGTCTGATGTGAATATTTTGCCGCTGAGATCATGGAAAAAACTTAACTTAATAAATAGGGGCATAAAAAATACAGATATTGTACTTAGGGCTTTCGGCGGATCAAAGATCATACCGGTCGGAATGGTGGAACTTAGAATCACATTTAAGAATATTGAATTACTGGATTCATTTTTATTGGTTGATTCAGAGGTCTTTCCCATACTAGGATTGAAATCACTGAAGCGTCTTAACATAATTAAGGAGGTTCAAGAAATTGCCATGGATCGGGATACGTTCATTAAAAGTAATGAAAATCTCTTTAAAGGTTTAGGTAAATTTCCTCAGTTATTAAAATTAACGTTGAAAGATGATGCTGTTCCTGTTTCAAGGCCACCTCATAGGATACCTATTGCTATACGTGATAGAGTAAAGCTTGCTCTTAAGAACTTACAGAAACTAGACATAATTGAGCCGCTAACTGAGCCTTCCGAATGGATAAGCAACCTGGTTGTGATTGAAAAGCCAGATAAATCTCTAAGAATTTGCCTTGACCCTAAATTTCTTAATGGGGCCCTGAAACGGAGCTATTATGAAATCCCCAAACTGGAGGATATTACATTAAAATTAGTTGATAGGGAATATTTCACAGTCTTAGACTTAAAAGATGGTTTCTATCAAATTCAATTAGATCCCAGTTCAAAAAAATTGTGTTCCTTTAGCTCTCCATATGGATGCTACTGTTTTAAGCGATTACCGTTCGGAATAAACATCGCTCCGGAAGAATTTCAAAAACTAAATGAGCAAAACTTTAGTGACATTCCGGGGGTGGTAATTTATATTGACGATATATTAATAACAGGACGAAATGAGCTCGAACATGACCATAACCTAAATTTAGTTATAGAAAGAGCCAAGAAGATAGGAATTAAATTTAACATAAATAAAATCCAATATAAAGTCAAAGAAGTTAAATTTATGGGACACAAATTTAGTAAGCAAGGAATATCTACTGATCCGGACCGAATAAAAGCTATAGTAGAAATGAAGGATCCGGTTAATCAGAAAGAATTACAACGTTTTTTAGGAATGATAGGCTATCTTCGTAGCTTCATTCCAAACATGTCCCAAATTACGGAACCCTTGCGGCAACTTCTAAAAAAGAACACGGAATTTTTGTGGTTAGACGGTCACAAAGATTCAGTGAAAAAATTAAAGCAGTCATTGGTTAACACCCCGGTTTTGCAGCCATTTGATGTGGATAAAGAAGTAGTAATTCAAACAGATGCCAGTAAAGAGGGCTTAGGATCTGTGTTGTTGCAAAACCGTAAGCCAATAGCATATGCATCGAGAAGTTTAACGCCTGCAGAGCAACAATATGCGCAGATAGAAAAAGAATTTCTTGCAATAATTTTTTCATGCACTAAATTTCACCAGTACATTTACGGACGTAGAGTTAAAGTTCATTCTGATCACAAACCACTCGTGGGAATTATGAAAAAAGAAATTAACAGTATAAGTTCTTCAAGGTTGAGAAGAATGAGAATGAAATTACTCATTTATGACATTGATATAGAGTACCTTCCGGGGAAAGAAATGCACATTGCGGATCATTTATCGCGCTCCTATTTAACTAACGCACCGACGTCAGAATTTCAAGAATATAATGAAATAGTGCATACCATTAATATGACAACAGGGAAAAAATTGTTATTTCAAAAAGAAACCATAAAGGATGAAACACTGTCAACTTTGATAGGTGTATACCATGAAGGCTGGCCTAAGAGTAAACAAAACCTACCAGAGTTAGTGAAACCGTATTGGAAATTCAAAAATGATATTTTTTGTGATGAAAACCTGGTATACTTAAATAACCGGATCATCGTACCAAATAGTTTGCGGAGACAAATGCTTGAACTCTTGCATGAGTCTCATATAGGAATATTTAAAACAAAACAACGGGCCCGTCAAATTTTGTATTGGCCTGGCATCGACACTGATATTGAAAATCACATATCAAAATGTCGAGTTTGTGAAAAATATCAGCCGGCAAATGCCAAGGATCCACTTATACCTCACGAGGTCCCTGACTTGCCTTTTGAAAAGGTAGCTGCGGATATCATGCAAATAGGTGTCGAGGATTTTTTGGTTCTAATAGATTGTTATTCAAAATGGATTGAAGTTCACCCTTTGGAAACTAAACAGTCGGCTGATGTAATAAAACATCTAAAATACATTTTTTCCATTCACGGCATTCCAAAAATGTTAATTTGCGATAACATGCCGTTTTCCTCTTTAGAGTTCGAACGATTTAGCAAAGAATGGGATTTTCAAATAGTAACATCCAGTCCAAATTACCCACGGTCAAATGGACAGGCTGAGAAAGCTGTAAATATAGCAAAGCAACTAATTCGAAAATCGCGGGATGATCACAAAGACTATGAGTATTCGTTATTAGAATATAGAAATCATCAAGTAGCTCAGATCGGAAAAACACCCGCTCAAATTCTTATGAGTCGAACCACCAGAACAAAAGTTCCCATGAAAAACGACTTATTGAAACCAAAAGTAGTTGAATTTAATGTAAAGGAAAAGTTGCTTGAAAATCAAGAAAAATCTAAAAAATACTATGACAAAAGAACAAAACCCAGACCGAAATTTCAGTCTGGTGATAACATAACCTACAAACACGACAATAAATCAAAAGTGTGGTATCCCGCTAAGATAATTGCTGCCCACAATACTCCGCGCTCTTATTACATTAGGAATGAAAAAAACAGAGTTTTAAGAAGAAATCAATTTCACTTGAGAAAATCACTAAATGAACCAACATTAAAGGCTGAGGTCAGCAGCCCAGAGTTTGGTGATGCTGATAGTAATGGGGCAGAGGGTTCGCATCGGTCGTCGACATTTGTCCCAGAAATACCCTCGAACATAAATTTGTCGGGTGAGAATCGCACTCGAGCGGGGAGATTGGTTAGACCTCCATTGTATTTGAATGACTACGTTCAATGATTGCATTTCATAAGTTTTGTTGAATTATTATATTATAAACTATGTAATAGTAATATGTATTATCAAAAATAAAAATAAAATAAAATAATCGAACCAATAGAATTGAAAGTTAAAAAAAAAAAAAAAAAAAAAAAAAAAAAAAAAAATTGAAAGTTTAATAATTTTTCAAATTAGGAAAATGTTAGAAATTAAGTATTATTGTAATAGTAATAGATAAGGTTTAGTTTGGTAAATTGAATTAAATGAACATTGAAATAGGTAAAGATTTGTTTGTTAAAGTGAATTAAATGAACATTCATTTAATTCAATTTAATTAAAAAGGGGGAGGTGTTGTGTACAGACTTCACACCCTGTGAACATACTACCTACCGGTAGTAAACACACCCCTGATGTTTTTTGGACATCCATGTTCATGGGAAGAAAGAACATAATCATTAAGCACGTAGCCATGTGCACAAATGAAGTAAAACGTAAAATGTAAAAGCCTAGAATAAAATAATAAATATATACTTGTAACCTAAGTGTTTTATTAAGGTAATTGTGACCCTTAGGTATAGAACACCTATGACGTTTGGATTGCGGAATGCGGCTCAAACATTCCAACGGCTAATTCACTCAATCAATTTTCTGCGATACGAAATTTACATTTCCGTACATTGACGACATTTTATTCGCACCACAGAATCTAGATCAGCACATGGAACACTTAAAAATAGTGTTTCAACACTTACAGGGCGCTGGCTTGGTGATAAACATGAGCAAATGCATATTCGCTGAAAAACAGATAAGTTCCTGGGATTCGATATAACAGATGCGGGCATTCGTCCGGCCCAATCTCGCGTAGAAGAAATAACGAATTTCCCACGGCCAACAACCATTAAAGGCGTCCAGCGATTCTTAGGTATGTTAAACTATTATCGCATTTTCCTTCCCGCCCGGCTCAGGACCAAACAAAATTGTACGAGTTTCTCAAAGGCAAGAAGAAGAACGACAACAGCAACATCACTTGGTGCGACGACTCAAACCAAGCATTCGAGCACTGTAAAAGATGCCTAGAAGAGGCCGTTCAATTAGTTCACCCATCGTCGGAACACAAATTGGCGATCATGGTCGACGCATCAAATCAAGCGATTGAATCAAAACCTGGACAAAACATCACCCCGACAGCGCAGGCACCTCGATCTTATAGCACAATTTACGACCAGCATACAGCACGTTTCCGGCAAGGATAATGTAGTAGCGGATGCTTTGTCTCGTGTCGATGCACTGACGATTACAAGCAGCATAGAATATTCGCGCATGGCGGACGAACAACAAGACGACGATCTCAAAGCACTGATCGAAAAAACAACAGCCTAAAACTCGAGAAAATGCCAGTGTTCGGGACGGACAAATATTTGTACTGCGATGTTTCAACTGGTACTCCAAGGCCATACGTTCCCGAAGCATTTCGGCGTCAGGTATTCGAAGTATTTCACAATGTATCGCATCCGGGGATACGAAGTTCAACCAAACTGATCAGGAGCAAGTTTGTGTGGCCAGCGCTCATCAAAGACGTACAGCAATGGGCAAAATATTGCGCAAACTGTCAAAAGTGCAAAATTTCAAAACACATAAAAAGTCCGTGTGGTAACTATCCCATCGTTAGCCGACGGTTCTCGGAGTATTGGGATACGTATATGTACGAGTAGATATAGTCGACTCGTATATGTACGAGTAGATATAGTCGGTCCGTTGGAACCGTCCGAAGGACAACGCTATTGTCTAAACATCAAAGATCGATTCACCTGATGGCCAGAGGCCACTCCGATGCCGGATATCAAGGCCGAAACCGTCGCGGATACTCTACTGAAAATATGGATTAGTCGGTTTGGAATCCCATTGGTTATCGTCTCCGACAGAGGAACTCACTTCGAATCAGAACTATTCTCCAGTCTGGCCAACCTAGTATGCTTTCAACGCAAACGCACTACGGCCTATAACCCGGCATGCAACGGGAAGGTAGAACGGTGGCACCGCAGCTTAAAAACGGCTATAATGTGTGTCAACGACCCGCAGTGGACCAGATCATTGCCACTCGTACTGTTAGGTTTGAGAACCGCTTGTCGGGACGATTTCGAGACTACATCAGCTGAGTTGTTGTACGGCGAGAAATTACGCCTGCCCGGAGATATGATACAGCCATCAACATTTACAACTCAAAATCAGGTTGTCTCACAAATTCAAGAATTTTTCAGGAATAACCAGCCGACAGCGCCATCACGACACGTCAGCAAACCAAAAATCTTTGTCTTAAAGGATCTCGCGACGTCCTCACACGTAATAGTTCGTACGGATGCAATTGGAAAGCAAATATTAATGGAATAAATATTGGCCATCCTATGTCTATTTTTTACATTTCTACGTTTCTCTTCTTCAAATATAAATTTAACTAAGATAACAAACCTCAACAAGCATTAATTTGGTTTTGTCATTACTCGTATAAGTTCAATACAAATAAAGATTTAATGACAAATTTCCCAATCACTTAACCCAATTAGATTTTCTACTGATTACAATGATACCAAACCAGAGTTTATTATCCCCTCGACCTGAATTTTAACTTATATTTTTATAATTTAAGTATATGGTTTAATTAAGCTTGATTGGTAAGTATTCTCTATAGGTTTGAAATTGTTGGGTCTTCGGATGATTGGCATAAAACGAAAATTTTTTGCTATTAAATCTTTGGTGGTCTCCGACAATAAATCTTACCCTATAAGAATAACACATCGCAAGTAAAGTGGTATTTGGTAATATCGAAGTAAAATAAGCTTAATTGATAACATTTTATAATTTCGACAACAAACGAAGTAATTTATTTTCAAACACGCAGTTTACAATCAACTTTAAAAGTGTGACGATCACCAAACACCATGAGAATTTTAATTGGAGTAGTTTTGTCAATTATCGTGTATACAAGAGCTACGTTAGCTTATTATGAAGGCAACAAAATTTATTTGGTAACACCACAAAGTATCGATCAGCTGAACACATTGAAATCATTGGAAATTCCGTTGAATCTTGATTTTTGGGAGGAACTAGTGCGCACAGAAATTAATCGTTCATATCGTATTATGGTACAGCCCAAATATCAGTTGAAATTTGTCGACGAAATGGTTTTGAATAAAATTTCATTTCGAGTTCTAGTTGAAAATGTTGACGAGATGATTTCAAAAGAAAACATTAAAAATCTTCAGGCCAGAAAACGTGGCCGAAACGTTGAAGGTTTAGATTTTACTTATTTTTGGACGTATACTGATGTTACCGATTATTTGAACAAAATTTCGACCGATTATAAAGATATTGTAGAAGTTGAAGTTTTGGGTAATTCATTCGAAGCGAATAAATTGTTTGCGGTAAAGATTTCGAAAGCAGGTAAGGTTGATGGTACACGGCCGGTTGTTGTGGTTGAGGGTACAATACATGCCCGCGAATGGATTAGTACAATGGTTTGTATGCATTTGATAAGTGAATTGGTCGAACATAGTGAACAACATGACGATTTCTTGAATGGAATCGATTGGATTATTGTTCCGGTTGTCAACGCAGACGGATTTATGTACGCGCATAACAAGGTAAATCAAATATTTTAAGATAGCTTACAATGTCACGGTCTCGTTCTTAGGCGTGACTTTATGCGAATTTACAGGAAAGATTATGGCGTAAAACGCGTTCAACTATTGCTGGTAGCACTTGTTTAGGTGTGGATCCAAATAGAAATTTTGCTTACAAATGGGGCGTGTTATCCGGACCAGCACCAGGCGTAAGTATCTAAAAATGTTAACTAACATAAAACAAAGTTTAAAATTTGTACATATATGTATTTGCAGCCGTGCGATGAAACTTGGCCTGGAACTGCTCCAGAATCGGAGCCCGAAGTAAAACTTTTCAGTGAATTAATTGGGCGCTTCGACAAAACCGTTCTCTACTTAGCTGTGCATTCGTTTGGAAATTACTTACTATATCCATGGAGCTATGATTACATAGCTATAAACAATTATCTTGAACACGAAAAAGTTGGTTCACGTGTTCGATCTGCAATTCATGCGGTGAATGGAAACTTCTATAATTTGGGAAATTCTGCGTATACATTGTACCAAGCATCTGGAATTAGTATCGATTATGCTGCAGGTTATGCCAAGATTCCACTTGCATTCACGATTGAATTGCCAGGAGGTGGTGAACATGGTTTCGATATAGAGCCAGAAAAGATTGAGTCAGTTATTGCGGAAACATTCCCAGGGCTTCATCAATTTGCTTTATTCCTACAAGAACGTTACGTTTAAAATAAAATTTAAAATTCGACAGTTTTATTTCTTCAATCATACCTGCATTCCAATTAGCTTTATTTGTTTTGTGTAACAAACTAACTAAGTTATTACACCCATGTGTTCGTTCTATTTCTAGTTGTTTGCACTATCGTGTTCACATGCTGTTTACAAAACACTCAACACGTTATCAATATTCAATTTTTATACAGACACAGTATGATAATCTATTATTGTATAAATTGTGCATTCAATTTATCCATTTAGTTAGTTTACATAAAAATGTTCAACCGGCAAAGCTTTCTAACAATAGTGATTGGTTTAATTGGAGCCAGTGCCGCATACAAATCCTATCAAAATTATACATTATACATGGTTCAGGCTCGCAACGAAAATGATTTAAATTTTTTACATTACTTGGAATCGACCTCAACCGCACTAGATTTTTGGGATCGTATCCATCATGTTGCAAATAGTAGTTATCGTGTAATGGTGCCACCCGAAATGAACAAACAATTTGTTAAAGTGTTGAGTGAAAATAACATTGAAAATCATATAATTACACAAGATTTGCAAAAGATGGTTGAAAATGAAAAATTACGTGGTAGGAGTATCAGCTTTGATTTCAAACATTTTTGGACGTACCATGAGGTGAGCGCATATCTCGATTATTTGGCGAATACTTACGCAAATTACACAAACGTTTCGGTAATTGGTAAGTCAGGCGAAGGACGTGAAATGCGTTCGATTCACATAAAAGGTAACCAACGAAATGGAAAATCACAAACGATATTGGTGGATGCTACGATGCACGCTCGTGAGTGGATTTCAACAATGACGGCGATGTTTTTAATTCATGAATTGGTTGAAAATCGTGCGAATAATTTAAATTCACTGTTAAACTTTGATTGGGTGATTGTGCCAATAATTAATCCAGATGGTTACGTTTATACGCATGAATATGATCGATTTTGGCGGAAAACACGTACAGTAAATCATAATACATTATGTGTTGGTGTAGACCCAAATAGGAATTTTGATTTTCACTGGGATACGCCTGGAGCATCATCCACAAATCCATGTAGTGAAGCATATCGTGGATCAAAACCTCATTCTTCGCCAGAGGTTATGCATTTAAGTAATTTTCTTGTTCAACATTCAAACGCAATATTATATTTGACTCTACATTCGTACGGTGGATATTTGTTGTATCCATATGGTTATGATTAGTAAGTATCTTTTGTACTATTCAGTTTTCATTTTAAGAACACATACAAATGACTTTAGTAGCATTTTAATAGAAAACCATAAAGAACATCAACAGCTCGGAAACCTAATACGAGATAAAATTTATAGACACGGTGGATATGATTACAAAGTTGGTAATTCAGCAAAATTGTTATATGCTGCAAGTGGAGCAAGTGATGATTATGCTGCGGGCGTTGCTAAAATCCCTTTTGCCTTTACATTAGAGCTGCCTGGAGGAGGAACAAATGGTTTCGATATTCCCGCGTCCCGAATAAATTCGGTTGTTACTGAAACTTTTGAGGGAATTAAAGAACTTGGGGATTTTTTTGCGAATAAAATTTAATTCAATTATTGTGTTTTTATACTTATGATGGTCTTGAAAAGATAATCAAGACAATGACAGTGCAACAGACGCCGAATACTCCTCTTCAAAATTTTAGTTGAAACAATTTTTTCAATTTTTTTTTTATTATATCGGCTCCAATACTGTGCACCAAACTCCGAGGAATACTTTAGGTATAGGTTTACTAGAAAACATATTAATTTTGAAATCGCAGCCATAAAAAAAACGTTTCTGGGTTACTAGCAAATTCTGTATTCGGATATAACTCTGAATGAGGAAAAGCTGGGAGTTTTACGGCAGGAGTTAGTTAAGGATATCTGGAGTGGTTGTGGACTTTCGATTTGTGATCCAGCGTTACCAGTGTTGTTGTTACTTACATTGGGGTGATGAATTCAAATACCTCGATGAATGTCTGGAAAGTCGTCCGATACAAAAGATAGATCAACCGCCAATCGATTGTTTTCAGGGTTGACTTAAAGACACGAGTTTACTATTGGTTCCAGCATTTGTTTACTGTACATTCTTGAGAGAATCTTGCTTAAGATTACCTCTGGACGGAGCTTTTCGTTTTTCGCTTCGATTCCAGATATGTTAATATGACTTCCATGCTTGAAATCAAACAAATTAACCTGCATCACAGCGAGCCAGCTTCGTTTGAGTTAAGAAAGTTGCTTAACTTCTCGATGGTTCTGTTTGTGGACTAAACATTCCTAATGACAGAATTTTTTCTTGGAATTTGGCTATAAAACTATAGCTTGCATTTAAATTTCTGCTAATATCAGTACATCTCTTACTCACGAATGGAATTCGGCTAATGTTTCAGCTGATCACTATCGTATCTGGCAAGTCTTGCACTGAACTGATCATACCTTCAGTGTATCTTCCATATGATTCTTGTCGTCCTCCTCCTTCGGAGGAATTTACTGAACTCTTAAAGTGGAGCAAGAATAGTAACATTCCCAT
Organism: Tipula vernalis; assembly: GCA_958295665.1. Taxonomy (NCBI): domain Eukaryota; kingdom Metazoa; phylum Arthropoda; class Insecta; order Diptera; family Tipulidae; genus Tipula; species Tipula vernalis. The sequence continues at coordinate 148,324,613 of OY282560.1, read as the reverse complement.
TCTAATTGGTGTAATGCTTGTAAGAGAGAAATACTCAATAAAATTTATTGATATAAGTCTGAGTTCTTTGCCTATTGTTGACTTAACAAATGATATTCTCACCTCTGGCCACAGGCGCATCTCTTATAACATCAACATTAAAAGGCCACCTTGTAACATTTGCTCGTTACAAGTTATTATTTTGTAAAAAGAACGTTGACAAATGGGTTTGACTACACAGCGCAACATTTGGGCATTAAAAGTGGTGGTAATTGTGGTCAAAATTTAAAATGATTTATTGTTGTTGCTTGGTCACGACAAGAGCGGGAGAAAATATAATTGACGCGGTAATAATTGTGATGTTGATGATGATGGTAGATTTGTGTATGTGTGAGGTGCAAATACTTTGTATTAGCATAAAATTATTTTGAACTTCAGTTGATCGCTGGACATCAAACAGTAATTAAAAGAAAAAAAAAAAGATATTATAGATAAAACTGTAATAAAAAAATATTTAATACAGAAATTACAAGTGCAACGTGTAGTGATCTAGAACTATTAAATTAAATTGTAAGGCATACATATTATGATTTGTTGCACTTGCATCTTTGCTTAAAATTTGTGCGTAAGTTAGTGACGTATTCCGTAAAATCGGGTTGGCTGTTGCAAGCACTCACTACACGATCCGTGCTGTTATATTAGTTTTATTTTATCATCAAGGTAAATAAACTGCAATTTGAGTCATGTACATTGTACTAAAAAAATGAATTTGATTATAGTCCAGGATCAACTTTCTTTCATTTTGGGAATATTTGAGTTTATTCCATAAACCTCAGCCATTTTGCATTTAAACAAGAACGCGCATAACGTGAAGGTCGATCAGCATCATCAATGTCCAATGAGGGACTAATAATAGAGCTAAGTAGCCAAACTAACCGTAAATTATATTACTAACCTTTAATTACATTTATAATGTTATTATTAGTTATTTTGTTTATACTTAAAACCATAAGTCACCAATAAATTTAATTTTAAGAATTTAGAAAGAAAAAAAAAGAAAAATCAAACCGGTTTCTTGATTTCAGATATTAAGAAAAATTTCTATAATGTACGATATTATGTAAAATTAAATTGCTTTACTGTAAATTATGTTTTCTAACTTTCCGAATTTTTCACTTTTCACCACAATTGCCAATGATTTGTGTTAGTTTTTTTTCAGTCGTGATGTGTGAATAGTGTTAATAATTAAAGTGATTTAGTGTTGTTTTATACAGGGAACGTTAAATAAATATCGTGTACTAACGTTCATGGGAGGAAGGGGAAACGCGAGTGGTCTCTACCATCTCAGACCACTATAATATAAACTATGGCTGTGACATTGCTTTTGAGTTAAATTTCTAGTGTTTTGTTTTATTCTGAATATTAAAGTAGTTCTTGTGTTAAATAATGTTTTTTTTTATTTCGAAATTCTAATTCAATTTCTCATCTACATTCAATATATATCGAATATAGCAGCACTAGCAAGCTCTGAGTTGTTGATAGCACAACCACGCCCGACCCTGTCACCTAGCCGGCAAATGTGCTGCAGCTGTCCACAAACGGCTCAGAGATTTTCTGTTAACGCTACGGGGCATTCTAGTAGTACGTTGTAAGGTCGTGCAGCTGGAGTGGTGGCGTAGCGTTACAGTGGCGCCCAAACATTAAGGCATGCAGCGGTTACATGCACGTATGTTATTAAGAGATACCGTTTACTTAGACCGTAAAATGTTTTTTTTGTTTTTAAAATTGTTTCTTTGTGTAGATGAGATTTGGAATTTGATTTTGTTTAGTTTTGATATACCTAGTAAATTATTTATTTGCCGCCCTGAATCTCCGCGTTGTTTTCCGTGAATGCGTTTTGATTATACAATGTTTGGATGTGATTCGGTTTGTCAATTTTTGTTTTTATTCATTATCTAAGTAGATTACTCCGCTAATTTCCGTTTTCTTATGGAAAACGTTGGTTGTCATAACAGACACCTTTGAATGTTAGTATTAAAGTATCTAATTAAATCGTTTAGTATCAGCCGAGTTATAATTATGTCACGTTTAGGACAATGGATTCACTCGCCTAAGAGTTTTCGATTCTAATTGTTGAATGAACTGACGTAGTTAAAAATTATTAGGAGTTTCGTTTATCCGGATTAGGGTTTGATTCCACCGAATAGGTGTTGATGGATGGTTTTATTTATCAAAAGATTCGATACTCACAATACCAGGTGAACGAACAATTTATTTATTCCAAATGGAACGGTTTTGTTCTTCTCAATAGCCCTATTTGAAACTGTTACAGCCATGGATGATTGTTTAAATGTATAATGTAAACACTAAATCACTTTTAAAATGTTAATATTCTATAAATATCGAAATATTAATTGAATCGCATACCTCACTATTTATATATTTGTTAACGTTTTTTTTTTATTGTTTTGGGGAATTATATTTATTTTATATTCAATATTTGCTAGTTATTCCTAATTATTATAATTTTCCTATCCGGGAAAATTTATATTTTTTTTTTTTTTTTTTTTTTTTTTTTGCTTTGCTATATTATCGTATTAAACTAATTGTGCAAATTTTTGCCAGTATGAATGTCCAGTACTTGGATTGCGGCGAAATTGCCATTGAATGCCAAATCCGTGGTATTACCGGTCCGATTGTTGTTAAACTGAAAGCTCTTGAAGCTATGATAAATAAAGAAATTGCGAACGAATGTCTTCCGCCTACTCGAGCTCATTCAACGGCCCTTCGATATCCAAAGAAGGAAGTTTTGTTTTGCAGTACGAAATTGAAAAATATTCAGTCAGAGTTAGAAGAGATAGTGAATAATGAAAGTGGTAAAACTTCAGGACAAGTTCAAGAACTAGAAGCTGCTCTTTATCATATTATGGGTAGGTTAAAGCGAATCAGCTCATCTAAGTCAGCAACAAGAGGTGCGAATAATTTGTTGATAGCTGGTACCAGATTGCTTGATTGTTTCAACAACCTAAACTCCGAAAATGTCTCATCAGCGGTGATAGGACAATCAATGCGTAGTATCAATACTAGTGTTAACAGTAATAGTGATTCCGAGGAGGAAAGTGATAATTCTGGCAGTACGACCAGGTCAAAGTCGAAAATTACTGATGAAAGTGTTCATAACCAAAATGACAACGGAAATGGTGCTGGGATTTCTGTCGGTTGCGAGAATCCGCGTATTAACTTACAAACCGTAACATTCGAAGAAGACAAGATGGAATTAATCATTGATAGACTGATGGACAGACTACGTACTCAACCTGACCATTCAAGTTCGGAGCGCGTTAGGATTGCACATCAAGATAAAGGTCCGTCGTCATCAACGCCATTCCATCAGGAATCTCAACGAACAGCTAATACGTTTGATGTACCGCCACACGTGTCGAATCAGATGCAAAGAGGGATTCAGATGTTGCACCAAGCAGATCCACAAATCAACCAATTCGAGAGACGTCCATTACAAGATAATCTATCTATTTACAATTGGAAGATCATATTCTATGGAGATAACCGAGATGACTTGGCAGTAGAAAAGTTTCTTTACCGAGTGGAGAATATGGCCAGAGCAAACGGAATCACACAGGAGCGTCTCGTGGATAATTTTTGTGTTTTATTGAAGGATAATGCTTTAAATTGGTATTGGGAGCATCGGGAGAATTTCGGAAATGTTACTTGGAGACAGCTGTACGAAGCAATGCTGCATCGATTCCGTATTCGTAGAACTGATGATGATATCCGACAAGTCTTAGAAAGCAGGAAGCAGAAAGTAAAGGAGCAGTTTTTAGATTTTTATCATCAATTGCGTAGCATCTCATTAACGTTGAGAAATCCATTATCAGACCAGGAGCTCATTCGATTAATGATTAGAAATATGCGGGGTGGTTTGCAAGCATTTCTTGCGGGGAAGCAATTTGATGACGTATCCGCGTTTGTAAATCTTTGCGTTTCAGTTGAGGATACCTGGAACAGAATAGGCTGGACTCCTGAAATACATCACCAAAGCCGACGCCAAGTCAGTGAATTGGAGATTGGGGGAAGTGAAAATGGAGGCAATTCTTCCAAATTTTCTGAGCAGTGCGAGCAACCAGATACTGTGTGCAGTATTTCGTATGCCAAACAAATGGCAAATACGCCAAGTAATTATCAAAGACATGTAAGATCCATACCAAGTGGCTGTTGGAATTGTTCTAGTCTGGAACATTTGTACAAAGAATGTACAAGTTTAGTTCGTAATAGATTTTGTTTCGGCTGTGGAGCTAAAAATGTTTTCAAGCCAGAATGCTTAAATTGTAGTTCATTGTATCGTAAGGAAAACTATCGAGGGGAGATCAGAAATACTGGGGCTCTGAGATCCCAACCAAGCAGCACATCAGTACCCAGACCGAACCAAGAGGATTCTGCAACCAATACCGACCCCGAATTTTACAATCTTCTCAAACGGGAAATGTCCAGCTCTTCAAAAAAGTAGAAAACGCAAATTGTAATCAACTTAACCAATATAATTACTCTTCTCCATTAAATAGAACGCTACGATACTTCAAGCTCCGAAAAACTATTAAAAAAATGATTTGTGAGACGAGGATAACCACCCAAATAGACTCAAGACCTTACGCAAATGTCCTAATAAATGGAGTTCCTTACAAAGGGTTGCTAGATAGTGGAGCCAATATTACTGTTTTAGGATATGGATCGGAACAATTTATAGAAGATAATCAATTCAAGTTATTTAATTTACCATCTTGTTTGTCAACGGCGAGTGGCCAAGCTCAGCACGTTGTAGGTCATATTGTGGCTCAAGTATCGTATGCTGGTAAAACTAGAAGAATTAGAATTCACGTAGCTCCAGGATTAAGTCAACCGCTTTATTTAGGCATAGATTTTTGGGAAGTATTTGGTTTGGTACCGGCCCTCATAAATGAAATTACACTCGAACCAATAAAAAATACCTTCAAGTTAGATAATCCTAATATGCATGACCTTACACCACATCAAAGAGCATTATTAGATAATGAAATTAGCAAGTTTCCATCCTGTGAGAAGTTAGGACTGGGTCGTACAAATATCATAGAACACAAGATAGACGTAGGAAGCGCGGTTCCTGTTAAGCAACGTCATTACTCCGTGTCGCCTTCTGTGCAGCAAGAAATATTTGAGGAGTTAGATCGAATGATTAGTCTCGGGGTGATTGAGGAAAGCCAGAGCTCTTGGTCATCTCCAGTGACTAGAGCAAAGAAAGCTAATGGGAAAGTTCGGCTGTGCCTTGATGCTCGAAAAGTAAACGCGGTCACTGTGAGGGATGCTTATCCTTTGCCTCTGATTGAGGGTATACTCAGTCGATTAGACCAAACAAAATTTATTAGTGCTATCGATCTGAAGGATGCCTTCTGGCAAATACCTCTCGATCAGGGGTCAAGGGATAAGACGGCCTTCACTGTGCCAGGCCGTCCGTTGTACCAGTTTACAGTTATGCCATTTGGCTTGTGCAACTCGGCCCAAACAATGTGTAGACTCATGGACAAAGTGATACCTCATCAACTACATGATCGTGTGTTTGTCTATTTAGATGATCTCTTAGTTGTTTCGGCAACTTTTGAGGGGCATTTGCTTTTATTGTCTGAAGTGGCCAGATTGCTGAATGCAGCTAATTTGACCATAAATGTGGAAAAGAGCAAATTTATGCTTAAAGAGGCAAAATATCTCGGTTATGTGGTTGGTGACGGTGCACTTAAAGTAGATCCAATGAAGGTACAAGGCATAGCCGACTATCCACTTCCAAAAACAAGTAAGCAGATACGCCGGTTCCTGGGGATGACTGGGTGGTACAGGCGATTCATTTCGAATTACTCGTCGATAACTGCTCCTATCAGTAATATGCTTAAGAAGGGTAACAAAATAAACTGGGATGATCAATCACTTAAGGCATTTGACGAATTGAAGCAAGCTCTAATTACTGCACCTGTCTTGGTTAACCCCGATTTTAAGAAGCATTTTTACATCCAATGCGATGCAAGCTCAACAGGTATTGGCAGCGTCCTGTTCCAGAAGCATGAAGAAGAAGAACATCCAATTGCGTACATGTCGTACAAACTAAATAAGGCACAACGAAACTACAGCGTGACGGAATTGGAGTGCTTGGCCGCGGTGATGAGTGTGCAAAAGTTTAGGGCATATATTGAAGGCTACCCATTCACGATCATTACTGACCACTCCAGTTTACGTTGGTTGATGGACCAGAAAGATTTATCAGGAAGATTGGCAAGATGGTCATTGAAACTGCAACCACACAACTTCAATATCGAATATCGAAAAGGGAAACAGAACATAGTGCCAGACAGCTTATCCAGAGTTCACATAGATGAATTAACATCCAAATTGAATGAAGGTCCACCCTTGCACATAGATTTGATTTCACCAGCTTTTCAAGATGCTGAATATTTAGAGCGGATTAAAACTTTGGAGGATAATGGGTTTGTTAACAGTAACTACAAGGTAATGGATAGGAAAATGTACATCAACATGGGGACTCCGAAGTGTAGCGAAAAAGTATTAGATCTACCAGGTTGGAAGCTAGTAGTTCCAGAGAGTTTAACGAAGTCATTAATCGAGCAGGCTCACAATCCGCCGTCAGCTTCGCATCCTGGAATCGCGAAAACAATTGAGATGTTGAAACGTTATTTTTATTGGCCTGGTATGGTGTCTCAAGTTCATAAATTTATCAATTCATGTGACACCTGTAAGTCTTCCAAGGCAGTTAACTTTAACTCTAAACCACCTATGGGGAGCCTAATTGAAGTTAATCGTCCATTTCAACGTATATATGTCGACTTCCTTGGCCCGTATCCAAGAACGAAGAACGGAAATACATCGATTTTGATTATATTAGACCAATATAGTAGATTTCCAATTCTGCAAGCTTTGCGCTCCGCGACTGCAACAAAGTTAGTTGAGTATCTAGAAAACAAAATTTTTCATGTTTATGGTGTACCGGAAGCGTTGTTTTCTGACAATGGCCCTCAATTCGAATCAGTGTTGTTGGCAGAACTACTTCACAAATATGGGGTAAACCATCAATTTACGGCTAAATATTCACCTCAGGCTAATGTATCTGAGAGGGTCAACCGATCAATTCTTGCAGCGATTCGGTCCTATATAAAAACAGACCACAAAACCTGGGATAACCATTTGGACGCGATAGCTGGAGCACTTAGAACTACAGTACATTCATCAACAAAGTTCTCCCCGCACTATTTGGTTTTCGGTCAACATAAAATTATGCATGGGTCAAATTACGAACTATTAAGGAAATTGCAGTTTCTTGACGATAGAGATGCGCAGATCATCAACACGGCTGACAGGTTGTCCTTGGTGCAGAAAAAAGTTTTGTCAAATCTGGAAAGAACTTATCAAAATCGTAAATCGAGTTATAATTTAAGAACACGTCATCGAGAGTTTAGAGAAGGTCAAAAGGTGTTCGTTCGTAATTTCGTGCAAAGTAGTGCTCCTAAAAACTTTTCGAGCATGTTAGCCCCGAAATTTATCAAAGCCATTATATCAAAGCGTATTGGTAATGTAATATATGAAGTGAAGAACGAAGCTGGTAGAGTAATGGGGAATTATCATTGCAAGGACATAAATACTGGTTGAAATCTTGGCATATTTTTTTTGCTACTTGCTAAATTTGTTTAAGTAATCGTGAATATCTGAGTCCATTGATAAACTTAATTTAGCTTTTGTAATTTCCTGTATTGTTCGATAAATATTTTAGTCGGTAATAAAATTCATTTTTGACTTTAGAATGCGGATAAAATAGGGAAAAGTTGCCCGGCTTGGTTGAGACCTTCTCATGGGTGTGGGACTGCCCCACGATTGTAACATTTGCTCGTTACAAGTTATTATTTTGTAAAAAGAACGTTGACAAATGGGTTTGACTACACAGCGCAACATTTGGGCATTAAAAGTGGTGGTAATTGTGGTCAAAATTTAAAATGATTTATTGTTGTTGCTTGGTCACGACAAGAGCGGGAGAAAATATAATTGACGCGGTAATAATTGTGATGTTGATGATGATGGTAGATTTGTGTATGTGTGAGGTGCAAATACTTTGTATTAGCATAAAATTATTTTGAACTTCAGTTGATCGCTGGACATCAAACAGTAATTAAAAGAAAAAAAAAAAGATATTATAGATAAAACTGTAATAAAAAAATATTTAATACAGAAATTACAAGTGCAACGTGTAGTGATCTAGAACTATTAAATTAAATTGTAAGGCATACATATTATGATTTGTTGCACTTGCATCTTTGCTTAAAATTTGTGCGTAAGTTAGTGACGTATTCCGTAAAATCGGGTTGGCTGTTGCAAGCACTCACTACACGATCCGTGCTGTTATATTAGTTTTATTTTATCATCAAGGTAAATAAACTGCAATTTGAGTCATGTACATTGTACTAAAAAAATGAATTTGATTATAGTCCAGGATCAACTTTCTTTCATTTTGGGAATATTTGAGTTTATTCCATAAACCTCAGCCATTTTGCATTTAAACAAGAACGCGCATAACGTGAAGGTCGATCAGCATCATCAATGTCCAATGAGGGACTAATAATAGAGCTAAGTAGCCAAACTAACCGTAAATTATATTACTAACCTTTAATTACATTTATAATATTATTATTAGTTATTTTGTTTATACTTAAAACCATAAGTCACCAATAAATTTAATTTTAAGAATTTAGAAAGAAAAAAAAAGAAAAATCAAACCGGTTTCTTGATTTCAGATATTAAGAAAAATTTCTATAATGTACGATATTATGTAAAATTAAATTGCTTTACTGTAAATTATGTTTTCTAACTTTCCGAATTTTTCACTTTTCACCACAATTGCCAATGATTTGTGTTAGTTTTTTTTCAGTCGTGATGTGTGAATAGTGTTAATAATTAAAGTGATTTAGTGTTGTTTTATACAGGGAACGTTAAATAAATATCGTGTACTAACGTTCATGGGAGGAAGGGGAAACGCGAGTGGTCTCTACCATCTCAGACCACTATAATATAAACTATGGCTGTGACATTGCTTTTGAGTTAAATTTCTAGTGTTTTGTTTTATTCTGAATATTAAAGTAGTTCTTGTGTTAAATAATGTTTTTTTTTATTTCGAAATTCTAATTCAATTTCTCATCTACATTCAATATATATCGAATATAGCAGCACTAGCAAGCTCTGAGTTGTTGATAGCACAACCACGCCCGACCCTGTCACCTAGCCGGCAAATGTGCTGCAGCTGTCCACAAACGGCTCAGAGATTTTCTGTTAACGCTACGGGGCATTCTAGTAGTACGTTGTAAGGTCGTGCAGCTGGAGTGGTGGCGTAGCGTTACAACCTCTTAAACCGTATATCGTAATCGGAAATTAACCTATTGAGAATTAATCTCTCTCGAACTTGTTTCCTTAATTCATCCTTCTACTGATATTCGCTTGGTAAAAGACATTGAATTGCAAGCTTCCATGGTTAGAAAATCAATCTCGATGGCTTTTGAAAATTAGTGTCCGCTTATAACAAAACAAAAGATTAGGAATAAACCCTTCTGGTGCTCTGTTCTTAAAAAACAAAGGAAACACACCATAGGACTGAAGAATAAAGCTAAAAAATACTAATCTTAAAACGAGTATAATAAATCTTAATATCCGCTCACAGGACCTCAAGGCCAAACTTCGTAAATATGCCGTTCACCTATTGAATGGTAAGTTTACCTCTTCGAAAAAGAAAGCGAACGAGTTGCTGCTTTCTGTTAATTTTTGTAAGTGGGGTATTTTCTCCTTTAAACTGTACAAATCGGATGGTCGTGATGGAGTTTTCCCGGCTGAATTTTTGCATGGTTTAGGGAAACCCTAATCGATATACTTATCGTTTCACCGATTATTAATGGCTGTACCAATTTCGGTATTGATCTTGGCATTCTAAATGGATTGAATCTATGCTCAAATTTCGTAGTGTTGAGGTTGAGTTAGATAATGATTCAATCTCGGTCAAAGTTGTTAAAGGTACTGAAAGAAGTGTGCTTTTACTCCTGTTATGGCTTTTGGTTATTGACGATCTACTTGTAAAATTGCAGAAGGTAGGCTTAGTTCGTCAGAGCTACGCTGTCGATTTTGTTATTACAGTTGCTGAAAAGTACCTGAATATGTTGGCCGATTTATTGCAGAACGTTTTACGACGTGGTGGTGGCGTGGTATGGTGGAAAAGGTTAACACGTCAACTATTCTAAAACTGATTTAGTTATATTTGGAAAGTATAAAGACATTTCTTTTCTGGAGGCTGATTAACAGATCAAACTACGTCAAACATTTAAATGGCTTCTTGGATGGCAAACTCTTCTGGAAATTTCCCCTGGAATATAAACTTCAAAAAACCGCTGCCATCTTTTGGCAGTGTGGGCGAGCCATTGGGAAAACCTGGAGTTTCACTTCCAAAACTGCGATGTTTTCGTATGCTTTGTGGTGGCCAGTGTTAAATAGCGGAGTAAGGTTGGACATATTTGACTCTAGGTCTATTTTTAACTTTTCCGATTTTGGATAAAATCAATAGTTTGCACGCACCGTGGGCCCTTTGTGGCTTTGAGTGCCGAACCTCGGTTGGTTCCTATACCTAATTTTGAAATAAAAATAGAATTTGGAGCATCAGCATATAAAACACATATCACCAAACAGTTTAAGAAAACAGATATTAGAGAACGCAGAAAGTTGCAGAAATCTTTAAGATTATAAGAAGACAAATTTAAAGAACTTGGGTTAAGGGAAGATACGCTTTGTTTTGCACACGCTCTGATGCGTTGCTTTGAGGTGAGTAATAGATCTGATGCCGTAGGATTCTAAAAATATTGTATAAATATGACTCTGGAACTGTAAGCCATTATCAGAATGTATGATTTTTGGTGCTCTGAAAATATTGAACTTAACTTTCAAATGATTTGTGATCTTTCCCGCAGAGGCTTTAGCTAAGGTTTTTAACACTACGAATTTAACCAACTGGTTCACTATGATCATTGTTTTGCCATTTACACGTTTCACATTTGGCATCATATTCATAAATTTGTTTAGACATCCTGGACCAAATCCTTTCGAGCGTCTTTTGTATTCCTCTGTGTGCTGGTAACAGTGGCTGTCAGTCAGGTACCAGCCTGCCATACCCAAGAAACGTCTTACTTGTTTCGCTGAAACTGGTGTAGGAAAAGGTGAGGTAGCCTCAATTTTTCTGGATCACTAAGCAGCCTTCATCTACGAAACAACCTACGTATTTGATGCCTTTTACTTAAATTTATGGTTAAAGCTGCGTATCACAGTTTCTTGGAGATTATGCGCAATAAATTTAAATGATGAATAGATGTTGGTCACAACTATCAGAGGTATTTGCCATTAAGCATTTTTTAAATCCAAACTCGTTTTGAATTTTGTGTCCCAAAGCCGACCAAACAAACCTTTCGACATGTGATAGGCGCCCTTCTTAGTAATCTGATTTATCTTTCGCGAATCAAGGCATAACCGTTTCTTCCCGTTTGGTTTTGGAACTAACAATATTGGCGAACTTCAGCCGCTTTTGGTTTCTTCGATGTCTCATTTTTCTTACATTTATTTTAACATGTCATCCAGGTCCTGTTGAACCGCTGCTTATGCAGGTTAATGGCGTTGTTTTATAGGTTCAGCGTCTCCTATATCGGCCGTCCGACCATTGAGTATATTTGATTTAGTCTCACCAGACTTTCTTCTAAAAATGTCAATGAATTTCACTATAAAATACGAAAATTGCTTGTTTTGCTTGTTATTTATATGGTCGACCTCAGGGACCGGTCATTTGATAATTTTTACATCAAGTGCATACTTCGGATATTCGAGAAAAATCATTCGACCTTGGGACATTTGATTTTTGTTGAACAAATTTCGTCGGCGAAAAATCTTACAACATTTAATGAATTATTGCTTGTTATTTATATGAGAGACAACAGGGACCGGTCATTTGATAATTTTTGCATCAAGTGCATACAATAGACATTCGAGGAAAATCATTTGACTTTAGGACTTTTGATTTTTGATGAACAAATTTCGTTGGCGGAATATCGTACAACATTTGATGAAAATACTAGTTGCTGTTTATATAGCCGACCCCAGGGACCAGCCATTTGTTAATTTTTACATAAAGTGCATACAAGGGACGTTCGTGAAAAATCATTTGACTTTGGGACTTTTGATTTTTGTTGAACAAATTTCATCGGCGGAAAATCGTACAACATTTGATCCAAATATTGCTTGTTATTTATGTATATGGCCGACCCCAGGGACCGGTCATTTGATAATTTTCACTTCAAGTGCATACTTCGGACATTCAAAAAAAATCGTTTAAATTTGGAACTTTTTATTTTTACTGAACAAATTTCTTCGGCGGAAAATCTTACAACATTTGATCAAAATACTGTTTGTTGTTTAGATAGCCGACCTCAGGGACCGGCCATTTAATAAATTTTGCATCAAGTTATACAACGGACATCTGAGAAAAATCATTTGACTTTGGGATTTTTGATTTTTACAAATTTCGTCGGCGGGAAATCGTACATCATTTAATGAAAATATTGTGTGTTATTTATATGACTGACAACAGGGACTGGCCATTTGATAATTTTTACGGACAATTGAGGAAAATTTTGTTAGGTTTCTTTATTGAACAAAAATCGTCATGGAATTGTATTTGCTAAATACGGATACGTATACGAGAAATTTGTTATTTTTTTATTGCTGTGTTCTTCACAGGCATTAATTTTGACATCTGCATAAGGCCTTGGGTCGGGATCTAATGGTTCGATTTCGTTAATACTTACTGTAGCACGTTTTTTACAAAACCTTCGTTTGAATTTAAAATAAATTATGTTACGAGACGTAATATTCCTTTCACTTTTTTGCTGCTATATAACACTCGGGTTGAATGGGAATTGATGTGGAAATGAATTAAGGGTGATTTTTCCGGTAAATTTGGATTGAACTGGGTTGACGATTTGAGCTAACATATTTTTAAATCTCTCGATTTGTATGTAGATATTCCTCGTGAATGCGTAACTGCCGAAGTTGTCTGGTTACATTCGGGTTGGCTAAAGTTGTTTGAATGTTTGTGTTCTGCTTTATAATGTGGGTGTAAGCTAGCAGGTGATAAGTCATGATCTAATGTTCCCGGTTATTATCGAATTGTTTCGAAAGAATGATATTCGAAGCGTTTGCAAGCGATGTGCAATTCCTCTAAATTGTTGTAATTTTAGAGTAGTAAATGTGTTTTTTGTTCGGGCTGCAGATTTATCTAGATGATTTTCAGCGACTGGAAATCTGTCAAAGGTTGTTTCTCTCACGAAGTCATCAATGGATTTATTTTCCTGTTTACGTTATTGAAGAGCTAACTTTTCGTGGTCGTCCACGATGCGAGAATCGTTAAAGAAATGCCTCTCTGGTGTCTTGCCAGGTTACTCCCTATATTTTTCTCATAAATGATAATATCTAGGTTTGAGCATATCCTTCAAAATAATTGCAGATAATTCGATGAAGCTGATCGGTAGGATAGTCATTGAGGATCGACTGATTTTCCAATTGAAACACAGTCACTTACATCTATGTAAATTCAAATATAGAAGGGTAGATGTTCAATATAAAATTTGGATAACTTTCGTCATGTATAACCCTCTTAGCCTTTACCGAGCAAACGGCGCAGTGGTTAAGGCTGCGGCGGTTGGATCGGGAGGTACCGGGTTCGAATCCCTATAGGGGCGGGATGCAAAAGGGATTCTTCATCATCTGATTGCGATCGGTGATGAAGATGAACACATCTATGACCCCCTGTTGAGAGTGCAGAATCCATGGGCCGACCCACCTTTCATGTCAGCACTACGGGTTGGCATGAAGCAATGCAATGTGCAGGTGGTTTTCAAAGACGGATCTGTAGCCGCCCGTCCTCGATTTGGCTACTCCAGGCGTAAGGTAGGACGGTAAAAAATAAATCAAGAAACAAACAAACAAACAAACAACCCTCTTAGCTCCAAATTGGACAATGTACCAAAGATGGTTTAGTAATATAAATATTGAAAACTAACCGTTGAATACAAACTTGTAGTGATTTTTTACATTCAAAATTGAATCGTATCTTATAATTGTGATTTTGAATGGCTTTTGTGGAACATGCGTATACACTAATACATATTAGCAAAAATTTCACGTTTTAAACAAGGCTGGGAACAAGGAAATTGAGATGGTATTAATGTGGAGGAGATACGGTTTCAACAAAACGGTGCAAGATATCACGCGGCGCGCTTCATTCAATTTTTGGAGGAAACATTCGATGAGTACATAATTTCGCGTAATGGACCGGACCTGTGTATTGGCCTCCAAGATCGTGTGATCTAGGACCTTTGGACTATTTTCTCTGGGGATATGTGAAGTCGCTAGTCTACGACGATGAACCAGGGACGACGTACGACTTCGAACCCAACTTTCGCCGCGTTATTGCCGATAAGAGGCCTCAGTGACCGAAAAGTGGCCGAAAATTGGACTTTCAGATTGCGCTTTATTCCTGCCAGCCGCGATACCCTTATGCATGAAATCCTATATTGAAACACTAATGTGATAAAATTACCTTTCCAACAAAACCAATACCACGATTTTTATGTGTTTTTATGAATAATTCTTCTTGCAGAATTATTATCGTACAAGCAGAATTATTAAACCAAAACAGTCTATAGTCTTTCATTTTTCTCACCATCTGTGGACGTTGTCACGCAAAACACCTAGCGCCGTGTAGACGACCCGGCACATTTTAATGGTATTAAAGGTGAACCATGAATGCGTGGATTTTCATAACCATATAAATGAAAATGAAACGTTGTTAAAACGTTTTGCTACATCTATTAATTTCACACTATTTACTCTTACTAAAGGTTAAAATTGATTTACCGCACCATCTAAACAAATTACGTTGTTTAAACCAAAACGGTTTACACTTTAATTGAATTTTTTAAGCTAAATAAATAGTTTACTTTAAAATGTTCAAGATACAAAGCCTTTTAACAACAGTAATTGCTTTAATCGGAACCAGTACCGCATACAAATCATATCAAAATTATTCAGTTTACTTGGTACATGCCCATGATGAAAATGATCTAAATTTGTTACACGATTTGGAATCGAATTTCAAAGGGGTTGATTTTTGGGAACGTGTTCATCGCGTTCCAAATACAACCTATCGTGTTATGGTACAGCCCGAAGTGAACGAACAATTTGTTAACGTATTGCGTACAAATAAAATTGAAAATCATTTAATTGTTGATGATGTCCAAAGCAAGGTATTAGTGGTGGGTCAATTTCGTGCTAAAAAACGTAGAAACCAGTCTTTTGATTTTGAACATTTTTGGGAATACAAGGAGGTGAATGAGTATCTTGATTATATAGCAAAAAAATATGCGAGTGACACGATAGTAGAGGAGATTGGTAAGTCTGGAGAAAATCGTGCAATCCGTTCGATTCACATAAAAGGTGACAACCAAAAGAGTGAAAAACGAACGATACTTGTAGACGCGACGATACATGCCAGGGAGTGGATTTCAACAATGATGGCAGTATATTTAATTCAACAACTGGTTGAACATCGTAAGAATAATTTGAAATTACTTTTAAACATTGATTGGGTGATTGTGCCAATTGTCAATCCCGACGGTTATGTACATACACATGAAGAAGATCGATTTTGGCGGAAAACGCGTACAAAAACTTCAAATAAACAATGTGATGGTGTGGATGCGAATCGTAACTTTGATTTCCACTGGGATACACCTGGCGGATCATCAACTGACGAATGCAAAGAGGATTATCGTGGACCAAAACCGCACTCTATACCAGAGGTGGAGAGTTTATCTAGATTTCTTAAAAAATATTCAAACTCAATATTATATTTAACTATACATTCGTACGGTGGATATTTGTTGTATCCATTTGGTTATGATGGGTAAGTTTCTGGCAATACTTTTTTTTTTTTTTTGGGATATTTAAATAATTGGTTAAATAGTGTTTTACCACGAAACCATCGTCGACACGAAAGGCTTGGGAAGGCCATACGGGGCAAAATAGCTAAACGCGGAACTCGTTACAAAGTTGGTAATTCAGCTTTATTGTTATATCCTTCTTCTGGGGGAAGTGATGACTATGCTATGGGTGTTGCAAAAATTCCCATGGCATTTACGATGGAGCTACCTGGAGGAGGCAAAGAGGGTTTTGATATTCCAGCATCTAAAATATTGTCGACAGTTGACGAAACATTTTATGGCCTCAAAGTGCTTGGAGATTATTTTGCAAATAAAGTTTAATTAAAATTAAGATCAGAAGCATTTTAGTATTCATTTAGTCGTCTATCACTCATTATCCCCGTATAAACGTATTGGTAATATACATAACATAATTCTGCTTTATTTCCTACATTGTCTAATTTTGTTTGTAAGACATTTTCCATTAGTAGTTACCGACACTCCAACCACTTTGCATCCCAACATGTACTTAATTTGATAAATTTTTTCGGTATCACCATCAGTATAGAAGGTCAACCTAAACGTGTTGAGAAGGACTTTGAGTCGTCGTTTTAGCTTAATTGATGCTTCAATTGCATTAAATCCTTTTGCTTTTAGATCATCAATTATTTTTTCTGTGCCGGTTTTAGAACTTCAAATGCCGCATCATCATCGGCTGTTGCGTATAGTTGCCTTGAATTCAAAATTGACTCAATCTGGCTTAGCAAAGTTACCATCTCTTCAAAAGTCAAATGGGTGTTCGACGTGCATTTAGAAAGGTGAGTTTTGACAGATTTTATAGCCGCCTCCCAAATACCTCCAAAATGAGGAGATGCAGGTGGTATAAAATGCCATTGTACCTCGCTTTTTGATAAAAATTCTGTAACGATAGAATTATGATTATTGTCTGAAATTATTTATTTATTTATTTATTTACTTATTTACAAGAATTATTTATTAGTATACCAACCCCACTGACACAAACTACTTTGAGCTAAAGCTCATTCATAGCAGGTTGTGCCAAATAAGGGAAGCATTAATATACAAATTAAATCTTTGTTGTTGTATTTGCACTATAGCAGTTCAGCAGGCATCGTTTATAATCCACACTGTAAATTGGCATGTCTGTCGCTTGTAAATATTATATTTTTCATAAGATGGACATACATATATCGTTATTTGCTGTTAACCTTCTTTCACGATTTTTGGAATGTTCCAAATGGCGACGGCGATCCGCGGTTGGTGCATGTATGCATTTTATGCAACTGGGGGAATTTATATATTTACAATACGTTTTACAATAAATTTAAGAAAGTTTAAAAATTTATAAGAAAATTAGTTGCATCCGGCTGACTCGAAAGTCAAAGCATGTATGTAAATTAGCTTATATACCTCATTTAGCTTTCTCCTGGCTCCAACAAAATTGGAACCACTGTCACTGTAGATATTGACTGGCGCTCCTCGTCGCGACACAAATCGTTTTAGGGCCGCTATAAAGGCCAGAGTTGACAAATCACTCACTGCTTCAATGTGAATAGCTTTCATTATACCATACAAATAAATAAGGCTCTATATCCCTTTGTTAATTTGGCACCCCTTCCCCTTTTCGAGGCTATTTGCACAGGTCCGGCGTAATCTACTCCACACGAAGTAAATGGCCTGGTCGCTTTCATCCTAGCTATTGGCAGATCCCTCATCAACTGCTTGGATGTCTTTGCATTGTTTCTGAAGCACATTATGCACTTGTTTACAATTGTTCTGATGGTGCTTCTGCCGCCAACTATCCAGAATTGCTGTCTCGTCAGGTGAAATGTTAAGGTTAAACCAGACCCTTTGGTAGTTTATCGGATGCTTATAATCGTACTGGCAATCTAAATGCTTTAGTCTACCGCCAACTCTCAAATCAAAATACCATTTTCATCTATAAACGGTGTCAAAGAGAGAATATCGTTGCTTTTCTGAATAACCTTTCCTCTCTGTAAGCGATCAAATTCTTCAGCAAATGCTTCTCACTGTATATGCTTTAGAATGGTATCTCTGGCAGTTTGAAATTCCTTGACAGTAAGGAAGCTTGAAATCCGGTTACTCGCAGTTGATCGTACATTTTTTAAAAATCTGAAGACATATGTTGTTGCTCTGTTGATGAGTTGTGGAACATCGAAATCTCATCCGTATTTTCTACTGCCGTAATGTCCAATACATTTAACCTCCACTTTCTCAAATTAAACCCGCCAGCTAGTAATAACTCACTTATTTTTCCTTTTAGGTTCTGCACTTCCTCTACTGTATCTGCTCCTGAGATGAAATCGTCAACATAAAAATCATTCAAAATGCGTGAAGCAGTATCGGGATAATTTTGCAGATTATCTTAAGCAATCTGGTGCAGAGTTCTAATATCCAAAAATGATGAATTGGCTAAACCAAAGGTGACCGTATTCAGCTGTAATGCTTGAGCTCATCAGACACTTCACTTCGCCACAGAATTCGCTGAAATTGTGTATCATCCTCGCAAACCAAAACTTGGTTGTACATTTTTTCACCGGTCAATGCTATTTTGTGGTTTTGGAATCTCATTAGAATTGCCCATAAAGTTGGCTGAATAGTTAGACCAACTAGCATTGTCTCATTTAGTGAAATTCCAGTTGAAGACTTGTTGGGGCCAATAGAAGTACTTCGACTCATTAATATCGTGATCAGCCGGTTTGATGAATTCTAGGTATCCCAGATTAAGATATTCGTTGATGAACTTAGTATATTCTTCTTTCAATAATTGTTTTGCTTGCAGACTTCTTTCCAATGCCAGAAATCTCCGCTTGACTGCATTCACCGAATTTTCGAGTTGAGTAGCCTTTTTCCTAAATGGAATGGCCACTATGTATCGCCCCTCATCGTTTCGTTTGTGCATACTCTTATAGTGCTCTTCGCACTCCGCTTCCTCCGGATCCAAAATATAGGCAGAAGGCATCTCTTCTTGCTCAAAAAATCGCTTTAGTGTGCTGTCAATGTGAATGTCTAAGTGCAAATTAAGGGTACAATTGTTTACTTGCACTGTCTCACTTGACTCCACACTGATTTCGTTGGTTATACCACAAACAATCCAACCAAATATTGTCCTTTGTGGAACTAAAGTATTGTTCGAATTGGTTAGTTGCCCATTTCTTAGTATGTCGAAAAACCGGTCAGCGCCAATTATAATATCAATTGGCCCAACCTGGTTGTATTGTGGGTCAGCTAGTTTCAAGTCGCTCAGGAAATCACCAACTTTGCAGGTAAAATCAAAACTTGGCAGTTTATTTGGTAGTTGACTGACTATAAGTACGTCAATTTGTACCTTATCCATTGAACAGTATACTGAGCTCGCTGTGATAGCGGCCATCCCTCTGATAGTCACTTTTCCCGATATCAAACCAATTATGGAAATGCTTGCCTTGGATCTAGACAATTTCAAACGTTGCATGCATGACTCCGTTATAAATGAGGCTTGCGACCCCGAATCCAATAATGCTCTGCATTTTTGTATATTTCCATATTCATCAGCTACTTCCATTATCGCCGTTGGAAGTAATGACTGGAAACTAGGTGTAGTTGCTGTATTCACTTTAGTACCGGTAGCTGTCCTCGCCTCCGCAATGCTAAGAATGTTACCAGTTAGAGCTTCTTCACCGTTTGAATTTGGTTGTTCCTCGGGGTGCAAGGTCAAATGGTGTTTCCGTTGACATTTACCGCATTTGTATTTTGACCTGCATACAACAGACTGGTGAGAAGGAGACAGACAGTTAAAACACAGTTTATTTTCTGCTGCTAATTGTTTTCGTTCAGCAATTGGAAGTTGTAAATATTGGTCACATTTTCACAAATAATGTTCTCACATGTGACACCAATGAGATTATTCGTTTCGATGAATGAGCTTTCGATTTTTGTATCGAATTTAGACTCTCTAGCGCATCGCTTCTTTTATTTAGAAAAGTAGGAAAATCTGTCCCGGTGGTTTCATGAGCCTATGCTTCCTTTGATTCACCGTCTAATTTATTGACTAAAAGGTAAATGAGCCATGTATCACGACCTTCTGCTTGCTCGCCAAGTACCTTCAAACCCCGTATGACCTCATCTGCTACATCAGAAAGATGGCGAATGGCCTTCGCGCGCAACCTTGTTGTATGTTAGGTTGCTCCAAAAAACGCTTTAGCAACGTTTGAACGACGTGCTTACGTTTATCATATATGGCTTTTACTTTATCCCAAGCTTCCTCATAATTAGCCTCAGTCACCGTGAAGTGGTTGATTAAAGCATACGCCTCTCCTTTAAGTAAACTGTAAGATGGAAAATGTGCGTAATTACCACAAAAATCTTGAATGTTAACCCGAGGTAGGCCGAACTTCACTTTCAGGCTTGTTAATAGAAGAAATCTCTGGCCAAAAATTGCTTTGCAGAAGTTAGGGCATGTTAACATTATTTTCTTCATGCTGCTTTTGCATTATAAACAACCTTTGTTTTAAATCAGCGTGAGTTTCCTCGATTGTTTCCACCGAATCCATATTCGCTTCATCGAATTTCCCTTTCATTTTTTTTCAAGCGTTTGAAACTCCTTCCACTTGTCAGCTAGGAGTGCTATATAAGCTTTAATATCACTGATACGGGTGTCGGATGTGAATTTTGCTATTTGAGCTTTAAAACCCTCTAAACTCTTCAACATTCGCTTTAGTGCTCGTGGCTCCGCCATTACACAGTTTTAGCTTAATTTCACTGAACTAAACCGACAACTTCGCACTAGTTTTTATTTTATTTTATAAACGAGATTTTGAATTCACAATTTAAAATCACTTCACTGTTTTTGTTTAACTTCCAATAAAGTTCAAAAAAAAAAAAAAACAAAACAAAAAAAATAAGCTACTAACAATTTCATCCAAATTTGGCGCCAAATTCCGGTTCGACATCCGGCTCGAAGGATCAATGTACAGTTGGCACTGTAACTCCGTTGACTTTTGTGTTCGCTTCACGTTGTACCAGCACCACTCGCCGTCTAAAGTTCAAGGGCAGAGTTCAATGCACTATTAAAACAAATGCGACAAATGCTCGAACCGATCGTAAACACTAATAAATTGTTAAAACTTGCCTTGTCCAGCGGTAATGCGGGGTCGAAATTATTCAATTCTGCTTTCTCGTTTAAAAAATATAATGCGTAGGTCCAAGTTACTAAATGCTGATTTCTCGTTTCCAAAACGTTTGCGTAGGTCGAAAATTTAATCAGGAGGTGTAACGTCTTTTCCTTGGTGAATGGCGAAGTCAAAATAAATTCGTAGCGGCAGATTCCGTGCCCAATTATAATCCGAGTAATAATAAAAATCACTGTGGCTTATTTAAAAATAATGTTTGTATATAAATTATGAAGAAAACCAATTGATTTTGAAGCCAAAACACATAATGAATTGATACACTGGTGCACCGATGATTAGCTTTGATTTTTAGATAAGTATAAATTATATCCTATTAAATATTGATGTTGATTATTTCTGTAATTATTTTTTAGGCATCATCAACAGTGCCAACCACGATTTTCTTCACGTAACATTTTTGCTATTTCTTTGGAAGTTTCACTATTTTTCAAGTTTATTTTTGATTTATCACCTTTGCACTAAACTTATTGTAGACTTTTATTTCTGCTTTGGGAAGTTATGACTATAAAATCGCTCGAATAGGTCCGATTGAGGTCTACGATGGCTCAAATGAAAGGTTTTGAAGTCTTATTTCCAAATATAAGTGGTAAAGATGATTTTATGCTAGAATAGATTTAATATGGTGGCTGAAACTATGGGTGACATTGACTTATTTTCAGATAATTTGATATACTATTTTCAAAGTACATGAGATCAAGCTATAAAAAGTATCTGTTCCAAATTTCAGGGCCCAAAATATTGCAGGGCCCGTAAGGTAAGAACAAATAAACTTTAGACTTAAATTAAGGTTATGAAATGTTTAATAATAAATATTAGGGTATTCTCGGTAATTGGCACAAAATTAATACATATTTTTAATATGTTCTATTCTGTAGTATAATATAACGCCCACTAGTAAATTGCGCCGGATAGGGTATATAGTAATCTTTCGAGCAAGACTCGTAATGTTTCTGAAAAGCATTATACACCCAGGGCCAATAAAATGTGCGAATTGGTTAATTTTCACTTTGTCTGTTTTGCTTATTCTTGTAGTCTTACTTTGGTATTTTTACAACAACAATGCCTTAATTTCATTCCAGAATGAAACGTAGTCCTTCACGTATTTGTGGTGTTTACCACAAGAGTAAATATATAAATCAAAATTTTAGATTTTGTGTATTATGATTTGGAATTATTTTACTTTATTCAATAATTTGTTATCACTATTTTGTACTTGTTAAAATGGAGTTTGGATTTGTCTTTCATACCGGTCGGACGTGTGTGTTTTTTCGACCGTTCATTATACTCGAGTGTTTTATAGTGTTTCTGGTTGTGAAAAAAAATTAATTAAAGTGTATTAAATTAAAATAATAACTAGTGTTTTATTTTTAATTGTAAAAGTGTGTAGGTTATTTTATTACGGATATTTGTTTGGATTGGACTCATATTCAAAATTTATATAACGGTACTGTCCAAGTATTGTTGTCAGGTATGTCACGCCATATGATTTTTAAACATTTATAGTACATACATAATATGGGTTTTGTAGTACAGTAAAATTCTACGGTAACTACTTGTTATATTCTACGGTAAATACTACTACATTTCTCGATTGGTGTTTATATGTATATGTATAAACTTGTATTGTTGAAGAATCTAGTTTGTATTTGGAATGTGTTGCTTCTTCCATAATTACTGTTATCCGTAGAAAGAATTTCCATCGATTTGCTTACAATTATTTTTGATACTAGTATTATAGTTAGTCGGAAGTTTACAGCCGAAATTTATAAAATTTCTGTAAAATTTCTGTCTTGGCTATCTCCGCCGAAAGTCACCAGCCGACATATTTCTGCCGAAATTTTCATCAAATGATTTTACGACGAATTTTTTGGTTTGTCACTGTTTACCATAGGAATTATACTTTAAGCTTCATTAGAAAAGCCAAATGTAAAAATTTAAATAAATTCAACCTTTAAAGTGTCATGTCTGGATGCTTCTTTCCTTCTTCTTTTATAGCCGATTCTTCAGGATTCTGCATTCGAATGCCCAAAAGTAGTTCAAAATGTGTTTTATTAATTGAACGCTGCCACGTACAATTCATGAATCTCTCTAAATTCGAAGCATATTTGTACCATGAATCTGGATTGGCCATTGATAATTTGGTGAGTGCCGCAGAACTATTGCCATTTATCCTTTCTATTTGCCCATTTCTTCTCGGATTTTCAGTGATGATTAGCGAATGTTAAACAGATTGAGCTTCGCAGTATTCTTCAAAAACTTTTGATGTAAACGCGATGGCCCGACCTGTTACAAACTGCACAGGTTTGCCGAAAATTGTACCTCTAATTTTTGAATTACCTCTGCTGATATAGTTAGATATGTTAGTTAGTAAGCATAAATGGTTTATATGGTATATAAATAGGGGATAATCCCCTTTTGTCAGAGCCTGTAAGAAACCCTCTTGCCTTCCACGTTTTCTGTCTTCTAATATACGCTAGATATAAGTTTTGCGGCTAGTTTAGGTATGCATAACAACTGGTGGCCAGAATCATCTATCTTAAATAAAATATAATAGTTTGAGCAGCTGCAACTTGATTAAGAAATTCATCTTCGACTAACATAATAATGGGATTACGTATTGCATCTTTTTGCTTAATCGATGTTCTAATGAATATCTAAATTCCTCCTATAGGTGAGGCTTTCTGCTGTAAAAGTAATATGGCTATGGTATTGCCTTTTTTTAGGAGGTCTGTCAGAGGTCGAGGGATAATTGAATATTGCGGAATTAACTTCTGAAAATACCCGGAAAGTCCAAGGAAACTTTGCACTTTCTTAAGATTGGGACAACAAATTTTTAATTTAGGAGTATGGGTGTGGTTAACTAATTAATTTAATTAATTACATTAGCAGGTGGAAATTATATGGATTTAAGTCTGAATATGATAAGATGTAAATATTGGAATAATTAATAAAATAATTTAATAAAGGACACCAGAAGTTGCTACCTACCGTTATAACGGTTCTCACTTGCACGTTTTCAATTGTTTTTGTATTGTTTATTGTTACACTAGTATATTTATTTATTTTATTTATTTATTGTATTACCACTGGCACGGTACGTTTCCAATTTTATTAAATTCACTTCACTACTTTTAAATTTATACTTTATTTATCAAATGTCACGAGTAATTTTGGTTTTTTCACAAACTTCGATTAAAGGCAAATGGTGAGGTTGGGGATAAACAAGGGCTTTATATAGCAAATATTTACTGTTTAAGATTTTGTTGATAGGTATAACAACTAACAAATTTCATCAATAATGAGCGGAGAGACATCTATTAGAACTAGTTGGAGTGTACTTATGGTTCAAAATTTTATTTCAGATGGGGTATGCTGGAGGAAGAAGAATTTAATACACTGAAAAAAATCCTGCATTAATGTAGACAAAAACTGCATTAATAGCAAGAAAAATTCGTTAAAACTGAGCCGATATGCCCCTTCGTTAATAGAATGAAAATCAGTCGTTAATATAGTGAAACAAATAAACATTTTTATTTTAATCTTGACTACTTACGTTGTAGTATTTATGATTCGATTCATGTAAGATACGAAAAACGTAATAATTTTAATGCAGCTAATATCATTTGTGGATGAATATGTTCTTATTAATAACATAAGAAATAGAAGATAAGATGAAATTTTTCATAATATTAATGAAATGGTAAATCACAATAACGAATAAATTCATACATTTAAGTTAGAAATTCATTATTCATATGTAGGAAGAACGGAGTGGTTATGAATAATTCACAAATATGATGATTATTTTCATAAATATATTGAAAATAATTCATAAAATGCAGGGACGGATGGGTTCATAATTGATAATCAAAATTACATAATATTTATATTTGTTGTTTGATGACCAAATTCGGAAAATCTGTACAGCACAGATGTAAAGAAATAAAAAACTTAAAGTTTCGTTTTGTAATACCTTTATTTTTTTGATTTCTTCTATTTGTTCTGAAAATGCAATCAATTTAATTTCATAAAAATAAACTTTAATTTTAAAATAAATATAAATAATAATTAAAACATATAATAGAATTAATAAACGCCAGGTTGACAGGTTACATTCGAAATTAATGATTTCTTTCATTTTCCTTTTGAAATTCGATAGTAATTTCCTGTTCTGTAAAATCAATAAATTAAATTACAATCACATGAAGTTACTTTTATGTGCTTATGTTTGTTACCTGATCTGATCCAAATAGGAACTCCAAAAGCGAGTTTAATTCATGATTTTCTCCAAGTGTTGCTGAAATATCTTGATTTGCAAGATCGGCAAAATTTAAACATTATTATGTAAACATTTTCTTACAGGCGCACTATAATAAAGCAGAGGTATTATTAACACAATAATAAATCACATAAATTATAAATTTACACATTATTTATACAATGAATTTTAGGGGTTTTCACACAAAAGTTTTAATTTCACAGAATAAAAATTAATCATCGATCACAAAAGCGATGATTTTATTTAAGTTCTTATTAAAACGAAACACGGACATAAAATACTATATTTACCTGATTTCCTGATACACACAAAAATTATTTTAATTTCTCACGAGTTTTCTAACTATGTAAATGGTCCTTTCAAACCGCACGATAATAGTTAATAATAAAGCGAATGCAATTTATTTACTTTCGTTGTCCCAATCATGATTCAACTTTATGTAATTTTCGTAGATGCTAGATTAGATTCATCCAATCATTAATAATACGAACAAATTCATATATATTATGCAATTATGAAATTTGATATATTCGGACAAATATAAATGTAATGGAATTGTTACGCATATGAATTTATTCGTAATATTCAACTACTATATAGAGCCACTTTCGTTAATATGATGAACAATAAGTATTTAAAATAAATTTTCATCATAGTCTTATTCATAAATATTATGAACTGTTCCTAAATATGTTTTTTTTTTAAATCATGCAAGTTTCACTAATACGCAAACAAAATGTGAATTTATTATACGTATAGTACAATAAATTAAACCATTTTTTAATTTATGAACTGTGATTCGTACTATTAACGCACAAATTTTCATGAATTTTTCTAAATTTGTTTTTTTTACGTAAATATAGTAATTTTTACATTAATAGTACGAATTATGGTTAATGAACACCATTCGTAAATAAAATGCACTATATTTTTTTCAGTGTATAATTGCTCCTTAATGTAATTTATGCCTTAAGGCTTAGAATTGAATTATAATTAATAAATGGTAATGTTATTTTTAGGGATAGGGACATCTTTACATTTGAATTTAGATTATATTATATTTATTGCTGTTTCAATATTTCTGTTAATTGTTGAAAGCTAATATTTGAATATTTGAAATTATAGAGCGGTTGGGCTAAGTGAGAGTAGAAATAAATAACTAATTTGTTTTTTTTGGTTTCAGAAGAACATCGAAATATATTTTATCATCAATTTTGTTAATCGGAAGTTTGGAGTGTTATATAAATTTAAATTCTAGTTTAAGATATTATTTCAGATCGATCAGGTTCCAACGTTTTATTATTATTTTAACTGTGTTGTCATTGTGCTGTTATAAAACACTAACTATCGGCTTTATTAGGTGTCTGTAACCGGGCCAAGTCTGTCCTCACTAACATTCCTTTTCCATTCCTCGATTTTGTTATATGTAAAAGAGTGTATGATGGCTGCCTGGCCAGGGGCGGATATCACACTATTAGACTTATGTGGTTATCGATCGTGCTAAATTGTACAGTAATTGGTTCTAGAAATAACAGTTATTCGCTTCATTTGAATTCGGAATACAGTGATTTATCACAATCTGTTGATCATGGTATGGATGTTGACAACTTAATGGGCAATATTCCAACAACCTCCCCTTCACAAAGAGAAGTTGAGCTGGAAGATTTGCTGAATGGTTTGAAAGAAAAATTTACGATGCTAGAAGTTACTTACCCTTTAAGTTTATGCAATCTTACAATCGCCCCAGAAACATGGGCACTGAATTTAATTGCAGCTGGAAATTTTCAAAAAAAGCAAAAGAGTTGAAAGCCTCCTCTGGAAGTGTATTAGCAGATACAACAACAAAGAAAGGTGCTGCATTGAAGAACGTGTTAGTGCAAAAAAATCATCGATTTCTATGAAGATAATAGCAGAATCATGCCTAGCGTGAATGATGTTGTGTCTGTTAAAAATGATAATTTTCGCTTTTTAATTTAGAAATGCCCGCTTCTTTTAGACTTGGAAGGATTTCACATGACTTATAAAGAATTTCCTGTAAGTTTGCTCAATTGCTACCAAAATATTGTATTCTTGCAGGTGCCAGTGGGACTCATTCTGTATGCGTTTGCACTATCGAAGAAAATGGTAGCTTCTCTTAGATTCCATTGATATCACGACACTTACCACCAATTCATACCATCCAATAGTCGACTACAAGATGTTTGCAAGATTTATTATATTAAGGTAACATTTTTGAAAAACCGATAAGTCAACTTTAGCGACTCAAATTCTTCCCTCGAAAGATTTTGTAGAAGAACCATGGTACTAAACTGATTGTTTTAAGACCTCACTCATTTATTACAAAAAAAAAAAACAAAACCAGTTTTTCGAAACTATTGAAAAGAATTTGAAACAAGGGGGAAAGTTGATTGGTTTGGATTTCTCTAAAAACTGTAAATATATTGTTCAAGACGCATCACAAACGCTCCATTTTAGGGACAACCAGTACACAATATTCCCAGTAGTTTATCAAAAAGTCTGGTAATTTTGTCTGATAGTATGAAACACGAAACGGCTGCAGTACATACTGTTCAAAAGACATTAGTACCGTATCTCAAAAACAACCATAAAGCTAAAAAGCTCATTTATTTCGGTGATAGTGCAAAGCAACATTTTAAAAATAGGTATCAGATGATTAATTTGATACATCATGATGAAGATTTTGGCATTAAAGCTAAATGGATCATACATCCTACAGCAGACAGTAAAGGTTGGGCCTTGGGCCACTATTTAACAGAGAAGCTGCTCGGCATAGTCTCTTTTGTAAACCAAAGGAAGCGATTTTGACATCACAAAAACCTTTTGAGTGGTCTAAAACACAGTTTAAAAATGTTCTATTAAAAGGATTTTGTAGCCATATTTTCGCAAAAAATCATAGTCACGTGGTATCGCAAAAAAATCAAAGTCACGTGTTTTCGCTTGCCATATTGGAGTCGCCACAGTGTAAAATTAATTATGCCACTCATATTTGGAATGTTAAGCTCAGTACTTTTAATTTTAGCTATTATAGACCTCTATTACGTGAAACCAATTTTGGACAGCAGGGAAACTTCCATTCAAAAAGAATGCTTCTGTATATATAAATATATACAGGTTTGATCTGCGATGGATGCCGTCCTGTTATAAATTATAGTTAGTGTTACCAGTAAAAAAAAATTAAAATTAGAAGATGTAACTATTTTGTAAAGAATGAATAAAAAGAATCAAGACAAAACAATTCCTATACTAAATATCCTTTGAATATTTGAAATTTCTGTAAAAGCTGAATCACATTTCTCAGCAATCTCTGAAATACAAAATTAAAATTAATCATGTACTACTTAGGCTGTGTGTGAATATGTTAAAAATATTTGGTTACAAATTTGGTGATTATCGTGGCGTGTTTACGTATCCACCGAAGCAATATTTAAAAGCGAAGTTAGGTTTTTTAACTAACTTGTCACAATTTATATACGGTCTCGACCTTCGATACATTTTTAGCTGTATTCTTTATTCGCTCTCAATAGCTGCTATCGAGAGTCGTCATTTTCTTATACCTAAATTTAAATTTGACGCGCTATTTATTGGTAAACTAAATTTATTTGACGTCAAACTATCATATTTAATTCAATTGTTTTGCAAAAACATAATATAAAATATATTTGGTTCTACCTATTTATATAAAACGCCTTCGGGAGCCACTTTTTATATTACGGCTCTCGATAGCAGCTATCGGGAGCGAATAAAAAACGCAGCTTTTTTATGTTATTTCTGCTGAGTAAATTTTTTGTTTTAACTGGATTTTAACTAATTCACAACGCCTTAATGAACAGAATTTAACATTTTTAAATAAAAATCACTGCGTCTGCAATCGGTTACAATTTAATATTTTAATAAATCTTTTTGTTGGCAATTTAAGATAAAATAGTTAGCAAAGACAACACAATTTCTAAACTACGCGTCGTTGGATGCTTGAAGTTTCTGGAAATCAAAGTCAGGTTTTTCAGGTATTTCTAAACTAAAAACAAATTAATCAGTTATTTTGACACCGTAAAAACAAATTAAATTAGGCATCTAAGTTGCATCGACAGCCGAATCAAGTTCTTGTAGAAACATCTGGCAATCTAAAATAATCACTAAATTTAACAAGCCTTAAAATAATAAATTTGTACGGATTATAAAATTGTATCATATGTATCCTACCAAAACAATAAAAATAAAGAAGCTTCTCTCAATAGATCTATTCATATATTTGTAAAAAAAGCTACTTCTTTAAATATTGGCTACCACTTAAAAATACTGGCACTCGCAGAGTCAGCACTAAGAACTAGCTATGTTTATTTTGACAACGCTACGTTATGTTGTTTTCATTACATTTTGTTATTCCAAAAGTTAAATACATGAGGAAAAGTGCGAATACATTTTATCCATATATAAAAGTGAGACGGACATACTAAAACTTTTTTTCCTTTCAAAATGTTGCTATGGTTTTATAAATTTTGAGCAACTATTACGAAAAATCATAAACAGGTTCATTTTTTCGATTTTTCCATTCTTTTTCACCAAAAAAACTTGTGGATTGCTCTAAATAGTATTAAATCACACATTTTGAATAGGGATCTTCATAATGGAAGGAAATCATGAAAAATGCATCCTTTTATCGTGCATCTTCTATCTTTTCAAATAGAGCAAATGATTAAATGTAAATCAGCTACTAGTTTCCTATTGTACTAAATAAAAATGGCAGAAGTACTAAAAATTAACTTTGGTATATGTTTCCATGCTGAAATAAAAATTTTTATTATGTGTCTGTACTCATAAAAGGGAAAATCTGTAGTCTCGATAGAATATCTGAATAAGAAGCAAGATTTTCATATATGTACATTTATGCTGTGTGCCTCAGAAGACTTTTCAAACTAAACTTTTCAAATTTTGAAGCTTTCGCTATTTCCTCATAGATGCTTGGTGAAAAGGCAGTTTACGAGGTTACTTTTCGATGACTTTTCAATTTGTATGACATACAGTTTAAAATACGTAGTCAGTAAAGCCCGGTACACGTTGAGAACGAGTAAAGAGAACGATATTCCCTTTTTACCTTTTTTAATTATTAAAACAGTTAAAACTGAATGAGTTTAATGAACGATAGTTAAAATATCGTGCATTTATTAAAAATAAAATTTAAAATTTTAACAGTTTTAAAATTTCAATTTATGATCGTAAATTAAAACGATAAAATGAAATTTTGTATTAAAACTGTTAAAATTTAAAATTTTATTTTTAGGAAATGCACGATATTTTAACTATTGTTAATTAAAATCATACAGTTTTAAGAATTTTAAGAATTTTCTTACATAATTCAGTTTATAAGCAATCGATTTCTCATCGGTCAGCTCAATATGCATTTTTATGTTTGGACAAGGCGTTGTCTTCTCTGGATTTTAGTTTACTACTAATAATCGAATTCTATCCGCCACTTCACGATCATTAATATGGTTTATGTTCAGCGGAATGCTCCATGCTCAATCAATTGAAACGTTTCCCGGAATGAATTTTCTCATATTAATTGCAGTCGACGTTTGATTTATCAAATCTCTATCCAAATCTGTACCCAATAAAAAGTCAACTGGCAATATTCCATCAGGAACTATGTGAATTGTGGTCTCACATACTTTATCCTCTATTTTTAGCTTTCCATTAAACCTACCTACGGTTGATACATCTCTGGACGCCGCACCATGGAATATTGTGCACTCCTCGCTTAATTCGCAAATGCTCGTTCCAATGAATTTTTTATGTGACATTAACTAATGTCGCTTCCGGTAACAACTAGTGCACAAAGTTCCTTTCCATTGAACATTACATTTTTTGACAGCTTTAGATGAACAATCATCCTAATTCTCTATGGCTGCACAAGACTTTAGAACTTTGAACCATCAAATTTTTTCGCGCAATCTTTTCCTAGATGCCCGATTCCACCACAGTTGTAACATTTTGGCATTCTTCGGAATCTATTTGACTTTTTGTTCTCAATTGGCTTTGTTGTTACGCTCTCGATTGGTGCTTTTATCTTAATTTTTTGCTTGATTTCTTCATAAATTACGAGTTTTCTTTTGAAATCATTGATATATGTTGATCCATATAAAACCACCTTATTATGTTCATAATCGGTTATTCCACTTATACAGTAATCGATTATCGAAGTATCTTCCAAGTTGCCGGTTTGACCTATTTCACGCATTCACCGAAAGATTCATCTTTCTTTTTCTTTCTCTCTGCCATGCGCCACAGCAGAATTCACTTTCTTTCTGAACTCGTTGACTAAATATGTGGTTAGATTTTCCCAGGTATCAGTAACCGCGAAACGTAAAATGTCTTTTGCTGTGCCAGTTAACAGTCGTTTTGAATAAATAACTTTCAGTGCAGCTTTCCATTTCATACATAGAGCAGCATCTTCAACATCCTGAATCTATTTCTCGACGAGATAATCATCCTCCCCGCTAAACTTCGAAAGCGATTCTTCGACATCTCTAAAACTTAAGCAAGCTCCAGCAGTAGGCACGTTAGTAATTGTCTTGTAACTCTTCTAACTGGATATTATCTTCTTATTGGTTGCCGTTAAGTTCGCTAGCATTAGCCTTCCTACTTCTATTTGTCATATCTTCGCTGTCACCACCCTCCATCATAATGCTGCTTTTTGGTTGGTTCAATAGCACTGTATTATTTGAATTCACCGACTCATAATTCGCGACTCTTCTAAACATTTCCATCATCTTACGCATAACAGCGTCCACAATATCAGGTGAATTATGAAGATTATTTTGTTTTCGGCCCATGTTAAAATTTTTTAATAATTTATTATATAATAGCAAATCTCACTTTCAGCCCCAAAATCAAAACAACTTTATTTCATATACTATATAAACATAATAAATTATAAAACCGTTCTAGTTTTATCTTTTATCATCACTAAATTAAAACTCTATCCAACAACACTTATTTTTAAATTACACACAAACGTCCTTGGTACACAATACGGTACTTTATATTTCTCGACTCACAAATTCGGTGATCTTAGAACCGTTCTGATTTTATCTTTGATCTTCGCCAAATTAAAACTGCGTACAACAGCACTTATTTTTAAATATCACTGCCTTGGTACAAAATACGGTACTTTATATTTCTCGACTCACGAATTTGGTGTTATTCAACGGCACTTTATATCACCACAAATCTTGGTACATGGAAAATCCCTCACGGATATAAAAATTCGCCAACTATGTATATTAACTTCACGTTAAAGTTTTTTACACGTTAATCACCACAAACCTAAATGTTTAATCGGTCAGTTTTCCCTGTTTGGAACACAACGTCTTAAACGCACCAAAACTCAACCTAAACGTACAAAACTACACATTTGCTTCAAGAAAACTCAATAGATTAAGAAATTTGCTTAATACATGTTGCTCAAAACTACCCGCTGATCGATTCCGGTTGAGCCCCAAAGTGTAGAGCTTAATTAGTTTTTAAGAAAAAAACACGATTTGTTTACTACTCGAAACACCAACATCAATTGATTTAATCTGATTGTATGGTTAATAATCGTTTTACATAACAGGAATAATATATAAAGCAATTATACAATTTAAATATAGCATAAAATACGATACAGGCTGCATCCTAAATAAGTTGAACAAATTCGGATACTTTGGGGCCTATTCTCGAATTCCACATCTATTTTCCACATGTGGACATCTGTCAAAGTTCACATAAAAACGTTCGAAAATTGTAATTCGTATATAAAACACATGCGGCATGGACATTTTCCCATTTGTGGAATTTTTTCCACATGATTATACCCATTCGGAAATATTCCCTTAGTACCGAAAAAATTCAATTTTTATGAATTTTGACAGATGTCCACATGTGGAAAATGGATGTGGAATTCGAGAATAGGGCCCCATAGATCCTTCATATATATGTATTTATAAATCTTATTTTGAATTACATACTTTTAATAAACGACTCGGTTTATTTTTTATTAGACGTCATTTATTTAAACGAGACATTGAAAAATTTAGTTGGCTGTAACTGTAAGACACAATTGAATACTTTTAACCTAGTGACATCTATTTAAATATTGCATGAATTACTGGGTTTTACAAAAGTTTAGTTTGAAAAGTCTTCTGAGGCACACAGCATTAATAATGTGACGGTGACACCTAGTGGGTAATAGAAGAAGTTAAATGAATAGCTCAATGCTTACTGTACTAAAATGGAATTTTCCATGATAAAAATGTTACGTAATGTTTCTATGCTATTCTAACTGGAAAAGTCAAGAACTTTCGAGAAGTTTGGTTTATGTATATAAAAAGGCGAACAAGATCGAATTGGATTTATTAGTATTTGGAACGCGATAGAGTGAACTTGTAAGATTATTAGTAATAATTAGTAAGCGATAGAGTAAAGATTAAAAAGGAATTAAAAAGTGAATTAAAAAGGGTTTTGTGCGAAATAAAAAGTAAAAGTGATCAGTAAAAATTTGAGAATAATTTATATAAAGTGATTTTGTGAATTTTTAATAATAAACTGTGTTGTAATAATTCTTGTGTGAAATAAATAAATTCGTTGGTGATAAATTAAATTGATTTTGTTTTTATTCACAATCCAGTGATACGAACCTTGAGTGACAAGGCAAAAACGTAGCAAAAAGTTGTGTAAAAGTCCTACTGGATGAAATTAAACTGAATTAATTGCGCATGATTTGTTCTGCCATAAATTAATATTAATTTTACATTTCCACACGTAACTACAAAACTAAAATTGATTAAAACTAAAACGTTCTCGGTTTGAATTGAATTTTTAAGCTGAATACTTAGTTTACTTTAAAATGTTCAACCGGCAAAGTTTTTTAATAACAATAATTATTTTAATCGAAACCGCTGCCGCATACAAATCATATCAAAACTATACAGTTTACTTGGTACATGCACAAGATGAAAATGATCTAAATTTGTTACACGACTTAGAATCGAATTTCAAAGGCATTGATTTTTGGGACCGTGTTCATCGTGTTGAAAATACTAGTTACCGGGTTATGGTGCAACCCGAAGTAAAAGAACAATTTCTTTGTGTGTTGAGTGAAAATAAAATTGAAAATAATTTAATTATTGATGATGTGCAAAACGAGGTTGTGGTGGGTCAGTTTCGTGCTAAAAAACGTAAAAGCAAATTATTTGATTTTCGACATTTTTGGGATTACCAGGAGGTTAACGCATATCTTTATTATATAGCGAAAAAATATGCAAGTTACACGATAGTAGAGGAAATTGGTAGGTCTGGAGAGAATCGTGCTATCCGTTCTATTCACATAAAAGGTGATAATCGAAATGGCAAACCACGAACGATACTTGTAGATGCTACGATACATGCCAGGGAGTGGATTTCAACAATGATGGCAATGTATTTAATTCAACAATTGGTTAAGAATCGTGAGAATAATTTGAATTTACTATTAAATATTGATTGGGTGATTGTGCCAATCGTCAATCCCGACGGTTATGCATATACGCATGAGAATGATCGATTTTGGCGAAAAACTCGTACAAAAAATACTAAAACAAGTTGCCGTGGTGTTGATCCTAATCGGAATTTTGATTTCCACTGGGATACACCTGGCGGTTCATCAACTAATGAATGCAAAGAGGATTATCGTGGACCAAAGCCCCATTCTTTACCAGAGGTTGTGCATTTATCCAAATTTATGAGTCAATATCCAAACTCAATATTATATTTGACTTTACATTCGTATGGTGGTTATTTATTGTATCCATTTGGCTATAACGGGTAAGTTTATGGTAGTAATTTATTATTGGAAAACATAAACAACTGTTTTAATAGCATTTTAATAGAAAACCATCTTGAACACGAAAAACTTGGGAAGACGATAAGTGACAAATTAGCTAAACGTGGAATTCGTTATAAAGTTGGTAATGCAGCTAAATTGTTATACCCTTCTTGTGGGGTAAGTGTTGATTATGCCGTGGGCGTTGCAAAAATTCCCTTGTCCTTTACGATGGAGCTACCCGGAGGAGGAGAGGAAGGTTTTGATATTCCACCATCTAAAATAATCCAAACAGTTGCCGAAACATTTCATGGCCTCAAAGTGCTTGGAGATTATTTTGCAAATAAAGCTTAGATAAAATTAAAATCTGTTGCATTTTGTCTTATTCTAAAAAAATTGTTGTAGTACTTTGGTTTTTGTGGAACATTATTTTACTAATATTTATAAATTACTTGGTTCCTTTCTTTTATATATATATATATATATATGTATATATATATATATATATATATATATATATATATATATATATATAATAGTAGAGCGCGAGATACAAATTAGTTCATCATACGAGAGAAATAATTAAAGAACCAAGGGTGAACGAAACAAAGTTTAAATAACAGGAGAAAAAAGTCAGACATATAGACGGGTTCCTACGCTTTATTTTGCTCCTAAAAGAAAAATAACATACACTCCCCGACAATGAAATACGTTCATTTTAAATTATCACTGTATTTGATAGTGCCTACTGTAAAAATATTTTTTTTATTATTTTTTTTTTTTTATTTTTTATTATTACTATCTTTATTTCAATAAAATAAATACAAAATTAAAATCTAATGGAAACAACATTATAAAATATGAAATAAAGTACAGCTCCTATAGACATTATGTCTGTAGTGGAGCAATTTAAAACAAATTTTAATTAAAATTTATATAATATTCTTTGTTTACATAATTAACAATAATCTTCAACAAAATACAAGCTCAGTTATTAAAATAGATATATTTAACTACACGACGGCACATTAGAACATAATGTAATTTAACATTTATACTAAAAATATTGCTCGATATCATCGATGTCAAGTAACCAAGTCCGAATTTCCCTGTTAAATTTATGCTTCTGCGCAGATGGAAGCATTTTCACATTTTTAGGTAAAAGATGGAACCAAAAAGGTGCCATATATAAATAAAATCTTCTAAACCTTTCACTATTACAACGAAGACCGACAAAATTGTTTGGATTTCTCATATTATACACGTGGTGTATAATCATATTACATCATACATATATATCTCATATTTTACACGTCGACTATGATAACTATTGCTACGAACAAAAAACATTTTCAATACTTTAAAAACATACAAATACCTTAGAGGCAACAAGTTTAACTCGCGAAAAAGCGGAATAGTGGGTGTATTCCTTGGACAAGCATAAATTAATTTGATAATTCTTTTTTGCGCTACAAAAAGATCTGCAATATTAGCAAAGTAAATTCCACCCCAACTAGTTATACCATACATTAAGATAGATTCAACAAGAGCATGATATAACCTTCTTAAAATAAAAGAAGGGCACAAAGGTCGAAGATTATAAAATTTATGCACTGCAGTAATAACAATTTTCCTGATATTAGTTAGGTGGGAGGTCCAATTTAGCTGCGAGTCAATTGTTACACCTAAGTATTTAAACTCATTTATGCAGGGCAAATCAAAACATTGCCCAAAACATGGATTCTTATCACACGGGTATACGTGATACTTGAAAAAGTTTTGATCAACTGTTATGTCGGGCCGTCTAAAATGCATAATTCTAGATTTTTCACTAGCAACAAGTCGGTGATAAAAAACCATTTACTTAGAGTGCATAAATCAAAATTGATAAACCGTTGAATATCAACGTAATCATTAGACGCATATGTCAAAGCCAAATCATCTGCAAACGCTGTAGCACACCCTCTAAGATTAATTTCAAAGATAGAATTGAAATAAATTAAAAACAATAAGGGTCCCAAAACTGAGCCCTGAGGAACACCACATTTTAGAAGACCTGGAGGACTATTCACGTTATTAATTTTTACAATTTGACTACGCTTACGAAGGTAACTTATAAACCAATCTAATAATTTGCCTCTAACACCAATACTTGACAATTTCATTATGAGTATGTCATGGTTAACAGTATCAAATGCTTTTGAAATGTCCAAAAATACTGCTGAGCATTTCTGAGAGTTGTTGATTGCTAAATAAATATTGCTCAGAAAATTTAAAAGAGCTTCTTCCGTAGATTTTCCTTCTATGAATCCAAATTGGTGATCACTAAAAAATTTTATTTTACCAAGGTAAGAGACTAATCGTCGTTTAATTAATTTCTCAAATAATTTTGAAAAAGTACTCAATAGTGAGATCGGTCGGTAATTGTTTAATTGCAGAGCATCACCCTTTTTAAAAACTGGAATAACAACAGCTATTTTTAAGGCGTCTGGAAAAATTCCGCTCTTTAGACTTAAATTAAATAAAAATTTTAATACATCAACCAAATACCAGGCACAATTTTTAACAATGATATAATCTACTCCATCAAATCCTTTAGAATGTTTGTTTTTTAACTTCTGAATTTCAGAAATAATCTCCAAAGAATTAATTTCATCGAAATAACAAGAAGTACAGTAACTATCACGGTTTCCAAAAATAAATTGTTTTTGCTCTCCACTGTTAGTACTATTAGGAAAAATATTGGAAGTCATGTCGGATTTTGTCTGTGTAAAAACGGTACTTTAACAAAACATAATTATGTGTAGCATAATTATGTTATATTTGAAAGCGAAATTGGAAGGAAAACAGAAACAGACAAAAAATATTTCAAATATAGCGCGACAAAAGAATACGTTCATTATTATTTTGTTGTTTTAACTATTGAAATTTACTTTTTTATTAAAAAGTTGTTCTACTATAATTTCAAGTAAGTATTTTAAAAACGTTTCTATTAACTGCAATAACAAACATTAATTCAATCTTAGGAAATGGGTCGTGGAAAAAAAGTTGAGCGTCATAAAGTTCAGACGGTATTGGCTTTACATAGAAATGGGCTTAGCAATAGAAAAATTGCTTCAGAAGTCAATCGAAGCTTAGATGTGATCAACAAAATTGTAAAAAACCCCAACTATGGAGTAAAATCTAATTATAAAGGTCGAAAATCCACATTAACTGAACGAGAAAAACGTAAAATTACTCGAATTGCTAGAAATTCCAGCAAAACCGCGCGTCAGATAGCAGCTTCAGCCAATGTTACATCATCGGTACGAACCGTACAACGATTTTTAAAACAAAATACATTCCTGAAACGACAAAAAATGCAGCGTAAACCTTCATTAAGTAAAAGCAACATTCAAGCCAGAATGGTATTTGCTGAGAAACACATGAGCCGGACAAATGAATGGAATAATGTTTTATTCTCTGATGAAAAACGGTTTTGCCTCGATGGCCCGGATTGTTATAATTATTATTTTCATGATATTAGAACTCCTGAACTAACACAAATAAGACGGCAACAAGGTGGGGGTGGTATCATGGTGTGGGGTATTATATCTTCATTCGGCAAATGGAAATTTGAATTTATTGCGGGATCGCTTACTAGTGAAAAATATAAAGAATTATTAAACAATAAGTTTTTACCATTTTATCGACAACTTCGACGAAAAAAATTGATTTTTCAACAGGATAATGCACCAGCGCATAGTTCCAGAAATGTACAAAATTGGTTTGAAGCAAACAAAATCAAAATTATGGAATGGCCAGCAAAGTCGCCGGATCTTAATATCATAGAAAATTGTTGGGCAGTATTATCGAGAACAGTTTATGGCCAAGGAAGGCAATATTTTTCATTGAACGAGTTACAAATAGCAATAGAACAAGCAAGTCTCCAACTTAACAAGAATTATATCAAAAAGTTGTATAAGTCATTACCAAAACGAATTTTGGAAATTATCAAAAATAAAGGCAAGAGTATTCATTACTAAAATATGCAAAAGTAGTTTTATTTGTTATTATTCTTAAATGAACGTATTTCATTGACGCACCACGAAAACCATTTTCTGTTGTTCCACGAGATTACGAAAGAGAAGGACACCAAGATATATCTCTAATCATTTAGCAATTCGAATATGTAAATAACCGTTGTAGAAATTTTTTCGATAATTGTTTGATTTCAGTAAAATCTAAAAAAAATTGGTGAACGTATTTCATTGTCGGGGAGTGTATTTTGAGTTGCATAATCTTATAATCTATCATTCTTGTGACTGACTCAATAATCAAAAATCACTCGATCGATTACCAATCAATAAAAAAAATATCGTTTTCCCCTTTCTTCTCTTCACCAACTGCTACCAACGCCGGAAAGTAATATATACGTAGTGCAGCGTGGTGCGAACTATTTAATTTCTATGCTCCTTCGATTGCGCGGCACGACATCTACAAAATTGGTAGTTTATAAACGACTTTTACAGCGCTGAAAATACATGGAAAATACGTGAAATCGTAAATTCTTTAGATGGGACCGAAGTCATGTTTTAATTTTATGATTTTTATGTTTTGAATGTGGAGTATTGAGGTAAATTTTTTTTTTGAAGGAACATATTTTTTTCTGTTGTTGTTGTTTTTTAAGAATAATGTAGTGAAATGAAGAAATAATTCAAATATCTCTCTACTGGTTTTGAAAACTTTTCTCCACGTTGCGTCGATCGGTTGAAATCTGCTCACTGAACGTTAATTCAGCATCCTCGCAATCATTGTCCAAAAATGCTTTTTTCCAATAATCTCGAAAATTATCCAATCCTGGGCAGTTCTCGCATTGCTGAAGGTAGCTTGTTGATGTTGGATCGGCATATAATATAGATGAAATACAGTCCTGTTAACTATTCCGATATCTTTCTATTGGTAACAGTGTCCATTTTGATTGCATAAATAATTAATTTTACGTTTTGAAGTAAATATTTTACAAATGCAAACTTAATGCATTCTGCTGCTATCTACTTGAACACAGTTTTTAGGTCGGATTTGGAAAATTTGGAAAAAATAATTTTTTTTGACTTTCAAAATTCACTTAGCGTGATTACAAATCATTTACAGGATAGTGGTCTCTCTTTCACTTTAGAGGATGCTATTTTGGAGAAAGAACAAAATCTTGAAAATTTCTTTATTCGTTATTGTGCCCTGACGATGACGGAATGAAGCCATTGCAACATTGTCATAAATAAGCAAACTGTTTCTAATCAAAAAATAATTTGTTTTAATATATTAAAAAGTATTTATTTTACGGTTTAGTTACAACAAAAGTTAATAGCAGCAGTAGAGTTCATTTTAATATATATCTTTAGGAACTGAAATAATAAGTGAATAAGCAATTGTTTTAAGCCTTCCAACTTTGGATTATTAAGTAATGTAGTATTTAGTAACTAGTGGATAATTGAGTTCCAAAAACCTTAGAGTTTTCCAGAACTTAAAGCATCTAATGGCCACTTTGTTAGGAAATTGTGTTGTCTTGTACTAACTATTTATCATACTAATAAACCATATGAACTATTGACTACAAAGACGTCTATAACCGGGTCAGTTCGGTCAATATTAGCTAAAACTCTCCCATCCTTCAGTTTTGTTATGTGCGAAAGGGTGTACGGTAGACCCGCAGTGTGATTATCTCTGATGTATCTCTATATCGAAAAACCAGCAGTATTTTGCCGATAATAAAAAAGGTAGGGAAAGATAATAAGAAAAGACAGAAAATGTCTATTGATTAATTTTGAACAAATGTTTTTGTGATTTAAAACCAACTCATGGAACCGGTGTTTGGTAATACAGTGAAATCTCGATATAACGAAGCCAAGGGGACTGGACGACGACTTTCGCTGTATTAAGCATGTTTATATTTTCTTAAACTAAGTGAACCTAAACAAACTTTTCCTCTTGACTTAAACAAAAACGTTTGATGCCGGATCTAAGCATGTAACAAACAGGCAGAAAACCATGCCATGGATAACGAATCCAAATTATTCGTTATCAATATGAAATAAACAATTTCGTAAAGCATTCATATTTAAAAATCATTTTCAAATCGTTTCATAAACCGCCTCTTTATTGATATAATCAGGCTAAGAAAATTTCAACTAACTATAGTATAAATAATACTTTGACTAAAGGAAGGAACCAAGTATGTAATTTATAAATATTAGAAAAACAATTTTTTCCAAATAAGAACCTCTCCGTTGCAAAATAATGTTCCACAAAAACCAAATTACTTTACAACAATTTTGTTAGAATGACATACAATTTTGATTACATATTATTGATTCCTATAGCCTACAGAATTTAGACCGCAAAAATCTAAAATGCTCCGATTACGTTGGTCAATATTTCTATCAATAGGTTTCAGAATCTGTTATTTTGCCAACTTGCATTTGGATTGGTCGAATATTTCTAAACATTTCATGGAAAATTCGATTTTATTGAAAATCAACTGGGCTATAGCCCACAGATTTTAGACGGCAAAATTCTACAATGCTCCGATTACGTTGGTCAATAGTTCTATCAATAGGCTTCAGGATCTGTATTTATTTTGCCAACTTGCATTTGGATTGGTCGAATATTTCAAAACATTTCATAGAAAATTCGGTTGTATTGAAAATCAACTGGGCTATAAGCCCACAGATTTTAGACGGCAAAAATCTAAAATGCTCCGATTACGTTGGTATATATCTCTATCAATAGGCTGCAGGATCTGTATTTATTTAGCCAACTTGCATTTTGGATTGCTCGAATATTTCTAAACATTTAATAGAAAATTTGATTGTATTGAAAGTCAACTGGGCTATGATTGTGAATACTAAAATGCAACGGATTTTAATTTTAATTAAGCTTTATTTACAAAATAATCTCCAAACACTTTGAGGCCATGAAATGTTTCGGCAACGGTTTCTATTATTTTAGATGGTGGAATATCGAAGCCTCTCTTAACTCCTCCGGGTGGTTCCATCGTGAAAGGCCAAGGGAATTTTTGTAACGCCCATAGCATAGTCATCACTTCCCCCAGAAGAAGGATATAACAATAGAGCTGAATTGTCAACTTTATAACGAATTCCCCGTTTAGCTAATTTGTCACTTATCGTCTTCCCAAGTTTTTCGTGTTCAAGATGGTTTTCTATTAAAATGCTATTAAAAGAGTTGTTTATGTTTTCCAATAATAAATTACTGCCATAAATATACCCGTTATAACCAAATGGATACAATAAATAACCGCATACGAATGTAAAGTCAAATATAATATTGAGTTTGGATATTGACTAATCAATTTACATAAATGCTCAACCTCTGGTAAAGAATGGGGCTTTGGTCCACGATAATCTTCTTTGCATTCATCAGTTGATGAACCGCCAGGTGTATCCCAGTGGAAATCAAAATTCCGATTAGCATCTACATCACGACAACCTGTATTAGTATTTTTTGTACGCGTTTTTCGCCAAAATCGATCATTTTCATGTGTATATGCATAACCGTCGGGATTGACGATTGGCACAATCACCCAATCAATATTTAATAGTAAATTCAAATTATTCTCACGATTCTTAACCAATTGTTGAATTAAATACATTGCCATCATTGTTGAAATCCACTCCCTGGTATGTATCGTAGCATCTACAAGTATCGTTCGTGGTTTGCCATTTCGATTATCACCTTTTATGTGAATAGAACGGATAGCACGATTCTCTCCAGACCTACCAATTTCCTCTACTATCGTGTAACTTGCATATTTTTTCGCTATATAATAAAGATATGCGTTAACCTCCTGATAATCCCAAAAATGTCGAAAATCAAATAATTTGCTTTTACGTTTTTTAGCACGAAACTGACCCACCACAACCTCGTTTTGCACATCATCAATAATTAAATGATTTTCAATTTTATTTTCACTCAACACACAAAGAAATTGTTCTTTTACTTCGGGTTGCACCATAACCCGGTAACTAGTATTTTCAACACGGTGAACACGGTCCCAAAAATCAATGCCTTTGAAATTCGATTCTAAGTCGTGTAACAAATTTAGATCATTTTCATCTTGTGCATGTACCAAGTAAACTGTATAGTTTTGATATGATTTGTATGCGGCAGCGGTTTCGATTAAAATAATTACTGTTATTAAAAAAGTTTGTCGGTTGAACATTTTAAAGTAAACTAAGTATTCAGCTTAAAAATTCAATTCAAACCGAAAACGTTTTAGTTTTAATCAATTTTAGTTTTGTTGTTACGTGTGGAAATGTAAAATTAATATTAATTTATGGCAGAACAAATCATGCGTTTAAAATTGCATTGTTGTTTTAAACTGCAATTAATTCAGTTTAATTTCATCCGGTAGGACTTTTTACACAACTTATTAAATGTACATGAAAATCTTGCTTCTTATTCAGATATTCTATCGAGACTACAGATTTGCCCTTTCACGAGTACGGACACACATTAAAAATGTTTATTTCAGCATGGAAACATATACCAAAGTTAATTTTTGGTACATCTGCCATTTTTATTTAGTACAATAAGAAACTAGTAGCTGATTTACTATTTCAAACTAGATAAGATGTACGATAAAAGGATGTATTTTTGATGATTTCCTTGCATTATGAAGTTGCCTATTCAAAATGTGTTATTTAATACTATTTAGAGCAATCCACAAATTTTTTTGGTGAAAAAGAATGGAAAAATCTAAAAAATGAACTGTTTATAATTTTTCGTAAAAGTTGCTCAAAATTTATAAGATCATAGTAACATTTTGAAAGGAAAAAAGTTTTGGTATGTCCGTCTCGGTTTTAAAACGGATAAAATGAATTCGCACTTTTCCTCATGTATTTAGCTTTTGGAATAACAAAATGTAATGAAAACAACGTAACATAGCCTTGTCAAAATAAACACAATTCTTAAGGTATAAACAGAACAAGAGCGACTACAAGTGATATCGCCTGTCAAGTTAGAATACTTCGAAATCATATGCTATTCACAGAACTAATATCGTCAGCGACAACGACATTTTCGCCGAATTTTTTTAGATTCTAATTATATTTTTGTCGCCAGCGACACAATGCTGCCAACTGTTTTTTGCGTCGTTATATTGGTACCCGGAAACTTTTAGTTGTCATTTTGTTCTTAACCTTACGATCACAAAAAAACGTGCAAAAGACTTACCAGGTGATTTTGCTTATTATTATAATTTAATATAATGTCATTCAAGGAGAATTTAATAGAACTGGTTAGGGCAAAGCCAATTCTATATGATTTAAAAAAATTTAAATTATAGGAAATCTGACATTAAGGAAAGGATTTGGAGAGAGATTGCTG
This sequence comes from Tipula vernalis, assembly GCA_958295665.1. Classification (NCBI taxonomy): domain Eukaryota; kingdom Metazoa; phylum Arthropoda; class Insecta; order Diptera; family Tipulidae; genus Tipula; species Tipula vernalis. Next base: position 148,279,799 of record OY282560.1, on the reverse strand, counting down.
CTAACCCCAAATCTTCAGTTAAACATTATAATTTTTGATTAAATTCCTTTGCGCAAATCTAAAATATTTTATATGTGATTAAACAATTTCAGAACAATTGTGTAATGTGGACAACAAACCAATTCCCAAGACCACCGACTATACTGTCCCGTCGCTATCTTTTGACACAAAGTTCCGGAGTAGAATCCCATCCAGGGAGGACTGGATGATGGGTGCAGTTTTGGAACCAGGAGTTATAAACTTCTGCACTGATGGTTCAAAACGGGACGGGAAAGTCGAGGCTGGAGTGTTCTGCGAGGAACTTCTGTTAAATCTCTCCTTTCGTCCCCCCGACTACTGTAGCATTTTTCAAGCTGAAGTAACTGCCATAAAGGAAGTCGTAGACTGGTTGTGGTACAATGTAATATCAGTTTGTGATATTCGCATATATACGGGCAGTCAGGCTGCCATTAAAGCGCTTCAATCACACCTCCTCACGTCGAAAGTAGTCCAAAACTGTCTCTCATCTGTTAACGAGATGGCAGATCAGTTCAACATCCACATTTGATGAACTGGCTCGACGCGGTACAACGGACCACTTCTCAGAAAGCAGAAAGGATTTTGCAATGCCTCTGGCGGTATGCAAACTGCTGCTTCAGGAAGAAGCTAGCAAGCTGACGAATGATAGATGGTCAAGTATCACTTCTTGCGTAATAACTCGGCAGGTCTGGCCAAAGTGGGACTTGGCGAGATCCAAACAGCTGATCTCACTTCAGCGAAGTCAGATCAGTGTGGTTGTTGGAGTGATTACGGGGCACTGTCTCAAAGGGAGGCATGCGAGTAGACTTGGTGGTCTTCTCACATGACTACTATCGTAGTTGCGAGGACGAAGAGACAGTACTTCATCTTCTTTGCACCTGCCCTCGTCTGACACGAAACAGACTAAAGTTTCTAGGGGCACCCCTCTTCAAAGACCTGACGGACCTCTCTACGATGGACGTCAGGAATATCCAGCGCTTTGTTAACAGCTCAAAATTGTTCCAATGAGTTGGAGGAAACAATTATTCGTGGTATGGCGGGCCATTTTTGTGTCTATGCCTGGTCCTAGTGGACCGCCACCCAAACCTAACCTAACCTAACCTATAGTGTTACGAACTAGGCTTCTGATTTCGTCTGAATTTCGCAATTAAAAACACTGTATACTTTTATGTCATTTGACTGAACTTTATTTCACTTTACTTCAATATACTTTACTATTTGCTTTTACTTTACTATTTAAGTCTATCGGCTTTCCAATTTCTTGTTTCAACATTTAAAGTAAACCAACAACTGTTCTCTGTTTTCCATTAGTCGTGTTTATATACCAATTTAATACTGCTCTCGAGATTTCCTTTATTGCGTGTCATAAATCATCTTCATTCTCAGGGCTTACCGACGACCATATTGGCTCCTCAAAATGATTCAGATTCTAACGAATGTGCTCTCGCAACACGAGTCGCATGTCCCGTGGTATAACCCCTTGAAAATTAGTCATATCTACTAATGAGATCTGCTGAAGTAGAGCTGCAAAAAGGCAACTTTTAATGATGACGGTACACACCAAGGAAGACTACAAGAGACTTGTCTGTCGGCTATGCGAAAAACCAAAAGATTTCGATAATTATTTAAGCTACGATCGCCGAATATAGCGGTTGGTTTGTTTAATTCTGTTCGCTTGTTGACCAATTTTTTGATCGCAAAATAATGATGCGTTTCCCAAATTTATAAGCAAATGGTGCCAAAATTTTTCGAATTTGCTTATAAATTTAAAATCCGGTGAGTGTTTTAATACTGGATCTTATGCCTTGGTCAACATTGAAGAGTAAAAAATCCTCAATACTGGAGGAAATCATTAAAGGATTTAGAACATGACAATTTCTAAATGCGGGCCAGATGTATAATATGAAATTGAGTTTGTCAATGAAGGTAAAGCTTAAAGGGGTAAAGTTTGAGGCGGCAAGTTTGAACAGCTCACAGATGAAGATGCTAGTATTCCACATAGGTGAAAATCACTTTAAATCCAATGCCTGCTATTCAATTTTACACCCCCATGGGAATTTAGATCGTCGTAAATGTACATATGTATGTGCTAAGAGATTCTCAATGAGAATTTCCGTTGAAATTTATTGTGGCCTACCTACTATAACAACTTTCAATGTCACAGACCCGATAGCAGATATCCTACGGAAATATAAAGTCAACACACGGACGAACGATCATAGAAGTTCATCAAAAGTGAATGTCACATCACATCGTCATGACAGGCCATCCAGTATTTGGACGGTCCTGTCGCTCGCACCAGATAAATTGAAAATCGTCCAAAAGTAATTGAGCGCGCCTCCGCTGTTTATCCAGGATTTTTCCAACATATTGCATGGTTGTGAAATATTTTCTACCATCGATCTGCAACAGGCTTACCACATAATCCTAGTGGAACCTACCGAAAACCGTGTTTACAACACCGTTCGGATTATTTGAGTTCGTTTTTCCGCATTCTTACTCTGTAGAACGCGGCGCAAATATAACAACGCTTAACAAAAAATATCGAGGAGCATCGAAGGCATCTTACCATCGTATTTGAACGTTTGCGAAAATGCGATCTCAGCCATCTAATTACTGCAATCGCTTTAAAACCGCTGTCAGAAAAGATTGTAGTAATACAGGAAGACGAACGTCCAGCAACTGCTGCCCAATTGAAACAATTTCAGGCTAATTTTTACCGGAGGCAATATCCGCTTTCCAAAGTAGCGTTTATTAGATAACCCGGCAATTAACGGTAATAAATTCCAACCATTAGGATTTTATTCGAAGATGATACCTAATACTAAGTAAATCATAAAGTATTTCCGACACGTACTAGAAGGAAGACAATTTTGCATATATACAGACCACAATCCGGTTACATTCGCTTTCAAACAAAAAAATAAAAGAAACTTCAACACCGTGGCAAATCAGTCAAGTTGGCTGATGAGGTAAATTTTGAAGACCTGGCAACGGCGCAGCAACAAGATCCAGAATTGCGGTCAAACTCGGCTTACAATACTAAATTCAGCGGCAGACAATATATTGCGACATTTCACAAAATCGAGTTCGTCCATTCGTTCCTTCAGAGTTCCGATCGCAAAATATCCACAGAAATTAATTTGTGCTCGATTTGTGTGGCCATCGTTCAATAAAGGGTGCCAAGATGCCAGATGGTAATCCCAATTAAAGGCAGGTGTTCAGAGAATTATACGAAATTCTAGGAGTGAAACATTTAAGAACTACACCATACCATCCGCAAGCCAACGAAATAATTAAACGTTCGTTAGTTAACTTGGTGCCATTGATTTTTTTGGGACTACGCATCGTGTACAAAGACGACATAAAGGCATTTCTAGCGGAACTAGAATCAAGACAGACGCATTTCAAGAGAATATTTCTATCCAACAAAAAGAGAAAAGTGGAACTGAATTCATAAAGGAATTTCGGAGAATTATGCCCACGATACGACCCACAGCCACTTCCCTTATGCCTTAGATGGCTGACTTGGAAAACAACTTATTGAAGCAATGTGCAACAAAATAAGAAAATTTATGGTGCCAAAAGCAACCATGATTTATACAACTGAGAAGAGCAAAAAAAAAAATTTGTTAAATGTGTAGGTTATACACATACAACGGCTAGGACCTAAAGAATGTAACGTTGAGTTTAAGATTTGAATATTTCAAATAAATTTATTGGGCTGAAGAAAGTCCTCTACAGAAATCACAATCCTGCTAGTTGATGGTGTTTATACTGTTGTAATCAAACGGCCCCAATTGGCGTTTGTATTTCCGACTGTAATAACGTTAATCGAAAACAAATTGAAAAACTTGTCAACGCCTCTGGAAATTAATGTGTGCACGCAATAATTTACTCGTTTTATCATTTGTGCCCAAGGTTACGATAACGCATATAATACAAATACGGTAAGTCATCGTAAACTTTATTGATAATAATTATGGGCGATCGTTAAACGATTATACGTTTACTTCACAAAATATTACAATTCTTATTTAATTATTTTTGATGTAACGTTCTTGTACGAATAATCCCATTTCACGAATACCTGGGAATGTTTCATCAAGAACTGATTGTATTCTTGTGGGTTCAATATCAAAACCTCTTGTACCACCTCCAGGTAATTCAATTGTCCAGGCCAAAGGAATTTTGGCCTCACCTATAGCAAAATCAGGTGTAACACCAGAGCATCGATATAATGTAAATGCTGAGTTACCCATGCTGTATAGGTTTTGGTTAACATCGTAAATTGCTTGTCTAACACGGGCACCAAGTTCATTGTGCTCCAAATGGCTATCTACTAAGATGTAATCGTAGCTCCACGGATATAATAAATAGTCTCCATATGAATGTACGTCTAAAAATAGTAAGGTCCTGTTGTATTTTATCATTAAATCACTTATAATTTTAGTCTCTTTCTCAGATTCGGCTACATCACCGGGCCAAGTTTCACCGCAAGGCTATAATTGAAAAAATGTAAAAAAATGTTATGTAATTTAAGAAATTGTAAATTAATATATGTAAATCCACTTACAGTTGGAGATGTACTTGCTTTAACTTCCCATTTATATCTGAAATTACGATTCAAGTCAACGCCAGGACAAGATTCGAACTGTTCGTTAGTTGCGGGTGATCGATTTTTTCGCCAGAAACGGCCATTTTGAGCTTCATGGGTGTACCTATATCCGTCCACATTCATTATGGGTACAATGATCCAATCAAGGCCATCCAAAAGTGCATCATGCGCTTCACTATTTTCAACCAGTTCACTTATTAAATGTATGCAAACCATAGTACTGATCCATTCGCGAGCATGAATTGTACCCTCGACTATGATTAATGGACGCGAATTATCAACGGTACCGGATTTTGATATCTTAACAGCAATTATATCATTTTCCTCATGTGTTTTACCTAATTTTTCCAGTTTGACAATATTCGGATATTTCTCTGCGATCTGATTCAAATACGTGTTGAGATCTTCGAATTCCCAGAAATACGATAAGTTAATACCTTCTACATTGCGGCCACGTTTTTTTGCTTCGTTATTACGTTGTTTCTCGCCCGAAACCATTTCGTTCACATCAGATATAAAAATCGATTGTGTTATACCATTAAGATTCATTGCATTTTCAAATTTATCTAGATTATCGGGGGCAACCAGGATACGGTAGGATCGATCAAATTCAGCTCGAGTTAATTCGTCCCAAAAATCTAGATTCAAATCGTTTTCAAGCGCTTTCAGTGCATCAAGTTGTTCGATCGAAGTGGGTGATACCGAATAGACTTTGTATCTGAAATAGAAATTAATAGAAAATGATTAGCAACTTTCAGCTGAAATTCGTAACCCATTAGTTATTCAGCTGGAAATTACCCTTCGTATGCAGCTCCAGTTAAGGAAAACCCTGCACAGAGCAGGGACACCAATATTAAATTAATTTTCATTTTTCACTGTTTAAAAATTGCTAACACGGTTAGAACTTAACTGCGATGTTCGAACACGTAACACGGTTTTTATATATAGATTTGATTCAAGTGATAATAGTGTCTCGAGTGGTATTTGATTAGATTGGATTAACTTTTTAAATCACTATACGTATTAAACGCCTAAAAGTATAGAAAAAAACTGATTTGCACATTTTTGAGTGGTTTTTGTTTGATAGCCAAGTCAATTTTATTGAAAATATGTGTTATCAATATGGCTTGTTGGCCAAATATTCTAATCAGTTGGTTGATTGTTAAATCGTATTCTATATAAATTCAAATGAAAATGACAGAGATTGATTTAGTCTGCAAATAAAAATGCGTACGGTAATCACAGTTTTGGTTTGTCTATTGGTGGCAGTTAATGCTTCACCAAAAAGCTCTATCGAATGGAATCGTTTCTGGGATTTCTATGACGTAGGCTCATATAATAAAAATTTTAATTAAATAATTTATTTTATTTTGTATTTTTAAATATATAGGTTTTTAACTATTTCAATGAGCTAGCGATTACATATCCCCTGTTGGCATTCAGTGAAACCATTGGTTTTAGTTACGAGGGACGCGAAATTAAGGTACTCAAAATTAGTTCAACAACGGCTCAAAATGGTACGATTGGCACCAAACCAATTATATTTATTGAAGGTGGTAGTAATGGACGTGATCAAATTTCACCACTGGTTGCTGTAAATCTGGCACATGAATTGCTCGAGCATTCATACGAATATGAGGATATTTTGAATGAAGTTGAATTTGTTATATTGCCGATTTCGAATCCAGATGGTTATGAATTTGCGTACAATTATGATCGCAGCTGGGTGAAAACACGTCGTCCAACTCAAATTCCCGGTTGTTATGGTATTAATATAAATAGAAATTTTGCACATTATTGGGCAGCCGGTGAAAATGTACGAATATTCGTATGCATAACGAGCGTATTTATTAAATTTATTTCGTATTTATAGCCATGCTCTAATGAATATTCTGGCGCTGAACCACTTTCGGAAGCTGAGGCACAAACTATTAGTGATGTGTTAAATGAAAATTTTGGTACACGCATCAAATTATATATTAATTTACAAACACCGGGAACTCAAATTTTGTATCCCTATGCACACACCGAGTAAGTATTATAGATAGACCCCATACACAATTTATTTTTATTTTGTTTCCAATTTTTCCGTTCAGTGAAGTGCCAGCCGAAAATTACGAACAATTACTAGATGTTGCTAATGTATTACATAATGCTATTATACAAAGTTCAGGGCTTAATTACTATGTTGGACCATACGCAAATACAATGGGTTTAACTCCAGGGACCAGTATCGATTATGCCAATAGTGATGTTTTCGTCCCATTATCGTTGACTTGGAATATTCGTGGTGATGCAAATGGAGGATATCAACATGTTGTATCCGATATAGTTTCAATTGTTGACGAAACATTCGCTGGTATCTTAGCTTTATCTCGGTACATCGCTGATAATTTTGAACAAATATAAAATCTTATTTGAATGGGTATATCGTAAATCACTTACGTTTTTATTGTTATTATTTACACATGATATATATTTGGTTATATGATATAAATTTTAATGTTTCATTATCTTAAGTACTGAGAGAGGCATATATGTATTTACTATACTACTCCATATTGTAGTTTATAATATCTATAAAAGGTCACCGGCTACCATCATGCTGAAATTAAACCAAATAAAAAATTCTATTAATTTCGAAATAGAAAATTACATTGGACCACGAGAAAAATTATCACCATTTCTAATTAAGATTTATCTTCTTTTTGACGTGCCATTTCTCTTCCATATACACATAACCGTCCTCAATTATTTATGGAATTTTGAATTTGCTAACTTTATATCTTTCGTATATAAAAACAATCCACATATCCATCTATACAGAAAACAATCATCATCCATATAATATTTGAACCTAATGAAAATTGAGCAGAGTGGTGTAAGTAAGTAGTACATAACACAATTTTTAAGGTGATAAATCGTTGCTGATTATAATCATTTTGGCATTTTTTTGTTTTTGTTTTTTGAAGTAGCGAGGCTACCGTGAAATACTATTATGAATTATTTTGATAACGGGTTTTGTTTCATAACACACAAATTCAGCTAATCTTGTGAATGTTATTATGTAAAATTTGAAGACAAGATAATTTCGCTTGTTTAAGCTTGTTGATTTTAAATTGGTATTTAATTTTATTTGCTTCCTTATAGTGAAATAATTTTTATTTTACGTTTAGTTTTAAACAGTAAACATGCCCGCTTCCCAAATTCCTCCAAAATGAGGTGTGCTATGAGGATTAAAGTGCCATGTTATACATAAACTGGAAGGGAAAGCAGAAATATTATTTGATTGTTTAATTAGTTTATGGGATTTGTCCCTTAGTAGATTGTTTGCTCCGATGAAATTCGACCCATTGTCACTGTATACTTCTTGACAAACTCCTCTACGTGCAATAAACCGTTTGAAGCTGGCGAGAAATGCTTCGCTTGTCATGTCATTTACTAATCCTAAATGCACCGCTTTTGTGCTTAGGCAGATAAACAAACACACGTATACTTTGTAAGTTTTTTGGCCCCTTCCTTTCACTAAATGCATTAAGAGCGGTCCTGCGTAGTCTATTCCAGTTTTTAAAAATGGTCGGACAAGTTCTACTCGGCACTGTGGTAAGTTTCCCATCAATTGATCAATAGTACTTGTGGTGTTCCTGTCTATAGATATGATGAATGGCGTTAAACAATTCTTCTCTGCGCAGAAATATTCCGTCTGTTCGTGTTCCTTTCGGCTTCCTCAGATTGGTGATGAAACGATACATATAAGCCAATACTCTCCGAAGTCTTCGAAATGACGAGTATCTCAATGGGCCAATGGTACTGGTAAATGCAAACAGCTGATTTGTTTCCTCTTCAATATGCCCATAATCCATGTGGTGAGTAGGCCAATAGTCGGGTGACTGAGATAACCAATAAGGTCCATTCCACCATAATGTATGTGTTTTAAGTTGTAGTGGCAATAGGCCTCGTCAAGCGCAATCCGCTGGATTATCCGTTGATGACACGTGTCTCCAATGTTGACGAGACCAAGAATTAGATATTTCGGCTACTCTGTTGCCGACGAAAGTGCTCCAGCGTCTGGGGTGACTCGCCAGCCAGTCCAACACAATCTTGGAATCCGTCCAATAATAGACTTGATTGATTTGAGTTCGTGATTCCCTCTTTACCAAATTCAGCAGTTTAGTTAATAAAACAGCTCCACAGAGCTCTAGTCGCGGCAGTGTTGCTTGTTTGATGGGTGCAACCTTTGTTTTTGCTGAAATTAATTTGCACGTTACTTCTCCGGTAGTCGACTCGATTCTAAAGTATACGGCGGCTGCATACGCTTGCTGACTTGCGTCACAAAATCCATGCATTTGAATTTTGGACGTTTGAAAGGTGTTTAAATATCTTGAAATGGTAATTTGATTGACATTTTTCATTTCTCCATAAATTGTACACCATTCTTTTGCTCGATGTTCTGGTAACACATCATCCCATCCTAAGTTTGCTGCCCACAGGTGTTGGATAAATATTTTGAACAAAATTACGACTGGAGCAATCCAGCCAAGCGGGTCAAACAGGCGACTTGCTTGTGACAGGATTCTTCTCTTCGTGAGCATTTCATCATATTGAAGATCGGCAGTAAAGATAAATTCATCGGTGAATGGATTCCAGGTCACGCCTAGTACCTTCACTGAGTCACTCGTTTTCTCCGTGCGGTCGTCTAGTTCTTTGGAGATGGCTAATAAATCGTCAGGAGCTATTGTATTGCGTATATCCTTTGCGTTCTAGGTCCATTTTCTAAGAATTAATCCATGATTTTTTAGCAGATGCGTAATATTCTCCTTTAAAGCTAGGGCTTCCTTTAAGTCGTCTGCTCCCGTCATTAGGTCATCGACGTATATATCATTTTGAATTGCATTGGCTGCGCGAGGCGATGTTTGTTTATTTTCGTCAGCTACTTGTCTTAACACTCGGGTTGTTAAAAATGGGGCTGATGCTAGCCCATAGGTTACTGTTTGCAACCGGTCATGACGAATTGGGTCGGCTGGTGTAGTACGCCAGACAATTTTTTGATAATTTGTGTCATCTTTCGATAGTGCGCACCTGGCGATACATTTTTCAATATCTGCAGAAAATACGATGTGATGTTCCCGAAACCTCAGTATGATGGCGTAAAGTGTTGATTGGATGGTGGGGCCGATTGCTAGGCAAAAACGACTCTTAATTTTGTCGTTATGCTGGATTGGCGTAATACACCATGATGTGGCAAATAGAATCCTGAATGACCAATCTCCTCCTGTGGGATTTCTTCCATGTGTTTTAGCGTATGATACTCATGCATGAAGCTTTGATACAATTTGAAAAACTCGGGATATCGACCGAAACGACGCTCCATGCTTTGTAATCGTGAGATTGCTGAATTCATTGATTGTCCAAGATCCTGAGGGGATTTTTTAAACGGCAGCTTTACTATAAATCGGCCATCGCTGCTTTTTTGAAGTGTCTCTGCAAATTTGTCTTCACAGAGCTGTTCTTATGGAGAAAGCGGTTTGTTGCAGGTTGTTACGGACTCGATTTCCCAAAATCTGCGTAATGTTTGATCAATGTCGATGACAGCACGAGCGTCTGTCGATGTAATCATTGAAACTATCGTGGAATTTAACAGACTGCTGGTTCTACCAGATACGACCCAACCGAGAATTGTATTTTAAAGTATTGGTTACCTTTCTTAAGTTTAATTTGACCAGCCTTCAAGATTTTGAAAAAATAATCTGCCCCGATCAACACGTCTATGTATATTACTTGATTTAGTGAAATTGGGATCGGTTAACTTGATTTCTTGGTACCTTGCCAGGTTACATTACATAAATTTATTTTATTTCAGCAAATGTGACTGATGTTGATGTTCCGATAATGTATGCATGTATGATTATGCCCCTATTTGTTTCAAGTAAATGTAGGTATTAAACAATAGGCATGTTGAGATTTAGACAGCTTTTCCGGCACAATCGTGCCTCTAAGATGAGCTTTTATATGTCTTTCCAGTGTTTTAAAAAGGAAGGAAGACATGCTAATCGGTATAAGGTCTTTGGGATTGCAGTGTGAGCGTTTTCCCGCCTTAGGTATGAAAACAACCTTCACTTCTGTCCATTTACTAGGAATGTGACGTAGTTCTAGGCTGCCTTTGAAAATTACCTATAACCAGGAAATGCTTAGATCCGTAGTTTGTTGAATATCTGCAGGAATAATACCATCGAGTCCCGGCAACTTATATGGTTTAAAACTGTTTATCGCCCACAGGATCTTTTTCTGCTAATAATTTGGCCTATGAGGTACAACAACCAGGAAAATGAGTTTCCAGTAGAAATTCTAGCGATTCCGCACTATTAGTGGTCCATATCCGATCCGGCCGTTGAAGATATCTTGGGATGGCAGGGCCAGTTGCTAGTAGTTTCCGTAGCCTAGACATCTCCGAATACTCCTGAATTTTGCCACTGTATAGCCTGCAAGAGCTGTTCTTGGCACTTCTCAATTGATATTTGGAAATTTTGAGGGCTTCCCTATAGGAGGTTTTTTGCATTTTCGACATTTTTTTGAATCTCCTTGGACCACCAGGTTGGCCGAGATTTACCCCAGGCCTGCTAAGGGGACTAAAGCCCAGAATCGCTTTATTAAAAGCGCTGGAAAACTCATCCACCAACCCATCGAGCTCTTGTGCAGTTTTTGGGGTTTTGGCACCTGAACTGATAGTGAATTACCCGTAATAGTTCTAAAGGTATCCCAGTTGGCTTTCCTCCTGTTTCTGTAGATTGGACTTTTTGGAGAAGTCAAGTCCATTTCAAATTGAAGATACCAATGATCAGAAAAGGAGTAGTCCACCGACACTCTCCACTTTAATAGACTAATCGTCAAAAAGCTTGGGACAAGAGTAATATCAAATACCTCCTGTCTATTTCTAGTTATAAAGGTCGGCTTATTGCCTATGTTACATATATGAAGGTTAGTATTTAAAATGTAATCAAGGAGTAATTCACTTCGTTCATTTGTGTCCGTACTTTCCCAGATTGTGTAATGAGCATTTGCATTACACCCCAGGATGACTCAAACCTTGTGACCCAACGTTCTTGGATCAAGACGACATCTGTCGCTTCTTTCCCAATTTTGAAAATGAGAGTAGCTGATGCTGCCTTAGAGTGAAGGTTAGAAAGGTCAATATCACTTCTACAGCCTCATCTCCACCACAGTAACCTCAGAGTAATCCCTTGATAAGAAGACCTCCGAGAGCCTTTTCGCCTTGTCCGCATCCTTCTTGTACACCTTGAGTGTGACTACACTGAAAGCATAGTTGATTACACTGTTGATTTTTTCCAGTGCAGTCAGTGACTCCCTGTTTAAGATGATAACAGCTGGCCTATACGCAGCTTTTGTCTCCTCGAGCTTGGCAACTTTCCAGTTGTGCATTGGCAACTCCGGGTTGCTAACCTGCAACCACTGGAGAGTTAGCTTCGGATCACTAGGCTCCAAAGGGATGTACAGCCCGACAAGTCGGATCAGGTCCTGGGCTTTCCGACAGAACTTTCATGTAGATCGTGGCTTAGGCCCCTTCCACCTTCCCCCAATTGGCTGGCGTGATACTCCCATCCTCTTGGGATTTGTCAATAACTGCTATATAAATATTGATTGAGAGTGCTTTCAATATTTTTTATTACCTTATTATTATTATTATTATTATTATTGATTGAAGGGCCATGTGGGCGATAAGCCACCTTGCACCGCGACCTAAAAGATCTATTGTGATGGACCCTACTTAACTATCCGTCCAGTCAATATTCAGGCTCTTAATGAATCTGATAATACTACTGGCCGGTACAAGATACCTACTATCCGGGCTCATTGTTCTCCCTCCTAGATGTTGCAGTCTTTGCTGGAAAATGGCTGGGCAATGGCACAGAACAAGTTCCGCTGATTCCGCTTCCAGATCGCAGAAGCGGCATCCATCTGTCGTACTTAGGACCATCTTCTTAAGGTGATACCATAAGGGGACATGACCTGTGAGGAAGCCAGTAAGCAGTTTCAACTCAGGTTTCCTAAGTTCAAGACACTCCTTAACCCTGACAGACGGAGGTGATATACATTTCTTCACCTGTCGTAAACCTGGCATTCTGCGCCAGTAGGAGCACTTTTGAACATCCTCCCAGCGTTTTACCGCTGCGCTAAGGTGTCCCTTGGTGACGCCGCAGAAGGGTTCTGGTCCAATAAATGGAGAGGCAGAACCCTCACAAGCGAGGCCGTGGACCCGACCTGGCACCCACATAAGTGTTACCTTATTTGAGCCTACCAGATGTTTAATAACCTTCAGACAATCCCATACCAGCCTTGACTCAACGGTACAAGACCTAAGAGCTTTTAAGGCCGATTGGCTGTCTGATACAATATAAATCTTTGCATCGTTTAGGCCTTTTGCTATGCCTATCCTAGCGCAAAGTTCTTCTGCTTGAAAAACGGTAGCATTGGTACCCAAGGACTTCGAGAGGGTAGTGCCACTCCCGTGTATTCCTATCCCCGCCCCATCTTCCGTTTTTAATCCATCTGTAAACCATACGATGGACCCTCGCTCAAAGGATGGTCCACCAGCCCTCGACACATCCCGGTCAGGTAACCTAATACAGAATGGTTTGTGGAAGTCCAGTTTAGCTGGCATACAGTCGGAAGTCATTCCTATGGTAGGGTCTGTCTGAAATTCCTTAAGGATTTCCAGATGACCCACCATATTGCCTGGTTTGTTATTTCCTTCCGCCTGCATTTTCAGGGCCATAGTTGCAGCATCCTTTTTAATATGTAGGTGTAACGGTGTCAGTCCTAGAAGTGTCTCCACCGCCGCAGTTGGACATGACTTCATTGAGCTCGTAACATCACGCTGAACCTTATTCAATAAGGTTTGCGTTGCCTTTTGCTCAGTTTTAGGCCACCATACAACCGATGCATAGGTGACCATAGGCCTAATGATTGTAAGAAATGACCAGTCCTAAAGTACGCCCATAGAGTGTTTGACAGGCCCAGAAAGCCTTGATGGTTCTATTTTGAACTTTCAACAAATGTTGGTTCCAGTTCAGTTTTTGATGTAGGTTAAGTAGTACCGTTTAACGAGGGAGCTGTAAGCGCAAGCTTTTTTCTCCTCGTAAAAGGAACAATGACACTTTTGTTTGGATTGACACTGAGTCCTTCCTGGTAACACCACTGCCATATTATATTGAGTACATTTTGCATGCGATCAGAAATGACCTCATCAAACTTGCCTCTGATTATGATAGCCACATCATCCGCATAGCCCTGGACATCAAACCCATGGCTACTCAGAAGGACCAGTAATTCGTCAATAACCAATGACCACAAAAGAGGAGATAGTACGCCTCCTTGGGGACAATCCTTTACGGCCTTGATGGTTACTGACTCGCCACCTAGTCTGGCAGTAATCTTACGATGTTCCAGCATGGAACGGATCCACCTAATTGTAGAAAGCGGAACCCTTTTTCCCATTGCTGCCCTCTCTATAGATCCATAGGAGGTATTATCAAACGCCCCCTCAATGTCCACAAAGGCACAAAGGGGAATTTCTTTATATGTCACCGCTTTTTCAATCCTCGTGACTAGACCGCTAAGGGCCATCACCGTGAATTTATCAGTTTGATACGCAAACTGGTCCCGATGCAGCGGATTCTTTCCAAGGACCTAACGCCTTATTTGATAGTCCAGGATTTTTTCCATCGTCTTCAATAGAAACGATGTGAGGCTAATTGGCCGATATGCCCTGGCCTGGGTGTCTGGACGACCCCCGCCCTTTGGTATAAAGACCACATTTACTTTCCTCCACAGTTTCGGAATATAGTTAAAAGCATAACTTGCTCGAAACATCTGGATCAAGCTGGGGAGTATTTCCTCAATACCTTTTTGAAGTAAACCTGGAAAGATACCATCCCCTCCAGCGGATTTGAAAGGTTTAAAAGATTCAATAGCCCATCGCACCTTGCTGGGTGTGAACATTTTCCCAGAGAGACTCCAGATCCTACTCTGAGGCGCATAGGCACCTTACTTGAGGGATCATGCGAGTCCTCTTGGGCTCTTACCACTACTGAATCTGAAAAGTGGGTCTCTAGCAGTACCTCTAAGGTTTCCTTCCGGTTTTCAGTGAACCTCCCATCTTGCTTCTGGAGAAGTCCTAAACCATTCGAATGATCCCTGGCAAGGACTTTCTGGAGACGAGCTGCAGAGGGCAATTCATTGATTCCCTCACAGAAATTCCTCCAGGTAGCCCTCTTGGATCTTCTTAGTTCGAGATTATATTCCGTCAAGGCCATTTTATACTTGCCCCATTCATCGGTGCGTTTAGCCTTGTTGAATAATCTTCTCAATTTTTCCTCAGTTTACCCAGCTTCCCGTTCCACCAAGGGACCATCTTTGTGGACTCTCTTCGCTTAACCGGGCAGCTGTTCTCGTAAGCCAAGTGTATAGAATTATGCAGCTGGTTTGAACAGATCTCCAAACCCTCTGGAGACTCTATGTTCCCCACAACCGTGGGCATTTCTGATTCGAGTGAGACTCTATAAGAGTCCCAGTCGGTCAGTTTAGGAATTCTGATTTCCTGCCGCTGCATGGTCTCAGCCGCCAAATCGAATCTGATGTGCAAGTGGTCCGATAATGAGGCCTTTTCAGACACATGCCAGTTTTTGACCAAGTCGCTGAAATGCGGACTAGCAAGTGTCAAATCTAGGACCTCGAAATAATCGAATTTATAAAAGTAGGTTTCCTTCCCCTATTGACAATGTCTACATTATTTGAGATCAGAAATTCAAAGAGGTACTCACCCCTGTTATTGATGTCCGTGCTACCCCACACCGTGTGGTGCGCGTTTGCATCGCGTGCTATCAGGTAGGCCAGCCCATTGCGTTTGCAATGAGCTACGAGCCGCCTAACGTCAATTGGAGGTATTGACTCTGAGTCTCCAGGAAAGTAGGCGGAGGCCATTATAGCCTCCTGTCTGCCTCTTTCACCCAGAACCTCCACCATTACTGCAACCATGTCCCTGGAGATGAACTCTGAAATGGGAATACAATTAATTTGCGAACTGGCCAACAAAGCCGCTCTTGGATTCTGAGTTCCGTTATGATAAATTAACTTACCCACTTGATTTGGTATACCTCTAATCTGGTTACCAATCACCCATGGCTCCTGGATTAGAGCCATGCCAATATTTTGGCAGATAAACCTACGACAAAGGACGTCCGAAGACGCCTTTGCATGATGCAGGTTAATCTGCAGGCAGGCGATGTATGCCTTCATTTTTTCGAAGGCCCCCCTTCTGAAGGCCCTGCTCAGCCTCCTTTTCTGCACCGCCACCACCCGCATGCTTTTTTTGTCCGGCCGATGGCTGACCAGTGCCCTCCATCGCCTTTCTGCTGGCCCCCGCTGCCTGAGAGCCTCCAGGCCTCACCAGTGGCTAGCGCGGGGGGAGCCCTTGCGGGGCCTTCTCTCGTGGAACCCCTGATGCCTTCCTCTCTCTCTTTCACGCCTTCTCTCACGCCTTCTATTCACGCCGTCTCCTGGAGAGGGCGGTCACCCCGGTGGTCTTAGCTACAAGTGCCGCTACCGTAGCTTCCACAGGCTTGACCACTTGGTTCCCGCCGACGGAAACCGGTTTAGCACCACCCTGACCACCCTTGGGATGCAATTGGACAGTCCTAAACTTATAGTTGACCTTAAAGCCAACCCGCTTGAGCTTCTCAACTGAAGAGTGGTCCATAAAGAAGGTGCAAAAGGCCGAAGAGCCTTTCGCCTCTCTCCTTATCACTCTCCAGTTGATCGCCTGCATGACCTCGTTTTGGCTGTTGATAAAACCAAAAATCTTCTCAATTCAGCACTATTTGGGAAGGTGCTGAACACAATCCTGGCTCGAGGCAGGTTTTCTGCCTCGGCCACGATCAGCTGTGCACCCTCCCATGGCTTGATATTTCCTATGGCCTCCCTGAGCCACTGAACAGCGGCCCGGTCAGCACAGGTTAGTACCAGCCAACCAGGCCGAAGCTGACTGCCCAGGAACTTAGGTTTAAGCTCCTTGGCCTCTTGCTCTAGCACCTTATCTAGGATGCCCTCCTGGACAGCCTTAAGCTGCTCTCCAGTGAGCACAACCTCAGGAAAACCAGAGGGCAATATCCCAACGATCTCCGACTCCGCAGCCTGCCTGAATATAAGTCCAGACCGGACCGCAGAACCCGAGACCGTCGGGACAGATTCTTCTCCCCTGGCCTTTTTGTGTGCCGGTGGAGTACCCTCATCCGAGCGGATTCTCTTTGACGGTGAGGCCTCTGCGGGAGTACAAAACTCCCTTTGTGGCCGCATCGCCAGAAGCCTTGTTTCGCTTCCGGGCGGTTTGCCCTCAGCAAGAAGCCTCTTGTACCGCTTCTTCCCGGCCCCACACATTTTCACGCGAGGATCCGCGGAAGGTTTGTCAGTGATGCTGACAATTCCTTTCGTGTCCTCCCCGACGTCTTTGTTCCCCCCTGCTTTCACAAAGGCGATACCCCCACTTTAGGGGCCGAGTTCTCATCTCTTGAGGTGTCCATGTCGGAGTTGAGAACTAATTTCTCAAGCCCCGGAGGAACACTCATCGAGAGTGTCACAGCGGAAAGAGGGCCGAGGTCCTCGAAAACCACCGTGGAACTTTCGCTGGTGCGTGACGCTTTAGGAGCGTCACCATCCTTATTATTATTCACTTGTTTTAACATTTTGTTCCCACGAGTTGCGGGGAAAAGAAAGTCGCCTGTGGGACACCCAGCTTTACCACAGGAAGGCTAAATAAAACTGAAGGGCGCCTGGTATCCAGAGTCCGCATACTTTGGACTGATTAACCTATCAGCCATTCATCCATCGGCATATGCTGTTCCACCTTAGATTAGGGTTTTTTATCAAGGATTTCTCCTTTAGCGCCGTACTTTAGCCTGTGCCAAATGGTCAGAAGAACCAAACGGCCTCAGTTACCGGTGATTGCCACGAGGAGGCAGTACGTTCACCTGCGTATTGTGACCAGGTTACCCCTTCCACAATTGTACCCATCTCGCCTAAAATTTGACCAGAATTGCTCGCGTAATGTGCACCCTACCGAAAGGTTACGGAGTTGGTAGATTACTCTACTCAACTTTGATCCCCCCCTCCAGTAGACGCCAAATCACCAAATCACCATTTATTACCTAAACTTCACTTCGTTGTATTTTATGTCATGCCCGACAAAACAACCAAAATGAAAAAAGTGATTTTACAAGTCAAACTTCTATATAGCATCTTATAAACAACACCCTTCCTGAATACTATTAAAAACATCACACCACAATCAAAAGTCAAATATTTTGTTTTTAAATATGTATTTATTTTGACAGCTAAAACCAAAAAGAAACTTGTTTTTTTTTGTGGTGATAAATGAGTACGTTTTCACGTCAATATCATGATAAATTTTATCACTTTTGCCCGACTGAACTACTAGGTATGTAATTGTAAAATGGAACGCAAATCTACGAGAAAATCCAGAGTGAAGCGAAATGCTCTTGAGCAAAAAAAAAAGTGCTTTATTTTCCCCAAAAAACATGTAAACGTCATTTTTTTACTTTCAGGTTATTTTGTGTTTCCAAAAGAGTTTAACATTAGATTTAATTCATTTTGAAAAATAGCCAACCATTCGAAATAAATTTTATATGAAAAAATATTTATTGGCCGGTTTATTTGTTGTAACTCGATTGAGTAAAAGTTATCAGAATGAATAATTGAACGAACGAAGACAACCATAAATCAGCTATAACTTTATGGAAATGCAAATTTCTTGTTTTTATTATTAGGCGTAGAAAAATAATTCTACGATTATTTATGATCCGAAAGACAAAAAGTTTTTATTGCCAAAATCCAAAAATTTTCAAAATGTTACTTTTTATGTCAAATTAAAACAAATTTTAAGATTTTATTTTATAATAATTCAAACAGGCCATCACTCTTCACACGTTAACCAATATTGTATACATATCGTCAGTACACAAGAAGAGTGACACAACTCAACAAAGTTAATTTTTCTGGAGAGCAGTTTGCACACTTTTTATTTCATGCAAAAACATATTTAGGATCTCAATCACAACCAATCACACTCTAGCAGTTATTTTTGGAGTTCTCATTCGGTCGCTTTTTCTTGTGTCACTCTTCTTGTGCATCAACGATATGTACGTAATTTATTAAAAAATAGTAAAAATATTTTAAATACATCTCCGCATATAGTAACCTTCTCATCCCGCAATAAATCACAACATATCACCTCACACACGATATTTCATTGCATGCCATCGATATTTTTGGAATTATTTTATTTTTATTTTGAAACCATCAATAAAATATTATCTTACATTTTATGATTATTATAGTCCGTCGTTAATATAGTTTGTGTTTTTTGCTTTTGTTAAAATATTGTTATTTGATTCAAGTTGAAATTCAAAAGCTACAAAAAATAATTTTAATGCCAAAAATGCCTGATTAAAATTTTAGGTGTGGGTGTCTTCGATAATATTATTTGTCAATTTTAAATAAAAAATAAATAATCAAATATATTCATAATATACATATCTGTTTTATTATTTTCGCAATTTACTTTTTTAATATCACAAAAGCACGGTATTCCATCAACTATGTTGAACAAAAAAAGGATAGGATTTTGTTAAAAATTTCCAACATCCATTAACTTTAATATTTGGTTATATACAGTGTTCTAACGGTGTTATGATTATATTATGTATATGAAATCATAAAATGGGTTTGTCAAGAATTTTTGGTTGAAAACCATTTATAATGATGATGATTTGTGTCACGTAAGATTATTTTGGTTTTTTTTTTGGTGATTAAATCATATGTGTAAAATGCGAGTATTTATGTACGAGTAATATAGAAAAAAAAAAACCCCGTGAATTTATAATTCCTAAGCGAAGGTAATAAATAGTCCAAACCACGGTCATTTAGAGACACACACCTTATAGACATTTTTATATTTCGAGTTTTTTTGTGTATGCTAAAATGTAATTTTCAAATTCGATAAATCCTTGAATGTTATTTATTAGTCACCACTAGTGATGTAAACGATAAAATTCTCGGTGGTAATATTACCGGTAAAATAGGTAATTTTTAGGTAATATTACCCAAAGTGGTGTTACCGTGGTAATATCGGCAACATAAATTAAAAATGTTTTTTCCAAACAACTCAACTAGTCTAAATGCAAAAAGAGTTGTGACACCACTGCATTAAACTTCCTTATGTACTATTAACCTACTACATCAAATTTTTGCTTTAAAATATAATAATCTACGCCTTTTTTCTGTTTCATTGACATATTCATTTGGCAAATACGTAATAGATCTTGAATCTGACCTGGAATATGATCCATCGCCCTGTCTGGAAAAAACACCAGTCACTATTTTAACTAGAAAAGTGGCTGCAACGTCTTAGTCGATGAAAAGCTATTAGAGCTTGAAAATTGGCAAATTGGAATTTCGTTGACAACATGAGACCAAAGTAGCACCAGACGGTCGATGAGCTATTACTCGAGCAATTTTCGTTTCAGGTGCTCCATTAGGCTCAACCATAAAGTCGGCTTGTATTGATTTGTTCAAGAAATTGCGACCGTTCTACAGGGTTGCTCAGAATAACTGTCACATTTCTTCTACCTGATTTCCCCCGCTACATTACACTGGTAATCCTTTTAAATTTAAATAAATTTTTTCCATAACTTTGTCACCACTCTAAACGTGTCATACTAATTACAGTCGCTAGTCGTAAACATACCATCAAACAAGATGTAAGCAAAACGTGAGTTAGTACTACATTACTATTTGAAATTTTTTAAAACTGTTGAAATTGTGAGTGCAACAAAAAGTGAAAATATAAATCAAAGATTTATTTAGCGTTGCATTAAACGATACAATAACACCGGATGTGTTCATATAAAAAAAAAAATTCAGGGACGAAAATCATCAGTTGTAACTGCGGCAAATATAAAATGTGTTCAAGAGAGAATTCGTGGAAATCCTGCCAAATTAGCTCGTGAGTCAAATATACACCGTAGCTCAAAACAACGTATCATGAAAAATAATCTAGGTCTCTCAGCTTATAAGAAAAGCCGACGTCATGGCTTAACCACGAATCAAGTAGAAGATTGGAAACGAAAATGTAAGTTTGTCTTACAGTGGCACGAAGATAGCGATGTCATATTCTTAGATTAGAAACTATTCATGGTTTAACCCTCATTGAACTTTCAAAATGACTGTATTTACGCTTCATCGATTAGTGATATAAAGGCGACAACAAGAAATGTTCAACGGTTCAACAGTTACGGTGTAGGGGATGTTTTTATGCAAGGTAAGCTGCTCATGTTGTTTATTGACGTCATAAAGAGCTACTTAGTTCCTCACGCCAAGATATTGTTTGGAGATCAGTAGTTCTGGTTTCGACAGGACTCTGCGCCGGCCCATAAGGCAAAAATTGTTCAAGACTAGATGGAACAAAATTTAACTGATTTCATCACAACGAAGCAATGTCCCCCTAGTTCCCCAGAGTTAAACCCATTAGGTTAATCCATATGGGGGATTATGGAGGCGAAACTAAAAGATTTACCAAAAATGAGAATTGAGGTATTTAAGAAGCATTTGGTGATGATATGGAACGATATACTTGATGCGTGTGGTGCGTGCCGCCTGTAGTGGATTTGTTCCATGTTTAAAAAATAGTATTGCTAATAAAGGACTTAGAATTTAATATTATTCAAAATATATAATATTTCGTTCAAATATAATTGATACAGTAATATTAATTCAATATTATGACTACGACAGTTATTCTGAGCAACCCTGTATAAACTTCTTTCGAGATACCAACTTTCTAATCAATTGTTGGGCTTTGAGTACTATCGTGTCGAAGGGTCAGTCTTACCAAAAATTGCCGGCGCATCTGACATTGCAGACCGATGCTTGGTCGAACATACGCAGGGACTCCATAACAAATTATGTCAACAACCCAATACACCCAAAGCCTTTTTCTATAAATCTACTCATTAAGCAAAATCGAGATTTGGCTTTTAAAGTTGCTTTTCGAAAAAAAAACGTGTTAAAAGACGTCGAGATTTATAAATATATTTTACTTATTTCTGACAATGGAACGAACAATAAAGTGTCACGAAAAATGGTTAATAAAAGGTATCCCTATATTACCGAGTATGGGTGCATCTGCCATGGACTTAACTTGCTCAACAGAAGTTTGAAACAGTTTGAAATTTTCAGTCAGTCGTATCGATGGTTTCGGAAATAAACAAACTCCCACATTTTTCATGATACATTCGATCTACATTCATGCTACATCAGGTATGCCCTGAAGGCGCTGGCTATCGAAGACGAAGTGAAGTCCATTATGAAGGCCTCCGATTGCTAAATGGCCATATTTTTCTGAGAGTTTGCTGTTTTGTCTAGAGTGGTGTACCGTTTAGTTAATATAAAACAAAGTTTTGAACAAAACAAATGCGCCAATTACGAAGAACTTATAAGTATTCTCAAATCATGGACCGAAAAATGCTTACAACCGCTACATTTTGCCGCAAATTTGCTTGAACCAGCTATTCGAGGAAAAAGTCTTTCGGAATCACAGAAACTTGAAGCGACTGAATTTATTTTTAACGTCGCAGAACTTCACACAAAATATAAGGACAAAAAATAGAAGGGCAACAAAATATATGATTGTTTGGCGCATTACGATATTCGAAGTGAACTTTTTTCATGACCGTTTGTGGTTGTAAGTGAGCAGCTCTCTGATGAAATTTGGTCGGCGGTAGTGTGTTCTTCTTCGTCTTTAAATGCTTGGCGGTTGATATTTTGAGCATGGCTTGCATCGAGAGCTGCAATGGAAAGCACATTCAGTACCTATGGTTTTATACACTTAGCTCAACACGTGATCATTGACTGTTGATCGTGCAGGAAAACTACCGTACATTTTGCACAACTAAAACCTGTCGAGATCGAACGTAGGAAGTGTGGATAACGAAGATAAAGTTATTACTGATGAATCAAATACAAATTATTATTAATGGATGAAGATACATAATCATATTCGCTTGAAGAAGAGGATGATTTAGAGGAAAGTAAGAATAATTCGGTTATGGATGTTATTGAGGCTGAGAATGATTAAATTGATTAAAGAGTTTAATTGATCATAAACTCATATTTATGTAAAATCTATTATTTACTGCAGGCGTTAAAGGCGATGACCTTAACACCACCCCCATAAACACCACGCCAAGGAAATCAAGTACTTGGTGCTCAAAAATCATCTAGAGGTCTTATTGAGATCACGAAAATTTTGGGCAGGAAACTCTTAGTTTTTGCTTCATGATAATGCGCCGTCTCACACTGCATTGGTTGTACGTGACTATTTGGCCAAAAATTCGACCCATATTGTTTCGCAACTTCCATTCGCCTGCTTTAGCTCCGCTTGACTTCTGGCTATTCCTGAAACTCAAGGAACCGCTTCGGGGACATCGTTTTGACACGATTGAAGAGATTCAAGCGGAATCGAAGAAGGTTTTGTAGGCCATTCCGGAAATAGATTTTAACAACTGTTTCGAAGACTGGAAAAAACATTGGCATAAGTGTATTCTATCCGAAGGAGATTACTTTGAAGAGGATGAAATATATTTGAAAGAATAATAGGCCGTTTGTGTTTTATTTAAAAATATTACTACTTTTGTCCAGAAGTCAAAATATTACTAGTGTTCTTTGGTACAAATTGGAATTAAAATATTAGTTGTTTTCCAGTCGACCAACCGCAAGTACCCGCTAGCAAACCGCTAGTAGAAAGGTTTTTGTCTTCGCTCAATAAACTACTCGTAACTGCTCTTGTTATTTTTCACGAGCAGTTAGAAGCAGTTACGCAAAATTTCTCCGCTAGACGGTTGAGTGTAGAACGGTAAACCGCTTTTTTATGTCAAAAATATTTATTTTTTTGTGTCAATAATAAATATTTTTCAATCGCATTTGTTAATACGTTGGTTAAGTTGTTATAAAAAAAATTTTTTATTTTTATTTGTTCGCCACACTAAAATTTTGACAGCAATTGCAAAACATATACGATTTATAGGGTATGTTTTACTAACATCATCCATTTTAATCGTTCCAATCGACCGTAGCAAGGACAAAAACCTATCTAATAGCGGTTTGCTAGCGGGTGCTTGTGGTTGGTCGATTGGAAAACAACTATTGAATAAAAAGTGTGTTACCTATTTTACCCGTGTTACCGGTAATATTACCGGTAACATTACCAAATTTAAAAATATCGGTAATTATACAACAGTAGTCACTACAATACAATTTATTTTGTGAGCCAATACGGTCAATATTTGAGTTTTCTGGCCGACATGGGAAGTTATCGGAATTAATTGTCTCAAAGCCATTCTCTGGCTAAAAGTTTAGATTCAGACGTTCTATTTCTGCAATTTATACAACACTATTATGTTAAAGAAAACAAAAAAAAAATTAAAATTAAATGTTAAAGGGTCTAATATTTTGTTTATTGGATAATAAATTGCGACAAAGTGATTTTGCGAATTTGGTATAGAATTTAGGAAGTAACTCTTAAATCTCATGCAGCTTGCAAATGTCTTAAATTTACTAAATTAGAGAATTATTATTAGACAAAATTCCTAAGTATTTTCCTAACTAATTTTTTTTTAATTGCCAAATTTTAGTTGTAATTTCTAATATGTATTAAGAACATAGGTTTTTCTTAACGCCAGGCAATTTTGAATATTCCGTTTACAATTTTCAAATTCCTTATCTTTCCTGAATGTTAGACAATTTGGTTGACTTTGATTCATCCATTTAAACCATTTGCTATCTTGGTTTGTTTTGTTTCTCTTTGTTTACATATACTGAAAAATAATTACCGTAAAAACACTAAATTACACGTTTTAATTTAAGCACATCGGTGCATTTGATAATTAAAGTTAAAAGTAAAGTATTTCATTTAAGAAATGGCTTTTCAATTAAAGCCACCGTCAATTTTAATAGATTTTGACTCAAAAGTATTGAATGTTTTAATTTAATTGTAAACAATTTTGATTTAAATGTATTAATACACATAAAATCAAAAGCAATTAGAACTTTATTCGAAAGCACGACAATTAAAGGAATCCCTCATGAAAATTTTAAATTAAGAAATTTTTCGGGGCCCACATATCATATTTTTCAAAAAATTTTCTATCAAAAATTTCCTCGTCAGGAAGATCTTCAAACATCCAAATAATTTGAAATAAATTACAAATTTGATGCAACGATTTAAATCGCCTTAACAATCCAGATATGACAGAATCAATAATACAGAAGAAAACATTGATTCTATAGTGTTCCTCAGCATCGCATTGCGTTTTGTTTTTACGTGATGTTTGAAACTCAGTCGAAATTTCGGAACGTTCTGATATTTCTATTGCCTTTAATAGTTATTTATGGTACTAGTGAGCAAAACGAGATCGTAAATCGTAAATTAACAAGAAATAGTTCCATTTTGTGTTTTCACACTCTAGCGTTGAATTTTGAAATACATTTTATCATAGTGACCGTTCTTTAAATTGTCATAGTGTACTTTAATTTAACTACTTTTTGGACAATTGAATATAGTTTTTCATTCAATTTGGCTACGCATAATTTTCCAATGACTACCCAGCAAATGTGTCTTTCAAGACAATCAACAGACGACTTAGCAACAAGTCTTGATAACCAGTACAAGACAGTCAAAAAACAACTACATGTATTTGAGATAACTCGTTTTGCGAGACTTGTTATTTGGTGTTCTTTAGAAACATGTATGGTCGTTGCCATTAGTAACATGTTTGGTGGTTGTACTTGGTAACATATATGTATAGTGGTGTATGTTGGTAACATGTACAACATGGCCAAAAATATAAAGCACCCCTATCTATTAGCATTATATATTAATATTATGTCTTTCTAAACAATGGGTGTTAACGAACGAGTCATCCCACCGAATGCGACCCTTAATTATTGAAAATCACCAATTTTTGTTTTGTTTTAGGTTCTTAACAAGAAGTGTTTTAAATCAAAAAGAGTTTTCGTAAGTTTTTTGAGAAAAAAAGTGTGTTTGTGATAATTATGCCTAAAGCGTGCCAACTCAGTGAAGGAATAAGGGCACAAATTGTGTTGTCGGATTCCCAGGGTGTAAGCCAAATTAAAATATCCCAAAAATTAAAATGCTCTCGTGGATCAGTTCAATCTACATTGAAAAGGGTTAAAGAGACCGGGGACTATGCCTATAAACTACGCTCAGGCAGAAATCGTATCACTTCGGTAAGAGACGATCGACAAATTGTGCGAAAATCTCTCAAAAACCGAAGAAAAACATCTGCTGAGATAGCTGCAGAGCATTTAACAGAACAAGAAGTTCACATTTCGGCACGGACAGTTAGAAGAAGGCTCCTGCAAGCTGGATTGAAAGGTTGTAAAGCAAGAAAAAAACCTTTGCTCTCACTTACCAACATAAAAAGTCGCTTGAGATGGGCTCTAGAACACAAACATTGGTATGACGTGGATTGGGCGAGAGTTGTTTGGTCAGATGAATCTACTTTTGAGGTAAATATAAAAAATAAATAATTAGTCAAAAAAAAAAAAAAATAAAAAATTGTGCTATGTTTTTTAAAAGAATTAATAGAGAAATTTATGTTAAATTTGATGGAATTCTTATAGATTTTTGGAACTCCTGGCGCAACCATCGTAAGAAGAAGAGTCGGGGAAGCATACAATCCTGATTGTATAGTGCCTACCGTAAAGCATGGAGGGGGTAAACTGATGGTGTGGGGTTGTATGGCATCATCAGGGGTGGGAAAACTGTTGTTTTGTGAGGGTCCGATGAACAGTACCAACTATGTTACCGTCCTCGAGGCTGCATTGAATGCCTCAATTCGGCAAATCTTTGGGGAAACGGATAGTTCTTCGATAATTTATCAACAGGATAATGCCCCCTGCCATACTTCCCGCGTTACGATGAGTTGGTTTCGAAAAAAACAAATTCGAGTCATGGACTGGCCCGCCCAGTCACCAGACCTAAATCCCATTGAAAATTTGTGGTCAATTTAAAAAAAAAATCAAGGATCGCAGTATGACTTCAAAGGAAGACCTCAAACGTGCGCTGACAGAGGAATGGAAAAATATATCGAGAAATACCTGCGAAAAATTAGTACGGTCGATGAATAAAAGAGTCCTGGCTGTCATCAAAGCCAAAGGATGACCTACAAAATACTAAAATTAATAAAATATAAAAAGTATTTCCTAAAAATATTGAGTTTTAATTTTTGTCTTCATTCGTTTTGTAGATAATGCAATTTGGGAGGGGTGCTTTATAATTTTGGCCAAGGCTATATAGTGGCGTACGTTGGTATTATGTCTCACGATTTTCGTTAGTAATATGTTTGGTGGGGTCATTGGTAACAAATTTGATGGTGGTCTTTGTTAATACTATATTTCTGATTGCCGTCTTTGCTTTGGTTTTACATAGGAATAAAAAGTCCAATAAAATTTGGTTTTATTTTATTTATTTAAAAGAGACTTAAAGAAGTTTTTAATTTTTTTTTAAATTACATTGTCACAAATAAAACGAATGAATTCCTAATCCCTACGGCATTTTCAATTTTTGGGAAACCACCATTCGTAAAATTATTTCGCAAAATTATTTAAATTAGTTCAAATTTATTTAAGTCATCATAGTTTTGGCCAGTAGGTTGGTTTTCCAGTTGAGAGGGCTTCACAACTGCATTTTCTGATAGCTTTTAGGAGTTCTTTACCCTTAGTTGTTGTTAATCTGGATCCCCAGTGGACATTTTTTGCATTAAAGTCTCCTCCAAGTACAAATCGTTTTCCTAATTTACTGAGGAACTCGAGATAATCTTTTTCTTTCATTGAGTGCTTCGGTGGGCAGTAAATACTAGCAATACAAATATAACTACTTTTGGATTTGACAATAACAGCAGTTGCTTGTATTTCTTCCGTTTCATATTTTAACTCATCATAGTGATGAATACTATTTCTAATTATAACAGCACTACCTCCTTTAGCAGTGTTTCCAGGGTCAATAGTGTGATATATTTGATAATTTTTAAATTTAATGTTTGATTGTCTAGTGAAGTGTGTTTCCGTGATGAGACATACATCGATTTTTTCTGTGTCCAGGACCACTTGCAGTTCTTGTTGATGTTGCATCAGTCCATTGGCATTCCAACATAAGATTCTAAGATCTTGGGCCATTTTTCTGTTTAGGGATGGCTCCCTTAGTGCTGTACTCTAGTTTCTGTAATCGCTCATCAAATGTATTTAGTCTGCTTAAAATTAATTTAAGTGTTTGACTTATATCGTCATTTTGAGCAGTTTTTCCTGGATTTCCGTTGCTCATCATTACTTGAGCATAAGTCATTTTACCAAATTGTCCTTGAGTAGTTCCCGACACTCTACGATTTACTTCGGGTCGGTTCATCTTAACCGCTTGTTTCCTGAATGAACTTGGATTTTTAGCAATCACGTTCTTATTTTTGATATTTTGCAGTTCAATAGCAACGCTGCATCCTCTGTAGTTAGCCGGATGGTTTTCTCCACAGTGAACGCATTTAGGTTGAACATTTTGGGCTTTTACACAATCTTTGGTATGATGTTTACCTAAACATTTGACACACCTATGTAGGTTCCCTGTTGCAATATTTTTGTGTATGTCCATAGGCTTGACATTGTTTACATTGTGGTATAAGCTTAGACCTTCTTAGAGGCTGAATAACCACTTTGCACCCCAAGATGTACTTAATTTGATAAATTTTTTCGATATCTTCATCAGTATCGAAGGTCAACATAAACATGTTGAGAGGTACTTTGCCTCTCCGTTTTAGCTTAATCGATGCTTCAGTTGCCTTAAATCCTTTTGCTTTCAGGTCATCAATTATTTTATCTGGTTTACACGTAAAGTGTAAGTTTTTAGCCATGACCCTAATTGGTCTGGTTTGTTTATCTTCAAACGTGTGCCAAGCACGTTTTTCTTCATTTAACATTTTTGTCATTTTTCTGTATGTTTCAGCATCTTCTAAGTTTATTTTGATGGTGTTTCCATTCATCACCTTTGCATTAAACTTATCAGTAGCAGTTATTGTTTTTATTTTTTCATAGAGTACATCGTAGTCTTTGACTTCATCTATTACTATTGGTGGTGGTGGAGGTATTTTTTTTGGTTGTTTCTGGATAATATTTGGAACATTATCCTTTAATTGAGGTGGGGAGGGCGTATTATTCCGTCTCCTTTTTTTTCTCCCACCTTTAACTCTAATCCACTCAGTTTCTCGAGCTAGTTCTTCTTCATCCGTATGATACTCTTGTGGAGTTGTATTCTGGTTAGGAGTAGAACCGATGTCCTCCTTTGGCTTAAGAGCTTTAACTTCGTTTTCAAGCGTCTTCATACGCTCCTGTATCCATGCAATTGTAACATTCAGTTGCTTATTTATATTGTTGGCTTCAACTAATGCATTATTAGCTTTACACAATTCATTGTGAAGCTTTTCTTCGTTTGTAAAACGAGTGTTGTGGCTGCTGGCCTCAATGGAGGGAATATCGCCTCTTTTCGGAGAATACGCGACTTTGTTACTCCTCTGGAAGGGATGTGAATTATCCTTTTCTATTTCACTCAAATGAGCTTGTTCATTCACCAACATGTCTTGGGATTGGTTAAAATAATTGTTGTATAGCAATGGCTGGTCTCCCCCAGAATCCATGAGACCGACCTCCGAAGAGGGTGGATTTACCTGAGCAACAGGTGTACCACCTGGAGTATTAGTTTCCTTATTTGTTCTGCTCATTGCTCATTTATAGTGTATTGCACTCGCCTCTAGTATTTCGCCGATGCTTCACATCGTTGCCCGGGTGTTACCACGTGGAGGTATACTAGACACATTTGGTGGTTTCTACATAGTTGCAGTGTTGGAATATAGACCACGAGATACATGGCTATAGACGGTCAACCCCTACCCTATTGAGACGCACCCAACACCCTCCAAACAAAGTGCCAGATCTGATTGATTTCTTTATAATAAAGAACATATCTGTAAATTATGTACAAGTAGATGAAAGCCACGACTTAAACTCTGATCATTCACCAATACTTCTAACGTTAAGTGAAAAAATCATTCAGAAAGAAAGAAACCCTTTCCTAGTAAATAATCACACTAATTGGGCATGCTTTAGACTATCGCTAGAAGAAAAAATTAACTTAATGGTTCCATTAAAGACTGAAGAACAATTAGACAAAGAAGTTCACAAATTTGTAAACGATATACAGCAATCAGCTTGGGAAAATACTCCTGAAATTAAAACGAAAATCAAGGGAAACAATTACCCTATGGAAATTAGGGAACTCCTCGCAGAAAAAAGAAGAGCGAGAAGAGTATGGCAACAAACAAGGGCCCCCCAAGATAAAACTCATTTGAACAACCTCACTCAACAATTAAGAAGAGAGATCAAAGAATTGAAAGATGAATCAATCAGCAACTATTTAAGAAAATTAACTAATGATAACAGTACTGATTATTTTCTTTGGAAAGCAACCAAAAGAATCAAAAGACCAATAATGCAGATTCCCCCAATAAAAATAGCAGGTGAGAAATGGGCTAGAAATAATGAAGACAAAGCTCGAGAATTTGCCGAACACCTCGAAAAAATATTCCAGCCACATGAAGACCAAACGTTGGAAGCCGAGATAATAACTGAACAAGCTGTGCAAGAAAGTAAAGAAATCCTACCCACAACACCAAAAGAAGTCATGCGTGAGATAACAGCTAATATGAATACGAAAAAAGCTCCTGGGTACGATCTTATTACTGCAGAAATCTTAAAAGAACTGCCAAGGAAAGCTCTGGTGAAACTCACCAATCTTATAAATGCAGCATTTAGAATCAAATGTGTACCAAGCTTATGGAAAATTGCAGAAGTAATTATGATCCCAAAACCTGGGAAACCACCACACATAACATCGTCTTATAGGCCAATTTCGCTATTGCCAGTCATGTCCAAACTCTTTGAGAAGCTTCTGGTAAAAAGATCAAATCCGATAATCGAGAGTAAAAACTTGATCCCAAATCATCAGTTCGGTTTTCGCAACCAACACTCAACAATTGATCAAGTACACAGAATAACCAGTATAATTGAGAAAGCATTAGAGGAGAAAAAAGTCTGTTCAACAGTATTTCTAGACGTTGCACAAGCGTTTGATAGAGTGTGGCATGAAGGACTTAACCACAAGTTAAGGAATCTTCTACCAATGCAATTTGCTAAGATACTAGAATCATACTTGAAAGATAGGTTCTTCAGGATTAAGTTAGATGATACATTTTCTGAATTGAAAGAAATCAATGCAGGAGTTCCACAGGGCAGTGTATTAGGGCCGGTTTTATACCTACTATATACTTATGATCTTCCTACATTAGAAAACAACACAGTGGCAACTTTTGCAGATGATACGGCGATCTTAGCTGTTGGAAAAAGCAACGAAGAATCAACACAGAAGTTACAATCAGCTATAACTCAAATATATAAATGGACAAAAAGATGGAGAATAAAACTAAATGAAGCTAAATCAGTTCACATCAACTTTACAAACAGACGAATCGAACATATTCCGATTACCATAAATCGGGAAATAATACCGCATGCGAACACAGCTAAGTATCTCGGCATGACCCTGGATGCTAAACTACGATGGAAAGCACACGTCAAGAAGAAAAGTGAAGAATTAAGACTTAAATACAGAAAAATGTATTGGCTGATGGGAAGGAACTCTTATTTATCAACATACAACAAGCTTCTACTTTATAAGCAAATATTGAAACCGATTTGGACTTATGGTATTCAGCTTTGGGGTTGTACCAAACAGAGCAACGTAAATATCATCCAAAGATTTCAGAATATGGTATTAAGGAACATCGTTGATGCACCTTGGTATGTTAGGAACAATGACCTTCATAGGGACCTTAAAATGAACCTCATCTTAAATGAAATCCAGGAAAAAGCACGGAGACATGAAGAAAGGCTCCGCCAACATGTGAACATTGAGGCAACTCAGCTCCTAAGCATCACGAATTTAGTTCGCAGACTTAAAAGAACCAAACCTTTTGAGCTGGTGTGATTGTCAGTTTAAGCAGCATTATGCTGATCTAAAATCCACAACAAAGATGTGGTTTACTTCAATTTACCAAACACTATGGAATGCCAATGGAAAGAAGCCATAGATTAATTTAAGTTAGTAAATTAAGTCAGAAACAAATTGCTAATTAGTCCAGGAGACTGGATTGTAATTACATAAAATAAATAAATACAATTTATTTTAAATTAAAAAAAAAAAAAAAAAAAATCATAGTTTTAAACAAAATTAAATTATAAATATATATTAATAAATTGCATTTTTATATCTTGTCGCTGGGCAAATAGAAATTTGACCTATAAGGCTATAAGATAATTAGGTGGGGTTGTTCGCATGAAAATTTTTCCAAAAATTGGATTGTTAATTTAGAAATTCTTTTGTTCATTTTGTATGGTGGCAAAGCCTTTAAGTAAACATAAAAATTTCAGTGACCTGTTCAACTCATTAAATATTGCACATAATATTGCACACGTTGTGTTTACTACTCAAAAATATTCGAATTTAAATGATATATATTATATGTATAAAAACTTCAAAATCAGTTCAAAATTTCAAATTCATAAATATTAAATTAAAATTAATAGCTAATTATTAAATTCATTATTAAAAATATTTTAAAAAAATCCATTTGTAAAACTAAATTAAACATAGATAAATTAAATTTTCTTAAAAATAATCAAATCATTGTGAATTAGTAAACTAATTCTATAAAAGCCGTAATTGACTTTGACGTCTGCTTTCACGATTATGTGAATCAAATATTTGCTTTTTGAAGCTTTTTTCATATTCAGCGTATGATGTGAAACTAAGTTTCCAGGCATCTATAATTAAAATGAAATTTGTTAATATGACATTTATTTGTAATTAACGTTATCAAAGGACCATAGAGAATCTTACTAAAAAGCGGAATGTCTTTTAGTGAATTCTTTGAGTTCATCCCATTCCAATTATACTCCTTTAGTAATCCATCACTGATGATTTTACTGATACCGGTCAAATGGTGCTTTTCCTCTACTGGTACATAAGGTGCTAAATATTTAGTCTGAAAATAAAAGAATATTAGATAAATAAAATGTTTAAAAATTGTGTGTAAATAAAGAGTAAATCAGCGCATGTAGGAACTACAATCTTCCCATGTTTATAAACGAATCAAATTTAAATGATTTATTATACCTGTTGCCGTCTTCAAATATCTCCACGTCTTCTAACTTATTTTCTAAGATAAAATTATTTAAATTTTCCCGTTCGTAAATTTTATTAGACAATTGCTTTAAAATATTTTGAGGTTTTTTAATAGATTTTTTAATTTCTTTCATAAATATATAATTTTCATAAATATATCCGGAAAACGAATCTAATGGGCCACATAACTTAACGTAGCTGGGAACTAGTAAACTTATTATTGCCATAACTTAAATTATTTTATAAATAGCTAATGTGATTATTAAACTTATAGCCAAATTTATTGTTTCAATAGGTAACAACTTATTCGTCCAATGTGTGGTAGCATTTAATTTCAATAATTCGAAAATAATTTATTTAATCACTAAAGTTATTATAAAAACTATTTTAAAATTATTGAAATAAAATGTGATTACACTTTAAACAAACAACTTATTAACTATTGAAATTAAAAAATTGGTTGTTAGTACAATAATTATACGTTATGTCCTTAGTATTTCTCAGATAAGGAAAATTATTTCCGGAAATGAAACACAATTATTTAGTTAACTATTTTATATATATATATATATATATATATATATATATATATATATATATATATATATATATATATATATATATATATATATATATATATATTTAGTTATATCGGTTGTGGCATGAACGGTAAAATATGTAACATATTTATTTATTTAGGTTCAAATTTAACTAAAGAATTTAATGTTTTATATTTCAGAAAATAGTACAACTTATTTATATGACTTAACAAACTACTTTGAACACCTTACTTAATTTGAGTCGAGTTTTTATACTCTGCGATAAGAAAGAAACATAATAATGCAATTATGTGCTGATGCAGATTTCCATAGGTTTTGTTGTTGTGGTTGTTGTTGTTGTTTATGTGTAGTACATAACTCCTCCCTTCCTATATTGATGCTGTCCTCAGCGTCAACTTGAGTGAGCTCTGCTAACTGTAATAATTTTGTTTTTATCTTAAGGACTGATGCTTTGTATTTCCTGTAGATGAACAAAACTATTATTATTAGTAATATAATTAATATAATTGATGAAACTGTTAAAGTGTGAGTATAATCTTTTGTAATTTGATAATTCAACTTCATTTCTTCTATATTTTTGATTGATTATAAATTCTTCTATTGTCATATTGATTTTAATGTTATCGAGTGGTTGTAATAACGTGACTCTATGATATCGCTTCGTTTGGTCGTCCGAGTATCTTTTATCTCGAATGGTGATTGAACAGTTCCTGAAATGTAATAAATTAATTCCTATGATCGTCGCTTGATTAATGTTACATGTTGTCTGGATGTGTACTCCTTCGGGTGATGAAATATATAAATACTGTTTTTCTAATAATTCAATCTCTTCCTCTAGATCCTGTTGAATTGTTTCGCAATTTGCATCTTGGTTATTTAGTAAATTTGGTATACAACTTCCGTTTATGTTGTATAATTGTTGTTTTTGACAATAATAAGTATGCTCAATTATTTGACATGGTTTTTCAATATTCATATATTTTTGGGAGTTAAGGATAATGAAATTTGGAGTGTGTTTAAAGATTTGGTTATTTATTGGGATTGTTTTAACTTTTTGATAGGTATATAATTCTTTGGTAAATTGGGTTATTACGATTAATAATAATAAATCTGTTCCATTGTAATACGCTTTTAGCTGTAGCATGGAATAAATTTGTTCTTCCGATATAATTTTAATGTCATCCTGATCAAATTCTTTGGTTATATAATTCATTTCATTATTATCTAGTATGTGTCTACTAATTATGTTCACTTTAGCAAATGTCACTATATCATGAACTTTGTTTATTTGTTCTTCTATAATTAACATGTTATCAAATAGTTCTAAGAAAAATTTATTTAAAAAGAAATGTTCAGTTACTGTCTTTGAAATAGTAGCTTTTTTAATGTATTCATTCAATTTGTTTGTTACATTATTAATATGGTCCGTCATTTCTTCGTATCTGTCTATTAAAATTTGATTTATTTTTACTTGTTCGTTGTATTTTTCTAATACTTTAATTTCTCCGTTCTCTAAACGTTGAATTGCCATTTGAATTTCTGTATAGTCATCTTGGTCTAAATTTCCTGTTATAGCTTTAATGAATGTTCCTAAAGGATTAACAAGTCCTCGCTTTTGTCTTTTATGATAAGTATTTGGCAAAATATTATGTAGTGATTTTTCTAATGTTTTCATTTTTCTATCGGCTATTTTCATTTGAGTGTCGTCAGATATTTTATGGTGTTCCATAAGTCTTCCTATAGCTAATTTTGTTTGATTAACTAATTCTAAGTTTAATTTTATTTTATTTAATTCAATTATATGAATAAGTTTAGAGTATCCTGTGATGACTCTTGCGGTTCCTAGCTGCAATCCTACGACGCCTCTATTCTTGCTTAGATCGAACGCCTCTAGTGACTGGTTGATTACTAGGGTTATCCTGTAATAGAATATTATCTTTGTTTAGATGCTTGTTACAGTTACGAATTCTTCTTTTGTAAACTTTTCGCTTATTAGTTACAACGTTTATTTGATTGTCGTTTACTACATTATGAGGGATATATTTTGGTATGAATTTATCTCGAGTAGTTGTTTTTTCAAAAATTTTGTCATTAGGTTTAAATTCCCTTGGTTCTTCTCAATTAACGTTTAACTTTTTTATTACTTTTGTTTTATTTTGCAAATTTAATTGTGCTATATTTTTTGCAATTTGT
This sequence comes from Tipula vernalis, assembly GCA_958295665.1. Lineage (NCBI taxonomy): Eukaryota > Metazoa > Arthropoda > Insecta > Diptera > Tipulidae > Tipula > Tipula vernalis. The sequence continues at coordinate 148,243,963 of OY282560.1, read as the reverse complement.
TGATATTTTGATCTAATATCTTCTAAATATTCTTGAGATTGTTCAGCTATATTTGTTGGAATATTTTTGTTTAATATGTGTCCTTTATGGAGTTCAAAAGGTGTTAGTTTTGTTGAAGCGTGAATGGTACTATTGTAGGTTAATACTGCTTCATCCATAACGTCTCGAATTGAAATATTTTAATTCTGAGAATAAATGATTCGAGTTAACTCGGTTAATGTTGAATGGACGCGTTCAATGGGACCATTGCCTGTCGAAGCTTTTGCTGTGGTAATATGTAAATTTATCTTGTACATATCCGTGAATTTTTTGAATAAGTCTGAATTAAATTCAGTTGCTGAATCTAAGATTAAGTTCTTAGGGATTCCTTCTCTCGAAAATAATATTTTAAACATTTTAATCATGGTTTGCGGTCTTCAGTTTGGAAGCTCGAAAATGGAGATAAATTTGGAAAATTTATCCATGATTATTAAAAATGTTTTTGATCTTAAAACAAAGGTATCCGCATGGATTATTTCCATTGGTCCTTGAGGTGTTTGTGAAATTTCAAATTTCAATTTAATTGGTTTCCTCTCGTATTTGTTAATACTACATATTTCACATTGACCTATGTATTTGGAAATCAATTCTTTCATTTTTGGGAAAAAATACGTATTCTTAATTTTTTCGTAATTTTCCATTATTCCTCTGTGATAAGGAAGGTGTGTCTTTTCAATTATTTCTAATTGTGTTTCATTTTCTAAAATGCCTTCCTTTATTATTTTTGTTCTTATTAATTTTCTTTTAGGAAAATTTTGAAATTCCTTTTGGAATAATTCGAATATTTTAGCATTCACGTGGAATAGATTTTTTTGTTATTTGAATATTTTTTTAAGATATATTTGATATCATTCGTATCGAAATTTTTCTTTTTAATTTTATACTGTTTATACTTATTAAATTTTATTAATAATTTTTCGTCGATCTCTTCGTAATCATTGTCGACTATGATTGTGATTTGATTTCGAAAGGTGTTTTACGGTGTTAATGTCTCATGGATGGTTTTAATTTTTGAAACATTACTTTGAATATTTTCTTGTACGTCCGGTTCAATTAGATTGATTTCCTGGATTAAATTTGTTGAATCTAGAGATTCTCAATTATTATGATCATAATGAATTCGTTTTTGAATTTTTGAATTTTTTGATGTTTGTGTGGTTCTGAATTTGTTAATGAAGTCTGCGACTCATTTGTAGTAATATTCTTACTTTGATTATTTAGTTTAAGTGAATCTATTGTGTTTGGGTATTGTAAACTTTTATTTTCTAGATTTAATTTAGATTCAATATTTTTATTTTCGTGGTTTTCGCACTGGGAGTTGAGAAAATGTATCTCATTATATTTTGTATTTAATTCCTCGCCTAGTATGGGATTTATTAAAAAGACTTCTTTTCGTTGATTAGACGTATTCATTATTTCCATGTAAGCTTGGTTGTTTTTATGAGTTTTATAGACACCTTTTTGAATATTTCCGTTTTCTTGTAATTTTATAGGTGTATTGATGTAGAATTGTCCTTGGACTAATGTTACTGGTATAAGTATGATTCTTTTTTGTAATGATTCGAGAAAGAATGGTTTTATACACGACATTACTTTGTTGTTACTTTGCAATTTTTGTTCGTTCAATAAGACGTTGGCTTGTAAATCCGTTAAGGTTTCGTAGCCTATGAGACCGTCGTAAAATTTGTGGAATTTTAATAGATGTAATTCTAATGGTTTAGGAAGTTCTTGAAATTTAATTTTTGTTTTAGTTGTAATATTCGTGGATTTATTTAGACTTGTGATCGTTAGAACAGTTGGAAAAATTCTCGATTTTTCAATACATTCGGGGTTTATACTATATATGATAAATTGGATCCCGTGCCTATTAAAAATTTTAAGGTTTTATTATTAAAAGTTAAGATTATAAATGGTAAGTTTGAGATATGTGATATGTTAAATATCTGGTTTAATTTTCCGAGGCTTGTAATTGAAAATTTTCGTCATCAATTGATGTTTCAATCTTATAATATTAAGGTTCCTTTTTAATTTCGGTTTTTATTTTGCTTGACCCTTGACCGTTATAATTTTCTAGGTCTGTAATACTTTCATTATTTTTGGATTTATTGTAATAACTACTTTTATAATTATTTTTCTAAATTTGATAATCGTTTGATTTCTTTTCAAGTTCGGTTTTAATTTGAGTATTTTTGTAATTTTGATGATTATTTTGAGAATTATATTTGGAAATATTTTGTTTCAATTCGTTTAAATTTTGTGAATTATTGGAATTGTATTTTTCTAAATTTGGAGGAAATTTTAATTTTTGAATATTTTGCTCTTTAGTAACATAATCTCTAGCTTCTGCTAAAGTTTTGGGTTGGGCTGCTCTAAGGCGTCCACCAAGAGGTTCTCTTAGGGCTGCTTGAAAAATTGTGAGTCCAACTTGCTGGTAATGCTTTACTTGGAACTCAATTATATCTTAATTTACGTTGTGATGTTTCACAAAAGAATCTTGTAAAAAGCTTTTAGCGTATCAAACTCTACGCAACAAATTAGCAAATTTTCCTATCAAACTCTGCGGATAGCTTTGCAAAGCAAATTTTTTTAATTAATAATAAATAATTAAAAAATTTGTTTCACTTGTGTCGTTAATAAAGTTAATACATTTTGTATTCGGTTAAATAGATATTCTGGTGACAAATTATTTTTCACTAGATTATACAATTCGAATTGAAGGTTTGACTCATCTCTTGAGTCGGCATATTTCTGTATTAGATGGGTTCTAATTTATTCCCAACATGAATTATCTATATTATGGGTAGTTAATGATTGACTAGCTGAGCCTATAATTTTGTTTCTGATATTTTATAAGATACTGTTTTTTGTATTTTGATACATAATTTTAATGTTTCGTCGACGGATTCGAGAAATCTTTTTAGATCATTTTTATTACCGTCAAATAGCGAAATATTTTTTGTAAAATACTATGGACGTATGTAAAATACTATGGACATTGAGTTTACATGTTTTAATCCATAAATTTGGGGGTAAATCGTGACAAACTCATTTAAAAGTATTTGAGCGTTATTGGTATTTTCTTTAAAATACTTTTTATCTGATAAAAGGCGAATACTAACAACTAAAAGCAAAACATGATAATAAATGTTGGAATCCACAAAATCTTTTAAAAGCGAAAGTACCCCATATAATATAAAAAACCTAAATTCCGTTGCTTTCCATCTTGGAATTTCATTAAAATTTCTTGGTTTCCGACAAAATTCCAAAGGGACATATTTTGAATAAGATGCATACAAATTCGACATTAATTTTTGAGTATCAGATTTTAATTTATCTAGCAAAAAAGTAATCATTTTTTTTCAGTTCTCAAATTTCCGGATATGACATTATAAACGGGAGTATTAGAAACACGAAACCCGGTTTGATCATATTCGTGGCATCCTTTTATCGCGTTATGATTTAAAACTGATTTACAAAAAGATTTAGCTGGTGCATCGCAAGTAAACGCGCGCAAAATAAAAGGTTTTCTAACTGATTTTTTTGCAATTAAAATACCTTCACTTTTTAATTTCAACAACTCTTCAGCGAAATCTTTAAATAAAATATCTACGGAACTCGGGTGTCCTTCTTCAACCCATGCCCCTACAATAAAAGGACTACATTCTGCCATTTCTGAAACAATTCTATAACGTTTCGCTCTAGATATGTTATCCATCACTTTTATAAAAAAATTTAAAAGAAATCGAAAAAAAACTCAAACAAAAATAATATTATGGAATAAACAAAATAGCAAAATAGTTCTGTTTAATAGCAATACAAATTTAACATATAAGATAATAAACAATAATTACCGGTTTTGTTGTTATTAATTAATAATAGAAATTAATTTTATTTTCACAATACTTTTGGCAGAAAAAAATTACACAATGGCCACCATAATATGTTTTTGTTGTACACAACACCCACAAGACCACCACAAGACTTGTTAAATTTGTTTTAATAAACAACCGATAGGAGCGTTGTGCTTTATACCACGTACATATTTTTAGTAAGCCTTACAAGACCACCACAAGACCAGTAATATTCGTTTCAAAATTCAACCGATAGGATCGTTGTATATTACATTGTTGTATTGTACATGTTGTCAGTAACAGACACAAGACAACCACTAGACATGTTAAATGGATTTTAGAATCCAACCGCTAGGGGCGTTGTATAAGACATCATATACTTGTTGTAAATAACACACTTAAGACGACCACAAGACATGTTGCCAATGACATTTGTCCCTTTTTGACATTTGTAATTTGATTTACTTACTCTAAGACAACCACCAGACATGTTACCAAGAACAAAAAATTTGCTGGATACTCAACATTTTGTTATATAAAATATAACTCACGTTGCCGCTAGCAGCGTTGATTATACAATAAAAATGACTTATTTTACATTTTCTTTATTTGAAATCAGCATTGTTATCGGGTTATTATATGTCAAAAGTGGATAAAATTATTTTGTCCACGACTAACGTATAATATACTCATTATACGTTTGTTTCTTCAATCATAATAATATCCATTATTCACTGCTGGTTTATCTAGTAAGTATTATAATAATGGTTATGATCCATTATTACTTGGTTTTTTGCTGTGTCTTTATCACGTGTTTTAAGTTGAAATTAAAAAATTTTTAAAAATTTAAAAATTAATTTTAAAAAACATAAACTTTATTGTCTTTCTTTAATCGTGATATTTGTTTAAAAAATTAAAAATTAAAAATAAAATACTACTACACCATCTAACCACATTACGTAGTATTATTATTAGTCTTTGTGATGGTTTCACTACTCGATAACGAATATTTTATTTTATGTATACCTTGAAGCCCACATATCACGTTTGTGACAAACAATTATTGTAATAGCACAAGTTCTTCTTCTAAATTTTCTTTGGTATGCATTAAAGCACAGATGTCACAATCGTGAGGGCTAAAATTTGATCATTATTTGAAGTCTAATACTGTTTTTTACAAATTTTTCTTCTTTACCAATTTGGTTCCATCTATTAATCGTTATTTTTACTATTAAAAAACATAATTTTTTTGCGATTTGACTCTATAGTTAAGGTTTGGTTATGTATCAATCATCACTATGTCTGAGGCACGAAAATCGACAAGGCGTAAGTATTTGTTTTTATTAAGTACACGTTGTAATTTAATTCTAATTTTTGTGTATTTTCATTCACGAAACTTTAACGTTCATTTGCACAATAAAAATAATATTTTTAATAATAGTTTATTGTATAAATTTCGTGAATAAAAATTCACTGTCACGAATATGACGTCTGGTCCGTATTCAATACATTTTTTTTTAGCTGTGTTTGCAAAAGGGGAATGGCTGAAAATCAAGATGAGGATTTGAACGATCCGGACTATCTAATTATTATTATTATTATTATTATTGGAGGGCCATGCAGGCGATCAGCCACCTCGCAATGCAACCTAAAAGATCTATTGTGCTGTACCCTGCTTAATTTTCCGTCCAGTCGATATCCAGGTTCTTAATGAACTTGATAATACTGCCAGCCGGTACGTGATACATACTATCTGGACTTATTGCTCTTCCTCCTAGATGTTTACTACAGCATGTAGTTCCGCTAGAAAGACGATATCATTGGAGCACAATGACTTCGAGAGGGCTGTCCCGCTCCCGTATATTGCTGCCCCTGCCCCGTCTTTCGTTTGATTTTACTCTTACGAGTAGCTGGGAATTGCAAATCGCCCGTAGGTCACCCAGCTTTATTACAGGAAGGCTAAATAAAACTGGAGGGTGCCTGGGATCCAGTGGTTAGTTACCAGTAGTTGCCACGAGGAGGCAGCATGTACACTTGCGAATTTTGAACATGTTACCCCTTACACAATTGTACCTATCACACAGCTGCCTAATACATGATCAGAACAACTCACATGATGCGCACTCTACTGGAAGGTTACGTAACTGGTAGATTAATGTACTCAACTTTGGCCAATCCCCCCACCCAATAGACGCCAAACCACATGTTTTTCATGGTTTTTTTCTTTATTTAAATAATTTTAATATATGTATTTTCACACGCCCTCACTAAAAGCAAATGATCAACAAGTATTACGTTACTTGTTCATCGACACATTTAGTCTTTGACAAGCGGCGTACCCAAATGATACATCCGTCTTGTTCATTTTTGTTGTTGGGAAATCGCAAAAAAAAAAAACGTTTGGACTATGAGAATTAAGCTTGGGAAAATCACTAATTTAGAAAAATCTTTTTTATGTACTCGTACCATACATAGAAACAAAATCATTTTCATTCATTCATTTCATACGGAAAATAAAATTTTCGTCTGTAACTTTGAAATCCGACCACCTAGAGATCTTAGCCATAAGATGTTTTTCTTATTTGGTTTGTTTTGCGTTTGGTTTGTCTTTTCGTATTACTATTTGTTAACGGACATTAGCGCTTTGCTTGAGTTGAGATGCATGCTTAAAAGTCGCGCCATTCTCAAGACTGATTCGAAAGTGCAAAATTTGTAGAAATAGGCAGGGCCGTGCTGTAACATTTTGAGGCCTGGAGCAAACAAAAATGGTGGGCCCTACAACAAAAAAAAAATTCTCAAAATATTTAATTAAAAAACATAAATTTTATCACAAAAATCACAGTTTAATTCATTTGCGTAATCACAAATTAAGATACTTATATTCAATAAGAAAATAATGAATAATAGATAGTAAAGTAGAATAACAAATTATAAAATAATTTTTTTTGCCCTTTTGCTGGCAAATTCATCGATAATATCATTCAAATCAATAGTTCTGGCAGTTGCATTTTCAATTGACAGGATCGCTAATCCAGAGAGTCTTTCCTGTGACATCGTCGACCGCAGATAATTTTCAATCAGTTTTAGCTTTGAAAAAGATCGCTCACAATTAGCAACGGAAATTGGTATCGTTAAAATTATTCGGTATACGATACACACATTAGGATATAATTCTTTCAAATTTCTATCTAAAATAAATTTGAAATTTTCCAAAACTGAATAGTTATCTTCTAGGACATGTCTCAAAACGGAAAGTTCATTTCTGAACTCCATTTCTTCGATATCGTCTTTTAAATATTTGGATAAATTTGAACAATGATTGTTAAACTCATTTGTATCCATACTTTTCAACTTTTCATTATCAAAAAGAAACCTGAAAAGCTCATTTAAATAATTATACGATTCAAATCGTTCTTGAAATGAATCTCTCATTACGTTGATTAATTTATCAAAATATAATGTTTTAAATTTCTCTTCAGAAGCCAGATGGTTACACTCTGCCTCAACTTCTGTTTCGAGCATTAACTCACACATTAATGCAACATTTAATGCCATATCTTTTTGCTGCAATAATTGGCTTAAAATATGAAGTTTTGATAACAAATGATACCAAATTGTTGTCAATACAGCAAACTCATAATTGTTTATTTGTTGTTTTAGTGATTCAGCAAGAGCTTTACAGTCTAGGTAGGTAATTTTAAGTTCATCTAGAGCAAGAATAATTTCGGTTAGCTGGTATTTAACAGCTTTTACACTTTTCAATCGATATTCCCAACGAGTATCGCTAGGTGGTTTTAAATTTATTTTTAAATATTTCGTCTGAATAGCCCATCGCTTGGTTGATGCAGCAAAAATTTTATATAAATTATTTATTGTTGTAAAATAATTCTGGCTGTTAATAGTGTTTTTAACAGTATCTCCTATCACTAAATTAATGTTGTATCCACCACAAGGAGTATAGCATGCTCTGCTGTTGATTTCCAAAATTCGACTTTTCACTCCCTTATATTCTCCTTTCATATTGCTGGCATTGTCGTATGACTGACCGCGGCAGTCAGCAATATTGATGCCTAATACCTCTAATTCCTCAATAAGGACGTTTGCTAAATTTTTCCCAGTTGAAGACAATACATTTACAAAGCTTAAAAAACTTTCTACGATACTTGGCTTTTGGGATGTTATCTTTACATACCGAATAATTATGGATAACTGGCCCTTTTTTTCGAAAATCTTGTGTGGAATCTATCATTATGGAAAAATATTGTAATGCTTTAATAATATTTACTATACTACTTAAAAATTTAGATGCTAATTGTATAATAATTTCATTTTGAATTTTCGCTGAAAAATATGACGTAATCTTTTTTTTTGTCAGAATCATTTATTGATTCCAAATGGCTCTTCAGTTCTGGAACAAAATCAGAGAGTAACTCAATTACTCCCAAAAAGTTACCATTATTTGGTTCAAAAAGTTTTTCATTGCTTCCTCTAAAAGCTAAATTACGTTCGCTTAAAAATAATATTGTTTTTAAGATGCATTTAAAATTATTCGCCATTTTCGCTTCTCTTTAAGATAAACATCTTCATTCATATTGTCTATTCCAGCTCTGGATTTAATGTTAAATTCTATTCTTTTGATGATTCGTGTGAAGATAAGTGTCTTCCTGCATGTTTATAGTCCCAAAATCCAGTAGTAGTGAGCAAAATTTTTGATGGTGAAAACAAACGACAACAAAAGCAGAAAATGTTTCCCGTAGAGTTTGAATAAAAAAACCAGTTTCTCAACTCTGTTTCTCCATTTTTCATTTGCCGAAAATAAAAAGTGTCACTGAAACATCTTCCATTTGGTTTTCTTTTAAATTTACTGCTTTTAATGCTCTTTGGTGACTGTTCGATCAAAAATATCCGTAGCTTGTCGTCAATTTCAGCAGGCTAAGTTGCAAGGTCTGCTTTATCAAATTTCGCTTTAACTGCTAAAGCAGTACTATGTATTTCTTCATTATCATTGATTTCTGAAAAATCATCAATAGATAAAATATCTTCAATATTAGTGCTAGCTGGTATGTCGTCTAAATTCTCGTTCTGCTTTAGAGGTTCACTAACATTTTCGTCAACTTTATTGTTTATAGGTTGGGAAGAAATATAGTATTTGAGTCACACATTTCAATTGAATTGTTGGTCGAATTTGATGAACTTTCACTTCGCTTAACAAATTTATCTAGTGATCCAACAAGACTACTTAATTCTGTTGGTTTTCGAGCTTGTTTGGCCCGTTTTTGTGCACCGCTTTCATACAATCTCTTAGACATTTTTAACTGTGGTATAGTATTTTTTATAAAAAGTATAAATATTAACTTACATTTGATAAATAATTGCCAATATTTTACCTTAATTTGGTTGGTTACCTAGAAATTTAAATAACATTTACACTACATACCATTTATCATTACCATATTCAACAAAAAACTGCGAATCACAAATTTAAAAAAAGTACCACTTATTAACTTCATTATGCACAAATCCTTTAAATTAAAACCACTAATCGCTATGTGATTAGCATTTGGTACTAATAAGGCTTGCCAAGATTTTTCTGTTTCATCTCTAAATCAATTCATATGGTTTATTCAATACTACTTTATTGTACCGTTCAGTTTGATCGCACGTTGTTAACACTTTACCTACCACTTTCAAATTAAATAAATACATGGAACTGACCGAGCAGCACTTTGTGTTGTTTTTGCACGAGTATAAAATGAATTCTCTTTCAACATCATACATGTACTTGTACAAACCCAGGTGTGTATCAATTATATCATAAATTTCGAATGAAAAACGGTAAATTAGGATAACTATGATATCGTACGAGTATCATCATAATTCAAATGTCATTTTGCTTTAATATAAAAAAAACTTCATTCAATTTAAAAAAAAAAAAAAATCAAATACATCGTGTTAACATAAGGGTTAAGCAAAAATATTTTTTCGTAAAATTAAAAATATCTTTGACAGTATTGGTGCATCCAGAAAAAGTTGTTTGTAATGTTTTTGTTGTAAAACGTATTTCCTATATGTACATAAAGGCAAAGCAGGGCGATGCATCACCAATAGAGCGAAAATATGAATGCAATGATTTTTTCGAATTTTTACCCTTTTCTCCTTTTGGCTTCGATTCTGGGGCTCCTAAGAACGCGGGGCCCGGCGCGATTGCCCGTTTTGCCCTTATCTAAGTACGGCCCTGGAAATAGATTCAATATGTAGTAAACGACGGTGATCTACATTTACCCACATTCAACATCAATTTGTTTGCTAAACACCAGTAAATGTAGCAAATATTTTCATATTATCTGCGTAAACCAGACAATGTGCAAATTCAAATCACTGTTGTATTTTCAATTATTTCCAAAATAAATTTGGATTGACTTACGAATACCAATAAATATATATACTCTACATGCAATAAAGCAGTTAGCTGATCGATTGTCGGAATCAATAGTCGGTAATCAAAATTGCAACAACAATCGTACTCGATAGATCAAAAAATGGTTTAGCTAACCTACCAGAAGAGTTAAATTGACAAGAAAAAAAATTAGACCAAAATTTGGTTAATTTTTGCTGTTGCTTTGACAAGTCGTTAACCAAATAAAATACCTAACTCATTTTGGTTGAAAGCAATACACTGGAATGAAATGAAATTTCTATTTTTAAAATTTTCTTTTACACCGCATCCAAACGTTAACGATCCGTACCAGAGCACCCTGTATTTTATTGTAAACACACAAAACATATGGGAAATCACTTTTTTTCTTAAGTCAAATTTTTAAATGAAAACGTTACAAATTCTTAAATATGATTTCTGAAATTCTTTCATAAATATTTGAGTTTCAACATATATGAATGTCGTTTAAGTAAATCGTTTTCATTTTCTTGTAATAATCGATTTATTTAAACCAAAATATAAAAAAAATTTCATAACAACAGCATTCTGGTCAAGTTAAAATAAAAGCTTACTACGATTCGTTTGGTCATTAAGTCAATATACATTACGTAGATGGCAGTGATGACCGTAAAAATTTGGAAAAATCGTACCAAAAATTACCACCTGGGGAAATTTCAAGTTCAAAAATTGTAGAAAAAGCAAAACAAATTCACAAAATATAGGAACCTGTGATAATTTTGGGAATAAATAATTTTTTTCGTATTTTTCTGTAACCATGTTAGACATCTTACGTACACTAGTAAAACTAAAGATAATTTCAGCATGTATTATTTTGATTCGTCAGAGCCAACTTTGATGTATTTTTCAAAATGAAAGTTCGAAAAAATATATTTTAGAAATAATTTAATTTTAATATTTCTGCAATTAATATTTACTTAATACCAATATGGCCTTCTTGTATATTGTTCTTAAAGATATGTAGAAAACTTTTATATAAAAATTTTAAAATATTTTAGCTTTTTTCATTGAAAAACTTGAAGATAAAAAACACCATTTTTTACTATGGATTCCTATGGAAATCAGTGAAAAGTTATACCACTAAAAAAGCTTCTAAAAAATACGTCATTCTGATTATGGCTCTATACTCTAGAAGGCTCTGGTTATGTGCGAGTTTACTTAAAAAATAACTTTATTTCTCAAGATCAAACTAAAAACTAAACTACTACAAAAATATTCTATCATTTTATACAATAAAAATAGTTGAAGTTGCATAAAATGTATGGGAAATTACTCAAAAAGATTTTCATAAAAAGTATTATCTTTCAACCGGACACAACACACGTTGTGTTGATTCGACAAGTTTGCGCTTGTCTCATAAATTACGTTGTGTTGACTCGACGTTAATGGTGGTGTTATTATTATTATTATTATTGGGGGGGCCATGCGGGCGATCAGCCACTTCGCACTGCGACCTAAAAGATCTATTGTGCTGGCCCCTGCTTAATTATCCGTCCAGTCAGTATTCAGGTTCTTAATGAACCTGACGATACTGCCTCCCGGTACGTGATACATACTATCTGGGCTTATTGCTCTCCCTCCTAGATGTTTACTACAGCATGTAGTTCCGCTAGAAAGACGGTAGCATTGGACCTCAAGGACCTCGAGAGGGTTGTCCCATTCTTGTATATTCCTACTCCTGCCGCGTATTCCGTTTGATTTTACTCTTACGAGTTGCTCGGAATTGCAAATCACCTGTAGGTCACCCAGCTTTACTACAGGAAGGCTAAATAAAACTGGAGGGTGCCTGGTATCCAGAGTCCGCATATTTTGGGCTGATTAACCTATCAGCCATTCATCCATCGGCATATGCTGTTCCACCTTAGATTAGGGTTTTTTGTCAAGGTTTTCTCCTTTAGCGCCGTACTTTAGCCTGTGCCAAATGGCCAAAAATGTGCCAAGTGGCCTTAGTTACCAGTGGTTGCCACGAGGAGGCAGTACGTACACTTGCAAATTGTGAACAGGTTACCCCTTACACAATTGTACCCATCACGCAGCTACCTAATGACAAGACCAGAACAGCTCACGTGATGCGCACCCTACTGGAAGGTTACGGAGCTGGTAGATTACTCTACTCAACTTTGATCGCCCCCTCCAATAGTCGCCAAACCACCCCAATGGTGGTGTTAACTTATATATACTCTACTTGCAATAAAGCAGTTAGCTGATCGATTGGTAATCAATAGTCGGTAATCAAAATTACAACAGCAATCGTACTCGATAGATCAAAAAATGGTTTAGCTAACCTGCCAGAAGAGTTAAATTGACAAGAAAATACAAGAAAAAAAAATTAGACCAAAATTTGGTTAATTTTTGCTGTTGCTTTGACCAGTCGTTAACCAAATAAAATACCTAACTCATTATGGTTGAAAGCAATACACTGTAATGAAATGAAATTTCTATTTTTAAAATTTTCTTTTACACCGCATCCAAACGTTAACGATCCGTACGCATCCCTTTATTATACTACTGTGAAATTTGCATTTTATTTTTGTTGTTGTACTACATATTGATTGAAAGTTGGGGTAGGTTAAGAAGAAATAGCATAATATTTTGGCGCGAGAGTCCTAAATGAATCAGGTAATTGTATTGAATTTTTTTTCTGCATCACTACACATTTATGGGGGTGTTGGGGGTGCGCTTCAATAGGGTAGGAGTTGACCGTTTATAGCCACGACTTTCGTGAACTATATTCCAGCTCTGCAACTATGTAGAGGCCACCAAATGTGTCTAGTATACCTCCTCGTGGTGACACCCGGGCAACGATTTTAAAATCGGCTAAATACTAGAGGCGAGTGGATTACACTATAAATATACAATATGCAATGAGTAAAACAGAAGGAAAAAATACCCCAGGTGGTAAACCAATAGAAATATTGGGCAATCCACTCTCTGATGAGACTGGCCCTAAGGATTCTGGGGAGGGCCGATCCTTGCATACACAAAAAAACAAAAATATGGAAATAGTAAACAGCCCGTTCCACAAGGGAGGAAACGTTGCTAGATCTCCTGAGAAAACTTTTAATTTCTCATCTGAAAATTTTAACATGGAACGATTCCAAAATAATAAGGGCGCAACAGCAGCACCCCAACAAGCAAGTATAACAACCTCATATAACTATGGTGAAACATCTATTCTTGAAAGTGGTACTTCAGAAAAAGAGCTAACGTTATACAAACAATGGCAAAAAGTAACTGATAAGAAAAATCAGCAAAGCATTATTATTCTCAATTTACAACAACAAATTGACGAACTAAAAAAAGAAATGATGCAATTAAAGCAAAACGAAACTCAAGCTAAGCCATCAATGAAGCAGAACCAGAATACCGAACTTAACCCCAACAATGTTAAATGTCCAACCGAATCATCAATAATACAGAAACAAAACACCAATTCTAATGTTAATAAAAACGTTGAATATCAAACCGATGAGGAAGACTTAGCTAAAGAAACAGAATGGATTCGTGCTAAGTCTAGAAAAAGTAAAAAGAGAAGGTTAAATAATACACCGTCACCACCACAAAAACCACAAACTCTGGATCAAAACACTCAGCCTCAAAAGGTTGAGACAAATATCAAAACAGATAAAAAAACACCTCCCCCACCACCGATCATAGTAGATGATGTTAAAAATTATCACGTTTTCTATGATATAATTAAGGCGAGTGTTTCAGAAGAATCATTCATCACTAAATTGATGAATCAAAATAAAATAAGCATCAACGTAAATAGCGTCGATGCATATAGAAACGTAGTGAAAACTTTGACCGAAGGCTCATTTATCTTTCACACGTATGAAAATAAACAAGAAAGGCCAATCAGAGTTATGGCAAGGAACTTACATCATACATGTAGCCCAGAACGAATTAAAGAAGAATTATCATCGAAAGAATTTAAAATAATCAACGTAATGAACAAAGTTAGCTGGAGAAATAAAAAGAAGCTAGACATGTTTGTACTAACATTCAGTTGTGACGAAAATATAACTAAAATATATAAGATCACTAGTTTATTGGGTTGCAAAGTGGAAATTCAACCACTTAGAAAGTCTAAACTAGTTCCGCAATGCCAAAAGTGTCAGGCATATGGACATACGCAAAGATATTGTGGCAAACTTCCAAGGTGTGTTAAATGTGCCGGACACCACCTAACTGGAAAATGCGACAATCCACAAGCTCAACTTAAATGTGTACACTGTGGACAAGGTCATCCTGCTAACTATCGAGGATGTATTGTTGCAAAGGAAATTCAGAAAATGAAAAACCAAAGGATGAATAAAACTCAAATGTATGGCCAGTCAAATCGATATGAGAGGCATGCAAAACAAGACAATGGGCAACCATTTGGCCGCCAACTAAGAACTGAAGGTGTTACATATGCTGAAGTAACAAGTGGCGTAGTCAATAAACCCCAGCAAAAATCTAAAGATGTAGACATCAGTCAAACATTACAAGATATTCTCATGAAATTAACAAAATTTGATGAGAGGCTACAAAAATTGGAAGATAGAGCATTGGGAGCTAGACCCAAATCAACACAAAAATGAACAACACAATGAAAATCATGTCATGGAATGCTAATGGTTTGCTCCGGCATCAGCAAGAACTACAAGCAGTCCTCGACATTGAGAATATAGATGTGTGTCTTATTTCGGAAACACATTTTACTAAGCAATCCTACATAACATTTAAAGGCTATTGCATATATCACACTATTCATCCAGATAATTCAGCCAGAGGAGGAAGTGCAGTCATCATTAAAAAAAATATCCAACATTTTGAAGAAGCAAAGTACGGAAAAGAAGAAATTCAGGCCACAGTGGTTTATATAAAAACGGAAAACTTTCCTATTGTTGTGGCAGGATTATACTGTCCACCAAGACATTCAATTAAAAGCAAACAATACTCAGAGTTCTTTAAGCGTCTGGGAAAAAGGTTCATAATAGGTGGTGACTTTAATGCGAAGAATACTCACTGGGGTTCTAGATTAACTACCACTAAAGGAAAAGAATTATTGATTGCCATCAAAGAAAATGGATGTGAATCCATTTCAACAGGTAAACCAACATATTGGCCAACTGACCCAGGGAAAATACCTGACCTGATCGATTTTTTTATAACCAAAAATATTTCTAATAATTTTATGAAAGTTGAAGAAAGCCAAGATATGAGCTCAGATCATTCTCCAATAGTCCTAACTCTAAGCGAGTATATCATCCAAAAAGGGAATAATCCAGTATTAACCAACAAATATACGAACTGGGAAAGTTTCAAAGTACACCTGGAACAAAGAATACTTTTGAAAGTTCCTTTAAAAACTATGGATCAACTGGACATAGAAGTAGAAAAGTTCATTACAGATATTCAACAATCAGCATGGGAAAGTACTCCAGAAATCAAATCAAGGCTAAAAGGAAATAACTATCCAATAGAAATTAGAAATCTCCTTAGGGATAAACGCAAATCCAGAAAAAAATGGCACCAAACTAGAGCTCCACAGGACAAAAAAAGACTAAATAATCTTACTCAACAATTAACAAGAGAAATTCAGAAATTAAAAAATGAGTCAGTTAATTTCTATTTAAGTAAGTTAACGAATGATAGTAATACGGATTATTCGCTTTGGAAAGCAACTAAAACTCTGAAAAGGCCAATAATGCCGATCCATCCTATCAGGAAAATGGATGGAACATGGGCAAGGAAAAACAAAGAAAAAGCTGAAGGTTTTGCCAATCATCTTGAAAATATATTTCAACCTCATGAATGTCAATTACGAGAAATATTGGATGAAAACATAACACAAATTCTCGAAGATGTCACCCCTACATCGACTACTGAAGTAGCAAATGAAATTAAAAACAATTTAAACTTAAAGAAAGCACCAGGGTTTGACCTGATTACCGGAGAAATAATAAAGCAGCTACCGGGAAAAGCTACGGTAAAGTTAACTAATATCATAAACGCCGCATTTAGGTTAAAATATGTACCCAAACTTTGGAAAGTGGCTGAGGTCATCATGATTCCCAAACCAGGAAAACCGCCACATCTAATAACATCATATAGGCCTATATCGTTGTTGCCGATAATGTCCAAACTCTTTGAAAAGCTACTATTAAAAAGGCTTAAACTAATAACTGAAAAAAATAATCTAATTCCGAATCACCAATTTGGTTTTCGCAGTGAGCACTCAACTATCGATCAAGTGCATAGAATAACCAATATTATTGAGAAGACTTTAGAAGAGAAAAAAGTTTGTTCAGCAGTATTCCTTGATGTAGCGCAGGCCTTTGATAAAGTTTGGCACGAAGGATTAATCTACAAACTCAAATTAATCCTACCGAAACAGTACAGCATAATACTGGAATCATATATAACGGAAAGATATTTCAGGCTTAAGCAAGAAGATGAATATTCAGAGCTTAAGGGAATAAAAGCAGGAGTTCCACAAGGAAGTGTACTTGGGCCACTTCTGTATTTACTATACACCCGAGATGTCCCAATCCCACAAAACAACATGATAGCCACTTTCGCCGATGACACAGCTATCATGGCAGTAGGTGACAACAACTCAGATACAGCAGAGCAATTACAAAACGCCATAGAGCAAGTACACAATTGGACAAAAAAATGGCGCATAAAACTAAATGAAACTAAATCTGTACATGTTGACTTTACGAACAAGAGATTAGTTCATAAACCAGTATATTTAAATAATCAAGAAATACCACATGCAAACACTGCCAAATATCTTGGTATGACGTTAGACGCTAAACTTCGCTGGAAAGCTCATGTAAAAAAGAAAAGAGGCGAGTTGGAATTAAAATACAAAAAAATGTATTGGTTACTGGGAAGAAACTCTCATTTATCAATCCCTAATAAACTTCTGCTTTATAAGCAAATATTGAAGCCTGTTTGGACTTATGGTATACAGCTGTGGGGGTGTACCAAGCAGAGCAACATGGATATTATCCAACGATTCCAAAACAAAGTGCTAAGAAGCATCGTCAACGCACCATGGTTTGTCAGAAATAGCGACATCCACAAAGATCTGGGCATAGAACTCATCAAAACCGAAATTATGAAATTTGCTAGAAGTCATGAACAACGGCTACTTCACCATGTCAACATAGAGGCCAACCAGCTACTGGATAATACGGATTTAGTTAGAAGGCTCAAAAGAGTAAAGCCTTTTGAGTTAGTGTAAATCAGTTAAAATAAATCTTTATCTAGCGCACGACAAAAGCGCGATCAAATCATAAATATCAAAACTAAGGAGTACATCGATGGATGAACCCTTAAATTTCAGTAAAATGTAGTAATTTAAGTTAGAATAAAATTGCTTATTAGTCTTAGACTAGATTGTAATTAAAAAAGAAATAATAAAACAGAATTATTTTCAAAAAAAAAAAAAAAAAAAAAACTACACATTTATACGCCTAAAATATTGTTGTATCATTCGATTTTGTTTGTTGCAATTTTGAAGAAGAAATATGAATGTAAATGTAGTATGTTTGGGTGCAAGGTATTAGTATATAACACGATTCTGTATGCAAATCACGTGCAATACGTACCGGTTTTAAGCTGCATACATATGAACACAAATCATTGGTACTTCAAAATAATTATAAAAAAAAAAATATACAAATCAGTTCATATCAGAGGCCACTGTGGTCAGTGCTTAATAGTCAAAATTTATTAGTGCGTTGTTCCAGAACTAAATCAAAAAAAAAAAAAAATTAATAATAATAATAAAATTGATTTAATTTTATATTCTGGAATTTGTGTTGGTGATATCACGAAATTTCATTTTTCTTTTCTTTTGGGTAAGAATTCATACTTGTCATTAGATCTAATGTTAGTTTGTAGTTTAATTTTCCATAATTTTTTTGTTGTGTTTTAAATCGTGATGATAGACAATTTGGGAGTAAAATTCAAATCCAAATCGGCAGTTTAACTATTTTTTGTTAAGTGAAATTAGTTTTCGGGATACCAACTGAAACGCCCATATACATATATACATATGTGGACTGGCTATAGCAGGTGAGTTTGAACAACTTGGTTTGACGTAACGGTAACCTAACTTCATGTTATCTTTTGATCAAATAGGACCTCTTGCAATACTTTTTTTTCTGTTATAAAATTATTTTATAATTTTTATAAACAAGAGTATTACAACGTTAACACTGGATTACAAGTTATAGGGTATTACATTTGGGGTACACCGAATTAACAGTCAAATACAAAACCCGAGGTTTGAGATAGAACATTCCATTGGATAACGCGAACTAACGGCGGACCTTCAATTTTGCTAACGGGAAAAACGCAAAACAACTAAATCCACGTTTTTGTAATGAAGTGATATAAAAGTGAAATTAAAAACATAATTAATTGTTTGTTTATTGTTAATTAAATTTGTTTTTGCTGAATTTTGATACCTAGTGTAAAGTAACGTAATTTTGTTTTTTTTTGTTGGTACAATTGTAGCGAAAGTGTGATAGGCGCTAAAACATTTCTAATTTTCAGAGGATTTCGTCATAAGAGACTAAAGGTACCTGTGGACGCTTATGGGTGAGTTATTATATCATATTAAATTTATATTAATGTTTTGGCTTCGCACACTGCTCGCAATAATAATTTCTTTATTAATTACTTTGCCGTTAATTCACGAAATGTGATTATATTTAAGATATTTAAATTTTCTAATTTTTTTCCTTTAATGAATTCAATTTTTAATAAATTATGGTTTTTGGTAATATGATTCTCTAAATTTTTGTGTTGTTATTACTGATGTGGGAATGAAGATGTGGCTGACGTTAATAAATTTTCCCAGTGTATTGATTTGTGAATAACCTATATTACAAATGTGCAAATATGTAACCCCCCCCCCCAGCCGAAATGAGTAAACCCGTTAATTTTCTGGGAAGCACATTTGGACAACATTATGCATCGGTCGATGCAAAAAGCATATAGATTGGTGCAGTGATCGAATTGTTTTATAGTTAGTTGGTGTATAGTTTTTGTTGATAAGTGCTCATTTAATTCCTTGTGGCAAGCAGTGGCGTAACTACAAATTTTGGGCCCTTCCGCAAAATTTTTCTTAGGCCCGTAAAAATGCTTCTTTTACCTATGAACAAGTAAAGCTTTTATTCACGTACAAATTTGTTGTACGTCGTTGTTTAAAGAACAAATTATTTCTTCCTATTATCTCTGCTTAAAATTATCTGATGTCGAGAGGCATTGCAAAAATGTCGAATTTTCTAAGTATCTTGTATATTCTAGAAAGTTCTCAAACGTCAAATTATCCGGATATATTTAAAATCGAAGGAAATCCTATACGCGTTAATCACTGCCAAGTGAAATGTAAATAACCTGAACATTCTTGAATAATTTCGAATATCCTATAAATCGAAGAAACCTCGAAATTTTGGCATAATCTCGAGAAATCTATTAAATATCACGATTAATGCATTGCCAACAATGATAACAAAATCATCGAAAGTTCTACAAAATTATTCTTTTGAAATCGCACTCAACACTCAATGGACAATATGGGCCATTGCCAACAATGATGACAAGGTCATCGAAAGTTCTAAAAAATTATTTTTTGAAATCGCACTCAACACTCAAGGGACAATATGGGCCATTGCCAACAATGATGACAAAGGTTTGGCTAGCACATGGACTAGGCCCATTAATTACCTAGCTAAATAACCCTAATCAATACAAATCGTTCGTTTAATAAAAGTTCTACAAAATTATTTTTTTGAAATCGCACTCAACACTCAAGGGACAATATGGGCCATTGCCAACAATGATGACAAAGTCATCGAAACTTCTACAAAATTATTTTTTTGAAATCGCACTCAACACTCAAGGGACAATATGGGCCATTGCCAACAATGATGACAAAGTCATCGAAAGATCTACAAAATTATTTTTTGAAATCGCACTCAACACTCAAGGGACAATATGGGCCATTGCCAACAATGATGACAAAGTCATCGAAAGTTCTACAAAATTATTTTTTTGAAATCGCACTCAACACTCAACGGTCAATAAGGGACATTGCCAACAATGATGACAAAGGTTTGGCTAGCACATGGAATAAACCCCTTAATTACCTAGTTAAATAACCCTAATCCATACGAATCGTTCATTTAATAAAAGTTCTACAAAATAATTTTTTTGAAATCGCACTCAACACTCAAGGGACAATATGGGCCATTGCCAACAATGATGACAAAGGTTTGGTTAGCACATGGATTATGCCCCTTAACTACCTAGTTAAATAACCCTAATCCATACGAATCGTTCGTTTAATAAAAGTTCTACAAAATTATTTTTTTGAAATCGCACTTAACACTCAAGGGACAATATGGGCCATATGTACATATATGAAGCTCAGAACAACACCATACAAAATTTGAATAAATTTGAAAATCTCGAATAATAATAGAATTGTCCAAAAACTTAAGAAATCTTAAATAAACCACGGAATAATCTCAATTTCCCCAGAAAAATTCGAATAATCTCTGTATTATACGAAACTCGATTGATCTCGAACAATTTTAATAATAAGGGAAAGTCTGGATATTAATGACTAATTTCGGTAAGCCTGTTAGTAAATCCAAGAACATTTTGAAAAATTCCGAAAATTAGTGAAATTACCGATTATTTGTCAAGTAACTAAATGTTACTTAGCTCAACCTATCAAATTAGTATCGGATAACCATATTACTCGAATAGGCTCTAAGATTCTCGAGTAACATCGAATAATCAAATACATTCCACAATCTGATACATATTTGAATAATTTCGAAACACCAAATTACCATTTAAGCTTCAAACATTATGCATCTCATCTAGACCACCATTTTGCTAATTTGAAAATGTTGTCTAATTTAAGCTTAATCTAATATACGAACGCTTGATAAACATCGTGGGCCCCAATAACCATGGGGCCCTTGCGGCTGCGGGTGCAAGGCTCATCGGTTGTAACTGGAATTTGAAAATTCCACAGCAGCACTACAACAACATCATTAACAAATAATGAGAATAAATGCGGTGTAATGTTGCTTCCTTGAGGAACTCCTGAGGTAACACGAAATAAACGAGAGCTAAAATCATCAACCTTAACTATTTGGTAACGATCAGAAATGTATGACGAACGCATGAGAAATTCGTGCTGGATTGTAAATTGTACTATAAAAAATGTCATTTTGAAATTTTATTTTAAAAGTTGAGAATTAATTTTATTATGAAACAGATTAATACGAGTTTATTGTCGAGTAAATATTACAAAAAAACTTAATTTACAATTAGTCTACTATTTTTGGAAAACAACCATTTATTTATGAATTCACGTTTTTTTTTGTTGTCCAACAAAATTTGGTTCATTACCCCAAAAAGAATTAACAGAACGTTTTCAATACACACAATTATTATCCATATTGTGTTCGTTCGCTTTATCCTCAACTTTTTTTTTTTGCATATTTAAATTTTGAGCTTATTATCTCGTTAAAATATTTTAAATTTGCATACATTTTATGATTGATTGATTTCCAACCATTGACGAAATCCACGCAGAGCGCCATGCATCCATAAGTGTATTGTAAAAAAAAAAAATTCTTTTGGTCAATCGATTTATGTGAATTAAAATTTTTTAAACCTATATAGGATTGGAAAATTTATGGAAATACATTTTCAGTTTGGTTGTTATACTCGTAGCTAAAAGTATGTCCATATAGACAGTACTATACTATGTATATACATACATATACATATTCCTGTTATAGTTTAGTAGAACTGTTTATTATTTATATCTTTAATTTTTTGTGTTCGGCTATATTATAGTGGTGGATGATGGTCATAAAATTAGAGCTTAATATATAGAGAGGAGACATAATAAAAAGTCACAAAGTATTTTAATTTATTATTTCGACATGACATCTTAAAAAATAAATTAAGACACAACATGATACATAACTGTATGTAGTAGTTTTTATGCCCAACCAGGATATAAATTGTATAGAAAAAATAAGACGACACGAGTTAATTTTATATTTTTATTTTGTTTACATACGGACATGCAATTATGTGATAAAACCCTAGAGATAATTATTGTTACATGATTATATGATTGAGACGTGATAAAACTAATTTAATGAAGTTTGGGTTTTAAGTTTGGATTAAATTATTTTATTTTATTTTTTGTCTTGGATCATATGATTCA
This sequence comes from Tipula vernalis, assembly GCA_958295665.1. Taxonomy (NCBI): domain Eukaryota; kingdom Metazoa; phylum Arthropoda; class Insecta; order Diptera; family Tipulidae; genus Tipula; species Tipula vernalis. The sequence continues at coordinate 148,221,348 of OY282560.1, read as the reverse complement.
TGTTTAAACGTAATACTCGAATGACATAAACAAGCAAAAAATTCTTTCAAATTACTTTGCCATTAATTGTTTTCACTTTGGAGCGGTGTGACAACATATAATGGTATGATTTCAATCAAGATATGATCGAGATGTGACCACAAAAATAAAATAATTATTTTCCGGTTTATTGTAAAGGTATAATGAGGAATTAAGGAACATCGCGACCCTAGACAAGCTTCCATTGCCGGGACTCCCCAGAAATAATAAAAAAAACTGTGTTTTATATTCGGAAGCAAAATTTCGTTTTCCTACAAAGGCAAAAACGGCCAGCAGCTGTATTCTGAAAAAAAGTAAAAAAAAACGTGATGAAAGTGATGTTCCTTAACGTGAACGTTTCTTTTTTGTCAAATTCCTATTCCGATAAAAAAAACGTTAACGAACATCGAAAAAAACATAGAATACTGGAAAACAGCAAAATGGTCTGTCAAATTATGCCATTTGGCACAAGTCTGTTTGCGAATATAACAGCAATATAATGTATTTTTTGGTGAACAGGCGACAACAAGAAAGCCACCGAACTGAAATGTTTATTAATTTTAAATTATACACATTTAATATAGTAATGCTTCCAGTGGATTCATAATATACGAGTATAACATTGTCATAATAACATTGTCGGATTGGCCAAACCGTGCTCGAATTTCTTTTGAATCTTTCAATTGAAATCTAACAGAAGGTTAACTAACAAAAATTAAAATAAAAATATTTGGTAATAAGATATGACTGTTAGTTTTGTTTACTTCAAGTCATCTTAGCATATCCTCTATCCCGCTGTTTGCTTATCACTGGAGTACTCCGCTTATTATCTTACATGTCCTGTGTACTGAATTATTATTATTGTTAAGCTCCAATACTTAACGCTAACCAAATTATTTTAGTTTTAATATTACAAAAAACGAAAAACGTTTCAAAAACCCAACCAAAAAACGTTGGTTTTTTAAACGTCGGAAACGTGCACGTTTTTCTTCAATCAGAATAGGAAATAACGTTAATTTTGCGATTCACATTTTTAACTGTCAAAAAAAACGTAAATCAGCTAGTTACGTTTTTTCAGAATACAGCTGCTGGCCTGAGTTTTCTTTTGTTGTACGACCAGAGCCTACTGTATAAATAAAAGTCTCCAGTATCGACTGTATTTTTTACTAAGTTCAAAATATGGTACATAAAATTTTACTTTCTTTTACTCTAGTACAATAAAGTATAATAATCATGAAAATTGTGATTGTCCCAAGGAAGGATAAAATTTCCGGATTTGATTGAATTTTAAAGTGAATTATTCGCAGAATAATTCATCGTACAAATTTTTTTTTTATTTTTTTTTATTTATTAATGAAGTTTTCTTCATTTTATTCTACTATATATAATCTAAGACCTTAAAACTATGGATGTATGTAATTGATTGCCATTTCGCAGATACTCAATCGTCGTTCACATAATACTAAACATTGTAATTATATGAGCATAATTCGATTCTTTCAATTTAATAATTTGTAGTTTTATGTTAACCTAAGTAATAATTTATGTCAATCCGATTCACTCGTGGAACTGTTTTAATCGATTATTATGCACTGATTTAACTTTCCGATTGATCCGAATTGAAGAATTTAGTGGGGATGATATTTTTACGACTCCAAATGGCCCTGACCACGGGTGTGAAGTTTGTCCTAAAAATTGATTTTCCTGTGAATGTATTAGTAAGAATAATAAATCTCTCGTTACTATGAATTTGTACGTAAACAATTATTTTACTTATCTAATTTAAATTAAAAAAAAAACTTTTAAATAAACTTAAGTCTTAATTTAAATTGTCCAAAAAAAAACAATTTAAAAAATTAAAGTTCGGAAGAAAAGTGATACATAAAAATTATTCAATCTGGTCCAAAAGATCGTAACTTAGTGGACACAACATTTACAAACAGTCGGAGAACCCCTCTATCCTAAAACAATGATAAATACGTCATTCAGGATAGTGAACGATGTCCCTACCTAAAAAAAAAACATTCAAAAATCTAGAAGATAAATGTCTTAGGCAGACGTTTTGCTTCCCTATATGTAAATTCATATAAAGAAATTAAGTAGTATGTATATTAGCTTAAAGTTCGATATTAAAAAATGCCTCCGTCTGGCCCAAATATCGTACCCAAATGGACATATGAGTTTAAGATTAAGCGGCAGTCCCCTCAAAAAGATAAGTGACTAAGGAGAGACGTGTTGCTTTCCTATATGTAAATTCGTATAAAGTTGGATATTAAAAAAATTCTCAATCTGGCTCCAAGATCGTACCCAAGTGGACATATGTATATCAACAAGGGTAGAAGGCAATCCCCTCTACCTTAGAAATGATACAACTTTCAAAAATCTAGAAGATAAGTGACTTAGTACAGACGTGTTGCGTCCCTATATGTAAGTTCGTATAAGGTTGGATATTAAAAAAATTCTCAATCTGGCTCTAAGATCGTATCCAAGTGGACATATATCAATAAGAGTGAATGGCAATCCCCTCTATCTTAAAAATGTTACAACTTTCAAAAATCTAGAAGATAAGTGACTTAGGACAGACGTGCTGCGTCCCTATATATAAGTTTGTATAAAGTTGGATATTAAAAAAATTCTCAATATGGCTCCAAGATCGTATCCAAGTGGACATATATCAATAAGAGTGAAGGGCAATCCCCTCTATCTTAAAAATGTTACAACTTTCAAAAATCTAGAAGATAAGTAACATAGGACAGACGTGTTGCGTTCCTATATGTAAGTTTGTATAAAGTTGTAGATTAAAAAAATTCTCAATCTGTCCCCAAGATCGTACCCAAGTGGACATATAACAATAAGGGTAAAGGGCAATCCCCTCTATCTTAAAAATGATACAACTTTCAAAAATCTAGAAGATAAATTCTCAATCTGTCCCCAAGATCGTATTCAAGTGAACATATATCAATAAGGGTAAATGGCAATCCCCTCCATCTTAGAAATGTTACAACTTTCAAAAATCTAGAAGATAAGTGACTTAGGACAGACGTGTTGCGTTCCTATATGTAAGTTTGTATAAAGTTGTATATTAAAAAAATTCTCAATCTGTCCCCAAGGTCGATCAAAAGTGGACATATATCAATAAGGGTAGAGGGCAATCCCCTCTATTTTAAAAAATGTTACAACTTTCAAAAATCTAGAAAATAAGTGACTTAGGACAGACGTGTTGCGTTCCTATATGTAAGTTTGTATAAAGTTGTATATTAAATAAAATTCTCAATTTGCCCCCAAGATCGTACCCAAGTGGACATATATCAAAAAGGGTTATTGGCAACCCCCTCCATCTTAGAAATGTTACAACTTTCAAAAATGTAGAAGATAAGTGACTTAGGACAGACGTGTTGCGTTCCTATATGTAAGGTTGTATAAAGTTGGATATTAAAAAAAATCTCAATCTGTCCCCAAGATCGCATCCAAGTGGACATGTGACAATAATTATAGAGGGCAATCCCCTCTATCTAAGAAATGTTACAACTTTCAAAACTCTAGAAGATAAATTCTCAATCTGTCCCCAAGATCGTACCCAAGTGGACATATATCCATAAGGGTAAATGGTAGTCCCCTCCATCTTAGAAATGTTACAACTTTCAAAAATCTAGAAGATAAGTGACTTAGGACAGACGTGTTGCGTTCCTATATGTAAGTTTGTATAAATTTGTAAATTAAAAAATTCTCAATCTGTCCCCAAGGTCGTACCCAAGTGGACATATATCAATAAGGGTAAAGGGCAATCCCCTCTATTCTAAAAATATTACAACTTTCAAAAATTTAGAATATAAGTGACTTAGGACAGACGTGTTGCGTTCCTGTATGTAAGTTTGTATAAAGTTGGATATTAAAAAAATTCTCAATCTGTCCCCAGGATCGTACCCAAGTGGACATATATCAATAAGGGTAAATGGCAATCCCCTCCATCTTAGAAATGTTACAACTTTTAAAAATCTAGAAGATAAGTGACTTAGGACAGACGTGTTGCGTTCCTATATGTAAGTTTGTATAAAGTTGGATATTAAAAAAATTCTCAATCTGTCCCCAAGATCATACCCAAGTGGACATACATCAATAAGGGTAGAAGGCAATTCCCTCTATCTTAGAAATGTTACAACTTCCAAAAATCCAGAAGATAAGTGACTTAGGACAGACGTGCTGCGTCCCTATATATAACTTTGTATAAAGTTGGATATTAAAAAAATTCTCAATCTGGCTCCAAGATCGTATTCAAGTGGACATATATCAATAAGAGTGAAGGGCAATCTTCTCTATCTTAGAAATGTTACAACTTTCAAAAATCTAAAAGATAAGTGACTTAGGAGAGACGTGTTGCGTTCCTTTATGTAAGTTCGTATAAAGTTTGATATTAAAAAAATTCTCAATCTAGCTCCAAGATCGTATTCAAGTGGACATGTATCAATGAGGGTAGAGATAAATCTCCTCCATGTTAGAAATGTTACAACTTTCAAAAATCTAGAAGATAAGTGACTTAGGACAGACGTGTTGCGTTCCTATATGTAAGTTTGTATAAAGTTGGATATTAAAAAAATTCTCAATCTGGCTCCAATATCGTACCCAAGTGGACATATATCAAAAAGGGTAGAGGGCAATTCCCTCTATCTTAGAAATATTACAATTTTCAAAAATCCAGAAGATAATTGACTTAGGACAGTCGTGTTGCGTTCCTATATGTAAGTTTGTATAAAGTTGGATATTAAAAAAATTCTCAATCTGGCCCCAAGATCGCACCCAACCTGACATGTGACAATAATTATAGAGGGCAATCCCCTCTATCTAAGAAATGTTACAACTTTCAAAAATCTAGAAGATAATTGACGTAGGACAGACGTGTTGCGTTCCTTTATGTAAGTTTGTATAAAGTTGTATATTAAAAAAATTCTCAATCTGTCCCCAAGATCGTACCCAAGTGGACATATATCAATAAGGGTAAATGGCAATCCCCTCCATCTTAGAAATGTTACAACTTTTAAAAATCTAGAAGATAAGTGACTTAGGACAGACGTGTTGCGTTCCTTTATATAAGTTTGTATAAAGTTGGATATTAAAAAAATTCTCAATCTGTCCCCAAGATCATACCCAAGTGGACATACATCAATAAGGGTAGAAGGCAATTCCCTCTATCTTAGAAATGTTACAACTTCCAAAAATCCAGAAGATAAGTGACTTAGGACAGACGTGCTGCGTCCCTATATATAACTTTGTATAAAGTTGGATATTAAAAAAATTCTCAATCTGGCTCCAAGATCGTATTCAAGTGGACATATATCAATAAGAGTGAAGGGCAATCTTCTCTATCTTAGAAATGTTACAACTTTCAAAAATCTAAAAGATAAGTGACTTAGGAGAGACGTGTTGCGTTCCTATATGTAAGTTCGTATAAAGTTGGATATTAAAAAAATTTTAAATCTGGCTCCAATATCGTACCTAAGTGGACATATATCAATAAGGGTAGAGGGCAATTCCCTCTATCTTAGAAATATTACAATTTTCAAAAATCCAGAAGATAATTGACTTAGGACAGTCGTGTTGCGTTCCTATATGTAAGTTTGTATAAAGTTGGATATTAAAAAAATTCTCAATCTGGCCCCAAGATCGCACCCAAAATGACATGTGACAATAATTATAGAGGGCAATCCCCTCTATCTAAGAAATGTTACAACTTTCAAAAATCTAGAAGATAATTGACGTAGGACAGACGTGCTGCGTTCCTTTATGTAAGTTTGTATAAAGTTGTATATTAAAAAAATTCTCAATCTGTCCCCAAGGTCGTTCCCAAGTGGACATATATCAATAAGGGTAGAGGGCAATCCCATCTATCTTAAAAATGTTACAACTTTCAAAAATCTAGAAGATAAGTGACTTAGGACAGACGTGTTGCGTTCCTATATATAAGTTTGTATAAAGTTGTATATTAAAAAAATTCTCAATCTGTCCCCAAGATCATACTCAAGTGGACATATATCAATAAAGGTCAAGTTTAATCCCCTCTATCTTAGAAATGTTACAACTTTCAAAAATCTAGAAGATAATTGACTTAGGACAGACGTGTTGCGTTCCTTTATGTAAGTTTGTATAAAGTGGGATATTAAAAAAATTCTCAATCTAGCCCCAAGATCGTACCCAAGTGGACATATATCAATAAGGGTAGAGGACAATCCCCTCCATCTTAGAAATGTTACAACTTTCCAAAAACTTGATGATAAGTGACTTAGGACAGACGTGTTGCGTTCCTATATGTAATATAGATACGTAAAATAATTGTTTACTTTCAAATTCATAATAACGAGAGATTTATTATTCTTACTAATACATTCACAGGAAAATCAATGTTTAGGACAAATGTTTTATTTTAGGACAAACTTCACACATTTGTACAGTCGCGTGAAGTTTGTCCTAAATTTTGTTTTTGTAATTTTAGGACAAATTTAGGACAAACTTCACGCGAATCCCTGACCACAATGGTTCTGGCTTATTTGATCTCATTTCATTTTTCAATAAAACTTTGTCTCCAATTCGAAAGATGGGTGTGTTTGAACTTTGTCCATAATATTCCTTTGATTTTGTTTTGTTGTCAATTAAGTTCTGTTTTGCAATTTGCCATGAATATCAAAGTCTGGATTTAAACTTGGCTAGGTAATCGTCATATGTATAAATCGGGCTATTATCTTGTTGAACGGAACTTGAAATGTTAGGCTTATATCCCAAAAGGAGCTCAATTGGCATATAACCGGTTGAAGTATGAGCGGTTGAATTAAAATAGAATATAGCATATGGCGTCCATTGGTCCCATGCCAAACAATCGTCATGAATGAAATTTCTTAGAAATTCTGAAAGTGTTCCATGTGTTCGTTCCAACGCACCATTTGGCTCGGGATGGTATGCTGTGGTATTTATTATTTTTATTTTAAGAATTTTACAAATGTTGACAAACATCTGCAACATAAAATTTGAGCCTTGATCTGTAACAATAGAGCTAGGTGCTCCGAAACTACATATAAAATGCTCTGAAAATTCTCTAGCCACTGTATCAGTATCTTGGGACGGAATTGGGATTGCCATAGAGTATTTCGTTAAGTCATCTTGTATGGTTAATAAATATTTATTTCCATGATGGGAAACCATCAGCGGGCCAACAATATCCATAAAAATTTTTGCAAATGACGTTTTTGATGTCGTAGTAATCTGCATTAAACATTTGTTGTTTGTTTGTTTAAATTCGGGAATTCGTAATACTGCTTAATTCTCTTAATTGTGCGAGAATATACCTGATGTCCACCAAGGAGAGTTATATAAAATTCCTTTATAACTTCGTTTATTTCATCTTCAGCTGATAATGACCTTCGAATTGGCATACTAAAATTTGGAACCGTATTTGTAGGCGAAATGGTTGTGTCTGTTTGCTTCTCTACTTGATTATGACAGTCTGAATTAGCAATGGTTTGGTTTATATTATTCTCTGATGTATCAGTGGTTAAATCTTGTGTGGTCTTTTTCGATTGTGCTCGGGTAATTGCTGCGATCGTATTTGTAGGTTGCCGTGTGTTTAAATCTTCATTGATCTTAATACGACTAAGCGTGTCAACATTTTGATTAAGTTTACCCGGTTTATATTCGATATCGTACATATACTCGTCTAACTCAAGTCGCCACCTAATTAATCGAGAGGAAGGCTTTGGATTTTTATTAAGCCAAATTAAAGGACGGTGATCAGTCCTTGTAACGAATTTTCTACCGTATGAATAGCCCAAACAATGGCTAACAGCTCTTTCTCGACTATGGGATAATTTCGTTCTGCGTCATTCAGAACCCGACTCGCGAATGCGACTGGTACATCTTGTTTTTCAAATTCATGTGACAATATTGCCCCAATCGCGTAATCGCTGGCATCAGTGGTTACAATAAAGGTTGCTCAAAATCGGGATGTTGTAAGATAGGCGATGATATAACCGCTTGCCTTAATTTTGTGAATGCTTCATCACAATTAGCATTCCATTCAAATTTTGTGTTCCTACGTAATAATCGATTTAATGGTTCTGAAATTCTAGAATAATCTACGTAATAATCGATTTAATGGTTCTGAAATTCTAGAAGAAAATTAATTTCGGTTCTTAGGAAATGACACTTGCTAGGCTGTAACTTTAAATTGAAGAATCGCAAGCGTTTTAGTACATCGATTAGTTTTGCGTTGTGATCGTGAAGATCGTAGCCATAAATTACAACGTCATCGAGATATACAAATCATCTGAGACCATTCAATCCGGATAATATGTTATTCATCAGTCTTTGAAATGTTATTGGCGCACCCTTTAATCCGAAAGGCATACGAACAAAATGAAAATGACCCGCTCGAGTACTAAAGGCTGTTTTTTCTTTGTCGGTAGGATATAGTTTAACCTGGTTAATACGTTTGCCAAATCGAGCGTTGTAAAGTACGTTGCTTTGCCTAATTGATCGAGAATTTCGGTTATGTTGGGCAACGGATAAAACTGATCGACTGTAATATTATTCAATCTCCGGAAATCCACAACCAACCACCACTTTCGCTCGTCGGTTGAGGACTTTTTCGATACTATTAAGAGTGGTGAGTTCCAAGGACTCATGCTCGGTTCAATTATTTTGTCGCGTAGCATTTTGTTGGCTTGGTCGTTTGTTTCGGCTTTATAGTTGTTTCCGAGAGACGATATTGTTTTACATTGACAGGTAGTGTATTTTCGGTAATAGGAATTTTATGATAACAAGCATTAGTGGTTGATAGAATATCGCCATCCCGATAAAATACATCATTAAAGTTACGGCAAATTTCTTTTATTCATGATTTTTCTTTCTCGTTAAGGTGACTAAGGTCAAGATTCTGGCTAAGTTTATATAATCTTTCCTGTACATTCGGTTTCCAATTTTCAATAGCACATGATGCTGCATGATAATCGTTCGTATTCACAATACTTAGTGGAATATTACTATTATTAAAATTGACTACGGCACTAGCTATATAGACGCCTGGGATAATTTCCTTTGAGAGACATAGGAAATCTTTCTGAATCTTGCACGGATTTGGAAGACGAATAATAGTTTCAATACATGATCAGGAATTGTACAGTTTGGTAAATCGATTTGAATGGATTCAGATAATTTACACAGAGGTAAGCGATAATATATATCTTTAATTAAAATTTGAACATTAGCTTTATTATAATCTATAATACATCTATTCTGTTGTAAAAAGTCTTTACCTAAAACACCATCAGACTTTATAGGGAAACTGTCGGATACTAATTGAAAACTTTGGTTTAGTTTTGAGCCTCCAATCAGTATGATGCCTTTGCAGAGAGCTAAAGTTTGTAGTTTTTGGGGTGTGATTCCCTTAATCTCACATTTATATTCCAGATAACATACCGTTTCTTGATTTACTGATGATTTTTTTATTAGACTAACATCTGCCCATTATCTATTAAAAAATTTAAATATGAATTTCCCGATATATCCAGTCTAAGTTTAACGAATTTCGAATTTACCGATGTTTGCGGGCTGATTGATGACTGACAGAGTATTTGTTGTGAATTATTACTGATTTTAGTTACTTCTGATATGGTAGATGAATAATCGCAATTAGGTGTCACAGAATTTTGAGCTGAACTAGAATTAACCTAAATTTGATTTTCCAACGTTTCTGGCTTTCTAAGTACGGAATAATTGTCTTCTGGATAATTACGAAACAATTTTGATAAGGTAGGATGTGTGTTGGTTGTAGATGTTGAATACAGATTTATATTTCTATGTCTTGAACTCGGACAACTGTATCCGTCTTCGCCTGTTCGAGTTATCTTTGGTATTCCGCAATGTGAACACTGTTTGTAAATCGCTGCAACAAAGCCGATGAATTAAAATTATCCCGCTTCTGGTTGTTGTACATTTTCTTACGACAGTCTTTCAGCATGTGACCCAAATTTTTGCAATATAGGCACCTAATGGCGTTTCTATTGTTTGTAATATCATTGACCACTTTTATATCACTAGATGCCAAGTTTCGAAAATTTTCAGAGTTACGATTTTTGTCTGGGTTAGGGCTATAATTTGATCTAGGTTTATAGTCTGAGTTAGGGGTATATTCAGATTTTGATATAGATTGTGAGTTAGACATGCTAGGTTTATTGTATTTAAAACATTCTGTCGGGACATGACCCGATTTGAAGCACAATTGACACTTTTGATAATAATTCTTGAAATTCGGCACTGTTTGTAATCTGAGACTGGTTTATTACTACCATTTCTTCTTCGATTGCCTTGTTAATTGCTTCTTTTAATGTTCCAAACCGACAAGCTTTAACAATCGTCGAAATCGATTGGTTAATCCCATCTGGAAATGATCTTAGCGCTGTTGCTTCATTCAAATTATGAATGACATTACTAGCTTCTTTTCCTTCCCTACGAATACACGCACTATTTAAGGCTGACAAGGTTTTATTTAGTCTAAGAGAAAAATACCTAACATTCTCGCCTCTCTCTTGTGAAAGGTTAATTAACTCAAGTTGAAGTCGCTCGACGGAGCTTGAGTCTTCAAATTGGGTAGTTAATTGTTTTTTAAGTCCTCCCAGCATTCAATAGTCCTATATTGTACCAACTCATAGGCTCGACCTGAAAGCTTTGCTTTTACAATCTGTAGAAATAAACTTTTGTCGGCTTCCTTTGTTAATGGTGAATAAAATATTTCAAACGAATTCAGGTATTTACTTAATAGTTTGCTTGAGACATTGAAATCCGGCAACAACTTGATCACATGATCAATATTTAAAGCCATGATTAATCGATTGTCTCAATTTAGGGTGTTCTTATCGGAATATTCGTTATCAGACTTCGAATCAGATTCGGAATGATTTGACTTTACATCGGAGTCGGCGGAATCAGTGACACAATCAAATTTAACTTCGTCAGAGTTGGGATCGGATTGAAAAAAATTATTACTTACGGTTTTTTCTACGTATTTCCCACTATTGTCCAATACTAATCTTTTGACCCGTACGCTCAATGTTTTCTTTATGTTTTGCTGGTTTATTTATAATTCATTGTATGAATTAGGATTGAGCCACGTTGGAATGGAATTAATTACTGAAAATTAGAAGAATACATAAAAACAAATAAAATTATGAATTACCTAGTGGAATTTAAAATTAGAAAAACAATTTACCTAACCGGATCCGTTATGATGCCGTCATCCGACAATAGGTAATACTCTCTTATTTCACCAACTACTGCTATCACTGTTGTTTATTCTGCATTGTCACGACAGTTATATTTGTCTCCCTCCACCAATTTGTCACTCCTTACTGTTAGTGGCTGTTCTTTTGGCTTCGTGAACGTTATAGTCACGAACTTAACACGACCTTGTATAGTTTATAATAATGTTTATCGTATACCAATGTTATGTTTATCGTTGATTTTGTGGTTCTTATGTTTATCGTTTTTTTTTCGATGCTAATTGATTTTATGTAACTGGTTTGTAATTGTATCAAAACGTTTATTACGTCCTTGCAATAGGACGGGCCATTATAAATCTCACTCAGTAAATCTTTTCTTAGTTTTACTGGAATAACTATGTATATATACCAAATTTTTAAAATCATTAAATTTAACGGCATCCAACACTTTTGATAGAATGGGATCCTTTCTAGTTTCAGATTTAACTAATCTAAAGTCAATCAAAATTTCCTCTCCTCTATCGATACAATTTATGTAACTCACCATTCCTTCTCTTTCATCTTCCCTATCCTTATCAGTAACACCTTCCAATGGTAATCTAGAGAAAATATCTGCCCGATTTTCGCCAATCTTTACATATTGGATCGTATACTTAAAACCACTTAAAAAGTGTGCCCATCGTTGCAGACGGCTTGCAGCCATCTGTGGCAGACCTTTGTTTTCATCAAACAGCGTCAACAACGGCTTATGGTCTGTCTTCAATATGAACTCATTTCCAATCAGATATGAATACAGCTTCTTCACAGCCCAATAAATCGCCAAGGCCTCTTTATCCAAAACACTATAGTTTAGCTCGGTACTTGTCAACGTTCTTGAACTAAATGCAACTGGCCTTTCATTGCCATCCAGAAAGCTGTGTGATAATACTGCGCCCAATCCTTTATACGAAGCATCACACGACAATGTAATTGGAATCATTTTTTTTACCTTATCAAACGAAATCATGCAATCCTTTGACCATTCAAATGACACCGATTTCCTGAGCATTTTATACATCGGGTTCATAATGGTAGACAAGTTCTTCATAAATCTACTGTAATAATTTACCAAGCCGCAAAATGAACGAACCTCTGTAACATTTGTTGGTGGTTTTGGTTTTAGCACCGCCTCAATTCGCTCGTTCGTTTTGGTTTAGTCCATGTTCAATAACGATAAATCCCAAATAATTCAAACTATCTTTAAAAAACACGCAATTGCTTTTATTAAGTCTCAACCCTGCCATATTTAACTTTTGAAAAACTTTTTTTAAATTCAGAACCAGTAACAGCGATATCGTCAATGAATACTGTCACACCTGCAATGCCTTGTAGTTACCTTTTAATAATATTCTGAAAAATCCCACTTGCTACCTTAATACCTTATGGCATTGTATTCATTTGAAACACCCCTTATGTGTGCTCCAGGTGACAATTTTTTTACTCTCTTCATCTAATTCTAACTGATTGTATGCACAAGACAGATCTAGCTTTGCGAACTGCTTACCTCCCCTTAAAGAGTTTACCACTTCATCAAAACGTGGAAGCCCTATAATCTCCACTTCTTCTTAAACGCCCATCTGCTTTGACAATTGGAACTAAGGGTGTTCCAAAATCAGATGTTACAATTTGCGTAATAACTCCTTCGTTTTCCAAGCGCTCTAGCTCTTTTTCGACATGTTCTTTAAACGCATACGGTACTTGATGTGGCTTACAAAAAATTGGTTTTGCGCCCTCTTCTAATTCTAAGTGTACTTTTCCCAATGCATATTTACCCAAACCGTTTTCAAACAAACCACTATATTAAACATAGCCTTTGCAAATTTTCTAAACCTTTTACAGTTAATATATTTATAACGAATAGTTTCAAAAAATTTCTACCCACAACTGCTGGAACATCATCTCTTATCACTTCAAACTTAACCTTCTTTTTCATATTATTAAATCCGACTATTATATCCATACACTCCAAAACATTTAAATGTTGACCATTAACTAACTGAAGAATCGTATTGTCCTTGTGATACTGTACATTTGAAAAATACTGATTATATGCATCCTCTGATATGACCGCAATTTTTGCATCAGTGTCAAGCAACATCGAAATCTCTCTGTCATTTTTAAAAATCTTTACCATGTAAGGCTCATCCGAAATTTCCAAATCGTTATCGTTCACACCGTACAAAGTTTCAATATCATTACCAAAATTGTCATCAACATTTACTTTTGAATCTACATTTACTGAATTTATGTTATTGCAAGCTTGTGAATTTAAATTATTTATACATTCAATATTATCACAAACATTATTTTTTTGAAAATTGTGACAAACTTTAGAACTATGCCCAATGACATTACAACTATTACATTTTAATTTACTAAATTTGCACATACTACAATTATGATTTGACAATCCACATTTAAAGCATTTCCCTTTTCCTTTACTCACCGTTGATTTACTATTACTTCCCTCCTTCGGTTGAAGTTTACCAATTTGCGTAGTTGGATTTGATCGAATTTGATTCTTATGGTTGTACACCGCACAAATTTCTGATTTGTCCTTCGCCTTGGTTTCCATTTTTAATGCCACTGTGATCGCTTTATCTAAGGTTAATGTTTATGGTATTAATGTTATTGCCAAACTTGCAATTGACTGCTAACCCTTCTAACCTCGCACAAAATTCATTAACTGTTTCACCATTTCCTTTCACCGCATTAAAAAATAATTTTCGCTCTTTAAAAATTATTACTACCGGCGTATAATGCTGCCTTAAAATTTTGCAAATGTCGTCATACGATGTTTCACTTAACTTTTTTGGTGAAATAGTAAGCGCATTTTTTTATTCGCTCCGGATAGCTGCTATCGAGAGCCGTCATTTTTATACGCCTAAATTTATATTTGACGCGCTATTTATTGGTAAACTAAACTTATTTAACATCAAACTATCATTTTTAATTCAATTGCTTAGCGAAAACTTGATATAAAAAATATTTGGCTCTACCTATTTATACGGAGCGCTATCCGGAGCCACTTTTCATATGACGGCTCTCGATAGCAGCTATCCGGAGCGAATAAAAAAACACTACAATTATCTCTTACTAATTTTAGAATGGCAGTTACTAATAAATTAATTAGCATGTCCCTTTGTACTTCTTTGTCCACACTTTTATTACAGCTAAAATAAAACGATAATTTTTCTTCGAATATCTCCCATTCGGCATTTCCATCGAATGGTTTTAGCTGCCAGTATTTATCCGCCATTTTGTGATGGTTACAATTCTTTTTTTTTTTTTTTTACCTCCACTAATACTTTTTATTTTATTTTTAATCCTCCTCGCCATTTACTGTATTTGTACCGAGTGGTGTAATAACTGCTGTAATAAGGCACACACTTTACTCAACTGCTGCAATAAGGGCACACACTTTACTTCAAATACATCACATGAAATGCGTTGATTTTCATCATTATACCTTATAAAATCTCGACGATATTTTAGCTACCGACGCATAGCAGCAAGTTGTAGTAGCTGAACTCATTGAAACTTTTCACAATCAACACTCATCTGTGATTGTTTAGATATAAGCGGTACACTTATGGCATCTCATGGAAACAGTGTTTCAAAAATTTGCTAAGTATTACGTTCACATTAATGAAAATAAATGTTTATGTTTTAGACATGAAGTAGTGGAATAAGAGAAGATTGCGACTATTAACACTCCAGTACCTCAAATTGTCACGCAGCTCTATGATTTTTTGGGTTGGTAAATTTTTACCGAAAGTTCATGCCATGTAAGTTTTATCTGGATAGGTGCTCTAATTACTGCTGCTAACAGACTTTAGCGATTGATTGATGCCATTTACCAATTTATCATGAGGACGTAGCACACGTTACAAAACAGGCCAGGAAGATATTGTTCAAAAACGAGCTAACTATTGACGGTGGATGCCTGGTTATACCAAATTAACCTGAATAGGATATGTATATGCGGGAGTCGTAAGGATGAAAATGCTAGCAAAATCTTTATGCTGGTTGTCAAATATGGAAAAAGTAATCGAGAAGTTTGGCAATACGTGTAAAGCTTGCCCAAAAATATCAAACGAGCCGATTTCAAAGACTTAAAGTGGAAAAGGAATGAATGAATATAGTATCGTCTTCAAGCAGACTTTTTTCATTTTGGAGGAAGAACTTTATTTCTACTAATTGACTCAACATTGAAGTAGATTGAAGTTCAAATAATGTATGGAACAACTGCTGCTGATGTAATCATTAAGTTTCAACAAATATTTTCGACGTTTGGTTGTCGGTAGTGCTAGTAACAGAGAACGGCCGACCATTTGTGTGACACCCAAACCATTTATTCATCAGAGTTCACAAAGTTTTGCTAATATAAGACGAAAAGAAATCAGTAATACACTGAGTTCTACACAACTACACCATCGGGCTATGTACTACGGTTTGAACCAAGAACCTCTTTGACACAGTTCAGACCAGCTTTTGGATCAACACCAGTCAAAGGTATACCTCAGTAATTAATAAATATTAATCTTTCTAAATCATTCCGTTTGAATGCATCATTCAACTGGGAAATCATAGTTCAATTTTTCGGTCTACGATGTTATGTGTGGCTGGTGATCCAATATGTATATGTATTTTACTTCAACAGCAGATTCGGTATAGAGAGATTGATTCCCCTAAATATGATCAACCCAGATGACTATGGTCCAGATGACTATTCCGCCTATATTACTAAACCAACTAGCTTGAATATACACAGTCGATAGGGTTGAAAGAAAATAAAGCTACTAAACAGCCTGAATCACTATAACATAAACTAGGTGCAACACCGCCCAGCTCGTGACAAGAAGATGCCGGATCGAATTAAATATAAGCCTTAGTCATACATACCTCAACTGAGCCTAATTTAAATTTAATCAAATTTATTTTTCATTTTCACGTTTTTTTAAAAATTAAGATGAGAGAAGTGTTGTGTATCGCACTGTATATCCTGGATAAAGTTATCTCGTTACAATACCAATTGTGTATCGCACTGTATATTCTGGATAAAGTTATCTCGTTATTTGGCAATGCCAAATAACGATCAGATAGCTGATATTGTTGCAATATAATAATTCACAGCAAAATATATTCTTGAGCTGGTTGTCATTTATGCTGTAATTGGAGAAGAACGCTTGTCATCCAAATATTTTATTTACACCTGCAAAACAAAACAAAACATCAGCTAGAACATTAATCACAACAAATACAATTTTGATACTTAGCCTTGAACTTGAACTTGATCGTAATGTTTACCTGAAATCAAATAGTAAAATTTATTATTTTAAACTCTTACTTTCTTATTTAAATACTTATCTTGTTAATTTGTTAGACATCTTCCACTAAATAATTTGTCGAGAAGCTAGATCTCTCAAATTAACCTCATGGTGGAATGAGTTTTGCAGCATAGAAGATGTACTGTTATTATTGCCAGATCAAACATCAAAATCTGATGAATTTGAAGTAAACATTTTCAGCAGTCAAGCCGCCATGACACGAGAGATAAAAAAGCGGAAACCTGGCGGAATTGTATTATCAGCACAATTAATGATGATTTGAATAGCACAGTAAAGAACATCTATTCAAATTCAAATCTATTCATCTGGAAGCTTGGGATGAGCAGAAGCGATACGACGAAAAATGGACTATTGCTAACACAATTATCAAAACGTTTTTTGGGCAACCCAGTATTCAACATGCCTCATCAAGTTCTCTCAGAACACTGACCGAAACATCAGACGAACTGCTCCGAGGTCTAAAGGTAAGCACAAAATAGCAATTGTCACTGACATTGCAAAGATGTATCGCCAGGTAATAGTTCATTCCAAGCATCAAAATTTCGAGAGGGTCGTATGGCGTGAAAATCCTCATGAAGAAATGCAGCAATTCAAATTAAATACTGTCACATATGGTTTGACCTGTTCAGCATACCTTGCTATCAGATCGTTACATCAAGCACCTGCAGTCAGCAGGAATATTTCTTTAAAGCTAATAAATACCATTACCTCTGATTTTTATGTAGATGATTTGCTGACCGTAGATGATTTACTTGTCCAACGACTATACGCATCCCACGATTCCTACACATGCAGCCGAATCATAGCGTCCAATATCGTCGTTTACTCGAGATCCACCAATGCTAACGGGGATACCTTTGTATATTTAGTAGCTGCGAAAACAAAGGTTTCTCCAATAAAGCAGTTGTCTATTCCTCGTCTGGAGCTTCACAAGGTTGCTGTTATCTTTAAAGCACCCGTACACGCGGTATACGCTTGGACTGACTCCAATATCGTTTTAGCATGGCTCTCTGATGCACCGAGAAAGTGGAATTGCTTTGTAGCCAACAGAACTGGCTTCATCATCGACAAGTTGCCAGGTAATCATTGGTAACACCTGCCAACTAAGTTAAACCCAGCTGATTGTGCAAGTCGTGGGTTAGTACCGGAAGAATTACTAAAACATATAATTTGGTCGAATGGTCCAGAATTTTTACAACAATCACAACGGCACTTCGGTTGAGCCTACCAATATTTAAAGAAGAAACAACCACAATAACATCAAACCAATATTGCCGATCGAATATGTTGTGGATAAATTTTCAAACTACATGTCTATTGTCCGAGTGCTAAGCAATTGTTTTCGATTTGCTGAAAAATGCCGAAAAAAGAAGATACATTTTATAACAAGTGAACATCTTAAGCAAAGCGAAGATCTCATAATAAAATGGGCGCAGCATGATTCATTTCAAAAAGAAATAGAACAGTTTCGGAATAACAAATCAATCAAGCAAAACAGCAAATTACGATCGCTTCACCCATTTGTTGACGAAGGCGGTGTATTACGAGTAGGTGGCCGTCTTCAGATTTCGACAGTCGCATATACCATGAAACATCCAGCCATCCTATACCCAAGCAACACCAGTTAATCGAGAAACTGGTAAATTATCTACATTTAAAACATCTACACCCAAATCCATCAACAATGCTCTTCATTACGCGGACAAAGTATTGAATAATTGGAGCGAGAGATGTTATTAAAACAATTTCCAATCGGTGTATTCATTGCATCAAAACGCGTCCAAAATTGAGTGAACAGGTTCATGGGGAATCTATCGAAGCCGAGAGTAAATGTCGGTGTTGACTTTGCGGGTTCAATTGCCATAAGTTCTAAAAAAGGCAGGGGACCCAAATTAATAAAAACGTACATATGTTTATTTGTTTGCATGGCCACCAATGCAATCCGCATCGAAGTTGTTAGTGAATTATCAACTGATGCATTCATCGCCTCGCTAAACCGCTTCACTGGAAGAAGAGGCCTACCAAATGCTTTTTACAGTGAGAACGCTACAAATTTTGTTAGTGTTCGTAGGCGATTCGATCCATTCTTCAGTATCATCTCATCAAAGAACTACGACGAAAAGGTGTCCGCATATCTAGGCACGCATCAAATAGAATGGCATACGATTCCTCCTTCTGCTCCACATTTTGGCACATTAAGTCGGTAAAAACTCATCTCCGTCGAGTACTGGGTGATTCAGCACCAACATTTGAAGAACTGCGCAAACACTATTAATTCAAATCGAAGCTATTGTGAATTCAAGACCACTGGCATCGATTAATAATGATATAGATGATCAAAATAAAGATAACGTAACGTTGCACTTAATTGGAAGATGGGAGCTGCTGCAAAATATGGCAAGAGGATTTTGGAAAAGTTGACATCTAGAAAGAGATATTCTCTAAGAAAGTTCTACCAAAGGATAAGTATCAATATTTCAGCAGACTAAAGGGTTAACCAGCGAATCAGTAAGAATCCTTAAAAAATTTGACGAAATTATTTCCTTACAGAATATTTGACATATCAGCCACCGCATCCGTAAAAACTGACAAATACAGTATTAAAATTCTAATGTGAATAGCAAAATTTATTATTTTTAAGAAAAGTATGCTGACATATCCTTCAACTGAACGAAAAGTTCTTAAAGATTCGCTGGTCAGTAACATGCACTTTCTGTATATCGCGTTCTTATTTAAAGTTGTTACTGACTCGCTGGTTCCCCTATGACACGCATTGTGCCAAAATATTAATTAAGTCGCAAACTTTTTTTTTTTTGCCAACATCAAAATGGGAATGTTGAATTGAATAATTATTTTGTTTAGTTGAATGCAAACACATCTATAAAATAAATTATTGTTAAAACGGGTTATAGGATTATTGGTGCTAGTCCTGTACCTGTTGCAGAGCCCATTTCGATTTAATGAAACTGCCCGTGTGTTTACAAACAACCAAATTTTAGTGCACAAATTTATAGGTCAAAGTGCATATGATAATGTTTATTATTGTTAATGTGCAAATTATGTGTAGCACGTTGCAAAAAATAATCAAAACATTATACTTAACTAAAAACAAACAGCGGTGATATTAATTAACCACAAATAATTTTCCACTTCATTGGTTAGTAGGAAAACCACTAAAATATTTTCATCCCATCGCCGTATGGTAAAATTTCGATATACTCGTAATTTACCAAATCCATTATTATCATTAATCGATGATGTTATTCGATGTAGTTTAGGTACGTATACATAAAAGGAAATCATACAATTTCGTGTCAATCATCATTATTATGTAGGCAAAATCATAATTTTCCAAATACATACCTAATTTTGGTTGTTGTTTACATACAAGTATTTACTTCCAGTTTTGATCCTGACATATTTATGATTTTCATTATTTTTATTTGGTTTGGTTTTAATTTGAAACCATAATCATCATCATAATCATATTTAAATTATTATATTCTTATTTATTTCATTATAATTGGATTTCAAACAAGACCAAAACGCATATACTCCGATGAACATAAAAGCTGTATGAAAAAGCAAAACAACATGTATTTGAGCTTCTTTTGATCTCTCCACGTCCTATTAAGAAAAGAGATGAACACAAAAAGATGGAAATTTGTTTATACATTTTGTGTTCAATTGAATGAATCCGCTGATTAAATCAAAGAAAAACACACCCATACTTGGCAAAAAGCCACAAAAACATTCTAAAGTTTCTTATCTCTGGTACTGAATGGCGTACGTATATAAGGTAAGAATTAACCGAGAAGAACAAGCAAAGTTAAAACAAACAAACAAAATAAATTCCTTTGCGAGATTGTTGCAATAGATACAATTTGTGTACACAGCAAAAATATGGATCCTGGAAAAAATCCGGTGGTATAAACCCATTGTATACAAGCTATACAATACTTATATAAGTGCTCAGCAGCTATTTAAATTAATTATTCGGATTTATTTTGTTCGTCCATAAAAATTTTCCCCCGATACCGATCTCATAATCAATAATGAGTTAATATTAAATGACATGCAATCAGCGGACAACCAAATACAAATCCGTTTCACACCTATATATCGGTGTACAAGGGGTTTGGCTTAGAGAAACGATAAATGCAAAATTGGATTTTTTTTTTGTATTTTTAGATTTTAATTGAGTGATTCATTGAATGTTTAAGCATTGAGTCATTGTATAATAAAATTGCATACAGGGTGGATATCGTGCACAAAGAAAATTTAAATTCGATTTAAGAAATTCAAACGGATATATTTAAACTTTTATTCCACATTCCCGCATTTATTAAGTTTTAAATAATCCTCGCACATCTTTGCGTGATATATTCACTTTTGTTATCACATATAGTATATACACGTATGTAATGTCATATCAAATTATTTTATTTTAACTTTCAATTTTCCGTTTTGAAATAAACTACAACAACAAAACCTAATTCCAAAAGCACAAGAATCACGCTATGTCTATATCTAAACTCCATATATAAAAAAAAATTCCCTTCATCCTGTTGTATCTATGTTTATATACGGATAGCTATAAAATAAAATTTCCATCTCATGCCCCCCTTATTTTATGGGGAATTACTTTTATATTTCACATGCATGTAGGTAGAGGATTGTTAATGCGCGGGTGATTATCCATTTGACTTGTGAGATGTATGTATGTATATATATGTATGTGTGGTTCTGTATATAATGGTGGTTGAATAGGTAAGTGACCATAAAACTAGAGAATCACCTTAAATAATTAAAATGAAAGAGATACAAACGATATTTTCACATGCTAGAAAAGTTAAATTGGGAGTGTTGGCGGCGGTGGCGGCGTGAATACAATGGTTTGGGTAAAAACAGTGTATCAAACAGCAGGTGGGTCATATTAGAGATTGAAATGCCGTACAAAAATAAAAACCGTTTAATGAAAATCCACTTAAATGAATTAAATTACCCAAAGATAGAGGTGTGGTTATGATTATATTACGATTCCTTGATATATATTCCGCATAAGTATACACACATAGCTATATTATGAAGGAAAGATAAGCGAAACAAAAGAATGTAAATGGGAAAATTTATTTCTTCTGTTATATGGGGCCAAAACCATATTAAGATTCAACCCTCCACAATCAAACCTGTTAAATAGTGATATATTTGGTTATTTAATATTTTATGTTCAATTTCCAGTGTTTGACTTTTAGGTCATTAATTGCTAATTAATGGATATTAGGAATGGCATTATTCGTTTATACTCGTCAATTTGATTAGCATCTTGCTACATAATTTTATGTATACATATTGCTAAAAGGGTGCAAACAAACTAGAAATGAGCTTTTTCAATCTTGTATTTACCACAGCCGCCTTTTTCATAAAGCACTCAATCATTTCTCAATTACACCATCCACTCAAGTGGAAACAACAATTTCTTAAAAAAAAGCTAATTTATTTCCATTCTTTCATCATATTATTCACCCTTAATGATCATACTTTCTATACCGAAAAATAAAATTCGTATAAGGTAAAGAAATAGAAAAAAAAAAAAAAAAATTCCCAAAAATCCTTGTGCTCATAAATTACAATTCCCAATTTAACAATTTTTTTTTTTTTTTTTGTTATTATTGTTGCAAAAATTTCATTATTTCATTACAACCAAAAAAAAGATATAAAATAGTAAATTATAAAATCAATAAAATTAAATTGCATTCAACTTAAAAATGAGAACACCAGCAAACCTCTTTTAAATTTTGAT
Organism: Tipula vernalis; assembly: GCA_958295665.1. Classification (NCBI taxonomy): domain Eukaryota; kingdom Metazoa; phylum Arthropoda; class Insecta; order Diptera; family Tipulidae; genus Tipula; species Tipula vernalis. Next base: position 148,198,879 of record OY282560.1, on the reverse strand, counting down.
TTTCTTACCGCGCTACTTACATGCTCTAAAATAAAGCTCGCTCACTCCCAACCGCACCTCCCCCATTATGGTGCAACGAGTATATATTCATCACTTGTATTCGTGTTGTACATATTCCATTCGAGACTAACACTGCAAATTTTATTATATTATTTTAAAGTTACGGATAGTTTTGTTAGATAATTCGTGTTTAGAAACAATAAATCAAAAAGCTCTAGATTTCTAGCCTAGAGGTAAGAGAATTTTTTTTTTGTTTGTGTAAATTTAAATTCACTTTACGTGTAAGTCGATTATAAATTTTTTTTATTTATTTCAATTTCAATTTCAATTTATTTGTACGATTTAATAATTAATTTTTTTTTTGCAGCATTATTATATGGTAACAAATGCTCTAAGAAAATGAAAGCTTTCAACTGTGTATATATATATGTATTCTTATAGATCAGACAGGGATGTGAAAAATGCTTTCTTAATGTACGTTTTCTTCGTGAAACTAATGTTTATTTTATGTACAGATTTTATTTTTAAATCGTATATAAATTTGTCAACAAATTTTTTGCAATAAGCAGGAATGTTGTCGCAAAAAGCTTTTTTCAAAAGTTTATTTCTATTTTACCGTTAAAATGTCACTTACATTTTTTTTTATAACGTTCTGTTAAAAAATTTACATGGAACAAGCGGAATAAGTAGCAGAAACACATTCGATGATTTTTTTTTTGTTAGGCAAAAAATATTTGTAAATAAAAAAAAATTGTTGTGATTGATATGTAATCCATTTGGAAATAAGTTTCATGCAAGTTTTGCAATAATATAAAAATTTTTTATGTATACGCTTATATATTGGATTTTGATAGGAATTTGTGAGTCTCAAGAATAAGTTCAGAATATTTGTTGAAATAATTTGGAGTGATTTTAATAACTTAACAGGTTTATGAATTGAAATATAAGAACGTGTTAAGTAACAATTTTAAAGTTCTCTGCACGAAAATTCTTATTTGAAACTTATGAAAAGTGTTGTGCCAAGTAAAATTAACATTTGTACTTAATTAGTTTTCCGGAATTAACGCAAATTTGTCACAAAGGTTGATTTCGTTAAGCTAGTTGTATTTAATTTAGTTAAAGAAAACTCTGATTGTTATTTAATTTTGTTGCTTATGAACTACAATACATTTGTCTTATGAAGTTTCTTTGGGTTTCCCACTCTAATGCAAGCTATATATAGTATAACTGACCGTGAGCAACAAATATCTTAACGTTTGTCCTTGTGCCTTATTTGAAGTGGAAATTGCAGTCTTTTGAATTGAAACCGTAGTTCGGTAGATATGAGCGGCATCCTGGGAATAAATACTGTTTTTCCTTTATTTTTTCCTGACATTATTTTTGCTTCAATTATATTGTTTGATATCTGTATCACGGTCATTCTTGTTCCATTACATAATGTTGGTGAATCTAAATTTCTCTAAAACGAGGTAAGGGATCTTAGGGATTGGCGGTCCATCCTCGGTGCCTCTCCCAGACGTATAATATTATAACGGAATAATTTCTTGGCCTGTCTCATCCCAATGGAGGACTCCCAGAGTAATTTCCTATAGTTCTGCTCCAAGTCCCTTATACCATCTGTCAAGTGGGTTTTAGAGAAAGCAATACTAGGACTGGGACCCAAGAAATCTCGGCTTGCTCCCATTTTTGCACATCGGTCTGCTGCCTCATTTCCTTTAATGGTGGAGTGGGCAGGAGACCACAAAAGGGTGACTTTGTTTGCTTTACCCAGTTCTAATAAATTGCAGTAGCAGCTCCAGATCAATTTCGAGTTGAACACTGAAGCTCCTAACGCTAGCAGATCTGATTGGCTGTCCGAGATTATATAGATCTCGGTCTTCTTATATTTCTTTTTGAGACATTGAAGCACACATACCCAGTGGTATGCATAGTTCTAGGTCGGGCCCGACTATCCGTGCACCGGTACCTCCGTCTGCTTTTGACCCATCCGTATACCATACAGAAGCATGGCGGGGGAGGGAGGAGATAATATTCTCTACTAGTGCCCTATCCGGCAAACTAATGGTAAAATTCCTCCGACAGTCGATTGTCCTTACCATCAAATCTGACAGTTGGATCAACTCCTCCTTAAAATTTAATTTATAAGGTGTACAAATAAATTTCCGACCTTTTTTACTGAAATAAAAGACATTAGTTTGTGTAGAAAATGAAAGAATGTTTCATTCAAAGTATGCTCCTTCGGAAGCTATAACCTTCGCCCATCGTTCAGGCAATAAACGGATTCCCCGAAGGAAGAAGTCTGGTGGTTTCGAGGCGATCCAGTCATCGACCCATTTTTTGACGTTTTCATATGAAATGAAATGCTGCTGTGCCAGGGCTGATTGCATCGACCTGAACAAGTGGTAATCAGAGGGAGCAATGTCTGGTGAATACGGCGGGTGGGGTAGAATTTCCCAGTTCTCCATGTCCAAGTAATTTTTGACAGGTACAGCAACATGTGGCCTAGCGTTGTCATGTTGGAAAATAATCTTATTATGCCTTTTGTCCAATTCCAGTCGTTTTGCAGCTAGAGCTTGCTTTAAAGCCATCAGTTGTCGTCGATAAACTTGTCCCTTAATGGTTTTACGCTCTTTCAGCAGCTCATAATAGACGACACCCTTCATATCCCACCAAATACAAAACATCACCTTCGAACCATGGATATTTGCTTTTGGCGTCGACGGCCCTGGTTCACCTGGCTTGACCCACGCTGGTTTGCGCTTTGGATTGTCATAATGGATCCATTTTTCATCCCCAGTGATGATCCGATTCAAAAACTCCTTCCTTTGTTGTCGTTGAAGCAACAATTCGCACATGGTTCTCCGACGTTCCATGTCCCTTTCTTTCAATTTGTGTGGCACCCAATTTCCCATCTTCTGAACCAATCCCATTGCATGTATACGTTGCCAAACACATTGTTGGGTAATATTCAACTCTTCTGCCAATTGTTTTTTAGTCGAACAAGGGTCCACATCAAGCAATTCTTCCAATTCTGTATCTTCAAATTTTCTTGGTCTGGCTTCACGTTCTTTGCCTCTTATGTCAAAATCACCAACTTTGAATCGTTGAAACCACTCTTTGCATGTTGTTTTCGATGGAGCATGTTCACCGTAAACTTCCACAAGCAAACGATTTGTTTCCGCTGCACTCTTCTTCAACAAAAAATAATGAAGTAAAACTTCCCGCAAATGTTGTTTTTTTGGCACAAAATTCGATATTTTTAATTACATGAAAATAATTGTTGTTTACGCTTTGAATAAATGTCACTAGTAATTATTCAAGCTTGGCATCTAACCTCCAAAACATGTATTGCCAATTGAATTATTATTATTTACTGGAGGGCCATGTGGGCGATAAGCCAGCTCGCACCGCGACCTAAAAGATCTATTGTGCTGGACCCTACTTAATTATCCGTCCAGTCAATATTCAGGCTCTTAATGAATCTGACAATACTACTGGCCGGTACAAGATACATACTATCTGGGCTCATTGTTCTCCCTCCTAGATGTTGCAGTCTTTGCTGGAAAATGGCTGGGCAATGGCACAGAACATGTTCCGCTGATTCCGCTTCCAGACCGCAGAAGCGGCATCCATCTGTCGTACTTAGGCCCATCTTCTTAAGGTGATACCTTAAGGTGACATGACCTGTGAGGAAGCCAGTAAGCAGCCTCAACTCAGGTTTCCTAAGTTCAAGACACTCCTTAACCCTGACAGACGAAGGTGATATACATTTCTTCGCCTGCCGTAAACCTGGAATTCTGCGCCAGTAGGAGGACTTTTGAACATCCTCCTAGCGTTTTACCGCTGCTCTAAGGTGTCCCTTAGTAACACCGCAGAAGGGTTCTGGTCCAATAAATGGAGAGGCAGAACCCTCACGGGCGAGGCCATCAGCTGCCTCGTTTCCTTCGATTCCAGTATGACCTGGCACCCACATAAGTGTTACCTTATTTGAGCCTGCCAGATGTTTAATAACCTTCAGACAATCCCATACCTGCCTTGACTCAACGGTACAAGACCTAATAGCTTTTAAGGCCGATTGGCTGTCTGATACAATATAAATCTTTGCATCGTTTAGGCCTTTTGCTATGCCTATCCTAGCGCAAAGTTCTATAGCATGTACTTCTGCTTGAAAAACGGTAGCATTGGTACCCAAGGACTTCGAGAGGGTAGTGCCACTCCCGTGTATTCCTATCCCCGCCCCATCTTCCGTTTTTGATCCATCTGTAAACCATACCATGGACCCTAGCTCAAATGATGGTCCACCTGCCCTCCACACATCCCGGTCAGGTAACCTAACACAGAATGGTTTGTGGAAGTCCAGTTTAGCCGGCATACAGTCGGAAGGCATTCCTATGGTAGGGTCTGTCTGAAATTCCTTAAGGATTTCCAGATGACCCACCATATTGCCTGGCTTGATATTTCCTTCCGCCTGCATTTTCAGGGCCATAATTGAAGCATCCTTTTTAATATGCAGGTGTAACGGTGTCAGTCCTAGAAGTGTCTCCACCCCCGCGGTTGGACATGACTTCATTGAGCCCGTAACACCGATGCAGGCTACACGCTGAACCTTATTCAATAAGGTTTGCGTTGTCTTCTGCTCAGTTTTAGGCCACCATACAACCGATGCGTAGGTGACCATAGGCCTAATGATTGTAAGAAATGACCAGTAGATCATTTTTGGTCGTAGTCCCCAAGTACGCCCATAGAGTCTTTGACAGGCCCAGAGAGCCTTGATGGCTCTATTTTGAACTTTCAACAAATGTTGGTTCCAGTTCAGTCTTTGATCTAGGATAACCCCTAGATATTTAACCTCGCTGGAAAAAGGCACAGTAGTACCGTTTAACGAGGGAGCTGTAAGCGCAAGCTTTTTCCTCCTCGTAAAAGGAACAATGACAGTTTTGCTTGGATTGACACTGAGTCCTTCCTGGTAACACCACTGCCATATTATATTGAGTGCATTTTGCATGCGATCAGAAATGACCTCATCAAACTTGCCTCTGATTATGATAGCCACATCATCCGCATAGCCCTGGACATCAAACCCATGGCTACTCTGAAGGACCAGTAGTCTGTCAATAACCAATGACCACAAAAGAGGAGATAGTACGCTTCCTTGGGGACAGCCCTTTACCGCCTTGATGGTTACTGACTCGCCACCTAGTCTGGCAGTAATCTCACGATGTTCCAGCATGGAACGGATCCACCTAATTGTAGAAAGTGGAACCCTTTTTCCCATGGCTGCCCTCTCTATAGATCCATAGGAGGTATTGTCAAACGCCCCCACAATGTCCACAAAGGCACAAAGGGCAATTTCTTTATATGTCACTGCTTTTTCAATCCTCGTGACTAGCCCGCTAAGGGCCATAACCGTGGATTTACCAGTTTGATACGCAAACTGGTCCCGATGCAGCGGATTCTTTCCAAGGACCTCACTTCTTATTTGATAGTCCAGGATTTTTTCCATCGTCTTCAAAAGAAACGATGTGAGGCTAATTGGCCGATATGCCCTGGCCTGGGTGTCTGGACGACCCCCGCCCTTTGGTATAAAGACCACATTTACTTTCCTCCACAGTTTCGGAATATAGTTAAAAGCATAACTTGCCCGAAACATCTGGATCAAGCTGGGGAGTATTTCCTCAATACCTTTTTGAAGTAAAGCTGGAAAGATACCATCCCCTCCAGCGGATTTGAAAGGTTTGAAAGACCCAATGGCAATAGCCCATCGCACCTTGCTGGGTGTGAAAATTTTCCCAGAGAGACTCCAGATCCTACTGTGAGGCGTATACTCCACCTCACTTGAAGGATCATGCGAGTCCTCTTGGGCTCCTACCACTACTGAATCCGGAAAGTGGGTCTCTAACAGTACCTCTAAGGTTTCCTTCCGGTTTTCAGTGAACCCCCCATCTTGCTTCTGGAGAAGTCCTAAACCATTTGAATGGTCCCTGGAAAGGACTTTCTGGAGACGAGCTGCAGAGGGCAATTCATTGATTCCCTCACAGAAATTTCTCCAGGTAGCCCTTTTGGATCTCCTTAGTTCGAGATTATATTCCGTCAAGGCCATCTTATACTCGCCCCATTCACCGGTGCGTTTAGCCTTGTTGAATAATCTTCTCGATTTTTTCCTCAGTTTACCCAGCGTCCCGTTCCACCAAGGGACCATCTTTGTGGACTCTCTTCGCTTAACTGGGCAGCTGTTCTCGTAAGCCGAGTGTATAGAATTATGCAGCTGGTTTGAACAATATGCCGATTGAATAATATGCAAGCAGTGATACTAACGACACCTATCTAAAAATGTCGGAAATTTATTTGTACACCCAATATGTAAGATACTGTTGTGTCCTGGCCTTATGATTTTAATTTTGGCTATAATTTTTAGGCTCAGACCTCTTGAACCGGCTACTTTTTAATGTGTAGGTGCAGTGGTGAGTGCCACAGTATTCTCTCAAGGGCAGCTGTTTGACAAATCCTCATTGCTCCAGTTGCACCCACACAGATTAACCTCTGGATCTTGTCCAGTATTCTCCGTGCACCAGTCTGCTCCGTCTTTGGACACCACACAAACACCGCGTAAGAGACCATGGGTCTTATGACGGCTCGGTAGAGCCAAACCAAAATTTGTGGGCGCAGTCCCCACGTTTTGCCAATCATTCTGTGGCAGGTATTCGTCTTGTTTGTGATATGATTTAAGTGGGGATTCCATGTTAATTGTCAATTTCTGATCAAGTTCGACACCCAGATATTTAACTAGGGCTATCGGTGGGACGACAGTTTTCCTCCGGTTAGTAAAGAGAGTGCAGTTGACCTTGTTTGGATTTACCGTAAGGCCTACCTCCGTGCACCACTCATTTACTACCTCTAGGGCTTATTCCATTCTTTTCCGTACTGTATTTGCGAATCTGCCCCTAACCATCAAGACTAGGTCGTCCGCATAGGTAATGTTCGAGAAGTCTAAATTTTTCAGTCTGGTAAGTAATTGATCCATCACAATCAGCCAAAATAAGGGAGAGATAACACCTCCAAACTAGTATTATCAAAAGCTTCCTGGATATCAATAAAGGAGCATAGTAATAATTCTGGAGCGTGTCTTCGATTTCCGAAGTCAGCTCGTGTAGAACCGTTTCTGTTGATTTGCCTGCTTGGTAGGCGTGCTGCCTAGAGTCCAGAGGGTATCTTTGGAGAGTGTTGGATCTGATACAAAGTCCCAGAATTTTCTCCATGGTTTTCAGTAAAAATGTAATCTCCTCTAGGGATCTTTTTCCCGCTTTTGGGATAAAAATCACTCGAACCTCCCTCCAGCATTTTGGAACATATTCCAAGCTGTAGAGCGAGGAATACGCATTCCCCTCCCGGTGATTTGAAAGGGCCAAATGATTTGATTGCCCAGCTTATCCGTTCTGGCGTAAAAAACCGTGTTGTTGCTTCCCCGAGAACTCATGAGTCCCCTTTGGAACCAGATTCGGACGTAACCTACTTGCGTTGGATTCTTCCTGATCCCTCAGTACTACACATTCTGGGAAGTGACCTCTCGCTAGACATTTCAGAGTCTCCTCCCTGGTTATGGTTGTACCTCCACTTGCTTTCCTAACAGATCCCAAGGGATTCCTGCGCTCCAAGGAGAGTGCCTTCTGGAGTCGACACGCCATAGGTAACTTGTCTATTTTCTTAGAGAAGTCTCTCCAGCTTAGTCTTTTGCTCTGCCTAAGAGCTATGTGGTATTGGGTAAGGGAATTCTGATAGTCCAATCGTTCGTACTCTTAGGCCTTTAAAAAGTTATCCAAAAGTCTATCGTTATAGACTGGCCAGTTGGTTCGTTTTGGTTTCCTTAACATCAACTTTTGTCTCGAAGGGATATTGATATCAAACCTGATGTACATATGATCTGAGAGGGATGCTTCCTTGGACACATGCCAGTCGAGAATTGCACTGGAGCTACCCATGTCAGACAGGGTAAGCTCCAGTACCTCTCTCCTAACAGCATTCACAAAGGTCGCATCACTACCTTTATTGTTTACTGCTAAGTTGTTACTAATGCAGAATTCAAAAAGTTGCTCACCTCTTAAATTGGTGTTGCTGCTTCCCCAGACTACGTGGTGTGCATTAGCGTCGCAACCAATGATGAATTTTTGGTGGTGAATCGTACAATAATTCACGAAGCTCTATATCAATTATGGAGGAGGGTCATTTTCTTCCCCGGGAAAATATGCAGAAGTGATGTTAATCACCCTCCTGCCTTCTTTTGGTAAGGGGATTTCTATTGAGACAGCCGTGATGTCCCTAGAAATAAATTGCTAAATAGAGTCCACTATATCTGCAGCCGTGTCGTAGACTAGGTTACCTGTATTGGCTGCAAAACCTTTAATCTTCCCATTGTTGGTCCAAGGCTCATGTGTGAGCAATATCCCAGTAATTAATCATAAAAAGACGGTTTAGAGGGCACTGTGGCCCTAAGCCACTCTGCCGTTTCTTCATCAGCATAGCTAACCGTGAGCCAACCGTTTTTTTTGCGACATCCCAGGAATTTGGGCTAACACTGTGTCCATTATGGCATAATATATTGCCAGAATCTGGACAATGCCCAGTTTTGTTTCAGGGAAGCCTTGGTCGGTAATCTCCAACCTGATAGCCCTTACTGCATTACCATACGTTGTGGCCATGTCGGCCCTGTTCTCTGGGCAACTTTCCTTATTGTCGCAATGGCAACTTTCCCTCTCTTTGCCGCGATGCCTTTGGGGGTAGAGTCGTCATCCGACCTATTCCTCTTATTTGTTGGGACAATTCTGTCCCTGATCTTCTCCTTACACTGCTGTAAGGCACCGTCGCGGGGGACCCCTGACCGAATTAGATGGGACAGACCTCTCCTCGCGGCCCCACTGAGGCGTGTTTTCCTTTTTGATGTCTCCTCGAGCTAAGCTTGCAGAACAGCAGAGCTTACCCTAAAGGAAGTTTACGTAACTGGTATTACTGCACAACTTTATTCCCCCCTTCCACAAGACGCCAGACCCCCAAAGAGAGTTGGAGATTGGGAAATTTCTTACACCTTTTTATTGGTAAGTTTTTTCTTATTATGTAATGTGATTTTAAATAATAAAAAAATGAAGTATGATACCACAAAGGGGTTGTAAAAAAAAAATTAAATATAAGAACATTTCATCTTTGCACACGAAAGGTGTCAAGTAATTATCACTAAACAACAGGAAACTGTGGCGATCGCGTCCCAAAGTTAACGCCTCATTGTAAATCTTCTTACGTTAAAAACTCTCGCGAGACTTTGAAGCACATATTATATGTAATTGTATAAATTCAAAATTACTTGTTTATTGTTTATTTCTTACTTGTATATTACTTGTTAATATTATACTTGTATATAGAGGAAATAATGAAAATATTTATGTATTGTACCTAATAGCTAGATGGACTTTATTGCACGGTACCGTAACACATATACTTAAACGTTTTTTTTACACTGAAATTTATGTCCAAACAAATTGTAACAAAAACAGTTAGTTGTTCTCGATATCTTAGCAATAAAACATGAAAAATTATAAAAGTACATAACCGAGTTTAATTTTTATATTTGCATCAAAAAAATTGATTTGTAAGTGGCAAGGGCATTGGTTTCATGTGTTATGCAAATAAATAGTTGTGTGTGACATCTCAAAACTACGGAGTCTTTAACCTATATTTGGCGCAGCCGTCCGGTAGTGTAGTGAAAGAGTGATTTGGGTAACAGAGCAGGATTAGCGAATAAAAGCTAATTCAAAGTGAATCCGAAAAGGAAAATTTTTAAATTTTCGTGAATTTTTTTTTACATCTCTGGCTGAATGCACCTAATTAACCGCCAAGAGGACTAAGAATTCGCCACCACACATCACAAAGCAGCACTAGAACCTGTGACACGACTACAACGATAATCTCCCCAGGTAACACAGTTTATATAATTTTTTTTTATTAAATTTTTTAAATTATATTTGGTTACCGTTTTGGCAAACGTGTGGAACTATAAGATAGCCACAAAACTGCCACTCATACCCGTGCACTACAAGATATACACGGAAGAAAAAAATAATTAACAAAAAAGTGAATGAGAATCGTCAGATCGATCTCAATCACGAAATGGAACCAGTGGTTAACGAGTTAACTGCACAATTGAAAGTAGTTATTGAACAATTGCAGAAAATGACCGTGAAATCGGAACAGCACGAACGAACGTTGGCATTTCTGTAACAAAATGCAATACAAACTGCAGAGGCACAGAAACCTGTTGTAGACCAATAGCAGTTGATTTATTCAGAATACCGGACCCAATAAAATTGGTACCCGAATATGACGGTAAACGAAAACAATTGTTTGCTTGGCTAGTGTCTGAACCACAATTTAAATTATATTTGCAATCAGTAAGCAATAAAATAAGGGGTAAGGCAAAAGTCGCAATATGTCTAGCCCGAAACCGACAAAATTACGAAGAAATTAAACAAATTCTAATAGAAACTCTAGAGGATAAACAGGAGTTGTCCTTTTGTAAGTCGCAACTACGGGCGACCAAACAAAGTGAAAATACGATAGTTCACATTTATTTTCATAAAATAAAAGAAAATGTCCAGAACATTAAAACTTTAACGAGACAAAACGCTACTTATAGTTACTCAAGGGCCGCGATAACCGCTTTTATCGAAGAAGGTGCCTTGGCGGCATTTACGAAAGTTTTATTTCGGTTAAGCCCAAGCGGCTAAACCAAAAAACAATAGAGGAAGCGTAAGCTTTTCTCTGTAAACTTAGCTCCAGCGAAAAAATCTCAGGAAATTCTCGTAGAGCGACTAATCAGGTTCCACCCATTTAACCTAAAGTTATTAACCCGTACCAAAAATCTGAAAATTGGAATGAGTATAATCCACCGTTGATGTTTCTATGCGAACTAGGAACATGTTTAATAAAAAAATGGTAAACATACACGAAATCAATTCAAAGAACGAAGAACAAGGAATTGAATATGTAACACCAGAAAACCTTCCGAACGAATTTGAAGTAAATTCAATAAATTTTCAGGAAGACCAGGAGGAGAATACAGAAGATTAAATTTTCTTCCTTACCTTATATGCAAGGACACACAAAATAATTAAAATATAAAATTAATAATAGATACCGGAGCAAATAAGAATATCATAAAAACCGGTATCATTCCCAAAAATTTATTAAAAACACAAGAAGTTTCTGTAAAAAATATTCTAGGAACTCACGTAGTAAATACCAAAGGTCAAATTAATTCCCTCGGTCAAGAATAGTCATTGATTATCGCAAATTAAATGAAAAGACAATCGATGACAAATTCCCCTTGCCCCAAATTGAAGAGATTCTAGATAACTTAGGAAAATCAACCTTTTTCACAACGTTAGATGTAAAATCTGGCATCCATCAAATACCGATGGACGAAAAGTCACAAGGCCCATTTGGCCTGAAAAACAGCCCAGCCACATTTCAGCGTACCATGAACCATGTGTTACAAGGGCTACTAGGAAAAATCTGCCACGTCTACTTAAACGATATTGTAATTGTGACAGAAAATCTTACAAACCACTTACACAACCTAGGCACAGTCTTCAAAGGACTCTCAAAATTCAATCTTAAAATACAACTAGATAAGTGCGAATTTTCAAAGGGAGAAACGGAATTTTTGGGACACATCATCACAGAAGAGGGAGTGAAACCCAACAAAAAAAAAATACAGAAAATTTTACAATGGCCTTTGCCCAGAAACTAAAAAAGTAGATTAAGCAATTTCTAGGACTTTCTGAACACTCAATACTACATCAATTAATTACGCCACAAATGAAAAGGAGGCATAGGCTATAATATGTGCTATTAAAAAATACGATACCAGTACGGTAGCAAATTCACGTTGGTATCAGACCACAAGCTTCTAACATTCATAAATTCTTCGGAGAAAAATTCGAAAATCTTAAGATGGACACTAGAATTAGAAAACTACGACTACGATGTAGTTTACAAAGAGGGCAGAACAAATGTAGTGGCAGACGCAGTGAACGAATAACACGCCACGTGAATCCGAAGAAGTCCCAGAAAACACCCCAAATGATAATAGTGATGAAATAGAAACAATTCACTCAGCGAACACAGCAGACGATTACTTTATCCACTTCGATGACAGACCAATTAATTACTATAGGAATCAGTTACTCTCCAAAATTTCAAACATAGGTGTTATCATTTCGGAAGATATCTTCCCAAATTTCAAAAGAATCATTATTTAAAAAAAAACGACATTACACAGTTTTTAAAGGTTCACCATAATGGAAAATAATCGGCAACAATGGCCCCCAAAAGTCTATACGATAAAATCCAAACCTCATTTAGACGAAACTTTTGTCAAAATGGTCATTTTGTGACAGTCACAGAATATAATAATAACGAAAGAACACGAACGTGCACATAGGGGGGCACAAACGTAGTCGAAAGTCAACTAAGGCGAGCATACTTCTTCCCTCGAATGGGAAAGAAAAACAGAACCCACATTAATCCACGCAATATCTGCAACGTGCATAAATATGACCGTAAGCTTTACAAGATAGCCACGGCCGATCACAAAGAAGCCGTTACATATTGACATTTTCAATATAAACAGAAACAATTTTCTTTCAATTATTGACTCATTTTGCGAGCAATCAGAACAAAAAATATAACAGATGTAACAATTGCTCTTAATATATATTTTACCCTCTCCGGAATACCGAACAGTATCATCTGTGACCACGAAACTACTTTTCAATCTACCCAATTTAAAGAATTTCTAAATAGTCATCAGCGTTGTCATCAGAATCGAGAAAACCCATACTACGGTGATCGAGATATTCAATACAAATAAGCTTAAAACAGCAAGCCCAAATACTTCAACTGGCATCGAACTGTTACTGGCTTCACACCAAATGAAGTTATATTCAATTAAAATAACTTTATTGCCCCGCAGAAATTCAAGCACGAGCAAACAACATATTCCAAACAGTTAACAACAATTTGGAAAAAGTAGCAATGACAAAGGGGAAAACAAAACGATACAAAAGAAGAATCACCCAATCTTATACCCTAGACACACTGCGATTTAATAAAACCGATTTAGTGAAATTTTCAAGATTAGTCGCAGTGTGTCAACCACGGTTTAGCTAATCCCTTGGTTTTTCCATAGAATACTTAAACTAGTTTAGCTAAATCAGATTTATTAAACCACAGTCTGTCTAGGGTATTACAGAGGGTCAAATTGTGTTTTTGAAAACAAACATAAAATCAAAAGCAAGATGAATGGAAACCAAAATTCAAAACACTAAAGTTAAAACATTCCATACAAGTAGAAATATAAAACGGAATAAAAACTAAATAAAGAGAGTAAAGAAAGATCAATTTTTCTCTTAACTGAATGTCTAAGAAAATCAATATCTTGAGATTTTCACCGAACGGCAAACATCCCACTATGATATTTCGGTAGGCCTATATGTGTGCTTTGATCATGCCAACCCGTTAAAAAAGTTATTGGGGTTTACCTAGTTAATCCTAGATTATTAAAAAACGTTAAAAATTTTGTCTTAAGCATGTCTATGAAAATCAATATCTTGAGATTTTCACCGATCGGCAAACATAGACGAGATATTTTTTTTCGCACTTTTAAGTACTTGCGGTGAACCGGTGGTAGATTGAAAAGCCACTATTGCTTCAGTTTTTCATTAAGTTAGCTTGATTTATGTTGCATTTAATTTTTCGGATTGCATTGATTTGAGGGTTGAGTTGGGCATCGAGTTTGGGGTTAATTTCGAGGTCGAGTTGGAGGTTGAGTTAATATTGAAATGAGAGCTGATTTAGTGATTGAGTTGAGCGTTGAATTTTAAGTTGAGTTGAGGATTCAGTTGGGGTGAAGTGGGATTGAGTATAATTGGTTTAGGTGGGGCTTTATTTGGAGTGAGGTGCTGGTTGAGTGGGAAATTAATTTGGGTTGAGTTCACGAAAGCATGTATATTTCCCGGACCATGTTGATTTTGGTGTTGAGTTGGGTTTGAGTTTGGGGTTGAATTGAGAGCTAGGTTTGGGGTCGAGTGGTGTTGATTCAGTGTGGATTTAGGGAGTTTGCGAGTTGAGTTTGAGTTGGGGTTGATTCAGTGTGGATTTAGGGTGTGAGTTGGTCGTTGAGTTTCTGGTTGAGTTAAAAGTAGCGTTTAGGGATTAAGTTGAAGTTGAATTGATGGTTGAGTTGCAGGTTAGGTCAGGGTTGGTTTGGTGATTACGTAGAAGGCGTTGGGATTGGTTAGGAGGTTGAGTTGAACATTAAGTTGGATGTTGAGTTGGCTGGTTCAGTTAGGAATAGATTTGAGAGTTGAGTTGGAGATATGCCTCCACTTGCAATTAATTTGTGGCTCTTCAGTCTTCTTTCAAAGCAATATTACAGTCGGAATATGGCGTCAGGTGAGTAATTTTTATTGTGGCATTGAGAGGACAAACTATATACATATTCTAAATATATTAAACATATTATCTATTGAACATGAGAAAATTATTTATTATAATACATTTTAAACATACAATTATTATACGCTATCTTGTCAGTATAATTACAGCTGGAGGAAGCTGAAGATTGCACGGAAATATTTTCAGTCAATGGATTTCTAATTTGTTCTCAAATTTTTGAGAAGGTTCTCATGATGGTTAGCACTCAATTGCAAATAAGGTTGCAGGGAAGCAGCACTATTATGTCCAATAATCTTAATTATTTCTTGAGGACTAATACATGCTTGCGAAAACTGACTAACTGCGGTTGACCTATGCGAATGGTTTGCAATTTTCACTTTTTTAGTGTTGATTCTGCTGATGTTTTCTGCTGCAGTTTTTGTCCATTTTCTAATTTCGTTTTCTCCTAAAGGTACACTTTTGTACCAATAACTATTTTCATATTTATCTCAATCTTTGTTTAACATCAGGAAAAGGCGATCCGTTTTGATGTTGGGCGTACAGTGGCTGTCAGTGGTGTTTTTGTCACCCACTTGCGCAGTTTTCCCAAAAATTGAATTATATTCGACGTATCCTGTCGGAGACCATATAGTTGTCTATTTCTACTGACATACAATGAAAAAAATTCTTCTGTAGGCCGTAAGGAGTTTTTCATTAAACGTTTGCAAAATTTTTTGGTGCTCAATTAAGGTCAATCCTACTGAACTTTGGTTACATTTACTTGTTATACCTTTTCAAATGCAATACCTTTAAAATGGTCAATAATTTTATTGAACTGGTTATAGTAAGTTTGCTGAATGTGTTTAGCAGTAAGCTTCCATAATGTTTTTAACACACCTTTTTTATATTCTTCGCCATGTGGTACATTGGTATAACTCTTTGGGCCTTCAGCCAAAAATTACGGGGAGGGGGAAAGATATTTCTACTTTTTTTCAGTAGATATATTATGAGCGATTGGCCTCTGTATTTTTCTGATTTACCAAATCGAAAATATTGGGATTGCCATGAACAATTAATATATTTCACTATAAAAAATGCCGAAAAATCAATTGATTACAGACAGACAAATTAAATTCTTAATAAATCAAAAAATAAAGCAATCACAAATTTTTATTTGCTGTGTTCCATTTAACGTGGCAAAATACACACAAGTACTTCTGACTGCACGCAGCTCTCTTGCTAAATTTTATGAGTAGTTTGCTTTTCGAATTTATGACGACTTCGTTACCAGAATATTTAGTACCACTAATCCATATTATTTTAATGCAATAATAATGTTACGTAATTAATTAATTATTTAAAAAATCGAGCCTCAGATATTTTTACAAAAGCAAAACACACGCCTTCTTTTAAGCAAAACCAAATATTTCAGCACTTAGCAGAAATACTGTGTAGTAACTGTAGTACATATGCCCTAACAGAGATTTTTTTTTTTTTTTTTTATTTGCACTAGCCCCAAAAATAGGAGCCATATGGCCCGGTTTCAAGATTTACAATTTATATACAAAATTATATTTTATTTATTTATTTATTATATTTTCCTCTTATTCAACTTTCATTCATCGATCCTCTTTCATACTATTATCCCATTCATTTTAATAAATTCATACACCTCCTTATACCCATTTGTTCCCATCCGTAATAAATCATTCAAATTCCTTGCACTCATAAGGACATCGAACATTCTTCTACTCTGAGTAAAATTAGGACAGTGCAGAATTAAATGTTCAACGTCCTCCACAATCAAACATCTTTCACATAAATCATCCTCAATCAAATGACGTTTCTTTAGACTTTCTTTCCAATTTCCATGATTCAATCTTACTTGTTCCATCGTTCGTATCATTGCAGTGTTCCCTTTGAGTTCCTTAAAGAAAGGTTTACTCAAAGGAGCTTTGCACAATTCAAAGTACTTCTTGCCTTTCACACGACCCTTTTCAACAAATTCCCCCTCCCATTTTCTCCACAGATTCACCTGAAATACATGAAGTACATCTCTTGCATCCATAAATTCATATTCAGTTTCTTCCTCAAGCATACAACCTCTTTTCGCAAGCATATCAGCTCTTTCATTACCCTCAATCTGTAGATGCGAAGGTATCCATTGAATGATCACCTCGCTCCCACAAGATTGAAGGTATTCATATATCATTTCAACATACAAATTGCCTTGAGTACCCCCACCCCTGTTAATTAAATCCAATCCGCTCTGGGAGTCGGAGAATATAACTACTCTCCTCCTCCCTTCTGTCATTGCCAACTTAATTCCTTCCATAATCCCAATCAACTCTGCATTCATTATACAGATGTTACCATTAATTCTCAGCATTTTCTCTTTTTTCATAGTTGGAATAAATATTCCCACACCTACCCGATCCTCATTTACACTAGCATCTGTATACACTTCCACATGTGCAAAAAAATTCCATTGCATTTTTCTAAATTCTCTCTTAACCGATAACTCATTCATCATCGCTTTTGTTGTGTCTCCAAAATTCAAACACACCGTAAGACCGTTCGGAGGAACTCTCGGACACACTTGTCGGATCTTGGAAAATAAGTGAATATTTTCCAAAATTATCTTCGCCCTTTGTGTCTTTCGGAAAACCGTTCCTCCTTGCAACCTTTTTTTTTTTTTTTTTTTTTTTTTTTTTTCGTCCCTGCCCAAAAGCGGCTAGCACTACGACCTAAAAGATCTTTTGTGCTGTTGGGTACTGTTACTTCAGGAGCTTCTCCACCTCTCTAATAAAGGCGAGAATGCTATTTATAGAGGCCAATTTACATTTCTCCGGGGTCAGATACCTCTCTTCAAAATGAATCCACCTCCGTGTGCACAGAGCAACACACTCACATAGTATGTGTTCTGCGGTTTCTGTCTCTTCCAAACAGAGTCGGCACTCCGTCTCTGTGGACAGGTTCATTTTGTTCAAATGATATCTCAGGTTACAGTGACCTGAGAGAAAACTCACAAGTTTCCTAATATTTCCTTTGCTGAAATTGATCGCCAAATTTTTGTGGTGAAATGGTCTGATCAAAGATTTGGCTTGTCTAAGGCCGGGAATACAGTTCCAATAAGTCAAGCACTGTATTTTTTCCCATTTACTGATTGTGTAGGTTGCAGAAGCCCACGGGATACCACAAAAAGGCTCAGGGCCAATGAGTGTAGTCGACGAGCCTGCCCGTGCAAGTTCGTCGGCTATCTCATTTCCAGTGATGCCCATGTGACCAGGCACCCACCACAACCTTACTTTGTTTTGACAAGAGAGAGATTGTAGCAGTTTATAACAACTTTGAACCGACTTGGAAACCAAGCAGTTAGAAGCCAATGCTTTCAGTGCTGCTTGGCTGTCAGACAAAATGTGGATGGATGCGCCTTTAAGACCTTTGGTCATAATAATAGAGGCGCAGATTTCGATGGCGTGAATTTCGGCTAGAAAAACACTGGGGTAAGTACCCAGTGATTTCGATATTTTGTGATTGGGTCCAAAGACACCAATGCCGACTCCACTATCCATTTTTGATCCATCAGTGTACCAGACTAGGCTGTTAGGTTCCATCTGCGGTAACCCAGTATCCCAGTCTGTTCTATCGGGGATTGTTACCACGAAATTCCTGCCAAAGCAGAGTTCTTTCGGCATAACGTCCGGGACACTAAAGAACATATTCAGGTCTGGAAGTTCATTCAAAATGTCCAGGTGACCCATATGGTCATCATGACTGTATTGATTCGCGAGCTTCAATCTAGCTGCACAGGTAGCAGCTGATTTTTTGACGTGGATATGAAGTGGAGTGAGCCCGATGAGAGCTTCCATTGCCGCCGTAGGGCAGGTGCGCATAGCACCTGTAATTCCGAGACATGCTAGTCTCTGTAATGAGGTCAGCTTGTTCATAATAACTTTTTGCTGTACCTTAGGCCACCAAACTATTGCCCCATATGTTACAATTGGCCTCACTATCATGATGTACATCCAGTAAATCATTTTTGAGTTCAGGCCCCAGGTCCTGCCGAACATACGCCGGCAGGCCCACATGGCCCTGGCCGCGCGTTCGGTAGTTGAAGTAATATGAGAGTTCCAAGTTAGTTTCTTATCTAGGACAACACCCAGATATTTGACTTCATTGGAGTATCCGATATTTATATTATTAAGACTAATTGAACCAAGGTTCAAATTACGTCTTTTGGTGAAGGGCACCAGGACTGTTTTGCTAGGGTTAATCGAAAGGCCCTCGCCAGTGCACCAATTCGAAATAACAAGCAAAGCCTGTTGCATGCTGGCGGACATCGTACGTTCATGCCCTCCAGAGACTATGATAACCAAATCGTCCGCATAACCAATGGCATCGTACCCAAGTAGATGTAAATTATCAAGCAACTCGTCGATCACGAGTGACCACAGCAAAGGGGACAGGACACCGCCCTGCGGACACCCTCTTGCTGCCGTAATCGTGACTGACTCATTACCTAATTTAGATGTAATCTTCCTACTAACCAACATGGAACTAATCCAGTGGTTAGTCGGATCGTCAATACCTCTACGCTTGATTGCCCTAGCAATTGAGTCGTATCCAGTATTGTCAAAAGCTCCCTCAATATCCAGAAATGCACACAGAGCAATTTCTTTCGAGCGATAGGCTGCTTCAATCTTGGTGACAAGTAGATGCAGCGCACCCTCTGTGGATTTGCCTTTCCTATAGGCGAATTGATTTGGATTTAGAGGTCTGGTTGCCGTTAACCAGTCTCTGATATGAAGATCTATAAGTCGTTCCATGGTTTTAAGAATAAACGATGTAAGACTGATAGGTCGAAAGGACTTAGGAAGTTCACATGGCCGATTGCCAGGCTTTGGGATAAAAACCACGTTTACTTGACTCCAAGCCTGTGGTATGTGACCCCAATTGAAGCTAGTTCTAAACAAGGCCACCAGAGCAGGGGTAATCAAGTCCAGGCCCCTTTGAAGGAGGGCTGGGAAGATTCCATCCCCTCCTGGAGCCTTGAAAGGCTGAAAAGAGTTAATGGCCCATTTGACTTTATCCGGAGTAAAAAGCTTACCGGATAAACTATTAACCCAACCCATATTTACACCCATGTGTGTACCAGATATGGAGTTAGTGATTGTATTTGTGTCGCAAACAGTGCAGCCCGGAAAGTGCACTTGAAGCAGGGTTTCGAGCGACTCTTTGCGACCTGATGTATAACTACCATCGGATTTCAGAAGAAGCCCAATCCCGTTGGACTGATCTTTAGCTAGAACTTTATGGAGTCGAGCAGCTGTAGGTATATCCTCGATATTTCCACAGTTTTTCCTCCACGTGAGGCGTTTGGAACGCCTTAGTTCTGTGTTGTAACTGGTTAGGGCTTGCCTATATTCATTCCACTCATTGGAATGCTTTGCCCTATTAAATAATTTCCTAACCTTCTTACGAAGTTTAGCCAGCTGTTCGTTCCACCATGGAACTTTGCGATTAACCACAACGTTACGCACCACACAGCTGCTTTCGTAGGAAGATAGGAGCACGTCATTAAGCAGACCAGCTGCGGTTTCTAGGTCACTAATTGAACTCAAAGATGTTGGCAGCATGTCTGCTTTGATAAATAAAATATCCCTATATGTTTTCCAATTTGTAAAACAAGGGATACGACGCTCTGTTGCCTGTATGATCACTCCCGGTATATCGAACCTGATGTGCATGTGGTCCGACAGAGAAGCTTCGCTTGAAACATGCCAGTTTGCAACAGAGTTGGAAATAAACTGACTTGACAAAGTGAGGTCCAACACCTCTCGCCGAGTCGAGTTTATGAAAGTGGGGTTCGAACCTTTATTTAAAATGTCTATGTGACTACTCATAAGATAATTTAAAAGGGACTCACCTCTGCCATTTGTATCACTGCTGCCCCAAATGATATGGT
Source organism: Tipula vernalis (assembly GCA_958295665.1). Classification (NCBI taxonomy): domain Eukaryota; kingdom Metazoa; phylum Arthropoda; class Insecta; order Diptera; family Tipulidae; genus Tipula; species Tipula vernalis. The sequence goes on along the minus strand of OY282560.1, from coordinate 148,178,430 downwards.
GTGCATTAGCATCGCAGCCTATGATGAAATGCTTGTTTTTTAGGTTGCAGTAATCCACCAGATCCTGTACAACTACAGGTGGAGCACTAACCGACTCACCAGGGAAGTACGCAGAGGCACATATTGTCTCCTGCATTCCCCTGCTAGTCGGAACCTCCAGGATTACTGCAACCAAATCCTTAGTGGTGAACTCTGGAATTGGAAGAACGTTAATATTAGATGAAACAAATATTGCTGCTCGGGGAACTTCCTCCCTTCGATCGTAAATCAACTTACATGACTTGAGGTGGAGGCCTCTGATTTTTCCTCCATTAACCCAAGGTTCCTGGATAAGGCCAAGGGTTAAGTGTTGTTTCGCGAACCTGTTGCAAAAGGTATCCGAAGCTCCTTTTGCGTGATGCAGATTCGCTTGTAGTACCCTAATAGTACCAGCCATACTGGATGATTAGGGTAAAGGAGCTCTACGCTCCTGGCTGCTTGCCAGCCGTCTGCTTTGCGGGATTTGGCCTGTTTCTGCCACTTTTCCCAGTAACACCCCGAGCGCCCATATGCTTAATTTTCGGGGTGAGTGCTGATTTACTCGATCCCACAGTAGGAGTTGCGGAGAGATCCGTTGATCGTGCTCCCGACGAAGAGGCAGCAGGAACAGAATGCTCAATAGCGCTGCTGTTCCTGGATGCCTCCTCGTCTGTGATTGTGCCTACTACTGGGGCTGGTAAAGTACCCTCCTTACTGGAGCTGACTCCAGTGGTTGGGTTGGTAGAGGGGGAATCCTTCTTGAGAAGGAGTTTTATCCTACCAAAGCGGTATGCGATGTTCCCGTTGGATTCGCGTAGTTTCTTCATGGAAGACTCGCCTATGGCCATAACCAAATGGACGAGTACGCCAGTTGTCGTCCGTTGCAGTATCTTCCATGAGTTGGCCGCGAGACCATCGTTCTGCGCGGCCATGGTAGCGAGAATCTTCTCGCTAGTTAAGCTAAGGCTCTGTGGAAAGAACCCCCTAACGATGTTTGGCCGAGGAAAATCATCCTCTTCCACCAAAGTTATGTTCAGACCAATTTTTTCCCTTAGGCTTACAAAACTGTTCCTCATCCATTCCGCTGTGGAATGATCGGAACATATAAAAAATAGCCAACCTGTTCTCCGGAAACAGCCAAGGAATTGCGGCTTGTGGTTTGAGCCTTGCATCCCAATAATGAGGTCAATGACACACTCCTGTATGTTTGCCATTTGCTCCATACTAAGAGGATTGCCACTGAGATCACCTGGTACGATGCCCAGCTTAACACTGCCTGCTACCCGGCTGAAAGAGGGCTTTACCGGAGAAGGCCCTTCTTTTGCTTTTTTGGCAGGTGGTTTATTTGGTTCCGGAGCAACCTCAAAAGACCTCTCACGCTTACCACCAGACCTCTTGTCTAGGGTAGGAGCAACAGGCCCCGAGGATGCTTTCAGAGGGGTCGCGGACTTAGCAGCAGCTAGAGCCTCTTCTCTAGTTTTGCCTTCCTTGAGCCCCTTTTTAAAACGCCTTCTTTCGAAGAAGTTGAGCTTAACCCATTCCCCGGCGTTGAGGGACATGTTCCCAATATCAACACCAATGGTTGAGGTGCCCGATAACTGTGAGATTACACTTATGTTGTCGTCACAGAAGGTGTCCGTAGTAGAAGAGGTGGACTGTTCCACCTTTTCCTTGGTCCGGACGTTAAGATAATCAAGAGTGGTGGCCCTTGTGGCATCTACCATTCCATCATAGCTTAGGAGACCCAACTCAATAGCTGGTGAAGTTGATGCTTTTAAAGAGGCATCACCCTCTATGTTTTTTTTAAATTCGGTTTCCATTTGAATCCCACGAGTATCCGAGAAATGAAGGTCACCCACAGCAGAGATCGGTATACTGTGGGAAGGCTACTTTAAACCGGGGGTCGCCTGGTACCCGGAGTTCACATACTAAAGACTAAGCTCCCCCTTAGCCACGCAGCTCTCAGCGTATGTTGTCCCACCAAAGCTTGGGGCAATGGATTTACCGCCATTGCACGGTCGTGTAAGTTACTTGGCTACATTCTAGGATGCATTGCCCGGTTGTCGCCACGAGGAGGCGTAACTACACTAGGAAGAAGTCTTATGAGAATCGCATATCCTAGAAAGCTTTGACTCCTAAAACTACTCCTCCAACAACCTCCTTGCAACCTTACTTTCATCTCATTTACTAACACGTTGTCTTTGGTCAACATTCGCACAGTCTCTCGCACGGTGATCCATTCTCTCTTATAATTGAGAGGTGAATCACCCAATTCAGACCATAGAGTTTGTATTGGGGTTGAATTAATCGCCCCCAATACCACTTTAGCACATGCATTCGCAACTTTCATTAGCTTTTCAAACCCGACCTTGGACCCGTCACCATACACGCTTATCCCATATGCAATCTTGGAAGACACTAGCGCCTTTCGCAACATGTCAGTCACACTAGGATGAGCTCCCCATTTCGGTTTACTCACTCTTTTGATCACATTCAATCTGCTCTTGCAATTATCGGCCAACTTTTCCATATGCACCTTAAAACTCAATCGCTTATCAATCCAGATTCCCAAATACCTATAAAGTCACATATTCAATAATCCCGTTATATATTTTCACATCAATTCTTCGTTTTGAACGAAAAGCCATACTGTAACATTTTCTCGTATTTACACGCAAATTCAATTCCGTTAAACATTGTGTTACCTGATTCACACATTCCTGAGCCCGATTCAGTGCCTCGTCGATATTTCTTCCCTTGCCTATCAAGACAAAGTCATCTGCAAATTGCAGAATTACCTTGCCCGCGGATTTAAGTTCATGAATCGAGCTCGTATACAGATTGAAGAGAGTCGGAGAGATCTTATTCCCTTGTGGAAGGACGATATTCACGGCTCCCTCCAACCTGTACCCATTCCACACAAAACTAACTTACGCTCACTCATAAACTCGTTTACCCACTTACAAATTTTCCAAGGGAAACCCAAGTTTAAAAGAACCTGATATAGTTTCCCTGGAACCATATAATCCTACGCCCTCTCGATATCCAGAAAAACCGCCACAACATTCTTATTTTCCTTTCGTACTTCCCACACAAACTTTTCCACGCATTCATTAGCAGAGTGATTGCGCCGGAATCCAAAGGTGGTTTCTGGCAACAAATTACCCTCATTCACGAATTTATCCAATCTTCTTTTTATCATTTCATTCACCATCTTAACAAAAACATTCAACATACATACTCCTCTGAAATTTGTTGCCAGATTCCTATCCCTATCCTTCTTAGGAATTGGAACCACTCTGCTCTCCTTCCATTTTTCCGGTATCTGGATACTCATCCACACCTTATTTAGAATTTGCAACAACGTTTCCTTTGCCTCAAATTCCAAATCAACGATCATTCTGTAACTCACTCTATTAGTTCCAGGGGTAGTGGATTTTGATGAATCCAGAACCGCACAGAACTCGTCCCATTCAAATTCAAGATTCCTATCCCTATCCTTCTTAGGAATTGAAACCACTCTGCTCTCCTTCCATTTTTCCGGTATCTGGATACTCATCCACACCTTATTTAGAATTTGCAACAACGTTTCCTTTGCCTCAAATTCCAAATCAACGATCATTCTGTAACTCACTCTATTAGTTCCAGGGGTAGTGGATTTTGATGAATCCAGAACCGCACAGAACTCGTCCCATTCAAATTCAACACACATTTCATTTACAGATTCACTGTAATTTTCAGGTAACACGCATTCATTACTTTCACCTAAATTATTCCGTACATCGGTGATCATTTGTAGGAATTGATTTTCATTCTCTCTGTCATCTAAAACGGCATTTCTGCCTTGTGTTTCATGACCTCTCACTCTATTAAATTTATCCCATACATCCTTCGTTGTAGTTCTATGTATCATATGAGACACATACTCCCGCCAACTTTTCATTTTCGCTTTACGGATAGCTTTTTTTAGCCTTGCATTCGCCCGTTCATACCTTATCCTACACTGGTGGCATATACACCTATTAAATTCACTCAAGCTTATCCGTTTCCTTTTATACCAATACTGGATTTCATTGTTCCACCAACCATGTACCTTAATTTCATTCACTCTTATTTGCGTACTGCACATATCATTCACTCTCTGTATTTCATCCTCAAGTTGGTTGACCTCATTTATTTCATTCATCATGAGAATTTCATTCATACATCTGACCCATTTTTTGCTATTTATAATGCTCTTTTGCTCAATGTCTACATTTATACCACCTATACAAGCGTGAATCAAATAATGATCACTACCCAAATTCTCATCAGTAACATTCCAAGTGACGTGGGCCGCCAGCCCGCTAGACACTAAGGTAATGTCTATCGCGCTACATACGCCATCCTTGCTGGTCTTCCATCATTCAGTATTACAAGATCGGAATCCAGAATGAGGCCCGCCAACAAGTTTCCCCATGCATTATTCCTTTCACATCCCCATACCCCCGAATGTGCATTCATATCACCTCCCACAATTATGTCACTTTTTCCACGCATCCAGTCAAAAAATTTCTTAATATCCCTCAGACCTTTTTCTCTATCACCCGCAAATTCAATTGTGGTTGCATATACACTTACAATTAACAAATCTCTATCCAGATTCCGAGTTTTGGCTGCGACCACTTCAATGTGTTCAAAATCAGGGACCTGCACTGTTTGCAGCATGATATTGGATCGCGCCAATATCGCTACTCCCCCGTAACCATCGGCCCTCGGTCTGGATAGAAAATTGTAACCATTCACTCGAAACGTCTTGTTCTCACGTTCCCATGTATCACTTAATAGCATTACATTCACATAATTATTGGCCAGATAAGTCCGCATCATATCGCCGTTGGCATACATGCTGCGGATGTTAATCTGACCAATACACATACATTCATTGGATTTTACCATTCGCGCCGTCATGCGGCTTTATTCATTGATCTTTTCATCCTCTTCTACATCTATTATGATATTGAGCTCGTTTGGACTCAAAAATTTATATTTATTTTGGGATGCTGCTGCTCTTCCATCTGTAGTTTTAATTGTTGTTTCCTTTGTTGTTTGTTTTTGTATTTCAGCTGCTGCTGAAAAACTGCTTGTTGTCTCTTGTCTTATTGTTGTTGGATTGATTTCGTTGTGTTTTGTTTTATTAGTTTATGTTTGTTGATTTGTGTTGTGTTGATATCTTTACTTTTGTTGTTATTAGTGTTATTTGTATTAATATTATTATTGTTAATTTGATTATTATTGTTTGTTTCTTTTGACTTTTGATTTGTACTTTCGGTATTTGTTAGCTTCGTTTTTAATATGTCACTGAATAGAGGTTTCGTTTGTGCTGCCGTAGATGCTGGTGTTGTGTTTGCGTATTCGCGGTAATAAATTTCCTTAGCTCTGAAATACGTTATTCTGTCCATAGTTTTTATTTTCATTATTTCCTTTTCCATGCTGAAAGTAGGACAGTCCTTATCAAAAGTGGTGTGTTCATTTTGACAATTGGCACATTTGATGGGTGCACATTCAATCGTCTCATGTCCCTTTGGAATTTGCTTTGCGCATTTGGGACAAACCGGCACTCTGGTACATTTGATTTTTGTGTGTCCGTATTTCTGGCAATTATGACATCTCATTGGATTTGGAATGTATATCCTTACATTTAATTTCAAAAACCCTGCTTTGACATCATTTGGTAGCTCAGTCGTGTTAAACGTAAGTATATGCAAGGGCGCGTCTTTAAGCTCCCCGTTGATTTTCCTCTTGATCCTCTCGACTTTTGTAACCTTCTGACTCTGTAACTCTTTCACAATTTCATCAGGGTCTATATACATTAGGTCGTGGCTATATATCACTCCTTTGCTGGTATTCAAAAATTTATGTTCTTCCACTGACACTGGCATCTCTACGATCTTGGTTGCTTTCATCAATGCTAAATAACCTTCCTCTTTGCTGGTTAGCACTAGTAGGTCCCCACTACGCAATCTTTGTGTTCCATGTATGTAGCATGTTACCATTGCTAGCCCTTTTTCGATTAAAAACGGTGAAATGCCTTTAAAACTGTGTTCCCCATCTGTTTTCTTTATTACCACATATTTCTGACTGCCTTTGTCATCAAAAAATAATCTCCTTCTTTTTTGATTGTTTGTTTCCGATAATATAGGATTATCATGTTCCTTCATTTTCATTAAGGTGCTAAACCTATTTTTTGTAGGTATCGGCATCCTGCCCGTAGGCAGATACCGTTAAAGATTCACGGAAATTTGTTTTTTTTTTGTTTTTCGTCCCTCACTAAATGAAATTTGCACTTTTTTTCTCTCTGTTTGTATTAATTTGTTTGTAATAAAACTGTTTATATGCTTGCTGTATCAGCTGTGCACTCACTTAAATCACCAATTCAAAACACTAAATTAATTAATAATTACAATAAATATAACTAAAAACAAAAAATTTTTATTTCTAAATTGATGAGCTGTCAAAATTTGTGTTTCTCGCATGAAATCGCAAACAAGACTGCCCTAACAGAGATGTCGCCATATCGACATATTATAGACACATTTATTTTGATTGAATAAAACAAACAAATGTATATTAACTTGTATATGATGAGATAGCCGAGGTAGTAAGGTGATGGAGTGGAGTGAAGAAGGTCTAGAGTTCGAATCTAAACAACGCCAATGAAAATTTTTGATTTTGGATGAAAAATTTTGAACTGGGAATAATCCGAGAAGATTAATCGGGATCGAGATCGCTACAAAAAAAATTTGGTAAAATTCGTGGAAATAAAAAAACATAATTAAATTTTTGCTTAAAAAAAAAAGTCGGAAGTTTGAAGAATCGAACTTCAAACCTTTCGCACACCACTCCTTCATCTTACCACCCAACCACTCATCTATATATAATGTGCACTCAGTTTTTCGTTTAAATACTGATAAATTCGGACTTGGTGAAAAATCGCATACAAATTTTTGTTATTTTACCAGGCGAACAGAATTTAACAAACAACATAATTGTCAGCAACGTGACATTATTTTGTATCAAAGCCTGCCACTTCAAGTTATGTGACACTTGAACATACAAAATAAAGTCATATTGCTGACAATTCTACCTTCTTGTAATTTCTGTTCGCCTGTTAAAATGACAAAATTTTTTTACGATTTTTGATGAAAAAAAAAATAAAAATTAACTTTTTTTAATTAAAAAGGCAATCAGATAACTCTAGCAACCACCCAAATAGACAATTTGGAGATTTTTATTACAAAAAAATTCCTTCAGGTGCGCGGATCGAACTCGAGATCTCTATGGTTTTAATCTGCTCTCTTATGGTTAAGAGTTCGATCATCGCGGCTGAAGGATTTCTTTTTTGTAATAAAAAGCTCCAAATTTTCTATTTGGGTGGTTGCTAGAGTTATGATTTTGCCTTTTTAATTAAACAAATTTAATTTTTATTTACCAGGTGAGCAGAAGTGTAAAAAAAAAATTTTTTTTTTTTCATCAAAAATCGCAAACATTTTTTGTCATTTTAACAGGCGAACAGAAATTACAAGAAGGTAGAATTGTCAGCAATATGACTTTATTTTGTATGTTCAAGTGTCACATAACTTGAAGTGGCACGCTTTGATACAAAATAATGTCATGTTGCTGACAATTATGTTGTTTACAAAAGTAAAAATATTTCAGCACTTACCAGAAATACTGTGTAGTACATATGCCCTAACAGAGATGTCACCATATCGACATATATTATAGACACATTTGTTTTGATTGAATAAAACAAACAAATGTATATTAACTTGTATATGATGAGATAGCCGAGGTAGTAAGGTGATGGAGTGGAGTGAAGAAGGTCTGGAGTTCGAATTCTAAGCAACGCCAACTAAAAATTTTGATTTTGGTGAAAAATTTTGAATTGGGGATAATCCGAGAAGATTAATCGGGATCGTCGAGATCGCTACAAAAAAAAATTTGGTAAAATTCGTTTAAAAAAAAGAAAAAACAAATTTTTGCTTAAAAAAAAATAAAGTCGGAAGTTTGAAGAATCGAACTCGAAACCTTTCGAACACCACCCCTTCATCTTACCACCCAACCACTCATCTGTATATAATTTCTACTCAGTTTTTCGTTTAAATATTGATAAATTCGGACTTGGCGAAAAATCGCATACAAATTTTTGTTATTTTACCAGGCGAACAGAATTTAAAAAACAAAATAATTGTCAGCAACGTGACATTATTTTGTATCAAAGCCTGCCACTTCAAGTTATGTGACACTTGAACATACAAAATAAAGTCATATTGATGACAATTCTACCTTCTTGTAATTTCTGTTCGCCTGTTAAAAGGACAAAATTTTTTTACGATTTTTGATGAAAAAATTTTTTTTTTTTAAATTTCTGCTCACCTGGTAAATAAAAATTAACTTTTTTTAATTAAAAAGGCAATCAGATAACTCTAGCAACCACCCAAATAGAAAATTTGGAGATTTTTATTACAAAAAAATTCCTTCAGGTGCGCGGATCGAACTCGAGATCTCTATGGTTTTAATCTGCTCTCTTATGGTTAAGAGTTCGATCCTCGCGGCTGGAGGATTTCTTTTTTGTAATAAAAAGCTCCAAATTTTCTATTTGGGTGGTTGCTAGAGTTATGATTTTGCCTTTTTAATTAAAAAAATTTAATTTTTATTTACCAGGTGAGCAGAAGTGTAAAACAAATTTTTTTTTTTTCATCAAAAATCGCAAAAAAATTTTGTCATTTTAACAGGCGAACATAAATTACAAGAAGGTAGAATTGTCAGCAATATGACTTTATTTTGTATGTTCAAGTGTCACATAACTTGAAGTGGCACGCTTTGATACAAAATAATGTCATGTTGCTGACAATTATGTTGTGTTTTAAATTCTGTTCGCCTGGTAAAATAACAAAAATTTTTATGCGATTTTTCACCAAGTGCGATTTTATTAGAAACGAAAAAATGAGTAGAAATTATATAGAGATGAGTGAGTGGTTGGGTGGTAAGACGAAGGAGTGATGTGTGTTTGGAGTTCGATTCTTGAAACTTCTGACTTAATTATTTTTTTTTTTAAGCAATTGTTTTTTTTATTTTTCTTTATATTCCTCCAATTTTGACTGATAATATTTTTGACATTTTGGCTATCGACGTTGGTAAACAAAGGCGTAACATCTAAAGAGATTAGCAGAAAATTTGGTGGGATTGTAACATTACTAATTTTATTTTTGAAATCTTCGGAATTTTGTATGTAAGTATTTGTCTTTCCTACACTAGGGTTTGGAATATTGCCTAAAAATGATGCTAACGAATATGTGGTACCATCTATGGAACATACAATTGGTCTATACGGCAAATTTGATTTGTGTATTTTTGGTAAACCGTATAGTTTTGGAATCACTGCGGTGTAACTCGTTAAATTTTTTCTTGTTTTCAAATCAATATTCCCAAATTTCTCCCATTCTTTTACCATTGAATTTATTTTCGTCTGTATTGGTGTCGTGTATTGATGTCTCTAGCAGTTTGTACGCACGTGGAATCGTATTTAGTAAGCTGAACATTTTTTCCAGATAGTCCGTTCGCAGAGTTAAAACTCTAACACAAATTTTAAAATTCGCTTACCGTTCAGACACTTAAAACATTTCTGATTAATTTCTATTTCCATAACAAATAACAATAAAACAATTAATACTTCTATAATTATATATTTGTTTCTTTATTAAATGGAGGACATAAATATGCATTTTACAACGTTTTTTTTTTGTTTTTTAAAGGTTTAATATATAATTTTTGTTTTTAATTTGATTTATTTAATTATAATAATAATAATAATAATATAACGTATTAAGAATTAATTAAACAAATGATTTTGTTTGAAAATAAAAATAAAAATCCAATAATAAAAATTAAAATTAAATACTAAAACGTTTTTTTTTTCTTTTTTGATTAATTCTTTGTTTTGATTTTATTATTAATATACTCGTAGTTTTATTAATAATTTTATTTCAAAATTAAAAATTTGAAGTCTACACACTACAAAAAAAAAAAAAAAAATATATTTATATTTATTTTTAATGCACTTTATAAAAATCATACATAGCTATGTATATTAATAATAATAAAGAGAAAAGAAGTTTGTATTTATGTAAATTATAAGCTTATAACTAATTAATTTTTTTTTGTATTAATTCACAACAATTAATTTATTTAATATATTCTTTGTTTTAATATTTTTTTTTTTATTTACAGATAATTTTATTAATTATATTATTTATAAATAATAGATAGTAATATAAAAACATTGTGACCCAGAATAAAGCACTCGCGTCCATCTTTAATTTTTAATTAAATTTTTTGTAGAAATTAAATGGTTTGTATTTTTCTCGCAACCTAGCAAGAAACATAAACTTAAATTAACTTATGAATAAAATTCAAATTACTGCAAAAAAAATTTCGTTTATTAAAGAAGGAATCCTCAGGAACAGGATCTGAAGGGTGAGTGCCTTATTCTGGGTTCCCCTATGTATATGTATAATGTATATAATTAATTATAATGAAATATTTATTTATAAATTTATTTTTTGTTTTGTTTGTTTATTAATTTGTTTTAATTTTATTAATGATATGTTCGTGCGTTTTGTTACTTCTTATTTTTAATTTAGTTAATAAATTAAAAAATATTTAATACATTTTTTTTGTTATTTTTTTTTTACAAATAAATGCGATTTTATTTAATTTAATAAAATAATAAAACTATAAACAATAAAAAAACACAAATGAACAATAAAGTGCAATTTTATTTAATACAGGAAGTTAAAATAATTTATATGATTGTGATTTCGATTGCACCAAAAATTTCTTATGACTGGGCGAGGGGGTAATCACGATTCCCCGATATGATTGGACTGTTAGTTATGGATATATAGTTTATAGGTTTGTGCAAAGATTTGATATAATTCATAGAGATATGTTAAATATTCTATTGCCTGATATGCGTGTAACGTTTTTTTTTTAATTTTTTGATGCAATGGATATTTTATTTTTAGTTTTCTATAATAATATACTTTTCTCTACAAAAGCTTTTCTTATATAGACGTTTTGTTAAAATATTTACAATTTAATTTTTTTTTTTTTATAAAAATATTTAACTTTATATTTTTAATAAATTTACCCCATTGTAATTAACAATAAATGAAAAATAAAAATAAATTAATTTCGAAGTATTTAACCTCATCATTGTGAAATAACTGCTCCATTGGCTAATGCCATCCCTATTGAATTTGTCACCATAGATAACGGGTTGACGACTACATTTGCCGTTGTTGGTATTGTTTCCTGAGAAAGAGATCAAAAATTTAGCAAGAAGGAAACTATTTCCAAATTTTATAAATCGCAATCAAAATATTGGTCCACAATTTACCCAAGTGGTATACGCAAAATTTATGAGGAACAGATTAACTCAAAAGAGTTTTAATTTTTGATTTAAATTCTAAAATTTCGTAGGTCATCGATATATTCTTCGTATACTTAAACACTTATCAGAGTTTCTGACAGCTCGTCTGGTACAAAAAAAATTCTACAATGTCAACTGGACTGGTTTCGGCCCGTTGCTTATGTACATTTTCTCATAACGCCCTAAATTGAAAGAAATTGTTTTAACAAATTTCGAACTTTCGGATGGAACAAGGTGAACTTCAACAAAAATTTCCTGTGCCTTATTTATTAGTTTGATACCATTTGAACTTTTTTTTTTTTTTTTTTTTTTTGAAATTGAAATTCGTTCCTCTGAACTATCGTCTTCTCTAGCTCTCATTTCGATCTAAGATTTGATCACCAATATCAATTCCTTCTATTTCTTGAAATATTCTTCAACCATCATTTGAGAACTGCAAGTAAGTTTTCGCCACAACCCATTCACTTGTGTCAGGAACTGAGCTGTTGGCGAAACGTTCGTCTTAGGTAATAGGATTTGAAAGTGGAAATTACCCCCTGATCCATGGGTTGAATAATTCAACCTAATATGATATTTCGTTCACGTACACTGAGCGTTGTCTATCAAAACCATGAATTTAAAATCTAAATACTCTTTGAAATAATAAGCAACAATAATTCGTAACCCAATCCTCGAATAGAATAGCCGCTAGGATTTTGAGAATTATAAATTAAAAATGGTTTGAATTTGGGGAAACCATCGACATTGCATTCAAGGAGAAGAGTAGGGCGTTCTTTGTTGGTTTTATAACCTAGTAAGGATTTCCTTCTTTCGAGATAATATAGCCCCGTCACGAACTAATGTCATTAACTCTTGTTTATAAAGATCAGCTGCAACAGTGTCTGCACTAGCTGCTTCCCCTTCATCGAGACATTGTGGAGATTTGCGCGACTTTTAAAACGGTTAAACCAACTTCGACTCGCCTCGAATTTCTCTTCGGCAACATTTGAAGCATTAAATGTCATGTCGGTCCAACTAGAATCAGTGGTACTTGTGACGTTGGAGGGAGATTTTTTTTTTAAGAAATCTTCAAACAAACTTTTAGCTTTTTCTTGAATAACTATTTGACTCAAGAGCATTCTTCTTTGGATGTGGAATTCTATCCAAATAAAAAGTAAGGATTCCACTTTCATCATTAACGGCCCCCTGATTTGTGTCAATGTTTTCGAATTTGTCTCCAAAGCTATGTTGGTATCATTTGTTATGTTATCGGCACAGCGATTACAAATTGTACATATGGTTGTAGGTGCGAAATTGAGTGTGATTCTTATGAATTTGCAATTTTATTTTAAGAGTTAGTCACCACCTTTGCCAAACCAACAAATTTCCAAATAAAACTGACACCAACCGAAAATGGTATTAAATATGTAAACACAAACTGTCAACTGTGTATATGTACTATGTATTTAGATTAAGAGTCTCAATTTACGTTACCCTAAATTCACGTAAATCTAAAATCAAGTACACAAGTTTACTCTTTCCTATTTACAGTGTATTTTATCTTTTTGCTGAGTTAGCAAATCTATCTTTAGGTCAATTGATATGTGTGTGTGCGGCTTCGCGTTCTCCTTTGAACCAAAATATAAAACATGGAAGTCTTGTTCACCATATGCATGTAAGTTATACTAAACAAACCACCAATGTAAAAACCCGACGAATAATGCGAATCAATTAAAAAGCAAATTGAAACTAATAGCCCAGTCTTTGACGGTAAGATAAGTTGTTATCTCAAAATTCTTCCGGACGAAGCCGATTGACTTGAAATTTGGACAGTAAATAGGGAATGGCTCAAGGAGCAACAATTATGTAGTACCGATGTGTGCTTTTACCCTGAGGGTGGATGCTACCTCTTCTCGGAGGTGGAAATTAGTTCGAAATAAACGCAGATATCGATAGAGAGAAATTCTAAGCAAAAATGTTCTATGGAGTTTTTTATGTGTTTCCATAATCAGATTATAAAAATATTTACAAAGTAATTATCATTGTCCGTATTGCAATTGTCTTTTTTGGCACTTTATGCTTATTTGAGATTTATTTGGTGTGGAATATTGTGCAGTAGAAATTGTTCGAGATTATTCGATATTTTCTAATAAGCATTGCATAAGCATTGCTCTTAGTTACATGATCTTACACAGATGAGCTACTCGAAATTGGTGATTTTGAGGCTTGTGGATTATTGTACCTTATTCGAAGTCGTTCGGGTAAATTCGAGATTTGTTGTGAATAATTGGGTTTCTCGATATTACCTGAAATTTGGAAAGAGTTGAGTTGCGTTTATGCTTTACTTTACGTATATACATTCTGTCAAAAAAAAGACCGGGAATTGAACCCGGGGATAAAAAAACCACAAATTTTAAGTTCAATCATAAACATTTACTTTGTCGCCCTCAAAGATACTGTTAAAGTTAGCCGAAAGTGAAGAGTCGATAATGCAGATTATGTTAGTCCAGCCGAAAGTAAAAAAATATATAATGGTAATGCAGATTGCCTAATCCCAGCCGAAAGTAAAAAGTTGATATTGCAGATTATGATATTAACATTCCTGCCGAAAATAAAAAATTTAGTAGTTATCAGCCAAAAGTAAATAGGGTACACGGATTTAAATAAAAAATTGTATAAATGGTTTTACGTGTAAAACTTTTCTTAACCTATTCGTAGAAAATATCGGAAAATCAGAAGAATCCACAAAATTGGAATAAATTCAGCCGCTAGAGTGTATATCTGAAGTTGAATCGTTTTTATGTGGCTTATCAATAGCTATCGAATGAAAAAATTCTATTCAAGTTTCCCGTGGGAAATCTCGGAAAATTCGATTTTCCAAAAATTATTAGAAAATTTGTATAAAATCGGCCTCTAGAGTGTTATGTCTGGAGATGGATTGCATTGATGTGATTTGACAATAGCTAAACTTGAACTGAAGTTTTTTCCTGCGATAGATATTGACAAGTCACTTCAATGCAATTCATCTCTAGACATAACACTCTAGAGGCTGATTTCATTCATCCATTTCTTACTTTCGGCTAGAAACTTTTTTGAATTTTCTGAGATTTCCCACGGGAAACTTGAACTGAATTTTTTTCCTGCGATAGCTATTGACAAATCACATCAATGCTATTTATCTTAAGACATAACACTCTAGACGCTGATTTTATACAAATTTTCTAATAATTTTTGGAAAATCGAATTTTCCGAGATTTCCCATGGAAAACTTGGACTGAATTTTTTTCCTGCGATAGCTATTGACAAATCACTTTAATGCAATTTATCTTCAGACATAACACTCTAGAGGCTGATTTTATACAAATTTTCTAATAATTTTTGGAAAATCGAATTTTCCGAGATTTCCCACGGGAAACTTGAACTGAATTTTTTCCTGCGATAGTTATTGACAAATCACATCAATGCAATCCATCCCCAGACATAACACTCTAGAGGCTGATTAATTTTCGGCTGGAATGTCAGTAACATAATCTGCATTATCGACTTTTCACTTTCGGGTAATTTAACAGGGTCTCTCAAAGTATTCCCCACGAAACATTTTTGATAGGTACTTTCCTGGAGGGTCTTTAATTCGCGCACCGAATTTTGTTTTATGGCTTCAATTGCCTTGAAAACGGGTTCCACAGAGTAAGAATTTGAGTCTGGGAAACCGGAAAAAGTCACCTGGTGGCAAATCAGGCGAATGTGGTGGTTGATCGATGGTATTTATTGAGTTGTTGGCCTTATATTCGTTCACAATCGTAGTTGTGTGTGATGGCAATTCCGGTCACTTTTTCGCATCAGCACAAAAATTTCGTTTGCAACACAAAATTTAAGGGAAACTGTTTGTTCAATAATTTTGTTCATCGTAAAAAGCGCCGTACGGTAATGAGTTCGTTGACTTAACCAACTGTTGTGAACAAACTGGTTGGCTCAAAGTTGGCATCGTAATGAAAGATAGTCATACGAAAACAAAATTTTAAATCCCTTCAGCGCGGGCATTTTAAATTAACAATACCCGGTACTTTTTTGACAGAATGTATATTGTTTGCTCTTGTTTGAAGTAAAGTTGGTGTTATAATTTTTGTATGTATTAGTATTAAATGAAAATCACAATGACATTAAAGAGCATCTACAGTACTCTAAATATTGCTAAAGAACTTCCTCTCAAATAATATTCTCGCTTGCATGCACAATTCAAATTGCTTTTTACGTCATTTAAGTACAAGTTTTTACATATGGTAGTGTGATGTGAGATGAGAAAAAGATGAGAACGATGGGGCTGATTCTGATTGCCGTTTGGTTATGAGGAAAGGTTTGATGAATTAGAAAACAAATAAATGACATTTTTGATTTGCGTGTTTATTTTGTATTGAAAAATTTGATTTTTTTTACGCACGCAATCCATTCTTGCAATTCTTGGACCAGCCAGCGGCCTCTGATAATTTGTATATTTTCTAAAATTTTTCCTCGACAATACATTAAAAAAAAAATAACTCGTTTGTTTTTATGATAGAAACTATCTTCCCTATAATGTCAAGTTACATTACATGACTACCGTCACTAAAACTCTAAAAAAAGTTTAAAATAAAAATTTTCGATGCCGCACTAACTTAAATCCTATTTAAAAAATTATTCACTAACTATTCATTTAGGAGAACATACGTATTTCTATTCTATTCAATAGAACGATTGTTTAATTTTTTTATTGTTCGCTCACTATAAAGAGTCGAAAAAATTCTTTTAAAGCCGCTTAATTTTGTTGGTGAAATCATATCGAAATGTCTCTTCATGAATTCTAGGACAAACACAAATTTGAAACCGATTTTGAATAAATATTGAAAACAGTTAATGTGAACACTTTGAGATTCGTCAGTGTTGCGTCCGAATATTTACAGCAATTAGATGCAACTTCCTCGGATTTGTTATAGCTTCTCCCGCTTTTATATTACCTCCAATTCCTCTGAAAATTTTTGTTTGTTTTATTTTAGGCTTAGAGCAATTGTATTTAGAATATTATTAGATGGGAAGTTTTGAAGTGAAAACAGAATAGTCACTTTAAACAACGTTTTAGACAACTCATTTCTGTCATAAATCGCAATGGTGCCGGTACCGCCACTTCTAGTTTGTAAAGCTTTTGCTAGTTTTAATCATTTGAAGTATGACTTTTTCACTCCCCCGTTGGCGTTTATCCAAGTTTAATTCAATGCCAAATAGTCTGTTCCTGTATGTAAAGTAAATCTTCAGTTTCGAAGACCTCGATATGAGCGAGCATATCCAGACGATCAAACTGACCATTGCCAGCTCGAAGTTTCAGCTAGGTGACGATTTGGGCAAACAGATTCTTGCATCGTCTATGTTTTGTTCCAAACGCTGGTTGAATTCAACAGTGACATTAGTTATTAGCGAATCGTTCGATATGTCAAATAGAAGGTCTTAAATCAATATTGTATGGATTTAATTAAAAACAAAAAAATAAGGGCGGTGCTCCTTCAAACGCACCAATCTCAGAAGATGTCAAGGACCATTCAGACCCGGCTTCTGAGATCAAGAAAGTAATAGTTCAGAGTAGTGAACACTTTAGCACGGACGTAGTGGTAGGCTCTCCTATACATGGCACTCTATTGCCTAAAATGGATACTCAATCCACGTCGACAACGGCCGAAATAAACAATGACCTTGAGGAATTGGAGCTCCAGGAGACAGCAAAGCGGAGAACACGTCCTACATTAAATAGGTTGGGTGACGACTCTACCCCCAAAGGTATCGCGGCAAAAAGAGGCAAGTTTCCAGTCCTTCACCGAAAGCATTGGAAGCCGCCCCAAAAGCTGCAACTGAGGGCGACAATAAGGAGAGTTGCCCCGAAAACAGGGCCGAAAGACCAGAATTGGTACAGAGCTTCGTGAATTATTGCACGACTCATCACCAAAAATTCATCATTGGTTGCGACGCTAATGCACACCACATAGTCTGGGGAAGCAGCAACACCAATTTAAGAGGTGAGCAACTTTTTGAATTCCGTTTTAGTAACAACTTAGCAGTAAACAATAAAGGGAGTGATGGGACCTTTGTGAATGCGGTTAGGAGAGAGGTACTGGATCTTACCCTGTCTGATATGGGTATCTCTAGTGCAATTCTAGACTAGAATGTGTCCAAGGAAGCATCCTTGTCAGATCATATGCACATCAGGTTCGATATCAATATCCCTTCGAGACAAGAGTTGATGTTAAGAATACCAAAACGCACCAACTGGCCAGTCTATAACGACAGAATTTTTGATAACTTAGCTGGTCTACAGACCACGATAAACTCTGTCGAAGACTTTCGACAGAGTAGCAAATGACATTACAGGGGCAATAATTAATGCCTACCACTCAAGCTCACGCTGCTGCATATCAGAGGCACAAGGGATGTTCCTTTGTGAAGCCAAAACTTGGAAAACATGAGACGAAATGTCCGTAAACTTTCTAATAAGGCTAAGAGGACGAACGATTGGAATATAGCTCTTAGGCAGAGCAAAAGATTAAGCTGGAGAGACTTCTGTAAAAAAATATACAATTTACCTATGGCGTGTTGACTCCAGAAAGCACTCTCCTTGGAACACAGGAATCCTTTGGGATCTGTAAGGAAACCAAGTGGAGAGAAAACCACAACCAGGGAGGAGACCCTGGAATGTCTAGTCAGAGGTCACTTCCCAGAATGTATAGTACTGAGGGATCAGGAAGAATCCAACGTAAGTTGCGTACATCCGTATCTGGTTCCAAAGGGGGCTTACAAGTTCTCGGAGCAGTTTTTTACGCCAGAACGGATAAGCTGGGCAGTCAAATCATTTGACCCTTTCAAATCACCGGGGGACTGTTTATTTGGTGGCCAAATACGGAGCAGACTGGTTCACAGAGAATACTGGACAAGATCCAGAGGTTAATCTGTGTGGGTGCAACTTGAGCAATGAGGACTTGTCCAACAGCTGCCCTTGAGATAATACTGGGGCCTTCACCACCGCACCTACCTATTAAAAAAGTAGCTGGTTCAAGAGGTCTGAACACAACAGTGTCCTACATAAATTAAATTTTAAGGAGGAATTGATCCAACTATCAGATTTGATGGAAAGGACAATCGCCTGCCGGAGGAATTTTACCATTAGTTTGCCGGTTAGGTCACTGGAAGAGAATATTATCTCCTACCTCCCCCGCCATGCTTCTGTATGGTATACGGATGGGTCAAAAACAGGCGGGGGTACCGGTGCAGGAATAGTCGGGCCCGGCCTAGAACTATGCATACCACTGGGTAGCACTGCCAAAGTTTTTCAGGCAGAGACCCTTGCTATTGAGGTATGTGTACTTCAATGTCTCAAAAAGGACAATAAGAAGACCGAGATCTATATAATCTCGGACAGCCAGGCAGCTCTGATAGCCTTAGGAGCTTCAGTGATCAACTAGAAATTGATCTGGTGCTGCTACTGTAATTTATTAGAACTGGGTAAAGCAAACAAAGTCATCCTTTTGTGGTCTCCTGGCCACTCCACCATTAAAGGAAATGAGGCAGCAAGCCGAGATTTCCTGGGTCCCAGTATTGCTCTTTCCAAAACCCACTTGGCATATGGTATAAGAGACTGGGAGCAGAACTATCGGAAATTAGTCTGGGAGTCCTCCATTGGGATGAGACAGGCCAAGAAATTATTCCGTTATAATATTATACGTCTGGGAGAGGCACCTAGGATGGACCGCCAATCCCTAAGATCCCTTACCTGGTTTTTAACAGGGCACGGCCCTTTTAACGGCCATCTACATAAAATGGGAAGGTCCCTTGGATATGCATCCGGTAGCGGCATTTATCAAGGACATATACCTACATTTTACATAAGAATCTCTAGGGATGCACAATAGGCCTCAATGGTCGCAGTGCTCTGGGCTATAAACACCCACCCTTTTGGAAAAAAAAAATATGTCAAATACGAGATCGATGTCAAATACGATCAAAATCCATTAATGGAGAATGCTGATTAATTAACGCCTTGATTGTTGACTGGCAATGAAAAATGCACTCAAATGGTAATTTTAGTCTATTCTTTGACATCTTGAACCCACCGCTAGATACCAAAAAGAAAACAAAGATTAACCAATGATTGGTGAATTGTTCATAATTTGGCCGAGATTTCTTGTTCTAGTAAATTGGCTACCAACAAAACTCTATCATCATGGCAATACGCCTTGCACAAATCGATCTCCACCATTATAAAAATGGATAAATTGTGATATCCATTGCTCTCGATTTTCGCAAAATCTCAAAATGTACTTTAAAAATATATTTTATGAACTTAACATTTTCGCCAATGCTATTCTATCTACTAGGCTTCCAGAATTTTAAATTTTGTTTGAGTAATTTAGATTTCATCAGCTGCTTGTAAAATTGCCCACTAAGCTGATTTGAGAGGTAATTATAAAGTATACATTTGTATCCGCAGTATTACCAAAATTATTTTATTCCGTGTAATACCAGTTAACGACAATTGATGTAATAATAATCAGTAAAGAAAAATACTTACAATGCTCAATGTTCTCATTATACAACTGCCTTTTGCCTCGCACACACCATCATCCTCTGAATCATGTCCATTTTGTTTCATATGCTCATCATTCGATAGTAACGGCGATGACGATGATAATTGATCCTCATATAAATTTTCATTTGATGAATGTACATTTGAAGTGTCCTTAAACGAGAGAATCGAAATAAAAAATAAAAGAAAACAATCAATACGAAATTAATAGAAGTTTTGTGTTTGATCTTTTTATATTATTTATCAGAGAGAGTCAAGTGGTTTTTCGGCTAGTGATTCTTAAATTATTTATTATTGGAGATAACAACAAAAAAAAAAAGAAAAAATCAAGAAATTATAAAAGCACATAATACATAAAAGGGAATCCCTCTATTGTTGTGTTTTTGTTTGTTGATTAGATTTTTTGCCGAAAAACAATTTTCCAATTGAAAAACTCGTTCAATTTATTTTCCACTTTCGTCTTGACTTGATTTAAGCAAAATAAAAATTGAATGAGTTGATGAATAATTGATTTTATTCCTTAAAATAAAAAAATAGCAAACAATTTCACCTATGCATATATACGGTAATTTTGCGGGGTGTGGAGGGAGACAGTGGCACTAAATCGTATAAAATAATAGAATCACTATGCAATTCTAGGTAATTTATGTTTTATTTCATGCTCCAGACTACGTTTTGGGTAGGGTTAGGGAATTGATTTATGGTACAAAGAACTTGTTGCTTGAAAGTGTTTGAATGAATTATCCTATATGTATGTATGTATGTATGTATTTACGTTTATGTAGTAATACAAACTTGAATTCAAGATTCTTTTGAATTGTAATGTTTTACAGACATATACATAGATGGATAATGTAGATAACATGAGCAAAATATAGATTCTAATCCATTTTATTATTTGTATAATCGAGAAATACAATTTTCCAGAATTTTTCCTTTTCATAACATATTTTTCCACTTTTCAGTTGTTTTTGTTATCTTTTTAACATTTTAATTTCCCATTTTGACCAACAAGTAAAAGCAACATTAGCAAGATCAAAGTTATCTCATCTTTCCTATATTTGTGGAAATTTAAAAAAAAAAAAAACGTTTTCAACAAAGTTGTTGTTGGTTGTTTGTGGTGCTGTTTCTTTTTGAAATGTATAAGAAAAACAACAGTTTACAACAACTCACTCATATATACCAATGGTAGGAAAAGCAGGATGTACAAGAAAAAAAAAAAAGAAAAAATTCACCAAAGTAGAGTTTTAACTTTATTATCAGCTCATTAAATCTTATTGATATTAAAAGACATCAAAAAGAATTTGTTAACTGAAAGTTTTTCATTTTGGTTGAAATACATTTTTTTTTACTTTTCAGTTACATTCATTTAATAACTTTTGGAGCTTTTGGTACCGACGATAATTAATTGCGAATGGATCGTTACCACATTGAATAGATCTTAATCTAGTTAAAACGAATCGTCTGCCGTGGATTGCGCCATCCATATCTGATCTGTTGTTTAATTTTAAAATCGATTTTATAGATCAGGATTTCTAAAGGAGGTATTAAAATTGAAAAATGCTTTAAGATTTTAAAATCTCATCCCAAATTTCTGAATATTTTGTAGAAGCGTAATATTTTGATCGAACTCGATTAAGCAAGCAATCATCATAGTCCAGGAAACAAAAACAGGGCTCCATATAACCCAGCAAGATTTTTACGATTACTTACTATTTGCGATGCGCCTACGATAAGTTTAAATGCGACATCGTAATCGCAATAAGTTTTATAAATCAACGCATTGCGGCAACTTACAGAATATATACTCATTGAGATCAGAAACCTAACGCATAGCGACAATGCTCAAAGTTTTATTTAAAAAAAGGAAAATGATGAAAAAAGAATGACACGGTAATTCAGTACGATTTAGAATTTTGTATAGTGTATATATATATATATATATATATATATATATATATATATATATATATATATATATATATATATATATATATATATATATATATATTTATATATTATACATATATCTGTTTGAATTAGAATGTTTTGTTATGCCCTTTTTAGGGTAAATCAAGTTTACAAAATCTGGTAAAATTAATTTTATTAAATCATGTCGGAGTTTAAAAATATATGGGGCTGCTCTAGAAAAACTTTCAAAAGACGATATCATAACGATGCTGATTCGGCCATGAAAGAACAGAATACATCAAATAATATTGTTTATGAACTACAAAATGGGTAAGAAATAGAGGAATCACTATTAAAACCCTCATCTCCAATGCTGTCATCAGACTCAGAATCGTCCACATCATTGGCTTCTTACAACGAATCCTTTGAAGAAGATATACAAAAATGGGCTTGCGATTGTAATATAACTTTAAATGCATTGAATGAACTAACAAAAATATTGCGAAAACATACAATCTATAATTTTCCCAAAGATGCAAGAAATATTTTAGGAACGCCTAAAAATGTTAAAAAAGATAGCAGTTGGTTCTGGTTTTTATTCCCATTTTGGGGTGAAAATTCATGTCGAACGACATCTTCAAAATTTATGTAAATCACATATTATGTTTACGTCTGAAATATATTTAGACATCAATGTTGACATAAGCAAAAGCTCAAACAGTTCCTTTTGGCCAATTCAAGGATTACTGAGAAACCAAAAACATAAGATGTCTCAGGAAATGAGAAACCAAACATTTGTGATCACTTTTTAAAAGAACTAGTTGATGAATTAAATAATTTGATCAAAGACGTTTGATAGTGAACAATAGAAAAATTGCCCTGCATATAGGTGCTTTTATTTGTGATACACCTGCGAAAAGCTTCATTAAAGGTACAAAAGGGCATAGTGGATACTTTGGATGTGGTGATTGCGTACAAGAAGGAGAATTTCATAAAAAAATTGGCTCTCCGCAAATCAATGCTAGTCTCATAACTAACTTATCTTTTCGCAATAAGTTGCAAGAACACCACCACAAAAAAGTATCTATTTTAGAATTACTACCAATCGATAAGATTGATCAATTCCCACTTGATTACATGCACCTCGTATGCCTTGGGGTAACAACAAAAATTATTCTCAACTGGCTTAATGGTGATTCATTAAAATTTAGGTTACCTTATTCAGATGAGAATAAAATTAGTAATAGTCTACTAATTTGTGAAAAGCATAGACCAAGAAAATTTGCAAGAAATATAAGAACTTTACACGAGGTAAAAAGGTGGAAAGCAATTGAATTTCGTACATTTTTGTTCTATATCGGCCCACTTTGTATCAAGGATATAGTACCTGAGCATATTTATACTCACTTCCTAATTTTACATGTTGCTATTAGAATATTAGACAGCTATTCATTACATAAAGATATAAAGTACATTAGTCTTGCAGAGAAAATGTTAGTAACTTTTGTAGAAGATTTTAAAAAAATTTATGGAATTTCTGAAGTTACTTTTAATGTTCATAATTTGATTCATTTGTGCAAATATGTTAATCTTTATGGAAGATTAAGCGATTTTAGCGCTTTTCCGTTTGAGAATAATATGTCTTTTATAAAACGAATGATACGAAAAGGTAACAAACCACTGGAACAAATTCATAATCGTATTTATGAATGTCATAACGCACTACTTCGAATGGAAAGTAATAAAACAGAAATGGCCTATTCTAAAAAAGAAAACTGGTGATTTATACAAAGAAATCTGTTTGCCCGGATTTAGGCTTAATTCAAGAATAAAAAATTAATGGTTTTCAAATTCAAAAAATGAAATAGTAAAGTTTCTTCATTGTAAGTTAATAAATAATAAGATTTTCATTTGCGGGAAAAAAATTAAACTTATTGAACCATTCTTCAACCTTCCCATTTCCTCATCATATATTGGAATTTATAAATCGGATGGAAAGTTAAAACATGAAGAATATTTTAGTATACATGAAATTCGACAAAAATTATTTTGCATTCATATAAATAATGAATATATTTACCTGCCGTTATTATCATCTGATAAATAACAGTTACATTTAACAAGATAAATCTGTTATTTTAAGTATTGTACGTAAAATATAAACATAACCAGTATGTAGTTGTAGATAGGCAAATTATAATTCTATATGTTAAAAATAATAAAATTTATTTATTTTACATTAGAATGTTCTTAGTTGTCGAAACAGTAGAAAATGGGAGGAAAATGGCTTCAGCTGTTCCAAAAAATTGGGTTAGTAATCTCACACTCTTTTTTGGCCGCAACATTTAAAAGGAGCACAATTAATTAACGCAAAAAGACTTAAAGAAGTGAAGGGTCTTAATTGGTCTTCGTTTCCATGCAGGGTTCTTTACAAAGATATAGGTTGGTATAATTTTTTTTCTAATGTTGTTCAAAATTATAAAACTAATGATAAAACCACACGTTTTCCTTTATAGCATTATACAAGGATGCCCTTAAAAAGGAAAACAACGCCCAATATTTTTCTAATTCTGAGGAAGAGTTAGTACAGATAGTTAAAAAAAAGCAAATTATTGAAACACATGATTTCAATAGTTATTTTGGTAAATAATAATCTAATTATTACTCTGAATTTATTTCCATGACTAATATGATTATAATATTTTTATACCAGATAGCGAATTACCAAACAGCCAAGAATTTATCGAAACTCAGTGTGGATCACACACTGAAACATTTCGTAACGTTTTACCAGGAATGAGGGTTCACATTACATCAACTCAGTTAAAGCCTTCAACTTCTACATTAAATAGATCAGAGGAAACAAATATATCTCACCTTCCAAATAGTTTTTCGGCCACATCATTAAATTGTTCCAACATAAATACTAACAGTACGCGAATCAGAAGAATGTGGATGCAGTAAACACAACTTAAAAGGTTTTTCATTCATTGTATTCTGTCATTTTAATATTTAAAAAAATTATGATTATCACATTATCATATGTTTTTAGAACTTCAAGTATTAAAATCGGACAATAAAGATATTAAGGCCATGTTATCTTTATGCATGAAAAAAATAAATGCTTTGAGTGATGTAAACGATGATGGTGACGATGGAAATAATACAGTCCTGCCTATATTGAACATTAACCAATTTATTGAGTTAAATAATAAATGCAAGCAATCATCTTTCTCAAATAAATTGGTAGGTCAATATATTATTTATGTAAATTTATACTTATAGTAATAAATTTTTTTTTGTAATTTGTTTTTCGTTGTAAGAGATCCAGTACTAAGAGAAGAGCTGCTCTGAATAGAATAAGAATTAAGAAAAAATGTATAGTTTATTGTTGTATTCTGTATACCTCAACTGTCGTTTCACATTTTTCAGATAAAGCAGCTAAACGAAAAATCAGCATTGAGAAAGCTTCTACAAGAAATTGTTTCCGACAATGTTTTTCTCAGTATTTCATGGAAGGGTACAACGGCGAAAACCAGTTTTTCAAGCTTTAATGAGTTAAATAGTATCCTTATAAAAACTATAAGAAAATCGTTTAAAAACTACTCAGCTGCAACATTTGAAAATTCAGCTAAAGCTTGGATTCAAGATGCGCCTTACGAAATAATCGTCAAAAAGGAAAGGACAAAGAAAATATTTAAAAATATTCTTTTACAATATATAGCTTATATATATTATACATATATATGTTAATCTCATGAAATCAATATTAATTTTTTTAATATACAAATATTATCATCTATAACAAATATGGAAAAAACTTAATGAAAAAACAATCTTTTGAATTAATTTACTTTGTCTACTAATTAGCCAGTTAGAATATATCTGAATTACATTAAACCTTGTATGTAGTAATGTTTATAATATGATGAAGTATGAATTGAAGTTAAATAAATATATGTATATACACAAATAATTAAAAAAATTGTTTTATTAGTAACCAATTAAATATTCTAAGGATATGCTCAAGTTAAACGTAGGATAATAGAATTAAGATAAACGAAAGAATAGCCTGAGTCGTGTCATACGATAAATGAAAGAATAAATTTCAGTGTTACTAACGTATTATCGCAGCAATATCTCATTTTTAACCCTGTGAGATACGCTTCAGATCAACTGTAGCTAATCTACAGATTAATGAGACTTGTTATACTGCAGAGCAATTTTAACATGATCGAGCGTTACCCTCTTTAACTTGTCGCCAAATAATCTCAAGATATTCTATAGAATAAACTCAATCCAATATAATGAGTTTTTCATGCATGTGGTCAAAGTTATACGGGCGACAAGGTTTGAGAATTGCATGCGACATTGCGATAACTCGTTAGTCGAATGTTCTGCAAGTTATCTCACGATATTCTGCGGTCTTGCTGGGTAAACTTGTGAATAATTCCAATAAACTTTTAACTAATATAATGTTGTTCCCTATACTTCGGCACAACTTTTCAGAAAAATCCCCACCGCCATGAGCACGTAACCGTACTTTAGTTTTATTATTTCATTATTATTATTTTTTTTTTTGAATTTTTGAGATTCTTAAAATGGCTAATAACTTTAGGTATAAAAGATTTAGAAACTAGCTTTGTATGCGTGAATAATACCCGGGGGCAGTGGACTGTATGTTTGCGCTTTTTATTGCAGGATTAATTGACGTATAAAACAATTATTTGGTTTACAAAATTTCACAACTATCTGATTTTTATTATAATATTTAACAAAATTGTTTCTTCTATGGCCATCACCAACGTACTGTACTGTACGAATTACAATAGTTTTGGCGTGGTTTGGCCAATTAGATAAGTATTTAAATTTATATGTATTTAACTTATTTCTAAAACGATTAATGGAATATTTTCTTCCAGGTTGGTGCTGCTGCAATGAGGATATTTAACATTCTCCGCCACCTTGAATCAATCTGATTCAAAACAGATGCAGAAAAATGTAGATTGTTGAATCACATCCTCCACTTGCTGGAGATTACATCTCATTTTGTGTACAATTTTGTTTTGCTTCGGGTTAACAATAAATTAATGCATTTATCTTCTGTGTTGTCTGTTATATTTATGATGCAATAAATGTATGAAAGTTGCCATCGGACTATCGGTTGATTCCCTCATTCAGGTATAGGTAAGTGCTCATGTAAGTTCGTTCGCTGGCACAATAATTGCTTGGGTTGGTCAGTAAACCACTGGGTGCTGGGTGGGTTTCAATAGGGTAGGCGTTGACCGTTTATAGCCAATTATAAATTGGTTTATATTCCAACGTTGCAACTATGAAGAAACCATCAACTGTCTCTAGTTTACCTCCACGCGGTAGCACCTGGGCAACGTTTGTTTTGCATTTTTAATGTATCACAACGGCTGAACTTCTAGAGGCGAGTGTAATAACACTTTAAAAACAAAACGCAATGGATAAAGCAAACAAGGAAACTAATACCCTAGATGGCAGACCTGATGTTCAGGAAAATCCATTCTCTCCGGAGGTCGGTCCCATGGATTCTAGGGGGGGACGAAACATTGCTACATAATTCTAATGATACCAAAAATAAGCTAAGCGATATCAACGCTCAAAAGAGTAACGAGGAAGAACTTTCATTCCAAAAGGGCTCCATTACAATCAGATCACCAATAAAAAAAATATTTGCAAACAACAGCTGAGCAATGAAGTTGCTGAACTTAAGAGAGAAAACTCTACACTAAAAGAAAAGGTTAAAAATAGCATAGCTTAGGATTCAGCACGAGTTAACAATCTTTCTTCAAACCATATTCAGCCATCATCCAGTCAACATGAACATTCAAATAATTCCAACTGGTTCTGCGGCAATTTCCAGTTTTTCAACAGAATAATAGATTCAGTGCTCTGAGTCAAGAGGATTATTGCACAGATGAGGAAGAACTGGAAAAAGAAGTTTCCGGTGCTGATAACAGAAATGCTAGGAAACGCAGGCGCACAAAAACGGAAACTCCTCCAAAAAATACTACACAAATTGTGATCAATAACACTGAACAGAAAAACCCAAAAATACCACTGCCTCCACCCATTAACGTGAGCAATATCAAAAATTTCGAACTTTTTCGACAAAAAGTAATAAAAACCACTAGTGAATCAACTAATTTTAAGGCGCTTTCAAATAGAGACATTAAAATTACATTTCAAAATGAAAATGATTACAGAAATGTCAAAAAATTACTGGAAGAATTAAAAAACGAACCCAGCAACCAATCAGAAAATATAGAATATCACACCTATCAGCTGAAGAGCGAAAAGGCTTATAGAGTGGTTATCAGAGGCTTACCATCTTCCATTAATCACGATGTAATTAAAGCAGACTTAGAAAAAATGGGACATGAAGTCGCAGGTATTACTAACATATACAAAATGGTCACAACTAATGGTGTAAAAGACCGGAAACACTTTCCATTGTTTTACATCGACTTAAAACAAAAAGACAACAATAAAGAAGTTTACAATATCAAGAAACTTGCGTACTGTATAGTTAAAATTGAGCCACCTAACAAGACAAGGGACATTCCACAATGTACGAATTGTCAACAACTTGGACATACCAAGAGTTTTTGCTATCGTCAAACCAAATGCGTTAAGTGTGCTGGAGATCATCACACGACAAAATGCAAAAAACAACCAGATATCGCGCCTTCTTGTGCTCTTTGTCCACAACAAGGGCATACTGCAAATTATAAAGGATGCTGCGTATATCAGAACAAAATTAAAAGTCAACAGAATAATAGAACAAGAGTAGTACAGCGATTACAAACCAAAGCTGCTAAACCACAAACAACAATCACACCATCTACAGTTGGATTATCCTACGCGCAAATCACCAAATTATCTGCTGATGAATCAAACCAAAACAACAAACACATAGAAGTTAATAACGAGTCTAATAACTTTGAAATTATTAAAAAGCTTAGTCAAATTCAACAGACACTTGGTCACTTAACAGAAAGGGTGGCAAAACTAGAAATTAATTTCTATCCGCCTAGAAAAAAAGTCAGCATACACACAAATGATTAACTCGTTCCTACGCATTGTAACTTGGAACGCTAATGGGCTCAACCAACGAGCCCAAGAACTGGAAATATTTCTCCATACAAACAATATAGATATTGCACTTATTTCAGAAACTTCTCCAACAAAAGGTTTTTCAGAATAAAGGGATTTAATTCCTACTGGACAACCCATCCTAGTGAAAGAGCCAGAGGTGGTTCAGCTGTACCAATTAAAAATAATATCAAACATAATCAACAAGAGGATATTCGAGAAAGCTACATGCAAGCAACTGTTATCTCAATCCAATATAATGGCGCAGATCTAAATATTGCGGCAGCATACTGTCTTCCACGGCATACACCAACGAAGTTACAATTTAATAACGTCTTTAATAAGCTCGGTCCAAGATTTATTATTGGAGGGGGCTATAATATAAAACATACAGTATGGGGTTCCAGGCTAATTTCTCCTGGGAAAGGAAATGCTTTGTTCAATGCCATTCATGAAAACCAATGTGAATATCTGTCTCCAAGGGGGCCAATGTATTGGCCAACGGATGCAGGAAAAATACCAGATCTGCTTGATTTCTTCATCATAAAAGGTATTTCATCCAGTTACACTAGAGTCGAAGGAATTAACGACTTAACATCTGATCACATTCCTGTACTGTTGTCAGTAAGCGCTGTAGTCATCAAGAAAAATAAAAAGCAAAACCTTACTAATAGATTCACGGATTGGGATCTCTTCAGAGAAAAACTGGAAGAGCTAGTTGAATTAAAAGTTAGTATTAAAAGTAATGAAGAATTGGAACAACAAACAAACAATTTCATTGAATACACTCGTATGGCCGCCAGTCTAGCTACTCCAGAATTAAAGGACAAAGCGGAGATTGAAGTCAAATACCCGGCTGAAATCAGGGAACAAATCAAGGAAAGGAGAAAGGCAAGGAGAATATGGTATCTCACCAGAAATCCCGCTGACAAGACCACCTTCAATCGAATAAGTAACAAAGTCAATAGGCTAATCAAAAGCTTCAAACAGGATTGCTTCGACAACTACTTAGCGGGCTAGGTCCAGAAATGGATAAGGACTACTCGTTATGGAAAGCAACCAGAAAATTTAAACGACCTGTAGTTCGAGTACCACCTATAAGAAATGCTCAAGGCAATTGGGTTCGACATGACAAAGAAAAAGCGGAACTCTTTGATCAACACCTAGCAACAATGTTTCAACCCCATGACATTCAATCCAACATTGACGTAACACCTGTCTATCAACCAAATCAGGATTTTAAAAGGGTCACGCCAATGGAAATTGCTGAAGAAATCGACAAAAGTCTTAGCCAAAAAAAGGCTCCCGGAATTGATGAAATATCACCGGGTCTATTCAAGGAACTTCCACGCAAAGCAATCATCATGATCACATACTTATTTAATGCCTGTATGAGATTGTAGTATGTACCCAAATGCTTCAAAACGGCCCAAATAATTATGTTGAAGAAACCAGGTAAACCAGACGAAGAAGTAACATTATACAGACCAATTTCACTGCTTCCGACCTTATCAAAGCTGTTTGAAAAACTACTACTAAAACGTCTAAGGCCAATAGTAAACGTTCCTGATTTTCAATTCAGTAATAACCACTCCACAATAGATCAAGTCCATCGAATAAGTACGGTAATAGAGCAAGCGTTAGAAGAAAAGAAATACTGCCCGCCGTATTTCTGGATGTATCTCAGGTCTTTGATAGGGTTTGGCACGAGGGATTGACATTCAAGATGAGCAAAATGCTACCACAAAACTATTGCCAGCTGCTTGAATCATACCTCTCTGAACGCCAATTCAGAGTCATCTATGAAGAAACATGTTCTGACTTTTATCCAACGCTTGCAGGAGTTCCGCTGGGAAGTGTATTGGGACTCCTCCTCTACCTTATCTACACTGCGGACATACCTACAACGAATAAAACATTCATCGGCACGTTCGCTGACGACACTGTAATTATGTCAGTAGAAGAATCACAACCAAGGGCAGTGGAAAATCTTCAACGAGAAATGAACAGCGTTACTAAATGGACAATTGACTGGAAAATAGTGCTTAATGAGCTAGAATCAACCCATGTGACATTTACGCTCCGACACAAAAATAACAGTCTACACATATACCTCAATGGGGTGCAAGTGCCGCAGGCTGAATCGGCTAAATACCTTGGTCTGCATTTAGATTCAAGGCTCAACTGGAAACATCATATGAGACAAAAAGCTGAACGGATTCGATTAAAACAACGTCAAATGTACTGGTTAATTGGGCATCATTCCAAAATGAACCTGTATTGCAAAAGACTAGTCTACCAGACTATCTTCAAACCAATATGGATGTATGGTGCGCAGCTATGGGGTTGTACTCATAAATCCAATAGAGACATTATACAACGTAGCCAAAATAAATTGCTTCGAATGGTCACCAACGTTTACCGATTTGTGACTAACAGGGAAATACACAATGATCTAAAAATACAATTGATAGACGACGTCATCCGCGAATGTGCCATTAAACATGAGAAGAGGCTTCTTAACCACACCAACGTTGAGGCCGTACAACTACTGGACAGTACAAACGAAGTAAGGCGGCTCAAACGAATCAAACCACATGAGCTAACCGTATGAATATTATATCTTAAGGGAACTGGATACTGGTCCAGCAGACCCACACAAGTTTATGCTTATCTCATAAGTACTAATGTCAACCTTACTAATGAATTAATAATGTTTAAGATTGTAGTAGCCATATCAATAAAGATGTTTTAAAAAAAATAAAAATTAAACAACTGGAACTTTTGATTTGGGTGGGTGATGTAGAAGTGGTGCATATAGGTAAGTACAGTCAATAATCAATTGCAAACTTCTATTTGAGTTTGTGATCGCATTTAACATTACATTATTGGTAGGTAGGATTTCGTCTGGGTAGGTATTCCACATCAACGGTAGGTATCCCGTATCACCTTGCATAATTGGGGTAGATTTCGCATGGCTTAACTGCTTAGTTAGGTATATAAAAGCTATTGTCATCTGTATCGGTTGTGGTAACTAAACTCTTGTAAATTGCACGTCAAATGCACGTTGAATTTCGCCATTTGCTTCTTTACCCAATCTCAAATTGTTCAAAAGTGGGTTTTCAACTTTGCTAAGTACGATTTGATCTATTTGTAAGTTAGCTTCGTCGCGCTTCCATTTGTATCTCTGTTGTAAACTGTGAATGTACTCGCTGTACCATCTTCTCCATATTATCTGAATCATCTTTTGGATAGCTTGCCAATGGCTCAAATGATTGTATGCAATTTTTTGAAGATCTGGATATAGTAGTGAAACTACTTGTGTGGTTGAGTGCCGACTAAATAATGTGCCGGGATGAGTACATCTTGCAACTGCGGATTATTTGCACGTAAGGGCCGATTATTTAACATAGATTCTATCTGAACCAGCAGTGTGTAAAGCTCCTCATTAGATAGAATTTTTTCACATGAAATGCCAATTTTTTTGGTGGCTTCTCATAACTTGAGACGCAATTTGATCCACATTTCCTATTATAAATTGACTTAGTTCGTCGATTACATGTTTAGTACCTCGGAAATTGGATCCATTATCGGAATAAACATCTGAACATGTTCCACGTCTTGCAACGAAGCGATCGAATGCTGCCAGAAATGACTCTGTTGACAAATCTTGGGTGACCTCTATGTGCAGAGCCTTGGTACACATGCAAACGAATATACATATGTAAGTCTTTCGGATTCGTTGACCTTGACCATGAATTAGGACTGTCTCTATTGGCCCGGTAAAGTCAACACCGGAACGTAAGAATGGTTTCACTAATTCTACCCGTTCCTTAATTAACATTCCCATCTTTTGACTGGCTAACTTAGGATTTTGTTTTAAGCATTGGATACACCTACGAAAAATACCCCTAATTGTGCTTCGAATACCCAAGATCCAATACTTCTTGCGTAATAGGTGTAATAGATACGATGGACTGCAGTGAAAGTTTTTGATATGCTGTTCTACTATTAATTTTGTTACTATTGGATCGTGGTTTGGTAAAATTTTGGATGACCTTAATCATAAGGAATTGGTGCGTTGGCAATTCGACTTCCTACTCGTAACACGCCATCCTCATCTATAAATGGATCGAGGGTTACCAATTTGCTCTCTCGTAGAATTGGCTGTCAGACTTGCAACTTATGTAACTCTAACTGAATCGCGCGATGAACCCTTATGGTAGTTTGGAATATTTCTTCCCTATGATCTTAATTAAACTGAAATATCCTTCCTGCAGTTCGTAGATAAAATCTGCTTTACTATCTTGCTTGAATTACGCGCTTTCACTTGGTTTCTGATGCTTTGGCGATCTAATCTAGGCCATTGCTCTTTTGCACACAACAAATAATTTACGGTTTGCGAATTAAGTTTTTCATCTTTGAGGAGTATCCAGCAACCAATCGAGGACTGTGCTAGAGTTGATCCATGCTACCATATTTTCTGTCGCGACTTCCTAAATTTCGCCTATTTGTTCCATTAGTTGTGTTAGCAATAAGGCGCCACAAAGCTCTAACCGAGCTACATATACCGTATTAGCCGGGGCAGCATACGCTTTTTCGCTGGCATCCGAAAATCCGTGAATCGTACTTTTTACGTTCGTTACCCCCAGCCGCTGATCCTCACTGTTCTGATATCGGATATTTCCTGCCTTAAATTTAACCATTCTCGTTGCTCCTTTGATGGTAATAGCTCATCCCACGTCAACTTTAATAACCATAATTGCTGGAATATTACCTTTTATTTCATGATGAACGGTGACACTAACTTCTATTGAATTCGGCCAGCATCCTGCGCTTGGTAAAGGTTGGTTTCGCTTCTAGCTGAATACGATATGCAAACACATTCGCATCCGGTATCCATTGTAACCCAAGAACTTGTGTAATTTCCGTGCGATTTAAGTTAATTGGCAATTGTACGTTAGCTTCAGTTGGCGTAACAAGTTGCAGAAATTGTTGAGAGTTGGACCCCACTTTCTAAGATTCATACCAGCACTTTTTAAAATTGTATCGACCTCACGACTTAACCTTACGGCATCCGCAACTGAATCTGCGCCACTCGTTAAATCATCCATATACATATTTGTTCGTATAGTTTGTGCGGCTTCCGGATGATTAGGTTGATGCTCATCTGCGACCGCTTGCAACACCCGCGTAACCAAAAATGATGAAATGGTGCCATGCCATACGTCACTGTGTTCAGTTCGTATACATGAATGGGATGTTGCATTCTGTCACGCCATAATATGCGCTGGTACCTTCGGTCAACTAGATGAACCAAGATTTGACGGTACATTCTTTCAATGTCCGCCGTGAATGAATGCTATGCGATTTTTTCGGAAATGCAGCAAAACGTGATATAACGAATTTTGTATGGTGGTCCAACTTTCAGTGTGCTGTTTAATGATATTCCGGTCGACGTTTCTGCTGAAGCATCAAATGCCACCTTTAGTTTTGTGGCAGATAAACCAGTCCCTCATTTTCTGGATTTCGCACTGGTGTCATATGGTTTAGCGCTTGATACTCCTTCATAAATGTTCGGTAAAGCTGATGAAACTGCGGATTTCTTTTGAACTTCCTTTCCATAGAGAACAGCCTGCCGTTCGCGATTTCATCAGAATTTCCCAATAATTTGTGTTCTTCTTTAAATGGTAATTTTACTATAAAACGGCCCGATTCATGACGTAAATAGTTTTGAACAAAATGCTCCTCACAAAAGTTATGCTCGGGCAACTTCTCGCGATTCTCCAATTCTTCGGTTTCCCAAAATTTGGTCAACGCTTTGTCGATGCTTGTATCACAGCTCAGTGCCAATACTGACGTCTTTTGATCAGTTCTAAAAGACCCGGCCATTATCCATCCTAATTTGCTATTTTATGCTACAATTTTGTTACCTATCCTTAATTGACCCTCAGACAAAAGCGACCAAAAATGGTCAATCCCGATCAATATATCAATTCGCGTAACCATTGGTGGGCTTGGATCAGTCATCCTCTCTCCGTCTATTATTTTCAGTGCGAACGCATCTAACGCTGAAAGTGATCTGGTACTAGTTATTGTGCGTGTTACGTTTGCATTTATGTTAGCCTCGACGTCTGAAGGGAAATACGGTTTTAATGCAAACTACGTTATATCTCTCGTTTGACCAACACTTTGATGTGATGTGCTAAAATATAGCCTGGCGTCGTGATAGTCCTAGCCTCTAGACATATTCCTCAATGATGAAGGAAACTTCAGCCCCCGAGTCTAGTAATACTCTGCATACCTGCCATCTACCCACACGGTCCTGAATTTGGTCGAGTGCTATTGGTAATACCGACATGGTTACTGACGGCGCATCAGCACACCTTGTAGCTCTAAGAGTGAAAAAGGAAATTGATACCGAACTTGGTTCAGAATTGCTATTATTTGGTTCGAATGAAATTGTATTGGTTGATACAATTGTTTGCGGAGTAAGCTTCGATAATATGGTTTGGTACGGTTCATGAACTAATGAATGCTGCCGTCTTTCACAATGTTGGCATCTTCGGTATGAGCGGCACTCCTTTACTGCATGTCCACGACCAAAACAATTGAAACATCTTTTTTCATTTCGAATAATTTCACGGCATTTCTCTACTGACATCTCTCCAAATTTCTGGCATTTATAAATCGGCTTCTCGTCTAGTTTACATTGATATTCGAGCGCATCAGCCCAATTCGAACGCATCAGCCCGTAATAAATTTCAAGAAGGACCATAAGGTCGGAAAATCAATTTCGATAGAATGCTGCATCCATAATGTGCAGGTAACATCGTCCAACTTCGTAGCTAATATATACAGCAACCAAACATCTCGCCCATTCGTTTCATTTCCCAACCCTTGCAGCGCACGAACGACTTCATCCGAAACATCATAAATTTTTCTTAGATTTTGGGCGATTGATTTGGAAATGGCGGGTTGATTCAGAAACATTCGAATAAATTTATTTTCTATGTGTCACTTGCGGTCGTACCTTTCCTTTAACTTATTTAGAGCTAGAAGGTAATTAGTTTCCGTTATGTCCATATGACGTATCAAACTTGCAGGCTTCTCACCGAGAGAATTCACCAAAAATTGATATTTCTGAACGGGATGTAAATTTGAATTGTTATGGCAGGCTTCACCTCTGGTAATATATTTTGATGTACTCCACTTGTATCGTTCAATGAAGTATCAATTGACCCCACTGTAATGGACAAATTACGCTCCCATTCGTTCAATCCGGCCAATAATTCATTATAACCTTCCTCAACAGTATCATGCTGTGATTGATTTTCCCTTTTAATGGCAAAAATCTTTTCCTCTATGTCTACGAAATCACGTAATAACTGCTCGATATATTTAATTCGTACGCGGATCTCATCCAGTTTGGCAGTATTCGCCGATAAATTTGGTATGTAAGTTCTCATTTTGGTGTAACTGCTTTTAATATTCGATCTTTTTCGATTCAATATTTCGATTGGTGTAGACATGGTAAATTTAACAACATGTACCAGATTATCTTCAATTATTCGAGCGGTTTACTAAATATTTAGGTGATATTAATACAACGCGACACGTGCTAAATATGAGGTTAACTGTTCAAGATGACTACCAATTACACTTAACTTTATACCTTGCAGTTTTTCTTTTATTCACTACACTAACTTTATCACATAATACACTCACGATTAATCGAACGATTACAAAACTTAGTAATTATTTATATAGTAGTTATTATAAACCCATATAAACTAAAAATCGAAAATATGGACTAGTTATCTTTAAATTTGCTTGACTCATCAAAATGGCGTTGGATCCGGCTCAAAGGACCATGAATAATATCCGGGGCAGATTACAATAATTTTCACAAAAATTAGAGCTTTTTTGTATAAGCTCTTCCCTTTTCAACGACAGTCTCCTACGAAAGGGAACAAAATCGAGCATCAAAACCATATTTAAAAGAGCTGACATTGGTAGGGACAATTTTCCAACAAATTGCAAATATGTTGTAAATGAAGGCCATCTGCTTCACTCGGTAGAGTATGGCCAAAGCCAGCGACATATAGCACGATTCTAAAAATGTATAGTGATTATGTTTTAAAACATTATGGCAGAAACACAACGGTAGTGTTTGATGGTTATTCGGACTATGCCATCACAAAAGGAGAAGAACAAGAGAGCAATATGACGTGCACAATTTCTCAAAGCGAATTCCTCGCAAACACCCATAATAAATCGAAATTCATTGGCAAACTGAAGCAACACCTACATTGATTGAAGAAACCAACACATCAGGTGGAAGAGGACGCAAATACCTCTTTCGCAAATATAGCTGTGCGCTTTAAAATCGTGGGGATCAGGTGGTGGTTGCTGCAAAGAACTCGGACATCCTCATGCTGCTTGTGTTTTTATGTTCACCAGCACGACAAACAATTTGGCTTCTTTGCCCCAAATCGAAGACTTTATTAAGCGACCTGCTTCCAATTCTTCATGCTTTTACCGGATACGATACAACCTCAGCAAATTACAGGAAAGGAAAACTAAAAGCATTCAAGATTTTGCAGGCCAATGTAGAACTGAGGGCCGACGTGCAAGTATTCTCGCAAACGAGTGCCACGAAGAAGAATATGACAGCCAGCGGAGCGCGTTTAATATGTGAACTATATAACATCACCAAAGAGACTCCACTAGAAGAAGCAAGATGTCTTGCTTACAACAAAGTAATTGCTAATCTAACCAACAAAAGCAGCTGCCGATCAGCATTCATTTCGGGTATACCATCAAGTTCAAGGATGGCTGAGCAATACTTTACTACCAACAGATTGGGGATGGAAATCTGTCAAAAGTAATTTGCTGCCCATTCCAAATGACCTGCCACCGGCTCCAGAACATCTGCTCAAGTTGATATCTTGCTACTCTCGTATACGCAATGCACAATAAGATGCGAATATAAGTGGTCAGGAATGCTGTGCTCAGCAATGTGTGGAACCTGCCAGGGTATATCATGCAACAACACTACAATCGAAGAAGATCTGAATGATATTGAACGAAATACTGAGCTACAATTTTAATTTTTAAATGCCCTTTAAATGATTTTTTTTTTCTAAAATTTCTTCTTCAAGTAGTACTACAGCCTAAATTATTGTAATCTGTGGTTTTGAATAAGTAATTAATTATATCATCGGTAAACAAAAAAAAAAAAAAATTCTGAACCCGAGGGCTGACATATCAATTCTTATCTATTTTGATGCGCTGAATACGAGTCCGATGTCCAGTGACCAGTTCTCCACAAAACCCGAATTTTGAGTCAGTATTGTCCAAGGAAATACCAAAGTCCATTTTAGTACCGTTTTCTCCAGATATATCGTTTCCCAAGTATTTTTAACCGCAAAAAAGGATTCCGTAGTTCGGAATCGTCCGTACTTCTGACTCTTCATTATCCCAAAACAACACGTGTCAGCAGCAAATTAACGTGTGGTTTTACCCAGGTGACCTCCACGTGGTGACGGTGGGCAACGGAGTTGTTCCACTATCCGGCTAAGTTCCTGTGTTACAGCTTGCATGCCGTCATGGCAACCACACATATAAATGTTACGATGCAGCGGAGAGATACCCCAGTATCGGCGGCTGGTCAGGATGGGAAAGCGGGCCTGCTGGCGTCGTCATCATGCGATCGAAGCTCCTCAAGGGTAGGCAACTTGGCCTACCCTTGAGGAGCTACTTGGTAAATTTGAAATATGTAGCTAAATGCCGCAAGACTATATCTGACTCGACTAAAAATAGATACCAAAAATGTTTCGGTAGAGAGGTACTTGATTAAAATATGTAGACTCCAAATATTATACGCAATGCATGTTTAACTAAGCTAAAGCGGTGGAAGAGTACTAAGAGTAACTCAAATTTAGAATAACAACACCAGCAATATGGAAAAAACCTCTTTCGAAAGAGGAATGTTACTTTTGTAATACCCAAGTGAAAAGTTTTAATTTAAAGAGTAAATAAAATATAAAGTACGCAGATGTATGTACAATGAGAGGAAACCTATGTAAAGTCAAATTACTTCAACTCAAGTTGTTATTCCAGCAAATACTGTGCTTAGGTTGTAAGGCTAAGCGTTTGTTTGATTAACGAATTTGTCTAATTAAATTACCGCTGGTGGGGTTTAATTAAACGGAGAATTAGAAACTACACGTTTGGTGATTAAGTTTATTCTGGTTTATTATTAATTAATTTCGAGTTTATATACAAATTCATAAAATGCTTAATAATTAGTTTTTATAATGTTGTTTATATGCTATAATGTATGATATTCATGTAATTAGAATCATTTGAATACAGATGTTGTTGTTGTACTCGACAGGAAGTAATATTATATGCATACGGATAGGAAGTAATATTATATGCATACGAAGAAAAGTAAATTTGTGACACATGTTAATTTACTTGAATTGTAAACTAAGCAAAATGTTATAATCTTTAATGTATATTTAAAGAAAATACGTAATTCCATGTTCACAGATGAAGTGAACACAAGTTTTTCAAACAATGAAAATGGAACGGAGGAGAGCGAAGAAGAGCATTCATTTAGAATGACCGCAATAATTTGATTAGGAGATATGGTATACCAAAAGATGTATCTGAGCACTTATTTAGTGAACTGAAAAGTCGAAACTTGGTACTCCCTGGAACAAAACCTTCTATTTATCGAGGAAGAGAAAAGGAATTTCGGAAGCACTTTACCAAAGATACAAAAACTTCATTGGTGTATTGCACAAATATACCAGCACTGAAATGATTTAAAACCTAATATTTACAAACCTAACGAGTGGAGACAATTCATTGACTCCTCAAAACTCAGCCTAAAATCGGTACTACTGCACAATGGAAATAAATATGCCACTGTACCAATAGTCCACTCAATCTCTATGGGAGAGAACGGCGCTAAGAGACTGTCTTCAGCCAAGATTAGATCCCTCAAAAAGTGTCTTACCTCCACTACACATGAAACTTGATCTAATGAAGCAATATGTGAAGGCATTAGATGAAAAATGTCAATGTTTCCAATATATAGCACAACAATTTCCAAAACTGACAGAGGCTAAAATTAAAGAAGGTATTTTTAACGGACCTCAAATACAAAAACTATTTCAAGACAAAAATTTCGTTAAAACAATGCAAAAAAATGAGAAAGCTGCCTGGCTCAGTTTTAGAGAAGTTTGTAGGAACTTCTTAGAAAACACTAGAAGTGAGCATTACAAAGACATTGTTATAAAGTTGATAGAAAATTGCAGGCAATTGGGATGTCTTCTGAACTTAAAGCTCCATTTTTCAGATTCCCAAGTTGATTATTTTCCTAACAATTTAGGCGACTATAGTGAAGAGTAAGGGGAGCGCTTCCACCAGGATGTAAGGGAAACGGAAAGTAGGTATCAGGGAAGGTGGGATGGTAACATGTTAGCGGACTATTGTTGGAAACTTTACTTGAACGCTCGTGATAGGTTAATGAACAAAAAGTTGATGAAAAGCAACAAACTGTAATTCAATCTTGAGCAGACAAACTCCAACTGCCGTAAGGCCAGGGGAACTCGTTTCAGGTAAACTTTCGTAGTTAAGTTTCACTTTCCTATTGCCAGTAACTTTGTTTCAGTCACACAAGCCGCGAATTTGTCTTATTTGTCTTCTATTTCTAACTTATACTCTCTGAATTTCAGTTTGCTTATCATAGTTCAAGTGTGAGTTTTGTGTCTGGGTTTTAGTATGAGTTTCTTTGTCTGATTTTCTAACAATGGTTTAGTCAAAAGCCATTAATTACCAAAATAGAAAGGTAAATTACTTTGGATTTTTTTGGCCATTTTGACCTAAAGTTGGCTTTTTTTGGGTTACTGAAGTGTCACAAGTAAATTTGGACTACGGAATCCTTTTTTGGCTAAAAATACTCCTGAAACGATATATCTGGAGTAAACGGTACAAAAAAATAGACTTTGGTATTTTCTTGGGCAATTTTGACCCAAAATTGGAATTTTGTGGAAAACTGGTGGATGATGGAGCAAAACGGACATCGGATTCGTATTCAGCGCATCAAAATACAAAAGAATTGATATGTCAGACCTCGGGTTCAGAATTTTTTTTTTGTTCACGAAATCTACTTCTTGATTGCAATGATCTAATTTGTTAAACAAAGGAAAACACAGGAAAACCGAAAATTAATTAATTGGAGAATATTAATCCACCCGTCGTATTCAGATTACCACTTTTTTCGATTGATGCACTGAGCACTTCAAAATGTATGAACAAGCGGGTAATTGGGTCTCCATTGGGAATGATTTGCCTCAAAATAAAAAAAATTCTATTGACACATTATTAACCGGTACAACTAGTAAGTGTTTGATAAATTTTAGCTGATCATCAATATGAATTACTATAATTCTTAACATTTGTTGATAAATTCATCGAATTTTGGGAATTCAAATTATGGGAGTTTTAAATGTATTTAATAGAACCCCATTAGTTGTGGCCCAAACGGTGATAGCTACTATGCCACTTCATAAATTTAGTAGGTTCGGGGTTTACAATTCTGAATTTATGACAGCTATAACAGAACGAAAAGAGCATGTTATAATTAAAATCACCAGTGAGTTTATTACTTCATGATATTTTAAAGTATACTCAAACAAAATTTCATCTAGAATTGACAACAATTAAATTTAAGGCGTTTATAAAACGTTCCAAGGAAAACTTTATGTTTCTCAGTAATAATTTCTAAGCAAATAACTTCCAACGTAGGCAGCACTAACTGAAATATACTTAAGAATAAAAAGCACACCCTTCTGCAAGAAAGTAAGTAAACGGACGGAGTCAAATAGTAAACCGACAAGTGGAGCAAGCCCTGACACTCTATCGAGCTTCTAAATAACAGTTTAACATTTTTGACGCTAAGTAGGCTGACAGATGTTACACTGACACTGTACTAGGGTATACCTTTACGCCAACATTAATGCATAATATCGGTACTAAATTCCTGTTTTTCATTTCGGCTATTTGGGGGGGGGGGACCGAACGAAATAAAATTATTAGAAAATAAAGTTTGCGTGCTGTTTGTAATTTGATTTGCATTACGAAGGCGCATTTTAATTTGTTGCCG
This sequence comes from Tipula vernalis, assembly GCA_958295665.1. Classification (NCBI taxonomy): domain Eukaryota; kingdom Metazoa; phylum Arthropoda; class Insecta; order Diptera; family Tipulidae; genus Tipula; species Tipula vernalis. The sequence continues at coordinate 148,136,142 of OY282560.1, read as the reverse complement.
ATAAGCTTTTAGCACATAATTAATAGGTGATTATCAGAATATCAGGATCTGATGCGGAATGTAGGATAAGTTCTACCGGAACCCTTTGAAAATGGCGACAGTTGAGTTGATGAAACCAGCTCGACGATTGTTAACTTGTTAAAGGTTAACAGTTTATTATATTACACAACAAATCATTGGAAGTGTACTCAATAATTTTGATTTGTATTAGAGGGGCCGGTGGAGTGTATTAGTATTACTACGTCCTGATATTATCCAGTTTAACGTTAAATAAAGTGGTAATTTATTCTCAGTTCCTAAAAGTTTCATTCTGAGTCAACGTCATTTTTTGTTGAAGATTTTAAGGAGGTTTTGGGAGCGGATACACCAACAAATCTGAAAGTTCTTGGTGACAAGAACATCAACATTCTTAACCAACGGCCTGCAGGTGACGAATATGTTTTTACGATAGCTCAAATAACAAATAATATTTTTTCATGTTTAGATCATGTCTTCCTAAGACAGGTGCTAGGTTTAATTGTGCTAAAACAAAGCTTAGTAAAGTGAAATTATCTCAAAATTATTCTTTGACTTGGATATTGAAAAATGATTCGTAGTTTATTAACCATCAAATGGTTCTGATGCTTATAATTGTTTTAACCAGTTACTAAAATATTACATTGATAAAAATACTTTTTTTGATGTTCGAAAATCAAAGAAAGCTCAATCCATGGATTACTGTTGGGTTACATTCTGCGAAATAATTCGAAAAGCTTGCATCCAATAATATCAAGGACTAAGGGCAACCAAGGAGATTGAAAATAGAACTATTTGTGTAGAATCCAATAATAAAAGTTCTCCTTTACCTCACAAACCTCGTTTGTTCACCAACTACTCAGACAGGTTAGGAAACATACTGCGTTGGAAGGCCGAAGTCGAGAGGCCGAATGTCGAAAGGCCGAATGTCGAAAGGCCGAAAAGGTAAAAAGGACTAATATCGAAAAGCCGAATTTCGAAAGGCCGAATGTGTCGAAAGGGCGAGCGTCCAAAGGCCGAAAGTGTTGAAAGGCAAATGTCTAAAGGCCGAATGGGTCGAAAGGCCGAATGGGTCAAAATGCCGAATGTCGAAAGGCCGATTGCGTCGAAAGGACGAATTTTCATTAAATTTTCCTTCACTTAATTGATTGAAATATTTCTGAATGTAAAATGATTTAAATAAATTGAAAATACGTGCTAATAAATTTTGTATATGATCAAATTTATTTCTTTTCGACACAATCAGCCTTTTCGCATTCGACCTTTCGAACTATTCGGCCTTTTGACACTTTCGGCCTTTCGAAATTCGGCTGTTCGATATTCGGCCTTTGGATCTTTTCGGTCATTCGATATTCGGCCTTTCGACATATTCTGCCTTTTGACACATCGGCCGTTCGGCCCTATTCTATGAAATTGGTATTGACGATCAGCATGTGATTACCAATGACTACGAAATGCTGAGTTATTAAATATCTACTTCATTAATACTGTTCTAGAACAGTGTTAACTAGAATTAAAAACTAGCGCAAATAAAGGCATTGAGTTCTGCGAAGACGTAATCTACAAGGACTTGGAACCAAAATCTTTGGTCTTCTAGTGATTATTTATCAGTTTTACTTCTGTATTAAGCTGAAGCATGCGGATGTTAAAAAAATATTAGTAAAAGCTTATTCGAGAATCACTAACTTTTTCAATCACAGAAATTTGCAACAACTCGAAGTAGTGTGACTTCAGAATATGTATTGCTGGAATTAACAAATTTTTTGTATAAGTCTTGACCAAAGAAATTCTATTGCTTTAGTTTTCGTGGATTTGAAGAAGGCATTAGATATGGTCAATCATTCAGTATTCCTACAAAATTTTATTTTGCTGGGTTCTGTGTGAAAGTCAAACCACATTAATTAATGAAAGAGTACTGCAAGGGTTCGTGTTATGACCTTTACTATTTTTCATTTATTTAAACTCCTTATTTTATACTGTATTCAATTACGGTTTATAGCTTTTACTGATGACCTACTTAGTCTTTAAAGCTCAAAATCTATACTTACGTAATTTTGTTTAAATGATATTTCTATCGTTGATCCTACGTTTATCATGATTTACATTATATCGGTACTATTTGTTCAACAAGATCGTGTAAGATTGAATGTGTTCAAAAGTTTAAATACCTAGGACTCACGACTGATGACACCATGAGGTGGAGGTATCACCCTGCTGTTGTGCGTAATTATTTGATATCAATGTTTCGAGATTTATTCAACTAATTTGCTGAAGATCTAAACCCAAATAGAAAGATCATTTACTAGCCGAAATAGATTAGATTCGAAAATAAATATTCTAAATTGCTCCAATTTTATAATTAATACAAACATTACAAAATAGTATTATGTTAAATTCGATCCCCAAGTTGTTGAAATCTTGCCAAAAAATCAAAAATTTTATTTTCTCGACGTTTTCAAAGTCCTTGAGCCCAAACAGCAAAAAAAAAAAAAAAAAACTCGTCACGGTTTGTTTGGAATTTTGCCCGCCAATCGGTTTGAACGCGGAAAATTGAAAATCATTTCGAATCAGCACGTCAAGAGGATTACGTACTTGCCATACGAATTAGCCCAAAACCACGTAGTGATATTACCAGTTTGAGGTTAAGTTGAAAGTTGATGTGAGAATCGAGTTACAGGTTGAGTTAAGATTGAGTTGAGTTCATCAAAGCATGCAGTTTTCGGACGGTGTTGATTTTGAAATTGACGTGAGCGTTGAGTTGAGGACTGAGGTAGGAGTTGAGTTGGGGTTGAGCGAGAGGTTGAATGGGAAGTTAGCATGAGTTTAGATTTAAAACTCCTCTTAAACTCATTCAACATATTTGACTGCCATTCTGATTAAAAGCCCATTAACCTATCGTAAACTAAGGAAAGCTTAGAAATTTCAAACAAACTTAAAACCGAATTGAGTTAAAAATTTAGAGAATCGGATGGTTGGTTCTACATTTATCCGAGGGGTTTATTGCCTACAAAAATATAATTATAATCTGATTTAGAGTACCTAACATCAAATTAGATGAAATTTCTATGGTTGTACTATGGTTCGACCTATAATCTCTATCGTCTTCTTAATTTTAAAGCGCTCGTACGAATTTATCTAAAGAACATTATTTTGAATTTTTTTGGTGGAAGATTATATTTTGTTCCACATCAATTCATCTGATAATCTATATTCATATAATCGTTTGTATGCAAAACAAAATCAAAAATTAAAATCCTTCAATTGAAAATCTACACGAATATATATGTGTATGTCCATCGAAAAAACAAATTAAGTTACGTTAGCTACCGACAAGATAAAATCACATTCGCCCTTAATTCCTCCGCATATCACCAACAACTCTTCATCATCATCATCATATCGCAATCTCTCTCATCCAGATGTTGTTATTATTGCTGAGATTTTGTGTTTTTCATTTTTCCTATTTTCCATTTTTAATTCATACATACTCGTACACACAATAACAACAACAAATTCGAGTGGAGTAAAAGTAATGTTCAAAAAAGAAGCTTTAAAAGCTTAGTTTATTTCTTTTATATTTACTTATATTTAAACTTTTCATTTTAATTTTGCTGTTCGAGTATAATATAGAGAGATGATGGTTTATATAGTGGTTGGTTCGTTGTTAGCTTAGATATGGTATTTCAGGATGGTTTGACGTAAAAACAAAAGGAATGAAAGATTATGATATTTCGAGTCGAGATGCGATATTATGGCAATGGTGGTGGAGAGATGAAAAACTTGTTTGTTTTAATTTTTTTTTTAAAGTAGTTCGTGATTATTTGTTTATGTAATGAACGAAGATGGTTGGCAAAACTATCGATAATGTGGCATATAATTTTGGAGTAACCGATGTTTTTTTTTTATCCGTTAATACCTTCAATTTTTTTATTAATATTTATCTCTTTTTTTCATTTATGGCTTAAATGAATAAATGTCGATTAGTCTGGAAAGTATTAAATTTGGTTGAAAATTAAAAAAAAATAGATGAACGAAAGATTAAATTGAAAGGGGGGGGGGGGACTCTAGTGGAAGACAAAACAACACTAAATAAAACCAGCTACAAATATCAGAAGACAAGTTTTATTATAAAAAGGGGTATTTCTGATAGAGTTCGGCTAAGTATGGTTATCTGCAAATGAGTAAACCATTTCCGTAGGCCAACATAACCTTTGTGTCAACACGATTAAAAAACGATTTCTTGTCGACACGTACAAACCGGGTTGTACATCAATTTAATAATGAGACTGGTAGTAACATTTCATGTGATCCTGGACGTTTATCAACCGAGCAGCTAGAACAAATCATATACTACTTCAACTTTGGATTGATTTGTTTATTTTTATATTCAGCCGGGAAAAAAATTATGGTCCTTCGAGCCGGATAACGGATAATAAATTGAAACGGGATATTACAGCAATTTTTCAGTCCATCATTTGGCGTTATTTTTCAGTGGCGATTCTGTTTTGGTATCATCACTGGCAGCTTACATAAATCAAAGTCACATACAAATTGTGAGTAGATCAATTTACATAATTAATTTTCGAATATAAAAAAAAAAATTTTTGGAATTTGTGCATATTTCAATTAATTGAAATTAAAATTCAATATGGTGGCCAAATTACTTCCTGAGTGAATGTGAAGTTTTATTTTGTATTGCGTGCTATATACAAAAGTTATACAATTATATAAAGGGTGCTAAATATAAACAGTTTGATACATTAGTGAAAAATATGGCTGAAAAAGAGGAATCAAAACGGGAGTCAAGGGCGCGCAGAGGTATCGCAAAGGCAGCAATAACCCGTTTGGAAAAATTTCAGAACGAATTATCACCTGTTCACCCAATCGAAGATATAAACATACGCTTAGAAGCACTAGAAAAGGCCTTTTTATATTTTAAAGAAGAGGATTTCAAGTTAGTCACGTTGGATGAATTAACTGAGCTAGAAGCCGTAGAAGCCAAATATTTTGGGCTAAAATCAAAGCTTAGAGATGCTGCCCAATCATGTAATACGGTATTTCACACTTTACATCAACAATTCAATGCATCGATGTTACAGTTCGCGGAGCAGCAGCGGGATTATTTAAATAATCTCTCAGATAGTTTTCATGTACCAAACTCGTCATATTCAGAAGTCAAGTCACTGCCATTACAAATCCCACAATTTTCTGAGGATTATACCGAGTTTCCTGCATTCAAGGATTTATACATCTTCTCGGTACACAAAAAAGAATCTTTGTCTGACGATTAGCGATTTCAATATCTGAAAGCCCTGTTAAAGGGAGAAGCAACTACGGTAATAAGGCATATTATAGTCACAGACGCCAATTACAACCTGAGGCAAACAAAAGAGATCCGTGATTATTTACTGGATGTTGGAAAGGGCGGATAAAGAAACAAAACAATCATAGACCAAGGTAGCGTCAAGATTTTCCTACGTTGCGCGATTTCATGCAATTTTTAGGCAAAGAATGTGATCAAATTGATATGCTGAAGGAGTCTACACAAACTTATCTTTCTGCATTTGATCAATTTAAAGATTTAGAGACAGCTGCCAGAAGAAACTTCGTTCAAAGTAACAACGATTGTTATAACTGTTTAACGCGCAATCACCGCGTCACATCGTGCTCTTCCAGATTCAGATGTAAGCAATGCAGAAGGCGTCATCACACATTGTTGCACACAAATCCAAACGAATGTATCGATACACAGCTTACTTAACAAGGAAATAGCACACAACAAAATCACACTAGAACATTAAAAATAAACAACACGGAAGTAAATGACGACATTGGCCACACCCTCGACTTAGATGAACCCGTTCAAACACATATGACTTCCAATTTAAAATGTTGCTCTACTATTTTAGCAACGGCGTTAGCTGATGTCAAAGACAATACTGGAAAGTTTCGATGTTGTAGGATTCTGTTAGATTCTGAGTCGCAGGCTTCATTTATCTCGGAGGCCTGCATTCAGAGATTGGGGTTATCAAGATCCAATGCAAAATACCAAGCATGTGGTATAGCTACAAATAACTAGTATACTAGGGGGATGTCATCTTTAGTTTTGAGATCACGGTACAATTCAGGAAAGAATTTCATAGTAAATGACTTTGTTATGAAAAAATTAACTACGTTATCGCCGAGCAAATTCAACATAAACAACTATGAGTATTTGCAAAATATTCCGTTAACTGATCCTGATTGTCATCAATTATATAAAATTGATATTGTGATTGGATCTAATAAATTCTTTGAATTGTTGGAAAATGATCAACTAAACGGCAACGAGGGAACTCCAAAGGCCTTCGGCTGGGTAATTTCTGAGGAATACTACGATAATAGTACAACAAATACTCTATATAACCTTAACATAAATATAGATGAGGAAAGTATAGACATACCCTTAAAATAGTTCTTTGAAATGGAAGATATAGGAGAAGCAGGAAGCTTACTAACAAATCAAGAAGAAGAAGCTGAGAAATATTATAAACAAACGGTTACCAGAGGAAATCATGGAAAATACGAAGTAGCGCTACCTTTGGGCGCTTGGTCAATCGGCATTTCTAGCAATTCAGCGATTGAAATCTTGGATCCTTTATACAAAACCCTGTACATAGATAGAGTTCATGAGCGAATACCATAAATTAAATCATATGGAGAAAATGATCCTGAAAATTTGTCGGAAAATAGTGACCATTGCTATCTGCCCCATCATGCTGTTTTTTAAGACATCAGGTAACATGACAAAATTGCGAACCGTATATGACGGGTCAGTTAAAACGACAACCGGCGTATCTCTAAATGGTACATTATTGGTCGGCCCCACTATTCAGCCTTCACTCTGGTCAATTCTTCTACGTTTTCGCAATCATTCAATTGCTCTATGTGCGGACGTAGAGAAAATGTATCGCTAGGTCAAGGTCAGCAAAGAATATGTAAATTTCCAGCAGATAGTTTGGCGAGAGTCACCCGAACTACCTAACGGCACGTCAACAATACCATTTCTACCCATTCGATCTCTCGTCCAACTGGCAAAACAAAACGAACATCTTCATCCAGAAATAGCTGAAATAATTCGAAACGATTCGTGCGAAGGATGTGATAGAAGCGATTAAACTAAATGACGGGTTAAATACAATATTAAGTTCTGGAGGATTTCCATTAAGAAAATGGGTTTCCAATTTGCCCATATTATGCGATTCTAGTGAAGATGAGTCTGGATATCTAATCAACATTAAAGATAACAACCAAACAGTCAAAGTCCTTGGTTTGGTATGGGTTCCTGGAATGGATAATTTTAAATTTAATGTTAAACTTAATGACAGTAGAAAATATACAAAAAGAACACTTCTTTCAGAATCGTCAAAAAATATTTGATCCGCTGGATTGGCTTGCACCATCCATAATAGTTGTGAAGATATTATTTCAAGGACTTTGGTTACGCAAGTTGGATGATGAACTACCGGCTAATATACGATTGAAATGGAAACAGCTGCGAGACGAATTCAATCACTTCAAGGACATCAAAATAAAAAGGTATACATTTCATGGAAAGGCGAACCCGTACCACTGCATGGATTTTGTGATGCAAGCGAGTCAGCGTATGCCGCAGTTATTTATTCAGGAATTCAAGATGAAAACGGAAGCATATTTGTCAGCTTGGTTGCATCTAAAACAGAGGTGGCTTCGTTACGTCAAATAACTTTTGACAAAACTTTTCAAAAAAGTATAGGAAAACGTCTCAAAAGCGAACATTATAAAGAGTATGCTTGGACGGATTCCAAAATAGTTCTGGCCTGGATATCAGATCAACCTTGGCGATGGAAAACCTTTGTGGCTAATCGGACGTCACATATTATCGAAACCTGGCCGCAAAGCAAATGGGATTATGTCAAGTCAGCCGAAAATCTGGCAGACTTCGTCTGTCGAGGTATTTTCCCAAAGCAATAAAAATCTTTGGATTTATAGTAGAATGGACCTAAATGGCTTGAAGAAGATGAACTATCATGGCAGATAATATTCCAACATCATCATGTGACAATGTTCTTGACGAAGAAAGATAGAAATGGATACATTGCTCGAATATATCGGCTTCGGATTTTTTTTATATTCAGCCGGGAAGAAAATCAACTAGTGTAGAAAATATTTTAGATTATTTTCAACTAGGTTTGGCAGAAGAATCATCTTCCCAAGCAAATACAGGTAATAAAAGCCTAATATTGGGTGTACTGTGATAAATCTAAACTAAAAAATGAGTAGGCTGTGTATGGGACGCGGTCGTAAGATACATGTACGCTCTTAGAATATATGGCTAGCGTAACTTTAGTTGTAAATAGCGTTGCTGAGAAAAAGTATATAAATTGAGGTGATTGACATTTTATTATTTCTTAACCTAAAATTTCTTACATGTGTCGAAAATAATTCACTGATTATTCACTTGTTATTCAAATATAAAACGAATGAAGGCAGAATTCGTGTAATATTCTGTCATAAATCACTCAGTATTAACATATTATTCACTGATTATTAATTCTTTATTTCCCTCAATATTCATTTAATATTAACAAAATACTTACTCGCTATTTATTGAAAATTCACTCTTTATTCTCTGTTGAATATTATTCACTGAATAATGAGTGAATAATGAGTAATTAACGAGTGAATAATGATTGGATATTGAATGAATTTATGCATCTTTCATCACCAAGAAATAATGGGTGAATAGTAAGTGGTTTGAATAAGGTGTCAAATATAAATTAATATTGTGTGAATTATAAGAGCATATAACATCTCAAATGCACTTATTTTTTACACATTAACTACTTTTCAAGCTACTTTTACAGCAAAAATCAACCGCCTTTGATGAGTCATGAAAGAAATGCCAGCTATAATGCTAATATGTAAGTAGGTCATTTATTATTTATTCAAAATCAAAAGTCTACTTTGGCCTGCAAGATTTGGCAAACCATGAATATTATTTAATTTTTGGCATTCCCGTGTCTGCTGCTTTAATACAAATAAATAATACAAATTTGTGTTTTTGATCAGTCAGTTAGTGGAAATCAATCATTTTACTTTCTTGAGAATCTTGAGATTTTTAAACACTTATCTGTTTTGAGTCCCTTTAGTCCGAAAAATTGGGTTTCGAAACTTCTTATTTAAGCTTTTTTCATAAATTAGGAGGACCTAGTGAATTTTAGCGAAAATCGAGCAACTGGAAGTGGCAACTTTCGTGGGCCAGAAAATATGCTTTGCTAAATGTTGAAAAAGAAACAACTTAAAGCTATAAAAAAATAAACAAAAATTAAGATGCCTATGATTCTGTGAAGTACATAGCAAAAAACGTGGATAAAGCGAGCAATTATCTAATAGATTATAGTGTAAATTCAGTGACGGTTTCTATTCAAAAAAGAAACCAAACAAGATTTTCCTCGAATGCCCGTAGTATGCACTTGATGTAAAAATTATTAAACGGCCGGTCCCTGGGGTCGGCCATATAAATAACAAGCAAATTTGTTCAACAAAAATCAAAAGTCCCAAAGTCAGTTTGGCCATTTTGATAAATTTTGCATCAAGTGCTTACTATGGACATTCGAGAAAAATCATTTGACTTTGGGACGTTTGATTTTTCTTGAACAAATTGTGTCACTTCAATCGTTTGTTCGACGATACGAAACTCGCCTAAATGTATACTATGTATTTAGATTACTCACACTACCTTATTTTTTATTATTTGCTAAGAACTTCATTTCGGTAAATTAAGAATAAATTTGTAAGAAATTTGCATAATAAATATCTAAAAGCAGTGTGTGTCGTGTGTTGGCCACACCTCAATTTTTTAATATCAATAATATGGGAGCTTAAGCTGATGTTATATACTTTTACAGGGTGTATCTGGTCGAAAATAGTTAGGGATATAGAGAAAATACCCATTACCAAAGTTACCAGACGGAAGAAGGAAATTTGTTTGATGCTCTTGGATGACTCTGAAAGACTAAATTTTGAAGATACGGGCAAAAATGTGTTTTTTTTTCGCTTTTTGCGGTTTCAAAATAATTGCAAAGCCACTGCGATAATGAAATGAAGAAGTTGTTGTATTTGTTGAAGACTATCGACAGGGTGCCTCAAGTACGCCAACCCATAAAAGCAACAAATGCATCTTCAAAACTAAGGTTAAGCACAAGGGTAATTTTTCCGTATCTCTAACATGTTCGGGAAAACCGGGGGCATTTTTTACCGGACTCACCCTAATTATGCCATTTGGCAACATTTCGGCTTGCATATACATTTGGAGTTTTTTTTATATTGGTTACGTGTTTTATACTCCAACTATGGCGTTAAGACTCCTAATACTCTCTTATTGGTATTCTGATTGTAGAATAGCAGTCTTAAATTACTGTTTACAAATTCTTAAATTCTAATTAGTTTCTCTTCTCATTAGTTCCGTTATTCAAAATTTGTATTTGGAATAATTTCACTAATATTGGTTCACTAAAACAAACATACATGATAATTTATCCAATTAGAAAATGTATCATATTTCACAGCAAAAGAACCAATTTTAAGTTAAGTAATGTTTCGTCTCTTTCTTGAAGCTGATTGAATTTCTTTTTCCTTACATGAACATTTAAATAAGAGAATTAAACATTTGGCTGTTCAATTTCGCTCAAATAAATTTGTATTTAATTCTCCCGTTACAATATACAGGAAAACTTTACTTTAACTCAAAAAAAATTTGTGCAGACCTTAAGCATTGGTTATAGGTTCAAAATAGGCCAAAGTTTACAAGACAAAAAAGTTTTGGAAATTTACGGATCCGCGGAAACCTGTAGGGGGTGAAAAGGTTTTTTTTATTAATGTTTGCAAAATTTATCTAAGTTATTGATATTTTTGATGTATACGACAATCTTAACATATCACAATGCTGGTCCTCGCTTTACTGTTCAATCGCTTTTCTCAGACGACACACCAGTGAGCATAAGCCAAGAAAAGTTTTTGTCACATACTGAGAACAAAAAATAACTTGTTCAAATGTTGATGAAAACATTTTCTGATAGTAAGATCAAAGTCGATCAAGCATGTGATAATGCCGGCAAATTGATTGTTGATATTGTGATTAATAACTGCAAAGACTCCACAACAAGGCTGCGATACAACAAGCGCTCAGTACAATAAAGGAAAAAGAGAAACAATAAAACTTTATAATGAAAATTCTTCTTTAAATGAAGTAAAAGGGGCAGTAGAGAGAATTGTTAGAGTCTGAGTTTATGTTTAAAAAATACAACATTATAATCATTTCCTCCAACAGCTACATAATACTCATACAGAACATATTATCAGGTGCAAAAATGGCTTGGCAATGAAAAGTTTCTTGAAGAGTAGGGATGGGAGATATCCTACAACCAGTTCAAACTACTTTATGTAGATGCTGCATCAAAAGACATTTTAGATTTAATAGCATGTCGGTTTACAGGAAACTGCTCCACGTTACAATGTAAGTGCAAGGAAGCAGGTTTAAAATGTTCTGCAATGTAGTAATTGCGAAGCTCAAGCTCCAGCGGCAGACGGTGTAATAGACTTTGTTCAAGCAAGCTTTGATGATCGAAAAATGATCGTATTTCCGTTAATTATTTTTATTAAATTTATTTAAAAATACCAAATTAACGATATTTTTATCAGAAACAACTTTCATTTGAACTATAATTTTGTAAATGCGATATTTTTCGAGAAAATAGAAAAAAATCGATTTTGTTTATAAAAAATACTCCTTTTCACGCCTCCTCCCCTCCTACAAGTAAAACTCCTCACCTTTTTTGTTTCGTGAACTTTGGCCTAATTTGAACCCTTTAACCAAAGCTTAAGATCTGCACAAATTTTTTTCGAGTCAAGGTTATCAATCTTTTCTTGTGCTAATTATCTGTTTATATTGGGCATTACTAATTTAAACATTGAAAAGCTGGAAATTATTGTTCCCGAAGTTATATAATTTAAAACTTTAGGTTATCGGTAACTTAGAAATTTGGAATTTTCTAAGTCGTGACGATTTTAATTTAGAACGATATTTCATATTAAGGATTTAATATTGAATATAATTATTCTGAATACAAAGTATTTTTGTTAGTTCCTAGGTTGGCTCCCGGTTGCACCTTCAGTTTTCCTCGTGGGCCGATATTTATCTATCTGGAACTGCAGTAATAAAATCGGCTTCTTTCATATTTTTTGTTTCCGTTTTTTTCGTTGGTTTGGCATAAGTCATCTGTTGTTTAAACTTCTGTAGCTTTTCGGTGAAAATTTTGATAATCTAGCGTAATGCCCTGTAATTAGTTGATATAAAATTTACACAAAGTCACTTCCACGAATTACACTTAATGATTTTTCAGAAATGCAAGATATGAAAGAATAATCTAGAAAATCTACTCTGGTTATCACTAAATGCGAAAATATATCAGAAGGTGTGTTGTTTGGCAACTCAGAATAATCTTGAAAGTAATTACCTAGTCCCGTCACTCAACGACGTGGAAAATTTAACTGCAAACCGGAGTAAATTGAACTATCCAAAATAGTAGTTGAAAATATATTTGGCTTACCGAAGTGCCGATTTAAGCGTTCAGAAAGTCCAAATTTTAGACTATTGTAGATAAAGGTATTGTATGTATATTATTAATTTCGAATGAATCTCGAAAATAACAAAAACAAACAGTTTTACCAATGGTCTGACATTCTTTGGAAAACATGAACTTTTTCAATGCTTTCTAGATTATTCTTTTATGATCTCCTTTTGTGAAAAATCATTGTGAAAGTGACTTTCTGTAAAGTGAAGTTATATCAATTAATTTCGGGGAATTATATGTCAAATTAAGGTATATAAGTTTTGGTTTTGGTTATCGTAAATCTTCACCAAAAACATACAGAAGTCACCACAAGTGACTTACGCCAACCCAACGAAGAAAACAGAAACAAAAAATACAAAAGAGGCTGATTTTGCAGTTAATTCTGCAGTTCCTTGGTTTTTTAGGTTTCGGAATTAGTCGGAAGTCAGACAGAGCCAAATCAGTTGAAAAGGGTGGTTGCGGAACGATATGGGTCGAATTTTTGGCCAAATAGTCACGCAGAACTAATGCGTTATGAGACGGCGCAATGTCGTGATCCAAAAATCTAGAGTTGTCTGCTCAAAATTCAGCCAAACAAGACCTTTATTTGTCATTCGACGATTTTTGAGCATCAAATAATTTACTTTCTCGACGGGGTGTTCATCGGTAGACGTCGTAGGATGGAAAGAACGTTCATCATCTTCAACTCGTTCTCTGCATTCTTAATTATTGTAATATGTTTTTATGGCGGCAATAATAAAAATCGCTAATATATATTCTCCTCGTCAATTAGGATTTCAACTCTACTCGAGTCTGAAATAACTTAATGAAAACCTAACTCCAACCTCCTCGTTTCCACGAACACTAACTCAAATTCAAGACAGTTTACGGAATATTCGACGGTGGATTTTGTGAGCAACAGCTTTTGGAAATAATTTCTGAAAAATTTTCTGAAGTTTTGAATTTAATTTCTAAACTTAACAAACTAAAATTTAAAATTTTGCTAAGTATTGAAAAAGGAATAAGTCGGGAGGGAGATTCATTCGACAAATTCGTCTGAAACAAGTATATCGGAAATTATGAGAATTTCTACCTTTTATTTTATTACTTCTACGTGTTAATCTGTAAAATACATTAAAAAGTTGCATATTTGGTGATTACACGAATTAAATAATTAATTCAAATTAGAGTAAAAAAAAAAGAAAACATCTACCATGCAATTTTTTTAACACTTGAACCGTACTACGAATCTATCTAGAAAAAATGTTATTGAAATACAAAAATCTATCAATGCCATTTTATTAAAACCAATAACCATCAGGACTACAACTCAGTGAGAAAAAACCATATCAGCTCTAGAGAGAGGTGGAGGCTTTGTCTATCGATGAATTGACCGAACAAGATTTAAAAACTGTATGGTTGCAGCGGCATCTAACAAATGCACAGGAAATTTTGTCTTGCATGGATGATTCGAATCATCAAAAACTCGCAAACGCTGCAGACAAAATAGTCGAAGTGAAAAACCGGCTTGCATTTATAACCTGAATGCCTCGCCAAGAGACGAAGACATAGCCCAGCTCGGGATCGTATTCTCGGGTATCGGGTGTCGGGATATTTTTCGATATTTTTAACTACCCGAATGCCCGGGAAGTTGCTTCGAATATCGCAAAAAAATCCATAAGCACCCTGCAAAATATCAGAGCCGTTAGAAAAGATATTTTACAACACTTTGTTTGACAACTAATCGATTTCGAAAATTGAAATATTGTACCACAAAAAAAAAAAAAAAAATTATCGACAAGTATCTAGAAATATTAAAGAATATCTCACTTATTCTTGAACGGCTTATGCTAGAAAGCTACAAGAACTGAGCAAAGAAAGGTGACACTAATACCAGCTGAATAAACAGAGCCATAATTATCTTGACGTATTTTTTAGAAGCGTTTTTAATGGTTTCCACAAGAATCCATAGTAAAAATGGGTTTTTTAGCTTCAAGTTTTTCAATAGAAAAAGCAAAAATATTATAAAACGTTTATATGGTATAAAAATTTTCTACATATCTTTAACAACAATATTCAAGAAGGCTATATTTGTATTAAATAAATATTAATTGCAGAAATATTCAAATTAAATTATTTCTAAAATAAATTTTTCGAACTTTCATTTTGAAAAATACATCAAAGTTGGCTCTGACGAATCAAAATTTATCTTTAGTTTTACTAATGTACGTCAGATGTTCAAGATTTTTACAGAAAAATACGAAAAAAAATTATTTAATCACAAAATTGCAACACGGTTTTAATATTTTGTGAATTTGTTTTGCTCTTCCTCAAATTTGTAACTTGAAATTTCCCCAGGTAGCCATTTTCGGTACGATTTTATCAAATTTTTAGGCCATCACTGCCATCTATGTAATATTTATTTACTTAATGACCACACGATTTGTAGTGAGCTTTTATTTTAATTTAACTAGAATGCTGTTGTTATAAAATTTTTATTATATTTTGGTTTAAATAAATCAATTACTACAAGAAAATGAAAATGTTTTCATTTAAAAGTTTGTCTTAGGAAAAAAAGTGATTTTCCATATATTTTATGTGTTTTACTATGCAAAGTTTGCTTTTTTCCTCGTTTCTAATTGCCTTATAAAAGCTTCGTTTTTTAAACTATGGCTTTGTATAGTCTAGGTTGTGTTATTAATACACATCTTACCAAAACAACCTTGATTATATAAAGTCATAGTCTAAAATGTAAGCTTTTACAAGGGAATTAGAAACGAGGAAAAAGCAAACTTTTCATAGTAAAGCATATAAAACAAATGGGAAATCACTTGTTTTCCTAAGGCAAACTTTTAAATGAAAACGTTACAAATTCTTAACTATGATTTCTAAAATACTTTCATAAATGTTTCAATTTCAACATATGTGGTATGGGTGAATGTCGCTTAAGTAAATCGTTTTCATTTTCTTATAATAATTGATTTATTTAAACAAAATATAAAAAAAAATTCATAACAACAGCATTCTGGTCAAATTAAAATAAAACCTTACTACAATTCGTTTGGTCATTAAGCCAATATACATTACATAGATGACAGGGATGGCCGTACACATTTGGTGAAATCGTATCAAAAATTACCAGCTGGGGAAATTTCAAGTAAAAAAAACTATAGGAAAAGCAAAACAAATTCACAAAATACTACGAAGGTGTGATCATTTTGTGATTAAATAATTTTTTTTCGTATTTTTCTGTAAAAATCTTAGACATCTGACGTACATTAGTAAAACTAAAGATAAATTTAGAAAGTATTAGTTTGATTTGTCAGAGCCAATTGTGATGTATTTTCCAAAATGAAAGTTCGAAAAAATATATTTTAGAAATAATTTAATTTGAATATTTCTGCAATTAATATTTATTTAATACCAATACAGCCTTCTTGTATATAGTTGTTAAAGGTACGTATAAAACTTTTATATAAACATTTTATAATAATTTAGCTTTTTTTTATTGATAAACTTGAAGTTAAAAAATATCATTTATACTATGGATTACTATGGAAATCAGTGAAAAGGTATACCACAAAAAAAGCTGATAAAAATACGTCATGATGATTATGGTTCTATACTCTAGAAGGCTCTGATCATACATATTATACTCAAGAATTGTTTGTAAATTTCAAAAGCGACTTGATGGGCGCGCCAAAAGAAAGTAATTTCATTATTACTCTATTTGCATCACGACAGCAAAAGAAAACGAATATTTAAATTCCGCATCAAAACTTTCTACAAAACAGTTGGCTGGACACATTAGAAAAGCCGATCAAAGTTCAAGTTCTTCTGACATAGAGCTTGGTGGTGTCTTATATCATATATAACCATAAAACCTAACGATAAAGTGGAAGATTTAAACATCGAACAAGGAGATAAGAGGAGTTAATCTTTTGGAATTATCACGAAGCACTACATACAGGAGGCGAGTTGGAGGCAAGGGAGAGGCGCAACAACTACCAGAACAACTTTATATAAAAGGAAAGGTGAAAAAGTTCCAAGTAATTTCTCGATAAAGATTTTAATGTTTGCTGTGTTCATTTATTTGTAATATACATTTTGCACTTCAAGTTTACCCCTTTTACGAATCAAATTAAGCATTTAGCCAAACCAATTCAACCTTTTCCAGATCAAGTTTGTATTTGATTGCAAAATTTTGATTGTGATTGAAAACAGTTTTAATTTCTTTTGCATAAGGTTAATTTGATTTGAAAAAGAGAACAATTACTCATCTGCTTCGCTACTAATCATCTTGCGAAGTATCATTTTGATGCAACTGAAAACTATTTCTTGTTTCCTTCATTAACTGCGCCCTTGTCTTTAGAAAGCGAATCAACGTATACTTGAGCCAAACCAGTCGGTCTCTATAGTGAATTAGCGGTCGTTCGACTTATAGTTTCTCATTTACCGGATATTTTGATTACCGGTAAACGGTAAATAAAAATAAAACCATTGAAATCGGTTCATTTAGAAAAACTATTTTAATTACAATATAAGGAAAATGCAATGCTAGTGAATATTTTTTTTCGATTTTAGAGTTTATCACGGAAATGAGATGCGTGATCTTCGAGCCTTAATTGGTGATTCGGTGTTTCGAAACGAAGGTTATTCGCGATTTTCGGGATTATTTGAGTATGTATGTTTGAAATTGTCCAGTATATTTAATAGCTCGATATTACTCAAGAATCTTAGTCTATTCGAAGAAAATGATTGTTCGATATTTAACGGATTATCCGATACTATCGGGTTTCATTCTTGTTGTTGGATATCGTTTTGTTGAGCCCTAAGTTGCTTGGTAGCATTTCGCTTAGTAGTATTAGTAACATTAAGTTATATTTACACGAACGTATTATTGAAATTGTTCGAGACCAATCGATATTAACATAATATAGAGAATTTCGAATTTTTATGGGGTAATGGAGATTATATTCAAGAATTTCCAGGTTATTAACATTTAATATGGCGGTGATTAGCACGTATAGGATTAACTTTGGTTTTACATTTGATATTTGAGGGCTTTCAAGAATATTCAACATACTTTGAAAATTCGACATTTTTCATATTATTTCGAAATTCTTGATATTTTTCAAATTATATTCGAAATTTGTGATGCTTTATCAAGATATTTAGAACTCATCATAACATAGAGTTGGAAGATGTTTCGTTTTATTTGAGATCATTCAAATGAAGGTCTCACGGTCTGTTTCTTACGCAATATGGAAACACATTTTGTATGAAGGATATTTACATTGAGAATAAATATTCTGAATTTGTTCCAAAAAATACCCTTTGTAATATCAAATTTCTGAGTAAAATGATTTAAGTTGAAAAGCTTCAATAAGTGAAAGCTCTTAAAACTAAAGGTTCTTGACATTTGTTGCAAATAGACAGGATTTATGGAAAGACACAAAAATTACCGAGAAAGTATAAATAAATTATCAAGCTTAAAGCTCATTGAGACCAAATACTATAAGTTAATCCCAAAATACCACCTTCCTTTATAATATCAAATTTGAAAGTAAAAAGGATTGGTTTGGAAAGCTCTTAAAACTAAAAGCTCTTAATAATTTACATTGAGCACAAATATTCTAAATCCTACCCAAAGTTCCGTCATCCCTTATCAAATTTCGGAGCAAAATGGTTAGTTTAAAAAGCTTCGATAAGTGGAAGCTCTTAAAATTAAAGCTCTTGAAGCTCAAAAAGCTAAAAAATGTCAAGTTCAAACCCAAAAAATATGGATTAATTGTCAATTTTAATTAAGTTTATTTAAGTTGAAAAGCCTTAAGACTAAAGGTTCTTGACATTTGTTGGAAATAGACAGAATTTATGGAAAGACAGAAAAATTACCGAGAAAGTATAAATAAATTATCAAGCTTAAAGCTCATTGAGAACAAATACTCTAAATTAATCCCAAAATACCACCTTTCTTTATAATATCAAATTTGAAAGTAAAAAGGTTTGGTAAAGCTCTTAAAACTAAAAGCTCTTAATAATTTACATTGAGCACAAATATTCTTAATCCTACCCAAAGTTTCCTCATTCCTTATCAAATTTCGGAGCAAAATGGTTAGTTTAAAAAGCTTCGATAAGTGGAAGCTCTTAAAACTAAAGCTCAAAAAGCTCAAAAAGCTCAAAAAGCTCAAAAAGCTCAAAAATGTTAAGTTCAAACCTAAAAAGTATGCATTAATTGTCAAGTTAAAAGCTTTTAGAAAACAAATTTTCTAAATTTATCTAAACATACTACTTTCGTTTTTATCTCAAGTTTCGAAGCTTTTGATCATTGATAATTTACTTTGAGAACAAACATTTTATATTGTAGCCAAAATTGGTTTGGTTAAAAAATTTTATAATTGAAAGCTTTTAAAATTAAAAGTTCTTTATTTTTTGCAAATACATCAAAACTTTTTATCAAAAACCTAAAAGTATGTAATAGGCCCAACGTTAAAAGTTAAATTAAAACCAAAACTTGTTTTAATTAATTATCAAACTTAAAACTAGGCCTAACTCGTTAAATCTTTTCATTTTATATCTCAAGAATTTATTTAATAGCAAAAGGTCCCAGAATTTTAGAGAGAGAGAAATCTATGAATCCAAAAAATAAATCAAACTTTAGCTTGGTTTATTTTTAATGAAAATTGGCCATATTGTCAGTTCATTGATAAATTTACGGTTGTGTTTACTTTTAATTCTTTATTTTCAGCGTAACATTTACTAACGCCTTTAAATTCTCCTTTTAATATTTGCTTAGAAATTTATATGATTGTTTCGTTGAGCTCGAAATTGAAATCGACGGAAAATCGATTTTATTTTTAGTGGACACTTGTCGTTCATACAAAATTCTCCTCTAATAGTATTATGCTCAGTGGTATAACAATAATTAAATCCGGTTCAGTACTTCCAGAGGAGTCGATAAATCTAAACGTAGTGAAGCACGATAATAAAAATCGCCAAGACCGAAATGGAAGCCTGGTCAATACAAGGGGTATGCCGACCATCTAAGAGCAATTGGATGAGTCCACTACATATTGTGATAAAGAAAGATTATGAAAAGAGGGAGCAAATAGAAAAAAGGAATTATTTTTCAATATCAAATTTGACCCAAATTAAAGTAAGTTGCATTTTCTTCTCCCCCTCCCCCCCCCCCCTTTCACCTTTTATAATTATTTAAATTGTTTTTACGATTTTGATTTCTTTCCATATACATATATAACATTTGAAAACGTCCTAATTGGGACGAAATGTCCTAATACATTTTTCAATTCGAATAATTTTCTAAATTAGAAACGTCCAAGCGTCTAAATTTTACATATGAACTAAATTGAATCACTCTACTACAGTAAAATTTATGTGCCCTCATCCACCTAAAGCTTAACTCAATTTCAATAAAATTCAATTCAGTTCAAACTCCACATCGATTATGTCTACAAAAAAACAAAAAAATCTTTCGATTCTGGCAATTACGATATCACCCACAATTTATCTTAATCGGAATCACTACAACAAATGTTTCTTAATTTTCTTGTGAAAAGGATCAATTAGTAAAATTATACAATTGAATACGAGTGGAGCGGAATAAAAAGAAATGTTTCGTTACACTGCCTTTGCAATTTAAAACCAAACGTTTTAATATATCGATGTACACACGTATAGCAATGTGTCTATCCAAGATGAATATTAACCGTAAAATGATGAAGGTATAGTAGATGTAAATCCGAGATACCTTTACTATTGCAACAATAAATTTTACCGCTCCTAACACATTTACGGTTGATTGACTTAAATTCAGGAAAATGTATAAAAAACATTAAGATTAATATATTAAGATTAATTCTATACATATGGTATGTGTATATGTTATTTTAAGGTTAGAATATTTTCTTCTTTATAATGTTAAATAAAATTTAGTACACCCGTACAGAGACCGACTTCCTCCCTTGTTTCGTGTGTATTATGTTTTATACAAAAATAACAATAGTATACTATATAATAATAATAGTAACAATAATAACATAGAGGAGCACCGAAATAAAAAAAAAGGGGGGCACGGTCAATTTCCTTTCGTTAAACATTTAAGGTTGTTTTTTTGTTGTTGTGTTTTTCTAAATTCCAGCTACCCTTCTTTTCTCATCATTCCTCCTCAATTTCATATAGACTTACTTTATTCTGTAAAGGAAACATGAACAGCACAAAAAAAAAACAAAAACATTTTAAGGAAACGCTTGGGTACAGTAAAGGTGTGTGATGGATGTGATATACGTATTTTATTGTTTGGCCGCATTATTTAGTTTTTGATGCACGGGGTTGGGGATAAGGAAGTGGATTTAGATTGATTTATAAATATTAATTGATGTGTAACTTTAATTCCCTAAACCAACGTATACAATGTGTATATATGTACATATAATAAACCTAATAAGCATCCCCTTATATATGGTTAAAGTCATTTTTTAAAATCCTCTTAAATATTTTCACATAAATGCTTTTACTGTGTACGTGTTACGTGTTTATCTATTTGTATAAATAGAACTGACTGATTATCATAATAATGTTACTGAGGAGATAAACATCAAGTCAAGGAAAACTATACGTTGTTTACAGACATTCAGCTACATATATAATAGTTTCAGCATTACGTAAAGCTAAAAAAACCAGATTAAAATCATACAAATTTGTACAGTGTAGCACACAGTCGATGATGATGATGAAAAGATAAAATGGAAACAAAATTCGTGTAAATTGATGATTTTTCATTTCGCAGAAATATTTTCAGTATTCTGTAAAAACAACAAAAAAAAGGGTTTTCATTTCATTCAAATCTTGTCTGCATAACAAAAACTGCATTTTATTGTTGTTGTATGCGCGCTAAATGGAAAATATTGTTTTCAATTTGTAGGTATGTAGGAAAAAAAAAATATTTATATCACATAACTCCAAACTGCATCATGGAAATGATGAGTATGAAAAATGGATTTAAGAGTAATTCATCAATTATAATCCTTACTGAAAAATACATAAAAAAAAAGATGTGGCAGATAGGATTACTGGAAAGTTTTTAATGAGACTAAAAAACTATGATGATTAATCATCAATGCACGCGCGCAATTTGTAGACGTAACTTAATTTTTAAAGGTTTTATCGTACAAAAAACGTGAACGCATACTAATATAAAGTTAGGGTAACCTAAACGTTCTGTACACTGTAACTTTATATTTCTTATTTCTTATTCACGCCTTCGTTTTTTTCACTGTTTGTGAAAATTTATTACCTTATTTCTATTATCCCTTTCTTTAATCATTGCAGTTTAGTGGAGCAGCTAATCCATTGCTTATATTTGTTTTCCTTTATATTTCGATTTATTACATTTTGATCAATTTTATCCAATTGTTGGTATTTTTTTTTATAATTTAAATTAAATGAACAACAGTTGATCACCGTGAGATAATCCTCCAAGTACGGTTGTTAGATCAGTGTTTGAGTCGAGCGACAGTCAACCGTTGACGCGAGTGAGTCCTTGGGACAGTGATACCGACTTGTGGATATCCACGTGATTCTCATTTAAATTTTCTTTTGATTAAACAATTTAATTTTTGTTTAACTAATCTTAATTAATTTAGATTGATTCAGTTAAATATCGGATAATTAATGAAGTTAATTTTTTAAACAACTTAATCTACGTTATGTTTCCTTAGTTTTGGTGATTGGTATTTGGTCATTTTGTTTATTTTTTATTCACTTATTCCACAGTAAATATAGCATTGAGGATTACACTTAAAATTGAACTCGATGAGCGACAGAGACTCGGAATCCGAGTACCCGAGAGACGACGGTCCCTAGCTGCGCTACAGCGATTTTAGTTTTGATTCGTCATTTATGAATGACAGTGATTCGGAAGCTGAACCAATTAGATACGAGTCCGAAGCCGAAGATAATTCAGAGGCAGACGACCCGGATTGGGTTAGGTTGTTGGCCGATGCCTTGGCTTGGTTTAGCATACAACAGACGGAGGTCACGGTAGAGCTTATCATGCTGGTTATGATTTAAATGTTTTCATGTGAACGATCTTCACATTAATTTTTTCTTGTTATCATTAATAAATATGAATAATCTATAAATACTTATCTTGTTTGGATATTAAATGGTTTTCTGGGATTTGGGATTTGGGAATTTTAGGTACCTCTAATCTCCGGTGGCCAAATTTTTTTTATATCAAGTTTGGTTAACGTCGTTGACGTCTAGGTTAGTTAGTTTGGTAGAATTTTTTTTTGTCTAACGTATCATAACATCTGAATTTAGTTCTAATTTAACTAGTGCTTAATTAGTAGGTTCTCTTCTCTTGTTGAACGATTTTTACTAATTAACTTAATTTAGATATTTTGAATTTTCGACATTAGCTAACCGACATATTAGTTAAATAATTTTTGAAAGTGTCAGTTAATCCGGTGCGAGTTTAATTATCTGGTATAAAATGGATATTTCTCATTTAACCACTGATGGGCGCGATATAGAATGTTTGGTCCGTGACATTCCGGCGGGGTCAGTTGATGCCATTTCGCAGCTGAGGGCTTATTTGGAAGAAGAAACCAAGGGTTTAAGAAATGTTCCAGTTAGTATGAACCCTCGTGGCAAGAAGGACCCAGTCGTGGAAATTACCCTTTGTCAAGGCAAATTGATGGCCTTCCAGCAAACGTTTGTCGAAATCAAAATTCTCCTCGAAAACTCAGATTCCAGATGTTAATCGTTTGGTGTCAAGATTGACGCATGTTCAGGGACGTTTGGAGAGAGCTTCGCAGTTACCTAAATATTATGAATAAGCTCAGGCCATTCTAGAATCATGTAATAAGTTATTAGCGGCACTAAAACAGTATTTAAACGACCCCACACTTTTGGATAAATCAATTGAGTCCACTAAGGTATTTGGAGGAGACCAAGCTTTGGATTTTTCCGATGAAGAACTTATAGAATCGAACCTGGTGGCTGTAGAAAGTAAATTCGAGGAACCTTTTCCGAGGAAACGGGATCCATTCTGTATAAATTGGATGTCCTGCGCCTGGCGTGTCTGGTAAATCTGCTGAGGATGATATTACTCAGTCACCAGATCAAGCCGTCCTTATAAAATCCTTAATGGAGCAAGTTCAGTCTCTTACGAGACAACTCCAGGTGAGACTGCTTATGCCCATAAATACTGTCGAGAATCCTCCAGTAACCAATTTCGAAAATGTATCCGTTAATTTGCCACATACCAAGATCATATTGATCCATCCGTAAAGGATGTTATTCAACAACAGCCTCAGATTCAATTTCAACCAGCGGCCAATCACCAGAAAGTGCTTCAGGAGATGAATGATTTACTTGGCTTGAATCCGTCCCAAAAATTGCCTGCCTCTAAAGAGCGCTCATCTCCGGAGCAGGTTCATCCAAATCGCAATATTCAGTTTCTACCAGGGGCAACGGACTTACATAATAGTATATTAAATCTGGCTCCAGCACGAAATTATACTCCTCATTTCTCTGCTAATGTGGATGGCAATAGACGTTCACTATATCGCTGTGGGATCACTTACAATGGATCACCAACCGGGATAACAGTTGATATGTTCCTGTTCCAATTAGATTCGGTGGTGAGATCCAATAACATTTCATTTGACTCAGTACTCCTTGACCTACATCTCCTCTTAAAGGATGTGGCACTGCAGTGGTACTGGACGTACCGACGATACAACCTTTCAGCAAACTGGTATAATTTACGAAATGTTTTTCATGATCGTTTCAAGGACAGGCGGGCTCCCTACGAAATTCGTCGTATGTCCACACCCCGTACGGTGAGGATGAGTTTATTCAATTATTGATGAATAATATGAAACACTTTACTGACCATCGATTCAGCCATATAACCGATCTTATCCAAAGTTGTACGGCGTAGGAAGATTCCCTAAAGAGGCTCAGATCTCCGCCCGATTATTCAATGCATCCTCGTCGGATCGTTAATGAGAATGATGTTGTTTATCCGAATAGTAGTGAGCCGGTAGAACCAGTCAGCAATCCACATTATTCTGCCGAATTTCCAAATGCTTCGGTAGCCGCTTATCGTGCCCCAATTGGAGGTCTTACTACGTCAATAAAAACTAATAAATCTGACAATTTTACTACTTCAGTTAATCCACATCGTGCAACCAGTTCGGATCATTATCCTATATGCTTCAACTGTTCAGACATAGGCCATGTTTTCCAGGATTGTCCTGTCCCATCCACAGGTTATTTTTGTTATCGGTGTGGCTTAAAAGATACCATTAGCGCTAAATATACTCGTTGCGCGGGAGACCAGATCAGTGGTTCATGGAGATCGGGGATCCATGGATCACAAACCACCTCAGACCCCAGTTCGACCAAAATAGAGTCGGTCAGCAATACAGACCCAGAATTAATGCCGAGGACGACTCCAGGGGGGAAGAATCAGACGAATCAGTGAAAGTACTTGTAGAGTCACTTGATTCCGAAATCTCTTCTGGATCTGGTTCGTCTGGTTCTGACCAAATGGTGTCGGAATCCTGTTTGCCCGTTTCTACTTCCAAATGTCGAGTAAAATCTTCCTCATCGTTGATAAACTCCATTCATTCACCTTTTTCTTCTAATAATCAATCGAACTGACGGTTAGCAATTCTCAACTTCAATCAAACTCGCTTGCTACGTTCAAAAAAATATTGGGAGGAACGTCAGATCATGAGATCTTACGTTGTCTCTTCAATACTCGGTTCTGAAACCAGTGACAAACGGCCTTATGCCGATGTTCTGGTTAATGATGTGCCATACCGAGGTCTGTTAGACAGTGGAGCAAGTGTAAGTGTTTTGGGTTGTGGTTCGGAGAAGCTGTTGACCGATAACAATTTTAAAATTCCCAAATTTCCCTCTTTCATAAATACTGCTAGTGGTCAATCCCAAAATGTGATCGGTTATATTTATGTTCCGGTGCAATATAATTCCCGAACTCAATATCTTCGGTTATATTTGGTGCCTTCCTTGGAACAGCCATTATACCTGGGAATTGATTTCTGGAATCAGTTTGGACTCTCATTAAATATCTCTGCGTTAAGCGAGGTGGCTGACTCCGCAGATATTACTTCAGCTCCTAAGTTTCATACTCTGTCACCAGAAGATAGCATTAAACTCTCGGCAGCAGTCAGTAAATTCCCGTCAAGTGCAGGTCGATCGGATGCTATTTTTGGAGGTCATTGAGCAAAGCCATAGTTCCTGGTGTTCTCCGGTCACGTTGGTGCATAAAAAAGATGATCGTGTGCGACTGTGTTTGGATGACCGTGAGGTGAACAAGGTGACGGTCAGGGATGCTTATCCGCTTCCCCTTATTAACAGACGGTTGGGTCGTTTGGATCAAACACGCTACATTTCAGCAATTGATTTAAAAGATGCCTTTTGGCAAATACCACTCGACCCACAATCCCGCGATAAAACGGCGTTTACGGTTCCTGGTCGTCCCTTGTATCACTTCAATGTCATGCCCTTTGGGTTGTGTAATGCTCCCCAAACACTGTGCTGACTTATGCACCACGTGATACCTTACCAACTACACGATAAAGTCCTTGTCTATCTTGACGATCTATTAGTTACTTCGTCTATTTTTGAGAAACATCTTGAATTACTGAAATTGGTTGCTACCTTACTTCGGAATGCTGGATTAACAATTAACTTAAATAAAAGTCAGTTTGCTTTAAAAGAGGTTAAATATTTGGGTTATTTAGTGGGTGTGGTTGCCTTCGCACCAACCCCGATAAAAGTAGAGCTATTAATGAATTTCCAAGACCGCGAACTACAAAATAGATTCGTAGCTTTTTGGGTTTATGTGGATGGTATCGTCGTTTTATAAAAAACTTCGCGTTGTTAGCTGCTACACTAACTGATCTAACCGGAAAAAAATCAAAATTTAAGTGGAATGCTCATATGCTGAGAAATCGTTCTAAACGCTTAAATTGGCCTTATCATCTGTTCCTTTATTAGCTAATCCTGACTGTGGGCACCCCTTTTTTATTCAATGCGACGCAAGTGCTGTTGGCGTGGGTAATGTACTTTTTCAGCTTGACTCGGATGGCGCTGAACACCCTATCGAATTTATATCGCACAAATTAAATGCCGCGCAACGGAATTATTCCGTAACCGAGCTTGAGTGTTACGCCGCAGTACTTAGTGTCCAAAAGTTTAGACCTTATATCGAGGGTTACCCGTTCACGATCTACACCGATCATGCTAGCCTCCGCCGGTTGATGTCCCAAAAGGAATTATCAGGCAGACTCGCCCATTGGAGTTTAAAACTGCAAGCATTTAAATTTGAAATCGGATATCGTAAGGGTTCGGTGAATGTTGTTCCTGATGCTCTGTCACGGAGTTTTTACAGTGAGCCCCCAGGTGATTTGGACACATCCCCGAATAATCCTGGTAATGAATCCACACAAATTTATGATCTGTCTTTATCTTCTTCTCTGAATTCTATTCAAGGCCTGGTGTCCAATCTCAACTCATCAAGTGATAATGATGTACTACACATTGACCTTGACTCTTCAGAATTTCAGGACGATGAATACGTACAACAAATCAATCGAGTTCAACAGCTAAAGGATTGTGAGCATAATTACAAAATCTGTGATAATAAACTCTTGATTCTACCCTCATATGCTCCACGTTATTCGTCTACTGATTTGCCTGAATGGAAGTTGGTGGTTCTATTGTCCTTGACTGAAAAAATTATTGAGCTGGCCCGTTCTTCTCCCACCTCTGCTCATTTGGGTATGAAGAAAACAATAGAAATAATTCAGAGATAGTTTTTCTGGTCTGGTATGGCAAAACAAATCAAGCTTTTTATCTCAAATTGTTTGCAGTGCAAAATTAATAAACCTGTTAATTTCAGCACGCAACCGATGATGAGTTCGGAAGTTGAGTCTACCAGACCTTTCGAGAAATTGTTTGTTGATTTCCTCGGACCATATCCTCGCTCTAAACGGGGCAATACTTACGTGATCATTGTGTTGGATCATTATTCCAAGTTTGTTCTTGTTAAGCCTCTGCGTGAAGCTTCTGCTTCCTCATTGTGTTCATTCCTGGAGAACGACGTCTTCTTGCTCTTTTCGGTGCCTGCGGTGATAACATCGGATAATGGCAAACAATTTCTATCTCATTTATTTCAAAATCTTTTGAAAAAATATGACGTTCGACATATTCG
Organism: Tipula vernalis; assembly: GCA_958295665.1. NCBI lineage: Eukaryota > Metazoa > Arthropoda > Insecta > Diptera > Tipulidae > Tipula > Tipula vernalis. The sequence goes on along the minus strand of OY282560.1, from coordinate 148,108,224 downwards.
AACTCCGATCTATTCACTACAAAGCAACGCATCTGAGCGAGTTAATCGGACGTTGATTTCCAGCATACGTGCTTATTTGGATGATCATTGTCATAACGAATGGGATGTTCATTTGTCTGAAATCACTGCGGCATTGAGGAACGTCCATCATGATGTCACTCATTACTCACTTCATCATATTGTGTTTGGACAACACATGACTTTGAACGGATCGGATTACGCATTGCGAAAGCTATTGTTGTCACAGGATGACAATGAAGTGTATATGTTGTCTAAAAATACTCGGCTAAATTTAATTCGTGACCAAATTATTCACTACCTGAAAGTAGACAATGTAAAATCCGCTTACCGGTACAACCTTCGTAGTAAGCACCGAAGTTTCCAACCAGATCAGGCTGTTTTTGTTAGGTCTTTTGACCAAAGTAGTGCGCCTGATACATTCTCAGCCAAATTGGCTGCTAAATTTATTCCCGCGATTATCATCTCTAAATTAGGGAATACTGCGTATAGCGTTAAAGATCTGAACGAAAAACCGTTGGGTACATACCATGCCAATGATATCCGCGCTTGAATTTGTATTTGTCTATTATATGCCTGGCTTGAAGCCTAAATATATAAGCAAAATTAACGCAGTTTAGAAGTCCTGCTTCTTTTCTTGGTGGCAATGCTGTGTGGTACCAAAAAGATATCAAAACATGTTATTTGTTGCGCAGTTATACGAGTACACAACATCAGTAAGTATTAATACGATCTTTACGTAATTGAGAATGATACGTTCAGATTTTCGAATCTCGTGAAAATGGTTCGCAGGGTAAAACAGCCAAAGTGTCAAATAAGATTTATGTTTACATGTAGTTGTATTTTTGTGAATATTTTTCGCTATTGTAAATAAATTAATTATTCCTAAAGTTCACCAAATATGTTCGGAAATATCAGCATAATGATCATCCTGGAGTAATAGGAAAAAAAAACTGCATTTAACCCTAATCAGCATGGGTTATTTTACTTGCGTAAACGCATGCGATGAGTCTCCCGGACTCATATGTACTCGTAATTTTAAAGAAAACTGAAAATATTTACTACATTTGAAAATGTTTTATTTACAAAAATAACAAAACTAAAATTCAATTTGGCAGTTACTTAACGGGCGAATCCTAGCACTTAAGCTTTTTATATGCTGCATAACTGTAAAGGTCAAATATTCGTCGCGTAACATTTCTACAAAATTTAGTATGGGAATTGGTTGGTCGAATTATACTAAGACCTAGTAGTTGGCTACTGCAACTAGTTTCATTAATCCCTTTGTTAGTGAGGTGGACGTGAAGAACTGAGAGACCTGCGTTTATTTCTATTTGGTGCAACGAATTCCTGTTCTAAATTTACAAGAAATATCTTGGTAATCATCATTTATCGTTTTCTAATAGGTTTGCTGCAGCATGGCAAGTGCTCCTGTACTCTCATTTATATTTTATAAAACAATGATAGAAATCATTGATTAGGTTTCTTTTTTCGAAAACAATTCGTGTCACCGAAAAAATCGACGAAATAAAATGTCGGCTCGATTTTGTTCTTGAGCAAGCTTCAATTTTTGAAAACCGAAATCATTTCATTAATTAGGCTTTCACGCTTGAGAAGTAAATGCTCTATCTCTCTCATTAAATTTATCGAAATCTATTAAAATATGTGAAATCCTATATACAGCACTTTCTGTACCAATTCGAAACTAATAAGCCTACTCCAACGTGACGTTACAAAGACTATTGTAATATGAAGAACACATCTATTCTTCCCAATTTTTAGAGGACGCTCTAAACCTATGCAAATCTACCAAATTTTCATTTCATATTTTCAAGTGTAGATGATTATATGTAGTTATGGCAAGAAGTCTTTCCTGAAATTGTTACTTGCACATATCGATAGTACAGAAATTTCATCACCGTTTCGGCCTGGTCAGATTAGTGAATCGTCAAATCGAAAATATTGGCATCTTTTGATTTTGTTTTGTAACACTTTGGTTTTTTATTTGGCATTTAATTTGAAAGAGTTCGACTACAGATAGAAAAATCAGAAACGGTTAAGATTAACCAATTAATCTAAACTTTTCGTTTAATCGATCCGAAAATAACCGATCTTTACCGAGAATCAAATGTATTTTGAATTGTTTATTAAATTTTGTGCATCCACATTTCTATTTCACCTCCTCGGTTAACCTGTGAGTGCCGATTATGCATCTTTCGTTTTTCCAGCTACAAGTTTCGAGAACTTAATTTACAAAGAAGCAATTCCAGGAAAACGGAATTATGTATGTACACGTTACGAGAGCTGGAAATATCTTACATAATCGCGTTTTGTCGCAATTTTGAAAAAATTCTGTAAACTCGTTTGATACTTATGTACATAATAATAGACACACCGTCAGACGCCCCCATTTTCGGATTTAGTGGTTTAATATTTTTTTCACTACAGTTTAATTTGCCTAAATTGGAATTGTCTTAACAGGGATTATTCGAGATGTTGCTAACTTACAGGTAAAATGATATTTTCGATATTTTATGTGATTCTTCGAGGTTTATAACCTTATCCGAGATTTGCTGGGAGTGTTATATATTTATGTATAGTATAGAGAGAGATATTGCTCGAATTTGGTTTGGATTGAATTAAGCGTAGCGTCAAGATTTTCGGAATTTTCGAAGTTTTATGAGAATATTGCGATTATTCTAGCTTATTCGAATTTGTTCTTATGTCGAGATTTCTGATATTTTATAGAAGTTATGTGAGGTGATTAGAGCTTATTTGTGGTTTGTTCTTTGCCATGGAGTGCAATGTAATAGATATTATTTAAAATTAGTTTAGTTTAGGGATCATTTTAGCATATCATTCTGTTTTGTGATCTTACAGAGGTGAGATTCTAAATTCAGATTTTTGAGTTATCTAGATTGCCAAATTTAAATATCGTTAAGCAAATTAACAGCAAAATTATAACCATTATATTATCCAATATTTTCGAGATTATTCGAGGTTTTGCGAAATCTGCTTAATATCTTTCAGATTAATCGAAACCCTTAGTGGTTTCTCGTTTTTTCGAGATTATTACATATGGTATAAGATTCTAAATTTATTCGAGTTTTCTGGGAGTATTTGAAATTTTTTGTGAAAATCTGAGCTATATGTAGAGTATTTCTCGATCATTTCGAAATTTTTCGGGTTTCTCGATATTCCTCGAAATTTACGAGGGTTTGAGCTGCGTCTTGTTAAATTAATGATTTTTTTGGAAATTTTCATAGCATTGAGCTTTATACTGATAAGCTCGGAGCATGTTGAGATGATGACATTTTTTGGAAATATTTCAAATTTTCCAAGGTTGATTGTTATCGAGAATATTGTTGAAGATTTGATGAGATTTGTGAGATTAGAGGTTCGGTAAATTTTCAAGATTATTGCAGATTTTCGAAATCATTCAAGAGTTATCGTTTTTACTGAAAATTATTCAAAAGTTCCAAAAAGAAAATAATTCAGAGCAGCAACGTTGTTATTGTAACAAAAATTTTGAAAACCAACTTGTTTTTACCACATTGCTGCTACAAGATTTTGGTCCAGGTGACCCAAACAAAGTCATTTCCCTTTATATTATACCATATTTTCTGCATTTAAACAGCCATTACATACAAGATTTGCTTGTGACGAGGTAGTGTGATGAACGAAAATAAAACGAAAATTGAAGTGTTGTGTTAGAACTTTGTGGGACACGTAATTAAGTAAATAAAAGAAGAATTATGGTTTACGCGTTTATTTTCTATTGAAAACCAGCCGCCTCTGAAATATTAGATATACCTTTGCATTGAATTTTCATTCTACCAGTAATCTGTAAAAGGACTAAAATGCTGGACTTTCCCCCATCCAAGAGGCTTATTGCACGCTTTTACGTTTGTTTTTTGAAAATGGGAAGGTTAGGCTTATATTCGGTTCAAGAAAAAAATTGTTAGTAGGTAATTCTAGATATTAAATAATAATTATTTTTCGGTTATTTTTCAACTAATAAAATTAAAATAAGTCTGCAATACTCAACCCATGCTGAGTAGGGTTAACAAATAAAATGAAACATCAAAAAGTTAAAAATTTCCAGGAATTATGGCTACAAAACAACGATTTTAAAGCTTGGTTGCTTCCAGTTAAATCGAGTAGACTACAGCTTTCTGTAATACCTGTAAATCGTTAATAATTTGTGACAGTAGCGAATTAAAACGGCATAATATTGGTGAGAAACACAGAATTAATTTAGGCAACACGCATACACCATTGACCAGCAATTTGTTTTGTTAAAGTTAGTCATGAAAAGCAACTAAAAGCTGCTGAAATTAAACTCGACTCACTTTTAGCTGACAATAACGTTTCGATAAAAATTGTGGACTCATTGGTTGCCCTACACAAAACTACTATCTTAGTCCACAAGCTATATGAAGAGTCGAAAAAAATATTGTTGATTGTTGCTGACGATTCTTAAACCTGGAGGAGGCGCCGAATTTGCGGAATATTTAAATTTAAATAATCTGGAAAATGATACTGGCTACTTGTCAGTAGAACAAAAATTTATTATCTGAAATAATTGTGGGAAATTTATTGAGACATGTCTTTACAAAATTCTTGAAAAATTTCCTCTAAATGACGAATTTTTCAGAACGTTTGAGTTCCTAAATTCCGATGTGGCTTTGAATATTTCCAATGCAACAATTTTTGTTTGTATTGTAAAACAATGAATATAATAATATTTTGTAATAATAATTTTTGTAGAACTGGTAATCAACATTTAGGCTGGTACAAATTAGTTCATTCGATATTCAATTATGTACTTAAAATAAACTTTCGGGTTCGGTTCTCACTTTTTTTTGTATTTTGTAACGGCATTTCATTGCGGCATAACGAATTGATAAACATCCAAAGGATTATGGCAATCCAATATTCTACGATAACATAACGGATACTTGAATTACAATACAATTAGTACAACACCAAAAATTAGAATGTTGCAATCAGAGCTAAAACGCTTGAACAACCATAGGGTGAAAACCACCTGCAACAACATAAGGGAATTCATCGACGGAGCTGCTGGTCTCAGACTCGTGGCCCTTAACATTCAGAGTTTGTTGGCACACAGTGGAAACATGGAGCGTCCAAGAGCGTAACAGATCTGTTAATTATTAGTGAAACTTGGCTTGATAACGATTCGAGTATAAATATAAATGGATTTCATTGCATAAGGCTGTGTTTCAATCGGATAAAAAGTTAAATTTTTTAACTGTGGTAAAAAATATTTAATTTTCCTTACTTTTTAATCGTTTTGGGGTTTCAAATGAAACTGATTAAAAATGTGTCGTTTACGTTTTTTATTTTTGTTTTGGATAGAGAAAAGCAAAATACAAGCAACAAATTTTTAACTGGTCCATGACCAGTATGGCCTCACAGTAAAGGTGCAGAGTATGGCCTTGAATACAAAGATAATCCGCAACCATATTTTGTTTTCCGCTGATATGTTTGATATCTGTCGTAAATTTTGAGATAAACTCCAGGTGCCGAGTTTGTCTGGGACTCCTTTCAGTCTTGGATCCAATAACTGTCATTAAAGGTTTGTGGTCCATAAAACGGTAAAATTCCTACATTATATGAAATGTCGAAAAAGTCATAAAAAGTTGTTAGGTGTTTAGATCGAATCAAATCCATTCATAGGATACACCGCCAGCGAGAGGCAGGATTACTCGATGAATTACCAAAACTTTTGAATTGAAATAAAAAACTGACAGCAATAGATATTAATCTTAAAAGGAATGAAGTTAGGTTGCATTCAGTAATATACAAAAATTAATTTAAACTGTAATCCAAAATAATAACACGACAATTGATAGGTTACAGTCACCTGAACATTTTAGGGCCCATTTATTAATTGCTGCCACTAATTGCTTCATCAAACATGCAGATAAATGTAGATCAAAGAGTTTTATCGTTCTTATGACTTCTTCTTATAGGACCGCAAATGTTAAAATTTTTTCGTAATATAATTCCTCCTTTTCTCTCCGCCGGTAAACCACTGGCTTCTAAGGATTTATAAAATTCTTCCTGTTTTAATTATTTCATTATTTTTTACCTATTATTTTTGTCAACGTACTTCAAATGGCGGCTTTATTTAATTTATTTTGGTTCATTTTCACATTGGGGTTTTATTGACTGAATGTCAATGAATGATGTAACTGAACATCAAGCACATCTAAAATAATTTTAAAAATTTCAATCAAACCAATAATATTAAATGCCTCGGAAACCACGAACAAAATCTTCATCAATAAAACAACTTAATGCTACGAAAAATTCTAAACTTCCTCGAAAAACACAAACTTCGAATATAATTTGAAAAGTCTTTATTTGTCTATTATCTCTTATAATCCATAGTTTCGAAGTACCTTGAAAATTCTAGAAAACTCTCAAAAACATCGAATGAGCTAGAAAATGTTCGAATAATTTCGAAACATCATCAAAATCTACTAAATTCACGAAAATTTAAATAGTAAATAAAATCTGTGTGATTTATGTTACAAATTCTAGATAACCAATACAAATTTCCACTTAACGCTAAGCTCAACTAAAAGACGTTGGAACCTCAAAAAATATTGAAAAATAATTTCAATGTAGTACAGTGAGTAAAGCATGTGAGTGTCTTGGCCGCGTTCATTTTGTTCTGGGTTCCAATAATCCCTCTGAGAGAAGGAAATCCATGAGCAAGTACCCGTCAACTTTTTTTTTTTTGTCACAGGATTGACATTAATTTCTTCCTGGACGCACCATTTTCATATTAAATTGAGTCTATCCTACGTAAAATAGGAAATGACTTGCCTCTGATTATGATGGCCAAATCATCTGGACATCATACCCATGGCTACTCAGTAGGATCCATCAGTCCATCAATAACCAATATTTTTGCTTTTTCGCTTCACAGTGCAGCTGTTCTCAAACTATGAGGGTGTCGACTCGTGCAGTTGGTTTGAACTGTAAGCTCTCAAGGACTCGATATTTCCCATAGTCAGGGCATTTCTACCCAGTTGTTTTGGTAATCTCTTAATTTGATTGCCCAAGGCGCGGGTTTGCCTTTTTTACTGCTTCATTTCCCCCAACTTGTTTTGAGGTAGATAGCTAACTTGCATCTTCTACTCATCGACTCCCTTGTGCTTTCTCATTTTGCCTCTTTTGTCGCCTCTAGGTTAGGACTGATACTCCACGAGTCTCATCCGTTGGAGCCGTTCGTGACTGGGGCCCTCACAGGCTCAACCACTGGCGTCCTATCCTTTGCAGCTGGCTTAGCACTTCGATGGGTGCTCTTAGGGTGGAGCTAGACAAGGCCAAAGTTGTAATTGTCCTTGTTTATATAGCCAAGCTGTTTAAGCTTATCCACCGTTGCGTGATACACAGTAAAGGTGTAGAGTTTTGTTTCCTTACAAATAATTGACGAGGAACTTAACCGGTTGCTGGATAAATAAAGATATGCCAATGGGAATAAAAACCAACTGTCGAATTTTAACATAAGATTTGGTGTGAAGTTTCAACTGGAGTTAACCGTCCGTATATTCCTAAAATTATGCGAAGTGAAGTATTTTTCAACCTTCATAATCTATTGCATCCTGGGATTCATACTAGTCGAAAATTAATTGCTACCCAATATTTTTGGTCAAGCATGAATAAAGGCTCAGCATATTGGGCAAAAATTTGTACATGTTGTCGAAAATCAAAAATTTACAGGCACACCAAATCTCAAATCGAACAATTCAACATACCGAAAATAAGGTTTTAGCATGTTAACTGAGACTTAGTTGGTCCAGTGTCACATAATAACAATGGTTAACTGTTTTACACACTGGCCGGAAGCCGGATCCGATCAAGGATATTTTAGCTACAACGGTTGCAAAAATATTTATTCACAGTTTCCGTCAAAATTATTTACAGCACTCACACTTCTTCTTGGGGTTTACAAAATTCAACAATCTTTGAAACCAAGAGCAAATACGATCCATTGGACTGATGAATTACTAGTTTATTATTAATTATTAGGTTGTAGTTCAGCGAAATTGGTTTACGACCAAATTTTAAAGGCACCAGGTGGATTTGTGGTGAAAACAATTTCAAACCAAGTTGAACCTAGTGACTTTGTAATTAAATTAAGGAACGCTATAGAAAATATACAACCGGTTCAAAGATTTAGATACCTGCAAATTTGTGTTGGTACATGTAGATCGTCCTAAAAAGAGGCTTGAGTAACCTTATGATGAATCTTTGCAAGTTATTCGACGGCTGCGAATTTGTTCTGGATGGAGGTGGTAAGTCGCAAACTGTATCTATTAACAGATTGAAGCGTGCGTATATTATCGATAATTTGGAGTAGTACACAGAATATCAACCACAAAGTAATATACGCCGAGTAACTTTTGAATCTGCAGCGCAAAGTAGCCTTGTGGCCGACCCGATAACTAGAGAAAGCATATGTTGCTATTGTTACTATAGTTATCGGACCGGTCACAAGGCTATTTTGCGCTGCAGATTTTGGAGACAAGTTATTTTACAATTTTATGTGGAAACGTCACTTTGGAAGCGGTCCATCCTATTCGATTCCCTAAGATTTTTTCAATGCTGACCATACAATTATCACATCAAAAATGTATGACTAGAAGTACGAAAGAATGGAAGGACGGACACGACATTTTTTAATAGATGTTTTGACCTGCTGGTGAGGAATACTCTGGCGATTTTGCATTCATTCAAATTGATCATCAACCGGCTGAATGGTTTAATCATCTAACCAAATGTGAAATTCTGAAGCTTTATTTCACATAAATAGCTAGATTTACGGAATTAAATTAAATAAACCGATATTATCAGCAAATCGCCTTAAATATTTTTAAAGAATTCCAGACGAATTTGGGCTTAGTGTGGCTATCGGTGATAACAAATGACGACTATCATTGGAAGCAAAGAGAAAGTAGTGTTAAATATTGTCTTTTGATTTTATTTCGTATTCAATGAATGAACAAAAATTTGGCTTCATTCATCATCGATAGGTAGGCAAAATATAATTTGACGTGCAATATTTCCAATAAATCTACTATCTAACAATTAACCTACCATAACCATCGTTAATAATCGTCGAAAACAATAGTAAGACCAGTGGTTTATTTTGTATTGCGGACCGCCTATAGCCAAAAAATATAACTATACAAACTAAAAAGTCAAACACCGTCCAAAAATCAACCAGTGTGTAATGTTACTGTAACGCAGTTATGGTTCACTCTTAGACATTATTTTCTGTATACAAGCCGAAATGTGATTTTTTGGTAAAATCATACTGCATCAATAATCACGATATCCAACTCGACCAATTTGAAATAATCTCAGAAATCAGCAGGAAAATCGAACATAATTTCGAATTTCGAGTTTCAAAATTCTCGAGTTACCTGTAAGAAATTGTAAAACATCTGGTTTAATGCTATAAATTCTTGATTACTTTCTGAGAAGTAATTTTGAAAATCTCGCTAAATCTTGAACAATATTAAAAAATAATTTCATAAAAATCTCGTAGAACTTAAATAAATTGGAAAACACTGAAAATATATGACCTCAATTTACGAGTTATCTCGATAGTCTTGGATTACCGGTAGGTTTATTTGCTCAAATTATCCAACATCAAGCAATTTAACGTTAAATTATCGCCTTACCCGGATAATTGTGAAAGAAGCGCAAAATCTAGGATAATGCCATAAATCTTTTTAATCATGAACAATTTAAAAGAATCGCGAAAAATCTCAAAATGTTTTAAACATTTTAAATATTTCCGCAAACCTTAAAAAAATTAAAAAGAATCTCTAAGAATTTTAAAAATAATCTAGATAATCTCAAATGTCTGTAAAAATTTCGAAATTAGCAAGTTGATCCACTTAAATAAACTTAATCCTACAAAATTTGGGATGACCTAAATAAATTAGATCGATACTGCTAGTATATATGTAAAATGAAGGTAGGGTTAGGAAGACGATAATCGGAAACCGAGAGTAATATTTTTGTTTCTGGGAAGACATTTTAAACCTTTAAAGTAAAATAATTATTTAAGTATTCCTAATTCCGTCAAATTTTAACCTTTATGAAACGATAATAGACATAATCTTGTAGGCCATGTTTTACTCATGCGTCTTTAATACATCATAAACGATTAAATGCTTTAATTGCCATTGTCACTTATATTTCAAAGGCTAATAAATCAAAAAGTTTATCAGTCTTAATATTTTAAGTTGGTTAAGTCAAATTATAATTTACTGCATCTTTAATAAATAATTAAAATTTATTTGTACGATACCCAGTGTTTGAACCAAAATTTTAATTAATTTAGTAAAGCCTTTAAGATCAAAATTTTTATTTTTATATATGGTATTTAATTATCTACATATATAGGAGCTATTTTGCCAGATTTTATAATAACTGCTATTTAAAAAAACTGTTAATTTTTTACACAGTAACAACTATAACTTTTGAACCATCAAGTCAAGCTATGCAATTACGGTTAAGATCATAAATCTAATTGAAGCAAAACTATTAAATATAACGAGGAACGCCACCAATAAAAGTAACGTAAAATTATTTTTTGAACCCATTAACCTTGTTCAAAAATTAATTTAGATTTTACAACCCATTTAAGTCAATAAAATTTGCAACAACAAAGTTATTGCGAAACATATTTTCGTTTTATTCCAACACAAATTATATCGAAATAATAATTTTTCAAAGTATTTTTCTTGTATTCGTTTAATTTTATTTTTTTTTTATTTTTATTTTTTTTTTTTTTGCTTTCATTGGAACGTTTATTTTTATAAAGAAAATTTTCTACTCTACTTTTTTTTTCCGAATTTCGACAATTTTGAGAAAAACCATTTGGATATTATATATTTTTTGGCTAATTATATAATTAAAAAGAAAATTAATTATTTTTTGTAAAAACTTGTTTCCTTTGAATAAACATGAGATTTCCAAATTGTTTAGATTAAAACTTTGTGGTACTTACATCTTTATATGGTGATCCGTGTATACTTGAATTATCATCTTTTAATTCTGCAATACCATTAAGACCATTTGTTACATGAACCATTTCTTTTTTATCTGTATTATTGTTATCATCATTATCAATACTATTATCATGATTATTTTCATTGTTATTACTGTTCGTATCATTATTATTATTATTATTATTATTATGTGTATCACCTAGTTCATATATATTTATCATATGTGCCGCCTGTGCATGTACCATTAAGTCCCAGGGATTTTTAAATGGTTCCTTGCATACGACACACAATAATTTTGGTGAATTTTGCAAATTATCTGAAATTAAAATACAAAGTATTATTTTTGGGCAAATATATTATTATGTAAGGGCTGACCAATTCCCAAACACTTTTATAGGGTTTACATATTAATCTTTATAATCTCGACTCGAGCCAAAACAACAAAAAAAAAACAAATTGTTTTGAATGTAACATGTTGCATAAATTATAATACTCATAAAAGTCCAAAAATATATAAAAAAAATAATAATTTTGTAAAAAATAATAATAATTAATTTCGTTTTGGTTTTAATTCTTAAGAAAAATTTTCCATTTTTCTTTTACTTTTTGTTTTTTATTTTGTCGAATAAACAAAATAAGAAATTGAAAAATGTAAAGTTTTCCATATGTTGCAAAAAATAAAAACACAAAGAGAGAACTATAAAAATAAATTTTAATTTATATTAAAATATTAGAATAATTATAAACAAAATGCAGTGGCGGATGATATTTATGGGGTTTACAATTATTTAGTTAGGACTTTAAAGTTTATACGTCCATCGAACTATGTTGTCATCGTAATGATTTGTCAACTGGGTCGAAATGGTTTACTGTGTAAATTTCAGTCATCAATAGTTAGTTCTATACACTCACTTAACAAATCGTTGTTTTAGCAGTTTTAACTTATTTACGAAATGATTCTCATATTTCGAGTTTCAGTTGCCGTGTTTGGTGAAACCAGAGCTGCCCATAACCATATCTGAGGTTATAGCATATTACATTACGAAACATGAGGCATATTTCCGTATAGCATATGTTACACTATGGCATATATTCCACTACGGCTTACGGTGTAGCATAAGGTACCCCATTATGGCATTTTTTGTTTATTTTATTTTATTTTTAAAATCATGCTGTTTTGAATTCTGTTTTGTGTCTGTTACGGAATTCTCATTTGTATGCCCCTTATACATATGAGTATATTCTAGGTACTCTTTTTTGGGAAAGTGTTTCTACTACAAAAAACATAATAACACAAATAATTTTTCCGAAAAAAAATTAAGTTATCCGGGAAATAACTTTCCGGAATGAAATGTGCCTTAATGAAATGATCTGGGCGGTTATTTGTAAGCATTACGAAAATTTGAAATGTCCTTATAATCAGAAAAATTTCTCGATGGATTTTCAGGATTTAGGTCAAGAACGGGGTCTATTTGGCACAACACTCGAGGAGTGTTAAGTGATTGATGTAATTTATATTTTTATGTTGCTAGCTGATGGTTGCGGGATGGACCCAAATATATCTAATTTTCCAAATTATTTTGTTTTTGGGAACAGCCCGAATACTTCAGTTAATTCGATTGAAGTTTGTCCTAAATTTGTCCTAAAATTACAAAAACAAAATTTGGGACAAATTTAGGACAAACTTCACGCATTTGTCGACGGGCGTGAAGTTTGTCCAAAAATTGTCCTATTTTTTTACGTCTGAGAATGTATTGGTTTAATAAATAAAATATCTCGTTAATATGAATTTTTTGCAAAATGTAAAGCATTTTTATATTTTGTGACTGCTGCCTGTAGTGTATATGCGACTCTTAAAAACCGAAAATTGTATTTTTTCCATCTCAAAAGCAAACAAATATTTAAAATTGTAATCGAAAACACAGTGTATGCAGGACTTTATTGAAAAACTCATCATTTCAATATAATTAGAAATGTTGTTTCAAGGAGTTCCTCTTTACCGAGGTAAGACGGATAGTGAGAATTTCGAAAAAAATCCATAACATTATCAAGAGCTATAGTGCTTAGAGGTAATCTTTTTGGGTAATTCGCGAGTTCTAGTTGCATAGCGTTGGATTCGTTGAAGTTCTCTGTACGGTTCGTGTGATTTCCGAAAATTTTCCATGAAGCTATTTCGGGTTATGGTCTTTAGAAGTAATCCTTATGGCAGATTCGCGAGCACTTATCGGATAGCGTTGGATTCACGCTATGCGATAAGTGCTCGTGATTCTGCCATAAGGATTACTTCTAAAGACCATAACCCGAAATATCTTCATGGACAATTTTCGAAAATCGCACGACCCGTAAAGAGAGCTTCAACGAATCCAACGCTATGCGATAAGTGCTCGGGAATCTGCCATAAGGATCACTTCTAAAGACCATAACCCGAAATAGGGTTATGGAAAATTTTCGAAAATCACACGAACCATCGAGAGAATTTCAGCGAATCCAACGCTATGCGATAAGTGCTCGGGAATCTGCCATAAGTATCACTTCTAAAGACTATAACCCGAAATAGCTTCATGGAAATTTTTCGAAAATCTCACAAACCGTAGATAAAGTTTCAACGAATCCATCCATCTTTGCTATGTAACAAGTACTCGCGAATCATCAATAAGGATCGAAATACCGTAACTCGATAACACGTATCAGTTTTTTCAAGTTTCTCACAATCGGTAGAAAAATGGTCACGAATCCAATAGTACGCTAGGCAAGAGCTTGCGAACTATAAAGACAACTTATAGACCAAAACTTATGTTTAAGGATCACTTGACTAATGACCAATTCTCGATAAACCATTGGTTGATAGTGTGTTTTTGTACATATTGTATAGATAAACAGATTCTATTTTCCGCTTAAAATAAAATATTTTTTATTGTTTCACGTTGAAAAATTATAAATAGTTTTTTAAATGTTGTTTATTCAGGTAATATTAAAAATCTCAAACTTTAAAAAAAATTCATAATAACGAGAGATTTAATTAACCAATACATTCTCAAGTGAAAAAAGTTAGGACAAATTTCGGACAAACTTCACACTCGTTTGAGTTAAGGTTTAGAACTGGCACAGAGCAAACAGCTTTTCGAACGATCTAAATATTCTTTATTTTCTTTATAACATGAGAATTAAATTGAACCAATTTGTCTGATCTGGGCAGAACAAAGTTTGAGTGAGCCTGGCATAGATTTAAAGTCAACATGCCTTCCTGAATTGGAATTTAAATCCTTTCATTGAGCTTCGAAATTCAGACGTCAATCACTTTGCCATATTCTGAGAATAATGGTTTTACATCAGTTATTCTCGTTACCGTGGTAAATGTACCGGATAATACCGGATATTAATGTTGATCCAATCATTGGTGATGGATTTGCTCTGGATTTCGCTGATGTACCTTCTTTGTCAACATTTTCAGTTGAAGATTTACTTGATATTATTAACCTTATTTCACTATATTCATTTTGGTTGTTGTTATTTGCGAAATTCTTCACCTTTGTTGATGTTTTCCTTATCTTTGGAGTATGGCCGTTGGCCGTAGTTTTTATTTATTATTTTCTTAAATGTCTGGTTTAGTTCCAGTTTTATTATGACTGGTTTTATTTAGATAAGCTTTAGATAAAAGCTGTTATGCTTTTATTTTATATGTGCGGTCGAACCGATACACACATACATATGTCTTAATCTTGGGGAAAATCTTTAGGAATCGTTCAACTCGGGTGGTTAACTTTCAACGTTTTTTTACGTGCTGGTTGCTGTTTCCCGGAATAACGGTTACTGCGATTGAACAATTGGTTGCAATCTAGTTTTTCCCAATATTTTGGCTGGATTCTCCAGTTTGATTTGATTTTGTTTCGGGATAACATCGACTATATCACTCATTAAATTATAAAAATCAATGTATGCCTGGTTTTTCTAATAGTTAAAATATAGTAACTATGGTTACATCGATTATATAAGCCTTTGTATAATCGATTATATAAACATTTGTAAACTGTAGTAGCATAATTAAAATCGTGTAGGCTTAGCAAATTTGAAATTTGACAAAAGAAAAAACAACAATTCTGTTTATATATGTCAGTTTCCAGTTATCGACTTCAATAAATCCAAAATGGATCGTTTCGGGAATAATTCTTTACAAATAATTGATGAAATGATCGAAAACAACAAGCCGGCAAATACAAAAAAAAACTCACGAATATGTTTTAAGACAATTTAATCAATTTTGTAATGTGCGAAAGTACCAGTTGGATGAAAATACAACCAACGAAGAACTCGCCCTAATTCTAAAAGATTGGGCTTTCAACATGCGGAAACAAGATGGCACGGAGTATAAGGAAGGAGTAGTTAAAACAATTTGGAATATAAATGGTAAAATGGCTAAAATGGTGCACCAGAAATATTTTACGCAATTTAAGCGAACCATTGACCCATTTAAAGATGTAGTCTTTCAAGCCGCGGTAAATGCGAAAAATTCGAAAAGAAGAGTACTTCAGGCTATTCCGACGAAACGAAAAATCAGCTCAACGGCGTTAGTGGCTGATGAAATCAGCAAAATTTTGGATACATTTGACGAAAACACGCCCTCCGGTCTGCAACGTAAATTTTATCAAATTGCTGCTGTGGAACTCGCTTGGCGTGGAGGTGAATCAGTTTCGTGCCTTTTAGACTATTTTACAGATGAAAAAGATAATTTCGGGAAAGAAACAGGACGTATCGAATATAACACGGTTTTCTCTAAAACCGCCCAAGGAGGAAATCAGCGAACAGCTGAAAGTAAATGGTTAACTACAAATGCAGAAAACATAAATCATTGCCCTGTCCGATTATATAGAAAAATGATGTCGAAACGGACCAAAAGCATTAAAACTAATCGTTTATTTCTTACTGTGAATAAAGACTGGAATAAATATCCGGATAGTTCCTGGTACAAAAATATTCCGCTCGGAGTAAACGAACTCAGTAAATGGACAAAACAAGGTGCAGCATCTATAGGAATAGACACAAAAAGAGTAAAAATAACCAACCACTCGAATAGGTCAACCGCTGTTAGCGAATTATCAAGTGCTAGCACAAGCGTTCAGGAAATAATAAAAATTACAGGCCACACCTCAGCCAATTCCATTCAACCATACCTTCAACTAAACGAAAAACATCACAACAGCATAATTTCAAATTTAAGGAAAGATACAACCTTAATTAAAGAAGTACCGCCTTCTTCCGTAGAAGAACCGTCTTCTTCCTTAAAAGAACCGTCTTCTTCCTTAAAGGAACCGTCTTCTCAACCGTCTAATGCAGCAACAAATATCTATAATAATTGTACATTTATTTATAATTATTAAAATTGTAACTTTTCTATTTAAATTTATTGTTTTCTTTATTCAAGATATAGTCTCCTGTATACCACACGACAATGGATAATTTTCTCTTATTTTGACGTATTGCCTTTGCAAAACACCACTCGACCTTCGGTCTCGTGGTGTTTCAGGCAATACGTCTCGTATAATCGAAAATTTTCGATCGGCTTGTGGTATAACATACGATTATATTAAATAAATTTAAGTTCCGATTAATACCATTGTTCTTGTTCTATGATGACGAATTATTAAATAAATCTTCCAGTGGTTTTGAATTTGGTGACGACGCCGTGCTCGCCGGTTGCTTCTTTTGGTTGGACCACTATCAGTGCTGCTTTCAAATCACCCTTTTCTTCGCCTAAATTTATAGACACTTTTTTACAACAATCACTTATCTTACCTATGTATTTTATCATTGGTTTCTGGAATCTCCTCATTTGCCCAATTTCCAGGTTTTCTTTGAATTGATCGGCGTATCGATCTCGTAGTACTTAAAGAAAATTATTTTGAGTTTGTATTATATCGTTCATCGAGGTACTATAGCTACGAGTGTTGTCGCTAAAAGTTTTCACTCGGGCTTTAATATTTTCAAAGCTACTCAATATAAGGTTAATTTCGCAGGAAATTTCGAAAATTTCACAGTTGTTGTTTGAAACGTTGTCAATAACTTTTCACTTGAAGTTTCTCACTATCGCAGTTTAAATAATGATTTTTGTTAATTAATACTCGTATGTAATAAATTTTGTCATTTTGAATTTACTCCAAGATTTATTAAACAAAGGGAATCAATCCGGCTCGAAGGACCATGAACAAAGCGTCGCCAATGACTCCGGTCTGAATTTCTGCATAATGTGCACTTGTAAAGCACACGGAGAATCGAGTTTCAGATGAGAGGCAGTCGACATCTCCACATGGTAGTGTGGATTGAAAACCATCCAGCTTTCGATACACCAGAAGGTCTGGCACAAATAGTTCGTGTATGCTCTTGTGAACTGCCAAATGAGGAATCAGAGCTTTATGAGACAGTTAAAAAATGCCAAACTCATAGACAGAAAGATACTTGCTATAAGAACAATACTGCTGATAGAAGATACTTGCTGCGAACTGTGTGTGAGGCAACAAAGATTGTGTCTCATTCGTCGGATGATTTCATTCGAAACGGAGAAAGAATCTGTCTACTGAAGCGCTGTGAACCACACCGGAATATCAATAACTACAATCCCACACTTCTCAAACTGTGGGAAGGTAATATGGATATTCAGCCATGCGGATCGAATGAAGCTATCGCCTTCTACATAGCCAAGTACATGTCCAAATCAGAGCCGACAGACCTCGATATTGGAATTGCACAGGCCATTCAGCAGATACGACGCGAGGAAACCAACATCTCTCGAAAGCTCTTCAAGATCTGTATGAGAATCCTCAAGGAAAGACAAGTATCTGCATGTGAAGCTGTATATCGCCTAGCTCATCTCAAGATGCGAGAGATATCTAGAAAATGTGTGTTCCTCAATACGCGCAAGCCAGAACAACGATACAAGGTACTTCAGTACAATGAGGAAGGTTTGGCGACTGGCTATTGTTAGAGTATATTCGATAGATACGAATTGAGACCAGATTCACATCCGACGATTGACTTCAATAACATGAGCTTGATTGAGTTCGCAATGCGCTTCGAAGCATATTACAGTAAGAAGGATACTAGTGAAGAAGGCATTGATGATGATATACTCGACGATGAACCACGAACTAGAAAGATCATAATCAAGCTCAAGGATAACAAATCCAGAATAGTAAGTCCCATACTTCATGGCTACATCCGATCCAGAAACTCACTACTACAGTCTCCTCCTTCAGTACATGCCATATCGTCAAGAAAGCGAGTTGATTGTAGATTACGATATGGCAAGAGAAGCATTCGCTGCACGAGAAGAACGCCTGAAGGAAATTAGTAGATATATGGAAACATATAGAAAGCGAGACAAGCAGCTGAATAATGCATTCAATCAAATGCACGCATTCCAACTTCTGGAGGAAAGCCCAGCTGCAGTTGTAGCTGATAATGAGGAAGAAATTGAATTGGACAATGCAATGACCGATGAGCAATTTACAAATGCACAACGCGGTATGAATGTTAAACAGCGTGAGCTCTTCATGGCAGCACAAATCGAGAAAGACTGTTCATTACAGGAGGTGCAGGTACTGTAAGACAATTATATTCAACCTGCTAAGAAACCAGGTGAACAGATGCTATGGAAAGCAGGCAACAAAGGCTGGAGCACTAACAGGTGTCGCAGCATGACTTGTGGACGGATTAACAATACACAGTCTGCTGAAGCTACCGATTCAGAAGGATAGAAGACTCGTCAACAATCTACCACTTCTGACTGGCAATTACCTCCGATTAATGCGACAACAGTGGAAAGACATAGAGTTACTGTTTATAGACGAAATTTCCATGGTAGCATACGAACTACGCATTCAATGGTAGCATACGAACGTATGATAGTATTAATGTCATATACTGTTCAGAGATCTAATGCAGCTTCCACCGATTCGAGGACATCAAGTATTCCAGCAGCCAGAGCGCATGATACCAGCTGTACATTTATGCAGACTCTTCAGATTGGTTGAATTGACAGAGAATATGCGACAGTAAGGAGACTATGCGTTCATAGATATCCTGAACCCACTGAGAGTAGGCGAATTGCAGGCTTAGCATATGAAAGTACTCATAGACAAAGTCAGCAATGAGTTTACCGGTGAATTCTCCATAGAACGTGCCCTTCGCATATACCCAACCAAGAAGAAAGTGGATGAGCACAATGAAGCTGTGTTACAATTCTTCAGAGACAGAAATACGCCAATGAATACCATCAGAGCTCAGGATTCATTAGTCGATTCTACGCGGAATACGGACAACATGAACTTGGAAAGAGTTACTCCGAATGACATAAATAAGACAGCTCGACTTCCAACAGAATTAGTCATATTCCGAGGCGCAAAGTGATGCTCAGATCCAACACCGATATTGCGAAGGGCTTAGTCAATGGCTCCGTTGGTCACATAACTGATGTCAAGTAGTCACAAGATCGTAGAGGACAATTGTATGCCCAAGACATACCAGCAGTAGAAGTAGATTTCGGTAGCCATGATATTCACATGATACGTCCGATATCAAAACAGTTTCCAGCCAACTATAGCTATGGCACGATCGGAAGACGTATGCTACCATTAATACTATCATGGGCATCAACTGTACATAAGATGCAAGGTAGCACCTGTTCGCGAGTGGACAAGCTTATGTAGCTCTAAGTTGAGTTAGATCTCTCGAAGGTTTGCAAATAGAACTAGATTGTGCGAAATCGACAGGAAAGAAGCCATGTAATAATGAGACATTGGCAGAAATGGTGAGACTAAGATCTGTGGGACGCGAATAACTGACAAAAAAAAAACACATATTGACAAAGACTTATAAAAGTTGGCTATAATAAAAAACAATCATATGACATAGTGCTCTCGGATCGCAATCTAAAAGGTAAGGTCCAAAGATAGATATATCATCTATCTTTTTGCAACTTCCTGACAAATGTTAACATGGTCGAAAAATTGATTGCAAATGTCAATGACTAAAAAGTAGATAGAAAATAAAATTTTTCTTCCTTACTCCTATCAAGGTATATTTATAACAAGTAGAAATTTAAAATTAATATGACTAAAAATATAAGCGTGGGGCGCTCTTTTACGGCATTAGTAATTTAAGACTACATGAAGTAAAGCCTTAGTAATGTCTTTTAGTAACACTAATGGAACAGTATATTCTGATGTATCCTAAGAATAGATTTTTTGCTGGAGCATTTCAGTATTAACGTAAAAATGATATATTGAGAGATAGTATATACATTCAGAAGGAGCACCTTGCAGATTGTTCTAAATTTAAAGCATTGAACATTCTTGACAAAAATCAGCTGGTATTATTATTGCAACTATGTAGAAGGTGTCTTAAAAGCGACCACGCGTTAGCCGAATATAAGGCTAATATATCATGTCAACAATGCAAAGGACGGCATCACCAGCTAATACACAATAAGATGATTGGATCAATAACAACCAAACCCGGATCAGCAAACAACAGCAATACTACATTACACGCTAGTAAAAATGACGCGTACATTTTTTTACCAACCGTAAGTAAGGGCAACAACTAAGAATGGGCAAGATTGTCATTTACATGCCATTATAGATCCTTGCTCACAAGCCACGTTCATCACTTCAAACGCAGTAAACAGACTACAAAAAAAAACATGTAGCACAGAATTGCACGTCACTGGCATTTGCGCAAACAACAAAGAAATAATCGAAAAGGCTGCTAAACTATCAATTATGCCTCAATTTCAATCGAGGTATAACCTGGAAATAGAAGCTTACGTAGTGAATAAAATTACAGACAACCAACCACGGAGAACAATAACAAGCCAGACTTGGCAAAATCTACCTCAGTTGGCCGATCCTAACTTCCATACGTCAGCACCGATAGACTTACTTATTGGTGCAGATTACTATGCCGATGTAGTATTACCGGATATAATAAAAATAAACAATCAACAACCAATTCCTCAACGTACAAGGTTTGGGTGGATAATATTAGGAAGATGTAATAATTCACACTCAACAGACGAGCCGTTAACCAAAATCGTAGCAATCACAACAAAGGAAAATACAGCTGATGAAATTGAGAAAATCCTCAAGAAATTTTGGGAAATAGAGGAACTACATCCGCCGAGAAAACATACTACTGATGAAGAAGAATGTGAACAACATTTTCGAAACTCCCACAAAAGAGAATCAGACGGTAGATACACTCTTAAAATTCCGTTCCAACAACAGGCAGACCTAGGAGATTCCAAAATGATGGCAACATCAACATTTATCCAACTAGAAGGGCAACTCATGAAGAACAACGTTTTAGTCACACAATACAAAGAATTCATACAAGAATATGAATATCTCGGACATATGAAGAAAATTCAACCAACAGAATTGAACGAAGGAAAATATTACATGCCCCAACATGCGGTCCTCAAGCCATCAAGTACCACAACAAAGTTAAGAGTAGTTTTTGACGCGTCCGCCAAAACAACCAACGGCCGGTCATTAAATGATGTAATGCATGTTGATCCCAAAATACAACAAGACCTATGGCATATCGTAATGAGATGGCGAAAGCACAAATATGTCTTCACAGCCGACATAGAGAAAATGTTTCGGCAGATTTGGATAAACAAGGAAGATAGAAACTTTCAACGAATTTTGTGGCGAAACTCCTCTTCAGAAAAGATTCAAGAATACCAACTTAACACAGTAACATACGGAACAGCAGCTGCCACTTATCTTGCAGTAAAAACTTTAAATCAGCTCGCAGAAGACGAAAGAAAGAACTTTCCTATACGGCATGCAAGGTGTTACAAACAGATTTCTACGTCGATGATCTCATGACAGGCTGCGACACAATCAAAGAAGCATCAGCCATTCAAATCCAACTAACGGAACTACTTCAAAAAAGAGGCTTTAATTTACGAAATGGGCAAGCAACCAAACACAGCTCTTAATCAACGTAGCCGACAGAGAACTAACAGAATCACATAAAATTGAAATCGATCAAAGCATAAAAGCCCTTGGATTTTTTTGGAAGCCTAAAGCGGATGTTTTTGAGTTTAATATAAACGTACCAATTCCAAGTGGCAAGTTGACGAAGCGAATTATTCTCTCCACGACTGCTAAGCTTTTGATCCATTAGGATGGCTAGCACCAGTAATAATAACACCAAAGATAATGTTACAAAAAATGTGGTTCAGGGGTCTCACATGGGATGAACCGGTTCCTGAAGCCATAGGTCAACAATGGTTAAACTTTAAAGACCAACTACAGCTTCTCAGTGACATAAAAGTTCCAAGATGGATAAATTACACACCTGAATCACAGATTGAGGTTCACGGCTTCAGCGATGCTTCAGAACAAGCCTATGCCGCCTGCTTCTACTTAAATGTAACCAATAAAGAAAGTGAAGTGAGCATCAACCTTATAGCAGCCAAAACAAGAGTCGCACCGACGAAATCAAAAGTAACATTACCAAGGCTGGAACTAAATGGCACTCTTTTACTGGCTAAATTACTTAATGAAGTAAAACAAGCATTAGAATTACAGCCAGCAAGGATACAAGGAGATATTCAGAAATATAAAACTTACGAGTATGTTGCCAACAGAGTATCGGAGATTAGGAATTTTACCGAAACATATCAATAGCGCCACATCAAATCAGGCGACAACCCAGCTGATTGCGCGAGCCGCGGAATAACGGTTGATGAACTGATAAATCATAAGCTCTAATGGTGGTCAGGACCACATTGGCTCAAAAACAAGCACTAATACCCGCCAAACATACAAAACTGTTTTGAACCAGAAAAACAACAACCAACAGAACTAAAAAATATCAACTGCACTACCATCACAGAGGATGATGACAGGATAGTTCATTTAATAAATAAAATATCCAGTTTCACTAAACTAAAACGGATTGTTAGAACTGTAATAAATTTTATAAAAAGGTGTAGAAAAATCAAGGTCAACAAATATGATCCAAATGAGGCTGAGAAGATTATCGTGAAGCATACACAACGAAATTATTACAACGCGGAAATAACTCAGCTAATGAAAAATAATCCAATAGATAAAAAAAGCAAGTTATTGTCATTAAATCCATTTCTGGATCCAGAGGGAATTCTACGAGTAGGGGCAGGCTGCAAAAATCATTTTTAAGCTACGAAGAGAAACATCCAGATACCCACCAATTGAGTAACAGCTTAATCAATCATGCACATTTGAAAATGAAGCATGGTGGGATCGAACTCACCCTCTCTTTCATCCGGAAAAAGTATTGGATTATAATAGGCAGAACGACAACTAAATCAGTAATTTCAAAATGCATTGTATGCCACAGATTCAAAATCAAGCCAGGAAGTAACCAGTTGATGGGAAACCTACCATACGCAAGAGTTCAGCCAACAAGACCATTTACATATATCGGAGTGGATTATGCAGGTCCCGTGCAAATAAAAACAACCAAAGGCAGAGGAGGTAAAACTTACATGGCAAATTAACGGATCTTACCACAAAAACATTTATTGCGGCCCTTAAAAGGTTCACATCTAGGCGTAGATTATGTATATAGTGACAACGGTACGAATTTTATTGGAGCAAATAATCAGCTAAACAAGATACAAAAAACAGGTAACTTTAGCGATATTGTCGCTCAACAATTAGCAACAGAGGGAATAATTTCGCATTTTCTACCACCTGCATTATCCCATTTTGGTGGACTATGGGAAGCTGGTGTCAAATCAGTGAAGACCCACCTAAAAAAGATCATGGGAAATGCAACGCTCACCTTTGAAGAATTAACAACACTGTTAAATCAAATAGAGGTCATTCTAAATTAAAGACCAATATGTCCAATGTCCAATGATATAGCATACCTTGAAGTTCTAACATCTGGCCATTTTTTAATCGGCTCATCATTAACTGCAGTGCCAGAAGAAAATCTAGCAGATTCAAACATACATCGCTTGTCAAGATGGCAGATGCTACAAAAGCTGAAACAAGATTTTTGGAAAAAATGGAGTAACGAATACTTGCGAAGACTACAAAAACGACCAAAATGGCTACAATCAAGGCCACAAATACAAGTGGGCAATGTTGTGCTTTTAATTGAAGACAATCTACCTCCCACAAAATGGGTAAGAGGTAGAATTGTTGAAACACACCCGGGACCAGACGGATTGGTTCGCGTAGTTTCAATACGTGGCCCGGGAAATGCTCTATATAAAAGAGCAATTACCAAAACATCCGTTCTACTAGTAGACGAGCCACAAGCGACAGATCAACACGGTATGGTCACAGATGTTTCAAACCAGAAGGAAACACAAAATCAATTCTCTTGCTGTACACGCTGTCAATATTCTGTATATTAGGAATGGTGGTATCAGAAACCACATCCAGTTACAACATATCCAAGTTCTCGTCTCATCCGGGCATCTACTTTGACAAAATTGGTCAAGGCAGTTTAATCAATGGAGAATGAAAACTAATAACATACTTCAATCTAACAGTATATTGGACCGAGCTCAACCATCTGGAAAAATCCACTCGGCAGCTAAATGAATTATGCAAAAATATAACGCACTCCAAGTCTACATATACACATACGATACACTGTGGATTAATTTCATCCCCAATGCGGAACCTCTATATCGACTTAGAAGGGCAAAACGAAATACTGAATATGTTGAAGAGCAAAACGAAATGCTGAATATCGTTGGTACCATAGCCAATGAGCTATTTGGCGTACTTGATCAACGTGCCGGAAATTTCTACAAAGAAAGCATAGCAAATCTTAATCTAAACCAACAACATTACCAAAAACTTTTACAGCAACAGATATCTATAATAGAAACGACAATGAACATCATCAAGCACGACCATGAAGAAACAAATCAAAGATTCGAAGCTCTTAAACAAATAATAACATACCTCATATTTCACGAAGAATTCACTGACATTGCTCTTCATACAATGTTGGAAATGATGAAACTCCGCACATTCCAATCAGCAGTAATCGATACCATAACGGAAGTACACCAAGACAAACTTAGTTCATTCATATTAACACCACACCAACTTCAGGAGCAAACCAGACAGATAGTCGATAAACTCAAACCAAGCCAAGACATACCATTTCGTAATAGAGATATAGCTCATATATATATATAAAATCACCACGGTCAAAACCATAAAAATTCAGGAAATCATAATCTTCGAGGTTAAGATCCCGTTGGTACAGAGAACCCGATACACCTTATATAACATAATACCGGTGCCCACGATACATCAAAGAAAGTATGAATTCAACTCATTTCACTACTCATGAATTCAATGCTTGCACTCATC
The DNA here is from genome assembly GCA_958295665.1 of Tipula vernalis. Lineage (NCBI taxonomy): Eukaryota > Metazoa > Arthropoda > Insecta > Diptera > Tipulidae > Tipula > Tipula vernalis. Next base: position 148,082,747 of record OY282560.1, on the reverse strand, counting down.
TAAATGGAGAATATCTCTGCAACATACGTCAGCCGCTGTATGACTACAGCTCTAATGAAAGCATATGTGAAATGCAGTTACTCAAACAGGATGGCGAAATACCAACAAGCTGCCAGATACTTCAAAGAGCAATCACCACTATTTGGATTCCTCTACACAGATACAACGCATGGATCTTTTTAACTAGCTCAAGAACAACTTGCAATGTAATTTGCGAACATGAAATTGATGGCACATTTAAAACCACAACCACATCCATTCATGATAAGGGAATCCTGAAGCTGCATGCAACCTGCTTCTTCAAAGGTGATACATTTACAGTGTCAGGATACAAAACATGCAGTAGCAAGTATAAATTTTCCTTTTTGCCGTCATTCAACCTAAGCGATATGATAGATGTTACAGACATCATAAACTATACATAAACTTCGAAATTTCCAGGAATCGAGGCAATTGAGGCCGTCATTCAAGACCAAAAGAGCTCACTAGAGACATCAAAAGCCAAGGCTAACATACACGATTACCATCACTATGCGGCAATTTTTCTAGTAATACCAGCAGCTCTCTTTATCATCGCTTGCTGTATATTCAGAAAAATGAATTTGCTAGCACATCAACCCCCGGCTCAACCTCTGGAACCACTCCCTCAAAGTTAATACCAACAACTTGTAGCAGCAGCGCCATATTCTGTAAAATACATAGCGGACAACTAAAGAATAATGAGCGAGACATACAGAGTATCCGCATTATACAAACAACCAGATAAAAGGTTTAATGTAGCCCGGGAGTATGTTCACTTCATCAGTGAACATGGCTTATTTGTCAAGTCATCATTTTAATTTTAAGTAATAAAATTGCTCAGGTTGCATAAAGTGAAGTATTAATAACGAAAGTATGCACACATATTATTTGTCAGCTATACATAATATTTTATTGTAGTATTCTAAGAATATAGACAACATTATAAAAAAAAGGAAAGATTATGAAAACTCGCTATTAAGCAGTTTCTAAAAATGTATTTAAACTCGAAATTTATTAAAAATAAATCAGAATAAACTTAATCACCAAACGTGTAGTTTCTAATTCTCCGTCTAATTAAACCCCACCAGCGGTAATTTAATTAGATAAATTCGCTAATTAAGCAAACGCTTAGCCTTACGACCTAAGCACAGTATTTGCTAGATTAACATAGAGAAATGCATAAAGAAATTACCGTATGTCGTCAAATGAATCAGAATACGTGAATGGCTATATTAATTCAGTCCTAAGTGTAAAACAAAAAGACAACCGATTAAAACGTTTAAGAAGATGATTCCAACACTAAATGATTCAAAGGTTAATTAAAATGGCGAAAGAAACGCTTTTAAAAATTGTTTAATTTAATCCCAAATCCATTACAAATGCAAATTTATTCCAAAATCTACACCACTGCATCAATACCGCATTTATAAATATCTCAACAAAATGTTTATTTAATAAATAAATTTTCATAGTTTTCTTCACACTACAATACTAAATTATATGTACTAAATATATTTCAACTTACCATTATTATTAATATTATTACTATTAAATTCTTGTGTTGTTGGTGTTGATGCTATCATTGATGTTGTTGTTGTTGTTTGACATTTACATATAAATCTTAATTTGCAATATGATTTTTTGTGGTCTAATAATTCACTTAGCTCCGTAAAACATTCTCTACAATTGCCACAAATTAAAGTATCTGGATTGCCTGCAATAAAATACAACAACAAATTTGTAATTGAAAACCAAAAAAAAAAAAAACTTTCTTTTAAAAAGACAATCTAAAGAGAAAGGATGAAAATTTTCTTCATTTTAATTAAAATTTTATTTATGAGTAAAAACTTTACAGCACAAAAATTAATTTTTTTATCGAAATTGTCGTCATCTCTCATTTTCGAGAAGTGTGAACATTGCATATGTTGTCGGAATTTTCTTCAGGTTATATTTTCATTTTTGCCGTTTTTTTTTTTTTTTCTTGTGCGGATGGAAATGTTGTATGTGATCACGATTATTATTATATGATGGTGTATACATTATACAGTAAGTGATATAAGTACTTTTCAATAAAGTAACATAAAATAAAATCACTTAAATTTATTTTCCACTCAATCACCTTTCACATTCAATTTATCAAGCTTTTTTTTAGTTTTTTTTATGTTAAGTATACACTAAAAAGTTATCTTATCCAACCAACTGTATCGGAAGCAACAATTTTCATCCATTCAATGTTATAATAAGCGAGGAAAAAAGCTGGTTGTAAGGGAGTTGTGTATAATACGAAGAAGAAGCAAAAAAAAAAAAAAACTGAAAATCCATTAAACTATTGAAGATGAAAATTTAAAAGACAAGAATTTTTCTTTTCATTAAAATTAACAAAAAACGAAAAAAAAACCAAAAAAGGAAAATCTTTTGAAAAGTGTAATTATGCTGAATACGTTTTATATGTGTACATAAACAAGAGGAAAATCGCGGAACAATGTAATGTCTTTAAGTTGGGCGGGACAAAAAAAAAAAAAAAGTAAAAAAATGTAAAATAATACTTACTGTACACTTTAAATGGTCCAAGTAAATGATGTCCATTATTATTGTGGTGTGATGGATTTGGTGATGTGGATGATTGAATTTGTAATGATGCCGTTGATGATTGTGACGATAATGATGATGTACTACCATTTGATGCACTACAATTCATTGTTGATCCTAGTGTACCATTTAATTGATATATTTGTTGTTGTTGTTGTTGTTGTTGCTGCTGTTCTAATGTTATACCATTATTTAATGGTATTCCACCATTGTTACCGTTTTGCAGTGGTTGATGAGTATTTGGGATTTGTTGCTGCTGCTGTTGTTGCGGTGGTTGAGGCGCTATTGCATTTGTTGTCAAAATTTTATTTGGTATCGGACTAGAACGATTTTGATTGCTCATTAAACGTTGACGTTTTAATGGACGTGGCGGTGTTGGTGTAAACAAGGTTGAAGCATAGTAACTGAAAAAATAAAACATAAATTTATAAGAATGTCTGCTGGTGACAGGTGATTTTAACAATGTAATAATCGCAAATATTTTAATGATATTGATAATTACTACACTCATTATTGATTATTTTTGTGTCTGTTATGAGGTTAACATTTTCTTAAGACGTGATATTTTTTCTTTTCATACCTTTTGAATGCCATTAAAATCAAACACACATAATTTAGTTGAATAAGAGAATTTTGTTGAGATCATTGTTCGAGGCGATATATCCATGCGTTGTTTGTCATGACCCCAAAAACAAGAACAACAATTTATTCAACACTCCTCAATTTGTCCTGATTGATTGTGTATATTTCGGAAACCAATCAACATTTCAAATTTTTTTTTTTTTTTTAGTTTTTTAGCTTGATATGGCATATACTCGTTTATTTAGTAAAACACTGACAATGTAACAACATATCATCATAAATCAAAGTCAATTATGCCAAATAAAAACATGGCATGCATACCTTACATACATAAATGGGGAAAAGTCAAAAAATGAATTTTCTAACATCGAACAACACTGTACATACGAGTACACAGTGTATATATTTCCTCGTTTTATATGAAAATCGCGTGTCTTATAGATTTCTTCGCCTTGTTTTATTGCTCCCAAATATACCGCTTAGTTTTTGTTGTTGTTGTTTATATTTTACTTTAACACAGCAATAATATTTTGAAATACACACAGAAAAGAAAAAAAATGAAAACGGAAAATTATGATGATGATGAGTCAGTATCATGAAAATAATAGAGAACATTTCGTTTTATTCTGCAATGCTTTTACATTTCTAATTATGGGGGTGAAATAGAAAATATGTTGGTACGTACATTTTTTTTTTAGTATATACACTTCAGTGTTATGCCCGAAAGACATGTTTCTCACATATAAATTCTTCTTTAATTATTTAAACGGTGTTTGATATGGTGAGGGCAAATTCAAACTGTAGCTATGTAGTCTATAAGTATATTGCACTGAACTCATGATAAAACAACTTTAATGATTCATGAGAATTGAATTTGAAGTTTAATGTAACGCAACATTTACAAAAAAAGATGGGACGACGGGAATTACAAGGTGTTGACAAACGCCACCCTAACTTAAAAATGAAAAAAACAAGTGGAAGAGACATATACTAGTTTATTGTCGTCATGCGAGCCAAACTCAACGACGGCCCGCCAATTATACCAACGCCGAATCGTCGACAAATCGGAACGGAGCCGTTGCAGAGACCAAAATCTACTAAAACAACACAAACATGGGGTCAGATCCAACAAACCTGGAATTAAAACAACCATAAAAATAAAGCGGCAATCAGCTGGAGGCCGGAGCTCTTGTTGAGCCCAACTAGCCGAACTCCATTAGGAAATTTGCAGTATTTCACAGAACAATACTTCGAGAACAGACAGTATCAAACGATTGTCCTTCAAATAACAACGAACCTAGAAGGAACTGAAAAAAATTTAACCAACAAACCAAATAAAGGACATTTGCCTGCCACGAATTCAAATTTCAATATTTGTTGGAGATTACCAGATGTGGACCGGATTCGAACCGGATTCCGCGACGCAATCAGCAAGCTGATCCATGACACCCGTAAAATAAACTATTTAAAGGGTCAGTTGGAGGGTGCCATAATAACACCAACAACCTCCAGAACAACAAGAAAAAACAACGGTAAAAAAATTAAGCGAACCATTTCATCTGATACAAGGTAGATAAGCAGCATGTATTTAAAATAATCGCAGCTATAATCGCATAAACTCTCAGGCAGAGGCAGAAAACTTTGTTAAGGCAGGGCAAAAAACAAATCAACACTAAAATATCAGGAATGGAAGAACGGAAGCCGGGATCTGCAATTACCAAGTCGAATTAACTTTGAGGCAATGGTGTTTAGGAAATTAACCGACAATATTCCAGACGTCGACTTTGACACCAACAAATGCGTTCAGTTGTCCAATAGTCTCAATGTCATAACCGGCGTCGACCACTCTCTTTTAATTGTAAACACTAACATGATTAGATGATGCCCACAAAATCCAATTGTCTAAGAAACTGAACTTGGTTGGATGCTCACCACTAAAATAATTGGGCAACAATTAGATTTACTTTTAGATAATACCACAAATTCATGTCAAATTCAGCTGAAAGCTTAACTAACGTGTTTGAGCATCTGCGAGCCAAAGGAATAATACTTTTAAGGGATTCTCTATAATCCTGAAAATGACGTGTTTGAATTTGACATGCGACCAGGCTAAATCTTTCAAAGGAGGATAACCGAATGAAACGTCTACTATTGTCTGTGGGATGATAAGACAAGAATAGAATTATAGGAATTAAATACAGTAAATGTACCAATATGAGTTACAACAACGTGAGTTTGCCGATGTTTCGCAACCAGCCTTGTCAGTGCTGACATGTTCCAGCAAAAAATTTTTACTTTTTAGTTTCGTTGCATTTTTGATGGAATAACGGTATTATATATGTCGTTGCAAATTCATGAATTTTATGAAGGGAGTGCAATTGTTCTATCGAGGTAAGAGGAGTGATGGTTGCCAGATGTCTGCTCTTTTAATTTTACATTTTTCGATTTAATTAATATAATATTAACCCTTTCATTCGAAATGTACATAATACTGTACATATATTTTCTATCAATTTTAACTTACGTAAAAATGTACTAATATTGAAAATTGCGTTCGTTCGCAAGAGCTAAACTGTTTTTATTTTCTTTTTCTTTGTGTTTGTTCAAAAATGTTATACTGTGTATTCAAAATTGAGTTAACTGTCAACGAGGATACTAGGAAATTTTAAAGTGGTGACTTAACCTGTTTTTAGATGTGAGTTAGCATAATTAAAATAATTTAAAAATAATAATTTTGACTGTTTTTCTAATCAAATATGTGTAAATTTTATTTTGACAATAGTTTTAATGTGTAAATATTACCTGTTTCCTAAAAAAAAAGGTTAGAATATTGGTGTACATAATACTGTACAATCCGTACAAACAATAATGTACCTGATTTAATATATACACATTTTAATGTACATTTTAATTAGAAGGATGTTTATATTTTGGTAATTTTTTTTAGAGAAATGAGTCGTAAATATCAAACTGAGGAACTAATTGATAACCTCAACACATGGGATTCCGATTTAGAGGATTTCGGCGATACCGAGGAGAATGAAATAGATGCAACTAAAAAAAATATGGGAAAAAGAGAGCAGAAAGCTGATGAAGTATATGATATCGATACGGAACAAAAAGCGGATGATCCAGCCTATGAAGACATTGATCACCAAGAAGCAATTTTTGAAGAAAATGCTCCCGTTGAAATATTTGACAACATAGAAAATCTCCAGTACACAAAAAAAGAAAATTTTAAATGGAGTCGTGCACAATTCCAGCCCCTCATTTCAGAATTTGTTTCAAGTGCCGATTTACATGAAATTCAGCCTGTTAAAACTCCACTAGAGTATGTACTTCAGAAATTATTGCCCAGACCAAATTTTTGAAAATTTTGCTTTTTTTACTAATGTGTATGCTGAACAAAACATGGTAAGGGGTAACAATTATTTGGGATACATATAGCAATGGGGTGTATCAAACTTCCGAGGACCCGTCTGTATTTTGATAAAGCGATAGGACTTGATACGTTCGGAAGTACGATGACGTGCGATAGGTTTTTCCAACTTCGAAATAACTTGCACATTACGAATAACTTGGATATGCCTAAAGATTGTACAGATCGGTTTAAAAAAGTGCGTACATTTATCGAATCAATCCGAACTTATATACGTTCTTTGGAAATAAGCGAACCATCAGTGTGCGTGGACGAACAAATCATCCCGTTCAAAGGTAGACTTTCCATCAAACAGTATATGAAAGGGAAACCAAACCCTTGGGGCATTAAAGTCTACTTACTTTGTGGAAAATCTGGAATGCCGTATGATTTTTTTTTATATCAAGGCGCTGGGTCAGACATTCCACAAACCTATCTAAATTAATTTGGATTCGGAGGTGCAACTGTACTACATTTAGCTAACCGTCTAAAAATCCAGGGCATTTTCTGTATTGCGATAATTTTTTCACTACCTATCAGCTATTGGAAATTTTAAGAAATAAGCAAATAAACGCTGCTGGTACCATTCGAATAAATAGATTTGCCAAACCACCCTTACTCGCAGACGCTGAAATTAAAAAAAAAACAAAGAGGGTATTCAGATAGTGTAACGAGCGCCAACGGAAAAATTGTGGTAGTTAAGTGGATGGATACCAAGCCAATTTACTTAGCGTCAAATTTTGTAGGTATTGGGACTGAGGATGAAACTAAACGGTGGAACAAACACTTAAAATCGTTCATATTTGTGAAACGTCCAGAAGTAATCAAGCGGTACAATACTGGGATGGGGGGAGTAGATCTACTAGATCAGCTTATAGGTTATTATAGGATCTTCATTATATCCAGAAAATGGTACTTGCGGGTATTTACACATTTTACTGATTTCGCGGTTACAGCGTGTTGGCTACAGTATCGGGAAGACTGTAATTTAAACAAGGTGAGCAAAAACGAAATTATGGATCTATAACACTTTAGAATGTATTTAGTTCACTCGCTGATGCAAACCAAAACCGCACCAAAGCGTGGACGCCCCTCAAACTTAGAAAATATATAAGCAGGACCTTCGTCTAACTCATTTCCGCCGGCAAAACGAAATTTTGAAACGCGTCCTCTTAAAGATATTCAATTCGACAGATTTGACCACATGCCACAACATGATCAATAAAAAGAAGCCAGCCGCTGTAAAAACCGAAATTGTAAAGGTCGTTCACACATTATTTGTGAGAAATGTTTGGTGCATTGTAATGAGCGCTTGTCACTTGATTGAAATTTGATACAGCTGATTTAACTTTTTATGATGACGATGTGCATTCATTAATCATGAACATAACTCCCCTTCGTTAAAGCTGAGGGTTTAACGGTCGATCGATGTGGTCATCTTCATCAAGTGGCAATAGAAATAATTTGGATATCGGGCGTTTGAACGTCGACTGCTTTGTTTTGATTGTAGCAACTCTTACGATGCCATCATTTCCCGGATGTACCTCTGAGGTACATCCGGGAAATGATGGCATCGTAAGAGTTGCTACAATCAATGATTTGAGTCAATGATTTTTCCCAAAGGCCAGCAACCTGGTGGATTGGATTCATCTTTTACCAATACTACGTCAATTACTTGAAGCTTGCGTTCTTTAAATTTTGCGGTAGTTCGCTGTTGAAGAGTGTGTAAATAGTCTATCGAATAGCGTTTCCAGTACGATTGGACTAATTGTTGAACGAGCTGCCAACGTGGTAGTCTCGAAATGGCAATGTCGGTATAGTTCTCATCAGGTACAATCGCTGGTGCTCTGAGTATTAAAAAATGTGCTGGCGTGAGTGCATCTATATTAGTGGGGTCTTCATTGTTTATGGGACATAGCGGCCTTGAGTTTAATATGCATTCAATTTGGGCTAACACCGTAGCCATCTCTTCATACGTTAGATGTGAGTTACCCACAACTTTTACCAAGTGCGTCTTGATGGATTGGACTGCTCTTTCCCAAATTCCGCCAAAATTCGGTGCAAGCGGAGGAATGAATGACCACTTAATTTGATAGTCGGTTACATATTGATGTACAGCATTCTCATGCTCATCGGTTAGGACTATTCTGTAAAGTTCAGTTAACAAGTGATTAGCTCCGCGGAAATTAGAACCATTATCGGATAAAATTTGATTGGGTACTCGTGATGTGAACCTCCTTAAAGCACCCATAAATGTCGCTGTCGTCATATCACCGGCCACCTCAATGTGTAGTGCCTTTGTACATAAACACACAAAAATGGGGTAATAAAATAATTTTCGTGACCGCAGGGAACGATTCCGAATGAAAGGGTTAAAATTCGTTGGGTGGGGAGTATGGGTGAGGGTCGCGGGTGGGTCTGCGGGTGGTGTATACAAAACTCTCGATTTTTTCGATTTTAATAAATGGCCACCTGTCAATGTACCCTTCGACAAACCGCGTCATCAGCGCCATGGTTTTCTTTCAACAACATCAAATTCATAACCATACAAGTTTCATACAATAACACACGGTTTTTAAGTTTAAAAAATGCTTTTGGTAAATCACAATGCTATGAGTGATTTAATAAATTCAAATGTGGTGATTTTGACGTGAGAAAAGAAGAGCGTGGAAGGCCACCAAAAAAGTTTGAGTACAATGAATTGCAAGCATTGTTGGATGAGGATGACGCTCAAACGCAAAAACAATTCGCGGACCAATTGAATGTGTCACGAGAAGCCGTCTCCGTACGTTAAAACGGCATGGCAAAGATCCAAAAGCTGGGAAAATGGGTTCCACATACTATATACTGAATGAAAGACAACAGGAAAATCGTAAAACCAATTGCGAAATGATACTCACCAGATACAAAAGAAACTCATTTCTCCATCGAATTGTGGACTAGCGATGAAAAATGGATCTATTTTGAGAATCTTTTGCGCAAAAAGTCTTGGGTTGATCCAGGACAACCATCGACATCAATTGCAAGGCCAAATCCCTTCGGACAAAATGACTAGAATATGATAAAAGGCAACACAAAATGATTTTACTGCATGACAAAGCAAAACCGGTCAAGGAAACAATTAATTGGGAAATACTTTCACATTCGGCTTACTTGCCAGACGGGCACGGGCTTGCTGAGGAGCACTTCACTTCATATGTATATATACGAAAATGGGTCGATAACTGGTTTGCTTCAAAAGAAGAATAGTTTTTTGGCGTGGCATCCACGTATTGCCAGAAAGATGGTAAAAATGTAAAACTAATAATGGGCAATATTTTGAATAGAATACTCTTAACCATTAACAAACGATGGACGTGTGTTTTTTACTAAAAAATTTGGGTTTCATATTTACACACCTGGTAAATCGCATTTATGGCAACCACCTTCTTGTATTAAATTGGCTTTTCCGATTGTTTTTAAATCTTAGGGCTATTAATAAAATCGTAAACAGTTTACCAAAATATTAACTGTAGCGTAAAAAAAATATTTCAGACTGTATTTCGGTATTGGAGGTGGTAAGTTAAGATAATTTTGTTTCCTTTCTTCTACAAATGATGTAATTTTTAGAGACATGCTACTGATTGTTCTGAAATTCTTCCAAAGAATGATACCATTATCAATAATAATCCTACATTCCATCTTAGAAATGATCGTAACATTATACCATAACACCAAACCATCGACTATCATACCATCATAACACTATACCATAACACAGTCATTCCATCATACTATAAAACCATCATAGTGTTTTAACGCCATACCATCATACCATTATACCAATATAACTTCACTTTTGTTAAAGTTAGCCGAAAGTTTCCAGCCGAAAGTAAAAAGTTGATAATGCAGATTGTGTTATTAACATTCCAGCCGAAAATAAACAATTTAGTGGTTATCAGCCGAAAGTAAATAGGATACATGGATTGAAATACAAATTTTTGTAAATAGTCTTACATGGTAAACTTTGTTTAGCCTAGTAGTGGAAAATAACGGAAAATCAGAAGAATCCACAAAATTGGAATAAAATCAGCCTCTAGAGTGTATATCTGAAGTTGAATCATTTTTATGTGATTTGTCAATAACTATCGAAAAAAAAAATTCAGTTCAAGTTTCCCTTGGGAAATCTCGGAAAATTCGATTTTCCAAAAATAATTAGAAAATTTGTATAAAATCAGCCTCTAGAGTGCTATATCTGGAGACGTATTTGATACTGATTTTATATAAATTTTGTAATGATTTTTGGAACATCGAATTTTCCGAGATTTCCCACGGGAAACGAACTGAATTTTTTTCCTGCGTTAGCTGTCGACAAGTCACATCAATAAAATATATCTCCTCCAGACATAACACTCTAAAGGCTAACTTTATACATCCATTTCTTTCTTTCGGCTGGAAACTTTTTCAAATTTTCCGAGATTTCCCACGGAAAATCTGAAAATAATTTTTTCTTCGATAACTATTGACAAATCACATAAAAACAATTCAGCTTCAGATATATACTCTAGAGGCTGATTTTATTCGAATTTTGTGGATTCTGCTGATTTTCCGTTATTTTCCACGATCAGGTTAAACAAAGTTTTCCACATAAGACTATTTACAAAAATTGTTATTTCAATCCATGTATCCTATTTAGTTTCGGCTGATAACTACAAAATTTTTTATTTTCGGCTGGAATGTTAAAGGCGACGCTGGATAAAAATAATTGTCGCCGTGTTTAAATTACAAAAAATTTGCAGGTCACAAATACGTTAGCTTATTCGTAAACTAATCGACGATAATTAAATAAAACTATATTTTGTATTGTGACACTTCACTTAATTATTTATTTACTCGAAGATAATTTTGAATATAATCAAAAATAATGTCGATGATTTTACATATATATTTTTTATTTGACTTATTCTTACAATGATCAATGACAGACTGATTCCAATTTTTTTCCCACCACCAAATATTTTTCAAGCTGACCCTAGTGGCATTTGCCGTCAAAAAAGAATGTACCTTTCGAATTACTACTATACGCAACCAAAATTCGAGTTCGAAAAATACATTTGTAATGATGGCGTTTGTTGACATTTTAACACAAGAAATGTCACAACAAACTAATTTATTTACAACATACATTTCAAAGTATGTATATTTATTTAATTATATTAATGGATTATACAATATAAAATATAACATTTAATAAGATAAGTATCTGTATAACAAATAATACTCTTTAAATGTACTACAATATAATTTTTGGTTTCTTTAGATAAATCATCATGGATATTATGTGTTTTCAACGCAAAAACAACTCGGGTAACTATTATAATGTTTTGATGAACATTTAAGTTCATGTATTTTAGTATTTCTTCTTGTTTTAGGAATGATGATTACTCTGGCGTTACCATACCCGCGGCCTTGAAATATGTATAAATTTCAACAGATTGCCTTTTACATTTTATTTATTCAATTTTTGTAATACGAGTAATAAATACATAACTTTCTGATTTGTAATCTTAGTTGGGTTTATATTACCTCTTTTCTTTTATTTTCATAAAACTACCCTAAACCATATAACCTAAACTGAATTATACTGTTTGATTATGTATAATTGATATTATTCGAAGTCGTCGTCGATAGGTAGAACACTGATTCGATTTGTAGCTCGTTTCAATGTAGACTGTGCAGTTTTGATTGTGACCACACGTATCACACCATCCTTACCGGGATGAGTCTCTGTTATTCGACCAAGGTTCCATTTCATTGGTGGTAAATTGGTATCATGAACGAGAACTAACGACCCGATTTTAAATTTTTGTTGACCTCGTTGCCACTTATTACGTTGTTGTAATTCTGTTAAATATTCTATTTGCCATCGAGCCCAAAAATTTTGAAACTTTTGTTGAAGTGCCTGAAATCGAGATAGTCGGGTGGTGCGAAGATGCAATGTGGAAGGTTCCAATAACGAAGTCAATGGTGAACCGATTAGGAAGTGACCAGGGGATAAAGCGTTTAAGTCATTTGGATCACTAGACATGGCTGTCAGCGGGCGAGAGTTCAAGCACGCTTCGACTTGAGCTATCAGCGTATAATACTCTTCTATAGTAAGAGACGATTTTCCGATGACTCGCCGCATGTGATATTTGGCGCTTTTAACAGCAGACTCCCACAAACCACCGAAATGAGGCGATCTTGGCGGAATGGTGCACCACTCAATGTTATGATCTGTGCAATAATGACTTGTTTTCTCGTGAAATTCTTGGGTCATAAATAATTTCTTTAAATTTTGAAGTTCAGCCCGTGCTCCAATAAAGTTGGTGGCATTAACAGAAAATATTTTTGCACATATTCCACGACGTGCGACAAATCGGCGAAGACACGATATAAATGAGTCAGTAGACAAACTCATAACTAGCTCTAGGTGCACAGCTTTTGTGGTGAAACACACAAACAAACACACATAGCATGGCATCATTGTTTTTGAGCGAACAGTGGGTTTAGTCGCAAAGGGACCACAAAAATCTATACCGACAGTGACAAAAGGTCGGGATGATGCGATGACTCGGTCCGATGGCAACTCGCCCATAATTTGATCCTGGGTACGAGGGCGTGCATGGAAACATCTTATGCACTGATGTACGGTGTTTCTGCACAGGTTTCTACCTCCAATGATCCAATAAGTTAATCTAAGGTTATATAATAGGGCTTGGGGACCTGCATGCAGTAATCTCCAGTGCTCGTGACGCACAATTAGTTTAGTCAATACATGAGTACTAGGCAGAATTATTTGATGTCTGTTATCGTACGAGAGGGAGGCATTTCGAAGCCGACCGCCAACTCGTAGAATACCGTCTTGACCTAAAAATGGAGTCAACGCTCGCAATGAATTTGTGATGCCAATCGGTTTGTTGGAGTTGAGACATTTAAGTTCTTCGGCAAATTCGTTTTTTTGGGCCAATTTAATTAATAAGTTTAATGAAGTATTTAGTTCCGACGGAGCAAGGTGTCTTGACGGATATGAGTGGTCCTTGGCCTTGACTGTATTGTAAAATCGAAGCATGTACGATACCACTCGAAGCAATTTGGAGAGCGAATGAAAACGATTGAAGATATCATGGTCACAACTTTTTGATTGAATAAGTGTTGCTGTCGAAGAATGCCGAATATCCAAATTCATAAGGTCAGCATCGAGCTGACGACTGGTAGGTTTTGGCCATTCTGACTTACTCTTGCGTAAAAACTCAGGGCCGGACCACCACAAAGAAGCAGCCAAAATCTCTGAAGGCATAAGTCCTCTAGACACGTAGTCTGCGGGATTTTTCGATGAATTGACATAATACCAAGTCGAAGAAGCAGTTAGTTCTTGAATTTTGGCCACTCTATTTGCAACGAATGTAGCATATTTGTGGGTTTCTGATTTTATTCTAAACAAGGTTATTTCAGAATCTGACCACAAAAAAACCGCATTGAATGGTATTTCTAGAAACTCTACAAGTTTGGATGAAATTTCGGCTAACAACAATGCTGCACATAATTCCAGGCGAGGAATGCTTTGCTTTTTGAGTGGTGCAACTCTCGATTTTGCGCAAAGTAGTTTTACTTGATGGCAACCTGATGAATCAGTAACTCGTATATAAAATACGCATCCGAACGCCTTTTCGGAAGCATCACCGAATCCATGTAATTCTACCCTTTGAACATCTGCAATTAAAATACATCTCGGAACGGCGATACCTTTTAGTTCTAACAGCTCAGACTTGAAACTGATCCAATCATTTGCAATTTTGTTTGGTATGGGATCATCCCAACCGATATGTTGAATAGACCACAACGTTTGCATAAATAATTTTGCCACGACTATAATTGGTGCACAGAAGCCTAATGGGTCAAAAAGTTGACATATTTCTGACAGGATATTTCGTTTCGAACAAAACGTAGATACCGACAATTTATCTAAACAGGTTTCGAAGTTGTCGGATGATGTATTCCAGGTCAGCCCTAGAATCAACGAAATGTCAGATTCGGGATCACTTTCCGAAGATAACGACACGACGTTAGATTGAAACTTTCGAAGTTCAAAACCTCCCATATTTAACAACTTTGTTAAATCTGACTTAAGTCTTATGGCATCGTTAAGAGTTGAAGCACCAGTTAAGACATCGTCAACATAGAAGTCGTTGGATAATATTTTCGAAGCAAGAGGATATTTTTCATATTCATCTACAGATAACTGTTTTAGCGTGCGTGTTGCTAAAAATGGCGCACTAGCCATTCCATAGGTGACGGTGCATAACTTGAATGATTGCAATGGCTTGGATTGATTATCCCGCCACCAGATTCTTTGAAAATCTTGGTGGTCATCATGGACACGAATTTGTCGGTACATTTTTGCAATATCTCCACAGAATGCATAAATGTGTTTTCTAAATCGTAGAATAATAGCAAAAAGAGTTTGTTGAATAGTAGGGCCGACCATTAAACAATCATTCAGCGACAGTAGAGTCGAAGTTTTCGCTGAAGCATTGAAGACCACTCGAAGTTTGGTGGTCGTACTATTACTCTTTTGCACATAATGATGCGGCAAAAAATACGTCTTTGAACCGCTAACGTTTGATGTTGGGGTCATATGGCCTAACGAACAGTATTCCGACATAAATTGTTTATATTGTTCGTATAAAGTTTCTCTGTTGCTAAGGCGTTTTTCTAATGAAATAAATTGACGAAGCGCGAATTGATCAGAGAATCCTAACTCGTCAATGTTGGGTTTAATGGGAAGTGCGACAGAATATCTCCCGCAAGGCAATCTCTTAACATTTTGACTGTAATGCTCTTCACATAACTTCTCTTCCACTGAGTAAGTATTTTTGAGCAAAATGTTCTCTAATTCCCAGAATTGTCGTACCTGTGAGTTAAGAAGTTCGATGCTACACAGAGCTACACACGAGGTTTTTAGTTTCTCTTTACCTGATCCAGACTCAGCCTTCCCACACACAACATATCCAAATTGGGTGTTGTAAAATGGTGGCAGTTCTCGGAATAGGTTGACATGATCGCCCTTGAATAATTGATGGTAAATTTCTGCTCCTAAGAGTAAATCTATTCGATCAGGTACATAAAAGTATGGATCTGCCAAACATAATTCGACCGGAACTGATGATGATTGGAAATCACAGGTCGTCGAAGGTAAGTTGTTTGTGATTTTTGTAAGGACATAAAATTTTAACTCTACACTATAGGTGGATACTCGAGACTGTATAGTGAGATAAATTTTATGTCGAATGTCTGATTCTTTTCCACTTATGCCTGAAATGGTCTTACATGTAGGATATCGTTTGGCCTTTAAACGATTGCAAGCATCACTTGTAATAAAATTTAAATGAGAACCGCTGTCA
Organism: Tipula vernalis; assembly: GCA_958295665.1. NCBI lineage: Eukaryota > Metazoa > Arthropoda > Insecta > Diptera > Tipulidae > Tipula > Tipula vernalis. The sequence goes on along the minus strand of OY282560.1, from coordinate 148,066,715 downwards.
AGCAAAGCTCGACATAATAGTTGGTTACCACATGATGATGTGGCATTTACGAGTGCTGTGCCTATCATAACTAGCCCCTTTAGATTCGAAGACTTACATGAGGTTGATCGAAGTGTACTGGCGGAAACTTGCGATGGTAAACTGCTGTCTATATTAGACTTATTTTGGTGATTTACGGTCGAATTTTGACTCGTTGTGGTCGACGTGGTATCAATGCTCGATGCATTTACCTTTCTAGGTAAATTGGTCTTTTGATCTCTCACCTGTTGGTAATTTTTGAAATGTAGAATGTCATTGTGTTTGAACGAACAAATTGTGCAAGGTGGACTTGGACACTCACTGACATTATGCTTCTCAACAAGACAATTGGTACACAATCGATTATCTCTTATAAATCTAAAACGCATTTGTGGAGACAATTTCAGGTCCGTAAACGATGGACACTTAACTAAAACATGATCTCCCGAGCAATAAATGCATTTATTGAAATTAGATACTAAAACAGGCGGCCGATAATGTTTTGAAGAAGACCTGCGCGTGTTCATAGGTTGACGTGGAGGCTGTTGGGGTGGGTTACTAGCTTGCAATTCACTCAGTAACCGACTTCGACTCCTTAACATTTTAACCAATTCTGGGAAAGCAAGGATTTCGTTGGATTTTGATTTCTTAATGACTTCCGTTCGCGAAGTATGGTCTAATCTCTGAATGATATGATGAGTAAGCATTAAGTCCCATTCTTCGATCTTTACTTTGAGTGATTTAAGAGCGTTATAGTTTTTTACGATATTATCGATAAAGATTTGCAACGATTTAGCGGAATTTTCTTGAGGCGACTTAATGTCGTAAATTGCCTTCATATGAACTCTTTGGATGGACACTTCATTATTATAACGGTCACAAATTGATTCCCAAGCTACGGTATAGTTCTCTGCGGTTACTGGCAAATTTTCGATGATATTGTATGCTGAACCAGACCGAATATGCGAAATTAAATAGACGAACTTAACCGTTTGATCAATATTCTTACTGTGGATTAAATCTACAAACACGTCCCTAAAGGCTAGCCACTCCGATTCAGCACCACTGAATGAAGGGAGCTTTAGTTCGGGCAACCGAATTCCCATTGAGTTATTACTTGAAGAAAGATCATGTATCGACTCGTTGTGAAATGACGCGGACGAAATGGTTTCTTCTGCTTTCTTTAGTTCGTGGATTCGAGTCAATATCATGGACTCTAGTTTTCCATATTCTTCCTCAAAATTATCACGATCAGTTGAAGGGATGGCGTCAGTAATTTCAATTTTCAGTTGTACCATACTATATTTTTCATATACCATTTGAATCCGACGTAACAAAGACTCATATGTTCCGAGAGAGGACGCAGAACTACATTGATTCTTAAAAAGTGTCAATTGGCCTTTATAGGCTGCACGCTGCTTTTTCAATAAATCTAAATTAACTACATCGTCAAGCGACATTTTGGGAAGATTATTATTATAAACGAAACTAAAATCACCGTATCAATGAAGGGTATAATCAAACAATTTAACTTTTACAACTTATGCTAAGAATATAAATTTAGTCAGAAAATTATGTATAAACTACTAAAGTATTACTTACTCCTATAACTCGACTAATATCGAATAGTGAATAACAATTATGATGTACAATTATGATATCCTGTGGTTGATTCTCGAATTATATACCACAAAATGGCTCTGATGAAAGTATTCTGACCTTCAGAAATACAAATGTAATGATGACGTAATTGAACGGATAAATTTTATAAATGACGATGTCCGTTTTAATTATCCGTAGGTAATATTCGATGTACTGTTCGTAATGTTATGTCCAATTTGAAACCAAACGATGGTGATGTAAATTGCCTTTGAATAAGCAAATGTTGAATTAAACGCCCGATGTCCGATGTATAGTGTTTGGTAAATGGCGTGCGTATACAGCAATCAAAATACTTCTCAATTTAATGAATATTGTGATGAATATAATTATAACTAATTCAATGATTGGTTGTTGAAGTAGGCGATAATGTTGTTTAAAATGATGACTCACGGTGTGAAAACAATTTCCCGTTGATTAAATTATACACGTGTCTGTTAATCTTTACCAACAATGACGGCAGTACTCAATTGTGTTGTAAAAATGTGTTACCGTTGCAGTTGGTACTGGATAATTACTGCTAGACTATGTGCACGGCTATGTGTAACAGTAGACCGTAAATTTGTTGCACTACATATGGATATGATACTTCACTGTAAATGTGCGTTCGAGGTATGTACTTAACTTTCGATGCTGTACGTTTGTATTATCCCACAATAGTGAAACATGCACAAATTTACGAGCTTTGTAGCGAACGATGATGCCGAATCCGGCTCGAAGGACCAATAAATGGCGACGCTGGATAAAAATAATTGTCGCCGTGTTTAAATTACAAAAAATTTGCAGGTCACAAATACGTTAGCTTATTCGTAAACTAATCGACGATAATTAAATAAAACTATATTTTGTATTGTGACACTTCACTTAATTATTTATTTACTCGAAGATAATTTTGAATATAATCAAAAATAATGTCGATGATTTTACATATATATTTTTTATTTGACTTATTCTTACAATGATCAATGACAGACTGATTCCAATTTTTTTCCCACCACCAAATATTTTTCAAGCTGACCCTAGTGGCATTTGCCGTCAAAAAAGAATGTACCTTTCGAATTACTACTATACGCAACCAAAATTCGAGTTCGAAAAATACATTTGTAATGATGGCGTTTGTTGACATTTTAACACAAGAAATGTCACAACAAACTAATTTATTTACAACATACATTTCAAAGTATGTATATTTATTTAATTATATTAATGGATTATACAATATAAAATATAACATTTAATAAGATAAGTATCTGTATAACAAATAATACTCTTTAAATGTACTACAATATAATTTTTGGTTTCTTTAGATAAATCATCATGGATATTATGTGTTTTCAACGCAAAAACAACTCGGGTAACTATTATAATGTTTTGATGAACATTTAAGTTCATGTATTTTAGTATTTCTTCTTGTTTTAGGAATGATGATTACTCTGGCGTTACCAATAGTCTGCGTTATCGACTTTTTACTTTCGCCTGGAAAGTTTCGGCTAACTTTATCAGGGTCCGATAGATAACGACCCCATTTTTTATTTTCGGCTGGGATAACGCAATCTGCATTACCGATTTTCTACTTCCGGCTGGGATCACACAATTTGCATTACCATTTATTTACTTACGGCTAGACTAGTGTAATCTGCATTATCGACTTTTCACTTTCGGTTGCCAACTTTCGGATAACTTTAACAGTATACATCATATGGGCATGCCATTATACCATCAAACCGTCACACCATTGTACCATGTTACCATCATACTTTCATATCATCATAAAATCATACCACCGTACTATCATACCATCACACTATCATACCATTAAATCATCAAAACCATCACACAATCATTCCATAACACCGTCACAATATTATACCATTCCACTATCACACCATGATACCATCTCACACAATACCTTCATCATACTATCATACAATTAAACCATCATACCATCAAACCAACATACCATAACACGAATGAAGCTAATTGAAGAAGGTAAGCTATTGAATTCAAGGAGTCCTCTAAAAAATGTATTGGAAGTAGCTTTGGCTGAAGTGAGAAAATTTGCATATATGTATACTGGACAAGTGTCTAGCGCCGTAATCAAGTACATCTTAAACTAGCATATAGTATATTAATGATTTACTTTACAAATAAATAAAAGTCTCAAAAGAACCGAACAATTCGAAAGGAAGAATAACCTCAGAATATATAGCTTGGGAATATGCATGTTGGCAAAATCAATTTAATAAATATCCATTTCGCCTAATGCTACTTATCAAAATATCATAATTTGCAAACAATCTTTTATCAAAAAGTTTGTTTCTTAAAACTCCATTTATACTAACTGGACACTTTGCAAACGTACTACTTACTATATACGTACTTTTTTAGAGTAAGGCACAGTCAGCTTATCAGTTCAATGATAAACACTGTGGTTTTAACCAGTGGATTTTTATTTTATTTATTTATTTGATATTTAGTATTTAAAGGAAAAGCACACATGGAAACAAAGTAATCTTTGAAATGAATATTATAAATGGTAAATTTTATAGGTTGTCACAATTCTTGCATTATACTGCAATAAGTATTCTTGCAAAGGTAAGTCTAGCAGTGTTCTGTTATAATTTTATAGTGAGAAAATAATGTAGGAAATTTTATAATATAGTATGATTGCTGAAAACAATGCAAATGAAGCGGGCTCAACTGATGTTGGAGATGTGACCCAGAAAGAAAAGATGTGCGAACTATTTAAATCTAGCAAAGGAAAAGATAAGCTAAATCTGGAAGGATTTTCTTTTAATTTAAGCAATAAATTAAAAGACACCTTTTACTGGGCTTGCGATGTTTGATTAGTTGAGCCATACAAGTGCCTTGGTAGGTGTGTTACTACTCTTGAGGAATCAGGAAAGCACGTTTTAAAAAAACAAACAAATAAAAATAACCATGAACCCAAGGCTATCAAAAGTTCTCTTTGTACTGTACTCTACGAATTAAAAACCGATGCTTCTAACAATTTACATAAAAGATGTTGTCGAATTGTGCAAGATACAGTATCAAATGCTGATGCCTATTGTATAACCTAGGAATGGTTATACATTCCACTCACAATAACAAGGAAAAAATGAAAACCCGCACTTCAAAAACAATTATTTATTTTAACAAAAATTACAATTATGATTTTGTTAATTAAATGGGTACTTATTTAAAGTTGGGTTGGTTGTAGGTTTTGGTTGGTGGATGGACGTGAACTGATAATTTATTTTAAAAATATTAAAAACAGAGGAAGTATGGTATATAAGCGGTACATAATTGAATATAATAATGGTAAGGGGAAATATAATTGTAATGTATATAATGCAATAAGTAATACAAATTAATAGGTAATTTCTAAAAGTAAGGGAATCAATACATAGAATAATAATAATGTTATATAGAAGAGAAAAAAAATGCAAATACAATAGCTTATCTAGAAACGTCTATGCGCGTTATATACAATAATTGGTAAATTGTTAAATAATAATGATATACATAGTAGTGGTAATTAACTCGTTGACGGTCAGGTAAAATGTTGGTTGGATTGCGCGACAAGAAATTGAGATTATTAGATTAGTTTAAACATACCGCCGCCGTTGACTCGATAGAGTCAACTTTAGGCAAAAGACAAAGTTTGTAAATAGGGCGTTTAAGGATGGTTCCTTTGGGTAATTTAATAGATATAACTCTGGTTAGTTGGTCGTTCCCAGGGTGGAGCTCATAAGTTCTGGCGAGCGGCCATTTGGTGGGTGGTAAATTCTGGTCCCGAAGCAAAACAAGGTCTCCTATGGTGAATTGATGATTTTCAGCATGCCGCTTATAATATTTATTTAGGGAGGTGACGTACTCTTGTGACCACTGCTTCCAAAATCCTTGAATTAGCTGTTGGATTAACTGCCATCGACTTAAATTGCACATCTTTAAATGTTGAAGGTTAGGTTCAGGTAGCATCGTTAATGGTTGCATAATCAGGAAATGTGCAGGGGTTAAAGGGTTCCATTCCTCTTCCTGGAGTTCACCCAACGGCCTGGAATTTAATAGGGCTTCGATTTGCTTTGTAATGGTCAGGAATTCTTCATAAGTAAATAGGGCATCTCCAATCACTCGACGTAAATGGTATTTACAGGATTTGACGGTGGCTTCCCATAAACCGCCAAATGTAGGAGCACCAGGAGGGATAAAATGCCATTGGATGCGATTGTCAATGCACCATGCTTGAATTTGTTTTTGTTGGGCTTCATCCATAAATTTTTGGTAGAAATACTGAAGCTCGCGCCTTGCCCCGACTAAATTGGTGCCGTTATCGCAATATATATGTTGGGGTAATCCTCGGGTTGCACTGAAGCGTTTCAGGGATGCAATAAGAGCATCAGTCGTCATGTCTGTGACAATTTCTAACGTAGTGGCCTTGGTTGCCATACATACAAACACGACTAAATATGCCTTATAGGATTTAGCGCCTCGACCCTTATACGTTTTGAGAGAAAAGGGACCAGCTAGGTCGATTCCAACTTCGATAAAAGCTCTAACTGATTGGTTGACACGACAAGCTGGAAGTTGTCCCATTAGTTGATGTTCTGGTTTGGCGTTGAATCGTCGGCAGGTGAAGCACAAATGAATTACTCGTCTTATTAAATTTTTCACCCGTGGAATTGAAAATCGTTGTTTAACCATGGTCAATAACAACTTGTGACTAGCATGCAGATTCCTATGATGAAGTTCACGGATGATTCTCTCAGCAATGATGTGGTTATGGGGTAGTATAATGGGATGTTTGGCATCATGGTCCATGCTTGCGTTTTCCAAACGTCCTCTCATGCGCATCACACCATAGTTGTCGATATATGGAAAAAGAGAAAATATTTTTGAGTATTTTGGGATTAATTTATGATTCAATAATATGTTAATTTCGACTGTATATGTTTCGTACTGAACGAATCGAAATAGGTAAAATTCAGCGACTAATACCTCGTCTACTGATAAATTAAGCCCGGGTCTACGCTTTATCTTCCTTGATTGAAGATTGTTTTTGTAGCGTAGAATAAATGCTAGCACGTGGGTTAATGTACGTAGACTTGAAAATCTAGAAATCAACTCCTTAATAATCTCATGATTTTGATCGGCTGTAATAAAGTTGGAAATGATTTGTAAATTTTCTGAATTTTCGATTTTAGGGGATGCAGGTAGTACTAGCGGAGACTTATGTAAGAATTTTGGACCCTTGAACCATATTGCTTCGTTGACTAGGTCTTCAGGAGCGATCCCTCTGGTTGATTTATCGGCCGGGTTGTCACTGCCTGGTACAAAATGCCATTGACTTCGGTTAGTGGTAGACATAATTTCCGCAACACGGTTTGCTTGGAATGGCTTAAGCATCTTTGGTGGTTTTGATATCCATTGTAATACAATTGTTGAGTCGGTATATAGGTAAATCGTTGGTTCTTTTGATAGCTTAAGCGATTCTAATGTCAGTTTTAGCATTCTGACGAGTAATATAGCACCGTTCAGCTCTAACTTTGGAATTGTAAGTGCCTTGATCGGGGCGACACGAGTTTTGGATATTATTAAGTTGGTTTGGACGTCTCCATCGACTGAAACTACACGAGCATAAATGGCGGCAGCGTAAGCATCTTTTGATGCGTCTGAGAATCCATGCAGTTCTAAATGATCCCCATTGGTATATAACCATCTCGGAAATTTTATGTCCTTTAACAACTTTAATTGGTCCCGGATTGCTAAATAGTCCTTTAAAATATTCGGTGGTAGTTCGTCATCCCAATTGATGCCTTCTACCCATAATGACTGGAACAAAATTTTCAATCCAATCGTAACCGGTGATAATAGTCCCAACGGATCGAAAATGCGTGACGTCTCTGACAGAAACGAACGCTTTGTAATCTTAGCTGGTGGTGATGGTAAGGATACTCTAAAATGAAAATAATCTTCAATTGGATTGTATTTTATACCTAATACAGAGATCAGTTGACTGTTATCGGTAATCTCAAATGATATCATTTCGCGACTCTCCATTGGGATATTCTTCAATAATAGTGGGTGATTTGCTGACCATTTTCGCATGTTGAACCCCCCGTACTTCATTAGCGAAATTATGTCCCTCTGTAATTGTAATGCCATGTCGATGTTATCACTGCCGGACATTAAATCGTCCATATACAAATCGGTTTTAACAATATTGCTGGCTTCGGGATACAACTTTACGTATTTATCTGCCAAGAATCGAAGTGAGGCTGTGGCTAAAAAAGGTGCAGGCGAGGTGCCGTAGGTCACGGTGTTCAAGCGTTAATGTTTTAGTGTAGCAGTCGGGTTTTCTCTCCATAGGATACGCTGATAATCTTTGTCCGATTCGGAAATGGCAATCTGCCTGAACATCTTCTCGATATCAGCAGAAAAAACGTATTTATGTTTGCGAAACCGGATCAGTAAGTTCACTAGATTGTCCTGTATGGTCGGACCAACCATCAAATTGTCATTCAGAGAATAACCGTTACTAGACTTGGCGGAAGCATCAAATACGACGCGAACCTTCGTGGTGGAACTTGACTCCTTTACCACAGGATGGTGAGGTAGGTAGAACAGCTGGTTATTTGCCTTTGATAATTCGGTTTCTGGTACTAACTCCATGTGACCCAACTTAAGATATTCGCGTAGAAAATCGTCATAGGCTGCCTTCAGCCTATCATCCTGACTTAGTCTTCTTTCCAGTGAGTAATATCTTCGAAGAGCTTGCGAAAAGCTTTCTCCAACTCCGGGTGCATCTGTCTTAAAGGGCAATTGGACAATTATTTTGTTACCTTGCAATTTAGTAGCTGAATCAAATAAATCGATGCATTGTTGTTCTTCCGTGGATAAGGAATTTTCAGGTACAATTTCTTCAACCTTCCAAAAGCGCTCGATTGCCGCTTCTATACGCTGGAACACTTCCACTGCCCTGATATGAGAAGAACTAACAATTGGTTCGGGTGAATCTGGATTAGATGATTCATAATGGGATAAGTTTCCTCCAATTAACCATCCGAACTTAGAATTTTGTACACACGGATAGTTTATCCTCTTTTGAATTTTCTCTTCGGATAAAGCTTGGAAGAATTGCTCACATCCCAGCAGGATTTCAACTGGTGCAGGAACATTAAATTCTGGATCAGCCAATGGTAAATTATCTTCCATGTCAAATAGTGATTTCTCGACCTTTTCGGTCGGCAATTTTGAAGCTATCGTTGGTAATATAAAAACTTCTACGTCCATCTGGAAATTGTGGTCGATGGGTGATCTGAGCTTAATTGTTGACTTCCCTCTCGACATACCGGCTTGCGTATGGTTGAGTGTATTGATAGTGATACTGGATTTACTCCGAGGCACCTTCAAGCGTCGTAGCAACCCTTCTGAAATAAAACAATGAGTAGAGCCTGAATCTAATAATCCACGACAACTTATCCAATTGCCGTATTTGTCTTGGATGTCGACCTTAGTGGTTGGCAGAATAGATATATTGAGCTTCCTCGATTTGTGGGTTGACCCAGATGGCTGATGTGAGGTAACTTCGGTCTGGAACTGGCATAGTGTTACAGATGACTCGGTAATATCAGCTGCAGATGTTGGATTGATCGAAGCAACTGCGAGGTTCGTATGAGCAATTTTGTTTGGTGATGCTTCGGTCATGGAGGAATGAGAGCTTTCCTGGTTACTACATGTATCTGGCACATAATGGAGCAGCGTGTTATGTCGTTTTGGACACTTTTGACAATGCCATCTATTTCTACATCGGGTTATAGAATGATTGTCACTGAGGCAATTAAAGCAACGGTTTGACCTTGTTATGAAGTCTCTTCTTGATTGGACAGGCATTGCTTGAAATTTGGTACAGAGGTACAGCTTGTGGTGTTCATTCTTACAGAGCGGGCAAGCGGGCTGTTGACCAGTGGTATGCAAGACCCTTGCATGTGATAATGGGCTTGTTGTAAGATGACGTTTGGTTGCGGTATCAACCAGCGAGTTCATTCGTTTAGATAAAAATCCTAAGAACTGATCGATTGTTGGGTAATCATCTTCAGACGTCTCGTACTTCCATAACTGCTTAGTGTCGTCATCTAACTTCTCGGATGCTAAGAATATTAACCAAGGATCCCTTTGTATAGCTTGTTCTCCGAGTGACTTTAACCCTCTCACCGTTTCATCGATGGTGTCGTGAAGTTTCGTTATGTTCGTGGATGACGGTTTATTAAATTTTGGTGACGACAAAAAATCACGAATGTAACTCTCAATTATACCCTTTTTTCGGTCATATTTTTTCACCAAACGTTTTAGAGCTTCTAGGTAATTCGCGTCATCAATACGAAAGTGGCAAATTGAAGTATACGCGGCACCACGTAGTTGACCAAGGAGATATTTAAACTTCTGCGCTGGCGAAAGATTCGTGTTTTCGTGTACTGTGGAAATAAATATATCATAGAACGAATGCCACTGTTTGAAATTACCGTCGAAAATAGGAAGATTCAATCGTGGTAGCTTAAAATCGGACCTAAAATTAAATTGGCTTGCATTTAAAGTTGTCTCAGCATCATCATGGTTAGCGGGTATAGCGGTGCTTAATGACTTTCCTCGGATGAGAGCTTGTGTTTTTGCTACAATAGAAAAATATTGCTCGTCTATCAAATCCATCTCTGATAGAACGGTATTATCCAATGCAAACATTTGGTCCTCTATTGTAACAAATTGCTTATAAATTTCATGTGTCTTTGTTAACCGTATGGACAGCTCATCATATGTAGCGGTGTCACCCTTGAGGCTAATATAATTGGCAAACTTGGTCATTTGACCTTTAATCACACTCTTTCTTTTAATTAAGGCATCCATTTCAAAAATAAAATTGCTTGTAGGCAGCGGAGTAAAAATTTGTAATTGTGAACACGATAAATTTGCGTACGATTAATTAACTGAATAAATTTCACTGCACTCGCGAACAACGGAACAAAAATTTGTAACTGTAAACACGATAAATATGCTTACTGATAATAGATTTCACTACACTTGCGAACAACGGTACAAAAAAATTTGTAATTGTGAACACGATAATACGACAAAATAATTATGACGCAAAATAAAATAAATTTAATTTATTGATTCTTTACCATAAGAATGGCATACGGAACAAAAAACAGATTACCTGACTTAGGACCGGTTTTGTAGATCATATAAATCACCGTTGGTTAATGATTCCCTGACTGCGACTTAGTGTGAAAATTATGGTTGGTAATTCACTTGCGCACTGGTTGGAAAACACCGTTGGTAGATGATTTAAATTAATCCAAATAAATTGATGCGTTGGACCGCATCCGGCTCGAAGGACCAAAAAATGTATAACCTAGGAATGGTTATACATTCCACTCACAATAACGAGGAAAAAATGAAAACCCGCACTTCAAAACAATTATTTATTTTAACAAAAAATTACAAGTATGATTTTGTTAATTAAATGGGTACTTATTTAAAGTTGGGTTGGTTGTAGGTTTTTGGTTGGTGGATGGACGTGAACTGATAATTTATTTAAAAAATATTAAAAACAGAGAAAGTATGGTATATAAGCGGTACATAATTGAATATAATAATGGTAAGGGGAAATATAATTGTAATGTATATAATGCAATAAGTAATACAAATTAATAGGTAATTTCTAAAAGTAAGGGAATCAATACATAGAATAATAATAATGTTATATAGAAGAGAAAAAAAATGCAAATACAATAGCTTATCTAGAAACGTCTATGCGCGTTATATACAATAATTGGTAAATTGTTAAATAATAATGATATACATAGTAGTGGTAATTAACTCGTTGACGGTCAGGTAAAATGTTGGTTGGATTGCGCGATAAGAAATTGAGATTATTAGATTAGTTTAAACACCTATAGTGGCGCGAAATTTACCATCAACTGCTTCCATGCAAAAAATGGTAATTAGAGCAAAAAGTAAATCCAGAAGTCATATTACCGAGCCAGATAATTTATTTTTCGAATTAAATTCAATATATAAAGGGCAAGTGAATGAACACTTTGTGGTTAAAGATTGTATATTCGATAATCATCGAATTATAATGATAACGACATTACAATTCATTAAAATATTGAGTCGAGGACACTACTGGATGATGGATGGTACATTTCAAGTAGTGCCATCAATTTTTAAACAATTGTACACAATTCACTCAAACATAAGTAATGACTCAAAAGCATTCCCACTGGTGTTTGCCTTATGTTCAGGAAAAAGTCAAGAAATTTATGAAAAATTGTTCCAGATGCTGTATGATTATGCAGCAGAAGCAAATATAAGACTACATCCATCAATTTCAATTACAGATTTTGAGAAAGCTGCAATAAATAGCGTTAAAAGTTTTTTTCCTGACATTGTGTGCAAAGGTTGCCACTTTCATTTAGGACAAATCATTTATAGAAAACTACAAAAGTTTGGACTACAGTCAAAATACGGCCGAAATGAAGAGTTTTCTTTGCAAATGCGAGCAGTTTTGTCTCTGAGTTTTTTGCCGCGGGTTGTTTGAAAAACTAGATGAGGACGGGAAGAAAGTTGCTACTTGGTTTAAAGAAGTTTATATATGCGGAAAATCCAATCGTCCAGCTTTCCGTTCACTGTATTTTTTGTTAAATGTCTTTTTGTATTTTTATTTTTTTGTGAAATGGCGTTAGGATAAATAACTATTAGCGAAATTTTTGGAGCTGCTTTGACCTTGATTTGAAAAACATTCCACGTACACAAACCTATGCGGAATCGTGGCACCATAGAATCCACAAACTGATTGACGCTGAACACATTGAGGTCTACAGACTGATAGAAGAGTTGCAGCAAGAAATTTCTTTCGTAACGGCTGAAATTGAAAAATTTCAAATTGGCGGACCACCTATTATAAAGAAAAAAAAATATTTCCAAAAGGATTTACGAATTAAAAGAATTTTACAAAAAAAAAGATACATACGAGTATAGTATGCAAAACATGAACTATTGTTTGCTATAGTAGAAAATTTAAATTTAAATTTAAAATAATTTAATGTATTATTAGTAGTTATTGTTATTAGTTAAAAGTTATTTAGTCAAATTACAGTTCACAAATAGATTCTTGGCAAATGGAGCTTTAACAAAAAAATATTTGGTAGATATGAATTGATGCGCTTAGATTAATTTTTGCGCAAAAATTAATCTAAGCGCATCAATTCATATCTACCAAATATTTTTTTGTTAAAGCTCCATTTGCCAAGAATCTATTTGTGAATTGTATTTTTTGTTAAAAGTCTTTTTGTATTTTTATTTTTTTGTGAAATGGCGTTAGAATAAATAACTATTTGCGAAATGACTTTCGGCTAACTGTGCCATACCCATAGATTTAGTTGGCGTGAGACGAGGAAGGATTTAATAAATTTTACACATTTATTTTGTGGTATACCATAAATAACTCTTTAATCGGCTACCACAATCTCGCGTCAGAGCTGATTTGCTCAAACATACAACGTATGTGGTTTTGGTCGAATTCAACGATAGCTGATTAGGAATCATCCATTGCTCAATCTATAATCAATTGTAGGTAATTTTTTCAGAAAGTTTATCTTGTGAGGTTGCCTTATATACAATAGCGCAATCGTTTGCATACAGCTGTAACGACGCTAAAAGTTTATATAATTAATATAGAATGCAAAATGTAGAGGGCCTAAAATAGTCCCTTGAGGGACACTATTTGCAAATTGTATTCTGTTGCTACTATAACCATTGATAGAAGTAAATTGTTCTCTTTGTTGCAGAAAACTTGTTAAATCATGATGTGACATTTGGGAAAAATTTAAGCGCTTAAACTTTTCAATTAGTATACCAGGTGATTCTATCTCAAAGACCAAGTTTACAAACAAAAACCAACAACACGTGAGAATGTGATTGAGCGAATCAGAAATGCTTGTGCTGAAATTCAAGCAGACACACTTCTCAGTTGTGTACAGTTATTTGAGAACCGATTTAATCGCATGTTCGTGGGTTACGATAATGAGAAGCCATTTTCAGTAAGTGAAAATTTAAGAAATACAAATTGTTTAAGACTAACTTCAAATATTTACAATAAAACCGCGATATTTTTATTGTAGACGTATTGCAGAATCGTTTGCCTAGGTTCTTAGTCGAAAAAAACGAATATTGTCAATTACAGCGCCATCTATCATAAACCGAAACAAATGTTTCAGTCAAATCCTACGTATTTTTAGCCGTAGAATCGGAATCTGCAATAAAAAATAGGGGTTCATATTTTAGTTTCAAAGTTACCTCTCGCCCACCTACAAGAAGGAGAGGGCGTACTAATTTTAATCCATTGCTACCGGTATCCATTCCATCAAATTATTCAATAAAAAAAAACAATTTCTTACAATTCTTAAGATTTAGCGGGGGCTTAACATTCATGGAGAGGCATTAGTGGGGTGAACTGGCGGGAGTACTGCAGGTCATATATTGTTGTAGGTTTTTCGTTTGATTTGAGTGGATTGAGGTGGCAATGACTATGGATGGCTGAGTCATTGAGTTTACAGAAGTGTGCTCGGCAGTGTGAGGCGGTAGGTGAATTTGGAGGGGCAGATGCTGGGTTCGTTCGGTTTACTTTGATGTTGTTTCAGTTTTGTAGTCTGGTACAGAGTTTCAGTTGAATTTCTTACATATGTATATTGAAAGTAATGTCAATCAACTAATAAATTTATAACTTTATTAATTTAGAAAGAGATTTATTATAATTAAATTTTTTAGTGGTTGTTTAATTTTAAAATGAATCCCTATTTTCCTTGGTCACGCCATAACTTGAGAACGACTTTACCGATTTCATTCATCTTTTTTTTAAGTTTCCTAATACTTTGTAGAAGGTTCCTACGGAACGAAAATTTAAGAAAATTGCACAGAAAATTGGAAAATGTCCGAAACTTAACGAATAAATGTACTTGCACCATTAAGGATAGTTGGGTACAAATTAAGTAGCCTGTGGTTTAAAATTTATTATGTACGAACGCGCAGCAACTATAAAAAAAAATTTTCCTGTGAAAAAATTTAATAACGATATTTAACTAAAAAATCAATTCTATCAAATATAATTTTGTTTAGAATCAATTTAGTAAATTGAGTGAAAATTTTATACAAAAAAAAACTATTTCGTTAGTTTGGCCATCTGTATCAGTCGGCATATATCGATTAAAAAATTGATTTATTCATTTCTTAGTGCACAGTCCATTCGATCGGAACGTTTATCCAGTTTTCAGTTTGTTCAGCGATTTGGTATACATGGTTATACAGAAACACTAAGGGAGTAAATTTTTTATTTTCAATTGAATTTTGGTATTTCAAAATCCTACCAACTAGACGTACCAACTTAGATCGCAGTACTCGGAATGCTGCAAGTCAAAGATATATACGAGCAAGTCAAACTGACGAGCAACGCGAAGCACGAAATGAAGTTGAACGGAATTAATTGAATCGATATCAACAACGTAGAAATGTCGCGTTTAATCCCCATCGAGCTGCATTCAATTATAACGTGGCAATCGATTACAGTTCACTGCAAATCTTGATATTGAATATAATATTGGCGAAGGGGATGGGATCTCGTTATAGTCGAAAAACAACTCTCGAAGATTAAACATCAGAATATTAAATTAATTAATAACTTGTGTTTATATTATTCATCTAATAATACAATATTGAATATAATATTAGCGACGAGGATAAACGTTGTCTTCAACGCAATTATTTCCAAATAATTATAATAAATTGTGTGCGCAGAAAAGTTTTGTGTTAAGGTAAAAATGGCATCATCTGTAATTGGAACAATGGAACCGTTCGAGATGAAGACACCACGTTGCTGAGGGACATACTGTCGTCGATTTGAGTTATATTTCGCAGCAAACAGTCAGTATTAAGGACGACGATACAAAACGTGCGATTTTCCTGACGCTATGCGGTGGTGGAACATTTGAGCTGTTAGAATCGATATAGCTCCAAGCAAGGTAAGTGATCTAGCTTTCAAAAAAATAGTTTCCAAACTAACAGATCACTTTTCCCCACGCCCGTTGAAAATCACGGCTTCATACGGGACTAAATGTCGGAGGAGAAAGCAGCCGATTTCATTGCCGAGTTACGCCGTTTAGCAAAAGATTGCAATATCCCGGCCGGTAGCCTGGATCGCATGTTTCGCGATAAAATTGTTTGTGGTATACGGGATTCAAATTTACAACAACAGTTTTTGGCTGAAAAAACTCTTTTTTTGGAGACCGTTATTGAAAGAACCGTTGCTGCAGAAACGGCAAGGATGGGCCACAAAGCGATCGCCAATACGCATGCGCATGCCAAATTCATTCAACAGCCGCCCGTTATTAACAATCGACCATCGGTAAATAAACAACATGGTACACCCCTAAATTGTGAGAGTTGTGGAGAAAAACATTCGAAATCTACCTGCAGACAACCGACAAACAACAACAAAGAGAAAATCTAGAAGGAGCAAAGGTCGTTTCAATTCAGTGAAGCTGGTCTCCTCGCCACCAAAAGTTAAAATGGATACTGTGGTGATCATTATATAGCATTATTTCTGAGCGGAATTTGAATAATATATGGAAAAATCCACCAACGCTTCAGCCATCTGATCTGGTCTTAACGGATTTCCAGCAACATCCGATCTTAATTTTAGGTCGACTGGAGGTTGACATTGAATACAATGGCCATCATATCGCTCAACTTTCATTGTATGTTACATCGGGGAACCGGAGAAATATGTTGGGTCGTGAGTGGTTCGCGTCATTGGGCATATCAATTCAAGGAGTACATGCTGTCGAATCGTTAAAGTATACCGACGGATAAGTTTCAGCATTTATCTTCCCATCACGACACACAAAGGAGCCTACAAGGTGAAGCGGCTCCAATTTGGAATTTTCACAGTACCCGGAATATTTCAAAATTTCATTGAAAGTTTATTCTGTGGAATCGAGGGCGTCATTCCATACTTTGATGACGTTATATTAATTGCATCTGCTGAAGATGACCTTCATCAAAGATTATCAGAAATATTGCAACGATTTGACGAAGCAGGATTCGTCTGCATAAGGACAAATGCTTAATTGGGTGTGAATCAACCGAGGTCTTGGGATATTGTATTGATGGAAGTGATATTCGTCTTAGCGAAGACAATATTAAGACAATCCGTAAGACGCCACCACCGGAAGACAAAGTGCAGCTTCAGGCGTTTTTGGGTCTCATCAATTTTTATCACTCTTTTATAAAAATCAAAACTACCATAGCTGAGCCCGTGCACCAGCTCCTCCATGAAAATACCAAATGGAAGTGGGGACCAATTCAGCAGCAGAGTTTCGACCAGTTAAAATCTGTACTTTCGTCCGATAATGTGCTCATTCTCTATGATGAGTACCTTCCACTATTGCTGGTATGCGATGCCTCTACGTACGGCATCGGGCTTGTGTTGTCCTACAGGGTAAGTAACTCTGTTAATTCCGAAAGGCATGTAGCTTTCCATTCCAGGACACTGACCGCCATGGAACGTCGATACGCCCAGATCGATAAGGAGGCCTTGTCGATTATTGCCGGTGTCAAAAAATTTCACCATTTCCCAACATCCGGGGATGCTCTATCGAAGGGTGGAGGAATGTAATGTACTACGCCACTGTACATAAACGGTATTAATAATATTAATACTCACTGCTACTAACACATAAAACAATCCGAATTTATAATATTACAATTGTCATCAGTTACTCGAAAAACAACTCTCGAAGATTAAACATTAAATAAAGAATATTAAATTAATTAATAACTTGTGTTTATATTATTCACCTAATAATATAATATTGAATCTAATAGTTGCTATTGGACCAATAAACATTCATTGGTTTCCGGAAATGGGGCAAATTCTAAACATTTTTTGATTCATATCCAGCAATACAATAATTGCTTTCAAATGACGTCATTTGGCTCAACAAAAGTTATTCGAGATAATTTTAAGCATATACTTTCAAGGTAAGTATAATGGGAAACAATAAAATTTACCACCATGTGGCTTGTGCAAAATATGTTGGCAGCTTTCAATTGACATGGTGTAAAGTACGTTGGTAGCTAAGAATTGCCAAAAGCAATCAGAAGTGAGTGAGTTTACAGAAGTTGATCGGGGAATGGCACTGCTGGGTGGTTTGGCGTCTATTGGAGGGGGGGATCAAAGTTGAGTAGATTAATCTACCAGCTCCGTAACCTTCCAGTAGGGTGCGCATCACGTGATCTGTTCTGGTCTTGTCATTAGGCAGCTGCGTGATGGGTACAATTGTGTAAGGGGTAACCTGTGCACAATTCGCAAGTGTACGTACTGCCTCCTCGTGGCAACCACTGGTAACTAAGGCCACTTGTCACATTTTAGGCCATTTGGCACAGGCCAAAGTACGGCGCTAAAGGAGAAAACCTTGACAAAAAACCATAATCTAAGGTGGAACAGCATATGCCGAAAGATGAATGGCTGATAGGTTAATCAGCCCAAAATATGCGGACTCTGGATAGCAGGCACCCTCCAGTTTTATTTTTAGCCTTCCTGTAGTAAAGCTGGGTGACCTACAGGTGATTTGCAATTCCCAGCAACTCGTAAGAGTAAAATCAAACGGAATACGGGGCAGGAGTAGGAATATACGGGAGTGGCACAACCCCCCCTTTTCTAGCGGAACTACATGCTGTAGTAAACATCTAGGAGGGAGAGCAATATGCCCAGATAGTATGTATCACGTACCGGGAGGCAGTATTGTCAGGTTCATTAAGAACCTGAATATTGACTGGACGGATAATTAAGCAGGGGCCAGCACAATAGATCTTTTAGGTCGCAGTGCGAAGTGGCTGATCGCCCGCATGGCCCCCCCAATAATAATAATAATGGCACTGCTGCCAACGTATTTTGCTAGCCATATGGCGGTACAAACACTTCGCTATACAATTACCTATATTACATCTATTTATCCTCGCAGATTCAGGGTCAAATATATCATCGAACAGGTTCCTTATTGCCAACGCTGGATAGTGACGACTCAGCAAGACAAGTCGATCAGCGTTTTACATACAACAATTCGGTGAAAAGACCAATTGTGGAACAACTCCAAACATTTTTCCATCAACATAACAAATTGGTTGCATTATTCACTACCGCATTAGACCGCATGCCATCTGATAACCACAAAATTGTCATCAAAGTCGATAAGACAACTGCAGGACAACACGCAAGACGTTTTAATGTGAAAATTTAGAAAAACCGAGACATTGATCAACTGCAGCGTGTATGTTATTTTGGCAAGGTGAAGATGGGTATCATTTTTCAATCAAGATGATAAATCCAGTTACAGGTAAATAACCAAACTAATTTTACTAATTTAATTACCAAATTTTAGTAAATTAGTTCGTGGCCCAACATCATTCCAACATCTGTGAACTGTTAATGGTGTATTGCGCGGAACATATAGAGAAGCCTGTCATCGTATGGGATTGTTAGAAAATGACACTCATTGGGACCACACTCTCGAAGATTCTGTGATTTCGCCAAATGCTGCATTTTGTCTACATGCTTCCCATCAACACCGATTGATTTATGGAACAAATATAAACATCATATGGCAGAAGATATATTGCATCAGATGCGTCTTAGAACATCGAAAGCAGATCACAATGAAGCATTAATTTTAATTGAGGAATGACAACGGCCAATCGCCCATTGCCGCAATACGACTCCGAAGCATTGAGAGAAACCGTTCAAAGAAAGGAATTTTAATTTAATAATTTTAAACCAAATAAATTTTCAAATAATAAAGTGAAAGAGAAATAGACTCAAGCTGCGGCAGAATCTAACAGTTGGTATCAACTGAACAACTATATTTTAGTTAATTAATCAATCAAGTAATTGATTAAAGTTACCAGCGAATTCAAATTTACTCAAAATACTCGATATTTGTGGTAGAAACACTAATTGTAAACACATCAGATTGAGAAATGAGAATATGATTTTAAATTAACAAAGTTATTTATCATTCATGATTTGCTGCAAGATTTACCAACTGCAATTCCGTATAAACAAACAGTCAACTGTATGACTTATTGTCCCAAAAACCAAACAAAATATCTCGTTCTACAATTCCAACTGACCTCCTTATATTGAAAACACTATTCAACTATATATAATATACATACTCGTACATATGAATTTAGTTCTTCATAACTATGTACATAAAATGTTGAAACACCAAATCTCGATCGCCGCTCAAACCAAAAACCAAACCTAAAAAAATGTACGAGTATTTCTCTCTATATACCAACAAATTTTTGCATCTTTTTGGCAAAACAAACGAACAATAACCATCCCAAAAACTTTGGATGTACAATATGAATAAAAAATGAAAATTGAAAAACTTGATAATGGAATTTTTATTTTTGTTGATAACAAAATGAAAATCTATTCATAATAGTTACTCTAGGATTTTTATTATTGTTATTGCTGCTATTATTATTGTTATTATTATTATTATTATTATTATTGTCGTTTTGGTTAGTATTTTAGTATATGTGTAGTGAATAGTTTTGTTTTAAAATTGTTTTGAATAAACATTGTTGAAACAATAACTATTATTGTTGCCTAACACACATATGATATGATTGGTTGTTTTTGATTATATATTTATTTATATACAAACAGCTACATATATATGTATGTACGTTTAGGTTTGTACTTGAATCTACTATGTACTATATTGGATATTGTCGAGTGGTGTTACTATTGTCGAATTTTTTGTGTACGCTTGGAACTGTTGTGAGGCATAAATTCTTTCAATTTCATTTAAACAATGGATGGTACCTAGTAGCTTCTCCATATTTTATGTTTTATATGGATGTTTCATACATACAAAATTTATGGAAGTATCTTGCTAGCCATATGACATGATATAGGCAGTAAATTATTAATATTTGGCAAACCGAAAGGGTATTGAAAATGTACTGGTTTTATGTGGTATTTGCAAACCTTTGTAAAAAGAATTTGGACCTGATAAGTAAACTCCACCCTTACATTTTTTTTTAAAGTTTTAAGGTAAATTCTAAAATCTCTAGATTTGCATCATTTTTAATTTCTAATTGTCAAATTGGCAAGCTCCTGAATTCTAAACCCATGACTTTCTTAGATGATTAACGTTTCTTATCTAGAGATCATTTTATGTGAATTAAAAATCAATTTTTAAAATTTATACTCAACTTGGAAATGATTGATAACACTAGTTTTTGTTAAC
Source organism: Tipula vernalis (assembly GCA_958295665.1). Classification (NCBI taxonomy): domain Eukaryota; kingdom Metazoa; phylum Arthropoda; class Insecta; order Diptera; family Tipulidae; genus Tipula; species Tipula vernalis. Next base: position 148,045,662 of record OY282560.1, on the reverse strand, counting down.
GACGGTTTTTGTTACGTTTGTGGTGAAATTATATTGAAGAAAGGATATCCTATAACGGAATCACTCAAAGAAGCCTATTTTTGTTATTTCAAAATTCCTGTCTAACACCAGGATAAAAAGTGGGCTCCTCACGTGTTTTGTGAAAGATGTAGAAGAACGCTAAGCTCCTGGGCTGCAGGTGAAAACAGATGTTTGAATTTTGATATGAGAATGATATGGAGAGAACCATCCAACCATGAAATTGATTATTACTTCTATCTCACTAAGGCATTTGGCTTTAAAACCGATCTACCGTTCAGACAAGCGGTAAGTTCTAAAACCTCCTGGTTGTTCCAGTAAAACTTTGATGACTAAAGGCATTGCCCCATGCACAAACGGCCAACCGGCTTTCAAATTGGTTTTGACGGGTTTAAATGCCGGTTTAGCAATGCCTTAACGCGGAATCCGAAGAAGTCCGAATTCAAAGTGATACAAGTTCAGATGAATTTGTTGATGCTCATGAAGTACCACACATAATAACTCAGGATGACCTGAATGATTTAGTAAGAGATTTAAATCTATCTAAATCTAAACCCAAATTACTAGGTTCACGACTACAACAATGGAGGTTACTTGCTCCCAACACAGGAGTTACTATTTATCGTACCCGAAGTAAATGTTTCTCAAAATATTTTGAGAAAGAAAACGAATTTTGTTACTGTTATAATGTTATTGAACTTTTCCAAGAAATGCAGCAACCTTATAATCCAGAAGAATGGCGTTTGTACGTTGATTCATCGAAGATTAGTTTAAAAGCCGTCCTTCTATATAATGGTAACGAAAAGCTTTCTATTCCGATAGGTCACGCAGTAAACACAAAAGAAACGTATGAAACAATGTCAACACTAACTGAACTTTGGATTGTCTGCGGTGATTTAAAAGTAATTGGCTTACTCTTGGGCTTGCAGAGCGGCTTTACAAAATATTGTTGCTTCTTGTGTTTGTGGGATTCGAGAGCAAAAGAAGACAAATATGTAACTGGTGAAAAGAATATAAAGCATAAGTGCCTGATACCCCCACAAAAAATTATTTTACCGGCGCTTCACATTAAATTAGGTTTGGTAAAAAACTTTGTCAAGGTCTTAGACAAGACTAGTGTAGCCTTTAAATATTTATGCTCTACTTTTCCTAGTCTATCTGAGGCAAAACTTAAGAAAGGTGTTTTCATCGGACCGCAAATCAAAAAAACGTTAAGTGATGAGGTATTTGAAAACTGTCTTTCGAATACTGAAAAAATTGCTTGGAATTCATTACGACTTGTTATCCAAGAGTTCCTAGGCAACAAAAAAAAAAATGAAGATTACCGACAATTAGTTGCTGATTTATTACAAAACTTTCAAAGAATGGGTGTCAACATGTCCCTGAAAATTCATTTCTTGCACTCACACCTCGACTTCTTTCCTGAAAACCTCGGAAACATCAGCGACAAGCACGGCGAGCGTTTTCATCAGGACTTGAAAATTTTTGAGCAAAATTATCAGGCATACTGGGACGAAGCTATGTTAGGTGACTATTGCTGGTCTATTGTAAGAGAGACAGATACAAGAAAATACAATAAAAAAGCTAAGGTAGTTCATTTTTAATTTTTTAAATATTTTTGTACCATTATGTCTTGTAAATAAAAAATAATAAATATATAGAAAATAAACTTGATGGCTCTTTTACTGAATTTGAACCACAGTTATCTAAGTAGATTATAGTCCCTGTCTATACTTTACTTACCACCTGGCTACTTCCACGAAAGGAAGGAAAAGGGGATGGGCCTTCATGTATTGTGTAATGTGAAAGGCTGAGGTCACAATAGAAAAAGCGACCGCTTCTTGAAATCTCAGTGATGTAGAGAATAATTTGCAGCATTTCAACATTTATCACAAATCAAAACTATTTTATTTTTCAATTTTTGAACCTTCAAGTCGTACATGGGGCGATAGACTCTAAAACCAAAATTAAGCTTAGTGTTTCTCCTATAAAGTACTAATAACCGTTATTATTTACCATCGTGCCATTAAAAATGTATTTAATGTGAGTTCCATAAATACATTTCTAATGATTTCTAATCGGTTAATGGTAAAAAATAATGCTTATAGAAGATTTTTTCGTTTAATTTTTATTTAAAATTCTTTAGAGGCAGTGAGTGCCTCTTGTACGGCTTTAGGGTTAATCGAAAGACTATCAAAACAAGATTTTCCTAACCTAAGAACACTTGCTTTAAAAACTTTGGCAGGTAACAGTAAATGAACTAACTCTCAAATGAAATTATTCCTAAAGTTAGTGAATATTTCCCTAACCCTTTTTTTTTAAAGCCCAAGAATTGAAATCAAATATGTTCTAATTTTGTAATTATATAATATCGAGTATTCTGAGTTTTCAAAATTAAATTTTCCCTTGTCGATAATTTACACAACAATAAATTGTGGAAAAGAGCAAATTTAAGTTTTGAAAACTTTAAACGCAAGCGTAAAGGGCTGAAACCTCATGAGGTAATGAAAACCTCGGTCCTAAAAATTAACTCATCTCCAAAATAAATCCCTAACTGCTTCTTAACTAAAAGTTCAGCTCAATCTCCAAATCAATTTACAACTCAACCTCTAACTCAATCGCAACGCAATCTCCAACGCAACCACCAAATCAACTGCCAAAACAACCCAAATTTTCAAATCAACCTTTAACCTAACCCCAAACTAAACAGCAAATTAAACCAAAGAAACAGCCCCCAAATAATTTCCCAACCGAACCCAATTAAACCTCAACACTTCAACTCAACTTAGCTCCAGTCATATCTCAACCCTCTACTCCACTCTACACTCAACGGCCAACTTAATTCCGAGATAAGCTCGATTTGGAAGCTGGATCAACTCAATCTAGCATCCCACTAAAACCTCAACTCGAACCAAAATTAATTTCTAATAGAAACCCTCACTCAAATCCAACTCACACCTTATTCAAACTTACCTTAACGTTATTTCAACCCTCTATTAAACCTTATACTCAAACATAACTAAACGCCAAGACCCTAATTCACACTTCAACTCAACCCCGACTAAACTTAACAAAACTCCAAACTCAACGGTAAATTCAAACCCTAAATCAACACGGTTTGAAAACTTCATGTATACATGAATTTAACTTAATCTAATCTATTTCTCAATCCGTTACTCAATCCCCAAACCAACATGATCCGAAAAACTATATGTGTTCAAGAACTCAACTCAGAAAAAGTCAAACTAACTTTCATCTCAAATCTCAACTCTACTCGCAAATATCATTCCGCAACTGAATGGCTGAATGAACCGCAACACTAATCTCCCCCAACTCGATCAAAAATTCAGCCCTAAACTAAATCCCAAACTTTATGTGACCAAAAACTCAACTCAATCCTAACTTAGCTCGACCGCAAGACTTAACCGCTGACTCCTACTTAACTCAAACGCATCATCAACGTAGCCCTAGGCCAACTCTAACTGAACCTTAACTCGACTTACAACCCAGCCTTTAAATCAACCGCAAATAAAGGCCCAACTAAACTTCCAGTGGCCTTAAAACTACACGGGTACATGAACTCAACTCAATATACAAATAAATGCACAGCTGAGGTTCTCCCTAAACCCTAACAAATCCCAAGATAACTCAAACTAAACCCCAACTCAACCCAAACACAACCTGTAAAGAGAACCCAATTGAACCCTCAACTCAACTGCCAACTCAATGCTCAACTTAATCCTCAAACCAGGAAATATAAAAAATTTGCTTGACTAATCCAACCCCAACTCAACTCCAACCCAACCACAAAAAACTGAACACAACCGCAAACTCAACGCCCAACTAAAGGCTCAAATCACTTGGTTTTGGATAAATTCGTTTGGCAGGCAACAGATCCTCCTGACGTACAGAGTCGTGACGTACCTTGTCCTTAGAAAACGATTGGCAACAAAAGCCCTTCTTTAGATACCATGGGTACAGACAGACAACCAGGCCGACGGACTAACATTTTTTTTTGTTTTTGCTCTATCGGACTTAGATATATTTTTCGTCATTTTTGACAGAATTTCAATATTTTGGTCCTTTTGGACGGAAGTACTATTCCTTTTCCATATTTTACATACGACTGTCTGTAAATTCTGGAAAATTAAAATTTTAATTTTGGAAAAGGAGGGAGGTACATATTTTGGTCGGCCTTAATGAGCGTATTCGATCTTTCAACCTAACATAAATTGAGTATAAATACGAATTAAACAAACATGGTTTAATGTAAACTTTGCAAATTTTGTTATCCCTGGATCCCACATTGAAATAACTCCCAAATTTTTAAAGTTATTTCGCCTGAAAAGGATGCAAAAGTTGTTAGAGTTACTTCGTTTTTGTCTTGCGAATTACTTTATGGAGTCCCAACTTAATTGATTTTTAATTAAACCACAACCATCAATACAATTATTTCGTTGAAATGTAATTTTAAGCTTAAAAAAAATTGGGACAAAAATTGACGCTTGGTCTGTGATACGTAGAAATAAATATTTGCATGCCAACGGGATTTATTTTTTTCAGATTCATCTTACATTATTGTTATTTGTCTTTATTAAAAAATGGTCGATTATGAAACAAAATTTCGTAATTTTAGTGCTGTGCAAGTACGACAGACAGAAGCGGAATCAGCGGAACATGTTATGTGCCATTACCAAGTCATTTTTCGCCAAAGACTGCAACATCTATGAAGGAGAATAATGAGCCCAGATATTACGCTCATATACCAACCGGTAGTATCATCAGCTTCATTAAGAGCCTGAATATTGACTAGACGGCTAATTGAGCAGGGTACATTTACAAAAGATCTTTTAGGTCGCAGTGCGAGGTAGCTAGAACGCCCACATGGCACTTCAGTAATAATAAATCTAAATGCTGTGAATGTCCACAACGTGTGGCCAAGTATTTTGATTTTCTCGGTGAAATTGTAGGCCGTAGCTTCGCCTCGAACTGCAAACTTCACCTTGAAAAGCAAAAAACACTTACCACCGCTTGGTATTCAAATAACTATTTTTGGCTTGACCATAAAAGTTAGTTTGGGCATCGCTGCTTTACAATATTTTTTTCCAATTTATAGATTAGTTAGAACTAAAAAATAATATAAGAATACGGAACATTTCAGAAATATCCACGATTACCAGATTTTCAAAATTGTTAAGATTTTCAGAAAGTGACGACATCCTCATATTTCTTGACATTTTCTATACGCGTACAATTTGTTATGAAGCGATATACGCCAAAAGAACGAGCAGACATGCTTAAATAATTTTTTGAAAATAAATCTTCAGTTGTTTGCACTTAAAGAGCATTTCGGTCATAATGGCGTTGCCTCTAAAAGTGGCGGGTTTATATTAATGGAAGCGGTAACATCAACAAGAAAGCGTGTGCTGCGTGTGTTTTGAAAACCCGATTTGACACCAACAGACGTTTGTTTTGTGGTACTAGCTGTAAACCAATCTATGTACACAGTCAAGAAATTGCCAACATTTCGACCGAAAATATAAATTTCCTATAGGACAGAACTTAGAAAGAAACATATCTTCAGAATTTTCTAAATGAGGAGTATGCATATCTGTTATAAATTTTAGTTGGTCGTTTTGCCACTTTCGGTTTTGTTTAAGTTTTGATGTGAAGGATTTTAAGCAAAATAAAAATATCACATATGTATTTTATATGCATGTCAACAGTCATCGATGTCTCAAGTAGCTTAGAAAAACTGATTAAAATTGCCAATGTTTTCGAAGAATGTTTAATAAATTATTGATCGATAATTGGATAATTCTTATTTTCAGTTGCTTTATGAATGGTAATGACCTTTGTACATTTTCAGTATTTGGAAAAATTGAATTAGAAAGATACTAAGCAACTAATGCTTTTCTAAGAATTTTCTTTATTAAGCAAAATTATTAAAATAATCTTCGACTAGAGATTTAAAAGTTTTAATTGATTTTTTGATTTATTGTAAAAGCAACTATTTCATTTGGTTTAAACTCTTCGAATACTACTGGATCAAATTGCAGAATGTACCATTACAATCCTTACAGCGTGGCGGAGAGTGACTATTATTTTTAATTCATTTTATGAGTTTATGTGCATGTTGCAATTTTCGCGTCAACACGAATTCTGCATGGAGCATTTTCTAGATTAGCCTACGACAGAGAAATATGGTCCAAAACAATGGAAAAAACGTTATCAAATTTTCAAAATAGTAGAGTAGTGTGAATAAAATTGGATGAGGAAAAATCATCACACAAAATCATTGAAGGGCAAGTTGAAATGTAATTTATTTATATGTCCTTTGCGTAATGTATTAGTTTGTTAATTAATAAATCAATCAGTTTGCTATAAAGCTGGCTCTTAAAAATAATTTAAAATAAAATAAAAATATTAGCAGTTATGTCAAATTTTTCTGCCATTCCCAAAAGCATTTTCCGAACAATTAGACTTGGCTAAAATGAAGTATCACAAGTATGAGTGGTTCACAACACTGACATTTCTAGCTTCAAGTTTAATTAAGTTGTCAGATACACAGAAAAAATAAGTTAAACCATATACTTGTTCCAAAACTGGAAACACAATCGATACATTTTAACAGTTGAAAGTATAGGAAATATACCAATTATCGGCTTTCTCAAATTTTCTTCCAGATTTTCACATTTCTCCACGAATTAGGTTACCTCCAAAAGATCGATTACAAAAATGTGGTGCCCGTCCTTCCAGTCATACGCATATGCTATTTTATTTTACTTCCCATTCTCACAAACATTGATATTTTTGCTCGATATTATGTTTCAAAGATAGATTTTAGTAATAAGCAGTTTGAGCTAACATTTGGGTCCATTCGAGTCTAGAATAGAGCGGGTTGCAGTGAAATGAATGATAGTCAATTGAAGCATAAATGCACGGGGAAGCATAAAAGCGTGGGGGTAATTTTAACAAAAAATTGTAAAGCAAAATTGAACGATTTTCCGAGATGCCATCCGAAGAAATGTTTTTCTTTGGTTAACACTCCTTCTAAATTCCAACAATTGTTCCATATGTGTATGTATAATAATGTATATCTACATCTAATAAGCTTTTAAATATAAATTTTTTCTGTGACATATCATTGTGTGGAATGTCAAATAAAACATTTAATGACATTTTATTTATTGCAATTCCAACGACATGGTGGTTGATACATTATTTGTGAATTACTTAGTTAGGGTACAAGAGGTAGTGTAACACAATGATGCTCCGTCTATACCGAAGCCCTGGGTAAATAATTTTACTGGTTTTACACTTCATATTGAACCTTTTACATTTCAAATTGAACCTTTTACATTTCAATTTGAACCTTTAGAAAATTGTATGTATGGCCAATTAGGATGGAACTTATTTATTTCTTAACCGATTTTAATGAATTTCCGGATAAAGTTCTGGAATATGACCAATTAGGATGCAACTTGGTTATTCATTAAACGTTCTGGAATATGATCAAACAGAATGGAACTTGGCCGTTTCTAAATCGATAAAGGTGAAAGCCTATACTTCGGACGAAAACGTTATCGAATATGACCCCATTAGGATACAACTTAACCATTTCTTAACTGATAATGAAAATTCGACATGTCTGATGGAAATAAGATTCTTAAATTAATGAAATTTTGCAATATGCTGATCGAAATGGAACTTGGATGTTTCTTAACCAATTATTGTGGAATACGACTTGAGCAATGGAAATGATATTGTAAAAGAATTTTTTGATTTAGTTCTGGGAAAAGACCAAACATCTCTGTAGGTAAGACATACAAATATTGCTGAGAGTAAATCGATTCCCCTTCCTCGAATATTGCGGTCTTACTTCGAGTTCGTCAAGTTCCATCATACGTGGCCATATTCCACAACTTTATCTAAAAATTATTTAACAATCCCATTTCCATCGTCGTTGTCAAATTTCACTAAACTCCGTTAAAAAATAGCCAAGTTCCGTTCTAATTGGACATATTTACATATAATTTCGTAAACGTTCTATTTGAAATGTAAATAGTTCAATTAGAAGTGTTATGTACATGATCACACTATTTACATACTTATTTGTACATGACCTATTTATATAAAGCCTATTCGTATTGTACATGGCCTATGAATCGGTATTGATACATAGCCTACGATTATAATATTTTTAATAATAAACTTCAGTCTTGTTCTCATACTTGAAGCTGGTGTTTCATTTACTGTATCGTAGTTACGATTCCAATATACAACATTTGGCGACGAAGCGGTAAACATAATTTTTTTTTTTGTGTTTTGTTGAAACGCACGCGTGTTGGCTATATATATATTTTTTTAAGTGAGAGTAATTTTTTTTTGTGAATATTATGGCAAACCAAAGTGCATTTATTGGTTCAATTGAATGCTTTGATAAATCAAAGTGCGATTTCGAAACGTATATGGAACGATTTTCCGAATTAATTAAGATTAATAAAACAGTAATAACTGCGGAAACCAAGTTACCGTTTTTTCTTACTTCTATTGGTGCGGATGCTTTTATTACTTTAAAAAACCTGTGTACACCTAACTCGCCCGCAGAAAAATCCTATAACGAGTGCGTAGAGTTGCTTAAACAACATTATAATCCAAAAAAATTGGTTGTTTTGGAACGTTTTAAATTTAATAAACGGGAACAAAAAGCAACAGAAACAATTGGCGATTACATCATGGAATTGAAAAGAATGGCGCGTACATGTGAGTTTGGTACATTTCTAAATGACGCGCTACGGGATCGGTTTATTAGTGGTTTATGTAGTAGTGCTATCCAAAACCGTTTAGTGGAAAGTGATATCTCGTTTGAAAATGCATGTACTAAGGCGTTAAGTATGGAATTAGCTGCGAGTGAAACAAAACATTTTCATACAGAAACGGAAATTTCATATATACAGTTTAATAAGAGAAATCAAGTGAGAAATACAAACGTGAAACAATCGACAACAACAAAGCAAGCTTCAAGTATGAAAGGTTATAAAAATAACGAAAATAATAAAGCGTGTTCGAGGTGTGGCAAAGTACATAACGGGGAAGAATGCCCAGCAATCAAGTGGTCATGTTTCAAGTGCAAGCGAAGGGGTCATACAGCTAAAATGTGTCACGCAAATCGGTCGGTTCATCAGGTTGAAGATGAAATACCGGGTGATAAAAGTTCGGATGATGACGTGTTAGGGTATATTTATCAGATAAACGGTAATAAAACTAAACCGGTGTTTATAGTTTTATCGGTAAATAATATCGACCTTCGTTTTGAAGTGGATACTGGAGCCTGTGGAACCGTTATTAGTGCGTCGACGTTTCAGAAGATTTTTGGAGTGTTACCTCTACAGCCACATAATAGTTTGAAAACCGTGAGTGGAGAAACAATAGCGGTTGATGGATTTACAGTAGTCAATGTAAATCATCGAAATAAAAATCATGCATTAGAATTGATTGTAGTGAAAACAGACAAACAATTTGTACCGTTATTGGGGCGTACTTGGTTAAGCGTACTCTTTCCCAAATGGGAACAACAATTCATGGTGAGCCACGTGGATGTGAAAAGCAACGGCGACAATGACCTTCAAGTACTTGTAGACTCGTACAAGGTCAAATTTCCAAATGTGTTTTCAGAAGAAAATTTGTCAATTAAATTGCACAAAGCATCAATTGAATTGAAAGATAATTGGATGTCGGTGTTCTGCAAGCCGTATACTGTACCATATTCACTCCGACCGAAAGTGGAGGAGGAACTTCGAAAAATGCGAGCTAATGGTACAATATTCCCTGTACATACAAGTGAATGGGCCAGTCCAATTGTTACAACGTTGAAGAAAGACGGCCGTTTACGTATTTGTGTTGACTTTAAAACAACAGTTAATAGGGTTATAAATAACGATTCGTATCCATTACCACAATGTGATGACATTCTAGCTAGTTTAACGGGAGGTCAAAGATTTACAGTATTGGATTTGTCCGGAGCCTACCAGCAATTGGAGATTGATGAAAAGTCGAAACCATTATTTTCAATCAACACGCATTTGGGATTGTTCCGTTTTAACCGTTTAACATATGGTATATCATCGGCTCCTGCTATTTTCCAGCGCACAATGGACCAAATTTTAAACGGAGTGCCTCGAACGTTTTGCTACTTAGATGACGTAATTATAACGGGTTGTACTATGGAAGAATGTGCTGCCAATACGGAAAAGGGCTTGGAGCGTCTTTCGAACTTTAACGTACGAGTAAATTTGAACAAGTGTTTATTCTATCAGCCTAGTGTGGAATATTTAGGTCATGTGATCAACAAACACGGAGTGCAACCGTGCCCGAAGAAAGTGGTGGCTATCAAAGAAGCGCCAACACCTACCAACATCACCGAGTTGAAATCCTATTTAGGATTGGTCAACTATTATAGAAAATTAGCACCAATGCAAGCAGATGTGTTGACATCACTGTGCCGTCTTACTCAAAAAGACGTAGATTTTATATGGGGTGCGGAAAGTCAGCAGGCGTTTGAGTTATCGAAAGCAATTATCTCCGAAAAAAGTTTATTGGTACATTATGACCCTACAAAGCAACTGTTCCTGTCATGTGACGCAAGTTCTACAGGTGTAGGAGCTGTCTTAAGCCAAATGTGCAACAAAGTGGAGCAGCCCGTAATATTTGCTTCAGCAACGTTGTCGGAAGCTGAGCGAAAGTATTCGCAACTGGAAAAAGAGGCGTTAAGTATAATTTTTGGCTTAAAAAAATTTAATAAATTTCTACTTGGCAGGTCCTTTGTAATTTATACTGATCATCAGCCTTTGATTAGTATTTTCAACCCACGGAAAGGCATTGCAATAACAGCTGCATCCAGGTTACATCGTTGGGCCATAATTTTATCGGCATATAACTACTCCATTAGTTATAAACGAGGCCGAGAAAATTCGGTAGCTGACGCGTTGTCGCGTTTAGCGCTGCCATCTACACAAAGTATCGACATTACAACTAGTCTTATCAATCTGTTAATGGATTGTGAGGAATTGCCAATATCAGCGGAAGATGTTGCTAAAACCACTAATTTGGACCCATTAATGTCGAGACTAGTAACAACAATAACTAATGGTTGGTCTAATTCTTGCGAAGACCCTCATTGGAAACCATATTTTGTTCGACGTTTCGAATTGACGGTAGAAAAAGGATGTATTGTTTGGGGTAACCGAGTTGTCATACCGACTGCTCTAAGACATCATGTATTGAAACTTCTACACGAAAACCACCCTGGCATGGTCAAGATGAAACTATTGGCTAGGTCTACGCTATGGTGGCCAGGTCTAAATCAAGAAATCGAGGAATTGGTGCGTGAATGTGAGCCGTGCCAACGCTTCCAAACAAACAACAAAATGGACGAAACATACTTAGGCTGGCCAAAATTACAACGTCCTTGGACCAGACTACACGCCGATTTCTTCTACTTCAATGATACTACGTTTCTTTTACTGATCGACTCAACATCAAAGTGGATTGATTTGCACGTAATGGAAGCAACAGCAGCAGTGGATGTTATTGATAAATTGAGACAATCCTTTAGCTATTTTGGTATACCACATCAGTTAGTAACGGACAATGGTCCGCCGTTTTCGTCCGAACGATTTTTAAAGTTTTTAAGGTGTAATGGAATTGAGCCAATGAAGAGTCCACCATATTTACCACAAGCTAACGGAATGGTAGAACGAGCGGTTCAGACAGTAAAGCAAAACTTCAAGAAGTCATGGGGAGATTTAAAATCAACTAAAGCCGATTTGAAGAAACACGTTCAGAGTTTCTTGTTTACATACCGCACCACACCGACACCGAGTACTTCAAAAAGTCCGGCGGAATTTCTACTTAAGTATTCGCCTAGAACGTTATTAAGTCAATTGCGACCGAATTACGGAGATTCACAGATTATATCCGGCCCGACAAATTTGACGTTTCCCTCAAAAATATTCGAATCTAAAGACCCCGTGTGGGTAAAGCTTAACAAACCATTTTGGGAGTCCCCTACAGTCGAGAAGCCTATCAGTTGGAATCGATATATCATCACGTACGAAGGCAAACTGAGAATAGTACACCAACGACAATTACGGCCACGTGCTTTGCCTGGTGGAACGGGTAACTATTTACAGCCGTCTTCTATGAATTCATCTACAGTACTACACCCCTCAGAGGAGAATGAAAATACAACATCGCAATTGCAACAACCAACCAGTACCAGAAAATCTATACTACCAACTGAAAATTACGCAGTCAACGGAGAAGACAATCCGTCTCTAAGCAATCACGAAGTGGAACTACGACGTTCAGCCAGAATACGAAGACCTCCTGAAAGATTGCACTATTAAACGGTTTTGTTTAAATTTAAGCCTTAAAATTTTGTATAATTATTAAATTTTGAAACTGAATTTTTATTAGAAGAAGGAAAATGTTATGTACATGATCACACTATTTACATACTTATTTGTACATGACCTATTTATATAAAGCCTATTCGTATTGTACATGGCCTATGAATCGGTATTGATACATAGCCTACGATTATGATATTTTTAATAATAAACTTCAGTCTTGTTCTCATACTTGAAGCTGGTGTTTCATTTACTGTATCGTAGTTACGAATCCAATATACAACAAGAAGTATAAAAGGATAAATTTGAAGTGTAAAACTTGTATTAGCCAATTCTTATGTTGCTCACAAAATGTTGTGATTTGAATAAATGAAGAAAATAAATTTTGAACATTGTAGATGCTTTAAATTCTGAAGGATGTTTAACCAGTATACTATAGAGATATATAATTGGAGCTAATGCTTATATAATTTTCTTTCTAATTTACTTATTTGAACTCCAAAACAGATTTTTCGTTTTTATTTGCTTTTCTGTTTTGCCGTACTATGATACTGCCACTTTTATTTGGTGTTGATTGCAATTTTTTGTTTGCTTCCAATTACTAGTAGGCATGCGGTTTAGCTAGCGAGATGATGCTTTTTCTTTTATAATTTCGATGTCTCTATTTTATGCCTACATACATACACTTTCAAGTCGTTTTGTAGGGCGTTTTTTATTGGTTTTTTATCGAAAGCCGCCCTATAAAATTGGCTCCCAATAGCAGCTCCATTTAAGTGTTCACTGAGCAATAGAACTAAAAAAATTATAGATTGAAGTTAATAATTTGAGCTTAGTTATAGAAAATTTACTGTTCCGCATAACATCTAACTGTCGCGAATCAAAAATCGCACAATTTATCTATAAAAATATCATTAGTTAAAAAGCAATTTTCTGACCAATTATTGCGAATGATCGATGTCCGCCAAAATGAGTTTTACTGCAGAAATATTGTTACCCGATTTGTTGATAAAGTTCTGAAATTTCGTCAAACTAGAATAGAACCACGGAAATCCTAAAATTATTATTGGAATCGACCAATAGGCCCAGATTTTTTCTTAACCGAAACAATATTTGTAATCCCACTAAGTATAAGTTTAGAACATCGTTTGGTGGGCATACTACCATAAAGCAATTTTAAATTCCAACAGATATACTGTTTTGGAAAAAAATATAGTAGAGCTCCAGTGGCGAACTAATATATGAGTAACTATTTCCGATTAAAACAAAAATCAAAATATTGTGTATAGGATGTGGTATAAGCCCTTCAATATATGGAATAAAAGAATATTATTAAAAACTTTTCCAATAAACAAAATATTAAAAATGAAAATTGAATTGAAAAACTTTTGTTCGGTTCATCGTTTTATATGTAGACTTATAAAATTTATTTGGATAAAAGCTTTGTAAATTTTTTTTCATTATAAAGGGACAATGAGCTGGAGGATAGATCATAAATATAGATTAAAGGATTTTCTCAAAACGGGATCTAGGGATGACGGGATTTCCCGCGTTTTCAGGGTTTTCAATATTTTCTTATCTATAAACTCTATAACAGCTTAGGAATAATATGGTAATATTACAGTAAAACATTGGTTTAAGAGACTAATTGGGGATTGTCATGTCTCTTATTTCCGGTTGCCTCAGATCCGAATGTATAAAATTTGAGTAGCACATATAGAAAGAAGTTTATTTATCAATATTATTTTCAAGTCAAATGCAGGCCTATTAGAAAGAAAATATTTCTTAACCGATTACGATGAAAATTCAGCATTCACGATGGAAATGGGATTCTAAAATGAGTTTTAGGTGAATTTCTAAAATATCGCCAAAAGAAAAACTTTTGACAGTCTCTAAACCGATTAACCCTCATCAGTATGGGTAATTTTACTTAAATTAACGTACACGATGAGTTTCTCGGACTCATATGGGTATTTCCACATCAAAATCAAATTTATTAAATATTTTAATATTTATTTAAGAAATTCTGTGTATAACAATTCATTTAAAACATAAAAATAATTAAACAAATATTTATTTATACAGTTACAGAAAATCACGACTTTTTCCGAGTGTTCAGAACCAGAGATAAAAAATATACATTCCGTTGCAACTTCGTGAATGTATTTTCGTTTTTTTTCTCTTTAAAACTTTGCGTATTGTATTCTACTTTTTATAAAAACATCACAAATACTCAGGAATAATTTTTGAATTTCATTATACTGAATGTTCTTATTTGAGCTTCGTGTTTTTATTTTTTTTAAATACAGTATTTCGTTTTTTCTATTCTTGTATTTCGTTTTGCATTATACATGTATTATGAACAAAGACCAAAATTTAAATACTTTACAGAATGAATTAACAATTTACATATTCAAAAATTTTTGTATTATGATTTTATTTATTCGCCACGTGATGAATTTGGGATTTTTCGATTCATGAATTTCAAAATCGTAAATACAGTATTTCAAAGAACGAATATTCAGTATAATAAACGTATGAAGAATGCAATGAAGCTAAAATAAAAGTACGAACTCCATCGTTATCTTAGTTATTTATATTTTATATTTTTATAATATTTAGGTGCGTAAGTACACCTTTTGGGGTAAGGTTGGTTAAATGGCCAAAAATATAATTAAATGACTCAGTTCATTTATCTTCGCTCCCAAAACCATCTAATGTACAATATTAATTTGTTTTTACTGCCAAAACTTTAAATATGGCCGAGTATGATGAAACTGGTCTATTTCTCAACCGACTATGATGAATTTTGGCACGTGCGTTGGAAATGGTATTCTTTAATGATTTTTACATGAAGTGATGATGGCCAATTATGAAATTCGATTTTTACGCTGGAAGTGGGATTCTATGATTATCTTTAGATGAAATTCTGGAATATGGCCAATTATGATGGAACTTATCTATTTCTTAAAGATCTTAACGGAATTTAGTAGAATTTCATATTTGCGATGGAAATGGGAATCTAAAAAGATTTTTATGTAAAGTTCTGGAATATGTCTAGTTAGGGTGGAACTTGAATATTAATGAAATTCGAGATTTGCGATTGAAATGAGATTCTAAAGAGATATTTTTAATCCGAGGCTCTACACTATCGTTAGTAGTTCCAATTCTGCTGCGCGTGTGCTCCAACACAAAATATTTTTAAACATTGCAAAATATACACTCGGACAGCCAATACTCAGAAAACATAACCGTAAGTTTACACGAAAGATTGGCGAAAAAGTTCCTAACTTTACTTCAATGTTATAATGCTGATAATATCGATCGTTTAGCAATTGAAATAGTGCGCTTAGGCTGCCTCAAAGAAACCTTATCGGCTGCATCATTCACCGAAACCTCAATGGACAACATTATAAAAGTAATTTTGACCTATTTCTCAGAACCTCATCCAAAATAAATTTTTGGGGGACATTTCCTTGTGTTCGGAAACGTTCAAATTCATCAATATAGGTTAAATGTATCTAAGTTATATCTTAATTGACCATATTCCAGAATCTCATCTTAAAATCATTTAAGAATACCGTTTCCACAATATTCCAGAGCTTCATACAAAAATTATTTTAGAATTCCATTTCCATGGCGGATGTCAAATTTCACTAAAACCGGATAAGAAATATCCATGTTAAATCCTATTTGGCCATATTCCAAAACTTCCTCTAAAAATGATTTTTTAACCCCATTTCCAACCAACATGTCGTCATATTTGTCCATATTCCTGAACTAAAAATCATTTTAGAATCCCATTTTCAAAGCACAGGTCGAATAGGCAAGTTCCATCATATTTTGCCATATCCCAGAACTTCATTTAAAAATCATTTTACAATCCCATTGCCAAATTCCACTGAAATCCGTTGAGAAATAGATAAGTTCCATCATAATTGGCCATATTCCAGAATTTCATCTAAAGATAATCATAGAATCTCACTTCCAGCGTAAAAATCGAATTTCATCATAATCGTTTGATAAAAATGTAAGTTCATACCTGACCATATTTCAGACCTTCATTTCAATCACATTTTCAAAGCACATGTAGCATTTAATCATAATCGGTTCAGGAATAGGGAAGTTCCATCATATTTGGTCATATTCCAGAACTTCATCTAAAATCATTTTAGAATCCCATTTTCAACGCACATGTCGCATTTCATCATAATAGGTTAAGGAATAGGCAAGTTCCATCATATTTGGCCATATTCCAGAACTTCATTTAAAATCATTTTAGAATCCCATTTTCAAAGCACATATAGCATTTCATCAATTTCGGTTCAGGAATAGGGAAGTTTCATCATATTTTGTTATATTCCAGAACTTCATCTAAAATCATTTTAGAATCCCATTTCCAACGCACATGTCGCATTTCATCATAATAGGTTAAGGAATAGGCAAGTTCCATCATATTTGGCCATATTCCAGAACTTCATCTAAAATCATTTTAGAATCCCATTTTCAAAGCACATATACGAGTAGCATTTCATCAAAATCGGTTCAGCAATAGGGAAGTTTCATCATATTTTGTCATATTCCAAAACTTCATCCAAAATCATTTTAGAATCCCATTTCCAACGCACATGTCGCATTTCATCATAATAGGTTAAGGAATAGGCAAGTTCCATCATATTTGGCCATATTCCAGAACTTCATCTAAAATCATTTTAGAATCCCATTTCCAACGCACATGCCAAATTCCACTGTAATCCGTTGAGAAATAAATAAGTTCCGTCCTAATTGGCCATCATCACTTCATGTAAAAATCATTAAAGAATACCATTTCCAACGCACGTGTCAAAATTCATCATAGTCGGTTGAGAAATAGACCAGTTTCATCATACTCGGCCATATTTAAAGTTTTGGCAGTAAAAACAAATTAATATTGTACATTAGATGGTTTTGGGAGCGAAGATAAATGAACTGAGTCATTTAATTATATTTTTGGCTATTTAACCAACCTTACCCCAAAAGGTGTACTTACGCACCTAAATATTATAAAAATATAAAATATAAATAACTAAGATAACGATGGAGTTCGTACTTTTATTTTAGCTTCATTGCATTCTTCATACGTTTATTATACTGAATATTCGTTCTTTGAAATACTGTATTTACGATTTTGAAATTCATGAATCGAAAAATCCCAAATTCATCACGTGGCGAATAAGTAAAATCATAATACAAAAATTTTTGAATATGTAAATTGTTAATTCATTCTGTAAAGTATTTAAATTTTGGTCTTTGTTCATAATACATGTATAATGCAAAACGAAATACAAGAATAGAAAAAACGAAATACTGTATTTAAAAAAAAATAAAAACACGAAGCTCAAATAAGAACATTCAGTATAATGAAATTCCAAATTCGTCACGTTGCGAATATGTTTATTCATAATACAAAATTTTTTGTATTTTGTGTTTTTTCAATTTCGTTAACGAATATTCGTTCATTTTTGAATGTAAGGATTGTTAATACATTCTGTATAGTATTTAAATTTGATCTCTGTTCAGAACAAACATTTTTTGTACAGCTTCCGCACAGTTGTTTATTCATTCTTCCAAGTTAAGTAGGATAGAAGTAGCAACTACGTTTTTTTGTATTCAGATCTACGTTTTTAAGTACAGGTTCTAAATGATAAAATTGAGCTGTGAGGCCTTATTGGTTTTTATTTTTTACAGGGAAAGAATGACACAAAAGGGTATCGACTCTTTCTTTTGTACAGTTACAGTCCAAATTAATACTCGATTTAGTCCTATTGCCATTATCGGTTTTATCATCAAAGTGCATCGATAAGCTATGAGTGAGTTGTAGCTCACATTCTTCTTTCATGTATCTTTTAATTTTACGCAGAGTCCCAACACATGTCAACTCAACATTTAGCATGGCATCCTCTTTAGATGATAGTTTGTGGAGTTGAAGCAGATCCACCTAACCTTCATTCAGTATTTGTCCGATTTTGACTTATTGCCGAAAAGATATTCTGCCTCAATAGAGTACCAATTACTCATCGACTATCAGGCTTTCTCTTTTGGTAAACTGGCATTTAACACATCCCAAATTTATTGAAAGCAGCAAATTTGTCATGGTTTCTTCGAACCGAATATACTTGATATAAGCTGCCTATTTAGATCGGCATCACGGCAGCAACTTCGTCTGTTGGCTTCTAGATTGCCATTCACGTGTTTCGTAAGCATACAAGTTAGTATGATAAGTTAAATAACCTAATCGCTTATGAATAGCGAAAAAGCATCCACCGTGAATCTACGTATTTTCTTGGAGGAAGTTTTACTTTGTTGATATCGCCTCTAATAAGGGTACAAGGATGTCCTTCCTTGCAGAAAGGATTTTTTTTTATTGGGTCCCATCCTTCCCAGTGTAGTATGTTTTCGTCGACAGATAGTTCAATAACATTCTGAGAATGTTCGGATTCTGATGCTTCTTGCTCGTCATCCCAGAGTCGTTTTCCAATACATCTTTTTCGCTATCGGATGGGTTAACACAATAACTTTCTTCCAAAGCAGCTCGAACTTCTTTTTCCATCCACACATGCTTTCGATTTGGCATACCGTAGAACATTACAAAACGTTACATTTTTATTTGAACAATTTACCCACAAACTCACCTTGTGCTTTATTTGTCAAATTGCCGTTCGCTTTATATGTACATAAATTAGAACTACAAGAGATCACCGGGCACCAAATAATACTAAAACATTTAAAAATATTTGATAAATTCACTTGTATAAATAAAATAAGACAATGAGTCAATTTGTCTGAAAAAAGTTTTTAAGATGGTTTTTTACAGATCAAAGTTAAAGTAAGTCTCTGAGACTCAACCTATACTGATTTAACACAAAATTCAGCATGTACATGGGATTCTAAAATGATTTTTAGATGAAGTTCTGGAATATAACTGGTACTGATGACTGATTTAAAATGATTTTTCTAATTTCGGGACCATACACTACCATTAGAAGTTTCACTCATGCTGCGCGTTTTTTCACCCACTTCTTATTTTTCAGTGATTGTGATTAAATTTCCCAGCAGATGTACCTGTAATAAATTTGTCAATATGAGAAACCTCAACAGATGCCAGATTTACATAAACATCAGCAGACAATATCATAAAACCTTATGTCTGTTAAACTATCTATAAACCAGGCAGCTAGTTTATCTGCTATGAGGCACATCGAAAATCGTTAAAAAAATAGCCAATTTCCAGTAATCGATTGAGAAACAGCCATGTTCCATCCTACATCGTTATATTCCAGAACTTTGTCCAAATATTAGTTTAGAATCCTATTTTCATCGCACATGCCAGGATCCATTTTTCAAGATGCATGTCAAATTGCAGGTTCGTTTTGTTCTGAACCCAATTAATCATCCATGCCCTACTTAGTTCATATGTTCCCGTATTGATGAAATTTGTTTTCTAAAATCCCTATAGCGGATTCTTTCGATTGTTAAGGGCTAACCGATTATGATGAAATTCGGCCTGTACGATGGGTACTTAGTTTTGCAATAAGAGCAATTAGGAAGTAACTCGGTTGTTTCTTTACCGATTTCATGTTTTATTTATCGAATTTCATCACAATAATTTAAAATCCCATTTCCATCATACAAATAGGATTTTATCGAATTTTCTACGTTCGGTTCTAAGGTACAGTGACAAATAAGAGACAGTCCCATCCTAAATTAGTCTCTTAAACCGAAGATTTCTGTAATATAATAATCCTGTGCAGTTATTGTGTTAGACAATATAAGATAAAATGTTGAAAAACATTAGAACCCGGGAAATCCCGGAATTTCTAGGTTACACTTTTGATACAGAAAACGGTATCCTAAAATTCTATTTCAGATTTCCTAAATTTCCTAAGCGGTTTGGAGCTAAAAGAGTAAATAAACTAGGATTCCCCGGTCATACTTTTGAGACCGGGATCCCGGAAATTCGGGATCCTAGGATCCCGTTTGAGAAACCATAGTCAATACTCATATAAAGGTGTGTATGTATATATTTATATTAGGGTGGAGCGGAAAATGTTTTTTCTCTAAGGAATTGTTACATGGTCCACCAGAAAGTTACCTTTTAGCGGTCAGTAATACCTGGTTAAAATATTTTTAAAATTCGTTTTGTCAAAATATCTTAAATATTAATGAATTAAGTATTCCAGCTTTCCTGAGGCCTTGTACTTCTTTTCAAATGCTTCAAAATCCATTATTTATAAAACAAATGTAATACACAGACTCACCTAACCGTCAAATACCAAGGATGAATGATTCACTCGGTAGTCATGATAAACTGTGTGATGATTTGAACCGAAGTGATGTGAATAGTGATGTATGTGTGTCGATACCTGAAGATTCATCTGGAATTGTGATTGAATCCGAAAGTCTTCCTAACGTGGCGATTCCGGTACCTGCAGTTTTAACTGTTTCTGTACCTTGAAAATCAGCTGGTACGATTCCATGGAATGTTTCACCACCCATTTGCAAAACTGTTTCTGATACAATTGCAGTTAATTGCCGATTTGTCAGCCAGTGAATTTACGAATTAAAAATAAAATAAAACCTCATAAAAGCAATAATGTTCCAGCTGAGCAGTCTTCCTTTTCAAATTCTGCTCCTAATAAAATTGTGAACAATTTTACTATTGGCACTAGCAGTGGCGATATTTTACGGGCTGTGGAACCACCGAATAAGACTTTTGTCTTCAGAATTCATCTGGATGTTATCGAAACAAATATTAAACAATATTTACAAGAAAAATTCAATTTGTGTGTTGCAGTGGTTCATCGTTTTTCGCCAAAAATAAGAGATAATTATAAACAGGATTACTCTTCATTTCAAATAAGAGTTCAGTTACTGTGTTTGCCAAATTGCTGGCTTCATCTTCTTAAACTGTTTTATAATCCACCAAAATATTAGAAGCTTAAGGAAAATTTTTAATTTATTTATAGCAATCATTGCTGCTCTTGTCAAGTTGCCTCAAATCATTCTACTGCCGGAAGTCTGGATCGAGGAGTTTGAACTCGATAATTATAAAATTTCAGGATTCACTATTTACGGTAAATGTAATTCTGCATATATGTGTAGATCCGGTGGAGTTGTTGTTTATCTAAATGATAACATTAAGAATAATACTGTTTCTTGCATGCTACTACCTACTAGTGCTGACATTTTACAGGTAAAGTTTTAATTTAATTCCGTCCGGTTTTCCGTTTTAGTAATTTATAGGTTTCATTTTTTGAATACATCTGTTCTTCTAGGAGAGTTTACTATTATATTGTCAAGGATCAAATCAAAAATTTGTTAGTTTTTGGGGACATGGATATCAATATATTAGAACTTCCTCCCTCTTCAGATAATTATATGTTTCTAATGGCGTCCCACGGTCTAACATTTTTAATAAATGTGCCGACGAGAATTTTAAATAATTCTTCGACGTGCATAAATTTGATCTAAAAATAATCGAACTTTTTAGTTATAGAATAAAACAAGCATGGTACTATATTTCAAAGCTAATATTTATTCAAAATAGGATCCATTTAACTTAATACAACGTTTGGAACGATCAACCAATTTATCCATAGACTTTTTAAACTCCGTTTTTCGGATGTTCTTTAGCACCTGTGCCACGGCTGCTTGAATGGCTGAAACACGGTGATAGATCAGGTGACTACGGAGGGTGGTCGATAACACAAATCTGTTTTTTCATCAAAAATTCGTTGACTTTTTTGGTCTTGTGAGGTGGTGCATCATCATGTAATAAAAACAGCTGTTTTCCTTCTGGATATTCGGGTCTAACACGAACAACTCTCGACCACAAACGATGTAAAACTTGTAAATAGTATTCTCCATTGACAGTTTCACCTTCTGGAACAAATACCTTGTGAACAATACCCTTGGAATCATAGAAAGTTTTCAACATTGTATTGATTCTTGATTTCTGAAAACGAAATTTTTTAGGTTTTAGCTCGTCTTTCGACTTCCATTCTGCAGATTGACGCTTAGTTTCAGGATCATATTTGAAGCACCATGTTTCATCACCAGCTATGATCGAATCAAGAAAATCTGGATCGTTTTCAGCTATTGAAATGATATCTTTGCAATGCTCTACACGAGCGACTTTTTGACCTTCATTTAACTAATGTGGAACAAAACGTACACATACCTTTCTTTTACCCAAATCTTTAGTTAATATTATGTAGATTGCCGGCATTCTCACAGTGAAATTTGCATCGATAGCGATTATTTCACGTACCTTTTCTACTAATTCAGCATGATTTGATGCTTTTGGTCGTGCAGGTCTTGGATCATCATTTAAATCGTCACGACCATTTTTAAATCATGTAAATCTCGTGTAAACTTGAGTACAACTCTGTTTTTTAACAATTCGTAAGTCTCAGCAAATTTTTTACCGACGCTACCAACGTTTAATAGATGGCGCTACGTGTTCTATGATTTAAATTAAAAGTTCGGTTATTTTTTGATCACACTGTGTAGATCACTTATTTTTTAAACATTTATTTAAATTTGATTTTAGTTTTATTTCGGATGTTAATAGACTGCACATTACTGAAATGACACTGTATGACATCTATTATGTTAGTACCGTTGTTAATTTCTCCGCGTAATCCTTTTTCATCTAAATTGAAACTTTATGTTAAAACCATTAATTATTCAAATCTATTTGATGAGTTAAACGGGAAATCCCGGCTCGAGGTATATTCCCAAACGAATGTATCCAAAGCTTATGACTATTTCATTACAAGCTTAAAACAATGCATTGACGGTAATACTTCATACATAATAACAAGTACGGTTTTAGGAAATTTATAAGTACTGAAAACGCTTGGCGTTCCGCAAGGTTCAGTACTAGATCCTTTGCTTTTTTTAATTTACTTAAATTCTATTTTTTATGTTAACTTTAATTCTGAGTTGATAGCTTTAGCTGACGACCTAGTCTTTCACTAAAAGCACCCTTTTCTTAGCACAAACATTTAACATATGAAATCAAATTTATGCCTTCTAAAGAAGTGAACTTATTAGAAGAAACTTATTAAATTTTCATCTGGCTTTAAAATATTTTTATTTAGTGACTCAAGTGTGAATGGTTTGATTGATTTTCATGCATTATTGTTCTCTTATTTATTCACTAATCACCACTGGATTGTGACTACCCAAAGATTGTATTTTTATATAAATAAATTAATTAATTAATTATAAGTTAATTTTAAAAATATTTAAACATGCGGTTACTGTTATTTACTGACACTAAATGATAACTTTTGGAAGGGCCTCTAGAACACGATTTTTCGCTCCACCCTAACATATATGTATAAAAAGCTTTTGTTTTATTTGTGATAAAAAACCAAATAACATTTATATGTTTCCATAAATAATGTGGGGGGTTTGGAATTGAGGGTGTGATTCTTAAAATATTAAATTGCAATAACCTTAATTATCACGAACTCTATTATCAGTGTCATTAACATTTGTGTGTTATCATTAAAATGTCATAATTTTTTTTTTTATTATTCTCGTTATTATTTTTTTTTTGTTCATCTTCAAATGTCTTCGAAGTTTGTGGGGTATCTTCATCGTATATAGAAAATACATAATATACTTTGAATGAGAGAAGAAAGAATGTATGAATACAAGAAGAAGAAAAACCAATCATCACCAGATGGTTTTATTATCATTGTTATTATTATGATTATTATATACGTTTTGATGGTGTCAGGCCTGTATATATATTATGTTCTATACTGTTGCTATTTTTGGCCAATTTACTGTTCTAAATATGAGGGTCGAATGGAAACACAACAGTAACCTCGTTCTGATTTCACCTAGTACGTAATTTTTTACAATTTACATAATTTTAATTAAAATTGCTTAATTAGCTACAAAATACGCGGGGACATTTTTATCACTTTCACGGGAGCACCATTTAAAAAAATAGGCGATCGTATAGCAACGATTCTTACATCATCAACCGTACTCAATAATGTTGTTATTATAATTGTATACTCGTATAATAAAGATAATCTTTAATTGTGGATTAATTTATATGACACCTCCATTACACAAACAATGAATGCCTCGAAAACAAAAGAACATACGCAAGAATTATTGTTATTATCATCCTTGTGACATGAAAAATTATAAAATCCACTTAAACAATTTAATTTTTTATCTAAAATTAAATTTAAAATACCAAACCGAGTAACAAGCTCACAAAAAAACCGAATTAATTGGGAAAATGAATTAAAAAGAAAGAAAAATTAATCCAATCACCTCGTTTTTCTTCCCAAATAAAAAAAAAAATAAAAAAAAAAAATGGAAAATTCATATACAGAATGAAAATAAATAATCATGTTTTATCTCTTACGACCAGACATAGATGATATACATAATAAAATATATGTACGTATACATATGTACAGTAGAAAATTTATACTTTTACACTTAACCGAATATATAATTTAATTAGATTTACATTATTCTTTTTGTTATGATTATTGTTATTATCGTTTGTCGGTTTGGCATATGAAAATGGAAAATCTGTGTGATTTGCTTATCTTTTTATTTAAACATTATGCATCAAGCACAATTTTTGATGTGTGCATCCATAAACATATCTTACAGAATGAAAGGCTAATTTGAAAAGAAACAATAAAGAAGCAACATTGTATTGGTAAAATATTTGAGATGGTGAGATATGGGAGGGGGAACATAAAATATATTATAATTATAGCTCGTAAGTGTAAAGAAACGGAACGAAATATTTTGAAGCTGCAATTTTTACTAGAGATCTAAAAATTCTTATAACATATCTCCAAGAAAAACTGTCATGAGTCATACTAAAAATTTACAAATGGCTGAGAAGCAATATTATAAAATTGTACGTAATTGAAAACGTCAGATTTCTAAATAATTCCGTACTAGGCTAATTATAATTTTGATGAGTTCACCGTCATTGAAGTTTTCTACTTTTTTTACCACGCTTATATTAGCTCACTCTGTGTATCTGTTTGTATCGTCAAATTTTGTAAACAATTTTTCAACCACTTGCGATAGTCCAATTGAGCTGAAATTTTGCATGCAGGCTTAACTCCGATGACAATACAAGATTCTAACATTTTTGGCCATTAAATATGCTTTGGCATATTATATTTATTCATGTTTTCTTTTGTATGGGCAATGTACGGAGTGAAGTTGGCTGCGAATGGTATTATTTCAAATTTGAAAAACCCGTTACAACAGTATTTCATGCGCTTTTGTGTTTACTAAAAAATGCACTATTATGAATTTAAAAATGCTCTTTTGTGTGACAAATAAAAAGTGCGCTATTGTATGACTTAAATATACGTTTTGCCACATGAAATAAAATTGGTTTCAATTCTCAGTGGATCAAACAGTAAGGTGCAGGGGAAAATAAAAATGTTTCAAAATTTTTGGGGAGAATATGAAGCTTATATTTAGGTTTTAGTCAGTTGGAATTTAGAGCTACAGCAGCTGATTTGGTTCAAAATGGATAGACTCTTGGTTTGATGGATCCTTTGTAAGATCAGAACTTACTAAGAATCATCGGGCTAAGGTTCGAATCCTGTTGATATCATATTTCTGTTGTAGTCTCTGCCACCCAAGTTAATAGGGAGTACGTGCTGAAAACTGAATGGCATAGGGGTGGTTATAAACATGCTATGTCGCTAACGTACAGCCACCTAAGCCAATATATGTTGAGTTACGTGACGAGGGCTGAATGGTATGAAGGTGGATGGAAAAGATGTCATGCCGCTAGCGAACAACCTCAGGGCACCTGGCACACCCTGTTGTATAAGTGCTTTTTCCTCCTATGGGGCCGCTGGGAGGATGGACGGATTATTGCCGCCATACTCGTGGGACCAAAAAATGTATCATCCAAAACCCCAAAAACCCTCAAAATCAAAGAAGTCGAAAATTGCAACACAACGAAAAAGACGATTGGAAAAAGCTAAGCAAAAATATAAAGAAATCCGCGTTACAGAGACAGCACAGAACAAGAATCCAGTGAACAACGTACAGCGCGTGTAGATAGAGTTCGCAAGCATATCTATCAAGCTAGAGCAGCAGAAACAGCCGAAGAAAGCCAAAATCGATTGGAAAGCTTTCGCATGCATATGTCACAATTAAAAGCTTCAGAAACACCTGAGGAGCATCAAATAAGATTGCAGACTGATCGTGAACGGCACACACATGCGAGAGCCGCAGAAACAATTGAACAGCAGCGAGCACGTGTAGCTCGAAACAGACAAAACATGTCTCAAATACGAGAAAACGGTTACGATCGGACACTGAGACCTTCAAGCCAGCCATTAATACTTACTGCGATCAAATTTGTGAAGTCTGCACGAAAAGATGCTATCCAAATCAGATCACATCGTGTTGCCCAAATATTCAAGCTGCTAATTACCTTCCACCCGAGCTTGTGAGATCTACAACCCTTCGCGTTTGTCACAGATGTAAGACTTATTTCACCAGCAACAAAGTCACTCATCCACCGAAAGCATATTGGAATAGTCTTGATGCAGGTGCTATACTAGATGTGATTCAACGACTCACAAAATCTGAGCAACGGTTGCTGTCAAGAGTAATACCATTCATTAAGATAGTAAAACTAACTAGAGATTTCGATCAACTTAAATGTCGTGGACAAGCTATACTCTTCGGACAGGACATATTTGAAGTCACTGAGACGCTACCGAATATGCTGGTATCGTATTCGTGGTGGAGCGATTAGAGGATCTTGACAAAACAAGAGAGTTCTCAATACCTCGATCACGAGTCTACGAAGCTCTAGAATGGCTGAAACATAACAATCCACTTTACAGTGATGTGGCTACTGACAATAACGTTCACATCAATGAACGAGATTTGGTTCGTGTTGCAGTAGCAGCTTCTGTAAATGAAGATGTCCAAGGAAGTAATGCTTATATGTCCATTAGCGAAGTATCACGAATTGTTCGTGCTTCATGGCATCAAGGAAATGATTCTGTATTCACATCTGGCTATGGAGGAGTGCAATGTGCCGCTATGGTTCTTGCCAATACTATGAGAGCTGCGATTTTTCTACCAAGCCGATGGAATCAAAGTATTCCATTGGACCGAAATATGGTAGAGGGTAATGGTATTTATGAGACAATTAGAATATACACCGAAGAACGCCCAAGAGCACTAAGAATTGACGGTAGTGGTTTCTTAGAAGTTCACCACTTCGATGTGATCAAACGAGAATTCCTCATGTACAACAATAACTTTAGTATCAGCTATGCAGATGACTCACCATTCTTTGGAAGCTTACAAGACAACATAAATCAGGGAGATCTTGCAAAGACATTGATACAGAGCCTTGAAGCATTGTTCGAAAGTCATAGTGCGGATATACTGATTTCCCGGTCGCTCTCATTAGGCGTCATGCACTATGATGACAAATACTACTTCACAGACTCACACTCATGTGGAGCTAGAGGAGCTGGAGCTGCGGAAAATGGTAGAGCTTGCGTAATACAATGTGATTCCATCGAGAAACTCGTGCAAATGAACCTTATACAAGCATCGATAGCAGTACCAGTAGAGGAATCAAAACAACCAGAAACAGCTATCCATACTTCGGTGATGGCACCAATAGATTGTGCCCAGCCAGATATTAAGGAAGTACTTGAGGTGTCTGATAACTTGAATGAGATTGTACGCAAGACACGGGACAATATTGTGAATGAGGCACATGAGTTAAAGGCTGAAGAATTAGCATGGTATCAGCTCTTCCCATACGGCATTAATGGACTAAAGGAACAACGACCAGTTTACATCACACCGCTAGACTACTACCAATATCGAATACTTGGCAGTGATACACGATTCCAGCAAATTGAGTATCTGTTCTATGCACTGTCAATGTTCGAATATTATAGAGTCAAGTCCACGATAGCAGCTTGTGGAAAGAAAATCGAAGGACAAGAGGGAAAGGTAGAAGATCTTCACCTCTACACCAAGAACCTGCGAGGTTCGGCTGCTTACTGGCGCTCGGCACTGAATGAGCTTCCAGCTCAAATTAGATGCCTTGAACCACCAACCTACTTCGTCACCTTCAGCTGCAATGACTTGAACTGGTTGGATATGAGAAAAGCATTACTGATTGCCGAGGGAAGACCGAATGAAGATCCAAGCTGGATTTATATACATGCAACACAAGTTCTCATCGAGAAATATCCAGTTGTTGTAAGCCGGCATTTCATGACACGAGTCAATGCATTAATAAGATTCATGCGAAGCAACACTAATGTACTTGGTGGTCGAGTTAAAGACTTCTGGTGGAGAATCGAGTTTCAGATGAGAGGCAGTCCACATCTCCACATGGTAGTGTGGATTGAAAACCATCCAGCTTTCGAGACACCAGAAGGTCTGGGCACAAATAGATCGTGTATGCTCTTTTGAACTGCCAAATGAGGAATCACAGCTTTATGAGACAGTTAATAACTGCCAAACTCATAGACACGGAGGAAGAATCTGTCTACTGAAGCGGTGTAAACCAGGCCGGAATATCAATAACTACAATCCCACACTTCTCAAACTGTAGGAAAGTAATATGGATATTCAGCCATGCGGATCGAATGAAGCTATCGCATTCTACATACCCAAGTACATGCCCAAATCAGAGCCGGCAGACCTCGATGTTGGAATTGCACAGGCCATTCAGCAGATACGACGCGAGGAAACCAACATCTCTCGAAAGCTCTTCAAGATCTGTAAGAGAATCCTCAAGGAAGGACAAGTATCTGCATGTGAAGCTGTATATCGCCTAGCTCATCTGAAGATGCGACAGAGCTCTAGAAAATGTGTGTTCCTCAATATGCGCAAGCCAAAACAACGATACAAGGTGCTTCAGTTCAATGAGGAAGGTTTGGCGACTGACTACTGTAAGAGTATATTGGATAGATACGAATTGAGACCAGATTCACATCCGACTATTGACTTCAATAACATGAGCTTGATTGAGTTCGCAATGCGCTTCGAAGCATATTACAGTAAGAAGGATACTAGTGAAAAAGGCATTGATGATGATATACTCGACGATGAACCACGAACTAGAAAGATCATAATCAAGGTCAAGGATAATAAATCCAGAATAGTCGAGCGAGCCACGCCAGCAGTTGTGCAAGAGATACGATACGGCAAGAGAAGAACGACTGAGGGAAATTAGTCGATATAAGGAAACATTTAGAGAGGGAGACAAGCAGCTGGCGAATGCATTCAATTAAATGCACGCATTCCAACTTATGGAGGAGAGGCCAGCTGCAGTTGTAGCTGATAATGAGGAAGAAATTGAATTGGACAATGCAATGACCGATGAGCAATTGACAAATGCACAACGCACTATTAATGTCAAACAGCGTGAGCTCTTCATATACATCACACGAAGCATACAGGAACAAATGGATAGCAGCACAAATCGAGAAAGACTATTCATTACAGGAGGTGCAGGTACTGGAAAGACATTCATATTCAACCTGCTAAGAAACCAGGTGAACAGATGCTATGGAAAGCAGGCAACAAAGGATGAAGCACTAACAGGTATCGCAGCACGACTTGTGGACTGATTAACAATACACAGTCTGCTGAAGCTACCGGTTCAGAAGGATGGAAGACTCGTTAACAATCTACTACTTCTGATTGGAAATTACCTCCGATTAATGCGACAACAGTGGAAAGACATAGAGTTCCTGTTTATAGACGAAATTTTCATGGTAGTATACGAGATGTTGTGTATGATAGACTCACGCTTAAGACAACTTAAGAATAGAGATGAGCTCTTTGGCGGTATTAATGTCATACTGTTCGGAGATCCAATGCAGCTTTCACCGATTCGAGGACATCAAGTATTCCAGCAGCCAGAGCGAATGATACCAGCTGTACATTTATGGAGACTCTTCAGATTGGTTGAATTGACAGAGAATATGCGACAGCAAGGAGACAATACGTTCATAGATATCCTGAATGCACTGAGAGTAGGCGAATTGCAGGCTCAGCGTATGAAAATACTCATAGACAAAGTCAGCAATGAGTTTACCGGTGAATTCTACATAGAACGTGCCCTTCGCATATATCCAACCAAGAAGAAAGTGGATGAGCACAATGAAGCTGTGTTACAATTCTTCAGAGACAGAAATACGCCAATGAATACCATCAGAGCTCAGGGTTCATTAGTCGATTCTACGCGGAATACAGACAACATGAACTTGGAAAGAGTCACTCCGAATGACATAAATAAGACAGCTGGACTTCCAACAGAATTAGTTATATTCCGAGGCGCAAAAGTGATGCTCAGATCCAACACCGATATTGCGAAGGGCTTGGTCAATGGCTCCATAGGTCACATAACGGATATCAAGTGGCCATAAGATCGTAGAGGACAATTGTATGCCCAAGACATACCAGCAGTAGAAGTAGATTTCGGTAGCCATGGTATTCACATGATACGTCCGATATAGAAACCGTTTCCAGCCAACTATAGCTATGGCACGATTGGAAGAGGTATGCTACCATTAATACTATTCACAAGTGGACAAGCTTATGTAGCTCTAAGTCGAGTCAGATCTCTCGAAGGTTTGCAAATACATAGTCGAACTAGATTGCGCGAAATTGACAGGAAAGAAGCCATGTAATAATGAGGCATTAGCAGAAATGGCGAGACTAAGATCTGTGGGACGCGAATAACTGAAAAAAAAAACACATATTGACAAAGACTTATAAAAGTTGGCTATAATAAAAAACAATCATATGACATAGTGCTCTCGGATCGCACTCTAAAAGGTAAGGTCCAAAGATAGATATACCATCTATCTTTTTCCAACTTCCTGACAAATGGTCGAAAAATTGATTGCAAATTTCAATGACTAAAAAGTAGAAAATAAAATTTTTCTTCCTTACTCCTATCAAGGTATATTTATAACAAGTAGAAATTTAAAATTAATATGACTAAAAATATAAGCGTGGGGCGCTCCTTTACGGCATTAGTAATTTAAGATTACTAGACACATGAAGTAAAGTCTTAGTAAAGTCTTTTAGTAACGCTAATGGAACAGTATATTCTGATATATCCTAAGAATAGATTTTTTTGCTGGAGCATTTCAGATTTAACGTAAAAATGATATATTGAGAGATAATATATACATTCAGAAGGAGCGCGTTCCACGCTTATATTTTTAGTCATAATAATTTTAAATTTCTACTTGTTATAAATATACCTTGATAGGAGTAAGGAAGAAAAATTTTATTTTCTACTTTTCAAAGCCTTTTATTATCTACTTTTTAGAGCCTTTAAATATAACCGTGGTTTTTTAAAAAGTTTTTTTTAAATATATTTTATTATTGTATATGCTACGAGTCGAGTCGAGATTAATCCTAGTTTAACTCTCAATATATGCAGAGTCAAGTTTAAAGAGCTGTGAAAATTTAGTAGGCGGTTATCATGAAATTTTAAATCAGATAACCTTATGTCGCAAATTTATAAAAGATTTAAAATTGAATGCAGTAGGCATTGGAAAAAAATAACAAAAAACTCAACAAGTGTGAAATGTAAAAATTTAGCTTCACATTTATCATAGACACGCTGAATGCAGCTTACGTGTAATGAAATTTATCATCTAAAAATTACACAAGCAAAAACTTTAGCGCATAGTTTCATTTTGAAATATTCCCTTCAGCTAGCAAAATGGGGCTTTTCCTATTATGATTTAAAATGTCTCTATTTTGGCTCTACACATTTTTTACTCCGGGTCCTTTCTCAGGGTGCTGCACCCTTATTCTGTAAAAAATAAGATAATGTGTAAACGTGAAAACGGGTAAACTTTGTGATTGTTTTACTAAAATTACATTAAATTGTTTTCCGATTTTTTTTTCGTTCACTGTTTATCACGTGTAAACATTATCTTTTTTTTTATAGAATAAGGCTACAGTAGCCTTATTCTACATATAAAAAATAAGATAATGTTTACACGTGATTAGCAGTGAACGAAAAGAGAATCGAAAAACAATTTAATGTAATTTTAGTAAAAAATCACAAAGTTTACCCGTTTTCACGTTTACACATTATCTTATTTTTTACAGAATAAGGGTGCAGTTGTACCTTTACGGACGAGAAATGAAAGTTTTATTTAATATGAAATTTAAACCCCGACAGAGATTTAAATGACAAAGATGAGGATATTATAGGTAAAATCCAGTTTAAAAATACCCATACTGCCAATTATTGACATTCAGCGTAAAATAATCACAATTTCATTGAGTAACAAAAGGGAATTATAACATTTTGTCCATGACTAACGTATAATATACTCATTATATGTTTGTTTCTTCAATTATAATGACATCCATTATTCACTGCTAGTTTATCTATTAGTCCTTTCTTCCATTATTCACTACTGCCAAATAAAAATTTCATTTTTGAAATTTTATCTAGTAGTCTCTTACCATTTTCATTATTATTAAATTGAGACGTAAAAATGTCGACGAAAATTATTTTAGGTTTATTTACAGGATTTGATAATAAAACACAATTTTTTATCGGTCGTGGACAAAGTATCGTATTCTACTCATATATAATGGCTGTTATTCACTCAGATGATTTACGACACTCGCCTATCGGCTCGTATCGGTAAACTTCGTCTTCGTGAATAACAGCTATCAGTGTATGCTCGTTGAATAATATACATACTAATTTCGATTAAGACTGATTTACATTCAAAAAATTTCGCAAATGTCATAAACCAATGCAAATGATTGGTTTTCTTATTTATGTAACCTTATTATAGTTATTTATTCACGCATCGACGATTTTACAGAAAAAAGATGAAACTCGACATCTGCAAAAAAAAAAAAGCAGACGAGGTTTTTTGGGTTTGTTTCTCGGGTTTCAATTGACTTTTTTAAGCAGATGAATATTTTCTCTGTTTGTCTTTGTACTTTTTCCTATGTTGTGTTTCAATTTTTTTGCAGACGTCGATTGTTGTTGAATGTAAATCAGTCTTTAATTGTAAAATATTTTGTCAAACAAAATAAAAAAGAAAAGAAAATAAATTATCTTAGGATTAACAGAAGGCAAAACTGATCAAAGTAATTCTTAAGGATTTACCTGAACTTTGAACTTGATAAACTGAAACACATTTTAAAAACATCTCAGGTAAGGGAAATAATTTCTTCTCTATCAGCATAAAGAAATTAAACCAAACTACTGGCGGAAAACAAATGACTAGAGGTAGCCAAATATTGTATATCTGTTTTATTTCAAAATAGAAGTTAAATTCGGCGTTATATGGATCATCAATGTAAGATGTGTTGTTCAACTCATAAAACCATCGATTATCCTGTTACTAAATTGGAACTTTCGGTTCATGAATCTTTATAGGGATATGTCAAATGTAAAGGAAGTATAAGACAACACAAAATAACGAGATTATTAACAACACTTCAATGAATAGCCAAGCAAAGGATCCCTATTGAACAAATGCAACTAATATTTACTAATCAGAAGACAAAATTTTTATTTAAATATTTTTATTTAATTTTTTTTTTCTCTAGGACATATCGAGGTTTTATTCTAACTGGGACCTAAAAGTTCCAAATGTAAATGACAAGATGAGTAATTGCGCGTTTTTCAATTTTATCAATTTCTTGGTTTTTTTAGTTTTACTCGTACTTTTCATGTTATTTAAACCCATGTGCATGTTCTTATATTTGCAGCTTTAACATTTTTAAGTTTAATTGTAAATATAAATTTAATATACGTTAAGTTTAATGTATATTATTATTATTGAAATAGTGGTTCTATATTCTTAATTAATGCCATTAAAATTGATTTTGTTAAAATTAAAAGAGGAGTAATATTGTTCACTACAAAGGGCCCCAAACTACCGATTTCATCAGCCCTTTCATACCTCCAAACACCCTGAAATTATGTTTTTCATTTCTATTTCACGGTATTTGGCGCCTAAAGTATAAAGGTCCGCATTTGAGGTGAAATAAAATTTAACAAATAAAAAATGACGTAGCGAAAATGAAAATAACGTTGAATATACATACGTTATCGTATAAGCCCAACCAAATAACTACATAATATATTATCATTCTGATTTATGCATTTTTCAAGCCAAATTAACTTCATACCAATTGATAATTATGCAAATAGGATTAAAAGCATATTCATTTTCAAATGAAGTCAGTACATTTTTTCAATTAACATTTATTCAAAAGAAATTCAATTTAGATTTTCATTTTAAAATAAATTAATTTCAAACCAAATTAACAAATTTACAAAAATTAATTAACAGATTTTCAAACCAGTTTAAGTTATTTTTAATTCAATTAAACTATTTTCAAAACAAT
Organism: Tipula vernalis; assembly: GCA_958295665.1. Lineage (NCBI taxonomy): Eukaryota > Metazoa > Arthropoda > Insecta > Diptera > Tipulidae > Tipula > Tipula vernalis. Next base: position 148,010,764 of record OY282560.1, on the reverse strand, counting down.
TTAATAAATATCCAAATGAAATTAGCAAAGCTTTCCAATTCAAATTAAAGAAATTTACATTTTCAATCAAGCATAGGTCAGTAAGATTAGAGAAAATCCTGTCTACATTGTGGTATCCGAATCAATTCCTTCACTTCTGCTATTTTATGTATCTTAAAATGGTTTATAAGTTCCTTTAGAAAATCGCAAAATTCAAATGTGTTTACAATGGAGTTCATAAAACATTTCGCGTGATAGTGGGTAGCTGGGATTAATGTGTATAGTAATGCGAGAAACCATATAATGTTTTGTCCGTGAGATTCCTGAGGCTGTACGAGAGTGACGTTTCCTTTTTAAATTTTTATTAAATTTTTAACTGTAGTAAAAATTAACTAAACTTATGCGCATGTACGAATTATCTCGAATTCAATGTATCCAATATGGAGAAAATCCAGTTAAACCTTGTTATTATCGTGATGTCTTCTGCAAAGAGTTTAATCTGGATTTTCACAAACCAAAATCCGATCTCTGTGGTAAATGTGAAGCCTATCTAGTCGCCCAGAAAGGAAATGAATGCACACCGAAATCGACCGCTGATTTTGAAGAACACCAACGGTTTAAAGAAGATATGCGTGCTGAAAGAAAAATGGATCAGGACAATGAAACCATTCAAGTATTATGCTTTGATTTACAAAACGTAATAAATTGTCCCAGATCCAATATTGGTTCCTTATTTTATAATGCAAAGCTAAACGTCTACAATCTTACGGCGCACTGTTCTACATCTAAAAAAATTTACTGTTGTTTATGCGCCGAATATACAGCTGGGCGCACTGGCAATGATCTTGCATCAGCGCTAGTAAAAATTTTAGAGCAAGTTTACCAAGCCACAGGGTTTACCAAACTTGTCAGCTGGAGCGATTCGTGCGTACCACAAAATAAAAACTCCTTTATGGCAACGGCAATTTTAAAGTTTATACATTGTCATTCTGACATCGTCGAAATCACGACGAAATATTCCATCGCTGGTTATTCCGCTATACAGCAAGTAGATAATGCACATTCTCAAATAAAAAAAGTGTTTAGAAAAAACGAGTTTATGTCGCCTTTAGGCCTCAAAAGAATTTTATTAACCATAAATTTAAGAAAACCATTCTGTATTATCCTGCCTTTGAAGCCATCTGATTTTAAGGGCTTCGAGAAGTATTCAAAAATGACCTATAACTTTAAAGAAGTGCCGTTCAACAAAGTTAAAATACTTCAATTCAGTCAAGAACCGTACACCGTTAAATTCAAGCTGGATTACACCGAGGAATTCAAAACCAGTAATTTAAGAAAACAAAAAAAAAACAGAATGCATCGTTCATTTGTAATGCGGCCAAATATTTTAGGTGTTAACATTATAAAAAAGAAACTGAAGATCGACCTAAAAAAAAAATCGTCATGCAGGCTGCATTTTGCTTCATGACGCCGCAAGATATTGATTATTACAAAGTGGTTCTCAATGTAAGACTTTTGTTTATTAGTTGTGATCGACACAGTTTACGTAAGTAGTTCACGTAAATTAAACCGAAATTCCAACACAAAATAAAAATAACTCACCGTGAACATAAATTAAGAACCGATCCTATGTTGAATTAAAACTGAATTGGAAATTATGTAGATTTAAAAATGAAGTATTGGTTTATGTACCTGAATTACTACAAAACGAAATGTTATAATAATTTTTATTTTGTTTAATGTTTATTATATTTTTATAAACTATATTTTGTATTTTAAATGGTTAAAAACATAGTAAATACACGAAGTATGTATGTATCCACTAAATTTAGTTTTATTTAAAAATTCAATAAAGTTTTTATTTAAACAAATAGCTTGTTCTATCATGCAAATAGAACATTTAAACTAAATTGATAATCATAATAAAAATAATTATGAAAAAGGTTCTATTCAAATAATTAAAATTCATTTTTGAACTAATCAGATGGCCAATATTATGTTAATTCGATACCTACTAATTTATAATGCTGCGATTCGTGGCGACAGACGAAACTTCCTGCTTCCGTAATTAAAATTAAATAATTGGCACCTTGGGAAGAAATTGTCACATTGTAAATCACTTTTTTGTAGAATTTGGGAAAAACAGTTTTCTAGACTGGACGAGAAATTACTCTACTAATGGTGTGTTTATGACACAGGAAGATACCATAGTATTAATACCATAGTATTGAGTTGAAGTTCGTCACTAATGATTTGCTCAATATAAATAAGTTTATTTTGCGCCATTTTATTTATCAAATAAGGAGAAGGCTTTGAGTTTCATGTCGGTTGGACATAAAAATTTGAATAAAAATTTAAAATATATACAATATACATATGTATTTTAGAAACATGACCCGCTAATGTATTTCGGCTGCACTGAATTAATTCCGCGTTGGAATTATTTCGTTGATATAATCGAAGATCAATTTATGTTTGCCTTTGCTCCAATAATGCATGATATTTTTATTATTTCAATTTTTGTCAAAAATAAAAATAGGGAGGCGAGTAGCAGGGACAGCAGAGACGCAACGATTTCAACAACAACGTCAAGCAACACTACCTACAGTTAGTACAAATTTGGGTGACCGCATGGGAACATGATGATGGAACGAAATCTCGCCCCCTCTCACAACCGCCGATGGAAAAAATGGTGGAGAGGAATAATAATAGTTGTTTACAGCTTTTCAGAAAAAGAGTTTGCGGTACCAGATATTTGTGTTGTCTGTCATTGTGTCTTTACAGGTTGGAGCAGTAGATGAACTTTAAAATTGTATTGTCTTGTTTGTGTTAGATAAATTACTAAAAAATATATTACTAACAAATTTACTAACTATCAACTACTTAGGTGTCTGGAACCGGGTTGAGTCTTTGTTGCTAACATTCCTTTCCCATCCCTCGATCTTGTTATATGTAAAAAGGTGTACGACGGCGGCCTGACCAGGGGCGGATATCACAACTATTAGACTTATGTGGTTATCGATGTGGCGCCTTTCTTTACGGGGTTTGGCTTCATGAAGAATGGTGTCGTGTTGTGTAACATGGGTATAGTGGTGTGGTATTCGCATTTATAATACGGGAGACTTGCTTAATGCTTGATCGTACATCGCAATCAATCAATCAATCAATTTTTGTAAAAAATAAAAATATTTAGGCGACTAGCGAAAGCAAAATAATTTTAATATTAACTATTAATTAAATTCATTATTGAACAATTAATTAATTGTTCGGTGAAAAGAAAAATAATGAAATTTATTTTCTATTACGAAAAAAAACGGATTTTTTTATAGAGCTGTCAACAATTAGCAAATATGGGCAAGATTAATTCTTGTAATTTTGAATTTTGATTTTTTTAGTTGGTAATTCTGTGACACATTTTGCTCAAAGTAAGAAATTTTTCAACTCGATCATGTAACTAGTAGGCGGGGCTTGTGACATTTTAAATAATTTGGTTGGTCGTGCCAATCTTCCTATCTTCTTAACTTCCTATCTCCCTACGTCATAAACGCACTATTAGGCCCATTTCTTGCTGAATAAAAGTGCAACAAAGGAAATCCTAGTTAGTTTGAATTGGAGTACCTGTTAATTTATTTAGAATAAGTGTCAAATTTTTTTGAAAATGTATCAAGTATTTGGAAAACTACTTTTATTCTACTGGTGTAAGCTTGAATCATCATATTTTATACCGGTGGTCTATCTAGCGTTTGCAATTTCAACTACCAGTTATTTCGCGTGTGGCAACACTTGCGTCATTCCCGTTTTGTCCGAAAATTAGTTTATTGTTTGCATTTACGAAATGGGTGGCTTTACGCTTGAACAAACATGGATAATATTGAAAACTTACTTTCAAAGTGGTGGGTCTTCTAACCAAACAGAAAGAAATTTACTTGGAAAATTCCGTAGAAATGAAATGCCTACGATGCAAATTGTGGATCAATTTGTGAAGCAATTTTGTGACAATGAGACATGAAGCAATTTTGTGACACTGACAATTCTTTCTGAGGAATTGTATAGTGAAATATTAATGTGTAAATTAATGTGGTATTATTTTTTCAAAGTATATTGTGGCGAATATTATTTATTTCAATTTTTGGGAAACAATAACTCCGTTTCATAGCAATTTTGTTGTTTATTTTTCACTAAACATTTTTTGTTGGGAACAACATACTAGGCAGTAGTGTTAATATGAAATTTTTGTTCTTCTAAAATATGAAACAAATACGAATCACATTTCACGATTCATAAAATTCCACGGGAAAACCTGAATAGTGTCACAGGTACAGGGTTACCAACAATCGAACAAATTTTGTTTAAACTTCACTCTGTGTATAGCTTACTCACGCTGTCTGTGTGTCCATCTGACCCCATGGATAACTTCATATATTTCATATGGAAAGTTAGTAAAAACTACCAAATTACCAAATTTACAAGTAATTTGGGCCCTCTTTTCATTGTACTATATTGCGTGTACAAGACATTAATTGAGGCCATCTTACAAGGCATGCGTCATTAAAATAATAAGAAACGTATTTTTTTAAATTTTAAAATCGATTCAGGTCAGTTTGACCCCAGTATACAGAGAGAAGGTTAAATATCCGTGTTATGAGACCCATTCCGTACGAAAGATTTTGATGAGTTCGTTAATTGTTATTTTTTAGCCTACGCACCAATGATAAATAATAATTTAATAACGAGATCGAGATTAACACTATTAACAAGCTACTTTGGAAAAAACGATAAAACATTTACGTTAAAAACATCAAACAGAAGTATAGGATAACGATCACCGCGATTGACTAATAATGATCGCTAATGGAGTGTTCTCCCCCGTACAATGGTATAACAGGGTTACAACTAATTTGAATATAACTTTGTGTCCTGTAACAGTGCACTGCGTGATTTTTGGCCTTGTTACTTTTATACCATTGTTTGTTTTTAGTCGGAACCTTTTGTTAGTTTTGATTTGAATTTTATGTGTGTATCTGCTGTGCAGTTTATCAAAGTTAAGAAGACAGAAGGACATACATTCACAAGGTATTGACTGTGCGATTGAGCCCTGCAATGTTTTGTATGGTTTATAAGTTGGGTTAAATACCATTATAATATTCAACCTACCAACTAAGTGGTTTTATTTTTAATATTTCAATAATTCCTTTCCCTTGAAGTTGGCTCTTACGTCCCCGTATTTGGTTTCTGTTACCTTTCTGATATTTTCCGTTACAGAAAAAACTCTATAAATGCATTATTTATCGGAATATTTAGAACTTTGGGCATTATTTTTTTAACTATGTGTAATCGCACATCAGCCTCATTGTTCTCATCTCTTTCTCTTTATCTAATTTCCAATTATAATAATCACCAACAACTGCTAGCCAATATAGATTTACCATAAGCAAACATTTCTATTCGCTGTTTAAATTTAGAAACAGCAATATGAATTGTGCATGCAAGCGAGAATATTATATCAGAGGATGTTGTTTTAGCAATATTTAGAGTACTACACAAGTTTTTATTTGTGACTTAATATACAATAAACAAATTAATGTTTTAAACTATTGTTCCAACAAAAACATTACATTTTTTGGTTGATTATGCTTTTTATCCTGAAAGCTTAAATTTGATGAACAAATTCAAATTTTAGATGCTAGCCATCAGAAAGGTTGTAAATAAAATGGAGTTCATTTCCAAAAGGGACTGAAATAGTTCCAAGTGGTCTTACTGATTAAATTGAGCAGCCAAAATACACTTTAGTATCTGAAATGCACTTTATATTAAACCATCCACCACTTTAACATGCTCTATCATAAACGAGCTTATCCTCAAAATTGAGTATGGTATCCCCCTTTAAAAATTTCGAGTAATATCGACTTATACAACCTACTCATACAACTTTAATTAACAAATCCTAAGAATATCGAATAACTTCATGCCCAGTAATTTAGATTAAACCGAAAACCTCAAATTTCGAATTTCGAGAATAGAGGAATATTGAGAAACTCGAATTGATGCGATTGATAGAATACAAAAAAATTCGAATACTCTCGAAAATCTCGAATAAACTTAGAATCGTTCAGAATAATCTCCATAAACCTGAAATACCTTGGATTATCACGAAAATATTGAATAATCTTGATAATTTTGAATAAAATCTACATAAATGGAAACAACTAGGATTTGAAGAATCTCCTAACAGTTAGGTCCTAACTATGCTATCCAATCAAAATTCGAGTAATAGCAATAGGATTATCATAAATATTCAAGTCAATCTAAACAAATCTCAAAGGTGCATAAAATATCGAAAATCCTGAAGTTTTTGTAATTCGGTTACATATGACGCAACTAAACGCGAATAATAGTAATCATACATAATCTCGTTTTATTGTAATATAGACTAGATGAATTGCAAGTTCTCGAAACTCGTAACTCGAAATACAGAAGGTACAGAAGGTTTCAGTATAAATTTACTTTGTAAAAATCGGTTAATATCGGTTTGTGTAACCAAAACGTTTAGATATATGGGGTTAACTTTAACCATTTGTTCTATGCTACTGGTTCTAAACGAGCTATTTAAAATTATCAAATAGCTTATTTGTATAACAATTTTATAATATCGGAACCTCCGGAGTCTTTGGTGATTTTTGAAATAAAAAATAAAAATGAAAGGTTCGAGTTGAAGTTGGTGACCCTACACAGATAGTTAACGAAAAATCTTTCTCGCAAGTTTACTTTCCAATTTACTTATTATTTTTAGAGGATGTGCTAAGCTAAGATTATGCATTATTACATCAAATTTTAACTTGCTCAGTGAGTGTTTATTTCGCTAAGGATAAAGACTAATGAGTAATGAATCCAGTTGCTCCATCATTATTTTTGATAATCTATGATTATGATATAGGTAAGTACATATATATGATATGATGTCAAATTTTTTTAATTTAATCAACAATATTTTATGATTCATGGCATCAAATGCCATGTTCGTGTTACCGTTTCTTTTGAATCCAAAGTGATTTGGTGAAATTATGTTATTATTTTCTAGAAACTGCTCTAGTTTAGAATTTACTTTGGAATGAAGATTAATTTCTAAGTTTGAGCTACTTTTGTAAATTCGAAATACTTCGACGCATTTGAAGAATTTTGAAAAAGTTTGTTTACCACACTCGTATTAATAAGTCGAGCCAATATAATTATTAACCTATTAGAATACCTTATAATAAATTTATTTGATATACCATCGAATCCCGTGCTGAATTCACAATTTCTTTGGCAGTAATATTTTCCAGGCAATTTTACCACCGACTAATCCACGGTTTTATTTCAATTGAATTATATTTTACCAGCTTGTAAGTTCATTGGTCAAAGGTATTCTGTCGCATTAGGAATCTCTATCAATCATATCATAAATAACAACATTTTCTTTTGATCACTTAAATAATAAAATTGTTTTTTTGAACTACTAAGCCATCTTCAGTCAGCACTGCAATATTCATCATACGTTACCACACAACATACTACAGTTACAGTTCTCATAGAAACTGCCATGCAACCAAAAGATGAACAACGTGTCTTTAGTGATAAAATAGTCAACTCAGCAAATCCATATCTACAACATAAACTATTTTAAACGTATGGTTGATCAACGTGACCAGGGAATCATATTCATCGAGTCGAGGCAAATTGAGTTAGTAATTTTAGGCTTGGAATTAAAGAAATTTAGATTTAAAGAATTCAGTCAGATTTTAGCTTTTAAGTGAAAAACTTGTAAAACCATTTCTAGAAAAACTAAAAAAGAATAAAAATTTAATAAAATAAATTTTTTTTAGCAACTTTGGAACTATGAAAACATAATTATATATTACTATTTTTCCATCGTTGCATTTCACCTGTCAAATTAATTTCCATTTAAGAAATTGAAATTTACGCCAGTTCGACAACAAAACAACGAAAAATACATTTAAAAAAAATTAAATGACCAAAAATCATAAACAGTGTTGATAATGATGACATCGGCAATATCACGTCTCTTAAGAAAAATCTTATTGATTTTGGGCCACAAAAATGTAAAGTTTTCTTTTTTTATCGGTCCTGTTGAAATGGATGATTTTAAGAACTTGAAAAGGGAACGAACAGTCCAATGAATTAAGGCAAGAGTTTGAAAAAGCTTAACCAATTATCTTGCCATAATACAAAATTGAAGTTCTCACAGAAGGTGGCCAAATTCTAACGTTAAAAAATGTCTAATTATTCAAATATTGTCTTTCAACTGCATTATTTAAAACTTTCGTATTTAATGGAAATTCTTAATATCTTTGTTTCGTCCTATAGTCTTCCAATTCATATATCTTGAAAGAATTTTTATTAATTTTTGATGAAGCAAGTGAATAATAAAAAAGTAGAAAAATCTGGTTCTGATGCTTGGAAAACCATACTCGCATTTTCAGAGGCTGAAATGACTCAGCAGTAAAGAGGTACGTCGGTTTATTATTTTTTTTAGATAATACTCTTATAAAGACATATAGCAAAATATTGAGGATTTGTACGAAAAGCTTCGTTTGCTAATCTATAAGATACTCAGAGTTACAGACATAACGGTTTTGAATAAATTACTATAAACAAAGTCATCACAATGGCTGTAAAATATATCCAACCAGCATAAAATTCAACAACTGTTAACACTTACCCACAAACATAACATACCCTTATACAACTAAATGGGTAAAAAAAAAAAAAATTAAATCCACTTATGGCGCTTTTAAACTTACCTGTCATAGTAATAATCCCTGGAAGAATAAATAAAAAGAATAAATTCTTGATTATTAAGTTAAACAGAGCGGGCGCGTATTTACTTAAAAGAAAATGATTTTGTAAATAAAATGTGGAAAGCGACATCAAAGGAATATCATCGTTGTACTTTTTTTTTTTTTTTTTTTTTGGTTAGGTTGTAGGTACAACATACCTTATATTTACAGTGCAATCTACTTATAAGTTACAAGGGATCTAACAAGAATGTACGAGTATAATATGTACGTCAAACAATTTACAATTTATTATATGCTTCTCGATTACTCGAGTGCTCCCACACAAAATGTTACCCCTCCTAAATAATTCCCAGGTAATTATATAAATCATTTAAAAATAAACAAAACTAATTTTCCTCTTGAAAAACAGATTTTCCAAATTATCAATCTGTCATAAAAGTAATAAATTCAGCAAATTTGTGTTGTTGCTTGCCTACTTACAATGGGCATGGTTGCGGGCTATGGGTTAGATATCGATAGCTCTCTTTCTCTCTCCTTCTCTCTCTCTCTAGGATGTACATTCTATACATATTGTAAATTGTAACCGCAATCAAAACAACCGAAAATAAAAAATAAAACGAAAAACCGTTTTTCTTCTCTTTATTTTCCACTTCACTTTCAATGAAATTTAATCAACAATGATGATATTTTTTTTTTTTTTCGGTCGACCATCCTGTGGTATGAGGGGTGGTTTACAACGATTTTTTTTTTGCTTCCTTATTAAATATAATATTTGTTCGAGATGTGGTAACAAGTTAATGGATGTTGTAATAACAACAATAAGATTGATTGCCATACAGCTATACTGTGCCGTGCGTTTGACGTATGATAAATGATCATAATTTTGGGGGATCGTTTTAATTTTTTTCGTTTTTCGTTTTTTAACTTGGAGGGTTCGTTACAATTAATAATTGTTTTAATGTCTTCAATGATAGCGACAATAAGAATAAATAAATAAAAATTTGTACGACAACTTGTGGAAACTGAATTTAGGAATAGAAAAATCTAAAGTGGTTTACATGTTTGTATACGAGTAAATATATTCGGTGCGTCGTCTGTGATGGTTGGAAAATCGATACAATTTTCAATAGACTTTTGGACGTACATATTTATATTTTTGTTCAGTAGTAGGGTGGAAGGAAAAATGACTTCGCAATTAAATTTTATGATTCAACACTTTGTACTTTGGTGGTAATTAATTTGTTTTTTTTTTAAATTTAAAAATAATTTGTAAATTTATTCCAGTTGATTTGAGGAATGGAATATGGGAATAGAACGGTAAAATGTTTTAGGTTTTAATTAAAAAAAAAAAAAAATAAAATGAAATTTGGACGTTATCGATAGGGACTTGTTTTGCACTTACCAATCGTTTCCGGTTTTTGATAAATTTTGTCGTTTCCTGCCGGTTTGGTGTGGTTTTGGTTCTGCCACCATATTTACATCTGAAAAAATACAAAAAAATTTTGTTTAAATTATTGAACGGTAGAACACAATACATAATTAAAAGGACTTGATTTACCCGGGTGCTCCACATTATTATTCCTCATTATATATATATACATATATATATATATATATATATATATATATATATATATATATATATATATATATATATATATATAAATATTCTGTTTTCCCCACATGAAAATTATTTGTGTGCTAGACAAACCTGTATCTGGCAACATTTGCTTCCAGAATAAATAATTTACAGTCTGTCTGTGTCTGTAATAGTGTGGAAAAAAGGAAAATTTTGGCCTATCTTCGTTCTTTACTTTTGTTATTGTGCTGAAATGTTTTTCTTTGGTTCATTCAACAGAGTGGTACAGAATATCAAAGTCAACACAATGATAATAAAGGGCTGCAAAAAAGGGTTAAACATTTTTTTTTTTATTGAACAGTCGTATCCTAAGTATTTTATGGCGCTGAACCCGAATCTGGACATTGAATTACTTTAACAAGTCATTCTTGCCTAAAAGTCTCAAAATAAGTGTTTCTGACTTTTTGCGATTGAGATAACTCAAGAATATAAAACGATTCGGCAAATTTGACAACGGTATAATTCTCGAGTAAATCCTCTAAATTCGGAAAGAGCATTTACCTTCTTTTATGTAGGGTAAACGAAATATAAGAATTGAACGAATATACACTAGAAAAAGAAAATGCTTAATTTAACAAAAAACGAACACTAAAAATCTACATTTACCATAATAAATGATTTAAGAGAGAGGCAGCCAACATTTAAGAAATTTAACGTAATAGTGCGGTATATGGAGTTTACATGTTACTGCCCAGCGAACCTTTAAGAAATAATAAAATTATTATGTGGGTTTTTTAGCTTAATTTGTTTTTATTTTTATTAATATTTAATTAAAAAAACCCAGCGTTTCGACGGCACATCCCGTCATTTTCAAGGTACAATTTATACAAGAAATGTTTTAAAAAATGTTCGTTCAGTTTCGTTAAATTGAAGTGTCAACTAAACAGAGCGAAAATTATCGCGCAAAACTGAAGGAAATGTCAAAAATCCAAATTGCCCGAATTATTAAAGACTTTATAAATTGTAACATCAAATTATGTATTTTCAAATTTATTTATTTTCGTTTTTTTTCTTACGCCACAAGATCTGTGTCTTTTATTATTTATTTTTATGCCCTTTAAGAATTTATGGCTTTTTAAAAATTGAAATAATTTTCGAAGTTCCTCCAATTCCATCGCCAGTTAAAAATTCTACAAAAAATTTTAAAAATATTAATACGAGCTACAGTCACCATCAAAGCAATTGACAAGTTGTGTTACAGTTTCGCTGTCCAACCTGTCAAATTTTCCATAAGCAAAAACTTTCGTTAAATTCTGTTAAATTTCTTAAATGTTCGCTGGTTGGCTCTTTACTCGAGAATTCGACCGCAGCCTGAGTAAAGAAATATGTATACCATGGCCACATAAGGTGTGGATCATATCACCAGATCCTTAACCTTAAAAGTACGTGTATTCATGTCATCCGTAAAACCTCATGTGTTAAACCAAATCCCTTGTAAAAAACGGCTTGCCAAAAAGATTTAGGTGCATTCCAATTTAGAAACAACGGGCGAGTTCACGCCCAACTCGCAAAAGTATTATGTGAAAACGTTTATGTTAAGTATAAATTGAATCATTTCAAGCATCTTCGATGGGCCTGAGAAACCAATGCAGATAGACAGTTGCCGTTCGCTCATGAGTGTGAAGTTTGTCCGAAATTTGTCCTAATTTTTCTCACATGAGAATCTATTGGTTAATTAAATTAAATCTCTCGTTAGTATGAATTTTTTTCAAAATATGAGATTTTCGATATTACCTGAATAAATGACATTTAAAAAAACCATTTGTAATTTTTCAACGTCAAACAACGAAAAATATTTTATTAGGTAAGTGGAAAAATAGAAACTGCTTATCTATACAATATTTACAAAAAGATATTATCAAAAAATTGTTAGTAATGTCGTAACAAGAGCCGTGTGAAATCTGCATTATTGAGACATGGTCATTAGAAGTAAAAAAAGTAGAGCTTTGGCAGATTCGCGGGCATTTGGTGCAGAGCGTTGACGCTATCTCGAGCTATGATCGTTAGAAGTAATCCTAATGGGAGATACCGCGAGGACTTATCGCATAGGTTGGATTCGTTGATGTTTACTCTACGATTCGTGAGAGTGTCGAGAATTTTCCATGACGCTATCTCGCAGATTCGCGAGCACTTATCGTATAACGTTGACTTTGTAGAGGTTTTTTCTAAATTTTGTGAACATTTTGATAAATTTTGTGATAAGTGCTCACGAATCTCCCATAAGGATTACTTCTAAAGATCATAACTCGAGATAGCGTCATGGGAAATTTTCGAGAATTTCATGAAATTTAGAAAAAACTTTAACGAATCCAACGCTATGCGATAATTGCTCGATAATCTGCCATAAGGATTACTTCTAAGGACCATAACTCGAGATACCGTCATTGAAAATTTTCGAAAATTTCATAAAATTTACAGAAAACTTCAACGGATACAATAACTGTATGCGATAAGTGCTCGCGAATTTTTCGTAAGTATTAATTGTACAGACCATAGAGATATCGTTATAGAAAATTTTCAAAACTCTCATGAACAGTGAAGAAAGCATCAACGAATCCACCGCTATGCAACAAGTGCTCGCAAATCCGCAAAAAAAAATTACTTTTAAAGATCAAAACTCGAAATAGCGTCATGGAAACTTTTCGAAACTCTCACGAACCACAGAGAAAACTTTAACGAATCCAATGCTATGTGATAAGTGCTCGCGAATTTTGCATGAGGATTACTTCTAAAGATCATAACTCGAGATAGCGTCATACAAAATTTCATAAAATTTATGAAAAATTTAACGAATCCAACTTTATACGAAAAGTTGCTATCGAATCTGCCATAAGGATTTTCTAAAGACCATAATTCGAGATAGCGTCATGGAAAATTTTCGAAAAATTCATAAAATTTACAGAAAATTACAACTGATGCAACGCTAAGCGATAACGGCTCGCGAATCTGCCATAAAGATTACTTCTAAAGACCATAACTTGAGATACCACCATGAAAACTTTTTGAAAATTTCATTAAATTTAGAGAAACCTTTAACGAATCCAACGCTATGCTATAAGTGCTCGCGAATCTCCCATAAGGATTACTTCTAAAGACCATAACTTGAGCTAGCGTCATGGACAATTTTCGAAACTCTCTCAAACCGTAGAGAAAACTTCAACAAATTCAACGCTATGCAAAAAGTTCGCGCGAATCTCTCATAAGGGTTTCTTCTAAACACAACTCGAGATAACATAATGGAATTTTTTCGAAACTCTCACTATCGGTCTTATCTCGATAAAGAAAAATTCCCTGATACAACATTTCTAGCAATATTGAGATGGTGAGTTTTTTAAATAAAGTATTGCATACACTGTGTTTTCGATTACTAACTAAAGTATTTGTTAGCTTTTGAAATTGAAAAATTACAATTTTCCGTTTTTAAGGGTCGCATAATCAGTAGTCACGAAATATTAAAGAGCTTTACATTTTGCAAAAAATTCATAATAACGAGATATTTTATTTATTTAACCAATACATACTCAGAAGTAAAAAAATAATACAAATAAGTTCGTCCCGATTTTTGTTTTTGTAATTTTAGCACAAAGTTTGGACAAACTTTACAGACTTTAATTGTTTAACTCAAAATTGAAATTCATATTTTATTTGTTTACAAAGAAACATAAAACGACTAAATTTCAGTATAGCCATGTATCGATGAGCTTGAGCACCGCCATTACTCATACAGTAAGTACAGTAGTATACCATTACTCATACATTGCAATCTTGTTGAAGATTCCATATTTAGACTTTTGTGAATGGTCACGGCAAACCCGGTGAACAAAATAAATGGGCATCGCTGATTTGATCAGTTTGAACTAAATGAAATAGGTCGGTTCTATTAGACATAGGCGCTGTTTTGACTGTAAAATCATAGCAGCTGCGTGCATCTTTAGAAAATGTCATGCGAATCTGTTTATTACTTTTATTTTTTAGTTTTTGTTTTCTATGCTCCCCGCATAGCCAAACTCAGCAAAAGTATGAGCAATACTAAATAGTTTACCGATTAGACAATTTCAAAATTGTTATTTAATTATGTATCATTTTCACAGCTCGCTAAGACGTATAATATTTAATATTAAAAGTATGTATGTACTTCTGATTGTTTCTAATGTATTTCCATTTCACTTTTTTGAATCACTTACACTACACATGCATAACTTTTGTGCCTTTCCATTTTAATCTGACGGAAATTGTAATTCGAATTATATAAGTGTGCAAGTTCGGTGCATTTTGTGTTCGTTTTTCTCCTCCATATATAATTTGCAATTTCGTTCGTACCGTATTTTACATAGAATTTTTGACTTACTCCAGCTAAACATGTTTTCACATCAAAAATACTACAATAGAAATTTTAAGAATTTCAAAATTTGTTTAATTTGAAGTACCAATAAATTTAATTTTGTTTAGAAAATTTCTAGAGATATACGGCTTTAACAATTTCGAAAATTAACTTATGAAGACGAAAAAGATACGAATGTACAAAATACTAAGAAAATCAGAATTATTGAAATTTTTCATTGATTTTCAGATAAGAAAATTTCCAAGAATTTGGCCAATTAATTTCAACCAATTAGCAAATTTTCATCAGATCAAGAAATTCAATAATTTCAATGATTTTAAAAGAGTATTTTATAAAGAATTTTATGATCCTTATACCCTAGACATACTGTGGTTTAATAAATCCGATATAGCTAAACTACATAGTTTAAGTATTCTATGCAAAAATAAAGGGATTAGCTAAATCGAGGTTGATACACTGCGGCTAATCTCAAAAAATTCACTAAATCGGTTTTATTAATTTGCAGTGTGTTGGTTTACTTCTTAGGGATAAAACAATAATTTTAAAGAATATAAGAATTTTAAATATTTCTTGGAAAAACTTTGAAAGATGGTTATAGAAATATGGATGAAATAATAGTTTTAAAGTTACGATGTTGAGAGGCCTAAAACCATTTTAAATGGTGATTGGTATATTTTTAAAAACAAAGATTTAAGAACTACACTGTCTCAAAAAATCGTCCGTACACCCCCCTCTGGTATAGAAACATTGATAAAAAAAAACAATTACAAATCAAACAAAAAATTCAGTTTTAATTTTTTAAACTCAAATTACATTTAACAACCTGAAAATAATAGTTATCATGATGTAAATTAGTTTACTTTTACGTTTGAAAAGATTTACTATTTCAACATCCTTAAACGATCTCAAATAATTGTCCGCACACTTGCACTTTTGTGAATATTAACACTTGCACATTAACAATTTATTATTTGTTGTACTCCTATTTTCAACTAACGGTCAATTACGAAATTGGTTTATGCGTAAAAGTTAATTAGTTGTATTTCTTTCATGGTGAATGAAATATTGTCCAGTTAATTAAAAATGTGTGATTCTCGTACCAAAAATAGTGTACATATTGAAAATTTGATCATTGAATTGGAGAGTGAAGGTAAAAGTTTATAGGAAATTTTCAAAATAACTAATCGCCCCCGAGGTTCGATTCCATATATCCAGAACTCCCAAAAAACCAAATCGCTAGAGATGGTTGAGGGGCGTGGTTGCAACCGAAAGCTGAACAAACGTCAAATACATCTAATAGAGAAGAAAATAAAACAGAATCGAAAGCTTAGTGCTCCAGCGATCGCTGCCAAAGTTTAACAATACGAAAAAGGAGCGATAAAACCTCAGACAATATGCGACACGCAAGAAATGTATTTGCCTAAAAAAAAAATATTAAAAGTGCTTGGAATATGCATTGGAATATATGAGTGAGCCCGAAGAGTTCTGGGAAAATGTTATTTTCTCGAAACAAAGTAAATGTAACGTTTTTGGTTCAGTTGGACGAGTTATGGTGTGGCGTAAACCTAACACTGAACCTGAATAAAACGTGGTGGCAGAAGTATAATGGATTGGGAAGCTTTTAGCGGAAGGAGATTTAGGACATTTGACCTTCATTGAACCATAATGAACTGGTATAATTATTTGGATATTTTGAAGGATAATTTGTTAATAAGTACTGAGAAAATGGGACATGGACAAGAGTTTCGCTCTGTACATGACATTGGCCCGAAGCATTCGTCAAAGCTGATCAAGGAATGGTTATTGCACAATGTAAAGTCAACACTTCCTCATCTTCCCCAACAACCAGAATTCAACCCTATTGATAATTTATGCCATTATTTGAAGCGAAAGATCCGTGAATACTAAATTAGAGATAAGGAATAATCAAAACGGGTCATTGGGGAGGTATGGGCAAAAATTTCCCCTCGAAATAACTCGGAAGTTAGCTTTAAAGTTGCAAAGTATCATTACATGAATAGGTTACAACATCAAATATTAGACTTAACCTTTTTACCAAATTCCCTCAACTTCTTTGTGTCTACGTGTAAAAAGTAAATTAATTTACATCATGATAATTATTATTTTCAGGTTGTTAAATGTAATTTGAGTTTAAAAAAATTAAAACTGAATTTTTGCTTTGATTTGTAATTGATTTTTTTATCAATGTTTTCTTAACCGAGTGCTGTACGGACAATTTTTTGAGACAGTGGATGTAGAGAATGAATTGAATTACAGATTTTTGATGCACACAACGCAATGTAATAAGGCATAAGACATATTCTATTGGTTTGTTTATTATTGAATACCTACTTTTATATAAATCAGGTTACAATTTTATGAATATTAATATTTTTAAAAACAATTTAGCTTATTATTTACAATGAAATTATAATAATTAATAAATTGTTTTAAAGTACATTCGACAACGAGTTTTTAAATATATTTCTCGACACAATAAAATGAGTCGATTATTTTGGTTTCAAATGTGTCTCATTGGAATTGTACTTGCGTCGCATAATAAGTAGTTTTTTGCCTTTTATGTGTTCTAAATAAATAAATATTAAATAAAAAATGATCCTAATGCCAATCCATTGGTTGTAGGATTGATGTAGTATTTGGTAAAAACAACTTTTATATTTTCGAAAAAATCATCTACGTAAATTGGGGGTTGGCCACATTATCTCGCAATACAAAATCTATTTTACAAAATCTCGCATTACAAAATCTCACATACAAAATTTTGCGTTTCAAAATCTCGCATTACAAAATCTCGCATTACAAAATCTCGCATTACAAAATCATCTCGCATAAACTTTTTCCCGTAAATATATGAAATCGCGCGATTTCATATATTTACGGGAAAAAGATTATGCGAGATGATTTTGTAATGCGAGCAAATGTTTAGAGTCATTAATCATAAATAACTAATGCAAAATAAAATTTTACAAAACCAAGTAACAGGCAGTCTGTTACTACAATAAGTACAATTTGTTTATTGATTATTGTCACTATATCAATTAGTATTCGGGTTGGCTACATTATCTCACAATACAAAATCTATTTTATCAATTAGTATTCAGTAGTATTCATTAGTAGTTGTAGCTGAAACTAACAGCGCCCTTAAATTCCAAGCAAAAAATTCTGATCAGCCACCATCGATTATAATGAGAGATTCTATTATAAACACTTCCTGCGACCCCCGCATTTATCTTCCAACAGCAAAAGCTCAAAGAATTAAAATTCAACTCGCCCGCCAGGAGAATTATTTGTTTTAACCGAAGAAGAGTTCGATGGCGAAAAAATTATTTTATTGGGAACGATTTCTTCGCTAAAGCTCCTCGCTGAATCCGGTTGTTGGATTATGGATGGTACTTTCGACGTTGTACCATCCATAATGCGACAGCTATTTTCAATACACGGACGTATTGATGGAGAAATATTACCATTGGTATTTTGTTTGAAGAGCAAAAGAGTAGAAAAGTATATGACCAATTATTTTTCAATTTAAAAAAAATTTGCTTGAAAAATGAAATTCATTTAAATCCGACGAGAATAATTTGCGATTTCGAGAAAACAATAGTATCGCCCGCATCATATTTTTTCCAGAAACCAATTTTAAGGGATGTTTATTTCATTTCGGCCAAATTATTTGGCGGAAGATCCAAAAAGAATGGTTGGTACACAAGTATGAGAGCGTCGAATCTTTTTCAATGCAAATTAAATGATAAAAAGCCTTGCTTTTGTGCCAGACTATGAAGTTGCTGCGTATTATGCCAGTTTGTCCAATTAGTATAATGACACAGATGTCAAAAGAATTGGATCATGGTACAAGAAAAATTACATCGGCAATGGCAACCGAGCACCAAGATATAAACTTGAATTTTGGTCTATAGCAGACTCAGGAAATGCTACTGAATGCTTCCCTCGAACGCAAAATAGTGTGGAGGCCTGGCACCGTCGTTCAAAAGTTGTGGTCCGTTAACCTCACACGGGTGCTTATAAAATAATAGAGAATCTAGCAAAGGAAGCGATTTTGGCAAAGCTTAGTATTGATCAACTTAAATCTGGTGTCCAGTTTCCCAAAAAACGAAAGCAAATTAACAAGAATAAAAAAATACAAAGAATATTAAAGAAAAAGGCTACGTATAATATAATAATTAATTAATTATTTTAATTTTCTGTCACTTCTACTTTTTAAATGTTACTTTTGAATTTTTAAAGATAATTGCATATAATAAAATGATTTAATATTAATTTTCCGTCATTGTTATTTTTCAATAATATTTTTGGATTTGCAAGATTTTGTAAAACGAGGTTTAATAATGTGAGATTTTATAATGCGGGATTTTGGAGTGCTCCCGTAAATTGAATGTCCTGCTCCTGGAGCATTGTCTAATAATAAAAACATTTTAAAATCAATATTTTAAGCACAACAATAAGCTTTCAATTCAGGAACAGCGCAATTTTCTACCCAATCTTCATCCCATCCACACTTTTTTATTCGCACGCCAATAAACCGGAGAAGCCGCCTTTTTCACATTTTTAAAAGCTCTTTGTTTTTCAGAATGATAAATAAGAAGCGACTTAAATTTAAAATCACCTTCTGCATTGCCTCCTAAAACAAGTGTAAACCGATCTTTACTGACCTTGTATCCAAAGCACGATTTTTCAGATTTGGAAATGTACCTTCTCCCTGGTAGCCGTTTCCAAAAAAGACCAGTTTCATCGATATTCAGAACTTGCTTAGCAGAATATCCACCTTCTTCAACAATAGTTTTCAGTTCAGCTTTAAATTGATTTGCAGCTGCAACATCTGCACTCGCTGATTCTCCTTTCAAGGCAACATTATACAAACTAATTCGAGTTTTTATACGTTCGAACCAACCTTGGCTGGCTTCGAAGTATTTCTGAATTTTCACTCCTACATGATGGCGAATTCTTTTGAATATCATTAAAAATGCTTACAACTTTATTTTGAATTACCATTTTGCTCAGTGGCATCCTCCGCTGATTTTGATTTTCTATCCAAATGCTAAGAGGGACTCCATTTTTACCAATACTGAACTTCTTATTTTGGTAATTTGCTTTGATTGAAATGGTATAGCAGTTTTAGCAGACTCTCTTATTTGGCCAGCATCTCGATTACAAATTCCTCTTACTGTTGTATAATGTTGTAATTAATCTCAACAACTTTTTCACCAGATTTAAAACGTTTTAATTTTAGTTCCAAACTAATTTGTTTCCGCTTTTGACTTATTTTAATTTTCACAAAATAAATTTCCTACGATTTAACTGCAGCAAACTTTTCAAAACTAACTTTTTATCTCTGAAACGACGAAAATTTATGAACGACGTAACTTCGAAAACGACGCAAATCCAGGTTTTGGTCTAATTGTAAAAAGAGGCATATGTATTGGGTGTTGTGCCTTGATAAAGTTACAAAAAGAAATTAAAAAAAAAAGAAAAAAAAAATAGAAGCGTTTTTGCAATATGGTAAAAGTAGGCCATTTTTGAGCATTTTATTTTGTCTGGTATATAAAGGTCATGTTCAGTCGGCCAAAATTGATAAACAATATCATGATAGCCGAGTTTTCCATGAGAACTGCACTAGAATTCGACAAACTTTAAATTACTTTTATTCTATATAAACCGAAAAAAAATAAATTCATAAAGCGCGAATATGTAGTGTATTTTACATAAATACACATTTTAACTTTAAACATTTCCCCCTTCAGTTATTTCATCAATATTTTCTTATTTCTTGCTGACGTCATTACACGCAACTACACTCAATAAATTCTTGGGTTTATCAAGTGTAACTAAAAAATAAGCTATAATTGTAATTATTTATTGCTGTAACAACTTAAAATGTGTATGCACTACACATTAGCACTTTATGAATTTTTTTTTGCTGTTTACATAAAATAAAAGGAATTTAAAAATTATCGAGTTCTAGTGCAGTTCTCATGGAAAACACGACAGATATTAACTTCACTTCGCAGTATTTTATGTCATGCCTGACTGAACTACCAAAATGAAAAAAGTGATTATACTCGTATACGTCAAATTTCTGTAGATCACCTTTATTTGAGCTACATCAAAACCAATTAATCGCGATTTTTTATAAAATAATAAATAATACCCTTAAAGCTAGCGCACCACAATCCGATGCCAAAATATTTTGTTTTCAAATATGAATTTATTTTGACACTTAAAACTAAAAAAAAAAACTAGTGATAAATGAGTTTGAGGAAAAACGTGATAAAAAAAAATATCATGATAATTTTTGTCACTTTTGCCCAAATAAACACTAGGAAAATGTACAAGTCAGATAAGCATTTCCGTTCTTGTTAAATAATATAATCTTGTTATTTAATAATTTATTAATGTACATTACTGGAAACAGATTTTTTCCCATTTTCCCAGATCTTGTGTTTCAAGGATCGATGGTTAAAGAGGGTCGGATTATGAAAAAATAAATAAACATTTTTAGTTGGTCTTGCTTTCAATAGTAAGAACGCAAACAAACCAATTCGTTTTTGAAATTTCTGTGGAATTAAACAAAAACTGGACATATGCAAAAATCAAAATTTTCAGAAATTACATTTAAAGGTTTGAAAGATACTCGTATCTGAAGAATATGAAAAACGAAAAGGCAACACAGAGTCGTGTCGATTGTCGATCAACATAATAGAAGTAAATGACTGATCTAAAATTATCATTTCTCCCATAACGTGGTGAACGACAGTGTCGCGATAGTAATAACTTTTGCAATATAAATTTAGATATAACTTTGGGTGAACCGGCCAAACTGAAGCAGCAATCGAATGCGGAATTGGGGATACTCAATTGATTTGTTTTAGTGAGCTATTAATTTATTAAATCATAAATTTTAACATTTCTAAATAGGTTTTCAGTACGTTGTTGCGTCGTCTTTGGCTTACCAAGAGGTTGAATTCGGAAATGGATCTTAATTATATTTGATAACCTTTTAACTTACAGATTGTTTCAGATTTTAAATATTTTAAATAATTAAATTTAAATTTCAAGTTAATAGTTGTTCAGTTTGGTTATGGGGGAGGCGGGGAGAGGAGTGGGGTGGCGGTAGCGGTTTATGGGAGATGGACTCCGATAGTTGTGTTTTATTTATAATTTGTTTTTAAAACTTTGAATTAAAAAAAAATTAATTTTAATTCCAAATTTGAATTTAAATAAATTCGACTCTATTTAAGTAAAGTTAAAATAACTTATTAATCTCGATTTCAATTTTCAGGACACGTCGCGGAACCAGTCTCAGGTTTTAATTACAAAATACTAACTATTGACTACTTAGGTGTTTGTAACCCGTATAAAATTAGGGGCTGTTTTATTGTCATTGTTATGCTGGAATATCTAAGATATAATTTATAATTCGTATAGATTATTTGTTTAAGGCTTTTAATTTAGTGATTAATTTGCTGTCCTAGCAATTTAGATGCTTGACTAAAATAATTCTAAAGTAAATTTTGATTTGAGTTTCATTGAATAGGAAACGAACCAGTTTGTTATTAAATAGTAAGTCGAGATAAAATAATTGACTAATTAACCTGACCGGATTTTCGGAAACTTCAAGCATCTAACGGACATTTAGTTTAGAAATTGTGTTGTCTTGTGCTAACTATTTTATCATATTTATTACTAACAAAACATACTTACTCATACTACTAACTATCAACTACTTAGGTGTCTAAAGCCGGGTTGATTCTTTAATACTAATAAACCTTTCCTATCCTTCGGTTTTGTTATGTGCGCAAAGGGTATACAATAGAACCCGGTCCCCTAATACGAGATTACTTGTTTAGGCTTGGGTTTACATTCAAATTAATCACATCTCTGGACACATTCAAATGAAAAGTGGCATGAACCTTAATAAAAGCATTTGAAGCATGATAAACAGATTAACTTTTGCGACGTTCATTATTACGGTCTGGATTCTAGATGCAAGGCAATTCCCCACATTTAAACACACTAGCTTTCTAGCCCAGCAGAAAAAGTCAAATCCAAATTGTTTCCGCAATAATTTGTTTACATTGCTTCAAACTCATTATTTTAATCAAAGCTTAACAAAAATTGCAAAAGTAACATAAATTTAAAAATTGTTAATGATTACCCAATAATTATCGACACGACTGCATATAGATATACTGCAAGATATAATGTCCGTAATCATATGCCATAATTTTTAGCAAGCTTTTTCAAGTTTTATAATATTTTGTGAATTTGTCATGCCTTTTTCCAATTTTCGAACTTGAAATTTGTCCAGGGTGATAATTTTTGGTTTGTTTTTAACAAACTTGTCCTGTCTTCTATGTAACGTTTATTGACTTAGTGACCATACGATTCGTAGTAAGCTTTTATTTCACTTTGACCAGAATGCTTTTGGCTTAAATAAATCAAATAATATAAGAAAATGAAAACGATTTTCTTAAACAGTGTACGTATATCTTGAAATTCAAACGTTTATGAAAATATCTCAGAAAGCATACTGTAGAATTTTTAACGTTTTACTTTAAAATTATGTTTTACAAGGAGACACACATTAATGTGTACACGTGTGTATCTAAAATTTTGTTATCTTTTTTAGTGGCGACGGACAAATTTTCGTTACATCGGTTAACTACCCATTCTAAAACGCTGTATATGTGGCTATAAAACTTTCACTTGTTGTTCAATTGTTTACGTACAGTATATTGCTGCTAGGGTTTGTAAACCGGTTAGAACCGGTCTTAAAAACCCGTTTTTTTTAATAAAATTCAATATCCGAAAAATCGGGTTTTCTGGACAAATAACCGGGTAATTTATGCTTGTTGTTATGAGTGTCCCAAATTCGAAAATTCTGTGATGAAGCTGATTTTAAATTTTGGTACAAAAATTGAAAATTAACTAAGGAAAAAATAAAATCAAAACAATTCTATAAATTATCATCAACTTTTGATGAGTGGACAAGCTGCCAGAAGGGCCAGAAGATCCCTGAATTTTTAAAATTGGATTTGAAATTTATAAATTTAGGCTTAATAATACACGGTAAACACGGAAGTTGTTATTCTTCTAAAACGGGAGAACTAATTGATCAACGACTTAACAAATTTGGAATGGTTTTGAAAAATCATATTATATCCACAACAATTGGCAATGAATCGGAAGCTGAAATTGTTCTATGTATGAACCAAGGGTTACTCGTGGCGCTAGAGATATTTTATATAAAAAATCATCCAAAATGGTGGAAGCAACAATAGAAACTAATGAAGTCGATAAATCTATTCTAGTCTAGTCTATTCTTAAGAATATTATGATGTTGAATATTCTGACTTTTCATTTCATTCCAAGCATAAATTCAGTTCGCAATATTGTATAATTTTTCAAGCCCTGTACGAAATACAATTTTACATTGGACTAATTTTAGAATACAAAACAACTTGGAATACGTTACCACGTATGATCTAACAATTTTTAAAGCTCATTGCATAAAAAAAGCACTGGATGATTTACAAAAATTAAATATGCTCGAAGATCTTTCTTAAATAATGCTTAAATATATTTGTGTTTCTTTGTCACCCTACAAGAAGCACTGGAAGCATCGGGATGAAAAGACGCTACTATAATAATGGCCGAAACCATTGTCACGTTTATGTTGAATAATACATACATATCCTGAAACCAAATCACTCACTTAATCGGGAGTTTCTCTGCCATATTCGTCAAAAAGAGAAATGCTTAATTTTAGCAAGCGATTATTGGAAATATTGTTTCAAATAGAATTAGAAAGTTTGCTCGATAGTAAGGGTAGTGAGATTAACATAACAAATGAGTGTAATGATAATGATGTTGAAATGTTGCTTAATGATGAACTTTACTTGGCTTTTGAAAATGAGTCTGTACAAAAAACACTAGAAGTCGTTAATGTTAACGCTTAAAGAAAAGATTTCATTTTTGCGAAGCAACTGGGAAAAGAAGAAACAACTTATAATTGCTTTTCAATGCGCCTTACTTACATTTAAACCAACTACAACCGACTTAGGGAAGTATCAGGAAATTTTTGCAATTAAATTAGAAGCCGTCTTGTTAGTTTTTGTAATAAAAAAATGAATTTGTATATCTGAATTGGAATTGAAAACAAAAACTATGAAAAAAAACTTTATTTAATGGCGTTTTTTAGCGAACTAACACTATAAGTGCGATTTTATTATAAAATATATTTTTTTCTTTAAAGACCCGGTTTTATCCGGTTAACCGAATTTAAGATTGAAAAAAAACACTTAAAACCGGTTTTAAAAGAAACTCGATTTTTTGCAAACCCTAATAGCTGCTCCTTAAAATCTAGTTTAACTTTCAAATAACCTTTAAGATACCATCAAAATATAAAATAAGTAATATTATCCTCCTTCCCCCTCAAAACTAGGAACTTTTCAAATGAACAAACGGTATAAACTTGGGGACCCTTTTTCTCGACAATATTTGAGTATTGTGCGGCACTATTTTCAGGGTATAATATATGTGTAAAATAATATTCACACACACAACTTTATCTAAACCTTATAATATGTTTTATATGAAAAGCTTGGTTTTTCCTCGTTTCTACTAATTCTTTATAAAATCGTCGTTTTTTATATTAGGGCCTTGTAAAATCAAGGTGGAGATTAGATTTAATTGAGTTCACGTAGAAATGTAGTTTTCAAAGGTTGAGTTTGGGGTTTAGTTTAATGTTGGATTGAGGGTTGAGTTGAGTCGAGTTAGGGTTAAATAGGGATTAATTTAGAGTCGAGTTGAGGGTTTATTGGGAGGTTGTAGCTTTTCGAATCGAGTTGATTTCGAGTTTGAGTTGAAGTTGAGTTAGAGTTAATTTAGCTTGTGTTGGGGTTGAGTGAGGGGTTGGGGAAGTATTTAGGGGTTAGGTCAAGGGTTCATTTGTAAGTTAATTTGGGGTGTAATTGCCAGTTGATTCATTGAGTTGCAAATTGAGGTGGAGGTTGAGCTGTTGATAGAGGTTTAGTTAGGGACTGATTTGGGAGCCGAGTTAATTTTAAGGGCCGACATTTTTGATCAACTCGTGCGGTTTCAGTACTTTATATTTTTAATTTAAGTCTTGTTGATCAAAAATTTATGTAATTAAACATTGTACGCTTACATGTATTTGGAAATTTCTACATATTTCTGTTTGGCAGTTTTTTTTGGACCGAATAAACGCAGTTATTGGGCCCGATTCTGGAACGATAAAATGCATGTTATGTTATTTTATTTCCCCGCTTCCAATATATGAATTTGAGTTGAAAAAAAAATAACATAACATAACATAACGTAAAATTTTGGAAGGCAGAATCGGGAACATTAAAATTTATTTGAAACACCTATTCGTTATATTTAAAGAAGTGTACCTATATTTAAAAAAAATCACAAGCCTGAAGAAAATAAAGTTATTCAATATAAGAACTACGCCATACTTGACCAAATGAGTATTTTTAACAAATTTTCAAAATCAATAGAGCAACACAACTCCAGTTAAAAAAAAATCAGCTGGACAAGTATCCAGGGCTAAAGGATTTAGTATTCTGGAATGAGTGTGACGGCGACTTCAATTGCTATTCTAAGGTGTAATGACTATTCCGGTGGCCCTCACACTTATTCCTGTATGATAAATTCTGTTACCCTGGATTCATAAAATTATGCGTTATCCAGCTGTTTGGAAAGGTTAGAATAAGCTGGCGTAAATTTTCACAAATCATTATCTGTATGTATACACTAAATTGATTCTCTTTGCTTCACGAAAAATTATTAATTCGAGTTTTTAAACTCGAAGATTTTCAAGAATGTTGTAGCGAATTACTGACCATTCAAATTTTACGTATTTAATGTATATGACTAAATAATATAACAATACGATGATGATCATGATGACATACATAATTGTGGTCACCTCACCTCAAAATTTCTACAGCTATAAATTAGTGCGAAAACAAAAGGGTATTAACATTTTGAAATTTAAAACCAACCATCAAAAAAAAAAAAAAAAAAAAAAATCACCACACCAACAACCTAGATTTCGCAGATTTCGTTTCAAGAAGCATACACACACGATACAATATGTGGATGGGCTGAAATGAAAAATGGTGAAATTTTTTAATTTATAATCCAAAATGATTTTATAACTTAAATATGATTCTGTCATGCAAATATACGTGATATTATTTTAATTCGTATTTTGCTTGCTTTTTGTTGTTGTTGTTGTTGTTGCCTTTATAACTATATACTAAATAAAATAATAATAATAATAAAGTTTATTTATTTTTTTTAATTAAGATATTGCTGTTTAACAGTTACAGTTGTTGTGTTCTTGTTAGTGAGCGCGATTTAGTTTTTTTTTTTTTTTTCGAAAATCAGATTGTTATCTAGATAACGTTTTGCTTCGTTTTGTTATGTTTATGTATGATGAATGTGTCAGGCAGGTAGAGCATAGGTATATGATTTATAATGTTTTATTTAGTATGCACATATAAATAAAATAAATACACGAATAGCTACTTGTAACTTAAAATTATAAAATGAAAATAATATTGGGCCTTCGCCAGAAGTAATAACGTTTTCCGCCAAAAAAAAAAAAAAAAAAAATTAAGAAAAACACAAAATGTCTAACGATTCAAAACGCTTAGTCATTTCAATTTTATCCTGACATTAACATATCTATTAAGTCATGCTGTGAATAGATAATAAATCAAATCTCACACACAGGTATATATAGATGAGATTCCTTAACAATAATTAATCATTTTAATTACAAAAAAATTTATAAATAATTTCTTACTTCCAAAGTTACATTGGGCTTTAGAGAAGATAAATTAATAAAAAAAAAACAAAAACTATAATTGTACGACAATGTCATCCATCAGAG
Source organism: Tipula vernalis (assembly GCA_958295665.1). Lineage (NCBI taxonomy): Eukaryota > Metazoa > Arthropoda > Insecta > Diptera > Tipulidae > Tipula > Tipula vernalis. Next base: position 147,983,042 of record OY282560.1, on the reverse strand, counting down.
TAAATAATATAATTATAATTAAAATATAATTTACGTGACGGCAAAGTGGTAGTAATACAAGACAATCGTCATCTTTATGACACTGGAATGGCAATATATAATTTATTATGGGTTTTCACCTTTTTGTTGTTTACCGTATACTCATATATATGTGTATATATACGAGTGTTGTACACTGTGGATGCTGGGCGGAAATTTTTCTTTTATTTTTCATTTCTTAATGTTTCTAGTTTATTTTAATTTAATGAGTGTCATGTAATGTCACCATTGTTTGTGTGTTGTTTATACGAGGGATAAGGTTAAATTTATGATTTTGATGACAAATTGGGAACAGTGGAAAATTTGTATCGTTCGATGTTCGAACTTTTGCGACTTTTTTAAACTGTACTTACATACATATATACAATGTGTACATATATAAATTATAGATTGGAAAATGTAATAAAAATAAAAAAAAAAAACAAATAGAAATTATATATTTGAAATATCTCTTGAGGGAAACATATTATGTCTAGACAACTACATATACGTATGTAAGAATATAAATTCGGGAGAAAACGGGAAAATTCCGCCAAGAAGAAAAAAACAAAAGGAATAACATTCAAACAAAAAAGAAGGAAACCTCAAAATCTTATTATTTTTTATATGGAAATACAATTTTTAAACAATTTCTTTTGTTTTTGTATAATACTTTGTTGCCTTCGTTTCAAAAAGCCCCTTATAGAAAATAGAAAAGCTTTCATATCTCTGTACTGTCATTATCGTATTTTTTTTGTTTTTTTAATTTAAATATTATGAAAGAATATGGAAAACGGTTTTTAGTTTAGAGTTTTCCTTTTTAATCGTCTTTCGGTGTACATATGCAAAATTTTACTTTTCTTAAATATGTTTAAATTTGCATAAAACGGTTTAAGCTAAATTATATCGACGTAAAATGTATTAGACGAAATATGAACGCTTAGCTTCGGCATTGGTTGTTTATAGTCTGAATACCATTCGAACCCATTTCTTAAAATTCACGATTTAGTGAAAAACATTTAATTTGAAGGGACCGTGTAATTTTGAAGGCAATAAATAAGTCATTATATGGCAAAATTAGTATTTAAGTGATCTTCCTTTTAGAATTATTCTAATACCTGTGGAAGTTCCCTTGAAGTTAAACTTTGAAGAGCTTCCCAAAAATGGCTGAATTTTTTTAGAAATATTAATGATTTTATTAATACAATTTTTTTTATAATTTTGCTAGTTCAAGCTTTAACCATTTTACTATGAGTAGCTTTTTGAATTGCTTATTTTAGTCGCATTTGGCGGCTGTTCTACCAGCTCACTGAGCAATATTTCTAACCATTTCCCAACATATTATTTTCCTTCATCTCCATTTAGGAGCATAGGGCGTCTACTAGACTGGACCATCGAACTCTATTTGGGGCTGTTGCATTTAGCTCCACCCATGTTTTCCCGAGATGTTTCGCTTCAGTCAGCACCGTTCTCCTCCAGGTCATTGCTGGTCTTCCAACTTTCCTCTTTCCTTGCGGATTCCATTCCAATGACATTTTAACGTTTCTGTTTATTGTTAATTAATAAACAAACTCTACTTTTAAATTTAGGATCTAATAAATTATATTGGATTTATTTTAATTTAATTTGTTGTTGTGTATTATGTTTTATTGCAAAATTAATTTTATTTATTGCAAATTAATTTTTATAATTTTTGTACAATTTTTTTTTGAATTTTATTTATTCAATCCACCACCATTTTATGTGTTTAATTTTTTTTTGTGCGATGACCAGCGCGCGTTTGTCCGACACCAAATCCGAGATGAGACCGTTTTTTTGTTGTGTGTTTTTTTGTAATTTCGTTTTCGTTGTGTTTTGTTTTGTGTGGTTATATGCCTGTGCCTGAAGACGACAAACAGTGCGCGTTGTCTTCGACTTGTGGCGGTGAACGCATGTACATCCTGGTTATGTCACTTGGTGTCTTTCTCAGCGTGTGCCCTATCCATCTCCATTTCCGTTTCCTGATCTCATTCTCAATGTCCACTTGGTTAGTTTGCCGCAGCAGTTCTTCATTTGTGATGGTATTCGGCCAGAAGCATTTGATTAATCGCCTAAGGCCAGCCATTTATTCACAAATACTTGGAGCTGACAGGACGGATGCATTCCAGATCTTATGGAGCATGTTGAACGTGTTTGTCGCTTTGTTTGATGCGTTGGTTAATTGTCTTCTTCCGTTCCACCTGATCTTGACACAGTACAGCCGAGGTATACGAATTTTTCGACATCTTCTATGGTGTCTTGCTTGGTTGATGCGAAGTGATGCTTTCATCTTGTGCTATTTATTGACATCTTGCGCCTTGATAACTTCTGTAGCTTTTGCTGTATCATATATGTCTGTGTATTTTGTGTTAGCAGGCAGATATCATCTGCGTAGTCGAGATCATTGAGTCTTCTAATTGGATCCTACTGGATTCCGTTTGGTGATGCGATGTCTAGCTTGCGCATGACACTATCCAGTACTATGAGGAACAGTAATGGAGATAAGTACACATCCTTGCTGACGTGTGTTGTAGTATGTGTCACTGTGCCTTCCTTTGTGTTGAACTCTATTTCCAGCATTCCGGTACATTTCTCGGATGAGTTCGGTTATTTTCCTCGGAATGCCTATTTCGCAAAGTGCTTTCCAGATTGCGCTTCTTTTGATGGAATCGAATGCGCGTTCGAAGTCCACGAATAGTAGGTATAGTGGTGAGTTTCATTCGTTGGATTGTTCGATGATAATTCGGACTTGTGCTAATGTGGTTTGTACAGCTTCTTCCTGGTCTGAAACCAGCTGGTTCGTTTCCTTATATGTTGGTTAACAGTTGGTGATATTCGTTCAAGGATGATGATCTTGCTAGTACTTTCATTATGCTGTTAAGGACAGAGATGCCTCGCCAGTTTTTGAATTCTCTTAAGTCGCCTTTCTTTTTTGGAATCGTTATGGTTAAGCCCTCTTTCCGCGGAATTTTTCCGGTATTCCACACTTCTACTAATAGTGCTGTTAGTGCTTCTGCGGTTGTAAACACGTCAACATTGGGTAATTCAGCTGGTTATGTTGTCGGTTCCAGCGGCTTTGTTATTTTTCAGCCTCTTTATGCCACTTGTAACTTTCCCACTCCGTTGGTGGATGGTTAATGGTTTTCTTATAGTTGCCATCTGGAAGCTCCTCAACTGGTTCGCTATCTATGCAGTTGTTCTCAAAGAACTCTTTCCATCTATTTAGTTGTTGGTCGTCTATAGTTTAGGACTTGTCCATTTGAGGAGTCCTTTATAGGTGTAATATATATTTGTAAATTGTCCGGTAACTTTTCTTACATATTGATGTAATAATAATATGTGCGCATATTTCTATTTGCTGCCGCTGATTTGCTATTTTCTTTACTTGTCTAGGAACTGTGTCCTCATATTTTCTTCGAATTTCCGCCGTATTTTGATTTCATAGTTGTATTTTAAGTTGGTGGCGTTCCTCAATTTTCTTCCACGTTTCATCTCTAATCCATGGATTTCTTGTGTTGTCTTTGTAGCCAGCCAAGCACACTTGTAGCAGTTTTTACGTAGGCTTCTTCTAGTTCTTCCCATTTTTGATCTATGGCGCTGGTTTCGTTATTTGGTAGATTGATTTGGAGCGGTTTCATTGAAAGTGTTTTTTATGTCAGTGTTTCTCAATCTATCTATGTTGAATTTCCTCCGATTAGTTCTTGCATTTTTCACAGCAGCTGGTTTTGATTTTGAAGGTTTGGCTATTTACTACCAATTAGTGATCGCTGTTTACATCTGCTTCTCTCATTGCTGACATCTTTTAAGGAGGATATAAACTTCTTATTTATCAGTACATGATCAATTTGATTTCTCGTTCTGCCATCTGGTGATGTCCAGGTGTATTTATGAATATTCTTCTGTGGGAATTTGCTGCCGCCTATGAATATATAGCTGATTTGTGACACAATAGTCGATGAGTCTGTCTCCGTTGTTATTCTTAGCAGAATCTAGTGCCTGCTTACCCATCATGATTGTCGCCATTCCGGTGTTGTCTTATAGGTTTCCGAGTAGTGATTTCTTCCCTTTAGCCGTTGTTAGTATACCTACTACGCCTTGTTCGTGTGTGTCTACTCTAGCAGAGAACATCATATAATGGCCTGCGCTGGTTGTTATGTCGCCACCACTATCATTCCCATCTTACTTCACTGAGGACAAGAATTTCTATGTTATACGGCTTCATTTTCTTCTCAACTAGTGCTAACCTTGATGTTTCCGTTAGAGATCTTATGTTCCAGTTTCCAATTCGTGTTCTAGTTCCAATTCCATCGCACCAATTACAATAAAATAAAATGGAAATCTAAATTTTTAGGATATTTGCCTGCGCAGACAAATGCGTTGAAATTCAGTAAAGTAACTTACAAGAATTTGGAATAAATAACATTAGTATTGTTGCAATAACGACAGATGGTGAAGCACTTTCTGAAGAAGTTGGGATCAGTTTTAAATACACATCATCATTTATGCTGTGCACAAGGCATCCAGCTAGCGGTAATTAAAACTGTAATAATATTTAGTTCAGTGTGACATCTCCCAGGATATTTTATTTTCGGTTATCAATAAAATACGTTGAGTAGTAAAGAGCCTTCACTCACCAAAAGTAATATCGCGCTTCAAAACCACATCATAAATGAATTTGTAAAGAAAATGTCTTTAATTCAAGACAGCAAACCCCGATGGATCAGCTTATTAGCTAAACGCTTTTTCAAATTAAAATATCTTGTTCGATAAAGTTTAATAGACTTAAATATCTTAAGAACATATTATTCTGATGTGCTTCAGTTTCTTTAAGATCCGGTATATTATGACCATGAAAAATTATGGCTTATTTGATAACGATCGTGCGTAAATGGTTGCTTAACCGCAACCGGCTACGCTGAGCGATAAACTGCAGCCGGTCATTAAGAAGCAACAAAAAGTGGATTTTAGCGGAGGGAACACTATGCCAATCAAAGCCAAAAAAACTTTGGGGAAAATCGTACAAAAAGCAATAGATTCCGTTTTAGAGAAGAACCGAATTGGAACTTCGTTTGCTCGTTCATTTGTTCTGATTTTTGAACGAACGCAACCGTAAATGGCCCTTTAGTGTTAAAACATTTATCAACAATGAAACCAACAAATAGCGTGGAGTCCAAAAGAGCTTTTCCTGCTGCGGGGTTAATAGTAGCGAAATTACGATCCAATTTATTTGTTTCTTTCGCGGTTATTTTAGAAAGCAGAAATCTTAAATACATATTTAAGGATAGCTTGTATAATTAAATTATGTAAAAAATTCAAATGTATTTTAATTTTAAACTTAATACTAAGAAGGATCCCCAAATAATTTGAATTTCCTTTAATTAAAAATTAATTGACATGTAAATGTTCCAGATGTGTTATTATCGTTTCAAATTGAGGTGATAGTTACTTGTTTTAACGTGGATTCAAAAGGAAGTGATTTACCGGTAAATTATTATTTTTATAGATGAAACAGACAGAGTAAGACAAAAGGAAAATGTTTCAGATGCGATGGAACCGGAAAGTTTGGGGTAGGTTAAACAAATGTGGCGAATGGAGCGTGCGGCGGGAACCAACTTATTTGTTTCATTATTTGTATCACATTTTGCAGCCGAACAGAGAGAATGAGAAAGAAAATTACTACGAAATTACTGCTTTACTAAATATTAATAATGATATTCGTAGGGCATATGATAAAAAGCAAACATGTTTGCTTGTTCTACTGGATTTTAGTAAAGCTTTATATAAAACTAATCATAAATTGTTGCTTAGCTTAGATACCAATACCACTTCTTCTTCTCTGTTCCTGCTTTGTATTTAATTGCATCATATCTCAACAACCGTAGCCAAACAGTGGTTGTTTTCCAATCGACAAACCGCAAGCACCCGCTAGCAAACCTCTAGTAGAAAGGTTTTTGTCCTTGCTATGGTCGATTGGAACGACTAAAATGGATGATGTTAGTAAAACATACCCTATAAATCGTATATGTTTTGCAATTGCTGTCAAAATTTTAGTGTGGCGAACAATTAAAAATAAAAATATTTTTTTTTAACAGCTTAACCAACGTATTGACAAATACGATAGAAAAATGTTTATTTTTGACACATAAAAAATAAATATTTTTGATATAAAAAAGCGGTTTACCAAGCGGTTCTACACTCAACCGTCTAGCGGCGAAATTTTGCGTAACTGCTTCTAACTGCTCGTGAAAAATAACAAGAGCAGTTACGAGTAGTTCATTGAGCGAAGACAAAAACCTTTCTACTAGCGGTTTGCTAGCGGGTACTTACGATTGGTCGATTGGAAAACAACTAATATCGTTTGGATCGTATGTAAAATCGTTTCTGGCGTACCTCGAGGATCAGTCTTGGGGCTTTCATGATGTTTATTAAAGATAATCCAGGAATTATAGTAAAGCAACCTAGATTATACAAAGCTATATTCTAAAAAACGAAACTTTTATAAATGAATTAGAAATGAGGAAAAACCAAATTTTTGATTAACACATAAAACATATCGGAAATCTTATTTTTCCCCCAAGATGCATAAAAAAAAAAGATAAAGGAAGCAATGATAAATCTGCTGCTGCAGTTATTACGACTCTAGGCCTATTCCACTAGTAAAATTCCACTAGACCCGATTCCACTGCATAAAATTCGACTTGCACAAATCCACTACTTTAACATTCGTAGTTCTTTCTTTAGGTACCTATTATTGTACGTTTAACTTTTGTATAATTAAACGATGTCAACCTGCACAATTTAACTTTTTGATAATCAAACGCATTTAGAGTGGTAAATGGCGCGCGCGACTTACCACCCTAAATGCGTTAGATTATCAGAAAGTTGAATTGCGCAAGTCGAATAGTGCCACTGGAATTGTGTGCAGTGGAATTGTGTCTAGTGGAATTGTGCTGAGAATGTCATATGCGCTTCTAACCTGCATATTATATTCTCGATCCACTGTAGATAGTCAATACATGAGCACACCTTTGAGATTTGTGTTAATTGACTTAGTGTAGTACCGCTTCCAGACCATTTTGGCAAGATTTGTTAATTTTTGAAAATTTGTCATTCGAGCCCAACCCATCATATGAGAATGGCACATACGCTTCTAACCAGCATAATATATTCTCAATCCGTGTAATATATTCACTACATAAGCATATCCTTGAGATTTGTGTTATTTGATTTAATGCGGCACTTTCGACCTGATTTTAGTATTCAAAATTTTTAATGGTTTATTTAATTATATAACGTTTTGATTAATTTCAAATTTGGTTAATTTCGGCAATTTTGTATAACCTTTTTGCATTATTAATTTTAAATCGAAATACGAGAGAATATTGTCTTTTTTGTTATTTCTCATTTAACGCTTTTTGTGTCGCTACATTTTTAACGTCAGTAAATTTTTTTAACAGTTTTTCTATCACTTATTTCTTACACTTTTTTTTAGTGTCAAAATACACTTTAAATTAAGGTTACAAACTTCACACAGTAGGATTAAAATGTTTTTCTTGAATTGTTGTGGTAGATAATTGACGATTTCCAGTTTTTTTTTTTTTTTTGTTTACTGTGGTATCATGATCAGGACATGTATTTCAGTCCAAAAAATGTGCTATGTGCGATGTGCGTTTCCTTTACGTACACGGTGCATAATATACTTTTTGCGATTGTGTTGTGTCAAATATTTTACTTGTGTTAGTGCATTTTTTGTGATCGCAAGTATCAAAACTAATTGAACCGGGCGAAATCGGTTCAAATTTTTGATGCTTACCAAAGTGGGTAAGTGTTGGTAAGTGTTTAGTGTTTATTGAATTTAATATAAATTTTTAAATTAAATTATTTTATTTATTATAGCTTAACGTAATATTTTACAGGTTATTGGTGGTAGGACTATTCCGTTCCAGTCCCAATTGCAGTCCTTACTTCGGGATACTGCTTGTTCTATCGCATTCCATTTGCGGTAGGTTGAGGTGTGGACTTGAAAAATTCCTGAAAAATTCGCAATTCGTACAGCTCGATTATACCAGAAATCTACATAGTTATTGCCTGCATTTGACTTCACATTTTCTTTCTCTATGGTTTATTCTTCGGGCGTTTTATAGTTCTCGCCAGACCCATGCCTTAGTTCAAATTCATTCAGTTTGCTAGCTAAGGATGCAGTACAATTATGCTAATTTGATTAGAATCACTGGCTCGCGCCATGTGCCCATTGATTGCGTGACCTCTGTGAGTTCCAGCCAATCGTACTGTTGTAAATTTAGAAAAGAAATACCTGTAACTAGACTTGCGTTAACAAAATATACCTTAACGCAATCCGAACTCTAACGTAGCGTTACCTGATTTAAGAAATATTCGGTACTTTTATATTCGAAATAAGAAAGTAAGAGTATTTGCAACTATTTAGGAATAATAATTTGTGTTTATGATCGCACAGATTACCTGTCAAGACACCAGGACCAATTTTAGTTAAAGTAATTTTTATTCAACAAATGCAACAAAGCTCAGTTGTAAATAAAACTTGCTTCGGGACTTGAGAATCTAAGAATTATGCGTCTAGATTAGCTCACGGCAATCATATTTTTTACCCTATGGTTTTTGCAATGTCTGTTTTTACAGCAAAAAATGCAAATAATTTTCTTTTTACTTTTATCAATTGACATTAAAAATTAAATAAAAAAACAAAAAAAATGTTCAAATTTATTACTAGAATAGTTCTATACCAACCAAAACTTGGTTTGAAACTATTCATTCCGGAATGAAAAAATACGGCATAGTTGTTGTAAAATTACTAAAGTAAAAATTAAAATCATTAAAATCATTAAAATTTTAATAAATAAAAATTTAAAATAAACAGACACTATTTCGATATAACTTTTTATACAAAATTGTTGTTATAATATACAGTCCGAACCAAAATTATTTGTACCTGATAAATTTTTGATGTAACGTAACGCAAACAACTTTAAAAATAATATAAATAATAAACTTTATGAAAACATTAATTTTAATTCAAAAAATTTAATTACCCTGCTTTACATTTCTATCAAAATTTTTTTTGAAATTTTAGTTCTAGGAGAAGTTACTGTTAATTTTGTTTTTGCCAAAAATTATTTGTACCCACAAATTTGTTCTCAATATTATTTGTGCAGTATGGAAAAAATCAAAATAAAATAGTAAATCAAATAAAGTTCAGATTATTTTTTGCTAATTAAATAATGATATAGTCACTCATATTTTGTATGGAGATGGTCAGATTTTGTTTACCCTCTACAAGATCTAGCAAGTGGTTCAACAATTTGTTGTTAACATCACCTGGAATCTTATCCCGCTCAGTTTTCTGGGCACCCTGCTACACATTTTTTGTATTTTTAGATCATGAATATCTTACACTTTAAATTAAATCTCCGCAAGTTTAAATCGCAACCCTGCCCTGGCCAAGACAAATAATTATATTCAATATTTTTGTAGAATTTCGTTGCAATGACTTTCCTTATGTATGGGAGCATTATTGTACTGAAGAGAAAATTGAGGACCGACTAGTTTATCATCAATCAGGAATGTTACTTAATCAAAGAAACCGAAATAGAACATTCTCCTTGAATAGTTCAGTTTCTAAAGCTGTGTAACGTTTTATTTGCTGCCCAGGGAAAACTAAGCGAGGCAGTATCCACACTAATTGATGCTTGATGTTTATTTAATAATAAAAATATTTCCAATATTATCAAATTAGGTCAAAAGTGTACTAATTTGGACATAAAACAGTTCTCCGTAGATCAAAGGGCTTATCTTATGATGCCCTTCATGTTTCTTTTCCTGACGGTAGATCATATTCCGTTTGTCGGTATGCCCTATAAACTAAAACTTTTCAAGGCCATAGTTCAATTTTGGTTTATTTCATGAAGTAACATTCCTGATTGATTATAAATTAGTCACTCTTCAATTTGCTCTTCAGCACAATTATGCTTCCATACATAAAAAGAGTCATTGGAACGAAATTATACAAAAATCGTGAATATAATTATTTGTTTTGGCCAGGGCAGGTTTTCGATTTCAACTTGCGGAGGTTTAAATTAAAGTGTAAGATATTTATGATTTAAAAATACCAAAAATTTGTAACAGGCAGCCCAGAAAACTGAGCGGGATAAGATTCTAGGCGATGTTAACAACAAATTTTTGAACCACTTGCTAGATCTTAAAGAGGATAAACAAAAACTGACCATCTGCATATAAAATATGAGTGACTATATCACTATTTAATTAGCAAAAAATAATCTTAAATTTATTTGATTTACTATTTTTTTTTGATTTTTTCCATATTGCACAAAAAATATTGAGAACAAATTTGTAGGTATACAAATAATTTTGGCAAAAACAAAATTAACAGTAACTTCTCCTAGAACTAAAATTAAAAAAAAAAAATTGATAGTAATGTAATGCAGGGTAATTAAATTTATTGAATTAAAATTAATGTTTTCAAAAAGTTTATTAATTATATAATTTTAAGAGCCTTTTGCGTTACGTTGCATCAAAAATTTATCAGGTACAAATAATTTTGGTTCGGACTGTATGTATAATTTTTGCCTTAAGGCTGTGTTTCAATTGCAATTGGTTAAAATTGTGACGTTTACGTTTTTTATTTCTCCTTTGTGAAATAAAGCTGAAAAACCAAATACAAGACATACATTTTTAACTGGTCCCCTGATCAGTTAACATTTTTGCGATCAATAAAATACGAAAAATTTAACTTTTTAACTTTTTTTGTGGTTTTTTGTGTGTTTTTATGCCTTAAAGGTAAAAATCTCACATATTCACTGCCTTTTATGTGGGTGTCGCGTCGATTTAGAATTGACGTGACTTTGCGATTTTGTGTTGTTTTTCATTTGGCATTGCCTAAGGACGCCGAAACGGATCAGAAGTATTACTAAGAAAAGTTCTGTACAAAATGACAAACAATTGTTGGCAATTAGGTGTAAGCCTTTGGAAACCTAATTTTTGATAAAGCGGAATGAAGGGTAAACCACATTTTGGATTGAGTCTTGAGTCAAAAACCTTACTAAACGAAAGAAATAACTTATTATGGTTCGAGTCTTAGGTTAAAATACACTTATTTTGGTACGTGTCTTTACTAAAAAAAATTGAAATCTTAGTAGGCCTATTGTTTTATAAGAATCATCTGTTTTGATAAGAATAAACTATTTTTGACATTTGCATGTAAATATTGATTTATAATCAAATGCCAACTTTAATAATTTATATTCTCTGTCTCTGTCTCTGTATATTCTCTGTCAAATCGGGCATCTGCCCTGCAACGTATCGACTTAATTTTAACTTTGTTAATTTGGCGGATTCAAGACGGCCGCCAAAATTAGCAAATTTTCGACGATCATAAAGATCGTTAGAAACATGTCCTTAAAGGTGTTCGGGGTCGCTGATCACGAATTTGAGGTCAGAATTTTTATATTCAAGATAGTGGACGCAAGATGGTGGATCGAAAAAAGACCATTTTTCGACGTTCACAGAAATCAATAAAAACTTGATCTAAGGGGATTTCGGAGATCCTCCAGATCATGTTTTTATTGATTTTCAAAAACAGATGTGTATTTTTGAAAATCGATAAAAACATGATCTAGAGGGTTTTCGGGGTTGAGATCAGAATTTAAAAATTCTATCAATGAAGTACCAGAATCTCGATAAAATTATACTTTTAGATGTTTCTGACATCAGATTCGTGATCAGCGACCCCGAAAATTCTTTAAATCATGTTTTATTGGTTTTCTAAATCATCAAAAAATTGACCAATAATGGCGGCCATCTCTAGTTCGCTGTCTTGAAGTTTCAAATTCTGACCCTAAATTATTAAACACCGACCCCGAAAACTCCCTAGATCAAGGTTATATTGATTTCTATGAACGTCGAAAATTTGATCTATTTCGGCCATATTCGATCCACCATCTTGCGTCCGCCATCTAGAATATTAAAATTCTGCCCTCAAATTCGCTATCAGCGACCCCGAAAACCTTCTAGGACATGTTATTAGCGATCTTTACGAACGTCGAAAATTTGAGAATTTTGGCGGCCATCTTGGATCCGCCATCAAAAAACTAATAAAAAATTTGTAATCAATGACTGCAAAAACTCAACTAAAATTACGTTTTTATAACAGTTTTATTAATAATAAGAGACTTGTATAGCAGATATGGCCTGCCATATTGAAAATTAAAGGACGCCATAAAAATTTTAAGCCCAAAATGTTTATTTATCTCAAAAACAAAATGTGCAGGGGGGTGGCCGATTTGACGGAGAATGCCCCATGTGTATAAAGTATACTTCAGTAATAAATAATAAAAGTGTATGTTTATGAGGCAAACGAATTGATTTCTTCGTTTAATATGACCGCCACTAAAATGTTTATGTTTATCATAAAGACATCGTCTGGCCGATAGGAACTATTGGTAATGGATGAAGGATCAAATGAGGATGTACATAAGCCTACAATTAAATATTCGACTTTGAATGTTTATCAGCACACGATACAATTTAATATCCGAACATGTTCCCATCATTTAAAAATAGCACCACCAGAATCAACCTTTTCACCACTTCAACAAGTTACAGGCAAATTGGCCATATTGGCCAAAATGTATGCAAAAATCATTTAAGAATACCATTTTCATCGTACCTGTCTGATTTTATCAAAAACGGTGCAGAAATAGCCAAGTTCCATACTGGTTGGCCATATTCAAAAATTTTATCTGAAAATCATTAGCGAATCCCATTTCCATTATACCTGTCAAATTTCATGATAATCGGTTAAAAAATAGCTAATTGGCCAATGTATGTAAAGGTAATGCATTACCATGCACTTTAAAAAATAACAACAATAATTTTTTTTGGAAAATTGGCTGTATTATTCAATTCATATTATTGCTACTTTTTAAATTAATGTATTTCTTAGTTTAAGAAATTAGTAGCTACTTTGATAAATATCGAGTTATTTCTAGTTAAAAATATTTCTACCATTATAAAAATTGGCGGTTCGGTGACATAGTTAGCGTAACTAAATCATAACCTAATTCTTAGTGCATTCAAGGTAAATTGTAAATTTCTTAAATGCACATTACTCTTAAATATTCTGGTTTTACATATGCATCATTATTTAGCAGAATTTCAATAAAACAAATATTTGGTTTAAAATGCACATGAAATTGAATTTGACGCAATTTTCGCGTAAGTGTTTATAATTAAAAATATTTTTAAAAATCTCTCTATTATTAAAATAAATAAGTTTATGAACTTTCTAGAACCAAAATGCGTCATTTCAATCGCGAAATTTAAATTGCTGTATTCTTGAAATTCGTCGTCGAAAAATTTCGAGCGGAAAGTAGATGAACTTTTTCGTCTAGAATAAAGTCGGGGAATTTTATTTTGGTATACGTTCAAATGAGAAATTGATTTATAAATGTACGTTTTTTATGAAAAAAAAAACATAAAAACAGGTACAATATCCTCACAATTAGATCCGGTGCTGTCCAGATTGATTGACAATTGAAATGAAATTTTTTCCATTGAAATTGGAATACAGCTTTAAACAGTGCTATCGACAAGTACTTTTTACCACTTTAGTGCCATCGGTATTTTGAATCTGGAATATGACCATTAATTATTTTAATTGGTTTAGAACGAAAAAGAAAAGAAACTAAAAACAGGTCGCAATTGCCATTCAACATAAATTTGTTTAAGTAAATGTATTCGTGAGTTGAAATTGAAATGGTAAAAATAAAATTCGACCAATTTCAAGACTATACATTTATTTGATGGTTAAACTACCGGTGAATTATTTTGAAAGAAATTCAAGAATATGGGCCAAGATTTTTAATTGCATTTTTTTTATGTATTCTGACATTTCCTTCAGTTTGCTACTGCTTAAAATTAAATTAAACAAAACTGAACAAAAGGTTCTTTAAGATTCACCGGTTGTCCCAGGCATTTTCTGTATATCGTATTCTCAAGGTCCTTACTTAGAAATGTTGTATTTTTCAAATCTCAGATGTTATCTATCTAACGAAACGAAATACCACGAGATTGTTTTAACTAAACATCGACATTGCGTAATGTTTCGTTATTCTAATTTCTACTGATCTTTTTAAAGGAGTCGGTACATTTTAAGGTCTTTCATCTTTTATACCTTAAATCTCGTCTACTACATAATATATTTCTAAGCAAATTAATACACACATCAAAAGCACTTAACCAGTGTGTAACCATATTCTTCCCTTGCGTATATATACTATATATCCAAACAAAGAAAAAAAAAGAATTGAGTATACACATAGATTTGAATAAGTCTAACGAGAAAATCTTCCCCGAAAAAAAAATTCCTCCGATCAATCAAATATAAATCATTTTCCTTGTCTACGTACGTCTATATATCTGTCTATGTCTATATGGTTTAAAAATATATAATAATAAAAATCGACATTACAAATAAATTTTTTCAGGTTGTCTGGAACATCTCAAAATAAAGTAAAAAAAAATAAAAAATTAAAATAAAATAGAAAATATTCAAGATACATGAAAATGAAATATTTTTAAAGAAATTCAAATATGTATAACTAAAACATGTACGTACATATAGTCTTAACGTGAATTCGATATAGAAAAAGAATCATTTTGACAGTTACTGATGGTGTATATGTACATTATGATGTATATACGCGGTTACAGTGATTTGATTTGGTTAATAAGAGAAAATTGGTAATATTTATGTTGATTGACATTTGTATTATATGTACACACTGCTTATAGGTGTTATTTGATTTGGTTTGGTTAAATAGCGCCATCGTTCTTAACTTAAATTATTACTTTATACACATAATGTATATATACATAAACGTAAATAATTTTGTTTCTAGAACATGACGAGAAAAAAAAAAACTTAATTAGCATTTACAAACATAAAAATATCTTGATATGCTTTTTGAACAAAATACAGACTTGAATAAGTCTAAATGTTAAATAGGAATACAAAAAAAAAACAGTTTTAATGTCTTTAAAGCTTTTAAGCTTCTTCCCGCTTTTTTCACCCTTCCTCATAACGTACTGCAGAAACAAAAATAAAAATAAATCAAATCATTATATTAAGCCACTGTATATGTATATATACAGACATTCTACTTATATATGTATGTACATACATTCATACATCACATTATTTATACCATAATTAAATGTCTACATAATATTAAAATAATAAAAGTAAAAGAAGAAGACGAATAACATAAAGAAAAATATTTTCCTTAATTCGTTTTTCATTTTCTCCCCTCCCAAAAAAAATAAAAAATAAAAAAAACTTATAAAAAACAACCAAATTAGAAAGAAAATATTTTTCACCGGAAATCTATTTTGTATCAGGCTCCAAAAGCACGACACGCAACACATTCTTGTTGTATAGTTTTTAAATGTTTCCATACAGGGTGGGTGTGCAAGTCCAATACAACGTAGCTATATTAAATTCAACTTTACGATCTAAATATGTGAACCACAGGCTATTATTTAGGTCAAGTTGGTATAGGTAATCACAATGTCAACACCCCAATAAAAAAAAAATTAAAAATTCTATTTAGAACAGCTGCGTATCTTTAATTTTATTTATTTATAATACAGATCAAGATCAGAAGAGTTCTGCCTTGTATATGCGCGATCTATTTTAGTTATTACACATGGATTTCATCATATGAGTTAACTATTTACTAATTTTAAAGTGACATTAACATGTTTAATATGATGATCGTAAAGTGTCATTCTTTGAAATGACGTATTTTTTGCGTTCAATCGTATTTTTGTTAGAATTGGATGTTGTTGTCAGTATAAGCGGCTACTAAATTGGAAATTATTGCGGTTAGAAGCGTTGAATAAATAAAACTAGGCTAAATGAGAATTCACTAGCATTACTGCATGCTTTACTATAAAAAAAATTGATTTACAAAAAAGTAGCAAAATCGCAATTCTGGAAAAACTACCACAACAGCGAAATTCGGAGCAGAAACCAGTAAGATCAAAGCATTAATTACAAACAAATAATAAAGCGCGAGATTATATCGTGAGATCAACCCTAATTCATCAAACAAGAATGTGGTTGCTTTTGGACAGGTTCGTTCACAATGAGGCCAGCAACATTTATAATATAAATGTTTAAGTGCCTAAGTCAATAAACCTCGGCATTGGTTCAGAATTCTTATAACAAATCATGAAAATGCATGATCCAGCATGCAAGGGTTGAATGCCATTACCTGGAGTATCTTCAAAAAGATGTCGAAATACATCTGCTAAAATATATAAGATCCTCTGATTTAGCATATTGAATTTGCCTGCACCGTGATTGAAACAGTCATGTGAAATATCCATCGTGATAAAATACGTTCTTGAAGTGAAACTTTTTTATATGCTGTATGATTCGAAAAAAACAAAAAAATATTGAAATAGAATTCTGTGACGATGACGATCGTGAAATATAACTTTTATGTCGTATTCGATTCACCCAAAAAAAAAAAAAAAATGGAGATGTGGCCAACACACGACTTTCTTTTACGAACAGAGAATTTTTAGAAATTTTATTTTTTATTTATAATTTTTTTTAAATTTTTGGAAACATTTGGTATTAAGTAGTTTTTTGCAAACCTTATATTTTTTAAGATATTTGCAAAATACATTTTCTGGACCAAGCGAGTTGCCACTTCCGGTGAGCCGATTTGGAGTCAAATTCACTGGGACCTCGCCATTTATCAAAAAAATTTAAATCTGAAGTTTCAGTTCGATTAGCTAACCATATGGGCTGTAGAGATGACACAGACTGACATACTGACATACTGACAGAACACCATTTTGAAACCCAATTTTTCGAACTCAGTGGACCTCAAATAGATAAATATCTAAAAATCTCCTGGACCAAAATTTGCATGATTACTTTATTTCACTTACGTTAGAAAAAGTAATACAAAATAATAAATTTCAAAGAAGTTTGCGTAATAAGTGTCTCAAAATTCCCTGCGCGTAGGAGAAAGTGTGTTGGCCACAACTCAATTTAATTTTTTTTTAATTTTCAAATTTTAAAATTTTTTTTTGGAAACATTTTGTACTGTGAATAAGGGGCGCCGGTTTAAATGGTCTTAATATGCTAGCCCAAATGTCAACCTCACCTGCATGTGGTACTTCCTGCTAATTAACTAACGAGGCTCTGGCGACCGAGATACGGCGGAATAACCGACCACCGAGAAATTAGCAAATGATGTTCTCTTCAATGACCCACTACCAACTTGTACTAGTTAGGTTGGTAGTTGATACATAACTAGTTTTAAAGCAATGAATACAACGCAAAAAAGAAACAATACAGAAAGTAGAAACACCCCTGCAAAATGTATAAACTGTAAAGGGCATCATCCTGCAAATTATAGAGGCTGTGAAGTAACCAAAGAACTTCAAAGGCTAAGAAACAAAACGCATAAGTTACCTCAAAACCCTAATGTTTGGTACCAGAGAGAAACCAACTAAAACCCAAGTGGAGCCAAAACCACCAGGTATAGGTACAGAGTCGAAAAATTAATCACAAATTGTACAGCAATCATCTAATTCTATGAACGATAGCCCCCTTGAAAGGATTTGTCGAAGCATAGAAGCCATAAATATACGGCTAGCAAAGCAAGAACGTGGTCTAGAAGCTTTATATAAGCGTCTAGATATGCATCAAACCTTGAACGAGGCAACAGCCCTCATACACTAAAATGAGTAGAACATTAAGAATTGTCACCTGGAACGCGAACGGGCTTGCGCAACATGTTCCAGAATTGGACATTTTTCTAAATTTAGAAATAACAGATATCTGCCTTATATCGGAGAGCCATTTGACAAAAACATCATTTATTAAAATACGTGATTATGAATGTTACCATGCTGTTCACCCAGGAGGAAAACCCAGAGGAGGATCAACAGTAATAGTGAAAAATAATCTCAAACACTATGAAGAACCTAGTATAGAAGAAGAAAGTATGCGAGTTAAAACCATAAAAGTTGAAAATAACAATAATAATGAATACAGTATTTCCTCTATCTACTGCCCTCCACGCTATAATCTAAACAGAGAAGATTATAATAGACTCTTTAGATCACTTGGATCCAATTTTATTATTGGTGGTGACTTTAATGCAAAAAACACCAATTGGGGATCAAGACTTAAACCCATAAAGGGAAAGAGCTATTCGAAGCCGGACGAATAAATAACTGCGAGTTCCACTCTGGAGGACCAACATACTGGCCTGCTGATATAAATAAAATACCAGATCTCATTGATTTCTATGTAATGAAAGGGATCTTCGAGGATTACATGTGCATCGAAAACAGCGAAGGGATATATTCCGATCATACACCTGTTATCATGACTCTCAGCACAATGATAATTAATATGGATAACCTGCCTAAATTAACAAATAATAGAACTAACTGGAACCTATTCCAAGAGCCAATTGAAATGCAAATAAATCTATGAGTGCCGATTAAAACACCGGTACAGTTGGAAGACGAACTAGAGGTATTTAACAGTACTATTCAACAAGCAGCATGGGAAACTTCTCCTACTAAGTAGTCACACCGAATCCCGTTGGAATCAAAATTATCCTATTGAGGTCAGGGAGTTAGTTAGAGAGAAACGGAAGGCAAGAAATACCTGGCAAAGGACACGCGCCCCGGAAGACAATAAAAATCCTCAATTTTCTATGCAATAAACTAAAACAACTTATAAAAGAAATTAATTACGAAACTATTATCAAGTACTTAAATGGTCTCACCGAACATAAAGACACTGATTACTCTCTTTGGAAAGCAACAAAGGGATTAAAAAGAACCAAAATGCATGTGCCGCCTATTAAAAATGGGGAAGGAACCTGGGCCAAAAGCGACAAGCAAAAAGCTATTTTATTTGCAGCTTACTTGGAAGACACCTTTCAACCGTTACCTAGGCAAACAGCAGATGAAAACATAATAACAGTTAGCAAAATTGATGAATGTAATATTCGATCTGTAACATTACAGGAATTAAAAAATGAGATCAATTGTAATTTGAACGCAAAAAACGCTCCAGGATATGATTTAATTACTGGACAAGTAGTAAAAGCCATTCCCGAGAAGGGACTACGAAAATTGGTTCAAATTATCAATGCTGTCTTCAGACTAAAATATGTCCCACGGCAATGGAAGGTTGCTGAAGTAATTATGATCCCCAAACCATGCAAACCAGCGAACGATAAAAAAATCGTACAGACCGATTTCACTACTTTCTGTAATTTCAAAATTATTTGAAAAATTACTGCTCAAGAGACTCAAGCCAATAATAGAAGAGAGAAATTTGATTCCACCACACCAATTTGGATTTAGAGAGAGTCACTCTACGAAAGAACAAGTTCACAGAATAACGGATATAATCGAAGACGCACTTGAGAATAAGAAGATATGCTCCAGCATCTTCTTAGATGTAGCACAAGCTTTCGACAAAGTTAAGCAGTTTTATTAAATTCTTAAATCTTATATCGCAGACCGACATTTCCGTGTAAAATATAACAGAGAGTACTCTGAACTAAGAGAATATCAGCAGGCATTGTTTGATAGCGACCGAAAATCAGGAAGAAAAATGAAAAGAATATTTTCTTCAACATACAACGATTTATTATACATAATTTTGTTACGCTACACTATTTAATACACATAATAAATATAATTCACAATTCACTGAGGAATTATACGTGAGGAATTCATTCCAGTGAGGAATTATACATGGATTAGGAGGAATTATACGTGATTCAATCAAATTCCAGCGAGGAATTATACATGAAGCAAGCAAGAAATAGTGAATTTCGAAGAGTTTGAACTCCGGGTGATTCTCGGAGGTTGAGCTCCATCGTGGGAGTGACATTGCAGGCAGTTCAAAGAATTTGAACTCCGGGTTGATTCTTGGAGGTTGAATTCCAGCGAGGGAGTGGCAATCAGCAACATCAACAGTTCGTAAGTAAAACCAGTGAATTGAAGGTATGTGAATTAGCATAGTGTATCATAGTGTAGCAAACATCGTGTTGATAAAATTAAATGTATAATCAGTAGTTTCAAGGTAAACTAATTCTAAGTTAAGGGAATTTCTGCATATCCGCTGCGTTGTATTTTAATCATATAGAGGGAATTTTTCCGTATAGTTTTGTGTGGCATTCTAAGCCTAGAAAGGGGCATTGTAAATATTCGTGATAATTACAATTTATGAACACACGATTGGGCGACATAATGGCCGATAAGGAAGTTAAGGAATTAATAGCCAAGCGAGGCCTAGCGAAGGGTAGTATAACTCGCTTAGTAACATTTGCAGACAGGATGAATGAAAGGACGCCGCGCAGCGAAATCACTACACGGTTGGAATATCTCGAGCGAGCGTTTGTCGATTTTTTGGAATGTGAAACAAAATTAGCAAAACACGAGGTCGCTTCCGAATTGGATGAATATGAAACAAAATACTTTAACGTGAAAACGAAATTTTTGGATTCAATACAACCAGAGCAGCGACAACAAGAACAAAGCCAAATGGAAGGAATGATGTCGAGGCTTCTACGCGAGCAAAATGAATTTTTAACAAATTTATCATCATCCTTCACCACTTCAATGAACCAAACAATTCAAAACACATCAGAGGAGTCTCACGTTTCCGTCCGGTTGCCAACATTACGTTTACCTAAGTTTTCGGGAAGCTATGAAGATTTTCCAAGTTTTCAAGATATATTTATTGCATCGGTACATAGCAAACTGGGGTTCAGCGACGTACAGAAATTTCAATATTTAAAGGGTCAGTTAGAGGGTGAGGCTGCGGAATTAATCAAACACATAACGGTCTCGGATGCGAACTACAAGCAGGCGTGGGAGAAAATTTGCGAACGATACGACAAAAAAAAACTTGTCCTGAATTCATTAATAAAGTCATTCATCGAACAACCGGTTACGCAACAACCATCAGCAAAAAAGCTTCGACAGCTGTACAATGGGTCAGACGAAGTGAACAGAGCTGTAATAGCGTTAGGTGCAGAAGCTACAAAACGGGATCCATGGTTAATTTACATGTTGCTTAATAAGACTGACGCTGATACTCAGGTGGCATGGGCTCATAAAATGGTGAGCAAGGATTACCCGTCTTACGATGAATTTTTGAAATTCATAAGCGATAGATGTGATGCACTGGAATCCTGTGCTCCGACGAAATCTTCAACAAAATCAGGTACCTTTAAAACTCATCACTTGACGCCAGTAACTTCCACATTAAACAAATGTGTATATTGTCAGGAGTCGCATCGCTTGTGTCATTGTGATAAGTTTAAAAACATGAGCCCGAGTGAACGCCGTGAATTAACAACAAAGCTAAGACTGTGTTTTAACTGCTTATCGGAACGGCATCGTGCAAATGCCTGTCAAAATAAGTTCAATTGTCTAAAATGTAACCGACGACATCATACCTTGCTGCATGAAACAACGACAAGCTCCATTGCGAATCAAATTAGTATGGAAACAGAAGAGACACTAAAATTAGCGCCTAAGCCACCAGTCGAGCAAGTAATTGAAACCAACACGTGCAATGTTGGGAATACAATTCTCCCCACCGCTATTGTAAGAGTAAAAAATTATATTGGGCATACAAGTTGTTGTAGATTATTTTTGGATTCAGGATCACAGGCTTCCTTCATTTCATTATCTTGTGTCAAACGGTTGAATTTAACTCTTAGAAGTTGTCGTTTTCGTATTGAGGGAATTGCCACGTCAAACGTATCAACCATAGGAAGCACAGAACTAAAAATTTACTCGCGATTCGATCCGTGTCAAAGTTTAATTATTAAAGTGTTTGTACTCCCTAAAATTACAACTTTAACTGGAAATCAGGAAATCAATAGCAGTGAATTAGAGTATTTGGCCACTATACCGCTCGCAGATCCGAGATTTCATGAAAGAAGTGATGTCGACATACTATTAGGGGCAGATTACTTCTTCCATGTTCTCAAACCAAACCAATTAAGGCTATTCAAAAATGTTATTGCACAAGAAACGCAATTTGGCTACGTAATTTCAGGTATGTCAAAAGAGAAAAATCAATCCGATAATCAGTTACAACTAAAAAAGGTGTTTAATACTATTATCATTCATGAATTCAGTTTAGATAAATTACTACAAAGGTTTTGGGAGCAAGAGGAACTACCAGAAAACGTGCCATGGACAGCTGAAGAAGAAACTTGTGAATCTCACTTCAAATCTACATACTTCAGGAATCAGGAGGGACGTTTCGTAGTGCAATTACCATTGAAGGAACATTCACCACCTCTAGGGCAATCTTATAAATTAGCGCTACAGCGACTGTTAGCCATGAAACGAATAATGGCTTATATTTTAAAGTGTATTCATACCAGGATACACAAGGTCAAGTCGCCAAGTAAATTGACGATCCTAGATGTGAATGCTGCTGAACTCTCGATAATCCGACATGTCCAACGAACTGAATTTTCTGATGAAATTGAATCTCTCAACAAATACAACAAGGCACCTGTCAAGTCGAAGTTGAAGCAGTTAGCACCATTTATAGATTCTGACAACGTATTACGAGTTGGCGGTCGTCTAGAAAACTCGAAATGTTCGTATGAGACAAAACATCCATTGATTCTGCCAAAAAATCATGAAATTACTAGTTTAATACTCCATGAATTACACAAAAAACATTTACATCCCGCACCGTCGCTGTTAACCGCAATTTCTCACCAAAATTATTGGATTCTAGGAGTTCGTGAAATGTGTCGAAAAATAACTCATAAATGTATTATTTGTTATCGTTATTCTACAAAAAAATCTAGTCAACAAATGGGTTGTTTACCAGCTGCACGAGTATCGCCCAGTAGACCATTTTCTGTAATTGGAATTAACTACGCAGGACCCATACAAATTTCATCTAAAATAGGAAGAGGTGCAAGGTTGATAAAAGGATTTATTGTCATATTTGTCTGTTTCGCTACTAAAGCGTTACACATTGAAATGGCATCATCACTATCTACGCAAGCGTTCATAAATGCTTTAGAGCGTTTTGTTGGACGGAGGGGAGTGCCAATGGAAATATATTCGGACAATGGGTCTAATTTCCTGGGAGCAAACAGAATGTTGCATGAATATTATTCCATATTATCATCAAAGGAGTCCGAAATCAAGATAAATGAATTTGCAAGCAACAAAGGGATTAAATGGCATTTGATTCCACCACTTTCACCTCATTTCGGAGGCATTTGGGAACGAGCTGTGAAGTCAGTCAAGACTCATTTAGTTAAATCCATTGGAAGCACGCATCGCACCTTTGAAGAAATACAAACCATATTGATTCAAATCGAAGGGATTCTCAACTCAAGGCCTTTATGTGCTATCACCAACGAAGACACAAGTAACATTGATGCATTGACGCCGGGACATTTCCTAACGTTAGGACCAATCACAGCATTACCTCATGCAAATTACGACGAAATCAACATGACAAGACTAAATCGATGGGAGCAAACACAAAAAGTTGTGCAGATGTTTTGGCAACGCTATTCCCTTACTTATTTAAATACATTGCAACAGCGGACTAAATGGCATCAAAGAGATCGAAATTTACAAATTAATGATGTTGTTCTACTCTATGACAAAAACGCCCCACCATGTACTTGGCTGTTAGGTCGCGTAAATGAATTACACCCAGGAGCAGACGGGTTAGTAAGAGTTGCCACTGTTCAAACGAAATCGTCCACATATAAACGGCCGATTACAAAATTATTCCGTTTGCCAATTCATGATTAAAAAAAAAAAAAAATCAAAATCAAATTTTGTTTTGGAGGGGAGTATGTTTGATAGCGACCGAAAATCAGGAAGAAAAATGAAAATAATATTTTCTTCAACATACAACGATTTATTATACATAATTTTGTTACGCTACACTATTTAATACACATAATAAATATAATTCACAATTCACTGGTTTGATACAGTACGACTGCAAAGGAAAGAAAATTCACAACATTCCAAAGGTTCGCGCAATACGAAGCGAACCTGTAATTCACTTTGTATGTAATTATAACCTGAAATAAAAACAAAATTTGATTAACATTTAATGTACATAAATTAATACGTAAATAATACTTATCTGTTATTTAAAGGATGTAACCCCTTTAGAACTATCGTAAACTGAAAGATAAATGTAAATTTAGTTTATTTAATATTAATTATAACCAATTTAGGTAAGAATTTATGTAAATATTTACCTTAGCCGTGTTGACAATTTGTGTTTTGACATATTGTTCAAATAATTAAAACAAAATAGTACTAGATCCGCTGTACTAAAAATGTAACTCAATTTGTAGACGTAAAAGAAACAAAAAAAACAATTGCTTAGTTTCGACCGCAAAGTTCGTTGCTATTTTAGCAAAGGGAAATTTATGTTTGTGTTTATGTGTTAGTGTACTATTGCTGATGTGTGTTCTGCGATTTTTGACGTTTGTTTGATATATCAGTTTATCAGTTTTATAACATCGTTTGTGATTTATGTTTTGGTTTTCTGTGCGTTAAATTAAAAATATCTAACAATAATAAACAATTTATATATAATATAAAATATATTACAATATAATTGATTTTTAAAAAATGAATGGCGATTATGTTAGAAATGTGGCTACGGCTGCTATTGCGATAATTATATGTAGTGAAGCAGTCGAACTATTGGGGAAGCAAAAAAGGAAAACTCCCAGGTGGTGGGTTCGTCCTATTTTCTTGGAACAGACAAGAAATGATCACGGAGATCATAATTTTTACTGATGGCTCGGTTCCTTGGCAGTGGGACTTTGTATAAAACTTATACTATATTAAAATAATAAAACCAAAAATGAAAAACAATTAAGTATTTTTATTTTGAACTACTTCATTCATATACGTCATGAAGTACAATTGTGCTGCGTACTTTTCTTTCTGATCCAGCCCCCTTAGAAATATGGCAACCTGCTCACCAAAGTGGTGTTCTACATCATTCACTAACACAGGCCCGTTACCTACCTTATCAACCAATTTATATAAAGGATCTAAAATATTTGGCGTCGTGGAACATGTTGAACGAACGCTGGATTGTCTAACTCTTTTAATTGGTTGGAACTGCATGCTGATTTCTGTTGGTGAATTAATAGAAGCACGGTCGGAACTAAAACTGTCATTTGATTGCCCCTTCTCAGGAATTACAGCATCCAAGCTGCTTTTGTGCCTAAATCATTAAATTATATTTTAGATTTGCTCAAATTATATAATTCTCTTTATTTACATACGCTCGTTTTATAAGAACACTATCCAGTTGCTTTAATTTTTGGAAATGTTTTGGTTCTGGAAAATGTTTAAATTTTGTCCCGCTGGTTTGCTCTTTTTGTATAGAATTTTTATACCGCGTGTAGTTATTTCGTAGGTTCTTAAAAATATCTTGAGCGAAATCTATTTCTATATTTATATAGTCAAATTTAGATTGAAGCTCAGCACACACTTCCTTCCAAAGGTTGGTTAAAATAGAAGGTGTGCGATTTTTTATTGGTAAGGTATAGTCAAATAATGGGGGCCGATCGAATACGGCATCCAACAATTCACTTTCAAAGTCATACCGATTATTTTGCAAGAGGTTATTACGAATTTTTTGTTTCCCAGTATCTCTCTTATTGGGCTTTAAACAATGGTTGTTTTCAGTAACTGAATTAGTAATCTCTGCATCGAGTATTGTTTCTTCATTATATAAATATTCGATTTCGATGTCAGACATACTAGAAGAATGAAAATCATATAGAATGAAAATTCTTATTACACATAACGATATATAATATACAATATACGTATATCAATACTTTCGGTACTTACATGTAATTTTATTTTAATCTCAAATTTTTATTAAAATGAATACAATATTGTTTTTAAATTATTTACTGTACAGCAATAATAAAATAGTATACAAGAGAACTGTCATTCATAAGTAGGGATGAACAATTTTTGAAATTTTTTTGAGGAAATTTTATATTTTAGTACTAATGTAAAAATAGCAATCAAAAAACATCTATGAATTAGTACTTTTTGGTTGTTATTTTGAATGTTTTTTTTATTTGTGTAGGTTACAAATTTTGTGTCGATACACACTTTTTTTGCATATGTATACTATCCGTGTGAGGAGCGTTGCTAAAATAGCAACGAACTTTGCGGTCGAAACTAGGACTTAAGGAATGCTCGACGGGAGAAAATAAAATGTGTGTTGAACAAAACGAACACTGCAAGTCGAGATTTCCTATGTGCAACACGTCAAGCACAATTAACCGCATTGTAATAAAAAATAATAAAATTAAAAATAAAATCAAATAAAAATTTATACAGTCCACTTCATTACTTTTATTTAAAAAGGAAAGGTTTGTTCATCTTTTTGTAAGGCGGTGATTGTGTGCGGCACAGACATACCACAGGGTAGCATACTGGGCCCTTTATTGTACATCCTGTACACCAGAGATATGCCAAATACAGAAGGTGCCACCATAGCAACATTTGCAGACGATGCAGCTATTCCGGCCACTTGAAAGTGTATATCAGAAGTAACGATCAAACTTCAAGAAGAAACCGACACAGTGAGTAGTTGGACAAAGAAATGGCGCATTAGCCTAAACGAAGCAAAATCGGTTCACGTAAACTTCATAAACCAGAAAGTTAACTGGATTCCAGTGGAACTTAATTCAAGGCCGGTTCCAAATGCAAATACAGCCAAATACCTCGGCATGACTCTTGATTGCAAGCTTAGATGGAAAGAGCATGTTAAAAAGAAAAAAGAAGAATTGAACATCAATTATAGGAAAATGTATTGGCTAATAGGTAGAAACTCTCAGCTTACAATACATAACAAATTGCTATTATATCAGCAAATACTTAAACCAGTATGGACCTACGGTATTCAACTTTGGGGTTGTACCCAGAAGACAAATGTACAAATGATTCAATGTTTTCAAAACAAAGTGCTGCGTGGCATTGTAAACGCACCATGGTACATTAGAAATGATAACCTCCATAGGGACTTAAACATGGAATATGTAAGTGAAGAAATACAAAATCATGCGAAGAAACACATTCAGCGGATATCTCAGCACCAAAATGCAGAAATACGAAGTTTGTTGGATACCACTAATGCAGTAAGAAGACTTCAAAGGCAGAAACCTTTGGAATTGGGCAGTTGTATTTAATTAGGATAGAGAAAAATAATTACTATGTTAATTCAAACGGGAGAAACCATTGGGCTACTGCCCATCAAATGTGAATATTCATTTAAGAAAGATAAATTACTAATGCCCGGTTTCACAAAATAATAGCAATCTCTAGTTAAATAATATTCCCTCCCTTTCATTTTTTATTAAATTGCGATTTATTTCATAATACAAATTCAGCGCTTGCTAATTTTATTTCTTTTTTTACATCAACATTTTAACTAGAGAGTTAAATATTTAACTGCCCAATTTCATCGAGCTCAATATTTAGCTGAATGCTAAATACTTCTATGTAAAAAAAAATATTATCAACTTGCATAGAATTTGTATTACGAGTATGAAACAAAACGTAATTTTATAAAAGAAGAAAGGGAGAAAATACTATTTAACTAGGGATTGAATATTTTTTTGTGAAACCGGGCATAAATGATTTGTACAGACTGACAGACTGACAGACTGACAGACTGACAGACTAACAGACTGACAGACTGACAGACTGACAGACTGACAGACTGACAGACTGATAGACTGACAGACTGACAGACTTACAGACTGACAGACTTACAGACTGACAGACTGACAGACTGACAGACTGACAGACTGACAGACTGACAGACTGACAGACTGACAGACTGACAGACTGACAGACTGACAGACTGACAGACTGACAGACTGACAGACTGACAGACTGACAGACTGACAGACTGACAGACTGACAGACTGACAGACTGACAGACTGACAGACTGACAGACTGACAGACTGACAGACTGACAGACTGACAGACTGACAGACTGACAGACTGACAGACTGACAGACTGACAGACTGACAGACTGACAGACTGACAGACTGACAGACTGACAGACTGACAGACTGACAGACTGACAGACTGACAGACTGACAGACTGACAGACTGACAGACTGACAGACTGACAGACTGACAGACTGACAGACTGACAGACTGACAGACTGACAGACTGACAGACTGACAGACTGACAGACTGACAGACTGACAGACTGACAGACTGATAGACTGACAGACTGACAGACAGACATCATTTCGAAACCCTTTTTGTCGGACTCAAGGGACCTCAAAACAGATACATCTCTAAAAATCTAAAGGTCCAAAATTTTCATGATTAGTATACTTTATTTTACTAGAGTAAAAGAAAGTAAAAAAAAATCAATCAGTGACGTATTCGATTGATTTTTCTGCTGTCAAAAGTTATTCGATTCGAAAATAAAAAAATTTAATTGTAATAATAAATAAAATAAAAAATTAAAAAATATTACAGAATACAGAAATATGTCCGTGTAAGTTTTTAAAAATTATTTATACATTTATTATAGGAAAATGTGTGTAGAAAATATCAGAAATCATCAAAACGTCAATACCATTATAACCACTACAAAGCTTTTTTACGTACGTGAAATTTGTCCTAAGTTGCCTTAAGTTGTCCTAAGTGTTTTTTAAATGTGTTGATGTAAAAGTTTCGTTATTACGAATTTATTTAATTCATATTGAAATAATAAAAATTATGCTTAAGATTATTTACTCTTACAAAACAAATTTAGATTTTTTCTATGGGGCGATATATTCTGATGGTGAATGAATTACCACATAATTTAATTTACCGATTTTGTTAAGGCCACTGACATGACTTATTTAATATCTTCAGCCTAACACAAAATTTACTCGACGTATTATGTACAAATAGCAATCAATAAAGTTTACAGTCCCGCTGTTTAAATATTTTACAAATAGCTACATAGTAGTCTATCTAGTTAGTAAAACTTCCTTGACGCCTGTTCATAGAATGGCACTTAAATCAATCATGTAAAAACATGAAAAAAGAACATCATGATATTCTAATTCCAACTAATAATATTGTTCAATAACTCACACAATGAGTTTTATTTTTTAAATTCAACTCATCCATCAAACACATCACTATAATTTTCTAAACCAAAAAGCAAAAAAAAAAATCCCTAACTTTAAAAAAAAAAAATCGCAAATTAAATCGCACACACAACAATCACAATTGACTGACTGTTGCGCGTTTATCCATAAAAAAAAAAACGCAATGAAAAAATTAAATTTAAATTTACTGTCAATTTTATTGCCAATAAAAATATATAAAACGCTTATTTATTCATTTATTTTATTTTTTTTTTTTACATATTTTATTTAAATAAATCACAAATAAAAAAAACCGAATTTTTTTATATTTTTAATAAATTAAATTAAATATGTCGACATATTTTAATGCCATCATAAGGAATTTGTTTTTTTTTTTTTTGTATAACTTTCTTATTTTTATTTTATTACCACTATTATTTAAAGATGATTAATTGTTATAATTAAAAAGTAACAACCAACATGTAAATAAATAAAATTAAAAATGTACTTTTAACACTCTTCAAATTATCGTTTAATTTCGAATCAACAAAATTATAAAAAAAAATAAAAATAAAAAAATTGATTGATTAATTGATCTTGAGATAAATCTATAGAAGATAATTTATTTGGTGAAGATGTTTTTTTTTGTCTGTTAACATGATCACTGCGTCGTTGTGTTATGTAATGCTGGTTTTATCACCTTATCCTACTTGCCATCAGACTATTAAATTTTTTTTTTTTTTTTGAACTAACTCGACAAACCTATTGACAAACATGTTATTGTAGTATAGGGTAGTATTTTTAATAAATATTTTTGCCGCTCAAGGCTTGAGTGTGACCATCTTCAGCGTAAATCAAGGCAGAATATAAAGAAAACTTTTCTGAATCAGGTGAAACTTGGTCGAATTTCCAAAGGCGACCAGTAAAATATAGAAGATAACCGAAATTTCGATAAACTATAATTCAGTTTTGAATTAATAGGTAAAATCTAACCAGAATAAAAAAGTTTCCCTAAATAAATTTACAAATTTGTTAAAATTTTGGGTCAACACTCAAACGACGAAAGATTACCGTCTTGAAAATTATCCTAGATCTTTCTACCAGAAAAATTTGAAATTACTTCCGATAATACGAACGTACAAACCGTTTAAAATATGCGAGCGTAAAAAACCGTTCATATAAATAGATGAATGTGTTAAAATATTTGTTTTTTGGTCAGTGTTGTGGTAGCTCTACTAATTTTTTGTTTCGGACAGTAAGAGGTTCTATTGTCGGCCGAATGTCGAAAGGCCGAACGCCGAAAGACCGAATGTCGAAAGGCCGAATGTCGAAAGACCGCAATGGTCGAAAGTCCAAATGTCGAAAGATCGAAAGGGTCGAATGGCCGAATATCGAAAGGCGAATGTCGAAAGACCGTTTGTGTCGAAATTGATTTTAATTTTTCGGGATCCTCCCTTTATATCGACTAAAATAAAGTCGATGGACAAAATGTTGATTTTTTTAAAATGAAAATTTGTTTTTTTGGTAATATGTCGACTGGCCAAAATGTCGATTTAGGAAATGTTGAATTCAAAAAATCAGCAAAAATATCTATATGTATTCTAACCAAAATAAAAGACAATTAACATGAAAATTTCAATTTTTTTTATCAGAATAAAACTGAAACTTGTAGTATCGTAAGTAAAGGAGTTTGTCATACTAACAAAATATAAATATTTGGTTACTCTTGATAGGTTGATGAACAAAAATGAATATTAAAACAGTAATTAGCAACAAAGGAGGTGTAAAGCTTGTAGTTGATGGGTTTATATATAGAACAGACAAAGTTTCATATGGTGTTTACCGCAGGCGTTGTGAAGAAACTAATATTTGTAAGGCACGTGTTAGTACTAAGCTGGAAAATTCAGAATACAAAATATGGAAGGATCCAACGGAGCACTCGCATGAGCCTTTTGATTTCAAATTTGAAAAGTATAGAACGAAACATGCCGTTAAAACAATGGCTAAAAAACTTCAATAAATAAGCCATCTCAAATTATAATTGAATCCGTTGTCCTTTGCAAAGAAAATTGCAGGGTTTGTTTACCAAAAGCGGAAGCCCAGAAAAAGAAAATTTCAATGGTAAGATCTGCTGCTGGAGAACAAGAACCGACCAACCTAGAAGGAATTGATATTCCTAATAGATGTAAAAATATTGAAGGGGCAAATTTTGTGCTCGCTGAAAAGCCGTCCAAAAAAGAAAAAATTATTATTTTGGGAACTTTAGAAAACTTGAAATTACTTGGTAATTCAAGAGTTTGGCTGGTGGATAGCACATTTGCCGTAGTACCATCTATAATGAGGCAAATTTTTACCATTCACTGTAAAGTGGATGATGGGATGATTGTTCCAATGGTATAATGCTTAATGTCCAACAAAAAAAAAACAGTGTTCACTGAAATATTTTATGAGATACGTCGAATTTCATGCGATAAAAATATAAATCAGACACCAGAATACATTATCTCAGATTTTGAAAAGGCGAGTGTGAGTGCTGCAAAAGTTTTCTTCCCAACCACCCACTTCAATGGTTTTTTTTTCCACTTCGGCCAAATAATATGGCGAAAAATACAGGCAGAAGGATTGGCAGCAAAATATGGCAAAAAAGAAGGATTTAGTATTCAAATGCGAATGCTTAAATGTTTGGGATACTTGGGTGAGGACGAAATCCCGGAAGATTACGAGGAATTAAAAAAATCATTGTCGATTAAATGCCACAAAATTACCGAGTGGTTTGAGAAAAATTATGTGTATGGTAAAATACGAAACCAGACAACTAAAAGAAAATTTTGTTCCTTATCCGCCACAATTTTGGTTTATACTCGACCTTATACATGAACAACTTCCAAAAACTTAGAATATTGTGGAGAGTTGGCATTGAAGGCTTAAAATACTCTTGGACAAAATGTCGATTCTAAAATGTCGACTTGGAGAAATTGTCGATGCTAAAAGAGTTTGCGCAAAATTTATTTTAACATCGACAATTTCTCCAAGTCGACATTTTCGAATCGACATTTTATAAAGCAATATTTTGTCCAAGTCGACATTTTTCTACTCGATGTTTTTGTAGTCGACATTTGTGGTACCATCATTTGGAAATTCGACATTACATACCCAACCCTAATTTTTCATCTTTTTATGAATGAAAATTTTCAAAATTTACATTTTTATGAAAACCAAAATTTATATTTTTATCAAAATTTTTATATAAAAATGTTTAATAGTAAATCGCCTTAAATATTAAAATCTTCTTACTTTTTTTTTGTCATATAATTAAAAATTAATCAATTATCCCACGCTGAATAGTACACATAGTTTTAAACAAATTACAGTTATTTAAAATTAAATAGTGACGCAGAGACACAGCTCGGTAGGAATAGGGTTATAATACAAAATTTGATCACATTAATATGGTATTCGACCCATTCGGCCTTTAGACATTCGGTCCTTTCAACACTTTCGGCCTTTCGACCCAATCAGAGATTAGGCATTCAGCCTTTCGGCACATTCGGCCATACGACATTCGACCTTTCGACATTCGGCCTTCCGACCCATTCGCCCTTTCGGCGTTCGGCCTTTAGACAATCGGCTTTGCGCCATTCGGTCTTCCAACATCGAACGCAATAAATGCATCGTTCTCTTGTGTTCTATAATAAAAATACAACCGGTTTGCTTATTACAATTTTGATTGCTTTAATAAATGTATTGCCTTCTCGTAGACTATAAGGTCAAAAAATCTCTTTTGGGCAAGATTATGGTAGCGTTGTAAATTTGTAATGTTGGTGTAGTAAGGTGTCCAATATGCTACCTCTAAGCAACTTTGAATCTTACCGGTTTTCGTGGAAATTTGCTATGTTGGTTTGCTTAAACAATCAAAATAAAATCTAAAAATTATTTATTAATAATTATTATTTTGGTCAAGACCGTGCTGTATTAGCCCTGAATCAGGATTGCAAGTAATCTGGATTTTGAATTGCTCCAGAGGCATTCAATAGCACGTCCTTTTCATTGTAAACTACAAACAGATAATTAACAAAGACAGCTAGTCTTATTCGGAATTAATCTAGCGACATACAATGGAAAATTTAAAGGAATCCGTGATATAAACTAACTCGACATGTGATTTTTGAATCAACGCTTTAAATAATACTGTAATAAATAAAAAGCCTAGTCGGAAGTCGGAAGTAATTTCAAATTTTCCTGGGATGAAAGTCTGAACTAAAAAATAATAATAATAAAGTTTAATAAAAAAATTAAGCTAAGATTTGCCTTGAGAATGGTTCAAAAAATCGAAAATTTGGCATTCACGTTTTTAAAAGGAGGTTTATAATTTAGCCATTATTATATGGAGAAAAATACGTGAAATCACAAATTATTTATATGGGACAGAAGTCATGTTTTAAATTTATGATTTTTACATTCTGTCAATAAAGTACCGGGAATTGTTAATTTAAAATGCCTGCGCTAAAGGGATTTAAAACTTTTTTATTTTCGTAGATTGGTAGGACTGTCTTTCATTATGATGCCAACTTTGAGTGCGATTTGTCAACCAGCTTGTTTACAGCTGTTGGTTAAGTCAGTCGACCTTATTAGTGTACGACGATTTTTACGATGGACGAAATTATTGAAAAAAGGTTTTGCCTTAAATTTTGTGTTGCAAACGAAATTTATTGTGCTGATGCGAAAAACGTGTCCGGAATTATGGGAAAAAAACTCGTGAAGTTTACACGATTATAGTGCGATATCACACCGAGCTGCGATTGTGAACAAATATAAGGCCAACAATTCAAATAACACCATCGTTCAACTACCACATTCGCCTGATTTAGCACCAACTGACTTTTTCCTGTTTCCCAGACTCAAATTGCTACTGGCTTCAATGGAGTCAAAACGGCTGTGGAACCCGTTTTGACTCCATTGAAGCCATAAAAGAAATTTCTTTTGAGGGCGACAAAATAAATTTGTATGATTGAACTTGAAATTTGTGTTTTATTTAGCAATTCCCCGTACTTTTTTGACAGAATGTATGTTTTGAATGTGTAACACTAAGTAAAACCGAAGGAAAGTATCATATGCATCCTAGTTTCATACGTGTTATTTTCTAGTGAATTGCCATCCAACAAGTAGTTACAAAATATTAATTCATGATGGAATTTTAATGTAGCTGGGTCTTGATATGTCTGATCGATGTGAATCCAAAAGGAAAATTCTGCTGTGTTATCTGTTTATAATTCAAAAAAATGCTCTTTTATTCAAAAGAATGCTCTTTTTCATAAACAAAAATTTAATATGGATTTTTTTCAAAAAATTTATACAAAACAAGAACACAATCCCTTTCAATCGAACTGACAAATATTAAAATCGGTTAAGTGGTTTTTGAGAACGAGCTCTTCGCAAATTTAAATTTTCACGAAAAATAGAAAACGGCAAATCACCATGTATCGAAACAGAGTGACGTAAAGGGAAACAACACAATGTGGGTGGAGTTATTTCATAAGAAGAACATTTTCACCAACTATCATCAAAATCAAAAGGGGTGAAGCCAAAATTTGTGATTTTTTGATTGTTTTCGTATGGAATCGCTGACGTTTCAAAATAAATCTATTCCGCCACAACTTCACGTACAAAACTAAACTATTCCACTCCAAATATATCCGTTAAAAACAAAATACGCTTATTCCAAATTTTGGCGGGAAATTCCTTTATGTGAAAAAAGTCCTATGAGAAAAATCATTAAATCACTGTATTTATTACAAAGTGGTTGATTTGTACAAGCTGCTCCTGTTTTTAAATTTTACATTTTAGTAAATAATTTCTAACTATTCTTTGAAAAATAATGAATGAATCGCCCATTATCACCCAACATTCTCGTAGAAAAAAATTAATATTCACAATCGAAAAATATCAATGGCTAAAATTGCAAGGTAGGTTATTGTTTGATTAGGATGTACCTCTTAAATTATAAGAGTACTAATATTATTTCGATTCACATCTAGATACAAATGGCAAAGGTTACCGGAGATGTCTAAATGCAAATATAACGATCGGAGTTCTTTCAAGTGCAGCCAACTTAAATTGGGCGACGCACGATACTTTTCAGATGGTTTTTATAATAATCACTCGAAACAAGCACAAGATGCTTTTATTTTAACGTATTGTACGGTAGAAAAACCACATAGAACAGATCGCAATTCAAAACAAGGTGTTCGTGTGGGATTCTCCGTGAAATACAACATTCGAATGCGATCAAAATTAAATTTAAAAGTGTGTTTCAATTCAATCCTCAAAACCAGCCAGCACATATAAAAATTAGCCAACTGCTCACTATATCTTAATCTAACCCCAACACAAGTCCAACTCAACTTCAACTTAACCCGCAAATTGACCCCTGACTTAACACTTTCAAGCATATAGAAAAAATTGGTAAATATTTCTTTAACCAGGTATTTTGGGTCAATTCGTATGGTAGGTACCCGACCCTCTTGAGGCACATGTTCCAAAAGCTTTTCAAATTTCGGTCTTGCCCATAGAAACAGATTGGCAAAAAAAAATTCTAAATCGACCAAGCCGTTCTCGAGATATCATGAGTACGGACCAACAGACATCCAGACAGACGGACGGCCATTTTTTTTTTGCTGTTTTAGACTCAGGGACTTTCAAAACGTCAAGAAAAATGGTTTTGGACCAAGTAAATTTTTGATCATTTTTGCAGAACATGGCCGACTATTTATTTCTTACTACATACAAATTTAAATGCCTCTCGACATGTAAAAGTCAAAAACTCATAACACCGAATGAAACACCGTAATTTGTGTTTAACAGGTCGATGAAAAATAGTCCATCGCGTGGATGGATATGACGTTCAGGAGCTTCCAGATTTAAGCGAGCAGCTCGGTAGAATCGATTCAAAGACTGGAAATATCACTAATAAATATTGCTGAAGCTATTAGCCGTCGTTAATCTAACCGGTGTAGGTTCAATAG
Organism: Tipula vernalis; assembly: GCA_958295665.1. Lineage (NCBI taxonomy): Eukaryota > Metazoa > Arthropoda > Insecta > Diptera > Tipulidae > Tipula > Tipula vernalis. The sequence continues at coordinate 147,946,705 of OY282560.1, read as the reverse complement.
ATTTTAGTGATCTTTATAAGGTGACAGTGGTAAAATGGTGACCATAGCGGCGATGCATATTCCAAAATAGCACCAACAAAAGTAACGTACGGTGATGTTGCAGTTTTCGGGTCAGTAAAGACCTTGCAGTTCCCCTTAATGAAGTCGAATAAAATGCATAATTTACATGCCAGGTGTGGCATCGGATGAAAAAATTGTACCAGATAGAATATGAACTCGGTCAAAAAAAAAAAAAGGAAAACAAAAGGCGTCTTACACATACTAAAGCTGCTAACCCGGGCGAAAATCATCATATCGTAGGCGAAAAGGGGGCATCTGCTCTGATTTGAATTGAGCAGATGCAATATCGATGATAAGCAATGTAACGAATGTATAATAACAAGCAATGTAAGCTTGAGGTACGCCAGATGTCGCGTGAAATAGTTGAGAACAAGAAGCAAAAATCTTAACGGATTGCCAGAGGTCAAAAATGTAAGATTGAAACTTAAATCTAAAACCTTGGGTATGATGGAGAGAATTGTCTTCCTTCGATAATTACTTACCTCTGTTCTGCTACCTGCCTTGAAGATGGGACGGATGCAGGTAATTTTGCAAGCCTTAGGAAAACCCACTAAGTAGACATTCATTAAATATGGCGGTAATTGAACGCAAACTCTTAGCACAATACTTGATAAGGAACGGTAACCAGCATCACGGTTAACATCAAGGTTAAGTAAGCAATGTTTGCAGCTTCTTGATCAGTAAATTGAAAATATTTAAGGTCCACGAGACTGTGAGCATTTAAAGACATGCTAAGGGGCATCGTAGCTGCTCCTCGATTCGTGCTATGTACTGGTTTTATTAGAACCAATTAAAATTGTTAAACTCTTTGTGGGCTCTATCAAAATTGGGATCAAATTGCACCCCATATTGCCTATATAAGGAATGGAATATATTGGTGCGTTTCTTTAGATGTATCAATCCATTATTGTACCGCGCTTTCCGGAGGCCGATTTTATTTTTTTGCCAACTGAACATGTCTTTCAATACCATTCCTGGGAAGGTAATTAAACATTAAAACAATATCATTTAAATTTTCCCCACATTGTAAAATATTCCAATCGGAATCGCTGATTAACTTGTTCAAGGAAGCACAGTCGGTACCGCTTAGGACTTTTAGGTTGTAAAAAATCAAAAATATGTTCCTAAAATATGTAACTAAAATTGCAAAATATGTAGTAAAATATGTGATTAAAATGAAAAATATGTTTTTAAATTTTCAATTTACTCATTAACAAAAAAGTATTAAGTTTTTGGCTATAAAGTTGAATTAACTAACTTTCCTAAGAATACCGTAACGGTTGAGACTAAAATATTCACGCTATTAAAGCAAGTTTTAGAATAAGAAAAAGTAAATAACGCTCATAGTTCTGGCTCAATTCAAAATTGTAATTCAAACTCAGTTATTAATTTAAGTTGCCATCAATATTACATTCAATTACAGTATTCGAGTACTGCCCCTGAATTTGTTATTCAATTATATTAACTGGTAGTCCAGCGCATCTATGGCAATCAAAAATTTTTGGGGAATCGGATTTCTAGGCTGTCTAATATGCCAATATATGTGAACAGTATACCATTCAACGGAACTTGCAATTTTATTTATTTCATTTTCGAAATAATTCGAGTTCTGCCCCTGGATTTGTCATTCAATTATTTTAACTGGTAATCCAGAGCATCTATGGCAATCAAAGATTTTTGGGGAATCGGAGTTCTGGGCTGTCTATTATGCCAATATCTGTGAACAGTATACAATTCAACGGAACTTGCAATTTTATTTATTTCATTTTCGAAATAATTCAAGTATTGCCCCTGAATTTGTCATTCAATTATATTAACTGGTAATCCAGAGCACCTATGGCAATCAAAGATTTTTGGGGAATCGGAGTTCTGGGCTGTCTAATATGCCAATATATGTGAACAGTATACGATTCAACGGAACTTGCAATTAAATTTATTTTAGTTTCGAAATAATTTGAGTACTGCCCTTCATTTGTCATTCAATTATATTAACTGGTAATCCAGAGCATCTATGGCAATCAAAATTTTTTGGGGAATCGGAGTTCTAGGCTGTCTAATATGCCAATATATGTGAACAGTATACGATTCAACGGAACTTGCAATTAAATTTATTTTAGTTTCGAAATAATTTGAGTACTGCCCCTGCATTTGTCATTCAATTATATTAACTGGTAATCCAGAGCATCTACGGCAATCAAAGATTTTTGGGGAATCGGAGTTCTGGGCTGTCTAATATGCCAATATATGTGAACAGTATACGATTCAACGGAACTTGCAATTAAATTTATTTTAGTTTCGAAATAATTTTAGTACTGCCCCTGGATTTGTCATTCAATTATATTAACTGGTAATTCAGAGCATCTATGGCAATCAAAAATTTCTTGTCGTCTTGACGTCTTGTCACATTTGCTCCAAAGCCGTGCTGTAAACAAACGGTTTATACCAAAAAAATTACACTAAACCCGTTTGTAGTTTTAAATACTGAATATTTAAATTGCCACAGACAATCATTAGTTTCATTAAAAGAAATTTCAAACAATATCATTGGACGGAAAAACGTTCATATTAAATTCCCTTATTACTATATTGAAAACCAAAAACATTATACGTCATACTGCAAAAAAGAGGACTATTTGGAACTATATGATGATTTGAAAAATACAATCATTAAAATTCGAAGTGATACCCACAAAGTTAAGCCTCAATTAATATTTTATACAATAAATTAAATAACTATCGATGAGTTACACCTGTGGTACCTTCCTTCTTTCTTGTGATTGAGTCTGAGTATGCCATATTATTTGGTGCATTTATAAAAATATTTGTGGTGACACCCTCCAACGTTTTTAAATAATAAATACAGTACTCGCAGGGGCAACAAAACCGTCAACCTACTGACTACTGGCAAACCGGAAGTGTCGTTTCTCTTGAATGGTATACTGTTCACGTATGTTGCCATAAGAGACAGTTCAACGTTCCGTTGAATGGTATACTGTTCACAGATATTGCCATAATAGACAGCCCAGTACTCCGATTCCCCAAAATTCTTTGATTGCCATAGATTCTCTGGATTACCAGTTAATATAATTGAATGACAAATTCAGAGGCAGTACTCGAATTATTTCGAAACTAAAACAAATTAAATTGCAACTGTTCACATATTTATTTTGGCATAAGGACCCCCAGAACTCCAATTCCCCAAAAACTTGTGACTTACTTAATGCTCTGGATTGCCAGTTAATAGAATTGAATGATAAATTGAGATATTGTTCTCCAATTATTTCGAATCAAGACTATTTGAATGGCAATTTCCGGTGTAGGTAACGTTTGCTTAATCTATAATGACCAAATAAATATTTAAATTACAATTCGATTTATTGTCTTTGTTTACAATTTGCGAAAATAGGCGTGTGCGTAAATGCATAATTTACTTAAATAATTTTAGTTGACTAGCAAATTATGGCATGTTTAGAACCCGACACTCATAATTTTGGGCTGAAAGTACAATACTTAACTGTCGCGATAGCCTTAGCTGTCATGAGAGCATTTTTCGGGTTACATTTTGGGCCAACTTCACATACATCGGATTCCAAACTTAAGTTTTAAGCTAATTTAAGCTCATGTATTTGCTTAAATTAAATTTGTTAAGAATTCTGCTATGTCAGTACGTTCTGGCCAGATACTTAATGTATGTGGTTAGAGTGGAAATTTTTGTAGTTTGGTTGTAGCTGCCTGATGAGTAGACCATACTTTTCAGTACGAAACCGAACTACCAACAGAACTCATGGAGGGTTCTCATTTTTGCAGAGTTGTACATTGGTATAACTCTGGGCCTTCAGTTAAAATTACGGGGAGGGGAGAAGATATTTCTACTTTTTTTCAGTAGATATATTAAGAGCGATTGGCCTCTATTTTTTTCTGATTTACCAAATCGAAAATATTGGGATTGCCATGAACAATTAATATATTTGTCTATAAAAAATGCCGAAAAATCAACTTATTAAATTAAATTGTAATTTAAACTTAATTTTTATTCCTAATGTAAGTTCCTACTTAAGATTTTATTCAGTTACGGTTTATAATTGAAATGCGCCTTTTATAAAACAAAAAGCATTAAGATTTTTGCTCGATTCCTGATTTTCTAGTTGACCTAAAAAATTTGTTGAAATCGTGTTTAGAATTTAAACTCAGTTAGATAAAGTGCATTAAATAGTTTTCTAAACTTGTTTTCAAAATGTGTTTCGTAAATGCAATACCAAGAAGACAATTTCTCCTTAAAATTTTACTCAGACTCATTACATAGAGATTAGAATCGTACTAAATTTCGTTATGTTAATCAATTTCCTCTTTGTCGAATGCAAGACTAGATTTATGTACAAAATTCCATTTATCATTCAAAAATCTTAATTTTTTTCGAATAAAAATTACAATAATCAATTAGTAGAATACCTAAATATTTGTTAAAATTTTGTTAAAACTTTAAATTTCATTCAAGTTTTTATTTCAATTTAATTCAATGAGCGTGATCAACATTCAAGTACAGTTTGGGGGTTTAACTTAATTTCGGAATTAAATATCACTCAAAGTTTATTCAAATCCAGATGGAATTGTAATCTAATTTTATTCTTTTATCAAATTGGATTCAAAATATATACTTTGGTTTTCCCTTGACATCTATTCTTTGCGCCACCTAATTTGTTCTCTAATTGAAAACCCACTCTATTGTGCAATGTAACCTTATATTTCTCTCAAAATTTTGTGAAATCAAAATTCGAGTTGTAACTAAATTCCTATATAAAATTTATATCAAAAATTTTATTTGTTTTGAAATGCCAAAATTATTTTTTGAAATTTAAATTCCTAATTCAAATTTCCGTTTCCAATTTCTAAACTAAATTCAAAGGAAATTTTGTTGGTTGTTTGATATCAAATCTCGTGTTGCAACATAATTCTTACCTAATTGCAAGTAAAATTATGTTCAAACCTAGTTTGGAACAACCAATTTACACTCAAATTTTTGCTCAAAACAAAGTAGAATGTGCTAATCAATTTCTAATCTAAATTTTCAAATCAATTTTTAACCAAAGTAATACTGTACAACAATTTGTACTAATTAAATTCCATGCAAAATGTAGTTTAATCCAGAAACATTTTGTTACTTTCTTTAACATTTTGTTAATTTCACTCAAAATGTTGGCGTCGCGCAGTTCATTGTAACTCTATTAAAATTGTATCTGTTTAATTTCAAACTGAAAATATGGATTTATAACCGGAATTTTTTTTCTTTTAAATCCACTCAATATTTAGTCAAGCCCTAGTTGGAATTTGTATTCAAAGATTGAAATTGAAACTCTATTTATAACTAAATTTCTGCTGAAAAGTACGTTAGCTTTTGATTCATATTAAACACAAGATATTGGTCAAATATAGTTCCAATCCAATTTAAGTTCCTACTCAAGAATTTATCCAATTACATTTGGGAGTTCAAATTCTCATTCAGATTTTTGCTCGGAATTCTGATTTTCTATTTGATATGTTGAAATTTACAAACGTATGTAGACTTTTTCACGTAAATGGCACTCAAAATTTTACCAAAATTCATATTTGAATTCTTAATTATTTTATTTCTAAATTCTACTTAAAATTTCATTCACAATCATTACGTCCAATTCAAAATTCAAGTTAATTTTGTTACCTTTAGATTTCCCTCTAATTTTGGTAAAATCCATCGTGTTTGAACTGTAATTCAAAATCGATTTGTAGTCATTAACGTTTAGTAATCAAATTTATATTCAACATTTCCATCGAACATATAATAACTTGAAACTTTTCGGATGAAAAACTAGTTTTCGTTCGAGTCCATTTTGAATATGAATAGCATTAAAACTTCTGCTCAAGTGCATAAATACTTATGGGGTAATAATCACCAAATTTGCTTTTCTAGAAGAATTCCGCATCGTCGTCAAATAATGTGCAATAAACTATTGAGATATTTTAATTTGATGTTTATTTTGTTCTTAATTTATTGATCTAACTTAGCGGAGTTTAGGCCAAAGTGAACCTTTTTTAACTTCTAAAAAAAGTATTTGTTGACCTAAATTTAAAATTCAAATTTCAAGCTATGAAAGTCGAATTACGTTATTCTTGAAGAAAAATTAAAAATATTTGGAACAAACCATAAAATATGTGGTAAAACGTAAAATAAGTGGAAATATGTAAAAATAAGTGATAGCAAATATAGATCATTCGCTTTTATTTGCTCTAAAAAGAATAACTATTGAACAAATGTTTGGTTTGAATTTCCCAAAAAAAATTTTTTTTTACCTTAGAATCCTAAGCCTAGTAGTCGGCAAAAGTCGGCAATAATCTGTTTTCTATCATGAGTTACACCAGAGCCTTCTAGAGTATAGAGCCATTATCTTAATGACGTATTTTTTAGAAGCTTTTTTAGTGGTATAACTTTTCACTGATTTCCATAGGAATCCATAGTAAAAATGGTGTTTTTTAGCTTGAAGTTTTTCAATGAAAAAAGCAAAAATATTATAAAATGTTTATATAAAAGTTTTCTGCATATCTTTAAGAACAATGTACAAGAAGGCCATATTGGTATTAAGTAAATATTAATTGCAGAAATATTAAAATTAAATTATTTCTAAAATTTATTTTTTCGAACTTTCATTTTGAAAAATACATCAAAGTTGGCTCTGAAAAATTAAAATAATACTTGCTAAATTTATCTTTGGTTTTACTAGTGTACGTAAGATGTCTAAAATGGTTACAGAAAAATACGAAAAAAAATTATTTAATCGCAAAATTATCACACGTTCCTATATTATGTGAATTTGTTTTGCTTTTCCTACAATTTTTGAACTTGAAATTTCCACAGGTGGTAATTTTTGGTACGATTTTTTCAAATTTTTACGGCCATCACTGCCATCTATGTAATGTTTATTGACTTAATGACCAAACGAATCGTAGTAAGCTTTTATTTCAGTTTGGCCAGAATGCTGTTGTTATGAATTTTTTTAAATATTTTGGTTTAAATAAATCAATTATTACAAGAAAATGAAAACGATTTACTTAAATGATATTCATATATGTTGAAATTCAAACATTTATGAAAGTATTTCAGAAATAATAATTAAGAATTTGTAATGTTTTCATTTACAAATTTGTCTTAGGAAAAAAAGTGATTTCCCATATGTTTTGTGTGTTTTACTATGAAAAGTTTCGTTTTTTCCTCGTTTCTAATTCCCTTATAAAAGCTCAGATTTTTTGATTATGGCTCTATACAATACAGGGTGCTCTGGTTACACTAATAATTTTATTTGTAACAAATGACCAGTTAAGAATTTTCCAAATAAATCTAAACAAATTGTTTGAAAAAATTGTAGTACCTGACCTGAGTTTATGGAATTAAATTTTTTTTTTGCACAATATGTATTACGAGCCGAGGTTAAAGAAATTAGAAAGAATATTAGAAAATTGTTGATTTTCCAAAACCAGAAAAGCACATATAAATAAAAGAAAAAATTTTCTTACAAAAAACTTATTAATTAGTAATTTAAATAGGAGCCATGTTTGTTAATTATCTAAGTAACGCCGAATCGCAAAGTGAAGGTTCAAAATAAGCGATAATGTGTTATTGATAAACTTGCTTTAGTATCCATTCAAATTTTATAATATTCGATATAAATTCGATCCCGGATCACTATGTACATAATTTGCAAAGTCGAAGTCAAAATCGAAGTTTAAGTAGAGACTTCAACGTCGAAATTTAAAGGCGTTCGGAATTCGTTGAAGGTCGTACTCCACTACTACTAGTGACAACTGAAGTCAAATCGTAGTTGAAGTAAGAGACAAAATCAAACTCTAACGGTTGGATTCCATTTTAGTTTGATTTTCATAAGTGATAGATTCAAAGACAAAGTCAAATCGATAAATTAATTTTCTATAATGACCATGACTATCGTATTTCACTCAAGCATAGTTATACTCGTAATTTTAACTATTTATTGATGCACTGGTCATACTTTCAGGTAAATGACCGATTAACAATAAAATTAGAATTTAAACATTATTCCAGTTAGTGGTTTTGCCGCATTAACGAAACTTCAATAAAAGAAAAGCAAATGGAACATTAATTAAACAAATTTAATTTTAAAACGCAGCTTGAAATAGTTGAGTTACTTTTCCGAAAGTACCTAAGTATTAGCAATCAATAAGGCAACTGAAAGCTATCAAAATGAAGCAGACTGATACCGCAACTAAATTCTAGTTTTGTCAAAAATTAATATCAAAATTTAGACACAATAAAATTAGATGAATTAAGAAGTCAATTAATCTAAATTACAAAGACAAATGACTGAATCACATACGTAAAATAAAAATCTAAAACATTATTTTGTTTCATAAATAAATAAAATAAATTAAATCAGAGACTGTAGGTTGTTTGAAGATCTTATATTTGATAATGTTGTTAATCGTGTTGTTAATACCATTGTTTCCTCTATAACATTTCAATGTCATTTCCATATGAGAAGATGATTCGTTTTTCATTTAATTCTTGTGAAGACATTTCATTAAAACATTAGTTAACCTAAAGTACCACACAGTTTCTTTTGTTTGTTGTTACTCATCTCATCATGTACCTATAAACGATATATGGCGTGTGTGTGTGTGTACACATTTATCTCTTCTTGAATGCAATTTTTGTGTGTATGCTTATTTATATTTTTATTATGATTAATGAATTTTCGTTTTTTTTTTAATATAATTCAAAAAATTGATTTTAACTTAAATGGTAATAAATTAAGAAGACATGAATGAAACTTATATTTTTTTTTATTGTTGTTGTTATTGAGTTAAAGTTAAGATTAGATAAATATGTTATTTTCTCTTTTAAAAAGACATTTTGAAAATGGTTTTGGGTCATCAAATTAATGATTTAGTTAAAATTGTTGAAGTATACTAAATAGGTGTTATAAGTTGTAATAATTTATATTAGCTATATAGAATAAATGTATTTAACAACATGTTTGGAGTTATGTATAGAATGTGTAGCTTTAAAAAAAAAAGGCGCGCACTATCTACGTGATTGATTGAACAAAGCAAGAGAATTTATATTAATTTACCAATAAAAATATAAAACCAGCACAGTTTGAGATCCTATCAAAATATTTATAAACACTTTGAAGACAATTTAGTTGTTTAAAACAAAAGTAATGTAATTGCTTCAGTACTGGAAAATTATTTGGGTTTTCATTTTTTGTATTTCATATAATAAATAATCATAAAACTAATCTCAGCCATTCCACCTCTTTTTTTGTCTATCAATTTAATTCAATCAACAATAATAATTTAACCAAAATACACAAAAATCAACAATAAACTTCATAATTTTTCGAATTTTGGGGGGTTACCACCGTAGCAAAAACAAAAATATCATAATAACACGATGAGTGTAGGTATATGCGGTATCGAAAATAAAATACCAAATTCCAATAGAAAATGTGATGAGTAATAGGGAAGGTTAAAGAAAAAAAAAAAAAAAGCTTTTTTAGAAATACTAAAAAAAAAAATCCGGAAAGCTCTATTTTAAATAAAATCAATATTAAATTGATATTTTTATTATATAAAAAAATATTATTATTTTTTAACAAGTGGCATGATTATTTTATTATTATAATTCGATGATGAGGTTTATTTTATTTTTCAAAGCCACCTTCCCATTTTTATCCATTTTTATTTTGTACAGAATATTCTATGTACTGACAGTATTACATGGGTTTTTTTTTTGATTATTCGATGGCATTTTTGAAATTTCTATTATTTTTGTGTATCTGTCGAAAAATTTGAGCTTCATCAAAAATATTCACAACAAAAACGGGAAATAAATAAACATAAATATTTGTACATATGTATGTATATGTGTTTTTAAAATATGGAAATTGGAAAATTGATTTTCATAATTATGCCATTTATTTGCATTTTTACTGTCAGTTTGTATCATTTTTAATAAACCAATAATTATACAACCAAAAATATACGCGGTAACTTATACAAATTTTTTATATTTTTTAATACGTACAAGAGTGTTTATTAAATGGTGTTGAAATACACGCACTAATTAATTGAGTAACTAGGTGAAAAACCGTTGAACCGTCTTATCGAGGATAAGTGATTTTATTGGGTATTTGGTGTTTTTTTTTACCAGTAATTAAAATGCATCTTAACTATAAGGGAGAAATTTAGAATATTTAAAGATACACTCTTAAAAAAGTTCAGTTTATTTTAACTCCTGTGCAAGAAGTTCATAATATTTAGCTCAATTTTAGGCATCTCAACTCAAGCAAAGCGCTAGAGCGAGAGAGATGCCTTATATCCTCGCTGTTGATATATGTTAACAAAGAGTAATTCGAAAAGTACTAATCCGAATAAGAAAAACAAGGTGTGGCTAAGATCTCTAGGTGGTCGGATTTCCAAGTTATCAATGCGTAAAAATTCCATTCATATACATTCATGTAAAAAACTTAAACAATAAAAGTCATAGAATACTAGATACTTTCAAAATTTTATTTTGCTTGTATGTATGTATATTGAAAGACGGCATTGTTGAGATGCCGGTAACGCGATTTCATCCTGTAATGTGTTTTCCTTCTTTTTTGAGTTATCGATTAATATATCGAAGAAGTTAACATTTATGAACTATATTTTTTCATTGATTTTTGGATTGATTTCACGTAGCCTTAGACAGACAGACGTGTCACGATTTTTTTTTTCTCATCATAGGGGAAACAAAAAATATTAAAAATTTCGATTTTTGAGGGCATAAATTGGGGCTCAATGATTATGTATTATATGATTTTAATATGTTCCGAAGATTGTAAGAGAATTCAATCCAGTTTCGAACTGATGAGCTTATGATTATGAAAAAATCAATCTTCTCATCAGCGAATCGTACTAAAGTCATCGTACAGAAATAGAGCCGTGTGAATATTGCGAAGAAGAAAAATTGTAAGAGATTTCATCTGTATTAGTACGATCGCATTTGCATAGCAATAGTTTAATTGAAATAAAAAAGTAACTGAAATTTTTTTCTATATAATATGGATTTAATAATTTTTAATATTGACAGAAATAAAAAAAACATGTAATTAATAAACTTATAGTTTTTTTTTATTTATGTCTTATACAAGTGCTTGGTTAGTTTGTACAGTTTGCGCTTTACTAAAGAATTATATATGACCATGCATGAATTATCAAAGCCCCTTCGATACAATGGTATATCAAAAATTTTGTTTTATTCAAACAACTAAGTTGATTTAGCCAAAACCATCTTGATGTCAATAGAGCCGGCATGTAAAAAATTCCAACAATAATCAAACGTTAATAAGGTAAATTAAATTAAAAAACATTCTACAACAATAACAATACGTATTAAAAAGAGAAAATTTAATTTAATGACGTCATGATTCGTCCACATCTAAAACCAATGGTAGGAAAAAAGACAACACATCTCCACTCAACAATCGAAATCGAAATAAATCAAAGAGCCAAACAGAAGAAAATAAATCAATACAATGAGCGTGAAGGAAAACAAAAAATCGAAACAATCTAGCATGCTTCGCAAATTCAAAATAACTATAAGCGTATTTTGTTGACCAAAATTGAATTCGAATTATTTTGGGTTTATTTGTTTTTCAAGAAAATAGCCAATTTGATTTAATTGACAAAAGCCAACCTTTCCAAATAAAATATAAATTTAATATGTATTATGACTCTGGTGGCAGGTATCATAACCAAGAATTAGAATTATGTTTAAATAAACCTAATTTTTTTTTTGGGTTAATGTTATTCTTGCGGGGATTTATCCTATGCAATTGCTGTCGTAAATTTGTCAAGAAAATACGCTAAATAAAAAGATATTCGAATTCAAATTTTGAATGGAGGCAATGAAAGAGATGATTATTTGTTGTTTCCAAGAACGAGGTTGAGTTAGGTTAGATTGAAATTAGGTTTTCGTTAAATTTTCAAATGGCGTCGATCGTTTCCATGTAAAGGAATTAAGTTGAGTTGGAAATTGTACAGCAAATTATCATATAAATGTACTTATGACTTTTTTATTGCGTTCTTAATTTTTTCATTGTCAATATTTTTTATTGTATTTAATTATTGTAATATTTTTGTATTGCAGTAATAATAAAACTCCCTAATACATTTTGGTTTTCAACCCAACTCAATTCCACTAGTTTCGTTGTGTTCAAAATGATTTAACGGAAACCTAACTTCAACCTCGTTTCCATAAACACTAACTCCAACTCGAGCCGGTTTCAACCTTACATGGAAACAAGTTATATGTTTATAAATTTCGAGTTATGAGTTTATGACGTTTATTACAAAAACCACCACACTTTTTAAAGTACATACAAAAATACCTTATTTTTGAAGACGATTTTCACTAAGAAATACGATTTTCAAACAAATAAAACTACATGTTTCATGGACAATTTCGTATAAAAACAAAATAAAAGCTCATAATTCTAATAAACTAAAATTGAAAATGAAAATAATCGTTTTCCCATATAGTTTTATAGTAAAGAAAAAATTGTTTGAACCATATTTTAAGCTTAGTAAGAAATACAGTCGATACTGAAGGCTCTTATTTATACAGTAGGCTCTGATTTAACATAGCACGACTTAGCTAAAACAATTAAAAAAACTTCATAGTGCTATGCAAGTACTTAGGCCCGATCGTATGAACGAGGATAGAAAAAATAAAATCCGAGAGTACAGATAAAGCTTTATCCGAGAATTTTATTTTTGCCCTATTGTATGAACAATTTAAAATATTTTCCTATCCTTTGTTTTATAGCAGTTTTTATTTGAAATCGTAATACCTTTTTCTGTGACGATTATGTTTGACGTTTCTAGTTGATTAATACTGACTGAATCTCAAAACTAATTATATTGAAAAATATTTTGAATAATGTTTAGTTTAATTAATTAAATTAATTTAAAATAACATACAATTATAAAGTGTTGATTACATTAAAAAGTGTTGTAAACTGATTACTTAATATATTTGTATTTGCTTTTGCAAAGTATAATTAATTACAATATAAACACATTATTATAGTATAATTATAATAGTTTTGGCGAAAATGTCATTGTCAGCATCTTCGTTAGACTCCGATATTTTGGAAACTCGAAGTTTAAATATGGTATACGGCATTCGACCAAAAATTTATAAAGATTATAATAATGCAAGAAAACGGTAAGAGGGGTTTTACCCTTTATGTAGAAGACCAATTGTTAATCACCCTACGATACTATGCCACGAATAGTTTCCAAAATGTTATTGGTGATTATCAATTTATAAAAATGCCCAACGAAGAGGAGGAAACACTACAACGCGAACATTTTATACAATGCATGGCATTCCGAGAATAATCGGATTAATTGATGGGACATAAATTCCAATAGTTTTGCCGGGTGGAATAAATGCTGAACTATTTCGGAGTAGGAAGGGGTGGTTCTCAATCAACTGCCAGCTAGTTTGTGATGCTGAGTACAAAATTATTAATTTGACGGCACGGTAAGTTAAATAAATATAGTAAATTTAATTTACTGGTTTTATCTTAATAATGTACTATTTTTTAGATGGCATGGATCAGCACATGACCAAACTATATTCAGCTTTTCTTTAATAAAAGTAAAGTTGGAAAAGGGCGAATTTGATCATCATTTGATTTTTTAGATTTTCAGAATAAGAAATCCGAGAAGCACGCGATTTTAAAATGTTTGATCTAGCATTTGAGGATGTAGATGGTATGTTTATTCCGTTATTGCTTGATGTTGATGGTGCATTTGTAACAGCTATATTAGAACTTTCGGTTTGAGGTTCTGATTCGCCGGTATCGACAGTATTAAGATTATGTACCAACTTTATATAAAATAATTTTTTAAAAACATACATGAAACAAAGCATCTGATGAATCTATGTTATCTGACGCTACTGGCGCTTCCATAAATGAATACATTGGGTCGTTATCACTTTTTTTGGGTTGATATGATCCACCGCCCGTTCTGATTTTTGATGATTTTGATCATTTTTTTTTTTTATTTGTTGTTACAGATCTAACCCGATTTAACGAATCTCTGTTTAGACGATACCTGATTTTTCCACATCCTATTGTACGAAAGAAAGTACCTGATTCTACGAAAGCTTAAAAACCTTGAAAATTCATTGCGTTATGTAATGTACTATTTATATATAGTATTCATTAAAGGTACTAACAGTTAAACAAAAAAACAATATTTTTGTTACGTTTTTTTCCGTTTCCTTTTTTGTTCAAATTACATAGTTTGTTAATTCACTGTAGCTTATTTTTAATGTGATGTTCTATTCACCCCAAAAGTTTGATCTAAATAAAAAAAAAAAAAAAAAATTGCTCCAGATCAAGGTTTTGTGTTTTATTGACACAAAAAAATTAACAGATTGTTTGATCTAGATCAAATTTCAGAAATGGCATTTTTTAAACTAATACGTAGCAATCTCCATTTTTTATTTGTATAAATGACAGCTAAAAATCAAGGTACACCATTTTGGTTGAATTTTGTATTGTGAGGTTATTTTCAATAAAACTCTGTCTTAAAATTATAAAGAATTATAGATTCTTTTCTTATAGAAGAAAATTATAAAGCTAATAAATTTAATACAAACAATTGTATTTTAACTACATGTTTTTAATGGAAATAATAATCGCTACTTTTGTCAATATCATCCAAAACAAGATATGTTTACCAGCACAACTACAAAAGCAGATCATTTTTTTTGTGTTCTATTAGATTGATGGTTCTAATAGAACACAAAATCTAGATTTATCATTTAGATTTTTGAAAAAAGTGAGTAGAACTAGAAGTAATTGAAATGTAAAGCTGAAATCGTTGATTTATTTAATTCACTTTTATTTTGATTTTATTCATATTAGGAATATTCTTAATTCGTTATTAACATCTTTTAACTTAAATGTGAAGTTGTAAATAGTTGAGGCAGTTAACGATAACACCGACTACGTGAAAAATAAAAATTCAATTTTAGAATTCCAAGGTAACATGCTAAATAAATTTAAAAAGCGTTGCAAAAATGTGAAATATAGATGTCAGAAAAAACTAGAAAAGGCGCTTTTTATAAGTTTTCTAAAAATACGTGATCTCAAAAAAAATTGTAAATACGGCAATTTTAATTCAGCTGTTTGCTTAAATATTCCAGATACCTTAAAATTTAACAATAACTGGATTGTAAAATTAAAACGCCGTTATGGTATAAGAAAACTAAAAATTTAAGGCGAGAAGCTGTTATGCAATACGGATTGCTATGAATCAGTGGAATGTACAATTCTTCAATGATATTACTTCTAATTCATTTAGGACGGGAAAACAGTTGTGCACTCAATAGAAACTACAGCAAGTGGCCATACAATTATTAAAGAAAGAGTAAAAGTTATGCCATGCTCCAATGCAGTAAGAACTAACAAACTTCCTTTGTTTGTGATTGGCAAAGCAATAAATCCTTGTTCATTTAAGCTGCATATTAAAACGCTTGGATGACTAAATATATTTTTGCTGATTGGTTTAATAATCCATTTGTACGATCTGTAAGGCAATTTTCACAAAATAATCATTTAGAACCAAAGGCAATCCTTTTATTGGATAATTGTACAGCTCATAATGTTGCTCAACCATTAGAAAGTGATGATGGATTAATCAAAGTTTACTTCTTTCCTCCAAATGTAACTGAAAAGTGTCAATCAATGGATCAAAATATAATCCAAATGATAAAATGAGTCTTTAAAAAGGAAAGTTGATCTTGGAGAAGGACAAATTTGGTTATAAAAATGACCAGATGAATCACATCGATGTGTAGATTTCCTTTCACTTATTATTCATACATCTGGAGATATTATTAATTAAGTCTGTAAAAGTAGGTTCATTATCAAGAAAATAAGTAGCAGCTACTTTTTTAGCTAAACCATCTGCTACAGTATTTCCTTTTAAGACACAGTGACCAGGGAACTGATTATGGCTGGCAGTGTCAATAATTTGATTTTTATGGTGTCTATTTGTATCGAGTGAAAGAGCCGTTTTAAAGGAAGTACAAGAGCTTTGAGAGTCGGTAATGATGATAATATTATTGTTTTTAATAATTAGTGCTATGGTAATTCCAATTTTGATAGCAATGGTTTTGATATTTTAAATTCCAATTTCGGCTTTATTGTTAATTATAGAACCATATGTGAAAATCATTGCAAAGTTATTATATTTATTAATTTCAGCCATAGATAACGCATACTGTTCAGAATGTTTAATAAGATTTTTGTTTGTAATTCCTTCAATATTCGTACTAATACTAAAATTATTGGGAGAAGTTTGTTTTATATGAAATGCTTTCAATTTTGGAATTGTTATATAGATTTTTTGTAATATAAGTTAATGATTTTTTTAGTAAAATCCAGACCTGAAAATGTTTCTAGAGATTCCGATAAAATAGCCCGAATCGAAGTAGTTCTTAAAAAGCCTAAACAAGCTCTCAGATAAGCATTTTTAATAGATTGAAGGATTTTAAGATCTGTTTTATATTTGGTGTCTGTAAAACATATCGTCACCTGATTATTAGTGTGGTCCATACGCCAAATTTGTGTTTTTTGAACTAAAATTTTAAAATTTTCCGCTCTTCCAGAATCTATAGTCCGATTTTTTAAATTCGTAACCGTTGTTGTGACATTGGCTACTCAGTTTGTTCCATATCCAAATTTTTAAAAATTTTTAATTATCATTTGGTCCATATCCCGTTTTTTGACGTATGGAACAAAAAACTAATATATTTGGAGACAAACTTTTTTCCTATTTGTTTGAGCCAAACGCTCATTGGAACATTTTTTCAACAATATTGTAGAAATTAGTTTGTTCCACAAGTATATGTGCAGTGGATATCACAGAATGTAAAAACGCAAAAGTATATAATGAGAAGCAAATTTTTTCTCGGTCATTGTTCTTAAAAAGCTCGAAGTGAAAAGTCAAAGTATTTTTTTTTAAAACATGTATACAATGTACACAATATTTGGCGGGATGACATCGCCGACTCCTCCTATGTCACCCGAGTTATTAACGTAGGTTAAACATACGTAAATCGTCAAGTAATTTTTTTGGTTTACTTACATAATTTAATTATATTTTAAATACAATGATGAACTAAGTTACGAATTCTGAAAAAGATAAAAATGTTCAAAATGAAAATTCATCCAGCGATGTTAATTCTGATTTAGACTTTTCAGGTATGTATAAACAAACAGATTTTATGAAAGAGATGAGATAAGATGAAAACTTAAGAGATTTACCCTCTCATGGCACTGAAATTATTTATGCTCATTTTAAGAAAAAGAAATGTAGATCTTTGGAAATTCAATGTCAATAAAAATTGAGACAGTCTGGGAAAAACTACACAAATTGGAAAAACAGAACCGATAAACATACTTGCTTTTCTTATGTTCCAAAAAAATTTTGCGGAAAGTGATAGATTAAAAATATTCGAAAACTTTTGGAGTATATCAAATGCTGACAAAATCAAATTTTACTTTAAATTTGTCAAACGAGTGACTATAAAGACTGATTTACATTCAAAAATTTTAGCAGATGCAGATGTCAAATCAAAAATTCATTTTCTTTACACATAAAAAATAAATTTAAACAAAAAATGTCATTAACCAATACAAATGATTGGTTTTCTTATTTATGTAACCTTATTAAAGTTATTTTTCCAAGCATCGCCGATTTTACAGAAAAAAGATGAAACTCGACATCTGCAAAAAAAGCAGACGAGGTTTTTTGGGTTTGTTTCTCGGGTTTCAATTGACTTTTTTAAGCAGATGATTGTTTTTTCTCTTTTTGTCTTTGTACTTTTTCCTATGTTGTATTTCAATTTTTTTGCAGATGTCGATTGTCGTTGAATGTAAATCAGTCTTTAAGCGATGTCGAGGACTCTCTGAAGTAAAAAAGCATTCGTTTTAATTTTTCCTTCAAATAAATGAGCACATATTTCGTGTTTGTAGACTGTTCCTTTTAAATACATTAGACAAACATAACTGGGTAAAAATACAAAACGTGTGACATCTGCCATAAAACTCGATGAAGTGCGACATCACATAAATACTTTTGAAACCTTTGTTTCCCATTATTGCCGTGCTAAGACACAAAAAAAGTATTTAGAAACTAACCTTAGTTTAGCAAGAATTTACCAGCTTTACGTAGAAAAATATAACGATCCAGTTAATATATCCATTTACCGAAATATTTTCAACACCGAGTTTAATATTACATTTCATAAACCAAAAAACGATGTATGCGACAAATGTTTATTATATCAACAAAATGAAAAACCATCCCACGATGAAACTGTATTATACGAGCAACTTAAACAAGAGAAGTTAGCATACAGAGGTGATCGAGATATTGATAGGAGTAATATTGATCCTAATACATATATTTTGTGCTACGAGTTGGAGAGAGTGATCGGCTTGCCGAAGGGAAATGCTTGATCATTATATTATAAACGAAAACTAAACGTGTATAACTTGACAGGTACAGCCATAATTCCGAATAAAAAAAAAAATAGCGTACTGTGTCATATGGATTGAGGCACATAGTGGTGATCTGGTAGTGCATTAATTCGAATACTGAACCAGTTAATTACTGATTTCTCGTTTATTAAACGTATTGCGTTCTGGAGCGATTCCTGTGTACCGCAAAATCGCAACAAAATCAACGCTACAGCACTTAAAATATTTTTGAAATATAATAAAAATTTAGAAAAAAATAATTCAAAAATTTTCGGAACCAGGTTTTTCGAATATACATGAAGTTGATTGTGTACACTCGACTATTGATCATTATTTGAAGAATCTGGAAATACACTGGCAAGCTTGATTTTAGTAGAGTTCCATTGTTTAAAATCAAATCTATTTTGTACGAGCAAGAGGAAAATGATTTTTTCACGTTAAAATTCAAATGTTCATTTCAAGAAATAACATACAAAGCTTGTTCACTACCAAAAAAAGGAACTAGAAATGTGCTTCCCACTCCAAAAAAATCTTTTTACTTTCTTTTACTCTAGTAAAATAAAGTAGAGTAATCATGAAAATTTTTGACTTTGAGATTTTTAGAGATTTATTGGTTTTGAGGTCCCCTGAGTCCGAAAAAGTGGGTTTAGAAATGGTGTCTGTCTGTCTGTCTGTCGGTCTGTCAGTCTGTCTGTGTCCTCTCTACAACCCAGATGGTTTAACCAATCGAACTGAAACTTCAGATTTAAGCTTTTTTGATAAATTGGGAGGTCCCAGTGAATTTTAATCCAAATCGGCTAACCGAAAGTGGTCACTCCCTTGGTCCAGAACATTTATTTTGCAAATATCTTAAAAAGTATAAACAAATAAAATTAAAAAAAAAAAAATTAAAAAAAAAATTTAAAAATTTAAAAATTAAAAAAAAAAAAAATTAAAAAATAAAATTTCTCAAAATTCTCTGTTCGTAAAATAAAGTCGCGTGTTGGCCGCACCTCAATTTTAATACTGAAATTGGTACGTTAAAAGCACACCCGATTACCAAGGAGAAAATGAAAGATATTTCTGATCTTTTCCCTTTTCTGCCAACGGAAGATGTACAATATCTAAAGGCTCTATTCAAAAATAATAAAACAAAATATATGCAGTTTAGCTAATCCATAGTCTCTCTCTGGTATTAGAAACAATTTTGGAGACAATGAAGTATTTTTATATTTTAATTTATTTAACTTGAAGCTGTGAAAAACATTGTGATCAAAAATTTTTTAATTTAAGATTAGATAAATGTTGTGAACAAATTAAATTGAATTAATAAAATAAATATGTTTTATCCACTTTTGATGTATAATAGCCCGATAACTATGCTGATTTCAGATAAAGAAAATGTAAAATAACCCATTGTTATTGTATAACCCACGCTGCTAGGGGAAACGTGAGTTATATTTGTTATAACAAAATGTTGAGTAGTCATTGGAAAATTATTCGTAGTCAAATTGAATGAAAAACTATATTCCAAAAATTAATTAAATTAAAGTCACTATGATAAAATGTATTTCAAAATTCAATGCTGTAGTGTGAAAATACAAAATGGAACTATTTCTTAAGTGCTTTACCGATTGAAAAACTAAAAGAAAAATCGGTTTTAGTTTTTTCGATTGTAATTCCAAAATTATTGCTTTATTTTCGCTAAAATCTTCTCGTTTTTGATCGAGTGTACCATACAATACCATTTTCAATTTAAAAAATTCAAAAACATTTTTAATTGGCTGAGAAAATGAAAATTTAATTTTTTCGGTTCTAAACAATTTTTTTCGGACGAAAAAAATTAAATTTTCATTTTCTCAGCTAATTAAAATTTTTTTTTAAATTTTTAATTGAAAATAGTATTGTATGGTATACTAGGTCAAAAACGAGAAGTTTTTAGCGAAAACAAAGCAATAATTTTGGAATTATATCGAAAAAAAATAAATCCGATTTTTCTTTTCGTTTTTCAATGGGTAAAGAGCACTTTATTAATTTACGAAATTTATTTCAACGAAAGTGGATAAAACGTTGTATGGCACTCGTGAGCAAAGAGATATTATCCACTCGGGATAATGTCCCACTCGGCTATCGCCTCGTGGGACAAACTTATCCCTCATGGATAATATCTCGTTTTGCTCACTAGTACCATAAATAACTATTATTTAAAAAAATAAATGAAAAATAAAATTAATTTTGGAATGAAATTTAACAAATTTATTTAAACTAGATTGTTCCATTTAAAAATTAAGTTTGGTCCATCCTACAAAATGAACAAATTAGTGTAAAAGTGTGGATATGGACCAATTTGAAAAATTTGTGTTTCTGGAAAATTCCAATTATTGCGCCAGAATGTAATCGATATCATTTCTATTAAATTGATTGTAAGCTCCACGTATGTAGTCAAATTTTACAACAAAAAAAAAAAAAATAAAAAACCAATTCAATTTGGAGGTGACGATATGTGTATTCAAGTTTTGATTTAATGATTGCTTTAAAAACATTGATCATTGTTTCAGGATTTACACCTCCATTTTAATGGGTGAGTGTTTTAAGTAGGTTAACAGAATTGAAAATATCCAAAAAAAATTTTGTGTAATGATTTGATAAGGAAAGTTTGTTAGTTAAGGTTGTACCCAGTAGTGGTTAATCTTTATTTTATATAAATATAATTAATTTTTAAATTTAGAGATTTGGAATTATGTTTATTAGTGAATAGTCTTAAAAAGTGAGATTTATCAGTTTTAATTTGTAATTTTAAAGATTGTAATTTATTCGTTAATGAGAGTAAAGT
Organism: Tipula vernalis; assembly: GCA_958295665.1. Classification (NCBI taxonomy): domain Eukaryota; kingdom Metazoa; phylum Arthropoda; class Insecta; order Diptera; family Tipulidae; genus Tipula; species Tipula vernalis. Next base: position 147,925,216 of record OY282560.1, on the reverse strand, counting down.
AGAATCTATTATTAATTGTAAGTTGTCATGATTATAAGCAGAAATTACAATGCAAATATCATCGGCGTATTGGAAGATTTGATATGAAGCTTTTGAAGTTTGATTGATGTTTTGAATAGAAATAAATCTATTTGTAAGAAATTGAGAAATCTAATGTGTAATGTTATTAGGGAAATTGAAAATTTTAAACATTTTTAATAAAATATTTTTATTTAAAGTTATCAAAAGCTTTGGAAATATTAATGTTAACTAAGACAATTTTTTTGTTTTGTTGTTTGAGGGAGTTGATGAAAATAAACATTTCAATAAAATAGTTAGTGATACTTTTGTTTTTCTAAACCTGAAATTGTAATAGTTAAGAATATTATTGGAGATCATCTAGATCATTAATTCTTTTTAAGATGCGTTTATTGAAGATTTTTGAAAAAATCTGTAACAGACAAATAGGACGGTAGTTAATAATGTTTCTATCATCTTTCTTTTTTTTCAAAATGGCAATCGTGTATGGTTTCCATTTTATAGGGTAAATCGGATTTTGCTTTAATTAAGTAAAGATTAATGGAAACTAATTGTTTAATAATTTTATATGAAATTTTATCATATCGTGGAGCAGTATTATTGGAGTTTTTAATAATGTCAAGAATTTCAGTGTTTTTAAACTCCGCGGGATTAATATTAGGATTGAGCTTATTATAAGAATCAGGAGAGGTATCAAAGGAGAAAGAATAATTATAATTTAAAAAATTATTGGCTATATGGGATCTTCTAAAATTCTGTAGCTGGATTGTTTTCTATTTTTTATTTTATTAATATTGTTCCAGAGATCAAAGTTATTAGTTTTATGGTTGATGCTCATCAAAAAAATATTCCAAGACTTTTCTTCTCTATTCTGATTGTTAATTTAAATGTTTATATGGATTTTTTTTAAATTCAATACCGGTAAAAATATTTTTGTTAACCCATAAAAGCACAGTGTATGGAATTCCGTACATAAAACTTAAATTAAATTTACATCACATTTATTTAATATAATGCGTATAAACCAAAGCAAGTTACTAACAAGGTTCTACTGTATTTCGTTTTTGCTTATTACCTACAAACTGCAGCATAACACTATGAAATATAATCAAATGTTAGTAGTTCACTGACAGTGCAATCATGAACAGCGAAAATACTGTGTTAAATTATTGTGGTAAACCGGGGTAAGTAATAACACTTTTATTTAAATTTCGATATATTTTTAATTGAGAATATATGTTAAATGTTTCAAAAGGTTTAAATGTAGCCAGTTTGTGAAATATTGTCTAGGTCGAGCAGAATATAGAAGTGTATGGCATTCCATACAATGTGCATTTACACAGTTTTTAAAATGTGTATAGAATTCCATACATTTTCATTTTCGAATTTTAATTTTGAGTTTTTTTCGTTTATTTAAGGTTATTTTTAGCTTAATTCATTTAAATTATGCTAAAATTGTATTTAATATTTATCAATTATCTAATATCAATTTAAATTTATTTGTAGTTTGAGTCGTAAAACTGAAATCCTGACCGAAAGGGAGCTACTTGAAATTATTGAGGGCTGATCTGATTCAGAAGATGATTTCAGTGAAGGGGATGCTGAAGAAATTATAGAAGATGCTGCAATGGAACAGATTTCGGACGGTGAGCTTATACCAGCGGCTTCAGATGATGAAGCATTTAGAAAATCTTCCCGTAGATGTTGTTTTTGAAAATAACGCTTGCATCACCTTACCTAACATAAACGAGGAAGTCGGCGAAATAAAAAATGTATATAAAAAAATATTATGGAAAAATACTCCATTTGAAATTGACCAGTCGAAAAATCAGTATATTAGTGATCAAAATTTCGCAGCTACAGTTCTTAGATTGAATTCACCCTTACAATTTTTTAAATATTTTTTCACGGAAACCATTGTTGATCAAATAGTAGAACAATCCAACTATTACAGCACAGAAAATAATTTCGGAATAAATGTTAATAAGACTGATATTTACCAATTTATTGGGATTTGTGTGTTATCTTCTGTTCATAAGCTTAACAACGTGCGAAGTTATTGGTCACTAGTTGTGGGGAACAATCTCATTCAAAATACGATGAGTGTGAGAAAATTTGAGAACATAAAATGAATTTTGCATTTCAATCAAAACGATAAGGCACTCCACAAAAGGATTCGGAAAATGCTGATAAGCTTTACAAAATTCGTCCACTTTTAGACAACTTAATAAAACAATTTAAAAAAATACCGTGGGAACAGTATTTATCCGTTGACGAACAAATTTGTGCCACCAAAACCAAACATAGCTTGCGGCAATACAATCCAGCAAAACCTAAAAAGTGGGGCTATAAAATGTTGGTGCTTTCTAGAATATCCGGGTTTACGAGTATGTACAACTTTGAAGTTTACACCGGCCTGGAGAATAAAATGCGACTTTCAATGGAAAAAAACTTAGGCGCTACTTCAGTGTACAATGTATGGAAATCCATGTACTTGGTTTTTGCTCATTTTCTGGAAAACTGACTAGGAAAACTGGATTATTCTTTCATTTTATTGATTAAATTCAATATTTTTAAATAATCTCAAAAATTTATTGATTTATCTTAAAGTGTGCTTTTAAGGACTTTTCACCAGTTTGTGATTTGTTTTTTTTTTTTTTTTTTGATAATAATTTAGTTTGAAGTCAATAAGTATTGCAAGATGGTCACTTTCTAAATTAATTAATGGGATCAATTTTCCATGAGAGTTTTTCTGAGAATTTTTTTTAACAATAATTCACAAAATCACTTTATTTTAATATTCCCACTATTTTACTAATAATTTTTATTTCGCACTAAAACACTTTTTTAATCACTTTTTAATTCCTTTTTAATCTTCTCACTATCGCTTACCAAATTTCATGACTTTTCCAGTAAGGATAGTCTAGAAACATTTACAACAGTTTTATCATGGAAAATACCGTTTTAGTTCTGTAAAACTTTGAGCTATTAGTTTGACTTATTCTATTACACCCTAGATGTCACGGTAACAATATACTTCAGTTTGTTTTGTACATAAATGGTAAACGTCAGAAACAAGTAAACAAATTAATTTGTTGATGGTAAGTTTCAATTGACTCGATATCGCTTGATTCTTTGTGTATTCTGTTACTTTTTAGGTTATGGTGTTTATTGTTATAGCAGATTAGCTAGTTTTAGTAGATTGGTAATTATTCTATCGAAACGATTATAATGTTTCGTATTTGAGCTTCAGTTAATTTACTATATATGTTAACACAATATTTCCAAAACCTTTTTTTTTTATCAGTAATTTGTGAAAAGGTTTGCATATTTTGAAAATCAAGAGAAAAAAGCACTTCATAAATTTACTTTTGTACCACACTATAAAATCGTATATTCATATCTTATTTAATTTGTTTCTTGTGTTATAACATTAAAAACAAAAATTACAAAATAGCAAAAAAAAAACCGGAATTTATGAATTTTAATTATTATTATGACTTTTCTTTTAGTTTTTCCACCACACAACTTTCATGTTTTTCATTTTTTTATGTTCATATACAAAAAAAAAAAATACCAACAACGCAGAAACTTTTTTGTTCTCCTCCTTAACTTTCCTGTACTCCTACACTATGCAAATATACTGTACAGTACAGTAATAAATTTTAATAGTTTGGTAACAAGAACAACAACCGAATCTCAACTATAGCACAAAAAACGAGCTGAAAAAATAATTTTATTATCTTTGGAAAATAATTTTTCTATTTTTTGCAAATAAATTCATAATTTATCCATCAGGGAATTAAAGAATCCAGAAGCTTTTTGCGAACATTTATTTTTTTGTTTTAAATTTTTTTTTTTTAATAGAATAATAAATAAAAATGGTAATTTGATGATGCGTTACAGAAGTGGATACACCAAAAAAAAAAAACTACAACTGTAAATGAATATATTATATGTATGTCGCGTGATTTTAATATGAGCGCCATATGTTCATGTAACATGTACGTGTGTGTGTGTAAAGGAAGCTTTTTTTGGTTTTTTTTTGTTGTGGACATCTGTTTATGACAAATGTAGTAATAATCGTTTAATTAAAATTAATTTATAAAATATTGTGGTATGTGATACAAAATATAAAATACAATTATATGTGGACAAAAGAGTATACTCCATAAAGCTTTAAGCTACCAAAGAAACAACAAAAAAAAGTACAGTAGAGTATAACGTTATTTTGTGACATAGACAAATTTGATTACATTTTATGTTGTTATATTTGATTTTTTTTTTGTTAGGTAGAAAACAGTTTTTTTTTCTCGCCGAACAGAGCTTTCGCAACACTTTTTTTTTTGGCAAACGTCGATTAAATTCTGCCACAATTGCAAAAAATTTGAAATCTGAGTTAGTTTTTTATTTTGCCACAATTGGTTTAATATTATGTACGTTGATATCTACCTCAAACCTCTGGTCGTCGTACACGCATAACAATAGTTGGAAACAAAATTGCATTTAATTCCATTTTTATTTGGTTAGAAGGTTGGTTAGTTGTGTTTTTCGGTTTTTTAATTTTTTTTTTTTTTTTTTGTTGAAATCGGTTATTTTGGTTGTATATGTATTCATCGCGTTAATTCTGTATATTTGTATGTTTTTATAGGTGTGAGTGTAATAGACAACAAAAAATTGTGTACCGTGGGTTTCACGGTGGGTAGCTAGGTTGTTGGTTTTATATCATTTATGAATATAAAAATGGTTGAATTATTTTATGAGATTATGAATGAATTAATAGGTTAGTATTTTATTTATATTTATGTGTGCATTTCTATACAGCGAAACGAAGAGATCAATTTTTTGTGTTTTCAACCCCTTTAAATAATTTTTATTTGTATTTTATTTTGGAAAATACTTTAATTTAATGTTAGAACATCTTTTGAATTTCACATGGAATCATCATATATCTATACACATTGCCGACATATAATATTGCCTCGAGGATTTGTTTGGTGTTATTCATTTTACTTGCTGTTTTCCTCGAGTTTTTCGTTTTGTTTTATGATACGAGGTGTATCTGGTTATATGTTTATATATTTAGGGAAAAGATATATTGAAGGAGTATTATGACAGATTTAGCGTGAATTTAATGCAAAATGTATGTCATTTTAAATTCGCGCGAGTTTTAAATATATGTAAAACGGGAAAAATTTAATCCTTCCATTATGAATTTAATCCACTCTACACCAAATTCATTCCACTTTTAAATTTTCTACCTGTCTAATTTATAAATATATGTATATACGACATGACTAATATTTTCATTCTATTTTTGGCCAATATGTATCTACGAAAAACTCATTTCATTAAAACAATAACATCAAAGAATTAAAAATAAAAAATAAATAAATTTGAATCATCTCGCGAAATTGTATGAATTTTCAAAATCTTTGTCTGGCACAATGCCCGATTTTTTTTTTTTGTTCAATGTTTATTATAATATATTTCTTCTTTCAATGCTGGCCAAACTACAGGTGAGTGAGTCGATTGCAAAACAAACTTTCACGAGAAAAAAAAAAAATTGAAATATTTTGTAAAACGTCTGTTTCTAACAGGAATGAAATTATTTACTTAATTAGACGATTAAGTAGGATCGCAAAATTAAATTGTGTATGAATATTGGTGTATATACATATGTATGTAGATAGAACAGGTAAAAATTATTAGACGCGCGTTGTATACAGAAATAATATGTTTACTCGTACCACCTTGTACTAAAACTATTTTATTTTATAAATATTTTTTTTTTATATATGTTAGTTAAAATCGTTTTTATTAAAATAGTTTTATTTTTAATTGTTTTTTAAAATTTGTTATTGATTTTCGTATAGACAAAAAAATAAAAATAAAAATTTTATTAAGCTTTTCACTTAGGCATATTTATTACAATGTAAAATAATAATGTGGAAATTATTATTTTATGAACTTTGAAATTATTGGTTGAACTTAATGAAAAAAGTTGTACTTTCAGGATAATTTGGTTGTAATAATTATAGAGTATTGTTGATTAAGAACATAACTTACCTAATATTTGGCTTAATACGGTTCGTCCATCTTCACCCAAACATGCATTTCGTGCATCAAATGGGTTTGTAAATTGTACAAATGCGTAACCTTTGTGCATTGATATACCTGAAATGAAATTTATAAGTTTTTAATGTGATTAAATTTTGTGTAATTTTTTAATGATTTTTAAGTATGTATGATTTGATTTTTCCGCGTATGTAATATACCGTAAGATCTAAATATTCCGCTGGCCTCCAAAACAAAACTTGAGTTCGAGATATGTTACAAAATTACATTAGGTCTAAGATAAAGGTCACCAAAAAAAAAAAAAAAACTTTATCTGCCAGTTATATGATGAGTGGCGTAAGTACAAATTTCGGGCCTCCGTAACATTTTTTTTGGGCCCCTAAAAATGCTTCTTGTACCTATGAAAAAGTAACGCTTTTAGTGAATAACTTATTTCTTCCAACCGTCTAGTCTCGCATTAATTAAAAGTAACCCATTTCGAGAGTAGATGACACTCAATGCACTGACGATTTCTAAATATATCGATAAAGCATCACACATTTCGACTATAATTTGAAAAATATCAAAAATTTCGAATTTTCAAAGTAGGTATCTTGAATATTCTTGATATCGAATTATCCGTAATTTAGTCATTTAGTTTTAAGTTTTATAATTAATTTAAACAAGTTTGGGTTTTAACTTAACTTTAACCGTTGAGCCTTTTTCACACTTTCAGGTTTTCGATAAAAAGTTGTATGTAGGTATTTGCAAAAAATCAAGAGATTTTAATTTTATAAGCTTTCAATTATCAAAGCTATTTCAACCAAACCATTTTACTTAGAAAAATTATTTCACAAAGGATGACGGAATTTTGGCTAAGTTAATCATCTATTATCAAAAGCTTTTAGTTTTAAGAGGTTTTCAAACCAAACCATTTAACTCTAAAATTTGATATTACAAGGAAGGTGGTATTTTTGGATACCTTTGAAATATTTGTGTTCGATGCGCTTTAACCTTGATAATTAATTTATACTATGTACATATTTGGGTTTAAATTTAACATTTCTCAGTCTTTTAATAATTTTAGGTTTTGTTACAAGGTTTTATGTGAAAAAATAAGTATTTGAAAAAAATTTCAAGAGCTTCTAGTTTTACGAGCTTTCACTGATCGAAACTTTTTAAACTATTTATCTCAAAATTCCGTCAACCTTTGTAACGGAGTTTGAGGATACATTTAGAATGTGTATTTTCTTTTCAATAAGATTTAAGCTCCATAATTAATCCATTCTTTTGAGTTTGAACGTAACATTTTTTTGCTTTTTAATATTGTAATTTCATGGTTTTAATAAAATGTTATATGAGCATAATTTATAAATCTGAAAAATGTTCAAGAGCTTTAGTTTTAAGAGCTTTCACTTATCGAAGTTTTTTAAACTAACCATTTTGCTTCGAAATTTGATATTACAAGGGATGACGGAACTTTGGGTAGGATTTAGAATATTCGTGTTCAATGTAAATTAATAAGAGCTTTTAGTATTAAGAGCTTTTCAAACGAAATCTTTCTACTTTCAAATTTGATATTATAAAGGAAGGTGGTATTTTGGAGTTAATTTAGAATTTTTGTTCTTAATGCGCTTTAAGCTTAATAATTTATTTATACATTCTCGATAATTTTTGTGCCTTTCCATAAATTCTGTCTTTCGTTTTATGAGCATAAATCAAGTATTTGCAACAAATGTCAAGAACTTTTAGTTTTAAGAACTTTCACTTATCGAAGCTTTTCAACTAAAAACGTTTTACTCAGAAATTTGATATTACAAATGATATTTTTTGGAGAAAATTCAGAATTGTTGTTCTCCTTCTCTCTTCACCTAAAATTTGTTTCGATTTTCGAGCGTTCCATATGTAAGAAAACCAATTGGTTTACTCAGATTTAATTTTCAGGGCATATTGGGGCCATCGTTCAAAAGTAGATGAAACAGAACGTGAATCGTTTGAATGACCTTAAATAAAATGAAACGTCTTGCAACTCTAAATATATCGATAAAGCATCAAGAATTTCGAAATAATCTCAAAAATGTCGAATTTTCAAAGTATCTTGAATATTCTTGAAAGGTCTCCAATATCAAATTATCCGTAAGTATGTAACTGTTGGCTTTTAAAATTGGTTTTGTTCACGTAGCTGCACACAGTTTCGAAAGAGCAATACGTAGTTTGGGACGTGATTTGAAGAGGTATGATAACAAAAAGCAACATCCATCTGGCCAAGAGAAGTCCAATAAACCCTCAACTTCTAGAGATTTAAAGGATACCAAAGCCATAAGAAATGACGACCACACAAGGATTTTGAAGATTTGGAGGATTAAAGGAAGGTTTGCTCTAATTATGAGAAGTTCACATCGGGTTATGACCCTCGAAAATTTATCACAGAGAAAACAAGACGTACTCGAGCTATCGACGAAATAGTGTTGGTAAATGAGGACTCTAAATGTAGACGGCGAAGCGAGCACCTAAATTCTACTATGGAGATAAAGGATTCTTCACACGCCGATACTGAAGATGACAGTCAGCAACATATCAACGCATTTGAAGGCCGCAAGTATATAGTGTGTTGGGACTGTAAGGATCTGGGTCACACTTTTACCAAATGCCCAATTGGGAAAACCAATAACTTTTGTTATGGGTATGGGTTAGCTGGGAAGGACTTCTCAGAATGCTACAGATGTCAGAAAAGAAGATCGGGAAATTTGCTACCGAACGTACGAAATTCTGGGGACCTACGTTCGGAGAAAACAAAGATTCCCAGAACCAAATGCACCACGAATCCTACCCAAGGTCAACCGACGACCAGCTCACAATAACTGCATTGAATAATGATGTCTCTTTTAATAAACGTCTTGTCAAAATAAATAACTATTGGAGTGAGAAAAGGAATATTAATCGTAAGGGTTTTATATGTACCCTTACTGAATTTAAAAATGATGATCCGCGTCCCTATTATAAAATTCAACAAAAGGATAAAATAATGTATGGATTGCTGGATAGTGGGGCCAGTCTGAGCGTACTAGGAAAAGGAAGCGACGAGCTGATTAAATCTCTGGATGTTCTAATGAAAAAAATAGATTCTGCCACACACACTGCTGACGGTTCGGTTAACAGAGTATTCGGATATGTAAGTTTACCAGTTACCTATAGGCAGAGAACTAAAATAATAAAATTTTGTATTGTTCCGTCTCTGCAATCCGAGGTTTATTTAGAGGTAGACTTTTGGAAGAAATTCGAGTTAGCTCCAGAGATCATTGCCGAAATAACGACCCATCCCAATTTTGATAGTTCAGAGAAAATCCAACATGAATTGAATATTGTGCAATGGGAAAAATTAAACCAGATTATCTCTAAGTTCCCGTCGTTTGCTTACAAGGGATTAGGCAAAACACATTTAGTAGAGCATGTAATAGACATAGGAAATGCCACCCCCAACAAACAAAGACACTATTCTGTATCACCAGCTATTCAGTCGCTAATTTATCAAGAAATAGATAGGATGCTATCCCTTGGTGTTATAGAAGAGAGTTTCAGTCCTTGGAGTAGCCCAGTAGTCTTGGTTCGTAAATCAAGCGGCAAATTAAGGCTTTGTCTTGATTCGCGTAAAATAAATCAAGTTATGAAAAGAGACGCGTACCCATTACCAATCATTGATGGTCTATTTTGCGGGCTTCATCAAACCAGATATATTACCACCATCGACTTAAAAGACGCCTTCTGGCAGATACCCCTCTCTGCAAGCTCAAAAGAGATTACAGCCTTCACAGTCCCAGGCCGTCCTCTTTATCAGTTCTGCGTAATGCCGTTTGGGTTGTGTAACGCGCCTCAAACCATGAGCAGACTGATGAATCGAGTTATTCCGCATCGGTTACGAGATAGAGTGTTCGTGTACTTAGACGACGGAATACGACGAGCACCTGGAAACTCTGGAAACCGTTGCTCATTTATTGGAAAAAGCAGGGCTGACCATTAATATACAGAAAAGTAACTTTGTGCTTAAGGAGACGAGGTATCTGGGGTTCATAGTTGGGGACCAGGGGTTAAAACCAGATCCGCAAAAGTGGAAGCTATCAGAAATTTTCCTTCTCCATCTACGATAAAGCAAACACGACGATTACTCGGAATGTCCGGATGGTATGGTCGATTCATTCCGAATTATTCTGATATTACGGCTCCAATCACTGATCTACTGCGAAAAGACGTAAAATTTAAATGGACCGACGAATCTGAATCAGCTTTTTAAACCCTAAAAGGCCTGCTGTGCTGCGCTCCGGTGCTCCATAATCCAGACTACACAAAGGAATTCTTTATAAGATGTGATGCAAGTACACAGGGATTAGGAAGTGTATTTTTCCAGATGGACGATGAAGGCAACAAGAAACCAATTATATTCATGTCCCAGAAATTAAATCAGGCCCAACGGAACTACTCAGTCAAAGAGCTTGAGTGTCAGGCGGCGGTGGTTAGCATAAAAAAGTTCCGACCTTATATAGAAGGGTACCGGTTTACCTTGATAACAGACCACGCCAGCCTCAAGTGGTTGATGAACCAAAAAGACTTGAGCGGTAGGCTTGCCCGTTGTAAACAGTTGTTAGAAAAGAAGTATAACCCACCAGATGGAGCACATGGAGGCATTAAAAAGACTCTGGAGAGATTGCGGCGTTTGTACTATTGGCCGAAAATGGCAAAGGATACTCACAATTATATAATACAATGCGACATCTGTAAACAGTTCAAAGCAATGAATACGTGTGGTAGAAAATTTTCGTAGATCTAATTGGTCCTTACCCTCGAACTGCCAAAGGAAAGACTGTCATTTTGATCGTTTTGGACAATTTAACCAATTTCGTCTACTTGAAAACTCTGGCAAAAGGCACCGCTGGCCTAATTGTAAGTTTCTTACAAGATGAATTATTTCCATTATTTATTGTTCCACAAATAATTCATACGGACAACGGGGTACGGTTTGTGGGAAAGGAATTTTCTGGTATGGTTAAAGATTTAGGCATCCAACATATCAAGACCGCTTATTATTCTCCGCAGAGTAATTCGTCGGAGCGTGTAAACCGCTCAATAGTTGCCGCAATACGAGCATATGTTGGGGAAACACATTCGTCTTGGGATAGATTCCTGCCTCAAATTGCAAGTTCTTTACGAAACTCTATCCACGAGTCAACTAAGTTTTCCCCACACTTCCTTCTATTCGGCTATCACCAAATTGCGCACGCTGATGACTATAAGCTATTATCAGAACTAAATTTATTAAGCGATGGAACCGTAGATTTGATGAGCACTTCCGATAGATTGGGTTTGATTCATGGAGAAGTCCGAAATAATTTGAGACATGCCTACGATCGATTTTCAAAACATTAAAATTGACGAACCCGATAAAGGACATTGTCAATTGGTCAGAAAGTGTATGTACGACAACATCCGTGTAGCGATGCTACAAAAAAATATGTGGCCAAGTTTGCCTACCCATTCCTAAAAGCTATTGTAAAAAAACTCGCGGGGACGTTAACTATGTTTTAACGGACGAGAACGGTAGGGTTCTTGGAACTTATCACCTGATGGACATAAAGACATAAATATTCATGGGATGTTCAAGAACACTTGTATTTTAATTCAGCTTTCAATTCGTAAATGAAAAGTTATTTGACTAATTCAAACCTGTGCTGGCGCCCGGGCGGGATTTTTTTTTTATTTTTTTTTATTTATTTTTTATTTTTATTTCACAATTGAAAATTAGTCTTTATACAAATTTTTTTTGAAACCTTTCGGTTTTTAATATTATATTCTAAAGCTTACATACTCTGAGAAGTCAAATCACCATCTGAATTTTTGCAAAAATTGATGTCCCCAACTCACCTTGGTGGACCGTTCTTTTTACCTCATTTGTCAATCATTATTTCTTATTTCCTGTTTTCCATATTTCTATCAGTTCATATTTCCATAATCATTAATTTTTTTTTTTTTTCTTTAAACCCGTCCGATACCAATTAATTCGCGCCAAAACAAGGTAGTCGCCCAATGACTGCATCTAAATGTTTTGATTCGGATGTTTAATACAGACATACGTATTTCAAACCATTATAATAATAATTACAGTACAGGAAGTAGCTACGTGGATAGTTCAATCTATTACAAGTATGTAAAAGCAAAGGAAATCCTATACGTGCTAATCACCGCCATGTAAAACGTAAATAACCTGGAATTCTTGAACAATTTCGAATAACCTACCGAAAATCAGAGAAATATTGAAATTTTGTCATATTCTCAAAAATTCTTTTAAATATCACCATTTAGATACTGTGTACGTGTAACTCTGCAAGCTCTTACCATTCAAAGCTAAGCGCAGAACATTACCTTACAAGATTCTTATAAATTCGAAAATCTTTAAAAACCTCGAAAAACTTAAGATACCTAGGCAAAACTGCGGAATAATCTCGATTACCCCATACAAATTCGAAAAATCTCTATATTATGTGAATATCGATTGATCTCAAACAATTTCAATAATACCGAAAAATCTGGATATTAATGAATAATTTCGGAAAGACTGTAAAAATCTAAATTCGTGTAAACATGGAACTATTTGTCAATTAACTTAATGTTACTAATTCTACTACGCAAGTTAAGGCTAAGCTAAACAAAACGATATGCAATAAGTATAAAACCTTCGAATCTTGATCGGGTAATTTTTAATTATCGAATAACCATATTCTGTCGCAAACAAGGAAAAGAGGAAGAGGAAAAAATGCTGATTCAAAAATTGAAAGATCAAGGAAAATCATTCACAAATGCTATAAAGGGACGGTAAGGAGGGAGGGGCGAGGGGGTTGAGGAAGCAATAAGTGAGGTGTTAAAAGGTGATCTTCTTATATTAAAAATCGGTAATTCGTAGAAGACTATGGTAGAGAGCAGGTTTCATGGTGTGCTTGTAGAACAGCCCGAACAGTACTTCCTTGACATGGCCAATAAAATGGACAAACTTGTTATGGAGCGACGAAACAAAAAATTATCTTATTTGGTTCCAAAGGTACAAAATAGGATGTGCATAAGCCGAAAAACAAAGCATTTTGCCCTCAGCATTCCAAAAAAGTAGCGAAATTTGGTGGAGCGGATATTATGCTTTGGAGGGATGTTGTCCCTCATTTAGTGGAGCAGGTCCTTTATATTGGATAAAAGATTAAGGATCAACCCCTGACATCAATCCAACTGCGGATTTTTCGAAGAAAGTAGCTATGACCTGCAATGAAACAAAAAGTAGGCCGCAAATTAATTAAGAATTCTTAACTCAAAAACGTTTATTATTCGAAAATTTGTGACCAGGGCTGGGAATAAATTACAATATTAACTTTAATGATTTTTTGCCCTGTACCTAACTTTCTGACCACGAATACGTGTAAGTTACCTAATGGCTAATATTGAACAATAATTACCTTTAAATTTGTTGATTTAGCTTTGGATCATCAGACAAGGCTAACTGGCCATGTTAAATAATTTAATTAAAAAGGCTTAGCAACACACTAAGAAAACATTGCCAAAAAGAGAGGATATAGACTATTTTCCAGCTATAATATTTTACCATGTATGCATACATTCCGGGATAAGCAACAAATTAAAATTGTAGTGGCCAATATTTAGCTCAAATTATTGATTGGAAATTTCGAAAATATGTAATCGATTAACCGGTAAGTCAACCGAAACCTAGTTTTAATTTAATTGTATATTTAAGGTATTTTTCTAGGTAAACTCGATAAAAATAAATTTTTTCAGTTGTAAACATTTTGACATGTAAGAGAGTCATCACCACCAACTCAACCGAATGTTCGAGAATCTTCATCGGGGAAGGATATTTTGAACATAAAGTAAATAAATATAGTTTTAAAACTATCGATAAATTGAACAATTTAAGCGAAATTTGCAGTGCCTGCCTCAAATTTATTTGAATCTCGCCTTTTACGCAATTCCTTATTACTGTTTTAACGATAATTTGAATTCCTAAGCTTAAATCACCCATGGTCAAGACTCAGAATGTATTTTCGAAAATAGTCCTAATAAATTGTCGTATTCTAATGCTCTCGAAATACTGTGGTTTTGCAAAACGAGACCTTTTGTAACGAACAATATTACTCCTGTTTTAATGTAATGTTACTCGTGCATTTTTCATGAGCCCGATATGCCAGTTTTCCACTAATGCTTTCCATATAATCCAGGCTTAAATTCATCAGGATAAAAACATAATGACAAGTGAATCAAGCGACATTTTAAAACTATTTCGATTAAATTTTACTTGTATGTATTGAGCAAAAAATAGGCCTAATCGCTGAAATGACCTGCAAAACTGATATTAACTCGCAAACGGAATGCAGCAGCGGTTAAGATAATACTAAGACTTTTAAAGCAAGTCGAATATTGATGCACTGAGGTCGACTGCTTGTTGAATCACAAGTTCTCTTTAAACTTCTCCACAGATCGGAAAAAATTTTCTAGTGGGGCAATATAGAAACCGGATTGCGATCAAAAGCTATTCTTGTGCTGGTCAAACCAATATAAGTTACAACATAATGCAATGACGTCAGGTTATTTGTAAATTTCCAATATAAAACTTTAAAGAGCTGTTCACTATTTTATTTGAAATGTACAGCAACAAATTATTGCTAGCAACATTCATTGCCAATTTCGATAAATAATTTCTGATTTTTCAACACTTTCCCCACATGAAAACAAAAATCATTCCAATTTAGACATCTCCAATAAAAAATAACATCCGTATGTATATAAATACCCTTAAACTAGTAAAAGTATATACTCCTACATATACATTTCCACCATATTACATTACAATTTTCCGAAAAAAAAGAAAAACGACTTATGAATTTTCCCAAATGGAACTTTCGAGATTGAGAATAGATTTATGGTTTTGGATTTTCATTTCAAAAATAAAACCGAAATTTTATTCCAACTCTAATTTTCTTCATTTTTATATCTCGTGAGAATTTTTTTTTTATATTTTATTACGTTGCTATAAAGAGTATAAAGTCAAACGTAACAAAATTGAGAACATCTACTACACACTTACTGCCTTTTATGACACACAAATTTGTAGATTTAAAATTTTTTAAATATAAAATTGTATTTGGAATGTACTATAAAATCTACTTAAAAAACAGAAAAACTGTAGGAAATTTTTTTTTTGTTTATTTACAACCAAAACCGATTACAATAGAATAATGTTCTTGTATTTTTTACGGATTTGTAAGAATTTTTCCTCCATCCAACCGTTCCTTCTCGTTTATATGTATATATAATACGCTTAGTACTCTCTACTCGTTTATTATCTTGTGGGATTGAGTGGTGGAGAAAGAATTTTATTTTATAAATTTGGTTGGTTTTAATCATAAAAATAAATAGAAAATTTTACACAAAATTATTTAAATAAAAATTAAAACGGATTATAAAAGTTTCAAGTCTTAAAAACAAAAAAATAAAAGTCTAGACATATTTATTGAAATCTAATAACGGATATATACAACTTACCAGCTAATCGTCCATATTTTTGAAACATTCGTTCCACATCCGTTTTACTGCATTGAAATGTGTTTAAATTACCGACGAATACACGTGAATTGACCGCCTGCGGATCTTGTGAATTCGTCTGATTCGATAACTTTGACATCTTCATCTTGAATTACAGTTTTTTTTTTTTGATTGTATGTTTTGTTGTATTTTTCTTATCTTAATTTTGCTGTGATATTTTCTGAAAAGACGAAAAAAAAAAAAAAATGCTGAGTTAGAATAAGTAGGGTTAACCGGAACTATAATATATGCGTTATGTGTAAGTTTAACAAAAGAGTATAGAACATTTTACGTTACATTGATTTTATAAATAAAAAATGCGGGATGACACCAAATTTCGCTGAGTCAGTGAAACGGCCGGCCTTTCAACACCATAGCATTTTCACCAACTAAACTACTTATCATCTCATTAATTTTTGTTATATGTAGTAATGAGCTTTAATTTTTGCTGGTGTTCTATAATTTCGATTAAAAATAATAAACTTCGAATATTCTTTGTTGTGTTCCATTATAAATACAGATAATATAAAAATAGAAGAGACGGAAAAGCTACAGAAATTTTATATGTAGTTATGTTATATTTGTATACATACTCGTAAATATGAGTACGAGGGAGACAAACTTTTATTATATACACATTCAAAAATAGACACAGCATGTGAATGTGTTTATTCACGAGACACACAAGAGAATTTTTCAACCGTGAGCTTTTTTATAGAATTTATTTTTTGTCTATTCAACAGATGGTAATTATATTTTATATATAATTTATTGGTGTGAAATTAGATTTTATAACAACACACACACACATACATATAAACACTTTGCTGTTACCTATACTCTCTAGAGAGCTTTTATAAAATAAATGTGCGGCAAAACATTTATTTATATATTGTACCATAGACGAAGAGACAGAAATCAATTTAGATTATTTAATATTTCTAGACACTAAAAGCTTTATCGTGTGTGTGCGTTTTAATTTAAAACTCTTGAGATTAAATTATTAATTTAAATGGAATTTTGTACATACATACATTGTGCTAGTCAATCATATATCGAATACTGAAAGCTTTAAACATCGGAAAATTACGGACCAATATTTTGTTGTTGCTCATACTTTTCTTTCTTGAAATAATATGTTTTGTTGTGCTTTTTCTTTTTGGGTATCATTGTTTTGTGCTTAACAAGAAAAGAATACAATACAAAGAAAGCAAACATCAAAAACATTCAAATTTTTCATTTTTATGTTTTCATATTTATGCAGAGAGTACAGAAATTTATAAAAATAAAACCACAAGAACATACAAAAAAGCACAAATTTCAATTTTAATAAAATAAATAAAAGTTTGAGGTTAGAAAGCTCTATTTCTTGAATTTATGATGGTAATTTTAAGTTTTTATTGCGGTTTGCCAATTTAATTGCCCATGAAAATAGTGTTAAGATGCTTTGAACAATTCTTTAAAATTACCATACATTTCGTGCATGTATAGTAGAAGGAAAATCTTTATTATGCATACAACAAAGCAAAAAAAAAAGCTACATTATTTTATTGTTGTTAAATATATTTTGTTGAAGTAAATATTTAAATTACAGATTAACTTAAACATAATTTATTTTATCCACTATATACAGCAAGTATTTTTTTTTGTACCATGAAGGTAACCTCATTTATTCTATATGTAATACAATTCTTCCACCTCAAACCAGTTACGTATACACCAAAAATAAAAAAAAGCTCTAGTTTTGTGTTTATTTTTCATTTCAAATATACTTAATTATGCATAACATGGAAGAAAAATCCACAAATAAGTTTTATGTACATGTATAGAGACGAAAAAAATGTTCCCTCAAAGTTCATAAATTTCTATAAAATATGTTTTCTTCGTAGCATTGAGAATAAAATGAAAAAGCTTAAAGCTTTATGATGACAAAAGTAATAAAAATGGAAAAAACATACGGCTACGTATAAGATTTGTACCTGATGTATACATACATGTATGTGTATTCCATATTTTTAATTGAGTTTTCAATTAGAGTGAAAAAAAAAATCGCAATTATTTTACTTTTTCACCATCAATAAATTTATTTAACTGTTTCTCGCTCAGCCACCCATTCACCCCCTCAAGAGTTAAGCTTTTGGATTATAACTTTTTTTTATATATTATATTTGGTTACATGATATAATCTTGGGACGATACACGATATTTCGCTCCCCAAAAATCCCTCTTATGGGAATGGAGTGGAAGTAGGGTGAGGAATCAGATGTTGTTGGAAATTTATATAAAAAAAACTAAATTAAATTTATTCGTCATAAACTTTCCAATGCAGTTTTTTATGTGTGTGAGTGTGTGTATGTGTGTGTAAGTGTATATTTTTTATGTAGTTTTACAAGAAAATATATATTTTTAATGGAAACTTAATTGCAAAGTTTAAAAAAATGTAAATAATTTAATTAAAAAAAAAAAAAACAACTTTTAAACTGCTCTAATCGTTGTTTATGGCTTTTATAGGAAACATGTTGTATTGTACATAACATAACGAATATGCGAAAGTCGTAATTATGTACTTTGCGGATTTTTGGCATGTTCCATCGAGCTTGTGAAGCTATTAATTAAAGCTTTTGAACTTGTTATGAACAATACACAGAATGTACGACCAAGCCTAAGCAAGACTCCCTGATGTCGCCGGGCCCTCCGTACAACTTTTAAACATAACTAAACCAAAGGAAAGGAAAGGCATGTTAGTAACAAAGAATCATCCCGGTTCCAGTTACCTAAGTAGTTAATAGTTAGTAAGTTTGTCAGTAGTATATTTTTTGTAAATTATGTAGCACAAGACAACACAATTTCAAGTTCATTTACTGCTATTTTCCTGGAATGTTGTTTCAGGTCCTTCAAAAAATTTGCTAAATTTAAAATCTGCATGAATCCTTTGTAGCGGCTTCGCGGGAAGTTCATCGATAGGGTTATTTTGTTACAACCGTAAGAATTAGGTCTGGTTATTACACAATTTTAAAAAATTTTATATTTCTTCTTATTATTATAAATTTCATCGAGCCCCTCCAATACGAAGTGGCACGCTCGCCCCGTAATTGGAGGGTATTCTCGAAGCCGTAGTGCCATAATCTTTTAAATTTTCAATTCAAGGTAACCATTCCTGTTATTTGCGAAAATAATTTATTGTTCTTTTAGATTTTCAATATTATTATCGGTGAATTTAATAGTTAGTCGGTCGGAAAAAAGTGTATAACAGCATTCGATATACTTCGTATCTATGTATTCGAGAAATCTTTGGGAAACTTGGTCTCGTTACTCGTAAAATTTTAATAAAATTCTTTTTATCTCATAAATTGCTTTATTGCTTTTTGTCACAATGGGCAATGGTAACGAAAACCAAGAGGGCAATCAGTCAGAACCCCAAAAGATGGATACGAGCGGTCAAACACCCTTGGAGGTTTCAGCCACAAGTAGCAATGTAAAGCTACAACCATTTTGGCCGCAAAAAGCGAATAATTGGTTCTTGTTGGCAGAGATCCAATTTGATCTCCAATGAGTAAAGTCTGAAAAGCAAAAGTTCTTGCACACATTGGCGTCATTGTCGCCAGAAACGTGCGACAGTATTTCAGAGTTGATGAATCCCCCCCACGCAGAACAATACACTATTTTAAAAAAAAAATTTATTGGAAAGATTAGCGCCGTCGTCTGAGAGGCAGTTAGAAGCTCTCATCACGGGCCAAGATATCGGCGACCGTAAGCCATCCGACGCACTCCGACAGATTCGTACATTGGCCGGGAAAAGCTTTAATGAGTCTATTAATAAATCTCTTTGGATCAGGAAGATGCCAGAGATCATTAAAATTGCTCTCATCGCTCAGCCCGACTCATTGGGGACTGATGCTCTGGCTAGGACCGCCGATAAAATGTACGAACACATTTCCATTCACCAACAAAATCCTGACATATCTCAAATTAATAGACAATATCGTCCTACTGTACGCATTGATCGTGTCCCATCTAGCAGTCATAACACTGACTCACTTGAGTCAGTCGAATCGAATCGCTCGGCTCGAGGCAAAGTTAGTTAACCTGTTCCGAGAACGATCAAAGGGATCGCGATCGCGCAGCTCAAACAACTACTCTCGTCGTCACGGCAGATTTTGGTACCATGTCAAGTTTGGTCCAGCTGCAAAGAAGTGCGTGCCACCTTGCAATTTCTCTACGTTGAAACCATCGACGTCTCACCATATCAACAAGCTTGATGCTGAAGAGAGTAGTTCAAAAAACAACCAGCAAACAGGGTAGGGACCCCAATAAACCCTAATCAATATACATACATCTCGATTATTTGTAATCGACAAAATAAACAAGATAACATATTTAGTCGACACTGGCGCTGACCTTTCGGTTATTCCAGTTTACAATTATAGAAGTGAGTTTAATATTCTAAAAAGAATTTCCAATCTAGTTTTGTCGGCCGCCGATGGCACTAAAATCCAGACTTATGGCACAAAATTGCTTCAGTTGGATTTGGGACTAAAACGAACCTTCGCGCATGCTTTCATTTTAGCTGCTGTGAATCGTCCCATCGTTGGCGCCGACTTCTTGTGTAAATTTGGACTTTTGGTTGATTTAAGGAATAAACGGTTGGTTGATTCAGCGACAAAGCTGTCAATCAATGCCAACACGATCCATTATTCAATCACCAATGGCTACGGCAGTCCGACACAATGTGGTCCATCACATTGTCACAGCAGGACATCTGCCTGTATCAAGACCAAGAAGACTAGATCAAGTCCGCCATAAAGCAGCATTTACGTAATTTCAACATATGGTGGAATTAAGGATTTGCAGGCCATCTGCATCTCCCGTATCATGTCCATTACACATGGTTAAGAAAAAAGATTTCGATTGGAGACCATGTGGGGATTATGGACGGTTGAACACCGTGACTAAACCGGATCTTTATTCGATTCCCCACATTCAAAACTTCTCTATGCACTTGCATGGATGCAACATTTTCCCAAAAATCGATCTTGTCAGAGCTTACCATTTGATTCCCGTTTCGCCTGAAGACGTTTACAAAACGGCTATAACGACACCCTTTGGCCTCTTCGAATTCACTCGAATGCCATTCGGTCTACGTAATGCCGCCCAAACGTTTCCAGCGTTTTATGAATTAAGTCGTTTGAAACTTAGATTTTGTTTTCGTCTACATTGACGATATTCTTGTGGCATCGCAAACTGAGGAACAGCAAAAACTCCACCTGGAACAACTCTTCCAAAGCTTAACTGAGTTCGATGTTCACATCAACAGTTCAAAATGCGTCTTTGGCGCATCCACTCTTGATTTCCTCAGCCACAAAATAATCCCTAATGGTATTCTGCCGTCTGAAGAACGAATTAACGCCATTAGGGAATTTCCAGCTCCAAGCTCAATTAAGCACATTTAGTGGTTCATCGGTATGGTAAACTACTACCACCGATTTATACCAAAGCTCGCTGAGATACTCGCCACAGTTCACAGCTATTTGGTCGTACTTCTACGTAAACCCAAAACATCCAAGAATTTTTCTTGGACTGACGAATGTCAACAAGCATTCAGATCACTTAAGGCTGAACTTGCGAAATTAACACTGTTGGCACACCCATTGAGCGATTCGTTACTAAGTTTAACTACTGACGCATCTAACACTGCCGTTGGGGCAGTACTGCAACAGTACAACAACGAATGTTGGGAGCGATTCGGATTTTTCTCAAAGAAACTTTCGGATTCTGAAAAGAAATATTCTGCATTCGATCGGGAATTACTCGCAATATATCTGGCAGTGAAACACTTCAGATATTTTGTCGAAGGTCGGGACTTCACCATTTTTACCGACCATAAACCTCTGACTAGAGCAATTTAGTCTAAAACTGAACGTAATCCGAGGCAAGCTCGCCATTTGGATTATATTAGTAAATTTACCACGGACATTCAGCATGTTCACGGACATGACAACGTTGTTGCAGATACACTCTCTCGCACAACGGACAATGAAACGGCCGCAGTCGAAACACAATTCGACTTAAACAAAATCGCAATTGCACAAAAAGCTGACCTAGAGCTTCAGAAATTATTTTCTGGTTCCGAATGTCGCTCCGGTTCAACAACGCAACTGGCGCTTTTTAAATTGCCTGGCCTCGAAATTATCTGCGAAACATCAACTGGGTACAATCGCCATAGTATGAACAAAGACGTAAGCCATTGGGCTCAGACCTGTTTATCCTGCCAACGTGCCAAAGTTCAACGGCATACTAAATCATCCCATGGACAATTCCAAATACCATCAGGTCGTTTTGAAGATATCCATATAGATATAGTAGGATCGCTTTCTCCATCTAATGGATATACTTACCTGCTCTCCTGTGTCGATCGATTCACTCGCTGGCCCGAAGCCTACTGCATGAATAATATGTCAGCCGCAACCATTGCCTTGACTTTTGTCAACAATTACGTTTCGCTATTCGGCGTGCCCTTTAACATCACTACTGATCAAGGAACGCAGTTTCAGTCCAAGCTTTTCTCTGAGGTAACAAAACTCCTTGGCTCGCATCGTATTCGTACAACAGCTTACCATCCTCAAGCTAACGGCATGGTCGATCGTTTCCACCGGCAACTCAAAGCCGCGTTAATGGCCAGAAGAAACACAATTAATTGGTTTTCGGAAATACCCATCGTGCTACTGGGAATCTGAGCAACAGTGAAAGAAGATCTGAAGTGCTCACCAGCTGAAATGGTTTATGGACAAACCATCAAGCTACCCGGTGAGTTCTTCGTTGAAAATCCTCTCTCACCTTTACCAACTAGTGACACAGTCATCGATCAATGCAAAACCTTATCCAAAATCACTCATTCAATTTATATAAATTAATTATTTACTTATATAAATTGACATTAGCTCACCACGACAATATAGGGTTAGCGCACAAAATATCTTTTGTGTTGCGTACTGTCATCTAGCGAAAATAGATGTACAATAGAAAATATAATTGAACACTAAATTATATTTTTCTGTTTTTACTCCATCTCGCTTTCAATAGCTTTCTCCATTCGAATTCGATTTCGAATTGATATTTTCTGTGTTACTCCATCTCTTTTTAGTACAACAATCAAACTTAGCATGCGATTCGTCTCGTGTGTCAACACCAAAAGAAAAGGAAACTAATACTACGAAAAAACAAAATAATCACTTCGTTGGCATTTTTTGTACATGGCGGTCCTGAAAAACCCAATTTTGGATAGTGCGAAATATAATAGTGGCAAAAAAAGATAAAAAAGTGAAATGTGAACGATGCTCTAAATTTTTTCATATTGAATGTGTGCGCATTACGCCCACGCAATTTCATTCTTTACTAAATGACACTTGGTTCTGTTCAACTAACTGTAAAGAAAATCGTCCGATTTCAAAACAGCCAGTAAATAAGATAACTGTGTATTCCACTAGTGATGATTAAGAAGATGAGCCTAACGGCGATATTATTAACGAAAATGCGTCATTAAAAGAAATCATCGAGTCATAAAAATTTATTGCTGCTATGCTTGATCGTCTCATTGATAAAAATCGGGAAATTAAGAAAATTGTCCTCAATTACCATCGTATGGAAGAACAAGTAAATGAAATGATGTTAGCAATTGAATCACTAAAACAACACCAAATAGATCGAGAGGGCCTTTACAAGAATATCATCGACTTAGCAGTAAAACTCAAATTGAATCTGGGGAGTCAAGATATTCTTGAGGTTAAACGTTTGAACACAAAAAATCAGCAATCTCAGAAGGCGGTCTCAAAGTATCCTCCCCTCAGTCTGGTGAAATTCTATCACCCTACTTTTATGAGCCGCTTGATGGAGTCAAAAAAACAGCATGACCCTTTCTACACAAAACTTCTATTTCATGAGGCTAAGGAAACTGATCAAATTAACATACGATCCTTCTTGACGCCGTTCAACTCCAATTTATTGCATTAAGCAAAAATTTTGAGAGAATATGGTTATAAGTTCATCTGGTTTTCTAATAATAAAGTTTAGGTCAGAAAAGATAGCGACTCTAACATAGCGACCTAAAAACTCAGTCTAATCAATAAGTCTAGTGCTTACACTGAAAAAATGTTTGTGCATTTTATTTACGAATGGCGTTCGTTAACCACAATTCGTACTATTAATGTAAAAATTACTATACTCGTATTTACCAAACAAACCAAATTAAAGAAAATAATTCATAAACATTTGTGCGTTAATAATACGAATCATAGTTCATAAACTAAAAAATGGTTTAGTTTATTGTGCTATAGATCTAATACATTCACATGTTATTTGCGTATTAGTGCAACTTGCATGATTTTATTAAAAAACTATATTTATGTACAATTCATAATATTTATGAATAAGACGAGTGCGAAAATATTTATTAAATACTTATTGTTCGTTATATTAACGAATGTGGCACTACAATATATGAATATTATAATTCGAATTTTAAATGTATGTGTGGGTGGCTGCTTATGTTTGAAGAAATCCTACTTTTATGACATCTATTGAATGAGAATTTTTTTTTTGTCATTTCCACCTCCGGAACAGAAAATGCTACAGAAGTGAGATGCATACCGAAATATACCTTATATACACACACACACACACCAGATATTAGTGATTTTTCATTTTCCAAGTAAAAGAAATCGAAAAAAAAAAATCTAGTAGACATAAAAATTCAGCAACCGTTTTTTTTCAATGTGATTTTGATGAAAATGTTCATAAATAATACAATTAAATTGTAAATTTCACGTTTTTTCACGTATTATTGATAAATTCCTTCATTAAATTAATAACACGAACAAATTCATATATTGTACATAAGAGCTCCATTGCATTTCTAATTATGCGAAAAGATCATGTTTCATCATTACGTAATATATATGAATTTGTTCGTACTATTAATTATTGGACGAATCTATTCGTAGCATCTATGAAAATAAAGTAAAGTTGAATAATATTCGGAACAACGAAAATAAATTAATTGCTTTCGCTTCTTTATTAACAATTTTTTATATTGTACAATTTTTAATTTAACAGATTTTTCTATGCTGAAAAACAGGTAAATATGATATTTGTTGCCAGTGTTGTACAAGTGTTTTCGTTTTGCACGTGTTATTATTAAAATAGAGCCAATTTTCATTCGGTGAAATTAAAATAAGAACACTTTTCTGTGAAAAAAATAAATTTCTTTTAGTCTATAAATAATGTGTAAATAAATAAATTATATGATCTACAGAACTAAATTTTAATGTATTAACAATGCTGCAGCATTATTATAAATAGTGGCTGGCAAGAAAATGTCGTACTTATATCGATTCAAATATGATCTTGGTTGACGATTCGGAACACGATCTACCTTATATGGTATCAACCATTCCAAATTTTGGCGCTCCTGTAAATCACAATGTAACAGCAGCACAAGAAAGAGGTAACAAAATATGCAATTAAAAGTACTGTGTGATTGTAATTCAATTTATTTAATTTACAGAAGGGCAATAAAATGAACCATGTCTCATTGCAAAGGGGTAATAAGCGCCATGTTGACATAAAAATAAATAAATAACAAAATTACAAAATTTTATGTTTTTTATTTTTCTACAATTGGGTGTATAGATTTTACGAATTTATTCATCTATCGATGAATCGACTTACTATGAATCATACATAAATATTATGTAGTTTTGTGTATCATTTATCGTTCCTACACATTATGAATTATTTTCACTTTTCAGTATATTTATGAAAATAATCATCTTATTTGTGAATTATTCGTAACTGCTGAGTATTCTATTCTTCCTATACACGAATAATTTCGTAAATACAAATAATGAATTTCTAAACTTATATATATGAATTTATTCGTTAATTTGATTTAACATTTCATTAGTATTATGAAAAATTTCATAGTATCATTAATTTCTTACGTTAATAATAAGAAGTTGTTCATCCAAAAATGCTTTTAACTACTTAATTAAATAATTAAAATTTTGTACAACATTGTAAAGTACAAAAATAACTTATTTTTCAAGACGATTTTCACTAAGAAATAAACAATTTCATGACTCAATTTTCCATTTACGTACGTTATTTTAAGCTTAGTAAAAAATACAGTCGATACGGGGGGCTGTTATTTATACAGTAGGCTCTGGTTTTAACCCCAAAGCGCGCCAATAGATGTTTCATATCAAAAGATGCCATTGAAAAACAAACTCAAGCAGCTTCGAATCTATTTTACTTGTGTAGAACGCTTCGTCTAACGTTTTTTGATGTTACAAACAATTTCATTTAAAGATCAATCATTTGTCTAACAACAATAACAATTACATCAATTGATTTGTAATAGTAAAAACAAATATTGTACATAACTAAAACCAATTGACCCTTTTTCCAATCAATCGAACTTAATATCCCATTTCGTTTTACTTCCATAAATATTGATGAACATCTAAATGTCTCAATCATTTTTAATTTTAATTTAATTTTTTGAAAAATTATTTTTTTGTTTTGATATCTCTCAATTTCAATCAATCAATAATTGTTTGAAAAACTCTCTCTATACCATGTATATGTATAACTCTATCTATACATAGTTACATAGTAAATAATCCAACTAACTAATTCTTCATCCTTTTAGTTTTTGTGTTTGTAATCAACAAATTTTTACTAAAAATTCAACAGACAATTTTATTGACTTTTTGTTAGTTTTTATTTTAGTTGTTGTCTAACTGGTATAATATTTATTGCACAGCATGATGGAAAACTAGACGAAAATAGAAAAGTTGTATTTTTGTGTAACTAATTTTATTTTATTGAGTCATGATAATGAAAATTATCAAAATTGGTTTCAATAGAATAATAATAATTGTTTTTGTTATTAGTGGAAAATCCACACACACACACACACTGGGAGACGGGGTTTGGTGTGGTGGTGAAGATATATGTTTGTATAATACATTTACTATAAATAGGTTGACATACGAAATGTATAGCAAGTTTTTCCAACAATAATATTTTTTTTGTTTCAATTTTCTTATCTTTTATTATTTCAATTTTTATGTCTCATATCACAACATATTAAATATATTTCGTACAAAGAGACGAGAATAGTTTGTAAAGGATGACTAAAAAAAAATTAATATTACATTTATTACCCCCAGTTTATGTTGTTGTGATAGAATCACCCTGTTATACATTTGCCACAATAAATATTGATAACTGGAAAAATATTTTTATTGTTTTTCATAATTTTCATTTTATAAATCGAAATACAAAAAAAATAAAAGCAATAATAAAATTATTAAAAATTCACATGGGTAGAATCAATTTGATAGTTGATAATACTATTTTTATAGTATTACTATACCATTAAATATAAACACTCCATATATGTATATATGTACGATTATATATAATATTTATAGTACATACTATACACATTAACTTTGCTAGCTGGATACTAAAAAGCTTATTTATCGATATAATTTTATTTTATTTTTTTTTTGTTCGGTTTATTCGCTTGTTTATTTAATTTCAATTATTTTTATTTATATTTATCTCAAACGTTGTCATTTTGTCGCCTTAATTAAAGCTAATTTCATGTTGAAGCTTAATTTTTAATAATCACTTTTTATTATAGATTGACATTTATATATTAATGGATTTATTTGAGTAAATTGATGGTTTCATTATGTGTTTATTATACGACGGTATTATTAGTGGATGATAGATAATTTTTACACCTATATAACGTTAATGGATTTGTAAAGAAATATTTGTTTGTTGAACATAATTTGAATAAATGTGTTTTAAAAATCTCTTTTGCGTTCAATACCTAGCTAAATGAGCACTACACCATCTTATTTGGTACAAAAAATCTTCCTGTAATGTTGCCTAATGAACATACCGATCATCCGATCGGAACAGGTTAGAACTTCTAAAGTTAATACAGATTAAGTAAGTATAAGAGTAGTTCAACCAAGGCGTTGACTTCTTGTCACACGACTACATCACTCTGTGTCACGATTGTGAAAATTTCCCTAAAACTCCGAGATATTCCTAAAAAACTACAACAACAAATAAAAATTTCAGAGTACTAGAGAAACTGCGAACTAACGAATAAATTCCATACTACGCAATAAGAAATTATAAAATTTTATTAATTCACGGAGAAAAAAATATAGGACACATTGCCATAAATTATAGGAGCCCAGGCATTGTTTTATCGGAGCGCTTACTATAACATTATGAAAACGTTAAATGATGTGAATAGAAATATGATCATAAAAATAGTAAAATTTCATATAACATAGACATATACACCTGTCCCCCGATTAATACGGTAATTACGTTCCGCCAAATTACCGTGTAACTCAAAACCGTGTTAATCGCGACTAATACAGTCGTCCCTCGATTAACACGGTACTTGATTAACGCGGCGAAACTTCTGTGCGTGTTAATCAAGACTTTGTCTCAATTCGTTGATCGTGTTAAATCAAATCCGTGTTAATCAAATACCGTGTTGATCGAGGGACAGGTGTAGTAACAATTACCACTAATAGAATAATGCGTATTTGATCAGTGTAGAATAACGAGATTTACCTTAACAAAAAGGAAAAGTTACAATTGATAATAGGAAACACTTTTATATTATATAATTAATTTGTTTATTGTATGGTAGTGATTCCTATATTGCACATACTACTAAGCAAATAGTGAAGTCTGCCTTACATATGGTAATATTTACTGAAATTCTGAATTGTATTATATAGTAAATAAATTAGTAATTTTTTTCTCCGTGTTCATTTGCAATTTGTAAGGTGAAGTAGAATTATAAGTAAAAATTATAACACAAGACAATCATATAACACAAGAGAATTATCGTATATCGCTATTCCCGGAGTTTTCCTGGTGTTCCTAAATACTGGCCATTCTAACGGGAACTTATTTTGATTAGGTCACGATCTACTGTAATAGAAAATAAATCAATTTTAAAAAAATCTGTGGTTCCAGACACTTAGGATTGACGATTTTTGAATATTCTATATGAATGTGAATTTCTTCCTAAACTTTCCTAAAATCACAAAAACAAAATATTGTGAATAAATTATACATTACTCATTAAGTAAGGGGCATTAAAACTCTGTATTGATACGTCTAAATATTTTTTCAATATTCCATTATTAATTTCTGTATGATAATTCATGTTGATAAAAATATCAATGTTCAATATACATCCAATTTCCGAACGTTTTGCGATACTTAGAAACACCGGCCCAAAATACTAAGTATATTTTTGGGTAACTGTGGATGTAAACTAACAGAAAAACATCATCATTTGAAAAGTTATAGAGACTAAGGGTGTTTAGCGACTACGCTGAAGTGCCTTGGCATCTACGTTAAGTGGATGTCTCGTTAAAAAATGAAAGACTGCTATGGGCTACCTTCGACGTAAGAAAATAAGGTCGTAGATTGTCCGTAAAAATGCGAATATCCCTTACAGATACTACATTATACCTCAACCAATCCTCGGCCTTAACTATCGCAGTTAATTCAGCCTGAAAAATTCTGCAATAATCGGGTAGACGAAACGGGAGGTTCACATTTAGTTTCCCACAGAAACACCACAACCAACCCTACCATCCATTTTCGAACTATCCGTGAAGAAGTTCAAAACTTCAGGGTACAACATCTCTTCACTAAGTCAGTCCTCTCTGGAGGGAATATCAGTATGAAACCTTTCCTCAAAAGATGATAATGAAATCAAGTAATCTGTGGTACCAAGGATATCTCTGTTACACAAAAAAGATAAGTGTCCTGTATTACCACAGGTCCACATAGAAATCGATTTGATCCTTAATGCCTGAGTGGTTGTACTCCTGAGTGCACTACTAATACACAGGGTGAAAGTTCTCTAAATTTTCATCAGCAACTTTTGGTTAGCCTTACTATTTAAGGCTGGCCACCAAACAACAATCCCATATAAAAGTACACCAGGTATTTCGCTTTATTTTTATTTATTATTCAAATGATGATGTTCTCATTTTTGGAAAGTCTAGGTTTGGGCTCAATTTTAAACTATGTAATTCGAATCGTGTTTTCTTCTTTATATAATGCTGACTATCGGTTAATTCGAATTAAGTATATTATAATCACGAACACATGCAAAGCTATTAAAATTTAGGAAAAACTTCACACATTTATGCAAAGAAGTGAAGTTTTTCCTAAACAATCCTATTTGTTTTTTTTTTTTTTTTTAGGATAGTTTAAGATAAACTTCACGCGAATTATTCTATAGAGAATTATCAGATATCGAGTTTCCCGGAATTTTTCTGGTGTTCCTAAACACCGGCCATTCTAACAGAAACTTATTTTGACTATGTCACGGTCTATTCTAACAGAATATAAATCAATTTTAAAAAGTTCTATGGTCCCAGGCACTTAGAATTTACGAGTTTTGAATAGAGAATTGCCATATATCGAGTTTCTCGAAATTTTCCTGGTATTCCTAAACAACATATAAAGAATATTATTCATAAAGTAAGGTATTACTGCACTGATTCAAAAGGTTATATTGTTCGAAAAAACTTTGAAACTTAGAAAACTTAGAAAATTGCAAATATAAAATCCAAAAAATTCGTTTTCGATGCAATGTTGAGATTAATTTAATGGCACTTCTAAATAAACAATGGCTATGATAAATTTTCAAACTGAAAACGGTAGACCATCACCCAAATAACAGAATCAGAATAAACCTACACGCATATTTATGTAAAAGAGGCATAAATCTACGAAAATTCGAGATTTCTTAAAAGTGCTCTTGAGCAATCGAACAAACTAAAAGCAAAAAAGGCAAATTTTTCTACGGCATTATAATATTTTATAA
The DNA here is from genome assembly GCA_958295665.1 of Tipula vernalis. Lineage (NCBI taxonomy): Eukaryota > Metazoa > Arthropoda > Insecta > Diptera > Tipulidae > Tipula > Tipula vernalis. The sequence continues at coordinate 147,894,561 of OY282560.1, read as the reverse complement.
ATTGTTTTCATAATGGTCTACAAAACCGAAATATCGACTCGATATATAAAAATATTTTAAACTAAATAAGGTCTACAATTTAGCCAAGTATACAAATTATAATAATAGAAAAACATTCAACTATATTGATACTAGAGAATTATCATACATTCAATATTCTTGAATTTTGGGCAAAGTCTGGTGTATAAAATAAATAACTGGTTTCTGTTTATTATAAATTGGTTTTAATTTTCGTTTAAAGTTTTACAAGTAATACAAAGACTATTATTAAAAGAAAGGAACGGTGCGCATTCCGAATGAATTCGTCTATTGCAGCAAACACATTGAACGGTTTCGTGGTCTGTTTTGCCAAAACAGTTAAAAACATTGCTTTCCATGAATTCTGAGTTCTGAGCAAAACTGTCCTTAATTTTTCGACGATATACGTACGAAAGTCGTCAATCCTAAGTACCTGGGACCACAGATTTTTTTAAAATTGATTTATTTTCTGTTAGAGTAGATCGTGACCTACTCAAAATAAGTTTCCGTTAGAATGGCCGGTATTTAGGAACACCAAGAAAATTCCAGGTAGAAATTGGATAGATTTTGTACGTTAATCCTAAACGCAGAAAAGCATTGGTTGATTTGGGCCAGCCATCAACATCAGTTGCAAAAATGAATATTCATGCCAAGTAAATGTTACTTTGTGTCTGTTGGGATTGGAAAGGAGTCATTTACTACGAGCTTCTGGAACCTGGTCGAGGAAGGCACGCGATCTGTTAAGTTGCTTCATGACAACGCCCGTCACACACATCTTCAACTTGGGCTGAGAAGTTCTCCCGCATGCGGCGTGTTCTCCTGACTTGTCCCCTTTTGACCACTATTTGTTTAGATCAATACTTCGAATCGTCTTATTTGACTGACTAGCGGTTCTCGAAAATTGAAGGTGTAAGAAAATGGCTCGGTGAATATTTTGCCTCCAAACAACTAAGTTTCTATCGCGAGGGCATCCATCAGCTATCTAATAGATATCGAGGTACTATAAATAGTAATGGTGAATACTTCGATAATTAACATTTATATATAACAAGTATATTTTCAATAAAGTTGAATTTGGCCAAAAATGCCGAGTTTCTACTTGTACACCTAATATAACGTGTATTAATGTTTTATAAGTAAAAAATATAAATTTCTGTTTAATATGAATTTTATGTACCCATTGGTGGTTTGGCGACTATTGGAACGGGGGACCAAAGTTGAGTAGATTAATCTACCAGCTCCGTAACCTTCCAGTAAGGTGCGCATCACGTGAGCTGTTCTGGTCTTGTCATTAGGCAGCTGCGTGATGGGTACAATTGTGTAAGAGGTAACCTGTTCACAATTCGCAAGTGTACGTACTGCTTCCTCGTGGCAACCACTGGTAACTAAGGCCATTTGGCACATTTTTGGTCATTTGGCACAGGCTAAAGTACGGCGCTTAAGGTGAAAACCTTGACAAAAAAACCTAATCTAAGGTGGAACAGCATATGCCGATGGATGAATGGCTGATAGGTTAATCAGTCCAAAATATGCGGACTCTGGATACCTGGCACCCTTCAGTTTTATTTAGCCTTCCTGTAGTAAAGCTGGGTGATCTACAGGCGATTTTCAATTCCCAGCAACTCGTAAGAGTAAAATCAAACGGAATACGGGGCAGGAGTAGGAATATACGGGAGTGGGACAACCCTTTCGAGGTCCTTGGGCTACAATGCTACCGTCTTTCTAGCGGAACTACATGCTGTAGTAAACATCTAGGAGGGAGAGCAATAAGCCCAGATAGTATGTATCAAGTACCGGGAGGCAGTATTGTCAGGTTCATTAAGAACCTGAATATTGACTGGGCGGATAATTAAGCAGGGTCCAGCATAATAGATCTTTTAGGTCGCAGTGCGAAGTGGCTGATCGCCCGCATGACCCTCCAATAATAATAATAATAATAATAATAGGAGATCAGTCAGCTTTAACAAATGCCGGTTGATTTCTGATACTCCACTTATTCCAAATGCAATGCACTTAACTTTCGATAGCTTTCCACATGTTGTAGTGCCATTAACTAGACCCACACACAAATTTAACTACTAATCACCGATTGCAGGGGACCAATTGCTGTATTTCATGCGACTACATCGCCTTAACTGTAAACCATCATAATCTACTAATCAGAACCAAAAATATCTTAGAAATACCCTACTATAAGAAGCCTACATCAATGGCCAAATCACAAAACATTTGGGATCAGTCATTTTATTTTCAAAAATGTAAATAAAATGTCTTCGAAGGAAGCTCAATTTCGCAATTTTGTGTTAAAAACGCTGTTTTCGGTTTATATCATCTGTGAAATATCATTTAACTAAGGGATCTTGAGTTCTGAATTCTTTTTTAGTCGCGTATGATCTAATTAGCTATTTTTTTTACTACATCAACGTTTTGATGGCTAGCGATTTACCTACTCAAAATTTATGTGTTTTTTTCGGGTTTGTTGACGTTGTCACAGGAAAAATGATGCAGTGACAACGTCATCAAACCAATACAGCATCATTTTTGCTGTGACAAACAATTAACCGAGACAATTGTTAGTTGGGCAGAAACACATGAAATTTGGTGCAAGCATAAGTATTTGTTGTCCCAGTAAATGTATTGTTTATCACAACCCCGATATGGAAGATGTAAGTGTTAGTTGTAAAAATTTTTTGAGGTAACCAATATACTTTTTTGAGTGCAATATTAAAAATATTTAAATAAAATGAAAAATATTAATAAAAATGTTTAAAATTAATATTAGTCAAAATAAATCAAATTAAATAAATTAAATTTAAAAATTAATATGTGCCGGATCAATTCATATTGCTAATAAATTTAAATGATTCTTGCTTAAATTTGGTGAAAGAGCCATTAACTTCTGATGGTACTTAGCAATTCATTCTGTTTCCTGAATCAGTTAAGTAAAACTTAATCTATTAGTTAGAAACATCAACATATTTACCCTTCGGGATTTGGAAAACTGGAGTTTAGCATACAAATAATTTAGCTCGTGAAAATTAATCAACTAATAAATAAAAATTACCGCACGGCACATTTACCTTCGTTAATAATAAAACTATTCGAATTAGCTTAATGGCAAATATTACTTCAAATCTAAATTACCTTAATCAACAATATATTAAATGCACGTTGTGCACAGGCGGAACCGGGACCTTCAGTTATTTCCCAAAAAAGAAGACGATGGCGGTTGCTTAATTGCGGTACATAGAAGTGTTCACCCTTTCCGTGGATTGGGTAGTTTTTGGTGAAGAGATCTGGATTGGAATTAACTTAGCGAATTCGAATAGAACCAATTATTAATGTTCCCTACATAACGAACGAATATAAGCAATATTTTGATAATGTTATACATATTATCCATATGTTAACAGTCATCCAAATTTTTCATTTTTTACTATTGGGTGATTATAACCTTTCTGGAATCACTTGGTTGCCCTCTTTGAATGATTGTTCACTCCAGCCTTGTTTTACAGATAGTGGTGCAGCTCATCATTTAATTTGTACCTACGAGTACATATGTTAAATTTTACTGGAACTAGCAAGTTCAATAGTGAGACCAACGTAAATAATCCTATTTTAGATCTTGTAATTCCTCAAAATGTATTAACTAAGGTTGATGGTCACCATCTGGCTCTTGAAATTATTTTTTCTGTTGGTAGTTTCATGTTTGTGAAATGTAACAACAGTAACTTTAGCATAGTTATGAATGGTAATTACATGAAAATTATTCATGTTATTGAAACCATTGATTGGCAGCGATTATTTAATGGATTAAACATATTTTGGAGCTTTGCATTCAAACTAATCCAAAAAAATGTTGGTCTTATACCAAATCAATAAAAAAATTTTGAGCCTTGTTTCAAATCATCCGTATGATTTTAATACTCGTACAGTTAATAGTACACTTAAATTTGTAATATGTTTAGTGAATATTTTAAATCAGCCTATTGTGATGTTAATCCCATTAATTTAGCAACTTCAAAAAGCTTAGGGAATTCATTCGGTATTAGCGATATTGGCATTACTTATTACGAAGTTAGGTCCGAAATTAAATGTAAATATTTAAACAAAGGCTTTTGACCTGATCTAATACCAACATCGTTTTTCAGTGCTAGATCTGAGCCTAAAAGTCTGCTGATTTCATTAATTTTCAATCAATCAATAAAGCAAATGATATTTCCTGATAGTTTCAAAATCGCAGAAATAATTCCTGTATATAAATCTGGTGATGTCGCTGACCATTGAGCAATTATTACTTCATGCGAACTTTACATTCATTTAATTTTATCTAAGCAATATGGTTTTCTGAAACATATTATGGATCATTTAATTCCGGGCAGTGGTGACTTTGCTGAAGCTTTCGACAAAGTTAATCACCGCATTCAGTATCTACTTAAAAATCTGTAAATAAAAAAAGTACATTCTTAACTTCTTCCTTACTTACTTGACGATTTACAAGGTTGGGTACAAAGAGACTTGAGTTTAGTATGGAAATATATGTTGATTATAATGGCCCGACTTATAAATATTCGCCGGGCAAAGTACACAAATTTTGAGGTTTGAACGTTGAAAATGAAGAGATTATGGCGGGGGTTATCTTAATAATAAATAACAAAAAATTCGATCATACTGGGGTGGAACTCTGGATTCATATCAAACATTTTAATTTTTTAAGCTACTTAAGTGATCCTGGATATTAAGGTTTGTCACACTCGGGGTACAGTAAGTAAAGCTTTGCTTTTGCGCCTTAGGGTTCTGTTTTTTTTGTTTTGTTTGTTTTTTTAATTCGGTGATGGTACGAAGAAATTTATCACACTGATTGTGGTGTTGTAAATAAAGTGTTACTAGTTTTTTCCTCAAAGGATAATAAACCCACTTGAGGAGTAAAAAAAAAGCGGTCTTCCTAAGAATGTGGGAATATATAGAAGTACCGTTTGTAAGATATTTCATTTATAACATTGGATCATTCCCACGTGAAAATATCGAAAATTATATTAAAATGAAAGGGTAGCCAAACCTAAATATATAAGCAAAATTAGCACAGTTTAGAGGTCCTGTTTCTCTTCTTGGGGGCAGTGGATATCCAGTTTGTAACTCAACTTGCGACTACCGTAAAGGTTTCAATGACTATTATTTGTAGCGCAGTTTTACATAATAGGGGAAATCATTTAAACTATCTTTATGTAATCGAGCAGGCAACTGAAGCAATCACGTTTAAGTATTCAATGAAAAAGACGAGAATCTAGATAAACAGCTACGAATTTGAGGCCAACAAAGAAAAGCTGAGGATGAAATAAAAAAATCTTTACTGATTTGGCATAAAATAAACACCATATTATTTAGATAAACTACTTTAATTTTTTCCAATAAATACTTGTAACTTCGAAATAAGAGAAAACGTTTACTTAAATGTAGTAGGTACCTTTTTCGGAAAAAGGAGCCTTTACTAGTGCTTACTTTTTTTTATTCACATCGCCCATTGTTAATGATATAAACTATTTCAATTCCATAAGTAAAAATCCTTTTCGAAAAAATTAAATGTGCTGTTCAAAATTATGATATAAAAATTGTTGGTTGCAGACCATTAAAAAGTTTACACAAAATTTGTTTACAAAACTGAAAGACCAAATTTCTTTAGAGTTCAGTAAAATATGATGCACAAGTTGAAATGTTCTTGTGGAAGAAGGTGTGTAAGTAAAGTAGATGAAAAAGTTTTTAAAAAAACGAGTGTACCAACACGTTCGCGCCATTACAAATCAGTGACCTTTTGGTGATTCTACAGTTTTAGCCAAAGAAGAAAATCTTGATAAACGTTTAATTTTAGACAATATTTATATAAAATAAAATTAGATTTAAAACACAAATTTATTAAATGTTCATGAAGTTTCCAAATTTTTGTTACACAACTATCAAAAACATTCATCTAAATTAAATTACACTCAATTTTCGGTAGTTGAGGCATAAAATATTTTGGTTTCATTGGTTACCCCAGTCCTCATTAGAAAAAACAAAAATGATACAGTTTTGAAACTTTTCACACCTGTTTTAACCCCCAATAAAACACAAAAAACTGTTTAGTACCCAATCTTTGTTCAGGCACTTCCGGGAAGCTATTTAAGGTTGTAAAAATATGTTATACATAAAAATATAAAGAAGCTATAACCAAAGCCCTTTAATAGCTATGAAAATTACAAACATTTTGGTGGCTGTTTTATTGTTTTACGGTTAAAATTAAGAGAGCTAGGAATTTAATAAATGGTTGGGCGTACTCCTATACTCCTCAGTTCATTTTCTATTTATTCACTAACGCCTAGTACTTGAAGTGAAATGAAATTTTTAAAAAAAAGTAACACAAAAATGTTCAAGGTGTGTACATGGTACATTTTTAGTGAAAAAATGTACACCACGAAGTTAGCTACGTGAGTTGAATACGACCAAATGGTTGATAGGTTTGTAACCCTTGAACCTTGGTCAATTTTTTGTTCTAGTTGCAAATATTTTAACTCTTACAGCTAACTTCGTGGTGTACATTTTGTCCACCAGAATAAGACCATGTACGCAGCTTTATGGGCCTAAATCGAATATGAAAATTTCACACTCAAAAAAAAATTGTAAGTAAAATTGACAATTTTTCTCTGTAAAACTGCGTACAACTAAAATTTGTACATTTTACAAAAAATTGTCAGTTGAATTGGAATATTTATTTATTAAACAAATTTAATGTTTAATTAACAAAAAATTTGTTAAATTATCAAATTTTGTTGTAAATTTAACAGTAACTTTCGAACAATTGCACTACAAACATTTTATGTCAAATTTAACTTGTTTTTGTAAAATCAACTTTGAAAAAATAATAAATTAAACAAAAGTGTAAGTAAAATATAAAAAAAACCATTAATTTTTACAACCGCCTTGTAAATATTTTTAAATTTTATTCTTTTGTAAATAAGGTAAATTTTTAAAATTTACACAGAAACTCTATTCTATTGTGTAGATTTGACTAATAACATTTAAAAAATTTTATAAAATGTACAAATATTAAGATTAAAGTTACAATACTCTTTGTTAAAAATAATATTGAACAATTTTTTTTAATTTTAATTTGATAATTTTCAAAAAACAAAAAAACGTTGGTAAAATTTTGTTTAAAAATTGAGAAATCTTAATGCATTATTAATTGAAACGCATAATATCTCTTCTCTGATGAAATTTTTATTAATAGTATAATTTTAGTAGCCTTTCCTATTGACAACTAATCCTCTGTGAATCAATTAAATTTTTGTTATTTAAAAGAATTAAGAAAAATTTGAACCCAAAATTTCCTTGAAGTGTAGAGTCATTACAATTGCCGAACTTCAGATTTAAGGAGAAATATGGTTTTGTAAAAGTTCGCTGTTTGTGACCCGGAACTCAACCTATCGGAAGTGACACTTTACTTAGAAGGTTTAAGGAATGAAATAGCTGAATAGCTTATATTTATTTGAAAAAACAAACGGATTTATTATGAAATGATTTTAATAAAATTTGCAAGAGATTCGTTTGTTACCATTTTTCCAAAATTTTAAAAGAAATTGAAGGTCCCAGACATTGTGAACAAAAAATCAAAGAAGTCTAGTTTTTATATTTCAATTTATCTTTGTTTTTCTCGTCGCACTTTGTCAGCTAAGTTTTCCAATTTCAGACAGAGCTTTGTTCCATCAAACCATTTTTTCTCAAATCGGATAAAATACGTCAGTTTACTGGTTTGTTATTTGTCAGCAAAATGAAGTATTCCCCGACACTACATCGTTGCTAGGCAACTTACTAAAAACAGTACTAGAAAGTATTCTCTGCCTAGGCAAGGAATACTTTCCAGTACTGTTTTTAATAAGTTGCCTAGCAACGATGTAGTGTCGGGGAATACTTCATTTTGCTGACAGATAACAAACCAGAAAACTGACGTTTGTTATAATTCTAAGGTAACTTTGATAGTGAAATCTATTGAAAATATAAATTGGAAAATGTTGCGTATTTTAAAGAATATAATGAATAAAATGGATAATCTGATATACTGCCGATTAGAGAAAAAATCGTATGTGCAACTCGTGGAAAAACTATAATTTTCGGACTCTTATGGTTGCTGGAACTCGGCTGACGCCTCGTCCCAGCAACTTCCATACTCGTCCGGGAATATATCGTTTTTCCTACACGTTACACAATATACTATAGTTGAATATACATATTTTTGCTATACATAATATGTATATTTTGCAAAAGTACAGTAAATTGAAAAAATAATTGCAATAAACACAGAAATATAGCTAATTTATTGTACATTAAACAAAACCCAGTTGTAAAATCTACAAACTGAACAGTTCGGTATACAATTTATTAAAAAAATTGTATTTTATCGGTATTTTTGGCACGCCAATCCTAAACATAAATCCTTATTATGTGCATTTAATATAATGCTTTATATGTAATTAAATAAAAAAGAACGTTTTTTTCCTTTTATCTTGTAGAATATTCATTATACATACAATAATTATATTATGATATACAATATACATTATGTAATGGCTCCAGGCTTCGGAACAACGCGCCTAAAATACCGTTATAATACAATTATTTTGTAAATAGTACAACAAATTTGTACGGTTTAATTTGTAATTAACAATAAATTATCTATGTTTTTGTGTTTCTTACATGTATTTGTATAATTCACTGTACTTTTGTCAAATTTACAATTTTTTTGTTTCTTTATAACAAAAAACGATCGAATTGTATTTGTATAGCGATCTAATTCAGTTAAATTGTTCTCATGCTACAGAAAGGTTAAACTGAAATAAAAAATATGGAAATAGATACTACCTAGTGTTGAAATTAAAAATGTATTAACTTTTATTGGAGTAGGTACCAGAAATTTTAATTAAAAAATAGATTTACTGAAATTAAAGGCAGCAACAGCACAGCTCAAATATTGGAGAAACGGCACCGTTATGAAAGCCCACTAGGTTACAAATTGGTAAGTAGACACATTTTTATAAGCAGAAGTATTTAGGTATATACTGATCATATTTATTAAAATAAAAAATTCTTTCAACAGACTGAAATTGATTTCAAAGCATCTTTCAACAACGCACAATCCATTGAAAATTAGTTTGATAATTTCTCCAGCAAAATTCTACCAATACTTACCGAAAAAAATCAAAGAACCTGGAGACCACAACTTTTAAATATAATTAGTGAGAGGGATCGTATTATTGATAGTAAGTAAAATTATTAAAACTTTTCGATTAACTTTAACTTATCAGAATTTTGAATCTTGTATGAAACTGACTTTATCTTATTTATTTTGTTCCAGATGGTTACAAAGCGGCGATCATCCACTTATTACATCGTATAATAGCACCAACAGCAAAGGAAATTAAAGTTATAGGAAATAAAAAAAATGATTGTAAGGTATAGTGTGAAAGACTCCCAACAAAGTTTCATACTAATTGGTGTAACAGCAGAGGAACTGGAAGAAAAATTGCCACTACAATTATCGAGTTACAAATCAATTCAACCATTATTATTAATTACGGGTTGGAACCAATATCCTATTTAATCCCATAAACAATATCCTATTCAATCCCAATATACTAGGATATTTTTCCAAAATTATTTTTACAATATAAAAGCAATATATGATAAAAACCACTCGTCCATAATTTCTTTAAGGCAACAATTAGAGAAAACTAATAAAAAATTACAAATAAAAACATGTAACTGAAACATTTAGTTATTATGATGAATTTATAATTAGTGAAATTTAATTTAATGTTAAGTGAGGAATAAAAAGGCAGTTAATTGAAAACAAACTGAGAATAAATATATCTTTTATTTTGTTTTCTTTGGGTAAAAAGTTGCCGATTAATAATTAATAAAACTATAATTTATAATAAAAATGTATGTGTTTTTCATTTGTATATTGGTTGAAATCGATATCTCATTTGTTGCAAGTATGTTACTTTATGGATAGGGTGAATCTTACTTTGGAACTACTTTAACATTTTTTCCATTATATAAATACACATATATATATATATATATATATATATATATATATATATATATATATATATATATATATATATATATATATATATATATACATATGTATGTATAACAAGTAACAAATATTTGTTGAAATAACAGTATTCTATCTCAAATCTACAATATTTTGTTAAATGCACAATTGCTTTTTACGATTTTACAAACACTTTTGTACATTTTACTATACTAATTGTCTACATTTACAAATCATTTGTTAAATACAAAAAAAATTGTATATCCAATAAATTTATTTTAATAAATTATTTCTAAAAATTACATGCAATTTGTTGCATTTACAAGATTTGGGAAAAATCATTTGTTCTTCTCTCAAAAAAAAAAAATGTAGCCTCAACAAAAATATTTGTCGTATTAAATAAAAAAATTGTGGATTTGTTATATTTCACAAAAAATAATGTGTATGCCTCACCAAGATTTTGGTTGTTTTAATAAATAAAATTGTGAATTACTATAACACATTTTGTAAGTTTTACAGGTACTTTGTAATTTTGTCCAAATAACCTTAAATTTTTGTTGGACGTATAGGAACAAACAAATTGTACGTGTAACTCTGATATTGTTAATAATACTATGATTTTTTTTTGAGTGACCGATGAATTTAACTTTGTATTGTAGTTCGCAGCTTGGCTAGCGAAAATGAATTTTTCATATTAGAACATACATGCCCCTATTTTATCTCTAGACATTTTTCACTGCACTGTTTTTATCTTCATATATGATAAATGTGAGGCTATATTCGGACATTTCATCATTTCAGCTTCTTATTCGTTTTTTGTAAGGAGCAATTGAGCTACTGCATTCCATTTTAAATGTTTAAATAGAAATTTGCAATTCAAGTTATCTGATCTGAAATTTTACGAAATTCCAATTTTTTTTTCATGAAGTGTTTACTAGGCTTAAGGATATTAAATTTCCGATATAATTAAAACATGTGAAATTGCGAGCCTCTACTAATTGTAGCCAAAATCCTGAGCTACGGAAATACCAATAAAGAAATTCGAAAAGCCGTAGTATATTTTTTACTTAAAATCTGGCTCATTATCAACTCCTTTAATATGTCAGTCACAACTTTATTATCACGATCTTAAAAAACCCTGACCATTTCAGGCGTAAAAAAAAAATCATGAAATATCAAAATGTTAAGAATTTCTACTTGAAGGCCCTTCTGATGGCTCACAGTTCTAGCTGAGGCTTTAATAACATGTGTGCGAAGTTTTAGAACTACACCAGTTATTCCTTTTTTTAAAATGATTTTTAGGTCTATTTTTGCTGGACTGTTTGGAAACCCTCTTTTTTATTATGTAGGTCAGTGTATAAATAAAAGTTACTATTATTTTTAGTGTTTCCTCGTATCTCCGCGAAATGGCGTCTTATGCTGTGTTTCATTTATTTCGTTTGTTAACTGCAAACCTAATGTACCTTATTTTGAGCTTTCCTGCTTTATGGCATCAATCCTGGCTTTATAGATGATTTCAGAACTCCAAATATGAGCGTAATATTTTCCATATGCGAAAAACTCTATGCAACGATAAAAATAAAATTTCGTTTGACTACGAATTTTCTACATTGTCTACGTATTGTCTACATTGTTACTGCCGAAAACTATTGTCTACGCTACCGTCGTCATTTTCGTGTAGACAATTTCTAAATAGGCGTAGACGCACAACACTGGTGTTGACTACTGCCGGTATCCAAAACTGAAAGATTATGTGAAAAAATGTATGATACCCCTTTATAAATTTTCCCGAAGGCATAACCTATTACCGGCGATCCATAACATTTGCTTTCCAATCGACCTATGTTTGGCGATTCTGAGAAAACATTCTATTAGCTGTTTGGTAGCGGATACTCAAGATTTGTAGGTTGGAAGGCCACCGCATACGGTACATTATTGTATACAGTGTTGTGCGTCTACATCTGTTTGTAAATTGTCACCACCCAAATGTTGACAATAGCGTAGACGTTCTTCTTCAATTCGTAGACAAATAAAGTCCTAGCTTATGGGAAAAATATTACGCTCGTATTTGAATTTCCGAAATCGTCCACAAAGCCAGAATCGATAACATAAAATACGAAGGCCAGAAATCAAAGATACATTAGGTTTGCAAACAAACGGAATAAATCAAACGCAGTATATGACGTCATTTCTCAGGAATACGAAGAAACACTAAATGTACATATATATATATATATATATATATATATATATATATATATATATATATATATATATATATATATATATATATATATATATATATATATATATATATATAACGAACAAACGCTTATAACTATATGATCATTATAAGCGTTTGTTCGTTATAACATGGTTTGGTATAAACGGATTCTACTCTAATTTATTTGTTAACTTACGATCTTTTAATTATACACAGACGTTTCGATGGCATTATTCCATCATAGATCAATAATTTCATTTCACTTCAAGTGCGTACTTTCTTACTTTAGTATTCAAGTTGAGCCATCTGAGATAAGCCACATTATAAAATAAACGTTTATCAAAATATTCTTCTTTTCCGAACCGCACATTTAATTTTTCCAGTTCCTGGATATTGCATTTTTGGATAACTGTTTATATCAGTATACTTGTTAATTTAAAAATTTCACGAATGGAAACATTCCTTTGATAATTTAAAATATCTTTCAGCTAATAAAAATACCGAATTGATTTTATATGGCGATAGAAGCCAAGGATCACAATTAAGGTAACGAGATGAGTCACTGACCTGACATCTTCATTTCGTATAATCATCACATCCAAAAAAGCTAACCGATTTTTTTTTTCAATTTCGCATGTAAATTTTATACGGGGTGTAGATTATCATTAACAAAAATATTAACTTAAGATTCTCTACGGAACCCACATCTAACGAAACTTTATATAATTTGGTAGCAAACTAATAGTTTTGATTTTTATTGCCGAAAAATTATGACACACATAACAATTTAACCATCATAGTTAACAATTCGCCTCAAAGGACCATACATATTCTTGGAGTCGTCTCATTGTATTTCCTTAAGTTCTTGGCAACAGGTTTATTTATTTTGCCTAATCTTTTCCCAACATGAAATAATTCGAATTAAATTTGTTTGTACTGACGAAATACGAACATTTCTTACCTCCGTTTGTGTTGTTGTCTGATAAGATCAAGTTCATTTTCTCAATATATAGGTACTCGGTTTGTTATGAGTACCGTAACATTAACCATCCCAAAATTATATACGTACACAACGAGATTGTCAGACAGAAATCGTTTAAGTTTGCAACTTTATCGAATTTGTAGTATTCCGTCCTAAGTCAAACACTTATTTGTTAGTTGAGGACGATCTTACCGATCCTGATTCTGTATTTACTGAAAGAACACACAGACCAGCACGTTAACACTACACAGATTTATATTGAAGCAAACGTGATAAGTTTGAATCAGAATGATGATGAGGCAGGTTCAGTGAACTCTTCTCCACATGTTCAAATACCTGTTGAATCTTCTATTTCATCTTCTTCAGCTACTACCGATCTATTCACTCGACATCCAAATACTTTTCGGTTCAAGAAACGTCCTCAAGAAACATAAATACAACACGAAGAAGATGACCATACTGATTCTTCTTGTGGTGAATTCAATAGCCATATAAGCTAATTAAAAAATGACTCGCCGGAATTCAAATCGATAATTTGGAAGAAGAAAATCAAAAAGTCAAAAGGAGCTACGAACTGAATTACTGGTGTTGAAAACACCTTATGATTGCTTCCGCTACTTTTTAACCAGTGATTTTCTTCAGTTCCTAGCAGAACCAATGAATTTATATGCTAGGAAACGAATATTGAAACACGATTTATCACTGCTGAATCAGAATTTCTAAAATTTATCGGGATCCTAATTTTTATGTCTGGTTCGAGGAGATGTGTTGAAGATTGCATTTCAATGATAACTCAGCTACGATTTTTAAAAGATCAACCAGGCTACGATCGGCTGCATAAAATACGACCACTCATAAAACATTTCAATAGACGATTTGTTTCCGTTCCAATGTGTCAGCGTCTCTGTGTTGATGAACAAATGTGTGCAACAAAAAAGCGAGCAAATCGGACACGTCAATAAATACTGGCCAAACCACATAAATGGGGAACGCACATTTTCTCATTTTCTATTCCTATCCAATTGAAAAATTTATCGGGTGCTAGCACATTCCAGATAATATCAACCACATTATTTATTTCAACAACTATTTTACCTCGCCCGGTGTGCTATTAAACTATCCTCCGAATTGGATCTATAGCAAAAAACAAAGTTGAGCGTGAATTTTCTGAAAAGTATATTGTCACAGCTTATGGTTTGGATATTAGCAGTGTTTTATGGCGTGATTCAAAAATTGTCCGATTACTTTCGACTTACGTTCGGACCGAGCCATTTTTGTCGCAACAACTGAAGCAACCACCTCAAAAAGCCATACGATGGGATCGAATAAATAGAAAGAAGCCCTTTGTGCGATGAACACTGTCCAAACCAAAGAAACGTGGTCGGCCATCATTTTCGGATTCGCCTCGCATTGGTGTATATTTTTAGATAGATATAACAAAATCCATAACCGTCAACTTGCCGTAAAGTGTTATTTTCTAACAATAAATGTTTTAAAATTCTACAACAAATCGTAATTTTTATTTAACATCGACTCTGATCCGCGGTCTGAAGGCGGTTTTTTATTTTTATCTGTATAAGGTCAGGATTGGGCCAAATCTACTTTCTGATATTAGATTTGTGTTTCTGAGGATTAAGCCAAACACCATTTTTAAATGATCGTATAATTTCTTGATTGATAATCAAATACTGAATTTATCGATAATTGTGAACACATTTTTTATATGTTCATAGTGCCATTTTAGCGCTAATTCTTTTCGTAAGAAAATGTTTAACAGCTCTACATCTCTGTTTTAAAGTCTCTTCTTTGTTGTTGGAAAGAATATTTTTTAAGTTGTAATTCTATGGTAACCAATTAGAATTTATAATGTGTACACAACATTTTAAGCGCAGAAAGTCCTTACTAAAAATAAATAAGTCTCACAAGTTTTACGTAGGAATTGTAGACGCATTGTCTGCATTGTCGACATTGTCTGCACTGTCAACGTTATTATTTGAATTATCTACATACATTATCCACATGAGTAAACAAATGATTAATTACTTCACACTGAACAAGACTGATTGTACAACGTGTAAAAGGGAAGAATTTGTCAACTTAGTGGTAAACAGATTAGTTTCTTATAAGTGGCATTGTCGCTCTTAGTTGTAGATAGAGTGGAACTCTTGCTTTCACAGTTTTATTCCATAGTAGCACTGAACTTATATCCTTAGTCAAGGTTCTGCCTTGATAGATTAAAATAGATTAAAAAAATTCAATTCTGATATTTATCCTAAGTAATAACACTAGAGTACATATTGCCATAGTATTCCCCATAATTATTCACTAACAAATCACAAAACAAACCGAACTCAGACGTTCAACATTACTTAACAACTCAATATTTTATGAATATACATTTTTTGCTGTTATCAAAACATATTATCAATCATATAGTTTAAAAAAATAAAAATAACAAAATACAATAAAACGGTTATTAAACAACAATAAAACCACGGTATTGCCCCAAACTCCTTCAATATAGTATTTTACAAAACGTCGTCGATGATTTTTTTTTTTTTTTTTTTCATGTTATTTTACATTTTTATGTATAATGTTGAATTGGAAAAATGGGAAAAACTCTACATAACAAAACGGTAATAATAAAAAAAGGGGTTGGTTGTGAAATTAATAAACTCAATTTTATTTTCATATCATTATTATAAATCTTAAACAGTATTTAATTAACATAAATTTAAATAAATCATAAAAACATAAATATCAGTAAGTGTTTTTGAATATGTAGGTATGTACAATATTATATGTACAAACCATATGTATGTACGTGTACATGAGAAAATATTTGAACTCTGAAAATTCCAAATTAAAATCAAAAATTTCATGGATGATATTCGTTCCAGATTAATGGTGTTCCACAGACTTGAGAACAATTAACCTTTTTTTTTGTTTTTTCTCGAGTTAGATTTACAATATGAGAATTATTTTGTGTAATAAGACAAATCGATTGAATTCAATGAGTTTAGAATTTTTGATTTTTATTATAATTTGATTTAATGCACAGTAAGGGGTTACGATTCCACTAAAAATTGCTCCCAATAATGTGTTATGTGTGTGAATTTTTTATTTTTATTTTTTCATTTAAATTATCGATTAATTGTTTTATCGATTATATTAACGAAAACAATCAAATTTCAATTATCTTTAATTTACTTCTTGTGTTATTTTTGGTGTGGTTTTTGAAATCATCGATTATGGTTTTAAGAAATTATGAAATAGAGATGAGAAACTATAGACGAAAGAACTAAAAAAAAAACACTTTGCGCTTGACGGTTAAAACAATTAACGAAATTACATTTTTGTTTTTGGTTTTGTATACAGACAATCGATGAGAATGCATTTAAAACAATTATACGCATATATGTATACATATTCAGTGTGATTTATAACGCGGTTGATAACCCCGTGCGTGGAGCCATTCAATAGGTGCGCGCGCTATATAAATTTTAATCTAACACTCAGATCACCATTTTTAAATGTTCACACCACAAAAAAAATTAATTTTCCATTTCATGAAATTTAAATAATTTTCAAATTTACGCCGCCATCAAATTTAAACATATGCGTTTTTCCTCGCACCCCGCATTTGCCGACGAACAAAATTACCATTTGAAAAGTGTGAAACTGCCAGCAATTTACATAACACACGATTAAATTTTTTACTAGACGTATGTATAAACAGATATGTTCGAGAGTATACTATATATGTGTACAAGAAAGCTTTTTTGCCTATTTTCCAGCATTCATCTAATAAAACTTTTAAGAAGCAATGTATAACTCAACAAATGGTTTTATTATATTGTGATTCTCCGTTGAAATGGAAAACCATGCTATTTGATTCTTATCTTATTATTATCATTTTCACACATTTTCCCTATATACGACGATACACATAGTCACACAGAACACCCTCCCAATTCTGATTGTACCATATAATATGCAACAACAACAAAAAAGGAAAATTTGAATATAATTTTATCACTAGGGTATTGTACATTTTTATATGGAAAATTACTTAACATAATTTTTCTCATATTACAGCCGTTCTACTGTATACAGTCGTACGTATATAATTTAATTTTTAATACACATATGTGAAAAATAATGATTCATTGATTTTTTTTTTATTATTTAAATTCATTCAAAAATATAATGGCCGGATAATTACATCTGAGTGCGGATCTGCAACAATGTTTACCTAAAAATATTTCACAGAATTTTTGTTTAGTAGGTGTGGGCGATTTACAACTTTTTTGATTGATCTATTCTAAGTTATTCTTAAAATAAACGAAATTTTTTTTTTGTGACTAAGATCGTGCGCTGATATTCATGTCGAACTGTGTGTATTGGTGACACATGACATTGAAGGTAAAAAAAAAAAAAATATATTTTTTGACATCGTCGCCGACGTCGCGTAACTTTTTTAAAATTTTATTTCAAGATCTCAATTATTTTTGGAATGTTTTATATATGTATGTAGCGGCTATATGTATTCCAGATGTTTACGAGATTTTCGCGGTTTTTTTTTATTGCTAGCTATTTACAATGTGCATAAAATTTTTGTTTGTTTGCAAACAAGTGTTGAAAATATTGATGAAATTTATTACGAATTATAATCGGTTAAACCAGTTTTTGTTCTCAATTATATGAATTGTGGTTATGCGATTTTGGGAATTTAGTTACTGTAGAATTATTCCAACTACATTGTTTACTTGGAACAATTTTTTTTTGTGATTACTGATAATTATTCCGATAAATATGATAAAACCAAGTATTACAAAATAAATTTGTCAGTTTTAGTTTTTAAGACTCTCCTATCGTTATTTTATATTTATTCAAACCTATTACTTCAAAAAAATTCTGGTACCTTCACAATTAATGATTGTTTGTCTAGTAGAGAAGTTGCAATAATTGTGGCAATTTCGGCAATTAATTTAAAAGTCACAAAAAACGTTTTATTATGATTCGAGAGGCCTTAATAAGATTGGCTACCTTATCTAGAAAAAAAAACTAAAAAATTCAAAGTTCTAAGCAAAAATTAAGAATTTGCTTTTAGGAATTCTTAACATATTGATTCGCGTGAAGTTTGTCCTAAATATGTCCTAAAATTAAAACGTGTGAGGTTTGTCCTAATCTCAAATAAATACCAATACTAAATCTAAGCTACTAAATCTAATCCTGCATCTCAGGATAGGCGTATTCTCGTATTTGTAATTTTGTGCGGTTTAAAAAAATCTAGTCTCTTATGTGAAAGGTCTCTTCATAACCTTCAAAAATGGAGAGTTTGGTGCCAAACTTTCGTCATTTGCGGTAAGTTTTGTTGTATTTTTTTTACTATTGCTGAAAGTCCTCGATTACATATAGAAGCTTACGGTGAAAATACTTTTTCTGATAGTATGTGTAGAAGGTGGTTTAGGCAATTCGAAGAAGGTTTATTCGATGTTGAATACGCACAGCGTGATGGAAGGCCGAAAAAATGCAAGCATTATTGGATGAAGACAACACAAAAACGAAATAAGAATTGGCAGAAGCTTTGGATTTTGATCAATCCGTTGTCAGTAGACGTCTACATGGAATTGGGATGGTTCAAAAATTTGGGAATTGGATACCACATGAATTAACAGAAAGGCAAAATGCTGAAATGCTTCTTCAAAGAGAACACAAAAAGGGTTTTCTGCATCGGCTTGTGACTGGAGGTGAAAAATTGATTTACTACGAGAACCCTAAATGAAAAAAAGCTTGGGTAAAGCTGGTTCATCACAGGCAAAGCGAAATGTTCATTGTGATAGGGTTATGCTGTGTATTTGGTGCTATATGAAAGGCGTTGTATATTACGAGCTACTGAAACCTTCTGGAACTATTAATGGCGAAGTCTACCAACGGCAATTAATACGTTTGAAGCGAGCTGTTCCAGATAATCAACCGGAATGGGAGAATGGACACAATGAACTGATTTTGCAGCATGAAAACGCAAAACCACATACGGCAAAAGTCATTAAAACCAACCTAGAATATTCATCATATATTGCTCCTTCGGATTACTATTTATTCCGGTCGATGCAGTCAGCCCTTCAAGACGCAAGATTCACATCTTATGAAAGTATCAAAAATTGGCTTGACGAATGGATCGCTTCAAAAGACGACGACTTTTTCAGAAAGGGAATTCGTGAATTGTCTATAAAAGAAGGGCGAAGGTTGTGGCTTCTGATGGAGCATACTTTGAACAATGTATCAATTTTAACCAAAAAAACGGAAGTTACTTTTACATATTCCCAATATATGTCCACTTGGGTACACTCATTGGGTCAGACTGAGCACTTTTTTAATATCCAAATTTATATGAACTTACATATAGGGACGCAACACAGTCGCCGAGGGATCGCCGGTTTTTCTTAAAAATATGTGTCCACTTGAGTATGATCTTTGGGCTAGACTGAGCAATTTTTAATGACCGACTTTAAACGAATTTACATATTTAAGCAACACGACTATCCTAAGTGACTTATCTTCTAGATTTTTCAAAGTTGTAATACTTTTTGATAGAGATAATTGTCCACTATAAAGTATGCCCACTTGGGCACGGTCTTTCGTCAATATTGTGGATTGTTTAGTATAAAATTTCTTTTGAACTGTTACATATAGGGACGCAACACGTCTGCCCTAAAGTCAACTATCTTCTAGAGTTTGGTAAGCTTTTATATTTTCTAGATAAAACTTACACAAAGGGACGCACAGAGTCTCAAGACCCGTATTGTTGCGACATTCCATGTGCATAACATAGCAATCCAATTTATGTATTTATTTTCTTTTTGTAATTGTTGTTACTGGTACCTCTGTACTCTTTATATCGCTATATTAATTACTTGAGTAATTGGTAACCAGCCTTAATTCGATCATTTTATTTTCGATCAATACTAGTACTCTTACATTATATTGTCAAAATAAAATATGAGAAAAATTATTATTACACATTTTGTTGATGATATAACTCGTAAAAAATTGTTGGTACAAAATAATAAAAGGGTCGATCATTGTAATTTGTGCGTGTTGTTTTTTTTGTCAAGTATTGAATGCCAAGTTCAGCGTTGTTTATATAAAAAGTTGCTGCTCTAATACTCCACTGACGTTGCTCATTCTTGTGGACTATAAGTGCAGATAAAATCAAGAAATATCCAGCATTACTCGGCGGAAATTGGGTGAGCCGTCCACATGGTCCTTCGAGCCGGATCCTCGATTCAAGTCATACAACGTGCAGAATACTAGTCACTCTTATTCAAAGTATAACAGAACAAAAATTATCGTTCGACCACATCGTTGACGACATAATGTCATCAATCACATGGCCGGAGTTGAGGTGAGTCAGCCATCTTCAAATTTACATACATACATACATACAACATAAATAGCTGTTATTTTCGATAATATTTGATTCACACAAATTAAAAGTCAATTTTTTTAAGCGGTATAATATTTCAAAAGGTGATTTTTTGTAAATCAATTATGGAAATAACGGTTATTAAAAGGACACACACTGCAAATAAAAACCAACTACAGAAATTAATTGAATTTGCTCAAAATATTCCAGATGATGGATCAGTTGAGAATTTAAAATTACGTATCGAACTTACTGATAAGAAATTTAGCATTCATAACTCACTTGAAAACGACCTTCTTGAATATAAACGGACAATGAATCACTTGATGATGAAGTGGAAGAAATGTATTTCGTAACTAAGGCGAAACTAAGTCAGGTTCTGCGAGAACGGTCAGCTCACAGAGAGGTCTATATCACCCTATATAACACCGTTAATCAGACGACTGTGCATTCCGAAGTAAAGCTTTCAAAACTTCATATTTCTCCGTTCCATTGTGACTATTCAGAATGGCAAATATTTTATTATATGTTTGTGTCAACCATTCATGAGTCAACATCATTAACTACTGTTCAAAAATTTCACTATTTGAAAGCTTTATTGCGAGGAGGAGCATCCAAGCTACTAAATCATTTGAGCATTACTGAAGCCAATTATATTTTCGCTTTAAATAAGCTAAAAGCAAGATTCGATCGTAGAAATTTTATAGTAAACTCATTTATTCATATGTTCATGAATCAACCTCACATTTTACATGGTAACGCTGCCAATCTAACAAAATTCATGGACACGTCAGATGAAATAATTAGGGGTTTGAAGACACTTGGTGGAAACGCAGAATCAAGAGATCCTTGGTTAATTCACATCTTGTCTAGCAAGATTTACGATAAATCAAAAGCAGCCTGGGCAGAACACTCTTCAGGTGAAGATGAACCTACATTAGATGATTTTTTAATATTTCTATCGAAACATATTGAAACCCTTCATTCCAATAAAATCAGTCGTTAAGACTCTCGTTACATCAAGTGCTCCAATTTCCACGCAAGTTGTTCATACAAGCAGTCCTAATCACACTCGAAAATGTGGCATGTGTAATAGTGAATCTTCTCAATTGTGATAAGTTTCGGCAGCTTGGAGTGGAAGATAAAAAGAAATTCATACAGGAAAAACATCGATGCTTCAACTGGCTAAGTCAAACGCACAATGCTCAACACTGCCAATCAAAATATAGATAACCAGTTTGCCACAGAAAGCATTATACGCTATTACATATAGATATTATGCCAACCGATTAGTTAAAGACACCATCAGGCAATCATGGTAACGATGCTAACATCCATCTCAATACCGGTAGTACAACACTAAGTGCTTGTCTGTTAAGTGACTCCTATGTTGATTCAATTGCCACATTGCTTCCAACTGCTAGTGTTAATGTTATGGATAGGTATGGTAATTTATTGAAGTGCAGAGCCTTGCTAGACTCAGGCTCACAAATGAGTCCTCTAACTGAAACATGCAACCAACGTTTGCAACTCAAGAAAAGTAAGTATGATATTACCGTTTGTGGAGTTGGTCATGGAAAACGTCAAAGAGCAAATGGCACAGTCAACTTATCAATATCTTCAAATACCCATGGTACTCTAAAAACTACAGCGGTAGTGTTACCACAAATCTTCACTAATTTATCTAAAGTATTAGTAGATGAAAAAGTAAGAGAAGAATTCAATCATGTATAACTCACGGACTCTAAGTTTTATGAAAGTAAATGTATTGATATTCTTACTGGCGCAGATCAGTTTTTCACGTTGCTGTTACCAGGTAGAAGATTGATCAACAACAACAAAGCGGTATTACAAAAGACTATTTTTGGTTGGGTAGTATAACTGGTAATATCTCAAGGCAACGAATCTTAACGGGTATGGCTATGATTGCATATCAAGACGTACACGATCCTCCAGATCAACTTGATGATCTTATAAGAAAATTTTGGGAAGTGGAGCCCAGACCAAATAATATAAATCAATTATCACCAGCGGAACGCTATTGTGAAAATCACTTTCAGGCAAATACAACGCGAGATGATGGCAACCATTTTGTGGTCCGGTTACCTTTTGTGAAGCCACCAGAAAATCTTGGTAACTCATTCGGATAGGCACTACGAAGACTAAAATCATTAGAAAAGAGATTTGACAAAGATTCCAGTTTTAAGCAACTGTACGCAGATTTTATTGGGGAATATCTAACATTAAAGGCTGATTCAGTGCTGCGTTCCTTCGTTCCTTCCTTCCTTCAGTCATTCTGGTTTTTTTTTTGACGATTCATGGTTGCTGAAAAAATGCAGAACGATTTTGCTTCCATCTATTGGTAAAAAATGTAACTGATTGACAGTTTTCGTAATGATTGACATTTTTCCTTGCGTTTTTAAAGTTATAAAGTTATTGATTGTTGTAAACAAAAAATTAAAACAAGATAAATTAATTGTTAATAAACATTAAATATTTTTTGATTTGTGAAAATATGGATGAAGAAGATTTAGTGTTACTTTCGTCAGATATGATGAACGCAAGCGCCATAATTATACACCACATATTAAAAAAAATATCTCGCGCAAAAAGATGCTGTAACGTCCGAGAAATACTAAGAGAAAGAAGCAGAATCGGGCATTACACGAATTTAAAAACGGAAATGAGGTTACACGATGTGGAGGGGTTCAACAATTTTCACCGCATGACGCCCCATTTGTTTGATGCTCTTTTGCATATGGTTGGATCGGCTATACAAAAGTATGAGAAGTTTACTACGACCCCAATCACTCCAGGTGAAAGGCTATCATTAACCTTACGGTAAGTAGCCAGAAATGTTTACATCTTATTTGGAAAAAACACAAGGGCTTTTCTTATTTATGTTGCAGTTATTTGGCAAGCGGCGACAGCATGGTATCCATCGGCCCATACGGTATCAGATAG
This sequence comes from Tipula vernalis, assembly GCA_958295665.1. Taxonomy (NCBI): domain Eukaryota; kingdom Metazoa; phylum Arthropoda; class Insecta; order Diptera; family Tipulidae; genus Tipula; species Tipula vernalis. The sequence goes on along the minus strand of OY282560.1, from coordinate 147,870,848 downwards.
GTCAATCAACCACATCAGGCATCATCAGGTCAACGACAGCTGCTATTTGGGAAAAATTAAAACCCCTTGTTTTTCCAAATTTCTCCACTGCGACATGGCAAAATATTGCAGCCGAATTTAATTCAACTTGGAATTTTCCAAACTGTTTAGGTGCAATTGACGGCAAACATGTCGTTGTTCAAATAATTTAAACTAGCTGACACAGATGTTTTATATATTACTTATGTAATTTTATTTTTTTTGTTTTCAGGCATTTGCAAATTCAAATAGTGCATGTTATAATTATAAACATTCGCACAGTATAGTGTTAATGGCAGTGTGTGGTGCACAAGTACAATATTTGTGGATATTGGAGCATCTGGCCGGAACAACGACAGTGGGATATTTGGAAGGAGTGAATTTGGAAAGCGCCTAATAAATAAATGCGATTCATTGCAAATTCCAAATGATGCAATATTGCCGGGCAGCACAATAATGGCACCACATTGCCTTGTTGGTGATGAAGCATTCCCCTTGCTAACAAATATTATGCGCCCATATCCCGGAAGAAGAACAAATGTTTTGTTACACGATAAAAACGTGTTCAATTACCGACTATACAGAGCCAGAAGAGTCGTCGAAAACGCTTTCGGTATTCTGAGCTCATAATGGCGAACTTTCCGGAAACCAATTATTGCAAGCAGACCTACTGTGGTCAACATAATAAAATCAATAGTGTGCTTGCATAATTGGTTAAGAATGAAGTTCAGTGATTCTTACCAGTATTTCGGTAATGATTCTGTGGATTATTACACACAGAATGGCGATTTAGTGTTGGGTGAATGGAGAGGGATGCAAGTATTGATGGGTTGCGGAATATCGGACGGATGGGGTCTAATAATCCATCTGGCGATGGGGTTCTGATTAGAAATAAATTTGCCAGTTATTTCATGAATGACAATGTCGTACCATGTCAAAACTCACAAATGTTCAGCGAATGTTAAAATAAATGAAACATTTTAATTGATTATTTTTAAAAATTCGTCTTTTATTTAAAATGAGAAATTTATAATCCCTCTTGTGTTTTATCGACATAAAATTTTATGGTATTCATTATACCAATTTTCGGTTCGAGTGTAAATTTACTTCCAACATTTTTGAATTCTTCACCAGCTGATATAAACAACTGGTCAATATTTTGGCATTTGCACGGTGGTTGTGGTGTCCTTTGAGAAATGAGCTGGTTATGGCCCTTCATTGTATCCAGCAGATCAACCAACACCGGATCTGACTAGGTAGTTCTTTTTCTTTTCGTAGCCGGCCCAGTGGATTTGGACGTAGAAGGTGTGGTAAATGTAGTTTCCTCAAAATCGCTTTCGTCCAGGCTCTCTACCGTTGCGTTTAATACTTGCTGGAACGGACTGTTGCTTAAATTTGTGTCTGGTTCGACCGCACAATTCGGTTCGAAGTTTGACACTGTTGGGCTATAAGTACTAAATATCATTTCAAACATCTATAAATATATACATGTAAAGATTTCTTACCTGGTATCGTTGATCTCGGATCAACGATACAACCAACATTATTCAGTATACTTCTTAGATTTAGAGAACGAAAGTTTGTGTTTTCTACAGATGTCGAGAAAATGTATCGGCAACCCCTTCCGACCTAATAGCGTGATATCATTTAAGACCGTTCCATAGTAACTTGCTAATAAGATACATCTACGAAGTTTAATACCAAGAGGATTTATTGAACTGAAGTTTTAATCAACAAACTGTCTAAAATGTCAATATCGTCACAGGAACAATTTAAATTTAAAAGCCTACTAGATAATTTTTTTTTTAAATATTGACGATCTTATTTACAGGTAAATTTAGAAATTTGTTTGGAATGTGATTCATTTTATGGAATTTTGGAAGCGATGGCGTGAATAGTATACCATTCGCATTGGGTAATATCGTTGCTGCCTTCTTGTCAAAGCTTCATGACGGGGCTTTAGTTTTCATTATGTGTTATTTTGTGAAGTATCAAATACGTTATTTTATTTTAAAGTTGAGTTTTGTGTCAAAAAACGCTTTGCTTGTTTGCTTCCATTTCCAGAAAAAATGTGTGAAAGAAAGTCAACGAATACTGTTGGAAGCTTATGGTGGCTATGTTCCATCAATTTCAATTTGTGAGTACTGGTTTTGACGTTACAGTTTTAAAGTAGTTCCAAATTTTAAATTTTAATGATTACTCAAATTTGGGTATAATTAACCCAGCCAGAAAAAGTTAATCAATTAAGTTCTCAATTTTCCTGAAAGAGCTGATTTTGATAAGAAACGTCCAGGTAAGCCGAAAAAGTTTGAAGATGAGGAAATTGAAACTTTACTCGGTGAAGACTCGAGTCTGATTTCTAGAGAACTAAATGTCATTGGAATGATTGACAAGGACGGAATTGGGTGCCATACAAAATCGAATACAGAAAAACGATGCTATTGAGCTGAGTATTGAAATAAACAAAAACCAATTCCAGGCCTCATTCTGCGAAACCGGTCAATGAAACGTTATAAATGCTAAACTGGGGTGTACTACTACACTGGCCGTATTTTTTAAATATTGCTTCTTCCGATTATTACCTATTTCAATCGATGACTCGCCTGAGCAGCGCTTACAATTTTATGAAGATACCAAAAAAATGATTTGATTCGTGGATAGCCTCTAAAGATTTGTCGTTCTTTCGACGTGCAATCCACCTATTACCAAAAATACGTAAAAATATAGTGCCTATCTGCTGGTAACCATTTTTTCACAATTAAGCTAAATTTTTTCACAAAAATCCCTTAAAATTCATGCACACCCACCCCCAATACATTTCATTTTAAGTGGTTTAATAAATTTATCAAGCTAGTTTTTGTCGTTGTTGTCGTGTCAATGTTTGTTGCCGATGGTAACATTTTTACGCATACAAGAATTATTACTGAAATATAAAGTTATTTAATTAGGTTACAAATAAAATAACTTGTTAATTAAGGTGATGTACCAAGTAGAGGTTTATATTTGGATACATTGCATACAAATGTTTATTAAAAGATTTTATAAAAGATTTTACATTTTAACCCGTTTGAATGTTTCACGTTAAATCTCCCAGTTACTCTTTAGAATCTGGTGTGTAATTGAGTAACAAAAATCAACGAAAACTTTACTCTAGGAAATTTAAAAAGTCATCAAATATTTTAGTTATTATTGGAAGCAAATACATAAGTGAAAAGTGACCCGAAATGTTTACACCTACCATAAAATTAGAGTAGAATCTGAGATTTCTCTTATTAGAAAAATTAGATTTGAGACCAGGCTTATCGAAGAGTTGCTGAAAATTCCAAGTTAAGTGCAAGACCAGAAATGTGTATAGACATTTTAATTTATAAGTCATTCAAATATTGGCAATCGATGGTTTGAATGAAGTTCATTCATTCAACGTATAACTTTCTCCAATAAAAACTGAACCAGTGTCCAAAACTCAACCAACCATACAAATTCTCATATCGCACTAAATTGGTGGAAATTTCTTTGGTAAAATTGTAAATGAACTTAAATGAATTAATATGTACATATCACTTACGAATTGACTATGACAAAATACCTTTAAACGTTAAAAGTTTTTTTGCTTAGTACAATTGGTCACTTCACCTAAAGAGTTTGAGCATTGTGTTTCGAAAAATTAAAGTGCTCTATAGTTAATTCAATATGAGAGTCTGAATGATTCAAGAAGATGGTATAGAAACCTATAATGTTAGGTTGTAACAAGTTCTTCAGCAGCACTGACCCGAGATTTCTGAATTTGAGGCTCTTAAAGAATATCTTAATGACAGCTAACTATTACTCATCGAAATAAGGTAGGCTGACTATGGCCCGTTTTGTAACGCCATTTTAAAAGATGGAAATGCAACTTAGAATTTGTTACAAAAAAGTTTCAGTTTCTCAAAATATTCAATGTGGAAATTTTTAAGGCCTCAATAGATAATAACTCGTTTTCGAGGTTAGATTCAAAATAATTTAGTAAATCATCAGTTGAAGTTCAGTTCAACACTCACAATTATTTTAAAATAATTAATCAGATAAAATAATTGAAACAAATTTAAAGTCTAGACGGTCTCTAAAAGCTTAATGTACCAATTTAATTTGATTATTAATTCACGATTTCGTTTTTTTTTTATTTTTTATTTTATTTAATTATTAACTTGACATTAAATTATTAATAATGACATATTATTAATAAAACCAAAATTAAACAAAAATAAACTTTGTTGTATGTTTAAATAAAAATATAATAATGTACAAATAAAAACAATATAACAGTTATATTATTTACATATAATTTAATAAATAATGCCATTATTATTCGAAATAATTAAACAACAATAAATGTATACAAACATACCAAATATAGTTTATTAATATTTAAATATGTAATGGATAAATTAGTTAAATTAAAAAACAGAATAATAAAAAAATTAAAAAATTAAATATTTATTTAATTAAATTAATAAATCAAATATTTCATTTTTTTTTTGTTTTATTTTTCAACAAAATATTTGTATAATGTATAAAAAGTACGTACGCGTGTAAATATATAACAGTGTGAGCTTTTTTGTGCTTCTTGAATACGATTAAATAATGTAATATATAATTTAAAAAGCTTTCCGAAATCATATTCATGTATATATGTGTATGTATATGTATGTGTGAAGCGAGTAAACTGATATATAACATATCGTCTTTTGCTTGTATAAAAGCCCCTTTCTAACTATTTGTTTTATTTAATTTTATTTTGTTATTCTTCACCCCATCGAGACGGGAAGCAGCACTACACTACCGTTTATGTTCGCTTATTCTACATACTTACAACATACGTACATCTATTTTCGCCCCGTCAAATAATAAAATGTAATAAAATATGAATGAACTTCTTTGCAGCACGGTTGTAATTTTTTTGTGTGTTCTTCTTCGTTTTACGAGCTTTGTTGTTGTTGTTGTTCGTTTATTTTTAAATTATTGCGGAGCTTTTTTACTGTGTGCACTAAATTAGTTTTTAAAGGTGAAAGGAAAGTTTTTTTTTTTTGTATTTCGTGTTAGCTGATAGAAAAGTTATATTTTTCATTTGTTTATGTATGTACATATATGCAAATATATGTAGGGCAAATGAAGCATTAAGGTTGTAATGTGCAATTGTCATAATATGTGAAAGTTTTGTTTATTTTTAGATTTATTTGGGGAAAAACTATGATAAAACAGTAAACTTTGTAGTTAGTAGTCTTCTTTCCGACACTTAAATTTGCATTAGAATAAGATTATTGAAAACTTTTAATGGTTTACCAAATTTTAAAGAACTTTAACTTTTATTATTGTTTATCAATTTTCGATATTTTGTTCTAAATAATTTTTGGTGTTACAACAGGCTGTGCTTCGTTAGTCTTTTGTAGGATGAAATAAAAATGAGTATGTGTATTACAACAATTGTTACAAAAATTTGAATATGATGTGTGTCGCTAATTCTCCTATAAATTTTCTGATTGCTTAAAAATGTAAATGTGTTGAGATTGCGCTAATTAAAGTTCAGTCAGATTGACTGGAGTATTCGACCAATCTAAAAGAAAGACGTTTCTGGTTTAATTAGTAGTGACAGAAGTTGGCACGGTTACAGACACCTAATTATAGCCAATAGTGAGTAACACGATAACAATACATTTCTTATCTAATTTTATTGTTTATTAAAATTAAAAATGTATTCTGAAATAACATTTTATTAGTTTGCTGTACTTCTGAAAATTGCAATCATAATTCAATCTTAACTTAAAGCTTATAAAACAGTAGCTCAGAGGGGATCTAAAATAATAAATGTAAAATAGAATTACTATCGGATACTTAAGAAATTCCGCAAACCTTCCACTATGAGATTATTCAAGTTTGATCTGCAATGGACGCTGTTCTGTAATGAATTATAATTCGTGTTACCAGTAGCCAAATGTAATTGATAAGAAGCTAATTAGTTTGTAAAGTATGAAGAAATATCTGTCAGCTGAGTCAGATTTCTCAGGTGTCTCCGAAAAAGAAAATTAAAATTAATCCATTTTTTTTCTTACTTAAGTTGTGAGCCCATGTAAGACTACGTTGGTCAAATATTAGACGAATGGCTCGCAGGTACATTATTGGCCGGTTTACCTAAGGACTTCCAACCAATGATTATTCGTTTGGAAAGTAGTAGTGCGACTAGATCGGATTTGTATCGATCAAACCTATTAGATACGAGTTTCAATGAAAATGCATCACGATCGGCATTCTTTGGAAAATCTACACAAAAAAGCAAGGCCAAAATAATGTAAAGTGTTCTTGTTGTGGTTAACGAAGGCGAAGGGAAGGCAGTACAAGTGACGAAAAGAAGAAGTCATCGAATAAAATTGATGTCACATAACGGCGTTTTTTGTGGCTGTGAAAGATACAGCATATGTATCAAGAGACCACCACGATAAATAAATTAATAGCGGTGCATCGAAACATATTAGATTATTCGTATGTGATACAAGTAAAATCGGCACTCAAAGGCAAAATATCGGTGAAAGGCGTTATCAACTTAGTAGTGTGTTTTAACGAACCAGAGGTGGATTTCAAAAATGTTTTGTGTGAACCTGATTTATCAGCAAATTTATTACTAATCTGTGTCACCATCTGTGCAGGTTCAAAATGAAAAGAAGTTAATTTTCAATAAGGAAAGTTGTAAGCATTGGGAAAGATTAATTTTTCTGATTTGTGCAAAATGAAAAATGGTCTTGAAAAATGAACGTGTTGAAATCGAAATAAAAATTGTGTGGTTTGCAAAGGAGGAAAGAAGGCACATTTACGAAAAGCGCCTAAGATTTAAAGAAGATCAACAATGGTACCGAATACCGGAGCACAATGGGATTGATGAAAGAGATAATTGTAAATTAGTTGAAAAAGCTAAATGTTTATTATTCGACTCCAATTTGGAAGTGCCATTTTCAGCCGGAGCTGTCCATATGCCGGTATATTTTTTTATTTTTATTTTTTTTTTCCCCTTTATTTAATATTACAACTGATTTACAAATCATTTAGTAATTTATCTTTCTTAAATGAAGATTCACATTGGACGGGCAGTAGCCCAATGGTTACTCCCGTTTGAATTTACATAGTAATTATTTTTCTCTATCTGAATTAAATACAACTGCCCAATTCCAAAGGTTTCTGCCTTTGAAGTCTTCTTACTGCATTGGTGGTATCCAACAAACTTCGTATGTCTGCATTTTGGTGCCGAGATATCCGCTGAATGTGTTTCTTCGCATGATTTTGTATTTCTTCACTTACATATTCCATATTTAAGTCCCTATGGAGGTTATCATTTCTAATGTACCATGGTGCGTTTACAATGCCACCCAGCACTTTGTTTTGAAAACATTGAATCATTTGTACATTTGTCTTCTTGGTACAACCCCAAAGTTGAATACCGTAGGTCCATATTGGTTTAAGTATTTGCTGATATAATAGCAATTTGTTATGTATTGTAAGCTCAGAGTTTCTACCTATTAGCCAATACATTTTCCTATATTTAATGTTCAATTCTTCTTTTTTCTTTTTAACATGCTCTTTCCATCTAAGCTTGCAATCGAGAGTCATGCCGAGGTATTTGGCTGTATTTGCATTTGGAACCGGCCTTGAATTAAGTTTCACTGGAATCCAGTTAACTTTCTGGTTTGTGAAGTTTACGTGAACCGACTTTGCTTCGTTTAGGCTAATGCGCCATTTCTTTGTCCAACTACTCACTGTGTCGGTTGCTTTTTGAAGTTTGGTCGTTGCTTCTGATATACACTTTCCAGTCGCCAGAATAGCTGTATCGTCTGCAAATGTTGCTATGGTGGCACCTTCTGTATTTGGCATATCTCTGATGTACATGATGTACAATATAGGACCCAGTACGCTACCCTGTGGTATGCCTGCTGATATTCTCTTTAGTTCAGAGTACTCTCGGTTATATTTTACACGGAAATGTCGGTCTGCGATATAAGATTTAAGAATTTGATAGAATTGCTTTGGTACATCTCGATGCAATTTAAATTCAAGTCCTTTGTGCCAAACTTTGTCGAAAGCTTGTGCTACATCTAAGAAGATGCTGGAGCATATCTACTTATTCTCAAGTGAGTCTTCGATTATATCCGTTATTCTGTGAACTTGTTCTATCGTAGAGTGATTTTCTCTAAATCCAAATTGGTGTGGTGGAATCAAATTTCTCTCTTCTATTATTGGCTTGAGTCTTTTGAGCAGTAATTTTTCAAATAATTTTGAAATTACAGGAAGTAGTTTTTTTTTTTTTTTTTTTTAAATGTTGCCAATGGCTTTATTCTTGAATCTTTCAACATAAGAAACTAACAAGAAGTAATCAAATCTTAAGCTAAAAATTATTACATATTTTAAGTCTTAACCAATGTTAATACTTATTGTTAGGGCTCACAATTTAATTAATTTAGACTACACTTATATGTGTATATCGAATTAAATTTACAGGTTCACAGGTTCATTAGTTCCAGTGGATCTGTTCTTCTCAGACGTCTAAATCGCGGCTGTTTTAGTATCTCCCTGGCCAATTCGTTGGGATGTGCTTCTAGTTTTGAATAATATTTCGAACTGAATTCTTTAATTGTTTCTTTAACGGTTTTAATCCCAAGGTCGTGATGTATATTACTATTTCGAATGTACCAAGGAGCATTGGTGATACTGCGAAGTATTTTCGCTTGGGTTCGTTGCAGGAGTTCTCTGTTTGAAGCGCTTGTGGATCCCCATAACTGAATACCATAAGTCCATATGGGTTTGATTATTGATTTGTACAGTAAAACTTTATTGGCTAATGACAACTGAGATTTTCTTCCCATCAGCCAATACATTTTGGAAAATGTAATTTTTATTTGGTTGCGCTTTGTTTCAATATGATTTTTCCACGTTAACCTTCTATCCAGATGCAAACCTAAGTATTTTACCTTCGTTTGTTGAGGAATATTTTTATCGTTTAATTTCACTGGTGGGCAGGTGCGTTTGTTTAGCGTGAATGTGACGTGAGTTGATTTGTTTTCGTTCACTTTTATTCGCCATGCCTTTAGCCAGTCCGCGACCTTGTTTAAATGATTCTGTAACTCCTTTGAAGCAATTTCAGGATTAGTGTGAGACACTAGGATGGCAGTGTCATCGGCAAATGTTGATATTATCACTTTGTTGGTTACAGGTATATCAGCTGTGTACAATAAGTATAATATTGGTCCTAGAACGCTACCTTGCGGGACACCTGCATTAATATCATTTAAGCAAGTAGTTGCACTGTTTTGTTTGACCATGTATTGCCTTTGAAGAAGATAGTTTCCCAGAACTGAGTGAAATTTTTTCGGTAGAAGCTCCTTAATTTTGTAAATTAGTCCATCGTGCCAAACTTTATCAAAAGCTTGGGCGATATCCAAAAAGGCAGCAGCACAATATTTCTTTTCCTCGAAGGTGATTTTGATTGCATTTACAATCCTGTGTACTTGCTCTGTAGTACCATGTTGGTTTCGGAACCCAAATTGATGGTCTGGAATAACGCGCCGTTCTTCTAATATTGGTTTCAATTTCGTTAGTAACATTTTTTCAAATAGCTTTGAGATTGTGGGCAGCATGCTTATGGGACGATATGATGAGATTTGCGTTTCTTTTTTCCCTGGCTTATGTATCATTGTGATCAAAGATATCTTCCATTTTTGAGGAATATAACTGGTTCGCATGACCGCGTTGAATACAAATGTTATTAGTTTTATGCATTTATCCGGCAATTCCCTTATCATTTTTCCAGTAATAGGATCATGTCCTGGTGCCTTTTTCGGGCTTATGCAAGTTTTAATTGTATTCTTAACTTTCTTCCAGTTATACTTTATAGGTTTGTAGGATAAACCATCATCCGTTGGCTGGGGTAGCACAAAATAATTATCTTCTTCGTGTGGGACGAATACTGTTGCTAGATGAGCAGCAAAAGCATTGGCTTTTTCTTCATCACTTCTCGCCCAATTTCCAGTTGGTAGTCTAATCGGTGGATTCGAATTTGTTGGCCTTTTTAAATTTTTTGTTGCCTTCCACAAGGAATAATCTGTCCTCTCGGTTGCCGAGAGATCACTTAAGTAGTTCTTTACGCGCTGGTTTTCTTCTTCGCTCAAAGCAAATCTTAGGGCCTTAATAGCTCGATTTAATTTCCACTTCAATAACGGTGATTTTGTTTGCTGCCATTGACGGCGAATCTTTCGCTTTTCCTGGATTAGTTCCTGTATATTATGTGACAGTTTATTAACTTTTTCCGAACTACTTATGCCGGGTGTAGCCATTTTAGCAGATAATGTCATGACATCTTTTAGATTTTCTGCCGCCGCATCAATATCAGCTGGTGTGATCAGAGGAATATTAAGTAGACACTTTTGTTCGACTAACCTCCTATATTGAACCCAATTAGTTTTTTTGTTTGTAAGACGGTTCGGTATTTCGTTCCTTAGGACATCAGTACTCAATGTTACTATTACCGGTGAGTGATCAGAAGACAGATCATAGCAATCAGTGGCCTTAGCATATGTACGTGGAATGCCCTTAGTTACACAAAAGTCAATTAGATCGGGAGTTTTCTTTTTATCCGTGGGCCAGTAAGTTGGGTTACCGGCAGATAAATAATCCAGGGACTGTTCCTCTATGGCATCATAAAGTTGTTTACCTTTCGGCGAAGTTAATCTGGAACCCCAATGAGTATGTTTAGCGTTGTAATCACCGCCCGCAAGAAATTTATTACCCAGCTGGCTGAAATAATCCAAGAACTGGAGTTTTTTTATAGCATGTTTTGGAGGGCAGTACACTGCTGATATGACGCAGTTTCCAGACCACTCCTGCAGACAAATGCTCGTTGATTGTATATGTTCTTTCTCATATTTTGTAAGTTCGTAATGTTTTAATCTTCGCTTAATCAATACAGCAGTGCCTCCATGTGCTTTACCATCTGGGTGCTTGGTGTCATAAATAGAGTACCCATTAATTTTGAAATAGCTATTTTTGGTGAAGCGTGTTTCTGATATTAACATTATGTCAATATTGTGTTCAGTGAGGAATGCATGTACCTCCAATTTATGTTGTGTTAGGCCGTTTGCATTCCATATGGCTATTTTGATGATGGTCATTTTTGGCTTTTTACGACTATCTGCATCAGCGTGCTCATATTCTGCATCATTAGATCCATGGTTCTCTCCATCATCGCCATGAAGCTTTGCATCATATTGGTCAATTTGTTTAAAGCTGTTGTGATGTTTCCCTCTTCACTTGCTTGCACCTTAGGAGCGGTACCTTTGAGAACACTTGCGTATGAAACCCCTTGGTGCACGCTGCCGTTTTCAGTTGCGCACTGATTTTCATTTCGAGCGTTTCTGTTTACAATTTCTGGCCGTGCTTCTTTTCTACCTGAAGAATGAAGATTAAGGATTCGCTGCTCTGCTCGCTGCTTTGGATTTATTCTCCTTTTCAATTCCAGATAAATTGGACACCCTCTATAATTAGCTGTGTGACTTCCATCGCAGTTGCTGCATTTTCTCACTGATGCTTCATTTTTTGCTTTATTGCAAACCTTTGAATTATGGAGTTCACCACATATAACACAAACATCGTTCAAAGTGCAATAGGCTCTAGTGTGGCCATATTCTTGGCACTTAACGCATTGTACCGGCCCATTTCTTTTCCTGGGTTCCTCAATGGTAACCCTTCTGTGCAATAGATATTTTAGGTCAAATATTGCATGGTTGCCTTTAACCTTTTTATTGTCTGGTTCTAATTCCAGACGAAACAATGGCTGAGGAACCTTCTCCCGATTAAAAATATTGGTAATAGTTTTGCACTGGAAACCTTTTTCAGTGAGAGCAGCTTGAATTTCGTTTGCATCCACGTAACTCTCTATTCCTTTTAACACAACAACCAATCCTTTTTGGCTCTTTAATTGATACGTGTAGTAATGTTTACCAACTTGGTCGAAATGTTTAATTAACGCTCTGTAAGCATCAGTATTGAGCGGTTGAATTTTTGTTTCTTTGATATTTCCTCTTTTGATCCCGGAAATATAAAATGCACCTTCAGTGATAAACTCGATCGTTTTAGCAAGTTCTCTATTTGATTCTTCCCTCAAATAGATTGGTGGTGGCTTCTCAGCTTTTGAAGTTTTTTCGGGCGGCGGCTCGTCAACAACCAAGCAAGAATACCTATTACCATGCGTTAATTCAACGCTAGCTAGCTTAGTGAATTTATTCGCGCTTGCACTGGCCGCTGATCTAGGGCTTCTTCTTCGTTTTGATGTGACAGTAATATACCGGTCTATTCCCGTTTGCACTAAACACTGACCTACAGGAAGTAGTGAAATCGGTCTGTACGACTTTTTATCGTTCGCTGGTTTGCCTGGTTTGGGGATCATAATTACTTCAGCAACCTGCCATTGCCGTGGGACATATTTTAGTCTGAAGACAGCATTGATAATTTGAACCAATTTTCGTAGTCCCTTCTCGGGAATGGCTTTTACGACTTGTCCAGTAATTAAATCATATCCTGGAGCGTTTTTTGCGTTCAAATTACAATTGATCTCATTTTTTAATTCCTGTAATGTTACACATCGAATATTACATTCATCAATTTTGCTAACTGTTATTATGTTTTCATCTGCTGTTTGCCTAGGTAACGGTTGAAAGGTGTCTTCCAAGTAAGCTGCAAATAAAATAGCTTTTTGCTTGTCGCTTTTGGCCCAGGTTCCTTCCCCATTTTTAATAGGCGGCACATGCATTTTGGTTCTTTTTAATCCCTTTGTTGCTTTCCAAAGAGAGTGATCAGTATCTTTATATTCGGTGAGACCATTTAAGTACTTGTTGATAGTTTCATTCTTAATTTCTTTTATGAGTTGTTTTAGTTTATTGCATAGAAAATTGAGGATTTTTTTGTTTTCCGGGGCGCGTGTCCTTTGCCAGGTTTTTCTTGCATTCCGTTTCTCTCTAACTAACTCCCTGACCTCAATAGGATAATTTTGATTCCTACGGGATTCGGTGTGACTAGCAGGAGAACTTTCCCATGCTGCTTGTTGAATAGTACTGTTAAATACCTCTAGTTCGTCTTCCAACTGTACCGGTGTTTTAATCGGCACTCGTAGATTTGTTTGCATTTCAATTAGTTCTTGGAATAGGTCCCAGTTAGTTCTATTATTTGTTAATTTAGGCAGGTTATCCTTATTAATTATCATTGTGCTGAGTGTCATGATAACAGGTGTATGATCGGGATATATCCCTTCGCTGTTTTCGATGCACATGTAATCCTCGAAGATCCCTTTCGTTACATAAAAATCAATGAGATCTGGTATTTTAGTTATATCAGCAGGCCAGTATGTTGGTTTACCTCCAGAGTGGAACTCGCAGTTATTTATTCGTCCGGCTTCGAATAGCTCTTTTCCTTTATGGGTTGTAAGTCTTGATCCCCAATAGGTGTTTTTTGCATTAAAGTCACCACCAATAATTAAATTGGATCCTAGTGATCTAAAGAGTCTATTATAATCTTCTTTGTTTAGATTATAGCGTGGAGGGCAGTAGATAGAGGAAATATTGTATTCATTATTATTGTTAGTTTCAACTTTTATGGTTTTAACTTGCATACTTTCCTCTTCTATACTAGGTTCTTCATAGTGTTTGAGATTATTTTTCACTATTACTGTTGATCCTCCTCTGGGTTTTCCTCCTGGGTGAACAGCATGGTAACATTCATAATCACGTAATTTAATAAATGATGTTTTTGTCAAATGGCTCTCCGATATAAGGCAGATATCTATTTTTTCTAAATTTAGAAAAATTTCTAACTCTGGAACATGTTGCGCTAGTCCGTTCGCGTTCCAGGTGACAATTCTTAATGATCTGCTCATTTTAGTATATGAGGGCTGTTGCCTCGTTCAAGGTTTGATGCATATCTAGACGCTTATATAAAGCTTCTAGACCACGTTCTTGCTTTGCTAGCCTTATATTTATGGCTTCTATGCTTCGACAAATCCTTTCAAGGGGATTATCATTCGTAGCATTAGATGATTGCTGTACAATTTGTGAATAACTTTTCCGCTCTGTACCAATACCTGGTGGTTTTGGCTCCGCTTGGGTTTTAGTTGGTTTCTCTTCTCTGGTAACCCTTGGGTTTTGAGGAAACTGATGCGTTTTGTTTCTTAGTCTTTGAAGTTCTTTGGCTACTTCACAGCCCCTATAATTTGCAGGATGATGCCCTTTACAGCTTATACATTTTGCAGGGGTGTTTCTACTTTCTGTACATTCTTTCGCGTTGTGTTTTCCAGCACATTTTACGCATCTTGGCTCCCGTCTGCAATATTTTTGCGTGTGATTGAAACCTTGGCATTTTTTGCATTGAGGTATTAGCCTCGTGTTTTTCTTAAGCGGTTCTATTTTAACCCTCATATTGAGAATTGCTTTGATGTTGAAGATGTTTTCAACTTTCTCCTTTTTGTTAAACGTAAGCTTGAAGAGTGGAAGCCCCCTTTTTTTGACTTGATTGTTCTCACCTCTCTCTCGTTTTAGGATGTTTACTGCATCTTCTATTTGCAGATCTCTTGCCTTTGGGTCCTCAATTATGTCCTCCTTCTTACACGTTGGATGAAGGCCTCTGGCCATAACCTTAATTGCGCGTTCGTTTTTATCTTCGTATGTGAACCATTCTTTACCTTCCGCATTGAGCTTTGTTGCTAGAGCTCTATATGTGTCGGAATCTGGTGTATTGATTTTCCACACGTTATTGTTTAGTGACACTACTCTATATTCCTTAGCTGTCACTGATTTCATTATAGATTGTATACTTGCAAATTCTGTTATGCCGATTACATTAATTGGCGGAGGAGCCTTTTCTTTCGGTACAACCTTTTGTTGCTGTTGCTGGTGAGTTGGTTTGGTATTAGTATCACCAGTTACTAATACATTAGCTTGCGAATGATCTCCAACTTCAGGAGAGAATTCTGCTTTTCGTTTTTTGGTAGGTCTTTTCTTCCTTTTCAGTACCCAATCTGTTTCTCTCATGAGATCCTCTTCATCAGTATGGAACTCATTGTTATAACTAGTGTGAGTACTTGTTTCATTATAACAAGTTAGCGGGTTTTCAGAAATCTCCATTGGTTTGGGCTTCTTCAATTCTTCATTTTCTTTTTTCAGCTTTTCAATTTCGCTTCTTAATTGGGTTAAAAGTACCTCTACTTCACTGAGTTTTCGACAGAGTTCAGCGTTTTCGTCTTTCTGCTGATTTGCAGAGTTAGTATGCCGGTATATGTATATTCTTAATTGTTCAGGAAATTCAGTTTTGGACGTAATGGCATTTCCGTAACACTGGGGTGTGGGAAGAAGTGAAAACGTGTGGATGACGGAAGAAGTGTTTTTGGAATATGTTTCAAATGTATTTTACCCCCCTATTGTCAAAAGTAATATAAAATTTCCGGTAATTTTATTTGTCGATGGTCATGTAATCCATCTCTTACATACGAGTTAAGTATGTTATGCCAAAAACTACAGATCATTCTAATAGTTCTGTATCCTAATGCCACACGAATTTCGCAGCTCTGCGATGTCTCCGCATTTAAAGTCAGCTTGGCAGAAGGTTGTCATAGAGTAGAAAAGGCAAAATGTGGACAAAAATTCTTAATAGAGACGACTTTGCGCCACTATTGAATAAAGCAATTAAAAGAGCAGAAAATCCCGAGACGATCAAGAATGGGTTTAGGGAAGTCAAACCTAAGTGAACAACGAACCAGTAAGCAGTCCGATATTGAATTAAAGAATAAAGAAAATCGTATGACATTGGATATCCAACAGTTCTCGGATATCGAGAATTTATAATACTCTGTTAGCTAGACCAAATACAGATAATACTGTGATAGCTGAACCAAATACAGAAAATACATTTAATATTTTAGATATCAATGGCTTTGTGTAGGTATCTTTATGAAGAATTTCAAAACGAATCGGAACCAAATAATTTAGGACTAACACAGGTCGGTGAACCAACTGATATTCCCAAAGACGCATTGCAGCGTACCGACCATTATATTAGATGGGTTAAAACTCCAGAAAGGAAGGATAACAATAGAACTAAAGAAAATGTACCTTTCGTTGTCGACTTCATCGGGATATTCAAAAATTCAAGAAGAAAAACGAAAACGAAAAGAAAAGATAGAACTTGAAAAGGAGCAGAGGCAGCTACAACGAAAACAAGAAAAAAGCCGAAATTTCATTTTTGAAGCAACATTTCATACAACTGAAAAATGGGGAACCTATACCTCATTTTCGAAAAAAAAAAATGGCGCAACAAAATTGTGAAAGTACTTTTGTCGCAATCTAATAATATATTTATCAAAAATATCGCAACAAAAATATTTCGCAGACCAAAAAAGATACGATGAAATATAAAGTCACATGTCATGTTTCTCGCATGCAACTATCATCGCAAACAAAAATTCTAACTGCAAAAAATATCGCATACAAATGTTTCGCCACAAATTTAATCGCTTTATACGTTGTGAGCAATAATTTGACTTGTAATTAGGATACAATGCGAAGAATTGTATAAATTCTGGAAAAGCGGCGGTTAAGGTTTTTATATAACAAACTTGTTATATTTAAAAAGTTGCTTTTTTTAACTTTTGTGGTACTATCAGAAGAAGCAATAAGGGCGAAAATAAACTCTTTGATCTGTGTCTACAAGGGTGGCGAAGCAATTATTATAAATTTATTCACATCCTAACGTTAAAAATCATCAAAAAATTAACATCTTACATATCCAATATTTTTGGCTTGCGATATTTGCGATACGCATCGCATGTACACACCCTTTTTTTTTGCTATATTAATCCTTTGCGATTTAATTTTCCTTCGAGAAAGCACTTTGGAAATCTCTGTGAGGCGTTTATATTGTTTGTTATGTTTTTACTGCTATGTTCTTGTTGCGATATTTTGTTTTCGATAATAAGGTAGAGAGCCGAAATTAAAACAGCCAAGACTACGGGCAGAATACGAAATAGTCTTAGTTAAGACTCGAGTACTAAAATTAAGTTAAAGCCTTACATAAGGCAATTTTTTAGTATGTGACTGTGCGTCAGAATAGGCCTGATATTCTTTGAAGAAATACTAGTTTTATGGGGCGACGAAGCAACATAAAAGTGAGATTGTTTACGTGTGACATGCGAATGAATTTGACTAACTTAAGGTATTTTTTTTTCAAATATGTTATATGATATTGTGTAATTACTTTTGTTGTACCTTTGATTGTAATGAAAAATACTGGTGGTAATTATCGTTTGGCGACTAATTACGCTCGGTTTGCTTGTAAGTATATACACGGTAAGTATAATCGGGAATTATAGGCAAAATAATTTATTTTTATTTCACATAAATTTATTCTTTTGTTAGGTTAGGTAATGTTTTCTGATGCTTACAGAACAAAAACGTTGTTTAGAATGACAATTTATATAATGCAATGATTTTACGGAAAAATTTCCAAAATTATATAAAGTGCATCTGGTGACAGATATTGTAAACTTATTTGAACAATATACAATTTTAGTACAAGTTTTGAACGTGTAACATCATACCTAATATAACATTCAACGGCTTGTACCCAAATTGGAATTGTCAAAACAATAAGTAAACAAATTAAATTGGTGGTGGTAGGTTAAATGACTCTATATAAAACTAAATTTAAATTAACTATTATTTTTACAATTTAAGCAACAAATTATAGGAACAGAAGATGCGTCTGATGTACAATTAATTCAGATAAGTATAAATGGAAATTACATATACGATCAAACGATTCTTTGTGTTCTCTTTTAATTTTAGGTTACAATCCTGGATGTCAACATTACATTGAAATTTATAAATTGTAATGCAACAATTTTACTGCTGTTGATCAATTGACCGCCGGTGATGCAGTAAACTCGACAGCCGCATTACATATATGGTTTATGCTCCTTTTTCCAAAATTAAACAGATATGATCAAGATAGTTCAAAATCAACCTGCTTTATTTGTGCATCGTTGAAATAAAAAAAACTTCGGGCATAAATTTTGCTCCTCTAGAGTCTTTGCTTTAAACTGAAATAAGATGTAGTTTGTTTTCGTAGCATTTATTTTGGGACGATTTGCTATTAAGTTAGTTATTGAAAATGGCCAAATCATATTACATGTTTTCAATCAATGTTGATCGATATTCAGCTTGATATACTATAATAGCATCGTCTGCATATACATTTGCATATTTTCACGTGTCGCTAAATGTGATCATTGACGTAAAAGTTAAAACATAAAGAGCCAAGAATTGACCCTTGAGGCACGCCAGAGAGGTTGTTTCATAATCACGTTGCGTCTCATACACAAAAATGAATCGCATTCTTCCAGAAAAATATGATGTAATCATAGCAAATCCCGATTTAAATGGATTGAGAGTTTTAAATTTGTCTCACACAGTCAAATGCTTTTCTAACATAAACTCTGTAGGTATAAATGCGATCAATGACATTTAGAACAGCAGATTAAGTACTCGATTTTTCTATAAAGCCGAACATAAGCCGTTATCATGTAATATTGAATGGTCTTTGAAAAAGTAGATTATTCTTTGTAGTACAACAGATTTAAATATTTTAGAGAAACTGTTCAAGATAGAGATTGGTCGATAATTCTCCATTATGGTTTTATCAAACTGTTTATATAGATGAATCACTTTAGCTATACTTTCAGGGAATTTGGAAAAACTCCGTCTATTAGCAATTGGTTAATAATTCTGACAAGAATAGGTGCTAAGTAGAACTTAAATCTGTTAATAAAACGCATTGATATGAAATCGTAGACAGTAAAAAAAAATTGAATTTTCAATGCGGTTTTTACATGATTTTTAATGGCTTAATTTTTTACTGTGTAGCCACAGGCAGAATTTTTGTTTAATTTCGAAATAATCTTTAAATTTTTTTGCTCCTTAGTAGCTTCAAAAGTAAGCTGACTGTTAGTTTTAAATGTAAAGTAGCTTTTAAAGTGGGGTCTTATTGCTGATACTGGATTAGAAAATCTGTTGAAGTGCAACGCAACAATTAAAAAGTATTTATTAAAACAATTAGCCACTTGTCCACTATATTTAATTGATTTTCCATAGTTGTTAAACGTTAACGTTAATGTCTATTTAAAATAAGCCATGTATTCTTTAAATTGTTCCGATTTTTTGCAGTTCACTGGAAAAGTAATTCTAGTTTCGATTCAAGTTTGCAGTTTTATTCCTATATTTAATAAACTCCATTTTGAGGAAATTTCCTTAATAAGGCATTAAAACCATCACGCAATTTCATTATCTTAACTAAATTCTGATTAATCCAGGGCTTCCTAAAAGGTTTATGTACTATCTTTGTGTTAATACGTATAAGGTTGGTTAAGAACTGTATAAAACTCAGGTTATCATGGTCGCGGATGACGTCTACAATAGATATATTTGAGCAATCAAGAACTGAAAAAGTTAATTTATCGTAACGAGGTTTGTATTTTAAATTCAAGTTAAACTCAAGAACTAACATATAATGATCAGACTAAATCAGTTATTGCATAATCAATCACAGTAGCTATGGTATTAGAAAATCGAGTAGAAAACTCTTCCTTAGTAGAATTTAATATTAAAATTCCATTTTACGTTACCATTGACTGAAGTCTTATGGTATTAGCACCGATCTGATCGCGAAAATTAATATTTAAGTCGCCCATCAAAATTGAGTTCTGCCATTTACTTAACAAACCATCAAAATTATCAAAAAATATATCACTGTTACTATAGCCTGGTTTGTAAATCCCAATAATATGTGTATTAAACTCGATCAGCTTAATTATTACAAAACTTGAATTATCGATTGTTTTAGACCTTTACTTTATTGAACACAGTGCAATTTTTTGCTTCAGAAAAAGTTTCACCATTCACAAGAAATTTAGGTAGATACCAAGGGAAAACAGTGTTAGTTCAATATCATTCATTTTGCTACGGAGACTTCTATCGGTCAATACCACAACTCGAAAAGGGTATTGCTTATTATTCTTTTAAATGGCAGAATGAATAACATCAATATAATTATCTTCCATAATATTCATAGTAAACATTCACGTAATACCGATCCAAATAAATAACAGCTGATTTCAAAAATACACTGATAGAAACAAATAAAATTCAATGAAAATGTACTTGATAATAAAACGAAACAAGAAAAATCTTAGTTTGTTATACCAGAGCCTACTGTATAAATAAGAGCCTCCAGTATCGACTGTATTTTTTACTAAGCTTAAAATAATTTCGAACTGGATCGTATGCTCGAGTTAAAGGTCATTGAAGAAAGTATGAGTGCTTGGAGCTCTCCAAATGCGATTGAAAAGAAGGCGAATGGTAAAACTAGACTGTGTCTCGATGTGAGAAAATTAAATTCGGTCACTAAAAAGGATTCCTATCCTTTACCGAGGGACTAATTAGTAGACTGGATAGAACCAAGTTTACTTCGAGTTTGGATCTCAAGGATGCCTTTTGGTAGATTCCCTTGGACCCAAACTCGATAGATAAAATGACATTTACCATCCCCGGCAGGCCCTCTATCAATTTCGGGCTAAGCCCTTTGGGCTTTGTAATGCGCCACAAACCTTCTGCAGGTTAATGTGCAAGGTCATGCCTCACCATTTGCATGACCGAGTGTTTGTATAACTCGACGATTTGCTTATTACCACCTCGACTTTCGACGAACATTTATCGTTGCTAGCAGATGTTGCCGAAAGGCTATCTAAAGCTGGTTTAACGATAAATGTTGAAAAGAGCAAATTCCTGTTGAAGCAGATAGACTACCTCGGTTATGTGGTTAGTGAGGGGGGACTGTCGCTTAATCTAGGCAAGGTGGAAGCCATTACAAAGTTCCCAACAAATGCATTATCGCGCATTGTGATCGAACCCTTACAGGTAACCTTTTCCCAAAATAATGGTACCCCTTTAAAAGTTGATATGGACTATCCGGCTTTTAATTCAGTAGAATACCAAGATCTCGTAAGCAGCATCAAAACATCTCAATATAAGTCAAATTTAAAAATTGTGGTTAATCACGCGTATATAAATATCAACTCGAGCGAGGCTTACGACACCAACGCGGATATCCCCCTTTGGAAATTATACTTATCTCCGAATCCTTGCAACGTAATGTTCTTTTCTCAGCTCATGCTACAGCTCATGTGTGCCCTGCTACAGCGGCGCACTTGGAAATAAACAAAACAGCGGAACTCATCAGACGTTACTACTTTTGGCCAAATTTATTTTCCCGATGTGAACAAGGCGGTAAACTATCCATTTCCATTTAGCTCTCTTCCGATGACCTTTCGGCCTTGGCAGAGAGTTTACTTAGACTTTTTAGGACCTTACACTCGTACCAAAAATGATAATACTTTGATTCTTATTGCACTTGACCATTTTTCGAAATTTGTGTTGACAAAGCCAGTGCGACAAGCGACTGCGATGGAGGTTTGTAGATTTTTGGAGGATAAAAAATTTCTGATGTTTGGAGTACCGGAGGCCATTGTTACAGACAATGGACGGCAATTCGAGTCCCAAATCTTGAAATTGCTTTGTGCCAAATATGGAGTTAAACCTACATTAACGGCTAACATTCACGGAGGTAATCGGACTCTACTCTCCTCATTGCGTTCATACACTCAAGACGATCAAAGAATTTGGGACGAGAATCTTCACGCCATAACCCGTGCATTGCGAAACTTCTCTTGTAATTCCACACGTTTTTCGCCACACTTCCTAGTGTTCGGTCAGTATGCAATATTGCACGGTTCAGTATATCAACATCTCCGAAAAGTATCTCAGTTCACCGGAAACTACTTACTCATAAGCCTGAAACACTTGTTAACATCTATCAGGATGTTCAGAAGCACCTGGGTATTGCAAGGAGTAAAGTTCAGTCCAGTGACAACTTACAATATAAAAATCCACACCTTACAATCGGTCAAACCATTTATGTTCGAAATTTCTCGCAGAGTAAAGCTTCGGACCAAATTGCTTCAAAATTAGCTCCAAAGTATATTAAGGGCACTGTTCTAAATCTAATTGGTAATGTGGCTTGTGAAGTGGGAGACGATAACGGAAAGTCGGTTGGTGTGTATCATTTAAAGCATATCAAAATTTGACATTTTCTTTTTCCTACACGTACGCTAGCGGTCATTTGTTACCTATCATTTTAATTGTTTTTTGTTCTTGCCCGGCTTTAATACATCTCTTGGGTGTGAGTCGTCCCCACAACTTGTAGCGATGATCACCACCGTTCCAATAGAGCGTTAATAACTTTATAACACTCTAATTGTTTCCATTAACGTTTGGAAGTAAGGGTAATCAATTGTCGTATGAAGCTATAAATTCGCCGTTGAGTTGAAAAAGAGGATGGTTTTCTATTTTAAAATTTGAGTTGATTTTCCCTTTCTTCCATTCCTTTCTAAATCCTTTTAGTACGACCCGCGGTCTAACAATATCTGTTTCAAACTTTAGAAAACACCACTCCTAACCCTGAGCTCTAGCTGACATACCTAGTGTCAAGTTTGGTTATTTTGTCTTTCCGGAGACATTCCGTTAGAGGTTTGGTAATAGTAGTGAAGTTAATATCCGAGTAAGCCTAAGAAATATTTAATTTCCTTATCCATTTTAGGAATGGAAAATTCTTTAATGGCTTTTATTTTCCGCGGTTAGGTTTAACTCCCTCGGAAGTTATCAGATGTCCTAAGAAAGCGACTTCTCGTTTCAAGAACTGTGATTTATCTAGCTGAGTTTTTAAGTTAGATTTTCTTAATTTAACAAAAACTTGTTCTAAGTTTTCAATGTGCTCTTGAAGTGATGCAGACTGCAAAATAAATAATGACATTTTTTAAATGATTTTTCGGTTTGTGTACTTTGTTAAAAAGATTATTCATATAAACATAAATATTTTATAATGCTCCTAAATGTAATGATGTAGAGTTTGATTTTGATTAATTTTATTTTAAGGGGAACGGTGTTCCCAAACACGATCTTAAGATTAAAATCAGGATCTGATACTATTTTAATCAATAAGCTAGCGTACTATTTCTTAGGGAATAATATTATCTTCAACAAAAAGGAGAAGAAGTATTTCATTTGACCTCGTAAAACTGTTGATGTGATTTAGAAAATCACACTTTTTATAAAATAGGACATGCCGCCCTTACTTAAGGTAAACCAGTTTAACGGAAGCCTTACCACAAAAAATAAGCTCTTCTTCGTATTCATTTTCTCAAATAAGGGAGGCCGTAAGAAAGATATGCTTTATAGTATTCCCAAAAGATGTTTATTTGAAAGCACACCTAGAATTATTACTAAATCATTTTAAGTTGAAATTCCAATTTTTGTAATCCTTTAAGTTTCCCCAGCCGCTTAAGGCACCCCAACCATTTCGCATTTTACTTTTAACGTCGAATACCTTAGAGAGCCACATCTGCTTTAAATCGGTTGTACAGCTGATATTTTCAGATTTCTGAAAAGCTTTCAATTGTAGTTTAAAATTAATTGAACATTTCAAATTCTGGTACAAAAAATGAACAAATGTGTTAAACAAAATTTATGTGTTTGTATGAAAACAATTAATTATTGTTAAAACATACAAATGTCAAATGAACTATAAACTATTAAAGAACATTTTAATTAAAAATCCTTATATTGTTTGTTATGTAAATAAGTAATTATTGCAAAAAACAATAAAAATTAAATTTATTTTGTGCTTCAATAACAAGTTTAGTAGTTCAATCCAAAAACTGTAGTTTGTTTGGTTCTCACACAAACAAAAAAAAAAATAGTTTTTTTTATCCATCTTCTAATTTAATTGATTCCAATAAAATCAAATGTAAAGTATTTTTTTTTTATGATTTAGTTTTGTTGATTGATCTTTTTACGTCAAAGTTAAATTGGCCTGTTTGTACGCGCTTTTATATTATATAGACTCAGCATACTCGTATTTTGATATATCGAGGGCATTTACATTCTCGATTCAACAAAAACAAAAACAAAAAAAAAACAAAAACAAGAGTTTTAATTTAATTTATCGATTTTTATTGACCACATTTTTATTGTAAGATGATTGATCCCGAAAGAAGGTAATTAAAATTATATCTCTCTAAACATGGAGAAGACTAAATTTTACTTGGAAATGTAATAAAAAACGAAATTGAAATTTAGAATTTCGATCTGATTCAATTTTTATGGTTCAAGATAGTACAAAGACGAATTTTTAATGTGTGAATTTTACTCGTGTATACGTCAGAGTTCAAACTCATTTATAGTAATCGAATTAATTATATCTATGTAAGAAAATTGATTTTTTTTTTGTCTCTGTCTAATGGGAAAATGTCAAGATTTTCTAGATACTCTTTTATTTATTTATTTTTTTTTTTTTTTCAATATTACATAAATTATCTCGTCGACGCTATTTTCCTCTGTATTCTTTACAAATTAAGAAGAAAACTTAAAATAATTATTGAACTTATTCTTTTCCAGCTTTTGTTTCTGACTGAACTTTCCATAAGTTTTGTGTAGTTGTCGCGAAACTTGACACAAAAAAAAAATAAAAAAATAAAAAATTCAGAATACAAAGTGGATTTTAAGTTTTGTTGAATAATTTATTGACCCTTAATCGTAAATTGAATCGCTAGGTTTATGGTTTGTTATTTTACATCAACGTACCGAACCATTGGGAAAATTCATCATAATTAAGAGATGAGAAGTGATTATAATTAAGACGGAGTGGTATATATTAACGATTCTGGTTTATTGCCAACAATAAATTTTATTTATGAAAATATATTTGAATTTTATTTTTATACTTAGAAAAATGTCTATTCCTAATGCCAAGAATAAATATTATTGTTCAGTTATGAATTAACCTGAATTGCGCATAATTGAGGTGGGAATTATAAAGTGTACATATGTATAAGTGTATTAAATTAAACATAATTTGTAGTGATACATTGTTGGAAATTTTAAATGCGCGCGTATACATAAATATTTATAGAAGCGAGAATGATTCGGCGGCGTGAACGGCCTGTATCATTTTCTAAATTGAAAACGATTAATCAGCACCGGTACAACATGTATGTACGTATAATAAAGACGTATAATGATCACCTTGGGATGAGCTTGCATTCCATGAATACTTTTATAGTTAATTTGTACGTCGGATTTCTATTAATAGTTTTGCTTCTGTTTCAATATAGCTAAACAAGACTGTGTTTACACCTTTTAGTAAATCTCGGCGATCTGATTTTTATTTTTATTAAGAACATTTTTTTTTCGATATAATTTCTAAAAATAAGATTTACAAAAAAAAAAAAAAAAAAAAATCAAAAACAAATTTAAAAGGTGAGAAATAAATGTAAATTTGAGATTTCGAAATATTTTTTTTGTATATTAATTGAACAGAAAACATTTCTTTTTTTTTTTTTTTAAATATCTTAGAATTTTACAGGTTTTCCAGGAAATATTTAAGATGAAAAATTAACTAAAAATGTATTGGCCTTGTTGAAACATTAAAATCATTAGTTTGAGTGTGATGTTTTAAATGATCATCGATTAGATTTATAATTTCCGAATTGTACAGGGTGTATGTCTACATTGTACATTGTATAAGAGTATAGGACGATGTAATGTTAAATAAATATGTATAAAAAAGTTAGCTGGGGTAAATCGATGATTTTTTTTTTCGTTTAGATTTGTACACCATATTCGGAAAATTTGCATATGCAGTGTTGTTATTAGTTTATTTTTATTTTTTTTAATATTCAAATATGTATCCGAAACAACAATAGTTATATAAACATATATAAAATAAAAATTGATAATGATATTCATAAATAATAATGACAATAATAATTATAATTTTTAATTTAAAAATAACAGTTGGAAAAACTTTTTTTGTTTTTTGTTTATATATTTTTACTTTGCCGTTTATGTACTTAATAAAAACACCGACCAATCAACCGTTGGAAAATCGTTTGAATATTTTTATGCTAGGCAAAATTTATAATAGAAATTTTGTACATGAGTGTAAATATTTATTATTTTTGTGTCATCATAATAATAATAATAATAACAATAATACTAATAAAAGATAGTAGTAGTGCGGGATCATAGTAATTCTAAATAATAATCTCGATTCCACTTAATATAAAACAATAAATATTTAATAATGGAAATTGAAATATAATTTTAGTTTGCTTATACATACTGAAAATTA
The DNA here is from genome assembly GCA_958295665.1 of Tipula vernalis. Lineage (NCBI taxonomy): Eukaryota > Metazoa > Arthropoda > Insecta > Diptera > Tipulidae > Tipula > Tipula vernalis. The sequence goes on along the minus strand of OY282560.1, from coordinate 147,844,478 downwards.
TAATTTTGTTTAATTTAGGTCCGTTTTACGACAACATTGTATAAATAATGTTTCTAATTTAATTTTTCAACATAAATGGTTTTGGTTAAATATTTCTCCTTTAAATCGTGGTTTGACATTTAGTTTGATTTCGAAATAATATATTGTACAAACGAAGCCAAAGCATCGAAGAATTAATTTTTAAAATTGGTGGAATGATTTAAGAAAGTCAAAAACACTGTCAAAAACTACTAAGCCAGATGATACATAACAAAAAATTATTTTGAAATTGAGTTTTATTTTGCCGTTGGCCTTCTCAATAAAGCCGACTTCAAATATAGTACTAAACGAGTTATTCTTTATATACAATAGGATTTCTGAGAAAACATGATGGAAGAAGCTTTACTTCTCTAACGCCAAATGTTGAAGTTTACAAATAATATGAATAAAGAAAAATGGTCACCAATGACGTTGCTCTTGCGATAATATATAATTCAGATACAGTCCGTGTATACATTTCACACCAGTAAAAATTGTGTTGAATAAGCCATTAAGGTGGAGCTTTATCAACTGTCTTAAATTTATGTAAACATTCTTCTTTGGTAAGGACTGATTTGATTGTATTCTTCAGGAGAATGGACAGTTAAATAGTAAAAAACAGAACAAGAATTTATTTATTTATTGTTAGTTGTTTTTTTTTTACAAATATAAAAAGTGGGATCCCATATGACTTCTTAATTTATCAAGGATCATCAACCGGTTTCCCAGAGGGTAATATTAAAAGGTTGGGGTTTGGCGCCGCAATTGTGTTGCATTTATGTAACCGTATTACAAATATTGGGCCTAATTTGTTCTTCGACAATTATTTTTCGTCCTACAAGCGTTGATCGAAATTCTTCAACAAAAAACGACAAACACAAAGAATGACAATACGGAACGACAATAAACTGTCTAATTTGATATCAAATTTTATGGGTATTGGTATAAAAAGACCGGTCCGAAAATGTGATAAATAGAGTAAATCCCACATGTCAGCAGATCAGCCTGAAATAGTCGGAGTCTACAATGAAAATAAGAGAGGAGTAGATCTAGTAGATCAACTAATGAGTTATTATCGCATTTTTATAAAGTCGAACAAATGGACATTGAGTATAATATTTCATTTTATGGATTAAAGATCTAATGTAATTTAAATAATGTTTGGCACGAGCTCTTCTTGAAACGTGCACTATGCCACAAGTAATACATGGGCGGAAATCAGACACCAAGGAGATTTTTCAGCCAATGAAGCGAAATCGCAGTGAAGTTCGACCGCTGGACAATTTAAAATAATACCATGTAGATCATCTGCTGCAGCATGACCAAAAACCAGAGGGTATTAGATGCAAACAGCTAGGGTGTAAATATAAATCCCACTATTATTGTAAAAAGTGCACAGTCCATTTAGGCCTTAATCGAGATAGGATTCGTACCCTAAAATATATGTTCCAAGATTTTTTTCCAGCAGCTGGTTAATACTCATGACTAAAAGCGTTAAATTTATGTTCGCATAAATAACAACAATTAAAAATCCCTTGAACAATAAATCCAGTAGCGGATGATATGATCTTGAAACATTCCACTTCTTCTCAAATTTTTATTAAAATCAAATGAGACATCCGTTGGAAAGAAACTCATTAAATAATGCCGTCAAATAACAATTTAACTGAGCTGTGCTGAATTTTGCAGACAGGCATCTTAATAAAAATCGTAGGAGCAGATACTAAGGAATAATTGAAAAATGAGTTGTCAGAAACTCTAGTCCTAAGGTGTATTGTATTTTTGCTCAGTGAATAGCTACAGCAACTCACGTGACGATTTCCACTCATTTCAAACATTTCAAAGTGTTTATTCATAACTTTAAAGACATACAGGTGTTTCACTGGACGAATTTTGCTCTTGGTAAATAACGACCAAGAGGGCTACACTTAGTGTTAAAATGGCTCAGTCTGATAGCATGCTTTTGAATAATGACCGCAGGCCTAATTTTTTCGTAATAAGTTCTCAGCAATAAATACCGTAGGGTAATTTTAACTCAATGAGAGCGTGATAAAATACAATCTACGGTTGACAATCCACAGTTAATCCTAAGTATTTCACTGTCTTTGCCGACTTTATTTTTAGACAATTTTTTGGATAATTTGGAGTATTATAAGCAAATGCTATATCACCAGCAAATGCAATTAATTTACCAATAAACGGAACCTTGGGAGACACCTTGTTACCACAACTAAAACTAACCCTTTGAAAACGTTTACCAATAAACGACTTGAACCATTCAAAAATACAACCTAGAAACCCAATATTCTAAGTTGCTATGACCTACAATATTAAAAGCTTTAGTAATGTCTAAAGAAAAACTTATATTAGGGCTGTTATCAAGCTTAACAGAAGCATCAAAAAAATTTAAAGTTTCTCGAATTTCCAGACGGGATTTAGATATATTGCTACAAACATATTAAGTAAAGTTATTGGTAATCTCAAATGTAAAAGTAATTCTGATTCTGTTACCATCAAATATTTCAGCGACTTGACTATGTCAGTTTTCTATATTTAAGATCTCGTTCCTGAAGCCCACTGCCTTTTCCCTTTCCCATTGAACATTTGAAATTTACTTAAATATTAATTAGTTCTCGCTATGATTACTAAGTAGTTTTTTCAATTTGCTTGCATAACCGCTAAAACGTGTTTTCGAGGTTGGCCATGACTTTCGAGTCATGCGGTTGTTTTTGATTTTCATTAAGCATTTATTTTTGTTACAAATTGTTTTACTGTGAATTTACAATTGAAATTAAATTACAAGTGAGCGATGAATTGTAAATTTTGTGAGTGATTGTGCATCGTAGCCGAAAGAATATCCAAGAAATGCCGGATCGCTTCATGATATCCATGAAAATGTATTCTCGGTTTAGAAGAAAATGACGGCTTATTTCGATCTATTTAATGCAAAATAAGAGGCTTGGCTTGTAAAAGCGATATAGTCATAGACGTGTACCCTGTTTTGCAACAGAAAGCGGAACAAATGTTTCATTTATAGCGCCAACCAAGTTTTTATAGGCACTATTACTGCTAAATTTCATTTTTGCTATCTCCAACCATGACTGAACAATCATTTGAACAAATCGTGGACTGGGTCCCGAAAGCGGGTGAGTATACGTTATATCGTTCCTTTATTCACATTTCTAATAAGATTATTATTATTCACATTTCTAATAAGAATGTTTATTAACAATTATTACAAATTAGCATTCGAGCTAACAAACATAAAATATTACAAAATTACAACAAATTTCATATTGAATAGTTACCGTGAATTTCGATTTTGGATTATTATTATGTGTTGGGCCAATCCATCGGGCGGATGGGCAAGACGCTTTATGAGCGCTTAATGCTGGTATATAATTTGTAGTCCGATTGAAACAACGTTGTTTAAAGTCCTCGAATACATGTGTGATACGTAGAGGGTTGCTGCAATATCGATTGCTGCTGGTCGAGTCTAAAGCAGGATAATCTTGCTTAGGCTGGGGTTTTTGTTAGTTTGACTTTGTTTGGATACAAATTTGATTACTTTGACATAATGTTTGATTATTTTGCGAAATGTCAATTTAGCTATAACCAAAGTTGACCGCAATATGTAATTTCTTTGCGATGTTATTCTAGTACAAATGTTGGATAAATTCGATTAATATTAGTACATTGCTGGCAAATAAGATTATTAAGTACAAAAATAAAATAATCCGATAAATATCGGAGGAACCTAACAGACAGGTAGTTTAGAAGTAGTGTTGTCCTGATTTTTGTTATCTAAATTCACAGGAACTCCAGGAAGGAGTTCGTAATTTAGAAACAAATTATAGTCCTATCATTTTGATTTAGGTTACTAGCGGCTTTAATTGTAATTCATTACAGGTCAGTATCCAACACACATCACAATACAGCAGTTGTGCTAAACTGTAGTTCAAGTTGCGGTTGTGACCAGTATGGCGGAACTCATTACAATAAGTAGCTGATACTAATTATATTTAGTATGTTGATAAGTTCTAAGTGAAATTTAAACGTTAAGAAGTGTACATAAATCTGACCCAGCAAAATAAGAAACGTTATTTCAGATTGCTGTTGTTAGTCTAATAAACTACAAAATCAGATTTAGATAGTTAGTTAATAATTAGATTTAGACAGCTCTTAAACATACTGCAACAATAAATTTCCGGTGGCGGTTTCTGGAATCTGAAGCAGCCAAGGGTAACAGATAGTAATATTAACATTAAAGTTGTGTAGTACTTACAGATTAATTCATAACAGGTTTATAGAAATTTAAATAAACTTAAATTTTATCTTATTTGGTTTAAAGTATGATTAGTGGTTTAAAATACAATCAATTAATTAAAAACGGCCAGAGGAAGTAACGTGTTGGGAAACATATAAGGGGTAATTGATAGCTAATTAATATGTACTTTAGGATGCCAACGATTGAAAGTAATTTTTAGAAAAAATGTAACTACTAACAATTGACCGTCAAGGTGTTTATAACCGGGTCGATCTCAATCCTATACTAACAATCCTGTCCAATCCTTCCAAGTAAATGTAAAATGGTGTACGGTGGGCCCGGCGTCAACCGGGAAATCCTGCTTAATGCTTGGCGTACACTCAAAATCAATCAGTCAATCAATCAATAACAGCTATAATGTAACGTTGCTTCAATTTAAGATTTGCAGGGTATCTTCTCATCTGCCTAAAGAACTTATTTCTTAAAATGAACATTATTAAAAAGGCCAAATCCATAGAAACAAATCAAAAGGTTCTGAAATATTTGAATTCCTTGACTCAGATCATAACATGTCATTCAATAGGACAAAATTAATTCTATTTTTTTTGACGATTTATCTTTGACCTACAAGTTTATAAGCGTAGAACAGTGACCTGAAATGCACAAATCCTCAATGAAGCATTTAATCTAAATATTAAAATTCCTGAAGAAAACATGGTCAATGAAAGTTGAGAAAGTGTCAGATGTTCTAGTCGCTTCATACATAGCTGAAATTAGACAGTGACTTGACATTAGAAATTGATAATCATCAATTTGTGTGGAGTGCTTTAAGATATTGATGTTAATTTCCCCCAAGATTATCAAATTTTTAGACTTAAATTATCTAGTAGTAATCTAAATTAATCCAGAAACAAGCCGATACTATAAGACTGAAGGCTATTAATACAAACAACAGTCACTTAAAAATTAATAAAATAAAGGTCAATAAACCAATTTGTCCACAGTTTTAAGTTCCAAATCCTTGCTCACCTTAACAATCAAGCTATCAACAATATAAACAGTAACCCCACCTGATCGGCAATTATTATTACACCTTGCAAACAATTTAAACCTCGGAATTGATTAGTTGGCAAATTCATCATCATTTACCCCAATTTCAGATAAAACTACCAACTTAGGCAATGCAATAAGTGACTGAATGTAGCACAAAAGGCCGTCAAAATTCGAACGTAAACTGTGAATATTTTGTTTGGTCAGGACTAGCAGAATGGCTTTATTGGATTGTCTTCATCTAAATTGAGTTTACCTCAAAAATGTCGATATTTTTACTGAAGCTTCGGTTAGGTACTAATACTTCAAAATTTAATATACTACAAGATCCCAGACAATTCCACGATTTCTATGAGCAGTTCGTTTGTTACACGATCATCATCTTCACACGAATTACTATCCACTAAATCGCAGGCAGATAGCAACGTTTATTTGATCCATCGACTAAAAGGGACATTAAACGAATATTGGTCGATGAGTCAGGGTAAAACTGTGCTAGGCTTCTTTGCTAAAACCAACAGCTTAAATCAATATCACTGCAACAAATGAGTAAATATTATAGTATTTAAAGAAATTGAATATCAAGCAATTATAAAAAGCAACTAAAAAGAGAGAAAATCGCAAATTTTCGGCGAGGAAAAATTCACAATCTAGAAAATCTATGAGTGAAACTGCCCCATACTCGAAAGAAATTCCACAAAAATTAAAATTCCTTGGAGTATATCTGATCCTAATTCGTAAGGTTTAAGAATATTGATGGAAAACTACTAAAGCAGGATCTGCGATTTTTAAAGCTAATTCTCATTGCAGCATAGAGAACTATTTGGATCGATTCCCAATATTGTGTAATCCACGTATGCAAAACCGCCACAGAGATAGCCATTGTTAAAAATATTATGTGCATAATGTCTTTGTCATGAATTGATTATGTATGTTCCCATATGGTTGGGCTATTCATGGTGCAATTAAAAAGTCGATTATTTGCCTCCAATAAAATCAACGCCAATGCCTTATGTAATTATAGTCAATGAAACGTTCGTCATATTGCTAATAAAATTGCTAAATAGTGTTAATAAAAACTTTTTAGCTCGATGAACAGGTTTTCGACAGCAAGCATTTTAATCATTGCAGATGACTATACACCGGCTGACCACCGCAGTATTTACCTGCAATTAATGCATCACCTGAGTTGCTGGATGAACGGTTACAAATAATTAAAGACACTGCACTGAAGTTAACGAGAGGATCTAATTACCTGATTTTTCTAAACGGCTAGAAAGGGTTCCACAAAGATACTTTGATAAGAGAGGATGGGAAAACGGCTCAATATTAATTTCAGTATTGTGAGTTTATAAACTTGTTCCTTCGGTTTTCCAGAAGTACCCGTAACAGTATTTTTGAACTTTACTTTATTGGACTCTATTTTTATCATCGCTGATTTATGATTTATTTACCTGCGCGATGATTGGCACTTAGTCAGAATATGAGGACAACAAGTTTGACTAATGTCAAAGAGAATATTGGTTTGTCGCTATACTTTGCAGAAAAGCTGATTGAATATAGAAATACGTCCATACGTAATCCATTCGATAAAAATATTTTATTAAACATTTTGACTGGTCGAGCAGCATCGTCAGATGTTACTGAAATCCTGCTTACCATGACAAGCTTAAGTTTTACACCTAGACATGTGAGATGAGTTTATATGAAACAAGCGATATTAGTAGTAATTTTAGCAATGGTTTGAAAGGAGCGTTTTACATTATTGGTCCCTTTGTTTAATTTTCGATATGTAAATGACACTGGATATTCATATACGAAGAACTCAGACAAGCTATGGGTGCTTTTAATATAAAAATAGTTTTTGGGTTTGGATCTGTATAGATAGTTACTTTAAAATAAATTCGGGTTTCGAGGTTTTTAAAATATTTGAAGATGTAATTCAATTTATATACTTTAATGTACGTCTGATTTTAGCATTCTTATGAATTTCTGCTGTAGAAGATAAATTCTGGAGGGATAACCAGAGCAACTAAGGTTTGGTTCATCAACTAAAAAATATACACAAATCTAAAAGAATATACTTGAAGTGAGAAACTAATTGACAGGCTGATTGGTATATTACTAATACGACTGTTGTATGTGGTAGAGGCTGCTGGCTGCCGGCAAATACCTCAACGGTTAATAAAATGCGGTGAGAGCCAATTTCACTCATTTGCTAGTATATCTGTGACAGTCATTAGAAAGAGATTATTATGTCAAAAAATAAATAAATTTTCGCTTTTTTAGAAGTTTGTGGTTCGTACTTGTCGAAATTTTTCGGGAAACACACTCGGAAAAACCCATTCCCTCCCTGTAATTCGAAAACTAGTACAGGTAACATTTCGAAAAGTACTCATGTTGTTAGAGGTATGCATACTTTATTTCAGGAAAACTATTACACGGATACATTGGAAAACTAGCTTCTTAAATTAGTTTCTCGAAAAAAGTTAAGTATCTATTTTGAAATTACTATCAGCTAACGTAGCGTTTGATATGAATGGTTTAAGAGATATCTACAAAATATTACTTTCGGGCAAATCAATTGGGATATTTATTTGGCAGAAGAAGGAAATACACCAACCTGGTGTTTTGAAAATTTATCATATGTTGGAGCTTTCTTTCTTGTAAGCTATAATTTTGCTCCAACTTTGTTGTTAAAATTGGACAAGAAACCAAAAAACGTGACATGTTCAACGCGTAATAAAACTAATTTAACATACTCGTACAATATTGAAATCATTCGCTCGAATCCCACAATTCTTTACTAGAGGTCTAGAGGTTTCAATATTTTACTGGCAATTCTTCTCTTTAACAAAAATGTAAGTTCGTATTCCAAATTTAGGATGAATTTTCACAAGTAACTGAAATGTAGCGCAGGTGTTTACGAATTTATAAAATGTATATAGAACAGTCATAAATTTATTATTTAATTGTAATTTGCAAGAAATGCGGTTTTATTTTATGACTACATTAAAGTATTTTTAAAATCGCTCTTGCAATCTGATCTAATTTACAATAAAATTCGTTAAACTGAAGTAAACGATTAACCTATAAATATAATTTATGTTAGTACTGTATGTTTACGGTCAGAAAAATCGTAATCTCTAATATTGCTGAAATTTAATCAAGGCGAATGTTTTCTTTAACGCTCGAATAATAATCGAATCTGAAGAGTCCTCCTAGAAAATCAAAACTGATATTCGGAAAATCAGATCGTTGTTAAAGAGGGTTGGCTTTTTGAGGCGGCAAACTTCAATCTACCAATTGTAAAATTATAAATTTTATTCCTCTATCAAAATTTAATATTTTTTATTCGGATCTGCACAAACTTTGACATTTTGTATTTTAGTTTTTAAAATTTTGTAAAAAATATAATTTTTTAACGAAAATTAATATTCTTTAAACAAATGGAATTTTAATAATATTTATCAGAAAGCACGGGATAGTTGGAAGAATGACGGAGTATGTTTAGAAATTTGAAGCAACAACATTTTATTTCGGAAGTATCATTTTATATTGTCGAGTTAGAGGGTAAAATTGACAGCAAATTTTTACTTAGATAATCCACTTCACATACTCATGTCTCTTTATTTGCCAGCTCTGGTAATTCTTTTAGTTAGGCCAAATTTACCTTCACTAAAATCAATATTAGCCGCACTATTTTGCATTTTTCAATAAAGAAGCCCTGCAATTTCGGCTTAGGTTCACCGTTAAAGGACTTGAGGTTCACCGTTAAAGTTAAAGTCATTTTAAGTTATTTTTGTTTGAAAATATAATACATTTGAAAACAATAAGTTTATATATACTTTGTCGTTCAAAGAGGCGCTTTATTCCCAATTCAAAAAATGTAATGAAACGTTGCGGAAATATTAGAGGCCCCTTTGTACGGAAGCTGGAACTAAGAAGACTAATGAGACAAATGAGAAATAACATTTTTCTGTGACTTTTACTAAAACTTTGACTACGATAAAATTACAATATAAGCCTTATCTTGAGACATTATAATTTTTTTTTTTTTTTTTTTTTTTTTTTTTTTTTTTTTTTTTTTCGTCCCTGCCCAAAAGCGGCTAGCACTACGACCTAAAAGATCTTTTGTGCTGTTGGGTACTGTTACTCCAGGAGCTTCTCCACCTCTCTAATAAAGGCGAGAATGCTGTTTATAGAGGCCAATTTACATTTCTCCGGGGTCAGATACCTCTCTTCAAAATGAATCCACCTCCGTGTGCACAGAGCAACACACTCACATAGTATGTGTTCTGCGGTTTCTGTCTCTTCCAAACAGAGTCGGCACTCCGTCTCTGTGGACAGGTTCATTTTGTTCAAATGATATCTCAGGTTACAGACATTATAATTAATTATAGTTCTAACAATTTATTTTGACGTATTTTGGTACAAACAAAATGAACACACAAAAATAATTTTTAAAACCTCTAATTTTTAAATAATCGAGACAAGGTGTCTGCACAAGGTTGACAAAGTCATTTTAATATTAAATCTTCATTTTCCAGAATATTTTAAGACTAAGTTCAATTTTCCAATTTATAATTTATTTTTTCATAGCTGGTAGTAAATTTGTTTCAAATATTAAATCAGTTGCCAATTTATTATTTTTGATTCTAATGGTTGTCGCTCAAAATGTTTATTTCTATGAACAAAAATAATTTTTTGTCTTTCCTTTCAATAGTTCTAACAAATAATAAATGTTGCCAATTTATTATATATATTTTGTTCCAAAAATGTATTTTTATATGAAACAATTAAATTGTGCTCCTTTATTAATTTTTTGTATTTCAAATAATAATTGTTTAGGTACCGGTCGGTTTATTGCCATGTACGCCATGTTGTGAAATTAGAGCATTTTTCTACTATAGAAAATTATCGGTGAGCAACTTTACCATCCAGCATCACCTTTTTACACAATTGTCTTGACCAAAATAAAAACCTCTTTGTTTTTATTGTGTATGCTTCTATCTAGTGAATAAAAAAAATCAAATAAGTATTACTCATAACAAGTATTTAGAAAAAAGACAAACGTGACTTATGAATAGAGCCCGGATGCATATGCTAATGCATTAAAACCTTGAAATATGGACTGAAAACGGTAAACTATGTAACAAAAACTTTTCTGCAAGAAAAACTTTTCTACAAACTTTTCTGTTTCTAAAAATTTCATAATTTGATAAATTCAACCAATTCTGCAAATTCTTTAAATTTTGTCAATTATAAAAGTTCTATAAATTCCATAAATTTTATTTATTCCTAAAATTCTACAAATTTTAATTATTCAAAAATTTCTATAATTTCTATAAATTTTGTAAATTCTTTTATTTCTTTAAATTTAAATTCAATAAATTCAATTATCTAATTCTAATAACTAAAAATTCTATAAATTCAAGGAATGCTATATATTCTATCAATTTTATCAATTCTATGAATTCTGTAGGTTGTTCCCGAAATTTTACAAATTTTACTTATATTGTACGACAAATTGATAATTTCTATAAACTATTAGTAAACTGAAAATTTATAGAATTTATCGAATTTACAGAATAAATTGGAATTAGAGAATTTAATGAACTTGCTGAAATTTTAGACTTTATAAAATTAGTAGAATTTACACATTTATTCTCTAAAATATTTATAGAATTTATAAATTTTATGGAATTTATATATTAAACTCTATAAATTCTTTTAATTCCTATTAACCCTATAAATCCTAAGAATTCAATAAGTTTCATAAATTCTAAAAATTTGTTTCTTAAATTCTCTAAATTCTATAAATTCTGTAAAATTCGATAAACTTTATAAATTTATTAAATTGTATAAATTAAATTAATTCTATAAATTTGACAACTTTCATAAATTCTAATATATCTATAAACTCTAAGAAATTTGATGAATTTCATAAATTCTATCAATTTTTTAAACTTTACAAAACTGTTGAATATAAATAATACAATAAAATCTTATTAGAAATTCTTTAAATTTTATAGAATCTGTGAGTTTCTTAAATTTTTTCAAGTCCGCCCGTTCTAAAAATTCTACAAACTCAAATTTGACATATTCTTAAAATTTCAAGATTTTTTTACATTTGATAAATTTTTTGAATTCCACAAATTTATAAATCAAAAAATTCGATAAATTCTATAAACTTTAATAATCCTATAAATTCAATAAATTTTTTAATATAATTTAATATCTTATTTTATATCTTATTTTAATAATTAATTAATAAGTCCTACCAATTTTGCAAATCTTTTTAATTCAGTAAGTTCTTTAAATTCTACAAATCCCATAAATTATGTAGTTTGTAGAATTTTACAAGGTCCAAGAAAATTATAAATTCTAATAGGTTGTACTGTATTATTTCTATAAATTATTTGAATATAACAAATTCCATCAATTCTATAAATTCTACAAACTATATAAATTTTATATATCCTTTATATTTTATAAATTCGGATCCCATAAATTGTTTCAGGTACGTAAGTTCTATAAATTCTACAAATTTTGATAATTAAATAAATTTCTTGAATTCTATAAATCCATCAAATTCTGTAGATTCTAAAACTACAACAAAAACTTTAGAAATTCTATAATTTCATTAATTTTGTTGATTCTATAAATTCTAGAAACTTAAATTGTAATCCAAATTTTTTCTTTTTCGAAAAATTGTCCAATTCCTATAAATTCTTTAAATTTTATAAATTCAAGCAATTCGACAAATTCTATAAATTTTTTGTACTCCTCAAATTCTACAAATTTTGAAAATTCTTTTATTTAATTAAATTTAAATTCGAAAAATTCCATAAATTCGATAAAATGTTTAACCTAATTTCTGTAAGTTCTGCAATAAATTTCCGAAATCTTACAAATTCTACTTGTACTACAAATTTCATAATTTCTACAAATAAATTCTTTAATTTCTATAAATGGTAAATTCAGTAATTTTAATACTTCAAAAAATTTATAGAATTTATCGAACTTACAGAACATATACGATTTAGAGAATTAAATGAACTCTAATTTATGGACGTTATGGAATTTGTAGAATTTACAAGTATGGCTTTGTACTTGTATTATTAAAATGCTATAAATTCTTTAAATATTATAAATTTTATATATCCAATACATTCTGTAAATTCTTTATTTAAACTCCAAAAATTCGATAAATTTCTTAAATTCTACAAATACTGTAAATTCTATAAATTCTGTAAATTCGTTAAACTTCAAAAACTCGATACACTGTATACATTTTATAAATTCTATAAATTTCAAAAATTTTATAAATTCTAATTTATCTATAAACTCTATGAATTCTATAAATTTTATGAATTTTATTAATATAGTAAAATTACTAGTTACTAATTCTACTAATTTTACGACAGATAGATAAATTCTATGAGTTATTTAAATTGATTCAAGTCTGCCTGTCCTAAAAATTTAACAAACTCAAATTTAACTTATTCCAAAAATTCCATAATTTCTACACATTTTATAAATTCTTTGAACTCTACAAATTTTATAAATTAAAAAATTCGATAAATCCTATTAACTTTAAAAATGCGTTTTAAATAAGTCCTATAAATTTGGTAAATTCAATAAATTTAGTAAGTACTTTAAATCCAATTTAGTTTTTATATATTCTTCCAATCCGAACAATTGCATAAATCTTAAAAATCTAATAAATTTTATAAAGTTTAAAAATTCTATAAATATTATAAACTGTATAAATTCTATAAATTCAACAAATTCTATCAATTTTATAATATCTTTATATTTTATAGATTCAATAAGTTCTAAAAATTATTTCAAGTATGTCAGTTAAATAAATTCTACAAACGCAAGTTTGAGATATTTTAAAATTTTCTTGATTTCTATAAATTCTTTGAATTCTATAAATCCACGAAATTTTGTAAATTATAAATATTATAAATTCTGTAAACACGACCAATTCTATAAACTTTAGAAATTCCATAATTTATTTATGAATTTTATAAATTCGTTAAAATTTGCAGATTCTACAAATTTCAAATTAAAATTTTTTTTCTAAATTTCCTTGTTCAAAAATTTTGTAATTTCTATAAATTTTCTAAATTTTGGAAATTCTTTAAATTCTGTAGATTCTATCAGTTCTTTAAATTGTTTTAAGTCTGTTTGTTCTAAAAATTCTACTCAAATTGAACGTATTCTAAAAATTCTATAATTTCTACACATTTTATAAATTCTTTGAATTATACAAATTTGACAAATTCAAACAATTCGGTAAATTCTATCAATTTTAATAATTCTATAAATTTAATAATTCCCATAATTGTTTTAAATTCTTTAAATTCTACAAATCACATATGTTCTATTAATCCCATCATTTCTAAATACTTTACAAATTTTATAAATGATTTATACAGTCATAAATATTCATATAAGAACACCTAATTACGTTTAAAACATATGATTAGCACAAAAAATGAGTTCTGCTACTGAAACAAAAACTTTACTGTATTGTTATTGTATGACCGAATAATAAGCGTGTTCCATTGGCGTTAGCAAACTATTCACAAGTACTTGTATCTACTCGTAACTACTCATGCTGAAGTGATGGTGTGTGTAGCTGTTAGAAGTAGTTACGCATATAGTTAACGATAGAGGGATTTTAGTTTAAAAAATTCTAATAGATGGCTCTATACCAATTTTGGTTGTGTGAAACGTCATTTTTTAACCCTAGTCTAACCAAGGTGTGCCTTTTTGGCTCGTTTGATAAATGTATCGATTTTCAAAATAATGTTAATTTACATCTTGACATCTACTCATTCTCTGCAAAAATTTAGTAAATTATTTGATTAGAATTTCAATTTACTGACATAACAAAAATATGTTGGTTCGATTAGGGTTAAAAACAAATAATTGTTGTTTATGTTTGTGATACGACGCGCAATTGTTAAATCGTAAAATAGTACATTGTGTCATTAGGATTAAAAGTGATACTTTGTTTGACGAGCAATTATATTTGCATGCGAGGCGAAGCGCAGCGTAGCCGAGCAAAAGCAAATATTTGCGAGTCAAACAAAGTCACTTTTAATCCGAATAACACATACTATTTTTTCTTCAACGAAGAAATGCTTATTATAAACTAATTATACAAGTAAGTACAAATTATGTAATTAAAATTTCAAAATTGAAAGTAATTTTGTTGAAATATTTTGTGAAACTAAGGAGATCATGACTTTTGTTTGGTTTGACTATTGTAAGTGTCAAACTGCCAAGCTATAATTATAATATTTTTCTTGCGAACAAAATGTTTGAATCAGAAGATTTATCAAATTTACCTCCGGATGTGGTTCAAACAGCAAAGGAAATTGTATTAAACCTATTGCCATCAAAATCAAGATTGAACATTTTATTGAAATATTTTGTATAGTTAAGGAGGCCTTGACTTTTTTTTTTGTTTGTGTATCTTACCAAGTTATGACGTCTCATTTACTTTTAATATTGAAAACAGTGTTAAAAGAGCATTTACACCTAGGATTAAAAGTTCAGCCTAGCAACACTCACATTTTTTTAATCGTAACAAAAAGGCCAACTTTAATGCCCAATAATAGTATTAAAACAAGCTACTTTTAAGACGTTTGGAGAAAAATATTTTTTTTGTATTTTGTTGTTTAATGTTTTATTACTTAGTGTTATTAATTATTATTAATAGAACAACGTATTTTTTATTAAAATCTAGTAGTTTTATTTAAATTGAGGTTAATATGTTCGTAAACCGATAAGACCCAAACGGTACTTTATAGAAACAGAAAAATAATATTTAGAGTAATCGGCTACTGTTTGCCGAGCGATACATGCACTGGAAGGTTGAATGGCAAAAAGTGATTTTCTAAGATTTTCTCAGATGAAAAAATCACGTTTTGCCATTCATAGTTCCAATGCATGTATCGCTCGGCGAACAATAGCCAATTTTGATATGGTTATGGGTTAAATTAGGCTTCCTTTGCAATTTCGACCGTTTAATATTTTTTGCCGTTCTTAATATTCCAGCAATATGTTGCTTTGTAACAAATAACCCACACTTTTCTATGATTTGATTTGCGGTTAACTTCGTACGTGTCGCGTCCTTTCTTATTTTCTCTATTTGAGAGATGGATAGCTTACTATTTCATTTTTTTTTTTTTTTTTGAGCCATAACTTGGACTTTTTTTTAGGTAGTTGTGGACCACAGTTGATGATCGATCAATTTTAAAAGCAATTTGGCGAACAGTAAGTCCTTTATCTTTATAAATTATGATGGATACTTTTTCGTTAACATTTAGAAACTTTCCATTCGGCATCGCTATAATAAATCAAAATTATAATCCAAGACAGTTTCTAAACTTCGTAAAATATTTATTGGATAAGATCGAATCAAAAAAATTAAAAAATTCGGGAATAAAAATAATAAAAGCCCGTTTCTGTCTGCTGTTCTTATATGAATGTTTAACTAAATCACTCTAAATTTTATAATACATTTTTTCTGTTTCTATAAAGTACCGTTAGGGTCTTATCGGTTTACAAACATATTATTCGAGCAAACAGTAACAATACAGTAAACTTTTGGTTTTAGTAGCAGACCTAATTTTTTGTACTAATCATATGTTTTAAACGAAATTAAGTGTTCTTATACGAATATTTATCACTGTACTTTATAGATTCTTCAGGTTCCATAAAATGTTTCAAGTATGTCAGTACTATAAATTCTACAAACTGTCGTATTTTAAAAATGCATCGCTTAACAATGATTCTTTATTTTTTCGAAAAGCTCTTTTCTACCTCGACATACGTTAAAACCCTTACTAAAAATATGCGAAATTCATCTGGATTTTTTACTGTATTTTGTATATAGACAAATATCTGCATATTTGAAAATATGTATATACAAAAATATATATTTAAATAAAAATCCGGGCTCCACTCATGCATAAGTAACGGGGGACCAATTTGAAGTTGTTTTAGAACAACATCATAAAGCTTTTCTAAATATTAGACTCATGATTCACGAAACAAGAATTTAAATAGAATTTTAATACTATATTCAATGATCAAAGACCTTATATCGTTTTGTTATCAAAAAAGGAATTCCAAAGTATCAGCAAGGATTTTATGGATCATTAACATACCACAATACATATTCCGTTAGATAGTTATGAAAACTATGTAAGCAAGTTCCTACTTTCTGTTTAACAGCTTTTTATATCAGCTTAAATCTTAATTTTTTTTTTTACTTGACACCATTATTATTTTATTATAAGTTAAAATTATAACTTAGTTAATTAAATATTCCAATATGTTTTATATTACATCGATTCCCTGCATAAATAATCTAAATCGACTTTAACTTTTAATTTTATTAATTTTATCTTGTCTAAACCAAATTCCATATAAAATCTCGAATTTTAAAGATAATCTAAAATTTATCTCTCTCTCTCTCTCTCTCTCCTCAAAAATGACGTTATTGAGATGGTATACTTTAGAATGTGTTCTGTTTATTTAATGAAAATAAAGAAAACTTGTAAAAAATTCTAGTTATTATCAATTGCGTTGAATACCGCCAGTTTATTTTCAGCGTGCACAGCACTGACAAAAGCGTCGAGTACCAATATTGCCTATAACCATAAAACTGCTTATGGAGAAATTGCGCGTACAAGGACTAATCCCATTGCGTTCCATGCGAAACGAGCTCCAATCACATACGATTTGGTAGAACGTGATCATGTTATAGAGCATAGCAAGCATCCAGCGACTAGTTAGGTTTTTAATTGTGCATGGTAAATGCATCAATCATCAATATTTTGTAGGATGTATACTATACTAAATCGCCTTTAGTTGTATAATAGTAGTTTATAATTTTAGGTTTTTTACATCATCAATCATGTGCATTGTTGACTAAAAGATAATAGATTTAAGTCTTTTTGCAACATAACAGCAAACAGTTGCATCCTTAACGAATATTGAATTAATAAAAAATACTTCTGTGTCTTTGGATAGTTTCATATTCGGAAGCAACATTTTTTTTGTTTTTCGTTACAGTTGCTATACTAACGTTATGTTCCGTGTCTAGAATATACGCGCCAGTTTCAATGAAGTAAAGAAATTATCGGCAGTTATATTATTCTTGATCATTTGTTCCCATCTGCAGCCTACTACTATACTTGGTCGGCTTGAACCGTTTTGTAAAAAACTTTACTATCAATTAATATAACTCTCTGTTTATACATACACGGCGTCTTTTAGTAAAATCACTACTTGATTTTGGTTTGCTTGTTGAAAAGTTTTGTGCTGTTTTATTCTGTGTTCAAACCGAAGTATTTGGATATATTTGTACCCATTCCGGTCTGCCAAAGGGGTTTTGATATCCAGTGGGTAAAGCTCATTGGTTAAACTTTTGATAAGGCCGATTATTTACCGTCGATTGATCGATCCGGTCGATCGGCGCCCAATTCTACCGAACCAAACCCCACTGTGAAATCATTGGCCTGATATTTAATAATAATCGATTACCCTCTTACATAATAATGGTTTGCAATTTCGGATTTTCAAAAGATCAGGAAACAAAATAATAAAACTATAAAAGACATATCACTATAAACTAATTCTTAATAATTTCAAAATCGTGCTACGTGAATCTTTTGCTCGGCATTTAAAAATTTATAAAAATAGTTCAATAAACAGTACAATAAATTTATTACAGTTCTAGATCTTAACTATAATAAATTTCTTGTTTTATTGTTATTCAAATTTGCAAGAACTACAGTTTTAATTTATAACTAAATGAAAGTATTTTTAAATTGTAAATCACTCATACAGGTCTTAGATTTGATTTTTATAATTTACAATAAAATTTGTTAAACTAAACTGAAATCAAGTATTGGTCTATAAATAAACTTTATTTATTTATAAGTATACGGTCATTGAAATCGTAATCGCACGTATTGCGGCAAACTTTAGTGTGGTCCACTCTAATTACTAAATTTATTGAAGCCAAATATTTGTTCGACGAACAAATCTATTTTATGCTAATTAAAAAGCTTTATTTATTGCCGCTATATAAACAAATTATTTCAACAAAAATGCGTACTAATAAATTAAATTGATATTTTAAAAGCCCCATTTTTAATATATCACTCAACACAATTCAGTTCCTTATAAACCATCATAAATCTTATTTACAAATATTTAAACATCACTCATCATCATATAAACCATTATGCTATAAGCCAATCAAACCAATTAACCGCAATAAATTTCAAAAAGATAATACTATTCCGTCGTATAGGATGGTTATAAAAATCAAAATCCATTAATATCTAACACATAATATATTTATTAATTTATTTTTTTATTTTTATGTATAAAAGACGTCAAGCATAAACACAATAAAACCAAATCACTTTAATAACACTTCTGTATTATATAATATGATCATGTTTAGCCAGCGACTCCTTTCTAAAAATGACTTAGGGGGCAATCAACATAATTTTCGTTTTTATTTGCGTTATCACTTTGATTGTAAAATAATAAATCTGACTGAACTAAAAATCAAAAGATGCGTATTATAAAAATAAAAAATAAAAATAAAAAATACTTTGGCTTTAATGTCCAGCCATTTTAAAATGAATCAATAAATTAACGAAACGATTTTAACAGAGAATTCAAATTCTTGATGAGTTTAATTGATAAGAGAATGTGGATGATGACATAAAAAGTTGATTTTTTAATTGCCTTCCATATTTAATTGGCTCTCTAAGCATTTTTGGTGCATATATTTGGTTTGATTCACAAACAATTATCACTATAGCAGGTTGATCAAAAACCACTAGACCCAATTTTTTTAATTCGCCAAAAATGAATTAACATTTAAATGAAATAAAAATAATTAAATAGAATTAATTGATTAAAAATAATTATTTTAATATTTAAATTATTTTTTTTTTGCTCATTTAAAAGTTTATAAAAAAATTAAAAATAAAAATTACATTATTTATTAAATGGAGTGTTAGTAAAAAAGTGTTCAGCTGTTATATAAAGTAAAATAAACACGGTGCAAAATATTAACATAAATTATAGTAATTTTAGTGTTGAGAGATTAACGTGGTAAATAAACATTTTATTTGCTTTAGCAATAGTTATTTTAACCATAATACAAATTTGTCATAGATTTATGATTTTCATGTATACAATGTGGAATTTTCATTAAACAACATTATCTTGTGCATCCTCCATTTGAAAAATCGAATCCCTGCAGTAAAATGTGTATAAAAAACCAATTTTCTTATCATTATTTTCTTGTTGTTTTCGGTTATACACAGATATGTTGTACCAAAAGATTTTATTTTCTATTTATTTCGTTTTTAGAATTTTAATGTTGTGTAAAGTTGGTTTGGCTTGGAATGATGGAAGCAACACACAAAAATAAACTAAGTACAAATTTATATTTTATTATTTTGATTTTTTATTTTTTTTGGAAAATTATCTTGTTTATTTGATGGTGGAAAAGTGTTTATTGCATTAAAATTACTATTTTTACCATATTTCTGTTTCTTCTTGCTCATCGTTTTCATTTTTATTGCAATTTGATGTGGAAATAATGTACCACCTTGTAAATACATACACAGATATGTTTCACACAACATAATAAAGGAAGTATTATTTTGGCAAACTGTGGGTATGTAATGTAGAAATATATTATGTTTTTATTTTTATAGTTAGGTGATACTGAAATTTAATTTGCCAACTGCATCGCTGTTTACGACGAACATATATTGCATAGATAATGTGCAGCATCGTATACTTGTTTAAATCAATTTAAAATGTCATTTAGAAATATGACATAAAATATAATTTTTATTGACTTTAGTTTTTATAAAATTTAGTTTCAATGTTGTGATAAGACATATTGATAACTCGGTACATTTACAGAATTCTAATTTTAATTTTGGCTATTTAACGGAATAATAATTAAGGAAAATTAACAATTCAATGCTATGTGTTTAACACGTGAGAAAGAGGGAGAGAAAGATAGAAAGAGAGGCAGTGAGAGAGAAAAAATTTCGATTCACGGTATACTAATATGGTTTTCCACTTGCAACCAATAAACAGACTCTGAGCAGAAAACGGGTGAAAAAATTACAGGTTTTGACATTGTATGTCAAATTTTTAAGGCAGTTTTTCTTTCAGCTGGAAAACCACACAATTACGCGGTATGCTCAAGCGCATCTACGTCTCACTTTTTGCGCTGAACTTCAGCGTGACTTTCCTCTCATTAGATACCAGTTGCTATACCTTTCCAGGGCCTAAAGCCCGCAAAGCGGGACGAAAAGCTTAATATAATATTGGAGGTGCCAGAACCCAGGAAAATCAAAGGTGTTAAAAATTGTTTTGGTTAAATAAAGTCGATAAATTAATAGTGAGCAATGTATTGTGGAATTGTGGAATAGCGGTTGTTAGTAACAGCAAATAATGTATAATGCTACCTATCAAATTCATGAGAATTCTATCTTGTCCTGAATGCTTTTTTCAAAATTTTCAGCGATTGAATTTTATAGTTTAAACAAAAAATGTTTGCCATCCAAATGAAATTTCTAATATGTTTGGTATATGTAAAAGTAAGTTCCGTTTTGTTCTTATGTAAAAGTATTGTGAGAATCTGGTAGTACATATTTTTGAAAAGTCTCTTCATAACCTTCAAAACATAGTTTATGACATTTGATTAAAATATATTCGATTTAAAATGGAGAGTTTTGTGGAAAATAATCGACATTTGCGGAAAGGAAAAGCTTAATCGAAAATATAAGAATCCATCAATAAATCTTTTTCAAAAAAAATGGTCCATAGGAAAAGGTAGAATTTGGAATATATAAACCTATGCTTTTCATGAAATATTGAAAAAATCAAATTTTTTCGGTAAATCGACTCAGTGTTGATGTCTCTAAAATGTTCCTCCTGTTTAAAATATCGAAAACATATTCAAAATATTCACGTTGTACATGGCCTTGAATCAAAAATGATCTGATTGCACAAACCGTCAGATATTTTTGGAACAAGAGCAGGGATAAGGAAAGCAGGTCGAACTACCATTAACCGAAGAAATCAATATTTCAAAATGAATTTATTTCGTTCAAAAATATTTGTATATGTTTAATAAAAATCTTTAATTTAAAATGTCGGCCATATTGTATCATTGTCTGTTTCAGCGAGATCGAAAACCCCTTATAACGCTGTTCGAATTAAATTGTTTCAACATTTTTAAACTTACAATAAAATCATTAATAAACAATTTCCTCACGATTATCTGTCTATAACTTTTTATTTTAAGCTGTGTAAAAGTGATACCAAATAGGTTTAGGAAAATTGAAGCTCTCCTTAATTATTCTGAAATATTGCATATTTTCAGCCTCTATTGACTCCTAATTGGCAAAGATGGATTTTACTACAAATCTCTACATATTTGATCTACAACAATGTTTGCCAATTCCGTTTCTATCTTCCTCTGTATATTTCTACAAACAGGTCCATAGAGGACCAATGGACTTTTATTTTAACAATTTATGATTATTTAATGTGGGCTGCTTGTATTACTAAACAGATTTTTAACTAGAAACAAGCTGATGATGATAATGTTTATTATCGAAATCGATCCTTGTTAAATATAAAAATTTGTAATTCCACGATAAGAAAGTTTTTATACTTATAAAATGTAATTTTTGTTTTAATAATAAATTGTTGTTATTGTTTTAATTTTATAATTAATAAAAGTGGAATACGTTACACGAAAAACGACATAATGTCTTATAAATATTTCTAAACATCTGGTGTATTTGCCTCCTCCCGCAGGACGGAACAGAAATTCGATTTTGGTTTGTTTGATTGAATTAGTAATGCAAAACTTTGCCACATATAGAAACGATAGATTACAAATTCCTAACTCTCTGATGATTGGTATAATTTTATTCGGGGTATATCCAGAAAAAGCCAGTCAGTTCATTTTTTTTTAGAGAAATATAGAAGGAATAAAGCAATAGTTTGCAAGATGCAACTGAAATAGCTCGTTAAATGGCTATTATATACTAGTACAATTCGGGTTATAGAATACCAAACAACATCGGAGATGATGCTTTATTTTAGAAATCAACCTAAAACGTAGGAATGTTTCATGAACCATGCTTTTGCCAATTTTGATGAAATGAAATATCTTTTAAAAATTTTCTTGATATATGGTATCAACTACATTATGTGTACTAAAATGTAATAGTTACAATATCAATACTTATGAACTAAAAACAATCTAGATCGACTTAAATTTTCTCATAGTTTTGTTAACTTTTTTAAGTTTTTCTATTTTAATAAAAAAAAATTTTTATTTATTTGGTTTTAACTTATTTTTGTTAATTTTTCAAATCTTCGTGGTTTTGGTGGTATTTTCCACCTTTCAAATAGCTTGATCTGAAAGCTATTTTTCAAAAATTATGTATAGCTTGATTGAAATTTGTTTTTTATATATAAACAAAAAAATCTTATAAATGATTTTAATTAAATAATTTGTGGTCATAATAATTTATCAAAAATTTGGAAACTTCCTGGACGTTTATTAAATTTTGAGAGTTATGTTGAATTTGTTTTATGTGTATACTTTCTAAAATTAGCTTTTTTGTAAAATTTGGTTCCTTATCCAGTATATCAATATCGTCTGACAACAAATGTTTACTTTCACGTAAGTGATCCGATATTGCACTATGTGATAATTTAAAAGCACTTGTAGAATCGTAAACACGTTGGTAAACCCGCTTTTTTAAATTTTGTTTAATTTGCCCAACGTAATCCTTTCCAAACTTCGAAATGTTGTGCCTTCTTGTGGAATGCCTATTCGCCATTGCACAACATTAACCCTTAATTGATTAACATAAGGAAATAGATGCGTAGACATAAGGGTACGAAAGGAAAAAGATGCGTAGACATAAGACGAAATAAATAAAAGATCACAATAGCAAAAACTAAAATTCATTCCCATGATAAAGTAAATCATTATTAAGGTTAGTTTCAAATTAAAATTATAAGAACATAAAAACATTTAAAGGGTAAGAAAAGGGTCGACAAAAATTATTAAGAACAAATCTGTTAGTAATAAAAATTGAAAGTCTAGAGAAAATAAAATTGCCATGCGTAAAATTAAGTAATTATTTCAAAAACATAAGTATGTAGAGTACAAATAATTCAAAAGTAAATCAGCGTGAAATGCAATATTGGATGACCCAAAATTAATTATTTTAAAAAATAAAAACGACCCAAATTGTATGACGGACAAGTAAAATGTCACACCAGCGAAATTAGTAATTAAGTTTTGGTATACAAAATGACTTGTAAACCGTAAGTCAAATCTATCTCTTGTAAATTATAAGCCGAAATTATCACTTGTTATCCAGACGTATCACTGATCACATAAAATCAATCGTGTAAATATAAAAGTGTACAATAAAGTGTTAATCATTAAAATTCACACACAAGAACAAAATTTAATTTGCTGAATCTACCATCATCAATTGGGTAAGTATATCAACTACTAACATAAATGGTACCGGGATCAATAGCCATACCTCGTTAATTTCAGTATAGCAAAGCAGAAAAGTAACTGAAATAGGGTGCAAACCTCAGTAAGTTACTCGCTAAGCCGACTATTGATCACCTTTCTCCTATCTAATTCTCTAAAATAACCTAGAGATTAGATATTATAAATAAAAATCTCCTCATTTAACTAAGTTTAATATACATTCCTAAACTTCATACAGTGGGTCAATTAAGTATTTGAACAACTTTGTTTCTCTTAAATTAAAAAGACTGGGTCGACAAATAAAAATGTTTCCGTCTTCAACATAACTAGAAAACAGTAATAAGTAATTTTGCTATTCTTTTTGCATTATAAAATATATATTCACCTTGCAATTTAAACAAAATAGAGAATTACCTCCAATAAAGTATTTGTAAACATTGGGACTTTCCCTCTTTATCTGTGCTTACTAAATAAAACAATTTTTTTTTGCGTCTTTTGTATTGAAATCCATTCAATTATGTAAAAACCTTTCTAAAGTTTGGACGTACAGTCGAAGTTTTTAAAAATGTATCCTAGAAAGGCGGAATAAAGCGTTTAAAGTGTAAAGGAAATAATAATTTACCATTATAAAAGAAGGAAAAGTTTGAGACAAATTGGATATTTGATAAAAAAGGGACAAACCACAGTACGATATGTAAAGAAAGAAAGCCATAGTGTTAAAAATAAGAAACGCACTGGAAGACCAAAAGTGCTTAGCGTGCGTCAAGAAAGGGACATAATAAGGGCAGTGAGGGTGGATCCTCATATTAGTGCACAAAGTTTGTCGTCAAATATCGCAACAACTTCTTCACAAATTGTATGCGCTGAAACTGTAAGAAAAGTAATTCGTTCCGCGGGATATCATGGACAGGCCAGGCCGCCTGCAAAAAAACCATTTATTAATGCGGTAAATGCAAAAAAGGCTACATTTTGCCAATTGTCATATTGAAAAGGGTATTAATTTTTGGAAAAATGTAATCTTTTCTGGACGACGGAATGTATGGCGAAAAAAAAAAATACTGAATTAGCTAAAGAAAATATATGCCAAACCATAAAGCACGGAGTAGGCAATGTGATGGCTTGGGGTTGTTTTAGACGGTAAAATGAACGCACGTATGTATTTGGAAATATTGCGGGATAATTTAAGAGCTAGTGCTCAGCAGCTTGGGATCGAGGATAGCTTTCTGTTTCGACAGGACAATGATCCAAAGCATACAGCGTGTATTTTGAAAGAATACATACTGTATAATGTACGACCAACGTTATCAACACCACCTCAATCACCGAATCTAAACCCGATTGAGAATCTGTCGGCTTATTTAGATCGACAAATCCAGAATTACAACATAAAAAACAAAGCAGACCTGATCAATGCACTGAAAATGGAGTGGGCAAACATTCCTGTCGAAAAAACAAAAAAGTAGTGGAATCGATGCCAAGACGATTGCGGGCTGTAATAGATGCAAAAGGGCTGCATACAAAATATTAAATATTTACTTAAATATCTAGAATTTGTTTGGTGTTCAAATACTTAATTGATCCACTGTATATACTTAATATACCGCTAATCGTAAAGCAAATAAATAACGGACAACAGGAAAATCAATTTTCTTTTACATACATATACGAGTACGTATATGTATTTGTGGCATTTATCCAAAAGTACATAACTCGAAAAAGAGGATTTTGAGATAATTCTGTTTAAAGTTTCGAATTACTCTATGGAAGAAATATTTGTGGTTCGATTATTTTGAACTTTTTGGATTTTGTTATTTTATTTGTAAAAAAAAAGTTTGCATTTAAATTTTCCCAAAAATATTCCCAAAATATGTCATTTCCACGATTTTTCCAAATTATGCTGTTTTAAATGAATCCCTCATAACAATACTTATGTCGTTTTAACAAAAAATGTTCCCTATAAACTATTTTTACTTAACTCGAGTTATTTGGGTTTTTCGAGTTAAAAATAAAAAATTATTTTATTTAATGTGTTTTATTAGAGTTTATTAAAAATTCGTTATAAGTAAATCAATTAATTCAATTCGAAATTGTTAATACTTAGGTATACCAACATAATCAAAATAAAACCATTTAACAATATCTTCTTCTGTTAAATCTCGATGCGTGTCTAACTGTTGTTCTGTGTTTAAATTCGAATGGAAATCGTGAACCGAAGGATCTAAAAGTGGCAAAAGATCTAATAAATCTCGTTTTTTAGCATCCGATATGTTCAACTGGCTTTTGTAGCATTGCGCAAGGTCATGTCGGGTAAGATTGTTAAATCCTTAATGGTTCGTGTTCATTGTATGTAGTTTTATATAAAATTTGCCCTTGGTCTTTTGTGTAGCCAATCCATTTTATATCGCTCCATACAAATTTTTCTCCATTTGTATTTACCTTACGCCACATGAGCTTGGCCTTAGCTAACGCAGCGAAATCATAAATGTGATCTAGCGCCATTTCTTGTACGAGGAATTGAGTTGCGACGGAATGTTCAAATTGAAACCAATCTCTTGGCTCGTAGATTTTTACGCTACTCCGTTTCTTTTTTCGCTCGATTGCGGCATGGTAGCAGTCGTACTCCATATGGGTGTGGCCCAGTACTAGAAATTTATGGTCTTTGTGGATTTACTTTGTGGATTATCCTGCACGAATGTGTAAAACATTGTTCCTACGAATGAATTTCTGTTTTGGCCAGTGCAACAGTTACTATAAAATATGATATGTTTTGCAGTATTTGGCAGAGCATTTAAGTGAGTGAGGAGGCATGATGCAATTTCATTGCCACCCGTTGGCCTGTTACCTCACTCCAGATATAGCAGTTTGATGCACTTGAATAACAGAATCATGGACTGTTAAATTATACGTCCATAATAGCCATTTATAAAATGATACTGTTATTATCACATTAGGGGTAGGTAGGCATTGCCGCAAATCAAAAGCAAATATTTTAGTTTCAGTCGGGTCACTCGCTGCTAGGACTTCATCGCGCTGCTTTGATTTGTATGCCTTATCTGTAACGCATGGTGTTTGCGTTGTTCTTCAAGAATCACTTGCTTTTGATCTTCGTTTTCTGCTACAGTTATCTTTGCTGCAAACGTATCACATTTAAATTTTATTTAAATTTGATTCGCATTACATGAAATACTTCCGAAAATTTCGTAAGTGACTCTGGTTTTTCGACTTTTTCAGTATACATCTAGTTAAATCAGTATGGAAATATCTAAAAAAATATAATGTAATTAGAAACTTTTATCTTATAACAGTAAACAATTGATGGTGGAATATGTTACTTTTTAGAAGTATCTTTTCTGGTATAGTGACCCTCGTCTAGAGTTCACATGAGCTTTTATTTCAATAATTTTTTCGTTGGATGTTAAATTCAAAGGGATTCTCGCAACACGTTTGTCGGTTGGGATAGATGATCCCGGAGAATAAAACGTTTTGTTTGCGACAGTTCATATAATACCGTCAGTTTCTCCAAAAGTTTTTTTGAAACAATTCTTCCATAATGAAATCTTATCAGTGCTAACTTTAACAAAGTAATAACACGAGTAGTTTCGTAATTTCATTGATTTTTTTTTGTAATGTTTGAAATTTTTTATTCTGGATTTCTATTAAACCCGACAAGAAAGCGCTTCGTTAATTGTAGGATTTTAAATTCCAATATGGATCGAAAATAGTTTTTTGTTGATCGTACGACAACTTTGTTTGGCAATCCTTTCTCGTAAATTGACTGATCGGCCGCTTCAAGAAATATAAGACTGACCGGAATTGCGCTTCAATTTAATTTTTTTTAAATACATCTTGCTTAAAGATGGCTTTTGATTGATTTCGTTTGCATTAGTAACCTCTGCAGTAACATTTTCTTGATTACTACTTCCTTCTAAATTGCGTTCAATTTGTACGGCAAGAAATTCCTTCATTGAGATGGTATGTAGTTTGGGTCAGCATCAGAATCATCATTATTTTGGAATGGGTCATCTTCGCAAATAACTTCTTCATCAAGTTCGCCGTCATTTAAGAAAATCCTACGACCGAACATGAAAACCAAACTATTCATTTTGAAAATCAGTATCTAAATATTCAGCAACGGTCAGATCTTTGTTATTTATATGTGTATTTTCATACTGAATTTTCTTAGCTTCTTTAGAAGCTAATGCTGCCATCCGTGTGGATCTACTCATATTGTTATTCATGTTAATTCTACAATTTAAAATTCAACTTAAAATAATTAACGAAATTATCGAAACATATTTGTTTTATAAAAAATCGTTTAAATTACAATCAACAAAATCACACTAAAAGCGGTTATTTCAGAACTAACATAAATTTTACTCTGGCAAAAATAACTTAATTCGAATTAAATACAATATTAAACATAATCAAATTAGAAAAAAAAAACTATAACAAAACTTAAGTTTTTGCTTTATATGCTAATTTTTTAATCAAAACGCGACATAATTAAATAAGTAGACTTAAATAATAATTTTGCTGATATTGGATTAGAAAAAACAACACAATTTACTTACGTGGTTTTGGATTTTAATATTGTATAACACTCACGATTCAAAAGTTAGTTTGGGAAAACTCATTAACTCAACTTTATGATAAACACTAGTCAAAAATTTGAGTTATGTTGTTTTTCCCACATCAATATAAACTCAAAACGAAATGTGTAGTTTTTGACTTTAACGATTTTGTACACTAAAAAATACGGAAAAATTATCTCGACTATATTAAAATATTCGTTTGAATACAACGAATTAGAATTTTAATAAATTTGAAAAACTACATAACTCGAGTTATGTTGGTTTGGGTTATTGCCATAGAATTATATAATAAATTCATAACCATATAACACTATAGGTTAGATGTTGTAAACAAACGGTTACACAATAGCCTACAACTTGTATATTATAATTTTTTAGCACAAATTTAATATTTTCGAAAAGAATTTTCACGTATGGTATAGTTAAAAAAATTTTACAAGTTATTTCTACAATTAATCAACAATTTTCCAAACAATTGTTATTTTTGTCTACAGCCTTTTTAATCTTCCTCATAATAATATATTTTGGATACCTTTTTTTTCCTAAAATGTATGTTAATTTCTTAAAATTAGTAGAATGTTTAACATCATCTGATAATTTCAAAAAAATTTCTACTAACAAGAATACCGTATTATTTTTGTATGAAGAAGCAAGCCAAGAATCATAATTTAGATAACGACCTAGCCATGAATTTTTATGTTAACAATCTGTTTTTAAGATTCCATCTTCACCTCGCGTTGCTGTGACATCCAGAAAGGCTAAACGGCCTTGGTTTTAAATTTCACAAATAACATTAAATCACGGAGTAAAATTGTTAAACATATTGAGAAAATTATCCAAATACCTATAAAAGAAAATAGATTTAATGGAAGATGCTTTCAGAAAGTCAGTTTCAACATACAACATTAATAAATTGGCTAACGTTGGACTAACTGGTGAATCCATTGGGGAACCGAATACTTGCTTAAAACACTTCCCATTAAATGATGATGAAGATGATTTAGAACAAATTTTAACGCTTCCAAAAAATTATTCAAACCTAAATTTGTGTTACTTTCAATATTTATTTCATTCCAAAATTCTCTAATTAAATTTAAAACAAAAGATGGATCCATATTTGTAAACAAAGACACTACATCCAACGATATCAATATACGATTTGAAGGCAGAATAACATTTTTAATTTTATTTCGGAAATCTGCTGTGGTTTTTACAACTGAAAAATTGTTTCCCACAAAATGATTTAAAATATTTGTACAAAAATTTTGATAAGTTATGAACCATACCATTATAACTTTTTAGTTCTTTAGTTCTTTTGAGTTCATTTAATTTTGCCTAAACGTTCCCAACAAGAAATAGATAAGAGTACACTGTTTTCAGCATGTGTACCGTTGCGTTGCTCTTATCAGCTTTCAAAACGTACACCTTTGGATTTTAGTTTAAAATAGTTTTCACTTTGTGAGCTTCACGAATTTGTTGCATTTCTTCAATGCGTAAAAATTTTTTTGTTTCCAAAATTATTTCCTGTCTTAAAATTGGTTATGATATTAGCTCCAAATAATGTTATGAGTCGCTTGGTCTAAATTTGAAATACTATTCTCTCAATTTGCTATAATAACATGATAAGGACGAAATCTTTTTAGAATTTTCAAATTATCCTAGGGAATTTCGAAATTTATTAAATTGACGGAAATCTCAACATTTAATTGTTGAAAATACTTGTAAAATTTTTTTAACCATACCATACGTGAAAATTCTTTTCGAAAAAATTAAATTTGTGTTAAGAAATTACAATATACAAGTTGTAGGCAGATCATTTCGAGGTTTAGATAATTATTTGTTTACAAAATTAAAAGAGCAAATTCTAAAAGTGTTACAATCCAGTTTAGTTTACAAAATTAAAATGCTCTTGTGGAAAGGAATATGTTGGGGAAACTAAACAAAATTTAAAAAAGCAGGTTTAGCAACATGTTTACAATTCTACAAGTTCTTTTAAATTATCACATAGTGCAATATCGAATCACTTACGTGAAGGCAGACATTTATTGTTAGACGATATTGATATACCTGGATAAGGAAGCAAATCTTACAAAAAGGCTAATTTTAGAAATTGTACACATACAACAATTTTAACATAAATCTCAAAATTTAATAAACGTCCAGGAAGTTTCTTAATTTTTTTTAAATTATTATGACCACAAATTTTTTAATTAAGGTCATTTATAAGTTTTTTTTCTTTTTTTAATTTCATTTTATTTTATATAATTATTAAAAAGTTCTTCACATTAGTTTAAAAAATTTTGAATCAAACTATACATAATTTTTTAAAAATAGCTTTGAATTTTTGTAAAATACTTTTCAAATTATTGGAAAGAATTTTCATTATTGTTTTTGATTGCTCCTTGAGAATGGTGAAAAATACCACCGAAAAGTCTAAAATTTCAAAAATAATCAAAAATAAGTTTAAAACCAATTAACTAAAAAAAAAAAAAATAATTTTTATGAACTTGTATTTATTGGTTTATTTACTTGAAAAAACAAAAAGCTTACGAGTATTCCCCAATATTTTAGAAAATACCAGTTCTAGTTTTATTTCTGAATTTTGTAATAAAATTATTATAATTTATTTATAGAAATTAAAAAAAAAAAATTGCGACTATGATTTGTGACCACAGATTTGATTTTTTGAGTAAGTAAATAAATCAATCATAATTTTAGTAATTGTTGAAAAAACTAAAATTTTATTTTAATTTTATAATGGACAAAAGAAATAAACTCTCTTGACAACTCGTGATTTTGAGCTTTCAATTCAAATTCTAATAATCTTGCTGCAACGAGCAAAAAATGGAGACCTTCTTTCTAATTTAAGTAAATTAAATGAGTAAGAATGGGCTATCAAATTTATAAGCTCCCAAAATCATTTTTAACGATTCGATTCCAAAGTTCTTAAAATGCCCGCCTACTTAGCCAACGGGCTTAGTTACAGATGCAAAATTATTTTATTTAAATACAGCTCCCATAATTTTTAAAAAATTAGTGTTTATTAATTAAAATTTTGAGAATTTGAGAAATAAATTTATAAAGGGCAAATTTTAAATAAATTTTTTGTATAAAGCAAATTACTAGAGTTGTGATAAAAACCATAAATAGTTATTATTAAAAAATTTGAAAAGTTAAATAGATTTGATAGATACATATGTACTACTAACGAAGAACGAAGGTTCGAAATTGGTATACAATTATCTAAATTATTATCACCAACATAATAGAAAGAAATCTATATATGTGTTTACATTTTTTAATTTGTAAAGGTTTTTTTTTTAAATTTTTAAATTTTTTTTTTAAATTGTTAATTAAAACGTTGTGAAATAAAATATATCAAATACAAAAGATTTGTGTTTACCTTAATATTAATGTGATAAAGCCATCTTTACAATCTAAATAAATATTTACCAACAGCTGGAGAGTTTCTAAAGTTTTGAATATCGAGACTTAAAAATTTTTCTTATAAGTTTTCTCAAATTGAAATAATTTTAAAACTAATTTAAATATTACAGTCAGTTTCTCTCAAGACAAATATTTTGAAATAATATTTCTTCACAAAATTCCGGTGAATTTAACAGATATTCCCACTCAAAATTTAACTCAAAATAACGACATTGCTGGTGGAATTAACCAAAAAAAACAAAAAAAAATCTAACTCATTCAAATCTGATTTCATTTTTGCGATCACTGTTATTACAAATCCAGTAAAAGATCTGCACTTTTAATCCTTAATTGACCACACAATCACTCCACACAAAACCCTAAAAACTCATTCAACAGTTGTAAAAAAAAAAACATTTCATCTTCATCCAATTCACCACACACAATGTGTATACATACACATTCAAACCCAATTCCACTAGAGTGAAAACGGATGGCAAACAATCAGTTTTTTTGCTCCTTTTGTTTATTTAACAAAAAAAAAAAAAAAAATCTGAAATGAAAATCCGACGGATTTTCTTTTGAATTACATACACACACACAATCCAAAAAAAAAAAAAAATAATAATAATAAACGAGTGAAAACCAAACATTGTCAACATTTATATGTTTACTTTGTCATTTTATGTATGTATAATGTTTGCTCATATCATCATCCTCTCAACATTTTTATGTTGATATGATGATGGTTTTCGGAATCAAAACAAAAGAATTTTCCGTATGAATGGAAGAAAAACTCTTTTCACAAGAATACATAATATCGTCATAATAAACCGCACCGAAAAGTAGAAGTCGAAGTTAAATTTAAACAAACAACCCTTCCTTTTTTTTCGGGAAATCAGACGTGTCACATGGTTTATTGTTGTGATGTAACAATATTGTAAAAAAATAAAAAAATAAAAACACAAAATTATAAAAATAGGGAGAAGAAAATTCATTTACCTTTTTGTTCTATTGTTTTCGCAAAATTTTTTAATTATTATTTTTTTTTATTTTGGAAGTCTATTAACTTTGTCACACACAGTAGGTATATTTTATAAATACATATATGTTAAAATTTCATAAATATTTTCCACTTAACATAAACATTTTTCTTTAACATTAGGTAATATTATTTTATAACACTTGATATGGGCGTAAAAGCCAAAAAAACACTTTCAATTATATTTAGAATAGTAGAAAATTTTCTATTTTTTATCACTCAATAAAAACACTCACAAATATATAAAATTCACAAATTTTCACTCAATATTCATACAAAAATTAACTGAAACACGAATTTTAACACAAAAAAACAAAAAAAAATTTAATTTACGTAAATATAAAATATGAAACAAAATGTTTTATTCAATTATACACAAAAAAATAAAAATTTCCACGAGATTTTCAGGTAAAATACCTTAACAGTATGATGTCGTTACGATGACTGAAAAATTGGTTGGGAAATTTTTTTTGTTAAACCATAACATGAATTTGTTTTTATTTTCATTTTCTATTTTTCTTCAAAATAGAATAAAACAAGAAAATAAAAAAATAAAAAAAAAGACTGTAACATGAAATTTTCCCCATTTTTCCGAATTTTCATGTACTATAATATAATGTATGGTGTGTGTAAAGTAACTCTCATTTGGGGAGAGTAAAATTTTTCGATGTTTTTATTTTTATGCAGTACACGAACTTATTGTGTAGTATAAAATGTGAGATTCGGTTGGGGAAAATCGCAAAACAACAAAAACATATATAATTCTATTTTCAGAACGTGTGAATGGAAAAACAAATTTTCCAAAAAAAAAAAAAAAACAAGCAAATATGTTCAACAGTTTTTTTTTTTTTTGTTTATTTTATACTTTACTTCCACTTTGTTATAAATTTTTAATTAGTTTTTCAGAGTTTTGTTTTGTGTTTTTTTTTTTTTTTTTTTTTTAATTTAAAATCGGGAAAAATCATTGTGCATTTATGAATGTCTGCGTCTCATACACATATAATTTTGCTCATTGTTGACATATATGTACGTACACGTATTATGTATTTTTAGTCTTTAATTGGAAAGGCGAGAAAATTACCGGGAAAAAGTAAATTTAATTAATAATTTTTTTTTTTTTTGGTGTGAAAATAGTTTTAACGATATTTTTTGTTGAATACGACTGCGTTGTTTTTGTTGTTGTTTGATTTTCATTAATTGAAAATTAGGAAAAAATTAATTAGCGTGTCAAATGAACAACCAAAAAAGCAAAAATATGATTATGATTATTATTTTAACATAACATACCATATAATGGGTGTAAAGAGTCAAATATTTTGGCAACAAAACAAATGTACTCGTTTGTAGATTTTTGAATGTAATCAAATATACGAGTATGTTGTAATCTTCAACAAATTTGTTTTTTTTTTTGATTCAGTGTTGATGTGAGTGGTTGATGATGGAATTGATAAATATGTACCGCATTTTTGTGAATAGGTTTTGTTATTATTATAACGCTAAGTAAATATTATTCTTACTTGGCAATTTATTTTTCGAAATAGCACAGGCAGCAAAAATTCCGATACGTTTTATAAAAATTAAAAAAAAAAAAGATAAATCTTGTTTTCATTACCTTAATTAACAAAGTTTCGTTGATTTAAATTAAAAAGTGGATTTATTGGACCTTTGCTTAAACATATATGATAATTTAAAATCTAATAATCTAAAAGACTTGCACAGTATTAGCTTGAAATTTCTATTATATATTTGCTTAAAATATTTCCACTCAAATTGTATTTTATAACTCAAAATGTTTAATTCTCTCTTGAGTAAAATTATTAGAAAGAAACCTCAACGATATTAAGCTTTTTTTTTTAATGAAAACCATTAAACGTTGAGGAATTGGAGTAACAGTCTTATGTCCAAAATATTTTCTATTGGGTTTAGGTCTGGGTTGTTTGTTTAATGAAGTAAGGCATTGACCTCTATCAACTCTGATTTTCAACGAATTCTGTTTCACAAGAGAAAGACGACGCGGTCACACAGGGAACCCCATAATTTATTATTGAAATTTTTTCCGAATTATAACTCACTTAAGGTTGTACAATATTTTGTCGTAGCCCTTTAAAAGTACGTATCAATATAACCGGCATTTTACAATTTTCAGTCCTTTCAAAATGTATCCATTTCCAGTCCACTAAGTGAGTCCATAATTTCTTTATAAAGTTTGTTCCATATAACAAATGAGGCTGGACAAGCTTTCGGCCAGTGCTCTTTTCAGGTAGATCTAGACTTATCCGTGAATAGTGTTTCTTATTTTAATATATTTCAAAATTTAATTATTTCCACGAACATTTTCGGAGAGCGATTATCGGTGAACTAATTGGACGATTTGTTCAAGAAATAATTGTGAATTTGACGATTTTATTTTTTTATTTATTTATTTATTTCAATTATTAATATATATATATACATATACACTTTAGAAAAAACCTTAAAAATAGTTTTACAAAATGAACTCGTAAAAAAAAAAAAATACAAAATTAAAATTTTCTTGTTTTTTTCCTTTTTCTTTTCCTTCACACAAAGAAACATATTTATAAATAAGGTTTTAAGATAATTAAATATATATTTAAAAATTTTAATAAAATATTTAATTCCAAACTGTGATTGTATAAATGTATATAACAAATTAATTTGATATATTATATTGAAATAATTAGAAATATCTAATGGATCTAAAATCCAGTGGCAGACATTTCTTCATTTAATGTTACTCGTATTAAATATGGAAGGGGTGAGTATGTAACTAGAATTAAAAATAAAAATTACAAGCAAATAAAAAAGGAGAAACAAAAACTGTTTTAATAGAGCTGGTAACTAATTACAATAAAAACGAGCTATACTGAAACGATTACAACGAACAAAAAATCTAAAGTTTGATTCTGCAATAACCAGGTTTTAAGGGAGAAAACAAATTTGTTGTTTGAGTTTGTATCGCGAACATCTAGGGGAAGTTTATTAAATATAGAAGGTGCTGTAACCAAATAGTAGTTGCGAAAATTCGTTTTCAAAAACTTGGGTATTGGTTTTGGACAGGCGGTGTTTTTGCGAAGCTCATAGGTACAATACGTTACACTTCTATTGCCACTAATTTGGAAAAATATTTTCTTTACCTTACATACATACAGATGCTTTAAAGGAAGAATCGAGCTCATCACGAATAAAGGCCAAGCATGAAATCGTTTATTTTTAAAATGCATCATTCTAATAATATATTTTTTAGCAATAATCAATGGTTTAAGAGTTTCGAAATAAGTTCCACCTCAACAACAGATACCATAACGTAGTCGTGATGTCACTAAAGCATGATAAATAACTTTTAACATTCCAAAAGGACATTGTGATCGTAATAGGTACATTTTTCTAATGGTAGCATGAAGCGAGTTTTTTAAAGCCAATATATGATTTTTCCAATCTAGTCGGCAGTCAACGTTTAGTCCTAAATATTTGATTGAACTGACGGATTTAATTACCCTGCACACTGGGATGCAAACACCATTTCTAGAACAGCTAAAATCATGGTAAACAATGTCTCGGTTAAAAGACCGGTTAGCATTTAAACTAAACAAAATGGTTTTAGTTTTACTACTTAGAACAAGATTATGCACGTCAAACCACTTACTCAGAAGTACTAGATCTTCATTTATACTTACCACAGTTGACAAATAGTTTTCACAATTATAAGTGAATGCCATATCATCAGCAAACGCCACAATTTTACCGTAGAATTTTTGGCGAAATACTGAGTTCACATATATGAGAAATAGAATAGGCCCCAGGACAGAACCTTGAGGAACCCCCACTTTAAGTGCAACAGAATCACTTAAAAATCCATTTATACGGAACCGTTGAGATCGATTATCTCAGAAAGATTTAAACCAATTATGCATGCAACCCCTAAAACCGATATGCAACAGTTTATCTAATAAGATTTTATGATCAACCATGTCAAAAGCTTTACTTATGTCAACAAAAAGTGCCGCTACAGATTTGGACCTATTTTAACCTTCGTGTAATGGATTCATCAAATTTAACAGAGCGTCTTCAGTACTAAACCCGGTTCTAAAACCAGATTGTTGCGGACTAAAATATCCAAATAATTCCAGGAACTCGGTTATTCGCGATTTAACAGCTTTCTCAAAGATTTTAGAGATTACTGGAAGCAGTGAAATAGGTCGATCACCTTTTTTGAAGAGTGGAATTACCGTCGCGAACTTTAGTGATTTTGGGAAAACAAATACTGCGATTAAATAACAAACACAAAACATCAACAATATTGTATTTGATCTTTTTTAGAATTGCGCTGCTTAAACCTAAATAATCACCTGTATATTTAGTTTCTAATGATTCTATAATTTTACATAGTACTATCGCAGTGATCGGCTGGAAAAAGAAGTTCATACTATTAGGCCTATCCAAAATCATGGGCACGTAATTATTTTGACTAGCGAATGTATTATTCCGTCTCATTGGAGTAACTATATTCGAAAAATATGAATTAAAACTATCAGCAATTTCTTTTGATGAATCAATTCTGGCTCCTGACTCATCATTTATAGCTGTAATTTCATTTGAGCTTTCATCTTTATTCAAAATTTCATTAACTAAATTCCACTGCTTCCGACCATCTCCAATTACTCTTTAAAATTTATTTCGATTTACGGTCGCTTATAAGTTTACTTAATTTTTTCGAAAAATTAGTGAAATGTTTTTTTAACCTTTCATTTTGACCATGTTTTAAAAGTTTCTTGTAAAGAGATTGCCTTTTTATAATTTTAGAGATTAAAAATTTATTGATCCAAGGTTTAAGCTTAGTAAATTTCTTTTGTTGCTATATTTCGCACGTACATTGAGAAATTAATTGACTTAAAGTAGAGAAGAACAAATCGAAGGCCTCTGGCACATCATTAACACCCAAAACTGAATTCCATGATTCTTCAAGTAAAACATTATTTAATAACTCATAGTCTACAAGAAATTTTACAGTTTTGGTTTTAGGTTGAGGAGGACCTTTACGTTGATCGTTTATTAACAAATTTACAAATATTGCACAATGATCAGATATACGCGAATTTTCAATGGACGGAATCACTTTTATATTGGAATATCTAAAAAAGACATGATCAATGCTTGTTGAAGATAGATTTGTTGATCTAGTTGGGATGTTAATGCCAGAAGTTAATCCATTAACAGACATTAAAATTTTTTAGTCATCTACTTGCGTACAATTGGCTAGTAAATTTATATTGATATCCCCAACGATCAAAAAATTTCTAGAATTGAACCTATTCAGAAATGGGCCAAACTCTTCCAAAAAAGCATCTATAGAATACAATTGCAATCTGTAAACAGAGACAATAGAAATTTTAAAACACTCAAAAAGAATGTCAACTAATACAATGTCTGCGGTATTTAAATTAAAATCACCCGCGCGATAATTGTTATTACAACTGGCAAAAAATGTATAACCTGTTATAGCATAATTTCTAACTTCATGATCGTTGATCCATATTTCTGACAGAAAAATTAATTTTGGTAGTTCGAAAAAAGATTGAAGGTAGCAACGAAGGAATCATAATTTTGACGTATAGACTACGAATGTTTTGATGCACGAAAAACAAATTATTGTTAATGGATGAGTTAATTGAGGCATTTGAAGAAGGCAAATCACAGTTAGGACCTAGAGTTGATAATAGGGTACTTCATAATTTTAATACTACTCCATCATATTTGTTGGAAAACGACCGTCCGTCAACATAGTAACTCCCTTAATTTCTTAATAAAATATATTCTATCTAATCCCAAAATTACAAAATCCAAAATTTTAAAATCCCCAATTTTGAAATCCCGTTGTTGAGAAGAATATTTATTAAAACAAACGCCTGATACTTTCCCGTAATCTGTTAATTAATTGAAATTAATCTAAAATTGGTAAACTTAAAATTAAGTTTCAATTTTTTAAGGGGGTTCGGCTTCTCAGCTCTCAACGATTCAGTCTATCCTATATTTGGACAAACGGATTGGTATGTGCGGCCGAAACCGTAGTGAACATTTGCCGTTATGACGTTTTCTAATTTGCAAATTAAAATAAAACATTTAATATAACAATTAACAATATACTTAACAGTTGTTATTTTTAAAATATTCTTCCCAACAACTAATAAGAGACTTTGGAAACAGAGATGTAGAGCTTTAAACAAATAAGAAGAATTTTTTTCATAAAGTGTAGAAATTGGCTGGTTTCTCCGACTAATGAACATTTTATTTGTTGTCAGATGTTGTGTTTTAGATAAAAATTATCAATAAAATTCGTCTTTTCGATTATAAATCAAGAAATTACAGGAACTTTTAAATATATTATTTGGCTCAAGACGAAGAAATGTTTAGCAATAGTCAACTTCAATGAATTTTTATTTTTCAAAATTATAAAATTCGATACGATTTCAGTTTTGAAACAACTAAACAAATTCAAATAAGCCAGCTCAGGCGTTCGAGACTATAATTTTCACAATTTTTTTGCCTTTGCCGTTTCAAGTTTCTCTTTTGAGTGTTTTGTAGTTGAGTTGAATTAGTTAAGTGTCGTAGAGCGTTGAGATTTGGTTCGAGCTAAGTTGAGTTCAGGTTACTAGTTAGCTTGTGTTTGGGTTAAATGAGTGGTTTCGTTGGGTAATTATTTGGTGGTTGGTTTGGGATTAGGTTAAGGGTTGATTTTAAAGTTAATTTGGGCTTGATTTGGTAATTGAGTTGAGATAATTGCGTTTTGGATTACGTTGCGATTGAGTTAAATGTTGTTCAGTGGTAAATTTAGAGTGATATTGAGCTGGATATAGAGTTAAGATATTCAGTTCGGGAGCCCTTTATATTTGAGTTTTATTTAATCGTCGAATAAAATAAAAATTAGCAAAAATCTTATGGGACAATAAACATTGGTCTTTCAAGCTGGATATCCGGTCTAACGTTAAAGTATATGTGATATTATATTGTGTAATATTACTTCAAATAAGAGACCCTGAGCAACGCCACGTACTGCGCTTGCTGTTTGAGTGTCGTATTGTCTCATTATTGAGTTAATCGTTTCTAATTTTGGTCTCGTTGGAATGTTGCATACAAGTCGTAGATAACAGGAATACTTTGTTTCGTTATTAAAACGTTACCTCACGTTTAAGTGACTGAAAAGTAGTTTTGTTAATTTATAACATTTATCACGTTATCGAGTATGTTTATGTTAGGGTTTCGGGGATTTTAAATTTTTTAATTCGTTTAATGTCGTATTTTGAAGATTGATATTTTTAAAGTATTTGGAATTTTGACCTAAATTTGAGGTGGTACGGTGCGATAAAGCAGTTTCTAAATGTTAAAATTGTTTAAAATTTTGGAAACTTCAAACCTCTATGTTGTAAATTGAGCCTTTCGATGGTTGTTTGTACTGTATTTAACTTAAAATCCTCAACTTAGATAATCTTAATAGTTTACAGGGTATTTCTTGTAGAGCTATTAGGTACTGAAGCTGCACCCTCGACTCTACTTCTTGCTGAGAAGAGAATTCTGAAACGTGAAATCTCGAATGAATTGAAGAGTATAGAAATATTTTTAATTCTTACAGCTCAGTTTTACTAGAAATTGACATGTTTAATGATATAATGAAATCTGAATTTGATTTCGACTTTTCTGTTCTCATCGGACTTTCTTGACTGGGTAGCTGAGTCGTTAGTCTTTCTTGATGACGCGGAGCGAAACAGAAATATAGATCTCATAGAAGGAGAAACTTTTCCACCAATGGCAGAAATAAATTTAGAGTAAATATCCGTATTATGGTATTACCAGTCGCAAATTTAAACCAAAAAACGGAGATGCCAGCTACGTCAACGGTTCAAAATATGCCGCATTACATCTTTCGATGGGAACAAAAAGCAAGTAACCTCATGACTAAAAACGGTCGAAGGATATCATCAATCTCTCATCAATTCAAAATGTACCCTCACTGGGTCAAAAACAAAATTGAGGGAAAGGCAAAAGATATACTGTACCATGCTGGGGATCCGAAAAATGGCTTAGAACTGTCACAAATATTACTCGAAGCCTTGTTGTACAAACAGA
Source organism: Tipula vernalis (assembly GCA_958295665.1). Taxonomy (NCBI): domain Eukaryota; kingdom Metazoa; phylum Arthropoda; class Insecta; order Diptera; family Tipulidae; genus Tipula; species Tipula vernalis. The sequence goes on along the minus strand of OY282560.1, from coordinate 147,803,325 downwards.
AACACCCGTACTATAAGTCGCAGCCTTTGGAGTAACAAACATGAAGGTCTGTCCATACTTTCTACAATAATACAAAATATTAAATCGCTGGCCAGACATAATCCGGTTTACAATGGTTCATATGATGCAATATGCAGCTTCATTGCCAATTGAAACCAATTGAATGAAACCAAAATGACCAATTCGAGAAATGATAATAGCTAAAATAAAACAAACAATTTTCAGCGGAAAAGGGGCGTTAACCCTAATTTTGTAATTAGGAAAGTCTATGGAAGTCGATCCTTCCGTAAGGATCAAGACGATCTTTTAAAAAAAAAAATCTTTAAAAATCTTGAGACGGTTTTTTGACAGATATTGATCCAAAACAGGTAAATTCCGAAGATAATTCAGATCCGAACCCAGACAGTGAAAATTTTTGGGAGGATCACGCTTTGGGCTCGGAACATTATATTTCCTTCCTTTTATTAAATGTAAACAAAAAATTATCGAACAAACAACGAATGCCATTCGGATTGAAAAAAAAGACCAGCAACCTTTCAAATAGCCAAGAACAATGTTCTTCACGGACTAATAAGAAAAATTTGTTACGTTTATCTGTTCTCAAAAGAGAAACAGAATTCCTAGGACACATAAACAGATAGGATGAGGTTAAACCGAACCATGACAAAATAAAATAAAAAATCTTTAGCGGCCAATGCCAATCATACAAAAACAGATAAATTAATTCCTCATTGATTTGAAAAAATTAGACCAAATTTCGGAAAAACGGAGCTATTGTCAATATTTTAGACCAAGTAAAATTCTTTAAAACGTTAAAGTATCCGGATTTCAATAAACCCTTTATTCTAACAACGGGTGTAGCGGAAGACGTTTTATCAGCCTTAAATCGATCGGTTGGTAAAATTTTTTGTATTATTAATAAAGTCGTCTACTTTATTGTAATTAAGAGTATTAGCTGTTTCCTTAGTTAATCATTGTTATTATTAAAACTTGAAAATACAATAGTGTAGTCAAAAATATTGAGTGCCTAAATTATTTTCGAAGTTCACTAATTATTCTCAAAAGTTCAGAACCTCAAAAAATTCGATAAGACAACAATTATTGTTAATCCCTTTCTATTCTAAACATAATCTTCCACTTCCCAACATAATTGGCTCAAAAGCTGATGTTTCAAAACATCTGACAACTAATAATTGAATTTATGTCTCAAATGTATTTTAGTAACACTTTTCATACAACTGACACCAAGTTTCAAAGAAAAATCACTCAAAGCTGGAAAACTGCTACTTATTAGAATTTTTCGAGAATAATTACAAAAAATTAAAAACAATACAAAATTTGATTCAAATTCAATTTTTTACTCCACAAACTGCAATTTCTCATATCTGATCCCCATACACAACCACACTAATAATAAATCGTTTTACGCACAGTCTCAACAAAATATTTCTAAACTTCGTAATCTCTCATATAAAATGAATAATCACTCACCGTTATCATACGTTTAAACAAACATACACGCACCCTGTTATTTATGTGTCACATTTACAAACTGAAAAAATTCACAATCTTCACAAAGTTCTAACCGCACAGAGGTAGCACAATTGTAAAAGCTTAAACTAAACTTAAGCATACACTTTTCATTTAATTCACAATTTTCTTATTTGCACTTTCACGTTTCAATCACAACTAATTCATGGACTCACAAAAACCGACGAAGCTAATAAAATCCGGTTTTTAGTTTTTTTTTGTTTACGGTAAATTCAAAATTATACATGAAACGATGAATGAGTACAGTGAAAACTGTAATTGATACGGTAAGAAAATTAAAACAAGTAAATGTAATAGGGGAGTGGAACTATTTTGGAGTATTCTTCGGTTCCAGCCGAAAATTAACAATTTCACAACAGTTTGTCTACTTATTCAAACCTTAATTAAAGTAGGTTGTTTTACTGGTTTTTAGTAAATAATTTAGGGGTTCATTGTATGGGTTGAAAAACCTTTTTGTACACCACCAAACAGAATTTTTCTGCTTTTGTCATATTTGAATTTTAGTGAAAACGATATGAGACTTCCCTATGTAAATCTATTATAGTTTTTGGTTGAACTTGCCATTTGAAATCTGGGAAAATTCGATTTCCCAAAACATTAGAAATTTTGTATAAAATAAACCTCGTCAATCACGGTCGCTGGCATAAAGCAATAATTCCAGTTCCATGTGGGAAATTTGGGAAAATTTGCGGTTTAAAAAAAAAAATCCTATTAACAGACAGTTAACTGGTATTCAAGGTAAACAATTTTAACGTGAAAAAAAGAGATTTTTTTACTTTTCTTTTTTCTTCAATTTAATGACGGCGGTTTTCACAAATAAAAACTTTTATATCTGGAGATGGATTGCATTGATGTGACTTGCCAATACCTATAATTTATAAAAATCATAAGGCAATTTTCCCAGATTTCGCACGGGAAACTTGAACTGATACTTTTCCAGCTACAGCTAGTTTAAATTCACATAAAAATACTCTATAGAGGCTGATTTTATTCCATTTTTGTGGATTCTGCTGATTTTCCGATATTTTTTACGATAAGGTGGTGTTGTTCCAATTCATTAAATAAACCATAGACGCAAATTTCCAAAATTGCATGAATTGATTTTGTTTGACTAAAGATGAAATACTATAATTTCGACCAATTCACAAAGTTACACGATTTCTAAGTTACTATCCCGATGTGTATGTATAGAAATTTGGTAAGGGTACTCATAAATAAACCGACTACCTATTGAGAAAATAGACTTGCTCTTATCAGATAACAACACGAACGGAGGTAAGTAAAGTTGGTATTTTATGTATGTGTATGTTGTGGGAACGATTAGGCAAAATAAATAAATCTGTTGCTATGAGCTAAAGGAAATACAATGGCGCGACTCCATATAGCATAAAAAGTTATGGAATGATATGAAATTTAAATGTAATGGAAATATAGGTATGGTGTTATTGCGGCTACACCAAACTCTTAATTGAATATTTTTGTTAACTTACATCGCGAAAAAAATTCACATGTGGTTAATTTTCCGGATAAGATGGTTATACGAAATGAAGATGGATTTTTCACCACTGATGATATCATAAAACAACATGCTCAGGTCGCCCTCGACATTTTATTAGCTGAAAGATATTTTTAAATTAACGAGTGTATATTGAAACAACCTCCGACTTGCAAAATTTAAATGTTGAAAACACACAGCAGATTTTTATTTTAATTTCATAAGTAAACATTTTTTTTTTTGAAAAAATTAAATGCGCGGTGCAAAATTGCGATATGCACTAAAAAGAAGATAATAATTTGTTTCTGGGCATATAGAATTATCTAGGCATTTATACTTAAAACTAGCACCAATTTTCAACAACTAAAAACGTGGAGCGCATTTTAGAAAAGAAAATTGATAAATGTGATTTGGATAACTTCTTATGGTATTTTTAGAACATTTTGCTAGCTTAGAACCTTCCTGTACCTAATTTATGATTAAGGTGTATGTGTCCCAAGTGAAAACTGGACGTATTTGTCTAATAAATATCTAGTTGTAAGGACGACTATTGACATGCTTTACGTCTACATGTCATTAGTCTTCCTTATAACTAGACATTTACTAAACAAATTCATCCAGTGTCCACTCGGGTGTTTGATAAAATAAATTAGGGAATTATAATTTTTTATTAAGCTGTGCTTCTGAATATTTTTCAGTCGCCTCGATATTCAATCTTGTACGAGATATGCAGGATATATGAGAGATTTTGCATCTGCTTGCTAACAAAAAAGCACACTTTCTACAGAGAGTATTTTATCAGGTTTTGATTTTACCACACCAAATAAAAAGAAACAAAGTCAACAAATTACGTGATAATAGATCAAAATTTTAACGAATATGAAAAATCCAATTGGACAACTGGAAACCATTAATTATATCTCTATTTCATCAATAATTCAAGAAAAATATTTTAATTTATATGATTTTAATGTTCCGAACACCGAACAGCATAACAAAATTTGCACGAGAGACATGTTATGTCAAACGTTATTATTTGTTTAATTTGTTTAAATTCCATAGTCGTACTTAAAAATAAAAGCTATGGTATTTTTGGGGTAGCTGAATGAAGTTAGGTATTTTTATATCCAAGATAATTTAATTGGCAGAGTTCAAAAACAATTACTTTGGTGTTCTCCTAAATGTTAATAGCAACAAAACGAAGTTAAGATGCATTGTAAATATTTTAAATATTATAAATTTAAAGATTTTTTAAAAATATCATTTCAGTTCAATATTATTCGGTTAAAAAAAGAAATACAAAAAGCTTTGACATCTTCAAGTACAGTAGATTTACATTTTAAATGTGTTCCAAAATTGATTTGCCTATTTTTAGCACTACATCCTATTTGACTCTAACTACATTCCTTGAAAGATTATAAGGCGGTTACAAATATAAAAAAATCGAATATCCAAATATTTCTTAATGACTCATTTTATAAGTAAATTATAATGGACACGATATGGTAACTCGTGTAAGAAATTTTCTAAAAACAGGTTCTCTTAGAACAGATATTTGATATCCACTATTTTTTACAAATTAGCACGAAATCTTTAGGAATCTTAAGACCCCTCTGTTTTTATATCCTACATGTGAATTGGTTGAATCGGAACCTTCGAAATACATAAGGATATAAAAACTATGAAGCCGGCTATATATTCCACAACGTTTTCAATACACTCAGACAAATCTGGATCATTATATAATTCTTCATTGTCGCAAAGAAAAGCAGTTTCATGGCTTGTCAGATTATTGTCGTTGTTGGAAAACTCACGGCTAGGTTGAACCAAGATAAATCTGTCAGTAGTTAAATTTATAGCATTTAATGGACTTAATAAAGCAACGTAAGCAATTACCTAATCTTGATATTTGTGTATGTATCAAGAGCCTTTTGTATGCCGCAGATAACCGCCGTACTGTGCGATTATTATTAGATCCTAAACGGGATCTACTATAATACTCTTTAAACTCAGAATAATACCTATAAAGCCAGTTTTACGAGGTGACATAATAACAGGTTGAAAATTGTTCCATACAATGATTTTAAGAGATTTTATATAATTTATAGCATAACTAACCACCTTTGTTAGTTCCTCTATGTTTGCTGCACAAATAGGTGGGTTAAATCCTCTTTATATTATTATTAGTTTGAGTTGGTTCATACAAACCTCTAGAGCATCCGCAACAGAATTGCTTAAAGCTTAAGTGGCGAGTCTATCATTAATTTTTGATATTTGAAATAAACGTGAACCAGCCGTATTTCATTCCCCAAATGTACATAGTTGCTCGGTTTTTTTGTAACATCAACAAATTTTATAAATAATGCCAGGAAATTTCTTCACTATTTTGACAGAATCAATATTGAAGACAAATTTGGGATCTAAACTTTCTAAATCCGTATCTTTTTTTAAAATTGTTTTACATCCTAAAAGATTTGCTACTGAAAAGTTTACAGGAAAATCATCAAATGTTCCCCCAATTATTTTAAACCCCGTAGCGTAAAGATTGTGAAGACAATGTAATCCCTACAGCCCTAAATACAAGAATATGTGTAGCAACCTCCTCACTTTCATCATTATGCCCCAAGTCTACACAGCCTACCGATCGTTGACTATCCTATTCTACTTGACTACGAATACCCATTTCATCAAATACAATATTTGGGATTAGGCTACAAATCACTAAAGATTTTCCGAACGTAGTCATATCCTTTGCGGAATAAAACTTGAGATTCATAGCAAACTTTCGAACATCAAGTGGATATTTGTTCGGTAGCGATAATCCTTTCGATTTACGAAGCTGCCTTTTTAAAATTCCCTTTATGGGCTCTGACATTGACAGCAGATTTATAAGTTGCTCTTCTTGTAAGAGGTTTTGGTTTCGAAGATCTTGTAGTACTGTTTCCGAACTACCTATTTTCTTGTTACGGCGAGAGATTTTTTGTTCCAAGCTATGATGCCTTTTCTTGGGTTCCCTGTATGATGATCTTAATAAGTTTAGTTCCATTTTTCGGCGCATTTTGAAGTGACGATAAATCGCCTGACGTTGAGATCTTTATTGAGCGCGTCAAAGTAACCTTTTTCGGCTGAAAAGAAAAACGTTATAAAATCCAAACTTATTAAAAGTTAACTTACCATACTGTTAAAGTTAGCCGAAAGTTTCCAGCCGTAAGGGAAAAGCCGATAATGCAGATTACATTAGTCCAGCCAATGGTAATGCAGATTGTGTAATTTCAGCCGAACGTACAAAGTCGATAATGTAGATTATGTTATTAACATTCCAGCCGAAAATAAAAAATTTAGTAGTTATCTGCCGAAAGTAAATAGGATACATGGATTAAAATAAATGTTTTTTTAAACAGTCTTACGTGGAAAACTTTGTTTAACCTAGTTTTGGAAAATATCGGAAAGCCACAAGAATCCACAGAATTGGAATAAAATCAGCCGCTAGATTTTATATCTGAAGTTGAATCGGCTAACTTTAAAAGGGTAAACTTACCTTCATTTTTTTGAAACATTTTTTACGACGATCTGAATATAACTGGTCCATATTCTCTATAGCAGGTGATGTATCTTCTGAACAGATTTATTGAAATATTTTTTGTTTCAGTAGTATTATCTTCATACTTCTCATATTGGTGAATTTTTGGCTTGGTCCGTTAGCCTCTTTGTCGCCTTCTATTTAATTCGGCAAATGTATATCCAAGTTCGTTAAATGTGTTCGTTTTACTGGGGACGACGTCGATGGAAAGATTTTGCTCTTAATTGTTTGCTTCTCCCATTCAACTTTATGAATTTCTTCTAAAAATGGTCAGAACAAATTCTTTGCGAGAGTCTTACTATGCTTTTATTCAAAACCTTTATCCACTGTTTTTTCGTATCCACTTTTCTAGGAAATCTGTACATGTATATGAAAAAAAATAACCGCTAATTTTTCTTCTGAACTGAAATTGGTGTCCCGTATCAAAGGAATGCTGACATAAAAACCAAACCAATTCCAATTTTTTGAAATTTCATGGCCACGCTTTTATATGCTCTTTAACATACATTTTGATTTTTATTCTCTCTCTATATATTTTAATACTCTAAGCTTCCGAAGCTTGTAAGGAAAAGAAGAGAATTTATTCCATTTCCAGTAATTTAATCCATAGACGAAATTATGATTATGAAACAAATAATCTTCTCGATAGGCCGTGGCGACTGAACGGATTGTTCCACAATTTACATTCTATATATACAGAAAGCAGTGTGCAGGTTTTATTAGCGAATTATAAAAATACTGCCAAATTATCTTGGAATTTTTCTTTTTCACGACATTCACCCAAATCTATTTCTGTGTTAGCTAATTTTACTTTATTTTTAAATGTTAATTAATTAATTCGTGTAATTTCTAATATGCAATCGGTATATTAGTATTAACAAACAATCATTCAGCGACCCTGACTGATGGACAGGATTCTATAGGTTTTTATATTCTAAATTACATGATTAAACTAATTAACATTCAAAATTAAAATGAGAAACATTTTTTTTAAAAATTGAAACAGTTAATTGTCTTCATAATTTTTTTTCCTTTTTATTTGCTGTGATATGTGGAATCATTTCAGTATATGCTTATTTCTTTTTTACAATTGGGTCTTGTATTTATGCTTGTTTAGAAAATAACATGCCTTATTTTATGTTGGTTATTAGTTATTACCGTACATTTGTATACCTCACGGGAAAATCGTGAAAGTATAAGATATAAATGAATGTATGTAGATTTAATTGATTTAAACAAAAAATTAATTTTGTGTTACCTTTCATACATATATTCAACGAAATAAAAAAAAATTGAGTCTATCCGACTCCTCGAACGACACTTTTCCTACAAATATGGACCACAAAACCAAGTGTTATAGATCACCTGTTATTTGGATGTTAAATTTGGAGACTATTTCCCCAATATCACAAATGGTCATAACAATATAAATGATCTACTCTCAATCAGCCAAATCACAGACTCACAATTAATGTTAGATTATTTAGAACTAAAACATTGTACTGTTCACCATTAAAATCGCATTGGCCATTTTTCAATTTTGACAGTTTCAGTTACACATCTCTGATATACTGTTGAAAATCCTTGAGAATTCTCCGTTCAGAAAGCATCCAAAATGTTTAACATTTTTTTTCTCAAAAGTTGTACCATTTGTTCAGATCACAACCTTATCTGAGCATCTTTAGAAAGCATGATATTAAAATATTTTAAAGGTCGTCCCTTAGTAATTTACCATTAAGAGTTATATAGGATTTAATATCAAGAGAATTTATTACTGTCAGAAATAATACACTTAAATGCGATTTAATTAAAGCAGTTAACAAATAATATATCGATCAACATGTCGTTGAAATTTCTATCAATAAAATGTCATAAAATATCAATAAAACGTCACAGAAGTAATTTATATCTCAAAGCTTACTAGATATATTTTATTTTTAAATGATGACGATATTATTTGCCACCAGCAAAGTATTTTCGGTAAATTTAGAAATTTAAATTCTATACGGTTACCTATTCATTTTGTCTTAGAGACAACTATGGAATAATTGTTGAAATTTAGAAAATAATTAAAAATAGAAAACTATTTCTTCGAAAATATTGATTTTACTTCGGAAAACAGTTCAACAAGTTTTTTTTTACTATTTTTTGTTAAACTGACCCCCGCGCAATGCTTCAATCGGCTTCAAATATTGTGAACAGCTAGATGATGAATTTTCAAATTCATTATCAACTTGACAAAAAAATCGTCGGTCCCGTTTTTGAGAAAATTGTTTAGTGGTTTTCTCTTCCAATGCAACCCCCCGCTAATTACTAAAATCTATCTTTGTACAAAATGTCGACTAAAACTATCAATATTTATGAGAATGGGAGGCAAAACAAAAATAATAAAAATGTGTGACTGGAAGGATGGAAGAACGGACATGACATTTTTCTAATCGATGTTTTGGAGTCCTTATAACCTGATTCATCGAGAAATGTGGAAATCAGAGATCATTTTTTAGTATAAAATAGACAAAAATGTATAATTTAACAACACCGAAAGTAATAAAAAAACTGTTTATTATAATCAAACTTAATTCAGGTAAAATACCCGCATTTTAGCAAAAAAACTGTTACTATAACATTAGTTATAGTTGTACCAACGACTATAAATTCGGGCCTAACACTACACAATGACTCGACTCCATATTTATGGTAAATAAAATATTTGTTTGTACAACAAATGAAATCGATAGGTGTTATGTGTTTGTAAGCTGTCCTAAATATGAACCTTCAAAGGTACAATTTGATAAAGTGGGATCAAGCGATGATCTACAGTTTATAAAATGTCTTAGGTCTGACAAGGTGTTCTATGAAGAAATGCCAAAATCAACATTGAAATCGGCCGTCGATGTGTTCCTACCTATCACCCTTCTAAGCATTTATCATCGATGTGGCTAAACGATGACCTAACATTTTAGGTAGTTATGACGGCTTAGATACACATAATGATGGCCGATTTTAATTTTATTTATGATATTTCTTCATAGAACACCTTTGTCAGACACACGACATTTTTTTTTTGAAAAGCATGTTAGGTCATCGTTGGACCCTGCTTTATCAAATGGTACTAATTCCAGCGATGACAAATGCTTAGAAGGTAGTTACTGGACAGCGTAAGAACACATCGACGGTTGATTTGAATTTTATTTATCCAATTGTTCATAGAACACTCTGTTAGGCCCACGACATTTTTAAAAAAAAAATTGAGAGAGAGGTTAACGAACACTTCGATAGGTTTGATTATAATTAACAGTTTTTTAATTATTTCAAATATTAAGTTTCAACTTTATTTAGTTAAAACTATAAGTAAGAACTGTTTAGCGTTTTATTACCAAATAGGTATCAGCGGAAATTCGCCTGAATGTTTGACTTTTCATCAATAATAACGCTTATCTAATTTGTTGTTTTTGTTTTTAGGATAACAGCAGAAACTTCCCTCATATTATTTTTGAATTTTTTAATACAGTACTCAGCTCGAAAAAAAAGTAAAAGCTAAGGAGCGAATAATAAGACCAGAGGAATATTTTGATCTCTTTTCAGAGCATGGGCAGATTATTCGGCTAGGGTCCACTACATGTCCAGTAAATGACTGGAAAACAGCTACTGCAACATGCGTTAAACAATCAGGGCAATGGCATTTCAAATTTAACAAGACGAAAAGGTTTGTTGTCACCAAAATGACGAATCCGGTACTAGTGCTTGGGGAGCAAAACTACAGGTCGGATTTTGGGATAGCCAAATCTGTTCTTAAAAAAGGAAGACACATGGCGCAAATACAGCCTAGTCAAATAAATATTGGGGTGCCTCAAATAAATATTGGATCAATTGGGAAGACATGGATGAACTCGACTATTATAAATCGGTTCTTCGATCTGCGCCCCACCAAAACAACGTGGATAATGCAATTCCAGACAATTTGGAAACGGAATGCTACCATTATGGAGACGCTTTAATGATTTAAATTAAAAGATCAATTTTTATTTTTTTTATGAACTGAATTTTATTATTGGATTAAAATTATTTTATTTATTTTGTAAGAAAACATTGTTTTTACGTGATAATACTGACTTTTTATTTTCAAAGATCAACAATTCTACCATAGTTGCTTTCAAAAGTCCCTAATTCCTTAGCGATATCAGGTGAACAGAAAGCAAGGAAAATGGCAGTTGATAAGTCGAAATGGAAACGAGAAATACAAAAATTCGAAAGGTAAGTTATTTTGCTATATTTTACTATGAATAACGGTTTATTTAAACAATGTATTAAAATGAAACGACCACCAAAAATACCATCATGTACACATTTGGGAGCAAATTTCCAGTGTTCTTCTCTTCGAGGAAACGATGCTCTTTCTTTCGTTAAATCGTTCTGTAGCTCGAAGAACAAAGCAGATCAAGACAAATTGATTGTGGCTCATACGCGGATTGAACCACCTTTAAGGACTGATCGAAAGAAATCAGGAGGGCGAACAGCAGAGAGAGTTTTTTCGATTAATCACTTTGTTAGGAAATCCAACGGTTCCTTAATAAGAGTTTGTCAGAAAACCTTTTTAGATTTGCTAGATATCAACGTATATCGATTGCGTGACGTAAGCCGTTGCCATTTTTGTAATCATACATTGTCAATGGAAACACGGGAGGGGGAGGGGGCGATCGAACAACTTTGAAGTTTATCGAAAAACAAAACAGCTTTAAAGAGTTCGTTTCTAAATTTAAAACATTGGAAATTCATTACTGTTGGTCCCGCAATTCTGGGCGTCAATATCTGCGGAGTGACCTGTCGATAAATAAATTACACAAACTTTATAACAAAGAAAGTCCGGAGCATATACAAGTGAAATAAGCCTATTTTAGATTTGTAGGTTTCAAAACACCGGCTACAGATGTGTGCTCAACGTGCCTTATGTATAAAGAGCAGCTACGAACGGAGAAGAATAAAATAAAGCACAATGATATTTTAATAAGAAAACGAATTCATACTCTTCGGGCAAAAAGTTTCTTTCATTTCGCAAAGATAAGAAAATGACTCCATGATTACGCTATCTTTTGATTGCCAAAAAAATATATTGCCCAAAGTAGCCGATTAGGCAAAGCAATTTTACCTCTACAATTTCGGGATTGTTGAAGGGTCTTCTAAGGCGAATCTTACAAAATAAAACGTTTTGCTTTACATTTGAACGGAAAATGAACGGCCGAAAGGAAGCAATAAGACTGCATCAGCCCTCTACCACAGGCTATGCCAAACAAATTTAGAAAACAAATCTATGGTTCGACTGATTTGCGATGGATGCGGGGCACAAAATAAAAACTAAACAGTAATGAACATGCTTTAGATCAAGGTTCATTACCAGAGCAAGGTAATCGAGGTAATATTTCCTGTACCCGGACTTTCCTTTATTCCGCCGGATAGAGTGTTTGCTGAAACATGTTGTGGCTGAAATAATAAAACCCCCGGGAGTTTCATTTTCAATTAAATAAAATTAAACAGTTTATTATAAGCCGTGGAAAAACCGGCATTTTAGTTCGTGTGGAAAAACATTATAGATCCGATATAGGATCGGGGAAAGCGGTGGTTAAAACAAAGCGGATGTTATCAAACCTAATATTTATCAGACTATCTTAGTATAATTTTAGAACGAGAAACTAGTTTGTGTTATTATTTGTTAACCGATGCAGATTTTTTTTTTCTGATAATGGTATAACTGAGTATCATAAAGAGAGAGACGTGTGGGCAGAAGAAATTGATACAACTTTAGGTGAAACGGAAAATTTTTGAAAAACTATCGGAAAGCTAAAAGCTGAGTGCACGAATTCGAAAAATAAATTAACAAATAATAATTACAAGAAATTAAACGTCACATTAGTGAATTGCCGGCATAAAAAATTCACAAGTGGACTTTTAATAAGAATCTACAGAGTTATTTAATAAGTGGTAATAACGTCTTGTGAGAGCGAAATCAAGGGTCATTTTCTTCAATTTATTTAAGAAAAACGAAGTGATATTTTTAAATTCGGTTTTTAATCCAGTTTTATACAAATCTTGAGGTACACGAAAAATGTTCATTTAAAAACAAAATAGAGGCGCAGTGGCTGATGAAATAAAACTGTAAATTTAACGACCTCCAAGGGCGGAAATCTACATGTAATAATTTTCAATCTAGAACAAAAAACGAAAAAAAAATGTTTTAAAATCTTTTTCGTTTTTGGTTCTAGATCAAAAATTGTGACCTGTAGATTTCCGCCTGTGGAGGTCATTCAAAACCTGGAGTTTCCTTTCATCAGCCACTGCGCTGCCATTTTGGTTTTAAATAAAAATGTTTCGTATACTTCAAGACTTATATAAACATGCATTAAAAACCGAATCTAAAAATATCGCTTAAATAAATTGGAGAAAATGATCCTTGAGTTCGTTTCCACAAGTTATTACTAACCAGTTATACGCGGTTTAAAGGTAATTAGTTTTTTTCTTATTTTTAGCTACAAGATATCTGTTGAATACTTTTTATGTTGATTATACTTTTAGAAATGGGTTTGCTTTTAAAAAATCGAAGAGGGCGACATTTAGAACATTTAAGCGTGTTCGAATTCGAATTTTTGACTATGGATTCTGAAAGAGCGTACAATTTTACATTCAGATAGATACTTAAGGAATTTTTTTTTAATGCCCTTCAGCGGTTATTTCAACGTGAAATTTCGAAATGGTATGAAATAGCAAGCAGATGATGAATTTTATTGGGGAATAACTCAATTAATAGGTGTAGACGTCAAGCCATATGGTGTCTAGCTGGTGATCATGTTCCTTACCGTCAAACGTATCGATAAACAGAAAATTAAGTGTGAAAAATCAGCATTTTTTATTAAATTTCCTTGAAAAAAGAGGGTGTTAATTGTACGTTGTTGTTGTTGTTGTTGTTGTTGTTGTTGTTGTTAAAACACAAAATTTCATAACGGCGTTTTACAGCACAAATATCTAGTTTTGAAAATACAGTAAACAATCAAACTCAACGTCAGAAATTAGTTCTTTCGGGCGCTAATGTGTTAAACCTAATCACGTCACCATTTAACCATAAATAATAAAATTTAGGTAATAGTGTGCTTGGACAATTCACTTGGATATTCGGCTGGAATAAACGAAAATCCACATATTGATATTTTCAACAGGCAAGTGTATCAATTTTTTTTAAAATTTTTATGTTAATTTATTTCTCAAAGGTTTTACAAATTAATATTTCAACTCATTAGTATATACCCTAATAAAAAATTGAAAATGTATCAGACGAATGTCTCTGTTAAAACTCGTAGTAATAAGTATGAAATTAATAATGTTTTATGTTCAATGTGTAATAAATAATGAAAACACAAAGGGAAGAGAGTGAAATAGCTCGGTACCATATGTCTTAGGGCAACAACTGTTAATTGAGTCACCCCACTAAAACATCTGCTGGTTATTACTTACCATTTCATAATTTAACCTTGAATTGTCCGCTGCATATCATTTTAAAAAATGCCTTAAGTAAATATCTGAATCTAAAATATTAAGCCCTTCCAGAATCCGGGGTCAAAAATAAGAATTCTTATAAAAATAGTATGAGGGTTCAAGGTCAACTTAAGATCACCAATCGATTGCCCCTGTAAAATCATACACCTATGATATAGTCAATTTTTTGACAGGCTGATTCCTGACAATATATTTGAGAGGGTCTTTAAATTGGGGGACACCTGTATAGTCATTTTAACTCGCGTCTTGGCCGATATTATAGAAACATCGAAATAGGGAATAAATACTAAATGATTTTCTTAAAATGCAACTAAAGTTCTCTTCTGTAAACCAAAATTTCCCTAACAATAATTCCACTCAACTCGTGTCAACCACCTTTTTGTAAGATTTTGTTCTCGGCACGTTGTGTATCTACAATTTCATGATTTCATTACAATTTCGTGTAATTCAATTTGTAATAAATGATATTGATTCTTTGTGTTTAAGACAAATAAAAAATAAAGCAAAAAACGAAGTAAATCCAATCTCAGATCAATTAGATTTATTTCAGTTTTCCGGTTAAAGTACGAACAAAAAAAAAACAAAAAACTTCGAAATGAAAAACATTACCTCCTTATTTTTCTCTATGTGTATTGCCATCATGATTTTTTTTTACGTTATTTTCCCTCCTGCACATTGATTCCATTAGATTTTTATTAGTTTGAATCACAATTGGAAAAATCAAGTCACGTTTTATTTTTTCGATTTTTCTTTCTATTTTCATCACACTTTACTCCGAAATCGCCGAGTATATATTATAGTCTATATCGTGTTTAGGGATGAATGCGGATCGGATGGTGGTTTGATGTATATCATATAATGGGTAATTCAATTGGATGTTATAGTTTGCAATATAATCTTCTATCGATGTAAAATTTCCATGTTTTTTTGGGTGGTAAGAGACGCAAAAAAGCTATAAAATTGTAACAAATAATCGATTGTTTTATCCAAAAAAAAATGAAATTAACATAAAAATAGCTCGGAAAGGCAGAGAACATTTTCAGGAAAAGTGAAAAATAAATAGAAAAACAAAAAAGTTACAAGTAGGAAAAGAACAAAAAAAAATTTACATAAAAAAATGATTTTTACGACATTTTTCTTGTTCCATGGAAATTTAATTTTATTTTATTGCTTGGAAATCTGTTTTTCGAAAACGAACGAAAAAACTCGTTAATTGAAAACACATTTATCGTTTTAAATCGAATTAATTCAATTTTAAAAAATAGTAATTGTAATTTACTAATAGCCTTGTGATCTTAAATTACGAAAACGAAATGACCACC
Source organism: Tipula vernalis (assembly GCA_958295665.1). Classification (NCBI taxonomy): domain Eukaryota; kingdom Metazoa; phylum Arthropoda; class Insecta; order Diptera; family Tipulidae; genus Tipula; species Tipula vernalis. Next base: position 147,787,835 of record OY282560.1, on the reverse strand, counting down.
AAGTGCACCATAAATCATCGTTTTCTTCTTGGTATGTTACATTGTACATATTTCATTTGGTGTACCTCAGAAAAACCACACAATGAAATCGCAACATCATCCTCAGAGGTATATTATTTTACTTTTGGATATGTATACGAGTGTGTTACGTATACGGAATACCAACCACAATAGAAATATTAAATACGGGGTAAAAACAAAAAAAAAAAAGAAGCTTCTGCAGAATTTTTAATAGAAAAATACGACATTATTCCGAAAACAAACACAACAGTACCTTATATTGAACAATCCAACAAATTGTAGGAAAAAACTAAAAAAAAAAAGTTGGAAAAACAACAAATGGAAAATTAATTTGTTTAAACTGGAGAAAAACTTCGAAAAGTGTATTATAATAATTTTTAATGCAAATAATTAAGGCAAACTATCTGCCACACACACTCACACACACATATTCATTAATTTACCAAAACTGCAGCAACTCATGAACTTGTATTTTGTCCAAACGATAAATAAATTTACTAAACAATAACAAATAAGCAACCGAACAATTGTAATAAATAATTTACAGACGGATATTTGAAAAACAACGATGTCCAATAAAATACCACGAAACCTCTGGTTAGAAGTTAAAACAATTTTCAAATCTATACCAAATGAAATACTTTGTTGTTTTGTTGTCTTTAATATATTTGTTTGGTTGCCTTGTATCTTGCATTGAGAGCCTTTGCTAAAAAGTGATAACAGCTTTATGTTAAGTGCTTAAGTTCACATCCATCGTGTTTGTCAAGGGCCTAAAATAAAATACTTATTCTCAAATAAATTGAGATGATTACCGGGAGCCGTAGAGGTGATAGAAAACAACGACATTGTAGACGGTCTCACACTACATTATTCAAAAAGATAATACAAATTCGAACTGAAAAATTAAAGTTATAAATGTTATTTCGATGCTGTATAAGATAGGAGAAAATGTTCAACAGAAAAAATGAGTTCTTCTACTAACCACCAAGGGCAGCACTTAAAATAAAATAGAATTTTTTTGAAATGAATGTTGTTTGTTGTTTTTTTTTAATATTTTTTTTTTTAGTTTTTAATATTGTTACGTTTTTGCCTTGTGAATCAAAATTCGTATCACTGGATTGTGAATAACACAAAATCAATTCAATTTATCACCAATGAATTTATTTAGTTAACACAAAAATTATAACAACACAAAATCACTTTAAATAATTTTCACACAATTTTACTGTACACTTATAAATTTTATTTCGCAGTACACTTTTTAAATCACTTTTTAATTCCCTCATTATCTTTACACTACCGCTCCCCAAATACTACTGATCCCATTCGATAAACCAAACTTCTAGAAAGCTCAAGACTTTTCTAGTTAGAATAGTGTACAAACATTTAGAACAATTTTATCATGGAAAATTCCATTTTAGTACAGTTAAACATTGAGCTATTATTCTAACTTATTCTATTACACACTAGGTGTCATCGTTACAATATTGTTGTTGTTAGTATTTCTCGTTCGCAAGGATCGTCTAATTTATTTACAGCGAAATACTCTTCAAGCGCACTATAAATACATTCGATTATTAGCAACTAAAAATTCAAATAGGATCATGTTAATAAAATCTCTTGAACCAATTTTCTTTTCAGTTTTTTCACTGTATCGTACTTACGGATCTCCTTGTAAACAATATGGGACTCTGATTTTTGGTTATATTGGGCCATAACCTAAAGATTGTGTTAGGGCCCCATGCATGATAAATGCAGTGTCCCATGTTGGTTAGAAGGGGGTCTGCCCATACGATACCGTTAAAATCTAAAAAATTCAGATTGTCCAAATTTTTTGGAAAATTCTGTAGCTCTTTAGATTCGATCGATTTTTTGAAGATTGCTTGTGCAGATGTGTTATGGCCCCAGGTATCAAAAAATAAGGGTTCCATATTGGTAACAAGGGGTCCGCCCATACGATACAGAGAAAAACTGAAAAATTCAGTTTGGCTAAATTTTTCTGAAGCCTTCTGTAATTCCTTAGACTCGGTCGACTTTCTTAAGATAACTCGTGTAAATATGTTATGATTCCTGTTATCCAAAAATCAGGGTCCCATATTGGTTAAAAGGGGATCAGTCCATAAGCTACAGCGAAAAAACTGAAAAATTCAGTTTGGCCAAATTTAAAAAAAAAACTGTTTAGCTCTAGATTTTCTTCAGGTTGCTTGTGCAGATGTGCTATGGCCCAAGATATCCAAAAACCAGCCATATTGGTTACCAGGGGGTCCGTCCATACGACACATGGAAAAAACTGAAAAAATTTGCTTGGCCAAATTTTGTTGAAAAATTCTGTAGCTCTTTAGAGTCTATCGATTTTCTTAAGATTGCTTGAGCAGTTGTGCTATGAAGCCAGGTATCCAAAAATCAGGGTCCCATATTGGTTGAGAGGAAATCCGCCCATACGATACAGTGAAAAATCTGAAAAATTCAGTTTGGGTAATTTATTTGAAAAATTCTGTAGCTCTTTAGGATGTGCTATGGCCCCAAGTATCCAAAAATCAGGGTCCCACATTGGATTCAAGGGGTGGGTCCGTCCATACGATACAGTAAAAAAACTGAAATATTCACTTTGGCCAAATTTTAAAAAAAATTCTGTTGCTCCTTACACTCGATCAGTTTTCTTAAGATTGCTTATGCAGATGTGTTATGGCCCAAGATATTCAAAAATTAGGGTCCCATATCGGTTACAAGGGGGTCTGTCTATACGATATAGTAAAAAACTGAAAAATTCAGTTTGGCCAAATTTTTCTGAAAAACTCTTTAGCTTAACGAGCTAAACTGTATTCTAACGACTTGACCAATTTTCTTAAGATTGCTTATCCAAAAATCATTGTCCTATAAAATGTTACAACGGCGGCGGGTCCATCCATTCGATACAGTGTAAACCTGAAAAAATCGCATTGGCAACATTTTTATTTGAAAAATTCTGTAGCTCTTCAGACTCGATCGATTTTCTGCAGATTGCTTGTGCGAATGTCTTATTGCCCCAGCTATCCAAAAATCAGGGTGCCATATTGATTACAAGGTGATCCGTCTATACGATACTTTGAAAAAACTGAAAAATTCGATTTGGCCAAATTTTTAAAAATTCTGTAGCTCTTTAGACTCGATCGATTTTCTTAAGATTGCTTGTGGGGATGTTTTATAATCCCAGGTATCCAAAAATCAGGGTCCCATAAAAAGTTACAAGGACACAGTAAAAAACTGAAAAATTCAGTTTGACCAAAGTTTTCTGAAAAATTCTGTAGCTCTTTAGACACGACCGATTTCCTTAAGATTGCTTGTGCGGATGTTTTATAACGGCAGGTATCAAAAAATCAGGATTCCATAAAAGGATACATAGGGCGGTCCGTCCAAACGATACAGTGGATAAACTGAAAAATTTGCTTTGGCCAAATTTTTTTGAAAAATTCTGTAACTCGATCGATTTTTTTATTTCAATACGATGTGAAGAACTGAAAAATAAAATTTATCCAAATTTAAAAAAAATCATCCCCTATTGAAGCTACATGGTTTCGTAATGTTCCTTAGACAAGTTTATCTATTAAAAACAATAAAGCCACATCCATAGATAATTGAAACGTAGATGTAAGAGAAAAATCATAGAAGAAATAATAGGTCCGATTCTGCCTTCGAAAATTCTACGTTTTGGTTTTTTAATTTTTCTATACAAATTCAAATAGGAAGGGGGGAAATAAAATAACGAAACATTAATTTTAACATTTCAGAATCGGGCGCAGTATATAATTTTAGCGTGGTATGATTTTCGGATTATTTTGTAAACGAGTACAAATGAAAATTTTCTAAAAATACTGTAACGGTGACACCTAGGGTGTAATAGAATAAGTTAAAATTAATAGCTCAATGTTTAACTGTACTAAAATGGAATTTTCCATGATAAAACAGTTCTAGGTACATGTTTCTACACTATTCTAACTGGAAAAGTCATAAACTTTTGAGAAGTTTGATTTGTGTATATAAATGGATTATTCGAATTTGGAACGCGATAGTGTAAAATTGTAAGAAGATTAGTAGTATTTGGAAAGCGACATTGTGAAGATTAAAAAGGAATTAAAAAGTGATTTAAAAAGTGGTTTAGTGGAAATAAAAATTATAAGTGGACAGTAAAATTTGAGAATAATTTAAATAAAGTGATTTTGTGAATTATAATTAATAAATTGTGTTGTAATAATTTTTGTGTGAAATAAATAAATTCGTTGGCGATAAATTGAATTGATTTTGTTTTATTCACAATCCAGTGATACGAACCTTAATTAACAAGGCAAAAACGTAACAATACATTAGAAAATACAAATCAGGAGTTCACTAAACTTGTTTTTTCTAGTGATCAAATTTAAAATTTATAATTTCGATTTTTTTTTTCGCTTCTTCTTCTATATTTGGTTGTTTATAAATGAATGTTACTGCTCTTTAAAATATAAACTAATTGATTGCTGTCTCACGTTTCTGTTAGTATTTTGTACGGTTAAGTTTTTTCTTTCTATTCCAAGGGAACAAGCGAATTGTTCGAAAAATTGATTGTGACCCCTGGATCAGCAAATAAAACAAAACATTTCGATTCCAAAAAATGGATTCATTTAAACCAATTACAGACAGAAGGATTATCACGATAATCTCTGACCGCGATTTCAATTTCATTTAAAAATGTTCAATTTCGTAACCAAAATAAGGATTGCGTACACAAATATAATTTACTGTACTTTTTAAAGACTACATTAATTTATCAATTTAGATTAAAAAATCCAAAATCTATTTTTGGGCCAAATTTTCGATCATTTAAATTTTGTCGAAAAATAAATTTTGGATTTTTGAATTTAAATTGATAAATATGGTCTTTAAAAAGTTACAAAAAATACAGAAAATTTTGAAAAAGACCATAACAACTTAATATAAAAATTAGAAATATAATTTTATCATTTACATTTGTTTAAAGTTCGAGAAGTAGATACATAAAAAGTACTGTCTTGACTACTATAACAATTTATAACTTATAAATTATAATTAGCCGATCAGAAAAGAAAAATGGTTCAAGAGATTTTATTAACATGATCCTATTTGAATTTTTAGTTGCAAAAAATCGATTTATTTATAGTGGGCTTGAAGAGCATTTCGCTGTAAATAAATTAGACGATCTTTGCGAACGAGAAATACGAGTAACAACAAAAAATGAACAATATTCATAATTTTTATGCTGGCCAATAAATATTTCAGCAGAAGAAATTCTCTTTTATTTTAGTGCTGCCCGTGGTGGTGAGTAGAAAAACTCATTTTTTCTTTTGAAAATTTTCTGCTATCTTATATAGTGTTACGTTTTTGCCTTGTCACTCAAGGTTTGTATCACTGGATTGTGAATAATACAAAATCAATTTAATTTACCTCCAACAAATTTATTTATTTCACAAAATTTATTATAACACCGTTTATCAATAAAAATTCACAAATCACTTTATATAAATTATTCTTAAATTTTACTGTTCACTTATAATTTTTATTTCCACAAAAACACTTTTTAATTCACTTTTATCTTTTTTCTATCGCTTACCAAATATTACTAATCCCATTCGACTTCGTTCGCCTTTTTATATACACAAACCAAATTTCTAGTAAGCTCACGACTTTTCCAATTAGAATAGCGTAGACACATTACGTAACAATTTTATCATGGAAAATTCCATTTTAGTACAGTTAAACATTGAGCTATTCAATTAACTTCTTCTATTACACACTAGGTGTCACCGTCACAATAGCACATTGTGACGGTGACACCTAGTGTGTAATAGAAGAAGTTAATTGAATAGCTCAATGTTTAACTGTACTAAAATGGAATTTTCCTTGATAAAAATTGTTACGTAATGTTTCTACGCTATTCTAACTGGAGAAGTCATGAGCTTTCTAGGAGTTTGGTTTGTGTATATAAAAAGGAGAACGAAGTCGAATTAGATTAGTAATATTTGGTAAGCGATAGTATAAAGATTAAAAGGAATTAAAAAGTGATTTAAAAAGTGTTGTAGTGCGATAAATAAAGTCAAAGTGATCAGTAAAATTTAAGAATAATTTATATAAAGTGATTTTGTGAATGTTTATTGATAAACTGTGTTGTAATAAATTTTGTGAAATAAATAAATTCGTTGGTGATAAATTGAATTGAGTTTGTATTATTCACAATCCAGTAATACGAACCTTGATTGACAAGGCAAAGACGTAACAATATTATTTCGCCGACAATATCCTTCAAAATGGCCATCAAATTTGCAAATTGTCGTTGTTCAATAATTTATGGAGATATCCAGAATTAGAAAACATATTCCTAGCAGCGCTCCGAGAGTGCTTTTTTATAAATAATGTTACTACGAAATACAACAACAATTTTAATTTTGTGTTTTCTGTTTAACATGGGCGAAGAAGAGCAACGTTAGTTTTATGTTTTGTTTAGATAACGCAAGATAGACTATATGCAAAAATAATGTAGATAGACACCGATAAAAAATATTTACAGTTTTTTCAGACTAAATAAACCAACATTGATGCAGTATGTCTTACAAAACAAAAATGTTCTACACAATATTTGTCGTGTTTCTTTTATTAATTGACGATTCTATTAGTAGGTAAAGTGCCTCTCGCGATAAATATAAAACATGCACCGGCTATGCACAAAGTGCGTCTTAACCATGGTAAACGTGTTATCAGCGCTCCTGCGAAAAATAAAAAAAATAAGGTGGCTACATACCATGCGTTGCATTAATATTTGTGCTCGTGAAAAAATTATTTTAGTTATGTTTAGATTAGTCTAGATTATAAAATTGAGTTAATTCTTTTTTTGCAATGTAATTAAGTATTAAATAATGTTTCAGAATTTACGCTTGATCGTTTATGTATGTATATTGGGTGATTACTCAAACAATGTATGGACGTCAAGAACAAGTTTGGGAATGTTTTGGACCTGGTATTTTTGTCGTTGGATCAAGAAGTTATTGTCGAGACGTGTGACGATTTAGCTGGAGCGTCGAGCATATACCACTTTCCAATAAAAGTGTCACTGTCTTTCGATGTATGTGAAATTGTCAAGGATGAGTTATTTGTTGAAAATTTTAATTATAAAATTGGGGACTACGATTCCTTTAATGCTTTTCTTGATAATTATGATTGTAGTGCATTTGAGGGTAATGATCATTTAGAGGAAGTACTGGATGAATTTTATAATGTTCTAAATGTAGGAATGCTGAAATTTATTCCTAAATTTAAAACTACGCGACAGTTGAAGGAACCGTGGTATAATAAGATAAGGCTCATAAGAGATTTAAACTTTTCCCTACTCCTGATAGGTAAATGAATTCCTGAAAGGTAAATTAATTCAGAATATTAAATAAATTTCTTTACAACAATTACATTTTGGAAATCGAATCAAACATAAAGGATAGATCTGATAGCTTCTGGAGACTCGTTGATTCTAAAAGAAAAACTAAGGGATTTCCGTCTACTATGTTTTTGGACGATCGTTTGGGTCATAATTTAAAAGATAATTGTAACTTGTTCGCTGGCTTTTTTGAGAGTGTTTATGTAAAGAAACCGTTAACGACAGATTCGATGTTGAGCTATTGTTCGGTGGCTAATATAAATTGTTCCTTGCAATTGGAACTTGATACTGTTTTGAATGGTCTCCTCTCGCTTGATATAAATCAAAGTGCAGGGTTCGATTCCATCCCTCCCTTGGATCTTATAATGACAGCACATGCTGTCGCTTTTCCAATCACAGTTCTTTTTAACAAAAGCCTTCGACAAGGATACTTCCCAAACTTTTGGAAATGCTCTTTAATTAAACCAATATTACTAATTATCCAGCCATCAGTATTTTATCCGTTTTGCCGAAGCTTTTTTAAAAATTAGTCAAAGATTTTTTTTTTTTATACTCGTAGGTTTATTTCTTCTAAGCAACATGGATTCCTTCCTGGCAGATCAACTGTCTCGAATTTGTTTTTACTGACCAATAATATTTCAACGGCTTTTGAATTTGGGATGGATGTACAGGTCGTTTATTCAGATTTTAGCAAGGCCTTTGACAAAATTGATCACAAACTACTATTCCTTAAATTCTCTTTGGATTGTAATAGTTTACCTATTAGGTGGATCAAGTCGTACTTAGATGACAGAACTCAAATCGTTAAGATAGGGAATTACATGTCTAGATATTCTTTTTATTAATGATGTCATTAACTGTATTAAGTGACGATATTAAAATGTTTAAAACTATTTCGAATATTCGGGATGTAGAGGAGCTACAGTCGGATTTATCGGATTTTACGAATTGGTGTACTTACCAAAATTTATTGTTGAATACTAAGAAGTGTAAAACAAATTACTGTTGCAAAAATATTTGTGTTAGCAACATTAAAAAGAAAATCAACAAATGGTGCATTGAAATAACTGTTTCAGCATTTGTTTTTCAAAAATACACATTTTCAAATAATTTTGCACGTTTCATTGTGTTGTGAGCATCGAGATAATCGTGCCAATATGCCAAAAACCCGCGAACTGAGTATTGAAACCTGATCTGCAATTGCGGCAGAATATAATTTGGGAATCTCAGCAGAAGAACTGGCGAAAAAGTACAAGTGCCATAGAAATGCCATTTGGTATCAAGTTCGAAAACAAAATATTTACGGAACGGTGCAAAATATTGGAGTACGCCAACGACCAAGAATAACAACTGCAAGAGAAAATGCTTACATCACTCGATGTATGCTTACAAATGGACATTTAAGTCAACGAGGTCTCGCTAAAACTTTAAAAGATAACGAAAAACTCCGATTTTGGAGAAACGTTCTGTTTACTGACGAATCTTTGGTATCGTTAGACGGATCTTGGGGTGGCAAATTTTATTATTCGGAGGTAGAAAAGGTAGACAAACGTCGTGTTTATGCTATACAACGTTTTATTTTATTTTATTTTATTAATAATTTATAATTTATTTTACTTTTCACTTTGGGTACACTCTATTTTGAGCATATATGCTCATTCATAATAAACCATACCAAAAGTTAATTTACATATGCTCAGGCGTTAAAAATATTATTCCATCCTTACAAGTTTGCTGTTGTGCACTTCTTTGCACTACAGATATTTGAGATTTATTTATGAGATTAATGTTTGAGTTTAATTTTACACAGTATAGTTTAGACGTCTGTCAATATTTTTTATTTTTTCTTGGACGACTGCATAACACCATCATGTACTTTGACGTCAGGAACACGAAACAAAACTGCTGACCATTTTATTCTTGAGCTCAAAATTTGGTGGAAGAAGAGTAATGACAACATCATTCTGAATTGAGTTTCTTCTTTACCGCCTCGTTCTATTTAAGCAATATTTACATATGCTGTGTAAAACTATCGAAAGTGTCAGTATCTACTGCAGCAACTTTCACCAGAAATTCCAGAATTATTCCGGTTCCCTCTAAGTATGCAGCGCATACAAAGCACCAAATACTAACAGTTAATATGTAACATTTATAAAAATATAAGAGTATTTTAATTTAATCATAATTTCAAATTTCAAAAAGAAAATTTTACCACAAAAGAAAAAAATAAAAGACAACCGATCGCTTAGCCTGCTTAATTAGAATTTCATAACGTCAAGGCGGTGGAGGAAATATTATGGTTTGGGGTTGTATAACTAACTTCGGAGTAGGACCACTAGCAATGGTGTCTGGGAAACTCAACCAATTGAGCTATTTGGAACTGCTGAATGATGTAGCGTTGGTAGCTGGTTCAAAAATGATTGGGCTTGACCTTATTCTTCAGCATGACAATGCCCCTGCCCATAAAGGTTTTGTTGTGACCAAGTTTTTAAATGATTTGACATTATAGAAAATTTTTGGGCTTATTTGAAACGAAATATACCATATAGAGTTGGACGAATCAAGCAAGAGTTATGGGATGAGATTGTTGAGGTGTGGAGTAAAATACTCTTAGAATTTATTTTCAATTTATTTGACAGCATACCCAGAAAACTAAATGAGGTGATATTAAATAAAGGTGGGCATACTAAATATTAAATTGAAATAAAATAAACAAAATAATGTAGTAACGTTTTTTATTAAAACTGTTCCAGCATAAATATTTTTGCAACAGTAATTTGTAACACAAATCTTTTGCAACAAAGTAAATTAATTATTTTATACGTAAATCTTGAGAATTTTTTTATAAATTGTATACCAAATCAAACATTATTTAATACTTAATTATATTGCAACAAAAACAAAATATGAAAAAGAAAGAATAACCTCAATTTTATAATCTAGTAAATATAGCTAAAATAATTTTTTCATGAGCACAAATATTAATGCAATGCATAGTATGAGGAAAAGTGCGAATACATTTTATCCATATATAAAATTGAGACGGACATACTAAAACTTTGTTTTTCATTCAAAATGTTACTGTGATCTTATAAATTTAGAGCAACTTTTATGAAAAATTATAAACAGGTTCTTTCTTTGATTTTTCCATTCTTTTTCGCTTAAGAAAAACTAGTGGATTGCGGTAAATAGTATTAAATAACACATTTTGAATAGGCATCTTCATACTGCAAGGAAATCATAAAATATGTATCCTTTTATGGTACATGATTAAATGTAAATAAGCTACTAGTTTCTAAATGAAAATGGCAGATATACTAAAAATTAACTTTGGTATGTTTCCATGCTGAAATAAAAAATTTTAATATGGGTCTGTACTCATAAAAGGAAAAATCTGAAGCCTCAATAGAATATATGTATAAAAAGCAAGATTTTCATGTACATTTAATAAGTTGTGAAAGAAGTCCGACTGCAGTCCGAAGTCCAGTTTAATCACAAAAATTGAGAACATCTGGATGCGATCTATTTGGATCAGTGGATTACTGGTAAAATCTACTTACAAAATCTTATTTAATTAAAATATTTAAATAAAAAGCGGCAGCCTTCTATTGAATGTACATTAAAAATTGTATATACCACTGAAATTAGTCAGTGACCATAACTAAAACTCACTTAGTTGTACAGGCTTTCGATATACATATGTACAAGCATTTTTTATGTAATTTGTAAATTTCAAACCAAAACATATTGGTCCCGATCCCGAATAAACAAAATTCAATGATAATATATCCCAATGAATAAAATGATAAACTTTTTTGTTTGTTTTCCCGTACTTTTAGAAAATATTTACTTTTCCGTTAAAATACAAAAGTTTTATCAAAATAAACCCAAATTAACCGGTAATTGATTCTTATTGTTTTCTTAAGATAAAAATATAAAAAAACTTTTCATTCTGGGTGATTCACTTTTTTCAACCGTTTTTTTTTCTGCCGTTGTTTTTCAGGGGGAAGGTTTAGAAAAATTCTTCGTGTATTTTTTTTTTTTTTTTGGTTTTATTTCGATGAAAAACTTTATTGAATTGTGACATAATTGATGATGGTTTATTTTTTGGTAATATTTTCTTTTCGAATTTAATTAGATTTTGGTTGAAAATATAAAAATACGATAATCGGATTCATCTTTATATAAGTTTATGTAGAAAAACTCTCATATATATTTTGGGATAAAATTTTCCAAATGGGAAAACCATGTTCTTCAAGACGACAACAAAAAAATAAAGTAAGTTAAATAAAGAAGAGATAATGATAAAAAGGATATCACAACAACAACAAAAAATCTCACATTATATTGAATTGACTTAAGGGCAATTTTTATATTTTGTACTTTTAAGTATGTTGTTGAATATTTGGCACTCACATACTCAATGTCGCATTCATATGTATGTATGTGAGCCGGATAAAAGAACTTAAAATTGGATTAAAGTTTTATTTATTTTGTAAAGCGATGGAAAAGGGATTTAAATAATAACATTTCATGTTTTAATTCCAAAACAAAAAAAAACATAGAAATAATAACAATAAAATTCCCAATCAAATTTTTCTATTTCGACATAAACAAAAACCATAAACCAGTTTTCCCAAACGTATAATTCTAATTAGGAAGAAAATTTAATTTTCCACAAAAAATAATTGTCAGACTAAAATGTGTCTCACAATGCATATTGATATTATATTGGTTTATTGCAATTTGAAAATTTTATACATGTATGTACGAAAATATTTTATTTTGTGTTTATGTTTTTGAGGGAAAATGTCATCAAGAATGAAAAATCAATAAATTTTATGTGTTTGTGTTTTTTTTTTTTTTTTTTTTATGATTCGTGTTGTTTTCAGAACATTACTTTAAGCCATTTGAAAATAAATTTAACAATAATTCAAAACAAAATGTATGCTCATAAATATCTATACATGCATATAATATTTTATGCAACATATGGAACATACCAATAGTCAGGAAGTTATGTTCCACAAACCACAGTAGTTATTATTTTTATACCTGGCAAAATGTCTGGAAAATAAATACAATTTTCCACAACACTATATTACTAAGTACTAACACCACAAAACTTCCTATCTTGACTAAAGAACAAATTCTGTTTTTTTGTTGTATACCATAAATAGATAAACTCGAAAAATCACTTTAAATTGTAAAAATATGCTTGCTGTCACAAAAGGAAAATCGAATATTTTTACTAGGATTAGTGATTTTTCTCGCATATAGAGAGATACTTTACTTTAGCTTTTTCCGCATCTTTAAATCCACTTTAACGTTGTGTTTATGTATATATATTGTATATGTATGTATTTGGTGGGAAAATTATTCAATAATCACTTTTAGAGTTTTTCCTAAAATTCAGCATAATTTTTCTTTTCTTCTGGCAAATCCAATTCATTGTAAATAGAAAATGGTTAAATCGATCAATTGAATACTAAATTTTTCCCTCTTTTTTAAGTATTTAAATAATGTGCTTTTGGAAAAGGCGAAAATATAAAAGTCTGATTGAATTTATAATCGCGCGACATGATTGTTATGGGTATTATATATAAAAAGTTTGGGGGGGCGGGGGGGGGGGGGGGGCGAGATGTGAGAATATTTTATTTTAAAGGATTTATTAACCGAATTACAATTTGATGTGACTTTAAAAGTATGTATGTAGAATGAAATATCGGTGCAATCAAATATGACGTGCGCCATTGATTTATCGCGACATGTCAATATCGATATGCAAACAAAATAAATGCAAATACAGGTAGATACGTAGAAACGATATCCGCTTTAAAAAGCTTTAACCAAAATAAAGTTGGAAAATTTGTATTTATTTTGACATTTTTATAGTGTTTTCTGCATCTATAGTACATATGAAAGAAAAAGTCAATGTGTTTATATAAAGCAGAGTTTCGAACCGTACCCGTACTCAAACTTCGTTCCGGTTCTACGATTTTTCATAATTTAGTGAACCCGAGTCCAAGCCTGAACCAAATCAAAATTCGAGTTTAACTTGATTTCATTGTGTAAGTATACGAGTATTTCGTAATTATCAAAATTACTTTTGCCTTTGTTTTTTATATTTTGTGTTGCAAGTGAAAACCCGATAAATTGACTTGACGAAATTATCAAGGTTCGAGACCCTGGTGGAAACACACATGTATTATAGAAGACAAGGACCAAATTCAAAATGCGAAACAGGAAAAATATGTTTTAAAAGTTTTCCACATACAAATTTTTATTACAATATATTGAACAGAACATATATGTAGGTAGACAAAAAAAAATGGTAAAAAGTATTATTGTCAGCCAACAAACAGCAATACAAAAAAAATGAATTGTAAATAAATATCCTGGAAATATAATATAAAATTTTCCAAGTTTTTCCACATTTTGTGTGTAATACCATTATTTTGTCAATTTGTTGTTATTTTGGGAGAAAATGAAAAACTAATGTGTCGATACACTCCATGATGTTTGGGGTGTATAGTAAGCATATTTTTTTATGATAAAAAATTTCAAATTTTCTCAAACGGTTATATGAGAAAACAACCACTATAATTCAGACACATCAAAGAAAATTCGTTTTTTATGGGAAACTGTTAAAGACCGTTGTTACAATCCATAGATCATTTTCCATAAATAATAGGAAAGGACTCCTTTCAAGTTTTAATAGAAATTTCGAAAAAAAACCGATAGTTTTAAGTTTCTGCACATGCACCACGTAACGATAATTGTAACTGCTGGAATGAGTAAATAGATTGCCCGTTGATCTCCAATAAGGTGGCTGTTGGGATTGTTTCCGAACCTTACCGGCACTGTCTATATACTTAAAAGAACAAATCTATATAATGCTAGATCCTGCCACTGTAAACGTCTCTCGTTTTAAGTTTGGATGCAGTTCTAAAATTCCGTCTTCTTCAATGAATTCAGTATTGGTGCCGATAACTCTACTGCTTTCATCTTCGCTTATTAAGTTACCGATGGTTTTTGATTCCACCACGGTACTGTTGTATGTCAATCATGCAGAATATTGCGAGCGAGCAAAGTAACAGGGTTAATTTGCAGTTTGCTCTCGCAAATTTTCTAATGCTTTGGAATTATATTTTTCAGGAACTGAAATTGAACTGGCATTGTTCTCGTGGGTTCGGCTATTGGAAAATGCCCTGGTGTTAGTCTTGTATAAAATCATTAGGATCATAATGTCACTGGAAACAGTGGTCCTGAATTCTGGCATGCTTCTATTTGGCAAACTATGAGGTGCTCTTGGTGGTATATAATGTCATTTGTTTTACTGCAAGCGTGAGTTCCGCATAAGTTTTGAAGTTCTTATGAAATTAGAACCACAGTCGCTATAAAGGTCCTGCTATGAAACCACCTGATGACAAATAGCTTACTACTTTTATGTAAATAGCTTTTTACCGTTAGGTAAACTTTACAGCTTTTGCGACCTTGACCTGGTGAGCATCGTAGTTGAAAGAGTCCAGTTTAATCTACCCCAATATGCCCCAAAAAGGCCGTGTCGGAGTTACTCTAGCTATTGGAAAATCTCCCATGACCTTAAATTATCCAGTACTTTTGCCGAATAAAAGTTAGTGTAAGTGTCTTTCCGCAATCCTTAAACAGTCTTCCACCTACTCGTAGTAACCCATTCTTCAATGCTAATATTTGGCGATCATGAAGTTCCTTAGTTGTCAGGAATCTCGGTAAGGATATGATTGTTTTTCTTGCAAATCTAAGGATACGATCCTTATTACTTTAGTGAGTAATGAACAGCGCTCTATAACACTTAATATACCGTTTCCTTCATTGATGGTGGAAAGTAGTTTGTGAATTTCGATCTTCTTTTGTGCGGCTTCTTCAATCTGTGGTTGTAGACCATGTTGGGCCATTCCACCACAGTAGCGGGTTTAGTAATATTAAAGCATTTAAGTCCCTTGATGCGCAATCTGCCGGATGATCCTCTGATTTTATATACATAATTCCATTGTAGTGGAGATAATATAGATTGAATTTCGACGATCCAGTTCGTCGCAACGAATGTTTAAAAGTTATTTGTAACGCTTTTTTCTGTGTTTCCTAGTGGTATTGCTAACAGCATGGCGGCGCACAACTCCGATCTGGAAATTGTTAATTTTGCCTTTAACGGTGCCACTTTTGTTTTTGCAAGCAATCACAACGGTCACCTTGCTATCATCGGCCTTACAGTTGGTTTTTTAATAAATTGCAGCTGCATATGAATCTTTCGATACGTCACAGAAACCATGCAGTTCACCTAGCTCATCTTTGTGATGCCTGATACATCGTTGTAGCTTTATTTCCTCTAGAATTTGTAATTGGTTGTCATATGAAATCTATTTTGTTTCGAGGTCATTAGGTAATTGTGTATGACACTTTAAACAAAATGTCGATAGTTGCTGCATGGTAATCTTTGCCTTTAAACGATAACGGGGGCTAACCATCCCATTTAATCAAACAGTTTGGATGTTTCGGATGACTCTTTGCTCTTGGGAATTTGATTTTAAATTGGAATATGTCCTCTATAGGATTCCAAATGATATCTAAGATTCTAGCATCAACGAAGTTTTTCGCTTTTATACTCACTATAGATGCTGGAAAACCTCAACGTCTTTTAAATCCGACAATGACCTTTTGTAAGTTTATAGTGGTAAAGGAACCTTCATAATCGATACCCATTTGCATAAACTTGGTATGCTCGATTCGTGATTTGATTACTGTAAACCTAATACACTTGGGAATATACGCGTTGACTTGCCACCGACAGTTTATTATCCAATAACATTGCCTTATTAACGCACCGTTAGTGATGACCCCGGATGTATGTTGTATAGATGATCTCTTGGAATAATCACAGAACGTTTCTTTTGAATTGCGAGCAACGAGTTATAAAGTCTAACACCCACACGTAAAAAGTCAGCTTAATTCAAGTATGGATTTAGTTTAATCAGATTTGACGTGCGTGGTATTGGGTTTGGATGCAGTAATGCTTTCAATTCTTCTCCAAACAGAACAATTTCCATATTTTTCACGATGAGTGTCGTAGCTTTAATTAACTCTGCTGTGGCTAAGTAATGCGAACTGTATTTATCTCTTGATTTGGCCAAAAGGTTTTTGGCTCAGTCAACGTCATCTAAAAATATACGAAATAACCTTGATTAACTGAAGCCAAGAAGAAAATCTCCAATAGTTCGGAAAACTTTTGAGTTTTCAGAGTTGCGGTATTAGCAGCATTGGACGAAACCCAATTGCCTCCACGTACAGTACTACAGTCGTTCGTTTGCTATATATGGAGCGTTGAAAGTTGTATGGGGTAAAACCTCTAGATGCAGATCTGCCGAGCTTTCGACTGATTTAATATAATCCCAATGTTCGCGAGGTAAATGTTCCCAAATCTCTGTTATTCTACTAGATATAAAGCGTTTCCAATTTCTTGAATTGTAGATATTTTGTTAATGAAGCCATCAGTTTGGTTTGCTGCGTTCCACATAGATCAAGTGTTGGTATAGATATACATATGTATGTAATTTTCATGGGAGCTACTTTTGTTTTAACATTGCTGTGGATTTACTGTTTTTAAATATACCTTAAGGATCGAATTCTCTTCCTACTTTCCTTTCCTAATGCTCCCAGTAAAAGTTTCACCATGTGAATATTAAATAAAAAATTATTGCTTTGAAAATGCCCGAATTGGATGATATGAATGGTGGTTTCAACAATATGGTGCAAAATTATTTGAGAAACTAGTTTACAATATGATGTTTTATCGCGTAAAAAATCAAATTTCGCCAATGCAGCATGATTTTTTTTTTCGAAGCGTTCAACCTTAACCAATTTAGCTGAATTTGTGGATACTGCTGCTATCACTTTGGACAAAGATAGGCAACTCGACTGCATATACACCGATTTTTCCAAAGCTTTAGACAAAGTTTCACACTCTATTTTGTTGTGCAAACTTGAATCATATAATATACCGCCAATTTCGCTTAAATGGTTTCGTTCATACCTGAGAAATAGAACTTAATTTGTAAAATTTATTGGCATCCTATCTACTGATATTGAACCTACTTCAGGAGTTCCCCAGGATGAAGGACCAGAAATTACGTTTCGACAAACACATTGATTCAATTTGTCGTACTTCTTTCAAAACATTAGGCTATATCCTCAGAAGAGGTAAAGATTTCAGGGATCGTTCAACTCTCTCGTTACTAAACTCTAGCCTTGTTAGAACTAACCTTGAATACTTATCTCAAGTCTGGAATCAATTTTATGACGATTATAACTACAAGATTGAGTGCGTTCAAAGAAAATTCACAATTTTTATGTATTTTAAGTTTATCCCCTCTAATGGAAGATAGAAGAACTCTAATTGATGAATACTTTCTTTTTAAAATAGTCAAAAATTTATTAGACTCTGGCTTGCTAGCAAGAATCAATTTTTATGCCCCGTACACGACATCAGCAGTTCTTCCAGCGATCGGCTTTCAGGACAAATCTTGGTGTATCATCATGACTAAACTGACTTATGTCCAACCATGCTATTTACTTTAATGACTGGGACCTATTCAACTTGTCGCTATCGGAGTTTAAAGCTAGGTGTTATGCTGCGCTTTGCAGCAGTACCAATATGTAGTTATTGTAAGGCATCTTCAGACCTTAGTCGAAACATTAATATTTTTTTTAATTTTATTTTTAATTTGTGGTTTCTTTTTATTGTTATTATTATTATTATTATAATTATTTTTTTTTTTTTTTTTTTCTTAAGAATACAATCTTTATGTAAACATAGCATTATTTGTGAGGCAGCATATAATTGGGTTTTTACCTGTTTGCTGCCCAATAGATCAAAATAGATAAATAAAATAAAAAATAACAAAAAAACATGCCACAGTGCCAATGCAACAATGGCTTTATTGCACGATAAATTCCCGCGAGACAGTGAGGTTAATTGACTATGGAGATCGTGCGATTTCACACCCTTGGACTTCTTTCTTTGCCAATAATTCAAGAGCTGAAGGGCGAGATATTAAGATATATGGGATGATATCAGATATAGTAACCCTAACCAAATGAAACTTATAACACGCTTCTTCCCTTTGAATTTATTACTGAAAGCTCATTAGCTCACTGATTGAGAAATGTAATAAGGTTTTGAATTGTTAGATTTTCGTAAACTTCTATTTTCCTGGCCCATAGCAATTTTGTTTGGTTATCCATTTTCTAGTGATAGAATAAATCATAAAAAGATCTCGTGTCTGGCTTTCCAAAGGTGATGTTCCACTTTATCACAAATATCAGCCATCTGTTGAACATTATTCGCATTGTCAGAGGATATAACGAGTTGGTTATAAAATAATTCCATAAAGGTTTTGACTAATAGTCCTATTCGATTGTAACTGGCGATTACATTCGCCCAAGCAAGATCATAGTTTTCGTCACCAGTCACTAAATGATTAACTAACTTAGTAGCTTCCCCCGTGTAGTCAATTCTTGAGATATTGTAATTTTTGGGATTAGGGTAAAGCATTTTTCTCATGATCTGAATGTCTGAACAAATTATAAAACTTAAATCAATTCCTAAAATGTCCATTGAAAGTTGGGATCTACAATTTTGCTAAATGACATTTAAACTTGAAGATTTGTGTTTTCGTGTTCAAATTGTTTAAGTTTTGCCCTTGTTTTTATAAACACACCTGTGATATCACTATATACCAATTACACATCCTCCCTCTTAGCCGCAGTTGATCCTCGGATTGAGTAAACTTTTCAAAGCATGCTTCTAAATATTGTAAGCTATTTTGAACATTTCAAGCTCATGCTCTAAAATATGAATACTCTCATGCAACTTATCAAAAACCAAAAATAAATAAGCTTAAATTAACTGTTTGGAATGCCAATGGGCTAGTACAACGTAAACTAGTAGTACAAAATTTTTGATATTGAACGTAACATCGATATTATGCTGATTTCTGAAACATATTTTACAACTACGAGCCATTTTAAAATCAAAGGATGCACCTTTTGACACTTCCCATACTAGCGAAAAATCACATAAGAAAACAGAATAAGACAGTATGAACTCCAAAAATATATTGAAGAGCATAGTCAAGCAGTTTGCAAATTACTTCAAAAGTCTGGGAGATAAGCTCGCTGCGGGAGGTGACCACAACGCCAAACATCAGAAGCAGGAAAATACAAAATAATTTTGCAAATACGCCATGTCCAAAAAAATTTAATTATAAAACAAAATTATCAAAGATGACAGAGACAACACCTACAATTGTTAATCACCAATTAACCAGTGCTCAGGTTCACAACGTGCTTACTGTTGCTGAAATGTGCGATAGAGTGCAACCTAATCAAGCCACCACAATTAGGAGTACCGAATTAGTAAAAAGTGAGCCAATAAACTAAATATCAGCCAGCTACCATCACGCCAGCTACCCACATTGTTTGTTCAAAATGGGATCGCAATGAGAAGCTTATTCTTGATAATACCGTACTTCTCAAGTCTTTAATTAAAGAAGTCAAATATTTAACGAGAGAGCAGCAGAATAATAATGCAACGACAAATAAATCTAGCGGAATTTTACCAATTAAGTTAGATATTCCGGCTACAACTGTCGAAGATTTTAAAAAAATTGAAGAGCAATCAACAAACGAAGAATATGAACAGGCCATGGTAAGCAATATAACTACCGTTAAATATTTCATAACGCATTTTTTTAAATTAATGTTTATTAAAAATTATTTTAGATTAAAACTTTTAAAACTATTAATGATCCAAATTTGAATAAATATGTTCGAGCGTCCTTGACGGCCATAGTTTCGGATAAGGTGGGGTGCTGTTTTTCGTGGTTTGGCCAGAATTCAAATATTCAGTATTCAAATATTAATATTAGGTCGAATTTTAAACCCTCAAAGCCTTGTGTTATATTTACCAAAATTTTGTTGAAATTTAAATTTACAATGATAGTATTAAATCCTCAAAGCCATCTATTATATAATAATGTACATATTTACCAAAGTTTTATTGAAATTTGATATGTATGTTAGTTTTAAGTATCGAAATCTAAATCCTCAAAGCGTTGTATTACGTGATAATTTTGTTGAAATTTAAATTTAAAATGTAGTTTTAAGTATAAATTAAAGTGAGGTCGAATTATAAATCCTCAAAGTCTTATGAAATGTGATAATGAATACATTTTCCAAAATTTTGTTGAAATTTAAGTTTAAAATGATAGCTTTAATTCCTCAAAACCTTCTATTATGTAATAATATACATATTTACTTTAATTATATTGAAATTTGAAATAATACTTTTAAGTAAATTATTTAATGTGAGGTGAGTTCGAATTTTAAATCAAGTCAAAGCCTTGATCTATGTGATAAGGTATATATTTAGCAAAACATTGTTGATCGTCGTCAATTTTGATCGTTGTACGAAGCAGACGTAACTTTTTTGCTGTGTGATAATAAAAATACAAATTAAATAAATAATTTGTATTTAATTAATTTAATCTGAGATAGTAATAATTCGGTTAGTAAGTATTCGGTTTAATCTGAGATAGTAATAATTTATAGTGTTTGTTCTGTGATAATTAACATTATAAACAGTACTGTACTGTGCTGTAAATTTAATCTGTGTTGGTGTTAATATTAATGAGATTAATAATAACATTAAGGGGGTTGATCGGCAAACTCAGCCTGCTTCAACATCATTGGCAGGTGAACTTGGTAGTGTAAAAACAAAAGTTTTGAATTATGCGCAAATAGTTGGAACTGGTAATACATCGGATGCTATTCAAATCGTGGGTTTGAAAAAGAATCAGTACCTATATGTTAGCCATCTTCATCCATCAACAATTGCTGAAAGCATGAACTCATATGTTAGTTCCAAATTAAACGTATCATCGTCGGATATTGACTGCTGGCCTTTGATTCCTAAACACCGAGATGCAAATTCGTTAAACTTTATCTCGTTTAAGGTTGGTTTACCTGAAGAAGTTTTTGAAAAAACCTTAGCACCTGATTTTTCAAAACTTCAATTTTCCTGTTATTCCTGGCAGGAGTTAGTTCATGTTATTTCTGTTAAGATGCCTGTAAAAAGCCATACAACACATGCCATTAATATACCAGCAACTCAACGCAATAGTTTACATGTGTAGTACCATAATTGTAGCGGCATTCGAACCAAAGCTAAAACTATTTTATGCTAAAACTTTTATACTTGTAAATGACTACGATTTGATACTTTTAGGTGAAACATGGTTAATGACGTTTAATGTTGCTGAATTTTTTCCATCTGTTTATACTGTTTTTCATCGTGATCGCTATTCCAGTGTGTCTGATCATCGAGGTGGCGGCGTTATCATAGCAGTTAGCAATGAATTAAAATTCCAGCAATTAAATATTAAATGCGACATTTGCGAATTACTGGCTGTTGTTAAGGTAAAGTGCGGTTCCTTTTGGCTTTTTATCATTGGTATTTACATTCTGTTCGGCAGTGCTGGGGATGTCTATATGAGCTTTACAGCTCTTATAAGACGATCAAATTTTAATAGTTGGTGATTTTAATTTACCGAAAATTGGGTGGATCCATATATGTAGATGCTGCTTTGGATGTATTGTCAAGTTTTGGCGTTCAACAAACTAATACTGTTCGGAACAACATGGGTCCTATTCTCGATCTGGTGTTTACATCAATTCAATCAGTTCATGTGATAGCTTGTGTTGACTTGGGAGGGAGCTCCAGTATCTTTCATACACCATTGCTCATCGAAATAAATTTTTTAGAATATAGCATAGCTGAATTTATTGTTAAGGATGTTAAATTTGATTTTTTGAATGCAGACTTTGTGTCCCTTGATGAATATTATGGTAAAATTGACTGGTCTGAGTTTTAGTGAATAATAATAATAATATTTCCGAAATTGATGAACGGT
This sequence comes from Tipula vernalis, assembly GCA_958295665.1. Lineage (NCBI taxonomy): Eukaryota > Metazoa > Arthropoda > Insecta > Diptera > Tipulidae > Tipula > Tipula vernalis. Next base: position 147,765,392 of record OY282560.1, on the reverse strand, counting down.
TTTATGGTGCTGTAAATGAAGGGTTTGACCAGTTTGTTCCCAAAAAGGCGACACGCTCTGAGTACAGTGAACCGTGGTTTAACCATTCGTTGAAAAATCTTGCTAACCGTAAATCTAAGGCTAGTAAGTTATTTAAGCCAGGGACGGATAACGTTATATAACGTTACCCGAATAACGTTAAAAAACGCTAAAATTGCTAAGTTTTTCAGGAAAACGTAACTAAACCTATTAGGTTATGTTATAACGTAACCGTAACAGGTAACTTTATAAAATTTTGATATAACCAAATAAAATAACCCAACAAAAAATTTTTTTGTTCCTGGTAGCATTATTTAACACTAGAACTATTGATCCGTCAAAATGACGGATTGTACATTTATTGAATTCACTTTTTTCCCTCATTCTTGAGTCCTCATTTTGACTGTTCGGTAGTTCTAGTGTTAAAACCTTACTAACCTTACTTAACTTCAGATAACGTTATTTGTTCTATAATGTTAAAAACATTAACTAATGCTAGATAACGTTATGTAACGTAACGTTTCACATAATTTAAGGTTAAATAACATTATAACGTAATCAAAAAAAAATTGGGAATTTTTTCCAATAACGTAACGAAATCTTAGGGTTTTCCGATCCCTGAAAGCATTCTGGTAATGGTACGGATTATGAAAAATATTGTATGTTGAGGAAATAATTCAAATATCTTAATGATTTTCTTTACAATATTTGTATTTTACGAATTGAGGATGAAATAAGAAGCAATCCTAAAAGATTTTTTTTTATTTCTTGATGGTAAAAGAAAATCTGTAGGTTTTCCAACAGTAATGTCTCACAATGGGGACTCAATTTCCGGTCCTGAGGCGACATACAATTTTTCAAGGGTGTTTTTGAGAAGAAGAATGATTCTAGTTTCGGTAATGGTTCATGAAGCGATAAGTTAAATGTCCTTCAACTTACAAAACAGGAAATTTTGGTTGGTTTATTACATCTAGATACGTTTAAAGGCACCGGTCCGGATGGGATTCTATCGATCATTTTAAAAAATTGTGCTCATTCTTTAGCTGAACCGTTATATTATATGTTTAACATTAATTAGTCTTCAAACTGGTACTTTTCCTGATATATGGAAAAATTTGTTCGGCCAGTGTTTAAGTCTGGTTCTAAGTGTGATATTGCATATTTTAGACCAATCAATATTCTTTCCGTCATTCCTAAATTGTTTGAAATATTAGTAAAGCTAAGACTTGAGTTTATTTTAATGAATTATGTTAGCCCTTTACAGCACGGATTTATGCAGGGTAGCTCTACCGTAACATATTTGATGGTATTTTCTAATTACTAATCCGATGTTTGAAGCCAGAGAGTTCAAGTTGATGTAATTTATACGGATTTTTCTAAAGCTTTTAATAAGTTGGATCACGTCATATTATTAGAAAAACTTGATGGTATGAATAATGAATTTATCTCTCTTAGTTGGATTGCTTCATACTTAACGAAGCGCATGCAATGAATGATTTTAATATGTTCCGAAAATTGTAACAAAATTCAATCCAGTTTCGAACTGATAAGCTTATGATTATGAAAAAATCAATCTTCTCATCAGGCCGCGGCGACTGGACTGATTATACCACAATTTACATTCTATATATACAGAATGTGTGCTGTGCGGTAAGTATTAGCGAATCATAACTAATACAGATGAATTCTCTTACAAATTTTTTCTTCTTCACAATATTCACACAGCTATATTTCTGTGTACGATAATTTTTACTTTATTGATTTTTTGTTGAATATTAATTAATTCATGTAATATCTAATATGCTACCGGTGATTAGACCATTTTAAGTGTGTTTCGATTAACACGAGAAGTATATTAGTATTTACGAACAGTAATTCAACGAAACCGACTAATAGACAGAATTATATTTATTTAATTATATGATTTGATAAAATAATTAATATTAATTAATATTCAACAAAAAATTAATAAAGTAAAAATTAGCGTACACAGAAATAGAGCTGTGTGAATATTGTGAAAGAAGAAAAATTGTAAGAGATTTAATCTGTATTAGTACGATTCGCTAGTACTTAACGCACAGCACATTCTGTATATATAGAATGTAAATTGTGGTATAATCAGTCCAGTCGCCGCGGCCTGATGAGAAGATTGATTTTTTCATAATCATAAGCTCATCAGTTCGAAACTGGATTGAATTCTCTTACAATCTTCGGAACATATTAAAATCATATAATTAAATAAATAGAATTCTGTCTATTAGTCGGTTTCGTTGAATTACTGTTGAATGTTAACAACAAAAAAATTAATAAAAAAAAAAATTATTAGATTATATATTTTTTAATTACTTTTATAAAACCATAGTAAAACGAATATAAAACAAAATAACAGTCTGTTAAATTAATTTTTAAATAAAAAGTCCAGTTTTTTTTGTACCGTTAAATTAATTTTTTTTTTTTTTAATTTTTTTTTTTTGCTGGGAATAACATCATCAACCGTGGTAAGTCGAAAAAAAAAAACAGAAACGACTAACACAAAAGGGGCATCGTTAGTGATGTATTTACCAGTTGTCTTATTAGACGGGTGGAAGAGTGCGGAAACGCACCGTCGCCTTTCTACTGGCACGTACACTAACTACAACTTACTAACATCTCCCCCTTCAGGGAAACTGATCTGGTTGCTAGGCCTGGCATATGCATTTTTCAATTAATTTCTAAAGTAGACATAATGATTGGCTAAGGCCAAGATGATGACCATTCATGCTGGACAATTGATTCCGTTTTTGCTATTGGTCACTATAGACAGGTCCAACTGTTCTTATTATTAGTTTTTTTTTCTATTTGGGATCTCCATGATCAGCTCTTTCTTCTCACAAAAAAAAAAAAAAATGCGGTATAACAAGGTCCATTAAACCTCCCATCAAAACCCACGACAACACAAAAAAAAATTACCTCTACCGGCTTGAACCTGCAGCTAAATGCCGCGGTGGGTCTAAGGTTTATGGACAATTTCTATAATGAGTCGAGGTAACACTCGATCTCATTACACGTTGCAGCAGGTTAGTGCCGTTATCACTTTATTCACAACTATAAGCAGCAGGTATAAATTCTTTAATCGACCAACTGCATGCACGTAGCACAACTAAATACTACAATTTACCCATTTTCACTCTAGGTTTTTGATCTTTTAGCTTCCGTGGTAAGCTCCGTTTTGCAAAATTTTTATTTCTTTACCTGATGCTATAATTGCACAAACTATGATTTGTGTAAGTACGTGAAGAGGAGATAATATGTATAGGAACTATAGTTAGTTTCAATGACATACATTTGTATTTATAATGCAACAATCAGCACAATGTGATCTAATTTCCAAAACAAAGCGCATTCGTATAAATTAAATAATTTAGAATTTTTAATAAAAATACCCAAAACATCTAAAGTAGCTAAATAGAAATAATAACAACATACGGATGTGCGCAATGAAACAAACTTAAAGTATTATTTATCTCAATTAATCATAAATAATTATGACATTTCAAGAAGTTTTTCTTTTCGACGATGAAATTTATTTAGCTATATGTTATAATTTTAACTTAATTAGTTTATTTATTTATTTATTTATTTTGAAAGAGTGTGTACACATAGCTCTAGCATATACGGATATGTGAAATTCACTCTGTTATGATAAATTACTCTTTTCCTTATTGCCTTGGTTCATGTATAAAATTCACTTCACAGTATATTGTTCCCAATATCTTATTTTGGATTTTATTCATTCAATCATATTAGAGAGTAAGGTTTGTGTTTTTGTGTGTATGTCTATACGAGTGTAATCAAGATGATGTATAGATTTCATTTAATAATCTGAACCCCTCAACCAAACAAATATATAAATATATTTGTTCTCTAAATTGATGGAAATTAATTGGTCATGTGGGGAAATTTTAATTAAGGTTGTGCATTCTGCTACATGTTCTGGATGAGTTGATCTAAATTGTATCCACTTTTTGAAATACCGTGAATACCTACTATCACACTCGAATATATTAATACCATTACGCTCATATAGGTACACCAGCGTACACATTCATACATATATAGAAATGATTTTCCTTGATATAAAATATTATATTTGAAGAAAATGAAAATCACAAAAAAAAAAAAAAAAAATGTAAAAGAAATAATATTTGCAGAGTGTACCCGCGGGAAATTTTCCGAAAATAAAAAATATGCTGGAAAACATTTTCTCTCGATCTTATGTGTATTTATAAGTTAAAAAGATGATATGAACTAGAAAAATTTTTTTTGTTCGAAAACCAGAAAAAAAAATCGAGATTATTGTTTTATATACGTTTTTCTACCTATTTGGCTTTAAGATTGAAGATACCCAACATTATCCGTCTACATCGTATACATTATATACCCATCCTGATCCATATATAGAGAGCTACAAGATACTCGTACATACATATAAGTTCATTTCCATTCCTTTTAAAACTTTAATTGAATGACCGTCAAAAGGAAAATTTTCATTCATTTTCATCATCATTACTATTTATATGCTTGTGTTTTAAGGAAAACATAAAATGAGAAATATAATAATCATGATACAAATGTAACAATAATAAAGTATATAGTGGAAAAAAAAAATTGGGTAAACGGGAAAATTATGAACTCACAACAAAATACTGCAACATAATTTTCTTATAGTGGTGTACGAGTATGTACATACGTACCTACATATATACGATGTATTGTAGTTTTTTTTTAAGTAACGTTTGTTGAATTTTTACTTGCTTTATGCAGCTTTTATATATATTGACTCTATTGTTTTAAGGCAGTACGGGTTTCCTGTATACCGGCCTTCCGTCCCTATCTATATATATATATATATATATATATATATATATATATATATATATATATATATATATATATATATATATATATATATATATATATATATATATTTAACTACGAAGCATTTCAAAAAATATTTTACTTGTCCAGTGTGGGAAATTTATTTATATTTCGTAGCACAAATGTATACGATATAGTCCGGAAAAATTATATTTTTAATACTATTGCTGTTGCTAGTTTTTTTCAAGTTAAAAGAAAAACGGAAAACTAAGTTTGTGTTTCCTTTCCCGAAAATCCAAACAAATCACAAATCAGCCTTAAGTATATTTATACATACATATAGATGTATTTGTACTCATTTATGTATTCTCCAACTGTTGTTGTGCCATATAATTTTCAATCAGAATGAAAAGTTTTCTAATATTTAAAAATTTTGTATTATTTAACTAAAAAAAGTTTTTCCATTTAAAAATCAATAAAATGAAAATTAAAATGTTCGATCGTTTTGATATTTGCGATTGTACGTACATACTATATACGAGAGTAGATGCATAAATGCAGCTTTAATACAAAATGTATAACTTGAAATGTTTACAAATTTGTTTTTTATAGTTCTTCGTTCTTGTTTTGCACAGACGAGTGACAATTTATTGAGTTTTATTCGACGATGATAATCGGGAAATAATTTTCAGAAATTTTTCCTGTCGCTATTGAATATTTGAATTGACAGGTTTAGCGGATTTTTTTTTATGTATATTTATTTGATTTTAAAAATATGTATAGTTGGAAAATTAAACAAAATTCGTTTAATCTATTGGTATGCTATTGTATTTGTTTAGCTACATCCTCAAAAGATAATAATTGGGTCAAGATTCTTGTTGGCGCCACCATAACAAAAACATCATCTTGTGGCGAACACATTGAATTAACACAGACGTCAAACTACAAGGGTAAATAATTTAGGGGTTCATTGTATGGGTTGAAAAACCATTTTGTACACCACCAAACAAAACTTTTCTGCTTTCGTCATATTTGAATTTTAGTGTAAACGATATGAGACTCCCCTATGTAAATCTATTATAGTTTTTGGTTGAACTTGCCATTCGAAATCTGGGAAAATTCGATTTCCCAACACATTAGAAATTTTGTATAAAATAAGCCTCGTCAATCACGGTCGCTGGCATAAAGCAATAATTCTAGTTCCATATGGGAAATTTGAGAAAATTTCCGCTTTTAAAAAAAAAAAAAAACCTATTAACAGACAGTTAGGTTAACTGGTATTCAAGGTATACAATTTTAATGTGAAAAAAATAGATTTTTTTACTTTTATTTTTCTTCAATTTAATGACGGCGGTTTTCACAAATAAAAACTTTTATATCTGGAGGTGGATTACATTGATGTGACTTTCCAATAGCTACCTTAGGAAAAGAATTGCAGTTCAAGTTTACAAAAATCATAAGGCAATTTTCCCAGATTTCGCACGGGAAACTTGAACTGATACTTTCCCAGCTATAGCTAGTTTAAATTCACATAAAAACACTCTAGAGGCTGATTTTATTCCATTTTTGTGGATTCTGCTGATTTTCCGATATTTTCTACGATAAGGTGGTGTTGTTCCAATTCATTAAATAAACCATAGACGCAAATTTTCAAAATTGAATGATGGTTTTGTTTGACTAAAGATGAAATACTACAAATTCGACAAATTCACAAAGTTACACGATTTCTAAGTGACTATCCCCAAGTATACATATGTATAGAAGATACTCATAAAAAAACCGACTACCTATTGAGTAAATGGACTTATCAAACAACAACACGAACGGAGGTAAGTAAAGTTGGTATTTAAATAAATCTGTTGCCATGAGCTAAAGGAAATACAATGGCGCGACTCCACATAGCATAAAAAATTATGGAATGATATGAAATTTAAATGTAATGGAAATATATGGTGTTATTGCGGCTACACTAAACTCTTAATTAAATATTTTTGTTAACTTACATCGCGAATAAAATTCACATGTGATTAGTTTTCTCGGATAAGATAGTTATACGAAATGAAGATGGATTTTTCACCACTGATGATATCATAAAACAACATGCTCAGGTCTGTGACTGACGCCGGTACCAGAATGTGATTCATGGCTTCTATCGCCCCCGACATTTTATTAGGTGAAAAATATTTTTAAATTAACGAGTGTATCGAAACAACCTCCGACTTGCAAAATTTAAATGTTGAAAACACACTGCAGATTTTTATTTCAATTTCATAAGTAAAAATCTTTTTCGAAAAAATTAAATGCGCGGTGCAAAATTGCGATATAAAAATTGTTGGTTGCAGACCATTAAAAAGTTTAGACATTTTGTTTACAATACCAAATTTCTTTAGAGTTGCAGAGTGTTCTACACAAACGAGTGTACTAACACATTCACGCCATTACAAATCATTGAACTTTTTGGGATGCTACAATTTTAGACAAAGAAGAAAATCTTGATAAACGTTTAATTTTAGACAATATTTATATAAACTAAAATGTTTTCAGTAGTTGAGGTATAAAATATTTTGGTTTCGAACCCAGTCCACATTTAGAAAAACAAAAATGATACAGTTTTGAAACTTGGCACACATGTTTTTTAACCCTCAGTAAAACCCAAAGAAATTTTTACCATCCAATCTTTGTTCAGGTACTTTCAGGAGGGTGTTTAAGGTAGTAAAAATATGATATATTGAAAACATTTTGGCGGCTGTTTCATTGTTTTACGGTTAAAATTAAGAGAGCTAGGAATTTTTTATATTTGTTGGGCGCACTCCTATACACGTCAGTTCCTTTTCTATTTATTCACTAACGCCTAGAAGTGAAATGAAATTTTTCATATAAAAGTGAAAGAAAAGTGTTCAAGATGTACCACATAAGTTGAATACGTACCAAATGGTTGATAGGTTTGTAACCCTTAGGGTTCAATTTGTGCCCTGTGAACCGAAATTGTTACCTTGTAAATCATTTTGGTTACGTTATGTTGCTAACCTTGGTCAATTTTTTGTTCTAGTTCAAATAATTTAACTCATACAGCTAACTTCGTGATGTACATTTTTTCACCAGAATTGTATCATGTACGCAGCTTTACAGGGCGAAATCGAATATAAAAATGTCACCGATGAATTTCACTTTGTATTGTAGTACGCAGTTTGGCTAGCGAAAATGATTTTTTCATACTAGAACATACGTCCCTCTATTTTATCTCTAGACATTTTGGAGGCTAAATTTTGACATTTTATGCAAGAAGCAATTGAGCCACTGCATTCCATTTTATATGTTTAAATAGAAATTTGCAATTTCAAGTTAAGAGAAGAATGTCTGTTTAAAATATCAAATGAATTTTTCGGCTTTTTATAGACACAAATATTTTTTTTATAAATGGCATTCACAAGATCTTCGATTGGTTAATCATAAGCAAAATCAAGAGGCCAATCATTTGTAATATATCTACACAAAAAAGTAGAAATATCAAACCCCCCATACTTTGTATAACTCTTGGGGGTAAAGCATGGGGAGGGTTGATATTTCTTGAAAAAACTTGAAAAAAACTTGAAATTTAATTGTGTGGCCATTATACACGCACAGATGAGGGTTTTCCTTGAGTTTGTTTTTTGATTTAGTGACTTTAATCCGCTAGATCGTTACGTTCGTACTTGATACTCTCGGTGTTAAGTATGAATTGTATTTGTGAAGTTTGGTCGTAGCTACTTGATGAGTAGTCCAAAGTTTTCAGTACGAAACCAAACTACCAACACAATGAACTCAAGGAAAGTTCTTATTTTTCTTTAGTGTTTGTTCTGTTCATGAGTTTGAATGAGAATGAATTCTTAATTTTATTTTAAACTATTAAGTGTAAAAAATGTATTGTAGTGGGTTGACCTAAACATTCATATTTCAAAACTACCTAAGACTAAACCAATTAATTAATATATAAATATGATGTCTATCTTTGGTCTGGAATCCAAAGTGAAAAAATTTAAGCATGATTGGAAATTGTTTGATTGTAATTTTCAGTGTTAAATTGTAATTTGTTGGACCATAAAATGGTTTCCCTGAAACTTCGCTTAGTCATGTGCTCAAAAAACAAAAAATGATGAATGTGTTCCCAAAGTAAAAAATTTATCTCGCCGAGTTAAAATTAAAGTTATTAAAATCTGAGGCTTGGTACAATATAATGCTTTCATAGTGTTCGCCCAAACCATGTGTACGAAGAATTTATTTTGAAGTGTTCAAGCCGTAAATCACATAGATCAAACAACTAAAGAGGGAAAACAATCAGAATGACTGGTTTCGTTCGAAAACAATCAGTATCAAATCAATAGTTTAAGTCAAATTGTATGTTTTTTTTTTTTTTTTTTTTTTTTTTTTTTTTTTTTAAAACTATGCAATCTTTTCTGGGGCTCAAGGCACTCCCAACTCTTTCGCAGTTAATTTTACCGTCCTACTTTACGCAGTATAAATTGTATGTTCTTACCAAAATTCACCAGCTGATGGGTCATTTTTCTTCTACAGCTGATGTATCATCAGTACATCATTAGCCAATCCCTTGGATTTAAAAACATTCAAAAACAATTTATTTATCTTAAATTTATCGCACAACAACTTTGACAGTTAATTATTATTTTTGTTTTGTTATGATCAGGTACCAACCTTTAAGATCAAAAATAATTATCAATGAATAAAATTAAAGTAAAAGTTGCTACTTAATTATAGCAACAAATAATTATTCAAATGATAGGTAGCGAGGTGTGTGGTAGAATAATTTTTTATATAACAATTAAATAAAATTTTTGCGATAAAACCACTTAGGATTATATCCTGATATCGGAACTAATTGGAACACAGAAAATCCGTTCGAACCTTATTGACCTGCGCCGTCATTTTGGATACGAGAACTTTAACAGACGATCACTTGGACCTTTGCCTTCCTATTGGACAGAAAGAATACCCATACAACTATTTTAACCAGCATCTTACAACGGAATGGAGATATACACAATTCTACACTACAAATACATGGGCCTTAGGTATTTGGGTTTTGAAAATGGCAAATTGCGTCTTACAAGCGAATTTTACAGAAACTCGAGACCGGGCTCATTGGAGACACTTGGTTCACAATGTATTTCTTAAACACTTGTACAACTAGAACAGTGAGGAAAATAACTCAAATTAAACTTTAACTTTCGATTAGTGACAACTTATGCAAACTGACAAGTTTAAAAAATAAGCTAAATAAAATTTTAAAGAAACACCCAAAAAAATGAAGCTTAGAAGAAAATTTGAGACATACCGACCACGAAAGAAAATTATTCGGCAGAGGATATATTTACGATTGTTTTAGTGTTTCAGAAAAATTATACTGTGCGATTCCGCAGGGAAACGTTTTAGGGCCAATACTCTTTTAGATATACATAAATTCAATTTTTAATGAAAACCTTAAAGAAGCCTCAGTTGGTTTTGCTAATGATATTTGTTTAAGCTATACTACTCGTCTTCTACGACCGATTTAGTAAAATTTATAAATCTATCTCTATTGCTTTTGAGGAGATGGTTTGATATTCATTCAATGGTCTTAAGTTCAAAAACTAATGTGGTTTTTTTCAAAATGCCGATTGATTCACACAATTATAAATATAAAAGTGCAGGGCGTTATGCTACTTGCTTTAAGAAATGCAGCCTTATAAAATCAATCGAAACATTAAATATTTGGGAATTGTGTTTGACTCAAAATTCGATTAACTTAATTCCTCCCACTATTATCCGACGGTTATATTTTGCTCTTGTGCGGTCTAAATTACTTTCCGGTATGCATCATAGTCTGGGGTGGTGATTTGAATGATTTTGCGACGTATATGGTGCTTCCCGTCTTTTTCATTGTTTAAGTTATTTGATGCCTTTCCTTTGCGATACTTTTACGTGTTTTAAGTTTGGAAAATTTTTATATTCGAAGTGGAAATAAGCTATATCATAATGATAGGAAGAAGTGAATTCGATGAAACCAAAGGACCAGATTCCGTGAATTCCCGTTTAAAAAACAAAACCCTTATTATATACTTTTGAGCTAGAATGACTGGTTTTATAGTATTAATGTAGGTGTCACCCGATAAACAAATACCATACAGTAGTCTGGAATCAACAAAGGCATGATAAAAAATGTTGAGATCTGATGGTGGACAGTGATCTTTTAATAGACACATTTTCCTAATAGTATATATAAGTTGGATGATTATTGCTTCAACACGTAATTTCCAATTTAAAAAACAATCAACCGTAATTCCTAGGTATTTGTTACAATGGACACTTTCAATAGGAAAACAATGCCGCGAGCAGCAATTAACCCCAGAACAGCGGCTGCCATGAAAAATGATATTATTATTCAAGTTCAAATACCGAGATAAATTAAAAACATGGATTTAGTTTAAGGGTTCAATACTAAAGAATGCCGATTAAACCATTGGCTAAAAATACTCAGATCATGATTTATATTTGAAAGTGTAGCAGTATAACTATCGGTATTATAAGCGAACGCCATGTTGCGAAAGCCACCACCTTACTCTGAAATGATTGTGCAAAAATAAAGTTAGTATAAATAAGAAATAGGATTGGCCCGAAGACTGACCCTTGAGGGACTCCTGCTGATAAAATTTCACGGCGACTCAGAACCCCATTAAGCCGTACACGTTGTGAGCGATTAGCAAGATAAGATTCAAACCAAGATAACATAAACCCTCTAAAACCAGTAAGAATAAGTTTATTTAGACGCAATTTATGATTGACCATATCAAATGCTTTCGTAACTAATATCACCAAGTAAAACGGCAACTGAGCGCTTTTCATTAAGGCCATCATGAAATATTTGCCTCTCCAAAAAAACAATCATGCGAGATTTAATAGCTTTTTTAAACACCTTAGAGATAACAGGCAATAAAAAAATAGGCCTATAATTACCAACATTCGACCGATTGCTTTTTTCATGTACAGGAATAACAATAGCCGACTTAAGAGAGTCTGGAAATAGGCCACAAGTAATAATTTTGTTAAAAATAAAACATAAAATATCTACAATATTTAATTTAATATATTTCAGTAGTGTGTTACCCAAACCAAATTCATCGATGGATCACTTGTATAGTCAATACTCGAAATCACCTTATCGGTTGCAGGGCAAATTATATTATATCCATCTTGACGTAATTTAAGTTTAGTAAAAGTAGCAAAATGATCGGTTACATGTAACTTCTCTCCCTCTTTTTACCCATGCATTAAAAACAGCATTAAATTATCTATAAAATATATGATCAATACAAGTTTTAGACTCACCAAAATTTATCGTACGACTATTGATTACAGATTTGAGTTCATGACTTGCCATCATGAATTTATTTTCATCAATTAATCTAGAATTAGATAAAATGTCAATATTAAAATCACCAAGAATTCATAAATTTTTAGATTTAAGAACGTTAAGTATTGAATTGAATTCGTCAACAAACTGAAGTACCATATATTAAAAACATGAAATCTATAAACAAAAATTATTGAAAATTTAAAGCAACTAATGTTGCAATCAACTAGCAAGATATCAGCACTTTTTAAAGAATATTTAGTATTTATTATGGCATTAAAATAATTAGGACTAAAAACTGCAACTCCGCCAGCACGATATTTATTATTGCAGTTCGCATGCAAATTGTACCAATCGATTCCATAAAAAGATAATTCTTGATCAGTTATCCAAATTTCGGCCAAAAATATTAAATTTGGCAATGCCTGTAAATATTGAAAATGACACAAGTGTGTGTCAAAATTCTGCCGCATACTACGGATGTTTTGATGCATCACCAACAATTCAGAAACAATATCACTGTTAATACAATTATCAAAACAATCGGTCAAAAGACGTTTTTGTAATTTAAGTCGATCGAATTATTTAAAGCCACAAACTGGAAATATGGAAAATCGAGTACCAAACAAGATAATCACGAGATTATTCAGAAACAACCCGATGTCGTTTTTGCGAGGGTTTAGTTGAAAACATTTCTTGCAATAGAGAACAAGAAGATTTTGAAAACGAGCAATCAACATTGTCGGATATGGAAGAAGATGTGAATGTTAAAAAACAATCAACAATTTTAGATTTTCTGAGGACTTGGGCAGTGAAGTGCAATATAAAAGGAAATGATTTAAATGAGCTTCTAAAATTTTTAAAATATTCAATGGGATTTAGTGTACCAATTAATAGCAGAACGCTTTTAAAAACTCCTTCTTCAAGAATAGTTTTAGATATCCCTCCTGGGAAATATGTGCATGTTAGATTTACATCGGGATTTAAGACACTTTTACGTAGTACTAATTTAAGTGAAATTATTCTTAATATCAACAACGATGCAGTGCCCATAACAAAAAGTAATCAAAGTTGCTTTTGGCCAATACTAGCAAAAGCTTGCAATTTTAAAAGCAGCAAAGTATTTGTTGTGGGAGTTTATCATGGCTATAATAAGCTAAAAGATTTCAATCAATACATGAGGCCAGTTGTCGACGAACTAAAAACTCTTTTATTGGATGGATATTTAAATAATAATATAAAAATTGACATAAAAATTAGGTCCCCTGCAGGATCTAGTATTTTAGGAACAAAATCTCATACAGAATATTTTGGTTGCCTTAAATGTGAAGATGAACGCGATTTTATACAAAATAGAGTGACGTTTCCTATAAATAGTGGTGCACAATTAAGAAACGATGATTCATTTCGGGGAAGAAGAAATTTGGAACACCATAAAACAGATTCTATACAGTTTCTACTGGAGTACATGCATCTGGTTTGTTTAGGAACAATGATAAAATTACTACAAATGTGTGTTTCTGGTGAACCAAAATCTTTATTAAATTCAGCAAGCATCAAAGCTATATCTAGTTAATAAATATCATTTCGAAGACACAACCCTCTGATTTCCAAAGAAAATTAAGGCCGTTATCAGAATTAGGTTACTTTAAAGCAACAGAGCTTAGGTCGTTTTTATTAAATGCAGATCCGTTTGTTTTATCGCCAGATAAATAAATTAATTTTCTCTGCCTGCATGTCGGAATTTTAATTTTAAGCCATCCAGAAATATTGACACATTTCATTAAAGGAGTGAGTATGTTGTATGGGAAACACCATTTAACCTACAACTTGCACTGCCTGTCACATTTATCAGGAGATGTTAAAGAATTTGGCTGCTTGGATAATTTTTCTGCTTTTGCAGAAAACCAAATCAATCTCTTGAACAGATATGCAACAGAAGTGCTGAAATAAATAGTATTGAATTAGAAAATGATCAATTAAATATGTATGATTTAGCCTATTTTAAAAAATAGAAAGTTGAAAGACGGGAAAATCGTTGGTAACAAAATTATTCTTCAACAAACCGAAATTGATAACAGTGAAAGGAATAAATGGTTTTTAACTAAATCAAAAGAAATTGTCAGGTTTGAATATGCTGAAAAAGTTGATGGAACAGTATTTTTGCATGGTAAATTAATCACAGATCTACAAGATTTTTATGAATTGCCAGTAGCACCTAGTGAATTTGTTATCTATAAAGCTGTTGGAGTAACCAGCGAAGTAATGAAATGCTGGAAAGTGGGTGATATTAAAAAAAAAAAAATATTTGCAATGAAAAGCGAGGACGAAAATATTTACGTATTTTTTCCAATATTACATTTTATGCAGTAGAAAAGTATCATGCGTTTAATAATTGATCGCTCTAGACTTGTTAACGACTAACAAAAATACAACAACTAACATAATATAGTCTGGCATGTAATCGAAATAACTGTCAAATTATTTAAATTATGTACTTTATATGTATTCTTTTATTTCTTAGATAATCAAATGTTTTCTGTTATCGAAACGATAAACCAAGAAGGCGTTGAAGAAGCTTCGATGGTATGTGCCAAATGGATCAATAATGGTAAAGTAGCATGACCCAAAAATTATCGAAAAGCCATAAAAAAACAACTTAACGCAGACGACGAATGGGAAACATTTAGTTGTAAAATTTTAAAGGGTGATATAGTTAGCTACAGTGAAGCCAAAAATAAAGAATTGCATTTCGCAAATTTTTCGAACTCTGAATGTGAAGATGTGGCCTTTACAAAACAAAAAAAAAATTATCGTTAAAGATTTTATTGAGAGATATAATGAACCATCGAAGATGGAAATTCCCAGCATAATTTACGAGTGCGAGGAAGTCAACAAAGAGAATAATTATGTTGTAGGCGCTAACGTATTAGAAATATATAATACTTTTAACAAAATGCCACCTCCAACAATAAACAATCATAATGAAATATCGGATATGAACACTAAATTAGAAAAAGCACAAAACAGTTTAAAGGATTTAGGAATAAAAATTAAGAAAAAACCGAATTTCAATAAAAGAAATTCAGGCTCAAATATTATTGGCTACGGAAAATCAACAAATTATCATGCAGAATCAGACAGACATAAAGGAATGCTTACAGTCGCTCATGAGACAGGAACCAATCATTCAGGGCCAAAACTTCATATTACCAAACTTATCCATAAAAAACGTTGAAAATTTGGTAACATTCAATAGCAAGTTATTAGTAAAAAACTATATGGATCAAATGGTAATAAGAAAAATTAATAAGCATAGTGAAAAAATTAATTTTAATTTTATTTCAGACTGTTCATGTTTATAAATTTAAATCAAAAACATTAAATAAAACAATCAAAAATGTTTATGAATATCTATTCACTTACAAGTTAATTACAAAATACATCTGTGGCCCTATTCTGGTAATTCCCGGGAAATAGAAATTTTAAATTTTATTGCAGTATTATTCCCTTTTCGCCAAAGTGTATTCTGGTGTTCGGGAAAGATTTTTTATTGAGAAAAAATTATTCCCAATTACAACGTTTGTTTTTCTATATCGATTTTATGAAAGAATTGATGGGCGATAGATAGGAAAAAGATTGATAGGAATCGAAACACAATTAAAATGGTCTAACCACCGGTAGCATATTAGAAATTACATGAATTAATTAACATTCAACAAAAAAATTAATAAAAAAGTAAAAATTAGCTTACACACAGAGCAGTGTGAATATCGTGAAGAAGAAAAATTGTAAGAGAATTCATCTGTATTAGTACGATTCGCTAGTACTTAACGCACAGCACATTCTGTATATATAGAATGTAAATTGTGGTATAATCAGTCCAGTCGCCGCGGCCTGATGAGAAGATTGATTTTTTCATAATCATAAGCTTATCAGTTCGAAACTGGATTGAATTCTCTTACAATCTTCGAAACATATTAAAAATCATTTAATTAAATAAATAGAATTATGTCTATTAGTCGGTTTTATGAATTACTGTTCGTAAATACTAATATACTTCTCGTGTTAATCGAAATACAATTAAAATGATCTAACCACCGGTAGCATATTAGAAATTACATGAATTAATTAACATTCAACAAAAAAAAATTAATAAAAAAGTATGAATTAGTTCGTATTAGTCAAGGTCGTTTCGAAAGTGCACAGTCATTCGCAAATCAAATAGAAAATTTAATGTTTGAACTTAATGAAATTTGCATTACCAAACAAGGAGTCGAATCTGCTACTATTATTCAGTCTCTAAACAATGAAATGGCTCTAAATTCATACCAAAATGGTCTAAAAGAACCGTTAAGAACCATAATTAAAGCTTATCATTTTGAATCATTGACAGATGCAATAGCACAAACTATTGAAAAGGAATGTCACATTAACCTTCAACTACTTTTCAACCAAAAACATTTTGTTCCAACTACAATAAACCAAATCACTCGTATTATGAATGTTCCATAAGTTTAATTCAAAAACTCATACTCCAGAGTCAAGTTCAAATTCTACCAAACTAAGTTCAAATTTTAACAAATGTAATACAAACACAAGCAATTATTATAGATCTAATTCTTATCAACAGTCAGATCATGATTTTAAACGTGGAAATGCCAATCACAATCAACTATTTTGCAGATATTGCAAAAAAATGGTCATTTAATTGAAAATTGTTATAAGCGTCAACAAAACAATAATTCTCGAGTCGAATCGCAAGTTTATACAAATCGTGTTCACAATTCGGGAAACTTAGTGAAATCCGAGCAAGAATTGAACACATTTGCCCGGATTCAAGACCTCGAAACAAGTGTTCAGCAACCTCAGATATAATTATTCACCATACCAATTCCAACAATTTATTTAATTTTTCTGAATTAAAATGTTTAAATCTCTTTAAACTGGTTCAATTAAATATTGATGTTTTAACAACCGAAAAGCCTCATTATTTTTTAGTTGATTGCCTAATTAAGAGAAACGTAATCAAATAAAACACGGAAGTCTTTCCCAACTTAAAAATTCAAATTCAACAAATGGGAGCATAAGCATACCTTAGCTTTAGTTAAAACAAATATTATACTAGACAATATCATTAAAATTCCCCAAAACTTTCATATAGTTCCGGATGATTTTCCAATAGATTGCAGTGAAATTTTAGGCAAAGATTTTTTTGCGACTTTCAAATGTATTATCAATTATGAACAGAAAGCTTTATCAATTCAATTTCAAAATTCTATTCATATATTACCATTAATTTCAGAAGTTATTCAAACAATCATAAAGGAAGTAGAAGTTCCTTCTAGAGCAGAAAATTTTGTTTAATTAACAACTAAGTTTTCCTAGCTAATTGTCTAATTAAACCACAGAATGGATTTGCAACGTTTAGTGTATTAAACAATAACGAACATCCAATTATATTAAAAGAAATTAATTTAAATGTTCAACAACTTAATCAATTCAATCTATTTCATTTTAAATCATGCTCCACTAACATCTCCAACCGATTAGAACTTCTGGAACTTGAAATAAACATATCACATCTAAACGATGAACAAAAACCTTCGATTTTAGAAATTTGTCGCGAGTTTAATGAAGTATTTTTTTACCAGGAGATACTTAAAATGTAACCAATGAAATTTATCATGATATCGACACCTTACCTAATAGTCAACCTATCAATAAAAAACCTTACAGGTTGCCGGAAGTTACAAAAAAAGAAATTAATTCTCAAGTTAAAGAAATGCTTCAGGATTCTATTATTGAACCAATCATTTGGGCATGGAATTCTCCATTATTAATTGTACCAAAAAAGTCATCCGACGGAGAGAAGAAATGGATTTCCATGGAATGGAAAAAATGGACTACTACTGGACTAGTAGTTGATTTTCGACAACTCAACAACATCCGTAAATACAGTATTTCCATTACCAAATGTGTTCGAGATCCTAGACCAATTAGGACAGGCAAACTATTTCTTCACTTTGAATTTAGCTGATGGATATCATCAAATTTTAATGGACCGATTTTGTACAACATATGGGCATTAACAGTTCCTAAGAATGCCATTTGGAATAAAAGGAGCACCTAATATGTTCCAAAGATTAATGAATCAAGTATTAAGCGGATTAAATGGAGTAAAATGCTTCGTGTATTTTGATGATGTTATCGTTTATGGTGTGAATCTAGACGATCATAACGAAAGGCTTACTAAAGTTTTATCTTGTTTTAGAAAATTTAATATGAAACTTCAACCGCGCAAATGTAACTTTCTTCGAACTGAAGTTAAATATTTAGGATATATGATACGTCACGGTACTAAACACGATACATCACTAGTCGATGCAATTTTGAAATTCCCTATTCCTTCCAATATTAAACAAACATCATCATTTCTTTGACTTTCCGGTTATTACAAACAGTTTATTCCTAATTATGCAAAGATTGCAGAACCACTTAGTGCTTTAAAACGAAAAAATGCCAAATTCGAATGGAATGGATTTACCGATTAAGCTTTCAATAAATTAAAGGAATGTCTTTGTAAACAACCGATTTTGCAATACACGAATTTCGATCAAACGTTTATATTAACTACCGATGCCAGTCATAAAGCAGTAGGTGCTATTTTATCTCAAATGCACAATTCCAAAGATCTACCAATAGCTTATGCTAGTAGAGTCTTGAACGTAGCAGAAAAAAATTACCCTACAATAAAAAACGAGTTACTTGCTATTATACGGGCAGTACGTCGCTTTCGACCATACTTATACGGGCAATAATTTGTAATATAAACTAACCATAAACCACTAACTTATTTATATTCTGTTTCTAATCCTTCGTTAATATTATTAAGATGGCGATTGGAACTTGAGGATTACAATTTCACCATTAAAATTATTTAATTAACGTAGTCACTCGATCAAATTCTAAAAATCAAATTATTCCATCATTTCCAACTCAATCAGTATCAAATCAGTCAACTTTAGACACTCCTATTCAAACCAACGTACCTATTTTCCAATCCAATAAACCACAAATAACTACACTTTTAAATTCGGAGGATATTGATCAAATAATTAAAGATTTCCATATTACACCAGTTGGAACTCACCAAGGAAACTCGAACGTTAAAACGTATAAAATATTATTATGATTTTCCCAATATGATAACAAAAATCAAAAAATTCATATAAAGTTGCGATTTAAAAATTCCGATGAAAATTGCGGACACAGCAAAATCAACGTTCGAAAGAATTTTTATGGATATAGTTGGTCCCATAAATCCGCCTTCATATTCAAAAAATCGATATATCCTGGCAATTCAAGATGACTTAACAAAGTTCTCACAAGCCATTCCAACCCAACTAACATTTTGCCTTATAAATTGTCTTTTAAGAATATTTTTCACTTAAAAGAGCCCTAGAATAACATTCTCCAAGAATGTTTAAAACTGAATACTTATTAGCTTCTTGTCAAAGAAATGCGATTTATAACTTATATTATATTCTTACATGGCATTTTTACACCTTGACAGATTCTGTTGTAAGGCTGTTTCTTACACAACACTTAGTATACTCTTATTGTTTTTAGTGGAAAAGTTTTCTTAGCCAAGACATATTTAGTCTTACAGTTCTCTTAATTTCTTTCTTTATGAGTGTTCTGTAGGATTTCTCTTGACCAAGAGTTTTGTAAGATTAAAACATAAACAAATCTTTATAGAGAACGCTATAAGATTACATATTGTTTAAATTCTTTTGCAAGAGCCTTTAAAGTGTGTTTCTTTTAGAAAATATGACATTTGTTTGAGTACCGCAGAAAACAAAACTTAGTGATTGACGTAACTCTAAAACTAATTAATGTTAAAAATCGACTGTTAGATATATTACCGTTTTATTCAGTTTTTTTTATTTAAAATAATATAGTAAATATGTCTCTAAATATGTATTCGCAAAATATTGAATTAATACTCTTGGATAAGTTTTCTATAAGAAAAACTCATACCTCTCCCTTATTAGATACTTAGTATATTCTTACATAGGCAAATAATTAAAAATGTGATTTTAGGAGACATTTCTATCAGTGGCGGGCTCAGGGTAAATCTCATTTAACTATTTGACGACAAAGTATACAAATACACATCAGGCCAAGTCCAGGAAATGGTGTAAAATTCTTTGCATGTATATTTTATATTTTATACAGGTCAAAATTAACCCTATACTGAGATTTTTTTTACAAGCTCTTTCAGACCATATGTTACAATTATTGGTGATCGTTGTAGATGGTCAACACAACGAACGATATTACACACAATTGGACGCGGCGTTGTGCTTAGCGCCGGGAATCGAACTCGAGACCGCGGTGTGTCTAAGCTGTCACCTTAACCATCACTATATGACCGGTTAATAAACGTGAAACAAAATTGATTGATCTGCATGAGATGACGTTCGCTGGCATCATCAGGTCGAAAGGAGCGAAAGAGATCAAGATATTATATTTATATTCAAAACCAATACTTTGTACAAGCCATAAAACCGCAATACATACATAACAAAATGAATATGAAAGATGAAACAAATTGTAGTTAAATTATTTAATAATATACGTGTATCAGCAAGCCTTCACGGCTGGTAATATACATAAGTTTTGGTTTTGATATTTAATATTAACAAAGCAAAATATAGCCATACGTACTTCTGGTGGTGTCAGAGGAAGTTCGTTGTAAGATCACAAAAACAGACTTCTTTCGCTTAATGTTAACCTCTCACAGGTTTCTATAATATTACGTTATATTGAAATTGATATTGCGTATAGCTGATCGATTATTGGCCTGTTTGGAGGTTTCGCTCGGTAGCACCAGCACAGCTCAATCATTATTTAGTTTTATAATTTTAATGGTAAAAAAAGAAAATATTATCAATACCTTAGTATGCCAAAACTATTACGGTGTCACGGTAATGCCGTGAACTTCTTTAAAATGCTTATAACATACACTGCTCTGAGGTCATTAGAGCTGGCACGTAATGATTCGAATTTAAAATTAGTTGTGCTTCCGTTTCTAAAAATGTCACGCTTCGTCTCTGATTTATATATATATATATATATATATATATATATATATATATATATATATATATATATATATATATATATATATATATATATATATAGATATATATACGAGTATATATATACGAGATACAAAACAGTCATACAAACTTATTATTATAATAAATTGTTTGATAATATTAAGTATCAACAAATTTATATGACTTTAATTTTGTTGGTTAATTTATATTTATTTCTTCAGTTTTACCGAAGTATATAAACTCAAGCCGACCCTGGAAACTAATTTAAACGTTTTCTTATAAGACACTTATAAGATATTTCACGTAGAACGTCATATTTCTTTTTTTTGATAATTTTTATTTTTTTAAATAATAATAATTCTTTATTTTATTATTCGAATTTTTAAGAGCGCAAAAAAATTAGATCAGGTAGCTATTATTTTTAATTGAAAAATTTGAATTCGCAGCTAAATTCTATGCTAATTTCAATGTAAATTTTAATTATATAAAAAGTAATTAGTGTTTCAAGCATTATCTGTTTTAATTTAATTTATCTGTTTTATTTGTCAAAGGATAATACCAAGTTTGTTATAAAACTGAATTAAGAATCATTAAAGTTGTATAATCCTATAACATAATTTTCTAAGATTATAACGATGAAATATATGTATAGGAATACAACGTATGTCTTAAAACGCTCTTACATAAGAATGTATATTCTGATAACAACCTTACGAAAGACTACTCTACGACTATTCTTATAACTTATATCATTCTTTCTCAAGAAAGTTTAGCCTTATATGACACTTATATACACCTTACAAGGCGCTTATTTTAACCTTATATGCCCAAATAGTTCGCCAGAAGACTCTTAAAAGCTTAATATAAGATGAATTTTAACTCTTATATCACGCTCATAAATTTCAAAATTGTTAGTTGGGAATCCAAGATCAGGAAGCTTCGACAGTAGAAAAGGTTTTCTCAGAATGGTTTTGTCAATATGGTTTACCAGATATTATAGTTACCGAGCAAGAGTCTAATTTTATGAGCAACATTTTTAAAAGTATGACTAAATTATTTAAGGTAAAACGTATAAACTGTTCCAATGGATCTCTTACACGATCACATTTCACGTTAGGATAATATCTTAGGACATTTACAACAAATGATAAATTAAACTGGATAATTGGTTAGTATATGCAATGTTCGCATACAATAGTACTCCACATACATCCACAGGTTTGATGCCATTCGAGTTACTCTATGGCAAAATACCAAATATTCCAAATTCTATTAGAAAAAAAACCTGAAATTCTTTACAAGTAGCGAAAAATCAATTAATTGACCCGAAGAATAAATCCAAAGTACTTTAAAAATACGATAAAAATACTAACTTTACAAGTTTTAATGTTGGTGATGAAATATTACTACTTGATGAAACTGGTAATTCTAAAACCAAACCTCTATGGCTGGGACCATACAAGATTACCAGAATAATTTCAGAGGAAAACTCCGAAATCAAACTTAATAAATGCTTAAAAGTTGTTCATAATAATAGATTAAAACATTACAATTCCAAAGATACACAATACAATTCCACGATACAATTCCAATTTCCAACTTCCAATAGATTAAAACATTACAAAAATATGGAAATTAAATTCCAATTTCCTTTTCTTCGTTAATTATTAGCTTAGTGTCATTTCATTTTAAATTAATTCTTTATTATTATTACCTATTATTTTAAGATTCTCCCGTGTGGGGTTATGCTAGTTCCCCCATCGGACGCCTCCCCGGGTGGCGGATAGGGGAAGCCCGCCAGATATGGCAGGTGCCGGGGAAATCAAATACCTGGGGCGGACCAAAAACTAGCTCACCCAAGCTAAGGTGGCACTGCCTATGCCGAAAGCTGCATGGCTAAGGGGAAGCTTAGTCGCTAATATGCGAACTCCAAATTAGGCGCCATTTGGTTTTAAACCCGTAGCCTTTCTATGATAATGCAGAGCTCTGTCATAGGTGACCGTTATTTCTCGTGCAACTCGTGGGAATAGAAATAGATACAAAACAAAATATACCAACAAATAAGGATGGTGGCGTTCCTCAAGCGTCACAAAATAGTGGAAAAGCCATTGCGGCTCCCAAACCCCAGGCGGGTGGAAGCGGCACTAACGTACCAGTAGAAGGAAGCAAACACATGTCCAGTTTTGACGGTAATCGGACATTGTTGGATGGACCAAGCATCTTTCGAAGAAAAGATAATAAGTTTTACTCTGCGTTCAATGCAGCCCGTATGGAGTTTCGAATTTTAAACCTGTTCCTTTATAATAATTATATTTTGCAGATTGAAGAAGATCTTACTACTAATCCTAAAAATTTCTGGAATTTCATCAACAGCAAAAGAAATGCTGTTGGATTTCCGTCACCTATGATTTATCAGAACTCATCTCCAAGTCGGCCCTCGGATATCTGTAATTCATTTGCCAACTATTTTTAGTCTGTCTATGAGCAATCTCATACCACTATTACTAAATCTAGTAACAGTACGGAATTTAGTCTGTTGAGGTTTTCTGTAGATGTGATCTTCGATAGTTTGGCGCGACTTGACGTGAATAAGGGCTCAGGACATGACGGCATTCCACCCATCCTTATGAAAAACTGTGCGGATGGTTTAGCTGTTCCTCTGGCGTTTATTTTTAACGAAAGCCTCCGTACAGGAGTTTTCCCGGAGAATTGGAAGATTTCCTTCATTCGCCCGATTTTCAAATCGGACAAGAGGTGTGAAATCAGCAATTACCGTGGGATCGCTATACTCTCTGCTATATTGAAACTATTCGAAGCATTGGTACAAAAACTTCTATTTTTTTATTTGAAAACGTCAATTTGTCCTGCTCAACATGACTTTTATCCTGGAAGATCCACAGTGACCAACCTGATTTCTTTTTGTGGTGACTTACATAGTGGTGACTTACATAGAACGACCAATGATTGTCGCGCCAAATGCGAAAAGTGGCGTTCAGCAGGAGGACTTAGAAAGTCAGCCAAATTATTTGATAAATGCTTACATCCACCTCTCTTCAATGCAAAAGAAAATAAGTGGATTATCGACATAATCCCACCTCCAGAATTGCATTTACTGTTGGGAGCAGTAAATACCCTCTTCCACCATATGATATTGGAGAATAAAGAAGTCAGCCTAAAATGGGCCGGGAGTGCCACGTGGACCGGTAGTGTACCTATGGTAGTCCAATATTTGAAGGAAATGCGTGTGTAAGGTCTTGCTCGATAAGGTGGATATTTTAGATGTCTTGAAATGCCTTGGCTATGTCAAGTATGTGGAGACATTTAGAAAATTGAAGAAAGTTGTCGATTCTTGCTTCTTATTGAAACTAGGCCCCAATTTTAAGTGAAATATTGAAGATTTCAAGGTTAGTTATCAAGCACTCGAGATACCTGTGACACCAAAAATTCATGGCATACTATACCATGTAGTAGATTTTTGTTCCGAAAACAAAAGAGGACTAGGGTTTTATAGCGAACAAGCTGTCGAATCGACCCATGCAGATTTTAGTAAGACTTGGAATCGTCACAAAGTACTAAAAAATCATCCTGACTATTAATTTAAATTATTGCGAGCTGTATGCGAATATAATAGTTTTCATTTATGATATGTGTGCTATTGTTTTTTGTTTCTTTCTTGTATAGACAAGGCCCTCAAGGGGGCCGTAAACGGATCCTACAAACCTCTCTAAATTTTCATTTTTTCTGTTGTGTTTTTATGCTTTTAATAATAATAATAAATAATGCTTTTATGAGTGACAACACTTGCCGTACACTTCTTGAACACCCTCTTGATCTACCATTATACTGTGTATGAACCAATGCGAATGTATATGACACCCTGTATATATATCCAGAATCATCATCACCCAATGGCGTTATCTTCTACAGGCATATTAATTTTCATATTTTCGTCCTAGAAAAAAAAGCGCCGAGCCGTTTTTTTTCTGTAGCGACTGAAAGTACTCCTTTTTAGGTGTCCAAACGTTGGGCGAAAGAATTTCGGAGACACCGCACTTTTTTTTTTAAACCGACTCCAGAGCACCGTGGGAGACTTCATTTTAGGAGATACACAACATAAAGATGTGATTGAGTTCATATACCTATGGAGGATTAATGAGCAAAACTCGGTTTCTGCGGATATTTCATTGAACTGTCCGTAGCAGGCTACCGAACATTTTACGCCTACGTCAAAATATTCAAGTCTCTTCATTATATCGCGCAAAGTAAAACTCGATATTTACAAAGCGCTGATAAGACCAATTATTACCTTTAGTTTTGACTCCTGGACACTGACAGCACTAAATATCCAGAAAATTGCTGTAACTGAGCGTAAAATTATTAGAATAATTGTGGGTTCCATCAAAGAGGGTGCCACGTGTATAGAATGCGATTGAATCACGAGATCGGAAATGGTTTCGATAAAGTTGACATAATTGGATACCTAAAATTATCATGGCTAAAATGGTTTTGGAACGTTCTTCGTTTGCAATATCGGACCACTAAAATAAACCTTGGAGTCGGAACGCACTAAAGTAAGGAGACATGGAAGACCATCTACCCGATCGAGCTATTTGGAGAAACATCAGTTAGGTGGCCAAATCATGGGATGTAGCGCCAGAGGAAGAAGAAGGTGAAGAATATTTTCCCAATTTATTGGGTACCCTAGTTTGGGAAATTAATAAATTGGTTCCGTTTGTGTAAAACTTATAGATTACCAAAACACTTATAAGTATATACATATGTGATATATTTAGTACAAATTTAACTTTATAAATACAAA
This sequence comes from Tipula vernalis, assembly GCA_958295665.1. Classification (NCBI taxonomy): domain Eukaryota; kingdom Metazoa; phylum Arthropoda; class Insecta; order Diptera; family Tipulidae; genus Tipula; species Tipula vernalis. Next base: position 147,739,186 of record OY282560.1, on the reverse strand, counting down.
AATTGTATCCAATTTTTCATTTTTGTTGTTCATTTTCTATTTATCCCGTGATAACAAGATAATAAAACGAAATATACAAACAAAATATTGTTAAACAATCGAAGAAAAATATCATCAATCAAGATGTCAGTTATTATTTCGCTCTCCGTACATAAAGTGTATAAAACAAAAGAAAACTAAACAGTGTTCTTGTTTTCTTTATATTGGTATTATTATTTTTGGACTTTTCAACTCGAATAGAAGTTTTCCTTTTTTGTGATGAAAAATTACATTCAGTTTCTGTTTGCAGAATAAAATTGAAAGTGACGTTCAGAATACGATATAACAAGTAAAAAAAAAAACGTCGTATCTTTGTTTTACAATTATGATAAATTAGTTCGTTACAAATATATATATTTTACAGTGGTAAGCGCGACTGCAGGGTTGAAATGAAACTAGTTAAATACAATACACGTATAAAATTTCCACTTCGAATCATTTTGAGTTTAAATAATTTGAATATGTACGAAAATACAGCTTACACTCTTCTTGCTTGGATAAAATATAATCATCTTAATTAACTCTACTCCGGTTAATATTCAAAGTTTTTTGTTTTATACTTTTCTCGTCTCAAAATAAAAAATGTAATTAGAAAAAAAGCTTCCACTTTAACATGTTGATTATGAAATAAACCATCTGTGTGTAATAAAAAAAACAAATACAAGTAGGTATTTGAGAGAGTTCCAAGCATAAGGATATTGACTTCTATGTATGCAGAGCTTTAATTGCATTATGTTTACATGAAGAAACTCCTAAAAAACATAACATACCATATACCATTTAGCATTGTAAAGCGCTGTAATCACAATTCATTAATCGCAATTTTCAATTTCCTGATTTTATTTTAATTGTTATTGTTGTAAAAAAATAAAATGTTTATTAACGATATTAAAATAAAAAAAAATTATTTCCTTAATTGTTCAAAAAATTTCCATAAACTTGTTGGAAACAACAACAACAAAAACAACAAGCAAATCCTAGTTTTGTTCCGTTTTCGATATGCGATACTCAAAAAAGGAGGGGACGGATAAAAATGATGGTATTTTTTATACGTACTGTATACATATATTTATACGAATACAAAATTTTACCATAACAGCATAAAATTAAAATTAATTGGATGGATATCAACAAAATATGAAAATTCATTTTAGAAAAAAATACTTTTTTAAGTGGAAAATTAGTGTAATTTATTTTTTCCGATTTTCCGTTGTTTTTCCAAAATGTTAAATATTTCTTTAGCATTTAACCGTTATTTTAAACATGCGGAAAATTTAAATTTTCACAATTAGTAATTTGTATATTTTTGTACTCTGTCTGTAGGCAAATAAAAATGTTCCAATTGAAGTTTAAAAGTTCAAATATCTAGTCAATAGACAATATTCGTAGTAAGCAAATTCTAATTCACTGTCACCACTAATAATTTGAATACACAAACCCAGCCCAAAAACAAATTATTATGTGACAAATTGATGTGAATAAACGTACCTACTAGCTATATATAGAAGATGACACGTAAGTGGTATGAGTTTATACGAAGATCGCCGACAAAAATTTTCTTTTCACATAATTCTCATACAAATGGTATTTTGATTTAGGGAACTACAACCTACTTATAGGTGTACTATCTTTATGTCACATTTAATTTAATAACATGACATGGAAAATACGACAAAAATGTTCAATATAATTCACTTAAGCTTTCATTATGTTTGTTATCAAAAAAGGCGACGTCCTTTTATCATCATCAATCACAATTTATACTATTACCTAAGTCGTCAATCAAAAAGTATTGTATAGTATAACGAAAAGAAAATACCGATAGACATAATTGGTTTAATTGGGCTGTTTATGTAACGACGCACACAAAGCATATACCAAATTTGGTCACTTAACACAATTTAAAATGTTCAATGAATACATTTTGTTACGTTTTAATTTATTGAGCGCATATTGATTTTAAATTTATTCAATAATTCAAATGTAACACATAAAAAAATGTGTTACAATGTTCTATTGTACCATTCAATCATCTCCACCCCCTATATTATAGGTACTAAAGTTGCTGTTTTTTTTTTCTATACATTTTATTTTCAATGTTTTTCTCTTTTCCTGTATAGAGTTCAATTTTGAACCCTCTTGTAAAATTTAACATTCATAAACTAATAAAAATATTCAAAATAATAACTAAACCCTCTTATGCCTATTATACGTATATTTATATACATTTTTTTTTGGAAACGAGTATATCGGGGTGTGATGTAATAACTGAACATATTTTTATTATTTTTTTTTTGGATGGATGGAGGCCGAAAGGTGAGTTTTGTTATTTTCAGTAGAAAAACACTTTACGATAAAGGAATCAATTTTCAACGATTTTATTTTGGTGTTTATTTACTTGGCTGGAAAAAATTAACTTCGTTTTTATGGATTGAATGCAGAGATTGGCTTTTCCTATATATGTAGGTTAATTTGATTCAAAATTAATAAATTACTATTTATAGCTTCAATTTTTTCAGTCGCTCTCTAAAATAAAATAAAAACAGAAATCGATACTTTTGAAAATATTTTAAAGTTGAAAATTATAAGAATTTTCTTTATATTTCATGCTAGCTGGAACAGACCGCGCATTGCTCGCACGCATTAAGCGGACAAAGAATAAATGTAATGAAAACAAAAGATTTTTCAAAGTGGTTGCCTAGCCGAAAAGCTACAAGCTCAGCATTTAAAAATTCGCGTTATATTTTGTTCGAAGAAAGGCGAGAAATTCAGAATGTGTAAGTGGAAAATGTAATTATTCGGGATACTTTTAAAATATATTAACTCTCGTTTTTATAGGTTAACAATTTTTTTTTGTTCTAATTTTTTTAAAACAAAGTATTTTAACTATCCATCGACACCCAGTTTCTAAAAATTGTCTCAAAGAAAATGCTAAGTGAACATGTAAATATTTCTGTTTGAATTTGCTCAATTTGACTTGGAGTTAAATAATTTGCGTAATGCTTTTATAATTCATAGAAAAAACCAACAAAACAAAATATAAAGGGATGAAACCTCCTGAGGTGATCAGAAAATCGATACTTGATTAATTCAACTACCAAATCAGTCCCAAAATGAACCTCTTAAGTTAATCTTCAGCTCAACCACCAACTCAATTAACAACTCAACCTCTATCCCAATCGCAACACGATTCTAAACGCAACCACCAAATTAACCGCCAACCCAACCCTCAACTCAATCACCAAATCAAGCCCAAAACAACTTTCAAACTAACCCATAACCTAGCTCCAAATAACCTTTACATAATTCCCCAACCGAATACCTCACTTAATCCTATTTCAAGCTTACTAAATCCTAACTCAACTTCAACTCAACTTAGCACAAACCATCATGACACGATACCACTAAACCATCATACAATCATACCATCGTACCATAGTAATAATTGAACTGTCCTACCATTATACAGTCATACCATCACGCAATCATACTATCACACAATCATCCCTTGATACCATTGTACCATCATTCCATCAAACCATCATGCCATCATACCGTGATATAATAATTCCATCATGCTATCATACCATCAGGCCATCATATCATCATACCAGGATACCATCATAACGTAATACCATCATACCATCATACCATCATACCATCATAGCATCATACCATCATACCATCATACCATCATACCATCATACCATCATACCATCATACCATCATACCATCATACCATCATACCATCATACCATCATACCATCATACCATCATATCATCATACCATCATACCATCATACCATCATACCATCATACCATCATACCATCATACCATCATATCATCATACCATCATACCATCATACCATCATACCATCATACCATCATATCATCATACCATCATAACATAATACCATCATACCATCATACCATCATACCATCATACCATCATACCATCATACCATCATACCATCATACCATCATACCATCATACCATCATACCATCATACCATCATACCATCATACCATCATACCATCATACCACCATAGCATCATACCATCATACCATCAAAATATCATCATACCATCCTACCACCATCACCATCAACATCACCACCATTGTTATATTCAAACCATTATACCATTATACCATAATAACATCATTACATCATACAAACATACATCATACCATCATCAAAAATCACCTCAATTTTTGAAGTTTTAGAAATTCTTCAGTAGTAAATTTGGGCCTGATTTTCATCTCTCAAGAAGGAGATGGAGGTTTGAGACATTAACAGTGACCTTTCTTAAGTCGTGTTAAAAATGCGAATTTTGTCATTATTCAAAGCTCTTCTGGAAGGGGAAATCTACCGCTACCATATCCGGTGACTCGAGTCAAGTTTTTAATCTTTGGCCGTATCGAAAAAATGGGTTAAATATTGTTTTTCCATGCATTTTTAGCCCTCCCCTGAATTTGTTCCTATTTTTTTTGTATTGCACTAATTTGCTCCAAATTTCCTTGAATATGGGTCCTCACAAGGTCCTTTGTCTTCTGTGAAATTTGTATAATCTAATTTTCTTGCATTTTGATTAAAACTTTGTTTGTTGAATCCCAATTTTTTGCTGTTTTTGGAGTGTGGGGAAATTTTGTAAACAACCACCAATTGTAAAAGTTGCGGGTGCTGGTAATGCCATTTCTAGGATTATTACTAGACAGGGTGGATTTCATTTACTTATGTCGTATCTCGGCAGCATTGGGTACATTATGTCCGGCGTGGGTTAGAAGAATTGATGAGTATTTGTTACGCTGCTGGAACGTCCAAGAAAATGCTCTACGGACACGCGTATCACTGTGCGATGCGAGCTCATTCACTTGTTTTTGCTGCTTTATACGAACGGATATCTAACGAAATAGAATTTTCACCTACTGAGAAGATAGGCATGAAAGATTACCTCAGAAATATTGATACTATCGATTACAGGGATGTCAAAGTCTGTGCATTCATTAAAACCGCGAATGAAAAATTTATAAGTAAAATGAGCGAAATTGAGGGGCGAGGAAACACAGCCAAGTTGTGGATACAATACATGCACATGTTTCAAATAGCAATGTGTTTTCTTAAATCCGAAAAAATGGGCGATTTGATTTCTCAGTTGAAATGTATCGAGCAAATGCTTCCCTATTTCCATGCGGCCAGTCATTTCAACTACGCACCGTCGGCGCATTTGTATGTACAGGACATGAGAAACTACCTCGAAAACATGGAGAAACTTCACGAAAGTCAAGGTCATCGTGAAAATAATGGAGGGCTAGTTGAATATCATAATTTTGTTCGAAACGGGTTTAACACAATCAGGCGTACAGACAAATTTTGGTCGGGTAACTTCACTGACATGACGATTGAACAAGACATCATGAGAATGGTTAAAGTTAGCGGCGAATTAGTTAACCGTGGATTCAGTACGAGTGCCACTACCAAGTTCATCGCATCCCTTCCTTTCATGGTGAATAATTGTAATCAAATGGAGGAGTTTTGCGGGGTCCGTTTCAACTTCAGTGATCAGCATGTAGATGCCCGAGACAGCCGGATTGATAGCGATTATGAAAACTTGGCTAAGTTAAAGGGGTGCATTGAAATACGCAACCCGTTCCCACATACAGAAGAACTTATTTTCTTGTCCACCGGGCTCGTTGCTGGGAAAGAAGTTAATTGTCACGAAGCTTTTGCGGTTGGAACAAAGAGTATCCTTAATCAAGTGAAAGGCAAGAGGTTTCATGCTATTTCATTAACACGCAAGTATCGCGTCGTACCTCTTATAAATAAAACGTCTTCGATAAAAGTTCAGGATGAAGTTATAACAGTAGATCCCTTGTTAATTTTCCAGAGAATTTGCCTGACCCAAGAAAAGTTCCCCAATAACCTAGAAAACCATTTCGATTATGAACTAGCTCAATTTCCAATGAGCATATTTGACAATGGCATGTTAGTATAAGACTAAATGTATTCACGTTGTCGACGGAGGAATGTTGATACATCGGGTACCCTGGACGGGAAAGGAATTATTGGTTGAAATTTTCGGCAGATATGTAAAACATTTAAGAGATAATTATTCCCGGGAAGTCACAGTCGTTTTCGATGGCTATGAATGCAATCCCGATAATATAAAAGGGTCAGACCGTTTGCGACGTGCAAACAACATGTCATGCCCTAACATAAGGTTCGAGCCTAACATGGTTTTACCAGACAAGCAGTAGACGATGCAGACTCATTGATCGTACATACGGCGTTGCAGAAATATGCTGTCAACGGCCCGCCAGTTGTAGGAGTGGCAGAGGATATTGACATCCTTGTACTGATAATAGCCCTGACCCCAAAAGATCGGACAATTTATTTCTTGAAGCCTGGAAAGGGAAAAAACCCTCAGCAAATGTTTTCCTCCAATAGCTGAGGATGCACGGGCCTTCGTTAGAGACAATATTTTATTTCTCCATGCGATTTCGGGAAGCGATACAACTTCCGCTTTTTTCGGGAAAGGAAAAACGTCAAAAGTCGACAACTTAGAGGCAAAGGTAACGAAGAACGGAGACACGGAACTGAAAGCGGTCATTGAAAGTTTTGAAAACCATAATCTTCCCATTTCAGAACGGGCAAACTGTCATTGCGTCGATGTACAGTGATGATGATACACAAACCCTGACAAAAATTAGATACAAGATCTTCAAGCGATTCACCAGACACAGAAACAGAAACCAAACCGCGCTCAAACTAGCAACCTTGCCACACACACCTGAAGCTGCAAGGCAACACCTTTATCGGGTAATCTGCAAGTCCAGCAATGACTCGGAAACGGACTGTCACCAGAAAAATGGGGATGGAAACGTGTAGGGGGTACACTCATGCCGGTCCAAACCACTAAAGACCCAGCGGTTCCGGAACTCTTAAAGATGATATTTTGTCAATGTAAGAAAGAATGTAAGGGAACATGCAAGAAAGCAGGGCTACCATGCTCATCTATTTGTGGTTCATATGAGTCCCGCCAGTGTTCGAATTATAAGGACAGCCAAGATATGTTACCCGAAGAGGTAGAACTGGAGGAAACTCCAGAACCAGAAGGAGTTTTTGGCGAGGGCGACGTTGATGACCAAGAATTATTATTGGACTCTTGTGACGGGGACTGGTGATTTACAGATTTATGTCATAATTTTAATGTATTTTTATATATTTTTCTATAATAAATGAAATTTAAAGAAACTTTATAACTCTTTATTCCAAAAACCTCGATCCGGATGGTTGCAAAAAATTTGCAAACATTTCCCGAGAATCTGCAAGAAATTGTTGTTGAGTATTATGGGTAAATATTCTTCACACTTTAGAGATTTTTAGTTTTCGCTAGGAAAAACCTCATGAACTTCAATACTTTGCCACATGTGCAAAACTGATTGTCGCTAGTTTCTGGCCAATTGGTGGGGTCCATCCTGCTGTGATTAATCTTATGGTCTGCTTTCTTAATAGGTACAGCTTAAAGCCTCATTTGCGGGCAAAACAAGATGCTCGGAAACATAAATATCCTTCAAAATTATATGGTTTACGGCGTTTCTCATTTATGGCCCCGAGGATTTTGCCAGTAAATAGAATGTGGTGGCGCCATCTACAATTGGTTTACACCGTCCAAAACATTCAAAATAATGTATTTCCCACACCCCCCTTCTCAAATTTTGAAAAAAACTTGCATATTTCATAAGTCTCAAAATATTGGGATTTTTCAACCCGACTTTTTGCAAAAAATATTAATGTTGCGAAAAAAATCATTAGGACTATTTTTGTAGAAAATTAACTGATCTTCAATTTTTATCTGAACAAAAAACCTCTAACTGCCATATTTACTTTACTTTCTAACTGCCATATAACTGAGATATTCGCGGAAAACCGATTTTCCGGGTCTTTTAGGGCCATTTTATCGCCCTGTCACAAAATATTTTTACGCAAACTCGGGCTCATTTTCAAGGGGGTGCCAAATGCCATTCATCAACTAGCAAATAAAAATAGCAACTAATAATCTATAGGTTGGCCTTTTTCTCCCCCTTCATTTACTGGACTATATTTCTAAACCGATTAAAAAGAAATTTTAAACAGAACGAAACAGAAAACCAACAAACAGAACAAAATGTGGGCCAAGAGTCATTTTTAGACGATGTTGTGAGAAATATGTCAGTATGGCTGAAAAATCATTTTAGAATCCCATTTCCATCGCACATGTAAAATTCCACTAAAATCCGTTAAGAAATAGTTTATGGAATTTTCGAATCCCGATACTAGTGTACCTATCAAATTTCATCATAATCGGTTGAGAAAAAAGTACAATAAGCTCGATTATACTTGGCCGTATTTCAGAATTTCATCTAAAAATCGTTTTAGAATCTCATCTTCAAGCTCCAACGCACATGTCGAATTTCATAGTAATCAGTTGATAATTAGGCAAGTTCCACCCTAATTGGCCATATTCCAGGACTTCATCCAAAATCCATTTTAGAATCCCATTTCCAACACACTCGACGAATTTCATCATAATCGGTTGAGAAATAAACAAGTTCCATCATACTTGGCCATATTCCAGAACTTGGATTGAAAAATAGGCAAGCTTCCCTGTATTTGGCCATATTCCAGAACTTTATCCAAAATTAATTTTAGAATCCCATTTCCATCGTAGATGTCAAATTTCACTCCAAACCGTTAAGAAATAGATAAATTCCATCCTAATTGGCAATTCATATAATTAGCTAAAGGTGCAACAATTTGAAATGTTAAAAAATCAATTTGACGTTTGACATATGTATTAACATGTATAAGTTTGATTCAAATCGGTCAAGGCGTGTGGATTTGTCTAAATATCATACACATATGATGTTATTTATACAAACACTCACTTTCATTTATAAATTGCTCAACTGCTGACCAACTCCAACTCAAGTCCAATTCAACCCGCAAACGGCCCCTAACTGAACTCTCAACCCAACCGCAAACTCTCTTTCAACTTCATCCTCAAACTAGCATATATAAAAAATTGATCAACTGCTCACTATATCTTAATCCAACCCCAAACTCAACTCCAACTCAACCTCAACTCAACCCGCCAATTGACCCTTAACTTAACCTTCAACTCAACCCCAAACTCAACGACCAACTGAGTATTTAAACTAGCATATATAAAAAATTGGTAAATATTTCTACATATAAACAGGACAGCGATTTTGATCGCAAAATGAGAATTCATTTGAGAATTACAGGAAGGCAATAGTATTGGTAACTTGTATTGGTATCGAATTAGCGTTTTTTTTTTAGTTTTGCGTTTAACATGATGCAACTAAGAAAGATAAAATGACACGAGTAAGAGGGATAACATGATACAAATAAGAGAAATAAGCTCAGAAGAGAACGATTGAGAAAACCCATTATAATATACTGACTACACTTTATTATGTTATCTTATATACTCGCATACAACTTAGAAAGAACAACCAATTTCGAAATAAAAAATTAAAATATTACGAATGTGGCCGACGAAGTATATATTAAAAAGTATTTATTGCTTTTTGTTTTTTTTTTATTGACGATCACGAGAAATTTTTTTGTTTTCGATTTCTATTAGCGAAGCCAAATGAATGTGCACTCCTCATGTTAGAAGAAAGGGAAAAATGATGGGATCTCACCCGCTTCGCTTATTATTGATACTTACTAGTGATGGGCTAAATTGATATTTTTTGTTAAAAAAACATATGAGAAAATAAACAAACCAGAATGAAAAAGATCGATTTAGCACATACCCTCATGAGAAAATAGACTAATGCAATAAAAATAAGTATTTGACGGCACACAATATCAAAGTGTATATTATACGCCACGTACATATAGAAAATTCTCAATCCTCAATCCTTATTTTGCGACCAAAATCGCTATCTAGGTGTTTTGGGTAAAGGTACCCCATCCTCTTGTCGTACAGTTTCCAAAAGCTTTTCAAATCTCCGCTTTGACCATTGAAATAGAATTGCGAAAAAAATCCAAATCGGAAAATCCGTTCTCGAGATACCATGGGTACAGGACATCCATAAGTTTTTTTTGGGCTGCTGATTACGAATCTGAAGTCAGAGATCCAAAATTTAACCCTCTTGATCCCCCTATTGGCAACCCCTATTCATGAAACAACCTGTATGTCATGTTATAATCAAGATGCATATAATTTTCATGGTTGTTTGGAAACAATAAAGCAAAACTAAACTTATTTACATTTTTCTCAACAAAATACCGTTTTTAAAAGGTGACGCGCATTTGATGGTATAAATAAATTTATGTATTTATACATTTTACACTTTTATATTTTGATATATCGATATATTTGGTAAAATCGTTAAATTTCTGCCTTCAATCTCAAACCAATTATATAAATAACAAAAAAATGGCGTTTTCGTCTTTTAACCGAGATTTAAAATATTATTATGCGAAAGAACGACGTTTATTTGGCCGCTAATGTGTATTCAACGATCACAATGAGCTTTTATTTGATGAGTCACCAAATAAATCGTATATGGACGAATATATTCTGAAAAATCCATCTGAGACGGGCATCCAACATCATGAAATATTCGCACTCAGTGAATGTGAAACGATAGAGCAATAAAGGATGTAAATTAATATGCGTGATGATATTTGGGCTGAAAAAGTGCCGGGGTTAGTTAAGGCGATGGAGAAAGCAGTGCTTCAGAATGGTGTGATGGATATATATGAAAAATATTTTGAAGATATGGAGGGAGTTCCATCTCGAGAAGAATATGAAGCCAAAACTGTTAGTATCTTTAAGGATGAGATGGAAGAAGCGCGACCAATTAGTAGTCTAACGTGGTCAAGTAATGGATTGTTTTTAGCAAGATCGTATTCCACGCCAAAATTTATGAAAACACTGATGCGAGATCCAACCTCATATATATGGAACATCGACAATTCTAATCGACCGTTTCTCTATGTTTATGCCTTCAGTATAATGATCGTGATCAATTTTTATTAGCCGGTGGCCTGGTATCTGGTCAAGTTGCAATTTTTGATCAACATCTCGGAGGTAAACCAATATTACTGGGCGAGCGTGAGGTAGTGCTCAGCGATCGAGTAAATTCGTTGCTATGGGCAACATCTCAAACGAATACTGAATTTTTTTCGGGGTCTGCCGACGGTGTTGTGTTATATTAGGATACGCAAATGATGGCATCGCCCACCGAAAAATTGTGCTTAGATCCTGTCGAAACCAACGATCAAGTTAAAGAACGGTCTTATGGGGTTTCGGTTCTTGAATTTGAACCAACCATTCCGACCCATTTTATGATTGGAACGGATCAAGGATATGTATTTTCTTGTAATCGCAAGGGTAGAACGGCGATGGAGAAAATTATTGCCAAATTCAAAACAAACAGCGGCTGTGTATATTCGTTGGAACGAAATCCAACGTTTCCCAAAAATGTACTTTCGGTTGGCGACTGGGCCGCTAAAATATGGTCGGATGAATGGCGTGATGCATCAATCATTCGGATGACTAATCAACATGTTCCGGTGTTATCGGGAACCTGGAGTAAGACGAGGTGTTCCCTATTTTTGATTACAAAGTACAATGGGTCTTTTGAAGCTCATGTAGGACTTGCTCATCCAACATGATAAGCATATTGTGCGCATTAAAATGGAAGATCCGTTGCTGTGCGCCCCATGAGCAGGGTGAATTGATCGCGACTGGCGGTAGTAGTGCATTTATATATTTGGTACGCGTCTCCGATAGTATGGTGCAAAGCTTAAAGAATAAACGGCCTGCATTTATGTTATCGATGGAGAGGGAAACGAGACGAGAAAAGGCATATGATTCAAGACTTAGTGAGGTTAAACTGAAAATGCGCCAGGGCCGAGAAAAGGCAGAGCATATGGAAAGGGAAGCAGAAGAGGCAGAGAGAAAAGAAGCGGAAATGGAAGAGAAAGCAAAGGAAGAAACACAGAAAAAAAGAAGCAGAAGAAAAACCAAAGAAGACTGAGGAGGAACAGAAAAAAAAAGGGGGAAACCAAAGAAAAGCAGAAACAAGGCGGTACATCCAAACAGAGACAATCGTCAACAATTGCACCACCTAATGAACCAGAAACTGAGGCATCTAAAGAACCAAAAACTACCGCTACATCTGACCAGGCAACATCTGACCAGGCAACTGTAGCTCCTCATGACGGAGCTAGCGGTTCATCAATATCTGACCAGGCAACAGCAATCTTTCATGAAGGCCCTCCGCCGCCTCCAACGGGTGATGAAGCCGTAGTCGTTGTCGATTTAATAAAAGAGAGCGAGGACGATTATTACAAGATGCTTGAGGAAGAAGTAAAAAAGCGAGATACTTACCAAGTTATCCCAGTTCAAACACCTTTTGATGATGGATTCGATATGAAAACAATCATGCAACCCGAAGATATTGAGGCTGAACATAAACAGCGTATAAAAGAGATTAAGGAGAAGGTGATTAAAGGACTTTTGGCATTAAATAGATCGAATAATAATAAAAAGCTGGAATCGGAGTGAATTTATAAAAAAAAAAAGATAGGCTTTGACTTTCACGTCGCTTGGACGTGTTTCTCGGCAAAATTAACTTCCTTAAATATTTTTTTTTTTCTCAATTTTAATTTACCAGGAAATGCTCAAACCATGAGCCATTATCTTACATATATAAACAGTATCCAAGCAAGTGTTACACAATTAATTTGGAAGCCAAAATCTAAAAATTAAACAGTTAAATTTAGAATATTGAAGGATCGAGTGAACCTACGTATTAAAAAAAAAAATCTGGTACTACATGCTGCTACCAAAGGTGCAGTTAAAGTTGCAGAATTGGGGATAATACCGGCTGGACGAGCTGCTTTTTCTTTTTGTTATTTTTAAATTATTCACGTTTTTTGGTATACTCCATTATGAATGAGCTGATGTTTAAAATTGAGTGTACCGGAGGATTAATATGAAAATTTATAAGTCAAGAATTTTTTTTTTTTTTTTTTTTTTTTTTTTTTTTTAATAATTTTATTTATGATAACAATAAAATTTTTTTACAAAGTAACTAGTCATTTTTGACTAACAGCGTTTGACTCTGACAATATAATAATAAAGCACTCATATGTGTTCTTTACATAAAGTGTTGTTTTGGTTGATGTTGCATTGTGCGGACTATTCAGGCAACTCAAAAGGTTTTAGTCTTTTGAGTCTTCTTATTATACCCTCTTGATGAAGTAGTCTTGCAGCTTCGATGTTAGGGTGATGATGGAGCCTCTCCTGGTGTTTTTGAGCACATTTCTTTATTTCACTTGCGACTGTGTCTATTCCGAGATCTCTATGAAGGTCACTATTACGAGTGTACCAAGGGGCATTTACAATTCCTCTGAGGACTTTATTTTGAAATCGTTGAACTATCTGTTGATTGCTGATTTTGGTGCATCCCCATAGTTGGATACCATATGTCCAGACCGGCTTGAGTACTTGTTTATAAAGCATAAGTTTATTATGAATGGATAACTGAGAGTTTCTTCCAATTAACCAGTACATTTTTCTATATTTTAACTGAAGCTCTTCTGCTTTCTTTTTCACGTGTACTTTCCACTTTAACTTTGCATCAAGGTTCATACCAAGGTATTTTGCTTGATTGGCATGTGGTACGGAGATATTATTGAGAGTCACAGGTAGTGGTTCTATTGATCTATTAGTGAAGTTAATGTGAGTAGACTTCGATTCATTCACTTTAATTCTCCACTTAGCTAGCCAATCTTGTATATTATTTACGGCTATTTGTAGTTTGAATGTGACTTCACCGATTGTGTCACCAACAGCTAGAATTGCAGTGTCATCTGCAAACGTGGCGATAGTTGTATTGCTCGTCTGCGGTATGTCGCTAGTAAACAGCACGAAAAGGAAAGGCCCTAAGACACTCCCCTGCGGGACTCCTGCTTTAGCTTCTTTAATACTGGAGTAAACTCCTTCCTGTTTAACTCTAAAATATCTCCTTTTCAGGTATGACTTTAGCAGTTCGCAATACTCAAATGGCAGAGTTTTCTCCAATTTAAATATTAAACCATCTAGCCAGACTTTGTCAAATGCCTGCGCTATGTCAAGAAATATGGCTGAACAAATCTTTTTTTCCTCTAAGGATTTTTCTATTATATCTGTTATTCTATGGACTTGGTCGATTGTGGAGTGTTCCTCTCTAAATCCAAACTGATGGGACGGAACAGCTCCTGATTTTACAACTTCTGGTTTAATTCGTTTTAATAACAATCTCTCAAATAGTTTTGACATAGTTGGAAGAAGTGATATTGGCCTGTACGAGGCCAGTTCACTTGGTGGCTTACCTGGCTTAGGTATCATTATCACTTCCGCAAATTTCCAAGATAGAGGGACATAACGGAGTCTGAAGGAAGCATTAATTATGTCCGATATTTTTTTAATAGCTTTATTAGGTAGTTGTTTTAGAATCTCTCCAGTTATCAGGTCATATCCTGGTGATTTTTTAAGTACTACATGGTTCTTTATTACTTGTTTTACTTCTTTAGCATTAGTTAATGGAATTTCCTGTCTCAGGATAGTTGTTTGGTTTTCGAACAATATATCCTGTTGGTTAAGTGTTGTTAAATTTGGCTGAAAGGTACGCTCGAGATGATCCGCGAATTTTTCTGCTTTTTCTTCTTTGCTTTTAGCCAGATGACCATTATTTGTTCTTATTGGTGGTATATGCATAACTGGCCTTTTCAAATATTTGGTTGCTTTCCACAATGAATAATCACTACTTTTATCATAGGTGAGAGATTGTAGGTATGAATTTATTGATTTATTTTTAAATTCCCTTATTTCTCTACGTATTCGTTGTGTTAAATTATTTAATCTATTTTTGACGGTTGGGTCTCGTGTACGTTGCCACTCCCTACGGGTACTTCTCTTCTCTATAACTAGTGATTTAATTTCCATTGGATAGCATTTGCCAGCTATTTTTTTGTTTGTTGTGTTAGTACTTTTCCACGCCGCTAGCTGTATGTCCTTGACGAGCTTCTCCACCTCCTGTTCTAATGTTTCTTCTGATGAAAGTTGTGTGTTTAAAATGATGCTATTGTTTAGTTCATTCCTGAACTTTTTCCAATCAGTATATTTATTTGTTAACAGTGGCTGTTTATCATTAGTAATTATTGTATCACTTATTATCATTAAAATAGAGGAGTGGTCAGATGTGGAGTCCAATCCTTCCTGCACTTGTATATAATCAACCGGGATTTTTCTTGTTATAAAGAAGTCAATTAGGTCTGGTATTTTATTTTGATCACTGGGCCAATAAGTTGGTTTTCCAGTAGAATGCCAGTTGCAATTGTATTTAATTATTGCTTGATGAAGCTCTTTCCCTTTAGTTGTGGTTAGTCTTGATCCCCAGTCAGTATGTTTAGCGTTGAAGTCACCCCCGACTACAAATTTTTCACCGAGCTGCTTGAAGAACTGAGTATAAGCATTCTCTTTGATGTTATATCTAGGTGGGCAATATATTGCGGATACCACTAACTTGTGGTTGCGGGTATTAATGCTAACGCTAATTGCTTGTATTTCATCACTTTCAAGTTTTTGTTGCAGATGGTATTTAATATCTTTTTTTATAATCACGGCACTGCCCCCTCGTGCATTATTATTAGGATGAACTGCTGAGTGAACTTCGTAGCCGCGGATTTTTATATGACTTTGAGTAGTAAGGTGTGTTTCAGATAATAAACATATATCTATTTTTTCTAAATCAAGAAATAGTTGTATTTCATTTTGTCGTTGCAATATACCATTGCAGTTCCATGCAAGAATTTTTAAATTATTTGCCATGTTTTTCGAATAGAGTGAGCCTTTGTAGGATTGATATAAGGGCTTTTTCTTGCTTTTCTTCTTGTGAACTAAGTCTATCAAGAATATCTTGTAGTATTTTATTAGTTTGGTTATTATTTGAATCATTTAATAAAAGAGAACTATGTTGTCTTCTCGAACTTCCAGTAGATAGTACATCAGCAAATGTTACATTTGGATTAGTTCTTGATGGCTGGATTAATGTTTGGTGTGGCCTTAAATTTGTAGGTATTCTTGTTGAGGCTGAGTTAATTTCTGGCCTGGAACTTATTGAAGTGTCCCTTGTTTTGTTGCGAATTTTTTGCAGCTCTTTTATAACAATGCAACCTCTGTAGTTGGCTGGGTGTGTCTCTCCACAGTTAACACATTTTGGTGGGGTGTCTTTTAGTTTCGTACATTCAGCCGTACGGTGTTTTCCTACACATTTCACGCATCTCGGCTCCTTATTACAAAAGTTTTGCGTGTGTCCGTAGACTTGGCACTTTTTGCACTGGGGGATCAGCTTAGATTTTTTAACTGCTTCTATTTGCACTTTCATATGGAGTATTTCGCTGATTGCGTAAATATTTTTAATGTCTTCTGTTCTTTCAAAAGACAACATATATAATGGAAGAGGTGTTTTGTCACCTCTTTTTAGCAGCTGTGTAACTTCTTTAATTTTGTATTTTTTCTCCAAAAGATACTCTTTTATCTCTTCTGGTTTGCATGAAGCGTGTAGCTTCCTAGCAATGACTTTGGTTTGCCTTGTCTGCTTATCTTCGTAGGAATACCACGCTGTCTTTTCTTCGTTGAGAGCTCCTGTTAACTTTCTATAGCTATCACTGTCTGTGACATTTATTTTGATATCACCACTATTTAACGCTGTAGCTTGAAAATTTATATGATTGTTGTCCATGATGTTTCTAATACTCTGATAATTATTGCAATTAGATATTATTACTGGAGGCGGTCGTGGCACTTTTTTCTCTAGTTGTACATTCTTACTTCCGGTTGGGAGTTCATTACTTGGCCGTTTCTGTTCCGACGGAACCTGAGCTTTATCCTCCTGTTGCACGTGCCTACTTCCGGTTGGAAGCTGCTCAACTGACTGTTTCGAATCGGGTGAAATCTGTGGTGATTTACTCATCTTACGTTTCTTATTTTTTTTTGTTACGGTTCAGAATCCATCCCGTTTCTCTATTGAGTTCTTCCTCGTCTGTTTCATACATAACCTCTATATGATCATTGGTGTTGTTTATCTTAGTGGTTTCTTTCTCAGACATTACTGCATTTAGAGCATCTTTTAACTCCTTGTTTTCTCGCTGTAAGTTTTTGAGGTCTTTGTTTAGATTTAACGTTAACTTTTCTATTTCGTAAATCTTATTGCGCAGTTCTGCGTTATCCCTTTCTAAGGTGTTCGCTATTGGTGGTGGTGATCTACCCACCCTAGATTGTTGTTTAAATGGGTTGGGTTGCCCAACAGGGCTGTTAAACAATGATTGGCTCACCCCAGAATCCTTTGAGCCAGCCTCGTTTGAGGGTGGATTTGCCAGCTGATTAGCTGGGTTACCACCTGGGGTACAATTTCCTGAATCAGTTGTACTCATTGTTTATTTTACTGGTCATAAAGCATCTACCACTCTGACCAGTACGAGTTGGTAGTGGGTCTGGTTTGAGAAGATCATTTACTAAATTCTCGATAGTCAGTTATATCGCCGTGTCTCGGTCGCCAGAGCCTCGTTAGTTATCTAGCAGGGTGCACCACGTGCAGGTGAGGATGACATTTGGACTATTTGTAGACCAATTACTTAAGCCCCCTTTCCCACCCCATAAGTCAAGAATAAATAAATAAAATAAATAAAATAAATAAAATAAATAAAATAAATAAAATAAATAAAATAAATAAAATAAATAAAATAAATAAAATAAATAAAATAAATAAAATAAATAAAATAAATAAAATAAATAAAATAAATAAAATAAATAAAATAAATAAAATAAATAAAATAAATAAAATAAATAAAATAAATAAAATAAATAAAATAAATAAAATAAATAAAATAAATAAAATAAATAAAATAAATAAAATAAATAAAATAAATAAAATAAATAAAATAAATAAAATAAATAAAATAAATAAAATAAATAAAATAAATAAAATAAATAAAATAAATAAAATAAATAAAATAAATAAAATAAATAAAATAAATAAAATAAATAAAATAAATAAAATAAATAAAATAAATAAAATAAATAAAATAAATAAAATAAATAAAATAAATAAAATAAATAAAATAAATAAAATAAATAAAATAAATAAAATAAATAAAATAAATAAAATAAATAAAATAAATAAAATAAATAAAATAAATAAAATAAATAAAATAAATAAAATAAATAAAATAAATAAAATAAATAAAATAAATAAAATAAATAAAATAAATAAAATAAATAAAATAAATAAAATAAATAAAATAAATAAAATAAATAAAATAAATAAAATAAATAAAATAAATAAAATAAATAAAATAAATAAAATAAATAAAATAAATAAAATAAATAAAATAAATAAAATAAATAAAATAAATAAAATAAATAAAATAAATAAAATAAATAAAATAAATAAAATAAATAAAATAAATAAAATAAATAAAATAAATAAAATAAATAAAATAAATAAAATAAATAAAATAAATAAAATAAATAAAATAAATAAAATAAATAAAATAAATAAAATAAATAAAATAAATAAAATAAATAAAATAAATAAAATAAATAAAATAAATAAAATAAATAAAATAAATAAAATAAATAAAATAAATAAAATAAATAAAATAAATAAAATAAATAAAATAAATAAAATAAATAAAATAAATAAAATAAATAAAATAAATAAAATAAATAAAATAAATAAAATAAATAAAATAAATAAAATAAATAAAATAAATAAAATAAATAAAATAAATAAAATAAATAAAATAAATAAAATAAATAAAATAAATAAAATAAATAAAATAAATAAAATAAATAAAATAAATAAAATAAATAAAATAAATAAAATAAATAAAATAAATAAAATAAATAAAATAAATAAAATAAATAAAATAAATAAAATAAATAAAATAAATAAAATAAATAAAATAAATAAAATAAATAAAATAAATAAAATAAATAAAATAAATAAAATAAATAAAATAAATAAAATAAATAAAATAAATAAAATAAATAAAATAAATAAAATAAATAAAATAAATAAAATAAATAAAATAAATAAAATAAATAAAATAAATAAAATAAATAAAATAAATAAAATAAATAAAATAAATAAAATAAATAAAATAAATAAAATAAATAAAATAAATAAAATAAATAAAATAAATAAAATAAATAAAATAAATAAAATAAATAAAATAAATAAAATAAATAAAATAAATAAAATAAATAAAATAAATAAAATAAATAAAATAAATAAAATAAATAAAATAAATAAAATAAATAAAATAAATAAAATAAATAAAATAAATAAAATAAATAAAATAAATAAAATAAATAAAATAAATAAAATAAATAAAATAAATAAAATAAATAAAATAAATAAAATAAATAAAATAAATAAAATAAATAAATAAAATAAATAAAATAAATAAAATAAATAAAATAAATAAAATAAATAAAATAAATAAAATAAATAAAATAAATAAAATAAATAAAATAAATAAAATAAATAAAATAAATAAAATAAATAAAATAAATAAAATAAATAAAATAAATAAAATAAATAAAATAAATAAAATAAATAAAATAAATAAAATAAATAAAATAAATAAAATAAATAAAATAAATAAAATAAATAAAATAAATAAAATAAATAAAATAAATAAAATAAATAAAATAAATAAAATAAATAAAATAAATAAAATAAATAAAATAAATAAAATAAATAAAATAAATAAAATAAATAAAATAAATAAAATAAATAAAATAAATAAAATAAATAAAATAAATAAAATAAATAAAATAAATAAAATAAATAAAATAAATAAAATAAATAAAATAAATAAAATAAATAAAATAAATAAAATAAATAAAATAAATAAAATAAATAAAATAAATAAAATAAATAAAATAAATAAAATAAATAAAATAAATAAAATAAATAAAATAAATAAAATAAATAAAATAAATAAAATAAATAAAATAAATAAAATAAATAAAATAAATAAAATAAATAAAATAAATAAAATAAATAAAATAAATAAAATAAATAAAATAAATAAAATAAATAAAATAAATAAAATAAATAAAATAAATAAAATAAATAAAATAAATAAAATAAATAAAATAAATAAAATAAATAAAATAAATAAAATAAATAAAATAAATAAAATAAATAAAATAAATAAAATAAATAAAATAAATAAAATAAATAAAATAAATAAAATAAATAAAATAAATAAAATAAATAAAATAAATAAAATAAATAAAATAAATAAAATAAATAAAATAAATAAAATAAATAAAATAAATAAAATAAATAAAATAAATAAAATAAATAAAATAAATAAATAAAAGCTAAAATAATAGTAATTTTTTAAATTGAAATGGGATACCATCATATTCCCGAAAGAAAAAATCCCCCAAAAAAATACAAAGCAAAGCACCCCATTTAATTTGTGTTAACTATAATTTGAAAACAAAAGGAACCTGCATAGTTTCATGCCATCCTTGCGCAGAAAGGACCAATGCTATTGATATTTTTTAAATAAAGTATGATGTGAAATGGTTGTATTGTGGTCGAAATTGGTATGTAGAGTACGTTAGATGTCTAAGGATGCGTTGATGATATATGGGATTACGGAATGAGACAGCTCTGTCGATTGTTTCAGAAAATGAGTAAGTATAGTGCTAAAGAAAATATCGCTGTTGCGGGGAAACCGCAATGATGGATAAATCAGATAAACGAAGGTTCAAACAGAACATATCCGTTCTGTTTGTCAAACTACCTCGTAACAAACAATTTCTTCAAGTAAAATTGTGTCGTATTCTTAATAAATCAGCTCCAAACGGGCTAAAAAAAAATTTAAAAAAAATTACTCATCTATTTCAGAATATTTTTAAATTACACCCCTATGCCCTTGGTCATGTCACGTGTCACTTAATATGAATCAATTTTTCGAATTCCATGTTACGCGAAATACGTGTTATGCAGCGCACAACGAATATTAATAATTTGTGCTGCAATTTTCGGCGATTAAATCGCTTTTCTTGTGATTTGGCTCCAGCTGTCGGGAACTCTAATTACGAATTAAAGGCCTACATTTTTTTCAGGGTCTTATTTCTCGACCCTATAAAGTTTCCTATTAATCCTTCTATCACAGTTTAATAAACGTTTAATCGGTTGTTTTTTACATTCTGATAAATTCAGTATGAATTTATGATGTAGAACTTGTATAAGTTTCTATATCATCCTATTTCGTATACACTTAGCATTGCTTGGAAGTAAATGTTCAATGCTTGGTTCAATATTATTCACAACCGTACAGGTATGACACAAATTTCACTTAATATAATACGTTTCATTGTTGCATCAATGTATGGTCTGCAATGGTTAGCTTATAAAAAGGATGGCTGAAAAGAATACGATTTAAAGTACTTAAGTAGTTCATTAGATCTTGTTTTTGCAACCTAGATAGTTCAGCAGCTCCTAATTATGCAAGGCCGTTTCTTTAATTAAAATTTTTCGGTACACAGAACAATTTTATTTTTAAAATACGTGCGTATCCACCTATTTTCTTGGTAATATAAAATATTTAAAAACCTAAAGGTACTAATTGTATTTGTGAAAGTCCAGACTCCAGACATATATAATATTAATATATAAAATTGTATTTCGAAACAACAACAAAATTGCTCAATGTCTAAATTTGGTATCGAAATAGATTTTTCCAAAGAAAATGCGTATGCTTGAAATACGACTGTACTCCATTGTAATAAATAATGATACCGAGCATAATCAGACAACTTTTCAATTAAATCCACAACTCCGATTCTATTCTTCGGAGCATTAGTTAAAATACGTATTTTATTGCTTAACTTTCTAACAAATAGCATAATCACTGTACGTCTTATTATCCTCAAAAGACAGGCGCGGTCTTAAGCTCACACCGCGCGGAGCACATTTTTTTTTGTTTTAAAGATGAAAGAACAACAATTAATTAAATAAAATTAATGAAAATACTTTATGTTCACCAATCAACATCACCTTACATAAAATCCGATTACAAATTGCTTCTAACAAATGCGAAAATATCTCCCCAGACACGTAGCAAGAAACATACGAAAATCTTCAAAAAATCCACTTTAAATTAAAACATTTGCACAATCACTTTGTTCGCCCAAACTGCAAAACAAAAAAAACAAAAAAAAATTGAAAGTAAATTTTCCTTGAGTTCAAGGATAAAAAAACAAATTTTCAATAAAAACTACCTTTAAAAAATGCGCCCGATTTATTTATTTAAAATGAAACTGTACACAGAGTAAAAAAAACCAAAAAAAAATCTCATTAAATTTTCGCTGAAGGTCAGCATAACAAATAAAGTTTATTTTCATACATACAAGTAAGTACATAGTAAACAGAAAAAAAGCTCCACATTATGCGTGTTTCAGTATAATTTGCTTGCTCTCCGCACACACAGCACAAAAACATCATAATAATAAGATCTCACCTTAATATTATGTATATTCTTATATAAATAGTATTGAAAGGCGGTATTCTGCGTCTTGGATTTTTATTTTTTTTTCGTCCTACATAAGTTGTTTTCCAAAGAAAAGCGTTTTTCCAAAACCCAATTTTTTGTTTGTTTTGTTTTTGTTTTGGCATTGATCTGAAAGGTTAGACACTACCTTCTAAGACCACTCCCTCTTTTCGGTTTTTTTTCTTCTTACATATACATATTTTTTTTTTTATGTATTGAGCTTTTTTCGTGAAGCTTTTTTTTTTGTATATTTTTTTACGCTTTACGGATACGCCTACATTCTTTTTGTAACTGAAATATTTATTTTGGAAAACATACAAAAAAATGTAAAAACAAAAATTGATTAACGAAAATATTTTTCTTAAAGTTTGCTGTGAGTCGAAATTGTATAGACCAAAACAAAAAAAAAAAGCTTTTATTGAATTAAAGTTGGTAAAAAACAAAAGAAAAATCATATGCGACCGGCATGTAACGCAGAACGAAAATTTTTCTTTTAACATTTTTTTTTATTTTGTTGCTTTTGTTTGTGTGTGTGATGATGATTTTTCCACTTTCCCGAATGAGAAACGATTTACAATTTTTTATTTTTTTTTTGCTGAGCATTCCGTCCGGGGGAAAAGAAGACGTCGCTATACTTGATGTTGGATGGGAGAGAGAATTTATTTTTTTGTTCGTTTTGTGCTTTTCGCATTTGAATTTTTTTGCTTTTGAATTGTATTAGAGCAAACATTTTCACTTTAGTGATAAATAGTAAGTAGGTGGTGGAAGATGGATTTTACATCGTTCGTTTTTTGATGAGTTCTTTTACGTTCGTACTTTGTATTTTGACACTCGTCACTGTTTTCATCATCCATCAAAACATTTTCGTTTTACGTAATTAAATTCTGTTTTGTGATTTTTTTTTTTTTGGTTTTTTTTTGGTAATACCACTTTAACTCCTTTTTATGGCAGTTTACTTTTTGTTGTTGTTTGGAATGTAAATAGGGCGAAAAGGGAGAGACAAAGTGTAATTATCATATCAAAAGACGTTGGCAAATTATGAAAAATTAGAACAAAATTATGATAATAAAATAAAATAAAAATTTTGTGGTAATGTTTTAATTATTCCAAGGTAATTAATTCCGATAATAATAAAAGGCGATGAAATAGAACCATTCAAAATAGGGGTGATAAAGCTATGAGAGCTTTTGTGGCTTAAAATAAGTTTTTGGGCGAAAAATGTAATAACTGCGTAGGCAAATTTTAATTATGATCACTGGAGGTTTTATACATATCGTGCACTAAATAAAAAATAATATTTAAGCGTTTTTCTTTGAAATATTTAGCAACACTGCAATTTTAATTTTTTTTTTAAATAATAAATTATTTAGTAATTCTTAAAAATTTGGTGTAGGTCAGCCAATGAACTATACCGTTTCATCAGCACAGTAAATTTGATTTTCTCTAGATACTTTTAAAAGGGGTTATCCGAACTAGTGGACGACCCGTGTCAACAACCGGAAAATTATTTTAAATTTGAATGGTGTCTTAAATAAAATAGTAAATACAAGTATTTAGAATTATTCTTCAATTATATATGGTCTCGACAACAATTTTATCAACGTACAGAAATTCGTTCATTAACGTACAAATAATAATCGAAAACGGATTCCTATAAGGGAAAAATATATTCGTTTCTGTGGGTTAGTGATCCACATTGAGGAGGTCTGATAATTTTGAATTTTTATTTATGAGGATACCTATGTGACTGACGCCCCAAAATTAACTAATATCACAAAATTGAAGGCGTTGAATCAGAATTAAGAATATCAAATTTTCAATGTAGTGCACTTAAATTGATAATCCAATCGCGCCAATTATATTAAATAGCAAGTTCAAAATATGTATTAATTTTAGACACTCCTAAATGTTGAAGTTAGAACCCAGCGGACCCTGAATGCAACGCGTTAGATACAAGTTCAACGGACATGAAAAGTAAACCCGTATTGTTGAAGGCAGGTTAATATGTTAAAAATCGCTCGACGCTAAGAAATGCAAAACACTTCGATGATTTTCGATTAGGGCTTTGGTTATTTCAATTTTCAAGAACTAAACCAACAGAAACAACAGAATTTGTAATTGATAGATAAAAAAGAAAAACTGAAGACGTTTATGTGAACATTTCTCAATAAATTATTTTAAAACTTCTTACTACATAAATGCATACCTATAAAATTAATTAAAATTATGTGTCTCTGTTAAACCTCTTTAAAGGTTAATGCGTTTCATATGACGAAATTGCCTTATTTGTGAATATCAATATCATATTTCGATGTGATACGCGGAGCTACAAGCATGCTAATAATGTAATGAGAATTTTGTTATTGCTGTCTATCTTACTACATCAGAACAGCTCTATCGCAGGGAAGATTGGCGAGAGTTCGTCGAAGAGGATAGTCGTGTTTTTCTATCCTCTTCAAAAATTTAATTTTATTTTGTTTTTATTTTATTTTTGTGTTTTATTTATATAGTAATATTATCGTATTCATATATATTTGTGCAGTATACATTTTTAATGCAACGCCACACAAACTTCTTTAAAATTGATATAAACAAAAATCTTTTTGAAACTATTAATTTTTATTTAGTTAGCTAAATTATTTTGCTTTATAATTAAAAAAAAATGTTTAATTTTAATTTTAGGAAAAAATACAGTTAATTTAATTTTATACAAAATTATTTGTGCACATAAATTTTTATTCATAATTATTGGTGCACATCAAAAATATTAAAAAAATTAATTTATAATAATTCAATCAGTTGTATTTTAACTCAGAATAGACAAAAACATATTAAACAACAGATCAATATGACGTATTTCCTCCTTTTGACTTCAGAACTTTTGCGAGGCGTCTGGGCATAGAGTCGATTAAATTTTTGAAAAAATCTATTGGCACGGTGCTCCACGCATTTATTATGGCGTTCCAAGTGGCTTCTTCAGTCCTTCCAACAATACAAGGAATTTGTCATTTTATGTACGCCCATATATTCTCAATCACATTAAGACGAGGCGGCCATTCTAATAAAGGTTAGTCCAAATTTTTTAAAAATTTTAGTACCATTTTGCCTTTATGGATAGGAGCATTATCCTGTTGCAGCATAAAATGTTCTCCAATTAATTTGCATCCAGCCAATAACGCCATATCATTTAGAAGCTGCAAATAACGGCTTTGAACAAGTTTCCTTCTTAACAAAGTAATCGGACCAACACTGTCATACGATATGCACCCCCATATAATTAAGTGGCCTCCACCAGAATGACGCGTTGGTGCGACGACTGTACGTTTAAACTTCTCTGAAGGTTTCGAATAAAAGAAATGCCTTCCCCAGGTCCCATCAAGAGAGAAAATTTATTCGTCCGTCCACAAAATGTTCCTCCAAAATTGCTACGGCTTGTTATTTAATATGCTCCCTTGCAAATTTTAATCTTTTTGATTTATTTACTTTTGATATAAACGATTTTTTTTGAGTGGTGTATTTTTTAATATTCTCCTTCCTTAATCTCCCGTGTATTGTTGGTTGGTTAATGGGTCTATTTCTCGAAAAGTTTATAAACTTTTGTATACTGTTTTGCGTCGTTGCTGGATTGATTTTCACAGCTCTTACAATTTTTCGGTCTTCTGTGGCAGATGTTGCTCGATTTCGGCCTCTTCTAACGGCATTTTTTACCGTTCCATGAATGTTTTTTTTTTCTTTATTTGGTACAAAATAGTATTTCTATGGCAACCATACTTTTTCGATAATTCCGTGGTCGAAATTCCATTTTCATAATCAGCTACCATTGCTGCTTTGACTTCAACACTAAATTCAAATTTTGAGGCATTTTTACTGAAGAATTAACTTAAATTATTTTCATAACTAACTAATTACATACTAAGTCAATTTCAGAAGAAACAAAAACTAAATAACTGACTGCACAAATAATTTTGTATAAAATTAAATTAACTGTTTTTTTCCTAAAATTAAAATTAAACATTTTTTTTATTAAATTATAAAGCAAAATAATTTAGCTAACTAAATAAAAATTAATAGTTTCAAAAAGATTTTTGTTTATATCAATTTTAAAGAAGTTTGTGTGGAGTTGCATTAAAAATGTATACTGCACAAATATATATGAATACGATTATACTTTATATACATAGGTATACACAGATTAATTTTAAATTAAATTCTAATTAAATTAAATTTTAGTGTAATAATAATCAAAGTGTAGTGAAAATAATTAATATGTAATTTTGGAAAATGCAATCCACCGGGATGTTTTATTTTTTAATGTTTTATTTTTGTAGATAGAAAAATTAAAAAAGGTTGATTTGATATTTTGTTGATTGTACAATATGTTTGTGTAGCTGTCTCGTTTACTCTTTGTACGGTTTCTGTGAAGGAAGTGTGCGATGTTTTGTTGGTTTTTGTATTATAAAGTACAAACAACAACGAGAAAGAGAATCTTTGCGTTGGTTTTGATACAGTTGTCACAAGTATTTTACTATTGTGTATAATGGTAACTAATACATGCATACAACTTGATATATATTTGGCAGGATCAACAAAATGGTTGTACAGCTGTGTCGTTCGCTCTTTACACGGATTCTGTTAAGGAAATGTTTTGTTAGTTTTTGTATTGTAATGTACAAATAACTACCAAAAGAGAATTTTTTTTTTTTCGTTGGTGTTGATACAGTCGTCACAAATATTTTACATAGACAAATATTGATACATAGTTTAGCTGTATTAGATGTACTATAAGGCCTACAGCTACTCACATGAAAGATGGTGGAAGGTATTTACCGTCAATGTGTGTTGATGGTTTTAGTATGGTTTTGGTTTTAGTATATAAGATTTTGTTACTTGTATGCAGGTGTTGTTAATCTCTTTGTGTTTCTCTGTATTCACGAAACAACTATGATATTATTGAAATCATGCATTATGTGAACACAATGAGATTTTGTATATTCAACTTAAATAGGATTTTTATACTTTGTATGATCGAATTGGTTTGAGTCGAATTGGAATTGAGAGCTGTCTTATACAATTCATTTGAATGGTTTATTTAGGTAGAATTAATAATTTTTTCACAGAGTATTACATACTAAATTAAATTGTTTTCTAATAAATTTAATTAATATTATAAATTATAAATTGACTAAATAAATAAATAAATAGATAAATAAAATGAATTTGCAAATGTGTGAACACGAATGATGAGTTCATTTATGTGAACAAAGTGGAATTATGTTAAAACATTTTGGAAGGCTAAATGTTTTTGAGTTTAATGGTTGTCTTAATGGATTTATTGAAATTTGGATGGTGGGTGCACACACAATCGTCATAATTACGTATATGACACATCGATACATTTTTAAGAAAGTAAGGTTTCATTTTCATTGCATTTATTTATTGTTTTATTTACTTTGCATGCTTGATGTGGTGGGGAATGAGGTCCGTGAACTGAGTTAAAATTTTGGATATATTTATATTTATTTAATAATAAAGAGATCAAATTTCTGAATTATTAATTAGGTGCAGGATTTTGGTGCCGGAGATCTCTTCAATAGGTGAATGATGCTAATTGGATTTTTATTTAGGTAGTCTAATATTTTATAAGTTTTATTTTTGAGTTGCGAAAATGACTAAGGTGAAGGAAATCATTTGAATATGTACACTATCAGACATAAATATTTGAACGACGTCCGGGATTAATCACTGGAGCTGATTTTGGGGTAGCTGATTTTGCTACTCGTGGAAATTTCCGCTCAGTCCGCTTAGTTAAAAGTCGTGGTCGTCCACAAAGATTCTTATTTTTGTTGATCTGGTTTCAATAAATTTATTTTATGAAACTGATGCTACCGCTGCCTGTTGCAATGCTTTTATTATAAATTGTTTAATGCTGTCATCTATTTATTTAGACAGGCTCATTTTCAATCCCTAAATTAAATTTTTGAATACATAGTTAAAAATTTTTGTTCTAAAATATCAAAAATATCTTCTGCTAACATAAATCACTTTATTGGTAATAAATTGTAATTTATATTAATGTTGCTGTTTCATTTAAATATTTATGTATATAGATTGAAATATTATACTAATTAAATAAATAGCATCGTACGTTTTCTAGGATAAGGAAAATTTCCTTTTTATATGATATTGTAAACTTCATTGCATTGCAAAAATATTTGAGGTATTGATGAAAATGTTTCAACACTTTTGTCAGTTTAATTTAATTTAATTATATCAAAGTGTCATAGTTTGTTCGGGTATTTTTGTCTGATGGTGTAGTTGATATAAAGTATATTTAATTCTATGTAATTGTTAGATCGTCTCCAAGCTACAGAAATATTGGTGAATTCTCGCTCAACATCCAGAAATTCCATGCATCCAGCGGTTATGTAGCAAAGAAAATTTTAGCTTAGAAGTGGGAGAGTTTACATAGGCAATCTCATAAAATGTTAATTTTTGTAATATTTGTATGTAATACATAGTATTGTGTTTTGCTCATTAATATACATTAATTAATTTAGTTTAAAAATATTTAAAGGTTTCTCTTCCTTAATTTGCTAATAAATAATTAAATTTTCAGAATATAACATAGTTCCAGAATCAATCTTTAATATGGGGATTAAATTAATCCTGAATTTCAGAATTAAATTTTACTTTGATATTATGGTGATTTATTGATTAAAATTAGTTTTCACAGTTGCCTGGGAAATTATACATTGATTTTATTTGTTGATTCTTGATATACTTATAGTAAGTACCTAACTGAATTATTGATGATTTTAGGCTGTTGTGGTGCTGTAACATTATCATTTTTATATTATTTATTATAAATTTTATAAAAGAATTGAATTTTTAATTATTTATCTTTTCTTTTCTTGATCAGTAGGAAATTTATGATTAGTTGAATTGTTGAGTTTTTTAAGTCCTAATTTAGATTTAGGGAGTCTTGAGTATTCGGCCCTGGGTTCAAGAGAAATGATCATCTAATAATGTAGTTAGATTTTGCTGTCTTGTGCTAACCTATTTACTATATATTGTACTAATAATTTACTAACTATCGATGGCATTGGTGTCTGCAACCGGGTCGAGTCGGTCCCAACTAATAATCCTATCCTATCCTTCGGCTTTGTTATATTTGTACGGGTGTACGGCATGTGCCCGGGAGTTCGGGAGATCCTACTATATAATGCTTGGTCGCACTCACAATCAATCAAATCAATTAATCAGAACAGCTCAATCGCAGTGTTTGAAAATATATTTTTGAAGTAAGGTGAGAACCTGGTGACAATAAAGTAAAAACCTCTATGATCAGCAAGAGAAAGAATTTGGTTATATTTAGTACTTTGAAGATAATTTAGTTGACAAATTTTTTTATCGTTCTTGGTTGAAATTTCAAATTATATTTCAAAATTTAATTTAAAACACTTAAAGCGTAAAATCATCAACATTGTCAACTAGGAAATGAAGCAATAATACGTTTTTTTAAGATTGACTTTGGCCTAAATATCAATATTGTTGGAGAATAAGCGTAAACCAAAAATTGACGAGTTTGTATTCTCAGTCCGTACTTTTCTTCTGTTTTTGTTGTGAAATTTTGAGGTTTTGTGCATTGTGAATTTCGGCGGCTACCGCCGTTTCGTTTTAAAAAATGCGAAAAGAACATTTAATGAATAGGCCAGGACTAGCAAATACACTTTTCTAGGTTTTAGTGATTGGAAACAAGAGAAATAAGGAATAAGCAAAATGTTGAAACAGATTCGCTGTCATGTTCAGATATGGCAGTTGACTGATTTTCAGCGTTGAAGTCGGAAGTTTTATGGTGACATTTGGTACCTTAAATAAAAGGAGGCGTGTTGTCGAAATTCTGCCTAACTGAAATTGCGTGGTAAATAAAAGTACGGGCGAGCTCATTATGCAGCCACACCTGACACAATACAATAAAAAACATAAAGACTAGTTGATCGATTTTAATCTAAATAATTTTGTATTATATAACAATAAAACCACTTAACTTAGAATTGTATAGCATCCATCACTTTATCACTTCACTTGAGCTATAATTAATTAAAATAAAATGTTTAACATATAATTAATTGATTCATTTCATTTAATTTCTTCAATCATTTATGTT
Source organism: Tipula vernalis (assembly GCA_958295665.1). Classification (NCBI taxonomy): domain Eukaryota; kingdom Metazoa; phylum Arthropoda; class Insecta; order Diptera; family Tipulidae; genus Tipula; species Tipula vernalis. The sequence continues at coordinate 147,708,327 of OY282560.1, read as the reverse complement.
TCCAAATTTAATATTAATTTGGCATTATTAGTTGCATTGTGAAACAGTCTCAAAACTGCATTATCTAAAATATCATTTTTGACCCAAACACAGATGGCGATTATGATAGTTGCGAAAATATTCATTACAGTACAATTCTGATGTTAATAAGCCTATTCTGACGCACAGTCACAGACTAAAAAATCGTCTTATGTAAGACTTTTACTTTATTTTAGTACTCGAGTGTGTTTTTGAAAAAATGTTAATAAAGAAATTTAACTAAGAAATTTGATAATAATAAATAATAATTTCAATGTATGTATATATACATATTGAAATTAAACCCGTCTAACATTTCATTGGTCTTTTCTTCACGAGAATGTGTCGATGCAACGTAAGACCGAGTTCTAAGATCAATGACAGCTATGACTACGTTCAGAATACGAAATAAGTCTTTGCTAAGACGCGAGTAGTGAAATAAAATAAAAGTCAAATAGGACGATTTTTTAGTCTGTGACTGTTCGTCAGAATAGGCATGTAAAACAAATAAATTATAAGATCAATAAGGATGTCAAAAAATGGCGATAGATGGATTATAGTATACGGTGGTTTTGAAGGCGAAAAAAGTTAGTCCCCGATAACACAAAAATCGGGTCAAAGGGTTCGTTTCCTGGACTGAGAGTCCAGGAATGATAATGAAAAATCCGTGAAAAGTGAAATCCTAGCTGATCCCCTACTCGAGTTTTCCACCCTCGAAGTTTTTCAAAATGAACGTAGCAGAAAGGCCCATAAGGTGCGTGTGTGTGTGATGTGTCTGTGTGTGCGTGCGTGAGGGTGTTTGCTAACATGGAAATATATTTAGAAACTCGAGCACAACATAAACCATCACAATATTGTGGAAAAATACAAACACAGTCAGAAATTCGAAGAAAATTTTTATTATTCAATTGAAGTGCAAGAATGAAAAGTATACATTAATCTCAGTATTTCTGGGTAATTGTACAACTATCAAATGTGTTTCGATGAAAATTCTACAACAGTATCTTGCAGTTTTTCTACATATGAAGGATTCTGTAAATCATTCACTTTCCTTTTATCCCAGAATTTCAGAAATTCCCTATGCACAGACTCTCCTGCTTGTTCAGACCCGAGCCCAAGGCCAACGTCATATTCCAAAAAACCAAGACTCTCTTCAATATGCTCCAGGGCGACATGAATTTTCAGGGTTTCTGTGACATTTGTAGCCAATAAAGCTTTCCTAAATTCGTCAATGTGTTGGGTGAGATCTGGACCGACGGATCGGGTTGAGAAACTACACTCAACAATTTTGTTCGTTGCTTTGAAGGCTGCTACGTATGGGATTAGTGTCAATTTTCCCCCTATCTTATTTCAAATATTCAAATTCAATAACTTGTCTGCTTCAAGTAATAATTTTCTGCAGGCATTACCTTCAAAAACTTCTCCCTGATAATTTTTAGACACGAGATTTAATTTCGCTGGCCAGATAAGGGATTCTTCACGTCCTAGAAGCGGTACAAGTCCATTCCAGAAGAGGTGATTAACAACTCCTTGTAATATGTGTAGCTCTGGTATCACTCATTTTTCAGCAACATAGATAGTATCATTTTCTCTAAATAATGGTGCATTGATAGTACTATTACAAACACGTGCCATTTTTTTATCATTTCCTAAACACTCATATTTTCGAAAATCAGCCCTTAAATCTGCCTAGGTTTTCAATTTTTGGGAATCTTTATCTCTTATTCCTTCAAAATCTACGCGATTTCTCAGATCTTGCAAGGTAATGAAACAGAATGGACATGGATACGTCGAAGTGGCAGTTTGCTGGCCGTTCACAGTCAGTAATAATTTGAAGTCAGATACAAATTTAAATGAAATATTGTTGATTTCCGTTAAACTAAAGATTTTCTGCATATTGTAATATGATTCCGAAACATTAGGAACAACACACAATAAAAGGAGACGATGAACGCTGGTTGACTTCGGCTTATTTGCAATACTGCCGCCCTCAGAATACCTACGTATTTTGGTTCAGTGGGCTCCTCAATGATTTCGATTCTGGAATGATCGATAAACACACTTTCAAGAAACTCTGTCCACCATCGGCCATAACTTTAACCACGTATCTCCCAATGTATTCTCGTTCAGATATCACGGCTTCGACCAGGGCTTCAGCATTCGCCCATACAACCGGTCTATTCTGTTTTACCATTTTCTGAGACACCTCGAACTTAATTATATCTGAATAATAGAGATCCTTCAGAACTTTCGATTTTTTTGACAGAGAATTTGCATATTGGGTTGGTATTGATCCTCGACCGACAGTGCATCTGATGAAATTGGTGAGTTTCTTCACATGATTGTCAGATACACCACAGTGAATCTGGAAATCATCTAAGTTTTCTGCAGAGAATTGAACATTCTTTTTTCGTTCTGTGAAGTATACTGTTTTCTTTCGGCCGGTCGTATTCATTTCCAACGTGTTTTGATTGTCTTTTTTGCACTGGTTCATTAATGCAGAGGCAATCTGTAATTTCCGTTTTTCTGGAAGACTCTTGACGACTTCCACAATATTCTGTTTGATTAACCTACTGTGTCGTTGGCTTATTACATGTGAACATATGTGTGATTTTCTTCTGGCAACTACTGATAAACAGTTATCACACCGACGTTCCAGTTGTTCCGAAGTTACACTAGGGTTTTTCAATGACTCTAAATTCCTCTCGGATCTCGCAAATACACCATTTCCAGGAGTTATTCTATTTTCAATGATCAAGCTTTCACCAATCGACAACTTCTTCTTCAAATGTCCCTTGGACCTTGCCGTTTGACATATGTAACAATTACAATTGTAGCTCTTTCCATTTTCGAGTCCACTCGTTGAGGATCTGACGTTGTTTCTAGCTAAAACTATATCTTCATAGTTCGGCATATTCTTCAATGGTCTCTTACTGACAGTATCATTGTCGTTCTCGCTTAGAATCTGCCTGCATGTTGTACATATGCTCGATGGAAATCGTGGATCTAACAAACTAAACTCCGGTTGGAGGAACTTCTTTATCAGATTTTCTGATTTCGGAGTTACACGATACCTTTTTAATTGATCAACAGGAACTTTAATCTTTCGACCACATGGTGCGCAAGCTTTTTTCTCGATTTTGATCATGACCACATGTATACAGCATTTTTGGTCACGAGATTATTTTCAAAAGTACTTCTCAAAGGTACTGAAAGGTATTCACACAGTTAGGAAGTAATGAATTTCGAAATCAGGACACTCTAGGTGCGTGTTCCTGAAACAACAACGATTGCAAGACCACTGACTCGTTTAGTATTTCGTTTGTTTACATTATTTTTGAATGTTACACGCATGCTTCAAGTTATACATTGGTTTGTATATATATCAAAACCGGTTCTTTCCATTTTTGTAATTTTTTGAGCAACCCAAGTATTTTTATATCCGAAAGTTTTTGTATTTTTCTGACATTTCGCTGATTTCATCTCCGATTCTTTTCCGAATTAATGTCCGACTTATTATAAGATTTCCTATGAAAGTTGGCCAAAAAACTCGAAAAATGATGACAAAAAAATTAGGTTATGGTACGACAAATTTGTGGGCGGGGCTTATAAATTTTTGGCGCCAAAATTTCAATTTTGAATTTATCTAGCTTTAATTAAAAATATATTTTATTTTACATTTTTTTTAAGAATACTTTTTATTTTTATTACATGTATAAATTACAATATTACATTTATTATAATACATAAATTTTAACTCCACCTGAGTAAATACATTTTTCTATCTTCATTTACTGCGTGCATCGCATGTTCAACTTCCTGAGGTGTTTCACGTTGGAGAGCTGCAGTAATTTTAAACTTAGTCCTTTTGTTTGAATAGTCAATAATTTCGGTTGAATCTTCTAATTTCTGCAGAGAAAAAAAGCGTTACAATATTATATTGTATTCAAGGTACAAGACCTAGTAAAACAAAAAAACCAACCTCTGTCCCACACGGCAACAATTTTGATTCAATTAAACTTTAAATATGCTTTTGTAACATTTCATTATTTAACTGTAGCGTTTCTTGTATATCCTTACGTCATCACATCACATGTCTCAAACAACAATAGGACAGCCATTTGAAAAGTTTGCATCGTAATGATACAGGGTTTCTTGAGGTATGAGACTTTTAGTTCAACATGACAAAAACGGTGTAGCCACGTAAGTTTTCGTCCACAAAAATTTATATATGAGGTATCGGAAATGTAATTGGTATCGTTGTCGAACCAAGTAGTGGCCAGGCGTCTGCTTGTAACACTTTTATTGATAAATTTATTCCTATTTCATAATTATTATCTTTTACACACTATCAGTTTCAGTCGATTTCGATTTTTTTAATAAACAAACACATGAACTATTTACGTATAACGCAATCGTAATGGCGTCTACAGAAAACAAAAATACATTTGTACTTCAACGCTACATGTGTTGAAAGTTGGAAACCAAATTTCATCATTTTCCAATTTTTTCGTCTGTAAACCGGACAAAAATTGATAACCGGTTGAAGTTTTCAGTTTTGTTATACTTGGGAAACGTTGAAAAGTATCGGTTTTGATACTACTACATTCATATGTTTATTGCTATTTTCATGGAAAAAATTCTTCAAAATGCTGGCTGTTTTTTGTATCCTTGAAATCCTATTTTTCCACACGGACGGACACACACACACACACACACACAAATACACACACACACACACATATGTAGAAAAACTGCAAGATACTGTAGCAGAATTTTCATCGAAACACATTTGATAGTTGTACAATTACGCAGAAATACTGAGATTAATGTATACTTTTCATTCTTGCACTTAAATTGAATAATAAAAATTTTCTTCGAATTTCTGACTGTGTTTGTATTTTTCCACATTATTGTGATGGTTTATGTTGTGCTCGAGTTTCTAAATATATTTCCATGTTAGCAAACACCCTCATGCACGCACACACAGACACACACACACACACCTTATAGGCCTTTCTGCTACGTTCATTTTGAAAAACTTCGAGGGTGGAAAACTCGAGTAGGGGATCAGCTAGGATTTCACTTTTCACGGATTTTTCATTGTTGAGAGTCCAGGAAACGAACCTTTTGACCCGATTTTTGCTTTATCGGGGACCAACTGTTTTCGCCTTCAAGACCACCGTGAGTTGTTGTTCTTAAACTTTTTTTTTTTTTATTGTATCGAAACAAAAGTGTAAACAAAAGCAACCAATAAAATTGACAGCTAGACATGAATTATAGAACAAAATTAATTTTATTTAATATTTTACATCTGACATCTTTAGATATATTACCGTACTCAGTTTTCACGCGTCAAATAATACTACATTATCGATAAATCTTCCTATATCTTTGACCGCCAGTTTACTATGGAAAAGTACAAATTTGTTTGACTTCAGAATAAGTAACGTCTTCCATTTTAGTTCTTATGTTCTGGTTTCCTCATGTCAATTTTGCTAAAGACTTCAAGTGAAGTGAACAAATAAAAAATGAAATTAAATAAAATTTGTTACTTTTAAACTGATATAACGTTATTTTCAATAATAAGCTGCAAATTTATAAATCAGAAAAATGCATATATTCCAGTACTAAATGTCATAACTATGGCCCATTATAAAGTAAATTTCGAGAAACTTCGGTGGGAATCTTGCATTTTTAACTACTTTGGAATTTACCGTATTCTAACTTAAAGTCAATATGATATTTATCTTATTTTGATCATCCATTTCATAACCGTTCAGTCAAACCAACACAAAAATATTATATCGAACCAAGAAGCGGTTCTATTTCCTAGCACAGCTAGGTATTTCCAAGCAAAGACTATCCAGTTAATACAATGCAAAGAGCAGGTGATATTAGGCAACCAAATGTCGCACCAATATATGATTCAGCTTTATTGTGACCAGCACAAATTTTTTAGTACTTTAAATCCAAATAAACTGAAGCCATACTAAATTAGAGATAAGACCGTAAACGATACACCAAGGACGTTTTCATTTCTAGATCAATGAACCACTAATCAAACAACCAGTCAATATATCAGACGATTAATGGAAACTTCGGATGAGGTGTTGCGAGGGTTGGAGGCTCTGGGCCTAATGGAGAAGATCCAGATCCATGGCTGATCTATTTAATAGTTAATAAATTGGACGATAAATCTAAGATTTTGTGGGCACAAGAAACAGTTTACAAGGACTTCCTGACTATCCGGGATTTGCTAGATTTTCGACTACGTCGAAGTGATGCATTAGACTCTGTCCGAATATCGAGTAAACGTGGCTCCACCTCATCAAATAAGCAAACACCAATCACCACTCATGTGGCAATATAAGGTCAACAATGTTTTCCGAGAGTCATATAATTTATCAATTCCCCCATGAAGACGACACCAAGTTTCAAAAAATAATCTTCAGAAACACGCCATCGTATCGCATAAGAAACTTTCAATTACGTAAAGTCAAACAGGCATATAAATGATCTGATGACAGGTGGATGTACAATCGAAGACGTAGAAAGTTTGAAGCTATCGAAACATTTTATCCAGCTACGGATTTAACCAACAAAGGTAAAATGGGTATCTAATTCATCTGAAGTGGAAAAAGTACCAAGACCAGACGATATATTCAATTTTGAGAACTCCTTGGGTTGGACCACGTTGGTCTGTGTCAGCAACTTTACATTTTAAACTTGGATTAGAACGATCCACTGCTAAAAGAAGCGCGCGAATGTGAACAAATCCGAACACCACTTCGAATAATAGAAGAAATTTCAATTCCATGGTATACGTACAAACAACTACCAACAAGTCAACGATTGAATTACACGGATTTTATAAAGCCAGCCAGCTCGCCCATGCTCCAATAATTTACTAAAAAGGTATTTCTGAGACGTGACTCCATAGTTAAGCAGCAAATTTCTCACTATATTAGTTTTTCAGTGAAGTAGTGTTGACCAAGTTGATGAATGTAGTAAAAAGGGAATTGAATATCAATATAGAAATGGTTTCTTGTGGACAGATTCCACAATTGGGCTCGACTGGCTGACAGATCATTCTCGACACTGGCGTACATTTATTGCCAATTGAACATCTAAGATTTTGCCTTAACGTTGCCTTAAATCTCCCAGATATTTCTTTTTTTACGATTAGGCGTAAGATTAGAGAATTGCGATGTCGTATTTGGCGTTAATTTTGATGGGCCGAGGTCGGAAAACCTATGAAGCATTCATCTGTTTGTTTGTATGTCTCAGCACAGGGGCCGTTCACATTAAACTTCTTAGTAAGTGACCTCAGCAGCAGATGCTTTCGTTGCTGCTCTCAAACTGATGCTGACAAGACATGTGCGAATTGATACATACACATTTAAAAAAAAATATATATATATATATATATATATATATATATATATATATATATATATATACATATATATATATATATATATATATATATATATATATATATATATATATATATAATATATATATATATATATATATATATATATATATATATATATATATATATATGGTATATACTATATATATATATATATATATATATATATATATATATATATATATATATATATATATATATATATATATATATATATATATATATATATGTGTATATATATATATATATATATATATATATATATATATATATATTTATACTTATATTATATAAATATAAATAATATTATATATATATATATATATATATATATATATATACATATATATATATATATATATATATATATATATATATACATATATATATATATATATATATATATATATATATATATATATAATATATATATATATATATATATATATATATATATATATATATATATATATGTAGAGAGAGAGAGACGCTGTTGATGGCGCTTCATTTAACCAAATGCACCACATTCTTGAGGCATTTGGAAGTCAGCAATTTAATCATAAAAAGTTTTATTTGCGCCGAGCCATTGAAGATTCCATCCGGACAATGGAAGAAATGATCACATTATTAGCAGAAATTGAAAGAATTATAAATTCTCGACCACTCTGTGTCCTATCAGCAGAATAAATACATACACGGTTAAAAATATAAGTATAAAATTAATACATTTTGGTTATTCATATAAATCCATAAATAAAATATATAAATTGTATACCAACCAAACTTATGAATTTAAATATGTTGGTCGTGACGTTTTTATACTGAAGAGCCTATAAATAGGTTTTATACCTGAACAGTTTATATTTTATAATAATAGGGCCTATAAATAGGTTTTATACCTAAATAGTTTATATTGTATAATAATAAGTATAAACTAGTAGCATATTTACCATGTATTAATTTTATACTTTAAAAAGGTATAAGTTTTAATACTAGAAATTATATTTAAAAAAATATTTCATATTCATAAATTAAAAACATTTTTTTTATTATTCAATTTTATATTTCTAATTATTTTCATGTTCATTATATATTTACATATTTATATAGTTTTTAATAAAATATATTTTTTTAGAGTTTCTTGAATTCACTACTTCAAATGTTTGTGAGTTGCTTATATGTATATTGTTGATAAAAGTGGTGTTTTTTTACAAACAAAACAAAAATACTTCATTTTTAACTTAAAAATAAATACTGTTTAAAACTAATATATAATTATTGAACTAACGCACTTAATTTATGGTAAATTTCTCTTACCGTTGTTGGAAGATTATTAACATCAATACCATAAATATATTTTTGAATAAACACCCAAAACAATTGCAGATTGTGGTCATATTCAATTTCAAAAATGAAATGTAACTTGAAGACGTAATCAATGGCGTCCAGAATGTTACATTTTGTAGACAGTGGTATAAGATTACCGTCTAATACTATCATAAATTGGTCGATTTTATTCTTGGCGTTCCCAATTCCAATTATAAATAGTGATTTTTTCTCTGATACAATTACATGTTCTCTTCTGGTAAGTCCAGGCTAAAACCATTTCAATAAGAAATTAATATTACATAATATAAACCTAAAATGAAAATTATATTACCTTTTGAAAAATTAGTAGTTTTTCAACTGCTTGCTCGTCTGTGGCTCTAGTTAATTTTTTTCTTCCTGCAGGTGACGGAGGTAGAAGCCGAATAAGGTTTAACACTGATAGAGTACAAGAGTCCCACTCTGTTATGAAAAGAATGATACAAAATGGAGTTTAAAAAAAACTATACGGCAAAATTTAATCTTTTATTACTAACCTTGTTCTTTTTCAGGTTCTGGGTAATGAATCGATTTACCAGCATTTTTAACTAGGCTGAATATACGGCTTTGAAAATTTGGCCATTTACTAATTATGGAATGAACTGTTGTAAAACTCAACGGGAAATCGTGTAGTATCTATAAATTAAATAAACAAATAAATTGATACAACGTACTTAGTAAAATTAAATTAATTTGTAAATACTCACTAATTCAGGACAAACCAAAAAATATTGGCAATTTTGCTTTTTAATTTGCTCACGACGTAATAATAGTGTAGACTTTAATTTATTTCTCGCCAGTTCTATTTCTTCTGGTAATGTTGCAGATTTTAAAATTTCCAAATCACGATTAAGTGAATCTGTTTCTACACTTTCATTTATTTGTTCAATCTGGGCTGTTTTTATCGAGCTGGTTTCACATTCAAATTGACCTTCCAGTTTTCTTTTTTTTTACACGATCGTTTTTTTACTTTGTTTGTAAAAAACCACTACACTCGTCGTTATAAAGGAATTCCTATTACAAAAATATTTAAATTAAAAATTTAATATAAAATTGTTAAATAAAATTTTTTAAACTCATACCAATTCGTTTTCTCTGTTGGATTTTAGAATAGGAAATAATTGTATCAATGCGGGTGATGCAGCAATTTTTTCGAGTTTCGTTGGTTTAAAACTAAAATGGTCCTGAGTGTAAGGAATTGTTCTTCTGTTATATCGGTATTCTCTAATACGGTTAGAAAAAAATTAATAAATTATACATTTAATATGATAACGTATGATACAGTATTTATTTATTTATTTTTAATTATTTGATTTACTTATAAATTTATTTATCTTTTGGCGCACTCCATGTTGAGCTCGTTCACAACAGAACGTACCAAAAGAGACGGATGGTTTAATTAGACAAATGCATTTTAGGTCGGCCAGCCATTCATCTCGGCTTTTCAAAATAAAAAATAAAAAATAGTTTTTCAGAGAAAACATCCAATTGACTTGAAAGTCAAAGCCTCTTTCTTCGGAAGTATATAGATACTTTTGTGTATAAAATGTATATGCCAATTTGGTGTAAAGGAAACAAAATTAACACTGAATGAACACATCTGAGTTACACGTGTTTAAATCAAATTTTTATTAAACTATAATACGAGTAACTTAATTCTTACCTGAATACATAAAATCTTCATGCGAAAAATGTCCCGTTTCCGAATCACTGAATTTTTGTAATTTTATAATTTTGAAATTATTATTTTCACTGTGGCAAACACTTGTGGTTCCATTATAATTACACAAATTAACTCTGTTCAAACTAATCATTAATCAGTTTCCACAAATCACATACTTCTCCAATGGACAGGCAAAAACTAAAATAAAACTCCCGAATAAAATAACAGATGAAATTTTTTTTCTCAGATAACGGTGCTTTATATCATAGTCATATAACATGAATATTCAAAAAGTATTAAAATAAATTTCATGTGAAATCCACATATTTTTATAGTTTAAATTAAATAGGCTAAGATATTAAACGCTTCGAAGGAATAACTTATTGGAATAGAATTTTATAAGTCAATATTATTAACCATTTAGAAATAAAATTTTTATATTATTTCCTATAAAACTTATACTATTTGGTGTGCGTTTTGTTATATTTATACTTTTACCGGATATAAATAAATAAGTTTCAGTTTACCTAGTTTGTATATTCTAGAGAAATATTAAAATTATACGAAAAGTCATATAAAAATACCTTTATACTAAATTTCGTATTAAATATAATACTTATTTTTTCAACCGTGTACCCTTACCCCACCGCATTTTCTCATTTTTCTCGTTCGTCATGCATCTACGAAATTGCCGAAATTCAATATTAGCCAGCTCAATCCAATACATTTAACACGTTTGTTAATGGTGCAGTATAATAAACCAACAGATTTGGAAACGTCAGTATTTAGAGTAAATACATCACGACAAACAAAAACCGAAATGGTTCAATCCAACAACGCCGTTGAAGTTAAAGGACGTTGTAATAATCAAAGATGGCAATTTGCCGTATATGCAAGTGGATCCGAAGGCTTCATAAGGGTGGTCAGTTACCAAATTGGTTACACTTCCTGATGAAAGGGATCGTTCAAAACTTGCGGTATGTTCAGCAACAGCTGACCAGCTAGGGGTTAACAAACACAGGGAATTTAAAAAAAAACAACAGAGTTCAGGCTCAACTCGCAAAAGATTTATATGAAAACATTTATGTATAAATATCTATTGAATCATTTCAAGCCATTTCGATGAGGCTGAGAAACCCCTGCATAAGGACTATTACCCCTGCAGTAAAGTTCTATTTTGGGCAATCTTGCTCAAGATTCCATATATAGTTCCGTAGATTATATGCCATTTTCACAGCTCACTATTTCCAATTCATTTTTTTGAGTCACTTACACTACACATGCATAATTCATGCTTCTTTTGCTCGTATGTGATTTTCATTTTCAAAAATATTCGCTGCTGCGGCCTTATATAGTAGGTAGATATTTTCACAATAAAATAAAATAAGATAGATTTTGTGTTAATTTTAGGTTTTATCGAAACTAACAAAAATGTTTATACAAGCGGTATTGATTCTTTGACGCCCGCATACTATTAAATAATAATCCTACTATTTCTATGTGTTAGTGAGATTTTATTCTATTTTTGATACCAACTACAATTTAGAATCGAAGTGTGTAAAGATTATAATGGGTCACGATAGTATGGCTATAACAATAGTACGGCTTGTACAAACATTTTTGTTGGTTTTGTTTTTTTTACTCCTGCCGCTAAAAATGTTTTCACAACAGAAAAAAAAATTGAACCCGACTTCCCTCACTCCTTCAATATTAAATGTGTATTGTTCGTGTAAACTTAATTTATAATTTACTGCCGCGACAACAAATTACCGCCTTCGTTCCTCCCAGAATCAACGTACGATAAAATAGAGCTTCGTAAATATTCCGATTACAAGAATGAACCTTCGCCGAGGTTTATTAAATAAATTAATCATGATAGACTTTATTTTATTATTTCAGGCGGACATACTTAAATCTCGTTTAGTCATTCGTCCCTTGTGTAGAGACTCCTATTGATTTACAATAACACCGTAAAAATAAAGCATTTCATATTGTTTACTTTTCGTAATTAATTCTTACATGATTTTCACAATTTTTCGAAACACAATTTATGAAACAAAACAAACAAAGTATCGCATTAAAACCCCTCAAACGAACATAACCGCCATATAGGTAGATGGAAGGATTTATAAAGATTCCAATTGATTGATATGAAATGTTTATTTTGCTTTCGATTAAATCAGTAATTATTTTGTGGTGACTTCACAATTTTTTTTTTAATACCATCCACTAAATATTTATTCATGTAATCGTATATAACTTGAAAAATATAACAATAAACGTAACTAAACGTAAAATTTTGCAATTTGCCAGTTATTATCTTATATTTATGTACATATGTGTCTTGCGTATGTAAGTATGTAATGCATGTTTTATTGTTTATACATATTAGATCAAGTTCAACAATATTGTTATTTTTTTATAACCCATTAGTGCATAATTATGTATCTCTATTATGCTAAATCTAACTGGAACACCATAACAATACAATTTTTCACCTTCCGATATCTGTTGAACTGCCACAAAGTAGTTTTCATTTGTTTTTCTATGTTTTCCATTTACCAATTACCTCAATATGTAGTTGATGGAATAAAAAAAAAACTGCAACAATAATATAATTTCATTATTTGTAAATTGAATGGACTCCGACTAGCAATTTACAACAATAATGTTAACAATTAAAATTAATATTTTTTATATTATTATAAATAAAAATATAAAAAAAAAAAATTGAATGCAATTTAATGAGAATTATTGTAATTTATTGTACATGGTTGGTTCCGTTGTTGTTATTGCTATTGTTTTGGTTGCTGTACTTAAATTTATTATTTATTTTGAGGTTATGGACAATTGGTTCAATGTTGTGTGTTGTGAATTATGATACCGAAAAAAAAAAAAAAATTAAAGTTGAGATAAATGTGTTTATTTATACATGTACGTATATGTATGTGACACTAATTACATACGAACGTTGAACGTTTTTAAATAATTTCGCGCACTTAACTAGGACAATGTCATAAAAATGTTAACAATCGGCATGGTGCGACCAGAATTTAACAAACACTTTCATTTTATTTTTATTCATCGCAATATTAACAGGAATTGCCATTTTGCCCCCACAGTCAAATGCTAACAGGTAAATATTTTTTTTTTACTTTTATGGCTTAAACATATTATTTGTGAATCCTTTTATTTTATTTTATATGTAACTTTTGTCGTTAGGTCGTGTCGACCTATCCCAACTGTGTATTATGGTTGTATTGCAGGTACATATGACGAGGGAAATACAAGTGGAAAATGAAAGAATTTCCCATGTCAATAAATATGCTGTATTAATTTTATGATTATGATTTTCCTCCTACATAAAATTTTATGTAATTTTACCCTGTGTTTATGGTACATGTGTATAGGTGGTAGGTACCTTTATTTTATGACATTCCTGTCGCATATAATCATCTTACAACATGTTTTTAGTTTCTAAATATTTGCATTGCAATCAGAAAATATAATCAATTCAAATAAAACTCGTACATATACCTACAGTTCTTAATTGAAACGTGATTAATATCCAATTTATAGTATTTAAAAGTACTTAAAAAATAATTACTAATTTTTTATGGTTTATTGAAAAATTGTGGTTGAAAATGTAATAAAACCACCTGTTTTATTAATTTTTATGTAGTTTTTCCTTTCGTTCACCAAATATTTTGTCAACCATAGTAATGTAGTGCATACAGCTTCTCACCTCATTAAAACATCATCATTATATTGAAAATTAATGGAATCAATCATCTCATTTTGTCGTTGAATACAAATTAATCGATTTTTTTCCTTTTGTATTTAGTATATGAATGTTCCTGTGTGTGTGTGTGCTTTTGTAAAAGAGCAGGAAACTCATTGGATTGGACTATTTGTATGGGAAACAATAGAATTTTTAAATACCGTTTAATTGAATGTGTTAATTGTAAAATGATTTTAGATTTTTTTTTTTTTGATAAGACCAATAGCCGTGTAAAATGTTAATCACTAAGTGCGATTTAATTATATAGAAGGGTGAAACAAAATGGTGGTACTGTGACTAATAAGTGGAAAACTGGAATGATTTTTATATTTGTTTAAATCCATTTTACGATTAAGAGCCTCCAGTTGGAATAATGTTAGATACTACTAATTTTATTAAGATCTGGGAAACCAAACAAAATACTCCCTTGAAGTTATTCAAGACTTTCATCGCAGGAAAATTTGAGATTACCTCTAAAAACACGAGCGTAAAAATTCATCCTAGACTTTTTTTTCTACACTATTTAAAGCGTACGAACTTTAAATCCATCCCAGACTTTTTACTCGAGCGAAAAAATCCATCCCAGGATTTTAATTTATTATAAGATATATTTGCCGTAGTTCAAAATGAAAAAACTAAAAAATAAATTAAAAAATTCTTCCGCTCAGAGTTATAGTGACCTTGCAAATTTGTTATGTCGGTTTAGTAGAAGATCCTATTGGCTACCTCTTACTTTCCCATAGTTAAAAATTAATAAAAAAAAAAATTTTTTTTAATTTTTCTGCTCAGGATAATGCAATTATCCCTGCAATTTTGTTAGGTCTGCTTAGTAGAGCTCCCTATTAGCTACCTCTTGGCCAATTCTGAACGCGGTTTGCTTGTTACAATTTTTGCTACATCATTAAATATACGAGCGTAGCGCCGTCCCATAATTAAAAATGGATAAAAAAAAATTTTAAAAATTCTTCTGCTCAGGATTACTGTGACCCTTCAAATTTGTTATTACCAGGTTAGTAGAGGACCCTACTGGCTACTTCTTCGCCAATTTTGAATGCAGTTTGCTTGTTAGAATTTTTCCTACATCAATAAATGTGTTGCCTTCCCATAGTTAAAAAGAAGGGAAACCCATTAAAGCAGAGTTTAAATTTATCGCTCTTTTAGAGCTCTTTATAAAAATTTTCGCTCTTGCTCCCCATAAAATTTTTTCTCAGTTTGCTTTTACGCTCTTACCCTCTAATGATAAACACAAAAAAAATATTTCGCTCTTTCAATGTGATTTAAATTTTTATTTTTAAATTTGCTCTTAAAACAGAGAGCGTAAAAGCTAGAAATATCGCTCCCAACCCATTATACAGAGCCATTGAAGAAAAAACATTAGAGAGCCAAATTTTTGGTAACACAAGAATTGCTCTTTGAATATCATTAAATAAAGAAAGTTCGATAAACGATATTTAGATAAATTTCTGGAATATGGCCAACTAGGATGGAACTTGGCTATTCCTTAACCGATTCTAGTGAAATTTGACATGTGCGTTGAAAATGGGATTCTAAAATGGTTTTTGGATCAAGTTCTGGAATATAGTATGGCCAATTGTGATGGAACTTGGTTATTCCTTAACCGATTTAAGAGGAATTTGACATTTGCGTTGAAAATGGGATTCTAAAATGGTTTTTGGATAAAGTTCTGGAATATGGCCAATTGTAATGGAACTTGGCTTTTCATTAACAGGTTTTAATGAAATTTGACATGCGTGATGAAAACGGGATTCTACAACGATTTTTTAATGAAGTTCTGTAATATTGCCAATTAGGATGGATTTTCCTAATTCCGGGATCCTTCACTAACATTAGCGTGCGGCCACTCATTTTTCTTATTTTCCTTTGATTGCGACTAAATTTCCCGGCAGATGTATAATAAATATATCAATATGAGAAACCAAAAAGCTATTGTATTTGGCAGTTTCCGTAATGCATGCAGCTGTCGAGGTTTATCTGCTGTTGGCCATATTCCATAACTCTATCTAAAATATATTTTAGAAACCCACTTCCAAAGCATATATTGAATTGCTTTACAATCGGTTTAGGAACAGCTAAGTTCGATTTACATTTTTAATATTTCAGAAACTCATCTAACAATCATGCTAGAATCCCATTTTGATCGAACATGTCAAATTTCACTAAAATCGGTTAAGGCTTAGCCAAGTTCCATCCTAGTTGGCCTTATTTCAGAACTTCACTCTAAAAATCATTGTAAAATCCAGTTCCCATCGCGCGTGTCAAATTTCTCGAAAATCCAGAACTTCATTCATCCCATTTCCAACGCACATGTCGAATTGCATCACAATCGTTTAAGGAATAGCCAAGTTCCATCCTAGTTGGCCATATTCATCTAAAAATCATTTTAGAATCCCATGTCCATCGCGCGTGTCAAATTTCACTAAAAGCAGTTAAGGAATAGCCAAGTTCTTTCCTAGTTGGCCACATTCCAGAACTTTATCCATAAATAATTTTAGAATCCCATTTCCAACGCACATGTCAAATTTCTCTAAAATCTGTTAAGGAATAACCAAGTTCCATCCCATTTGGCCATATTCCAGAACTTACCTAAAAATCAATTTAGAATCCCATTTCCAACGCTCATGTCAAATTTCACTCAAATCGGTTAAAAAATAGCCAAGTTCCACCATAATTGGCCATATTCCAGAACTTCACCTAAAAATCATTTTAGAATCCCACTTCTAATGCACATGTCAAATTTCACTCAAATCGATTAAAGAATAGCTAAGTTCCATCCAAGTTAGCCTTATTCCAGAAATTCATCCATAAATCATTTTAGAACACCATTTCCAACGCAAATGTCAAATTTCACTAAAATCCATTAAGAAATAGCCAAGTTCCACCATAATTGGCCATATTCCAGAACTTCATCCAAAAATCATTTTAGAATCCCATGTCCATTGCGCATTTTAAATTTCACTAAAATCGGTTAAGGAATAGCCAAGTTCCATCCTAGTTGGCCATATTCCAAAACTTTATCTAAAAATCATTTTAGAATCCCCTTTCATTGCGCAGTTCCATCCCAACTGGTCATATTCCATAACTTTATCAAAAATCATTTTAGAATCCCATTTCCTGTATCACAATCGGTTAAGGAATAGCCAAGTTCCATCGCAGTTGGCCATATTCCAGAGCTTTTACCATAAATCATTTCAGAATCCCATTTCCAACGCACATTTCAAATTTCACTCAAATCGGTTAAAGAATAGCCATGTTCCGTCCTGGTTGTCCATATTCCAGAACTTTATCCAAAAATCATTTTAGAATCCCACGTCCATTGCGCATTTTAAATTTCACTAAAATCGGTTAAGAAATGGCCAAGTTCCATCCTAGTTAGTCAAATTCCAGAACTTCAGTTCTTCTTTCCATCCTAGTTGGCCATATTCCAGAACTTTACCCAAAAATCATTTTAGAATCCAATGTCCATTGCGCATTTTAAATTTCACTAAAATCGGTTAAGGAATAGCCAAGTTCCATCCTAGTTGGCCATATTCCAGAACTTTATCTAAAAATCATTTTAGAATCCCCTTTCATTGCGCAGTTCCATCCCAATTGGTCATATTCCATAACTTTATCAAAAATCATTTTCGAATCCTATTTCCTGTATCACAATCGGTTAAGGAATAGCCAAGTTCCATCGCAGTTGGCCATATTCCAGAGCTTTTACCATAAATCATTTCAGAATCCCATTTCCAACGCACATTTCAAATTTCACTCAAATCGGTTAAAGAATAGCCATGTTCCGTCCTGGTTGTCCATATTCCAGAACTTTATCCAAAAATCATTTTAGAATCCCATGTCCATTGTGCATTTTAAATTTAACTAAAATCGGTTAAGAAATGGCCAAGTTCCATCCTAGTTAGTCAAATTCCAGAACTTCACTTCTTCTTTCCATCCTAGTTGGCCATATTCCAGAACTTCATCCAAAAATCATTTTAGAATCCAATGTCCATTGCGCATTTTAAATTTCACTAAAATCGGTTAAGGAATAGCCAAGTTCCATCCCAATTGGTCATATTCCAGAACTTTATCAAAAATCATTTTAGAATCCCATTTCCTGTATCACAATCGGTTAAGGAATAGCCAAGTTCCATCGCAGTTGGCCATATTCCAGAGCTTTTACCATAAATCATTTCAGAATCCCATTTCCAACGCACATTTCAAATTTCACTCAAATCGGTTAAAGAATAGCCATGTTCCGTCCTGGTTGTCCATATTCCAGAACTTTATCCAAAAATCATTTTAGAATCCCATGTCCATTGTGCATTTTAAATTTCACTAAAATCGGTTAAGAAATGGCCAAGTTCCATCCTAGTTAGTCAAATTCCAGAACTTCACTTCTTCTTTCCATCCTAGTTGGCCATATTCCAGAACTTTACCCAAAAATCATTTTAGAATCCCATTTCCAATGCCCGTGCATCTATTCGCTAATAAAACAATCTGGCTTTCTAAAGAAATTAAGAAGGTTTTGAATTTAACCGTTGCCATAATAACAAGATTAAGAGCAATATAATAATGCCGTTTTTATTCATCAGAGCAGAGCGTATTTATTTTCTCAATATAGCGCAATAACAAAGAGGGAAAATATGATAACATAAACCCAATAGTGGAAGAGCAAGAGCCTTATAATAAAAATAATGCTACAGTTCTTCAGAGCGATATTTTGTTTTTTTACAATATCGCTCTTTATAAAGAGATTTTTAATAGTTTTTATTATCGCTCTTGAACAAAAATGAAAAGCGAAGAGCAAAATGAAATCCCATTTTAAACTCAAACTCTGCATTAAAGGATGTAATCATATTACCGGCATCTCAACAATGCCGCCTTTCAATATACCGGGTGATTTTTTTAACCTGATACACTCACATATCTCGGAAAATAAACATTCTACGAAAAGAATGGTTAAAAATCAAAATTTAATAATTCCATGGGGGAAATACACTAATGTTAAAATTAGTACACCCCCCCTCCTTGTAGGTTGGGCGGGGGTAACTTTGAAGCTAAAATATGAACCCCTATTTTTTATTGCAGATTCGTATTCTACGGCTAAAAATACGCAGGATTTGATTTAAACATTTTTTTTCGATTCATGATAGATGGCGCTCTAATTGACGATCTTCGTTTTCGATTTCTCCTACTGAGAACCTACGCAAACGGTTCTGCAATACCTCTGCAATAAAAATACCACGGTTTCATTGTAAATACTCAAAATTGGTAGTCAAAAGATTTATTCATTTTGCAAATTTCGAATAACTTTGAAAATGGTGCTTGATTTACATGAGTCCCCTTGCCTCATCATCTTTCAATGGAAAAGGAATATCGTCAATTACAGCACCATCTATCATGAATTCAAAAAACAGGTTTCAGTCAAATCCTACGTATTTTTTTAGCCGTAGAATCCGAATCTGCAAAAAAAAATAAGGGTTAATATTTTAGATTCAGAGTTACTCCCGCCCCACCTACAAGGAGGAGGGGGTACTAATTTTAACACTAATGTATTTTCCCCACGGAATAATTAAATTTTGATCGTTTCGATCGTTTGAACCATTTTTTTCTTAGAGTGCTTATTTTCCGAGATATTACATACAAACAAAACCATTTTCATTCATTCATTTCATAAGCAAAATAAAATTTTGAAAGTATCTAGTGTTCTATGACTTTTATTTTTTTAGTTTTTTACGTGAATGTGTTATGAAGGGAATCATTACGCATCTATAACTTTGGAATCCGACCACCTACAGATCTTAGCTATACCTTGTTTTTCTTATTTGATTAAGGTCTATTAGTCTATCTTTGTTTCATGAAAATCGGATCAGTGCTTTTCGAATTACTATTTGTTAAAAGATATCAACAGCGAGGATATAAAGCATCTCTCTCGCTCTAGCGCTTTGCTTGAGTTGAGATGCCTAAAAATAACAAAAATAAATATTAAAAAAATTCTTCCGCTCAGGATTATATGCAAATTTGTTGTGTCAGTTTAGTAGAGAGTACTATTGCTTACCTCTTGGCCAATTCTGAATGCGGTTCGCTTGTTAACATTTTCGTTAAATCAATAAATGTGTAGCCTTCCCATAGCTAAAAATGAATAAAAATTCAAAAAATTCTTCCGCTCAGGATTATAGTGACCCTGCAAATTTGTTGTGTCAGCTTAGTAGAAGATCCTATTTGCTATCCCTTGGTCAATTCTGTACGCGGATTGCTTGTTAGAATTTTTTCTACATCAATAAATATGTAGCCCTCCCATAGTTAAAAAGTAATAAAATAAAAAATAAAAAAATTCTTTTAAAAAAAATTTTAA
The DNA here is from genome assembly GCA_958295665.1 of Tipula vernalis. Lineage (NCBI taxonomy): Eukaryota > Metazoa > Arthropoda > Insecta > Diptera > Tipulidae > Tipula > Tipula vernalis. The sequence goes on along the minus strand of OY282560.1, from coordinate 147,687,707 downwards.
CAAGCGAACTTCGTTCAGAATTGGTCAAGAGGTAGCAAATGGGACCTCCTACGGAACTGACATAGTAAATTAGCAGGACCAAAATAATCAGTATAATTTTTGGCCAATAGGATCCTTTACTAAATGGACATAAAAAATATGAAGAGCCACTATAATTCTGGGCAGAAGAATTTTTTTATTAATTTTTTTTGTTGTTCATTTCTAATAAAAGAAAGGCAATACGTTAATTGATGTAACAACACTTTAAGCAAACAAACCTGGTTTAAATGGTTCCAGATATGGTTGCCATAATCTTGACATTAAAAATCATTTTTTTTTTATTTTTAATTACGACAAAATATCTTATAATAAATTAAAATCCTGGGATGGATTTGTTCGCTCGAGTAAAAAGTCTGTAATTTCAAATTTTCCTCGGTTGAAAATCTGGAATAACTTCGAGGGGGTAAACAAATTATGCCTTGTATGTGTACTTATTGATTGCTTTGTATACCACTACTAAATTAGCAATGGTTAACGAGAAGGTTTCCAAGTTGACACTTTCAGTGTCAGATTTAGCACTATCCATTTTATTTTAGCAACCTAAAAACTAGTTTTGCAGCTATGTACTTTTGGCACTATTTAGGAAATTTATCACTAATTCTAGCACTTTCAAAAAAGTACTAATTTATATAAAACCGAAGGAAAAAAAAATTGATTGATTGGAGTGTTCGGCCAAGCTATAAGCAAGACATCCCGGAGATTTAGAGAGGATTAGTTAGTAATGTTAGAAATTGACCCGGTTACATATAGCCTGTAGAATTCGCTGTGGAAGCTAAATGAAAAAAAAAAATTAATAAACTCTCCAAAACAAGAACAGTTGTTCCAAAACCAAGGTATGCACTGAGCTTTACGGAAAAAGAAAGGAAAAGGTACTGATTGTGGATAAATCGTTTTGTTTTTGTATAATCGGCTGAACGATGATGCAGTAAATTGGTCCATTAAATATTTTCACCTGAGCTGAAATATACATCATAAAATACTAGTTAAAATAAAAATATTTTGTATTGTGTATATACTATATCAATCGTGAATTGAACCTAATAAATAGGTAAATAAAATATAAAACTGTAAGTAATGGATATACATTTTTACTTGTTAAGGAGTTCATTTCATATTGCTAATCGTTATATCATCTTTGGTCTTCTGATTTGTATACATAGATTACAACCGATGAAAGATACCAAAACAATAACAGATAATAAACGAAATACCTAAACAGTTCGTGTTTATAAAGTGATCTGTTTGTGTTAAATCATCAGATATTCATCTAATTATATTCCCGTTGGTGGTAAGTTTTCTTTGGTGTTTTTGGTCTTTGGCACTGATAATAATTTCATTTTTTTTGTTTCAATTATTATATCTAGTGTTGTTTGAGATAATCAGCTCAAATCTGGTTGCTAAAAAACAAAAAAAAACAACAACAAAAAAATCCGACAAATCGGATAGACGAAACGACCCACCAACGGGTTAATTCAAACTTATTAAATTTGAACAAACAAAATGGTGTTTTGTCTTAAGTTTGGCTGCTTATAGCCTCAAAGTACCGGTGTGTGCAATTTAACCAATATCAAGTAGTAGGATTTTCACTAATTGTGGCTGCCAATGCCGATTGTAACAAACTAGCGTGATCAAGTGGCGGATAAAAGTCATGTTTTATTTTAAATATAAAGTAGTAGTGAAATAAAGTTAAAAGTTTTCATTAGAATTGAAATAAACTAAAATCAGCTTTCAAAAGAAGTGAATTAAAAAAAAAAATTTGGTTAAAACATTAGTTATTTAATGACACTTTAGTCAAATTAAATTAATTAAATTTATAAGAATTTTGTGGTAGTGCTTGGGTAGATCTTAACATTTTTTTTTAGAAAACCCCTCATTCAAGAAACGAAAAAGGCCTTGAAGTGACTTGGAGTGAACAGTTAGTTTTCCTACATATATATATATATATATATATATATATATATATATATATATATATATATATATATATATATATATATATATATATATATATATATATATATATATATATATATATATATATATATATATATATATATATATATATATATATATATCTATATATATATATATATATATATATATATATATATATATATATATATATATATATATATATATATATATATATATATATATATATATATATATATATATATATATATATATATATATATATATATATATATATATATATATAATAAATTTAATTAATAAATAAAATTAAAAATAAATAAATGAATAACCAATAGTAGATTTAGATAGTTATACAATATTAGGATTTATAACCAAATTGAATATTATTCTTAATATGCCAACACTTAATTTAATTTTTAAATGAAATAAATAACCTCGATAATGAACTAACGGTTTTTTGAAAAGTGGTTTCTTTGCGCAGTGATGATTATTAAAGTGTAATTTTTTTTTTTGTGGTGCGATTGTTTTTTTTTTGGTAAAACGAACCTCCCATTGAAGGCGAGCTTTCCCTTAGCCAGCGCACCAACAGATGAACAACAGCAGGTCTTTCACCACATGGCGCCGAAACAGGGACTTGAATGTCAATGAAGACTAAGTTAACATGACCTGAAGGGCACTTTTGATTTTGTTACTTTGGTAATCCTAAAAAGATATCCAGGGAGCTTCACTCCTCAACTATTATAAGATAGTCGTATAATTCGCATAAATTCATATGTTAAAAGTCTGGCGAATGACTACTAATCTTCTTGTTTTAGGTTCCGTTTCAAATATTTCATACTGTTGAGTTTTTTTTAACAGGTTTTTTTAGTACTGTGTAATTATGATCTAACAGTGATTCTGTTAGCTCTTACGCTGAGTAGGATTAGCTGTGTCAATGATAAGAACATTAGAAGTAGAATTTTGAAACTCTATTCTTGGGTAAGAATTTTTTTTTTTAAATTTATTTGTTTTTCATTTTGGATATTTTTGGTTCCATTTTGGGCCAATATGATTTTGTTTCCTAATCATCAGGAAAGTTTTGATTATTTTGATGATTCCAATTTTCCTTTCTTGGTGTGGGTAACTTCCTATTCAGAATAAAATTATTTAAAGTTTTGATTTTAACAGTGATTCTGTTTTTCCTGATGATTGGTCTTCGATTAGACAGTTAATTCAGCTCATACATAATTGAAATTTAGCTAAAGGAGTTTACGCTTGTTTATACATTTCAAAATTTATTTTAACTTTAGTCATCTAGCGCAGAGATTCACACTTCCCGTTATCAATTAACAGTGATTTTTTTTTTTTGAAATAATATTACGAATATTAAAGTCTTGATTAATAACATACAATTTATTAGTTTTATAATTACTAATCTTATTAATTTAATTATAATTGATTCTTAAATAATTTAACAATCAATACGAATTTACCATTTGTTTTCAAATTTATTGTTCTTGTTTTAACCAAATTGTTAGAGGTACATTAGAGTTAACTACCTCTGATAATAAAATGGCACAACGAAATATTTTTAACTATCCTAATTCCGATGAAATAAAAATCGAGTGTTTGGTACGAAACATCGATCATATTGTTCCAAAAGCATAGGTTAAACTGACCGAAAGTTTAGAAAAGGAATCAGTCGATCCTAGTTTAAAACCGATAAAGATTCATACTCCTGTAGTTTATGAAGATGAACGCCGTCAATGTAATGAAAATTCTCATTCCATTGGGTATGAAGTAGAAAGGACAAATGAAAAATCACGACGGGAGCTATTAGATAAACTTTACGTTCAAATCTCACATTGGAATGATCGGGCGATAAGACTCAAAAATTCTATTGGTTCGGACGCTGAGTTGACCCGAATTTTGGGATCAAATCGCAGATCTACGAAGTTATTAGAGGATAACCTTGATATCGAAATGAGAGGCGACAACACACCGGTAGCAAAAAACGATGGTGGTGCCATACCAAAATTTCAGTCCAAATCTACTTGCACGAAGATTATCGGTGCAATCCATAGAGACAAAGAGGACTCAGGCATGGCAGACGAAAGCCTTGGTGCAACTGCTTTATCACCTAATATAATAAACGTGAACATGACATCAAGTCCATCACCGTAACTCAGCTGTTGAAAAGTCAGAAACAATTCCCTCGCAAGTTCGTGAAAACAACGGTATAACAAATCAACAACGAAGATTGGATTTAATGAAACCACAGTCGTTTGCATACCGAAATGGTCAAACATTTGGTGTTTCGGATACTCAAAATATTCCGCAATTTTCTCTGAACTACCGATCAGTACAGGAAAATCTCTCGGAAAAATTTTCTGATCTACTAAATAGCTTAGCGACATCAAAAATTCGTCCATCTGTCCAAGTTCATTCTGAATATGAAAAAATAACTGCGGATTTCAATCGAATAAATATACACAGCAATAACCTTGTTCAACGCAGAGGTGGCCAAAATAATACAACTTTTGGAGATGCTAATCGGGATTCTAATGTATTCAGTAATAGGAAATTTGATCCAAGCGAAAAATTTTCAAAGTGGAGGAGCGGAGCGATTTTGTCCAATCCAACAGCAAACTGGAACAACATAAAAGAGGCAATGTTATCCTGGTTCTCTAATCCTGAACAGGAAGCAGAAACTCATCGTTATATTTACCGAAGGGTACAATCCACTAGAGAAACGGTGCAAAATTTTATCTATTGGACATAGAGATCCATAATAATCGGCTAATAAGAAAACTTTGCGAATCAGAGCTTCTCGACGTAGTGAAAAGTAACCTCCTGCCTGCTTATCGTGACAAAATAATAAATGTTCAGGTTACTTCAATCAATCAATTAAGAATTCTCGCTGAATCTTATGAAAATTTGTGGACACAGTCTGGCTATGATCCTAGAACGATCTATCAGCCGAAACGAATGTCTCACGTGAATGAAATTCAAGGTGTCACACAAACAGCTGAGTACAATGACTTTAATTGTGTCGATGCTCTTAACAGTTTCAATAATAAAGTTCAGTTTATCGTATGTTGGAATTATAGGGATCTGGGGCATTATTATTAAGATTGTCCTCGTGACCTATTACAAGTCTTTTGTTTTGGCTGTGGACAACAAAACGTTCAAAAAATAAATTGTACCAATTATAGGTTCCACAATAACTCGGAAAACATGAGATCGGGCTTTGCCAGAGCTGGGATGCAAAGTCCGCAACAAAACCAGAATGCATCCAGATTCAACAAATCTTTACAAACGGGGAAACCCCTCATTTAACTTCAACAACTAGTCCCAATAGTTCAACTTTTCCCGGACCACACCATGATCCCGAATTTGTCCACGATAAATCTAAATTTTTTAATGCAAAACAATCTTAAAATTGGTTCAAACTAAATCTTCAAAGAAATCGTCACGTGTGCTTAAATATTTCACTGCTAAGAAAAAATTATACCGCGAATGCGCAGCCACCACTCTGGGCTCACCTTCAATGGAAACTGATATTAGGCCCTATTTAAACGCTAGTATATGTGGAAAAACAGTGTACGGATTGCTTGATAGTGGAGCAGGCATCAGCATTCTGGGTAAAGAGTCAATTAATTTTCTGGTGGATATCAATCCAAAATTCCATAAAATGAATGCGTCGGCTAAAACTGCTGACGGCAATATAAGAATAAAACTCGATATATAACAATTTTTATAGTTCCTTCCGTTCAAAATTATTTATACTTGGGTATAAACTTCTGGCATTCATTTGGTATTGCCTCTATAATGGTTGATGAACTCGGTACCAGAGAAATTGAAGATAAGATGAATAAACTGACGGCGGATCAAACGGCAAGGCTTAATCTAGTGAAAGATTCATTTCCTTCTTTTACTAAATTGGGTCTAGGTTGCACTCATTTGCATGAGCATAAAATTGATGTTGGATCGGCGCTTCCAATTAAACAGCGATACTTTCCTTTTTCTCCAATAGTATAAAAGCGATTATATTCAAAAGTTGATCGGATCCTCTCACTTAACGTGATAGAGTTAAGCCAAAACCCATGGTCATCACCTGTCGTTTTGGTCAAGAAGTCGAATGGCAAGTCCAGACTGTGCCTTGATTGACGAAAGCTGAACGCGGTCACGGTAAAAGACTCGTACCCACTTCCAAATATAAATGGTTTGCTATCTCGACTTAAGAACACCAGATACATAACGGCCCTCGATTTAAAAGATGCCTTTTGGCAAATTCCGTTGGAACAAATTTCAAGAGAAAAGATGGCGTTTACGGTTCCCGGTCGGCCGCTCTACCAGTTTAGAGTGATGCCGTTCGGGCTCTGCAATGCTGCTCAGGCAATGAGCCGCCTAATGCACAGAGTTGTTTCAACGGAATTGCACGATCGGGTCTTTGTGTACTTGGATGACCTGTTGACTGTGACCCCTAGCTTTGACGAATATATTCAGCTCCTATCTCTTGTCGCTAGCCTTATCACTAATGGACCGCCGGATTGACAATTAATGCCGAGAAAAGTTTCTTTTGCATGAAGGAGATTAGGTATCTTGGATACGTGGTTGGAGAAAAAGGTCTCCGAAGTGACCCTGAGAAAGTAGAAGCTATTGTCAATTTTCCGATCCCAAAGTCGGTGAAACAAATAAGGCAGAGATTTATTCCCAACTACGCCCAAGTATCAGCCCCGATTTCAGATATTTTGAAAAAATGGATGCTCAAAATGCTTTTGAGCGATTAAAATGTCTGTTGTCTACTGCTCCTGTGCTCACGAACCCGGATTATTTAAGGCAATTCTTTATTAGCTGCGATGCGAGCACGGAAGGACTTGGAGGGGTCTTGTTTCAAAAGTGCGAACTGGAGGGTCTGGCTGCCGTTCTATCAATTAAAAAATTTCGCCAGTACGTGGAAGGCTACAGATTCGTGTTGATTACTGACCATGCCAGTCTGAAGTGGCTAATGAATATGCGCGATCTGACCAGCCGATTGGCAAAATGGAGCCTTTACCTGCAATGCTTTGATTTTGAAATTGTTCATCAAAAAGGTAAAGACAATGTAGTGGCGGATACGCTCTCAAGGATACATTGTGATACAGCTGAGGAACTTAAGTTGCACCAAACAGTTTGCGTAGAGAAGATAGACCTCAAATCTCCAGCCTTTATTGATGATGGTTATACCACTATTAAAAATAACGTAGCTGCTAAACCCCTCCAGTATCCTAATTTACGGATTTCAAATGACCGCCTTTATATTAGGATAGAATCTAACTCCAAGGATGTGATTCTCGATGTGCCCGTTTCGAAATTGTGGATACCTGAGCCTTTGATTCCGGAACAAATTAAAAATGAGCATGTTGAGCCAACTGCAGCTCACGGAAGTATAAAGAAAACGTTAACCAGACTAAGGAAGCTTTCCTATTGGCCGAAAATGGCAAAGGACGTTATTTAGCCAATGCTGATTGGGTTTTTTTTCGTCGCAAACGAAATTTAAATTATATTGTCTTGCCGCTCTACGATCGTCTCAATGCTGGTAATAAACTACATTACTTAAAAATAAACGTCCGTTCCGCAATATAATATCGAACTGCTAATTATTGAAAAGCGAAATAATAAGTTTCACTCCTTCCTCAGTGTAATAATGTCTTTCCTCTTTCTTCCATGTCTTTCCTTTAATTACATTTTAAGGATTAAAGATAATTAGGAACTTAAAAAACACCTAGGGAAACTGCCTATGTCATACGAGTATTTTACTCCACTGAGACAGCCGAAATTTGTAATTTATTTGTATCATATTTTGAGTCAGGTTATCAACCTCCCATAACTTCGACTGCTACTCGCTCCAGTATAAGTGATGGCTCCTAATTTAACCAATTGTCATTTATGAGGGAAAAATCTTTGATTACTTAACCCGTGCCAACATTAACAAGAGTGCGAGAGTGAGGTTTAGCGGTACCACTAACTGCCATTTTCCATGATAGCTTGTGGACTGCAGTCACTTCAAACCCTGAGAAACTTCCCATATTCGTCCGATTTTAAAGTAGAGAAAACGAGTCAGGTCGATAACTACCGCGGTATTACAATACCCTTCACCATTCCAAAGTTCTTTCAACTTTTCTATTCTTTCAACTGAAAATTTTTATTTCAAGGGCGCAGCATTTTTTGCAGGTAGATCGACCGTTACTTGCTTGGTTTCTCTCTATGTACATTTATATAATAAAATTGAAAACATGCAACAAGTTGATTTTATAAGTGCTGACTTTTTAAAAGCTTTAGATAAGATTTATCATCCAATGCTTATCAATAAGCTAAATAAGGTGAACTGTCATTACTACACAATCTTATTTATTCCAAAGTTTGCAGTTTATTAAAATTCAATTTTTATTTAAAACCACCAGATTGTGAATGTACATGATGAAAGCACACTTCAACTTTCATTTTAACCCTATTAACGTAAGCACGATAAATTATGATCCTAAAAATTATGAACCATAAATTATACTCCATTGTCCTATCCCAACCTTTTATTCTCAAATGAAAGGGGCAACGCCTAAGCGAACTTTAGTGTTACTGTAAGAGAATAAAATAGAATAAAATTAGTGCAGTTCGACGGCATTATAATTTGATTCATTAATCATATCGTCTTTTACCGTTCAATACTGATGCTGTTGATTGATCACTCAATAAAATTTTCCGAATGTTAAGTTTTCCAAATTATACTGGTGAAGTTTTTGTTTTAGAGCTTTAGTTCCGCTTGATTCATTTGATACATCATAGTGGTCTTGATTTTCACTATTTTGCAAAACATTTAATCACTTTAGTAATGCATTTATCACCAGTCAAAGTTCTTTGTTTCTTGTTTCAGTTAGTTGTTCTATTACAAAGCGACTTATTAATGTATCCAAATACACTGAATAAATTATTTTTCTAGTAAGCCACAAAATGAATATTCTTTTAAAATTATTGAATCACGGAAATCTTCTCCTTGCTAAACACTCGATTTTTAGGATATAAGCTCATTTACAATCGAGCTAGTAACAAGTGATGGACAACATAAATACCAAACTATAAAAAACAAAAATGATTGGTTTTAGCCCGGGTGTTACATCACCCCATCAATGTTGGAAGTTCCTCGTTTTAGATTCTGTTTCATTCCTCTTCTTACTCCCCGTCAATGAACTTTTAGCAATGACATTATTGATTTAACGGTTTAACAACAAATTTTGATTGAAATTTTGAAAAAATCAATAAATTTACTAAATAAATAAAAATTTAACTTCCTACCGACTTGCCAACTACAAAATGCCAACTTCGAATACAGAGAATCTATTCGTGTATTTAGTTCGAAAGTATTCGCATCTTTGAAGTATTGGATTCTTATTTGAACTAAATCGGATTCGTTCGATTCTTATTTAGGTAAATCAAATACGTTCACAAACAGCCCTTTAAATTTTATCGAACTTAAGATACATTTCCGCTAGGTGCGGATATTGTTTTAAGAGATAAAGTAGTTCGACACGTTATTCGTTCTTATAATCGGAAAAACAGAATCTGAACTTCAGGAACATTCCAATTCATAAAAGAAATTATAATAATTCTGTAACCGTACCTATAAATCAAATTGCACCAAGACAACCGTACATTCCACAAAGAAATTCTGGAGCGATGCCACTACAAGTCTACAACAGAGGAACATGGCAAATAATATTCAACACCAAGCCAATCCCGTTCCGCCTAGACCAAACAATCCTAAACCACCGGTACCAATGAGGTTGACCCATCGGTGCAAACAAGGCAGGTCAATTACAGCAATCGCCCGAACTACCAAAATAATCAACAATTCAAACGGGAAAACTCGTATCAAAATGAACCACGGAAACTACAGAGAATTAATCACATGGAAACTCAAGAGGAAGTGGAGGATCATTATAACCAACTAGTGGAAGAAAATTTCGAAGAGGGAATAGCTGATCACGATGAGCCATTAGAAGAAAATCCGGAACTAAATTTGATAATGGATGGCTCTCTAGCATACCATATATAGAATATAAACTTAAAGATGACAGCATACTAAAATTCCTAATCAACACCGGAGCTAATAAAAATTTTGTAAAGCCAGAATTAGCTAAAACCGCTGGCCCAACTAACGTTCAATTTAAAATCAGATCAGCAGCAGGAGATATAGGGATCAGCAAAAAAATTAGCGGACAATTTTTCAAAAGCTTAGACATCAGCAAGGTGATTGATATCACCGAACATCAAAATTCCACTCTACGAAAAAAGATCACATCAGGTCAACAATATTGAAATTCGCGACAATCATCTGTTACCGAACACGAAGCAAAAACTCCTTTAACTGGCAAAATACAAAATTCATAATTTTAAATTCAAAATTCAAAATTAAGAATTAAAAATTCAAAATTTAAAATTTAAAATTAAAAATTTCAAATTCAAAATGCAAAATTCATAATTTTAAATACAAAATTCATAATTAAGAATTCAAAAATAAAAATTAAAAAATTAAAATTATAAATTGTAAATTAAAAATTAAAAATTATAAATTAAAAATAAAAAATTCAAATTTAAAAATTTAAAATTAGAATTAAAAATAGAAAATTCAAAATAAAAAATTAACAATTAAAATTAAAAAATTAAAAATTTAAAATTAAATTTTAAAACTTATAAATGAAAAATTAAATAATAAATATTAAAAATTCAAAAATTAAAAATTAACAATTCAATATTAAAAATTAAATTTTAAAATTTCAGAATTCAAAATTCAATATTCAAATTTCAAAATTCAAAATTAAAAACATAAAATTATAAATTTAAAATTTAAAATTGACAATATTTAAACTAGAAATTAAAAAAAATAAAAATATTTTTTAAAAATTTCAAATTCCCAATTTTAAATTAAAACTTTAATTTAGATAAAAATGTCACAGTTACAACTACAACCGGAAGACGGATTCATAAAGCCCATATAAAAAACCTAACACAATAATTTTTCAATTCCAGCACTTGGCTTTTGGGTCAATCAATGCCAATGAGCGTCTACGAGTGCAACACCCCATTAGTAACATTGAAGCAAGGCAATGGAAAAATCATCAGTGGGAATTTCAAACTAATTCATATCATCAATTTGGGAAACTACGAAGAACTAATTGATTGAATTACACCAACGATCAACAAAATGCATCAAGAAAGCAAACTTCGACCTCAGTTGGTCCATCAAATAAATCAAATAGGGCAATTTATTTCGGAACTCAAAGGACATAATACCAGAGCCAAACGATCAATCAACTGAATCGGGAGCGCATGGAAGTGGATCGCGGGATCGCCTGATGCCACAAATTGGGATCAGATCGTTAAAAGTCAAAACCAAATTATCACTAATAACAACCAACAGTATAAAATTAACAAAGCCTTAATGGACACAACAAACCAAATGCTCATCGAATTCAATAAGATTATGAACCATGTAAATGATGACTCGGATGATAAACTGCAACAAATTCTATTCAATCGACTTCTTATTATCAAAGAGGAAATAAAAGAGATAGTTAGAGCAGCGCAACTAGCAAAAGCAAAAATCATCAACACTAACTTATTGGACCAGATGGAAATTAGCCGCTTAATAACGGAAGTAGAAACGCTTCCATATTCCACAATTCTCTGCGTTGTATCAATACCCAAAACAAATAAAGAAGACTACAACCACGTCATCATAAGATCAACAATAGACAAAATAAACAGGTACACCTAGAATTCAACGAATTACTACTCAACCAGAACCAGTTATTTGGAATTGCTCGGAAATGCAACCTTTTCCGTGAGACAACAATTTGCGAATTGAATTGCCTAAAAGAACTAAAGGCAGATCATTGCATTAACCAGCTAATAAGGGGTGCCAACGCCAACTGCGAATTTCAATTCAACAAAAATCAAATCATCGAAAGATTGAACGAAAACATAGTATTTTTAAGCAACTTCAACGGAAATGTTGCCTATAACAACACTAGCAAATATTTGAAAGGAAGTTTTCTGTTGCAATAAAGCAACGAAACAATAAAAATTAATGACGCAACATTTACCAACAAAGAAGAAAAAACATTCCAAATCCTGCCATCGGTATAACGAACAAATATCACAGAGAAGGGCATCAAAATCGATTCGGGATACCTGCACAACTTGTATATGAAAAACGTTGAACAGCTACAGGAGATTTTAGCACTGAGTGCTTTTCACAAAAACAATTTTTTATGTTTTTTAAAATTATTTATAATTTTTTATTTAATTGAATTTATTTAATTCTAATATATTTAATTTTAATTAATAAAATTTCATTTATTTAAATTTAGTTGTTATTAATTTTTAATTTATTAAATTTCACCACCACTGTACACGCGTATTATACGTTTCGAGAATTTAAACAAGACTGTTTTATATCAACCAAAACTGGAAAAATCAATAAATAGAAATGAAAGAGACATCACGACGTTTTTCTTGTTGTACTTGTTCTTGTGTTTTGAGTATGCATACTGTGAACGCTAGGTGTCTGGTTCCATTTCGCTTTCGGAAGATGTCGTTTGTGAATGTTGAGAATAACAACCATATGTGCGGTTTTTTATAATTGGGAAGCAAGCTTAATATTTAAATGAATGAGTTGAATTGCAGTTGCTTCGATCAATTTCACAAATAAATTTCAAAGTTAAATTTATGTTTTGTGTTGTAAATAATTTATTGTGGTGTATGAGACGCCACAAGATATGTATTTAACGACAACAAATAATCGATTTTGGTATTATTTTTGTCATTTGCGGTTCAATCCTCATGGTCTTCGTCAACAAAGTAAGCGTCAAACGCTAAAGACGGATGATGCAAATTCAACAAGATGAAAATTCTAATAGAGTACCAGGGATTCAACCTATCAGCCTAAATTTATGACTTACGGGACGTGGATCTTTAAGGAGGGAGGAGTTAACGCTTACATAAATATCACGGGTAAGCAACTTGTAAATTCCTGATAATATAAAAATATTATGAGAAAATAATTGTAATTGAAAACCTTTTTAGATAAATGCTAAATTAACAAATGCTGTAACATATAATTAGACACCTTTTAAATCATTTTTAACGTGTAAAATCATGTTAGGAATTTTCATGTGAAAATATTTGAACTCGACACCCGCCATGCCGTGTGCCGAATTTTCTATTCAAGTTTTTAAATAAAAAATATTGTAAGATCAGTTGTAAAAGTTTTGTAGAAGAAAGAACATTAAAAATAAGTCATTTTTTTTATATCTCTACGAAACAACTCCGTTAACTTTGATTTAACGGCTTAACAACAACATAACTTGAAAATTAAAATTGAAATTTTAGAAAAATTCAATAAATTTACTAAATAAATAAAAATTTTACTTCCTACCGACTTGCAAGTCGAAGCCATCTACAAAATACCATCTTCGAATAGAGAGAAGCTATTCGTGTATTTGGTTCGATAGTATTCGTATCTTCGAAGTATTGGATTCTTATTTGAATTAAATCGGATTCGTTCGAATCTTATTTAGGTACATTAACAAATAACCCTTCAAATTTTATCGAACTTAGGATACATTTCCGCTACTTGCGGATATTGTTTGAAGAGATAAAGTAGTTCGACACGTTCTTCGTTCTTATAATCGGATCACAAACACGCCAAGGAGTCGGCACTGGTGGAAGGAGGATCTCGTGCGAAATCGCCTATTCGATGGATTGACGATGTATAAAGGGTTTCGAGTGGATCGAGGTATTTTGAAGAGCATCCTTCAGTTTTAGTCATTTGAGGATTTATCTTAAATTATGGGCCTGCTCGAATACTGTGGTAATAATTTCCTCGTTATAGTTTTTGACACAATGCTCCTTTGGATTTAAACATAAAATTACATAATTTAAACTTTATAAAATTAAATTTAAATTTATTAATATTATGTACAAAGACAATTAAAATCTAAACTTGTTGAAAGTATTTTATTTAGTGACCCGCCATAAAATAGTGTTTACTATGTGTTATACTATTGCTATATGTAGCACCAGATTTTACACGGTTAGAATATTGCTTATTTCTCGAAAAGAAGAAATATAAATTAGTGAACCTTTAGTGAATTTATAGTTTCACGGCAATTAATGTGATATGTGACTGGCCCAAGTTGATATTAAGTTTATTATAAAAATTACTCATTTTCAGTCTCATTTTCATCTTAGAATTATTTGTGGGACCGGAAATGAACCGTATTGCATGATTGTTTGCTAATATTCATCACTTTCATCGTCATAGTATTCGGGCAGCCAAAAGAGCGAAGTAGAATGTTTTAACTTTAAAAAGGTGAAAAGCTGCAACGAGATAATAACTACCACAATATTCGAGCATGAACATTTTTTAATATGTTAACTACTTATCTAAATTATTTTTAGGGTGAATTATATTACAGTTTGAATTGTCATTTACTTCTAAAATTGCAAAATTTAAGCTTTTATTTCCATATTTATTTATATTTTCATGACCAACATACTTGGTGAGAAAGTTATGTTGGAACCTTTAACCTGACGTATCCTAGAGAAAAATGATCAAAACAACTAAGTAGGTAAAGGTTCAACCCAAAAGAGCAGCATGCCAGCTGCCTGTAATCGATCAATTACCATACGTTTTAATATCATTTAGTATATAGGAAGTTTCTGTTCAATGAAATTTTATGTTTTATTAATTTTTTTGTTGAATGTTAATTAATTTATGTAATTTCTAATATGCTACCGGTGGTTAGACCATTTTAATTGTATTTCGATTAGCACGAGAAGTATGTTAGTATTTACGAACAGTAATTCAACTAAACCGACTAACAGACATAATTCTATTTATTTAATTAAATGATTTTTAATATGTTTTTCATATTCATAAGCTCATCAGTTCGAAACTGGATTGAATTCTCTTACAATCTTCGAAACATATTAAAAAAAAATAAATTTTATGATTTAATGTAATTTATAAGACATTGACTTTAAAAAGTTAATTTATCTCTGGCAAATAATATGAAATTTCTAAGTTTTCAGTTTACACATAAATAAGTAAACAGTTTAATTCGCTTAGTCTCATCTATAACAACTTCATCAAATATATTTTCAACCTCATCATTTTATTCCATATAAAAACAAAACTCAATTTTCCATTTTCTTCTTGTTATCCGGTACTTTGTCTTTTAAAACTCAATAAAATAATATTTTTTTTTTTATTTAGTTTTAGTTTACTTTCTTATATATACCAAAGACAACTCAATTTATTTTTTGATGTCATTTTCTCGACATTTATAACCTCCATCATCAACAAAGAGATAAGTGTATATTCCATGTTTTTTTTTTTGTCAATTATTTTTTATTTCAACGGAAAATTCAATTGAATTTCATATATAAATTTAATAATATTTTCATAGTTCTATTTAATACTAACATTATACTGGCCGTTTCTCATTTTCCAAAGAAAATTCACACCATCAAATCATTTTTCTGCAACGGTGTAGTGGGTTGGTCGGATGATTCAATCACCATACATTTTAATTAACATATCGAATCGATAGCACAAGTTTTTTTGTTTTTGAAAAAAAATTCGAAGCAAACTCACAATAATGAATAACAGAATAATTTTGTTTTGTTATATGAAAATATAAATCTGCCATTAATTCCATTTTAATTGGATCGAAAAAAAAAAAAGGTTTGAATGCGAACAAATCATTATGATTATGATCTATTGTGTATTCGGTTGTGGTTGTTAAAATGTTAACATACTAGAATATTCAAACTGTTAATCTAAATAATTCCGAGACGGAACAATGCCATTCACAACTATGTGTATACACATATAATACATGTGTATACAATTTTAGATTGATTATCTCATTCAGTTGTAAAACCAACAAATAAAAAAAAACGCCACTTGAATCCTTTTTTTATCGAAGTTTTCAATTTAAACAAAATCCACTTGAAGATTGAATACAAAAATATTTCTCGTCATTCGAACACAATACACGAGGTAAGATTGTTTCGTTTTTGTTTGTTTGGCTTCAATTCCGTATAACAATCAAATTGAAACTTTTTTTTTTTTTTCTCTAACAATAGTAAATTGTATTTATAATAACAAAATATCAATTGAACATGTCAAATTAATAATGTTAAAGTACAAAAACAAATATTGTATTTTGCTCAATGAAAAGCCTAAAAGCGTGAATCGTCCGCGTGTTGAGAATTTAGGTGTTCAAGAATTGCCTTATTAAATCATTTTAAAAGTTGAATTCTCCTACATAATAATAATACATCTCTATTCCACCCAAAACAAAAAAGAAACTCATTTTCCATCATCAACACCGCATCTCATCATCAACTCCATCACCTTCATATATCGTCAAAATATAGAAAACAATAAAAACAACTAAGAAATAAAAACAAAAATCTGATGTACGTCTGTCAAGTGCAATTTAATTCACAAATTTTGATGTTTTGTTTCTGTTTCGATTCCAAAAAAACGAAAAACATGAAGAGAACGAGAAGCATGAAACATCAAAATTTACAAAGTGGCATTTTTAAGTAATCACATTAAGAGCATTGTGTGATTGCCATCTGTCTGTTTTGATCTAAAATTAATTTTTCGTTAACATTTATTTTATATTGTTCAACTACATAGGATTAAAGGTGGATATTATAATTCAAGTATATGATCGCATATTAGAAGTGTGTATGTACACGTTAAAAAATTTAAGAAAATCGTTCGTCATTTTACCAACTTAGTACTAGAAGTCCAATACAATAAGCCAAAGAGGTAATTTTTTCAATAAAGAGCTTTGAATAGTTTTTTCCGAGTTTTTCTCAACCGATAATTGTTTGTTTCTAAAGCTGGTACGCACTAGATGTGAAATGAAAATTTACATATTAACATAACAGAAAATTGCACAAATAAAAATTTCACAGCTAAATTTCACCCTGTAGTACGCGGTATTGCTAGCGAAATCGAGCTTTTCCTATTTTAAATTAGATGTTAGTTTATGTGTAGTAGAGTTTGGAAAGCATTTGGCTATGATTTAGAAAGGCGAAACAAACCGAATCGAGTTTTCCAAGTGATCAGACGTTTGTTTATTTTTCTCTGATTTGAAAATTTTAAAAAATAATTTGAATTCGATTTTGTGAAATAAATATTATAATTTAATATTTAATATTATTAACTATGTACTATGTGTTGTGTAAATATTAGTGTTTGGTGAATAAGTTTTTAAACAGTGTAAATATTAATTTGACAATAGTGTAAATATTAATTTGACATTGCCATTTCTATTTCTTTCTCTTGTTCTGTTATTGTGTTAATATCATAATATGGAATGCGGTAAATGCAGCTTGGCGTTTACTAATAATCAAATGATTAGCTGCTCTGGATTTTGTAGTAACACTTTCCACTATGGATGCGCTGAGGTTGATCGTGTTGCATATAATCTAACTTTGAAATGCCCAAATATCATGTGGTTCTGCTGCGATTGCCGTGACCTTTTAAAAAATAAAGCATTTCTTAAATTAATTAAACATAATTTGAGTGATGATAATGCTCAGCATTCCTTCATTGAAAAGTTGCTTGATGAGGTTTCCTCGCTTAAACAAAAGATCGGCATGATGTTGGATTGTTTACCTCAGTTGAGATCAACTAATGTTATTACATATATGCCTGTAAATTCCTCTGTAGGTGTGAATGAAGATTTAGCTGTGGTTACATCGCCTTTAACTAATGACGACGATCAAAATCCAGTATTTTCCAGTCCTACTAATTTCGGTGCTTCTTGTACGACATTTGCTGAAGTGGTAAAAAATCCTGTAGTTGTGCCTGTTGCAGCATCGAATGCACTTGCTTCTCACGGTGGTGCTCCGGATCAACCAAGCAAATGTATGAATGCTAGTGAAGTTGGAGTTAAAACTCCACAGCGCGTAGTCACTAAATCTATTTGTGGTACTAAAAATGTTCCGAATAATTTTGGTATACAAACGGTTACTCCAATATTTTGGATACATATTTCAAGATTTGCTTCTAATACTCCTGAGGACGACATCCTGGCTATGGCAAAAACTTGTTTAGATACAGATAACTGTAAAATTTCTAAATTAGTCCCAAAGAATCACAATCTGAATGATTTGGAATATGTGTGCTTCAAATTGGGGTTTAAGGAAGAATTGCGTGGTAAGGCTCTGGATCCTGCTACTTGGCCAATTGGTATTTTGGTTAGAAAATTTGACAAAAAAAATTTTCGGGCATCTCTAACTCCACGTGTGAAATTTCGGATACCAGCTGTAATCGACACACCACTTGTTTAGATGACAACATTTTTTTACATAATTATAATATGTATACGGGCTCAATCGATGAAGCTAATCAAGCTGTTCCAGGTGATAATTTGCAGGTACATAACAATTCTTGTTTAAAGTTTGGTCATTTGAATGTGCGCAGCTTGGTAAAACATTTTGATGACATAACTATTATTTTACAAACATATCAATTTGATATTCTTGCCTTGACTGAGACTTTGCTTAGTAGTAAGATTTCTAAGAAGTCGCTTCAAATTAATAATTATAAACTGCTACGATCTGATCGAATAAATAATAATTGGGGTGGAGTTGGTCTTTATTTTTGGGCCACTTTTAAGGTTAAAAAAATATTCTCTGGTTCTTTGGGTAAAGTAGAATATCTAGCATCTGAACTTACTGGGAGTTTTGGTAAAATGTTAATTTTGGTTATTTACAACCCACCTCCTGCTTGTAGTAATGATATTAACAGTTTACAAACAATTTTTGCTGAATACCTAATAAGCTATGAAAAGATTTTCTGCTGTGGTGATTTTAACTTCAATATGATGGTTAATAATCAACTAGAAGCTTGTTTGAATTTGCATAATTTATGTTATTTACCTTATAGACCCACTAGGATCAACAGTCTTTTGGATCTGATAATTTTGTACGTACCTGATAGACATAATATTATTTCATTTGGCCAGGCTGCTGTTTCTGCTATTTCTGATCATGATTTGATTTTTGCATCTTATAAGTTTTCTCGTACTAGGGATCAAATTTCTTATACTGTTGTTCCTGATTATAAAGCTATCAATCACGAGCATTTTGTAAATAATTTCTTTTCGTTAGATTGGTTTAATATGTACAACTATTCCGATGTGAATGAAATCCTTGATATATTTAATTCAAATTTCTTACATTTAGATTTAGCTTGTGTACCCCGGAAAAGTATCATTAATAAATGCCCTACTGCACCATGGTTAAATTCATGTATATTAAATTTAATGAAATGTAGGGATTTGGCTCATAAAAAATATAAATTGTATGGGTTGGATGCTGATTTGACAGCTTTTAAATTTTTTAGGAATAAAACTGTTAAAGGCATCAATCAACCTAAACAAAAATTTTATTTTGAGAATGCTCATAACTCTAAGACAACGTGGAATAATTTAAAAAAACTAGGTGTTTCAAGCTCTACAGGTGATGCAGCCATTGAATTTTCTGCGGAACAAATTTTGTCTTGGATTTGTAATATTTGTGATTCTACTGGGGTTTTGCCTTTACCTGATATTGATTTCTGTAGTTCTGAAAATGATGCCTTTGTATTTGATTGCGTTGATGAACTTATAGTGTTGAATGCGATTCGTGCAATTAAATCAGATTCGAAAGCTTAAGATATGGTAGACTTCAAGGTACTAAAATTATTTATTGAATCTGTTCCTGCCTCTTATAACATTCATTATAAATCAATGTTTGACAAAGTCTGTGTTTCCTGATTTATGGAAGATAGCTTCTATCACACCACTACCTAAAAAGGATGTTATTTCTGGTATTGGTGATATACGTCCAATTAGTATTTTGTCTGCTCTATCTAAGGTCTTGGAAAAAGTTATGCAATTGCAGATCCAGGAGCACCTTAATAAATTTGATTTTCTTTGTAAATATCAATCCGGGTACAAATCCGGCTGTAGCACTACTACAGCCCTTGTACATATTGTTGATGATCTGTCGTCTACCTTAGACAGTAGAAATTCGATGGCTATTTTGGTGCTCTTGGATTTTTCTAAGGCATTTGATTGTGTTAATCATATCCAGTTGTTACAGAAGCTATATTTGTATTATAAGTTTTCCAATTCTGCTATTATGTTGATGCATTCGTATTTATGTAATCGTAAGCAGTTTGTGAGGTGTGGTGATGATCATTCTTGTATTGCGGGGATACTTGCTGGAGTGCCTCAAGGATCCATATTGGGTCCTTTGTTATTTTCTATTTATATAAATGATCTATCATGGCGAATCCTAAATTGTCGGTTTCATCTGTATGCCGACGATTTGCAACTGTATATTGGTGGTAACTTATCAGAATTGAATGAAATTGTTTTGCGACTTAATTCTGATCTTAGAAATATTTCTTTATGGGCCAAGAATAATTCACTTTCAATTAATCCAGGTAAAAGTAAAGCATTGTTTCTTTCTTGAAATACTTCTCTTAATATTAGACCTGTGCTTTATTTGGACAGTGATATCATCTCATTTGTTCCAACATTAAACAATTTAGGGCTTATACTGAACTCAAATCTTATACTTGGAACGACCATGTGCGCTCCTTGTGCCAGCGTATTAATTATAGCTTGTACACGCTTAGGTTGATAAAAAAGTGTTGCCCTGTTAACTTAAGAATTTATTTAATTAAAAGCTTGGTTGTACCCATTTTCAGCTATTGTGATGTAATTTATAACAAATGTGATAGTTCCTCAAGACGTATACTTGAGGTTACATTTAATAATTGTACTCGATATATTTATGATCTTAGAAAGTTTGATCATATCTCTGAGTATAAAGATATAATTCTTGGATGCGACTTGTTTCAATTTTACTGCTATAGGACTGCCGTTTTTATGTTTCGTATGTTAAATCGGGCATGCCATTGTATTTGCATGAAAAATTAAATTTTTCCCAGTCACTGCGCACAAAGAATGTTAACTTGCCTGTTAACAGAACTAATGTTAGGAATAATTCAGCATTGATAAATGCAATTATCACCTGGAACAGCTTGCCTTTGGAGCTAAAATTCATCAGTTCTCTAGGCTTATTTAAAAAGGGTCTGTTTAAATTGATAACTGAACATCGATAATATTTGTAAATATGATTGTTATTCAAAAGCTTCGGCTTATTTAACATTTTAATAAAATATTACTATTACTATTACTATTACTATTAAAGGCATATCATGTCACACAGCGCCAATTTTTACAAAGGTAGAAATATTTTCAACTAGAAAATAGCTCCATATTTATTAAAAGTGCTAATTTTTAAAACTAAAAAATGTAATAATTTAAAATGTTTCAATAAATTGAGCTAAATGAAAATGCCAATTTTCCAAAAAAATTATTGTGTTATTTTTGTAAACTGAAGGTAATGCATTACTTTTATAAGTACATAATGGATTATTTTTCGTATATTTCGTAAATCCAAACTGGATTTTTGGATACAATTTTGGAATATGACCGATTATGATGAAATTTTTAAGGTATTATGTAACCGATTATGATGAAATTTTTAAGGTATGATGTGAATGGAATTGTTAATGATTTTTGGATGGACTTTTAGAATATCGAAAATTATCCTGTACGAGTAACAAGGCTATTTTTTAAAAGATTATGATGGAATTGACAGACACGATGGAAATGGCATTCTTTAATTATTTTCAGATGAAATTAATGGAACTTGGTGATTTTTTACGATTATGATGAAATTCGACATGTACGGTGGAAATGGAATTTTTTAACGATTTTTGGTTAAAGTTTATTAATATGGAAAATTAGCTTGTTATTTGGCTATTATTTAATCGATTATGTTGAAATTAGACAGGTAATGGGTTAGAAATGGGATTTTTAAGTGATTTTTGGAAAATGGTCGATTAGCTTGTAACTTTGCTATTTATTAACCGATTATGATGAAATTTGACAGGTACGGTGGAAATGGAATTGTTACATGTGTTCTAGATAGATTTTTGAAATATGGCCAATTATCCTGTAACTTTTAAACGATTATGATGATGATGAAATTCGACAGGTACTATGGAAATGGCGTTCTTTAATTATTTTCAGATGAAATTAATGGAACTTGGTAATTTTCAATATTATTATGATGAAATTCGACAGCTACGGTGGAAATGGCATTCTTTAATGATTTTTGCAACTACAAAATGTTGCAATTACAAAATGTTGCAATTACAAAATGTTGCAACTACAAAATCATGCATAAAAAAATAGTGCACTTATTTTTCTTTTTAATAGGTGTCATTAATAAATCCTATATAATCCGCTCTTACGTGCGGCACGCAGTGCGACATGTTTGCTGATCCTGGCTCCTACGTCCCCCGAAATTTAAATGTAAAGACTCTCGGAGGGCTAAGCGGGGGAAGAGCGCAGCGACGTCCCGTGTGTCCGTGAGAGTTACCGAAGCCGTTAGCCTCTACGGTTTGGGATTAATAGATTCTGTATAATCCGCTCCTACGTGCGGCACGCAGTGCGACATGTTTGCTGATCCCGGCTCCTACGTCCCCCGAATAAATTCCCCATTTTCCAAAATTTATATTTTTGGTTATTTTCATTTCGTAACCGAAATCCCCATTTTCCATAATTTATAAAAAGCAAGATTTTAAATTCAAATCTAAAGCCCTAAAACGAAATTCAAATGTAATGCCCTCGGAGGGCTAAGCGGGAGGGAGTACAGCGACGTCCCGCGTGCCCGTGAGAGTTACCGAAGCCGTTAGCCTCTTCAGTTCGGGATTAATAGATTCTATATAATCCGCTCCTACGTGCGGCACGCAGTGCGAAATGTTTGCTGATCCCGGCTCCTACGTCCCCCGAATAAATTTCCCATTTTCCAAAATTTATATTTTTGGTTATTTTCATTTCGTAACCGAAATCCTCAATTTCCAGAATTTATAAAAACAAGATTTTAAATTCAAATCTAAAGCCCCTCGGAGGGCTAAGCGGGGAGGTGAGCTTAACGAAAATACTATTAAAATAGAAAAATAATGCGTTTAACCGAAAATATTTTTATTAATTTGGGCACGCGCCCGAATTAATAAAAATATTTTCGGTTAACTTGGCTATTTATTAACCGATTATGATGAAATTCCTCAATTAATGGGATAGAAATGGGATTGTTAAATGTGTTTTGCATACATTTTTGGAATATGGCCAAATATTTAGCCTGTAACATGGCTATTTTTAAACGATTATGATGAAATTCGACGGCTACAATTAAGCTCCTTTTTTTCGAACATTTGGATATTTTTATTATTTTCATCGTTAAATTAAATAATCCCTTTTCGTAAATTTATAAATATTTTGTTATTTTCATTTCGTTTATTCGAATGGATGAAGCGAAATAATTTTAAATATTACAGTTGTGATGTATTTACGGAATTAATCACCTATAGGTATAGGGTAATGGGAATTTGTGGTGATATAGCCACACGTCTGCCAAAAATATAACTATAAATTCTAAAAAATGGAGAATTTAGTTAACCGGCATTTTTCGTATAACCAGTGTGCTGATTTTTATGAAATTAAAGCTGCTAAATATCTTCGCCATCCTCATTAATATATTTAATCCTTTATAAGTTACTGTCTATGTAAAATTATTTGATTTTAAAATTCCAATGACAGTATTTTTGAAAGTTATTGGTGATAATAATTTTAGTAATAGTCCTAGCATGCTTTGCGTTTAAATTTTTTACCAAGAGTAGGCTATGTAAATAGGAAAAACAGTTTTTTGTTAGTTTGTGCGATTTTTTTGATAATTATCATTCAAATTTTATTCAAACATTAATTCAACGTGATTATTCAGTTATGAATTCTTTAAAAAATACAATTATTAAGTATCAGCAGGAGTTGGATTGTATTGTAAAAATACTGAGGAAGAAAGAGGGAGTGGTTAATAAATTGTTTTTAGTTAATATTATTAACCACAACAACATTTTTTTTAATTTTTTGGCGGATTGTGGTTCAATTCACAAGACATTGTTATGTCATAAATGTGGTAATTTTTTCAAATTATTGAATAACCAACATTTGGAGAAGATGATGTGGTGTTGCAACAAGCAGGCTGACGGGGTTAGATGCAATATTCGACAAAGCATTCGCCTTAATTCGTGGTTTAGTCGGAGTAAACTAGAATTAGAGCTGATAATGCTGATTACATACGACATATTACATAAGTCAGGATCAACCGACTTGATGCAGGAATATAGTATTTCCTCAGCAACCGCCGCAGATTGGAACCAGGCGTTATAGTCGCAATAGACGAGAGCAAATTTGGAAAACGGAAATACCATCGTGGCCATCATGTCGAGGGGCAGTGGGTTTTCGGGGGGATCAAACGACTTTCAGGAAAGTGTTTCCTACAAAAAGTTAATGTTCGTGACCGAATAACTTTAATTGCATTGATCAAAACATTTATTCTGCCCGGAACCATAAAATCTCGGATTGTTGGAAAGCATACGATCGTTTGGGCGAGGAGGGCTATATTCATCTAACAGTGAACCATAGCATATTTTTGTTAATGAGGAGACTCGTGCTCACACCAACACGATAGAAAGCACATGGAGGCATGTGAAAGCCAGTTTGCCAATTTACAATAGGCAAATTGATTTTTCATACTATTTAGCAGAATTTATGTTTAGAAAATTATGTGTGGCGAGGAATGAAGACGTGTTTAGTGTTTTTTTTGGACATAATTCGAAATAACGATTATTCGTAAAAAAATGTAAATTGTTAAATGTTGGTGTGAATTGTGTGTGAATTGTGGATTAGGCCTATTGGGGAAACCAAACAAAAAAAACGCGCGGTGCACTCTTTCCCATTCGGGACGCGTGGAAACGAGTGCATTTTTTATAGGAATTATAATGGAAATCTTCATTTTCCAGAATTTCTATTTTCGTTTCTGTTTAATAGAGATTTAATATAGATAATAAATAATAATAATAATATATTATGTAATATATAGATATATATTTAATGTATTTAAAATATTTAAACATAATGTTTTGGATTCCTCAATTTCTGATATCGAAATCTTGATCTACTCGGGCCACAATCTTTTGTTGTTGCTCCTCGTACGTTACATAGAGATCTTTAGATGAACTATACTATACTTCACAGAATTTAGAATTTCTAATAATTTTGATGTCTTGCCCATTTTTTCGTATAATTTGGTCATGTACCAGTCTACGTGACTAACCTCTTCCAGTTGTGAAGAACTATACAATATTTCACAGAGATCATAAGAAGGTATTGCTCATATTTTCGGATAAATTGGTCATGTGCTAGTCTACGTGGTCAAAATTATCCAGTTGTGATGAACTATACTATTTTTAACAGAATTTAGAATTTCTAATAATTTTGATGGTTTTAAAAATTGTTGGATCTCCGATCACAGAAATGTTCACATTGTGTTGCCTAAATTCTACGTGGTTAACCTTATCCAATTGTGATGAACTATACTATGCTTCACAAAATTTAGATTTTCCAATAATTTTGATATTTTTTTATTCGATCACAGAGATATCACAATGTCTTACTTAAATTTTCGGATAACTTGGCCATGTTAAACCTGTAGGAAGATGATGATGAACTGGAATTGGATCCTGGTTGCGTAAAATGGGAACCGTCAGCCGTAGATCAATGAAGTGCTCTTTCGTGGAAAGAAGGCATCCTGCAATTATACCTTAAATCCAGAAATACAGAGTTAGTTGAATTATTAGGATATGGCACAATCATGGCATCTTGCACAACCTGCTATAAATAAGCTATATAGCTAAAAGTAGATTGTGTAAGTGGGATTTGTTTGTGACTAGTAAATAAATAAATAAATAAATAAATGTGCCAGTCTACGTGGTCAACCTGATCCAATTGTGACGACCTATACTATACTTCACAGAATTTAGAATTTCTAATAATTTTGATGGTTTTAAAAATTGTTGTATCGCCGATCACAGAGATGTCCACAAGGTCTTGCCTATATTTTTGGATAACTTGGCCATGTGCCAGTCTACGTGACCAACCTGATCCAATTGTGATGAAATATACTTTACTTCACAGAATTTAGAATTTTAAATAATTTTGATGGTTTTAAAAATGTTTGTACATCCGATCACAGAGATGTTCACAATGTCTTGCCTAAATTTTCGGATAACTAGGCCATGTGCCAGTCTACGTTGTCAACCTTATCCAATTGTGATGAACTATACTATTCTTCACAGAATTTAGATTTTCTAATAATTTTGATGGTTTGAAAACTTGTTGTATCTCCGATCACAAAGATGTCACAATGTCTTACTTAAATTTTCGGATAACTTCGCCATGTGCCAGTCTATGTAGCCAACCTGACCCAGTTGTGATGAAATATACTATACTTCACAGAATTTAGAACATCCGATCACAGAGATGTCCACAAGGTCTTACCTATATTCTCGGAAAACTTGACCATGTGCCAGTTTACATGAGCAAATTAATTCAGTTGTGATGAACTATACTATACTTCGCAGAATGTAGAGTTTCTAATAATTTTGAAGATTTTATAAATTTTTGTATCTCCGATCACAGAGATGTCACAATGTCTTACTTAAATTTTCGGATAACTTCGCCATTGGCCAGTCTACGTTGGCAACTTGATCCAGTTGTGATGAACTATACTATACCTCACAGAATTTAGAATTTTAAATAATTTTGATGGTTTTAAAAATTGTTGTATCTCCGATCAAGGAGATGTCCACAAGGTCCTGCCTATATTTTGGGATAACTTGGCCATGTGCCAGTCTACGTGGTCAACCTAATCCAGTTGCGATGAGCTGTAATATACTTCACAGAATTTAGAATTTCTAATAATTTTCTAATAAGTTCCGGAATAAGGCTATCTAGGATGGAACCTATCTATTTTTGAACCGATTTCAATGACATTTGTGATGGAAGTGGGACTTTAATATTATTTTTCGATAAAGTTATGAAATATTGCCTGTTTGGTTAGAACTCAGCTATTCCTTAACTGACTTGGATTAAATTTGAGATGCACTACGGAATTGAGATTCTAAAATAATTTTTCTAAATCCGGGATCCTCCACTAACATTAGAAGTTTTACTGATGCCGCGCGTGACCTCACCCATTTTTTCTTATTTTCCTTTGATTGGGTTAAAATTTCCCGGCAGATGTATAGTAAATATATCAATATGAGAAACCTCAAAAGCTGCCAAACTCTCAAAAATATCAACAGGCAATATCATAAAAGCTATTGTTTATTGCAGTTGCCATAAACCATGCAGCTGTCGAGGTTTATTTGCTATGAGGCAGATCGAAAATCTGTAAAGAAATAATCAGTAATTCCCATTCTAATTGGCCATATTCCAGAACTTTATCTAAAAACTATTTTAGAATCCCATTTCGTCGGCAATACGAAGTATCTGAACCCTGTGACTCCCCACCGCTAAGCTACATTGCGTTCCGCAATACAATTTTCAACCCACCAAAGAAATTTAATCAAAAATTAAAATACGTGCATTTATCAAAAATTTTAAAATGCTACACACTCCATTGCTATAGCAGATATCATGAGACTAAGGAGTATCAGCGATAGAGCTTCTTTTCTCGAACACCGGAGTTAATTGCAATGCAATGAACCATGTGACCGTTTTTATATCATTTTACATAAAGTATTAAACTCTGTAAAATTTAGTATAGTTTATCACAATTGGATAAGGTTGACCACGTAGACTGGCATATGATCAAGTTATTCGACAATATGGCCTATCCCAGAATATGTGCAACCCCTTGTAGACAACTCTTCGGGACATTTCCAGAACCGGCGCTAAATAATTATTTAAACCATCAAAAATCAGTCAACTTTTAAATTATCTGAAATATAGTAATGTTCAACACAATTGGATGCTTTTGGTTAACGAAATAACAGATGGTTCAGCTATCTAAAAATGATGAAAAGAATCTGTTTGGTGGTACGAAAAATCTAAAATTACAACAAATTTAAATTTTCATATAATTTAAATCCAATTGGGTGATTAGATCGGTTGTACGATAGAAAGGCCGCATATGGCTGACAAATGATTGGCGAAACTATCCAAATTGTGTTGCGATTCCCATTCATCAGTACGGCGTGATATCAGACTGCTTACTATACGTGCTGATACAATGGTTTATGACGTGTATCGAAAATTCGAAATATCCTTACTTTATGAAATATAAGATTTAATAAAGTGTTTAAGATTTAATAAAGTGTACTTTCAAGTACTAATGTGTCAATATTTAAAGGATGTATCCAAAAATTCTCCGTACCTTATTACAGGCAGCATTTTGATATACCCGCTATAAGCA
This sequence comes from Tipula vernalis, assembly GCA_958295665.1. Taxonomy (NCBI): domain Eukaryota; kingdom Metazoa; phylum Arthropoda; class Insecta; order Diptera; family Tipulidae; genus Tipula; species Tipula vernalis. The sequence continues at coordinate 147,659,243 of OY282560.1, read as the reverse complement.
AAATTCATCAACCTAAAATCTCACCAAATCGGTGTGACTATTTTTAGGTGTAAAACCAAATGACGTCGGCGAATCCACACCTGTTAAGCAACGGTATTACTAAGCTTCACATGTAGGAGGAAAGAAAGAGTGCGTTGAGAAAGAGAACAACAAGAGTACGATTGTGCCTGGATGCTAGCAGGTTGAATGCAGCAACAAAAAAGGACACATACCTGATTCTGTTGGTAGACGTTTAACTCAGTCGACTGGATAAGACTGGTATAGGATAGGATAGATATCTCGGGCTTCGATCTTTCTTTCTTTGGATGCCTTTTGGCAAATCCATTTAAAATATATCGAATTTTTTATGAAATTTATTGAAACAATCAACCAATCTAAATGTGATAAAATTTCTGGAACTAAATAGAGTCCTGTGTTATTGATTAATTTTAGTGATAAAATTTTTGTGACGTGATTGTGACCCGAACTTGGTCATGGTTTCTACTTTTAGCTCTTCTTAACGAATTAGGTTGTCAAGAACCAAACCTGGGTACAATTTTCTTCATATTTAGCGATTACGTAATCCCCAACAGAAACCGATGGTTATTTGTTTTTGATGATTGCTTCCAAAATCACTTCGGTATGTGTGTTTTTTTTCCGCTAAATTTTAGTTGCCTTTTGTATTTTCGTTCTGCTTTCTCATTCTCCAGCTTATCCTTTTTCAATTTCTATTGGTATAAGTAAGAAATGAAAAGTTTGCCGTTGGCAACAGCTGGGGTTACTTTTTTTGTTTCTTAGTTTCAGATTTTTTAGAAGGAAACTTTCTCTTGTTGAGAATGCCATTTCTCCTTAACAACATCAGTGCTTCCGTACAAAAATTTCATTCAAATAATTGATAATATTCGTCGATGGTGGAGGTTTATTTTTACATACAGGCAGTTCAACGTTTAAAATTATGGAAATTTTATTTGTTTCTCTGTAAGCCAAAGATGGAAAAATTTGGGTATGTATTCAAAAAATTCACTTATATTGAATAAGACAGTTACACACTCCTCTTCGTGATTGGTGGTTAAATGGTCAAATGGTTATTTGGTTAAATTTCAGCGCAAATCGGGCAAATTTTGTGAAATTCGCATACTGTCAGATCCGAATGACGTTTAAAAAACAATGAAACTTCTTCTTACTGTGTGGATCCGCTATGGAACTTTTTAAATATTCATGCAGTACCAAAAAATTGAATAAAATCAGATCCAGCCAACTATCGCTCGATACTTTTATTGTCAAGATTTTTCTAAAGTTAAGGAGACAATAATAATCTTTAACTTGACGGACTATCTTGAGAAGTTGTCTTGTTTATTGCATGTTTTACTAATATTACTATGGCAAATGATCCAATAAATTGAAAGAATTAATGCGATTAATTTAAACAGTATTTTAGATCCACCAGGAGCCTTATTCTATAAAAAATAAGATAATGTTTACACGTGATAAACAGTGAACGAAAAGAGAATCGAAAAACAATTTAATGTAATTTTAGCAAAAAATCACAAAGTTTACCCGTTTTCACGTTTACACATTATCTTATTTTTTACAGAATAAGGGTGCAGGCTTGTTCAAGATTCTCACGTTCACACCCTAGAAGCAAGTTTTGAACGAAATAATAAATTTAGATGAACATTTTTTATCATAAACCACCAGAACCACAGTCTGAATGAACTTAATGTAAGCGAATGTAAAAAAAAACTTTAACACTAGATCCCTAAATGATTGAGAACGCTTCCTATATTTCCTATCCCAATCATAATGTCACTGTGCAACGTATGCTAGCATTATGGTTTCAGTGATACCACTATTATGTTCGGCTTAGGGCGATTATAGTCAGAGAAATTGTTTTCAGTATATTCATACTCAAAATGTACAATTTTTAGAGAAATTGTTGAAAAGAACTTTATCTACAAACAGTTTAGAAATGTGGTATCAACCAGCCTTAACAACTGAGTGTGGGAAGATTAAGTTCAATAAGCATATCATGTTACACTTCTGACTTATTTTGTCGTATCGAATAATCATCGTCATATTTTCTAAATAAGGAATTGGACTGTAAGCATATATAGTATGTATATGTATGAAATACTTGCATAAATGCAAGATTACGTTCATATCGACTAAAAGTTTCAAAGGTTGTTTTAACGTGATATTGCATCACGCATATGTAATGATTTTATACTGAACAATACTGCAATATTAAATTCTGACAATACGTTCATTCTTTGAAGGTTTCAGAATGAGCCGAAGAAATGCCCTCACCGAAGAAGAAATATTAAAAATTATTGATAGTTGGAGCGACAGTGAGAACGAACTTTATGATGATGTAGGGAACGATAATGATGATAATGATGATACTGCATTTGAAGTACAAATCACTCGGCAGAACGATATCAACCAGACAATACCAGCAACACCAGAGGAGCCATTCGATATTGAGAACATGCCTATTGATTTTGTCGGTGATATGGAAGTCCCTTCAAACAATGGGCCACCAACAGGAACTTCTACGTCACAAAAACCAAAAATTTTATGGCGCTGCCAAGATTTTTCTAAAGACGAGAATGACATAGTCTTTCAAGCCGACGAATCACTTTCCGACGAATATTTAGATTTATCAACACCTTACGCGTGTTTTAATTTTTTTTCGTTATTCAATTACCTAACTGTCGCCGCTATTGAAATAATTTAGCTGGAAATCAATTAATTCAACAAACTATGTCGTTAGCAAATTTTGAACGAGTAAAACAAATGTTGCACTTCAATGACAACGAGAAAGCACTGCCCAATAATCATCCAAATTACGATCGCCTCTACAAAATTCGCTCTGTAGTCGAAGCACTCCAAAATAATTTTAGAAAAATTCTTTTGGAGTCGTGCCTTGCGGTTGACGAGCAGCTTTGTTCAACTAAAATTAAGAGTGCATTGAAATAATATCTACCCAACAAACCCCAAAAATGGGGATTCAAATTATTTGTACTGTCGGGTGTTTCAGGATTTTCCTATAATTTTAAGATATATTCGGGTCAGGAGAATGATCCAAGAAAAAGATATCCTGCAGAAAAAGACTTGGGTGCCAGTGCTAATATCGTAATACGTTTAGTAAGACAAGTTCCGAGACATCAAAATTATCGAGTGTTTTTTGACAATTATTACTCGTCGGTACCACTAGTCGTTGAATTGTCGAAAATGGGTATTTTGTGCCTAGGTACTATACGTCGGAATCGAATTCCAAATACAAAGCTCTCCACTGATAAAGATGTAAAAGCGAGCAATAGAGGAACATCGGTAGAATTCACCGCAAGAATTGACAATGTGGTAGTGACTACTGTTGCATGGAAGGATAATCATATCGTAATTTTAGTTTCAAACTTCGTGGGTTGTAACCAGTGATGGGAATTTGAACGTTGGTAATTATTTTCTACTAATTACCAACTTTTTAAAATTTTATATGGAGTAGGTAATTCAAAAATGTCGGTAGATGTTGGTAATGTTGGTAAGTGTTGGTAAACCGATTTTGGTTTGTTTAATATGTTGGTAAATAAAAAAATAAAAAACAACAATACGATCTATCAGTTACAGTTTTGAAGTTATTTAACGTCTAAAAATCAAAGCAAGTGGATGTGTTTTTTGGTTTTATACGCCTTATACGATACCTGTTAACGTTGTGCAATTTTCATTAAGTTCTATTTTTATTGTGTATTTTGGTTATTATTTTGTTGGATATTTTATGGAAATCTAGCTAAACGATTGAGACGACGAAATGAGTGTAAAAAATAAAATTAGAGGTAAACCATTTCATGATTATTGGGAAGAAGGTGAATACGAAAAAATAACGGTAGTTTACAGTGGACGGACAAGAGTAGCTGCACTTTGCAAATATTGTGCGTGTGTTTTAAAAAATACTACCAAATCGAGGCTAGAATCACACCAAGTAAGTTCATATAAATATTACTTTTTACCGTTTATAGTGCATATGACCTAGATATGTTTATGTTTAAATTTTATTCCAATTTAATAGAAAATGTTGCAACAAATCGGCAAAAAAAACAAATGTTGTTAATTTAGATAACGATATCACTTCAGATTCAACCAGTAATTCGATATCAAATGAAAACATAGATTCTGATTCAACCAATTGTTCAATTTCAATCGAAGAATCTACATCAACTGAACCGGCGACGCAAATGGAAACTGTGCAAAATCAAAATATTGATGAAAATATTATAACAACGGCTGAGATAATTTTTGTGGAAGATGATCAGTTTTCTACACAAGAATTATTTGACGCATATATGAATAGAAACGTAAAATGATTTCTATGAAATTTGCTATTCCTAAAATTAATACATTTATGTTTAAATAGATCGAAGAAATCAGAGAATCACCATCTCTATATGTACAACCATCTTCATCTCACACGGTAGTCCAACTAACATCTACATTATCGGAGTCAATGCTTTCAACGCCATCACCTTCTGATAATCCCTGACCATCACCAGAATTAGTTGTTTCAAAAGGGGAGAAAAATAAAAATCACTTCCGAAGTCCAAAGGTTGTTAAAAATCGAATGAAACAAAACCAGAACGCAGGAAACAAAATTGACAAGTACATGGATAGTGTAAGTGCCACCGAAAAAGAAGATATTGATGATCTTGTGGCTAGATTTTTTTTCGGATGTAATATTCCTTTCTCAACGGTAGAGTCGGATAATTTCAAAAATTTAGTGAAGAAATTGCGCCCAGCATATAAGCCACCTTGTCGAAAAACGTTAGCTTCATCTTTGCTGGATAATGTTCATAGAATGATTTCAATGACCGATACCCAAAATTTAGGTAAAGAATCCGTACTTCTCATTGACGGATGGAAGAATTCCGCCGCAAATTCAAAAAATGTTGTGTGTATGCTACACACCAGTGATAATAAACGTGCATTTTTAGAGGCCTTTGATTTTACCAGCTTGTCGGAAAGTGGGGTGGAGTTAGCTAAGGTTGTAGAACAATGTATTACAATAGCAAGAACTAAATTTAAAACTGAAGTGTATTGTGTCGTTTCGGACAATGCCAGAAATATGGTGAAAATGGGCACATTGATTAATATTTGGTTCTCTAATTGCAATAGTCATACTGGCAATTTGTTAGCTAAAGACGTTGATAATAAAAGTGAGAATCTTTTATCTCAAATAACACCTATTCTAAAGGATTTCAAGCAGCCAAAACTGGAAAAATTTCTTATTGATCTTGGTGGCTCCAAGGTTTTATTACCAGCCGAAACGCGATGGTGCAGTAGTCGAGATTGTTTCCAATCATTTATAGAAAATTTAAGTTTCATGTAACAATTAGCCGCAGTTGAAGAAAACTCGCAAACTAAATTAAAATCTGAAAACAAAATAAAGCTGTTCGACGATAACCTAATCGCTAACGTAAAAAAGCAAATTAAAATACTAGATCCTATTTGTGCACTGATCAATAACTGTCAAAAAAGTGATTGTTCTCTTGGTGAAGCAGCAGATAGCATGGCTTAAATTGGAACTACCTAACCGAAAAAAGGAAAAAGATGGCATTAACAACTTTGGCTCTGGCTGCCAATAGAATTCATCCTTTATATCGTAGAAACCGCTTATCTAAGGATCAGCTAGCAGAAGTTGAAATATTTTTCCTCGATAATTTAGATGTAACCGGCTTAGAAGGCTATCAACGATTTATTAAGAGTGAAGGCATTTTTGATGTGCTGAATAAAAAAATAGGATTGCCAGGAATCACTTACTGGGAATTTGCAGCGCGTCATTTTCAAGATATTTCCTCTTTGGTTCTAAAATTATTAAGAATACCGTCTTCGTCCGCGCAACTGGAGCGACTATTTTCAAATTGGTCTTACATCCACTCTAACGTAAGAAATCGTCTGGGATTCGAGCGATCAAAAAAATTAACAAATGTATATTATTCTTTAAAAGTAGCTGATACTAATAAAACAGATGAATACTGACTGAATTAAATTTAAAATTTTGCATTTTTATTTTTTGTACCTGTAGCCGCTTATCATGGTAGATTAACAAGAAAATGAATATTAATCCACTAATTAGTAACCAAACAACTCCAACTGCATTGAGGTGAAAACAACCAACAAATGTATTAACCAACATGTTGGTAATCTGTTGGTAAATACAAGAAAAAAAATAAATAACCAACAATGTTGGCCAACGGAAACCAACGTAGGTTGGTAATTTTGTTGGTATATGATTGCCATCACTGGTTGTAATCCGATACAAGCTTCCGACCGATTTGACAAAAAACTGAAATCAAGAATAATTATTGATTGCCGAAGAATAATCAAAGAATACAACAAGTACATGGGCGGAGTTGATCTTGTCGATAGCTATATCGGAAGGTATAAAGTATTGTTACGATCTAAAAAGTGGTATATGCGCCTATTCTACCATCTTTTGGACGCGGCTGTTGTCAATTCTTGGCTCTTATACAACCTTATTCAAAAAATGAATAAAGCAGATCCAAACCAAATTATAAGTTTAGCAACATTTTAAAAAAACAGTGAGTGGACGGCCGTCTGAGATCAATAAACTTTTAGAACTAAAATGGAAGAAGGCAACAAGCTCCCCTATTCCAGTTAAGCAAATACGAACAGATGGTGTGGGCCACCGTCCGCTATGGAATAAAAGAGACTGCAATGCAAATTGCCAACTTGTAAGGGTTTAACAACATTCGTCACATGCGAGAAATGTGTAACCGCCTTGTGCTTCAATAAAAATTGAAATTGCTTCAATCAGTTTCATTTGTAAATGTGAAGACAAGTCGAAATCTTCTCGTATGCTTATTTTACCCTATTTATTATATATACAAATATGATAACAGAGGATCCTAACTGAATTATTTTAGTAAACTAACGTACTATGTGATTAATTTTATAAAATGTGATTATTTTATTTTATGATATATTTTGTTATATTGATTAATTTTGTTTTTATAATTTTACGGTAAATAAATGAATTTTTGATACCATCTTGTACTTGTCTTTTATTCCTTACGAAGATGGAATTTTAAAAAATTGTGAATAAACGCTTCATATTACATATACTATATATAGGTAACGAAAAATTAGATTTTCCGGAAAATCATAGTCAATTATAATCATAGTTATGCGTTACTCAAATGAAAATAATTTTTTTATCGCATAAAAAAAAGTCAAGTAACGAAGGGTTTTTGCTTTTCGAAAAAAAAAATTATCTGGCTATGATCCGGAAGAATCTAATAATTTAAATATAAAAAAGCCTAACTAAGAATATGCCATAGTATTTTGGAAAATAAACCATCCACTATGAAACAGATTTTCATGGGCAGCAGTGGTTTGGAAGAGCGACCAGTGTGAAGAAGACTAGTCTTCACTAGCTATTGGGAAGGAGATAACATCAGCAGACCGAGTTGTAACGCAATATATTCCAATGTCGAGAAATACCGAAACACCATCTAGCTTGCTGCTTAATATCGGATTAGGACTAACTTCAGTGATTTTAATTTGAGGTGAAATCAATGAACTAACTATTTGTTCCACAAACAGTTGTATGAACACTATAATGCCTATTGACCTCATACTCATTATATTAACACAGCATTTAAAACAAATAAAGAAACTACAGAAAATTGGTGTCAACATCTCTCATTATACATGTACATATCCAGCCGCTGTACAACAATATTTTACATTAAGACAACAAAACTGTTTTCAACCTTTATACAAAATATTCCTTTGAACTATTTCATTTCAAATTTTATTCCCATGTTACATTTTCACATCACCATTTTCACCATCACTAACAATAAAAACAAAAAAAACTAAAAACCGACTGTACAACAATTTCCAGATCATTTAGCATGATTGACATTTTCCATAATATTTTATCAAAAAGTTGTGTTCCCGGAAAAAATAAAATAACACATCCCCTATATACATACATACACGCCATATACACAAACCATTTATGTCTAGACAATAGATAAAATGTCAAAAAATTCCCCAACAACAAACATAATAAATACGAACCAAAATCTAATCAGAAATTTGATAAAGCGTATTATCCAAATAAAAAAAAAATTCACGAAATTTACCAAATTTTAAAATGTTCGACAGTACTGGGTTGTTTCTAGTTAAAAGGAAGAATCCCTACTAACGGCATACATCGTGTGTATGAAAAGTAATTCGATGTTTTCACTCACTATTGTTTGAGGCGGGGAAATTTTGCGATATTTTATTGAAAGGTTGGAGAAATGATGGCGTACTCTCAAATCATAGGCGGTTTGGGAATGTTCTTGGGGTATGATTACTAATCTACTTGTAAAAAAACCACAAAATATTCTAATCTTATGATTAATAGACCAAAATAATTCAATTAAAATACTCTTGCACATACCAGAGAAGTGGTAGGTGAGTAGATTATACAGAAGAGAGAATGTTTTATTTTATTTTGAATCTTGAATTCAAATTAAAAATTCAACTTGAGTTTTAATCCAGCACAAGAAATTTTATATTGCAAATTTAACAATTTGATTTTAATTATTTCTGTCAAGATGTTAAAATCGATTTTCCATTTCCTTTTATTTTTTGTTCCGTTTAATTTTAGAGAAAAATTTATAAAAATTAATTAGAAGAAATTACGTGATAAGATGCGATATTAGCTTTATCTGTGTTGAAAACTTAAATTCAATTAAATCAATTAAAAAATTTCTTTGGTGTGGTTTTGCGGTGGGTGTGCTAAAAATATAATATTGGTGGAATGTGTACGCCAGACAATTATACGAGCACAGCACATTTTTTTATGTCTGCGCTCTTTAAATCGAAAAATCTGTTACAAACAAAAACATATCAACAATAATCCTATCATGTGATGTTTATATCCAAACAAATCATATTATTTGGGAAAGTTTTTTTTTTTATTATTTTTCCAACAAAAAAAAAAGAAGTACGACACAAAAACTTTATCCGTATCCACCTCTATAGCCTCATACCACAAGTTCGTTCTCGACTCGAACATATATAAATAACGGAAACATTGGGAAAATATAATTCTTTGGAAAATATTATTACTTAGTTTCTTGTGTATACATGCGAGCTGCAAAGGAATAAAACAGAAGGAATCCAGCACACAGAGGATTGAAACAATAAAACTTTTTTTAATGTATTTTCCCAGATATCCCCTTGAGTGTGTGCCACACAAAAAAAAATGATAGTTTTTTATGCTTCTTATACAATTTTTGGAATGAGATTAAATAAAAAAATGAAAATATTTTGATGGAAACTCCAAGAAAAACAAAAAAAAAAAAAAGTTTCCGAATAAAAATTTTTTTTCTTACTTTTAAATTCTATTTGCCAAAAAACAGATCGATGCAAAGTAGGAAAAATTCCTAGACATTTTTCAAATTCAATTTAAAAAAAAAAAAAAAAATGTAATAAAAATCAAAAACACACAGAATTTGTTCACGTTTTCATGACGAAAATTTATTCTGATTTGAAATTAAATCGAAATAAATATACACCAACTAAAATAACTCAAAAAAAAAAAAACGTAAACGACAAGTTAGTTGTATAAAAATGCCGAAATGTTTGCTACGTGAAAAAGAAAAAACATGGGAACATTAATTTTCATACAATTTAATAAAATATAAAATGTAATTTGAGTAGGTAATACATACAAACACACACACTGTGTGAATAAATTAAGCACAACAAGTAAATGATGAAAATTTGTTTATTAAGTAAAAAACAAGGAAGAAAGTGAAAAATTCAATTTTTCGTCCGAAAACTTTTTTACTTAATTTTTTTTTTTTTTTGTTTTTAGATAGATGTGGAAAATTCATCATCATCGTTATCATCATTGTGATGAAAGTCATTATTATACAATTTTTTTTTTATTTTTTATTTTTACGATGTTATACATAAGTCGGCAACAAGTAGATACGAGTTTGCACATACAGAATATATAATATAGGAGAAGATGGTACATGAAAATAAACTAAGTGGTCGCGTCGTTTTGAATATTAAACGGGAATGAAAAATTACTTTTATGAATTTACAATGTTGAAGTTCTGGGATTGAAGATAATCGTTCATTTGTGGGTGTACTTAAATGTTTTTATGAGGCTAAAGGGTAGCACTAAAGTCGTGCTGTGTTGGTCAATTTGTGATTTCGAAAAGATCGCTTTAGATGTATCTGAAGTTGGCCCAAATTGCATCCCAAAATTCGCAGTGGTAATACTAAAATATAAAATTTTTTCATATTTAAATGTTAGCTCAAAAAAAGGTATATCAAACTTACACAATTTAATTAAATTTTCTTATAGACTTGCTTTTTTGTGGACTATTTTCCAACTATAAAGAAGTTAGCTATATTGGGTAAGTATCACGACGAATTAGGTTACAAATTTTGAACAAAGATAGGATTTAGTAATAAGCAGTTTGTGTTAACTTTTAGGTACGCTCGAATTCAGAATAGAGGGGTAGGGGGGAGGGGTGAATTGTCTTCGACTTTGACTATGTTTTTTATGGACTGTATTTTCACTAAAATCCAATAATCTTTCTTTGTTTTTTTTTCTTTTAATGAAAATGCGCCTATTCAGCGTAACTATTCAAACATTAATACTCAATCAACCGTTTATTTCAACACATACTAGATTGAGATTTTTACATACACAATTTTTAGTACAAAGCATTTTAATATTTTCATGCAACACCACTCGACATTCTCCCCGCCTTGGAAAGGTTAAGCCTTTACCAACTTTTAATTCAAAAGTTATATACAAACTTAAACTACTAAGATAACAATTAACAATGGAAATTTTTTTTGTTTTTTTTTTTTTAAATGTCTATTACTATTTTAGTCATTCAATTAACTACTTAATTTACACACCTTCGTTATGGCTCTCTCCACTTTGCCATTTGGTGTTCTGAGTACTACCACTCGAATTCTGTTGTCTCGTCCTAGTATTGTCTTTTCCACTAGACCCATTAGCCATTTTGAGCTTGGTATATTGTCTTAATGAATTAAGACGAGGTCATCTATTTTTAAATTTTCACGTTCGAACTTCCATTTGGTTTTTTGTTGTAGAGTGTGCAAATATTCTCTGGAAAACCTTTTCCAGAAATGCTGCACCAACTGAGTTTTTTGTTTCCAATACGCTAGCCTATTACTTGATAAGTTTGTGACATCCACCTCTAAAACTGTATTAATTGGACCCCCTGTTGTGAAATGCCCTGGTGTTAGTGGCTCTAGATCACGTAGATCACTTGAAAGTGATGAAAGAGGGCGAGAATTAAGAATTCCTTCTATCTCTATAGCCAATGTTGGTAACTGCTCCAAGGTCAATACTTGAACTCCAACTACTTTTTTCATGTGAGATTTAAACATACGAACTTCTGCCTCCCAGAGCCCTCCAAATTGTGGCGATCTAGGCGGAATGTATTTCCACGTGATGCCTTCATTTGAATAAAATGCTTGCAAGTCTATGTTTGATCCACGAACTAAATTTTCTATCTCTTTGACTTCTCTGTTGGCGCCCATGAAATTTCCGGCGTTATCACTATAAATGATTGCACTTCGTCCTCGTCTGGAAAAAAATCATTTCAAACATTCGATGAAAGATTTGCTCGTTGCGTCCTCGACCAATTCCAAATGGACGGCCTTACTGACGAAGCAAACAAATATGCAAATATAAACTTTGTTTTGCGTATCTTTTCGCTGCCCCTTATGTTTGACTAGAAAAGGACCACAAAAGTCAACTCTGACTATATTAAATGGTCTGGCAGCATTCAAACGATCTGGGGGCAACGATGCCATGATTTGTTCCTCTAACTTTGGTCTAAACTTGAAACAAGAGAGACAGCTTCTAATGGCTCGCCTAACTGCATTCTTGCCATTAACTATCCAGTACTTCTGGCGCGCAGCTGCCAAAGTACACTGAACTCCAGCATGTATATTTTTTATGTGCTCATGTCGAATAATCAACTTTGTTAGACCATGATCTTTCGGCAAAATCAATTGATGCTTTTGATTGTAATCCAAATTGCTGTTCTCCAGCCTTCCTCCTACTCTAAACATTCCTTCTCCATCAACAAATGCCGAAATACTAATCAATTTACTATTTTCCGGCAACGTTTTATTGTTTAAAAACATTCTAATCTCACCTCTAAAATTACCCTTCTGACCCGTCCGAATGACTGACAATAACGCGGCCTCCAACTCACAAGCCTCCAAGCCACCAGTGCAAATAGTTTTCTTTCTAATATATCTGTTTATGAAGCGAAAACAGTAAGCTACAACGCGCTTGAGTCTCACCAACGAACTAAAATTTTCAATGTTAAAAATATCTATGACTCTTACAGAAACAAAAGATGACTGTTCATTTTTCAATTCAGGCAACTCCTGACTGTTTGCAATATTTATTTTATTAACTGGCCACTTTGACTCATCATCCTCTAAAAACAAGGGACCGTGCCACCAAACATCCAAAATACCAATCTCGTGAGGTAAAACTCCTCTAGACACCAAGTCTGCAGGATTTGATTTCCCAGCGATGTGTCTGAATCTCATATGTTTACTGCCATCCAAAATCTCGCTAACCCTATTGGCCACATATGTTTTCAAATTGTGGGGTGGAATCTTTAACAAGGACAAGGCAATAGTCAAATCAGACCACAAAACAATCTTTCCAATATTTATCTTTAGAGACGCCACTACATTCTGAACTAAATTGACAAGAAGCAATATTGCAGTCAATTCTAACCTCGGCAAAGAGATCACTTTTAAAGGAGCTACTCTAGACTTACTACATAGGAGATTCATAACTACACTACCATCACTATTTTTGCAACGGAGATATACACAGGCGCCATATGCTTTTTGCGACGCGTCACTAAAACCGTGTACTTCTATATCACTAACATTTTCTGGAATGACACATCGGTTCAATCTCAAATTATTCAAACATTCCAAACTATCTCTAAAATTAATCCAATCTGTCTTTAAGTTCTCGGGTATGTTAGCATCCCAATCTAGTTTTTTCATCCATAATCTCTGAATAAGAATTTTCGCACTTAAAATTACTGGCCCCAATAGTCCTAATGGATCAAACAACCTACTAATATCAGACAATACCGATCTTTTTGTAATTCTGTTACTATCATCCAATGGCTGAACCAAAATTGTGAATTCATCACATAAGGGTGACCAGCGTAAGCCCAAAGTCTTAATTGTATCGTTGACATCCAATTCATTGGGATTTCCTCGATTTTCCATTGGAATATGATTTAGTAAATCCTTAGAATTTGAATACCACTTTCTTAATCACATCCCTTGCTGACGAAAACATTTTAGTTAATTCGTCATACATTGAAATACCTTCCTCTAATGTTTGACAACCCGAAAGTAAATCGTCTACATAAAAATCAGTCCTTCAAATATTTGACGCTATTGGGCAATTTACTGATTCATATACAGCTAACTGTTGGATAACACGAGTAGATAAGTAAGGCGCAGATGCCATTCCATAAGTTACGGTCTGCAACTCGTAAATCCTCAACTCATCACTGAAACTCTCTCACCAATAAATCCTATGAAACCTTGTATGAGATTGCTCCAACTTCACCATCCTGACCATCCTGTAAATTTTTTCGATATCTCTTGAGAAAGCAATGGCATGCTTCCTGAATCTCAACACAATTGAAAATAAATCCTCCTGAACTACAGCACCTACCATTAACAAATCGCTCAACGAGTACTGAGACGAAGACTTCGCCGAAGCATCAAAAACAACTCGATACTTAGTTGTGGAACTACCAGGACTTAATACAGCCAAATGAGGTATAAAATAACCCGGACCATCATCCACTTCAGTACAAAGCCTCATATGTCCCATTGACTTATATTCTCTCATGAACTCGACATACTGCATTTTCAATTCCAAATTTTTATTTAATCTTCTTTCCAAAACAATGAATCTATGAAACGTCATATTAGAATAATTACCCAACAAGCTACTATCCATTTTAAAAGGTAGTTGTACAATAAATGTACCGTCTATATCTCTCTTGTGAGTGTTACCAAAATGCTGCTCACATGCTAATTCCTCAGCTGCACGAATTTTATTCTTACCATTACAGCAGGACTCCATATCCCAAAACATTTCTAACAAATTATCCAACCCAGTATCCATTGTTTTCGGTTCTGATGACAAAAAGAAATTCTGGTTGTCTGATCTACTTTCCAACTTTCCTCCAATTACCCAACCAAAGCTCGTATTACGAAACACTGGGAGCTCCTTTGACAATTCTAAACGACCATCTTTCATAATTTCCCAAAATACTTCACTTCCTAATAATATATCTACAGGTCCAGGTATATTGAAATCTGGGTCGGCCAATACTAAATTAGATGAAACGGACCATCCGGAAATATTGATATACTGATAGGGCAATCCATTGCTGATCTCAGATGCTAGCAGGAATCTCAAATTCTTACAATAATTTTCAACGCGAGAATGAATTGATGCTTCTACTCTATTACAAACATCAGTTTTTGTACCATTAATACCACATACAGTGTTATTATCCTTTTCGACTTTAATTCCCAATTTTTTGACCAAGTCCTTAGATATCAAATTGTTATGAGAGGCTGAATCAAAGAGAGCTCTACATTGAATATACTTCTGATTAGAATCTTTTATCAAAATCATAGCAGTGGTTAAAATGACCTGTTTGTGCACAATTTCTTTGCACAAATATGTAGAACTATTTTGAGCAGAATCAGCTTTTGTACTATCGACATCTCTATTATTATCCGTACTACTACTAAGGTGTTTCTATTTGTTTCGTTTGACGCTTTGTGATTTCAACTATCCATTCTCATATGAATTAATGTGTGATGTTAATAACCACAAATTTCACATTTTTTTGCTTGATAAGTTCTAACTAAATGACTGTCGCTCAAACAATTCAAACATCTACCTAAAAATCTTATTTTTCCATACCTTTCCTCAGGACGTAAATTCATAAACTGAACACAATTTTTTAAAGAAAGACTACCACTACACATCGAACAAACCATTTTTGTATTTACTTCATTTGGCCTTGAAACCGACACGAAAGTTTTAGAAGATTTAGACATTTGTCCTTGTCCCACCATATTTTGTTTAGATCTATTGGATCGACGATTATTTTCCACTACATTCAAAGCCCTACAACGGGATCGCAAAAATTCAGAAAGTTCCTTCCAAGTAGGGAGCCTTTTTTTATCAAGTTGGGATTCCCAGGCCTTTCGAACATCATCATCTAACCTATAAGTAACAATTTGAACTATCATCATATCCCACTGATCAACATTCTGCTTTAGTTTTTGTAATGCACGCTAATTGAGCTCAGTGCGATCAATCAGATTTTGCATATCTGTACCAGATGATTTATTGACATACTGTAATTTAAATAATTCACTAATGTGTTTCTCTACCAAAGCATGGGTATCATCAATTCTATCTACCAAAGCCTTCCAGGCGCAATCAAACCCATCATCAGAAAAATCGATTTTATCAATAATTGATCTTTGGCCTTTCCAACAACAAACATATCTAAATACAAATTCGCTTATAGCGAACACTCAAGGGACATCATTTTTTGTTCACTATAGCCGGCTGTTCGTTTTATAATCAAATATTCGGTTATAATGAATCATGTTCGTTATAAGAAAGATTAACCAAAAACAAAACAAAAACGGTTTATTCAAAAATAAAATTAAAACATTATTAATTATAATAAACTTATACTTTTACATAAGCCTTAACAATTCATTCCAACTAAAACCGTGATCCGCTCCTTGCATAATTTCCCCACAGCGCAATCATTATTTCTAAACTCTATGGTTTTATTAGGAATATCCTATAGAAAATGCCCGTTTCATCTAAATTGAATACATCGCTTTTGTTATATCCATCCAGAAGCAGAAGTAATTTTTCATTGACCTATTCTTTAACAACTTTCGAAGATACGGCTGCCTTTTCTCCCACAATATTTTTGAATACAAGGTCGTTTCGCTTCTTAAAGCGATCGAGCCAACCGTTGCTTGGTTTAAACTCAATATTAAATTTCTCTGCAAATTGCCCTGCCTTTTCTTTTACAAGAATTCCACTTAGAGGAACTTTTGTTACTCGCATTTGTTTTATCCAAATAATTAATGTAGCCTCCATTGTTGGAAATTTTCCATCGTGAATTTTTTGACGTTTTAAAATTTACACTCAAATCCTCATACTTTTCCCGTTTTTTTACTATTTCAGTGAAAGTACTTTTCGCGCAATTAAATTTGCTTGCAATTTGTTACTAGGTAAATTGCTTTTTGTCGACCTTTTTCGATCCCCCGAACCACGGCTTTGAGACAATTCGCATTTAAATGTCTTTTCAAAAAACTATGCAAAATAAAACCCTTCAGTCGATAGATAATTTAATTTTCTATCACATAAAGAGTTTATATTTAAGTTTCCTTAAAAACAAAAAAAATCTTCAAATCGGAATTATCGCAAAACAACGACTTCTCCCACACGCCACCCCATTACTAAATAGACGATTTGAACTTCTGAAAACTCCCGTATTTAGGACGGATCAAATAAAATAAAATAAAAATATAAATTTTATCAACGCATTTCATCTAATAAAAATTGTTTTCAATCTAATCCTCAACACATCTACTTGCAACGCACAAAGAATTAATTGAAAAACAATAACAAATCGATCGCAAAAAAATTTGTATAAATTGAACCTTTAAAGTGTCATGTTTGGAAATTATTTCATTTAGTATGCCTTACCAACAATAATCTCTTGAAAAATTACCAGCGCAAGTTTCATGTGGGGAGCCCGGGAAAATTCGTTTGAATGAAAAGCACATATAAAATTAAAAAAATTATTTAAATTGAACCTTTAAAGTTTCATGTCTGGAAAGTATTTCAATTAGTCTGCATGGGCAACAGTTATCCCTAGAAAAATTATCAGGGCAAGTTTCCTGTGGGGAGCTCGGGAAAATTCGTTTAAATGAAAACCCCATATAAAATTAAAAAATGTGTGCAAATTGAACCTTTAAAGTGTCATGTCTGGAAAGTATTTCAATTAGTCTGCATGGGCAACAATTATCCCTAGAAAAATTATCAGGGCAAGTTTCCTGTGGTGAGCCCAGAAAAACTCGTTTGACTGAAAACCCCATATAAAATTGTAAAAATTGTATAAATTGAACCTTTAAAGTGTCATGTCTGGAAAGTATTTTAGTTAATGTGCCCAGCCAACAATTATTCCTGTAAAAATTATCAGGGCAAGTTTCATGTGGGGAGCCCCCAAAAATTCGTTTGAATGAAAACCCCATATAAAATTAAAAAAATTGTATAAATTCAACCTTTAAAGTGTCATGTCTGGAAAGTATTTCAATTAATGTGCCTAGCCAACAATTATTCCTATAAATAATTGTTGGTAATGCACATTATTTGAAATACTTTCCAGACATGGCAATTTAAATGTTCAATTTATACAAATTTTTTTAATTTTATATTTAGCTTTTCTGATGAAACTTAAATTATAATTCCTGTACTGTTTACCAGTGACAAACCAAAATGAGCCTTTATTCAATAGTAAAATCACTTCATGAAAATACCAGTTTATAGGTTGTTGTGTTATGTTTTCATTTTAATTAAAATATGATTCGGCTGAAATATGTCGGCTGGTAACTTTCAGTTGATATAGCCAAGACACTATCTGCATTACCGACATTTTATATCTTTCTGCTGAAAACTTTCGGCTAACTTTAACAAGGTAAATGTCTCGAGCCGTTTCTCATTTATTTTTTGTCAAGAGAAAAATACGTAAGTGGAGACCAGCCATTATAGTGCAAATTATATTTTATTTATTTATATCATATGTTGTTATTAACAATTTTATGAATTTGATGAATTTGATCTAATAAAATTATACAAATCAAGTTAAATACATTGCAAAATATTAAACAAAAGAACAAAGTAGTGGGAACTGCATGAAGTCACATCACTTGTATCATCAGTGAAAATTATATTTGCGACCGTTTCGTTCACTCATTTCACCACCACAATTCAAAATATATTTTCATTCCAATTTGTCTCAACTTTTTTCTGTCACCATCTAACAAATTCATGTCCGCACATCAAAAATGTAACAGTAATTCAACTCCTCACTATTGCCGAACAGTTCCGCTTCGATTGGTATCTCGGTTATACAAATCTTATTGCTGCACCCTATGCCCTGTAAGTCGTACTGTACACCCAAACAACATTGAGAAAACAAAAACAAAACAAAATGGTAATAAAACGTTTCTTTTCGTTCAATATTTTTTCCATCACAAAATCACTCGATCATCTCAATCGTTTTATACCTTAGAGTATGAGGGCTCAATATATTGTAGCATTAACGATTTATTAAAATTCCAACATTCTTACAAATTAGAATATTTTTCAAAAATTTGTGTATTTTGATAATTCATCCCATACTAAAACTTAAAACTCCCCAAACCCGCTTAGCATTGTCCGTTCGAATGTCTGGATATCTGGATGGTACATCCAGACATCCAGACATTCGAACGGACGTTTTCATCATTGCTTGTCAGATTTGGATTTCGTTTCAACAATCCGTTTCTATGATCACGGTGGAGAAGTGGAGAATTTAAAAGCTTTGGGAAGCTGTGCGTCAAGAGGATCGTCTGCCTTACTAATTGACCCAAAACCACGAGGTGATATTACACCCTGTTAAAATTAGCCGAAAGTTTCCGGGCGAAAGTGAAAAGTCGGCAATGCAGATTATGTTATTGACATTCCAGCCGAAAATAAATCAGCCTCTAGAGTGTTATCTCTGGAGATGGATTTCATTGGTGTGATTTGTCAATAGCTATCGTAGGAAAAAACTCGGTTCAAGTTTCCCGTGGGAAATCTCGGAAAATTCAAAAAAGTTGCCAGCCGAAAGTAAGAAATGGATGATCTCCAGACATAACACTCTAGAGGCTGATTTTATACAAATTTTCAAATAATTTTTGGAAAATCGAATTTGCCGAGATTTCCCGCGGGAAACTTGAACTGAATTTTTTTCCTGCGATAGCTATTGGCAAGTCACATCACCGCGATCCATCTCCAGATATAACACTATAGAGGCTGATTTTATACAAATTTTCAAATAATTTTTGGAAAATGGAATTTTCCGAGATTTCCCACGGGAAATTTGAACAGAATTTTTTCATTCGATAGCTATTGACAAATCACATAAAAACGATTCAACTTCAGATATACACTCTAGAGGCTGATTTTATTTCAATTTTGTGGATTCTTCTGTTTTTTCGATATTTTCTACGAATAGGTTTAGAAAAGTTTTACACGTAAAACTATTTAGAAAAGGTTTTATTTAAGTCCATGTATCCTATTTACTTTCGGCTGATAACTACAAAATTTTTATTTTCGGCTGGAATGTTAATATCATAATCTGCACTATCGACTTTTTACTTTCTTCTGGAAACTTTCGGCTGGGATTAGACAATCTACATTACGATTTTTTTTCGGCTGGAATAACGCAATCTGCATTATCGACTTTTCACTTTCGGCTGGCAACTTTCGGCTAACTTTAACAGTATTGATATTACCACATTGACTAATTTAGTATACATATATGCTGGTTTGAGAATTGATTTGCGCGTTCAGTGTGCGGTTGAGTTGGGTTCCATTTGTAGGTGAATTAGGTTTGAGTTGAGGTTTAACTTTTGTAGGGATTGAGTTAAGTAGGAGTCAGTGGTTAAATTGGGAATTTATTTGGGGTTGTGTTGAGGGTTGAGTTGGAAGTTAGCTTGAGTTATTTTTAGTTGAGTCATATACGAATGTATTTTTTCGAGTCATTTTGAGTTGAGGATTGAGTTGAATGTTTAGTTTGGGGTTAAGTTCAGGGTAGAATTGAAGGTCGAGTTAGAGGTTGTGTTGAGTTCATAGGGAAATTCAGTTTTCGAACATATTCGATAATCGTTTAAATTTGGGTTTGATTTGATGGTTGAATTTAGAGTTGGGGTTGAGTTGGAGTTTAGAGAGGCGTCAGTTGCGGATTTGAGTTAGCTTGAGTTGAGTTCAGGTAGAGATGTATTTTTTGAAAGCAAATTGATTGGGGAATAAGGAGGGTATTGACTTTGAGGTTGGGTTGAGGGCTGAATTTTTAGTTGGAGTTTATTCAGCTGTTAACTTGGGGATTTATTTGGGGTTGAGTTGAGAGTTTAGATGCTTAGCTTGACTTGTTCTGACTTGAGTTCATGCACGCAAGTAGTTTTTCAGTAGTTTAGTTGAGAGTTGAGTTATTGTCGAGTAGTGTGGTAAATTGGGGTACAGCAATGGGATTCGGATGGAGATGATTTATTTGGAGGTTGAGTAGCATTTAATTTCATCTAGAGATTAAGGTGGATTCATGTGTGAATGCATTTTTCGAACTGTGTTGATTTACGGTTAGAGTTGAGTTTAGGGTAGGGTTGAGGATTGAGTTGATGTTATATTAAGGTTGAATGGCGTTTGCGTTGAAGTTGAGTTGAGTATTAATTTAGAGTCGAAAAGGAGGGTTTAGTAGTAGGTTAGATTAAGTTGGTTTGAGTTGAGTTCATACACACTTAAGTGAGAGTTTCGCTTGTTAATTTGGGGTTGAATTCCTGATTGAGTTAAGGGTTGATGATGAGTTTGAGGTTGAGCTGTAAATTGAGTTGAAAGTTGAGCTAAAGATTGAATTAAGGGGTTCAGTAAGGGATTGATTTGTGAGTTGAGTTAATTAACAGGACCAAAGTTCTGATCATTTCATGAGGTTTGAGCCTTTAAGAGCCGTAAGTAGCCGCGTCACTCAAATATTCTTCAAAATCCTCAAACAATTTTTAACCTTCGTTAAATAATTCAACGAATAATCCTAATAAATCTCGAAACTTCAATAATCTCAAAACTAACCTTAAAAAATATCGTATACACTAGTAAATTATTCAGCTAGGCAAATTAACGCAATGCAAGTTCCAAATCTGTGAGCCTGTAACATCACCCACTAACTCAGAGAAATTTCAGTAATATGCATATTCTGTTACAGGGCCTTAAGTCATTTCACAGATTATTCACGATTTTCAAGACTGTCGAGTTTATTGATTGAGAGCTTATGTCAGCTAAAATAATATTATTGCAATTCTTTGAGATTATTGAAGCAATATTGTTCGGAGTATCATTTCGAAATAATTATAAATTCAAAGCCTCACACCAAGCAACTAAATCTTGCAACTTGCAATCCAATGGCAACTTGTATAAACTGAAAAAAAACTCGCATAAATTAAAAGACCTTGCAAAAAAATTTGTCTACCACATGGCAACGCGCGAAATTCAACGACCCGAAATTCAAATAATCTGAAAATTTTCGAGTATTTTCGAGTAACAATCAGAAAAATTCTCGCTAAATTTTTAACAAACCAGGAAATTATATGTTTATGTAACACAACTTTAACCACAACTCACTTCATGTTAAACTCAAATAATCACAAGAAGAAAAGTTAACTCTTTCAAAAAACCAAGAAAAAACTTAATTATTTAAAATTGAAATTAAATGATCAGATTCGAGACATCGAAACATAAAAACGGGTTCGAAAACCTTAAAACTATTAAGACATTGCTCATGTCAGTTAAGACATTGTTCACTACCAAAAAAAAATAAGAAACACTTTCTATTAGGGTGTTAACTTGCCCTGTTGGTCAATTAGCATAGTACTTGCTTCTCTGAGAGATAGGAAAAGGACAGCCAAAATGAATTCGGCACGCTACTAAACCACTCGATATTTGACCACCCATTAGTAATCGCTTGAAAAAAGCACGGATAAGGTCAAGAAAAACAGCCATTTGTCCTATTTTGCTCCATAGACATGGTGCATCAAGACTGAAATTTTGTCAATAACATAGGAATTGGCAATTGCGAGAGACGAAATCAGGTGTAATGGCGCATTGGAGAGTGATTTACTAATTGCGGAGTGGCATCAGTTTGTTAGGCAAAACATTGCTGTAAACTCGATACTCAAACCTCTCGTCAAAGTCTTTCTGAATAGGTATGGCCCCGAATTTATCCTAATACAGGATAATGCTAGGCCTTATATTGCCAATGTCTGGATAGTTCAGACCTAAATCCCATCGAGCAAGTGTGGGATATTATAAAAAGGCGGACTCGTGCGATGGTAAGCCATCCATTAACCATACCTGTGCTGGTTAATGCCGTTAAGCCTGAATGAAGTAAAGTAAGCTGATAAGGAACATGAACCGGTAGAGGTAGTCATACAAGATATTGAATTCAGTTGTATTGCAGTTGTGTATAATTAGTTTTGGTAAAGTTAATCCATAACAAAGTAATAAGCCTAAAAGTAATTGTTTCATATTTTGTTTTGAGTAGTATATAATGCAGAAGTACCTTGGTAAGTATATTTAAGTAAACTGAAATACTTTGTGCTTGAGGTTGCCTAAACAACCTGAGGTTGTCTAAATTCGCATTTTTTTTTCAAAAAAATCTCATCTTTTAAAATTTTGATCTTGATTCTTACGGGTAAAAGCTAAAAGAAAAAAGAAAATTGAATGCTGTGAGTAAAGGTTGTTGGTACTCCGTGCCTTATTCGTACCCAGGCATTGGTAGCGAAGCTTATCTATAGGTTCCACCCAGTTTTATTAATAATATCAAGGGAAACCTCAAAAATCTGCCCAGTCAAGCCAAAGCGACTAATTATTTTTAGTTTTCATACACAGATTAAATATGTATGGTTACTTGTTGTTAGTGATATACTAATGGAATGGCAGAGTTTACCACAACTTAGTCGACCCTTACTGTGTTTCTATTGAACTTTTCGAAAATCTCTACACACAAACGTTTTAATGCCTATTGAAGCATGTTGTTGATTTATTAACAAATCAAATTCTAGTTCAGCGATGAGAATTGAACCCGAGAACGTGGCGAGGCAGGCAATACTCTCACCAACACACCAGCTACTACAATCCGATGCTTTAACTTTCCATTTATAACTACTGTACACTTTCAAAAGAATTTCATCTTTAATTATTTCCAAAATCTTTTTCCTACAAAATTTACAACGATGTTCCCAACTTTTGGCGTCCACCAACCATCATCGATTGAATAGTAAATTAATTTTCTATACACCCGTAAAACGACCATAAATCAATCATTAAAAATTAAACGAATTTTGATAAAAATATAAAATTAAATTCAATAAGCATCTAATTTTTACTAAAAAAAAATGTTTTTCAGATGATTTTTTTTTTTTTGTTTGGTTGGCAAGAAAAACAAACACAAAAAGCTCGTTAAGATGTATAAGTTGATGTAAGAAAAACAAACCGAAAATACCGAAGAAAAAAACCACTTTGCTCATCATAAATTGATAATGATTTTCTTGTTGTTGCTTTCTTTGTATGTATACGTGTCTCATCCATCCATTCGAGACCATTAAAATGTAAATTTTAAGTTTTTCAGTTTTTTTTTTGATGTTTTCCAACTGAAAATTTGAGATAAACATTAAAGCGTGATAATTGAATTTTTTTTGGATGTTGTTTTTGTTCTTATGTCGACGGTACACCAAATAATAGATGGAAAAAGGGGAGCTTTCTCCGTATTTCGTCTTAATGTTGTTTTGCTTCTTTCAAGCAAGAAGCACATATAGGAAAATAAACTATTAATGTTAAATTAATTCATGAATATAGATTGAGCGAGTCTCGCATTGTACATTGTATTTATATATGTATATGCACCAAGTTATTTAGACGGGAAATTTCCATCGCTTTGCACCAAGAAATTATATTTCCGACCATCTGTGACCCGTTTTATGTTATTAAAAACTATGTGTTTTTCCAAATACAAAAAGTTACCATTTTAATAAATTTGCCAACACATATGGTGATTATAACACTGTGCATTATTTTAATGTATACAAAATAAAGAAATTACCAAAAAATTACTGTTTTATATTCCACCATTAGCTATAAGCTTCTTTGTCAGTCGAGCGTCGTGACGAACATGAATATGACATCTTCTGTATAATGTCGTAAACACAATTTTTTTATTTTTTTGTCTGGTCTGGTACATTATTCTCGATTTTAAGAAAAGAAATCAGTTCATGCTTTGTTTTATTAAACAAATAAGATCAAGTGGACTGTCTTTTGTTGTCTGTGCTTTCGCATTTAAAACGAAAACAAAAATATGACTTGAAGACAGTTTAATTGTTCGATTTATGTAAGATACGTACTATATAGAAATTGTGATGATTAATGGTGACATATTTCGATTGTCAACCAAACTTCAATCGAATTCAAATTAAAAATGTTTCATTTCCATATCAGCGATTCGTAATCGAAAAAAGTATGGCAAACAAGTTAAATTCACCAAACTATACGGATAATCCATTCTATTATGTATTAATTTCGATTCTTATAACAAAAAAAATTTTTTTTTGTTCCATTATACAACCAACTTTGCAATCAACCTTACGATATTAACATTATTATTATTGAATTACAATATATACAATATGGGAGGGGAGGATGTTGTGCGGTGCAGGTATATGATTTGTAAGGAAGTCACTTTAGTAAAGTAGATGAATCAGGATTAAAGAAGAAAAGTTTTTTCTGGAAAAACTTTAATTGTTTTGTTAAGAATTTCCTCCTTCTTGAAAAAATGTATTTCTTACAATAAAAAAAAATCGATTATTTAATTCGTTTCTATTCAACTTTATGAAAAGAATGAGAGTTTAAGTTTGTTTTCTTAATTATTGATTGTTGAATGCTTTCACAATTGACTATTTTGTTTGTTGTTATGTGACTTGTTGCAAAATATAAAACGAAATTTTGTATACATACATATACTATATACAGCGCGACGTCACATAATTTCTTTTACAGTATTAAATGCTTTAAGGTGAACGAGTGCATTTTAGTTTTTCAGAAAATTATGGTTTCTTCTTTTTTCAAGTATTTTGAATCAGCTCAAATTGTACTTTAAACTGACATTCAAACTTTCTATCAATTATAATAGGGGCGTATTCTTCAAAACTATTTGTCAGAAAATTACACAGTAGTGTAAATCAATCAATAGGTGACATTTCAGTCTAATCAATCAATAGGTGACATTTCCAATAGGAAAGTTAAAATTTTAAATCATAATTTAAACTACTACTCAAAATATCCCTATGAGAAAAAAACTAATTTTTAAGCTTTGTAAAATAACAGAAGCGAATCAAATACTTTTCAATCTTTTTCAGTACTACATTACCGTAACACAATACAGCGTTTGGTGTAATATGTGTTATTTGGGAAGAAATGTTGCAACTTTTCGGCTATTTATCAACTATTAAACGGCTTTTCCATATTGCTAAAAATTTAGGGAAATATTATGAAAATTTTTCCACGATGTTCTTCATTGTATAGGTTTCAACTTTATAGTCTGGAGTACCTAATTTGCACCAGAGAATTGTTTTTTAATTCGAAAATTTTAAGAGATTTCATTAGTTAGATTTTACCAATTTTCAACCTTGAGAGCAATTATATTTTAATAAGGAAAAATAAGGATTTTTTCCGATATGCTTTTGCTAAAAAAATATTGAGATAGATATTTAATTTTTGTGATTGACTATAGAGACGTAAATCACCTGAAAGTTGCACTTGAGAGCCGAATATTTTACACCACTCTTTAGAGTTAAAAATAAGCAAATATTTACCAAACTGAAACATTTTACCTTTTTTTTTTTGTATAATAAAACACAATATTGCGGTTTTGTCACTTTCTTTAACGTAATATTTATTTTATTTGTTAATGAAATTACTATAGTTTCGGATGTTACTCCTTTATCAAATTTCTAACAAACATTTACTAAAATTATGCTAAAAAACTGCTTTAATACCCTATTTTTATTTTTTGTGTGCCTACGTGCCTTTTGAATGTTCTTTCCCTCTAATTTTGTTTTTCATCTTAAAGGGGTGGTATCGCCCTTCTTTTTTGTATATACCATCTGGTGTGTGTTTATGATAAAAAACAGAGAAGAATTTGCTGACCATCTGGTGTGTGTAGGTGTGTATGTACAAAATGATATTAATTACGGATTTACAATGAAATCGTAAATTTTGTTGCGGCCAATTTTTTCGTTTAGTAAAAATTGGTTATATCCTGCCTCGACCCAAGATTGTGTTCGGCACCTTCCCAAATAGTGCTGAATTGCCCTCGGAGAAGCTTTTTGGTTAAACTATGGCATGCAGGCGATCAACTGGAGAGTGATCAGGAGAAAAGCGAAAGGCTCTTCAGCAATTTGCACCTTCTCTATGGACCACTCTTCAGTTGAGAAGCTCAAGCGGGTTGGCTTTAAGGTCAACTGCAAGTTTGGGATTGTTCAACTGCATCCCAAGGATGGTGAGGGTGGTGCCAAACCGGCGTATGTGGGCGGGACCCAAGTGGTCAAGCCTATGGAGGCTACGGTGGCGGCACCTGTAGCCAAGACCACTGGGGTGGCGGCCCTCTCCAGGAGACAGGTGAGGAGGAGGTGCAAAAGAGAGAGGAGGGCGTCAGGGGTTCCACGAGGCAAGGCCCCGCAAGGGCCCCCCCATGCAAGCCACTGGTGAGGCCTGGAGGCTCTCAGGCAGCGGAGGCCAGCAGAACGGGGATGGGGGACATTGGTCAGCCATTGTCCGGATAAAGAACGCATGCGTGTAGTGGCGATGCGGAAAAGGAGGCTGAGCTGGGCCTACTGAAGAGACCCTCGGAAAAATGAAGGCATACTTCGCCTGCCTCCAGATTAACTTGCATCATGCAAAGGCGTCTTCGGACGTCCTTTTTCGCAGGTTTTTTAACCAAAACATTGGCATGGCTCTAATCCAGGAGCCATGGATGACAGGTAACAATGTTAGAGGTATACCAAATCAAGTGGGTAAGTTAATTTATCATAACGGAACTGAGTGTCCAAGAGCGGCTATTTTGGCCAGTTCGCAAATTAATTTTATTCCCAGAACTCTGAGTTCATCTCCAGGGACTAGGTTGCAGTAATGGTGAAGGTTCTCGGTGAAAGAGGCAAACAGGGGCCTATAATGGCCTCCGCCTACTTTCCTGGAGACTCAGAGTTAATACCTCCACTTGAAGTTAGGCGGCTCATTGCTCATTGCAAACGCAATGGGCTGTCCTACTTGAAAGGAAGCGATGCAAACGCGCACCACACGGTTTTTTAATTTCTGATCTCAAATATTGTAGACATTGTCAATAGGGGAAGGAAACCTACATTTATAAATGCGATTAGGCAAGAGGTTCTAGATTTGATACTTGCTAGTCCGCATTTCAGCGACTTGGTCAAAAATTGGCATGTGTCTGAAGTGGCCTCATTATCAGATCACTTGCACATCAGATTCGATTTGGCGGCTGAGACCATGCAGCGGCAGGAAATCAGAATTCCAAAACTGACCGACTGGGACTCTTATAGAGTCTCACTCGAATCAGAAATGCCCTATGTTGTGGGAAACATAGAGTCTCCAGAGGGTTTGGAGATCTGTTCAAACCAGCTGCATAGTTCTATACACTTGGCTTATGAGAACAGCTACGGGACGCTGGTTAAACTGAGGAAAAAATCGAGAAGATTATTCAACAAGGCTAAACGCACCAGTGAATGGGGCGAGTATAAGATGGCCTTGATGGAATACTATATAATCTCGAACTAAGAAGATCCAAGAGGGCCACCTGGATTAATTTCTGTGAGGGAATCAATGAACTGCCCTCTGCAGCTCGTCTCCAGAAAGTCCTTTACAGGGATCATTAAAATGGTTTAGGATTTCTCCAGAAGCAAGATGGGAGGTTCACTGAAAATCGGAAGGAATCCTTAGAGGTATTGCTAGAGACCCACTTTCGGGGTTCAGTAGTGGTAGGAGCCTCTCTGGGAAAATGTTCATACCCAGCAAGGTGCGATGGGCTATTTGGTCTTTCAAACCTTTCAAATCCGCTGTAGGGAATGGTATCATTCCAGCTTTACTTCAAAAAGGTATTGTGGAAATACTCCCCAGCTTGATCCAGATGTTTCGGGCAAGTTATGCTTTTAAGTATATTCCAAAACTGTGGAGGAAAGTAAATGTGGTCTTTATACCAAAGGGGTGGGGGGTTGTCCAGACACCCAAGAGATGGCATATCGGCCAATTAGCCTCACATCGTTTTAATTGAAGACGATGGAAAAAATCCTGGACTATCAAATAAGAAGTAAGGTCCTGGGAAAGAATCCGCTGCATCGGGACAAATTTACGTATCAAACTGGTAAATCCACGGTGATGGCCTTTAGCGGTCTAGTCACGAGGATTGAAAAAGCAGTGACATATAAAGAAATTGCCTGAGGAAGCCTGAGAGAGGCTGCTTACTGGCTTCCTCACAGGTCATGTCTCCTTAAGGTATCTCCTTAAGAAGATGGGCCTAAGTACGACAGATGGATGCCGCTTCTGCTATCTGGAAGCGGAATCAGCGGAACATGTTCGGTGCCATTGCGCAGCCATTTTACAGCAAAGACTGCAACATCTAGGAGGGAGGACAATGAACCCGGATAGTATGTATCTTGTTCCGGCCAGTAGTATTATCAGATTCATTAAGAGCCTGAATATTGACTGGACGGATAATTAAGTAGGGTCTAGTACAATAGATCTTTTAGGTCGCGGTGCGAGGTGGCTTATCGCCCACCTGGCCCTTCAATCAATAATAATAATAAGGATAATGAAATTCTTTGCCATACCTTTTAATAAACCCGAACATTGAATTAGCTGTAAGCTTTATTAATTATTAAATCTATATGCTTGTTAAAACTCAAGTTATTCGAAAATAAAACTCCTAAGTCACGCATTATTAATACTCTACTCACAACTTCACCATACAGTAAATACGGTACTTCAACACAAGATGTACGAGATTTACAGAAAGACATTACTTTACATTTAAAAATGTTTAACCTTAGTTTATTACGGGCAGTCCAGTAACAAAATAAATTTAATTCATTTTGAACAAGTAAGTGTCAGAAGCAGGTTTTATCTCTGCGTATATCTTTATATCATCCGCATACATCAAACATTTACAAAAATTAAAACAGTCAATAATATCATTAATGAAAGGTATAAATAAAAACGGGCCAAGATGACTGCCCTGGGGGATTCCAGAGGACGCTACATATGAATCCGATACAGTATCCATAATTTTAACACATTGCGTGCGATTTGTTAAGTTCGAAGCAATCCAACTAGGAGGGATAAATTCATTATTCATACAATCAAGTTTTTCTAATAATAAGACGTGATCCAACTTATCAAAAGCTTTTGAAAAATCCGTATAAATTACATCAACTTGAACAGTTTTCAGGCTTAAAACATCGTAATTAGAAAATACCATCAAATTAGTTACGGTAGATCTACCCTGCACAAATCCGTACTGTAAAGGGCAAACATAATTCATTAAAATAAACTCAAGTCTTTGCTTTACTAACATTTCAAACTATTTAGGAATGACGGAAAGAATATTGATTGGTCTTTAACATGTAATATCACACTTAGAACCAGATTTAAACACTGGCCGAACAAATGCGGTTTTTCATATATCAGGAAAAATACCAGTTTGAAGATTAATGTTAAACATATAATATAACGGTTCAGCTAAAGAATGAGCACAATTTTTTAAAATGATCAATGGAATTCGGACCGGTGCCTTTAAACGTATCTATATGTAATAAACCAACCAAAATTTCCTGTTTCGTAAATTGAAGGACATTCAACTTATCGCTTGATTGACCATTACCGAAACTAGAATCATTCTTCTTCTCAAAAACACCCTTGAAAAAATGTACAAAAGCGTTACATATCGCCTCAGGACCGGAAATTGAGCCCCCATTGTGAGACATTACTGTTGGAAAACCTACAGATTTTCTTTTACCATCAATAAATGAAAAAAATCTTTTAGGATTACTTCTTATTTCTTTTCTAAAGAAATATTAAGGTAGATAGTTAATTTTTGTGATTGACTTTAGATACGTAGATCACCTGAAAGTTGCACTTGAAAGCCGAATACTTTACACGTCTCTTTAGAGTTGAATATTCACCAAACTAAGACGTTTTGACTTTGCTACATTATCAACTTATGCTTACAGTTTTGTTTTGAGAATTATTCAGTATATCTCATGTTTTCAAAGTGAATTGGTTAATAAGTAATATTTTGGGTGGTCTCGATCCTTTAAATTACTAATTACCTATCCATTTGGCCACCTCATGATCAATCCGAGCACGCACAATTGGCGCATGAATACTCGAATAGCTCAGTAAAACATTCCACGGATGATTTATTATCTATAAATTTCACTATTGTGACGGTGACACCTAGTGTGTAATAGAATAAGTTAAATTAATATCTCAATGTTTAACTGTACTAAAATGGAATTTTCCATGATAAAACTGTTCTAAATGTTTCTATTCTTACTGGAAAAGTCATGAAATTTCTAGAAGTTTGGTTTGTTTATATAAGAAGGCGAACGAAGTCGAATTGGACTATTCGAATTTGGAACGCGATAGTGTGAAGATTAAAAAGAAATTAAAAAGTGATTTAAAAAGAGTTTTAGTGAAAAAAAAAATTACAAGTGATCAGTAAAATTGTGGTAATATTAAAATAAAGTGATTTTAGCTGTATTTTGTTGAGAAAAAATTAATTTGAATTATTTTGGAGTTAATTTGACACCAACAAAATGGACATGGAATTATTTTTTGCAGTTATTTTTTATTTTACGTGTTGGCAGTACTAACACAATTGTCAAATACTTAAGTTTTTTTTACTTACACAGTGCAAATAACTAGAAAAAAATATATTAGGATATATCAATTAGAATATAATGAAGCAAAATAGGAAAAATATGTAGTAAGTACTTAGTATAAATGCTATCATATATAAATATACTTGTGCAAGTTACATTTTCAACACAACGCTGCACAAACTACTTTCAAAACATTTTTTAAATTTTCATTCTAGAGTCGGGGCAATGGTCAGGGAAGAGTTTCGAAAGATGCTTTCGACCTAGCAAGACCAAACATTCTAGTTAACAAAATTTTGTGGGCTAAGATTCTAGGTGATCTCTTACGAGCAGTCAAAGAGGCATAATAAAAACGGTCCATGGATAAAACAGACAAAAATGATTAAACCATTACCATGAATAAAATTTAAAAAACCATTTTAAATTCTTAACACGTATAAGTACGAGAATATACAATAATTAATTATATGTGTATTTGTAAATTTTGAATTTTTTATTGCCAAAAGGAGAACGTGGAATAGAATGGAGATTAGGACTTTTCTGATTTATGCCATCCACAGAAAGGATGAGTTTAACCATGTCTAAAAAGAAAAACGGTCCTTCAAAGTTTGGTTGAAGATATGACAAGTTCAGATGTGTCTGTAAGCTTACGCAATATATTTTTTGTGAAATTGAAAACGTTAAAGTTGGTTTATAAAGATGCTCTGGACAATAATTCCAAATCGGGAACCGGATATGGGGTAGAGCCCTACGATGCAAAAAGTCTAGCTAAACTGTCAAAGTTCCATACTCAGCTGGATCTATAAAATCACCAGTTCCAATATTAAGGAAAGATCAGCATATTTCATCAAAATTCGCCGGTTCATCTACTTCGCACCAACTTCCAGTTACAGCATCTCCGGTATTAGAAAGCCAAAACCAAGTTGACATTGGCGATTTAATAGAAGTATCCTTGCCCGAGAATATTAAAAGGTCGTCCCAACCAGGAAAAAAAACAGATCGCCCAAGAAATCCGCTTTAGCTAAGAAGCTAGAATTCTTAAAAAATAGAAAAGCAGCTAGAGTCCAAAGAGAGAAAAACAAACATAAAAGGCATGAGGGTTTCTTAAAAATGCTTGAAGAAAGAAAGCAATGGCACTGTGAATTATATTTTATCTAATTATAATTTATCTGAATTGAATTAATCAAAAATAAACACGAATTAATTTTTAAATGTTTGTATTTTCATTTTTAACAAAAATTTTTTTTGAAACCGAGTCATTTACTACTTATTGTCCAAGTTCTATTCGTCAATTATTTACCTGGGCTTGCTCAGCATCCGGAAGAATATTGCTCGTCTCATGTACTTTAACCAGCACTACATCCCAAGGGTCGCTAGCATTCATACATATATTATGTAGAACATAGCATGTTGCGATGATATTTTTCACAATTCCCAAGGGGGGTAAGGGGCGCCGGTTTAGATGGTCTTATTATACTAGCCCAAATGCCAACCTCACCTGCACGTGGTACTTCCTGCTAATTAACTAACGAGGCTCTGGCGACCGAGATACGGCGGAATAACCGACTACCGAGAACATAGCAAATGATGTTCTCTTCAATGACCCACTACCAACTTGTACTGGTTAGGTTGGTAGTTGATACATAACCAGTTTTAAAGCAATGAGTTCAACGCAAAAAGGAAACAATACCCCAGGTGGTAAACCAACTACCCAGTTGGCTAATCCACCCTCTTACGAGGCTGGCTCAATGGATTCTGGGGTGAGCCAATCATTGCTAAACCCATTCGAAAGAAGTTCAATGTTGTTAAGATCACCAAACAATCATACTAACTCTGCAAATCAGCAGAAAGATGAAAACGCTGAACTCTGTCGAAAACTCAGTGAAGTAGAGGTACTTTTAACGCAATTAAGAAGCGAAATTGAAAAGCTGAAAAAAGAAAATGAAGAATTGAAGAAGCCCAAACCAATGGAGATTTCTGAAAACCCGCTAACTTGTTATAATGAAACAAGCACTCACACTAGTTATAACAATGAGTTCCATACTGATGAAGAGGATCTCATGAGAGAAACAGATTGGGTACTGAAAAGGAAGAAAAGACCTACCAAAAAACGAAAAGCAGAATTCTCGCCTGAAGTTGGAGATCATTCGCAAGCTAATGTATTAGTAACTGGTGATACTAATACCAAACCAACTCACCAGCAACAGCAACAAAAGGTTGTACCGAAAGAAAAGGCTCCTCCGCCAATTAATGTAATCGGCATAACAGAATTTGCAAGTATACAATCTATAATGAAATCAGTGACAGCTAAGGAATATAGAGTAGTGTCACTAAACAATAACGTGTGGAAAATCAATACACCAGATTCCGACACATATAGAGCTCTAGCAACAAAGCTCAATGCGGAAGGTAAAGAATGGTTCACATACGAAGATAAAAACGAACGTGCAATTAAGGTTATGGCCAGAGGCCTTCATCCAACGTGTACGAAGGAGGACATAATTGAGGACCTAAAGGCAAGAGATCTGCAAATAGAAGATGCAGTAAACATCCTAAAACGAGAGAGAGGTGAGAACAATCAAGTCAAAAAAAGGGGGCTTCCACTCTTCATGCTTACGTTTAACAAAAAGGAGAAAGTTGAAAACATCTTCAACATCAAAGCAATTCTCAACATGAGGGTTAAAATAGAACCGCTTAAGAAAAACACGAGGCTAATACCTCAATGCAAAAAATGCCAAGGTTTCAATCACACGCAAAAATATTGCAGACGGGAGCCAAGATGCGTAAAATGTGCTGGAAAACACAACGCCAAAGAGTGTACAGAAAGTAGAAACACCCCTGCAAGATGTATAAACTGTAAAGGGCATCATCCTGCAAATTATAGAGGCTGTGAAGTAGCCAAAGAACTTCAAAGACTAAGAAACAAAACGCATCAGTTTCCTCAAAACCCTAGGGTTACCAGAGAAGAGAAACCAACTAAAACCCAAGCGGAGCCAAAACCACCAGGTATTGGTACAGAGCGGAAAAGTTATTCACAAATTGTACAGCAATCATCTAATGCTACGAATGATAATCCCCTTGAAAGGATTTGTCGAAGCATAGAAGCCATAAATATAAGGCTAGCAAAGCAAGAACGTGGTCTAGAAGCTTTATATAAGCGTCTAGATATGCATCAAACCTTGAACGAGGCAACAGCCCTCATATACTAAAATGAGCAGATCATTAAGAATTGTCACCTGGAACGCGAACGGACTAGCGCAACATGTTCCAGAGCTAGAAATTTTTCTAAATTTAGAAAAAATTGATATCTGCCTTATATCGGAGAGCCATTTGACAAAAACATCATTTATTAAAATACGTGATTATGAATGTTACCATGCTGTTCACCCAGGAGGAAAACCCAGAGGAGGATCAACAGTAATAGTGAAAAAGAGTCTCAAACACTATGAAGAACCTAGTATAGAAGAGGAAAGTATGCAAGTTAAAACCATAAAAGTTGAAACTAACAATAATAATGAATACAGTATTTCCTCTATCTACTGCCCTCCACGCTATAATCTAAACAAAGAAGATTATAATAGACTCTTTAGATCACTAGGATCCAATTTTATTATTGGTGGTGACTTTAATGCAAAAAACACATATTGGGGATCAAGACTTACAACCCATAAAGGAAAAGAGCTATTCGAAGCCGGACGAATAAATAACTGCGAGTTCCACTCTGGAGGTAAACCGACATACTGGCCTGCTGATATAAATAAAATACCAGATCTCATTGATTTTTATGTAACGAAAGGGATCTTCGAGGATTACATGTACATCGAAAACAGCGAAGGGATATATTCCGATCATACACCTGTTATCATGACACTCAGCACAATGATAATTAATAAGGATAACCTGCCTAAATTAACAAATAATAGAACTAATTGGGACCTATTCCAAGAACTAATTGAAATGCAAACAAATCTACGAGTGCCGATTAAAACACCGGTACAGTTGGAAGACGAACTAGAGGTATTTAACAGTACTATTCAACAAGCAGCATGGGAAAGTTCTCCTGCTAGTCACACCGAATCCCGTAGGAATCAAAATTATCCTATTGAGGTCAGGGAGTTAGTTAGAGAGAAACGGAAGGCAAGAAAAACCTGGCAAAGGACACGCGCCCCGGAAAACAAAAAAATCCTCAATTTTCTATGCAATAAACTAAAACAACTTATAAAAGAAATTAAGAATGAAACTATCAACAAGTACTTAAATGGTCTCACCGAACATAAATATACTGATTACTCTCTTTGGAAAGCAACAAAGGGATTAAAAAGAACTAAAATGCATGTGCCACCTATTAAAAATGGGGAAGGAACCTGGGCCAAAAGTGACAAGCAAAAAGCTATTTTATTTGCAGCTCACTTGGAAGACACTTTTCAACCGTTACCTAGGCAAACAGCAGATGAAAACATAATAACAATTAGCAAAATTGATGAATATAATATTCGATGTGTAACATTACAGGAATTAAAAAATGAGATCAAGTGTAATTTGAACGCAAAAAAAGCTCCAGGATATGATTTAATTACTGGACAAGTCGTAAAAGCCATTCCCGAGAAGGGACTGCGAAAATTGGTTCAAATTATCAATGCTGTCTTCAGACTAAAATATGTCCCACGGCAATGGAAGGTTGCTGAAGTAATTATGATCCCCAAACCAGGCAAACCAGCGAACGATAAAAAGTCGTACAGACCGATTTCACTACTTCCTGTAATTTCAAAATTATTTGAAAAATTACTGCTCAAGAGACTCAAGCCAATAATAGAAGAGAGAAATTTGATTCCACCACACCAATTTGGATTTAGAGAAAATCACTCTACGATAGAACAAGTTCACAGAATAACGGATATAATCGAAGACTCACTTGAGAATAAGAAAATATGCTCCAGCATCTTCTTAGATGTAGCACAAGCTTTCGACAAAGTTTGGCACCAAGGACTTGAATTTAAATTGCATCGAGATCTACCTAAGCAATTCTATCAAATTCTTAAATCTTATATCGCAGACCGACATTTCCGTGTAAAATATAACCAAGAGTACTCTGAACTAAAGAGAATATCAGCAGGCATACCACAGGGTAGCGTACTGGGTCCTATATTGTACATCCTGTACACCAGAGATATGCCAAATACAGAAGGTGCCACCACAGCAACATTTGCAGACGATACAGCTATTCTGGCGACTGGAAAGTGTATATCAGAAGCAACGACCAAACTTCAAAAAGCAACCGACACAGTGAGTAGTTGGACAAAGAAATGGCGCATTAGCCTAAACGAAGCAAAGTCAGTTCACGTAAACTTCACGTACCAGAAAGCTAACTGGATTCCAGTGAAACTTAATTCAAGGCCGGTTCCAAATGCAAATACAGCCAAATACCTCGGCATGACTCTCGATTGCAAGCTTAGATGGAAAGAGCATGTTAAAAAGAAAAAAGAAGAATTGAACATTAAATATAGGAAAATGTATTGGCTAATAGGTAGAAACTCTGAGCTTACAATACATAACAAATTGCTATTATATCAGCAAATACTTAAACCAATATGGACCTACGGTATTCAACTTTGGGGTTGTACCAAGAAGACAAATGTACAAATGATTCAATGTTTTCAAAACAAAGTGCTGCGTGGCATTGTAAACGCACAATGGTACATTAGAAATGATAACCTCCATAGGGACTTAAACATGGAATATGTAAGTGAAGAAATACAAAATCATGCGAAGAAACACATTCAGCGGATATCTCGGCACCAAAATGCAGACATACGAAGTTTGTTGGATACCACCAATGCAGTAAGAAGACTTCAAAGGCAGAAACCTTTGGAATTAGGCAGTTGTATTTCATTAGGATAGAGAAAAATAATTACTATGTAAATTCAAACGGGAGTAACCATTGGGCTACTGCCCGTCAAATGTGAATCTTCATTTAAGAAAGATAAATTACTAAATGATTTGTAAATCAGTTGTAATATTAAATAAAGGGAAAAAAAAAAAAAAAAAAAAACAATTCCCAAATCGCAGAGTTCGGTGAAATGTAAAAGCCTGCGAAAACGGTATTTCATCAAACCGAAGGCATCTTCGACGACGATTCTTGATTTTAAATTTGTTTTGTTGTTCGCTTAAATTTCCTGTATCCTTGTAAGGTCACCCCGAGAAGCGAGGCGAAATAACGGAGACCGCCTTAGCACTCGAGCCTCATGCATCGCGCCGGACTCACGGAACATGCCTCATATTCCTCTCATTAATTCGAAGCATATCGTTGTTTGTTGAATATGTTGAGCGGAACATAATCATTTGCAACGGTGACTAACCACGATGCAACCTTGTTGACAACCTTCCAAGCCGTGGAATCATTTATTCCAAAGAGGTGGCCCAAAAAATCAATAAATTATCAAGACGACAACTTTTAAAACTAAAATAGAAAAATACGTACATCTGGTGTCAGGTATCATAACTAAAATTAGGAATGAATTAAATAATTCGAATTAATTTTAAGAGTTATTTAATTCTTCTGCTTAATGCAATTGTTGTTGTAAATTTCTCAACAAAATATAGCTTTTGTGAATTATTGTTAAAAAAATGTGTTGTAATAATTCTGGTGTTAAATAAATAAATTCATTGGTGATAAATTGAATTAATTTTGTTTTATTTACAATCCATATCCATCCGTCATATGATATTTGATTGACAATGCAAAAACCTAACAATATTTACAACAAAAGTTAATGCATTGATGGAATATCAGCTTTTTACAGCTCTCTGTTTGAATTTTAGTCAATTTGATTTCGCATTCAAAATATTCTACTTTGAAACCAATGGCTGTAGCTGTTTATTACGGCGCTGGGAAATTACATTTAGAACGGTATTTTCAAATTTTAGCATCTGGAATTTATATGGACATAAAATAAATCTAAAAGATTATTAATCCAGCTCGATGCTTCCTTAGCAGTAAGAATGTATGTAGAATTTCCTTATAAATTTTATGGCATAATTTTTATATTATCCTGTAGGTGTTGTTGGCGCTACTTCGATCCTTCTAGAGTAAAAAGCCATAATATACGTTATAATTTTTCAAAAGCCCTTTTAATGGTTCATTGTTCGCCATAGGAATCCACAGTAAAAATGATGCTTTTTTTTAGCTTCAAGTTTTTCCCTGAAAAAAGTAAAACTGCATGAAGTACAAATTGCAGTCTAAGGCTGTGTGAAGACTAAACTAACCAAACTAAATAAATTTTGGACTTCCGCTATTGTCTCATAGGCGATAGTAAAAAAGTCAAATTACGATGTTAATTTTCGACAACTTTTCATTTTATTGTTTGGTGTGAAGTTGTGCAGATAAATAGCTTTATAAAAACTTTAAATAAAGTGATAAATAACTATGGAAAAACGACAATATTCTGTTCGGTGTAAGTTTAACTATAATCCCTAAATTTAGTTCTGTATACTACGCATAATTTTTTTTAAATATTTTGTACTATATAAAGACACAAGAAGAAACTGAAAGCAGGATAAAATTAGAAAGTTTATTTAATGGCAAAATTTTCGACTTGAAAACTTGTTGGGAGTATGATAAATTCACGTTATTTTTATGGACAGCATTTTACAAATGATTGAGTTAATTTAATTTCCATGAAAGTTGGAGCGGAAACTGAGTTGCAGGAAGATGACTGGAGGAAGTTAAAGAAGAAATGGAGTAATTTGGTTGACAGATACAAGGTAATTTTCGATATGTAAATATGCCACAGAAACCTATAATTGAGCCGCCAACAGGCGAGGGAAATGAAGACACAGCGCCCAAAGCTTTTACTTGGCCGTACTTTGAATCAATACACGAGTACTGTTCGGAGCGGCACAATATCAATCCGCCCTACGTAGTTGACACCGAAACCGACGTGTTTGCATCGCCTAGTCATACAGAGGCTTCAACGTTACACGGGCGCAAAAAAAAAGGTGGCGAACAAACAGACGAGGCCAAACAGCTGAAGCTGCTAGAGAGAGCGCGACCAAATTATATATAAAATATATGTCAACTTTAGTGGAGCTTTTGAGTACAGATGACAGTGACGTCGATTAAATTTGGTATCTTGAAATAAACAAAAATATAATGTGGAATCGAAATGAATTTTATATTTACCAAAAAAAGGCAGAATTATTATGAAATTTTATATGCATTTTCTTTGTTAAATAAAAGATTGAATTATTTAATAATAGCGATTTTAAAAAAATTGCCCCCTATCATGCTTTCATTATGCCAAATGCACTTTCGATAATACTTCGGGCCTTGTAAGAGGTTAAATTTTTTTTTTAATGCGGTTAAGTTACCTCTTATAATAATCGGTGTGATAATGGCTATCGGGTCAAGCGAACACTTGTAACCGCTGTCACCTAAAAGGAAATATCCGTTTGATGGAAATGATCTTTTCCGATATAATTGGCTATTCCGTAAGACCCTCTGATCATGCATGGAATCCGGGTAGCCGCAGAAGATATTGATGAATTTTCCGGAAATATCCCATACTACCATTAAGTTAATGCTGTAACCTAGTTTCCGGTTCATGTATTGGCTATTGAAACTTATTGGTACAACAATCTTAATATGGTATCCGTTAATAGTACCTATAGTGCTATCGAAAAGATTGAAGTTCCCGATCGCCGATTAAATTTTTCTCCAATGGTCCTATATGCAACCTAGCTTGTTAATTTTATAACTTTGGGTGCAAGCTTGACAAACATATCTGGCATTTTGTGAACAATTGTTCTTACTGAATGTCTCGATAAGTTGAAGCTTACTTACACCAGTAACCCGATAGCTTGCTACACAAGCAAGGCAATACAGGAACACAGAAACTCGGAGACTTATTGCAAATTTGAAACCTTTCATGGTTTGCTGTTCCAAAAGTATTTCACATAGAGTAATGAGAGAATCCGCTGATACTCTAAGGTGTTTTCGAATATAAACATCGTCGTTACACAAAATCTTTTTGTAGATTTCACTGTTATAATAATTTCGCGGACACTAATTATATATCTCATGAATTATTTTTGTTAATCTGCTCTTCCTATTTTTATAATATTATTTTAAAATATTTTTAAATTCTTAAAGTTTTATTTTGTTGTTAAACTTCGAATGACATTTGTATTTAGTTTAGCTGGATATGGGGCACAGATGAAAGCTTTTTTACTAGTGACATCTATTGATATATTGCTTGAACTAATAGTATTGAATTAGTTTAGTTAGTTTAGTCTTTTGAGGCACACAGCTTTAGTATTTTAACCCAACAGACCATAGGGAGTTTGCCCTTCTGGCAAACTAGTGGTATAAATTTATTGGTTGGTGGGTGAACTGCACCTAAGGTTATAATGTAAAGAGGAAAAGAAAAGAAAGATAGAAGACAACTTCCGGCATTCAAAAAAAAAAAAGAAGTGGAAGAAGAGATCCCATGTGGTGGGAAAAGAATATTAAAAATGAAGTAAGAGAAAAATAAAAAAAAGAAAGAAAATCTAAAATAAGTATGTGTGTTTTTGATCATCTAAAAGAATAAGACTAAAGTTCAGAAGTGGGATAAATCCTTAAACAAGTGAATTAGATTATTATTATTATAAAAAAAAAATAATAATAATAATAATAATAATTCCTAATCGTGATTTACTAAAGCAAACGTGTTAATAAAATGGTACCGAAAAATAAATAAAACCACGGATGCGGATGAAGAAGAGAAAGATGGAAAAAGGGCGATTTGTCATCAGATTTTAATGCATCCGGAAAATATTAAGTGTATTATCCCAGAATTTGATAATAATAGGGTAAAAATAGAAAGATGGGTGAATAAAATAGAGAAGTATTGCAGCCTGTACAAGTGGTCGGATGAAGCGACCTTATTATATGCAATAACAAGGCTAGGAGGTGCACCAAAGCTGTTTTATGAGGCCATCGATAGCGATATTAACATTTAAAGGTTTTAAAAATGCACTGAACAAGCAATACGGCCACGTGGAGGACGAGGCAGATGTTTTCTACAAATTAACAAAAAATATTTATAGTAAAGATCAAGCATACGAGATGTATGTCATGAAGATGTATGCTATAGGAGCATCAGGTGGTTTAAGTGAGCCAGCAGTAGTGAAATATATCTTGAGGGGATTGTCAAGGGATGAGATATACAATTGGATCAATAAGCCAATATGTAATGCAATTCACCAGCTGACGGAACGGATTAAGTGGGCGGATTCTAATATTGAAATGAGACTACCGAACAAAGAAACAAAAGAGTATTCGGGCAATAATAATAAAAAGAAACCGGAAGACTATAGAAAGAACAATGGGTATAACAACAT
This sequence comes from Tipula vernalis, assembly GCA_958295665.1. NCBI lineage: Eukaryota > Metazoa > Arthropoda > Insecta > Diptera > Tipulidae > Tipula > Tipula vernalis. The sequence goes on along the minus strand of OY282560.1, from coordinate 147,617,966 downwards.
AATTGTAGACAATATGGTCATAAGGCAGAGCAATGTTCGAGAGCAGTAAAGTGCTACAATTGTTTGCAAAATGGACATCGTGCACCTGAGTGCAAACAAGCAGTGACAGCTGAAAAGTGTGCCAGATGTAACAAATTAGGGCACAACGAAAGCAGATGCAGGGTTAACATTGATACAAACCGGAAACAAGTATATTCCATATGTGCTACGTCAGAACCTCAACAGGAGCAAGGACAAGTGAATGTCAACACAGAGGGAATGCTGACATCGCAGGTAGTAATAAATAATTATATTTTTAAAGTTAATGTATTGTTAGATTTAGGCAGTAGCGTAAGCATAATTAGAGAAAATTTTTTAAGTGATTTAGACGGAATAGTAAATTTAAATGAGTTCACATCAATGGAAGTATGTGGAGTAAACGATTCTAAAGTAAGGGTTATAGGGATTTTAAAAGGTATGATAAAAATAGAAAATAAATTATACCCAGTAAAGTTTTTGGTGGTACCCGTTGGAACGATGAAAGTAGATGCTATTTTAGGAAGAGACTTTATAAATAGTAATAATTTTAATATTGTAAAAATAGTATCAAAGGAGGGTAATGAGCACATTTGATGCAATCAGTAATAAACTTAGATGATGAATTTTATGAGGAAGTAGAACCAGTACAGTTAGATGTAGTGGATAGTTTGGAAACTAAAGGTTTAGAAAGAGAAGTAGTGAAACTATATTTAGAACATTATAAGAATCGAATAAGTGACGAGTCAAAAAGGGTCGGGCAAGAGGTCGAAATAAAATTGAAAGAGGATAGAAAGTTCAGTGTCACTCCAAAGAGACTTAGTATGTTTGAGAGAGTAGAGTTAAATAAACTTATCGAAGATTTGTTACGGAAAGAAATAATAAGAGAAAGTCAATCTTCGTATTCAAGTCGGGTGGTGTTATTGAAAAAAAAAACGGAACATATACATTATGTGTAAGTTACCGACCTTTAAACAAATTAGTAGAACGAGACCGGTATCCATTAACAGTAATAGAAGGCAATTAGAAAAACTTCAGGAGAAACAGTATTTTAGCAGTTTAGATTTAGCAAATGGATTTTACCACGTCGATTTAGAGGAGAATTCGAAAAAATACACCGCTTTTGTGACAGAAGACGGTTTATATGAGTTCAATAAGTTGCCATTCGGATAAGTAAATTCGCCATCAGTATTTGTAAGATACATTAATAGGATTTTAAGTAATTTTATCAAAGCCTGGGCAATAATAGTATTTATTGATGATATATTAATAGCTACACAAACCATAACACAACATTTAGAGATATTGACGAGAGTTTTAACAAGATTGTCCGAGTGCAGAGTAAAGTTACAGTTAGGAAAGTGTAAATTCCTAAAGTCGTTTATTAAAAATTTAGAGTATAACATCACACAGAATAGAATATCTTTGGCTGATAAACATATATCTGCTATCAGAGAGTATCCTTTGCCTATTAGTAAGCTATTTCCGTAAATTTATTAAAAATGCCAGTGTTATAATAACACCGATGTTAGATCAGTTAAAAAGTAAGGAAGATTTTCATTTTGGAAACGAAGAAGCCAAATCATTGTATATAGTGAAAGAAAACCTAATCTCCAAACCCGTGATAAGAATTTACTCGCCAGAAGCAGACACAGAATTGCATACAGATGCATCGGCGATAGGGTTCGGTGGAATTTTGATGCAGAGGCACCTAGAAGATGGGAAGTTTTACCCAGTCATGTATTTCAGTAAAAAGACGACATCAGCGGAAACTAAATTACACAGTTTCGAACTCGAAACATTGGCCATAGTTTATAGTTTGAAAAGATTAGGGACGTATCTGTTTGGATTGAAATTTGTAATTGTCTCAGATTGTAACGCACTTAAATTTACAATAGATAAGGTAGATCTAAACCCAAAAATAGCAAGATGGTTTCTGTGCTTAGAACAATTTGTTATACTATAGCTTATCGACGGTCAGAGAACATGAGGCATGTAGACGCTTTAAGTCGAGCTACAATTTATACGTTAGATACAGAGACTAACTCAATATCCGAGGAGAGCTTAATAGTAGAACAAAGTTTAAACGAAGACATTAAAAAGTTAAAAGAAAGGATTTTAGAAAAAGGGGAACATAAAGAGTACGAAATTAGAGAAGGGTTAGTTTACAAAAAGATGAGAGATAAATTATTGTTAGTGGTACCAGAAAAGATGCAAGAGTCAGTTATCTACAAATACCATAATGAAATAGGGCATTTTGGAGTAGACAAAGTATGCAAAGTTATAAGAAGATTATATTACTTTCCTAAAATGAGGGAAAAGGTATTAGAAAATATAAAAAATTGTGTAGTATGTATAATCCGAAAGTACGATTAGATAGGACGAAACTACATAACATAGAGAAGGGTGATACACCATTTGAGATGGTACACATAGATTATCTAGGACCATTGCAGATTACTAGAGGTAAAAATGTGTTCGTATTTGCGATAATAGACGGTTTCACTAAATATTTAAGGTTATTCGCAACCAATACGACGAATACCAAGGAGGTATTGAAGCATGTAAAGAGTTACATGCTGACATATTCTACCCCGAAGGTATTAGTATCGGACCGAGGATCTGCTTTAACTTCTAATAAGTTTCAAGACTTTGTAAAAGAATACGGAATAAAGCATGTTTTGAACGCAACAGCGTGTCCACAGGTAAATGCCCAAATAGAACGATATAATCGTACCCTTGTAACATTACTAAGTAAATTGACAGAAGAAAAAGGAAAAGATTGGGATACCTGTTTAGTGGACGCCGAGGTTTTGTTGAATAATACATGGAATAGATATATTAAGGAAATACACTCAAAACTTTTATTTGGAGTAATACAGAAAAGAAAGCTAGACGAAGGACTTAAAGGTTTTCTAGAGGAATTAAATGATAGGGAAGACCAGAATTTAAATGAGCTTAGAGAAAAGGCAAGTCAAAATATAGTAAAGTTACAGCGATATAATACGCAAAAACATGATGAGAAGTGCAGTAAAGAACCAGGCTATAAAGAAGGAGATTTAGTAGTTGTCAAAACTAATAAAGAGTTAGGAGAAAGAAATAAGCTAAAAAGAAAATATAAAGGGCCTTATACAATCAGGAAAATATTATACAAAGATAATACGTTATAGGAGAAATAGGTAATGAAGGGATAAAAGATAAAACCGATCGAATCTTAGATCCTAGATATATCAGGTTATGGAGAGTTCAGGAACCAGATGTCGGAGATGGACGAATTCAGGTAGACAGAATTATAAACAATTTGTCAGAAGACGAGTACGAGGAAGTGGAGTATCTAAATAGTTCCGACAGTGATTCAGAGGAAGAGTTTGAACAAGTAGAATATCTAGATAGCGATTAAAAAATATATATATATTTAAATAAGAATAATTATGTAATTCTATGTTAAGTAATTAGTTATTCTTATTAAGTATGAATTCGAAAGAAAAAAAAATGTAAACAAATAATAATTTTATATCAAGAGCCTATCGGGGCGATAGACGTCAGGTTGGCCGAGCTTTAGTATTTTAACCCAACAGCCCGTAGGGAGTTTGCCCTTCTGGCAAACTAGTGGTATAAAATTATTGGTTGGTGGGTGAACTGCACCTAAGTTCATAATGTAAAGAGTAAAACAAAAGAACGATAGAAGACAACTTCCGGCATTTAAAAAAAAAAATAAGTGGAAGAAGAGATCCTTTGTGGTGGGAAAAGAATATTAAAAATAAAGTAAGAGAAAAAAAAATAAAAAAAGAAAGAAAATCTAAAATAAGTGTGTGTGTTTTTGATCATCTAAAAGAATAAGACTAAACAGTCAAAAATACATTTTTCGAACTTTCATTTTGAAAAATACATCAAAGTGGGATCTGACGAATTAAAATAATACTGGCTAAATTTATCTTTAGTTTTACTAGTGTACGTCAGATGTCTGTAGTTGTTTACAGAAAAATATTATGTTGTGAATTTTTTTTGCTTTTCAAACAAGTTTTGAACTTACCATTCCCCACGTGGTAATTTTTGGTTCGATTTTATCAAAATTGTGCTGCCATCTATGTAATTTATATTGATTGACTGCTGAAATCCAAGTAAAAGTGATAGTTCAGAAAATAGTTGAGCCTGTAATTGTGTACCCTATCTGTTCCTATGAATTCCAATACTATGAATCTAGTTATCCAATTTGAACATACAGCTAATGCGACCATAGCAGTGGTTATATCCGGCACCGGAATCGGCATAGCCCAACATGAGTAACGATCAATAAACGTCACTCAGTATCAGAATTTCTACCAAATATTGCGATGCAACTTTAAATGAGCCAAGAGAGGTGATTTTGTGTGTTTTGAAATCTTTGATCTTTGGCATGGTATTCAATTTTAAGCCATTATTTTTGAATCTTTATAAATTGAGGGCCAAATAACAATTTTTGGTTAAAAGTTTTCCGAAATATTGTCGGAATTAAAATTTTCCGAAATATTGTCACAATATAAAGATTTATTTGCGTTGAACGTAAGAAGGATTTGCCCGAATTCGAGAGATGTAATTGTGCTATTATTTAATAGCTCTCGTACTCTCGGAGTTCGTTGTCATTGGTTTGAGCATCTGCTATTGTCGCGTAATCAATACTTTCAGCAATAGAAATTTGATTAAAGCGAGAGGGGGTATCTGCAACGACATTATTTATACCGTTTATGGTCAGTGAACAATGTGAACTCACGACGTTCTAACAAATGTTTGATGTGCTTAAAACCAGAATAAGCTGCAAGCAGCTCTTTGTCATAAGAACTGTACCGTTTCTGCGTTTCGTTAAGACGAACTGAGAAGAAACGGAGCGGCTGCGAAATACCGGAGATGTACTGCTGTACCACAGTCCCAAACGCTGTATCCGAGGCATCAACCATGATTGCGAGTCGTCCGGATAATGGTGTATGTGTTAGTAATGTTGCATCGCATAATTATTTCTTACAATTTTCGAAGGCTGGACTCAATTCCAATGACCATTCGACTTTCTTCTTGCTGTTTTTCGTATAGCCGCGTATAGAATGCGGTCTTTATTTGGCAGTATATCTTGTCCAGTGACCGTATCTCCTAAAAATGTAATTTCTGAATTTTTTGAATTAACCACTAGTAGTTCGTATTCTGATAATTTTTGAAAGGTAAGTTAGTTCGAAAAATCCTACGGATGAGGGGTTGAGTATACAGATCACGAATTATGATTCTGTTTAATACACGATAATCTCCACACGGTCCAAATGTTCCGTTTTTCTTAGCCACCAAATGAGGCGGGCTGGACCAGGAGGTGCTACTTGGTTAACAAATTCCTTGGACCAACATGTGTTGAAATTCTTCTTTCGCGATTGTTAACTTATCGAGTGCTACGTGAGACTGGTGGTTCTGAAAAACGATCGAAAAGGAAAATTTGGAAATGATAGGAATGAGACGGAAGATTTATTAACAAGGCGAAATGACACAAAGATGTATACCTGCTGTCCCGGAAATTTCCTTGTTGTGGTCTGCTTATCCCTGGTGTTTTATTGCCTTCTCGTAATTACGTTGCACTCACTTATTCTAAACTTACCTCTGATCTGAGCTATAGTACCAGAATCTTTGGTCGTGTTTTTTATTATTTATTTTATTCTGAGCTTGTCACTGGTGGTAATATTATCAGAAGAATTGTTCGATTTTGCACTTTTTCTCACCCACTTCGGTTTATCTGGTCGGCTCTGCTTGTTGGCTGCGTTGCTAGTCTCGGCTGATTGGTTTGGTTGCGGTTTTTATTGTCTACAGCCTGATTGTGTGCTCGTCTTTGTTTGTTGGCTGCTTCTTTGTTTTCGGCTGGCTGGTTTGATTGCTTGTGGGTTTCTTTTCTTTATTTTTTGATTGCGTTACGCTTGCTCCAATGATTTCCACCACAGGTTATTGACAAAGACGAGTGACTCGACATAACCCAACAGAAAAAATTCTAATGGTGTCAAATCACACGACCCTCATGGCAAATTACGGTCACCGATTTGTGAAATTATGCGCCCAGTGAATTTTTCATGCAATAGAACGATTGAGCGAAAAGCTTATCTTGGAGATGTGAAGAAAACCGGCCCACAGAAAGGTGGGGGAAACCCCAATTTCTTGTGCATGACGAGGAATCTAAAGTTTTGGAGTATCACGCATATTGTCAGAAAGAGCAAACCGGTGCTTACAGAATAAATTCAGAGATTAATCTGTCTAGGTGGGCACGTTAGTAATGCCTTATCTAAGTGGATGGATCAACCATTTTTGAAAGCTCTTACTTGGTACATAACAAGAAACGGTCCGTTTAATGCAAATTTAGAAGGAATAAGGAGGTCTTCGGCAGATATGGTTTGAGTATTACATTTGAAGATGATTCCAGGCACAAGGACACTGCGCCTTGGGTTCACTTTTCGAGCAACGCTGGCCATATCTCACGAATAATAAGAAGGGAGTTGGCTTTCATGGCGTCATTTGTTGCTACATAAACCAATGACTTCACGTGGCCCCACAGGAATAATCGGTAGGTGTCAAATCGCACAATGTTGGAGGCCAATTGCCGGTTCATATCTCGAAATCAATTTATGACCAAATTGTGATTTCAAAAGTCGATGGTTCCGGTCCCGTACGGCACTTACCTGAATCCTGTTTAAATCTCATCTCGACGGAATAATGTCATCCATATTTTCAGAAAAACCACATTCAGTGATGATGGTTCGGTAACAATATTTATTTATCAGTAACGTGAGCTGCTTTAAGAAATAAGGTCCGATGATACCCTCAGCGTCTAAACCGCACCAAATTTTTGTAGATGCAATGGATTCCGAAGGTTCTTTTCTGGATTGGTTTCACTATAAATCCATTAAGCCCTGTAGCCCATGTATTAGACGGACAGAGCCACACCTTCGATTACAATGGCGATATTCCCTTCAGTAAGCCCATTTATTTTCCGTGTTAGTATTATTGCATCATTTGGAGTATATGTAAACAATTTTAAAATCTCTAGCTTATATTTTTTTGAAATGCCCTATCAGTTTTTAAACAAAAAACTAAAATTGAAAGAAACGCAAAAGTTATTCTAAATAATCTAAAGTAACTTTTTCTGAAAATTTGAAACACTTCCAAATCACCTTCTTGTGGTGATTCAATTTTTCCCCAACTTTTTCTTCAGATATAGAAACTGTAGCATACTTCTTATTCACACAATCACCCTATACACTGATCAAAAATATAAAAAAATGTGCGAGCGGAATGACAGCTTAGTTTTACTGTTAACCTGTAGAAATATCACTGAGTTTTAAATTGTAACTTCGAATGGAGTATTCATCAATAAACCACCAAACAAAAATTTTAACCATTTGAACTATTCGCCTTTCCATAAATCATTAATTACGTGACCTAACCCAATTTGTATACGCACGCGAATTATTTGTTAATTTCATCTTCCGTGATCAAGGTTGATTATGATTATTCCGTATATAGCGAGACACACGATCTTCCACAAAAAAAAATTAAAAAAAATCAAAATAAAATTATATTGGTGTTAATTAAAAATCAACGTTCGAATTTTATTCAAAGAGAGAAATGAAAATATCCCACACTTATCAATTGCCGCGCACCACTCAATTATTCAATATTTGACCATCATAATTAATGTGAGAATATTTCGATTAACAAATTGTGTTCCAGTTAGATCAATTGTGTTGTGTGTGTGTGTGTGTGTGTCTGTGTTTAATTTGTGTATACAAATGTATCCAAACAAACCAAATATCTCCTAATTGGTTCTCGTTCATCTCATTCAATATGTACTCTACAAATCGACCTGAAGCATGGTATGGCGTAGTGTACACGAAAAAATATTTCAAATATATTTACACGAAACATGTGCTCGAAAAAATAAAAATTAAGAAATCACAGACAAAAGATCAAATCAATCGTCTTAACTAAACTCGACTAGAGACTTTGATTGACTTTGAAATTTAAAAATTAGAATATTAGAAAATTAGACGAAATATTATTGACAGTATATACATATGGATGATGGCAGCAGTGATTATGATGATGTTGATGAATTTTTGACAGGTTTCTTCTGTGGTTACATATTGTAGAAACGTCGAACCGTCTTTTTTGTGAGTTCAAGTTTGGTCCATATATGCTGTGAATTTAATTCATTAAAAGTCTGTTTTTTCTCTGTTTTTGGTGTGAAATTTTTAATTTGCGATCTCACGACAATTGGTTTTGAGTTAGTTAGATTTTTTTTTTTTGTTTTTTTCTTATTAACTTCGAGTTTTTATTTACGATTGTATAACGTCGCTCTAACGCTATATACGTAGTTTATAACAATATGCCTTAAGAGATTAATCTTAATGTTACAGAAAGCGAATAATGTAACAAAAAATAAAGTTAATTACTTTTTAATTTTTAACCTCTCACTTTGTGTGGTCTTGAAGATGAATTTTTGCTTATGGTTTTCGATTCGATGTACATGTATATACAATGTAATATTTATGTACATTTATATATAGAATATTGGTTTGCTTTACTTGGCGGTTGATTAGGAAAAATTGTAATATATTAGATGTGATGTGAATATTAATTATTTTACTGTTAGAAGATAATTGAAAACTTGAGTAAAGTGTTTTTAGTTTTTTTTTTTTTTTGTTTCTTCTTAATTTGAATTAGTTTGGTCTTCATCTCTATTTTTAACACCGTTTTCTTTAGTTTTGTGTTAATTTCGTTTTTTGTTAAATACGAGTTAAGACAAAACAAACGTGATTAATGTAGCGCGAGTAACAGATGGTAATGCTACTGTAATATTTTCTAATCATGTTTAAAGATTAGATATGTAAATACAAAATATAATGGCCGTGACAACTTTTTGAGGCAGTTGTACAAGTGGTTGATACTACCCATCACAAATTTTCACTAATTACCAACCCAAGACGAATAAAAAAAAACAAACATAAAAAAATCTTTAAACTGCTCAAGTGGTTCTATTTGATGATGGAAAAATGATTAAAGTTTTTCTTGCTAATTTTTCTTGTTCTTCTTTGCACACAGAGATGATGGAAAACTATGTAAAAACAAAAAGTCAGTCTGATATTTTTTTTTTCTCAAGTATATAACTACAAAGAATAACAATTTAACGAATAAAGACAAATCAAATAAAAAACAAACAAAAAAAAAAATGTTGAGCTTTTTGCTGTTGCATCACATCTTCAGCGCACACAACCAGCAACTATATTGAAATTGAAAACAAAGTGGAAAAGTTTTTAGCTTGGATTTTATTGTGTTTGTTTGGCATATGTATTGCAGATTTTTCCTTGTTACGTCTAATTGAATTTTTAAGTTTGGTACGTTTGGTACATTTCATGTCTACCTTTTTGGGATATACTATAGTACAAAGAATTGTTCCCTAGGGAAATTATATTATGACAACCGCATTATAATCAATCTCATGAGCAATTTTCGTAAATTTCAATTTTCTTGTATAAACGCGGCGGTTTATTCATGATTCATTGCCATTAATCAACATAAAAGATTCCATCTAATTTATTCATATATGAAGTAAAATGCCACACAGCCAAAGCCAACAAAAAACACTTTTCTGTATATGACTTTTTGATGGAAAATAATATTTTCATTTATTAAAATATGAGGAAAATATTTCTATCCAAAAGCATACAGCATTAAAACAAAACAAATAACCTTGAGAAAAATATGTATGCAGTACCATAAATATGAAAAAGTGGAAATTACTTGCAATGATGATTGATATAAATAATTTTTCTGTTTACACACAAACACACAATATGTATGTGTGTACAGTTTTATTTATCCATTAAATCAAAAAAAAAAAAAATCTGCATGTTGAATATTGAAAAAAAAAAAATACTTCGCATTTTCCTTCTTCATAATTGTCCCGTTTTTCCATTTATTCGGTGTATGACGTCAAATGAAAATATTTGTATTTTCCCATTTGTTTCTATTACAAAAAAAAAAAAAATCTCAATGTCAATCAAATTGACAGTCAATTATAATTGAATAAAATGTAAATATTTATGTACTTATGTATATGCGAAGAAGAGTCGAATTCGATTTAATGTTCTATTAAGGAAGGCAAATAAATAAATAATAAGTAAGACTTATTGATGAAAATTTTTGTTCCGGACATGAAAATTTTTGTTTTTGACAAATAAATGCTACATAATATTTACTTAATTCGACGTGAATTTAATGAGATATTTAAACAGTGGAAGCAATTTAATTAATTGGTAAATATAAATATTTCGTATAATCGGGGTATTTAGGTTGTCTTGATAATGTTACATTCTTTGCAAATAAAATTTAATGAAACACCCGTTTATAATTTAAATTAGACCATTCATTTTAACACACTGTGTCAGAGCTATTTAAATAAAAAAAAAATTAAAACTAGCTTTTCTTTAAATGAACTAAAAAGTAGAAAATAATATTTTTTCCAGTGTCACCTTTATGTGACTATACATATAAGCTTGGGGCACTCTGGTTTTAAATTTTAAGGAAATTGTTACTTCAATTTATCAATAAAAAAATGAGTAATCAAATATAAGTGTAATTTGAAGTGCATAACGCAAAAAATGATAAAAAACTGAAAAGTAAACTGAACTTGAAAAGTAAAATTAGCGGAATGAAGACCCACTGAAAAAAATAAATCAACGAAACCTTTTCATTGAATTTTACGGAAGAAAAATTCTTTGAACCAATGAATTTAAAAACTGGTCACATTAATTGTAAAATAAACACGATTATAAATTAATAACCGGGTCATCAATTCAATAAATAGACATTTATTGACCGATTTCTCGTTGATTTTCTGACATCTAGGGAAGTTAATAAAAATTTTAATAACTTTATAAACTAAGTTAATAACAAAACTGGTACTGCTTAGGTTGGTAGTTGATACATAACCAGTTTTAAAGCAATGAATACAACACAAAAAGTAAATAATACCCCAGGTAGTAAACCAACTACCCAGTTGGCTAATCCACCCTCTTACGAGGCTGGCTCAATGGATTCTGGGGTGAGCCAATCATTGCTAAACCCATTCGAAAGAAGTTCAATGTTGTTAAGATCACCAAACAATCATACTGACTCTGCAAATCAGCCAGAAAGATGAAAACGCTGAACTCTGTAGAAAACTCAGTGAAGTAGATGTACTTTTAACCCAACTAAGAAGCGAAATTGAAAAACTAAAATAAAGAAAATGAAGAATTAAAGAAGCCCAAACCAATAGAGATTTCGGAAAACCCGCTAACTTGTTATAATGAAGCAAGTACTCACACCAGTTATAACAATGAGTTCCATACTGATGAAGAGGATCTCATGAGAGAAACAGATTGGGTACTGAAAAGGAAGAAAAGACCTACCAAAAAACGAAAAGCAGAATTCTCGCCTGAAGTTGGAGATTATTCGTAAGCTAATGTATTAGTAACTGGTGATACTAATACCAAACGAGCTCACCAACAACAGCAACCAAATTGGCAACTAAAGGTTGTACCGAAAGAAAAGGCTCCTCCGCCAATTAATGTAATCGGCATAAAAGAAGTTGCTAGTATACAATCTATAATGAAATCAGTGACAGCTAAGGAATATAGAGTAGTGTCACTAAACAATAACGTGTGGAAAATCAATACACCAGATTCTGATACATATAGAGCTCTAGCAACAAAGCTCAATGCGTAAGTAAAGAATGGTTCACATACGAAGATAAAAACGAACGCGCAATTAAGCTTATGGCCAGAGGCCTTCATCCAACGTGTAAGAAGGAGGACATAATTGAGGACCTAAAGGCAAAAGATCTGCAAATAGAAGAGGCAGTAAACATCCTAAAACGAGAGATAGGTGAGAACAATCAAGTCAAAAAAAGGGGGCTTCCACTCTTCATGCTTACGTTTAACAAAAAGGAGAAAGTTGAAAACATCTTCAACATCAAAGCAATTCTCAATATGAGGGTTAAAATAGAACAGCTAAAGAAAAACACGAGGCTAACACCTCAATGCAAAAAATGCCAAGGTTTCAATCACACAGCCAAGATGCGTAAAATGTGCTGGAAAGAGTGTACAGAAAATAGAAACACCGGAAGGCTGTGAAGTAGCCAAAGAACTTCAAAGACTAAGAAACAAAATGCATCAGTTTCCTCAAAACCCTAAGGTTACCAGAGAGAAGCAGATTACAGAGGCTATATTGGAATCGTCATCTTGAATTAGAAAATTTGGACCATAAATTTTAATCAGCAGCCAAAAAATCCCTGGGTATCGAGCCTCATTGCTTAACACTAATTATTAGGCTAATTGCAAATTTTTTCATTTTATTTTACAGAAAATAATCCGGTAATAACATATTGTTGCGTTTTTGCCTTGTCAATCAAGGTTCGTATCACTGGATTGTGAATAATACAAACTCAATTCAATTTATCACCAACGAATTTAATTATTTCACAAAATTTATAACCACACAGTTTATCAATAAAAATTCACAAAATCACTTTATATAAATTATTCTTAAATTTTACTGATCACTTTTACTTTATTTATCGCACTACAACGCTTTTTAAATCACTTTTTAATTCCTTTTAATCTTTATACTATCGCTTACCAAATATTACTTATAATCTTACAAGTTTACTCTATCGCGTTCCAAATACGAATAATCTTACAAGTTTACACTATCGCGTTCCAAATACTAATACCCCAATTCGATCTTGTTCGCCTTTTTATATACACAAACCAAGCTTCTCGAAAGTTCACGACTTTTCCAGTTGGAATAGCGTAGAAACATTACGTAACAATTTTTATCGTGGAAAATCCCATTTAGTACAATAAAACATTGAGCTATTAGTTTTACTTATTCTATTACACACTAGGTGTCACCGTCACAATATGTTAGATCAGGCGATTAGAAATATTACTGCTTGGAAAATGATAATAAAAATTTCTCTCACTTTATTCAAGGCGAAATTTGGAAAAGTAAACGCATTTTTTACCCGGGTAAAATTTTGATTCCTTTTTATTTATATCCTTTGGGGTCCCATTCAACCACACATTCTATTACTGGTATTTATTACACTTTTCCTATTTTTTCTTCCATCTCAAAATTTAAAGATATTCAAATTGCTGCTTTAATAAGGTCCACCTATATTAAACAGCATGGTAATGATATTTCATTGTTCACTTTTATAGAAGAAATAAAATCTTTGGGAATTAATGGTATTGCTCTACAATCAAAAAATTGTTTAACACAAGTTCAATTTTTTTTATTAGTAGTTTTAGGAGATAACTTAGGTCCTTTACTTGGTTTTTCGATATCATTTTCAGTTCAATATTACTGTCGATTTTGTAAAGTAAATAAAACTATTGCAAAAACTCAATGTGAAGAAGATTATCATATTATACGTACTTTAGAAAATTATTTTCTAGATATAGCTAAGGAAAATGTTATGGAAACCGGTATTCATTGTGAGTCGATTTTTAATAGTATTCCTTCATTCCACATTATAAATAATTTTGCAGCTGACATTATGCATGACATATTTGAAGGCATATGTCATTATAATTTATCTCATATATTATTCAATTTCATATGGAAAAAGAAATATTTTAGTTTGAGCTTTCTTAATAAACTAAATCCTATATATCCCTACTTTCCATATGGAGAAACAGAAACTGGAAATTTACCAAAAGATATAAGAGAAATTTACATTAAGAATAAACGGTTTACTTTCTCAGCTAGAGAAATGTGGAATTTCACCCATTTTTTACCCCTTATTATAGGAGATTTTACTCTAATTAATGATGAAATATGGATTTTTTTCTGTGATTTTCTTGAATTGATTGATATTTTGGTTTCAACTAATTTTAATGAAGATCTTATATTTATTTAGGAAAAAGAATTAAAAAGCATAACGAAAACTATGTGCGATTGTTTAATGATAGCCTTAAGCCTAAGTATCATTTTTTAATTCATTACCCGCGATTAATAAAATTTGCTGGTCCGCTAAAAAATATATATTGCTTTAGATTTGAAAGTAAACACTCCGAGTTGAAAGCCTATGCTAAAAATATATGTACACGGAGAAACATTACGTTAAGTATGGCAATTAAATCTCAAATCAAATTTGCTAATTTGATACTATTTCCAGTGAAATATATTTTAGAATTTGATAACAAAAAGATTGTTGAAAATAAGTTTCCAATGCAAATTTTTAATTAGTTTGAATTTAATATGGAAAATGCTCAATTTTATTCATCAATTATATTTAAAGGTACCAAATATAAACTTAATTATTATATTACCAGGACTATATATAGAAATATTGAGCTTTACAAAATTAATGGCATATTTATACCTGAAAAAGAAACGGAGCCTTTTGTTATAGTAACAAAATATAGCACTTTATATATGAAGCATTATGTTTTCCACAAAATTTTATCAGAATCTGAAGATTATTTTATTTATCCGTTAACATACTAGTATTTCACAGGTCCCCCAGTAAATAGCTACAAAACAAAGCAACGTTATGTCATTCGCAAAAAAAAATTTTTATTAAATTAAATGTAATCAAAATTTTTTTCCACATTTTAAGCATAATTTTAAAATTTTTCTTAATTTTACATTAATAGTTAGGACACAAACGACAATTTCTCGAAAGTGGAAAAGATGTGTAAATAATAATAATAACGATTTTATTGTATAGACAATTTGTACTATTTTTAAATGGTTAAATGTATTATTTTTAATTTGTATTATTTTAATCTTAGGAACATATTAAAATCATATGGGGTTGGCCATGACTTTCGAGTCAAATGGTTGTGTTTTTTTCCTCGAGAATTAATTTTTATTAAAAATAATTATTTTATTGTAAATTGGCTATTCAAACTAAAATTCGATAAATTCAGTGAATTGTGAATTATGTAAGAGTGCATGATTGTGCATCGCTTTATTACGGTTCAACATTTTAAGGAAAAAACATTAGGTATAATGTGTAAAGTTTTGATTAGACAGGTGAGATAGGGAAGTCTTGGAATATATGTCCAAATTGGAAATGCAGTTTATTGATGTTAAAAGAAGCCTTGATGTAATGAAAATATTGGTGATGTGTGATGAAAGAAAATATAAAAGATAAAACAAAAATTAGATAATTTATTAATTATTAGAGCAAACTATAGAGTTACGGTTGTTTAGTGATTAAAAGATAACAGAGTGATATAACAAAGGGTACTGAATTTAATAAAGGAATAATTAAGTACATAAATGATAAATGGCTAACTAATTATTAAACTAGTGTCTATGTGTTTAAAGAATTTATTTGAAATATAGAGTGTAGAATTTATTTGAAATGTAGGGTTATATGAAATGTAGTGAGTTGATGTGATGAAATTAGTGTGTGATGAAATAGAATTAAAATTACAATTAAAATTAAAATAATTCATAAATTAAATTATTTAGTATGCTATTGAGTTAAGAAATTAGAATTTACAATTGTAGTGGAATAGCTGGAATTAATAACTAGAAAATTAGAAGTATTTACTGTTAGGCATGGAAGTACACAAAATACCAAGTGATGGAAATTGCCTTTTCAATGCAATCATCCATCAGCTGCAACTACAAGATTCTCATTCTTCAACCTGTTCAGCAAGTGATCTCCGAGCTGAAATTGTCAGCTTTATACGCGGTAATCTTGATGATTATTCTCACACAATATTGGATGCATGTCATCAGATCTATAATCCCAGGGAAATTTTGAATCACACTGGAAATCAATTAATATTAAGATATCTATTCGACCTTCAGCAGACTGGATTTTGGGGTGGCGCCGAATGTCTTTCGGCCGTGTCTAATTTGAAAAAACTAAAAATAAATATTTATTATGTCAAACATCAAATCACTTTTACACCGACCAGGGGAACGTATAACACTGAAATTAATTTGCTATATACGGGGTCACATTATGACAGCTTAATGTTCCAACAGGACCCACATACCCACATACCCTATTGCTTGCTAACACGGCACAATATTCCGATTAGCCTAACATAGCAGAGAATGTCCACCGGAAAATTTCCACCACTGACAATCCTTATACACTAATTGAGGAATCACAGTTAATTGAGTCACCAATCCTGGACCTTCCCGTCAACTCATTCTGCCTTGGAACTTGGAACGTTCGAGGCCTTAATAACTCCCAGAAACGTGACGCCATTGACAGAATTTTATTAGAAAATAATGTCCATAAATGTAGTGTCTCAGAAACAAATATGCCCTCTGGAACCTGTTCTTCAAAAAATTACATTAGGCACCTTACAAACGATCCCAAGACAAAAAGACGTGGAGTGGGAATTTTGATAAAAAGGCATACCTTCATTCGGACCATGGGAATTCGAAAATATTTTGGTGCCATAATTACTCTGAACGGCAGAATTGAGAATAGAAGGATCATTGCCATATCCGTTTATGTTCCACCTCACACTTCCCAATACAATCGTCGTCTCTCCACAAAGATATTCTCAAAGTTACTTTCGATAATTGATCGTTGCCCGCAACAGATCGATATCGTCTTATTTGGAGATTTTAATGCTCATCTAAAAGAAGATGATTTGCAGTCGAAGAATGAGAATGGAGTTTCTCTAGAACTACTAACTCGGTCGACTCAACTTTTTAATCACACCCTTCATGGACGTCGGCGGAAACTTATGACCTGGACTGATGGTCGATTGTATTCCCAGTTGGACTATATTTTAACCCGTAAAAGCAATCGGGTTATTTATATGTTAAGTCGGTGAAAGCCCGCCTGTTTTTACCCGTCACTAAGCGATCATCGGTTAATATGGATTGTGTGCACCATGCGAAAAGTGCGGTCGCTTGCCTGTCCTACTAATGTAAAGCCAGTTCTGATCTCTGCAGGGCCACCTATGACCTATTCATTCAAATCTTTGAATCTCTCGTTACTGCAAGGAGTAAAGATACACAAACAATATCAGTCCGTTTTAGCAAAATCATTTGCACAAGCAGTTTCAGATATAAATGATTGTAATCTATGGCATTTGATAACTACTTGCATCAAGGAAAGCTCCCAACAGTAACTCACCACCAAGACGCCCCTGACACCTAAGCGTAGGAAAGCATTGGCGCTCTTTAAACAGGCCCAATTTCACAAACATGCTCATCCACAGGAGATGAGCTCTCGATTGCGTCTACAAAGTGCCAGGAAACGTTTGTCTGATGCCTATTCCAGGCACAAATCTTCTGAATGCAAACAATTTTTTAGTCGTTTGACTTACTATTCTCCTCCAGAACGTCTTCGCAGAACTTATTCATATTTTAAGATTTTCAAACGAGATTGCTCTTCCTTTCGCGGAAATTACATACCAATTTCCTCCTGGGTAAATGAACTTTCTACCATTGAAGGAACCTGGCCGAGCCTTATAGAGTAAAAGGATTACTTTCCTCTAGGTCCTCCTCCAAATAAGGAAGACATTCAGTCAGTCCTGAATTTAATCCGCCCAGGCACTGCCCCGGGGCCAAATCAAATTCCCATTGAACTATTTAAATATGCACCCAACAATATTGTTGAAGCGCTTCATAAAGTCATAGAAACTGCATGGATAAACAATGACCCACCAACCGAGTGGCTGGAGACCATTCAGGTTCCAATTCCTAAGAACAAGAATCCTCGTCAAACCAGTGATTTCCGACGCATAACCCTATGCAATGTAGGATACAAGATCTATGCCAAGCTTCTTCTTGAAAAGTTGGATGATCATCTCGAATTACCGCCTTCATACCAAGCTGCGTTTTTGCCCAATCGCTCGACTGATGATCACATGTTTGCCGTTCGTCGAGTACTGGATGAAGAATGGCGCTCCGGAAATGAAACTTTTAACTTTTCTATTGACTTAGCAAAAGCATTTGACACAGTCAATCTGAAGGTCGTAATCGAATGTCTTCAACAATATGTGCCTCATCATCTGGTAAACCGCATCATAAAGGCTTGTTTCTGGGAGAAAACCCCCATCAAGTGGTTTAACACCTGTACAGCTAGAGTTAAAAAGAACAAAGGGGTAAAACAGGGTTGTCCTCTATCACCAAGACTTTTTAATTTCATTTTGAATGAAGTATTGGTAACTGTTGCCGATCAGTATCCAGAATTATGTTTAAATCAAGGAGGGACATTGCAACTTCCTTTAATTCTAGCATATGCTGATGACATTTTAATTGTCACTCGGGACCCTGCACGCTTAGAACCCATTCTGAATGAGTTGATCGCGGGATTAGAGATTGCCGGACTAACAGTGAATCCAAATAAATGCACTGTACTTATTAGAAACCCAGACTCCTTAATACCCATCCCATCCAATGTCAGAATAGGTGGAATTACTTTCACCTCAGTGAAAACATTACGAGGGCACCTACTTCACAACTAGGCTTAGTAGGCCCCTCACTATCCGGACCCGGTGACGCCAAGCCCTCGGGGTCACAAAACTAATGCAATCTTTCATTAAAAGAAATAAAGTATCTTCTAAGATAGCCATCACGATGTATAATACTGTCATAGTTCCAATGATGATCTATGGATTGAAAACCACCGCCCTTACACTTGCAAATCGGATTAAGGAAATATGAGCTCTTTTTCTTGAGAAGATTACTGGAATTTAGTAAAGATAAATCCACCCTCGGAGCAAGGAAAATTAAAGAAATTTTGAACGGTAAAACAATAACAAAGCGCATTAAGTTCCAGCGGATCAATTATTGGGGACATGTGTACCGCCGTCCGTCTATCCATATACTCAAGGCTGCTTTCACGTACAGTGCTGGTCCTAGGAAACTAGGACGACCATGTTTTACCTGGCATGATTCGTTACACCAGGATTTGAATTATCTCAACAGATCGCATAATGAATGGGAACCTCTCTTATCCTCTCGAGTTGATTTACGGAAAGCAGCTGAAGGGATTTACCAATGCGAAGAATCAGATTCAAGTGAGCTTCTTGAAGATGAAATTTCGGAAGAAGAGATAGCTAAAGTAATGTAGGTTGGATATTACAACTTTTATCAAATATTCATGGCTTACGTACATCAGAGCGATGTCAAGCAAGGAACTAATGGGTAATTAATTAATTAATCAACTGCTAAACAAATGTAGTTAAATTTATTTAAGTTAAGTAGAGGTAAAATAAATAGATATAAATGGATTGACAGAGTAAATAAATAATTGAATACATATGTATATGTATAGTTTATTTGTTATAATTTATAATTGACGAAGGGTTTGCGGTTGTAACGTCAAGGTGGGAGAGATGGTGGTTGTGGGCGTTTTCGGATGGGAACAAATTTGTAGTTGGTTGTGTTCTTATATGGGAAGGGTGGACTATTCATAACATGCTAATTGGGTTCAAAGTTTGAACTGTTTCAGGTATATTGCAGAATGTATTACTCTCCAAAAAGTTAAGTAGCGAATTGAGACTAATTTAGTTTAATTTAGTTATTTATATAGGAAATGATCAAACTTGATGGAGCATGCAAGTGTCTGGATGGATTAAATAAAATATTATTATTAGATTTTTCCTGCTCCTGGACAGGATTGTTACTAGATGATTATTTATTTATTTAGTATAACTTAGGGTAGGAAGTAACTAACCGAGGATTGCTGAGAAACATATTTAACCTTATTAAAATAAATAGTGATTAAGATGATGACATGTTGGACCTCAGGAAATTAGCAATAGATTAGATAATTCTGTCAGAATAAATTACAACAATAATACAAAGTTAAAATTTCAGGACTGAAGGAAAAAAAGCAAAGTTACCGGTCTTAAGGAAATAAGAACTTGTAGATAGAAATTATGCCGTCCTGTGATAACAAATTATTATTATAATTATTATTATTATTAACAATTGTTATACTACTAACTGTTGACCGTCAAGGTGTCTGTAACCGGGTCGAACTCAATCCTATTCTAATAATCCTATAGAATCCTTCCAAGTCAATGTAAAAAGGGTGTACGGTGGGCTCGGCGTCATCCGGGAGATCTTGCTAAAGGCTTGGTCGTACAACACAAATCAAATCAAATCAAATCAATCAAAAAGGAACATATTAAAATCATATATTTAAATGGGCCTAAGTTACTTACTAACATATAATTATTAAACATATATTATTTTAATAAAGAATTTATACAATTATACCGATACTGTAATAAAAATAATTTGTCTGATTGACCAATAAAATGGAACAACAACACAACGAACAAATCATTGAATTTAACTACTTCGAAAGTGAGCACAACTCTAACTTACAAATACGAGAAACCATAGAATTCGTAAATTTCGAAACAGCTATGAACGTAATACCTGCACTGGCGAACATTTTGCAAGGGAATTCAAACGAACCCCAAACGGGTACCTCAAGTGCTTCTAATTATGCTGAATGTGAAAATAATATTTTACTAGAATCAATGGAATGTTTAAAGGATACTGAAGAATGTAATGACCTTAAGATCTTATTAAAATCTTGGAGTGCAGAAGAATTATACAATCGTCTTATAAGTATAATATAATATAATTTGCATTACATACAATTCTGTAACAATACAAAATATTTTCTAGATGTTGGTATCAGTGTTTTAGAATTAAAACATATAGAAACTGACGAAATTAATCAAGTTTTTAGACCATTATAGTTGGGTAAAAAAATAATGTTCAAACATTATTTAAATACCTGGAGAAAAGGATCAAATACTTCTGAAGTTGCATTTACAATACCGCCAAGCCTGATACAACCTGGAAGTTCCGCGCATTCTGTAACTTATACGGTAAGTGTAACATTTAAATTTACAGCTTTTAATATTTGAATGTAAAGTAATTTTTATTATTTATTATTACAGTCAATCGCGAATCTTCTCAGTCAAAATGAGTGCGGAAAAACAATTACGGAATTTTACGAAAATAACAAACTATTAGAACCAATTCATCACGACATGATATGCACAATCCCAGTAGATTATTACATAAAAAAAACGACGTGCGAAGCTATCAACAAAAGAAATTAAGAATTTAGCCGATGAAATCGTGTTGTGTTTTCCAACCGAATGTTTGGTAAGTTTAGTTGTTAATATTGTGCCCGATTTTATGCAAATCTTTTTTTTTATTCTTCTGTTATTTCTATGAATACTCTATTCACATAAAAAATATTTCACACATACTTATAACTTAATCATAATTACAATTAATAGAAAAAAGTGACTATAGAAGATTTACATAGAATCAGGCTCATTATATTATATTATAATTATAATTATATATAAAGATTCTGTTTAGTTTTTGTGAACCAATTTATTTTTATTTAATATTGTATGTATTTAATTATTCAATAATTTTTTAGAACACTTATTTTACACATCGAGGCAGTAAAAGATGTCCCACTGGAAAATTATACAATAAATTTGATTATGAACATCGAAAACTAAATAAATTCTTTATGAAACGAAATGAAAATAATGCGGAAGAAACACCTACAAATGAAGCTTCAGGTATGTAAAAAAATGTCGAACAATCCAAACAATAAATAATAATTATTTACGAATTATAGGAAATATTTGTAATGACGAATACATACTAATAAAAGCAGAATTAAAAAATCTAAAAAGTCCTCGCGATTTAGTATTTGCTGCGTTCCATTTAACGTGGCAAACTACACACAAGTACTTCTGATTGCTCGCAGCTACTCTTGCTAAATTTTATGAGTAGTTTGCTTTTTGAATTTATGGCGACTTCGTTACCAGAATATTTAATAAAACTAATCGGTAAGAAATGGCTGATCAGTTTTCAAATTAATAATTAATTTTCCAAATTTCCATGTTGCACGTAAATATTTTTAAATTAAATTTTATTTTCGCAACTAATTTTCTGCGTTCCATTTACCATCTACTCCCAAGTACTTTGCCAGGCCAAATGGAACGCAGCAATTGCAAAAATGCAAGCAAAGAAACAATTTGAGAATTCAAGGATTAATGAATAATCAGGATCAATCAATATGTAACATTTTAAGCGATTGGACAATATATAAACACCCATTTATGTCGGATTTGGTATAAATATCAATATTTTAAACCCATACATAATATATATATACTATGTATATATGTGTATATATATATATATATATATATATATATATATATATACATATATATATATATATATATATATATATATATATATATATATATATATATATATATATACATATATATATATATATATATATATATATATATATATATATATATATATATATATTGATTTAATAACATTCGTGTTTACAGATCGACATAGATTTTAACACAATGTATTCTGCGCCATCAAATTTATATTCGAATTGGGATTATTTTGTCAATGTAATACCGGAAATTTTAAAATGCCACTTTAAACAGCCAGAACACATTTCAGCGTTGGAAGAATTAGTAAATAATAAACATAATATAAATTTGGGTAATTAAAATTTTTAATGCTAAAGTTATTATTTATTATCGGAGGTTTTCTGAGCAGCTTTATTAAAGAGCTGGAACGAGTAAAAAATATTTGCAAAAAAGAAAACATCAAATTGCAGCCCGTATTATTGGCAATTGGCAACAAAATGGAAACCAAAGAGTTTATTATAGTACTAGACGATAGTAAATTTATATATGGAAGTTTTCTGAAAGCGCTAGATAAACTCTTTAAAATATATCAAGTTTTTCAATTGGAATATCCAAAACCTAGCTACAACGTCTGGTTATTCATCCAGCAATTTGTATATAAGGTATGCACGAAATATGATGAGAAAGTGCTAAATATTCTTACTTTAATAAACGATTTAAACAACAAGTGATTATAAAAAGAACTAAATTCCAATATTAATGCACCATACGCATTTATAATATTAAAAATAAACTTATAAAATAAATACAATTTTAATTACAAAAGTATATATAAATATTAATATATATATATATATATATATATATATATATATATATATATATATATATATATATATATATATATATATATATATATTATATATATATATATATATATATATATATATATATATATATATATATATATATATAAATACATATTTATATATATATATATATATATATATATATATATATATATATATATATATATATATATATATATGTATATATATATGTATATATATATATATATATACATATATATATATATATATATATATATATATATATATATATATATATATATATATATATATTTATATATATATATATATATATTTATATTTATATATATTTATTTATATTTATATATATTATATATTTATATTTATATATATTTATATTTATATATATATATATATATATCTGTGTGTGTATAATTTAATGAAAACAAAAGTAGTTATTACAAAAAACCAATGTAAATTCTACAATACTATATTCAAAATATACAACTGGGATTCTTGATTTCACAAGCTACCTTTGCAACTTTTACAATTATATTTCGTAGCTCAACATAATCGAGTTGTAAACATCACAATAACCTGCGTAAGATCCACAATAATATCTCGCACATTTTACAATTCTATTTGTTAACATCTCAAATTAGTTTATCAAATACCTTCGCTATTTCTACGGAAAAACTTTGTCAAGTTAACAATTACATTTGTTACAAATTTCTTGGCAAGGTTACTAATTTAACAATAAAATTTGTTAACTATACAGTGGAGCGAATGTAAAGTTTACAAATGATTTTCATATTAAGGATTATGTAATTTACATATTACTTTGTAAGTATCACAATAATCTTTGTAAACTTAACAATATCTTTTTTAAATAAATCTACGAAACACGAAAACATCACAGAAAATATTCGTACAATTTGGGTTATATAAAATGTTGTTAAAATAACGAAAAAAAATTTGTTATATCTGCGAAATGCTGCGTTGGCTGAAAACGAACGTTTTTTTTGTTATTCTTACCGTTGATTTTTGTTTAAATCACCGGGTTTTTTTTTAGTGTAACTAATTTATATAAGTTAAATTCCATTAATTAAGTAGTAAAGATATAGTATAATGGTGAATCATTAAATTAATTTAGTTTTCAGAGATACCTGGGAAATTCCATTTGAGCTTTATTCGTAAATATCCTACAGTGATAAATGTTCATGTGGGAACGCGTGATTTCAATTGAAGCGAATGTTGTCCAGTGGATGGTTTGCGAAGCTTGGAGGGTGGTTGGATTGTAATTTTTATTTATAGTAGCTGTGTCGAGGAGAGGATTCTGAGTGGTAAAGAATGAGTCTTCATCATAATTTTTAGGGAGAATGGACTTACTGTTCGCCAAATTGCTTTTAAGATTGGTCGATCATCGGCTGTGGTCCGCGGCTACCTAAGGGATGGTCCAAGTTATGGCTTAAAAAGCGATACAAATGCTGTAGTGGGCTGTTCGTCTCTGGGATGGCGGTAGTGGAGGCGGGTGTGACACGTAGGAGGTTGGCCGCTGGGTGGATCATGGAGGGGTTGGGGTTGTCTGTTGCATGGCAGCGTATTGCTCGGGACCAGCGAGGAGTATTAGGTGGTCGAGGTTGCGGGGTGGGCCTGATTTGACCCATAACCGTGTCAACAATTGGGTACTGTTTGCCGAGCGAAGCATGTGTTGGGGGGACGAAAGGCAAAACATGATTTTTTCATCTGAGAAAATCTTAGAAAATCAATTTTTGCCGTTCGACCTTCCAGCGCGTGTTTCGCTCGGCAGTGGCCGATTTTTGATGTGATTATAGGTTGAACTGGGCTTACTTTGCAGTTTCGACCATTTGACGATTTTTGTCGTTCCTGGTACTCGAGCGGTGTGTTGTTTTGTGGCGGATGGCCCCAACTTTTCTTAAGTTGGATAGCTTATTATTTCCTATGTTTTTTTTGTGGGCCATAACTTTGACCTTTTCTTGGGTAGTTGTGGGTCACGGTTGGTGTCGATCGGTTTTGGGAGCGGTTTGGTGAATAGTGGGTTTTGTTCTTTGTAGGTTCTTATGGTTTTTTTTCATCATTCGGGAACTTTCGCTTCGGAATTGCTGTGGTGAATGCAAGTTGTAGTCTAGGCCATTTTCTGGGATTATGGGGATTATTATTTCTGGGATTTTTATGTTTTCATGGAGTTAATTTTTTGTACTAATCTTGTCTTTTGAACGAAGTTACGTGTTCTTCTAACGAAACTATTGATGATTCTAGACTTTTGTTGCATCAGTTTTAAAATTATATCATATAATTTTAAAAATAATTATCTTCAGCATTATTAATTTCCGTTTTTCTAGATCTGTAGGAAATGGCTGATTAGTTTAAGTTTAATTTTATGGTCGTTGCTTAGTAATTTTACATTTTTAAACATTCTTTTAAAATGTTTAGCTTAGAATTGGGAAAGTCTCCATATTGTGTTTTGCCCATTAATGTATATTAATCAATTTAGTTTAAAAAATATTTAAAGGAGTCTCTTCCTTAATTTGCTAATAAATAATCCAATTTTCAGGATACAACATAGTTCCAGAATTAATCATTATAATAGCATCAATAAGTAGTGAATAAGCTGTGGTTTAGAAATTGTGTTGTCCTGTGGTAAGTATTTTTACTAAATATTTACTAACAATTTTACTAACTATCGATCGCTTAGGTGTCTGTAACCGGCTCGAGTCTGTCCCAACTAATAATCCTATCCTATCCTTCGGTGTTGTTATATGATCTAGTGTAAATATGAAACAAAAACCAAATTTTAAGTCACAGGATTACTCGGCCGCAGTTTGCCATTTAGATATATAAAAGCCGGTCGTTAAATTAACGAAATATAGAGAAGAATATATTGTTCCCCACGCACCATTTATAGGCGACAATTTCATGATAATACAGACGAATGGAAGACTTCATGTTGCCAGGCTCATGAATGAATACTTGGCAAATTTCGAAAATGGCACGGCCTGCAAGGAGTCCTAATTTGAATCCTTTGAGAATTCGGTCTGCTCTTCCAGCAGCGAAAATAGGAAAAAACCTCACAGTGCAATATCCAACAGATTATCGAAAGCAAGGAACCAAGGATGCAGCGGTTATTCAAGCTTAGGAGAGCAATAAAGGCTACCAACATTTTATATTGGATAGTCATGAATTTGTTGTTGTGTTTATGTTTGTGAAAATTTAAATGAAATTTTTCAAATTTTTCTTACGTTTGGTTTTTGTTTTAAAAGTCGAAAAACTTCAACATTTTCTAAGATTGTTTTAATTTTTTAGGGGGTATTTTCTTTTAATAAATCACACATTAGAATTCAATTAAAATTTTTTGAGATTTTTTAGCGTCGAAGAAAATAGATATCAAAAACTGCAAATATTCGGGTGGGTTAGATAATTAAATGAAGGATTTGTTTGTAGATAACTCAGTAACTAAAAAAAAAATCACCCAATTTACAATTAAAATCTTTTATTGAAATCATTAGAATCTGTGATGGTGGCCACCTTTAGCATTGATGCAAATTTCGGTTCATTTTTGAGCATTTTTCATGACGTGGCGGCAGTGTTGAGAACGTTGGAAATTTCTTGGTTTTCTGTTAATTTACATCTACAGTTACTCAAAAATTTACTTATTGTTTTTCGCCGGTTCTTATAAGTTGCTGAAAACGTTTGGGAAATTTACATACCATAAGACATAAATGGAGACCGTAATATGATTTTGCTATACTTGTAACGAAACCGTAAGATTTCGTTAGCAGACACGGAATCAGAGGTCCGGTGCGGTCTAGTAGCTGGCTAGAGCTATCGGCGTGTCGTCCATATATGATCTCATGCTTGAAAAATCACAAAAGAAACGAAAGCAAGAAAACATAAATTGAGTGGAGTGTTCTAGATGATAGCACCAACTCGCTTATCCGTCTACTGGAGCGCCTCTCCGGTCACGACGGTCACCGATGCGGATAAGATGTCGCAGGACTCCCTACAGACCACTCGCGACCTCACTGGGCGGAAATTGTCACCTCTAAGGAACAACTAAAACATATGTGCGTGAACACGACCGGAGAAAGATGGAAAACCACCCTCCGCCAAAACTCTACCTGACCACACATTCAATCACAGTGTGAAAGAACATGACTTCAATACCAGAAACAGAATTACAGTAAGAAAATTAAATAAAATAAAACAAGAATACTCAACAGAAACACCCTGAAATAATAATAATAAAACTGTAAACGTAAATCTGTGTAACTGATAATGGGATTATGACGGATGATTTATGAAAAGAAAACTAGGTAAGTAAATGAAAATTGATTGTAAATCAACCACACGGTAAATAACAACAAACAACCGCAAATTAAACAAATCTGTAAATACCGGGAAACAAGAATTCGAGAAAGAAATAATAACGGAACTACTATACTTCATGAAAGACAACATCATGGTAAGTACGTGACTACGCGATCGCGACAACTGAAAACCAGAACGTTATATAACAACAAAAAAATAATATGATAATGAATATAATAATTGAAAACAAGAAAATGCGACAATCAAGGTCGGCTCCCAACCAACTTGAATTCAACAGGAATTTAATAATATTCTCGACAACGAAAATTATAGTAATAAGCAAAACTTTGAAATTAAAGTTAAACACAATACCTGTTTTCTCAGATCCGTCCGATCTGATCCGCCGATCGCCACCCGACGCAGGTTCATCTTCACGCACCGTCCTCATTTCGCTTGGTTGGCAGAGTTGCTGCCAATTTAAATTATCACTGCACCAATTTCTTCAACATATTATATTGCCCATGACTGGGTTAACACAAAACAATTTTTTTTATATATACGAGTACTTATATACAATACGTATGACACCAATTTTCCACAAACAATCAGGGAAAATAAAAGCGCTATTAAATTCGATTACGTAAACCATATTTTGCTAAATTTATATTTCTTTTTATTTTCTCTTATTTTTTTGTTTTTTTTTTAATTTATTTATGCAAATTTAATCAACATTCTATACATAGTTTATTTGCACTTGATTTTCTGTAATTATATTTTCTTAATTATTAAAGCATAAATTATAGATTCTTTTTTTTTTTAAATAATTATTAATTTAGTAAATTGACCATTTTTTTAAGGTTTCAAAATTGAAAAAATAAACTTTAAAAAATTAACCTGCGACCACACTAAGTCAAAAAAGCCAAATAAGCCAAAAAAAAAAAAAAATTGAATTTTTTTTCATGTCACCGCTTGCGCTCACAAAATTTTTCTACCACACTCCAAACTTGCTTGACTGATCTATTTTTCTATTTTTTTTTTTTTTTTTTTTTTTTTTTTGTATATCTTCTTACAAAAAAAGTTCCGATCGAATCGCTGTCGTCGTCGTGTTATCACGCACACAACAAAACCCAAAAAAAAAAATTAAAAACAGCAAAACAAAATAAGTGATTGGCGCACGTGGCATCCATACATAAACTTTCCCCTATACCATGACGAAAAACAAACGAACATTACGTTTTGGTATAGGAGGAAATTATACACAAGGCTAACAACATTATGCATCGAGGTAAGCAACAGTTTATTATTCGAAACAGAAAACGAATTGCGCTGATGTTCATGCAACCAGGGCAGCGTAACATACTAAACAACCTTTGTCTCTATAACTTTTCAAATGATTATGGTTTTCTGTTAGCTCAAAAGCTTTTCAGTTGCTCAAAAATATACTTAGTGTTTTTGCCCGGTTTTTTTAATTATCTGAATACATTCAATAAATCCATATGTGCGATTCCCAATCACGAAAAGTAGCACCATTTTTATGATGAATTCGTGAGTCTACTGAAAAGCAAGTTTCAACAATTGGAAAAAATTGTGATAAGATATAGCTGCTGACTACATTACCAAAATCATTAATCGTAGAACAAATCAGGAAAGAGTTCAACACTAACCAAAAAATAAAAAATAAAAATTAAAATAAAAGCAGCCCGCTGACTCTACCGGTACCAAAAACTGGGAAACATATAAGTGATGAACTCAAGCAATCAGTGCTAGATTATTATACCGTCTAGTGTCCACCATAGAAGAACATCCGAAAATTAGTGATTATTGTTACCGATGATCTTAAAACAGAAATAACATTACAGAACCTATTGACCCCTCCCTTCTCAAATCCAAAAGCAAGCATAAACGCTAACCCGAATGTCCCGATTTAAAGATATTAGAGATGGGGAAATTACAGAAAGTAGAAAGCCTAGCTCACCTAATGTGGTAAGTAAGTGCAAATAAAAATATAAGCCACAGTGACCCGGGAACCAATGTAAGACAAAATTTTTTGTTTGATTATGACCTGCAGTATCGATAATTTGATTTTCATAGTGTCTATTTGTATCATGTGATTGAGCTGTTTTTAAGGCAATACAAGAGCTTTGAGAGTCAGTAATAATGATAATATTGTGACGTGACACCTAGTGTGTAATAGAATAAGTTAAAATTAATAGCTCAATGTTAAACTGTTCTAAATGGAATTTTCCATGATAAAATTGTTCTACACTATTCTAACTAGAAAAATCATGAGCTTTCTAGAAGTTTGGTTTGTGTATATAAAAAGGCGAACGAAGTCGAATTGGATTTAGTAATATTTGGTAAGCGATAGTATAAAGATTAAAAGGAATTAAAAAGTGATTTAAAAAAGTTTTGTAGTGCGATAAATAAAATAAAAGTGATCAGTAAAATTTAAGAATAATTTATATAAAGTGATTTTGTGAATTTTTATTGATAAACTGTGTTGTAATAAATTTTGTGAAATAAATAAATTCGTTGGTGATAAATTGAATTGAGTTTGTATTATTCACAATCCAGTGATACGAACCTTGATTGACAAGGCAAAAACGTAACAATTTGGTGACAGCGGTGGGATTGTGAATAAAAAGATAAAGAAAATGATTCTCAGCGAATTAAAAGTTCCAGAATTAAAGAGCGAACTTGAGAAACGGGGTTTGGCTACTGATGGTGGTAAAGCAGCTTCACAAGCGCGACTACGTGATGCCATGGAGAAAGAAGGGCTGGACGCGGAACATCATGATTTTGGAGAGAAAGTAACGGATGCGGCAGCCTTAGAGCAGAAAGCAGAATATAAACAACCGTTGGTCGAAAAGACACAAGAACATTCTGGAAGTTTCGATTTGTCGCAGTTAATAGATGCTATGAACCAGATGACGGGACCGATGAGTCTAATGAAACAACAAAACGAACGACAGCTAGGAGAAATTAAAAATCAAATGGCGCAACAAGCAGTGCAGTCAAACCAAGAAATTAAGAATGAAATGGAACAACAAAATGTACGGCAGTTGGAGACTATAAACCAGTCAAACGAAGAAATAAAACGACAGTTGGAACAACAAAATCAGTCTAACCAAGAAATGAAACAACAAGGAGAGGAAATTAAAGACCAAATTATAGATGGTCAAAAGAGAATGGACGAGAAACTTCTCGAATTATCTACTAACATACACGGCGAAGTGGAGAAGCTGCAAATGGAGATTCAAAAGGTTGACGAAAAATTTGAAACGAAGGTTCAGCAGGTCGAAGAAAAATTACAAGCAGAGGTTCAACGTCTCGGGAAAGAGCTAACTGATATCAAGGCAAGTGGAACAACAACACAAGTGGTACAAACCATTCAATCAGTTAAGTTAAAACCACCAAACTTCGACGGTACAACATCTTTCGGCATTTTCAAATTTCAATTTGAAACGGCAGCTAATCAAAACCGTTGGAATGATGAACATCTTGTCGCAGCGTTAATAGTGGCCCTTAAAGGTGAAGCAGCGGAGGCCTTACAAACAATTCCGGTAAAAGATCGCAACAATTATCTCGAAATTATGAAGGCGCTGGATCGGAATAACGGCAGTGACCACAAGCGAGAAATCTTTCGTATGGAATTGAAAAGCCGCTATCAAAGGGAGGAGAATCGCTACAGGAATTTTCATCAGCAATCGAGCGATTAGTACATCTAGCACATACCAGTACATCGGCCGATAATATGGAAAGGCTAAAAATTGACGCATTCATTGACGGCATTCGAGATCCAGAGACACGCAGGGCGGTGATGTTGTCACCTAAAGCAACCATTGCGGAAACCATCGCTTGTGCGTTAACAAATGAAACTGCACAAGCCATCACCAAACCGTCAATGAAAATACGCCGAGTAGAAATCGATACAAGCATAAACAACGAGCGGTCAACACCAAGATACCGAGATGGAAGCGGCCAAAATCAGATGTTGGGCATGGGATAAGGTCGGTCACATCTCTCGCGACTGCTGGGAATTAAGAAGAAAAAGGGGAAGATCACCATCTCCTATGCAGCGACGACCAAGCGGGGAGCAGGCGTTGGCTAGGCAAGAAGACCAAATGACGGCGGAGCCGTTAAACTACAACGAGTCAGCTTAAAGGGGCAGAAGCTGACTCCCACAACCGATTGCCCCATAACCTCCATCCACGTTTCGAAAGTAGCAAGAGGCGGTGACAGCTTAACAATCAAAGGTGACATTGATGGCACGGATTGCATCATCACTCTGGATACGGGAGAAAATCGCACGATTGTCCGTAAAGATCTGATCGATGGAGGTGTACAACCAGCTAATGGATTGAAGTTACAAACAGCAGCTGGAGATAGTTCAATAATAAAAGGCAAAAAGATCGTGAAAATAAAAATCGGGAGAACTCTTTTCCAACACGAAGTGCTGATTGCAGATATTGTGGATGAAGTCATAATGGGGATGGACTTCATAAGGGCAAATGGCTTCGTGGTGGATGTTGGACGAGGAGTTTTAAGTTACGATAACATCGAGTTGCCACTTCAATCTAGCAGTGCCGGAGCAACTATCAGGCGAATTATTATTGATCATCGGGAGAAGCTGCCACCGAATTCGGAGACGATCCTATGGGGAAAATTGGAGGGAGGATCTGGGTCACCCAGGTTGTGGGTTGTGGAAGCTAACGAAGAGGAAAACGGAGCCAAGGAAATTATAATCGGAAAAGCCCTAGTTAAACCAGACAACGACTATAGAGTACCAATTAGGACTCTAAATCTCTCGGATAAGACGAAAACCATTAAGAAAGGGACAGTCATCGGCAAATGTAACGAGGTTTCAACTATAGTAAGTGTGAACAGAAAAGTCCGATTGAAAAAGCCGACATACAAGGCCGGAAAGAAATGGTAGAACAACTCATGCAGAAATGGACCGAAGATCTTACTGAGGCACAGAAAGATTCTGCACATCAACTACTCAAACAGTACACGTCCATATTCTGCAGTACATCGGATAATAACGGAAGGATTTCAATGGTAAAGCATCGAATTGATACTGGAACGGAGATTCCGATTCGTCAACCACCCAGGAGGCTACCATTGGCAAAACAACAAGAAGTCGACCGGATGGTAACAGATATGCAGGCAGCAGGAGTAATCGAACCATCTAACAACCCATGGAGCTCACCGGTAGTATTGGTCGAGAAGAAGGACGGTAGCTTGAGATTCTGCGTTGATTACCGAAAACTCAATGCTGTAACTAAAAAAGATAGCTACCCATTGCCAAGGATCGACGATACATTAAACACATTATCGGGTGCTCGAATATTTTCGACATTAGATCAACAAAGCGGCTATTGGCAGGTGGCAGTCCACGAGGAAGATCGCGAGAAAACGGCTTTCAGTGTGGGTAACGAACTTTGGCAATTTAATGTTATGCCGTTCGGATTATGTAATGCCCCTGCGACTTTTGAACGATTAATGGAGCGCGTGTTAAAGGGATTACATTGGAAGAATTGCCTAATATATCTGGACGACATCATCGTTATGGGGAAGGATTTTGATGAGCATCTAAAGAACTTGGCGGAAGCTTTAGATCGGATACAGGCCGCCGGATTGAAGTTAAGTCCAAAGAAGTGTAAGCTGTTCAAAACTGAAGTCAAATATTTGGGTCATCTCTTAACGATTAATGGAATTCACACCGACGAAGAAAAGATCGCAGCGGTAAAGAACTGGCCAAGACCTAAAAATTTACACGAATTACGAAGCTTTCTGGGATTGTGCACCTATTATAGACGCTTCGTGCCAGGATTCGCCAACATCGCCAAGAGTTTACACGAGTTGACCAGGAAGAACAAGGCATTCGAATGGAAGAATGACCAGGAAGAAGCATTCGTGGAACTAAGGAGACGGTTGTGTGTCGCGCCAATCCTCGCTTACCCTATACCTAACGTGAAATTTATTTTGGACACCGATGCAAGTAATGACGGTATAGGAGGTGTGTTATCACAGGAAACCAATGGCCAAGAACGAGTTATTGCGTACTACTCCAAAACGTTATCGAAACCGGAGCGTAGTTACTGCGTGACACGGAAAGAATTGTTGGCTATAGTGGAGTGTGTCAAGCATTTCCATAAGTATCTTTATGGCCAAAAATTCCATTTACGGACAGATCACGGCGCTCTACGGTGGCTGTTACAATTCAAGAATCCAGAGGGACAAGTAGCACGCTGGATCGAACGTCTTCAAAGCTACGATTTCCAAATCGAACATCGGAAGGGAAGTGCACACAGAAATGCCGACGCATTAGCAAGACGGCCGTGTCCAGAAGAATCTAAACATTGTGGCCATGTTGAAGCAAAGGGAGACATCATCGACGTTCGGCTTACGCAAGTGCTGCCTGATGAGGAGTGGACCGACGAAATGGTCAGGAAAGAGCAATTAGATGATACGGATTTATCAGTTATAATGGAATGGAAGGAAAAGGAACACCGGCCAACTTGGAGCGAGATCGCGGACAAAACTCCCATTGTCAAGGCTTATTGGGCTCAATGGGATAGCCTTCGTCTTGAGAATGGCTTGGAATCGTTTAAAACGATTGTGGGAAAGCACGGATGGCAAAGTGAAGCAACTGTTGCTGGTGATACCAAAGTGCCGGATTGCAGAAATCCTGAATGAGTATAATGGAGGAGCAAGTGGTGGCCACCTTGGAATTAATAAAATTCTAGCAAAGATACGTCAACGATTCTACTGGGCAGGATGTAGGCAATCAGTGATAGAATGGTGCCAAAAAGGTGACCAATGTGCGGCGGTGAAGGGACCCGCACGTAAAAGTCGTGGAATCATGAAAAAATATAACGTTGGAGCACCATTCGAAAGAATTGCAATGGATGTAGCGGGGCCATTTCCCACCACCGAGAGCGGCAACAAATATGTGCTAGTAATAATGGATTATTTCAGCAAATGGCCGGAGGTGTACCCCATTCCCAATCAGGAGACGACAACAATAGCTGATGCCGTAGTAAACAACTGGATTAGCAGATTTGGAGTGCCGATGGAGATTCATACCGATCCAGGCCGAATTTTTAATCGATGGTGTTTCAAGAAATATGCCAGATGCTAGGTATAAATAAAACGAGAACAACGCCTTTGCATCCACAGTCTGATGGTATGGTGGAAAGATTCAATGGTACATTGGAGGAATATCTAGCAAAGGTCGTTGAGAAAAACCAACGCAACTGGGATCGACATATACCGATGTTTCTGATGGCCTATCGATCAGCAATACATGACACAACCGGAATTACACCAGCTAAAACGTTATTTGGAGATAATCTACGGTTACCTGGAGATCTAAAGTTTGGGACTGTACCATCATCGGCTTTATGTGGACAGGATTACGTAGACCGAATGAAAGAGGAACTTAATGAGATTCATCAATTTGTAAGGGAGAAAATACGGATGTCAAGTCACAGGATGAAGGCTCGATATGACATACGAGCAAATAATCAGGGCTTCCAGGAAGGGCAATTAGTATGGCTTCACAACCCGCAACGGAAAAAGGGATTGTCACCGAAGCTACAACCAGCACTGTCATCACAAGGATGAACGAAGTGGTTTATCGGATACGGAAGGGACATCGAGGTAAACCAAAGATGGTGCATTTGGAGAGGATGGCCCTGTACAGAGGAGGTGATTTGGGTCCTATTTGGGACGAACAGGCTTAGGTGGGGGGTAGTGTGACGGTGACACCTAGTGTGTAATAGAATAAGTTAAAATTAATAGCTCAATGTTAAACTGTTCTAAATGGAATTTTCCATGATAAAATTGTTCTACACTATTCTAACTAGAAAAATCATGAGCTTTCTAGAAGTTTGGTTTGTGTATATAAAAAGGCGAACGAAGTCGAATTGGATTTAGTAATATTTGATAAGCGATAGTATAAAGATTGAAAGGAATTAAAAAGTGGTTTAAAAAGTGTTGTAGTGCGATAAATAAAGTAAAAGTGATCAGTAAAATTTAAGAATAATTTATATAAAGTGATTTTGTGAATTTTTATTGATAAACTGTGTTGTAATAAATTTTGTGAAATAAATAAATTCGTTGGTGATAAATTGAATTGAGTTTGTATTATTCACAATCCAGTGATACGAACCTTGATTGACAAGGCAAAAACGTAACAGTAGTTTACCAAATCGCGCGCATCCTGTTGTTAAATAGAAAAAGCTTACATGTAAGTCTATTACAAATGTAGTGTTATATTGTAGTAGTACGTAAGTAATTTTTGCTTGCTGTCAAAAAATTGATAAACAAACCTATTTTGTTTACAAAGTTAGTGAGATTTGATTTTAAGATAAGTGTTTCGATTTTATATAATATTGAATATTCATTTTATGATTTTATATAATAAAAATTGTTTAATTTTTTTTTTTATGTTTTTAGGCTACAATATTTAACAAGTAGGGTAAATCTGATTTTGCCAGATGTTATTAAAATGGTTTGTAATAATATTGATTAGGTCAGGATTAGTGGAAACTAACTGTTTAATGATTTTATATGAGATTTTATCATATCCTGGAGCAGTATTATTGGAATTTTTAATAATGTCAAGAATTTCAGTGTTTTTAAATTCCGCGGGATTAATAGGATTGAGGTTATTAGAGGGATTAGGAGGGGATTCAAAGGAGGCAGGAAAATTATAATTTAAAAATGTATTTGCTAGTGTAGGATCTTCTAAAATTCTGTAGTTGGATTGTTTTTTATTTTTAATTTTATTGATATTGTTCCAGAGATCGGAATTGTTAGTTTTATGATTTATGCTCATCAAAAAAATGTTCCAAGATTTTTTCTTTTCTCTTCTGATTGTTAATTTAAGTTTTTGTACAGATTTTTTTAGTTCAATAGCGGTAAAAATATTTTTGTTTAAATTTTAAATTAGTTGTTTGTGTTTTTTAATGTTCCATAGTCTCTGTATAAGGTCATTCCACCAAGGTTTAGGTTTGAAAGTAGTTTTACTTGTGATGATAGAAGTGTTTTCAGAAATTAATTTTTCTAGATGTTCTTCAACATTGCATTTATCATCAATATTATTTAGATCAAAATCTCTCAATACTTTTGACCAGTTTGTGATTTGTTTTTTTTTTTTTTTTTGATAATAGCTTAGTTTTAAGTCAATAAGTATTGGGAGATGGTCACTTCCTAAATTGATGGGATCAATTTTCCATGAGAGTTTTCCAATTAAATTGGTGGAGCACAAAGTGATGTCCAGTGCTGAAGAATTATTTCTGAAAAGATGTTGTCTTGTGTGAGAGCCGTCATCAATAAAAAGACGTTATTAGCAGTGATTATATCTGCAATTTTATCGCCCACTCTGTCGTAAGTAGGGGTTAATGAACCATCCCAAAGACTATTATGAATATTTATGTCTCCCGCTATTAAACAGTTATCTAGATTCTGAGTGATAAGATGTTTAAATTCATTAACGATTTCCTGAGGTCTAATAACCGAATTATTATAAAAAGATAAGATATTAAAATCAATATTTTTAAATTTGATGTTAATTTTGAAAGCTTGAAAACGGATGTAATGAAAATTTAAATTAATAATCCTCCAAGAAAGTTTTTTATGTAATTAAAAACCTACACCGCCAAAACCATCTGGTCTGTCATCAGTAATAAGATTGTAATTATTAAAAATTAAATTGGTATTTGGACTTGTCCAGGTTTCGGATAGAATAACGATATCGATATGATTGGATTGTATATAATGGTATAATAAATCTTTGTTAATACCTATTTAAACAACGAATATTAATTTGTAAAATTTTTAAAGACTGCATAATGAATGGATAATAAAATGGAAACGAAACTGGAAAGAAAAATTTATTTTTTAATAAGTTTATTTAATTTAATTTTGAGAGAGTCCATATTAGCCGGATTTTTATTAAAGTCATCGGAATTATTTATAAGTAATTTAACGTCATTAAAGATTGAATCTCTGTCGCTTATTTCACTTCTTAACTCTTTTACTAATTCATTTAAGACATTAATTTTTGTAGCGTCAAAGTTCATTAAGTTGTTATTGGGCCAGGCTTGATTATCAGTACATATATCGTAGTTGAAATCTATCTGTTTGGGAATATTTTGTTGTCTACCATAAAGATGGCTTTTTTTTAGCTTCTCTAAAACTTGATTTCTTTATTATCATATGCTCCCTAATTTGTTTCTGTCTATATCTTTTATTGCACTGGAAAAAATTAGTAGCGTGGCCCGTTCCACAATATTCACAAGACTCTTTCTTGTCACAATCGTGGTCGGCCTCGACAGTTTTATCACATTTTGGACATCTATTAATTCTTGATCTACATCTAGTAATTGTGTGTCCGTAATTCAGGCATTTTTTGCAGATAATGGATTTGGTATAAAATACTCAATTTTTAATAAAATATTGTGACATTGTGTGGAATAATTCCTGAATCGAAAGTGAGTTTAACTGATTCGAGATGTTCAGCTGTTTTGGTGGTATTATTCCATTTTGTCATCCTTGCTATATTTGAGATATTGTATTTTGATTTAATATTTTCTTTAATTTCCTCAATAGAGAGTACAATAGGAATATTCCTAACTATGCCGATTGAGGATGTGAAATTTTTCGGTATATAGGTTGTATAATTGTCAAACTCTTTAAAGGCTTCAAATTTGACACAGTTATTTGCGTCTTCAAATTTGTTAAAAATATTTTTTTCCACATTTTTGCTAACAATTGAGATATTTTTGATATTATTGAACTTGTTGAATTTGATTGCTTTACCTAATAAAACTAAATTTAAATTTTTTTTACTAACAAATACGGCAAATGGGCCGATATCTAATTTGTTATATAAATTAATTTTGACTTCAGTGTTAGGAGTCATGTTTGAATTATTAGATTGATCCATAGACATATCTGAAGAAGGCAAAGCAGGAGTTATTTCATTATATGACGCATTTGCGACTTGCTTCTTATTTTGTTTCCTTTTAATGTCCTTATTAGGCATATTATTATATTCACTGTTTTCTATTATGTTATTATTAATGACGATTTTGGATTTTTTATTTTTATTTATTACATTTTCAGGATCAGAGTCAGAGAAATCAACAGAAAATGGTAGAAGTGCAAAGTACTGCGTACTTTGCCCCTCCTCGCTTGTATTAGGTGGATTTATTATTTTGTGGATGGAAAAACAACTATGAAAAGACTTACCCGAGAATAAACAAACAAATAAGAAAAAATTATTAAGATATTAATTTAAATGAAAAGCAAATTAATTAAAATAAAATGAAAAATTGATAACTTATAAAACACTTCACTAAAAAGAGACGCTCACACAATAAAGTTTCGAGATTTTTAACAGCAGTCTACATTGAATGAAGTGAAGTGTGTTGCGTTGGTGTGGACAATGTGCCGAGTTCATCTAAATCTGCTTGAGTATCAATGCACGTGATTGGAATATTGTGGCGATGAACGAGTGATGAATAATTCTGCATGATGTAATTAAATTATAAATAATTGAATAGTGTAATTGAATTGAATTAGCGAGTGAGTCGCTACAAACTTGATTCAAAGAACTCGTAAATTAGACTAAATATATAAATTAAAATATTAAGATGAGGATTTTGTTTTTTAAATTTTCAAGTTTTAATGGCACACATTTAATATTCCGTAGCAACTTTTAATTGCTGAATTCTTTGACTTAATTATAAATATTTTTTATATTTTAAAAAGCATTATAAAATATTACACTAATCAGTAGTTACCCTTGTTTTTTGGAGATTATCAAATAATCTTAATTAGTTCTAATAGAAATTAGCTTAAAAAGAAAAAGCAAAAAATATCATAAGCAAAAGCAAAATTTGAATTAAGTGATTCTGTAAACTCTTTGTTTATGTACCACTCGCACAACAAATAATTTTGCCGCCAGTAAACCCACTTATCAAACGATAATTAACATCTCTATCAATAAACACACCTTCCTCCTTTCAAGAAAATTATTAGTCTTTTTTGGAAATTAACAATCAAACTAAAACACACGTATTATTATTAAGATTAACAATAGGTCCACCCGTGAAATTTATTACATATTTATTCAATATTCTTATTTGTAGTGTTATATAAAAATTCTTGTTTTGTTAAATATCTGGATCATAAGATTTATAGATTTCTTGTTATTTCCAACTTTTTTTAATTTTTTTTTATTTGGTTATTTTGGAGCCTGTATGCCAACACCAAAACCTTCATCGTGACCAAAATAATTATAACATCAAAATATGATAATTTTATTTTTTCATCTTTTAAGTTATTCTCGCACCACAGAAATAAAATACCGAAAGCAGTAAAATACATAAATCTTAAGACGTTATTTTTATATAATTTTTACGTTTTTTTTTTTTTGTGTTTTGACATTCGAAAGAACAAGTAGAAGAAAAAAACTACTTTGCGCGTTACTGGAGAGAAATATACAAAATTCGTTACTTTATTCCAATATTATATGAATAGAATTTCTATTCAAATGATATGATTTATGGTCATTTTGTATGGTTAGTGTGTGCTCAAATAATGGAAAGTGTAATGTACCAGTCTCTCATGTTTCCTATGTATACACATTATAAACGGTGTGTTTTGCGGTCGGTGGGGTGGGGATGTGTGTGGATAAACACAGCATACAAAAAATAGTCAATCACGTTGAATAATAAATTAATTTTGGAAAAATTGTCTTCCTATTTTTATTTTTTCTTATGCGACTGCATTTATGACCGTTTACAGAGATATTACTATATAGCAGCTATACATTAATAATAATATGCACGACATGGTTTTCGAATCTGTGTACATAATAGTTTTCATTATCCGCACTTGTAAGTTTTCTTGAGAGTCATGACATGAAAACTACAAATCTCACATAAATATAACAAACAATATTGTAATGTAAACTTTATCGTCTTAATTATTATTAGACGTGCATATTAAGCTAAAAACCATGTAAATCACCAAATTTATGTCGTGACATTTGATCTCGTGTGACGTACCACTTTCAATTTATTTTTTATTTTTTCGTTTTTTTTTTGTCATCACAAATCAGAGAAAGAAAAGAAACAAAAAATATTAATTACAATTTTCACTTAAAAATTTCATCATCATGATCATCATCATCGCACAATCATCATCTACATCCTCCATCATCTCATCTTATCTCAAATTAAAACGGATTTTCAACTTTCTTCACTTTTTCTCGTGTTTGTTTATATCTTCTTTTTGTCTTTTATATAATTTAATTATAATCCATTTCAATTACAATGAAAATGACTTTTAATGTATATATTCCGCGGTAATGTTATTGTTACAAAATTATATAAACGGAAATTGGTGCGGGAGTGGCGTAAAAATGTGTATATACGTTTTAATCTCATTTAATACATTTAGTCGGGTATGCTCGGGGAATTATTGAAATGCGCGCGAATTAATAAAACACCAGAACAAAAAAAAAAAGGGAATTTTGTAATGAGTACACTGTGTGTACATGTAGAAAGGATGTCACATAAAAATGTGACTACTTCAGGAAATTGCTTTTTGTGTTTTGCTTAATTTTAATGATACACAAAGGAATTCGCAATCTTGACACAAATTAAAAATGAGGGTTGGGTGATTTACTATAAGGTTAGTATACAAATTCTTACTTTAGATTGTTGCATTATAATTTGTCGTGAATATATAAGAGGAGGATATTCTGCTGTACAGTTTTAATTACAAAACAAATTTTAATTCACAAACAATTTTGTCTTCCAAGATGAGACACTAACTTTTCTAATAAATGTTATGCGATTTTTGAGCTTTCCAACTTTTTTGATTGTGTATTTGGAAAATATCTCAATTAAGTTATTTTAGTAAAAAGATATAAATTTCCTTTTTTTATTTTTCATCTTAAATAATATCTTCATCTTTTAACTTGGTTTTAAAAAAATAAAAATAAATATATACAAATTAAGATAACAACAAAATGATAAAGTTTAATTAGTTTTGAATTGAGTTTTTAGTTGAACAAAACTTACGTCTTTTAAAATAAATTTCAAACATTGAAGACAACTAACTATATGTATACACAAAAACACGAGATAAGATACGGGTATTTAGAAAAAAAAAAAAGAAAAACATTTAACCTACCTTGAAATATATAATTAATTTATGCGCAAGTAAAACGAGTGTCACCTGCGGTGTCAATATGGTCACACTTTATGAGTGTTATAATGTTTGTAGTCCGAGATGGTTTCGATCTATAACATTAAAAATAAAAATTAATCATTGTTAGTCTAAAAATGTATTCGATTGCCTAATTATAATCCAAATTTTTTTTTTTTTTTTTTTAAGTTTTATATTAAAAGCAGAAAGATAAATTAAATAAATGTCTGCCTGCATACTTTACATATACAAGTCTATATACTTATAAATACATACCAAATACACCGCAACCATTTTACGGATTACAAAAAGATCAATAAATCTAATTAATAACAAAAACAACAAACAATCTCTTCATTAACTAACACTTAAGACCATATTAAGATGAGGAAAAAAAAATTCAAACCAAAATGTATGTATACGAATATTTTTTATTTAATAAATTAAGAAATGTGTTTGTTTTCTATATTAAAAATTAGATATGGGCAGAGGTGGCGTGAAGAAAATTTATTGTACTTGTTTATATATACATATGTATGTACATATGCTCATTATGCCAGCAAAATGTGTGTTTGTTTAACGAATTACATAATTAATTTAATTGACACGATTAGCTGTATTGAAAAATATTTTTATAGCGTAAAGATACCTATACCTGAGTTTAAGATTTTGTAATAATTTTTATTATTTTCACCAAGATCGCAAGTATGGCGAATTTGAAATTAATAATTCGAAACAGAATTACCAAATAATAGTTTGTACAAAAATTAAAATATAAACATTTTTTAAAGTAAATGAGGTCTCTGATATTATAGAACATACATATTTGTTAAATGTTCTTTACCACACCGGTATCATGCGATTTGTAATTTTCGAAATAATAAAGCCCAAAATTCAACTGAGGAATTGTTTGTGGATTGTTGGTAAAGACATGAGATGTGTTGAACCGCCAAAGAAATAAATTGCATAATATAAACGTAAAAATTACAAGAACACTAAAGTTTTTCGTAAACATGACTGTACGATTTCCAAATGTTGATGCGTATTCAAAATAGTTGATAAAGGAAACAAATTGTCTTCAAAAATATTAATTTTATTTAAAAAGTATATTTTTTTATTCCAAAATAACTATTATGGTTTTATTAATTTATTTCAATGCTTATTTCTTAGCTACTCGATTTATAATAATTTTCTAGAAAATTTCTTGTTAACGCATAAATTTACAATTCAAAAATTGGTGTTGTACTGATGAAAAACTCGAAAAAAAAAAATTTATTCCAATTCCATCATAATTTACATATACACCAACTGGAACCTAACTACTGACCTCTTTAATACAGCATTTTTTGTTTTTATTTTAACAACACGAATATGGCAATCGTTACCAGGATATACTTCTATGATTCTCCCCAATAACCCCTGCGCTGGTGGTAAATTATTTTCGTGAATGATTACGATATCATCTATATTAGGTTAGGAAATTTTTTGCCATTTGGATGTCAAATATTCAATGTTCCATCGCTTCCAAAATTGTTCATGGATTCGTTTGACGATGTCCCAACGGGCATGCGTAAATAATTTGTGTTCTAGCATTTCAGGAATTTGCTTCATATGTCTGCCAATAAGTATGTTTGCTGGTGTTAGGAAATCTAACTCATCTGCGCTAGGATAACATATCGGCCTAGAATTCAAGATTCCTTCAATCTGCGTAACCAATGTGGAGAACTCCTCTAGCGTAAGTATTGCTTTTCCAATGGTCCTTTATAGATGTGTCTTTGTAGACTTGACATCACTTTCTCATAGTCCCCCTTGATGTGGAGCAGCTGGTGTTATAAACCGCCATTCTATGTTATTCTTCAACAGGTATAATGAGAAATTGGATTGGAATTTTGTCGTAGAATATTCTAGACTGCTTGCAAGTTATTTTTGGCCACAATCCACGGCGGCTTACGAACCGCTTTAAGGCAGCTATGCATGACTCGGTTGTTAAAGCAAATGAATATGCACAGATATGCTTTAGTTGGAATTGCGGCACGCTTACGAACAGCGTGTATCCTAAATGGACCACAGAAATCTATGACTACTGCTGCGAACGGAAAAGTTGGTTCCACTCTGTCTTGGGGTAGTGAACCCATTATTTGTTGATTCATCCTAAATTGTTATTTTCAACATTTTATGCACCGTCGAAAAATACCTGCTTTGCAACATCTTTACCATGGATGATCCAATAATTTTGTCGGACCAGGCTTAATTAATTTGCTCCGCCCTGGTATCGGTTTACCATTTGACAAAGCGCAGTAATCTTCTAAAAAGTCCGACATCTGCACCTTTTTCAGTACAATTTGGTTGGCTTCCTCGAGTTCTGGTTTGGTTAATATTCCAGATTGTCCCTGCACCTTACTTGACTTATATTTTGACCTGCAATTTTTTCACAAAACGTAGTATATAAGCTAAGGTTCCTTGTATCTTAGACAGGTTGGAGAATTTGTTGATCAGATCGTATACTTTATCTGGCTCAAGGTTCTCTTTATGAATTAAGAATGATGACACAAACTCTTCGGTAGTAGGTGGGCAAACTGATGGGCTTGGCCCTTCCTC
Source organism: Tipula vernalis (assembly GCA_958295665.1). Lineage (NCBI taxonomy): Eukaryota > Metazoa > Arthropoda > Insecta > Diptera > Tipulidae > Tipula > Tipula vernalis. Next base: position 147,573,745 of record OY282560.1, on the reverse strand, counting down.
TCGTCTTGATTCAACCAGTCTGGTTCATTCCACCAAAAGTTGTTGCAAGCTTGATTGTACAGTCGGCCCAATCATTAGATTTTGCTTCAGAGAATAATCGCCATCCGATACATCGAAGACCATGCGCAGTTTAGTGGTAAGGCTACTATCTTTCTTTACCCCATGATACGGTAGTATATACATTTTCTTTAGTTCTGCTGTAGTTATGTTGAGTTGTTCCATATGTTGCAGCTCTTCCTACTCCTTCATGAAGCTCACATATAGGTTTTGAAATTCTTTATCTACCCAAAACTTCCGTTCCATGGCCAATAATCTGGATCTGGAGGGCTAGGTGATATGTTTGGCATAATTTATGCCGAATTTCTTTAAATGGAAGTTTCGTGATAACTCTTCTTTCTTCTGACCTGGAGGTGGTGGATTGGAACGATTGTTCACACATTTGTTCCTCTTCAGTGTAGTTCGACCTCTTTTCTGGAACATCTTCGATTTCCCAAAATCTGCGCAGATTTTCGTCAATTTTTATTACAGTAGTGAGCGATTTAATGGATTCTGTTGTTGTTGGGCTTTGATGTACTCCACCAATTACCCGTCCTAGTTTTGTGTTCTGCGCTATAAGATTACTGGCTACAATTTTCCTGCGGCCGTCTTCAAAGAGATCGAATCTGATGGCATCTCCGAGTAAAACGTCAATTGCTGCAGGTTTATGATAGTTTGGATCAGCTAGTTCGATATCCTGTAGCACCTCAAACTGGCTGATATTTGCTGGAGTAGTAGCTCTATAGATCCTACTGGTTTATCCGAAAATTGCAATGTCAGACTAATTTGTGCCATTCCATGTTATTTACCTGCACCCGTTTGCCCAATTCTCGTAATGAGCGTCCTTCCATTGGTTCGAGCTAAACCTAACTTCTGTATAAAGGCTCAGTGACGAATGAGGCTACCGATGCCATTTCTGTCAATTTCGTTTATGATAGCGGTATTCAGTACGGTTAATCCGTTTACTATATTCGATATCACCTGATGATCTTACTGCGTCCTCGGAGTCATGTTGGCAAACTACTGCTGAATTTGTTTTGAAGGGTGGATTATCATCTGTATGTACCAACGAATGATGTTTATGCGAACACTTGTGGCATCTACCTCTAGATCTGCACTCGTACACGGTGTTATTTAAATTGAAGCAGTTAAATCATCTTTTATTTTTCAGCAACAAATGTTTTCGTTCTACTACAGAAAATTCTTTGAATTTATCACACTCGATTAATTTGTGATTTTTAATATTACAAGCAATACATGATAGCGTTGTAAACGCTTTTCTTGGTTTAAACTGCACGACTGCACGAGTGACTCAAGTGTATCGATTCGCTTACCAAGAAATTCAAACAGTTTTCCTAAAGTTGGGTGTTCTATCACCGTCGTTTCTTGAGCCCACTGACTTCTTGAATCATCGACTAATTTTTGTATTAGCTTGCGAATAAATACGTTGATTGTATATCGGTTCCGATTATATGGTTGTTTTAATTTTTGCAGTGCCTTGCAATAATTCGCTTCGGTAAGTTTAAATTGTCGAATGAGTGAGTAGGCTTCTCCTTTAAGTAGGCACATTAGATACTGGAACTGCTGTATGGTTGGAATGGCCTCGTTATCGTGAATGGTTAAATGTAGAAAAAAAATGTGATAAATGGTATAAATAAATGGTAAAACTGTGGAATTTGCCATTTTGCGAGTTTTACAGCTGGTCCTGTACCATCAACTGTCGTATTGAAGGTGTTGTTAACAGCACCTAATGTATCCTGCATATGTACATCCTCGTAGGCGTACGCACTCGTTATTCTTGCAACTGCAGAGAAATACGTATCTTCGGCTTCTGCTAAGCGAGACTCTTCTTCTTGTTTGACGGTGAATATTTCCGCTTCGACTTGCACAATTTTTGTTAACAATTCGTGAGCCCGGTTTGCATTTAAACGTAACTCGTCCATGCTTTCAGCGGAATCCTTCGTTATTTTTTTTGCGAACTTCGATAGTCTGGATAGCGCTAATTCGTAAGAAGCGCGTTGCTTTTTCAAAGACTCCATCGCGAGTAAACTTTGCACAGTAAACACAAACTTAGATCACTGATTCACTGATCAATGTTTAGTTTAAATGAGTTTCTTAGATCGATATAAAATTTTGAAATCGAGATTAGAAACAACGAAACCGCGTATAATTTGGATAAACGTGGCAATAACTTGAACACTTTGTGCCGGTAAAACCACTTACAGGTATAGTTATATAAAATAATATCAGTTAGTATTTTACTTATCTGAGCTCGCATTCGGTGTAGAATTTACTGCTATATACTATTGGCATGTGGTTCTGCCTGCGCTGGTTTATCAAAAAGGAGGTATGGATTTATGTTTGCTACACGCCGATCCGGCTCGAAGGACTATGCACGATTTCCAAATGTTGATGCGGATTCAAAATAGTTGATAAAGGAAGCAAATTGTCTTCAAAAATATTAATTTTATTTAAAAGGTATACTTTTTTATTCCAATATTTTGATTTTAGGATGTGGTCGTTAGTGGATGAAAATGTTTCTGGACAATGACGAAGCTTCAAATGCCTGTACTTGGTCAATTTTTGAACTAAAAGATTTGTTTTATTTTTAATTAAAGATAACATCATTTCATTTTAATTTTATGTTTAATTAATGTCTGAACTGTAAACATATGTACTGTTCTTAATGGTGTTAAGTGAAATTAGCCCGAAGACAACGTCCTTGTTCAATGCGATTTTTTTTTCTTGAATTTCCAGCTTCTTACAGTTTGATAATAGCGACACGATTCTTAGACATGATAACTTAAAAAATAAAAGGAATAAAGAACTGATTGTTTCATACTGAAAACACTTTATTTTAAAGTATATGTCCACGGTTAAAGTGATTAATCCGGCTGTTATGTATAATCAGCGGAAGACGAAAGCCATCAGTTAATTAAAAAATCGATAATGACACGTATTCCCAAAAAGATTTAAGAGCTTGGGCTACAACTTACAATAGAAGGCATACAGCAATCAATTCGTTATTGAAAATTAAAAATGACTAAAGAAAGGAAAACGGATTGTCTGTCAGATGATGCGAGGACCTTACTATAGACACAAAAAGCGTAACGATACCCACAATTGGTCAAGGAAGTTACTGGCATTAAGGTTTTGAACATTGCCTGAAATATGTTTTTCATGATATTAAAACAAACAATTAAAATGTTGAATACATTTTAATATCGACAACCTACCTATTTACAAAAGCTCCAAATACGAATTTTGGCAAAGCAACCTTGGTTATACAAGGCCATAGCCTAAAAAAGGAAGCTTTTATAAGGGAATTAGAAATGAGGAAAAAACCAAACTGTTCATAGTAAAACACACAACTTTTTTCCAAAGACAAATTTTTAAATGAAAACGTTACAAATTCTTAATTATGATTTCTAAAATATTTTGATAAATGTTCGAGCGTCAACATATATGAATGTCGTTTAAGTAAATCTTTTTCATTTTCTTGTAATAATTAATTTATTTAACCCTCCATTACTAACGTAAATTTAATTTACGACGTTACTAACAATGGGTCAAATTGACCCATATTTAAAAAGCTCCATGTTCCGCCACTGTTAATATATTCCACCAAAATTGTTTTTCCAAATTAAACGCTAGGTACACATAAAAAATAAATTATATTTAGTGTTTTATTTCAGTCTTTAGAAAATAAAAATATATATGACAAAATGTAAAAGATTTCATAAAAAAGAAATAAAGGCAAGCTTAAAGCTCTTCATTGCGTCCTATCAGTCAGAACTTCAAAAGGATGGAATTGTGTATAAAATATTTTTTTTTTTTTTTTTCAATAAATACTTTTCGAAAACGGTTAAATCTAAACTTCTGAATTACCTATGTTCAAATTTTCACAATAGTGCATATACCAATTAAATGGCTTCCACAGAAAAGTTTATTGCATCTGGAGCCAGTTGTGTTGGTTTTACGGTCTTGAGTCGGTTGACAGAATTGGCATCTACCGCGCTTCGAAACGACGAATTTTACGCAAATTTGTTACAACTAAATTTAAGATTTGTATTTAATAGCTGAGTTTTACTCCGTCTACCTATATATGGTTGCATAAGAGCTAAAGCCAAATTTTTCAAGAATAATTTGCGTTTTTTGAATTGTAATGGAGGATTTTCGGTGGATAATAAAATTATTCGGCTATTTATGCCTGCCAAATTTAATACGCTGAAGAAAACTACCATTGGCCATCTGTTTGCAGTTCGTGCAACATTGTATCTACCGCAAAACTGATTGGTAGTATCGACGCCGCCCTTCGTGCTGTTCTAAAACTCGATTATTGCAGGTAAAAATTTCGGCCCCTATGTGATATTTCACCTGTTCTATGCATCGTAGATAGTAAGATCACACATTTGTTTTTTTTTTGGCACATATGATAATATGCATGGTAGCTTTCTTTTGGCAACCCAAAATTGTAGATTTAATTGCACTATTTTTTGTAATGGTCAACGAAGTTGGCAATACTCGTTTATTTTTTTTTTTTTTCATTGTGCCAACTATAGTCTCGTTTTTTCTTTAAGTAGCTCTAGTGCCAAAGGGTAACTCGTGAACCAATTATCTACTGTGACATGTTGCACCATCCTGTTGAAATCACATATTCTGCACATCAATATCTTCCAATTGACTCCACAAAAGTTGTTGGTTTGAGGCTTATTTGCTGTGAACGACAACGAATTGATGTTCTTGGATTTCCAGCAAAACTTGTTCTAACAGCTTCAATATTTTCACTTGAACGACTACTACGATAATAAATTTTGCTTGCAGTTTCTTTAAATTTATCAATGATAAGTTTAAAAGCACAGTGTGCGTCACACTCAAAAATTTTGGGCGCTGGTTTTAATTATAATAAAAGGAATACAGTTGTTTTATTTTAGTTTTAACAAATTTTATTTATTTTATGTTTTTATTTAACTCGGATACAATTACGTTTTATTCTTTTTTTCTTATTTTAATACAGTTTTGTTGACTTAATAATAATGATTGCGATCACATAATACTATTGACTGACTTGTCATTTTTCTATGTTACCCTTTTATAGGTTGTGTCTGTGTAGTATATGTACACTCACATTAAATATTAATCATACATACTACATTATTATTGCGTGAAGTTAGTTAGATTAGGATGTATCCTATTGAGTGTGTTCACAAACGAACATTTATATGAGTATACAAATTTTAATAGTCACTTCAATCTTGTATCATTGATGTGACATTATGTATTTGTTTTGCTTCTCGCACTAATACTCCGTGTTTTGATTTAAAATATACAAAATGCATTAAGTGCTTGGATATTTAAAGATGATATAACTTCCAATTGACTCCAGTATTCTTTATGTGTATTATGTGTTTCAGCTGGAACTATAATTATTTAAATATTTATTATTACGTAAGCAAGGCATTTAGTGTAGCAAAAAACAAGTTACACAACAAAAAAAGAACTGAAATGTGAATTTGTAGTTTTACGAATGAAGAAGCTGAACATACTCCCCTCCAAATTAAAATATTTTTTAATTTTCATCATCTAATGGCAATTTAAACAATTTAGTGATCGGCCTCTTCCATAAGGAATGTTTGGTTTGAACTGTAGCTACTCGTGCAAGACCATCTTTACCAGTGTGTAGTTCGATGACGCGGCCTAATGGCCATGTACAGGGTGAGGACTTTCCTTCGTGGATCAATACAATATCATTTATTTCAATGTTCTTTTGTTTTTGCTGCCCCTTGGGTCGCTGCTGCAGAGTGTTTAAGTAATTAATGGAATAATGATTCTAGAATTGTTGAACGATTTGTTGTACCCGTTCCCATTTATTTAATCTCGGAATTTTAATTTCATCATAGTTCGCATGAGGTAAGGCTGTGATCGGTCCTAATATTAAGAAATATGATGGTGTTCAGGCATCAATATTACATATAACCTCGTTTCTGATTGCACATAATGGGCTTGAATTTAAAATGCCTTCGATTTGTGCCATTACTGTGATCATTTCTTCGAATGTTAACTGGCTATTGCCTATGACCTTAATTAGATGAGTTTTGACTGATTGAACCGCTCGCTCCCAAATTCCACCGAAATGCGGAGAAATACGTGGAATGAAACTTCATTTGATGCTGTTGGCTAGTGCAAAATTATTAATTTGATCTTTGCAACCTTGTGATGATAACAATTGAGAGTATTAGTAGAGTTTTGGCTTAGCTCCCACAAAGTTCGGTCCATTATCTGAATGGATTTCTGTTGGTGCTCCCCTCCGTGCCACAAATCGATCCAAAGCAGCAAGGAATGCATCTGTTGTTAATTCCGAAGCGACTTCGAGGTGTAACGTCTTTGTTAAGAAGCAAACAAAAATAACTAAGAAACCCTTTATGAGTTTTGCTCTTCTTCCCTTCTTCGATGATAAGAGAATAGGACCAGCGTAGTGCACGCCGACAATTACAAATAGTCTACTTGGTGTTGTTCTAGCTTTAGGAAGGTTGCCCATCTGCTGCTTAGATTTCAACGCCGAGTAACGAATACATGTAATGCGTTTATGACATACCGCACGGTGTCCCTGAACCAAGTTTAAATGGGCCAAAAAACCACTCTCGATTTCCCTTCGGCCATTGAAAGTTTCACCTTCGAGAAGTTCAAAAACGCAAAAATCAGCCAAATCACTGGAGCCATTTTAAAAAAAAACACAATTTTAAGATTTTTTGCGCCAAAAATGAGAAAGTTCGAAAAATCCGGTTTTTTCTTTGGAATCCCTTAATCTACGTGTCCCTAATTCCTTTGAAGTTTTCTCCAAAGTTGAAAATACATTTGAAATCGCGCCTAAAATTTTGCACGTATAATCGAATGAAATCATTGGTTGCTTGATCACACATAAAGGTGCGTCTGTATGCGTAAAGCGCGTATTTTCAAATCATTGGGCGCTTTCAGAGCACCAAACAGTTGGCAACATGTTGAGTAAAATAATGGCCAACGCTATGAAATTTAAAAACTTTATTAGTAATTCAAATCAAATTAGCAATGATTTCACTAAACATGATGCCAACAGTTTGCGGATCTGAAAACGCCCATTGTTTCAAAAATACACAGGAACCTAGAGGGGGTGTCAGGCAGTAGTCGACCAGTCAATTTCAAAATAAAACATTAGCTGCGAATCGTTTACTAATAAAGTTCACGTACGGAGTGTCGTCCGAGCTATGTTCTTTGTGTGGTGTACATTAATTTGTTGCTTGTGTGAAAAAATTCAAAATGCCGCGAAAGTCAAAAGACCATGAGCGAACTCATGAAGAGAACCGATCCGTAATCTGTTTGTTCTGTTTAAAGAAAAAGGACAAGATGTGGAATATTGTAGGCATATTAAAGAGTAGAATAAAAAATGTGGTAAATATTAATGTTTACGATAGTCGATATCCATCCGCTGTTTGTAGTACTTGCAAAATCGTCCTTTACAAATCCAGGAAACAAGGTTTCGGAGATCAACCCACGTTGTCTTTGCCGGACTATTCTGATTTTCCGGCACTTCCATGTGCAACCAGATCTCAGGATAACTTACTTTGTGAGTGCAATTTGTGTAAAATTGTGCGAGCTCAACCACGGAACATGATTCTCGGGAAAATGATGAAAAATAAAGTGGTTCATAGGAAATGGAAGAAATGCGGAAAAGAACTGGATACCAAGAATTTCTGCACTTCTCCAAAATGCGTTTCAACTCTGACTGACCTAATTAAAAATAATTTATCGTTAAAAGAAAAGGAACAATTGACATCGTCAATATTGAAAGACATTTTAGTTGCACCAGAAAACTCAACAAAACAAGGACAGTTGTATTTATCACAGAAAAGAGGGAAGAAACTACCAGTGTTAGTGAATACAAACAATGTTGCTAGCAGTTCGGGAACACAATTACTCGCAGCAACCGATATTTTAAAAATCAGTACAGATTTAGGTCTGTCGACAAGAAAAACAAATTCGCTGACTGCTGCGTTGCGAGTTGGTGCTGGGAAGAGGAAAATATTCCAACCCAACTTAAGACAGGACTTGTTTTTGTTAAATCATCGTCTTGATTCATTTTTCGAGTCTCGATTTTGCGAAGTGGTGAATATCAAAAATTCCCGGGCGATAAAAAGATCTGAATGTTTTGTGTATTGCAATGATGTGCCAGGACTGATTGACTACATTAAAGAAAAAAGAGCATTGCAGGAAGTGGATTTGAAATTCGGTCTTGACGGTGGCGGCGGATTTTTGAAAATTTGTTTATCTATTCAATTCAAATTTGATGAAGCTAATGGTAATTCGGATACCAAGAAAGCGAGACAGCAATATCAAGATGGAGTACAAGCCAGGAAATTTAAGGATTCGGGTGTGAGGAAATTGATCATTCTTGGAAATATTTCTGATACGCAAGAAAACTACATGAATGTTCGTACTCTCTGGTTTTGTCTGAATTTGCAATGCATTAACACAATCATTGCTACGGATCTGAAACTAGCCAATATCATGACTGGTGTTATGGCGCATTCTTGCCATTTTCCGTGTACGTGGTGTACCGCATCGAAAAACAATTTAAATATGTGCAGAAATTACAGAACCATCAGTACCTACCGTGAAAATTCAGAGGCCTTCAAAAATACCGGCAGTAAAAAAACTAATTCCACTTTTCCACAGTAACATCCACGAGCCTATATTTACAGGAAACCCAGACACGCTGATCATCGAAATAATCCATCCACCTGAACTTCATCTGATGTTGGGGGTTGTAAACACCCTGTACAACCACATGCTGAAAGAATTCCAGCACGATGCTGAAGAATGGGCTAAGTCCTGCAATGTGTCCAAAGATTTCGTACATGGGGCTTCCGCTTTTGCTGGAAATGCCTGCAAAACTTTGTTAAACAGAATAGATATTCTTCGGGCAAAATGTACCATCCATTGTTTGAGGTATGTCAAATGTTTTAGTGACTTTTCAAATGTCGTGAATTTGTGTTTTTCAACTTTTCTTGACGAAAAATTTGAGGTTTATGTTTCGCTATTCAAAACAAGTTATCTAGACCTGGGAATCTCAACCACTCCGAAAGTTCATGCCGTTCTTTTCACGTGCCATATTTTTGCCGCAAAATGGAGTATAGACTCGGTTACTATAGCGAACAAGCGATGGAGTCCGTTCATCACGACTTCAAGAATACATGGGTGAATTACAAAGCAAATCGCACACATCCAGATTATAATACTAAACTACTGAGAGCTGTACGGGAATATAACTCCCGTCATGTTTAAAGAATGATTTTTGTTTCCAATTTTTGGGTAATTCAAACAAAAAAACTTCAAATAAATTCCGTCATTTGATTTCGATATACATCTTTCCTCACCATCGATATATTTTTCTATTCAATGGTCATTTTTGTAATAGATTTCATAATGAAGTTTCATCGATTTGTAAATAAAGATTCATTTGTTACAAGCTTATCATATGATTTTTTAATATTTCCAAAAAGCCAAACACTTATTAGTATTCCAGTAGATGGCGTTTTACAAACTATTCAAGGCATTCATTCCAATATCGATCACGAAAAAAAAATTGATTTTTATTGAAATTTAGTTCAAGCTGAGTGCTTTTTTTGTATTCCTAGAAGTTTTTGTTCGCATTCTTGCAAAAAAGAGCCTTATGGAGAAAAATTGAAAATTCAAAAACAATTTTTTTTTTTCGAATTTTCTCATTTTTGGCGCAAAAAATATTAAAATTGTGTTTTTTTGCAAACGGCTCCGGGGATTTGGCTGATTTTGGCGTTTTTGAACTTCTCGAAGGTGAAAATTTCAATGGCCGAAGTGAAATCGAGAATGGTTTTTTGGCCCATTTAAACTTATTTCAGGGACACCGTGACCGATCTGCATATCTCACGTCCAACTTGTATCCAATATTTATGGCAAGACAATGCGAGCAATAATGATGGGCCCGGATGCATAAACTTCTTGTGCAAGTACACCGAAATCATTCTTGTTATTGGGTGATGCTTAGGTAGTATTAGTGGACGTTTCGTTTCATACGAGCAAGATGCATTTTCGAGACGTCCACAAACTCTCAACATGCCCTGTGAATCTATGAATGGTGCAAGTGAAATTAACCTTGAGTTGAACTGAATTCCGTTGCCTGCCATTAGTGATCTTATATCTAAACTCAACACCGTTTGTTGCACAAATTTGAGAAGTTCCAGTTCCGCACTATTTATCTCTACTAACCCGATATTCCCCTTCACTCTCGTTCTTGCCTTGCAATTGTACAGAAATCTTAGAATGTATGCTATTATTCGCAACAGTTTATACCAATTGTTGATTCGACCATATAGTTCCTCATATGGATGTTTGTTCACCGAATTTGCTGTAGCATGCATTAATTGGACTCCTACGTTTCGTTTTCTTGTAAGGTTTCACTTAGATTTGGTTTCAATTGCCAATGTTGTTTGCTTTCACTCAGCCAATTTGGATCCTTCCACCACAAGTCGCTATCGACCAACCTATCAGCACGAGATCCACGAGTTGCCAAATCAGCGGGGTTCTCCTTACTCTTCACATGTCGCCAATTTGAGTCTGGTAATAGTTGATGAATGGCTGATACACGGTTAGCTACGTAGGTTTTCCATTTGCGCGGATGATTTGAGAGCCACGATAATACAACTGTGGAGTCTATCCACAGCCATACGGGAACCGTTTCCAGATGATATGTGTCGAGAACCTTTTTTGCTAAGTTTGCGAGTAAGTGTGCTCCACAAAGCTCCAATCGTGGTAAGCTCACTTGCTGTATTGGTGCTACCTTACTCTTTGCAGTTAAGAGATTCACTCTGATCCTACTCTTTACTCGCGTGCGAATATAAACCGCTGCCGAATACGCTAACTTACTTGCGTCGCTGAAGCCGTGAATTTGAAGTTCCTCTAAAGGTTTACATATAAATCTGGGTACTCGGATACTGTTTAAATGTTCAAATTGGTTTTGAATTTGATACCAGGACAGGAAATCCCCTTTAGCCATAAACTCTGACGAAATATTTTCATACTGACAGTAAATGGACTCAACCATTCCAATGGATCAAATATTTGAGATGCAAGGGATAATACATTTCTTTTTGTTCGAACAGGGTCGACCACGTGTTTCACTTTAAAGGAAAACATGTCTTGCTTCGAATTCCAATATAGACCTAATAATTTTGATGGTTGGCCCTCCGCAATTATTTGAGACTCATCACCTCCATCACTTAAAGATATTATATGTTCGAGCGCCACTTTCGTAACACAGATCCAGCGTCGGCTAATATACGAGAAAAATCCCTTTTTAATGTGATTGCGTGTTGCTCATCGTTGGATCCGGAAATTGATCTTCACAGTCACTAACGTGTGAAAACATGGAAGACTTTATACGGCAGTAACTTACATTCTTCATTACTTGCGTTATTTGGTTTTCTTGATATGACATATCCGAATGTTTCTTGCGCCATTACGTTCTTTAATATGATTTGCCCCTTGCCTAAAATGTGGATAAAGTAGTCTGCTCGTAACAAAATGTCAATTTCTTTCTGGCGTTTAAGATTCGGGTCTGCTAATGGCAAATTTCTGCTCTCAATATCATTATAGTTTACTTCTTCGTTTTGTTTGAGACATGTAATCTTTGGTAAGATATATGCGTTCACTGACAAAGATTTAGAAGTTATTAATCTTGAACAGATAGTAAAGGACGTTTTCCCCGTTGTGGACACGTTCGAAGTAGCTAGACCTTCTACCTGTACCCTTCCGTCCTTGCGAGAAATCCCCAACTGATTGAAACAATTTTCGGAAACAAAGGAGATTTGAGAACCTGAAACCATTAGCAAATTACATTTTATGTATTGACCGTAACTATCTTTGACCATCACGACTGCTGTGGGCAACAATGCCATGCCAACTCCGGACATATTTATTTTCACAGTAGTATTTAACGCGATTGATGTGCAAGGACCTTGTTGTTCCGTTACTGGCTCTTTTATCTCACTATTACATTTTAGTCTAGCCGAATTTGATTGGACCCCATCGTGTAAGAGTGTATGATGTAAGCGCCTGCATGTCAAACAACTCCGTTTGCTGTAACACTGGTTGGCCATATGGTTGGCTGATAGGCAATTGAAACACAGTTTCAATATAGCTACTTGCTTGCGCCGCTCTTCTGGGCTTAACTTAACAAATGCTTCACAAGTTTATGTTCTATGGGTTTCATTACAATAGGCACATTCGTCAATACATAGTCCTCAAAGCAAAATCCAAGATTTCAAGGTTGAGCGGATTCCTATTTTGATATACGGATTTACCAAATTATGTAGAGGCAAAATTATAAAAGTGGCAAACATACTCGTATATGTAACTATAAAATAATTGAAAATACTTATGAACTACGCACAAATATATTATTTGATGTGGTGGTGGTGTGAAGGATATAAACTGCATTAAAAGATTGGAACACTTTACCGAACTAGATGCAGAATGCCAAATTTTCTATTTAATACCGCCACCAATCTCAGTATATCAAAAGTGTAGTGAGGAAAATGTAATTCGCGTTCGAAGCTCTCGTAGCTACTACTTACCTTTTGATATTTTCGCCGTTAATGAAGAAACATTGGGCAATATTCAAAGTGCATTAAATTTTGGTGCTTTAACTTGCTCTTTTTTTTTTTTTTTTTAGAGTGGGTGTTTGTTTTGAAATATTTCGTTAAATTTACCGGGAAAATTTACTTTCTTAAATTATTATATAATTGAAAATTGGGTTAAAATAGTTGTTTAATATCACAGTCTCGGTTTTCGCTACTATAGCCAATAGCTCGAAAGTGGCCTATGAGAATATAAAGAATTAGATGTGTCCCTAATTCTTCTTCCTAAATTAATCTTCGTCGCTTCTATTTCATTAAGGAGAGCTCGAAATATTATCACTATCAAGTTCTATAACCGGTCCAATTTTGTTATAGTTAATGCAATGTCAGGTTTTCTATTAAGAAATCAAGTTGACTTTCTTCGGCTATTCAATAAGTATTCCCTTTAAATGTATTTTGCTTGAATGGTGATCTATCAAATGATCGAATTGTATATTTCAAGACCAGTTCAGTTCACCCATATTTCGTATTGTTAATATTTATTTGTTAAAACGTGTATACCCTTAAAATTCAGTCATGTCTTAAAATAATAATTTTAAAATAATTAATTATGTTTTTTTATAACACGATCTAGGAATTATTAGGTAAACTTGTTGCTAAAACCTATTAAAAATTTACCTCTTTTGTGTATTTACAAGATGTTTTTATTTTTATTTAAATATGACCAATTATCTAAAAAGAAATTTGATACTACTGTTTAACGTGTATACTTCACACGTCAAACGTTGTTGTTTTTTTAATCCACAAAAACCACCCGGATCTCAACCACTTGACTTAATCCTCTGTATAATAAATGATACTATAAATTAATTAAAACCCAATTACCATAAATATTGGCGCCAATAAATCAACATTTCAAAATCAAATTGATTTCGTATTTTACAACATACATATACATATAATATAGTTTCTTCCAAAATCAATTGAACTGTCACACCCCAAAAATCCAAAACATTTCCTTTATTGTCAAAATGTCATATATCTCAAATTGAACATAAGAAATACAAAAAATAAAAATACAAAAGTATAACCAACAAACATTCTTCACCTTTTGTAGCACAATAAATTCAAAACTTTAATATAAATCATCTCAGATTAACATCAAATCATGATGCGTATACACAGGCAGACAAACATATAAGACACCAGGCTAGAATAAAATTTCATCTCTTATAAATGAACTTGAAATTAATTCGGTTGTAACCAAATCATATACACTTGTACTTGTTTTATTTACATTATATACGCGCGGTATACACATTAATTTATGAGATACACAATTAATGTGTTCGATAAGCCTAATATTGTCATATGACAAGAGAATATTACAAATACCTTGAACTTCCATCGTATATTATATGCACACACAATAAGCACTTTGTGTATTAAAATATTACAAAGTAGATGTTAAATTTTTTTTTTTTTTTACTTCTTTTAAATTTCTTAGATTTGTCATTTAACTTTTCTTGTCATTTTTATTTTAAAAGAAAAGAAATAAAATAAAATAAAAAAAAATTATAACACAAAAATTAATCAAAGATATAAAAATAATTTAATGTTTGATAAATTTGGTGAGATAAATATTAGAGGATTAACTTTAAACTTGAAACAAAATATATACAAAACGATGAATGGAAATATGGTTTTGTGTGTTTAGTCGTTGGCCAGTTTGTTCGTTTACATTTTACATTTTTGATTGGTTGGATTATTCATCTGAGTATAGCATGTATTCTATATATACGGATTACATTTACACAGAGAGCAACTGTGATCTGAGCCTAAAGTTATTTGTTTTGTGATTTTATTTATTAATAATACGATTTTTTTTTTTTTGGGTTGGGACTCAAGAAGAATCTGGTTGGTTTAGTTTTTTTTAAGAAATGTAAAAATTTGTCATCTTTATCGTAATCTCATCCATAATATCCATTTCCAATTATGTGTTTTTATTTCAGACACGAATATTAATCGAAAACTCAAATATAAATTAAATTAAATTCCAAAACAATTTGTTTAAATTTAATTTTCAGTTGAGAGAGATTTTTTTACCTTCCTCCAATTTGCATCTAAGTTTGCTGTATCATAGTGGTTTGGTTTTTTTGTACTGTGCTAACAAAAGAGAAGAGCTTTTTTTTGTCATTTTAATCATAAATAAAAAAGCCTTTTGTTTATATAGTTTTGTTATTCGATTTAATTTTAAGAAACTTGCATATAATTTTTTAATTTATTTTTTGTTGTCTGAAAAAATATAAATAAAAGTTCTTTTGAAATATGAAAAATAAGCTTTCACGATTTCATAATTTTAATACAATTATTGTCCTTTGCAGAAACGCTCATAAGTTTTAATTTTGTTTATTTATTACTATTATATTATTTTAAACCCAAAACTAAAAGTTAGTTTTTGTTAAAAGCCATATATATTCAGATGGCTATTAAACGACGCAGGGTTAAAAAAATAACCAACAAAGAATAAGTGCTTATTATGATTATATAGATTTTCCATTTAGCTAGTTGACGCACACCAAAATACCCGCATAATAAATTTATCGAGTAGCCCACAATAGTAAACTGTGACATAAATTAATACAAATTAATTAGCCAACGACGTAAAGCACAAATTGAATCGAATTAGTTGCTCTTAGAAAATTTGGTGTCACAAACACGTAGTTGAAAAACTATAGGATTTTACACCTAAAAACAACATCTAAAACTTGATTCAGGAAACTTTCGATGACAAAACCATAACAACAATAAAACGAACGAAATGTCAAACATAATTATGATAATTTAAACAAATTATGTGTATTATTTAGTCTTAAAACTATTTTGGTAAGTTAAATGGTTAATCAATCATGGTAGTTATAGGACAATTAATTTGGGGCCACCATCCACTGGGATTAATATTCTTATGAGCTAGCGTCGTACATGGAACAACTGATGCTATGGGAAAACCCAGATAAAACTGATAATGGCAGATTATTTGTAGACGTTAGTAATACGAAACGCTCATTCTGTTGTTTTTCTTTGGGTTAATTTTTTTAAATTGCATTAAAATGGTCCTTAATCGGGACTAAGGCCCATCATCATTAATATTCAGTTGTAATTTTAATTTTGTTTGCATAATATTTAACTCGTTCATAACATCGGCCATTAGGTTTTTTTTTCAAAATGGCGTTCGTCAATATTTTAGAAGTATTAAATTATTCTAATAAATAATATACAAAATTAATGGTTGGCTTATTAAGAGATAAATATTTTCAAATTAATTTTTGTCATTGATGTAATTTTTCGTTTGAAAATTTTGAATTTTCTTAAACGAAAAATCCGTAGCTGGTAATTGGGAAGAATTTGATATATGAAAATGATCGTTGAACCACTATTTGTAAATTGGTATATTTTATTTAATTAAAACACCACAGTAACAAGATGTCCTTAATTTTATTTATAATTATTATTTAAGTAAGATTTGGTTTTATTATAATTTTTGATGTTTGTTGATCGCCAGTTAAAACTTAAGTGTTAAAATGATTTACAAAAAATGTAAGTCATTAGCTTAGTACTAAATTACATAAATTAGTACACAAGTGGTACTGTTCTTAATAACATTAATTATAATTAATCTATTACAATTTTAACTTCATACATGTCAAGTGGTTGTTTGTTTACAAACAAAATGTAAGTATAAATATCAGTAATTCGTGTACAATAAATATTAGGGATATACGGTAATATGCATTAAGATAATTGGTAAGTATATAAATAATAATAAATTGTGTATAGAATCGTTTGTGCTTGTTATGGTTTGAGTATAAATATAAGCAATCGGTGTTATACGCAAACCTTGTGATGTTATCATTCTAATGCATACCAATGATTTTGCTTTGGTTTATGTGTTGCGTAAATTTCTTTAACTCTAAATTATACAAAATCCCCATCCGTCAAATAATATCTACCGGACGATTTTTGACGGAAATTTACCGTGAAAGTGGTGTTGATGATACCGTTTTTTGTAAAACCGGATGATTTTCGTCAAAATTCAACCGGAACTGGATTTCATGATACCGCCCCACAACGCTGTTGTTATGAATTATTTTTTTTTTTTTAAATTTTAGGTTAAATAAATCAATTCTTACAAGAAAATGAAAACGATTTACTTAAACTACATTCATATATGTTGAAATTCAAACATTTATAAAAATATTAAGAAAATTAAGAATTTGTAAAGTTTTCATTTAAAAAATTGTGTTAGAAAAGTGATTTCCCATATGTTTTATGTGTTTAGTGTTTTCCTGCTTTCTAATTCCCTTATAAAAGCTTCGTTTTTTAGACTATGGCTTTGTTTAATCTAGGTTGCTTTGATACAACACTCAACCGGGACCCCCAAGTAGCAAAACTTGTGCTTTACCTCTTAGAGGTTTAAAAAAAGGAATTTAAAAACTATACCTCAGTTAATGTTTCTTAAATTGATTCCAACCAAATTCCCATAGTAAAAATAATGTTTTTGGCTTTAAGTGTTTCAATGATAAAACAACATGCCATTTCTCACCTGCTATTCTTATTGGAGGAATCTGCATTATTAGTCTTTTAGTTCTTTTGGTTGCATTTCAAAGGTAATAATCAGTACTGCTATCATTAGCTAAACTTCTTAGATAGTTACTGATTATCTTTCAATTCTTTGGTCTCTCTTCTTAATTGTTGAGTAAGTTTTTTCTAATTAGTTTTATCTGGGGGGCCCTTGTTTACTGCCGCATTTTTATTGCGCTTCTGTTTTGTCCTAGGAGCTAACTAATTTCCTTAGGGTAACAGTTTCCCCAGATTTTCTATTTAATTTCTGAGTATTTTCCCAAGCTGATTGTTGTATATCATTTACAAATTTGTGAACTTCTTTGTCTGATTGCTCCTCGTTGTTTAATGGAAACGTTAAGTTATTTTTTTCTTCTAAGGATACTCTAAACAAAGCACTTCTAATTGGTGTTATTATCGACATATAATTACCGTCGTCTGTCTGTTTGTTTGTTTGTTTGTATGGATATAACGTTGTTATATGGCGCTGCGATCGCAGTGGAGTGAACTGTAAAAATATATAGAATACAAAAAACTATCGCAGTAGTCGCATTTTTCTGTACATATTTTTGTTTCGTTGTTTGAATGACATAAAAATTTCTGTGTGTGCTGTCATTTGTATTTTGGAAAAAAAAATTAGTTTGTTGTTCAGTTGTATTCAAAGTAAATAGTTTTCAATTGCTGCGTTCCATTTAACGTGACAAAGTACAAATAAGTACTTGGGGGTAGATGGTAAATGAAACGCAGAAAATTAGTTGGGAAAATAAAATTTAAATTAAATAATGTACGTGCAACTTGGAAAGTTGGAAAATTAATTATTAATTTGAAAACTGATCAGCCATTTCTTACCGATTAGTTGTACTAAATATTCTGGTAACGAAGTCGACATAAATTCGAAAAGCAAACTTCTCATAAAATTTAGCAAGAGTAGATGCGTGCAGTCAGAAGTACTTGTGTGTACTTTGCCACGTTAAATGGAAGCAATTAGTTTTGAATTTTTCTTTTTTTTTTCGTGCGAAGATTTCTGTTATTTTAACTTTAACGTTATGTTGCGAGATGTATGCAGGTTTAACCAAATAATTTAGAAAATTGGATTAAGTGATTTAGTTGATTTTAGAATATTGTATAGTGATTTAAATACGCGCTTGGGTGGTGTTGAAACAATTTTTTGTGAATATTTGTTACAGTATGAAAAATTATTTGTTGTGCTGATTTTAACTTTAATATATTGATTAGCAATAAACTTAGTGCTTGAGTGTACGTAATTTATTTTATTTATCTTATAAACCGACTACATTGGGTAGCAAGCCTATTGGATTTAATAATTTTGTATGAACCTGCATAATATTTTTTCTTTTGGACATACCTGATTTTTGCCTGTTATAAGCTCAATCGTACCAAAGATAACATTTTTTATAAGTATTGTTATTCCTGATAATAAAGCCCATCTAGCATGACTATTTTTGAAATTGTTTCTTTTCATTAGACTGGATAAATCTTTATTTAAATCTTTTTCTAATTTGTAAATTAAGACTTGTAGAATCCGTAATGCAAAGAGTTTAACATAAATCCAACCAGAAACAATTCTGAAGTTCGTTATTCATCGGCGCCTATTTTGTCTTCAAGTAGGGTCACCGGCCAAGATCCTTCAACTGGGTGCTCTCAATAAATTAAAATACGGAGTTGTAACAGAAATAGAAAATTGGAAAGAGCATATACTGTTATGAATGAACATATTATCTTAGAAGTAATCTTGGCTGAAATAATTAATTTCTTTTAAATAAAATTATGTTGTCTACCTCATGTTGCATTCACACACTATTATGAATAAGCTTCTGCGCTCGAAATAGAGTGTTAATGATGAAATGGATATCACTAGAATTTCAAATTCATGTTACCAAATAAATAGAATAAATTATTTTTACTTGAAGAATTCAATTCAAATTTCTTAAAATTAGAAAATATTGGTATGCCTCGTAAAAGAAGTATAAATAAAGATCCACTGCTCCCTGGTTAAGTGTACATATTTTTAATTTAATGCAACGTAAAGATTTGGCCTACAAAAAATATAAAACATTTCGATTACAGCTCGATTTTGAATCATTTAAATATTCCGACAAATGCATCAATGAAGCTAAAAATATTTTTTATTTTGGGAATTTGCGCAAACCTACAACAACGTGAAGGAATTAGAAAATCGTTGGTATTTCATGTACGTCAACTGAAACATTCATTGAATTTTCTGCGGCTGAAATTCTGGCAGAGATCAGTAAATCTAACGAATCTTTAAGTATTTTGTGGTTTTGAAGTATGTACTAAAATTATTTATTGATTTGTTTCTGTCCCAAATCATATTTATCATTAAACAGTGTTTGAGAAAATCAGTATTTCCTAATTTTTTGAAAGTAGCGTCGATTACTCCTCTACATAAAAAGGGTATTATTTCTAATAATGAGACATTCGCCCGGATAAGTATTTTGTCTGCCCTATTAGGTCCTTTAATTTTTTCCATTTACACATATAAATGACCTATAAACCTTGGCATATTTTAAATTGTCGTTTCATCTTTACGCTGATAGTTTGAAACTGAATTTTGGTGGTGACTTCTTAAAATTGGATGAATTCATTTCGCCACATAATGCAGATTTTACGAATATTTCGCCATAGGCCAAAAATAATTCACTTTCTATTAATCCAACTATAATAGTAAAGCTTTATTGTTCACTAGAAATAATGCTCGTAATATTGTAAGTGTGCACTTTTTGAACAATGGTATTATCTCAATTTTTTCAACGGTTAATAATTTAGGATTACTATTGAATTCCAAACTTACTTGGACTGTTCATGTAAGTTTTATAAGCCAGCATGTTAATTACAGTTTTTATTTGACTGGACCAATAAAAAACTTTTGTTCAAGTGATTTACGCATTTATCTTGCTAATAGTTTAATTATATCTGGTATTTTCTAATTGTGATAGTTATTCAAAACGTTTATTTGAGGTTACGTTTAATAATTATGTGAGATCTTTCCTTTAAATCCTTGGATGCAACTTGTTTGAGTTTTAATGTTATAGAACTGCTGTTTCTATTTCCGAATTATTAAATCGGGTGTGCCCGGGTTAAGAACTAGGAACGTTAATTTGCCTGTTAGTAGAACTAATGTTTACAATAACTACGCTTGCGAAATTTATCCTAAGTTAGAACTAAACCTAAGTTAGATTAACCTACATAAATATGCATCTATAAAATACATTAATTAGAAAAGTGTGTGTCTGTTAAACCCCTTTTAAAGTATGCTTTTCACTTAATCAAATGGCCACATTTGTAACATACAATTTAGGATTTTCTTAAGAAAGTCTACATCCTAAGATTTTCCATATTCATCACCGACGCCACTATGATTTTTTGGTATGTCTTATCTAATACTATAAGCGTGCCAAACTATTTGGAAATCTAATGCCTTTCACATTGTCAAATCGTCGTATTTGTAAATTTACTATTTAGGATTTTCTTAAGAAACTATGTATATTAAGATTTTCCATATTTATCACCAACGCCACAAAACTTTGGAACCTTCATTGTCTTACCGTAGTGGTCAAAGGAAATTAGCAGAAAAATTGTGTGCTTTTGAGAATACAGTATCTAGTTCAGAAAGCTTACTGAAAACATCAATTCCGGAAAATAAAAAAGCAATTTCTGCCATGTCGAAAGTATCGAAGGACATATATTCCAAACTTGTAAGGTCGACCGAAATGATAAAATCTTTTGTTTTCGCTGTGGGAAAGACGGTTACATTACGCGCAAATGTCCGAAATGTACTCCAATACATAATTCGGAAAACTATTAGAAGAAATTAGTTCATCGGGTCGGACTGGTTTCAATAGTTCAAAGACTCCCAATGTTTTTTAATTAAAAACAAAGATAAAAAACCATACTGTTATTTTGCTAACTCTTTAAATTCGGTAATTAATTTTGAAGTTGATGGAAGACCCATGACGTATTTTAAAATTTTAGATTTGGAAATAAAAGGTTTACTTGATTCCGGGGCTAGTTGTACAATTTTAGGTATTGGAGGGGAAACATTTGTAAATTCATTAGGCTTGAAAATTTTCCCACTTCATTCAAAGGTTTCGACTGCGGATGGTATACTTCATGAAACCAAGGGTTATTCCAATATTCCGTACACGTTTAATGGTGAAACTAAAGTATTATCAACTTTGATAATTCCTTCAATAAAATTTCAGTTAATACTAGGAATCGACTTTTGGGTTCTGTTTAATATTACACCAACATTTAAGGCTCACACTGTAATAGAAAAAGTTTGCAGTAATAGTTTCTTTAATGTGGACATAAAAATTTCTGCATCTCAACACAATTTAACGAAATACCAACAACTAAAATTACGTAAAATTATAAATTCGTTTTTGATATCGAATAAGGGGGAAATAGTTAAAACTGATGTTTTGGAGCACTTTATAGATACATGCACGCCCTATAAAGGAATTATCCTGTCTCTCCGTACAGGTGTGCAGGAGAAATTAGCTGCTGAATTAAATCGTATGTGTCGGCTAGGAGTAATTGAAAAATCAGTTAGTCCTTGGAGCAACCCACTGGTTTGCGTAAATAAACCTAATGGAAAAGTACTACTTTGTTTGGACTCCGCAGGAAATTAAGTGTTACCAACACACTTTTGTGTTACGTGGTTTCAATGAGAAATTTTATTTATTGAAATATTTTCATATTTCGGGAAATCCCCGATATTGGTTCAAAGAAAAGGGATAACGATTTATTTAACGTTTTTATTTTAGTATGTCGACGATTTTTGTCTAGTAAAGAGTTGTTTGCATTATAATATTTATACTTAGAATTGTTGGTGTTTTAGTGAAAAATTAACGATTTTTAATTCAAAACTAAATTTTTGAAGTTTAATAAAAATTATTCAAAGTTATTTGTGTAGCATATAAAGTTGTAAGGTATAGTAATTTTATTATTTACTCTCCGATTTTCTGATTTGGGTGAGTTTCAAGTTAATTGCAGTTTTTTTTGTTGTACTGTTATAATTAGGGTTATTATAGGTTCTTGGTTTTAAAGGAATTTGTGCATAATGGAAAGTCGAGAAAAGCGCATGAAGCTTGCGCGTAAATCTGACGAATCTGAATTGGACTCCAGCAGCTTTCGCATCTTTGACACTGACAGCATGTCATCTGAATGCTCAGTAGAAATTGACTTGCAAGAGGTACCAGTTCAAGAATATGTTGCTGAAAATAACAATGATGAGTGGACTGATGTTGGGCCTGAAACAAATAACATAGTTTTTACTGGAGCAGAATTGATATCCATAGATCTACCACCAATCGCCGAACCAGCAGAATATTTCAGTAAAATATTTGACGATGTATTGCTCGAGAAAATAGTTACTTGGACTAACGCACGTGCTAAATTCATTATTGAGCATAAGCTATTATCAGCAAATTCAAACCTTCGCGGATGGAAAGGTGTGACCAGTAGCGAATTGAAACAAATGCTTGGCTTATGTTTACTAATGCCTCTAAATAGAAAACCAAGCCTAAAACACTATTGGGCCAAAACTGGGCTTTATGTTCAAATTGTGTTCGGCCAGACAATGAATCGAATAAGGTTTGAAAACATCTTTAGGTGTATGTGTTTCTATGACGAACAACACGGCGTTAAAACTAATAGATTTTACAAAATACAAAATGTCACAAATCACGTTCTGGCTAACATAAAAAAATTGTATAGCCCATCTCAAAACCTTCCATTAGATGGAGCTCTCCTGTTATGGCGAGGAAGACTATCATTCAGGCAGTATACACCGAATAAGAGGCACAAGTACGGAATTAAATTCTATGAGTTATGCAATCGCGAAGGTTTTTTAATAAATATGATTAGATATACCGGAAGAGGCACGGTGTCTAACGAGAAAGGGCATGCATTTGGCGTTGTTGTTGAACTAATGAAGGAATATTTCGGTAAAGGTCATACGTTGTATATGGATAGTTACTACTACAGTATTGACTTGGCAGAGCACTTGGTGAATCATCAAACTAATATACATATGTGGAACATTACGTTCGAACAGGAAACGCAATCCCTCTCAAGTTATAAAGAGTAAATTAAAGCCAGGACGAATTTCATGGCGGCGCAACCACAAGAACATTATGGTGTTAAAATGGAAAGACAAGCGAGACGTTTTGATGATTTCTACCAAACATAATGCCGAGCTTATTAATTTATTAACAAAAAGAAACAAGGACATAATAAAGCCAAAAATAGTGGTAGACTGCAACGCTAATATGCCGGGGATCGATAGGACGGATCAAACGATTTCATTTTATGCTTGCCCAAGGCGTTCAGTGCGATGGTACATGAAAGTGTTTTTTCACATACTGGACATAGCAATATGGAATTCGTGTTGGATATACAACAAACAAACCCAGCAGCGACAATTGCCACATCTAGAATTTAGAGAAAAAATTATAACCTCGTACTTAGGGGAGATTTCAGCGCTGCAAAAGAGCCCAAGAACCGCAGGAACTTCAACTTCAAATACAGCACATTTCCCTAGCATGGCCAACAGCCGCAGGAGGTGCTGCATGTGTTACAAAACTGGTAAAAGGGCTGCGAGTAAATACGTTTGTGATACATGCAAAGATGCTAAAAGCGAGTTGATCGGTCTATGCCAATATCCATGCTTTCGGCTATGGCATTCCCAATAAAAAATTTGAATTTTTTTTTATAAACTGTAACTGATTTACGCTTATATAATTTATATGTAAATCATAATTAACTCTTTAGAAAAATAAATCTAATATACTGAATTTTACAATTTCTTGTACACCTTAAAATAATTTATGTTCCACCTAAACCTCATGTCACACATATGTGTCCATTTTATTGTAAAAATGAATGGCTCATATCTCACATATGTGTCGTAGAAGCAATCAAAAACTCATGTCACATATATGTGACATGCCAGCTTTCCACAGACTCATGACCCATATAGGTGTCATAGAATTGTTAATATGTGAGTTTTTTCCGAACATCAAAAAATCGTTTGAGGGGCGAACGTGTTAAATTATCTGACGCAATATAGTTCGAAGTGTGCTGACCAATGGATAAAATGTAAAGTGAAGGACAGGCTCGGCGCAAATGTATATCAATTGGAAGATCTAAATGGAAACGGCTTTGACTTTCGGGTCAGCGAAACGTTCAAAATATTTTTCTTTTTACATTTTTTTAATATTTAGATTATTAATTTGTAGATTATGAGATTTAACCCTATATAGAAATCCGTGACGTGGTTATTGGGCTAGATAAAATGTCGAGGAGTATGAAATAAATCCAAGCAGAGACTCTTGCCCAAATCAAAGTTTTTCGTTGGTGACTTCTTTGAATTGAAACAAGCTATGCAATATTATGGATGAGCACACCAAATTAGAAGTAATCTTTCTTCACTATTCGCAAGTGTACGTGCTGCCTCCTCGTGGCAACCACTGGTAACTAAGGCCATTTGGCACATTTTTGGCCATTTGACACAGACTAAAGTACGGCGCTAAAGGAGAAAACCTTGACAAAAAAACCTACTCTACGGTGGAACAGCATATGCTGATGGATGAATGGTGTTATATACTATATTATTCAACGAGCATATAATGATAGCTGTTATTCACGAAGATGAAATTTTCCGACACGAGCGGATAGGCGAGTGTCGCAAATCATCTGAGTGAATAACAGCCATTATATGCGAGGTGAATACGATACTTTGTACACGACCGATAAAAAATTGTATTTTATTATCAAATCTTTTAAATAAACTTAAAATAATTTCCGTGGATATGTTGACGTCTCAGTTTAATAATAATGAAAATGACAAGGAACTAGTAGATAAAATTTCAAAAATGAAATTTTTATTTGGTAGTAGTGAATAGTGGAAGAAGGGACTACTAAAAACGAACTACGAAATTTTTATTTGCTAGTAGTGAATAATGGAAGAAGAAACAAACTTATAATGAGTATATTATACGTATAAAGATATCAATTATTCACTGTTAGTTTATTTAGTAGTCCCTTCTTCCATTATTCACTACTACCAAATAAAAATTTCATTTTTGAAATTTTATCTAGTAGTTCCTTGCCATTTTCATTAGTATTAAACTGAGACGTCAAAATGTCGACGGAAATTATTTTAAGTATATTTAAGGGATTTGATAATAAAATACAATTTTTTATCGGTCGTGGACAAAGTATCGTATTCACCTCGCATATAATGGCTGTTATTCACTCAGATGATTTTCGACACTCGCCTATCCGCTCGTGTCGGTAAATTTCATCTTCGTGAATAACAGCTATCATTATATGGTCGTTGAATAATAAACTATTATTGAACAAGAAAGAACTAAAACCGAAATATTTTAATAATGACAAATGAAAACCTTTTTTTTCTATATTGATGGGGTTCTGGTTAGAAAACACAATTCGTGTACGCTGAATCCAACGCCATTGGCTGTTTTGCAAAGTTGACTCTGATTTTCGAGATATTCACGTGTAAAAATTTTACACAAACAGGCCCAAAAAAACGTTTTTTTTGTCTATTTTAACCATTTATTCAACAGGTACCTATTCAGCTCGACAAAATTTCTTCATTTCATCTATTTGTCGACTGATGATATTATCTGTGCGCAGTTGGGAAGAACGGGGAAGAAGGGAAGAACGTTAATTGGAATACAAAGCAACAAAATTTGTTCAGTTGCCATTGCCGCATTCAAGAAAAATTCCCATTCCGAGAAGACCGAGTCAAACGAAAGACTATTTCCCTGGTGTAATGTATCAACCATCGAATGTCACTACAGGATGAAATTACATCGAAATTTCGCAACATCGTTTGGATAACATCAAAAAATTTGATGCTCTGTTAGGGGATATTTTTTGGAATTTGCAAGAAGATGCATCAGAAATAGAAGATGTTTGAGAAAAAAAATATTTCTATGTGGAAAATACAAAATTTTTGGAGAAAAATAGACTTTCTCACTTTCTGCGGCCTTGAATCTCAGTAAGTTAATAAAAAGTGAAAAATAAATGGTTAAAATAGACAAAAAAAAACGTGTTTTGGGTCTTTTTGTGTAAAATCATTACACTTGAATATCTCGAAAACCGGAGTAAATTTTTCAAAACGGCCGATGGTGTTGGATTCAGCGTACTCCAATTATGTTTCCTACCCAGGACCCATCAATATTGAAATTTTCGACTAGCACCATCAATTAAACGGCGGTTTGGTCACTTATATTTTTTTTTACCTTTTTTTAGTCTCTAGTTTTTATTTCATCTCTATGAACGCGACTATGATCTTCCGCTTTCATTTAAACCACCGTCATTTTAAATCGGAACTCTACATTGGTCGTGGCAATTTGGCGCTGGAGAGCAATTTAATGGCGGACTAATTTATTATCAACAAGGAACGTTACTGATTAAATGAACAGAAATTGAACTTTAGCCTTGAACAGTTGTATAGTTCTTACAGCCGCATAACATTTTATTTCTTTCGTATCAGAAATAGTATCAGAAGCAGAATTTATCCTATTTGGTACTCACAATTAATATTGTTATAAAATTGTCTCCTTTAAATTGTCTGTCGGTAAATTATATTTGGTTTAGGCGTATGCTTTAAAAGCTTCAACTGCTCAAGGGCAACGTTCAATTTTAGTATATTAAATGTGGTAACATGCCTTGTTGGTGATAAATAAGTCTGCTCTCAATTTTCCCTCTCGTGTAATAATTTTCCCATACCAAAGAAAATTCATTGTCAGGAAATGATACAAAATGTTTGAATATAATTAGTATAGTCACGACAAGAGTAGAGCTCCGATTTAAACTTATGGTAATTTATAAATGAAAGCGGAAGACCATAGTCACGATTTAACAAGATCTGTTAATAGCGAAGCAACACAAAGCATACACAAAGAAATACGCCCTGCGATACCAAAAAAATACGTATATAAAGTAAAAATAGTCTCTTAGGCTCCGAAAAAAGAAATGAAAAGAAAGAAAAAATCGAGAGGCCTTAAAATCATTTTGTTCGTGAGAGGCTATCTTAATTTTTTGTGTTCGTTTAGGGATTAATTCAAATAAATTACATAAGAATACGGGAAAAAAGAAAATTCCTTTAGGAAATTAAACTAAAATTTGTTTTAGTTCAACTAAGTAAATCTACACCTATGAAAAGTACTAAAACCGTTTAGTTTTAAATTCTAATGAGATCAAACATTTCTAGTATGATGGTATTTAAATCATGAGGGTTAAGATTCCAAGTGATTTCATCAACAAATATTGCCCCACTTGAGAAAGTAGACAAATAAAGCAAACAAAGTGGAAGTTGTCCCATATACTTGGTAAAAGATCCAGAATGTTTTTTGTCAGCTGCAAATGGTTCAACAATTTGTACATTTGGGAAAAAAATGTTGCATTTCGATTTAGGGTTAAGACGAACTTTTATTCGCCCCTTTACAATAGCATCCGTTAATAGGCCAATAATTGGTGCCGATTTTTTAACTAAATTTGGCTTATTAGTCGATCTACAAGGGAAACGTTTGGTTGACAGGTAAACTTACATGATGGTTAATGCTGTGCAGTTACTCCTTCGCCACTACTCCCCGAAGATTGAACCCATTAAAATATAAAGCTGCAAAATTCGAGTTTCATCACATGATGCAGTTGGGAATTTGTCGCCCTTCCTCATGGTGTGTTTCTTCTCCGCTTCACCTAGTAACCAAGAAAGACAGTAACGATTGGCGACCCTGTGGAGATTACCGCCAACTTAATGCTATCACTGTCCCAGATAGGTATCCTATACCTCATCTGTATAATTTTGCGACGACTCTATATGGTTGTGAAGTATTTTCAAAAATAGATTTGGTCAAAACGTACCACTACATACCAGCCGCTCTGGAAGACATTTACAAGACAGCGGTAGCTACTTCTTTCGGTCTTTTTGAGTTTAATCGAATGCCGTTTGGTTTACGAAATGCTAGTCAAACCTTTCAAAGGTTTATGAACTTAGTGGTAATGGTTTAGACTTCGTATTTACGTATATAGACGACATCTTAGTATTTAGCAAAACTGAAGCAGAGCATAAAACACATTTAAGACAATTATTTAGTCGGGAAAAAGTATCATCGTTGGCATCACAATATAGAGTTGAAGTAATCTCTAATTATCCGCCACCATCTTCTATTAAGCAGTTACAACGATTTATTGAAATGATCAACTATTACAGTCGATTTATTCAGAACAGCGCGCATCTGTTGGCATCATTACATTTTCACCTAGCTTCTATGATAAAAGTTAAATCAAAGAAAAATACATTTACATGGCCAGAAGAGTGTGAAGTGTGATTTAAAAAATGTAAAGTAGTGTAAATGTAATGTTTAAAGTAACACAAATTATCTGCCCCAGGAATACGTGCATCACGAAATAAGGATTATGCTAAGTGGACGAAATTCTTGTATAGCTTGCCAACGAAGTAAAATTAACCGTCATACAAAGTCTACCCACGGTACGTTTACACACATCCATTTGAATTTGGTTGGTTCTCTTCCAACATCAAACAGATGTTCATACATTATATTTACAACATTGTTGACCGATATACTAGATGGTCTGAAGCCTATCCAATACCAGACATATCTGCTCGTACTGTAGCTAAAACGTTCGTTTCTCAGTACATAACGAGGTTTGGTATTCCATTAGAGATAACCCCGGGTAAAGGTTCGCAGTTTCAATCGAAACTGTTCTCAAAACTAACCTGCTTTCTTAGATGTCGTCGTATCCGCACAACAGCCTACCACCCGCAATCGAACGAAATGGTAGAGCGATTAGTAAACTACCAAGAGTTACTACCAAAGAAGATATCAAACATTCACCGGCTGAACTTGTGTATCATCCTGATCTAAAAAATTTTGGCAGCATTCAGCGAGAACAAATACAAAAAGTTAAGTTTTCTCAACCTCGACAATCTAAACAAACAGTTTATGTTCTAGATGATTTTCAGTCAAATGAATAGGTGTTCGTGAGGCTTGATAAAATTAGAACGGGTTTAAATCCATATTACGATAAACCGTAAAAAATCTTAAAGCGTTTTCGAAAACATTTTGTGGTAGATATCAAAGGGAAAAATACATTCATTTCAGTCGACAGGCTTAAGCCAGCATATATGTATATCGGAAATCTCTGTTAACATGAATGAATCACGCTCGCATAAAGTTTCCTTCCAGACAATTTAAATAAAGTTGAAAAGGCTTCGCTGGAGAGGGCGTGATGTAGCGATCGGTGGTCGTATTGTTTTGATCGGTACTGGAACACAAAACGTAATCTAATTCGAACGAATTTATTTTATTTATTTTATGTCTTTATATTGCTTATACTAGTCGTGTTACATACCAAATTATATTTACATAGAAATATTATATTGTAATTAGCTAGCACATAAGTTATACACAACGAATAACATTAGGTATACATTTTTATATTATATATTTTATATTTGGTAAAAAATAAAATCTGCAATTATAGATGAGTTGCCAAATAATTGTCGAGCTGTAATAATTTTTTTAATTAAATAAATAATAAATTAAAGTGCAGATTTAATGTTTTATTGTGCGAAGTGAAATCTAGTCAGTATCCCAAACTATGAACGAAACTACCCAATAATACTCTTGAAATAAAATTCAAAGAATTTTGGAAACCTTATTTTATAAAATCAAGATTAAACAAAACATTGTGATTAATGCTCCGGTATACGTAAGAACATATCCATTTCCTTTTTCCCAAATCGAAACAAATGTCAATTTTTACCTGCGCTTTAAGTTATCAAATTGACCACATCTAAATTTAGCGTACAATAAACCTAATTTTATGAACAATGCATATAGAGTCATCATAAGAGATTTATAATTCAACATAAATTCTCTGTGTAATCTTTCAGAAAAATAAACAAATCACAAAACGACATGATCCTGGATTACATGTTTTATAAAAACGTAAAAGATAAGATCATCAACCAGGTGTGAAATTGCTACCAACCTTGATGAATCTAAAAAAACTAGAAATGGTCGATTTATATCCGCAATTATACACAAAATTTTGATCACATTCAAATATTTAGAGATTCTAAAATTCTAATTAAATTTTTATTATTTTATTTAGATAGATAAATTTTGTCTCCATATAAAAAAACTACTTTGCATGTTTTGAACTATATGATAATAAGAGGATTTAGGTGAGTCGTTATACATTTTTTACGTATAAATTGTGTATGTTTGGATATATATCATCAATAAACCGATTATAATAAATTTAACAGAATTGAAAACTATTTTTTGTGTTAATTTTTGTTGGTTCCCATCAATTTTATGTATAATAATAGAACTAGTGTATATATAGTATATTGAATGAGGCTTATGAATTGATTTAGGTATATACGAGTAGAGAAACAGAGACATTTCAATAATTAGAAACAATAAATTTGTATTGAAAATCACACAAATCATATACTAAAACCAACAACAAAAAAAAACAGAACGTCTTAAATTCGTTTTTGAAACGAACTAGTTTTACATATCTCTATATTCTATCTTAATCTCGAATCTTTCTTCTGGTTCATAGTTATCCAATATATGTTGGACTAAACAAAATAAGTTCTCGATTAATTTGATTAAATTGTTGCGCGTCTCCCCACCGTTCAGATACCGATTAAAATCTATAAAAATATTGTGATGACGACAAACTCATATGGAGATGATTGTGATTTATATTTGTAATTCTAAACAAAAAAAAAAAAAAACCAAATGAAACCCATTAATCGACGCTTAGACGCATTAGAAAATCATTTTGTCTTATAATTATAAATCATTTCGATTTGTATGTATCCAGACGCACATGTACATAAGACTAATGGTGGAATGACCATATTCGACCTAAACTTTACACTAACAACAATATAAATTAAAAACAAAATTGTTTATTGTTTTGGAGGCACTAAATTTTTTTGTTTTTATAATTTAAACTATAATTAAATTAATTTCATATAAAATTTAAAATTACACAAAATTAATTTAATTGTTTTCTTGTCTTAAAATGCGGTTACAGATCTTTAAAAATGATGAATTTGTAACAAAAATAAATGATCGATTTTTTAAATGTTTGCTGGCCATCCATTAAGTACCTTTATAATATAATTTTTGTGATGAGCATTTCACCCCGCGCGGTCTAGATCCATTCACCTCGCGCTTTTATATTTAATGATCTACAAATGAAATTATTTTAATTTAAATCTTTCTTCTCAAGATCAATTTATTCATAAATTCCCGCAAATTACTATTATTAGGATTTGTTGTAATTTTTTTTTTTTTTTTTGGTTTTTGCGAAACGGTGAGCTTACACTCATTTGTATGAATACCTATGTATGTTTGCCCCGGTGAATATGTATTCTAGCGCGCACAGATAATAAATTTAATCCAATTAAAAAATCATTTATAGATTCAAACAAAAAAAGCACCATAGATCGGTCAAGTATTTCCTTAAAATATTCTAATTTTTTGTTGTTGATTGGATTTTGGAATTTTTCTTTTTTAAGATCGACCCCTGGAGCGCTATAAATTTATATCAATTTAGTGAGTTAGATGAAATTACAACAAAATATATTCGTACACACATATGTATGTAAAACTATAATATACTAACTGTGAATAGAAATACGATTAATGGTTATTTATGTTGTATAGTGTTACGAAATTTTTTGCAAATTTATTTGCTGAGATTTATGTATGATTGTCTCAATTTAAGTGGCTCCAAATACCACCTCAGCGGTAAACCAAATATCAAAAAAAAAAAAAAATTTAGTATGTGGATATTTTTTATTGCGTGACATCACTAAAAATCATGCTAATTTCCATTTTATATTTCGATTAACCTGTTAAACCCATAATCATTGACTTGGTAAAAGCATCTAGCAGTTAAATATACATATTTTAATGAAATGTTCCATTAAACATCATTAAATGATGGATATAGCGATCGCCATAAACATTAAAATCAAAATCGTATTAAAAATGAATTAAATTTAATCAAAATGAATCGGGGCAATTTTTAAATTCTTTTTGATTTGTTGTTGCTGTTGTTGTGGTTGTTGTCTTTTAAACGAACACAGGCAGTATGAAATAGTTCAGTGACCGTGAATTAGAATAAGTTTTTAAATACGACTGTCTCGTACTATGGATTTGGTAAGATGTGAATGTCCAGGCAAAATAATTGGACGTTTAACGTGAAACGGTTCCATTGACTTCTGGATTCTTCCTCCAACGCGTAGGATGCCATTTTCATTGGAAGTGGAAATTGGTCCATGATTGTTTTTTTATCTTGATAAAATTCGTTTTCTTGAACGGCTTTGATAAGTTCTAGTTCCTCGGTTATAATTTCATTTCTGGTGGTGTTTCCGTGAATTCTTTGGCTTTTCATTTTTAGGTTTCAAATACATCTCCTCCCCATCTCGAGTACCTTTGTCATATTAAAGAAATTTGCATGATTTTCAATGAATGACTTCTCAGTTTTGGATAACGCAGTTTGAGATATCCATCTTGGACCATTCCACCACAAAAGTTTTAAATTAATAATTATAAATCACATTAATGGCTGGTCTCCACTTGTATATTTTTCTCTTGACAAAAAATAAATGACAAACGGCTCGTGACATTTTTTATACAACTATTAACTTAAAGAATATAACTAATTTCTTTCTTTGAGAATAAGAAAAAAATTTGAAATTTTTGGCATATTATTTTTGTATTCCACAATTTATTATTTATGTTTTATTTTAATAACACAAATTTTATTATATTTTGACCTAAAATTTATTAAAATAATGAAAATTTCATTTTATTTGTCAAAATATTCAACATGAAATGACATGAAATTGAGCATAAAATACAATTTATGCTCAAATGGCACAACGTCATGACAAAAATATTGAATATTCTGATCTTTTCCTCTCTTGGCAAAATTTCAATGCGCATGCTCAATTGAATTTTTGTGTAAGTATTTTGGAAAATGTACTAAAAATTGTCACAAGGAAAAAAATGGACTAGATTTTTTTTTTGTCAAGAGCCATAAGAATTAAATCTTATTTCTATTTCAGGTATTTTGATCCAGTAATTATGAAGGGTGCTGAAATGCTTGGGTTATGTTCTTTTTTTATTTTCATTTTAGGTATCGTCGTGAACATACTCCACCTCGTTAACAAGTATTCGTTAACCTACGGGTAATTTGTATAACTTCACCGCTGGTCGTTGAATTATAGACGATTCTGTTTTCAATGTCACTGCCCTCACAAGTTCGTCTTTACCAGGATGAATCTCGATTATGCGACCATAAGACCATTTAGATGCGGGTGTTCTGTCTTCTTTAATCAATACGACGTCTCCCGTTTTGAAATGGTCGCTGCTGTGCTGCCATTTATGACGTTGCGGCATATTATTTATGTATTCTAGGTACTACTGGTTCCAGAAGATTTGTATTCAACTTAAATGCCATCTGGACAGTCGATTATCGGGTGTTCGATGTGAACTTCTGGTATTAATCCAGTGAAAGTACCAATCAAAAAATGTACTGGCCTCAACACCTGGAAATGATCGTCTGTAGAAGATGTACATAGTGGACGAGAATTCAAGAGGTTCTCGATCTGGCAAAGCAATGTACTGACTTCTTCAAGGTTAAGTGTACATTACGTGTTGCTTTTAATAGATGAACTTTGACGGACTTGACCGCAGCTTCCCAAAGCCCACCAAAATGAGGAGACGTGGGTGGAATAAAGTGCTATTCTATACCGTTCTCACTTAGAAACTCTGCAATAATATAACTGTCATTAATTTGTCGAATTAACTTACATGCGCCATCCAGAATCCGTTTTGCTCCGACAAAATTGGAGCCATTGTCGATGTGTATATGTTTAGGAATTCCTCTTCTAGCCGTAAATCGTTTTAAAGCTGCCAGAAATGCCTCACTGGATAAATCTGACACACACTCAATGTGTATGGCTTTGACAGATAAACAAACAAAAATGAAAGCAAAATCTACGCCTCAATTTTCAAAGGGTCTAGCTGGTGTGATCCTCGTACTTGGTATATTCCCCATCATCTGTGTTGCAGTTTTCGCCGATTGCCTCTTACAAATAATGCACCCCTTTAAGATGCTTCGTATTTCGCTTCGCCCGTTGATTATCCAGTAGTTTTGGCGAATAATATGTGATGTGAGAGTAGGGGCCGGAATGAAATTTGGATCATTTCTCGCATGAAATGTAACGATTGCTTTATTCACCCCTTTACGTTCCAGATCATTGTATGCTTTATCAGTTGCTTCAGTCTCATCACTTGCAGGCCAATATTTTTGCTCTTGAACGAGCCATTCTGGACCGTTCTACCATTATTTTAAATTAAACAACTCTCTTGGATTAACGCCTCTTGAACCATAGTCTGCGGAATTCTCCTTTGACCTAACGTGACCCCAGTATTTACGTGGAAAATGCTTTAAAATTTGGCTCGTTCTATTTGCAACGAACGTTTTCCATTAAGCCAGAAATGTTGATAACCAAGCCAAAACAATCTTTGAATCAGTCCACGCAAAGTATTCAGCTTCCCTTTTGAGAGATTTTTTCACAGCGACCATCAGCTTTGATAGTAGATGACTCGCGCAAAGTTCGAGTCGTGGTATAGAGATCTTCTTGAGTGGTGACACTTTCGTTTTCGAAGTTATCAAACCAATGCAAATTTGTCCATTCTCACTAACCGCTCTCTAGTAAATCACCGCGCAGTAAGCGGTCTCGCTTGCGTCCACGAAACCGTGAATCTGCACCTCGCCTTCAAGATTAGTGAACCTTGGAACTCTGATTTCTTCGAAAGGTTTAAACTGACTTCTCAGTTTATGAAATTCGTCTTCGCAATCACGAGGTAACTTGTCATCCCAGCTCAATTTCAAAAGCCATAGATTCTTAAATAATACCCTAAGAATTATAAATGACGGAGATAAGAAACCGAGAGGATCAAATACACGGGACGATTCGGAAATTATTTTTCTTTTGTTGACCACACCCTCTTTCTCATTAAGTATCTTCGTTGTCGGCATTTTATCACTACATATAGTTTGTCACTCGATGATTCTTCGTTCAGGTTCTCAGTAAAATGAGGTGCATTGGATTTCCATTTACGCAATAAAAATCCACCACTTGCTAAAACGTCAGTCAACTTCTCTTTCATCGCAATCGCTTGTTCCAAATTATGACTACCCGAAAGTAGATCATCTACGTATTTGGCAGTTATTGACCTCTTCATCTTTTGATTCTGCAGCAAGTTGTGGTTTGCAAGAAAAGATGAACACGCCAGACCAAATGTGACTCGTGTGAAATTATAATGTCTAATTTTCTCGTCTGGTTTCTCTCGCCACAAAATTCGTTGATAATTTCTGTGTTCTTCCGCTACCACAACTTGACGATACATTTTCTCGATGTCAGCCACTATCGCAATTTTATTTGTTCGGAATCGCAACAATATGGTCCATAAACTCGGCTGTATAGTTGGACCCATCATTAGCTTTTCGTTTAATGAGACCTCACTGCTCGTTATGCTTGATCCGTCGAAAACTATCCTTACTTTGGTTGTGATGCTCGTCTCTTTCGTAACAGCATGATGAGGTAAATAATAGCTTTTCGCATCATCATACTTTTGGGATATGGAATCAGATGTTTTAATCATATGACCCAAATCAATGTACTCTGTCTCATTTGATTGTGGTATTCAACTCGAAACTGGGAATTTGACAATAGCTTGCGTTCCAATGACAGAAAACACCTCGTATTGATAACCAATGAATTGCGAAGTTCGCCGGTTTACTCTCTGAATAGTAAGTTAACCACGTATCTGCCATTGGCTCTTCTCTGATGCATATTCACAAATATCTGCTTGCATTCGACTTCTTTTGGAGCTAGAACGCTGGTGTATGGGAGATCATCTCTCGTTTGTACCGTGAAACTTTCTGTGTTCTCAATGCTCGTGGTTAAGAGTTGACCTGAGACCACCCATCCAAATATCATTTTTTGTAAAATCAATTTCTTTGATCGCCTTTGTTCACTCTCTAGTATCTCGAAAAACAGTAACTGCGCCACTTATGAGGTCGTCAACATAAATATCGTTCAGAATTGCCTTTGCTATGCTTTTGGTAACTCGTTTTCTTTTCTTAACCCAACTTCTTCGATGCTCCTCGTTGCTAAGTAAGCTGCTGCTCCTTATGTGACAGTTCTCAGCAATTAATGACTGACGGGTTGACCTTGGTCCCATCTCCATAAAATATTTTCGTACTCGCAATCATCATTATGTGATGGGTCAACCTGTGAAAACTATTCGATGTTGTCTGAAACAGATAAAGATCTCAATCAATGGTGGTTGAACTGTTGGTCCTACCATCAATAAGTCGTTGAGTGACAAGCCTGTGGTTGATTTTGAAGAGCCATCGAATGCGACCCGGAGATTTGTACTAGTACTTGCCTCTTTTCTAGGCCTGGACCATTCAATTTTTTCATATGCCCAAGTGACTCAATCCTCCTTCATGAAATTTATATACAACTCTCGGAAATCTGGCTTTCGAAAAAATTTCTGCTCCGTGCTCTTCGAACGGTTCATTGAGAGATAGTATGATGAACCTAACATCTGTGGTGTTTGGCGAAAGAGTAACTTCACAATAAATTTGTTGTCTTCGCCTGTTGTGGTAGTTGCTTTATAGAAGTTTTGACAAGCGTCTTCTTCGGGAGTATGCCTGATTGCCTTGGGTAGTTCTTCAATCTCCCAAAATTTATGTAGGCTTCTCCCGATGTCAATTACAATGTGAAATTTCTTATGGTCTCATCAGAAGAATGACTTCTTCCTGCTACTATCAATCCAAATATTGTATTTATGGTGATTACACCCCCCTCTGATTGTAGTTTCCCCTCCTCAATGGCTTTGAAGGAAATGTCCGCACCAAGTAGAACATCGATTGTTCCAGACTCATTAAAACGGGAATCTGCTAATGTGAGACCATATAATATTTTCAGATCATGTTTAGTACGGGTGTAAATGTTCTGGTTTTCTGACACCTTTGGAACAATAAAAGCTTCGGTATTTAATATCGTACCTGTCTGTCCTTTTGGAGTAAGTGTTAATTCCACCTTGCCCTTGGTTTTTCCAATGCCAGTTTCAGAAACAAAGCTGGCTTGCGATGCAGAATCCAACAGTGCTCGAAAACGCCGATATTTTCCTTCGTAATTCCTTATATTGGTTAATGCAGTTGGTAGAATTGTTTGCATATTGCTAACTGATGTTTTAGCACAAGAGGTTTTTGTAGCACATGCATCTGATGTTGATGGTATTTGACTTTTGTCATCTTTGCTTAATTCTTGGGTTTCATGAAGCATTGAGTGATGCCGTCTGTAGCACTTTTCGCACCACTATCTTGAAGTCATACACTCTGTGGTTTGCATTCAGGCAGTTGAAGCATCTTCCATGTTCCTTTATTGTTCTGACTCATTCTTCAGGTTGCATGTATTTAAATTTTTTGCATTCATGTCGTCGATAATTACCTTCTCTGCAAATGGAACACTCATAGTTTGCAGTTTTTAAAGTTGCATATGAAAGTGTAACTGTACCCAAATTATTGTTTATTGTGATTGATCACCTTGCACTTCCTTTCAATGCTTCTAATGTATCAGTGTGTTTATTTAGAAATACGATTAATTGGTTGAAAGTTGGAAATTTACTTTGATTTTCCTACATCTCCTTGGCTCAATCAAGGTCCCTTTGTTTCGCTGTCGAGTTTGTTTACTGCGATGTATATACGTCAGTCAAGGATCTCTTTGTTCTGCCTGGCTTCCTAGCGCCTTCAACCCTTTTATAACCTCATCAAATGTGTCGGTAATTTTGTTGATGTTAGCTGCAGTTGATTGCATTATCACCGGTTGATCCATAAAGAGTTTTATAATAAGGAGTTCACTAGGGAGGAGCCTTATATCTGAGAATTGCTCAAAACTGTACTATTTGCTTGTGGCATTTGGGATGTCCGGGTGAGCTTTCGTATTTTTGCGGTAAATTGTGGAAACATTAAATAATAATCCTCTTCGAATTTGGGTAAATCTGATTCCTCTGTTGCGTTTAGTTGACAAATTTGTTTTTCGACTTCATTAAACATGTAAATTAACTCATGCGCACGCTTTCATTTTATCTGGACCTCTTCTACGTTCGATTTATCAGTTATAAGCTGTTCGCGAACGTGAGCAACCGCATCATGGAGCCCTTTATTTGACCACGTGATCGTTTTAAAGCGTCCATTTTGTTGAAAAGCTTTAATTTTCAAATACTATTTAGTTTATACAAATTTCCAGTTAGATAGTTCTGCGCGATTAACACAAAATTATTTTACACGAATAATTTGCAACGTTCTCATCCAACGACCAAAAGATGCTTAATTTTAATAATTTAGATGGGTTTTACATTAATCAAAGTTTTGAATTCGACATTATCATCAAATAAACCAAAATAATCGGATAAAGCACATTTTTGGAAGCCTGGTTTTAACTCGTCTGCGGAACATAATTTTTGCAGGTGATTCCTACGTTTAGATATTCTATAGCCGAAAAGATATCGTTGAACTCTCTCCCACATCCCGAGATTCATGATGAACTTTTGCATAATCTAATGTAGCTGGCAACGCCGTTTTAAAAGTTTTAACTGCATTTTCAGCAGCCCCATATGATGCTTGGTGTCCTAGTAGAGTTGTGACGCATGTAATTCGGTTTTCTGTTAAAAACTTTCTGAACAAAGCGGAGCTGCGTGCCACAATCTGATATTATCACATCAGGTATATGAAAACGTGCAAATACTTCTCGCAATTTTGATACGGTAAACTCCGCAGTGATATCCCTCGTTCGAAAAACCTCAACCAATTTGGAAAAGGAGTATTTAATTACAAAGTATTAATTATACTTTTTCGAACCTGCATAGTCGATATGAATTTTTAACCATATTTGTCCTGTATTTTCCCACTAGATAGGTTCACACTTAGTTCTCCAACTCCGTTTACTTATAGGGTTGAATTTACTTTCCGTTAAATGTTTAAAATCATTCAATGTATTGCATTTGATATTTAAATATGGACAAATGTATAGCTCAGTGCTGTATTCGACTGGCTGCCATTTGAGGATAGCCGGATGGTTCACCAAAAAGACTTAACAATGGTTTATGATCCGTTTTCAAGGTGAACGTAATTACACTGAAAAAAAATTCCATTCATTTTGATAATAAATGTTCGTTTAAATCTTAATAACACTTTCATTATTATAGTGACAAATAATGTTTACATGCATAATAATATTTTTGGATTAACCGAAATATTATTAAAATGATAAACAATGTATTGTTGAGCTACGTAAATTTTAAAAAAATTTTCGAAATGAAATTGTTTTATCAAATGTATAATATAATTTAAAATAAATTTATCAAAATAACAAATGTTTTTCTCCTTGAAAAATTAACAAAAAATTTAAGATTTTAAAATTTATCATAAATTTGATAATATTATTGTTATAATAATTGTTTTAAAAGTATGTTTTTTTATTGATATGATAATATTTAGTCGATATAATAAAATGTAAAGTATTTCGTTGTAATTATAAGCAAAATAAATTATTGATGTTGTCGTGGTCCAAAGAGTTTTTGTACTAAATTTTAGCAAATTTTTGGTCTTTGACAACCTCATATAGAAATGTTTTTGGTTAAATATCATGAAATATTTGACTAAACTGTAACCATCGTGTGTTCAAAAAAATCTGAGGTACCACAATTCGGTTTCCCAAATAAATAAATTCCTCAAAGGCTTAGTATACTGAAAATTTAGAAATTAGTATTGTGTCTTACGATAACGCTATATTACTAGTTTATATCGTAATGTGAGATTTTCTGTTCTGTGTATATGTATTAGGTAACAGTATAGGTATAATCTTCGATTCATTTTGAAAATAAATGTTCATTAAATCTCGATAATAATTTCATTATTAAAGTGACAATTAATTTTAACATGCATAATTTTTATATTAAAGTAAATATTATTAAATTGATAAACAACTATTGTTGAACTGTGTAAGTTTTGCAAATTCGAAGCGAACAAAAATTTGATGTGAATTTAAAATAAAATTATCATAATAAAAATTTTTCTTATTATTAATTTGATAATATTATATCCGTTCTTGAGCGCCACCCTTATGGCTAAACTGTTCCACCCTCATTTAGGAAGAATAAATAGTAAGCAGTGCTCTACATTCGACGACGTGCAAATACTTAATCACAAATCATGTAGATCAATAACCTACATAAGTAAATGAGGCAACACCAATAAGAAAATCGAGTGATAAATAAAAATTAAAAATCACAAAATATAATTGACCAAAAAAGTTACTATCATGCACCATCGAGGCAACAATGACCATGATTTTTCCTTGGAAACAAAAAATTACAGGAAAATTATTTTACGTTTCTTACAACAAAAAGCATATTTTAAGTTTTTCTTCTCTTGAAATTAATTATTATCGAGAAGGATCCTTGTAAGAATGTGTAATATTGTTCCATCATGGTGTATGTTTATGCAATGCCTATGTATAGTTAATTCGTCAATATGTATTAATATCTGAAAAATTCTAATAAAACATTCTCAATATAATGATATTTTGTAAACAAAATCTGCTGATGTAGATATTTTTTGTTTGGTTTGTTAAGATCTTCCAGCATTTTTATGATTATCATTATCGTTGAAAAATTATACAACGAAGTAAATTATAAATTGCCGTTGAAATAAAGCGTTGATATAACTTCAAGAGGAAGAGACAAAGTATATATTTTCGTGACATTAAAATAGAAAATCATTTGGTTCGAATGTGGAAAATACAGTGGCAAATCGTGGAGTTTCTGGCTTTAATAGAATCATAGATGATGGTGCTGGCAAAGTTTGGAATAATATGCGCGTTTTTCTTAATGTGACTTAGTTAAATTATCGAATTTTTTTTGCCGTCCTGAAAAGGAAATTTTCACATTCGATAGTTTGCTGTAGTAACGACGATATGTTCGAATGAGAAAATGTTTTACTAGATATGTGTATCTTGTTTATTTTTTTCGCTTATAATTTACCGTTAATTAAATATTGAAAAACAAGGTTAAAACAGGGTTTACACTTAAAATTTCATTTCAATTTGAATCAATTTGAATTTTGCCTGTTTCTTCAAAAATCTATAGTATTTTTGTTCGATAATTGGTTTAACACTAAAATATGAGTAAACCTTTAAAGACACTACTATCGCATTTTTTTACGAGAACGGAATGTAGTTTTGTTTTAACTTGCCCAAGCCAAAATAAAAAAGGTTTGGCATTCTTGTAGAATATTCATATTGTCATTGAATTAAATTTTAAGTTTTTATCCTGCGGTAAAACAAAATAGTCAGAGGACCATAAAATTATATTAAATTATTGTATATATTATTCTGGAAAAATCCAATTATTATAATAATTATTGATGTACCTGATAATAACTATTGCAAATGATAATAATTATTATAAATGATAAATATTTATCATCAAACGGATCTAAAATAACGGTACTTTTTACTTGACTATCTATTTTATTTATTCTTTTTCCTTTGTAACTCGTGTTGATCGGACGTGTAGTTTTGGCTATCGTGTCGTTTTTTTTTGCTAATTTTTTTTTTAATAACAATAGTAATATAAGTGAATTGTTGAAACTATTGATTCACAATGTAAACATAAATAAAAGTGTATAGTTTATGATTATAAAACTGTTGAAAAGTTTGTAGGTGAGTGGTTTAAAAATAATAATTAAAAGGTTTAGTGTGGTTATGTTGGAAAATAAAGTGTTGCATTTGTTTTCTGCAAAAAATATGCCCTAACCTCTTTTAAAAAATGTGCGAATTCTTAACCTAATTAAAGAGTTTTATTTTGTGCTTTGTGAAAAGTAACGTAAACACTTTGTGAAAAGTATTGTATAGTTTCCATTAGAAATCATGATTTGTTGAATTAATTTTTTGCGCGTCTCCGAGAAAAAAATTTCAAACGGTTTGCAATTTTTCGTATAATACTTTATCAAAATGATAAAATTTGATGCTTTTATACCTGTAGCTCCTTTTTAGACAAACACGCGGTTTTTAAGGTTAAGTATAATTTCGCACGATTTTTTAAAAATTAATTTATTATATTGTTATATATAATTATTATACATAATATGTTTTTATTAATTTCTTTTAGAAAACTCAATTGATCAACAAGCGCTTTGTGAAATTAGTTATCCGTATTTAAAATATTTTTTCTCAAAGTATGTATAATATTCCAGTCGGTATTCTAATGACGACGATTTTCAAATTAACAAAATATTAATTCCTTCACCAATAAGTTATCATGAAAATGCAGCCAGTAAACAAAAATTCAATAATACACGATTCTCGACAAAATATGAAGCCAGCCCTGAAATAACTGAAGAAGCCGCAAATCAAGTTTTACAATTTCTAGAAAACTGGGGATTTAGGTTTTTACATCAACTATTTTGTAAAATATATTTTCTTATTTATCAAACAATCTTCTTATTAAAATTGTTCATCCTATTAACTTTTTTTTTATTTATCTCTTTCTCTGTTTAGCTGAACGGATAGATATCGAGGCTCCTAAAATAATAACTATGGAACATTTATTAAATTTGTGTTCCCATTGTGAAATGCAATTGGGAATAGCAATTAGATTTGAAACACACTTGAAAATCTTATCTTGGCAGATAAGGCAATGTTCAACCATTTCTTCTGAATCTGCAATGACTGGTGATGAAGTTTCAAGTAAAGATGTTTCCTTGTCCTTCATTTTGCGGGATTCTCCTAAGGGACGTTTGATTTTGAAATATTACAATACTCATGATAAATTAAATGATCCATATAAGACATCTATATTAGATATTATAAACAATTTTTTAATTCAAAATGAAATACAAATGTCAAGCGACTTAGCGAATAACATTTCCCAGCAATTTGATGAATTTCCCAAAGAACACTTAGTAAGTTGAATAAAATGTTAAATATGGATAAATAAATAAAGTTTAACTTTATGTAATTGTATTGCAGAACATGTATTACATTAAGCAACTTGGAAAACCAGCAATCTCTAAAGTGTCAGCCAAATATTATAACGTCCAAAGAAATCTTAAAAGTTGTGGAATTTTTGTAAAGCGGCTTTATGAGTCGCGTTCCTCGAAAGAAAAGAAGGTAAGAAAGAATAAGATTATGTTTAGGTGATTTTTCAAAAATTGTATTTATACGTACCTATGTCAATAATTCGTACCTAATCCAAAACCATTTTCTTCAATATTAGAACCAGAAGTGAATCATCAAGAAAGTTTAAGAGAAATAATGTATGATAACTGCAGTTTCGCTGAATTGGAACGTCATTGGGTTGCCACCAAAATTTATAGGGCCTCGGATGTTGCCAGCATTGAAGCAAATTGTAATGAAGTAATAAAGAAATGGCCTCATTATAAAAAGCCCTTAGTATATAAATTGGTAAGATTTTTCCTACGCGGTTTTGAATTATAATTAATCTGATTTTGTTATTGCTAATGAAATACATTTTTAACATTTTAGATAGATATCGATTTTAAAAATCTGTATCCAAATGCCGGAGATTTTTCAGATTGTTTTGAAGCATTTAGTCATAAAATTTTACCGATTTTGCCCAACAAAATAAAAGATAGCCACAACAAAAAGATATTGGAAAACATTACAAAAAGTAGTTACACATCTGAAAGTAAGGTCGACTTTATTATTTAAAATAATATTAAATTAATAAATAATTTAACGCTGTATTGCTTTAGTAAATTTAGAAATAACAACAACAATTGCGTTGAGTAAATCCAGAAATAATTTAGCTAAATTATTTTTAGATGTTTACAATGCAATAGTTGTTATAATTTCTTTGAAATATCTTTTCGATTTACCAAAATAATACAGCAAATTTGGGCATTTTACCCAAGTAGATTTGGGCATTTTACCCAATTCATAAGCACCTACCTGTACTCCAAAAAGATAATGGAAGAATACCTCAAAAATTGTCGGTAACGTACATACTCGTAATACAATTATTTGAAGCTCATTTGCCCGATAAAAAAAATGCGAAGTAATTAATATGAGCCATTGAAAGTACGAGTTCATGGGCTGTTTTATTTGATTTTGTCTTTCAAAGGCGCTTGTTATTGAACTTTTTTGGCGCAATAACGAAAAGAAAATTACACGGCATTTTGGTTTTTTACGTGTATTGCGTTTA
Organism: Tipula vernalis; assembly: GCA_958295665.1. Classification (NCBI taxonomy): domain Eukaryota; kingdom Metazoa; phylum Arthropoda; class Insecta; order Diptera; family Tipulidae; genus Tipula; species Tipula vernalis. Next base: position 147,528,996 of record OY282560.1, on the reverse strand, counting down.
ATAATATAACTTCCAATACTAGATTGGGAAATTTTTCCATTTACGTTTCCATTATTGGAGCCTTTCAATAAATAAAAACATCCTACAAATTCAAAGAAAAAATTCTAATATAGAATATTATTCAGAATATTTTCTTGCATAGAAAATAACCTAATTTTTCTGGGGAATTTTTTCATAATTCCTGGGGTTTTCTATGCATTGAGGTCTAATTGCTCAACGCCATACTGAATTAACTAAGTCAGTTAATTAATTTTATTTTTATGTATTTCAGACGCTAAAAAAATAGGAATATTATACCCGTTTCACAACTAAATACCGCTAGTTACAAAAGAGGCATGATCATCAACTTCTAGCAAACAGTTCGTAAAGTTTTCGATCAAAGGCTCACAAAATTCTCTTTATGTCTTCGGGGAGACCGCGGCTGAGGTTGAAGAAATCATCAATAAAAAACTTCAACAGAACTCGCCTGTGCAACCCTTTATTATAGTAATAGGAATTATACAGGAACCTAAAGAATTGATTGTATATTTTGATGAAATAAAGTACAAATTGCCATCAGTATTTAAGTCAATTGACTTTTTTAATCTGCAATATCCAAACCAGTCCATATTATATTGGAATTTTTTGCAACATACATAATCACAACTTTTGACAAATATCATCCATCGATCAGTGCATTAGTAAAAAAACTAATTGAATAAAAAAATCAATCTGATATTATAGTTATTATTATTACTGTCGATATTATTTCCTAAATATTTAGAATTTATTTAGTTTTAGTTTTCATTATTTAATGGTAAAATTCATTTATTTTTTTTTAAATTTTTTTGTATATAAAATGTTCGTAGTCCTAATATTAATTTTTATTTTAAAAAGTTTAAACATTAAACATTATTGTTATAGTCTTGCAATCTATAAACTGGAATAAATCCTGGAACTATTATCTTTGCAATATATTTCTTTATAATTAATATAAATACTAAAAATTTAGACATTTTTATTAGTTTTTAATTTTAAAAAAACTTTTAATTAATTTAAATAATAATTATAACTTAAATTAATTTTAATATGAAAAGAGAATTATTAAAATTGATACCGTATAAACCAAAATGAAATCAAATATTTGCACTATTCAAATGAAAACACTAATTTTCTGTAAATGTATAATTGTATATTAAAAAAACTGAATTTCAAATAAAAACCGCTAAAAACTAAAAATTTAACTGTTTTATTTTCTTTTCATCTGAAGTTAATTATCGAAGGCCATAGGAAATTATATAATGTGTATTATATGTAATATATACATATATATATATATATATATATATATATATATATATATATATATATATATATATATATATATATATATATATATATATATATATATATATATATATATATATATATATATATAAATTATATATAATCAATAAAAATATTTTCAAATAGAAAATATTTTTTGGATAATAAATATTCATTTTGATAAAGATTTTCATCAAACCGTATTATCACACAGAAGATTTATTATTAAAATATATTTTCTAATTGATAATTAAAGCGTAATAAAAATTATCAACTCAATAAACATTTCTGATGGGATATTATAAAATGGAAGATATATCATTGAAATTTATTTTCTATTTGAAAATATTACTTTCAAACTATTTATCAGTATGATATAAAATTTTCATTATGAAAGGATTATGTTTTTGAAAAATTAATGAAAACATTATTATTATGAAAATTAATTATAAGTTTGATTATAACATTATATAATTGATAATATAATTTGATAGTTAATTTTAATAAAATATTATTCATTTCATAATTAAAAAATACAAAAAATATTTGTTTTCAATTATATTGATAGATATTCTCTATCGGCGCTATATAAATAATGAAATTATTAAATTGATATTGATTTAACTCAATAAGAATGAACATTTTTTTCAGTGTACCAATTAAATACCGAGAGAACTTTGTACGACTGCAAAAAGCTATTGGCCTTTCATTACCGTTGGCCAATGCATATCAAATAGCACCTATTATGCCGTATCTCGAGGCATCAGTTGTTATAATTAAAGGAAGTCACGGGTGAAATGCCAAAGAGTAAGGTTCTTCACGATTTCATTTTTTGATTTGGTGAAAAAAATTTTAACACTCTGTGCGAGGTTGGGTTAAAATTTAGAATAATAATTTACGAGCCCACAAAATGTTGGTGCATTAGGTACATTAGACGAAGCCAGATACGAAGCCATTACTTACTAGCCATTCATGCTTGGGTTTGGCGCGTCAGCTCTGCTTAATGTTCTAATTTATTTACCCCTTAATGTTGATTATTGAAAATTGGTTGCGATTATTTTTCATAGCGGTGTACAAATCATTTATTTTTGTTCGGTGCGTGTAAATATAATAAGTCAAGAGTAGGGAGTGTGCGTGGATTTTTTTTTTTTTTTTTTTTTTTTTTTTGTTCGATATGCATGTCACGGTATGCAAGTATTTTTCTTTTGTTTTGTGTTTTTTTTTCATGTGTGGATGTGTATGATCACGCGACGGCACACGGCAATGCAAATCAGCATTTGTTTTGCTATTTAAAAAAAAAAAAAAAAAAAAAAATGAAAAGAAAAATGTGATGAAATAGGACAAATATAAAGGGTCGAGTTTTTTTTTTTTTTTTTTTTTTTTTGTGAAGAAAAATTGAATCAAGTTTGGAGGATAGTCATAGTCAAGTGCGGAGTTTTGATGAAGTGCGGGCGATTTTTTTTTTATGTAGCGTAGGTAACTTGTGGTGAAAATTAAGTAGATTTTTTTTTGGTTATGTTTTTTTTTTTTGAATGGTTCATGATAAAATTTGGATAAAGTTAAATGTTTATATGTTATATAATGTTTATATAATTCTATAAGTGCCGAGTGGCCATATTTGTAATTTTGGTTTACAAAAAAAAAAAAAAAAAAAAATTAATGCCACATGGCTAATAAATATTTATTTGTAATAATAAAAAAAAAAAATCGAAACAGGGTAATGAATAATAAACGGAAAAAAATAAAATAAAGATATTAATAAAAATAAAACAGTTGAGTGAATTTTCTTTTTGTGAATTGGAAGGTGATGATGAAATTTGGGTGATTTTTCGTCCTCTCGACGAAGTAAAAAAAAAAAAAAAATGTAAAATTATATAAATGTAGTGAAAGAAGAGACAAAAAAACTAAGAAAACGGTTTTTGCGTGTGTTTTGGTGGCATTAAATATAACGCTTGGATCGGGCTGATCTAATATAAGGTATCGTCATTTGTGAGAATACGAAATCTATGGCGAATAAATTTTTTTGGTCATATCATTTTAAAAAAAAGGAAATTAGTATTTCATTTTGTAGTCATACAATTTTTTTTGTTTTTCTTTTTTTTTTTGTTGCTTATAACGTAATATTTCTTGATCATAAACTATGTCTCTAGTAATTTTAGAATTTTATGAGCCAAATTTGTCTGAATAGTTTTCGAATTGTCTTTTATTATATTTTTTTTTTTTCATTATATAACGTTCTGGGTTTCAGAAAAAAATATTTACATATAGAAATGACACCGGGCAATTTCGCCGCTACGAGGGTGGTATGTCGCTGCAAGCGCGATTTTTGGTTTGTTAATTAACTACTTTTTTTACAAAAAAAAATGGGCGTGTGTTACGCACTGTTGTTTATTTATTTTCTATTTTGCTTATTGTTATGCACTAAATACCGTATTCTTTTATGTTCAATTCATGAAAAAAACAAAAAGGATAATAGCCGATTTAGACGTACCAACATTTTTTTCCCAACAAAAAATGAAGATATTAGTATATTACGATTTCCGTTTGTAAGACAAGAACAAAAATATAATCAAACAAAATTTTGTTGGATTTTTTGTTTTCTTTTTTTTCCAACAATGTTACTATAAAAACAAATTTGACTATAAAATATACTCGACCCGAGTATATTTTATAGTAACAAACAACAACAAACACAATAAAAATGGCGATTTGAGAAATTTTTATAGCGCTTTATTTTATTTTTAAAAAATTTTAGTAATAAAAAAAAATTTACGTTCGAAAAATTTCCATTTCACGCGGAAAACCCATAATTTTGCCAAATAAACTAGTATCACCGCCGTATTTATCAAAAATTATATCGTCGATTTTATACCGCCAAAAAATTATGGTATGACGAGAGTTTTGTTGTATACTTTTCTCTTTTTATCGCTTGTACATTTTTTTGTATTGTGTGTAGCTCTAAGTGTCAACAAAAAAAATGTTGGAAAAAAATGTTGGTACGTCTAAATCGGCTATAAATCGGCTATAAATTCGTTTTTGTTTATGCATTTGTAATTAGTTGCATGTTAATTTAAATATGGTTTACTATACCATATTTTCTTAATTTTCTTTTTTTATTTTTCGCCGAAACATTTATAATTTTGAGTTTTGCATGAATGAGAACTCGCATTGTATGGATAATCAAATACTATTAAAGTTAGCCGAAAGTTTTCAGCTGAAAGATATAAAATGTCGGTAATGCAGACAGTGTCTTGGCTATATCAGCCGAAAGTTACCAGCCGAAATATTTCAGCCGAAACATATTTTAAATAAAATGAAAAAATAACAAAACAACCTAGAAACTGGTATTTTCATGAAGTCAATTTACGGACGAAAAAAGGCTCTATTGTAATTTCGAGAGTATTTTTATTTGGTCCTTTGACAATGAATAAACCGTAAAAGGCTTAATCATTAAAAATCGTAAACATGAATTTTCTTTGTCCATTTTTTTCAAAAGGTCTTTAATATCGTCCCGATCATCATCTAATGATGAGAGTGCTTCCGAACGCACAACATTAAGCACAGTAAGGCCTTTGTAATTGCCAAGATTTCCTTTAGATTTTAGTTCCAAATTGCATTCATTTTGTAGTTCATTTTGAAGATCGGTTGCATACCTGATTGATAACCTTTCTCTAATAGCTTCTCTACTTTTTCCTTTCAGCTGAGTTGTTAACTGTTCAGTATGATAAATTTCACTGCCGTATGACTGAATAGAAAATATTTTTTGGTGAGATTTTCGCTGATGAATAAATTTATATACTCTTGGGCATGAGTGGTGCGAGCATTTACGTGTATAAATAATTATAGCTGTATTAGTTATCTTGGTATCTCTTACATTAATGATGCAAGGAAAAAACATGAAAAATTTGGATCTTAGCGTATCCATATATGAATCGGTTTTCAATTTTTCTTTAGATTCCCAACATGAAACTTGCCCTGATAATTTTTCAAGGGATAATTGTTGATAAGGCACACTAATTGAAATACTTTCCAGACATGACACTTTAAAGGTTGAATTTATACAAATTTTTTAATTTTATATTTAGCTTTTTTGATGAAATTTTAAGTATAATTCCTATGGTAAACAGCGACAAACCAAAATGAGCCTTTTTCAGCCGTACATTCACTTCATGAAAATACCAGTTTCTAGGTTGTTTTGTTATTTTTTCATTTTATTTAAAATATGTTTCGGCTGAAATATGTCGGCTGGTAAATTTCGGCTGATACAGCCAAGACACTATCTGCATTACCGACATTTTATATCTTTCGGCTGAAAACTTTCGGCTAACTTTAACAAGGTGATAATCAAATGGTTCATGTGTTCCAAAATTTCACAAGTTGTTTTAATTTCCTTTTCACATAAATTAAATAATTGATTTAACACGTTGTGTTCGAAACAAAATTCGTCAAAATTATTCTCGAAACAGTTGATGATGTTTTGGACTATAACAACAAATGCCGTTGTTGGAACTAATAAACCCCCGTTTACCGTATTTGCGAACTGGCGATATTTTATTAGCCTTTCTGATTTGACGTAATTATTATCCAAATTTTTCTTGCACATAAAAGATTTGCAATCACTACAGTTGTGTATTTTTGATACGGCATGTGCAACGTATCCTGCAAAATAAGTTGTTGCCATATCGTTTACAGTTGGATCCATTCCATGTTCGTCAACAACAATATCTTCGGCTTCGGCATCAGAATCATCAAACTCGCATTTATTTGGATCGTCAACATCCTCCACATCGCAGTCCATATTGGAGTCTTCTTCTATATTGACATTACCTTAATATACTTATAAAAAGAGAAGAATGCATAGTTAATTTAGTAATGTAATTGTTTTAATAGCATTTAATTAATTCTTACATGCTAAACTTGGCATGAGTTCGTTCGGAATTGCTTTATGTGGATTGAATTCGTCGTTGAAACTGGAATCATTGCCATCTGGATTCAAGAAATCTGTAATTGTTAATAATTGATGTCTCCCATATTCAAAATAACTGAACAATCCGAAATTTCATTGGATGTAGTATCTGGAGCCATTATGTTGTAAAAACACATTTGCTTCAAGTTTTTATGAAGCCGAAATACAGAAGGATTTTTCTCGTAATATCCTCGATTTCTAAACAGTCCGAATTTAGATGAGATGTAATGAGATATTGTTGCATTTCTCTTTTTATGGCATCTCATAACTGAAGGGTCCCATTAATCGTTTGACATAAACCACTGTAGCAACGTGACCTCTTTTTTCTCTCTTCCATTTGCCTATCCATTCTAATGATTCCTTTAAGTTCGTTTCTACATCCGTTTGGTGAATCGACAAAGCCTATTTGTCTGGATTTTTTGAATACTTGTTTGTACTATTCATATTATCAAATAGTTTATTTATTTTGAAAATAAAATTAGCAGTACTCAAAGCAACCAATTTTTCCTCTTCGTTAAACAAATTTGTTGACGCAGCTGTAAAATTTGCCGTTGAAATATGGTGGCTAAATACTTGAGTTGCCAGTTTGACCCTCATTTTTTGAAAAGTGTCAGGTTTGATATGAGCTTCCGTCAACTTATGCATCGAACGAATCACTCGATTTTCAGTATAAAATAATTTCTGTGACCAGGAAACGACTTCATCATCAATAAAAATGTTAGACACTAACAAATTATTTCGTACACTCTTGAATAGATGTACAACATCGTAAAAACAAAAAAGTGTATGCTTCATAATTTTAAAAGAAGTTGCTTTGCTGTAAATCTCAATCTATTGTATGCAGTTCTGTTTGCAACGCCTTGATTACACACAATCGCAATAACTTCAATACCTTGTTGAATTAATATTTTAGTCGTCGAAGTAATAATTTCCGCAAGCGTAACACCGCTGACATTTCCAGAGTAGTAGCCAATAATCTAACAAAAATAAGCTCTCATGATTGCGATTTTTTTTTTTATTAATGATTTCGAAACAAAAAATAATTTCAGAGTGACATGTTTCCATGATTTATTTAAACCACGAAGCGTAAAAAGAAGAGCATGAGCAAGAGCAAACTCTCCTAAATCTTCAAATCCATACACTTTATCTTCCTTAGAATTATAGTCAAGCTCATTTTTAATGACGAGATGAGCATTAAAAATGAGCTTGACTATAATAACACCAAAATAGACTTTTTATTAATTTCGGGCATTTCACTTAATTTATGTTTTAACATTATGTGTATGTAAAATATCATACGAAATTGCCGTTTCAAAATTCATTAATTCATACCAACGAATAATTGTTCGTAAAGAAGGCATTGCAAAACCTTCTTTTTGCAAATACCTATAAAATGATGGGGACTTATAATGAAACTTTAAAAATAGATCCTTTTCATCTGTGGTCCATTTAGTATATTTTTTGTGTGAAGCTTTTCACAAAAGTCGCGACACTTTTGGTTTTGTTTTCTAACATTTATTCAAGAACGTTTGAAGACAACAATTTTCGGGCCGCTTCTGGTTTAAATATTTTCGTCTTTGGTGACTTAAGTAATTCATCGATAGGCATTCTACTTAGATCAATATCGCCATCAACACAATTGGTTTGAATTTTGTAATCTGGATGGTAATCAGGCGAGGGAAATTGTGTTTGACATATTTCGGTATCTTTATCAGCACCTTTAAAATCCCTAAAGACATTTGAGTAAGTATTTAATAGAGCGCTGCTAGTTTCGGCATACTCATCGTGCCATAATTATTGATGGTTTATCACAGAGCATTATTTTTTTAGGTAAAAATTCATTCAAATCTCTTATTTTTGCAGCGCTTTGATTTTGAACATTAAATTTGATCTGTTTGGAAACAGTAGGTTCATTATTTTTGTTTTCGATATAATATTCATGATCAATTTCACTTTCAAAATGTAAATTCGGAATTGCACTCAAAGATAGGCGTGATCTAAACGAGCCACAGTTTAAAAGTTTTGGATCAAAATGATCAGCACATATGTATGTATATAAATTGGATCGTTTGAAGTTTCGGTGAATAGCTATTTTTAGAGTTTAACAGCCAAATATCGCGGCGATTATCGTTTGGCAAAGCAAATCTAGGAACACCGTAACTTTTTTTGTTTTTACAATTTATATAATCACAATAAACCATTTTATAACACGTATTATTTTATGTTAACTAAATTTGTTTGTAGTTATTACTAATTATCACATCAATTTTAATTTTCAGAAATTCACTTAAACACTCAACTGAATTTAAGTTCCACTTGTTTACACAATAGAAATTAACGGTCTGAACGGCCTTACTGGAAAATCAAGCTATTTATACCCCGAAATCACAGAAAAACATCAAGCAATAAAATATAATTTCAAATGTAGAGTTACCGCCTACAACCTTAATTCCCCCGTTTATAAATACATTCCGTATACTTTACGGTGATCATATAGCCCGCATTTTATAGGACTCACCCACATATCAAGACCTCCAGACATTTTTGCCCTTAAAAATAACCAGCAAAATAAAATAATAGCCCGCATGTCCCGTATTTGTAATAAATTAATTTAAAAAATCAAAGTTTTGTCAAAAGAAAACGACGATTTACTTCGTTTTTGCTACATTATTCTTTGAAACCCGAAACAATAAAGCAACCAGCATAAAGGGTGTTCAAATTAGAGGTATATTTTTAAATTTTAAATAAAAATCATAAATTGTGTGAAACCTTTATTTATTTTTATTGGAACTTAAAGTAAATTGATTCCAGTTAATAATGAAAAAGAATGTCGTTCAAGTGACCTCTTCTGCTAGCTTGGCAGGCTGTCAATCTTTTAATAAAATTTTGAATAATTTTTTCGCATAATGATGGTTCATTTAGTACTATTTGCTCGATGATATTGTCTTGAGGTGTTGAACAGTTTGAAGACTATCCGCATAACCAACTTCTCTTTTAAATGGTCGATTGATTCCGTTGCTGTGTGGCATATTCTGCACATCTATATCTTCCAATTGACTTCACAAAAAGTTTCTGATCATCCCTCGATATCGAGCTCCATTTACAGTAATTGAATTGAATTATTGGAAAAAATATGGACCAATTAGACCACCACCACACCAAAATCCCAATTCCCATTTTAACTAACAGGAATGTTTCTACTTGTCATTTGTCAAATAACATATGGTACTCTAATACCAAAAGTATAAATGGCGGAATATTTGAAAAGATACCTCAAATTTGAACATCCTTTACATATTTGAATACTGTTAAAGTTAGCCGAAAATTGCCAGCCGAAAGTAAAAAATGACGTCGTAAACTGTCGACAGTGTTTAGCCGAAAATTACTATGGATGCATGAATAGCATTGAAGATTTTTGTCAATATCCTTAATTGACAAAATCTGCCTCCTCGTGGAAAATTATGGAAAACTCGCAAAACCCAAAAAAATATTTAGAATTTGTGTTACGTCACCAGCTATCGCAAGGAAAAAAGTTCAATAAAAATTTCCTACGAGAATTCGATTTTCCAAAAATCATTAGAAACTTTGCATAAAATCAGCCTCTATAGAGTGTTATGTCTGGAGATGCATTACATTGATGTGACTTGTCAATAGCTATTGCAGGAAAAAATTTAGTTCAAGTTTCCCGTGTGATATCTCGGAAAATTCGATTTTTCAAAAATCAGTAGAAACTTTGTATAAAATCAGCTTGGTGTTATATATTGAGATGGATTGCTTTCATGTGATTTGTAAATCGAAAGCAACAGTCAAAAACGCATGTTAAATCGCAGCTGCGTGGTGGCCAATTGACAACTCAATTACGGCTGATTATTCGATCCCCGAAGATAGTGTGCAAAAGACCGATTGTTTCGTTTGCTGTGTGGCAAGTTGTGCCGTCATGTTGAAACCAAATGTCATGTGTGTCCTCCTCTTAAATTTTGGGTACCAAAAACTCGTTTATCATGGCTCGGTAACGCTCCCCATTGAGCACGATGGCGAGTTGAAATTGATGGATGCTCAGACACATTCTGAGCAACAGCTGCAATGGTCTTGGCTGTACGCGCTGTTAATGCAAGTGCACTTGTTGGTTTATCCAAAAACAATCAAATTTCACGAACTCGCTTCACAAATAAATAAACAAATTGCTTTGTAGGCATTTCATTTCTACTGAATTATCCACGTAAATTTCTTACAGTTTGGGTAGAAGAATCACAACTTTGAAAGTAAGTTTTCAATATTTCCCAATTTTGTTCAAGCGTAATGCAACCCATTTCGTGTTTAATGTCTTATTTTTTATAGAAACCTGCTACGAAACTACTATTTAATTTAGATAGAATATGTTGTGGTAATGTAGGGAAAGTATAGTATACGCCACATATTTAATGTACACCACTATGACTACCAAGGGGGTTTTAATGTTTATTTAAAATTCATCAAAATATATAAAATAAGGTATTACAATATCAGTGTCTTTAAAATATTTAAGTTTATCCTTGAAAACTGTACCATTAATAAAATTACAAATACTTGCTTTTTTATTTAAAGTTTTCATATTCTCTAAAGTTTTTTCTAATATTTCAGTCATTTCCAAAAATTTTCTAAATTGGTATTTGATAGGCATTAAATAAATGTTTCTTAATTCTTTATCAATAGTTGAAATGCCTTTTATTAAGGTTTCTGAAAATTCATTTTTAATTACAATTAACCTACAGTTTTCAAAAAGATCATTTGTCGTTACATATTTTATAAATTTATGTTCAGTTTTGGTTTTAAGAAGCTCTTGCAAAAAATTTGTAATTGATTTTGTTTTTGTAAATCATCTATATTAAATACTCTGATACAGTACAAAAAAAATATTCTGTGTTCTGTGTTTTTAAAATATTCTGTAGTTCGATTCTCTGTATCATGAATCCCGAATGGTTGTAAAGTAATTGCAAGCTGATTGTTATTATTATAAATATTTGAATTTTCTGTAAGGCTAGAGTTATTATTTTCTTTCAATACACAAAAGGTTTCAGAATGAAATTTTTCGATATGTTTTTTAAATGACTTAATATTTGAAAATTTTTAAACACATTTACTTTCAATACACTGGTAAGAAGAATTGATTTTTAGATTATGTATATTTTTTAAATGGCTTAAAAACTCCATTAAATGTTGAAATTGTTGTTGGCACACGAAACAATGAACCATTACGACGAGAGGGTTGAAATTAACGCTGAAACGCGTGGACTTGATTTATCAAAAGAAGTTTTTAAGCCATGAAAAAATGTTTGTATAAAAAGCTAAACTGAAAACAACAAGCATCGGGATATTCTAAATTAAGGCATTGAAATATTTTGAAACACATATCCAAACATGCAATGAAACTGTTTAATTTAAAAACGGTGCCATCAAAATAAACCAGTTGTTGTTCAATATTACCATTGTTAGCACCTACCACTATAATTAATGGCTAAAGTGTCGACCCATTTTCATTGCATTTTTGACGAAGTTCATCAATTTGAAATTTAAGGTTGTTGATTGTTTTGACATGCATTACAAATGCCTCCTCTGCTTGTTTTATTGTGTATTTCCTTAATTTCTTTGTTTAATTATTCTCAGTGCTATATCTTTGTGAGGGCAGCAGCACGGAATTTAATAATAAAGATATTAAACAGTCACGGTTACCTAAAATAATACAAAAAGAACATTATGTAGAACTGAAGTAAAGATTTAACGAGAAAACACAATAAATACGTACTGCTGTCGTCCATTTCGTTGCATTTTTTAGTATATCTATGCTCTGTTTGTCCTTTATGTGAGTTTTATAGTGTGCCATTATTTTTTCTTTGAAATTCGCCCATTTCACAAATAAATATTCATTTTTGTCTGGATAGAAAATCAAAATTGGTTTGATTATTTTTCAAAATAATATTGTGTCTGTATTGAAACGAAGTTTTCCATTTTTGGATTACTTCCTCCCAGAGACCATTATTGTATTGTAACCAACACCTTAATTTTTCCCCGATTATTTCATCACATTCAGGTAAAATTTTTTTTTCTTATTCTGATCTACACTAGGAGATTGAGAGGGACTCTCTGATGAAGATGGTTTTTTCAAAATATGTCTTCTATTTATGTACTTGAAATACAATGAACCGGATTGCCTTGATCCAAATCCACCTGGTTTATAGTAAGAATCCTGTAAAAATTAAATATGAACAACATACTTTATTTTCATTTGGATATAGTTTGACGATTTGTTGACTGATTTCTATAAATTCAGTTTCTTGAGGTTTATATTTTTTAGGGAAATGTAGCGAACTAGATAGTTTATCAGCTCGGTACGTTCAAACGTTGTTAAATTGGTACGAGAAGTTGAAATCTTTAAAAATTGGCTTCCTTCGTCGGTTGAGTTTAAAACACTATGTAAATCCTAAAGAAAAGTGAATATAAAATAACATTAAGTAGAACTGATAACTTTAAACTTTAAAATTTAAAATAACGTATGCTCAGCTCACCATTTTCATTATATTTCCTCTAGATTCCGTTGATAAAACCGTTGATAAGACTGTTGATTCTTTAACCAATCAATAACTTTGGATGATGGTGTGGCTGTACTGTCATTGTCATTGGTATTATAGCCGTTCTGTGCATAAAATTAAAATTAATATTTAATACGATAATCCTAATTATCTATGGCCTAGAGGTTGAAATCGATCCTGACCGCATTTTTACTTAGCCCCTTCTAACCATATAAATAATTTAGGTGGTTAGCCCAACGAAGGGCTTTACGGGCAGGGGCTGTGGCCCGGTATGAAACTGTCTTTACCATTGCTCTAAATTTGATGATCTAATTAATTAACTAGTTCCCTATTAATTATAAGGATTTACCTTTAAATTTAATTTTGAAAAATCATTTACATTTTTACCCAGGTAAAGATCCGCTGAGTGGGAGTTATTAAATTTTTCTGTTTTTTGCACAACAGGAAAATCGGGATAAAAATCATGTAGATATTCAAAAGTAAAATTCTTAATCTTTACCTGGGTAAATATCGACAAGGCGAAGATTAAAAATTGCAAATCTCTAGTTTTAACAATGGACTTTAAGTCAAGACTGAAAATCTATAGTTTTAACAATGGACTTTAAGTCAAAACTGGAACACTAAGAAATTTTGATTTATTTGGTAATTTTCTTGTAAATTTTGTAATTAATACGAAAGTTTCTTTTTCTTCGGGGGCTCTATTCTATATAGAATACCTAGTAAATCTATAGCGTTCAACACTTTAAATAAATAAATTCTTAAATTAAAACTTATACACCTACATGAAATGTTTTTGTACTATTTTTGGCAAAACGTAAAACAATCAAGCATTCTTGTCTAATGCTAAGGAAACCAAATGGAACTATAATTAAATGCTTACCGCTTTCTTCCAATAAAGTAATTTTCCTGGAATTCCGCCATTAATCCATATTTAGACGGTGGTATTAATTTATGCACATCATCAGCAGTTAGATAACGCAACCGATCAACAGTAATTCCGCGATCTGTATAATGTAAAATAGAAAATTACGACACAAAATATTATACTGAAATTTTTATTCACTTGAACACAAACTACCTTTTATATATTCATACACTTCTGGCACATTCCAGTCTGTTAACACGGTATAAAGATCACAATTTTCTATATTTTCGGTAGGCTCAATTACATGTTCAGGATTTACTATTAATTGCTCGTTAGATTCAGATTGATAATTAGTTAATTCAACATATGTAAAATTATCAGTTTCACTTTCTAGATTAACGTTCGAATTTACTCTTTGCACTGGTGAAATATAGTATTCACCGAATATGATTTTTCCATATTTTAAATTTATTTAATTATGTTAAACCATTTCGTTTCACGACTGCGATAAAAATGAAAAAGTAACAGATCTAATGAAGAATAAAGGATATAACGGTATATATCAAGAAGATACTTTTAGGTTGACAGTATAAATTTTTTGTTTGTAGTTTTAATAATATCGTCGTGTCCAAATAAGAGTATTACATCTGCAAATCATTAATTGTTTGGAGGGGCGTATCACGTTTTTAATGTTAAATTTGGCTTAATTTTTTTTAAATAAAATTCTTGCCACACTTTGTGGAAAGGATTTTATTTACAAAAAAATTAAGCCGAAATTAGCTTTAACAGCTTTAAAGCCTCTTCAAAAAATGAGCGATTTGTAGATGTAATACTCTTATTTGGACACGACGATATGTATACATTTTGTAATTTTATTAATTTACTTTTAAATCAATAGTAGTTAAAATTTAAAAACTATTTTAATTGATATAGAAACCGAGGTTTTTGACTAAATAAATTGATATTTTTAGGTTATGTAAATTGGAAAGAATTCAAAGGATGATTTTATTTAAAATTCCAAATAAAAAATTGGCAACGATACATCGATTTTAAAAATAAAAACTACATCTCAGAACTTGATTTTATAACAATATTTATGTACATGTAAGTACTTGATGCTTCATACTATACGTTATGTCGTATAGACAGACAAAAAAATTATCGTGATTTTCATTTATCGCGATAAATATTTATCTCATTTTCAAGAAATAATCCTGTTTTATTGAAAATCGTGTAATATTTGTATAATATTTATTCAAAATCGTGTAAAAAAATTCGTTTTGGCGGAGAACCCAAGGGTTTTCTGCACTCAATGCCACTATTGGGCCCGTGGTGCTTACGGTATAAGGGAAAATAATATTTTTCGAATTAGCTCTAAATTTGAATCTTAAGTGATATTCTCATTATAGTTGGAGAGCTGGTAGACAATTTTGAGTACGTATTTGAGGCAGCATGAAAATTTGTGTGACACTTCTTTAGCAATGTCTAAACACAAAATCGAAGACATGGGGAAAGGGTAGCGGGGCATTGTCAACCCTTGAAGTTTTTAAGTTGGGAAATTTGTATGCCCCGTTATCCTTCATCTTCGATTTTGAGTTTAGACATTGCTAAAGAAGTGTCACACAAATTTTCATGCTGCCTCAAATACGTACTCAAAATTGACAGACATTTTTTGTTTTGTTAGACAATTGTCTAGCAATTTGTGTGACAATTCTTTAGCAATGTCTAAACTCAAAATCGAAGACCTGGCTGAAGGATAACGGGGCCTAAAAATTTCCCAACTTAAAAACATCAAGGGTTGACAATGCCCCGCTACCCTTCCGCCATGTCTTCAATTTTGTGTTTAGACATTGCTAAAGAATTATCACACAAATTTTCATGCTGCCTCAAATACGTACTCAAAATGGTCTAACAGCTCTTAGACTATTATGTACATGAACATGTATAGAACAGCTCTTGGGATAATTGTATGTCACATTGCGACGTTGAGCGCGGAACGTGTTAAGAATCCTTTCAAACTCGTTATAGACTTGAACTTGAAAATTGATGACAGTTGATTTATTTAAAAAAATAAAATATTTATATTTAATTTTCAAAACTGTTTTTTTAAAATAACAATATATGCATTTTTTTTAAATAATAATTCATTTGAATTGAATGTAATACTTTTAAAACTTGAGTATTAAAAAATTATTACTTTTGATTTAATATTACAAAAATAGTTGAAAATCTAGAAATTTTTGAATTTTGTTAATTTCGGATACAAAAGCACGGTTTTTGTTTTTAAAATCCATTATTTTTTCAGTGTAGAATGATTGAATGTGTTGTGAGGCAGGGTCCTTGCGGCTGGTCGGTTTTCCATCTCTTTCCAGTCGTGTTGCTCACTTCGTCAGGCTGTCGGAGGGAGCAGCACGTTTCTGTCCTTTAAGGTAATCGAATGGTTTGTTGTGAAGGGACTTTTCCATGCATTATTAGCATCGGTTACCGCCGCGACCGGAAAGGCAATTCCGGGGCCGATGATAAGGCGGCCTTTGCAGCAAACTGGTCAGGGATCGAGCGGAACAGGACTATCATCTCGATCGACTGCACCCTAGTTATCATTTGCTGTAACTCCTGAGGGCGTGGTACACAGTGTCTCGTTTTTTCTTGTTTTGTTTGTCTCTTCATTTAATTCCTTTTCTCATGCGGCTATATAAGCATGGGATTATGTCTGGAAATACCCATGACACACCAAGAGCTTTAGCCAGCTACTAGACCGCACCAAACCTCTGATCTCGTGTCTGCTAACTAACCTACCTTGGAAATTGCTTTTCCGAGATACTTTATCTCACCTTGAAAACAATTAAATCTATATTTCCTCAATATCAAACCGGCACTTTCTAGTCGTTTAAATTCTACCTCTAAATTGACCATATTTAACTAGAATTTGTAACTACAATGTCGGCTAAGAAATTCAATACACCCGATATGCCCAACAACTTTCAATTTCTTTACCGGTGGCTGGTTTGTTACCGAATGGAAGCCGATTTCCTGACAGTAACCTGCGCTGAGTACTTAATGCAACCATGTTTCTTGACTCGTCATCTAATCCGAACTGATTATGCTGATTCCAGATCTAGCTTTGAAACTGCACACTTCCTTGCAATTGATTGAATACTTCATTGAGGGTTTAGTAATAAATTCATTGAGGGTTACCTTGTAATCGGTACATAGTCGAATGCCTCCATCTGATTTTAGCACTGGTATTCAAGTGGTCTCGCCCAATCGCTAGTTGGAATTAGTGTAATAGCAATTACCTTTTGCAATATATCTAACTCCTTCTCAACTTGCTTCCTAAAAGCATACGGAACATGTCCTGGTTTGAAAAAAAAAATGGTTTACTTCCATGTTTTAATTACAAAACGGCTATGTAATTTATTGAAGGTACTGTATTTTGGGTAATATTACCTATCTGTACGAACACCACTTTAAATTTCGAAATAAAATCCCGTCCCAAGATTGAAAGGCCATTTTCACTATCAACCACCAATATTGGAAGATTTGATACGATTTTTCCGTATTCAATTTTTATTTTTATTGATTTCATGTCCCGAATATGTGTTTAATTTAATATTTGGAAGCGATATCTTATATTTATTAAAATTTTTTTTAAAAATATTTAATGGAACTATTGAAACTTCCGCATCACTATCTAATAAAAATTTGTAAAATTTATCATTAATCTTTACTTCTACGAATCTTGAATATTAAATAGGTTTTCAGCACTAATATCTCAAGGGCATTGATAATTTCCCGAAATAATTTTATTATATTTTTCGAATGCACGTTGCTTGGTGACAGCCCGACGTTGTAGGCTATAAGGGGGTATTCGAAGAGAAAATTGTTTGCAATTTTATTTTATTCTGGTTTTTTTTTATACATAAAATAGCTTTGAACTAAAAGGATGTAATAAATAAATATTTCTTAACACAGAATTAGTTAAGGCTGCTAGATTGTAAATTTTATTATGAAAGTGTCATCTTGAAACATTAGCCGCATTTCTTGACGTTTGATCTGATCCGGATCAGATCATGTCTCATGAAACGACACAAAAATGCGTAAAACAAACAAACACCAAAATTAAATTTTTTTGTCTCGTTTCGTTTTGAATGCCTCTTCATACTCGTACTATATTCATTATATTCTTTGTCTTTACAAAATATTGTTCAACTACAAAATATTGTTCAACTATTTTTAGATCACCATTTGTGATCCAAAACGAATGTTGGATCAAATGTTGTTGTTGCTTCACATGTAAATTTTGATCTGATCCGGATCACTATGCGTCAAGAAATGCAGCTATTATTTATTGTAAAATAAAACTATGAATTCTTTTCATCTAGTAGCCAGAGTATGTTTTGCTGAAATAGCAAGCCTATTAAATCGGTCAATTTCGTGTCACGTGTACGAAATATTCCAATTAAAACCATAATAACTGATAATTTCCCTAGGGAAGTTATCACTTTAATGTTATTTTGATTAGTTTATTTCGTACACGTGACTCAAAATGGACTGATTTAACAGGCTTGCTATTTTAGCAAAAAAAATTCAGTATACTTATTTTGAAACTCACTTTAGTGCTTACATTGCTGCTTTTTGTAAATTTAATGCATCTGCATCTTTTTCTGATATGATGTCAAATACTCGCTCAGTTTGGCAGCAAACGAATTTATCCTGCAAAATGCTCTCCAAACTTTTCTAAAAATCACTGTTAGAAGCCAAATGCTTCAATTTCATCATTGTTTGTTTGTTTCTATATCTGCAATCTTTTCTGGGGCTCAAGGTACTCCCAACTCTTTCACTTTTTACGTCCTATCTTACGCAGTAGCCAAATCGAGGACGTACTATAGACCCGTTTTCGTTTAAACCGCCATTGCTTCATGCCAACCTATAGTGCTGACATGAAAGTGGGTCGGCCGATAGATTCCGCACTCTCAACAAGGGGTCATAAATATTTTCATCTTCATCATCGATCGTAATCAGATGATGAAAAATTCCCTTTTGCATCTCGCCCCTATAGGGATTCGAACCCTGTGGATCAGGTCGGTCAGTTTCATCATTTGTTTCATAGCCGTTTCGCCATCCGATTTGATAGCTTCGTAAAACATTTTACCTTCTTTCGAACTTAGTTTCTTCTTTTCACAATTCGTTCGACACTGTTAGTGATGCAGTATTAATTCGTGGTTTCAAGCTTATTAAATCTAATTAAACTGGGGACGATGGGATTCCCTTAAAATTCCGGAGAATACTGGTCCCAACTGTAATCCCGGTCATATCGAATATCATTAAGTTTTGCCTCTCTGAATTAGAAAATTTCCCAATAATTCCGATACCGAAAAGCAAACTACTCAAAACACTTAACGATTTAGAACCTGTGAATAGGGCATCCAATTTCTGTCCAAAATATAAGTACCGGTATTTCGGTATTACATAACGACCAAACCGGAATACCGGTATTAATACCGCCATTTTTTATGTAACACTTATAAAAATTATAAAATTCAAAATATATTATAAGCGCGTTTAAATAATAGACATAATAACATAATGACCGCGCGATTTTATTCAAATCTTTCGTAGTTCGATTTTTTTTTTGTGCAATTTTCTTGTTGAGCTCATTGTTTATTGCAACATCAACCCGTTATTACAATCTTATCGATAAAGATTTCCCTTCGCACGGTGGGGCTTAACTATCGACATCATTTTCTGATGTTGAGTATACAGCTTCATCTGTAGCTAAGATTGAAGAAAGCCGCTGTATAAAATGGACTGTTACATTAACTATTTCGTTTTTAGTTAGTCGATTAAAGTTGATATCCGAGCCAAATTTTTTGGGCTTAAAAGGATAGAAACCGTTGATTCAGCTATGACAGCTTTTAAGATGCAATTTGTAATTTGTAAAACCGTTCCAGCATAAAAAGAAAGCTGTTCTATCTGCAGAGCTATGAAAAATGTTCAGTCCGCCCAAATCAGCTTCGTTAGATTCATATGCAAATTTATCATCACAGCCTTCTTCAGATTCAGAACAATTATATGTCACAGTTTCATTAACCATTGTTGTATACAAAACGTCGACAACAGCTAACTGGATCGCATGTGCCAAACAAAGTTGCTGATCGATGGCCAGCAAACGAACGACTTTTTTCTTAACAGAAGTCCCGTCGATAGTAATGCAAATTATGTCACGGTCAATTTTCAAATGGTGTTCGTTCAGCTTGCTTTCAATAAGTTTGACATACACTTCTGCTGGAAGAGATATATGAACGCGATATAAACCTAAATGTCAAAATCTGTTTCGGGAATGGACATTGACATTCAAAAAATACCGATTTATGGACCCTTCATCAAATGTGTGGCTGAATCGAATCCCTTTTAGAAGAAGGTCTGTCAGTTTTTTTAGTACTCTCTGTCGAACCTTTGTTGCGTATTTCATAACCATTTAACGAATGGTTTCGGCTGAGTGTGGAACATTCAAATACCTTGCTACTATCGATTTTCATAGTTCAAATGAGGTTATAAAAACATGGAATGGAAATCCATCCATAGCCGTCATTTCTGTTAATACTTTAGGCAAGGTATCGTCATCTTTCTTATAATAGCTAGATATTTTTGGTTTTGTTTCAGGGATGGGCAGTTATGTTTGTAAAGTGTCGGCAGCACTTGCTGCAGAAATCGGAGTTGTGATTGCATCAGTTAAATTTCGCTTCAATATATTTTTATTGTGAAACGAATTTAAATGAGTATTTAAACCACTAGTAGACCCTCCAGCTGATTTAATTTATGTGCCGCATGTTTTATATTAGAGGCTCGCGTAGAAAATAATGCCAAGCTAAGCTCTTGTCGAGAATTCCTTTTTGAATAATGTCAAACTGTTTTTATTATCAAACATGGCTGTTTAACGGTTGGAAGCTCACAATTGCCTAGAACTTGGTAAGACAATGATTGTATATACTTATTTACATTACAAATTGACAAATTTGTGGATTCGATTCTTCAAAGTATAAGATTCGTATTTGATTTAAATAAAAAACAAACGAATCTGATTCAATTCAAAATAGAATCCAATCTACGAAGACTCGAATACGTTCGAATCGAATTGGCAAATAGCTCCCGGTTTTGTTTTTTGTAGAGTGAAACATCAATCATATGAATGAGCTATACGGTTAAACTGTTCCAACACTCACAAAATAAAAATTAATATTTCATTACTTTTCTTGCAGGCGTTATTTATAAATTTTCAGGAGTTTATAAAAAAATGGACTATATACGATTCCTATAAGAATTCTTACTGTGATTATCAACAGGGGGGCTATTTGGGAATTCGAACGTGATCGAGTATTCGATGTATTAGATTCCTATTTGAATTGAATCAGATTCATTCGTTTCTTATTTAAATCCCATATGAATCTTATACATCGAAGACTCGATCACGTTCGAATCGAATTCCCAAATAGCCCCCCAGGATTGCAATTGGAATGTATTAATACAATGACTATTGGGCGAATAATTAATAAAATTTAAAATATCAAAATACCGGTATCGATCGCTCAATACCGGTACTAAAAAATGGTGTGGTATACCGGTATTTCGGTTTTCGGTGTACCGGTATTGGATTCCCTACCTGTGATGTCTAAACTGCTTAAGAAGAACAAGAGAGACAAGATCTAAGTTTCAGTCTGTACACAGGTATGACTCTCGTAAAGTTCAAAGATTTATTTGTTGCTTTGGATCGTAACTGTTGTACAATACGAGTACTGAATTATTTGATTGATAAATCTGACGCAATATCTGAGGATTCCCAGCAATTTCGTGTATGAACTGTGACGATTTATGAGGCAACCAATGGCGTCGTAACTAGACTGCGTTGCAAGTACAATCGGATGGTCCTTCCGTTCAATTACCTCGACTTCAGATAAGTTCACTACATATTGCTCATAGTCAAGAGATGCCCTCAAAAAGGTTGGTCCATGCCACCAGGTATTGTCGAATGCCATATTCTTGGTCCATGCCACCAGGTATTGTCGAATGCTATATTCTTGAGAGGACAACCACGTGAAACGAGATCTGGCTATTTACATGATACAAATTTATTCCATTTGTGAGCTTCTGTATCTCGGATACACGTGACGCAACAAATTCTTTCAGCTGATATGCTGGTGTCCTAATCCATGCCAGGACTATAGTCGAGTCTGACCATAAGCATATTTTATTAAACTGGATGCCTAAAACTTTGCAATTCAAGCCGGGGAATAGTCTGATGCTTAAGAGGTGCAGCCCGACTCTTGGCACATAATAACCTTGTGGTAAAACTCCCATCGCGATTAATGGCTCGAATGTAAATGTAGGCCCCATACGCGGCTTGGCTAGCGTCTGCGAAACCATGAAGCTCGAGAGCTTGCGGTTGTTTGGCGATGATACATCTGTCAATGCTAACTGACTGAATCGAACAAAAATCATCCAAAAATTCATGAAATTGATTTAGCAAATTTGGCGACAGTGTTTGATCCCATGAAACCTGTTGAAGCCAAAGCTTTTGCAAAAAGATCTTGGCTCTGATTACTACTTCTGACGCGAGATCCAGCGGGTCGAATATGCTGGCTACGATGGAGAGTATCTCGCGCTTGGTCGTGGGATTTTTGTCACAAAAGTCATGGAATGAGAATATAAGCCTATCGTTCAATGGATCCCACCTGATTCCCAAAGCCTGAATACTTGTATTTGGGCTCAATTGATCTAGCTCAGCTTCAATTTCTCTGTCATCTGCAGGCAAACTTCCTTAATCTCATTCCTCCCTTGGCTAACAGCTCGCATAACTGGTTCTTTATGTTGATAAGACAGTCGATGTCATCATTTCCTGTCATTACGTCATCGACATAAAAATCACGCAATGCTCTTCGCCCTAAGGGAATTGTTCACCTTCATCAATGCCGATTTGCTTAAGAACGACTGTTGCGAGATAGGCAGCTGGTTTAACCCCATAAGTAACGGTAGCGAGTTCATAAGCTGCAATCGGTTCGTCTGGAGGCTCCCTGTACAAAATTCTCTGAAATCGTCGATGCTCAGGGGTGACTTCCACTTGCCTATACATCTTCTCGATATCACCCGAGAAGACGTATCTTGGAATTCGAAATCGCAGAACAATGTTGAGTAAATCATGTTGGGTCTTTGGCCCGTCGAGCAAAGTATCATTCAAAGAGAGTCCCGACGTAGTCTTTGCCGACGCATCAAAGACTACTCGTAATCTCGTAGTGGTGCTTCCCGGTTTGACAATACAGTGGTGCGGCAAGTAGTATGCAAATGAACTGTCGATTGGTACCCTGTACATGTGGCCCAATGAAATATACTCTTGAATGAATTTTGCATACTCACGTTTCACCTTTTCATCTCGTTGTAATTTTTTCCCGATTGACAGAAAGCGGTTTAGCACGATGTTCTTCGATTCACCAAGTGCTTCAACGTTATTACGAAATGGTAAATTTACGACGTATCTTCCAGTACAATTGCGTGTATGCGTGCGACGAAATTATCTTGACACTCAGCTTGCTCCTCGGATAAATGTGTTTTCGTTGTGATGGTATCAAGACTCCATAATTTCGACACTAACTTATGGAGATCGTCGTCTGCAGTGTGTGATGTCATAAGCGCGAAATTCATGCTTCCCGACGATTCCTGATCGATTTTACCAGCAATGATGTAGCCGATTTCGGTTGCGTGCAGTGGTGGTAAATCTTCTAAAATTTTGATGCGCTGTTGTGTGAGAAGATCGAAAAAGTATTGAGCGCCAATCAACACGTCAATCGGTGATGGTAAATTAAATGATGGATCGGCGAGTTGTACATC
Source organism: Tipula vernalis (assembly GCA_958295665.1). Taxonomy (NCBI): domain Eukaryota; kingdom Metazoa; phylum Arthropoda; class Insecta; order Diptera; family Tipulidae; genus Tipula; species Tipula vernalis. The sequence goes on along the minus strand of OY282560.1, from coordinate 147,505,415 downwards.
ATGAGGTATTTCGATACCCTCAATATGAATGCGATGGTTTGGCAATCGATCCGTAATTTTTGATACCACCAAAAATTTTATATTCAGACTATAAGTGTTGATGCGTGACTTGATTGTAGTTTTTACACTCTTCAAAATTGCCCGAAAAATGCTTGACCTTTGGATCAATTGGACGCGACGTGATTGCTTTTATATCCTTAACGGATATTGTGGAACTTCTGTCAGGTATGGGATCACCAACAATCTTTGATTTCGATAATGATTCAACAATTTCGCAGTACTTGCCCAAACATGTTGTAGCCTCCTCCTCGAATTGAATAAATTCATCCGCGTGTACATCATCGTACTCTGACAACACATGCAGTTCGTTGTAAATTGCATTGTATTGAGACATACAATCCTGCAATTGCTTGATTCGAGTTTCAACTTCAACACGAGTTTTCTTTTCATTTGTAGAAATGCTTTATGTTTTGTTAAACGCTCTTTTTGTACACTGCGCCTTTTGATTAGCGAGGCAATATCTCCCGCCATTGTAATTATTGATGATTGAGGCTCGAATAAATGTGTTACGTGTTGAATTGACCAGAATGCAATTTTCACCTAACCTCATATTTTGCACTGAGACGCGTGTCAATTTTTTTATTTTTTTTTATTACTTGTTACTTACGACCGAATTAATAATTCGCTTCTATTATCCGGCTCGAAGGACCAAATGTTTACTTGATAACCGATTACACGCACGCTGAATTATTATTAAATCGGTCGGGGATTAAAACTCACAAGATACCAAAAATTTTAATTCAATTTATTCTTCGCTTTATTTTATTACTCCGCTTTCCTTGACAGTTGCTGTACTACTACTTTTCTCAGTACCTTTTCTTTCTCTTATAAAATAGACTATAACAATGAGAGAATGCGATACAAATATTATAAAATGAGATAATCGATAATTCAAGTTAGCTTCTCTTTAAGAGAGCTCAAAATGTGGACTGTATAAAATTCAATTTGGTTTATCCTTTAAAAAATGAATACAAAATTTATAAAATGCTAACTTCAATACATTTACAGAAAAATGATTTAGAACGTTTTAATTTTGACGTAACAGCAAGGAATGCGCTGCTATTAATATGAACACAACTGTATTTCAGTGGTCCGTCAGATAATATTTGGTCTATGGTTTCCAAACGTGTGAATGCGGATTTCACGTTTATTTTTGCCTGAATTAGTACCAATAATCTACTAATAAATACATCTAACACAAAAGTTATTTTAATTCATTAAGTGTCAGAAGTAATTATAAACATTGAAGTAATTAGTTACGTGGACAAGGTCTGCAACCTGGGATTGATAATTAATAATAATCCTACATGGGAAGATGAGATGAAGAAATCCACCCCTTTAAAAAACAGGCGAACTCTAACAATTTTCTTTCTTTTATGACGACCTAATTATGGCTGGGCTGAATTATGAATTGAAACGAAAATTTCAAGTAGCATTTAACCCAATCACTATAGATACATTTGTTTTTAGTGCTTCTCGATTCGAGCCGAATTTCGAAAGGCCGAGTGTGTCGAAAGAAACTTCTGTATTCTTCAGTCTCTAATAACAAAGGTATATGCTTGTCCTGGTCAATACATTTTAGTTTAATTTATGTTATACGTTTTATAAAAACGATTAATAGTTTGTTTACAGACGTCAAAAAAAAAAAAACTTCATCTCCAATAACACATCCCACTTCCTTTCGACTATCCATATAGTCGCACATCTCAATCATTTTAACTCGCATTAATCTTACATATTTTCCTATAATATAACTAATTCACCTAATCGTAAACTAATGATTCAAATGCTTAATAATGCATCAGTTTATTTTTTACCGACTTCATGTTATTGCATTTTGAAGTGACAAGAAGAAAAATTGATCTCCAATGATTGTGTAAATTTTTTATTTAATTATATCAACACAAAAAAAAAAAAAAAAAAAATAAGATGCTAAATCCATAAACAGTTGTACAATTTTTGTTGTAACGAATTAAGTTAAGTAAAACAGCAACAACAGCAACAAGTACATTTATTCTTTATTGCGCTACTGTGTGTGCAAAGTGAATTTATTTTTTTCGCTCCGTTGTAGGTATTAGGTATACGCTTGTCGCCTCATATAAAATATTTTTCATCTTTACGCTTCAATGTTAATTATTGGTAATAATTCCAATGAATTTCCTAGGAAATTATAATTTATTAAATCGATTAAGAATTTTGTCGTTTTTTTTTTGTAAACGTTTTGTATAGATGCACTCAGAACTACAAACATTACGATCAATTAATGATCGTTTAATTAGTGAAACAGTACAAAAAATTTATTTATGTCGTGTACACACATATATTTGTATAAACTACTCGTACAAAGTAAACAGCTATAGAAGTAAAAAAATAAAAATATACACCTGTGATTTGGTTTTGTCTTTAAACAACGATCTTTACGATGTCACCATTTCTCATAACACAACAAAGGAATTAAACAACAGAAATAATAATAATGATGATGATTATTTAAGATTTGAATGCAACATAACATAAAAACAACAACAACAACAGCAACAAAAAACGAGAAGTAAAAAGGTCATCATAATTACCATTTTATATGAACACAAATTATATTTCTGTGATGATGAATAAGACACGACCACCACAATTGAGCGCTCTATACAGACATTACGATCGCGCGCACACATATATTGTCGATCAAATCAAATAAATTTTTCCTCATCGATTTTTTTTTGTTTTTTTTTTGTTTTTACAAAACACAAAAGTACGCGAAATTAAAATGGAAATGTCGATTGGGAAATTTATTGATCGATTGTGTTTTTTAGTATTTTTGTACAACGCTCGGTTTCATATATTCAAACATACCTACATATATACATACATACTAAAATGAGATTGTTACCATTGAAATGAAATTCCATTTAGGTGTGATTGTAAATTTATTAGAAGATTTATCACCTGCGCGCGATTCCATATGGTTTGATTAAATTTTATGGGATTATTGTGATTTCTTGAATTATGGATAAATTATTATTATTCAACCGAAGGTCAATGTTATTGATCGAATGATGGGCTATAGTATGCTAATTTCTATGCCATGATTGATTTTCCTTTATCCGTGATCATATATATATAGACACGATCACTTAAAATTTTCTTACAAATAATATAAAAATACATTCCATCACAAATCTCGATATCGCCTGTAAACTAGTGTGAAATCCTAACAAACACGTTCTGCAATTTTCTAATTATGTCTTACGATCATCTTTAAAATTACGTTCATTTTTTAACCATATAGGTGAGAAATTTTGAACGATAAGACAATTTTCAATACATTATCTGTACAGGTTAAAGGGGACAACAGAGCTTTTATGTTACATGAAATATATCGCATTTTGTGTCATGTCATATACGGAATATTGCAAATTTTATGATTTTGGTTTGATTTTTTCATATTTATTTATACATATTTACCATAAACTACAAACATATACATACATACGTATATCTATCTATATGTATATTATTCTTGATGGTTGCTTACCGTCTCTTTAGTCGCATTTCCACATAGCAATAATTGAACTTATTTGATTTTGTATAGGTTCTCTCGTATACAGTGCGATTTTTTGCGCGCTAATTAGAAATCTGCAAAAGAAGATTTAAAAGACATAAAGACATGAATGTATGATAAACATCATCCAACCTACTCTATATACATGGTTATTAAATCAAGTTTTTTCTTTAACATAAATCATTTCATCCATAAAATATCGACAGAAACCGTACCAATAACAGCAATAACAAAATGTTGAAATCTCATGAAACGATGGGAAAGGATATATGCTCGATCATATCTGATCTATTTAAACGATCGTAAATAACAAATATAAATAAGAAAACACAACAAGAGAAAAAAAAATCGTTTAGGTCATGGTATCAATCTGTGCTATATAGATTTAATGATCCATAATTTATTCACGATCATCATCCATATTTTTTCGTATACATTTTTATCTCCCTCCATCTCGCTCGATCGATATATTACGTATACAGTCTCGATTAAAATCAATTTAATTATTTGAACAACAATAAAAAAAAAAAAAAATATTTAAATCAGATCGAAGATCATTCAAACATCTTATCTTATATACCACCACACCCGACCAAGAAAACTACAGGTGTTGAATTGATTGTTTTTGATTTGATTCCACAGATGGTTTAGAGATGAAATATGTCGAACTGATAAAAATCTTTTTTGTTTTTATTGTTGTTGTTGTTATGTTTCGATGTGTTATAGTATTTCGATTTTTTTTTTTCTTGTGGTTTTCTTTTTTTGGGCATATCATGATGATCAATATAAGTTTTTCAAAAAATTAACCAAATACATTTTTGTTGTTTTATTTGATTGAATAAATAGTAACGCCTTTTAAACGTTGTATTGATCTTTAACGTAACACTATTTTGATTGGCATTTGATTTGTGGATTTTATGGGAATTATAACACCTTTTTTGGCATATTGAACCTTTTGTACAAACAAGATTTCATTTGAATTAAATAAACAAAAACAAAACCAAAAGAAAAATCTAACAATTTGTAATGGGTCTAAGACATACACTCATGGACACTGATTTTTATGGGTGGCAATTCAATGCCAATCGCTGATTTTAATTTTTTTTTTTTTTTTCGTTTATGGGAGGATTGACTTTGAAAAATTAAATGTCTAAAATCTGCTCTGTGTGATGATAATTGGTGCTAGCATTTAAGATATTTTGTTGTATGTAGAATATTTATTACTGCTTTATGATAGAATAGGTTTAAATAAATATTTGTAAAGTAATAAAGATTCATGACGCTTAACTTTATACCGTTTTGACTTTACTTGATTCAGGCCAAAAATGGTGAAGGGGCACAAGCGTTTTTGGGCTGAAGAAACTTTCCAAATTGTTCACCTTCCCTTCACTATACTGTTTAATTTTCACTTGATCATCAGATATTTATTTAAGCTTTATAATTTTTTTTGATAAGAGTAAAAATAACAATAACTTGAAGTTTGAGTTATTTACAAGCGCAATTATATAAAATAAGTAAAATGTAACTGAACTAGTTATGTATATACACGTACTATTGCAAGAGCTGTGCAATACATAGCGAATCCAATACATAATAACACAGTACATGAAGAAATTCTTAAATTCAAACAACAATTTTATGATACGTCGATTGATGCTTCAACATTCTCGCCCCCTTGAAACGTCACAGTCGTTTCAATATTATTCTGAGGAAGACGGCAAATTTTAGAAATACCGCGTTTTAATATTCCTCGATCAGTTTTTACATTGGCGACACGAACTAGCCCATCATCTCCATGGTAAATCTCGACTACTCGACCCAGTTTCCATTTAAGAGGCGGCAGATTTTCTTCAATTAGGACCACCAAGTCCCCGATCGCCAGGTTTGATGATGATTGGTCCATTTATGACGTTGCTGAAGAGCTCGCAGGTACTCGGTTGACCAGCGATTCCAAAACGTATGATGATAAAAATCGACTTGCTTCCAGGTTTCGTACGGCGGGCGGTTAACTAGACCAGGTATTGGTAGCGAATTAAGCGGTCGTCCAATCAGGAAATGTCCAGGAGTTAGACAATCGTTGTCATCTGGCCCAAGTGGCCGAGAATTTAACACTGCCTCTACTTGTTTTATCAGCGTCAATAGTTGTTCATAATTGAGCGAAGCTGAAATTTAGCTAGTTTTACACCTGATTCATGAAGCCCACCGAAGTTTGGTGAAGCCGGTGGAGTGAACTTTCATTCTGTGCGATCATCTTCACACATCGGCTGCAGTTGGTTATTCAGGTCTTGTGAAGAAAGAAGTGCATAGAGTTCACGCAATTCAGAATTTGCTCCGCTAAAATTAGTACCATTGTCGGAAAATATCCGTTTGCAAAGGCCTCCGGTGCTCACAAAACGCTTGAAACATCCCGTAAACGCTTGTGTACTTATATCAGAGGCCAATTCGAGGTGTATTGCCTTCGTGACGAAACAGATAAACAGGCAGATGTATGTTTTCATTGGTGACTTACCGCGGATGCGATAGTGTACGTAAAATGGCCCGGCGAAGTCCATCCCAACTGTATAGAAAGGTGGTGAGGCGACAACCCGTTCTGGTGGTAAATTTCCCATTTGTTGCGTCATGGGAATTGGCCGAACACGAAAGCATTCTCTGCATTCTCGAAACATCTTTTTGCAGACAGTCATTCCATACAGAGGCCAATAGTATTGACGAACAGCAGCCAGTAATGCCTTTGGACCAGCGTGTAACAGCTTCCTGTGATAAAAATTGATCAAGGTTAATGTAAATTCATGAGAGTTATGTAATAGGATGGGATGTTTCGAAGTATAGGGTAAGGTGGTGTGATGGAGGCGACCACCAACTCGAATAATATGGTCCTTGTCCAGGAATAGTGACAGCGAGCGGAGTGCCGGATGTTTCACGACGAAATGTGTCTTTTCCAATCCAATGTACTCGACAGAGAATGATTCCTTTTGAATTATTCTAATTATTGTACTGTGGGCTCGGTCTAATTCCTGTAACTTTAGGGGTCCGCTAAATTTGTAATTAGGCGTTGGTTTGAACCGAAGGAGGTAGGCCACAATTTGTTTTAGTCTCCGGAAGTTGTTGTAATATTTGATTTCAGTCAGAATGTTCGGTGCTTCGTTTGACACTACGTTGGTACTTGTAGTTTTTCGTGCCTCACAAAATTCTTGCGGCACTGGAAATTGCTCACGAAGCGTTGGCCAAAAGATGTTTCCTGACGTAAGAATGCAGGGCCCTGAATCCAAATATCTGATTCAATAAACTTATCAGGCATCATTCCTCGAGATAGTAGATCAGCTGGATTCCAATCGGTCGGTACGTCTAGCCAACTTTCCGATGATGACAGTTCTTGTATTGTAGACACTCGACTTGATACGAAGGTTTTCCATCTGGACGGGCAAGCCTTTATCCAATGGAGTGTTATTGTAGAATCTGACCAATAGAAAACTTTGTCAACATTAAAATTTAAGTTCTCGCGAATTTTGTGAATTAGTTTTGCGAGCAATAGGGCTGCTTAAAGTTCTAAGCGTAGTATTGTTGTCTTCTGTAGCGGTGCAACTCGAGATTTTGAGCATAGCAGCTTAACGAAGACATGCCCATTATGATCCAAACTGCGAACGTACAATACAGCATCATAAGCCGTTCGCTAGCATCGGCAAATCCGTGTATTTGGATGCTAATTGAATTATTCGTGGAAAACAAATGGCGATGAATTGCAAATTTATTTAGGTCGATGAGATTATGTCGGTACATTTTCCAGTATGTGTGTAAATGTTTTGGAAGCGATTGGTCCCAATCCAGCTTCAACTGCCATAAAGATTGCATTAATAATTTCCCCAACACCACAACCTGTGCCAAAAACCCAAGCAGATCATATATTCTTGCAATTTGGGAAAAAATTGTTCGCTTCGAGACGGTGGAATCATGGTTAAAGTTCACAAAAAATTTAAATTCATCTGATGTTGGATGCCAAAAAACGCCAAGGGTTTTGACTAACTCGTTTCCATCAATTTTGAGATATTTTTCGATGTGGTCTTCTGGCACATCTTGTATAATTTCTTTAGTATTAGCACACCACTTTCTTAAATCCATTCCCGCAGTTCGAAGTATGGTTGGCTGATAGCTGGTGATTTTTGGTATTATTTGCACATCCAACGTGGTACAATAATTTGTAATGTTGGATTGCAAAGTGATTGTTGAGCTGCTCGTAGCTCCGACGACATTAGACCCGATTCCATGAATTTAGATGCTGCTACTATGACGAAGAATCTTCAGTACAGACGCAAATGACTTGGTGATAAGATTTAGCTGTGATCCAGAGTCTAACAGTGCTCTCCCAATAACAGGATGTCCCGTATGGTCAAGGACTTTGACCAATGCTGTTCCCAAATAGACAAACGAGGATACTGTCTTGGGTTTGGGTTTGGCAGCAACAAGCGATGATGATACGGCGAGAGTATTAGATTGGATGTTTGGTTTGGCGTTCGCGACATCTGATGCGGCTTCTCTTATATTTGACGATGAAGATGGTGCAGCAGCGGAATTGTGTAAAAGCGAATGATGATACGAGTTGCAGTGTCGGCAGCGGAACTTTACTGAACACGCAGAAGCAATGTGATCAGGGTGAAGGCAGTTGTAACACAATTTCGACTCTGTCACGAACTTGTGACGTTGATCAAACGGCAATTTTAAAAATTTGTGGCAACGAACTATCGAGTCACCGTTTGCATTGCAGTAGACACAATGGTATTTTGAATAATTGGTGACGGCAAGTGAAGTGGCGGCTGAACGAATTGCGGATTTGGAATGTGGTTTTGATGAAGTAGGCGAATGTACCTTGGACGTTTGACTTTCTAATCGGTGAGCTCTTGAACTGAGAAATTGGCATAGATCATCTTTCGTAGGAAGGTGAGTCGGCGGTGCAGCCTCATTCCATCTGTTTTTGGTATCAGGATCCAGTTTTGAAACCATTAGGTATACTATCAAATCATCCCATTGTTTAACCGGTCTCTTAAGTGCTTCTAGAGAACGGAGAAGCGAATGATAGTGCTCAAGAAGGCTCATAATCTCCTTAGGGTCAGGCCGGTTAATCGCTTTGATTTCAAATAGTTGATGAACATGTTGTTCGCATATAAAATTTGGTTTATTAAACCGTTCCATTAAAATTTTACGAGCTAGCTCGTAATTTTCATCGGTAAGTTCCACCGCAGCTATGGCACTAGCAGCGATGCCTTCAAGTGACAATTTTAAATATTGAAATTTGGTTCGGTCACTCAGGGATGGGTTGTCGTATACCAGGCTATTAAATGTTCCAATGAACGTGCTCCACTCTAAATAACCCCCTCTGAACGTTGGGAGTGCAACTGTAGGTAGTTTGGCATTTACCGTGGGAAACATAGGATTTATTTGGTTACCATGCTTGTCGTCACCGATGAGTGATTTGCGTCGAGCTTCCTTTAATTCAACTAACTTTTCCTCTAGTTCGGATACAACACTAATGTACGACTCTTCGATTTCAGTGCGAACACGTTCTGTTACCAGCTCAGTGTCCATGAGCTCATACGGTGGCAGCATGCGTTGGTAAACGAGCCACCTATCACCCAACTCCGTTAGTCGGAAGATCGTTTTCAATATACTTCTCGAAACGCACCAATTTCTCACGGAAATTATCGATAAATTGTTTGGAGCGACGAGGCTCCAAAACAGGCGGCATTTTAAATTTAATAAAAACTGTACTCAAGGTTTTATTCCAATGACAACGACAACTGTTTTTTCCTGTTTAAACCACAGTAATACTGTAAGCCGCTAGTCCAATGTGGATGAGATGAGTTTTACTGTTAATGGCGTTGGTCAGTATCCCACTTCTGACACCAAATGAAGGGGCACAAGCGTTTTTGTGCTGAAGAAACTTTCCAAATTGTTCACCTTCCCCTAATGTTATGCGGCCAATAGAATTTCAAAAATTAAAAACAAAGCACTACTGTTTAATTTTCACTTGATCACCAGATATTTATTTAAACTTTATAATTTTTATTTTATTTTATTTGGTTTGAATATGTTTTTGTCACAGAGGTACATCGAATATAGAAATATTTTATTTACATATAGCATTTACAAAATAACAACGGCAAAATTTGTATATAACATCAAAATTTAGGTATATAAGAGTAAAAATAACAATAACTTGAAGATTGAGTTATATACAAGCCCAATTATATAAAATAAGTAAAATGTAACTGAACGAGTTATGTATATGTTACGGCTAATGTACAAAAATAGGAGAATGTGTACATTCGCCGGTAAATGTACATATTCCCCAAAGATAATATTCTCCTTTTCCAAATAGAATCCAGTAAGAATATGCACATTTACCGGCAAAAGTACACATTCGCCGCTCTATGTACATTAGCCGTAACATATATACTATTGCAAGAGCTATGAAATACATAGCGAATCCAATACATAATAACACAGTACATATGAAGAAATTCTTAAATTCAAACAATAATTTTATGATGCGTCGATTGATGCATCAACAAATGGCTTAACATCGTTTATCTTTTGTTAACTAATAAATTTAAAAATGTATATAATTTAGCAGTTAGATCATTCGGAAAGTACAGAGGTTCAAATATGGCATAGACTTAGAGAGACTAAGACTTCGCGCAAACACATTTTGAAGTAACATACTAGATATTCCGAACAATTTCGAATGAAGGAATACTTCTCGACTTCAAGTTCAACTTTTAAAAAATTTTATTATGTCTCCAGTTTTCATAATTCCTGTTGCCAGTTTGCCAAAACTACTTTTCTACACAGCAAATTGCTGAAAAATAGTACCAACCCAAAACAGTTTTTGTTTCAAACCTATTCTCAAAAATTTAGAACAAGATGCTGTCAAGCTATCAAGCTTATTTAAACCATTAAGTTTATGCCACAAATCAACAAGAGGTAAACGAATGGAATAAAGCTCCCAAACAGTTCTAAATAAAGCATGCGTACCGAAAAAAATTTCAGTTTTCGGAACGGTTTAAAATTTAAGTTGCCAAACGTAAAAGAAAATCATAAAACAAACTGACTAGAAGTTTCACGAAGCAGTTCCAGCTACAAAGTTCAGATGTTTACAATAGCAAAACACAGTGGATCATTTTGGTAATTGGTGCTTTTGAACTTGTTTTTGTTTTGTTGTGTTATTTCGATTATTTCAATATAACTTCCTGGCCACAAAAGTTTTTTCTAGGTGCTCGCAACTCATGTGAGCCGATGTGCATAGCGATCACCGTTAAGTTTGTGGTCAAATTCTCCATAAATCTAAAAAATCACAAATGACCGAAGCGATGACATTTACCCGCCACAGAAAGGCTAAAAATTTGAAATCACCATTATTGGTGATGCAAAGAGTTCAGATCCTGGTACATTTACGGAAGGAGATCACAGACTAGCGCTGTGTCACTGATTCTGCCCAGTGCAAAACAAGCTAGTTTTAAGCCCGAAAGACCAACTATATATCACATCAATACTTTGGGGATTATCGTAGAGATGATTGCTAAGAAACTAAAATCTATAAAACATGTCGTTTTTTGAATTTTAAATTGCGTTCGATAGTTTACAACTTAGTTATCATGTCTGTAAATATAAAAGTATTGTGTTCAGATACCAGTTGTTCATTTTTCCAGCTCACACTTAATTGAAACAGACTCATCTGATCTTCTCTTCATTTATGAAAATATCTCAGAGATTATAATTAAGAATTTAAAAAGTTTTCATTTAAAGATATGTCTTAGAAAAAAAAAATGATTTCCCATATGTTATATGAAAAGTTGGGATTTTTTCATGTTTCTAATTCCTTTAAGGCTCCATTCCTTTAGGAAGGTCGTTTTTAGCATTATGGCTTTGTAAAACATTGCTTCTTACAAATTAAAGCACTACTACAAGCAGACATAAATTCTATGTCACAAATATGGCACCCTATAAATATAAAAAGGAACAAATCTTCTGGGTAATGATAATTCCAGTAGTATCTACTGCATCTTCATCTCAATTTTGGTATTATCGCAAACTCAATCCTTTTGGACAATTCCATATGTTATAATGTTACCATGTTCTTAACAATCGATAATCATCGTGTATTTAACTTATTTTAACTAGCTGTAGAGCTGAGAAGTATAATTCCTTATTCACAAAACTAGGTGCCATTGGCTAGGTGCCAAATGTTTCCCATTCAAAGAATTTTATTTGAAACCAGAATCATTACAGTAACAAAAATTTCGAGTTGCATATAAAACTCCATTCTCATTATTTCCGCATACCTTATAATTAGATAAAAAAAAGCTGTAAAATGGCAATTTGTTTATTCAGATTTTTTGAGACAAAAACGTAATTTTCTTATTTCTTCATTCCCGTTCCCAATCAAAATTTACGACATTGTGTATCATCGGCTACATATCAGAGGTATAACATAATATTTTATATTACAAAAACTACATAATTAATGTTGCAATAGTCCTTTTGGGTATATAATAATCAATAGCCTTTTAAAGACCCAATCAACGAAACACTGATGAGACAATAATATCTGTAACAAATTCTTGAGTGGACAAGCAATCATTAAAATTCAATTATAAGCATGTTCGTAAAATGCCCCGATATTTTAAAAGTTCTATCTAATACCATTTCGGTTTAAATCATTCATTATTTTATTTTATTCAATATGTGTTTACGGTATACGTTAAAATTGCTTTGGGGCAGCTAATAAAACTGTCAGTTAGACTCATTTTAAATTTATTGAAACAAGCATCTTTAATACAATTTATTTTAATTGTTAGACAAATAAGCATTTATTACATAGGTATATGGAATTTCCATCTACATTCATGGTACAAAAACAATCACTAATGATATTTTAAAAACAAAATTGTTTGATTTGGTATTATAGTGTGGTAAATAAATCAGCAACTCGGTCTAAAGTATAGTTGTAACTATAATGAAGGCAACAATTTTACTTTTAAAATATTCCAATTATATCACTATAATACTGTTCTTGTTTTATAGCAGTTATTCTTAAACTCTCTGTTGCGGGCCAAAATTATACAAACCTGCAGCCTACAGCCTGCAGCTTATACAAACATTAGAAAATGAAAATTTCAGCTGAGCTGCATTTTATGAAAGGGTTCTAACCATAACCTATACGAGTAGGTTGCATTAAACTTACATCACGTCAATCCATAATTGAAAATCTTCGCTCAAACCGGACTGTCCTGCTTATAAAAAAGCTTTTCGAACTAAAACGAATGCCAGAATTTTTAACAACTTGTCACAACTTAAGATAAATAGCCAACAATAAATCGGGCCATATATTCCGATTTCTTCCTGGTTCAATGGACTGATGGCATCCTCAGGAGCCTGGCAAAACCTGACTGGTTCAACACTTTAGAACCAGAATTGCTCAAGAAAAGAAAATATGTTTACCATTCGTCGCGTTCTCGACGAAGAATGACGTGCGGGACATCTTGTATACGTCCTCTCCGGCGACCTGGCGAGAGCCTTCGATACGGTGAAATGAAATGTAGTAGCCGACTGCCTACAGCTGTACGCCCTCCATTATTTAGTCCACCGAATCATCAATGGATGTTTCGAGGAGCACACTGCCATCACTTGGTTCAATGTAGGTCCACCTTTAAAATCAAACAGAACAAAGAAGTAAAACAGCGATGCTCACTATGTCCCAGAATTTTTAACTTTATACTAAATGAAAAACTTATGATCGTTGCCAAACAGTTCTCCAACTTAAACTAGGACAAAGAGTAAACCTCCAACTACCGCTCATACTCGCTTGCGCCAATGACATCATTCTCATCACTCGTAATATCACATCATTAAGGAATTAATCGACGCCCTGGGATTTGCTTTCCTAGAAATCAACCCACGAAAATGTGCCACTCTTATCAGAGATCTGCATTCGTCATCCATTTCACCTTCTAGCATAGTTTTATCTGGTATAACCTTCACCTGCGTCGGATTAATACTGTATTTGGACACCCACTTAACTTCATGTTTAAGTGGACCATTCACCATTAGAACTAGATGAAGAACTTTATTTGCTCGACGAATCTGATTCCATAGTGACCCATTCTAAAGCGGACATGGGGGCCTATTCTCGAATTTCACATCCATTTTCCACATGTTGACATCTGTCAAAGTTGTCAAAAAATGGTTCGAAAATTGTAATTCGTATATAGAACACATGCGGCATTAACATTTTCCTATATGGGGAATTTTTCCACATGCTTTTACCCATTCGGAAATATTCCCTTGGTACCGAAAAAATTCAATTTTTATGAGTTTTGTCAGATGTCCACATGTGGAAAATGGATGTGGAATTCGAGAATAGGCCCCATGGAGACAAAGTAAATACCATTTAGCGTCATGTCTGGAGATGGACAGCATTACTATGGTTTTTTAATAGCTGTCGCAGGAAAAAAATTCTGTTGAAGTTCCTTGTGGGAAATCTGGGAAAATTCGATTTCCAAAAGTCATTAGAAAATTTGTGTAAAATCAGCCTCTAGAATGTTGTGTCTGGAGATGGATTGCATTGATGTGACTTGTTAACAGCTAAATTTGTATAAAATCAGCCTCTAGAGTGTTACGTGTTGCTTTAGCTATTGACAAATCACGCAAGTACCATCTCTCTGCAGATGTACACTCTAATACCCAATACAGACTGTGGATTAATAAATCCGATTTAGCTAAACTATTTTAGGTATTCTACGCAAAAGCAAAGGGATTAGCTAACTAAAATCGAGGTTGCTACACTGCGACTAGTCTCGAAAAATCCCCTGAATCGGTTTTATTAAATCGCAGTGTGTCCAGGGTATGAAGGATGGTTTTATTCAAATTTTAAATATTTTTTGGATTTTACTGATTTTCCGACATTTTCCACCAAAGGAACAAAGTTTTCCACTACTATTGACAAAACTTTTTAATTCATTTCATATATTTTGTTAACTATCAACTTTCGGCTGGAAAGTTTCGGTCAATTACATTCGTAGCTGCAAAACCCACATTTTGTAATGTCACATTCCTCTTAGTATTTTTTATATTAGTTATCGTCACGCACAAAAGATGACACTGCAAACAGAAACTGTGCTTATGTGTTTCTAACTTTTTGCGTAAAAATGTGATCGTTGTCAATTTGTGAATATATTGTAGGTCAGTACACGCCTACAATAAAACTGTAGAAGAAAATCTAGAAGAAAAAGCTGACCTTAAATCAAATCCCGTCATTTTTTCAGCCGCAGCATATTGGTCTTACCGGTTCACCCTCCATTGATCACATGCCCCCAAACTAACTCCTCTCCGAGATGGTGGCAGAGTTATATATTTGGGCAACGATACGGATCTCCCCGTTCAACCGATTGGCCTCGTACATCCGAGATTCGTAATCAAGTGGAAAAAGGATGATATGTCGATATATCATGTCATGTATGAACATGATTCCACTGAGATTGCACTCAAATTATTTGAATAATGTCAGCACTATTTAAACTAATAAATGAAACAATATCATCATTAATCACTTAGCTTATAAATAAAACCACTCAACCGGCTCTACACGTAGAGTTGCAATTGTAGTAAATTTTGAATCCTGGTCCAGCTCATCCTGATTAGTGGAAACCTCACTCAATAAAATGATTTGTGGCAATGATTCAAGCACAGCTACATTCGCCAAAAAATAAATTAAAATTTGTACGCATACTCCGAATATTTTGGTGAACAATAAATAATTTGATGTAGATTTGGCAGTTAATAAAGGTAACACAGGTGAATAATTGGTTTCGCCGATTTTGGAGTTTTGGTTTACAGCTCACGTTTCTAATCGTTTTTTGGCTGAGACAAGATCACACTTGATACAGGTAATGCCCATGATCGAAATTCAAATTTTCGTATTTACTATGAGACTACTTAACTAAGCGTTGCAATAAGTAGGTGATATTCTCGAAATGATGAATGATCATGTTTCCATGAAAGAGTTATTCTAGGTTAACTCAACTTTATATGTATGACAACGATTATTGCTATATCTGTCAAAGATTTTTTAAAAATAAAATTGGTGTGTCGCATATTATTAATAAATTTTCCCCAAAATTATTTAATAAAACAGAAATTTGGTATTTATTCAACTGTCCAACAGAACTTCCTAATTTTTGGCATGGATTTAGCTGAACCCATAGCTTAACCGATAGCCTTCATGTGATTTTGGGCCAATAGAATTTTTTTAATTAAACATTTAATTTTATATTTCGGCCTTAGTAGTAAATTGAGATTTTTAGTTTTTAATACTAACGGTAGCAAAGTCCAACAGAACTTCCAAATTTTTTGCATAGATATAGCTGAAAATATAGCTTAGCCGATAGCCATTATGTGATTTTGGGCCAGTAAATTTTTTTTAATGAAACATTTAATTTTAATACTAAGTGTAGCAAAGTCCAATAGAACTTCCTAATTTTTTGCATAGATATAGCTAAGCCTATAGTTTAATCAATAGCTATCATGTGATTTTGGGCCAGTAAATTTTTTAAATTAAACATTTAATTTTTTATTTGGGCCTTAGTAGTAAATTGAGGTTTTTAGTTTTTAATACTAAGTGTAGCAAAGTCCAATGGAACTTCCTAATTTTTTGCTTATATATAGCTGAATCAATAGCTTAACCAACAGCCATCATGTGATTTTGGGCCAATAATTTTTTTTTAATTAATCATTTAATTTAATATTTCGGCCTTAGTAGTAAATTGAAATTTTTAGTTTTTAATGCTAAGGGTAGCAAAGTCCAACAGAACCTTCAAATTTTTGCATAGATATAGCTGAATCCATTGCTTAACCGATAGCCATCATGTGATTTTGGTCCAGTAAAATTTTTTTAATTAAACATTTAATGTTATATTTCCGCCTTAGTAGTAAATTTAAATTTTTAGTTTTTAATGCTAAGGGTAGCAAAGTCCAACAGAACTTCCAAATTTTTTGCTTAAATATAGCTGAATCCATAGCTTAACCGAGAGCCATTATGTTATATTGGTCCAGTAAAATTTTTTTAATTAAACATTTATGTTTATATTTCGGCCTTAGTAGTACAATATTGAGATTTTTAGTTTTTAATGCTAAGGGTAGCAAAGTCCAACAGAACTTCCAAATTTTTTGCATAGATATAGCTGAATCCACAGCTTAACCGATAGCCATTATGTGATTTTGGTCTAGTAAAATTTTTTTAATTAAACATTTAATTTTATAATAGTAGTAAATTGAGATTTTTAGGCCTTAGTAGTAAATTGAGATTAGAAATACTATAAGGGAAGCAAAGTCCTATAGAACTTGCTAATTTTTTGCATAGATTTAGATGAATCCATAGTTTAAACGATAGCCATCATGTGATTTTGGGCCAATAAATTTTTTTTAATTAAACATTTAATTTTATATTTCGGCCTTAGTAGTAAATTGAGATTTTTAGGTTTTAATACTAAGGGTAGCAAAGTCATATAGATCTTCCTAAATTTTTGCAATTGTGTTCTTGGGCCAGTAAACCAATTTTAAATAAGCAACTAATTTTATATTTTGGTCTTATATCACAATAACTTTGTATAAAACCTGATCAACTTAATTCCCCTAAGTGTCATTATTTGAGTAGCGATAGTTGCAGTTTAGTACTGCTTTAGTAAAATATTCATCCCGTTGTGTGCCCACGTGAAGAATTTACTAAAATCAGACTAAAACAATTTTAATAAAATATAGTATAAACTTCATAGGCATATGCTCCAAGGTAATGTTGAATTTTTCGATGAAATTTATTTATACGGTTAATACTCCTTCCAAATTGCAACAATTCCTCCTCAGGTGTCTTTAAGTAAAATACTTTGCTGGTGGCAAATAATATTGTCAAGATTTAGAAGTAAAATATATCTAGTAAGCTTTTAAGTACAGCAAGACAATCCCATTTCTGTGACATTCGAGTAAAATGGTTTGATTCAAAAGCTTTATAAACGAAAGCTTATATTATAATACCAAGTTTTCTAGTAAAATGGTTTGGTTTGACTAAAAGCTCTTGATAATTTACATTGAGAACAAATATACTAAGTTGTCCCTAAATTCCGTTGCCCTTTGGAAAGTCGAATTTCTGAGTAAAATGATTTGGTTTAGAAAGCTTCCTAATTGAAAGCTCTTAAAACTAATAGTTCTTGACATTTTATGCAAAATAAAACATTTTAACAGAAACTATTTTTGAAAAAAATCACAAATATTAAGTTCACACCCAAAAGGTACAATTTAATTATCAAGCTTAAAGCTCATTGAACACAAATATTCCAAATTTATCCTAAATACCAACTTCCTTTATAATATTAAATTTTACAGTTAAAAGGTTTGGTTGAAAACCTCTTAAAACTAAAAGCTTTTTATGATTGATGATTAACTTTGAGAACAAATATTCTAAATTTTAGCGAAAATTCCGTCACCTTTTGTAAAATCGTATTTCCGCGAGAAGCTTGAAAAAAAAATTGAATTGAAAGCATCAAACAATTTTTGCAAATACATATTTTATGCTTATACAATTTTTTAACAATACTTACGGATAATTCGATATTTCTCAACTTTCAAGAATATTCAAGATATACTTTGAAAATCCGACATTTTTGAGATTATTTCGAAATTTTTGATTTTTTAAAAATTATATTCGAAATTGGTGATGCTTTATCGATATACTTAGAAATCGTCAGAGCATTGAGTTGCAAGATGCTTCGTGTCATTTACTCTCAAAATCAGATACTTTTAATTAATGTAAGACGAGACGATAGACGAAGAAGAGCATTAGATTGTTTTTCATAAATTTGTGTTATTTGGTTTTTTGTTTTATTACGTACTTGCACCCAAAATATCATTAATTTCCTTTCACATAAGCTTACGATTATTCCCTACTAAATCAAATTTATCTTTTTACTACACTATTTTAATCCGTTTAACATTCATATTTACGTGCGTAGAGATTTTTCTTAGATAATTTTTTAACCGAGTGTTATTTGGATACATTCTTAATTTTTAGAAAATTTTTAAGGTTTATTAATTTTACACAAAAGATAATAATTCATCCAGGGCTTCTTGTTATAGGGGAAAGTAATTCTATCGTTGGAAAATTAAAGATGGGAAACAAAATTTTTTAACAAAATATGGAATGCTGTTTTACAATTTTTGTCATGATAAACAAGGTCCCAGTTTTCAACTAGGAAACGATTTCTACGTTTGTCTTAATTTGCTTTAGAAATATTTTCACTATAAGATGTCACAGATCTATTCAATTCTTGCCAAATATTGAGTGTAATTAACATACTAAGAGTATGAGTACATGATAGTTTTCTAGTTGGATTATTTGACACACTGAGGAATCCATATGATGTAAGCATTGTTTGGTAGTTAAAACAGCAAACGATGTTTAACAGATTTATATTAAGATCACCTAAGATCACTATGTTATTATGGTTAATTGTTCCCAGCAAATTATCGAAATCATTTAAAAAATCGTCAAGGTCACTATTACCAAAACGGTAAAAACAAAGAAAAATCGAAAAACTTTTTCCTAGTTAAATGTCCAAATGTTCAAACTAAGAACGTCAGCTGAACTCCAATTACAAGTATAACATGATAAAATGTTAGATTTTTATGTATAAATACATCAACTCCACCAGCGCGGTAATTATCGTTATAGCATACTTTAAAGTTGTAATTAGGCAAATGAAATTCTGTACTTTCGTTCGAATAAATTCAAATTTCAGGAACAAAAATCAAAATAGGTTGAGTTTTCAGGCTGGCTATAAACATACTAAACATATCAAAATTTGCTCTTAAACATCGCCAAATCCTGGAATTACCGTGAGTTCACAAATCAAAGTTCGTCCTTTCAGTTTTTAGGCTAATTTCAATATGGTTTTTAGGGTGGAGTTCATAGAAGGATCCAAACACCCAACATTGCCCATTAGATGTAGCAATCTCTGAAATTTACTTCACTTTATTATATCATTGTCTAGTAAAATAATATGAGATTGAAGTATGTGCCCAAATGCTTCAAAACGGCCCAAATAATTATGTTGAAGAAACCAGGTAAACCAGACGAAGAAGTAACATCATACAGACCAATTTCACTGCTTCCGACCTTATCAAAGCTGTTTGAAAAGCTACTACTAACACGTCTAAAGCCAATGATACATGTTCCTGATTTTCAATTTGGATTCAGGAATAACCACTCCACAATAGATCTAGTCCATCGAATAACTACGGTAATAGAGCAAGCGTTAGAAGAAAAGAAATATTGCCCCGCCGTATTTCTGGATGTATCTCAGGCCTTTGATAGGGTTTGGCACGAGGGATTGACATTCAAGATGAGCAAAATGCTACCACAAAACTATTGCCAGCTGCTTGAATCATACCTCTCTGATCGCAAATTCAGAGTCATCCATGAAGAAACATGTTCTGACTTTTATCCAACGCTAGCGGGAGTTCCGCAGGGAAGCGTATTGGGACCTCTCCTCTACCTTATCTACACTGTGGACATACCTACAACGAATAAAACATTCATCGGCACGTTCGCTGACGACACTGTAATTATGTCAGTAAACGAATCACAACCAAGGGCAGTGGAAAATCTTCAACGAGCAATGAACAACGTTATTAAATGGGCAATTGACTGGAAAATAGTGCTTAATGAGCTCAAATCAACCCATGCGACATTTACGCTCCGACACAAAAATAACAGTCTACACATATACCTCAATGGGGTGCAAGTGCCGCAGGCTGAATCGGCTAAATACCTTAGTCTGCATTTAGATTCAAGGCTCAACTGGAAACATCATGTGAGACAAAAAGCTGAACAGATACGATTAAAACAACGTCAAATGTACTGGTTAATTGGGCATCATTCCAAAATGAACTTGTATTGCAAAAGACTAGTCTACCAGACTATCTTCAAACCAATATGGATGTATGGTGCGCAGCTATGGGGTTGTACTCATAAATCCAATAGAAACATTATACAACGTAGCCAAAATAAATTTCTTCGAATGGTCAACAACGCTTACCGATTTGTGACTAACAGGGAAATACACAATGATCTAAAAATACAATTGATAGACGACGTCATCCGCGAATGTGCCATTAACCCTTCATTACTAACCTCGGTTTTTACCTACTTTCTACATGGGTGTTTTCCACCCATTACTTAATAGTCATTTATATCGCGAATGAACCACAAACATCACCAATTGTTGTTATTTTCGTTAATTTCATCAATAACTCAGTATCATACAGAAAAAAACAGTTTAATTTAATAGTTCAACCATTTTATTACAAAAATATATAAATAATTCAATATTTTATTTAAAAAAAACTTAAAAATGGCAAAGGTTCAGGAACTTTTATCACAGACCTAGACTTTTATAACCACAGGTATGAAAGAGGCATTTTAAAAAAGCTGAAATGATAATCAAAATTAAATTAGTACAACAAATTTTCGCTGTAGACCAAATATTTGGAGAACAATTCGGTTGAACTGAACCGATTTACCATACGTTTTCCCTCTCAAAATTGAAATTCATCAAAGGATGCAGAGTTTTCTGGATCCTGTAAGCCCATTGGCTCATGGCACTGTGTGCAAAGTGTGATCGTATGACTTCCACAAATGAATTTGTCACACTGATAACACTTTTTTTTTGTTTTGCGGTCGCTTTTGTAAGAGCATACTTGGCACCGACTCTGTTTTTCAACTTTTGGTTTCTTCGACGCAGGGGGTTGGTCGTTGGTATTTTTAGTTGCAAATTTTAAACAGCTTATTTTCAAATTGTGGTTCAGTCTCTTGATTTTACCACGCCTGTCGCTTTGTGCTTGGATTAGGCTCATTGCAAGATCTTTCATAAACAATGATCGTTTTTTGTACTGGAGTGGTGGATTGTCGGTCGACAATAATACGATGCGGGCATTTATGCTTGATACGTTCAACAGACAAAAGAATATTACAAGGGGTCAGCGACGTGCGTTTCTCGTAACATTGTAGGTAGCACACAGCTGATCTGTATTGTCAACCCCTCCTTTTGTTTTGTTATAGAAATGAATTATTTCTGGTAGCATTTTGGGCCTACTGATAATATTATTACCGGTATGTAGTGTCGAGAGGAGCAAGACACACTTGTTTCTTTTTGCGACATAAGATAAAATTGTAGTATTTTTTTGGTGGCCAAACGTTGTTGAATGTAATTCACGGCCTTTCGCAATTGTAAATAGTTGAGGAAAAAACGTTTTATTTTTCCTTACTGTGCCGACTAGAGTAGTTCTCTTCTCCAACAAATCTTTGGCCAATGGATAGGTTGTGAACCAATTATCGGTTGTAATATTCCGGCCAGCAAATTGAAGATGTCGTGTAATTCTTTGAAGTATTTGTTCAGGTTTATTGCATAAATTGAATGGTCCTGGTGGTTGTTGTCCGCAATATATTTCCAGTTTCAATGTATAAAATGTGGTTGCATAAACAGCGGAAAAGATTTTAAGTCCATATTTGGCTGGTTTATTAGGGATGTATTGTTTGAAGCTACACCGACCTCGAAAGCTTTCCAATTTTTCATCAACAGTAACATAGCATCCCACATTGTAATTTTCGTCGCAGTTTTTTTTGAAATGTTCAAACATTTCTCGTATAGGTGCTAATTTGTCAAGTTTCCGACGTTCTGCTCTAGTTTCCACATTATAAAATCTAATACTGCGCAGTAAAAATTGGAATCTTAAGTAACTCATTGTGGTGTTGAATATTTCCAGTCCGGTACCGTCACTGGCCCATAGATCTCGAACGTAAACATGGGATGATTTGTGTAGCCCACATAAGTACAATAAGCCCAGCAAGCTATTTACTTCAATACCATCGGTAATCCGCGCATGTTTAACATCTTTATACTTTGATTGATTTTTTCTAATGAAAATGTTGGTGTTTTCAACAATAAGGTCTACACAGGAAAAGAACCGCTGCCAACTTCCTTGTGGTGTTTCAACATTTTTAGATTTATCTGTCAAGCTTGATGTAACCATGAATATATTCTCCGACCTCGGTCTCCGTTGCACGAATGGGGTTTTCCGCCAAATCGATCCATCTTTCCCTTTAAAATTATTTATTACATCGGAATCTGCATCAAGGTTTTTTTCATCATAGTCTAATTCTTGCTCCGTTTCAGTATCATGCTCGCTACGTATTTCCACATCCTCTTCATTTTCACTAACTTCGCCTCCAAAAGACTCTTCCTCACTATCTAGTTCTTCTAGAATTGCTCGAAGCCTTGCCTGTTCTTTTTCGTAACTGCACATTTTATATTATATTTATTATCCCCTAAAACATTAGGTAGGGAATTATTTTGGCACGTAAAATAATATATATAAAAAAAAAATTACCCGTTTAATAACTCGGGTCGAAATTACTCAAAAATGTATATTTATAACAACTAACCTGGGTATGAATTACCCAAATTTATGAAAAAAAAAAAATTGTTTAATTAATAACCTGGGTGTAAATCACCCAATCAGTTTCTAAAATTGAAGTTGTGCATTCGTTGAATGACAAAACACTACTAAATAATAAGCAAAACAAAGAGAAATATGTTGAAATAAAATACATAGTGGTCTGAAGTTGGTAAGGATTGATTATCATAGGATTTTGCTGTGGTGAATTCAAATTGGGCGTATTCCACCCAGAGGTTAGTAATGGAGGGCTAAACATGAGAAGAGGCTTCTTAACCACACCAACGTCGAGGCCGCACAACTACTGGACAGTACAAACGAAGTAAGGCGGCTCAAACGAATCAAACCACATGAGCTAACCGTACGAATATTATATCTTAAGGGAACTGGATACTGGTCCAGCAGACCCACACAAGTTTATGCTTATCTCATAAGTACTAATGTCAACCTTACTAATGAATTAATAATGTTTAAGATTGTAGTAGCCATATCAATAAAGATGTTAAAAAAATAAAAAAAAAAGTAAAATAATATGAATCAATGATCACTGGAAGGCAGTGCTCAATAGCGTTAAAAGTTTCAGTCAACTCATTAAACACTCACTTCAGTAAACTTTTGACCTTGCCAATCCATAGAAAAATTAAAAATGCATGAAATGCATTTTCAGGAGAATAGAAAAAGGGCTTAAAAATAAACAAAGGCTTGAAAGTTTTAATATTCCATTAACCAGCTAGATATTTCACTAAATACAATGAAAGGAAATTCAATGAAAATTCTTTGCTAAGAAATAAGCCATCTTACTAGAAAAAAAAATTAAAATTAAAATTAAAAATTTCCGAGATTTATAATAAACGAATATATTGCAACGAAAGCGACTATTGGTTTAATAAATAATGGTCAATATGCATTCCCTGCGATAATTAAAATTAATGCTTCTGATAATGAATTTCTGTAGCGTAACTAGTGGTTTTAGGGTGATTGAACCAGCTTTTCCCCAACAAAGATACTGTAGTTTAAACGTGAACCAGCACAAGCATGGTAAAACCCAGGAGTAACAGATTTAGGACAAAAAGCATGTACAATCGAGGCCAATACCCAGATATTTAAAGGTAAACACAGCTTCTAGTTGTACGCAACACCCATCACAATTAGAAAAATTACAATTACTCGAATGGTAGCAAATAACAATTTGCTACTAATAATATAACATCAGTTTTTACACTCAAAATCATTGAGTGTTAACTTTCAAATCTACAAGTGGTACCACAATAGCCATATCATATGCAAATACAATAATCTTACCCTTCAACTTCAATTTAAAAATATCCTTAATATAAATTAAAAGTAGTAAGGATGCAAGAACTCTGAGCCTTGTGGTACTCCGTGAAAAATATTAAATGATGCACTAAATGTACTCCCTTATTTAAAAATGATTCAAACCAATGGTGGGATGCTCCCCTAAAGCCAAGATAAAACAATTTATTTCACAGTCAGCTATGTGATCCACCATGTCAAATGCCTTTTCAATGTCAATAAAATACTGCCAACCACTTTTTTTGTTATTTAAATTTAAATGTACACGGTTAAGAAACTTAACCAAAACAGATTCAGTATTCTTTCCTAAGCGAAAATCATGTTGAGACTGACTTAAAATATCCAAACGACCCAGAAAGTTTTCAACACGTACTTTCCTCGCCTTTTCGAATTGTTTAGCAATGGGTCGAAAATGGAATAACCACCACCATTTTTAATAGATCTGGAGCAACACCAGTCATAAAACAAATGTTAATGATGAGTGTAAGAAACGGAGTTGTAGTTTGAAGAGAAAAATTTAGCATATTTGAACTAATTCCAGTTTTATGTTAATAACGTTATTATTTCTCAATTATGTAATGAAAAATGTATCAGAAATAACCGAACCAGAATAACAGCTAAAACTTGATCGAAAGTTATGGGCGAGTGAAATATTTCGACGATATTAGTTAATATTATTACCATGTAGAATTTTATCAATGACTGAATTAGTTAAAATTTTATTAACAACTCCTATTTGTTTTAGCCAAATCCAAAGTTGCGACAATATTTACTAATTCAATTTGAGTTAAAGAATGATCACTTAGTGACACATTATGTATACCGAAACATTTAAATTTGATAGATCAATTTTACGCAGCCGAGGATAACAGTGATCAATGCACTTGGAGTTAAATAGAACACATGACCTTACATAGATAAGATTCTCAAAATTCGAAATTTTAAGGTTTTTGGATTATTCTGGATTTCCGGAATTGAACATTGGCACCGATGTTCTGGCATAGAGTTATTCGCGATTCTTAGTGTTTGTTTTAAAATGTACTCTAAATGTACTCGTATTCGAAATTTTTCGGAAATAATCAAAATTTATTGTGAATAATCGTGTGTTTCAATGTTAGAACTTAGGATGATTGCTGATGGCTTAACTTTGTTAGCTCAAAGAGTTGGTGAGGAAATATCCAAAAAATAATTTTGATTTGCGTGTTTATTTTATATTGAAAAATCTAAATTTGTTTACTCAAGTACTAAATGGATTGCATTCATGGAGTAAACTGTATTCATATTCCGTAACTTCCAATGCGATAATTGAACAATGAATATTTCATTTCTCTTTAAATATCAATATTTTATATAAACACGGTTAGCAAATACGGTTAGTCCTTTTAACTAAGCTCACATAAAATTTTTCCCCATCCTATTTATTTTGCCTCGGAAAGTATATATGTACATAATTAGAGTTCAGGGGTTTCTTGCTATTTGACCGGCGACGTTCATACTGAAAAATCAACTGTGCCCTGAGGATTGGGCCACCTGAATAATATACAAATATTTAATTGTTAGACGATATAAATCATATTGTCAAACAACTTTAAATAATTTTCAATATATATGGTATATATCCAACGCTAATATAACTATTAATTTAAAATTATAAATATTTTATTTATTCATGGTGTAACCTTTTTTGCACCAAACTCTCAATTCATCGATCAAATGACCTCTCAAACCACCTCGATTTACTATATAGATTTCTTATATTTGAATTGTGTAAATTTTTTCATCATCATCGCACCATCACCATACATCTCTTCTACATTTGAATGCCTTTTTTCATATCTTCTTCAAATGAACTTTCACCCTTTGTTCGAATTATTTTAATTTAAAAATTGAAGTTGAAATCTAAATAAATTGATTAGATTCGTTAATATTTTGTTGTTGTTGTTGTTTTTGTGTGAACATACATATTAAATCGATCGTTTGTGTATTTTTTTATATATACAAATGTATACAATCAATCGATCGATCAATTGATCTTTATTTGAAGAAGAAAACAAAAATTATTTTCAGTTTGAGCCATCATTAATTTATTTGAAAGTTGGCAATCTATAATTTTTGTTTTAAAAATAAGGTGGCTGTGCGGAGTCTTTCGGAATTTCCAATAATAAAATAATTAAATTGCAATATGCATAACTATATGATTTCATAATCTTATTCGTTTAATTTTAAATTGACACAGTTTCCATGTGCCATACAATAAACAACGGTTAGATGCCACCTATATAATAAAAAAAATTTCTAATTATTCCATCAAAAGCGCGTTTATCAACTCAACTTTGAAAAATTTCGATTAAATTAATAAAATCAATAGAGTTAATAATGATGTAAATATTCGATTTTGAATGGTTCCATTGTAATTGATCAAGGCGACGTTTATGTACAAGAGAATACAAAATAGTTTTTTTTTTAAATATCGTCTCTATTTAAAATGTTACCACCCCACATATGCCCCGATTTTTATATATATAGACATTTATGGCCTTACGGTATTACAATTGATCATATAATATTCACATTAGGTAGAGATCGACAGATGAAATTTTTTGTATATTTAATTATTTATAATAAAATTGATTGTCGTCATCCAAATGATGATCATCATCAAAAAAGATCATCGAAAGGTGATGTTTGATTAATGATATGATCATTTGAATCGATCGACAGAAGAAACTTAAAAAATAAATCGATCGTGTCTAAATAATATACATATACATAAATGTGAAAGGCGCATATGTACATATTTTTCATGTCCTTGGAATATACTACGACACTATACTCTATTGGATATTATGAGAAATTGTGTTTTTCATTTTTCGTGCGCGCATTTAAATTGGCGATAAATGTATTAACAATGTTATGTCTTATTGTTTTCAATAATGCATGATGCTGTATAGAGTTTTTAAATCTTATTTTCTCGTTGACCAAATCGAGATGCTACACAAGAAAAGACAACAACAGCAACAACAAAATAAGATGACAAATTAGAAATTACTATTATTGTTGTTGGTCATTTTTCGCTGCATCTTCTTCTTCTTCTTATTTTTATTATTTATATTTTTTTTATTTTCATTTTTTTGGTTTTCTTCTTGTTTTTCTATATATACATACATACGAGTACATACGATCGTTTCTGATAATTTTTCTTGAATTCAATTTCCTCATTTAAATGAAATTTTTTTATTTTATTTTTCATTTCAATTGGAATGGAATTTCAATGGTTATTGGAATTAATGTATTAATGTATTCATTTTTAGAAACGAATTACATATACTCGTTTATACAAAAAAAAAAAAGAAAATCATTACCTTACATTAGTAAAGAGTTTAGAGTGATCACTTAATTGTAAGCTTTGTGGAATATTAGTTGATCGTTATAATTCCCGGGGATAAGCAGCCGTTTTATTAAATTTTATTTCTCGCGCAAAGATTTATATTGAATTTGAAAAAAATACAAAAACAGTTACGATCCCAAATCAAAAGATCAAAGATCGCGATCATCACATCACAAGTTATTTCTTTTATTTATTATATTGTCTTATAAAATTGATTTCTTTTTTCTTTTTAGATGTATTTTGATTGAAATTCGATTTTAATTTGTAAATAATTTGATTTGAATAGAATTAACATTTATAATTTTCTTCTCTTAAATTTATTTGTAATTATGTTGTTGAGATTTCATTATTTACATATATAGATATAATTTAATTTTTTTTTATTTGATTTTCTTTACTTATACTACCTATATAATAATAATGTAATGTAATATAATCGAGAAGAAATTGATGAGTCAATAAAAAAATTTAATTAATTTTTGTTTGAAATAGAATTTTAATTATTTTAAATTTAAAATACATACATACAATTCAAAACAAATTAAAATAACATAACATTAAGCGATCATGCAATTATTTATTAAGTGATCGCATAACGAAATTACTTTTTATTATAGGTTTTTTGATTTGATTGAGTTTAGAGAGATTTTTGTGTTATTATGTATATGATGTAAGGTGATAATGTAGATTAAATAAGGTTTTACTGTAACCTAATTATTTATATAATTAAGCTATACCAATAGGGAGCATTCGTCAAAATAACGCTATTTTTAGCATGAGAATGAGAAACATCATGCTTATTTATTATATGGCAATAAAATTTTACCAATTGATGCAACATTTGGAAAAACTAACGCATTCGTAAAGTAACGCCAGGCCCGCCTTACACTCTTTTTACATATAACAAAACCGAAGGATTGGAAAGGGTTAGTAGGTTTTATAGAATTGACCTGGTTAATGACACCTGTTTAGCCAATAGTTAGTAATTTGATAGTACACAATATAATAAACAATTAACACTAAACAATGCAATACAAAGCTAGACCATTTGATACTTGAAGTTCTGGAGGGCTGATTGATTCTATAGGAATTCATTTTGGAAATCAAAATTAGTTTAATAATGCCGATAGCTTAGTTTAATAATGCCGATTTAAGACTTTACAATGACAACACAATTCAAGTATATTAATTATTCCTTAAAAACAGAATCGAACCAGCTCCCAATTAATTGTCAATCTAAAATTAAAAATTTAAATCAGATTCAGCTGGATATTCGAAAACAGAAATACAAATAATAAATAATAATTCCACTATTATACTAATTATTACCTAACAAACTAAATAATTAGCACACACTTCTACTCCTCGACGACACTCAACTGCATCCTTCACTCCTACACTGCTTCCCCTTTACCCACTGTATCTTTATACCAAATGTTCCAGTGCTAACCTAAATCTATTCTAATTGTATATCATTAACACCGTTGAATATACGTTTCGAACCACTAACAATTCGTTTCAAGTTTCACTTATTATAACTCACAACAATTCGATTCTCACTTATTTCTGCTGCCGTAGAACATGCAATCACCAAACATCGATGACAGACATTTTTCAAGGAAATGGCCAGGTGTAATGGTCTCGTATGATGTGTCGTTATCGAACTGGTGTACCAATGGCCGCGAATTGAGCACAGCCTCTATTTGACACAACAACGTAGACATTTCTTCAAATGGTAAATTGATTGCTTTCTTTAAGTGGGTCCTGACGGACTTGACGCCCGACTCCCAAAAACCACCAAAATGCGGAGCTAGAGGAGGAATAAAATGCCATGTAATTGAATAAGTTGCTGTTAATTTACTAATTTCAGTATTGAATTCATCTGAGCTTGTGGCCTGCAATATCTCACGCATTCCTCCGTTATGTATTTATGCAAGTCTCTTTAATTTCTCCTGTGCCCCAATAAAATTTTTTGCGTTGTCACTATACATATTATCAGGAACACCCCTTCTGCTGACAAATCGTTTTAAGCATGATATAAATGCATTCGTCGTTAATTCTGTGACCATCTCTAGATGAATTGCTTTTGAATTGCCCCTTTGAAAATTTGTCACCCCTGCCTCTTTTGCTTGCGATGGAAATAGGTCCGGAAATAATCAATTCCGCTATTTACAAATGCTCGAAACCCGGCTACCCTTGATGTTGGCAATTGACCCATTATTTGTTACGGGGATACTGCCTTATACCGGCGACAAATGACACACTGTCGTGTAACTTGGTTAGCTATGCTGCGCCCATGAACAACCCAATACTTTTGACGTGACATATGAAACGTTAATGCTGTGCCTGTATGTAAATTCTTTATATGAATATATCTCATCAATAACTTGCTAAAATTGCTTGATTTCGGCAACTATATTTGGTGTTTTGTGTCGTATTCCAGTAATGAATGTTTTAAGCGTCCTCAAACCCTCAGAATGCCATCACTGTCTAAAAAAGGTGACAATCGTTTTATTGATGACCTCGTAGATATCTCCTGATTCGTTTGCATCGCCTTGATTTCATCTCCGAAATATACGCTTTGTACGTGTTTTATAATTGTCATCTCAGCATGATTGAGCTCGCTTTTCGTTAAATATGGTATATTATTTTTACTGCATTTACTACCTATGCATCTAGAAATAAATCGGAAAATTGTAGCTACCACACGAATCAACTGACTGAATGATGATTTTGAGTCTAATAATGTTTGCAGGACACTATTATCGTCGTTGTTCACTACCAGATTTACTGATACTCGCATTTCTTGATTTATATGGTCGAATGTGTTGATATCAGTACCATCCGTGTTAAAGTTGTAAACTACCTTGGGAGACTTGAGCCAATAATTTCGCAGGATACTCTCCCCTGGAACATAAGTCAGCAGGATTTTCCTTTGACTTAAGGTAGCCCCAAATATTCCTCGGACATATATTAATAATTTCCCTTACCCTATTAGCGATAAAAGGTTTCCATTTCGACGGATGTGCGCTGAGATATGCCAGAACGACTGATGAATCAATCCATGCCTTCATTGTTCTTATAGGAATGTTTATTGACGAAGATACTGATTTTAATAATTTCTCCAATAAAAGGGCGCCACACAACTCCAGCCTAGGTATTGTGATAGTTTTAAGTGGAGCGACTCTCGTTTTGGCGGTGAACATATTTGTAACAACCGTTCCATCTATCTCTATACGCCTGGTATAAACTACTGCCCCATAAGCCGTTTTGCTGGCATCGCAGAATCCGTGAATCTCTATCTTACCACTACCCATCCACCTCGGTATTTGCAATTTGCGAAACCCTTGAAATTCAGTTTGTAGTTTTCTCCATTTATTCTGGATTTCAGCTGGTCGTCCCAGTCCAAGTTTTTTATCCATAATTCTTTTAAAATTGTCTTTGAGATGATCAGACTTGGGGCGAGTCACCCAAGTGGATCAAATACCTTTGAGGCTTCGGATAAAAATCTTCGTTTCGTTATATCTCCACCTCCAAACTCCTGTAGCTCGAATGTGAATGCGTCTATGCTTGGAATCCATTTGACACCCAATAACTTCAAAGGGCTGTCGCGGTCGAATTCTTTAAAATTATCCCTATTTGGTTGATTCGCCATCTCACAATTGCACACCCATTTTCGCCCAGCTGAATCCAAAATTTTACTGACCTTCAATACTTTCAATTTTTCGATCAGGTCCGCACCTGACAGGAAATCATCCACATAAAAATCACTTATAATGGCTCCCTGCCTCAGGATATTCCTTTAAATTCTCCGACCCCTTTAGGCATCTAGTAGCTAGAAAAAGAGCGGACATAGTTCCGTAAGTTACTGTATTTAGACAGTAACGCCTAAATTCCTGATCAGGATGCTCCCGTCATATAATCTGTTGGTATTGCCTATCTGGTTCTTCTATCTGTATTTAGCGATACATTTTTTCAATGTCTGCCGCCATCACGTACTTGAATTTTTTGAACCTTAAAAGTATGTCCCAAAGACTGGATTGCACGACTGGACCACATAATAAAATATCGTTGAGTGATACTCCCGAATTTGTTTTGCATGATCCATCGAAAACTACGCGGACTTTGGTTTTCATGCTGCTTAGTTTGACAAAAAATATGAATGTTCGGTTATCGTTTCACCATGCCACAGTCTTGACATATGGTTGAGATCTTCGTATTCCTTCATGAATTTCACATACTTCGTCTTTAAATCTGGATCATGCGTTAGTCTGCGTTCGGTTGACATGAATCTTTTCTTTGCAATCCCATACGAATAGCCCAATTTTCCTCTATTAGGTTTAAATAGAACACATCAGTGCTTATTGATTCACTGTTTGAAAATCTTGAGCTAATTTGAACAGTGGCGCTATAAACATTGCTAGTGCTTACGCCTGATATTTTGACTCTGCAATTGGTTCTTGTTAATTGCAATTTATTCGCTAACTCCTCATCGATGATAGTGACTTGTGACCCACTATCTAATAAAGCACGACAATACACTGAACACCCGCCACTACCGTGAATTCTCACTACCGCCGTTGGTAAAATTGATTGATTCACAGACGCATTCAGCTGCGCATTTATATGACTAGATGTTGGTTCGATTTCAAACTTTTCGGTATTCTTTGCATTTGATTGTACACTTTCACTAGCACAAAGTAACGTATTGTGCCTTCTGCCACACCTTTTACAATTTGAGCGGATTCTGCAACTTGCTGCTTGATGACCTTTCCTCAAACAACTAAAACATAATTGCTTTTCGGCTATCAAACTTCTTCTATCAGCACTGCTTAATTTGGAGAAGTCATCACAGTTATAGAGAACGTGTTCCTTTGAACAACACGGACATTGATTTTTAGCGATGACGGAGGAAAGGACAACAGCCTTCTTGTGCGGTGGTTTTTTATGATCAGATAACTCTACTGTTTCCAATGAATTGACTCGCTTAGTTATGAATTCCAGAAATTCCTTTATGGTTGGATAGTCTTTGTCGTTTGCCAGTGCCCATGCTCGTTTGGTTTCAATATCACATTTCTCTAGCAATAAATAAATCAGCCAACAATCTCTTTGTTTTGTTTCGTCGCCCAATGCTTCCAAACCTCTAAGCACTTCATCTGATACATCTGCCAAATCATGTAGCTTTGAGGTAATTCCGTTATTGGTTGCTTGATTCATGAAATGTTTTATGAGGGTTGTCACAATCTGTTGTTTATTGTCGTATCGGTTAACTAACTTTTTCCAGGCACCTTCGTAATTCTCTTCTGTAACTAATACATGTTTTAACAGTGACGCAGCATCATCAGTAAGATATCCCTTGAGATATTTGAATTTATGAATTTTTGGCATCGATGTATGGTGAATTGTGACTTCAAATAAATTCTTGAATGCTGGAAAATCTGATATTTTCTCCGAAAATTTAGGTATCGATATAGGTGGTAATCGCACATCCTCCTTTTGTATAAAACTTCGATCAGGAATGCCTTCTATTAACTCCCCTTGCTGTTCCGTAAATTTTGAGAACGACTCATTAAATTCTCTATTAGGTAAAGTCTCTTTCGACATCCAAGATCTTATTTGCTCATTTAATTTTGCCTTTACGTCCACGAATCTGGTTTCTATGTCCGGCATTTCTGATTCTTGGTCCAATAATGCTAACGCCGAATCTGCGTCAGCAAAATTAATGAAAGCCTTTTCTAGTAGATCCATTCGCACCATCAAAATATCCAATTGGGTGTCTTTTTTTAGATTGGATACGAACGTTTCTGCTCGTGTAATGAAACCTTTTGCTTGACCACGTTTACGATTAAGTTCAGTAACTTGCGCCATTTTGACGATTTAATGTTTTGCACTTTGACCCACAATTCACTATAAGCTTTTCGTTCACAAAAAATTTGTATGTTTTGACACGTCACAATTAATTACCGTACCCAAACTTGTTAAGATGACCGATATGTCGCAAACTTGCACGTGATTATTTACCATAATTTATCCGTAACTTTCTGAGTAATCCGACTGTATATTGAAATTCTGATAGATACTTTGTATCGCAAAGAGTATTGATTATAATTTAATCGCAATAGATTGGTGTTACGCAACCAACTTTTGTATAATTTATTAAACAAACTGTAACCACATATCCGGCTCGAAGGACCAAAATGTATATCACTATCGCCGTTGAATATACACGTTTCGAACCACTAATCGATGGACCATCTGTACGACTCTGACACAGTACACAACAATTCGTTTCAAGTTTCACTTATTATAACTCACAACAATTCGATTCTCACTTATTTCTGCTGCCGTTGTACATGCAATCACCAAACATCGACGACAGGAAAAGTATTGCTCCAAACAAAAAAAAACTGTTGCTTCGTTAATAATTACAACTTTATTCTTAATTTTGATTTGATGTTCGCTCATCAGTGGCTGGTTGTCAAGAGAAAAAATATAAATTTTTACCCAAAAAATATTACATAATTAATTAATTCGTTACAATGTTGGTAGATGTCACTAATGAAAACAATATAAATTGAGCTAACAATAATTGCAATAGAACGCACTCACAAATTAAACTGAGCTAACATAATGTTTTGTTTTTTCATCACACGAATGCATTGACAGATTTTATAACTACTGTCATTTCATCAACAATCAACAAATAATAGAAAAACAAATAATTAAAATATAATAATTTGGATAATAAAAATATAACACTAAGCTGGATATAAACAAGATAAGTATTCTAATACAATGCAATTATTGAAATCTTAAACATTAAACTACTTTTCTAGGTTATGTTTTGTAAACAACAGAAATTATTTAATCTACAAGTAATAGTTACTGAAGATAAGTATAGATTTACGTTAAATTAATAGTTTGTATCTTGTGATTAATACTAAGTTTTTTGTTCCTTTCAAGTTCTCCGAACACTAATGTAATTTGGTTTAAAGTAGCTTAAGAAACAAACATAATCCCTTCGGAACTAAGAATCACAATTAATTACTACTTTAATTTAATCTCTTTAACGACATTAATCACTTGTTATTTAACGAAACTCAAAAATTATTTTAAATTTAAATCTCGGAAACAAATTATGAAATAATAAATAAACATTAAATAAAAAATTAAATTCCCAACTAGGAAATTAATTAAAAATTTTAAATAATTTTATAATTAGGTATATACAAATAAATAATATATTAAACAATATTAACTACAACTTAATTAATATATGTTTAATAGTACATACTAAGTATACATGAAAACACAATTTCAAAACCAAAACTAATTAAGTTCTCGTTAGAAGCTTGAATTTGTGACTTCCTAAATTTTAAATAATGCTGAAATTTTACATTCCCAATTTATCTTTTTTTAATTCTAAAATTATCAATTTTTTTTATTCTAAGTATTTTATATTTTAAAATACTTAAAATCCTTCGATTCAAAATTCTAAAAAAACATGGATCACTATCTATTAAAGGTTCATATAGTTTAGGAAAAACTTCACGTTCTTACGCCATCTCGTCTTTCCTAACTCTTAATATATTTAAATGTATTTGTGGCTGTCTCATATATTGTTCGGATTATCCAACGTTCGAATTGGGGGCTATTTGTGGATTCGATTCGAACGTATTCGACTCTTCGAAATATAAGATTCGTTTTTGATTTAAATAAGAAACGAACGAATCTGATTCAATTCACATAAGAATCCAATTTTTCGAAGAGTCGAATACGTTCGACTCGAATTCACAAATAGCCCCCTGGTTACACCATTTGAACGGTGAATTTATTTGCTATTAGGAAAAAATTCAATTTAGGGTAAAATATTTTCAAATTTTGAATTCTGAGAAAAGCTCAGTCTCTTACTGGGTAATATCCCTGACCAGAGTACGGTTTATTAAGACGAGTTTAGTGAATTTTTTGAATTTAGTTTCAGCATGTCAACCTCAAATTTAGAAACGGGTGAGCAAAAAATCTGTTATTACAATATTATCGTAGTATGATTGTGTAATGGTAAAATTGTGTGACCTTGTTACAGAATAATAGGATGATGGTTTTGATGGTTTGCTGGTATGACAGAATGATGGTATGAAGGTCCATATCAACCCAAAAATTTACTTAAAATTTTGAGCCAGTATTACTAAGTATCGGAAAACGTTCGGAAAATCCACGTATGATATTGAACATTACCATAACGGGTTTTTTGCTTACGAAACGACCAAAGCCCCTCTAACATTTCAAGTGACTATTTTATCTGCTAGGGTACATCCATACCAACCCAAAAATATACCTAAGATTTTGGGCCGGTGTTATACGTATCGAAAAACGTATGATATTGAACATTACCAGAACGGGCTTTTTGCTTACTAAACGACCAAAGCCCCTTTAACATTTCAAGTGACAATTTTTTTCTGTTAGGGTACATCCATACCAATCCAAAAATTTACTTAGGATTTTAGGCAGCTTTTCCTAAGTATCGGAAAACGTTCGGAAAATTCACATATGATATTGAACATTACCAGAACGGGAACTTTGCTTACTGTACGACCAAAGCCCCTCAAACATTTCAAGTAACTATTTTTTTCTGCTCCATCCATACCAACCAAAAAATTTACTTATGATTTTGGGCCGGTGTCTCTATGTATCGGAATACGTTCGGAAAATCCAGGTATGATTACCAGAACGGGTTTTTTGCTTACTAAACGACCAAAGCCCCTCTAACATTTCAAGTGATAATTTTTTATGCTAGGCTACATCCATTCCAACCCAAAAATATACCTAAGATTTTGGGCCGGTATTTCTAAATATCGAAAAACGTATATGATATTGAACATTACCAGAACGGGCTGTTTGCTTACTAAACGACCAAAGCCCCTCTAACATTTCAAGTGAATATTTTTTTTCTGTTAGGATACATCCATACCAACCCAAAAATTTACTTAAAATTTTGGGCAGGTTTTTCTAAATATTGGAAAACGTTCGGAAATTCCACGTATGATATATAGATCATAACCATTACGGGAACTTTGCTTACTAAACGACCAAAGCCCCTCTAACATTTCAAGTGATAATTTTTTCTGCTAGGCTACATCCATTCCAACCCAAAAATATACCTAAGATTTTGGGCCGGTGTTATACGTATCGAAAAACGTATATGATATTGAACATCACCAGAACGGGTTTTTTGGTTACTAAACGACCAAAGCCCCTTTAACATTTCAAGTGACTATTTTTTTCTGCTAGGGTACATCCATACCAACCCAAAAATTTACTTAGGATTTTGGGCCGGTGTTTCTATGTATCGGAAAACGTTCGGAAAATTCACGTATGATATTGATCATTACCATAACGGGATCAAATATACTTAGGATTTTGGGCCGGAATTTCTAAGTATCGGAAAACGTTCGAACAATCCACATATGATATTGAATATTGCCATAATGGGTTTTTTGCTTACTAAACGACCAAAGCCCCTCGACAAGATTGGCTCATACACTCAAGTTCATCCGAACCGACCCTTTTTTCATAGCTAGCTTTTCATACCACTAGCTAAGAAATTCAACACCGACATTGTCTAAAATAAAGTACAAATGTGTGTACATACACTGAAATACATAATGATAATAAACAATAAATTTCGAAAAAATACAAAATATATATTTACTTGTATTTGTGGTGTAATTTTATTATCACTGCAAATAGGGCTTGCTTTCCGGGGGGATTTCCCGGTATTGATTTTCCGGGAATTTAAGAAATTATCAGTATTCCTGTTCCCGGAAATGCAAAATCCAATTTCAAAATTTCTCAATGTCGTTTATTAGCTTAAATTAATTATAAAGTCACCGGTGAAGGTGAAGGGTACAACGCTATAAAAAATGACTCGTTATAGAGGGTAAAGAACTGGATATTATGTTAGATAGCCACATCAGCTGGAGTACTTAAAACAGTAAGCTGGAGCGTTTCTTTAATAAAAATAGCACTTATTTAGGGATTTGAAGATATATGAAATGAGGGATGAACGAATGTTGAGCAATGTCATCCAGCTACAAAATATTCTTAAACAATAAGATGAGGCGACTTTATAGCTTTATTACTTAGGAATTTAGTTTATTTTATTTAATAAGAACAGATAACCTTTGCTAACCGCAGGAACTTTAAATCTTTCAAAAGAAAAATTAGCCCAAACCCAAAAATTAGGGTATCCAAATTATTCCAGTTGCAAAGTACTCGGGTAGTCGAGTACTTGTTATTTTAATACCGGGGTTAACCGAGTACCCGGGTTTAAAATGATTTATCGTGCCCATCTTATTGTTCCGCCAGGGGCTAGATTCTGATCATGTGACAAATTTTTTTTGAGACTTCTGTAGGTTTGGTTACTAAAACGAAATTCAAACAGTTGGTTTTAAAACTCGTTATTTAAAAGAATCTGGCCCTGTTCATGGATCTTTCGATTAATAAACTACACATTTTGATTTTCATTTCCAAAATAGCGAAATTAACTCCCTTTTAATTATGAATTAATTCCGCGAGATCAATTTTTTTTTAAAAATGGCTTAAATTCGTGCGAAATTAATTCATTTTTTTGATGGAAATTAATTCACTTTTAATTATTAATCAAATCCGTCGACAAGCTTATTCATTTTTAGTTTCAAATTAAATTCGCAATGAAAATAAACTGTTGTTTGTTTTATTTATTTATACTAGTTTCACAATAATAAGTTATTTTAATTAAGATTTTTTAGTACTTTTTCATGAAGATGTAAAGTTTTTGTATAGCACTTCAGAGCGTTTTAATACTTTTAAGAGGATATAATGTATGTGTGGCATTTCAGTACAAGTTCATTTCGAGGTGTTACATTCCTTTCACTTTCAATGACAATATTTGTATTTCAACCTTCTAATTTTTGTAGCGGAATAAATTCATATTTATCGGCGAAGTTAAATTCATTTGGAAATGAATTAATTTCGTTGATATTTTTGAATTTATTCAACGTTAATTAAATATGAATACAATATGAATTAAATCTGCGACATTTAACTTTTAAAAACTGAATTAAATCCGCGCAAAATTATTTCATTGAAATGAAATCAAATGAACCTGAATCAAATTATCTTGGTAATCGATCAAATTACTTGGCTGGTTGGGTATTCGGAAAAGGATCAAAATATACGAGTACTCTAAAATCGGTATTGGATACCCTAGTTGTGGGACAAAGTAAATTATGGATGATGTTTTGTTTGGGATGAGATCAGATCCGAAACGGCCTATTTTGGAAAACAATATTCAAGTAGAACAGTGGAAGCAGACAAAGAAATAGAACTCAGTCAAAAGAAGAATACATATATACAAATTATCACACAGTGTGTGTACCCTAAACCCTGGCATGAGGAAACATATTTTTACTTCCTTATTCAAGATGTTAAATTTAAGCCAGAAATGGGATAATAACTAATTTAAAAACAACCCACCGTCAAACCCACGTCCACCGATAATGAGAGCAATTCCCCATTAGCGGGTGGTTCTGACGAAAGTTACGTCATCATTAAGCTCAGCTCCGCCAACTATTGGATATGTTAAGTAAAATCAAAGTGTTTAGTTGGGATTAAATAATTTATGGCAATGTGATTTCATTTTTTCATTTCATTTGAACATTTCAATGAACTTATTATTGAAATGTAATTATACTGAATTAAAAATTATATTTTGAATCCATTCTAATAATAATTAATTTAAAATACTTATACCTATTTTCCTCGATATCAAAAAGATTCAAACGGTCCCCATCGTTTCCGAATTATCCATTTATTGTTTTCCCTTACAATGATAATTGGCACTACACCAATATTTATTTTAAGGCCGTGTCCGAATACCGTATTAAATATTCACATGTACTACTTTTTGTCATAAAACACACTCATTCGAATTATTACAGTCGTTCCCTATGTAAATACAAATTACAAATCAATTAATTGAAAATAATTCTAATGATTTCAATTTTTTGCTAACATGTTTAAATACCTTTCATTTATTTTTAAAATGTGACAAACATTATGAGGGAATCAGCGAATCAGTAACAATTTTAAGTAAGAACGCGATATACAGAAAGTGCATGTTACTTGACCAGCGAATCTTTAATAACTTTTCGTTCAGTTCAGATGTCACTTAACAGAACGAAAATTAACGTGCAAACTAAAAGATCTTTCAGAATATATCAAAATTTTTAAAGCACACTTTTCTTAAAAATAATAAATTTTCCTATTCACATAACAATTTTAATACTGTATTTGTCATTTGTTATGGTTTCGGTGGCCGGTATGTCAAATATTCTATAAGGAAGTAATTTCGTTAAATTCTGTAACGATTCTTACTGATTCTTACGATTCTTAAAATTTTATGGATTAATATTTGGGCATTGACATACGTTTTAATAAGGTATTAGCTTAGCATACTAAATTTTCACAGAGTTGGTATACGGAATGAACTAATTCCATTATCCACTAACTCCACGTGACAGTAATTTGATTTCTTAAAATAGACAATTAAATAAGCTGGGTCCCTATTTCCGAAAACGATATGAATCTGTGTACGAAACGAAAGTCCAATTCGATCTGTAAATGCTTTGTTATTCCTGAATATGAACGTACAGTAAATTTTAATTTTTGTAGTGTAGAAAAAGGGAAATTTTGTTTTACATGAAACATCCTTAAAATAACAGTGTAAAACTAAAAATAAATGTTAATATGTCAAATTTTTGACAATAATTTAGTTTTTAATTGGATATACGTAAATAAAAGCAAATCCTCTCCATGATATAAATATTAACAGAGGTATGTTCCAATCAATCGACCAGTCGCCATGTTTCCGTTTTGTGACGTCATTTCGAGTTATATATTTCGTATCGTTGACTTCATTTCGTAACGTTGACTCCATTTCGTATCGTTGACTCCATCATTGAACAGACCAAAACCAATTCGCAAAACAATATTCAAATTAACTCAAAATGGCGTCTCGCTCCACGTGGATTCAGCTGCCAAACATCCGCGCCATGTTTGATAAATATTATTTTATATCAAGCTAAAATAATTTTATTAAATAAAAGCAAATACAAATCAATCTGTACCTATAAAAAATACATATTTCGTAAAATTTTAGTTTTATTTATTTAATTGGATCCGTTAATTAATACAACAAATTGGAGTATATATACATACATAAATTCTGTGAGATTTTGCTAAATAAAAAATATTTTCAATTAAAAAAAATTTCCTTTTAGTTTAGTAAGATCCAAAATTCTTGTGTACATCTTGCAATATTTGCTTGTTTATTTCTGATGTTGGTAACTATTCTGTCATCGAACCAGAGTTCCTCCGTGAACGTACAAAAACTGCTCAAATAAATCATACAAAAAATAAACGTATTCGTATTCAAAAATACCAAGGTACGAATTCGTAGATTTGTTGTTCGTATTCGTATTGAAAAACAAGGGGTCCAGGACATTCCATCACAGTCATTCAATTTGTATTTGGCGTAATGGTTCGTCTAATCTTTGAACTCAAAATTTTCTGTATTAATAACAAAACGCAACTTTTATGCCAACATTTTTATTTAATCTTTAATATAATCTCCTTTTAACTCAATACAGGCGTTGTTCGTGTTTTTGATTGAGCGAACGCCGCACCCCACAATGTTTAGCTTTTTCACCTGCAAATATCCATGGAAAATATTTTCTGTATACGTTCTTTTGAAATGTTTACGATATTATGGATTTTTTCAATTATTTGTGGTGTTGTTACCTCTTTTCGGTTCTTCATCAAAAACACTTGCGTGCTGCTAGAGTTGTTTATTTGCAATCAGTGTTATATAAATGCTTAAAGAAATGTTATTTTTGCAATTCTACTAAATTTTGTTGGGGCTGTACAGTCAGTTACCTGCCATTTTGATCCTATTGTCTCTTTTCAATTAACCTAAGTCTTAACGAAACCACTTTCGTTTTTACTATTACAGTAACACACTTTGTACTGAAGATTGATTGACCAAATCACACAGTTTTTTACGGGATGTGACATAAGCCATTAGTTAGCTTTAGGGTGTACTTTGATCTAAAATCAGTAAGATTTGATTATGACAATAAAAATCTTTTGTGGGTGAATCTGAAATTGTTGAATATTTTTTTTTAGTTATAGAAGTTAGTGGTTTGCTGTACTGTAGATTGGCCAAATCACAGAGTTTTTCCCCGGTTATGACATAGGCCATTAATTTAGCTTTTTCATAAAAAATTTCATGAATTTTCAGATTCACCCACAAAAGACTTTTAATTGTCATAATCAAATCTTACTAATTTGAAATCATAGTACACTCCTTAAGCTAAGTAATGGCTTATGTCACATCCCGGGAAAAACTTTGTGATTTTGGCAATCTTCAGTACAGCAAACCACTAAAATCCATGACTCACAAAAAATTTCAACAATTTTCAGATTCACCCACAAAAGACTTTTTCCTGTCAAAGTACACTCCTTAAGCTAGCTAGTGGCCTATGTCACATCCCGGGAAAAACTCTTTGATTTTGGCAATCTTCAGTACAGCAAACCACTAACAGAAATTTTCAGATTCACCCACAAAATACTTTTTAGTATCATAATCAAATCTTAATAATTTTAGATCAAAGTACACTCCTTAAGCTAAGTAATGGCTTATGTCACATCCCGGGAAAAACTCTTTGATTTTGGTAATCTTCACTACAGCAAACCTCTAAAATCCATATCACAAAAATAAAAAATTTCAACAATTTTCATATTCACCCACAAAAGACTTTTTCTTGTCATAATCAAATCTAACTAATTTTAAATCAAAGTACACTCCTTAAGCTAGCTAGTGGCCTATGTCACATCCTGGGAAAAACTTTGTGATTTTGGCAATCTTCAGTACAGTAAACCACTAAAATCCATAACTTACAAAAAATTTTAACAATTTTCAGATTCACCAACAAAAAACTTTTGACTGTTATAATCAAATCTTACTAATTTTAGATCAAAGTACACTCCTTAAGCTAAGTAATGGTTTATATCACATCCCGGGAAAATCTCTGTGATTTTGCCAATCATCACTACAGCAAACCTCTAAAATCCATACCATAAAAATAAAAAAATTCTAAAATTTTCAGATTCACCCACAAAAAACTTTTTATATTTATTTAATATTTTTATAATATTTTATGGTTTATATTCTAT
The DNA here is from genome assembly GCA_958295665.1 of Tipula vernalis. Classification (NCBI taxonomy): domain Eukaryota; kingdom Metazoa; phylum Arthropoda; class Insecta; order Diptera; family Tipulidae; genus Tipula; species Tipula vernalis. The sequence goes on along the minus strand of OY282560.1, from coordinate 147,462,270 downwards.
AATTAAATTGTTAATTATTATTTAATTGGTACATCCATTGCCCCAATATATACACATTTTTGTTTTTTGTTGGAAACTTCACACCCGTTGTTTTCATGCTCGGTTACGGTTTATCTGGTTTCCTGGTGAAAGAAAACTGCAGACTCTAAGCTGCTGTAATGAGACGTTTGCGGTAGTTGGATATAACTTGTGTTTCTTATACGAACGACACATCCCGTTTTGGCCCAAAATTAGTGCTGGTATTTCACACTTCATTTTTGCCAAATTTTTGCTTAAGATCCAGGTACATGTTAGCAAATACGGCGAGTCCAATCTCTAAGGGAAAGAGAAAGACTTCGATAATTTTTTTTGCCTAAATTAATTTTTTAAGTATACATCTCTTATTTTTAACCGCAAACCGTTTTCATTCAAGATATACACGGACATTCGTGTAATTTCTCTAGTTTGAAAGCTTTAGTTAAGCTGCACAAGCTAACTAAATTTTTGATTCGGTAATCACAACTCTGCCCATAATTATGATTTTGAAATTTTTCGTGTTTCCGAATGTAGCAGTGTACCGATCAACAAAATCTTAAGCGAAATGTTTAATGTTTCATTTGTAGCTATAGCTAAATTTTACGCCAAATTAATATGGAAAATTTATATTAGCTCGAGCAGCATAGTTAGCTGCAAGTCTTAAATAATAAAGAGTTATCGTACATTTTATCGTATATAAATACATACATACATACACATTTAAACCATAAATCTTCAGTGTCACTGCAGTCTTAGAGATTAAGAATTTAAGATAAACGCTTAGCAAAAAGTGACCCTGATTCGTGTAAATTTTTCTTTGTAATATCCATTCAACCGTCATAGCTTTACATACATAAAAGTGTAAGTACAAAATCTAATTAGTTTCAGTGCAAATCTAGTAAATTTACGGGTCAAAGTTCCCCCAATCCACAGCCATAATGTCAACTCATTAATACACAGAACATTCTTTATAGTTCTTTACTTCACAACATTTAAAAACAAAAACCTAATCGATCGATAAATCTCTCGACCATAAATCACACAATAAGAAGAACAAAATATATTATTATTTCAAAGATATGAAGATCACGCGAAGAAGACAGTAAAAAAATGGGAACTCAAACAGAAACAAAACTAAATTCCACATATAAATTATCATCAATTCCACTTGTCATTCATATTTATTTCTAATATTTTATCTAATTTTATTATCCCATTTAAGAACCACAACAACAAATTATATTCGCCGCAACAACAAATTTTATAAAACGAACTAACTACAAAAACAAAACAAATACCAAAAGAAAATGATCTGCAATCTAAATCGTCCAATCAAAATTGTTTATTTTATATTTTTAGATGAAACGTTAGGTACGCCTCTTTATAATGTTGTGTTTGTGTTTCAACATTGTACTCTTCTCTTTAACTTCTCTTCTCTCCAAAAATTCGTAGTAATTCGTAACAAAACAGAATTTAAAAAACAAAATCTACATTTGCAAATCAATTGATCTTACACGTGCATTGTTTTGTTATTGTCAGAAGAAAAAAAATTGATTTGATTAGAAAATTATTAGATTTAGAATTGGGTGGTTTATTGTAATATGATCGTTCAACGTACGTATGTATGTGGGGTGGTCATCGTACGAAAAGGGGAGTAGTTTTATGAAAGTAAATTGAAATGGTGGGAGACTATATTAGAAGGGGAAAATTATAAGTTCAGAGAAAAGAGAGTAAAATGTTTACAATATGTAATTTTTTTTTTTTGTATTAAAATAGTGTGATCGTCATTTTGTCAAATAATCAAACTTTATTTTATTTTGTTTATTTTTTGTTAAATTAAATGCGTGACATTTTGTTGAAATTTTATGGTTTGGTGGCGCCAATTAAAAAATGTAATTTTACCAATTATGTAAAACAGGTGATCAGGTATTGCTCAACACCCACGTTTTTATATGATCATCAAATCGATCACATAAATTATTCATGATTGTGTACCTCTACACCTACGCATATCGAACAAGAATATAATACATTGGCTATATGTATATTATAACGAAATAACACAACAACAAAAAATGCAACAAAATTAATATTATCATTAAACAAACATCATAACATCAATTTTTATTACAATTTTTTTTTTTTTTTCGATCTTTCCAATTTTCTTTTCTTAAATGCATAACACCAAACAAATCAACTTATTATTATTAAACATTTTTTATTCCATTTCGTCGTTTTGCTTTTCTTTCAGTTCTTCCATCTATCTATCTGTATATACACATATAAAATACTATAAAATTTCAATTAACACCAAAATAATAGTAATAATAATAATAAACTATAAAAATTAAAAATAATTTTCTTGATGAAACTTTCACAAAAAAAAAAAAAAAAATCCATGGAAAAAGATAAAGAAAACTATAAAGAAGATGCTGCTGCTGCTACCTTCTCGTCACGAATTAAAATTATTTATCACGTTTTTTTCTATAATATGAAAATTATTATTGCAAAAATAAAATAACAAAGCAAAACTAAAAAAAAAAAGATCGTATAAATATAAAAAAAAAATGATCAACGAATATCTTTGTATATTGATCTTAAAGGCTTCCGTTTGATCGCAAAATAACAAAACATAAATGTAAAACACTTTGCCATTTTTGCGAGCGCATATATGTTTTAATGTTTATGTACACATATACATACATATGAGAGTATAGGTATATACATAATGTGCTGTGATCGTTAACGAATTTTCGATTTTGTATTTTTATTACTTTTTTGATGTACACAGATAATAGTGTGTTTCGTAATAAGACAATTTGGCATTTGTCGATCGATCAAAAAATCTTGATCTAGTTTTAGCGCGCTATTATATTATGTATGTTTGTTATACTATACAGCTTATATGATAGTTTAATAGTGTTGATCGTTTTAACGATCGGGTTGATAATAATAGTAATAACATGGTAATAACATAATTATAATGATCATGATAATTGTGTCATGATATAAATCAATGATCTACAAATTTTAATTCTTTTTTCATTTATAAACATGAATGCCTTGTGGCTGGAACGTTGATCAAACATAGAAAAGAAACAGTATCTGTGTAGGGTAGTCCCAGAACCAGAAGCACCCGACCTGACAAAGAAAACTTTGAAAAATTTGGGTAAAAATACCTTTGTTTCTCAGCATAGTCTCCTTTTTTACTCGATCTTTGCTTTTTCGCTCCGAGGGGCTAAATCTAGTAGGAAACAACTCGAACTTTAACAATTGAACAGCACTGTCTTTTTCGCCAAATGCGGTCATTTTTATTGATTTCATCACTCAAGTGCTGTAGCAGGTTCGCATAAACTGACGACATAACCTTGCCAGTAGTTGGAGTTGTCTTCGCCTTCTTTCGAGACGATTCCTCCTTTTCGCCCTGCGTTTACTATTGATGCCTGTCAAACAAATACTAATCAGCGCAGCGTTTTCAGACCTGAAACTCAAGCTTTAGAAGGTTGATACTATCGACCATAGTACGTCAGGTGAGGTACTTCTTTGTCATACAATGACTGTAAAATTGGAACCTACTTTAAATTATAGGAACACCTAATTTAATTTTCAATTAATAGTTGTAGAATCAGGAATGCGGAAAATTATACATTGTAAATGTAATTTTTCCTTCAAAGGGGACTCACCCGGTAAACCACAAGTCGATTATTCGCCTATAAATTCGGATTTACAAAATATGTGAGCCACATGGATATATAGAAAGCAAGCCAAATTCCATCCTATAATTGACTTTAACCGTAACAATAGTCACTTTGTCATCAGAGTATTGGTCAACAATAATTAGACTTTAAAGCCTGATTTACCAACAGCTTCGAAGCTGTATATACATTTGGCATTAAATTCAGCGTATAGTGTGCAAAACTCTGACTTTAGTGTACAACGAAACTCTGACTTAAAAAGCGTGCGACAAAACTTTCAAATCAGCTTGTAACAAAAGTTTGGCTTCAGGGTTCGACAAATTTCTGATTATCATGTCATGGTGCTTTAAAATATAACCAGAAACATACATTTTATAAATATTTATTTTAAATTATAAAAAGTTAATAATTCATCAAACCATACATATGTACTATGATTTTATATTACAGATACATGAAGACTTTTGACAGTGAGTAAAAATGATGACAAGACAGAATGGACGAGCTCATACAATTTTCCTTTGTCGTCTATAATTGCAACAAATGACAATTCGGCTGGCGACTTATTACCAGTGCTGCCGCTCTGAAAACATTAAACGGAGTACGTTTCAAATTTCCAGCGGAGTATTTCTAGTCTGAAGGGAGTACATATGAAATACAGTAGTTACACCTTAGACATAAATAATTGTTGGTGTTTTGTGTTAAACAAAAACCAAGATTCAAGAAATTACACTAAAATTGTTTTTAGGTTTTGAGCCAAAATTGAATATTAAAACTGTTTTAAAACCTCCACCATCTCTCCACGAAATCACAGATATTTTTAAATAATCGTTTTGAGATTTTTTATGTTTTTCTTCCTAGAGAAAAGTACCGATCAGCAAAACCGTAAGCGAAATTTTTAATTTTTAGCTATTTTTATCTAAATTTTACGCAAACTTTAACTTCAAGCCCTTCTCATTTTCAAAAGTGTAATTTTGCCAGATATGCGAACGTGTATGTTCGTTATTTTTACAAAGCTGATTTTTGAAAATTGGAAGATATTTTGGTGGAATTTAAGGAAATTTAATTGCCAGACGATACCACAATATAGGTACCTACATAGGGTGACCTGGAGGAAGTCTGAAAAATCGCCTTAAAAAAAACAGGACATAAAATTGGTTAGGTTTACTGGGTAAAAAACATGCACGTGGTGAAATCTCTTTTAGAAAAGTTTTAAACCCCCCTTGATTCATATTGGTTAAGTCAGATAATAAATTTCATAACCACTCCAGGCCTTTACTACATTTCCACGTTTGTCAATGGATTTTAGTGAAATGTTATATCTGAGCTATTAAGCTGATTCTATCAGCCGGTTCTATAAAACCGAATTATTCACGCTCTGAAAATTTCTTAGGTCACCCCATTTGGGGTCGGATTTGTTAAATAAAATAAAAACCTAATCCAAAATATATTGCGGAACAGCACTAATGATATTTTGGTTGAAGGCATTTATTAGAAACATTATTTCACCAATTTTTCTTATTTTTACACAGTGTACTACGTCTCCAGCTACAAATGGAACTAGATGATACACGTTTGTGAATGAATTTTAATAGAATTTATATCTGAGATTTAAGAGGTTAAGTCGATTCTTTAAATAGTTCCTAATATAAAATTTATTAATTAATAATTTATTTAATAATCTGAGGTCGGGTTTCTTAATTAAACCATGGTTCAAATTCAGGATATTTTTGGGTTGGAACTTTAAATCACAAATAAAATTCGCCAAATTAACTTGTAAATATAAACTTAGCTAATTCAGACTATCTTCTCAGTATCCAGTATCAAATGGATGGAACAGGAACATTTCTTGAGTGAAATTTATTATCTGCAATATTTTATAAATTCAATAAATAGTTATAAAATCTATTATTTCAGGGTCTGAAAAAATATCTGTCGTAAGGTAGGGTTGGGGTTAGAATTTTTAAAATAAAACATGGCCCAACGACAAGAAATATTTTGGAACACTATTCGTACTAATAGCATTTTGATCGATAAAAATTATATTTACCAGTTTTGGTTTTCCATACACAGCTAACCCAGACAATTTTCTCCGCCTCCAGCACCGAATAGAAGACACACTTTTGTCGATGTATTTTAGTGATATTTTATTTCGGAGATATTAAGCCGAATCGATATAATGAGTTCCAAACCTTAAACTTATTAAATCACGTCCTGAAGAATTCATTCGTCTTGATGCCTTCTGAATTTCGCATTGCCGCTAATAAATTTAACACATAAGTTTGAAAACCCAAAACAGGTCTAGAGAAACCTGGACATCTGTCACCCACTTCTTACCTAGATCCTACCTAGGCAAGAAGGAGAATGTCAAATTAAAACTGAAAGACAAGAAAGATGTATGAGAGTCTGAATTTTATTCAAATGTAAACAAAGTATTTGAGAATATTAATGTCAAGACGTATTGCACGAATGAAGTTTCCCATATCACACTGCATAAATCCAGACTTCCATACAAGTTTCTAGTCTGGAATGCTTAAATTACTGCAGAAATTATCTTACAGTATTATTTTTATATAGAGGTCGTATTCTAAGTTTGAGAAAGGATTTGAGAGTATTGTAAATCCAGATTTCCATATATAGTTTTGGTGCGGTAAGGCTAAATGGTGAATATTTAGCCAAAGCAGATAAAAGTTTTTTGATAAAATCAAGTAACCTCTGTCATGTTTGAGTTTACCTGGTGCGAGGTAAAAAACTCGGAAATATCTTTTTATAAGTTTTACCAATAAATCTTCAGATTCTGAAGGAAAATCATTGTGAAGTTGGAGTAATTTAGTTCGCAAATTTGACATGTTTTAAACTTTGAATTGATATTATCTGCTAAAGTGGCTAACACATTAATGCAAGAAAACCATTTATGGGTTTTTTTGCTGGAGAATGACATAAACCATTATAAATTAGCTTTGAAAAAATGCTTTATGAAAAAGCCAGCTATCTCCCAGAATATTATAATTATTGCAAGCAAAAGCCGATAAGTTAAGCATTATGTTTTAGTATAACAGTTATTAGAATAGGGGAGTACAGGAGTAAGCACTAAACGAAAGTAGTACGTATACTCCAATAGTACTCACTTCTACAGCACTGAATTCGGTTATCATTCTTATCATTACTTTGTTTTGGGCAGATATTTTCTCTAGACTTGAATTGATATTATCCATTCTTAAAGATAAAATGTCACACTGTAATTGATGGGACTGTTTCACTTCTATCGGTTTATCCGAAAATACGGATTCTGGTAACTCGCATTGATGTCAATGGCTTCGATCTCATCTTCCTGAAACAACTTTGTTTAATTATTCGAGGTCCCTTCAGAATTGGAAGCCCGTTCATTTTGCTAATCCTCGTTTTCTTCTGTATCAGAAGCAGTATAATTTAGTCGAAGACTACTCTCGATATACCAATATTATATTTTAATACCCTGCAATTATATTTTATCCAGTTATTCCTCGGTATGCCGCGGTTCGCGGTAAGTGTTAATTTTTTGGTTGGCATCTGGCTGAATGAAATTAGTGATACCTAAATTTTGAGTGTTTTTAAATTGAGAATTATACGATTCCGCTGGTAGATCAAAAATAACATATCAACAACAATTTTCATTGTTTGATTTATTTAAACCATTATAACTTCCACTTACGTCTGATAACACTAGCGATTCCTTTGGCTGTTCACAAACATTATATTTATTTAAATCTATAATTACAGATCTTGAACAATTTGCATTACTTGTTTCTGTAAAATAGTTATTTGGTGCACTTGTATTTACATTTGATATTTTCTTATTTTCATTTTGAAATAAAATATTAGTTAATTGCCTGATATCTGTATGCCTGATATCTCGCGCTCCAACGGAACATAAACTGCACACCATTAAACACTTGCTTATTATCATTTGTTAACAACGAAGCTAATTACTTGCTTACAAATAACTGGCACACGAGTTAATTGTCGGTATTTGACTTTAATGTCCATGTAATAGACGTATATGTCAGTTTTCTGTAATTGACTTCTATAGGTCCGTCATATAATAGGTCAGTATTAAGTAACTCGTCTTTTAGGCTGTCGGAAAATTGGCATCAAATCTAGATTAAGATAACAGTTATTTAAGGTTGGTATTCGACTGACTTTTAGGTCGGACCTCTATACAAAGAGCTTTAGGTCTGCTGCATCACTAACATGAAAGCTAAATATATACACTTAACCTTCATGTTAGTTAAACATAGACATATAAATGGCACAGAAGTCAAATGAATAATTTTAACATCAGTGTCAGACATAAGACTAACATTCCCAATATTTTCGGACTTGTGGACCGGGTCAAATCTGCTGGAAGAGAACATTTAATAACAACAGATACTCATTTAAAAAAAATTGTAAAATATGTCGATATATTTTATTCGATATTTTTCTTCCGCTTTATATCGATATACCGAAGTGACGAATTCATCATTTTTTACCACTGTATTTTTGTTTGCGATGTTTTCGATCGATGTAAGAGACAGAACTCTGCCATGGTACAAAATGTCATAAGATCGTAGCCTTCTCTCATGATTAGGGACCGTAATTTTTTGAAATATGTCAATATCGATCGACTTCAATATGTCGATAGGAAAATACATCGAACGAAGTACTCAAGAGAAACTCAAATGAAAATCATGTTAAACCTTTCAGCTTACATCACAAAAACAAAAATTTAATGAAAAAATTGCAACACTTCCCCATATCAAATCTAGTTCGATAAAAACCTTGCTTTTTTGTTTGTTTGAAGTATTTGTTACTACATATAAACTTTGACAGTTTTTCGATTTTTGTACCACCTAATTTGTATTGTGAATATATTCTTGCTGTGCAACAGCTTCTGGTTTAACGACCGCCAAACGTCACAATAAAAAAAAATTTAAAATGTTGCTTGTTTAATAAACTTTTTTGTTCAATTAGTTAATTCTTTATCGAAGTTATTGAAGTAAAATAAACTCGAAGCAAAATTCTCAAATTGCATGGATTTTAATTTTTGTTAATTTTATATGGTTTGATTTAGATCAAAGTTTTCAAAAAAAAATCTAGATATATTTTATAAGTAGGTTAAATATGATTTCTGAATAGTAAAAATGTTTATCAAATAAAAAGTTTATTTGGTGTAAAAGCTTGGTAAAACAAATTTTATTAAGCTTTTAAAGTTTCTCCATTTAAGTATAACCAGAAAATTTACCATTTTGCGTCGAAGTTCCACTGAGAAATAACAAGTGTATAATTATAATCTTGATAAAATATTCTGCTGTTAATAAACAAATATTCTAACGCTGGACCGTGCAAATTGATATGGAGGTGACTTTACAATGTTTAATAAGGAAGCGATTAAAATAAAAACTAAATTTATCCACTTTCAATTAGATTCATTTTAATGATGGAAACCATGTCGATTTCAAACAAACTAAAAAATAACGCATTGCCACTCCATGTCATTGAAAAAAATCTAAACAAAGAAATTGATTGCATGAAAAACTAGATAAGCGGAATTTCGAGTTTTACACTTAGTTTTGTAATTATGATTTTGCGGTTTTCTCAAAAATTTGTTAGAAAACCAAAAAAAAAATATTTAAACAAAAGTTTTGTAATTCAATTTGGTTTAAGACTAGGTTGCTCTTTTTACGTTTCGACCATTTTCCAGATGATCTGCCTCTAAACTTCATCGGATTTGGCTAATTTTTTAACGGGGTTATTTCAACATAATAATGAAACAAAAAAACAAAAGGCTCCCGAGGTAGCTCATTTTTCGGTTTTTGCTGCCATCCTAATATACATACTTATTATTTGATTTTACTATTTTAGATCGAAAAAATCGATACATTTGTAAATATAAACGGTAATAATTCGCACTACTTATCTCACTTATCAACAGCAATCTGACCCAAATATTTATTTTGCGCTGGTTGAATCGGGACACTCACCAATTGATCAAGTAAGCATCCAATTCCAAGCAAGTAACCAATAAAATCGAGAAAGCACTGGAGGAGAAAAAGGTCTCTTCAACGATATTTTTAGACTTTACATAAGCGTTTGACAGAGTGGGCTTTGAATGACTTAATCACAAGTTAAGAAATCTTCTACCAATGCAATTTAGGATTAAGTTAGATGACACGCTTTTTGAAGTGAAAGGAATCAATGCAGGAGTATCATAGGGCGGTGTATTAGGATCGGTCTTCTTCCGACCTGCTGGATACTTATGATCTTCCTGCATTAGAAAACAATACCGTGGCGATTTTTGCAGTTGACACGGTGATCTTAACGGTAAGAGAAATCAACGATGAATCAACATAGAAGTTACAATCAGCTATTACTCTAATACAGACGACTCGAACATATTCCGGTTACCATAAATCGAGAAATAATACCGTTTGCGAACTCAGCTAAATATCTCGGCATGACCCAGGATGCTAAATTACCGTTTCATTTATTGTGACAAAATTTGTAACTAATATACACTATTAAACAACTAACAAATAATAAAATTCTAATCATCACCGAATTAATAAAATGTCGGATGTAATTTGACCACAAACGGAAATCGAAATATTTTTGATAAATGTCACAAACGACTGTATTGGGCCAAATCCAAATTTCATGTCAATGAATAATTTTGTAAAATGGATTTTTGTTTTGGATTTATATCTAATTTACACTGAGTAAAACAAAGTAAAAATATTAATGGCTCATAACAATTCCGCGATGAATGATTGTTTAGTATCGATATAGTTCGGTTACTCAAGTGTAGAATGTGATTAGCCAAGGCATAACCGCAAGAGTGTTGTACTATGAAATACTTTGGTAGAACGAGAAAAATGGAAATATGTACATAGGTGAAGTTTGTCCTAGATCTGTCCTAAAAAGTAACAACAATAAATTGTGCGTAGTTGTGTTAATGTAAAAGTCGAAAGTCCCTTTATAAAGGAATTTTAATTTCTAATAAATAGAAAATATATAATACAATATATAATATTTAAATAAGAAATATAAAGATTAAATAACATAAAAACATTTGTAAAATACCTTAAGCTATCCAAAAAATATTACAGTTTTGGAAAAAGTAGGCGATCAAGGGGTTTAGAACAACAAAGTTTGATGGCATCTCATATAACATATTAAATATAAATTAAAGTTATTTTCCGAATTTTCTTGAGCAAATCCAAGGATTTTTGGATAAAGGTAGAATTTTCTCAAGAAAATTTGGAAATTAACTTTTACTAATAGTTGAAATGCTATATGAGATGTCATCAAACTTTGTTGTCCCAACCACCCTGGCCCCCTACTTTTTCCAAAACTGGAATGTTTTTTCGATAGCTTAGGTCCAGTGACATTAGTCATTTTGATGCTCGCTTCTTAGGATTTTCTCAAGAAAATTTGAAAAATGAGCGGCTTTGGAGAATTCGCTATTTAAGTATGTGAATAATTATTAAAAAACACAAAAACACAAAAACACAAAGCGGGGTTTTGAGGGCAGCAGCCTTCATCCTCTAAGATATAAAATGAATTAAAATAAATTTTCAAAAAACTTTCAGAAATTTTGTATATTTGTTATTTTTTGTTTGAGATATCGAGGATAATCCCTTTTTTAGATGGGACTGGTACACGAAATATTTACATCTTAAAAATAGAACCAGGCATCAGGCAAAAATAAAAACCCCCCAAAAATACAAAGTAAAATTTCCTGTTGAAAAGGGAGGTTTTATAACAAAATGTATTAGAGTTACGATTCCATCATATATGTGATATGTGATGTGTTCCACTTATGGGCTAAAACTATTTCCGCTTATAGGAAAAAAAAACCCAATTATTTCGGCGGGATAATACCAAAATGTCTCAAATCGAGTTCTCAAAATACGTTTATGAAATGTTCTTCCAATATAACATACGGGATTTGATGGAAGTGTTCATTGAATGCATTGCCTATATCAAAAGGGTCAGTTAAACAAATGCCAACAACTGCTACTTTTCTTATTTATTAGATTATTAACAACTTTCCATTTCGATTTCAAATCGGTTGCAGAGTTCATCTAATTTTTGAAATACTGCTCTTTAGTCTTAGGAATCAAGCTTTTAATTTAATGAAACTAGCTTTATTTCACTGCAACATTGTTAGGATTTTTGTCAAGTTTTTTAGCATTTTTGTTACATTAATGAGATTCAATAAAGTATCAGACATCCAGAGCTTCAACTTGATTTTACTTCGTTTGATCTTAAGCTTTAATTTATGACTATTTATAGTATTAAGAAGTGTCGCAATAAAATTCTAGTAAGCAGTATTAGGAACTTCTGAAAGAAATACTGAACCCCAATCGCATAAACCCAACACTTCAGAATGGCTTCAGAAATAATCGATTTTCGTTTGGTAAACATGCTCGGGCCAGTGACGACTGTATTCGTTTAGTTATATTTATAAAATACTTTTTACGGAATTCTTTTATTTTTTTTGGAATTATTTTTGCGGTTATCGCTTAAAAACGCCAATTTGTTACGTGTGTTCGTGTGCATGTACCAAAGTTGTTACTGGTCTAGGTTAAAAATATTATTATGTTTATATGTTAGTAAATCGATTTTCCAAAATGTTTCTGCTGCTGCTGAAAAGCGCGCATTCTGACGGAAACCAATTGTGAGTTACTGTGGAGCTACTCTAAAGGAAAACCATACATATTTTCCAAATTTGCTTACACAACACACATGGAACATTTCCAAATTTGCTTACACAATGGTTGTACATAGATTTTCCAAAATTTTCTTACTGTGGATCTACTCCAACGGAAAAACATACAGATTTTTCAAAAATCTAGGGGAACAGGTAGTTAGGATTGAATATTTCTCAATTCGCTTCCACTATTGTATTATATCGATTTTCCAAAATTGTCCTGCTATTCCTGTAAAGTGCGCATTCTAATGGAAACCAATTATACATTATTGATTTCCCTCGATTTCGCAAAAATTGTATGGTTTTCCCTTAGAATTGGTTCATGGTAACTCATAATAGATTTCCGTTAGAATGAGCGCTTTTCATGAACAGCAGTAAAATTTTGGAATATCAATATACGAGTACAAACATAGTAGAAGCAAATTCAATAAATGTTCGATCCTAATTATCTGTTCGCCTAGACTTTGGAAATTCTGCATTGTTTTCCCTTAGAGTAAATCTACAGTAACTCATAATAGGTTTCTGCCAGAATGCGCCATTTTTTTGGAACAGCAGGAATGGCAAACCATACCTATACAACCATGGCGAAGAATACAGAAATATTCAATCCTATACCTATTCCCCAAGATTTCAGATTTACAGTAACTCAAAATAGGTTTGTTGTAAATTTAGCGCTTCTTAGGGAAAGCAGGAAACTAGAAAATTGAAATGTCACAATATTGTATATGAATTTGTGCGTTTGTCTTTTGATTTTTAAACTTCTCAGAGCTAAGGAACCTTATTATATTTATAGGAAATTAATGCTGTTTCATTCCTCAACTTCCAAAAATGCAAATTGAAGCGTAGTTTTTTTTTATTTATTCAAAATAGAATGTATAAGCATGAGGTGGAAATTGTTTGAAAAAATTTAAGAGGTTTTTATGCCTAATGGAAGCTACTTTAATATTTTTCTTGTTTCGATTACTTTGTTTCCATGTGTGCTTTTCCTTTTAATACTAAATTATTAATGAAATACTATAAATAACTAAAAAATAAACTTATTAACCGTACCTAAATAATATACGTATTAACCGATAAAACTAGACCAACCATTAAAAATACCCAATTAAAATGAATTTTGTATATTATTTATAAAGGGTGTAAATAAAACGCATTAAAATCAATTTAATAATCAAAAATTGTGTTTGTGACGTAAGTTCGGTTTATGATATTTAATGTTTGAAAATAATTTCTTTTAAATGTTGTCCGCGACTGGCTCTTAGATGATCCATTCTATGGGTCCAATTTTCGAGCACTCTTTCCAAAATTTCGGCCGATATTCCGTTAAATACGCGTGTTATGTTCGCTTCTAATGCAGGAATCGATTGTGGTTTATCGATATAAACAAGTGATTTTAGATACCCCCATAAAAAGTACTCTAACGGCGTCAGATCACAAGATCTTAGAGGCTAAATGACGGGTCCCTTTTTTCATATGATGTTCTCATTAAAATGTCCTTTCAATAAATCGATGGTTTGGCCCGCTGTGTGGCACGTTGCACAATCCTGTTGAAACCACAAGTCGGCTACACCAATATCTTGAATTTTTGCCAATAAAAGTTCATTGATCATTGCTCTGTAGTTTGCGCCATTGACGTTTACACGCTGTCCTTTCCGCATTTTTAAAGAAATACGGTCCGATGATGCCACCTGCCCATAAATCACAGCTCTTGAATCTCTTCTGGCTGTTCATCAGCCTAAATACGACAATTTTGTTTGTTGACGTATCCATTCAGCCAAAACTGAGCTTTATCGCTGAACACAATTTTTCGATAAAAAAAACGGATCAACTTGCAGCTGTTCCAACGCCCATAAACAAAATCGATGACGCAAAGGAAGGTCAACCGACTTCAATTGTTGAACAAGCTGTATTTTGTATGCCTTCAAACCAAGATCTCTCTTCAAAATATGCTACAATGAGCCATATGAGAAACCCAGAGCTTGAGAACGGCGACGAATTGATTGATCTTCACGTACACTTTCAGCTACAGCAGCAATATTTATATTAGATCGACTTGTACGCACTCTAATCGGGTGATGAATATCCAATAATGAAAAATTGGTTCGAAATTTATTGATTGTTTTGCGAATAGTGCGTTCAGTTAGACGATTATGAACACCATAAAATGGTCGAGGAGCACGAAAACAATTTTTCACTGAACACTGATTTTTGAAATAAATTTCCACAATTTATAAACGTTGTTCTCGCGTAAGTCGTCGCGAATCCCAATGAGAATCCCAATTGGAAAAATTACCTCCTATTGGATACACTCGCAAATATTTAGGAATAGGAAAAATTTCACGCTTCTGCTCAAATTCGTGAAGATTTTCCTAAAATGGTCCAAATTTTTTTTAGGAATAATTTAGCAAATTCTTCACGTGAACACCCGTAAGTCCCATACAAACATAGACTACTAAACACTAACACCAAAACAACCTTCAAATCCACACCCTCACCTACAGCTACACCCTAGTTCACATCGACTACCAGATCTGTACCTACTCACATACCCAGACACATACCCAGACAAATAAGACCCAGTTCCTTACTTATAACCAAACCAAGCATTTTTACACCAATATATTTAATATAACCTATTGCGTACAACAAAGACGCCTTTCCGCGTTTTGTTGGCAATATTTTAAATTGAGCTGCTTCCTTAAAAAAAACATTTTTGAAAATTGTGATGGCATTTAAAAACAAAAAACGTTATCTCTCCCAAATTTTACGGTATGTTCCAGAGAATAGAAAAAAACAAAATAACAATTGTGTTTAGAAAGGAAGTCAAGGGAAAAGACCAGAAAAGAAAAATGTAAATATGCCAAAAAAAAGGAAAATTTTGTTTATCAAATTTAGTGTTAATAAGTAGCCATTACGGGCTCGAACGTTTCTCGTTAGTTCTTCCTATAAATGTCCTGGCATTAATGTTCCAACTGAGCCATGACACAATTTCGGACTTGCGAGCATTTGGCGTCACGTTCTGTGTGGCACCACAGTTTGTGTTGCATTATCACGAAGTTGTATCAATTTAATCCCGCATAAGGTACGAGATGATCTTACAGAATCGTTTAGATGTTCTATTCGTCGGTTTGAGCTCTATTGCTCTTCGTGATCACGTCCAATCTGAAGCCATTCTTCACGATATTTTATAGCAGCGGTTTAGGTCACGTATATTTGGAGTCTGTTGGTATCCCAACCTTTTCTTTTTTTCTGTCTTCCTTTCTAAACGTAATTATTATTTTGTTTTGTTTCATTTTCTAGGTAGTGTTTTTGCAAAGATTATTTTCAGAATTTAAATGATCAACATTTTTAGGAATAGTTAAGCGCAACATAAAATATTGCCAAGCGCAGTTCTTTTCCTGAAATCCCATTAATTGTGGTCATTCTATTAAAGCCAATAGAATAATTATTTTTAGATACTAAATGTCAAACATCCAAAAATTAGAATGTTACAGCCACCCTCGCAAATGTCAATATCGAATAAGTAACGCACATACTATATGTATATCTCTGTTAACATTTCATTGCGATCATATCGAATTAAAATTGATCACCGCATAAAATTAATTTACTATAGAAAAAAAAAATACCACCACCGAAAACAAAAATTAACATGACAAGTAGGTACACAATAAGATTAAATTGGATCATTGATTGATCTGTAAAGCACGTGCGTCTTTTTATACAAAATACCAAAAAGATTAAAACACAACAAAACCACACACTTTGGTTTCGGTTTTCATCAGAGATCTCGCATTTAATTTGGTTTCTCTTTGTTTTCTTGATCTGCTTCTTGTATGTACAAAGTTTTTTTTTTTTTAATTTTTAGTGGATTAATTTAAGTAAATACGATCAAATTGAATTAAACTCAATAAAAGAAATCAGATGAATTGAAATTGTTCCAGTTGAATGGACTTAAGTGATTATCACAAATGTCTGCGTTCTGTTTTTGTTTGGTTTGTTAGTTTTTTTTTCGGCGATGTGATGGAATTTGTTTTCTTCTTTTGCGGTTTATTTTCTATATGCTTGTTGTTGTTGTTGTTGTTGTTGTTATTGTGGTATTCTTTCTTAGATTTTAAATGGAATTAATTTGTGAGTAATATGTATTTACGTACAGTGTACACACATATTTCGTTTGAATAATATATATTAGATTAATGCATTAGATTTAAATCATGTATGAGGAAATGAATGAATAATATAGAATAGAGGTTATTGAATAAAGCAATAACAATAATAAGATTAATCTTAATTTCCTATTTGATGGGAAAATAATATTAGTTGTGTTGTTATAAAAAATTGATTTCAGCATCATCCATGAAAATTGCTGGTGCATTTTCATGGGAACAGACAATATGATCATCTCGTCGTATACATCATTCCAAATGTCAAATGACTTTTAAATAAATATTAATTCGTAGAGGTTATAAAAATAGCAGAGTATAAATTTCTGTTCTGTTATCGAATAACAGATGTCAGTACAATAATTTTTCCTGAAATTACAGGTGTTTGTTTAATGTTTGATTTCATATAGTTGATGTTACTTGTAATTTTTTATTTCTTTTTCATTCCTTTCTATTATTTTTTCTGTGTCTTCTCGTTTTGAGATTATCTCATTCATAATATTCATATTATATATATAAAAATAAGCAAAGTAGCTTTTATTTTCTTTTATATACATATTATATTTATACCATGCTAGTGTACATAAACTCTGCATCGTTAAAGTGAAGATCACTTGTCAAATATACAACAAAAACAACAACAACAAAACAGCACTTTAGCAAAGACGACGAAATTATATAAAACAAAACTGGAAATAACAGTTTCAATTTGAATTTCAATTGAATTTCAAATCTTAAAGTTCATAAAGTCGACTGAAGACGATATAATAATAAGAAAATTTTTTGTAATAAGAATAAGTAAAGGTTATATTGGTGTCCAAAAACATTTAAAAAAAAAACATGGTGATCGCTTATTATTATTATTATTATTTACTTCAAATAATTTATAAACGATCTCATCTTGAAAAATTAATGATCAAATCAAAAAAAAAATTAAAAAGTAACTTGTATGTACGTACATCTATATGAATATTTATTTAGTAAGATAATAACAATAATAATCTTCTCGCGAATGAGGAGATTATAGGTGACCTTTTACGATGATCTTATTTTAATTAATCAATAATGATATATGATTATTTTATTTTATTATATTATAGCCGACATGAATAGACCCGGATTTTTGTTATTATTTACAATTAATTCGATGTAACATGATGATCGAACATTCCAGAGTAATACCGTGTTGCTATTTTTGTACAAATCGATTCTGTGGAATAAATTTAAAAGGTTTATATGGAATATATCTGCTTGCGAAATTAATAATATTATGCTGATTTGTTTGTTTGTTTAGTCACCAATTTATAGTTCTCAGGAATGGAATTGATTCACGCAAAAAAAAAAATCAAATTTGTATTTTATTATTTTGTGATAGTAAGACATTTTGTTTATTTTATATCCTGAAAGTCTCTTGAAAATACCATCAATAAGTTGGGATGATCAGCCACTCTTTATATGTAGAAGTGAAATCGAATAGTTTTTCACTTCGGTAGCCAATAAAGATCGATCGTTGTCAAAGTGAACGAGTTTGGTAGATTCTGTAAACCTATTGTCGATAGCTTTTATTCGGTATTTTCACAGGTGATTTTACAGAAATGGTATTTTTTAGAATTAAATCATGTTCGCGTAGATTTCATAAATTCTGA
This sequence comes from Tipula vernalis, assembly GCA_958295665.1. Taxonomy (NCBI): domain Eukaryota; kingdom Metazoa; phylum Arthropoda; class Insecta; order Diptera; family Tipulidae; genus Tipula; species Tipula vernalis. The sequence continues at coordinate 147,444,017 of OY282560.1, read as the reverse complement.
AATTTTTATGAATCCACACTATTGCAATCAACATTTCCTGAACAGAGTGGCGTAACTAGGTTAACCTCGCAGCCGCGGGGAGCCCCCGGTTATTAGAGCCCACGAGATTTATTAGACGTTCGAATATTATGACGATTCCGATTCACCAAGAAAAGCAATACGGCACGGCTCAATGAAAGATGATCTTTCTGCTGTCAAAGAAATTTGCCAAAAAATCGAGATTCGTAAATCAACCACAATTTTGGTCGACGGATTGACTTTTATTGACAAATCGAATAGTTTGGCAGCAGAAAAATCATCTTTCATCGAGCGGGATTGCTTTTTCTTGGTGAATCAAATCGCCATTAGTCAAGATTATAGATAGATGGTAGCTCAGATTAAGCTTAAAGTAGGCCACCCTTCCAAATTTCTAGAACATTTCTAGAAAATTTTTAAGAAAAGGCGGTGGTATGTAGTTTTTAGAGAAAGAAGAAATTAATTCTGTTGCTATTAGATATTTTCTTAAGACAGGCCCAATAATTTCTTCTCAGTTGCTGAAGGTGTCCATACTAATAAAAATGGCTTTAGGTTTTGCCAGATATTTACATTTGCTAAACTCGTTTGAAATTAAAGCTTTCGACATCAAATGATAACGATTTTAGTGTTTGCTGGATTGACTTATTTGTAACACGGATTTTGCACTCCAAATTTACGTCATTTGCGCATCAAATTCAACCTTTTACAAATCAAATTTTCATTAGAAAAGGTTGAATTTGAAAATGGCTAATACTAATCTGAAAAACAAGAAATTCTTGAAGCTTTCTTCCTACAAAAATACCTAACCGCGACGGAAAACTGAAAGAGGATTCAACGGATACTTAAGCCAAACCAATCAGTCTCTATAATGAATTCGTTCGATTTATAGTATTTCATTTACCGAATCATTTTTACTATCGGTAAACGGTTAAAAAAAAAAATTACCGGTAAAACAGATGAAAGTGGTTTATTTTGAGAAACTATTTCAAATATAAGGAAATTGCAAATTCCAAAATATTTTTGGCGAGTTCTCCTGTTTCATATCCCCTTGTTTGGGATTTCTTGTTTTAATCATTTTTTAAAATTTCGCGAGATTATTACAGTGTAGCATGGAAATGGGGTGCATGATTTTCGAGACTTAATTTGTGTTTCGGAAGAGTCAGCTTATTGAGATTTTCGAGGTTATTTGAGTATGTTTGAGGTTGTAGGGTGCATTTGATGGTTCGATGTTAATCGAGAATCTTAGAGCTTATTCGAAGAAAATTATTGTTCGGTATTTGCGATATTAACCGGAACTATTTGAGGGTTCCATTCTTATTGCATATCATTTTGTTGACCTTAGTCGCATAGTAGTATTAGTAACATTAAATTACTTGACAAATAGTTCGATATTTAAACGAATTTTCGAAATTTTTGTGGGTTTTCTAGATTTTTACAGGCTTTCCAAAATTACTCATTAATATCCAAGTTTTTCGGTATTATTGAAATTGACCGAGATCAATCGAGATTCACATAATATAGAGATTATTCGATTTTGTCTGAAATAGAAATTTCTTACGTTTTTCGACATTTCTAGGATATTCGATAATTTTAAAGATTTTCAAATTTATTCGAATTTTGATAGGCAATATTCTGCGCTTAGCTTTGAATTGTCGTAATTTGCAGAGTTACACATATAAACCGAGATTATGCCAAAATGTCAATATTTCTTCAACTTTCGTAGGTTATTCGAAATTATTTATAAGAATGTCCTGGAAATTTCGTTTTATTTAAACCTATTGAACTTAATCACGTTCTGTATCTTATATTCTCCCGAAATTAGATACTTTTAATTACTGCGAGGCTGCACAATACGAAAGAAAAAGTTTTTATCTAAAAGCTTTACGTGTTCATAGGTAGAAGCAGCATTTTTGCGGGGCTCAAGAAAAATTTTGCAGGCGGCCCGAAATTTGTAGTTACGCCACTACCTGAATATGTGATTTTGCGAAATTGAGATTTCAATTGGCCGGCTAGATCGTGGAATTTAATACCAATCGATTTTTTTCTTTGGAGCTATGTTAAAGATTAAGTTTACGCCAATGTACCAGCAGCTATTCAAGCACTAAAAGGCAATTTAAGAGCTGTTATTCGTGAAATAGGTCTACAATTGTGTGAAAAATTATTTGAACATTTCTTCAAATAATGGTCAACAGAAAGCAGAGCCGAGGCGGTCATTTGGCAACGGTTTTGTATTATTTATCGCATAGTTTGTCCGTTGAATTAAAATATCACAGGGTTTCATAAAAAAACTTGGTTTTTATTAATTTAAAATAACACCTCTTTTTGGAAAACCGTTTAAATGAATTCACATGTTGGCGGTGAAAGAAATGTGTATGGTGTGTGCCTCCAAAGTAGAGTGACTTTAAGCTAAGAAATGATACGGTAATCAATTCTCTTCTTAATTCATATCTCTGGACACTGACTTGCTAGATCTCGAAGATATAATTAATTGGAGCAAAGAACAAATGGTGATCATAATTTTACAGTTTTTAGTAAAATTATCCTTTTTTCGATCAGTTTTAAGAAGTTTTCTATATATTAAAAAATTAGGATAAATGATTTTGAAAAACCATGTCAAATTAGCCTTCATTTTCACCCCTTCTTACTTACATTTAATTGTCAAATAGGATTTAAATTTTCCGCCGTAGTAAAAAATCTACTAATCTAGTTAGCAACTAATAATTTAGATACATATGTACATGCCGTTTAAAGTGATTGGCATCAGTTTAATTGGTGTAACTTTATTTCCCAAGAATGCCTTTCATTTTGTATTTTTTTCAAATCAAAATGTGACACTTCAATACGTTCTTGCGTACAATATTGAAAATAATTTAATTTTAGTACTTGGTCTAATGCGCTTTGTCCGTCGACTTTGTCAATTCTGAAATATTTTCATGTAATTTAACTTTTGCGCTATTGTATCACACATCGTCGAGGCTGTTGGGGTAGTAACAATTAAAGAATACTTATGACTTTTAAGTTAAAACAGACATAGTAAGTCAATCACAGCAATAAATTTATAAATTAACAGACATAGTAAGTCAATCACAGCAATAAACAGCTATGGTTAACGATTTTTCGTTTAAAAAACCCAACATTTTTAAATCAAAAATTACTGATAAGTTTAGTGATGAACGGAAACACCTACAAAAACTTGGAAGATAGTGAAACTTACAGAGAAATGGCAAAAAGGTTAAATAAAGCAAATCGTGCTTGGCACATGTAAGTAAACGTAGATTTGCTGAAAAGATGAACCAAATAAAAATTAATACTCCAAATCCAGAATCAGTTAAAACTAATTAAACTAACTCCACTGGTGTTTCTGAAGACGTCATAATTACACTAAACGACCTTTGAATCATACTATTGGAATGAGTGATCCGAGTTTTTCTCTCTTAACTGTTTCACCTTTATCAGTCGTCTGCATCACGCAGTACACCATGTACAATTTTAGATCACTAAAATCCATATGTACGTGGAGAGCGGAAAATTCCTGCGTCGGAAATTGATTATTGGCTAGTTCAGCGTTGCTGCGTACGAAACGAATTGAACGCTCTAGCTTCGAATTTGCGACCTTATTTGATGCTCAATTCGACGTATCCAACTATAAATTTCTAATAGCAGACATCAACAAAGTATCGAATTCTTCTGCATCCATCAATTCTCCAACCAGCGACTTTAGGAATAGCATATTTATTACCCCATGCCAATGGACTTACAGAAAAATATTTCAACAGGGAACCAGATGTGTCAAATGTCTGCTTTTGGTAGTTTGATGTTATACATTTTTTAAGCCGTATGTAGTGCTTATAACTCGTTTAACTTGTAATTGACTGTAACTTGGAACTGAGTTCCTTAATAAAAAAAAATGCTTTCATTAATTTGTATGATATATTGAGTATTATGAAGGGCAAGTCAAAATTAACTAAGCCTAACTAAATTTTATTTAAATACTAGTTATAATACCTGTGTTAACAGTACAAATTATAATCTAAGAAATAAGCAACACGTCCACCTACAAAAATTTACAACTACCAGCTTCCAGAATTCATTTTTAATTTTGGCTTCAAAAATATTTAATAGTCTTTCAAATAATTGAAAAACATGTCCGAAATTGAACATATTCACTTTGCGTTTAAAATCTCATCTGTTATATTGCTCCAGTATAAATGATTTGTGACACTTCCAAATTTAATCTTAAAGCTCTTAAGAATACTTAAATTTTAATTTCATTTATACTTTTATTTTCAATACTGTATATAGTTAAATAGTTAAGTTGTTATACGTATATATGTACGTTAAATATATTACAACCGACACCGAATTTTTAAGATCCACAGATTGTTCTAGCATAGAGTAGGAGGCTATTTGTCGACAAATGGGTAAAATAACTTACGCTTAAATAACGTTGAGTAACGAAAATCAAGGAATAACTGCTCAAAATGACGATATAAATCAAGCACTTAAATCGATTTTAAGCAGACTCAATACTCGTTTGGTCAGTGATTACAGAAACTAGAGTACATCACTAAAAGGCAGCCATCCGTTAGACTTTAACTTTTCTAATTTTTTTTGGAAGACTGTTTCGTTGTCATCCCATAACTTGCTTGTAGCAGGTATATTTCGATTTGAGTTAATGTTTATGTATGGTGCCCGAGGGTGCCAAAAATAAATATGAAATCCCAAATGCGTGTTTGAAGGTTGATGATTTTTATACGGCGAGTAACATTATTTGCATTTTTATAAATTGTACTCCAGCTGCTTACTGGTCATCTCTTTTGAATACAGAATTTGAAATAAGGATTATTATCATTCTTGTTATTGGACCTCGGAAAGCAAGAGAATTGAGCATCATGACGTAACGTTGACGTAATATAGAGGTTTTATATTTGAATGTTAACAATGAGCCTCCCATTAGAGCCAAATAAGGCGACCTAGCACATTTTGAAGGATACATTGAAAATTTAATACTTGCATAAATTATTTTCGGTTGGGGAGGTGATTAGATAAACAACCCTTAGAATCTCTTTACGTATGACAAAGCAACAAACACAAGTTGTAGGTTGTGTTTTTCATCAGAAGAGTAAAAGAGCTCGTTAAAAATACTACCCTGGTGTGCATGAATCGTGGTAGTATACGTAGATGTGACATGTGAGAGAACTTTGAACTAAAAATGTTCTAAATGACGTCATGTAAATGTAGCCCACTTGTAGAATAGACTTCTCCTTTTTCTAAAATATATAAAAGTAGGAAGATTTCTCTAAGTTTGTTCTAACTCTAAACTCTAAGTTTGTTTTAAACGTATTAGTGAAAATTATATCTTTCCTTACAAACATTCAGGTGTAGTAATTTAACAATACGCAGTTTGAGTCTTCAACCGATAAAATTTTTTGATTTTTTTAGTGGAATTTATACATATCTAGGAGTTTATATTGAAGTTTTTATAAAAATTCGACCAATACTTATCGAGCAATCAAAATTTCGCTGAACCTAGAATTTTTTTAATTTGGTCCATATCCACCCGTTTAGCACTAATTGGTGTTCTTTATAGGATGTGAACCAAATTGATTTAGATATGGAACAATCTAGTTCTAGTCTAGATGGTTAGGGATAAATTCGAAAATACTGTATGGGAACGAATGCAACGAACCCTAGAGTTAGTAAACGACTGGTGCATGGATGCGGGCCTTACGGTCAATCCTAATAAAATTAACTGCATTCTCTTTAACAATCAGAGAAAAAACTATCCTTCCACCGCTAACTCTAAAAGAGGAAACGCTCCAGATGGTGACGGAGGTTAAATATCTAGGTATTATACTTGACCAGAAACTTAAAGCATTATTACAAACAAGGCGAACAAGGCAAATTTCACTTGTCAAAGAATGATTGGCAAAACGTGGTGTGCTAAAATGTGCTGATTGTAAAAGGTGCTGAATAAATGATAGTGCGGGAGGGTAAATAAATGTAACGCGAGTCAGTCATATCGACACTTTCCTTCCTCTTACAATAAAAAAGTTTTGTAAAGGAGCTTCGAAAAAAAAATAGTTTTGCACTAATTCAAGTTTTTATAATATCCATAATATTATGTCCAGCTTTACTTTACGTTGGAAGAAACGGGAAAAGATCTTTAATATCTGAAACTTTCTTCTTAGCAATTGCAGTTGAAAAAAGATTTATTGGAATGGCGAGCAAATTTCGAGATGCCTTTTTGCGCAAAGAACAAGTCTTATAGTTTATTTCTTGAAAGGAAAGTTTGTATTGGATGGTAAAGCTGCCGGTTTCTTCTTGTTCATATAAGATAGATTTAATTCGAGAAAATATAACTTTGGTAAAGTCCAAATTACCACCTGAATTCGAATATGTTTTAAAATCCGTTGGCTTCATTTATAATATGACCAAACTAACAGTTTTAGCACTTGTGTTTTGTAGTAATCGCACAAAATAAAGCGGGCTGTGAATTTCCAGTTTTTCAGTTATACCAATTGCTAGTAGAGTGTACACAGTCAACTTCTTGTATATTTAAGTGTCCTGGTTCTGAGAATTTTTGAATAGCACATTCTAACTATATACGTTTTGTTAAGGGAAAACCTTTTACCAGTTGAATTAATATTCATATTAAAGCACTACAGATATCACTGCCGGGACGACCACTGTGAACATCGGTCCATAAAGCACAATAAATTATTTTCTTCCTCTCTGGTATCACAGCTGCAGCTGCCGGGTTGTATAGGTTGAAAATGACGAAGCATTTCCTTTCGGCAGGCCAATTACTCGCTGTGCAAGTCATAGCATAAAATGCTTGTTGTAGGATCAATATTGCTTCTATCATCTTTACATGCTATCTTCTCTTGTTCATGTGTCTCATGTACCAATATTTCTTCCGGAGATGGTGTTATATTTTGCTTAAACAAGAAGCATTTATCGCATAGATCATTTTTTGGCTTATGGAATGAAATATTAAATTCATTGTTGAATATGTTCCGGTATATGGAAAATGTTATAGGTTCATTCGTACGCATTCTAAGTATAATTGATACATTATTTTTATATTTAAGTGTGCTTCGAGCGTGTGTTAGCGCGACAATAATGGGAGTTAACAGTTGCAAAACTTTCTATGTGATTTCGTACTTCATTTAGTTTTTCTGGTGGCGTTACTCTGTTTATATTTTTTCCTCGTTTCATAGCACGCGGACATCCTGTTTCTTTGTCGGAAAGTTTTTCAAAACAATAGTAAATTCGTCTTTTCGATACGTTTAGAGTGTTTAGAAAGAACCATCTACATACTCTTACTAAATGTTTATTGACTTGGAGAAAAAATCTATATGAATATTTCTTTATGTCCGATGTCACTCATCGCCGGTTTACAGTCACACGTTTAACAAATTTTTAAAAAAAAACTTGGTTTTATCATCATCGGTTAGATTTCAAAATCTCTCAAATATCTTCTGTCGATCTTCCACGGATAAATTTTTAGTACATACAAAAAAGCAAGTATGTTTACATCCGGGTTTCATTTGCCTTGCCGCCATCGGTTATCGAGTTTTTATTTATAGGTTGCACTTCCAAACAATAACATGTTTCTGTCTCTTTTTTGTTAACCTTGGAGATGGAAATCTCTCCAATTGTCATCCACCCCTTCATTTTTTGGAGACAAAGCAGTTTGATCATCATTGGAATCTTTTAAATTTAAACAAATTAACTAAGTAAAGTAAAACCGGTTAAAATAATTTCCAAAAAACTTACCATAACATAAATTTTTTACGATATTTTTCTTCGGCATATAGGTTGGGTCTTCATCGGTGATGATCACCTATTGGAAATTTAATTTATTTAGAGAAAAGTTTAGAAATAAAAACAATTATGTATTCGTACCTAAAAAGTCCAATTTCGAGGAAGACTCATTCGATGAATCAGTATCATTCCGTAGTTCTTCGACGTTAGGTTCTTCCATAATACAAGTCATAATCTTGTTTTAAATATCATTAAAAAATGAAATGCAACAAAACGAAGTCATAAGGTTCATTTACCCTAGTAATTGTGGACTTAGAGGAGGAATCGGCGATTCCATCTCGCAGACGTTATATCACATTAATACAACAGAAAAAATGAAATATAAGTTCCTTGTATACTCTTGCAAACTTAAACTATGTACGGCTATGGATTAGAGTTTCTTCTCGAGAAATTTTCCTGATAGTTTATCGAGAAAGTTAGGTAAAATCCATTTCTGATTTCTCGAGATATTTATAATTTTTCTCGAGAAAAACACAAATTTCTGGATAATGAAATAAATCATTGTTCCAGATATATGGTTTAGGCTTTTGAACCAAACTAATCATAACAAAAAATATTATTAAAATTCATTAGTTTTTTGTTCCATATGGCAAAAATATGGATTTGGTCCAAACAAAAATGATAAATTAAAATGCACATGGAACAAATAAAGCGTGAAATACCTCAGAAACCCTTATGATTTAACAAAAACTGACAATTGATTCTGAAAGAGCGTATGCGATTACCATATTCTACATTTTCAGGTCAAAAAACACGAAATGTGTATCTAAAGATTGAGTACGAAATGTACTCAATCTTTAGATTTTTTTTTAATTTTGACTAATACATTTACTATAAACAAAAAGTTAGAACAAACTTAGGTACAACTTCCAACTCTATGACTGAAGTATGATTACGCTCAACATTAATTTGTACGATGCTAAGAAATTATTAACATTTTAGTGAAGAGTAATTTATAAACTGAAAGTACTCATAGTCTATAGAAACAAATCAACAACTTTATACCTTTATAGTACATTGTGTTTCCGAAGTTTTCATGACAATCGTGAACTAGCAATGTCGAAACGTCAATCATTTTCATACTAATTCAATAATTTAGTGACATCTAATTGTGTTTCAATTTAGATATCAATAAGTTTACTGAGGCATGCATCATCGTAGCATGTATCAATGTTATAAAATTTTTTTTTGTATAAATTTCCAAACAGCTTAAGATGGTTCCTGATATTGTAAACATAACACCTGGAAAAGTTTAAAAGCGCAGTCTAAAGCGGTGAAAGGACTCACACATTTATACCTTATACTATCACAATAAATGAAAAATTGATTTGCGGAATATAAACTGTCTCCAATAATTCTATGCTATGTCATCTCAATCTATGCAATGTTATCTCAATCTGAGCTTCGATAAATTTATCGACATCCTGTGTATAGTTGGAAATAGGACCTGGAACGAATTTTGAGCATCTTTGATTGTATATTTTAAAAATTGTTTCGAATTTGTTGGCTTTGTTTTTGTGGTTGGTTTTGGTGGAGCATCTGAAACTATCAGTTATGTATTTGTTTTATTTATTTAGTTAACTAAGGTATTAGTTTCTTTATCTTACCAGATGTAACATTCTTATGAGGGTGAAGTTTATGCTAAAAAAAAATAACAAAAAATTACACTGTTAAATTAGCTATTTTCCAATTGGAATTTAAATTATATGAAAATTTAAATTTTTTGTAATTTTGGATTTTTCGTACCACCAAACAGATTCTTTTCATCAGGAAACAGGTTCTTTTCATCGTTTTCAGATAGCTGGACCATCTGTTTATCTCGTTAAGCAAAAATATCCAAATGTGTTGAACATTACTATAATTCAGATAATTTAAAAGTTGACTGATTTTTGATGGTTTAGATAATTATTTAGCGTCGATCCTGGAAATGTCCCGAAGGTCCCGCACATTTCTTAGAATAGCTAAGCCATATAGTCTATGTCACCAAGCCGAACCAATTATAATGAACTATAATATATTTCACAGTTTTTCGAATTTTTAATAATTTTCCATTATTTTAAAAGTTTTATATCGCCGACCGCAGAGATGTCCACAAGGTCTTGCCTATATTTTCGGATAACTTGGCCATGTGCCAGTCTATGTGGTCAATCTTATACAATTGTGATGAACTATACTATACTTTACAAAATTTAGAATTTTTAATAATTTTATTAGTTTTAAAAAATTTTATATCTCTGATCACAGAGATGTCCACAAGGTTTTGCCTATATTTTTGGATAACTTGACCATATGCCAGTCTATGTGGTCAGTCTTATCCAATTGGGATGAACTATACTATACTGCACAGAATTTCGAATTTTTAATAATTTTATTAGTTTTAAAAATTGTTATATCTCTGATCACAGAGATGTCCACAAGGTCTTGCCTATATTTTTGGATAACTTGACCTTATGCCAGTCTATGTGGTCAGTCTTATTCAATTGTGATGAACTGTACTATACTTCACAGAATTTCGAATTTTTAATAATTTTATTGGTTTTAAAAATTGTTGTATTTCCGATCACAGAGATGTCCACAAGGTCTTGCCTATATTTTTGGATAACTTGACCATATGCCAGTCTATGTGGTTAGTCTTATCCAATTGTGATGAACTATACTATACTGCACAGAATTTCGAATTTTTAATAATTTTATTAGTTTTAAAAATTGTTGTATCTCTGACCACAGAGATGTCCACAAGGTCTTGCCTATATTTTTGGATAACTTGACCATATGCCAGTCTATGTGGTCAGTCTTATCCAATTGTGATGAACTATATTATACTGCACAGAATTTCGAATTTTTAATAATTTTATTAGTTTTAAAAATTGTTATATCTCCATATCCATACTATTATGGTAGCTCTATTGTTATAACAATTTTTAAAACTAATAAAATTATTAAAAATTCGAAATATTGTGCAGTATAGTATAGTTCATCACAATTGGATAAGACTGACCACATAGACTGGCATATGGTCAAGTTATCCAAAAATATAGGCAAGGCCTTGTGGACATCTCTGTGATCAAAAAAAATTCTTCAACATCGTCAAATTCCAATGACGGTATAATCACACATGATACAATTCCAAATTTATTACAAAACATTCATTCTCCAGTATTGTCAATCGATGTATTGCTGTCATCCATTATTTCGTTTTTATTCATACTACGTTATCAATAATTGTCCTGTCGTCCCTTACCACTTCACTGCGTATTCACTATTATAACTTCACTAAATGTTTATACGTTAACTTACAAAATGAAAAACTTCTATTTGCTACTCCGTTTTTCATCAGCATGTGGTTTTCTGCTAGGAAATTTTTTATAATGCGATCATAACCCATACAAAACATTTATAATAAACCGTTACAAGATCAACATCATTTTCACATTGATTTTAAATGAAGTGGACTGGAAAATTAACAGGAAATCCTTTTTCTGTTCAAGATTTTATATGATAACTCAAAATTTGAATTAATGTAGAGTGACGATTGACAAAGGAAAGCTCGGAGAATTGTATTGAAAGTTTTTCTAAATTATTCTTAAATTATTCTTACTAATAATTGCTCAGTTTATTAAAGTTTAACAAAGTTGTTCTCCTTTATATGACATTATAATTAAATTCTAAAAAATTACTTGACAATCATTCATTCTGAACGCATCTGCCTTTATACGAAATATGTTGACATTTAACAATGATTACTCCAAGCTCACACCCAAATGATGGCATCTTGAATGAAAAAAAAAGTATATACATAATATCAACAACATAATCCGGTTACAAATTAGTTAGCATTAGCGAATGAATTCCTCTTGATTAATTAAAAATTGAATCGAATATAACCGATATTCAATTCGATCATCTTTTGAATAAAATTAAACAAATGATTGATCGATTTATAAATTGTGAACATTGTTGAATGATGTCAATATCAAAAGCCAAATGTTATATGTATAAATAGCTATTGATTACATAATAGCCTTCCAAGATAACATTGGTATGTAATTATTATATAAAATTACACGGTCAATTAAAATAAACATATTATCGAATGTTGATACACACAATAAATATGTTATCATTTTCGTAGGCTGAAAATGTATATTGGTCTCTTAAGATCTTGGTCTCTTTTCCAATTAATCATTTTTATAGTTTTGTGTTTTTTTGATCACCCACAAACTTAAATATAAAGGAAACAATGTATCTATGGTCTGACATAAATTTTTATTTGTACATCAATAAATCATGAAATTTACATGGCTTTGTTATAAACCGTATTGCATTCCGAGGTTTTCAACTATCGGTTGGTTCACTTACTATCGGTTTACCAAAATTAAAACTACTAACGTTTTTGTTATGCAAATTATTTAAATATTCCATCACAGCTCGACGATCATTATTTTTCAGTTCATCTGATTTATATAGATAGCAGCGAGATAGAGACTCATACAATACACCATTAAACGTAATAAAAATTTAACCATTGACTTTATTACTCAGCAATTTACCTCATTTAAAAAATAAAATAAAAATTTGAATAAAATCAGGTTCGTTGCTTATTCATAATGCTCGTGTACACAATAAAAAGAAATACAAGAACAATTTAAATCTTTTGATGACTGATTTGTACTAAATATGTACGTATAATAAATAGAATTCATTTCAAATATATAAGCGCGGCTTAATAATTTTTATTTCTATTGTATTTCAATCAACCTGCATTATAAGAAGAATTCTAATATATATGTATACATACAATAGTTCGCACGATTTGAACACACTCCACGTGCTCTGCCACATTAAATCACCTTGAAATGTGACGTCATGTCATCGAAATGTAACGACAAATTAATTGTGCTCTGATTTTTTGTACATTTTATTCAATGTTACATTTTTGTTTGTGTGTTGTTGCTGCTTTTCTAATGATCATTAAGAAAATTCAATTACAATTTAACTTTAAGTGTTGTAAATATGAACAGCATGATCTTAATAAAAATAAAATATATAAAGTAAAATAAAGATCAACTTAAAGTAGAAATACAAGATACCAAACGTGAGAACATTTATTTCTATGCATGAATTTGATATTTTTATAATAAAATAAAAAAAAAAAATTAATAAGAATAATATTCTGTTGCGAATTCAATTTGAACATGATCGCTTGGATCACTTCATCATCATCATTCATGATCAACATGATCATCATATACAAGTATATACATACAAATTTGAATATGTAAGACAAAATACTTTTTGTTTTTTATTCTCAAGATGCGCGCACATTCTTATCTATCACAAAAATGTATCTGTTTTTTTTTTTTGTTATGCGCTTAAGACGTGATATCAATGATTTTTTTTTATTTTATTTCGATTATCATAATGATATTTTATTACGGACAATTTGTACATATACGCGAAACGTATTAAGGTTGATAAACTCGATTCGGGATATCCAGAAATGAAATATATACATACTCGTATATATATATAGCGAATGGAATTTATGGAAAATGAAAATAAAAACAAAAAAAAAAATATTTATAAAAAAATTAGCAGGTGAATTGTGGGAAATACCTTTAAGTGATTTATGAAAATTTACTTCATTTTTTTGTATTCGTTTTGCCTTGAAAATTTCTTTATGATTGAATTTAATAAGGTTATAGGTTAATGTCATTATTTCCGATAACGCGAATTCAAGGTATATAAAAAATTGATTAACATCGTCATGGTGATCGATGATTATTAGCAAATTCATGGTAGGTAGGTAACATTAAATTTTATCGATCTTTTTATTTTTGTTAGAACCCACATAATATTCATCTAGATGTTCAACTAATTCCCACTAAAAATAAAAAAAATAATTGTAAATAGTTTTGTGTGTGATCACACGAAAAGCAATTTTACAACTTTCTTCTATCCGCGCGCAGTTTCTCACACAAAAACTATAATTACATTTAATTTAGTTCCATTCGAACCGAAAAAAAAAAAAAAAAATTCATATAGCCTCAAACCAACTCCCAAAAAATTAAATAAAACAACATACACACAAACCCAGACACAAAAAACCCGAAAAAATTATTCAAATCAATGAAAGTTCCAATTAAATTCATAAAAATTAAAACTTCATGAACGTCAGGTACTATTGCGATCGTCATGATGCGATATGATCATGATCATTGCGCTGATGATGATTTCAACTTATTTACAATAACAAAATAAAAATCATTAGAAAGTAAAATTTATTTATGTGACCTTGATTACTCACGATCATCAATTAAATTTTTTTTTTTTTTTCTTAATTTAATTTTGGCTTCTCTTTTGCGCGCCTCTTTTTACGTCATATCTCTGTATCTCTTCTATACTGACTGCAGTGCGCGGTTTCATTCGCCTTCCTCTGATTGATTTTAATTGTCACGAAAATTGTTGTTAATTAAATCGTTTTAAATGCCGTTTTGTTGCTGCTGCTACTGCCACAAAGTGTATCAAACCAAATTAATCTCTTGGGAATTAAATAAAAACAAAAAAATAAAGTTAATAATTAAGACGTTCTCATTTAACTTTTTGAGTTTCTTTATGTATCCATTTATATCCATAGAACTTTTGATGATCACGCGCATGGCAAATTGTTCCAGATCACAATCATTTTTTTTTTTTTTTTAGTCTTTATTTATTTTAGTTTGCTTCATTAACCTTTTGCTTTATTTAAAAATATTAACAAAGTACCTTTACTTCATAATCATCATCATCATCATCATCTCGACGATCGTCATTATTTAATTATTTTATTTTTAATGTAGAAAAATATTTACAAAAGATACCAATCAAAAAATTTAAAAAAAAATCGTAAACTTAACTTTCCACTTTGACTTATCTTTTAGATGTCTTAAGTAAGTATGTATACCTCTTATTCAACATCTTCTTCTTCTTTTTCTTTGCGTCATATCACATAAATTAATCTTAAATATATTTCGTTTTGTTTCTTAAATGTTAAATTCAAATTAGTCCATCTATCAGTAAAGATCAAATCAAAACGTGTTAAAAATCATCATTACCATTTTTATCTTCATATTTTTGTTATGGTTGTTGTTGTTATTGTATCAATGTTATACTATATATACACATGTATTAATGCTGACTGATTCAATAAATTGATGATCATTATAAAATATTTTTTGGATAGATATAGAATCCAAAAAAAAAAAAAAAAACACAAAATCAATCAAATTTAATCAAAAATGAATGCGCAGAGGTAGGAATCAACAAAATGATGAATTTCTCAATCAATTTATCAAATTTTCACTTTCAATCAATTTATCATCAAATAAAACAACAACAGCAACAACGAATTTATTTAACGGGACCGTATGTGGTGATCGTTGCTTTGTTGATAAAAAGGTCGCGATCGCAGAACACAAAAATGATTGAGTATTGGAAGAGATTCTAAAGAGTTCTCGGAATATTACTTGGTTTGAAACCATTTTCAGAACTATTAAGTAAAGACTTCTTTTTTAATTTTAATTAGATAATTTATATTTATAGATATTTTTAATTTGTTTAGATAATTATACAAATGAACTAAAAAATGGCTTAATTTAAGAAAACGATATTTTAAATTACTAACTATTACTCCTCAGATTTGTCAGTTCTAATTTTATAATCATGCGGTTAAAATAAATTATTGAAATTATCTTTCCAACCCCAAATCCTGGAATCCTACCTCTTAGGGACAATGTTAACCACTTCCTTGTTTGCCGTGTACGAATGGCATCACGCATGTGAATCCCAACGACTCGAGCTTCATACTCTCAACAAAAGAAAAATGCACAAATAATCCTTTAGTGCAGTAAAGGGAGTCTATATTTTTGACAGAAAAATTGGATGTCCATCCAATTGTCAGCATTTTAATTCAGCACTTCGGAAATTGAACGACAAATCCGAAAAATGAAGAAACGTCAAAACAAATACTTCTGACACTTTTTTTTGTGACTTTGTACTAAAATTTTAACTGCTAATAAAATGACAATATAATTGTGAGTACCGATTAACCGTAGAATTGAAGCAAATGGTTCTGTGTCTGGTTTAAATAAAATATGGCCGTTGAAAATTAAGTTGGAAATAATTTCGTGCAATTCTAAACTGTCATATCTCATTTTATCACAATCACAAATTTTGCGTGACAATATTTTTTACTAATTAAAAAATGTCACGGAAAATTGTCATTTCACTCACTTTTACTAATATCAACATATTGCTCTTTCCCTTAGTCTTAAATGATTTCTTGTTCCCTTTCTCTTTTTAATTTGCCTAATTTTTCGCCATACCTCGTAATGGAAGAATTACCCTCGATATCTCAAACAAAAATCCCCAAAAATTAAGGTTTCTAAATATAACAAATTTTTGAAAAGTTATTTTTATTCATTTTGTACCTTAGAAAATGGGGACTGCCGCCCACAATCTCCCGTTTTGACGATTTATTAAAATTCCAATATTAACAGAAAATAAAACGTTTTTCAAAAATGTGTGTTTTTTAATTAAAAACTTCCCAAAATCGCTTAGCATTGGTTCTTACCATACAATGATGACAAGAAATTATGTAGCATCCTTGTAATGCATTCTGGCACATTATTTTGTACATTTCCAGTTTTTTTTCAGGATATTTTTATTGTTGAGATTTCGAAGTGCTCCCAAATATAAAACTAAAATATCCCCAAAAATTACAAATGGGACGTTTGTTAAGTTATCCCAGGATGTCAGCCCAGTAAATGAAAAAAACTTGAGTCCGGCAACCCTAGAAAAATTAAAGCTATATTTAATATTATGTGAAGCTAACCCAGGCCAGGATTTTATTAAAATTAGATTAAATAATCTCGTATTAGTCATTAGTGATAAGTATTTTGAGAGGGCGATGCTAATCACTACTCCGAGACATTTTTCGAGATGTTAGTTATAACATCCATAAATTTTTAGGCGCTAGGTAAAATCTTAAGAATAAATACAAAATTTCAGTGATGATTTAAATTTTATTAATTTTGTATGTGTATTCGGTATTATGTAACTTCGGTATTTAATCTGATTTTAATAAAATCCTGGGCTGGGCTAACTTCACATAATATTAAATATGACTTTAATTTTTCTAGGGTTGCCTGATTCGAGTTTTTTCTTTTACTGGGATGAAATCCTGCGACAACTTCACATACGTACAAAATGGTGTATTCCAATCCATCATTTTGTTGTATATTTTGGGGGATTAAATGAGCCGAAAAAACATTTCCGAACGGAGGGGATAAATATTTTTAATAATTTTTTAAATGTCACGTCGATTTTATTTATGTTAGTGATATAGGAATCGGTTAATATCAGATATCATAAAATTTGTCGGGTAATGCCCATTCCCTCACCTGAATCAAATGAGTTATTAGCCATTTTTAAACGGAGGAGATCAGTATTTTTAACAATTTCTTGTAGGTTGAGATTTCTGGCTTGTAATCGATCGAGGACTTCTCTTCATTTGCTTTTTTTATGATTTAATTTTCATATAAATTAAAGTTGAAGGATAAATAGTATAATGACGGTTTTATTTGTATTGTATATTTTCGGAGGTCATACTGACAATCCCATACGCCGTTAGGTCTTCTAATGTAATTATATAATTTTCAAAGTAGAGATACACTTTTCGTCGACTAAGCTTTTATGAGATTGAATGTCTTCTAATTTTATTTTATAGACGGTTGTGTTATTCAATGTGGATTATAACAATTCCAATTCGTGCGATTTTACTGTCTTTTTAGTAATACGCTTTTGGCAACTTTGGCAAGTTATTAAATTTTATTTTGTTACTTTCTATACCTTTTGCATGTGGCAATCTTATTTCTTCTCAATCTTTTCAATATGTTTGAAAACAATTTCGCAGATTTCAAGATATTCAATTGATAAATAGAATGTTTCTTTAGACAATTTATCAAAAGCATCAGTGCCTACATATTCGACATTAACGAGGTTGGTTTTTAACTATTTCTAGTATCTTTGAAATCATTGGTTGCAGCATTTAATTTGTATTTTAAAATTAAGCTTGAGAAGGATTTCATTAAAATTTCCGAGCGTGTGATATAGGTTTCTCGTTTGATTCCTTTGCCGCCGAATATAAAATTTGGATTAATGAATCGAAGCCGCACGTTTCAGTAACGATTATTCATTTATTATCTACATCGCGATAAACAAATCCGTTTGATAATATTGACTCCGGTTTGTTTGCTATAATTTTGGATAGATCGGAAGTGGTTGTTGCTGATACTTTTTTAATGGTTTCTGAACGAATAATTGCTACGACGACTATATTAGTAATGTTTTTATCAACTATTCCCCTATATGTTTCGGAGACTGGTATGTTTTTTTTTGCCTCATTTCTCAGTGAATATAATCCATTGTATAACCAAGTTATGAGGGATCAGGTGAATCGCAATGTATCGCCAGTTTTCTCATTTAATAGGCTGATAAATTTGCCTACTTTCAATTTTATATTTTCGGTTTCACCAGATTAAAGCAATTTTCGACATCGGCGTTAGAGAACCGTCCTGAAGCGCCTAAAGCTTTCGACAAGCAAATAGACGAAAATGGTAAATACGAAAAATGGTTGTTTATGGTGAATTTTTTTTTTGTCTGTATTTTATTACAACTGAGACTGCGCTCATCTAGCAATTTTTCTTTCATATACAAATTTTAATGTTTCTAATAAAATTCACTTTTGTTCGAGTGCAACCCAATGGTTTGTTCCATAATTAATTAAACCTATTTACTAATTTTAATTTGGTAAGTCCACTAGATCAAGTAGCCTCGTTCTTTGGAGTCTTCTTTCAACGACAGGCATTTTTTTAAATGTCCTCATTTCCCACACGGAGCATTGAAGATACTTGAAGAACCTTGTTTTGAAACGTCCGTATCATTTTGGCGTTTGTTTGCTTAGTGCATCCCCGGAGTTGTATACCGTAGGTTCATATCGGCTTCAGAATTTGCCGATATATAGTAGCAGCTTGTTGTGAATTGTGAGCTCAGAGCCTCTACCTATAAGCCAATACATTTTTCTGATCTTTATGTTAAGTTCTTCTTTTTTACTTTTTGATATGCTCTCTAGACTTGAGCTTGGCATCGAGGGTCCTGCCAAGACCCTCGATGCCAAGCTCAAGTCTAGAGAGCATATCAAACACATATTCGCATTGAATAAGTGTAATAGCCTACGAAATTATTTGTCAGTTAAAGCCTTAATAATTTGTGAAGTAATCAAGTCATACCCTGGGGCTTTTTTAATATTCATGTTACTTTTCACTTTTTCTTTTGATTCTTTGAGAGTTACTGGCCGTATTTCAAACTCATCTAGCTTGTGAATTGACATTATATTTTCATTGGCAGTTTCTCTTGGTAGTGGTTGGAAGGTTTCCTGGAAATACTCCGCAAATATATCAGCCTTCTCTTTGTGACCTCTTGCCCATGTCCCATCATCCTTTTTAAGTGGAGACACTTGCATTTTGGGTCTTTTGAGTCCCTTCGTCGCATTCCACAGTGAGTAACCAGCATTTTCTTCGTCAGTCAGGCTAACTAGATATCTGTTGATTGATTCATTTTTAACTTCTTTAAGAAGGGATTTGAGACTGTTACATAAATTGTTAAGAATTGTTTTGCGCGTCGTTTTTTCCTTACCAACTCTCTAACTTCAATTGGATAGGATATGTTAAGCGTATTTTTATTTTGTATAATGGGTTTGCTTGCCAACCCAGCATAGGGAATTATTTCATTGAGTTGTTCCAGTTATCGGTACCTGGAGATTGATATTTTCCTCCACTAATTCACGAAAGAGATATCACTTTTTTTTTTTTTTTATTAATCTTGGTGCACTTTCCCTTTGAATTACCGTTTCACTGACTGTCATGATAACCAGTGAGTGCTCGTATACTAGAGAATTGCTGTTTTCAATGTGAATATAGTTCTGAGATATACATACCTCTTGCAACATAAAAGTCTATTACGTCCGGGATCTTAGCTTCGTCACTGGGCCAGTATGATGGGGAACCATCAGAGTAAAATTCAAATTTTGATGTCTTCCCTGCTTGAAAAATTTCTTTACCCTTTGACATCGTAAGTCTAGATCCCCAATAGGTGTTTTTCGCATTAAAGTTACCTCCAATAATAAAATCACGTCCTAGCGGTTTAAATAGTTTAATGAAGTCCTCCCTTTTCAAGTTATGCCGGGAAGGACAGTATTCTCCTGCTCTTTCCGCTGGATGAATGGAATTATTTAAGTTATAACCCTGGATTTTAACAAACGAAGATTTAACAAAATAGCTTTCGGATATTAGGAAAATGTCGATTTTTTCTGTATTTCAAAATATTTCTATTTCTGGAATATGTTGCATAATCCTATTCGCATTCCAGATTGCTATTCTGAAAGTTGTGTTCTTACTTAACATTTTTTGTCGGATTGCGTTGTGGGAGGTGCATTTTCTTTAGTTGATCAAATATCATGTTGTTCAGATTACTTTGGTCATCCAACCGCTTTGTAATAGCTTCGATGCTGTTGAGCAACTATTCCTCTTTCCCCTGCATTGTTTGGTTGTGGATTTTGATCCATCTGATTTGAGGTTTGAATCCTTCGAATTTCATGATTTTGCGCTTGATTTCGTATTTTATCTCTTAATTTGTGTAGTTGTTTAGCAACCTCATGGCTTCGATAATTTGCCGGATGTTGACCCTGACAATTTATACGCTTAGCTGGCACATCTCTCCCTATTGTACATGCCTGCAATTTTACACATCCCGGATCCTGGCTGCAATATCTTTGGGTGTGAAATCTCTGACATTTGTTGCATTGGGGTATGCGTGTAGTGGTTCTCCTCATTGATTCAATTCAAACTTTCATGTGAAGAATTCCTTTTATAACATAAATGTTTTGAACATTATCTTTGTTATCAAATACCAACATAAACAGGGGGGTCCCCTTTTACCTAAAGTATGGTTGTTCTCTCTTTTTTAACAATATTCACAGCATCTAGTATTCTAAGACCTTAATTTTGTAAGTCTTCCATTATTCCTTTGGATGAGCAAGTGTAATGGTTTTGTGGTAAATGTTCCAAATTTTGGAAAGAAAAATTCATTTTTTCCCTCTATAGTAATTCTCTATAAGTATAATAGAGGCATCTTTTAAAAAGAAGACCATCCATAAGAAACTCGTGACTTATGAGAACTTTAAGCGGGTTTGTAGAAAATACACCCATCCCCGATGTACACGGTAGATTGGGACGTTTGTGGTAATACCACAATTTTCACAAAGGATTTTCACAGTTCAATACAGTGAAAATTAAGAGCCACACGTGTTTAATTAGCAAACTGATTTTTAAATAAATGGAAGGTACCTTGCCAAACTCAGTGTTTACTAGCATAAAATCAAACGCAATTTTCAGTTCTATAGTTTATTACAATTTAGGTTCAATCTTTATTAAAATAAATCATTCATTATGTACCTGAGCTATTCGGAAATTTCTTCCCAAGCCATTTGCTTCTTTACTGCGTTCCTGTAATCTCGTTCCTGTAAAGCTGATATACGACCTTTGACATTAATTTTTCTTCAGAATTATTCTATTGTTATTAAAGAGTTAAATATTCCGAATAATGCCGAAAGGCCGAATGTCGAATGGCCGAATGTCGAAAGGCCGAAAGGGTCGAATGCCGAATTTCGAAAAGCCAAATGTGTCGAAAGGCCGAATGTCGAAAGGCCGAATTGTGTCGAAAGGCCGTTTGTGTTAAATAGTAAATCGCTTTAAATATTAAAATCTTCTTACGTTTTTTTATCATTTAATTAAAAATTAATTAGTAAATAAATTTTTTTTTTCCGACAAAATTTGATCACATCAATATGCTACATACACAGGATTTATTAGCACATATTTTCAATTTATTTAAATTATTTTACATTAAGATATTAATTCGATAGTTTTAAATATTGATTTCAATCAATTAGGTGAAGGCAAATTTATTGAAAATTCGGCCTTTCTTTGACCCATTCGGCCCTTCGAGATTCGGCCTTTCGACCCATTCGGCTATTAGATATTCGGTCTTTCAATACTTTCGACCTTTCGACCAGAAATCGGCCATTCGACATTCAGCCTTTCGCCACATTCGGCCTTTCGACATTCGGCCTTCTGACCTATTCTGCCTTTTGGCGTTCGGCACTTTCGGTATTCGGCCTTCCAACAATCGGCCTTTCAACATCGAACGAAATATTCTGGGAAAGATATATTTCCAGAAGAAATTTCTTTTTCTAAATATTCTACCATCCTGCATCAGATAAAATATACTTACAAATCGATTAGTAGTAAAAAATCATCATTCGGTCAGTAAAAGGCAAATAATCAATTTTAAAGGCGAATGAATTTTTAAACCGACATTTCCAATTTTTGTCAAAATTGTTATCAATGAAAAAACTATTAAAAAATAGTTCAAATTTGTAAAAGCCATTAGAACTCGTGTAAACCGGCGAAATAAATTTTCAGTAGAATAAGTCAAAAAAGCTTCTATTGATCGAATATAATTTGAAAGAATTTAATTGCCAATATTGTGTGTGATTAAATTACATAAAGTGTTGTATTTTGTGTTGTATGTGTGTATATTTCTTTGGTTAAAAGAGCTTAACCAGTTGATCTTGCTTTGTAATAGGTGTATTGCTTTAGTAAAAAATAGTTTAGTTGACCGAGCTGACTTAAATTTGTCCAAAACGCATTTATTTTTATTTGATGTGTTTCACATATTCGTTTATTCATTTCTAGTGTTGAGTATCATAACTGATGATTTGTGCTGATATCTTGTGAAGATGACTTTTTGCTTCGATGTTTTTCGACAGAATAACGGTTATTTACTATTACGTTAATTTTTTATTCAAAGGAATACAGTTATTTTTTGGATGCGGACAGGAGGAGGGGCGGGAGCATTGGTTGCAAAACGTTATCACTGATTTAATTTATGAAAATCTAAATTTTTTCGATTTAGCTGCTGTGAAGGTCAAATAGTATATTTTCTTTTTACTGTGTAAATGTTCTGCATTTTGTGTAAACTCTGAACATAGCGTGAGGTATGTGTTTGATTTTCGGATCATTTTGCAACATATTGCAACATATTTAACCGCCATAAAAGTATAAAAGTATAGGGCGCACTCTACAAACCACTTATGTTTGTAAGGGAGTGCTGTGGTAATTCCGAATGTCTGAGTCGGCTAAGTAAGTGGTTTCTCTCTGAGACTGCTTTCTTTTGGTTTGGTTTACAATTTTGTACCGTGCGGATTTATTATGTTAAGGTTTGTTAAAATTAGTGATTAAATTAGATTGCCAGATGTTTCTCCATGAATCTGATGCAGCAGTCATTATAGTTTAGATCCCTAATTTAATTTAATTTTAGGGTGTAACTATAGTGTTTAATCACGAGTATCGAGTTCGCAAATATTTCGAGTATCATGCTATTTTCGAAAACCTGGGTATTTTATGAGAAAAAACCGGGTTACTACAATTTTTCGACCGATTTGCGAGTATGTTTAGAAAAATTAATGATAAGTGGACTAAATATGGTATTCCGTTTAAATGGAGGAAATTAACATGAAATGGTGGAATATTCAAAGTTATGTATAATAAAAGCAGAGAACCAAACGGTCGAAAATATTACTAAATTTTAAAAAGGAAATCTATAAGTGAGATGTTGGCCAAATGCTCAGCCGTCCACAAATTAACAATTATACTTGTTATTATTGTAATTTAAGCAAAAATGCAGTTCTAAATTGAGACAGTGACCATCATTTGAAATAAATCATTTGAATAAATAGTTGGTACTAATTATATTTATTATTTGACGTCACTTCTGAACCACTATAACCAGTAAACTGGCAAATGTTATTTAAAATTCAGAATGTACACATGAGTAGGGGAGGCGCGGTAACATTTATTGCAATTGAGAATTTTATGAAATAAATTCAATGAATAAAACGCTAAATAAACCACTGCAGAATATTCATTTGTCTCGATGGGCATCGGAAATATTTTGGATAAGCGATTGAATCAGCAGCCTAATGCATTTTATTTCAAACAAGTCACTTAGCAGGAACATCAAAACATCGAAATTAATTTTTTACGGCTATATTTTTACTCTTTAAGTAAATATTTGTATAGTAATGAGTATACCTAATACATTTTTTATGAATCACTAAAATTTCTTGAATGAGATTAAAACGAAATTACCAAATCAACAATAACAAGTAACACTTTTTCACAATAATTGCGCGCGAATAGTAATGAGATCATGAATAAATAACAGCTATAGTGTGTGAAAATGTGCTTCATATATTTACATGTAATTCCATATGTATCCGCAATTATTATAAGTACGATGACAAACCGATTGAAAGTTCCCACGATAACAATAAATTATTAAATAACCTTAAAAGATGTTAAACTCGATAATTTTAACAGAAAATATCGATCGCGATCACAACTTATTAACACAAAATTATATTTTTCTAACAAACTAATCATATTTCCATCAATTCCCAATAAAATTCGCGCGATCACACGATCATGTTAATTACACCATGACAATTTGAAAAAAAAAAAAAAAAAAAAAATTTTTTTGAAGTAATAATCGCCACCGTGTAAAGAAGGAGACACAGTTTATTTTTTATTGTTCTTGCTCTCATCTCTATACTGATATTTATAACTATACAGACACACAAATTTCTTGAGAACAATAAATTATGTAATTAAAATTAAATGATCTCATCCCTACAACGATTGCAGTTTGTGCAAATAATTCTTAAGATGTTTCTTAGTTAATCAAAGTAAGAAAAAAAAATGAAATCATTATTTAATTTAAAAATAGTAAAAAAGTTGTTATATACGCGATATTGAAAGGTAAGACGATCAATTATAATTTTTAAAAGGTGATCTATTGTGTACCTTTTTGTATTTTTCAATGGTAAATTTAATGATTTATATGATCAACTAATGTTGATAATCATTATATGGGTCGATTAGAAAAAAATAAAAACTATCGTTAGTTAATGATGTAATTAATTAATTAACTTCTTTCGTTAATACTACCTTGACGATATTGCATCAACATATAGAAAGAGTTACAATAGTTACGAGACCTTTTGAACTTAGTTTAATGAGATCATGTTATATGGATGTTTTTTCTGTGAGATCAGAATTTATTTATGTATTACTCAAGGTATCAATTAAACCCAACATGTGAAATCTCAAGGTGTTTCCCGATTTTTCTTGTATGTATACAAGTAAACATATTATAAAATGATCGCGTTAATTTGATTTCAAAAAATCACTTTGATGTTTTATAAATCAAAAAAAAACATTATTACATGTACGTATAATTAATGTATGGTATGTTGGAAGGATCGCGATTACTAGTGTTTTTCGAGGTCATATTATTAGCTTAATCAACATGATATCGCATTTTAATATGTTTTTAATGTTGTCTATGCATAAGGTTGTCACACCATCTTAATTACGATCGCGTGAATACGTTAAATATATTATTTATATCCATTCTAATTTAATTTCAATTTTTAATGAATAATGCCCTATATTTCAAACCAATAATGAGTCGATCACTTTGTATTATATATAGATATATAGCGATCACTATCGATCAATCTTCATCATCATAATTTATTTAAGACCCAAAAAAAACTATAAAAAAAAAAAAATCAATGTGTGAGGTTCTGTTATAATTTATGTTACAAACTTAATTTTTATTTCTTTTTTTGTTGTTTATGAGAAATTTATGATCTTATTTTTCTATCTTTTGAATGACGTCATACACCACATATATAAAATATTCTTCTCCTTGTGAACAAACGAGAACAACAAAAACAAAATAAAATCATAACGAATGGAGAGCAAAGATGAAAAGGTCGATCTTAATTTTTTTGTGTTTTTTTTTTTTTTCATATAGAAATCACGACCAACCAAGTGATCAGTATACATTGATTATTTTATACATATTATATATTACCTATGTGTAAAAAACTACAAGTCTGATTAAGATGTTATTTCTACTGAACATAAGACAAAACACAAAATAATATTCATGTTTTGGGTGTGGGTATCCGTGCAAGAATCGTTATGATTTCTAAGCAAAAACATATATCCCACATGAATTTCAAATTTTGATGATGATCACTCAAAATATTTGATCTCTATAATTTCCACTCAACAGCATTTTGCCTCTCTTCAATATTTTGTATGAGTAGACACAATGAAATGTATAAAAAAAAAAATAAAAAAAAAAATTATTAAAAAATACAAAAGAAGTTTAAGTGATCTTTACCAGTAAAACTAAAATAATTTAAGTCAATTGGGAATAATTATCGATCGAGTGGATTTACTTAATGATCGATGAGATCATATGAGCTTTGCTTTTATATTCGTTAATTTTTTGGTGCGGTTATGTTTATTCTGTTATGGTGGAGTGAATTGTATTTTATTTATTTTAATTAAGCAGGTTTTTGAATCCGGAATTCAAATGAAATACGTCATAAGTGTAGTGTCGTAAACGGATCGTGTAAACCCAAACTCATTATGCTGATACTTTCATTTCAAGACTACAGTGCGCGGTGAGACTTTTCAATATTCGCTATTTGAGTGATTGTTTGAGTTATGCATTGTTATGTAAAATTTAAATTTGCGCGCTGAGTGTTTATGTCGCGCTATCGATAATGAGTATTGAATTCACTTTCTCCATCATTAATACTGATAATTGTATTTAGTGTATTCTGTCTTCATCTGACCAAATTACTAACCGGACGTATGACTCCTACAGACCTTAAGGGACGGGGCTGCAGTTAAAAAATAAAATAAGAAGATCGCTAACCAAGATTAAAACTATAGTATTCACAATTGAACCGTTTAGTTTTGAAACAATTGACTCAGGATAGGGTTAATAAATTTTTAAATTCTAAATTTACTATCCTTCATTTGTAATTTTAATCCAAAATTATTTTGTAGGATTTTTCTTATTTAATCCACCAAATTTGTATTCAAAATTTAAAATTGCAGAACATTAGAATTTTCGATAAATTGAAATTTTGTAAGGCAAACATGACCAATTTTTGCTAATTGGCATTTGAAATTTCAAACTCAATTAAATAAGCTTTTAAAATTCCTGAATTAATATCGCTTTTGAATTTTTAAATTTTGAATTAAAATTCCAATTAAAATTGTTGAAATTTGAGCATCAGACTTTTTTTAATGATGTGAAAATTTGTTGAAGCCGTTTGTTCTAAGCCCGGACCTCTTCCTAGTCTTACTCAATTTATTTAAAGTTTTAAATTATAATGGACCGATCGACTACTCCAAGCCAGTAGTCTCGTGATCGGGTCAAGAGTCCACTGTTCCTGATTAGATAATGAAAACGCAAATTTCGTGTAGTTTGTCTGGTTATCTTATTGAACCTATTGCCATCTATGAATTAGTGGCATGAACTATCCACCATAGAAAATGAAAAATTAAGTCAAAAATTCGACCTGCGGTACACAGGTTTAGATGATCAAGTCTTGCAATTATTATAGCTTCTGATTTCTGTCAACCTCTTATATTACTAGATATGAAGTTTTACTGATTATTATCTTTCACGCGAGAGAGACCAAGTAGATTAAAACTCGACATTTCGACTCTGTACCCATTTGAGAATGCCTGATAGGGCGATTAGTGTGCTTCTCAGCAATATAACTGTTATAGAAGTTTAATATTGAATTGCGAAATTAGAAAAATTCTTTATGATGATATAGGACTCTTAATCATTCTGTATCAAGGAATTGGTTTTCTCAGATTCTCTCGAATCTGATGAAATTTTTTTCTATCAAGAAATTGGTTTATCACAGCAATGGGAGAAACAAGTTGGTCTAAACGCAATGATATTTTTGTGTTATTTCAAAAAAGCTCCATGTTTTAAAAAATATATAAGGCTCTGTTTAGTAATAACGAGTTTCTACAAAATAAAATCAAATTAGAAGAAAAGGAAAATAGCAAACGGCGTATCTCTTTAGATATCGGTAAGCACGGAGAGATCATTTAAATGTCAAAACTCAGATATGCGTGATATGCTGCTGTAAGTCGAAAAAATAAACTTTTACATTTGAATTCGATTTGGCCAAGTATTTATCTTCTTCCTTCGTGGTAAAAACAAGCTTCAGTATGGTGAGATTGAAGTTGACGCAAGGTATTATTTTCTTCATCGAGCTTAGATAGACTTTCTTGCGTTTTGAATTGGTTGCATTTTGAACAGGTATCTGTTTTCGGCTTTAGAATTTTAAACTAGTTTCTATAATACAAAAACACGTACAGTTTATTTAATAAAAATAAAGAAAAAACCATTAATCAAACCTCGGAAAACCTCAACATATTTTCTTATCGAGACTGTACAGTTAACCATTTTGTTCTCCGATTGAACCGGTAACACCATGTTAATCTTCATGACCTACTGTAATTGAAGGGGTAAGAATGGCAAACTGATCTCCATGAATACCGGCAGCTGAAAAATGTAGGGAAGGGACGAATAAGCATTATCCTTAAAATTTGGTTCAATCACCTCCGTCAATCTTTGTGTTTTAGATTGTACCGAATTCCGATGAAGTGGAAGAGGAATCATTAAAAAAAAATTTTTCATTATCATCATTAGTAGCCGTTGTTACACAAAAAAAATTGAATTAAATTATTATAAATAATTAAAAAGGTTTTAAATATTTTCCAACCCCGTTTCTGTCAAAAAAATAAGTTTAGATTTTGACAGAATTTTAAGAAATTTTTGAGTTCGGCGCAGGCGGCACAATTAACGTTTACTCGTATTTATAAAATGTAGTTGATTTAAACAATTTCTGGAAGTATCTACATAAAATTTTAGGTGAATATTTCAGAACTGAATAATTTTGAAAAAGTCAGGTATCCTTTTATTACCTCAGTGCTTTGTGATTTGATATATTAAAATCGAACAGATTTTCGTTTTTAATTTATTCATCAACATTTTATATTAAATTAAAGCAGTGTAGATGAAGATTTTCGTCTAAATCCAGTTAAACTAGGTCTCTCGGTTGTTTTGAAGCTATTAGCATATTACTATGTTTGGCTAAAAGTATTTGAAAATATTATTAAACTGCAAATAAGTACCTATCTAGATACGAGTCTATGTCAATAAATATTAATCGGCCTACAGAGAGTGCCTAAGTACTAATACCGATTTAATAAATGTTGTATACACGATGCAATGGTTTCAATAGTATTAACAGATAGTATTAACAGATTCGATAGTATTAACAGATATAAAGAGTTTGTTGTTCTTGATTTAGTTGAATGATTTAGCACATGGTATTTCTCAGAATTTTCTTCTGTCTTTTGTGACGAATTTAGCATCACCAATCAAATCACCAATAATTTTTTTAGTGTTTTTTTTTCTATTTTGATGATGACTGAAAGTCGTTAGGAGACGGGATTAAATTCCATCAACAACTTTTGGCCTTAGTGGTAATTAAGTTTCAACGATAGCCTTTCTTGTTTCCACTAAAAGATGCACTAGCTGGGCTTTGTTTGTTTCTCTTGTATAAAGGTTTCACGTGTAACAAAGTTATTAGTAGGCTTAGGATTTTTAGGTTCTAAAATATCAAAAATATGTTCCTAATGCCCGATTTCACAAAAAAAGAAGTAATCTCTAGTTAAATAATGTTTCCTCCCTTTCTTCTTTTATTAAATTGCGATTTATTTCATAACACAAATTCAACGCATGCTAATTTTATTTCCTTTTTTACATGAACATTTTAACTGGAGAGCTAAATATTTAACTGCCCAATTTCGTCGAGCTAATTATTTAGATGATGGCGAAATATTTATATATAAAAATAAATTATAATCAACTTGCATAGAATTTGTATTATGAAACAAAACGTAATTTTATAAAAGATGAAAGAGAGGAAGTATTATTTAACTAAGGTTTGGGTATTTTTTTGTGAAACCGGGCATTAGACATGTAACTAAAATTGCAAAATATGTGGTAAAATTTGTGATTAAAATGAAAAATATGTGGTCATATTTTGGAAAGAAAACCAAAACTAGACCTTGAGGAGGATTTCAATTCACTCATTAACAAAAAAAAATTAATTATCAAGTTTTAGGATACAAAGTTGGATAAATTAATTCTCTTGGACTACAAAGTGCTAGAAAAGTAGTCCAAAAATGGTCCCACATCCATACATTTAAAAATTTGGATTGGTGAGCGGTACTTAATTCAAAAGAACACCGTGACGGTTGGGGCTAAAAGATTTACGCTATTAATGCAAGTTTTAAACTAAAAAAAACTAAATTACGATCATATTTTTGTTCAAATAAAATTGTAATTCAAACACAATTTTCAATTTAAGTTACCATCAAGATTATGTTCAGTTACAGTTTGGAATTCATATTCTTTTATAAATCGTGCTGATACTAAATTATTTTATTGTTTTCGAATCATTTTAAAATGAAAGCTGAAATTGTAAATTTTGTATTTTAAATTTCACTCAAAATTAAAAATCAATTACTTGTATTCAAAATATCACAAAATTTCAGTTTAATGCAACCAAAATTATGGAATTAAAAAACAACTTTTTCTCAGAATTTTGCCCTCACTAAACATAAAATTTTGCGCCAATCGATTTTATAATTCTAACTTAATCTTTAATTTTTCTCTTGCCAGTCCAATTCGAAATACAAACTCATCTTTAAACTAAAAGCAAAATTACAGTTATTTTTTTGCTAAAGTCCAAATTGCTATTCAAATCCAATTTCTACTCAACATGTTTTTAAATTACGGCTTAAAATTCAAATATTTCGATACTTATTCAAATTTCTATTCAAAATTCTGATACAAATTTAACAAACATTTTGATTCAAACTAGAGTTTTAAATTCGGCATTTTCTAATTACACTCAAATAAATTCGCAATAAATTTCTTAAATGCACTTGCAACTACAGCTGAGGTTGTATTCCAAATTTCCAATCAAGCTCATTTAGACAAATCTTGGTTGGAAGTAATACATACTTTATTTGTAAACAAAATATCACAAAATTTTTAGCTTAATATCAGCCATAATTTTGCGTTAATTAAATTTGGAAATCGAGCTCGTTTTTTAAATATTTTTTAATTTAATTGTATTCAAATTTTTGCTCAAACTTTCGATTGGATTGAAATTGAATTTTTAGTCCAAACTTTGTTCAAATCTTATGTTACTCCGCTTTAAATAAAAATTTTGCTCGAATAATTAACTAAATTTTTAAAATTCAGTCAAACTGTTATTAAAGGCAGTCAGTTAAACTCTATTTCTAATGTAAGCTCCTACTTAAGATTTTACTCAATTACGGGTTAAAATTTAAATACTTCTATTCTAAAACAAAATTCTTTCAGATTTTTGCTGGATTCCTTATTTTCTAGTTTCTAACTAAAAAATTTGTTGAAATCGTGTTTAGAATTTAAGCTCAATCTCATAAAGGGCATTAAATATTTTACTAAAATTTTTTTTGTAAATGTGTTTCCCAAATGCAAAATAAAGAAGAAAATTTCTACTTAAAATTTCACTCAAATTGATTATATCTACCATAGTTTAGAATTCAAGCTAATTTTCTCTGTTCGTTCTGTCGAATGAAGTTGACCAATTTAGACTACATTTATGTACAAAATTCCATTTATCATTTTGTTCAACTTCGAGAACTGCTTGGAACTAAATTTCTACCCAAAAATCTTTTTTTTTGGAATCCATTTTGATTTAAAACTAAGTTACTTGGGTGAATACCATTCACCTATTAAAATCAAAATTACAAAAATCAATTAGCAGAATACCTAAATATTTGTTAAAACTTTGTTAAAACTATAAATTTCACTCAAGTTTTCATTTCAAGTTAATTCAATAAGGGTGACCAAAATTATAATTAACAAACATTCAATTACAGTTTGGAAATTTAACTCAATTTCGGATTAAAATGTCCCTTACAGTTGGTTCAAATTTCGATGGAATTGTAATCTAATTTTATTCTGGATGGATCCAAGGTTTTATTCGAATCCATACAAACTATTTTCTTTTCCAGTCTAATTTTTTGATCCAATTCAAATTTGTTTCAAAATATGTGTTTTGGTTTTTCCTTGACATATCTGAGCAAATCTATTATGTAATGTAAACTTACAATATATTTCTCTCAAAATTTTGTGAAATCAATTAATATTCGAGTTGTTACTCAATCCCTATATATAACTTTACCAAAGATTTTATTTGGTTTGGAATGCCAAAACCATTTTTTTAAATTTAAATTCCTAATTCAAATTTCTCTCAAAATTTCCGATACAAATTTCTAAACTAAATTGTAAGGAAATTTTTTTGGTTGTTTAAGATCAAATCTCGTATTGCAACTCAATTCTTACCTAATTGCCTAGTTTAGACCACCAAATTTACACTCAAATTTTTGCTCAGAACCAAGTAGAATGTCCTGATCAATTTCTAATCTAAATTTCGAAATCAATTTTTAACCCAAGTAACACTGTACAACAATTTGTACTATTTAAATTCCATGCAAAATGTAGTTTAATCCAAAAACATTTTCTTAATTTCTATTTTAAATTTAACTCAAAATATTGAAAGGTGTCATGGTTCGAATTGTTACTTAATTAAAATAGTATCTGTTTAATTTCAAACTGAAAATTTAGGGATTTAAAACCGGAGGTTTTTTGTTTTTTTTTTAATCCATTCAATATTAAGTCATGCCCTGGTTGGTATTTTTATTCAAAAATTGGAATTGAAACTATATTTATAGCAAAGTTCTGCTGAAAAGTACGCTTAGATTTTAATTCATATTAAACACAAGATTTTGTTCAAATCTGTCTCAATTTTTAAATTTTTAAATCCAATTTGAGTTTCTACTCAAGAATTTATTCAATTACATTTGGGAATTCAAATTCTTATTCAGTTTTTTGCTCGATTTTGATTTTATATACGATATGTTGAAATTTACACACATACGTTGACAAACAATATGTTAACTTTTCTCACGTAAATGGTACTCAATATTTTACTAAAATTCATGTTTGAATTCTGAGTTAATTTCATTTCTAAATTAAATTTAAAATTTTGCCTAATTATGCTAGTTAAAATTTCATTCACAATGATTACGTTCAATTTAGAATTGAAGCTAATTTTGTTACCTGTAGATTTCTCTCTAATTTTGGTCAAATCCATCATGTTTTAATTGTAGCTCGAAATCGATTTGTAATTTACCAAATCAAATTAAATTTAATTTAAATTTAATTTAATTTGTAATCAAATTTATATTCGACATTTCCCTCAAACATATAATAATTTTGAACTTTTCGGATTAAAAATTGGTTTTCGTTCAACCCAATTTTGAATATGAATAACATTAAAACTGTTGCTCAAGTGCATAAATGGGGTAGAATTGCATTTGTCACGTCCATATAGTTTAAGGAATTTGAATGCTTGTTTAATTCATTTAAATTCCGATGAATTTTTTTACATACATTTCCATATTTTGCCTTAATTAGATAAATGTCACAACAAGGCACATACTTTAACGAATAAGAACAATAATCACAAAATTTGCTTTTCTAGAAGAACTCCAGATCGTCAAATAATGTGCAGTAAACTATTGAGATATTTATTTTATTTTGATGTTTATTTTATTCTTAATTTATTGATCTAACTTAGCGGAATTTAAGCCAAAGTAAAAAATTTTTAACTTCTAAAAAAAAATATTTGTTGGTCTAAATTTAAAATTTGGCTTTGCTTTATCAAATTTTAAACTATGAAAATCAAATTACGTTATTTTTCAAGAAAAATTAAAACTATTTGGAATTGTGGTAAAACGTAAAATATGTGGAAATATGGTATGTAAAAATACGTTATTATGTCAAAATATGTGGCAACATAAAGGGCTCATTCGATTTTATTTGTTCTAAAAAGAATAACTATCTAACAAATTTTTGGTTTGGATTTTGCAAAAAAATATTTTTTTACCTAAGAATCCTAATCCTATAGTTATTACCTACAATTGTGCCAGACTTCATTCTATAAAAATTATGACGACATTTGCTAAAGAGGTTAAGAAGGCCAAGAAATTTGTATTCGATGGTTTGCCTAGTCTTAGTTGGTTTTGTCCTAAATAGACTTAGACAAATATTACATTTACAGCCGAGATAACATCTGCGGGAACGATGGAGCTGTTCAAATTACTGGCTTCTAAAGTTCCTAAAAAAACGCAACAATCCGGTGACCCTATCATTAGTACAGTAAAACCTAGACGATGAATTTTTATTAGTAGCATTGAGTCGTCCGTTACTGATGATCAATTTTAAAGGTTCATTATAGGAATAAATGTAAACTTGGGGAATTTAATGCTATCAGAATCATTCTTAGCGTTCATAATGTATCATTCTGTTCAATAATAAATCCCAAATCATGGCCATCGGGAATATTTATAACAGAGTTCGAGCACAAGCAGAAGGTACCTTTTTTAAGGAATTCCAGGATAGTATTTGCACCAATTTAAAGGTTACTGCCACTGATGCTCAAGCAAATGAACAGCAAATTAAATGAAATGGATCTTTCAATGGAAAATGTTTAACAAAAGATTTAAATACTTATTCGATTTATTACCAAAACGTCAATAAAATGGCATCTAAAGCGAAAAAATTTCACAATTTTGTTCTAGAAACAAAACATCATATTTATGCGATTTGCGAAATTTCGATTCATCCAGGAATCCATAGCTCCGAATTTTTTCCAAACGATTCTGTTGTATATATAGTAGATGGGATCGATCGGCCAAGACTAGTAATAAAAAATCATGTGATGCTGTTCTCTTAGCCGTTCATATGTGAATTATTCATGTAGATTTTGAATTATCTTCAACTTCCGTTGAACACATTTGTCTTAAAATAGCTTTGGCAAGGAGACAACGTATCTACGTATAGATGGCCTATATTCCACCACTATCCGGAGGCGAGTTTTATTTTAAATGTTGTGATGTAACTGGGGAGATTTCCAACGCCGCAGAACCGCCAAATCTTCTTCTTGTACTTGGCCATGTACCGTTCAATGTATTCTATGAGAATTTGATGAGGAGGTCAACTGCTTCCTACCGTTCAATTTAACATCGTATGAGTACCTATTTGTTGATTCAATGCACAGTTGTAACCTAAATCAGATGGGCGAATGGCTAAATGGGTGAATGCTGGACTTAATGTACCACGCATTTAAGAT
This sequence comes from Tipula vernalis, assembly GCA_958295665.1. Classification (NCBI taxonomy): domain Eukaryota; kingdom Metazoa; phylum Arthropoda; class Insecta; order Diptera; family Tipulidae; genus Tipula; species Tipula vernalis. Next base: position 147,408,799 of record OY282560.1, on the reverse strand, counting down.
GATGGGCATGTGGAAAACATCAATTGGCAGAATGAATTTACCGATAATATCAACACTAACGTTGATAAATTATATAACACAATATTTGGCGCATGATTATGACATTCTTGTTAATTTAAAAAAATTAAAAACCAAAGACTATTGAAAAAGGTAAAAAAGGAATTCGAAAACAGATTAAATTGGATTCATTTCAACTCTAAATTGGTCAGTTATTTTAATAGCAGACATCAAATTTATTTACTTTTGGAAATAATTTTCCACCATACGGGTAGTTAAAGGATATCTTGCAACAATGCCCCTAGGGGAATCTAAATCGTCTTACATCGGCATACAAGCAGGAAGATATCCATGACTTCAAAAAACGCCAACCAGCAAATTAAAACAGACCCGCGGTGATTGTAACTCCTACTATTAGTGAAGATGATCTATTAGTAGCATTAAACCAAAAAGGAGAGGAATGTGATGCTGACTGAATCCCATCTTTTACACTGAGAAATCTTGTAGAACAATTTTTTCTGTCTATTTGGAAGCTCTTCAACATCACTAACTTTAGGCATTTTCCCTACTAAATCGAAAGCGTCTAGGATTACGCTCATCTTTAAATCAGGGAAAAGGAATGATGTTTCATATTATAGTGAAATTGCAACCACATCAAAGATATCTAAGTTGTTTGAAATGCTTGTGTGCAAAGGCTTTAAATCTAGCATTCCGCATCATCTTTCGAACTGTCAATACGGGTTTATGCCGGCTAGATCGACCACAACAAATTTAGTTGAATTTACCACTAGTAATATCAGGAGGTTGACACAGTCTAGACTGACTTCAGCAAAGCTTTTGATTCATTCCTCTTTGGGTTTTCAACTGATATTGAAATTGGTGAACGTAAATCGAAACTAGTAAAAGCTTTGTCAATAGTGTCGTCAATGTTATTGTGAACTCATTGGTAATGCTACGATGTAATTTTACTACAAGATGACATTAACAGAGACATCGAGTGGTGTGACGCCAATCAAATCCACCTTAATTTTAACAAATATAAAAATATGTCTTTCCATCGAATGAAAGCACCTATAATTATGGACTATACTATCAATGGCAGCAAAATCAACGGGGTATTTAAGATAAAAGACGTTTGTTGGAAATATGTCATTTACCAAACACATAGATTTAATTATTGCCAAATACAATTATAAGTTTGGCTTTATCAGACGGTGCGGACCACAGAAATAATGAACCAAAGGACATTCTTTAAATTATACATCAGCTACGTTAGATCCCATCTGGAATATGCAGTTCATGTACTGTGCACTGAAAGAATCCAGAAATATGTTTGGCTTTTCACTATGAAGAAAACGGATTGGGACTAAGACCATACCTTCCTTACCACCCAAACGTTGCCCGTCTTCCATCTTATTCAACATTTATTGCCAACTTACTCCTAGGCATAACTGACTAATCTTTTATTCTTGGAAATAGGTCTGTGAAGTTAGCACGACAATTCATCCCGAGAAGTTTCTTTAGTATTTATTGGGTTTATTCCTTGGAAAATTAGATATCAGCCCGAAAATCAAGAGAAATATAGACGAAAATGCAATTCATCCCGAATTGTTTATTTTTTATTTAATGAAACACTTAATATTTTGCACTACAAATAATGCTTTAAAAATATGTTTTAATAACAGGTCCACCAAGTAATGTTGGACAAACATCCGCCATAGCACTTTTGAGGTAGACATTTCTGAGAAAGGCGCTATGTGATTTTAAAAGGTAACAAATTTTATTCATTTGAAATGTGTGGAATTGTTAGACAATAATGGTTCATTCGCTAAGTGAACCCCGTAATTTCTTAATTAGGCTTTTTCCAAATAACAAGTAAGGTTGGACTAACATCCGGCCATAGCACTTTTGAGATAGACATCATTGAAAACGGCGCTATGTGATTTCCAAAACGTACAAATTTCATTCATTTGAAATGTGTGGAATTGTTAGAGAATAACGGGCCATTCACTAAAGTGAACTCCGTGATTTCTACTACAGACTATATAGTCTCGCAGATACGTTGGTGGTCGCCTTACCCGTTCTGGCCTATTTTCTACCGTCTCGGTCCCTGGACTTGTTAACAATTCTTCGATGTTCTGCTCCAGTTCGTGGTCTGGTACTACTGGCTCATTCCCCTGAGTTGGTGATTGATCACGTGCTCGCATTCTCACCTACAACTCGAATTCTTCTTCTTGTTGCCTGTTTGATATCACTTCTGGATTAATGGTTGATTCATTAAACGTAACGATTTTTTTTCTTACGTCCGATGCAATAATTTGGTTTATGTGGCGTTTTAGAGATCTGCCTTCATCTAATTTCACGATCTAATGAAGTTGGCCCAATTTCCGGGTGATCATTCCGAATTTTCATATAGACTAATTGTTTATAACAAATTTTGCTTGAACTCTCTGCCCCTCCTTAAGATATCGTAGATGAATTTTCATTTTTTGATGAGAAACATTTTCTTGCACTGGAAACATGGCATCGAGTTTTATGCGAATCAGTCGATTTAAATACATTTCTGCCGGCGATTTCCCATTTGCTAGGAGTGTGGCTCTGTATCGCAACAGAATTTTTAGTAATTTTTGATTCATTGGAATATTTTCGTTCGCCATGGTCTTCAGTCGATGCTTTAAAGTTTGATCGTTCCTTTCCGCCAAACCATTGGTTGCTGGATGTCCTGGTGTAATAAATTTTTGTCAAATACCGTTCCTACGGCAATATTTTTAAAACACTTCACTGGTAAATGTTGTGGCGTTGTCCGAAATCAATACGACTGGGTATCCGTGATTTGCAAAAATTTCACTTGAAAGTTGAATAGTGTTATCTGAATTCGGCGCTTCACGTAACCCCTTGATTTCTGCCCATCGAGATTTTGCGTCTATTACAACCAAAAAATAGAATCCTTGGAATAGCCCTGCGTATTCAATATGGATACGTTCCCAATTGTTTGATGGAGGACCCCAATGGTGCGTCGGAACTTTTGTGGGATTCTTCTTGATCTTTGAACATTCTTCACATGATCTATAACTACCCTTTCGATATCTTTATCTATTTCTTTCCATATACAGTATCGTCGCGCTAGCTGTTTCATCTTAACAATGCCTAGATGCGTGGAATGTAACTCCTTTAAGACTTCCGGTTGGAGAACTTTTGGTATTACCACGCGATTATTTTTGAATAAAATCCCCGCGTTTATTACATATTCACTATCTTTATCGGTTTATTGTAATTCTCCCTTTATTTTTGATAAGTATTCATCCTTTTCTGTTTCATTAATAATTGTATCCGGAGTTAGATTTACAGTTGATATTTCGAATACTGATGCTGCTAAGACTTGATGAACCTCTTCATTGATGTCCATGTCGGAGGAAATATGTTCTTGGTGTACTGGTGCTCTTGATAAGCAATCGACGTTTTGATGCCAAGAATGATGCATATCGTATAGTAATCTAGCGGAAGTCATTTTTGGTAATTTTGACTTTTGGTGGAAAATCGTTGTTAACGGTTGATTATCCGTGATTAATGTAAATCGTCTCCCATATAGGTAATCGAAGAAATGATCTACTCCAAAAATTATTGCTAGAGCCTCCCGATCCAGCTGTGAATAGTTCTGCTCTGCGCTCGAGAGCAAACGTGAGGCAAAAGCAATCGGGCGTTCTCCCCCGTCGATTGTGTGTGACAACACCGCCACGATTCAAGTAGGACTTGCGTCCATTGCTAATGTTACCGGTAATTCTATGTTGAACGGTACAAGTATTCGATCACTCGCAATTTCCTTTTTTAATTTTATGAATGCTGCTTGACACTCCTTTGACCATACAAATTTTTCATTTTTTTGTAATAAGAGACGTCAGGCAAGAATCTTGAATAATAAGTTATCATCCCTAAGAATTGTCTAACTTCTTTTACATTCCTTGGATGTGGTATTTCGATGATTGCTTTTACTTTTGAAGGGGACTTTGAAATTTTTCCGTCTTCCACGACGTGTCCCAGATATTCGATTTTTCGTTGATAATACGAGCACTTGTTTTTATTTAAATGCAAATCATATTTACTTAGTCTGGTTAAACATGCCCGTAGATTTTCCTAACACTCTCTCAACTCTCTTGTTGAGCCCTTGAAGCACTTGATCGATTATCCGGTTAAATTCTGCTGGTGCTGTTTTTATACAGAAACTTAACCTGCTCATTCGGTAAGTTCCTCTGTGTGTCGCTATTGTTTGAATAATACTGCTCTACTCGTCAGTTTTTAAATGAAGATATGCTTTAAACAGATCCAATCGAAAAAAATATTTTGAGCCTTGTAAGTTATTCAATATGTCCTCGATCTTTTTGATTGGATAATTTACGTTTATTAATTGATCATTTACTCCAACTTAGTAATCGACACAAAGCCTAACTTTTCCATCTCCTTTCGGAATCACCACCAAAGGTGATCCCCAATCGCTCGTGGTTGATTTTCCTATGATACCCTCTTGTTCTAAATTATCCAGCTCCTTCTCTACTTGTTCTCATAGCGCGTATGGAACATCCCTTCCGGGTGTGAAGCTGGGTTTCGCACTTTCACGAAGTTGTAACTTGATACTAAAATTTGGTATACAGCCAACCTTCTGGGTAAAAATATTTACAAAACATGCTTCAATGTCTTCTTCCCGATTTATTTTTGAAATTTCTTGATCAAAGTCTTCCAACTTGATTTTTAAATGCCTGATCCATGTTCTCCCTAATAGTGGGTCGAACTTGTCTGGAATGACGTATATGTCTTCATTAGATCCATTCCCTTTATATTCTACTTTTACATTGACTATCCCCAGTGGTAAGAACACATTTGCTGTGTATGATCTGAATGCAATATTGGTTGGTTTTTTTAGCTGCTTTTTGATTCCTAGACTTCTATATTGAGTCTTAGGAATAAGTGTGAATCCAGTACCGGTGTCGACTTCAAATTTTTGCTAAACCCCTTCGTTTTTAACACTAGTGTAAAACTTCTTTGTGTCCTGGCCCATTTCCGGTGTGGACTGGTCGTAAATATCGATCATTTTGTTTACTCCCATATCATCATAATTGTTTATCCTATTTGGTGTGACAGCATTTGTTGAATTTGATCGATTCCTTTTATTTAAGAGAGCTTTTATGCATAATTTTGCAAGATGTCCTGTCTTACGGCATATTGAACACTCAATTGTTGCTCGTTCGATTCGACAATCGTTTGATTTATGATTATTCCGACGGCATCGTAAACATACATTGCCGATCCCAAGTTTCTTGTAGTCGATCCATCCTTTTGATTTTGATCGCGTTTCATCATGATTTCCCCTTGGTGGTGACTGACTTTTACATTGATTTCTTGAGGAATAACTGTCCTTCCGTGATTGATGATTGATTATTTTGTTAATGTCACTAGCAGCTGTTGTAATTTTTGGTATTTTTGAGAGTTCTTGACAATTCACTTTTGATGCTTCCATTGCTATTGCTTTCGTGACAATTTCGCTAAAGTCAGTTTGCTCTAATTGAAGGATTTTCTCCTTTATACCGTTATACTTTATACCTCGAACAAATTGAGCTCGAAGAAACAAGTCTGCTGCTGATGTACTGTTTCCACATTGACACTTTACTTTAAAATCACATTCAGCAATGTTACGGCGTAAAGCTGCTACGTAATCTGCTATTTTTTCTTGCTCTTGTTGATATGTTGATAAAAAATAGTGTTGACTCACTAACGAGCTTTTTTTCGGCTCTAGATGCTTCTCTAATTCAGAGATTAATTGATCATATTCTAATTCTCCCGGCATTTTTGGTGCTACTAAGGCTTCTAATGTATTATAGTTTGATGCGCCTAATGAACTTAATAGCATCTGTGCACTTTTGATTTTATCTTCATCCAGTTGTTTCATTTTAATATAATTTTCGAAACGTTGACGGTAATATTTGAAGCTTTCCTTCTTAGCATCAAAATTTTCGAACGCCGGAATATGTGAAATGGTAACATTCGATGATTGACTACCGTTACGTCCTTCTCCAGATAACATTGATTCGAGTTGCAATTGTTTCGGATTCATTTTTGCACTTGAATTATTTTATTTATTTTTGCACGTGCACTTAACCTTTAAATGTTTAATTTTTCTTGCACAGCTTCGAAAAATCAATAATTTATTATTTATCCCATTCTCGTTGCCAATCTGTTGTGTATCTCTTATGATGTGTAGATATTATTATTGAGGGATGATCATAAATACGGTTCGATTATTATTACAGACTAAGTCATAAGTTGATGGGCAACCGTCTGTTTGTTTGTTTGATTTATTGATTTATTTTTTACCGTCCTACTTTACGCCGGGAGTAGCCAAATCGAGAACGGGCGGCTACAGATCCGTCTTTTTGAAAACCACCTGCACATTGCATTGCTTCATGCCAACCTGTTGTGGTGACATGAAAGGTGGGTCGGCCCATGGATTCTGCATTCTCAACAGGGGGTTATAGATGTGTTCATTTTCATCACCGATCGTAATCAGATGATGAAAAATCCCTTTTGCATCTCGCCCCTATAGGGATTCGAACCCAGTACCTCCCGACCCAACCGCCGCAGCTTTAACCACTGCGCCGTTTGCTCGGTGATGGGCAACCGTCAACTGATCGAAAGATAAAACTAGTCGAAAATTGAATTCAATACATAATAAACACGTACAAATTATATTCATTTGAAATGTGTGGAATTGTTAGAGAATAACGGGGCATTCACTAAAGTGAACCCGTGATGTTTTAATGATTTTTTTCCATATAATAAGTAAGGTTGGACTAACATCCGGCCATAACCCTTTCGAGGTAGACATCTCTGAGAAACGCGTTATGTGATTTCCAGCACGTACAAATTTTATTCATTTGAAATGTGTGGAATTGTTAGATAATAACGGGCCTTTCACTAAGTGAACCCCGTGATTTCTTAATAATTTTATTTCCATATAACAAGTAAGGTTGGACAAACATCCGGCCATAGCCCTTCTCAGGTAGACATCTTTGAGTAAGCCGCTATATGATTTTAAAAGGTTACAAATTTTATTCATTTGAAATGTGTGTGATGGTTAGAGAATAATGGTTCATTCAATAAGTGAACCCCGTGATTGCTTAATGCATTTTTGTTCATAAAACAAGTAGGGTTGGACAAACATCCGGCCATATCAATTTTGAGGTAGACTGAGAAATGCGCTATGTGATTTCCAAAACGTACAGATTTTATTCATTTGAAATGTGTGGAATTGTTAGAGAATAACGGGCCATTCACTAAAGTGAACCCCGTGATTTCTTAATGATTTTTTTTTCCATGTAACAAGTAAGGTTTGACTAACATCCGGCCAAAACCTTTTCGAGGTAGACATCTCTGAGAAACGCGTTATGTGATTTCCAACACGTACAAATTTTATTCATTTGAAATGTGTGGAATTGTTAGATAATAACGGGCCTTTTGTAACGTAAGGTTTATAATTTTTCATTGGCCTTATCGTTAACAGAAAATCCGTGTTGGTTTCATCTCGTAAGCAGCCATTAGCCTGCTAGCTAGAGTCGGCGTGGGGTGAGTAAAAAGAGATGGTACAACGGATATACTAAGCTGCTTTTATGTCATCAGCAGAAAAAAACAAAAAAAAAATCCCTGTATACATAGCGTAGCACTGCGAATGGATTATGTCAAGACCCCCCATATTTCCCTTATAAAACAGAAAACTTAATCACATCATAATTACATAATTTATTTAGGCAAAAAAAATAAGATAATCATAATAAACATAGTTACTGAAATAAATTTTCGTTAGGGTAGATGGTGCATATTTTCCCGTTTAAATCGAAATAACGTTAATAAGAATTATAAAAATATATGTAGGTAAATTAATAATTATAAGTATAAAGTAATAAAATCACTTACCACACGACCTTGATGAAGCGCTTCACAGATGCCGTCCGATATTACACTATACTGTAATACTAATACTTATATATAACTATGAAAATTAGTAATGTACATACATACATATATTATGATTGTACGTTCATAATTTGACAGTACCTACGCTTAATTGCACAATAAATCATTAATATACACCAGCACCCAATAATATGAAAATTTTTAAAGAAAATGAACAACAAAATTTATGAAAGCAAATTTTAACAAACTATCACTAAATGTAAATTATATCAAAGGAAAAGAAAAATTACTTATAGAACTTAATTAATTTAATTTAGCACATAATCACGAACTAAAATACGGTATGTTATCAAACTCTGGTTATCCGATGGCAATCGGTGGTTGTATTATTGACATCGCGAATCGATATAACACCAACACAAAAATATGTTAATGGGCCCGTTATTAGCTGATGTGTAACTGCTCTTAATGTGGTACGGACACAGCTCTGAGGATGTAAACGTCTGCCAAGTATGTGTAATATGGAAGATTTGCCTATCAGCAAGATAGACGGCACACAGCCGTACTCTCCGTTAGGAATCTGATTCGGAATTCTGAGTCGGAACACTATATGCTCGTATTAATTTTATTATGCTTAGGCATACAAATTACACCTTATTTTCACAAAAATAAATTAAATTTACTAATTCACAGGTAATTGTTGTTTAAAATAACAATGTATACAAGTTGGTATCGTAACTGAGACTGATAATTTGTAACGATATCAATCGTCTATCCGAGATGAAACAAAAAATCAAGTTTATACCATTAATCATAATTCATTATTTCGCATTGATACCACAACTACAAACGCAACGCTTATATACTTCGAAATTCCCCTCATGGTTATTTAGCCAAATTAATGCATTTCCTCGCATTATTTTATTTGCAGCCAAATTCCAGTGATCATGAAAAATTCGTTTCATTCGTGGGGAAACCTACCCCTGTGATGTCTCATGCCGGGCGTAAAGGCTAACCAAATTTAAGTATGCTGTAAGTCTTTAACGTGGTAAATACCAAGACTCTGATTGTTTTCGTCACAAATCTCAAAAGCAACTCTACCAATGTTTTTCACAACACGGGCTTTTATCGCTTTAGGTGCCAGTTTTGCTGAATACTTTTTAGATGCGTCGCTTTGCGTAAAATTTTTCACATATACTGAATCACCGGGTTGAAAATTTCGTGTTCGAGACCGTAAATTGTAATATTTGGCACTATTTTCGTGAGACTTTTTCAAATTTACAATGGCATTACGACGTACAATGCTTAATTTGTTAGTATTATTGTTAATGGAGAAATAACTGTCTTCCGTAAAACCAAGAAGTTTATAGAGTTCATACTCTTTACCGTGTAGTATTTGGTTTTGTCCAAATACTATAAAATGAGGTGAATATCCAGTACCACTATGTTTGGCGTTGTTCAACGCTGATTCAAATTCAAAAAGGTGAGTATCCCACAATCTTTGATCGTCTTTTATATAAGATCTAATGGCTGATAACAGTGTCCGATTTACTCTCTCAGAAGCATTACTCTGTGGTGAATATTTAGGAGTTAGGACATGATTTATACCACATTTATCCAAAAATGTTTTAAACGCTATTGAGCAAAATTGTGGTCCATTATCAGTAAACACTGTTTGCGGCACGGAGAATCGAAGGAATATTCTCTCTAGAAAAGCAATGGTGGACTGGGCGGTAGCCTGTCGTAAAGGTTGAAAACAAACGAAACGGGATAATTTATCTAATACAATTAGAATATAGCAATTCCCTAATTTCGATCTTGGATATGGTCCCAGGAAATCTAAATATAAAAATTGAAATGGTCTGAAAACCTCCTGAAATGAACCCATCAAGGGTCTTGTGATATAATTCACAGGTTTACAGGTTTTACAAATCGTGCAGTTTTTAATATATGACTTGACATCTTTGGTCATTCCAATCCAATAAAATTGGCGCTGTAAACGTTCAAGAGTTTTTGCAATTCCTAAATGTGCTGAGGTGGGATCATCGTGCGCTCTTTTAATTAAGTCCGCGCTCATAGAAGTAGGGACAATTAGTTTCCAATCACTTGGAATAGAATCATCGTATCAGAACCTGAATTGAAATTGATGAGCAATTTACCGTTTTCTAGTTTTAGGTTCGAAGTATTAATGCCACTTTCTAAGAATTCCTGTATTTTATTTCGATACTCATTATCATTAAAATGAACAGATGATAGATCGATGTACAGAGGTGATGTAAACCTAGAGGTGATTTGTTTCAACTCAGAAATACCTTGAAACACTAGCTCATCTGAATTTACCCTTGACAAAGCGTCAGGAACAACATTTTGTGCTCCACTCCGATGGATAATTTTGAAATCGTATGGTTGCAACTTTAACGCCCACCGAGCAAGACGACCAGCAAGATCGCGCTGTGACATAAGCCATTGCAGTGCGGCATGGTCAGTGACGACAGTAAAGGTGTAGCCTTCAACATAAGGGCGAAATATCTTAATTCCATGTACAACAGCATAGCATTCCAATTCGGTAATGCTATATTTCTGTTGGGTGGTATTAAGTTTTTTTGATGCGAACGCAATTGGGTGTTCACCTCCTTCATCATCGTACTGGAACAACACGCTTCCAATGCCTGTGGTACTTGCATCGCATTGTATGAAGAACTCCTGTGAGAAATTAGCATGTCTTAAGACAGGAGCTGTGGTCATGGATTCCTTTAGAGCTTCAAACGATTGTTGAGCTTCTGGCGACCAAGAGAATTTTTTCTGCTTTTTCAACATATCCGTTAAGGGAGCGGCGAGGGTTGAGTAGTTTTTGATGAAACGACGGTAGTAACCAGTCATACCAAGAAATTGACGAATTTTTCGAACAGTTTTGGGCACGGGATAGTTGTTAAGGGCGACAACTTTGTCTGAATCAACCCGAAGGCCTCCTTCGCCAACGATATAACCCAGGAATCGAGTGGATTTTAGGGCAAATTTACTTTTGCTCACATTGATTGTCAAGGCTGCTTCGGCCAGGAAGCGACTGACGTCTTTTAGTAGTAATACGTGCTCTTCCCACGTGGAAGAGGTAACAAGCAAGTCGTCAAGGTAGACGAAGATGCGATCATGGATATGATATGGAATTACCCGATCCATTAGTCGGCACATACGTTGTGGCGCGTTGCATAACCCGAAAGGCATAACCGTAAACTGGTACAATGGACGACCGGGTACCGTGAAGGCGGTCTTATCCCTAGACCTAATATCGAGAGGGATCTGCCAAAACGCGTCCTTTAGATCAATGCTGGATATATATCTAGTTTGATCAAGACGGCTTAGCAGACCATCAATATTAGGTAAGGGATAAGAATCCTTCTTAGTGACCTCGTTTACCTTCCGGGCATCCAAACACAGCCTTACCTTTCCATTTGCCTTTCGGACTAATGTTACGGGCGAATTCCACTCACTCTCATGACATTCCTCAATTACCCCCAACGCGAGCATCCTATCAATCTCAGCGTATAGGTCAGCTTGTTTTGCTGGTGAGATAGGGTAGAAACGTTGCTTAACTGGAACAGCCTGATCAAGCAGCTTAATTTCATGGGAGGTTTTTGTAGTGCTTCCCAAGCCTAGATTCTCTGAAGAAGGAAAACTATGAACAATTTCCATTAATTCTTGCCTTTGAGTCTCATTGAGCTCATGCACATTAGAGTCAGAAGAAAGAGGAGTTAGTGCGGATACAATGGTTGGAGCGATTCCAAATTCTTTCCAAAAATTAATTCCTAGGTATAATTGTTCAGATAAATCAGGAGCTAACAAGAAAGAAAATAATTTGGTTTTACCATTAAAAGTAGTGGGTAAGGTAACAAAGCCTAAGACGCGCTTCTTCTGACCACTAGCAGTTTGAAGATAAGATATACGCTTGCGAAAGTTAATATTGTTCTCGGAGATAAATTCTTCACATCCCTTTCCCAATACGCTAATATTAGCTCCGCTATCAAGAAGACCATAAAATTGTTTGTTGCCCAATACTACTTCCGAACGCGGTCGACCATCATCCGAATCATATAATATCGAAGAGGTTACTAATTTGGTTAGGGTCTTTCGTTGGTGCCAATAGTTAATTGATCGTTTTCGACGAGAGGAAGGAATACACTGGCCTTCAGTTATGGAAAAAGAGGAACGAGATTGCACTGTTTCGATTGGGTAAATAGTTGATTGGTTAAGTTCTAGCGTTTCTGGTTCTGATCGAGCCATGTATTCGTCGCAACATCTTCTTTCATCAGGCTGGGATTTTGTATAGATTTTACCGGAAGATGCATCCTCCCAGACATAGACTCCTCCGTTTTCGCGTTTCCCGAATATAGTTGGCATCGAGGACAGGTAATTTCATCGGCATTTGGAAATCCACATTTCTTACAAAATTTATGTAGAAGTTTTTCGAAAGGGCATTTGGTAAAATAATGTCCTTGCCCAGCACAATTCCAACAATAAATTGTGGGTTTTGCTACAAACGCACTGTTATGTGGAACTGGGGATGATGATTTGTTCATCGGTGGTATGTATCGTTTATGGTATGCAGCTTCAATCTTTGGGTTGGTAGTATATGCTTGGTCAAAACTGATATTATTATTTAACTCGTGATGAGCGGTATGATACGTGGTCAAAGTAGGTGGTAACAGTTGATTGCCTAACTTCAGAGATGTGTCAGGACAAGTTCCCGTTGCATGATATGTGGACTGTAAAATTTCATTCACCTCAGGCTTACGTGCGATTGCGCGGGTGGGTTGTTCTCGTAAGCCTAGTTCTGGAACGAAACCTTCCTCGAACCAAACTTCTTCGAGATTTCGGCAACGTGCTATTAATTGGTCAATAGTCGAAAATGTTTCACTGATGGTGTTTAATCTCAGCCCAGGCCGCATATTCTTTCGAACAATTCGAATGAGTTCAATGTCTGAATATGGAATGTGTAGTGCACTGGAAATCATGAACATATCGCTAAAGAATGACATAAAACTTTCGTTAGTTTTCCAATGTTGGAGGCGTCGATCTAGCTGCGTTTTAATATTGTCATCAGATCTGGTATCTTGAAAATAACGTTGCATTTCACTGCGAAGTTGATGCCAAGTGATTTCAGAATGAACATTTTTGCGCAGAAAAGCCCAATACCATTCAGAGGCTTCTTTTTCTAGGATAAATCCCAATTCTTTAACCAGTCTGTACTGTGATACATTATATGTGTTTGCCAGGTATTCTACTTGAAATAAAAATTTGTCAACAGCTCTGTCCGTTCTACTGCCATTGTACTTAATATTAAAATGTCTTAAGTTTTTTATCCTATCGTCTTGATTATAATTTCCAATGGAGTAATATGGATTTGGTGCCATGTCCGAATTTTGGACGGTACGAAAATTAGGTGGGGCAGTCTGAGACGATATATGCTGAGCTGCGGAGTTCACATGCGGTAAATGTGATTGAGCTGTATATGAGGGCATAGTGAAATTAGGGGCTGATGGCAATGAAATATCTGCCGCTAAATTCTGCTTACTACTATTGGGATTAAACAAATTTGGTGCCGGTGCATATTCCGCGGACGTATATCCCAATCTAGAGTCTTGAATGGAATGGTTTGTACCAAAAGGAAAGCTCGGTGGCCGATTCGGGTTGTAACCTGGTCTTTGAGAATTGAATAACCCTTCCTGAGAATCACGGTTAGGGATAGAAAAATGTTTCTTTGGTTCTATGTTTCTCAATTTTTGTCTTAGTTCGTTAATCTGATCCTGTATTTGTTGCCGTCGCGTCTCGTTATTACTGACTGAATTTCCGCCATTTTGAGAATTAGCCGTTGCGACGGAAGATGGCCCTGCCTCGACAGATTATTCAAAGTGTACCCTTCTATGTGGCTTACTTTGCATTGCTTTTACTTGTTGCAACAACGCCTTTGTGCTTGCCAACTCATTATTCAAATGTTATGTGGCTATTTCATCTGCATTCAAAAGTAGAGTGGTTTGATTAGCTAAATCGGCATTGCTAAATATTGTTTCTGATGATGAACCTGTATCACTTGGTCTCGGAGTTTTAAAAGTTTGCGGATCATGAGACACAACGTATTCACCGGAAGTTTTTGACTGATTTTGAGATTCATCAGAATCACATTCGTCATCAGTAGAATCAGTATCAGGTAAATTTTGACACGAAGAATTGTTTACAAATTCTTTAATTAAATCTTCGTCTAAACTTTTATTATTAATATTAGCTTCATGGACGAGTTCTAGGAGTTTTTCACAAGTACCAAGGGCAACAGTAGATACTTCTTTTGCAACTTTAGAGCCAAGAATACGGTTTAAACGACCTTTAATATGAAGTAACCGCGCTTCTGCCTGAAAAATGCTTTGTTGTTCATTAAAGTGTTCTGTAAGCACACTCTGGATTTGTGATAATTTCCTATTACATATATTAACTTCACGAAGAGGATTTTTCCTAGCACCATCATGTGCACGAATAGGGATTAACACGGGTGTACTCTTTTCTTTAGGTATCGATGCTTTCAAGGTTTCATATTGTTCAACCGGAGTACCCTTTAGATTTCCAATTTTACATTCGACCAAATATTCGTCGTGTTCGAGATAATCAATATTCATCATGAAATGTAATTTCAAAAATGATAAGGACACCAATATAATGAGGAGAATATAGAATACAAAATATACAATAAAAAAAAATCAAATAAATATTAGAATAAGGGATATGCGAAGGTCTCGACATGAACTTACTCGCAGTGCCAGCTCACAAAAATAAAAATAAAAATTAAAGTATAAAGTTAAATTATTTACGTAATTGAGACATGTGACGTTTCACTTTTATTCAATCAAAAACACATGAGTATAAAAGTTGAGGTCATGTTTGTACTGAAATTTAAAATTGAAATAAAAAATAGAACAAAAATATTGAAAATTTAATTACCGATAAAGAACGGCATTATTGACTTGGAAATTTATAACATTATCGATTAAAATTAAAAATACACTTTCTCAAACTTTTTGGTTAACATTTGTTATTTGCAAATGGAAAAAAAAGAAATGTATATATTACAATAGAATCGAAAATGATACACCTGTGTGAGTCTAAGATAGACATTCAACCTTAATAAAGAGATATATCTATACCTCGTCACACTGATAAAGATAATCACTGTCCTAATACTTGCTCAACTCAACAATCTATATCAATAGTTACAACTAGTTAAGAAAGTTACTATAGTTGGTATCTAAGTAGTGATTCCTTGTCATTATTCCAAAGCCATAATCCATACAGTATACTAGTAAAAAAAAAAAAAAAAATATGATTACAAAATCTGGTAAAATATACTACTTTGGCATTTAGATAATTATTAATTAACTAATATATATTATAATGGTTAATTGTATAGCACGTTAATTCCACAGTTAATAGATTTTGCGTTAAGGTGTTTAATTAACCAGTTTCGACACATATGTGGATACTTGGTAGAAGAACCATCCGCAAAACTATTTTCGTAAATTCCTTATTCAATCAGATCATCATCAATATCATAATAATAGACTGATGATCAAAAAAAAAAATCACAACTGTTTAATCAATATGTGTTCATATAGAACCGTTTAGTTTGCCATGATGTTTGGCTTAGCAATACTTGCCGTGCTTCTTTGCCAGTTACCTTTTGATTGGGCGCCACTGTAACGTAAGGTTTATAATTTTTCATTGGCCTTATCGTTAACAGAAAATCCGTGTTGGTTTCATCTCGTAAGCAGCCATTAGCCTGCTAGCTAGAGTCGGCGTGGGGTGAGTAAAAAGAGATGGTACAACGGATATACTAAGCTGCTTTTATGTCATCAGCAGAAAAAAACAAAAAAAAAATCCCTGTATACATAGCGTAGCACTGCGAATGGATTATGTCAAGACCCCCCCATATTTCCCTTATAAAACAGAAAACTTAATCACATCATAATTACATAATTTATTTAGGCAAAAAAAATAAGATAATCATAATAAACATAGTTACTGAAATAAATTTTCGTTAGGGTAGATGGTGCATATTTTCCCGTTTAAATCGAAATAACGTTAATAAGAATTATAAAAATATATGTAGGTAAATTAATAATTATAAGTATAAAGTAATAAAATCACTTACCACACGACCTTGATGTAGCGCTTCACAGATGCCGTCCGATATTACACTATACTGTAATACTAATACTTATATATAACTATGAAAATTAGTAATGTACATACATACATATATTATGATTGTACGTTCATAATTTGACAGTACGCTTAATTGCACAATAAATCATTAATATACACCAGCACCCAATAATATGAAAATTTTTAAAGAAAATGAACAACAAAATTTATGAAAGCAAATTTTAACAAACTATCACTAAATGTAAATTATATCAAAGGAAAAGAAAAATTACTTATAGAACTTAATTAATTTAATTTAGCACATAATCACGAACTAAAATACGGTATGTTATCAAACTCTGGTTATCCGATGGCAATCGGTGGTTGTATTATTGACATCGCGAATCGATATAACACCAACACAAAAATATGTTAATGGGCCCGTTATTAGCTGATGTGTAACTGCTCTTAATGTGGTACGGACACAGCTCTGAGGATGTAAACGTCTGCCAAGTATGTGTAATATGGAAGATTTGCCTATCAGCAAGATAGACGGCACACAGCCGTACTCTCCGTTAGGAATCTGATTCGGAATTCTGAGTCGGAACACTATATGCTCGTATTAATTTTATTATGCTTAGGCATACAAATTACACCTTATTTTCACAAAAATAAATTAAATTTACTAATTCACAGGTAATTGTTGTTTAAAATAACAATGTATACAAGTTGGTATCGTAACTGAGACTGATAATTTGTAACGATATCAATCGTCTATCCGAGATGAAACAAAAAATCAAGTTTATACCATTAATCATAATTCATTATTTCGCATTGATACCACAACTACAAACGCAACGCTTATATACTTCGAAATTCCCCTCATGGTTATTTAGCCAAATTAATGCATTTCCTCGCATTATTTTATTTGCAGCCAAATTCCAGTGATCATGAAAAATTCGTTTCATTCGTGGGGAAACCTACCCCTGTGATGTCTCATGCCGGGCGTAAAGGCTAACCAAATTTAAGTATGCTGTAAGTCTTTAACGTGGTAAATACCAAGACTCTGATTGTTTTCGTCACAAATCTCAAAAGCAACTCTACCAATGTTTTTCACAACACGGGCTTTTATCGCTTTAGGTGCCAGTTTTGCTGAATACTTTTTAGATGCGTCGCTTTGCGTAAAATTTTTCACATATACTGAATCACCGGGTTGAAAATTTCGTGTTCGAGACCGTAAATTGTAATATTTGGCACTATTTTCGTGAGACTTTTTCAAATTTACAATGGCATTACGACGTACAATGCTTAATTTGTTAGTATTATTGTTAATGGAGAAATAACTGTCTTCCGTAAAACCAAGAAGTTTATAGAGTTCATACTCTTTACCGTGTAGTATTTGGTTTTGTCCAAATACTATAAAATGAGGTGAATATCCAGTACCACTATGTTTGGCGTTGTTCAACGCTGATTCAAATTCAAAAAGGTGAGTATCCCACAATCTTTGATCGTCTTTTATATAAGATCTAATGGCTGATAACAGTGTCCGATTTACTCTCTCAGAAGCATTACTCTGTGGTGAATATTTAGGAGTTAGGACATGATTTATACCACATTTATCCAAAAATGTTTTAAACGCTATTGAGCAAAATTGTGGTCCATTATCAGTAAACACTGTTTGCGGCACGGAGAATCGAAGGAATATTCTCTCTAGAAAAGCAATGGTGGACTGGGCGGTAGCCTGTCGTAAAGGTTGAAAACAAACGAAACGGGATAATTTATCTAATACAATTAGAATATAGCAATTCCCTAATTTCGATCTTGGATATGGTCCCAGGAAATCTAAATATAAAAATTGAAATGGTCTGAAAACCTCCTGAAATGAACCCATCAAGGGTCTTGTGATATAATTCACAGGTTTACAGGTTTTACAAATCGTGCAGTTTTTAATATATGACTTGACATCTTTGGTCATTCCAATCCAATAAAATTGGCGCTGTAAACGTTCAAGAGTTTTTGCAATTCCTAAATGTGCTGAGGTGGGATCATCGTGCGCTCTTTTAATTAAGTCCGCGCTCATAGAAGTAGGGACAATTAGTTTCCAATCACTTGGAATAGAATCATCGTATCAGAACCTGAATTGAAATTGATGAGCAATTTACCGTTTTCTAGTTTTAGGTTCGAAGTATTAATGCCACTTTCTAAGAATTCCTGTATTTTATTTCGATACTCATTATCATTAAAATGAACAGATGATAGATCGATGTACAGAGGTGATGTAAACCTAGAGGTGATTTGTTTCAACTCAGAAATACCTTGAAACACTAGCTCATCTGAATTTACCCTTGACAAAGCGTCAGGAACAACATTTTGTGCTCCACTCCGATGGATAATTTTGAAATCGTATGGTTGCAACTTTAACGCCCACCGAGCAAGACGACCAGCAAGATCGCGCTGTGACATAAGCCATTGCAGTGCGGCATGGTCAGTGACGACAGTAAAGGTGTAGCCTTCAACATAAGGGCGAAATATCTTAATTCCATGTACAACAGCATAGCATTCCAATTCGGTAATGCTATATTTCTGTTGGGTGGTATTAAGTTTTTTTGATGCGAACGCAATTGGGTGTTCACCTCCTTCATCATCGTACTGGAACAACACGCTTCCAATGCCTGTGGTACTTGCATCGCATTGTATGAAGAACTCCTGTGAGAAATTAGCATGTCTTAAGACAGGAGCTGTGGTCATGGATTCCTTTAGAGCTTCAAACGATTGTTGAGCTTCTGGCGACCAAGAGAATTTTTTCTGCTTTTTCAACATATCCGTTAAGGGAGCGGCGAGGGTTGAGTAGTTTTTGATGAAACGACGGTAGTAACCAGTCATACCAAGAAATTGACGAATTTTTCGAACAGTTTTGGGCACGGGATAGTTGTTAAGGGCGACAACTTTGTCTGAATCAACCCGAAGGCCTCCTTCGCCAACGATATAACCCAGGAATCGAGTGGATTTTAGGGCAAATTTACTTTTGCTCACATTGATTGTCAAGGCTGCTTCGGCCAGGAAGCGACTGACGTCTTTTAGTAGTAATACGTGCTCTTCCCACGTGGAAGAGGTAACAAGCAAGTCGTCAAGGTAGACGAAGATGCGATCATGGATATGATATGGAATTACCCGATCCATTAGTCGGCACATACGTTGTGGCGCGTTGCATAACCCGAAAGGCATAACCGTAAACTGGTACAATGGACGACCGGGTACCGTGAAGGCGGTCTTATCCCTAGACCTAATATCGAGAGGGATCTGCCAAAACGCGTCCTTTAGATCAATGCTGGATATATATCTAGTTTGATCAAGACGGCTTAGCAGACCATCAATATTAGGTAAGGGATAAGAATCCTTCTTAGTGACCTCGTTTACCTTCCGGGCATCCAAACACAGCCTTACCTTTCCATTTGCCTTTCGGACTAATGTTACGGGCGAATTCCACTCACTCTCATGACATTCCTCAATTACCCCCAACGCGAGCATCCTATCAATCTCAGCGTATAGGTCAGCTTGTTTTGCTGGTGAGATAGGGTAGAAACGTTGCTTAACTGGAACAGCCTGATCAAGCAGCTTAATTTCATGGGAGGTTTTTGTAGTGCTTCCCAAGCCTAGATTCTCTGAAGAAGGAAAACTATGAACAATTTCCATTAATTCTTGCCTTTGAGTCTCATTGAGCTCATGCACATTAGAGTCAGAAGAAAGAGGAGTTAGTGCGGATACAATGGTTGGAGCGATTCCAAATTCTTTCCAAAAATTAATTCCTAGGTATAATTGTTCAGATAAATCAGGAGCTAACAAGAAAGAAAATAATTTGGTTTTACCATTAAAAGTAGTGGGTAAGGTAACAAAGCCTAAGACGCGCTTCTTCTGACCACTAGCAGTTTGAAGATAAGATATACGCTTGCGAAAGTTAATATTGTTCTCGGAGATAAATTCTTCACATCCCTTTCCCAATACGCTAATATTAGCTCCGCTATCAAGAAGACCATAAAATTGTTTGTTGCCCAATACTACTTCCGAACGCGGTCGACCATCATCCGAATCATATAATATCGAAGAGGTTACTAATTTGGTTAGGGTCTTTCGTTGGTGCCAATAGTTAATTGATCGTTTTCGACGAGAGGAAGGAATACACTGGCCTTCAGTTATGGAAAAAGAGGAACGAGATTGCACTGTTTCGATTGGGTAAATAGTTGATTGGTTAAGTTCTAGCGTTTCTGGTTCTGATCGAGCCATGTATTCGTCGCAACATCTTCTTTCATCAGGCTGGGATTTTGTATAGATTTTACCGGAAGATGCATCCTCCCAGACATAGACTCCTCCGTTTTCGCGTTTCCCGAATATAGTTGGCATCGAGGACAGGTAATTTCATCGGCATTTGGAAATCCACATTTCTTACAAAATTTATGTAGAAGTTTTTCGAAAGGGCATTTGGTAAAATAATGTCCTTGCCCAGCACAATTCCAACAATAAATTGTGGGTTTTGCTACAAACGCACTGTTATGTGGAACTGGGGATGATGATTTGTTCATCGGTGGTATGTATCGTTTATGGTATGCAGCTTCAATCTTTGGGTTGGTAGTATATGCTTGGTCAAAACTGATATTATTATTTAACTCGTGATGAGCGGTATGATACGTGGTCAAAGTAGGTGGTAACAGTTGATTGCCTAACTTCAGAGATGTGTCAGGACAAGTTCCCGTTGCATGATATGTGGACTGTAAAATTTCATTCACCTCAGGCTTACGTGCGATTGCGCGGGTGGGTTGTTCTCGTAAGCCTAGTTCTGGAACGAAACCTTCCTCGAACCAAACTTCTTCGAGATTTCGGCAACGTGCTATTAATTGGTCAATAGTCGAAAATGTTTCACTGATGGTGTTTAATCTCAGCCCAGGCCGCATATTCTTTCGAACAATTCGAATGAGTTCAATGTCTGAATATGGAATGTGTAGTGCACTGGAAATCATGAACATATCGCTAAAGAATGACATAAAACTTTCGTTAGTTTTCCAATGTTGGAGGCGTCGATCTAGCTGCGTTTTAATATTGTCATCAGATCTGGTATCTTGAAAATAACGTTGCATTTCACTGCGAAGTTGATGCCAAGTGATTTCAGAATGAACATTTTTGCGCAGAAAAGCCCAATACCATTCAGAGGCTTCTTTTTCTAGGATAAATCCCAATTCTTTAACCAGTCTGTACTGTGATACATTATATGTGTTTGCCAGGTATTCTACTTGAAATAAAAATTTGTCAACAGCTCTGTCCGTTCTACTGCCATTGTACTTAATATTAAAATGTCTTAAGTTTTTTATCCTATCGTCTTGATTATAATTTCCAATGGAGTAATATGGATTTGGTGCCATGTCCGAATTTTGGACGGTACGAAAATTAGGTGGGGCAGTCTGAGACGATATATGCTGAGCTGCGGAGTTCACATGCGGTAAATGTGATTGAGCTGTATATGAGGGCATAGTGAAATTAGGGGCTGATGGCAATGAAATATCTGCCGCTAAATTCTGCTTACTACTATTGGGATTAAACAAATTTGGTGCCGGTGCATATTCCGCGGACGTATATCCCAATCTAGAGTCTTGAATGGAATGGTTTGTACCAAAAGGAAAGCTCGGTGGCCGATTCGGGTTGTAACCTGGTCTTTGAGAATTGAATAACCCTTCCTGAGAATCACGGTTAGGGATAGAAAAATGTTTCTTTGGTTCTATGTTTCTCAATTTTTGTCTTAGTTCGTTAATCTGATCCTGTATTTGTTGCCGTCGCGTCTCGTTATTACTGACTGAATTTCCGCCATTTTGAGAATTAGCCGTTGCGACGGAAGATGGCCCTGCCTCGACAGATTATTCAAAGTGTACCCTTCTATGTGGCTTACTTTGCATTGCTTTTACTTGTTGCAACAACGCCTTTGTGCTTGCCAACTCATTATTCAAATGTTATGTGGCTATTTCATCTGCATTCAAAAGTAGAGTGGTTTGATTAGCTAAATCGGCATTGCTAAATATTGTTTCTGATGATGAACCTGTATCACTTGGTCTCGGAGTTTTAAAAGTTTGCGGATCATGAGACACAACGTATTCACCGGAAGTTTTTGACTGATTTTGAGATTCATCAGAATCACATTCGTCATCAGTAGAATCAGTATCAGGTAAATTTTGACACGAAGAATTGTTTACAAATTCTTTAATTAAATCTTCGTCTAAACTTTTATTATTAATATTAGCTTCATGGACGAGTTCTAGGAGTTTTTCACAAGTACCAAGGGCAACAGTAGATACTTCTTTTGCAACTTTAGAGCCAAGAATACGGTTTAAACGACCTTTAATATGAAGTAACCGCGCTTCTGCCTGAAAAATGCTTTGTTGTTCATTAAAGTGTTCTGTAAGCACACTCTGGATTTGTGATAATTTCCTATTACATATATTAACTTCACGAAGAGGATTTTTCCTAGCACCATCATGTGCACGAATAGGGATTAACACGGGTGTACTCTTTTCTTTAGGTATCGATGCTTTCAAGGTTTCATATTGTTCAACCGGAGTACCCTTTAGATTTCCAATTTTACATTCGACCAAATATTCGTCGTGTTCGAGATAATCAATATTCATCATGAAATGTAATTTCAAAAATGATAAGGACACCAATATAATGAGGAGAATATAGAATACAAAATATACAATAAAAAAAAATCAAATAAATATTAGAATAAGGGATATGCGAAGGTCTCGACATGAACTTACTCGCAGTGCCAGCTCACAAAAATAAAAATAAAAATTAAAGTATAAAGTTAAATTATTTACGTAATTGAGACATGTGACGTTTCACTTTTATTCAATCAAAAACACATGAGTATAAAAGTTGAGGTCATGTTTGTACTGAAATTTAAAATTGAAATAAAAAATAGAACAAAAATATTGAAAATTTAATTACCGATAAAGAACGGCATTATTGACTTGGAAATTTATAACATTATCGATTAAAATTAAAAATACACTTTCTCAAACTTTTTGGTTAACATTTGTTATTTGCAAATGGAAAAAAAAGAAATGTATATATTACAATAGAATCGAAAATGATACACCTGTGTGAGTCTAAGATAGACATTCAACCTTAATAAAGAGATATATCTATACCTCGTCACACTGATAAAGATAATCACTGTCCTAATACTTGCTCAACTCAACAATCTATATCAATAGTTACAACTAGTTAAGAAAGTTACTATAGTTGGTATCTAAGTAGTGATTCCTTGTCATTATTCCAAAGCCATAATCCATACAGTATACTAGTAAAAAAAAAAAAAAAAATATGATTACAAAATCTGGTAAAATATACTACTTTGGCATTTAGATAATTATTAATTAACTAATATATATTATAATGGTTAATTGTATAGCACGTTAATTCCACAGTTAATAGATTTTGCGTTAAGGTGTTTAATTAACCAGTTTCGACACATATGTGGATACTTGGTAGAAGAACCATCCGCAAAACTATTTTCGTAAATTCCTTATTCAATCAGATCATCATCAATATCATAATAATAGACTGATGATCAAAAAAAAAAATCACAACTGTTTAATCAATATGTGTTCATATAGAACCGTTTAGTTTGCCATGATGTTTGGCTTAGCAATACTTGCCGTGCTTCTTTGCCAGTTACCTTTTGATTGGGCGCCACTGTAACGTAAGGTTTATAATTTTTCATTGGCCTTATCGTTAACAGAAAATCCGTGTTGGTTTCATCTCGTAAGCAGCCATTAGCCTGCTAGCTAGAGTCGGCGTGGGGTGAGTAAAAAGAGATGGTACAACGGATATACTAAGCTGCTTTTATGTCATCAGCAGAAAAAAACAAAAAAAAAATCCCTGTATACATAGCGTAGCACTGCGAATGGATTATGTCAAGACCCCCCCATATTTCCCTTATAAAACAGAAAACTTAATCACATCATAATTACATAATTTATTTAGGCAAAAAAAATAAGATAATCATAATAAACATAGTTACTGAAATAAATTTTCGTTAGGGTAGATGGTGCATATTTTCCCGTTTAAATCGAAATAACGTTAATAAGAATTATAAAAATATATGTAGGTAAATTAATAATTATAAGTATAAAGTAATAAAATCACTTACCACACGACCTTGATGTAGCGCTTCACAGATGCCGTCCGATATTACACTATACTGTAATACTAATACTTATATATAACTATGAAAATTAGTAATGTACATACATACATATATTATGATTGTACGTTCATAATTTGACAGTACGCTTAATTGCACAATAAATCATTAATATACACCAGCACCCAATAATATGAAAATTTTTAAAGAAAATGAACAACAAAATTTATGAAAGCAAATTTTAACAAACTATCACTAAATGTAAATTATATCAAAGGAAAAGAAAAATTACTTATAGAACTTAATTAATTTAATTTAGCACATAATCACGAACTAAAATACGGTATGTTATCAAACTCTGGTTATCCGATGGCAATCGGTGGTTGTATTATTGACATCGCGAATCGATATAACACCAACACAAAAATATGTTAATGGGCCCGTTATTAGCTGATGTGTAACTGCTCTTAATGTGGTACGGACACAGCTCTGAGGATGTAAACGTCTGCCAAGTATGTGTAATATGGAAGATTTGCCTATCAGCAAGATAGACGGCACACAGCCGTACTCTCCGTTAGGAATCTGATTCGGAATTCTGAGTCGGAACACTATATGCTCGTATTAATTTTATTATGCTTAGGCATACAAATTACACCTTATTTTCACAAAAATAAATTAAATTTACTAATTCACAGGTAATTGTTGTTTAAAATAACAATGTATACAAGTTGGTATCGTAACTGAGACTGATAATTTGTAACGATATCAATCGTCTATCCGAGATGAAACAAAAAATCAAGTTTATACCATTAATCATAATTCATTATTTCGCATTGATACCACAACTACAAACGCAACGCTTATATACTTCGAAATTCCCCTCATGGTTATTTAGCCAAATTAATGCATTTCCTCGCATTATTTTATTTGCAGCCAAATTCCAGTGATCATGAAAAATTCGTTTCACTTTCACTAAGTGAACCCTGTGATTTCTTAATGATTTTATTTCCATATAACAAGTAATGTTGGACTAACATCCGGCCATAGCCCTTCTCAGGTAGACATCTTTGAGTAAGCCGCTATATGATTTTAAAAGGTTACAAATTTTATTCATTTGAAATGTGTGTGATGGTTAGAGAATAATGGTTCATTCAATAAGTGAACCCCGTCATTGCTTAATGCATTTTTGTCTATATAACAAGTAAGGTTGGACAAACATCCGGCCATAGCACTTTTGAGGAAGACATTTCTGAGAAACGCGCTATTTAATTTCCAACATGTACAAATTTCATTCATTTGAAATGTGTGGAATTGTTAGAGAATGACGGTTCGTGCTCTAAGTGAACCCTTTATTTCTTATCAATTTTTTTCCATATAACTAGTAGGGTTGGACAAACATCCGGCTATATCAATTTTGAGGTAGACATCTTTGAGAAAGGCGCTATATAATTTTAAAGGTAACAAATTTTATTCATTTGAAATGTGTGTAATTGTTAGAGAATATTGGTTCATTCACTAAGTATCCCCGTAATTTCTTAATAATCTTTGAAGAACACCTTTTATTAAAACATATTTTTAAAGCATTATTTGTAGTGCAAAATATTAAGTGTTTCATTAATAAAAAATAAACAATTCGGGATGAATTGCATTTTCGTCTATATAGTATTTCTCGTGGTTTTCGGGCTGATATCTAATTTAGCAAGGGAACAACCCAATAAATAAATAAAAAAAAACTTTTAAGGATGAATTTTCGTGCCAACTTCAAAGTCATCTTGGAAATCTGAATATAAACGCTCCTACTAGGAACTTTAGGCAACACAGTTTCTTATAACCGGGGCACCACAGACCAAATTAGACGAGGAATAGAAGAATTGTTTTACTTCTCAATATCTACGGACTATTTGAAAAACGCGCTTTCCATACTATTCGTATCCGTGTGAGAAAGCGGAAGGTCATAATCAATTTGTAGTAAAGTCATTTCGCCTTATGTTATGATTTTGGCGACACCCTTAATAATAGAAATATCGGTATGGTATCGAGGCCTCTGATTTTTACTTTGTTTTACGCTTATTAAAAGGATCCGCTTAGCCTATTCACACTTGACTATTTTTGTATCGGCCTTCAGTTAGAATTTTGTTTTAGACAAGTACTAAAAATGTCCCAAACTCCCAACTTTTACGCATTATTTCGAATATTTCGATTTATTGTTACCGGTTGACAAAGCTAACATCAGTTGTTCTAATTTAAGATGGTGCATATAAAAAATGTCACAACTAATGAAAACCAAAGCAAAACAATTCTATGTGAACATTTGACACGATCCTAATCTAATTTAATAAATATATCAATAAAATAAACTAAATAAATAAATTATATCCAGAATTCAGATAAAAGTAAAAAAACAAAAAAAAATGTTTTTTCATATTTATTCGATCATATTCTACGATCAAGCAAACGAGAGTACAACACTAAAAGCAACAACACTACATTTTTTTATGTATAATGTATAATTTATGCTCATCTTATAGAAAAATTATAACCATACCAGATCATAATTTAAAACAAAAACTAAGAAGAATAAAAATGACTAAAAAAACGACAAATTTTTTGTTTTTTTTTTGGATTTAAGAATTTAATATACAAAACTGTTTTATTTTAATTTTAACAGAACATACACAGAACAACATGATCATTAATGAGTCTTGAGGATCATGTTACAGATCTTTTAGTTTGATTTAATTAAATAAAATTCTGAGATAATTTTCTGTGTTCGTATAATAATACATAAACATAAGACAAAACAAATCTTAACAATTTATAAGAAGACGAGTGATTTCCGTCCGCCCACTCTCTCTCTCTCTCTCTTTCTCTGCGCGAACACACATTTTATATAAACACATACGTATTCAAGCAGGTGAAATATATTTTATTTATTTATTTCAGTTTATCAAGATCATCTTAATTCTTAGAAATTATGAATAAGGACATTCTTTTTTTTTAACAGTGTTGATCTCTTCTTGAATTTGTTTATTTTTTTAATTCATACCTCCTGTGGAGTGTTTTGTAAAAAAAAAAAAAAAATCTTATTCATTTTTATATACTTCAGTATTATAAAACCAAAATAAATAAACATAAATTATGAAGACAAATTTCTGAATGATGATCAAGTTGAAAGAAGGTAATTTTAAGAACAAAAACAAAAATTGATCTGATTTTTTTCTCATTTACGAGTATTTTTCCTATTCAAAATATTTACAATATTATAACATCGCAGGGACAATAAATTATATTGATGTTTTTTTTTTTTTTTGATAATACATTATAACTTCGCTTAAAGTTCATGTTTTTCGAAATAAATAAGAAAAGCACTGGATATAGGAATCGATTATGTATACGAGGTACATATTTTCACCAAACTAACATAACATAAGACACCAAGTTGTTTGGTAATAAATAAAATAAAAAATACTGATTTTCAAACCCTTGAATCTTCACTTTTGTCTCACAGAAGACATACATACTAAACAAAACAAAAAATGGAATTCTTCTTACATGTTTGTTTATTATATTTGTTTGGTGCAGTTTTTGGATTTGTTTTTTTTTTTAACACATAAAGGTAGAAATATGGTTGATAAGATCAATAAAATACTGGGATTTTGTTTCGAAATCAGCACGAATTGTGACCAATAAAAATATTATTTGTAATCACTGTTTTGTGATCTGATATTTCGATAAGGTGCTTTATGATCAGTGAACTTTTTGCTACAGACATTCAGTCTCGTATTGGAAGGCAATTTTGTTAGTAATGAAAATAGCTTTGCAAATTATTATTATTATTTGTATTGGAGGGCCATGCGGGCGATCAGCCACCTCGCACTGCGATCTAAAAGATCTATTGTGCTGGACTCTGCTTAATTATCCGTCCAGTCAATATTCAGGTTCTTAATGAACCTGATAATATTGCCTCCCGGTACGTGATACATACTATCTGGGTTTATTGGTCTCACTCCTAGATGTTTACTACAGCATGTAGTTCCGCTAGAAAGACGGTAGCATTGGAGCCCAAGGACTTCGAGAGGGTTTTCCTACTCCCGTATATTCCTACTCCTGCCCCGTATTCCGTTTGATTTTACTCTTACGAGCTGCTGGGAATTGCAAATCGCCTGTAGGTCACCCAGCTTTACTACAGGAAGGCTAAATAAAATTGAAGGGTGCCTGGTATCCAGAGTCCGCATATTTTGGACTGATTAACCTATCAGCCATTCATCCATCGGCATATGCTGTTCCACCTTAGATTAGGGTTTTTTGTCAAGGTTTTCTCCTTTAGCGCCGTACTTTAGCTTGTGCCAAATGGCAAAAAATGTGCCAAATGGCCTTAGTTACCAGTGGTTGCCACGAGGTTACCCCTTACACAATTGTACCCATCACGCAGCTGCCTAATGACAAGACCAGAACAGTTCGCGTGATGCGCACCTTACTGGAAGGATAAGGAGCTGGTAGATCAATCTACTCAACTTTGGCCCCCCCCCCCTCCAATAGACGCCAAACCACCAGCTTTGCAAATAATGGTAGGTTTTTTTATTGCACATTTTTGAATGTTTTCCGATAATTTATTGAAAAATTATTGATTATTTTGATTTGATTGAAAATAATTGACATAAATTCTCTTTATGTCATTATTTTAAGTGGGGACCAACCATTTAGAACCTACAACAAAATCGATTTTTTTTTTTTTTTGCTTTAAAAGTTACTTTAAAATGTGTAGAATACGAAAAACTTCATGACCTAGGCCAAAACTCGAAGCTCTCATAAATGAAGCCAAATTCCGAGACTCTCTTGCATTTCACTCCGAGAGCCGAGCGAAGGTATAAGTACTAACGAGCAGCGGGGAGTTTTTTAAGTGCCAATGATTGTTAACCACTTGGTAAACCTAAACATAGGTGTATTTAAGTCTGTGAAGTCGCCCGAAAAATTAATAAATTTCTTAAAAAATATTTGTAATAAAAAATATGAATTTCTATACGAGTAAAGCCATTCAACATATTTTACAAATTTTCATAGGTATACATAGTATGTTCTGTTGGTAGTGTATTCCATTTAATATGAAGCAATACTAATACTAGATACAATGCTTAATGATTTTTGGATAGGCCATGACGCTAGCTAAGAGGTAGTCAGCATTCCAGGTTCAAATCATGGAAATTAACATATGATTTTAAAAAATTTGTGTTTTTAGTATAGCGCATGTGATATTGAGAAACATTAAATTATAAACAGTCAATACTAGCTGAAACTTAAACGCTGTGTGGCGATACAAGAGATAAACATCACTAACGGTATATACCACCAGATAGGTCTTAGATATGCTAAGGAACCATGAATAACCCATATCCATATCTTGGAGATAAGCCATATAATTTTGAGTACACATAAAAGGCCTTTTCGTAAGCGGCATCCAGTTGAGACTTAAATTCTGTGTGGCGATGCTAGAGATAAATACCAATAACGGTACATACCATTAGATAGGTCTTAGATATAGGGGCTAAGGAACCATGAATAACCCATACCCATATCATGGAGGTAAGCCGTATAATTTTGAGTACACGTAATACGCCTTTTTGAACACTGCATCCAGTTGAAACTTAAATTCTCTACGGCGATACTAGAGACAAATACAACTAACGGTATATACCACCAGATAGGTCTTGTATATGCTAAGGAACCATGAATAACCCATATCCATATCATGAAGATAAGACATATAATTTTCAGTACACCTAAAACGACTTTTCGTACACTGCATCCCGTTGAAATTTAAATTCTAACCGGCGATAGTAGATATAAATGTCACTAACGGTATATACCACCAGATAGGTCTTGGATATGCTAAGGAACCACGAATAACCCATACCCATATCATGGAGATAAGCCATATAATTTTGAGTACACGTAAAAGGCCTTTCCGTATGCTGCGTCCAGCTGAAACTTAAATTCTGTGTGGTGATGCTAGAGATAAATACGAATAACGGTACATACCATTAGATAGGTCTTGGATATGCTAAGGAACCATGAGTAACCCATATCCATATCATGGAGATTAGACATCTAATTTTCAGTTACCCTAAAACGACTTTTCGTACACTGCATCCAGTTGAAATTTAAATTCTAAACGGCGCTAGTAGATATAAATATCACTAACGGTATATACCACCAGATAGGTCTTGAATATGCTAAGGAACCATGAATAACCCATACCCATATCATGGAGATAAGCCATAGTGTTGAGTACACATAAAAGGCCTTTTTGTATGCGACGTCCAGCTGAAACTTAAATTCTGTGTGGCGATGCTAGAGATAAATACCAATAACGGTACATACCATTAGATGGGTCTTGGATATGCTAAGGAACCATGAATAACCCATACCCATATCATGGAGATAAGCCATATAATTTTGAGTACACACAAAAGGCCTTTACGTATGCAGCGTTCAGCTGAAACTGAAATTCTGTGTTGCGATGCTAGAGATAAATACCAATAACGGTACATAACATTATATTGGTCCTGGATATGCTAAGGAACCATAAATAACCCATACCCATATCATAGAGATAAGCCATATAATTTTAAATACACATAATACGCCTTTTCGTAAACTGCATCCAGTTGAAACTTAAATTCTCTAAGGCGATACTAGAGGTAAATACCACTAACGGTATATACCACCAAATAGGTCTTGCATATGCTAAGGAACCATGAATAACCCATATCCATATCATGGAGATAAGACATATAATTTTGAGTACACATAATACGCCTTTTCGTATGTGGCGTCCAGCTGAAACTAAAATTCTTTGTGGCGATACTTGAGTTAAATACCACTAACGGTATATACCACCAGATAAGTATTGGATATGCTAGTGAACCATCATATATTTTAATAATAATATTTTTTCGGGATGGGCCTACACTTTTTACAAAAGTTTACACTTTTTCGGGATAGCTACGAAAAAATTCGGGCTGATATTTCCGGCTAACTTCACTAACTTTAAGTATTTTAAATTTCTCCATTTCTTAACTTGTTAATAAAAGATTAGGTTTATGAAGTGACTTGTTTCAGATTTTTTTACGGCGCTTATTGGTACCGTAAAAATAACGCCTCCGCGACCATGTGGCTACATCAAGCTATTTCTCCATCAATTTTCAATTTTTTTTTTTTCTATGATTAAAAATGGAAAATACTCGTTAAAATATTTATAATAAACTTTCAAAATTTCATAAAGATCCATTCAAAATTTCCAAAAATCTGCTCAATTTCGGCGTTCTAAATTGTTGTCCCACCTACCATTTGAGTATTCTCCCAAGTATTGTATTGTTGGCACCAATCTCTCGATGATTTTTTATTAGGCCTATCATTGTGAGTATTCTGGAACTTTTTCAGGATTTCGGGATGGGGATAGACTCATAAGATTTTCTGGCCGTATTTGAGCATGCTATCCACACCACAAGGGAGATTGGTACCAACAATACAGTACTTGAGAAAATACTCAGTTGAATTGCAAAAATCAAATTAAATGCGACCCACAAGGCTTTCCGGCAATATTTGACCATGCTATCCCCATCACAAAATTCGGAAAAAGTGCCAGAGTACTCACAATTGATAGGCCTAATAAAAAATAACCGGAAGATTACTGACAACAATACAGTACTTGCGAAAATACTCAGTTGTATACGACCCACAAGGCTTTCCGGCCATATTTTACCAAGATATACTCATCACAAAATTCTGAAGTTACAGAGTACTCACAATTCATAGGCCTAATAAAAAATAATCGTGAAATTGGTGCCAACAATAGAGTACTTGAGAAAATACTCAGTTGAATTGAAAAAATCAAATTAAATACGACTCACAAGGATTTCTGGAAATATTTGACCATGCAACAGAGTACTCACAATTGATAGGCCTAATAAAAAATCATCGGGAGATTGATGCTAACTGTACTTCAGAAAATACTCAGTTGAATTGAAAAAATCAAATTAAATACGACTCACAAGGCTTTCCAGCAATATTTGACCATGCTATTTGTGTAGTGTAAGAAGTTATTCCAATTCCATAATATTAAAAAACATTATCTAACGTTATGAATGAAATGAAGAAATCTAACTCTACCTGTGCCTCATCAAACAACGAGATTTTTAAAACAGTAAACAGGTGAACACGTTTTTATATCAACCTGTACCGCCTAACGGGATCATTTTAAGTTGGGCCAATTATTTTGAAATAACCTCTAGTTTAAGGTTCATAGTTTGACAGTAAATTACAGTCAACTATTAAAATGATCAAATCTCAATTTATTCTAAAAGTGATCTGTTGCAGGTGAAAGCGAGATTAAATATCTTCATTCTTCAAATGGTTGGACTTGGTTTTGGCTATTAAATTTGAACGGCTCAAATTAAAATAAAATTTATGTAAATTTCAACATTGTGTTTTCAGCAAAAGAGCTTCTGCCCTTACTTTACTTGTTAAAAAATAATCTTGCTTTATTTCGATCAATAGAAAAAACTTAAACACGTTCTGTAATTTCCGGTTTCGTTTATGATGGTAATTTCGCAGATTTAATGGTGCTATTAGAGACTTATTATGCAAGTTTCTTAAATTATAGACTAGTTAATATTTATTGCCTATTTATTCTTTTTCTTTTCTTATTTGAAATCGAATAAAATTTTAACACACTCGTATGTTTTATCGTTTATTAATAGTTTCAGACAACACTTCCTGGCGCGTCTGACCTTATAAATTTAGTTACTCGATCGCTTTTAACGAATTATTGATTTAGAAACTACTATAATTGTAGGCTGGCAACTTTCATAAAAACATTGATCAAAAGATTCCAAAATGCTCAGATACTCGTTATTTGTTATTGTTTTTTTTTTAATTGCTAAAATCTGTTTATCAGCATATGGCAATTATTGGATGCAAATTTTAATAAGAGACAGCAAGTTAAGTTGTTCTGTGTGATTAAAGCAGCAGGGTTTGGGTTGGCAGATACCGGGTTCGAATTCCGAATGGAGCCAGATAGAACGTTCATGTTCAAGTGGTCACCTGTAAATTGGAGCAGCAAAATGTGTCAACTGGTGATGTATTTTGGAAGATTCATTATCCCATAATTGAATATTTACAATTTTTTACGATTCATTTTTACTTTTTTACTAACCTTAATACAAAGGAGGAAATTTAAGATGAAAGGGGGTCAAGGGAAAACATCGTTTTAATAGAATTTAACTTATAATTGCTACATAACACAATTGTACAAGTTTAGTTTTAAGGCTTTTATTACCATAAGTTATGATCACTTAGGGTAAAATCGTTAGGGAAACCTTGGATTCATTTTTTAAAATTAATATTAAGATTAATATTAATTTAATTTCGATTTATATTTAAGTTCAACCACCCTTAATACCGATTTTCTTAGTTAATACCGAAATTCTCAGTGCAATCCAATTAAGTTAAGTAAACGGTTTCGTGTGTGGTGGTTTATGGTGTCGGTGTTCTTGTTTTATAATTTTTAATTTTTTAGTTTTCTTTTCATTTATTTCCCAGGAGATCGCAGTGCATATAGTCTATTGACACTTGGCTGACGCATCCAAAATTTAAGTTTTCTAGTAAAATACGTTCCAGTTTTTAGGGTGTAATAAATCTATACTTTCATCAGTTCTTGGGGTGGCTTCCGATGTTTGACAATAAGGGCACACTATATGACCACGACTAAACTTGTCTCTCTTTATTGTACAATTTCTACAAGAAATATAGCTGGAATGTGACTTAGCAGAAAGCACCTTATTATTATTATTGATTGAAGTGCCATGTGGGCGATAAGCCACCTCGCACTGCGACCTAAAAGATCTATTGTGCTGGGCCCTACTTAATTATTCGTCCAGTCAATATTCAGGCTCTTAATGAATCTGATAATACTACTGACCGGTACAACATACTATCTGGGCTCATTGTTCTCCCTGCTAGATGTTGCAGTCTTTGCTGGAAAATGGCTGGGCATTGGCACAGAACATGTTCCGCTGATTCCGCTTCCAGATCGTAGAAGCGGCGTCCATCTGTCGTGCTTAGGCCCATCTTCTTAAGGTGATACCATAAGGGGACATGACCTGTGAGGAAGCCAGTAAGCAGCCTAAACTCAGATTTCCTAAGTTCAAGACACTCCTTAACCCTGACAGACGAAGGTGATATACATTTCTTCGCCTGTCGCAAACCTGGAATTCTGCGCAAGTAGGAGGACTTTTGAACATCCTCCCAGCGTTTTACCGCTGCTCTAAGGTGTCCCTTAGTGACGCCGCAGAAGGGTTCTGGCCCAATAAATGGAGAGGCAGAACCCTCACGGACGAGGCCATTAGCTGCCTCGTTTCCTTCGATTCCAGTATGACCTGGCACCCACATAAGTGTTACCTTATTTGAGCCTGCCAGATGTTTAATAACCTTCAGAAAATCCCATACCAGCCTTGGCTCAACGGTACAAGACCTAAGAGCCTTCAAGGCCGATTGGCTGTCTGATACAATATAAATCTTTGCATCGTTTAGGCGTTTTGCTATGCCTATCCTAGCGAAAAGTTCTATAACATGTACTTCTGCTTGAAAACGGTAGCATTGGTACCCAAGGACTTCGAGAGGGTAATGTCACTCCCGTGTATTCCTATCCCCGCCTCATCTTCCGTTTTTGATCCGTCTGTAAACCATACCATGGACCCTCGCTTAAAGGATGGTCCACCTGTACTCCACACACCCCGGTCAACTTCACTAGACCCCTAAGGGTCATCACAGTGGATTTACCAGTTTGATACGCAAACTGGTCCCGATGTATCGGATTTTTTCCAAGGACCTCACTTCTTTTTTGATAGTCCAGGATTTTTTCCATCGTCTTCAATAAAAACGATGTGAGGCTAATTGGCCGATATTCCCTGGCCTGGGTGTCTGGAGGGCACCCCCCCCCCCTTCCCCCCTTTGGTACAAAGACCACATTTACCTTCCTCCACAGTTTCGGAATATAGTTAAAAGCATAACTTGCTCGAAACATTTGGATCAAGCTGGGGAGTATTTCCTCAATACCTTTTTGAAGTAAAGCTGGAAAGATACCATCCCCTCCAGCGGATTTGAAAGGTTTGAAACACCCAATAGCTCATCGCACCTTGCTGGGTGTGAATATTTTCCCAGAGAGACTTCAGATCCTACTGTGAGGCGGATATGCCATCTCACTTGAGGGATCATGAGGGTCCTCTTGGGCTCCTACCACTACTGAATCCGGAAAGTGGGTCTCTAGCAGTACCTCTAAAGTTTCTTTCCGGTTTTCAGTGGACCTCCCATATTGCTTCTGGAGAAGTCCTAAACCATTTGAATGATCCCTGGAAAGGACTTTCTGGAGACGAGCTGCAGAGGGCAATTCATTGATTTCCTAACAGAAATTCCTCCAGGTAGCCCTTTTAAATCTTCTTAATTCGAGATTATATTCCGTCAAGGCCATCTTATACTCGCCTCATTCACCGGTGCGTGTAGCCTTGTTGAATAATCTTCTCGGTTTTTTCCTCAGTTTACCCAGCATCCCGTTCCACCAACGGACCGTCTTTGTGGACTCTCTTCGCTTAACCGGGCAACTGTTCTCGTAAGCCAAGTGTATAGAATTATGCAGCTGGTTTGAACAGATCTCCAAACCCTCTGGAGACTCTATGTTCCCCACAACCGAGGGCATTTCTGATTCGAGTGAGACTCTATAAGAGTCCCAATCGGTCAGTTTTAGAATTCTGATTTCCTGCCGATGCATGGTCTTAGCCTCATAATGAGGCCTCTTCAGACACACGCCAGTTTTTGATCAAGTCGCTGAAATGCGGACTAGCAAGTGTCAAATCTAGGACCTCTTGCCTAATCGCATTTATAAAAGTAGGTTTCCTTCCTCTATTGACCATGTCTACATTATTTGAGATGAGAAATGATATGTTGATATTCACGAAAATTTATATAATATGTTCTCATTAAATTCAATAAAATAATTCACTTCGTTTTCGAAAGGATAAAACTGATTGCATGGACTAAAAAATCCTGTTTCAGGTAATCATTATGTATAATTTAATGCTCTCGACTAACATGCCTTACACCCATAAAATACCTCTCGCGCTAGGTTGTGATTCGGTAGAGATTCGCTAGAGATTCGCCAATTAAAAAATGTTCAAGTGTAAGCATGTGACGTTACCAGCGTTGTAGTTTCTTCAAAATTCAGGTTAGCTTCGTTTGTGACTCTTCTGAAATGGTATTTTATAGATTTTACGGCCGCTTCCCATAAACCTCTAAAATGGGATGCACGAGCTGGGTTTAATTTGATTTTAATTCATATCTGTTTGAAGCCGTTTATACATTAGATTGGGCGGTCCTCTAGCTGAAACAAATCTTTTTAGCGCAGTAATAAATGATTACTTAACCTGCTTACCACCCGATCTTCTTGTTGTCATAGTAAGCTTAAGATAGTTGAGTTGGAGATAATTGGATGTTTCAGCACTATAACTTAGATGGGAATTTCTTAGTCTTCCACCTGAATGATATGATAAATTTTTATTATTTCGCATTCTATTTTCATATTTGGCCAGTTGAGAAACACGAGTGATATACCCCATGATCTTTTTAATTTGAAACCAAAGGGCATATTTATAAATTAATTGGTCGACAATTTCGATCTGTCATGTTTCCAACATTGTAATGACTCCTTGCTTTCGGTCGTATTGTAGTTTTTGACCATTTTGATTCATTTTGCTGCAGCCATGCGGGTACATTCCACCATCTACTTCTCTCGATATATTGTCTGTGGCCTATAAACGTTTTCCATCTAGTTGGAATGTCTGACAGCCAAAGTAATATCACCATTGAATCTGGCCAGGCGTATACGTTTACCTCCTCTATAACAAATATTGGTTTACATTATTTAATCAGATATGCAAGCAGTGCATCGCCACATAATTCCAATTTAGGTAGACTTATCTGCCTTATCGGTGCTAATTTCTCCTTATTCATTTCAGCTCCTGACATATATCACAGTTCCACACCTATTAGTTTTGATAGAGCTTTTTTATAGGAGATAACCAACCTAACAGATCGTATAACTTCGAACTTTCTGACAGCATTTTTCTTTATGTCCAGATCACTTCATTTGTTATTGTGGTTAATTTAAATGTGAATACGTCTTGTTACGGATACTACGTTAACGTTAACTTTATCTTTCTGCGCCGTTCAATGACGTTGGTAATCGAGAAAGAAGAAAAATGAAAAATTATATGAAATCTAAACTAACATATGGACATATTTGATATTATGTTTTGACGTAAGGAAGGGATTAGTGCCCTTCAAGTTTATCCAAGATTTTACCAAATGTATAGTATGCATCTAATCTCTCGCCTTTAGCGACAAATTGAAATGACATTTTTAATTGAAATGAAAACCGTGAGATTCGTGCCCATTTTAAATCGACAACCAATGATTGACAACTGTTATCAAAACCAATTGTGATTTATAAAAGAAATCCCTGAATCATCATTTAAAATTATACTTCATTTGTGTTATTTAACTGAAAAAAAAATGAATGTGATAAGACGGCTCTATGGTAATGGTTATGATAATAATAATTCTTGGTCATTTTTATTCTACAGTTTGTGTTGTTTCTGTAATCTTTTAATAAACTTTCTGCTACTGCACTTAAGCCATTTAAGATGGATTTAATATAAACACATAATAATTTTTTTTTTGTTCGACACACTTTTTAATAAATTGCATTACTAGACATAATCTTCAACCATCATCATCATCATCAACATCATAAGCAGCAGCAGAACAGCAGCCACTGCTCTTGGACTTGGAATGATGACAGTGCATATATTTTGTATTTTCTTGTGCTTTGATTAAACGACATATAGACATTGATGTGAATGCAGAAACACGCTATTCCAATCATAACGATCGGTTCAAGCACTAATTATTGCACATTAATCGATGAATTGGCAAAGTGTTTTTTTTTCGTTCTGTGTGTGTTTCTCGCCGCGAACACATGTATACAGGAAATTCAAAACCTCGCACGATGGATAAAATAACAACGATTTGCTATTAATTTTGCCTCTTATTTTTTGCTTAGATTTGGAATCTTTTAAAGGTGATTATTAAAAATAAATCATAATTAATCTTAACATCACTCAAATACATATAAATTGCAATTGTGTACATACATTAAACATAAAGTGTTTAGAGTGAAAAAATTGAGTAGCAACAATTTAATGGCACAAAAAAAAAAGTGGATCAATTTGATTGATAATACTAGATCTTCAAGCCTGTGTGTAAGAAAGTAGATGGGAAATAATTAAATGAGATCAATTAAGACGATGATGATGGTGTACATTAGATGTAAAATGCCAAATAATTATTAGTGTAATTTATCTATCTCATCTGTAATTTAATATTTGAAATATTGGAATTATTTTTTGTTTGTATGTTGTTCGCGTATTATATGTATATATTCAAACGGTTCACGGTTTTTGCGCACACATAATTTAAGTCATAATAGCGCGAAAATCCAAAAATTGATCATTATATACAAAAAGACACTAATTATGATTAATTACGATTGATCCATATTATATGTTTGTAGGTTAAATTTTGTTTAATGTATACCATACCAAATTGTTATCATCTCATCTGGTTTTCAACGAAATCTAAATTAAATATCTTCTAACCGTATAGATAAATTTTAACATCGAGATAACAATCGTTTTATTTTATTCACAGAATTAATTAACAATTCATCGAAAGATTAGATTAATTTCCCGGTTGATCTTCCTAAACATACATATACCTATAACAGATATAAAACAAAACCAAAATATTCTCATAACACAGCAGAAGCATTTCATCAAGCATAAATTATGAAACCAACAAATAAAATTTAATTCATTTCAACATTTAAGATTTCAACAAATAAACGACCAAACAGATCATCATCATATTCCTCATTTTTGATCCGACCATAAGATTATTAATGTTTAGAAGTTTTTTTTTTTTTGGGTTTGTTTTAAACTCTCCCCATCTTTTAAGCCTTCAATGAGACACATGTAGTTGATTTTAATTATGATGTTTCAGTCATTAATTATCATCAAATCGTGGGTTTTTTGGTTTTCTTGTCTGTATTGTTTTGAAATTTTTTAATTTGTTGATTTTTTTGATGATGATCATGATGATGCCTTTAACTCAACAGGTTCCAATTAAATGTTATTAAAAATTGTTTTTGACAGTATTTATAGTGAAGCGAGCACATGTGTTCTATACATGTAAATTATATTTTGAAGATGTAAGTGGAGATTATACTACGTATAAACCTTTTTAAATTAGATATGACATGCTTACAGCCGTGTCATCTTAATAAATTCGGAAGAGGTTTTGTTATTGAATTATTATTAATTTGTTTCAAATAATAAAACTCCTACTGTTGTGAACTAGAATATAAAGGGCTCAAACCTCATGAGGTGAAATGAATTGAAACGGAATCTCTTAAGTCAATCTTTAGCTCAACCTCCAACTCAATATACAAATCAACCTCCATCTTAATTGCAACATAATTTTAAATGCAATCACCAAATGTGTGTGTTGGTGGTTAAACCAAACCCTCAAACCAATCACCAAATCAACCCCAAATCAACTTTTAAATCAACCCTTAACTTAACTCCAAATCAACTCTTAAATAATTCTCCAACCGAACAACTCACTTAACCCCAATGCAGGCTAACTAAATCTTAACTCAACTTCAACTCAACTTAGCTTGAACCAAATCTCAACCCTCTGCTCAACTCATATCATCATACCATTATATCATCATACCATCATACCTTCATACCATCATAACATCATCAAAAATTGACTCTATTTTTGAAGTTTTAGAAATTCCGCTGTAGTAAATTTAGACCTGATTATCATCTCTCAAGAAGGAGATGAATGTTTGAAATATTAACAAAGACCTTTCCTATTAAGTCTTAAACAATATTTGTGTAAAGTTTACACAAATATATTGTACATAAAAAACACTCACTTCGAAATACGGTGAAACCTCATTTCAACGGACACTCAATTTAGCGGAATCCTCATTTCAACTCACCTCATTTGACACTTCAATTTATTCCTTTTACACTTCAAATTGAACCTTTAGCAAATTATATGTATGGCTAATTAGGATGAAACTTGGCGATTTCTTGGCCGGTTCTACTGAAATTTGACATTCGTGATGAAATGCGATTCTTTAATAATTTTTGGATAAAATTCTGGAATATAGCCAAAAAAAAATAAATAAATGAAATTTGACACGGACGTTGGAAATGGAATTCTAAAATGATTTTTAGACGAAGTTATGGAGTATGGCAACAACTTTATCTAAAGCTCTTAACCTGATTTCCATCGCACGGGTTAATGGGTTAAGAAATAGCCAAGTTCCATCTTACTTGGCCATATTCCAGGGCTTTTTCCAAAAATCACTTTAAAATTGCATTTCCATGGCAGATGTCGAATTTCAATCAAATCCGTTAATAAATAGCCAAGTTTCGTCCTAATTGGCCATATTCCCGATCTTCATCTAAAAATCAATTTAGAATCAATCCCATTTACAACGCACATGTCAAATTTTATCATAATCGGTTAAAGGATAGATCTTACCAGGCCATATTCCAGAACTTTACCCAAAAATCATATTTGAATTCCATTTTCCACGCATATGTCAAATTACATAATAATTGGTTGAGACATAGGCAAGTTCCATTATACTTGGCCCTTTTCTACAGCTTTACCCAACAATCATTTTAGAATCCCTTTTCCGACGCACATATCAAATTTCATCATAATCGGTTAAGGAATGGCCAAGTTCCATACTACTTGGCCATATTCCAGAACTTTATCCAAAAATCATTTTAGAATCCCATTTCGGCCGCACATGCCAAATTTCATCATAATCGGTTAAGGAATAGCCAACTTCAATCTTACTTGGCCATATTCCAGAACGTTATCCAAAAATCATTTTAGAATCCCATTTTCATCACCAACATCAAATTTCATCATAATCGGTTAAGAAATAGCCAACTTCCATCCTACTTGGCCATATTCCAGAACTGTATACAAAAATCATTTTTGAATCCCATTTCCAACGCACATGTCAAATTTCATCATAATCGGTTAATAAATAAAAAAGTTCTACCCCACTTGGGTATATTCCAGAGCGTCTAAAAATCATTTGAGAATCCCATTTCCATTGGAAATAATGGATTTCTTCAAAATCGGATAAGCTATGGAATCCCAATAAAATTTTTATAAGAAAAATCAGAAATCAGTTTGACGGACACCTCACTACAGTCGATAACGTTTTTGATCCCGTCGGTTTCCGTTGTAGTGAGGTTTACCTGTATACAGATTACTCAACTGTTCATTAAACCCTAATACAACCCCAATTAAACCGCAACTCAACCCTAATTCAACTCGCAAACGGAACCAAACTTAACTCAACCTAGCAAATATAAAAAAATTGTTCAACAACTCACTATATCCTATCCAACATCAACTCAACCACAACTCAACTTCAACTCAACCCGCAGATTCACCCCTACAATAATCATTTTAGAATCCCTTTTCCGATGCATATATCAAATTTCATCATAATCGGTTAAGGAATATCCAAGTTCCATACTACTTGGTCATATACCAGAACTTTATCCAAAAATCATTTTAGAATTCCATTTCCATCACCCAAATCAAATTTCATTATAATTAGTTGAGACATATACACGTTCCTTTATACTTGGCCATGTTCCACAACTTTCATAATCGGTTAAGAAATAGCCACGTTACATCCGTACTGGCCATATTCCAGAACTGTATCCAAAAATCATTTTTGAATCCCATTTCCAACGCACATGTCAAATTTCATCATAATCGGTTAATAAATAAAAAAGTTCTACCCCACTTGGGTATATTCCAGAGCGTCTAAAAATCATTTGAGAATCCCATTTCCATTGGAAATACTGGATTTCTTCAAAATCGGATAAGCTATGAAATCCCAATAAAATTTTTATAAGAAAAATCAGAAATCCCCAGATTGACGGACAACTCACTACAGTCGACAACGGTTTTGGTCCCGTCGGTTGCCGTTGTAGTGAGTTTCCCTGTATATATATTACTAAACCCTAATACAGCCCTAACTCCACCCTAACTCAACTCACAAACGGAACCCAACTTAACCCTCAACTCAACCTCAAAATTTACGCCAAACTTACTTCTCAAACCATATATAAAAAATTGGTCAACAACTCATTGTGATCTTTTCGAATCTCCGCCTTGACCAAAGAAACAGATTGGGGAAAAATATTCCAAATCGGACAAGCCATTCTCGAGATATCATGTGTACAGACATTCAGACATACAGACGTCCAGACAGACGGATGGACATTTTTGTTTTTGCTTGACTCAGAGGCTTTCAAAACGTTAAGTAAAATGGTTTTGGACCAACTAAATTTTTCGTCATTTTTGATAGAATTTCAATACTTTGGTCTTTTTAGACCGACGTCATACGAAAAAACAATTCTGAAGGGATTTATTCATACAGAAATTCTGAGGAGAAGATTCGACACATTAGTGTGTCCTATAATAATATCGTAATTCACCTGATTTCCAAGCCCGATATATTCTTCGGTTCTCAACTCTAAAACTTTTTGGTTGGTACAACTACAACCCGTTTTGCAAACTCCTCGTCTACAATTTCTTGCTTACTTTGGCAAAACATAATGATTATTGACGTTGGTCAAAAAGCATCGCATTCCACAAGGAAATTATATTGGACCTGTCAAATGACTACCTATAGCCATAGTTTCTTTGCCATCCTTAGTGTCAGCTAGCTTTCAATTCATGAAATAGTTGGAAGAGCACCAGCTCTCAATTGGACAGATTCGTTTACTAGTGGGGTGTGGCACAGGTGTGTTAACAAGTTGAGAGCAGTTAGAATACACGGTTCTCAGGTGTTTGGAGTGAGAATTTTCTGACGCTGAAATCACCTCCCAGTTTTCTTTTCATACAATTTTAGTATTAAAGCTTTGGGAAGTCGCCTTGAGCGGAGTGATTCCAAAAGCGTTGAATTAAACACTTAAAGTTCTAATAAACAACACATTTAATATGTAATGTGCAGCAACTGCATGATTGAACTATATATGCCGCTAGGTGTTATTTTACGGATAATGCCCTAATCCGTTTAATCAGAGGGGGGAGGGGCAAGTAGCGAAGAAGGACGGAATAACTGCCTCAACAACGTCAAGCAATATTTGCTATGGTTAATACAAATTTAGGTGACCGAACGGG
Organism: Tipula vernalis; assembly: GCA_958295665.1. Lineage (NCBI taxonomy): Eukaryota > Metazoa > Arthropoda > Insecta > Diptera > Tipulidae > Tipula > Tipula vernalis. The sequence continues at coordinate 147,365,058 of OY282560.1, read as the reverse complement.
AACATGGAATGATGGAACAAGATCTTGCCCCTACCCCAACTGACGGTGGCAATAACGTAGAATGATTTGGATGTGTTACGTAGGCCCGGCTATTACATCACTTCTTTTGGACAAGAATGCCAATAGTTCATCCGTGGTCTCATACTTCCAGATATGTTTAGATTCTTTAACAAGTTCCTCTGTAACCAAAAAAATGTTCCAAGGATTACGTTCAATTGCTTTAAACGAACTGTTTCATCTGTATTATCAAAAAGTTTCATTAAGTTCGCTGAAGAAGGATTGCCGGTGTACTATGTATGCAATGTATACATTTTATTTCATTAAATCAAAGTAAATTGAAAGCATATACAAGACGCAGTCAGGAACGCCTCATATGTAAATCTAAATGAACTGGGACAAATAGTAATTATTCCGTCCCCATTTGTAAATAGTTCCAGATAACTCCATGAATTTACGCAGGATGCATTTTCTTACGTACACAATTGTAGACGTCCTGTATTGTTCATAACATTTACGTGCAACCGCTGTTGGAAAGAGATCAGCACTGAATTAATTTCTGGCCAAAGACCAACTGACAGGCCAGACCTCAAAATTAAAGTCCAAAAATTTGTCGCTATAATCGATCGAATCGGGAAGCGCGGGTTACCTCAGACCATAAAAAGTTGCGCCCAGATCTGGTTGACGATGTTTTAAGAGCTGAGATACTGGACGTTTGTATCGATAAAGAGTTGTTAAACATGAGCGATCCCTACAATATATCATCGCCATATATATGAAGGGTGGAAAGTGCATAAAAGAGTTACCACGGGTAATGCTTAACGAAACACAACACAACAACATAAGCTATCCTCAGTATCGATGCAGAGTACCAGAGGACACTTGGCGAACAACTATCATAAACGTAAGAAGTGAATGACAGCAAGACAGTAGATAACGGTTTGGTAACATATTCCCGAGGGACAAAATCCCGCGGGACATAATCCCGAGGGACAAAATCTCGAGGATACATAATCCCGAGGGTACAAAATCCCGACGGTACAAAATCTCGAGATGAAAAAATCCCGATGGTACAAAATCCCATAATCTCGAGGAAATCCCTAGGACCTTCTGGTGAAGGAAAATTTTAATTTAAAGTAAAATAAAAATCAAAACCGGGATTTTTTTTTTGCGGAACCGGGGTTTTTAAACAGGATTATGAAAAAATGGAATCTAAAAAGCGGGATTTTTTTTGGGTGCGATTTTAACTAAGCAGGATTTTAAAATGCGGGATTTTAAAATGCGGGATATCGTCGTTACGATCCCGTTGTAACCTTCACTATATTCGATGTTCGATTTTTGTGTGTATACATCTTTAAATCAAGAGAAAATTGTATTTTGGAATTTTCATAGATTTGTACCCTGCGGATTTTGTTTCTTGGGAATTTGGTATCCTCGGGATTTTGTATCCTCAGGATTTTGTACCCTCGGGATTTTGTACCCTCGGGATTTTGTATCCTCGGGATTATGTATCCTCGGGATTTCCAATCCTGGGGATTTTGTACTATCGGGATTTTGATTCTCGGGATTTTGTCTCTCTCCCTAGATAACGGTTGACTATAGTGCCTTATTCACCAATATTGCTACAAATTTTCGATGCACATATAAGCGTTAGAAAGTATATTTCAGTATAGGTGCAAAGTATAAAAAAAAGCTTAAAGGTAGTGCCCACGCAATATTTAACGTACATCAATAAAATGTAAACATCGACCGCCTAGATGAAGTGCAGTCATTTAGATCAGGGCTTTACGTCAGTAGCAATGAGGCGGCCTGGAGGACCCTGCAATTACCATTACACGAAAGGCATCTAAATTTAGTTCACCAGAACGCATCGATTTTACAAAACAAAACTACAATCAAAGTATGACGAAGCCTAACAGAACAACATACACAACATTTTTTCAGCTCTGTCAAAATGTTGACTTTGCAAGGACAGCACTTGATGCACAGAGACGCACTTGAACGTGTGTATACCGTGAACATGAACAATTTTGAGTGTTTTTATGTGCGATTACTTCAAAACCAAGTGTATGAACCGACAAGTTTTGGCGACCTCAAAATGGTGAATGGGCAAGAAAGGGTAATCTTCAGAGAGGCGTGTGAAGTATTGTCTTCAAGGGTTACATCCGGATATTTAACGATGAAATTTATAATGAGGCTTTGATTATGATTGAAATTAAGCGAATACTTCAAACGAGGAAAAAAACGGAAACTGTTCGACGGAGTTTTGCAGTTGATTGATCGAGGAGAAGTGGCCCTGTTTTTTATAGACACGCCGAGGTGCTTTTGGAACACTTTCTTACTCAATTTTCTGCTGGCTTATGTTAAATAACGCAGCGGCTTACGCCTAATGCGAGGTATGGGGAAATGAATGCTTGGGCGAAGGCATTTCCACTCTGGCACAGTGTACAGAAACTACACTTAAACACTAACACGGGATCGACTGAATACTTTCAGACGCTTAAGGTAAAATCAATTTCAGAAATGTTCTTTGCAATGTTATTAATTCAGAGGGGGAACCAATTGTAAAAGTTTTTTAAAACTTTAAAGGAAATATGCATTCTGCGAATTGGTTATGTGGAAGAATAATATTGACACCTTTACAAATGACACAAACATGGTAAAGGATACGGTAAAGATATCCAGTTGAGTTTCTCAATTCACTGGGAATATCTGGCGTATTTTCGCACATAATTCATTTAAAAGTGGGTATGCCGGTTGCACAATATCGATGCTCAAGGCCGGGTATTGGTACAAGTTTAATTTTCACTCAGTTTCCAGGAATATTGTAACAGCCACTATTATGACCGGGCAGCTAGAGGAGAGGGGTTCTTATTCCATATACACCAACTATACATCAACATACTATTTCAGTTCAAAGATCAAACAAATCACATGGACAAGCCATGAAAGTGGCTGGTTTACACCTATGTCGCCTGCTCACGGGTCTCTTCGGCGCGTAACCTTCACGTATTGGCCGAAAATGATAAATCAAACGACATAGTTTATAAGAGCAATTTACAGTAAATCAAACTAAGCTTTATTTGTCTAATTTAATAAAAATTACGTTAATATCCATTCACAAAGTTTGTTTAGATAATCAATAATTTTGAAGACTTTTAAAGGTTTTCCGCTGTTCATTAAAGTCAGTTTTCATTGGCCGGCTATTTCGGCTAGATACAACAAAATCTTTCTTTATATTTAAATACGATGCCGGACTGGGCCAGCTCTTAATAAAAAAAGGGCATCAACTCCAATATATGTAAAAAAAAATTACAATGTAACTTCTAAAAAGAACCCCGTCAATAAGATAGGAACATTCTAAATTCCTCATACTACAAATCCGTTTGCAGATAGTGTTAAAAACAAGAAAAAATAGTTTCCTGACAAAGTTCCTCAATTTATTGAAGCCACCAGTTACGTGGAAATTACAGGAAATTTACAAAATGTCTTCGCCCTAAACTGTGATTCCACAAACATGAAGTAATATTTACTTGGGACAGAAGTGAAGTTTTTAGCAAATAGCAAACAAATTTAGAAGTACGAATAAATTTGTTAGTAAACATTTAGGCGATTTTTATATCGCCGAACAAACGATGGAAGTGATTAAATTTATTCAACAAAAATCAGAAGTCCCACAGTCAAATGATTTTTCTCGAATGTCCGTAGTATGATGAACTTCATGTAAAAATTATGAAATGGCCAGTTCTTGCTTGAGGTTGGCCATATACATGATAAGCAATATTTTGATCAAATGTTGTACGATTTTCCACCAAATGGCTTTTTCCGCTTTTTGTGGGTTATGATAGAGAGGTACATTCTTAGAAGAAAAAAAACACTGCATATATGGTCGAAACCCAACCGTTACGAAGAGAAAAAATATCTGAGCATTTATTAGGTTTTCGGAAACAATTACTTTGTACCAAGAAACTACTTTGAATTCAAACATTTTCTTTGACATTCACTACCAAAGCTTTTTTAATTCAGTTTTTCTTTTTTTACAATTGAAACAGTACAGTTTGGGTTATTTTGATAGCTACATAACTTTAAATTTGATTGTTTAATTGTTGCAAAGTAATTTTTTCGGAAACTTAACGAATGTACAGATAATTTTCTGTATAACTATTTAGATAATACCTAACCTCTCCGTTGGAACAAATTTTAGGACGATGTACTCTTTTAACCCTCAAATTTCCCGGAAATCGTACAAGGGTTGCTTTTAATTTACTCTGAATTTTACATAGCCATTTCTTGGTAACGGTTATGGTTCGACCATACGTGCAGTGGGTTTTTCTCATAAAATTTAATACTCTGTCACACCCTAAAATTCAGGCATGAGTAAGAAAATACCCTTTATAATAGGAAATGAGTTTGGTGAGAAGTGCACTTTGGTTTTTCTCTAAAATAGTTAGAGATTTACAGAAATACACAATATCAAAATGGCCAGATAGGAGGCGGAATTTTTTTTGTTGACCTTGGATAACCTTGAATGACCTTAGTTTTCAAGATTTGGAGAAAAAAGGTGTCTTAGTGAATGTATTGGCCTAATTTTGAGGCACACATATTGCGATAATTAAATGAAATAGTTTTTGAGTTTATTGAGGACTATCAGGCAGAGGACTCCAAAAATACGCCAACCAATTAAAAATAAAATCTTTTTTGCCTGTATCTGCAAACGGTAAATAACATTTTTTCTGTTATTTCCTTTAACCTCATTTTGAGAAATCCAGAGGTAGATTTTGATTGGAAGTTGACCAATTGCAATTGACTTGTATGAATAATGTTCTGGTATGCTTTTAAGCTTTCTAGTATTAGTGAATCAGATGCACCGAAAGAATGTGTGATTGATTTACGAAAAAGTTTGTTTCGATTTGCCTAGCAAGTGATTATTTTGGGAAGGAATTATGAGTAACATGTCAAATTCCACTAGTTTTTCTCTGTTCTCTCTAATATTTTTTCAGTGTTGTATCTCTACTGTTTCATGTTATCTTCATAGGCGAAGTTCGTTTTAGTATATAAATCATAGCAGAGGTTCGCACTTTTAACATGACGTTTTTGAGTACCTTTTGCAGATCCAGATTAGAGCTGCTGCTGAAATATTTTGCAAAGCCCCGAGTTTCTAAAATTATTCAGAATTTTGAGTAGATACGAAATACTGAATTCCAAAATCTTGGTTTCATCATCTATTTTTGCAGCAATCAATGTTCGATGGTAGCAATCATTGAAACCGTAAGAAGCTCCGGTCAGAGCCAATTTATTGGTTTGTTTGCGTTTTTGACTTTTTTGACTGCCCCTTCTAAATACATCTGATCTGCAAAATTTTGTTCAATTGTACATAAACATAATTTTGTAGTATTTTCGCAGAAGAATTTTTTTTTTATCCGACTTCGTAAAACGAGGTCCTCAATCGACAATTTCAGTTTATACTACTGTAAGTTTCTATCGGTGAAAGGGGTTCCAAATTAATTCCTTGCGAATTAATTGCCCCGTTTCGATAGGATGCCATTTTCTTTCCCCAAACAAATTTCATTGCCGACAAGCAATGATTTGTTACTAATTGATGAATAGATAGTGGGAGAATTCCAGAACAGGCAGAAAAATGGAACAGATTAAATCAGAATTTATTTGGAGAAAATAAAGTTTAGTTTCGTTAATTTTAAATTAAATATACATTCTGAATTTTAAAAATTGAGAATTTGAGCATTTATTTTATGTAAATCGCCCACAGTTTGACAGTGAACTGGGTTAGGTTTTCAATATTCATTATGTTGTTTCAAAATTCGCTGTTTAAAAAACATATTGACCCAGTTAGATTACCCCAGGATAGGAGCAGAAAAGAGCTTTCTTCAAAAGGACATATTTTGTTTAGCTCCGCTGACTTCTTGGTAAACGGAACGTAGTAAATATTTGTTTAAATATTTCAAAACAAGATGAGCCGATAAGGTCGACGTTTACCGCACAAATTGATTTACCCGAGATAAAATAACAAAACAGAAAATTTAACTGAAAACGTATTTATTTAACGAATTTGAATGTAACACTTTAACCATAACGCATTCAATCAGCGGTCGGCTTAAATATCATTTCTAACATATTCTCACTCGCTATTACGATATGAATACAATTGTCCGGGTCATTATAAATGAGATCAGCAGTTTCTCCTCTACATAACACGTTTAAATGTGCATTTGTTATATTCAAAAATTTAACAGCGACCGTATATTCAAAATTTGGTACCAAGCGCAATGAATCGCCAAGACAGATTAAAATCCCAGGCCAGGATCCAGGAGCCATTTGTGTAAACTCGACTTTATCAATTTCATTTTCGTTTATATCTGTTGTTGTAATTTCTATATGTACATCCGTCCTATTTACTTCAATACCAATCCATAATCCATGTAGAATCGTATCCTTTGAAACTAAAATTTTTGTTTCAAATGCTGTATCTTGATTAATTTGACGCCATTCGTAGTTGAATTCGTATTCATTTCGGTTTGTTGATATCCATGGATCATGTGTACTAACACTTCCGAATACAACTTGCCTACCAATTGACATACAATCACTGTCACTTAGTAGTCCGGGATAATTTTTAACACAATCACGCATCTCATCACTTGACATAGTCGGAAAACGAATTTCCTTAATTTGATCATCGAATTTTTGTCGTCCTTCTGCCAATGTCATTTGTTGTTGTTCACAATATTTCGTAATCCATTTGGCCAGTGCATTGAATCTTTGAATTTCTGTTACACCATTTCCAACCGTATCAAATTGTATAGCAGCTTTTACAGCGTCTGGATGGAGTAATAAAAATTTTTGATTTTGTAACCGATGAGCATAGAAAAGTTTAAAACAGTGTTCACATTGAAATCGTACGGCTTCGTAATTTTCGAGGACGCAATATTCAAACAATGATAACTCCCACTCCGTAGATGATAATTTATTAATTATTTGACTCTCCAACATTATAATTTTGTATTTGATTGCCAACTTTAACAGTTCCATGCCATTATTATCATTAATTTCACACTCATCCGTATAAATAAAGCGAATAAATTCGAGAACGTTTTCATATTTATAATCAGAGATCGGGATTACCCTTTTCTCACCACATACATCTTCGAATTCCTTTTCGAAAACCACACTCCGTTTCATAAGCTCTAAGGAGTGAGCATAGATAACTTTTCCATCGACACTAAAACGTATATCGGAGAGAAAGTTTCGGTTGAATAATTTTTTAGTAATTTCATGCATTCTCAGATGAGGCGAACAGTTTAATTTAAATACCATTTTGGATGAATTCAATTTTTATACTAATTGCAATATACAAGACTTAAGTTCACAATGTAACTGTGAATTAAAATTTTTACCTGTTTTTTATATATCAAATTTTTATCTCTCTATAGCGGGAGTGGCATATCATGTTTTTTCAGCCGATCATGAAATAATGAATAATTTTCTGTTATCAATTTATAATTTTAGTATTTTGCAACCGTGAATGCAAATAATTTAACAATATTCTAAGAAATGATATTTTTTGTGGAAAATAAAAACAAAATCGAGCATGTGACGTGGCATACCTTCTTTATGGTTTGCATTCGCAAAATCTAGCAAATTTATGCTTTTTATAAGACTACTTTAAGTCCAGTAACCAAACCCATTTTTAAAAAAAGATTTAATTAAAAAAATTACAAAAAATCGTAGGCTTAAATTTGTATTGGTATTAGCTTAACTTATCGATATTGCCGAAAACGATTTTATGTAAACAAATATTTCTTATCACACAGTAAGAATGGTTTAAAATCAAATTTCAAACAATATTGATATTAAACAATTTTGCAATTACCAGTTTAATGTGGATTTATACAATGAATATCGATTGAGTCAGAAAAGTGATTTTATAAAGTAAAAATGTGTGGTCTTGGTAAATTTTCAAATTGCCTTAATGGAAGTGAATTGTTATCTTAAAAATTAAAGATTTATGAAATGGTTATGATAGAATTCAACAGGAAATTAAATTCTAAAATGAGTTTTTGATAATTCTTTCAAACGTTATAAAGCGTACTGAATTTATTTTAACACTTAATGCTGGAAACAGACGTGCAGAATTCTATAAGCATCGAAAATAGAAAACACTAGTTTATATGGAATGAAATACATGGATTCTGTTTGCCACACAGATTTCTGCCAGTTGTCTCTATTTTTGATTTTGCTGCGAATCAGTAGGCTACTATTTATTTTTTTCAATCAATTTTTTTAATTTGTAGACAGAAAATATGTTTTGTGTGACAAGTGCCATAATGGAGGTTACAAATTAATTAATTTGTGACAAAAATAAGCCATCATTCAAAACAACTGTATAATAAAATAAGGCTTTTCAAAAACGACGCTCACTTAGTTCAACCAAATTCCTGCCGGCAGCGCTGCTAGCAGAAATTTTGCTCATGTGTTTCCAGCATAAGGTTTACAAACGAATTAAATAAAAGAAAAAATATTAGTGGGGCAGAGTGGTACGTACAATCAAATAATTTTTATTTTTATTTTATGTATAGTCTCCTGGACTCATAAGCAATTTGTTTCTGACTTAATTTACTAATTTAAATTAATTTATGGGTTCTTCCCATTGGCGTTCAATAGTGATTGGTAAATTGAAGTAAACCACATCTTTGTAGTGCATTTTAGATCAGCACAATACGGTTTAAACTGACAATCACACCAGCTCAAAAAGTTTGGTTCTTTTAAGTCTGCGTACTTAATTCGTGATGCTTAGGAGCTGAGTTGCCTCAATGTTCACATGTTGGCGGAGCCTTTCTTCATGTATTCGTGCTTTTTCCTGGATTTCATTTAAGATGAGGTTCATTTTAAGGTCCCTATGAAGGTCATTGTTCCTGACATACCAAGGTGCATCAACGATGTTCCTTAATACCATATTCTGAAATCTTTGGATGTTATTTACGTTGCTCTGTTTGGTACAACCCCAAAGCTGAATACCATAAGTCCAAATCGGTTTCAATATTTGCTTATTAAGTAGAATCTTGTTGTATGTTGATAAATAAGAGTTCCTTCCCATCAGCCAAAACATTTTTCTGTATTTAAGTCTTAATTCTTCACTTTTCTTCTTGACGTGTGCTTTCCATCGTAGTTTAACATCCATTGTCATGCCGAGATACTTAGCGGTGTTCGCATGCGGAATTATTTCCCGATTTATAGTAATCGGAATATGTTCGAATCGTCTGTTTGTAAACTTGATGTGAACTGATTTAGCTTCAGTTAGTTTTATTCTCCATCTTTTTGTCCATTTATATATTTGAGTTATAGCTGATTGTAACTTCTGTGTTGATTCTTCGTTGCTTTTTCCAATAGCTAAGATCGCCGTATCATCTGCAAAAGTTGCTACTGTGTTGTTTTCTAATGTAGGAAGATCATAAGTGTATATCATAATACACTGCCCTGTGGAACTCCTGCATTGATTTCTTCAACGTCTAGAAATACTGTTGAACAGACTTTTCTCCTCTAATGCTTTCTCAATTATACTAGTTATTCTGTGTACTCGATCAATTGTTAAGTGTTGGTTGCGAAAACCGAACTGATGATTTGGGATCAAGTTTTTACTCTCGATTATCTGATTTAATCTTTTGACCAGAAGCTTCTCAAAGAGTTTGGACATGACTGGCAATAGCGAAATTGGCCTATAAGACGATGTTATGTGTGGTGGTTTCCATGGTTTTGGGATCATTATTACTTCTGCAATTTTCCATAAGCTTGGTACACATTTGATTCTAAATGCTGCATTTATAAGATTGGTGAGTTTCACCAGAGCTTTCCTTGGCAGTTCTTTTAAGATTTCTGCAGTAATAAGATCGTACTCAGGAGCTTTTTTCGTATTCATATTAACTTTCATCTCACGCATGACTTCTTTTGGTGTTGTGGGTAGGATTTCTTTACTTTCTTGCACAGCTTGTTCAGTTATTATTTCGGCTTCCAACGTTTGATCTTTATGTGGCTGGAATATTTGTTCGAGGTGTTCAGCAAATTCTCGAGCTTTGTCTTCATTATTTCTAGCCCATTTCTCACCTGCTATTTTTATTGGGGGAACCTGCATTATTGATTTTTTGATAGTTGATTGATTGATCTTTCAATTCTTTGATCCCTCTTCTTAATTGTTGAGTGAGATTGTTTAAATGAGTTTTATCTTGGGGGGGCCTTTGTTTTTTGTCATACTCTTTTCGCTCTTCTTTTTTCTGCGAGGAGTTCCCTAATTTCCATAGGGTAGTTGTTTCCCTTAATTTTCGTTTTAATTTCAGGAGTATTTTCCTAAGCTGATTGCTGTATATCGTTTACAAATTTGTGAACTTCTTTGTCTAATTGTTCTTCAGTCTTTAATGGAACCATTAAGTTAATTTTTTCTTCTAGCGATAGTCTAAAGCAGGCCCAATTAGAGTGATTATTTACTAGGAATGGTTTGTTTCTTTCTGAATGATTTTTTCACTTAACGTAAGAAGTATTGGTGAATGATCAGAGTTTAAGTCATGGCTTTCATCTACTTGTACATAATTTACAGATATATTCTTTATTATGAAGAATTCAATCAGATCTGGTACTTTGTTTGGATCAGTTGGCCAGTAGGTTGGTTTTCCAGTTGAGAGGGCTTCACAACTGCATTTTCTGATAGATTTTAGGAGTTCTTTACCCTTAGTCGTTGTTAATCTGGATCCCCAGTGGACATTTTTTGCATTAAAGTATCCTCCAAGTACAAATCGTTTTCCTAATTTACTGAGGAACTTGAGATAATCTTTTTCTTTCATTGAGTGCTTCGGTGGACAGTAAATACTAGCAATACAAATAGAACTACTTTTCGTTTTGACAATAACAGCAGTTGCTTGTATTCCTTCCGTTTCATATTTCAACCCCTCATAGTGATGAATACTATTTCTAATTATAACAGCACTACCTACTTTAGCAGTGTTTCCAGGGTGAATAGTGTGATATATTTGATAATTTTTAAATTTAATGATTGCTTGTGTAGTGAAGTGTGTTTCCGTGATGAGAAATACATCGATTTTCCCGGATTTTTAGCAATCACGTTCTTATTTTTGATGTTTTGCAGTTCAATAGCAACACTGCATCCTCTGTAGTTATCCGGATGGTTTTCTCCACAGTGAACTCATTTAAGTTAAACATTTTGGGCTTTTACACAATCTTTGGTACGATGTTTACCTAAACATTTGACACACCTGGGTCCTCTGTTGCAATATTTTTGTGTATGTCCATAGGCTTGACATTGTTTACATTGTGGTATAAGCTTAGATCTTCTTAGAGGCTGAATAACTACTTTGCATACCAAGATGTACTTAATTTGATAAATTTTTTCGATATCTTTATCAGTATCGAAGGTCAACATAAACATGTTGAGAGGTACTTTGCCTCTCCGTTTTAGCTTAATCGATGCTTCAGTTGCCTTAAATCCTTTTGCTTTCTGGTCATCAATTATTTTTTCTGGTTTAGACGTTGAGTGTAAGTTTTTAGCCATGACCCTAATTGGTCTGGTTTGTTTGTCTTCAAACATGTGCCAAGCACGTTTTTTTTCGTTTAACATTTTTGTCATTTTTCTATAAGTTTCAGCAACTTTCAAATTTGTTTTGATGGTGTTTTCATTCATCGCCTTTGCATTAAACTTATCAGTAGTAGTTATTGTTTTTATTTTCTCGTAGAGTAAATCGTAGTTTTGGACTTCATCTATTACTATTGGTGGTGGTGGAGGTATTATTTTTTGGTTATTTCTGGATATTATTTGGAGCATCATTCTTTAATTGAGGTGGGGAGGGCGTATTATTCCGTTTCCTTTTTTTCTCCCACCTTTAACTCTTATCCGCTCAGTTTCTCGAGCTAGTTCTTCTTCATCCGTATGAAACTCCTGTGGAGTTGTATTCTGGTTAGGAGTAGAACCGATGTGATTAAAATGTGAAGTACAATCGATACAATTAAGTTCTGAATAAAACGTCAATCAAATGGCCTCCACGACTTCTTCTGCAGGAACGAATTCGATGAACCCAATTTTCGAGCACTTTTCCACTAAATCAAGTCGTATGTCATGAATAGCACGTTCAATATTGATTTGTAAAGCTTGAAGAGAGTTTGGTTTATTGCTAAAGACCAATGACTTCAAATAACACCACAAGAAATAGTCTAATGGTGTTAAATCACAACTTCTTGGAGGCCATTCAATATCACAATTTCTTGAAATAATCGAATCTCCAAACTTTTCTCGCAATAATTCAATTGTTGCACCTGCTGTGTGGCACGTAGCCCCGTCTTGTTGGAACCAAATGTTTTTAAGATCAATTTCTTCCAATTTCGGCCATAAAAAGTTGGTTATCATCGATCTATACCGATCCCCATTGACAGTAACGGTGTTACCAGCTTCATTTCGAAAAAAATACGGACCGATGATTCCACCAGACCAAAAACCACACCAAACTGTCAATTTAGGTGAATGTAATGGTTTTTCATGAATAATTTGTGGATTTTCTTCGCACCAGAATCGACAGTTTTGTTTATTTAAGGCACCACTCAGATGAAAGTGAGCCTCATCGGAGGAGATGATTTTCTTAAAAAAATCGTTATCGTTTTCAAGTTGTTCCAAGGCAAAATCAACAAATTCACGACGTTTACGGTGGTCCAATGGCTTCAGTTCTTGAGTGAGAACAATTTTATACGGATGCAAACCCAAATCCTTTCTCAAAATTAGCCAGGTTGTGGTTTGAGACAGTCCCAATTCTTGAGAACATCTTGGAATCGACAAATTAAAGTCTTCAGCCACACTTGCCTGAACGGCAGCAATATTTGCATTACTTCGAGCGTTTCTTTGTCTTATTGGCACTTGAACATTATGTAAAGAAAATATACGCTTAAAATTTTCAACAATTCGATGAATAGCGAGCACACTTGGACGATTATTACGACTATAAAATGGCAAAACCGCACGAAAAGTTGCAATTGGAGAACAATTATTTTGATAATATAATTTGTAAACGTTGTTCTTGCGTATATCTCACCATGATGAAATTGTAAACATTACTGAATACAATGAAACAGAAAATGACAGATCATGACATATTACAAATGGCCGAAACGTCACTTAAAAATCAAATCATTCCTATTGGAAAACCCTATAGAACCTAAGACCTCCATATTTGTACAGGCACAAACATGGCAACTGTTGAATTTCTTGAACTTCAATGTTAGGCGGCACTAGTTCTGGTAATTCATAATGGGTCCCTTGTATATTTAGCCGAACCTCGCCCGTTTCTGCTAATAATTTTTTACCTAATAATTGAAGTTTTTGTTAGCTTCGTCATCACTATTCGCATCATCTCTGTAGCACCATCGGTCGGTGGAACAAGGATGAATTCAAATTCTTGCACGTTATTCATGTGTACAGCCTCCAAGTCGTCGTTCGTAAGCTCTTCGAAATATTTTAAAAAATTTTCTGTATCACGCTCACAGTTAAGTCTAATAGAAAAATATGTATTTTAAATCATACAATGAGCGGTTATTGAAAGAAAATGCACGAAAACAAAACTATGCACTTTTGACCAATGAGTGTTTAATCATACAATATAATTTTATTTAAACAATAAACGAACTAAATTTTAACCATTTATCGTACCCTGATTATTATTATTCAAGTGTGCATTATTCACTTTAAAACATCCTATAAATAATTAATAATAAATTAAAATTTTTGTCGCCATTTTTGGTTATGTTTTTTATCCTAAATTAAACACTGAACTGAAGCTTTTTGACTAACTAATGATTGCACAATGCAGTTCAATATTTGCATTATTCCCTATCAACAAATACATTACAAAAAATAAAGAACCACCTATAAAAAATTTAAAAGAATACATTACGTTTTACATATGTTTAATCATACATTGGGTTTTCCACGGTTAAAATTACACAAAATTTCTCCAGTTTTATGAATTTTGGTTCTTATAGATTCCATGCGGTATGGCAGCTATAAATAATCTAATATCCAAATTTTTTGAAGTCCGCTTGGAATTTTTTAAAGTCTAACTAATCATCACTTTTTCTGTAAATGTCTTTTAATTATCGAATGTATCCAACTCATAATGCTAAATCTTAATTACCTCGAAATAAAACTAAGGAATTGGTTTGAAACTGTTCATTGGAAAGTACAATTGGTTACTTTTGTTTTGCTTAAAGTTCTTCTGTTGTGATCTGCTCTGGACCATGTACTCTTGCTTGGATATAATACAATTTTTTTTTTTTTTTTTTTTTTTTTTTTTTTTGTTAATGTATGAATTAGCCAAATTCCTTCATTAACGCAAAGTGCCCAACCCAACTATCATTAAACGATGATCTTCTTTAATCCCCAATTTTATCTTACGTATATATAATACCCCGAAATTTCCTTAATTGATCTCAATATAAAGTACACGAGCGCTTAACTTTCATAATCACCATTTAAATTAAAATTAAGATATTTCATTCATGTTAACGATTACAAAATCGAAAATATTTTTAAGATCAATAAAAAATCTTACTTATGATCATTAATATCAACGCGCGATCATCCTTAATTTTACTTTTTTTTTTTTTTTTGCTGTTTGTATTTATTTTAAAAACTTTTATGAGTTCATTTTCTTATGTACACAATAATTTAATTTATTCAAAACAGAAAATTCAATTAATCTCTGTTTTTTTTTTAATAACAAAAAAAAAAAAGAAACCCAAAGATGCCACCACTTCTCCACCCCCATTTTTTTTGGTTTTATATACGCGTACATTATAATATTCAGAATAAGAGATCGCGCGATGTGGTGTCATTAAATATGAAAAAATTGTGTCATTTAACGCGAAAAAATACTTTTTAAACAATAAAACTGACATAAAACAGGGTGTGTATATCTACATATACCTTAAATATACAAAAACAACAAAATTGTTGGATGGGTATGGATCGTCGTCGTCGTACATACGTATAGTACATAATAAAATATAAATTATTTTTAGTGCAAGTATTTATGGCGTGGGCGATGTGGAGCCATCGTTACATTTTAAGTAATAATTACATGATCTTCATTACTTACTTTTTTACGAGCATCATGATTTAACCCAAACGTTGGCAGAACGCGATTTTTGCGAAAAAAAAAAAAACAAAAGATATAAAGCGTGCAATCGTTCCATGGAGCATGGTCTACCCGTATAGGTCACACCGGCTTTTGGGTTAACTGTGATGATCAGTTTACCAAAAACGTAATAAAATCTTTTAAAAGCGATCGTTTTGTTTCTTTTTTTGTTTTTTGTTGTTGTTTTTTTTTTTTTTTTTTTTTTGAAGAAATGAATTTATACGATCGTGTCGATTCGATTTAATTTTTTTTTGTTCCTTTTGTTGTATTTTTATGATCTTAAGACCAATTTTTTTTTTTTTTTTTTGGTAATTTTATTATTATTAAAAAACAAAACAATAAAAAATAAAGATTGAAATAATAAAAACAAATAAAATAAATTCGCGATTTTTTGTTTTGCGAAATACATTCAGATATATTTTCAAAGGATTGAGGTTGATATCGCAAATTTATTTTTAACAAAAAATTTTTTTTTTTGAAACACTAAGAGATGATGAGGTAAGAAGATTACTAAAATAATGCTCGAACAAGGCAGCGGAAAAAGAAGAAAATGTTGTGGATAAAGATGGTATGGTAATAAAATTAATTGATTTCACACTTACAGAGTGGGTAAGTAATGTTAAAAATTTTGTTTTTATTTCTCGTATTCAGTTGGTATTTTAGTTTTAACTTTTACTTGATATGGAACGCGCGATAGTCCCAAATGGTGTAGTAACCGCTGTTTTTCTACCGAGGTAGCGCGCTGGTTGTGCAGATAATAATTTTTTTTTTTTTGTACTTTGCAAATAAAATCTGTTTGTTCGAAATTTCCCAATTTAATTGAGTGCGCATATAAATCTTCTTTTAGAGAGATGATCAATAAATTTATTTGATAGGAAAAAAGAAAACTTTTGTGCATATCTAGTTGTGATCGATCGATTTATATTCTATCGATTAATTTTCGAGCGATTTTTCATATTCTATTAAACCAAATTCGTGAATTTCTTTATGCACCATTAATTTTCAATGTTCATCTCTATTGCCATTATTATAATGTTGTTGTTGTTGTTATTATACGTTTATAAAACTATAACTATTCCTCTATAAATATGGAAGAGATATACATTTAGCGAAAAATGCAACAAAAAAAATTGTATAAAAATTGAAATAAAAATGAGATCAATCGATCGTGTGATCGTGAGAATTTATAAAGTAGGAAGAAATTTATAAGAAAAAGCAACAACAAAAACAATAAACACAATATAAATAATAAAATATTAAATTTACTGCACTTTGAACGTTTTGGAAAAATAGAAAATTTTTTTTATTTTGTATATCTCTTCTCGTATATGTGCTTGCTTTCTTATATATTGTTACAGTTAAAATTTATGTAAAATTTATAAAGATTTATTACAGATTTTAAAGTATTATATATTTAATACATATTTTATATTTCGATTTTACAGTATGACCTATGTGTTATGCTCAATTTACATAGAGAGATCATAATCATGATCTCCGTGTTATCAATAAAACGATCATAATGTAATTTATGATGTTTTTCTTTTTCTTTTTTCGTTTTAGATTCCATCCTTTAGTATGGAATATGTACTCGTATGCTTTATGTATATCAATCGATTGGGATGATCTGTGGTATAGATATGTATATTATAGAGAGAAAAACAGGCAGGTAGATACATACATTGAAATGCGGTTGGTCGATATTTTTTGGAATTCAAAATTGATTTATGAACTTATAGAATGTGGGAAAAGGATATCTGTAAATACGAAAGGGTTGAAATTAATTAGACCAGATACATTGTGGTTAAATCCAGATTGTATATGGTGGTTGTGGAATGATATAAAGTTTATTTATTAAGGGCCTTTTATTGATGTAAGTATGTGGGTTTTTGATCGACTCAAAATTGTATTGATAATTCAGACCATAAATATGTGATTCTCATTTATTTCATTAAATAATTATTTGGTACATAGGTACGATTAATTGTGTGGGAGTATTGTGGTCTATTTTTGTACAAGACCATCTTAAAACGTAGTGGAATACTTTTATGGGAAATAGTTGTGTAAATTTTAAAACTTGTTAAAATTGAAAGCGGTTTTTTTCCTAATTGGATGATTTATCGTAAAGAGATATGCTCATGAACAAGTTTCTCTTTCGATTTAACCGATTGACTAAAATTAGAACTCCATTTATTGTGTTCAAATTATTTTAGTGTTGAAGCTAAATTTTGATGTTTTGTGTTTAATTCAAGCAAATTAAAAATTATGGTTATGTGCGAGCTATTTTACTGTAATATCGAGAATAATAAGAATCAAAAAGGGCTAATAATAAACAACTTTCGGGGGGTTATAGGGATTGGTTATATACGGATTGGTTTAAAATATTTTCTCCTTCCGACAAGTTTCAATCAAAAAATATAATACAGGGATTGCTAAATTACCAATACGCTAAAAGAAACAGAAAAGCAGCAATTTCGACAGCGAATATGTTTAATCGCCTTGACAGCAAGTTGATGATTGAAGAGTCGTAATAATTGAAGAGTCGTTTTTGTAATTATATTTTTCATGATCTACATACTTTTAAACTGCTGCTTTTAAGAACATCGATAGAAACTGGACTTAGACATTCTTCGCAAGACATTACCGAAGATCCGATGCCTGTTTTGAACTATTCGGCGATTTTAGACATTCTAAGGTAGTTAAGTTTCATAAAATTTAATTTCAACTATTTATTTTAATGATCAAGAAAATTTATTGAAATGCTGTTGGGACAAATTGCAGAAATGGAAGCAAATGAAGAATCCTTGAATATATTGAGATTGTTCACTCCCGCCCATATTTGCACAATGAAATATCGGCAGAAAACTCCATTGAAATGCAACAGCTTTACCCAGCTGGACCCAAAATAAGGTACATGTGGATGCAAAGAAATTACCATTCGCTTCCATGTGGCACCAACTTACAGAGATTGAGAGATGATTTTCCGAGAATTATGAGCTTTGTATTGATTTTTTGAATTTTGTATTTCAACATTCGTTTATCAGTTATTGCCGCTATTCCCTAATTTATTTTACTATAATTAATTTATTATTTTTATTTTTTTTAACATAAAAGTTTAAACTTAAGACTTTTTATTGTGACTTTATGAATTCATGCTTCAAATAATTTTAATCGATTATTACACATATGTACCACTTTTGATTTGTTTCCAACTCGTATTTCAGTATTTTCTTTGGAAATTATTCATTTTACAATGTATGAACCAAATCGTGGGGGTGATAATTTACCCTTACGAGTTTCATTGGTTAGAAGTCACTATCGCTGACGTCAAATTGTACATTTCTTAGTGATGTGTCAAAATATTCCTTCGACTTATGCTTTTCTAAAACCAAATCCTTTCGAGCTACTTCAAAGATGATTGTAACCTATACTTGAATTCATTAACGTAATCGTTGTAGTTGAGGTTAACGCTATGTTCATTGGCGATAGAATTTGGAATTTTAGGCTTCCGTCCATATTCTAATTCGTATGGCATATATTATGTTGAGAACATATTGTGAACATACAATAAGGCATCCACATATCAAAATTTAATGGATCGTTTTCTGTGAAATTACTTAAATAATTTCCTAGTGTTCTATGCGATCTTTCTAGAGCTCCTTGATTTACGGCATATAATTTTAAAAACATGGCTCTTAAAATTGATCTGTGAGTATTTGGCAAGGAACACCAAACTAACATGTAACTTATTTTTGGGTGTTACTTTATTTTTCTGACAACTTTCGCAATGTTTGGCATTTTCGGAAACTCGTAGTAGCATTTTAAACGGCGATAAGTTCTGTAATTTTCAAAATGTCCCCAATGGAATAACGTGTTATTACTTAATTAAATTATAGTTTTCGGATTTATACTGTTTAATGCTGATTTCACTGTTTCTGGAATATTTTCAGAATCATTGGATGCCATTTCAGTTGGGCCTTTCACTGTGGAAATTGAACTATCTAAATCTAACTTCATTTCGTTATCCCGCCTCTTAGATTGACTACAGGTTATTACATTTAAATCGGATTCAAGCTCAATACGGCTTAAATAATCGGCATTGCTATTAATTTCTATCTATCTTTCAAATTTTTTAGGTAGACTAGACGATGATGGTGAGTTACAATGATAAATTTGGTTCCGAACACGTAAGGCCGGAAATGCTCTACGGCTCAGACAATGGATAATAATCCTTTCTCAACTGTAGAATAATGCGACGGGACGATTGAAGTCATGATGTTGTTGTGATAGTACCGCACCTAATGCCATATCACTTGAATCTGTGGTTACTACAAATTCTATGGAAAAATCCGGATACCTTAATATTGTAGGGTTGACGAGAAATGTTTTTAAACGATCTTCACAAACGAAATGTGTTCTTCACAAAACGAATCCCATATATATTTTGAATTTTTTTTTAGAAATGACGTAAGTGGTTGGGCGATTTTTGCGAAATCCCTTATAAATCGCCTGTAACACCTAATTAATCCTAAGAAGTATTTGATTTGTTTTTGGGTTGAGGAACATTAGTTCCAATGGCAGTTACTTTTTTGGGGTAAGGTTTTATTCCATTTTGTGTAATTATGTGTCCTTAATAGTATTGTTCTCTTCTCAGGAAATTTCACTTTGATATAGACGAAGCATTTGAGTCCGTTTAGACCGAAAAGTACAGTGTTCATTAGACGTTGGCAAGTGGCCGCCCAACCCCTTTCAAACCAAATGACATACGTCGAAATTCAAAATGGCCCAACTCTGAACTGAATGCAGTTTTTAATCGATCGGTAGGTTCAACGGCGATCTGATGATACTCATTGCTCAAATATCAAGAGTGTTGGGCAGTGGATAAGCATCACCTATCGATAGCTCATTTAATTTACGGAAATCAACTACAAGCCTCCACTTCCGTTGAATATTTTCTGAAAGTTTTTTTCATTGTTTGTTGATATTCGAAAGTCTTCATGATTCTTTTTAGGAACTTAAAGAATAGGGGAGTTCCACGGACTGGTACTTGAACTATGATCTCATTTTCTATCGTATTATAAATTTGTGAATTTAATTCGAACTTAAAGGAATGAGGTATGCGATATGGCTTAGTATAAACTGGCTGTGCTCCATCGATCATAGGTATTTCATGGGTTAAAGCATGAGTAATAGAGAACCTATCTCCTTCGTTATTTAAGGATTGCAAATTTAATTCTGTTTCGAGTTTCATTAATCTAGATTCCAAAGGGTTTTCGCACGAGTTGATGTTTAGTAAATCATAGTGTACAATATCATGAAGATCTAACTGAGCGTCGTGCAACTCAATTGGATAATCATTGGAATTTACCACACTAACATAAGCTGCGTCATCATGAGTTTGGACTATCAATTTGCCACAAAAACACCAGATACACTTTGTTTAGAATGGCAGAACGACTATGATCCATTTGGTTTGTTAGTAGGTACGAGTAATCTAAACATTTTCTCAGAACGAGCTGGAATTCGATTGTTTTTCAGCAAAGAGTGAATGCTAAGTTGTATGGATTTTGTATCAGGGTTAATTTCTACTGTATCGGGAAGCCATCCCCAGGAAGAATAATTTCAGCTTGCATGTATCTAGGGTTTCTAAAGTTTTTGACGTAATACCTTTAACTTTACATTTATAAATGGGGTAACATAGAACATTACCGTATCAATGCAACCATATTATACTAATAACTAATGTCAGATCCAGTATCTAATAAAAATGTTAGAACGATGGTTTATTTAGATGAAAACAATTCATTGCTGGTTGTCCTAATTTCGAACAAATTTGGCATCGAATTTGTTTGGGCGAAATGGGTTTTCGATTTTTACCATTCATTATTTTATCTATTAGTACTTCTTCTTCACAGGCTCTTGTGATGGCTCCTTTTAAAGTGAGACATTTCAATGGTTTGATGCAGCTTCTGATAGGTTCTAATAAACCTTCAACAAATGCAGTTAAAGCCAGCTATGAATTTGACGATCGCACATAAGTTCATGCTTCTGTACCTTCTCTGGCAATTCTTGCTTCATTGAGCCATGTCGTCAGTTGCTCTATTGTTGCTGCTTATGTTCTGGCATTTTCGTTTCGCTGCTGGTTAATGTTAAATAATTCTACATGTAATTATTCTACAGAACGATTTTCTGCAAATCTTTAATTTAATTCGGCTCGTACTTCTTTCCAATTTTTCCAATCGTTGTATTGAACTATTTCGTATGCTTTGAGTAAATTAATAAATTTTATTTTTTCAGAAGGCTTTAAAGGATCTTGTATTAAATCACAGCAAGACAAGAATTTGTGTAATTCTAACAGATTTAGGGATTAAGGTCTTCTGCCATTATGTCACTGTTAATATTTTGATCACTATTGTATTTAACTAGTTCACCACTTTTTTCTGACACAGTTCCGTTACTGCTATCTTCACTATCAATAACTATAGCGGATAAGGAGACTGATCTGCGTTTTGTTGTTAAATTACTCGATTTATCAGTTTTAACATAATAATTGATTTCAGGCACAGGTCGAAGATAATAGTTTCAATTTATTATTGAATCTTTTAACATTTGAAAGTTGCTTCATATGTTCACAATTAATTAATCATAAAAAAATTGTATGATAACCGATTAAATAAAATTAAAATTAATGAGGGTTATTTGAATTAGAATATTTCTTAATTAAATATTTTTTTTTTTTTTTTTGTTAATTAATTATGTAATTTAAATTTAAATTAAGAAAAAAAAAATACTTAAATAGTAAATGATAAGAAAAAATTTCAAAATATTTTTTTTATAACTCTACAACTAACTTACGGATCACCAAGGTTGTAGATGCCGCGTGATGTTGTCCAGTATATCTGTTTTTTTGCTTTTCATAGGTTGTGAAATAAATTTCTGCTGTTTTAGTAAAACATTTTATGTATATAATTGTAAGATCCGAACGGTGTCAGGTTGATTGTAAAGATGATTTAAAATCTCGGAACACTAGATATGGCTGACTAACTGCATCAATTGTCTGCTGATAAATGATTTAACGGATACGTGCACACGTTTTGTAAAGGTAACAAACTCGTTAGTCAATCACCGCAATTTTAAAACATTTGCACCACACGGTATGCATCAAAATGCTTCAACTGCGTAAAATAAATTCTAATATATTTTTACAATCATATTATTGCTGTCACCAAATTGTTACGGGGCAAAATTCTAAACAGAGAGGTTTAATCGTCACTCCGATTATTGAAATAAAATTCCTAAACGTTTCAGATATTTATTTTATCTTTATTTAGAAATTAATTATAAATAGAATTTATTTGTTAATTAAGTTATTACAGCGTTTATTGTTTTGTATTAATTAATACGCTTTTCACGAATTTTATTATTAATAATTATTATAGGATATTTTAATAATATTATTATTTATGTATAGACCAATTAATTTTCTATTGAAGCTCTTCGACTGTTTTAAATTAAATGATTTAAATATTGTTCAAAAATTAACAACTTACTATTAAACCGTGAAGTTGGGACCGTCCAGATTGAATAGGAGTCCTTTGGAATGACGTTCATCCTGCGGTATTGGAATTTAAATATAAGTTGAGAATCTATATTGGGCGGAAGGAGACAATCGATGAAGTAAAACAATACTAAAAGAAAATAAATAAAAGGAAAGGAATAAACGGTTATTTAAAAGATTGTTAAAAGGAGTTTTCAGTCTTCGTGTAATGTACTTTTGATATTTTATTTAAATCTCTAGAACACAAATAAAGCTCCGAAATTCCGTTCGTGGGATAGAGAGTCAATAAGTGCAGATAGGTGAATTTTAGGAGTGACTGCCGAAATAAGCGAGTTATACTCGAGTTTCGGTCTTTGATGTAAAGTAGAATTTACGACGCCGTAAATATTCCAAGAATTTGACAGCACTCACCGCTCCCTTGTATGTTTATTTGGAGAGACATCTTCCTGTTGGAAGTGAAACCTAGCATCTCTATCGAACCAGAGGTGTCAAAACTAGACCCATTTAGGTGTAAAACACCCAAAATTGCCACTTCTGGGGATTAAACTCAACCCTGTGAATTTTCAGCCTTCAGATTTTTGTGAGAATCGAAAATTTATTTTACAAATATCTCAAAATATATTAGTATTACAGAAAAACTATTAAATATATAATGTTCCAAGAAAAAACAAAAAAGAATAAAATCATAATCAATCAAAAATTAAAAATAAATTGGGATGGGTGGCCACAAACCGCTTTCTCTCCTATGGAAGATAAAAAATATATATTTGCTGGAGGGGCGAATGAAATAAAAACCTTATCAGTCAACAAATTTTTGTGTCTGTAGTAGTGTGACTCCTATAACAAGTATCAAATTGAGTACTTTTATGGCAGTCACACTCACAACCCTAATTATAATTTGTGTAAGAAGATGTTTGATTTTGAATCGGTATAAAATCCATCAGGCAATATCAGCAACCAGGACACATTAAAATTGAGTACAAGTGTCGGAGTTGCGGACTACGGACCTGACTGGTCACTGGAAAAACTTAAAAAAAAAAATTTTCAAATTTGTATGAAATTTGCATAAGAAACTGGTATTGGCCACACCAAAACTTTTTTTGCTTTGGTTTGATAAACTCAATAGACTACCAATCCTTTGTTCAGTAAGTTAAATTTTAATCGTTACTTTTACACATTACTGTACCGTCACATAAATTTAAATCTCGGTTTTATTAAAACATGGTAAAATTTTAATACGCTACTGTTTTGATTCCAGATCTGCATTATGAATTGTATATTTGTGCTCTATTTTTTATTAATAGATGAAGCTAGTACTTTCTAGAGTTGCTGAATTTTGAAGAACGTAAAGGTTCGAACTGTTCCAAATTAATTACGTAAAGAAGATATTTTGTATAGAAATATCGGTCCGACATTTTAAATCGGCATTTTTATTTTTTCACAAAATTATTATTCGTTCAACGACAATATTAGTAAAGGTAAGTTCGAATTTATGAAAGCATTCATAATATTTAAAAATATTTGTAAAAATTACTAAAATGTTCATTAAAGAAAATACATTTTTATATTTTGTTGGCCAATTTTCAACATGTCGGCCGATAAAAGATTAATGCTATATGGTTTCGATTATCTGTACGTCTGGCCGCCTATCCGTGTCCATCGATGGATTCACCAACTTATTTCCTAAGCTAAACGTTTATGCTATCAAAGGAAACAAGGTGCAAGAACCCTATTTATTTGGACGTTACTCTGTTGAGTTGACCTTTTATACAAGGTAAGCTACCTAGAATTAAAAAAAAAATAATTTGTTTTTATCTATCTCTGCAATCTTTTCTAGGACTCAAGGCACTCACAACTTCTTCGCAATTCGCTTTTTACGTCCTATCTGACGCAGTAGCCAAATCGAGGATGTATCATAGACCAGTTTTCGTTTAAACCACCTGCACATTGGATTGCTTTATGCCAACCTATAGTGCTAACAGATGTGTTGATCTTCATCACCGATCGAATGAGAAAATGTGTTTTGAAGTATACACCCGCGGATTAATCTATACATGTAAAAAAATACATTTACCGAGTTTACCGAGTATGTTTGTGATGTACTGTGTACTAGTCTTAGCTGAAATTTATTACGAGTCGCTATTGTTTGTTACTCTTGGAATCTGGATTCTTTGGTACTACGATAAGTTTTCGATTTCATTTTTTATTTCAACCTTTTGGTATTCGGAATGGCGGTTTTTTTTCTCATTATTTAAGTTTTCTAGATTTAATTTAGATTCAATATTTTTATTTTCGTGGTTTTGACACTGGGAGTTGAGAAAATCTGTCTCATTATATTTTGTATTTAATCCCTCAGCCCCATACAGTTTTACGGTTATCAAAAGAAAAAAATGAATTTTTGGGAAAATATTGGACAATTGCGAAGTTAGAAAGATGAAAGTGCTCGAATATTATATATAAATTGAATTTGAATTAATTTTTTATAATATAGGACAATGAACTTTAATTTTGTTTTATTCCGGTTTATTTACCTTTAGTAATGACGATGAGGGAATCACTTATTAGGGCCCTATTGCACCAACTACTTATCATTTATTACTTATCAACTTATCATATGTTAGTTTTTTTGATAATAATAAGTGATAAGTGTTTCACCAAAAGTAACAAAATCACACTCACTTATCAATTTGAAAACTTATCCAATTTTGATAATGATAAGTGATAGGCATTGCACGTCAGAATGTCAATTGATAAGACAAATTATCAAATTTTTATGATAAGTTGTAATGATATCTACAAAATTACTATAAATGTGATAGGTTTTGCAAAAGAATGTGCTTTCCGCACATTTTATATGTTAAACAATGATTTTGTACCTATATAGCAAAACAATTAAATAATACATGAAGCGAAACGTTTCTCAATTGAGAGTTCTTATTTCAGTTTCTAGAATCAATTGTAAAATTTTTTTTTGTTGCTCTTAAAATAAAATCTCTTTTCTAACTGTAAATAATTTTTGGACAGAACTTGAATGTAAACAATTTATTTTTATAACAAATGAATTAAAAGAATTCCTATTAACAAACAAATTGAGTTTAACTACATTATAGAAAACTTGCAATCGTCATACACAAACCAAAACTATTTTCGACTATTCGTCTCGTCCGCTTATTAAATCTTCGCACGATTAAATCTATGTTCTATTGCATCATCCAGATTTCTTCGCATTTGTGTGAGAAGCTAATCTTTAAGGGGTAAGCACTGTCACCCGAAATTACAGCACCGGGGAACGGACGAAAACCTGACTCAAAATTGCTAAATAGCCTTGTATTTCGCAATACTCTGTCATGGACACTACCTGACCAATTTGAATTTATTGCAGAAAAGTGGCAGTCTGGGCCACATACCATCATTGCATTCAGTGAATGTTTTCCATGTCGGTTCACCATTGACCGTAGGTACATCTATATTAATCATGGTGGAAGCTCGGGCCAACACACGGTTTCCGCCATCATGTTATCGAGGATGGTATTTGCTACTCGATGAATAACCCTACACACAGTCGATTTATTAATTCCGTGCAATCCAGTGATATTTCGCACCATTTCCTAACCAATGCAATGTTGTTAGTAGCTGCTGTAGAGGGCTCAACGCGTCGTTTCGGTCTGTTCTATGTGTTTGCACTCTTTTAAAATTAAACAAAAATTCTCGTCTTAAAATAACAGCATAAAAAACGTTTTTAACAGACTTCCGTCATACCACTAAAATTTGTTGCTCTTATCAATTTATTTGAGTAGTGAAATTTTTCTTATTGATATAAGATAAATTAAAACTTTTGGTGCAACAGAACTACGAAAAACTTATCAAAAACCTCAAACTTATCGTTTATCAAAATATTATTAATCATTTATCATTTCGCGAATTGGTGCAACTTAATTTTGATAGATGAGT
The DNA here is from genome assembly GCA_958295665.1 of Tipula vernalis. NCBI lineage: Eukaryota > Metazoa > Arthropoda > Insecta > Diptera > Tipulidae > Tipula > Tipula vernalis. The sequence goes on along the minus strand of OY282560.1, from coordinate 147,338,355 downwards.
GCTTATCACTTATTATAACTCAGTTAAATACTTAGCAAATTTCAATTTGGTACAACAGAAAATTATCAAAAATTATGATAAGTTGTTAAGTAATTAGTGATAAGTAGTTGGTGCAATAGGGCCTTGGTCTTACGTAAAATACATTTTTTGCTTTGTCTCTATGTGGATAGGTATATAATTGGTAACAATGTCGTATGCGTCAGGAGGGCAAAATTGGCTATATACTTAATTGCATATAAGTAGGCAAATGCATATACCCAAAATAGTATAAGAGGCTACCCCGTTGGAGTTTTGGTGTATACCATAATTTGTAAAGTGAAATTACCAAATTAATAGTGGTTCAAGTATACATATTTGTATGTCCATAATTACCTCAACTTAATAATTGCGTTTTTTGGGTAAGTTTTATTATCTCTCTTAGTACAAATGTACCTGTTACTAAAGTCGATCCATTTAGTGGCGGCAGCGAGGCCTCATTTACATTATACAGGGGAATAGAGTGTTACGCAGAGCCCGTGGTGTTGTATTGCATAATACCAACTAAGCTTGCATTATATGGCTATATTGGCGTTATGAAACCAAATTAACAAAATACCTTAGCGATTAACGATAATTAGTGTTATAAATCATAATTTTATAATTTGTTTTTTCTTAAATTTAGTATATAGTCTCTTTATTAAGAGCAATGTAATTGTTCCTACAGTATTAATTCTTTACATGAGTAGTTTTTTTTAAATAAATTTTCTTTTGATAATAAAAATTGTAAGTGTTCAAAGTGCAAGTGTGGGGAATATAATTTTATTTTTTGTTTTTTTAGCTTCCATAACAAGTGGAGAGTACTCTTGGCGAATTTGGTGAGTTTATTTTGGATTACTAAATTTTTTTTTTCTTTGGCTTCTGCTATAATCTATATATATGCTCCTTATCTATATATTTATGTAGATAGTAGGTATATTAAATACTAGGGATTTGTAGTAGTTATTTGCAAAGAATTAAGTTAAAACGGAATGGATTTTTTTTTTGAATTTTAAATAAATTGTTCAGTTAAGATCAAGGTGTAAATCTATTTATTGATGATGATCTTCAGAGGTGTTAAGGGTTCAAGTGGGTCTGATCTTTATTCTTAACCCTTTTCTTTGTGAGTTAAAGTTTTTGTTATTTTGTGCACATATAGAAATGAACGGTCAATTTCAGTTTGGCGACAAAGAACCTCCCATATGCTGACTACAGCTTACCCGGTTAAGAGAAACGGGTATTGCGCCAAGAGATCGGTTACATGAGATGTATTAAAAAGATTTGTTTTCGTTGATTAGACAAAGAATTATTTCCATGTAAGCTTGGTTGTTTTTTATGAGTTTATAGAAACCTTCCTGTAAAAATACATTTTCTTGTAATTTTACAGGTGTATTGATGTAGACTTATCCTTGGACTAATGTTACTGGTATATTTACAATTACTTTTCCTAATGATTCGAGAAAGAATGGTTTTATACACGACATTACTTTGTTACTTTACAATTTTTGTTCGTTTAATAAGACGTTGGCTTGTAAATCTGTTAAGGTTTCATAGCCTATGAAATCGCCGTAAAATTTGTGGAATTTTAATAGGTCTTAGTTGTAATACACGTAGATTTATTTAGACTTGTGATCGTTACGTCGATTGGAAAAAATTCCGAAACTTCGATACATGTAATGTAAGTTAGACGTTGAGGATTGAGTGTTATTTCAAAAAATTGAGTAGTATTTAGAAAAGTATTCTAAAAAAATCAAGCTCTAGCCTAAATTACAACAAATCAAAATATATTACAAATTCTTGTTCGTTCGATATTAAAGTAATTTTAATTGATTTATTTTTTGAGTGTTCATTAAAAAACGGTTTATGGCGTTCTAAAGTTGAAGTGTGATTTCAAAGAGGGTATTTTTGTAGAACTTTTATTAAATGAATGATTCGTATGGATTAGGGCTTTTAATTAAGTGATAGAGGCCTATTCCACATGCTAGCCAAACCTTTGTCATCATTGTTGGCAATGGCCGATATTGGTCCTTGAGGGTTGAGTGCGATTTAAAAAAAAAAAATTGTTTGTAGAACTTTTATTAAATAAACGGTTCGCAGGGATCAGGGTCATAATCATCATAATTTACTTACGCCCTGGGCAGTTTTAAACTTTTAAAGTTTCAAACTTTTGAACTTTTAGACTTTTGGGCTTTTGAATTTTGAACTTTTAAACTTTTAGACTTTTGAACTTTTGAACTTTTAAACTTTTAAACTTTAAACTTTAAACTTTTATTAGACTTATATTAAACTTTTGTTAAACTTTCATTAAACTTTTGTTGAAATTTTTGTTAAAGTTTTATGAAACTTTTATTAAACTTCTGTTAAACTTTTGTCAAACTTTTGTTGAATTTTTACAAAATTTTTACTAAACTTTTGTTAAACTTTCGTTAAACGTTTATTAAACGTTTATTAAACTTTTGTTCATTTATTAAACTTTTGTTAAACTTTGTTAAACTCCTATTAAACTTTTGTTAAACTTTTAAACTTTTAAATTTTGAACTTTTAAACTTTTAGACTTCTAAACTTTTAAATTTTGGAATTTTAGACTTTTAAACTTTTAAACTTTTAAACTTTTAAACTTTTAAACTTTTAAACTTTTAAACTTTTAAACTTTTAAACTTTTAAACTTTTAAACTTTTAAACTTTTAAACTTTTAAACTTTTAAACTTTTAAACTTTTAAACTTTTAAACTTTTAAACTTTTAAACTTTTAAACTTTTAAACTTTTAAACTTTTAAACTTTTAAACTTTTAAACTTTTAAACTTTTAAACTTTTAAACTTTTAAACTTTTAAACTTTTAAACTTTTAAACTTTTAAACTTTTAAACTTTTAAACTATTAAACTTTTAAAATTTTTAAACTTTTTAACTTTTTAACTTTTTAACTTTTTAACTTTTTAACTTTTTAACTTTTAAACTTTTAAACTTTTAAACTTTTAAACTTTTAAACTTTTAAACTTTTAAACTTTTAAACTTTTAAACTTTTAAACTTTTAAACTTTTAAACTTTTAAACTTTTAAACTTTTAAACTTTTAAACTTTTAAACTTTTAAACTTTTAAATTTTTAAACTTTCAAACTTTTAAACTTTTAAACTTTTAAACTTTTAAACTTTTTAACTTTTAACCTTTTTAACTTTTTAACTTTTTAACTTTTTAACTTTTTAACTTTTTAACTTTTTAACTTTTTAACTTTTTAACTTTTTAACTTTTTAACTTTTTAACTTTATAACTTTTTAACTTTCTAACTTTTTAACTTTTTAATTTTTTAACTTTTTAACTTTTTAACTTTTTAACTTTTTAACTTTTAAACTTTTAAACTTTTAAACTTTTAAACTTTTAAAATTTTAACTTTTTAACTTTTTAACTTTTTAACTTTTTAACTTTTAAACTTTTAAACTTTTAAACTTTTAAACTTTTAAACTTTCAAACTTTTAAACTTTTGAACTTTTGAACTTTTGAACTTTTGAACTTTTGAACTTTTGAACTTTTGAACTTTTGAAATTTTGAACTTTTGAACTTTTGAACTTTTGAACTTTTAAACTTTTAAACTTTTAAACTTTTAAACTTTTAAACTTTTAAACTTTTAAACTTTTAAACTTTTAAACTTTTAAATTTTTAAACTTTTTAACTTTTTAACTTTTTAACTTTTTAACTTTTTAACTTTTTAACTTTTTAACTTTTTAACTTTTTAACTTTTTAACTTTTTAACTTTTTAACTTTTTAACTTTTTAACTTTTTAACTTTTTAACTTTTTAACTTTTTAACTTTTTAACTTTTTAACTTTTTAACTTTTTAACTTTTTAACTTTTTAACTTTTTAACTTTTTAACTTTTTAACTTTTTAACTTTTAAACTTTTAAACTTTTAAAATTTTAAAATTTTAACTTTTTAACTTTTTAACTTTTTAACTTTTTAACTTTTTAACTTTTTAACTTTTTAACTTTTTAACTTTTTAACTTTTTAACTTTTAAACTTTTAAACTTTTAAACTTTTAAACTTTTAAACTTTTAAACTTTTAAACTTTTAAACTTTTAAACTTTTAAACTTTTAAACTTTTAAACTTTTAAACTTTTAAACTTTTAAACTTTTAAACTTTCAAACTTTCAAACTTTTAAACTTTTGAACTTTTGAACTTTTGAACTTTTGAACTTTTGAACTTTTGAACTTTTGAACTTTTGAACTTTTGAACTTTTGAACTTTTGAACTTTTGAACTTTTGAACTTTTGAACTTTTGAACTTTTGAACTTTTAAACTTTTAAACTTTTAAACTTTTAAACTTTTAAAGTTTTAAACATTTAAACTTTTGAACTCTTTTAAATTTTGGAATTTTGAACTTTTAAACTTTTAAACTTTTAAACTTTTAAACTTTTAGACTTTTAAACTTTTAGACTTTTGGCTTTTGAACTTTTAAACTTTTAAATTTTTTAACTTTTGGACTTTTAAACTTTTAGACTTTTAAACTTTTAAATTTTTAAATTTTTCAACTTTTAAACTTTTAAACTATTGAACTTTAAAACTTTTAAACCCTTAAACTTTTAAACTTTTTAACTTTTATTCAACTTTTATTAAACTTTTGTTAAACTTTTATTTAACTTTTGTTAAAATTTTATTAATTTTTTGTTAAACTTTTGTTGAACTTTTGTTAAACTTTTATTAAACTTTTATTCTTTTATTAAACCTTTATGAAATTTTTATTAAACTTTTGTTAAACTTTTATTAAACTTTTGTTAAACTTTTGGCAACTTTTTGTTAATTTTTTATTAAACTTTTGTTAAACTTTTATTAAACTTTTGTTAAATTTTATTAAACTTTTATTCTTTTATTAAACTTTTATTCTTTTATTAAACTTTTATTGTGTTCTTGATTATTTTTAATTATTGTGCAGTGGGATTTAAACGGAATATATTAATTAGTAAGCAATTAATTAATTGTCAATTTGATTTGATTTTAGAGGTATGTCTGGAATTAACTAATAAAGTTGTAAATCTGGAATTGAACTTATAATATTTCAGGAATTAGATGATTTAAATTTGAATTTTAATTTTTTTAAAAAATAAGTAATTGCATTGAATTTTTGTCTTACAATTTAATTGATAATTAAGAATGGATTGGATGCAGTGAAATGTGCAGATGGGAAACCGGGCGCGGCTTCATTGTTTACCTATTATTGTTCATTATTTTAATTATTTATTATTGTACTATTAGAGCGGAGAAATCGGGCGCGGCTTTTTATTTAATTATCGTTCATTATTTAATTGTTTATTTCATTTTTATAGTTGATTTATAAACTTTAATTTAGTATGGAAAGGTATTTAAGCTATTTAAGCAGAATGAAGTAATATACAATTAATTATTTAATTTTGATTTTAGTGGTATTCCTGGAATTAGTTAATTAATTTCTTTAATTTCTGGCAATAGCTAGTTAAGCAGGAAATAAATTTTTTATGGTTTCAGATTTTGGTTTTTGATTTTAGAGTTTTAGTTTAAAAAAAGACATTTGGTGTTTAAAATTCATAATTTAGGATTACAATTTTTATGTATCATGATTTTCAGTTCATATAGTTAGTAATTAATTTGCTGCTGCTTAAATTAGATGTTGAAATGAATTTATTTTATTTAAGGGTGTTAAGGACTGATTTTAAATAAAGAATTAATGGTAAAGTAAATTAGGTTTTGGGTTGAAATTAAATTAATTTTTATATTAAAATTAAGTTGAATTAATATTAGTGAAATTAATTTTTCGATGTAATCGAATCATATGTCAAAATATTATTGTTGATGTTGGTATTGGTATTGATGTGGGTGTTGGTATTAGTGTTCGTATTGGTGTTAATGCTCATACTTACTGGTATTAATGTTAATGATAGTTTGGTTGAGGTTGTGGATGAACCAGGGCTTTATATAGCAAATATTTACTGTTTAAGATTTTTTATGATAGGTATAACAACTAACAAATTTCATCAATAATGAGCGGAGAGACATCTATTAGAACTAGTTGAAGTGTACTTATGGTTCAAAATTTTATTTTAGATGGGGTATGCTGGAGGAAGAAGAATTTAATATAATTGATCCTTAATGTAATTAATGCCTTAAGGCTTAAAATTGAATTATGATTAATAAATGGTAATGTTATTTTTTGTGGATAGGAACATCTTTACATTTAAATTTAGATTATATTATATTTATTGTTGTTTTAATATTTCTCTTAATTGTTGAAAGCTAATACTTAAATATTTAAAATTAAAAAGCGGTTGGACTAAGTGAGAGTAGAAATAAATAACTAATTTGGTTTTTGGTTTCAACAGAACATCGAAATATATTTTATCATCAATTTTGTTAATCGGAAGTTTGGAGTATTATATAATTATAAATTCTAGTTTAAGATATTATTTCTGATCGATCAGGTTCCAACGTTTTATTATTAATATTTTAATTGTGTTGTCATTGGGCTGTCATAAAACACTAACTATCGGCTTTATTAGGTGTCTGTAACCGGGCCGAGTCTGTCCTCACTAACATTCCTTTCCCATCCCTCGATTTTGTTACATGTAAAAAGGTGTACGATGACTCCCTGGCCAGGAGCGGATATCACCCTACTAAACTTATGTGGTTATCGATGTGGCGCCTTTCCTTACGGAGTGAATATTGCTATGTTTGGCTTCATGAAAAGCAGAGTATGTGGTGCATATTTCCTTGGTGAGGGAGAGTTATGGTGTCGTATTGTAACATGGGTATAGTGGTGTGGTATTCGCATTTATAATACGGGAGACTTGCTTAATGCTTGATCGTACATTGAAATCAATCAATATTGAGAAATATTGTTTTGAAAAAATCAATTTATCCCTCGATCGATTAATCGGGGGGTGGGGGCGGGTGGTGGGGGGTGGGATAAGGGGGCATTCCGTTACGTTTCGTCTATATAACTAGCCCTTTACAGTGCATGTTCAAAAAGTGACACGAAATTTTTCCGTTGGTCGTGAGAAATTACCTTTAATTTTAATATATCATTGCTTATGTTGGTCCTTAAGCTTCATGCCTCAAGCAACGCCACGAACTTCTGATTTCGTAAATAGCGAAATGAGAATGATTTTTGAATGGCCCATTCGATCTGAGCAATTCTGGTGTCAATTTCTTGCGTAAAGAAACAGTGTTAATTAAATTATTTTAAATACATAAATTTGAATTAAAATTAAAAACTACAAAATAGCGATTTAAGGTGCTTTAGAGCATTATAGTGAGAGAACGCGAATCTGATCGGAACAATTCTGCTGTTAATTTGTACATAAAACAACTGTGGCAGATAATTTATTTTAAATTAAAATAATTTATCTCCACATAAATTTTAATTAAAGTTACAAACTACAAAAGCCGTGTTTTCCATGAGAACTGCACTAGAACTCGATAAACTTTAAATTACTTTTATTCTATGTAAACCGAAAAAAAAATAAATTCATAAAGCGCGAGTATGTAGTGTATTCGGCATAAATACGCATTTTAGGTTTAAAAATTGCCCCCTTCAGTTGTTTCATCAATATTTTCTTATTTCTTGCTAACGTCATTACACGCAACAACACCCGATAAGTTCATGGGTTTATCAAGTATAACTAAAAAATAAGCTATAATTGTAATTATTTATTGCTGTAACATCTTAAAATATGGATTTATGTTCAATTCACTATACATTAGCACTTTATGAATTTATTTTATTTTTTTTTTGTAAACATATAACAAAAGAAATTTAAAATTTAACGCGGTATAGTGCAGTTCTCATGTAACACACGACTAAAATAGCGATTTTCAATGTTTTAAAGCACTGAAGCAAGAGAACCCCTCATCTGATCGGAACAATTTTGGTGCCGCAGCATCGTAGATAATTTATTGTAAATCAAAATAATTAATCACCACATAAATTTTAATTAAAATGAAATTTGCAAAATAGCGATTTACTATGGATTAGAGCACTGTAGAGAAAGAATCCCCATCTGAGCGGAGCAATTCTGGTGTCAATTTGTGTGTACAAAACCTGTGGCAGATAATTTATTTTAAATTAAATTATTAATCTCAACATCATAAATTTTAATTAAAATGAAAAACTACAAAATAATACTTTACGTGGTTTTGTTTTCCAAAATAAATGTTCATAAGACGTCTTGGTATTTTACATAGTCTTTGGTTATACACGATTCAAATTTATTTATAATTATAAAATTGGCTTTTGCAAACTTATACGTAGAGTGTGATACGAACATTTTCTAATTTCTGAGTATTTCTAGAGCTTGATACGCTAAAAGCTTTCTACAAGATTCCTTTAATTCTTCGCTTGCATTGTGATGTTATTTGTAGTAGTTGTACTAAATTAATTTCACTAGGTATTTCAAATTTCGTTTTATGTGTAATTTTACTGTTACTTTTAGTCTTGAAAATAAATGAATTAACTAATAATGATTCTAAAACCACGTACCTCGCTGATAAAATTTAAGAGCTTCGGTCAAACAAACTTCATTTTACAGTATCAACAGTTTCATTCATTTGCAGTGAATTCAAAGGAATTTCCTGCTTACTATGGGTTTTATATTAATGGACAAAGTCAAGAATACAGAAATGTTATATTATACCAACCTAAGTAAAAGTATAATATTATTGCAACTTAACTCGCTGCTAGTTTCTTACACAAAGTGCTTAATCTCTTTCTATCACTTTCAATTAGCTAATTATTTGAAATCTCCGAATCACTTTCATTCTGTTTCATAAACATTATATATTCTAATTTAGTACAATCAACAAAAAATGAAATAAAAAAGAAATCTTATTACAAAATATCACGATCCCTGATGGTAATATATATCCATATATTATTTAAAGATTACGATCAAAAACTAATTAACTACCTCCATATATCCAAATTGATTTTCTTCATCACCTGACACTCATTCACTTTGATCTAAAAAAAAAAAAAAAAAAAATGAGCGACCACCATATAAACACATTAACCCGCAACCATCATTAAAATTCCATTCATCTTATCTTACTTAAGCTCAAAAAAAAAAAAAAAAATGTTTTGCTTTTAAATTTTCTTGTCTTATAAAAATCTCGCGCACTGGTTGACTTTTGCTTTAGATTTCAAAACCAAAAATTATTATTATTTTTTATTTGCGATTTAATTTTACTTTATTTTTACTCTGCGCTCGTACACACAAAAAAAATCAAAAAAATCTTAGGTGTAATTCGGTAGCTGGAAGTCTTATAGATGAAATTAAAAAATTAAAGTAAAAATCAATTTTTTTTTTTTTCGTTTGCTGATTCCACGTTGTCTACAACTATATTTATTTATTTTTTATTTTTTTTTTGTTTTGTTTCTTGGTTTGGTTTAATTTGACTTAAAACCTTAAGCAACATGACTTAAAAAATATAAGTTAACTACATAAAAAAACATAAAAAATTTTTGAAATAAATAATTATGTATATTGTTTGTCATGAAATCTATAAAATTCGATCGAATCTCGATAAAATGATGGATCATGATCATTCATCTCTGTATTATGTGAATATAGCAATAGAAACAAAACAAATAAAAAAAAAAATATTGAGATCATCAAGAGATCTTCACTTGATTATATTTGCTGTGTTGTTTTTATTGTTGCTGTTCTTGTAATTTTTTAAGTGTATATCAATCAAACAATCAAATCTTGTTCGATTTAATTTTAAAGGTCACATTCTTATATACACATACATACATACATAAACTCGAACTTGTTATATTATTTGTTGGTGCTGTATTTAATTTAATTTATTGCGATCAATAATATTTTGATCGATGATTTGCCAAACATCTAATTGAAACAAGTGTGGGAAAATCACTATAAGAAATAATTCAGTTTAACTTTTGCTTCAAAATTAATGTTATACATTAAAAATTTGGTGCACATAATCCTTGCCCTCAAAATTATTCAACATAATATTCTTGACCATTAAAACGCCCCATAAAGCATATGGAATTCATAAATCGCGGTATATACAACATATACACAAAACTCTACTTAACTTTAACTAAATCATATTCTCAAGAAGCAACTAGAGCATATAACAATTCAATGTTAAAGACGTTAATAAATTTTTCATGCATGAAATGAAAATTAGTTGAAGGACTCATATTAACTATACTATTTTAGCATAACGGAAATTTAATGTTGGCAACATATTTTATAGTACAAAATCTGTATAATATCAATGTGCGGCATAAATTCATTCCATATATCCTGTGTGCTAGAAAGAAGGCAATCTAAATGTAATAATCTTAAAGTATATGAAACAATTCAGTTATAATACGTATGCCAGCAATATACATAATATGATCTTGAACGTGATCATTAAATGTTTTTGAATTACATTTGGTAAATAAAGTTATTATAATTTAACAAAAAAAAAAAAGTTATCATCATTATTAATCATACTCGTGTAACTCTATATATGAGACGTGAGATGTCGTAATACACTAACTGGAAAATGTTGTTCAAAGTTGGCAAGGTGATGGCCAAAATGGATTTTCTCAAAACCATTTATTATTTCGTATTGGAATGTGTACACATTGTTAGATATATGAGTAACGTAACAAGTTCTACATAAAGAGTAATAAAATAATAGATTATTTGAAGAATTTAACCTTATGGCTATGTCTAACATCATTTAATTTTCATCTATAAAATTCCATAGTAAAAAAAAATTAAATTTCCATCCGATTAAAAGGTCTTAAAAATCACAAAATCACCTTTAATTAAAATAAATTATATCTAAAACGCTCTCATATACGCGCTATCTGCATTTGCATACATATTTGTACAAGTGAAGATCGCAAATTTTGTTATCGTTGTTGTTGTTGTTGTTGTCGCGTCAATAAAATTGTTCTGTGTGGAGGATTACACTAGTTATAATACCAATCATAATAGTAATAACTATAATAATAATAATAATAACAACAATAATAATAATAATCATGGTCATAGAACTCGATTGATAATTAAAACCAAGCAAAATAAAATTATTTTCATATTTTATAGTAGAAATATGGTAAAATATTTTTTTTTTTTTTTCATATTTTTTTATGGATCAACTTTTAATTTGTGAACAATATTGGTGTTGAATTTATTATCTAATTAAATTGTTATAAAATTCTATAATATACGATTATTACAAAAATGCACTAAATGATCAAATGAAATTTATCTTTTTATTGCGTTGAACTCAATATTTTCACTTGCTCGCGAATCTTGTGTGTATCTATAAACACACACGAAGATTATCGTGTACGCATATATTATAGGGGGAGAGGTGGACAATACACGCGGAAAATTCCAACTAAATACATAATCTGGTACATCTTCGATATAATGAATAAAAAATGTGTAATGTGTGTATAGACAAAAGTTTCACTTAAATTTCACTTATCGTTTATAGTTTTTTGAACTCCGATATATACGCGCATTTTATATAATATGTATACAGGTATAAAACATTTTAATTATGTGATAATAAAACAGGACTTTTTAGTTCATCTTCTTATAACAATAAAATATCAAAGAAATGGTGTTTATCTTATTTAATTTAATTTTTTTTTTTTTTTTTGTTTCTTAATAATTTGTGAATGACAAAACGATGAAATTCAATACGATAAAGAATTTATTTGTTTGGCAGAATAAAAAATAAAGCCAAATGTCTAAACGGAGGAGTATTACCTGTATTGTGGAACGGATTATGTCTTACAATTAAATTTTCGATAGATTTTAAGTTCTCGTTCACAAAAAATATATCAAAAAAACATTTAAAAATATTTATTTATTTACTTTAACAACAGCTCTACAAAACAAACTATTTTCTACACAAAATTTGATTGGCCTGTTTAATTCCTCAACTCACCTACAAACTTGAAAGACAACTATGATTGTGAAATATATGTTGTTAATCTAACAAATTTTGTGCTTAGGTTGTAAGGCTAAGCGTTTGCTTGATTAGCGAAATTATCTAATTAAATTACCGCTGGTGGGGTTTATAGATGGAGTATTAGAAACTACACTTTTGGTGATTTTCTGAATTCTTTTTAATAAATTTCGAGTTTAAATACATTTTTAGAAACTGCTTAATAATGTTTTGGATATTCTTACATTCTAAACTATTTTGCATAGTTGACAAATTGTACGTATGCATACTTCCGTTATTAATACTTTGCTTCATGCAACCTATGCGATTTTTCTGGAAACAATTTATTTGTTTATTACTTAAAATTAAATTAAATTGTACTCATTTTCAGTCACAAGATTGAACACATGTTCTAATTGCTCTTTCAGCATAATTTTTTCCCAGCAGTTCTGGACAATCATCGTCTCTATCTTCCAATTGATAAGGTGAGCTAGTAAAGTCTCAAGCTTAAGCTTGATATGCAGTAGCCCGTGCTTTTAGGGACCCGATAACTTTGACATCACTGTGTGTCTCATTTGTTCGGTCTATTTTGGATTATGCATCTTTAGTTTGGGTGCCATCCTACCGCTGTCATTCCGGGATGATTGAGTGTGTTCAGAAGCACTTTGTTCTGTTCGCGCTCCGATGTTTGCCGTCCACGCGTGGTGTGGAATATGTCCTCCCACCTTATCAAGATTGATGTAATCTTTTGAAACTGCAACGTCTAGATTATCTCTGGGATTTCATTAATTCCCTTATCGATTCAATATCATTATTAATGTCCGAGTTAATCAGCAAACTTTCCAATCAAGATTTGTGATGTACGTCATTTACAATAATTAGCGATAATGCTTCACACACCCTAAGAAGCTAAAGATCATTGATAATTATTTAATCTAAAAAATTATCATAATAGTTACTATACACAAGTCGTTATAAAATTCCAGAGAAACAATTACAATAATCTTTGAAAACATCTATAGAGAAGATCTATATAAGCAATGTATGAGGCGATCAAAATCTTCTTCTTCTTATTTAAAGTAATTGATACACAAAATCAGCACCAAGTTTAGGAAGTCAAAATTTATTATTCACTGGGAATTGATGAATGCCACCAGCCGACATTTATTAATTTTTTTTTTTTTTTTACTTCGATCATCACGATATATATAAAAAATTACTGAGGAAAAAACAGGGTTTAGAATATGTTGTAGATGCACTTCTTCGATGCTAATGTTGTACGAAACGTACTTGTACGTGCCTCTTGGATATTCGGCACTTGAAGAAAACATTTTTTAAACACTCCATTATGACAGACGGGAAGCAAAAATATATTTAGGAAGAGGAACAGCCGTTATTAGTAGTCTTTAACTCCAATAATTACCTTAGCATACATTTAACAATTGTAGCTGTTTATTAGGTTCTTATTTATTAAACCAGATTGGTTATTATCATCATTTTTAGGGTTCTCTTTAGGTTTTGTGAATTATATCTTAAAGCTCGTAAACTCTCCATAGTTTATTGTCAACTTATTTATTTTGGAAACGACTTCTGTTAAAGAATTTTCAATAAATCTTTTACCATTTTTTGAAATGTTATCAATCTTTGATGTTAAAATGTCAAATTTTATTTTTCGATTCACCATAAAACACCCAAAAAGAATGTTGATAGTGCACGTGCATTACTAAACTGTGACACTAAACACCTCATAAACCTAAAACTTTACCTGGTCATTACAAGAAAACTTGAAAAACTAACTGAATCACAATTTCAAAAACTTAATTAGTGGGCTCTGCGTTCACTACGCTCTTCAACCACCGACGCCACCTGTACTTGGATTTTGGTCGAAAAATGAGGTATGAGAAAAGAGAATTTCGTATAGGTACAAGGTGCATAATATACAATTGTATTATTGTATGGTTTAATTTGTTATCTGTGTACTAGTGCGTTTTTCTTGATAGAGCCTATTTTTTTATTCACGCGGTACAGTGTACTGTAAAAATTATCCTTGTTTCTCCAAGACAAAACGGTTAAAGCAGTTCATACGTTCGTAACAACCAATGCATACGTTCTCAATTGCAATGGAGATACGTACATATCTCCATTGCTATTGAGAAGTACATTTGAATATTTACTAGTCACAAAAAGTAGAAAAATGTATTTTAAATTGTGCACCATATAAACTTTTAGTAGTTATGTATTATCAGACGTAATATAACTAGTGGTCCGCTTATTATCGATAATTTTTTTCAAATGTCACGAATGCGTATCCCAGCGACGAAAATGCAACGAGTGCGCAGCACGAGTTGCATTTTCTAAAGCTTGGGATACGCATGAGTGACATTTGGAAAAAATTATCGATTCTTAAGAGGACCACGAGTTATATTTGGGTGGAGAATATAATGAATTGGTGTGAAAGATAAAACTTAAATTCACAACATGAAAGATTATATTTGGAATAATTTGGAATTTTGTTTTTGTTGTGTGTTACTTTGATTCTAATGAATTTATTTTTATTAATAAAAATCGCCAAAAATAATAAATAGTAGGCTATTGCCATAACAACGTTTTTCCCACAGCGACAATACAACAATGTTGTATTATCACTTATTAATAACAAAAATAACAAAAAAATTGCATAGTGAAATAGATGATTTTTAGGTATGAATTATATTCTCAAAATGGTCTGTTTTCAGTTTAATTTATATAAATTGATTATTCAGTTTTAGTACATTTTGCACATGAATACAAAAAGAAATAAAATAAACTATTACCGTCTTTGTCGTTAAAAAATATAAAAATTAGCTTTATGAGCAATATAATTTTAGATCGCATTACTGTGCAACAAAAAGACGCTCTAATAGGTTTTATTGAAGGTCATTTTGAAATTATCTTCGGTTTTGCCGTTGTTAGTGGGAATAAATCACGGTTATCTTTAATAATATGGAAATGGGAAACATGCGATCAGTACCTTTAAAAAAAGGAAATATTTGCATAAAACATATTAATTGTCTTTGGTGGCGGAAAAATTTCCAAGTGTTGTCAATAAATTTATTTTAAAATCTCATCTATTAGCGACGATTAACCACATCCTCCACCGATTCAATAGCCCCTCATGTATCCATCCTTCAATTCAATCATCGGCTTCGCCTATTATCGGGCATGCAATCATTGTTGCTATAACCATCGTCAATGCACACTTTCGAATCACAATCATTAATAATACAACCACCATCGTTCTCAGTGCAATCAGTGATACCACACCCTCCAATGCCACAATTACTGTCGGCTTGATCGGTAGCTTAAAGATCGTTATGCTTAGGTCATCAATCATCAGGAAGTGCTGTAAGAACTAAACGTAGATGGGCAGGAATTAAAGAAATATTGCTACATCGAGCAGAACATTACACGGAAAATAACCCGAGAAGTGTATAAGTGTTAGTATATTGACCTTAATGCGTATAATTTTAAAGTTGTTTTATTTAACAGAAAACATCTTTTCCTGAAGAAAATTTCTCAGCAAAAAAAAGTAACTAATCAACACAGTCCATTTCGTAAACCAATTTCCCCTTCCAATTAAAATATTTTTAATTTGCGGAAAAATATTCAGAAAAATTACCAGATTTACAAGGGCCCCTAAAAATGCTCTTTTTTTAATTAAAAAATTATTTTTTCCTATTATCTGGCTTCCAGCATAGCATTGTTTAATATTAATTGTTTTCGAGTGGAGGATTTAAGAAATTGTGCAAATTTTAATGTTTTCAAGTTGATATTTAGACCCTGCAGACCGAAAAAAATCTCAACCAATGCAGTGGAAGATAGTTTCTTTAATGGTAAAACCCTTTACCATTTATCAGTAAACTTGGCGATTTTCCATTTACCTGAAGTTGTTACCAGTAATTAAAATTAATCAAAATGTTGTTTAAATTCGTTATTGAATAGAGAAATCCACAATTTTATGTCGCTAACCAAATAGTATTTTATATGAAAGAAATGTAATACTCAAACCTGACATGAAACAAATAATATCAATAATTTCGAAATAATCTCAAAAATGTCGAATTTTCAAAGTATCTTCAATTCGTAATTATGTAAAACCGAAGGAAATCCTATTCGCGATAATCACTGCCATTTGAAATATTAATAAACTGAACCTTCTTCAATAATTTCAAATGTACTGGGAAATCGAAGAAACATCGAAATCTTGGTGTAGTCTCGAGAAATCGGTACTAAATATCTCGATTTATATGTATGAATCTCAAAACATTACCATACAAAATTCGAATAAAACTTAAGAAATCTAGAATAAACCGCGGAATAATTCGAATAATGTTCA
Source organism: Tipula vernalis (assembly GCA_958295665.1). NCBI lineage: Eukaryota > Metazoa > Arthropoda > Insecta > Diptera > Tipulidae > Tipula > Tipula vernalis. Next base: position 147,322,019 of record OY282560.1, on the reverse strand, counting down.
ATCTCGAACAATTTCTATAAGACGGAAAAGTCTGGATATTAATGACTAATGTCGGTAAGCCTATTGGTAAACACAAGAACATTTCTAATCCAAAAATTAGTGAAATTACCAAATTATTTGTCAAGTAACTTAATGTTTCTAATCCTATTAAGCAAAATGCTACTAAGCAAGATAAGGCTAAGCTCAACAATACTTAGTAGTATCGGATAATTATATTCTTCGGATAGGCTCTAAGGTTCTCGAGTAACATCGAACAATCAAATACATTCGACAATCTCACACATACTCCAATAATCTCGAAAATCTCGAATAACTGTTTCGAAACACCAAATCACCAATTAAGCCTCAAACATTATGCATCTCATCTTCATGCTAAACTTCAAAAATCTCCGAGTAAATTTAAAAAGTGATCAGAAGATGAAATACCTAAGTGAATCTGAACGAGAGCAAACAAAAAACACAAAAGATAGGGGTATTATAAGGTAATCAAAAAGAGCCGGTAAATGAGATACTATAAGCCGAACGAACACTACTTTATTATAGAGACTGACTAGTTTGGCTCAAATATCCATTGATTCCTTCTCTAAAGCAAAGCCGCTTCTAATGAGCGAAATTGTTTTCAGTTATGGTTAGATATTTTTCTAAGAAGGAATTTCCAACAATTTATTTCTTTGTTTGAGTTCGTTTACAGCAGTTAGTTAAGTCAGTTGACCTCATTGGTGTAAGGCGATTTTTATGATGAACGAAATAATTTAACAAAGAGTTTGCCTTAAATTTTGTGTTGCAAACGAAATTTCTTAGGCTGATGTGAAAAAAGTGACCGGAATTATGGGAAAAAATCTCGTGGATTTTACACGACGATAATGCGCCATCACACTAAGCTACGATTGGGAACGAATATAAAGCCAACAACTCAATAAATACCATCGATCAACCACCACATTCTCCTGATTTTGCACCAGGTGACCATTTGCTGTACGCCAGACTCAAATTGCTACTCTGTGGACCGCGTTTTGACTCCATTGAAGTGCCTATAAAAAATGTTTCGATTGGAAAACGCTACCATACGTGTATATCCACGAATGGGGAATACTTTGTGGGCGACAAAATAAATTTTTATGATTGAACTTAAAATTTTTTTTTTCTTTATTCAGTTTCAGGTTTTTTTTTTTTTTTTTTGTAAACATTTCTACTAACAAAACTAGTTAATATACATAATATTCTGATACAATTAGGTCAAGTTATAATGATTTATGTATTTTGTGTTTTATAAAGCTTATATTAATTATTTTATATACATAAATATAACAATAACAAAAACAAAATCATCAGTTAATATCAAAGCTTTTAATAAGTTGCTCCGGAATGAAACATCCTGTGCAACAATTTAATTAATATTTGGAATCGGTGTAATAATAATATAAATAGTGACTCACAGAATCAAAAGCTTTTCTTATATCTAAGAACAAACAAGCGACAAAGTTTTTTTTACTTAAATTAGAACTGACAAAGTCAGTAAGATTAATACATGCAGCAGTTGTATTCGACAATTTAGTAAACCCGTATTACCTAACTGAAAGGGTATTATTAGATTTAATAAACTCTGCCAATCTGGAATTAATAGCAATTTCATAAATTTTTGATATAGAGTTCAGTATGGATATCGGGCGATAATTTTCAGCTTGAGTTGTATTTTCGCTTTTAAAAACGGGGATAATCTTTGCCAATTTTAGTTTCTTAGGGAATAAAGAGCTCTCTAATGATTGGTTTATTAATTTAGTTAGTGCTGGTATGAGTTGTTGCGAAAATTTCTTTATAAATTTAACCGAGATTCCATCCAAACCTGTTGCTGCTGAAGAGTTTAGACTGTCAATGACAGAAGTTTGAAGTTTTTTTGTAAAAAAAAGGAAACTGTGCGCTCCTACATTAATCAGCAATAGGTTGACAGTCCGTGGCTATTGAATTAGATGATGTACTGCTGTTCAAATCATTACCAACTGGGCCCCAAACATCGATGCCACTTCAAACTGGTCAGATATTAAGTCATTTCCATTTTCCAAGTAAATTGTAGCTCGTTTGCATTGAGTTGATTGATGAAATACCACTTCCTTATAATAACACTCCAATATTTTTTGCAATTATTGAAACAATTCACAAACTTGTTGCCAAAAAAGGCAAACCTTAAGTTGCGAATTTCGCAGCTACAAGTTTCTTATAGTGTCTATGCTGACTGCTGACATATTCACTATTTGGAAATTGTCGTGATAATTTATAAAATGATTTTTCTTTTTCAATTAAGGATGTAATTTCGTTCGTCATCCATGGCTGCCGTACTTTGTATCCTTTTTATATTAATTGAAATAACTCTGCTTAATTTTGATGTTAACTCATCTAAGCTGTTATATTTCCAAAGATTAGACCAAACTGTTTCGCTTGAAAGTCTTCCATAATCAAGAATCTCAAAGCTTGTTTGAGTTTTATGTTTTTGATGACTAACTTGGATATTGAGGGAGTATAATTTATGATCTCCACAACCTTCATTAGCAACACCTAATTTGTAATGAATATCTACGATATCTGTGATAATGTGGTCAATAATAGTGCCAATGCGGTTTGAGGCACGTGTAGAAAAAGAGGGATGTATTTTATTTAGTATAACAAAACCACATGAGTGTACTATTTCTGTATACAACTTGACAGAACTTTCAGTGATATCCAAAATATTTAAATTAAAATCACCGAATAACAGGATATTTTTACACTGGGGCAAATGCGTTTCCATAAACTCTAATAAGGAAGAATTGGTAGCTTTTTGTGATCGATATAAACACACCGCATTAAATTTGGCTTCGATTATCTTGACCGAGATCAATTGTATTCCATCCATGTCCAATTTGTTCACTATACTTCCCGATAGACAATCCTTAATATAGAGACATATACCTCCACTTCTACCAATACTACATACTTCTGCTCTATTAGAATGGAAACTAGTATATACCGGAATTTCATAAAATCTATTTTCATTCTCATAAAGCCAAGTTTCTGTAATAGCAACTAAGTGAATCGTACTACCTACTGAATTGATGAGACTTACTATACGATCGTACTTGTTGCGTATACTATTTGCATTCACATAAATAAAATTAATTGAATCATTGTCATTACCAGTACGGAAACCCATTTCATAATCGATTGAGATATGATCATCCAAATAGCTGACATCATCCAAATTCATTTTGATCAATCTCAAATTCGGCTGATCTAAAATTATAAAAAAAGAATTAATATATTGAGTGATATGTAATTAAAAAAAGTTATTTCTAATTGAAATGAATTTGTTGTACATATAGTGTTTGGTTTGCCGTACATGATTTTCATTGATGTGTTACACCTTTTCCTGAGGATTTCGATTGTTGTAGTGATGTTATCTAATTTTGTTAAGAAGATCAGCTGAAGATTTAACAATTACAGGTGAAGATGACGTCTCGTCGGCGTTTCGTATTTTGACAAAAACATTTCCATTAGTAAAAAAGACCGATAATAATATTTTCTCATTTTTCTGTTTTCGGCATTCAGAATGAAGCTTTGCAAAGTAACTGATTAATCTGTCCCCAATAAAGATTTTTCTTGCTGGGTTATCTGAATCCGGTTCAGGTAACAATTGATTTACGAATATCGGTCCAAGTTCTCTTACTTTTTTCATAAAATCACTTTTGGTGTTTGTTGTAATCCCGAAAACGAACACATATTTGTGAAATTTGCTGTATAGACGCCCATCTGTTTTATGGGGTAGTATTTTTTTATAGCAAAATTCAACATTCTGCACTCCAGTTTTAGTCAGCTTGTCTAAATTGGCCATAGTGGTATCTGCATCAGCATTATGGGGCATACCACTTATGATAATATCGCTTTGGAACTGTTTTTGCTTCAAGTATGCTACTTCGTATTGTAGAGAAGCTACATCAGCTTGGGTATTTTCAGTTTTAACATTAAGATTTACGATATCATGTTTTGTTTTGGCATTTTCATCCAGCAGAAAATCAATTTTTTTATTTGTTGGATCCATTTTTGTATCAATGCTTTCGTGTATAAGTATATCATTGATGAAAGAATATCTATCAATGATAAATCAGGTTTATTAACAAGCTGTTTAAGATAATCAATTGAGTCTACTGACTGATTCCGCGTTTTTGGTGGCATTTCAGTGGTTTTTGGTAAGACACAAAAAGTCGAAAAAATTAAATAATTTTTGTGACAGCAGGCATCAACTTGATTGTACAATACGAATTTGTGATTTTCGTTTGCTAAATAATAATCTTCGACAATTTAATATTACTTCCACTCGTACACTATTATGTCTAGATTATATTTTTGTTAATATTTATCTTTTGTGAAGTTTATATTTAAAGATCTCAATATAACTTTACAATTTAAATGCTGGGAACGCTTCCATTTTAAGTAATAGATTTTAACACTCAGACTCGAATAAAATACATAAAAATTCACCAAACTCACTGGATTATTATCTATAATTCACAGAAACTGTTTGTATTCTTGTAATTAATAATTTGAGTAATCACATTTATGTGTAAAGAACAATATTGGTATTGGTGTCCTAAATAAAGGTAGAAGACTTTTCAAACTAAACTTTTGTAAGAAATTTAAGTAAGTAATATTTAAATAGATGTCACTTGGTTAAAAGTATTCAATTGTGCCTTACAGCCAACTAAACTTTTCAATGTCTCGTTTAAATAAATGACGTCTAATAAAAAATAAACCGAGTCGTTTATTAAAAGTATGTACATAATTCAAAATAAGATTTATAAAAAATGTATATATATATATATATATATATATATATATATATATATATATATATATATATATATATATATATATATATATATATGTATATATATATATATATATATATATATATATATATATATATATATATATATATATATATATATATAAATATATATATATATATATATAAATATATATATATATATATATATATATATATATATATATATATATATATATATATTTATATTTATATATATATATATATATATATATATATATATATATATATATATATATATATATATATATATATATATATTAAAGGTGTTCAAATTTGAGATATCTTTTTAAATTTTAATTAATGTACATTGGTTCCATCTAATAATGAAAAAGAATGCCGTTCAAGTGACCTCCTCTGCTAGCTCGGCAGGCTGTCAATCTTTTACCAAAATTTTGAATAACTTTGCGCGTAATGATAGTTCAATTAGTGATAGTTGCTCGATGATGTTGTCTTTGAGGTGTTGAACAGCTTGAGGATTATCCGTATAAATTTCACTCTTCAAGAAACCCCATAAGACGTTCAATGGCGTCAAATCGCATGATCTTGGTGGCCACTTCACGCCTGTTCTTCGAGTAATTATTTGATTATCAAACTTCTGTTTCAAAAGATCGATTGATTCCATAGCTGTGTGGTATGTTGCACCATCCTGTTGAAACCACATATTCTGCGCATCAATATCTTCCAATTGACTCCACAAAAATTGTTGGTTTGAGGCTTAAATGTTGTGAACGACGACAAATTGATGTCCTTGGCTCTTCAGCAACACTTGTTCTCACAGCTGCAATATTTTCACTTGAACGACCACTACGATAATAAATTCTGCTTCTCTGATCTTGAACTGAACCAGTTTCTTCACATTTATCAATGATAAGTTTAATAGCATGGTTTGTCAGACCATTTTCTCTACCGTATTTTGAACGAAATTTTCATCCAGCTTCTGAATAACTGTCACCATATTTAAAACAAGCTTTAATAATGAAAACAAGTTGTTCACTCATGTGGCGATTCATTTTAGCTAACCGAATTGTTTGTACTTGTCATCAGTCAAATAACATATGGTACTCTAGTACCAAAAATATGAATGGCGGAATATTTAAAAAGATACCTTAAATTTAAACAGCCTTTATATACATAATTTGTGAGGTTATGTTACGGTAATAATAACATGTTACGGTAACATTATTATTTATTTGTAGATATAAGACAACATGAAACTATAACAAAACTGAAATATGCAAGCATATATTTGTTAATGATAATGCTTATATCCGCAAATACTTAAGACTGTCTGCTCATTCACTTAATAAAATATGCTGTACATTCGCCCACCATAAATCTTTTAATTGTTTCAAATTTTCAGTGGAGCGAGCTATAGGCTCACTGGTATAAGTTTCAATTGATATATTGATATACTGTGAGAACCAATATTCACAAAATTCTTGATATGTTTGTGAAGCTTGCACACATGCCACATAAAAATTCTTGTACCGACTGCGTTACACGTATATAAATCGTAAACTTGATTACATTATTAATTTAATGGCAGTATGCGACAATTCTGGTAAATTTATTAATATTTGTTGTGCATACCCCAGGGTTCCGTACATGACGAAAGGGTCCTACGGGATAGCCAATTATATCGCAAACAAACATTTTCACCTCATGGATTTTTTTCTATAAATGTTCATTATAGATCCGGCAGCTAAGATCGGAGTTTTGAAGGAAGGAGGATTCTCAAATCGACAAATAGCTGAAAAATTTGGTAGAGAGAAAACCGTTATTGGATCCTTGATGAATAATATTAAAAATTATGGTAGAAATAGAGAAGCACGCATCGCGGAGGCTAAAACGCCCACGGATAAACGGGTGATCATTCGATCAGCTTCAAATTCATGCTTATCAGCGTAAAAAAATAAGGCAAAAGCCGCAGTCAAAGCTAGCTTACCAACGGTTCGACATGTGATTAACAATGCTACGCATCTTAAATTGAAAAAACTCCAAAAGAAACCTCCTTTGAATGCATCACGAAAAGCAAACTGATTGGAATTTGCCAAAAACCACATTTCATGGAAGCAACAATGGAACCGGATTGCATTTTCAGACTCAAAGAAATAAAACTAATGCCCGTCAGAACCATCCAAAATAATTTTTTTTTCGTTTATGTTAGTATTTTATTTTTATTTAATTTGTTTTTGATATTCAATTACATTTACTTACTACGCATTTTTAAAAATGTACATGTATCATACAAATTGAAAAGTCGTGGAAAAGTAACCTAATTAACTGCCTTTTCACTAAGCATCTATGAGGAAATAGCGAAAGCTTCAAAATTTGAAAAGTCTTCTGAGGCATACAGCATTAGTGTCAAAATAATCCGAATGCTAAGGTTTTCGTAATACTATAACACTAAATGCAATATGAAAGTTTTCGTAACAGTTCAAAACAATAGCATCCCTATGTGAAAGCTAACGTTCAAATTCTTCAATTATCCATGTTAAGCAATAGCCACCGTATTCTCCGGATATAAATCCTTTCGACTATTTTGTTTGGACATGGAGACTAAAACCTGCACTGTACCACATAAAAATTTTGAGTCATTACGTACTGCCATTATCAAAGTCTAGGATGAAATGCCTTAAGAAATACTTCGAACTGCTGCTGATAATTTTAGTAAACATTTAAAGTTATGTGTTGATGCTAATGGAGGTTATTTAGAATTTTTTTAATTTTTCTAATAATTATACTTGTTATTTACAAGTCTATAAAATTTTCAAATGATTTGGTTCAAATTATTTACTCTCCTTCTTTTATTGGTACCCGGTAAATGAAATTAAAAGTTTTCGATGTTTTTCTTACAGAAACAACTAAAATACGAGTATAGTATAAGCTTCATGAATATCAGTATCAAGATAGCTGGTAATTCCAATTTTCTAATTTTCAACAATTTGGCTTTTGATTTGTTTTGTTGTACTCACTATTACAAAATTCAAATAAAACTGATTATTTTCTTGTCACAGGACCAAAATTTGTTTCGTAACTGTTGTAATTTTGCAAAAAAAAAAACCTGTCTTAACAAGGGAAATTTTTGAAAGTTAATTTTTTTTTTAATTTGTGAAAAACGCGGATATATGACACGTTACACAAAGGCAACATACTCCTGTCCGAATAGACAATTCCTTTTGATAAATAAGTAAATTTATTCCAAGATATTCCATTATCCAATCAAGAAAAATCTCTTGGGCCGAATAAATACACAAAGCAGCGTTGACCGCTGCCAAATGCTTGTGTTATTTACGCCGTTGTAACTTTTACTTTACTTCAACAGAACTCCTAAAAATATACAAAGCGTACACAAGACTAAAACTGAAGTATAATTGCTGTATTTAGGCTCCTAAAGCTCACTTAGAGGAACTTGATCGGGTTCAAACGAGGGCATACCGATTGACTTCGTATATTAGCCACTTCTGTCTTGACTCTCTCTCCCACCGACGGAAGTAGGAGCTTTATTTATGTTCTATAACTATTTTAACCGTCCAAGACCGTCAAGAACTCTAAGACAACCGTTCATCGTTACAAATTTATAGCTAAATTTGCCCACACTAACACGGTCAAAAACTCGTTTTTTTACGAACCACCCGATAATGGGACGGACTGGAGTTTCCCTTGGGTTAGCGTTTACAGAATTTTAAATTTAAATCTCAAAAGCAGAATATCCGCAAACTGAAATCTTGTTTTAATAAACCCTTTCTTTTCCTTTATTTTATTTTTGGTAGTGCTGTGACAAACGTCGCTTTATTGATCCCGAACAAATAACGATGACCACGACAAGAAATTTTACATCTCCTTTGATCCTGGATCAAAAGGGTGTCATTTAAATGACCTAGAACTGAGATTCGATCGAAAAACTCGCAACTAAAGCCGGCTATTTCAGCGATATCACAGGACGTAATGACAGCTAAAACCATCTACATTAAAACTATCATAGCACAGGGCGACAACTTGCACTCCCTCGACATCGTAGCCTAGGCCTTCTAGAACAGTGTCCCAGCAATTAAATCCAGCTACTTCAGTGACGTCGCGGCCCTGAAAATTTAGTCAGCCAAAACAGTCTACTTCAGGACTATCATAGCACAGACCGTCAACATGTACTACATCGGCATCGCAGCCTAGACCGTCCAGATCAGCATCACGGAACAATAATCAAGCTCAGAGCTTTTCTAACGATACTGTGGCAGAACCATACAAAAAAAAAGCCAGCGGAAAAATGACTCTTTCGAAATAAGGATATATGCTTTACAATGGTGGAACGATTATAGTGTTGAACTAATATTTCAGTTTTGCTCGTACATCAGCCGGTGTTCTATTTAACGGCAAAATCGAGAGATCTTTATATACAAATTTTGAAATTGTGTGCTACTTTGAAGAACGGCAAAGAGACAATAACAGTGGAATAGAATTTATAAAATCTAGCAATGGTCTCCTATGTAAATTAAATAGAATATATGGTAAACCAGTCAACGGCTAGTTGTATTTAATCATATTATATTTACGGAAACTATTCTGAAACTGTAATGATAATAAAAATAATTTAACATCAAATAAATTTTTATTTATTCAGCAATACAATATTGCAGAAACCTTCACACAATCCTTGCAAGTTTTGCTTATTTTTTAACTTTCGATATTGAAATCGTAAAAAAAAAAAAAACTAGAAATTAAGTGCATCTCATGATTGCATCAATTAACCTTTTCTTGATCTTTCATCATGAATCAAAAATACAAAACCAATCTGACGTAATACCAAATTATAATCCACTTGTTTTAATTGTTACACCTCTCGAACGAGTACAACAGATTCATTGTGTTGAGTTCAAGGCGTCTATTTGATTCATATCCAATTTAAATTTTATAGATGTACGAGTACTTTGTGTCTGTTGCTAATTATATATTCTGTATGTGCACAATTGCTCAATTCGTTGTACATTTTACACCGTAAGCGTCTACTCCTCTTGTGAAAAACGACCAAATGAATAAAAATTAAGAAAAATTATTTAAATCGATTTTTGACATTAATTTAAAATTTTTTTTTATCCAAAAAGTAAAATAAAATATTTAACATAAACTAAGTATGATAAATTGTATGTGATGGTATACTTTTGAGTTGGATCAGCTCATTTTTTGTGTTTTTTGTTTAAAAAACAAAAATAAATTCTTATTTCTTATACCTTACCATCATCTTCTTTTTACAATTTCTTCATACTTTTATATTCATCTTCAACATCGCTTATTCATATTCTTATTATTTTCTTGTAACAAAAATGTTTTTATTTTGGAAATGATGATTAACAGCACAATCGAATGAATTAAATGTTAAGTTATTTGTTTAAGAACAGCAACAACTACAACAACAACAAAAATGAAAAGAACAAAACGTCTTACGAGAAACAACAACAAGTCTTACAAACAAACAAAACAAAACAAAAAATATAAGTAATAATAAAAATAATGATTGTGTGTACAGTGGAGTGAATGATAAATAAAATTGACCACCTAAGTGACAAATAATTTTAATCATTTTCGATTTTTTTTTTCTTTTTTAAATTTATGTACGGGGAAGAAGAGGATATTCTCAGTTCTTTGGAAATTTTCTTATTTATTTATTTATTTGTGTTACGTACTGTTGTTGTATTTTGGTTTATTATTAAATGACCAATTACCATAGTTTTCAACAAACACAGTAAGGAAGTGTGGTATGTTTTCATACTGTGTCTTACTTTTGTATTTCTTTTATTATAACTTATTTTTTTTTGGTATGGCTTGTTTTATTGTATATCTGTGTACCTACACAATACAGGTGTACTAGCAGAATTATTAGTAGGTTAAAAGGGTAAACATTTTTTAATGAAGATGGGATTTTAATATTTTATAGATCAGTAAGATCAGTAAAGTCAGATAAAAAAAAAATGGATGCGGTTGAAAAAGAAATTGTTGTATGCATTTTTGATTTTAAAGTTCGATGGGAAAATTTTTAAATTTGTTTTTTATGCTGCACATGTTTTCATTAAAACGCTTTACTAAAATGAATTAGATCAATCTGCGATACTATCATAATACATATGTAATATTTACTAAGTTGATAAAATCTGTTTCACCCATATGATGAATGAAATTGGCGAAATTACAAGCAATTTGTTATTAAATCAATCAATGAAATAATTTAAGTCAAGTCAAGTGAATTGAAGTTACATAAAGTTGATTTACGAATAAATTTACTCAATTGTACAATTTTTCAAGATATTTTATTTTTTAAGCTCAGAGTTAAGTGATTAAAGATTTACGGGGTTAAGTGAATTAGTGGAAAATTTGCAGACTTATGGTATTTTATGTTGATGGCTTTTTATTAAACTAGCAACTCGATTTTTTTTCAGAATGAAATTCGCTATATAAATTGTAGTTTTTGAATCAGCATGACAGTTAGCCTTTTTTGATCTTCGCAAATAGTAGACTGAATTAATCCATTCAAAGCAATACTGGCTACTTTTGAAAAATGTGTCTTTTCTGGAGAAATACATAGTTCCTAAATATATAAGATTATAGATATAGAAAAGAACATTTTATTCATTTACAATGGACAACCAAAAATTAAGTATAGTCACACAATGAAAAATAACGAGTTCTTGAAATGTCTATCTGATATTCATCTCAAGCCCCCTAAAATACATAAAATCGAGACATGTCAATTAAAATTAGTCATACACTGCGTCATACATTTCATACCATTTCATAATTTAACCTTGAAATAGCCGCTGAAAGTCTTTCAAAAAACTCCTTAAGTACCTATCTGAATGTCAAATTTTACGTTCTTTCGGAATCCGGGATCTAAAATGAGAGTCCTATAAAACAATAAGAGTTGACCTTCAAATAACCTTGAAAACAGATTTCAAGTCAAACCCAATCGGTCGTCCCCATAAGATCCTGTAACTTTTGTATAGGTAATTTTTTTTGATTTGTGACTTTCCCGACGAAATATTTGGGTTGGGTACAAAATTCTGTTTCACATAATTCTGCAAAAAATTAAATCTCCAATTAATTTTTTTGCGGCAAAAAAATTGATTGCAGATTTAATTTTTAGAAGAATTATAAAATCTTAGGTTTCATGATGTGTGTATTTATGTGTGTAACTGTCTACGAGTGTGTCTGTTTATGTATGTATGTTTGGCTGCATGTGTATGTGTTTGTGTGTGTATGTGTTTAAGTGTGCGTGTGTGTTTGTATAGGTGTGTGCCTGTAGGTTTATGTTTCTGTATGTGTGTTTGTACGTCTGGCTGTGTGTGTCTGTGTGTGTGTGTTTTGTTTTGTTTTTTTTTTTGAACTGGCTAAAGTGTGGAAAATCTTCAAGAAGACGATGCATCGGTGGGACAAACACCTCAGCAACAGTGGCGGATTTCTACCACCTAAAAACCACACACCCGCCGTTTTCACATCCTCCATGCGGAACTATCGTTAGACATTACTTCACATAGAGGTGACTAGTCATTTGGCTTTTTGTTCTCCCCGTAGCGCCTCAATCTTGGATTGAGATTAAGTTTGTCTCCGCTATCTAATCGCGGTATGTTGTTCTTCCCTTGCACGCTCTAAGCGCCTCAGCTCGTTCAGTACCACTATCGTCATATGGCTTACAGCATTCCATTCTTCCTTAGAATCAAGCAATAATTCTGTTATGTTTTCTGGTGACGGACGCTGCCATAGGATAGCTGATAGTTCTTTCCGGGTATTCTCAAAACGTAGGCATTGGCAAAAAATGTGTTCCACATCTTCTTGTGTACCTTTGCAGACAGGACAATCTGAAGTGTCAGTGTGCTTGAACATGTACAGGTATACACCAAAACAACCATGTCCACTTAACAGTTGAGACAGGTAGTAGTTGACTTCACTGGGTTGCCTATTTACCCATTTTTCAATGGATACCATCTTTTTCCAGCTCTTTCTAGCATTGGCGTTTCCTTGCTTTAATGGTCTGCTTAAATTTTTTCCGAGCATCCAGATAATTGCGGTGCAGACTAGGATAGATCTCTGTACCCCAAGCACGTTGATGTTTCCTCCTTGCATTAAGGCATTTCTGTCGCAATTGCGAAATCTGCTCAGTCCACCAGTATGCCGGTGGACGACGATTATCTAACAGCCTTTCTACCATAGTTGTACTTCAAGCGTTGGTAATCAAATTCATAATCTGGACCGCTTTTATATTGGCATACCTCGAGTGTTCGGTTCGGTTTATCCAAAGATAGCATAAAGAGTTTTTCCTCGAACGTATTTGCTTTCCAACCAGCCAATTTCCTTATATGCTTTTTCCGCTTATTTTCGTCGGCCAGTTTTATTTCGAAAAGTGTGGCTTGATGATAGCTATGCGTATAATGCTCACTGACTTCCCATTTGATCAACACTCTCATCAAGCAGCTGCTACCGAACGTAAGGTCAATTATGGAGGAGGAGCCACCTTTGCGGAAGGTCGATATACCACCAGTGTTGAACAGCACAACGTCTATGGAAGAAAATGCTTCGAGCAGTGCTGCTCCTCTTTTATTCGTTTCTTTGCTGCCCCATTCAGTTGCCCAGGCATTGATTGAAATCACCAGCAATGATAACAGGGCTTCGCGTTCGGACATCAGCGACCAATTCTGTACTTAAAAGCAAAAGTCGCTTAAGTGACTTTAAGCGATTTTTATGAATTTCGCATAAATAATTAAATTTGTCCGCTATTTAGATTGTATCAAATTTTGGTGAAAATCGCTTAAAAAATAAAAAAGTTATGAGGTAATACATATAATACTCTCAATGCATTCCCATTGAAATTTAAAACTTTAACCTTCATTTTCTCAAAACTACTAAAATGCAGATAAGAGATTTTTGCTTTTTAGTACAGAATTGGTCCAAGAAATATTCAAACTCCTCAATTGTTGCGCTAGGTGGTGCATGACAGCTATAAATGTGTAAACCGGCAACTTCTACTCGTACGAAACCTTCAGAGGGATTATTGTTCTCTTGCATGGTCCTTCTGCTACAGGTCCATATGGCGGCTTTACCAGTTTGATCGGTTGCCCCATTGCACCCATCCATGTTTTAGTATTGTTTGCACAAAATGATGACGTCTACTCTTGTTTCATGCACAGATTCAACCAATACGTCCTGTGCAACTTCACAGTGGTTTAAGTTGTGCTGGACGAACTTCATTATCGATGTGCTCTTTTAAGTGCCACCATATAGGCCGTGCACCGACCACTCCCTGCTATGTGGTTATGGTTCATCCGTTGCTGGCAAAGCATACAATTCGCTTCTTCCTTGGATTCTTTAACTTTGTGACGACTTCCTCCGCATTTGTAGCAGAGGCCAGAACGAGCAGCTTCACTTCTACATGTTTTGGCCACATGTCTATACTGCCAGCATTTAAAACATCTTAAGGGCAACGTTTTTTCATGAATACGACAGATCACCAATCCAATTCGTTTTTTACCTTCATTTTTCAATACTTTGGCTGTCGAGCTTGGTATAGCCACCACTGCTGTTTGGGTGCCTCTATACGCAGCTCTCAGTGACTTGATACATTTTATTGGGAGGTCTATTGCGTCCTCAAACTTGGATGTGATCGCCTCATGTACCTCTTCCTTTGTTGTGGCCTCATCGATGTCCTTAATTTCGAAAACAATCTCGTCAGTCTGCGTAAGTGCTTGGATTTGTGCGTCACTACCAACAGAGTTTTCTATTGCACTTTGAAGTCAAAGATCCTTGGAGTGTACATCTTTCTTTCACTCTAGTAGAAGATCGCCTTTTTCGGTTCTGCGACTCCGAGCCACTTTACCAGATAGCTCCTTAAGATTTAGGCCCTCTTTCATATTTTTAAGCATATCCGCATATGAGATTGCTCCAGATTTGATTATTTTAATAGCATCAGGACGATGACGCCGGATTCCCTCACGTGGTTTCCTCTTTTTTTTCCCCGCCAACTGCCATTCGTGGTCCTTTACATTGTCAGGCTTCTTAGATTAATCTATACCTGAGTTTGAATCTAGGCTCGTAGCTCCAAGGGCTTGGGTTTCCCAAGCTCTCTGTTTCCCTTTCTTTGAGATATGGTCACTAGGTGAGTTTTGTATCGACCTCCTCCTTTTGCTATTGGTGGTCGTCATTTCACCATCCAGCAAAACAGTTTCCTCATTATTATTTCTCTGGTCAGAGATGGTTGGGGAAGTTTAAGTCTCACAGCATGCTGTTATCTTCTTTGCCATCTTTCCAATTGCCTGCGTTGTCTTAACTGTCTCTTCATCGTTCAGCTTTCCAACCTGCTGTGCGTGTTCAATATACAGGTTCTTCATGGACGTGACAAGGCTCTTAATTTCGTGGTGCACGTTGCTCCTTGGTTAGACGTAGTCCCAAAGTGTGTCAATCTTCTTTCCCAGTCGGCTAAGAGCATCACGATCATCAATAACCGATGTTGAATAGTCCAAGTCCTTTCGCGATCTCGGGGTATTGGCCAGGACTTAGGCGAACGGAATACCTTACTGCTCCGTTCGAACGGACTATAGTTTACCGCGGGGGTGGCAGTAACATTAACACTAACACTTGTAGTTTTATCTGCAACAACAGCCAAGTTACCAACTGTTGAGACATTGCGGTCGCTGGATCTCGACGGTGTTGAGACATTGCGGTCGCTGGATCTCGACGGTGTTGAGCATATACCTACTGCCAGGGAAGAATTCAGCCGCCTCTTTCATGAGGAACAGACGCTGTTTGAAGCCGCACCTCCTGGTAAACAGACTTCCTGCAAGTTTTGGTCCACGAGTGGTATTTTATTTCCCACTTACCCGCTGGTGTACCGGTGAGGGCATCCCGCTATCCGCCACCTGGGACGTGCCCGATAGGAGACTTACAACTCGTGTGTGTGTGTGTGTGTGTGTTGTGTGTGTGTGTGTGTGTGTGTGTGTGTGTGTGTGTGTGTATGTGTTTGTGTTTATCTAAGTGAGCATGTGACAGTTTGTGAGTGTGTGTGCGTTTTTACCGGTAGGTGGTTGACAATTGTCGTAATACACGGCTAAAAAACATCTTCCTTTCATTAACCTTTTGTCCCCCCAAAAATACCATTTGTATTACTTTGGGAGATGGGGTTTGATTGGACCTTCTTTCATTTATTTTATTTATCTATTCAATTCTTCATCCAGTTATAATGTAGCCTTTCAGATTACGATTCATATGCCGCATCATCTGATACCGAGCGAAATGCACACCGTCGGAATGCTACATTCACATTTCTCCTACACCTGATCTTAGAATTACCCACCTGGATGTCAATGGTTACTCGCCTTTTCCTGCTCGCGATTAATACCACTCCCGCCTAATGTTCGGCTAACAGCAGTACTATCTTAGATGACCACTGCTGGGACTAAGGCACCGTTAAAGATATTTTTTGATTAGCTCTTAAATTTGGCCAACAAAAAACACAACGACCCCGCTGTTGCTTTCTCAGATATGCGAGTTTATGACAATAATTATTTTTAAAAATACAGAATTTTGTAAAACAGAATTTTATAAAACAGAATTTTGCAAAACGAAATTTTTCAAAGCAGAATTTTCCGAGAAACTAAAATGTCGAAAAAACAGAATTTTTCCGATCCCAAAATTTTACGTTCTTTCGGAATCCGGGATCAAAAATGAGGGTTTCTATAAAACAATAAGAGTTGACCTTCAAATAACCTTGAAAACAGATTTCAAGTTAAACATAAGGTAATCGGTGGTCCCCATAAAATCCTGTAGCTTTTGTATAGGTAATTTTTTTTTTGATTGGTAACTTTCCTGACGAAATATTTTAGTGGGTGTTGGGACACCCTGAATATACAGTTTAGTATCCAATTTTCTTGCTAAATAAGAAAGGCCCAGCACCCGAATTCCGGTTCTATAACAAATGAGAATGAGAAATGATTTACTTTTTTTTTTTTCGATTAGTCAGTTCTCATACTCACCAAAATTCCGATTCCCGTATTGCAGATGAGTTTCAACTACAGTAAAATATTATAGCAAGCGTTATTTGGTTGACTGGGTTATTTTTTGACAATATCTTCTTGTAAAAACAAAATTTTCTACCAAAATATGTATGTATGTACATGTTTTTTAGATTGTATATATATTTTTATATCTATATTTTTAGATTGAGATACATTGTTCAGCTTTTTGTATAAATATACAAAACTTAAGACAATAAATAGAAAATTTGAAACCGAAAATTTATAAATTTGTGTTACGTAATTTACAAAATTCGTGCCGCGGTGTAATTTTTAAATATTTCCACAGGTTTTTCTCTGGCCCTCTAATATAATTTAGAATATTATTTTGAAAGCAAACGACTCGTGTTTCATATATCTGTGCTGTATTTAGACTAGTTCAACAGCTGAGATTGAAATGCTAGTTCAACAGCTGAGATTGATTTTGAAATATATTGTTATGTTTTGGTAGAACAAACTTCTGTCTTATGTAAATTTGAGTCTCATTTGGGTCAATTAATTTCATTTTGGTTTAGTTTGAGACAACACAATAAATTTAGGTCTCAAAAATTTCAATCTGTATTTTAAAAATTTTAAAAATGGAAACTATTTTTTATGCATTGTTGATAAAATCTATCTTATGATCTAAATAAGACATTTCTCACAGAAAAATATTTTACAGGCTTTTCTAACATTCTTTATGAGTTTTAATTTCTCAGTCATCAAACCTTTAGGTTTTTTTATATGAATAAAACCCGTATGAGAAATTTGCTATCGAACAGGAATTCGGATGCAGGTCACTGATCCTGTAACGCTCAATGCATACTATAATTTCAAAATATAAAAAAAATTTAAAAAATATTTGAAAGATGAACGGTAAAATTTAAAATGATCATGATTCAGAATAAAAAAATTCATTCAAAACAAATCGCTTAATTATTTATAATATCACAGAGTTGGCAATATAATTGAGTGACGTCAATATTGCACAATAAAATTTAAAAATTTTGAATAAAATTTGAGTATATTGTGTAAAGTTCTGACGTCACACAAGTATATTGCGCAATTTAATTGTACGTGGCTTCATTATCACGGATACAAAACAGTAAAATTCATTTGTAATGACATACATTTAATTGTTTTATCATTGCGAATTCAACATTGTTTGAGTGCTAAGTGATTATTTTTAAAGTAAGTGATTATTTTTAAAGTAACTATTAAAGTATTAATTATATAAAAATAATAAATAAATTGATTAACATAAAGAAAAATATAATTAACTAAAGATTAGTGAAAAAAGTGGAAATAAATAGCGAGGATGAAGAAATAAATAACGGATTCAGAGGATTCCCTGATGACGAAATATTTATAAAAAAAACAGAAAATGTGCTTCTTAGAAAATAAAACAAAGAAAAATCAAAATGAATACAAAACAAAACAAATAATTTCTAGGGATACTACAGTGTTTAAACATAAAGAGAAAAGAAATAGAGAATCTACACTAAATCGCCAAATCTTGAGTGATGAAAATAGAGGAAAAACAATATTTAATCAAATAAGTGAAATCCAGACGGTAAATTTAATAAAGTTTCAAAACCAAAAAAAGAAGTGAAATACAAAGTCTTAATCAAAGTGTAGATAAATGTGTAAATAAAAGGATAATTCAAGGTGAAACTCTAAGACAGAAACAAAGTGAAAATAAAATTAAAGATCAATAAAGTGGAAATCAAAGTGCAAATAAAATGGCGGAAGATACTTTAATGCATATCAACAATGTACAACAAAATATAACTAGAAAGGAGCAAAGTGAGATTCAAGCAAAGACAGAGGGGTTTTCTCAGTAATATTTTATTAACAATAAAAAAATCAAGATAAGACTAAAACAACAGGGATTTGATACAAACGATATAATTGATATTTATAAATATATACCAAAAAGCTTCAACCATACCTATGGCATAATAAGAGGAATACCAATAGAAATTCCTACAAAAGAAATCACTGATAATTACAATGGAGATTTCCAATTAATAGATGCCGAGAGATTGACTAGATATAATAACCTGACCAAAACAGTGCAGAATACGGAGACATTACAACTAACATTCAAATCGAAATACAAGCCGGATAGTATTAAAGTTTATTGAGTCAACTATAGAGTATCGTATTTTATTTCGCAACCAATGTTCTGCAAAAAAATTTTAAACTACGGGCACACAAAAAAATTCTGTCATTCGACAGAACATCAGAGATGTGGAAATTGCTCAGAAGTACATGATTTAGATCTGGAGAACAAATGTCAAAAACAAACCATTTGTTACAACTGTAAAGAAGGACATAGATCCAATTCAAAACAATGTTCAAAAAAGAAAAAAGAAATGGCAATACAGGTCATCAAAACAAAAGCAAGATTATCTTACAAAAAAGCCAGGATACAATATGAACAAATATTTCCGGAATTCAAACAAAATGATATTCAATTTCCTGCAATCAACGGACAAAATTATATGAAAGGACAATTAAAATATAATGAGATAGTACAGTTGGACCCTTTAGATAAAGAAGGGAAGGGAGTCAATGAAAACGAACTAGAACAGATGTAGCAATTATAAGTGAAACATGGACCACAGACAAAAATATACCCAATATTTACAACTATAGAGCAATAATTAATAGCAGACAAGATGGTTATGGAGGATGTGGAGTGCTAATAAGAAAGAACCCAATAGAAGCCATGGAAACACAAATAAAAATAAACAATATTAATTACAGGATTATTTCTTTCTACAACTCCACAAGAAACAAAAACTTAACTCAAGAAGTATACCATAAATTTGAAATACTATTAAAAAAATACGAAAATCAAGAATAATATAATAATAGGAGGAGACATAAATGCAAAAAGTAAACTATGGGGAAGAAATAATAAACCTGATAAGGTTGGAATGATGATTGAAAAAAATATTCTTACATATCAATACAAAATTTTAAATGATATCAGAATCTGTATAATTTCAATGATACAACAATAGACATAACGCTCTCATCATTAGATATAGCAACCATTTACTAAAACTCACAATAATTGAAAACATAACCACAGAAAATCGCAATAATTCAATTAAATTCAAAGTCAATAAAAAAAAAAATAATAGAGGAAATTAAAAATCTAAATCCGTATAAAACAGTTGATATAGAAGACTATGAAAAGGAGTTAACAAAACATCATAAGTACTAACAGTTACACATTATCGGGAAGGAGACTTATTAATAGGAATAAACACTGGTGGAACAATAATATAGAAAAGCTATGGAACAAAAAGAATGAGCCCCAAACAAAATACAATACAACGAAGGAGGTACATACAGCATTACAATTAAAAAGAGCAAAAAGCAATAGTAACGAGAGAAATAAAGAAGGCAAAATATAAATCATGGAATGAAATAACTGAGGAAATAACGAATATCACAGATGATAAAAGAGTATGGGAAATAATAAATTTAATCAAAAACAAAAAAACTAAAACTTACAACATACTAGATAATATAAGTACTGCGAGAGAGTTCCTAAACATAAACTTCCCAGAGTCATCAGAACAATTAAAAAATACCATATCCAAATCCACACCCATGTCCATCAAATCATAAATCACAAACTAAATCAAATTAAATATTTTCCAGAATACTCATATGAATTCAGAGAAAAGAAAAGCGTAACTGATTACTTCGTTACCCCGATAGATAAAATTAATGATAATAGAAATAATAGAAAAAAAACGATACTTATATTAACAGATATTAAAAAAGCTTTCTACGAAACTTAAACAATTACAAATTAATCAAGCAATAATCAACTGGATCTATAAATACCTAACAAATAGAGAAATCACAGTAGAATTAAAACAAGGTAAGTTATTCAGAACAACAAACCAAGTCCACCAAGTTAAGTCCACTGTTTTTCAATATTTATACTACAGAAATCCATAAATTAAACACAAATAATGTTGCTATTATACAATTTGCCGATGATATAGGGATGTTAGTCACATCGGAAGATCATGATGGAATGGATACTAAAAAGCTTAAAATTTGAAGTAAACGCGGAGAAAACGAAATACATTAACTTCAATACTAAAAGAGACAGGATAATAAATCTAAAATTAGAAAATAGCACACTAGAGCAAATTAGATGTACAAAACTGCTGGGAATCACAATAAATAATAAACTAAATTTGACAGAACATTACAATAATGTTAAAATTAAAATATTAAAAAAGATGAACATTACTAAAGCTTTTGCGTATCGAAACGGTGGTGTACATTCACAAAAAATGTTCAATATTTATAAAGCGGTCATATGGTATTGTCTCAAACAAACTATGCATCAGTATTCATTAACATAAACAAAACTATTGAAAAACAGATGCAAATATTACAGAATGAAGCGATTAGATTATGTCTAGGGTTAGCAAAGACAACGCCAGTTGAAGTCTTAATTGCGGAAGCAGGTACATTCAAATATAAACAACAGAACGAATTTGCAACATTAAAATACATTTGCAAACAAATTACTAATAAAACTGAAATTGGGAGGAAAATACTAAAACAAAAATCACATAATAAATTCAATGAATTATTAAATAAGTATCAGATAATAAAACAAATAGCAAAATTAGATAAAAATATAATAGATAATAAAAACTTAAAAATTTACGATAACCTGAACAACATTATCACAAATATAAACAGAAATAGTATACAACTAAAAATGGCATACCTAGAGACTAAGTACAAATATATAAGGATTATACATATATTATGTGCATACACAGATGGGTCGAAAAAACAAAAAGGTATATGGAATAGGTATTCATCAAAATTGCATTAAAACTCAAGAACCAAAATTCTACGAATCATTAATAACAGAAATGTTAAACGAAAATCCAAACACTGAGGTAATAATTCAATGGATTCCAGCGCATATTGGGATGAAAGGGAATGAGTTTGCTGATAGTCTGGCCAAAAGGGCAGTAGAGAACAGCAACCAAAATTTATTTAACAATAAAATACCAATAGAAGATATATTCATCCTAACAAAAAATTTAATATATAATAATTGGAAAAAAAGATTACGAATTTAATACAAGAATAAAAGGATTACTGTTTTTAGCAGAGTGATAAACAACGCAACTCCTCCAAAATCAACTTGGTTTAGATGTTTGTAAATACAAAAACAAAATACATAAAAATTATAAATCGATTGAGAACAGGACATATGTATGTACATATAATAATATTTTCAAATATAGATTAAAAATGGACAACGATGATAAATGTAACATATGTAATGTAAGGGAAACCGATATACACGTTATTGACAAATATAGAGGGAAAAAGGCTGATAAAGATATTAAAAGATAATAAGGTAAAAGAGCTAATTGAACTGGCTAAGTTCTATTTAGAAACGGGCGTCGAGTGGTAAAATAAAGCTAACATCCAGCACTGTATAAGGAATCAACAATAAATAATAAAAAAATAATTAAATTAAAACAATAAAAATAAAATATTAATACTACAAATAATTAATATAATAAAAGTTATGGTGATGGCGAAATAATAATATAACACAGGTGAAGGTGAAATAATGATTCAAGAGGACAACGCAGAAGTGAAGTAAGGAAATGTTTCTGAACATAAAAATATCAAAAAAAAAAACAAATTAATAAATAAATAATAATGAAGTAATACAAAATGAGATAACAAATTAATTCAAATTAATTGATCAATAAATATTGATGAACTGCAACAATAAACATGGCTGCGAAATAAAAATATTAAATGTATGTAGCTAGAGTGACACATATAAAAGTTCATTAAAAAAAAAAGAAAAAATCGAGCAAATTGGTAATTTTTATACCAGGCTCATAAATATTGGAATAATAATAATAATAATTGAGGAGTGTCTGATCAAAAGTCGCTATTTACATTTTACAAAATGATATTTTTTTTCTATCAGGGCAGCATTTTTTAAGTGAAATAGACCAAAAGTGGTTATTTCCAGCATGGACCAAAAATTGCCAATTTCTCTATGAAAAATATTCCTGAAATTCTTGATTTTGGTCAAAACAAGCTATTTACTACAAAAAAGTGATCAAAAGTAAGTAGCAAAACGTAAGATGTAAATAGCGACCTTTGATCAGATACTCCTCAATTGTACGTGAATACCGGCCTTTACGCAAATTTTTGTTAGAGTATGGATTGAAAATTCGGCGTTTGTTTATTTTAGTTGTTTTACGCATTGAAAAACGAATAGTGTTTTCTATTTTGAATAATAATGAAAATTTAATTTGATTTTTAATATGGGTGAAGATTTAATGGTAACGCAATGGACTAGAGGCCAAAGGTCTTCGGTTCGATTCTCAGGCAATTTTTTAATTTTATTTTTTTTAATGTTTTTTTTAGTATTCATGTAATGACCAAATATTTAACTTTAAATTAAATATGTATTGCGCTTTATAGTTATTACAGTAATTACACAAAAAATAGGTGGTACACGTTTATGATGCACCTAAATACATACATATACGAACACTACTACAAATTATTTAAAAACTGTTATATTATGAGTTGTAGTAAGCCATGAGAATTTTTCATAGCATGCTATGTTTGAAGAAATAACACAATATAGCACAATGAAAATTCAATAAAGTTTCTTTCGTTGGATATGTAAAATCATCCTTAAAAGCCCTTACTCTTTGGTTTAAGATCTATTTAAGGTTCAATAATCCTTAAAAGCCCTTAATCTCGAGCTACTCCTAGTCGACTAAAAAATAACGGCTCAAAAAATATCAAACAATCATTTTATATAATTTCGAAAGCCTTTAATTGGGAATACTTGGTGTAAATTAGGAATGAAATTCGGCGAAATTTGGCTCAATACGACCAGTTTATTCCATGCCGAAACATTTAGAATATTGTTGATATACGAGCTTCGAAATCCAGTCGAAATCATCCAAAAATCTTATAACTTTGTTTCCATTGTGTGCTAGAGCATTGTCTTGCTGTAGTTCGCGTTCCATCATGTTTTAAGCTCGTGCCAAGAGGTTTTCGACTGTAATTGAATGATATTAGCATCTTGCCGTTTTGTGGTAAGAAGTGGTGAAATTATGTTTGTATGGCAGTTATATTTTTTGGCCAGTGTTTAGCCTTTATATTCGGCTAACATGGCCGACCGTTCTTTTAAGCTAATGTTACGGGTGTTAGGCTAAAAACTAAATTAAAAAATACTGATAATTTAAACCAATTTTCTAAATTGAAACCGGTTATTTTGAAGAGTGCATCAACTTTAATTGAATTTCTTTTCATTACGGTTATTAATTTATTTATGCCAGTTGGTCGTTGACACTCGAAGGGGATAGACGTGTTTTTCTCGTCCTCTTCGTAAATTTAATTTAATTTAATGTTATTTATTTTTGTTTTAAGTTTTTAAGTTTTTGTGTTGTGATTTGTTGTGTTTAGTGTAGTAAATAAATATAAAAGCATAATATTAAGTGTAATAAGTGAAATAAATTAAATTATTAATAAAAATAAAATAATATGTATTAAAAAAAAACATGAGGAAAACGTGGTACAGGTATTTTCAAGTTACGGATATTGTTATATGTGAAAAAAATTGATTTCTTTATTATTTTATTAATGATTTGTTTCGGTGGGGAAATTTTGGTTTTGTATTCCTTCCCAATGTTTATGCAGACCGTAAAGTAGATTAAAAAAAAATTTGCATCGCTTTAAAATTTCTGGTCTTGTATGGACATGTTTTATTTTCTCCTGATTCTTCTCGAATTTAAGGTCCCCTTAGTCCGAAAAATTGGATTTCGAAATGGTGTCTGTCTGTCAGTGTGTCTGTCTGTCTGTGTCCTCTATTCAGCCCAGATAGTTTAACCGATAAACTGAAACTTTATATTTAAGCTTTTTTCATAAATTGGGGTAATTTTAGTGCAAATCGACCAATCGGAAGAAGATGTAAATATCATGTTTTTCCTCTTATTATGAGCCGTAACAGCATCTACCGATCACAATTTTTTGTCTGTGTGGCATACGAAATGGAAAATCCGGATGGGTTTGACAGCTTGAAGTTTCCATGGTGCATCGCCTTTACCACCAATCTCCCTTTTGCATTCGCTTACCGTGATCGCAGCATATGTATTGTGCTGTGTTGTTCGTCTGTTTATACCATACGTGTGTGCCATTTCTCATTTCTTACAATCTAATGATAAGTTACAAAAGTGTCAAGAAATTCAATGTCGAGAGTCCCAATTACAGCTGATGTACATGCCAATCTTACAATAGAGAAGATTGACGATAAATTTTCGCTTACCTGTTCAATTGACTAATTCAACGACAAAATGTATGAATTTGAAAATAAGGCAATTAGTTTGAATTCACAAATGTCAGCTAAAGTGGATTCAATTAGGAAACAAACTGAATTAATTATTAGCGGTATAAGTTACTCGGATAGCGAAAATCTTTATAAAATTTTTTCCCAGAGAAATTTCTCCTACGTTCAAGGAGCAAGAAATTTAGTGCAGACACTAAACTTTTTCAGAGTTAAAAATATATTGATTTAAATCGACTAAAATTAATAACCGTTCATCCCCAATTGTAATCAGGTTTCAATCTGTAATGAAAAAAATACATTTATTTCCGCAGATATTTTCGGGTGTGTAAAACTTTG
Organism: Tipula vernalis; assembly: GCA_958295665.1. Taxonomy (NCBI): domain Eukaryota; kingdom Metazoa; phylum Arthropoda; class Insecta; order Diptera; family Tipulidae; genus Tipula; species Tipula vernalis. Next base: position 147,296,383 of record OY282560.1, on the reverse strand, counting down.
CAAGCCGGCAGTATTCCCGATTTTACATGCGAAACCATATACATATTTATACGGCAATACTATAAAGCTTATAGGCATGCACTGGCTTTGAAAAATGCCAAGAAGGTAAGCGTCGTCAATATTATTCATGGTCGTATGGCTGATAAATTGAACGATGGGGATCTGTCTAATATGTTCTACAATACTAATATAATGGATTCAGTTTTCAATCAATAGTTCACTTTAAGTATTTACTATGCTCAAATGTTATTTTGGTTTCTCGGGTCGTAAAACGACTTACACGAATAATTGCATATTTTTAGTCGTATCGGAAACATGGCTTAAAGATAGCATACGAATGTTCATGTTCGCTTGGATGGGTGCACATACAACACGTACTGGTGATGTAGCACATTATTTATATAATACAATTGAATATATGGTAGTTATGAAAAACGCACTTAAGTCAGTTATTAATGGGGGTTGTTTATAATCAACCTTGTTTATTTATTTATTTATTTTTTTATAGTATTTTATAAATAATTTAGTATTAAAAGGAAAAGCACACAAAGCAATCGAAACAAAAAAAAAATGAAGTTGCTTCCATTAGGCATAAAAACCTCTTACATTTTTTCAAACAATTTCCACCTCATGCTTACACATTCTATTTTGAGCAGTAGCTCATTTACAATAAAATGTACAGCACGAGGTGAAATAATATTAAGAATTAACAAAAATAACATAGTTAATAAAAATTAATTAAAAAAACTACGTATTGCCCATCAATCACGCCACTCCAAAAATTTTGACCTAAATAATGTTGCCGATCCTAATCTCTTAATTTCCAATGGAATTGAATTCCAAAGGGAAACTCCCCTAACATAAAATGACGTGTTTAGCGACCTACAACAATTTTTAGCCGGAATTAGGCAGAAGTTAGAGGAATGAAACCTACTAAACATTAATTTCCTATATAGATAACAAGGCTCCTTAGCTTTGAGAAGTTTCAAAATAAAAGGACAGATAATCTACCTTCTAAAACAAGGCTAGAGTAGGCAGAAATATGATCGAACTTCCTAATACCAAAAATAAACCTGGTACAAGCATTGAAACATCTTTGGAGGACATTCATATTTTCCTGAAGCATGCCGAATAAAACTATGTCACCTTAAATAAAATGAGGAAGAAGATAAGACAAAAATAATTTTTTCCTAAACTAACTATCAAAAATGCAACCACTTTATACAAACAACTAAGCATGCTAAAAACCCTCTTACTAATAGTAACTAAATGGTCACCCCAAGTAAGAGTTTTATTAATAACTAAGCCTAAATCCCTAACAGTATTTGAATATTCAATTAGCGAACCCTGCAGGAAAATACCAGGAAAGGACGAGGTATCTAACGGTTTTTTATAAATTATAATCGACTGAGATTTATTCGCGTTTAAAACGAGTTTGTTAGAAACCGACCAGCTAACGATATTACTTAAATCTTCATTTATCAGAGAAATATTCCTAACAATAGAATCCTGATCTAAACGACTATTTCTATAAATTTGAACGTCATCAGCGAAAATATGAAATGAACAATGTTGAATGGAGGATTCTATGTCATTTATGTACATAGAAAATAATAGAGGACCCAGCACTGAACCCTGAGGCACGCCGGAAATTACAGATAAGAGTTTATTAAAAAGAATTCTGTGATTAATAGAATCAAAGGCCTTAGAAACATCTAACAAAGTTAAAGAAGTTAATTCCCTATTATTCATATTACGCCTAATATCATCATATACATTTAATAACGCAGTAGAAGTGCTATGAAATTTTCTAAACCCAGATTGGAAGCAACATAATTAAACTATTGCTATGTAAATGCGATTGAATTTGATTTTTAACAACTATCTCGAGAGCCTTAGAGAGAGAACTTAAAATGCTAATTGGCCGAAAATGGGGTAGCTCTAAAGGATTACTGATCTTTGGGATCGGGATTATTTTACTTAGCTTCCACTGATCTGGATAGGAAGAGGACGTGAGAATAAAATTGAAGATATGTAACAAGTATTTTGAGACGAAAGGAAAAACTACCTTAACGAATTTTAAATTGACGTTATCCAGACCAGAAGATTCCGATTTAACCTTCCAAATAGCACATTGCAAATCCTCGAGAGAAATATTTGAAAACGAAAACGAATTAGAGGACGCGTTAGAGAACAAATCGACAGAACTACTGTCCGAGTTCAGACTAGAGCAAAAATAACTATTAATTTCATTGGGTTTGAAATCCTCACTTGAACTAATCTTGCATCTGCCTAGGCCTAAATTACGACCATTACGCCTGGAAACCTTGGGAGGAAGAGAGGAGTCTAACTTGTCCTTGAAAAAATTACGTTTAGCAATTCGAATTAATCCTACAACTCTGTTACGAGCCTGCTTGTAATCTAAATGAGACTGACTATTAGGACACCTTTTCCATACACGATATTGACTAACTCTAATATTTATGGCATTCGAAATTTCCTGAGACAACGAAGGCGGAGATTTTGGTTTGCAAGTAACCTTTTTAAGCGGAACGCAACTATTAAACACCAAACTAATATACGAGTTGAAAAATTCTATTTGGCTAGTTGCAGAACTAAGGCAACAAATATCCTCCCAAGGAATTGAGTTACAAACTAAGTAAAGGCGGGAATTGTCTATACTAGAAAAATCTCTAAAGCTAAAACTCTTAGGTTTAGGTGGAGAGTAAGAGTTTATAGAAAAAACTAAAAGATCATGATGGGATCCCATACCGAGAGACAACTGATTGAAAAAACAAATAGAGTTATTAGTAAAAGAGATGATATGATCAATAAGGGAATAAGAGGCCCGCTAGCGGTTGGACAAGAAAACGTTGGTGCCACAGTGTTGTGTACGGATAAATTAAGACTATTTAACAGATTCAAATAATCCCGAGGGAAGCCGGAATTTTGGACTTTATCGAAATTAAAGTCACCTGATATATACATTTCATCGACTACAAGAGAAATTACTAAATAAACTTTCTAAGTCTACAAGTGATTTTTTAAATTTGGCATACGATCTCTTACTAGTTTTTGGTGGGTTATAGATGGTACCGACTAAGATTTTACGACCATTAATGAAAACATTGACAAATAAAAACTCTAAATCCGATACTAACAATTCTGAAATGGAAGAAGTATGGTAACTAATCTAGCCTTAAAGTGATCTCCTACAAACATACATAAACCACCATAATTAAGGGGAGGTACCGCTCTATCTTTCCTAAATATATTATAACCTTTGATGGCCAAAGCTGAATTAGGGATATTCGGATTTAAAAATGTCCCAGAGAAACATAGAATGTCCTCTGCAGCACCATTAAAAATGTGACGAATCTCGTCAATATTTGGGACTAAACATTGCACGTTGAAACTAGCTACATTTAACAAAGATCTATCGACTAACATAGATTTTAAAACTACATTGGGGTTGTTAAACGACATTACACTCAAGTGTAGACACGACGCGACGCGATTGAAGCGCAATACTTACAAATAAATATAAGGAACGCTTCATCCAAACCGAACCGGATTACTGGAAATCTAAAACGAAAAGAAACAAAAAACCAACCAAAGTAATAAATGCCAACTTAACGTAAACAAAGAAACAATACTTAACCGTTGAGCCCCAATTTATGCCCTAATTTATTTTAATATTTTTTTTTCCTATGGTGGAAAAAAAACACAAAAAAAAATGCGACACGTCTGTCTAAGGCTACTAATTAACCTTGGGTTAAACTTCCAAATAAAACTAAAAAACCTTTGAGGGGACTGGCTAGTAGCTATGCTACTATAAGCCTGAATTCCACTGTGAATAATTGACTGAACTGACTTCAATTTGAAAGAAGACAAAAAAAAAATCCATTGGAGTGACAAAGATAAAGCATGTTTTTTTTATTTTTTTTATAGCACAAATATCTTCATAAATTTTGACAGCGACAGCAAAAAAAAAAATAAAAAAAATAAATTTTTGGTTATCACTTGGAGTTTTAGTTTGGTTTTTTCACCACCAATAAATTATTAAAAAAAAAAACGATTACTTTATTAAATTGCCAATAATAGTATTTAGCGATATTATCACAATTGATCCCAATTTATCACAATTTAACTGTATACAAACTTTATATTTTTTTATTATCACAGCTATTTTAGAAGCAACCCCCCAAAAAAAATAGACACTTACCATAAACATAACAAACTTTTAATTAACTTAGTGTGCGGAAAAAAATTTGCGTTCGTACACAAAATTTGTGTGCGTATATTAGTTGGATAACCATAAAATGACCTCGATTTTGATAATTTTTGACCATAATTATGGCGATCCACTAATACAAATACACATTTGATGTAAGTAAAATCTTGACTGACTTCGTTTTGTATTTCTTTCACACAACCACCGATTTTATATTTTTATCTCCCTTTATTTTGACTGACAAACTTTTATTAGCAATGGAATTCAGGCTATACTCATCGTTGGTGATTTTAATTTAAATGTCATTTCAAAATCAGTTAATGTCAAACAATTTCATTTCATTTCCATTCCAGGGACGTATGCCACTCTGATATTATACGTATATAGTTCCTATAATTTCGATTTGGATGTCTCCAACATTGACAGCTGTTATTACAACCGTTGGAATATAAATAATATTGATCAAAACTCATTGGTTGCAGAATCTAACCAGCTTGAATTTAACCTAATTTGAGCCAGACAATGTAGAGCCAGACAATGTAAGAGGTTTGCGTACTAAGTAAAAGTTGAAATTTAAAACCATGTTTATAGCTGGTAATAAAACTTTCCCTCATATTGTGCACCTATTTATTCAGGTTGCTCTAGAACTACGTTTGATCATCAATTTGTCGACGGTTAAGAGAAAAACGAAAACTTATCAGTATCCAGCAAAAGAAAACTTTCATAAGTAAAGCAAATAAGAAGAAAAGATTGAAATTTGCTGAAAAAATATCGAAATGAATGCGTAAATCTCAACTCTTCGAACCTAAAAAACAAGATCGAGTTTGTAGAAATCCTGGAACCACTTATGCAGTTCAAAATATAATAGCCACAATAAAACATGGTGACGGTTCTATTATGGTTTGGGGTGTTTCGCTGGAAGTAGAGGTGGAAATTTGAATTTAATGAAAATATTATAAGAGCTGACCTAAAGAAACCACTAACTTTATTACACCGAGCGTCAACGTACTACTCATGTTAACTATCGACATAACTTTGGCGAAATGAGGTGTACAAATAAATTACAACATTATAAATATTATTTTTTACTCAAGCACATCACCACCAAGTTACGAGATTCGCCACAAACTATTTATTATATTGGGTTTCTAGTTATTTTATTTATGTGTGTATATGCAATCCATAAACAATATTCACGCATATGTTTCGTCAAATAATTTCGAAGGACAATCTTGTTGTTATTTCGTCTTACTATAATATACACAAATGAAAATTTGCCAATCATAACGGTAAAGTAACTATTGCTATATAAACCATCGCCAATTGTAAATACAATTATATCTTCAGCAATAAAAATATTTTGACCACAAATGACATAAAAAAAAAAAAGAAATTCTTAAGATATTCCAACAATTTTTGTGTTTTGTTGTTGTCTTTACTTTTCTAAGAGGTATTACAAGGCATTTCAAGGCACACAATAAGAAATAGATAAGAAATTTAAGATAATAAAATTAAAAAAAAAAAATCTTTTTGTTGTTTTTACTTTAACTTATATTCATATAGCCGTCTTTACGAGTATATCTAAACACATAGTTAGAGTACACATATTATATTAAAACGATATTGTGTGCCTTACAATATATGTAAACGTAAACGGTAACGTTAAATAGTGAAGATGAACCATCTTTATTTTTTTTTTTTTTATTTCTCAAAAGACACAAACCAAATGCTGGAGCTTTATATTTTTCATAAAAATAAAATAAATGTATAAATATTATTATTTTATTTGTTTTGTTCTGTTAACTGTAAAGTTAAAAAAAAAAAAAAAAAACACTTTGTATTTGTTTAAAGATCTTTTTCTTATTTTTTATATTTTTTTCTTTTTCTTTATGAAAACCAGAAGAAGTTACAAAAAAAAACGAATGAAGATTTGGTTTTATGTAATAATTTTAATTTTTATTGAAAACTAAAAATGCGCATAAAACGTTTACGGTGCGCGCGACTATTTAAATTTGCCTGTGAGCTTAGTATTATGTGAACAGAAGTCTCACACGAATTATTTTTGTATTAACACAGTCCAATCCATATTATTGACCCATAAAAATGAAACTACACCAATAACGAACCTCCAACCAAAAACACCACTGAAAAAAATATCATTGAACGATCATAAATTCCAATGCAATGTAATTACTGTGTCTCCAACAATTAAAAAACGTCTTAAACCTCATAAAAAAAAAGAAAATTGAAATTGGAATCCGTGAACATTAAAATAAGAAGAAAACTACAAAACGAATATCGACATAAAAATTTACATTTTATGGCGTTTAATTATACCGCGGATCGCGGGACTTGGAATTCGGTAGTTTTTTTTTGTTTTTATATGGTATTTATACTTATATCAATATATCGATCGCTAAACGTAATTTTTGTTTGTGACCTGGGAAATGGCGAAAAATATAAATAAAAAATAACAAATAATTTTTCACTTGAAGATGGTTTTGCTGGAGTTTTTATTTTTTTATTTTATGATTTACGCATTTTTATTGCAGATTTTAATGTCATCTTATGTATGGATGCCATTTGTTGTTGCAGTTTAATATTTCTTGTAGCGGACATATGATTTATTATGTCTTAGGATTGTTAATTTTTTTTTTTTTATTACATTTTTGTTTTATATTGTAACCGCATGTACAAGAGAAATTACAATTAATTAATTTTACATGTTACAATGAAATAGAACGCGTAAAGGTTATGTACATGATATCGGCGCCAGAGATGGAATAGGTAAGCGCAGTGATCACCTTATTTCTACGTTTCATTTAAAATGTCATCTCTGATTACACAATTGATCGGCCTGCACAATTCACATAGAGTTTAAATTCAGTCTACACACAATTAACTTGAACAATTATACTTGTCGTTATAGATCAACTTGATTCTTATAGATTTGTAAACGACTGAGAATTTAACGATCAATCGATCTTGGGAAATGTAAACTCTATTAAAGTTTGCACAATAACCATAAAAAAAAAATATCACATGTCTTGTAAGAAGATAAATAAATATTTAGAATGAATTTATAATTATTATGAGTGTTAAGATATTTGTCGATTTCTCTGTATAACTATATATATATAGAGACGACCACACACATAGTGCACGGTATATTGTGTATTGGTAGTTAGTTTTTGCGAAATTGAAATTGATTGCGCGACACGATATGGTTCAAAATCCTTGTCGCAACCAAATGAATTAATAATTCTACTTCTCCTACACCGTATATTATACTCGTACATACATACATATATACCCATCATTATTGTGTTATGACAAATTAAGTGATTTATGCATATATTGTTGTCACCTCATATAGCATAAAAACAATATACATAAAAACGCGACCTTCAACAAATTACAGTCTAATTTTCCACGAGACTTGCCACCCACAACCAAGAAAATATATACCATATGTATATAAATCTAACCTAAATTATTTTTAAATTAATTTTTTGTTTTTGTTGTTTGGTGCTCTGCACTCTTGACTTATGTAACCGCGGCACCATTGCATGGTTTGATAATGATATAATTTAACGACGTTTTAGTTTATTTTTTTTTGGATTTTCTACATTTTATTCAACGAAATGGAACCGCGTCTTGCGAATTGTACATGAACTCGTTTATATATTTGGTGATTGTCAGTCAAAAGGAAGTATATCTATATATAGGCAAGTACGAACAAAGAATTGTTGGTGCATAGAAATAAAAATATATAAGACATTTGTAAAAATGAAATCGAAATTAAATTTTTGTCTAATGTTACTCAATCTGTTGTGGCTTAGTTTTATATTGTGTGTATTACTCTATATTTACCATTTTATATATAGTTGCACCATCAGAAGACGCAACGATACGTCAATCAGTTTCTTATTGGCTTTGTAGTTTGTTCTTAGCAAAGTCATTTGTTGTAAAATGCTTGTGACTCTAAACGCACAATTATTACTTAAAATACAGGAAAGTCTTTAATATGAAAGACTTGCAAAAAATTTTCGGTGTGATTAACTGTATAAAAAATTACTTACCAGAGCTACGGCTATACTATTTCAGAGCGTTTTAACGATTGCTTAAGTAAAATGTTATAAATTAATGACTTCCGGAACATACCGATTGTTTAAATGAATTTAGATGGCTTTAGTAATTTAAATCCTATAGTTAGGAAACGCACGAAAGCTAATTTAACAAAGGTCTTAACAGAAATACAACGTGTAACGAATCACTTCCGATATTCTTAATTGTAAGTTAAATTTTTAAGCTTTTCATGCCCTAATATCTTACCTAGCAGCTTTTAATACTATAGAGGAATTTATTGCAACCTAAGGCGAATTTTTGCAAAATTTTTACTTTGATGATCATTGCGGATTATCGAAAATGTTTCATATAAACGCTTCTTTCATTAGGAATCACAAACTAATCAACATAATGGCATTAGAAACTCCGAAAAATGACCTAAATTCAATATGCGTTGTGAAGCACAGCCGGTAGATCTTTATAAGCAGAATCCTTTTATCAGTGACTGACGAACAGTTTAAAGGCTTCATCAATTGCAAGTTCCAACTTAAGGACGTTAATGCATTTGGTACCTAAAGCTAGAAATGGTGACCGACCAGTACGTTTATGTATCATATCGATCACACCAAAAATTATCAAAAGGCGGTAATATTGAACATAGGTTAGGTTAGGCTGGAGTGGCTGCTTAGGCACACTTAGACCGGTGACGGTCCATTGTGATATCATAGAATATATCCCCATTACCCCTATTGGAACCATTTCGAGCTACTTATGTAGTGCAAGACGTCCCTCACTTTAATGTTTTCGAGATCCGAGAGGCAGTCCATCCTGAACTTACCCAAGTGTTTGTGCCTTATGAGTGCCAATGCTGGATACGAGCAAAGGAAGTGGACCAACGTCTCTTTCTCCTCTTCGTCCAAGCAACTTCTGCAGAAGTCATTTGCCTCCAGACCCAGCCTTCTTGCATATTCTCCAAAAAGGCAGTGTCCCGTGAGAATTCCTACGACCGTTCTTATTTCACGTCTGCGTAGGGATATTGATGCCCCAGGGCGCCCAAGTCCAGCTTTGGCCAAACTTGTCTTGCAACTCTACAAGTGAGGGTGTTAGACCACCTTTCCCCCGCTGATGTTAGCACCTTATTCCCAAGTGCTTGTCCCATCGCTATGATAGGCCTTCCCAGACTTGCCCTTTCCGGTTGTAGCTGGAGAGTCGTACCATGCCTAGCAAGTTCATCCGCCCTGCAGTTCCCCATGACGCCCGAGTGACCTGGGACCCAGATTACCTGGATATTGAAATGCTAACGACCGCATCGCCGCTTGACTGACCACATAGATTGCGATATCATCTGAGGATACCACATTATGCTTCAACCGCGTCATGACCTCCTCAATCGCTACGACTTCAGCTTGGTACACGCTGCAGTAATCAGGGAGACGAATAGAAATGTTTACATTTAATCTGTCACAGAATACTCCAGCTCCCACTTTGCCGTCTAGCTTGGAGCCATTTATGAAGAATTGCAACGCTTCAGTTTCCGATAACGGTCTATCCCTCCAGGATTGGGAAGAGAAGGAGGTCCGAAATCGCTTCTCGAAGCGTAGAGTAGGTTTAATGTAGTCAAGATTCGCCAGATCATCCTTCAACGATCTAACGAAAGTAGAGTGTCCTGTACTAAGACACCTCCACTGAGAGACGGCTGCAAGTCGCACAGCCGTATTTGCCGCCATCTGTTTTCCAAAAATATCGACCGAAAGAAGGTGCAACATAACCTCTAAGGCACTTGTCGGTGTCGACCTCAATGCCCCGCTAACAAGCATACAGGCCGTTCTTTGCACCCTCTCAATCCTACTTTTGTAAGTTACCTTGTCCAGAGCTGGCCACCAAACACCCACCCCGTACATGAGTACAGGTCTCACTACAGCGGTGTAGAGCCAGTGCACCAGCTCCGGCTTCAGACCCCATCTATGAGCAATGGCGTTTCTACAGGAGTACAAAGCTATAGTAGCTTTGTTTATTCTCTCCAACATGTTGGGCCTCTGGGTTGGGCAGGTAGAACGAAAGGATGGGTTGCATGTGCTAGTAACGCTAGCCATAATGTCCTCCAGCTCTCCAACGGTCGTCGGGGCTCCAAAGCCCTTAACCGCGTAATTGCATTGACTAAGGCTAAAGTCTCTAATTCAAAAGAGTGATACCGATTCTCAGCATCAGTAGTCCGTTTACTAAAATAAAACACTGGGTGGAACTGTCCAGATGATTGCTTCTGCAGCAATATGGCACCAAATCCAATTTTACTGGCATCCGTGTGCAATTCTGTAACCGCTGATGGGTTATAATATGCCAAAACCGGCGACTCTAATAATCTTAACTTCAGTAGCTCAAATGCTTCAAACTCATTAGATCAAAACTAAAACTTGCATCTTTCTTTAAAAGATCCTACAATGGCTTCGAGACTAATGACAAATTTAAAACAAGTTTCCTAAAGAAACTAAGTAACATTAGGAAACGGTGAAGTTCATGCACGTTTTTTGAAATAGGATACGAACGTATAACATCCACATGTCGACGCGATGGTCTAATTTCATTATAGCTAACTTCATACCCGAGAAATTCAATTTTGGGTTTTAAAAAACGACATTTTTCTATTGATAATTCTAAACAGTTGCTATGACATAGACTCGAAACACTTTTCAAAACTTTGAAATGACTTTCAACAGTATCGGTTGATATTAATATATCATCAATATAAATGGTTAGATCACCTGACTCCACTAACGGTTTAAAAACTTCTGCAACAAACCGTTGGAAAACCGAAGGTGCATTGGACAATCCGAAAGGAGTCCTAACGTATTCAAATTGTCCGTCCGGTGTGACAAAAGAGGTGTAACGAATCGAATTTCTTTCTAAAGGAATGTGATGAAATCCACTTTTAAAGTCCAGTAAACTGAACACTTTTTTTCTCTCAATTTCTCAAGACAATCGTCCATTACAGGCAAAGGAAAACGATCCTTAACTGTGATTTTATTTAATTGTCTGCAGTTGATGTGTACCGTTTTTCTTAGCTATCAAGACTATCGGACTTGCGTAATCACTCTTACTTTCCTTCACGACACCCTGCTTTTGCAAGTCTGTTACCATGCTTCGTACGACTTCGCGTTCCTTCCACGATAATCTGCGTGGAGTTGAATAAACTGGTCGATCGGACGTCAATACAATTTTTAATTCATGCTTAATTTCAGGTGTTTGCTGTTTTGGTTTGGAAAAGTGATTCTCTAGCATTTGTACTAATCGCTTCTCAATCTCAAAGTTATATTTCGACACGTTGGAAAATGGTCCTATATCATAAGTATAATTTTCACATACCTGCGATTCGAATTCAACTCCCAAAATTTCGTTAAACAAAGCTACCATTGTCGCGTCGATGACATCCATTATGTTTTGTTTGAATGTTGCCGTTTGTTTCGAACAAAACCTTCAGAACATTTGAACCGTTCAGTGTTAGCTTCTCTGATTCTTGTTAAAATTTACGTCCAATAATGCAATCAGGACTCATGGTTTCGTCAGGTACGATATGAAATCTGCAATTATACAATACATTTTCAATTTGACAATTAATATTTAAATAACCTAAAATATTTAATTTAGCTCCATTAATCCCTGTGTAGCTTATAACGTCTTGTACGGAGCCAACGTTAAATTTTGTAGAATAAGGTGATATTTTAACAAATTAATAGGGCTGCCTGGATCAATTAATGCGGTCGTAACCCTACAACCATCTGCGAACTGAAATTCGATGTTAGCGGCGAACTTTTCAAGTTTTGTGTCAATCAGCCCTACTTCCTTTGATCGAGCGCGTGTACAGTACGATGATGTGTGTCCCGGTTGCTGACAAGAATCACAAAACCGTTTTGATGGATTAGGACATTTTGTAGCGATGTGACCGTACTCGTTGCAATTATAGCATCTTAATTTTGACACAAATGCTGGCTTCTGTTGTGTTTTATCGGAAGGAGAATTATTCATCTGTCTCTTTTTGATTTCCGATTCAGTAGATATTGATCTATTTGGAGTTTCATGTTTCTGTGTGGGTACTATTGTGGGGTTACCAAGTCGAACATATGCCGAATACCCATCGTGTTCACGAAGGACATGCAATAGATTATCTATACTTGTAGATCTATTAAGAGCTAATATTTTTGCCATTTAAAGGTTATTTAGACCAGATACCACATATTTAATTATGGAATAATCCTTCAGGTTACCCGTTCGTCCAAGCTGCCTCATCTCCTAAAAATATTGCTCGTACGTTTCATCCGGTTGTTTAAACCGCGACGACATCTTCGAATGAAGATCTGCTTCGTTCATATAGCATCCGAATGACTTGATTAAACTATCAGAAAAATCTCGAAAAAATTTCAAGGGAGTTTCCAGATCATGAAACCATGCCTTGGGTGGTCCTTTAAGACGGAGAGTTGCATAATGAACCGTTTCGGTGTCACCCCAGCCATATATAGCTCTTAAATATTCGATACGTTTCAGCCACTGCACTGCGTTCATTCAATTATTACCACCAGGATTATACTCTGGTACTATATTCTCTACCTCTGACGGATATAGGTAATGTGGTGTGATACCATGCCGATTTTCATTGCTGACTCTCTGAACTAACACTTATATTGCAACTGGATGATTTTGAGTGGTTGCTGCAAAATTTGTCGTTGAATATCTGCAGTTGAAATATTCTGTTGAGTACTGAAATCTGAGTAGTGGTTGTTGGAGGTTATGAGTTTGATTGAATACCATTGTGGGCATGTCCAAAATTACTGAATCATTTAGAACTGTTGACTGCAATCCCGGATACGTTGGCGTTAGAGACCTAGGTTAAAAATACCCTCTGGGGCTCACCATTGATGGTTCACCCATATCGTTTACGTAACTCATTTTCGGTCTGCGTAAAGTAGCACAAAACTAAAATACAATACATTCACTAAAAATATTTATTGAATCACTGGGATCCCACTTCTGATTAGTTGTGGGCGAAAAATAAAAACGAATTTAATTTCAAAAAACAATTTTATTCACAAAGACTTTTACGTCCATTCTTTTTACATGACATACCAATACTAACTTTTATTTTATTATTTTACTTAGAGGGTTTTAATACATACTGATACTGTTTGCAGTGCCATTTATTGACATACAGCAACTTCAAAATTTAGTTACAACATTATATTATATTTTAAAGTTAATTATATTATTTTTACAACAAAAATAGGCAAAAACACCGAAAAAATAATGAGCTTGTTAAAATGTGCCTCTACTAACTGTCTTTCTTCTATTAAATGTTAGATGGAACCTTAGTAAAATTAATTGAAATTGGTTTGAGTTTCAGGTTTTGGGTTACATAAAGCGCGTTTTTTTATTCGCTCCGGATAGCTGCTATCGAGAGCCGTCATTTTTATACGCCTCAATTTAAATTTGACGCGCTATTTATTGGTAAACTAAACTTATTTAACATCAAACTTTCATTTTTAATTCAATTGTTTATCGAAAACTTGATATAAAAAATATTTGGCTCTACCTATTTATACGGAGCGCTATCCGGAGCCACTTTTCATACGACGGCTCTCGATAGCAGCTATCCGGAGCGAATAAAAAAACGCGACTATAATGAACTGCCAAAAATTGGTTCGGCTTGAAACATATCTTATTAAATTGTAATTTTCCTAATATATTACATTTGGCACAATTTGCATTAAGTCAGGATATAAGTCAGGCTATATTAATTTTTTTAATTATCTATCGCTCATCCCTTTAACGAAATAGTTGTTGTGAGCCTACATAGCCCACGCGAGGTTCTATTGTTTGTTTGTTTGAATTATTGATTTATTTTTTACCGTCCTACTTTACGCCTGGAGTAGCCAAATCGAGGACGGGCGGCTACAGATCCGTCTTTGAAAACCACCTGCACATTGCATTGCTTCATGCCAACCTGTAGTGCTGATATGAAAGGTGGGTCGGCCCATGGATTCTGCACTCTCAACAGGGGGTCATAGATGTGTTCATTTTCATCACTGATCGTAATCAGATGATGAAAAATCCCTTTTTGCATCCCGCCCCTATAGGGATTCGAACCCGGTACCTCCCGATCCAACCGCCGCAGCTTTAACCACTGCGCCGTTTGCTCGGTGAGGTTCTATTCCAATATACAAATTGTTACAAGTGCGACATTAGAGCTAGTTTAAACTACCTTTCCATATGGTTTTTTAACAGAGAAATGTTCTTTAAACCTTTTAAAAATATGTCACTATTGACGTAAGCTGATCTTTTATTTTTTCCTTTAAAACAGAAGGTTTATTATTTAGGTGACAGCCTGTCTCATCAACATTACAAATATGAACAAGTTTATCCATTAATGCAAATTCTTCTAAAATTTTACCCAATAATTTGAAGAAATCATTTATCACATTTTTGTTCATACAATCAGCGCGTGGTTTTCATAGTCCTGCCGATTTTATTAGGAATACATCTTGATGGCGTTTCGTGAAAAGAGTAAACCAACCAGTTCCTGCTTTTTTAGTTCTTAGATTATAATTATGTTTCATTTTACTTTGCTCGGCTAGTTACGTAATGTCTCGAAGAAAGCTAATTCGTACAAAAACCGAAATATATTTTTAAGAAGGATATATATATATATATATATATATATATATATATACATATATATATATATATATATATATATATATATGTATATATGGGGATACCCTTTAATATCAAAAGAAAACAATTTCCTTTTCTCCACAAACCAAAACACAATCCACTTCAATATACTACAATTTTTATTTTGATATATAAATAACCCACGAGCTTAGTACAACGGCGTATATATTCTTCCGACTTGTTCATATCACATTGACCGTCGCATAACAACTGCTCTCTCTTTTTTTGCCGTACCTCTCAAATCAGCTACGTTAACAATATTATTTTTAATACCGTTTATTACGTAAAATCATCAGAGCTGGACTGATAATTAAAAGGCGGCGTTGACCATTCATTGATCAGTCGATCCCACATCTTCGGCCCTCCTGCATATGCTTTCACCCCGAATAGCGACATCTTTATTTCTTATTGCAAATCAGGCCATCAATACTTCATTAAGCTGCACTTCGGCTATTGTTACTACTGTTCGCCCTTTTCCTCTTGGTAACATGCTTCTTGAATGTTTCGTCTTTATTTATTCGTCTTTATCGTCTTAAATTGATTATCGTCTTCTTTTGGTTAATTTTGTCTTGTGTTGTAGTTGGCAGAATTAAAATCAGGATTTATTGGTGGTTACTTTCGTCATCGGACTCGTCGCTCGTAATGTTTGGATATATTCGATGCCAAATTTGCATCATATCCGCGCTGGTTGAAGTACCGTTGGGCCCAGTAAATTCTCCTACCTTCTCTACTAGGTACCTTTCATTGCTGTTAACTTAGGTAACCTTGTAAGGATCCAAATACTTTGGTAGGATGTTAGCGCCCGTTGCAAACTGAGTTCTCTTTATCGCTACCAGGTCGCCAGCCCTAAAGATATTGGCCTTTTTCTTCTTCGGTTGTATTGCTTCTTGTTGTCTTCCTGAACCTTTAATATACTAACTGCTGGCCTCAGATCTTAGTTGGTCTCGTTCCTCCATAAAACAGTCCATAAACTGCTCGGTGATAACCTCTGCTACTCTAACCTCTTCTTGGTTTCGCATTCTTGTCCCGAACATTATTTCGAATAGGGTGCTTTGAATGCTCCTCTGCTAAGTCCCGTTCAAAAACTGTTGGAGCTTACCAACGTACTTAGACCAATCTTCGGGTTTGGAAATTGTCAGCTTCGTGAGCGCAGGTGTAATGATGCTGTTTATTCGCTTTACCTGGCCATTGCTTCTGGGTATCCCTGTAGTGATGGTTATATCTTGTATTTGGTGTTGTTGGCAGTACTCCGCAAATTAAGTAGATGTAAATGCTGTCCCCCTATCCGATAAAATTCGCCTTAGATCACTAAATGTTTCTTTTTGTAATTCTAATTTGGCGATGGTTTCAACTGATGTTGTTGACTTGACTGGGTACAATCAAGTAAACTTACTAAAATCATTCACTACAGCAAACACGTATTTATAGCTCTTTTCGGTGGTAGTTAAAGGACCCAAATGGTCGACATGGTAAGTATAAAGTGGATATTCATCTTTTGGAATCGGATGTAGGTATCCTTCCTGTTTTTCAGCTTTTCTATTTGCCAGGATGCCAGATACACAATTTTGGTAAATACTGCCGCATTTCTCCTTCAGTTTTGGAATGTAGTAGTCCCTTTCAATTAGCTGCATCATCTTTCTGCCAGCAATATGACCCTTATCGTGCTCTGCCTTTATGACATCGTGTTGCATAGTTTTCGGTACGCACAAGATCCTTCTGCCATCGGATTGTTCTTTATACAGGACTACTCTGATCAGCAAATAGTTGTCATGTGGCCCATGTTTTAGCAGTCGGGTGATCAGTTGTATCTTATCGTCCTTCTCTTGCGAATTTCTTATTTTTTGTAGAGTCTCATCTTAAATTACCATTGCCACCGAATTTCTGCTAAGTGCGTTGACGTGTTTCATCTTTGAGTCACTTCGATGTTCAATTTGCCCACCTCGCAATTCTCGGTGAGATCACTTTTTTGCCAATGGTCATTTTAAACGCAGCACAATCTGTAATTATTCTAAAAGGTATAGAAATTAAATATACCCTTAACTTTTCTAAAGCTAACATTATTACTAGGACTTCCAACTCGTAGCTACAGTATCTACTCTGCGCTAAAGTTGTCTTTTTACTGTGGTAATAAACGGGATGGAATTTTCCGTCGACCCCATCTTGTAGTTCGGTTTTAGCGGATGGATTGTAGATACTCAAAACAGTTAAGTTGTTCAAAAGCGTCGATTTGGTCGGCTTGCAGTTCGAAGTCAATACCTTTCTTCAACCAATTCGTCAATGGCACTGCTGTAATGGAATAGTTTGGGATAAATCGTCGAAAATAGCCAGTTAAACCCAAAAAGCTTTGAAGCATCTTGATGTTCCTTGGGACTGGGAATTTCGAAACGGCATCAGTCTTTTGACGTGATGGTTGGATTTTTCCTTCTGATATAATGTAGCCAAGATAGTCTATCTCATGATATAGGAACCTACATTTCTTCCATTTAAACTGTAGTCCAAACTCGCTCGCCACCTGGAAAACTTCTGTCATTTTTTGCAAATTTTCTTCTTCATTTTTTGCCGGGATAATTAAATCGTCCATGTACACCAGCAACACTCCTTGAGCAATCAAGTCCTTGAATACATAATTTATGAATCTCGCAAAAGTAGCTGGAGATGCGCATAGACCAAATGGTACAACTAGAAACTCACAGTGTCCCTCTGGTGTGT
This sequence comes from Tipula vernalis, assembly GCA_958295665.1. Lineage (NCBI taxonomy): Eukaryota > Metazoa > Arthropoda > Insecta > Diptera > Tipulidae > Tipula > Tipula vernalis. The sequence goes on along the minus strand of OY282560.1, from coordinate 147,278,652 downwards.
TGAAAGCAGTCTACTTTTGACTTGCCTCTTCTATTGGGACGTGGAAAAATCCATTTTCCAAATCGAGCGACGGGAAAACTTTAAAGCTGTAGGAGTTGATCCACCAAATCCTCTATTAATGGTAGTGGATATCTATCTATCACGATTTTCTTATTTAACTGTCGATAATCTACACATATTCGTTTTTCTCCACTTTTACTTTCTTTTACTCTAGTAAAATAAAGTATAGTAATCATGAAAATTTTGGACCTTGAGATTTTTAGAGATTTATTTGTTTTGAGGTCCCCTGAGTCCGAAAAAGTGGGTTTCGAAATTGTGTCAGTCTGTCCGTCTGTCAGTCTGTCTGTGTCCTCTCTACAGCCCAGATGGTGTAACCAATCGAACTGAAACTTCAGATTTAAGCTTTTTTGATAAATTGGGAGGTCCCAGTGAATTTTACTCCAAATCGGCTAACCGGAAGTGGCTACTCCCTTGGTCCAGAAAATTTATTTTGCAAATATCTTAAAAAGTATAAGGTTTACAAAAAACTACTTGATACAAAATGTTTCCAAAATTTAAAAACAAAAATAAAAAATAAAAAATGTAAAAAAAAAATTAAAAAATTAAAAAAATAATTAAGAAAAAAATAAAATTTCTCAAAATTCTCTGTTCGTAAAAGAAAGTCGTGTGTTGGCCACACCTCAATTTTTTTATTTGTCAATACTATCGGGCTTGCGAACTCAGAGGTGCTGGGTCGTATAAATCCTTTTGTTAACCAATCATTTAATTGTCTCCTTACTTCCAGCTTTTCGACTTGAGCCAACCGTCTCGGGGATTGCCAAATTGGAATTTCGTCCTTCAAAATTAGTTTTAGTATAACTGGTGAATCCTTCTTTTTATTCGGAGTATGATAGGCTACTAACTGCTTAATGTTATCTAGGCCTTTCAAGCTTCCTACTTCTAGTGTTTCTTCGCTATCGATAAAGTTGCACGATGGTAAATTTTCTTCGGCTCTGATTTTTCGAATGCTAATGCCCAGTTCCGAAACCGTTATTTCGGTTCCCTGCAGAGTATCGCTTCCAATAATGCATCTTGTTTTTAGTTTCTGTTCAGGAACAACGTTAATATAACTGCTATATTCTTCTCCGTCCAAGGTAATCTTTGCCGGAAAACAACCAATGGTTTCAATTGGTGTAATAATTTAATAATGGTGAGCCTAGCTCCCTTTATGTTGTTTCATCTAAAAGCGTGAGGACGCTACCTGTATCGATTAACGCATATATCTGCTGTTGATTAACCTCAATAAGCTTGTGATTATACCTTATTGGTGGACATTCTATTTCGCCTACTTTTACCTCGGGTCCGCTTTTTGGCTTGACTTCGGCACGCATTGGACACTCAGGTGCCTTATGCCCAAATTGTGAACATCGGAAATATTTAGGGCCTTTATCACGTTTCCTGCAATGTTTAGATAAATGTCCATGCTTCCCACAGTTGAAACAGGGTTCTGATCTTCTCGGTGGCCTTGAACTGTTAATCACCTTATTGTACTTGTCTGTTGCTGGCTGAGGATTACCTTCTTTAAATTTCACATACAAGTTCAACTTGTTTCTAAATCCCGGCATATCTGAAGCACTATATAATAATATTTTGTTATTTGGAGAATTGTCTATCCCATATATGTTGTAGTCAATCACCGACACATCCTCAACCTTGCCCAGTTTCCCGATTTTCCGCATTGCAAACACATAATCTCGAAAAGTTTCCCCTTTTCGCTTTTTACGAAAAGCCTTTTTACGAAAAAGCTTGTTCAGTTTGCTACTGGTTGCTAAGCTCTTTTTTGCCGTCTCCGTAAGTGCCTTCTTTGCATACACTAATTTTTGCAAGGGGTTAAGTTTAAACAATCTAGCCATCGCTTCAAATTCATCAAGCCAGTCTTCCACTGCTAGTGGACCGTTACCATCAAATTCTACGAATGATCCCAAAATTTCATTATGGTGAATGCCGCTTTGCTCAGGAAAGTTTTCGTCATCTTGGTTTCGTACCGTTCAGTAGTATCCCCAATGTGATCACCTGACCCATTTAGAATGGTAGTGGAATCACTCTTTCGAAGTTCTTCGTTTTCTCGCGTCTAATTATTCTCTTAATGCTGCTATCTCACTTAACCTTTGTATACCAGATGAGTTATTATTTGTGTGGGTACGTGCTTCATTGTTGGATGGTTCCATTCGCCTTAAACTATCCTCGAAACACCGTAAAAATTCATCTTCATCAATTGAATCCGGATTGTCTGCTTTGCCTTGATGGCTTCTGCCTTTTCTACCTTTACCCATTGATCTACTTGGCATACACTTTTTGTTCTGACGAACACCGTTAGCCGTATTTTCGTTACGGTTATATAAAAATCACGCGATCGTTTTTTTAAATAAAAACGTGGTTACAACCACAATTAATAACAGTGTATATGACCTTCAATTAATGCGTATAATTTTCAGCTATTTCTTTTACTGCATAGCATCAAGACACGCTGATGAATTTTTGTCATATCTTATCACACACACAAAACTTCTGTTTTACACCGTCCAATCACCACACCGTTATTAACAACTTTACAACTGTTCAATTTCCACACGCACTTCTAAACGGGTATTTATGTGAAAACAAAATTAAATTTAGGCTGGTGGATTTCGGTCTCCCAAAAATGTATGGGAATTTTTATTTTGATATATAAATATCTTGTTCATATCACATTGACCGTCGCATAACAACTGCTCTCTTTTCTTGCCGTACCTCTCAAATCAGCTACGTTAACAATATTATTTTTAATACCGTTTATTATGTAAAATCATCAGAGCTGGACTGATAATTAAAAGGCAGCGTTGACCATTGATCAGTCGATCCCACACACACACATATATATATATATATATATATATATATATATATATATATATATATATATATATATATATATATATATATATATATATATATATATATATATATATATATATATATATATATATATATATATATATATATATATATATATATATATATATATATATATATATATATATCTTATATATATATGTATATATCGTGAAAAATACGTCAAATCACAAATTTTTGGAAGTCATGTTTTAATTTTATGATTTTTATATTTTGAATTTGTAGTCTTGATGAAAAAAAAATTTTGTAGGACGTGATTTTTTGTTGTTGTTGTTTAAAATAAAGGGTGTCAAATTTTGAGAAAAATGATGAACATGATGTTGTGTTTATGGCTATAAAAGGAAAAATAAATATCCGATATTTATGAAATAGGGCTAGTTTTAAAGGTAAGGTCATACGGATTACTAAAAAAATATAAAAATGGTAAGTTCTTTAATTTCTTCATTTTCAAATTTCCCCCAAAATTTTATTTTTGAATTTTTTCAATGGTCGTCAAATTTTTTTTTCTTTTTGTTTTTAAATTTTACGTCCTTTAATTCTATTGAACATACTAAAAACTTGCGGTAGCAAAATTTTTCGTTTTCGTGCAAAATACGTTTAAGTGACTCTACCAATGTTGAAAATTTTAAAAATCGAATGGTAGATTTTTGGTCCTATTACAAAAACTCGATTTTATTTAATTTTTCCAGGTTAATTTTTTCATTCGTTTTCTTGATTCAAAATTAAATTTAAAACAAAAATTATGGACAGTAAAAAAATTTATTACAAAACACGAATATAAATTTAAAGATATTTATACGGTTAAAATGTTATATAATCTTCAGTATTTGAATATTTTTTATAAACGAACGAGGGCACTTTTTATTTGGCATTCCTCACTTTTACTCATACTCGAAATATTCTCGTGATTGACTGTTGATGATGTCTCCGGAGTAACAGGTGAATTTAATGAATTATTAACCGGTGATACCTCGTTTTCAACTTTTTGACGATTATTAGTCACCCGGTAATAACATGATGTACAAATTTGCGGCAAACGAATTTTAATATAATCTTTAACATTTCTTAAACTTTTAGAACATTTCAACTCAGGAAACGGCTTACAACACTTTTTGTACCCAACCATTATTACACTTATTATTTGAAATACTTTTGATGTTATTTAAATAAGCAAATGATTTAAATAGAACTTCACAAGTTAAACTAACTAAAATATTAATTTAAACACTAATTTATACCAAAAAATGTTAACAAAAACCTTTGCTTATATTTTATGTTGTTTTACAGACCTACCTACCCCTTCTTTTATAATTAAATTTTTAAATATGCGTCATTTTGTTTCAAAAGATTACGTTACGGTTTATGCACCTGAACGTAATATTTTGGGACGCATTTTTAGGGTTGGAACTAACAAAATAAATGACTCATACCAAAATTTATTTTTTTACTAATAGCTTTATCGGCTATCCCTAAACTAAGTTCCGCCTTTGTTTGGGGAAGGAGTATTGACTGTCGTCACGTTGAGGCTGGGGCAGGGAGAATTTCATAAAAGATGACGTCATGTAATTATAAGAAGTAACTGTTATGGGATATTACATATGACATAATACAATAATTTGCAGGTATATCATTAGAGGCGTATTTCTTTAATATACCACTTACTTCAAGTTCTTAAATGATTAAATCATTGCTCACATATTCAGGTGTGTGACGACTTGTGATGAAGGAGTAAGAGAGGCGGAGTTAAGAATGGCCCAAAATAACTTGACGTAGTTTATGAACGGACTGTTACAAATTGTTTCCTCTTTGTTTTTTAAATTTTCTATTAGAAGTAAGAATATATTACGGATCGACGAAATAATTTTAAACAATTACATTATCAGGTCGAGCGTAAATTAGTTAAAAATTGAAAATAACATATAACTATTTGATTTTGTATTCCAAAAACGAGTAAATCGTCATACTTAAACGTATTTTGCACGAAAACGAAAAATTTTGCTAGCGCAAATTTTTAGTATGTTCAATAGAATTAAATAACGAAAAATTTAAATAAAAAAAAAAAAAAAATTGGACGATCATTGAGAAAATTCAAAAATTAAATTTTTGGCGGAAAATTTAAAAATGAAAAAATTAAACAACTTACCATTTTTATATTTTTTTATTAATCCGTATTAACTTACCTTTAAAACGAGCCCTATATCATAAATATCGGATATTTATTTTTCCTTTTATAGCTATAAACACATCATGTTTATCATTTTTCTCAAAATTTGATACCCTGTATTTTAAACAAGAACAACAACAAAAAATCATTTTCTACAAAATGTTTTTTTTAACTACTATTGAAAACATAAAAAATAAAAATTTAAACACGACTCCCGGTGTCACATACCAAATTTGTGATTTGACGTATTTTTCACCATATATATAAATCGCCGAACACAAGTTGTTTTTTATCAGTGTGTTGGTTTCGTTGATTTTTTTGGTGATATCATACGAGAATAATCGCATGCCAATCTTCGTTATTCTATTGGAACCGAGATGAAACCATAGAGAGAAAAATACAAATGCGAAATAGATTCGAAGAAGAATATTAAAAGCGAGTTGGAGTAAATATCACAAAATATAATTCATTGTTCAATTATATTTTGTGTCCATACTATTTCGCTAGATGACAAGTGAAAATGTGGCGGTGAGCAAATTTCAATTTATATAAATAAATGATTAATTTTTATAAATTAAGGAGTGAGCCGCTACAGGACTCCGCCGCAAGTAAGGTCCCCCTCCTCTAGATTTATGGGAGCGATGTTTTGGTTCTTGCCATTAATTGAAACGGTGAATTATTTTCGAATGCGTCGAATGACTTTAGCGGCCCTTCATAGGGAGCAGATAAACCTGTGCGAATCTTGTGTATCCTAACGAACACAAAATCGCAGTTGGCAAGTGACTGAGGAACAAAAACGTTACCTTGCTTGTCTTGCTTGCTTGCTTGGTTGGTTTCGGTATAAGATTCTGCATTGTGTCATAGAGTTGATCCATAACTGTGATGCTAGTTGGTAAAGGTAAAACAGGATTTTCGACGAAGAACTCACCCGGTAGCTTCATTTTAGCTAGTGAGCACTTCAGATCTTCTTTTACTGTAGCTCGGATTCTCAGTATTACGATTGGTATTTTCGAACTGCCATTGGCTTTAAGGTGGTAAATCGTTGTACGAATACGATGTGAGCCCAAGAGTTTTGTTAACTCAGCAAACAGTTTGTACTCAAACTGCGTTCCTTGATCAGTGGTTTATTGAGGGCCACGGAGAATCGACAGCGAGTGAATAGATCGATACCGGTGAGCAAATAAGTATATCCATTAGATGGAGGAAGTGTTCTTACTGATGGTATTTTTAATGAGTGAGCCGCTTCATATAATTATAATATTACACGAAGTCGTTTTTAAGATCAATGAATATAATTCATAAATTCAAGTAACCTAATTAGTTCACCATGGACACTCAACATGTTTGAGTTCAATCAATAGCATCTATTAGATTCTAGTTCAGAAAAACAAATTTAATTGGTAAGATGATGAAGAGGCTGCTTATTAACTATACTATCAACCAGCTGATTTGTCAGAAATGTGTAGATACATTGATGGATGAAATTGTATATAGTATATCTACATTTTATGTTGCTTCGAGTAAACGATTGTGCATCTAACAGATAAATAATTATTACCTAATTATGTATGCAATTATTTATATAAACATGTGCATGGTGTCCTACAGCGTCACATCCTAACCTAGATACCGAAGCAGGTATAATAATTTGCGATTATCTATGAGCGATTCGCTTCGATTACCTTACAAATCATCAAAAAAACTCGCGATACACATTTTAATCGTGCAACTCATTAAAAATCTCACAACTAATTTTGCGATCTTAAAAATAAAAAATAAAATAAAAATGATTTGGTTTTTTTGTTTTGTTTTGTTTTTATTTTTGTCTTACATTTTTATGTTTCTTCAAGGTCTTTATTCACGCTTCGTTTAACACTAATGACCGATTTTTTGTTTTGTTTTTGTTTATGTTTTTATTTTCATTTTCGTTTGTACAATTTTTCTTCAATTTTGTTTTTAGATTAATCTAAAAGATGTTCATCATTGTTTTGTGACGAAAAAAACGCTTTTCAGGTTGCCGCTGTGTGCATGCATTGAAGTCTTTTGTATAAGTGGATATAAAAGATAAATTAAAAATTTTCTTATGCAAATCTTATTGCAATTGTTGATATTTAGATTTTTTTTTTTTGTTTAGTTTTATATTCGGAAATGATGAAATTCTATTTATTTACTATATACTATTGTATACGATTTATTATACTATTCCACCTTCAACTCTTCATGTCGTATTAGTTGGTTTTTTTTTATGTTTTTTGGGTTGTTGGATGCATGAATCATTTCAAAAAATTATCCGCGTATACTTACAATGTGTTACGTTTATTGTCGCGCGAGTTAAATTTTTATATATTTTTTGAAGGTGGAACATTAATTTTTGTTTTCTGTTATTTATAGAAATTTAAATTGTAATAAATCAAGTCTGAGTTTATTTGTGATGCTGTAGGTAACAGTTTTTCTTAAGTACATGATTTACGATCTCAAGTCATACAATTTTTTTTTTTTTTTTTTGGGTGCAAAGTAGTTTGTTTTTTAACTGTTTCCTCCATATTTCATTTAAGAATTACATATATTGTATTTAAAGATCCAACAAAACGATCTCAATAATAATTTCTTTCTGCGTTTAAATTGGAATGCAATAAGCGCAACCGTAAATTGTGTACCAATCGGTCGTATATAATATGTGTGCGCACAGCTAATTAATTTGTCGAAGACAATAATGTGATATACGAACATAAAATTCCATACCAAAATTAATTGGATAATTTCACCGATATACACAAACTGGATGACATAAACAATTAATCAATTTGAGATAAAAAAAAAATGTATCAATCAAATTGAAAATTGGATTGTTTGGTTTTGTGAAGCGAAATGGTATTTGAGTTATTTCAGTTTGCTGTATGGGATGGAATTTTTGTATTTTGCTTCACTCTATTTATATAGCCTAGAGAACTATATATTTCAACTCATTGTCTTGATTATATATATTGTCCAGCCTCTATATAATCATCCTGCATAAAATATCAACTAACTACCAACCAATTAGTTTTGACTATAATTGATCATAATTCCACACCTTAAAACATCATTACATTCTTCATTTTAATAAAATCTTAAATTATGATTTTATTTTGCCAAGAGAAAGTTTGTTTTTTTCTTATTTCTACTCAGCTTCTTCTTCGTTTTCATCATTATATATTAATTTTAATAATCATATTTTACAATATTTTTAATTGTTATAAATATTTATTTTGACCACATACCGGGCTGAATACATGAATATGTCCTAATGTGTGACACAATGTCTCGTGCCCATTTAGAATATATGCGAGCAGATTTCACCTCATGTACGGTGTATATGCTTACCGCACTGGTAAAGTATATTATACCCAAGAGTACATACAATATAAAGAGCAATGAAGGTGCGGCCACTCATCAACATCATCTCATTATTATCGGATTTAAATTATACCTATTTATTATTTCAATTTTACAAGGAAATGATTTTCATCTCAAGTACTCTATTGTCTTATCCATTCAACAACATAAAAAACAAAACATGCAACATTTTTTTTTTTGGTTTTGTAGCTGTTTTGTTATATATTTTATATTTTGGAAAAGAATTTATTGAAAGGATTACGAAGAATTCATTAATCATTTCAGAAAACGAATAAATAAAAAAAAACGAAAATTCCAACCTCCTCTCCTCAATCATGATCGAAAGATTGTTATGTTACGATTTTGATTAAATAAAATTTGGTGTCTTACATACAAAACGTTTAACACTTTTCTTCTCCTTCATCCCATTGCCTTCTTCTTCCTCTTCATCTTCTTCTTCTTAATATGAATTAGTTTTGATTATTTGTTTGTTTTTTATTATTCGAATAGTTATGTATATGTGTTTTATAAAAAAATAAACGAATCATTAATGATCATCAATATATTGATGCTGATGATGATGATGATCTGTGTGATCATTCATAATCACATTGGGGAGGGAATAGAATAATTTATTTAATTTTTTGTTTTCTTTGTAAATGAAAAATGATTTTTTATTCAAAACGACCTTAAACCGATAACCTCACTTAAGAATAATGTAAAGTTTTTGTTTTCTGTCTTAAATCGAATAGAATTGAGCTTTTTTCTTCTTTTATATCTACACATATTGTTTTGGATTATCATTTTTTTAGATGATGTAATTTATTGTGTTTCAAGCTACAGCGCAGAGAATATAACAAATACACATATTATATACAACAATATTGAAGTAAGAAAAAAAAAACACTTTGCATCGAAACTCTATCAATAAATCTAAGAAAAAAAATTGTATAACGGAATTTATGTATAGAATGGGTATGAGATAGAATATTATGTTTTAGAAACACCTGTAAATTGTGATTTATTAGGCGAAAGATTTTAATTTTGCGAAACACATTTTTTCGTGTGTGCTTTGATTTAAATTTATTTTGTTAATTATATAAGCGGTCAACAGCTTAACGACGAGCGAGATTAGCAAAATAAATTAGATTAAGATTTGTTTGTGATGTTGTGTGTATTTGCTTTTGTATCTTTTTCAATATCGTAAATACCAAAACGGAACAGTGCTTAAAACAGCGTTGTTTGAATCGGGAGGTGCATAGTTTTTTATGTCAGTACAACAGGCTGCCATTTGTTCAGGTGGTATATGTAAATATATACATATAGCCGAACGTCCTCTATTTTCTATCTCGCAAGGTAAGAAGTTGCATAGGCAAATTGCGAAAAATTCGAATTGCCTCAAGCCTCAATATGAAAGTTAAACATTTAAACAATAACAAGTAAGTTTTTAAAGTTTTAGCAATAATGGATTTAGGTTGAAGAAATTAATGAAACATATATTAAAGGAGTGTAGGTACAGTAAAACTCTGTTACAAAGTACGGTCAAGGGACCTGAGCGAACGTTATATCGCGGGTATACGTTATATCCATGATAATTTATTTTTACACAAAAGTAAATCCGTTCGATGTATAAAGGGCGAAGGTCGGAAGGCCGAATGTGGAAATACCGAACGCCAAAGACCGAATATCGAAAAGCCGAATGTCGTATGGCCGAAAGTATCGAAATGTCGAATATCTAATTGCCGATTGGGTCGAAAGGCCGAAAGTGTTGTGAATCTCCTCCAATACATTCGCCGATTCTACACTAACACAACGAATTAAGCTAACCAAAAACACAACTTGAAACATATGTGCTGTATTTAGCTGTAGAAGCGTGTGTACGCACTTTGACAATTGTGTTCCTGGATGAAAGAATAAAGAAACAACAAATGCAAAAATATACGGGATTTTGAATTTTCTTATTTTTTGCACAAATATTAGAGATGCATTTGTTTTTATTTTGGCTATAAATTTCTTACTGTTAGAAAGATTATACTTTCATTTGTCTATTGTTATCATTAATTTAATTTTTTTGAAAAATGGACTTACACCACTTTCAAAAAATAACAGCTCATTTTATGTTCTGATTTTTTTTTCTGTTTTTTCGGGAGAGAGGTTTATGTAAACAGTTATGATTTTGCATAAAGTCACATAAATAGAATTATAAAAATTTATAATATTATTTGTTTTAATGTTTCACTATTTAATAATCGTATTATTTAATAAACAATCAAACTACAAACAATTAAAAATTGCAACCTCGAATACTGAATAATTAATATAATTTTGTAAAATTATTTGCAGTGCTGCAAACAATTTTACAAAGGGTTGGCTACCTTATCTAGAAAAAAATAATACAGAAATTGAAAATCCAGAAAAATAAAATTCACTCAGAAACACAATTATCAAAGTGCGGCCCAAGTTAAAATTAAAATTCATAAAATGACCTTAAAATTTGAGTTTTTCCGTAAAGTTCTTAATATTTATGGTAATAAAAATTGCTTCAACCTTTCAGACAATGATCAAAGGAATTATATCGCTCATATCGCTTCTACGGATTGTACCACAAATGTTTCAAATTATTTTGAGCGAATTACGGATTTAATTCTTCGTTAATGCTTCGTCAACCTTGCAGACACATATGAAAGGAATTGTATCGCTCGCATCGCTTCTTCTGATAGATGTACCACAAATGTTTCAAGTGACGGCAAAAGTCTAAAAATGCCTATAAAATTGATTTTTTATTTATTTTGAACAAAATATTTTTTCTGGATTGCTTCTTTAGTAATTTCTAGATTTGTTTTTCGGGATTTTTTCTTCTGAATTTTCAATTTTCGATTATTCTGGATCTTACAATTTCTCGATTTTTTTTTTCAGGCAAATGTATTGATCCCTTTTACAAAATCATATTATTTATTCGGGATTCGAGGTAATTCGGGATTTTGATTTCGAGATATTAAAATTTCAACATTTCGAAATTCAAGGTTTAGAAATTCGAGATTTCGATTTCAAGATTGTAATTTCGATATAAAGTTTGTCGAGATATTATATCCAACCCATTAGGGATAGTGCTAAAACTTCGCAGAAACAATATATTGAATAAACCAACTATCGAATAAAATTTTTGATTCAGTTTCATAATATCGAATATCGCTGAAAAATTTCTCGAATTTTTTTATCTCGAAACACAAAAAATTCAAATTAAAATCTTTTGTTGAATTTAAGAAGAAAATATATTTTTGGAATCACTACATTTGCCCAAAAAAAAAAAAATCCAGAAATTTTGAAATCCAGAACAACCAATCAAGAAAAAATCCAGAAAAAATATTTTGTTTAAAATAAATGAAAAAAATTAATTTTACAGGCAGTTTTAAACCTTTTTCATTAATTGAAACTTTTGTGGTACATTTATCAGTAGAAGCAATATGAGCGATACAATTCCTTTGATCTGTGTCTGCAAGATTGACGAAGCATTAATCAATTTATCACGAATCCAAAAATTTTGTAAAATTATTTGCGGCGCTGCAAAGAATTTCACAAAATTATACTAATTATTCGGAATTCGAGATAATCCGCGATTATAATTTGGAGATTTTAAAATTCCGATATTTCGAAATTCGGGATTTTGAAATTTGAGATTTCAATTTCTATAGAAGGGATATGTAAAATATATACATATAGTCGAACTTCCTCTATTTTCTATCTCGCAAGGTAAGAAGTTGCATAGGCAAATTGCGAAAAATTCGAATTGCCTCAAGCCTCAACATAAAAGTTAAACATTTAAACAATAACAAGTAAGTTTTTAAAGTTTTAGCAATAATGGCAATAAGACACATCCGTTGTGAATATTATAAACAACAAGTGTGCCCAGTGTCGTGCGTCTACGCCTATATTTGAAAATTGTTTACACAGAATTGGCGACAATAGCATGGACAATAGTTTTCGACGTAAATAATGTAGAATATTTATAGATAATGTAGAAAACTGTCGTTTTTTTGATGAATATAGTTCCGAACTTATGGGAAAATATTACATCCAATAAAGCCGGAATCGATAATCTAAAGGACGGAGGCCCGAAATCAAAGATATATTAGGTTTGCAGTTAATAAAAGAAATTAATGAAATACATAGTATAGGAGGTACAGTAAAACTCTGTTATAAAGTACGGTCAAGGGACCTAAGCGAACGTTATATCGCGAGTATACGTTATATTCATGGTAATTTATTACACAAAAGTATATCCGTTCGATGTTTGAAAGGCCGGATGTAGGAAGGCCGAATGTGAAAAGGCCGAATGTCGTATGGGCGAATGTATCGAAAGGCCGAATGTCTAAAGGCCAATTGGGTCGAAAGGCCGAATGCGTCGAATGGCCGAACTTGTGGAAAGGCCGATTGGGTCGAAAGGCCGAAGTTTCGGATCAAACTTATTTGATTGAAATCAATATTTAAAAACCATTAAATAATTTGAAAATACGTGCTAATAAATCCTGTGTATGTAACATATTAATGTAGAGATAGTGCTAAAACCTCGAAAAATCAAAATATCGAATAAACATAATATCGAATAAAATTTTTGATGCATAGTTTTAAAATATCGAATTATAGAATATCGCTATAAAATTTCTCGGATCTTTTTATCAAGAAACCCAAAAAATTCAAATTAACCTTTTTTTTAATTTAAGTAGAAATTTTTTTTCGGAATCATTACATTTCAGAAATTTAAAAAAAAAAAAATCCAGAAAAATATTTTTTTAATGTAAATGAAAAAATTCAATTTTTCGCGATCTCCTCCAATACATTCGCCGATTCTATACTAACCCAACGAATTAAGCCAACCAAAACACAACTTGAAACATTTGTGGTGTATCTATCTGTAGAAGCGTGTGTGCACGCATTTTGACAATTGTGTTACTGGACTTTCGTTTTTGGGATTTCTTTCCTGAATTTTATGTTCTGATTTTTGTTGTGTTTTTTCGGGAGAGAGATTGTTTTAATATTTCAATATTTAATAATCGTATTATTTAATAAACAATCAAAGTACAAACAATTAAAAATTGCACCCTCGAATCCCAGCGCCGCAAACAATTTTACAAAATCATATTATTTATTCGGGATTCGAGATAGTTCGGGATTTTGATTTCGAGATTTTAAAAATTCGATATTTCGAAATTCAAAATTTTGAAATTCGATATTTCGATTTCGAGATTGTAATTTCGATATGGCGTTTGTCGAGATATTATACCCAACCCATTAGGGATAGTGCTAAAACCTATAATAAACAACAAAATATCGAATACAATTTTTGATTCAGTTTCATAATATCGAATTTTAGAATATCGCTGAAAAATTTCTCGAATTTTTTTATATCGAAACACAAAAAATTAAAATTAAAATCTTTTGTTTAATTTAAGAAGAGAATATATTTTTGGGATCACTACATTTTCCAAAAAAAAAAAAAAAATCCAGAGAAAAAAGTTAGGAATTACCAGAAAACCAATCAAGAAAAAAATCCAGAAATAGTATATTGTGTAACGTGTAGGAAAAACGATGTATTCCCGGACGAGTATGGAAGTTGCTGGGACGAGGCGTCAGCCGAGTTCCAGCAACCATAAGAGTCCGGGAATTATAGTTTTTCCACGAGTTGCACATACGATTTTTTCTCTAATCGGCAGTATATCAGATTATCCATTTTATTCATTATATTCTTTAAAATACGCAACATTTTCCAATTTATATTTTCAATAGATTTCACTATCAAAGTTACCTTAGAATTATAACAATCGCGTGCGCTGTCAATTTTACTAGGCAAGGAATACTTTCCAGTACTGTTATTAGGCAAGGAATACTTTCCAGTACTGTTTTTAGTAAGTTGCCTAGCAACGATGTAGTGTCGGGGAATACTTCATTTTGCTGACAGATAACAAACCAGAAAACTGACGTATTTTATCCGATTTGAGAAAAAAATATTTTTCTCCGATCGTAGGAAAAAATATATCTTTCTGTTTTTTTTTCGAAACGAAAAGCTCATGATTCCAGTATGTGGTATTTGTTGCTAGGCAACAAGTAATAATAGTACGAGAATATTTTTTCTGGCCTAGGCCGGGAATATTAACGGTTATCGTACAATTAGTACAATTATTGAACATTGGTGGATTAGTAGTATCGCATCCCAGCATTGTTGTTGATATATTGCTATTAAAATCATTAACATTATTTGCATCGGCTGTTTCATTATCCGTTGTATCAAAAATCTTATGAGCAACTTCAATTTTATTGATAATGGATTCATCGATGTACCCTTCAGCAACAGTCGATGACTTCCATCCTCCAAATCTTTTTAAGCATGTTAAATCTGCGCCATTATCAACTAAAATTGTCGCAGATGAACGGCGGAAACAGTGCCCTGTGTATTGTTTTGCGTCTGGCAATTTTAAAAAAGTAGCAACAATTTGTGGCAGTTTACCAAACTGATGTATGCCAACTGCTTGTTTGAAACCTTTACCATTTGCATATTTAAAAAAAAATGCAAAGAATTGAAATCTTTTGTGGCATTTTACCAAACTGATGTATGCCAACTGCTTGTTTGAAACCTTTACCATTTGCATATTTAAAAAAAAACGCAAAGAATTGAAAGCTTTTGGATATAGCTATATATTTTCTGTAATATTCTAAATAAGTTTCGTTTACGATAAATGATCGTGGTTTATTTGTCTTGTTATTCGGGATTTTAACTAAAAGTTTAGATCCCAAATCACTAGTGTCAGTAATTTCTATGCTGGCTAGTTCATCCCGTCGACAAGCACCAGCGATTCCAAAAATTAACGCAACCTACAAAAAACAATCATAATATTACATACAAAAAAATATTGCAGTGTGAATTGTATTTTATCCGAAAACATATTTGAATTTAATGTGTAAATACAAATAATAATCGTTTTAAATACCTACATGCTAACTTTAGTAACTAGGAACGAATCATCTGAAGCTTCCAATGAATTGTTTAACATATTCCATAGTTAATATTTTAGATTTCTTCGCTTTATATCCGTCGGATTTGCGTTTCAAAAAGACAAGTAATTTTTGGTATTTTGCAATATCCACATTATTTTTAACCACTAGCATCGACCTGATCATTGAGTAGTTTGACCATAATGTGGATGATTTCAATTTTGTAGATAAATCAGCGAAATACGCTTATAAGATTACGCGAAATACGTTTATAAGCATTTTCGTATTTTTCCTTCGATTTTTGCGGGAGTAAATCACATGTAGCTGAATTAGCTGCTTCCACTATATCCGGCGGGGTACAAGATAAGGATAATTCGCTTTCACTGTCCATATTCCTTAAATTTCGTTCACACGTTTTTTATAAATCAAATAGGTACACAAACTTGACAACTTTTGAAAAAAAAAAAAAAAATGTATTTATGTCTTATGATGTCGTGGCTAACTAAGCAATAATTTTTGTTATTTTCGATTTTTTACTTTGTTTTGATTTCTTAATATGATAATTAATGAATAATACTAAAAATTATTTTGGGTTTATATTCGTTTTAAAGTCCGATCGGAGAAAAAATAGTATGTACAATTCGGAGGAAAAGTTCATTCCCGGACTCCCGTGGTTGCCGGACTCGGCTATCGCCTCGTCCGCCAATTTCCACTATCGTCCGGGAATGCAGTACTTTTCCTCCTAATTATACAATATACTATTGTTTAAAATAAATGAAAAAATTTAATTTTACAGGCAGTTTTAGACCTTTTTCATAACTTGAAACATTTGTGGTACATTTATCAGTAGAAGTAATATGAGCGATACAATTCCTTTGATCTGTGTCTGGAAGGTTGACGAAGCATTAATCAATTTATCACGAATCCAAAAATTTTGTAAAATTATTTGCGGCGCTGCAAAGAATTTTACAAAATTAGATTAATTATTCGGGATTCGAGATAATCCGCGATTATAATTTAGAGATTTTAAAATTTCGATATTTCGAAATTCGGGATTTTGAAATTTGAGATTTCAATTTCGGGATTTTGATTTCGATATGACGTTTGTCGAGATATTATACCCAACCCACCCTTAGCTGGTGTCGACTTTTTTTGTATCATAACTGGTATACATGGGTCAATTGACCCGCATTTTAATTTTCCAATTTTTTAATGAAAACTCTAATGCAATAAAAATACATTAAAAATGACTTATTTAGCATTTTGTTGGTTTAATGGACTTTTGTTTTTTTTTTCAAATTATTAGTCATTGTTGTTTTTTTTCAAAAAACTAATAAGGTACTTCATTATTTTATTAAAAAATATTATCACATTCAAATTGAAAATTCAGGAAATCAATTCATAAATAAAAAATATGAAATTATAACGGAAAAAAAAAATTGAAAAAAATTTCATTTCTAACAATTTTGACAGAGAGTCAAATTTCATGTCCCGCAAATAAAACCTTGACAACAAACGCATTGTTTTGTCGTCTTGTTATGGGGATGTTTTGAAGGAGGTTCTGTAGTAGGTGTGATTGGCACTAAAACGCCTAACACTCTAGATAATCCCTATTCTATTTCTCTAGGCGTTTTCGGTATATTAAGTCGTCGATTCCGATGCGGTGCGAGAAGCGAATGTGCTAATTGCTTCAAAAAATGATTTCTTCTAATTGCTCGGTTATTTGAGAATAATCCGTACAATATAAAAGAATTAAATCCTGATGCATCTAATATTTGAAAAAATACTCGCATTGGTCATCTTCTGGTTCTGCGACTAGTCGTATAATTCGCACAACGTTGGTCAAAAGAATCGACGCCTCCTTTTGTCTTATTGTAAAAACTTATAATTTCTGGTTTTCCGGTTACGTTGTCAGTTCCACTGGAATGATGTATCGATGATATTAAAGGAACCACTCTTTTTACTTTCTTTTACTCTAGTAAAATAAAGTATAGTAATCATGAAAATTTTGGACCTTGAGATTTTTAGAGATTTATTGGTTTTGAGGTCCCCTGAGTCCGAAAAAGTGGGTTTCGAAATTGTGTCTGTCTATCTGTCTGTCAGTCTGTCAGTCTATCTGTGTCCTCTCTACAGCCCAGAAGGTTTAACCAATCGAACTGAAACTTCAGATTTAAGCTTTTTTGATAAATTGGGAGGCCTCAGTGAATTTTACTCCAAATCGGCTAACCGGAAGTGGCTGCTCCCTTGGTCCAGAAAATGTATTTTGCAAATATTTTAAAAAGTATAAGGTTTACTAAAAACTACTTAATACAAAATGTTTCCAAAAATTAAAAACAAATAAAAATAAAAAACTAAAAATTAAAAAAAAAATTTAAAAATTTAAAAAAAATTTAAAAAAAAATAAAATTTCTCAAAATTCTCTGTTCGTAAAAGAAAGTCGTGTGTTGGCCACACCTCCATTTTTTTTTTTGGTACATATGATATAAGAGTAAGGTTCTTTGTAAAACCGTACATGGTCGATCCGATCTCTCTAGCTTTACTCGCTTGAAAAAGTACGGGTATTTGGCGTTTATTCTTTTTTATTGTACCGACATAAGTGAGATTATTTTTTTTCTAATTCTTCTACCAATTCAATTGATGAGAAATAATTATCTGCAGTTATATTTCGATTTATTCCCTTTATACAGTCACTCAGCCTCAAAACGGAGATGGTGGGTTTACTATATTAGGATAAAGCTGCACTCACTCCAAGATTATCTGAATTTTTACCACCATAAATATATCCGTTGCATCGGTTAGCATCATAAACTTTGTACCATATTTGGCGGCATTTGAAATTGGCACCTACCGCGAAATGAAGCCAATGTTTCGTCGATACAAACATATGTGCTGAGACTGTAATTTTTTTTTGGTAATTAGAAATGAATTGATTGAATAAATCTGATACAGTTACTTTCGGATCTTGAATAACTCTTTCGCTCCTTTCATTTGGATGGTCTAATCGAAGACATGATAAAATAAAATCAAGAAACGGTTTATGTTCATAGTGAGCCGAAATACGCCGCTTAGAAACAGGAGCCCAACAAAAGTGTACAACTCAATATCATCAATCTCTTCTAAAAACGATAAAGATGTATTTGTATACTTCGATCTAGCTGCTGTCAATTTGAAATTCGTCCATTTTAAAATATTGTCTTACATATCTTTGTTGAATAGACTTCCCTGTGTTACAATATTAAAAGCACGTGGCCGTCCACTTCTAGATGGCCCTTCTCTTGACCATTTGAAGCGATCCTTTCATGACATGAGACTCATCATTGTCGCTAATATGGTCTGATAGTATTGTATCATCGTGTTCATCTACTCCATTATTGTCTTGTAGATTCTACGTTAGTTGCTGAAATTCTGCATCCTCAAGGCCAAAACATTCACCATCATCTTCGCCATCAGAGAACATCGGGCTTATCGGTTCAACACAAGGCACATAAGCTATTATATTAAAAAAAAATAAAATAAAAGACTGAACAACACAAAAGAAGGTTTTAATATTTAAGGCGATTTACTATTAAACATTTTTATACAAAAATTTTGATAAAAATATAATTTTTGAAAATTTTCATTCATAAATAGATGAAAAATTTTAATCAATTTCGACACAAACGGTCTTTCGACACAATCAGCCTTTCGACTTTCGGCCTTTCGACATTCGGTCTTTCGACACATTCGGCCTTTCGACCCTATTCCAGTAAATCCATACAAATTTCAATTTGTTTTCAATTTAACAAAAGATGTATGGCAAAAGTATGGGGAAAATTCCGGAAGAAAATTGTTAACCGGGTAAACTTAATAAAAGGGGTACGTTAAAAGGAAGTTCTACTATCTTTTATTTACATAAGCACCGACGTTTCGGTAGCTTTATTCCAAAAGATTGATTTTCAAAATATTCCAGTATTAAATAGATCTAAAAATAATCATAAAAAACAAAAATGGTGCAGTTCTAAAACTTGACACACATATCCCTAACCAGAACAGTGCGGAGCTAAATGTGGCAACAAATATTATTTTTTATGTAACTAAAGATGTAAAATAGCATGCATTTTTGAAGTTTCTGCATTTTACCATCGTGATAAAAATGTTTGTAGAAAAAATTTAATACGCAAGGTGTTCGACACTGACATATTAAAGGAGTTGAAAGAGGGCTAGATTTTAAATAAAAAATGCTATTAATTAAATAAATGGTTTTTATTTTTATTATCGAATCCTCCATTTTCCAGAATTTACTAAAAATAATTTGTTTTTTTTTCAATTTTGGCCATTAGACCAGTTTTTTTACATTTTCCAGAATTTTTTTAAATAAAAAAAGCATTTTTGGATGTAGGGCAGGCCTGCGAAAGGTGCCCGGGAGTTCAGGATTTTTGCTACAAATAGTAGAGGCTCATAATTTCGCATGTTTTGGCTATATCAAAAAAATTAAATTTTTTTTTTAGTGCACATTGAAAATGAGTGACGCGAACGAATTTTACAAATAAGTAAAAAAATTGTTAAAATAGTGAAAATCACAACAATAATTAATAATTTTAATTCAACAAAAAAAACTTATTTATATCAGTAAAACAGTCGGTAAAAGCAATTTAAAACAAGTTGCTGACAAAAACCGGGAACAACTATAACATAAAATATGAATTAATTAATTAATTAATTAAAAATCTTTTTTTAGTGAGTCTGAAAATTGAAAATATTTTTTTGAGGTATGGGTATCAGTGGTTAGCTAAACCGTAGATGCCTTATTAAGGTTAAGGAGTATGGTTTATAAAAAAAGTGTACTCTAAATTTACTGCAATTTTAGAATCAATAACAAAAAACTTTTCTATTCTTAGTTCGTAAGCCCTGGCCAAACCATAAAAATGTTCCTTGGGTTTGGCATATAGAAATATTTAAGGATATATTGCCAACGGACCTAAGAAAAGCTCCGCGGATTTGGCAGATACGGATAGTTAGACATAAGCATCCTCTTTAGACAGCATATAGCCACATTTCAATTCGAAGAAGTAGGACCATCGGTTGACCTCGAATGATTGTTATTTCATATGACATATGAAATTTAAGGGTTGCTTGTATTGATAAATCATTCACAGGTTTGCTCCGCAGGTTCGACTTATATAATGATATTTAGATAAAGCCATCCTCTATATGGACTACATCTAGCGATTTTTCCATACTATAAATAGGACCATTTGTTGGTTATCTCGAATATTGGTAATTTTCATAAGATAAACTGAGCTTTTGAGGTTCATTTTATTGAAAATTCGCCAACTCATATAGAGATATTCCGCGAGTTTGATGTATAATAATAATTAGATATAACGAAGACGAAATAGGATCATTTGTCGGTCAGTTTGAGTGTGTGGATCCAAATCTCCCGGTTTATCGGTTATTTCTTGTTTTTTTTTTTCTTTATTTGCTTTACTTGTATTGTATTGATTGATTGAATATCGATTTTTTTTTTTTGTTATTTATTTAAACCCTACAACTCGTTCTTGCCGTTTCATATACAGTGTGCGAAATAGGACCATACTTTAAAATTTAAAGGCCTTTTTTTTCTTTCTATGAATTGGCAAGCTTACTCACACTCTACAAAATATACGAAATTCGTTACAGTTCACTATGTTGAAGATTGGCCAATTCACAGAGATGTTCCGCAGTTTTGACGTATAATGATAATTTGATGTAGGCGTCCTATATAGTATTCTAATACGATGAAATAGAACCATTTGTTGTTGATCGCAAATGTTGGTAATTTTCATACGATACTGGAAATTTTGAGGTATACTTTATTTTATTGAAATTCCTAGTGTAAAATATCTGAAAATACTCATAAATGTGAGCTCCCATCAGTGGGAAACGGACAGGTATAATAATTCAAGAGAATAAAATTTGTTGGGAAAACACGTAACGTATCAATCCACAAGAACAAAAAGTAGACATAACGCAATAGACGAAATAAAATTTGATATTAACAATAAACGAATCAAATAGGGATTTTAGTTTTAACAACGCCGTGAACTTCAACAATAATATTAGTGAATTAATATACGAATCAATCAAGTACCGACATGAATTTGGCAAATTTTCACTATGAAGACTTAAAAGAACAACTCAAAATACAAAACTTAATAAAAGATTTAATGGAGTTTTCGGAAACACGGTAGATCTAAAGTATTTCATTAGTGAAGTCGAAGCCGTAGCTAAATTAGTTAAAACACTAATGCCGGAGCCCACAAATAGGAAAGAAAAAGAATTAATCGAGAGCATTCAATTAGAAATAGAATTAATCGAGAGCATTCAACTGACTCGAATGCTATTAAAGCTTCCCTAATTGAAAACTAAGCCGATGAAAGATTAAAAATAGCACTGATCGAAGACTAGACAAGGGAATTTATCAGTACAGGACTACTATAATGAAATAAGTAACATACAGACACAAGTGAAAGTCTAGTAGAGAAACATTTGAAACACGTTATAGCAAACCTGAGATGCATGGCACGACTACTGAAACAATACAGGAAATTCGGACGAATAAATTGTCACCATTCCAGTTGCCTACCTTACATAATAATCCACCTAACCAAAACATCAGTAAACCTATTAGTAGAAACGGGAGCAGATCAGTCGTATTTGAGTCCTAGGGTTTTATTTTAAAAAACAACAATAGACTAACAGACCTCTTACAAAAAAAAAAGTGAAATATTATACATTTATTAGAGACACACGACGTTTTTAGACAACTGAACATAGGGATTGACCTGAATCACAGAAAACTAAAAACACCAAGTGGCGAAATAAAATTAAAATTCCATAAATCAGGATCCAAAATATAGCATTAGCAAAAATTAGCTAACACACGGATAAAGGAAATATTTAAAGATTTCAAAGAAATATTCAACGAATCTGAGAATTTACCATTTGATCAAACACCATATTAAGCTAAATGACATAGCACAAAAAACAATACAGGTGACTAGCAAGCCAATCCAAGGAAATTCAAAAACACATTCAAGCATTATTGAAAGCCGGCGTGTGATCAGGAAAAGTAAATCACCGTAACTGCCCCATAATTTTAGTCAAGAAAGCTGATTACATAGATCGAAATAAACGCATGGGTCTATTGCAACATCTTTTCAGAACTTTACTTAAAAGCGGCTTCAAGTATTAATGACAGAGCATTGGGCAACCACTTCGCCAACCACATTTCTACGGTGGATGAACTGAACATTCAACAAATTTATAGGAAAGTGCTGCCTAGTATATATGGATGACATAATTATCTGTAGTAAAGACAGGGAAGAGCACTACGAACATATCTATAAAAACCAATGTTTGCTATACTACAGAAAGCAAACATACGAATACAAGCAGAGCCTTCTAGAGTATAGAGCCATAATCTTGATGACGTATTTTTTAGAAGCTTTTTTAGTGGTATAACTTTTCACTGATTTCCATAGGAATCCATAGTAAAAATGGTGTTTTTTAGCTTCAAGTTTTTAGTTTTTCAATGCAAAAAGCAAATATATTATAAAACGTTTATATAAAAGTTTTCTACATATCTTTAAGAACAATGTACAAGAAGGCTATTGGTAT
Source organism: Tipula vernalis (assembly GCA_958295665.1). Classification (NCBI taxonomy): domain Eukaryota; kingdom Metazoa; phylum Arthropoda; class Insecta; order Diptera; family Tipulidae; genus Tipula; species Tipula vernalis. The sequence goes on along the minus strand of OY282560.1, from coordinate 147,255,557 downwards.
TAAGTAAATATTAATTGCAGAAATATTAAAACTAAATTATTTCTAAAATATATTTTTTCGAACTTTCATTTTGAAAAATACATCAAAGTTGGCTCTGACAAATTAAAATGATACTTGCTAAATTTATCTTTAGTCTTATAGTGTACGTAAGATGTCTAAAATGATTACAGAAAAATACGAAAAAAAATTATTTAATCGCAAAATTATCACACGTTCCTATATTTTGTGAATTTGTTTTGCTTTTCCTACAATTTTTGAACTTAAAATTTCCCCAGGTGGTAATTTTTGGTACGATTTTTCCAAATTTTTACGGCCATCACTGCCATCTATGTTTTGTATATTGACTTAATGACCAAACGAATCATAGTAAGCTTTTATTTCAATTTGACCAGAATTCTGTTGTTATGATTTTTTTTTTATATTTTGGTTTAAATAAATCAATTATTACAAGAAAATGAAAACGATTTACTTAAACGATATTCATGTATGTTGAAATTCAAACATTTATGAAAGTATTTCAGAAATCATAATTAAGAATTTGTAACGTTTTCATTTAAAAATTTGTCTTAGGAAAAAAGTGATTTCCCATATGTTTTGTGTGTTTTACTATGAAAAGTTTCGTTTTTTCCTCGTTTCTAATTCCCTTATAAAAGCTCAGATTTTTTGATTATGGCTCTGTAAAATACAGGGTGCTCTGATACAAGCCGAAAATGAAAGTTATTGGAAAAAGGAGCTTTAATTTTTTGGACGCATATACTAATATATGCTAATTAGCAAACCCCTACTGGAGTAGCCGGAATTCAAGAAAAAATTGCGATTATTATTTAGCAACATTTAGACTGGTTAATGAGCTGCATGGAGAATAAAATTTCCTTAATTTGATGTCTAGATCAAATACAAAAAGGACGTACATAATTTAAGCGCACTACCGAGACAAGTATAATTTCTAACAACAATAGCGATGAGCGATTTCAACACGCAAATAACGTTTCTCATATAAGCACAGGCCAGATCTGAAGAAACAGCGAGAGAAACTAAAGGAATAATTAAATGTTTAAATTAACACTTTTCGCTACCTCAGGAAATTTTGCAAATTTTAAAGAAACATTTTAATTTACTCATCACGTGACTACAGCACAATTAAGCTCTGGATACGGTTAAGTAGAACGATTAAATAACACAACGAGAGAACTCAACAGGATAAAATTTAAATCTTACGACAGACGAACCAATAACAGATTCTATATTATTATATAATAACACCGTACATTCAGCGACAGGACACACCTACAAAGAGCACATCTCATTATCCAGAAACTACCAGATGACCTCAACAACGTGGGAAGATAAAATCGATCAAAAGAAGCGAGCCAAATAAATTAAACGTAGCGTGGAATCTGACAATATAAAGAAGCTAGCAAAACGAATGTGCACAACAAACACCTTAAACGCAATTGCATCAATTCACGCGCGAAGCAAGGAAATTAATCATAACAGGCTAAGCAATTAACAAAGACATGTTAGGCACCTTTCATCTTATGGCAAGCAAGAATGTACGAGAGTAGAACCCAGTTCCTGCACGATAACTTAAACTCCATAACGGAGCTGGAGCAAATAGGGGGATTTAACAGCACAGAGGTTCAACTATTTTTCAAAATCAGAATTAGAACATTAATCAAGGAAATGGATACACTAAACAAAACAATATCAGCCCTGACTCCAAAAATAAGACCGAAACACGGAACTCACGTAATATTTGGCGAAACCAACCAAGCTGAGACTGAACTTACTGATAAAGTATTAGAAGGCATACATACAAACGAGAACGTCATCGTAAGGCCCCTGATATAGTTTTCAAGCATTTGGAATTTCTTTCATCGATTTTTGGATCTCGAACAACGTTCCACAAAATACGAGGAGGAAACACTTTATTAATAGATTGGCCTAATCATTTAACATTGCAGAAGAACAACTTGATTTCAACTTATCTAAAAGACACAGCTACACTGGAAATTGGTAATTTCTCAACCTATTACGGTAAAATTTGAGACGGTGCGATGGAAATAGGATTCTGAATTGGTTTTAAGATGAAGTTTGGAATAAAATTTCTTAAACGATTATTGGAGGAAAGGAGCTTGTCTAAAATGATTTTTTTTTCTCGATAAAGTTGTTTAATGGGAAATGTGATTCTAAAATGGTTTTTGGATGAATTTCTGAAATATGGCCATTACTCAACCGACTATGATGAAATTTGATATGAGCGTTGGAAGCAGTGCTTTGGAAACTTACTGTTCTGACAGTAAATACTCAGAAAACATACCCTAAAGTTTAAGGCGAAGGATTGGCAAGAAAATTTTCTGATGGAACCTGAATATTATTACGGAGAAAATTTTGATCGTTTAGCAATTGAAATAGTATGTTTATACTGTCCTAAGGAAACCTCAATAGTTGCATGATTCACAGCAACCTGAATAGGCAACATTATAGAAGCTATACTGACATATTTCTCACAACCTCGTCCAAAAATAACTTTTGGCTCACACATTTTATTTTATTCGTTGGCGTCCAAATGCATAATAATCGGCTAGAAATAGCTAAGTTATATTCTTATTGACTATATTACAGAAATTTATCCAAAAACCATTTTTGAATCCCATTTCCAACGCACATGTCAAATTTGATCATACTCGGTTAAGAAATAGCCAATCATTAATCGGTTAAGCATCCTAATTGGCCATTCATATAATTTGCAAAGGGTTCAATTTGAAATGTGAAAGGTTCAATTTGGAATTTAAAAGGTTCAATTTGAAATGTATAGGTTCAATTTGGAGTATGGAGGTATGATTGTATGGTGATATGATGATACGACGTTATGTTATGATGGTGTGAGGCTATAGTGATATGGAAATATAATGGTGTGATGGTACGATTGTATAATGGTATAGTGGAACGATGTTATGGCGGTACCATGATATGATGGTATATATGATGGTATGATAGTGTGAGTTTATGATAATATGGTGTTATGATTGTATGATGGTACGATGGTTCAATGTTGTGATGATATGGTGGCATGATGGTATGAAGCTGTGTGGTGGATTGATGGTAAGATATACATCATAGTGTGATGATGGGGTGGATCGACGTCACTATGGTACGATGGTATGAGTGAATGTTGTTTTAATGGTACAGTGTCATGATGGTAAGATAGTATAATGGAATAATGGTTTGATGGAACGGTTGTTTATGATAGTACCGCGGTACACATGCCGGTATAATTGTGCGTTGCTATTATGGTATGATGGTGAGAAGGGTTTAAATTGAAATTGAGTTGGATTTGAGAGAAAAGTTCGGTTAGGGATTAATTTGAGGTCGAGTTTTGGGTTTAGTGGGAGGTTAAATTGAGTTGAGTTCATATACGCAAGAAAATTTGATTTTGGCGACCACTGAAGTAAAAAATGAATTCTTTCAGATTTTTAATATTTTATTATTTAGTAACGTTATCAACTCATATTAAGTTATATTTAGTTTATCATTAGATCATTAAATACTACATGTTTACGTTCCAGCATTAAAATGCATTATGTTGCGAACAGCCGAATATTTTAATCCATACAACTGGATGACAAACACTTTTCAGATTTTTAGTATTTAATTTAATATCTTCACTTCGAAAAATTAGACAACAAATAATTTTTTGTTGCCGCTGTCAAAATAAGTGAGTGAAATCAATTCAAACGGTTTTACTTACTTATTTAAGATGGCCTCTGTGTCACTGATCTTACTTCTAAGATATAAATCGTGATTGTAAGATTCATTTGCAATAACGATTCCAAGTAGCTTATTGAATGTTGTTACTCTCTTCGACTACGAACGATTTTTTTAAAAGCACCAAATTATAAATCAGCAAATTCTGAGCTAAAAATCAAAAAACTGCGGTTCGTGATACCTCTAAAGGTAGGTTGCGCGAATCGCGAGTTTTTCTAAAAATTGATTCGTATTCGGAAATCTAGTACCGTGATATTCTATTTTCGAATTTAAAAAATCAAATCGCATAAACTTCATTTTCGTCTAATGCGAATTTGGATCAAAATTTTGTTCGAAAGTAGAAAATATCGTTCGACAACTATTTTCATAATGGATTCGATTTTTTTTTGAAAATCTACCATACATAAATCAGCAAATTATGACCGAAAAAAATCCAAAATCTGCAAATGTGCTCCGATTGAGATTCTTGATATTTCTAAAGATAGTTTTTGGGACATGTAATTACTGTGCCAACGCGCATTTAGATTGCTTGATTATTTCTATACATTTCATAAAAAATTCAATTTTTGTTTTAAATCCTTTGGGTAAATAAATAAAATTTCGTTACAGAAAAAAAATTAATTGAATTTTGTGTGGTATAGTTTAAAGGCATTCACAATGAAAAACTTTTTACTTCTATCTTACAGGTTTGTTTGAATTTCCTACATAAAGAACACAGATTTATTTTCGTTTTGTTGGAAATTCAAAGAAATTTGTAGATGATGGGGAAAAATCCCTTTTGCATTAGGCCCTATCGGTATTCGAACCCGGTACGTCTCAATCCAAACGCCGCAGCTTTAACCTTTCCCCCTTGTGGAAGTGCAGTTCACCAAAGACTAGGTATTTACCTCATTTTAGTGTTGCCGAAGGTGCAAATAGCATTGAAAATTTGTACATTAATTCTCCTAATCGTTTTCACTTTAGTAGTACTTCTTGAATATTTGCGTTGCAATGATTCCAGCAACTAATGAATTTTCTTTATTGAAAGTTTAAACTCTAACGTTTTTCCTAAAATTTTTGAAGAACTATTTAAATGATTTTGTTGATTTTCCTAAAGTCTTGGTAAGGACATATTAACCTAATCTAAGCGTAGTAGCGATTAGCAAACTAATCCAAGCGTGTGAAAGGAGTATTAAAAAACTTTCTCATATCTCAGTTAAAAAAAAATTCGAATTGGCAATTACTAGTATTATTTTATCTGCTATAATAAGATCTGTGAATCCAAATAGTCACCTGTTTCACTTTATATTATCATTTCATTAATTGTCACATCGATAAAAATCTCTCGCATCTTCCATTTAATTTGTACAAGCGACCAAACCAAAAAATTTGATCTTTGACAACTGTAACTACAAAAAACTTAAATAAAAAAATCCATAAACTTATATTTTATTATCTTAATTAATTTCAACCGAAAATACTACAAATAAAATAAAATAAAACTATGTGTATATATGAACAGAAATAAGAAAATTTTCTTTAATTAATTTCTTAACCAAATAAAAAAAAAAGCAAATTAAATCATAAATTTATATTTCCCATAAATTTCATTTTATAATTTCGACAACAACAACAACAAAAAATGAAAAGAAACGAAACAAAAAATGTCAACAAAAATTAAGATTATAAATTTCAAAGAATTAAACATTAAAATTATCCAAAATAATAAAAAAAGTGTCCTACAAAAAATTAAAAAAAAAAAACGCGAAGATAAAATAAAGTAACATCTTAAAGATATTTTACGGTATTATATTGTTGTGTGTTTTTTTTTTTTTTTGTTAATTTTCGTATATCGCTTTTATTGCTTAAACGTCCAAGCGATTCACACCCACACATGATAATTAGATTTTTATTTATATACGAAAAACAATGAAGTCGAACGACTTAAAATAAATTTTTTTAATTTTTTTTTATGTTTTCAACTCGATCATCATCTTGTAGTAAGATCGCGATCATTTCCACGTGAATTGTGACGTTATAAAAAATACAAGTTGCAATCTTGAAGGTTTCCACGCTCGAATCGTATCGAAACCAAAAAAAAAAAATTTAATGAACTCAACCAAATCAGTGCTTCAAAAGGGTAAAAAGAGAGAGAGAGAGAGGGAGAGAAAAAAACAGAAATAATTGAAACGATCGAGAATATTGTGAATATTATGTTTACTGAGTTACCTAATGAACGATCGATTAACTAATAGCCGCAGCAATATGATATTTTGAAAGCGAAACAATTTTAATGCACTACTAATTGACGTTAATTTTAGTTTTAGTTTTTTTTTGTCATATAATTAATTATTATTTAATTTTAATTTAATTATTTATAATTATTAAGTAATAATTGGACGATAATATAATTACAATCATTATGTAATTTTCAACAATTTAATTTGATTTTTTGTTTCGTTGCTTGTTTGCAAAAAAACTGTAATTGCAAATCGATTGGTATATTATCGGTTTAGTGAGATCGCGCGCATACAGTTTTGTATTTTTTTTTTTTTTCAATGGGTTTGTACATATAATTATATTATTGTAATTCATTGCCATATTTAATTGAATTTAAAAAAAAAAAAAAAAAAAACAAATGGTGGATAATAGGTTAACCTGCGTGGAATGTCGCACTGCGATCATCTACATTATATATACACTACATATAAAGATGAGCGCAATATCTATTTTAATGCGTTCGTATATATTTTCTGCAGAACAACGGTCCCATACCGTTTCGCATTGTTTGCAGCAGTTGTAACAAATAACATTATAATTGGCCGGTTTTTCTGTTTCTGCACAAGAAACAAAAATTAAAAATAAAAAATAAAAATAAGTTATGATAATGAGGGTGAATGAATGTTAAAGATTATGATTGTCATAATTTAAATGATCATATTGCACACAAAACGAAGACTATTTTTTATTTCTTTAAGATCATCATCATCAACATCAACGTTTTTTTTTTTTTTTTTTTCAACGTTTTGTGTCGTTTCAAACACAAAACCAAAAACATTTTATAATTTTTATAATTGGAATTTTTTTTTTTTCAATTTAACGAAAACTAGAAAACTAGAAAAACTTATTCACATTTCGAAATAAATAAAATAATAATAAAGAATAAGAATAAAATGGTAAGAAAAAAAAAAGATAGGGAGATACATTTATATAGATCACAAAGCTAATAAAAATAACAACAACTTAAATTATTATTTTAATTGGATTATATGGTTAAAGAAAAAAAAAAAAGAAGCATCTTAAGATACCATCTTCGTCTTCAGAAACTTAAAATTGTATACATAAAAATAAAAATTGTGTTTACTGTAAATAAATTTTAAGTTTATATTAACTGAATTTTTTTTAAAAAAATTTTATTTTTATTTATAAATTGTTAGAATTACGTATTACGGAATGCCGCGGGCGTATTTTTAAATTTTTTGTATATGCGATGACCGTTTAACCTTAAATTAACGATGGTTTTTGGTTATTATTAAAAATTTGGACGGAGAAATTTTCGATAATTTTCTAATATGCGCTAAAAAATATGTACACGCAATTTACGTTTTCCCAGAAATGTTTGATATCTACATCACCTGTGACCGCAAAAAATGTTTTACTGTACCTTTATGTAAAAGATTTAGGCGACGAACCTAATATGGTATAATGATTCCTTTTTTATGCTACGGGCCTTTCGATTAATTGCGGTTGAATTTGTGATACAAAATTAGGTAAAATAAAGTTTGCGGGTGTGTTGGTGTGAGTTTTAATGTTACCTGTTCCCTCTTTTAACACTCCACTATATTCGCAAGGTTAGGTTCACTACACGTGTTTTACACTGCGAATTACATCAATTGTTGTTTTGGTATTTGTATTTTATTCACCAGCTTATCGATTATTTAATTATTAATATTTTATTAAGAATTACAGATATAATCAAAGCGTTGCTTAATTTGCAGCCATCATATTCCGCCGTTTTTATTCGCTCTGTCTTCTTCGTTTTACTCCTGATTTTTTAATCCGGTCATTTTAGAATAACGTGGTTTTAGAATACCGTGGTTTTATCAACCCAGTAAACCGAAAAAGGTGATGCCAATTTTACTTGCATCGACGGTAGTGTTGCCGCCACACTATACTTTTCCCAGTGAATGCAGTGAACGATAGAAAATTATCGAAAACTAGCCGGCCTAACGATGATTTAGTTTGTTCAGTAGGTTTGGGACGAAACGTTACTCTTCCCTTAAGTGACCTGCGTGTTGTTTGGAGCGTAGTGTTCGGTTTGGTTGGCGCTTCGTTCGATGTATTTGTATGCTTATCAGCTTGCGGCGCCTCTATGAAACAAGGTTTAAGCCGGTTTATTGAAACCGTTGATTCGATACCTTTGACCAGCAGTGTGAAATATTTTTCGTTGCGTTTGACTACCGGAAATGGTGCCTCGTATGGAGGTTGTAGAGACTGACGAACTGCGTCTGTCCGTAACAGCACGAATTCGCAAGTTGACAACTATTTAAATACGATAATTTGTTCTTTAGCATGTCATGATGTCGATGATGGTTGAATGTCTTTAAACTGGTCCCTCAACTGTGTGACGAAATCGAACTGACGAATGTTCCTGCTTGGTTGAATGAAATCCGCGGGTAGTCGTATATGTTCTACGTAAACGAGTTCTGCTGACATACTTTGAAAATCGTCCCGGAATGAGGTTCTCAGTCCGAGTAGTATTATCGGTAAAGATTTTGTACACTGGTTTTCAGCGATACACATTATTGCGCTTTTAAAACTATGGTGACATCGTTCGATTATGCCGTTGCATGCTGGATTGTAAGCAGTTGTTCGTTTGCGGTGGAATCCAAGTGATTTGAAAAGTTCATCGAACAGTGTTGCTTCGAACTGTGCACCTCTATCAGTGACGATGCTCGATGGCACTCCAAATCGGCTGATCCATGTTTTGATTAATGCATCAGCTATGATTTCTGCTCTGATATTCGGAATTGGTGTAGCCTCTGACCAACGTGTATAGCGATCGATCATTGTCAAACAATTTAATTACCTTCGATTAATATCGATGTGGATTTCGTCGAATCGTTTATTGGTCTGTTCGTAAGTTCCAGTTTTACTTCTCACGTGTTTCATAATTTTACACTTTTGGCAACGTATGCTTTGGCCAAAGAGCATATTGCTTAGTTCATCGCTGCCCACACGAATTTTTTACTGATTTGCGACATTGTTGCTCCCCGAAATGTGACGAATATCCGATGTATATTGTGCTATAAAGTCTAAGTGTCGGCGTTGTCTAGGCGATGCTTTTTCGAGACGTTGACGTAGTGAGAATGTCAGTGGTTTACGGTCAGAGAATAGAATGAATTCTCGACCTTCGAATTTTTAAAATGTTTGGTAGCTGAATAAGCGGCTAAGAGTTCCCTGTCATATATACTGTAGCGGGTTTCGGTATCACTTAGCTTTCGCGAGTAGAAGAACAGTGGTTGCCATCCTTTTTGTGTCTGTTATTGCAATACTGCTCCTACTGCTGTATTCGACGCGTCGACGAAAATTGCAAATTTGGCATTTGGAATCGGATATGCTAGCTGAGTATACTGCGCCAGCTTTGTTTTGCACGTTTCGAATGCTTTGGTAGATCCCTCGGTCCAATTTATTCCTTCTTCTTCTTTCGCCCTTTTAACAATTCGTATAAAATCCCCTGATTGTGTGCTGCATTCGGTAAAAAGATTCGATAGTAATTTATTATCCTCAAAAATCGAAGAATGCCGTCTTTTGTAGTTGGTCGTGAGAAATTTTGAATGGCTTCCACTCTGTGTTTATCAGACAACGCATGCCGCTTGCGGTGATATGAAATCCGAGGAAATATATTTCGTTCTACATAAATGCGCACTTGTTAAGTTTTATGACTAGTCCCGCGTCACTTAGGCGATGGAAAACAATCCGTATGTGTTTCAGATGCTCTTCCGAGTTTTGTGAGGCGATCTGTAGGTCGTCGATATACGGAAACACGAATGCCAGATCTTGAAATATTGCGTGAATCAAACGTTGGAATGTTTGAGCCGCATTACGTAATCCGAACGTCGTCCGGATGAACTGAAACAATCCGAACGGAGTGATGATTGCGGTTTTTCCTATGTCTCGTTATTCGATAGGAACCTGGTGATACGCACGGATGAGATCGATTTTCGAGAAAATCGTGCATGACTCGAGTTGATGTGTGAAATCGGTCACCCTATAGTCACCACATAATCATCAGTTTCCGTCTCCTTTTTTTGAAATATGGAGCGGACTTGCCCAATTGCTCTTCGAGGGTCGACACACCCCTTGTGCTGTCCAAGTTTCAATCTCAGCTTTGGCGATTTTCATCTGATCCGCGTTTAACCGACGTACTTTTGCATGGCATGGTTGACCGGATGTCTCGATACAATGTGTGATGTTGTGCTTCACAGAATTTAGATTTGTCGATTCACGATAGTTACTATCTTGAATTCGTCTAGAAGTTCCAGAATCTCGGGAAGTGTTGAATCGGGCTTTATTGTTGTAATGCCGTATGAAGGAATTTGAATTGGCTCTCCTTTGACGTCGAGGCTCGTGTTGGGGTCGATGAGCTCGTTATTTTTAATGTTGACCAATGAACCGAAATGTGATAGGATGTCAGCTCCATGAACTTCCATGTCAATGGTCTACGAAGACCTATGTTGAGAGTGAGGTTTTTGCAACCGTATGTATCAATCGTTGTAGCGTTCGCCGCGAACAATTTAAATGTGGACGAATTGGACTTTTCGGGGTTTGTTGGTGGTATTACTGAAACCTCGGCGGCTGTTTGAGGTTAGGCTCCGTCAATTGCCGCGTGAAGTACCGGTTTTCCGGATTTGTTGTCGGTTGGTTCGCTTCGTTGAAGTAGCATGGTTTTAGACACCTTCACGCTTGAAAACCATATTTGTGATGATACCAGCAATTCCGAAAATTCCGACCGAACAGTTCTTCCACTCGTTGTGTTAGGATGTTGATCTGAGTTGTTAAATTGCTTTGTTGTGCTCTGTCGTCGTCTCGTGTCGAGGCTTTCAGGTTGAAAATACTATCCGGTTTTTGTACGTTGACTATTTTGTCTGCAGCGTTTGCAAGTTTCTGAAGGTTCGAATCATCCATGCAAGACAAAATTTCTTGGGCATGTGTTGGGAGTCGCTGTAACCACAGATTTCTTAAAACTGGCTCAGTAACCTGATTAATAGATAGTATTTCCATTTCCCTCAACAGTTGAGATGGTTTTTTATCGCCGAGCTGCAGTCCTGATAGGAGTCGATCGTCAATTTCAAATTGTGCTTCCAACTGTGTAAACCAAATTTCTGGGTCGTCTCGATTGAAAGGTACGTATTTTACTGACACCTTGTAGACGTTAGTTGTCCCAACTATTTTAGATTTCTCCGCACTGTTGTTCTCGTCGTCACTCATTTGGGAATCGTTAAAACTATTAAAAAAAAATATTTAAATCCGAACTGGTACTAGGCGTAATTATTATTGTTGTGCGAATGATTTTATTGTTTGATCACATCGGAGTCACCAATTTGGATGTGTTGATGTGAGTTGTAATGTTACCTGTTCCCTCTATTAACACTCCACTATATTCGCAAGGTTATGTTCACTACACGTGTTTTATATTAATCCGAAAATGAATTACATCAATTGTTGTTTCGTTATTTGTATTTTATTCACCAGCTAATCGATATTCGTTTTATTCCGCCGTTTTTATTCGCTCTGTCTTCTTCCTTTTTTCACTCGTGATATTTTTAACCTTGTCATTTTAGAATAACGTGGTTTTAGAATACCGTGGTTTTAACAACCCAGTAAACCGAAAAAGGTGATTCCAATTTTACTTGCATCGACGGTAGAGTTGCCGCCACAAGGTGTCTGTATGTATTATTAACTTGTTCCCTTGTAAACACAAACTTCCCTATCTTACTAATTGAATATATCACCAGTAAACAACAAAAACAAACGACGTGAAAAACTTTTTAGTCCTAACTTTATAGTGGCCGCTTATACCAGTCCATAAACCAGAAAACTATTGTTTTAAATCGTTGTTAAATTTGAATTTTCAATAGTAAACCATTAAATCATTTACTTTTTAAAACGATTAAAACGGAATCCCTCAAATCACTATAGGAAATCTAGAGTTTCGCAAACAGAATTCTAGGATCTCGTTTTCTGTATCAAAAGTGTGACCGGGAAACCCCTGAATTTCCTAGTTTTCGGCCTTTTTATTTTTTAATATATCCTGTAACACCTCGATTTAAGAGACTAATGGGGGGTTGGCCTGTCTCTTATTTCAGACTATTCCTTAGATTCCAATGCAGACAATTTGAATATCTCGCATAGCAGTTTATCCATATACAACCTTTCAGTCAAATTCAGGCCAATTAGGAAAGAACTTGACCGTTTCTCAACATGTTATAATGAAATTCGGCATGCACGACGGAAATGGAATTCTTAAATGATGATTTGCATAAAGTTGTGGAAAATGGGCAATTAGGATTCCTTAGCCGTTTCTTACCGGGTTGTGTTGAAATACGGCATGCACGACGGAAACGGGATTCTAAGAAGAGTTTTAAATTAATTTTTGGAATAAGGCCAATTAGGAAGGAACTTGACAGTTTCTTAACCTATTATGATGAAATTCAGGATGCATGATGGAATATTGGATTCCAACATGAATTTTAGATAAAGTTCTGGAATAGGGCAAATTATGAAGGTACTTGGCTATTTTTTAACCAATAATGATGTTATTAGATTTTTATACGATAGAAATTGGATTATAAAATGGTACCTAGAAGAAGTGCTGGAATAGGTCAGTTAAGAAGATACTTTGCTGTTTATTAACCATCGATAATCCCGATTTGTATTATGAAAAAGTGACTCTAAAGTGATATTTAGAAAAAGTTCTGGTAAATTAGTTAATTACGACACCAAATCGGTGAAAGAAACTAACCTGTTGCTTCCTAATTGGCCTTATTTCAAAACTTCATGTAAAAATTATTTTCAAAACCAATTTCCGCGGTGCTTGCAGAATTTCATCAAAATCGGTTTTTCCCCAAATCCTTCCTAATAACCTATTTCCCAGAACAAAATTATTTTATTTGGATAGGGCTCTTTATTTTTGTTTATTTAAGCTTGAGCATTTATTCTAAATTTTGAAGATTTCAAAAACAAAATTAATAACGTTACGATCCCGTCAAATTCCATGCTAATTTCTTTAGATGTTAAATCTTTATTTACAAATGTTGATAGCCAAGTTGTACGAAATATTATCAGTCAAAATTGGAGAAATATAAAGAATATTTCTAAATCTAAATTAACAAAAATTCAATTTTTTACTGCTTTAGATATCGTTTTAAACAATTCGGAATTTTCTTTTCACAACAAAATTTATAAACAAACCTTTGGCTCCCTTATGGTTTCTCCCATAAGTCCCATATTACCAAATTTAGAAATGGAAAATTTAGAAAATTCAGTGTTAAACTCTTTAGACTTTCAACCTTTATTTTACTTTACCGATAATTAAAATCTATTATTTTTTAGAAGCGTTTAATTCAGCAAATAATAGAATAAAATTTACTTTAGAAAAAGAAGTGGGTAACAAAATTGCTTTTTTGGACATTTTGTTAATTCACGAACCGTCAGGCAGATATATAAATTTTCATCCTTGGCTCCCCATCACTTATAAAATTAACACTATACAAATTTTAACCCAAAAAATTATAAAGCTTTCCGATACTAAATTTCACAAACAATATTTAAAAATTGTAAAAGATGCATTAGTGCTTAACCAATATCCCGAAAAATTAATAAAAAAGGTAATTTGGAAAACAAGAAATTTTCATAGAAAAACTACTATATTTTTAGACCAGAAAATGAAATCACAAACTTTTTGGCCATTCCATGTATAAAAAACCTTTATGAAAAAATAAAACGTCTGTTCCAGAATTATAATTTCAAAATTGTGGGATGTGCAGCCACAAGTCTAAATGGAAATATTTTTTCCAAAATTAAGGACAAGGTACCTTTTAAAAAAACAATCAAATGTGGTTTACCAAGTCCGTTGTAATTGCAACGCTACGTATAGTGGACAGACAAACCAATTTTAGGAAAAGATCGATCAATAAAATAATTTGGTTTAAATATAAAGAATTGTTTCAATATAAATAAAAATAATTTATTTTCCAGAACTTTATGTGAAAATTAGAATCGCATTGGCGTCGTGCGTGTTGAATTTCATCATAATAGGTAAACAAATCACCAAGTTCCTTCCTAATTGACCATATTCCAGAATTTCATCTCAGCTTAGAATCCACCGACCAAATGGCACAGTGGTTAACCCTGTTGCGATTGGATTGGGAGGTACCGGGTTCGAATTCCGATGAGGCGGAATGCAAAAGGGACTTTTCATCATTTGATTAAGGTCGGTGATTACGACGATCACAACAATGACCCCTGTTGAGGATGCAGAATTCATGGGACGGTAGAATGAACTGCAAAAGAGTTGGGAGTGCCTTGAGCCCCAGAAAAGATTACATAGATATTAGAACATAAAAAAAATCCCATTTCTGTCGTGCATGCCGATTTTCATTATAATCGGTTAAGAAACAGTTAAGTTCCTTCCTAATTGGCCATTTTCCAGTTCTTTATGCAAAAATCATCCATATAAGCAGATTGAACTAAACCTATTACATTCTGTTATGTTCTTTTGTCGCCTTCGGTGGTACATTGAGCAAACAGATTTCTACTGTATAGTCTTGGCTTGGCTCCCCGTGATACTAGCTTTTCCTTCAAAGGAAATTAAAGCCGTTGGAAGAGGATCTTATAAAAAGGAAACAATTCGGAATTTGGCATATTTATGTTCTACATACCTTCCAACTCATTCTCTTTTGTTTTTAATTATCGGGACATTTTATATGCGCCATCTGTACTCCCTCTCGAATCAGATAGATTACTGTGATTAAATAGGTGTGTGCTTTGTTAAATTTCGGTTCAAAATATTCCTTAAAAACTACTGTTCTGCTAAATTATTTTTATCAATGGATTTAGCAATAAATTTAATAGTTGGCTGTGACTTCATAAAATGAATTTAACTTTTCTGATCTGGCTTCTGAGCATCAACTCCACCGAAATTTGGAAAAGGAAAAATAGGAGGCAGTCAGTCGTTCTCGTACACAGAAAATGAAAGCGTGAAAACGAAATAAAAAGACTTATGAGAAGTTAGCACGAAATTTTCATCCCGAAAAGTTTTTTTTTCCAAATTTGGGTCTCGGCCAAAATTTAAGGAAATTTTCATTCCATCCAGTAAAAAATATTCAAAACTCTTAACCAAAGGTATTCATCCCTAAAATTAATTGTAAAGGAATTGGTTGAAATTTGACAGCATTATAGTGAAATAAATATTTATTTATAGTTCCTTTGTATCCAATAGTGACACATTTATAGTGAATAAACACTAAGCGGTCAAATTTTAATTTCTAAATATCTTGCATCAATCTCAGATAATTTACCTAAATTAAATTGCGTACAATAATCGACTACTTAATTCAAATACAATTGAAAACCCGAGCCTCGTTAAGAAATCACGCATTTTAAGGGTAAAATTAACCACAACTTAAAATACTTCAAATAAAACACGATCAATTTCGAAACTTCTTGGGCCGATCTCAGAGATGTTCCCATGAAATGACGTATGGTATTTGACTTCTTAACACTTATGCAATTGTTATTATATGGTTTTCACCTCATGGAGCTGTTGTATATTCCAGAGTCTAAGAATTAGACTGTACGTTTACATAAGTAAGAACTAAACGGTGCTTTACTGCTCATTAAGTTGATGGATTGACTCACAAATAGTATTCGTTTATCTCTCCAATCCACCAAGAAATATTAGAACTCACTAATCGCAATCAATGGTTAAACGTTGAATTTTTAAGTAAGCTTGCTGATTGTGTCTCTAGAGGCATTATGCCGTCAATTCTGAAAACATTTTACTTACGGTGTAACGGTTTAAAATGGCTGCAACAAACCGAAGATTTATCGATTTAATCAAACGGCACTAACTTAGGAGAAATGGATGCAATGGAAAAAAGAAGCAAAGTGGTCAATCTTCATGTAGTAACATGCATTACACATAATTTAGAAATTTTTCGGAAAGGTTTCAAGCATTAAAAAAATTCAAAGAATTATGGCCTGGATTCTTCGTTTTATTCATCATATGAAAAATTGTAATATTCAGAGTTGGAGCCCTAAATTGCGAGGATTTGAAGAAGGGATTATGCAGCCTTATAAGAACAATACAAGCAGAGTATTATGCTTCGGGGACCGTACACCTTCTTGAGGTCTTCAAATAAATTAAAAAATCTATGTAAATTAATAAGTTATTCTCCGTTTAATAAATCTCAGAGCTGGTGGGAGACTTGAGCATGCACGTTTACCATTTGAAGTCAAACATTCAGTGTTGTTATCGTTTAGACAAAACTAATAGAATTGATTAGCAGAGATTATCTACTTTGCTTATCAACATCTTGAAACAGAAGTACCACATTTTAGATACAAGGAGGTGCCTGGACCGTTTTTTATTGGCCACCCTCTAGTAATAATGCCGCAACCAGATGTAACTCACCACAAGCAATCAACAGTGCCTCCACGGCAGAATCTACTACAAACGAGCCAGCACATTTAGCGGTGATGACAAAGAGAGTATCTACTTTTTCTTCAAGGCAGATCAATAGAAGTACATTCCGTTCTGTTGCCACAAATTGACCCAGCCGAATCAGTCCTGCTGGAATGATCATCATGACATCAGCCCTAAAATACAAAGTCTAGTTAAATATCAATTTGTAAACTTATCTGAATCCAATTATAATTAATGCTTTGTGCTTCAGGTCGATTTGTTTAGGTACATTTGTTGCGCACCTTTTGTGTCGCGCAACATTGGTGATGTCTGTGTGATTACTGATCAATGATCATGAATGGATTGGTGCGTCATATCTTTAATATTTTGTATTAACAGTTTTGATTCATTATTGATTTACATTACCCCTCATTATTATTGATTTTTTTTTGTTCTCCTCATCGACTAACACCGATTGTGAATTGGTTTTGGCTTATTAGTTGTATGAGTTGAGAAAAGCGATTGGTATTGTTGTCAAGTGAGAGGATAATGATTAAATGTTAAATGCTGATTGGTACAATGTATCGTTATACATAATCATTGGTGCACGAAAATATGAGGTGATTTTGACCATTTGTTTTGAAGAGAGTATTCACTTGTTTTCTTTGTGGACCATGTATTGGTGCTGTTGGGATATGTGATTGCATTATAGTGAGGGTGAAGAAAATTCGTGTAGGGAAATAATAGAAAAAAAAAAAAAAACGTGGGACAGTCAAGTCTGGAGTTTCAACCAGAAAATAATAAAAAAAAATTGTGAAGTGAATTATAGTGATCGAAGCTTTGAAACCGATTAAAAAACTTCAAAGTATTACGAAAAAAGTAAAATAAAATTGGATGCCTGATAAACAGGATACAATTGATATAAAAAATAATTTAATTAAATAATTAAGAGGTTCCTTTGGGCCAGTTTACTTTTTCAAATAAGTTTTTTTGAAGTGTTCTATGTTAGTTGTGATAAGATTTTTTTTTGTTGTATTGCCTAGTGGCCAAATGAACTTGATAATTTGAATTGCCTGATAACCTAATAAATAATAAAAAAAAACGAATTAGTAATAATAAAATTTGTATAATAGCTAAATAGGTGTTTCACTCGTTTTATAGTGCAATAGTTTGTTTGTGATTGTGATTGTGGAAAAAGAAAAGAACATTGGAAAATTTGAATTTTTAGTTACCTCTATTATTTAAATTAAATCCACAAATTATCTTCGTATAGTGTTCTAACTTATAAGCCATAAAAGTGAAACAGTATAAGTGAACGGTACCGGACAAAAGATCGGTTTCCGTTAGAGTGTCTTGTGCGGGTGAGATTAATTATCGCCTGACCTTCAAGTCAAGCGTGACTTGGACGTAGCGATGGGGTATCTGCGACGTAGGAGCAACCCCCATGGTTTAGACTCTAGAGGTACTGTGCTGTTCTTGTTTTTTTTTATGGAAGAAAAAAGAAGGAACAAAACCAAAACACTTTAATTTTTACATGTGAGCCGGTCTTGGCTGTTTAATGCGTGTTCTGTGTTTGGTTTTCTTCTTTATATATTTTTTTTTTCTTTCCACTTTATTATATTGTTCAAATATATAACGTTTTTTTTCAGCATTACCTATTGTGCAATCGCGTGATCAATCAGTGTCAGTTAATGACTTTCAATTATTGTAGACAGGGTTACAGTTGCGGAGCACATTTTATGTTTTCTTCTTTTCGCTTCGTTTCGGTAAAATTCTCTATTTGCGTGCTTTTAGTTGTCGACATTCTTTTTCTTTCCTTTTCTTATCAGTTACGAATTGAGATTAGTATGAGTGAGTAGAGTGGGGGTTGTTGTGGATGCTCGGGGTAGGGTTTTCTTTGTGCTGAGTCGGTCTTTTCATGCTCTACAGGTCGTGCTGTTCGTTCTCATGTATTAGGCGTTTCTCAAGAGTGACGGCGTTCGCCGCGTGGAATCATCGCTTTGATCATCTTAAATGAAATCCAGGAAAAAGCACGGAGACATGAAGAAAGGCTCCGCCAACATGTGAACATTGAGGCAACTCAGCTCCTAAGCATCACAAATTTAGTTCGCAGACTTAAAAGAACCAAACCTTTTGAGCTGGTGTGATTGTCAGTTTAAGCAGCATTATGCTGATCTAAAATCCACAACAAAGATGTGGTTTACATCAATTTACCAAACACTATGGAATGCCAATGGGAAGAAGCCATAGATTAATTTAAGTTAGTAAATTAAGTCAGAAACAAATTGCTAATTAGTCCAGGAGACTAGATTGTAATTACTAAAATAAATAAATAAAATTTATTTTAAATTAAAAAAAAAAAAAAAAAAAAAAAAAACCTAAATCTGCCAAGTATGCTTTAAAATACACCATTATTCATATACGGTAAACTTGTTGAAGATTCCATATTTAAACTTTAGTGAATGATCAGTGCAAACCCATTGAACAAAGCTCAATGGCGTCGCTTTGTCGCAATTGATTAGTTTGAACCTAATAAAATAGAGCGGTTCTATTAGACGTGGACGCTATGTTGACCGTAAAATCATAGCAGCTCATTGCTTGCAAGCATTATGTAAAATTTTGTTATTTTTTTTAGTAGCGACCGACAAATTTTCGTTACATCGGTTTTACGGATTGATATGAAAGGACCGAATGTCGAAGGACCGAATGTCGAAAAGCCGAATTTCAAAGGGCCGGATGTGTCGAAGGGCCGAATATCGAAGGGCCGAATGTCGAAGCGCCGAATGGGTCGAAGGGCCAAATATGTGAAAGGGCCGAATGTCGAAGATCCGAATGGGTCGAAGGGCCGAATTTTTATTTTTGTTTTGTTTTGTTTATAGAAATATAATTTTTTAAATTTGCTATTTTGAATCTAAACTAATTTCTTATGAATTTGTGTATTTTATCGATATAAAATATTGCATTTCAAAATGTTGCAACTACAAAATCTTGCAATTATAAAATCTTGCATAACAAAACCATTAGAAAATTCGACAAAATTGGCAGAAAAAATATTGTTTCGATTTTGCTTTCAAAAACTGATTTTAAAATGATAGAGCTTTCACTAGCTAACACATAGGGGTTAATTTCCCAAGCTAATTTTTTCAATGAATTCTTAATTTTTCCAGGTATTAAAAATCATTTGCTGATGTCTGGTAGCTAATATTTTACAAATATTTATGTAGTTATTAATCCCTGTATTAAGTTTGCTGAAGTATTTATGTTTAGATTCATATCTACACAGAGATAAATTTATTGGAGGACACATTAATTATATTAACACGTGGATAGTGAATAATCGTTTACTATACAACGACAGTGTTTTCTATATAATTTGTCAATACTTTAGTACTAATCTTGAAATTTTAGGCGCAAGAATAATTTTTATTATATCTAACATTGATATTATACCAACCCATAACTTAGGTAGTGCAAAAGAATATTCGTGTACTATAAAAGGAAAATGTAAAATAAGGCAATGATTTAGACTTGCGGTTAATCCCAGATTAGTTGGAATTTTTTCTAAGCTTATATTTGATAACAAGGACTTCCGATATAAAAATCTAAACAAAAACGTTTGAATTTTTTGTTGATTGTCTCAATCTTAGCAGTTTTTTGCTCAATACATTTTTTCAAAAATGCTCTCATGGTGAAAGGTGCTGTACCTTCTAAAATGTGCTACATTAGATCGACACTGGGGTTCTTAAAAATATTAAAATATCATATATCATTTAAAATGCAGTATCTTTTAATGCATTTAGATTCATTAAAATCTAGAAAGGTTTTAGCTTTACTATTTTGAAAAATTCTGCTATAGTCTGCAGATGATCTTAACATGGATATGTTTTCTTTTCAAGTGTATTGTGTCCCGAATAATTTAGTATTTTGAAAAGTAATTCCTTCGACTTCGAGGATTTTAATATCTACAACGATAGATTGAAGTACATTATTAAAAAAATAAGAAAAAAATAGAAAAATTCTTAGAAGCGAAATATTGATTTTCACATCGCTCATTTGCTACAATAGTGACATAACTCAAAATGGTAGTTTTTGAGTTGTGTTTGGGTTATAGCCCCACACAAGCGTGTTTAGAGGTAGTATAACCCTGTGTTTCTATCAATATATTATTAGATCTCTAAATTATACCGCTATGTGATTTTAAAATTATTGTCGAAAAGTATTACATCTCAATATTTTTAAAAGTGTTGCCTGAACAAAAATCATTTTTGAGTTGTGTCATTGTTGCATGTGGTATGTATACTCGCTCATATAAGAATCCACAAATTCAAATACATAACTCACATTTGAACTAATTTCGCACAATCACGTAAAACTAATTCTAATAAAAAAACAGGTTTCTAAAAATTTTCTTTCTCAAATCAAGTTTCTTTCTCAGTTAATATACACAGAACTAATTTTCGGAGAAGCCCGTACGTATTTTATATTCACACAATTACGACAATTATTGATTTATTTATGGTTATTTATATGTACAATATGAAGTCCTAATTTCTTTATTTATATGCGAATACTCCGGAAGAATTTTGAAAAATTACTGACACGTTTTAAAGGACTTTATACGTTCTAAAAATCTTTAAATACGTTTTAGAATAGTTTTCTACTTCAAAAATTATGGCTTTAAATGAGTTTTTTTAAAGATTTCTAAAAACGTTTTCGAAAAACTGAAAAGTATTATTTAAAGAACAATAAAATACAGCTCAATTTTTGAACGTAAATGTTTAGTTTTATGGTCGTTTAAAAGAAGCGTAATTTTTTAGTTTTTTAGGTTTAGGTTTAGGTTTTTTGGAAACCTCGGTTTCATTTTGTTGCCTGGGTATGTAATTTGAGAAAGTTACTTTCAATTCATGAAATTTCATTCATGAAAGCAAGTGACCAAAATTAATTAATTAAAATTTTTAATTTGTATTATATTTAAAATTTCGTTCTAAGTGCTTTTGCGGTCGAATTAGAAAAAAAATTATGTAGTATAGTTAGTGGCAAACGCTCAAAATGGTTAGCTACAACATTTATCAGTTCCGTTTTCGACGGGACAGGACAGTTTTAGAATCGAATGTCCCGTATCTCGATGTTACTATGAACGGGACGCTGCTTGCTTCATGCTGGTCAATTATTTATGTTATATTTGTCCAATTTTGAAAAATAGAAAACGGAAAAGAAAACGTTATTATCGTTTTTAGTTTCGCGAAATGGGCGACTTTTTATAAAAAGTTGTAAATTGAAGGGTTTGGAGGAGAAATCTTAGAAATTTATTTAATGGAACCCCACAGTTTCCAAATAAATCCCCAGAACATGGACTATATTTTTAGGCTATCGAACTATTTTATAAAACTTGACAAGATGGAAAAGGATCAGCGCTGTAAATCGCTGTACCGTAAAAAACATGTAAGATTCGAAAAAAAGTTAATTTATTTATTAGATAAGCATATTTGTATTACACTGACCATGTTCTTATAATTACACAACAGTGCACAAATGTGTATTTAGGAGTATTTCCTCATCAACTATTTGAGTGATCGTCAATTCAACTCATTGTTCTTACCTGTTTCTCTGCACTAATTTTCTTGCTTGTACGCCATAACTTCTAATCGCTGTTTAAATGGAGAAAAAAAGCAATTTTAGTTGTACCTCTAGATTTATTTATACATTTAGGATATTGGTTTAAAACAAACAAAAAAATGGATATTTAAACAATCATCGAGGTTTAAAATAATCAAGTGAGCAATAACTAATATTTTTAATTTGTTTTAAATATTTGCCCCAACAACCACATTACTTGTTTTGATTTATTTTGTTTTAGTGAAATCTAAGATCTAGAATGTAACATTGTATGGAACTACTTTTGGAATTTGGATAACCTCATTTCTGACAGAATACGCCACTCAGTGCTATGCTTAAGTCAACAAGTTTAAAACTGAAGTAATATCGACACTCAACTAATCTCGAAAACATTCCATAAATTCACAAATTCACAAAATCTGAACCTGAATCAAAAAAATGGTGAACTCAGACCGCAACATTAATGAAAATTTTTTAGCAACAATTTTGGTTTCTTTCTTGTATGAATTGCTTGATAACTAAATTATTTGCCCCTACTTCAAACAAATCTCGAATACCTTTAAAAACGTCGAAAAATCGAAAACCCTGATTAACCTGTAATTCGCGTCTCCCCTAAAGGAAATTTCGAATTCTCAACTAAAGTGAAACAAAAGAAATTATTTTTCGAAAGTAAATAATGACGTCTGTCTCACCATCAAGAAATATATGACGGTAAACCGAAAATTGGCCAGTTACACATCAAGGAAAATGTTCCTGACACGATGTAGAAGGTATGGTGTGTTTCCTAATCATATTATTAATAACGTGAATTGCCGTTCACAAATACAGAACCGAATATGCCATTCAATAATAAAATTCAAAATTTATTGGAAAATTTTAAAAGAAAAATCCTGAATGTCGAAATTAATGAATAAAATAAAATAAATTTATGAAAATAAAAGATTTCAATCGTATTATTTCGGCCCACAAATATGAACTGAACCAATTAAATTTAGACGGTCTGTTTCTCCAAGAATTTTATGCTACACAAGACCAATTATTTTATAATTTACTAAATTCTTTTTTAAACGTTGTAAATAGGAATTTCGATGCCATACGTAATCATCAAAATCGCACTTTTGATGTTGCACACCATAATGCGTGCCGGAACATAAGTAATGTTGATGTTCCAAACGAAGTCTTGGATATTGTGAGCTTGGGACCAAAATTTAATTTGCAATTTTTTAATAAAGAAGATATTCCGGCGTTTAAAATTTTGGCTCAAGCAGAATCAATTTTTCAAGAAATTGGTGGTGAACATCAACAAAACGTCGCAAGGTTTCAAGTTTGCAATGTTCTTCAAAATTTCTTGTCGCGGAATTGTATCCTAACAATGAAAGAAAAACATTTGAAACATTTGACAATTGAAACAAAAATTTTTTTGAGACACAATCAAAATATTATTATTTTAAGTACGGATAAAGGCAATATGTCGGTGATAATGTTAAGATCAGAGTATGAGGACAAAATTAAAAATTTGGTGAGCGATCAAAATACATATAAAACATTAAACAGGGACCCACAGTTTCACTACAAAATTTGAACAACAACAAAATTAAAAATGTATTTTTAGGCAACCATATTGACCGGGAAACTAAGACCAAGCTTACGACCTACTCTTCAGTTGTACCTAAATTATACGGACTTCTCAAAATCCATAAACTGGATCATCCACTTAGGCCTATTGTATGTTTCATAAATAGCCCTACATAAAAAACATCAAAATATTTAGCTGAAACGTTGAAAAGTTCAATTGATAATCGGAGGTACAATTGTAAACATTCGTACGAATTAGTAGATTTCTTAAAACAACAAAATATTCCAAATCACTATGTATTAATAAGCTTGAACGTAGTTTCCTTGTTCACCAATATTAAGATTGATTTGGCTGTAGAAACAATTTCAAATAGGTGGTCAATGATAGAACCACATACCAGAATACCCAAAATAAAATTTCTAGATATTCTAGAATTTTGTTTAAAATCAGGATATTTCAGCCTGTTTAACAACTACTTTAAATAAATAAATGGCGTTGCAATGGGTTCGCCTCTATCTCCAGTAGTGGCTGAAGTCATAATGGAAGTGCTACTTGACACCGTCTTGAGCTCAATTGATTTTAATATTTTATTTATAAAATACGTCGATGATTTATTGTTGTGTGTACCTGATGAAAAAATTGGTTGTATACTTTCAAAATTTAATAGTAATCGTTTTTGTTTAGAATTTACTTTAGAAATGGAAGCGGATAATAAATTACCTTTTTTGGACACAATATTAGTTCGGAAGAATAACGGTCAAATTAATGGTATTTGGTACGCGAAAAATTTATCGTCCGGTCGAATTCTTAATTTTAATAGTTTTCACCCTTTAAGTCAACGAATTAATACGTCGTTTGGTTTCGTCTACAGAGTTAAAAAATTAACCACAGATGTCACAGTTGATACCAATCAAATTATAAGGGATTATCTGATCAAAAATAAATACCCGAAATATTTGATCAACAAATTAATCAATCAGTTTGATCAAACTAACAGTGGACAAATGGTTAGTACGGTCGGTATCAATAACAATTGTCATCAAAATTTAATATATAAATCATTTTATTACATTAAAAATCTCAGTGACCAAATTTCCAGCACATTGCGCAAATTCAATATAAATTGTAAAATTACATTTTCAGCGGCTAACTCTATTCGTAACATCTTTAGCCAAATCAAAGATATCACACATAAATTAAATCGTTCGAATATTGTATATTTAATTCCATGTAACCATTGCCAATTGAAATACATCGGTACCACGAAACAATTATTAAACAATCGAATTTCACAACATAAATCGGACGTCAAACCACCTATCAGAAATTCTCAAGCTACTACATTATGCCAGCATTTCTCTGATACTGGACACACATTTAAATTTGATGAGGTAAAAATTTTGGACAGTGAAAAATTGTATAAAAATCGTTTATTTTTGGAAATGGCTCACATTATTGGTAATCATGAAATTTTTGTCAACAAAAAGAGTGATACTGACGATCTTAACCAAATTTATTCTGGCATCATTGACTTTATATCTAAATTCCCAAAATATAAATCGTTTGTAGATTCTTGAAATTCCAAATTCAAAAAGTTTGTTTACTAAAAAATATTTTGACTGTAGTCGTCCAATTTGAATCAATTTGTCGTTTGTGAAAAAATTTTATTTTCTGTTTACAAGTTCGTATGACAAGAAATTTTCTTCAAATTTATATATATATATATATATATATATATATATATATATATATATATATATATATATATATATATATACAGGGTGTCCGCCGGGAAGGTATACTACTTTGTTTTGCCGCCATTTTGGTAAACGTTAGTTTTGACAGTTCATATTTGGCAGTCGTGAAGTAGACACGTGGCAAATTTATTATGGAAAAATATTCGATAAACCAACGTGTTTTAATCGTTAAAACATTTTATCAAAATCAATCATCGATTACTGTGACGATGAGAAAGTTACGTGAAATTTTTGGGAGAAACAACGTGCCAACAACACGCACTATTTATCGTGTAGTGAATGATTTCGAAGAAAAAGGGTATGTAAGTGATAGGCCCAAGCATGGGCCACAACGTACTGTAAGATCAGCTAAAAACATTACTGCTGCTCAAGAAAGTGTTCAAAACAATCCATCAACCTCAATTCGACGCCGTGCTCAGGAGCTTGGTCTTCAAAGAACAAGTTTGGCCACAATTTTGCACAAGGATTTGCATTTGTTTCCATTTAAGATTCAGTTGACACAAGAGCTTCTTCCACAAGACCATTTACGCCGCCGTACATATGCCAATAGGATGTTACAGCTCGCCCATGACAACCCCGATTTTCATGAAAAAATCATAATGAGTGACGAGGCACATATTCATTTAAATGTATATGTGAATAAACAGAATAGTCGGTTCTGGGCAATGGAAAACCCTCAAATTATTCATCAGTCACCTTTACATCCATTAAAAGTGACAAATTTCACGTAGCTTTCTCATCGTCACAGTAATCGATGATTGATTTTGATAAAATGTTTTAACGATTAAAACACGTTGGTTTATCGAATATTTTTCCATAATAAATTTGCCACGTGTCTACTTCACGACTGCCAAATATGAACTGTCAAAACTGACTTTTACCAAAATGGCGGCAAAACAAAGTAGTATACCTTCCCGGCGGACACCCTATATATATATATATATATATATATATATATATATATATATATATATATATATATATATATATATATATATATATATATATATATATATATATATATATATATATATATATATATATATATATATATATATATATATATATTTAACGGTAAGTCGGAGTACGGCATAGTAATTTCTATATATTTTAATAAACTTTGTATGTATGTATTGTTAAAACCGTTGTAGACCTGAAAAAGATAATAAAATTATCGAAACGTCGATATAAATATTAAAAATTAGTTTTATTGGCTACCAAACCCGAAGACTAGAGGAAATGTTTAGCGAATCTTCATATTTTGTTATAAATGAAGCAGATCATATTTAATTACTTGAACACTAACTATCTTCAAGCAGCCGAGAAGAAGTTGTTTCACACCTTTCTTTCTGTAAAGACTCCTGATAAGTGATAAAGTGACTGGAGATTCCTCGCTTCCCTAATTGTAGCAAAACGTACAAACCATATGTTATGACATCCCCAAATTTATTATATTTTGAGTTTCCAAGTTTCCAAAGGTGGCAAGGCAGGTCTATCAGTGGCATGCGATCTAGGAGGTCTCTGATCCCTCTTCAACTGATTTGGTGCTTGGTATATCTAGTAAAAAAGCATTACACTTAAATCCCATACTTTCAACCCAATTAATACAAATTTTTTTTTTATTTTTTAATACAGGTGGACAAATTAGAGACATAATACAGATTTCAATGTTCTGAAAAAGCTTAGAATAGGAGTCTTCTTCTGTGTGTGCATTTATTGCATTTTAATCATCACTTATATAATGCTAATCCAAGCACTCCCTTTAAAAAGCGACCTGAGGCACACAAAATAATCTAACCAAATACTGAATCACTTGGAAAAGTTCATCCATAATCAGGCTTAAGTTCATCCATAAGAGCTTGTAATAGAGATAAAATAGAGACATCTATGTTCTAATACAAAAAATTCATTTTCGCTAGGCTAATTCAGAGTTGCAAATTTTCATTTTCGCTTGTATCATTTTTATATGAAAAATTTAATTTTGCATCAAGTGCGTAGAACCCCCCTTAATTAAATTCATATAAAAGCTCCTGCAAATTACAAAATAGCCTGCTAAATTGGTGTTAAAAGCAAAATCACGAAAAATCACCTATAAACTATAAGTACATTCAACAAATTATGATATCAGCATAAATAAAATCAGGAAAAATCCGCGCATATATCCCGCATCATAACTCTGTGTAAAAAGTTATAAACAGAACAGGTGTTTTCTTTTATTTATACACATATAATAACAACAAATACAAGAAAAATATCATAATTTTGATTAAAATCGAAAAATAAATAATTTTTTTTTATATTTTTGTCTTGTAATAAAAATATATAATCTTTTTTAAGAGATCGTCTTTAAGATCAAATGCATATATACGAATAGTATACATGGTATAAAGGTGGATTTTATATATGTGTACATGTTATATATGGTAATCCAGCAACAACAACAACAACAACATTAAATACAACAATTGTAGTAATAATAATAATAATAAGATTGGAGGTAATATAATAAGTAATTTGTTATAAACAATTATTATGAATACAATTTTCTTCGATTTGTTACCTGTAAGTCTTAACAATAATAATAAATATATTAAAAGGCATCCATATCCATATATATAATGTACTTGCATACATACACATCGATTTCATTCCATTTTTTTTTTTTTTTTTATAATTTTTGATCTTCATGACCCAAGACGTCATAGTAAAGTATAAGAAGATCCCAATAAAATAAAAAAAAAAAAAATAAAAATAAAAACTAAAAAAATTATAGAGATATTCGAACGATAGTCTTAGAAAGGTCAAACAATCATATTTTCGACTTCGACAAGAAATAATACATGAATGCAATTTTTAAAATGTGCAACAGCACAACATTCATATTGTACAACTTTATGAACGCGCGAGTACATACCTATATAGATCGATCGATCGATCGCGGATCGTTATGGTATAATAAAAAAAAAAAAAAAAAATATTGATCGAGTAGTAGGATCGTTCTTATATATGTATGTATGTATATACGTGTGTACATAAAGTTCTTTTTTATTATTAAAAATCTAATAATTTATTGATATTTTTAATCAAGATTTTCTTCTTATTTATGCGAGATCTCTTAAGAGTATAATAAGGCGTTTTTTATTTTTTATTTTATGATTCATACATACATGATCTATGATGATCTATTTTCCCAGACTTTTAGTTATTTTATTTTGTTACTTGTTACAAGAGTACAACATGAACACACATTTCAAATTTGTTGTATGAATCAGAGATCATATTATGAAAATTATCATAAAACCTACATGATGGTAATGAAGAGTGAATTTTGTTGTGTATTTCTAACCATGTTTTGATCGATTTCGGATGTATGCATAATAATATTTTTATTGTTAAAATAGAGGGCGCTCCCTAGTTTTAAATTTTAATTTAGATTAGATCATGCAAATTTGATGCGGGAAGTGCAACACGCGGCATGGGTGTATGCATATATGTATATATATATTCAAGGATGATTGCTAATTTTTTTTTTTTTTTTTGCTTCATTTTTATTACAGTAAATTTCGAAATAAGTGTCGGCACACTCTTTTTTTGTTGCCTTTTATCAAGATCAAATACAACCACGAAACACCTATTAACCGTTAGGTGTATTAACTCTATCCTCTAATTTCAAAACAAAAAAAAAAAAAAATTGTCATCGACTTAGTAATCATCTTTACATAAATATTAAGAGACAGGAAGATGATATGTCATTTTTATTCAACAAAACCAGACCAAACCAATCATCATGCTACATTACATTTAATTGCCTCAATTCCAAATTCAGAAACAAACCAAAAAAAAAAAAAAAAAATCTTTCAAATCTCATATCAATTACACATTCCCATACTCTAATTTTGTGTTGGCTACTGTTGGTGTTTTAAACAACAACTCAAACCGATATTACATTTAAATAACAACATCTAATATCATAAAAAAAAATAATATAACATTCTGTCCGTTCCCTCTAATTTAGAAAAACAAATAAGAAATCCGACATCCGGGGGCCATTAAATCATATTTTCTTCAAAACTATGTATAGTGTACAAAACGAGATACATCAGAGAACAGAAGACGAAAAAAAAAAAAAAAAAATTCTTTAATAAAAAACGGAAATTCAAAGATCACTCCAGATTTTTTTTCATTACCGACAAATCAAATTATCATTAAGATGTTGTGGTAGTTTTTCGTTTTTTTTTTGGGGGGGAACGAAGATCATATATATATAATTTGAGATCACACAAGATCTCGGAGTTAATATATGTTTATGCCGCATAGAAAATGTTAAAATACGAAGTTGCGGTTTTATGTTTAATTTAAATTTCAGGAAACAAAAATGTTGGTCCACCATCTGTATGATCATTTTTCGCTTATTTATATCGGAAAAATTTACAAAATACATTACTGCGTCCATTGCCATTATTGTTAACATTTTACAAATAGCTTGTTATCAATTTACTAAACAGTCGACCAATAATAATAATCATAACACATAACAGCACCAGCGATCGCAACAATGACAGCAACAACAACAAAAACTAAATAAACAGACAAACGACGAAGAAAAGAATCTTAGTGTGGGCGCGCGATTCTTTTATAAGCGATCATCTTTCTCTAAGTATATATGGTATGTACGGTGGTATACACATATACTATACGAGTATGTAGTGTTTTTGTTTTGTATTTTATTTTTATGCGAACCATAAACATTAAAGATCAGTTTATTTATATTTTTTGATTTGCGTTTTTAGATTTGACCTTATCGCGTGCACTGCAGGTGGGGCGGTGAAACAAAATAATGTGTGTGTGTGTGTGTGTGTGTGTGTGTGTGTGTGTGTATGTGTGTCTAGTGTTTATGCAGGCAATGTAAAATCATTTTAGTATATAAATCTACAAGAATGTAGTTTAAACTACGGGAGGTGACAGGAGGACACAATGGCATAAGGTGATGTTTTGATGATCCTATAATTGAATATTTATATGAATCAAAGGTTAGACTAATATTTTTCGTTTGGCGCAGAACATTAAATTTCACTCTCAAACAATATTTACTCTGAACGATCTAGCTCTAGCACCGCGACTATCGATTTCAATGAATTTTTCTTTGTCTTTTGTTTTTACCGACAGTAATTTGATAATCGGATCCGTATTTGGTTTCATTATGTGACGACAGTTGGTCATATTAGTGTAAACAACTATTTTTTACAATTTACAAGTAAAAAACGTTAAAAACTACGCTTTATTTAGTTTAGTATAGTTTGGTTTCCTACATTTAAAATGATTATTTTTTATTTATCATATATTAACTATCCCAGCAAATTATTAAAAATTAATTTGGTTATCTCATTTATTTCAACTAATTTTAGCCGTTGGCGTCAATATTGTTTACTTTTGGACATTCTAATTGAATTTAGTGTTAATTATTATTTATCAATGTTTATGTATTATGTTCCACCGAAAAAAAATTTAAAATTTTATTCGTCCTCTAATCGGCTGATAGTTGTCACGTATTGCCTGCATGTAGGCCTATTATTTAAAAAATAAGCCAAAAGCTATATTGATTGACTAATTTTGAGTGTACGACCAAGCATTAAGAAAGATCTCCCGGTTGACGTTGGGCCCACCGTACACCATTTTTTAAATTTACTTGAAAGGATTGGATAGGATTGTTAGTATAGGATTGAGATCGACCCAGTTACAAACAGCTTGACAGTCAATTGTTAGTGGTTACATTTTTTCTAAAAGTTACTTTACTACAATTTTTCTAAAAACTGCTATCAATCCTTGGCGTCCAAAAGTCAATATTAATTATTGTAGTTATCAATTACCTCTGTGTAGTGAGCTTTTTTTTGGATTGGATTTCTTTCTTTAATAAAACAAAATTATCACTTTAACTTATATTTTACATTTTTTTTTAATTTATAATTTCAACTATGTACGGCTAGCTCGATGTCCAAATTTATTCTGTCCTCTTTTTGGTTTTTTATAATTACCGTAGTAGCAATACCAACATAAAAATTATATTATTAATTAATGTAGGGCATGAACTCAGTGACAATTTAGGAGTTGGGTTGAGTTATGAATGATACATAATTTAATGTAGAGGTTGAGTTATACTACACTATAATTTTAATATGTTCCGAAGATTGTAAGAGAATTCAAACCAGTTTCGAACTGATGAGCTTATGATTATGAAAAAATCAATCTTCTCATCAGGCCGCGGCAACTGGACTGATTATACCACAATTTACATTCTATATATACAGAATTTGCTGTGCGTTAAGTACTAGCGAATCGTAACTAATACAGATGAATTCTATTACAATTTTTCTTCTTATTTGTATGAGGCGTTACATTGTATGAGAAAGTGGCAAATGGAAGCCAATCTTTCCATTTGGTTGGTTCATCTTGCGTAAAATTTCGTAGGTATTCTCCGATTGACTTATATGTTTGCTCCACCGTTCCGTTCGTTTGTGGATGATATGCGGTTGAGTTGAACTTTTTGATATGGAATAATTTACACAAATTTACAAAAACTGCAGACATGAAATTAGACCCTTGATCGGATGAGATTGAATGAGGTGCACCAAAAATACAAATAAATTTCTCAGCAAATGCTCGGGCGACGGTGTCCGCTTCTTGATTTTCAATTGGTATAGCAAATAAGAACTTGGTTAGGTCATCCTGTTGTGTAAGGATATATTTATGTCCAGATTGACTAGGAATTAAAGGACCAAGCGACTGACGACATTGTGGTAATTTGTAAAGACATTTTATTCATTGGACCATGTTTATTTATTTGACAACGTGTACAATTCTTTATAAAACGTTCAATTATGGAAAACATACGAGGGAAGTAATAGTAAGACTTGATGCGTTTATAGGTTCTTGTAATACCTTGATGACCTCCTTGCGATGTTATATGATATTATTCTATGATACGATTGATTTGTGATGAGTCATTTAGTTCAATTATATTATTATTACATGGATGTGAAAGAAGAGATTGTCCAGGATATTTATTGTCTAAATTATGATTAGGACTCGATTTCAATTGATCTTGTGATATCTGTGATTGTGGTAATAAAGTAATGTCGTTGCTTGAATTATTATCATCTTCTTCAGACTTCTTTGATTGAAGTTTTGCCTTAGATCTAGTGATAACATGTACTTCGTGGTTTGCGTCTGGAGAAATTATTATACGACTTAGTGCATCAGCATTGGTATTGGATTTACCCGGCTTGTGGATCACTTCGAAGTCGTATTCAGATAATATAACAGATAACTTGATCCCCCTTTGATCAGTATAAAGTTTAAATTTACGCCCATAAAGATACGGTCGAAAATGTTGCACATCCCAATCGGCAGTTAATAATTCTTTATGATGAGTTGAATAATTTTGCTCTCCTTTATTCAACATACGGCTTGCATAGGCGATTGGTAGATTGATATTGCTGTTCATCTGGGACAGTACCGCTCCAATAGCTTTTTTGCTGGCATCAGTAGTTAAAATAAATTCTCTTCCATAGTCAGGAAATTGTAGAACTGGTGGTGTGATAATTGATTGTTTCAAACTGTGGAATGCTTCATCTGTAGACGGATTCCATTTATAAATAACGTTTCTCTTCAGCAACTCTGTCAATGGCTTTGCAGTTTTAGCAAAGTTAGCGATACATTTTCGATAGTACCCTACCAATAAAAGAAATGATTTTAAAGATTTTTGATCTTGCGGAACTGGGTAATCGACAATTGTTTAAATTTTTGCTGGATCTGGATGAATACCATCTTGGTTGATCACGTGTCCAAGGTAACCTATCTCTTTTTGGAGAAAAATACATTTCTTCGGATTTAATTTTAAATTGGCAACTCGAAATTTTGAGAAAACATCTTTTAACTTTTGATTATGTTCCTCTAATGTTGCAACATACACAACTATACGTCATCCAAATAAATCAAACAATGAATTCCTTGCAATCCAGACATAATAGAAGGGGGCATTCTGAAGGCCAAATGGCATTCTTATAAATTGGTAATGTCCGAGACTAGTACTGAATGCTGTTTTTTCTTTATCAGATGGTTTCATTAAGACTTTATGATAGCCATTTGCTAGATCGAGTGTGTTTAAATATTGACTACGACCTAATTTCTCTAGAATTTCGGTTATATTTGGTAACGGAAATACATCACTGATGGTGGCTTGATTTAATTTTCGATAATCAACGACAATTCGAAATTTTTTCGACCCATCTTTGGATTTCTTTTGGACTACAAGTAACGGAAAATTCCATGGAGATTGACTTTTTCAATAATATTTTCTTCAAGGATTTTTTGTACTTGATTTTCGACTGCCCGTTTCGCCGATTCGAGTAAACGATATGGTTTCTGAAATATTGGGTTAGTGTTGGAATTTAATTTTATTTCATGTTACGGACTTAATCTGTTGTACTTAACTCATCACCGTTCAAATAAAAAATCTCATGAAACTCTTGACACAGATTAACGGTTGAATTCTTTTCCTCAACATTATGCGAATGGAACTGTAATTTATCTTCAAGCTTCTTTAAACGATTATGCTCAGTATTTGCCCAACTATTTAATTGATAAATGTGAAATTCATCAATTGGATCAATGTTTATGGTTAAATTTGAATATGTAATTGGATTATTACTAACACTTACGACTTTTAGTGAAGCTAAACCATTTTCACATTTGATTGTCGAACTTGCTGCATACAAAGATGGTAATATTTCACCTGATTGACATATATAGTCACCTTCTGATGATGGGACGTGAACTACGATGGTTTTCTCAGCACATGGAAGAACAACTGTTTCTGGAATATTTGTATTTAATGTAAATGTTAATATCTGGTTATAAAGCGGTATTTCCAATGAATAGCTCGAAAAATCAATTTTACAACGGTTTGCGGTTTAAAAATCTATTCCTAATATACCATGACATTGAATGGGAAAATTGGACTTTACGGCATGAAATGTTTGTGGTATTTCTAATTGACTACTTAGCTTTAATTTGGCTGTTAATGTTCCTAGAGTTTCCAAATGAATTGCAGATATTCCTTTGATATTACATTTGTTGTTTACATTACACGGTGTATCATCAGCAATACAATCAATTTTGATTATGCTAATATCAGCTCCCGTATCCACCAGGAATGATAATTGGTTGTGTTCAGCTACATCGACGTAAAATTCAATAAATTTACTAAAATGCAATACCTTAGAAATTAATACTTGTTGAACATCTTGGATATTACCGGCAAGGTCAATTGATTTTGGAATTTCGATAGGATTATTAGAATTTCTAGAAATAGGATAAAGGGAATGAATTTTTTGCAATTCATTAGGATACAATTTTATTGTTTCAATTCCTTGGCTCGAACAAGAGTATCCTGTGGTGTCTGTCCAAGCCATGAATAGTTTTCCGACTTATTCTGGGTTTCAGTTTGTTGAGACTCTGAACTATTATTTTTGTTTCGATTTAGTCATCTTAAATCGAATTGTTGCTTTCGATAACAATTTGAAAGTGTATGGCTCGATAATTTACAATATGCACATATCATTTTGATTCCTTGACTTGGAAAATTTCGATTATTATTACTGACACTTGTGGTTGTATTATATCGTGATTGAGAATAACAGTTTGCGGCCATGTGTCCTAACTTGTGACAATTATGACATTTAATAGTTTTAATTATAAATACGCTTCCCTGAATTGGGTCTATTAAATGGGGTAGAGGATGGTACTTGCACCGAAAGCTCTTCTTCACACGCCTGTGCAATTGAAGCTTTTAACTTATCAAACCGACACGCTTTAACTACTAGTCGGATAGGATCACGTAACAAACTTTGTACCAATATTATACGGGTACATCTCTGATTGTCGACATATTTGATAACTCATCAATAATCGTAAAAAATTATTTTATAAAAACGTATTTATGATGAAAACTGGTATAATTGTCTGTTTATTGCCACTGTAACAACACGAGATGCTCAAGGACGCATAAAATATGCTTGATGTTGACGTTCTTTTAAGAACAAAAAACTGAATTTTAACTGTTACGTACGTAACAATGTTTGAAAATGAATTTAAGCATACCAGCAATAAACAGTGACTAGTCTTTAATAATCTTAGGTGCCAGCAAGTATACTACTAATGTTAATCGAATGCCAAGTGTTCGGATACCTTTGAACGCCCATAATTAAAACAAAACCAAGCCACTTCTGCTACACTTAACAATTTTTATTTTTTATTATTAATTTCTTTTACAAATAATGTTGTCTTAGCCACCATTCAACTTGTTCTGCTCACTGACACGATATTTCTTTTTTTTTTGGATTAACAAATTAATTGAGTTGATTCAAAGTGATCAAATATTCTTCATGCCAACGGCGCCAGAAATGCTGTACAAGGTTTTGGAGCATCTGCCACCTTGATAGCGAATTCAGTTTCATGTTGAGGGATTCATGATGGTTCCGGTATAAGGGTCAGAGGCTGTCCTATTATGAAATGGGCTGGAGATAATGGATCGTCGCTGTCATCATTGCGACATAACGGTCTCGAATTAAGAATCGCTTCAATCTCTTTTAACACTGTTAGAAGTTCCTCATATGTAAATATGGTCTCACCTATAACCCGCTTGAGGTGGAATTTTGTGGATTTTATGGCGGCCTCCCACAACCCGCCGAAATTGGGAGCCGCTGACTGGAATAGTTCTGCCAGTTCTCGCAACTGATTGATGGCTCCGATGAAGTAGATTGCATTATCTGAAAACAAATCCGTGGAAATATCCCGTGTCGCCTGAAATCTCCGCAATGCCGCACAATGAATGACTCAGTACTGAGATCAGTCACCAATTCAACATGACTAGCTTTGGTGGCCATACATGTGAAGATACACAGATATCCCTTGATTACTTTGGAACTTCTTATGTGATGAGCCTTTATTTTATAAGGCCCAGCATAATCAGAAGTTGACCCGTGATGACGGTAATTGACTCATTAATTGAGCTTGACACTTTTTTTTAAACTGATGGCACTTCACACACTGGTTTATTATTCTCTTTAAAAGATACTTTGCTCGGATAATATGGAACCTCTGCTTCACATACCGAAACATTTGAGAAAAGCCAGCATGATACATCCGATGAAAATGATGTAACATTCTTCCCACCAGTAAGTGTATTGACGGAAGAATGATTGAGTGTTGCGTATCATAGTTCAATGGTGAGTTGGTTAATCTTCCGCTAACTCTCAGTGTTTCACGGCTGTCTAAAAATGGATACAACTTGGTTAATTTACCTTTATTAGAATAATTACCTGAACGAATGGATTCAATGTCAGCTCAAAATTCGTGGAATTGCACATCTAATTACACAGCTCTCAGCATTATTTAATTCTTCCACTGTGATACTTGCCAGTACTTTTGGTAGAGTTGAAAGACGTGCGTTCGGATATTTTGACACTCTTGAAACCATCCCGTCCAATTGCTGTTCAAAATCATTAGCCTCTTGAATCAAATATGATATAGGCTCTGCAGGAACATTTGATACTTCTTAATGGACCTCTGGGATGACTAATGGTTCCGTTGATAGACAAGATGGGCCCTTCCACCATAAGACGCCGTCCTTCAATTCACTTGGGACTAGAGGATTTTCTTCGAAGGGTGACTCGATCAGCAGGATTTTCTCTCGATTGAACATGGCGCCATTGGTTTCTATTAGAATAGGAGAGAATCAGGCTTGTTTAAAATTTCGGCGGTTTCGAGAGCCAGGCTAACACTATGGAAGCGTCGGTATAATAAAACTGCTTTGGTTTGGTTTTGAACTTGAGCGCGGTTGTGACAGTTTCCATTAACTTTACCAATAAGGTGGCAGCGCACAGTTCTAGCTTGGGGATTGATACTGTCTTTATAGGTGCTACTTTAGTTTTCGCTGTGATGATATTAGTACACACTCAGTACTGCGGCGTAGGTGTCCTTGGATGCATCGGAAAATCCATGAATTTCCAGCGTGCCAGCTGAATGTAACCAACTTTCGATTTCCAAATCCTCAATTGCGCCTAAAACATTTCGCATTCGCATCCAATTGGTTCTGTATGAATCAGGCAACTCGTCATCTCATTCGAGCTTCTCAAGCCATAACTGCTGGAACATGATCTTAATAAGTATCATGACAGGAAACAGCCATCCCAATGGATCAAAAATCGAATTCACTGAGCTTAAAATCTCGATCAATTCTTTTCGCAACGTTAACGCATCGTTGAGTGTGTTTTCACCTGTAATCAAATCATCCACATACACATCTGATTTGAGAATTTCCGCCGTGATTGGATATTATTTGCTGAACTTTTTGCGACATAGGTTAGTGAATGTGTCGCCAAGAACGGCGCGGATGACGTTCCGTATGTGACTGTGAGCAATCGGTAGTGCTTCAATTGGAATTCCGGTGATTCCCTCCAATTGTTGGTATTCCCGCAAAAATTGGATGTATTCCGTCTGTAGCCGTTTATTTGACTACAATTTCTTCTCTAAAGTATAGAATTGGCGCAAAGCTACGTTGAACGATTGTCCTAGTAACGATGGAGTTCTTTTGAAGGGTAAAGTAACTACTATTCCCATTTTCGTTTATCTTTTGTTTATCTACCTCTTGCTGCTCAGGTATATCTTATAGTCTCCCAGCAACTATCCATCCTAGGCTAGTATTTGCGCTACTAAAGTCAATTGATCAAGTAGCAATTTCCCACCCTTGATGATTTCAAAGAAGTGGTCACTGCCTATCAACAGATTAATTGGACCCGGTTTATGAAATGTAGGATCGGCCAAAATAATCTCACCTTTGATTGGTAGCGATAAATTCACCGGGGTTTTGGGTTATTTTGAGGTGAGTTTACTCGCAATTAAGGCGTCAATAAGGCAAGTGAAACGATGATTCACTCTTGATCTTAGAACCTCCAAGACAGACGAGAACTCTTGCATTCGTCTTGTTCAGATTGAGCTTATTTACAACTGATTCCTTTATGAACGATCTGGTTGAGCCTGAATCCAACAGCCCTCGAATGACATGCCAATTTTTGTAAATATCTTGAACTTCAACTAGCACAGTAGATAGAATGTCATTTGCACTACCAACATGGCTGACCACAGCTG
The DNA here is from genome assembly GCA_958295665.1 of Tipula vernalis. Taxonomy (NCBI): domain Eukaryota; kingdom Metazoa; phylum Arthropoda; class Insecta; order Diptera; family Tipulidae; genus Tipula; species Tipula vernalis. The sequence continues at coordinate 147,216,967 of OY282560.1, read as the reverse complement.
ACGTATGATTTTCTCCGATAGAGGCATTATAAACCGGTGGATGGTTGAGAATTGATCGCTATTGCTTCAGTTGTAGCTGCGGTTGGTTGTCGACTTTATTTTCGTCAGGAGGAAGATGGACAAGAGTATATGGTACCTACGTTTACAGGTACGGCATGTTTTCCAGGATCGGCATTGATAAACTTTATGGTTTCACCGAAACAATTGAAGCATCATTGTTTGTCTTTAAGAAACTTTCTTCAGTCAGAAAGTGACATTAATTTAAAACGCCCGCATTCATATAGCCGATGGCTTTCAAGATTACATAGAATGCATGGAGTTGATATAGACTCGACATGTAAAACTTTCGATGAGTGGCGCGGTTTGCTGTTTGGGTTTGGGGTTGTTGATCTGACTTTGGTTAATGCATCGACGAGTTTTAGCAAAAAATCTAAAAACTTTGCAACTTTGGGAAGTCATCATCAGCGGTATGGTATCTCCACGCCTTCTGTGTCTCTTCGTCAAGATGGTCCACTGAACGCAACAAGTGTGTAGCAGTTGCTTTGGTAACTTTTGGTTAGTCGATGAATGATTTATTGTGAGCTTCAATGATTGGCTTTTTCTTGTTATATCGTTTAACTAGTCGCTGGACTGCCTCGATGTAATTAGCATCGTCCACATTTCCTTTTATAAGTCCTTTTAAAAATTTAAATTTTTGTGCCGGTAAGAGGGACACATTTTCATGCACGGTGGATGAAAATATGTCGTAAAACGATTGCCAGTCCTTGACATCTCCATCGAATGTAGGCATTGTTAACGACGGTAAATAAAAGTCGGATAATGGATTTACAATTAGGCTGCTATCATTTCGCCCGCATCAATGATTGTAGCTTCGGAATGATCGCATAGTACTGATCTTCGATGATGTCCATTTAGGACGGTAATTTTAAATCGATATCAAAAATGGAGTCGTCGGTAGCGATGAATTCAGTGTAGAATTTGTGTACAATGTCACATCGTGTTCATAGATCATCATAAGTTAGTTACTCGCCGTTTGAATCAATATAATTAGCAATAGGGGTTAATTGTCCCTTTATTATGCCTTACGACTTGGTTAGTTTTTCCATATTTCACAAGACAGCACTGCACTATACACCACAATTTCCTCGAAAACACTAAAGCCTGTTTTCCATGAGAAAAATTTACTGAAAGTCAAAAAAAAAACGAAAAGAGAAAAATAATCTGATGCACTATACCATAAGAGACAAACGCAACGTTTCTCATTTTATAAAAAAACAATTTTGCTGTAAAATAAAAAATAAAATTAAAAACGTTGTCCTTGTCTCTTATAAGGGCATCAGATTGTTTTTCTCTTTTCGTTTTTTTTGACTGTCAGTCAATTTTTCTCATGGAATACAGGCTTAATACGATATTTGAGAAAAAATGGCGGATTTTTACTCACACGCGGTTACCTGGTTTTATCTTAAAAGCTTATACTGTTGAGGTGCCGGTTAGCTTCGATTATCCGGCTCGAAGGATCACTATATTCGGATAACTTTCAACACCCGTAATTAAAACAAAACCAAGCCACTTCTGCTACACTTAACAATTTTCTTTTATTATTTATTTCTTTTACAAATAATGTGGCCTTAGCCACCATTAAACTTGTTTTGCTGCATTTTTTAAAAGTTGAATTAGGCAAAATATGGCCAACATATTAAAAATGCAATAAATAATTTTTTTTTATATTTTTCTAAAAATAAAATCAACGCTAAATGGCCATAAAACGGTCCAAATAAAAATAATGTAGTGTTCCTGCTTTATCCACCTATTCAAAAGCGAAACTCCGTCGCCAAAAATATACATATAAACCCCGCCCATAGACTTGTCGAAAGCACAACCCCACCTTGCTGTCATCACTCTCCGATTCCCCGCGACAACGTTCATAGTGATGAAATCAGCAAAATGTCCGAAAAATACTAAAATTTTCGGAAACAAAAATACCTGCTGGGATTTAACTAACATTTTTTACTAGAACAATATCGCAAAGAAATTACAAATTGCGGCCCACTTTGTTTATAGCTAAATTAACATTTCGCAAAACATTCACCCATCATGCAAAGTAAGCAAAACTGTATCCAAGCTAAGTCAAATTAACAAAAATACCATCGTAAGCAATAATATTCCTCTTTAGAGTCGACCAGCAGCAATCGATATTGTAGCAACCGTCTACTGGGACAAAATACCCATTCAAGACTTTAAACAACATTGTTTCAATCCGACTACAAGTTATAAATCAGCATTATGTGAAACTTTTTATAAATGTGAATAAAGAACGACACAACGTACACTTACTCGCCTTCGGGACCCGATTCACAATTTGTTCAAAAACTTCAAAAAATTTTAATTCTTAATATAAAAATAGAACTTTTGTAAATCCTTAAAGCAACTTCGCCTGAATATTCCTTAAAACCAAACAGCAGCAGTTTCAATATCCTGATTCTGGCTCGATTATTTTGTGTCACCCAGACATTGCAAATATGACTTTTTATTTTTTTAATTGTGCCACTTAAAGGAAAAAAAATCGTCCAACCGACGTGAAAGTCAAAGCCAACTCCAAAAAACAAACCAAAATATACTTGGAATAAAATAGATTTTGTTTTACTAAACAAAACCCGGGAAAAGAAGTTTCAGATCGGAATACGGAGTAGGCCTAGTAGATCTGTATTTTCATACGCAAAACTAATGGGCAATTCACAATGCAAAAACTTTTTACTTTTAACTTACAGGTTTCTGTGAATTTTTACCATGACGAACAAAAATTTTTGTTCCTCATGTTGGAAATTCATACGCAAACCTGTAAGGCAAAAGTAAAAAGTTTTTTCATTGTGAATGCTCTGTTATTATTTTATGAAACATGATTTGATACGGATCAAACCAAACGTAAAGAAATGGGGCCGAATCCCCAGCGTTCATAATTTTAAAATGAAAAGCGAATTTTGTTATGAAGATATGAACGGTCACAACAAGATGTAAAAGAAGCTTTATGCAATAAAACAACCCTAATTTATGCCACCGTTATTGTGGGTTATTCTTACATTTTTTGCGTAAAGTATCCTACTCTGGCCATTGATTTAATTGAAACTTGGTAGAATTTGCTTTGCATGAATAACGATTTTATTGCAATGCATCTTACCTATATATCTATTTATTTATCAATCAGTCCTGGATATAGCATCGCTTTTCTATCCCACACACCTACATAATGAATACAAAACAAAAAAAAAAAGAATACAAAACGAATTACAATTTATTCTTAACAAATTCTAGGAGCATAATTCTGCAAATAATTCCCTAAAACTTGGCAAAGAGATATGATCACATTTCCTCAATCCATTGACGTATTTGGTTATGTTGTATTCACAATACAACACATGGGGAATTACCAACGTTTTAGCAAGCAAAATCTTGACGGTTTTAGGACAAATGTTTTAATGAAGTTTCAATCCATATAATGTAGAGCTGATTTGACTACAAACCTTGATAATCTGGGAATCCCACGTGAATCTATTGTTAATACAAGTGCCTAAATTATTAATGCGATTTTAAAATGGGATTATTTTATTATCAATGTATATATCTGGGATGACTAAAAAATCACGCTTAGAAATGAAGATTGCCTGCGTCTTTGAAACATTCAATGAGACTTCATTAGATATAGACCAATCTAATATGTTGGATAAATCTTAACGCCCCCGTGGTAAATTTGACAATCATCTGCATACAAATGATATTTCGAATATTTCAAAACCTGCGTTGGATCATTGATAAATAGGGAGAATAATAACGGCCCAAGGATAGTTCCCTAAAAGACACCAGAAGGAATACGTTGTGGATCAGACAACTGATCTTTTATTAAGACTTTTTGATATGTGTCCGATAAATAACTATACATAACCTTAAGCGCAGTTTTATCAAAGTTAAAATAAAGCATCAGCTTTTGCAACAGTAACTTATGATTTAAACAGATAAAAGCTTTGGAAATATCGAGCAATACTAATACCACAAAAGAGTTGCTTCGATCAAGATGATATGCAATATCATCAATAACTTGAAGAAGAATGGTACTTGTACTATGATTGTTACGGAAACCTGATTGAAATTGTGTTTAATATTTATATTTTTTTTTTATATGGTCGTTAATTTGATTACGAATTAGAATCTCGAAAACTTTAGATAATACCGATACCATACTGATTAGTCTAAGATTATCCAGCGATTCATTATTTTGTTTCTTTTTACCGGAATCACTAAATTTGTTTTCCATATATCAGGAAATTCAGACCGCATGATACAATTATTTACCGAAAACAAATTAGAAGTGAAACTACTTGTACTCGTAGCATTACAATCTGGAAGAGGAAAGACAACCGACTTGTTAGGTATGTTGCAAAAATAAGAATTTACTACAGCAAGGTTCATGTCAATTAAAACATCAGATCTACTTTTCCCTATGCCAAACGTATTATTATTTCCCCAAATTCTTGCCATAGTTAGCTTATGGTTACGAAAATAATAATTTTGTTTAGCGGCTCTAATCAAATCAGTAACACAATTTCGTTCGTTCTGATATATTTATCGGTACTTCATATCGGAAGTTTTCTGAAATTTAGAAAAGGCCTGATCCCGAAGTAACATTCTATGAGCAATTTCAAAATTAAACCAAGGAGCCGCAGATTGGCCATCCAGTATTCGTTTTATCGGGACACAGTTGTCATGAATAGAGTAAGTATAAGCTCTCATAAAATAAGTGAAACATAGAACTAATGTTATCGCTCGAATACATCCGACCCCAATCAGCGCCCAAAAGGCAAGAAGAAACTGCTGCTTTATCTATGTTACTATAGTCGTAAATAAGATTGTTCCGAATTTTGACCCGTTTAGACTTCACTTTATAAGAGATGAGTAGAAAGTCTTGATCGGAAATATCCAATATTCTGGCCTGTTCCGGATAAGAAACAATAAACTGATCTTGTCACGATGGGCTACGCGTTGATGAAAAAGGAACTGAGAAAAGGTTATTGGATTTTAATAGATCATGGAATATATGCGACCTGTCAAGGATATTAAAATTGAAGTCACCACTTATTACGAAATGACTATATCATAATACAAAAGAAGATAGTATTTTCTGGAAATCATCCAGGTCAGTTTTTATAGAGGTGTTGGATTGTAACAAACTACTATTAGAATTGTCATGGAAGGAAGTTTCATTTCACCCGAAGTTATAATTCAGGTTTACCATATGTAACCTGAATGAATTCTCTTGAATTTGTAACATTTTCTGTAGTATATATAGAAAATTATAGCCATTTATGGCAACAGATTGATCATTGATCTTACACGTAAGGCAGGATTCCGCCACGCAAAAAAGATCAATGTTAGTAAAATTAATAAAAATTTGAATTTGATTTATATGGCAAAATAGACTGCGAGCATTAAAAAATCCAATCTTTAAACATGAATTATCACCATCTTTCAACTTTTCGTCAGAGGTATTGTGTATATGCCGATAGAGACTGAAGTGTGAAAACCTAAAATACAAAAAATATTAAAAATCAATTTCAAATATTCATAAATGTTGAATGACCGACGAATAATCATCTTGTGATTAAGCAAAATATACACAGTAAAAAAAAAATTTAATTTTCAATAGAAACTTTACTATCTTTGTATTGTAAATTTCAAGTTTTACTGTAATAATGCAAAACAATATCAGTTTTAAGTGTATTTTTATGTAAAATGTAATATTCTTGTATTATTAAACTGAAATTTAAAATTAAAAGAAGTTTCTCGAAAATTTACTTACTATTTCAATCATTTTTCCTTTCCTGTTTAAATTTATGAGAAATAATATTTAAGCAACATACTGTTTCATGTAAAATTCTGTGAATGGCGTAATTTTACGAGACAAAAGCAAAAAGTAAAATATTCGTGTTTCATCGTGATTGCGTTAATTTGTGTAAAGTTTTTGAAGAGACTAGTTCATCCTGTAAAAAAGTTAATAAAAAAAATTAAAAAAGTGATTGTTCTTAATATTATTATATATTTTTGGAAGAGCTACACTATTCTCATCGTATGAAGTTAATAGAATAAATTTATAAAAGTATTTTGAGTTAAATATAAAGCTACTATAAGCAGACCTGACCTAACCTAAAATTTTTTTCATATTAAAATACAAATTAAATTTGTAACCTGGACATTGAGGTAAGTAAATAATGAAATTGTATTTATATTATGTACAACGTATTTGTAAGAATTATGATTTTTGTGGTGATATATTTTTAAATTGATATTGTGATATTGGGTGCATTCAGAATATGTAGAGTCAAACACGCGTATTTGATCGAATAACTAAGTGACAAAATGAAAAGCCTAAGTATTTTAGAGATTCTAAAAACTCTATTCTACATTTACGTATATTTTGGTTTGAGCGAAATATTTTATATTTCAAAATATGTATCTAAACTGTAGACTCAACATGTGCTGGGTGCGCCATAAAGAATTTAATTTTAAATGCAATTTCAGATCCTCCAAACCAATTGGAATCTACCATTTATTTCTTTATCCGTTTTATATCAATATACATAAAGTAAATAAAACTACAATGTTCTCTTGTGGCAATTGTGGTGTATCATGTGACAATGAAGACAAATATTTTGTACATCTTAGGTCTCATAAAAATGACTTAAATCCCATATTTAAATGCGTATTTAGTAGTTGCAGTCGAGTTTATTCAAAGTTTATTAGTTTTTCGTCCCATTATTATAGAAACCATCACAAAATTACAAAGCAATCCAACCAAAATAAAAAATACTTAAAATGCCAAATGAAGAAATGACATTTAAATCTTTTGTAATAGAAGAATTATTACAACATTTACTTAAGCATTTGCGAGTGTCTCAAGCTTATATAGTTTCTGTCCGATTAACGGCTGTATAAAATCATTTAAAAGTGAAAAAACTTTCAGAAACCACATCAACTATTCACATAAAATAAGATTCTCACGACACCAAAAACCTAACCCTCATGCGGAGTTGAACTCTTGTCCTTCAGAAAATATGGAAGCGTGTAACATATTGTATAATAATTGTTCATATAAAAATAACTCAGAGGAATCTGTTGAATGTGAGGACAATTTGGTTCAACGAACTGATATTAAAACCGTAAATGATAATTTATTAACTAATTTGAAGACTGAAAATAATATTCCCGAAAGAGTAATATCCCTAATCGCGGATAATTTCTCCATATGTTCAGATTTACTTAGAACAACTGTTCGTGAATCTATTGAAAACGTTTTTAGCCAACATGATCCCCAAAATGAATTAAAACATAAAGTTTTAGGGGCAGTCCTTCCTCAACTTAATTTAATTTCTCAAAATTCTTTATCAACTTATAAACGTAATCAAAAACTTACCTCTGAAGGTTACATTGAACCTATTAAAATCAGCTTGGGTGTAAATAACTATCATAAATTCTGTTTTTATTATTATATACCAATACTTGAAACACTGACACAATTATTTCAGGAGCCCGAGATTTTATCACAGTTTAACAACAAACAGAAAAACAACTACTCTAAATTTTGTGATTTTACTGACGGGTTTTTATACAAAAATAGTAACTTTTTTTATCGCCAAAAGCGAATTGAGCTTATTTTATACACCGATGCATTCGAAGTTTGTAACCCTTTAGGTTCTGCCAAATCTAAGCACAAAGTTATAGCGATTTATTTTATGATCGGAAATTTAAATGTTCATAACAGGTCTAAAATAAACAATATAATGCTAGCATTGCTTTGCACGGAATCTCATGTCAAAACTTTCGGGTTAAATAAAATTTGTGAAAAATTATTAGTAGATCTTAAAAAACTAGAAACAAATGGTATCGTATTTAATCAAGAGATAGGAAATGTTAAAGGTTCCCTTATTGCAATTTGTGCAGATAACTTAGGTGCTCATCAAATCGGAGGATTTTTAGAAAATTTCAGCTCATCTGAGTATTTTTGCAGATTTTGCCATTTAACGCTAAAAGAATTTAGAGAAAATTTTCGTACAAAGAGCAAATTAAGAAGTGCATCATCTTATGTTGCAGACGTTAAACTATTGGGGTTATCTGATTCTGTTCATGGAATTAAACAAAATTCGTGTTTCAATGATTTAAAATATTTCCACGTCAGCAATCCTGGTCTTCCACCCTGCATCGCCCATGATTTATATGAGGGTGTGATTGCTTTCGACGTATGTCTAGCTATACATTATTTTGTTAATATTAACTGGTTTTCATATGATTATCTTAATCTCAATTTACACCGCATACAAAAAGCTTTAAAGTATAATGTGAGTTTCCCTGAAATCAAATATAAACATAGAAAATTAACTGGGCATGCGCTACAGAACTACTATTTTCTAATTTCATTACCACTAGCAATAATAGATAAAGTTCAAAATCCTAACGATCCTGTTTTAGAAATGATCACCCACCTTTTAGAAATTTCCCAAATTGTTTCGTCCCATATAGTAACAATCACACAGGTTCATATCTTAGAAGGCCTGATTAATAGATACATGGAGTTGCGGGTATTGCTATTTCCGGGTGTGATACTTAGACCTAAGCACCATTTTCTGCAACATTACACTGAATTAATAAAACAATTAGGTCCACTAATTAAGTTTTCCACTCTTCGGTTTGAAAGCAAACACCAATATTTTAAACAGATAGCTGTAAAATCAAGAAACTATATAAATTTGTTAAAAATATTTGCAGAGCGACATCAAATTCTGCAATCTACTCTTACGGAAAAGCGGTTTTGTGCTGAAATTTCAACAACAAAGTTCATGAGATTGGTACCTGATAATTTTTCAATTTATATTCCACACACTTTTGTATTTGAAACAAACAGCTTGACATATAATAATATCAAATATTTCTCTGGGCAAGCATTGGCGATTTCTAACATTAACAATGGATATGTTGTTTGCTGTACCATAAAAACAATTTTGGTTAATAAAATGGTTTCTAAAATAGCTTTCTTAGGAAATTACTTTAGAATGATGTTTAACTATAAGTTAGGAATATTTCAAATAACGGACTCAGACGATGCACTAAATATAATTTCCTTGTTAAACCTTTCCTCTCCTTTTCCCTTTATTCCGATAAAACTTGGATCAACAACATTTGTCTCTTTACAATCAGCTATTCCAATTTATTGGTACGTTCTCTCTGATTGGAAAAATAATGTTATTCAATGTTTAAGAAAAACAAAGAAATTTATTTATTTATTTAATATTTGAAGAAATTCTACAAATATCAACCACAACATGACATCTCAGCAACGCCTATTCATCAAAATATGGGACCGTGATCGTATTCTAAAAAAAAGCTTTATGTGTGGCGAAAATTTGCAGATTTTAATTGAAAAGGGTAATTACGTTTTTAGTTATACATATATTGTTTTGTTTGTTATAGTCAAACTCGTTTTATAAGTGTACCATTTTCTTTCAGCAAATAATGCAGGTATTCCAGGCTCAAAACTGGTTCTCGAGTCAGATGGGACGGAGGTAGATGAGATAGAAGTTGTTGAATATTTTTGCCAAAAAAACGAAATTTTCCAGCTCCTTGAGAGTACAACTCCGTGGGTACCACCACCATCAACTTCTTCAGCGATATTACCACCAACAACTCCAGAATGGGTACCACAAACATCATCTTCTGAAACACAAATAAGGTATATTTGCGATGATAAACTAACTACGGATAATGTAACAGATCCAAATTCGGATAATATAATAACATGGATAGCAACAAACGCCAACATTAATCCAGCAGCAGACGTAGAACCGCCAGATAGTCCTTTAAGTTCAACGATATCAACGTCGAGTGGTAGACTCACGTCAATAAGTTCTGATTACTCCGGTAAATCAGAGAGCATTGGCGCCAAACAAGCGGAAAAGCTTTTCTCAGCATACGAATTTCCAACTCAGAAAATATCTGAGCAAATACTACAAATATTAAATCAGGGCAAGCCACTTGGCCATTTATTTTCTGATTTCATTCACAGTATTGTGAATGATATGCGCTGTAAATCATTTTACATTCCGCAGAAAGTATTTCGAACAGTTTCAGCGCTGCTGATTAATCAATTCCCCCTGAGTTTGGCAGTCGTCGATAGTAAGGGAAAATTAATCTGCACTGAGCCGGTTACTTTGGCAACAAAGCTTTGCAATCACAATAACTACCTAAATCGAGCTTCGGAAAATCGCACTTCAACTCAATTATTAAAACGGAAAACCAATTTATCAGACGGCGTACCAAACTTTTTTAAAAAAAATACAGTTGAAAAGCTACTATCAGATGACGCAGCAAGTGACCTAAAACTATGGTTAAGGGAAAACTTCGGAAAAGATATAAAAAATGAAAACCTAAATAAAGAAATTTTAGAAGCTTTTAAAAAAACATTTACACAGCAACGAATATTTCTAAACGAAAACCCTACAATCATTGAAGTAACGCAACATTGGCCGCACTTGTTGTCGCAAAAATATCTTACTTCCCATTTTTGCGACTTAATGAATATCGACGAATATTTATTTTTCAATAATTGGAACGCGTTGAAAATTACTATTCTAAAATTAGGCAGTAACTTTAGAAACAAACCTTTACAAAATTGTATCGAAGAAGACGAAGATATTAAAGTTCTACATATAATTACAAATCATTTTAAAGAAAACTTGGATGTACTTTTGAAAAAATATTCGGTAATTAATGTTATTCCATTATTACAAAATCATTAAAACTATAATATTTATTTATTTTTCAGTTAGGAACTTCATTTAACGAGCTGGAATTACCTCCTTCTACGCCGTATCGGCTATAATTGGTAATTAAATGTGAATTCAATTAAAAAAACACAGAAGCCTGAAACAAACATATTTTTTATTACAGATCAGGCTGAAAATGATAAAATCATATACTTTTACATTGAGGGGCATGTATTGGATATAAAATGTAGTTGCATTAAAACCGCAGTATTCTTAATAATGGCTGCTTATTTTGTTTTTAATATAAAATATCCAGCAGAATTGTCTCAGTCACTAGAAGTAATGCAAAAAGCATTCTTGAATGTGGACGTAAATTTTTCTCGGTCAAAAAAAAATAAGATGAACTATAAATCGAAAGTCGTGAATTTTTTAAAAAAAATTTTAAATGATTAATCTAAGTTACTAAGTAACACTTGGTTAGGCAAAACAAAGTAGCAATAATAAAATTTAAAGCCATACGAAGTTATTTATATAACTCAAATAGCTAGCTTTTTTTTAGTAAAGTTGAAGTATTTTCTTAATTATAATTTTTATAATATTCGATATAGATATTTTATTTAGTTTTAGAATGAATTAATTTATGAAAATCAATTGAATTTGTAATATTTAAAATATAACCTTTAATATAATCTAAATAAACATGAACACAAAATTCTAAAATTTATTTCATTTACGCAATTTACGCGATAATTCATGGAAAATTGTATGTATGTGTTTTGGTATGTAAAAATACCAAAATTACGTAAAATTACAGGTAAGTTAATGTTTACAAGTACAAGATATTTCTCGTTCATGTACACACGTCATGCAAAATTACGAATATTATCATGGAAACTATTACATGATTTTGCTAGCAGATTTATGGTTTATTGCGTTTAATTTTAAATGGTTATTTATTATTAACATTTAATGTGATTTTACGTGAAAAGGTTCGGCAATTTTGCCCACCTGAAAATACACGTAGAATTCAATCAATTTTTTTTACTGTGTAGCATCGTACCTTAAAGCGAATACGTCGTTCTACGTCTTACGGCAGAGCACCCTGTATTTTATAGTGCCATAATCAAAAAATCTGAGCTTTTATAAGGGAATTAAAAATGAGGAAAAACGAAACTTTTCATAGTAAAACACATAAAACATATGGAAATCACTTTTTTTTCTAAGACAAATTTTTAAATGAAAACGCTACAAATTCTTAATTATGATTTCTGAAATACTTTCATAAATGTTTGAATTTCAACATATATGAATGTCGTTTAAATAAATCGTTTTCATTTTCTTGTAGTACATAATTGATTTATTTAAACCAAAATATTAAAAAAAATTCATAACAACAGCATTCTGGTCAAACTGAAATAAAAAGCTTACTACGATCCGTTTGGTCATTAGGTAAATATGTAAATATACTTTACATAGATGGCAGTGATGGCTGTAAAAATTTGGTAAAATCGTACCAAAAATTACCACCTGAGGAAATTTCAAGTTCAAAAATTATAGGAAAAGTAAAACAAATTCACAAAATATCGAAACGTGTGATAATTTTGCGATAAAATAATTTTTTTTCGTATTTTTCTGTAACCATTTTAGACATCTTACGTACACTAGTAAAACTAAAGGTAAATTTAGCAAGTATTATTTTAATTCGTCAGAGCCAACTTTGATGTATTTTTCAAAATGAAAGTTCGAAAAAATATATTTTAGGCATAATTTAATTTTAATATTTCTGCAATTAATATTTACTTAATACCAATATGGCCTTGTTGTATATTGTTCTTAAAGATATGTAGAAAACTTTTATACAAACATTTTATAATATTTTTTGCTTTTTTCATTGAAAAACTTGATGTTAAAAAACACCATTTTTACTATGGATTCCTATGGAAATCAGTAAAAAGTTATACCACTAAAAAAGCTTCTAAAAAATACGTCATTATGATTATGGCTCTATACTCTAGAAGGCTCTGCTAAAGGTCGTCTACCTGTCGCTTTTTTATTAAATAATATAAATTTTCAACTCATTTAAATATATTTTGTCCTAAAAAATATTTAAACAAATAATTTTACACTGTCAAAAATAATATAAACAACTCATGGCTCGTATGTTGGCGGTAGTATAGTCATAGGCCGTTGGTTCATGAATGCATTGCATTCATAAACGGATTATGACTACGTTTATCGTTCGCGTTTTATATACATCGCCCTACCAGAAAAAAAGCAATTTGAATTGCGCATGCAAGTGAGAAAATTATATGAGAGGAAGTGATTTTATTTGTAGTTCTTTGACCAAAATCTTTCTTTAGGAATATTTCGAGTAAAGAAGCTCTTTTGTTCAATAAAAAAAAAATCAATATTTAAACCAATCAGTAATTTCTAATCACCGCAGTTTAAAATTATCTTGTGATTAAAAACCAGTCGTTTTTCTAAAATCTATTTTCCAAAAATTGCTGAAAAAATATCTTAATGGCTAAGCAATAAAGAGTGTAGCATTCAAAATACACAATATACTAAATATCGGCGAAACACTAATTTTATCCCATCACGCAGCTCAATCTTTGCAAATTTCGACTACTACGGAAAACACGATTATTCTCAATAGGTAATCAGAAAAACTTCGAATCAACTTAGGACCCCACAATAATTTTAAAAAATTAAGAAATCTCTGAGAATCTCGAATAATTTCGTAGTGTTTATCTCAAAAATCTCAAAATCTCGAATTTCGGAATTCTCATCTCTATATGATCGTGTAAAACTCTATATACTTAATTAACACCAAGCTGAACTATATGAATACCAAAAGTCTGCAATAATCTCACAAAATCTATAAAATCTTGCATAATTTCTGTTGTAAGGCACTTAAAAAACTCGAAAAATCACAAACTACTACTTATTTAGAGAATACCAATGTACGTTTAATTCGATAACATACGGCCCAACTAAACCTCGAAATTTGAGAAAATGGAATAATTCCTATTAGTTAAGACTTTATTTTCAAAAAAATATATAAAACCACCAAAACCTAAAACCAAGACGCGTAGTGACAGATTTTGTAAGCAATATCAGAGTGTCTCAATTTTTTCAAAATACGGAAAAACGCAATTATGTAAAACATTTCGAGTTCTCGTGACCACTTCGCTGTAACCACTTGAAGGACAGTGGCATCCGCCACTGAGTATAGTAAATAAATCTGATTAATGTTGTTAAAATGTTAAATTTTAAAATGGCCTTATGTAAATTACAAGTTTTTTATTTATAATTTACATAACTACTTACTCGCTGAACTGTGCTTACTACCTTGCTACTATTACAGTACTTACTGAAGCAGATAAATACTTGTTGCTGCTGACTAGTAGTAACTGAAAACCCTTGCATTATCTTTCTAATTCGATTTGTTTTACTTTTGGTGAATTGTCGCATAATTTTTGGATCAATATGCTTGACTTTGAATTAAAAAAATTATATACCCCACTTTACCCTATTAAATTCAAATGTAAATTAATTTTTCATTATTTATTATTTATTTTAGGATACAAAAAATGGTGTATTTGGATGCTAAAGGTAAGTAACTTTGTAGATATGACCGGTGTGAAATATTTCACACAAAGTGTAAACGATAAAAAACGTATAAAAAAGTGTAAATAACCAGCAGAACCATGTCTGGGTCGAGATTTTCTTATAGTGGAGCGATCAAGCTTTCTGAAAAAGTTAAGATAAAAAGGGTTGGGCATGTTCGATTACACTATGGCCATTTTCCATAATCTCAGAGATGTTACTAGGTGCGTGTGATTGTATAAACATAAAGTGGACAGGTCAAGCTTTCTTAAACGATTTTTATTATTAAGAAAAAAAATTATTGAGTCTTGTATATTTAATGAGTTATGTACACATTTAATTAATTTAATGACCTTAATGAAATTTAATTTAATTGAAAAGTTGCATTTGCGTTTTAGATTTACTTCAATCAAGTTCATTATTTTAATATATCGCGACGGTTTTTGTTATTGAACGATTTCGTAAATTCGAATATAATTAATCATTAATACTAATTTTAAAAGCTTGTTTTTCAAGTAAAATTATTTAATTAAAATATATTCCATTGGCCCAGGTTGATTATACCATATCGATTTACTTTTAGAAATTGTCAAATATGTCAAATAAACTTGCTGTAGAATCATTTAGAAAAAACTTTTCAATGTTAAGCAAATAAATGAAAATACGAGTATAAAGGGTATTATATAGATTGTGCGATTGTGGAGGTAAAGCAATTAAATATTTTTCTAGTTAAAATGTTCAATAAAGATATCGATTACTGTCAAAAATTAGTCAAGAAATTAATGATTAACATAAGATGAATTTAATAGCTTGTAATTGGCCTTAGGGAACAAAGTTAAGTAATAGTCTTCTGAATGTGTAAGAATTAGGTTGTTAAGTATAACAGTCACTGTTTCGAAATCTGGTAAAGTTATTAAAATATTTATATACTATGTATCTGGAAGTGCATTAAGTATAACCATATACAGTCCAATACAGTGTATATGTCACTCCAGAAATCCCATTTAAAAAAACTTAAGTTTTACGGAAAATAAAACGGAACTTTCTAGTTCTCAACAATTGATTTGGTAACGTTATGATTCTTGAACATTTTTTTGTAGGTATGTATACTAGTAGTTGACCTTTATGGTATTTAGTTCAATTTCATAGTTTACATGCGATATTGGAATTTTATTAATTTTGCATGTCATTTGCTGATAAGCTGCGGCCTTGCGCTAGAATGGATGATATACTGTGTTGTTTATTATTTGCTAGAATTTGATATTTTTCTAAAAATATTAAACAACTGAGTATTGTGGTCCCGCGTTATTGTTGAATCCAAAAAATTAATATTTTTGTATTCTTCCACATCCATTGTACATTTTAATTAGCTACGGATGCGGTTTAGAAAACAATATATGCCCATTCGTTGTCTTTGGTAGACAAAGAAAAAAATGTTGATGTCAACTACGTAACTATACCAGTAAAGATGTTATTTCTAAAGACATTGTTAGAACCAAATATATATGTATGTATTTATTTTATCTCTGATAGTTTATTGGAAAAGTCCCATTGCTAAACTCCTTGTGTGAAAATTTTTTTGTTTTGTTATTTCTTTTCAGATGCTAAGCAT
The DNA here is from genome assembly GCA_958295665.1 of Tipula vernalis. Lineage (NCBI taxonomy): Eukaryota > Metazoa > Arthropoda > Insecta > Diptera > Tipulidae > Tipula > Tipula vernalis. The sequence continues at coordinate 147,200,944 of OY282560.1, read as the reverse complement.
TTCGTCAATTTTGATTTTGCTTCATTATTACGTTCTAGTAGTGTTCTGATTTTGCTGAATATTTCGATTAGTGGGATGTTGGTAATACATAATTATGTTGATTGTTTCGAATGTTTACTGATTTTATTTTATTCTCTAGTTTTGTTTTATTTTTAATTGAGAATTTTTTTTTTCAAATTGGTTGTTGTCTGTTAACCATTTATTCATAGTTTTTATACTTAGATGATGCCTCTGTTCAATTTTGTGCAGTTTAACCAATCGTTTCAACAAAGGTGCCTTCGGTTTAATCAAAATGAATTATTTGCGTTGTGTTGCTGTGAATATGCTCTTTTTATGGCTGTTTAATCTACTACTTTTGTGATTATTGCATTATTTTGAGTCAATATAGATTTAAATTGCTTTAAAATTTGTTTATTAAAAATGATTAAAGTGGTTAAGCAAAATACTGCCTCTGCTAGTGGAAACCAGTTTTGGATGCCTGTTAGGGGCTTCCCTCGATATACATTAAAAATGTCAAATCAAATGGAATCTTTTAAATTGAAGCTTACGGAATTACAAAATTTTGCAATAAAACCAACTTATTTGGGCGGTTTTAAAGTCTGCAGACCAATTATTGTAAATGAATACAAATTTTAATTACATTTTAAATATGTATTTAAAAAACGAGTAATACTCGTCGTAGTAAAATTACTAAATTAATTAATTAACTTTTCTTAAGCAGACATACTATATGCTCATATAAAAATTACTATCCTCTTACTTTTGTTGTTATTCTAAAATCTATAAACTATAAACTTTCATTAGCAAATAAAAGTAAAATACACTGAAAAAATATTTGAGCATTGATGATGTTGGTAGTTGTAGTCAATGGATGAATTATTATTATTACAATTCTATATTTGATGTAATAGAAAAATCATCTGTGTATATGTAATAATTAATACTTTTGTATTACAAATATCATTGCATAATTCTTATTTGAGAGACTTACATTAGTAGATCATTTGACGTGAAACATTAAATGTGAAATTATCACAAAAAAATAATAATAAAACAAATTTTTCCCGTACCGCTATACTCAGTCTCCAAAACCATAGTATGATCCCTATCCATAGCTTCTTTGATTGATATAACCATATTTAAGATGTAATGACGGTTTTTTCAAATTATCACCCTGACAGTTAAACAAACGTTTCCAGCCGAAATTTATAAGTGAAAAATTGTGAAAAGTAATTCAATTAGCGTGCCTTGTGCTAAAAGCTTTCCATAGAAAAATTATCAGGTCAAGTTTCTTGTGGGGAGACCTTCTTTTCAATTAAGGTCCGATAAGTATTGACAGGGTACAATATTTGAACCACTTTCCAGACGTGACATTTGAAAGCTGGCTTTTCTTACAAACAAATTTTCCCGTACTTCGCACATGAAACTTGACCTGATATAATTTCTAGGAATAATTATAGGCAAAGCATTTAATTGAACCACTTTTGAGATATGGCACATTAAAGCATTAAAACGAATATTCCCGGGCTCTCCACATGAAGCTTCACCTGATAATTTTTCTGTTTGGGCACTCTAAATGAATCACTTTCCAAACATAACATTTTAAAGGTTGGATTTAAAATAAATTTTAATATTTTTAAAAGCTCCTCCTATGTATCTAAGCGTGTAATTCCTTTGGTAAGCAGTAACAAACCAAAACGAGCCTACATATATCCGGTCATAAAATCGCTACAATGAAATAGTAATTTATAGGTTGTTTACACTATATGCATTACCGAATTTTTTTTACTTTTGGATGGAAAGGTTCGGCTAGGAAACACTTGTGATCATCACCATCTTGGGCCCCAATAACAAAAATAAAGCTGTATTAATGATAAGGGGTTAAACTGCTAGTAGTTTTCTTTTTTTGTGATAGTAAGGTGTATTCCGTTATCTATTACGCGTTAAAATATATTTTTTTTTACAATTGTCAATTCCGAATTTTCTCCACATGTGATAAATACATTGCCGCCTTACACGATATGAGTTGTTAGTAGATCAACCGCGCTCGACAATGTCATCTAGCCGGTAAATTTGCTGCATCACTCAATAATGGCTCAGAGATATCTATTAACGCCACGAGACATTCTAGAAGCACTCCGTAAGGCTGTCGGCATCGCGTTAGATAATGATTGACAACTTGGGGTTATATAATGCCATTTTTATGTTATAATTAATAAGATTTTCTAATTGCAACAACCATTATTGGTTTTGTCAAAAGCAATAAACACAATATGGATGTTCTTGGTGGGAAATTTTTGAAAATTCGATTTTTCAAAAATCATAAGAAAATTTTTATTAGATATCATCAATAGGCCTGTTGCTACTGTGCAAGGTAAAGCATAGTTTTGAGAATCTGATAGGAAAAATTAATAAAAAGTCTCATATGGTCTCATTAACAAATTTTGAACTTCGAGCAAACCAAGACTCCCTATTCTTTTTAGTCTTTTGCTTCTCGTACTGCTCACAAACTACATGAAGATTATCACCAGTAAATGAAGAAGCCGACAATGTTACTTATCTAAATTATATTTTCATGGTATCTCTAATGATTTCACCTAATTCTTCATCTGAAAATGGTCTAACAAGTTTTTCGTTTAGGCTTTCCATTTCTAAGATGTAATGCCCTATAGGTTCTCGATCGGCTTGTTTTACCAGTTATTATTACCAGTTTTTTGGCATGCTATAAAGCTGGTTTACATACTATAATCTTAATTATACATTACAGTAAAACTTAATCAGCTTACACTTTTTCGAAATTAAGTACATCAGTGCCATCTAATAGAGAAAGGTTTCCCTATCTGGTTTACATAATTTTTAATTAAATAAAGTTTGAGAATCTCACATAATTACGAATTGTCAAAACGAATAAATATGTACTTATTTTCGCAGTGTTTGATTACAAAATGAAATTAGTTTTAATATTGTGATATTGAAACAATTAATTAATCTATTTAATTGAGAATCAATTTGGTTCAATACCTCAACATTATTGTGATAATAATAATACTAATTTTGATTTGAAACTATTATATAATGTTAACAATTTTGTAAAATTATTTTGTTATAATTGCTCGTTAATTCAATCAGCTGTTTCTCGTCTCAGATAAGTTTTGTTTTGTTATTTTTTTATTTAATAACTTGATACTTTGTGTTGTTTTGGTTTTATTTTCAGGAATCGCTGTAAACATACTCCGCCCCGTTAACGAACCTATCGTTAACCCACAGGCAATTTATATATTTTCACCACAGGACGTTGAAATGTAGATGTTGTTGTTTTTAGTGTTACAGCCCTCACTAATCCATCTGGTACAGAATGTACTTGAATAACACGACCGAGTGGCCATTTGCATGCCGGAGTACTATCTTTCTTTATCAATACTACGTCACTCTCTTTGATGATCTCCTCAATCTTCTGCCATTTGTGGCGTTTCTGGATATTGTTCAGATATTCCAAATAATACCTTTTCCAAAATGACTGTACTCTATTTTGTATTATTTGCCATCTGGATAATCGATTTTCTGGCATATCAATACTTGGTTCTGGGATAGATGCTGTTGTTGTTCCGATTAAAAAATGCGCTGGTGTCAATACTTCATAGTCGTCGTTGTTTGAAGAAGTGTAAAGCGGACACATTCAATATATTTTCTATTTGGCAAAGGAGAGTCACCATCTCTTCAAATGTGAGATTGATATTATGCGTCGCTTTGAGTAGTTGATTTTTCACCGATTTCACCGCGGCCTCCCACAGTCCACCAAAATGGGGAGATGATGGTGGAATAAAATGCCACTCTATGCTATTTTGACTCAGAAATGCGTCTTGCACCGATGAAGTTGGAACCATTATTCGTGTAGATATGTTTTGGGAGCCCTCTTCTGGCAGTAAAACGTTTTAAGGCTGCCAAGAAAGCTTCACTCGTTAAGTCAGTCACACCCTCAATATGAATTGCTTTCACTGATAGGCAGACAAATATACATATATAGACCTTTATTAAGCGTGTACGTCCTCTCCCTTTTCTCATTGTTCAGTATATTGGTCCCGCAAAGTCAATGCCACAGTTCTCAAATGGCCTTGTTGGAATTACTCTTGCGGCTGACCAATTTTCCATCATTTGCTTCGTAGTTCTCGCTGCATATCTCGTACAGATGACACATTTCTTTAGGACACTTCGAATCCTGCTTCGTCCATTAATCACCCAATATTTCTGCCTTATGTAACTTGATGTAAGCGTTGGACCAGCATGCCGTTTTGACAAATGGATATCCCAGATTATTCTGGTCGTAAATATGTGTTTCGAAGCCAATATTATAGGAAGCTTACTATCAAATTCACTATCTGAGTTTTGCAATCTGCCACCCACTCTTAGCTTTGGTGATTTCCGTAGCGGTCAGCTGAGTTGTTATAAGCTCCTTAGTTTTTGTAAGAGCGTTTATATATCTCAACATGTATGCAATCACCCTAAATATTTTTTGTAGTCTAAATTCACTTTCAAAAAGTGCTTCCATCCATGAATAGTCATGCTGTTGATCACTTTCGCCCAGTAACACAACAGCTGGCAATGCTATCACTGCCTTACTACTTTCCATATCTAGATTAATATCACGAATCTCATCTGTCACGTCGTTTCGATGTTAGTTGCGTGGTAATGCTTCCATCCTCGCAAACCGTTCTACTGTAAACGACCGCACAGTAGGCTGCCTCGCTAGCGTCTGAAAAACCATGTATTTGTACTTAGCCTTGATGGTTAGTAAATCTCAGAATACTGATACTCTCAAAATGTATAAATTGATTTCGGATTTGCTGATACGCATCTTCAATTTCGTACGGCAACTTGTCATCCCAGTCTAACTTTAAGAGACATAGTTTCTGAAACAAAATTTTTAAGAGTATAATGGATGGTTATAGGAAGCCAAGCGGATCAAATAAACGTGAGGATTCCGATCTAATTTTTCTTTTAGTGATCGCACCTTCTCGTTCTGCTTGTATTTTAATTTTAAATATGAAAATGTCTCTCATTGGATGCCATTGTAAACCGAGGGTTCTGATAGTAGAGGTGTTGTCGCTACATATGTCACTCACGGATATCTCGTTGGATGTTTCAGACAAAGAAGTTATATTTGATTTCCATTTTCTCAAACAAAACCCGCCTTTCGCTAACACCTTCGTTATTCTCTTCTTTAATTTCATGGCTTCCTCTACATTATCGCTTCCTGTCAATAGGTCGTCAACATAAAAATCATTAAATATGTGTTTTTTATCTCTTCATCCTTTGAGTCTATTGCAAGCTGCTGCATCGTTCTTATGGCGAGGAATGCTGAGCAGACTAGGCCAAATGTGACCTGAGTGCACTGACAATGCCTCAATACCTCATCTGGGTTTTCTCTCCATAATATTGTTTGAAAAGGTTGATGCTCTTTCGCTACCATAACCAGTCGGTACATTTTCTCGATGTCCGCAACCAATGCGATTTTGTTAGTTCGAAGCCTCATTAGAATTGTCCATAGTGTTGGCTGTATGGTCGGACCTACCATTAGCTTATCATTTAATGAGATGCCACTGTTAGTTTTGCTGGAACCATCGAAAACAACTCGAATTTAGTCGTAGTACTAGCTTCTGAGGTAGATAGTAAATCCCGCCGTCATGGTAATTCATCGGTACTTCTATCATATGTCCAAGAGTGATATATTGCCTCATTTGCTCGATGTATTCATCTCGTAAGTCAGGACTTGCTAATAATTTTCGTTCGAGTGAGCGAAATCGTATAGTTGCCGCATTTAATGATTCTCCTAACTTGCCGGAATTCCTTTTGAACGGTAGTTTTACTATGTATCATTCATCTTCTCTTCTCTCGTATCTGTCCACATAAAAATTCTCGCACTCCCTTTCCTCGGGAGTAATTTTGTCAGTATCAAAGATGCCCTCATTTTCCTATAAATTTTTCAACGAATGATCCAAATTCAAATTTCCTTTTGTAATTGTGGTGAATAATTCAGTGCTCTCGGTCTATGCTGTTCGCGGTTGTCCCGAAACCACCCATCCAAATACAGTTTTGTGCAAAATTAGTGAATTGAAACTTCTTTGTTGATTTTCCAAAATGTCAAAAAATTTATCTGCGCCAATCAACAGATCAATCGAGGCTGACGTATCAAAATGCAGATCGGCCAAGTTGAAGTTTTTGATCAAATACTCGCTTTTGGAATTTGAGTGGGTAATTGTTTGATTATTAGAGCCTCCAAACTAGTTTTTATATTTGGGTGGTACATTGATCTCAATACCAGTGTGGATTTGCCTCTTGAAGTCAGATTCCCAGATGTCAAACCTGTGATGTTAATATTCGTATCTTTGAGCACAATTTTCAGAAACAAAAGACGATTGAGAACCAGAATCCAGTAATGCTCTACATTTGTGCGATTGACCAAATTTATCCTCAACTAAATCTATCGCCGTGGGTAAAATCGCTTGAAATAAATTGGTTGAGCTCTCTCCGTTTTTTACTGCAACATACACAGCGGAACCTGATGGTTTATTGGAATCCGACGTTCCAAGTTTGTTCTGCCTCTGAATATCACTGTTTGAATCTGCCGTTGGTTAAGTGTACAAAGTAACATGATACTTGCGTTTGCATATGCGGCATAATGCTCTACATTTGTGCGATTGACCAAATTTATCCTCAACTAAATCTATCGCCGTGGGTAAAATCGCTTGAAATAAATTGGTTGAGCTCTCTCCGTTTTTTACTGCAACATACAAATCGGAACCTGATGGTTTATTGGAATCCGACGTTCCAAGTTTGTTCTGCCTCTGAATATCACTGTTTGAATCTGCCGTTGGTTAAGTGTATAAAGTAACATGATACTTGCGTTTGCGTATGCGGCATGATATTTAGATCGACATGCTATAGCTTGATGTGTGGAAGACAAACAATTAAAACATAATCGTTTATTCGCGACCAGTTTCTTGAGCTCGTTACTTGATAATTCCAAATATTTTTGACATCTACCTAAACAGTGATCACTTGAACACAGTGGGCATGAAACGTTAACTGCAGTTTGTGTTACCATTGCACCTATTTTCTTGGGTACTGATGCTTTTGGTTTTTGTGAAGATGTAAAGCACTTCAATGCGTCACTTTTCTTATTTAAAAATTTAAAAAAAGCTTCTAGTGATGGAAAATCTTCATTAGTCGAATCATGTGCCCATGCTTCTCTCATTTGCGGTATTGATTAATAATTAAGCATGTTTGGCTCCAGGTGGTTTAGAGTATTATTTTTCTTACTCTCTAAGGTTTCGGAAGATAATATCGTGAATATATAAACAATTGTATTGTCCAGAAAAGGTAATTGAAAATGGGGATATTTAGTAATATTAGGAATATTTGGGAATACTTGAGCATATTTTCTACATGACGGCTTGGTTCGGATTCCTAATATGCATAGTTTGGAATATTGAACGGTTTACTTGTTGTATTAGACATCATAGACTATTGGTTGACAGCTGGATTGGTATATGACCGACCAATAATCGACTCAACAGCAGTTTTTTGTCGAATAGTAGAGATTTGTTTATTTTACTCAGTAGTGATTGCAGATATTTGTTTATTACATTAGCATAATTCAGTATGACTTAAAAATTATTTTAAATTGATTCAAATGCTGATCAAAACATATTTAAAACTTGGTAATTGTGCTTAATGGAAGATTGCTGATACAACAGATTACATGGTGATGCCGCTACGATATAATGCGAACCGTCATCGTTACATACATTAATGCCTGCACATATTAACATACGTATATATCCAAAGTATTTAACCCAAATTAACGAATTGCCACAGTTGAACGACTATGCTCCAAATAGGGTAAAAAATTGCAAAACATGATGATTACCATAGTCCTCATAATAGCCTGCCCTTTCGATGGATCAGTTACTGGTGCTGAAAGGAACACTTTCGCTTCGTAGCAAACATATTGAAAAATTGCCGTTTTTTAATAAATATTGTTGTTTGTTTCTTTTGGCACACCCTCTTGTGAATGAGCTCTTGCTCAAAATAGAGTTTGTCAAAGCCTATGTAAGTTAATTAGTAAATAATAAACAATTTCAAAGATGCGTAAGTGGCAATATGTTAGCCATTTCATCCTCTACAAAATATTTTGTGAATAAGCATCTGCTCAATACCGAGACTGGGTGCATGATGTTAGTATGCAATAAAAAATCGTCGTAAATTAATAAATGATCCAACAGTTCTTCCATCAAAGCATGCAATAGTAAAACTTCAGAAATTTGCTCTGATCGATTCACAACATGAATTAAGGTTGGTTTACTATTTCATTTATTTACAAAAAAAATCCTAAAATTTTATGATCGATGATGATTCAATAACATTAGCGAGTCGATGGAAATAATTCGTGGAGAAAAATTTAAATTTGGAAAAAGAAAAAACAAAAAAAAAATTGGTACAAAATAATTATAAGATAATTGTAAAATAAACAAATTAATCCCGATATACTATACATAAATATTTCGAAAATCCCAAAAAAACTCGGACAAACTTAAGATCCTACAAAATCAAGAAATCACTAGAAATCTCGAACAATCTGTAAAATAAATAAATAAATTTTGAAATCCAGACGAATCCACAAATCTTAATTTGGATAATAGCTTTCTTTGTAATCCAAGTCGATTAATATTGAAAATTTTGAATCACATTGAAATTTTCGAATATTACCCATGTCTATAAAATTTCGAATACTAAACTTAAAAACCTTCAAAAATCCCAGAAAATGTTAAGAAAATCGATGTGTCGTTAATTTTGAAAAATATTTTTTGCCAAGCAATTCAAAAGCAAAAAACCTCTTTCACGAATAATTGGAAACCCTTGAATTATCTTTAAAATATTGAGTAATGTTGATAATTTTCAATAAATTTGATGCTACGAAACGTAACGATCTATTCAAACCAATTAGTACCAGATACAACTCTCGATTTCGAGAATCTTACCCAGCTCAAAATGAAAGTCAACGCAAATTTTTCAAACCGAATTTAGCTCGAATAATATCGGAAATCTTGAATAAATATCTATAAGTATTTTTTTTTTTGTTGGAAAATTACGACAAAGCGTCATTATGTAAGACATTTTGAGTTCTCATAACTGGCCTACATATGGACCGTTTACATAATCGCGCTTCCTGCAATTGTTACTTTGTAAATTTTGAATTTTTGAAACTCAGAAACTGAAACTCGAAGTACGAGAAATAAATAATCGATAGGAAGGGGTAACCGTTTGGTAGGTAAAGTTAAAATATGGATCAATTAAAATCAACTAAAACCTTCTGTGCAATGGAAATGCAGAGTTTCAATTCTTTCAAGACCATTTTTTAACCTTGATCCTTTTGAAAAAGTCAGATATGGTGTACACGTAAAAACATGTTAAAGCAAAACTTGCTTTTGTGAATTTTTAAGTTTCTCAATATTTTTGGTTTTTGGATAAAAATATTGATCCGTGTGGCACTTTGCATTTGGATCAGACCAAATGTGAAGAAATGCAGCTAATATCTTACTTTTATAGAATCAGGGTACAGTGATACATTCAGCAGCTAAGCGGCGTTGTTTGAGTAATCAGTTTGTAAAAATTCTAAAATTGCTATAAAAATCGATTTATTGTATTCATGAAAATTTAAGTCGGGAGCCGCTACCGATAGAGGATAAATAGTTCTTTTACTGTGTATCTTGTTTTATCATTTAAACCCAACGCTATCCTACTTCAGCTTTTAGCTGTCATTCTTTCAATCATATATTGAAAATCGCTTTGACTTTTATTCTAGTCGGAGATTTAGTCAAGAAATCGGGGTCCGACTCACGGTACTAATATGCTGACAAAAACAAAGTGTGGGGCTAAACTATGGATGGGTGTGCTATACTATGCCAGTTAACAAGAATCTCAGAAATGTCCCATGTTTGGACTAAAAGCCTCATTTAACATTTATAAATACTATATTGGTAAATTGTAATTCGTGTTAAGTAATTTGCATAGTGCGGCAGCACTTCCATTCATAGTTCTCATTAGAAACTGTTAATTTTCTAAAGCTTTTGGTCGGAGTCCTGTGTTTTTTGACAGCACAAACTGGCTAATTTATCCTTACATATTAAGAACAAATTATTTATCTTCTATTCCATAGTAACAAAATGGAAAAATCGTTAAGATCCGTTCTAGATAGAATTTTGGCCAAAGTAAAAGTAGAAGTGTCTTTTATTACAACATATGTAAATTGAAACTGTCAAATATATTTTCAAATTTACTTATTTTCTATCCAGTAATTAGTAGTTATACCGTTATTTGCTTTTCAGTTGCTACTTATTTTCCAAATGACACCTGTCTGTTAAATTGTGTAGCTACATTTTTCTGTTAAGATATAATAAATTTCCATATAAATTTGACATCTTGGCTTCACAAGAATTATCTTAAAATCAGAGGCGGCTGGTTCATGAGTGCAATGCATGCTTCGTAAAGAAATTTACAGGGTCAATACAAAATAAATGCGCAAGGCAAAAACATTTTTGTTTAGCGTCATCATTAAATTTTTGAACTAACCATAACCAATCGGCAATCAGTATTAAATTATTCTTCAAAACTTGATGAGGAAACTCAACCAAAAATATTTTTGCCTTGCGCATTTGGTTTTTATTGTATTACAAATATGAATAACATTTTATTTCACTCGCTCACTGAATTGTCACTCGTTCGCTGGTTAAATTAGGCTGCCTCCACGTAAATCGCCCAGTGTGAGTGTTCATTAAACTATTATGGAATCATGCTAATAATTCATTATTTTTGTCTGTTCCTTGTGTTATATTCTAGTTTTATCAACCCCACCAACTTTTAGGCAAGGTACATTTTTCGTTTAATTTACATTCTCATCTTAATAGTTAACAAATGCAAAAACTTATATCCCTTATTAAAATGAGCAATTTCAATTGAGCTTGCAAGTGATAACTTAATAAGACAGCAAATTATGATACCTTGTTGTAGCAAATTAAAAATATTCAATTAACGGCCATAAACATTTCAATATAAATTATATTATTGTGGCAGCTAAAAATCAGCTTGGAATTTTAATAAAAAATATTTAGAATAACTTCAAAACGAAAGGTAAATATATTGCATCACAATGCAGTGGTTAGTGCCAGCTTACTTAGTAAAAACTTCAAACAGCTTCTCTCTCTCTCTCTCTCTCTCTCTCTCTCTTTCGAGTTAACGAATCGGTTTGAAAAACTTTAATTGTTATAATGCAGTTCCAGAAATAGAATTAAATAATTTATTTTAGATTTTAAGTTTTTATAAATAATTTATACTTTTCATTGTAAAAATTGTATAACTTTTGCATTATTTTATTCAATTTTAAATTTGAAATTAAATGTTAACAGAAATATCATTAAAAAAATCAATCAAAAACTGCGGCCCGTGAAAATAAATAAAATGTTGAACCCGCCCTGGTATCCGTAAACATTATGTTCAAAAACCGATTTTTAAATTTATTCCAACAACAAGTGGCTTTCTGACTTTATCAGAAGATCATAGAAAAAATTGGAGCTATCTGGTCTCGTCTTAAAGACAAAATACTTGCTAATACCAATTCTGTATTTTTTTGACGAGCACAGGTTTGAAAGTCGATCACATGATTTAAAGAAAGCTTAATAATTCTAAATTACCCAAATGTTTTGAAGATTTGTCCCATGAATACTGCGAAATGATGAATATTAACAAACTTCGAATAATCTAGAAAATTTGTAGTAATTTCAAAGAATTATCAGACATTTTCAATAGTGCTAAACAACCTGTAACAGCAAGCGAGTGACATCAGGGAGTCTCAAAAATCTCAAATAATTTTAAGCGATAACCTCTCAATACCGTTCAAATTCACAATATCTGAATTAATCCAAAATTACTTCCGGGATCTCGGAACGTCTCTATATTCTCGAAAATTTCATTTAATGAGAACACGAAAAAATCGAGAAGTTAGATTTATCACTTATTATCTTACAATCTTATACAAACTCATTACAAATTTCTGCTAACTAGTTTTGCCTGTGGTCGATATTCGACCAAACTTATTCTAAGAATAAAACAAACCCATCCAAAGTCATTTTTACTAAAATATTTTTATTACATTTTTTATTAAACTGTACACAATATGATACATTACATCATTATATAATTACATAAACTGGAATGCGATGATCCATCGATTTTTTTAAGTTAGTACGCCTAAAGTAAAAACATTTATTCCGTCCCACCACTCTATTGTGAACCATTTTGAAAATCCTCTCATGCAATGAAATTTTATAATATTTTATGTTTCATTTGAAATGTTATTGGTCAACGATTTCATTAAAAACAATATTTTTAGTAAATACTCTTTCATTATTATACAAATGACCCTGTTCAGAAGAATTTGAAATATAAAATCTTAATCCTTTAAATGATCGAACTCAACTGGCTGCTACATATAACTGACCATGTGTAAATACTGGTTGTCGTAATAATATTCCGACCTTTTGAAATGTTTGCCCCTGCGATTTGTTAATGTCATAGCCAAGGCAGGAATGACCGGAAACTGAGTGCGTTCAAAATCAAATGGCAAAAGTGTACCGGAGTACGTCAAACGAATGCGAGGAATTAAAATTCTCTTTCCACGTGTAACTCCATTCAAAACCTCGCAGTCTAATGAATTTCTATGCATTTGTTTGATTCTCATTCTTGTGCCATTTACCAATCCTTTTGTTGTATTCAACAACGGAGAAATCATTGACCCGACTAATATCATCACAAATAACTCTATCATAGCTATAATAGGCTTTAGCTTGACCTGGTATTTGATTCAAAATATCCGAATTAATTAACAAACAATCTTCATTTCTCGGAGCTAATATGACGGAATTTAAAATATTATTATTTTCAATATTTGATGAAATATCACCAAAAACATCTCAAATAATGTTGCTCGGTTCACCAATTAAACTGTTTGGAATTTCAATCAAATCTCTACCCAAATCATTAAAATTTGGCAATGCTCCATTTCCAAGAAGTTTAAGAAATTCAATAAATTCCACTTCATGCGACAGAGCTCGCATGTTCTGCTGTAGAGTAAATCGTCGAAATTGTGGGAATAAGTGCCAAGAAACGATACAATTTTCAATTAATTCAGTACGTGAACCGTGAGGAATGACAGGCAAAATTTGCCGAAAATCTCCGCACAATAAAATAGTTTTACCACCAAAGGGTTTGTTTCTATTTTAAACATCGCTTAGATCATTAAATAATCGATCAATGGCCTTCAAGGCATTAAGTGGACACATAGATATTTCATCAATAATAATTAATGAAGCGAATTTTATGAAATTTGCTTGATTACTATCAAGTGATACACTCGAAACCTAATTCTCTAAAATTGGAATTGGTAATTTAAATATATTATGTAATGTTCTGCCATTAATAAGTAAAGTTGAAGCAATTCCACTAAATGCAGTAGAAATACAAACTAAATTTAGAGAATGTAATTTGTGTATAAACGCTGTTTGAACAAAAGTTTTTCCACAACCTGCATGAGATGTTAAAACAAACACATTCATACCGGTATCATGATGCATCACTTCACGCAAAACTGCGTCTATAACATTACGTTGTTCATTATTTACAACATCGTAAAACTCAGTAAAAAGAAAAGCAGCTTCATCTGTATCCAATTCATACATTGTTCTAAAATCTTGCACACGTAGTGGTGTTGGAAGATCAACTTGTTGACATGATGCATTATGAGACATAAATGTTTCTTCTAACTCAAGTAATGCAAAATTGTATGAATCATTTTCAGTTTGATTTCGGACAAAATCTTCACTCAAATCTTTTTTAAATTCTTCCCATAATGCTAATGCATTCCCAGGAAAATTCAATGCACAAATGAATCCAAACAATACTCTTAGCTGCTTCGGTGTTTTGAATTGAACTGCTTCTAGTAAACAATGGCGCCACTCATCATCATTTGAAGCAATCCCACGCGCATGACATACAGCAGTAAATGTCGGATATAAAACCCCTTCATAAGTCCTCAAATCATCAAAATTTTTAGGGCCACGCACATCAAGTAATAATACGCGCAAATGAAATAGTTTCACATTTTTCGGCGAAACAAAATTCAATCGTGAAATTACTTTTTCACCTCCACGTTTACGCTCTTGCCATCTCTTCCGATTATCAATCCATACATAATGTAATGGTACTTCAGTGTACAATAAATTATTGGCACGATGATCAACTGAATTCAAATGGAAAAAAGCTAATAATTTGGTTTCCCTTACATTAGCTGCCGCTTCGTTTTCTTCTCCGTGTCTGTAGTACACATTTTGCCTTTTAGGTAAATGACAATCAAGTCTAATTATTGAATGTGTTTGATAATACATTGGAAATTCAAATATTCTCCAACATGCTTCTGTAGAACCAACAAAACGTCCACTCAAAAAATTCTGAATTTCATCTATTTCCAATTCTCCATTAATTTCATTATTAATAACCCCAACCTCTAAAACTATACTTGTAAATATATTTTACGCTTTTAACAGTTGTACATATTTCTACGTTGATATGACAAATAAATTTGGCCAGGAGATATGGATTATAAGGCACAACGTAGCGATTAGCAACTGAATTCCTTCTGACTTCGACGCTTACACCGTTATCTCTTCTTCCGTAAACAGGATAGCCATTAATATTATCTACAGTTTGTTCCGAAAAATATTTGGGAAAATTTTTAATACATTTGCCATCTCTCATACACACAGAATCACAGAATTAGGATTTAAATGACTGCACGGTCCGTGAATCATATGATTTAAAACGAATTCATGTAGCTTTGGATGTGTGTTTATGTTCGGAATTTCTGCACTTACTATTTTGTCTATATCATTCGCTCCACGTAATTCATCATTTTGACTTAACGTAACTAAAATATGTGCATGAGGTAGACCCCTCTTTTGAAATTCAATGGTATAAATCAAAGCTTCAACTTTACCAAATATATGCTTATTTATAACGCAATTAATTAATTCTTTTAATTTCAACTTAAAAACTCTAACAACAATGTCTGGACGAAAATTAGAACTTTCAATATTATCAATGGACTCAATAGTCTTCGGCCAACGTGGATTGCAAGTCATAGTTATGAATAATGAAGGTTTGCCGAAATGTTGAACAATTGACATAGCGTCTAAATAGTTCTGATACATATTTCTCGGTGCACCAACAAATGATGATGGTAAAACAACTCTTCGCCCCACGGCATTAATATTATCACCACCATTTGGATGTAAATTCAAAAAATCTGTTAAATTATTATAGACTTCAGCTCGAAGATTTGTTTGATTATTACGAATAAAATGTAATCTGCTTCCTTCAATGCGAACATACATATCAACAATCCATTGCAAGAATAACATTTGTGCATGATGTAAAATACTAAAATCGTCGCGAATTGCAAGTCTATAAGATGCATATTGTAATATAGTTATTTTGTTTTTTGGCATATTTGAATTTGAAGTTGTAAGTCTGTTATGAACCATATTTACGTGCCACCCAAAATCGCCATTTGGAAATAGAAAAGGATAAGCCAACGGATCTAAAGATGAATCCAACACAGACACATTCCGAACGGTATTATTCAATCTCGAAAAGCAAATCATGTTACGTACGCTCACCATTGACACTATTGAAAGCAACTGCTATATCAGTAGCAATCGCATCATTGTAACGTCGAATATCAACATTATTATTTGCTCTAATTAACATGCATACATCTCTAGCAATATCTTCATTTCTATTACAGTATTCGGACATAGTTTGAAAAGACTGAACAAATAGATTACAACGATTCAATTGATGATTAATTTCTCTCATTAAATTAATATCACAATGTGCATTTGAAGTATGGCGCATTCTGTACTGAGCAGCTGTTTCTACATCGTAGAAATACAACTGAGCGTAATGTGGTATAGAACCAAAAGGAGTTACAATACCACCAGCTCTGTGATAAAAAACACCATGAATTTTAAAATGGAACATACCTTTCAATGCTTCAGTTTCAATCTTTGCCTCACTACTAATCATTGCAAAAGAAGAGTTATATTGTATAAGGCGATACATGCACTTTGCCCTTATGACAACATAATGAGAATTCATTTCTATTCCCTTGTGTAATTTCACCTTCAAAATTTCTCGCTCCACAATGTATGCAACGTAAATTCAATTGGCCGCAAGAAAATGAATTAAAATTTCGTGGCACTAATTTTAATGCGCACTTAAAAGAATCATCTAATAAATGATTAATAACTTCATTATCGCCGTTATTTTCAATGGATTGGTTAACATTAATGTTCTCATTTCTATTTCTATTTGATTTAACTCCGTTTCTATGACTTCGTCGTTCTATTCGACCAGTTAATGTAGGCCGTTGGGGCATAATGGAACACACTAAAATAAAAAAATTCTTGTGTTAAATGAAAAACACGACCGGCTTATATAAGAAAAATTCAAAAGAGGACTATTTACCGCAAATATAATAAGCGTCAAACCAAAAACACAAAAATAAAAATTGGAAAGCACACAGCGTTGGGGCAATTATAATTAGCGTCAACTCTATACTAAAACGGCAATTTGTGATTGCAAAGAGTGATTGATACGAAACAAAATGTAATGCGCGTGTGCAGTGTATTAGTGCGTATATGAATATAAAACTTTTTCTGTATTGGTAAAACTTTACCTGCTTTTTACACCTATTTCCCGGGCACGTATCTTAATAAAACTTATATTCTGTACATCTATGAAAAAATATCTTTTGCTTAATATATCTTTCATTAAGATACATGCACGGGAAATAGGTTAAAAAGGGATCACAATTTTTGGCTTTGCCTATTAATATATAGATATTCCTAACTAGAAGCAAAATAAGAATAATTTCAATATTAAGAAACCAATTTCCGGAAAACTCATGCTAGCAAGAATAATCTCGAAAATATTCAATAATGTATTTAATCCAGAATAAATTCGTCATCCAAGCAAAAGCCACTCATCGCCATTCAAATTCAGAAATTTAAAATATCCGTAAAATACGCGAATTTCGAGAAAATCATCTCTATAACATCAATTAAATCGGTACTTTATCATAATTCAACCAAATAACTCGAATTACCTCTAAAATCTTCAATAATCTGATAAAATATTTAAAATTTCGAATAATACTGTCAATGCCGAATAAATTTCGAATTAGTCTATAAAAACCTCAAAAAGAATCATAAAATATCGATGACAAGGATTGAACTGCGGCTGCAAAAATTTTAGGTAATATGGAGAAACTAGAATAGAACCGAATAATCTCGAAAAGCGCGTATTATCTCGAATAAAGACACTATTCTAGGATAATTTTGAAATATTTTAGCAACCTAGGTTAATCCAAAACTGTATCTCTATATTTTAAAGAACTATCTCGAAAAATCTTTAAAGCCTCATTTAATAGTAAATTATTCATAGCACTCAACCCCAAACACTCGACCCCAAAACCTTGAAAAATCACAAAGATCTAATAGAAACTCTAATAATCTCGAATAATCCCTGTATCCTGGACACCTTCTTTAATCCGGACATTTTCGAGAATTTTTTGTTTTCGAATTTTCAAAAAATCACTATTACGTGAAATTATCCAATTTTAGTACAATTTACCCGAAAACTATAAATTTTAAGACAATTTACCGTAAATTGTACTAAAATATTGGTTGACAGCAGACCGGCCTATAAGTAATACATTTCGATTTCTCGTAATGCTTAATTAATAACCACGATTTCTGGCAATTGCGATAAGTGATCCTAGCAGGTGAAATTGAAATGTGAATAACTGAAAAAAGCAAGAATGTTGTTTCGACTGCTTTTTAAATTTCAAGACTACGTATAATTAACTTTGTCATGTTACACCGCCCTCATCGAGTAATTTCATGAGACAGTTGTTTTACATACCAGTAATGTCTAAGCGAGTTTTTCATATTTTCTAATAATTTATTTGTACAGTTTTGTACGAAATATGTTAAAATTGCTAAAAAATGATTTCGAGTTATTGCCGTTGTTACAGTTGTGGATACAGAATTAAAAATTTAGTCTCCCCGAGCAACATACCGAGCATTAACATTAAAACTTCACACGGTTGCTTCACTGACTTGTTATAATAATATTTGGACCAAGAAGCGGCTTAAGTTGATTTAAATCTGCGCATACGTGGTATAACTTAAGAAGATTTCAAATTTTAAAATATTTAAATTAATTGAATAATTGAATAAAATTAACATTTTGAAAACTCAATCAAATATTATGTTGAATAACGCAAAATTATTACCATCTTAGGCAGTTAATCAGGCCGTCACTCATTATTAACTAGTAGGAAATTAGTTGAAAACCTTAAATATATATGTTTACAAGAGAATCATGAACAGATGTTCAGAATATCCATTAAAAAAGTGCCATGGGAAAAAATGTTGCATGGTGTTGCATCAAAAATATTACTGTTGCATACAACTTATACACGCATTATGAATAATGTTGAACAATTATTTTAAACCTCCACAACATTTGGATTTACATTTTGGAAAAAAAAAGAAAAAAAAATCAGGTTCGTCGTTTATCCACTGAACAAAATTAAATCGTTCGTTATAATATGTAACAAAAACAAACGTTGCATCAAACAACAAAAATTTATGTACACCGTACACAACTAAATAAACATGACTTTCCCAAAAAATGACAATCGAAATAAATCATCCTACAAACATGATAATTTTTCAAGCATATTCGGTTAAAAAGATCTTCCTTTTTAACTTCCAAAAACTACACGTTTATGTATATTATGTATAATACAAAACTTAAAAAAAAAAAAAAAAAAAATCGTAAAACCACCTTCAACTTCTGTATGATTGTCTTACATTAAATAATTTATTTACTTATATTTCCAATTGTTATAAATTGTTCTCTTACAAGTATTGTTAAATTCTACGATTCATTTCTTAAACTATATATATATATATATAAAGGTATGTTGTGTGTATAAAACAACAACAATTGCCGTATATACAGCAACAACAATACTCTGAAGAAATAACAATAACATTAAGAAAATTTATAATAAGTTTACACTGTTATTAAAATGATCGTAGATTTTTACAACAACAGTTGACGATCGATCGTTGTACAATTAACTTGTGTGTGAAAGTGTTTGTTTTGATTGAGAGATTCTTCAAATGGTTTAACAGTTTGTTATTTTTTTTTGTCTTGTACATAGATAGTTTTTGTATTTATTTTGCAGAAAATATTTGCAAAATATGCATCCCCTCAAATTTACTGTATATATTAATAGAAAAAGTGTTGTGTAACCATATTTTTTTTTTTTTGTGTTATCATATAATCCTCACCATTATGCTCATTATCATATAATACATACAAGTGCTTATATATACAGAAATAGTCGCGTAAAATTCACTATTGATCGTATATAGTATATTGGTGTTTATATCTTATTTGTAATTATTTGTATGTTGTGTGAAATTTTTTATTGTATTAAAAAAATTTTCGTCGATCATATCTCGATCGATTTAAAACGATCAATCATAATAGAATTAAAAATATAACAAAACATACGATTTGTTTTCTTTTAAGAATACATAGCCGTACATATAAACTAGAAAAAAAAAAATTTTAAAATTATCGATCATCAATCATCATTTGATCATTGTGTGCGATCGTGATTTTTAAATTTTTTTTTTTTTTGGAATTGTGATTTGTATTAAGGGTAAGTCATTTTGTGTTATTTTAACAGATTTGATTTGATTTCTTTACGTTTTTGTTACAGTTTTTCGAAATTTTGTATTTTTTTATTCTCTTCAATAAATTGATCATTGACAGTATCCGGGCATTGTTTTGAATGTAGGATTTTCGATTTATGTTGGGCTCATTGTTGTATCTCTGTTCTGTTAAGTCTATGTATATACAGCTATAGAATCGAAGCGAAATTGGGTAATTGTAACAATGTACAACAGACACCAGTCAAAAAAAAAAAAAATAAAAAATTTGCACAGTTTTTTGGAACGGTATGATTTTGATTTCCTGAATGGATTTAATACGATTTATTACGAAATGATCGATTACTTAATTCACTCCCTTCTGCGTTAGATGTTATAATTTGTTTTTTTTTTTTTGTTCAAATTACATCATTATATAGTTTTAGACGCGATACTAAATTAAAGTTTAAATTAAAACCAAACCAAGGATAATTTTTGGTTAATTATGTTAAGTGAAAAAAAAAAATCTAACCTCATCAAACAAATTCAAACATACCAAAAATATTTTATAACTAAATGACCGCGCACGTAATTAACACATTCTAAAAATGTTACAAACTTAACAACCTCTAGCCATGATTGAGAGGATCAAAGTGTATCTCAACTGTTCATTGATCATAATTAGAAACTCAAACGAACCATCATGACGATGCTAATTACCACATTTTTAAAGATTTATTATTATTTTGTTTTAAATATTTTGGAGTTAATTGATTTTTCGTATAGTTAGATTGAATGCGTATACGCGCACCGACATATTATAAAACCAGAAAGGGTGCGATGAGGGAAGATCTTTATTTGTCTAACAAACACTAAAGAAGAATAAAAAAAAATAAAAAAATAGTTCAAATAGTTAAGAAGATTATAAAAAAGGGTTTCATAATTTAAAATCTATTCTTGTAAATATGATTTATGATCTCGAACTCGTTTAAATGGCAATAAACGGGATCATTTATGTTGTAAAAGAGATTATGTAGGACTGTATTTTTCAGTTTTACGGATATATGTTCGGAGAAGCTAAATCTTTTTTAAATCTGATTATAAAGGTGATGGCTTCCTGACAATAAGACAATTATTACGGTTTGAATGGATTGAACCTATACATTATAATTCTAAAATAACAAAGGTTTTTTTTTTAGAATATTACTGTTTCAAGCTGAACTAATTTGTGGAGATTTTAGGATTTATTTTATAGTTTTGTTTTAATTTAAATTAGGTTATAGCTATTGTTCGATTCATAAGAAGGAGTTATTTTAGCAGGCTAGCCAAGCATTATTCAACGATTTTTCTATTGCCATTAGCCAGAATTTTGGGCTCATTCCAGTTACCAGATGGGAACTATGTCATATCATTATATGATGTTTGTTTCCTTTTGAATATTAGGTTCTATTCTTGTTTTGACCTTGAATGCTCTACTTTATTTATCATCCAAGGAGCCTAAATGGCCCAAAAGGTATTTCCGTAATATTTTATAGAACATTGTACCACGAAATATGATTTTCTTGAAGTTTGAATCCCGTTTAGTTCAATAACGGTGGAAAATAATAGGGAAAATGAGAAGGATACAGTTGCAAGTTTTTGCATTCGCAAAATAATGCGAATGAAAGGTGATGGTTAATGATCTGGTTAATTTGTTCAGGAACCTTGCAACATCACAATTTTTTGTTCAAAACAAAATTCCAAATCCTTTCTTTACTGACGGTGTAAAAAACATCCAACTGCTACTTGTTAAAGTGTTCATTTACAATTAAAATGATCTCTGCCAGGAACTTTGAGTCCTAAATGAATATCTTATTGAGAACAAGAGCAATACAAAAATAGAGATAATAGGGCGAAGTGCCAGACTGATTGAAACTATATAAAGGAAAAACTATATAAATGAAGTGCATTTGGTTTTCTTCCCCACTTTGATGTAAGAAGAGACTAGTACTAAAAAATAACTTAAGTACCAAAAATTAATTTTAGCAGAAAAACATAAATTTGTGTAAATGCTACAATATTTATGCCACAATATTTTGGTAAATAACGAGCCAAATGTAATACATAAAGTTAGTAGGTATCGAGGGGTCCAAAACAAAACTTTTATCTTGTTTGTGACAAAGATAAAAAAATGAAGAAACATTTCGATGGTAAATCGAATGTGCGTGTGTACAGGACCTGTATATTGGAAAAAAGATTATGGACCAACCCGCCTACTTGAATGGTATTCTCCAAAATGTGAGATACCCTTTGTCATATGCCGTTAAGATGACTTAAGATTGGCAATAAAGAGCATAGAGATACCTGTTGGAGGCCAAACAGTTTTTTGTGACAAAAATATCCAAATTTTGATGAGTGTGAAGTTTATCCTAAAAAAAAATAAAAAATTACACTGTTAAATTAGCTATTTGTCCAATTAGAATTTAAACTATATGAAAATTAAAATTTTTTGTAATTTTGGATTAGCCCTTTTCATCAGGAAACAGGTTCCTTTCATCATTTTCAGATAGCTGGACAATGTGTTGCCGATCCAATTATGATGAACTATAATATATTTCACAGTTTTTGGAATTTTTAATAAATTTGGATTATTTTAAAAGTTTTATATTACCGACCGCAGAGATGTCTACAACGGCTTGCACATATTCTCGGATAAAACATATTGTCGGATAACTTGGCCGCCAGTCTATGTGGCCAACCTGATCCAATTGTGATGAACTATACTATACTTGACAGAACTTAGAATTTTTAATAATTTATTAAATTGTTGAATCTCCGATCACAGAGATGTCCACAAGGTCTTGCCCATAATTTCGGATAACTTGGCCATATCCCAGTCTAGGTGGTCAACCTTATCCCATTATGATGAATTATACTATACTTCACAGAATTTAGAATTTTTATTAATTTTGTCTACGTGGTTAACCTTATCCAATTGTGATGAACTATACTATACTTCACAGAACTTAAAATTTTTAATAATTCTATTGATTTTAAAAATTGTTGTATCGCCGATCTTAGAGATGCCCACAAGGTCTTGCCCATATTTTCGGATAACTTGGCCATATCCTAGTCTAGGTGGTCAACCTTATCCCATTGTGATGAACTATACTATACTTCACAGAATTTAGAATTTTTAATAATTTTGTTGGTTTTAAAAATTCTTGTATCTCTGATCACAGATATCTCCACAAGGTTTTGCCCATATTTTTGGATAACTTGGCCATATGCCAGTGCAGGTTGTCAACCTTATCCAATTGTGATGAACTATACTATAATTCACAGAATTTAGAATTTTTAATAATTTTATTGGTTTTAAACATCGTTGTATCTCCGATCATAGAGATGCCCACAAGGTCTTGCTCATATTTTCGGATAACTTGGCTGTGTGCCAGTCTACGTTGTCAACCTTATCAATTGTGTTGAACTATATTATACTTCCCAGAATTTAGAATTTCTAATAATTTTGATTGTTTTAAAAATTCTTGTATCTCCGATCAAAGAGATGTCCACAAGGTCTTGCCCATATTTTCGGATAACTTGGCCATATGCCAGTGTAGGTGGTCAACCTTATTCAATTGTGATGAACTATACTGTACTTCATAGAACTTAGAATTTTTTATATTTTTTTTAAATTTTGTAGCGGTGCAAATTTAAATAAGTAAACCATAAAGTTGTTTTGCACTTTTTGCACACCAATAAATTTAGGAAATTTTGGAGAAATTAATTTGAGGAACGTCGAAAGCAAAATAGCAGTTTTATTTATCAAATGTCCAGTTTGCAAGAAAAACTGCAGAAATATTCAAATTGAATGTATCTATGGCTTTGTTGTGGTCGATGTACAACCATTAAATATAGAATAATCTTATAATATTGAAATACAACAAATTCAAAACCAGCTAATTATATCAGGAGAAATCCTTCTTTTGAAAGGAATAATTAATTTTAATGAAACTATGAATCACTACATGAGTTTCACTCAAAGGCCTAGAGGGCAATGAGAGGAGCATGACGATTTATGCAAACAAATTCGACAACACACAACTTCTTAGACAAACTATTTCCACAATATTCAAATTTTGTCATGACGTCGTGCCAAAAATTATTTGGTCTCGAGATATTTTCTTTTCTGTGAATCAGGCAAATCAAAATTGTGGACATCTCTGTGATCGAAGATACAACAATTTTTAAAACCAATAAAATTATTAAAAATTCTAAATTTGGCGAAATATAGGAGAGTTCATCATAATTGGATCAGGTTGGCCACGTAGACTAGCTTATGGCCCAGTTATCCGTCAATATGGTTTATTCGAGACTATGTGCAAGAACTTGTAGACATCTCTGCGGTCGGCGATATAAAACTTTTAAACACCACAAGGTCAATGTCACCAAGCCGATCCGGATCGGCTTGGTGACATTGACCTTTATATGGCTTAGCTATTCTAAGAATTGCGCGGGGCCTAAATAATTATTTAAACCATCAAAAATCAGTCAACTGCTAAATTATCTTAAATGTAGTAGTGTTCAACACAATTGGATGCTTTTGGTTAACGAGATAAACAGAAAATGATGAAAGGAACCTGTTTCCTGATGAAAAGAACCTGTTTTGTGGTACGAAAAATCCAAAATTACAAAAAATTTAAGTATTTCTTATAATTTAAATTCCAATTGGAAAAATTGTTAATTTAACAGTGTAATTTTTTGTTATTTTTTTTTTACCATAAACTTCACACTCATAAATTTTGACTTGGCCAATCCTTGAAATCCTCCAACCTCAATCCAATTGATCCTCTTTGGAAGTACCTTAAGACACATGTTGCAAAGACAAGCCACTAAATACTAAGACCTTAAAAACTCTTAATTCAAAAACCGAATATAACTTATTTTCTTCGTTTATTATAAGTTATTTTGTGAACAGCT
The DNA here is from genome assembly GCA_958295665.1 of Tipula vernalis. Classification (NCBI taxonomy): domain Eukaryota; kingdom Metazoa; phylum Arthropoda; class Insecta; order Diptera; family Tipulidae; genus Tipula; species Tipula vernalis. The sequence continues at coordinate 147,176,084 of OY282560.1, read as the reverse complement.
TTTCTTTATAAAATTAAATTAAATAGTGGAAATAGGTTGCAATAGTACTTGGGGGGGATATATTGAACAATAATTATCTTTAAAATTTGTTGATTTAGTCTTTAACCACTAAAGGTTAACTGACCATGTCAAATAATATACGTAAAAAGGCTTAGCAACTAAGATATTAAAGACTCTTGCACTAAAAAATCGGAAGTAGCACTCAAATATAGGCAAAAAGGGAGGAGTTACCCATTTACAGCTATAATATTTGATTTCTATGTTGCGAGAGGTACGCGAGAAAAATCTGATTTTTAATTTATCTGTATGTTTAAGGTACTTTTCCCGGTAAACTCGATACAAATTAATTTTTCCAGTCGTAGTCATTTTGACTTATAAGAGAGTCATTACCACCAACTCAACCTAATAGCCGAGAATCTTCATCGCGGAAGGATAAAGTAATTGATAAATTTGAAGAAATTGTTTCTCAATTGTTTCAACAGAATTTCAAATACCTACACTCATGATCAAGATTCCGAATTTCGTTTCAAAATTAGTCCTAATAAACTGTCGTATCCTAATACAATCAAAATACTGTAGCTTGGCAAAACGAGTTTAGCTAAAAGCTTGTATTGTTATTAACATTATTACTCCTGTTTTAATTTTAACAAAATCAATTTTTCATGGCATTAATTATGGAATTAAATATTTTTCACTAGAGCTTCCCGTATAATTCGGGCTCAAATTCATCAGGCTCAAAGACATGATGACAACTCGCATCTTATAGCTAATTGATATTTCTTCTTTCTAAAATTAGATGTTCTTTGAATATTAATCGATAAAGTGTTTGTTTGAAAGAAATTCGGTCTTATTTACTCCGATTGTAAACTTAGAAGGTTAATCACGTGACATTTTTAAACTACTTCAATTAAATTTGACTTGTTTACATATTTATTGAACAAAAATTGAATTTGTATATTTAATTTCAGGTACTTATTAACAGTAAAGAGTTCCGTGAAATTTGGTCTTTATTTTTCGGTGATAGGCCCGTATTCGATAATCTAGAGATAATTATATCTCGCAAGACAAGAAAATGGAGATGTGGCCAACACACGACTTTCTTTGACGAACAGAGAATTTTGAGAAATTTTTTTTTTTTTAATTTTTTATTTTTATTTGTTTTTAATTTCTGGAAACTTATACTTATACTTTTATACTTTTTAAGATATTTGCAAAATAAATTTTCTGGACCAAGGGAGTGGCCACTTCCGGTTGGCCGATTTGGAGTAAAATTCACTGGGACCTCCCAATTTATCAAAAAAACCTTAAATCTGAAGTTTCAGTTCGATTGGTTAAACCATCTGGGCTGTAGAGAGGACACAGAAAGACTGACTGACAGACAGACAGACACCATTTCGAAATCCACTTTTTCGGACTCAGGGGACCTCAAAACAAATAAATCTCTAAATATCTGAAGGTCCAAAATTTTCATGATTACTATACTTTATTTTACTGGAGTAAAAGAAAGTAAAATATGACAAAATCAATTTTACCAACCAAATTTTAATTTCAATTTAATTTTTCCTCAAATTTTGTTTGGTTCGCAAATATTATATTTTGATTCATTTTTACTTAGTTTAACTTGTAAATTCCCTAAATTTTAAACATGTAAAGTAGAAACTTTTGTAATTGATTCGAGCGAAGGTTACACCATTTTGCCAAATTCTTTCAACACATTAAAATGTAAGAAAATTTAAAAAAATGTTTTTAAATTCTAACCTACAAAATTCAAATTTTTTCCACAAATTACATAGGTTAGGTTAGGTTAGAGTGGCTGCCAAAACGCACACTTAGACCGATGACGGTCCGTTGTGATACCAAGGGATCCTACTCCCCTTACACCTTCATTGGAACCATTTTGAGCTACTTATGTAGCGTACGATATCTCGCACATTGCAGTTCTCGAAATCCATAAGGCCGTCCAAACTATACTTGTCCAGAAGTTTATGCCTCCTGTAGCTAGCGCCGGGCATGAGCAGAGGAAGTGGCTCAGAGTCTCTTCCTCCTCCTCATCCATACAGCTTCTACAGAAGTCATTTGCTATTGACCCAAGCCTCCTTGCATGATCCCCAATGAGGCATTGTCCCGTGAGCACCCCCACGACTATACTTAAGTCAGGTCTACGGAGGGATAGTAGTGTTTTGGAGCGCTTCAAGTCCAGTTTCGGCCAGACTTGCCGCGCAACATAACATGTTATGGTGTTAGTCCACCTCTTCTGTGCCGAGGCTATCGCCTTATTTCTAAGCGCCCTATACAACACTGCTATGGGCCTCCCCAGATTTGCCCTTTCCGGTTTCAATTGGAGAGTTGTACCTTGCCTTGCCAGTTCGTCCGCCCTGAAGTTCCCCAGTACGTCTGAGTGACCGGGGACCCAGACTATCTGGATATTGAAATGCTCACTCATCTCGTTAAGAGATAAGCGGTACTTCAATGCCACCACGGACGTCAGAGAAACTGATTCCAGCGACTTGATTGCCGCCTGACTGTCCATATATATTGTTATATCCCTTGTGGATATGACATTATGCTTCAACCAAGCCAGCGCTCCCTCAATCGCTACCATCTCTGCCTGGTACACACTGCGGTGATCAGGAAGACGAACGGATATATTCACATTTAATTTATCACAATAGACTCCTGCTTCGACTTTGCCGTCTAGCTTGGAGCCGTCAGTGTAGAATTGTATACTTCCAGTTTCTGTTATTGACTTGTTCCCCAAGGATTCCCTTGAGGGGAGAAGAGTCCGGAAACCTTTTTTAAAGCATACAATCGGTATCGTGTAGTCACTATTCATCACATCTGCATGTAGCGACCTCCAATCGTCGAGTGGCCCGTCTGAAGACATTTCCACTCAAACACGGCAGAGAGTCGTGCAGCCGTAGTTGCCGCTCTCTGCTTACCAAAGATGTCGACAGGAAGAAGGTAGACCATAGCCTCCAGAGCACGTGTAGGGGTTATCGTCAGTGCTTCGCTTATAAGCAAGCAGGCCCTTCTCTGTACCTTCTCTATCTTATTCTTATAAGTTTGCTTGTTTAGTGCTGGCCACCACACACTCACCTTGTACATCAGAATCGGTCTGACTACAGCGGTGAAAAGCCAGGGTACCAGCTCTGGTTTTAGACCCCATCTCCATCCGACGGCGTTCCTACATGAGTACAGAGCCATGGTAGACTTCTTTACCCTCTCTAAAATATTAGGCATCCAATTTAGCCTACTGTCCAAGATTATGCCCAGAAATCTTGCCTTATCAGTAAAGGCCAGTGCCGTGTCATTTAAGGTAGGAGGGGCGACTACCGGAATTTTATATTTCTTGGTGAAGAGTACCAGCTCTGTTTTGGATGAATTTATACCCAGCCCACATTTACTGGCCCACTTTATAATGATTACGAGCGCGTGTTGCATGACCTCCTTAATCGTGCCTAGGTACTAACCCGAGATCGCGATCGCCACGTCATCTGCATACGCTATCACTCCTATTCCCTCCCTCTCCAGTTCCAAAAGTAATCCATTGATAACTATGTTCCTGAGAAGAGGTGATAGGACACCACCTTGCGGAGTTCCTCTAACTACCCGCCTCCTAATGGTGGATTCCCCGATATCCGCGTTAATAATCCTGCATTCTAGCATCTGATTTATCAACCTCCCTAAGGGGTAGTCCACATCTAAGAAAGACAGTCCTTTCCGAACTGCCTCCGTCCTGACATTGTTAAGGGCGCCCTCTATATCGAGGAAGGCTACCATACAGTACTCTTTCGAGTGGATTGATTTCTCAATTGTTCGCACCAGGGAATTCAGAGCCGTGTCCACAGATCTCCCTTTCCAGTACGTATGCTGAGAAGTCGCCCAATTACTGGGTTTAATTTTTGCACGTATGTACACGTCGATTAGTCTTTCCAATGTTTTCAACAGAAAAAATGATAGAGTTATAGATCTTAGGTCCTTTGGGTAGGCCTGTGAATTCTTCTCCGTTTTCGGGATGAAAATCACCCTAACCTCCGTCCATTTCCTAGGAAAATAATTCAGTTTTAGACACCCCCTGAAGATCACCTCCAGCCATGGGAGAATGATCGACGAGTGTCTTTGCAATTCTGCTGGGATGGTACCGTCCGGGCCTGCCGATGTATAGGGTTTAAAGCCGTTTAGTGCCAATAGGATCCGTTTTTTGCACACGATTTCCTCCGGGCACCCCGACGATAATTTTTCCCAATTCCTACCAAGCTCCGTCGACACACCCACACTACCTGGGAAATGGGTATCCAACAGAAGCGCCAATGATTCCCGACTAGACGTTATCCACAGCCCATCTGGTTTAATTAAGTAACTAGGGCTTCTGAGCTTTCTTAGAGCCCTTTGCTCTATTGAATGCTTTCCTACATCCTGAACGAAGGATTCCAAACTCCCTGGACCACCATACCGGTCTCTGCTTCCCTTTAGGTATTCTCTTGGGGCAAGCAGTGTCCAAGGACAAGTTGCAGGCGCTTGTGATTTCCCCCACCAGGAAATCCAGCTCCTTCTCGGTGGTTGGGGGCTTCGGAGCATCGGTCGGTAAGAGTCCTACTAACACTTCCCCGTATTTGTTCCAGTTAGTCCTTCTAGGATTCCTAAAGACTTTCCGGGTAACAGGGTGAATGTCAATATTAAACGTCACGTACCGATGGTCCGAGAAGGAGTTTTCCTCCAACACCCTCCAATCTTTCACCATATGTTTAATGGAGTCTGATGCAAAGGTAACATCCAGTACCTCCTGCCTGTTACTAATAATAAAAGTGGGCTCTTGCCCCAGATTACACACTGCAAGGCTAGTACCCAATAAGTAATCAAATAAGAACTCACCCCTATCATTGATGTCGGCGCTACCCCAGATTGTATGATGCGCATTTGCACCACAACCCAGTATTACTCCGATCTTTTCGCTTTCCGCTTCGAGTATCAGTTCCCCAAGGTTTTCCGGCGGAACCTCCTTCTCTCGGTCCATATAGGCTGAAACCAGCCATAGTTTGCAGCCTCCGACTCCAGGCCGACTGCTGTTACGTCGCCACTACTATATTGTGGAAATAGAAAAATACTCTAGTTATTTTTAGCGAGAATGCAAGATCTGATCTTATCGGACCCAGAAGAGTATAAAATAGTATACCCTTTTAAACCGAGGCCACAGATCTTATTTTTACTAATCCATGGTTTTTGAACTAGGATTATGTCCTCATCCGATTTGGTCAGTCTGAGGATCAAGGCTGCCGAAGCAGCCTTAGAATGGTGAAGATTAATCTGAACCGTGCTCAGCATAAACAGATCAACTTACCTTCCTTCATATACCCACCGCAGTCGCGGCATGGTTTAATCTTTCGGCCCTTGGGGGACGTCATCAATCCTGACGCTTCCTTCCGGTGCTCCGTGTTGGCTCTTTATGCCATCCTCCTCCCCCATCGACCCGACCCGATCTTCCTCGTCCGAGTCCAGGGATAGGCGACTACCCATGGCCGTCAATCGCTCCATCGTTGAGCTCCCAACGTCCCGCGTGTTAGCACCTTCTCTCTGCTCTTTCCCTGTCTCCTACCTTAGCTACGGCCAGACGATAAAGGTCTGCCGATCTTTTATCTGCGCACGCCGTTAGCTTAACGCGCCCTTGGTGCCATCCTGCATCCCTACAAGATGGAGGTGGCCCCGGATTTTCTCCGAGGACCGTTAGGAAAACGGAGTTTAGTGCGTTATACACTAGCCTCCATTTATCGAGAGTGATACTCCCATCTTTTTGACTCCTGTCAATGACGGCTAGTATCCCTGGATGCTCTTTAAGGACGTCACTGAACAGTCTTGCCCCGTGCGTCCTAGTATCTCCTTGGGCTCCCTGCAATCTGGGTCGCTTACTGTCCCCAGCTTCCAATTCGTCTTGGAACCGCTGTCTTTTTGACTCTGCTGGTACCCTCCCCGAGTTGTCGCGTAAGAAAGTAACCTTTGCCCATGCCAGAGATTCCTTCTGTTCCTTCGTTAGCAGAACCTCAGGGGTGGCAGCCAACCTATCTAATATCCTCTTCGCCGCGCCTCGGTTCCTGTACCGTCGCTTAGCCTCAGGGATAACTTTCGCGCCAGTCACCGGCTTAGGCGCCAAGGCCGCGTTTACCGAACCTACTGTGTAGGTAGCTTGCCCTTTACGGTCCAAGCTCGTTTTTTTCACGGCAGGCCCCCGGCTTCCGCTGATACCCGGCACCGCAGCCTTCAAGACCCTTATTGTTTCTTCGGTGGTGACTCCACCTTTAAGGTTTGAGCCACCATCCGTTGTACCTGTTGGATTTTTGAGAGTGCCTGTCTCTTCTAATTTTATATTATTCTTGTTCATTTGTTCCTACGAGTTTCGGAGAAATAAACGGTCCACCCTCGCAGAGATCCGTATACGAGGGTAAGGCTGATTAAAATTGGAGGTCGCCTGGTATCCAGAGTCCGCATATTAGAAATTAGTTTACCCACTAACCATTAATTCCTTGGCATATTCTGTTCCACCGTGACTTTGGGATTTGTGTAAGGTTTACTCCTTCAGCGCTGTACATTAGCCCAAGAAAAATTCCTAGTTACCAGTAGGCACCACGTGGAGATCGTACATGCACTTGCGAGTCTCTCCTGGATATTTCTGATATACATCCGTTCGTGACCACCCACCCCTACCTCTGCCTAAAACATGACCAGCACAGTGGACAGAAAGTGGGTGCTGTGATAGGTTGCGGAGCCGATGAAAATCATTTCGACTTATTGTACCCCCAAGATATTTTTGGTGCTCAAAAAAATTATCGTTCATCATGTTTTTTTGAGCCTTTAGATCCTTTATGATAATAAGCATTTAACGAACAAACGATCGAAAGAATTTGATGTTATTATTAATTAAAGACTGTGCTTGGTGCGACATTTTTCCAAACATTTTTAAAATAGCAAACGTGATTCCAATTTCTAAAAAAGGTGTTGAGTTAAAATTGAATAATTAAAGACCGATTTCTCTTTTAAGCACCATATCAAAGATTTTTGAGAAACTAACAAAGTAGAAATTAGAAAAATTAGAAATACAATTTTTTATGTATTTTATAAGTTTATTTCCTTATAGGGAAATTATTTAGTTTTTTTATTTTCAAAATCAATTTCGATATAATATTTATGTCATCCTCAGTTGACCGCTTCTAAAACTTTATTGAATAATATTACGATTTTTTCGCCTTTTTTTATACCTTGCTTACTTATGAATTAAAAATCAAATTATAAATTTTGTTGGTTGTTGTGTTAATTTTTGAGTTCGACATGAACGTGTTGTTTCTATTTTGTAAATTAATATTTCTTCCATCCGATCCAATAAGTCACCTTTCTTCAAATGATGTAAAACTTCTAAATTTGTGTTAATGGCTTAGTAATTGTGTTGTGCATCATTTATATGTTGAGCGAAATTTGACTCTGTCCTAATTTTGCCAATATCCCTTGTATGTTCCTTAAACCGTTGTCCAAATGATCTTCCAGTTTGTCCTAAATATAATGAAGGGCAATATGAACATTTTAATTTATAAACTCCGGTGGCCAAAATTGAATCATTCTCAAGCTTTATTTTCTGTTCCATTGAATTTAGAGTTTTATAAGCAATTTTATAACCATAATTTTGAAAAAGTTTTTGAAAATGTTTACTAGAATTTTTATTAAACTCTACACTGACATATTTGATTACCTGTACATAGTTGATTGCCTGTATTCCATTTTATTTCGATAAATTGAATTCATCAAGTCAATTTTTTTAGCTAATTTGATTGTGTTTAATTCATTGTTGTAATCCATTTTTGACATACTATATTTATGCTATTTAGCTGGTGAACATGTGGTTGTACGCTGAAATCTTCTATTGGTATGGATGGTTTGGCTTCTCATGGATCACGTGGCTGGTTTGTGTTGGTTTACTAAATATTTTGAATTTATGTTGAGAATCAGAATTAGTTATATTTATATCCCAGAAATTTATATTTTTATTATTTTCAATTTCCAATGTAAATTTAATATTTTGGTGTAATTGACCGACATCTTTGCAGAATTTATTTATGTTGTTCATAATAAATTTATTTTCGAAGTAATTTAAATAAATGTTACCTAATGCGCTGAATAGTGGACTGCTCATCGGAAGAACATCGGTTTGTTTATAAAATCTATTTTCGTGTTTAAAATAATTTTGATTTCTGATTACTTCTACTAGCTGGATTAATTCATCTATGACGTGTGTTTCTATATCTCGATCGGTTAATAAATCTTGTAATCTTCAATGTTTGAATTGATTTGAAAATTGAACGATGCTAATTTTACATTATTTGGTTTGTTGATTGATACGTTCTATTTTATTGATTAGCTCGAGGTTGCTTTTTTATGGAATGGTCATTTTCTAATTTAACGTTTTTGTTTATCCAATTATTAATAAATTTGGCAATTTTGTAAGATGCAGCCGAAGAAAAGTTAACTTTAGGTCTTATTGGTACTTTAGGTTTGTGTATTTTAGGTAATTCTTTCATTAACGATGCTGTTGGATTGATCATCTTATTCTGTCTCATCTCTCTGCTATTTAGTAAGTGTTTTGATTTGTTTATTACATTTTTTATAGATTTATTAATCTGTTTTGTAGGATTCTTGTTTAAGATTTAGAATACTATTGTTTATTATAAATTCGTCGATTTTAATGATGTATAATATGCCTCTGTTCATAATAACACTTGTGTTTCCTTTATCGGCCTTTGTAACTATCGAATTGTTGTACATTATTTTCTTCTTTACGCTTCTTACCGTTTTGATTTCATTGGCATTTTGATTCTATTCTATTTCATAAAAATTACTCATTTTGTCCAATTTGGTCCAATTTACATCGTGATGCGGAGTTATGTTATACTTTAATCCTTTTGACAGTATATCCGTTTCATTCCTGTGAAATTGGATGTTGGTTTTATTTTCTATTCGATGATAAAACGTGTGTATTGACGCTGTGACTTCTGGGTTTGGCGACGTTCTCATCTTTTGTTGTTTCAGAATTTTTAATTTTTTAATCACAAAATATGTCAGTGTAGAGTTTAATAAAAATTATAGTAAACATTTTCAAATTTTTTTTTCAAAATTATGGTTATAAAATTGCTTATAAAACTCTAAATTTATTGGAACACAAAATAAAGCCTGAGAATGATTCAATTTTGGACACCGGAGTTTATAAATTAAAAGGTTCAGATTGTTCTTCATTTTATTTAGGGCAGACTGGAAGATCATTTGGACAACGGTTTAACGAACATATAAGGAATATTGGCAAAATTAGGACAGAATCAAATTTCACTCAACATTTAAATGATACACAACACAATTACCAGGCCATGAACACAAATTTGGAAGTTTTACATCATTTGAAGAAAGGTGACTTACTGGATGGGATTGAAGAAATATTAATTTATAAAAATAGAAACAAGACGTTCATGTTGGGCGAGGTTATGCAAGATAATTGCACATTTATTAATTAAAAATACGATAATTAATATCTCATTAATTTAATATTTTTATTAATTTTTTATTAATTGTTTGTATCTCAAACTAAACTAGATTTTCATTGTTATTATGGCTTATTCACATGAATCGCGATTTTACACCCTACGAGTAAAAATGATTTACTGATTTCTCCTAAAATTACATCGTAAAATATTTACTAGCTAGTCACTTAAAAAATAGGTAATAAACAATCCCGAATATATTGTTTTGCAAACGCACTTGTCCTAATAAAAATTACAAAAAAGTGTTTATTCGCGCGAATTTGCCAATATGGCCGCGGTTTAAACATTTTTTGCAGATTTTATTAGGTGCAGTTGCTAAAAAAATTGTCAATGACATTATATTCGGAACTGTTTATTATATATTTTTCAAGTGATTAGTATTTATTATACGACGTAATTTAAGAGAAATCAGTGAATCATTTCTATACTCGTACGAGTAAAATTGCGATTCATGTGAATAGGCCATTATATTTCAAAAGATCTTAAAAATCCCCTAACTCTAATTCCATGGAAAAATTTGTCATTTGTGTTATGTAATTTTGCCTGAAAGGCAAAAAAATTTGCCATGTACAAAATTTAACTAGGTTCAATTTTATATGTTTGCCTCTAGGCATTTATTATCGCCTACTTGGCGCGACTATTTTTATTGCCTTTAAGGCAAAAATCGTACATATATCACTGCCTTTTGTTTGTTTTATTTTTCTTTTCTTCAAAAAATTCACCATCAACCAAAATACAAAAAACAAAATAAATACTCAAACCTACTATGATTCAAAATTTATAATTCAGGACAAACTTAATTTTGAACAGAATTTACCTTTGAAGCTTTGACTCATATGCTGTGTTCTATTTAAAATTGGAAAGTACTTCTGACTACACGTAGGTTCTCCTATTAAATTTTATGTGTAGTTTGCTTTTCGAATTTATGGCGGCATCTATACCAAGATATTTACTACAGTTAATATCTAAGAAATTTGTCACATTGCACGTAAATCTTTTAAATTATATTATATTTTCTCAGTTAATTTTGTTATTCTGTCTTTCCATTTATCATAAACTCTATAAACAGAAGTACTTATTTTTGTGTATCTTGTTACAACTTGTCTTGGCTAAAAAACTGGCTTGAATCCATGCTCAAATAGCTTACAAAATAACATTATATTTATGAATAGATTCTTTAAAAATATTCTGGAATAAAGGGAGCTTTATAAGAAAAAGTGGATATATTCTGGAAAAGTGGACATTTTTTTTAAGATTATTTTGGAAAAAGGCAAATTTAGTATTTACTGATCTTGTGTAGTTATTAATTTCGGCTATATACAATACAAAAAGGCATTATATGCAAGTGAGTGAGAATTATGCTTCGCATAGCAAAATAAACTTCTTATTTTTCGTAAAACAATAAACTGTTAATAATTTTTGGGGTGGATGTGGATGGGTAGCGTTGCCTGATATCAGGTATTATTCCTAATTGTGTAATCTAACTCCATAGAATATTGGTATTTTTTGGTTCACAACACTATTCGCTTTATATATTAAAGACTTGGTAATTTATTTAGTTCATGTTTATTTATTTACATTTATTATTTATTTATTATTGAATAATACTCAGCTACATTTTTCGCAACGAATCAATTAAAAACACTTTAAATTATTTTAATGATAATTAATTTTTTTAAATTTTTTGATAAAAGCAGAATATTTTTTCCTGCAAACCTTTTAATAGATTTTTTACGACCTCTTGTTTTTTTGTTTTTTCTTTTTCAAAAAACAAAGAGAAGTAGCCCACTTTATGTAATACTAAACCAAATCTCCGTGTCTTTATTTAATCATGTAAGGTTCAGTGTTTTCACAAGAGAGTGTATACATGACGTGTCAATACAATGCTAGCTATGCCATGTCACCACAATACTCCCTTCCCAGTAAATTGAAAGAATTGACGAAGATAATTTTAAAGAAATTTCGAATATTCACGAGAAACGACGATCAACGATGACGCAATCTCCTTATTTTTCATTTTAATCTAACAATTTTTTCGAAATTTTAACTTGACGACCAGTTCTTGTGACCACACACACAGGTAAAGTATCAAACGTGACTTTAATTTTAGATGGCGCAGGAGAAACATTTAATTTAGAATTGGCCAAAGTTAATTTATCGACAATGTTGTCATCAAGAGTATCCGGTTGTATCAAAGGAATTGGCTCAATGCTAACATTGCTTTCCGAATAACATGGTTTGAGTCGGTCGGTAGAAACTACGATGTTTTGGCCATTACTAATTATGGTAAAGAATTTCTTATTTCGATTTACTACAAAATATGGTCCAGACCATGAAGGCACTTGAAGTGCCTTCTTTAACGCGTCGGTTCGTAAAAATACGCGTGAACAGGTTTCTAAACTTTTACTAATAAAAATGTTTATATTAGCATGATTAGATGTTGGAATCGTTCTAAATTCATCAAAATGTTTTTTTTTAAATTTTTAACAAATTCAGACTGAAGAATTTTGATATCTAAAGACTAGTCTACCAATTGTACTGTTACGCGCAAAGGACTTCCGAGAACAATTTCAGCAGGAGTGGTTTTTAGTTCCTCGCTAAATGCCGAACGTAACCCAAGCAGTACAGTTGGCAGAATTGAAGTCCAATCTGGTCGATCGTGACACATTATTGCAGCTTTTAAAGTACGGTGCCATCTTTCTATCATACCGTTGGCTTTTGGGTTGTAACTGGTTGTCCTGATTCGATGAAAACCAAGTAACGCTGATAATTCGGAAAATAAATTTGATTCGAATTGAGACCCCTGATCAGTAACAATAGTATTTGGTACGCCGAAACGAGAAATCCACGTGGAGAATAAATGCGACAGTGGCCGCAGTTATGTCTGGGGCAGGAACGGCTTCAGCCCATCTCGTGTATCGATCTATTAATGTCACGCAGTATCTATAAAATGCGTAGATGAGTGGTTTATGGTCAGTGAACAATGTGAACTCTCTTCCTTCAAGAAGATATTTAAAGCGCTTAATGCCAGAGTAAGCTGCAAGCAACTCTCTGTCATAAGCACTATAATTTTGCTGCGTTTCATTGAGACGAACAGAGAAAAAGCTAAGCGGCTGCCATGCGTCCGCAACATACTGTTGAACTACTGCCCCAATCGCAGAATCCGAAGCGTCCACCATAATTGCTATTTGCGCAGTAGAAGATGGATGTGCAAGAAGTGTTGCTTCACCAAGTTTCTTCTTACAATTATCGAAGGCTTCAATGGCTGCTGTTGGCCATTCAAAGGAGTTTTACTATTCTTCTTGTAACCTTTCAAGAAGTCGTTAAGTAAAATTTGATCCGATGCAGCATTTGGAATGAAACGTCTATAAAAGTTAATCATACCCAAAAATCGTTTGAGATGATTGACTGTTAAGGGACGTTCAAAATTTTTAATAACGTCGACTCTGCTTTGAACGGGCAAAATGCCTTGTGCATTAACTGTATATCCAAGAAATTTGATTTCATGTGAGGCGAATACACTTTTACTAGGATTGATAATTAAACCGTTATCTGATAGTTTTCTAAATACTATTTCTAGATGTTCTAGATGTTCAGGCGCAATTAGAATATCGTCCAAGTAAACGAAAGCAAAATTTAGTCCCAATAAAACGGAATGCGTTAATCTTTGGAAAGTTTGGGCCGCATTCCTGAGACCGAAGGTCATTTTAGTAAACTCGAATAAACCAAAGGGAGTTAAAATAGCGGTTTTAGGAATATCAGATGGTTCAATTGGAATTTGATGATAAGCTTGGACTAAATCTAAAGTAGAGAAAATGTTGCAATCTTCAAGTTGATACGAAAAATCTTGAAGATGCGGAATTGGGGTAACGATCAGGAATAGTAATTCGATTTAAACTTCGGTAATCCCCACATGGTCTCCAATCACCATTCTTCTTTAAAACCAAGTGCAAAGGGCTCGACCATAGACCATTACTTGGTCGGCAAATACCTTGAGAAATGATATGTTCGAATTCTAACTTTACGAGTTTAAATTTATCCGGCGCCAAATGTCTTGTCTTACATGAAACAGGACGTCCATTTGTTTCTAAACGATGTGTAATTTAATGTTTAATAAGTTTATCACTCAGCGCACTATTTAAAATGTTCGAAAATTTAGAAAACAAATTTTGAATTTTGGAATCCATTTGCAACTTATCCAACTGTGATAATGCGAAATTTTCTGAAACTGAAATAGCACCGATTGAATATAACGAGGCTACAGGATCGCAAATTCTCTGCTTTTGTAAATCCACGACCAGACCAGTACTTTTCAAAAAATCTGCACCAATATTTGGTAATGATACATTCGCAACAATGAATTCCCACTTAAAATTTCGACGTAATCCAATATCTAAAATTGTAATTTTGGTACCATAAGCCTGAATTGGTGTTCCGTTCGCCGCAAATAGCTTACACTTTGAAACAGCTTTAGAAATATTTGCTAATTTTAAAGGTATAACCGAAACAACAGCTCCCGTGTCTATCAAAAATTTAGTTGCCATATTTAAATTCAAAATTAAAAGACGACTATTAGTGTGCTCGGCAACAACTGCCGTCGAATTTTGATGAGCACTTAAAAATTTGACTTATTATTTTTTTTGGAAAATTCCTCAAAAAATTTACATCCGGGAAAACAATGTCGAGCTTTATTTAGAAATTTATAATGATAAAAACACTGATCATATTTTGGGTTGAAACGAATTCTCGATCGAGATCGAGATGATTCTCTTGGTGCATTACGTGAGCTTGAAGATGATCTTGCTCCCGGTCGTCAAACTGCTGAGACTTCAGCTAAAATTTGGGTCCTAAATTGATCAAATCTAGTTTCCAGCTCGGAATAAGAATTTGGGATAGTTGACCCTTGTGAATTTGAATACGCAGAATTTGACTTGATAGCATTGAAAACAGAATTGGTAGAAGATGTTTGTTTAATTTCACTAATTTGCGTATATTCCATAACCTCCAACATTTTATCGGCTCGTTCTGCTAAAACGGTCAATGAAACATCGTTAGCAAAAGTGGATAAAATAATTTGGACTTGTTGTGTGCAATCGCTTTAACCATAATTGTTGTAACGCTTTTTCCGAAAATGTACTACCCGCGTTTAATCTGAATTCGTTTAATAGTTGTGATGGTTTTTTATCACCCAGACTCAAACTTTGCAAAACGTTATTTACTTTAGCGCTCTCCGATTCACCAAGTACTCTAATAACTTCATTTCTAAACGTTGTATAAGGAAGTTCACCTTTATCACGTAGAATTATGTCAGCAAAGGTATTGTGATGCCTTGAATCGAGTGCATTTACTGCATGTGAATATTTAGTATTCTCAGATTTAATATTCGATAAAGAAAACTGTTGTTCTAAAATTTGAAACCATATGTTAGGATTTTGATTAAAAAGAGATTGAGGTGCTTTAAATGCAATCGATCCAATATTACCTTCTGCCATAACTAAATTATATTCCGAATCAACATTATTTATTGTTGGCAGACAATTATTTTTATTTAATATAACGCGATTTTGCAAATTATTCACATTATCAGGAGAAGAAGCAGAAGGAATCCCATCATCGACGATTACCGTCACTCGTGAACCACTAATTTGTAAAAAAAATTTCAAATAATTTGTCCAAATCGGAATGAGAGATTAAAAGCGGTCTTTCTGATGATGGTGAATCATCATCATACCGAATTTAAAAATGTTGACAGCTGACCGCACTATTCCGATATTTCAATAAAAATATTTGAATTAATTCCAATTAATGCTCCTGGTTGCAGTTTGTAGATTTAAATCGAATATACTCGATTGATGAATGATTATTTTTTTATTATTTATTTAGCCACAAAAATGGTCACCACTTTGGTGTGGATGTGGATGGGTAGCGTTGCCTCGATATCAGGTATTATTCCTAATTGTATAATCTGACTTCATAGAATATTGGTATTTTTTGGTTCACAACACTATTTGCTTTATATATTAAAGTCTGAGTAATTTATTTAGTTCATGTTTATTTATTTACATTTATTATTTATTTATTATTGAATAATATTCAGCGAAATTTTTCGCAACGAATCAATTAAAAACACGTTAAATTATTTTAATGATAATTAATTTTTTTAAATTTTTTACTAAAAGCAGAATATTTTTTGCTGCAAACCTTTTAATAGTTTTTTTACGAACCTTTTGTTTTTTTGTTTTTTCTTTTTCAAAAAACAAAAAGAAGTAGCCTACTTTATATAATACTAAAACTAATCTCCGTGTCTTTATTTAATCATTTAAGGTTCAGTGTTTTCACAAGAGAGTGTAGACATGACAATACAATGCTAGCTATGCCATGTCACCAAAAATTCGCCAATTCCAGTGAAAGCCTATTTAATTTATTGTACCACAGTTTATTAAAATGGAAGCGGGTTTCCGTTCGGTCAGAATGTTATAAGCGGCGGCTTGTTGCTCAAAATAGTTGTTTTTCTAAAAAAATAGGACTTTGAAAGGACTGTGGCTTGTTATGTTTCTACGGCTTAACACAGGAATCGAAAAAATAAAAATTTCAAACTATGACATTTTATTTACCCGGCGTCGATACTATACAAAGTCGCTGAGATTTTCTGTCATCATATCAAAGCGTAAGTATTTTTTACGGTTTTGACAGTCTCAGCAAATTATCAGGAAGCTATTTCACCTTGATAAAAGCACCTACAAATATAAATTATCATGCTACAAAATATCAGTGGATTTGCATTAAGTATTCACGGTATGTTCTTAGTCTCATTCTGTCACGGCGAACTTCCCTATATTCTATTGCCGATGCCCTTCTTCCTTATTTTCTATCACCTCTATCTATATAAACCGTTGACTTCATCTGGCGAAACGTCCGACACAGTCTCTTCTTCAGTGTAAAACGTTATTCAGGTTTTTTTAATCCGTTTTTTATTGTATTGTGTTGGATATGAACATATCCAACCAACAATTTCTTCATAGCCCGTTCGTTTCATGGCCCCTTTTTATGGTATGCTCTTTACACCTCAAGACAACATTCATGCTTCCCAAAGATTTTTTAATTTCGATTTAAATGATTTGTTGACAGATATGTCAAGTGGCTGTAATTAACTCGTTAATCCGCAGAAATTGTCATGATTTGTTTGCAGTAGTTGCAGTAGTGTTACTACAACAATTATGTAGTTTCGGTTACTGTAATCCATATGTTATCCATTATTTTAGAATTCTAAAATCATTCGAGATTATTCGAGCTTTACAAGATTATTCGAGTTTCTCAATAGTTCATGAAATTTGCAATGTGCTGTGTTGTTTCAAATTACAGAAATAGTGAATTATATTTTTAAGTTTATTCGACATTTGATTGTCGTTGAATAACTATAATAATACATAGTATACAAGATTATTCGATATTCTTAGTGATTGAAGACTGTTCTAGTGTTCTAAGTTTTTATTCGGGAATATTCGTTTTTTTTTTTTGTTGTGAACATCGAAATGTGAAATTTTCAAAGTATTCAGAGGAATGATACAGAATTCGGAATAAATCTAGATTACTCGATAATTTCGAAATTGTCAACTCGAAAGACAAGTTTAAAATAACTTTATAAAGGCAAAGAACCAAACCCTTTAAATCGTCTTTGTTAGGTACCGCACCCAATAATCGAGCAAAAACTATAAAGAAACGTAAACCGAAACACTTATAAAATTTAAAATTTCATCTCGAAATCGAATAGGACCAATTACAATCAAAGTGAAAGATAATTAAAGAATTTCAAGCGTCAAAAATCCGTTAATTTTCTGTTTTTTTTTTCTAAACTTTAATTGGATTGAATTTAGTCTACATTACAATAAAACGTAACTAAAAATTATAATGTCGCCTCAACACATACAGATATGATACTCCGGAAATCTAATCCAATTTTTTTTTTGTGTTGTCTATACTTTTAAATTTGATTTTTAATTCATATATTGATGAATGAGACGAGTCATGTCATCTCAATCATAATTTTTTGTTTTGGTTGGATTTTGATTTCAATGTTTCAAGTGGTAGAATGAAACTAAAAAAAAAAAAAAAAAAAAAAAACCTAAAATTAATTCAAAGTGGTTTTTACGTGGTTCTTTCATGATAGGTATTTCGTGTATTATTATAATTATAACTATTATTTATTGAAGAATATATATTGTACAATACCGACGAAATATTGTATATTTATAATATAAAATCTAACTATACAATTAACCGTTAAATATTTCCTGTAAATATTTTTTTAGTTTTGCTTTGTTTTTCGGTTGACGATAATAATCATAATATTTGACATGATATCTTTAAAAGATTTCACATAATTTTTCAGGTCCCTCTCCGTGATTTTCACTTTATTACAGAAAAAAAAACGATCGATTGAAAAAAAAAAGAAAAAATCAAGAACATGGAGAAAGATGGTATCATGTCATCATTATCATTAACGGTTTATTTATGTCTTATGCATTTTCCACAACTAAAGGTACGAGCATATTGTATATATGTGTACATATTCTAAAAAAGGTGTCACAAAAATTTTCATGATCACAATAGATCACGATCGATATATGATTACATGTAATTCAATCCCAATTCCTTCCATTTACTATTATTAGTTTTGTTGTAGTTGGTTGGCTCGAACAAAATAGCTACGCGAAGTAAAATAAGAAGAAGCGTATATGACGAAGAGAACTATAGACATGATCGCACAATGATGATTGTTGAATCGAAGAATTAAAGAAAATGTATACACACCCAATAATTGTGATCCTATCGATTAGTGATCATCGTATCGTATGTATACTACAAACAATTTTTATATAATGTTGCATGCGCGAATTGCATTTTCAGATTTATTTATTGATTACATATGCGGATGATGATGATGACCTTTGGTCTATTTTTTATTTTGTTGTGTTGCAAAATTTCATCATTTTTTTTTTGTTACAATGACAGTCAACCTGTTAAATATAACATTAAAAATAATAAAATTAGTTCATTCGCGGATCTTCAATTTCTTCATTTATTTGTTTACTTATTTTATTTTAATTTTATTTTCTTAAAGAAATCCATTAAAATAACATTCAATTAACATAAAATGACAAATTCTGTTTGACATTTAAAAGACGAAAAACTGTAGTAATTGTCTTTATATTGTGTGCAAGACCATTAAAACAACAACAAAAGCGACTCTACGAATAGTAAGAAATATCGTTTAAATGTTGTATGATGTAAATTGAATGTAAATAGTTTTCAAAGTGTTGTTGTTGGTATTCAATAGTTTTTGTTTTGCGCTTATATACATATTTAAAGATGATGATGAAGATCATCATGATCAATTCTAATTTTTGCTTGATCATTAATCTATTTTCAGTCAGAAAGCAACAGAACACAAAAAAAAAAAAAAACTCAGAAAAGGTTAATTTGTTTGGTGCAAAAATGGTGAGGTTGCTTGTTAATCGTGTCTGCGTATAAGCGGCACCTTGAACTATGTACAATATTTTTGATGTCTGTTTTGTGAATATAATTATAATTTAAGGAAATAATATATCCACAACTTTTCTCAACCTACAAACAAATTTAAATCACTGATCGCGATCGATCTAAATTTCTTCGTAACTATAAGTATGGTAAATATTATATATCTGATCTTGTTCATCGGAAAGAATTTTTTGTTCCCACATTTTAATACGTGTACCGGCTACTGTATCTTACGTTTAAATGTTTATTTTTTCATTTTTAATCTTGGGAATTTAGAGGATTCCAAAAAGTGTACATGATCATATAGTAAGAGCACTTCGATCGATTGAACTATTAAAATAGTTGTACTCATCAAATAGTAATTTAAATTAAATTATATTTAAAATATCAATGATCTCACATGATCATTAAATTATTTTGACTGTATGCTGTACATACAAATTTCTGCCAATTCATTCTGTGTGAATTTGTATAGTTAAAACGGCAATTTTTTTTTCTTCTAATTTCAACCTAATTTAATAAGATGATCACCTTTATTCATCGCGCGGTATATTCGGCTTTCGTGAATTTGCGTCTTTTTTTCTTGATTGTATTATTATGTTTTGGCGTTTATGTCGCTCACCCACTGTGATCGATCATAACTTGTAGTTTTTTTTTTTGTTTTTTTTTTGGAGCAGTAATCAAACTGTTACGAATTTAAAAAATATTTTGTTTATAATTGTTTATGGTGCGGTGACACACCTTTACATATCTCTTCTCAACATATAAGTATAATAACATGATCATTAATTTAAATTTTAATTTTAATCGTACATGATCTTGAAAATTATAAAAAATGATCGCAATCGTGATGTAAATGTATATTTATATATACATATATAGAAAATTAGGCTAATTTAATTACGATTTATTTTTCGTTTTTATTTTATTTTACACGATGAAAACGAAAAATAAAAAAATTTGATCATCGAACCGTAAAATTGCGATCACTTGTTATTTTATTTATTTTTTTTTCTTCATACACATGTACAACAACAATGTAGGTATATAAAATATTTTAATAAAATTACATAATTTTTCCAAAACGAACAATAAGTATAAAATAAAAAAATAAAAAATTATAAAACGATCGCGTTTTGGTTGAATGAATGATTTGAAATAAAAAAAAAAAATTATTTCTTGAATTGAATTGTCAGAGTTTCTTTAAGTCGGTTATATATTTTTCAAGAAAACAATTGAGCATACAATTTTAATGTTTTTATTTTTTTTTAGGTTAGAAAGTGAATTGTACTATTGTTTATGTTTACCTTAAAGTAGATTAATAAAATTAAACTAAAAAAAATTTGTTGTGAAGATCAAGTGATCTTTTGTCTGCGTTTGACGAGCCAGCAGACTTTGGTAATATATAAATAAATTTGTTTGTTTTTTTTTTACCTATTCGACGTTAATTTTTTTTGATTTTTACTTAATTTTCGGTTTAGTCAAGGTGAAAATGAATTAATGTTAATTTAATGGAAGATTGATTTTGAAATTTTCTAGGGTAATTAAGGTGTTTGATGTGAAATCAATAATTACGTTTGTGTGTTGTATATGGTTTTAGATCACATACTGTAGTTTATTGGAATTATAGAATTATATACATATGTATGTACAGAGAGTCTACACATAAAATAAACAATCATAAAAGGGCCTGAAGATGTTATACCGATATTTATCGGATCAGTTCAACAAAAGGTGTATTCGTGTTTGGTAGACCGCCCAAGACAATAAAAAATTTACAAAAATGCTGAAAAAATCACAACATTTCCCATACAAACAGATTCATATATATACAAACGCTCTTAATATCCATAACTGATTTAATCTTCATACATATGGTGCGCGATCGATCTCACCATAGAATTCTGAATTGATCTTAATTAAGCCAAAATAAAAAAAAAATAAATAAAAAATTACAAATCAAAATCATGCGCGCTCGATGATTAGAATCACTTGATCAATTAGATCAAAATAAAAAAAATTTTTTTGCTTTTTATTATACTTTTTTGATTTGTTGATCGGCGCGACGACAATGACAAAAATACAAAAAAAGTGTTTTGATCATTTCACAAATGATTATTTTGCAATTTTTCTCTATTGTAACCTATTGAATGAATATTGTGTGATGATCACAATCACACAATTATAAATAAAATAAAAAAAACTTCGACTATTTTTTGTCTTCTGATCAAATACAATTCATCCGACGGAAGAGATCACATTTGATCATGGAGAAAAAAAAAATTCTATTTGATTGACCGTAAAAAATTGAAAAAATACGATTGAAAAATCGATATATATACATATATATGTATGTACATATAAATATGTACGTACGTATCCATAAGAAAAAAATTCCTCTTATAGGAAATTGCTGTTATGGGAATTCTTTGACCTTATAACAGTACGAGGTCATTGGGAGTACACATATGTCTATTTTTCTCTGAATACATACATAAAAAATAAAATTCATTTCTTCTTCTTCATTTTAAGCATTGTTGTTGTTATTGCTGCTCTCTGTGCACAAAGTAGAAAATTCCAATTTTTATTCTTTTTGTAGATCATCTTCATTTCTTCTCGTTTCTTATATTATATTTATTTTTGCCATTTTTTTATTTTTTGTGTCTTGAAGATGAACTCTTAAATATAAATTAGAAATTATATTGAAACAAGTTGAAAGAAAAAAAAAAAAACAAATGTTCTTGCTTTTGGAAGATGGTTTTTTATAAAATAGGTCGAAGCAATATACAAGAGTATATAAATAAAAATAGTTATATACATATAAAGGAAATGACACTATGGTATGTATATATTCGGTTCGTTTCTCTCACCTGGAGCAACACAATGATGATCTAATTAGCTGGGTGATTATATTGTTAAAAGCGGGGAACTATCAATTGAGTGTTAATTAATTGTTACAATTATGAGTAGAGTGTAAATTGATGACACTTTACATGTTTGATGTCAATTGATATAGATTGTGATATTAGTCATATCGGTAAAGGGAAGGGTGATTGATTTGATTCAACAAAGGAATATAGACTTTGTTTTGTTTTTTTATTTTATTAATTTAAGTTAACAGCTTCGAACAATGAATGATTTGTTTAAAGATATACGCAGTATGTTAAAAAAAAGTGTTTCCAATAAATATAAAAATAAGTCAAATTCTTACAAAATATTTACGAGTGAGATGTGGGCTTTATTAAAAAATATGAAATCTTTACTGTCCACAGTTATTATCATGAGAATTAGTTTTTCAAGTAATACGCAGATGTTTTAGAGCAGTTAATACTTTAACTGATATACTAATTGGATTGATTTAGTTCTTTATTCAAACATATCTGGTTGATAAATCGAATATCATTTTACTAAAAATGTAAAATATTTCTTCGTCGATAGATTTTATTTGAAATTTGAAACCCTGTAATGGTACACACATCTAAACAAAAATTGTTATAAGTTTTATCAACAGAAAACATTCAAAATTGATTTTGTGTTTTAACCTTCTTCAATAATCTAACTTGTTGTATTTTCTAAAATTTAACAAATTTATTAAGTTTATTTTTGCAATGCTCTGTTATGTTTCTTAAAGGCACTTTGAAAAGGGTAGTTTATATTTTAGTATCGAGTTTTAAATTTTTAAGTTTGGTAAAGAAATTTTGTTTTAAAAACCCAAATATTCTAATAAATCTCGGAAATATTTGTGCTTTGATCCGACATCTAATAAGTTGGATTTGTCTAACATGCCAAATGGCGTTATAAACAGCTCATGCAAATGCAAACAAAGTTTTTGAAATTAAGTTAAAGTAGCTATTAAGTAAGCTCGTCAAAAACGCTGGGGTAGGTAATACTATTGATGGCCTTAAAGATAAAATAATAGCTAATTAATAAAGACGTGAACGTGCACATTGTTATAATTTGAAGGTGAAATATCGGTATAATTTAAAGTGCATTATTATTGGTATAATATATTATCAAAACCTAATAATTTTCATAAACGTAAATGGATTCAGAAATAAAGGTGTTCTTCGTGCTAGAAAGACATTGCGTCTGAATTTATTGGTTCTTGGTTTAAATGTGTTACGTTATAGATTAACCATGGTACTTTTGGGTTTAGACAGCTCTAACCTGGTATAATCATCGACACACGTCCTGATTTTTGCCATTGAGTTTTTTTTTTTAATTTAGTGAAAGGTATAATAATCTGATTACGAGAGAAATATTCCATTTTAAGGAACTATACTAGGAGAATAACGAAGAACCCCTTTAAATTTAAGTAATAAAAGAAGGACTGATTTGGGGAGCTCTCGGGAGTACCTTGGCAGAAAGCAAAATAAAAAACTATCACTTAGATCTCCGAGGTCTAAGAATAAAAAGGAAAAAGGAAGAAATATTTAATCAAATGATGATCAATAGAGGAAACGGGTTCTTTCAGTAATCGAGTAAAAATCTCTTAGCCGGTAGAGCAAAGACGCGCCGGTAGAGGTAGCTATAAATTACTTAGCATCTGCTTAATTATATATTGAACAAAAGCCTGATTTTGGACAGACCTAAATTTAGATGTTCACTTTAAAAAAAAATCTGAAGAGGTTTGAAGAAACCAGATGTTTGCGTGTTACACACCTTGTTTTTTCGTTATTTGTATTGAATCGTAAAAATGGGAGTTATTCACCTCACGATGGGTTATTACATTACGAGTTCGATGTATATGTGCGAGGCGACGAAGTATTTCGATCGAGTATTCTGTGACGATCATTTACCGTACGTATAACGTACAACGTTTTATTTACACATAATCGATGTTTTCATTTAAAGCAAAAAACATGAGTATAAAAGTTAAAGAAAATCAATGTAAATAATTTTAAAATTATCAAATTACCCTATTTAACCCTTTCGTTAAAATTGTACTTACCAATGTACATCGACATTTGTTTCGTTTTATCACAGGTAACGTTTTGGTTTTAATGGGTGAAATGCACTCTTTTTATTGATCAATTTGTTATCTTTCATTGGTGCAGCTTTTATATTAAATAGAGTTATGTGATTCAGTTTATGGGGGTTAGAGTTACTAAAATTTAAAATTTTCCCGATATTTCTTGACATTCCAAGTGCAAATATTATTTGTATTTGAAGGAAATTAAACATTTTGTAAAATTTGAGGAATTTTTTAGTAATTGAAAAACATGAACAGCCTGATGTACGTTTGAACTCAAAGTTAACATACATTACTACGTGCTTAGGTATAAATGTTCAGTACAGTACAGTTGTTGGTTTTTATGTTAATTTATATGAAACATAACGTTCCTATAAATTAGTTCGCTTTTCATTTAGAATTTTTTTTTTTTAATTTTCCAACTAATTTCCTAACTGTGGAAAACTTTTGGAATTTAAGACTCGCTTGTTTTTTATTTATACCATTTTTTATCACGAAGTATATTATCTGTCACTGATTGCTTATAAGTTATTAGTAATTATTGTTGGCTTGTTTTTCTTGTAATGCCAGTTTTCGTTCCATATATTCCAAATCCCTTAATTTATATTTCATTCTATGCTAGCAATACTTTCTTTTTACATTTTGAACCTCACTCCACATTTTAAATTTTTTTTCGTTTAACTCATTTAGTTTTCGAGTATACCGAGCATATTCTTTTAGGTGTTTGGTTTGCTCCTCTAAATTTTTTATTTGGATTCAAAAAGTTGTCTTCTCTCTTCCTGATAATTAGTCGAAATGGAAAGATTCCCCTAGTTCTGGTTTGCTATTGGTGGTAGGGGTTGATTTATTTCACTGCTATTATTTATTTGCCCAGCTATCGTTGTTTGTTGAGATGCTGACGGCATAACATTTTCAAAATATATATCCTCAGATATCGGTATGGATATGTTGTTGCAACTGGATGATGAGTTGTTGGTATTGGATGTGGATGGCTCTTGAGTATTCCGGGTTAACCCACAAGAGATATTTGAAGGAGAATAGATCTTTCCTAGAGAATGAAGACTGATTATGCTTTCTTCTAACTGCGAAAAAAAAGGAAATGTTATTAGAGCCACCGCCAGTGGCAGAAATCTCCTTCTTATTGTTCCGCAATATATTTTTAATTTGATTTCTAAGATCGTTTCAAACGTGAATTGATAAATTAATTATTCTAACTAATAAATCGTTTTGTTATAATTGACGAATGTAAAATATGTGGTAGGATATAACAAAAATTTGCTATATGAGGTTATATGGAAATATTATTATTATAAAATTATTATATCACACGAAGCCATGTGACTATGGGCAATAGGGCTGTAACTTCAGTAACATACTAATATAATGAATTATTTGACCTGTGGTAAAATAACACTTACAGAAGGAAGGGCAAAATATTCAAACTATTTACTACGTAAAAATTTGGTTTTGGCATCCAATTATTTCGTAGGCTTCAAAATCTAGGCCAATTCAATAATTTTAGTACTTCCTAATCTTTAAGATTTTTTTTTTTTTTTTTTAACATAAAGGAATCATTTAATGGAGTTGAGTTTCTCTGGCAACTTCTTTTGTAAGAATCCATAGGAAAAGTCGCTGATATATGAAAATATACACAAATATACCGTTTGGCAAAAGTTAATTAAATTTTACAAATCCCAAGTAGTAGGAAACTTCAGTTTTCGTCTAATAAAATAAAAGCTTCCTTTTTTCGAAAATACTATGAATAAAGTAAATTTTTTGGAAATTGTTAGGTGAACTTTACACTAATTGGTTAAAAAACATGAAAATATTTCATTCTGCTTACGTACCTAACTCAAAAATTAAAATTAAAGGAGCGTTTTAAAATCAAATGGCTACCCACCCACCCGGATTAGCTGGTTATAGACAAAAGAGTGAAAATCTTTTGTATTTGCCTTTTAATTCGAACTGATATTTTTTGCGTGGTTCATGGTGCACACTTCAAAACTGTTAACAGTAACTTTTTGATAATTGTGCAACAGAAGAACTTGACGGACATAAATTTTTGTCATCGTTTTTGCCATTTTTTCCCGTTCACACCAGTATTAAAAAACATAGCTTAATTATTATTTTAGCTCTTCAATCGAAGAAGTAGCTAATTATTAGTTTAGCTGTCAATTGCTCATGTAAAACGCAATCATTTGTGTGCACATCGCCGCATTTTAACTGATAATTTGATGTTTCGTTTTTGTTGCTTTAATTTTTAAACACATAGCGGAATTGTTTAAGGTAGCTTTAGTATGTTGAATATAAATATACAAATATTGAATTTGTTCTAAATTAGTCTGCTTTAATTTTCTAGAACTAGAGAAAATACCTTTTCAGCAGCACCGAAACCTGGCTCGCTAATAATAGAGGATAATTTTTAGGCAAAATCTTCGTCGCAGCCTGGCCCGTATCATCGGCAGCAGGACCAAAGAATAATTTTCAAAATTTATTTGATAGTACTGCTATTAATTTGTCTGGCGATAAATCATCGGAAAAGGGTAAAAAGCATACTGAGCCGAAACTCTGCAAAACATCAGCAGCGGTAATAGAAAAAATTGTGGGTCGAATGGAAGAAATACAAAATAACTTTTTATTCACCTGAGGAGG
Organism: Tipula vernalis; assembly: GCA_958295665.1. Lineage (NCBI taxonomy): Eukaryota > Metazoa > Arthropoda > Insecta > Diptera > Tipulidae > Tipula > Tipula vernalis. Next base: position 147,149,354 of record OY282560.1, on the reverse strand, counting down.
CGCAGTCCTCTGTTTATTTAAGTTGGCGTTTTTGTTTAAATTTTCAAACATTTAGAAAAATTATTAAACTATTAAACAACAATTGTGATACATTGAACATGTGTAATTTCACGCCACATCTAATTGTCTTTTAAAGGCATCGTTAACCAAGCTCGAGAGCTTTATCCAAAAATCTGCTTTCGAAATGAGACTCTAAAATGATTTTTGGATGAAGTTCTGGAGTATGGCCAAGTACGATGGCACTTGCCTATTTCTCAACCAATTATGATGAAATCAGGTTTATGTACTAGAAAGTTATTCTAAAAGGCTTTTTGGATGAAATTCTGGAATATGGCCAAATACGATGGAACTTGCCTATTTCTTAACTGATTATGATCAAATTTGACATGTCGGTTGGAAATAGATTTCTAAAATGATTTTTGGATGAAGTTCTGAATATGACCAAGTATGATGGAACTTGTTTATTTCTCAACCGATTATGATCAAATTCTGGAATATGGTCAAGTACGATGACTTGCCTGTTTCTCAACCGATTATGATCAAATTTGACATGTGCGCTGGAAATGGGGTTCTGAAAGATTTTTGAATGAAGTTCTGGAATATGGCAAGTACGATGGAACTTGCCTATTTCTCAACCGATTATGATGAATTTCGATAGGTAGACTAGTATTGGGATTCTAATATTATTTTTAGACGAAATTCTGGAAAATAAACAGGTTAGGATAGAACTTGTCCAGTTTTTAACGGATTTAATTTGGATTTTACGTGTCTACTACACACTATATTTTTCTAAACAAGGCCAAACTTACCGCTTTGACAGCAAATACTCGGAAAACATAACCCAAAGTTTAAAGAGAACGATTGGCAAGAAAAGTTTCTAATGGAACTTGAATATTATTAGGGAGATATTCTTGATCGTTGACAATTGAAATAGTATGTTTAGGCTCTCTTGAAGAAACTTCAACAGCTGCATGATTCACAGAAACATAAATAGACAAAACCTCATCTAAAAATAATTGTTGGGTTACATTTCCTTCTATTCGTTGGAAACGTCAAAATTCATCATAATCGTTTAATAGCTAAGCTATATTCGTGTTGACCATATTACAGAAACTTTATCTAAAATTCATTTTAGAATCCCATTTCCAACGCACAAGTCAATTTTCTTTATTTGAATAACTGTATTTCGGTGAATTGTTTCTCGATGAATTGTTGTTCGTTTAATTGTTGTTTCGCAAAATTGTGTTTCTATGAATTTTCGGGGATCACAATTCAAGATCGAAAAGGAGAACAGGAAATTTAAAAATTCATAAGAAAAAACAGAAAGTAAAGAAAAAACCAACTGAAGAGTAGTTTTGAACGCTGCGTGTAATACGTTAATTGACAAATGTTACAAAATGTATTGAAATAAAATTAAAGACCGGTTTAATTCCAAGTCGTATATATCACTGCGTAATAGAATGCACTTGAGGTAAAATTTTCGAAGCGCGGAGGAACTTCGGAAAGCATTTCAGAGTTGAACGGTGGACGATTTTGGTAACGACATGTCCGGCAATGACGCTGATACCGAAATACGGTTGGATTTTGAAAGTAAGAAAACAAGATACAAAATTCTGAAAATTTTTAAATTGGAATCGAAACACATTACTTCAATTTATTATAGAACAAATAACAATTTATTTTCAGACAATAACATATCCTGTATTAAATATAATTTTGATGATCCATATATGTATATGTATAAAAACCACTTTTAAGTAATGTTCCTTTACAGCTAACTACGGAAAGTAAATGTACTACCTTATGTCTTAAGTAACGGGACATATTCAAATTACTCTTATATGCGTTATTCAACAAGAACATATTGTAGTTACATGTTGAACTGATGATCGACTGAAACTTAACTAAAAGTCTAGCAACTAAACGGCAACCCAACCGAAATTCTGACTGAAATGTTGACCGATTCTATCAGTTAATATTAGGTTTGGTTGAGTCGGTTTTAATTTTCGGGGTAACATGTAACTTCGGACTGACTGAAATGACATTTCACAAGCTTATTTCAAGTAAGAAGTTAAAAGATAAAATCATCAATTGAAGTACAAAACAAAGAATGAGTTAAAAAAAAAAATTGTGGTCAGATGAAGAAGTGGAGGTTTTACTAGATGCGTTGGCTTTGTTTTTGTTTACTTTAATTTTGTTTTTATACGATTTGACATTTAAACGTCATCTGGGTCACAAACAGATGTAACTTTCGACTGAAAGGTTAGTTCAGTCAATTTTCGGTTCACAACTCGATGTTTCGGTTCAACATGTAACTTCAGTAATAGAGACATAAAACGGATTTCCAGCACAAATCATATTTGGCGACTTGTTACCCACAAAAATTGGAAAATACTTCATGAAAAAAAAACTGTCTCTTGCGCAGACATATGCAAATTTATATTTTTTATATGATTTTCTTTTATTAAATTAGGACGGTTCTCGACCTCTATCTCACCATAATCAAACGTTTTAAAGAACTGTATTGTGAAATAATTTTTCTCGTAAATAAGAATAATCCAAATGTTATTATACCCTCAAAAACATGTACTAGGAAATCCAGGTTTTTAAATTCCCGAATTCAAAATCCCGGTTTCCAAAATCCCGGTTTTCAAAATCCCGGTTTTCAAAATCCAGGTTTCAAAATCCTGGTTTTGAAACATATATTTTTTTAAAACTTCTGGTGATGGAGAATTTTAATTTGGATTTCATAGTACACCTGTAAAATAAAAGAAAAATCGGGATTTTCTGAAATCCGGGATTTTTATTTTTGCAGAACCATGATTTTACAAATCTGGATTATGAAAAGTGGGCTGTCGTTACACACCCATCCATTCTATGATTGTCTCAGTCACTTGTCAGTATGTAATTTGAAGGTATTTTCAGAAACAGAATGCTCCTCTTTACGTAACCTATAGTAAAAGTTGTTAGAAAATGATGAACTGTTTCCCATTATAGAATTTAAAGCCAAATTATCTCCTATAACGAGACCTAAAACAAACTTAATATACACACAAAAAAATAAAGGGTCACCACAACACCGAATCGGTGTTACATAGTGTCCCACCGATCGGATATTTAAAATTTGAATCAAATCGGATATTTGAATAAAAGTGACATAAAATACATTTGGATAAAAACTTTAAAAGATGAAAATCAAACAGGAACATTCATGTTTAGGAATACACCGAAAGGTGTATTTTATTAGGAAAACACCGAAAGGTGTATTTTATTAAATCCAAAAGAAGTTTTTCTAAAAATTTATCTTTTCTGATATTTTAAAATATTTATCCGTTGATGCGTGCTTAATTTTATTCGGTTGGGCAAAAATAAAATACTTTTTCGGACAAAAAACAAATTAACACCGCATATTTTTTTGAGTGTGTGTATATATATATACATATACATATATATATATATATATATATATATATATATATATATATATATATATATATATATATATATATATATATATATATATATATATATATATATATATATATATATATATATATATATATATATATATATATATATATATATATATATATATATATATATATATATATATATATATATATATATATATATATATATATATATATATATATATATATATATATATATATATATATATATATATATATATATATATATATATATATATATATATATATATATATATATATATGTACATATTCGAAAAAATATTAATTCTGATACGAATGTCGACTTGGAATAATTTTGGATGTTCTAATAAATGTTGTCGGTATTAATAATAATTAATTTCTTTAATGAATTAGTTCGAACATCATTAAGTAGTTTTTTATTTTTATAAGCCAATTAATATTTATAAATTAAACAATTTTTATTTAGTTTAGGGCTCTTTTTATTTCTTTTTTAATTAATTAAAGCTTTAGCTTTCGAACCCTATTCGAGTTCATTTTCAAAAGCGTAATCTCAAAAGGTTACGCTTTTCAAAATGAACTCGAATAGGGTTTGAAAACTAAAGCTTTATTTAATTAAAAAAGAAATAAAAAGAGCCCTAAACTAAATAAAAATTGTTTAATTTATCATTAAGTAGTGTTTGGTTTTTGTGTCCTTCAAAACAATCAAAATCAAAACAAATTTGTTTGTGTTTCTTTGTCCTGCACAAAATCTATGTCCATGTCCAGGCGTAAAAAATCAAAAATTAGGAATATACGACGCAAAATAATTTATTTTAAAATCTCCTTATTTACGTATGTTCGTAGAAATATTATATAATAAAAACCATATAAAACCATACATTTTTTTGTCGGTTTTTAATGTAGTGGACCCAATTTTTTTTTAATTATTTTTGTTCAGTTTTCACTATTAGGTACACAAATCAAATTTATTTTACCACTAATAAATTTATTACTAATAATTTGTTTTAATAAACACTTAATTTTAAACCAATTCACTAACTTGAATCATTAAATTAACTTTTAATTTAATATTTGTGATATATGATATTTTCTATTAATTTATTTTATCACCACTTTTTCCTTTCGCGTTTTTTGATGTAATGACGCTACAACACAGAATCAAGATCACGTAGGCCAAGAAAAGGAGAAATCGAAAGGATCGAAAGGATCGAAAACTGCATATGTGTCGTTTAGAAGCAAACCGGTGTCTATTCCATCCTAAAGAAAATCAACGTTCAATGGACAAAAATTGGTTTATTACTTAAAAAAAAATTCTTGAAAACCATATTTGGACGCACAGCGATTCCATTCCAAGTACTACTTAGGAACAAAATCAATCTATTCATTATAGTAAGGAAAATAAGAAGAATCTTCTGAACCATATGCGGGAGTGAGGACATCTTACCACTGTCGTGATCCAGTAAAACAAGTGGAGTAAACGTCGCGATTATTAGAAATTTCAGCTAGATATTTGAGAAGTACACAAAACCCAAATCCTCAAATTTTTTGATGTATACAACGGAGATCGCAAGGCATTTTTAAAACTATCATCCCATGTACTTCGAGCTCCATTCAAATAATTGGGTACACTCATGAATAAGTTGTTTATGGTGCTCGATCAACAAGCTGCCCATTGTAAAGACAACCTCTAAATATTACACTAGAAAAAGAAGGTATTGGAAGCCTTATGACCACATAGAATTGTGATACTTGTGCAAAAACCCTTTTGGTATTACCCTCTTTAAAGAAACGCAGGAAGCCTGGATAGATGTGATAACCGGTCTACCCAAAGGCCTGTGAACAGGAGACTAATCTCTCCTCTCAGAAGAATTGCTCTAGATGAAGTCCTGAATTGCAGATGTTCAAGTTCTCGATTATCAGAAACACTGTTGAATAACACCCACCTTTAATGTATTTGTTCTAACTTTGTAGAATTTTTGTATATCAGTGTGTAGTGTTATAGTCCCTTGAAGTCAGAAGATATTTGTTGGCCGGCTCAGATGATTATGGAATTAGACAGAGGTTGCTTTAATGTATTTGTTGTAATTGTAAACTTTTTAGAATTTTTGTATGTCGGAGAGCCGTAATATTGACCTTTGCATTCAGAAAATATTTGTTGGCCGGCCCATATGAACATAGCATGAGATAGAGGATGGTGTAGTGCATTTGTTGTAAACTTAAAATATACAAATACAAACCTTTGTTATAGTTTATAAGAAATGCAATAAACCATGCTCTATCTCATGCTGCATTCATCTGGGCCGGTCAACAAATACTTTCTGATTTTAAGGGACCACATTTCAGCCCACCAACAAGCAAAAATTTTGAAAACTTTTCAACAAATACATTAAACCAACCTCTGTCTTATTCCAGAATCATCTAAGCCTGCCAAAAAGTATTTTCTAACTTCAAACGACTTTATCACAGCCTATCGACAATCAAAAATTCTAAAGAGTTACTAACTAATATTTTCTATTACTTTGGTCTAAAAAGACTAAAGTATTGAAATCCTGTCAAAAATGAGCAAAAATTTAGTTAGTCTAAAACCACTTTTCTCGATGTTTTGAAACCCCCTAACTATGAAAATACAACAACAAAAAAATGTCCGTCTGTCTGTCTGCACGTCTGGATGTCTGTACTCATGATATCTCGAGAACGACTTGTCCGATTTGGATTTTTTTTCGCCAATCTGTTTCTATGATTAAGGCAGAGAATTGAAAAGCTTTTGGATCCTATACGTGAAGAGGGTGGGGTAGCTGCCATTCTAATTGACCCAAAATCACACCTAAAAATTTTTTATTTTTATTGGTTTGAATATTGAGTTGGATAATAAATGAGCAGTTGACCAGTTTTACTTTCTTTTACACTAGTAAAATAAAGTATAGTAATCATGAAAATTTTGGAGCTTGAGATTTTTAGAGATTTATCTGTTTTGAGGTCCCCTGAGTCCGAAAAAGTGGGTTTCGAAATGGTGCCTGTCTGTCAGTCTGTCTGTCGGTCTGTGTCTTCTCTGCAGCCCAAATGATTTAACCAATCAAACTGAAACTTCAGATTTAAGCTTTTTTGATAAATTGGGAGGTCCCAGTGAATTTTACTTCAAATCGGTCAATCGGAAGTGGCCACTCCCTTGGTCCAGAAAATTTATTTTGCAAATATCTTAAAAAGTATAAGGTTTACAAAAAACTACTTAATACAAAATGTTTCCAAAAATTAAAAAAAAAAAAAATTCTCAAAATTCTCTGTTCGTAAAAGAAAGTCGTGTGTTGGCCACACCGCCATTTTTTTATATATGTTGACTGATGATTGAGTTGAGCGTTGAGTTTGCGGCTAAGTTGAGTGTTGAGTTGGGTTCGAATGCAACTTGAATTGAGGCTGAGTTGGAGTTGAGTTTGGGTTGGATTAGGGTTTAGTGAGCAGTTGAGAAATCTATATTTATAAAAATGAGCGTTTGGATGCATACATATATGTATGTATGTATGAACAATATTTAAACAAATCCACACGCGATGTGGATGGTAATGGTAATGGTATAATAATAAACTGGTATAATAAAGTAATGACAATGGTATAATGGTAATGATGTAATGATTTAATGGTGTAATGGTGTAATGGTATAATAGTATAATATTATAATGGTATAACACTTATATCAATATACTATTGTACCATTGTACCATTACACCATTAAATCATAACACCATTACCATTATACCATTATAATTATACCATTGGACTATTATACCATAATACCATTACCATTACCATCCACATCGCGTGTGGATTTGTTTATACATATATTGTTCATACATACATACATATATGCACACAAACGCTCATTTTTATGTATATAGATTTCTCAACTGCTCACTAAACCCTAATCCAACCCAAACTCAACTCCAACTCTCCAGGTTTATATGAAGAAGCAAAACCAGCCTATTAAGCATAATTAATTTGCAAAATTAGTCTATTCCTTTACCTTCGTAGCAAAACGAGCCTATTCCATTTTTATTTCAATAATTTACCTTAAACCAATAGTTTTTCTATTTTCAGCTTTTCAGATAATACTTCTTAAATCAATTTTCTACAATTTAAAGAACAAAAATAAAATATAACCCTTGAAATGTTAAAGTAATAACAAATATTAGATTTACAAGAAATCAACTAAGACGGAATAGACACCGGTTTACTTCTAAACGACACTTTAAGTATATATGTAATATGAATGATAGGGCCAAATTATGCATAAAGCGGTGATAAATGATGAATCTTTTTTTAGTGAATTTGTTCTCGATAATTATTGATCGTGAATTATTAAGAATAATTTTTATTAAACAATGTATGCTTACTTAAGAATAATCTACTCAAAACTCGGGATATTATTTAATATTAAACATCAAATGTGATTTAAGGGAATTTTTAATTCCTAAATAAGATTGAGGTTTTATATTCCATGATTAGGTATAATTTGCCCATCTCCATTTCCTTGGGTGTAATGATGAAGTGGAACTCACCATTTGTGCATACATGACAAAGTCCGCTTCTTTCAATACCACGGTATTAATCTGGTTGAATTAAATTAACAATAAGCTATAACGCAGAGCTGGATATAGAAATTAATTATATAGTTCAGCAAACAATACCGAAACACCAACTTCGTAAAACATAATTTATGTTATATGGTAAAATAATAAAATTACGAAAAACGCAAAATATCGACTTGACTTGGATTACATTGCAGATTGTACATGTGTAATTTATGTACAAATCCATCAATTTCACACTATTTCTGTCATAATTTTCAAATGGCATTAATTCGCAACCGCACATACAAACCGCACAAAACTTTAAAATAATTCATCTCGTCGTCTCTCGAAACCAAAAAAAAAAATTGAAATAAAAATTTAAACCGCAAACCTGCAACTACGTTTCAAATAATGTACACAAAATACATCATCTTCCCGTAAGATAAAATTGAAAACTAATTGCAAATAATAAGATTATAATTGAAATAAATTCTAAACCAAATCATTTCTACCGCGCGGCAGCCCTCACTGTACCAAAGTCATGTTTTTTGTTTTTGCTTTTTTTTTTTGTTTTTAACACCCAAGAAATAAAAACAATAATTTCTTTAAACACAGCTACTGTGTGCGCAAAGTGTTTGTGTATTTGTTAAGTTTGAAGTTTCGAAGCGACGGTGGTGACGTCATTATTCGTGGTTTTTAAATACAATATTTTTGTGTTGTTTTTATTCCGATGATTTCTTAATTGTTTTCTTATACTTCATTGTCTTCTTCCTTTGTTTGTAAACTCTTGATAATCAGTTTTTTCGTGTCGTATTTTGTTGCATGCAATTACACTTCTTTATTTTTGCTATTTGGAATGATTTTAATTGAAATTATAATCATAATAATCATATAATGATCTCATCTTAAAAATATTGTATCCGGTATTCTCATACAAGGATTTATACCATCTACAGCAAACATCTACAATAACTTGAGATTGATTTTTGAATTTGGTCTACAGCGACGACGATGCAAATTACAAATACATTTACAACCACGGCTGTGCACTGTAATAATTAATATACAATATTATAAGTCTTGACTTTGAACTGAATATACACATAAATTAACACTTTAAGACAATTCAATTGGTTCTGCGCACATATTGTACATTTTTTTTTTGTATTTTTTTTTATAAATATTATGTTGTTTACATGCAATTTTTTGCAATATGCATGTGAAATATCTTAATTCTATGTTGATTCACTTTGTGAAGACCTTGGTCTAAAAATTAAACAAAACTACTTTACGATAACTATAAACTAACTTTAAAAGAAAATTAATTTTTTAAGTGTCATTAAGTTGTAAAAGAAGAATACCCAAAAATAAACTATAAAGGCAAAATATGGGTGAGAGGGTATACAATACGTACATAAAAAAAAAAAAAAAAAAAAATCATGCAAAAATTTGAGGTGAATCTTATGTAATATTGCACTGTTATATATATATATCGACTGTTAAATAATAAAATTTCGTCCTTTTACTATAGCAAAAAAAAAACAACGTTATTGTTTATCTAAATTGGCACAATATATTTATGTGCCCACAATAAATATTAGGTCAGCACGCATCGTACAAGGTCATCAAAAATTTGCAATTTGCAAATTTCTGAGGAATTTGGATTAGGTTTTCATTTTTATTTGGGTTCACTGTTTTTTTTCTGGGCGTTAACGTAAGCTGTTATTTGTCTTCTTTTTTTATTAGGGAAGAAATCACGTTAAGATGATGGATTGAGATCGATGGTTTTATTTGCGACAGAAACCGTTATGTAATATTAACAATATTTTTTATTGTCTACGAAGATTTTGTGTTGACAGATGTTATGAGTTACAAAATGATTTTTTATGATTTAGGTATTTTTCGATATCCAGGTAAGTTTAGCAGGGGCGCGATTATGTAAGAATTACGAGTTTCGAGTTACAAGAAATTGCGACAAAACTTGTTGTGGCCCTTTTACTTGTACAACTTTTACTTCGAGTTTTTGAAATTCGTAACTCGTAATACGAGAGATACATAATGATACTCCAGGGTGGTCATTTTGTGGTGCTATATCATATTTGGTAATAAAAACTGTGATAAACTGACATTTGTCGTAGCTTACTGCGGTGTCATCTTGGATGAACAACGTCACGTCGTATATTGATTTGAATGAAAAAGACGACACCATCTTCCGTCTTGCTTTCACCAGTGGAAAAAATCCTCTTTGAGCCAATGTGTCATATTCCCATTGTTTATATCAGTATTGACGTTTAGTTATCAGTCTTGATGTTTTAGTCTTTTTGTGAATAAACTGTTTCTGTAGTTCTTATAATTAGATTAAATTAGAATAAATAAATCTTGTTCAAATATTTAATTTAAAATTATCGACATTAAAATATTTTTGTAGTGTTGTTTAAATTGTGAAGATAGTGTAAGTAATGTAAAATGATTTAAATAATCATGCGTATTCGATTGGGTAGAATAAATCATTTATTTTGATTTTGAATAACTTAGAAATAAATTGTGTTATGAAATTAATTATGAGTATTGGCATGGACAGAGAAAGCTTAGACAACAGTCCAACCCGTACCACATGAAGGAATCTGATTTTAGGAGTATTTCCGATTCACACCCGCGTTGGCCATAAAATTAATAGAGGAATTAGAAGCCTTACAGAGGACACAAGAAACCACAAGGACCGCAACGGATGATCCACAGGAAAATATATTCCTTTCGACACAAAATGTTTGGTGGCTTTCAATTTCTATGCAACCGGTTCCTATCAAAAACAAATAAAAAGTATTGGTCATATGTCACGGCGGCTATTAGCAAATGCATTGGGGAAGTGAATCAAATATCTTGATGTCCAAATATATTAAATTTCCACAAGAGGAGGCAGAAAGAGATCGAATTGCGGGAGAATTTGCCAAAAAAGGAATTCCAGGCATAATTGGAATTATCGATGGAACACAAATCGCTTTATCTGGCTTACCCAAGGAGGTCGAAATGGTGTACGTGAATCGTAAAGGATTTCACAGCATAAATGTTCAAATCGTGGTGAATGACCGGAATATCATAACACACATAAATGCACGTTATCCAGGCTCGGTTCATGACAGTTTTGTTTGGAAAGCAAGCCAACTCTATGCTATGTTCGAAAATGAATATACTACTCCCGATGCTCAAAAATATTGGCTTCTAGGCGATCAAGGATACCTTTCCTAATAACAGCAACCGAAGAAGGAATAACTGCAAAGGAAAAAGAGTTTAAGTTGAAAGAGCAATTGGTATACATAAAAATAGATTTCGGTATATACTCAACGAAAGGAAACTGCATTACGCTCCCAAACAATCTGCTAAAATAAGAAATGCTGTCGCAGTTTGCCATAATTTTTTAATTTTACATGGTTATGAGGACGAGTACGATACTGTCGAGCACGAAATTACCGTCAATACCGAACATGTGCACAGATATAGTGGAAACAACTGCTGTTGCAGTCGTTTGTGCTGTTGCTCTCGCTGTTGTTGTCGCTGGCGTTAGTGGTGTTGCCTAAAATGATTTTGTTTAATTAAATAATGTGCATTGGAATATTTTATTTTAATAGAGTTTACGTGACTATTATTACTGCTGGTTGATGGTCCAGGTAATTGACTCACACAAACTACCCGACTTAAAGCGGAATTTCCAAAGTCAGGTGAGTAGATCGGGTGTTCTGGAGTCTGCGACGTAATTACTGGAACCGTAGCATCATCCACTGGAACAACTTCAGGTGCTTCCGGACGTTGGACGGCGGCCTGGGCTACCACAATATTTGTGATAATATTAGTGGCCTAGAAAAAAAAAATTAGTAAATGCATGCTAAAATTGTTGAAAATTGGCCATACAAATCCCCCTTCCAGACAATCGATCCCATCGACTTGCTTATTTGGTAGCACACTGAGAAGTCTTTCTTCAAGCGGATCTAACTGCAAATCCAATGGCTCACCACCCCCAGTCCTATAGGCGTGATTCCTGATGTATTGAAATTTTCCACGTATGCCGTTTCTTATATCGTAAAATGACTAATGAAAGAAGAAAATTAATAGTTATTTATGTTATGAGCACTTTGAATAATATTTACCTTCTGCCAATCGCTGACATTTTTTATAGCTCCGTTCATGCCATTTCGCATCAACGCAAGCCAAAACTCGTTTTTCTGCTGTTTCCCGTCCGCGGATTGGACCTACCCACAGCGATGGAATAATTTGCTGAAATTCTCTCTATTATTTCAGCTTTTTGGCTACCGGTGACTCGCTGACGGCGTCTCGAATTTTCCAGAGATTCCTAAAACAAATGAAATTCATTAAAAATATGCAAGCACAAATCTTAATTTATAGATCGTGTCCTAGAACTTTAATCCAACCGTTTTTTCACCCAATGTTTATATTTTTCTATAAGGAGTTATAAAACGTAAATTAAAAGTGTTAACTTGTTTTTAAAATGTACTCGTATGAGTTTGGTTTGAAAAATAATTAACTTGACTTGAAAAAGGTACATGTTAAAAGAACCATCCATTCACGAATGGAAAAGTTTAAAAAGCATAAACGATCAAAAGCAAAATATGTGATACGGCATAACAAAAAATTGCTGTATGAAGTTATATCGAAATTGTATCTATAAGCGCGTTTTTTTATTCGCTCCGGATAGCTGCTATCGAGAGCCGTCATTTTTCTACCCCTAAATGTTAATTTGACGCGCTATTTATTGGTAAACTAAACTTATTTAACATCAAACTATCATTTTTAATTCAATTGTTTACCAAAAACTACATATAAAAAATATTTGGCTCTACCTATTTATACGGAGCGCTATCGGGAGCCAAATTTTATATGGCGGCTCTCGATAGCAGCTATCCGGAGCGAATAAAAAAACGCTACATATATAACTTATATTTTTATTTGTGCAAAGTGTAATGATTTGAAAATTGAATTATTCCAAGTTTAAAGTGTGAGTTTTTTATCTGATATCTGCTTCATTTGGGACTAAATAAATAAGATAATGTTACTGAATACAAATGTTTAAAAAATGTGAAATTTTAGATAGTATTTACAAGTCAAAACGCAGTAGCTGTGGTCTAATAAAGCTCCAAAAATGTTTATTGACCTACATTTGTATTAAAGGCATTATTGTCCCATGTACAAACGGCAAACCGGTATTTCAAAACGTTAAATCACATTTTTGACCAAATTTTTTGATTCTCAATATCAAAACTATTAAAAAATAGTTCGAACCTATAAATTCCGCCTTATTTGTAGAAAATTTCATTAAAATTAGTTCCATTTCATTCAAAAAACCCTTATTTTATTTTTTGACGGACGGATTTTTACTTGACGGGCGGCAAAATATGAAGTTTTTTAAATGAAATTAAATCAATTTTAATAAAATTTTCTTAAAATAAGGTGGAACTTATAGATTTGAACTATTTCTTAATAATTTTCATATTGCAAAGTAAAATAATTTAGCCATAAATTGGGTTTGAGGATTTTAAATGCCTGTTTTTCCGCCTTACATGGGGCAGTGCCTTTATAGTGAGTTTAACATTAAATCTACAATTTTTAAGAACAATTTTCTGATATTTAAAATGATAATAATGTCCCAAATGAATCATATATAAACAAATCACACTTTAAATTACACATTGGATTAATTCAATTTTCCAATCATTACAATTTTCACAAATAAAAATTTAAATTAAATCGACACTATTACACCTTATAACTTGATATAGCAAATTTTCTTTATATATTAACATAGTAGAGCACACTATTCCAATTGTCAATAGAAATGGACAAAATAAATTTTTTCGAACAAAAACCAACATAAACCAACTGAAATAACTTCACAATCACAACATACAGATAATGCTCGGTATTTGAACATCAAATTCTATTAAACCAAAGGCTCTTCTAGTTATGTTATGTTAAAAATAGAATAATTAATATTTTGTTAATCAATACTTTTGTTTGGCATTTAGTATCCTTGTAATTCTCATTCATTTTTTTAAAACTGTCATTTAGGTGTTTTTTGTCAAACTATATGGAGTTTGATCATAAACAACTAAATTAAAGTTTTAAAAATATGAATAAAAATTACCACGATATCTGGAGGCTAATGACTTCTGCAGAAGCTGCTTGGACGAAGAGGAGGAAGAGACGTTGGTCCACTTCCTTTGCTCGTGTCCAGCATTGGCTCTCAGAAGACACAAACACTTAGGTAAGTTCAGGATGGACTGCCTCTCGGATCTCGAAAACATTAAAGTGCGGGACGTCCTACGCTACATAAGTAGCTCGAAATGGTTCCAATAGAGGTAAAAGGGGATACATCCTGTGGTATCACAATGGACCGTCACCGGTCTAAGTGTGCGTAAGCAGCCACTCCAACCTAACCTAACCTAACCTACCACGATATGAAATGCAAAACAAAATTATTGATTAACATAATAATAATTATTATTTTTTTAACAAAACATTACTAGAAAAGCCTTTGATTTACTAGAATTTAATGTTTAAACACCCGACCATTATTTGCATTTCAATAAAAAATCAAAAAACACATTGAACCCGTATTCTTTTACTTTGACGATAAACACAAACATTAAAAACATGATAGATTGAAATTTATTAAATAAAAATGCATTTTATTTAAAAACTTATCATATTTGCTTTAGAATATAATTTTATCACCACGTCTACTAGCATTTCGTAAAAAATGTTCATATAATGAGATTTGAGGTTATGTGGAAACGTCAACTTATCACTTTTATTCATCATTTTGCCCTTAAAATTCATTTTGCAGGGATGTGTTTGTAGACTTTCTCCAATATTTTATATCACACAAAAAAGTCTCCGCTAGTGATATAAAAGTGCGATATAGCACCACAAAATGACCACGATCTTTAAAAAAAAAAGAGAATCAAGCTATCCAAATTGTTAAGTAATTTATCCTCGTATAAGTCAATGTGGAGCATTGAAACAAATCAACATAATAAACACCCGTCTTAAAGATAAATTTCAGTTAGATTTTATCAATTGTTTTTTAATGCCTATTCGACATTAATGTTAAAACTTCTCATTTGAACTGCGTTCAACACCTTCTGAATTCTCTTCAGGCGGTTATTACCAATTTTAATATTAGACGATACTCGACAAAATGCTTCGTTTAGGGGATTAGGGGGTTTAAGGTGAACCTAGATGCAAATAATGCAGCTGGACAGCGATAAAATATTTTATTTACAGTTTTTACAGACTAAATATACTAACACTGATATACTTACTATTAAAGTTAGTCGAAAGCAGATAGTGTCTTGGCTATCTCAGCCGCAAGTTACCACCCGTCATATTTCAGTCGAACCATATTTTAAATAAAATAAAAAATTAACAAAACAACCTATTAACTGGTATTTTGATGAAGTGATTTCACGGCTGGATATAGGCTCATTTTGGTTTTTCACTGATTACCATGGGAAGGAATTATACGCTAAGTTGGCCAAAAGTCAAAAACTGAAGTAAATTATCTCAAAATCTGCACTCAGTGTTTTTTTTTTGGGCCGCTGATTACGAAACTGATGTCAGAGTTGTAAAATTAAATAATAAAAACGAGTTATGCGCAAAGCGCAACGATAACCATATTTCCTGGACAAAGTTACAACAACAATTGAACAAAATGTCTTCATAGTAGTAGATATGAAAGAAAATGGGAAATATAAATCAAAGCTAAATTTATTTACATTTTTCTCAACAAAATACCGCTTATGAAAGGTGACGCGCTTTTAAAATTGGGAAAATTCTGGAAATTTCGATGTCAAAGATGGACCTCGTCTGGTCGATCTATCGCTGAAAAAGTCGATAAAATCTTACAAAAAATCAAAGAAAGCCGACACATAAGCAGCCATGATATTTTAGTTTAGTTTTAAACTATTTGCTTATAGGGCTGGATACACAAAGCAGCTCGATGTTTGGGTGCCGCATGAGTTATCGACGAAAAATTTGATGGACCTAATTTCCATCAGCGGCCCAAATCGACTCATGTTCAAAGCACATAACTACTGGTAATGCAAAGTGGGTAAAATACGAGAATGTCGTTCAAAAAAATCATGGTCTAAGAAAGGTGAACCACCACAAACGAATTCAAAGCCAGGGTTGATGCCCCTCAGGGAATCGTACATAATGAGGTTCTAAAACCTGGTCAAACTATTGATTCTAATCTAAAGGCCAGATTTTTCAATAGAAAGCTTGCATTCACCGTATAGCCCAAACCTTGCCTCTCTGACAACAATTTGTTTCAATCTCTGCAAAACTCTCTTCGTGGTTTAAAGTTAGCTGCAAAAAAGGACTGTGAAAATCACTTGGCCAAATTCAAATCACAGAAGTTCTACACCGATAAAGTTATGAAACTTTCCGAAAAATGGCCAAAGGCCATAGATAATAATGGCCAATATGTTCTTAAATAAAAATCATTTTGAATAAAAGAAAAATTTAATCAAAAATTGACAAAAAATTTCTAAATACTTTTTCCCCAAACTATTTGTCAAGCACTTCAATAAAATCCGAAGAAGCAGCTTAAAGCAACCAATTTTTTTTTTCAAAGATGACGAGTACATTACAATTTATTTTTATGTTTTACTTACTTGCGCAAGTTGATTCCATTTTGTCCGATAAGAATTGGTTGTGCTTTCGATTTTCTGTATTACTTTTAACAAGCGCGTTGTTTACCAATTCCGTAAACATGTTGAAACTACTCCGACAAAGGTAGCATTGTAAATAATATTCTAGAGCAGGTATAAGAAAATTTAATATTTTATGAATGATTCCTAAACGTTAAATATGTACTTTAGCCAACTCAATGGGAAAAAACCCAACGAGAAACTGTTTTTGGACTTTTGGACAGGTTTTTATCGATTTTGTGCACTAAGCGACGGCTTCAAATATGAAAGTGAAGTTTTTTGAAAAACGTTTACTAAATTTTTAAACTGTCTATGTATTAGTAAAAATCAACTCCTACGTGAAACGGAAAATGAATTTTATAAATGTTTATATATTTAATAAGATGACTAACCATAATCAATTATTTTAGCTCAACAAAAATTTAAAATAGTTTAATCAATAAACAGCAAACTGATTTATTAAGTTGCCAAATTGTTACGCCAATCTAATATCAAATGGTTAATATTTCTTTTCGACACAATTAGCAAATAAGAATAAAAAAAAAATTATTTGCATAATTCATTGCCAACAAATAACTAAAGGTTAAACAAAAAATTCTGTGCATCTGATCCTAGAGATTTTGCCAATTAACTAGAAGCTATCTGATTATCAAAAAACACCTTCCTTATTTTTGCGGATCGTCAGGGGCCAACAACTCCATTTGATACCATATCATTCAAAACAAAAATTGGTTGCACAAAAAATTCTGTTGATCTCTAGGATCAGATCAATTTTGATTTTGCTAGTTGGCCATATAGTACATAATAAAGTAACTAGAAGCTATTTGAATATCAAAAAATACCTCTCTTATTTTTACAGATCGTCAAGGGGCTATATCTTTCTAATCAACAAATGGTTAAACAAAAAATTCTGTAGAACCATATGTTACCAAATGGAGTTGTAAGCCCCTGACGATCCGCAAATTAAGGGAGGTATTTTTTGATATTGGGATAGCTTCTAGTTACTTCATTATGTATGTTGTATATTGTCACAATTGGCAAAATCTCAAGGATTAGATCCACAGAATTTTTTGTTTAACCAATTATTGTTTAGAACTATATGGTACCAAATGGGGTTGTCAGCTCCTGATGATCCGCAAATTAAAGGAGGTAGTTTTGATATTGGGATAGCTTCTGGTTACTTCATTATGTATTCAGCCAATTGGCAAAATATCTAAGATCAGACCGACAGAATTTTTTGTTTAACCATTTGTTGTTTAGAACGATACGATACCAAACGAATTTGTAAGCCCCTGACAACCGCAAAAAATAAGGGAGTTATTTTTTGATATTGGGATAGCTTCTAGTTACTTCATTATGTTTATGGCCAACTGGCAGAATCTTTAGGATCAGATTCATAAAATTTTTTGTTTAACCAAGTTTTGTTTAGAACGATATGGCACCAAAAATAAGGGAGGTGTTTTTAGATAATCAGATAGCTTCTAGTTACTTCACTATGTATGTGGCCAATTGGCAAAATCTCAAGTATCAGATCCACAAAATAATTTTCCCAATTTCCTACTAAGTTCTCATAGGGTTTACTCTAGCCAAAACAATTTTCAGATTTAGAAAGAATAAGATATTAGGGTGTTTAAGACGACCTTGTTAGATATGATCGCTTATGACAACCTTATTTGATAGAATGAATCGAAGAAAGAATCTGACACAATCATGGCCTATCTACAATGTTGGCATAGGGCCTAGGCTATATTACCATTTATACTGATAATATGTATTTTAGGTTAATTATAATACATTGCGTCTTTTTGTCCGTTAGCTCCAGTTTAATGTCTAATGACCACTGCGGTATTAATTGGATACATTGGATAAAACATCTTAGATCATCATGCTCTACTGTCATAACATCTTATGTCGATTTTTGCTATTTTTCAGGAGAGCAAAAAAAGGCGAAAATATTTTATTTAAAAGTGTCATAAAGGCTTAACTTACAATTGTCAAAAGCGTCACATATTTTCTTCTGTAGACTTAAATTGATTAAATAGTGCATTTTATTTTATAATGAAACATAAGATATTTTTTAATTCAATTTATTTCAGTCTTTTTATCAATGCAACTATTTGTTTAAAATAAAGTACCTAAGTTACATATGTAATTTTAATTGTCATCATCAGATTCATTGACCAAGTCCGGATGATAGTCGGTTGGTAAATTTCTATAAAAATCATAATAAATTGGATCGATCAAATTAAGCATAGGTATATCTCTCCAGAAGATCCTTCTTTTTTGCACTGCTGATATTTACAGGACGAGAATAGCGCACGGTTTTAAATGGCTTAAGTTTGCCAATGGAACGCCGCGCTTCTTAACTTGAAACATTTTAAAGAGTCCCGATTCGTCCAGAGTATTTTTATATTCAATTTGGCCAAATTGTTTTGTGTAACGAGGCCATTATACACAGTTCCAAACGAACTTATTTCCGTCCTCATCTGTTTTCCTCCAAACAAATTTTTCCTGGAATATAGGATAAAAGTTATAAACATTTCTTGCTTCATTTCTTCCACTTTAAAAGCTCGTTTGGAACCGACTGACCGCACAAACTGGTAACAATCCCTCATCACACTCCATATGCGTGTGACCTGGCACTAAAAACTTGTGATCTACGACATCTTATGTGATTCTGGCATAAACAAGGTGAACATTACGGCTTTACAAAGTGAGGTATTTGCAACAGTCTGGGATTTGCTTCAAATCTTGTAGTAAACATGAAGCGATCTCGTTCCCTCCAAACTGAGCAACACCTTCATGCCACATCATACACATAGGCTCGTTTGTAGTACAATCATGAACTGTCAGGTTATACGTCCACAATAACCTTTTGCAGAAAGAGACTGAGGTTTCTAAACAAAGAGACGGCAAACATTTCTGTAAGTAGAAAGTCAGAAATACACATTTGTTCGACTTATCTTCTATCGCCAATGTTTTATCATTCCTTTTAGCTTTTTATGCGTTATCGGCCTCTATGTGATGCTCTTCTGTTGTTTCTTAAAATTCACCGATTTCTGATGATCATTTGCTACCTTGATTTTTA
Organism: Tipula vernalis; assembly: GCA_958295665.1. NCBI lineage: Eukaryota > Metazoa > Arthropoda > Insecta > Diptera > Tipulidae > Tipula > Tipula vernalis. Next base: position 147,129,529 of record OY282560.1, on the reverse strand, counting down.
TATGCAATACTTCACATTTGTTGTGTCGATATTCGGTTATTTAAATTTAATTCCCATACTGTGAAAAATTTCAGAGTATTTGCTCTATGAAACTGGCGTACAATGGGATTCAATATATAATTTATGCATTTTTTGTAATTGTAAGATCCGTTGAAAAGAACTTTTGCGATGAACGTTCCCTGGTGTATGTGGCCACGAATTTCCTGTATTTGGTGATCTGGGAGCTTACAGCTTGGTTTATGTCATCCTCGTCGATCAACCCCAACAGATCCCGATACTGACTCTAATTTTTTCTTAGTAACGGTCTTTAATATTTGCTCAGTTTCACAAATGGTAAGCAAAACACATTTGTTGGCAAACACTCACTCTAGAATCTCGAATATTAAAATAGTACAAATTGGTGTGGGTCCTATTCCGAGTTTTTTGAGCAACTTTGACGAGTCTTTCACTTTTTTCGGCTTTCCTTCAATCATCCCACTTCAGTATTGTAATCTAGCGGAATGGCTACCTAGATTCCAATGACCTTCGAAAATCGCTTTTTGAACATCATAGGTTATTACATTTTTGCATTTTTTGCTGCGATTATTATTTTAACGATTTTCGTTAAATATTCGTTTACCGAATTTCTTTTTTGGTTCCTCGATTTTGAGGTTTCTTTGACTTTTCATAAATAACCTGTTCGGTAGCTTCAACGCTGGTATATTCAATTGAAATAGTATTTTGAGTATGAGTTTAAGTTGAATTTATTACTGCAATATCCTCTGATTCACTACTGAACTGACTCACTAACCATTGATATGTCGTTGGTAGTAGATGGCGTGTAATCGGGGTCTTTGTCTGAATCATCGAAATCAGGTTCTTCTAAAATGAATTCTAGAATGGTTCGCTTGCTTGCTGTATCAAAATCATTATCCTGAATTAAAGAATCAATTTTTGTTAACCACGTTAGCCGAATCTGCCGTCATTGCTTTTGTTTGACTCTCGTTTTCCAAAATAAGTTTTGCCTGGATCAAATCCACCGTTAGAGCGCCTCGAGATTTTTGATTATTCATATCTAGAATGTTATTTAGTACAATTTTAAAAACATAAAAATGAGAAAAACGAAAATTTACCGTTAGTTGGATTCTACTGTTAATTTACAGTTAATTTTGCAAAATTTCTGTCAGTAGCTATTGAATACGGTTTTGACAATACACATGTACAAAAAATGTATATAACGCTTGTACTTAATTTAATTAAAAATTTTTATTTTTTTTTTTTTGGTTTTAATCTATGCAATTTGTTCTGGGGCTCAAGGCACTCCCAACTCTTTCGCAGTTTACTTTTACCGTCCTACTTTACGCAGTAGTAGCCAAATCGAAGACGTACGGCTATAGACTCGTTTTGTATAAACCACCTGCACATTGCATTGCTTCATGCCAACCTATAGTGCTGACATGAAAGGTGGGTCGGCTCATGGATTCTGTACTCTCAACAGGGGGTCATAGATATGTTCATCTTCATCACCGATCGTAATCAGGTGATGAAAAATCCCTTTGGCATCCCGCCCCTATAGGGATTCGAACCCGGTACCTCCCGATCCAACCGCCGCAGCTTTAACCACTGCGCCGTAAAAAAATATTATTCTTAGTAAAATTTTTTTTTTCTAACCAAAAACTGCATCCGATCATTAACGGTAGACCGGCTGTAGGATGTTATGCAAAATGTGACTATTAGAATTAGACAACTTAAGATGATTTGATCGACTTAATAAATCACAAAGTAAGAGTGATAGAAATATGAGAGTAACTTCTGCATCCGATCATTAACGGTAGACCGGCTGTAATTGAAACATTTGCATGAATCCAACGCAGGAGGGTTGCAAAGATGCATGATTTTCGTCAAAGATTCATATCTTGTGTAATTTTTAATATTTATAAATTTAATTTGCACCATTTTAAAACTGAAGGTTAATTCAACATTATAATCCGCTACAAAAAGTATAATTATTTGTAAGGATGAAAGTAAGGCTCTTTCATATCAGTAAAATCCAAGTTTCTCGTTGTAGAATTCATAGCTTTTAGAATTTAAGTTCTTTTACTTTCTTTTACTCTAGTAAAATAAAGTATAGTAATCATGAAAATTTTGGACCTTGAGATTTTTAGAGATTTATCTGTTTTGAGGTCCCCTGAGTCCGAAAAAGTGGGTTTCGAAATGGTGTCTGTCTGTCTGTCTGTCTGTCAGTCTGTCAGTCTGTCTGTGTCCTCTCTACAGCCTAGATGGTTTAACCAATCGAACTGAAACTTCAGATTTAAGCTTTTTTGATAAATTGGGAGGTCCCAGTGAATTTTACTCTAAATCGGCTAACCGGAAGTGGCCACTCCCTTGGTCCAGAAAATGTATTTTGCAAATATTTAAAAAGTATAAGGTTTACAAAAAACCACTTGAAATAAAATGTTTCCAAAAATTAAAAACAAATAAAAATAAAAAATTAAAAAAAAGAATTTAAAAATTAAAAAAATAAAATTTCTCAAAATTCTCTGTTCGTAAAAGAAAGTCGTGTGTTGGCCACATCTCCATTTTTTTTTAGGATTTCTGCTGGAATTATAAATAAGTACCATACTTCGTTCATAATAAAAAATAATAATTATCGGACGATTTCAAAGGAGGATTTTCTCAGTAAGTAGTGACAGAAAATAGCACACAATTTATTTATTGCGTGTTATACAAAATGAACACAGGCTCCGGTGTTCCTCTCACATGCTGTTTAAGACGACGAGCAGAATGAGCAGCGACTTTATTTTTCGGGGCACCTGTGCTCAATTTGAGATGGTTTTTTTATCTTCAATATATTCATCATTGAGTATTTTAAACTTTGTTCTAGTGTGGGCATGAGTAGCCTCGCTTGTTTTTCAAAAACTTCTGCTGATTATTCAGGTTGTTTGCTGTATTGCAATAAAAGAGAATCCATTACATTAATTCCATGAAAAATTGCATTGACCACCTACTATACGACTTTTCTATACAATCAAACAAAAAATTCAGTTTTTATTTTTATTAAACTCAAATTACATTTAAGAACATGAAAATAATAATAATCATGATGCAAATTAATTTACTTTTACATTTGATATGATTTACTATTTAAACCTTTCAAATAATTGTCCATACACATAAAGAAGTTGAGGGAATTTGGTAAAAAAGTTAGGTCTAATATTTGGTGTTGTAACCTATTCATACAATGACACTTTTTTGTACCCTTTTTTTATTGAGAAAGTCAACTTCCGACCCCAAATAAGGGGGGCATTTTTGGCCCATTCCTCCACAATGACCTGTTTTAATTGTTCCTCGGCGCTAGTTTGGTGTTCACCGATCTATCGCTCCAAATAATGGCATAAATTATCAATGGGGTTGAGATCTGGTGGCTGGGGAGTATGAGGAGTGTTGACTTTACATTGTACAATAACAATTTCTTGATCTGCTTTGTCGAATGCTTCGGATCATTGTCATGTACGGAGCGAAAATCTTGCCCATGTCCCATTTTCTCAGCACTTATTAACAAATTATCCTTTAAAATATCCAAATATCTAAATCGGTTCATTATGGTTTCAGTGAAGGTCAAATGTCCTACACCCGGTCTTCAGATAAAAGCTCCCCAAACCATTATACTTCCGCCACCATGTTTTACTCAAGTTCAGTGTTGGGGTTCCGCCACACCATAATTCGCCCATCTGAACCAAGAACGTTAAATTTATTTCGTCCGAGGGAATAACATTTTCCCAGAACACTTCGGGCTCACTCAAATATCCCAATGCATATTCCGAGCGCTTTTAATATTTTTTTTGTCGGCAATAGTATATTTCTTGCGTGTCGCACATCGACGTTACTCTTGTTTATGCAAAATATTGCATATTGTCTGAGGATTTATTGCTTCTTCCTTGCCTTGATAAATCTTGGCAGCGAACGTTGGAGCACTAAGCTTTCGATTCTCTTTTATTTTCTTCTCTATTAGATGTATTTGACGTTTGTTCAGCTTTCGGTTGCGACCACGCCCAGCAACCATCTCTAGCGACTTGGTTTCTTGGGAGTTCTGAATGATATATTGAATCTTATAAACTTTTACCTTTACTCTCCAATTTAATGATCAATTTTTTAATTTCTACACTATTTTTGGTACGAGAATAACCCATTTTTAATTAACTTGACAATATTTCATTCTCCATGAAAAAAGTACGACTAAACTTTTAAGCAAAAAAAAATTTCGTAATTTACCGTTAGTTAAAAATAGGAGTACAACAAATAATAAATTGTTAATGTGCTAGTGTTAGTTTTCACAAAAGTGCAAGTGTACGGACAATTATTTGAGATCGTTTTAGGATGTTTAAATAGAAAATCATATCAAACGTAAAAGTAAATTAATTTGCATCATGATAATTATTATTTTCATGTTGTTAAATGTAATTTGAGTTTAATAACAATTAAAACTGAATTTACCAATGTTTCTTTAACCGAAGAGTGTGGATAATTTTTTGAGACAGAGTATAAAAAAAGGAGTAGGTATTAAAATTTATTATGACGGGTTTCGAAAGATCAATCTAAGTGAGAGATAGTTTTAAACGATCGTTATGAACTATTTTTTCCGATCGACCGATACTAATTTTCGTATTTTCCGGTGAAATTATTTCTATTACTAAATATGGACTTAACCATATTGAATCCAATTTTGATTTTCTAGCATCGTTTTTAAGATATACTTGATCTCCAATTTTGAAATTTTTACTCGAACAAGTCTTTTCGTAGTATTGTTTTGATCTTTCTTTGCATTTCATTAGATTATCGCGAGCTATTTTATTTGACTTTTGAATAATCATCGTAATTATAGAGAATATCGACATTTTTGGATATTGAATCTTGTATGTTTGGTTTAAATCCAAAAATAATTCGTATGGCATGAACTGTGTGGATGTGTGGGGTGTAGTGTCGTGTGAAAATGTAGCATACTGTTACCACGAATCCCAATTTAGCGGATCATTTTGAATCTAATTTCGTAGGTACTCGACTAAGGTTTTATGGCTACGCTCAAGTGCTCCGTTACTTTGCTGATGATAAGCACTAGTATTTTACTTTTGAATTCTTACCATTTTGCAAATTTGTTTGAAAAGATTGCCCATAAAATTTGATCCCTAGTCCATTGAAATGGATGTAGGAGAACCGAATAAATACCCAAATAAAATTCTGAACAAACGCTGTAGCAACAGTTTCGGTTTCCTGATTAGGTAAAGGAAGGGCGAATGAAAATTTCGTTAAGTCGGACTGCATATTATTTATATGCGAAGAAGGTAATGGACCAACGATGTCTAAGAAAATTTTTTCAAAAGCTTTCTTCGATATTGTAGTAATTTTTAATGGAATATTTTTATTTGGAAAACTTTTATTCTTTTGACAAAATGAACAATTTCTGACATAATTCTCTATCCTTCCAAACATTTTTGGAAAATAGTAAAAATTACGCAATCGTTTAAACATCCTGTAAACACCTTGATATGCTCCTATAGGTCCGCTGTGGTATTCCTTAATAATTGTGTTAATATCGTTTTCGTCTGTTAAAGAAATAATTCTATTTTGTTGTGGATTAAGGAAACTATTGATACTAGTTGGAATTGCTACAATAGAATCTTGAGAAATATTTTGTAAATCCAAAGATTTATTTTCAGAATTTAGAACAGATTTGGAACGAAGATAAGATATAGGATTATCATTGTTAATAGTTTAATTATTGGTAAAAGACGTATCGTTTTGTAATAATGGAGTAGATACCTTTTTAGATTCCGAACGGGTTTCTGCTTATGAATTCTGCTAATTTAATTCTCCATCTGGTAAGCCTTGAAGAAGGATTTTTTATATTGCACAGCCATATCAGAGGTTTATGATCGCTAATTATTTTGAACGTTCTACCGTAGATATAAGGATGAAAATGATCCGTGGCCCAGATTATCGCAAGAAGCTCTTTCTCTATAGTTGAATAATTCTTCTCTGCACGATTTAGAACACGGCTGGTATACAAAAACAGAATCTTTTTTAAGAAGATCAGTTAATGGCTTAATGATTTTAGAGAAATCAGGGCAAAATTTTTTATAATAGCCGACAAGTCCAAGAAACGATTTAACTTCACGAGCTGTTTTCGGCGTTGGATAAAATTTCACTGCATCGAGCTTTGTGGGATCCGGCTTAATGTCTGATTCAGTTATTAAATGACCCAAGTAGTAAATCTCTTAGCATAAAAATTAACATTTTTCGGGATTAACTTTTAAATTATAATTTCTAAGATTTGTGAATATTTCGGTTAAATTTTGATTATGATCCAATAGATTTTTACCATACTATATATCACAACCTCGTCGAGATATACCAAACATTTTAACCCATTAAGGTCACATAAGACATTGTTCATCATACGAGTAAACTGGTAATGTCCGGTGTCAGTACTAAATGGAGTCTTTTCACGATCTTCTCTGGAGCAATGGGGATCTGATGATAACCATGTCCAAGGTCGATAGTAGAAAAATAATGCGAACGACCAAGCCTGTCCAAATATTAATACATCATGCAATTTTCGATAATCTATTACAATGCGACATTTCTCTTTACTTATTGATTTTTTGGGTATGCAAAGAAATGGAAAATTCCATGTCGATTTAGAATCTTCGATAATACCATCGGCTTTCATGTAAGATATCTGTTTGTTAACCTCGTTTTTTACAGCTTCTGGTAATCGATAAGGCTTACGAAAAATTTGGGGTAGAATTTGGGAATGTATTTATTTGATGACTGGTTGCATCAGTGACAGACAATTTGTCACCATCAATGTAAAATGAGATTGAGATTAATTTTCGATTTCAACAATGCTAACCGGTTCTTTATATTAGGGCTATTGGAATTTAAAGAAAAAACATGAAATTCATCTAGGATCTAACTCAATGTCATATTCGTTCGAATTTACTAAACTAACAAAAGTATAACCAATAAATACTCCAGGAATAATCTCTTGTGAAATACAAATATTTTCCGAATTACTTAATTATTTTAACCCACTACCGTACTGAACACAACACCAATACTCTTACACATTGTTATGATAAAAATAGGAGAGAAGGAGGGTGAATGGTACAACAGAACACACCGAGCCGTTGTATATTCGTGAAAGAGTTGATCGAAGGGGTCTGTGGCTTCTTTCGTAGCGTTATAGGTGTATTTGAGATTTGCCAGTCTCTACGTTAATTTCTGGAGTAAGTTTTAACGATGACAGTGGAATAACTATCCTCTACTTTTTATGCATGTATACGTTTTTATTATCGTTAGCTCGTGCGCGCGTGCATCCACAAAATTTAAATTTTTTTCAAAATATTTAAATACAATTTTTTGATATCTACTATAAAATGTGTGATGATTGGGAATCAAAAAAAAAAAAAAAAAACAGAAACCAATGAAATGTTTAAAACCGATTTGTTATTGTAATAATTTTTTTTATTTTTTATTTTTATCGACTGATCAGTCAGTACCGGTAAACTCTAAACGATCAACAAAACTAATAAAATCACTAATAAAATTTTTTTTTTTTAATCAATAATTTTTATGTGTTTCAAATTGAAAATCAAACTCAACACCCGACAGACAATACACACACACACACACACACACACATACATATCAACAATAACTACAAACAAAAAAAAAAAATTCAGAACGATCGACTTGATGATTATTGTTATGATCTTATGATGATTATGATGATCATTGGCGGTATCTTTGATTCAATGATTTTAGGTTATTATCTAATATTATATTGATATTATAATTTAAATGCATTAATTTATATTTTAATGTTTTGTGATTCGTGTTTTTCATGATTCGATTTTGTTTTTTTAATTTTTGGGTGTCATCTTTATATGGTGTTAAAAATATACTTTGCGCGCTTCGTATCCGTTGTGTTTTTGCCGCATACTATATACATACATATGGATGAAAGTAAAAATATTTGGAAATGAAGAAGATATTATTTTAAATTTTAAAGTAATTTATGTTTGAATATTTCACCTATGACCTTTAGGATCGTAAGTTTTTTTTGCATTGATTATTCATCGATTACAATGAAAATTTTGGTTTTTTTATTAAGAAGAAAAAAACTTTCGAATTATTGTGTTCATATGCCGGGAATTTCGATTTAACTTTGAACTGGTCTATTATAATTATCTATTTATATGTGTGACTTATAGAGTTTTGAATTTTAAAGATGCGATATAGATTTTCTGTTCTGGACACGTAAAAAGCAAGTATGGGACAAACTTGATTGTATGTAAGTCTTTTTTACGTACGTTGATTTTGTATTTTTATTTTTTTTATTGAAGAGAAATTTCATGTCATGACAATATGACCTTCTTTGAAATAATTCTTTACTTTTTTTTTTTTATTTAAGATTAAAACCAGCTTTGAATTGAATTTCTATTTAGAAAAAAATGAAAATAAATAAAACACAGATTTAATAAAATTGATAATCACAATCTCTCGTATCAATATGGCGCTATTTTTCCTACTATACAATTCCTCTCCAATTCAAAAGTCATGTCGGTTTTTCTTCAAAAACAAACGAAAAAAATTTACTGTGAGAATACTTGAAAACGAGATGCGGGGATATAAATTGCGCTAAATCAATTTAACAATCGTCAAAGTTTAATTTATTGATCACACATTATTTGTTTGTTTTGTATGGAAAACCGATAAATATTGATGGTTTGGCGGGTAAAATTATATATGAATGGAAAATATTAAATAGAAGATAAATAAAGTATTAGATGAGATTCATATTCTTCTATGAGAACATTTTTAATATAAAGTATTTGGAGTATTATATGTTGCTTTTAAATAAAATATTATGTACCATCTGATTAAATTTGACCCGTACTGGTAAAAAGAACAATAATACAAATCTTTATTATCGTTTTCAAAATAGGGTCCTTTTGAGCCAATACAAGCTTGCGAACGGTTTATCCATTTTTCCATACACATCTTATAGGCCTCGGCCGGGATGGCCTTTAGTTCCATAACCGAATTTCTTTTTATGGCTTCAATCAATTGAGTTTCGGAAACGTGTTTGGCGTTTTCATGTTTGGCCAAAAATTCAGTCAAAATCAGGCTGGAATGTGACGGCGCATTATCGCTGTGAAAAATCCATGAATTGTTTGCCCACAAATTCGGCCGTTTACGACGAATTGCTTCACGTAGGCATCTCAAAACGGCCAAGTAGTTTGCTTGACTTTGACGTGGTTTTTTCGTCATATTCATAAACCCACCAGTAATAATTCGTTTGACGAATGTAGGGTCAACAATTACGTTGGCTAGCATCTCTTTTGCGAACTCTACTCGACGTTCTTTTTGCAAAATAATTCAAGTGCGGCAAAACGTTTCATACCTAAAACATCAACCAAAATGTGTTGAGTCGATCCATAAGAGATGTTGAGAGCCTCTGGTATCTCTCTAATGCCAACACTATGATTTTCGAGCACAATTTTCTTCACTTTTTCGATGTTACTGTCGTTAACAGAGCTGGATGGACGACTCGCATGAGGCAAGTTTTCTACGCGTTCTCGATAGAGTAGACCCCACAAAATACTTTTGCAACATTTTCAATGATTCCATAGCAGTAATTCCATTGGAAACACAAAATTTCAAGCAAACTCGTTGTTCAATTTTTTTCCAATAATAAAAATCGCCCGACGAACTTTTCGCGTCGTAGCAAATGGCTGCCAAACTCACAACTAATGGACGTATTCTGCTCAAACGTCACACGAATGTCAACGAAGGTTGTACCAACCTAGAAAAAAAAATTTACCGATTCGATTTACGAACGCGGTTTAAATGGACCAGTCCAGGTCAAATTTGATCAGATGGTAAGTGCTCATTAACTGAACCCTCGCAAGATGTATTGAATTGGTCCGGTTATAGCTGATCCTGCGAGCGTGATATAGCACATCTGGATGAGACACTCAAAAATAATTAAAAATAGCTCAATAGCAATAATTAAAATTTGATTTACTTATTTTCGATTGATCTCAAAAGCAAAATGTATCAGAGTATTGGTTATATATCTAATTACTATTACTACAAGGGTATATAATTCAATTGTATACCTGATAAGGTGATTAATTCATTTTCTAAACTTTATAATAATTCTTTTTTAGTCGAACTTAGCATTGCTGAGCGAGTTCTGAAAGGTATTTGCCAATTAAAACTTTTAACATTCGTGCAGTACGTTTACCATACACAACGTTTTATCTAAGCCATTTATTTGTTGCTAGTTCGAATGCACCTTGTCATGCACCATGGCTTAAATCCTGCATTCCCTCGATATTAAAGGAACCTAACGGCGGTTCCTTGCATATTTCATAACCTTATTTATTACTGACCTTGAATCTGTTTGTTTGTTTGTTTGTTTGATTTCTTGATTGTTTTTTTACCGTCCTACTTTATGCCTGGAGTAGCCAAATCGAGGACGGGCGGCTACAGATCCGTCTTTTAAAACCACCTGCACATTGCATTGCTTCATGCCAACCTGTAGTGCTGACATGAAAGGTGGGTCGGCCCATGAATTCTGCACTCTCAACAAGGGGTCATAGATGTGTTCATCTTCATCACCGATCGTAATCAGATGATGAAAAATCCCTTTTGCATCCCGCCCCTATAGGGATTCGAACCCGGTACCTCCCAATCCAACCGCCGCAGCTTTAACCACTGCGCCGTTTGCTCGGTGACCTTGAATCTGTTTTCTGAAACAATTTAAAAAAACTTAAGCTGTTTAAGCTAATATAGAAATTACTGTATATCGGAGATAAAACTGGAATTAGAATTACTTTCTTTTGAAGATGAAACTACAGGTTCCGTAAAGAATTCGGAAATAGTTTTAAATCTGTGTACCATTACTGTTTCCCACTCTGTCTGAAAGCCAAATCCAATTACTTTTTTTATTTATAAGGCAATAAGAATCCCGCTCCTTTTAAAATGATACATTAAGATTTTTTGTCATTTTGTTCACTTTTTATTGCATCCGGTGTTTCCATTTCTGGCAATCTATTGTTTAATTGCTGTCAAATATTTAAAGATTTCCTAACCAATCATTTAAGAAATTGCATAAAGTTTTCGGATTTGTAAGCAGGAAAGTTGTCTAGCGGACGAAATTGCTTAACATAATCAACTAAATGTAATAATCCTTGAATATTAAAAGAAACTGTATATGCATCAAAAACACTAGCATAACTTCTAACAAACACCTTCAAAATTTGATTTGAAATTTAATTATCACTGGCACTGCTTGTTCTACAGGAAAGCATTATGTTTTGTCGAGTGCAAAAGCAGAAGAACGTAATATATATTATTATCGACTTAATTTTTTAAGATTACAATACCAGTGTATATTAAGAATTATCTATATTCTTTTGCTTTCCAACGAGTAAGATCACCAAAGCAACGTGGACTGCTAGGAAATTCCGATGGGATTCTATTATGTAATTCATTGAGCAAGATTTTTTCAGTTTATAATATGTGCCATTAAATTTTCCTAATCAACAGGAAGTTAAAATTTTTTTGTTACACCGATGTCAACAAGATGCTTAATGAAAGCACATTTTGTTGGAAAGCAACTCTATATAAAATATAGATACCATTTTGAATACATTTTGGGCAACTATTTGCCCGTGTAGGGCATTGGATTTGGGTGCCAGTAATAAAGGACCCTGCCGGGCTGTTGCATAAATGAATGATCTATTGTAAACAATATTTGTTCAGAATTTTTGTTAATTCTAACTCCTTGTTCTTTTAGACTAATAATTTCTGCTGACGGTTTTAATGTAAATGAAAGCAACCAATTAGAAAAGGCACTGTCATTTTGAAAATTTCAAAGTTAACCTTTAATGGGCCGTAATATTGGTTGTGAATTTTTGATACGATATCGGTACTGATATTGATGACAACAGAAAAAACCTGTTTTAAAAATGGAAAAGATTTAGATTGCAAATAGTTTTGAATGCCAAAGCCAAAGTGATAGTGTCCATCAGCAATATTTAAAATTTCAATACAAGTTCGGTCAGTATGAAGAAGTTTTCGGGCAGTTTCAGACCAATTATCTTAGTTCCGACCATAGTTTAGTTTCTACGTACTGGATGCCATTACTAGAATCTAAATCAATTACTGCGCTTTCACTTGAAACTGAGATCGAATTATATAAACTGATTAAATCATTTTTTTGTTTTATAAACGGTCGAAATTGATATAGCTGAAGAAATAACTTCGAGAATTGTCTCCCCCTCAAAGTTTTTATTTTGCTCCCCTTCTTCGGTAAAGTATTTGAACTTTGTAGGTCTGTTTCTGCCAACACTTTATGTCTCAGAACATCTTTTCTAAATGAGCTTGCCAAACCATTCATTTCATTTGCAAGTCTCATGATTGCTTACAATTTGAACCGGTTTCACCAGATTCGTTTATAATCAAAATATTTGACGGCACAGAAGAGTAAAATCATTATTATACGTCGTGTACATATACAAAATTCTCATTTCTCAATCCTCATTTTGCGACTAAAATGTTCAATTAATGTTTAGATTCTATTTCTGATATTAATTCTCTAATTTACGAGTTTTATTATCATTGCTCAATCTGGCAATGGTGGTTTAGTTTCGTTCGTAGTTTTTCGTTTTTCTCGTTCTAGAATCTTTACTTGCATTAACTCGCTGTTCCTGCTAGCAAATCTAAAGATTTTTCTACTCATTTGGAATGGGTTAGCTTTGCCCCTCCCCCAGAATCCGTCGGTAGTACACCGAAGAGTGTGGATTTAACTTCAAGGCAGGCCTCCCTTCTGCGGTAGTAATCCCTGCTATTCTATCTATTGCCGTTGCCATATTTTATATAGCAGCAGCTCTGGGGTCAGACACAGGCGAGAATGCCGGTCAATTTTGGAGCAGACTCTTCTAGAATTTTGTGTGCAGTAACGGCAGAGTTCACTCATAGAAGTTGTAGGTCTATCGAACAGTAGGCACTACCCCCCCTCCTCCTTTCTCAACCGGGCTTGGGACCGGAAATGGTGGGGTTTATTAATTAATGATTATGGGAAAATCTACAATCAGAAATCTGTAAAATTGTAAAATTTTTAAAACACTTTAAATCTTAAATTTTTCAAGTTCTTTGGAACATTTCAAAATTCTTTTTGGTTGGTTTTTTTTAAATAGCCTAATACCCTAGATACACTGCAATTTAATATATCCGATTTAGTAAATTTTTCGAGATTAGTCGCAGTGTGTCAACCTCGATTTTAGCTAATCCCTTTGTTTTCCCATAGAATACTTAAACTAGTTTAGCTAAATCGGATTTATTAAACCACAGTCTGTCTAGGGTATAAGGCTTTATTCATTCTTAAATCTTCTTTCCCACTAAACTCACAAGACAAAAACTACGTTATTAACATTCGCTTGGACAGGATTTACAAATGTAAATATTTCCATTTCAATTTTTGAATAATTTCCATGTTTTTTGACCGATTTTACCTTCCCTCTCCCCAGTGACTAATTTTTTGTGTTTTATGCGAAAATCAAACATTAAGTTATTTTGGATTTAGATAGATCAATATTTTACGAAAATTAGAAATTGTTAAGAGTTCTGTAAATTCAAATCAGATAGAATTTGCAGAACTCTGAACAATTTATCCTCATCGTTTATTCGAAAATGCAAAAACAATTTAGAAATTGTTTCTGCACCGATTATTTTGACTTTGTGGGCAGGATTTACATTTGTAAATTTTTGTTTGTCTTTGTCATTATTCTCGAAGCAGAAGAGTTATTATTCTCGAAACAGAATTAGAATTCATTAAAATTAGTATATTTGCAAATTATAAAAAAATATTGACAATTAGCGATTTATAAAAAAAAAATGTTTAGTAAAATATTTCAAGTAGCAATTTCCACTTTTGGATTCTACAACGTGTTAGTAAATACAACTCAGAAATTCCTCGGTGGTACACCTTACGATTTGTTTACTGCTCTCCCGACATACATACCCAAAGGCCGAATTGGTCGGAAAATATATGATGTTGCGCTTACGCAATACTTGATTTCGTATTTGCCCGCTTTGATGATACGCACTGTTCGCATTTAGTGCAACCGCTTAACCGGAAAAGTTACTCGTCGACTGAAATTTTTTCTGAAGGCTTATAATTAGGCTTAGGACATTTAGGTTCTAAAAAATCAAAAATATATTCCTAAAATATGTAACTAAAATATCAAAATATGTGTCAAATTTTGAAAAGAAAACCAAAACTAGACCTTATTAAGTTTTTGCCTATAAAGTTCAACAAACTAACTTTCCTGGATTACAAAGTATTGGAGAAGTAGCCAAAAATGGTTCCACATCCATACACACAAAAATTTGGACTGATAAGCGATACTTGCTTCAAAAGGATACCACAATGGTTGAGATTAAAATATTCACGGTATTAAAGCAGGTTTTAAACTAAGAAAAACTAAGTCATATTTTTTGTTAAACTCAAATAGTAATTCAAGATTATATTCAATTACGGTTTAGAATTCATATTATTTTATACATCGTGCTGATATTAAATAATTTTGTTATTTTATTGAAATCATGTTTCGTATTGCAATTTTTACTAATTTCAGTTAAAATTTAGTTCGGATTATCAAACTTACACTTATCGCATCACTTTAAAATGAAAACTGAAATTGAACTGACAATTTTGTATTTTAAGTTTCGCTCAAAATTATAACTTAATTCCTCCTTCAATTTTGCCAAATCGAATTTGGAACTTAGCCTATTTGTATTCAAAGTGTAACAAAATTTCTGTCCAATTGCAACCAAAATTTTGGAATTCAAAAACACCTTAAAAAAAATTTAAATTTATAATTCAATGTACTTCGAAACTTATTCAGATTTCTGTTCAAAATTCTGATACAAATTTATCAAACCTTTTGATGCAAACTAGAGTTTTAAATTCTGCTCTTACTCAGCATTTTGAATAACACTCCAATATTTCTTAAATGCACTTGCAACTAAAGTTGTAGTTGTACTCCAAATTTCTAATCAAACATATTTAGACAAATCTAGGTTTGAATTTTTACTTAATTTGTAAACAAAATATCATAAAATTTCTAGCTTAATTCCAAACAGAATTTTGTGTTAATTAAATCTTTAATTCAACTCAATTTTTAAATATTTTTTAATTAAATTGCATCCAATTTTTTGCTCAAACTCTTTATTGGATTGAAATTGAATTTTTAGTCCAAACTTTGTTCAAATTTTGTTTTACCCCGTTCTAAATAAAAATTTTGCTCAAATAATTTTAACTAAACTTTTAAAATTCATATGATTTTAATATGTTCCGAAAATTGTAAGAGAATTCAATCCAGTTTCGAACTGATGAGCTTATGATTATGAAAAAATCAATCTTCTCATCAGGCCGCGGCGACTGGACTGATTATAACACAATTTACATTCTATATATACAGAATGTGCATCTAGCATTGGTTTTAGCTGTCTCAGTCAAAGTGGCACCATTTATTTCTTGGTGTGGAAATATTAATAACTAAAAATTGCTGTTTATTTATTTAAAAAAACATTAAATCTTCCTTTTCCAAAATTTGCCATCGTCGCCTGTCAAGTGAGACAGCTAAAACCAATCCGTGCCGAATGTGCTGTGCGTTAAGTATTAGCGAATCATAACTAATACAGATGAATTCTCTTACAAATTTTTTTTTTCTTTTCTTCTTCACAATATTCACACAGCTCTATTTCTGTGTACGATAATTTTTACTTTATTAATTTTTTGTTGAATATTAATTAATTCATGTAATATCTAACATGCTACCGGTGATTAGACCATTTTAATTGTGTTTCGATTAACACGAGAAGTATATTAGTATTTACGAACAGTAATTCAACGAAACCGACTAATAGACAGAATTCTATTTATTTAATTATATGATTTTAATATGTTCCGAAAATTGTAAGAGAATTCAATCCAGTGTTATAATCAGTCCAGTCGCTTCGGCCTGATGAGAAGATTGATTTTTTCATAATCATAAGCTCATCAGTTCGAAACTGGATTGAATTCTCTTACAATTTTCGGAACATTTTAAAATCATATAATTAAACAAATATAATTCTATCTATTAGTCGGTTTCGTTGAATTACTGTTCGTAAATACTAATATACTTCTCGTGTTAATCGAAACACAATTAAAATGGTCTAATCACCGGTAGCATATTAGATATTACATGAATTAATTAATATTCAACAAAAAATTAATAAATTTAAAATTCACTCAAACTATTATTAAACTCAGCCCAGATTCCAAACTCAAGTTTTAAGCTAATTTTAGCGTATACTGTATATTTGCTTAAATCAAATTGTAATTTAAATTCTATTGCTAAAGTAAGTTCCTACTTAAGATTTTTTTTCAATTACGGTTTAAAATTGAAATGCTTCTATTATAAAACAAAAAATATTAAGTTTTTTGCACGATTCCTGGTTTTCTAGTTGAACTAAAAAATTTGTTGAAATCGTGTTTAGAATTTAAACTCAGATCACATTAAATATTTTGCTAAAATTATTTTCAAAATATGATACTAGAAAACAATTCTCCTTAAAACTTCACTCAAACTCTCTAATCAATTTCCTCTGTGTCAAATGGAGTTGACCAATTTAGATTCCAGATTCTTTCTTCTAGATTTATGTTCAAAATTCCATTTATCAATTGGCTCAACTTCGAAAACACCTTGGTACTAAATTTCTGACTAAAAATCTTAATTTTCTCTGAATCCATTTTGATTTTAAACTAAGTTACTAGTCTGAATACCATTCAAATATAATCAATTATAGTAGAATACCTGGATAATTGTTAAAACTTTAAATTTCACTCAAGTTTTTATTTAAATTTAATTCAATGAGCGTGATCAACAATCAAGTACAGTTTGGAAGTTTAACTTAATTTCGGATTAAAATGTCACTAATAGAATTCACTAAAACTATTATCTTTTCCAATTTAATTTTTTGATCCAATTCAAATTGGTTTTAAAATATGTACTTATATATCTATTCTTTGCACCACCTAATTTGTTGTCATTTTTTTGTTTTCTAATTGAAAACCCACTCAGTACATCTAATGTGCAATGTAAACTTATATTTCTCTCCAAATTTTGTGAAAACAAAATTCGAGTTGTAACTCAATTCCTGTATATACTATAATCTATATCAAAGATTTTATTTGGTTTGGAATGCCAAAACCATTTATTTAAACTTAAATTCCTAATTCAAATTTCACTCAAACTCAAAGGAAATTTTGTTGGTTGTTTGAGATCAAATCTCGTATTGCAACTTAATTCTTACCTAATTGCAATTAAAATTATGTTTAAATCTAGTTTAAACCAAGCAAATTTCTAAATCAATTTTTATTACCCAAGTAACAATTTATACTATTTAAATTCCATGCATAATGTAGTCTAATCCAGAAACATTTTGTTACTTTCTGTTTTAAATTTCACTCAAAATTTTAGCTTCATAATTCATTGTAACTCAATTAAAATTGTATCTGTTTAATTTCAAACTGAAAATTTATCGATTTATAACCGGAGTTTTTTTTTAAATCCACTCAATATTTAGTGAAGCCCTAGTTGGAATTTTTATTCAAAGATTGGAATTCAAACTCTATTTATAACTAAATTACTGCTGAAATGTACGATTAGCTTTTGATTCATATTAAACACAAGATATTGTTCAAATCTAGTTTGTAATTCTAATTCAATTTTTAAATCCAATTTAAGTTTCTACTCAATAATTTATTCAATTACATTTGGGAATTTTAAGTCTCATTCATGTTTTTGTTCGAAATTCTGATTTTATATTCGATGTGTTGAAATTCACAAACGTATGTTGACATGTTTCACGTAAACGGCACTCAATATTTTACCAAAATTCATGTTTGAATTCTGAACTTTTCATTTCTAAATTAAATTTAAAATTTTGCCTAATTATTCTACTTAACCCGAATCAGCCTATAAATAATTTTTTCGAAATTTTAGTTTTTTCTCGCATAATTAGTATAACAAAGATCTAAAATAAGGAATGCATCGTTTGTTTTCCAACAGTCTCGCCCACTTTTCATTGGGGAGCCATTTGGCATCGCTGGAACGGCGGCGGCTGACCTCGAGTTGAAAAAATAATGGAAAAATGCCATTTTATTCTTATAAACATTTATTCATATTGCATTGTAATTCAGTCTCTATATTTCTTAATCATATTAGTTACTTATAAATTAGGGCAATGGTAGGATTTAAAGCATTTTACGCAAAGACCTACACCGTGAAGGAACCATGCGTTTTGCATAGCTACATCAATCAGCCAAGTAAAAATGGAGCTCCACCACTTTTTGGCTTTTATTCCTATGCGATAAAGACTTACATTTTGATCCATACGATCTACCTCACACTTGTATTTATTGTACTCAGATATGACACAAGGACGTGGTACTTTGATCTTTTTTTTTATGAATTATTGAATATCGCAACGCTCTGAAAATTGGGTTAACACCAAATTTGGTCGATGCAATTGACACGAGTGAGTTGTCTACCCATTCCGTCAATCGAATGTTCAAACCATTCACTTTTTTTGCTAATGATGAAACCACGTTCCTTTTTCTTGAGTTGTTTTTTTGTGGCTGCGAACAGTTCTAAGGAATTCTATTCTTTACTTTTCAAAAATGCTAATAGAGGTAAGCCAGTAAATAAATTATCGAAATATAAAGCAAATGGTAGCACTCGAACATCCGGAGGAAATTCATCTAACATCTTGAACAAGGGTGCTATGCATTTTCCAAAGTTTTGCTCGTAAAACATATTAGAGCGTGGATTTCGTCCCTGATATATCTCGAAATTTGTAAGATATCCTGTTGGGAAACATAGTGACCATACCTTATAACCAAACCTCAGCGGCTTGCCCTTTATGAACTGCTTGCATCCATGTTTTCCGAAATAGGAAATCATACTGCCGTCATATGATAGATTTTGTTCTGGATGAAAATGTTTCAAAAAACTAGCTTTAAGCCGATCAGTCACCGGTCGGAGCTTCCACAATTTGTCAGTTTTGTTTTGAAATGAATTAATTGAATTATAAATTAATTCATTTCGAAGATCTGGTTCTGCTGATCAGTACGATGCCATATTAGACTGTGAAGCGTAACCACTTATGAATAAAATTCTAATATAAACTTTGAGCTCCTCTACAGAAATACCTGGTGTTGGTTTTTGCAGAACTGTTGCATAAATATCACATTGTTTACTAATGTGGTTGAGTAAATCATAGTTCGTTCATGAGGAGTTATATTTCGACAATCCTTATAATTTTGTTTCGGAAATATTGGCATCATAGCAGTTGAGATATCATCACACCACACCAATTTTGAGGACATTTTAAAATTTGATAGTGTCGTAGATAAACTTGATGTGCAATTTGACAAATTGGCAAATCAGTAGATGCTCCGCATCTTCGAAATTTTCTCCATTTTCTTCAATATCTGACTCATCATTTTTTTGTATAAAATTTCATATTCACTTTTTAATTGAGCCGGGCAGACATTATCAGGTAACCCGTAATAGTCGTCTGGATCATCATCTTCTTCATTATCCGGGTGTTCTAAAACAATTGCGGTTGGCAAATTTTCGTCCTCTTCATCAGACAATATATCTTCTAACTAATCGAGCGCCTCTTTTAAACTCAATTTTCTAGAAAATAAAGTAAATCAAACACATAAATTTTTCAACTAGAGGTCAGTCCCGCGTTGTCATACGGCAACACGGAAAGAAAACACAAAATTTTCCACGTAAAACTATTATCTAATTTGTGAGGTTATACATCGTTGTAATGTACAAAGAATGGCGAATAATTATAATGTGAATTATTTTCAAACCTAGTTAGATTAAAAATAATAATAATATAATTACTTTTTCATGAAGTCCATTTTTGAAGTTTTTGAGCGATTTATTTTATACGCTTATTTTGAAGTCTCTAATCTTTCACGTACAACTAGCTACTGACATAAAAACTTCACGAAAAGAAAGAATAAATGTTTTAGTAAATTGTATATACGTGACGTCTCTTGACTTGAAGCCATACTGACGTTGCCAAATGACAACGCGGGGCTTACGCATTCACAATTATTACGTTCAATTCAGAATTGAAGCAATTTTAAATAATATTTTTATGCAATGCATTTTTCGTACTTATACATACATTGTGGGCAAAATAGATGCCTGCCATCTAATAAAATTAAATTTGGTAACAATATGTACTTAAAACTTCAAAAACCACATTTTATTAAAAAAACGGAGTGAATTCAGATATTTTTCCGTACAAACCTCAAGGAGGAACAAAATCTTTACATTTGTAAATCGTGCACAACAAATAGAAACAAAATTGTTGCCGAAGCGAAGGTTAAATTAAATAGCTAAACGATGTTAATTTTTAAGTCGACAATATCTGGGCGTTTATAATATTTCCCTGGCTATCGAATTCGTGAGGACTGATCTTCTAGTTCTGTATAATCTCTCTCGCCATTCCTACCTTTTCTTTTCTTACTTTTCTGCTTAAAAAAAAATCTGGTATGCCAAAGTTCGCTCCAAGTTAACACAAAGATTGCGTGTTGTTCCTACAAAGTGATGACACATCTTGTAATCTTGATCTTGTTATCAACGGACACACTTCAAATTGAATATAACGATTTTATGTCCTTCTTTATAGAAAATCAGTTTATTGGAATTGTTCTTCTTAAAAGAATCCGATTTCCATATTTGATTCTTGATTGATCAGTGCTTGTGTCTTTTAACGGGTCTCTTGTATTTTTATACTAAATTAGGTGGAACAAATTTTATTCAGTAAATTTCCTCAGTGTGGCCATAATTATATCAATTTTGATATTTTATCACTCGCATGGTTTGTTTTGAATTAGAAATTGTTTTAAATCTTATCCTATTGACATATCTGTTAAAAATCAAGGAAACTGTACAAGAACTTCTTTCTAGAGCCGCTTTTATTAAGATCAAGAATTGAACATTCCAAGATAAAATGCAATAAAATAAAAGATAAATTCATGCAGAAAACATAATTGAAATTTATGAGATTGCGTAACCGCACAATTTAAATTAAACAAAGCAACAATTTTCGCACTTGACTTACTAAACTACCTCGGACCAAATAAACAAAACAAAAAAAAAAACGAAAAAAACTGGGAAGTGATCTCAATACACTTTCCATTCTACAATACATAACCAAGAGTACACAAAGTAAAACAGAATTAAGCAAAAAAAAAAAAATACTTGATCTACACTTCATCTTCGAATTCAAGGCCTTTTGTAATAAAACGATGAAACACAATCATTTCATCTTTACAAAGTAGATTTGTTTTTTTTTTATTTTTTTACTTTAAGAAGGTTAATTCGATCACATAAGAATAAACTAAAATAAAACAACTATAACTTAAATTAGACAAGACAAAATATAGTAATATAACAACAATAATAATAATAATAATAATAACAATCATAATAAATAATAATAGTAATAAATTGTTAACCTTCAATATTTGTATAAAGTTAGATTCGATCGAAACACAAAATTGTTTCCCCCGTTCTAGAAAAATAATAACAATCGTTTTGATCGTATATAACGAGTACACTTGTCATTATCACGCAAACTTATAGAGTATAGAATACCCAGATGAGCTTAATTTAAGTTTTAGTTTCGGATTGCATAATAGAATTTTATTTTGTAATCGCGCATATACGAATAATATTTATACGCGAGCAAATGGCATTGAAGAACATTTTAATCATGCTTATTGTTATACATGTATGTATTCAGATTAGATTTGATTGAAAGGAAATGCAAGTATAATGTTTTGAGATGTATAAATATTTTTTTTTTTTTTTTTTTAATAATCATAACTTTAAATATGAATTAGTGTATCGGAAATGATGACGGGGGAGGCGAATTCATATAATTACGGTGGAAATTGATTTAGTATAATTATATATTTATAACATAATGTCTTACATTTTTGCATGTCATGATTATGTTATTGGGTTAGGAGCTTTTAACTGATACAATTATAATTAAAAATGAAGTGCAAGTGATTTTTGGTTGAAGTATTTTTGGTACGTATTACGTTTAAAATTTATGAAGCAACATGATTTTATATAGTGTTCTGAAAGAATAGCTTGCAACGGTTATTTAAATAATATCGATGCCCACTTCCTTTCAAATTAGTACAAACTAATTTTATTGGAATTAACTTGTTAAAGTTTATATATATATATATATATGAATGTGTATACATATATAAATAAGAAGACCGTTTCTTTTTCTTTTTTTTGACGTTTGGTTGTCCCGCTATTTGATTTTTTAATTTTGACAGTTTTCAAAATCAAACTTTTGATTCCTACATAAAAGGTTGTATCTTCGGTTCTAAGAGCATTATTTTCAAAAGCGATACCATTTTGAAAAGATATTAATTCATCCTAAATTTTATTTTTGAAAAGTACCGTTATATAAGGAGTTGGGAACAGATAAATCTGTGTTTATATTTTTGCCGCTAGAGGGCACGTCCATCAAAATATCGAAAAACGTAATATAGCATTTGATAGATAATAGTTAAACCTTTCAAACTAGTGTTAAACCGTGTTTGAGGAGCATAGTTCAGCCGCTAGGTAGCTTTAAAGTTGAAAAAATGTCATTTTGATAATTTTTTGAACATTATACGATTTCTGTTAAATGAGTAGATAACGCTACCAGTGGAATTTTAAGTTCTGAATTTGATAGACTACATATCTCTAGTGGGAACTGCAAACATAGGCCTTATTCTTCCATTAGATGGCTTAGATTTATGATAAATTTATTTTTATGCATGTTTAAAAGCTAAGACGAGAAATTTCTGCCTGCCTTTAAAAGATAATGATCTGAAGTCTACAGCTAGTGTAGCTGCTTAAATGTTTAATTCATATTTAGGCCACTAGTTGGATTCAAATTTGGAATAACACAGTATTTTTTGTTATTTGCACTATCTACATTTTAAATGATTAGAAATGTTATGTTTTTCAGTTTCTGCATCCTCCGATTTTGTTACATAATCGAAATGAATAGATGTTACACCACCTTTTTCTTTACACCAATCAACAAACTCTTTAGAATTATTAAAAAGACTCTCTCTCAGCTATGCTTCTCAAGGAAGCTGCTCTAGTTAACCTCTTAATGGTACCGCCAACTCCATCTGATGGTCCCTTGCCGTGGCTTTTAGCGGAAAAGTTCCATTGGCAGCCAACTTTAAAATCAATTTTTTTTTGCTTTCTAGAAATTCAATAAATTTCTTTTGAAAATCATATACAGCTACATCATCATGTGTTTCTTCTTCTAATATTATGGCACAAGAAATTGTATTTGGTTTATTTAGCGCTGATTTGTAGTAAGATTACAACATACTCCTAATCTTGAAGATTACTTTTTACTATCTGTAGATAGTTTGATTGTTCTCTAGCAATGTAATAATGTTTACGTAATTTTGCTAAACAATATTTTGAGGAGTCTGATAAAATTTCGATAATTTTTTCCAATTTGTAGGTATTAATATCAGATATCCAATAGCATAAGTATACTATCCGTATTGTAGCAGTTCACTTACACTTCTAATACCAATTGTATTATTTTTGATATCACTGGACATAATATATTGTTATTTTGATGAATTATACAAACACATACATTATGTGTTCCTGGTCTTCCTGCTTCCTTATGGTCGAAGTTCTGCAAATTTAGAGAATCCTATAAATCCAGCTGGATGCTTTTCGAAAAAAGTATTATATGCATCAGATAAACTGCATAAAACAAATAGTTTCTGCTATGAATTCGAGCACCATTTGCATCACGAATGCTAACGTAATCATATCAAAGATAACATAAATACGCGATTCTCATATTTTTTCTCGCAATTGTGTATTTCTACAATCAGAATGGCACTTATAAAAAGGAGACCAAACCTGCGAGGCGTACTCTTGCGAAGAACCTCTACCGGAGAAATACCCAGAACATTTTCAGCAACATTTATTACTTTTTCCACATACTTTTTACAATAACCAATTTCTGATAGTCTTTTTTCTTTATAGGCGACCCACCCAATTATATATGTAGAAGGTTCTGATAATTGTTCTTGTAATGCTCTTTCAATAATTTCTGATGGTAGTGATATTCTCTTTGACTGGACTGGAGAGTTATCAGATGATGCAAATGATGTTGCATCAATCGGTAGATTTAAAGTTTTCGGCTGCACTTCTCAAAAACTCCTCTACCAGTTATTTTGTGGTTTAGAAAATGTGTAGGATATTCGGTTAACTACTTAATAAAAATTGCCAAGATAAATTAAAACAAACTAAACCAAAATTAAATTAAAATGAAAGTTCTTCCAGTACAGGAAAAATAAAAACACGGCTTTCTCATTAAAACACAGGATGAAATTCCATTGGATTCTCTTTGGCGGATATTTTCCATCCAATGGTACAAAAAAACATTTTCCTGGGCTAGTTTATAAAAAAATAAATTCGGCTGTGTGCTATAGTATGCCGCCTCATCCGCAACTTTAGGGGGCACATCGTTTTTTTGGCACTCAAACGAAATCATTACTAGCCCTGTTTAAAATCAAGCATCTTGAAGAATACTTTATCACAAAGCTTGTATAAATGAAGCGTGCAGTAGATGTTAGTCCTAAATATTACGGAGAAACAAAAACCATTTACAGGAATACCCGAATTGGTTTCCATTAACATTTTAAATAATTTTGCAGTTGTTAGGCCACGACTGAAATATTGCCATCTCAAATGGTACCTTGGCAATAATGCCACACCCAATAATTTTAAATGATTTAATAAAATCAACAATTTTGGATTGTGATCTCATATTTCATGCCCACTCTATCACGGGCTTTTTCACTGCCATTTGTCCAGTTTTATAGTGAAATTTACAAATTCGCTGAACTCGCGCGTTCTGCTAATAGATTTTTTAATGTTATAGGGACGTGATAGGGATTTACGGCCCCCATTTCTTGAAAAACGATCCGTCCGATAAAATAAGTGAACAAATTGAAGTGCTTTCCTCCCTTTTATATTGTCGCACTTAAATATACTGCACACAACTTCGGCAGCAGTTAAATTTTTGGTTCTATATGCTTCATTGCGCTCCCGTCACACTTTTTCCTGTTTCTTATCACAATGAAACAAGGCAAACTTACTTGCGTAGAAAACACCATAATTTTCCAAAAATCAGCTGTTATATCTTTGTATTTCCTCGCGCAGTTTAACCTTCTTATTCGAAGATTTTCAGTCACGTGAAATAATTTTTTTAATTTGAAGTAAATATTGACCATCAATTATTGGATTAACCTTTACAGTACTAAATTTATACCACATCTTTCTTAATTCAAGAGCCGAAAGCTTTGGATTTTTAAAAACTTCTCGTAAAATAAATTTTTCTTCCAACGAAGTAATCTTTTGCCGCCCTTTTATTCTATGCAAAGTTTTCTATCTTTCTGCTTTCTGCTTGATAATACGTCACAAATCATTTGAATTATTCTTTTGGACAGGTTAACTATAGGTGTATTTTTCCGATTTCTGATGAATTACAGCTTTTTCAGATACAGTATGAGTGAAATCTACAACATTTAGAAAAAGTTCGATCATAAACAAATGAATGTTCTTGACTGTATGTAGTATTTATATGTTTTGCAAATAAAAAGCTCATTGTTTTATTTTAAAATTTTTTTTTCTACGTTTTCAATTTTTAAACAAACTAAACAGGTGTAAATAAAACTTTAAGAAGTAAAAAGAATACTAAATTAATGTTTTATTTTTATGGGCCAATTAATATTTATAAATTAAACAATTTTTATTTGGTTTAGAGCTCTTTTTATTTCTTTTTAACTAATTAAAGCTTTAGCTTTCGAACTCAATTCGGGTTCATTTTCAAAAGCATAATGAAAAATAAATCAAAAAATAAAGCAATCACAAATTTTTATTAAAACCGATTTTTCATGGAAACGCTCAGCCATGTATTTTTGAAAAAAAACCTTGCTAATGTGCTTTCATGTAAAAAACGGTTGTACAATTGAATAAAAATTAAGTTTCACGAAGCAAAAAACAATTTAGATGAACAAAATTACCAATAAACAAAATTGATTCATTTTTAGAAAAATTTAATTCGAAAAACAACAGAATAAAATTAACCTTAGAAAAATAAGTAGATAACAAAATTTCATTTTTGGACATTCTGCTGATTCATGAACCAAATGGCAAAATTACGTGTGATTGGTACCATAAAAATACTTGGTCTGGTAGATATTTAAATTTTCATTCTTGGCTTTCCCTAAAATTCGACGAAAAGGAGAAAATGTTAAGAGTGTGCAATTCAATTTCGATCTGAAAGAATTGTGAAAAACAAATAAATTTTTAGTCATCTCATCAGTCTATAGCGACTGAACTACTAACTTATTACCCTGATTTCTTCCTATTTATAGGAATCAACCATGCACTTGTAATAATTTAGCGAATTTTAGAATTTCTGTTTAAAAACTTTTATTTCAATTTTTATTGTATTTAACGCATGCATATACAAGTTTTTAAATAGGAATTGAAAAAAACCACTAATACTACAAGTGCATGAAAAATCAGGCTAATAAGTTACAGTTCTCTCTTAGCAGTTCTCCTTTTCGTAAAATATTTATATATCTGGAATATACCAGAATAACAATGTTTGAATTAAAATTCTACAAAAATGCACTTAACTGGTTTTAAAAGCACAAGAATTATAAAAAAAGTTTTTGAAGCGAAATTACACTGAAAAAATGGGAGCGCCCCGAAATCTTGCATTACAAAATCATGCAAGTACAAAATCTTGCATTTAATAAAAATCTTGCATTACAAAATCTTGCAAATCCAAAATCTTGCAAATCCAAAATCTTGCAAATCCAAAATCTTGCTTTACAAAATCTTGCAGTTTTAATTATTAATTTCAACATAATCTTGCTTTTCCTAAAAGTTTATAAATTCTCAATTATAAATTTAAATACACACTTAAGTGATTTTCGAGTATTTATTTATTTTAATTTCATCAATTAAAAACACATACATGGCTATTAAAAATAAAATAAAATTATAAATTAATAGGCAACATTAAAAATAAAGAAACATAACATAAAATAAATTATATGGCAATTTAAAAAAGTATCATGTTGTGCGCGATTCTCTTTAAAAAATCAGTTTTACAGATTTTTTCCCTTTTTTTAAGAATCCGTTTAATTTTTTTATTTTTAATTATTGTTTTTCTTTTCTTTGGAAGGCGTTCTCCGGATTTCACTTTTTCGATTTGAGCTTTTGCTACAATAAGTTCATCTGACAACTTTTTTATAATCTTATAAACTCCAGCTTCTTGTACGTGTAGCTTTTGACCCACTTTTGTTTTTATATATGTTTATGAGGTGGAAAATGCAACTTTGATTAGATTAAATTATATTCATATCATAACACAGTGTAGTTTTAAATCTTGCATATAAGAATTTCCCGTACATTTATAGAATCGCGCGCGCGATTCTATAAATGTACGGGAAATTCTTATATGCAAGATTTTTGGTGCAAGATTATGTAATGCAAGATTTTGTAATGCAAGATTTTGTAATGCAAGATTTTGTACTTGCATGATTTTGTAATGCAAGATTTTATAATGCAAGATTTTGTAATGTAAGATTTTGAAATGCAAGATTTTGTAATGCAAGATTATGGGGCTAACCCGAAAAAAATTTATTCCATGTTAACCACAATTGGTACTATTATTGTAAAAATTACTATATTTATGAAACAAACCAAATTTAGAAAAAAAAATCATAAACATTTGTGCGTTAATAGTACGGATCATAGCTCATAAACTGAAAAATGCTTTAGTTTATTGTGCTGTAAATATAATACATTCACATGTTGTTTGCGTATTAGTGCAACTTGCATGATTTTATTAAAAGACTACATTTATGAACAATTCATAATATTTATAAATAAAACGAGTGCGAAAATATTTGTTAAATACTTGTTGTTCGTTATTTTAACGAATGCGCACTACAATATATGAATATTATAATTCGAATTTTAATTGTATATGTTGGTGCGTATGTTTGAAGAAATCCTACTTTTTTGACATCTATTGAATAAGAAGTTTCTTTTGCCATTTCCATCTCCGGAACAGAAAGTGCTTCAGAAGTGAAATGCATACAGAAATATACCTTATACCTTTACACACACACACAAACACACACACACACATACCAGATATTAGTGATTTTCCATTTTACAAGTAAAAAAATCGAAAATCAGCAACCGCCTTTTTCACTATTAGATTTTGATGAAAATGTTCATAAATAATACAATTAAATTGTAAATTTGACGTTTTTTTCACTTAATATTAATAAATTCCTTTATTAAATTAATAACACGAACAAATTCTTATAACAGCTCTATTGCATTTCTAATTAGGTGAAAAGACCAAGTTCCATTATTACGTAATGTATATGAATTTGTTCGTATTATTAATTATTGGATGAATCTATTCGTAGCATCTATGAAAATAAATTAAACTTGAATCTTCTTATTTGCGACAACGAAAGCAAATAAATAGCTTTCGCTTCTTTATTAACAATAACGTGCTTGAAAGGAACAAATTTAATAATTTACACTGAAACATTTTTAACGTAACAGATTTTTGTATGCTGAAAAACAAGTAAATATGATATTTTATACCAGTGTTGTACTAGTGTTTTCGTTTTGTACGTGTTCTTATCAAAATATAGCCAATTTTCATTCGGTGAAATTAGAATAAGAACACTTTATTGTGAACAAAATTAAATTATTTTAGTTTGTAAATAATGTGTAAATAAATAAATTTTGTGATCTCCAGGACTACAAATTTAATGAGTTAACAATAAAACATGTGTTTACAATATATTGTTGCTGGCAAGAAAATGTCGTATCTATATCGATTAAAATATGATCATGGTTGATGATTCGAGATTCGATCCACCTTATACGGCATCAACCATACCAAATTTTGCCGCTCCTGTAAATCAAAAGGAGACCATAGATTAAAATAGTTTTTGCAGTAGTGGGATCAAATGAATTTATTGAATGTTTTAAAAGATAAAAAAATATGCAATTAAAAGTACTATGTGATTGTAATCCAATTTATTTAATTTACAGAAAACCTCTTATCAAATTTGTTCTTAAAATGTTATCAAGTTAATCTTCTAAAAATAAACTAAAAAAAAAAAATTATTAAAAAATTTAATTGGAGTAATAAGCGCCATGTTGACTAATAAAATAAATAAATAATAAAATTACAAAATTTTAAGTTTTGTATTTCTCTACATTTGGGTGTATAGATTTTATGAATTTATTCATCAATCGACCAAAAAATTTACATTCTTGTTATGAACATAAATATTATGTTATTTTGTGTATCAATTATCGTTCTTACACTGAGTATTCCGTTCTTCCTACATACGAATAATTTCGTAAATACAAATAATGATTTTCTAAACTTATATGTATGAATTTGTTCGTTAATGTGATTTAACATTTCATTAATATTATGAAAAAGCTCATGGTATCTTTAATTTCTTACGTTAATAATAAGAATTTTTTCATCCTAAAATGCTTTTAACTGCTCTAAAATAATAATATTTTTCGTATCTTATACGAATCAATTCATAAATACTACAACGTAAGTAGTTAAGATTAAAATAAAAAAATTTATGTGTTTCACTATATTAACGTATGATTTCCATACTATTAACGAAGGGTCGTATTGGCTCAGTTTAAACGAATTGTTCTTACTATTAATGCAGTTTTTGTCTACATTGATGTAGGATTTTTTTCAGTGTACTTTAGCGAAGTCTTGAAAAAATTAAACTCAATTCAAAGTGAAATGTTTTGATGGTGGAGGAATTATCGATTTTGATCGTTTAGTACTTTTTTTGTAGATATACTATATATGTATATTCGATAGATCTGCTATTAAATTATCATTTAGATTCAAATAAATTTCGAATTGAACATTTTTACGATAACTTTCATGTAATTTTTAATTGAAGTGAAACTTTTTTAGGCAGGGTATGATTCGCAAAAAAAAAATTGAGGTGTGGCCAACACACGACTTTCTTTTACGAACAAAGAATTTTGAGAAATTTTATTTTTTACTTAATTTTTTTTTTTAAATTTTAAATTTTTAAATTTTTTTTTTAATTTTTTATTTTTATTTGTTTTTAATTTTTGGAAACATTTTGTAAAATTCACTGGGACCTCCCAATTTATCCAAAAAGCTTAAATCTGAAGTTTCAGTTCGATTGGTTAAACCATCTGGGCTGTAGAGAGGACACAGACATACTGACAGACTGAAAGACAGACAGACACCATTTCGAAACCCACTTTTTCGGACTCAGGGGACCTCAAAACAAATAAATCTCTAAAAATCTCAAGGTCCAAAATTTTCATGATTACTATACTTTATTTTTACTAGAGTAAAAGAAAGTAATAAAAGAATATTGAAACGAAATGCTGTGACGGTCGTGTAACATAAATTTTTATATTCGGAAAACAAATCGTGTAACGAAAACAAATCATCATCTGTGCCTTCTATAATGAGTTATTGGTTACAATATAGGAGCATATTATAAACACATATGTACAAAAAAAGGATGTTTGTAAATATTTTGCTTGCATTATGTCTTTCTCTTTCTTATACTCGTACAGCCATTATGTGCGACAGAAGTGAACTATTTAAGATTTAAATTTGTATATATTTAAATAAGATTAAATTTAATTCTTTTAAACTAAATACAATATTTATTTTGACCAATTGTCACCAAATACTGTCACCACTGGTTTGTGTTTTAATTGCAGCGTCGAAACTTCATTTAAAATTTCACATATAAAACTTTTACTAAGTCACGTATTTATCAATCAAACTGCCAACATTTCTTATATGGTGTAAATATTAGTTATGCTTGCGGCTAAGTTGATTTGTTGATTTTGATAGGAATAATTTAATTTCATTAATTACCAGTTGATTTTTCGCACCCGCAGCACATAAATATTGGAACTGGTTACTTTACTGATACTCGTTCTCTGATGGTTATTAATATAATTAATGTTTGCGCCACGAAAAACATGTCTACTTACACGAATCAAATTATTGTTAGTTTTTCATTAAAATCAAACGAGAATATTGGCTTTATGGTAAACCACATTATTGTTTATGACAAACTTAGGAAAAACACTTTCAATAAAGGGAAATTGGTTTTATAATAATTATGATTTAAACAAAAGTTGTACATATTACCATTATTAGATGCCGTATTTTCAATTTAATGTTAGTGTCGTAGAAGTTAAAAATAATTCGCAACAAATATATTTTTTTGGTGCGTCTTAATGTTATCTAAAAGTTTCCCAAATAAAGTAGTTGGTATATTAAAGAATTTGTAAGATCCTTTAAGAATCTCTAACCTCGATCCTCGAACCTCTAGTACACAGTTATGTAGTTCTACATTCGAGTGGTATTCAATATATTCGTATACCATGCGTATATGAAATTAAAGAGTGACGTAGATAAGTATATTTGGTTGTAATTATTTGTTCTCCCACACGATAATTCTAGAATAATAGTTACCTTGAAATTGTTTATTCAAACTGTAATACTCAATTTGTTCATAATGAAAATAAATATTTATGGCAAGAAAGAAAGACGGCCAAAATGCTAATTATGCTAAAATATTGTATCAAAAGTTTGAAATTTTTTTTAAACAAATATGAACTAGAATGAAATGTACCAGCCCGTCTCAACATTGATTAAAATACATAGTTATGTTTCCTTCTTTTTAAATTTTAATTTACATTAGGGAACATTAACGTTTGTTTCAAAAACCACCAAATATTTAGCAAATAGCTTAACTGACCTACCTAAATATTTCGGTTAATCGATCCTGCACTTCAAATGGTAATCCGACCAGACTTCAATTTCACCTAATCTCTTGCGTTTCAAGTTACGACTTTCCAGAACTTGCAGTTCATAAAGTCGCAATTGCGAGAAATCGTATTAAAATTAAATTATGTATGTATTTACAAAATCGACCTCCAGGCGGTCCGTAAATAAAGTTTTATTTTATTTATTGGAAATATTTAACAGGGATGACTCCCATTGAGCGTATGTAACCAAATTACAGGTACTTTGCAATTTTCAACATATATGATTTTCGTGGTTTTTAGACGCGTTCGAGATTTGTTTGGGGTTGAGTATTATTTGTAAATAAGCATGTACAATATTTTAGATTTATGTAAAGCATCATAGATTTGCGATATTATTCAAGTTTTGTTTGGATTGAACCAAGCGTATTTACGGCTAACCTGTTAAGTGTGTTCCTACAAATTCCAGTTTTTTGGAATATTAAAAGATTTTATTCAAAATTATAAACAATATTTTAATATTTTCTAGATAATTTGAAGTCTTTTAAATATTATTTGGAGCAATATTTATTCAAATTTTTTTGAGAATATCAAAATTATTGTAGAATTCTAAGATGATTGATATTATTCGGCCTTCCTGAGATCAGTAGAGAAAATTCAAGTTTCTATAGATTAAGCTAAATTTCCACGATGCTAATTAATTGCCTGATGTTAAAGAATTAGCGAAATATGTGGCGGGATTTTCAATATTTTAAGTGAAGTTTCCATGCTTTTTTTGACGATTCCGGGCTCGGGTTCGGTTCGAAATCCTGTTTTCAGGATTTTTATGCTCGAATTTATACAGATAAGTGGAATTTTATTCCAAAAAATGCGCCTTGTTAAACTTGCCTATGGCGCTGAGGTTGTAGACAAATTCTTAAGCAGCTGCGCCGCTGGATGAGATTATTCAAATTCGGTGTTTTGTAGTTTCTTAGGATTCTATGTTTATTTGAAGTTTTTGGATAGCTACCCCAGCTATATTCGAAATTTTTATGAATTTTTATGAATATTCGTGTTTCTCGATATTACTCCAGATTTGCAAAAGTGAGTACATTACATTAGTGATACATCGGTATTTATGTGTATTGTTTGCTCCAAACAAATAGTAAGGCCTTAATTCGTTAGACTTTTGTAAAATATTACAAATTATGAATGAGATCCCTTTTGTGTAGAATTCATTTTGAAAAAAAATATTTCTGCGTCAAAAATTAAAATACAAATACTTTTAGAGTTCCAATCAAATTTAAGGGGTAAATAAAATGCTCTTGTGTCATTATAAATCACTTACGGCACAGTGGTCACTGATTATATTTTGAGAATGCTGCAATTCTGGAGAAAGAAGAAAATCTTGATAAATGGATATTTTTGGAAAAGATTTATGTTAAAACACAAATTTATTAAATTTCTATAAGTTTCCCAATTTTGTTAAATTACTACGGTAACATTGGCCGGGTTCTGATGTTTTGCAAAATTGAACAGCTTGGTGCAATTATTCCCCTCCTTTCCGTCAATGGGTATCTTTAATAACTAGCAGCGTCTCGACTTACTGAAATTAAGGTTTTGATATAGAAACTAGGAGTTCGTTTCTGAATCAAACTAAATATGAAACATAAGGCTGATAATTCTAGTGTAGATATTTATTCAAGGTCCGGTTCACCAATACGTTTCAAAAATATGTACCTCGCACATGTATTGAAAGCAGTATTGAACAATTACAAGGATTTTTTGGAACAGTTCAGATACATTAAAGCACAGTATGATATCAAAGGACGGTGAAATAAATATTGCTGTGCTCCAATGTTTACTTAAAATCTTGTGTATTTTACTGCCCATATTTTTTACGTACACAGACTAGTTTAATTTATTGTCCAAGAACAAACCCAAGTTTTTGACTTGGTCATAGAAATTGAACTTTTGATTATCAATTATTCGATGAATATACGGTATAATTACTTTCTTGTTATTCGAAAGGATAATAGCTTGAGGTTTACCAAGGTTAAGTTGGAAATCAATTGCAAATCATCGGCATAAAGATGATAGTAAGATAGAGAACAATAGTGAGCACAAAATCGAACAATGAGGAACTCCGGATGTAATACAGATAGTTTTACTAAAATTTGCATAGTATTTTACTGATTGCTGTCTTAAATGTAAATAAGAAAATAACAATTGACAAGCACATTTAGAACAATTATACTTCTTACATAGCTTCATCACTAAGGTTGTATGGTCAACTTTATCCAATGCATTAGAAAAGTCTAAAAGAACCCGAATACCAAATTTATCATATTCTCCATTAGAAGTAATGACGTTCACAATTTTTAAATGTGTTGAATAGTTAAATGACCGTTTATTTGGTATTTAATAATTCTTTCAAAGAGTTTGGTAAAATACTGGTAAAATACTAATTGGGCGAAAATAGTTCACAGTAACTGGGGTACGTGTTTTAGGAATAGGTGTAACCACGGCTATTTTCCACGTTTATCGGAAGACAGATTTAGTAAGTGCTGAATTTATTAGATAGGTTAAATCTAAATGTGGCAAAATTGTTGGCTTTACAAGTTTGATAAAAATAAGTGCCGGATTTAATTCATCAAAATGAAGGGAAACTTCTTCATTAAAAATATTATGAAAATAGAAAACACAATAGACTCCCGTTTAACACGAGTTCGTAGAAGTGCGGGTGTCAATGGCTCTGGATCACAAGAATCAGACGATAAAACAGTAAGCGGGCGCGAATTAAGAATTTCTTCAATTTGTACGATTAAGGTGTGTAATTCTTCATAATTGAGAACAATTCCGGAAGCAATTTTTCGAAGATGAAATTTTAACGACTTTACCGATGATTCCCAGAGTCCGCCAAAATTAGGAGAACGGGGCGGAATAAACTTCCAGTTAATGCCTTCTGTAATACAATATTTAATGATATCATTGGATTCAATTTCTGCTTGAAAAAATTGGCGCTGTCGTGCAAGCTCATTGCTGGCACCCTTAAAATTAGTTGCGTTTTCTGACCAGATTGTTCCACATTTACCTCTTCTGTAAATGAATCTTTTCAAACAGGCAATAAAACATTCAGAATTGAGATCGGATAGATTTTCCAGGTGTAATGCCTTTGTTGTAAAGCAAACGAACACTGCAACATAAACTTTCTGACACACACTTTTTCGTATTTTTTTATTTTGTAACGCAATCCCACAAGGGATCACGTTAACAGACATGAGAATAGTGGTCTGATGCGGTATAGTAGCTGGCTAGAGCTCACGGTGCGGCGTGGGGGTTGACAGGCATATTTCTCATGCTTGAATAACCGCATGATGAATAAAATTAGATGGACAAATGGAAATTAAAAATTAAGTTGCCACGGCCTCAGCGGCAAAAAGAAAATGATAAGCTGGGAGTGATCGATCCGGAGTGACCGTCTCAATCCCAGGCGATCACCGCCGTGACTGCCACACGGGCCTCCCCTCATCGGCCCGCCTACTGGGATGCTGTTTCCCAGTCGCGACGGCTACCGATGCCATTTGTGAAGGAAGGACGCCCGCCTGACAATCCCAGCGACAATCCCCCGGAACGGAGACTGTCACCCCGACGCGATCAACTCATATGGCGTGCCGCCCTCCAGCACAGCCTGTCCTGGAGGAACGAACGGCACGCACGGAAAAGTGTGGAAAAGGGCCGACCCTTCACATGACCACACCCCACATCATCCGATCAATTATTTATTTACACACACATGGTGCGGCGTAGCACACTACAGTAAGAAATTCAAAGAAAAAATTTTAGGTGATGATAAAAGAGAAAAATTTAAAATTAGGCTAAAACTGATGAATGATAAATTACGTTAAAACTGATTCTACGTTAATGTTAGATTTCACTTTCACTATCACTGTTTTTTAAGAAAATTAAGGAAAACACAAACATACCTGAAAATAAAAATGAACCGTTATGGGGTCGAACCACACCCAAAAACGGACAACCGAGCAGAAGTGAAGAGAAAAAGAACGGAAATTCCAAACGCAATCAATAAAAATGACGGAAAAAGAATATAACCGGACAATAATTGCTCTGAGTGGGGTTTTCACCAAATCGGTGCACCACCACGAAACGCCGAAAACAAACGGTAAAAATAATAATATATATGTGCAATATAATGAAAATAGAAAGGAGGAACAACCTGTTACAAACTTAAGAAACTAAAAGTTACTTAGCCAGATTGTTTATCCCTTATTGGTTTTACCTTGTTGTTTTAAGGCCCGTCCGACCAACCGCAACCAGCGCCGACGCAGGATCCCCCTCTCAAAAGAATGGCTGCACTGCTTACAAATTACCACTTCACCACCGTTAACAGTCCGCTTGGATGGCCGAGTTATTGCTCATTTCCGAAAATCAATATATACCACAAAAAATACACTAGCAGAGTCTGTGGCACTGGAAACCACTCACGGATTTAGCACTAACACGTCTTATGCGGGATTGGTAATGCACTTTCTAAACAGTCTAAATGACCAAAACCACAAGACAAAACACATGAAGTAAAACGACGGCAAGAAAATAGCGTCTTATTTTTCCTTATATTATTTATAATTTTCTTTATTTTTTTTATTTTTTTATTTTAATGGATCACTAAAAACACGATTTGTTTCTGTTCCTTAACAGAATTCCAATTTTTTTTCGGACCAGAAAGAAAAATCACTTTGGTTCAATGTTCATTAATATCAAACAAA
Organism: Tipula vernalis; assembly: GCA_958295665.1. Classification (NCBI taxonomy): domain Eukaryota; kingdom Metazoa; phylum Arthropoda; class Insecta; order Diptera; family Tipulidae; genus Tipula; species Tipula vernalis. Next base: position 147,092,649 of record OY282560.1, on the reverse strand, counting down.
ATACACAAACATTTTAATTCGGACTGGCCGATACCAACGGCAATATTTTATTATTTACCGTTTTTTTTTTTATTTAACCAACTATTATAATTTATAACTTATTAATTTATAAAAAAAAACTGCTTAATTAAAGCTTTATACAAAATTATTTAACAATCCAAACTTGACTTTATTTTAATATTTTATATATAAAAAAAAAAATATGTTGACCCATCGTCAACAAAACAAAAAACTAGTCTGACTTTTTATCAAAAAAAATATTTTACATCAAAAAATCAGAAAAATTTCCCCCTCCTATTTTCTCTCTCGCATCGCTGTTTGTCCCACTCGTTGTATTTGTGCACATGTTCATCATTTATTTATTTTTTTTTTTTATTATTGTAAAATCTTTATTGACATGTATGTTTTTTTTTTATGTACACAAATACAACGAATAAGACAAACAACGCCGACGAACACATGTACATACTTATCTGAACAGCCGCATCGGATTCATGTCTAATACACCGATTTAGTTCTATCCCCACCCAGAGCAAATATCACGCGTTAATTTAAGCCAATGATACCAGAAAGAAAAATCGAATATTCCAGATTGAATATTTTAACAACCAAATATTCCATCTCATACTACATAATACATGTACACACACCAACTCGCACGAGATATATATGTTTGTACATGACAATATAGAACACAAGCAAATGAAAAAAAAATTTAAAATATGTTTACATAGCAATCGGTGAGAATATTAAATTTGAATTTGGCAAAGCATAACTTAGAGCATATGTATATACAACACTATGGTGGTCATGGTATTTTATAATTAAAGAAAAATTTCAAATTATTGAGCGTTTGGAATTTTCGAAAAAAAAAATCGTCACTGTTCCAAGTGGAGACGTATGCCAGTCGTAACAAACGTGGGGACGACCCACACCCGAGAAAAGGTCTCAAGCCAGGCACAAGATTAAAGACATAAAATTAAGCTCGGATATCTTTGACATGGTACAACCCCAATGGTTTACCCGCTAAGTCTTCCACATTATAAGATACCGAACCATCTTTCGAACTAATTACTGCTGGTTTGAATTTTGCTGACAATTTGGCGGATAATTTGTTAACTGCGTCACTCAAAGCGAAGGATCGTATGAATACAGGTTGTCCTACATGAAAAGTACGGTTTGAGCTTCGCAGGTTATAGTGTCGAGCTCCCTTATCATGCGCCACTTTTAAGTAATGAAGAATTGGATCTCGTACTAAATTCATCCGATCAGGTTTGGACCATCCGTGGACGTCACTGGAATCCTTTCCGCAGAGCAATGCCCGTAATTCATAATCTGAACCATGAAGAGACATATGCTGACCGAAAACTAAATAATGAGGGGAATAATGCAGCGTATCATGAATCGTGTTGCGCAAGGCAGCTGCGATCTCTTGCAGATGCTTGTCCCACTCATTATGTTCGTGATCATCAACATATGACCTAATGGCAGCCAATAGTGTGCGATTCACCCGCTCCGAAGCGTTGCTCTGCGGAGAGTAAACAGGTGTGCGGATGTGCGAAACTCCATATTTAGCTAGCAAATTTTTAAAGAGCTGTGAAATAAACTGTTTGCCATTATCTGAGGTAATAACTTCAGGAACAGAGAATGTCAGGAAAACCTCATTTTCCAAATACGTACACATCAAAGCAGCGGAAGCTTCTCGCAGAGGCTTGATAAATACATACTTGGAGAAATGATCCACGACAATCAATATACATGTATTGCCACACTTCGATCTCGGATAAGGTCCTAAAAAGTCTACGTATAATTTTTGAAAAGGACGTGTGGACACTACCGCAGCTCCCATAGCTGGATTGGTGGAAAAGTTAACGCCCTTATTCTTTTTACATTCTTGACATTTCGCCACGTAATCTTTAACCTGACGAGACATTTGAGGCCACAAAAATTACCTTTGCAACCGCTCGAGGGTTTTACTACCACCAAGATGTGCAGATGTGGGCGGAATATGAGCTTGCTCAATCAGATTTTCAACAAGAGGAGATAGTACTACCAGACGATAAACGGGAAGATCAGTGTCCAAATATCGCGCACTATACGAAGGATCAATTAACAGTTTGTTGTCTTGAATTTTGAAATTGTGTTCACCGTCTTTTAATTTACGAACTTGGTCTATGTGTGCCACATAAGCAGGATCGTTAAAAGCAGGAGAATTCAAATCAAGATGTAAGACAGGAACAGAATTAGACTTTGATAAGTTATTGATGTCCGCTAGTTCTATGGAAGAGACAGGATGAAACCGACAATTTTCAAATTGAGCATTAAGAGACGCAATGTTTTTATTTAGACGAACGTCTTCCTCAGGAGAAGTTTCTTCAGGAAAAGCTCGAGATAAAGTGTCAGGCACTATATTTACCGACCCTTTTCTGTACCCAATCTGAAAATCGAAAGCTTGCAATTTGAGGCTCCACCGGGCTAAGCGCCCCGACAGATCCTTTTGTGACATCAGCCAGCGTAGACTAGCGTGGTCTGTATAAATCACAAAAGAATACCCCTCTACATAAGGCCGGAACTTCTGCACACTGAGTACCGCGGCGTAGCACTCCAACTCGGTCACTGAATAGTTTCGCTGGGCCCCATTAAGTTTATGCGAGATAAACTCAATGGGATGTTCTGCCCCATCAGGATCTGTTTGAAACAAGACGCTACCTACGCCGACGGCACTGGCATCGCACTGTATGTAGAAGGGCTTACTGTAATCGGGGTTAGCTAACACGGGAGCAGAGGTCAAGGCGGTTTTCAAAGCAACAAAGGAGGATTCCGCAGCAGAGGACCATGGACATTTACTCGATTTGCCTGTAAGATCAGTCAATGGAGCAGCAAAGGTAGCAAAGTTCGGTATGAACCGACGGTACCATTCACACATTCCCAGAAAGCGTCGTATTTGTTTGGTGGTTTTTGGAACGGGAAACTCTGCAATCGCTTTACACTTTTCTGGGTTTGTGCGGAGGCAACCGTATCCAACCACATAACTCAAATAATTAACTTCTTTAAGGACAAATTGGCTCTTGTCTAGATTGATGGTTAACCCAGCGAATTTCAATAAGCAAGCGACTTCTTTTAAAAGGAGGTAATGCTCATCCAGAGTGGCGGATGTGACTAAGAGGTCATCAAGGTACACAAAGACCTTATCGTGCAATCGGTGAGGAATTACTCGGTGCATGAGGCGGCAAAGAGTCTGTGGAGCGTTGCATAACCCAAAGGGCATTACGGTGAACTGATACAAAGGCCGCCCAGGTACCGTAAACGCTGTCTTATCGCGGGATTGTGGGTCGAGAGGTATCTGCCAAAAGGCATCTTTTAAATCAATTGCAGATATAAATCTGGTTTGATCCAAACGACCCAACAATCCGTTGATAAGAGGCAACGGATACGCATCCTTAACGGTGGCCTTGTTCAGTTCTCTAGCATCTAAGCACAGACGAACTTTACCATTAGCCTTACGCACGAGCGTAACTGGAGAGCACCAGGAACTTTGTGATTCCTCGATGACCCCCAAGGACAACATCCGATCCAACTCGTCATACATGAGCTTCTGGACGGCAGGAGACACAGAATAAAATCGCTGTTTCACTGGTTTCGCGGATCCAACATCAATCGAGTGAAATAACAAAGAAGTTTGACCTAGGCCCAATTTAGCGCTCGAAGGAAAGAGTTCTTTGATGCCATTTAACGTATGCTGATCCTCACCGGACAGAAGGTGGAATTTAGACTCAGGAGGGGAATCAGCAAGATCGTTGACATCACTTAAAGAAGAAATACTCAAAGAAGAGACTTTTGGAACAATCCCAAAGCGATTCCAAAAGTCAATTCCAAGGTATAACGGCTGTTCTAATGAAGGCACTAAATATAAGGTAAGGTTATGAGCGAGGTTATTGAATCGGACTATAGCATTTAAATACCCAAGCACTGGCTGTAATTGTCCGCTGGCGGTTTTGATCTTAGTTGGAAAATAATGAATTTTTACAAACGGATTTGATAACAGTTTTTCCGATCCACAACCCAACACGCTTACGCTAGCTCCGCTATCTAAAAGACCTCGGTATGGAACATCATTAACCAAGACTTCGACATACGGCCGTAGATCATTGGTTTCAGCACCGAGCATGGAAGATATGACGAAAGATCGCATACCCTTCCGCCTTTCCCAATAACGTTTGGAGCGCAGCAAACGGCTAGAATTGTGAGATCGGGCTTGCACCTGAGAAGCAGAGAACAAGCTAGAAATGGGGAAGTTTACTAGATGAGAACTAAATGGTTTTGTGATTGGTAGAGTTGGAAAAACAGGTTTGACGGAAGGTCTTGAATCTGAGGAAGTTATATCCGAAATCGAAATATCCGGTACTGACGAGAAAAAAGATGACATAGCAGGTAAATACGAATTAGGTGTAGAATTTTAAGGTGACGTATAAGGCATAGAAGCAATAGGTGGGAAGAACGAATTTAGTGAAATGGAGTTCCTAACATTAACTGATGGGACAGCTTGACATTTTGGCATGGATGGGAGTCCCGCAGAACCCACACTCACCTGGTTGGAACCAGACGAAACAGGTCCAGATTTGTTTTCGGAGCAAACGGGCTCTACGAAGACTTTCGGAGAGTGCAGGCCTCTGATGAAGTTCCGGATCCGTGTTGCTGGCCGCATCCTCCAACGCATTCCTTGGGGCTCCGGTATTCTGTGACCCATGGTTCCCCGATCTCCACTGGCCACTCGATCGGTTTCCCGCACATCTAGGACAATTCGGAGAAATGGTATCAGGTAATCCACAAAGGAAACAGAAATATCGAACCATAGGTTTAGGGCAATATTTAAAGGTGTGCCCAATATCAAGACAGTTAAAACAGACGAGAGGAGGATTTCCGGTCGCTGCATGAGATACCGCTGGTGGCTTGTTAACTATTGGTATTCTGACTGGGTTATTTAGTCTGACGACCGGACCCGCGGACGGACCCTGAAATGAAGCCAACGAATACCCGGTGGAGACATCAGTTGGCGCTACGTCTGGATAAAATTCCGGCAGAGACAAACAAAAATTCAAAAAATACGGAAAACAATTTTTCGAGTATGTTTGCTTGTTTCTTTTTGTTTCAACAAGGAAAATCAAGTTAAGCCTGAATTCCATTGCGAATAAAATTTAGTCAGTCAAGATAAAGGGAGATAAAAATATAAAATCGGTGGTTGTGTGAAAGAAACGAAGTCAGTCAAGATTTTACTTACATCAAATGTGTGTTTGTATTAGTGGATCGCCATAATTATGGTCAAAAATTATCAAAATCGAAGTCATTTTATGGTTATCCAACTAATATATGCACACAAATTTTGTGTACGAACGCAAATTTTTTTCCGCACACTAAGTTAATTAAAAGTTTGTTATTTTTATGGAAAGTGTCATAATTTTTTTTGGTGGTTGCTTCTAAAATAGCTGTGATAATAAAAAAATATAAAGTTTGTGTACAGTTAAATTGTGATAAATTGGGATCAATTGTGATAATATCGCTAAATGCTATTATTGGCAATTTAATAAAGTAATCGTTTTTTTTTTAAATAATTTATTGGTGATGAAAAAGCCAAATTAAAACTCCAAGTGATAACCAAAAATTTATTATTTTTATTTTTTATTTTTTTCTGTCGCTGTCAAAATTTATCAAGATATTTGTGCTATAAACAAAAATAAAAAAAACATGCTTTATCTTTGTCACTCCAATGGATTTTTTTTTTGTTGTCTTCTTTCGACTTGAAGTCAGTTCAGTCAATTATTCACAGTGGAATTCAGGCTTAACTTAGAGCATATGTATATACAACACTATGGTAGTCATGGTATTTTATAATTAAAGAAAAATTTCAAATTATTGAGCGTTTGGAATTTTCGAAAAAAAAAAATCGTCACTGTTCCAAGTGGAGACGTATGCCAGTCGGAACAATTTTTAATCTAGAAGGGGCCACAAAGGCCAGCAGTATTAAATGGTTTGCTACAGGTGGTTCTATCTAATGGGCTTTGTCAATATCGGCTTTATTTTGAAACAACTTATGCAGCTTCTAACTATTTTCTTGGCTGTATTATTAGCGTTAATTGGCCAATAAGCTTGACGTATTATGGAAGCCAGAAGTTGCGGACCAGCATGCAGATTTTTTCAATGCTCATAACGAAACAAGATTGTTGTGAAGTGATGTTTAGCAGGTAATAATAACTGATGTTTGCAATCATATTCCAAATTGGAATTTTTTAAACGTCCCCCAACTCGGAGCAGGTTATTTTCATCGATGAACGGGCTTAAACATCGTAGTTTATTTTGCCTTTGTAATTCTTTATTATCAGAGATTCGAGTTAAATCGGATTGGAATTCTTGCTGTTGAATAATTTTAACCAATGCCAAGGTTGCAATTTTGAATTCTGTTACTGAAGGTGGACCGGACAATTTATTAATTTTATTTTTGCAATTGTGTACAAATCGAAGTACGTAACACATAGAGCGAATTAATTTTGAAAGAGAGCTGAATCTTTCTACAAAAGAGTTAAATATGTTTATTGAAACGGTGAAATAATTCAATGATGGTTTTTCTTTTAATTCTAGTAATTCATTGTCGAAATTAATGGAAGTTCAGATCCATCGCATTCAGGAAGATACAAAAATTTAGGTCCATTCCACCACCATTCAATGTTCTTTTTATCCTGAGGCATGCAGCCTCGCGACACTAAATCGGATGGATTGTTTGCTGAACTGACGTGTTGCCAATTGAAATTGTAAAGTTATTAAGGAATCGGACCACAAAACTATGCGATCGTATTTAATCTCCATTGATTCTGCTACGGTTGTTATTAGTCGTGAGAGCTATGATAGCTCTAAACGCGGAAGCGATATTATTTTTATCGGTGCTACTCGCGATTTACTACATAACAAACGAACGGAAATGTGCTCTGAGGCATCTGAAAAACCATGCAACTCTACAGAGACACGATTTTGAAGAAGGACACATCTCGGAAATTAAATGGTATTAACATTGACTAAATTTGATCTAAATTCATGCCATATACGATATAAGTCTTCAGAAAGTGGTTCGTCTCAATCTGATTTGCATTTCCAAAGTGATTGGATGAGTATTTTTGCGGTAATTATAACTGGAGAAAGCAATCCTAGTGGATCATAAGCAATCCTAGTGGATCATACACTTTAGCAATATCAGAAAGAACTAATCTTTTAGGTATTGAAATATGGATCGGCTAACATGATGTTGTCCGGAATTGCCCAACGCGAAATATCGATATTGGATTTTGGTAATGCATTGGAAATTGTTGGAACAATAAAAAATATTAAGTTATGTTGAAACTTGGCAATACGGGATTTAATCGTTGTAGTTGTACATTCAGATACATTTGTTTTTGTGTCATCCAAACCGCAGATTGAAATATGGCTAAGAGAAGTGCGATTTAACTGCAATTTATTTGCAAAATCAGTCGATATGAAATTACTCTGGCTACCGGAATCGAGTAACATACGCCATTCGTGGTACTTCTCATTGTTACCTCTGATAAGAATTAAAGCCGTTGATAATAAAACTTGCTTTTTAATCAAGTTATCTGGAGTACAATAGGTTGACTGCCCATTAAAACTTGTTGGGGTTTCGGTGGTTTTCTTATCTTCTATCACTACGTCAGGTTGACGTGAGGTTCCTGTACGGTGTAGTAGTGTGTGATGTTTACGTGAACACAATTTACAACCAACTTTTTAGCAGTTTTTATTGAAATGATTAGCCCCGAAACAATTTAAACATAGTCGCAATTCAATTATTTTTTGAACCTATCGGATGACGGCAATTTAATGAATTCTGGACACGTATAAAATGGATGAAAACTACCTTTACAAAACACACATGAATTTGTTTTCTGATGATGTAACCTGGCTTGGCTTGAAATTTGGGAAGAATATGTGAATGTGGAATTTGGTTTAACATTAGGAATTAGTGTATTTCGCCCTGTGCTCTGTCTAATTGATTTGTTCGGAAACGATTTCCCAGAATCACTGAAATTTGATCCAACTGATGATAACACTCTACATCGTTTCATCAAAAATTCTTTTAATTGAATCCACTTGGGTAAGGCATTTGGAACTAACTCATTTTCCCATTCCTTCCTTAAACTAGCATCTAATTTTTTAGTAACAGTGTTAATAATAAATAATTCGCCCAGACCATCTATGGATTGATTGCACGCTTCTATGGATGAAATGTGCGAAATGCAGGAATTCACCAATTTTTTTAATTCTAAGGCATTGTCACTGGAAACCCTCGGCAAATTCAAAAGAGCATCCACATGAATTTTTACGATGATTCGCTCATCGTCACACTGACCTACTAACTCGGACCAAGCTTTTTGATAACCAGCAGCGAAAAAGTAACATGGCATATATTGTGTCTCTTGCATCTCCCGTTAATTTTTCTAACAATAACGTAAATTTCACAATGTCATCAATGTCGTCTCTATTGTGCACTACGGATAAATAAGTATCTTTGAAAGTGAGCCACTCTGTTGGGTTTCCGTTAAATACCGGAAGATTCACGTGAGGTAATTTAACCGCATTAAATTTTAATTTGGTAACCAATGCTTTGTCATCAGAAGTAATTGAATTATCTTTATTATTTTTGATTAAAACATTCAAATTAGCCGTTACGCCATGGAATCGATCCTTCACCTCCTCTATTTCCGGTTGCATATCACCGAGAGTTTCTGCATTGATTTTAATTAAATCGTCCCAGATTTTTTCATATTCATGACAATCTACTTACGAATTCTTCTAGCGGTGGAGGTTCGTCATCAAATTTCTTTAAATAATTTTCGACTGCCCTTATGCGCAACAATACGGATTTAAATGTTTTAACCATTTTAAACTTAATATATGTTATATATGTAATGAACTAATAACTATAATATAATAAAATTTTAATTAAATAATACTAAAATAATTTGATAACAAATGTTGTACCCATTTTCGATTATAGATAAATGGTTGATATAGATGATTTTTTATTGTTGAACCGGTTGTTTCAAAGATGATCGTCAATTTCAATTATTGACTTAATTTAATTCAAGGACATATAAATAAATGTTGTTGTAACATAACTCCTTATATAAAGTTAAACGCCAGTCTTATGATAATTTTGTTGTATTTTTAATTATTGAAGACTCAATTCTTATTCGAAAATAAATTTTATAGTTGAACTGCAATTATTATTCTTTAGTTGCATAAAACTATTGAACAGGCTTACAACGGTTCCCAAAATGATTGAATAGGCTTAAATCGAATTTGTAAATGTTGAACGGTATTCGGCAATCAATTTTTTACTTTATTCATTCAATTCTAACAACGTACAAAATGGCAGCTTTGATATTACAATTTTCTCTGTAATCGGATTTTATGATTTAACACTGGATTGTACACAAATTACTTTATTATAAAAAATGTATCGGCTCGGAAAACAGTAGATGAATTATATTATTTCATACACTGCCGAATTTCACGGTCGGCTTGGTGAAGACGCCAAATTTTAATTTATTACAATACCATCCGGCTTACAAGGACCAAAATTGTTGGTTTTGTTCTTCAATGGACTGTATTTTCACGAGAACTCAGTATTTAAATTTATTAAAACTAACAAACTTTTATTTTTGGTTAAATTCTTGAAAACACATTTTATTTAATATACATTTAATTGTACATATTTTCAAATCGGTTGTCGAGCTCTTACTGACTCTCACCACAAATAACACAAGACAACATAAAAAACCCGAACCAAGCAGAATCCGAAAACGCAAAAGAGAGAGAGAGAGCGAAAATTATACATAATTGGGTTCTCCTTCTTTCATTAAGGTTAGAGTACAAAGAGAAGAAATATGATAATTTGGTTGTTGTTGTTTGTGGTGTTTCTTATAGGAATTTAGACACAGTCCACTCTAAATGCTTGCTGGAAAAATATTTCACCTAAAATAGTAAGTGTAGAAAATCAATTGTCTTCAATCTTCTGACCGGATTATAACTTTAGCTAATTTATTGGGTGGGGAACGATTAGATGATATGAACGAGGAAGATATATCAGAATTCATTAACAATGACAAAAGTTTAGATGAATCACAACTTACGAAATTCGTATATGAATATGACTTAATTACAAACACTCAATCATGAAAGCTTCGTTTCAGAGTAAACGATATCATCACTTTAGAGCATCTTTTCAAAATGTTCACAGTTTATTATAAATATTTTAACGAGTATTTTTAATCATTAGAAATGATTGAAAATTGACGGAGATATAGCATTATAGATCTTTAGTTCGTATACCTGCGCTTGGCGCTCATAGTAGAATGAAAGCAAGCCTCAAGGTTTATCGTATTCTACACATATTAAAGTAACTTTTAAGGCAAATCAAAAAAAAAAAAAAACGGTTTTTTGAAGGATATAAATGCTGAAGTAGATTATATTATTGAAAATGAATCAATCAATTGTAGCGAAGTCCAAAAAGAAAACAAACAACCTCTTTCAGTGAATCCACATCGGTGGAACTTAATTTTGGATGACACGGATTGTGACTAAAAACAATTAAATACTTTGTTTAACCACAAAATATGTATGTATTATGAATTAATTTGTTAAAATATATTTTTGATACACAATACATTCGCATAGGAAATACAATGTGTACAATTTTATTTTGATGAATATTATTTGGATCTAATATGTCAATTTGTACGATCAAATTTTATTTGATAATATCCACTATAACATTTTACTCTAATATCATTCGCGTTATACAAGCTTTTTACTCGTACAACGCGATTTCCTATAACGCGATTTCATGCAACGCGTAACATATTAATCGCGTTATATGGGAGACCACTGCAGACTTTTCAAAAACTATATTGCAACATACATATATTCAAATTCAACTATTTGCAAGGAAAACAGAACTAAAATATTCATTAAATTCTTCTGGCATAATATTAGATTTAAAAGTTAGCACAAGGCCTTAACAATTTTCCAGAATAATTTACATGGGATGTTTTTGTTAAAACGATCATTGAAAAAGGGCGTTTTGTGGACTTGTGAGCAAATATTTCGCTACCTGGGAATTTATTTATTTATTTCTCATAACCTTACAAATATAAATTTATGAAATAATTAAAAATAATAATACAAAAATTAAGGTTAAGAAGATAGGTTATTCTTTGCCAAAAGGCAGTGGCTAATAACCTTTACAATAAAGCTAATATCAAATAAAATATAAACTATCAAAAAAAATACAAAATATAAATTTTATTTTATTTTAAAAACATAAAGCCAATATCTTTATTTTCAAACAACCAATCCTTAATTAAATTCATAATTTTTCTATTTTTTAACTGTGTGCGTATTAGTTGAGGCAAGCGATTAAAAAATGTGGGGGCCGAAACTAAGAAGTACCTGCGATAAGCTTCACTGATAAATCCAGGAACAGAAAGGAAGTTTCTGTAATTATTACGAATGTCGTAAACAGTACTTAATCTCAGAATTCTGTGCCCACTTCTGGAGAAAAATAATTTTAAAACTTTAAATACATATAGGTGTTGCAAAGGTAAAATTTTACAAGCCATAAAAATTGGCCAAGAACGATCGCGACGGCTCTTAAAAAACATAACTCGAACAATGTATTTTTGCAAAATGTATAAAGGTTCCAATGTATTCATATAAACCCCACCCCAACAAGATAATCCATAGGAAAGCCTAGATTCAAAACATGCATGATAAAAATTTAATAAAATGGCGGATGGATAAAACTGACGCAGTAAATGCATAGCACGTAAAGAAAAATTTAATTGCTCTTTAACCTTTTGAAAATGAATTTTCCAATTTAAATTAGCATCCAGATGCAAACCTAGATACTTAAAATTATAAACAAGTTCAATTAGAATGCAAAGATTGCTACAATTCACTAAATTACAATTCCGCATATGGCAAACAATCTCTGGAACATAACTCGAATATGGATCACCAGCCAATGTAAAAAACATAATTTTAGTTTTCTCACTTAAAATCATGGAATGATCCTCAAACCAAGATCGCAATGTATCCATATCAGAATTAATATGGTTGAATATTCCAGAAGTACTTGAACCATAATAACTCAATGCCATATAATCAGCAAAAGCAATAATTCTGCCTTTCAAATCCAAATTAAATATAGAGTTTATATAAACTAAAAATAACACAGGACCGAGGACCGAACCTTGTGGAACTCCAAAGTCTGCCTTGAACGGCATGCTAAGCGAATTATCAATTTTTACTTTAAAAAACCTGTTACGAAGATATGATTTAAACCATAGAAACGGCACACTTCTAAAACCACACTTTTAAAATCTCCGTAAAAGTACATTGTGATTTACCGTTTCAAAAGCACCCTTAATATCAATAAAAACAGTACCAACACACTTTTTCCAATTTAAATTAATATCAACCCCATTCAAAAAATCAATTCAAGCTGACTCAGTATTTTTTTCCAGACCTAAAACCATATTGACAATTATTTAAATTATTATATTTAGAAAAGAAGGCATCAACCCGAAATTTTAACGCCTTTTCCAGAATATTTTTATAAAATGGGCTGTAAAGATATAGGACGATAATTATCCTTAAGCAATTTATCACCCTTTTTAAATAACGGAATTACAACTGCTGTTTTCAAACAATGAGGAACACTGCCATCCAAAAAACTTTGATTGATAAAATGTAACAAAATTGGCGATATAATTTCTGTGTTAGCTTTTAGCATACATATTGGAACTTATACCAAGAATATCTGTACTATTACTGGATTTTAAACCATTAATTATACCAACAATTTCAGTACCGTCCACAGGATTAATAAAAAAATTTTCTGAGATGATGACTTCACTATGATTATGAAAAGACATATTATTAAACAAACAATTGGTTGTTCTTAGCTAAGACACAATAATAGAAAAATACAAACCAAAATCATCAGCAATAGAAACAATCCGTAAGAATTACTGAATCACTAGACATAATTTTATCAACATAATTAACAACCCTATCACCTAAAGTTGATTAACAACCGATCATGTCTTCTTACTATTTTTACCACAGTGTTGAAATTTATTGTGGTAATATGGGAATTTGTCAGAAAGAATTTTATCATCGACTTTTTGGCATAGTTTAACAAAATATTTCTGAAGCCCTTTATTTGTGGGATGCTTCTTACACTTTTTACTAATTTTCTTTTTCTTAGCCATTAAATTTATCAAATGGAACGAGATCCAGGGTTTCAGTTTATATTTAGATTTATGTTGAATGACATTAGAAAAACATGAATCAGAAATGGAGTTAACCAAAGAAAGAAATCGTGACAAAATGACAACCGGATCAGTTTCATCGATTAAACTAGAAAAATCAAACGAAGAGATTTTAGTAGAAAATACAAAATTATCAAACCTGCGGCCATTCGCGGACTTAGCATTTTTCCTTATTTCTAGCACTAAAGATAGTTTGTTATTCTAGTAGGTTTATTAATTAACGAATGTAGGCCATTTGAGGACATATATTTATCACTCGAAGGAGGAAAATTTAGAATATCTATATTAAAATCTCCCACAAAAATAACATTTTTGTTTCTAATATTCTTAATTAAATTGGAAAATTCACTAACAAAAATTGAAACTGGAACGAATTGCAAACGATATACACAAATAAAAACATAGTTCACATTATTAATAAATAACGATATTTTAATTACGTCCGCCGAATTTAATGAAACGGATTTACACGAACAATTTAGTCTGCTATTATAAAAAACACATGCACCACCCGCCCTATAGTTATTATTGCAAAACCCAAAATTCGTATAATTGGGGATATTATAAGAACTTAATTCGTAATCATAAATCCATATCTCAGATAAAAATATAATCGAAGGAAGATCATTAACCCTTGTGTGAACCCCACATTTGATTTCCACATTGGAAACACAAGGGTCTAGCCGGACTCCCATATATGTACGTTAAATTAAGTTTAAACAATTAAATTTCAGTTTGGTTTTAACAATTATGTTTTATTACTAAATAAAAATTACAGGAATGAATTCATAGCCTGAATAAACTAAAAAAAAATAAAACATGTATGTATTTGAACCTTCTTTTAAAATTCCTCTCCTTTTGTACATTTGAAGCATTTATAAATGCATTTAGAGTGTTGCAGGCATACTGGAGTCGAACATTTCACACAGTAAAAGCGAGTTTTGCGACGGCCTTTGTCGTATTCATGCCATAATCGGCAGTCTCGTTTCATTTGGAGGACGTCGACACCTTTTATCGTTGCCACAACGGATGTTGCTTGCTGAAAAAATAGTGGAAGGTTATCAATTTGTTGTGGTATATTATAAAATCTTAAGTCTTACTGGTAATGGACCACCGAGGAATGCTTCTATTGCCGATCGACACGAAAATTGCTTTATTTCTGAGCTTCTATTTGCGGACGAACTAGAGTTTCTGAAAGCGAGAACTAAAATTTCCTGCGAGCAACTGTTTTTTTGTAATGGTTAACTTCTTTGCAGATGATACTCGCCAATCCCATAATGTCAATTATGTTGTAAAAGAATACCAAAGTCCATCTTTTTGTTCGTCGATTTGTGGTGAAGTGGCTTAACATTTGGTCCATTCTGTCGATGCCTACTTTATTTTCGTGATACCTAAATATTGAGGAATGTATTGGCCGTGAGGATTTTTTTTTCATTTCAGGTAGAATTATACCTAAGGGTACCTGCAAAACCTAGACCGATCTCTATGAGGCGTTTACACCCTTGTAAGGTAGTAAAAAAATAGAGGTGTGGCCAACACACGACTTTCTTTTACAAGCAGAGAATTTTGAGAAATATTATTTTTTTTATAACTTTTTTTTTAATTTTTTTTTTTTTTAATTTTGAAATTTTTAAATTTTTTTTTTTTTAATTTTTTATTTTTATTTGTTTTTAATTTTTGGAAACATTTTGCATTAAGTAGTTTTTTGTAAACCTCATACTTTTTAAGATATTTGCAAAATAAATTTTCTGGACCAAAGGAGTGGCCACTTCCGGTTAGCCGATTTTGAATAAAATTCACTGGGACCTCCCAATTTATCAAAAAAGCTTAAATCTGAAGTTTCAGTTCGATTGGTTAAACCATCTGGGCTGTAGAGAGGACAGAGACAGACTGACATACTGACAGACTGACAGACTGACATACTGACAGACTGATAGACTGACAGACTGACAGACTGACAGACTGACAGACTGATAGACTGACAGACAGACACCATTTCGAAACCCACTTTTTCGGACTCAAGGGACCTCAAAACAAATAAATCTCTAAAAATCTCAAGGTCCAAAATTTTCATGATTACTATACTTTATTTTACTAGAGTAAAAGAAAGTAAAAATTATCAGCAACGATTGTCCTTTCCGAGTTCGAATACCTAGACGCCAAACGCAACATTTCATTTGCCCTTGGTCAACGGCTTGTTCTGCACCTGCATCTTTACCCGTATACATTTTTCCTTGTAGTGGATAGTGTGTTTTTACATCGTATGCCCACCACACTTTAATTCCATACCTCGTAGATTTAGACGGTATGCACTGAGTGAACTTCCTCCTCCCACGATATGGAAACAATTGTTCGTCTATGGTAATATCACTATGTGGTCGATAATTCCTTTCCAAATTTTTGTTTAACAAATTCCATATATCCCTAATTGGTGCAGCTTTATCGGATTGTGCACAAGAATTACGGGTACGGCTACCATCAAATCGTATATATCGTGACAGAGCAATGAAACGGCGGTATGACATTGTTGCTCTAAAAATGGGAAGGTTCATCATTTTCCACAGAGAACTCGCATGTTGCATATTATTGTGGCTTATGCCAGCAGCTAAAAGTATAGCAATAAATGCATTTGGTTCAATTTCCTTGAACTCCTTCCATACCATTATATTTTTAGTATTTCATTTATTAATTTTATCATTCGCATACCGATTTGTTTCCTTTATTATGATAAACACGTTGTTTGGTTTTAGAAATCCCTTAAACACTCAATTGGCACCGAGTTTGTAGAAGTAGGCCCTCCACTAAACCTCTTAACATTATGGATATGTGTCCGACGAATTGATTGCAGTACTCTGTTTCACTTTGAACCATCTTTCCCGAACATGTTCAATTTATGCACTAAATTCATAGCTTCCTGCATATCGGTCTGCAATTCATTTGTTGACTGCGTTTCGGCTGCTTGCTGTATTTCGTCTACTTGATGTACTTCAACTGCCGTTTGAATTTTAGTTGTTGATAGTATTTCATTATCTTCGCTGTCATACGCCTCTTGAATCTCTAATTCCTGCTCTGCTTCTATCTCCGATTCTCCTCATCTTCATTTATTATATAATCAGCATCATCGCCGGAATCTGCTTCAACAGCAAAAGTATCAACGTCTTCTTCTTCCTCCGTTACTCGTTCTCGTTCAAGATCGTTAGCTAAGGCAGCCGCAACATGTTCATAGAACCTTGGGTCAAACTGAGAACATGTCTGGTAAACTTTGTCCACCTCGTCCATTCCTTCTTCAAATCCGTCTATTGTTGATTCAAATAAAACAATTATTTCACCCGCTTCTTGTTGAATAATAAAATAGAAAATAAAACACTAAACTAATTACGAAACTAATAATATTAGATGAAACAGCAAAAAATGCCCAGAAAAAAAACCTTTACACACTGTTTTCAGCACAAAATTCGAAGAGAATATTACGCTGCACGTGCTAAAATGCAAAGCACAATAATCGAAAACAAATAAATAACGTTATCTCTGGAGAGATAAATGTACAGTGAGAACAGATACAAAAAATTTAGTATATTTTCATATAAAATGTGTATGGGGTCTGGCTAGACCCTTATATTTCGAATATGACTAAAATTTTACGATGCCCTTTAAACTTCCGACCACCCACCTATTTTTGGTAGTTAATTTTCATATATCTGTTCAAAACTAGTAGCTTGAGGATATCATGGAATATTTTGACGATGGGGAAATTATAAATATCAAAATAATGCAAACAAACACAAAAAAGGTCTGGCCAGACCCTGGTATCTCCTACCATATATGTACATTAGAAATAAATTCAAAAAGGCATTAAAAATTGATAAGTTGCTTCGTGTCAATATTATAAAAGTTTCTCACAAAATTAAATTGCGTGTTCTCCTTCTAATTCCCAGTATAAAAGGCATATGAACTAGTGATAACTCCCCATATATTAAAAAATTGGTGATTTTTCGAAATGTAAACTGCGATAACCTGTCCGAATATATACATTCAAAAACTACTCCCGGTTCCAATATTTAAATAAAAGCCCCATTTTACATCATTAAGCAACACGATGCAATATCGATTTAAAAACCAACAAATTAAAAATTCATAACATAATATGCTCATGCTACCGCTTAATCATACAATTTCAGCTACTTTTTGCAAATTTTCTGGTTGCACAATTTTAAATGCATAATTTTCAGATTTTTTTTTTTTTTTGTGTGTGCTGTGCATCTCATTCGGGTGTTTCTTAAATTTTGTGTTGCAAGCAGCAAAACTGCACAACAAAAAAAAAAAAGCAAAATAAAACCAGTCAACCAAAAAAAAAAAATAAAAATTAAAGTGTTTGGCTTGTCTTTAAATTTTTATTTTTTGCCTTGTGTGTTGTTTGTGTCGATGTTCACAATTTTTCTTTGCGATTTTTTTTTTATCAGTTAAAGGAGACTTGTTAGGTTTTTTTTTTCGTTTGTAAATATTGTGTGTGTGTTTGGGAAAATTGAATTCGTGCGTTTATTTTTTTTTTTTGATTTTTATCAGTCGTCGTTTTTTTTTTTTTTTTTTTTTTTATTATTTGAAACAAGTAAAAATTATGGAATAAACAAATCTTTGACCATTTGGTGTTAAATTGTTTTTTATATACATATGTATATTTATATGAAGATGACAATTTATCGTTGCGCGAATAATGTAAGACTGAACAACAACAACAAAACAACAGAAAATTAAATTCCACCCAGGTTTTCATTTTCGATATGACTTTTACACATAAACTTTCATATACGTATAGTGAAATCACCTTTCTAGTGTAGAATATATATACCAAGTCTTTTGATTTCCAATAAGCGACGAACCCGAATTTAACAATGTTAAAACTATAATACCATATAGTTTTTTACACAAACATGAATCTTCATCGATTATTTTTTAGTTTTTTTTTTTTTGTATTCTGTATTTTCTATGAATGGAATTTTCTGTTACACCAATTTTCTATTTACTTACACACGTTTTGTTGTTTTTGTCATTAAGAAAAATTACATGACTTACCGATGTGATACTTTTATTATATATATAATGTACGTCTGTGTTTGTATTTAAGTTATAATTTTATGACCTCTCGAGCACACCTTAATTAGGAAAGATGTTGTTGACCCTTTTTCCATATTTAATTTTTTTTTTGTTTTGTGCTTTTAATGACGCAAAGTAGTTTTATTTTCTGTATAGATATATTCTCTGTTTAGTCTTTAATTACATTTATTATATGTATATATCACCATAAAGATCAGGTGGAATTTTATATTGACGAGATGGAATTTTAAGTGTGTGGGAGTTGTTATAGTTTTTAAATGTCAATCATATACCGTAAGTTAATGCGCTCTTAAATTGTAAATTTCATTTTTAATGCTTATACTCCTCTGCATGACTTCGTACAATTAACCTCTATTTATTGCCTTTTATGTATACCTGAAGAGAAGCTCCAATTTCATCTCATTTTGATTACAAATTTACAATCATCATTCCATCCATATAACACCAAATTTATGATATAAATCTCTTATGCAAATAAATTTTTTGGTTAGCATATAAAATAATTCACGACCAAAAGGCACACAGCATGATACCATTACTGAACATGAAATATTCAATAAAAATGAATTTAATTGTATTTTTGTTCTTAACAAATATTTTGATACAATCAATTATGTGTCGCATTTGAAAATATCTCATCAGGATGCGATTCTCCTTATACCTATAAAACAATGTGTTGTGACAAAATCTTTTGTATATATATGTATGTATATGGATACAGAACAGAAATCATAACATCTTGAGAAGCACCATAATAATAATCATTGCGAATAGAAAATTAAATGTTAAATGTCACTATATATACATTGCAAAAATATATTACATATGGGGAGGGGGAAAACAAAATTGAAGATGATGATGAAGATGATGATGACCCGAATGAATAAGAGATACATTTATTTTTATTTATTTTTTTAATTTATAACACAAGAAATTGAAGATGAGAAAATATTTTTATTTTTATTTTAAAAATACTGAAAAGAAAACTTAAGGAGACGAAAAAATATGTTTTATACATATAAATATTAAGATCAATAGTTAGTTTGTTAGCTATATATTTAGTTAGTTATGGAAGTTATTTTTTTTTCATTTTTTTTTTTGCTATGTAACATTACAAAACACTTGTTACTTTCACCCCAATTTGAATTCAACACATCTCATCTTGTGTACAACCGCCTTCAATCTCATACAGAAAAGATTTAAAATACAAAAAATCCATCATCTTTAATAATATTTAATTGATTTATGGATTTTGTAAGAAAATTAAAAATCTTTAACTTCAATTAACAACATATATGTGAATATATATGTATTCAACAAAAGACGCAAACATGATGGTTGTATATATCACTATGATGAATATTTCGATTTTGTTTCGTTTTATTATTTGATTTAAATATTTGCATATGATTAACACATTTTAACAATATACAAAAAAAAAAAAGAAACAATCATATTAAATTTAATTATAATGCCATTAGTTTCGGTTTATTTCACTTAAAGACAAAAACGAATCGATCGAAATGGTAGATGGATGTTTCACTTGAAGCACATAAATCAAATTGTGGTTTTGTTCATGCAATTTTACTGTTTCCCGTAGCTGTAGGTATATATATATATATGTATATATCTACATAAGTTGTGTAAAAACCCAATCGAGGTGAACTCTCTTCTTATCACATTATATATTATAATGTTTCACAGTAATAATTATTCAAATTTAATTTTTAGTTTTCTTAACTCTGCACGACCATATAATTTGTGTGATTGATATTAAATCAAATCAACTTTCAAAAACCTAAAAAATATTTAATTTTGTTTCAAATTCAAATTCTCAACAAAACAAAAAAAATTAAATCGAATAAATCACATCGATCACATTTCAAATCTTACGACTATTTTTTCCTATATTTCTAATTAAGTTTCAAACCAGAAATATAACTCGTTACGATTCACATACTTATGCGCGAGCCTCGGTGATTGATTTAATCAATTCAAAAATATAAATTTTACAATAAATTCGATAAATATTCATTTTCATTTAATAAATAATGAATAGATTTTTTTTTATGCTTGTGTTATGTTTCAGTTAATAACTAAAAATTCCAATAAAGTGTCAAATTTTTTTTTTAAATATAAATCAAATATTGTATTATGATAACTATGGCCGTATATGACATACTACTATATGATAATGATATACATGATGGCGTGTGTGTGCTTTATTGATTTCATCATAAACAAAATGTAAAATTTGGTATACCAACAAATGTCTCCAATCATTTTTACTCGATCGAAATATTTAACGAAAAGAGAACGTTTCAATATCGATCCACTATCAATATAACTATCATAACGTTTTTGATTTGTGACTCAAATTAATATTCAAAAAAAAAAAAAAAAAAAAATTTGATTGGACATTTGATCATATAGACGACGCATATACAGCTAAACGACATGAAACGATATAACATGGAAATTAACGAAATATCCACAAATCAATCGATCATCAAAATTAGAATTACAAATAAACAAAAATAAAAATTTAGATAAAAAAAAATTGTTGTTTTAATTTTTTTTTTATGTAACGTCATGACACGGAACTAACAAATCATGTCGAATGATCGATTGATTATGATTGGGCAAATTAAATTAAAAAAAAAAAAAAAAAAAAAAAAACGAAATAAAATGGTGAAGATAACATACACAAAACAAAAAAGTAAAACCTGAAAAATTATTATTCAATCACAATTCGATTATTGCTAATTGGTTCCAGACAACGAGAATTTGGTAACAATTTTTTTTTATAAGTGTTGAATAATCGATTTTGATTAAATATGGAAATAGAGATTGACAAGCGTTTAGAAAAAAAAAATTATAACAAATCCCTCCCACATAAAAATGAGTTCATTTACCAATTTTACGTGGTTAGGTGATTGTTTTGGTTTGTGCCCCTTTGACATTTATATATATATGTATGTGCACAGAAAACTCTGCATCACTGTGTTGGGCAATATTAGTTTTATAGCCTTGGTTAAATTATTATGTTGCAAACATGCATACTTTCTAAATATGTGGCTCCCTGCTTTTAACTTTTGTCGAGATTCTTCAATCCTTATAAAAAGCACCGTAATTCAATGAACGGATGTTTGGTATAGCCAAATTTCATCATGTTTCACCAATATTTATGATTAAACTGTATTAAACGGTGTCTGAGTCTGTCGGAAAGGCCGAATATCGAAAGGCCGAATTTCGAAAGGCTGAATGTGTCGAAAGGCCGAATAGGTCGAAAGACCAAATGTCGAAAGGCTGATTGTCGAAAGGTTGTTTGTGTCGAAATTTATTTTAATTTTTCATCTTTTTTTATGAAAACCAAAATTTATATTTTTATCAAAATTTTTGTATAAAAATGTTTAATAGTAAAAATCTTCTTACGATTTTCTTGTCTTATAATTAAAAATTAATAAATTTTTTCCGACAAAATTTGATCACATTAATATGCTGCGCTGCCTACACAGGATTTATTAGCACGTATTTTCAATTTATTTAAATCATTTTACACTAAAATTAAATTCAATAGTTTTTTAAATATTGATTTCAATCAATTAAGTGAAGGAAAATTTAATGAAAATTCGGCCTTTCGACCCAATCAGCCGTATCTACACGTTCGGCCATTCGACTCATTCGACCTTTCGACATTCGGACGTTCGACCCATTTGGCCTTTAGACATTCGGCCCTTCAAAACTTTCGGCCTTTCGACTCAATGTGCCATTAGACATTCGGCCTTCCGACACATTCGGTTATACGATATTCGGCCTTTCGACAGTCGGCCTTTCGACATTCTGCCTGCCTACCCATTCGGCCTTTCGGCGTTCAGCCTTTCGACATTCGCTCTTCTGACATTCGGCCTTTCAACATTGAACAGATACTAAGATATGAGTGCACCATTGTAAACGCATCGGTGTTTTCTAATCCGACGCCGTACTACAGTTTGAGTTTCTGGGGCCATATTCTTGAAATTCACCGAAAAAATTCGCCGGTGACTTTGGTATGAAACAATTTAAATTTTCGACTGAAATTATGTATTTCACTAGAAAATAATGGGCGACTTTTTTTGATCGAATTTCAAGAACACGGGCCCTGAAGCCCAAATATTCTTAACAACGTTAACGTTTGTGGCTCTATATCAACTTACTTAATTCGTAGCCCAACCTACGAGAATACCAGATCAGACCTGTTTCTAACAAGTCATTCGCATCGACCTATTTCTAACAAGCTTTCGAAAAAATAATGTTAACCAATTTACGAATTTAATCGGTAAATTGAAACAAGTTCGGTAATTTTGGCACCATCAGAAAAACCGGTTTTAATTGTAGATAAACCAGTTAGGATTGTTTCGGGAGGAATTAATGTAGTAGTAGATGACCAAGAAATGTAGATGGTAAATTTCACTGGTTTGGAAATTTCGTAGGATATCATCAAAATTCTGAAACTGGGCAATAAATTTTGTCTAACATTTAAAAAATATTTGATCCCTTATCCTCAAATTATAGCAATCACAAAAGGTGAGGTAACTAATAACAATAAGAAGAAAAAATAAATATTAAGATGAAATGCTAAAATCTCGAGTAGCACAAAAAGCAAACATTTTTTAAATGCAAATCCAAATTTGTATGTAACATGGCTGATAAGAGCATTGTAACGGTATTCTTGTGAAAAATTGAATTTGCTCGTATCAGCAACAACACTTATATTGAAATTCGAAAAGTTAGCATTAACTCGATTCAGACACGAAGTATCTAATAGGTACATATTAGGAAGGCGGGCACAAGTACGACACGAACAATTCTAAAATAGGTTCACGCGCTAAATATTGATTCGAAAAAATGTATTGAAAAATTCACTTGTTATTTCACAGAATGGGCCACTTTTTCTACTTCCTAAAATTATCTACTTTATAATTCATTAATGCATGAACCGATTTGTAATTTGCTTTCGTTGTCTTGGCTGTACTATGAATACCATTAGCTAGACTGACAACCTCTATGCGGTAATTCAAAATGTACACTTTATCTTGTTGCCATTTTTAGTTTTACTAACCAATCTCTTTCACCATATACTTATTTGCACTTAAAATTCGACAAAAAAACGTCCGAAAATTTAGAATATAAATGATTCCAAATAGAAAAATCTTTACGTTAAGAACCAATTTCGAAATTGAAGTATTCACTAATCCTTGTTAACGCCATAGAATAACAAAAAACTTTCCAACTCACATTTATTTCTTACACTAACAATATAATACGTTTGTACATATCGGCGATAGCAATTACCTATTTACGATAATCTTTTCACTATTTTCACTTTCAATCTGTTCTATTGCACACAAAAGCTTTTTTTATTTAAAAATGTCTGACCACGTCTAACTCTTGGTGCTGCTTGACGAAACTGCGTTAAAATTAAGAGGTCGCCTGGTCAGTTCGTCTGCGGTGAAAAGCAGAGAATTAAGTATCTTTATCCTATATTTCATTAAAAATTACAGAATTATTGGTTGTTATTCACATCACAAGTTTGTTAATAAATAAATATAAATAAATAAATATATTATTTTTACTTTTAATTGTTATATTTGGACTGTGCCCGAAACCTGTGATAAATATTTTTTAGTACACATTTTTGATATTTATTTGAAACGACCGCATACACCCAAATTATCAAGGTCTTTTGCTATGATAATTTTTGACACAAACAGAATAATTGTTCGGTCGACATTTAACATGGTCGCCTTAGCATTTTATATCATCAAAATGAAATGTCAACTAGTAAAACGATAACAGAATCTATTCTATGCAGCAACCTAATAATCTTCAACTGTAGCTGCTTGCCGACAATTATTTTCTTCTAGTGAGATGATTTGTCCGTGTATGTCAACTAAAAGTTAATCTTATTTATAGCCATATTGATCTATTGTAAATGTGAGAGCTACCACTATCGGCTGACAGATTATTGAATCTATTATACATTTAGTTGATCGATTGATTTAAAATGTTGAATTTTATGCACTAGGTTGACACCAATATATTTCAGTTTTCGTTACAGTTCTGAGACCACCGATGACATTCCCACTTCCTGTATAAAAGCCTAATCATATCGTAATATATTTTCAAAAATTTTGGCTAGAATTATTGCACCATCGTCCTGTTATACTATGCTCTAACAAATGCCCCCATACCCTACAGTATATAGTATAATATAAAACGAAACGAATTCGAAGTGTATAAAAGGATTGCTTGCCATTAAAATCGAACAACAACATGACAGAAGGGGAATACTTCAGAAAATTATTACACAATTCGGGCAGCGTAATAAAAATTCGTGAATGTAGGGGAATATTTTTCAAATAAATGTCAAAAATTTGTACTAAAAACTATTTATCACAGGTCACAGTCTTGATGCACATTATAAAATATTTTATATTGCCCAAGTATTGTCCAAGTAGGCTCCGGGAATTCCAGTCATAAACAATTCAGTCAAAAATTAAAAGGCAACTCAGTCCAAATAGTCTTAAACTGAAATACCTTTTCAGAAGGAAGTTCAGTCAAAAAACTAAAAAGGCACACAAGTCAAAAATTTTTTTACTTGTGTTCCTTTTGCATTTATGACTGAAATACCTTTTGAAAAGGTGATTCAGTGAAACAATTCAAAAGGAATTCCAGGCAAAATTATTCTTCGGGAATTCAGTCAAAAACCATTCAGACAAAAAACGAAAGGAGTTTCAGTCATAAAATTCCCGTTACAAATATTCTGACTAAAACTCCTTAAAAAAGAACTTCGGCGCAAAAAAAAGGTATTTCGGTTAGAAAACAGATTGACTGAAATGCCCTTTGTATATTTGGACTGAACAACCTTCTTCAAAGGTATTTTAGTCACAAATTTTTTCAACTGGAATACCATTTGTTTGGTTTGTTTTATTAGCCGCCAAAATTGTTGATTTAAGGTAGGGCGCATGCCAAAACGCATCTCTCTCGTGTTATATTCTAAAAAGTTATAATACTAAACTCTTTTGTTGTTGTATTTTTTTTGGTAACTTTTTTAGAATATAACACAAGAGAGATGGAGATGGAAAAATTTTGTCTTTTTAGTGTTTTAGTGTAGACTGCGTGTCGAAAAACCTGAAGTCTTTTGGCATGCGCCTACATTTAAGGTCAGTTTACTTTTTATTTTATATTTTTAATATTGCTCGTAAGGTTTTATTATTACAGTAGGTACATACCGATATTACACCGTAGCAACATATGTCGTCTTACTTTGGGAATTAACAACAATGCGGCGTATTTTCATTCCGGAATGAATAGTTTCAAACAAATTTTTGTTGGTATAGAATTATTCTAGTAATAATTTTGAAATTTGTTGTTGTATTTTCTTGTTTTTTTATTTAATTTTTAATGTCAATTGATAAAAGCAAAAAGAATTATTTTCGGTTTTTATTTTGAGCATAATTTGCATTTTTATTTTTATAACAATTACTATTCCAGTGACCAAAGTAAGACGGCATATTTGTTGTTCATATATTATGTAAATAACGCATCCCTATAAACGAAGTACACCGTTTACGAAAGATAAATAAAGAATGTTCATAATTGACAATTTTCACCAGAGCCTTCTAGAGTATAGATCCATAATGATAATGACGTATTTTTGAGAAGCTTTTTTAGTGATATAACTTTTCACTGATTTACATAGCAATCCATAGTAAAAAGGGTGTTTTTCTGCTTTAAAGTTTTGAATGATAAACGCCCAAATTTTATAAAAAAGAATAACAAAGCTATTCTAAATATCTTGAACAAAAACATCTATGGATCCTGT
Organism: Tipula vernalis; assembly: GCA_958295665.1. Lineage (NCBI taxonomy): Eukaryota > Metazoa > Arthropoda > Insecta > Diptera > Tipulidae > Tipula > Tipula vernalis. Next base: position 147,066,273 of record OY282560.1, on the reverse strand, counting down.
GTGGTTAGTACTAATTATTAATCGCCGAAATAATAAAACTAAAAATATGTCTCAAGTTTACTTTCCAAATAGTAACAATGTACCTATAAAAAATAGTGAGGGCGTTTTCTGTATTATTTATTTTGAATTAAATAATATTTTAGTTCCTTTAAACTTTCTTCAGGTAAAACATTGGAGTAAGCTCATTTTTAAATGAAATATATTCTTTTACATAGAAAGGTGTCATTAATTTTGTCGTGCGGTTTTTAATAAAACCATAAATTCAATAAAAATGGCTTGAAAAAATTTGTATGCGCATGACTTTTGAAAGATTATAAAATGGAAAAGATGTCCCTTAAACAGCTTTTTTGATATAAATAATTTGAAATATTTATCAGCCGTTTTCAATTTTTGTGACACTACAAGGAAAATCGAATAAAAAACGAAAATATAAAACATTTTCACAAATTTACATGCTACAGGTGCAAACATAATTATTTGACTGCCTTATGCCCGCTCATAATCTCCACTAAATTGGATAATAATAATGGTCTGTATTCAGAAAATCAATCAATGGTAATACAATCATTTATTACAAGTACAATCATATATTAGTAAAAAATTGTATTCAACAAACTATTAAAAAATTGGAAAACTTAAAAATATATTTTATCCTTTTCTAGCACCATCCTTCAATTTTTTTATTCTTTATTTGCGACCTTTCGATCGCTTTGGAACGAATAAATCATCAATTGACCTTCGTAGCCTGGATAAAATACCAAATTCACATTTATGAATCTTTTTATTGCCAATATACATTCGAATGCGTTCGAAATTTAAAGTCTCCTCACATTTGAACTGCTTGATTTTATCTAATTTGTTCCTCGGAATTTTATAAATTGACTGCTCGAAATTATTTATATTTAAAATAATTATGGCGCAAAATGTTGTGCTACAGGTGCCAACATAATTATTTGGCTGCCTTATGCTCGCTCATACTCTCCACTAAATTGGATCGTTTCACGGTCCGCGCGCCTTATCGAATTCGTAAGGCCTTGCATTTTTGAAATGCCAAATTGAACGTAACCCCTTTAATGTGGTAATTTGTAGAATCGTTAATTTTTTCCTTAATTTTCCTGAAATTCAGGATTTGCGAGCAACGCTTCACGAACATTTGCGTCGAGTGTATTTCGATGTGTTTGAAAGTCATTAATCGTGAACCATAGCCTTTTTTGCGAGTTTATTATTCCAGGAAACGCTGAAAAATAAATAATAAGATTTACAATTTTAAATCCAATCAGTTCTAAAACATACTTGCGGATAGCCAGTTCCGATGAGAGGTTGGTGAACATCAGCCAGCATCATTCTTTTATCTTATCGGCCGGATTGACCCCGTTTAATTTTGACTTGAACATTTTTTATTTATACTAACTTTATCTTACTCTAATTTTTGTGTTTAACCTTCATCCGTCCCTCAAAATAAATAACACTAAAGTTCCTCGAGGTCAAAATGGACCCATATGAATTTACATCAAAAAACATATTTTTTTTTTTTTTTCTAATTTTATTAAATAAAATAAAACAAAAATGAAGTTGTTATATACATTAATTCAATTTATAAATTATAATCCTTGCTTTTATTAGTGTATTGTGATGACATAAATTGTTGAGCCTTATATATAAAAATTTCGTACAAATCTGGCACTTAGATGTGTGTTTGTTGGCTGATTTTTCGCAGAAACTGCAGCGGTGTAAATTTGTATGTAATTTCCCGTGTAAATTTGTATGTTCCAAACATAGTTATTTTTGTTATCGCAAAGTACCCAAAATTTAATTCCATACTTGGCCGGTTTGTTTGGCATGTATTGGCGGAACGGACATCTTCCACGAAATCCAACCAATTGTTCATCGACGGTTACGTATTCGCCTGGGTTGAGTAAGTTTGGCAATATTTCCACCCATTTATCCCCCAACTCTCAAATTGGGGCTAACTTGCCCATACTTCTGGGAGAAGCTCGTGCCGTGCGATCATCAAACCTTATGACCCTTGAAATAGTTTTGAATCGTTTCAACGACATAGTCGAACGGAATATATGTCGGCCTTTGTGCTTATGCCATAAATTATCTAGTGCCTCATTATTGGATTTATACACATCAGCTAATATCAATAGACCAATATAGGCTTCGAGCTCTATGTAATCCAAAGCTCTCCAATCGCCTCCATAAACCCGAACCTCTTCCAAGTTCGTATTATCGGCAACAATTTGTTGTATGCCTTTAGTGATAAGCAATTCAAAAGCTGATTTTTCTTCGGATATACGACTAATTGCATATCTTGTAATCCCTGGAGTAAGCTACATTACATTCAAGGATGGAGCTCGACCACTCTGAGGAAATGGACTAGAAAACCATTCAATCTGTTTGTCCTTAGATTTGTATGACGATACTGGTTCTTCTGAATAAAAGTCATCTTCACTGTCATATGAATCTGCATTAAATTCTACGTGATCTGAAGTCTTAGAGCACGTGTCGTCTTCAGATAACGCTGCACTGGAAGCCAAATTTCATTCGTGTAACACCTTACAAAAATGTATAATGTTTTATAAATAGTGGTTTCAAATTTCCAATAAAACAACTCACTTACCTTTGTATGTATATAGTTAAAATTTATATTTGATTTCTCAAACCACTTACGAAAGTTTATAAAATAAAAATTATATACACTACACCCTCTGTCTAAACTTTTACATACAAATTGTTATTGTTGTTGTTGTTGTTTGTTCTTGATTTATTTTTTACCGTCCTACTTTACGCCTGGAGTTGGTGATATAGTTAACATTTTGGTGATATAGTTAACATTTTCAATAACTATTTTGTTAAAGTGGGTTGCTCGATTAGTGAATCTATCTCTACTCTGACAGAGATATACATAAATTTGGAACCACTTATTGGAACCCTGATTCTATGTATTATCCATCAGTTACATCTGCTGAAGTTTATAATATTATTTATTCACTTAATAACTGCAAGGGTGGTGGTCCGGGCAAAATTAATAACTATGTGGTACAAATTAGAGCGGACTTTTTCTCAAAACTTTTATCGGAAATTTTTAATGAATGTTTGTTAACTGGTATTTATCCTAATTGTTTAAAGGTTGCGAAAGTTTTTCCTGTTTTTAAAAATGGTAACAGGTTATCATTTAGTAATTATAGACCAATCTCAACTTTATCACTATTTGATAAGATTTTTGAAAAATTACTCTTCTCCCGATTGTTGAATTTTCTTGACTCAAATAACTTTTTCTACTCACATCAATATGGTTTTAGAAAGGGAGCTGGTACTGAATTAGCCCTTGTTGAAATTTCTAATATGATTTTTACAGCTTTTGACAACAGAATGTATGTTGGAGCGCTATTCTTAGATTTACAGAAAGCTTTTGATTGTATTGATCATGAATTGCTACTAAGCAAATTATATTGTTATGGTATACGGGATGTTCTTTATAATTTGCTGAGAAGCTATTTATCTAATAGAAAACAGTATGTCATGGTCAATGAATTAAAAAGTGATATGTTGGATATCAAATGTGGTGTTGCACAAGGTAGTGTTTTGGGACCACTTTTATTCCTAATCTTCATTAATGATATTTCTTATTTACCATTAAATGGTCAAATTAGAATTTTTGCTGATGATACGGCTTTTGTTCTATGAAAGCTCTGATTCCAGTGGGATAATAAATGCCATGAAACATGAACTTGATATATTATTAGAATATTATAAATCCAATTTGATAGCACTTAATATATCTAAAACTAAATATATGATATTTCATTCCCCATATAAATTAAATGTTATAATACCTTCATTTAAAGTTAACATCATTATGATTGATAGAGTTAATTCATTTAAATATTAAGGAGTAACTTTTGATACTCATATGTTTTGGCAGTATCATATTGATGACATTAGTAGAAAAATTGCTCCACTTGTAGGTCTTCTTTGGAAATTTTCTTTTTTTGTTCCTAGACGGGTATTGTTAATGATTTATTTCTCGTTTATTCATTCACGAATCAGTTACGGTCTACTTACATATGGAACAGCCACTACAACTAGGCTAAAAAAATACAAGTATTGCAAAACAAAAGCTTAAAATCAGTTCACAGGTTGCCGGTCCTATTTCCAACTAAAGAACTATATTGTAATGAGAAAATTTCAGTGTTACCCATTAATGTGCTATTGTACATAAACTTCAACTAACTCTATATATGTATAAAACATTACATGTATCTTCAGGTTTATCTAATATTAAATTTGATTGTATTCGTCATATTTATGGAATTAGAAATTGTGAAAGAATTAGTTGCCATCATATAAAGAATGAATTTGGAAGAAGGGCAATTACCTTCTTAGGACCATTTACTTATAACCAAATACCTGAAAGTATAAAAAAATCTGAAACGTTTTTGAAATTTAAGAATTATATTAAAAAGTATTTTAAGTCAAATATTGAATTGTATTTGTAATTTTAGGCAATGTATGTATTATTATTAGTACTGTTCTTTATAATTTTATGATATTGTTGTTTTTTACATAAGAACAATTTTTTTTTTTTTTTTACTGTATGTATATACAAATCGGATTATTCTTTAAAGGACATTAAATCCACTGGATTAGCTGATATGTATTTAGTGGGAATATTGATAAATAAATAATTTAAAGTATAATAATTAGAAAATTGTTGGATTCGAGATCGCTATTTCTTAAAACTTATACCTTAAAAATATGAAAAAAAGATCTACACGTACACTCCTGGACAAATTTAACGCATATTTTTTTTTTAAAAAAAATCCCGCTGGTCAATTTCAGTTGAATTGGTATCAAATGATCCCAAATTTATATTTTTCTCGAAAGAGGCACAAATGTGGCGTTATGGAATTATAGCGGCTACTTTTCATTGCAAAATGTTAAAATGTGTCGAACTATTATTTTTTTAATTTTCAAAAGCGGTTTATAAACATTAAAATTAGCTTTATTACAATTTAGTTTGATTAATTTAGTAATGAACTAATGAGTATTCCCCCCCCCGTGCACTTATTACAGCTTCCATCTTCTGGGCATACTAAGTAGAAGGCTTTGTATCATTTCTTGCGGGATGAGATTCCACTCTTCTTCCGTTGCAAATTTCAGCCCTGCTAATGAATCTGGTGCGCGATTTCTAGCTCTAATGCGGCGTTTTAGAATGTCCCATACGTGTTCGATCGGATTAAGATCGGGAGCCATTGGTGGCCACTTAAGTGCATGAATGCCGATATCTTGGAGATATTGTCGTACCGTTGCAGCTACGTGGACTGGAGCGTTATCATGCATTAATACAAAACTGTCATAACCTATGAAGTCCACATATGGAAAAACGTGATCGTCAAGAATGTTCCGAACATACTAGTCTGCATTCATCCTCAAACCAATCTCCACCAGCTCCGTACGGCCCTCCCAACTGATTCCACCACAAAACATTATTGAACCTCCACCAAAGCTTACAGTTTGCAACGTAACACGGTGGGTAGCGTTCTCCAGGTCTTCTGTATACAAGATTACGTCCATCTGGTTTCCATAATTGGATTCAGGTCTCATCTGAAAAGAGAACAGTGTCCCATTGATCAGTTCCCCAATTTGCATTAAAATGAGCAAATTCTAAACAGCTAATCTTCGTTTAATTGTTCTAGAACTAACATTCACTTGGCGCGCACTAAGTAACTCATTTTTTAGTTTAGTAGAAGTACGCTTTCGATCACGTAACGAATTAATTAAATTTTTAAAAATCGGTCGTGATGCTCGGTTGTGCGCCTTTTACGTCCTTGTCTGGGCTTTCTTTTATACTCTCTAGTCTCACGATATCGCTTAAGTATTCGTTAAGCCGAAGACTGGTTCATTCCTAATTTTCGTGCGATTTGTACTTGAGTATAATTTTCCTGATACAACTTGACAAATTTAACCGCCTCCAGCTCACGAAAGGGTGCCATATTACAATGGGTCTTATTTTAGGTGTTTGCTTTAGAATATATTTACAAGAATTAATGGTACAGCATTTACAAATAATTGATATAGAATGGCACAAAAGCCGATCGTGGCGTTGGATTTCAAACACAATTCACTATTGATTAAGCATTTTTGAAAATTTTAATTGATTGGCTTGCAATAGACTTTATTCAATGTGGTTTCTGATAAAAATATAAATGTGCTATCATTTGACACTAGTAGTATTAAAATTGACCAGCAGGATTTTTTTTATTACAAAAAAAAAAATAATATGCGTTAATTTTATCCAGGAGTGTAGTTAAAAACGTGTAACCTACTATTAAACATAGTTCACACATATTTCTATTAAAAATATTTGAGAAAAGTGATTTCAGGATTAAATAAGTTTCGTATTTTCGTTACAGATGACTCCAAAATCCAGACAACCAACATCTTAAGGCGAGGGTAAGTCATCTTACAATAAATAAAATATTTTCTTTTCACCTTTATTTCAAAAAGCATTAATCCTTAAGGTGCGTGCTTATTACAAAAGTTTTGCAAAACTTCCAAAAAATAATAAATGAAGAGAACACTATAAGAAGACCTTGATTTCCATACTTCCTTATACGCGACAATAATGTTTCTTAATAATTTTTTTGTTTTTAAATAAAGTGAAATTCTCTTTTACGATCAAAAATAAAATAAACTTATGACAACCTTAAAAAATTCGAACCAAACAATCAATTATAATAATTCACCTGAAATATAATAATAATAACAATAAAAATAAAAAATTCATGTCATCATTTATAATTTTCTCTTAAGACATTAAAAACAAAATATTTAAGACGAAAAATACAAAAAAAAAAAATCACAGTGTGAAATCATCTCAATTTTTTTTTTATAATATACAGTATCTACATAAAAAAAAAACTCCAAACCTGTCAACATTTTTAGAATATTTATTTAATATTAATTTAAATAAAACAATCATAATAATAATTTATAAACATAAAAACAAAAACAAATAAATATGTACATATAACTCTCAAAATGATGTTGAACGTTTTGAAAAATAACGCATAACACACAAAAAAATTTGATACTGAAACATATTTTATGATTGATTTTCATCGTAAATAAAACAAACTAGGCAGTCGTAAAATTTTTTTTTTTTTTTTCGAAAACTTAGTTATGAATATTAAAATCATAAAACACATTTTTGTTTGTTTATTGTTTGTTTGGTAAATCGACTTGAAAATATTTTAATTTAATTAATAAACTAAAATACAAAAGATTGTATTTTTGAATAAAAAATAAAAATAAAAAAAAAAAAGGTCGTAAGGCAAATAAAAATGATATAAAAAAAGATATCAGATTCGTTTTGGTTATTTGTATATACTGTGTATACCACCACCGATCGATCGATTAGTGCGAGATCAATTGGGAAATAATAAAATACACAACAAACTATACAAAAATGATAACAAATTGATTTATGAATGAACGGGTGACAGCTTTCTAAATCAATAAATGATAGATATACACAATTTGTTTTGTTTATTTATGAATATATCTAAAGAATTACTCATCGAGTCTGATTAATACAAACAACAACAATAATTTAAAAATTAACGAGTGTAATAAAAACAAGCAATCACCATGGTCTTTGTCATCTGCGAACAATTTAATTTTTATAAGCTTCCCAATACAACAATCATAACTAGATCTCGCGAGCATGAATTTTATTCTCAGCGCGCAGAAGACACTTCATCTTGTTCCATCATAAACAATAAAATTAAATGGAATTTGTAATTTTTTGTTTGTAGCGAGCTATACGTTCTGAAATTTTTTTTTGAAATATAAGAAGAAAAATATTTTTTTATACTTAAAAGTTTATAAGAAAATATATAAAAATAAATGTTTTATTTCTTATAATTTTCTTAAATATAATCTTAGTAATTTATGATGTGGACATAAGGTATAATCCAAGACCTGATTTCATTTGCACAAAAATAAATAAAACAACGCGATACACGATGATCGAACAAATATTTTTGTTGTATACATATTTCGTTTTGTTTCAGATTTTTTTTTTTTTTTTTTAATTACGTTTATAAATAATTAAATTATAAGTACATAAATTAATATTATATATATACGAGTATGCATATACACATATTTGTTTTTGGTTAAATATATAAATCGATTAATAACTTTATATATGGTATATATGGTATATAAAATACAGATCGAAATTATAATAACAAACCGGAAATTAATATGTAAATTAGTGACAGTGTTCTTGACTTATTTATTGTTTTGATGGTTTGACCATTTATATTATATTTATGAATTTTATGGTTCTTAAGTGTCGATTGAGTGAGGTTTTTGTTTAAGTATCGAACTGGTTTTTAATATTTTTAATAATTTTTGTTTTGGGTGAAATAGATTAATGGAAATTTTTAAAAGCGCAAAATGTCAAAATGTATAAATTTGTGGTTAGGAAGTTCACACCAGTTATTCGTTAGCGCGCACGTTATTAGAAAAAAAAATTCCAATTCGTCGCATGCGTCATAATTAGATGAAATATTGGTGTTGGACTCTTTTGTGATATTGATTAAGTTTGGCTATAATTTAAAATTTATCAAAATACCACCAACAAATATTCTAACAAACTAAAATTTCCATTAAATACCAAAGTCTGACGTAACTTTTACAATGTATTAGAATTTTTTGTTATTACACGTAAACCAATAGCAAAACAATATTCGACGTATACAAAAAGGTAAACCGGTGTTTAGTGTTAAATACTTTCTTTAGATTCTGGGCCTAGATTCTGATTAAGTGGCAAACGAGATTTTTTTTTCTTTTTTTTTTTTTGTGACATTGCACTAAAATTTTAATTAGTTTTTTTTTTTTAATTTTCCATTTCGCGACATTTAAAAACAGAGAGATACAAACAAAAATATGATGAGTAAATTAATATTTATAAATTTTAGTTATGGCACTCAGTTTTTCGAAATTATACCAGTTCAGCAACAGGTATTTACCATATTTAATTCTATGTACTCGAACTAAAATAATGGAGGTATGGTCAACACTTGACTTTCTTTTACGAACGTGGAATTTTGGGAAACTTATTATGGAAATTTCTTACAAACTTATTCTTTTGTATTGAAGTGTTCGACCAAGCTTTAAGCTAGACCGCCTTTTCCGATTTGGATAGGTTTGTAATGATAGAAATTAACCCGGTTGTAAACACTTAAGTATAGCCAATAGCTAACCCAATTACAACACATTATAAAACAGTAGCTCAGAGACTACCTATTATTTCTGATTTCTGCGGCATCCGATCACAACTTAGATTACAACTTTTATTTAAATTTCAGTAAATCTTTTGTTAGTAAAATACGATAAATTAGCTAGCACAAAACAACACAATTTCTAAACGAAGCATCGTTGGATGCCTGTCAGGTTTCTCCGGTGTTTCAAACTAAAACAAACTAATCGATTATTTTATTACAATATACTATTTAATAACAAACTGGTTCGCTTCCTATTCATTAAAAGCCAAATTATTATTTACTTTACAATTAATTATTAATTAAATTACGCATATGAATTGCAAGGGCAGCAAAATAATGACTGAATTTAATAAGCCCTAAAATAATAAATTATAAATTGTATCGTAGGTAAAAGCAGCATTAATCTTGTACGGGTTACAGACACCTAAGTAGTCAATAGTTATGTTATTGGTGTTATATATGATAAAGGTAAATGTTATTGGTGTTATATATGATAAAGGTAAAGGCTGGCACAATACGACATAATTCTAAAAATTGGAAATCCGCTAGAAGCTTTAAGATTCTAGAAGGCTGAGACAGGTTCCGTCGGACTTCCTGAAAATCAAAATCGACTTCTAAACCTTACATAATTAAATAGAGTCGAATTTATTGAAATTCAAGTTTGGAATTAAAATTAAAACTAAATATCAAATTTAAATTTTTTAATTCAGAGTTTAAAAAATAAATTATAAATTGATTAATAGATCAATTGTTTTCTTTTAATAAGCTCAAACAAAGTGCAATATATATCCTAAAAACTACCTCGACTACCGGTCCCCCATAACCGAACTAAAGAACACAAATTCAAACTGCAATTTCAAATGTAAAATTTAAATTAAAAATTTAAATATTTAAAAGTTTTAAAATCTGAAACAACCTGTAATTTAATAAATTTAATTAAGATCCAACTCCCAATCCAACATATCAGTAAGCCAAAGAAGATGCAACAATGTTCTGGAAACCTATTTAAAAATGTTAATATTTATGATAATTAATATCTGTGAAAATAGAAATCAAATAAAAAAAATAAAATCAGTTATTGCTAGGTAATGCCTGTCTTCCACTGTGAATAATTGGCTGAACTGACTTCAAGACAAAGATAAAGCGTTTATTTTCTTATCAGGATTTTATGGCTAAATTTTGACATTTAAAACAAAAACATAACCAACAATTATTAAAAAATTAGGTATCATCTAAAAATTAATTATTATTAATACTCATATCAGAATTATTTTTTTTTGAATAATTTCCGTCATAAAATAAAAAATTAAAAAATCTCTACCAAAAAATCGCCAAGTACGAGAAATATTTTTCATCTTACATAATATTTATGCAGAAGGGTTATAGAAGTTGAAATGATCACGATTTGATATTTTTTGACCATAATTACGGCGATGCACTAATAGAGACACGCATCTTTGTAAGTCAAATTTTGTGACTTCGGTTTGTGTTTCGTTCACACAACCACCGATTTTATATTTTTATCTCATTTTATTTTGACCGACAAACTTTTAGTAAAAGTTATTTAAATTAAAATTTAAACTCTGAAACAATATCCCCAATTCCGCATTCGCTTGCTGCTTCGGTTTCGTGGTTCCTATTTCGGGAAATCGAATGCTGAGTCAGCTTATGTTAAATAATTCAGTCATAATCCAAATCACCAGTTCACCTAAAGTTATATCTAAATTTACATTACAATTTGCTCATGACTTCATGGCAGAAACAATGACTCTAGAAGCACCTTACAATTTTTCCAATTGTGAAACTTATCACACAATTTACAATATCTCACACAATTTCACAAATTAAAGACCTGTTTCACAAATTACAATTGTAAAAAAAAATCAAAATCAATGTTTAAAATATCAAAATATCCGGTTTCGAATTATAATCGAAAACACTCTTTGTGTTACCGATTTCACAATTTATAAATTGTAATAAATTGTAAGAACCTGTATTTAAAATATCAAAAATATCCGATTTCATGATACTAGTGTAACCTTTAATCATTTAAAGCAAACCAAAATACACTTATTTTACAGTCTCCGTTATATAAGGGAACAGAGTGGCTTGTACAGGTTTATGATGTGATCGCACAAATTCGGTGGTGCCAAATTTTTATTTTTGTGCTACTATACATCTTCCCTAAAGAGGGCGATACAAAATACTAATATACATACAAGAGTAAATCAAAATTACGAAATGTACTACATAACATGACTAAAGGCCATTCCAGGATAACAAACAAAAACACCCACACACAAATCGTAAAAACCTCTATGAAAAAAATATCTTCTTTAAATGATTCCTCATTCCGTCAACAATAAACCACGATGATTAATCATAATACCGGGCAAAAAAAAAACAGCCTTGACCAATATCCGAAATATCCTCAGTCCTACAAAAATCTCCACTTCGCCATAAAACAGCGAGAGAGGCTAGAATCATAACAAAAAATACTAACCAAAAAAAAAAATGTAAGGCCGTGTGTGAATTAGTTAAAAATTAAAATTTTGACATAAAAGTTAGAATCAGTGTTGGCATAAAGAAAAAATCTTTAATCGTTATGGTATCAGATACACTCATATACTAAAATTTCGTTTCTTTTACGGGTTTGGGTTTCTAACCAAATAATTCTTGTATTCCTAAAGTACCTAAGACACAAAATATTCCCTTGCACTTCCTTGAGCACAAACCAGCAACTCATGATTTTCCTTTTACGGTAGTTGATACGTTCCCATATCGTGTAAAACAGAAAGTCGGTTTAGGTATACTTATTTATCAGAACCTAAAAACAATGAAAAATACAGGAATTAGTTTCATCTTCTATTATTTCCTATACAATTGTAATAATTTAAAAAAAAAAAAAAAATTAAAAAGGGCCATATAAAAACAGGTTTAGGTGTCACTGTTCGTATTGCTTTTATTTATTTTCTCTACTACTTGCCCGCCCTCGGAAGCAACATCGCGCAAGCATAGCCGATCATCACGAGCCGCAACACAACACTAAAGGGAAAAAACAAAATCATTCAATCTTCTTACCTCTTGTTTTATTAATTCTGTTCATTCCGATTTCAGTCCGTCCCGCTGACCACAATGAAAATTTAAAAAAAAAAACTCCTAAACGACGTGTAAGCAAAATATGCAAAATATCAATCAAAAACTACTTTTTTCCGCCCAATTAAACACCACAGTCCATTCTCAACGATATAAAAAATCATTTCCGGCCGCTACAAATAGTCATTACACACAAAACGGAAAAATTTCAAAAAATAATCCTCTTTTTCATAGAACATTTCACGATCAGCACGCAAATACTTCGGAAAAGCGCCTCCCAATACATAGGCATTGCTATTATGTTTCCAACAACGAGATCATATACATTTTACAGAAATATTTTCTTATATTTTGTATTCTGAAGAAGGAACATCACCACAGATATCTATATAAAAACCATCACCATTATACAATTTCTATAATTTTACCATATCAATAAAATATTTCTGTATATTCCTTTGGAAAGCACAATAACCATTTCATCATACAAACAAAAATCCCTAGCATAGCTCAAAAAAGTAATTACAGAAACTTCAAAATCCTAGGATATAACACTCAGAATCAACCAAACTAAACCTCTTTTGTTGAGAAAAAAAAAATGTTTCTCCAAAGCAACACTGTCCAAAGCACAAATTTTCTTTACTAAATCCACCATCACACAAAAAAAAATTGCATGTGATTTGAAATTACCTGTCAAGCAGTACCTGAACAGTACCGTTATTAATTTTTGTGCATGTTTATTCGATTCGTTTAGAAATTTGTTTCACACACAGAAACTAGTGTTCTAATCCTTTAATCACTCACACAAATTTATTTATTTTAATTTGATTTAATTTAATCAAACCGCTACTCAACCACACTACACTTTTATTTCACTTAATTTACAATTTAAATTACAGTTTTTTTATTAGATTTAAACAAAAATTACAATGCATTTTCCTAGATTTAGTACATGAACTTTGCACGGAATACTTTGCGGTTATTTGTGGGTAATAGTGGCCTCAGCCTTATACAAGATAATATATTTAAAGGTTACATGATGTAGCATAACCTTAATTTTACCTCAATCTAATTTTAAAATAAATAAATAGCCTAATTATTGCTCGGTTTCACAAAAAAAATAGATAATCTCTAGTTAACTAATATTTCATCTCTTTCTTCGTTTATGAAATTGCAATTTATTTTATAATGCAAATTCTACGCACGTTAATTTAATTTTTTTTTCATGAAAATTTAAACTGGAAAGCTAAATATTTAACTACCCAATTTCGGCCAGCTAATTATTTAGCTGAAGGCTAAATATTTCTATGTAGCCAAAATTTATCAACTTGCATTGAATTTTTATTGTGAAACAAACGCAATTTCATAATGGAAGAAAAGGAGGAAATACTATTTAACTAGAGATTGGTTATTTTTTTGTGAAACCGGGCATATGTAAGTTATTTATCAATGTATTTTCAATAAATGAAAGCTTACTATTATACTTCTTGTAATGATCAAATGCAAGCTCTTTTATCATTTTGATATTCGTTTCAGAGTGTAATCTTGTGGTGCGATATCGTTTAGGAACATTCTATTCAGGAACTAACTGACATTCTATTAGTTTCGTTGTGGTAAGCCTGTTTTTCATGGCATAGTCAAAAATTTTACTTAAACAATCCAGTAGATTATTAACTCGGTAACTATTGACATCTGACGGGTTTTTCTTGGTTTCAGAATCGCCACCACCTTGGCCGTTTTCACCGAATTGGGAAAATAGGAAAGCTTAAAATAGCTGGAAAATAATTGGATCAGATAGACAAACTCAGATTCCGGGAGATGTTTTATGAGAATGTTTGGGATTTTATCTGGACCTATATAGCTTTGAATAGGCGACTGGATTTTATAATACTAAATATTTAACCTCTTGAATTGATACATTAAACTTGGGAATATCGGGTTCAATGGAATCGCTAATAAACTGAATATTTTGGCGGATATCATCGGATTCTTTAACACCAGATGAGATTTCATATGATTTTTGGAAAAAATTGGCAAGAATTTTAAATTTATGTGTAGTGGCAAGTATTTTGGAATTATCTTGGGGATTGTTTAATGGTGGAATCGCAGAAAATTTTTTTAAAATGTTTAATTGCCTGCCAGTACGGTTTAAATTCTTTGACGAGACATTCAAGTTTATTTTGCCATTTGACGTTAACAATTTTATAGATTTTTTGCCTTATAACCTGATTTAATAGCTTTTCAATATTTTCGAAGAACGGGTCACGTCTTCTCATCCATTGGTTCCGTCTAACACTACGCAGTTTAATTAAAGATAGCACTTCATCGGAGAGTATAAGTTGATATTTTGATGATGAAGAGATAGTGGGAACAGAGATATCTGCCGCTTGTTGAATATAATCCGTGAATTGATATATGGATTCATCAATATTAGCCGCATTTCTTGACGTTTGATCTGATCCAGATCAGATCATGTCTCATGAAACGACACAAAAATGCGTAAAACAAACAAACGCCAAAATTCAATTTTTTTGTCTCGTTTCGTTTTGAATCTGTCTCTTCATACTCGTACTGTATTCATTATATTCTTTATCGCTTTACAAAATATTATTCAACTACAAAATATTGTTCAACTATTTTTAGATCATCATTTGTGATCCAAAACGAATGTTGAATCAAATGTTGTTGTTGCTTCACATGTAAATTTTGATCTGATCCGAATCACTATGCGTCAAGAAATGCAGCTATTATCTGTATTAAATTCACTGTCTTCAAAATCAATTGCAGAATTTGTCTCAATAAAGTTTCTAAAAGAAGACCAATCTGTGACTTCGTAGTTGTAATTCTTTGAAGTCGTGGTGGAGTGAAAAGTTTCTGTATTGATAAAACACATAACAGGCAGATGGGCGTAGTTCAGCTCATTTTTTGTTAGAACGAAGCCAACGGGGCACGAGGGGCTAGCCAAATAAAAGTCTAATGTGCTATTGAACCCATTAGAACGATGGAGTGTGGGATTGTCTGGTTTTACAAATATAAGACGCCATTTGACCTGAACATTAGGAAATAATGCGTCCATTCTTGTTAGATCTATTACAATTTCAATATGAATAACACCAATTAAAATCTTCTCCAAGTAAATAACGTGAGTTAGAATTGGTAAGCCTACTAAGATCGCTTCTGAAGTTTGGATGGTTTGAATACGGGACATAACAACAACTAATCTTTAGTGTTAAATTGGGCATGGGAACCAGAATAGAAATATTTCCTATGCTTTGCAATTCTAATATAGAGAGCACTGAGTCTTTGACCTTTGACTGAGTTTTTAATAATAATTGCAGCTCCACCGCCAATTTGGATCGGACGATCATTTCTATGTATTTGAAATCCGGGGATATTAAAAGCATCCTCCGGTTTTAAAAAGGTTTTTCTGATTAGCATAACATCCATGTCGTATTTGTCGAGAAAATGCGTTCCAAACAGAAACTTTCAGAATATTATTTACAAACTTATTTAATGGCGGTTTCTAAAATTAAGTAAACTTGAGACCATTCATTACACTTTCCAAAATTAACAAAAATTCACTAGCACTATTTAATTTATTACTACTTACATTTCCGGCAGCCTGTTGGTTAGATGGTGATGGATTACTGATGAATGAACTGGACATTGGTTGACGTTCAGTATAATTTTAATTTTAAGCAGGAAGACAAAAACACGTCTTTCTCGTTAGAGGATTTGGACTAAAATTCATTGGGACCTCCCAATTCATGAAAAAAATTTAAATACGAAGTTTCAGACAGACAAATAGACACCATTTCAAAAACCACTTTTTCGGCATAGGTCGATTTTTGTTAGTTTCCAGGAGAGCGTATTTTAGTAATTAGTTCACCCGGTCTAAACTAACAAATTCTGATTAAAGACTGTTAGATTTAATTTGTATAGAATTTTTCGGGTTTCCTATGTGACGATAAGCGAATTTCGAGAGTTTAATAAAATGACGTGAAATAAAGTGAATCAGTTACAAACAGTCAAAATAACTGAACATCTTTTTCGTCGTCAGTTGCTAAATCCGGATAGTAATAGGGCTCGTTTGTAGATTCTCTTCGTTTGTATAGAACTCATGACAAGCTGGACTAATGATGGGCAAAAGATCTAGTAATCTGTCATTTTTTTGTTCATTTCCCAAATTAGAATACCGAAGCCAGCGTACAGGTTTCCAGGAAAATGAATTTCTCTCTATGTCCAAATTTCTCCATTGAAATGGCTTCTTAGAAGTTTCTGAAAAATCTTTAAAATCTTCAGTTTGTATTTACCCCATTACTAACGCGTGTTTTCTCCCTTCGGTACGGACGAAATTATACTAGTCTCGGGGCAGCTGAATCTTCATTTAGTTTCGAGACTTTCCAATTGCAGCATAAAAGGTATAAACATTCTTGCGATATGCGAATTAATATTTTGCCTTTTTACATTCGGACATTGCACCACATATAGCAGTAAGCAGTTTTCGTTTCACAGTTATATGTTTACAACTGACGTTTATAAAACGGAAACGAAAATTTTTAAGAAGGACGTTGAGAGGCATTGGTGTAGATCAAATGTGTATAGTTTTACTTCCTTATTGGTTTTAGCGGCTATTTTATCAATTTATTTTGCTTAGTAAACGGTTATTTCGTTATGATCTTGTTGCCCTTGTTTCAATGCTACCAACGCTAGTACCTATGATGAACCAATTTTTGCTTTAGTAAATCGCAACGACTGCATGTATCTCTTTTTGGCGGTTTTGATTTCAAATTGATAGATTTGAATACTTTAGCATATTTTCTACTTTATTTCAGTGTTGTGCGTTTATCCCTATTTTGAGTCGACAATAGCCTACACAATAATTTTCGACGTAGACAATGTAGAAAAGTAGTAGACAATTCGTAGACAATGAAAATATTATTTTTGTTGTTGTTTTCCCTTTGTATCGAGTTCCTAACTTCATTCGCGAAAAAAAGGTTACGCTCATATTTGAAGTTCCCAAATCAACTTTAAATCCAAAATAAAGCATGGAAGCCCGAAATCAAAGATATTTAAGGTTTGCTATTAATAAAACAAATGTATGAGAGTAGAAAAACAAAAAAATAATAAAAACAATTTGTTTGTTATAGCTCAAGAACTGTTTACAAAAGTACTTAATAATTCCAATAGAAATGAAATCTTATAGGATTGTACAACTAGTTGGTATTACCATTTTAAGAAATATCCCATTTCTAAATGTTGAACGAATCCGGCAATCAGGGTTGGAAAACGAGAAATGTGAAAATTTCCTCTGAACGGTACAAAGCACAATGACGCAAAATTAAATTGTGCTTACAAGTAGAACACATTTTTTGAAGTTGGTACCGTTAAGTACCGTAGTAGCGCACGCTGTTATTTTCTAGCTCGACGTTTTATGAAATTTTGGAAATGGTCTTTATTCGTTATTTATCTTAATTCCGTGAAACTGAGCTGCAATATAGGATTAACTTTATATTTTCTGGGGTATACAATGTCTTCAAAATTAGCAATAAGCATTATTGGCAAAAAAAATAAAAATTCAATCTCAGAAGAACCTCGATCGCAATTGGTATGACCCAGAGAACTCTTCAGAGCGTGAATAATTATATTTTATACGAGGAACTACGTACAGAATCGGCTTAATAACTTAGATATAAAACTTGACTAAAATCGATTAACAAACGTTCATGCTGCTCCATTTGGTGCGGGAATTGTTGAAAATGTTTGGGTTTCCATTTAAAAACATGTTTCTCTTTGGAAAATCAAATTTTTTTGATTTTTTTACCAAAGTATCATTAGCAGTGTCCCAGAATATTCGTTGAATTCTGGCCATGTTTTATTTAAGAAATTCGATCCTTGTCCCAAACGGAACTTCTGGGATTTTGTATCAATTCCATTGAATTTTGATATCTGGCTTAACCAACATATTTGACATAAATAAATTAGTTGCAGTAGGTACGTTTAAATGATGAATCAATATGGCGGATTTTGAAATTTGCTAGAAGAGATTTCACTACAAATCTGTTTTCTAATCAGTGGATCGGATGGTTGTCGCTACCAAACAAATTTTATAAAGCTATTTCCTTTTTTTCCATCAAATATATAACGAATTTCGAGACTTAAAAACTGTCCTAGTTTTTTACGACAGGTTTAGATGTTTTTAACCTAGTCACTATGGTGACAAATCTCATTGGCTTTCCTTTTTTTTAAACTTAAATCAACGCAAACCAAACATAAGCCGCAATGAATAAAATATTGCTTAAATCGAAAAATTTGCGATGGTTTCTTAAGACTGCCCAGTTTAAAACATTTCGGTATCTACCAAAAATAGTTTCAAATGGTGAAAATACAAGGTTTGATCAAAGCGTGTGCAAATTTTCTTCACATTTTTTTTTCTTTGTATTGGTACCGGATGCTTAGTTTATTGTGGGCTCCTGAAAAGTTATATGTGGTTTGGTGTGCTCGGCAATTTTTACTTGTGAAAAAATAGAACAAAGAATTTATGTTGAATTTTGATTTAAGAACGAAATAAAGTACACAACTGAATTGAAAATGTTGAATGATTTGTCAAACATTGCTAAATCATTATCAGCGAGGTTGCTGATAATTGGTATATCATTTGGGTCATGCCAAACACTTTTTCCAAATGTTTGATAGTAATATTGACATGCAAGTTGTTGAATTTCGACCAAAAGCAGTGCCGAATGTGCGTGCATTGCTCAGAAGTTGCTGAATGAAATCAATGATGAGCGAAAACTGGGCAAATGGAAAACAGGAGTGTACGTATATTCGTCAATCGTCTCGTCCAGTTCGATTTCAACAGCATAGAATACTAAGAGTTCTTACCACCTGGAAGTTATACTCTGTTTATCCGAAGCAATCCGATTGAAATGCTTTGATTAGTGTCAAGTGTAGTGCCAACTGGAATTTTAGAGACCGCGAAATTAAAAAAAAAAAATCCACAATTTTCTGATCAAACCATGCATTTTATCAGCTAGTAATTTTCTTTCGAGTTAGGTATCCGTATTTGTGGAAAATATTTGATATTCATTCCAAAGCTACCAAATTAATTTCATGGTTTCCCATTTCCCAGCATCAAAACTCTAAAAAAGTGTTTTCCATCAACTGTCAATATCAAGACTTATAAAAGTTTCATCAAGAGCGTTCAACGCTTCTTTCCACACAACATTATACGTGCGACGTTCATTTTCAGGTGGTAACAAAACTTTCAAGCTATTTTGTCGTTTAACACGGGAAAATGCTACGTACAACATACCATGATTAAAGACAGGTGTACGAAGGTCGACGCCAACAAATTCGAACGTTTGCCTTTGAGATTTATTCACGGTCATCGCAAACGCTGGTCGATGTGGAAATTGATGTCGTTGGATTGTATACATCCGAGTTGACCTTTACTGTAGTCGAGCGTAACTCGAGGAATGTGTACTTCTTGTCCAGTTTTTTCCCCAGTAATTATTTTTGCTTTAGCTACGTTGTTACATAATTCGGTAAAAATCAGGCGTGTTCCATTTTACATACCCTCCGAAATATCTAAATTACGCATTAGCATAATTATCGTATTTTTCTTTAGTTTCAATTCATGGGGTGGCAAATCAGCAATTTCAATCGAATTAAGAAATTCTGGCGTGAATTCAATACCTCCTTCCTGTTTATCCTTCACAGAATCAGGACATTTATATGATTTGTATTCTCCTGGGAGACGATCAACGATCTCAGCATTAATATTACTGACTTCTTTGTTCAGCGGCGCGAGAATAACACGTTCCTTCATTCCATCGTAATTTTGATTCACAAGGCAATTTCCAAATACTTCTTCGATTAAATTGAAGTCATTTTTTGGAAGATTTTCATTTCCCAGTTTCAGGATGGATATACTTTGCGAATGCTTCCTGTTCAGGATCAATACGTATATTTTTTTTTAACGAAAAATTTTTGAAATGGTTTCAGAGATGACATTTTTTGATCGACAAATCGAGTGTTTCACTACGGTTACTTCGGAGTTGAACAGGTAAGCACTGACGGAAATCACCTCCAGGGACTAAAATTTTCCCTCCAAATGGCAAGTTTAAATTAGCAATATACCGCAACAACTGATCCATATTTTGTAAACCATACTTTGGTAACATCGGTGCCTCATCCATAAGGAAAACATCAACTTGAGCGAGTTCTGTAGCTTTGACTGAACCAGATTTAATGCTGGAAATTGAATCTGACGAAAACGGAACTTTCAGACCAAATGTCTTGTGTGATGTTCGTCCAGCAGGCAATAGAGTTGATGCGATTCCAGTAAATCCCATACATTTTACTTTGCGATTTTGGCCACAAAGTAAGTGATACAAGGTCTTGTACAGGAAGGTTTGACCGGTACCGCCTGGTCCATCTATGAAAAAACATTTGGTTTCAAAATAGTTAGAGTCATTGGCTGCACGTAAAATACTGTCCACAATTTCAATCTGTTTTCCTTGCAGAAGCCAATACATGCATTCTCCAGTAGCAGCTAACTCATCAGAATTTAAAACGTCCATGTTTCGTCCATACCATATCATTCCACCCAGAAACGAAAATTTCGACCTTCTGTTGCTGTCGTATTTAACTTGAATGCCATAATACGATAAGAACGTTTGATTGCAGCATCCTCAGATCTATTATTTCGTCGTGCTTGCAGAATAAAATCTTCAGCCAACTGATTTTTGAATCTTTCCCAGAGACCTTTTGGATCTTCAGGACATCCAAAAATAAGAATCTGAAGAGTATCCGCATTACCGAAGTCATTTTGGACAGTGCTGATACCACTGTTTATCGTCGAAGACGAGGCCATGAGCTAGGCAAGCTAGTTAATTCACGCAACATAATTTACGTTGTGAATTCGACCAATGACATGCAATCGACCGATTCGCGGTTCCCATCTAGTCGTTTTTCCATCCCATTTAAAATGTTCGGGCATTTGCCAATAGTAGTAGTAATTCTGGTTTTTTTGCATTTGCTTCAACGCCTGGTTATGTCGAAAATACGCTCCCAACATTGAAGCTTTTTGTCCAATATCTGCCAGATCTTCTTGGGCTTGGTCAATATCTTGTATTCGATATTGACCACGTAAATGAATATTCAAGCGCTGAACGATATGACTCTCTCTTTGGATTTCGTGGCCAAATAATCGCCAGCATGCTTCAGGTGGTGTAATGCAGCGACCTTCCACATAGGTGTCTGCTTCGTTATAAATCAAACTCCGTTGATTTTCGACAACCTTTATTGAAGCGCAATCGTGTCCTTTGTAGACATATTTATATAAATATTTTACTGGACCTATCCTGCCAACATATTCAACATTGATGTGATATTGGAATTTTTTTTCAGCAAATAAGCATTATGTGTGGCCACATGGCGATTATCTCGTATAACTCGGCGATTATCCTTATCTTTTCGATATACTGCAAGTTCATGTGAAAATTCTTCTCGATTATTTTGGTCCAATTTGGGGTCATAACGACGACGATACTTTGGTTTTTCATCATCCGCTGGAGATGTTACTTCTTTGAATTGCATTTGAAAGCCGAAGCGGCACTACAATTTTCCATTTTTATTGACCACACATGTAGCATCTGGATTTAACTCCACTCCGCACGGATTATGAATCATCCTCTTAAACACTAATTCTCGTAATTCAGGGTCGTTGGTATTTGGAATTTCAGCTGAAATTAGATCATCAATTTCTTCTGGATTATGGATTCGATCTTCAGGATTCATGATCAACAGCAAATGCATATGTGGTAGTCCACGTTTTTGAAATTCGATTGTATACACATATGCGGCCACCTTTCCAAATATCTGTTTTTTATCCAAATCAGTGAGTCCAAATTTCATTTAATTTTTGTTTCGCAATTCGAGCGACGAAATCAAGACGATCTTGAGCGAACTGCTGTATGATAACTCCATTATCAGATATAATATGCGCTGCTTCTTGAATTTCTGGCCAATCGGGATTACAAGTCATGGTGATGAAGAAATCTGGCGATCCCAGATGACGAACAATAGCCATTGCCAGTATAGTAACGCGTTCATCCAACAACTGCATTCTATTTCGCAGCTAAGTCGTTGATAAGTCGGGTAACACCTGCGTACTGATCGGTTGAAATAGTTTTTTGATTAAATTTGATCGATTGGATGCGATCACGTTTAATTCGAATGAAAGTATCGATGAGATATTGATGAAGAAGTCGTCCACCAAAACGTAAGGCGTTGAAAACTGTTTGACGCTGGTCGGGTGTTAAATTATAGTTTGCAAAGAAAAGCTTTTGGCTTGTTCAGGTCAAAAAGCTATACGATATTGCGCTAGTTCAAGTCGTGTTAGATGTGGACGACTTGCATAAAGTATTCGAAGTGGCATACCCACGGTATATCCTGACATTCCGGCTGGATAAAATAATGGATAGGTACAGGGCTCCACACGATGGTCGATATTTTTCTAAAGGGCAACATCTTCGCCACGTTGTTTTACAACCTTGAAACTTGCATCTTTGCAGGTTCGTACTGGATTCTGTGCCATAGCTCGTTGCCGTCGAACATTGCGACGGCGTTGTGCTTCTAATCGCACATTTCGTTGTGCATCATTTTCGTTTGCGATTCGTTGTGATGCTCGTTGTTGCATGTATTCTAACCGCTGATTTCGTTGTGCATAATTTCCGTTTGCGATTCGCTGTGAAGATCGGTTTCGGTCTTGTTCCAAGCGAAGATTACGTTCTTCATCATTACGTTGCATTTGATCAAGGTGTTCTTGGGATTGAGATTTATTAAGTATCTATAATTGCCTTTTGCTTTAGCTGTTCGGATTGGCCTTGCCGCGTTGGATGGTCCAGGTTGTTGGACAAACATTTCTTCAATTCGATTTTGTACATCGACATTGAATTCGATATCATTCGTAACATTTGAGTGTCCAGGTTGTTGTTCTTCCAACGACGCATCATTTTGAACAATTGGGAATTTGCGTTTTTTGGAGCGTCCCCTAGGCATATTTCAAATTTGGTTTTTACCTTGATGAAAAATCAAAATATAAATAAAACTTTTTAATTTTAAAACTTTCTGAGGCAAAAAAAATAAAAAATACAATTTATTTTATCATTTTGTTAAATCATTAACCAGATGGGAAAGAGCTGTAGAGGTACTATAGCCCTCTCTCAAACCAGATTGAAATTGCAATTTGTGATTTCATAATTTTCTCAAGGATTTTAGATAAATATGGTAGAATACTTATGGGTCTAAATTCATCTACATTTTTTCGATGATTTCTTTTTTGACAGGGATGAAGTCAGCTTATTGACAGCTTGTCAACAATTAAATATATGTATGGTATGTCAGATGGCTAATTATATTTGGTCTTAACATGCTTATTATTTGGAGTGGAATGTCGTCAGATCCAACAAGTTTCGAGTGTTAAATTGAAAATTTTAGTTACTGCGAATGACTGGAAGTTTCTCCACAAAATGTTTAATTACGGTATTGCTTAAAAGTTGCTCAATCCCCACACTTTTTGAATGGCGCCAACAACAATGCAGATAGTTTATCCTATTATTGTGCCACTGAACTTTCTGAGTTAGACACTTAACGAATTTATTGCTATTAACCTGCACACGTTTTAAAGGGGCAAATATATCTATTACTTGGAAAATTCGTTCATTTAATCATTTAAGCTTATGATTAAAATCAGGCATATAATAAACACTACTCCAGTTTTGGTTAGCTACTTAACAATTTAGCGTCAATTTATCAACATTTTTGAAATTTCTCTTTATCATATATTCTGGATTTTGATAACATATTAATTTAAATTCATATGAGCCATAAATTAAGTCATGGGTATTGACAAATTTTTGGTCAACACAAGATCTATCAAAGTTGCGCTATCACCTTGCAATTAGCAGCTTCAATCAGAGCTGCACTAAATAAACTATAGCCGAGTAATATTTTTTTAAATTTACAGACATGGCTGTAATTGTAAGAACGATCTTTACTGATCACCTCTTAACCAACTAGTGGAATCTATAAATAATATATGGGTATAACCAAGTTTCCGAAATATCAATAGCATACAATGGAATATCTCTAGTAATAAGCCTAATACCCTAGACAGACTGTGGTTTAATAAACTCGATTTAGCTAAACTCGTTTAAGTTTCTATGCAAAAACAAAGGGATTAGCTAAACCGAGATTGACACACTGCGGCTAATCTTGCAAAATTCACTAAATCGGTTTTATTAAATCGCAGTGTGTCTAGGGTAAAAGATGCGCACAATTCAGGCCTTCACTTCAGGTACTATATTACGGACGTCCACGGAATGAAAACCATTCCGTTAAACGTTAATCAAAACATTAAAAAAAAGGTTTTTTAAACAGTAATAGAAGAAACAGGATTGGAACAGGGGTTTGTTCAGTATCGCAAAAAAATTTGGAAATGCTTAAAATGTATAATGCGATTCGTATGCCGGAAAGGTCCTTTATGCTATTAATTCTAACAATTTAATTTATTTAAAAATTAAAAATTTGCTGTGAGTCCATTAAATATTCCATCAGTCTATAGTAAATGTGCCGACATTCCGTAGGTTTCTTCGATCAACACGCTAGTTTAGTACTACTAAATTATTATGTCATAATTATAGTATATCAGTATTTGGACAATAATTTGAAGTATGAAAAATTATTTACGAATATCATGGAATTCGGAGACGACCTCCAATATAATGTTTTTTAAAGTTGTTGCTAAAGATATATATAAAACTTTTTTACATTCAAATTTTATTTAATGAACAAAAAATTTAGTTAAAACATGATTTTTACTATGGATTTACCACTTAAAATGTTGCTTAAAAATTATGACACATGTATACGGCTCTAGACTATAATATTGCTTAATCCTAGCTCACTATAATAGCTTTTACTTCTTACCCAACTTTATTTAATTGTTAGTCACTGACTACATGGCAAATGATACGAAAATGTCTGTAAATATGGGTGGTTGGCCATTTAAATTATAATATCGCAAGTAAGGTTTTTTTTTAACTTTTATTTATTTGGCATAATTTAATACAAAGGGTAATTTTACACTTAATTAGTAACTAAAATTTTGAGCTTAACCTCCTTGGCTTTACTTCAAATAGGATTTTATTTTTTTCTTTAAGTTATAAAATATGTGGGGGACATCGTAATACAATTTAAATAGAATATTTAATCTAGTAGTTTGCCATCTTATTCTACCTTAACCTAAATACTTAAACTAATCAAAAGTTATACTATATATTCAATTTTAATTTAAGTTATTAATTAATTCGTTATTTACATTATATGTCAGATGGCAATAATACTTTTGTCTAGCTTCAGAAATTAAATCTTTTATAAACCTCCTCATATCGGTTTCACGATGAACTCTTATCGTTCTATATCGAATAGGAACTTTTAGAATCAATTTCAGAAATTTGTTTTGAAGAGTCTGAATTTTATTTCTATTTGTGTTTTTTGCGTTGGACCATATGGGTGAACCATATAGAATAACGGTCAAAACCATTACTTTATATAGTAGTATTTTATTTCTGAAGCTAAGTTGACTATTCTTATTTAGAAGTGGATATAGTGGATGGTTCAGATAGTTCCCAAAGGTTTCCTTTGGATCAAGAATTAGGCCTAGATAGCGTACTTCCGATTTTCATTGAAGTTGAGCACCATTCAGAACTTAAGGTAGGGTGGTGCACGACATCTTGTAAAGTAAATGCTTTCACATTTATTAATATTTATCTTTAGTTTCCAATTTGTGAAATAAGAGTTAAGTGCATTTATATAGCCGTTAAGTTTGGATATTATGTTATTGGCGAGAACATTGGAGTAGTATATCGCAGTATCATTAGCAAATAAAGCTAATTTGCAGTCTTCAAATCTAGGAATATCATTAATAAATATAATAAATAACAGAGGAGCTAATACGGAACCTTGCGGGAGACCAGCAGGAATATTCATTAGACTGGATTTTTCATTATATATTTGTACATAAAAATTCCTGTTCTTTAAATAGGAATCTATAACTTTAATTAGGTATTTCGGAAAATTGCACGTTGTCATTTTGTGGATAAGACCGTTGATCCATACTGTAACAAAAGCTCGATATAGGTAGGTCTAACAATGCCAACCCTGTGGATTTTTTATTGATACGATTTTCCCGTACGTATTGTACTATTCTGTGTGGTTGATGTACCGCAGAATGCCCAGATCTAAAACCAAATTGCTGATTGTAATCGAATTTTGACAATTTTCTCAAAAACCTTGCTTATAGAGCTTAGAAGGCTTATAGACCTATAGTGTTCAGGATTATTGGGTTTGAGAATTGCTATTTTAAAAATTAGCAGGAGAGTTTTAATACCACAATCTGGCAACTGTTTTAACAAAATGTTAAGAATATTATCCATCCAGATGCTTTAAACGGTCGTAGGGTTTTAATAATATCACGTAGCTCTTCTAAACGAATTTCTTCAAATTCTTGTGTATGATAGTTAGTTATTATTTGTTGGCAGCTAATATTGACATCATATTCATGAATGGACCCATAATTATGAGTGAATTGATAAACATAATGAAAGATGAGCGCTGTACATTTTTGTGAGTTTAACAATAGTTTTACTGTGGTTTCCCCTTCCTGAATTTGCAGTGGTGATATTGGTATTCTATTCGTTTTAACAAACTTAGCAGTATTTCAATATTGTTTGGATCCCTTTTCAAGGTCCATAAGCTGGGCTTGCCAGGATTTGTCAGTAAGTCTAAGATCTTATGTTTTATTGCTCTGGTTAGCATGTTAACAAAACTTTTAAGAGTTCTACTTCTGGTCGTAAGCCATGTGCGCCTTAAACAGTTTTTGAGCTTGATTTGAGCCAGTATATCTTCTTTTAAATTTATTTTATTTATGTTAGTCAATGGGGTGACAGGAATTGAGTTGTCTCGAGCACTTTTAATGAACTCTAAAAATTCGATCATCGAATCAATTTCAGGAGAAGTGTTCAAAGGATTTGTTTGATCACAACAATTTAGTGACCCCTCTATATGCTGTTTGTATTTAGTCCAATCACCGCCGGAGTAATTAAATCGGTAGTTAATTGGGTTTTTATAAGCTAAACTGAAATTGTAAGCACATACGACTGGGAGGTGATCTGATGCCAGTTCAGGTAGACTTTTAATTTCCATTATATGTTCTGGTTGGTTTGTTAAGAAGAAATCGATAATACTAGGAGTAGAAGTGGGTGTAACAAAGGTCGGATCCAATGGTGCCACGATAGAGCAATTTTGAGAGCTACTTATGTGATTATGAAGATTCCGACCATCTTCATTAGACCTGACACAGTTCCACATGGGATGTCGGCAATTAAAATCGTCCCCTAAAATGTAGTTTGTTCGATTTTGAGTCAATTCTTGTATTTCGCTTTTAAAAGTGGGTCCATTTGTTATTGAACGGAAGTTCCATTTACATGTTTAACTGATATCGCGAGATTTTCAATAGTTGAAAGATTTTGATCCGGTAAAAGTGAATGTTGTATATTCGATTTTATTAAGATTCCAACACCTCCAAATGATCTGTTAATTCTATCGTTTCTATAGAAAGTGTAATCTGGAAAAGAGCAGTTTAAGTGTGGTTTAAGATGCGTTTCCGTCAATAACATAATATCTACTCGTATATTATACTTTGTCAAAAAAGATTGTAACTCAAGTTTTTTAGGTCGAACGCTTTGTGCATTCCAGGTGGCAATTAATAATGATTTATCTAAATGCATATTTTAAAGCTATTTCGGTTATTCTAATAAATTGTTCTTCTCTAGAGTTGCAATTTTTAATTCCATTCACTATTTTTTTAAAAATTGTTAGGAGTTCGTTCGCACTAAACAAAATATTCGGGTTAGCTGAGCCTTCAGTTAAAAGGGCACAAGCATAAGTAGTGTTTGAATTATTAATAGGGTTAGTATAGTTAGGATTTGGAATTACCTCTTTTGATAAACCAGGGAAGTTATCTCTATTTAAGCTAAAACTATTTGAAGGTGATGTTATTTTGATGAGATTATTGCATTTGATTCCGCCTTGCTTGTTGTTTTCGAATTTGAAGATACTCCTCACGTTTAGGGCACATAATCGAGTTTGCCGGATGATTATCCTGGCAGTTGGTACAAATATGTTTATTCGTATTTTTTTTAATGGACAGTCATCTTCCTTATGAATGTTGGCGCAGTAATTGCATTTTCTAGTCATGTGATAGTTTGCTTCACCATGACCATAACGGAAACATCGTCAGCATTGAGTGACCCTACCCGCCGTATGTTTTGCAACATTCTATCGCACTACACTAAGAGCAACGTATTTGTGGTTCTTCAATTGGTGAAGGTTGTATTCCCCTTTTTTAAATGATACAAAGTATACCGTGGCACCTTGTTTTGAAATTGTTTTATGTATTTTAGTGGGTTTGAGATTTATATCCGATAAACGGGATTTATACTCAATTTAAGGTTGTCCATCGTAAATGAATTAAATTCTGTTTTGTTTTCGGCAAGCCATTGTTTAATATTATTGAAGTCAACGAGTTTTTCAACAGTAATTTTGCTACCGGTCTTTAAATTTTTGACGAGATATTGTTTAATTCCGTTACTTTCCATATACATATTTATGGATTAAAGCTGAATTTGCAGGCGTCTTTATAGGTGGTAACTTAGTTGGTTTGGGCTTAGAAACTTTTGTTTTTATTTGAGATTCACTCATTGTGTTAAATAACTCAAAACGTTGACTAGTAGGAACGTTATATACACTTCCATTATAATTTTTTAATTTTTTTTGATAATGTACCAAATAGGTGTGGTACAGAAGTTGTTGAATGGTGTGGTGATGAATGATTATTTCTTTTCGATAGGATTATATATTAATTCCACAATTGATTGAAAGAAAAACCATTCGAATATTTATTATTTTTTTGGTAATAATTTTTATATTTTATTTTTGATATATTTGAAGTCTTCTTGGTTTGACGGTCGATGAAAAAGAGAGATTATAATTTGACGTCTTTTTAAATTTACAATTATTGGTTCAAATTCTTAAAACTAGGTTGCTATAAAGATACAATTAAATATTAATTTGACGCTAGATGTCTAAAGTGTTCTACTGTTATCGAACTGTAATACAAAATAGAAATTATGTATAACACTATACGAAACGTCAAAATTTTTGGTAAATAAATAAATTATTTTTGTTTACATGTAAAATTGTTTTAGATTACAAATTATTCCTAAATTGGAATATATAAAGACGAATATAAATTATGGCCACCTTTAACATTAAAGATGAGTATTTGATTTGATACAATATTAACAATAAATGATTATAAATATTAATACATAAATTAATTTAATTTTAGGTTAGATTTACAATTGGAAAAGTATCAACAAGTTACAGTAAGTTTCTTTTTTAAAATTATGAATTAATATGAATTACGTTATAGCTTTTTCTTGGTTTATTTTCTTTTAGTAATCATCGTATGCAACATTGGGTTGTGTCTACAACATACCGGCCGCCTTGAATCGGTTGATTCAACTTATTGGTAAACGACAGAGTTTGTGTATTGGACGTTTTATGTTACCACTTTGTGTCTTTATAGTGACAACTCGTACGTTGTCGTCGGTGCCTGGGTGTAATGTGACAACTTTACCCATTGACCATTTTGAGGGGGGTAAGTTGATTTCCTTGATAAGCACTACGTCGTCTATCTTTATATTGGTTTGCTTAACGTGCCATTTACTTTTCTGTTGCAGATTCGTCAAATATTCGAGGTTCCACCTCTTCCAAATGTCTTGGTTCATCTTTTGTATCACCTGCCACCTGGATAATTTGGAAAGCTTGACATCTGTCATATTTTCGCTCGGAAGTTGTGTTGTTGGCCGGCCAATCAGAAAATGACCTGGAGTGAGGTAGTCCAAGTCGTCGCAGGATAACACACAGATCGGTCTAGAATTTAACATGGCCTCGATCTCGGTCAGCAAGGTCGTCATTTCTTCGATTGTTAGTATGTGGCCGTCAGTAACTCGTCGGAGGTGAAACTTCATACTCTTGACGGCCGCTTCCCACAATCCTCCAAAATGTGGTGAGCTCGGCGGAATGAATTTAAACTGAATTTGATCTGCCAATAAAAGATTAGAAAAATAATTAGCGTTTTTTCTTAGGAATGAATAGAACTCGTATAGATGGTTTCGCGCTCCAATGAAGTTTGTTGCATTGTCGCTATGAACTTCTGTACATATACCCCTGCGGGCTGTAAATCTTCGCAATGCTCCCATATACGCATCTGTCGTCAAATCGGAGACTAGTTCAATGTGAACTGCTTTTGTAGCTAAACATACGAAAATACAAATGTAGCTCTTGTATGTTTTTTGCCCTCTCCCTCTGCATGTGTGTGTTAAAATCGGACCCGCATAATCGACTCCAACCTTATGGAATGGTCTAACCAATTCGACCCTGGGGTTAGGAAGATCCCCCATGACTTGATTTGAATCCCGTGCAGAGTATTTTGTGCATTTTATACAACTGTGGATGACCTTTCTGATTAGGTTTCTGCTTCCAACGATCCAATATCTTTGGCGTAGAGTTGCCATCATCAATGTAGGACCAGCATGTAAGTATTTTTCATGGTGTTCTCTTACAATAAGCTCTACCAGTCTTTCCTTTGAAGGTAGTATTGGCGGATGTTTGACATCATATGTAATTGCCGCATTTTTGATTCGCCCACCAACTCGTAGAGTGAATGATTCGTCGTAAAAGGGTTGAAGGCATCTTAGGTTGCTTGTTTTTGGTAGTTCCCTTTTGGATTTAAGAATATTGATTTCAGATTGGAAACATTTA
Organism: Tipula vernalis; assembly: GCA_958295665.1. Classification (NCBI taxonomy): domain Eukaryota; kingdom Metazoa; phylum Arthropoda; class Insecta; order Diptera; family Tipulidae; genus Tipula; species Tipula vernalis. The sequence goes on along the minus strand of OY282560.1, from coordinate 147,034,918 downwards.
TACTGTATATGTCGGATAATGATAAATCTAGATTTTTGGAGTTCAGAGCAGAGGAGGTGTGGTGTTAAGGAATTTTTAGGTATTCGTTTTAATTTTAGGTTTATGTATCGCATTATGTAGGCTAAAATTCGCACTACTTTGGTAAAGTTAGATGATTTTGTAATTAGGTCGTCTAATATGTTCGGTGATGGAATCTGTGCGTGAAATGATTGATTTCGCAACTCATCTGTTGTGGTAGGTTGATTCGCTATGCTCTTTGGCCAAGCTAATGGATCCTTAAACCATTGAGGTCCATTCCACCATAAGCTAGCGTTTGTCAGTTTGTCCGGATCGAGACCTCTCGATGCATAGTCGGCAGGATTTTCCTGCGAACACACGTGTCTCCATTGCGAACGACTCATGTGTGATAAGATCTCACCAGTCCTATTCCCAACGAATGTGGTCCATTTTGTAGGGTGTGCTGCAAGCCAACTTAAAACTATGGTGGAGTCGGTCCAGGCATTGATTTGGCTGATGTCAATCCGCATAGCTTGTTTAATTTTTATGATGAGTTTGCTCAGAAGTAACGCTCCGCAAAGTTCAAGGCGTGGGATTGAGATTTGTTTAACTGGAGCAACTTTGGTTTTGGCAGTCAGCAATCTTATACAGGAACTTCCATTTGGCATTATAGTTTCAATGTACACAACAGCTGCATATGCATTTCTGGAAGCATCTGAGAATCCATGTAAAATTGCCTCGCAGTTCAACGTTGTGCCTATGTATCTGCCAATTTTAATGTTTTCAAGGCTAACTAGATTATATCGAATTCTAGTCCATTCTGCCATTAGGTCATCTGGTAAATCATCATCCCAAGCTAAATTATGGATCCACAAGGTTTGAAAAAATATCTTAGCTCTTACGGTAACTGGAGCAAGCCATCCAATCGGGTCAAATAACCGGCTGGCTTCTGAAAGTATTCCTCTCTTGGTGTTGGGAGATTTATTATTTAAGTTCACCTTGAATTTAAAATAATCAGCTTTTGGGTCCCAATATAAACCCAACATTTTCACTGAGTCAGAACCTTTTATTTGGAGAGTGCTATTTTGTTCGGTGAATAATGACGGTAAGGTTTTTAGAATGCTCTCGTCGTTTGTCAGCCATTTTCTCAGCTTAAAACCGAACTTTGACAGTATCATATCGATATCTTGTACTAGCTTCATTGCTTCTTGGGTAGTGTCGGCTCCCGACATCAAGTCGTCTACGTAAATACTTGTCTTTATTTGGTTTACTGCTTCCGGGTATATCTCCTTATAGTTTTCGGTTGCCTCATTAAGCGCTCGGGTCGCTAGATATGTTGCACTGGCTGTGCCGTACGTGACAGTACTTAGTTCGTAGGTGCTGAACGGTTTACTAGGTGTGTTGCGCCATATTATCCTCTGGTATCTGGTATCGTCTGCTGCTACCCGGATTTGTCTGAACATTTTCTCTATATCACTTGTAAATGCAACCTTGGATTTTCGGAATCGCATTAGTATGTCATATAATGTTGATTGAAGGGTTGGTCCTACTGCTAGGCAATCATTCAATGACACATCTGAACTTGTTTTGGCGGAGCCGTCGAATACAACTCTCAGCTTCGTGGTGCTGCTGGAGCTCTTTATAACGCCATGGTGCGGTAGATAGTATCCCTTTTGTAATATTTCAAGATCAGATGTTCTTCTCATGTGTCCTAGCGATTCATACTCACTCATGAAGTCCTTGTAAAGTGTTGCAAATTCTTGATTTTTGGTGAATTTCCTTTCAATTGCGTGCATTCTCTGAATTGCGGCTTGATAAGAGTCTCCTAATAGCGACGGTGATAGCTTGAATGGTAAGCGCACTTCAAATCGGCCAGTACTGTCGACCCGTTTGGTCTCCCGAAAGTGGTTTTCACAGAACTCCTCTTCTTGCGACAAAGCTTTACATGGAACTTCTGCTGTCTCTATTTCCCAAAACTGTTTTAATAAGCTGTCGAGGTTTTCATTTGGATTGCTCAAAATAGCTGTGGTTGATTGCCTTGGTTGGTCTTCATTTGATTTGGTGACAACTACCCATCCTAGTAGCGTGTTCTGCATGATTAATTGATCGGTTATTATTTTACCCTCGGTTAGCACTTCTAAAAAGGTGTCTGCTCCAAGTATCAAATCGACTTCCTCTCGTTTGTAGAAGTATGGATCTGCTAATTCATACTGCTGTAGGAACTTCATTTCTATTGGTTGTGATACTTCCGATTGGTTTGCCGTCAACTTTGGTAATATTAGGGCATCAATTTGAATATTTGGTTGCTCTTTGTACCATGGTGAAATTGTTAATGATATTGACCCTCTTGTATAACCATTCTTTGATGCTCCGATGCCTGTGATTGCAAACTTGGCGTTTCTCCTATGCAGATTCAGTCTTTGTGCACAGCTTTCTGACATAAAAGACCCTTGAGATCCCGAGTCTAACAGTGCTCTACAGTACTGTTTTCGGTTTGTTGAGTCGCGTACTCGTACTAGAGCAGTAGGTAGGAAAGATGTTCCTGACTTGTAACTGGTAATGTCATTTGCTGGGTCTGAAGTGATGCATTGAGTGCTTAATACGGTAAAATCTGATTCTGGTTTTGGTAATGGTGAGGTTTCGTGTACTAAACTATGGTGTTTTAGATTGCACTGTCTGCATCGATATCTGGACCTACAGGTCTTTACTGTGTGATTGTTGTTTAAACAATTAACACATCGATTTTCACTTTTGAGCATCTCCACTCTTTTAGCTATCGGCATTTCCTTGAATTTGTTGCACTCGAATAATTTGTGGCTTTCTTGAGGACATATTGTGCATGGTGTTTCTAATGTCGTAATTGCTGCGTGACTTCTGACGTTTGGTTTGAGCTGGTTTGGTGGCTGTGGTACACGTCGGTTTGGTACTCTCATTGATTCGAGTGCATCGATTCTTTTATTTAAGAAGTCAAAAAACTCTTTTAGTGTTGGTCGAGCATCAACAGAAGACTCTTGCGCCCATAAGCTGTTGGTTTCATCATCGAGTTTATTTGTCATGATGTATATCAGCCAATGATCTCTAGACTCCGCATCTTCTCCTAATGCTTTTAGACCTCGTATGATCTCATCTGATGTGTCTAAAAGGCGTCTTACGTTAAAATTATTTGCTGTTGTTACTGCTGGTTGTGACATGAAATTGCGGATAAACGCATATATGGTATGCTTTCGTCTATCATATCGTTCCTTCAATTTTTTCAAAGCTTCGATATAGTTCATATCGGTGATGTTGAAATGTTTCAGTAACCCAAATGCTTCACCCTTGAGTGATCCCTTGAGGTACTGCAGCTTTTGTGATGCCGTGAGCTTCGGATTGTCATGTATGGTAGAGCAGAAAAGGTCGTAGAACGACTGCCAATCAGTATAATCACCGCTGAATACTGGAATTGCGATTTTCGGTAACTTCACTTCGGTATGATTACCGGACATACTGGCATTTCCCATCGTTTCACTTGTTGAAGTTGATAGTTCCGGATTTAATCTTAACGCGTGGTTTAGTCCTGCCACGATGGTATAATAGTTTTCTTCGAAATCCTCATCTGGCTCTTCAGTATCGTCTAATACTAATATTTTGTCTTCAATTACAATGAATTCGTCCCGAAGTTTATGAATGAGTGATAATCGGGCCTTGATTAGTTCTGGGTCAGTTTGATCGGTTATACTGTTGATGTATTTCAGCAACTTGGTTACGTTGCCTTTCATGGTAGAACGTCTCTTCTTCAATGCTGCAAGCGCTGCCATTTTATTTATCTTCAATTTCCTTAAGTATACACTAACGAACTTTAAACACTTTTAATTTACGCGATTTTTGTTAATTCACGATTATGGAAAAAATCAAGTCTAATTTTGCACGATTGAATTTTAGGTGCGTATGATATTACAGTAGGTATCGTACAAATATTAGTTTTGATTTAATGATTATTAAACAAATTATAATTTGATAAATTTGTAATCACTCTTATGCGCAGATAATTATAGTTTAAAATTAATATATAAGATATATAAAAATGTGTGATACTTAAGGTTTCGTTTTGATGACTCCAGGTTGAGGTTATTTCCATGCGGTCTCTCGGTTTTGTAATTTATTTTTGTGAGTAATGGCGTAGCTTTTCGGATATCCGGCTCGAAGGACCATAAATGTACCAAATAGGTGTGGTACAGAAGTTGTTGAATGGTGTGGTGATGAATGATTATTTCTTTTCGATAGGATTATATATTAATTCCACAATTGATTGAAAGAAAAACCATTCGAATATTTATTATTTTTTTGGTAATAATTTTTATATTTTATTTTTGATATATTTGAAGTCTTCTTGGTTTGACGGTCGATGAAAAAGAGAGATTATAATTTGACGTCTTTTTAAATTTACAATTATTGGTTCAAATTCTTAAAACTAGGTTGCTATAAAGATACAATTAAATATTAATTTGACGCTAGATGTCTAAAGTGTTCTACTGTTATCGAACTGTAATACAAAATAGAAATTATGTATAACACTATACGAAACGTCAAAATTTTTGGTAAATAAATAAATTATTTTTGTTTACATGTAAAATTGTTTTAGATTACAAATTATTCCTAAATTGGAATATATAAAGACGAATATAAATTATGGCCACCTTTAACATTAAAGATGAGTATTTGATTTGATACAATATTAACAATAAATGATTATAAATATTAATACATAAATTAATTTAATTTTAGGTTAGATTTACAATTGGAAAAGTATCAACAAGTTACAGTAAGTTTCTTTTTTAAAATTATGAATTAATATGAATTACGTTATAGCTTTTTCTTGGTTTATTTTCTTTTAGTAATCATCGTATGCAACATTGGGTTGTGTCTACAACAGATAAGGTGCACCAATAGGTTCAGATTGTTTATCCACAGACCCATCCCTATTCAACCACATAATGGGGGACCGATCACGCACTTCACTAATTTTCACTTATAAAGTTTATTCAACTTCCCGTTAGACAAATATTAATTGTAATTTGTAGAATAAAACAAATAATAAAGGCAAACATAAACTGATCAGTAAGGTTTGCACTACTTAATACAACGGTTTGCAACCAAATAAACATTTTCACTCACAATTACATATTTGTTTCAATGGGCGATTTGGATATTTTCGTTAGACAAATATTAATTGTAATTTGTAGAATAAAACAAATAATAAAGGCAAACATAAACTGATCAGTAAGGTTTGCACTACTTAATACAACGGTTTGCAACCAAATAAACATTTTCACTCACAATTACATATTTGTTTCAATGGGCGATTTGGATATTTTCGTGTCCCATTGTATATTTTATAAATTAAACCGCTAAAATTGTAAAGTAAGTTATGTCTTACAAACTGTTGGAAAATAACACATTCACTTCCAGTTTTTTAGGCTCACAACATTATTCCTCTACCTGTTGTAAACAGGATTCAGGGTATATTTATAGAAGAAATTATGTAGTTTATCCTACAGCCATTATAGAAAAAAAACCGTTAATTACAATCACATAATCAACAATAATTCACAAATAAATTACAATCAAATAAAAAATTAACTATTTATTTATTGCGAACATAATTTACAACCATAAATTAAATAAAACTGGAAACATCATCAATCGATTCGATCGTTCGATTGATATTGATTGAAGATTTACTTTATGTGTTTCGTCATATACATAAAATCATAAAACTAAACTATAACTTCCAACTCTATATATATAGTTGATTTGATTTTTGTGTTATTAACGATTTGTAAACTAGAATATAAATTATGAAAAGACAACATGAAAAGCAGCACCGCCGCACATTTCTCTATTGGTAATTTATGGATAAAAATCGCATCATCGCACCACACATCAACAGAAGATTGTCATCGTAATATGAAAAAAAAAAAAAAAATGTGGAACAATTATGTGGTTGAGTCTTTCTACAATTCACACGGTACGTTTTAGTCTTGATTTGTTTTTTTTTTATAAATCGATTAAATTAACACTTGTACCAAAATCACATTGCAAAAAAAAAAAAAATCGAAATTTCTAAACTAATTAAATTTCATAACGAATTATTTTTTTCTTTCTATCCCAATGGATTAAACTTTCAATTCTCGGTGGGATGCTGCGCTGTAACAATAATATTTTCTTGTATATCATATGCGTGTGTGTTGCGCGCTCAACTTTTAAACATGATTACCGCATCAATTCATCCAATTTGATTTAATTTGATTTGTCGATTGTATGCAATCACAATAAATTTATATTTTTTTCTTACTTCACTTTGATCTTAAAAAAGCAAATAAAAAATAAAATAAATTCATTGCAAATCGATCGATCCGGCGAGACGAGAGGAATATAAGAAGTAGAAAACTTACTTCTTGTTATTATATATGTAGTATACATGTAATACAATTGCTGTTATTTTTCCAAATTGAATTCAATAGATTTTCCCTCGTATGCACACACACACAATTTTACTTTTATTTGACAAATTGACATCTAATTTCCATACTCATCTCTCTCAATATAGTCCATTTTTATACATTTATTTTTTTCCGTACTATTGTTATACGAACATCAGAAATCATTTCTTCTATGTATATATATATATATACCTCAATGGTACGAGTATTTATGATCGATTTCAATAAAAATGACTTCGATTCAATGACGATTGATTTATGAATTCAAATTGTTTGAAAGGTAGAAATTATTGATTGTTTATTATACATAAGTTGTTGGTGGTTATTGGAGTTTTACCATAAATGTGATCTAGAAATTATTTATGGGAAAATTAGGTTTTGGACGAAAATCGTATATTTCTAAATTATGGAGCGAACAGATAAATTATTGTCTAATTTTTGAGTTGTTGTCTTTTGAATGTACGTGTATACTATATTATACAGCCAAGCAAAGCGACAAATCTAAAAGTTTCCAATATTTATATACGAGAGACTAAAGTAGCAACCACAAAATCGCGATAATATTTTCAACATCTTAAAATCGAATAAACATCAAATTTATTATATATTTTTATATTCCATCTACAATAGATGGTCATAAATTATAAGACAGCTTCACCTTTTGTATTGCAAAGGAGCAATGGTTTTCTCACAAAACTAATCCATTAAAATCTAATAAATATTTTTATTTTTTATTTATTATTATTTGTAATTTTATTTTCTCTAAATTAATTAAAAATTAAATTCCTATAAATTTATTTAATTTAATTTTTTTTTTTTTATTTTATTTCTCCTTTTTTTATTAATTGTAAGTATAAAAAATAAAACTAAAACGTTAAGACTCTAAGTTAAGCAAAATAAAAATAAAAAATAAATAAAAATTACAGTATGTTAACATTATAACCTTTCCACTTTTGATCATGTTGTTTTCCAACTACCTTCAAACTTACAAATGTTTCGTATTTTATTTTTTTGTTTTTTTTTTCGTCTTGTTTTGTGTTTTGTCTTATATGCACTAAGAAAAAAAAAAAAAAAAAACTTTCTTATTACTCCCACCCATTATTCGCGAATAGCGAAATATTGCGCGCAAGAAGTAAAAACAAAAAAAAAATGAAATTAACAGTACAGTAAACACTATGGTGTAGAAATAGACAAAAATCGATACTTTACTACTTGTTGAAGTCATTAAAAGACAAAACGAACTAAGAAGAAAATAAATAAACAGAAATGACTTTACTAATTAATTTAATTTAATTTAATCAATATAAGATTAAAACCTCTGTATCCGGTTATGTTACATTATAACACGGTGATGATGATCGTCATCAATTTTTTTCTTGCTCTCTCAATTTTATTATTTTTTTGTTTTTTTTTTCGTTTTATCATTCATTACAATATTATATTGAAGATCGATATTGTAAAGATGTAATTTGATCTCGAAGAAATTTTCACGGTAGCAATTATATAGCAGCGCAGCATATGTGAATACATTATATTATGCGTTGAACATGGAAATTTGTCTGGAACATGGAAATCATGACTTATGTTTAGTTTGTTGTGTGACTAGCTAAGTATAAGATTACAGTAATTTATTTATTTATTTTATCCAAACAATAATTACATAAAATTAATACAATTATCTACTAAAAAACAAACCAAAAAAAAACTAAAAGTAAGATAATTATAATAATATATTAGGTACTTCCACAAATACATAAAGTATTTATATCGGAAATCCCGACCCCTAAAATCGTAGATATAAAAAATATAAGTGCGTGAGGTGCTCCTATACTTTCAAAATGAACTGTAATTAAAAGCGACTAGGGGACCCCTGTGCATTTGCACAAAATATTTTTTCAATCATATATAGTATTTCTTTATAAACTATGTTGTCTGTTACTGTAACATCATTTTCTAGTCCCTGAGGTGGTGTTTCGAAAACTTAAATTTTTAAAGAATCTGATGTAACAGTTCTAGAAAATGCGGTATAAAGTTGACCATGTGTGAAACATGGTTCAGGAAAATACAATCCAACTCTTTCGAACGTTTGACCTTGCGATTTATTTATTGTGATTGCATAAGAGAGACGAACTGGAAACTGATGTCGAACGAAGCTGTGTCTAATATATTTCTAGGAATAAAAAGTATTGTTCCTGAATGTGATCCGGTAATTATTTCTACTTTTAAGCAGTTGGTGCTTAAATCAAGAACCACTAACCGGGTTCCATTGCATAATCCATTTTTTATTGCAAGATTTCGCAGCAACATAGGCAATATGGCGGTAATCCTGATGGATTTATTGAGTTAAGATATTCCACTGGAAAATTAACTTGCATGTTATATACCGTTAAAGTTAACCGAAAGTTGCCAGCTGAAAGTGAAAAGTCGATATTGCAGATTGTGTTAGTCCAGCCAAAAGTAAAAAAGTGGTAATGCAGATTTTCTAATCCCAGCCGAAAGTAAAAAGTCGATAATGCATATTATGATATAACATTCCAGCCACAAATAAAAAATTTAGTAATTATCAGCCGAAAGTAAATATGATACATAGATTTAAATAAAAAATTTTATAAATAAATTTACGTGTAAAACTTTGCTTCATAGAAAATATCGGAAAATCAGAAGAATATACAAAATTGGATTAAAATCAGCCTCTAGAGTATATATCTGCAGCTGAATCGTTTTTACGTGATTTGTCAATATCTATCGGTTAAAAAAATTCTGTTCAAGTTTCCCGTGGGAAATCTCAGAAAATTCGATTTTCCAAAAATTATTAGAAAATTTGTAGAAAATCAGCCTCTAGAGTGTTATGACTGGAGATGGATTCAATTAATGTGATTACTCAATAGCTATCGCAGGAAAAAAATTCAGTTCAAGCTTCCCGTGGGAAATCTCGGAAAATTCGATTTTCCAAAAATTATTAGAAAATTTGTATAAAATCAGTCTCTAGAGTGTTATGTCTGGAGATGGATTGCATTGACGTGATTGGTCAATAGCTATCGCAGGAAAAAATATTCAGTTAAAGTTTTCCGTGGGAAATCTCGGAAAAATCGATTTTCCAAAATTTTTTACAAAATTTGTATAAAATCAGCTTTCAGAGTGATATGTCTGAAGATGGATTGCATTGATGTGACTTGTTAATAGTTATCGCAGGAAAAAAATTCATTACAAGTTTTTCGTGAAAAATCTCGGAAAATTCGATTTTCCAAAAATTATTAGAAAATTTGTATAAAATCAGCCTGTAGAGTGTTATGTCTGAATATGGATTGCATTGATGTGATTTGTCAATAACTACCGCAGGACAAAAATTCAGTTCAATTTTCCCGTGGGAAATCTCGGAAAATTCGATTCACCAAAAATCATGAGAAAATACGTTGACGCTTTAAACTTGCTATCAAAGCAAAGGCTACTTCCATCTTAAAGTCCAGCAAGTCTTTAATCTGCTTTTTACGTATACCGCTAGCCTTGCATTCCGTACGGTACTCCGTCCAAGCGTTAATAACCGCTAAATCAATAAAATGATGTGCTGCCTTTACCGTCCATTTCTTTGTTTTAATGAAGCACCGGTAGTACTCCATCATTTGGTCAACCAAATCTACCCCACCCATTTTTTGATTATATTGTGAAATTGCATGTGGGCATGTAATATTCTGATAAAGCTTGGCTTTCTTATCCCATCGTTTAACTGTTGTTATTGGAGTAGATCCGGCAATGGATGAAAGCGCGGTTACACATTTTGTGTCTTTCCATTTTATAGCAGTTATCGCATTGGTCCCGTTATTACATACAAAGTCTTGGCTTTCACCACGTTGCATTTATCGGTCATTTTTAAATTTAATATTTTTTAGCCGATTTAACATAATGGTTTCTAAAATGTAGACGAAAAATTATACATGCAAAATCGAAATAATTAAAATAAATATATTTACCGGTTGCGCGATACCCCAACTCCAGTAACTTAAATAAAAGTGGTACTGTGGTAAAGTACCGATCAAAAAAGATGAAACTGTTTTTTGGGAGTGTCTTAACCAGATGCAAGACTACGGCAGGTCCTAAGCCCAAGCTCCGATCGCCAAAATTGGTCCTATCCCCTTGATATATTTCAAAGTCTACTACCAGTCCTGCAGACGTTGTAGCAATAAAATTTTTTAAGCCAACTGGCTGTGGCTTATTTTTTACATACTGCCTTGCTGGGCATCGGCCGGTGTATAGGGAATCATTTGCTCATCTATCGAATAATAATAGATTTTTCGAGGGAGCGCTCTGCATCGGTTCCTCACGGTTTTAATTAAAGGGTCGATCTTCCAAAATAAGTTGGTGGAATCGGTCGAACTTTCATTCATGTTCACGTAATGTAGAGAATTTCGTAGCGTTTTAAACCGGTTTCTCGACATTGTTGTTGACACAATTTCGAAGCGAAATCCATTCCTCCAATACATTTCGACACGAGGGTAACCTATGCACCCCATAATTAAACAAATGCCGTACAACTTTTTTATCTCTTGCGCCGTAGTCTTAAGTTCAGCACCGCGCATTTTAAGATGGTAAATATTTGTATTAGCGGCTTCAATAAAATGTTGGTCGGGAAAGTACGCATCAAAATACTCCAAAGGCGATTTTATATGATTGGTCGTCTCATTTTCATTAATTTCCAAATGATGTGGATCTAATTGGGCGGGAAGCCAGGTATAATTTGATGAGGTAGATTGATTGTTAGTTTGATTTGAGGACTTCTCGTTCATTTCCTGGTCCGTATCCCAGCCATCAGAATCATCTTCCTCAGCGTTGTTCCCAATCTGTATTATATTTTCCTCTAGAACGACATCATCTCCAGAATCAGAATCAGAATCTTCAAGAATTTTTTGAAGATCTGCGTCACTTACTTGCCACTCCCCGTTTTTATACACAACTAAAAATAAAAAATTAAATATCAATTGTCGTTCAACATACACAATTGTGTGTGTCAATTTTCCAAAGCCTTTTGTGATTTAAATGCGTAACTAATTAATTTCTCACTTTCATTTATGGAAAAATGCATGTTTAATTATTAACTCTAAATAAAAATATTTAATAAAAAACTTTAATTTTATATTATTATTCACTTACTTTTATATGGATCGCTCATCATGAAAATACACACTTTTTTAGGTTAAAAATCACAAGTCAAACGTTATTTTCAATTTTTTTAATTTGGCGTTTACATTACACAATTTATTTTACTAATAGATGGAGCCAGAATTAATAAAAAATTAATTATACGAAGTGAGCATTAATTGTTTAAAAAAGTGTTGTTCGTACCTACACATTTGTGTCGGTCGGTTCTTGAATAACCCTAAAAAAAAAAATGATTTGTGATGTTCAACCGGCCACACAAATGTGTTAGTTGGATTTTTGTTCTGATACAGTTTTAGATAGCAAACATATTTTGTTTGTTTTAAATTTACTTACACTTTTGTGCGAGTTGGACTAACGTTATTATGAAAATATTTTTTTATGTGGACAGGAAAGGGGTATAAAATCAGCCTTTAGAGTTTTATGTCTGGAGATGTATTGCATTGATGTGATTTGCTAATAGCTATCGTAGGAAAAAAATTCATTTCAAGTTTCCCATGGGAAATCTCGAAAAATTCGATTTTCCAAAATTTTAAATCCCGAGATTTCCCACCGGAAACTTGAACTGAATTTTTTTCCTGCGATAGCTATTGAGTAATCACATCAATTGAATTCATCTCCAGACATAGCACTCTAGAGGCTGATTTTATACAAATTTTGTAATCATTTTTGGAAAATCGAATTTTCCGAGATTTCCCACAGGAAACTTGAACTGATTTTTTTCCTTCGATAGCTAATGACAAGTTACATTAATGCAATCCATCTCCAGACATAACACTCTAGAGGCTGATTTTATTTATCGATTTCTTACTTTCGGCTGGAAGCTTTTTTGATTTTTGCGAGATTTCCCACGGGAAATTAGAACTGAATTTTTTCCTGCGATAGATATTGAGTAATCAGATCAATTGAATCCATCTCCAGACACAGCACTCTAGAGGCTGATTTTACACAATTTTTGTAGAAAATTTTGGAAAATAGAATTTTCCGAGATTTCATAGTTGAAACTTGAACTGAATTTTTTTTCCTGCGATAGCTAATGACAAGTTACATCAATGCGATCCATCTCCAGACATAACAATTTAGAGGCTGATTTTATTTATCGATTTCTTACTTTCGGCTGGAAACTTTTTTGAATTTTCCGAGATTTCCCACGAAAAACTTGAACTGAATTTTTTTCCTACGATAGCTATTGATAAGTCACACCAATGCAATCCATCTCCAGACATAACACTCTAGAGGCTGATTTTATACAAATTTTCTAATAATTTTTAGAAAATCGAATTTTCCGAGATTTCCCACGGGAAACTTGAACTGAATTTCTTTCCTGCGATAGCTATTAATAAGTCACATCAATGCAATCCAGCTTTAGACATAACACTCTAGAAACTGATTTACATAATCTGCATTATCGACATTTCATTTTCGGCTGGAAAATTTCGGCTAACTTTAACAGGGTGCATATTTTCAACATCAGAGTCGTCATCGGCCTTAACTGAATCAATTGCACAATAACATATTTTATTTGAAATAAGTTTTTGAAGAACATTATCATTTATTAATCGAACATGGTTATTTTTCGAACACAAAATTGCACGGTTTGATATACATGCAAAATCATTTGTAGTAAATGATGAACCAAAAATATCTGTAATAAGATCATCGGAAATATAACCTGAAAGTAATGGAATAGAGTATTGTGATTTTTTAGTGTGTGAGTTATCAAAATTATTCACATCACCAACGTTCAAAACCCAACTGCTAAAATGTGGATCACTTATTGCTCTCATGTTTGTACTTAAGCTTAATACTTTAAAGTGATGCCACAAATGGGACTTTTTAACAGTCGCATTTATAATTGACGCACGATTTACTCTTCTAACAACAGGTAACACTTGCCGAAAATCTCCGCCTAAGACCATTACCTTTCCACCAAACGGTAAATCATTTTTCATTTAATCGCGAAATATTAAGTCCACAATTTCAAGTGCTATGCCTGAAGCCATTGGAGCTTCATCCCAAATTATGCAATCAACAGATGACTAAAAAGTCACGTTTTTTTACGAGTAAGTTGTGGGAATTTCATGGCAGTGAAATGTTATTCCTTTGGATAAAAGAGTTGCTGCTATTCCTGTCCATGCAACACATAATACATTTTTATTTTCTGCATCGAGTTTTTGAATTAACGCTCGGTATAAAAATGTTTTTCCACTTCCACCAGGTCCATCTAAATAAAAACACTTTTGAGAAATTCGATTATATAAGTTTCGATTATCATTGTTGAGTAATACCCACAGATTAGCTGTTCAGTTGTTGTTATAATAGGAGCAAAATTTATGTTTTGATTTAAGATTTTTGTTGCATTAGGAAGTGGTAAATTGAAATATGCTCTTTTAATTGAAATCCGCAATGAGCCAAAGCTTAATTTTCAGTCATATCTTGATTAATAAAGGCTTCCAGAAGATTGTTCTTAAAATCATTAAAAAGTTGAATAGGATCTGATGGATTGCAATAACACAGTATAGTAACAAATAATGATCGCAACGATTTTGGCAACATATGAGTGTTAGCTTCTGATAAGCAATTATGCCACTCAACGCTATCATTAATTAGGTCTTGTGCCTTAGCTGCTTCTTTAAATGTTGGGAATACACAATTATTAAAAGTTTTCGAAAGATGTAGCCTCAGAGCCCTTCAGTTTAAGAAGTAGTAGCCGTAAATGATACAACTCAACATTTTTTGGAGAAACTGAAATGATTCTACCGATAGCTTTTTCCCCAAAGTGTGAATTTGGAGAGCGTATTTGCATAACGCATCGGAATACCCTGATACAATAAGTTATGAGCGAAAAGGTCTGTAAAATTTAATTCAAAAAATACGGTTAAAGTTGTGATCCTAACAGACTCTCTTCTTAAAGCATTTTCAATATTATCTTCGGTGAAAAATATTGATTGACCATCTTGTAAATGAACAGATAGTGTAACAACATTATGTGATTGGCCATGAATTGGAAGCTCCTGGATGTGGTAAGCAGCTTCCTGCGTACTAATATATCGACAATTCAGGTATTGATTTATTTCATCATAATCTATAACATTGCTTGTATTGTTAGCAGAATCAACCGCAACTCCAATTTTTGCGCAGTCTTGACCCTTTGTTATGTATTTGTGTATATACTTTATTGCTTTGACTGTTGAGCAAAGTTCAACGTTTATATGAGCATTATATTTAAGACTCAGGAAAGGATTATAAGGAACAACAAACCCATTATCTATTACAATGTTCGATCGTGATCTGGGTTGGTTTTCTAAATTAGTAGGAGGGCGTCGCCTATATTTTGGATAATTATCTACGGAAATGTCAGTCTCACTGCAGTAACTTTTTGGGAATTGTTTTGAACATTTTCCGTCAACCATGCAAACACAATTTCTGTTCAATTCTTCACATGGACCATTAATATTTTGTTTTATAATTATTTCATAAGGTCGTAGTTGTTCATTCGGATTTGGAATTTCAGCGCAAATTATGTTATTAATGTGCATATGGTAGACAATGTGCGTGCGGTAAACCACGTTTTTGATGTTCAATTGTATAAACGTACGAAACAACAGTTCCAAATATCTGCTTTTTAACAATATCATCTAAAAGTACTTTTAGCTTTAAATTAAAGCTCGTGTAACTATATCCGGGCGGTCTGGAGGATTTTGAAAAGTTTTAAGTTCTTCTTTAATTTCTGTCCACGATGGATTACACGTGAATGTAATAAATAAATCAGGACGACCAAATTTGCGAACCATTGCCATATTATCTTGATATAATTTTGCCATAAACCGTGACCCGCCAGTAAATGAAGAGGGTACTATATACAAATTACCTACACTAACATTTCTATTTTGGGCTAAGTTATTGACATAATCTAAAAGACCTTGATAAGATTCCATACGAAGAGGTCGCTGATTGGTTCGTATAAAATTTAATCTATTGGCTTCAACTCTAGCGTAACAATAAACTAAGTATTGCTGAAATAGTTTCCCACCATAATGCAAAGGTTTAAAAACATTGAAACGGACTGCAATTTTATGGGAATAAAATTGTAGTGCTGTAATTTTGTTTGAAACAAAAATCAATGTAACATTATCAGAATTCGTCGGAGAATTGTAAACACGTTGATCATCGTGTAAATTTCGAGTAAAAATTATTGATACTTTATTTATAGGACGACCATTTAGTGTAGCATCCTCAACTTTATTTTGATAAACATATCTAAGTTTCTTGTAAGACATAGCATAAGGAAAATTTTGTAGAACGGTAGAAACGGTTGTCATTATTTCACGATTGCAAGATGCATTACCTGGATTATTCATACGAATATTAACAGCAGTATCCAAGTCATAGATAAATAACTCTGCGTAAGCAATTTTTCTATAGCGGTCGTAGTAGTCTGCTGAATTTAAGGAGAGGTCAATAGGAATATTTTCAACTGATCGATGATACACTTCACCTGATATTTTAAAACAATAAACGCTTCCTGGCGTGTTATGTATTTTAGCACCCATAAAAGAAAATGCATTGGCATTATTGAATTGATGAATAAATTGTCGAAAATTCTTACTTTTATTATCAGTTCTAACAAACAAATTTTTTAATTCAACGGGAAAATTTTCGTCTCCTGTTAGTAAGTGTGATAATTTCGCAATATGACAACAATTGCTTTTAGATTCGATGCTAAAGAAAAGAGCACCGCAGTGACTATATTGGACAGACAATGATCCTAAGCAAAGGGTTTCTGGTACAGTAAAATTATCACTACCACGAACAGCGCCCCTAAATAGTGATTGCCGTCTACGATTACTTTGAACAACTGCGTTTCTGTTATCTATTCGACGCTGATTTAGTATTTCGCGATTATTTTTGCGACGTTCCATTGAACGCATGCGTAATTGTTCGCGATTATTTGTGCGCTTATTGAAAAGAAGGGGCGCTACAAAGTTATAAAATCTTCTGCAACTTTCCTTTCTTGTAAAAGGCACTTGAAAAAAACCTCTAAAACGCAACCCAATGCATTTGACTTGTCTTATTTGTTAAAAACCACTACGAGAGAAAAATAATTTTAACACTTTTAAATGTACAAATTTCGAATATTTAAAATACCAGATTTAAGAAACAGCGGGAAACTATGATCTCTTTGACGTTTGAAATGTATAATTTTGATAGCGGCTTTTTGCATCTTAATAATTGGTAAAAGATTGGTGAAATATAGACCACCCCAAACACTAAAGAAAAATTTAATGATTTTAAAAAGCTTTTACGACAGACAGACCGAAGAATATATAATTTTCTTAAAGCGAAATGCAACTTAGTTTTTACCTGTTTTATGCGATCAACCAATTTTAACTTGCTGTCAATCACCACACCTAGGTATTTAAACTGGTTCACTTTATCAAATTCATATATTTTATTTTGCGATTGCAAAATTAAATTTGACAAAATTTTGCAAAAATTTAAAATCGTTGTTTTCGGCTTCTAATTTTTTGCAGCTTCTTTTAAAATGTTTATGTGCTGCACATATATATATTTCAAGTGAATCGTTAGTTTTATTATTTTTAAGGTCTAAAATGTTGTAATATAATTTGGCAACTCATTTTTTACTGTGAGATCTTTGAAATATATTTTTTAAACCGGCCCCCGATTCTAGAATCCGATTTATTGCTGGAATTAAAGAAATTCATCTAGTCGGACAGTGTTTGATTAGCTTCCTTAACTCGAGATTACAATAATTCTGAAAAAAAAAAATTGTTTTTCCCGTCTTCTTGCTGATTTAGTAAAACGTTCATGAATAAAATTTTCGAAACCAAATGACAGCTTATGGTATGTAAACAACGTTTCAAACAATTATGGACGACAATAATAATTCTCTTTTAAAACAAACGGATTAAACAATTTCAAGTTTGGATACAGAGAATTTTTGTTTCCGAAATTAGCATTTGTATTGCCCACGCTGAGCGGTTTTAAGAAAATCTTCAAGTTTATTTTCAATTTTATTCTCGATCATGTAATATTGTAAATAGGAAAACATTTTCTATAATTTTGATTCGACCTTTAATAACAAATTTTGTTAGAAATTATTTTATTCATAACATCTATCATTTCTTTAGGAGCCAATCATTCTGTCACAATCGCCTCAACTTTGGTTCTGCGACAATTCACTTTATTTCCAATTCTGATGTCGAAATGTTTAGCTTTCCACAGGTACTGCTGTTGTATTTCTTAATCAATTCTATCTTATGCCTATTTTCTTATGCCCGTTTTATGCTATCTGATTACATCTTTTTGATACGAGCATTTTAAGGGTAGGATTAAATATTTGATTTTTCAATATCGCTGTCGTATCGTTTATCACGCCAAATAATAGTAAAATTTTAATATTACTTTTACAAACACTAAACGGCTGAATTGCTTACTACAATTGTCATTTCAAAAGAGTTTTTGTCATGAAATATTTTCAAGTGATCAAGGCCACAAGTGTGTTCACAAACTTTACATTGTAACAATATTGTAACGAAAAATCGTTCATAAACTAACATTGTAATTTTCTAGCCTGCTAAATACTGTCTTTTTGGCTGTCATTGTTGCAATATCGTAACAATGTGGGTTCGTAAACGTTTTCTTCGTATTCTTGCAATTTACCGAAAAAAGTCGCCGATCATTTTGTTATAAAGCAATTTAAATTTTCGACTCAAATGACGTATTTCATTAGAAAATCACAGGTGAGTTTTTCGGATGAGTTTCAAGAATATGGGCCCAGGGCCCGTATTTTGCCCACAGCGAGTCGCTCTTTTTCAGCGAATTTTAAGTAAAGGCGAGGAAAAGCGGTTTTGCACTATGCGAGTTGACACTCGCTCTCAAGTTTATGTTTTAGCATATACAGATTATAGGTAATTAAAAAATAAATTGAAATTTGCTGTCACATACATATCTTATGAATATTATGTATTAGTAAAATTATTGTTTTAATTATATAATGTTGTTACTTGAACAATAGCGCCACGAATCTGTCATTGTTTATTTAAAGCTGCAAAAGGCAATTATTATTGGATTAGAAATAATTTCATAATGGTCTGATAAAAAATGCAGAATTTTAATTGACTGTTAATGTTATTGCAAATGTTTTCGCGGTAACACTTGCACTAAGTCGGATCCTACAAACAGAAAATTTTGACTTAGCAACGGATGGTAACGTACACAGTGTTTTATCCGAAAGCAATTCTGTGTTTGAGCAAATTGACGAGCGGTTTAGGCACAAAGAAATTGTTTTGCAGTTTCAAATGCATTTTGCCGAATACAGAATCTAGATATAATCAACAAATTGAAGAAGCACCAACAATTTTATTTATGAAATATGCACCTCTTTTAAATTGTACAGTGAAAGAAGGCTTAGGAGAATTGCAGTTGTGGTGGAAACATATTTCGCAATTAAAAGTTTGCCTAATAAATCGAATGATCGCTCTTAATTCCTGTGGCAAAAATATGTTCCCCTACGTTCGAAAATTAGTCGAAATATTTGTCACATTACCAATTACAACAGAGTGCTTATTTTCGACGTTAAAATTATTGAAGACGTACTCACGTAACCCGGTAAGTGAAGAACAACTTAATGGTTTAGCGATGATGTACATTCATCTAGATTTCAACATTTTAATTGAAGCGGGTTTTGCGAACTAGCCTAATAGCCACGACTGTTGATTTTAAATTGTAACGTCTACGGTAATTAACAAATTTATTGTTGCCTAAATTTATTTTTTGCTTTTCCTTTAAACTTCCCCCCCCCCCCCCTTAATGAATTTCTGGGTACGCTACTGATTATAATAGGAATTATTTAATATAATGTTTATTTTATGATTAACCAGCTTCCAGGTGTTAATATGATTAAGAAAAAGTCAATCATCTCATCACGAAAAATTCCCAATATTTTTCTTCGTTTCATTCTCACTCTTCGAAATTCTATATTCATTCCAGCAAATCTGAAAATTTCAAAACAAAGAATGAAGATTGAAATTGAATTCTTAAATTTTGTGAATAATATTTGTTGATTGTTATTAACATTGTAAAAATAACCGCACTGAATATTTTTTTTAATGATAATATTTACCCTGGTAAAGTTAGCCGAAAGTTTCCAGCAGAAAGTAAAATGTCCATAATATGGTTTCCTTACTTATAGTCCGGCTGAAAATACAAAATATTGTGATTTTTAGCCGAAAGTTAACAGGAAACATTGGATGCAGTGAAAGCTTTTGTCAATAGTCGAGGAAAACTTTGTTCCTTTGATAAAATATCGGAAAATGAAAAGATTTCAAAAAATATTTAAAAATTGTCTTTATTTCATTTGTCATTAGGTATCACTGGGCAAAAAAATCTTATTAAGTTTCCCGTGAGAAATTTAGGAAAATTTGATCTTCCAAAGATCATTAGAAACTTTGTATAAAATCAGCCTCCTAGAGTGGTGTGCCTGGAGATGTATAAATTTGGCGTGACTAATCAGTCGTGTGTTCCTGCGATAGCAGAAAAAAGATTCAGTTCAAATTTGCCGTGGGAAAATTCGATTTTCCAAAAATTATTTGAAAATTTGTATAAAATCAGCCACTAGAGTGTTATATCTGAAGATCTATTCATAGCACGAAAACATTCAGTTCAAGCCTCCGGCGGTAAATTTGGCAAAATTCGATTTCCTAAGGACTGATTTTATACAAATTTTCAATCTATGTTTGGAAATAGAATTTTATAAGATTTCCCACAGGAAACTTCAACTAAATTTTGTTCCTGTGATAATGTTTGACAAATTAGATAAAAACAATCAATCTTAGGACATAACACTCTTGAGGCTGATTTTATACAAATTTTCTAATATTTTTTGGAAAATTGAATTATCGCAGTTTTCTCACGGGAAACTTCAACTGAAATTTTCTCCTGCTATAGCTATTAACAAATCAAATAAATGTAATCTATCTCCATACATAACACTCTAGAGGCTGATTTTATAACAATTTTAATTGAGCGATTTTAAAGCGACAAAAGTCTTCAATGATATCCATGCATTTATTTGTAATTTTCGACTGGGTTAGCACAATCTGCATTATCGATTTGTTACTTTCGGGTTAAATTCGTTGGCGTAATTCGTTGTATTTCATGCTTTCATCAGGTGTTTCGTTGGACGCTGTTCTCTCGACGGTGTAAATTGTACAATCTTACACGACATGATATACTGAAAGAGCATGTTAATAGGCGATGAACGTTGAAGCGTTTTTCATTATTGGTTGTGTTTTGCCATACATTTAGCCAATATTCATTTATTTTTGATGTAAATATTACATTTTTGAGATCCTTACACGTAATTTTCTAGACCGAATTTTTGTTTGTTTTGATTCGCTGTTTCATTTGCGGCTATTCCAGTGTGAGATTCAAGGCAGGAATACGAAATCACTTGACCTTTTTTACAGGCATTGATTACAGTATGAAATATGCCGGTGACGTTTGTAGAGTATGAAAACGACGTACTTGTAGAAGAAAACTTCGTGGTCACTACTTCCGTTGGTAGGTTTAATATGCGTATGTCCATTCTCTTTGGCTGTCCGTTGGCTATCGATTCTCACGTTGAGATATGGTGCCATCATACTGAATTCATGCTCTACTAATATATTTATGGAGCTTTATTTTACCTCTTTTGCATGTTTGCTTTGAATGCATTTGGGTATCGGAGGTGCTAACAGAAAAGTTTATTGAATTGGTGGTGCGAAGTTTACATTTTGGTAGGAGATGGCCATCTCAATCATTACCTAAGACGTGGGCTCCAATGTGTTTTTAGTGTAGGGGTTTCCCAAAACAAAAAAATCAGTCCTAATCCTCTTTTCTACGGCTAAGAGCTAATTGATTGGTGCATCTACGGCTTAAGGTCAAATGATTATTCCAGAATATTGAGAGATGTTTATGGCTTCCTAAACTTCTTCTTCAAATAATTCGCTCGAATCCATGCGGCAATATCGACTCCTAGTGAGCGATTCATTGGTCGAAGTAACTTAAAACTTGTCTTAGCAAATCATTCCATTTGTAACAACAGGGGTCAACAGTAAACGTGGAGGCAGCTCTGAAAATATGAGAAACAGCTCTACTATGAATATGCCCCCAGTAGTTGGTTCGGTGAAGCTTTATCCTCTTGCTGATGGTTTCACCAAGCAAGACATCTTTAATTATGATCGTTTCGGGTCTTTGAATGCAACATTTAAGAATGAAAAGAAAAAGAATTCTTTAAGAAAAGGAATTCGTTATTTTCTGAGTCGACCGCGGTTTTCAATGGTAGGGGCGGCTGCCTGTAAGCCATACGTTAGTATAAGGGGAATTACGGTATTATACATATATACATACATACAGGTTATGGCTTCAAAAGGCACTTTTTTACGCTTGATAAATTCTTTCATCTATTTAGTGACTCCGGGTGCCAAATGTGGGCCGAATGATAAAGAGTTCGAATATTTAAGGGTCGAATTAATTTGAACCTAAATATCACATCATATCAACATGGAATGAAAGTGATTTCAGATGGTACTATATGTTTGGGAGCACGATGGAAGATGACGTTGTATCTCAAGTAAGGATGGTTCACTTTTTAGTAGTAACTTCTAATCTTGCTGATTTTAAAGAACTTATTATCTCAGCCAGAATAGGTTCTAAAGTGCTGGTGTCTCAGTATAAGAAGAAGCTGTAGCTTCAGATCTACCATAGTCAGGAAAACTTCGTTCAAGATGTAATTAAACATTCGGCGGAAATTGAGTAGCCTTGTTTGATCCCATTGGTTTTCTTGACTTTTCCCGTACAGATATTAAACCATTTAAAGAGGAGGTGCGTATGTATTGCTGTAAATAGTTAGACATCAAATCCAATCGTCAGTATCAAAGTCTCTGGCTAGGTCAATGTAGATTAAAATGAGGCGGTTACTACTGCGCCATTATTCGTCAAGAATATGACGAATCGTGAACATATAATCCGCAGTGGATTGGTTAGTCAAAAAAATTTAAATGTTCGTCTAACCTATTCAAAGTGTAAGTTACCATATATTTTGTAGCCTGTGTTACATAAAGTAATTTGCCGATATTCGTCGACGGTCTTTGGAAGTGTAATATTTGGTATGGGAACCTGTATGGTTTCGACTCACTCGGAGGGGGCTCGTTGTTTATCCAAGCCTTCTCAATAACGAACTGTAAAACTTTGATGGTAATATTTGGAGCGTGTTTGAGTAATTCAATGGGAATTCCATTCGTACCAGGTGATGTCCCGCTGCGTGGAAATGTGAATACAGTGCACACCTGTGGTTACAAATCATCATGGTTTAAGGGTCAAATTCGCATTTTTCAAGCAAATGTTTTTAAAATTAAGAGCCATTCAAAATAGTATGAGTTTTTTGAATTCGTGCTTTTATAAAAGATTATTATACGGTTGTTTGAAGTTACGGGAATATTACAAAATATTGATTTGATAAGAAATCAAATTTGGAGATTTCGAATTTGAGATAGTACCTAACAGGGCTTATCTCACCTTAAGCCATTATGATTTATGAGCACAGCCATTATTCTTTGCATTACCTCATTAATGCTGCTTAAAAAAATAATTAGGTTTTACACAGTATATTGGAGGGTTTTATAAGTCAAATTGATAGCATTCGCGAGGTCTATGTTCAGAAAAGGCAACATTTAAACACTGCATGACTTTCTGTTATAGGAATTTTATAAATAAGAACCGTTTGCGTAGAAAGTTTGATACAGTCAATAATTAATGGCCAATAGTTCGGGGTTCTACCATTTGAAAGAAAAATGTATGTGTAGTGGACAAAATAGACCGGTACTGATCTTTAGTTTCTCCATCGTACAGTAATGAAAGCTTCAAAGATCTAGGAGAGTATGAGACGGGCGGCTTTGTTGCTGTTGTGAGCCTATAATGATATCGTAGAATACCGTCAGAACCAAATATGTTCTTCATTGATTCAAACACATTCAATGAATTTTTACCCTTGAGTTCATTAATTTTAATCCATTCAGACAAATAATCTATCAATACTAAGAGACGTTCACCCCAAAAATCTAATATACTACTATTTCAAACGAAAATTCCGGAAATGGGCACTGTTGAAGCTCAATTTTCACATCACTATTTTTTTATTACTATAGTTTTATCATGAATCGGAAACTACTGAAAAATTATTTCCTTTTTTAAAAGCTCACACAATGGAGCCGTGAGATCCGTTTCTTTGTATTGTTTTTTTGTCGTTGTTTGGATGTTTATAGTTATAACACTTTCATTAATAAATATGTCCCCTAAATACCTAACACATATTTCGAGATCACCTTTCATTACCAATGCTAAACAGACCCGCTACTAAAATACCATCTATGTAAATTACAATTCCATTAATATTACCGAAAGCACTACTATTATTACATTGAAAATCTTCTGCTGCCACATTTAAACAATGCGGAAGTCTCAATAATCTATAAGTACCTCAAGGTGTACCAAAAGTACAAACGTCACTTGATTTTTCATCTAAAGCGAACTGCCAAAACCCTTCTTTAAGATCTAATACCGTGAAATAAATTTGGTTACTTAGTTGGCCAGCTATTTCATACAGAACTGATGTATATGAAGTTAGCCCAGACTTTCATCCCAGAAAAAAAAATATATATTATCAGGCAACACTAAAATTACAACGTTATCCCAGCCCAACATTATTTCATATGATATAATTTACTCTAGCCCAGAAAATATGTTTTATTTTATTTTATAACATATTTTATGAAAGAAAATCGCAAAAATTAAAATCTGATATTATACAGGAATATATAGAAAAAAACACAAAAAAAAAGGCCTTTAAGATAGAATACTACCGAGATTTAGTCAGGATGTTTTTTTTCCAGAAACATCCCGGTGATCCTAGGGCCAAATCCCATCCAGTTCCATGACATTTTGGCACTATGTTAATTTAAATACTTATAGCGCCAATCTCAACATGCAAATCGTCTTGATATTTTTAATGGAATTAGATAACGTAACGCCAAACCAAATGGCGTACCGATAGTTTCCGGAAAAAAAACATTCCTATCATGCCAGGGCCAAATCTCATCCAGTAGTGTTCTAACTTATATGCCCTTTTCTTTAAAATTCAGTATTTGCTTCTATAATTTCCTGTATAATGTCAAATTTTAATTTTTGCTATTTTCTGTAATAAAATATGTTATAAAATAAAATAAAAATTTTTTTCATGGCTAGAATAAATTATATCTTTTGAAATAATGTTGGGATGGGATAACGTTGTAATTTTAGTGTTGCCTGATGATATTTTTTGTTTTTCCTGGGATGAAAGTCTGGGCTAACTTCACATCGGTCAGAACTAAAGCTGCCCATTTGGTTTTTCGATTATAACCTATTTACTAACTAATTTTTTTTTGGCAATAAGCAATTTTTCAATAATACTATATTTGCTTTATACATAACCTATCTAATGAAATTTTAATTTTATCAACTAATATTTTTAGGAATTCTGTTCAGTGGTTTTAGTTTTCTGTGCTTCTGTGCTTCACGTCATAACCATCATACGCTTCAAATTTTGTAGAGTAATACAATGGAAGAATGCTGCAATCAACTGCCGTATGTAACTTAACTTCAACAATAACATTAATTATTAAACGCGGGACACTTATTTCCATCAAGATTTATAATGTATATTGAACAAATAAGTGTCATACTAAAAATTCCTACATTTATTTTGTTGTTCATATATTTAATTGAATGATGATTCTCATTTGCTTCTAATGATCTTGACGTAGTTGTCACCTTGTTCACATTTTCTCCCTTAAAACTTTCAGTTATGCTCGTTTCAATTATCGACGTCTTCATTGTTTAATTTTATTAATTTGCCTTGCAACTGTTTGTCGTATAAACTCATACTATTCTGTCTTCTAAAACTAATTTCTCTTGTCGCCCAACTCATAATCTGTTAACAATTTGTTTAGCTCTGTCAAAAAATGGTCAAATGATTCTCCCTCGTTCTGAAGAGGGATTCAAATATTTTTTCTCGAGTTATAATGTTTCTTAAACACTTTTAATATTTTCTTGAGGTTCTTCTTGTCTTCTTTTTTGATACTCAACGTGTTATAAAAATCAGTGGCTTCTTCACCGACCACAATTGAAGCGACCATATATATTTCGTCATATTTTCTTTTAAGTTCAGAGATCTGGCTTGTTAAAATTCGATATCTTGGCTTTAATATTTATTTATTATTGTTGTATTTTAATTTTGGCAATTTTTTTTCTCAAATTGTTTAATTTTATTTTTTGTTTTATTACCGGCTGCACTATGTTTTAAGAAGCGTGTTCTTATTAAACGGTTGTGACCTTTAAACCTCTTTTTTAGTAATTGCTTCTTTTATTTTTATATAAACATCAGGTTGGTGTTGGCCTCATTATATAATTCAATTACACAACAATCGACTTCATCGGCTACAAAGAAAAACTGCTGATATCTAGTACATTACCCATTGAGCTGTTACACAGCTTGGGGAATTGAGGCAAGCACGTTGCGAGACTTCATCGATTGGATGTTAGACAATCAGAAGATTAATAGAGATTTTTCATGAAAATTCACAGGCCGAGCCATTCACGGGCAACCAATTCATCCTCAAAACGCCGCTGGTTGGTTCGGTTTCTTGGCCGTGAATGGTAGGTTATCGCGACAAGCTGATCGTGTTCTAAAATAGTAAATAGTCAATGGTGATACACATTTATCGAATTTTATCGAATAATCTTACCTACCAATATTTATCAAATAAATCAAAACATGGTCAAAAAATTCAACAATGATTAGAACTTTTCCTTATTCATAATGATCAAATCAAGCAAGGACGACGACGTAAAGTTTGTTAAATATTCACGTTTTTCTCTGGACCTGTCAAATCAGCGGTTCATTCTTTTTGGTGAAATTTCCATATATAACATTTATCACTATATTTATGGTAAACTTGTTAGATTTCACCTCATCAAAAGTGATACAAGGTTTTTAATTTAGTACCAAGTAAACACTCATTTGGCGTAGAAACCAAACCAATACCACCACCGCTTTCCTTTCCGCCTCCCCAACTGTCAAGTGAATAATAATTTCCAACAATTAGAAACAATCCGATTTATTTAATTTGGATTTACGACACATAAAACTAAATTATAATATTTTTTCCAGAAACATTTCGGGTTCATCGCTTTTACTCAACATTTATAAACAAAAGACTTCAATTTAAGCAAATTTTTAATAATGTCTTTTTTGATAGTTTTAAATTAAGTTCGCATTTAACTTCATATTTCTTCTCTCATACAGTTCTATATATTTATATGGATGATCACATCGCATCATATAATTGAAACATAATCCTAAATTCTGAACTCCATATAATGTCACCCCAAGATAATTAATAGTTATCGCCTTAAATTTTTGTTTTAAATATAATATTCCAAAATGTTGCACGATAATGAGCATCACAAATCAGCCACGTCCGAAATATATGTTTATTGTATACATATTTATATTAAAAAAAAAAAAAAAAAAAAATGAAACATAATAAAAAAAAATGTTCCACATTTTCAGGTTTTGTCTTTTTGGTTTTACGATCAAATGTAAATCAAACAACTAATTAGATGTCCAAATTTTTAATATTTATCATTTTTCAACCAATTTTATGATAATTTCAATGAATTCCAAATATTTTTCTATATGTTTGGGAATCGTTTCTTGTAAGGTGGAGGAAATTTTTATTGTTGTTGTTTTTTTTGGGACACAAAATGATTAAATTATTCAAATTATATTGATTGTAATATTTTAAAGTGAGATCAAGATTATTTCTTGATTGTTATCATTAATTTTATAAATACACAAACAAAAAAAACACAAAAAAAAATACAGAACATGAAGAAAAGACTCAAAACATGATCACTAATGGGCTAATGAATATTCATAAATTAACTGACAGAAGACATATGTTATCGATTATTTTTATTTGTTTGGTTTTGTTCAATTTAAATGAGTCTAAAATAAAAAATAATTCGAATCCTTATCTTAACCTCCATATTGAATTACATCATCACTCGTATTTACTTCACTAATTAAGTTTTTTTTTTTTCTAATTTGAGTGTTTTTATATAAAAAAAAAAAAAAAAAAATTGATGAATGGATTTCTGTTTTGTGCTCCATGACAGCTAATTGGGCTGATCTTTGGTAATTAATTATATGATTTATGGAAATAGAATCCACCTTGTATTACCACCTATTCTTGTTTATATTCAATCAATCATATCGCCAAAGTGGTTGAAAAAAGATTAAATGCAGGCACCACCTCTAAGTCACGACTCTGTTTGAGTGAAAATAAAATTAATTTTATTTATTTTTCTATATTTTGTTTGGTTAACAATTTGCAGATTAAATTTGTAATTAATCTATGAAATGACCGCTTACATACGTATACGTATACAATATAAACGTTTTACGAACAATTTTGACATAATTATTGCTCCAAATTTGTCACAGCATCCCAAAATCGCCACAAAGTTTATTGTCTCGCTCGCCAAAAGTGTAGGACTATTTTAATATTTCCATTTTTATGGGATATTTTTCTGTTTTGGTCATGTACGATATACGAATTCCTTCTTCTTCCTCTTGTGATCTTCGCCTTATCATTCTGTTTTTCTTATATATAATACGAGTAGATATACATATACAATTTGGTTTCTTGTACATAAAAAACAAAAAATTGTCGTGCGATTGAATTTCAATTGAAGCAAAAAAAAAAAAATTATTATTACTGTTTTTACCATTTCAGATTCTGTTTATGGATTTTTCACTCATAAATTCAAGAAGTCACTAACATGAAGAAAATTATGTTAATGTTAATGCTAATAAAAAAATAAAAAAAAATAATAAAAAACAAAAACAGAGCCAACAAAGAAATTGTAATTTTATGGTAATTGATATTCGTTTCAATAAGTTGGTGCTTCTTTATAGTTCTCGATGTTCATCTTCTTTTTCTCATCTACTACTAAACAAAATTAAAAAAAAAAAAAAAAATCGAAAACTACAAATTACCGTCAAATTCTCCGCCAACACAAAAAATTCCAAACAATACCAAAAAAAAAGACATTTATCAATCGATCAATGTAAAAAATTTGTTTTAATGTAATGTGAGAAAAGATAAGATACGATCCAAAATCAAAAATATCTAGCACATACAACATAAAAATAATGTCTTGAAAAGTGGCTGCTTGTTAAAATCTACTTTGAATTAATTAGCCAAATTTTTGGTGAAGTCTTTTGCTCATTTAATTTATGATTTTTGGATTAAAATTTAATGAGAGACAAAAAACACACAAAAATTGTTATAATGGCTTGTCGTATTTATTAAATTTTACATACAACAAAATTTTAATAAACAAACAAAATTTATATTGGCTTCTATCCAATATATTAGATAAAAATGTAAATTAGATTATTATAGAGGTTGAACGTTCTGTTTTTGCTAATTTGCTAATATCGTTTAAATTTTATTGTTGTCTTTTTTCGTGTGCAGATCGACATCTTGTCCTGATTATTAAGATGACCTGATATGCACCATCTTGTTTGAAATTAACTAAATACCTAACAACGACACTAATGTTAGGTAATTTTTTAAGATACTTTCTGATACAAATCACTTGTGAAATGTTTTTTTTTTTTTTTTGTTTTTAATTTATTTTGATTTATTTTGACATGAGGTTGTATTACATACAATATATAAATCAAATAAACTTAATGTGAATTTGTGAAATTTTTGAAAATTCATCATACTTTATACTGATTAACTTACTTAAAATATAAGTTATAGAATGGAGGAAATAAAGTTGTTTTACCAACTACCAATAGTTAGGATTTCCAACGAAGTATCGATGCAAGAGTACGCAACAGTAACGAAAAATTAAAAATTGTAACTCATTATTGTAGTGTTCGGAATATTTAAAAATAGTGGTTTTGGCAAACAATTGGCAGATAGATGGCATTAGAGGTCTCCAAAGAATAAATCTATCAAATTCCGTTATCGATTTTCCTTTTTATTTTGTCGGTGATGGTGTTTTCTCATTGAAACGTAATTTAATGCGCCCATTTAATAAAAAACTCTCATGCGCAAGAATACGCATATCGAAAATAGTTTCGGTATACTCGCCAACAGGTGGCGAATTCTTAGCACTACATTAAATCTACATCCAAAAAATTAGGAGAAAATTATACCTGGCCACCGTCGCCATGCATAATTGCATGCATTTTTTTTGGATTATGATGCAGATATTTTCGCTTGTTTAGCTGGTGTGGATGTTTGAATTACGTCATTTAAAAGAGCTTTCATATAAGCCGCAACTGTTGCTACTTTCTTTATGATAATTTCCAATTGTGCTGTAAATATGAACAATTTGAGTGATTTGAACCTACCTAGGAACCCATCAAATCGAAGTAGTTCCACTTCTTTTTTGTACATCAACATCATCCGGGTCGGGTGGAGTGAAGTCGCAAACTTTTCCATCGAGTTTTACATTCATTTTCTGAAATATTTAAGGATTTAATTAAAAATATTGACCTGTCGATTTCAGGTTAAAAGCAATTATTTTTGCCAAATTTTTGTTTTTGTATCGGTCCTTCAATAATTTAAATGCATTAAATCATAAATGATTGATTTTTCTCTTACAAGTTCTATTAAATTTTACTCAAATGACATGATTATGATATACATAGTGTATGCAACAAAGCGATTTTTACTGTAGTTTGCTTTTAAGAGGGCGAAAACTTAGGTCATGAAAAAATTGACAGCCAAAAATTTGTAACTAACACGAATAGATCTGTGTGAATGTGACGAAGAAAAAATTTGTAAGGGATTTTGGCTGTATAAGTAAAATTCGCTAATGCAACCTGCACAAGTACAATCTGAATGTATAGAAATGTTATGCTGAGAAGATTGAATTTTATCATAATCTCATCAGCTCGAAACTGGATTAAATTCTCTAACAATTTTCGGAAATATTAACTTCAAATAATTAATTCAAATTAAAATAAAAAATTGTTAATTGTGAAATCTTGATTGTAAATAATAAGATTTACAAAAAACAAATTTGACCATTAAAAAGTAGATAACATTTATTTACAATCTCACTATTCCAAAGTTCTAAACGCTTACGATTTAACTAAGTTTCAAGCGTCTGAAAAAAGGCTACTAAAAATATTTAGGTGATCCTTTACATTTTTTTTGAGGAGGTTGCAACTTCTAATTTTCCGTGTAATGAGCAAATTCGAAAATTTTGGAACTGGTTCACCAACTTTAAATACAGAATTTTTAATTCCTAATTTTTGATAATAAACCCTAACAAAAGGGTAAAGAAACTTAAAATTTTTGATTTGTATTAAATTTAACAAGTTGGCATTTAAAATTATTAATTGAGTTAATGGTCCAGCAGAGGTACAGTTTATAAGGCAAATAAATTGGTAAATTTTTTCCCCCTTCATTGAATTTGATGAATATTTCTGCAAGTAGATTAAGAATTCGACGAGTCCCTAGATCGGCCGGATGTTGAAATGGTTGAAAAAATTGTATAAGAACACTTTTAACTCGGTTGTTTTGGATTTTAGGAAAAAATCTGGAAAAGTAAAATTATTCCACGGAAAACATCCTTTCGTATACATAATTGGTTATCTAATTCTTCCTTTTAATTATTGTTTGAATTTTTATTATACAAATATTATCATAATTCCTTTATATTACTTTTCAAATCTATAGCTTTAAAAATATTTTTTAACTTTAAGACAGAAACAATCGGTTTATTTTCCCACAGTTTCTTCCTAGTCCCTTATCGATTTAATTTAAAATAAGTTGAGTTTTCTGATCAAAATCTAATTTTAAATAATAGTACCAGGCATGCCGATAACAAATTTCCCATAGAACAATTTTGCCGTGTTCAAGTGTTTTCTAAAATGTAAACTAACGTAGTTATTTGTGAAAATGCGACCACGACCCCCTAAAAGGGATGAACAATCATCATCGAGTTATCGAATTTTTAATCTAATAGGAAAAATAATCGATTAAATAAATAAAAACTTCTGTCCAAATTTTGTCTTTCAAAAGCCTGATTTTTGTCTAGATCGGCTGGATTCTTATCTCGAATTTCTTTGTTCAAAATAAAAATATTAAATAACCAACTATGCCCCGTAGAACAACTTTGTCGCATGACATTTTTTAATAAAATGCAATATTACCGAGTTATTTGTGAAAACGTGACCGTGGCCCCTTCCTCATTCGTCCGGCCTCATGACTATTAGGAAACACAAAGAAATTTGAAACTAAAAATCTTAAAGCGATATCTTATCGTCCAGATTCTGACTTTGACAATTTTATATTTTCTAAGTTGTTTTTGCGTATTTAATAAAAATTCAGTTGGAAACGCGGAGAAAATACTATACAACATAAGTTTTATGACCTTAGAATCGGGCTCAATTTAAAATACATTTTGGCATGAGGGGGAGACCCAATTCTTTATCAACATTTATTTTGATTTTTTGGACACTCAGAAGTTTACATTTTAATTCTTCCTGGATTTGGAATAATTTCTCATGTAATTAGTCAAGAAAGAGGGAAAATGGAAACTTTTGGGGCATTAGGTATAATTTATTCTATATTAGCTATTGGTCTATTAGGATTCATTGTATGAGCTCATCATATATTTACAGTAGGAAAATATGTAGTGTACCAACTGGAATTAAAATTTTTAGTTGACTAGCAACTTTACATGGAGCTTCTTAAGAATAAAATTAGCCAATTTTATAAATTTTCAAATGGTTTCCAAAATTTTAAAACTTTTGAGAGATCTTGATGACTTTTTAGGGTTAGTAAGATTATTTCGAAAAACTTACTAGTGAAATAGTAATGAAAAAGAAAATCTTAAACAAAATGTTGAAATAACAAATTGCATGGAATCTCAGAAATCTGAAAAATATTCAAATGAATTGTTTTGAATGGCGACGGAATTTTGAGATAATTTTTTGATTGTTAAAACATTAACATTCAGATTATTTCATTGCCGTTATAGATTTAAAATAACCATAATTTTTTAATCATCTTTAATTTTTTTTTTGCTTTAATTAGGAAGATTTTGTTTTATTTCTCCGAATATATTTTAGGTTTTGAAATCCCTGATCAAAATAATTAACTCCTGAGGCGGTAACTTTCCCATAGAATGTCAATTGCATAATAATTTATTTACAAGTCGCGGTCATAACGAGTCACATTTTACAATAACTTGAACCTAAATTGGGACGACCCCACCCGCCAAAGCAATTTGAAATAAATATTTATATCTCTACTCATCCAACCCGTCTCTTGTAGGCAGTAAAATTTTTTCAGAATTGCAAAATCAAACACAAGGTCTTCGGCCTTTCATTATAATTGCCGTCAAGTTTGGGCTTGAGGGGAAAAGAAGGGTAGACGATTGCACAAATTATGAAACCAAAGTGTCGCTCATCTCAAATTCTAATCAATAAGAAACGCAATGATATGACCCTTATTCCCACTCTTTAAAAGATTAATTAAATTCCCTTCTATCGTTCATCTCAATAAATTTCTCAACATTAAATTTTAATTTTTAAGAATTGTCAGTTAACAAGGGTTGCTACTTATTCCGGTGGTTATTTTTTTTTTTTTAATTAAAATTAAAATTATTAATTTTAACACTAAACTAAAACTAAAAGTTTTGAGGAGAGCGGATAGCTAATGGATTTATGGTCCTTTAAAAGCTAATCAGCTCTCCTCTAAACCAAAAATTAGACAGAAATAATGAACAAGATATAAGATAATAAGATAACAATTTAGTAATAAACTGAAAGTTAAATATATAATAAAAAAAAATAAAAAAAAATAAAAATTATAAAATAATGAAAATAAAATAATAAAATAAAATAAGGTGAATAAACTAATTAAAAGATACAGATAATATGTCGCGTTAAAGATAATCTTCGACCCGTTCAGCCAAATACGCGTTTAAAGTTTTCTTGAAATTGTGAACATTCACAGATCTAGTAATAACAGTCGGTAAATGGTTATATATATACATATGGACCAAAGTACGATATGGATTTTCTACCAAATTCAGTTTTGATTTTATAACATTTTAAAAGATTAGAACGACGGGTTGTATGGCTATGATTTACATACTGAAACTCAATGTTTGATAGCGTTGACGATAACCGCAAACATTTATACATATATAGTGAAACATGAAATTGGAATAATGCGTTTATTGGCAGGATTCATTCATTTACATTCTTATACAGCTCGATGGAGGGAAACAAGTAAGCCTATAGATAGCTTTGCAGCTTTTGTTTTGTAAAATTTGCAACCTTTTTATCTTTGATTTTCCAATATGACCAAAACAAGCAATCGCAAAATAGAATCTTGTGTGAATAAATCATTTTTAGAATATGTTGTGGAACAAAGGAAGCAAGCTTCTTAATCAAATAAATAAACGGACTGACTTTTAAACTCAACGTATGAATGTGTTCATTCCAAGACATATGCTTATCAAGTAAAACTCCAAGATATTTGAGTTTATCAACTCCCTCGATAATACCATTTGAAACTTGCAAGGGTTGCAAATCACAATGAGGGAGGAATGGGGATTGAAAGATAATAAATTTGGTTTTGTTGTGGTTTACAGATATTTTATTTACATTGAAATATTCTATAAGTACAGCAACGTCGTTTTCCATGTGTGTCATGGCTTGGGAGCAATCTTTGGAATTATAGAATATTGCGGTATCATCAGCAAACATTCTAATTTTCCCAGCCAGAGGTAGGTGTGATATATCATTTATGAAAATCAGAAATAGAATAGGGCCAAGTACACTACCCTGAGGGACGCCGCAATTAATAGTTAAAGTGCTACTAATTACACCATCTAAAGCCACAAATTGTTTACGATTTTGAAGATAACTCATCAAAAGATTATAAGCCAAGCCCCGAAAGCCATAGCAATACAACTTATTTAGAAGTAGACGATGATCAATGCAATCAAACGCTTTATGCAGATCTACAAATAGACCACATATATACTCCTGATTATCAAAAGCTCGGTAAATCAGATCAGTAATCTCAATTAAAGCGGTATCTGTGCCAGACCCCTGTCTAAAACCATATTGATGACAGTAAAAAAAATCTAAAGCGTTTAGATATTCAGTCAAGCGAGTTGCAATTAATATTTTTTTTTTTTTTTTTTTTTTTTTTATTTTTTTTTTTGATTGTTATTCGATTTAAAGGCTGCAGTAGCAAAAATTCCGTTGTTAATGTTACAAATATGTACAAGAGTCCCCCGCTTTATGGTCAGTATATTCTTCATAAAATGTCCGTAAAACGAAAATCCGAAAGTAAAAAGCCGATAATACAAATTGCGTTATTTACGTTACAGCCGAAATAAAATTATAGTGGTTATCAGCTGAAAGTAAACAGAATACATAGATTGAAATAGAAAACTTGTTCCACCTACTCTGGGAAAATATTGGAAAATCAGAAGAATCCAAAAATTTGGAATATAATCTGACTCTAGAGTGTATATCTGAAGATGAACCGTTTTTATGTAGATTGCCAATATTTATCGCTTTAAGTTTCCCGTAGGAAATCTGGTCAGATTCCATTTTCCGAAAATCATTAGAAACTTTGTATAAAATCAGCCCCTAGAGTGTTTTTTCTGGAGCTGGATTGCATTTGTGTGACATATTAATGGCTATCATATAATCAAAATTCAGTTGAAGTATCCCGGAGAAATCTGGGAAAATTCGATTTTCCCAAAATCATTAGAAAATTTGTGTAAAATCAGCATCTAGACTGTTATGTCTGGAGATGGATTGCTCTTAATTCAGTTCAAGTTTCCCGTGGGAAATCTGGGAAAATTTCATTTTCTAAAAACGATTAGAAACTTTGTATTTGATCAGCTTGCAGAGGGTTATGTCTGGAGAATTGCATTGATGTGACTTGCCAATAGCTATCGCTGGAAAAAATTCAGTAAAAGTTTTTCCATTGGGAAATCTAAGAAAATTCGATTTTCCAAAAATTATTAGAAAAGTTTTGTATAAAACCAGACTCTAGAGTGTTATGTCTGGAGATGGATTGCTCTTAATTCAGTTCAAGTTTCCCGTGGGAAATCTGGGAAAATACCATTTTCCAAAAAGGATTTGAAACTTTGTATTTAATCAGAAGCCTCCAGAGTGTTATGTCTGGAGAATTGCATTGTGTGAGTTGCCAATAGCTGTCGCAGGAAAAAAATTCACTACAAGTTTTTCCATTGGGAAATCTAAGAAAATTCGATTTTCCAAAAATTATTAGAAAATGTTTGTATAAAATCAGCCTCTAGAGTGTTATGTCTGGAGATGGATTGCTCTTAATTCAGTTCAAGTTTCCCGTGGGAAATGTGGGAAAATTCCATTTTCCAAAAAGGATTAGAAAGTTTGTATGAGATCAGCATCCAGAGTGTAATGTCTGGCGAATTGCATTGTGTGACTTGCCAATAGCTGTCGCTGGAAAAGAATTCAGTACAAGTTTTTCCATTAGGAAATCTAAGAAAATTAGATTTTCCAAAAATTATTAGAAAAGTTTTGTATAAGATCAACCTCTAGAGTATTATGTTTGTAAATGGATTGCTTTTAATTCAGTTCAAGTTTCCCGTGGAAAATCTGGGAAAATTCCATTTTCGAAAAACGATTAGAAACTTTATATTAAATCAGCCTCCAGTCAAGAGTGTTATGTCTGGAGAATTGCATTGGTGTGACTTCTCAATAGATGTCGCAGAAAAAAAATTCAGTAAAAGTTTTTCCATTGGGAAATCTAAGAAAATTCGATTTTCCAAAAAATTATTAGAAAATTTGTATATAAAACCTGCCTCTAGAGTGTTATGTCTGGAGATAGATTGCTTTTAATTCAGTTCAAGTTTCCCGTGGGAAATCTGAGAAAATTCCATTTTCCAAAAATGATTACAAACTCTGTATTAAATCAGCCTCCAGAGTATTATGTCTGGAGAATTTTATTGCGTGACCTGCCAATAGCTGTAGCAGGAAAAAAATTCAGTACAAGTTTTACTATAGGGAAATCTAAGAAAATTCGATTTTCCGAAAATTATTAGAAAAGTTTTGTATAAGATCAGCTTCTAGATTGTTATGTCTGGCGATGGATTGGTTTTAATTCAGTTCAAGTTTCCCGTAGAAAATCTGGGAAAATACCATTTTCCAAAAAGGATTTGAAAGTTTGTATTAAATCAGCCTCCAGAGTGTTATGTCTGGCGAATTGCATCGTGTAACTTGCCAATAGCTGTCGCAGGAAAAAAATTCACTACAAGTTTTTCCATTAGGAAATCTAAGAAAATTCGACTTTCCAAAAATTATTAAAAAAATTTTATATAAAATCAGCCAGTAGAGTGTTACGTCTGAAGATGGATGGCTCTTAATTCAGTTCAAGTTTCCCGTGGGAAATCTGGGAAAATTTTACAAAGTATACAGCCGAAAGTAAAAATTGAATGAATAAAATCAGCCTTAATTGTGTTATATCTGGAAAAGGGTTGCATTTAAGTGGCTTGTCAATAGCTATTGCAGGAGCAAAATTCCTTTTCAAAAATTTCAGTACAAGTTTCCCGTTTTAAATTTCGTATGATTCGATTTTCCTCAATTGTGTAGAAAATTTACATAAAATCAGCCTCTACAGTGTTATATCTGGAGATGAATTACTTTGATGTTACTTATGATTAGCTATCTCAAAAAAAAAATCATTTGAAGATTTCTGTAGGAAATCTGAGAAAATTCGATTTTCCAAGTCATTAGTATCTTTTTATAAAATCAGCTTCTAAACCTTACTTTATGTCTGGAGATGGATATGTTGTTGAGTGTCCACCACTGTATTCCATCAAAACAAAATTAATAAAGCTTTCAACCATTACAACCATTAGACATTTTTGGTAGTTGCAAACTTACTTTTAATAACAACAACTCACAAATAGTTTTTGTAAAAAGTTGAATTCGAAAGGACAATTTAAGTAGATGAATTACCCTCACTGTATGATACCAAAAATTGCAGTAACCATGTAATGCCAAATGGTGTGTTGTAAAAAATGTTATTCCGATTCGTCGAGTCCGAAGTCGAGTACTAAAGCTGTAACTAAATAAAAGGCGATTTTGTTGGAAACAATTGAAAATTTATTTTTTCATACTTCTGCAGTCGTTACTTCACATATTACACTTAATTTCATTGGTTTTTTTTAACACTCGTTCACTGTTTAATTAAATTGTGTTTATGCTGCAGGTCGCTTCCAACATCTTATACCAATTCGGTAAAACTTTTAATGTTTGTTTTTAGCGTTGTTACTGAAAAATACATGTCCATTACTTTAAACTGTCCATTATACAACCGCTTTATGTAATACTTGTCAATGTTTAACGCCCTCGGTGATAAGCTGCTGTTTCGTACTGTTCCAGTGCGTTGTATACGTGTATGTTTAAGGTTAAAAGCCTCGTAAAATTTCCTTCCCCTCTTCCTTCACTATAAGTAGTGGTGTACCTTGTTCAGTTTCGAGTGGTCTTAATTTAAACACACGTTAATCGGAGTTATCTAGTTATTACAATCCATAATATCCTCTTTACGAATAACAGAAGGTATGAAAAACTCCCAGATATTTGGAACTTCCTCCGGTTACTTCATGTTTACTGTTGTCAGTTTCGTTTCCAACATTGGCCCGCTATTCTCTTCAGGCAGAGTTGCTACAAATACCGGCATTTCTGGTTTCTCTGAATATGATGGCTATACGTTCTGAGAACCCTACCTCCACATTTCTCTGCCTACTTCTCTCTGATAAGTTTTTTAGTCCTCTACAGTGATGTATACTTCTCGTTGTTGTCTTTATTCATTATTATATTTTATTGCAAAAACCCCTTTCTGACACCAACTTGTTACAGAAAAGAATATTACCGATTAACCTTTCCGCTAAAGAAAATGAATATTATGAATTTGGAATGCGTTTTGGAATTATATTTAAAATGAATGTTGTCCTTGCCATACGAGTAAGAATCATCATCATAAAGGCATTTCTAATATATTTCGCTCAAATAGTTCGTAATCGATCCATTAGTCCCTCAACAAAAAAGCCCAAATAATAATTGTCTCAACAAATAGATTATTCGTCAACCTGACCAAATTTACACCGCTCGCGCATCAACCAAAAAAAAAATAAAAACCAAATAATAATAAATTATCTTTCACACAATAATTTATTCAATTATTCCGTGTGAAAACTAACTACCGTATGTTGAAATAATTCAAATAACATTTCGTCTTATTATTTAACTTTAATAACAAATAATAAGTAAATAAATAAGAAAAGAAAAAAAAAAATCGTAGAATTTCTTAAACAATTAGGACCTCATCGATTTATTTTTGTATTATTATTCTGTGTATTTCTGGTTTTGGGCAATTATTTATTTATTCTGTTAGAACCGATCGAATACAGATTCAATTCAATTCGATTTCAATTGTTGAATACTTAAATGTCTAATTAATGGATAAATAATAATAATAAGATGATTGAATTTACATCTTCTTAACGTTATTGTTAAGAATTTTTTTTTTTTTTTATTTCGCTGAAGACAAGATAATGGTTTGGTGTGAGCATTGTAATTCTTCTTATTTTTTTTTTTTTCGTTGTGTTGAAATATTTGATTATCGTCTTTTTAGTAAATCGTTGTTGTTGTATATTCGTTTTCTTTGAGTAGATAAAGAGGAGGTAAAAGAAAAAGAAGAAATTCATCGTCGTTGCGTTTAACATAAATTATTATTTGGATGATCAATTAACGATTATTTTTGGTTTATTGATTGTTATTATTAATATTATTATTATTATTATTATATTTTTGGTATTATGATTTAAAACAATTTGAATATTTGGTGTGCGCTTTGTATTAACGACGCTACATGTGATTTTGATGTGTATATGCGTGGGGTGTTAATTAATACATATGCGCTTAAATCTTACGTAATACCTATAATTGAGTGTCAACGGAGAGCATTGGCTTTTTCAGGAGTTCCGTTAATATACACCACAAAATTAAATTGTTCTTTTATTTAAAAGAGCGAATCGAAATTTAATATTGATTGATTTATTTGATTTAAGAAATTTGATCGTTTATATTTGAAAAGATGTAAATATGCAATTATATATTTTGGCAGATTAATTATATTTCTGTTTAAATTTTTATAAATATAAACAATAAATTAAGAGTTTCTCTTCTATCCTATTTATAGACATTATACGATGTGTGGATAATTCCTACCAAACAGCAGAAAAATGCATCATGAAACATAACGCTGGCATTATCCATTGTAACAGAACACTGTATTTACTTTTGAATTGTGTTTTGGATTGCATGTTGTCAGAAAATATGTAAATGCATGAAACCCTGTGGGTGTATTTACTTAAAATACCTTGTATTAAAAATATCACTTTCAAAATGTAGAACAAACGTATCGAGCCAAACTCGAAATAAAGAAGGTATATTGAGTTTACCATCAGTAGTTGTCAATCATTTTAATAGAATCTAAGTACATGAAAATTAAATTAATTTGAAAGGGGCTACCATTAGTTTAAAACAAACTGTGTTTTTTAAAAATGTATTACTAAATTTGAGGATTTGCAATAAACTGTGAACATTTATTTATTTCAACACTTATATGAATTTGATAGCTAATAAAGTCATTTTGATATAATATACACAGTATATTACAGTGACACCTCATTTCAACGGACAGTCACTTTAACGGACACCTCACTACAACGGAGACACTTTATTAGAGCGGACACGGACAAACATTTCTGCGATGTTAGCAGCATTAGTTAGTTCTGGAATATGGTTCATTAGGAAGGAATTTTGCTATTTCTTATCCGATTTTTATAAAATTCAGCATATACGATGGAAATGGGATACTAAAATTGTTTGTAGGTAAGGGAAAATATGTCAAAGCCGGAAATTATAAAAAACTTTTTTATTGAGGCCTAGAAAAAGATGTTTTGTATTAAAAAATTCAGTCTACGATTGTTTTATTAAGAAATAAGTCTAGATTCATCAGTGAACAGATTAAGACTTATTTTACCATT
Source organism: Tipula vernalis (assembly GCA_958295665.1). NCBI lineage: Eukaryota > Metazoa > Arthropoda > Insecta > Diptera > Tipulidae > Tipula > Tipula vernalis. The sequence goes on along the minus strand of OY282560.1, from coordinate 146,994,023 downwards.
TTGAAAATTGTGAAAGTGAACCTATTAATCACCTTGAAATGCAGTGTTTATTGCCAGTAATCCAGTACTAGCAAGCAGATCAAATTAAAGTACATCCCATCAACGCGGATTTCGTCATCACATTTCAACTTCATTAAATTTATCAACACAGCTGTCGCGGACATAGATACCGAATTAATTAGAATTCGGTTGAGTCGGGTTGACGCGTTTATGAATGAGTTGACCAGTTTTGATATATTGAAATATTATATGGCAAAAGCCAACCTAAACTCAATTGTTAGGCAACGTACAATTGTGCCTAGCAATGACGTTCTAGGGGTCGATGTGATGTTCAACGCTTCTCATTCCGGTCAAGCTGAAGTCAAGTTAAATATTCAGTTCAGCACAGAAGTTGCAATATTTAAAGGGGTTATTGAGAGGAGAAGCAGCTACCTTCCTCCTGCACATTAGTATCACTGAGCCCAACTATTTGGAGGCCCAAAACGAGCTTGAAGATAGGTATGTTAAAAAAAACATTTAATAAGTTCATTCATTCGAACATTCGTAGAACATCTCCCGCTTCATATGGCGACTGCTGGAAAAATGAAAAACTTAAGAGGTTCAGCAGATGAAGTTGTTCGTGGTCTTAAAGCTAGCTATTGGTCCAACAATTAAATGATGAAAGTAAATTTATGTGGGCAGAAACTTCAGCGGAATGATTGTTTTTAAATCTCTAGAAATTAGAATTGACGCTTTGGAATCGTTAAGCTCTTCATTGAAATCAGATAACTCTAAAGCTTCTTCTGTAAAAGTTCATTTAGTAGCAAGCGAAATTATCAACCATGCATGTGCTTTCAAACACCATATTTTGCTTCTTCTGAAAACATCAGAAACCAAACATCTTATTGAAAACCATCCATCAAAATGTAAAAACAACATTAATTCCTGCATTGAATTTTTATGTAAAACCTCAAATTTATCGATCCTTGTTAGACTCTGCCTCCCAAGGTAGTTTTATTACTGAATCCTGCGTACAACGACTGAAATTAAAACCAGCTAGCTCACAAATTGCAGTAAGTGGTCTAGGCCTTACCAAGGCTGGACTCACAAGAGAAAGATTATCCATAGTTGTATCCAAGCCGATCCAAATTTTAACTATCCAGAAGTAGCAGATGTTCTTATCGGAGCAGATCATGTTTTTTCTGTTTTGCTTGATGGAAGAAAATAGTTCAACCGAGATGACCCAGAAGCGAATATTGATGTTATCCAATTTACTGTAAGTCTACCATTCAAACAACCAGCAGATAAACTGAGGCTTACACTGAATGTCACCATACATAAGCTAAGGAATATCGACGGCAGCTGAACTACATCAGGGGTTATTATTTACTACATCATGGAGGTGTTAAGAAATACAAGATCCACACAAAACTACGAGTTGTTTTGTAGGCCAGTCTCTCAATACATATTTAGCTGTCGGCCCACCATTCGATCGAGCTATTATTCAATCATCCTTGGCATTACCAACATAAGTCGTGTTTTCCATGAGAACTACACTAGAACTCGATAAATTTTAAATTCCTTAGATTCTATTTAAACAGAAAAAAAAGAAATTCCTAAAGTGCCAATGTGTAGTGCATTTAACATAAATACAAATTTTAAGTTGTTAGAGCAACAAATAATTACAATTATAGCTTATTTTTTAGTTACACTTGATAAACCCATGAATTTATCGAGTGTAGTTGCGTGTAATGACGTCAGTAAGAAATAAGAAAATATTGGTGAAATAACTGAAGGGGGAAATTTGTAAGCTTAAAATGTGTATTTATGTCAAATAAACTACATATTCCCGCTTTATGAATTTAATTTTTTTGGGCTTACATAGAGTAAAAGTAAATTAAATTTTATCGAGTTCTAGTGCAGTTCTCATGGAAAACACGGCTATAGATTTGCCATTTTCGCAGGGATAGACAAAATGTACCGGTAAGTGTTGAAAAATCCAAGCCATGTCCATACAGGATTCCAGAGAATTATATGTCGTAAATAGCTTTCCAATCCTTTTACCTTCAACCGACTTTAATCAGTGATTTATAAATAATCCAGAGGACCATTTCAGGCAATAAGATATCTTCACCAAATAATACAAGAGCACAAGCATTCTATCCAGTAGCGTGCCACGAAATATAAAAAATGGTTTATTTAGATGACCTAATTGGCTGCTATAGATACCATGCAACAAAGATAACACTTAACAGAAGACATTAATAATCTGTTACTTCATTATGGGATTCAACTACGAAAATAGGAAATTGTCTAAAAATCCTAAACTAAATTTCGGGTAAGGCATAGATAACGGGAACGTTAAGGAATTGGATGAAGTAGGGACTAAGTCTTTGCCCTATATAAAGTTACTAGGCATGAGTTTGGATCCAATAAACGATAACTTTATATTCAAGGCGTCAGTGCACGCCCACAGAATTATCACGAAACAAGCCGTTCTGTCAGAGGTTAGCACACTACTCGATCCGCTTTTAAATCAATTTTTTTTTCAACATCTTCATCAACAAATTGAACTTTCAACTGTGTTACACATGGTTCGACATGAAATTCAACTCAACCAAGTTGACCAACAGCTGATGTTCAATAATGTAAGGCCCGCATAGGTTATTAAGTAAAGAAAGCGTTGTTGAAGCAGGAAAATCCGTAAAAAGCAAAGCTTACTTTACCGTTGTACCTTTTCGATATTTTATAACAAAAAACCCAAAAATTGTGAAAATTCGCAAAAGCAAGCTTTACTTTAACGAATTTTCACGTAATCTCACTTTTTATTCAGGTTACATGATTAATCTAAACTTTTGAGTTAATCATTCCATTATTAACCGACTTTAATCGATTAAAAAAAATGTCCCGAACGAGTTAGAATCTGCAAGCAAATTGGCAGCCGACTTCCTTTGCACAGTAACTTTTATTTTACCCATTTCAATATTACCTGTTAAAGAGTTACCTCTTTCTGTTGATTATGTATCTCGCGAAATTTCGAGTTTAAGTTGCCCACTTACTTTCGAGAACCGTTTTGTTGCAATTCATATATAATACTTATGAACAATTTACCCCCGGCCTCTCAGTTTTCGAGTTTGGGTGATTTTATACATTTTTATTTAAAGTTATATTAATTTAATACCTATAAGAAAGTTAAATTTTTGAGAATAATGAGAATGAGATTTTTCGAATAACTAGATAGATCTGTATGCTCGTTTGAAAAGCTTTAATTTGGTTAGCAATTATTTGACATTGTATAAACCTTATCCAATATATCCGAGATTATTTGAGGTTTTCCAGTTATTTTTTCGGAAACTCTTTCAGGGCGAGTTTTCCGATTTCGAGTTATTCGCTTATATCGCTTAGATATTAGTTACAGTGTAAGTGATATATCGAGATTCGACAATTTATAGGCTTCGATAATATTCGAGATTTTAGAGATTTCCAGTATTATTCGAGTTAAGCTTGGATTTGATTTATGAGTAAGCCACCATGGTTGTTAAATTATCTTACAGAGAAGAGATCCTTGTAATCAAGATTTTGGAATTTGTCTAGATTTCTCGATTTAAACAGTGTGGCATTTGCCTTCGATGTTAACGAAATTATTCGAAATTATAGTCGTTGTTATATTTACGAGATTACTCGACGATTTGCGACGCTTGGCTTTTCTAGGGATTTAATTGTATCCAACTTTTCTTGATTTTTCGAAATATTTGTGAATATTGAGATTATTGAAGAATTTTAATATCGGATTACTCGTGCTGAGGTATTCCTAGAAATTTGTAACAATTTTAGGAGTTAAATTGTGTTATACAATTCGTGATTTATCGAGAATTTTGTTTTTATTTATTCCAAGATACATTTAGAATAAGTTTGGAAGATGTTGCGTTATAGCTAGCTAGATGATCTTTTTCTAGAAAATTTAAAGTTTTCCGAAATCGTCGAAATAATTTTGGATTAATCCATATTGCGAATTTCAACGACATTTAACTGCTTGGTTTCCACATTATCCGATATTTTGAAGATTATTGTTGAATTTTTTTTGACATTTTCGAGATTAATCAGTCGCACTCTGTTAATCGCATGATGCAAAAGATGTCCAATTTTCTAATATTCGAAATTGTTCGAATTTATAGCTGTATCGTAAACATGATAATTCCACATCATGGATTGGCCGCATATTCTGGAGAATGTCTTTTCAAATGTTTTTGAGAAAATTTGCTGTGTGGTTGTGACTAAAAGTGACTGCATTCATTACCATTTTTTTTTTTAAATTTATCAAACGAATGCTTGAGCTTTATTCACGAAGTCGAGTTTTTACCCAGGTCTTAATTTTCGAGCCTCTAGACCCATCAAATTACGTTTTTATGATTCATTTGAGTGATTTGAGTGGTTGAAGCTCGGAAATAAATAAAACTAGCCCACTTCGTGAATCAATTTTAAGGTTTGAGATATAAGACGTACAAATTATTTCATAATTTAGTTCGAATATATGGAGGTGGGGGTGATGAAACATGATCAAAAGTCCGAAAGATACGAGATCACGAAACATAGATAAGGTAATGTTTCTCAATGGCCATTGTCATTATTGTATGCTATCACGATTTTAAAAAATAGCGTTACCTTTAACAAGCTCTTGAGAGTTGGTATAAAGATACCATCTCACATGGCTACCGCTTAAGCAATGCGATCATAAGACACATACAACTCTCAAAATATGTGTTAAGCTAATCGATGATAACATCGGCTAGGTACGCTCACCAAGAATCAGTTATTTTGAATTTAATCCGAAATACCTTCACCTGGTTTTAACATCTCAAAATTGAATTTAAATTTCAATATGGTTGAACTCCGAAATCAATAGAGATTTCAACTAAAAGGTTTGAAATTGAAAATTGTTAAAATATTGGCTTGTAGTTCGAAAAATGCACCTTGTTGTTATCTAGTGTATTGTTAGTAGTAGGCTTTGGATTTATTTAAAATAAGTCGATTTTTGTAATTTTTTGTTTTTATCATAACGTGAGAGGTAAGATGTTATGAATTTTGTTTAATAACCATCCTATTGTGGTACCGAAAGTAAGTTTTGTGTTTTGTGATTATTTTTCCATATTAACCAATACTTGGGATATTTATATTTACCCTTTGACTTTATTTATGTCGCCAAGAATTCACCCGCCGTACAGTTTAAGCAGCATAAAAAATCAAAAAGCATGCGCTGATAAGACATTTTCTCACACCGTGGTCGCGAGAAATGGACCTACTCGTGTTTTTTATTTCATTAAACCAAGAATAACGTATAAAATTGGATTGCAAAAGAAAACTGACGTTTCCAGTTATTACACTTTAATGTGACTCGTAAACTAAGCGATTCCAACGGAGAAAGACGTGTTTTGTCTTTCTCTGTAAATGAAATTTCAATTTAATTTTGTTAGTATAGCTAGTAGGTAGATAGTATAAATACTTTTCATTTAATGTGATGTAGTAAAGTAGTCAATGTAAAAAATGTGATTATTGAACGGGATTAATCCTGTTCAAAATATAGGGAACTATATACTCCTTAAAAAGTGGTTGTGAAAACAGTTAATATGTTTAATTATTATAGATATATTGGATTTGTAGGAGACTGTCGTTACACACAATGGTGGTGACTGTCGTTACACACAATGTATTTTTTGATTGGTGCGTTTGTGTGTGTGCGTGTGTTAAAGATATTAATTAGGTAAGTATAATATTGGAATTTCAGAACCATTTAAATGGATTAGCATTTTTTAAGAACCTGGTAGGTGAGAGAGAACATACGTAAAGATTTATACTAATTTATTATAGTATTGTTGAAGAATCTCTTGGATCAGAGAATTTCCAACGATTTTGTTGGTATTCCTGAACAAACTTTTAGTTTTTACTATGCGATGGTGTCGAGTTCGATCTATTTAGTAGGAAATACAGGTTGTCCAATAGTGCACGAGTGCACCCTACGCTCTATTTTCGATGTTGAACCAAGAAAAAGTGAAATAAAGTGTTATTACATTATTTAATTTATTCAAGTCAGTCTTTACTGGGGCAAAGTTAATAAAATTTTAAATGTCGATACTAAAATAAATCTAAATTTAATTTTATGCATATTCCTCTAACAGAAATCCTACTTAAGTTTAGAATGAAATTTTATATAACTGTAACTTTTCAGCATTTTAAGTTTTAAGCTAAAGTCTCCTGACCGAATTTTACATAACGAATTTTTCGGTCCTTCCGGTGATAAATTTTTATTATTTTTGTTTTACCTCCCGTTCTCACAAATATTGACAATTTTGGACGAAATTTCGTATAAAGATAGATTTTAGGTCCATTCGAGTCTAGAATACAGGGGATTGCCGTGGAAGAGAAAACTGCCAAACAAATTTTCTCAAACACGAGAGTTTTTTTAGGTTGCCATACCTACTGCCAAAAATCCAAATTTATAAATTTCGAGTTACACATTTAATTTACAATTAAATTAAACCACTATAATTCTTAATCTTTAAAGAAAATCCGGATAATTCAAGAACAACTCACAATCTTTGTCCTCACTCAAATGACGGTGCCATAAGCATTCCTTCCAGTTTCCGTGGTTCAGCCTGATTCCGCCAAATTCACCGTTCGCAACATTCGCGTATCTCCTTTGAGCTCCGTATACAAAGAAGTACCACGGAGCGCTCATTACTTCACTCCCTTCGTTAGACTTTTCTCGTTAAATTCACTTCTCATTATTGACACTACAAAATCGTCCGCAAATTGCAGAATGATTTTATTGTCTGCATTGATGCTGTGTATCTCGCTGGTATATAGGTTGAACAGAGCTGGAGATATTTTATTTCATTGCGGAAGTCCGGAAGTCCCATATTCGCAATTCCCTCTAACCTAAAACCACTTCCGTTCAAAATCATTTTTCGCTCAGTCACAAAATCTTTTAACTATATACATACTTTCCGTGAAAATCCAAAATTCCAGAGAATTTCAGAATGATTCTTTCGAAATCCAAATGTTGACGATGCCAACAAATTATTTTCATTCACAAAATCTTTCAATCGTTCTTTCATCATTCCATTTAAAATTTGTATAAAAAATTCAACTTACAAATACCTCGATAATTTGTTGTGATATTTAGATCTCTATCCCGTTTAGGGATGGGAACCACTCTGCTCTCTTTCCATTTCTCCAGTATTTTTGATTCCATCCACACTTTGTTGAGTATCTCAAGCAAGTTATATTCTGCTGAGTCACTCAACAACCGAAGTGGTAGATTTCAATGTGTCTAACACTCTTAGGAACTCTCCCCATTCACACTTACAATCCATTCTTTCAACTTCGTTTATTATTATATTTAAATCATTGCTTACATTTAATACCATTCTTATAAATTCTTCTTCACCTTTTTTTTGTTCTCACATACCACATTGCTCACATTAATATGTTTACCATCCTATTAAATAAACTCCATACATCCTTAGTTGTGGTGCTATGTGTCATTTGGGACACATATTCCCGCCAATTTTTACTTTTCTCTCGGCGAATAGCCTTTTTCAATTTTCCATTGAATTTACCATACATAATCTTATTCTCACTAGTCGCTTCCTTTCATACCAGAATTGAACTTCATTGTTCCACCAACCATTCACATTAATCTGTCTCGTATCCACAATTTTGGTACACACTCTATTTATCCGTTCAATTTCATTATCCAACTGGCTTTGATTTAAAAAAAAAATTTCCAAGAATCTCATTCATCTCTTTCACCCACCCATTTCCAGTTATTTATTAATTCACATTTTCTCCTAATCTCCATCCAGGTGATATCATAATTTTTGAATAAATACTTCTCTACGGTTAGGACATCTTCTAAATTCTAACAGTTCTTCTATAGGTGCCTTTAAGATAAAATGAATAGGAAACCTTGTAACACAGAATTAAAATTTCTAAATTTACCTAAAACACTTTCATCGTCGTCTTCATTTAAAAACAAAATGTATCTAGTAAGCTTTGAAATGTAATTGAAATTTCAACGACATGTTGATCGATATATTGTTTCTGAATTGCTTTAATAAAATTACCTTTAAAGATATTACTTCTTGATATTAAGGCCCGTAATTTTAAACAAGGATAGTAATAAATCAGTGAATTTATCCCCTATTTCATATTTTAAAACGAAGATAAATCCACTGAATCAAACCTGGATTAAAATTGTATCCTCGGATTTATACCTCGATATCGATGGCTAAAACAGTGGATACGGCTAAATATTTGTAGATAATGAATTGCAAATTTAAATTTAAATAAGTTTTTGAAAATTTAAGTTAAAAATGGAAAATATATTTAATGGGTCTTCGTCTTCGTCATCAGAATCTGGTGAATCAAATTACGAGATAATGTTGTCGATATGATCTAAACATCCTAAGGTATTTCACGATAGAATAGACGTGGTGTTTTACAATAAGGAATAGTTTCGGCGCCGATCCCAATTTTCTAAAGAAGGGGTTCGTTATTTGACCAACACCCCCCGACAAGATCTGGAACCTTTGGACACACATCGCATATTACGTACCCCACTCGCTTTCCATTTTATTTATTTCTTGTACAGGAATGCCACGAACCACGATATTTACTAAAGACTAACTCCATCAGACTCAAACTAGCTTGTCGCGAATTCGAGATTATGTTGGCTTGTTGCGTTTCGTATGTACATAGCATGAATATCGTAATCTGGTACGGAAAAAGTTAAGGGAGAAAGAATTTTTTTATGTCGTTTTCGATTGAGCCGAAAAAAGCATTCTGAAGGTGAAAAATTTGCTTTTTTTGCTTTTAGTTTGTTCGATTGAAGAAAAAACGTTGTTCTGAGGGCCAAGTTTTAATCTCGAGTTTTCCGTAGATTTACCCCTCTTTTACATAAATATGTTTGTAGCAGTGGTGTAGCTAGGTACCCGCAGCACCCGCATCTGCGGGGGGCCATTGGGGCTCACGAGATTTATCGAGCGTTTGAATATTAATTCAAAGTCAAGATTAGATTGATTGTAGCTCAGATTAAGAAGCCCACCAAAGAAGAAATGTGTCCTGTTACTATTAAATATTTTCTTAAGACAGGACAAATAATTTCTTTTCGATTGCTGACGGTGAAAAAATTCCGATTAGAACCAAATGACTCTATAGAAATAAAAATGCCTTTAGATTCTGACAGATACATATGTAAATTTAGAAGACAATTTGCTAAACTCGTTTGAAATCAAAGCTTTCGCCATTAGAGGATAACGATTTTAGTGTTTGGGTTAATTTATTTGTAAGATACGTTTTGTACTCCAAGTCTAACCCTTTTGCATTTCAAATTTAACCTTTTATAAATCAAATTAAGCATTTAGCAAAACAAATTGAAAATTTTACAAATCAAGTTTTGATTAGAAAATATTGAATTTGATTTGTAAAAGGAAGCAATACTGCTAAGCAGATTGCGATGTACCATTTTGATGTTCATAAAAATCAAGAAGAAATTATTGAAACTTTTTTATTAGAAAAATATCTAACCGCGACTGAAAATAATTACATGTTTCCTTCATTAGTAGTGCTTTTGTCTTTAGAAAGGGAATTAACAGATACTTGAGCCAAGCCAGTCAGTCTCTATAGTCAATTAGCGTTGCAATTTTGCAATTAGTGCTGGTGCTCTTTTTTTGGTTGTTTTTGGAGGGGTTCGCCCGATTTTGGAAATTTCCGTCGCTTCCCGATTTCATACCTTTCATACCTTCTATTTTTTAAAATTTCTCAAGATTATTGGAGTTTAGCAATGGTTATGAAATTTTATTGATGTTCGAGCCTTAGTTGGTGATTATTTGTTTCGAAACTGTCACGTTATTCGAGATGTTTTGAGATTATTCGAGTGTGGTTCGATGTTACTAAAGAATCTTAGAGATATTTAACAAATTATCCCATACTATTTGAGGGTTCCATTCTAATTGTATGTCGTTTTGTCGAGCTTAGCCATAACTTGCTTAGTAGCATTTTGCTTAGTAGTATTTACATGAATTTTCGGAATATTTCGAAATTTTCGTGGATTTTCTAAATTTTGAGAGGCTTTCCGAAATTATTCAATATCCAGATTTTTCGGTATTATTGAAATGGTTCGAGATCAATCGAGATTCAATAAATAAAGAGATTATTCCAATTTTTCTGTGATTGTTCTGCGTTATATTCTAGATTTTTTAAGTTTTCCGACATTTCTAGGATTAATCGAAATTTATTCGAATTATGTATGATAATGTGTATGATTAGCTCTGAGTTTGAGGATTGGCAGAATTACACATATACATAAATCTGAATCGCAATATTTAGTCATTTTTCGAGACTATGCCAAAATTTCGACACCTCACCCTATAGGCGAAGATCTTCTTCCGTTTTACATACTTACGGATAATTCGATATTTGAGAACTTTCAGGAATATTCAAGATATGTATATACTTTGAAAATTTGAAATTTTTGAGATTATTTCGATATTCTTGATATTTTTCAATTATATTCGAAATTTGTGATGCTTCATCGATATATTTAGAAAATCTCTTCCGTCTAGTCACGAAATCAGATACTTTTAAATAATGCGAGGTTCGACAGTAGAAATAAATACATTTTTATCTAAAAGCTTTACTTGCTCATAAGTACAAGGATTATTTTTGGGGCCCAAGAAAAATTTGGCGGGAGGCCCGTGATTTATAGTTTCGCCACTGATCCGTAGGTTTATTCTGGTTCTGTTATTTGGCTGATTGGGTGCCGTTTTCAGTTTGAAAACTTATTATAGTCATTGTTTATTTAGAAAAATCATTAAATTAATCTCAACTTTGCTTCGAAAACGAATTTTTTAGATTTTATATTTGCAATTTTCTTGTTTCTTATATTTTGACAGGTAACCCACAAATATAAAAGAGCAATGAGTTGTTCCTGTTCGATTGACGCCGAAATTGGTATTGCTTTTCCATAGAGGGGCAAACAATCAATCGGACACGACATTAGAAAACAAACAAAAATTGCCTAATATCCCAGCAAGCAGTTATTAATTCGAAAATTGATTTCGAAAATCGCCGATTTTAGCTTCGTTGAAAATTACGACACAAAAAATCCACGGATCTATCTACGTTTAAAATTACCAAAAGTAACCGCGGCTAAATCAGTGGATTTCCGAAAACTGTGGATAAATCCGTCAATGTATCCTTGTTTAAAAATACGGGCCTAAAGGTCGTATATAAATTTTAATGGCAAATTTCTATAGAACGAAAGAGTTTGCGGAGATAGGCAGTAGAAGAAATAGAAAATAAAATGCTATGGGACAAGGGGTGAGATATCGGTCACAAAAAATAATTGACATTAATTTTAATTTTGTATTATGGTTTGTGTTTAATTTTTTCTAATATTTTTGATTGACCCTCAGCAGCGAGGCTCCATCCAGACTGAAGCACTGTGTAAAGAAGTGTATCAGCCAATTCTCACATGGCTCACATAATGCTGTGATCTGAACAAATGGTACAATTATTGAGAAAAGAAATTTTGTATATTGTGGATGCTCTCTGAACGGAGAATTTTAAAGGATTTTCAACAGTATACTAGAAATATGTAACTGGATCTAATTGTTGAAGCTCGAAGCGAGTTTCAGTTCTAAATAGTTGAACATTAATTGTGAGTCTGTGAAGAAAATTTATATTGTAATGATCAATTACAATATTGGGAAGTAGTCTCCAAATTTAAGAATGCCCGTGACATTTGTTAAAGACCTTGCTCAAAATCATTGTAAAATGTTAATGGTTCGGTCTATGTTTGTGGGAAAAATATCGTTCGCGGAGGTTTTGGTTTTAATCCATGCAATCTGTTCTGAGGCTGTTCTGACCCGTTTTGTATAACCCACCTGCACATTGCATTGCTTCTTGCCAACCTATAGTGCTGATATGAAATGTGGGTCGACCTATGGTTTCTTCACTCTCAACAGGGGGTCATAGTTATGTTCATCGTCATCACCGATCGTAATCAGATGATGAAAAATCCCTTTTGCATCCCGCCCCTATCGAGATTCGAACCCGACACCTGCCGTTTGATCGGCCTCCTAATCTTTTTATTGTTTTGCAAAAGCCAATCGTCGATATAGTTAACAAGTTTCGGGATTTTTTTTCTGGCTCATCGGGTCTAGATACAAAGGCCGTAATTTTATTTGTAGGGCGTCTTACTTTTGGAGTTTTATCATAATTTTTAGTTATTTCTGTATTCAGAGAATCTTTGCAGATGGTCTGAAAATGACGGAAGCTGCTATATTTTAATTTTATTCAAGGATACAGTTGAGCTTAAATTTAAAATTTGTATGTTTGGTAAGTAGTGTTTGATAATTTAGATTGAATCTTTTTTACTTTTCGTTAACTGCAAGCTGATTTATTTTGAACTTTAACTAGATAATTATCAATTCGGTCAAAACTAACGAATCTTTCCTTTCCTTCGAATTTGCTATTTGTAAAAGGGTCGACGGTGGCACCGGCCATCTGCGGAAGGCAAGCCTACTAAATTAATCAATCAATCAAACAACATGTTAAACCGTAAGCCGAATCTTCAATAAAACAGTAAAACGAGATAAAACCATAATAGTGTTTGAATCGCTGAGTGAAACTCGATTAACCAACTTTTTTTTTTGTTGATGTCTTATTTAACATCAACTTTTAATTAGATAACACATTAATTTCTGATATTAACAACTATTAATTTTGGTCATTTGTTTATGTATTCCTTTTGTCTATTGAATTATAAACTATACTAATAAAAAAATAATAAACCAAAACGAAGCGCTTATATAGAGTTAAGCTAAATCTAATTTAAAAACCTCAAACTACAATGTTTTCAAAATTTATTGGCATGCGACAAAAATCATTTGCATATTCTATATAAATACAAGTTTAACGATATATTCTTCTCCTGACTTCTATTACCGAAGCTAAAATTTATGATAATAATCATGATAATGATATGCTGAGACCTCACGCAGATTTTTGTGTTTTTTCCTTGCACAAATTAGTATGTGTGTTGTGTATGTGTATATGTTGTGTTTCAAAATCACGGCCAATAATAAAAAAAATTCTTGGTTTTATTTTACATATTAGAACATTTTTTTTATTTTTTTTAAACATTATACTAAATATACAAAACCGCGAAAAGGTATAGGAATGAAATTATTACGCGTTATTGTGATGATTATGGTCATCAACTCTCCGTTCATATCTGTATAATTTCGCGATCAATTTTATACAGCAAAAAAAAACTAAAAAAAAAAAAAAATCAGCAGAGAACGATAATTTATAGTTTGACATGATTAATTTATTGATCATATTTGGAATGTACCACATCTCTCATGAGGATATCATTTGACATAAAACAATTGTAATGATTAGACTTTATGATTTCATAGTGAAAATCTCATGAGAAAAATCAATCGATATTTAACGGTAAAATTCGAAAAGAAAATACAAATATTCGTATATACATAAGCACAATGCAATGAAGAACAAAAACACTTTACTTTACTACCTTATTCAATTTACTATTCGTTCTCGCGCACACAGTAAAGTGTTAAATTTCCATCCTCATTATTTAAACATACATACGAGCAATTGTATTCTACATTTTTTTGTTCTTCATATACATATATGTAAGTATGTTCGGTATATTTCTTCTTCCATATCCATTCTATTCTATTCTAATGCTAATCAAATAGATCAATATATACAATTGGGAAGACGTTGATCGAGATAATGTAAATATATAAATTAGAATTAGTGACATTCCATCGAAATTACTGTTGATGTGTGCGCGATAGTTTTTTGAATTTTCTCACGATAGCTCCATTACTCGTATATTCTGCATGCATCACCTTATATTGTGTAATGTATAAGCCCCATTTAAATGGATTCTACTTATCTAATCATATTTCAAATTCTCTATGACATTGACAATAATTATAGACTCTAACAATTTACACTGATTAGGAATCCAATTTTACATATTTTTTTTTTTTTTTTTTTCATAAGTTCCCATTTACACTTACATACCTATATACTTCTTCTTGTCGTCATCTTAAATTTACGTTCGAACACAAAGATTAATTTTTTTTTTTTAAATTTTCTTTCATGCTACGTTTTCGTTATCTTTTTACACCAAAAATTGTCTTAAATGGTTTTTATGCAAAACTAAATACCTTGTGAGATCAATTGGAAATTAAAATTAATATTGAAAGGCGCTTTTTATTATATTTAACAAGCGGAGAGCAACAAGTATATTGTCATGCGGCACGACAAATTTACAACAAAAAAAAAAAAAAAATGTGTGGCAACCACATAATATGTCGAGTCACGATTTGGATTTTGGGGTGATATAAGCGTAAATGCAGTCTGCTTTGCTCGCTGGAATGGTTTAATGCTGTGCGACAATTTATTTTAGTTAACGCAGCCAAATTAATCGTATACAAAGTGGTATGGTAATTTTGAAAAGTTTTATTTGTGATGCAAAATGATTTATTGATTTTATGGATGTGATTGATTGACAGCGGAAGAGGAGATGTGGTTTTAATGTGTTTGGCAACGATTGGAAAGTGTGACTATTAACGTGAAACAGATTTATTTATTATATGGATATTTTATTAATTGGAAAATATAATTATAAAACGTTTATAGTTGATATCGTCGGATTAGAAATATTTTTGTCTATGTCCACCTTAATCTATGGTTTTGAAATCGTGATTGAAATTATATAAATATTACAAGTTATATTATACCCGGCAGGTTGATTTGGAAAGTGTTCTACAACAAAATTACAACTTAAACGTAATAAATTTGACATTTTGACAAATTTGAGAGGTTTTGCCTATCTCATACAAAATTTTGTCTACGTCCTTAATATTAGATATTTTGGGTTGATTTAAATGTACCAAAACACACCACTCGCGGTATTCACATTTCTAATAAATTAAGTGCGTCGATGAACCTATTTCTTTTTTCTGCATTGGGCACTTCGCCTATTAGGAGTTGACATTGGAGTTAGTTCGGTAACATATATAGTTAGTTCGGTATTTTATATTGGTTAAAACCTTGTTTATAAATTGGATGTATACTTCTTGGAAAACGAATTTTTGTCCAATTCTTCTAATACGCTGCAGTATAAAAAATCGTAGTAATCGTACTTTACGGGCACATCTACAAAGCAGTTCTACAAATTCTTTCACAAAGCCAATCGGCGAGTATATTTCTCTCTAATTTACCGCTTAAGAACGCTGTATGCAGCAACAAATCGAAGGCAACCGAGCAAACGGCGCAGTGGTTAAAGCTGCGGCGTTTGGATCGGGAGGTACCGGGTTCGAATCCCGATAGGGGCGGGATGCAAAAGGGATTTTTCATTATCTGATTACGATCGGTGATGACGATGAACACAACTATGACCCCCTGTTGAGAGTGCAGAATCCATGGGCCGACCCACCTTTCATATCAGCACTATAGGTTGGCATGAAGCAATGCAATGTGCAGGTGGTTTATACAAAGCGGGTCTATAGCCGTACGTCCTCGATTTGGCTAATACTGCGTAAAGTAGGACGGTAAAATTAACTACGAAAGAGTTGGGAGTGCCTTGAGCCCCAGAAAAGATTGCATAGTTTAAAAAAAAAAAAAAAAAAAAAAAAATCGAAGGCAGGGTAAAAATTCTTCAAAACATGTTGCAGAGCAAGTACATAATTGCAATTAAATTCGAGTTTACTAAAAGTCTTTTAGAGTATAGAGCCGTATTTTTAGAAGCATTTTTAGTAATATATATTTTCGCTGATTTCCATAGCAATCCATAATAAAAATGATGTTGTTTAGCTTGAATTATTTCAATGATAAAAGCAAAAATATTATAAAACGTTTATATAAAAGTTTTCTAGATAGACCAAAAAATGGTTTAGCTAACCCAAAAAAAAATTAGTGGTTAAATAAATCATAACCAAATTTTTAGTTTTAATACCTGCCACAAGAGTCGAATTGGCAACAAAATACACGACAAAAAATTAGACCAAACTTTGGTTAATTTTTGCTGTTGCTTTGACTAGCCTTAACCCAAAAATAAACCTAACTCATTTTAGTTGAAAGCAATTAACTTATTGAGAACTGTTAAAGTACGTGTAAGTGACATCTAGAATTGAAAATAATAAAGTGATTGGGCATTTTGAATATTTATTCGCGATTTGCGTGGAGAACCTACTGCAAATTCCACAAATAATACTTCTAAATAATTATTAATTGAACAGAGCCAAACTTTATATATAAATTGTAGTTTTTAATAAATAAACAAAAAAATAATTTTCGTTCGTTTGCCTCCATCAACCTTTAATTTTCTGCCGCCAGATCTACATACAGTTATCTATTATATGCAGAAACATTTTAATTAGATTATGTCTAAAATCTTTTTATCGAACTTTCATTTTTAAAAATACAGCAAAGTTGGATCTGACCAATTAAAATAATATTTGCTAAATTTATCTTTAGTTTTACTAGTGTACGTCAGATGTCTAAGATGTTTACAGAAAATACTTAATGATCAGACGATTTGTAGTAAGCTTTGATTTCAATTTAACCAGAATGCTGTTGTTTTAAACCATTTACTTCAACGACATTTATATATGTTGAAATTCAAATATTTATGAAAATATCTCAAAAATCATAATTAAGAATTTGTAATGTTTTCATTTAAAAATTTGGTTTAGGAAAAATAGTGATTTCCAATATGTTTTATGTGTTTTACTATGAAAAGTTTGGTTTCTTCCTTGCTTCTAGTTCCCTTATAAAAGCTTCGTTTTTTAGACTGTGGCTTTGTATAATCTGGGTTGCTTTGGTTTACTGCAACAAAACTTCTAATGAAATAAATTTACCCCATCAAAAACCAGGGAAGTAGCCTTAGGCAGAAGTGTCGCGTTTTTTTCGCATCGATTAAAAATATTCGATTTTTGGTTTATTGGGGCTCTACGGTTAAGTATTGTTCCTTTGTTTACTTTTTCTTGGTGTTTGTTACTGTGGCTCCTTTTTTGTTTCTTACTGTTTTAGATATCCAGTAAACGGGGTTTATTTTGGAGCTGAGTGAAGCGTTCCTTACCTTTACTTGTAAGCAGTGTTGTTAAGTAGTCAAAGGAGATAAAAACTACCTCAAAAACTACGCGTAGTTAATCAATTAACTACGTAGACGAAAATCATGAATTAACTACAAATTAACTACATGCATTAACTACATTCGTAATTTGATCACTTCACTACGGATTCGATGGTGTAGGATATTCTTATAAGTGAGAAAGAACTAAGAAGCGAAAGTTGGAAAGTTCGTTTTTATATTTTATGATCACAACAGGATAAAGAGAAACAAATATTTTTTAGCATGATACAGTATCATTGATACTTAAAAAATACTAAAATTTATTATATTTATAACAGATTATAATTAATAAATAATAAATGCAATGTAATTCAATATCTTATCCTTATCTACGAACAACCACCAACCAGATTAATCTTCGTGCATGTAATACGTTCGCCTAATAGCATCTACCTCCATCAATATTCAACTTTCAACATCATAATATTCATCATCATAATCATTTTGAGCTTTCCGGTTTTAATCTGTTACGTTTATCCGTTTGTATACATGCCCAATTACTAAATAATCTTTCTAATTGAGCTGAAGAGGCCAGAATTTTTAACAATTTGTTGGCCAATGCTGCTAAATTTCCGTGTCTTCTGGCGGCAACATTCCAATATGTTCTTGGAGTGATTATTCCCTTTGTATTCAGGTTCTGGAAAATACCTCCCTTTAGGTTGAACTCTTGGAGGTTATCAAGGCCAGATTTTTCCAATTTTTCAATCAGAAACTCATCAACAATATCTCTTTGATCTAAGTTCATCGAGTTACCTCTGTATTTGGGATGCAAAAGATTTGCATTCTCTTTTCTCTTTTTTAGGGCTTCTTTAAATTCATCTGGAAGCTGTAAAAAATGTAAACATTATAGAATATAGAGAAAATATGTCAGTATGTTGGAACTACCTGTAAATGCATCCAATCTTCGGTTGCATCCGCTATAGAATATGTAAGTGTCTGACAATTATTTATTAAAATACATATTTGGTCAGACATTTTAATAAAATATATAACTGAATCTATAAAATTGTCATCAAACAGAATCTGACTTATTTCACTTTTCAATTTTACTTTACCATCAGCAGCAATTTTTTTTTAAATATTCAAGTTGCCGATGAGAGACTCATTAGAGTCTCGGTAACTGCACCAACGAGTTTCAGCGGGAAGTTTTATTCTTTTGCCACCATTTTCAACTACAGTTTTCTCCAAATCAGTTCTCTTAAATTCTTTTAATATACTTACGAATTTAGTTGCAGTATTTCTGTCAACTACGTCTTTTGCCAGTAAGTTTCCAGTATGGCTACTGCAAGTATTATGCATAAATGACTCGAGAAATGACAATTTATTATCGGTTGTTTGTATCATTGTAACTCACAAGGTTAGAAATACTAGACGTACTTTTTCAACCATCAATAAGGAGGACTGTTTCCTCGCCAATATTATTTGTATCCCTATAAGTCACATCGGAGTAAACGGAATCCAGAATTGTTGTAGATAATGTTTGCCTACATGGAGGTTTATACGATGGCCGTAATTTGCGATAAAAAGTCTTTAAAATATTTAGAATTAATGACATTAAATGGTATGTTGCATCCGAAAAAGAAAGTTCCTAATGCCTGATCCAATTTACGTTTCTGTTCTGCATTTACATTGTCCATATAGCCCAAAATATTTTTCTGCCGCACTGACGACTTTCTTGGACTGCGAAATGTACGGTTTTGATGTGCCAGCTGGTTAGGTGAAGATGACGGTGATGATCCGAACCCCGATGAAATAACGATTTTTTTTTTTTGATGCCGAAGAGTGACTGGATTTTGATAATGCTGAAGAAGCGCGATCAGCCGATAAAACACCGTGGTCAAAGTCTGAAGCAGCAACATCATTTCTAATTGGCTGATTTGAAAGAATTAGAATCGGTTTAAAATACAAATTAAAAAGCTAGGCATACACTACCCGTGAGTTCCGTGACGGAAACAGATACATCATCCAAGTTACTGAAATATACTAATGGTAGTGTTAGCAAGCGCAGGTTAGGTTAGAGCGGCTGCCAAAACGCCCACTTAGACCGATGACGATCCGTTGTGATACCGAGGGATCCTACTCCCCTTCCACCTTCACTGGAACCAATTTGAGCTATTTACGTAGCGTAAGATATCTCGCACATTGCAGTTCATGAGATCCATAAGGCCGTCCAAACTATACTTGCCCAGATATTTGTGCCTCCTGTAAGCTAGCGCCGGGCATGAGCAGAGGAAGTGGCTCAGAGTCTCTTCCTCCTCCTCATCCATGCAGCTTCTACAGAAGTCATTTGTCATTGACCCAAGCCTCCTCGCATGCTCCCCAATGAGGCAGTGTCCTGTGAGTACCCCTACGACTATACCTAAGTCAGGTCTGCGTAGGGATAGTAGCGTCTTAGAGCGCTCCAAGTCCAGTTATGGTGTTAGTCCACCTCTTCTGTGCCGAGGCTATCGCCTCATTACCAAGCGCCCTAAAAATCGCCGCTATGGGCCTCCCCAGATTTGCCCTTTCCGGTTTCAATTGGAGAGTTGTACCTTGCCTTGCCAGTTCGTCCACCCTACAGTTCCCCCGTACATCCGAGTGACCGGGGACCCAGACTATCTGGATATTGAACTGCTTACTCATCTCGTTAAGAGATGAGCGGCACCTCAATGCCACCACGGATGTCAGGGAAACTGATTCCAGCGACTTGATTGCCGCCTGACTGTCCACATATATTGTTATATCCCTTGTGGATATGACATTATGCCTCAACCAAGTCAGCGCTTCCTCAATCGCTACCACCTCCGCCTGGTACACACTGCAGTGATCAGGAAGACAAACGGATAAATTCACATTTAATTTGTCACAAAAGACTCCTGCTCCGACTTTGCCGTCTAGCTTGGAACCGTCAGTGTAAAATTGAATACAACCAGTTTCTGCTATTGACCTGTTTCCCCATGATTCCCTTGAGGGGAGAAGAGTCCGGAAACCCATTTCAAAGCAAACAACCGGTGTTGTGTAGTCACTATTCACCACATCTGCCTTTAGCGACCTGCCAATCGTCGAGTGGCCCATCTGAAGACATTTCCACTCACCCACGGCAGAGAGTCGTGCAGCCGTAGTTGCCGCTCTCTGCTTACCAAAGATGTCGACAGGAAGAAGGTAGAACATAGCCTCCAAAGCACGTGTAGGGGTTGTCTTCAGTGCCCCGCTTATAAGCAAGCAGGCCGTTCTCTGCACCTTCTCTATCCTTTTCTTATAAGTTTTCTTGTCTAGTGCTGGCCACCACACACTCACCCCGTATATCAGAATCGGTCTGACTACAGCGGTGAAAAGCCAGGGTACCAGCTCTGGTTTTAAACCCCATCTCCCTCCGACGGCGTTCCTACACGAGTACAGAGCCATGGTAGACTTCTTTACCCTCTCTAACACATTGGGCATCCAATTTAGCCTACTGTCCAAGATTATCCCCAGAAATCTTGCCTTATCAGTAAAGGCCAGTGGCGTGCCATTTAAGGTAGGAGGGGCGACTACCGGAATTTTATATTTCTTGGTGAAGAGTACCAGCTCTGTTTTGGATGGATTTATACCCAGCCCACATTTGCTGGCCCACTTTAAAATGATTACGAGCGCGTGTTGCATAACCGCCTTAATCGTGCCTAGGTACTTACCCGAGATCGCGATCGCCACGTCATCTGCATACGCTATCACTCCTATTCCCTCCCTCTCCAGTTCCAAAAGTAATCCATTGATAACTATGTTCCAGAGAAGAGGTGATAGGACACCACCTTGCGGAGTTCCTCTAACTACTCGCCTCCTAATGGTGGTTTCCCCCATATCCGCATTAATAATCCTTCCTTCTAGCATCTGATTTATTAATCTCCCTAAGGGGTCGTCCACACCTAAGAAAAACAGTCCGTCCCGAACTGCCTCCGTCCTGACATTGTTAAAGGCGCCCTCTATATCGAGGAAGGCTACCATACAGCACTCTTTCGAGTGGATTGATTTCTCAATTGTTCGCACCAGGGAACGCAGAGCCGTGTCCACAGATCTCCCTTTCCAATACGCATGTTGAGAATTCGTCCACCTACTGGGATTTATTTTTGTACGAATGTACACGTCGATCAATCTTTCCAATGTTTTCAACAGAAAGGATGATAGAGTTATCGGTCTTAGGTCCTTTGGGTAGGTCTGTGAATTCTTTCCCGTTTTCGGGATGAAAATCACCCTGACCTCCGTCCATTTCCTAGGAATATAATTCAATTTTAGACACCCCTTGAAGATCACCTCCAGCTATGGGAGAATGATCGACGAGTGTTTTTGCAGCTCAGCTGGGATGATACCGTCCGGGCCAGCTGATTTAAATGGTTTAAAGCCGTTAAGTGCCCATAGGATCCGGTTCTTGCACACGATTTCCTTCGGGTACCAGACGATACTCCTTCCCACTCCCCGCCAAGCTCCGTTGACACATCCACACTACCTGGGAAATGGGTATCCAGCAGAAGCGCCAGTGATTACCCCGTAGACGTTGTCCACAGCCCATCAGGTTTGATTAAGTAACTAGGGCTCGTTGGACTCTTAGACAAAATTTTTCTGAGGCGCGAAGCCTCCGAAACGCCTTCTGAGCTTCCCTAGAGCCCTTTGCTCTATTGAATGCTTTCCTACACCCTGAACGTAGGATTCCCAGCTCCCTACCCCACCATACCGGTTTCTGCTTCCCTTTAGGTATTCTCCTGGGGCACGCAGTGTCCAAGGACAAGTTACAGGCGCTTGTGATTTCCTCCACCAGTAAATCCAGCTCCTTATCTGTGGCTGGTTGCCTCGGCGCATCGGTCAGTAAGAGTCCTACTAACACTTCCCCGTATTTGTTCCAGTTAATCCTTCTAGGATTCCTGAAGGATTTCCGGGTAACAGGGTGAATGTCAATATTAAACGTCACGTACCGATGGTCCGAGAAGGAGTGCTCCTTCGCAACCCGCCGTTTTTTGACCATATGTGTCACGAAGTCCGAAGCAAAGGTAACGTCCAGTACCTCCTGCCTGTTACTAATAATAAAAGTTGGCTCTTGCCCCAGATTACACACTGCAAGGTTAGTACCCAATAAGTAATCAAATAAGTACTCACTCCTTTCATTGATGTCGGTGCTACCCCAGATTGTATGGTGCGCATTTGCATCACAACCCAGTAATACTTTGATCCTTACCCGTTCTGCTTCGAGTATCAGTTCCCCAAGGTTATCTGGCGGAACCTCCTTCTCTCGGTCCATGTAGGCTGAAACCAGCCATAGTAAGCAGCCTCCCGTCTCCAGGCCGACTGCCGTTACGTCTCCACTACTATATTGTGGAAGAAGAAAAATACTCAAAAGTTATTTTTAGCTAGAATGCAAGATCTGATCTTATCGGACTTAGAAGAGTATATAATCGTATATCCTTTTAAACCGAGGCCACAGATCTTGTTTTTACTAATCCAGGGTTCTTGAACCAGGATTATGTCCTCATCCAATTTGGTCAGTCTGAGGTTTAAGGCTACCGAGGCAGCCTTAGAATGGTGAAGATTAATCTGAACCGCGCTCAGCATGCACCGATCAACTTACCTTCCATCATATTCCCTCCACTGTCGCGGCAGGGTTTAATCTCCCGGTCCCAGGGCGACATCATCACTCCTGACGCTCCCCTTCAGTACTAGGTGCTGGGCCTCTATGCCACCCTCCTCCTCCATCGACTCGATCCGATCCTCCTCGTTCGAGTCCAGGGATAGGCGACTACCCATTGCCGTCAATCGCTCCATCACAGAGCTCCCAACGTCCTGTGTGAATGGGGAGGCATTTTGCAAACTATGCAAAAAAAACATGATAAACCATATAACTCACATCAAGCGGCACGACCAGTTTTCTAAAAATCACCGGGAAAAAATGCAATTATCCAACACGGTATTCAACAAGGTTTTCCATTTAAATTAATGGATTCTCTTCCAAAATTAATCCAAACTGTTGCGCCAAATTCCATACAAGCTCAACAAATAAAATGTGGCCGTACGAAATCTACGGAATATATTAACAGTATAATTGGCCCATTTGCTGCTGAAAAAATTAGCAGGGTTCTTCGCATGCAAACCTTTCAGTGATAATAGACGAAACTACTGACCTCACTTCAGAAAAATTCCTTGTTATAATTTGTCGATATTTTGATCCGAGTGATGAAAAACTTATTGATAACTTTTTTGGAATGATTAAACTTCAAAATTCCATCGCGTTGGGAATTTTTAATTCAATAAAAGATCATTTTTTTAAATTTAACATTACCTTTAAGAATATAATAGGCATAGCTACTGATAATGCATCAGTTGGCAATTATGAAGGTGTAAAAGCCAAATTTAGGGAAGTCAATCAAAATGTATTGTTTTAGGATATACATGCCATTCAATTGCACTATGTGTAAACCATTCGTTAAAGCATTTCCCAGATTTAATCGAAAAAAATACTAAAAATATATATAATCATTTCAGTCGTAGCCCTAAAAGATTTAACGATTTTTCTGCATTTCAAGCAGATTTTAATCTGCAAAATTATAAAATTTTAAAATTTTGCAAAACACGGTGGTTGTCCCTTGAGGCAGTTGTTTTAAGGATATTCGAACAATGGAAGGCCTTAAAACATTATTTTATTTTATATTGTTTCGAGGTAACCGAAGAAAGGGATAACAATGCCCATGAAATTCTTCATTTCCTTAGTAACTCAGAATTCAAATTGTATTTACTATTTCTATCGTATATTTTAAAAACTAGAAAACTAGAAAGAAGGCTACTCGTGTCTCCCGACTCACAAGGCATCTAAAACTACAAAGAAGCCATTTAATCATTAAAGCATTTCAATCTCTGGCAAATATTAGAGGAAATGTTGACAAAACGAGTAATAAGTTATACTCTAACAAAACAAAAAGAGAACTCATGCGGCAACAAGGAAAAAGATTTCCTCGAGAAAAAGCTTCGTGTGATGTTTGTCTTGATTTAAAAAATCTACCCATCTTATTGACCGTAATTCGTAAATTTTCTCTTCGTCCGTTTCCCAATTCAAGCTAATAAACATAAAATAGACAAACGAGAGTAGAAGATAAATACGTCTTCTAAACCATAAACTTAACGAACAATTTGCTCCCTAAACCAACACGGCTCGAAAACAAAATGCGTACATGAACTCAGCTTAATCTGAAGTCCAGTTAAACTCTAGGCTCAATCCCTAAATAAATCCGCAAGT
Source organism: Tipula vernalis (assembly GCA_958295665.1). Taxonomy (NCBI): domain Eukaryota; kingdom Metazoa; phylum Arthropoda; class Insecta; order Diptera; family Tipulidae; genus Tipula; species Tipula vernalis. The sequence continues at coordinate 146,969,571 of OY282560.1, read as the reverse complement.
GAACACTCGCTCAACCCCCTAGTGAACACCTTACACAATCCCAAACTCAATCCTTAAAATCTCAATCTTTAATACTCGCGTAGTTAGGGTCGGTTTTGTATGGAAGGTAACCGATCCTCTTTACCTAAAGTTTCTGAAAGCCCTTCTATTCTCCGCCTTCACCATATAAAAAAAGGTTGGCGAAAAAAATTCTTAATCGTAAAATCCGTTCTCGAGATACCGTGGGTGCAGGCAGACCGACCGATAAATGTTTTTAACATCGGCCCGCAAGGACTAAAGTTATTGAAATCCTGCCAAAAATGGGCTAAAGATTTTTTTTGTCCCAAAACCACTTTTCTCGAAGCTCTGAAGGTACCTAAATTCGAAATAGAAAAAAAATATCCGTCCGTCGGTCTGGATGTCTGCACCTACGATAACTCTAAAACGGTTTGCTGATTGGAATTTTCTTTTCGCCAATCTGTTTCTATGGTCAAGGCGGACAGTTGAAAACGTGTCGAGTTAGGGTTCAGTAAAGCATTCATATAAGGGGATTTGTTTGGGGTTGTGTTTATGGTTAAGTAAAGGTTTCAGTTTGGAATTTATTTGGTGTAAATTAAGGAGTGTGTTGAAGGTTCGCTCGACTTGGCTTCATGAGTGCATCTATTTTTCGGACCATGTTGATTTGATTTAACATATACATAGGTTTGAGTTGGTGTGGGGTTGTGTTTGAGTTGACTTAGTGGTTTAGTTGGGGATTTATTTGAGGTTTGAGTTAAGATTTGAGTTGGAAGTCTGACTTGAATTTATGTGCATGCGTAATTTTTAGTTTAATTTTTCTAAACATTTTAGGAAATTAAAGATTTTCAAGAATTTTAAAATTTAACGAATTTACAACGAAAAATTCAAATACAGGTCATCCTTCAGTCAGCGCTGATATGTTTTTGAAAAAACGCGAGGAAAGAAAACGACGTAAGTAAAAAAAGTAGGAAAGGAAAAAAGAAAACAAAAACGATAGGTTTTTCTACGACGTAACTCAAAGTAAAAAACTACGTAACTGAAATCAAGGGAGTAATTTTTAAACAACAATGAAAATTATCCTAACAAACTCGTGTCGTAATAATTTAATAAAAATTTCAGTACTTCTTGGTCATTTAAGAAATTTTGAAATGAATTCTGATGTTGCTTTATAAAAATACTCTCCAAAATTCACCCTTTTGTCAAGATTTGATTCCTTATCGATAAGCATCCTCCGTAGCTAATGCTCAAGCTTATAACCAAACAATGAGTCATGCATAAATTTTCTTTACTACAAGTACTCTACAGGAGTTTTGCCTTTTAATTTGGATACAAAAGTACCAACTATGAATCTTTTCGTAAGGAATATGGAAATTTGTCGAGTGTTTTCAATAATTAAATTTTGGGTTTCCCGAGAATTATCTAAATTATTACTACTATTGTTGAAGGTCTTTCTAATTTATAATAACAATATTTATAAGTTAAGGTTTTTATCTCAAAATATCAGTTAATTTTTTGAAGTTTGCCGAAGATAATTTTAGAACCTTTTCTGTTAATAAGAATGCGTAAAATTAGGGTGTTGATAGTTTCATCAACTTTTTTAACAGTTTTACGAAAGCAAGAGCTCTATTTGATAACAATTTTGGAAAATTAATGTTTTTTAAGGAAAAATGAAGGATTATCTTTGGATGTACATTAAAAAAAATGGAATGTAAAGATCATCTGTAAACAGATGAGATGAAGATAATTATTATGTATGAAGTGAAATAAAAAAAAAAAATAAAAAAAGCCGCACAATTTTATAGAAACATGCGCTTAAAAAAAATTAATTTTGAACAACAAAATCTGATCGTGGTCATCTTTTTCCATAAAATATCTATTTGTTCTAACTGTAAAAATTATAAGCCTCAAATATTTACATGTATAGTTATTCCCTTAAGTCGACTCTTACTTAATTAGAGCGGCAGTTAATTGCGTGTTTAAAACTTTGTACTCAGCTAATTTCCGAATTTTAATAAGTTATTTAAGAAATAACTCAGGTTTTGCAAAGCACAACAATTTTTTGGTCACTTTGCACGAATATTGAAGTTTCGTGCTTACAGTTGAAATTGGAATTAATTTCTTAAGCTTAATCCTTGAAATTAAGGAAACTAATTAAATCCTTTAACCCAAAATCCCAAAACCCAAATATAAGTTAAATGATTTTTGATCTGTGCGAATAGGGTAAATATATTGTTTATCTTATAGTTTAAAAGTTAAATTATTCGTCATAAAATAAATTTTTTTATTAATAGTTAATTTATGCAAATTTCTAAGATTCTCGATTTCTCATAAATCTTAATTAATTAACCGTTAAATTCGATAAGAGCTTTAATGGTTTATGATAGAATTTGTAGAAAGTTAAAGCGTAGCACAGTAACAAAAATATAATTTATAGCGATATAACTCCTTAATTGATTTATTTTGAAAGTGTATATAGGAAATATGTTACCGGACAAACTTAGGCGAGCGCTGTTTTTGTCAAGATTCGACTTTATCATTATATTGTATAATACAGTGGAACCTCTTTAATCCGGAACGATTAAGGCCCGACCAATTCCGAATAAACGATTTATCCGGAAAATATTTTGTTTTAGAACCAAGCCACATGGGTACTTGGACATCATGCTTTTTAACTTGTATTAGCAGAATAAAAGCATGAGCTAACTTATGTACATTTTTTTTTTTACGACTGAGTTTTGTACCCATTTAGTAATTTACATTGCATGATAAAGTTTTTGATTAGTAGGCACAATCAAGTGATTATCCTCCGTTTCGTGTAACTCCTTCTCAGATTTTTCGCCACGGTAAGTCTACTGACCTCCTGGTCGCGATAAGTCCAAAGGTTTGGTTCTTTGCAGTCTTCTTGTTGGTGTGGTATTCAGCATACAGCGTATGTCCAGATTTTCATGCTGGTGCAGACGTTGTAGGTGTTTTGTTGCATGATTCTTGATTTCATCCGCGACAAGCTCGATCTTTAAATCTCGATGGAGGTTGTCGTTTCGAATGTACCACGGTGCATTAACAATACATCGCAGGATTTTATTTTGAGCTGTTTGTATGATTTTGATATTTGTCCTCTTGGCACAACCCCAAAGTTGACTACCATATGTCCATACAGGTTTCAGAATTTGTTTGTATAACAGCAGTTTGTTATGAATCGCCAGTTCAGATTGTCTCTCTAGGAGCCAATGCATTTTTCTAAATTTTATGTTTAGTTCTTCTCTCTTCTTTTTTATGTGTTCCTTCCATCTAAGTTTAGCATCTAAAGTCATGCCAAGATATTTAGCAGTGTTCGCATGCGGTACTACTATCGAGTTTATCATTATTGGTATATAACTTTTAGATTTGTAGAGTTTGCTTGGATTGATTTTGCTTCATTTAATTTAATTCGCCATTTCTTTGTCCAATTACATATCAGGTCAGGTTAGTTCTGTAATTTACTAGTGGAGTCATTGATGTTTTTTGCTATTGCAAGTATGGCCGTGTCATCGGCAAAAGTCGCCATTGTTGCTTCTGTAATTGGTATATCTCTAGTATACAGGAGATAAAGGATTGGCCCAAAAACACTTCCTTGAGGAACTTCTGCTGTTATTTTTTTTAGTTGGGAGTATTCATTCTCATACTTTACTCGGAAATGCCTCTCTGATATGTATGATTTTAGAATTTGAAAAAATTGCTCCGGAGGATCTTGGTGAAGTTTGAATTCTAACCCCTGGTGCCATACTTTGTCAAATGCTTGCGCTACATCAAAGAATATAGTTGAGCATATTTGTTTGATTTCTAATGATTTCTCGATTATATCAGTAATTCGATGTATTTGTTCTATCGTAGAATGTTTTTCCCTAAAACCAAACTGACGTGAGGGGATAAGATTCCTTTCTTCGATAATTGGTTTTAATCTTTTAAGAAGAACCTTTTCAAATAGTTTCCATAATGTTGGTAGCAGAGAAATTAGCCTATATGAAGCTTTATCGTTCGGAGGTTTGTTCGGCTTAAGTATCATAATTACTTCTGAAATTTTCCATTGTCTCACATACACATACATATCTTAGTCGAAATGCTGTATTGATTATATGCACTAGTTTCCTCAACGCTTTCTCCGGTAACACTTTTATTATCTGACCCGTTATGAGATCATATCCTGGAGCCTTATACACATTCAGATTATTCTTGATTTCCCATTTTAGTTCTGCTTTTTGTTTAGCATTTCGAGCCCAATTTTCTTTATTTTTAATTGGAGGAACCTGAAGTTTTGGGTCTTTTAAGATTCTTTGTTGCTTTCCATAATGAATAATCAGTATATTTTGGCCCAGTTAGAGTGCTGAGGTATTTATTAACTGACTGATTTTTAATGTCTTTTATTAGATATTTTAATTTGTTACACAAATGGTTAAATACCCTCTTATTTTCCGGGTTTCGATGTTTTTACCAATTCTTTCGTGCTTTTCTTTTATTTTTAAGAAGTTTTCTCACTTCCTCTGGATAGCTAACATTGCGCTTCATTTCCTGATTGTTATTAGGAGTGCTTTCCCACGCAGCACTTTGGATATTATGGATGAGCTTATCTAGTTCGTCTTCTATTTGGAAGAGATCTCAATAGGTTTTGAAGCTCGTTAATTTTGGGTTGCTCTCTTTCATAATAATTGTTTGGCTAAGTATCATAATTACTGGTGAATGATCTGATGATAGACTTTCACTGTTCTCTATATGGATATAATTATTTGAAATCCCTCTTGTAATAAAAAAGTCTATAAGATCTGGAGTCTTAGTGATGTCCGAGGGCCAATAGGTTGGTGTATCGCCCGAGTGAAAATCGCATTTTAGTTGTTTGCCTGCTGCGAACAGTTATTTTCCTTTAGTGGTCGTTAGCCGTGATCCCCAATAGGTATTTTTTGCATTATAGTCACCTCCAATTAAAAAGACACTTCCTAGTGTTTTGAGAAGATTAGTATAATCTACTTGTTTGAGATTGTATCTTGGAGGGCAATAGATTGCTGAGATACTGCAGGTTTTAGTATTGTTTAATTGTATTTTGATTGTTGTGACTTGCATGGAAAGCTTCTCAACTTTAAGTTCTTCGTTATGCTTTATATAATCTTTTATGAGGATAGCTGCTGATCCACCTCTAGCTTTGTTCTCTAGATGTAATGCATCGTAGCAATTATATCCTTTTATTTTACAGAATGAAGTTTTGGTGAAATGAGTTTCTGATACATATAAGACATATGTATATCTATATAATGCATGTTTAAAAATATATCTAGTTCTTGAATGTGACAATAGCCCATTTGCGTTCTAGGTTACAATTCGTAATGTTTTATTCATTTCTTTGGGTTATAACTCGATTTTATATAATTTATATCAAGGTTTTCTTCTACTCTTTTATTGAAACTAGTTTGTGATTTCATTCCTTCTAGTGCGTTCTGCAGGCTCATTTCCTGCAAGGAAATCCCTGTAAGTCTTTTGTTGAGGTTCTCTAGATTTCTCAGTATGTCCTGTAAAACGAGATCCACTTTAGTCTGTTTCTGCTCTGTTTGCTGAACTATTTGAGCATAAGTAATGTTTTCATTTACTCGCTCTTTTTGTAAGTTAACATTGTCTAAGATTCATCCAAATGATTCCTAAAAATGAAAGAAAAAAAAATAAACAAAGAATCACTTGATCACTCATTAAATAATCATATCAACTTATCTGAAAACACAGCTGATCAAAAATCAAACAAAAATGGTGATGACACTCCACTGATATAAAATCCAGTGATGAAAATTCTGTGCAGCCTTTTTCTGCTTTTATTTTGATGTTATACATAGTACCTAAAACAAAACAATTTAAAATTAATGTTTATATAACTTTTATTTTATAAACTAATTATACTTACATTCAATTATTGTATTATATCCATTTTTTTTGTGATTATTTCTTTGTGTACTAAATCTGATAAACAAATTGTCAATATTTGCAATTTTGTGTGCATATATGTATATAAAAACAATTATGTACTAATTTATAGCAGAACGAACTCACTATAAAAACTTATATAAATTATCAAAGCTAGATGGATCTGCCCATCAAACAATTTTTTTGTAACAATTATGTAAAATAAAAAATAAATTTTCTCTTCTGCCAGTGACTTCTGCGAGATAAAGCCAACCTTTTCTTTTTTGGTAATGTGTGCAAGGTGAAAGGAAATAAATTATTAATTGAGAATAAATAGTAAAACCAACCAAAAGTTAGAAAAAATTTACAGTGACTTTTTTTGGTTTTATTGAAGCATTAAAAAACATACAGTCAATCATTTAATACTCATAAGACAGCAACGATTGAAACAGTGAATAATTAACTTTATACTAACGGGAAAATTTATTTGTGCAACTGAGAGATTTTGCATCTTTTTATTTACGGCCTTGCTTGCACCTGGAAACGAGAATACGGATAATTATTTAACCCGCACCACTTGAATCGATTACGGAGAGTACCAGACCTGCTCTTATACTTGGAAACGGAGATACAACACATTAAAATTAATACTGGACTTTGGTATTGCATTTTTTGAACAGCGAATACAATTTTTATAATAGAAAATCGCAACCGAGTCCATAGGTTTTACAAACATTAGGAGTCAACGATTTTGGCTCCGTGTTTTTTTTTGATAGTTTGTACATTTCTTGATGTAAGTGGTTTACGTATTTTATCTTTCATTTTTTGCAGTTCTACTGCAACTTCGCATCCTCTGTAATTTGCTGGATGCTGGCCATTACAGTTGATACACTTCTGTGTTGTATTTCTGGAAATTGTGCAGTCATTTCCTGCATGTTTTCCTGCACATTTAACCAATCTTGCTTCTCGATGGCAGTATTTTTGTCTATGATTATAATCTTGGCAGTTTTTACATTGCGAAATTTGTCGAGTGACCTTTCTCGGTGTTTCTATTTTAACTCTGAGGTTAAGGATAGCCTTAATATTATAAATATTTTCGATTTTTCTTCGTTGTCGAAGGTTATTATGAAAAGTGGGAGACCGCTTCTTGTGATTTCAACCTTTCCCTCCCTGTTTTCTCGTCTCTGTTTTCTGATGATGTTAACTGCATCAACTATTTTCAGGCCTCTGTTTTTCAGGTCCTCAATGATTTCCTCTTTTGAACAAGTTGGGTGTAGACCTCTTGCCATTACTTTAATTGAACGATCATTTTTATCCTCGTAAGTGTACCACTGGTGACCATCAGCATTTAATTTGTTAGCTAGAGGTTTGTCGTATTTATTTTCCAAATATTATTACTGAAAGGGCCATACTTTTATATCTTGTTCTGTACTAACAGGAAAAGAATCAGCCAGATATTGCAATGATGTTATTTCACTTGCTGCAGCGAAATTTGCCACAGCAGTAGTAGCAGTGCTTGTAGTTTTATCTGTCCCAGCTGCCAAGTGCACAACTGCTGAGACATTGTGGTCGATGGATTTCGACGACTGGGAGCCCACTCGCTCACTCCCAAAGGTCGCCGGTACTGGGTGTCCGGATCCCTGCCATGGTTGGTTTTTGATCAGGGTGTCCTTCCATATAACATTTTATGCCTACTGCCAGGCAAGAAATCAGCCGCCTCTTGCATGAGGAACAGACGCTGTTTGAAGCCGCACCTCCTGGTGAACAGGCGCTTCTTGCAAGTTTTGGTCCACGAGTGGTATTTTATTTCCCACTTACCCGCCGGACGCGCCCGATAGGAGACTTGCAACTCCCCACGGGTAAACGCTTCTTAAAATCCACCTTGAATTTTATAACATGTTTTAAAATTTGATGAAATCTTTTTTAAGTGAATTTTTTTCGGCATTAGCAAATCCTATACTCTTCAACAATGAGAACTCTCCTTAAGTTCCTATATTGGTAGTTTGGTTTCGTACTGAAAAGTTTGTCTACTGATCAGCTAGCTACGACCAAACTACAAAAATACAATTCTTTCCATCTACATTAATTGGCTGGCCAGAACGTACTGATCTAGTGAATTATATTCACTACATCAAAAAAAGGAGCAACCTCAACAAGGAGAATTGTATTTTTTCGTAGCTACCTGATGAGCAGACCAACTTTTCAGTATGAAACCAACTACCAACAAAGGAACTCAAAGAGGGTTCTCATTGTTGAAGAGTATACACTGGTATAACTTTTGCGGTAAAATACGGGAAGGGAATGATATTTCTACTTTTGTCAGGAGATATATTATTAGCGATTGACCTCTTGATTTTTCGGATTTACCAAATCGAAAATATTGGGAATGTCATGAACAATTAATATATTTGTCTATAAAAAGCCAAAACAAATCAATTAACCACATACAGTTTTAACCTCTGAAATTTAGGTTTTTATATGTCTTTTATTCTGAAAGTTTATAATACGTACTGACAATATTTTAACCGGGTTTCAAATTCTAGAAGAAACAATTATTAAAATAATTCTAAAAAAGAGTAACTTTAATGTTAAATGAAGGTGTTTGATTATTAGGGAGAAAAACAAAGAATGTACACATATTTCTTGAATTCTTGACCTAACTTGTGTATCAAACAACTTTTAGTTCTAAAATGTTTCAATATCATTGGCAGGGTGCAATTCTTGATTGATTGATTTGTTTGTTGGAGCGTTCGACCTAGCTTTAAGCAAGGCCTTCCAGGGTCGGCCGTCATCAAACACCCTGTTACATACAACATAAAGAGGATTTGGACAGGTTTAAAAGTAATGATAGAAATTGACCCCGGTCCATTATTTACTACTTGATTAACAGGATTTAACTTATATAAATCAAAACTACGGCATCCGATTACAACTTAGAATATAACCTTTACTTAAATTTTAGTAAACCTTTTTGTTATTAATATTGTTATTAACCAACTGGTTTGATTAATATTCTATGAAACCCAAATCCTAATTTGGCCCTAACTCCTAAAAATAAATTAAATTTGGGATCTAAATTGGAAGGACAGTAAATTAATCCACAAATTGGACAAGCCTTAAAATAATAACCTGCATAGATTATGAAATTGTATCATAGATATTCCAGTTTAACATTGTACGAAATACAGATACCAAAGTAGTCAATAGTTAGTATTATGTTATTAGTGTCATATGTAGGTGATAAAAGATAAAGGATAGCAAAAGGCAGCATAATTCTAAAAATTTCAAATCCGCTAGATGCTTCAAGATTCTGGAGGGCTGAAACAAGTTACACGGGACTTTCTAAACTTTACTTACTTAAATAAAGTCGAATTTATTTAATTTCAAATTTGGAATTAAAATAAAAGAAGAGGCAAATTATTAATTGATTAATAGATTAAAAAAAAAATTAATGAACGACTCTGTTCAATAATTTCAAAGCTAAATTCAAATTCCCAATAGAAATACAAAAACTATTACAGAAAATGTCCAATTCGTAAACAAAACGAGCACAAATCTAAACTACCCTCCAACGCCGCACCAACATCCAATTGTTTGTATATGGCTATTTCCAACTCAATTTCGACTCAATTTTGACCGCCACAGTCAGTATTACAGAACTACAAAAATGGACGTCCTTCCACCTTAGTACTCAAACCAATTTATAACACTCGCGATATTAGAAAGTGTTAGTTCAATATAATGCAGTCAATGTGAGGGCAATCTGACCAATAAAAAACATCAATGTGTGACCCTCGGGCAAGTTACATAGCAGTCAACACGATAAAATCCTATTTGAATCTAATTCGAATCGAATCAAACCCATTCGATTATCATTCAATGGCAACACCTTCATCCAATTTCTAGATGGTTAGTCCGTAAGCACGTCACTTTGAAAATATAAATCTTTGAAACTATAAAAAATGAAAAACTAAATCGTTTGTTTACGTTTTTACGATTAAAAGAAAGACATCCCATTCTAACTGTTCACGCTTCAAACAGAAGACTTTACATGAGGGAAAAAATGTATTGCCAGCGAATCGAGTCGAAACCAATCCAAGCTTAACTCTCGCTATATACCGAGTTGAGTTAAACTATACTCGACCTAAAAAATGCACATTCCTTTTTCATTTAAACTCATTATTTTATTTTAAATATCTTGTTTATTATAAGATTTTAATTAATTAATTTCAATAATAAACTTTCTTTCGTATTACGCCTTTTATTTTTTCGAAAAAATTACTAAATTAAATTTTATAGAATTTTAACGGCTTTTGCAAACGATATATCATAAAAATTTGTATGATTGGCAAAATTTTTTTAAAATTTATCGAATAAAAGCCATTGTGAAATAACTGGTGCAAAATAATGTCACGATTATTAGATGTGCTTAATAAAAATTTATTACAAATTAGCTATCTAATCCGTCCTTTCCGTCTCAACACGTGAATACAATTTTGAGAAAAAGTTTAACGATTTACCAAAATACGCAGAAACAAATCTTATTAATTTGGCGAATAGAATTGAACGTCAAATTTGTTTAATTAATTAGATTTGAAAGTTAGCGAGATAATTAAATTAAAATTTCGATTTGAAGTTTTTCTCAGCTATCCATTAAAAGAATATTTTTCAAAGTAGAAATTAGAAATTATATAATTAATTTGTCAGATTTCTTCAATAAATTTTCCACAGTTCTTATAAATCAAATTAAACTCCATAATTTCATCATAACGTCCAAGGCAACAAACGCCATGTATACACATTTGACATAAATTCTCCATAAATAAAAAATAATAATTTTATTATCGCTCATGATCACCAAACAATCAAAACAAACCATTTCATTTTGTCATAATATCTCAAAAAAAAATGTGGATAATACTTTGTTTGTTTTTGCAATATTATTGAAATAATAATAATAAAATAAAATCCTCGTATTTAAAAAAAAATCGCGAAAAAAATTATATTATTTTCTTGATCATCCACCATAACATGATAGTGATGATGACGATCATCATCATCTTCATCACCAACATCTTTAAAAAAAACACAGCAAACGTTATATATATTTACATTATATGATCATTAGTTTGATCTTCTTATGTATGTAAGAAATAAAAAATAAAAACGTAAGGAGATAAATATATGACTTTCGTTAAAATTTTTAATTGGATGAGGTAAATAATAATTAACTGAAAAAATAATCATAAATATACTGAAAAGATGAGCTAAAACCGATCTGTGAGATTAACAAAAAAAAAAAAAAAAACATGTCACTGATCTAAAATTTCATAAACTCATGTGTATTATCGTGTGTGAGTAGGGTGCATCGTAATTATTGGATTATCGCACACACAAAAAATAATTGCGTTTTTTTAGTTCTTGTTGACACCACCCTCTTCCCCACGACCAATACCGATTATACACATATCTTTCATGATCGCATATACAACTATACATACATTTATATTTATTTTTAATTAATTTATTTTTTATAATTTTTGCAATAAAAATAATTTTATACATTTATATATATATATATATTATATTGTAAAGAAAAGAAATAGAAAAAGGTTACAGATGAGGTTAAAATAAATGAAATTGATGATTATTTTCTATATAAAATATAAAAGAAAAGAAAAATTACAACAAATCCCTGTTGCGTAGGATTTAGTTTCAATTAAAATAGAAAAAAAAAAAAAAAAACAGTCTACAATTTTTTTTTTTGTTTAATATTTTGAATATCTCACATAGAATATGAGCGCGATATTACAGATAATTGTGCGATCGCGATTTATATTTTTTTATTCAAAACCGACATACAATATTTTACATATAATTTGCTGATCTTACAGACAATTCAAAAAAAAAAAAAAAAAAAAAAGATGTGACCGCGATTAAAACTAGCTTATTAGCTTCTGATCGGAATTAAAAATTATGATGCGATCATAAGGTTTTTCCATATAAAAATTCTAGATAATATTATATTTCGGTAAATATTGATCATCAACTTAATATTAATGAAAATATTGTTTATGTAATCGCACAAAATTAATCAAATAACAACACATTTAAAAATAATAATTTATCGTAATCACTTAAAATTAATTAATTCACAAGTGTGATCGCGCAAATTTTCATTTCATTTATCACCTCCATATATATGCTACACACGGACTACAAAAATACTTTTATTAATTGCGATCTCATTGCATTTTATTGCATTTAAGTGAATCGATAAATTTTAATTTTTTCAATAATATTATTAATTACCATATCTAGTTTTGTGTTTAACACAACAACAACAAAAAATAAAAATCGAAATTAAATTGCGTGATCAACACTAATCTATATTATTATATCGAATAGATATCATTCGATTTAAGTCTGCGTGTTTTTTATGGTTAAAATATATACAGACATAAGACACGGTGTTTCATGTCACCAAAATCTTTATTAAATACTTTTCTATATAAAGATATTTAAATGCATACAAAAAAGATATAATTTAATATTAATTAGTGTAATTTATTTAATTTATAAACATCTTGCGAACAAATTGAGTGCCATTAATACATCGATATTTACTTTACATGACTTTGGAGTTTTTTGCGTTTTGGACGTTCCACCTACACAGGTTATTGAGTACACATGGTTTTTAATAAGTATAATAACTTTGAGCCCCATGTGTGAATAATAGAACAAAATGGTAGTGCAAAATGTAATCAATTTCTTTATAATGTGGTTGCACATGTGGGTTTTATAGCCCAAATAATCACGCAAACAAATTTGAGTTATAAGTGTTTTTTTAGATTGCAACGTGTTTAAGCTGTGCTGCATGAAAAATACTACATATTCACTCCAAAAAAAATTTGCGATAATAGAATTTCCTTTGCATTTTAATCAATTAATAGAAAATCGTAATTATCCACACAAAATACCAAGTGATACAAAAAGAAAAAAGCAGCTTTAAAAAAAGCAGTTGGAATATGAAAGATGCCTTAAAATTGATTTAAAATGCAACATTAATTTCTTAATTAAATAATTAATTTGTTTAATTGTTTATTTCTGAAAACCCAGCATTTCGCCGGTACCTATATTTCGTCATTCTCAATTTTTCAAAATAGTCCAGATATTCTTACCAGATGACACATAAACATCATCGCTTTTGTTATAATTAGGAATGCCGGATCTTCTGAAAACAAAATATGTGATTGCGGCTGCTGACCTAATTTTTCATGAATGCATAAAATCCAATTATTTTTTTTTTTTTAGCAATTTTAACTTATCTAGAAATTCTTAAGTTGAGAAAATTGCGATTTTCTTCAAAATCAACAAATATTTCGCTCTACTACAAAACCTACACAAACAAATTATTTGAAAACTAGCAAATATTTTGCATCGAAGGTCATAGTAGATTAGTAAAAACTGGTTAAGGTTAATCTATTAAAGAAAACTTTTCGGTTAATCGATCCGATACTATCCGATTTTTAACGAACAGTACTATTTATACTGAGTTATTAATTAAATTTTGTGAAAAGTTAATTTCACATAAAAAATTTGAGCAAATTTCCAGCCTAGTACACTTTAATTTTACAACTTTAAGTTTTATTGTCGAGTTATCCTATTGCATAAACGGGTGATATATCCATTTTTCACTTTTTGGCGAAAAATTTATTTCCGATTTTCATCAAACATAAAAATTTGATTTAAATGGATTTCTCGAAAATTTTCCAAATGACATATAGGACACTATAGTTTTCACATGACGAAATATTATATTATACCGACATGACGAAATAAAGTTGTATTTCGTATTTTAAAATTGCCTTAGCATGGGGTTTATTCGAGATTAATCAAAATTCTCGAATTTTGATGTCGAGTTGCATCATATGTTAATGATTTGTACACATTGAAATTACTATTTAAGGACATTTTTTTACACCCAATGAACAAATAAACTCACTTTTGATTGATTATTCTTTTATGGAACGGGAGCTGGAACGGGTTTCTTAAAATAAGTAATTCCGGTTGTAAAACATTCATTCAATATCTGGTAATTCTATTAATTGAGTAAAACAAGCAAAGGATTCTAGTTTCGCATTTGTTTGGTGATAATTTAAATTTAATTGCAATAGTTTTTCTAAAAGTTCCTGGTCTAATTTTTGTAAAATACTCTATCATGACAAGTAACGTGAGTATATGACATATAATTATGAGGGCATGTATAAGTCGTAAATATCTGATATACAATTTATGGTCTTTAAAGGTTTGGACACATTGTTTTAATTTACATAGATACATATTAATTTTATACGTACTCGTAGGTATACAAAAATTCAACAAAATAAAGCAAGAAATTAAAGAAGTCAAATCCTGTTTGAATAAATACAACTTAAGATTAGTAATGCCCATAATTAAAGGAACATTTTAGTTATTTAAAATATTTTTTAATTCTTTTAATCTGGGGTTTAAAGTTGAATGCCCCATTTTTAAAATTCCTTCCTGAACAAATAAAAAGAAAGAATGCAAGTTCTCGGGGTATTTCCAATTGAAAACGAAGTATGCCTTGAATAATGACATAAAGTATTCTATCGAGGATAAATTATTTGTTAGTGGCAACTCCTTTCCGTCTATCTTGATGCTCCCTGAAGTAATAATTTTTCGGGATGGTCCACGAAAAATTAAGTGCAGATGTTCTGATAGTGTTTCGGTCTGTAAAAATCATATTTTATTAATATTTGGAAGACAATTAGATTCGGTATAAAACTCACCTTTTCAAAAATAAAAAATTGATAAATCGATGGATTTGTTTTTTTCCCATAGGCTCGGCACAGTCTCGACAGAATAATTAAAACAGTGATACTACTATCAAATTCTGAAATAAAATAAAAAATTTAAAAAAATAAATAGCATTGTATGTATTTACAAAAATATTTTATAAGTGCTCCTAAAACTTTTTCAAAAACTAATAGAAAGCTTAGCATTTGACATAAATATTTCTGCTATATTTTTTTAAACGTTTGTACAAAGAATTTTAAAGTGATAATTTAATAAAAAGACACAAGCATAAGCTGTAATTTTCTGGTGAGATTTCAAATGTGAGAGCAGCTAAACAATGAAAAAAATGAAGCATGCAAAAAATAATTTTAAAAAAATTACTTTAATTAAAATGGCGGTAAAATTACATTCCTACATATTTGCAACCGCTAGAACTAAATAAATTTAACGATAATTAAAAATTTATTATTGGCATTGGCATTGGTTATTGGCATTGGCATTTATTATTGGCATTGGTAAATTAGAAAAATATAGAGGCCAATCGCTCATAATATATCTACTGAAAAAAAGTAGAAATATCTTCCCTCCTCCCCGTAATTTTAGCTGAAGGCCCAGAGTTATACCAATGTACAACTCTGCAAAAATGAGAACCCTCCATGAATTCTGTTGGTAGTTTGGTTTCGTACTGAAAAGTATGGTCTACTCATCAGGCAGCTACGACCAAACTACAAAAATTTCCCCTCTAACCACATACATTAAGTATCTGGCCAGAACGTACTGACATAGCGAATTATTATTCAACTACATCAAATATAAAAACCCATGGAGAAATCTCATTTGTGTGTGTATTATGCCCACACGTATATTTGTTAAGAATTTAATTTGTCTGTCTGTAATAAGTTGATTTTTCAGCATTTTTTATAGACAAATATATTAATTGTTCATGGCAGATCATGGAGCGATTGGCCTCTATATTTTTCTGATTTACCAAATCGAAAATATTGGGATTGCCATGAACAATTAATATATTTGTCTATCAAAAATGCCGAAAAATCAACTTAAAAAATTTTTTTATATAAAATAGTGAAAACAATAAAATTTTTGAAAAACCAAAATTCCATTTTGTTTTTTTTAAACATACAAAAAAAAATGAAATTATCCGAGATTTCCCAGTTATATTTTCGAGAAAAATATTTTTTGGCTTTTAAAATGCTTAGCGTTAGTATCGATGGGTGGTCGATTAAACTTGTTCGAATAACCGAAGACTAATAATGGATAAATTGAAAAATTATTTTCTCGAAACATGTGTAAACTAGTTCGACTATAATTTGACATTGCGAACTGGAAATTGATTCGCGAACTATTTCAGTCTCTTTTCTATGAAAAAGTAGGGGGAAATGGGAAATTTAGTACAAAAACGAACTTTATTTTGTTAAAATTACATTTTAGTACAAAAAAAATTTAATTAAAATAAAATTTTAACATGAATAAAATTTGCTTAATCGGTTGCAAAAAAATTTTGGACCGAAATTTGGCCAAAGCAATTAATCGACAAAGCTCTACTTAGCATCGAAACTTCTCAAAAATTTCCAGGATTAAAACTTTATTCAAGAATTTCGAGAATATGCAAATTTTTTACCCGAAATTTGCGTCGACGCGCAGTGGGCAAAAAATGACTTTTTGTGTACAAAAATCTTCCACCACTTCAATTTTTAAGGGATCTGAATAATTTTTGTGTTAGTGATTTTAAATCACGTTTTTAAAGGGTAGGTTATAAACCGTCACCCCAACTTGTACATTAACCTATAACCTAACCTTTATTCTTTATTTCAAAGATCTATTCGAGATACAAATATAAGCAATCTTTCAAATGCGGAAACATAATGACAAGAAGAGACTCACCTAAATTCATGTTTGTCCTCTAATTTGTGAACTGCTTATGATAAATTTAATTCTGTAGTTTTTTAAATTCATTTGGGAATAGTTGCACATTTTTGTTAGTATTTCTCGAAATCCTTAAGTGATGCAGAAATTATGTCATTAGATTCGGATTTAGCACACTAAAGTACGTCGAAAATTATACTTACGCCTTAAACAGTACTAAAATATAGTTTTGGCTTTTAGAAGCCTCAAGATCGTTGAAATAAAGAACAAAAATCTATGTTTTTATTTACATTTCTATCATTAATAATTTCCATACAGTAATCCTTTGTCTTTTTGATGTTAGGTTATAGGTTAACGGGACAGCTTCAGCGATGTGCTGTAGGTTAGCGTTTCTTAGAAATTGAAGCGGAGAAAGATTTTTGTCGACAAAAAGACATTTTTCGCCCACATTGCGTCGCCTTGCCACTTGCATGACGTTTCAAAATTAGTGACAAATCGGGATTTTCGATATCTCATGAGATTTTCCGTGATTTTTAGGCGTATTGGAGAATTGATTGGCGTTGAGTATTGCATACGTAAAACTTTCGAAATTTTCAATGTTATTCGAGTTATGTAGCTTGAAGGTTTAAGCCGCATTAGGAAACACACTAGGTAATTTAATTAATTTGACAGAGACGACATTAGCCAAACTCCAGATATTTGAATTAGAAAAGCGTTTAATTGCTTGGTAATGGCAATTATTCGTATTTAACATTGCCCCTATGATTCTTCAACATTTCTTAGACTATACAAACTTGCTGAGATTTTTGCAGTCTATATCCATGTTGAGACTTTTGTTTTTGAGCTTTCTGAGATTTGCATTGCTTTGACTTATTTAAAGTAAAGTTAAATTTTGATCCAGATATTACCTATATCAACAGCATTGGGGTCCTTGGAATCCCTAATTATTCAAAATTGTTAAAGTGGTTCGAGATTATTGCTAATTTTCTAGAGTATTTGGGATTGTTTCATTTTATTGAAAATTGTTCGACTTTACTTGATTATTTATTAGTACTGAGTTGCCGCTTCTTGTTGAATTGCAAGATGATCTGTAACATGATCATGTAGATAGCGTATAAATATTTGTAAATAAGTGGATATAAATCAGGTTCACGTTGCTGTACTCTGGTTAATTTAACAGTTTAATTAAGCCCTTTCTATTAACCCTTAATAATCGGAAAAATCTCGAGAAAGCTCTGTAATTTTATAAGTGAACGAAATACATATTTTGATCAATTTTAAACATTCTAAAAATAATTCGAAATATTAACCGAACCAGTAATATTAAAAGCTCTTATAAAGAATAAAATGTAGCATCATATAGAAACATCCCAACGCTTTAAAATTCTCTAGAATCTCGAAAAAATATAAAAGCTTCGAATAGTCTGAAAAATCTTAGTAGTTTTGAAAGAATCTCAAAAATGTGACATAATATTCGGAATTTGTAACCACCATTAGAGCTAGATCCTTCGGTAAATTTAATACAGTAAATTTAATACCAGTTATGTTAACAAAATACTTCGCTTTGTACTATACCTTAATATGTTGCAATTGGGTGAGAAACGCTACAAACAAATTCATTCCAATATTTACATTTTCATTTTTTTATAGAAAGTATTAGAGATTCCAACATCAACAGAGCACCGCTTTGGCATCAACAGAACACACTAACGGAACACAAAGCTAACAGTCGAGGCGTCTGGTAGGTAAAGCACTTAAAAAGTCTATAATCTCGTTGTCAATAAACCAAGAAATTTAAACTCAGTGCAAGAAAAAACTAAACTCGATTATTTTGTACTATGTCGAGTTTAGTTTACTACTCACTAACGAAGCCGATCGAAAATATCGGCAAATATGGTGGCGGGCGCAATTTACCGTCTAAAAATCTACAATTACTAACTAATGAGTTTAGGGCTTTCTGTAAACTACTCTAAACTAACAAGTTATTGAACGCATATTTTGTTGCTTAGTTTTACGCATACTTGCACCAGTTCCCAGAATTCGGGATTCGATAAGATCCATTTCACAATGAGAATGAGGCGAGAAATTGCCACAACGACATCCACCCAAAACCGTATGCTAAAAGGCGGAATTTCTCCTGTCATGAATTACGTTCCAACATAATTCGGCACATTTGTATGTAGTTAAAAATAATCCCTTGTGATGGTAAATATCCAGTTGTTTTAAATGGTTTGTTTGTGGCATCACATATAAGTATTTAATATGACTGACTGTTTCAGTAAATTTATCAGACTAGTTTTTGTCGATGATAACGTTTGTCGCCGATGATAAAATATGTACGTATATACAAGAATGATTACTGAAATATGTAGAATATATCCAATTAGTTTATCAATAGATTAGGTCTTATGAAAGGTCATGTACCAAATATGTGTTTTCATTTAGATATATGTACCATATATACATACGTATGTATGTACGTTTATTTTTAAGATTTTAAATTTTAACCCATTTGGATGTTTCACGTTAAATCTCTCAGTTACTTTTTAGAATCTAAACAATTTATGTAATTTGGCAACTGTCAATTCAAAATCAACGGAAAATCTACTCTAGGAAATTTAAAAAGTGAGTACGATATAAAGTATTTAAGAATTCTTCGGGAGAATTAAAGTTAAATTTATTCGCGTACGCGGTTTTTGTTTGAAAAAATCTCAATGTCTCTCATCAATGTTAAATTGTCGTAAAGTGGAAAGAAATTCCAAAAATAATTCTCTTTGGTTACGTAAAATGAATCAGTTGAATATATTCTGATAACCACGTTAAGCCTCTTTTTACAAAAAACCGAGATCCTTTTTTCGGAATTTGCAAATTTTTAATATTACAATTTATTTGAATAAAAAATTCCAAGATATCGGATAAACTAATTTAGATCAAATTTAATGTCCATTACAAATCGAATGGCCATACAACAAAAAAATATGATTAGCTAAAATTTACGCCTACATAGTTAAGACGGGTTTACACGAAAGGTTTTATTACCCAGATTCTGTTTACTTTCGGGCACTAGCCCAATGTCCAGGTGGGTTTTGATAGAGCTAAGATGTAAATACCCAAGGTAAAAACCATCCTTGGGGTCAACCTTCATAAAAATTTTCATACGTCATCATTCATTTCTCGCAAACTATTCAAAATCATTCACAATGTTTGTATTGAGAAAAGCAAAGAGAACATTCTGCGTGTGCACATACGCACTAGCACAACAAATAGGTATCAGTATAAACAACTCTTTTAAGATTTTATCAACTTTTTTACAGATGCTTTGCATGCATCTATATGTATCGTTTTTGGTACAATATATTAGAAAAAACTATTGAGTGGTATAAATATAGCTAGTGTTGCTTATAGTGTAAAATACTTGCAGTATCGTGTATCGTTGTAAACCTAGCATAAAGAATAATTATTTTGCCTTTGCTTTACTTCTTGATAAAATTTAAAAAATCAAATTTCAAAGTAGATCTAATATGAAAAACAATGAATTCTGTTATTTGCTTTGTTTACACCGAATCAAATTTATCAATTCATTTTATCACCGAACCGGAATCGCACCACTGAAGTGCTAAGCGTCTTTGGGGAGTTTTTATTTTTGTATCTGAGTAATTATTAAAAAACACAAATTTTTAAAAAATGTTCCAATTTCTAGAATGTTAGAATTTTAAAAAATGATGAAAGCGGGGGTTTGTAACGGCAACCCTATCCTCTAAGGTATAAAACGAATTAAAATAATATTTCAAAAATTTGTTATATTTAAAAAACTTAATTTTTTGATCCTTGGGATTATTTTATTTTAGATAACGGTACCCAACCCTTATTAAATCTGCTGATATTTATGGTAAGTAACATATAATTGATACACAAATAAATGAATTCACTTGTTCATTTAGTAAATAGTACATCATTATTTAGAACTTTAGAACTAACCTAATTGGGTATACAGTGCTGGGAAAAAAAATTTGGAAACATATTTTATTACAAATTGGAGTCTTCTTTTGCTAAAATTACAAAACTTTTGAAAGCAATTGGCTTAACATATAACAAATTGTAAAAATAGGGCGGCGCGGCGGTTTAGCGATAGTCCAAAAGCATTGCATAAATGCAATGCCGGCAGTAAAAGTTTTAATCTAATTTGAACAAAAACATGTCTCTCTGGAACGAATCAGTAAACTTGAATGTGGCAAGTGCTACTTTTCGCTCTTAATAAGTAAATAACTAATAATTTATGTTTTTCTTATTTAAAATAACTGTGATTACAGTTATCTAAAACTTCTGTTTTAGATAACTGTAATCCAAATTACTCTTTGCCGCGGCATAGTGGTCTCATGTTAGACATTTTAATTTGTATAATAAATATTTTATGTAATATTAAAATAAGTAATTCCAAGCTAGGATTTGTTTGCTTGTTTGATTGTTTTTACGCAATATGTTTTTGGTGCTCGAAGCATTACCAACAATTTTGCAGCTATGGTGGAACCGAGTCAGCGAGTCAGTAACATCTTTCAGTAAGAACGCGATAAACAGAAAATGTGTGCTAAGTATTAGCCAGCGATAACTTGTAAAACTTAAATTAACTTAAAAATTTCAACGAAGCTTCGTCAAATTTTATCTGTCACTTAGAAAAACTTATAAATGCGAAATTTTCCCTCCCAACTTAAAAAAAAAATTCAAACAAAACATCAAAAACCATTGAATATGCAATTTCGAAAAGGAGCATGTCTCAAAAATTAAATAAAATGCTTTAAATTAAGAGTGCGATACTGGTAGCAGTATTAAAACAAAAGAAGTGCCTATTTAAAAAAAAATTGGTGTGGGGATATATTTCCATCACATTTAAGTGAAAAAACGGTGTTGTTCAAATACACGAGTTGGGCCCTTTACGAAATTGCTTATTGTTTCCCTCTATTCAAAAGTGAAAATTCTAAATTTATCTTTAAAAACACAAATGAAACACAAATTAATCCTATCAAAAACTAAAATGCTATTTCTATAGACACTGTTTTCTAAAAGTTACACGAAATTCTCATGGAATACCGCTAAAAATACTAATTGTGCTAACCCCTACTTGTTCTGCTCAGCTGTCACTTAAGATAGCAAAAATTAACGCACATCTTAAAAGTGTCAGTTATCACGGATTCGGTGGCCGATATGTGAAATGTTCTGTATAAGGAAATAATCTCATCCAATTCTGTAAACCACTTGCATATTGCATAGCTCCATAGGAGCCGAATATAATACTGCCTTTTGAGTCGTCCCATACGGGAATAATAATGAGTTCAGCGCTAGCACCGATCTAATCTGATATGATAAAAAATCCCCTTTGTATCCCCTCTCTATCGGGATTACAAATGCCGCCAGTATAAGTATTTTAATTTTATTAGCTGAAAAATACCCGCAAAATTTTTTTTATGAAAATTGAGCTTTATGTATTCTAATAATTATTATTTAAGATCTAGAATCACCTACTAACAATTTTTACTTGAACCGAATAAAGGCTTAACCGCCCCATTTTCAAAATACAATCATAAAACCATGCGATGAGTCTCTTAGACTCAATATGTGATGAAGGAAGTAAACTTTGCGTCTGAAAAGTTCAGCATTTTAGTCCTTTTACAGATTACTGGTAGAATGAAAATTCAATGCAAAGGTTGGTCGATGGCGGTTGGTCTATGTATGGAACGCTTTCACTGCATGCATAAAGAAATCCAAATTTTTCAATATAAAATAAACTCGCATAGCAAGAATATTTATCCAATTTCATCATCAACTTTTTGAACCAGAATTCTTCTTTTCATCACTTTCCTTATGTGCTGTATGTGTGACTACCCCGTCATAAGTAAAACTTGCATATGTAGTCGCTGTTTAAATGCAGAAAAATCCATTTTAATTGAGCATTCAAGTGAAAATATAAAATAAAAGGAAATGCCGTTGTTTGGGTAACCTCAACCAAAACCTTGTAGTAGCAATGTTTAGGGCACATATATAAGCTTTTTTGAGTCTTTTGGTTTAAATAATCGCAAGTCAAAAACTTTTTGGTTTCAAAATTTTTATTCCAATAATAACTTTGCTTCTGTCAATTATTTTCTTTTGGGAACTTCCAATAATTTTCAGTAAATCAATTATCTTCAACAATAATCTCGACAAAAGGTAACATTGGAATTGCAACACTGGCTATGAAAATTTCGAAAAAATCACTAATACTGTAACAAGACGCAGCTCAAACCGTTGTAAATTTTGAGGGATACCGGGAAACCCGAATAATTTGGAAACATTCAAATAATCTCGAAATGGTTAAATAGTCTTACATCTATAGAATACTTTAGCTCAGATATTCACAATAAATTTCGAATATTCCCAGAAAACTCGAATAAATTTAGAATTTTCTAATAATCTTGAAAAAACTAGAAACCACTAAGGGCCTCGTTTAATCTGAAAAAATATCAAGCAGAGTTTGCAAAACTTCGAATAATCTCGAAAATATTGAATAATGTAATGTTTAAAATTTTGCTGTCATATGCGTCACTCAACGCTATTTAAATTTGACAATCTAGATAAATCCAAAAATCTAAATTTAGAATCTCATCTCTGTAAGATCACAAAATATTACGCTGAATCGGACTCCAAAGTAAACTCGAATAATCGGAAAATCTCTCGATTTTCGAATAAGGTTGACGGCAGGCAACTTAAAGGAAATCAAACGCAACTTAAAGTTAATCAAACCCGAAAATCTGTAGGTTCCCTATTGAGACAATTCCAATATAGGTAAATTAAACTTTATTGAAAAAACTGTTTATCCACCAAATCCGAACATTCGGAATGTAAGTATAAACGAGTAGATTTTTATACGACAGAATTTTTCTAAATTACGACAAAACGCGATTATATAAGACATTTCCAGCACACGTAACGCCTCTTTGTAAATTAAGTCCTCAAAACTCGTAGCTCGAAAAACGAGAGATACATAACCGGCACTCAGAGGTTTCCCTTGTTTGATGATTCTAATTTTTTGAGAAATTCACAAAATTTATTAAATATTTCAAAATACATTTTATTCTCGGTAAAGATCGGATATTATCGGGTTTTAGATTAGTTGCTTAACCTTCACCGTTTGTGATTTCCCTATCTGTTGTCGAATTTTTTTAAATTAGATGCCAAAAAGCCACTAGAACACAAAATCAATAGATGCCTATATTTGCTATTTGACGATTCAGAAGACTGATTAGTCCAAAAACGCATGAAATTTCTGTACTATTGATATGCGGATGTAACAATTTCGAGAAAGACTTGCAACATTACATTTCATATAAACTTGACAAATTTCGGCTAAAAATTTAGAAGAATAGCTATGTATTTCATTACAATAGTCTTTGCAATGTCACATTGGAGTAGGTTTAGTATAAAATGAATAAAGGATTGCACATGTTTTTGTAAATTTCGACAAATTGAAAGGTCTAGCTAGAGGATTTACTTTTCAAGCGAGAAAGCCTAAAGCCTGTATCCTATGAGAAAAATTGACTGACAGTCAAAAAAAAAACGAAAAGAGAAAAACAATCGTGTGCACTTATAAGAGACAAGGACAACGTTTATTATTTTATTTTTTATTTTACAGCAAAATTGTTTTTCTATAAAATAAAAAACGTTGCCTTTGTCTCTTATATGTGGCATCAGATTATTTTTCTCTTTTCGTTTTTTTTGACTGTCAGTCAATTTTTCTCATGGAATACAGGCTTAATGAATGAAATATTTTTGGTTTTCAAAATTTAAAGCATGCTCCAGAACAAAATCGAGCTGATATTTTATTTCGTCGTTTTTTTTATTTGGGTGACACTTATTTTCTTTTAAAAAAAACGAAACCTAATCAATGACCTCTTGCCATACTTTATAAAATATAAATGAAATTAACAGTAATTTTAATGCTACAGTAAGCCAATTAGCAAACGATAAATGACGATTACCAAAATATTTCTTATAAATTTAGAACAAAAATTGGTTGTATCAAATAGAAATAGACGCAGGTCTCGCAATTCTTCGCATTCAATTCCCATACTAAATGTTGTACCAATGTTAGACGACGATTATTTGGCCTTTATAGTAAAGTATAACATATAAAAAGCTTTAGTGGTGTATACATTTTTCATTTTTCTTTAAAATTACAAATGAGTCTGAGAGACTCATCGCATGCATT
Source organism: Tipula vernalis (assembly GCA_958295665.1). Lineage (NCBI taxonomy): Eukaryota > Metazoa > Arthropoda > Insecta > Diptera > Tipulidae > Tipula > Tipula vernalis. The sequence goes on along the minus strand of OY282560.1, from coordinate 146,944,718 downwards.
TACACAAGTAAAGTGACCCATGCTGATTAGCGTCAAACAAATGTTCACTAACGACTGTCTCTGTAATACATTTAGCGTTTCTTACACACCCAATTCCAAATGTGTACACGATGTACAAAAAATAAAAGTTTGACAATCGATTCCAAGGAAAAGTTAACTGAACTTCAGATAAACATCTTGAATTTGGTCTGTTAGAGTTATATCACTATAAATAAATCTTTTGTAATATTTACAAAAAAATTTATAAATTGATCTCATTAGTGAACCTCGATTTTACCTAAATCCATTCGTGATAAACGCGTAGGCTGATCCCAATAATAAAAAAATAAAAATGTATATAAAAAAAATGGATCATATTCCCAAAAATCAGTAATAGTTTATCGACAAGCCACAATAGAGTGTGATCATTTTTTATGGAACTGTAATCCAATATTCTCATAACACATGAAGCACATGATGATAAATGATCATGCATTCCATAAAAGCAAATAACTAACTATAAAAAGAATAACACATAAAAAAAAAAAAAATCTTTACCATTATTGACATCCCAATAATTAAAAGATCGCGATCTAACAAGAAACTTTTTTTGTTTTTAGTGGGAAATATCTGTACGTTTTGGTTAGCTACGTTTGGATCTATAGAAAAACAGAAAACATTAATTGACAAAACATAATAATAACATGAAAATGATGATCATTGAAAATTGATCATGACAAGTAACAATTTTCTTTTTGTTTTTTTTTCTTCGCTTCAATGCGAAGCATTTATATGTATGTACAACACCCACACAAGTATATATATTTATATGCATATTACATATTATATACGTTAGAAATGGAAGGAAGAAAGATAGATAATTATTAAGAATGATGATCATCGTCGTCATCATGGGATAAATTATTTCTCGTGAAGATTATCCAACCAGTTTTATTTATTTATAGTTTTAATAAATTTTAAATAATTTTTTTGTTTGTTTGCCAAAACATATCGTTCAAATTGTAAGTTGGTGTCAAGTTTGTTGCTGAAGAAGAAAATTTCCTTGTGTATATATGGTAAATTGTATACACTAACCACATACACAATTTAGATCAAAACAGTAACAGTAACAAAACCAGCTACAGTAAAAACGTATAAATTAAAATGCAGCAAAAAAAAACACAACACAAGAAGTCTTGTTAGTTTTCTTCTTTATTATAATTGTTACTATTATTTTTGGGATACATAAATTGGTTTTAGGTTAGGTTACAGTATTACACGCACCACACAACATTTATAATATGAAGAAGATACACAACTGTTTTACCCACTCTTTTTTTTAAGGTTTTTGCTTTATTAGCTTCTTGTTAATTGAACACAGAATCTTTAATATACTTAACGATATACACAAAAAAAAACACACAGCAAACACACACCAATGACAAGATTAGAGATAATTTTGTCACTCTGTTTTTTATTTGCTCTCACATTTTATGGCGCCTTATCAAAAATACCAATTTTGCTTTTCTTTTTTTTTTTTTTAAATTTTGTGTTTAAAACAAAACAACACTTTGGTAATAAGAATATAAATAAATAAAAAAATTAAAAGTTATCGTTAACAAGCACTTCTGTTACAATTCCAATAATAAGAAAATAATGACTACAACATGATCATGATCACAAGAACATGCAATTTTTCTAGTCGTGTCATCCAATACGCAAAGTTAAGAAATTTATTTGGTTTTTTGTTGGTAGTGCTGTTGTATTTGTTGGCTTCTTTCACACTTTTTGTAATGTTATTAAACTTTATGGATTTTGTTTTAGGATTTGAAAGTGTGTGGAGGTGTATCTATCTATACATATATACATTGTATAGCATTTTTATATTACAGCAGCGGATGATTTGATGAGAAAATAAGAAAATTTTATATTTCTATTTATTTGATTTGGTGTGATATGATGAAAGATTTTCTTTATAAAAAATGAAATGTTTAAGATTTAGCTTCTTTCAACAAGATAATTTTCATATAGACATTATTGTAATGTGCGTGTTACACATTGCACGGTAGCCAATATTATGTATAAATAGCTAATTAGGCAGATAGGTTGCCTTATTTCAAATCTTATCTGGGGTAGGTTTCCATGAAATGAAAATTGTTCGTGACGTTTTTTTTTAGTGCAAAATGTTGGCACTGAAAACATGCGGTTCTGGTAAAATAGGCTAATATTTATAGCAGTTAAGAATTTGTATTGCACAATATTATTTTCAAATTATGTTTTGTAAATGCGAAATTCCAAAGTTAAAGATGACTTTGTTCCTATCCTTTTGGATTGGTAAGGGAATTTTACAGCTGTTATTGTACGCACTCGGACTATTATTTTCGCCCTTACAATGTCTTGAAGCCTGGGTTTAGTGAAATTTTGTTGAAATGATTTATTTCGGTCTTAAAAGACCAAAGTATTGAAATCTTCTCAAAAATAAAACATAATGTCTGGATGTCTAATGTATGTACCCATGGTATCTTGAGAGTTGCAGGTTGATTTGGGGTTCGATTAGGGTTTAGTTGAGCAATCTAAAGATATAAAAATGAGTGTTTGGGTGTATGTATTTAGTTGACACAAATCCACATGCTTTGACCGTTTCGAACCAAACTTTACACAAATATTGCTTAATACTTAAGAAAAATCACTGTCAATAACTCATACCTCCAACTAATTATTGAGGGATGATAATCAGGTCCAACATAATTCATTTAACGGTGATGTTGATGGTGGTAATAATGGTACGATGATATTGATGGTGATGGTGATGTTTGATGTGGTAGTGATGGTGATGGTGATACGATGGTATGATGGTATGATGGTTTGATGGTATTATGATGGTATGATGGTATGATGTTAACTTGGTGTGATGACAAGATGGTTGAATGGTATCATGATATGATATACATGGTGTGATGATGTAGTGGTATAGTGTCATGGTGATATGATGGTGTTCACGAGGTAGAAGGAAATAACAAAAAAAAAAGAATCAAATAATGTTGTTATAATAAATACTTATCTGACTGCCTACGTTGACAGCAATACTCCAGAAGAATTTTTCTGTCGATATCCTGCAAAATTATAAAATTGTAATTAAGTTTATTTGTATAAAAAAAAAAATATATTTTGCTTACTAACCAATTAAATGAAACGTCAAATTGCTTATCTTTGCTACCATCATAAATTTGGGAGTTGATTTCATGTGCGCATGTAGTTATTCGGATCGTGTTGATTTGAGAATTGAACTAAGCGTTAACACGAGGGTTGCGTTGAGTTGTCGAATAGAGTGCTAAGTTGAGGTTGAGCTAGGAATTTAACTGGGGGTTGAGTCGGTGGTTGCGGTGGGGATTATAATAAGTTGAGTTCAAATGTGCATATAGTTTTCGAAAGGCTGCTCTTAGACCAAGCAAAATTGCTGCTAGTATAACTGTCCAATCCGGCCGATCGTAGTTCATTATGGCCGCTTTTAACGGACGATGCCATCTTTCGATCATTCCTTTATATTTGGGATTGTAACTGTTAGTTCGTCTTCTCTAGAATCCTAAGAACGTTGACAGTTCTGAAAATAGCTATGATTCGAATTGTGGTCCCTGGTCTATCACCATGAATTCTGGTACGCCGAATCTAGCAAATCATATCGAGTATACCGCAAACAGCTATTGTACTTCTGAGAAATAACCGACCGTGTTATTGGAGGTCCTTTAGACACTCGTCTTTTGGCAAGAAATACAATTTTTGCATCGTTGCTGAAAACAATTTTTCTAAAATTCAAAGGAATGAACGGACGTTTCCGCATGAGCTAGAGCATCACTCTGGGGAGAGCGTCTGCCACTAGGTTGTCAACGCAAATGTAAGCGGTTCGTGTATAATGTCTGTACAAGGTCTTCTTACATTGGTTAAATAAAGTGATTGCCTGTTCTTTTTGCATCCTCTAATACAGTTGATTAGTACGATTTTATCTTGCCCTGCTTATTGTATGAATCTCCTATAAAAGTTGATTATTCAACTGATTTTTTGAACTTGCTCGGCTGATGTTAGTATACCGTTGGTGTTGACTGCGTATCCCAAAAAAATGATTTCTTATTTAGCAAAAATACATTGGTAATAGCCAATATGTTAAATGTTCTTCGTTCGTCTTTGGGGCAATAATAGTAGTCGTCTTAATCATCATAGTAAAAGTTTAGACCGGATAAAACTAGTGCATTAGCCCCTGAAAATACTGTTTCTTATACCAGAGGTCATCCTTGTAAATGCAAATAACCCGAAAGGCGTAGATATGGCTCCTTTCGGAATGTCGCAGAATTCGATGGGTACCAGGTGGCACAAAGTTACAAGGTGGAGAATACTATGGACTGAGAAATCATGAACATGTGTAGATGAGACAAACGATATCGTCGGGAATGGTTAGGTTGTTCTGTGGCCTGTAATCACCCTATGGATTTTATTCATCGTTCTTTTCACGCTCCATTTGGAGATTATATAGAATTAACGCGAAAGATTCAGCTTAGCAGAAATGAGGGTTTATCAAATCGAAAAACCCATCAAATAAGCAAATGGGTACAGCCCAGTTCTTATTATTTCGCTCACACTGATGTGCGGGGGAACTCCCTGTCCACTATAGACAATACCGCATATATTAAATTCTCTAACAATAAATCCTTTTCTAATTATTCGCCCTACGAGGGTCGTAAAGTTCGCCATGAGAATATTAATAATTATAATCTGTAAGTCTATTGTGGTATTTATCCAAAGCTGTAAATCTTGGCCATGTCTTTCTGTCAGTCAAAGATTATCTACCAGGATGGAATTTTTTTTTTATTATGTTTAACCGAGACTTGGCTTAACTCTTCTATCTACTCTATTGAATTTATTGATGATCGTCATACAGTTTTTAGAGTTGATCGTAATTTTAACGTACACGAAAAAAGGATGGTGGAGGTGTTATGTTGGCATTGAAGATGGGGTTATCTATATCTACTACTAAAATTGGTTTTTTTAATGAGTGCCACGTTATTGATAATGTTTTTGTTAAGATTTGGCGTAACAAGAGTGAATATTTAGTGTTGGGTGTTGTGCATTTTAATACCCGCGTTAAATTTGATGAATATAAACGATTTTGCGATTTGTTGACCGATTTAGTTGTTTCAGCTCCCCCCAAATTTAAATTTTTAATATGGTGTGACTTTAATTTATCATGCATTGATTGATATGTAGATACTGTCGGCATTGTCGCAACTAGTTACTAAGGAAGAACGGCTATATGTCTCATTAATACTTTAGAAATTACTGGTTTGTTGCAACATAATCTAGTGAATCATCGGAAATTATTGGATTTAGTTTTAACTAATATTGAGTTCAAGCATGTTGAAATCATCTCGAGCTCGTGTGTTCTTCCATCCTCTACTTCAAATTACTATTCGTTTAAATAAATTAAGGTTTCAATCTGTTCATTTCCTTCTTTCGATTAATTTTCAAAATCTAAGATATAAGTTGATTGAAAATGAATTACTCACAATTAATTGGCAAATTTTATTTAATGGTAAGGATGCCAATGAAATCGTTGACGTTTTCTATGATGTGTTATATTTGGTAAATACAGAAAAATTAAAACTAAACTTAAGGGAATACAGTTTCCCTGTTGGTTATCTAGTTGCCTTTTAGCACTTATCATTGAATAGAATAAAGTTAGAAAAAATCGGCTTATTTACAATAATATTTGTGATCGTGTAGTTTTTGGACAACTTAGAAAAAAAGTAGGCATTGAATTAAAAGTCTGTTTCAGCAATCATTTAATTTCTTTTGAAGAGGAAATTAAATCCGATCTGAAAAAATTTTGGAATTACACAAGCTAGTTCATCTGATGGATCTGTAATTGCCAATTTATTTACGGATAATTTTAAGAGTGTCTATAGTTCAGTAGCCCCTGGTGTGACAATGCGGAAAACTGATTAATTTTCTTATTTACTTGTTGGGAGTCGGATGTAATTGGTGTACACAATGGCTTAAAAAATAATAAAGGACTTTTCCAAACGTCTAACCAAAATCTTCAATTATTCAATCACAACGTCTAATTGCAGTCTCATATAGTTCCAATACATAAAAGTGGTAACCAATCTGACATTGCGAGCTATAGCCCAATTTCTATTTTAAATTCTGTTGCTAAAATATTCGAGAAAATTGTACATAGTAAGTTCGTTAACCTGTTTAGAAATTTAATTTCTTATAAGCAGCATGGATTTTATAAGCAAAAATCTACTCTTACGAATTTGTTAGACATTACTGATTATGGCATTGTCATTAGTTCCGTTGAAAATAACAGGCAAGTTGATTGTATCTATGCAGATTTTAGTAAAGCTTTTGATAAAGTAAATCATTCCAACTTATGCTCAGAAATAGTGCCTTTTAGATTATCACAATCAGACGTAGTATTTTTTCAATCCTATTGGTTAGGTAGGACACAATATGTATTGTTTAATGGTTATATATCTTAGTGTTTTACTGCTACGTCTGGAGTTCCACAAGGTTCAACTTTAGGTTCCCTCTTTTTCCTAATTTTTATTAATGATTTGATTGATGTGATCGAATCCGATTGCTTACTTTATGCAGATGACTTAAAGATCTGTAGTAAAGTTCGTAGTTTCTCTGATACCTTAATTTTGCTAAACGACCTTTATCGTGTTTTTCAGTGGTGTTTATTCAACGACCTATATTTAAATATCAGTAAATGCATGATTGTATCTTACACAACTTTTTGGCTACAATGTTGATGGTGTTTTACTCAACAGGAACAGTGAGGTTAAAGACTTGGTAATTAGTTTTGATGACAAATTGAAATTTGATACTCATGTTGATACTTTGTGTAGAAAACCGTTTCGAAATCTACGTTTTATGTTTTAGAAGAGGTCGTGAATTTATGTCAATTTATTTAATCATTTAGTGCGTAGTTCCTTAGAGTACGAGTGCCAAATTGGGAAGCTTTACTATGAAATATATTATACGAAAATTGAACGGATTCAAAAAAAAATCACTAGATTCTTATGTTTCAAATTTACCCGTTTACTGTTAGATTCGGTTATATGTTACATGATTAATTTCTATGTACCAGCTTATTTTAACACAATTTTAACCGATCAGATTAGCTACAGATATCCTTTGTTACGAAGCTTGCCATTAATAGAACGATTGGAATAAAGCATAAATATTTTTAGCTCTATTGAGGGCTTTCAAATCGTACTTACAAACTGTTGTTGAACCTTGTAGGTGGTCAGCCCAACAAACTTATTTTATATACACCAGTTATTTGTTCGTTGAAGCATATTGTGCACATTTTTCGTTAGCACCGTGAATAATTGGTCAATAATTCAAAACTGAATTTTCATTCAGGAATTTAATGAATTTTAAATTATTGTTAAGCGGAACTAATTTTTGATTTAAAAATGGTGAAACATTACGGATGACTAAAGTTCAAAACCAACGTTATTTCCAGGTTCATATAATAATAAAACGCAGCATATCCATTTTTGTTTGATTAAAATTATATTTCTATTTAATTTTAGTATGTCCAGTAATAAAAAATCATTTTCAGAATTCGGCAAATGTTCCAATTATTTAGAAATTTGTTGAAATTCCGCAAGATATTCCACTGGCTTCAGAGTACTGCATAAAGAAGATTCGACACAAATTGTTTAAGCTAATTAATAATAATGTTTGGCCTTACGTAAAAAGGTTTGGAAGTACATCTGTTTTTAAACAAAACAAAAGATTGCCGACTATATGCGGCAAAAATTAGCAATAAAATTATGTTTTCGTAATTTTACGATTGTTTACACAAAAACAAAAGGAAAAACGTGTTTCGTGACATAATCCGTACGGTACTTGGTTTTATGAAATGGTGTGGTTTTATTGAAAATATTTGGTGGTTTTAACTTTTTTTGGACCCTATTTAGTCGCACTTGAGCATTGGGTCGCGAAGGTTGTGTTATTAACATTGTATGTATTCGAAAGTTTTCGACTATTGCTTTGACCGTATTTTTCTTCTGAAAATGGCAAAACGCAAGCAAATCTCGCTTGAACAGTGATGCGCTATTTATACCCTACGTGAGGAAAGATACAGTGAACGTCAAATCGCATAGACTCGAAATTTCTGGTAAAGGTCTCCACTACACCCTTGCTAGAAAACAAGAAACTGGAAAAACGAAGATAGTAAAAGATCTGGTAGGCCCAAATCCACCACAAATCAAGAGGATAACTTCATCAGAGTTCTCTCTAAACGGAATCGACGCTTATGCATTACCAATTACCGCAGCTCTGAATGATACGCGAGAAACCCGCATTTCAATAACAACTGTTAAAAGACGTCTACTGTCTGCGCGACTAAGTGGGTGTGTTGCTGCTAAACACCAAAACTAACAATTTGACATAAGAAAAACATACTAGAATTAGCAAAGGCGTATAAAACTGGACAATAGGCTAATAGGAAAATGTACTTTGGAGTGATGAATCAAAATTTCAAATTTTCGCATCCAATAGACGTACCCGGAAATCTTTTGAGAATAACCAAAAAACTTGCCTTCACAAACTAGCTCGCCTTCCTTTTTTATGCTATTTGAAAATTCTTCAGAATTCCGCCACACCCGGGATAATGATCCTAAGCATTCATCAAAACTTTGCCAGAACTATTTAAACAAGAAAAAGACACCCTGACCTTTCTTCCACTTGTTTGGGATGAAAAATCGATCTCCTACGAGCTCAGAATATTTGTGGCAACTATTAGAGAATAAATAAAAAGTTAGATGAAGAATACTTTAAGAAATTAATTAATAGAATGCCTAGAATATGCGAGAAGATAATAAATGAAAAAGCTGGACATTTCGATGAAGCTAAAATTTAATTTTATTTTCATATTGTATGTTTAATTTTTAATTTTAAACAATATAAATATATTTAGCTGGCTTTATTCTGTTTTATTTGATTGTACCTTGCTGCTTCAAAATTTTTGGAGGGTAGTGTATATTGGATTGTGATTCAATTAAGTTGGTCACTTTTATTATGAAATTTCGAAACGTTCCACAGACAAAATCATACCGTGCTATCCTAACGTACAGTTATAGAGGTCTACACTAAGAGATTTCTCTTAGTTAAGAGAATTCTCTTATGTAAGACTATTTTGCGATTCTGTTCGTGCTCTTATCTAAAAAATCTCTTAGTTAAAACATACAAAGTAGGTGGTCATAAGCATCACAACTTTGACGTTTCTCGTAGTCGTATTAAAGATAAACAATTTTACCGTAGTAACTTTCAAAATAATATTTAGTGTTGTACTCGAAAAAAAATAGTATATTATACACCAAGGTTGAGAAGTATGGTATTATAGCCCGAGCGAGTAAGCGTTATAGTAAGCGAGGGCTATAATAGCACTTCTCAAGCGTGGTATATTTACTATTTTTTCCACTACTAGTCGTAGAAGGCACACCAACCATTAGGGTGTTTTGTTTATAAGAAAATAAATTTGATAAGGGAAACACTTGCTCTTTTAATAATATTAACTATGTCGAAGTAGCCCGAATTTTTTACTAAATTGTAGTAACCGTAAATTTAAAATGACGTTGCATTTTGTTTTATTATTTGAAGTTTTAATTTTGTTGGGTCAAATAATCATAATCTCCCTATCCATTTAATCGCATTACATCTAGTGTTCATTTACTAATAAATAGTATATTATTCAACGAGCACATAATGAGAGCTGTTATTCACGAAGATGAAGTTTACCGATACGAGCCGATAGGCGAGTGTCATAAATCAGCTGAGTGAATAACAGCCATTATACGCGAGTAGAATACGATACTTTATCCACGACCGATAAAAAATTTTGTATTTTATAATGAAATTCTTGAAATAACCCTAAACTAATTTACTTCGACATTTTGACGTCTCAATTCAATCATAATAAAAATAGCAAGAGACTACTAGATAAGTGAATGCTAGATAGATGAATAATGGATATCATTATAATTGAAGAAAAAAAAGTATAATGCGTATATTATACGTTAGTCGTAGACAAATATTATTAACCACTAGCTGAGAAATTTTGTTTCTCAGGCTACTAAAACGCATAATAAAGATGCCTTCTAATACTAGTAGTGGGGGGGGGGGGAATATTTTTTAGGTACATTCAAAGTTATGTAAGCCAAAATGTTATTAAATTTTAAACCGCGATTCATTAGTCTCTAATGGGGTTTTCGCTACCGACATCACTGGAGACATTATCGGTGTCACTAAAATCTTCTGAATGATTCACCTCATCAGCTTCCACAAACTCGTAGTTTTTCTCGTGATCACTTTCTTCTTCAGTCTCCTCTTCTAACTGGATCATTAATCAGCCAACTCTCGTTGCCTCAGGATTTAAGACCAGAATAAGCTTTTTGTTTAATTTATCGTGTCGAATTTCATTTCCAAACTGACCTATGGCGCAACATTCGAATGATCGTTTCACGATATCAGGCGAAATTTTCTTTACAGAACTTGCGACAAATTTTATTACGTCCTGATATGAGGATTTTTTACGATATCCTTTTGCTGTGAACTCTTCTGGTGCATTAGACAACCAATCATCACATGCTGACCGCATTGCGATTTAAAATGGATAGTTCATTGAGACGTCAAGTGGTTGTAAAAATAATGTCGTTTTTGGTGGTATGTACAAAACGTCTGTATTGCATGTTTGTCCTGAACTTCTTTACGCAAGCGAAATCCATATGAATCCATTACCAGTAACGATTTTTCGTTTGTGAAACCACCACGTTTTGAAAAACAATTGTTTATCCATCGAACCATCAGTTCAGTTGTGATATAAACAAACGTACTGACTGCAACATCAATATTTTTTCGGAATATTTATCATCGGCAATTTTTTAAACCTTTCCCACGAATCCCAGCTACATAAATACTATACATAAAACTACTGTAAATCGATTTTTAGAGTGTCCGGTATTCAACCAGCGTTAATAGTTTTTTCTCTTTTAAAATAACAAGGAGTTTAGTCCTTATTATAAATTTGACGGATGTACTCGTTTACCTTATTCTATAATATTTCGGGTGTGCAGTTGCCTTACTGGCTTTGGTGAGTAATTTTTCTAGAAGTTATTCGGTTCCTCTTGCAAACACCTCGTATCCATTTTTTACTTCCAGCAAACATATTGGGTTGATTTGGTAAAGCATCTGCTATTCTCTTCAATTCACGATGAAATAAATTATTTGTTACACACTTTTTTGTTCATTGGCTCTTGAACCACTCAATGATTTTTTTTCTCAATATCTGGAAACATTGGTTTGCGACCTCCGCCTCGAACACGCTTTTGTACAGTTTTAGTAGCAAGAGTTTGTTCTCTTGTTTCACCCAATTAAAAAAAAAAAAATAATAATAATAATTCATCCCCTAATTTGAACTCTTTGGTATCCAGTAGCTTTTTCTAAAGAGTTTAGTGAATCTCCCTGTTTTACTCGTTGTACTACCTTAAGTTTTTCTGAAACAGGTATCGACTTTCGCTTTGGTGGCATAGTATTGAGGGTCAAACAATTTAGAAAAAAAGTTCTAAAACGAAAAGAGAAGATTGCGGTTAAGTTTAGTAACATTTATATTGAATTTATTTATTTATTGACTTACCTAATTTTATTTAATCACTGGTTAATGGTCTCTTATTATAATTTTTTTTAATAAGTGGCTAATTATAGACCAAGTTATGTTATTATTAAATTTTATTTAATAAATCTTTATAAAATTGTGCCGAATTTTCGTTTTTTTAAAACATTTTCACGGCAAAAAGTTTCACTAAAAAATGTTGTGTTCATATTACTAGCAGCGCTATCCAGAAGAAGAAAAAACTCGTATAAGTTTTCAAAAACGCAAGTTTGATTAAGATTTAGTCATGAAATATATTTGATATTGACATATTAAGCTATAAAAAGACAAACAAATTAATATAAATAAAAAAACTTATCAAGCACCACTTATGTGTATTGTGTTTTAATAAAGCAGAATGAAGCAAGAATGACAGCCGCGGATCTCCTTTTCATAGAGTCCACTAAGTTTTGACATCTCTCAATGCTGCCTCCCACAATTGCTGGGCATTTTTTGGATTAACTTTGCTTACTTTATTTTTGACATCAGCACATACATTTTTTATGGAATTGAGGTCCGGTGATTGCGTTGGATACTCCATAAGATTAATTTTGGACTTCTGAAACCATGACTTCGCCTGTTTGCTTGTGTATTTTGGGACGTTATCTTATTGAAACACCCATTTCAGGGCCATTTCATACTCAGCATACGATATATCATGGTGTCTTCTTGTATTTTAATGTATACAAAATTATCAATGATGGCCTTTATAGGATATATCGGCCCAACACCATAGTATGAGAAGCAAGCATATTGTCGACGACCTGTGGAACCGTAAAGGACAATTTTACTTTCGTTGCTCCATAAAACATTTCGCCAGTTTTCTTGGGGCGAATTGACGTGCGCCTTATTCTTTTTGTTGCGTGCCTCTTGCTGAGCAATAGTTATTTTCTCGGACTCCTAGCGGCCAATTTAGCTTTTAAGAGGCGCCTCCGTATAGTCACCGCACCAACAGGTACCTGAAGCTCCTTCTTTAACTTTTTTGAGCTGTATGAGAGTCGTTCTTCACCATTTGTATAATTTGTCGATCAATAAGCTCAGTAGTTTTTATTTTTGGCCCACGTGTTGCAGCCTTATCAGTCCATTTTACTGAATTACAGACGAAGATTTTCCTTCACATCGAAGTTTTTCTTCACATCGAAGGTTTCGCTTTTCTTCCGTGCAGTGCTTGGATCAACCCATTAATTTTCTAAAATCCACTTAAATATGGTTTTTGCACTTTACGAATTACGAGAAAAATTTGTACTCACCAATTAGTTAAAAAGTTTCAACTCTTCGTTAAAAAATTTACTTGAAATTATGTTTTTTGCGTTGCTGTTATTATTATGAACAGCTTGGTTCAAACACTCGCTAACAAATGTAATCTCATAAAAAAGAATTAAGCATTAGCGAGCGAAGAAACTTTCGGAGCATTGCCATCCTTGGAAAAGAGTACGGAGTAATTAATATTAAAGAGTGTCATAATTTATTGTGAATTAGTTTGTTTGAATCTTGGCTTATATAAGTATATGTAATAGTATTTAGGAGGTGACAAGAGTAATTAAAGCAAGGTAATGCGCTGCTATTATTATGAACACAGCTGTAATTTATTATTTTTAATGAACAGCTGATTTTTTTATATGTATAGCAACAATTATTTTATATATGTATGTAAAACTCATTTCGCGAAAATTTTGATAATCTGTTTGTAATTTGTTTGTAATCGGTTAATGTCAACTTTATAATTTACAGGATTTTTGGATGTCGTCCAAATTTGGCAAGCTTCTTTAAACAATCTTTTCTACTTTTTTTTGCTCATATTCCAAAGTGGCAGCATTATCAAAATCAAAATCGTGTTTATTTTCGAAACTATGTTTGACTAAACCTGATCTAAAGGTAGTATGTGTCATAGTCAGGTATTTGTTAATGTTTTCTACGTCCTTTTTATGTTGCTGAACTCTTATTAATTTGGTTTGGCTAGTTTCGCCAACGTAGCATGAATCACAATTTTTACAGAAAATTTTGTATATCAGTCCGTCTTTTTCCTCATCTGGTATTTTATCTATAACTGTTAGCATTAGAAATTAAAATTTGTAATTTCGACGATACGTACGAAACTTTAGACAATGATCCGACCAAAAAAATAAATAAAAAATGTTTCAAAATTGAGAAAAAGTTGGCGTTAAAAATTAATAACCCAATACCACCACGGATAAATGGGCTCCCCAAAATCCATAAGCCAAATATTCCGTTAAGGCCAATAATTGGCCAAACAATTATTGTTTGGACCATCAATTCTCCGGCTTATAATTTGTCTAAACCTTGTTGTGAAATTTTAAGGCCACTAACTGAAAATAGCAAATTCAACGTCAAAAATTCTTTTGTATTCAAAGATTTAGTTAAAACGTTAAATATCGATGGTAACGATATATTGGCATCTTTGGATGTAGTGTCGTTATTCGCAAATATTTCTATAGATACATCTAAATCAGCAATATCTGAGAGGTGGAGTGAAATAGAAAATAACTGGATTTTAACAAAAGACGAATTTTTAAATATTTTAGATACATGTATGGTAGATATTAGTTATTTCAAATTTCAAGATATTTTCTATAAACAAAAATTTGGCGTAGCAATGGGGAATCCGTTATCTCCTATTTTGGCCCTAAAATATACTGTTGAAAAAAAAGACTTTATCGAGACACATACATTTTTAGATATAAAACTTCACAGACGTAACAAAACCATAAAAACGGAATGGTTCAAAAAAGAAATAGCTTCCAATACTTTACTTAATTTCATTTCGACCCATCCGTACAAAATGAAGAAGAACGTAGCTCATGCGGTTATAAAAAGAGCAATTTACCTTACTGGCAGTGAATTTAGGCAAAAACACATTGGGAAAATTAAACAAATTTTGTTAAATAACAATTATCCTTTTAAATTACCAATGTAAAAAAACAAAAAGTCGGGAGGTAAAATACGGTTCTTTAACGTATGCCGTAATTCGGCACAATTTTATAAAGATTTATTAAATAAAATTTAATAATAACATAACTTCGTCTATAATTAGCCACTTATTAAAAAAATTTAATTTTATTTACCGCAAGAAAATTAATTTTATTCATTAATCAAATTGCTTGTAAAACACTTTTAACCTTTTCAAAATCCAGTTAAAACAATAATTCGGAAAGCACACCTACATAGATACTTTATCGCACAGTTATATGTCTATTTATCCGCTCACTATAAAAAATTGATTTAATTCTTCACTGCACAATTATAATTTTTCTTAGGTAGGTATCTCGATTAAACTTATTTTCAACAATAAACAAAACTATGTAGCTACTACCTACTCCTTTAACCCTTTCGATTACATCAATTTAACATCAGTACTTCACCGCATAATAGAATGTTCTGTCAATACACACAAACTCAATATATCTAGGGCTGCCAACAGATAAAAAAAGACAAAAAACAAGAACACAGAAGTATTGACGATTGGAGCCGTGATTTTAGACAAAATATTTGAGGCTGCTCGGCTTCAAAAAATTTCCACTACGTTGTTACAGCTCTATTTTATTCCGATAGGAAGTGCTTTCTCTATTGCCGTCTTACTTGGTTAACTGGAATAGTAATTATATAGTAAAATACTTCGCATCAATGTAAATTTCATTCATTTTTTGAAATTTTGATTAGAGGTGTTTTCAACCAAATTCCATATAAAAAAAAATGTAAACAACAAAATAAACAATTTTTTGTACTGGTAGAAGTAAGACGGAAGATATTGTGGTCTTTTTCATTAAAATCAATATACGACGTGACGTTGTTCATCCATGATGACACGCAGCTATACGACAAATGTCGGTTTATCACAGTTTTTATCACCAAAATATGACTAACCAGCTTATTTACAGAACCAACCTAAAAAAATCTAAAACAATGTAAAAACACTCAATCAACAGGAAAAAATCTGTATTTGCCTAAGTTGAAAAATTTTCCGCTACGTGGAATTCGTGGTGCACCAATCGCCAATAGTCAAAAAATAAAAACTGATGGGAAATCGGAATACAGTAAACACCAAAAATAGAAACTGATTTGATTTGATTGATTGATTTCAAATGTACGATCAAGCATTACGCAAGTCTCCCGTATTATAAATGCGAATACCACACCACTATACCCATGTTACAAACACGACACCATTCTTCATGAAGCCAAACCCCGTAAAGAAAGGCTTCACATCGATAACCCAGATAAGTCTAATAGTGTGATATCCGCCCTTGGCCAGGCAGCCATCGTACACCCTTTTTACATATATAACAAGACCGAAGGATAGGATAGGATTATTAGTAGGGACAGACTCGACCCGGTTTACAGACACCAAGCGATCGATAATTAGTGTTTTTTATGACAGCACAATGACAACACAATTTCCTGGTGTCGCAAGTTCTTTTTCTGAAAAGCTGATAACAACTATTATTATTCCCTCCACCATTTTATCTATCAGCGGTTGTGAGGGGGGGGGGCCAGATTTCGTTCCATCATTATGTTCCCATGCGGTCACCCAAATTTGTACTAACTGTAGCTAGTGTTGCTTGACGTTGTTGTTGAAATCGTTGCGTCTCTGCTGTTTTTTTTTTTTTTTAAATATGATTCTTTATTTAAGCTATTATTAAGTTTACAATAAGATAAGGAAAGAATATTACAGAAAAACTTATGATCCATAATCTTATTGCTTACTACTGTCCCAATAAGGAGCTCAAGTAATTTCATTTAAATTATAATTAAACCATTTGCCAATTAATTAGCCTTAATGTTAAAAGTTATCTAAACTTATTCATTACAATTTAGTAGGCATAAAAATAGCCGTAAAACATGCCATTTTTCTATTACATTTGAATTTAACTACTTAAAACTAAACTATACTACACATATACTAACAACAATTAAAATTTAGAACTATGATTTGTGTATTGATTGCATTTAATTTCTTTGCAACCACCAATATTTCTCTTTCTGCGCATTGTATTTCTCGTTATTCATTTTGATAAATTCTGAACTAAACCTAAGATGGTTAGAATTACAGTTCAAGAATTTCGTTGGGTCGAATCTCTTTTCGTTTGGTAGTCTTCGTATATGGTAAATTATAGGTAACTGGTATTCATCCTGTATATGTAGCCTTTCTTATCCAAGTATATAAATGCTTCCGGTCCTAGAATATTGTTAGGTTTCGTGCTGTTCTCCATTATTCTATCGTCTGTGTAATAGGGACCAAATGTTAGCGAATTTCCGCAAAATGTTGTTGTTCTATTTATATGATTCCTAATTAGCTTAATCTTATAAATATCTATTCGATCCGTTTTGAAGTTCCTGTATTGAGCTCGGTTGGAGATATAGTGGCGAAACTCCGTTTCAGCTTTTCGATGACGTCCTGTACAGAGTCTATTGCATTTTCTCTCGAAGAGGCGGATGCGTTCCATATAGCTGTCGTTGCAGTTAAACCATATTGGGCATCCGTACGTTAATATCGGCCTTATCAAGGATTGATAGCAAATTCTTTTAACTTCTGGACTCAAGAATCTGGAATAGAAAATTTATTTATTTAGAAAGACAGCGTTTTTTGCTTTGATTAATTGCTTGTTTATATGGTTCGTTAGGTAGCAGAATTGGTCGATAATTAATTCCCAAGTATTTCACTGACGGTTTTTTGTTCGATGCTAATGTTATTAATTTTTATTTTCAGATTATTTCGGTTTCTTATTGTATCATTATTAGCCAGCTGATATGGTCTTCTAAACAGTATTGATTCGCATTTCAATTCGTTTATCTTGATTCTCCATGTGTGTAGAAAACTCGTTATAAAATTAGTAGCTATTTGGAGCAGCATAGGCGATGGTATGGATGTTGTTATTGTTGATTTTCTCATTAGATACTAAATCATTTGTATAGAGATTAAACAGGATTGGAGCGGTTATGGATCCTTGTTGTAATCCGTTGTAAACATTAAAAATTCTTGTTGACGCTTTGCTTCCGTTGGTGGTAGTGAATGTTCTGTTATACAGCATGTCTAATAATATGTGTAATATATCAGTATCGAATTGCATTTTACTCAATTTAAATATTAGTCCATCCAGCCAAACCGATTCGAAAGCTCTCTCCATATCAATAAAAACTGATCCAGTACAAATGTTATGGTTTAAATTCTGACATATATGCGATGTTAGGTTGGCAATACCATGTACTGTTGTATGGTTGTGCCTAAATCCAAACTGATTATCTGGTATTAGGTTGTTGTCCAGTGTATTATTATTTCATACATTTTGCCCAAATTTGACAATAGGCTAATCGGTATATAGTTTACTAAATTGGCTGCATTCTTATCTTTTTTTCGGATTGGAAAGATTCTGGCCTTTTTCCAGCACTTCGGGAAAGTTATGTTGTTTAGCAGATTATTGAACATTGTGCAAATTTCTGCTATTATTGGCTCTGGTAAATGTTTTAATACAATGCTAGGGATCTTGTCTACACCATACGATTTTTTATTGTTTGAGCAGGCCAGCATCGTTTTTACTTCTTCTAAAGATATGAAATAATTCTGATCTGTGGTTTGTTGCTCGTTCGCTCGGTTTGAAACGGAGAATGTGCACTCCGTGATGTTATTTGATATTTCATGTGAATGTTGCTGTTTAATGCTTCGAACTTTTTGTGCGATAATTGATTCGTGAGGTTTCTTGCCTAACAAAGGATTAGCATGTGTTTGTTTTTCAACGTAGTGTCCTATGATATTCAGGTTATCTTTTACGTTGAAGACATTATATTTCGTTCCAGATTTCGGTATTTTATTCCAATCAATATTTAGATCTGTTAAGGTTCGTGCCTCCTTTACCTCGATTTCTAGCCTACTAATTTCTCGGTTACCTGTTCCTCTTCTAAATGTTTTAAAGTTATTGAACATTTTTGCTCCTGGTCTTATGGCTTCTAGTTTGTTCTTCCAGTGTTTATTGATTTGCAGTTGTATGTTTTGTTTAATTAATTCATTTGTCCGTTTGACTTCTGCTTTGAGCGTATTTATTTGTTGAGACTTGTTCGTTCCAGCTCGTTTCAAGTTTTTAATGTTTGTTATTATACGGCTTTTATGTTTATAGAGTTTCTCTATTAAATTGTTTGTGAAACATTCCATATTGTTAAAGCGTCTTCTTTTAATAGTATTCAGTGTTAAATTTTGTTGTATTATTTCTGTTATGTTTAACATACACTGTTCAGTTTCTGTATCTGTGAGGTTCCTATCGTTTGGGGCTATACAGGTTTGGTTTGTTCTGCGTAAGTGTTTTAGATAATTTTTTTCCAACCGTCCTTTCCATGTATTCCAATTGGTATTTTTAAATTGCAAAAATTGTTCGTTTGTTGTATCGTTCAGGGTATTATCCATATCTACTGCTTCTACTTGAATTTCTATGGCTTTATGGTCACTTTCATAGAAATGAGAAGGTATTTGTCCCGTGCTATTGGTTGCCACGCTTAAACGAGTATCTACAATTGCTAGATCTAAATAACTAAATGCTGCTGGAAATGTAGGCGCATCTGCCTGGAAGATTTGAGATCTGTATAGGACAGCATTGTTGATTTGCCATCGATTTAAATGAACTCCTTTGGTGTTGTTTGTACTATTACCTCACGTTGTGTGTCTCGCATTCAGATCTCCTGCTATGATATAATAATTTCTTAAGTTAACCAGGTCTAGTTCTTCGAAGATTTGTTTCCATTCGACTTCAAATTGTTGATCACTCAATACAATGTTACTTCCGGAACAATATGTCGCGATAATGAAGAGACGTTGATCATGCATTAATTTAATTTTAATGATAGTTGATTCTATGTCCACACTATTTTGAAGTTTGTTGATTTTAATATATTCGAATGTATAACTGTTTTTTAATATTATTGCAGTACCCCTTCAAGTAAATTTGTTGGTCTATCTTGTCTTACTATGTTGTAATGTTTGAGTTAGTAATAAAATATCCGGATCGTGCTTATTGATAAAATGAAGTAGGTTTAGACGTCTGGTAATGCTTACAATTGAATTTACGTTGAGAGCTATTACTTTGAGCTTCATAACTTATTAAGCATACTCAAAAGTTGTGAGATTTGCTCACTCTTGGATAACTGCTGCCATTTTTTCCACTCTTGCTGTCAACTTTTGGACTGTTGATTGTTCAGTGGTGCCTTGTTTTAAACCCTCTGCGTACGATCCGTGTTGCGAGTTTACTTTTATTGTTTCGGGCCAGCTTGGGCAACGTTGAACGATTGTGTTTCTCGTTAATTTTTCCTTTAGTCTTCTTAATGCGCTTTGATAAGTTGGACAGCCTTTAAACGATGCTGGATGTCCGGTTTTGTAGTTTGACACTCGCTTGGATTGAGTTGAGTGGAGCATTTAACACATCTGTATTCTAGACAGCAATTCGTTGCTGCCTGACCGTACCTTTGGCATTTGCGGCACTGCATAATCCCTTCCTTCTTTTTCAGATTTTCCCAGGATATCCTTTGATAGTTGAGCGACTTAATATTATAGAGTCGTGTCATGTCAGTATCTGGTGGGCACTGTATAATATAGAGTGGTAATTTGAATTGTTTTTCCACGGAGCGTTTGGTTTTAAGTTGGGCAACATTTGTAACTTTAATGCCTTGGTTTTCAATGCTTGTGTTTAGTTCCTCTATATTTCCGTCTTCGTTTAACCCTTTGAGGACAATGGTTTTTGGTTTTAGTTCCTTAGGCATAAACGTGAAATAATTTGTATTGACTTCTTTGAAAATATTTTGTATTTTATTGTAATTTTCAATGTTATTTATGAGAAGAAAGTGTTTCTTGTCACTAACCCTTCTTATCTCAAAGCTATCAATTTGGGCTCCTTTTACCAGTTGAATGGTATCTTTAATTTGCTGATTGTGAATGTGCAATGGTGGTGGTTTACTTGTTTTTTGCTCTTTGTAAGGATTATTAATTTTGGGTGGAGTGACCTTTTTTCAGGTGTGACTTTAGTAGTTGCGTTTGCATTTTTTCGCATGATGGCTCTTTTCACTGTTTCGAACTGATTAGCCTCATCCGCTATATTTTCCACTTTTGTGTCATTATTCTCCATGATTGCTTGAAATCTATTATTTTTTAATAACTGCTCTTCGCTTGTAGCTTTGTTGTTTTGTTGGTGTTGTATCAGCTTTGACATATTGGCAATTCGTTCTTTTAGTAACAAGTTCTCAGTTTCCAATTTTTTTATTTTTGAAACTCTTTGCTTGGGTGTTAATAGCGTTTGGCTTAACACTGTAGAATTTGGATTGCCTGATATTTTGATCCGTTTTACGTTATCCGGTTCATTCATTACGCTATTCTCGTCATTGTTGATGGTTGGTTGTTGTTGTTGTTGTTGTTGTTGTTCATTATTGTTTAGGATGGGCATCGATTCAATGTTGAGTTGACATGTCCCGTTATTTTTATTTGAGTACTCAAAATCGATGTTTTTTGCCCTAACCGGATTCCGGCAGAGTTTTTATTTTAATCAACTGTTACTGTTATCACGGTATTTAGTTTGTAGAGCTGGTTTTATTATTTCACGACCACACCCTTTATAATTTCACTAAATCACTTAATGTTCGGATCTATTAAACAAAATTCACTTAAATTATAATTTAATTGTCTTTATAATTTTCAGCACTTCACTTCAAGTTCAAATAAACTACTACATTTTATTGAAAAACTATTTTTAATTAATTTATATTAATATTTAATTTAATTCAATAATATTATTAAAATATTTTAATTTCGAACACTGCGATGTTAGCACCACGAAGGTAGACTCACAACGGTCTCTGCTGTCCCTGATACTCGCCCCCGTAAACACCAAAAATAGAAACTGTTATAAAAAGTATATGAAAAAGAGTTTATGTACGTGTAGGTTTAAAAAAACAAAGATTCCCAATTCAGTACCATGGCGGTACTATAAGACAAATAAAGTACCAGTGATGCTAGTCACAAGTACCTGCGGTACTACCAACAGAATACCAATTAAGCAATTCTCCTAAAAAACCTTCTCTTAACTATGATACTCTTAACGGTAATAACGTCAGAATCGCACGGTTAAATTTCACAAGAATTAAATTAGTTTAAATTATAATTTTTTATTCTCTTCTCAATTAAGCGTTAAAATTAGAATTTAAAAATTAAAAAAAGGACAAATATAAACTAAAATTGTAAATTTGCTAATCATAAATTAAAACTAAAATTTGCTCTATTTACTTTTTGTATAAGACTGTAAACTACTCAAAAGTTACCTCCCAATACGTTTATTTATAAGTTCGAATTGTGTGTGGTCTATACGGAATATTTATATAAAATCAATATTCCATAACACAATAAATAACCAGTCAACATAATTTTCCCATTTATTTTCCCATCGCGCAACACATAACTAACTAAGTAATAAAACAAAGTAGTACGTCTAAATACAAAAGACTTACTAAAATTCATTTAAATAAAAACAATAATAATAATAAGCGACGAACCCGTCTCCAACCTCATCATCCGCGTGCATATACAATTTTCAATTTAAATTCAATTTTCAAAACAATTAAAGTCAAATTAAATAAATAATAATAATTATTAAATTATAATAATTTTTTTTTTTTTTTTTGGTTTTGTTTGTTGTTGTTCGAATTAATAAGACAATTTTAGTCGAACGATTTCGAAACAACATAACAACAAACTATATAAATATATTTTATAGTAAATGAAGATGATCAAGTTGAATAAACAAAGAAGAAGTAAAATACGAAGCTGCAATAAATACAAAAACTACTTGTTCCATTTATAATGAAGAGAAAAAAAAATCGAATTCTTTTAAGATATTGACCAAGTTTGACATTAAAATACAAATTTTTTTTTTCTTTTCTTATTTCTTATTTATTTATTTATTTGAAATAAAAGTAAAAAACAAAAAAATTTAATTCAATTGAATAATAAAAATTATAATTCGTAACATTAAACGATACAAATAGCAACATCCCAAATAAGACGATAAATTTATTATTCGAATTGGCAAGAAAAAAAAAAAAATTATTGTGAATAAATTATTTTACGGATGAGGCAGAGGAAAATGAGAAGGTACAAAAAAAGCTTATGTTACAAAAACAAAAAAAAAAGAAAATTGAAAATTAATATAAATTTGACAATACAATGCCAATGGAAGAGGAGGTTAGTTGTCGAGAGAAAATTATTAGATAAATTTGCCATACTGTTTTATATTTTATATAATGTCGTCGGTGCGCGACAGTTACAGTACACAGGAGGATTTTTTTGCTTATAATGTGGAGCATTGTTTTCGCATTTGATAAGTGCGCGCGCCGGATTTTATAGATAGGGGCCTTTTATTTATTTATATTTACTTTCGTACAACATTTTTAAATTCCACCGGCACTGCATCACAACACTAATCACAATACGATCGTCATGGTGAAGATTTTGTAATTGTTTTGAAAGTTGCAATTGAAAATTATAGATATTCGTTTGAGGACAAAAGTTTTTTTTTTTTTTTTTAATTCAATTTCAATTGAATTTCAATTATCATTACTATTATTACTTATTATTATTATTACAAATGAAAAGAAGATGTTTTGATTAAAAAAATATAAGAAAGATGAATAATAAACGACTAGTACATTCAATCGAATAATAAGAACATAAAACCCCATGCTTGTATATTCTCGTATATAAACAACATAAGTTAATATTGTATGTAAAAGAGCAAATCTCTACTACTGCACCATGTAAAAAGCTCGACGAAGAACAACAAAAATATGTAAAAGCTGCAAGACCCCAAATGCACTAACCAATGAAAGTTGAAACAAGACAACAACAAAATATTAAAGTTGTCATCACGAAAATCTTTATTATGTCTTAATTTTTTTTATTTTTTTATTTTTTTTTTTTTTGTATTTGTATTTATATTTTTGTCTTTGATCGATTTTCATCTGCGAGATTGTGAAATTTTTTTTTTTTATCTCTAATTAAGGTAAGGTAATCACGTAGTTGAATTGTACAACAATCAAGTAAGACTTCTTAAACTTATTTATTTTTATTTATATTTTTTTTTTTTTTTTACTTGAAGGAGGTAACTAATTATTTAATTAAGTTAAGTTGATATTTATGGTATTGTAATGTATAAGAGAAGCTGATTTCTTCTTCTTTTGCGTACGTTTACAGTATGTTTGTGTCTAAAGACTTTTTAAGACAAAAAAAAAACTGCAAGTCGTCTTGTATCGTCTTTTTCTTATTTATTTATTTATTTTTTGATTGATGATTGATAGAAATGGATTTTTGCTTTTACTTGTTGGGTTTTTAGTTCTTTTTGATTAATTCTTTTGATGTTACGATTTGTAAAATTTTATTTTATTTTTTTTTTAAAGAAATTACAAATTTCTTACAAACGAAAACAAAAAAAAAAAAAAAATAAGTTAATAGTAAAGTAATAACATAACAATGTGGATTGAGATGGAGTTGGAATTTTAAGTTTTTGTTTGGTGAGAGTTTACGGTATTTGTTTGACACGATGACTGGAAGAATTGTGTCTCCATATAGCAGGTATTTAATTGATAGAATAATTGGAAGAATCGATTTTACAGTATAAGCATGTAGGAAAGCTTTGCTTGAACTAATTCTGTTGAGATTTATTTACAAAATTGCAGTGAGCTTTTAAGTACAAAAGTATTTGTATGATAAATCCGGTGACCTGTTTTAGGTGTACTTGTCACTTTTTTATAAAATCTGAAAGACACCTTCTGAGAAGTTACGCTACGCCATAACTGATAAGTTGAAAATAGAGATTTGCATATTAGCAAAAATGGGCATCGTCAGAGGTTACCTCAATTTGCCAATACACCTTTTTGATGTTGGCAACAAGGGCAATTCTTGCTGCTTCAAAGGACCAACCTAGGGGTGGTCTTTAGTTAAAATCGACTGTCAGCATGTTGATGTCTCTTCACAATATTATTCGCATAAATTTTTTGGTATAGTTGGATTGATCTATAGAAAATGACTAAACATGTATTATTTTATGATTATTGATAAATTATTTTATATAATAATAACGACCAGGAATTCAATTATATAAGAGTAGCATCATGCGTATATTCATTGCAAATTCTGCGAATGGCCCATCTGAGAATATAGGTCTCATGAAGCCAGGCAATAGTAATAAAAAAATGCACTCCTTGAGGTGGAATAAACGGAAAGGTTTATTATTTTTATCTTTGACACGATACGTATCATGAAGAGCCTTATTGGCTACCAATTTATTTGCGGCGTTACTCTGTGCGATTGAATGATTAAGATTGTATGTACGTGTGAGCGCTTCAGTCACAAGCTACTGTCAGGTACATTAGCACCTTATCTTTGATCTAGATTAAAATCTAGTTTTGAATTAATCTGTAGATAATTACCATTCAAATTCTCTTACACTACGGCAGTACAATCCATGATTTCAATTACGAATGGCAGCAGCAATTTCTTGGATCTGATTATCCCAGTTGGAAAGAGAATCGCTAACGAACATTCACATAGCGTAAATATGGGGTATATTTTTCCAATAATTCCTGAAACTGTTCCCTAAAACCTGTTTTCCACTATCGGTTGTAATGATTTCGGGTACCGTACTATTTTACCATGCTCATTATGATAATTGCATCCCTTTTTGGATAGTATAGGTGTTTTAGCTTTGATTTGTTCATTCGAATTTAAGTCTGTTAAATTAGAAGATCCACATTTAGTGGCACTAATTGTTCATCGGCTATTGTGTCTGTTACGTGAGGATCAATTCAAACTGGTGACCATATTTAGAGATTCACAAAATGCTCTCAGTGTTTTTTCCACCGATTCTATTGGGAAGGTATATATGGCTGTAATTTAAGACGCCATCTTGCCAATGTACCCTTCTAAGTAACATTGGAAACTTTTAACACTTAGCACTGCTGCTAAACACTCTAACTCCGTCACCGAGCAATTTTTTGGATGTAAAAAAGCTGGCTTGGGGTTAGCTAAAACCTAGCTAAAGGGAAATCTTAAATTTATCAAGAGCTTCTTGGGAATTTTAGTTCTAACAAATCTGTTTAGCTTTTTTTCAAGTGATTGGGCGGTGGGTGCTACGATGATTGCAGAATTTTTAATAAATGGGCTACACCAGCAACGTAACCCTATTACTGAAAAACTTGTTTAGATACTTGCTTGTATCATGTGGAAACAAATTTGTTAGTGCGTCCGGATGTTGTTAGAGATTTTTTTTGTGAAGATAAATATCTTTAAGGTTTCGTAACAGTTTTCCTTGTATAGTTTTCACAGTTTCAGTATACTCGGTAACGGGGAATAACAAATGCCCGTTACAAAATCACCGACGATGTACCCTAAGTAAGACACTTTCTTCATGGCAAATTTAAATTTGTCGATATTCACTTTCAAATCGAAAATGTACGTGTAGCGACAAAGATCTGATTAATAAATCATCCAGAAATACAAACGAACGAATTCCGAACGGCATTACTGTGAAGCGATAAGTATCCCTTTCGGTTACCTTATCCACCTTGCTTCTCAGTAGCATGCAAACACAAACGCACTTTGCTCGATGCCTTATGCAATAACACATGCGACGATCAA
Organism: Tipula vernalis; assembly: GCA_958295665.1. Taxonomy (NCBI): domain Eukaryota; kingdom Metazoa; phylum Arthropoda; class Insecta; order Diptera; family Tipulidae; genus Tipula; species Tipula vernalis. The sequence goes on along the minus strand of OY282560.1, from coordinate 146,918,346 downwards.
CCACTGAGAGTTAGATCAATTACAGCCCGTGACTGCGATCCAATTATTAGTACATTAATTATTGTTTCGCCGGAGATATGGCATAAAATCTCTGTGCTATTGGTAAACCATGACGAATTTTGAATTTATGTGTAAATCATAGGAAAATTCCCAATTATAGATTCCAGAACTGCAGGTTTCTTGGCTGGTTATAGATTTGCTTCGCTTGGGTTTAATTCTAAACTATTCACTTATACGTTAAATTGTTTTAATTTCAGAGAGATCAGGATTAAGCTGCAAAGGTCAATGCCAACGCGTTTCTAACGCGTGAAATTTTATATTTGAATTCTCAATGTTTCACTCGGAACCGGCTCCTACAATGCCAATGGACGCTCCACTATCTAGTTTATCCCTTGTGTGAACTCCATTATTGAAGACAAACACATGGTAATGGCAGGTGAGATGAAAATATATTTACCTGATCGCTTATTTTGCTAATTCGGTTTCTTTGATTCTGTTCCTTATAAATTCCTTTGGCTGCAAATCTGCTTTGTAGGAATGATTTATGCAAATTTTGACTAGAACCTGAAAAGATCTTATTATTAAATTGAAGTTGATCTAGAACATTTACTGGCGACATGATAGAATCATCATATTCTTAATTTCCAATTGATCGGTATTCGGATCGAGGGTATTCCTTCTAGATAAGATTGTAGGTGTTATTGGCATTGATGCAGCCTGTGTCTTAATTGATAGATGTTCTTGGGTAAGGATATCAGGATATCCCATCTTTAATCGGGACGATGTATTCTCCCACGGAAAACAGCTTTCAATAAATTTATTTACGTTTGTAGAATACCCTCTAATTGCCGATTCTTGTCTCTCTTTAACATTTCTACAAATCCAGATTCCGGATGTATGATACCGGAGCGCTAGACTCAACATTTGTAGATTAAATTTCATAATATTTTCATGCGATAACTGTCTGCGGCATTCCATCATTTAACGAATTCCTTGATCGGTACGACGATCTTCAAACTGCTCGAGGAAAGTAGGTTTTAACTGCCTTCATTATAAATTAGGATTATTACGGCGAAAACTCCAGTACTAATGGAGCACGGTACCTTTGATGACTTACTGTTTACTAGAGGGATATCTGGTTTCGCAAAGTTGAATTTGTGTTAAAACTGTGTTTGTTATTGAACCACCAAATTGGTTATAAGTGTAATTTAATCCTGAATATCTATTTGACTCCTGCATGGTAATTTAGTACATATTTGGATTCAAGTTAATTGATCTACTAAGAGCTGTTTTTTAACAGAAGATCTGCTTATATCTGATTTAGACTCTTTCATTGACTCTAAATTTTCCTCTAATTACGTTTGAAGTTCGATAAATTATAGGCTTGTGGTCCATATGTGCTACAAGTTATGAATGTATATGTGCTACAAGTTAAGATCTTCTAATTTGGCACAGCATATAGTAAGTTCTAGATCGGATCTACATTTCTATTTTCAATTATATTAATAAATTTACGAACTAGAATTATCTCGTTTTATAGCTCGAAAAATCTCGTATAAAAATCAGTGATCAAAAATAAATAATCGAAAAAAGTATCTCGTTTTATAGCTAAATTAAAGGTCGAATTCACGATAAGATATGTAATTTTGTAGCTGAATGGTTAAATTTGATATGACGTCAGAAAAAACAGCACCTATATAGATCAAAAAATGCTGAACTCTTCATAGTAAAAATTGATCTGAGTTCAGTATTTTTTGATCTAGATCATTTTTTTTGTGCGTCAATAGAACATGACATCAATTTTTTATCCAATTTGATGTTTTATTTTCTTCATTAATTTAAAACCCAAAGCAATTTAAGATAGCTGAATATTAAATGCCAAAAGAAAGGCTTATTACACAAGCCCGCGAGATTACTTTTTTCGATATTTTGTTTTCGAGCTTTTCAAACCTAGATTTTTCTTTTCGATCACTTTTCATTCTAATTTTTTTCCGATCATTCGCCTTTCGTGCATCTAAGCCCAGCCCTTTTTGTGAGATATTTATATTGTTGCATATTCGTAACTAACCCGGTGCCTACACTACGCAAAATCGCTGAGATTTTCTCTCATGCTGTGTCTAAGTATGTACATATATTATACAAATTTTGGCATTCTCAGCAAATTATCAGGAGGCGATTTCACGAAATAAATATTAGGAAATTTGTACGAAATGTCAAATTAAAATGCACTTTTAAGGTTATGTTTCGTCATTTTTATTTTTTTTTCCGAGTGTTTAGAGGTATGTAATATTAGAGCTGTTTAAAAAAAATATTTCGCATTTTAATTATGGCATTTAATATTGAAAATACAAATAAATTAATTCATCTGGTTAGAAATAATGAATATCTATGGAAGATAACCAGCAAACAATTTAGACGAACTGACTTGAAGAATGCTGCATTACAGAAGAATAAAATATAGATATCGAACTTATAAAAAAAAAAAATTTGAAATTTGCGGAGCACTTACGTGGTTGAGGAAAAAAATTAACAAACAAAAACGATCCGGAAATAGGGTTTAATTAATTTTAATAAATTTTATTAATTGCTTTATGCCGTCTTTTCATTCTGAATTCAATAATTTTCTTAAAAATTGAAAACTGGGGCGTAACTATGCAATTCGATCGCAATTTTCGACAGCTATCGTTTTGTATTAGAAAGTACAGGAAGAAAAAGGAAAACAATAACTATCGTTTTCTTTTTCCTTCTTGTACCTTCTTGTACAAAACGATAGCCGTCGAAAATAGTCGTCGAATTGCATAGTTAGGTCCCTGAATTAGGTTTTGTAGTATCTTTACTGCACCATTTTAAAAACCTACTAATTTTTTGACCATATTCACCCAATTTTATTTCACTTTTGAAGAAATTATCATGACTAAATTGACGATTGGAACCGTGATTTTAGACAAAATATTTGTCGGCATTACAACTTCAAAAAATTTCCACTATACCATATTTCAGTCGTTCTGCGAGCCCTGATGCTAATTTTTGTATGGTATTATAGCTTTATTTTATTCCGATAGGTAGTGCTTTCTCTCTATTTCCAATCGTCAATTGCCCAGTTATGATATTTTTTGACAAACATTTATCAATACATTGACAAAAACATACAGACACATAATATTTCATGAGAGAAAATCTCAGTGATTTTATATAGTGTAGACCCCGTGTTAAACAATTTACTTTCATAATGTTTCTACTACTAAGTCGCAAAAGCAAATAAAACTATAAGAAAAAAAATATTTTCTATTGAAAAGCTCACATTAAAATCACTAATTGCTTATTTGCGACCAGTTGGAGTGTATACTTGGTATCTATTTCGTTGGTATTTATTTTTGCCAAATTATTTTTTGGCGATTGGTGTTTTGCATGATACAAAAATATATAGGTATGATTGACAGATGAAGCACGTGGTTATGTGACGTCATCTGGGAATAAAAAATTTGTACGTTTCGTATGAAACTAATTTGTTAATTTTTGACTGAATTTTGAAATCAAATGATATAATAATAATACATATATTTTTTTTAAGTTATAGTGTAACGGCCAGCATCGCTTGACGTTTCAAAGGTTTAAGACCCCTGTGGGAATAGAATTGTGGCCAGTTAAGAAAAAAAAAACAAGTTATTGTAAAGGGGAAAACCAACTGGATGGTCCCGTTCAAAAATTGTAGAAAACAAAAATTAAGAATCATTTTTGTGATGGGGAGGCATTTTTGTATTGTTATCAAATTTTATTGATGGGTATAAAAAAGAGGAACATTTTAAAATTTTTTTTGAGTCTGTTTAAAAATTTTTGGATGACCTTATCGAAGAGGATAATAATCCAACAATAAGTTATAAAATTAAAAAGATTTAAAAATTAATTTTTTTTTTTTGGTTTTGCTACCAGATTGATCAGTTGATTGTTAAAGAAAAAAAAAAAAAAAAAAAGAAAAATAATAAAAATCAAATCAGTTTGTTTAGCTTTAATTAAGTTTTTTTTTGTTCTAAGTTTTTGGCTTATACGGCAAAGTTTCCGTATATTGTGGTAGTTTAATTTTCTAAAAATAATTTAAAATATGGTTGGACTTGAGACCATGATTAGAAAAACAAAAATGTTTGAAACTCTATCATCGGGCGATAACTGTGTTATGTATCCGTTGTAATTTAATATCTATAATTTTGGATTGTAAAACTATTCAAAAACAATAAAAAAGTGAATGAATTCAATAACGAATATAAATAATTTATATAAAAAGTAATATCTAATTCATGTTTAATAATAAGTAGTTAAGTTAAGTGATTTTCTTTGGGTGTAAAATAGTACATTCGAAAATAAATTAAAATGTCGGAATTGCCCACATATGAAACAACAAAAAAGTTTCCTAAATCTATCTTATCTAAATGAACTGTTATATTATTAGTTCAAATTTAAATACCTAAACGTAAAATAAACTTTAATAAAAATATTAAACTAAATTACAAATATGAGAAAAAAAAAAAAATATAAAATTTAAAACTATAAAGTGCATCAAACCAGTAAAACGGTCTCATCAGAAAATAAACCAATATATGGGATCACCTGATTTTATTACTGTGTAAATAAGTGAAAACAACCGCTATAAAAATCATAAACAAATTTTTTTTTGGAAAAGTGTGTTGTAATAAAATCATATGTACTTAATTTAGTGAAAATTCAAAGTAGATTTAGTGAAAAATAAATTAACAAACAATAAGTGAAATTAAATAAAAATAACTCAGATCATAGTTTTATGTATAAACTTTGTAGTGATAAAACTCTATGATTAAATACAAAAGACATTGAGCCTACTGAATTATTGGCAGCAAGCTCGTATCAAATTAAGATAAGATTTTTATAATACCTTTTTATGTTTTATTATATTATACATATTATTATTATTATTAATATTTTTAAGTACATACATTTTCTTAGATTTACTATGATGAGGGTAAATAGTTAAATTTATAGCAATTCATTTTTTTTGTCAATATCTTTTTAGTTTATATTTGCTATTTTCCTCTCATCTTTGTTATTACACCTGACGTCATTAGGTTAAGTTAATTTCTCTAAAGTTTATTCATTCATGATTTTATTGCTTTCTTTGTTTGTTTTTGTAATGCAATAAATTAGTTAAAAGAAAATTATCTTTCTTCTCTTTTTCAAATTTTTTTTATGAGTTTCCTATTTTTTTAATTTTTTTTCTTGATGGTTTTTCGGTTCATTCTCGTTCTTTTCGTAAAGTGTTGCTTTTCAGCATGAGACGCTAACCGAGCGTATTAAGATGAATTGGTAAGTGTATTCGCAGCCATATGGTGAGTTGATCCTGTCTTGTTTCCTTTCTAGTTTTTTTTGTCTTCTTCAGTATTCCTTTTTTTTTTCTTTGTCCTCACGGTCTTACAAGATTCCCTGATGCTTTGAAAACCCCACCCCAATCCACTGAGCTCTAGCCGGCTACATATGACCGTTCAAAGCCTCTCCGGGAATAAAATAATTTCTGTTAACTGGCCGATATTAACAATCGGTCATGTTACAGTGGCGCCCAAGCTTCTTCAATGGCTTTCCTTTCACTATCCCTTCTTCTTTATTGTAAACTATGCTTTACTGTTCTTACAGTGGTGCTCGAGTAATTAACTGAATCTTATTTTAGATAAATTAAATTTCATTTATAACATTTCAGTAGTCAATTTTTTTTACAGTAGTTCATTTAAAATCATTTTCAATTCTAATTAATTTGTTTTTTTTTATTCCGCATTCAGATCCACATTGTTTTTTTTTTTCTTAATTATCCCGAATTCGTAGCTGCATCCAAGCATTGGCTTGTTGATTCAGTTGTTAGAATCATTCGTGAATTCTTTTGTTTGCTTGTCTAAACTAATTTTTCAGTATTGTCTAATTTTCTATGTCATTTTTATGCTGGAATAATCCGATGGAATCCTGTTCGCATCAATTCTATTCTTCGTTAGGAATATTGATTTTGATGTTTGCTTTGGGGTTTAATCGGTTATGCTAGTCAATTCCTGTCCACTTAATCTGTGATGATCTAATGGAATCACAATCGCACTTCTTCCATTCTTTGGAATGTTGATTTTGGTGTTTGTGTTGTGGTTTTATTGTTCATCGCAGTTATTACATTTCAATTTTTATCAAGATTATCTTACCATCGCTAATGCATCCGGATGAAATATTTTTTTTTGGTTCGTTGATTCATTGGTCGGTTCTATGGTGAGCTATTTTTGGTTAATTTCTTATTCCTAATCTGGCGCAGGTGCATCTGTTATTTTTACTAATAATGTCGATTCATTTGTCCGTTCTCCAGATTGATTCTTTATTATTGTTCCTTTCTTTCCCCAAGGCAGAAATCAACTCACGTTATGAAAATTTACCGAAAGTGCTGTGGAGGAAACCTTACCAACTTCATCTTTTTTTTTATGATATAATTGAATTGTTTATTATTTTTTTTTGCATTTGATATTTTCTTTAACAATCAAGATTAACTTAATAAAGTATAGTGATTTAAGTGAAACCAAATTTGTTCATTTTTTTTAGTAATTGGGTATTCTGATTTTTAAAATTATTAGTAATCAATTCTCTGTCCGAGTATTGAAATTAGTTAGAAGTTAGCATAATATCAATAAAGTTTGTAACAAAGTAGTAGTAGTTAAACAATTTGAATTTTATTAATTTTTTTTAATTAATTAAGTTATTAATTAATTACATAATTATTTTTATATTAAGTATTTTTAATTTTCTTTCCCCCAAATCAAAACATGGCTACCTTTAGGATACATTCCCAGGATTTATCTAGTGAGGAATTAGCTATTGAATTTGAAATCCGGCACCTTGAAGGTGATGGGGATTTATCATATTAAAGACTTGAAAATTTAGCGATGCAAGTCATGTCGCTCATCTATATTTATCCAATATTTGCCCGGCTATGAGACATCTCCTGGGTGTGAGTCGTCCCCACGATTTGTAACGGCCAGCATCGCTTGACGTTTCAAAGGTTTAAGACCCCTGTGGGAATAGAATTGTGGCCAGTTAAGAAAAAAAAACAAGTTATTGTAAAGGGGAAAACCAACTGGATGGTCCCGTTCAAAAATTGTAGAAAACAAAAATTAAGAATCATTTTTGTGATGGGGAGGCATTTTTGTATTGTTATCAAATTTTATTGATGGGTATAAAAAAGAGGAACATTTTAAAATTTTTTTTGAGTCTGTTTAAAAATTTTTGGATGACCTTATCGAAGAGGATAATAATCCAACAATAAGTTATAAAATTAAAAAGATTTAAAAATTAATTTTTTTTTTTTGGTTTTGCTACCAGATTGATCAGTTGATTGTTAAAGAAAAAAAAAAAAAAAAAAAGAAAAATAATAAAAATCAAATCAGTTTGTTTAGCTTTAATTAAGTTTTTTTTTGTTCTAAGTTTTTGGCTTATACGGCAAAGTTTCCGTATATTGTGGTAGTTTAATTTTCTAAAAATAATTTAAAATATGGTTGGACTTGAGACCATGATTAGAAAAACAAAAATGTTTGAAACTCTATCATCGGGCGATAACTGTGTTATGTATCCGTTGTAATTTAATATCTATAATTTTGGATTGTAAAACTATTCAAAAACAATAAAAAAGTGAATGAATTCAATAACGAATATAAATAATTTATATAAAAAGTAATATCTAATTCATGTTTAATAATAAGTAGTTAAGTTAAGTGATTTTCTTTGGGTGTAAAATAGTACATTCGAAAATAAATTAAAATGTCGGAATTGCCCACATATGAAACAACAAAAAAGTTTCCTAAATCTATCTTATCTAAATGAACTGTTATATTATTAGTTCAAATTTAAATACCTAAACGTAAAATAAACTTTAATAAAAATATTAAACTAAATTACAAATATGAGAAAAAAAAAAAAATATAAAATTTAAAACTATAAAGTGCATCAAACCAGTAAAACGGTCTCATCAGAAAATAAACCAATATATGGGATCACCTGATTTTATTACTGTGTAAATAAGTGAAAACAACCGCTATAAAAATCATAAACAAATTTTTTTTTGGAAAAGTGTGTTGTAATAAAATCATATGTACTTAATTTAGTGAAAATTCAAAGTAGATTTAGTGAAAAATAAATTAACAAACAATAAGTGAAATTAAATAAAAATAACTCAGATCATAGTTTTATGTATAAACTTTGTAGTGATAAAACTCTATGATTAAATACAAAAGACATTGAGCCTACTGAATTATTGGCAGCAAGCTCGTATCAAATTAAGATAAGATTTTTATAATACCTTTTTATGTTTTATTATATTATACATATTATTATTATTATTAATATTTTTAAGTACATACATTTTCTTAGATTTACTATGATGAGGGTAAATAGTTAAATTTATAGCAATTCATTTTTTTTGTCAATATCTTTTTAGTTTATATTTGCTATTTTCCTCTCATCTTTGTTATTACACCTGACGTCATTAGGTTAAGTTAATTTCTCTAAAGTTTATTCATTCATGATTTTATTGCTTTCTTTGTTTGTTTTTGTAATGCAATAAATTAGTTAAAAGAAAATTATCTTTCTTCTCTTTTTCAAATTTTTTTTATGAGTTTCCTATTTTTTTAATTTTTTTTCTTGATGGTTTTTCGGTTCATTCTCGTTCTTTTCGTAAAGTGTTGCTTTTCAGCATGAGACGCTAACCGAGCGTATTAAGATGAATTGGTAAGTGTATTCGCAGCCATATGGTGAGTTGATCCTGTCTTGTTTCCTTTCTAGTTTTTTTTGTCTTCTTCAGTATTCCTTTTTTTTTTCTTTGTCCTCACGGTCTTACAAGATTCCCTGATGCTTTGAAAACCCCACCCCAATCCACTGAGCTCTAGCCGGCTACATATGACCGTTCAAAGCCTCTCCGGGAATAAAATAATTTCTGTTAACTGGCCGATATTAACAATCGGTCATGTTACAATAGTTTTAATTATCTTTTATCTTTGGTTTTTTTAATTGCTAATAATTTATATAATTTTTATATTCTAAAATATAACCTAGATCTAAAAAACAATAATTAATATTTTCAGGTACTTCAATTAAATAATTATCACATTCTTCTAAGTGTTTTTTTAAATAATTTGGCATTATGCTAATCTTATCACAGTTTATTTTATTAAATATCGTTTCTAATTTTATTATTATTTCCATGAACTAGGTCGAAGGTTTGTAAAGACCTCCTTCAGATAGTTCATCCACCCAAGTACACAAACTTTGGTTTTTCTGCTGAGATGATATTTCACCATACTGTAGGTTGAGTTTTTTTATTATAAAGCCTGCCAGGTTTTCTAACGCGTCACAGTTAATTCATCAAATTCAACATTGCTCAGTTCTGTGTCTTATAATTGCGGCTCATTTCCCTCTTCTACAAGTACACCTCTATGTAGTTTTTCTGTTATCACAGCAACAATTTCACCATCACTATTACCATATTGTAATTTTAATAATACTGCTTCATCTTCCTGCACGTTAACCTACAAAAACAACAACTTAACCAAAACAATCAAAAATCACTAAATTATAACATAGTTGGTGTGGTAAAACAAGCCATTTGAAATTAATTTTTATCAAATTTGTCAAATTTATTTCTCAATACATAATATTATTTATTTAATCTTAAAAACCAATTTTATTATTCTCAATATGTTAAAAATGTTTACCTAATAAATAGCCCCGTAACCGATATTTGAACTCTAGCACACTGGGATGATCTTGTAAACACGTATGCACGTATAGCACTAAAAAAGTTTTCTAAAACATCCTGATTTAATCGGTATGAAATAATATATTCAATTCCGTATTTTTCTTTAATATATTCATATAATTGTGGAAGTGATGCGTTTGTCAGCAAAATTCCCTTTTGAAAAGGCAGCAAAGTACGTTTTGTTGGAGCTAACATATTGGATACGAAATCATTGGTTTCTTTGATAATGTTATTCTGTACATCCAATGCCAACCCATAAGCTTTCACACGGTCTCTAGAATCGATCGATGGCGACTTTGAATTAAAAACATCAAACCAGTCGTTTGATGAAATCTGCAGAAAGCAACGCATTTCAGACTTGCATAATCCCAATGAAATTGCTCTTTTTATAGCACTCGAAGGTGTATGTGGAAACAATTGAGTTGCTAATTTCACTTTTTGGCGACCAGCATTTTTCACATTAATATGAATATCTGTGGTTTTATATAAGATATTAACATCTGATGACAGACAGAACAGAATTAACAATTTTATTTTTATAAATAAAGCCAGTATCCAGAAAATGGTTTCTTAACAACTTGATGAGGTGTGGTACATCAGCAAATACGAATAATTTCATGGATTGATCAGCTGGATTTTCAAACCAAGTTTGTTCTACTGAAATACCAAGCTCTCTCCACAATCCTTGGTTTGTGGATCCCATATCGGAAACAATAGCAACAACAACTTATTGAATTGCATGTAATTTCGTTATAATTTCGAATAAAATGTCGGCTGTCATTCTGCAGTCGTAATTATAACAAATTGGCTGCTTCCACTTTCCGAATAGCCCTCTGACCATCACCACCTGCACATAGTTTGCTGGCTTTAGCATTGTATCGTCGGTCTTGTCATATTCATACCCTGACCTAATTTTCATTTCATCAAATGAAATAACACATATTTTTCCCCTTTCTGTCAGCTCGTAATGCTTCTTATATATTAATACATACTCTAAAATTAATGGTCGAACATCCATTTTCGCAGCCCACTTTCTAAGAATTGATGGTCCTGGCAATGGGTAACTTTTTTGATCATCCAATGACCAATTTACCCTAGGTCTCGGTCTTTTTAATTTTTTTATTTGTCCACAACTAAAAATGGCTTTGACAGATTTTTCCAAATGTCGCAAACTTTTCGTTTCATGTTTCATTCTTGCATTATCTTTATGTAGGGAAGCCATTTTCTTTTCCATTTACCTAATTTTAATTTCCTGTACACATGCAAAATCAATTTTGAAAAATATCAAGCATTAATTATACAAAATAATTTTAAGAGCTTGGTTTAACTTACTCTGTCTGTGTTTCAACGGCCGATCTATTTGGGTCGCTTATTTGTACCAACGTTGCATCAGCTTGCAGTGCATTTCTGTGAATTAAAAAAAGTAAAATTTAAATATTTGTTTAGTCGTTACGCAAACCTCAAACATATCCTTTGATGGCATTCTCAACAATTGTGGTTCTATTTCGTTTTGCCGCTCGTTGCTTTGTAGACGTTGATTGTTCCATCGTTTTATTAGCGGGCAAACTTTGTGATGACAGTACGTTTGGGGCCAATATTCGCGGCCGACGGAAATGACTACTGATACTGGAGTTCGGAATGTTAATAAGTCTGTGTTTAAGGCTCCAATCGTCTTCCGTGAAGTGAATTGAGCAAATTCTTGCATTAACCTTCTTTTTGCCGTTAGCCTTAACCACCAAATCAGAAATGGTTTTATTTTTGGGGAAACGAAAAAAAATGACGTTCGACATTTCACTATTTTTGTTGTTGTTACAACAATTTTGAACAGCACAAATAGGCATTTTAATATAAAAACATTTAATCACAAATGTTTTATAGTTTATTTCACAATTCTAATACAGTTTTTAGAGCACACAAAATATTACCCACAACCCCAAAGCTTTATAGTTCCTTCACAATACAAATTATGCACAATAGTTATTATTTTATAGTTTTTTTTCATATTTCAGATACAGTTTTTAATCAATCACAAATATATTTACTTTTAATACAGTAAATAGGTTCAAATATTTATCAACACGTCGAATTTTCAATAATTTTAATTCACACAAAACACAACCAAATGCACCGGCACAATATTCTAAATTTTAATATTATATACTCGATACCAGATGACGTAACAAATAAAAACATGGCGGATCGATGATTATTTTGGAACATACCTGTATATTTTTGAATCACGAGTGTTTTGTTCAAATTTAAAAAAAAAAATCTCCATTTTAACTCTACTGAATTCTATAAGCTTATTTGTTGACAAAATTAATTTAAATTATTTCGAAATTTATTATTGATTTCCAAGGTAATAGCCAACTTAGATAAATTAATTTTGAAAATTAACAAATCATTCGAAATACATTTTATTTGATAAAACATCAAGTGGGCGGTATTATAACAAAATAATTCGAATAAAATTTAAATAAATCAAACGTTTTCTTTGATTTATTTAATTTCTGTTCGGGTTTATTCACAAACAAACAAGCCTTCCCAACGAAATATTTAGGGAAAATTAAACAACAAAATTGCTATGAAATGGAAATATGGTTCCTCACAATTTTGAAAAAAAAAAAAAAAAAAAAAATCCTATCGCCACAGTTTGCTTTTAAAAAAATAATACCAAAACGCGACATTTCAAAACTCGATATTTCAAAATGCGATAATTCAAAACGCGATATTTCAAAACGCATATCCTAGTTCCATCGTGCATGTTCAATTTCATCATAAAGGTGAAGAGAAATTTTAAATGTGAAATGAATGATGTTTTGTACCATATTGCGTTTTGAAATATCGCATTTTTGTACCATATCACGTTTTGTACCATATCGCGTTTTGTACCATATCGCGTTTTGAAATATTGCCTTTTTCGAAACATCGCGTTTTATAGTTCATCTCGTTTCGTCATATCACTAGATTATAGAGGCAGAGTCATAATCTTCATCATAATCATTTAGCAGCGTTTTTAAGTGCTATAAATTTTCACTGTATCCCATAGGAATACGTAGTAAAATTTATGAGTTTTAGCTTGAAGTTTTTCGATAAAAAAAAAGCACATCACAAATGTTATAAAAAATGTAACAAAGGCTTTAACACATCTTTAACGATCTGGAAATAGTCATCAAAATAGTTTCTATTGAAGTAAAATGTGCCAGTAACTTTTCTCTATTTTGTTATTTACCATATACTATAATGATTTAGGTAAAAGTTAAAAAGTAAAGTTTTTGTTCTCCTAGTTTAAAATGACCTGAAGATGACTCGAAAAATCATTTACACCTGATCGTAAATAGCAGACAAAGCACTTGCTAAAGTTATCTCTTTTGTTTTATTAGTGAACCTTAGATGTTTACAGGTTTGTTTACCGGAAAATACAAAATCAAATTATTTAATCATAAAATTTTCACTTGTTTTGTGATAATTTGTGAATTGATTTACAATTTTTTTTAACTGACATTTTTCCATGCAATATTGCCACCTATTTGATGTTTTTTGACTTAGGTTTTTATTTCAATTTGCCCAGAATTTTATGAATATATATGTTAAAATTCAAACATTTATGAAAATATCTCATGGATCGAAATTAACAATTTGTGACGTTAACGTTAGAAAGAAAAAGTAGCTGTCATTACGTTTTTTGTGTGAAAAGTTTGGTGTTTTTCTCATTTCTAATTCCCTTATGAAATTTGGTTTTTTACATTTAGCGTATTTCCTTGACAAATTTACAACAACAATTGCATAGGCGAAATCCCCGCAAGAATAACATTAACCCAAAAAAAAATTGGGTTTAATTAAACATAATACTAATTCTTGGTTATGATACCTGCCACCAGAGTCATAATACATAGTAAATTTATATTTTATTTCGAAAGGTTGGCTTTTGTCAATTAAATCAAATTGGCTATTTTCTTGGAAAACAAATAAACCCAAAATAATTCAAATTAAATTTTGGTCAACAAAATACGCTTATTATAGCTTTGTAAATTTAAGGTTGCTTTGATTACATTCCATAGAGCGTATTTGCGGGTTTCATGAATAAATCCGAAAGGGGAACAAGTAAACTGACAAAAAAATTTGCATTAAGAACAAGTGGTAAATTTTTTTTTTTTTGAGTGTTTTTTTTTTTTGGTGATCTAGAAAAACCAATAAAACCTAGTAAATATAATGTATTCTAATAATTTGTATTCTTTTTTGTAACTTGCTGAAACTATAACACAAATCATTACCAATTGACGTTATAAATTGCGCGCATTTTTATCCCATCTCTCTCAGAAATCCCATAAACTATATATAAACAATCTTAAAAGTGGGTTTTAACAATTTGTTGTTACTGTCGTTGTTGTTGTAAATGTTGCATTTAAGAAAATTAAATAGAATATATTTTCATTTTTTATGCGTTTTTATATATGTTTGTATACATACGAGTATTTCTTTTTTTTTTTTTCATCTTCATATAGTTTCTTGTAATGGACATTACATTCCTATTGAAGATAGTAATATAATTTTAACCTTATGAACCTGTACTTTTATTACTATTATTATTATTATTTTATTTTCTCTATATATGAAGTATGTGGATTATTGAAATTTGTTAGTACATTTATCACGGTCGGCCCGCAAATGGGCACATATCTTTTTTTTTTAGTATTCTAATTACAATGTTACAACTTAAGAACCCAATGTTGTGCTTATTTATGTATATGATGTATGGGGAGATAAAGGAGTGGATGATAAAGGTTGATTACAATGATTATGATTATGATCATTATAATTATGAAAACAAAAAATATTTATATTTATAAAACATAACGACAACATAAAAATGAATGATTATTATTCAGCGACACTAAATATGCCCCATCTTGTGCGGGACAAACATCAATTTTTTTTTTATTTTATGACATCCATTAATTTGTGTTTACTAAGTAGTTTTATTTAGTGGTGAATTCAAATTATCTTAGGGAAACGAACGTTCAGCGTAGAAATCTAAACGCGGAAATTGCCACCCGCATACATTACATATAAATCTAATAATTTTTAAACATAAAGAGGTATAAAATAAAATTTCAAGGGTGGTAAATATATTCCAAACCGAATCGACAATCGCACTTATAGAAAATGACTAAAAATTATATTCATGTCTAGACATTTAAATTCAATTATAACGCATAACATCACAGCACTTGTACGAGTATAAACATAAATAAAATATTTTCTTTTATTCTGTTCTTTTCTTACCGGATGAAGTCTTATTTCGTTTTCGTGTTAAGCATGCTAAATTAGATCAGTTTGGAATTTATGAATATCAGATTTATTTATAATAAGACAATCAACATTCAATCAGTCACTTTAAGCGGTATGCCTTCGAGTATTCTTTATATGTTGCGCATCTTTATAATTTTTTTTTTTTATTTTATGAAATATCATAAAATTAGTGTTTTTATAGGTTAAGTCACATATTGGCATTTTTAAAAGGTTTTTACGTTATACGATCTTTTGTTAATATAATATAAACTTTATATAACGCTCATAAAATAAAAAATAAAAAAATTAAAAATTGATAATTAAAAGTTATGTATGGATATTGTAATTTGATTTATGTGGTAATTAATAAGCGTAACGTAATAAAATTATCAAAATTTTAACGACGATTTTGCGTAAACAACCTTGTACATCTATCTATAGCTTCCGATAACAAAAAATATCGTCTCAAATTTCTTTTCTAATCGATTACATTTCAAATCTATTTAAATATTTCCAAATTATTAAATGTGATCACCGCGCATTTAAAAATCGAAACCAAATACACAAAACACATATAAAAACAAGTAGCTTTGGGCTGTCGTCATATCATCTTCTCAATCCGTGACCGTGTAATTAAATAAATATTTTATAAATGCCGAGCACATAAAATGACATTGTATATATGTATATATATCATCTTGCTAGCAGTGTTTAATTATATAAACTTAAAAGACGGACTTTATCTACCCCATTTAATTTAAGAATTATTAATCTAATTTACATAACTATCTATATCAAATATTATTCGGAGTGATAAAAATTAGACTAATCTTTTGATATGAAATAAAATCAATTAGAAATTCTCGTATATAGATGAAAAAAAAAAAAAAAAAATGTAAGCTCGAGGGGAAACGGGTGCAGGATTTTAATTTAATAGCGACAAAAGTCAAAAACAAAAATTTGTCCAAAATATTAAAAAAAAAAAAAAGAATAAAAGACAATAAGATTGAGGATTATATCTATTTATATAAATGTCTCGTCTCATAAATTTCCTTTCAAATATCGAGAAATAAAAGTTAAATTTATTAAATTAATAATTTACAACAACAACGATCTAGTAATAATAATAATAATAATAATAATAATAATACAACAGTGTAGCGAAGCTCATTTGAATTCATTTAAAACTTCTGGCACGTTTTTATAAAAAATATAAAAATTCAATAAAAATTGATTTTTTTTTCTTTTCTTTTCATTTGTTGTTGTTGAAGAGGAAGAAGATTCAATCACTGAAAGATCATCAAAAAAATTATTATAGTTTTATTTTCAATTTATGGCGTTTCGAAAATAAAATATTTCTTTCTTTTTTGATTTTAAACACGGCAGGGGTGTAATTAAAGGGTTTGAGTTGATTTTTGTCGATGCAACGAGGAAAGTCATTTGAATGCTAAAAAGCACATATGTGGTGTATTCAAACTTTTACAGTTAGGCTAAACAAAGCTGAAATTGACTGAGAAACTGATATAACACTTATCTTGGCCGTAATCCATAAATAGTTCAGATGACACACGACGTTGTAACTCTTTCAGAACGATGACATTCCTTAAAGAGTTAAACAAAAAATTAACGGGATATTCGCAGGAACTTAAAACAGTTTCGAAAATAAAGATTGGTTCGACTGTTTAATTTTAATTTTAAGCGCAGGAATTGTTCATTACTTTTATAGGTGTTTTATATTCCATTTTAATATTATGAATAGTTAGGTTATTCACTAACTTCGAAAATTATGAATTATCATAATGTATTTAGAAATTTATAAACTGTAAATTTTTAAATTGATAATAAATATTTAACCCGTTTTTTACGGCTGTTCCAATTTTGGACACACAAATTTGCATCTAATTTCAAACGATCGTGTATCCCTTATCTTACAGGAATGACATCTAAATTACAGTATAACTATTTGAAAAGAATATACCACATAATTTATATTTTCGGGATTCCCCTTTTATGAAATTTAGTGTCAGTGGAATTTTGTCCGCATGGTGGTTTTTTTTATTGCTCCGAAAAATTATAAAATAATCAATTAAATAAAATAATTATTTTATTAAATTTGTGGATTAGTGAAACCTGAAAGCTACTCGAAAAGGATTTAGTTAGAACTAAGTGGGAAAAGAGGTTTATTACCCCATATTTTAACCTGTGATTATTTTGTGTCCAAAAATGGAACAACCGTATAGTAACTAATTATGTTTTCTAGATACAAAAAAATTTTACACGTTGGCCGAAGCTGTGGCTGAAATGGAGAAATGGCAGGATAAAAATGAGGACGAACCCGAGTTGCCGGATATTGCAATTTTACCTCCTGCTGATTTTGGAGGAATAAGTGATGAAGAGTTTCTGGATGAGGATGTCCTGGACGTGAATAATATAAACGAAGAATTTCCGCATGATATTGCAGGTATGATGGAAATAATTTTGGATGAGATAGTTTTAGATGCTGATGCTATTTGGGACGAAGATGATTTTGTCCCATTGAGCAAACTATTACCCCGTAAAACTATACCCATATACAATAGTAAGTGGACTTTGCCTCAATCCCAAAAAATCGAATTTTTGAAAAAATCGAAAAATATTGAATTCGAGAGAACAGAACATTTAAAAAACCTGCTAGCTGAAAAATCGCCAATTAAATTATTTCACAAGTTTTTTGAGGAATCCGTATACAATATACTACAACAAAGAAACATATATGCTAGCCAAAAGAATGTTAGCAACTTCAGCTTGACTCTTCCATATTTAAAACGCTTTTCGGGAATCCTATTATTTTCTGGAAATCATCCTGTTCCTCAAGAACACCTATATTGGTCGATATCTTTGGATTATGATTTTAAAATTATAAGAAATGCAATGCCTCGAAGTATGTTTTTTAAAATCAAATCAAACTTGCATTTAGCAGATAATAATAAAATTGATAGTTCAGATAAATTTTACGAAATGAGAACATATGCGCATAATTTATCGATAGACGAATAAATGTGGCCATATCACGGGCGTCATAGCTATAAAATGTTCATTTGTGCTAAACCCATTAGATTTGGTTACAAGATTTGGTGCATGACCTCTACAAATGGGTTTTTATATAAATTTTTTCCATATGGCGGTAAATCCGAAACTTTCAATCCAGAAAGACGAAAAGCCGGAGAACCATCGCGTATATTTTGATAATTTTTTCAGCTCGCATAAACTGATGTTTGAACAATGAAGGCTATTTTGCCACGGGCACCGTCCGCGATAACCGAACTGGAAAATGCCCGTTGCTGGGTTTGAAAGAATTCAAAAAAAAAGGAGAGAGGATTTTACCAAGGAGCTTTTGAGGATTATAGTCAATGTATTGGACTAAGATGGAACGATAATTCTGTTGTAACATTTCTTTCAAACTGCGATACGATCGAACCCGTTGCCCATGCTAAAAGGTTTTCGCAGAAACAAAAACGCTATATTGAAATACATTGCCCTGAAATTGTTAAAGCTTACAATAAAGGAATGGGTGGATTCGATTTATTCGACAGATTTATTTCTCAATATCGCATCAAAATTAAAAGGAAGAAACGGTGGTGGCCTTTTTTTGTGGATTGTTTAGATGCTGCAGAAACGTCATTAGATACAACTCTTAGACTATCGAATCAGCGTCATGACATAATAAAGATAGCGAACAGTAAGCAAAAGCGCTGCCGGGTTTGCAAAAAGAACACTACGTTTAAATGTTCCCGATGCTCAAGTCATGGTATTGACATTTGAAATGTTCACCGCAGTTTCACAGCAAAAAATAATAAGCTATATTTACATGAATTCTGAAATTATTTACTAATAACAAAATAAAAAAAATAATAGTGTTTTTACTGTTGTTCCATTTATGGAACATTCCATATCTCCGAAAATAGCAGCCAGATTTGGATGAAATCTGGCAATTATGATTAGTGGATCAAAATAGGTACGTTAGAGTTTTAAAAATCGTATAAATTGCTCCACTGATTTTATGGGCGGTATGAAACGGGTTAACCTGAAAATCGTAAAATTTAAACCAAAAATTAAGAAGTATGAATTATGATTTGAAAAATATAATTATCAACAAGAAAAGTATTATTAAAAAGTAGAAAATATAAAATAGACCGGAAAAATCAAAATTATATAACGATACCTTAAAGCATACGATTAGCGTCTGTATTTTGAATGTCCACAAGAATCCCTGTAATTTTGAAAATATTTGGAATTTTTACTCAATCTCCTTGGAAATAGTGTTTTAAAAGACTGTAGCAACTATAAATGATAAAGAATACCATTCTGACCTCTTAATTTTGTATTTACAACAATTTGTAAAAGTGGACATAGGTTTAAGGTATCGATATGTATTATTTTCCTCACTGACAGTAAACAATTAAACGTCCAAATAATCGGTCCATTCATAATTCGGAAATCGTATAAAATAATAACTATATCGTGTATTTTAGTTTAATATATGTGAAAGGTAATGTCGACCTATCCAAGTAAGAATATGATAAGTGAAAAAATCGGTTTTTTCAGGAGAGCAGTATAAAGGTTTAATTAGGCATTTGAAATAAAACAGTGCATGCCTTATACACACAATTTACAACTATTTC
Source organism: Tipula vernalis (assembly GCA_958295665.1). Taxonomy (NCBI): domain Eukaryota; kingdom Metazoa; phylum Arthropoda; class Insecta; order Diptera; family Tipulidae; genus Tipula; species Tipula vernalis. The sequence goes on along the minus strand of OY282560.1, from coordinate 146,898,600 downwards.
ATTAAAAATAGCCGTTAATAAAAATGGTCGGATAAACTTTTAACATTTAGTATGATAAGGCATCTTACCATTTTTTAATTCGGAAAATCAGTTAACATATTTTTCTATAAAGAATGATATAATATTACATGGAAAATTCGAAATTTTGATGTCTGCAAGATGCACATAATTTTTAGAAGTAGTTCTAAATAAAACCAAATTGTATCTTAAAATAAACATCGATGTTTAATATCCGACCAAAATCGAAATTTGATGGCACCGGTTGAAATTTCATTTTCAATAAATATCAAAAGCTATGCTCTCATCCCATGCATAACAAGTAGCAACATGAGGTACCATGCTACAGTGAACATACATACAGTGAAACTGAAAACGTTAAAATTCTACATTTATAATAAAATATATTCACTTCAGCTACTGGTGTGATTAATATCTTTTGGAAATCAAATGTTGTGCAATGTGCAATTTTTCCATTACTATGATTTCCAGCAGTTTTATCTTCTTCTTTAATTTTTCGCGCTGCTTCCTTTGCCGAAATATGGGTCTTGAAACTGTCCAAATTTAATGCTTTTCCAGCAGCGCTCAAGTTTTGATGGGCTGTGCGTCATTGCATAGATCTTTTAGGCTTAGAAAATGATGTATTAAGACTGTACTGGCGAAGAGTTGCAACGTCAGAAATTATATATTCACAGCACCAGATCAACTAAATTTTATGCATTTTGGAACACGTTAAACCGCCACCTTCAATAAATGTTTTTTGGTTGTGTTTGGTTTACAACCCACATCAAACGATTTGATGTGGGTTGTACAATAATTACTATACTCTCTATAATGGAATTTGATTTACTGGTCCAGTTTCCTCGCTGCTCGTTTATTAATTTTCCAGTTTTTAATTTTGGATACGCCGTATAAATCCACTGATCATAAACATTTGTAAACAAACCGTTATCGTTATTTTTGCTATGAGTTAAAATAAATTCCCATTGCCTATTTTTGTCGGCAATACTTCAAAATAGTTTAAAAATTATATGACGTTGCTCGTCTGTAAATTTTTCATAACCCTTTTTCTTACATTTCTCTGTGCATTTCACACCTATTTTTCTGGATTCTTTAGTTTGATTTTGCGGGTTAGTATAATTTATGCTAGTCACTTTAGTCAATATCAATTCAAATATGTCAAATTTGCGCGAACTACATTACTTCAACTTCACAATGGTTTTTTTCAGAATCTGAAGATTTGTTGCTAAAACTTATAAAAAGATAATTTATAGTTTTTCACAACTTATAAAAATATCAAGGCAACAAACTTTTATCTGCTTTGGCTAAATATTTAGATTAGGACCTCCTGAATACAAATTATGCGGTCATTTATCCTTACCGCACAAAAACGATGTGTGGAAGTCTGGATTTACAATATTCTCAAATCCTTCCATAAGCTTAGACTAGGACCCTATTTTATAGGGATATAAAAATTGTACTATAAGATAATTTCTGCAGTCATTTAACCTTTTCAGACTAGAAAGAAAGTTGTATGGAAGTTTGGATTTAAGCAGTGTTTTATGGGAAATTTCTCATATCCTTTGCTTACATTTGAATAAAATCCAGTCCCCCTTGCATCTTTCTTGTCTAGCAAGGTTAAATGCTGACAGCAGAAATTGTTTTTCGATTTTATTTTGACATTTTTCTTCTCGCCTAGGTAGGATATAAGGTGACCATACCTCCGGCAAAATTCAGGAGGAACCAGAAAAATAATAATTTCAACAACATTTAATTTGACCTCCAACCCAAAATGACTAGCCCAATGCTTACTCTTTATATAATATATAGGAACAAATATGCGTGTTCGATTCAGTGTTGGAGGCGAACAAAATAATCTGGACAGAATTTTTTTTTTTAACTATTTATAGAATTTACAAAATATTGTAGACAATAAATATCACTAAAATCCATCAACAAATGTGCTTATTCCATCCGTTTGATACAGGATACTGAGAAGATAGTCCGATTAACTAGCTAAGTATATCTCTATGTAAAACAAAGAAAAATTGGTGAAACAATGTTTCTAATAAATGTCATCAACCAAAATATTATTAGTGGTGCTCCGCAATATTTCTTGAATTTGGCTCTTATTTTATTTGTCAAATCCGACCCCAAATGAAGTGCCCCAAGGAATTTTCAGGGTGTGAATAATTCTGTTTTATATTGGGAACTGCAGATCGAATCAGCTTTATAACTCAGGTATAAAACTACACTAAAATCCATTGGAAATGGATCCACTGGAACCTGGAAATTTAGAAAAGGCCTGGAGTGGTTGTAAAACACAAATTTTTCTTTGGCAAATCTAATTTCCTTAAATTTTTTCTCATAACCAAAGTGGCATTAATGTGTTTTGCAATATTTATTGAATTCTGGCCTTCTTTTATTTAAGGAACTCCATTGAAATTTATTGTCTGACTTAGCCAATACATTTGATGATCAATGAATTAGTTATAGCACCACTACATCAAGCATCAAGTTAGCAAGTTTAAAACTTTTTTAGAAGAGATTTCGCCAACTGCATGTTTTGTGACCAGCCGTCACCACCAAACCAATATTAGCAATTTTTTTAAAACAAATACACAACATATTTCGAGACCTCATAACTGTCCTGTTTTTTAAGTCTTCGCCCAGGCTGACAATGACATATCTGACATGTTTGAATTTGCATATGTGTCAAATTACGCTTTTGAAAATGAAAAGGGTTCGAAGCTAAAGTTGATTTAAGATAAATTTTCCATTTACCACGGAAAATTTAGATAAAAATAGTTAAAAACTAAAAATTTCGTGGATCGGTACTCTTCTCTACGAGAAAAATTTAAAGAACTCGAAACGATCCAAAAATATTTGTGATTTCATGGAGAGTTGTGGCAGCGTTAAAAACTATTTAGCTCGAGCAGCATACAGTGCAATAAATAAATGATGATGAAAACAATTTTAGTGTAATTTGCTGGATCGTGATATTTTTTATCAGAAAATACCAAAGGTCTAACTATTATATTTCGTATGTACTCCCTTCTGACTAGAAAACACTGTTCTGAAAACGTAGTCCGTTTAAAGTATTCAGAGCGATAGCACCACCGATCCTGAGATGAGATACTAACACTGAAATCAATTGACTGGAGAGAAAACCTGTTGATTTTTTTATCATGCTGACCCTGTTAAAAGACAGATCAACCCTCGAACGAAGTGGAGCAAGCCCTAACCTCAATGGAACTCTAAAACTCTAATTCTCCAATTCCACAAACCACGACATAAATGTATTTATGTTTATCCGATTACTTACACAACGTTTTAGTTCACAAAAAATTATCACACAGAGTTTTTATACACTTGTAAATGTGTTGAAGAAGAAATATTTAAATATTTTTATAAAAAATTAACATAAGCAAATTAACGTATTCTAATTTACCGCTAACACGTCATTCCTTGCGTATTTCACTTTCAACCTTTAAATTGTCGGGATATATTTAATAAAAGTTCTTTATTTTTTTATTTAAGGTTTGACTTCTTCGCTCGACTATACCGATGCTGCCTAAGTTTTAAATAGTTGTGTTTTATTTTTTTGATTTGTTCTAGTGCTCAATGTTAACCATTATAAAATATATAAATAAATAAAGTTAATCAATTAAATTTGGCGATTGAATTTACGGTTTTAGGATCAAAATAATTAACAGTCTTGTCTTGTCACACCTACTTAAGGACCAATTCCTCACGGATTGAAATTAAAACAAAGTGTGCAAGCTGAAGCGAAGCTTCTAATAGTAGTACAGGCTTCCGGAGTTAGAAACATCATATTAGAGCCCCATTTCCATCGCATGTGTCGAATTTCTTTATAACCGGTTAAGAATAGTCAAGTTCCATCCTAATCGCATAGAGTTGCGTTAAAATTAAGTATAAACCATACGCACGTTTCTTTGAAAATAAAGCGAAAGTAAAGTGGAAACTTTGTGAGAAAAAACAAAAATTTTATTTTGATTAAAAACATGAGACTTCAAACAACTGTACTGTTTTTTCGTTCAAGTCATTTCGTCCAAGTTTCCTGTCTAGATACCTACTGTGGTATCGTCTGGCAACGACATTTCTTTAAATTGCACCATAATTTCTTCCAAATCCCAAAACTAGGTTTGTGAAAATGATGAACATGTTCGCATACTTGACAAGTCCGTATTGGTATACATCTGCCAAAATTACGCTTTTGAAAATGAAAAGGGTTCGAAACTAAAATTGCTTTAAAATAAATTTTCCATTAACCACTTACAGTTTCGTTGACCAGTACTCTGCCCTACTAGAAAAACTTAAAAATCTCAAAACGATAATCTAAAAATATCTGTGGTTTTGTGGAGAGTTGTGACCACGTTTAAAACTATTTAGCTCGAGCAGCATACAGGGCTTAACGTCTTAATAGTAAAATTGGTAAATAGTTCTAAACCAGTAAATAAATCATTTGTCTTTTAATATTTAAATTTGGTTCAAAAACTAAAAACAATTTTAGTGTAATTTGTTGAATCAGACTGGATTTTTAGTTAAAAATGCATTATTTTAAGAATATCAAATCAGGCACAAACTTATGAATTTTAGAGATAATACTTTGATATTTTGTAATAATAAGAATTCTACATCGTAGAGTCAAAAAATCTTATTCCCATAATACTATGATAACTGTTGTTTTCATGGTGGTTATTAGATAGGTCGATGTGTAAGTTGGAAAAACAAGTAAAATCGAAAAATTGGTGTCGACCTGCTTGGTAACAATACCAGTGTGGTATAAATAAAGTTGATTTAATTTTATAAAGAATTTTGCGCACACTCTCGATGAACATGAACCCTCTAGCAGGCAGTCCTGCCTTTAGACGGGGTACAAAAAAACTACAAAAATAAATAGATACTTATTATTTTTTCTTTTACCTTCGACATAGAGTTACACATGTATAAGTTCTCTATACTATAGTTTAGTTGTGTGTTCAAAAAATTATTGGTCAATTGGAAAATTTGTATATTTTGTGACAGTGAAATTTGTTTAGTGATTCAAAAATATTATGAAGCCTATGTGCCCTATTATGTAAACATCGTCCAAAGGCGGACTTGCCGGTTGATCGATTTTTTTTTTTATATACATGTTTGTTTATGTTTCAAAATATTTCAAGTGGATTGGGTCTATCTTTGGTTGTTTGGTTTTTGTTTTTGCCATTTTGTCAGCTGAATTGCACTGTTGCTTTCAGAAATGCCACGAAACAGGAAACAGGAAGAGGTTAAGGTACGCCCAACAGGTTTTCGTCGACCGTGTAACCTTAGCTCTATGACTGATGAGGAAATTCAGGATATGTGGAATTCAATAAGCAGTGCAACAAGGGACAGTGGAGCGGATGATGGTGACTTTGATGACGATGACTCAATTGCTGATCCTGATTTTAATTTATCAGTTGAAGATTATCAAGAAATGAACCTTCAGGTGGCCCAGTCAGAGAGAAACACTTCAGCTGGAATTTTTAGCGATAACATAAATACGAGGTTCGATTTACCTCCCGTTGAATTTTTATCACAGACACCAACAACAGAACAACATATACAACCACCAGAAGTTGAACCACAGGCAGAAACCTCGTCGATGTAATTACACATACAACAACAGCCACAAGCACAACCGTTATCGAAGCTCCTGAAGAAACCTGCCAAGCGGCTCCGTTCTCCTTTACCTGTGTTTGAAGAATGCGGTCCTAGCTTGCAACCAAATAATGGTGGGTTTGCTGGTAGTGCTGCAAACATTGGCTTGAAGTCAATAGAACTTTCAAAGATAACTTGGAGAAAAAAAAAGTCTTGTTCTTCATCGAAACGAAATTGTGTTCAGGGGTGATTCGAAACTTCCAGAGAGTTCTAACGATCTCAAGACGCCTTATTCCTGTTTTAATTATTTTTTTAATGATGAGTTGTTCGAAAAAATAGCAAAAGAAACCAACTTGAATGCTCCCCAACAGGACATTCAAACCAAATTTTCTGTAAATTATGTTGACATTAAAAAATGTATATGCATTTTGGTATATATATATGTATCTATTTACCGTTATCCAAGTCTGGAGCATTACTGGGGGCAACATTCATTCGAGGCGTTAAGGAATACAATGACGTCAAAATGATTTTACGAAATACGGCGAAGACCGCCACCACCCGCTATTTAAAATTACGCCAGTTGTTGATCATTTGAATCGCAGGTTTGATTAAATTCCAAAAAATGCGCGACTCTGCGTGGGTGAACAAATGAGTGGTACTAAAATGAAATCGCAATTTCGTCAGTATATGCCAAACAAGCCGCATAAGTGGGGCATAAAATTATTTGTTTTACGTGATTCGTACGGCTTTTCGTATAAGTTCGAAATATATATTGGATCAGAAGATAATGTAATACTTCCAAATACACTAAATTTAGGGGCTTGTGCTAGCGTTGTTGTTTGCTTGTCATAGTTACTTACTGACTTTAAATATCATATCCTTTATTTTGATAATTTTTATACGTCGCTACCACTACTAGTGTATCTACGAAGTCGAGGAATATTATTCATTAGGCACAATTCGCGCCAGTCACATAAACAACTGCAAACTTCCAAGTGACAGATAGAAGGAGCTTCAAAGAGAGCCTAGAGGGTACTCAGTGGAATATGTGGGACGTGCTTGTGGAGTTGATTTAACAGAAAGACACAAAAAATGTAAGACTAGCTTCAACTTATGTTGGAATAATTCCATTCAAATCCGCAGTCGAACCGCGACCAGTTAAAGCGACTATATACGATCGTAAAAAAAAAAGATATATAGGGAGGATTGCCCTAACATAATCAAGGAAATATAATTATCATATGGGAGTGGTAGATTTAATGGATTAGTTGCTTGGACGTTATCACATACGATTGAAGACGAGAAGTTATTCATTGCGACTATTTTATCATTTAATTGATATGACAATAGAAAATGCTTACCTTCTCCACCGACGCATTCACAAAGGCTTCACTTCATTTGAACTTGCTGATTTTTGATCCGAAATTGCTGATGTTTTGTGTCGTTCCCAACGACAACAGCAAAATTAGGCCGTTGGAAGGCCATCTCAAAGCACGCAGAAAACAATGACTGCTTCTTCGAAGAAAGTATATGCGCCACCGTGTGATATTCGATTCGATGGTGTTGGCCATTGGCCTGATATGTTAGACGGAACAAGCAAAAAACAGTGTAAATTACCTGGTTGCAAATCCGAGACGCAAATGTTTTGCATGAATTGCAAATTGAATCTATGTTTGCCGCCAGCCAAAAAGTGCTTCCAAATATTCCATAACGTTATATAGATGCATTGTACACAATACATGTGTATTCATTTTTTATATGTTTATATGAATTATTTAATTATGTATTATTTCTCCCGTGTGATGGCCAACCCGCCTTTTGGCGGCCTACCTATTTTCGCCCCTGGCACTCGTAGTTTTTATCTGAAATAATTTTTGACTTCGTTTTCGATTTTTTTACATTAAAATAACCCTACCGTAATTATCTCAGCCAAAAAAAAATTGGCCGACTAGAGGGTTCATTTTATTCCAAATATTTATTTTGGAAAATGATTGTCGTGTGATTATATTGAATATATGTAAAAAGACGAAAGCGATTCACAATTTAACACTCACTTTTCTTAGCAAAAATCCTGATAATAATGTATGACGTTTATACATGGATCAAGGCTTTGGAAAAGGGAGAAAAATTTTATTTGTGTTTATGCATGGGTTAACGCTTGAAAAAGCTGATAAAAAGCATTAAAGAAATGTCCTTTTGGCAAGATCAAAAAATTTCACATTACTACCTTGTTCTAGCAAAAAAAAAAAAAATTCATTCATTAAAAAATTTAGAAAGCCTGCTTGTTCTGTTAGCACGCAGATATACATTTAAAAATATCAACTTGTAAAGTTCACGTGTGTTTAGGACTATGTTGTATAGTTTGAATTCTTATTTTTATAATGATCCCTGGATGTTCAGACTGCACGTGTTTTGTTAGTTGCATCAGCTGGAGGGTGAGATACGGTGGGGATAGTATACAAAAAGAAACCATCAAGGAGTTGCAATGATTTTTTTTGTTTTGTCAATTTATACTACAAATCAAAATTTTTTTTGCTGAAAACCGGGTTGATTTTGTTCTCCGGGTCTAATGTTGGATTCAATTGCAGAAAAATTTTCACTCGAAGAGTAAAAATAGTATACCCTTTTGACTGTCAAACTGTCTCACTGATAAAAAAAATACACTGAGGGTAAACATTTTTTTGCATAAGTGGACCGATTGGCCGGAGCGCATTTTCAAAACTGTTAATAAATACAGCAACCTTTTTTTAAATCTTTTATATGCCTGAGGGATTACAAAATACTATTTTCAGATATTTTCAATATCGTCTATAATTCCAGAAATAAAACCTAATTAATTTCTCCTGGGTTTCTGTCAAATCATTCATCCGACCCAAAATTCAATACAGTCGTTTTAACGAACGTTTAAAACGAAAACGCCATAATTATTTATTTACTGAATTCTCTTATTACTAATCTAAATAATAATAAAAAAGTAAGATCCAAGAAATAAGGCTAAAACGAGATTTGTTTGGGCGGCTTTTAGTGCTATCCCTAGAAAAAAAATGTACTCAAAAAGTCCTGTGTTATCCGATAACCCCAATGCCGCTATCACTTTGTCACATGGACGGAACTATAAATAAAACCGACAAATCGACATTGTTGCGAGACCTTGAGAAAAATAAATGAATGCACTCAGCCGGAATCTATGGATGTTTTAATCCATACGAATATTCGGAGATCTCTCGAAGAAAATGACGATTCAGATATAAAGGTTGTGGCCTTGGTAATTGCCGCTGTTACATTAGTGTTTCGCGTCTGTATGAAATATTGGGATCATCTCTAGCAAAATTTTTACTCAAACAATTCCGCATTCACAATGCTGAAATATTTTATACGCTACCTTAATCGCAGATTTAGGTAGATATCCTTCTGATACCGAGAATGTATGAAACGCCTTAGAAAAATTCACGTACAAATTATACAATAAAAATAAAAATCATGGCGAGTTACCCATATTAACCATTTTTACAAAAATATATAAAATGAAAGGTGAATATGTTTCTACAACTCTAAATCTGGATTTATCTAATTATGATGTTTGCAATCCGCCGCCGTCAAAAACAGAATTTGAACATCATTTGTGGCGAACAAAACATTTTGCCCAAATATGGGGCAACGCTCTTACGAAATATGCAACAAATCTAAACCCAACAGATTTTAGCTCGTGTGACAACGAGGGACGTTTACATTTTTCGTATTTCTCCTGTAACAAACTACCAAAATTTAACGACGTTATTTTGGACGAAAAATCAACATCCCCAAAAGGAATAGTTGACATGACTTTTATAGTAAAATTTTTATAAAGAAATGAGTGCTTTTGACTAATAATATTTATTTTCTAGAAGAAGAGATTGAAGATCTTGGTAGTGACCTAGAGTGTTCTCTTCATGACGACGATAATGATGGTGAATCCGACAGTGAGTCCTTCAACTTTAGTTGGACGGTTTCGGGTAAGCTCTTTATTAATCATTATCTACGAATTTGAGTGTCGCAACTTATTCATTGACCACAATACGATTTTTTAATGATTTCTGTGTATTGAAAACTTGTCTGATTAATATATTACTGTACCAAATTTGTCTGATATTAAATTTTTCTACATCTGACCAACCTATTTTATCATGTGTCTTAGATCTATCATTAAACTACATTCCAAAAATCAGACGGAATACTATGATACACCTCAGTAAAATTTATTGAAACTTTTGAAAATGCGTGCAAAATTTCTGAAATAGTATTTTTGGGTTTAGGGTATTCAAATCTATGGATTTTATACGGTTTTGACCGTAATACTAAAAGACAAATATTTTGCTCGTGGGTTCTCGTACTATAATTTTGTAAAAGAATTTTTATTTTTTCGAATTTTAACAAAAGGAACCGAAATGAACAATTTACAATTATTTTCAACTACTAAATTAGGATTTAGTTCTGATTATTATACTTTATACAATACAATATGTATGTATTCATCAATCCCTAATGAGATGCACATGTATAGTACCAAAGCCAATACAAATGGCTATACAAGCCGCGCTGTCCCAACATACATAAGATATAGAGAGCTATATTCGAATAGATTAGGATTAATGATATGACGCCGTGTAAAAGCACGATAAAAATAAATATTCATACGTTCTATTTAAATATTATATCTGTGGCCACAAGTAATAATGTCATAAGTCGAGTTATGCCCTTTAATATTTTCAAATTTGAAATTCCGGTAACTGCAAGCAACCATTACGGTTTTTTTGAATCTTACTTCTTTTGATGATATGAAATCGATTACGAAGATTTCGAGTTTGAAAATGTAAAAGGGCATAAAACTCTCACTAACACACTGACACAAATCAATGTACTCTTGTTTTCTTAAATCAAGCGCTTTTTCCACCGAACCAAGCGCTGATTAAAACCGCTTATTGATTTATTCAGCGGCCTATTCAATAAGCTATTTGTAAAAAGGTTAGAAAAAAAAAATAAAATTGACGTTTAATTTCAAGAATTGGTCCAGAATTGGGGACTCGAATAAACTATTTTCATAAAATTAAGATATAAAATATGATTATAATACAAAAGATACCGCTATTTATAATCATACTAAATCTGTTCAATCAAATTAAATTTAATTATGTCCGAAAATTATTTCAAAACTAGATAAAAACGAAATTCGTATGTTAAATCTTATTTTTGTTTACCCGGAATATTTATACAACGTGTTACCTGAAAGTATACAATATTTGCATGAGACAAGTTTAGAAAAAATTTAGGTTTAATTAAAATAATTATTATTAAAGTAACCTTATAACATAACTCCTGCGACTTCTTTCCATCCGCTAAGATGCAGAAAACTATGAAAATAACTCGAGTTAAAAACACCTTTCACACCGCCATAAACCGGCACATTGACAACGAGGGACGAGAGAACGAATTTTCCTTTTCCAACAAATTATGCGAGAAAACTGTTAAAATTTTATAACATTTTTAACATTGGTCATTTTTCAATTGAGTATGAACTGGAACCGACTTATTTTGTAGATACATACATTTCTTCAGATTTCTTTGTAGATTAATAGAAATATCTCTGCGAAAATTAAAAAAATCGGCATGGCTATCGTGAACCTCAGCGGAAATGTCAATAGCTCAACTCCAGCTCTGTTAGAAATAACGTTTTTCTAAAGATATATCTTGTTTAAAAAAAACATATTTATCCATTTAGGACAATCTTTAGTCACAAGGCCTAACAGCTTTAGTCAAATTTGATTTGAGTCATTCTTTTACCTATGTAGTTCCTAAATAGGAAAGTTCCAGTTCAATTGTCTCACGTCTGTACAATAATTGAAGTATTGGTCATTAGTACATAACCACAGCACCGCAGGCACTCAGTGTCATTGGTCAACTTATTGTGGAATATCATATGAAAATATAATGAAAAAGCTGTGTCGGTGGCATTTAACTTTTAATTTCAAAAAAAAAAACTCGATATTCAAAATTCTAGATACTACATAAGTACGATTTAAATTCCAAAATTGTATGACGCGAATCGCAAACATTCTGTTCAAAACACAATTTAATTTCTAACATCAAGTTCCAAATATTTAATTAATTTAAATTTCGCTTTATCCAAATTATTTTTATGTATGTGTATAAGAATTGATGATCGAGCTTTAAGCTTGATATGAGAAATAAATTGTGCGCTAAACAAAACTGACAAAATTGAGATTTTAAATTAACTGCTCGAAATCTAATTTTGACAGAGACATTATTTAACTTTCAATTAACAGAAAACAATTTGGACTTTATAATTTTGGATATTATTGTAATTAATTAAGTAATCACTCTTAAAATTAATTAATCAATTGTTTTAATAAATGAAAGCCTGACATAAATCCTCATTGTACATTATTCAACCAACTTTCTAAATATGTATGTATTTGAAAAGTATGTATACTGAAAATATGCAATTTCGCTTTTTGCTGGTGTTTTCTAAAGCAAATAAATTATGTAGATGAATATTTTATTTATTAACTTAATAATTTAGCAAGTCTCGAATCTCTTCTATATATTGATGGAATTGAAATCCCATTTCATTTTGATATGTTCTATTCAACAAATCTCGTTTTTTTTTTGTTCTATGACTTGGCTTTTGTTAAATGAATTATTGTTTTCACTATTTGGTTACATAAAATGCGACTTTTATAACGAATTATTTAAAAATTTTAAAGTTTTATTTATTAAAAAGTATGTAAATGAATGAACACTTTCTCAGATCTGGTTTGCAACATTTTCCAATAAACTTTCAAAGTGACGGGACCCCGTAAGAAAAATAATATGCAATTTCAAGCGGTCATTATATATTGTCATATCATATTGTCTGTAAATTGTCACCAAGTTCTTAGAATACATTTATGTATTATAGCACATGGATCATTCCAAATAATTTGAAATAAAAAAGTAAATTTAAATGTAAAAAAAAATATATTTAATTAATGCTTAATTAAAGCTTACTAAAATATAAACTAAAACTTCAAAAATAAAATATGTTTTAGTAAAAATGGGTTTTTAAAAAGTGCTTTTAATTAATCGAACTAAATTATACAAAATACATTTTAGAATCGCAGCTTAATTTGAAATTTTTAAAGCGAATTATAAGTGTTAATTACTATACTGAAAAAACCAGCAAATTTGACGAAACTCTTCTTCTTCCATGAAATTGCCCTGTTTAGACTTTTGCCATTTTTTTTTTTCAGTAATTATCAACATTTACAACTAACTTTGAACAAATCAAGGTTAGATTCTAAAATTTATTTTACAAAATTTAGCGTGCTTAATTATAGCAAATCGTAAAAATAATAGTTTTACTTATTTTTTTTTTAATTTTTATGATTTTAATATGTTCCGAAGATTGTAAGAGGATTCAATCCAGTTTCGAACCAATGAGCTTATGACTATGAAGAAATCAATCCTCTCATCAGGCCGCGGCGACTGGACCGATTATACCACAATTTACATTCTATATATACAGAATGTACTGTGCGTTATGTACTAGCGAATCATACTAATACAGATAAATTCTCTTACAATTTTTTCTTCTTCACGACATTCACACAGCTCTATTTCTGTGTAAGCTAATTCTACTTTTTCAATTTTTTGAATGTTGATTAATTCATGTAATTTCTAATATGCTACCGGTGATTAGACCATTTTAAATGTATTTTTATTAACACGTAGAAGTATATTAGTATTTACGAACGATCATTCAACAAACCGACTAATAGACAGACTTCTATTTATTTAATTTTGTTTTTAATTTTTATGATTTTAATATGTTCCGTAGATTGTAAGATGTTTCGTAAATACTAATAAACTTCCACGTGTTAATAATAACACATTTAAAATGGTCTCATCACAGGTAGCATATTTTTTTTTTTTTTTGTTTTATTGTAGGAGTTAAAACTTTCAAAAAGCCAAAGCCAAGTGATGATGGACCTCACTTGACAGTGTGAGGTTTTTACTCACCAAAAAGTCTCCTATATGCCATGGAGAGCCCAGACTGGAACCGCTTTTGCATTTCTTTGGTCTGGTCCGCGCTGCTAACCATTTTGGGGCCCTCATTTACATTCTACACCTTACTTTGTTAGGGGTCCGCCAGACAAACATCGCTTCACTTGTGCCGCAGTACTGACCAAACGTAGTCTGCGAAAGCTTGCCACGCTACATCAGACCGCATAATCACTTCAACAATGGTGTCAGGTGTGACCTCATCCAATAATAAAGCGAGCCGTCTTTTTTCTTCAATGAACCTACCGCACCGAAAAAATGTATGACAAACGTCATAACACTCTTCTGGGCAGTATCGACATTGAGGTGGCATCAGTTTTCCCATCTTATGCAAATAGGCCCCAAAATAGCCATGCCCAGTAAAAAACTGGCATGGGAAGAAATCAAGCTCTCCGTGGTCACGATTAATCGAGGAACCAAGGTCGCGAATCAATCGAGCCGTCCATCGACCACTATTCAACTCATCCCATCGATCCTGCCATACCACAAGCGTAATGCTGCGGGCTCTCACCGTAGAATCCTTTCTTCCAAATTCAGCGCTCAACCGATAGATCTCCCGACGCTCCAGCGCAAGCAAATCTATTGGGATGACTCCGGCGACAACTAAGGCTGCAGCTTCGGACACTGTGCGATAAGCGCATGCGATTCTTAATGCCCCGCGTATTTGAATCGATATCATCCTCGTGCGGTATTTTTCAACCTCCATCGCACCGGCCCAAACCTCAGCTTCATACAACAGAATTGAATGTACCGTTGACATTATAAGTCTTCGCTTGCTAGGGCGGGGCCCCCTATGTTTGCCATCAATCTGCTAAGTGATACAGTCGCTTTTGATGCTCGGTCACAAGTTCTTCGGATATGCTCCCAGTAAGTTAGACGATTATCTACAGTCAATTATTTCGTCATTCCTTTCGACATTACCTCTTCTGTTCCAACCTTCATAGGGATAATGGTTGGAATTCTCCGCCTAGTGAGCATGACGATCTCCGTTTTTGAGATGGCCAACTGTAGCCCGTGCTTCTGATGACTTGATTTAACGTGTACTGAGCAAAAACTGCGCTTCTAGATGTTATCACAATAGCCACATCGTCTGCATACCCAACCAGGAATACTTCGTCAGGCATGTCTAGTCGCAACAGGCTGTCGTACATAGCGTTCCATAGATCAGGACCAAGAATCGAGCCCTAGGCCACTCCAGCAGTAATTTCCTTCACTTTTTTGCCGTCAGACGTCTCATATATGTACTAATCTTCGATTCCTCAAATAGTCCCGAATCATTAGCAGAAGATGATTCGGTATAGCGAAAGATCGTTGTAGCGCCTCGATCATATCTTCCCATCTCGCCGAATTGAAAGCATTTTGCACATCCAATGTCGCTAGAAGCACCAACGGCCTCGCTACGTGACAAACACTTTCGGTTCTTTTAACTGCGTTAATTACTTCCTCTATAGCGTTTATAGTTGATCGTCCGAAAATGGTTTATACGAGAAGTCCATGTTAATTGCGAGTTGATTTTTAGGCCTAAGTAAACAGTGAGATCGATCCGTTTGAATATATGACCGTTCCAATTCACTTCATTTAAAATATTATGAGGTTTGCTTTTCAAATAGAAAATTAGAAAATTAGACTTAGCGAAATTCAATTTTAGCGAATTATTTGGTAAGCCAATTATTAATTTGAACAAGATCATTTTCCAAGTCATGTTTAAGCTGAACAAAAGATGCCGATTTGTATGTTAGAACAGTGTCATCAGCAAATAGTTGAATACTACCGTTCAGTTTAAGACGAAAGATATCATTAATATATATATTAAAAACAGGGTAGGCCCTAGAATTGAGCCCTGGGGGACACCACTGGAAATATTCAATTTGTCAGATGAGTAATTATTCAATTTTACGAAATGAAGTCTATGAGTTAGGTAACTTTTTATTAGATCATTAACCTTACCATCAACCCCATATGTTTCAAGCTTTTGAAGTAGAATTTTATAGTTGACAGAGTCAAATGCTTTCCTTATGGCAATGAAGAGACAAGCAGTAGTATGTTTGTTTTCAAGAGAACCGTAAACATTCTCCATTAGGTTAAGGACAGCAGATTTACTACGAGATTTTTTAGTAAATCCATATTGGTGATGATTAATTATTTCGTTGTCAGTAAGGTGAGCATTCGGCCTGGAAAATAGAACTTGTTCATAAATTTTACTCAAAATTGAAAGAATTGATATAGGACGATAATTAAGTAAATTAGCTTGGCTACCGGATTTAAAAAATGATGGAAATATTGACTGTTTAATCCATTTATTAATTGCTACAGTCAAAAGTGGAGTAGCTAACTGAACCAATCGTTTAACTAGCTCTACTGGAATACCATCACAACCAGAAGCGCAATTCGGATTCAAATCATTTATTAAACGATCCTCTTCACTTAGTTTTGATTATATTTTCTGGAAGCCAGTGGTGAGTCTAGTCGCGGTAGCAGTAGCCCCCACATTGACGAAATAGTTATTAAACTCCTCAACAACTTTTTCAGGATCGTCAACACAGACATCATTGATATATTTAAATAAGATATGGATGAATCCAGGCTATTAGCTTGCCGATTTGTAAGTACTTCTTTGATAAGACTCCACATACGCTTTGAGCTAGAAATGCATTTTTGGAATTTAGAGTTGTTTTAGAGTTTCTTTAAAAAACAAATTTTGCGGATACTGTTTAGAAAGCTTGTAGAATTTATCACGCATTTGAGATTTTTTGACAAGAAGCGTATTAAACCACGGTTTTTTGAAAGTCGAGCACCTAATACTAGTCGTCTAAGAACTGCATGTGTTATTGTTAATAGATCCAATAAGGAAATCATAAAACGATTCAAAATCTGTTAATAATAGAGAGTTATCAGAAATATCACTACAAATTTTATCATAATTCACTGTAATTTTTGGTAATGGTTTAATCGTTGATTTATTTTTTAAAATAAATTTAAAAAGTAAAAACCTATGGTCACTCAAACTTGTGTCGCCATAGTAAACACAAAACAACCGATCATAATTAGACAGTATAAGGTCAGTTATAGTTTGTGAATGAGAAGTAACTCGTGTTGATAATTTTTCGTTAATACGATTTATAACCGAGTAACTGTTAATACCCAATATGGATCTAAAATTTTGCTCTGGTGTACTGCCACATTCAAGAAGATCAAGGTTAAAGTCACCTGCCATTATATTGTTTTTATTTTTATATGAATACAATAATTGATCTAACATTTCAAGAAACGATTTATAGCTTGTGTGCGGTGGTTTGTACACACCCGTGACATACAGATTTAAAGTTTTAGAATAAAACACAATAAATTCGTTCTCGTCTAAACTTTCCGTATGATGAAGGGAAAAATCAAAATTTTGATGGGTGAAGATCGAAACGCCTCCACCAGTTCTATCCAAACGTGTACTATGAAAGGACTTGTAATGATTTAATTTAACAAATTCGGTTTCCGATTTACACAAAAAAGATTCAGTTAATATAATTATATCAATCTTTTGTTTAAACCTTGACAAAAGGAACTCCAATTTACTCAATTTGTTTATAAGCCTATTAACGTTTAAATAAAAAAAATGGAGGTGTGGCCAACACACGACTTTCTTTTACGAACAGAGAATTTTGAGAAATTTTATTTTTTTTTATAACTTTTTATTTAAATTTTTTTTTTTTTAATTTTTTTTTTATTTGTTTTTAATTTTTGGAAATATTTTGTATCAAGTAGTTTTTTGTAAACCTTATACTTTTTAAGATATTTGCAAAATAAATTTTCTGGACCAAGGGAGTGGCCACTTCCGGTTAGTCGATTTGGAGTAAAATTCACTGGGACCTCCCAATTTATCAAAAAAGCTTAAATCTGAAGTTTCAGTTCGATTGGTTAAACCATCTGGGCTGTAGAGAGGACACAGACAGACTGACAGACTGACAGACTGACAGACTGACAGACTGACAGACTGACAGACTGACAGACTGACAGACTGACAGACTGACAGACTGACAGACTGACAGACTGATAGACTGACAGACTGACAGACTGACAGACTGACAGACTGACAGACTGACAGACTGACAGACTGACAGACTGACAGACTGACAGACTGACAGACTGACAGACTGACAGACTGACAGACTGACAGACTGACAGACTGACAGACTGACAGACTGACAGACTGACAGACTGACAGACTGACAGACTGACAGACTGACAGACTGACAGACTGACAGACTGACAGACTGACAGACTGACAGACTGACAGACTGACAGACTGACAGACTGACAGACTGACAGAGTGACAGAGTGACAGAGTGATAAACTGACAGACAGACAGACAGACACCATTTCGAAATCCACTTTTTCGGACTCAGGGGACCTCAAAACAAATAAATCTTTAAAAATCTCAAGGTCCAAAATTTTCATGATTACTATACTTTATTTTACTAGAGAAAAAGAAAGTAAAACTGTATACTTAATAAATTTTTAGACTGCTTCTCTATGATCTTCCATTACTTCTATGAATTACCTTCGATTTTAATTCAAATTGAAATATTCTGCTGCTAAAAATAAAAATAATAAAGAACTTTAATAACGTTATTTAAGATTACACGAGATTATTCGACTATGTTTGAAATTGTCGGGTGTATTTAATAGTTCGAAGTTACTTGAGAATCTTAGAGCCTATTCGAAGAATATGATTGTTCGATATTTATGAAATTATCCGATACTATTTGAGGGTTCCATTATTATTGCATATCATTTTGTTCAGCTTAACTTTCTTAGTAGCATTTTGCTTAGTAGTATTAGTAATATTAAACTAATTGACAAATAATTCAACATTTATACGAATTTTCGAAGTTTTTCAAAATTTTCAATCGCGATTCACATAATAGTCGTGTAGAGATTATTCAAATTTTTCTGTATTAATAGAGATGGTTCCGCGGTTTATTCTAGATTTCTCAAGTTTTTCGATTCCTATCTAGGATTATTCGAGATTTTCAAATTTATTCGAATTTTGTATGGCAATGTTATGCGCTTACTTTGGGTTGTGGGTACTAGCAGAGTTACACATATAAATCTGAATTGTGATATTTAGTTGCTTTTTCGATATTTCTCCAATTTCCTAGGTTATTCGAAATTATTCAAGAATGTCCAGATTATTTACATTTTACATAACGGTGATTAGCCCGTATAGAAATCCTTTGGCAGAACAAACTTACGGAAAATTTAATATTTGAGGACTTCGAATATCGATATTTTGAAATTTTCGAGAACGATATTTCGAAATTCTTGCTAATTTTCATTAGGAATTTGTAATGCTTTATCGACATGTTTAGGAATCGTCATAGAATTGAGTTTTATTTATTTATTTATTTATTTATTACCAACTTTATATTTATATACAATCTGGTTACAATTTCAATAATACATTAATATATACTAAGAATTAAAGTAAAAAAAAAAAGTAAAATTAAACAGACATGAAAAATTACCAATAATTTAAAAGAACATTAGACATTAAATTCTTAAATGCATCCCTAGATAGATTAAAGTCGAAAGCCGATCGAACTTTATTAAAAGAAACAGTAGATTGATAAACAGGTTTATATTTACCGTAGTTATGCCTAATATAAGGCAGCTTAATTTGGAAATCTCTAACGCGAAGGGTCCGTAACGGAGTATATATATCGTACAACACCAAAATCTCAGGACAGTCAATTTTAGACACCGACAAATCTCTAACCAATAACGCGCCAATTTCGATTCTGCGGATAAAGAGCGGCTCAATATTTATTAATTTACATCTACCTCGATACGGTGGGAGTATAAAAGCGGGCAGATTCTTCTTAAAAAACGCTTTTGAACACTTTCTATTCGGGCTGAACAGTTACGAATATATTATAAACGAATTTCAAAGCTGCACCATATTCCAACAACAAACGCACAAACAGGATATATAATATTGTAATAGAATAAGGATCCTGAAAATCCCTCGAAAACCTTTCAATAAACCCATGCATGGAATTCGCTTTAGAAATGCAAATATCTATGTGCTTATTGAACGATAAGTTCGACGTAAATGTTATACCTCGATTCATAAACGTATCAACATTATCAATAATACAACCTTCCAGGAAAAATCAAAATTAGCGGGAGTGATTGCACGGATAAAACGAATTGTTTTACATTTGGAAATGTTTAGAGTCAAATTCTGTGCTGTGCACCACATACTGAATTATTTAAGTCAGATTGGAAGTACCTTGCGTCATTGGTGCATGAAATAGTTTTAAAAATTTTAATATCGTCCGCATAGACGAGGATGCTGAAATAACTCAAACAATTCACTACGTCATTAATGAATAGTATGAAAAGCATAGGACCCAAATGACTACCTTGAGGCAGTCGCGAAGTGACATTAATAATTCTGGATGTGAAACCACCAATCTTAACTATCTGAGTTCTGGAATCAAGATAAGATCTGATCCAGTACAGTGGGAGAAAACTACAATGCAAGGAATCAAGTTTCTTCAACAGCAAGTCATGATCAATCTTATCAAAGGCCTTACAGAAATCAGTGTACACAACCTGCACAATTTTACCTCTATGTAAGGCATTAGAGACACAATTTGTAAGCAAGAGTAAATTAGTAACAGTTGATCTGCCTGAAAAGAAACCATGTTGTTTAGGAGAAATAAAAGTTTTCACGTGAAAGAATAATTGATCTTTAACAAGTTTCTCAAACAACTTGGGTAAGACTGAAATTATACAAATACCCCTATATTTCTCAATATTACCACGAATCCCGGATTTGAAAATAGGTTTAATAAGCGATCGCTTCCAAAGAGTGGGTAAATATCCCTCTCTTAGACTTCTATTAAATAGAAAGCACACCGGAGCGGCAATTGCGTTACCGGTCAATTTAAAAAATAAAGGCGGTAACGAACCAAAGCCGGCACTTTGGTTAATGTCAAGATTTGACAATTCCGATAAGATTGTATCAATTTCCAAACGAAACATTGAAAATTTCTTATTACTCGTGACATTATTCAAGCTGTAGAGATTATAACCTGAATCTGGATTATAAACGCTCTCAAAGAAATCAACAAACAAATTAACCTTATCTAGAATGTTATCACAGAATCGGTTTTTCAAATACATTGTGGAAGGGTAACCATCAGATTTTCTTTTATAGTTTACAAAATGCCAAAAGTGATACTGTAAAGAAATTGGTTAAGAAATATATACTTTTTACGTAAAACTTGACCATGAGTTGTAATTTACTGTATTCGGAGATAGTTTATAAAGTTTATGAGCCTTATTCTTTCTATTTTTTAAATTTATCAATTCATTGTTATATCACGGTTCCTTCTTGGCGCCTGAAACTACCAATCTAGGAATGAATGTTTCAATGCCCATTTGAATAATATTATAAAATTCGTTCAACGTATATTATTATAAAATGAAGACCAATTATACGCATCAAGAAATGCATTTAAAGAAACATAATCCCCCATTTTAAAGTTATAGATGACAGAGTCGGTATTATTTTTGATTAATTCACTGTATTCAAACAAGACTGAAATATTCAGCGGCAAATGATGAATACTTGAAGATCCAGCTAAATCATCACAGGTTGTGACGGTCATCTCATAATCAATTGGCACAAAGGCTAGGTCTAACACGTTATTACTGCAATTCATCACATTGAGACATTGTTTCAGTCCCAACGAAAATATTTCAGATATGAACTTTTCCACATCTTCGTTCATGTTTATGGGAGTTAAATTGTTATCCATATACTCCCATACAATACTTGACAAGTTAAAATCACCAAAGATAAATAAGCGGTCCTCAGGTTGAAGAAGTGCAGTAATATTAAGTTTCACGGTGTCCAAAAACATATCATCATAAACCGAGTTGATTGAAAGAAATTTCGTTTTGTGTGAGCCCATTGAATTATACTATTTAACTGTTTATTTTGCCCTTTTTCAGGGCCCTAGGAAAATTTGGCGGGGCCCTATGTAATTACGCCACTGCAAACAACTAAAACAGAAGTCCCTGTAAAATTGTTGAAAAAAGTGAAATGAATAAAATCATCCTTTTCCAAAATCCTTTCCTAATCCTATCCTTCTTTGTTTTCTTTTAAGCGTATTTGCATCTGTCAATTTGATATTGTGGTCCTTTTCTTAAATGAAATTGTCGCTGCAAATTTTTCTTTTGTTTTTGGCAATAGGTTCGTTTAAAAGCCATATAACCATCGAATTGAGCAAAAAATTTACAGATATTCAACGGCATTTCAGTGAAAAATCAAACTCCAAAAATTGGTGACTGAAATACTTTTGAAGAAAACCGTTCAATCTAAATACAAAAAAAAAAGGGTTTCAGTAAAACATGCTTTCTGCTGGAAAACTTTTTTTTGGACTGAAGCTCCTTTTCAAACGGAGTTTTAGTCATAGTATTTGTAAGCGAATTATTATGGCTGAAACTCCTTTCGTTATTCAGCTGAAATTCACCCGATTGGCATACCCGGAGCTTTTTCTTGACATGTCTTAGCTGTAAATGATGAACAAGAAAAGCATATGCATCAGGCCATCATGCCCATCCATGGATCATGTAAATTAATTAAAAAAGTCCTAAAAAATCGGTGCTCTCAATAGTACAACTAAAATTGCCATACTGACATGAACGACACCAGGTTTGGTGAAAATAAAATAACAAACGGCGCACTGATCGCCATTTAGGCCGAAAATTCGAGTAGATGGACTATCACCGCAGGAAACGTTAAAAATCTGATAATAGAAGATTGATGAACATGATTAGAACCAACTTTAACATAACGGTGCATAATGAGGAAAATGAATGGTTTCTGCCCCAAGGCCTTTTTACTGTTCACGGAGATTAGTTTAAATCCTATCTGTTTTCCCGCGGAGTAGAATATCAAAAATCGCCTATTGTTCATCGTGAAACTAAACAAAACGGTGGGAAGCTAATGTTCTGAGGCTGTATTTCGTACAATGTTGTTGAGGATTTGGTTGTGACATTATAAATGTTCAAGTTGCTGTTTGTGGTGATAATCCCATTGGATAAGATTGAATATTGCAACAAGATAACGCACCATTACACATCGCATAAGTTTGTAATGAATTTTTGAATGGTTTTGAATTCCATGTGGTGCTAGACTGACCTCCACAAAGACCGATTTTGAAGGTGTCAGAAAACATTTTGGCACAAATGAATGGAAAAGTGATAAATTCAACTGAAAAAACTTTGAAAAGGAAGTAAAATAAAATTGGTGAGAAAAACTGGTAGATTCAATGACAAATCATCTACAGATTGTAATTGACCATAAGGGGATATTTAAAACGTTATTAATTAAAATGTTTATTGTATCACAATGTAATAATGAAGAACTTCTCTACGAATTGTATGGAAAATAATGTAAGTAACACTCCCGTCTCTGTATCGCTCGGGCAGCAATTCGCCTGATACACAATTAACTATAGACTGGCTGTCCAACATAATTAGAATTTTGAAAACTGAATACAGAGAGGTTCTGCACACAAATCACTTATAATAGATTACGCCTTCGTGGATTTCGTTTTCGTAGTTTACTGCTCATTACGTCAACTGTGACTGGCTAGTAAAATATTGCAAAGGAATTGTATGAAAAATAAGGAATTTGTCTAATAAATGTATAATATATGTAAATAAAAAACTATTTTTTGGATAAATATTATATTTTATATTAAAAACACATTCAAGTTATAATTTTTTTATATTTTCTTTTTCTTGATTTTCTTTCAGAAATTTCTTTATTTAGTTTCCTAATTCTGAAAAACATTCTTGCCCTAAAGAATAATTTTTTTACTCTTTTATCACAGTCGATGTCTTTTGCTAATAACAACAGATGCTGCTGATAGTCCCTTGTTACTAATAATTCATCCTCATTTGCATCATTGAAAATAGATTCCAACGAGGACATGTGTATCATCATACTCTGAGTGGGTTTTGACAGGCCCCCTTCATTTAATTGATCAACCCAAGTATAAGAAAAATGGGGGTTCACCGAATGGAATGTGGAATCTACTCGAATATTGGGGACTTCTTTATGCAATTTATGACATATATATCCAGCAAGATTTTCAAGTCCGTCATATTCCATCAATGAAAAATAATTATCTTCCTGAAAATCTTCGGGATTTTCGTTTAACCCAGAAACATTTCTAAAAATTTGTCCTAAAAATTGTTGAAAGAAAATTTTAATAATTTATTAAGACGAAAGCTAATTTTGTTACCTGTTAGCGTTGATTCTGATGTTACCAAATCAGGGGTATCGTCAATTGCCACATTTGCATTTTCAGATATTGCCCCTTCATTATGCCCCAAAATGTAGGATCTCAAACGGTATTTGAATTCCTGCCTATCAGGGTGATCGTGCAGACCACCCTTTGCACGGATAGTACCAAAAAAATTTTCTAAAACATCCTGGTTTAAACGATACGACAAAATGTATTTAAAATTGAAACGTTGTTTCATATCTTCGTACAACAATTTCAATGCGGTATTTGATTGAATAATTCCTATAAAAAAATTATAATAATTTTTAATAATAATATGTACATTAACATAAAATAGTTTACCTTTTTGAAACGGTATTAATGTATTATTTCCCAATACTAGCATCTCATTCATCATTTTGGTCATCCTATCTAAGATGCCATTCTGCACTTTAATGGCTAGTCCGTAAGCCTGAACTCGCTCTCTGGAATCAGCAGAATATACTCTGACGTTCATCACATCAAACCAATCGTTAGTCTAAAAAAATAATGATTTAAATATGTACATAATATTAAAATATTTCCAATTGTACAAGCTTAAATAAATTGTAACACTCTTCCCAATTTTCGTCTTCTATCAATCGTAGGTCGATGGCCCTCGAGAGAGCTTGTGCTACGGTATGGGAAAAAAGTTTGGTAGCCATTTTGACTTTTTGTCTTTCTGCTTGAGCAACACTTAAATGGTTACTAGAAATTTTGTGAGTAATGGTCAGTTCTGTTGATGTACACGATAGAAGTTTCAAAATTATTTGTTTCTTTACGCATTTACCGTTTATCAAAAAACCATTATCAATAAAATGATTCCTTATAAGCTTAATAAGGTGAGGTACGTCCGCAAATACGTATATTTTATTGTTTCCAAAGATAAACCTAATAAAAAAAAATTAATAAATTTTACATGAGAAATATAATTTAATAATCATACCATGGTTTATGTGTTTATATGTTAAGTTCCTTGTATAGCCCTCGATTACCTCCTCCGAGATCACTAGTTATAGCCACCACAGTGTAACCACAATCTTCCGCTTTTTGTAATATTTCGAACAAAATTTGTTTCGTCATTTTACGATCGAAATCGTAATAAAATGATTGTTTCCATTTGGAAATTAACCCTGAAATTGATAAGAATTCATTTTATTAAAATAAAATGTACAATAGTAATAATAATTCACGTATACCTCTCAACATTCCAACTTGACAATATTTTGCAGGTTTATACGTGGAATCCGATGACCGGTCGTAGCAATAAGTTTCCCTAATCTTCATTTCGTCAAAACTCAAGATACAAACTTTCTGGGATTCACTTAGTTCAGTTGCTGCTTTCATAATTTTCATAACCGGTTCAAGAATCCCTGGAGAAATATCAATTTGTTGTGCCCATTTCTGGAGAGTGCGGACAGCAGGAAGAGGAAATTGCTTTTGTTTTAATAATTTATAAGCTCTAGGGCTGGCCGAATACAGTGTAATAGATCTGGCGATGTCAGCTTCTGCCCATTGCATACGTTTATTAATGCCGTTTTTTAATTTTTGTATCTGGACTGGTGTAAATAGTTCTCTCAATTTACTTTCTAAATTCTGTAGTTCAAAATCCTTTCTCTCTAAATTCATTTTAAGCAAGTCCGCATGGTCTTTTAAATTTTGAATTTCGGCTTTTAACTTTTGAATTTCGGTAAGCTTTTTCTGTTTAAAATTGTCCCTAAAATTATGATAACATTATAGCGGTTAATTCTCATGTTTTATAACCAACTAAATACATACATCTCGTCCTTTAAGGCATCAAATTCCGATTTATTTAATTGTTTTTCTGGCTCTTCCCGATCATTGTTATTATCATATACCATTTTTTCTAAATCAATTGATTCGCAATACACAAGCTCGGGTAAACTGAAATTTGATTCACCAAGTAATGATTTAATCATTTTTTTGTCTTCTCGTCTTTGGATTCGAGACAATCGATTCGCAGCCGATTTTAATTTTAGAATTTTTGAAAATCCTTGATATAATATTAGAATTACAACTCAACTAACAAAATTTTTTATAATAATTGTTACCCATTTTATGCTCTAACTTGTTTGCAAAATCATTGTCAGTAAAATGGGCGCTACAAATTCTGGATGTATTATGGTTGAATATTTCTTTCCTCCTACAAAACAGGATCCATGCTTTCAACAATGTCTTATTTTTATTTGTTGGAAAAGAATGAAAACTATATGAACAATTATTTATATTGTTATTACAACAATTAAATACGGCTCACCGCATTATTTATTTAATTTAATTTAATTTTTAGATTCAATTACATACAACGATATTGTGAAACAAAACTCTTCAGTCTCAATTGACGTCATTTGACTGCCGTTTATTTTATAATCCAAATAGGCAAAGTGCGCAAGGCGTAATCTATTATAAGTGATTTGTGGGTTCTGCAGAATAGGATAAATCGTTAATGTACCATCTCTGATGAAAAGCATTTAATTGGAAACAGATCCTTGGTAATTTAAAATTAAATTAAAACTTTTAAGGCTGGTAATTGAAGTTGTTTGTAAATTGTGACATTTTTATTGAGCCGGGGGAGAGAGACATGAAATAAAAATTTATTCGATTTTATGGAAAAAGTTCTCATAATAAACTGGTAAACCAAGTTTTAGAAAGTATTACAACACAACAAATAATTTTTAAGTTATGTTTGTATTTAAATTGCTTGGCGTGTGCGTGTGTGTGTGTGTTGTGCGAAACCTTTCGAAAATATTTCAGAAATGTTTTTCTACTTTTTTTGGGAAAAAATTTAACGAAAATATGTACATATATAAAATTAATTAATATTCATGGAATTTTAATATATTAAGGCATTTTTGTATGTTTATATTTTCGTTAATTATCAAATTAAATTATATTGCGTGGGTGTGGAAATGTATTTTTGTGTAGCATTTTTGTGGAAAACATTTATTATGCCAATAAATATTGTAAACAAATTGTCAGCATGCGTAGGTTTGGATGATATGCAATTACAATATAATATAACTCAATAGAATACAACCCTGTGTGTCCATAAATTAATGTTCTAATTTGGTGAATATATTCAAAAATGAAATTTATGTGAAAAAAATTTCAACACGATATAGTGTGGACTTGTTGTTGTTGTAAACAGCGTATAAACGATAAAGTGATTATTTTTCTATATATACACTCGATAGTTACGCAGGAAACACGTATTAAAACGGATGATTGAAACAACAAACAGAATATTTAGAATAGAATATTAAAATTCGATCACATATTACATTTTTATAATCATAATAATTTTTTTTTTTTTTTTTAGTATTTTTGGCCGCATAGGTATATTTGATCGATCGATCATATATTCGAAGTTGGAATAGTTATAAAGCGTGTAAGCAAAATATTAAAATATATAATTTGAATCATCACAAAAGGATGTTGAAATTGTAGTGATCACGTTTTTTTGTATTTTGTATATATGTGTCTGTTATCTTCTTCCGTTTTCTATTGTTATTCGGATAATCAACTTTTCAAGATCATATAAGTTCATATATATAATGACTAATATATTTTATATATCCGCAATCATCATTTATTAGTTGGTCTGCAAAATATCATATCACAACCATAAATGTCGATATCAAATGTAGAAAAAAAAAATCACCTATAATCAAAAATCTGGTATTTAAGAATATATTTTAATATCCTATTGATTTCATAGACATAATCACACCTGTTATCATCCATGCTCTATTCTGTGTACCACACATTAATAAAAAACAAAAAAAATCTTTTTGTTATTAAGAAAATAAAATATAATCTTTAAATCGTAATAATATTAAATACAAAAAAAAAAAAACTGTATACATTTGTACAAACATATATAACGTTTGTATAAAATCAAAACCTAATAAACAAGACTATAAATTTATAATTTATTAATTTAATTTAATTTAATATCATCTTGTGTGTTGTGTGATGATCATCAATGATCATGTATTGTAGATTATTATACACTTTTTTTTCTTAAATAATTATTTAATATTAAAAAAATATTAAAATATTATTTTTATTTAAATGTGATGGAAATTCAATAAAAACGCAACACATTTTTTTTTTTTTTTGTTTAAGATCAAGAATTTAATACGAAAACTTGTTCAATTATTATATTATTGAAGATTAATTTAAGATTAATCGATTAGATAAAGTGTCATCATTTTGTACTAAAAATAGAAAATAAAAAGTTGGTATTTAGTGGGTATCTATGGGGATTGCAATTTCTTTTCATTTTGTTTAAAGATATGCGGGACGATACGTTTGGGAAATTAAAACAGGTGATGATTACATTTATGGGCGGGTGACTTATTGTATTGGAATAGTAAAATGTCACGAAGAATTGAACAAGTTTTTAACGAGTGTTAAAATTAAGATGAAATGTGCACTTTTGCATTACGGTTTATTAACTATACCCGTTAAAAGTAGAAAAATTACAGGTCGTTCTAAAAATATTGTTGAAATAATATGAATGTTAGAAATGGATTTCCTCTCAAGTAATGCCCAAAACGAGAAAGAAATTGGTTTGAATTAGCTTGCACAATTCAGTAAATATTTTACTTAGCATTTATTTATAACGAATACGAATAGCTTGTAATTTATAGTTTATAGTCCAAAGTCCAATTAATCTGAAAAATTAAAACTATTTAGTTAAAATTATTATATAAAAATTTAAAAGTTTAAACAAAATAATTTACCTCTAAATTATGTACTTCAATGATTTGCTACATTGTTATAATTGTTGAAAATCAAATGTCAAAATTGTAAATTATTGAAATCAACCCTAATTATATGATTTAATATGTTCGTTCAGTTTCGAACTGATGAGCTTATGATTTTATGAAAAAATCAATCTTCTCATCAGGCCGCGGCGATTGGACTGATTATACCACAATTTACATTCTATATATACAGAATATATAATTAATCTATGTATATAATTAATCTAATTTAATGTATATATAATTAATCTAATTAATATATTTTAATCGAAATTGATTAAATTTCTTTTAAAAATTTTCAACAGTCCTGCAAAGCAAATCTTAAATAAAAATAAAAAAAATAGACTAAAAAAGAAAAAATATTCCAAAATAACGTAATTTTATATAAAATAATTAAAAAAAAACAAATTTTACCAAAACTATATGTCGGCAGTACTGGAAACAGAACGAACCATTTACAAAATAAAAAAAAATGATCAACATTTTTGCTCTAAAATCTTCTTCCATCACGGCAAAAAAAATTGTACTAATTTATAATCTATTTGGGGTTATATAATAGTCCAAACTTATTTCAGATTACATTATAATCCTCACCAAAGATTAAAAAAAATGTTTAATCAGGAAAAAACTTATAATGTAATATTTCGTTACTAAAAAAATTATAAGTTACATGTATTTAACTTTAGGACCATTTACTTATAGTCGATTTAAGTAACTCAGGATTAAGATTAAACCTCGCCAAAGATTAAAACAAGTTTAATAAGGAAAATCATATATTGTAATATTTCATTATTAAACAAATTATAAGTAATATGTATTTAACTTTAGTATCATTAATTACAGTTGATTGAGTAACTCCGGATTAAAAGTAAACCTTACGGGATTTAAATTATTTTAATAATAAAAATACTTCATTTTAATATATTATTTATTTCATATAATATATTCGAATATTTCATACATATATTAGTAATATAATAACTTAATATAATACATTATTATTTCAAACATTGTTTTGGTATAATAGTTAAAAATAAAAAAAAATCTATAATAAATTTGGAACTAAAATAAATTGATTTTCCATAATTGTATAACATTCAAAGGTTTTTTTGTTATTTAAATCATAATAGCTAATACAAAGCTCAATATCTGTTTCTTTAATATGATAACTGTTAAAATTTTCATTGAAAATAACTATATCAAATATTTTAACTTGAAAATAAGAAACTTGATTTACATGGTAAATATTAGTAATTTTACCAAATTTATTTTGGTTATTTAAATACAAAAATAAACCCATTCGATAGTGAAATCCCGGATCTACTTCAAACCAATTTGTACTAAAGCATTCTATCAAATGAATGCTATTTTCATATTGAGGAAATTTTATTAAATAATTAGTTTGCACCTCGAAAGGTAAAGATATAAAACAAAATGTTTCTTTCGTTTTGCCTAAAAGTTTCTTTTCAGTAAAAGTCTGATTGTTTATAGATTGTGAAATAAAACATTGATGACGGAATGCTAATGTTTTACAAATATTTTTATAATTATTTATAGCTGAATTAATTTTGGTGAAGTAACGATGTTTGGCTTCATATCTCATACACCATGTATGCAATAAAGGACCTATTTTACTAATTATTCTAGGATAATGTGTTAGTATATGGTGCTTTGGCAATAGCTTCAATTTATAATCTTGCAAAATACAATTGAGGTGGTGAGTAATATTATTTTCAAATTGCACAATTATTGATAAAGGTATAGATGGCGACAAAACAATATGAACAATTTTGAATAGAGTAGTAATTCCATTCCAAAACTTTGGAAGCTTCAGACTTAATTCATAAAAGATAAAAGGAAAATGCAAAAATAAACACAAATTTTGCGAAGCTGTAAGACCTATAGATGTTAATGTCTGTTTGTCTGTATAAATAGTTGATGGTAAATTCTTTCTGAACGTGTAGCCAAATTTAAAACATTTAATTTTTTCATTGACTTCTTCTAATTTAATGAGCTTTGAAGAAATTGCAACCTGCAAGAAGTGTTTAATTATAAACGGAATGGCACCTTCTAAAATATCATGCATTATATCAACATTACTATTTTCAAATATGTTGTAATGAAGTATATCATTTAAAATACAATAATGCTTGATACCTTTAGATGTGTTATGATTAATATTTACGTCTGTAGTTCTGAAAATATTTTTATAATCAGTAAAATTTCTTAAATCAGCTACATTTTCCGATGCTAAAATTTGTGTTTGATCTTTATGTGCCGTACATATTCTACAAAAAAAATTCGCCTGAAATGATTCAACGAACCCTAACGCACAATTTGCACATAAATTGTCATGACTTAACGCTACTAAAGTTCCTTTTAAATTATAATTTTTCGTTTCAAAATTTATATTTATTCCGCTCGATTCTAAATTTTTTATATCTGCAACTATAGGTTCAAGTACTCTATTAAAATTAATGTTTTCATTTTTTAAATCATTACTAAAAAATAAGCTGACTAAATATATATTCTCTAATTTAAAACTAAATGGATAAGGGATATTTCGCAATGAAAAATAAATAGCACCTATTTTATGAACTCCCTTTTTACTACCTAACGGATTTGCAACTTCAAACTCATCAAAAAAAAAAGTTGAATTTGAAGTGGAAATGTGTTTTCGGTAAAGAAACTGATCTCCTTAAAAATGTTGGCACAACAAAAGTTTTGTAATATATTTTTATCACAAACATGGTCACTTTTGAAGTACATATTGCAAAAATTATTATTTTTAAACAGAGAATATAAAGTTTGTTTTATTGGTATGTATTGAAAGGTGCATTGTACTAAAACATTTTGATAAATATTTTGATTTACATCAAATTTTTTATCCCATCTATCACCCAAACTTTTTTCCAATAAATCTGTGTAATATTCACTATCTTTTTTAGCTTGCTTCCTTTTATAATATGTTGAAAGATTTTTAATTTCACTTACGACTGACGAATTAAAATTAAAAATAAATTCAAGAATTTGAGAATTACTATTTATATGCTTTACATAATCAATCATTGATTCACAATTTTTGTTGAATAAACTAATAATGCTTTTTAAAATGATGGTAATATTGTCTTGACAAATATTCATAGACATTAGTTCATTAACAAACTCTTGAATGTTTAATTTAATATTATGAAAGTTTAAACCTAAATTTGCATCATAATTAGTTTGTTCAATAGGTTGTTCAGAAATATCATTACTTATGTTGGACTGTGAAGTAGTTTGAGATGTATCATTCGTTATCTTTTTTTTTTTTTTTTTTTTTTTTTTTTTCGTCCCTGCCCAAAAGCGGCTAGCACTACGACCTAAAAGATCTTTTGTGCTGTTGGGTACTGTTACTCCAGGAGCTTCTCCACCTCTCTAATAAAGGCGAGAATGCTATTTATAGAGGCCAATTTACATTTCTCCGGGGTCAGATACCTCTCTTCAAAATGAATCCACCTCCGTGTGCACAGAGCAACACACTCACATAGTATGTGTTCTGCGGTTTCTGTCTCTTCCAAACAGAGTCGGCACTCCGTCTCTGTGGACAGGTTCATTTTGTTCAAATGATATCTCAGGTTACAGTGACCTGAGAGAAAACTCACAAGTTTCCTAATATTTCCTTTGCTGAAATTGATCGCCAAATTTTTGTGGTGAAATGGTCTGATCAAAGATTTGGCTTGTCTAAGGCCGGGAATACAGTTCCAATAAGTCAAGCACTGTATTTTTTCCCATTTACTGATTGTGTAGGTTGCAGAAGCCCACGGGATACCACAAAAAGGCTCAGGGCCAATGAGTGTAGTCGACGAGCCTGCCCGTGCAAGTTCGTCGGCTATCTCATTTCCAGTGATGCCCATGTGACCAGGCACCCACCACAACCTTACTTTGTTTTGACAAGAGAGAGATTGTAGCAGTTCATAACAACTTTGAACCGACTTGGAAACCAAGCAGTTAGAAGCCAATGCTTTCAGTGCTGCTTGGCTGTCAGACAAAATGTGGATGGATGCGCCTTTAAGACCTTTGGTCATAATAATAGAGGCGCAGATTTCGATGGCGTGAATTTCGGCTAGAAAAACACTGGGGTAAGTACCCAGTGATTTCGATATTTTGTGATTGGGTCCAAAGACACCAATGCCGACTCCACTATCCATTTTTGATCCATCAGTGTACCAGACTAGGCTGTTAGGTTCCATCTGCGGTAACCCAGTATCCCAGTCTGTTCTATCGGGGATTGTTACCACGAAATTCCTGCCAAAGCAGAGTTCTTTCGGCATAACGTCCGGGACACTAAAGAACATATTCAGGTCTGGAAGTTCATTCAAAATGTCCAGGTGACCCATATGGTCATCATGACTGTATTGATTCGCGAGCTTCAATCTAGCTGCACAGGTAGCAGCTGATTTTTTGACGTGGATATGAAGTGGAGTGAGCCCGATGAGAGCTTCCATTGCCGCCGTAGGGCAGGTGCGCATAGCACCTGTAATTCCGAGACATGCTAGTCTCTGTAATGAGGTCAGCTTGTTCATAATAACTTTTTGCTGTACCTTAGGCCACCAAACTATTGCCCCATATGTTACAATTGGCCTCACTATCATGATGTACATCCAGTAAATCATTTTTGAGTTCAGGCCCCAGGTCCTGCCGAACATACGCCGGCAGGCCCACATGGCCCTGGCCGCGCGTTCGGTAGTTGAAGTAATATGAGAGTTCCAAGTTAGTTTCTTATCTAGGACAACACCCAGATATTTGACTTCATTGGAGTATCCGATATTTATATTATTAAGACTAATTGAACCAAGGTTCAAATTACGTCTTTTGGTGAAGGGCACCAGGACTGTTTTGCTAGGGTTAATCGAAAGGCCCTCCCCAGTGCACCAATTCGAAATAACAAGCAAAGCCTGTTGCATGCTGGCGGACATCGTCTAGGACAACACCCAGATATTTGACTTCATTGGAGTATCCGATATTTATATTATTAAGACTAATTGAACCAAGGTTCAAATTACGTCTTTTGGTGAAGGGCACCAGGACTGTTTTGCTAGGGTTAATCGAAAGGCCCTCCCCAGTGCACCAATTCGAAATAACAAGCAAAGCCTGTTGCATGCTGGCGGACATCGTACGTTCATGCCCTCCAGAGACTATGATAACCAAATCGTCCGCATAACCAATGGCATCGTACCCAAGTAGATGTAAATTATCAAGCAACTCGTCGATCACGAGTGACCACAGCAAAGGGGACAGGACACCGCCCTGCGGACACCCTCTTGCTGCCGTAATCGTGACTGACTCATTACCTAATTTAGATGTAATCTTCCTACTAACCAACATGGAACTAATCCAGTGGTTAGTCGGATCGTCAATACCTCTACGCTTGATTGCCCTAGCAATTGAGTCGTATCCAGTATTGTCAAAAGCTCCCTCAATATCCAGAAATGCACACAGAGCAATTTCTTTCGAGCGATAGGCTGCTTCAATCTTGGTGACAAGTAGATGCAGCGCACCCTCTGTGGATTTGCCTTTCCTATAGGCGAATTGATTTGGATTTAGAGGTCTGGTTGCCGTTAACCAGTCTCTGATATGAAGATCTATAAGTCGTTCCATGGTTTTAAGAATAAACGATGTAAGACTGATAGGTCGAAAGGACTTAGGAAGTTCACATGGCCGATTGCCAGGCTTTGGGATAAAAACCACGTTTACTTGACTCCAAGCCTGTGGTATGTGACCCCAATTGAAGCTAGTTCTAAACAAGGCCACCAGAGCAGGGGTAATCAAGTCCAGGCCCCTTTGAAGGAGGGCGGGGAAGATTCCATCCCCTCCTGGAGCCTTGAAAGGCTGAAAAGAGTTAATGGCCCATTTGACTTTATCCGGAGTAAAAAGCTTACCGGATAAACTATTAACCCAACCCATATTTACACCCATGTGTGTACCAGATATGGAGTTAGTGATTGTATTTGTGTCGCAAACAGTGCAGCCCGGAAAGTGCACTTGAAGCAGGGTTTCGAGCGACTCTTTGCGACCTGATGTATAACTACCATCGGATTTCAGAAGAAGCCCAATCCCGTTGGACTGATCTTTAGCTAGAACTTTATGGAGTCGAGCAGCTGTAGGTATATCCTCGATATTTCCACAGTTTTTCCTCCACGTGAGGCGTTTGGAACGCCTTAGTTCTGTGTTGTAACTGGTTAGGGCTTGCCTATATTCATTCCACTCATTGGAATGCTTTGCCCTATTAAATAATTTCCTAACCTTCTTACGAAGTTTAGCCAGCTGTTCGTTCCACCATGGAACTTTGCGATTAACCACAACGTTACGCACCACACAGCTGCTTTCGTAGGAAGATAGGAGCACGTCATTAAGCAGACCAGCTGCGGTTTCTAGGTCACTAATTGAATTCAAAGATGTTGGCAGCATGTCTGCTTTGATAAATAAAATATCCCTATATGTTTTCCAATTTGTAAAACAAGGGATACGACGCTCTGTTGCCTGTATGATCACTCCCGGTATATCGAACCTGATGTGCATGTGGTCCGACAGAGAAGCTTCGCTTGAAACATGCCAGTTTGCAACAGAGTTGGAAATAAACTGACTTGACAAAGTGAGGTCCAACACCTCTCGCCGAGTCGAGTTTATGAAAGTGGGGTTCGAACCTTTATTTAAAATGTCTATGTGACTACTCATAAGATAATTTAAAAGGGACTCACCTCTGCCATTTGTATCACTGCTGCCCCAAATGATATGGTGTGCATTAGCATCGCAGCCTATGATGAAATGCTTGTTTTTTAGGTTGCAGTAATCCACCAGATCCTGTACAACTACAGGTGGAGCACTAACCGACTCACCAGGGAAGTACGCAGAGGCACATATTGTCTCCTGCATTCCCCTGCTAGTCGGAACCTCCAGGATTACTGCAACCAAATCCTTAGTGGTGAACTCTGGAATTGGAAGAACGTTAATATTAGATGAAACAAATATTGCTGCTCGGGGAACTTCCTCCCTTCGATCGTAAATCAACTTACATGACTTGAGGTGGAGGCCTCTGATTTTTCCTCCATTAACCCAAGGTTCCTGGATAAGGCCAAGGGTTAAGTGTTGTTTCGCGAACCTGTTGCAAAAGGTATCCGAAGCTCCTTTTGCGTGATGCAGATTCGCTTGTAGTACCCTAAAAGTACCAGCCATACTGGATGATTAGGGTAAAGGAGCTCTACGCTCCTGGCTGCTTGCCAGCCGTCTGCTTTGCGGGATTTGGCCTGTTTCTGCCACTTTTCCCAGTAACACCCCGAGCGCCCATATGCTTAATTTTCGGGGTGAGTGCTGATTTACTCGATCCCACAGTAGGAGTTGCGGAGAGATCCGTTGATCGTGCTCCCGACGAAGAGGCAGCAGGAACAGAATGCTCAATAGCGCTGCTGTTCCTGGATTTCTCCTCGTCTGTGATTGTGCCTACTACTGGGGCTGGTAAAGTACCCTCCTTACTGGAGCTGACTCCAGTGGTTGGGTTGGTAGAGGGGGAATCCTTCTTGAGAAGGAGTTTTATCCTACCAAAGCGGTATGCGATGTTCCCGTTGGATTCGCGTAGTTTCTTCATGGAAGACTCGCCTATGGCCATAACCAAATGGACGAGTACGCCAGTTGTCGTCCGTTGCAGTATCTTCCATGAGTTGGCCGCGAGACCATCGTTCTGCGCGGCCATGGTAGCGAGAATCTTCTCGCTAGTTAAGCTAAGGCTCTGTGGAAAGAACCCCCTAACGATGTTTGGCCGAGGAAAATCATCCTCTTCCACCAAAGTTATGTTCAGACCAATTTTTTCCCTTAGGCTTACAAAACTGTTCCTCATCCATTCCGCTGTGGAATGATCGGAACATATAAAAAATAGCCAACCTGTTCTCCGGAAACAGCCAAGGAATTGCGGCTTGTGGTTTGAGCCTTGCATCCCAATAATGAGGTCAATGACACACTCCTGTATGTTTGCCATTTGCTCCATACTAAGAGGATTGCCACTGAGATCACCTGGTACGATGCCCAGCTTAACACTGCCTGCTACCTGGCTGAAAGAGGGCTTTACCGGAGAAGGCCCTTCTTTTGCTTTTTTGGCAGGTGGTTTATTTGGTTCCGGAGCAACCTCAAAAGACCTCTCACGCTTACCACCAGACCTCTTGTCTAGGGTAGGAGCAACAGGCCCCGGGGATGCTTTCAGAGGGGTCGCGGACTTAGCAGCAGCTAGAGCCTCTTCTCTAGTTTTGCCTTCCTTGAGCCCCTTTTTAAAACGCCTTCTTTCGAAGGAGTTGAGCTTAACCCATTCCCCGGCGTTGAGGGACATGTTCCCAATATCAACACCAATGGTTGAGGTGCCCGATAACTGTGAGATTACACTTATGTTGTCGTCACAGAAGGTGTCCGTAGTAGAAGAGGTGGACTGTTCCACCTTTTCCTTGGTCCGGACGTTAAGATAATCAAGAGTGGTGACCCTTGTGGCATCTACCATTCCATCATAGCTTAGGAGACCCAACTCAATAGCTGGTGAAGTTGATGCTTTTAAAGAGGCATCACCCTCTATGTTTTTTTTAAATTCGGTTTCCATTTGAATCCCACGAGTATCCGAGAAATGAAGGTCACCCACAGCAGAGATCGGTATACTGTGGGAAGGCTACTTTAAACCGGGGGTCGCCTGGTACCCGGAGTTCACATACTAAAGACTAAGCTCCCCCTTAGCCACGCAGCTCTCAGCGTATGTTGTCCCACCAAAGCTTGGGGCAATGGATTTACCGCCATCTTACTAACATTAATTATTTCTTCAGTTTGATTTAATGGAAGAGTTTGTGCAACTGATTTACAAGTTCTAACATGTCGCCTTAGACCACTAAATGTAATAAATTCATTTGTGCAAGTTTGACTTATTATACATTTTAAACTGCTACTTTTAGTTTCAGACATAAAATGGTCATACTTTAAATGAAAAATAACATGATTTACTGATTTAAAATTTTGCATGTTCCACTTGAAGCAAAAAAACATTTTGTATACTGGTTTGTTAATTGAACCGGGAAAAAATTTCTATTAAATTACTAGAAGGCTTCGCACTGCTAATATTATAAATATAAATAGCAAAAAAGTTAAAAAAATGTAGTAAATTCAGATTAAAATTAATATTAAAAATATAATAAGACTTAAATACAATGTCAAACGCGTCCAAGAAGTTATAATGGAATGGTAAAGGAATCACCTCTCCATCAATTTGAAGATAAAACTGAGATATAGCAGTTCTATTTGGCCCAACAGCCACTATATGTGGTTCTTTTACATTCGTTGCAAAATATTTTGGTGGTGTATTTAACTGTAAAAAATAATTTAATATAATAATTAAGTTTTTAAATATTTTTGAATTTTTCCATATTTACATCCTCAAACTGCACTAGCAAATTACAAGCTTCTTCAAAGTTCAACCGTTTGGTGTATTTTGATTTTTTCCCAAAAGTTATAGCCGGTAAAAGTTTCAATAATCCCAAAATGGTTTTAATAGTGTGACTCCAACCTGTAAAATATATTAATTATCGGACGTAATTGTGGAATGCTTTTAATAATTGTCTGAAACTTACTCCCTAACTTTTCGAAGGTTTCCCCAATGGTAACCTGCAGTACCGATTCAATTTTATTGCTATATTCTTCCCAGCAGCTAAGTAAATTATTCGAAATATTTGGATGCCGCAGTTCAAAATCATACAGTATCTAAAAAAGATAGTTAAAATAAATTAAAAAATTATCAACGATAAAAGTTAAAGTATGTATACCAGTTCAGGTTTATAAAAAGAGAAAGGAAAATGTTGCTTTATGTTTAGGTTTTCCTTTATAAATTCAATTCTCTCATCTATTGTATTTTTAAGCTTTAATTTTAAAAGTTCTAATTGCGTTTCTACTACACAGGTTTTAAAAAACTCTTTGTCTTCAATTTTTAGTTTTGATCTTACAATTGTCTCCTCGACTTTTCCTAGTTTTTGTTTTTTTCTTATATTGCCGAATGTACCTTCCACTTTATGTCGTTTGTTATTAATATTTTTTAATTTTGATACCAAAAAGCCGCTATTATCCTCTGGGTTGTAAAATATATCCTACAGCCATAAAATATATTGGTAACATGAATATTTTCAAATAATTATTTTGTAATTGACTTACGATTCCTTCAAATTTACTGTTAGCAACTTTAAATGATGGGAATAATTTAATTGCTGCTTTTGCAATTGCAATTTTTGCTTCCTTTTTAGGATAATTACCAAAATATTTTCTTAAATAATTGGTCAAAATTTTCACAAAAGTTCTCCTGCTAGATTTGCATAAAGTGTTCTTTTCGTTATATTCCTCGAGAATCTCCAATCCATCCGTATCTTCTTGTAAAAATATTTTAAGACCCTGTGGAAAAATATTTAATATATCAAATTTAAAAAAATTGATAAATCCAAGAATGTATGAAAAAACCAAGAAATAAATTAAATTATTATTTTGAATTAAATAACATGGTTCTCCATGTTCATCTCAATTATGGTGATTACATAAAAATTTAAATCGAAAAATAACTTAACCTATAACTTTTATTATGTTACTTTAATCTGTAATTTACACAAGCAATATCGTCGGTGACGATGCAAAAGCGTGTATCTACTATCTACAAAATTTGTCAAAATCGTTTTATTGGTTTATTGGTAAAAATAATAGAAAATAATAGAGTTTGCTGGTTTTTAAATTAAATTGGAGATAACAGAACGTTCAAAAGTGAAGCTAATCAATTTTGTTTGTGTATTTTAGTGTATACTATGGCAAATTCGCACATTTTTCTCATTTTCTGAAAAAATAGCCAACGTGTAGATACATGCTTTTGCACCGTCACCGACGATATGGTATTTCCGATTTCAAATTGGTAACATGATAAAAATAATATAATAAACGTTTATTTTAGGTAGCTAATAATTAGAAATACACACCCCGTAAAGAATTTTAGAAACAAGATGGCAAACACGATAGTTTTACTCGTTTTTATATGATGCAAAATTAATAAGAAAATATACAAATTTTAAAATAACTAATTGGATTAAAAAGAAATAGGCTCACTAAATTTAATTTAAATAATTTTAACCTCACTTAATTATTACACTTCAAATTATTAACAGCACATTTTGGAACTTACCTGAGCGGTAGTTAATAATTCAGGGCCAAATACAGCATTTGCTCTACTAACTGGCGTGGTATTTGTAACGGAAACTACGAGCTCAACCTCAAAACAAGCGCAATTACCAAATTGTATAATAATGTCTTCCAAGTTTTCTTTTTCAATTTGGATTTTATCAAATTCCAGTGTGAATGTATTTTCACATAAGTCGTAGGGACTGCTGTAGATTACTAAAAATCATAAATTTCAATTATTAAAATGCAAATACATACAATATATATATATATATATATATATATATATATATATATATATATATATATATATATATATATATATATATATATATATATATATATATATATATATATATATATATATCAAAGTTGTTATTAAAACCTTACTTTTTTCTAAAACATCACTTAAAACATTGAAAGTAATTATTTTTTTAGTATTTTGTATACCACATGTATACTTTATTTTTAAAAATTTTATGTTTGACATGTTCGACATGCAGTAATCCAAATTTTCTCATCAACTAAAATATTACCGGGTTTAATACATTCATTTTATAATTCCACTTAGTTTAAATTGTAATATAATA
The DNA here is from genome assembly GCA_958295665.1 of Tipula vernalis. Lineage (NCBI taxonomy): Eukaryota > Metazoa > Arthropoda > Insecta > Diptera > Tipulidae > Tipula > Tipula vernalis. The sequence goes on along the minus strand of OY282560.1, from coordinate 146,857,926 downwards.
TAATTAAATAAAAGTTTCCTGTTCTAACATGTCGATATAAATACAAAAAATGTAAAACCAAAAACGGTACAATTAATTTGTTTATTATATTTACTGAAAGAGATAACCAAATTTTTATATCTTGACTACTCACTCATAGGGAGGTATTTCGTACATTATGAAGGCAAACGAAGAAAAATGCATGATCGTGAATAAAATAAAAACCAAAAACTATCGATTTTGGCCGAAAAATACACGAATAAATAAAATCCATTTCTTTGCGTGACGATTACATTTTTGTTGGTACATTCCAATCCAAAATTCTTGAAAGATAACATTTTGTATTCGATTTTAATGCATGATAGTTAAGTTGTAACCGGAAAAGGGAATATACAATTTTTAATCATTTGGAAATATTATAATTAATTCTTTTTATGTTGCGAAAATGTCTGTAATCTTTTTTAAGGTTTAAAAAATAGTATTATATTTTTTACCGTGATGAAATCGTTCAAATCAAATTGATTCAGCGTGGTATAAAACCAATCTCTGACTATAAATTAAGGTGCAACCACCTAGTTACTAAACTGGCACTATTATTTGGCCTAAAAAAACTAACCTTAAATCTGTAAGGTCCAATCATCAAATTCGATTAATAACAAAAAAATTAATAATAATAAAATACACAAAATGATTAACCCTTGATAGCGTATGAAAAATATATCCTGAGCAAGATCAAGAGAAAACATATTGCTCAAAAATAAAATATATACGAGATAATCGAATTTGGTAAAAAACCAAAAAAAAATTGTAATGCTTAAGCCCACAAAAAAAATGATCATCCCATGAAAGCTTATGGAAAGAATGTCCTGAGCACGATCATGGAAAATCTACGAGAATGTGCGACTCAAATAAAACTTTGCTCAAAGAAAATTTGTTTATATTAATCAAAACAAAGCAAAAAAATTAAATTCAACCCTTACGGCTGATTATTAACTATTAACAAGTACTCAACTTCATTGAGTGCTAAAACTTTATTTGAACAATATCAACAGAAAAATCTCAAAGAAACAAAAAAATGATTCAAAATTGTATTAATAGAAAGATAAACTAAATCTAAATGCTAAACTCTCACTAATATTAAATTTGGGTAATATTCATTTTCTTAGCCACTAAAATAGTGCAATTGTATTAAATTTTAAAAGTTGCAGCTAAAATGTATATCATCCAAAATTAATTTAAGTTTACTTTAGTGCGTTCGGTCTACATTATATTTTAGTATACCAAACACACTAAAAATTTTGGATGATATACATTTTATCTGCAACTTTTAAAATTTAATTGCAATCGTGATCCATCCCCATCCATATAGCTCAAATAAAACTAAACGATAACTATAAATCTATATGGGGGAAAAAAATAAAGTAACTAAATTAAAAATTAAAAGATACTATACCACAATGAAATGCTTTATGAGTTCCAAATGACGGCATCGGCTATAAAGTACTTCGTATGAAAAACGCCTAGATCTTTCCCGTTAAAATCTTGCAATAGATACGTGTGTGAGCCAGTTTTCTGTTTAGTTTGACATTTTATCCATTTTGGTGCCAATTTGGTACTAAAATTTTTCGAAGCATTAGATAACTGAAAATTTCTTTTCCAAACCACATCTCCAACATTGTGATTTCGCACAGCAGTCCTCAAGTTATAATTATGAGCATATTTATCGTAAGATTTTCGTAAGTTTAATATCACCAACTTGTTAATTTTCTCAAACTCTTCTTTTATATACTTTACTCGTTTTTGTATAGAGTCTTCGATATTATTAGGTACGTTAGTCTCATTTTCTAAATTTGCACCGTATCCAAAAATGATGTATTTCACGAGCAAAATTTAAAAAGTAAGGGGTTCATGAACAGCAGTTCGAATGGCGCAAGCTATTTTATGAATATGCTGATCCTATTCTCTATGATCGTCCTTGATATATGATCGGATTGCAGCTAAAACAACTTGATTTACCCGTTGGCATTACGATAATGAGACACTCCGTTTTCCATCAAGAAAGTTTTAAATATTGTTGCAGTGAACTTAGTGTGGACTTAGTGTCAGAATTTCGAAGCGGGAACAAAAGTACAAACTTCGTAAACACGTCAACTATTACGAGCACAAATACTGCCTTGATCAACAAGTTCTCGGAATAACCACCGTGTGGCGCTCCCATCGTTCCGATTTGAGTTCTGTTTTTTGTTAAGTTGGTATATCTGTTGTTGATATTCCCTCTAAATCTTAGCGTCATAGCTTGACATTTGCAAAAGTTACGTGGTCAAGAGTACATCCACTCTTTGTGTGTTGGCGATTTTTCCATTATTTCCTCTCGGCTGCTGAAACGCGTTCCTCCTAATGGTTTTTTAAGTCGATTGAACAGAAAGAAGTCACAGGGAGCCAAATCAGGTGAATTCGGTGGCTGTTGGATGGTATTTGTTGCATTTTTCGTCAAAAAATTACACGGTGCGTTATCATGGTGCAAAATCCACGAGTTTTCTGCCCATAATTCAGGTCTCTTTCGGCGAATTGCTTCACGCAAACGTCTCATAACGCCCAAATAATACTCTTTGTTTACGGTCTGGCCTTCTGGCAAAAATTCATGATGCACTACACCGTTGTAATCCATGAAAACCGTGAGCATTGCCTTCTGTTTTGACTGAAAACGACGTTTTTTTTTTTTTGGGTGAACGCCATTCACTTGCCTGATGTCTGGATTGCGTGTCGTACTCATAAACCCACGTCTCGTCTCCAGTAATGATCATTTTGATGAATGTGGGATCGGATTCAGCCTCGCAAATCATGTCTAAAATTGTAACTTTTGCAAATGTCAAGCTATGACGCTAAGATTTAGAGGGAATATCAACAACAGATGTACCAACTTAACAAAAAAACAGAACTCAAATCGTAACGATGGGAGCGCCACACGGTGGTTATTCCAATAATCAAGGTAGTATGTTACCTGATTTGGATCTGGTTAAAGGTCCCAAATAGTCTACAGCGATAGTTGACCAAGGTGTAGTAACAAATTTCGGTGCCCCCATTAGTGACTTCATTAACGGACCATCTTTAGATGATTTTCATATTTCGCAATTGCGTATGTACTCTTTCACTGTACGGTCTAAATTAGGCCAGAAATAATTTTGTTTTATTCTCAGTTTTTGAAGCAGCAGTTTTTGAGATTCCAAGATGAGCCGCCATCGAGTCATCATGGCACTTTCTTAGGATATCTGCACGGTTTTTTTGAGGTACGACAAGTTTTAATTTCGACCCAGGAAATAGCTTAAACAACTGATTATTAATAATTTTAAAATCCGGGTAATCATCCGGATTATTAACCAATCCACTTTTGATATTCTCATACCATTGATCGTCAGATAACGAAACGGAATCACATACCATTGCTCGAGACAGAGCATCAGGTACAACATTAAAACGTCCCTTTCTGTGCCGTAAGTCAAATTTATACTGCTGCAGTCGAAGGGCCCAACGACCAAGATGACCACTCGGATCATTTAGATTATTCAACCACAGAAGAGAAGCGTGATCCGTTATGACAATAAAATAACTTCCCGCAATGTAGGGTCTAAATCTCTCTATGGCTAAAATTACGGCTAAACACTCCTTTTCTGTTGTGTGGTATTTTTGCTGTTGAGTGGTTAACTTATGACTAAAGAACGATATAACTTTTTCCTCGTTTCTTTCACCCTGAGTGAGAACTGCGCCAACACCAACGTCTGATGCATCGGTTTGAATGGTAAACCTTTTCGTAAAATCTGGGTTTGACAGAACAGGTGGTATTATTATTATATTACAGGTTAAATAATTTGCTCTTTATTTGTGTTATGTCACACAACACCGTTTTCCGGCAAAGCCAATATTAAATGCTTCTAGATGTTATACAAGCAAATGAAATATAAAAATCAGAATAAATTGACCTTCAATCGCGTGTTTATTTCATTCCAAGATTATTAAGACCCCACCAGTGGTAATCTTAATAATCATCAAATATACAAATTCTGAGCGGAGGCGAGAACTTTACAATTTGTTGAGACCAAATCCAACCCACATGTCTATACAATTGAGGGGGCTATTCGGCCCTTCGATGTATAACATTCTTATTTGATTTAAATAAGAAAAGAACGAATCTGATTCAATTCGAAATAAAATTCCAATACTTCGAGGTCCCGCATACAGTCCTCCAGGAGTATAACTTTCATATTGCAGATAATAACAAAAATTATGCTCTCTCGATTTACTGGTGTAATTATAAACTAGAATAAAAACAAGAAGGAAAAATCTGTTGCTTTTCATAATTTTCGTTCATTAAATTTAAATTAGATGAGCACGCTATATTATTGGTAGATTTTGCTCATGTTTATAGAAAATCATAAATGTTTATGTTGTTCCAATATTTTTTGGTTTTGTTTCTTTCAATCCTCCTAGATCAAGTCCTAGATATACCATACAGGGTGAATTTTTTCCTTTAATAGCTGAAGAATAGAAACACGAGGAAAAGTGTGATGATGGTACAGCTTCCATCGAAGATCCGCGTATTTATAAGCCACCGGTGAAATAACCGAAGAAAAGAAAAATGGGGACCGAAAAAAATGAAAAATATAAGGCTCTTGGAGGTTTTTCGAAACAGAATTCCAGACCTAGAAATGGTTCGTTTGGCCCTCTGGTAGCAAAAGACAGAATTAAACGTCATGTTCATAACTTACGAAGCGCAGGAGGAGGCTGAAGAATAGATTTTTGTTAGATTGATCATTTTTGTTAGATTAATAAAATTAAAGTTGTGATGACTGAAATAAAGCTGTTTTATATATAAATGCTAATAATTTTAAATGTTGTCTAACTGCGACGGTATCGATCCAGGGTTACTGCTAATCAGCTGTCACTCAGAAAGCAAAACATGTAGTAAACCGAAGTTTTGTTTGGTTGGTGGAGACGCATAATTTAAGGTATTTTCTTCTACGATATATCATGTGACACGGGGTTCTGAATAATGCACCAAATTTTTAATTGTAATATAGATCATGCTCATGCGATTTTGTTGTACAATCATGTAAATAGATTTTTCATACAACCTCAAATAATTTAATATCTTTAAAACAATGTAAAACGGACACAGTATAGGCTTTGAAATCGTGATCAGTTTCCCAAAAGTTTTAAAGTCTCAATTTTCAAAACCCTCTTGTTGAGATCAACAGTGCAACAAAACACAATATTTTATGTCAACTTATATTTTTATCTAATGTGCTGATACTAGCATTTAACCTACTTACAACAACAATAATGATATTGAAGCAAACTTGATTCATCAATATTACAACATTTAAATTTACTGGATAGGAATATTTAGTGTAATATTTTAGTTCTTAAATATTTTCTTTTTCTCTATGTTGCTGACAGTTGCATTTAATTGTATATAAAAGGCGAATATTAAATGAAATGAAATAAAATAGAATGAATATAACTCCAATATTAACAACCCCGGAAAACAATTTACAATTTTAGTAATGTAAAATTACCGATGGTGACTGAAGGACCATGTGGTGTTTGGTCGGACAATCGTTTCCTCAAGTACAATAGAATAACCACGATTTGTCAGACCTTGGGCGGTGCTTATTGACTGAACGAAGACCGATCAGTTACTTAGCGGTTTTTTGTCAATCTAATGATAAATACAAGTCGGACCTCGGCCGGTGTTTTTTGACTCTACGAAGACCGATCGATTATTTAGCGGTTTTTTGTCTGTCAAATGCTAGACACAATTCAGAATCTGTTCGATGTTTGTTGACTATATGAAGACCGATGTCAGTCAAATATTAGGCACAAATCAGTCATCGGCCGGTGCTTTTTGACTGCATTAAGATCGATCGGTTATTTAGCGGTTTTTTGTCTCTCAAATGTTAGACACAATTCAGACTCTTTGCAATGTTTGTTGACTGTACGAAGACCGATTGGTTGTTTAGCGGTTTCTTGTCTGTTAAATGCTAGGAACAATTCAGACTTTGTGCGATATTTGTTGACTGGAGGGAGACCGATCGGTTATTTTGCCATATTCACGACAGAGGTTCCATATTAGGAGCCAATATAATGGTATAAAAAGTAGGATCTTACCCTGATATTGTGTTCTCCGATCAACGGTTGATGGTGGACAATTTAACTAGTGTAAAATTGGTATGTATTGGCACAACAGATTAACCGAAATTACAATTATTTATTAGACTGTGATTTCACTTCATCCAACCACCTTCAAAAGTATTGAAGTATCACATAAATGAAAAATATACTTCTATATCTTTTGGAAATGTTATTTATTTTACATATTGAATTTTTGTTGGTAAAATTATAAAATTCAGTGGGCCGGGCCTACTGTGTATTCCGATCTGAAAGTTTCAACTTATGTGAACAAAACAAAAATTAAAATAATAATGTACCTATACGGAATTTCTGAATTCAGGAAAAATAACTTTCAGTTCGGGCAGTAGGTATGTATGCCTATTATATTAAACATATTACATAATTTTATCTTATTTGCTTTAATTTTTTTTTGCCTGAAATTGGCTCTTTTTAAAAATTCTTGCACACTGCACTTGACTGCGTCAAATGCTACAGCATTCTCATCATTTAAATAGTTAAACGTATTTCTCAGTAACTCCAAAATATTCAACTGTTCTGCAAACACTAATTTGTTTATATCTGGTGAAAAATTAAAAAAATTTGTCAAAGATTGTAATAATATTGTAAGTATAATGCATGTTTACCTTTTGAGAATGATGCTTGCCCCGACCATGTGTATTTTGTGATCAAATCATATGAAAAAAGATGTTCAAAAACGCTTTTAATTGTTTTATTTAAAGTTTTTGATTTGAACTTATATAAATAAACAGTCTGAAATTAAATAAAATTTTTAATTATTATGTGTAAAAGATTCAAAACTTTTCGTATTACCATTTGATCCATATAATTTTTCACGGATAATTTGCCGTTTAATTTTATTAAATTTTCTATATTATTTATTAGAAGAAGTGGTATAATAAAATTCTGGTCTTGGATTATTGGTGTTTGGGTTTGTTTCGGCAACGATTTAACGATGAGTTGTAGGCATTCCATAATGCTCGCCTGATTTTGCATAATTTTTTTTTGATTATCGATTAATGTATTAGTATCCGATTGAATTTCTTTTATTGAACTTCTATTTTTTCTTATTTTTTCCTGTAAGTCTCTAATTTTTTTTATTGCCAGCTGATATATAATTTTCATTGAGACATTCATTTTGGAAATTGTCATACACTGTTGCAGCAGGAAATGAATTGTGTATATTTTCATTATTAGTGTGTGCATCATTTACGTCTTCAATAAAACAGTGTGCCCTAAAGACTGGAGTGCCCTCGTTTTGGATGTTATGGTCTGCTGTTAATGAAAATGTGTCTTGTCTATTATGCGTAATGAGTTCTGCTATATGAGTGTTTTCCTTTATGGGTATCGCATGGTTGAATGGTGTTAAAGGTGGGAGTACAGGTGGAAGTTCTTCAATTGCTAAAATTTCTATGTTTGTGGAATTATTTTCCTTATTGGCGTTTTCACCAACTGTTGGTGGTTCGTCAAACTGATTATTAAAATTTTTTGCGAAAATTTTTTTTTTTGGATTAAATGCTGCATACTCTTCGCATTCCGAGTTGGAAAAATTAGAAAAATATAATTCTTTAGCTTTGGCTTCGCTAAAATTCGGAATATTTCCTTTTAAAATTTTGCAAGCAAACTTCATCCAATCCTCGCTTTGATTTGATTGTTTTTTTATGGCCTTTCTGTAATTTGTCGGCCATGCAACTTTACCGCCCTCAATCCATTTTGAGCATACGACAGAAACCTCTTTACCCGTTCTTCATTTACAGTTTCAACGACAGAAAACATTATTTAGCTAAAAGAAATGAAAGAAAAGAAAAGAATTAAAAAAATAATCAAATAACCTTATAATACTTATACTTTATTGTAAAAAATGTAATATTGGAAAGAAAACGTAAAAGTTGTCTTGCTCATTTTTCATTGCGAATAATTTAATTTTTATATCATCCACTCTCCATCTTTTCATTACTTCTCCGGTAGTTGTAACAGTTTTATATATATCAAATTTACTGGACGCAACTGGTAACTCATAGAAATTCTGTAGCTCCGTAATTGATTTACCGCACAGAAACGTTGTTCCATTAAATCTTTCTGCATATTCAAATCTGACAATTTCATTCGATTTTGTAAAAAGCCATCTATTTCTTTCACTGTTATCAATTTCAGTTTCTTCTAAAATAATTTTGTGGTATACTATTTTGCGGTTTATTATTTTTCTACTTTTACAAATTGGGTATATCTCATTTGATTTATCATTTTGATGGAATTCAACATTGTTTAGTTCAGCAATTCTATTACATAATTGTTCAAGGGGTTGATTCGGTTTTCTTAGCAAGCATTTTATTTTATACATAAAGCTTTCAAAAGGAAAAGCTGAAAAACAGTCCAAGTGGCCAAATTCTTTAACGTCTTCCGACAAGTGCGACAAACAGTGCATATTGTAGGTTAAATGGTGTTTTCCATAAAGCAGGCTCACTCCTTGGATAAAATGTTTAAAAATTTCATTCGCCAGGTTCACCTTATGTTTATAGAGATCCGGATGGCATAAAATTAAAACTCCGACAGGTAAAAACAAGAAGTTATTGTATTTATCTGGTGACAAAATATCCTTTAGTGCAAATGGTCCCGCATATAATAAAAAAGTCCTAAACTCTGTGGCTTTGAAATACCCTAACTCCGATAATGGTCTTATTCTTCTTTGAAAATCAGATGGTTGGGTCTTCGAAATATTACTCATTTTATTTTATATAGCATTGACGCGTGCGGTGTTTAACAAAGTTTTTGGATCGCCAGAAACCCACATTTGCAGCAACTTCCTCATTGTTCCTAAACAAGCTAGATGCATATATTCAAGCGGAAACTGTTTTATGATATTAATCGGAAGTTCCTCTAGTATTGAATCAGTCTTGTGGTGTTCTATATTTCTTCTTATTCGAAAGGATTCATCACTTCTCATTTGTGCAAGACTATCGACCGGAAACGACACTCTATTTTTTATAAATTCCCCTTCGACTTCACATTTAAGACATGCAAAATAACCTGTGTGCGATTTGGTTCCCAGAATACTGGAACGCGCGGGAGCATCGCATATAAAAGATCTAATTTTTACGTTAACTTTCCTGTTGTCACTTAAATACCCATCCGATAGAAGAGTTTTGAGTTCATTCACCATTGGCCTCAGATATTGGTTAAAATCATTTGGCTTATTATAGCCATGATACACACCAACTACGAATATTTTACTAGTTTTAAAATTCCAAGCTTTTGCTAATATTGGCCAGAAGCAACTTTGGTTACTTTTTGTTATCGGTACTCCATCAATGTTAATATCTAAAATAATTTCCGTTGAATTAGCAGTACGTAAAAGCTTGTCAAATGCACTTGCAAATCCAATATGCACATATTTGCCTGGGGGACAATCTAAAACAACTCTAGTTGAAGGAGTTTTTAAAAGAGTCCTGCTATCAACTGGCACGCAAAATCCCATTGATTTTTTTAAAAAGTCTAAAAGCTCATTTAAAGCATTTGCTTTTATATTGTACTTCACAGACCAAGCTCGTAAGAATTCTAAAATTGTTGGTACCTTATTTGTGACATCTTCATCTTCTTCCAAATCCGATAACGTGGCTTGATCATTTTCAAAATCTTCATGGTTTTTATTGGAAAACCCGCTTTCAACTAAATTGCACTCTGTTTTTTTCTGAATAATTTCGCTATGAGATGAGTGAGCATATTCTGTACTATTAACTATCGATATCCGATTATGTGAATTATTGTCTTTGCATGGCTTTGAATTATTAATTCGTTTCAAAGCACAAAGACGTCTTTTAACGGATTGTGTTGATAGATGTTGTAGCATTTTATACTTAGGCATTATAATGCTAGTAATAAAAAATATTTGCATATAAATAATTAGAAACAAATTAATTATTATTATTCATAAATTGAAAAATCAATAAAACAACTATATCCCTGTACTTAACTAAATATACTTAATATTTCTAAAAATTAATAAAAAAATCTAAAAAAATAAAAAAATTATAATTGTAAATTTAAAAAATCGACAAAAAATTAAATATTTCATTATTGACATTATTTAATAATTAGTTCAACCACACAAACGGACACACACACTTTCAGACATCCATATTACATTTCATCATAGAACTTTTGGTTAGGATTGTCAAAAACATAAAGAATAAACAGAAATCGGTGATTCCCCTCAATATACTCATACATGTGCACACCAAATACATCAAACAGTTAGCATATACATATATATTTTTTTATTCGTTGTGTTTTATTGGAATAAATATAATTTTAATTATTTTTAGTATTTTCTAAAATAATATTGTTTTCTAATTGCGAAAGCAAGAAATGCATTACATAAGTCTTACCTTTATAAGATATTGTTGCACTTATGTAAATAAAAATCAAATTCTTCACAACACAAACTTTTTTTCACTACAAAAAACCACTTCCGCCCTCAGATGAAACTACTTTTACTTATTGTGTAACTGATCCTAATGAAATTTATGTTTATGAGTTCATTTCATTTCGTTGAATTCGTCTATCTTCGGCATTTTTTGTTTTTAGTTTTTTTACATCGTGTTTTACAATTTGTAACTGAGTAACCGACAAAAAACTGATGTATCACCGTACATTTTGTTCACATATTTTGATTCTTTCGGCAGACTTTTTGCAGTCATTAAACCGTAAAATATAAGTACAAATTATTTCGGGCTAATATTCGTGTGCGCTTATTATTTTCTTTTTCTGCATTTTTAAAATCGGATAGGTTTCGTTACAATCGGTTGCTGTCGTCATTCATTTTTTTTCTGATAGTCGGTTCGTGTAAGTTTATTATTTGATTTTCAGATTCGGGATAGTCTTCGTGTATAGGTGGATTTATATTATCGGCTCGTCTCAGCACAGTTCATACCAAAAAAATTTTGTTACATGCGTTTACTATGAGAGTATTTATATTAACAGTACGTTTCCGTGCAGCACAGTACAGCGCATATCGGATCATCCCAAAAGAATATTGTGAAAACAAATCGCAGAAGCTGCGAAAGAAAAACGAAATACATAATTCGAAATAATAAATATTTTTTCGTACTTTGTTGAGATGTTGCATTCATTACATTTACATTTACAGATATTATACGATGTTGCAGAGATGTTGCATTTATTACATTCACATTTACAGATACGTATACTATATATTTATTTATTCGAAGGATAAGGAAAAAATACTAAATATTAATAATATTATTATTGTATTTAACGTTCTACGTAATCCATCGTAGAATAGAATATTCGAATGCACACCGAAATAAATACGAACGCAATATATGAACTGAACCGAGCTGATAATATAAATTGTTGATGTATGAGACGAAGCATGAATGTGCTGAGCCGCGCCGATAGTATAAATCGACCTTTAATATTTCACTTTTTTGCTTTAATTTTATAACCGACTTTTTACGGTCACCAAACCATAAATCCTGTTACGGTTTTAAATTGTTTGTCGGGGTTTATTCTCAATAACTAAATAGAACCCACCCGTGGTAATCTATTAGTTAACTGTAAATCAAGACTATATTAAATTTACAATTTAAGTACTAGAGTCTAAGATTTTACATCTATAATTCAAAATCCCATATTTCAAAATCTCGTTTTACCAAAATTCGGTAGGTTAAGGATAAAATTGCCGCGAAACTGTTTATTTTTCTCTTACATATGAGATACAAGGACTCGCAGAAGAACGATCAATGGTGCTACGCCGATTAACATTATTCCATATTTTCTTTAATTTTACATTAATGAGGAGGGATTTTGTTTAGTAAGATTCAACGACGAAACAGCAGCACGTGCTAAGAAAGAAATATGTATGTATCTTGTAACTAGTAAAACTCATTCGCCAACAATAAAAAACTAACGTTTTAAATCTAAAATGAAAATTAAAAATGTCAAGAAAAAACGAAAATACTCTAGTTTTCCACAACATTTCATAAAATGAGAATATCAAAACTATAATGTAATATATTCAGAAACATAATGAAAAAATTGAAATCATTTGCATATAGTATACTGAAAATGTTATGGGATAATTAATTACCCCGTCAATATATAGCAGCAGACTATGGTAATATTGTGGTGTGTGCGGTTTCTTCAAATAAACCGCCAAAAAGTTTTAGAGTGTGTGCCAAACGAGTTTAAAAAATTAACTTTTTACCCAATTGATGATGGTGAATAAATTTCTAATTTTTTTGGTGTTCTTTGCTGTGCCAGAACACCTTAAGTAAGTTAAAATTTTGGCAGGTACATAGCTACTAGCTTTATCGGGTGAGCTTTCGCTATTGATAAAATTCTGATTAAGGAAATATATAGTTGGAATGGGCGATCAAAATTCATTTAATAATGAAATTAATTTTATTATTTAACCAGTTTAATAAAATTTGTTGTACAATTTTACAAGGCAAAAATATAAGTATGTAATAGTTTTTTTAAGCAACAAGTGGCGGTAAGTATTTGTTGGCGATAAATGCCACTACCAACTGACGATTGAACTGTCATGATTTTGCATGCAGAGCGTAGGGCTTAATTTAATTCCGATAGTTTCACTTTCCTTATGTTGTATATGGAGAGAAATGTCATTTCATGCAGAGCGTAGGGTTTACATTATTTCCGAAAGGTATCACATTTTGCAATTTTCCAATCATCGATTGTCTTTAATTGTAAAATGGTCGATAATGACACACAATTTCGTAATTATATTTACTAATATGCATGCTACTAATGACGTACAGGTCGCGGTGCGAGGTGGCTTATCGCCCACATGGCCCTCCAGTAAATAATAATAATGACGTACACGCCATGCTGAAAGCACTAGGGAGTTTTTTTTTAAAAGTTAAGACACAAGGGAAAAGGAAATGATTGTTTTCCTCTTCAAGTGCTTTGTAAAAGTATTTGTTATTTCGTTTGGTTCAGGAGATTACATATTTTTTTTTTTATTATATGCAGTATATTTCTCTTGGAACCACCAACTTGACCTAGGTAAACTTGATAGCTTCATTCGTAGGTATTTGTACACAAGACACTGCAATATTAATGTTACTGGAGTCTATCCTTTTTTATTAGTTATCCGAATTTACTTCACTTTGCTTAATAATATAAATCTAAGAGGCTGGCCCGTACAGACACATTAGAGATTTGTTTTATTTAGCAAATTATAAAATCATGATTTTTCATATAGTCGATCATTATGGTAATATTTTAAAATTTGTCATTAGAGCCCAACCCATAAGTTATGGAAAAAGATGTACAGATTTGGAAAGCCTAAAGTATCCTCTTTCTGATGGTGGTTTGGCGTCTATTGGAGGGGGGATCAAAGTTGAGTAGATTAATCTACCAGCTCCGTAACCTTCCAATAGGGTGCGCATCACGTGAGCTGTTCTGGTCTTGTCATTAGGCAGCTGCGTGATAAGTACAATTGTGTAAAGGGTAACCTGTTCACAATTCGCAAGTGTACGTACTGCCTCCTCGTGGCAACCACTGGTAACTAAGGCCACTTGGCACATTTTTGGCCATTTGGCACAGGCTAAAGTACGGCGCTAAAGGAGAAAACCTTGACAAAAAACCCTAATCTAAGGTGGAACAGCATATGCCGAAAGATGAATGGCTGATAGGTTAATCAGCCCAAAATATGCGGACTCTGGATAACAGGCACTCTCCAGTTTTATTTAGCCTTCCTGTAGTAATGCTGGGTGACCTACAGGTGATTTGCGATTCCCAGCAACTCGTAAGAGTAAAATCAAACGGAATACGGGGCAGGAGTAGGAATATACGGGAGTGGGACAACCCTCTCGAGGTCCTTGAGCTCCAATGCTACCGTCTTTCTAGCGGAACTACATGCTGTAGTAAACATCTAGGAGGGAGAGCAATAAGCCCAGATAGTATGTATCACGTACCGGGAGGCAGTATTGTCAGGTTCATTAAGAACCTGAATATTGACTGGACGGATAATTAAGCAGGGGCCAGCACAACAGATCTTTTAGGTCGCAGTGCGAAGTGGCTGATCGCCCGCATGGCCCCCCCAATAATAATATTCCTCTTTCTGATCCATATAGTGTCAATGCGAGCCATTCTCTGAGATTCATGTTTTTTAGCATATGGTAGGATCTTATTCCTCATATATCAATTTTTTCTTTTATTCCACTTTCAAACAAATGTACTCTTGCGTAAAATCTATTATATAAATGCGTTAAAACCTTCATACCGGTATTAAACCATTCATATAATTATGGCCCACCCTTTAGTTATATGGAAAATATTGTTTAGGTTTTAATAAATTAAATTATAATTTTCTTCGTAAAATTTTTTATTTTACAATTTTTTTTCTCGTATGGCCATTTTGATGTAAATTTCAACTGGAACTACGAGTATCAAAGTATTTAGTATTAAAATAACATCAACAAATCTAAATGTCATTGATTGCCTCAGAAAAATTAAAAACATTTCTATTTTGTCGTTTATATAAAAACAAATATATTCCAATTTAGCGCCATTGTTAGCGCCGCTTATTTGTTTTGAGCTAATAACACAAAGTATTATAATTGATCTTTCAACTAAAAAATGAGCAAATCTATAAGATGAAGGAAATCACTAAATTTATTCATCACTATTAGGGGGTTCCTTCCATTTCCTCTCACTTCCAACATTTATGTTCTTTATAAAATCCTCTAGCATGTAGGTCCAATAACTTAAAAAGGTTTTAAATGTTTGCCCTGAAGTTTAAATGACGTGTAATCTCGTTAAAGCACTTTTTAAATATCCCGTACATTTTTTTTAAGGTAAAATAATGTGACCAGTCCGATTCCATAACCCAAATAATTCAATTGTAAACATATATTTGTATCGCAAATTAGTAAACAATAAAATTAAACAAAAACTATTTCAAATTAACATTTTATTAAAATAACAAAAATATTCACTATCATTCGGTTGACGTTTGAAAAGACGCAATTTACCTATAATTATAATTATCAGACACACTGTGTTTTATTGAGCATAGTGTCACCTGTGAATGACAAGTATGAACAAATAAATCTACCGGAAAAAATTTGTCTAAATTTGATCAAACGTTACACAGTTGAATTTTTTTTTTTTTTGATATGCGATGCAAATAGCATCGCATATACGTCCGACATTTCTTTGTATTGAAATTCGATGTAACCTTTGGACGTGTCCGATTTCTGTGCGAAATAATTTTTTTGTGGTAAATTTGACATTAGTGAAATAATTTTCTCTTCCATATTTGAAATATGGTAAGTTCATTTGCTGTCCGAATACTGAAATAATTTTGACATAATAAAAGGTGGAGTTCAAGGTTGTTCCTTCGAAGTGTAAGTCTTAATGTACGTGTTGGTCTGAACAGGCCAAGCGTAAGTTCATAAAGCTCCGCCGAACACATGCCATGGAAATAATAATGGAACACTTATTATAAAGCTCCCACATTCCATTTATGGGGGAAGAATCAAGGATAGAGGAAACGTTGAAACCCGAAAATTTGACCCGATCCAAGAATACTTAGTTTTTATCGTTAAACCAAACAAGTCAACAGATTTAAATTTGCCTACACTGGAACCACAAATCTCAAAAGATGGTATGTCTTTTTTACCGGTGAAGATACAAAACTTGTTTGGATTGTATAAACCTTGTTTGCCTCAATCCATAACAGAATTGCAATCAAATCATGGTAGACTGAGCTTTCATAGCAAATCTTACTGCAAGAATGTGGTTTTGTGATGAAGAAGTAGGAAGAAAAAAGAAGAGGACCATGGGCCGAAATTAGCATCAGCATCATTTGGATTGAGAGTCGCGGTTATGTAATTACACATGAATTTAGAGAAATTTTAGATGATGATGGGTTGTAAATCTTTAATCTCTGTTCAATGATATGCCCAACTTGAGACTAAATTATCTGAAAATGTTTCTACCGAGATTGACTTCGAATAAAAAATTGGTTGTTGTACTTTATATCTTGCTTAGAATAGTTCATATATTTATTGTTTATTTTATATCAAACAGATTCTAATTATGTATTGCGCTTTCGAGTTAATTTTCCCAATTTAGTTAGTTTTTCTCAATTCCATATTCCTAGTGGTAAATCGTAAGCTGAACTAATTTTATTACTGTTATTGGAAAATAACCAGCACAAGGAGAACTTCCTGATTTTCACAAGTTTCTCTAGATCATTTTCTTTCACTTTAACGAAACAGAATTGAGACTTTGGATCTAGATTTTGCTCCTCATGATTTGATATAAACTATGAATATAAACTATTTACTTACTAATATATGGTTTGTTAAATGTTATATATGATTCGTTACCTGTAAAGTCATATTGTTTCAAATTTAAATTTTCAATACCGAGTATGTTTTGTAGGTCTTCAATTATTTCATTTTCGATTTCGATCATAATTAATATTATCATCGGCTTCAATATTGCCTTTATGGCCAATTTCATCTAAAATTTCACTTAAATCTAATCGTTTTAGGCTAAATGGTATTGTTATGTTTTCCTTGTCGTGTCCATTTTCAACAGATAGTATACCTAAGTTAATGGCACTATATATAGCGGCATTTCTAGATTTCGCAATTATTTGTGAAATTTCATTATCAGCCGGTAGGCTTGTGGTAGGCTGACAATTATTTGATGCTTGTGAAAAACCTCTCTGCCGCTTTTTAAAATGGTACGATTCATCTTCATGGCCGTCAGTTAATTTAAATTTTATTTCGGATTGTAAATCTAAACGCTTAATACGAAACAAAATATATCCTACGCTAAAATTTACCACTGTATTGTGAGTAGAAGTCATCGAACATAAATCACGGAAAGTACTTTCGCAAGCTTGACTGCTGTACAGCCCATGGTTGGAAGAGATGATCTTCATCAAGATCTTCATTTCTCAATTTAATGATTATATTTATTAGACCATGTCCATTTAATTCGATGCAGTTATAGACGTTGTCAGTTACAAAATTTTCCATTTTGTGGAATTTGTGCTTTTGTATTGAATTTTCCCAAAGTCTAAGGAAAAATATTACATACCATACATAATATATCCTATCGATCGTTATATTATCTTTATTTAGATATGATTGAGTGCTGTACTCCATTAGTTTATGATACTCTATGGTGCCTTCATTCCCCTTTATTTTTTCTGCTAATACCTGCCGTACAACTGGATTCATGAGGGATTGGACAGCCTTAAAATTCATTTTGTCCGTGAAATTAAAGTAAATGTTTCGGTGTTACGACATATTTTCCCATGATTAATCTTTTTTTTTCTCATTTAACAATCGCGTTCGTAATTTCGTTCCAATATGTACAGTATCTTGAATGTACTGAATATTTGTAGCATAGTCAGCTTTAAACCACTCATTCCACTCCGTTTTTGTAGGCTGAATCTGATTTGAGTTTGGCGGGAAATTAGCTTTTAATTTCATAGCCTTTAGAAGGCGAGGATCTCCGTCACCTGAAAACCCTATGTTGAATAAACAAATCTAGTGACTATTAATTATAATATTCTTACGTTTTGAAAACATTCTTAAATGATAAAGCCCATCATATTCACTGATCCAAACGAAATTATGAAGATCAAACTTACGGAGAAAGTTACTTAAGTCATCAACCCTTTAAGAACCTTCAAGTGGAGTCGGAATTTCAAATCTCATATAATGCGATACTGAAGTAATTGATGGCAATGGTAAATTTTGTGAAATAATTTCGTAGAATTGCCTACCAGCGACAATGAATATATAACAAGAAAATTGCTTTAAATTTTCATCGTATCTTTTCCCATTAGTTTTTCTTTCATTTTTTACGGCTACATTCTTTAAATCGGTTAAAAATTGAAAAAAATAATTGTTCGGTACTACTTCTTGATTTTGACCACGGTTAAATTGCAGCATCTTTTCTGACAATGCTCTGCGCAGTTCTTCGTTTTTCTTAATCAATAATTCCATTGTATTTAAAAGTGGGAAAAATTCATCTATATATGTAAATTTGATCTCCGCAAACCATATTTTGCATTTTGCTTTGAAGCCTTTGTTTTCGAGAATATTTGGAATTTAACCATTTACTTGTTTTAGTAGGCTTATAATAATTAAATGAAATTTCATTTTCATCCTTACGAATATTTCCATCTGAAGTATTACAAACAGCTTCACAAACAGTATCGGGGTCTTGATGATTAGTTGATATTGAAGTTGGAGTCTTAAATATTGGGACGGATAAATCTACTCCATTGCTTATCCATTCATCGCTTTTGCCGAAGTGCTAATCAAGTTTGCAATTTTTTTTTTTTTTTTTAATATTACAACTGATTTACAAATCATTTAGTAATTTATCTTTCTTAAATAAAGATTCACAATTGACAGGCAGTAGCCCAATGGTTACTCCCGTTTGAATTTTTGAATTTACATAGTAATTATTTTTCTCTAACCTAATTAAATACAACTGCCCAATTCCAAAGGTTTCTGCCTTTGAAGTCTTCTTACTGCATTGGTGGTATCCAACAAACTTCGTATGTCTGCATTTTGGTGCCGAGATATCTGCTGAATGTGTTTCTTCGCATGATTTTGTATTTCTTCACTTACATATTCCATGTTTAATTCCCTATGGAGGTTATCATTTCTAATGTACCATGGTGCGTTTACAATGCCACGCAGCACTTTGTTTTGAAAACATTGAATCATTTGTACATTTGTCTTCTTGGTACAACCCCAAAGTTGAATACCATAGGTCCATACTGGTTTAAATATTTGCTGATATAATAGCAATTTGTTACCTATTAGCCAATACATTTTTCTATATTTAATGTTCAATTCTTCTTTTTTCTTTTTAACATCCTCTTTCCATCTAAGCTTGCAATCGAGAGTCATGTCGAGGTATTTGGCTGTATTTGCATTTGGAACCGGCCTTGAATTAAGTTTCACTGGAATCCAGTTAACTTTCTGGTTTGTGAAGTTTACGTGAACCGATTTGGTTCGTTTAGGCTAATGCGCCATTTCTTTGTCCAACTACTCACTGTGTCGGTTGCTTTTTGAAGTTTGGTCGTTGCTTCTGATATACACTTTCCAGTCGCCAGAATAGCTGTATCGTCTGCAAATGTTGCTATGGTGGCACCTTCTGTATTTGGCATATCTCTGGTGTACAGGATGTACAATATAGGACCCAGTACGCTACCCTGTGGTATGCCTGCTGATATTCTCTTTAGTTCAGAGTACTCTCGGTTATATTTTACACGGAAATGTCGGTCTGCGATATAAGATTTAAGAATTTGATAGAATTGCTTTGGTAGATCTCGATGCAATTTAAATTCAAGTCCTTGGTGCCAAACTTTGTCGAAAGCTTGTGCTACATCTAAGAAGATGCTGGAGCATATCTTCTTATTCTCAAGTGAGTCTTTGATTATATCCGTTATTCTGTGAACTTGTTCTATCGTAGAGTGATTTTATCTAAATCCAAATTGATCTGGTGGAATCAAATTTCTCTCTTCTATTATTGGCTTGAGTCTCTTGAGCAGTAATTTTTCAAATAATTTTGAAATTACAGGAAGTAGTGAAATAGGTCTGTACGACTTTTTATCGTTCGCTGGTTTGCCTGGTTTGGGGATCATAATTACTTCAGCAACCTTCCATTGCCGTGGGACATATTTTAGTCTGAAGACAGCATTGATAATTTGAACCAATTTTCGTAGTCCCTTCTCGGGAATGGCTTTTACGACTTGTCCAGTAATTAAATCATATCCTGGAGCTTTTTTGGCGTTCAAATTACACTTGATGTCATTTTTTATTTCCTGTAATGTTACACATCGAATATTATATTCATCAATTTTGCTAATTGTTATTATGTTTTCATCTGCTGTTTGCCTAGGTAACGGTTGAAAGGTGTCTTCCAAGTGAGCTGCAAATAAAATAGATTTTTGCTTGTCGCTTTTGGCCCAGGTTCCTTCCCCATTTTTAATAGGCGGCACATGCGTTTTGGTTCTTTTTAATTCCTTTGTTGCGTTCCAAAGAGAGTAATCAGTATCTTTATGTTCGGTGAGACCATTTAAGTACTTATTAATAGTTTCGTTCTTA
The DNA here is from genome assembly GCA_958295665.1 of Tipula vernalis. Classification (NCBI taxonomy): domain Eukaryota; kingdom Metazoa; phylum Arthropoda; class Insecta; order Diptera; family Tipulidae; genus Tipula; species Tipula vernalis. The sequence goes on along the minus strand of OY282560.1, from coordinate 146,837,623 downwards.
ATTTCTTTTATAAGTTGTTTTAGTTTATTGCATAGAAAATTGAGGATTTTTTTGTTTTCCGGGGCGCGTGCCCTCTGCCAGGTTTTTCTTGCCTTCCGTTTCTCTCTAACTTACTCCCTGACCTCAATAGGATAATTTAGGTTCCTACGGGATTCGGTGTGACTAGCAGGAGAACTTTCCCATGCTGCTTGTTGAATAGTACTGTTAAATACCTCTAGTTCGTCTTCCAACTGTACCGGTGTTTTAATCGGCACTCGTAGATTTATTTGCATTTCAATTAGTTCTTGGAACAGGTCCCAGTTAGTTCTATTATTTGTTAATTTAGGCAGGTTATCCTTATTAATTATCATTGTGCTGAGTGTCATGATAACAGGTGTATGATCGGAATATATCCCTTTTCTGTTTTCGATGCACATGTAATCCTCGAAGACCCCTTTCGTTACATAAAAATCAATGAGATCTGGTATTTTATTTATATCAGCAGGTCAGTATGTTGGTTTACCTCCAGAGTGGAACTCGCAGTTATTTATTCGTCCGGCTTCGAATAGCTCTTTTCCTTTATGGGTTGTAAGTCTTGATCCCCAATAGGTGTTTTTTGCATTAAAGTCACCACCAATAATAAAATTGGATCCTAGTGATCTAAAGAGTCTATTATAATTTTCTTTGTTTAGATTATAGCGTGGAGGGCAGTAGTTAGAGGAAATACTGTATTCATTATTATTGTTAGTTTCAACTTTTATGGTTTTAACTTGCATACATTCCTCTTCTATACTAGGTTCTTCATAGTGTTTGCGATTCTTTTTCACTATTACTGTTGATCCTCCTCTGGGTGTTCCTCCTGGGTGAACAGCATGGTAACATTCATAATCACGTATTTTAATAAATGATGTTTTTGTCAAATGGCTCTCCGATATAAGGCAGATATCAATTTTTTCTAAATTTAGAAAAATTTCTAGCTCTGGAACATGTTGCGCTAGTCCGTTCACGTTCCAGGTGACAATTCTTAATGATCTGCTCATTTTAGTATATGAGGGCTGTTGCCTTGTTGCATATCTATCATTCGTAGCATTAGATGATTGCTGTACAATTTGTTAATAACTTTTCCGCTCTGTACCTATACCTGGTGGTTTTGGCGCCGCTTGGGTTTTAGTTGGTTTCTCTTCTCTGGTAACCCTAGGGTTTTGAGGAAACTGATGCATTTTGTTTCTTAGTCTTTGAAGTTCTTTGGCTACTGCACAGCCTCTATAATTTGCAGGATGATACCCTTTACAGTTTATATATTTGGCAGGGGTGTTTCTACTTTCTGTACACTCTTTCGCGTTGTATTTTCCAGCACATTTTACGCATCTTGGCTCCTGTCTGCAATATTTTTGCGTGTGATTGAAACCTTGGCATTTTTTGCATTGAGGCATTAGCCTCGTGTTTTTCTTAAGCGGTTCTATTTTAACCCTCATATTGAGAATTGCTTTGATGTTGAAGATGTTTTCAACTTTCTCCTTTTTGTTAAACGTAAGCATGAAGAGCGCAAGCCCCCTTTTTTGACATGCTTGTTCTCACCTCTCTCTCGTTTTAGGATGTTTACTGCATCTTCTATTTGCAGATCTCTTGCCTTTAGGTCCTTAATTATGTCCTCCTTCTTACACGTTGGATGAAGGCCTCTGGCCATAACCTTAATTGCGCGTTCGCTTTTATCTTCGTATGTGAACCATTCTTTACCTTCCGCATTGAGCTTTGTTGCTAGAGCTCTATATGTATCGGAATCTGGTGTATTGATTTTCCACACGTTATTGTTTAGTGACACTACTCTATATTCCTTAGCTGTCACTGATTTCATTATAGATTGTACATATACTAGCAAATTCTGTTATGCCGATTACATTAATTGGCGGAGGAGCCTTTTCTTTCGGTACAACCTTTTGTTGTCGATTTTGTTGCTGTTGCTGGTGAGCTGGTTTGGTATTAGTATTACCAGTTACTAATACATTAGCTTGCGAATGATCTCCAACTTCAGGCGAGAATTCTGCTTTACGTTTTTTAGTAGGTATTTTCTTCCTTGTCAGTACCCAATCTGTTTCTCTCATGAGATCCTCTTCATCAGTATGGAACTCATTGTTATAACTGGTTTGCAAGTGTTTGCAATGAAAGCATCATCAGCACTGTAATTAGTTGGTGTACATTCTTCTGTAGAGTCTTTTGAGCAATCATGTAACTTCGAATAGCGTTTTTTAATCCAAGTTTTAATCGGTCGGGTCTTATTATTTTCTGAAGTTGTAATATTTTGAGCATTTGTTTCAATGATGAATGCATCATCTTCAACCGTGTTACTTGCATTTTCATATGTTTTTCCTGCAGATGTAGCTTGATGAGTTGATTGGACTATGGATCCTGAATCATCAACAATGATAATTCCTGAATGATCAAAATATTGATCAATCTCAGATTTCATACATACGTTAAAATCTTGATGAACCAAGTGATCCACGTCTTGATCCACGTTTATTAGTTCCATATTTCCTTCAGCTATTTTCAAAATTTGTGGTAAATTAATAAGAGAACCATCTTGAGAAATGTTTCTTTAGTTCCATTTACATTGTAAACTGTATAAGGCCCTCTTTTAACAAAATATGACGTTATCGTGCAGTTTTCCTACCCACATTTTTCTCCTTTTCCTTAATTTCCTTTAAAGCATTTTTGGCATGTGTAGTAAATGTGTGCCAACGTAAATGCTAAATTTGGTTTTAATCCAAAAGTTAAAAATACCAGAAACAAGACCAGAAATATAATTTGGCCTGCCTATTGAAACCATATATTATACTGGGTATATATTAACAGGTTTTATATTTATTTAATAAAACTAAACCCGGGTATTATAAATGGCACTTTACGGTAAGTTGAAATTTAATTTAGAACACAGCTAATTTAGAATTGTTTGTAATGCTTCCGAATTATAACAAAGATTTTATCGAAATTGAAAAAGTAAAACACATTCGAACTTATTATCATCAATATAACGAATTAAAAAAAAATTAATTTACCTGACAGCTTCTCAATTTCCACCATTTCCATTTCTTCTGGTGAGCTAAATTCTGTGGTATTTCCTCTCGCATCTTCTAAATGTTGCTTTTTATGCATAGTAAACTTAGATACACTTGAAACTTGGTTGCAATGATTTTTCCGTTTCAAACCCTATTTACGTATGCTCGTTAAAACTTCTGGAAAACAATTTGATTGTGCCTCCTTAAGTTTCTCATTGAAATATTTTATGGCATTTTCATTGATCAAAATTTTAAAATGCTGCAAATATTTTTTATATCCGTTATTGATTTCAAAGGGGGTTTCGCTTTCGGAAGCAGCTTTCTGAATATCGATGAAATCGTCTTCATCGAAATGCATCAGTACGATAAAGCTAGCGTACCCCTGCTGCTCCAAAATTATTTTTAGATTGGTGGGTAAAATACCACCCCGCTGATTCTTCCACTACTCTCCAAAACAAATTCATTTGTTCATTAATTTTAATTTTAGTTTTATTAATTAATATTACAACGATGTCTAAATTAGTACTGTTTAACGCCTTTCAAATTGTATAAATGAGACTAACCTCATGTATTCGAACGTGAAAAAAATAACGGGAAAGTTGGGACTGATTTTCGTGACTTTTTATAGGTTTTGATGACTTTTAAGATTGCTAAGGATTGTTTTACAAATGTGCATGACTTTTTTATTTAATAAGTGACATAAACAGGAAAGTGTACACCGATTGTTTAAATTTGAGCACCCCTTGGTAAAATTCATCTAAAATACCTAAATATTGCACAACTAAAAAATGCACTTCCTTTTGGTCTGAAATTGAACAATTTCACGATTATTACGTTTCTCTCTGAGGATGGAAAATCCTTTTTTATAATGAAACTCAGTATCTACAAAGGCAAGTTTAAATACCGGGGCCTGTAAATGTTTATAGTAAGAGTTCAATACTATTAAATGAGATTTCTTGCCAGTTTTATAGTGAAATTCGGAGTCAAAATTTTCCCAACAGGTTCTATCATCTCTTGATGTCTTCTAGCAAATGTATGGCAAATATTTATAAAATGTTGGTTTACATTTTTTGTAAAATACCGATGTTTGGCCTCATAACGTATGGTCCACATGTGAATTATGGGACCCATCTCCCTGATTATTCTCGGATAGTGAATTAACAAATGCTGTTTAGGAGTGAGGGTTTTATTAAAACTGCTTAAAATAATACATAAGTATTTGGATATTAGGGCTTCTAGAATAATAATATCACTTATAGGGATTTCATACGAGAATAAAATTGTTAAAATTTGGAGCATTGTTATTATACCTTTCCAATGATCATCATGGTCAGGATAATAAAATCTATCAAATACTAACTGGCAATGTACCGCTAAACATAAAACTTGTGAAGCAATTTGCCCTAAATTGCTTTTATCTAAATTTATATTAGATGGTTTCGATTTTTTATCTATATAACCAAAATTATATGATGATATACAATGATTTAATTGCTCACTATTTTTAAAAATTTGGTTTGTTAAGAAAAAGATCGTTGAGAACCGAATTTCGATTAACCCAGTGTTTTAGTAAAATTTGTTTTGTTCCTCTGGCTGTAGATCTTTTAAAATATCATAGCAATTTGAAGTTCGTAATAATTCGGGTTCTTCAGTAAATGTAATTTTTGTTAAACTACGAGGCATGGTGCAAATCCAGCAGAAATATGTAGCGGAAAACGATTTGGTGAAATCAAGTAAATCATTTGCAACAAGGAACTGTCGAATTTTTGATTAAATATATAAAAAAAAAGCTTCTATTGGAGAAAATTCATGGAGGAGGATTGTAATTTCCCCCTCAATACATAAATAAAAACAGGAAATAGATAGTTGGTTCTCTCTAATAGCTATCAGGTACGGATGAATCGAATTTGCTTCTTTTAATTCTGGAATGATTAGATTTATCGGAAATAGACAAGATAACAATTAAAACAATTAATTTGCGCTATAATATTTTTTGCTTTTATTTTACCTTTTTAAAAACCAGGAGTTTTTTTTGTTGAAACAGGAAAGCTGTCTGTCCCTTATTTTTTTTTGATGATGACACTCCTCCTATATTTTGGGGAATTAAATGTAATAAATACAAAATCGGTTTGATTGACTCGGTCCAATCTGAAAGTTAAAGTATGTAATTATAGGTACAAGCGAATCACCTAATCATATACAAATATTTGTAAAATATACCTTCAATTTCCGGAAGTCTCTCGTATGAAGGCCCCTTCAAATCTATGTACACTTTAAATATATGAGGACACACAGTAGTCCATTTGTCCTTTAAATTGTTTGCGTGTGGAAACCTTAATGAAAAATCAAATGAAATTAATTTTTTTTGAATATGTACTTTACGAAAATCTTTACCAGATCAGGAGATGTGAAGAAAAATGGAAATTTTGAAGAGTGTTTTTCGGTTTGGTTCAGTTCCACCGATTTTTTCCGCAAATCCAAAGTTTTCTTTAATTTCGTCTTTATTAACTCTTTTTGGGTTTTATGTTCGCGATTATCTTCGTTGATGTCTAAATCTATAGCCGGATGTTTTGCAAATTTTTTTGAATTTGGTCTCGCCTTGTTGAACTTGAATTATCCTTTGACAAATAATATTTTTTTCGTAATCGTTGTAGTCTTGATATTATACATATATTCTCTATTTAATTTCCTATTGTAGAGCAATTCTTGAGGTAACAAAATAGTTGCCAACGATTAGCAAATTTATATTAAAGTTTATTTATGTAAACATTTGTATTATAACATGTAAAACATATTAAACTATTTTCTCAATTTCTTACAATTCCTCCATCATCCGCCGATTTCAACTGTGGAAACAATGCACCTAAGGCGTTGGCTAATGATTCAATATAACTGGGGTTTGGATGATGGGTAAACTTGTTTACCAGCAAATCCATACTCTCCCTAATTGCTGCTCTTCTCTCCATGTCCGACATTCCTTATTTGATTCTTTAATGTGGTTTTCTAGTTGCCTTAGTAGATTGCCATAGTTATAAATTACTTTAGTTAGTTAAATGAGTTTAGTTGTAGATTTAGTTAAAAAAAAATCGATGTCGGCGCTCAGTATTAACATCAAAAAATATTTTACACAAATACACTACACTTTCCCACATTGCACTTTTCATATAGATACAATGCAAATTATATCGAAGTCTACTTTCGCTACAAGTACTGCACCAATTTTAGGAGCAGGGTACATTGTAAATAGTTCCAAATCATGCTTTGTATTTAAATGTGACACATGATTGCATCGTATAACTCACGATTCAAGGTTTACACCGAAAATTACTGCAAAATTTCTAAGTGTGTATAAACTTAATTTTGTTGGCTAAATGTCTAATCTAGGTTTAGTTAACATTAGTCTAAATTAAATGTATGGCATTCAAGTAAATTTTTGATTCCATAAAATTCTTCTTAAAATAGTTCAATTTGGTTGCTGATTTATTTAATTTGTCAACACTACATTAATTGTGTTAGTGGGTCGCAAACAAAAAAAAACAAAATTAATATAAATAATATCTAATCTAAAGTTTATTTAATATCAATTTTTTTTTTTTTTTTTGTTAAATCGTCTAATTATGTGTGTGAAATTTTATATATTTGTAAATATTTGGCGGCTAATTTTGATTCTTTTTGAATGTTAAATATTTAGATTGCTATTATATATTTATTATTATTTTTATTTTGTGTTGTGTTCAAATTTTCAGATTAGCGATCTAATTTTACAAATAAGAATATGGCAGTTCATAAAGTAGTTAATTTAGTTGACTTAGAATGTATTAGAATGTATTACAAAGTTCCTACTCCTAACACTGATAGAGGCCGAATACCTGGTATGTTTTACACAGTAATTGCTGCTCTTCATACAGTGATATACAGCTTACATAATTAAATTAGATTCGAAGAATCTTCCTGCGACGTTCTGTTCAAGTTAAAATAACCGCATACAAATCAAAAACGCTACATTCTTGAATACATTTTCAGTAAAGTTTATGACTTCAAAAATACCAACGAAATTTAAAAAAATGTGACTTTAAAACCATCCAATATAAAACGATCAAATTTCGGCAAAATGTAACCTCCAAAAACCACAATCGCACACACAATATATTGATATTCAAATTTTATTACTTTAATCGATTTTTTTAACTTTTATAGGTAGATCTCTTTTCTTTTACCCAAAAAAATAAAAATAAAAATTAAAGTGTGAGAACGAGATCACCCAAACACTTAACTAAAAATCAAATTTAAATAATATCAATATAAAAAATGAACATAAAGAGAATTCTTCTTATGTTATGGTTAAAATGATATCCCCCATTTGAAAGACACAAAAAACGTCGAACCTCGAATATTGATTATCGCGCGCTTTTATTGATGCCAACGAACATTTATGATGACTACATCAATATTCATTTAATTGGTTTTTCGCCTAAAAATTTGATCTCTTTTGGTGTTCTTGTTGTTGTTGTCACCTTATCTTAAGTAGTGAAACTAGTTTTGGTCTTATTACGCGACCAATTTTGGATATATATTCCAGTCAGCTACATTATATTGACGCAATTTTACAAAAAGATTTGGTCCATATACACAAAAAAAACTTTACATTCCAACATACTAAATTCTATGCTGGTGGTCAGTTACACTTTCGATATACAAAATCGGATCGATTCTTAATTTTTTTTTTCTTTTTTACTTTGCACAAAACTAAAAAGCAAATTTTCTAAACTGCTTACTGGTGTTGTGGTGTTAAGTCGATCAATTAAAATTAATGATGCCGGCAATCAAGGGTTAATATATCAGTATAAAATATAAATCCAAATAAATACGAAGATGAGATTAAAAAAAAAAAAAAATCGCGAACAGCAATAAATTATATCAAAACGAAATAGTAACAATTCCAATTTTTATGATCAAAAAACCGATCGAATTTATCGTTTTAGTTTTGTTTTTTATCGTCTTAATACCTACTCGAACCATAACGTTAAATCGATTTTTAAGATTTTTATGAGAACTATAAAACATGAAATAGAAGTTCTATGTTACCGTTAATACACATTATTTTTAAATCGAACAAATTAAATATGCGGTAACTAGATGGCTTACATATCTACGAGTAGATCGTAATATATAACACAAAGGTTAATCATATCGTATATGTTGTACATGTACTTGCGATATATACAACAAATAACCGTATATACACGATTGCGGCTAAACGGCATTGTACATACCAATGTTTTTGCGCGACCACCCCCGCCTGATCGCACACACCCAAAAATTACCTTGGCGTATTTAACATTGTATTTGTATAATTTTTATGACTGATTTAATTTCGGCAAAACCGCGCGCTCAAGATGAGATCAGAAATTAAACCAAAAAAAAAAAATAACTAAAAGCCCCGAACGAACCAACAAAATAATAACAATAAATCCAAAAGGCCGTAAAACACTCGGTTTTTATATTCATCTCTAACCTCTTTTAAATCAAATCTCCAAAGATTAAAAGATGAATTTACCGAAACTTTTGAACCAATTCTTTTAAAACATTTTTATTTTGTTTTTGTCGTTCTGACTCTTATAATTTTTTTTTGTTTTTATATTTTTACAGATAAAGACGAAGAGAAACATTAAATCAAAAAAAAAAAAAAAAAGTGTTAAGACCGTAAAACATCGCGCACATATCTACAAAGTATATTTAATATATATTAGAGAGAAAGACTTTATGGTTAAATTAAAGACGGCATATTAAAAAAAAAAAAAATCCCAACAACAACAACAATTCTGGTGGTAATAAAACAAAAAACAAATTACTCTGGCCACATTAAAGGTGTACCTACCTATATATACCTATGTATATGTAAAACTGAGGTAAGTCAAGATTCATATATAACATTATTATAATCCTTGACATGATTTTGTGTTTAAGATGATAAAAAAAATATTTGATTCCATTTCGTGTGTACGCCATAATCAACCGCGCAGTGTACTATAAAAAAAGATAATTAAATCATCTTAAGATGAAAAATGAAATTCAATTAAAACCGCCAAAAAAAAAAAACAAAAACAAAATACAATTTTGGTTGTTGTTGTTCCACATATTTGAAACACTTTCAACTTTTGATCTTGATCTCCTTACTTCTTCCTCTTTCAACAATATTTAATGAGATGAAAATGAAAATATAAAATAAGAAATTATTTCAACATTCATTCATTCATTCATGTTTTCAATGTCATGTTGAATATGGGATTTCTTCTTCATACAATGTATTTGATGATTGGAAGAAAAACGCGCGAAGCATCTTAATTGTTAATTTTTTTTTTTAAGGTGTTTCAGAAACAATAAATCGTTTCGAAAAATAAATAAAATTGTTTTTACCTGTGTGCTGCGCGGCTGTTATATGCGGAGCCAGATTAATCGAACGATATACATACATAAAACAATATTAAAATCTTTGAAGTTTTCTCACACAATTAATCGTTTTCGTCCAAATAAAAAAAAAATCTGAACGTTTCTAATCCATGGAACAAACATTTAATGGCATTTTACGAACATTTTAATTAATCTTAAAACAAAATATGTATACATTTTATTGATACGTATTCAAATAATATCAAATCGCACCTTAAAAAGTTACGCAGCGTTATTTGATAGCCATGATTACAGCAGAACCATTTATCTAGGCTTGGATCTTGGTTTCTCTCGGACGATTAATGACTTGCATTTTTTTCTTGGAAATCCTTTATTTAATCGACAAATGGCCAGACCACATGTACGCCACAAGTGGATTACTGCGTGAACTCTCCGGGCACCATCTCTAAATTGATGATTTTATCCACCAACTACTGAACGATTAAAAATTAAACATAGATAAAGTGTAATATCCTCGCCCATGTTAAGCACGTACAAGTCATTGCAAATGAAGATCTAACTAGAAACTGCCTTGTTTGGAATTCAAACGCATTATAAGTATCAGAAGGCTTGATTGTTATCCTTGGTATAAATATTCGACAGCCCATGCGTGCCCCAGTTATAATTTCTGTTTCAATAGATCTATAGTTTAATAGTTTTACAACTCAACGCGTCGCGTTACATAAACATAATGGGGGACTAATATTTTTCAATACCATAAATGGAACTCCTATTTTTAGCACTTATTCATGTGGTGGCAAACCGTTTGATTCTAAACTATTTAAATATTAAATAGGAACCCATTGCTTGATTTTCATTTAGATACAACGGTGTAATAAAGTGTCAACGCTGTAATAAAGTATTTTCCATACCCACAAATTTACTAACTATCAGAGAGTTTATCTTATCGACATCATTACTTAAAAGTGTTAAAATATATCGTTTTGAAATGTCAACACTTTCTGGTTGATCACCATATGTTGACAAAACAATATTCGCTCGATTTCCATATTTTCGTACTGGCAATGTTTGTCTTGCACACCAAAAAGGTAAAACATTAAAACATTTTGCATTAGGTCTTTGAAGGTTCGATTAATACAACTGAACACTCATCATAGGTGCTTCATGGAATTTTGATTCTACAATATTAGAAACAGCTGTGACTATTTCACTATAGATAATTTTCTTCTAGGAATTTAATCTGTTTTCATTTTCCATTACTATACACCGTTTACCAATGTCATATCAGGAAAATCAGTCAATGATTTGGTATTTGCTTGTTCATATAGATCCTGTAAATCACTCGTCGCTGAACATAGATAGATCCAGTAAATGTCCTCGGAAAAATCAATTTTAAATTGTTCGCACAATTCTTTCGGATTATGTGTTGCACAAAATAACAATCCACCAAAACTTTAAATTTCTAACAAAAATTTGCAATTTCACAGGAAGTAGTAATTATTGTAATCCATTTATTTTTCAATTCCACTTGCGGGGGGTTATATCTGGGCGTCGATTATGTATTGCACTAATTTGGAAGGTACGAGCTTCGATACACAATCGACATAATCTCAGGAACCTCGATTGTCGCATTTAGATTTTTGAAGTAAAATTTTGTACATTGGAATTGCCTTCACCGAAAATATTTGAGTTTCTCAAATTTTGACTTTAATATGTCATATGTATATTACTGACCTATGCACGTACCTACATACATTTTATAGGATTTTTCTATGCAAAGCCAATCCAAGATTGGTTTTGCACGATTTAAAGTTGTTTCTATATTAATCGAATTTAGCTTTGAGTTGAATTAGTTACATGATGTCACAGGTAGGGTTTGCAAACCGGTTTGAATGGGTTTTAAAATACCGGTTTTTTTAATAAAGTTCAAAAACCGAGAACCCGGTTTTTCTGGAGAAATAACCGGGTAATTTTTGATTGTTGTTATGAGTGCCCCAAATCCGAAAATTGTGTGATGAAACTGATTTTAAATTTTGCTACAAAAATTGAAAATGAACTAAAGGAAAAAATAAAATGGAAACAATTTTATAAATTATCATCAACTTTTGAGGAGTGGACACGCTGCGAGAAGGGCCAAAAGACACCTGAATTTTTATAAATTGGACTTGAAATTTATAAATTTGGGCTTAATTCGCATACACGGAAGTTGTGATTTATATAAAATGAGAGAAATAATTGATCAACAACTTGAAAAAATTGTAATGGTTTTGAAAAATCACTGAATTGTATTCACAACGTGTGACGGAACTTCATTAAATTGTCCTATGTATGAACCACGGGTTACTCTTGGCGTTACAGGCATTTTATATAAAAAAGTCATCCCGATTAGTGGTTTCAACGATAGAAACTAATGAAGTCGATGAATCTGATTGTGATATTCTGTAAGATGATGAATTCGGAAATGAAGAATATTATGAAGTTGAATATTCTGACGTATTCTGACGCAATATTGTATAATTTTTAGCGTTCCGCTGTAACACATGTTAAGCAAAAGTTCAATGTTGAAATTGGACTAATTTTAGACTCTAAAACTCATTGGAATACGTTACTACTTATGATCTAACAATTTTTGAAGCTCATTGCATTAAAAAAGCACTGGATGATTTACAAAAATTAAATATGTTCGAAGATATTTCTTAAATAATGCTTAAAGATAATTGTGATGCTTTGTCATCTGTAAAAGTAGCAGTGGAAACTTTGGGATGAAAATACGCTACAAAAATAACGGCCGAAATCATAGTCACGTTTATGTTGAATAACATTTACCAGATAAATACATATAGTGTTGGATCGTAGAAATATTAATTTAATATCTTTGGCGAAGTATTTAAAAGATTCAAAAACCAAATCACACATTCAATCGGGAGTTTCACTGCCATATTCGTCAAAAACAAAAATACTTTAATTTTGGCAAGCGATTATTGGAAATATAACTCGGCTTTTAAATAACAGTTTGTACAAAACACAAGAAGTTGTTATTGATAACACTTTTAGAAAAGATTTAATTTTTTCGAAGCAACTGGGAAAAGAACAAACAACTTCTAATTGCTTGTCAATGCCTTACTTACAGTTAAACCAACTACAGTCGACTCAGAAGTAGTGGGTCCTTCACGGGAATTCCCGGAGGCAAAATTCCGGGAAATTGGTAATTTTTTATAATCCCGACTCCCGGGAATTATGATTAAAATCCCGTAATTTAGCGAAAACCCTTTTTTGCACAATATTAAGACTTTTAAAGAATTGAAAACCATCGCTGGATATTTGTTAGCGAATATGGTATCTTAGAAATACTTGTCAAAATGGACTTCTAATAAATAATTGCTCCAAATTTTTTAAACCTTGGAAAAATCAGTTAAAGGTTTTGAGAAAAAGGAGCGCTTATTCAATTTCTCTTAGATTTACTTTATGGAAAATTTGGTTTTGGGCAATTTTAAACCTTGTAAACAGCTGCAAGGAGATCGTCCAATTTGCTTTGCGTCGAAGCAGCTATGACAGTTTTGTAGTTTTTCGACAGAAATCTGTATTAGAACGTTTCAAATTTGAATAGGGGTAAGGATTGTATAAGACAAAAGTGGTTTGGAAGAACAAATCATATGGGTTTCAGATAAAAGCGTGGTCTTCCTCAGCATTGATTGAATTTTTACTTGATTTGATTACACTCAAAAAAATATGCGGTGTTAATTTGTTTTTTATCCGAAAAAGTATTTTATTTTTGCCCAACCGAATAAAATTAAGCATGCATCAACGGATAAATATTTTTTACTATCCGAAAAGATAAATTTTTAGAAAAACTTCTTTTGGATTTAATAAAATACACCTTTCGGTATGTTCCTAAACATGAATATTTCTATTTGGTTTTTATGCGGTGTTAAAGTTTTTATCCAAATGTATTTTATGTCATTTTTATTCAAATATCCGATTGGATTTAAAATTTAAATATCCGATCGGTGGGACACTATCGTAACACCGATTCGGTGTTGTGGTGACCCTTTATTTTTTTGTGTGTAGTAGCGTTATCAAAGTCGTTTTTTTTTTAAGTTTTGTTTGTTTATTGGATGTTTTCATGTAGCTAGTTTGCGCTAGTATTAATTTTTAAATTAGTCTTTATTGAGGTCACTTGTGCACTGAAAAAGGATTTTTTTCTAAAAATTGCTTTGTATGTCTTGTACAAGGGTCATTGCAGTTGGAATGGGCTTATTAAACAACATTTGACTATTTCTTTAAAGGTATGTTATGAAAACTTTTTGGAAAACAAATAGATCATGAAAATTCTCGATAAACAAAATAATTTTGGAGGGGATCAATTTTGGCTACAGACTGGATCGGGTACAGGTTCAATCAGTGTTGTTGAAGATTGTGCTTGAGCTTTCAATTCATATTATTTTTTTATCCAAATGTCTCAAATATCGAATTTTTGTCCAAATTTACACACTTTTTACATGAGGTTTGTTGTGGAAAGTCGGTTATAGTGAATTTTTGTGATTGATTTACTTTTTAATTTGTATATGAAGAAAGCAATTTTTGATGGATTCTCTTTGCTTTTTTTGGAAGATGAACCCGAGTAGGGTTCGAAAGCTGAGGCTTTGGTTGGAGCAATTTACGGATGAATAACCTTGAACCAATAAAAAATGTTTCATTAATAAATATATCAATAGGGTGGGGGGTCAATAGTTGACATTTGTAATTCTATCCCTATAAGGGATAGAATTACAAATGTCAACTATTTACATGGGAAATCCTATGCAATAGAAGTGCATAAGACAAACAAATTATGAATAAATTGCATGAATTTATTATTGCTAGATAAGTGTATTTTGTTAATAAAACATTGAACTACGCTTTCAAAACTCATTCTTATGTATATATGTATTCTATTTTAGGTCACAAATTTTAAGAAAACTGAGCATGTTTTATATGGCGAAAACGTTGAAATTAACTTTTTAGAGCAAGAGGTTATGTTGCTGATAGTAAACATTTTATTTTTACAATAATTAATTTTGTATTTATCTTACATTTTTATACTATTTTTTAAACTATAGCTATAATATTGACCAATTGAAATAAAATTTAAGTGTTTTTTATTCGGTTTTAGTATGCCTATCCCTAACACACAACTGGTGTTAATCGGTTGGACTAATTGAAAAATCGTCTTATATCAGTGAAGACAGAGTTAAATTAAATCGAACATTTTTCCATTCTATAAATTGTCTCGGCAAAGGCAATCACTAGAAAAACATCCGGAAACAGGACCCACTACTCAGAAAGAACCTTTTCTGTATCTGGAAATTTTTGCAATTAAATTAGAGGCCGTCTTATTAATTTTTGTAATAAAAAACGAAATGAATTTTTATATCTGAATTGGAATTGAAAATAAAAACTATGAAAAAAACTTATTTAATGGCCATGTTTAGCGAACTAACACTATAAGTGCGGTTTTATTATAGAATCCATTTTTTTCTTTACAAACCCGGTTTTAACCGGTTAACCGAATTTAAGATTGAAGAAAACCGTAAAACCGGTTTTAAAAAAAAACGGTTTTTTGCAAACCCTAGTCACAGGGAAGAGATTTTCGAAATTGAAGATTTTTGCATTTATCTAGATTGCCGAATTTAAATAGCGTTTCAAGATTATTCGAGGTTTTGTGGTGCCGGTACAATATTTTTCCGATTATTCGTGATTTTTATTGTTTCGGGAACATTTCAAAATTTTTGTGAATATTACAATTATTCTAAAATTTTAAGATGATTACAGATTTACAGAACATCAAAATTGGCATACATCGAGATTTGCTTGGTATCGAGTATAAAAATGGTTGGAAATTTCAAAGCAAAGCACTGAGTTAAATGATCTTACAGAGATGAGATTCTCGAAATACGAGATTTCGAGTTTGTGGATTAAACTAAATCTGAATTTGTTGTTAATATCGCGTTTTTCAATATTACTCGAAATTTGCAAAGAGTTTAGAATTTTAGATGCTGCTGTCCTTCCCAGAAAATTTACCAGAAAATAAACACAACCAACAAAGTAATGTTGTTGTTGGAATAACAGTTTTGATTTCTGATCACTTGGTCATTTTAAACTTCGGCGTTTAAATATTGATATTGAATATTAAACCAAAGCTACAAGGGCTGCGGCTCCCAAATCTCCGCTTTTCTAGAATATTTTAAAATTAAATTTTTCTTTTCCAGAATTTCTTCTCTATTCTTAAAAGGCGCTGCAGCCAATGGTAGCAATTATGGAACTAAAGTCAATTGACTTTATTCCATAATATTATTACGAGGAATAATTTTTTGTATAAAATTGGTTTCATTTTCAGTATAACTGAATTAGATCGAAAATTCAAAAAGACTTTATTTACAGTCAATGGATTTGATTTCCATTTGAAGAATATATAAAGCCCAATAACTTCCTTATTTCAGTAGAAACTGGAAGTAAAGCCCCGCAAGATTGTTCAGAAAATATTGAAAAATTGGATGCATTTTTCACGAAGAAATTGATTAGGAAAAATTGATACTCGATCGATTCTCAAAAAATATAATGTCTGTTTTAAAGCATTTAAATGCATTTTTCCCGCTTGACAAGATTGAAATGATGCTCTTAAATTTAGCCATAACCTCAATTGTTTGCCAACCAATGACATTTTAATTAAACTAAAACTCTCACGATAATTTTTCAAGTTTGGCTCGAGGAGAATTTGAATGGTGACAACGAGAATTTCACTTAATTCGAGGTACGAGTTTCGATACACAATCGGCATAATCTCATAGGAACCCCGATTGCCGCATTAAGAGTTTTCAAGTAAAATTTTGTACACTGGACTTTCTAAAATTTTGGCGCTTATAGCCGTGTTTTTTTATTAGCTCCTGATGGATTGTATCCGGAGCAGCTAATTTTCTGTGATAAAACCAATGTTTGACAAGCTATTTATGCAAATAATTAATTTATTTAAAACTAATCTATAATTTTTCATTCAACTTTTTAAACTAAAAATCTCTAAAAAAATATTTAGTTCTAAATATTTGAGCTGCCATCGGGAGCAAAGGGAAATTTGAAAATTTTTGGTTTTTTGTACAACCCTAAATGTGGAAAGCTTCATTTTGGTTTAAAAATTTTGATGGATATCAAATTCAAATGTTATACGGAAGTGAACTTCATGCAGTTGTGTAACCATTTCTTCAAAATAAAAAATCGGGAGAGTAAAAATATTTAAAAATTATCGGGAGATTTTTGAGGAATACGTTAAAGTAGAAGAGGCAAAAAGATTTTTAAAAGCTGGAAAGTAAAACGATAATCGAGATGGATTATCGCCGGAAGGCGTATATGAAGATAAATTTGTTGATGAAGTGGACATGCCTGGTATAAAAGACGATTCAAAACAAAGAACTATACTGTACGTAATATACGTATAAGTAAAGTAAAGGCAAAGCTTAATATATCATAAATTTGAGCCCCAATTCGACAAATTAATCCAAAAAGACGTTCTATGAGGGATAATGCTGATCCAAAATCACATCCTGAAGAGTATAATGATTTTTGTTCACTAAGTTTAGATTTAAATAAATAAATTCATTTTATTATTTTAGAGTTGAGTTGCGTACTGAAGAAGTATTTGCTTGGGAAACTTATGGTAAAATATTCTCGAAGTGAAAAAACCATTAAAGGACAAGAAAAACAAATCATTCGAAGACTATACGAAAAAATGTATATTTGAATAATCACTGAAGATGTTTATTTGAAATTATTTAATATATTAAAACTTATCCAACTATGCATTTATTCGACTTAAACATTTTTTATCAACCACAATTTCCTGAGCAAGCTATCTCGCTAATCAAAAAACGCGGGTAATATATCACATATTACCGAATTATGCACGTACATAAATTTTATAGGGTTTTTCTATGCTAAGCCAATGCAAGATGAAGATTTTTGCATTTATCTAGATTACCGGATTTAAATAGCGTGGTGTTGTTTGGCGTTGATTGTTCAATATTTTCGAGATTATTCGTGATTTTTATTGGTTATTCAGAATTTTTGGTCAGATTATTCTAGGAATTTAAGTTTATTCGAATGTTTCGGGAATATTCCAAATTTTTTGTGAATATCGCAATTATTCCAGAATTTTAAGATGATTAAAGATTTTCGAATTCATTCAAGTCGATTCCAGTTTAGCGACTGTTTACAGAACATCAAGATGTGCATACATTGCTATTTGCTTGATATTAAGTATTATGTACTGTAAGTAATAGAAATTGTTTCAGATTTTCTTTTTCAAAAAACAAAGCACTGTCTTAGATGATCTTACAGAGATGATCAAAATTCGAGATTTCAAGTTTGTGGATTAAACTAAAAACTGGTAAGAAGTTATTCGAGATTCTTATTCATTTTTAAGATTATTGTGGGATTTTAAGTTTATTCGTGCAGGCATATTCGAAATTTGTTGTTAATATCGCGTTCTTCAATATTACTCGAAATTTGCAGAGTTTTGAATTTTAGGTGCTACTGAAGTCATTTAGATATTTTTTGAGTCCTTCCCAGAAGATTTACCAGAAAACAAACACATCCAACAAAGTAATATTGTTGTTGGAATAACAATTTTAATCAAAATTAAAAAACCTTGGTTTTTGATTACTTGGTCATTTTAAAGTTCGGCGTTTAAATATTGATATTGAATATTAATCCAAAGCCACAATTAGATCGAATTCGATCGACAGTCGGAAAATTAATGTAAATATAGTCAATGGATTTGATTTCCATTTGAAGAATATATAAATCCCAATATTTTCCTCATTTCAGTAGAAACTGGAAGTAAAGCCACGCAAGATTGTGCAGAAAATCAAGTCCTATCCAGAATCAATATTGAAAAATTTCATGCATATTTCACGAAGAAATTAATCAGGAAAAATTGATACTCGATGGTTTCTCAGAAAATATAATGTCTGTTGAAAAGCAATCAAAAGCTTGTTCCCGTTTGACAAGATTAAAATCGCATAGGTAGCTGCAGATTATTTTCAAAAAGAGAGGTTATAATTGTTCACTGAATCTGGACGTCTTCGATACAGCTTTATAACAGTCTCATGCTCCTTGAATTTTTTTTTAACCATTGAGAATATTTCAGATCGACTGGGTGATCCTTGTGAACATTTTTCTTGAAAAGCTGGTTTTGTTTCTGTAATTGTTTTTCCGGTGTTATATTGACAATAAAGGCTTTTCCCCATTCAGTATCCCATTGGTAGTTTAACTTATTTGCGCTTTTTATTAGAGTTATTAAAAAATACACTGCTGCCGTTTATTGACCTAAAACGTAGAGATTGCTTTGATAGCCTCAATAAAATATGATTATTGCAATCAAAGTGAACCGCGGTTTAAGTACTTTGTACATCCAGTTAATTGTAATAACTTCCATATAATTTAAGAAAAGATTTAATTATTTAATTTGCCTGCATGTATGCTTACGCACTAATTTTAACATTAAATTTTTACCGATACAAGTATAAAGAAGGCGGATTTTTTTCAAAATAATCAAAAACAATTCAATTTTAAATTTGTTTAAATTCTCGTATGTTATACCACAAGACGATCGAAAATTTTCGATTATACGAGACGTATTGCCTGAAACACCACGAGACCGAAGGTCGAGTGGTGTTTTGCAAAGGCAATACGTCGAAATAAGAGAAAATTATCCATTGTCGTGTGGTATACAGGAGACTATATCTTGAATAAAGAAAACAATAAATTTAAATAGAAAAGTTTCCTCCAAACGATCCATTTTGGATTTATTGAAGTCGATAACTGGAAACTGACATATATAAACAGAATTGTTGTTTTTTCTTTTGTCAAATTTCAAATTTGCTAAGCCTACACGATTTTAATTATGCTACTACATTTTACAAATGTTTATATAATCGATTATACAAAGGCTTATATAATCGATGTAACCATAGTTACTATATTTTAACTATTAGAAAAACCAGGCATACATTGATTTTTATAATTTAATGAGTGATATAGTCCCTGTTACTTTTAATTTGATTAACACAATGATTATTTTTTTAAAAGCTGTATGACTAATGTAAGCCCACTCCTTCTATAAAATATTTTGGACCAGTAAGATTCAGTTTTAGTAAATAAAGTAAATTTGGATTCTAATTAGCACCATTTATTTCATATTTTCAATTTGAAAGCAGTTATCTAATCTTATTTATTAAGTTGAACAGTTGGTATGCGTCGTGCGGTAAAGTAAATTATGCACTATAATTTCTGGAATCTTAATTTTAACTTATTGCATTTTTGTACGTAATATATACGATTATTTTTTCTCGATCGTTCTGTAATCAGATCAGATAAAAAGGAAGCTCATCAATTTTAACACCCATGAATCTCCATGAAAATCTCGTTAATTACGATCCTTAACCACATGATTCTAATGATATTTAAAATTTCGTAAGGGTAATCTAAAAAGTTCCTTTAGATCTCAAATCCAATAATCTCAAAAACCAAATTTAGGCAATACAAATCTAGTCAATTTCAAAAAAGTCGAATGAATCTCAGAATCCAAGAAAATAATTCGAATTGTCTGTATATGTCTATAGAAATATCATTCAAGTCAAAGTCACGCTATCTAATAACCATCAGTCAAAGCTCGAAAAATTTTTAAATGTTGACAATTTTGGATTGTCTGCAACATAGGTAACTCGCAATCAATCAACTCGGAAAGCCATTATAATAATAAATTTCAAATTTAATCTCCAAAGCTTCGAATATTTTGAAGATTGGTATACCAAAATATACCAACCTATACGCCAAGATATAGCAACATATCTGCCAAGCAAGTCAACAAGTCTCAAACAATTTTGGAACCTCGAAAAATATCGAGAGTTTGTTTTCAAAAAACTCATAATATCTGAAAGCCTGTAACATGCTACTCAAAATCAAGCCGTCCAATGCTTTATGCAAAAAATGAATTCCTCTATAGAATTTCTATCCTAATATATAAAATACTGAAAACCTTCCAATGTCTCGAAATAACAAGTTATTTAAAACAATTTAGGGCACACAGAAATGCACAAACACATAATTCGATCGAAATCAGACCGATCGGTACAAAGAAATACAGGTAACAATATCGTGCTAATGCGCACTAAAACAGTGCTAATAACGTATTATTTCTGCTAATTAATTTTAGAAGAAGGTATCGATGATCTCGAAACGCAAAAAATTCAAATTAACCTTTTTTTAATTTAAGTAGAAAATATTTTTTTGGAATCATCACATTTCAGAAATTTCAAAAAAAAAAAAAATCCAGAAAAATACTTTGTAAATGCAAATGAAAAAAGAGCATTTACATAACATGAAACATTTGCGGTACGTTTATCAGCAGACGCGATACGAATGATACAATTTCTTTGATCTGTGTCTGCACGGTTAACGAAGCATTTACCAATTTAACAAAAATTCGCAATCTGCTCAAATATGTTCGCCGATTCAATACCAACCCAACGAATTAAGCCAACAAAACTCAACTTGTAACATTTGCGGTGTATCTATCTGTAGAAGCATGTGTGCACGCACTTTGACAATTGTGTTCCTGGATTTTCGTTTTTCGGATTTCTTTCCTGAATTTTATGTTCTGATTTTTTTTTTTTGTGTTTTTTCGTTTACATAAATTAGATTTCGATTTCGAGATTGTGATTTCGATAAGACGTTTTGTCGAGATATTATACCCAACTATTATATTCTAGGATTCTTAAATTTATTAACATTTTAAATAAAACACTTGTTTAATATTTCGCAAATTTGAGATATAATTTATTCTCAATCGATTTCGACTTGCTAGGTCATCATCAGGAGTTAAACTAACAGTTACCTACAAAAATGGTGGTTTAAATTTAAAAGTACTAGTAACAAAAAACACACAAAGATTAACAATCATAAAAAAAAAAAAACAAAAAAAAATTTTAAAATACATATACATATATAACTAAAATTTTAACCATAAAAATAAACTAATACAAACCAAAAATATAAGCAAATTGAAGAAAAAAGGCATAACATCTATCATAAAATAATTTAGGGGTGCCGTGCGAGAAGAAATAAAAGAGAGAATAAAACAGAAATAAATGAGAATATTATTTTATGAAGGCCGTTATGAAACAACACAGGATCAGTGAGGGGTGAAAATCGAATTCTCTTTGTTCATTTAAGATATCTTGGTTAAAAAATATAGCTTTCCTAATTTCGTACGATTCTAGGGTATCTAAACGCCTACCTTTATTTTGTGTATGCAAAATATCTAAATTATTCATGGATGAGGAATGGTTTTGTTGGATTAAATGATTATGAAAAGAAGACTCTTTAAGCCCTAATTTTGTAAACACCTGACTTGGAAAGGATTTCTGTTTTTTCTATGTTATTAAAAATTAATTTCTTACTAGTGTTTCTATTATAAAAAGCAAACCTAATGTCATAAATCGGGATACAATGTTATTCAGTCTCTGGCTAGTTTTACCAACATAATCTAAACGACGCCAAGCCAGGGATGATGTGTTGTCCGTGGGGTAAATACTATTTAGCGTTTGTTTTTTTAATTTTTTGTTCAATAATTTAATTATGGTTTGTTCTGTATAACCGTTATTGGTGGCTATTTTCAGAATAAACCTCAATTCTTTATTATAATTTGTGTTCGTCAATGGGATGTTAATTAATCTGTCCAAAAATGAGTGGAAAGCTGACATTTTAATGTTATGAGGATGGTTAGATGAACTAGGGATGATGGCGTTCGCATACGTTGGTTTACGATATATGCTAAAATCTAAGGAAGAATTAGTTCGTGTTATCGTCATGTCCAAAAAATTAATTGAGTGGTTCGCTTCAATTTCAAGTGTAAAATCTATGCTGGGATATTGGGAATTCAACCAAGTACGAAAAGAATTAAGTAGTCTGTCAGTACCGTTCCAAAGATATAAAACGTCGTCAACATATCTGTACCAAAAAATAATATGTTTATAGTATGAATTGTTAGAAGAAAGAATTTTTTGTTCGAAAAAATTCATGAAGATCTCCGCTAACAAGGGTGATAAAGGAGATCCCATAGGCAAACCGTCTGAGAACTTATAAAATCTATTGTTATAACTAAAATAATTTTGTTTAATGCAAGTATCAAAAATAAATTTCAGTTCGTTACGTAGATGCAAATCTAAAACATCGCGGTCTAGGCAACTATTGACAACTTCTGTCAGAATATTAATCGGAATAGAAGTAAAAAGGCTAACTACATCAAAGGAAATTAATTTAGAATGTTTTCGAATGCTTACATTTTTAATTTTGTCAATTAGTTGTACAGAGTTCTTAACAGAAAAAGCAGAATTGAAGTTAGTATAAATGTTGAAAAAGTTAATGAAACCCCTGCATAGCTTGTAGGCAGGAGCATTACAGTAAGAAACTATTGGTCTAATCGGTATGCCTTCTTTATGAATTTTTGGTAATCCATATAGAATAGTAGCGGATGGGTTCACAACCGAAAATTTCCAACCATCGTTATCAAAAACTGTTTTACACTTATTAATACATTTATTGACCGATAGTTTAAAAGAAGAAGTTGGATCTTTTTTATGCTCTATTGCCTTGCTGACTGAAATAAAATCATAGATTTTACTTATATAGTCTGCCTTATTGAGGTTTGTAATTGTATTGCCTTTATCAGCCTTACAAGCTATCAAGTCAAAATCACACAACTTTTTCTTTATTGAACTTATGTTTTTTTTTTGTATAATTATTATTAGAAGAAGAAGAAGAAGAAAAACACTCACTCATACCTTTTTTAATCTGCAGTGCACATGTTGATTTAAGCTGGATCGATTCGTTGTATAAAGCTGACTCTGCGTCTGCTGCAAGATTCTCGTACGAATGCTGGTTGTTATTTACTGGTGAAGAATAGTTGATTCCTGTGCTCAAAAGCTCGATTTCTGAGTTGTTGAACGCAACACCAGATAAGTTTTTGAAACGTGGATGAAAATGAAAGTCATCTGTGGATCCTGCGTTATTGCTGTTTGGTGGTTGAACCTCAGGAAAATTTCGGTTGCGCAATTTAGCAATTTTTATCTTCTGTCTCACGTATTGGACGTGCGACAGCTGTTTCTTCACGCACATTCCTATCATAACTGATAAATTCAGCCGCGTGTAAGCGAGGTAGCTACTCAGTATGGACAACTTTCAGATGTAAAGATAAATTGTCTCTTGTAGAATATCATTTACGGAGGACATTATCTTTCCAACTACAGAGCGCTAGATGAATTGCTCTTCTTCCTTCAGTTGATGTGGTCTTAGATTTTATGTATGTGTAATCAGGTACAATTTTAAACTTTTTACACTGCCTATTAAACCAAATATGATTATTACTATAACTTATTTTAATAAATAGCCGTCGATATAAAACGGCGAGAGTGGCTAAATCGGCCAAATAAATATTGTTAATAAATTATATCTCAAATTTGCGAAATATTAAACAAGTGTTTTATTTAAAATGTTATTAAATTTGTTTCGTCAAGTGCCGACGGCAATAAGTGTTAACAATCTTAAATTTTTCGACATTCCTAGGATTATTCGAGCTTTTTAAAGATTTTCGAATTTATTCGAATTTTGTTAGCAATTTTCCGCACTTTGATTTGAGTTGTAAGAACTTGCAGAGTTACACATATAAATAATGGTGATATTTAAATGATTTTTTGAAATTATGGCAAAATTTCGATATTTATCCGTTTTCCTGTAGATTATTCCAAATTATTCAAGAATGTCCAGGTTATTTACTTTGTACATGACGGTGATTAGGACGCATAAGATTTCCTATGGTTACATACTTATGGATAATTTGATATTTGAGAACTTTCAAGAATATTCAAGATACTTTGAAAATTCGACATTTTTGGGATTATTTCGAAATTGTTGATATTTTTCAAATTATATTCGAAACTTGTGATGCTTTATCGATATATTTATAATAGTTGTCATAGCATAGAGTTGCAAGATGTTTCGTTTTATTTGATGCCATCCAAATGATCAATCACGTTCTGTTTGGCCGATGGAAACAAGTTTTGTAATTGGAGTTGAAAATCTTCGATACGTGAAAGCTCTTAGATAGACAGAATTTATGGAAAGGTGCACAAATTACCGAGAAAGTATAAATAAATTATCAAGATTAAAGCTCATTGAAAACCAATACTCTAATTTTTTCCCAAAATACCACCTATAAATAAAATTTGAAAGTCAAATGGTTTGGTTTGAAAAGCTCTTAAAACTAAAAGCTCTTAATAATTTACATTCAGAATAAATATTCTAAATATCCTTACCAAAATTCCGTCATCCCTTGTAATATCAAATTTCGAAGTTAAATGGTTGGTTTAAAAAGCTTCGATAAATGTAAGCTCTTAAAACTAAAGCTCTCCATAATTTTTTCAAATACCTAATATATGCTCATAAAAGATTTTATTAAAAAGCTGAAATTAATAAAAAGCCCAAGAATGTTAAGTACAAGCCCAAAAAGTATGAATTAATTGTAAAGCTTAAAGCTTATTGAGAACAAATATTCTAAATTTATTACCAAACACCACCTTCCTTTAAACTATTGTATCAAATTTCAGAATAAAAAGTAAATGATTTGGTTTGAAAAGCTTCGATTCGTGATAGCTCCTAAAACTGAAAGTTCAACATTTTTTGCAAATACATAATTTATGTTCATAAAACATTTTAACAAATACCTCAAATTATGAAAAGTCTCACAAATGTTAAGTACAACCCCAAAAAGCATAAAATAATTATCAAGCTTAAAGCTCATTAAAAACAAATATTCTATCAAGTTTTGTAGTAAAATGGTTTGGTTTGAAAACCTCTTAAAACTAAAAGTTTCCGGATTTTAGAGTGTTTATCATACCCCGGTTTCAATTCAGTTTTTCTACAAGATTTTAATTAATTTCAACTTTATTAAAAATTGTACCGTATTTGATTACTCGCGCGCCGATCACAGCTTATTAAATGATTTTTTTACTTAAGTGCATTGGGCTGATACTCTATCAAACATTGATACCAACAGTTCAATACCCAGGTCTCTGCGCAAACAGTTTTGCTATCTCAACCGTTTCTTGAATAACAATTACTTAATTGACATTGAAGCCGATTTGCAATGTAATCCGAAGAATTTCTAGAGATTTGTCAAATTTAAGAACCGTAAGAACGGCTTACTGAATACTTTAGCAGTGTTTTTGTTAAGGATAGCTCACACACTCATAAATTATATGACTCCAATAATTTAAAAATTGTTTTTTCAGAACTTGACCAGTCCTGGACAAGATGGCTTACAAGTGTCTCTATTGAAGCTGTGTGCAGTCGGCTTTGCCGCTCCTTTATGCCATTTATTTAATTTGAGCCACAGTCATGGCAAATTTCCGGATCTTTGGAAAATATCAAGTATATCATACTGATCCACAGTAACGGCCCCCGCAGTGATGTAACTAATTATCGTGTAAACTATTCATGTCAATGGTTAACAATGTGATTTACTTTCACTCTAAGCAACGTATTAGTACACGTCAGCATTGATTTTTTCCGGACCGGTCAACGGTCCCTAATTTAGCAGTATTTCGAAATAATTTAATTAACTATGTGGCATCGAACGTTCAAGTCGATGTGGTTTATACTGACTTCGCTAAAGCGTTCGATAAACTTAATCAAACGATTTTATTGAATAAGCTCAGTGAACTTGATTGCGACATTATTCCTTAAATTGGGTTATGTCTTATTTATCGTATCGAAAAATGTGTACCTCAAGGTAGTCACTTGGGTTCACTATTATTTTTATTGTTCATTAACAATGTTGTGGATTGTTTCAAATTCGCAGACTATTCCAGGTCAAATTCGCCAGTAGTTTTTGATTACTTTCTAAATGACATTATATTGGAGAGAGTTAATGTTTTTAGTGATTTGGGCGTTATCTTTAGCTGGGATTTAACGTTTAATTCTCACGTCGAGGCGGAAGCCTTTTCGGTGTTGGGATTTATTAAACGAAATTCTGTCACGTTTTAATATTTATGCTCCTCAACGAAACTTACGCCCCCGAGAACTTCTTCATATTCCAACTGCAAGTAGCAACTATAGCTTCCATGGTTCTTTAGCGATTTGATTTTAATATTTCCAGAGAGGAATTTAGAAAACGAGTTGCTAGGCTTCTGTTTTAAATGTTGTTTTAAAATATTTTGTGTTATTTGTTAGATCTGTTGATATTGGTTGGAAATAAATAAAACTAAAAATTTACTATCGATTTGGATGCCATCACCATTGTTCTTTAAGTAATTTTTAATTAGGAAGATGGTGAAAACTAAAGCATCGCGATCGATGTTAAATTTAATTTATGTAAATTATGTAATTCAAAATTGCTAAAATTTCAAAATATTTGGCGCCTGACTTGCTCTTGTGCCTTACATTTCTTCACATCATAATATACTCTTAATTTTAAATAAAAAGAAAGCACAACTTTTATATATTTGAAAGCTCCATTTGTAATTACGAGTTCGCACGGGGTCACATTAATAATTTCTAAAATATTTTAAATTTGACTTCTTTAAAAAGACATTTTATTTGACGATTTTTCGCTCAAAGGAAAGTGAACGCAAGCAAATCTTTTTCGCCTTAGCACAATTTATAAGACGTTATATACCGCAGAATGAAAGTTTGATAACGATTATTATCAAAGTTTGTCATATTTGTTGGTAATTTGGACGCGATAATATTCATATAGATAATAATCGAGATTTGCTTATTTCAAAAAGATAAAATTCGAAAGTACAATAGACGATCTCCCTTGCGTGTCAAAATAAATACGAGCGCTTAAACAAATTTAAATTAATTTCGCATTCAAAATCGAAAACGAAACAAACAAACCAAAACAGAAATGTTCATCTCTTCAATTAATTACGGGATAATCATTAAACTGTCGACATAAAAACTAATCCAAATCGAACACGACAACAAAAAGAAAAAAAAATAAATTTTATTGTACACCACACCTTTTCCATTGGGTATTAAGCCTCATTATTATTGAAATTTGAGAGCGTTCCGAAAATACAATAAAAAAAAAATGTATTCGTTATTTTATTTCTTTCCATTCAAACTTAATCTAAATTAAGTGGCAAATCATTAAAATCAGTTAAAATTTTGTTTATACCCATCAATCCACCCCCACTTTAGATCTACATTTTATAATATACTCGTAGTACGTGTTATATACACATACCAAGATGTGGCCCCAAACATAAAATTAACATTTCTCTTCTGTGTATACAGTTCACCTCGTTGCTCTTACAATATTTTCTTAAGTCATTTGAAAATATTCAAATAAAAATGTCGTCAGTTCACACAAAATTTTTTTTTTTTTTTTTTTAGTGAAATATAATCAATTCTTATGAACATACATATAAAACACCAACAACAAAACTCTAATTTACATTTGAATTAAAACAAGATTTTTGTCTTATTTATAAATCTTAAAGTATTTTTTTTTGTCATTTCAGTGAAATTTAATAAATAAATAAAAAAATTTGGAATAGCTAGAAAAAAAAAATTAATATTTGAATTTATTATAATTTAAATTTAATATTTACCCAGATTATTTGTTCCGGGCTCGAAATTGCAGATTGAAGGATTTATTAAAAAAAAAATAAAAATAATTCTTTGGACATTATCTAGTTTTGAAGTCAAGGATTTAAGAAATTCGATAATTGTTTAGGAAAATATTCGATTTATTAGCTATAATACGAGTACATGCGTACACCAATTTTACTTTATTCTCGGGTAGATACCAAGAATTTTGTTATTCTAATGTAGTAGACTTCTAGACGATAAAAATCACTTCTTGCGAACCGGTCGGCGGTCAAATCCATATAAACTTCATAAGCATAATATAAACAAAGTCCATTTCGTATTCAAGACGCACTTGAAAAAATTTCACCAAATTGAAACAAAAATGAAAAAAAAAAAAAAAATTAAATAAATAAATTATGCATGAGAGGGTTAACGTAATAATAACAATAACAGTTTCCGTTTCCGATTTATGATTGTATTTATACATTTTTTTGATTATGACAAAAAAAAAAGTCAGTTAGCTCGATCTTTTTTTGGTTTTTGTTTTAATATCAAGTTGCATTTCTTGATATGCGATGGAGTAGATGATGATGATCCCACACGTCTTTGAGACTCAGGTAAATTGTAAACAAAAATGTATATAGGTATGTACATATACATAATTTTTTTAAATAAAAACCGGTTTAAAATTTTGTTGTTGTGGTCAAACCAAACCAAAAAAAAAATTAAAAAAATTAAGAGATACCTCACCAGAAGACATGAGACATAAAACAGGCAATTAATTGTAACTTCTTACAACTTTTTTTTTTTTTTGTTTTGTTTTTGTTATTGATCGTATTTTGTTTATTTTGTTTTTTTAAGACAAAATATCGATATCACCTTAATTTTTCGGTTTAAATTTAAACACAACAATATAATGATGAGATCAATATACCCACCCCTCCACGTCGCTGTTGATTTGTTTGATTCGTATATTAAAACAAAAGCGACGACTTTCTTTACATAGGCTATAGAAAAGATATTTTTGACGATCCCACACGCACTATAATTTGCCTAATCGAGTAATTTCAATCCATATCACACAGACAACACGCATGTTAATACAAGAAGCGATCGTAGAACAGTGTATATGTACACAAATACAAACGGGAAGTACAATATTACGTGCAGTGAATACTTTAATTACATAAATTAATGTGGTTACCTATAGTCAATAATTTATTAGACGAAGTTCTTGAAAGTTGTATAAACAAAGAAAAATGTCTCGAGGAAAGTCATTTATACACTTAACACCGATCAGTTTGTTGAAATAATTACGGCGACATTTTTCTTGTTTAATATAAATACGAATAAAATGTGTACGATTTCCGGTTTGTAATGAATTTTGCAGGACTAATCAATCATTTTATGACCATCAGTCAGTAGCTATACAGATCGTTAAAATTTAGTTAACTTGCCTCTTATAAAACTACTGGATAAAACCATAGCGAACCAGAGCCTTAACCAGAAATATCTACTTAGTATTATAGTATAACTCAAACTGTCTTGTGAACTACGTAATTCAAAAATTTTGGCATCAACTTAAATTTTACCAAAAGCCATCACCGGTATACTCACTCTACACTTGGATGCGAAAAGCTTGCTATCCGTTTGTATACGCAGTAAAATTTGTGCAAGTACAATTTTGTAACCTGTTTCCAATTTATTCTGTGTTTTTATCTGATAAGAAAAAAATTAAATTGATCCTAAAAAAGTACACAGTTAATATAATTATTTAGATAAATCAATTAAAATCTGTATTTCGTTATATAAGAAATTACGAATAAATTCCAGCAAGGTAATTTTCGTGAAGCAAAATAGGAAAATAAATTCAAAAGATTATGTAAATTTTACCATGCGGTGGTAATGTTCAGCGCGAACACATAATTAAATTTAATTAAATACTGTCCAAGGGGCTAAACCCAATCAAAATCGTCATACTAAAGGTAGGTATTACATCAGTGGAATAATAACACATTATAAACCCATAAATTTTGACGTACCACAAAATATGTACGTAAATGTTTTTTTCCATTACTTATCTATATAATATTCATTAGTAGCATGTGAAGTGGCGCTTTTCTAACCATGAGTAAATTATTTTTCTACGAACATGTCGAAAATGATGCTACTGCGGCTATGGTTTTTGATTTAAAATAGTAATGTAAAAAAGGATGCTTTACATGAATTCGTGCTGCAATAATATTGTAAGACAATTTTTAAATTGTACTACGATTTAAAAAATTATTCCTTGACATTAAATAATATTTTTTTTTCATTGCCTTGGAGGCAATTATTTTTAATCTACAAGCGGGTCTTTAAAAAGATTTCGTTCTGTTGTTTAATTTTTCTTTCAATTAACAGAACAAACAGTAACGCATAAACTAAAGCAAATGTGTCAGAATATATCAAAATTACAACAGCACACTTTTCTGCAATTTCACTACTGTTCAAGCTCTGAAATATTCTTTTTCTACGAGAGTGCAGTATAAATGTGCTATTCCATGGGAAAATTTTACTGAATAGTAAAATTAAAGGAAGAAAAAAATTTATATTTGCTAGATGGTGGAATGAAACAAAAAACCGAATCAGTAAAAAAATATTTGTGTCTGTAGTTGTGACACTCCTATAAAAAGTATCAAATCGAGAACTTTTTATAGGAGTGACACTAATACACGTACATAAAATTTGCGTATGATGAAAAATAATTCTCGCACACACTAATAATTTTAGGAAGACGATTTTATGGTAGGATTTTTTTTTAATTTTTTATTCTGTGACGGAAATTGTTCGAAAAAATGAAATTCTGATATGAGTGCTAATAATATTTAGTTTTGTAAATAATTTTGAGACGAAAAAATAATCGAATAAGTACTAAATTACATACTATTAAAGTTAGCCAAAAGATTTCAGCCGAAAGATATAAAATGTCGGTAATGCAGATAGTGGCTTGGCCACTAAAAAAAACATAACAAAACAACCTAGAAACTGGTATTTTTATGAAGTGATTTTACTATTGGATAAAGTCTCATTTTGGTTTGTGACTGGTAAACAGTATAGGAATTATACTTTAAGTTTCATCAGAAAAGCTAAATAAAATTAAAAATGTTTTATAAATTGAACCTTTAAAGTGTCATGTCTGGAAAGTATTTCAATTAGTGTGCCATACCAATAATAATCCCTAGAAAAAATATCAGGACAATTTTCATGTGGGGAGCCCGAGAAAATTCATTTGAATGAAAAGCCCATATAAAATTTAAAAAATTTTATAAATTCAACCTTTAAAGTTTCATGTCTGGAAAGTATTTCAATTAGTGTGCCTTACCAACAATTATCCCTCGAAAAATTATCAGGGCAAGTTTTATGTGGGGAGCCCGGGAAAATTCGTTTGAATGAAAAGCCCATATAAAATCAAAAAATTTGTATAAATTGAACCTTTAAAGTGTTATGTCTGGAAAGTATTTCAATTAGTGTGCCTACCCAACAATTATACCTTGGAAAATTATCAGGGCTTTTTATTCAAATGAATTTTCTCGGGCTCCTCACATGAAAATTGTCCTGATATTTTTTCTACGGATAATTGTTGGTAGGGCACACTAATTGAAATACTTTCCAGACATGACATTTTAAAGGTTCAATTTATAAAAATTTTTTAATTTTATATTTAGCTTTTCTGATGAAACTTAAAGTATAATTCCTATACTGTTTACCAGTTACAAACCAAAATGAGACTTTATCCAATAGTAAAATCACTTCATGAAAATATCAGTTTCTAGGTTGTTTTGTTATTTTTTCATTTTATTTAAAATATGTTTCGGCTCAAATATGTCGGCTGGTAACTTTCGGCTGATATAGCCAAGACACTATCTGCATTACCGACATTTTATATCTTTTGACTGAAAACTGTCGGCTAAGTTTAACAAGATCTAAATTACTAAATACTTAATTTTTTTTAGCAATTATTGGTTATGTTTTTGTTTAGTGTCAAATTTCCCCTTAAAACTTTTGCTATATGCTTGTCTATTATATGGTGTTTGATTTTTATTTTCTCTTTTTGGCGTATTTTACTATTCAGTAAAATTTTCTCATGGAATAGCACCTTAACTTATGCTTTCGACGATGATTGTTGAATTTAAAATATATAAGGAAATGATGCATTGCACAAATCGTTTTACAATTTTCATTGCGCAACGATTTCTTAATTAAGATTGATTTTCGTGAGAAAATCTTACTGACTAGTATATATCTAGTATAAAAACAGAGGAGTTAAGACAATCAAAAATTCCATTAGAGTGACAAAGACAGTACTTTTTTTTTTTTTATATTTTGACAGATTTTTGTTAACCTAACCAATAAATTTCATAATTTTTCGCAATTCATTGAGTGTGTTTCATTTTTTTTGTATTTTCGATAAATTATTTATTGTTTGATTGATTGATTGATTGATATGAATGCACGGCCAAGCTTATGAAGCAAGAAATCCCGTGTTAGTGATGTGGTCATTAAACTGTCACACCAACTTTATAACACAGGTGAATGCTTTCCTTACTGAAGATACCTAAGCACCATTAGAACAAGGAGAGCACAACCACTCGCGATATCACATAAATGTGACAGCATCACGTCCACCCCTGGCCGGGTCCCACCGTGCACTCTTTCACACATAACAAAACCGAAGGATAGGATAGGATAGTTAGAAGTGACAGAATCGGCCCGGTTACAGACACCTAGGTATAGCCGATAGTTAGTAAATTGTTAGTAATTATATAGTAAAATAGTTAGCACAGGACAACACAATTTCTAAACTACAGCTAATTTACTACTTCTTGATCCTGGAGCGTTGATTCAAGCTAAAATTTAATTCTGAAACTCAGGATTAATTTAATCCCTATAATAATGATTAATTCTGGAACTATGATATATTCTGAAAATTGGATTATTTATTCACATATTAAGGAAGAGATCCCTTTAAATATTCTTTAAACTAAATTAATTAATATACATTAATGAACAAAACACAACATAATAAAAAGATTAGCACAAGACAGCACAATCTGCTAACTACATTATTAGATGATCATGTCTCTGGAATCCAGGGTCGGATATTCAGGACTCCCTAAATTTATAACAGGACTTAAAAAAATTATTAATAAATGTTGTAATTTCACCCCTGTCAGCTTGTCATTTATTTTCCTGCTAAAATATTTAAGAAAAATATAAAATAACACTTATTTCCTTTTTCATAGTCCTTTTATATTTAATTAATTAATTATTACGTACTGCAACAAGGATTAACATAAACATTAAAAACCATTTAAACATAAAATTTAACTTAAAACCAATCATCTATTTCCTACCGAACCGGAAAAAGAAAATACATAATTATAGATCCAATTATTTTATAAAATTTATATAAAATGATTTAAATGATAATGTTACAGCACCACAACACCTAGACTTATCAATAATTCAATTAGGTACTATAAGTATATGAAGAATCAACAAATATAATTAATATAAAAATTTCCAGGCGACTCTGAAAACTAAATTTAATTAATAAAACACCATAATATCAAATTTTATTACTTAAATGAATAATTATTATAACAGGATCTTCAGTATTCACGATCACATATCGTATACACTCATTTACACATACCAAAACCGATGAATAGAATATGATTATAAGTTGGGATTCCTAAGCGATTAATATATAGCAAATTATTAGTACAATAAATGATAAACAGGTTAGTACAAGATAGCCATTTTAACTACATGATTAGATGCTCGTTTCTCTGTAAACCAATGCCAGAACTCAGGATTCTTTAAATCTAAATCAGGACATCAACAATTATTATTATAATTATGTTTTAATTTACTAATCTTGTTGACATAATTAAGATAAACAAAAATCAAAATCTACGAAATGTATACTTATATACCCCATAAAACTTCGGCTCCGTTTATGGACATATTACCCTGCAAAATCAAGCATGCAAAGTAAGTAAAATAATAAATCAATGAAAGGAACCTGAAACGTTATTTTCTTAAAAATTTATCGGTGTACCATTTCAGTAAAATTGATGTTTGTATGTAAAAATTGCAACCTAAACTTCAAAAAATCCATTAAGTTAATTAATTAAGTTCAATACATTTAGCATAACAATTTGCCTTTACATAATTCCACGTTGTTCACATTCGTTTAATCAAAATTTGGCATGCATAAATAAATACGTCATTGTGTGTTGCAAACCAAATCTCAATTCAACTCAAAAATAATATTTCCAAATTAGTATTTATTTACATAATTAGTTAATTTATAAACTATTAATATTAATAAAAACTAACTAGACATAATTTAATGCAGTTTATAATACCCTGTAAGAAAATTAATCTTTAATCATAGCTAAATATGTATAATATTTTATACATATGTATTATATATTGCGGTTTCTGATGCGACTCAAATTTACTCAATTAGTCGAATACACTAAAATTTTCGTTGTGTTTGGTACAGATCATGTTTTATTAAGAACACTAAGTAGTTGTTTGATGGATACAAAAAACACAAGGAAAGAAAACAACACCAAAATATAGTGATGGGCTAAATCGATCTATTTTGTTGAAAAACATATGAGAAAATAAACAAAACAGAACGAAAAAGATCGATTTTGCACATCACTACCAAAATAAATAACAGATTCTTATATACTAAACCCCCAACACACATTGAAAGCAAATATTTCTACAATCTTCCATGTGCATAGTAGCATAGACACCTACATGTATCCAGACACAGTAATATTTTTGTCAATGTGTGTATTGAATTTTTTCTTTATTGAATTTGTTTAGTTTCTCTCTATATTTCGAAGTGGAACGTTGTGTTTTAAGGTAATGTCACTGGATTTATTTGAATTATTTAATGTTTTCAATTAATTATTTTAGTGTTGTGTTATTATAATATTACAGTTCGGCTTTTATAAACAAATTCCGTATTTAATGGAATACAATTAGAAAATATGCCTCGAAGATGTTGTGTTGATGGGTGCTTGAGTAATTCGACCCAAAATAAAGAAAACAATAGTGAGACAATTCCGACATTTTCTTTTCCTGTGGATTCAAATTTGAAATTTAAATGGATAGCAGCTATTAAAAAGCCAAATTGGGAGCCGTCGAAGTACTCGGCGATATGCGTACAACATTTTTTACCAGGTCAAGTGCAAAAAAATTTAATGCTGAGAAACGAAGATACAAATTACCCAATTTCACGATCAAAATTGTTAAATGGGAGCATTCCAACAGTTTTTCCCGGCCAACCTCATCAACACGAACCGCCAAACAAACGTAAGCCACCAGAAAAGCGACTAGAAGAAATCAATTGTAGAATTGAGAAAAATAATGAAGCTATTCTGCAAGCCGACATGATTAAGGGATATCAGGACGTTCTACAAAATTATAAAGAGAAAATGAACAAAAACATTTTAACAGAGTATAAGACTTTCGAACAAAAAGCTAGTTTGACTTTTTACATAGTTGATGGTGATTTACAAAAAGGATGTAATTTCAAAATAAGAATAGTGATTTGAAGGTCAATATTTTTACATATAGTGAGTTAGTAAGTAAGCAAGATTTAAATTGGATTCTTCCAAATACTTTAAAATTAACACTCTGGTCTCAATTGGAAAATCTGTTGGTAAGATATACAAATTTTGAAAATATTAATACTTCTAAAGATTGTAACACCCTGTTGGAAAATGCGCTTAACATAATGAATTTGGCTTTAGAAAACATCCCTGACGACTTTGAATTTTATAACGAGCTGAATTTTTTGACCGATCAAATAAAATTATTATTAATGAAAAGTAAAGTACCTAGATATTCCCAAAATACTATAATAGTTTCCCACCTTTTACATTCGCAGTCTAGTGCAGCCTACAATATTATACGGCAATATTTAACTCTACCACATCCGGAACATATTCGCCACATTTCCACATCTTTAAATGTTTCTCCTAACACAGAAATTTCCAATAATAATTACTTAAAAAACATTGTTTAAACTTTAACCGATAGGGAAAAGAAAGTAATTTTAATGATTGACGAAATTTACGTTAAATCCGGGATTGATTACAAAAGTGGTAGTGTAAAAGGTTTCGCAAACAATAATTCAGATTCTTTAGCTAAGACTGTTCAAACTTTTATGGTTAAATCTGCATTTGGAAATTTCAAGGAAGTTGTGAAATTGATACCCGTTAAAACTTGCACAGGGAAAGAACTGCATCAGCTAACCAAAAACATCTTGCAGTATTTATACAATATTGGTTTAGAAGTTTTTGTAATTATGACCGACAATAATAGTATAAATAGAACAATGTTTGAAATGTTTACTGGCAATAAAGATAGTTTCTCATTCCTCCATCCCTGCGATTCTGAACGTCTTGTATTTTGTTGTTATGATTCTGTCCATATTTTTAAAAATATACGCAATAATTGGTTAAATGTTAAAAATTTTGATTATTCATTTGTATACCCAGACTTCGAAACCCGAGAAATTAAATATGCTCGATTTTCCGATTTAAGAGAGCAATATATGAAAGAAATAAGCTTACCTGCTAAAACTGCTTTCAAATTGAACTTTAAATCTATGTATCCAAACAATTTAGAACGCCAAAAAGTTACACTTGTCGATAATGTATTTCACTGCAGCACAATTGCTGCCCTTCTACAAAATAACAAAAATGAAACAGCTGATTTCCTGGAAATAATTAGAAGATGGTGGGATATTTTAAACGTAAAATCGAAATTTAAAGGAACAGCGAAACGAAATGAATATTCCGAACCAATTACAAGCCCTGAAGACAGTAAAATAAAATTTTTAGAAAAAATCATAGAATGGCTTGAAGACTGGCATAACACAGAAAATAATAATGGTAGGTTGTCTCGTGAAACACACACTGCCATGGTTAAATCTACGAAAGCGTTAATAAAGATCTCAGAATACTCATTTAAACAGTTTGGTATAGCTTACATTCTTCTCGGTAAATTTCAATCTGATGACATCGAAAAAAGGTTTAGTAAATACAGATTTTTATCGGGACGGTGTTACAACGTTTCATTTCGAAATATTTCTGAATCCGAAAACCAATTGCGAATTAGGAAAATTTTTCGAAAATCAATTCCATTAAATCTTTTTAAAAATAACGAAAACCTTGAGTACGTAGATGACTCAAATCTGGTTTCAATGTCTGATTACACAAATGTATTAAACTCGGATTATTTAGCGAATCTGGAATTGGATGATATTTCGAATAATTACGTATGCGGTTATGCGGCACACTCAATTTGTAAGAAGATTTCATGTTCCGATTGCCAGTTTGTGTTCATTAAAGAAAAAGGGACTAAAATTCATGAGACTTATTTCGACTATATGCAAAGAGGTGGCTTGGTTCAACCAACTCAGGTGGTGCAACAGCTATTTTTCCATATGTGCGCAATTTTCCAAGAAATTATTCGTAATGGTGAAATGAAAACAAAATTTTTCTGCGAAACAAGTCAAAGAAAAATTTTACATTGCCTTACTTTAAATAGCGTTCAGCAAGAAAATTTTTATATCGACACCAATAGAGTTTGCAATTGCGGACAAACAAATATTAACATTTTCAAAATGTTATTATTTCCCATGGCAAACATTATATTGTTAAATTACTGCAAGGAAGTAAACCATAACTTTGCCAAAGTAAATTTTAATAAAAGAAAATTAAACAATTTTTTATAAATTTTCTTGATATGTGATAATATATACCTTTATAATTTTCTTTATAAGTAATTACCTAATGAAATATGTATTGTGATAAATTTTCGTTATTCCTACTTATTGTTTAAAAATGTTTTATTTAATTTTAATTTCATTAATATTAGTTATATATTAGTCAAAAATGAATTGAATTCCAAAATTTATGTTTTATTTATTTTATTATTTATGTATTATTAAATATTGTTGAATTATTAAAATTAAAAAAAAAATTGTAGTTTTATTTGCATTTCAATGAAAATCATCCAAAAAACAATTCCCATGCATTTTTTGTTAATTTGTGTCCGTTGTTCAATTTCATTCAATAGACCGTATATGTGTGTTAGTGCAACACATAATACTGTGTCTGGATACATGTAGGTGTCTATGATAGTAGTCTCTACTTATCATGTTTTCATTATATTATATACAGATAATACCCTTATAGCTACATACAAACATTCCTGGTTGGTCATTTTGTGGTGCTATATCACCTTTATATCACTAGTGGAGACTTTTTTTGTGTGATATAAAAAAATAGAGAAAGTCTACAAACACATCCCTGCAAAATGAATTTTTAGGGGAAAATGATGAATCAAAGTGATAAGTTGACGTTTCCACATAACCTCAAATGACATTATATGAAAATTTTATACGAAGTGCTATTTATGTGGTGATAAAGTAATTCTTTAATGCAAAGGTGTTTATTATTTAAATTTTTTTTTTGTTTTTTTTTTTTTTTTTTTTTTTTTAAATGTTGCCAATGGCTTTATTCTTGAATCTTTCTACATAAGAAACTCACAAGAAGTAATCAAATCTTAAGCTAAAAATTATTACATATTTTAAGTCTTAACCAATGTTAATACTTATTGTTAGGGCTCACAATTTAATTAATTTAGACTACACTTATATGTATATATCGAATTAAATTTACAGGTTCACAGGTTCATTAGTTCGAGTGGATCTGTTCTTCTCAGACGTCTAAATCGCGGCTGTTTTAGTATCTCCCTGGCCAATTCGTTGGGATGTGCTTCTAGTTTTGAATAATATTTCGAACTGAATTCTTTAATTGTTTCTTTAACGGTTTTAATCCCAAGGTCGTGATGTATATTACTATTTCGAATGTACCAAGGAGCATTGGTGATACTGCGAAGTATTTTCGCTTGGGTTCGTTGCAGGAGTTCTCTGTTTGAAGCGCTGGTGGATCCCCATAACTGAATACCATAAGTCCATATGGGTTTGATTATTGATTTGTACAGTAAAACTTTATTGGCTAATGACAACTGAGATTTTCTTCCCATCAGCCAATACATTTTGGAAAATGTAATTTTTATTTGGTTGCGCTTTGTTTCAATATGATTTTTCCACGTTAACCTTCTATCCAGATGCAAACCTAAGTATTTTACCTTCGTTTGTTGAGGAATATTTTTATCGTTTAATTTCACTGGTGGGCAGGTGCGTTTGTTTAGCGTGAATGTGACGTGAGTTGATTTGTTTTCGTTCACTTTTATTCGCCATGCCTTTAGCCAGTCCGCGACCTTGTTTAAATGATTCTGTAACTCCTTTGAGGCAATTTCTGGATTAGTGTGAGACACCAGGATGGCAGTGTCATCGGCAAATGTTGATATTATCACTTTGTTGGTTACAGGTATATCAGCTGTGTACAATAAGTATAATATTGGTCCTAGAACGCTACCTTGCGGGACACCTGCATTAATATCATTTAAGCAAGTAGTTGCACTGTTTTGTTTGACCATGTATTGCCTTTGGAGAAGATAGTTTCCCAGAACTGAGTGAAATTTTTTCGGTAGAAGCTCCTTAATTTTGTAAATTAGTCCATCGTGCCAAACTTTATCAAAAGCTTGGGCGATATCCAAAAAGGCAGCAGCACAATATTTCTTTTCCTCGAAGGTGATTTTGATTGCATTTACAATCCTGTGTACTTGCTCTGTAGTACCATGTTGGTTTCGGAACCCAAATTGATGGTCTGGAATAACGCGCCGTTCTTCTAATATTGGTTTCAATTTCTTTTGTAACATTTTTTCAAATAGCTTTGAGATTGTGGGCAGCATGCTTATGGGACGATATGATGAGATTTGCGTTTCTTTTTTCCCTGGCTTATGTATCATTGTGATCAAAGATATCTTCCATTTTTGAGGAATATAACTGGTTCGCATGACCGCGTTGAATACAAATGTTATTAGTTTTATGCATTTATCCGGCAATTCCCTTATCATTTTTCCAGTAATAAGATCATGTCCTGGTGCCTTTTTCGGGCTTATGCAAGTTTTAATTGTATTCTTAACTTTCTTCCAGTTATACTTTATAGGTTTGTAGGATAAACCATCATCCGTTGGCTGGGGTAGCACAAAATAATTATCTTCTTCGTGTGGGACGAATACTGTTGCTAGATGAGCAGCAAAAGCATTGGCTTTTTCTTCATCACTTCTCGCCCAATTTCCAGTTGGTAGTCTAATCGGTGGATTCGAATTTGTTGGCCTTTTTAAATTTTTTGTTGCCTTCCACAAGGAATAATCTGTCCTCTCGGTTGCCGAGAGATCACTTAAGTAGTTCTTTACGCGCTGGTTTTCTTCTTCGCTCAAAGCAAATCTTAGGGCCTTAATAGCTCGATTTAATTTCCACTTCAATAACGGTGATTTTGTTTGATGCCATTGACGGCGAATCTTTCGCTTTTCCTGGATTAGTTCCTGTATATTATGTGACAGTTTATTAACTTTTTCCGAACTACTTATGCCGGGTGTAGCCCTTTTAGCAGATAATGTCATGACATCTTTTAGATTTTCTGCCGCCGCATCAATATCAGCTGGTGTGATCAGAGGAATATTAAGTAGACACTTTTGTTCGACTAACCTCCTATATTGATCCCAATTAGTTTTTTTGTTTGTAAGACGGTTCGGTATTTCGTTCCTTAGGACATCAGTACTCAATGTTACTATTACCGGTGAGTGATCAGAAGACAGATCATAGCAATCAGTGGCCTTAGCATATGTACGTGGAATGCCCTTAGTTACACAAAAGTCAATTAGATCAGGAGTTTTCTTTTTATCCGTGGGCCAGTAAGTTGGGTTACCGGCAGATAAATAATCCAGGGACTGTTCCTCTATGGCATCATAAAGTTGTTTACCTTTCGGCGAAGTTAATCTGGAACCCCAATGAGTATGTTTAGCGTTGTAATCACCGCCCGCAAGAAATTTATTACCCAGCTGGCTGAAATAATCCAAGAACTGGAGTTTTTTTATAGCATGTTTTGGAGGGCAGTACACTGCTGATATGACGCAGTTTCCAGACCACTCCTGCAGACAAATGCTCGTTGATTGTATATGTTCTTTCTCATATTTTGTAAGTTCGTAATGTTTTAATCTTCGCTTAATCAATACAGCAGTGCCTCCATGTGCTTTACCATCTGGGTGCTTGGTGTCATAAATAGAGTACCCATTAATTTTGAAATAGCTATTTTTGGTGAAGCGTGTTTCTGATATTAACATTATGTCAATATTGTGTTCAGTGAGGAATGCATGTACCTCCGATTTATGTTGTGTTAGGCCGTTTGCATTCCATATGGCTATTTTGATGATGGTCATTTTTGGCTTTTTACGACTATCTGCATCAGCGTGCTCATATTCTGCATCATTAGATCCATGGTTCTCTCCATCATCGCCATGAAGCTTTGCATCATATTGGTCAATTTGTTTAAAGCTGTTGTGATGTTTCCCTCTTCATTATTTAAATAAAAAATGAATATCCAAAAGGCCATAGAAATGTTAATTATTGTTCACACCGTGTTCCTTCCAAAATCCACTTCTTTTAGATTCCTGGGCAAAATCAGTCTATTAATCTGCCGTTTAATTATCTCCTTACATTTTCGAATCGCATGAAACAGATTTATATGAACTTTTTATATGAACAACAGCTTTAGTTGCTAGCTTTAGACAGTCTTGTAATTGAAAATAGTGATTAATTTTATAAAACAGACAAATGTTTTGCTTGATAATATTTCACTTCAAATTCGAAAAACCTTTTGCATATGACTTTATATATTCAAAACCTAATCGTTATAAGTTGGGAAATAACTAATTTGCAATGAATATTAATTAAAGTTTATGTATATTATGCGGTGAATGTTTGACATTTATGTACAATACAATGTTTGAAGTACCTATATTACAATAAATTGGAACACGAAACATAAAATTAGCAATTATTACTATTAAGTGATCGCTCTTCCTGAGTGTGACAAATAAAAATGTGTTATTCAAATCCAATATTACTTCAATAGAAGGTTGAGGGGTTGATTGATTAATTTTCTTGTGATTTTCATTAGACCAATTATTCTGCAATCCAACCACGTAATGCAAAAGGTAATGTTTTATGAAGATTTTGGAGTATAAGTAAGGGTATACGGTTGCAAAAATAGGTATAAAATTGATCATTTTTAGATATTCATATAAATCCATCAGCAAAATGGTATTAAATTAATAGTTTCGTAATTTATTAATTTGTGTATATTTAGGGTTATAAATTTTATATGTACCTACTATCGTATAAATTTTTTATATAGCATTAGTATTAAACTAATAATAAACTATGTATAATATTTAATAACATTCATTTATAAGTTTGATATTGCGATATATTAATGAAATCAATACCAATGGCATATTAGCTCAATAAACATAATTCATTAAATGCTCTAATACGCAGTAATTATTAAATTAATCTAAATTTTGTATAAAATATTTAATTCTGATATTTATTAAATTGATAAATAATGTTATTAATTTAATAGATACCAATTTATCAATTGTATATTCGATACCTATTAAAATATTAGTAGGGATTAAAATTATTTTTCTTTAATTGGAATAAATAAAAAGCTCTAAATTTCATTTATCATACATATATTCTTTATTTCTCTTTCTAATCAAATTATAATAATTAAATTCAACAAACACACTAAATTTAATATTCTAAGTTAATTTTAGAATTTTTTTAAAATATAACATTTATTTGTCCTCCTTGAGGTTACTACTTCATAAGTATAAATACTTTCATCAACTTCTAAATATCAAAAATACTCAAATTTAAGTCTTTTAGGCTTACGTCTTCTTCTACCTCAAATGCGTGATGAAATTTATCAAAAGCTTTGGTAATGAATTTTTTACATAAAAGAAGGTACCGATTTCTAAATTTAATAATGTATTTGATTTGAAAAAAATAAGACACTGAATTATCAATCCAGGAAATAAATATTAATGGACGGTAATGAATAGAATTTTCAAAATACGGAACTATAAACAATGGTTCGTTTTCCAGATAATTTAAACAAGTCCACCCCGCTAAAATTTCGTGGAGTATATCTTTGGAAGGCTTACAAAGCTTGCCAATTTTTATCTCATGATCCAACGTAAAATTTTTCCAAGTGGTAACAAATCTTTTTTGTTGCCTTTGAGATAAGGTTTTAGGTAAATTTACAAAATTTTTCAGCCTAGTTGATAAATTTTTAAAATATTGATGTTTAAATTCATTACGCATTGTGGAATGATGTGGATAATGAGTGAGTAAATGATGTTTAGGGATTAGTTTAAGCTTAAATATATTCACAACAATTGACAAATGACTTTCAATTAAATTTTTCAGTTTGGCAATTACACTAAAATCAACAGTTTTTGAAAAAGCAATTTGCAAAATTTCGAGAATTGTTGTAAGCCCTTCCCACCTAATCATTGTTGATATGGTGATTAAATCACCAAAGATAAACGGTAAATGGATTGCTAAACACCAGCATTGAGAAGCTGAGAGTCCTAAAGAATCTTTGTTAATAGAAGACGTAGGTAATACTTTTCTGTACAGGTAACCGTAATTAAAAGAATGTATTCTGTCGTTTATATGTTGCATACTAATTATTTTTGAATCGGAAAAAAAATTAAATAAAGCCAAAATTATGAAAGGCACTACTCCTTCGAGTAAATCATGCATTGGATCTACAATACAATTATTTAAAATATCGTAGTTCGTTAGTTCGTTAAGAATAGATAAACTTTTGACACCTTTTTTTAAGCTTTTATCATCATTTAAAAAATTTGTGGTTAAACTAGTAAGATTCCGCATTTTTTCCACATTCTCAACATATGTGCTTTGTATTTCCAATTTATTTATTTCGCAGAATCGACCAAAATAATTTGCATTGAACCCCCCCCCCCCCCCCCCCAAATCCAAATAATTGATTTGCACCTAAATTGTCGCGCGTAAAACTAGTAATAGAAGCTAGAAGAACACCCTTATCAGTGGGAATGCCAACTGTCTCTAAAATTTTCAAATCGTCAACAAGCGGTTTAAGAATTTGATTGTAAGTAGTTGATTGCCTAATATCATTTGCATTAAATAATGCTGCTAAGTGGATATTTGCAGAACGTGATAAATAAATTGTGGGAAGATTTAAAATGGTAAAATAAATTGCACCAATTTTATGAATCGTTTTATGGCTTCCTAAAGGGTTGGTACATTCGAAATCGTCGTAAAAAAATTGTAACATTATATCATTAAAAATAGAACCACAACAAAATTTGGATTGTTTATTTGGAATACAAACATGTATATCGAAAAAGTACTTATTAAAATTCGTATTTTTAAATAAAGCTTTAAGGGCTTAATAAAGCTTTATTCTCAAGTAGTCAGAATATATGGCTTGAATGAAATCGAAACTATTTCTTAATATTTTATTCATTGTCGTATCAGGTAAATCTAAATTTTCTAAATTGAAAGCAAACATTGCTAAGCTTGTATTAAATTTAGAT
This sequence comes from Tipula vernalis, assembly GCA_958295665.1. Taxonomy (NCBI): domain Eukaryota; kingdom Metazoa; phylum Arthropoda; class Insecta; order Diptera; family Tipulidae; genus Tipula; species Tipula vernalis. The sequence goes on along the minus strand of OY282560.1, from coordinate 146,792,846 downwards.
ACAGAATTATTGTCTCGTTCATTAGTTGAGTTTAAATCAGGTTTGTATTTGTTAATAAATTCACTATCATTTTTATTATTTGCAAAACTAATTTCAAATTCCGATAAATTATTTATATTTTGTGCTTCTGAACAACGAGCACTAGAACTTTGTTGACCTGGTTTTCTAGCGATATTAGAACATTTCATAGCATGTTTTTTAAGACTTGAATATGTGTTAAATGTCGCTGAACAATCTTCATTGCAAACACAGCGCAAAACTAAGAACTTCGATTCTAACAACGAATGATCTAATTTTAAATGACTTATCAGTTTAGTAATAATATGCGTTTTTTTCTTACAGACGAAACATAAATAGTCGTTCATATTTAAATTCTTCTTATAGTTATGTTACATTAGATTAGATTTCATGTTTTATATATGTATATGTATGTACATACATAAATGTAAAAAAAGTAAAAATAATATCTTAAAAGTTAATAAAAATAAATTATAATAAAACTACGAAATTAATAGTTTATGTAGGGACTGATTTGAAATTATTTACCAGTATCGGCTGAAAATTTTATAAATTTCTCGTGCAGATCTTGGACAGTCACCGGCGTGTTAGTTAAAACTATTTTATATATATATTTTTGCAAAAAACACCAAAATAATCGTAAATTATTTTCATATTTAATGTCAAACAAGTAGTGCAACTTAAAAACAAGATCCACCGCGTCCACAAATCTTGATTCCCGAAGAGGTATTAAATTGCCATCTAATACAATGATGTATTGCTCTATATCAGCTTTGGTTTTCCCTATTGCAATTATGTAAGGGGCACGATCAACGGGCTGGCAAAGATATTCTTTGTTTGTCAATCCTGCCTGCAATAAAAATAATACAAAGTTAGTAATATCTCAAGAATGGGTCTTTAAAATGTCGTTAAGTTCTGAAAATATGGTAATTACATTTAATTTATTTAAAAATCTCACCGGTTTGTGTATAACAATTTTGTCAACTGCTTTTTCATCCGTCAACCGATTAAATTTCACTCGCCCAGCTGGAGAAGGTGGTAACAGCCTCAACAAATTTAAGAATGAGAGAGTCTGAGTATCCCAATCTAAAATACTTAAGATTTAGATTGTTCAATTCTTAAATTGATTACCGTACTTACCAATATTTCTGTCAATTTCAGTATACAGCACACTTTTTCCTGAGTTTTTTACAATAGAAAATATATTATACTGGTACCACTCCCATTCCATTGATAAAGTTGGTGATATTCCATGCCTCAACGTAAAATCATATACAATCTGTTAAGAGAAAGGTTTAATTATACACTTTATAGTGTCGATTTTTTTAATAATATCTGTATTTCATGACACCAACTGATTTAAATCTGATCAAGTTTTATGTGGGAAAGGACAATAAAATTTGTTTCAACATTGGTTTTGGATCATACATTTTGATATCAAACAAAATTAGTCCGCCTGCAGTATCGTTTTTGAAAACATGATATGATCCCGTAAAAGGTGAAGAAATGCAACTAATAATAATATCGATCACAACATTTCATAAAAATAGTAAAGGTCTCCTTCTGAATTTCTTTTTTTCGATATTCTAAAGTTGTTTGTAACTTTTCTTTGGCCAAAGGTATTTCTTCAGGAAGAGATGCAGACTTTAGTAAATGTAAATCTCTTAAAATTTTTTCCGGATCTATATTTTCTATTTCCATTGGCTCATCGGTTTCAGCTTCGAAATCCTGTTCTATTTTTCTTTTTTTCACCCTTTCGTTTTTCAATTTTGTATGCTAAAATCCACTGTTGGAAGAATTAATCAATAATTCCTAAAGAAAAATAACGTTAAAATAATATTAAAATATATAGCTCATAAATTTCATATACAGATTATAATACATATTATGCCGTTTTCGTTTCTCATGAATTCTAGGAAGTACAAAAATAATTTAAATGTTGTTTTAATACACAAGTACAGCCAACTTTAAGCTAATATAGTCACATGTATACCGTATTTCTGGGCAGTAAAATGTTTCTTTGCTTATTTAGTGATATCGAATGCCCAGCAGTTAGAAATAGGGAAAATATAACATTTAGTTATAATTTTATTAATTTTAGAATCATCATATGTATACAGAAGAATTTTTTTGTTTTGAAAATCGATTTCAGCAAATATATATTGTGAGGATACCGGTAGAGTTTTTGGTAGAATTGAAAACGACATTATATTTTGGTTCTGTATATTATATAACTAAAATTTAATATACACACTAATTTCAAACAAGGAAATAGTTTTATGCACGCTTCTGCTTCAGCGAATTGTTCTTCTTTTGTTGGCTTGAAACCAAAATTTTCATATATAAAAGCTGCTTAATTCGATACTACTTTCCTTCTAAACGCATCTTTTAAACAACCAGTTTTTTTGAAAATCTGACAACATTTTGGGGCCACCCGTTTTTCTACTAAGGTAAGTTTTATTTAATAGACTGCATTAAAAAATATTAGTTGTTATTAACACATCCAAATTGTACAAATTTAATTTTTACTTCTGACGTTACAATGAGGCTTAATCCAACAACAGCATTCGATCGTTTTAGTTCCCCTAATTCATTCGCCGTTTGTTGATATTCATTCGCTCTTTCTATATAGATTCATAATATCCAGTATTTAAATCTGCCAAATTATCAGCCGATGAATGCGTTTGCTTTTCCAAATCTTTTATTAATTTCGTTTTAATTTTTAAAACAAAACAAACACATTGATGAGTAATAAACTGTTCCATATACCGAACAAAAATATTTTCTTCAATAACAGCCCCATGGACAATGAGAAAGCAATCAAAATTTTCTATTTTTATATTGGTGTTTTGAAGTACTGTGTCGCAATATACGACACCCATTGTACCCGGTCATAAAAATATTATTATTTATTTAAGTAAATATAAAACCAATTTCATTTCAGTTTCTATAGCTAAAATTCTGAATTTTATCCTATTCCTGTAGGTTGTGAATTTGAATTTCTCTACCGTTTTAATTAAATGTATGTATATACATACATAGTTACTCAAATCATACCGTGTTAATCGAAACACAATTAAAATGGTCTAACCACCGGTAGCATATTAGATATTACATCAATTAATTAATATTCAACAAAAAATTAATAAAGTAAAAATTATACCCAAATTTTCAACCGTGATACTAAAACAGCGAAAATCACAATATAAAATTGTAGGAATTTCCAAAAATTAAAGGAAAGCCTTGTGCAACATCGTTACCCTATAGTTTCGATCAATTTTGATGTCTGTACATACATTACAAAAAATTCAGTTTTATATTTTAATTCTTTAATACACCAAAAATTATGGTGTAAAACTGAAACAGGTGATCGTTCTTACAAATATGATAATAAATGTTAATGTTATGCTTAAACAAGCAGTAGCAATTTAAAAGATGCATTGATAACAAATTCGACAAATATTGGATATGAAAAAAAATGAAAGAGCAGCAAAATTAGCGATATTTATACTTTCTAAAATATTTATATAATAAAGAAGACAAATTATGCAGATGAATGTAAAAAAGTAGAAATGAGATCGTGGGAAAACTACGATTCTGAATCACCAAACAACATTTTAAACCAAATTTATTGGAATAATTTAGTCGTACAGTTAAAAAGCTGTGTGATTCTACTGACGCCGCTGCGGAATTACCCTAGTTTATTTTTTCCGCGTTTTAGGAAATTAATGCGTCGGAGTATAATATCTCTAAGCCTTTCAGTATTGAATATAGAAAATATTAAAACAAGCCCAAACAATATAAATTACGATACCCTATAGAGTATGGTTCAGAAGAGAACCACATTTTTTTTATGGTTTTTTAACTGACTTGGAAGTTGTTTCTGTATTTGGTAAACTAACAAAAACTCATCAATTCTTTTAATCGTGGTAAGAAAGCCGATTATGTTAAAATGTGGCGTTTTCCCGTATGTTCAGTTTTTGGTTAAAATTAGACATATAAAAAAAACTAACTACACGGAATTGGCCACCCACGTGAATTGATTATTAAGGCCCAGATCCAGAACAATAAAACAAAACCACAAGAAATATTAGGCTTATTTTTAGCGAAACAAATATCAGTGCTTATTGCAATTCTACATAGTTATTGGGTCGGACGATCGAAATTCAACAGTTTGACTGTATAGATAAGTTGGTAAATTGTCTTTGATTTCCTCGCGTAGTCGCTGCCGATAACGTAACTTGCGGGATAGCGATGTTTTTTCAATTTCGTCTACATCTGGTACGCCGTCTACGTGAATTTCTTTCAAAAACATGTCTGGGCTTATGACACAAATGTTGTTTTTATCTTCCGGTGAATAGGTGATGGGACGAGCATTAATGACCGATCCGTATTCGCAGAGTGTGGTGTTCAATTCCTCGTAACTGAGACTTGTAATGCCAAGGGTTCTTTTCAGAAGATCTTTTACAAGGCGTACCATTCTCTCCCACCACCCACCCCACCATGCGGCGGGTGGAGGATTAAAAACCCATTCAATTTTTTCGGTCGCACAATAACTCGAAATTTTCTCGCAATTGACGTGTTGCAGTAAACGGTTAGCTTTGACAAAATTGGTACCGTTATTGCTGTAAATGTAGCTCGGTCTTCCTCTACGATGTATAAATCTGCGCAAAGCTTCGAGAAATCCGTCAGCTGTCAATGTCGTAACTAGCTCAAGATGAATGGCACGGTATACTGCGCAGGTAAATAAATAGATGTAGCACTTTTGACCTTCTCGTAGAAAGAGAGGCCCTGCGTAGTCTACTCCCGTGATTTCAAAAACTTTTGCATCTCTGACTCTCCTCGCGGGCAAACTCGTAGGCGGTGCTTTTAATGTTTTTCCTGCAAAACGGCGACAGGTAACACACTTTTGTATGACATTTTTTACAACACGCCGACTTGAAGTAATCCAAAAATTTTCTCTCAAAATTTTTAACATTGTATTGATGCCCGTGTGATTATTTTTCAGATGTGTATGCGTAATAAGCAGTTTGACCAATTCATGATTATGGCTTAAAACTATCGGAAATCTGAAGCCAAAACTATCATCGCGATTTGAAACCAGTGATTTCGTTCTGATTAATCCGGTGCTTCCTTCTTTATAGGGTCTTTCGAGGGTCTTTAATCTTGAATCGTTTATTCCTTCAAAGGCCTCGTCTTGGCTGATTTTCAAAATTCGCGATTCTGCATCAATAAATTCTCTCGCGCTGATGCATGCCTTTTGGCGGCATTCTGGATTTACTTTGCAATTTCGCGCAAATCGAAAAATCCAAGCAATCATTCGGACGGTTTTTAAATAATTTGACATTCTGAGCAAATACCACGGTGGATAGATTCTCTGATAATCACATTAGCACAACTGAGTACCGTAGCCTCATGAATGAAACTTTCGGGCGTAGTTTTCTCTGCGTTTTTCTTCAACTCTGCGTTAACTTCGTCCTCGTTAATCTCAAAACGATCAGCTGGCCAGTGATCAGGATAATCTTTTAGCCAGTCTGGTCCCTCCCACCATCTGGAATTTATGAGCTGTCTGGTTGTACACCCTCGTGACGAACAAAACGTTTCGTAATTTTTTCTGGTCGTTTTTCCGTTATTGTTGTATTAAGTCCCAATGTATCTTTGTCCTTGTTCCAAATCACTCCGAGTACGGCACTGTTGTCAGATTGTCCATTATCGTGCGTCATCTCCCACCCTAGGAGGTCAAAACAGGCTTCTTTCATGATCCGTGTAGTTTCGTCTTGCTAATACTGGGCCTCCATTTCCGATTTCACGCTAGTGACACAATTATCAACGTAGAATGAGTCGCGTATTTCCTCTATCAACTCTGATTCTTCAATGTTCGTGGATTTTTGAACTATTTTTTCCAAATGACAATCGATTATTGCTCCTAGCAGAAATGGGCTACAGGTCAACCCGAAAATAACGCGACGGTGTTGAAATGTAATAATTTTTCTTGATTCTGTCTTGCTCCACCAAAAAAATTTCAAAAATTGTCTATCCGAAGGCGCAATGTTTAATTGTAAAAGTGCTTTTGCAATGTCAGCAACTATTCCAATTTCATGATTCCTGAATCTCAACAAAATATTAGGGATCATTTCTATTAGGTTTGGACCAGTTTCAAGGCATTTGTTGAGTGAAACTTCGTCTTTTATTTTCGCGGAAGCATCGAATACTGGTCGGACCGGTGTGGTGCTACTAATTTTTAGAACATGACGATGTAGCAAATAATAATCATGCTCTGATAACTGATCACTGGGCACTTCTTCGATAATGCAGTCTTTTTCCCAAAGTGTCAATAAATCGTCGTACTTCTCAAACAAGTATTCATTTTTCAATTTATTCCATATTTATTTCCACTATACAACGATTATTTGCGAGTGGGGGGTGCTTCTCCTTCCAGGGAAGCCGCACTTCGTAGCGCCCTTCTTGAGTGACCCGAGTGGTGGATACAAAATTTGCCTTTGCTTGAGTGAGATAATTTTCCTTTGAAACTCTCTCAGCTGGATCTGTAATTCCCAGCGCATCAAGTCTCCATAAATCCGTAATATCTGCTTCTCTAGCAAACATCGAAATAATTGTGAGAGCAGCATCTTGACGTTCCGAAAAATTTGTTGAATTTTTCCCTATTATAGTCCAGCCAAGGAGAGTTTCCACCGCGGTCTCACCAGTGGGAATTTGTACAATTTTACCTGTGTACAGTCGCCCGACCACATCCACTCCTATCAATACAGCTATAGGTTCGGTGTCATTGCCAATGTCGGATAAGTAGATTCCTTTACTTTTCAGCTCGTTCAAACGTGTGCTGTTTTCATATGCCGCAATATTTTGACAAATGATCTCCTCGTGAAATGCCGAAAAAATACAATTGAAAGTACCATCAAGTTTACTTAGTGTGATGCGTGAAACTTGGTTTTGTCGGGGTTCTGACATCCCCCCCACCAAACAATAAATGCACCATCTTCTTTTCACCGATATTTTCGAAACCTAATTTTTCGGCAAAACTGGCTAACACGTACGATTTATGCGACCCGGTATCAATGACCGCGCGAACAACTCGTTCCCTCGTTGGCCATTTCAACTTGACGCGGAGCGTCTGGAAATAAACTTGTGGATCTTGGAAGGTTACGTTGGCGAGAGCGAGATTTTTTGTCATTGTCTGGATTTCACCCACGGTCTGATCGCTATCATTTTTGGTCACTTCCCGACACATCAACACAGCATGTTTTTTATCACACCAGGCACACTTTATTCTAGAACGACACTTATTGTAGCTGTGGTTCAATTTCAAACACGCAAAACACGCTTTTTTGTCTTTCACAATATCTTGTCTCGCACTCAAACTCAATTTTTTTGCTTTTTCACACGAATCGCTGTCGTGACTCTCCCCGCAAAAAATACACTTACTCGGAATTTTGTTTGTTTCGTTCGATGTAAACAAAGCAGCCGCGGTTGGTATTGAAGTTTCTGTCACACTTCTGTTTTTCTTCGTACTTTTGTTGTTGCTGTGACTTGGTTTTTGCTCATCGAATCCGTTTATCGCTATTGAAATTCTCTCTTCGTTTTGCACTTCTGATTCCAAGAATTTCATCAAAACTTTCAATCGATCTTGGGCATTATCAACTCTAGTATTTTGGCGTTGCCAGGCACGCAAAATCTCTTCGGGTAGAGAGGATTCGACGAGAGGAAATAACATTGCGGCGCACATTTCCGTGGTGACGCCTAATGATTCAAGAGCTCTCAAATGCGTTTCCAACTTATCGTAAATCTGTGTTAAAATACCTTTCGACTTGCTGAGCACGAGTTTCAATGATTCCCGGACGTAAATTTCTACTAGAAATTCGTCCCGTCCGAATCTATGTTCCAAACTTTCAACTGCTTTCGTGTATTTTGCCCCCGTCGGCGGGCAACTGTTCACAACTTCGCTCGCTCTTGATTCCTCACACATCGATTGGATTAAATATTGGAACTTATCTTCGGTTCGGATTAGGGGGTCTTCGTGCATTTTCTCAAACATGCTCCAAAACTGCAACCAATCTTTTGGATCGCCGTTGAAACGCTTCAGCTCGAGTTTTGGTAGTCTAAATTTTCGCGAATTTTTTTGTGGAACGTTCACTGTCGAATTATTTCCACCATTTTCTTCGGTTACCGGTGTGGAAAATCGATTGAATGCAGCTTTTGCCACTTGAAAACTACTTTTATATTCATCAGCACTTATATCTTCTGTCTCAAAATCCGCTTCAGTGCTATCCATTTAGTAGGTGATATTGACCGGGTTCAGATTGCCGTAATTGCTCCTCCAGAAAACTCTACCAAGATACCCGGCAATTTATATATTTGCCGTAGTGGTCCTAAATAGTATTTCAAAAGTTATAAAACCATGAAATACATAACTTGTAAATACTTTACTGTGTTGCAATGTGGATATGAAAATTTTATTTGCCGATGCATCATATTCGGGATCGGTTCATGATTTGGCTATTTGGAAAACGTCTAAATTACAGATCTATTTTTTAAATAAATACTCCTCAGTTTCAGCTCAATCAGAATTTATTATTGGTAAAATGTACATATAATTTTGAAATTTATTATAACTGTGACTTATTAAATTCTTATGTGATTCGGAATTTTTTTGACTCCTTAGGCTCATTTGGTTAGTGAGGCGGAAGTACGGTTCATTATAAAATTCGTTTACTCATCAAAAAAATCAGCTCTTATAATATATGCTGTCCTCACGTTGCACAATATATTTTTAAATGGCACAGCCATAAAGCCAGACGATTTAGCCGAAAATGGTCAATCTGCTTCAGCCACAGACAACTCCTCATTAAGGCAAGAATGGCGTAACCTAGTGTGTCAAATATACTGCTTATTGAACTGATTATCAGTACATATAAAAACTCAATAATTTTAAAATTCAGTCTTGTTATTAAACACACAAAAAAACAAAAAATTAAAAATAATTTCAATTCATCAAATCACTCGGATAATCATAGTTCATCAGTTGTAATCTGACTCGGTTTCACTAATTTGTATTTTCGGACATAATTTTTAAGAATTTGCAAATTTCCTTAAACGAACCACTAATTTCTACCAAAATTTCTTGCTTAGCGTTCTAGGCAAATTGATAGAACAGGTAATTAGTAAAAATACTTAAAAAATTACAAAGAAATTTACTCCCTGGGCTAAGTCTTGTAGCGTGCCAAAATTAATACAACTAATTAAATATTGAAATAACTAAAATTCCAAAAAAATTTAATTTAATCACCAAAGAGAACAAAAATTATGAATATAAATACAAAGAAAATAAAAATAAAGAAATAAAAAAAAATGAAAAATTAAGATATGTAATTAATTTAAAAATAAAACTTAAAGAATGATTTTTATGTTACAATTTTTAGAAAGGATTACATCCACAGTAAATGTCGCATTTATCACACCCGCTTACGTCATTTCTTCTATGTTTTCAGCTAAGAAAAAAAAAACACCATCAGTAATCAAGTTAATTTTAGTTGGTTTCCAAAACAATTGGAGTAACTAAATATTCAAGAAGACTACGATCAATTCAATTGGAAAGCCTGTTTTGCCTTATTCTAACTTCAGATATCGATTTTATTTAAACAAAACAAATATCTTTATGTTGGGCGCCAGATATCTTAATGTAGCACGTTTTCCCGGCAAAGCTCAGTCCGTAATCCACTCCACGGAATTGAAGGAAAGAGGTCTTTCCAAGAGCATAAATAAAAAAAAACCACGTAGGTAAGCCAACCTATGCTCACCAGTGACTAGTCTCCATACCCATTTTCATTCTTCGCCATTTTCTCATTAAAAAAAAACCATGTGGTTATGGGTTGTATTTTTGCAAATCATTTGCAAATTTTCTCGAAATATTGTATTTGCTTCAGCATATATGTACGTAAGTACTCAAAACCAATCATTTGCCGCAATACATATTAATGCGTCGCTAATAATTGGTATCCATACAAAATAATATGTGGCTACGACGGTGGTCCAAAAACAACAGAACGACCATCCATCATTTATTTAATTCAAAATATACTTAATACTAATACATTAATAGGAGTAATATAATACTAAGGAGAGCGAGAAATTACAATTCATATTTAGATATTAATTTGAAATTAAGTACAGGTGTAGGCATTAATGTCGACATACATATCATTTTCCTCCACTTTTAAAAAATATTTTAAATCTCAATAAATTACAATTTACAATATAACCCAATCTTATAAATTTATAACCCATTCCCCAAATTTTTTTTTTTTTTTTTATAATTTATTCCAAAATTTAATAAGTTTAAATTTAAAATAATTTATTTACTTGTTAAACAGAATATGTTAATCTATCAGGTGGTCTTCGAGTCTTAGTGGATCTTCTAAGTGCAGGAACAGGTGAATTAGTAGTATTCATATCCAAAGCGGTATTTGGAATGGTTGAGTTGTACTCTTGCGGAAGCAAAACGCGATTTCCGGGATGAAGAGCATCTTCTAAATTACTAGATTTCAAATGATCTGAATGAATTAACCGCACTCGATTATTAACGTTAACCAAATAAGTGATAGGACCAGTAACTTCTAAAATTCGACCAGGTACCCATTTAGTTGAATATTTGCCTGTGCTTCTACACAAAACTTTATCTCCTTCATTAAATTTATGAATTAGTTTCTTAGTTTTGTTTTTAATTTTAATTTTAATCTTTTTCCTTTACGAATTTTTTAGCTGTAGGTTTTAGTAAATCCAATTTCGTTCTAATGTTTGATTTAAAAATTAAATCGTTTGGGGTTTTCCCGTTTACTGAGGTTGGCGTATTTCTATATGTGGTCAAGAAATTTAAAAGTACATCCTGCTTGTTTAGTTTATTGTCTTTAAAAATTTTCATCAAATAGTTTTTTGCAGTTTGAACCCTTCTTTCCGCCAATCCATTAGACTGTGGATGGTAAGGTGGACTTTTTGTAGCTTTTATACCATTTAGAGCAAGAAAATTTTTAAACTCTTCTGATCCGAAAGGGGGTCCTTTATCAGACACCACTTCGACCGGCAAACCAAAAACAGATACAAATGATTTTATTTTGTTAATCACCGATGTAGCTTTGGTATCCTTCAATAACCATATGGCCATATATCGAGAATAGCTATCTACTAAAATAAAATATGTTGATTCAAACAAATGAAAAAAATCTACATGTACTCTCTCGAACTCAAAATTTGTTTCTGGCCAGGCAATCGTCTGAGATGATTTTGAATTTGCATTTAAAGCACAAATTTCACAATTGGACGTTATTTTTTCTATCTCTGAATCTAGATAAGGCCACCAGAAATATGATCTGGACAACATTTTCATTCGCACAATACCAGTGTGACTCTCATGTAGAAGAGCAAGCAGCTTCTGTTGCAATTCCCGAGGCACGACTATCCTACAACCTCGCATTAAACAACCATCCTCTATTACGATTTCATTTCGTACCGCAAAATATGGTTTTATATGAATATCTTTCACAAAATTTGGCCACCCTTCAGAACAGTACTTGTAAATTTCAGATAAAACCGGATCTTTCATAGTGGCGATCGCGACATCGTTAAACTTGAGTGGGTAAGATAAATAAGACAAATTTTTTACACAAAAATTTTCTTCACCCTCTAAAGCTGACGTTTGCTGAAGAGAAAGGCGTGAAAGCGCATCGGCATTACCCATATCAGCACCTTTTCGATAAAATATTTTGAATTTATAACCCGAAATAAAAATGGCCCATCTTTGAAGCCGGTGACTTGCGAGTACGGGGAGACCTTTTTCCGGATTAAAAAGCATTTTTAAAGGCTGATGGTCTGTGACTAGCCGTTTGATGGCAAACACAATTGCTAATGCCTCACGTTGTATTTGTGCATATTTTTTTTTCTGAAGGTGACAATGTTGAGGAGGCAAAACATACTGGCCTCTCTTCATTATCTATCACATGTGACAGTACTGCTCCCAATCCATAAGCACTCGCATCGCAAGTCACAATTATAGGTTTGTTTTGGTCAAAATAAGTTAATAAATTATTTGACGTCAATAATTTCTTACATTTTTGAAACGTTTCATCACACTCTTTGGACCAAATGAATTGGGAATCTTTCTTTAAAAGATTATATAAAATATGAAGCTCATGTGATTTGTTCGGTATGAACTTCGAATAAAAACTAACTAGTCCGAGAAATGACTTGAGCTCCGTGATATTTCGGGGCTGTGGAGCGTTTACGACTGCCGATATTTTATTTGGATCAATTATTCAGTTTTTACGCTACCATAGACTAATTTTTACATTTTGCTTGTTTACAAAAAAAAAAAAAACAGTCCACCTCGATTTTCATGCTGTTTCGGTTTATATTACCCATCAGGAAATCCAAAAATGCCGGAAGTATTCCCTCTCTCCGACTTTAATTTTTCGATCACTGCGCCTGTGGTGACCAAAGTGTCCGAACACTTTTTGACAAAATAAATTATTTAAAGCAGTTTGATTCCGATTGTTCAGCTGATAAGCTCGATAAGACAAAAAAACATATAATCATTTTGTCTTTTATTAATAATTAAGTAATATAGATAAATTTAAATATTATATTCTTGATGTAGTTTAATATTTGTATTTAAATTAAAAGTGCTGTGCCAATAAACCTCTAATAACCATTTATAAAAATTTGTAATTTATTTGTGCAATAATAAAATTTAAGAACTGTTGTTTAATTTAATAGTGTCTACATTCAAATTAAACCCCGTACAACTATACACCCTCCAAGTCACTGAACACTCTACAATCACTAACCTACTCTGACTTACACAATTAGGTTGGCTACCAATTAGTTTATTTTTTTTATAATAAAAAAAAATAATTATCGAAATTAATTACCAAAAAATTTGACAATGGTTGAGGACTCGGCTTACTCAACTTCCATCTATTCCCTAGTAAACGACAGCCCGAGATGTTTTCACCTCACAACCTTCTTCCAGTCGGCTTTATTTTTAATTGGCCTCTTTGCACCGTTCAGTAAAACGGTATTTGCTTTCCACAAAAAATCGATTGATTTATCGCTGGGTTTTTTTTTGTGTGGAACGTCTCGCTTGCCTTCATAAAGCCAATGTAATTTTTTTTTTGTTTGCATATCGAACAAAAAAATCGATTTCGAACCATCGATAATAAAAATAGAATATTAGAATCTCGCTACTACATATATTGAATAGCAAAATAAAAGAATTTTCTATTTTTGATTTCTTCTATTTGATCGAAGAAAGTTTTTCAGGAATAATAGAAAATTTCATTGAATCGACGCCAACATGTTGGTTAAACGACAGTTGAGAATCAAAATTAATTCCTAAGTCAGTAACATCAACGACTCTATAGGGCGAAAAATACAAAGAATTTTTATTCCTATAAGCCATGACTTTGTGTTTGTTGACATTTAAATTACGCATATAATTATCACACCATTTTTGCAGATTATCTAAATCTTGTTGAAAGTTTCGAAAATCATTGCAAAAATTAAATATTTTAATGATATATCGTTTATACAAAGAATGTACAATAAAGGTACAATATGCAATCCTTTGGGGTCTCCAGAATGGACAAGGGCTATTGATGACTCACATACTGAACACTCTGTTACAAGTAAGATGCAATCCATAAAATTAAACTAGAATTTATTGGAATGTTGAATTGAATCAAATGACTTACTGAAATCAGTGGCAAATAGATAGTCTATAGAAAGAGAATAGATAGTCTATAATTCTTTAAATCCGAACGTGAACTGAACTTATGGATCGGCGTAATATGTGAAATCTTCTACTTATTAGGGAAATTCTGGAGCTTAACACTTAACGGACGGGATATTATGTCATTACAATAGTCGTCCGTGAACTGTTAAGATACACTTATTAAATAAGAATGATAACGGGTATACCAATAGCGAACTAAAGTTTTTTAAAAAGCTTGTGGGTATTCCGTCAGGATCACAGCCATCTTTAAAGCATTCCAAAGCAAAAATAATATCATCCGGCGAGACTGTCGGCAATTCAATATTTCGATAACTGTTGTTGTTATCCATAAAATTTATTTGTTTAACACTGTCATCGAATTTATTAATATTGATTCCGCGTCAGTTGTAATATTTACTTATCCACTATCTCTAATCAAGTCAACTCCAGGAAGATTAAAATTTATCGTCGATCTTTAATGTTATGTCCCTTCAGTCGCACCACAATTTATATTTTCTAATAGGTGATGGAATATAAATTCCAAAAAGAAATATTTTTTGCTATTTATTGTTTATTTGATACACAAGAGTTCCATATTGTCGAGCTGGTATCGAGTAATTGACTTTGTAATGTACTGCTCCAGATCCTTTACGACTGTTTAATACAAATTTGCTACAATATGAATTTGAAATTGTAAACTGCATTAACCATTTTTCAAATAATGTACAAACAGGAGAACGATTAACGATGCTATATACGAATCTATGACTTAAAGTAAATTATGGTCTTTACTAGTACCAATACCAATAATTTGCTCATTTTCTTGTCTAGCGTGTTTCTCTGTTTCGATATTTTAATTATAATTACTTGCCTAAGTAAATTATCATTATTTTCCAAAATTTGAGTTCACAAATCTTCCGGTTTTTGATTAACAAAAGCTACAATTATTGATGATTGTTGCTGAACACTGTTTGCCTGGCCTCTATCTGGATTACCTTGATAGGTAAAAATGTTGGAAGCGGTTCTTGCAATTGAGCAACAATTACAATGAAATTTCAGTACACAAAACCTTTAACAAGTATTCGTTCTAGCTTTAGCTACAAAGCTACCTTACAATTACCACTGCAGTAATATATAACTTAAAATTTGTCTATTATAATGACGATTGTGTTTAAAATTTGTTATTAAGTACGAAGGTACAAGTATGGATCTTTTGCGTCGCGGAATATTGTTGACAAAATAATTGTTGATGGGCATGACGAATAAATTTTAAATGTAAAAATTCTGATGTCTAGTTTTGTTAAAATATTAAATATTTGTTGTTATAAATTTTAATTAATTTATGTAACTCAAATCAAAAATGGAAATTCACTGTGCCAAAGAAAGAACGCAACAGGAAATTTTTTGGACTAGACTAATTTCTATATATGACAAGTAGATGTTTACAAACGGAGCAGCGAACCATGCTGTTTAGAGGGTCGAGTGAGTTGATGTTCATAGAATTAATATCCGCGTGCCATATTTCCATATTTTTAATGATTCCATTTTTCTAAAATGATTTAAAAGTGAAAGAGTCATAGATGCCAGGTCATCATGCACCAGGTTTTTAGCATGCAAATAACAGCTGAACTAATAATTTTTTGTTCAAAATATCATTGTTAGTTTGTATTACAGATGAATATTATATGAAAATAATTAGGAATAGAACGGCCTCAGGCAATTTTCTTAGGGTAATGTATGTATATAAAGTTATTTTATAGGTCGCTTTCCTACATAAATTTGCATTGAAAGCACCAACATAGCAACTAATTGCGAACACTGCGGATGGAACCGGTTTGGCACGCAACATAGCAACTACTTGCGAACACTGCGGATGGATGGAAAAATTTGTGTTTTCAATAATTAGATATATATTATAGTGATGTAAACGATAATATTCTCGGTGGTAAAATTACCGGTAAAATAGGTAATTTCAGATAATATTGCCCAAAGTAGTCTTACCGTGGTAATATTGGTAACATAAATTAAAAATGTTTTTTCAAAACAATTTAACTAGTCTAACTATACTTCCTTATGTACGGTTAACCTACTATACCAAATTTTGGCTGTAAAATAGAATAATCTACGCCTTTTTGCTGTTTCATTGACATATTCATTTGGCAAATACGTAATAGAGCTAGAATCTGACATTGAATATGATCCATCGCTCTGTCTGGAACAAACTCCAATCACTATTTTAACTAGAAAAGTGGCTGCAATGTCTTAGTCGATGAAAAGCTCTAGTATGCTGGAATTTCGTTGACAACATGAGACCAAAGTAGCACATGATGGTCGATGAGCTATTACTCGAGCAATTTTCGTTTCTGGTGCTCCATTAGGCTCAACCATAAAGTCGGCTTGTATTGATTTGTTCAATAAATTGCGACCGTTCTATAAACTTCCTTTGAGATACCAACTTTCCAGTCAATTGTTGGGCCTTGACTACCATCGCGTCGAAGGGTTAGTTTTACCAAAAATTGGAACCCAATGGCTTTGAGAGGGCTATCCCACTCCTGTTTATTCCTACCCTTGCCCGGTCTTCCGTTCGATTTTACTCTTAAAATTTGCTGGGAATTGCAAATCGCCTGTAGGTCACCCAGCTTTACTACAGGAAGGCTAAATAAAACTGAAGGATGCCTGGTATCTAGAGTCCGCATACTTTGGGCTGATTAACCTATCAGCCATTCATACATCGGCATACTATATGCTGTTCCACCTTAGATTAGGTTTTTTTGTCAAGGTTTTCTCCTTTAGCGCCGTACTTTAGCCTTAATGGCCTTAGTTACCAGTGGTTGCCATGAGGAGGCAGCACGTGCACTTGCGAATTGTGAGCAGGTTACCCCTTACTACTGGAAGGTTATGGAGGGATTTACTGAACTTTGGTCCCCCCCTATCCAATAGATGCCAAACCACCCGGACAATGGTTAACAAAAGCTAGCCCTATATTACGGAATATGGGTGCATTTGCTAAGGACTTAACTTCCGCATTGTCGATATCTTCAATATTTAGTCTATAAACAGTTTTCAGTCAGTCTTACGGATGGTTTCGGAAATAAAAAAAACTCACTTCATGCTACATCAGGTAAACTCTGTAGGCGTTGGCTATCGAAGACGAAGTAAAGTTAGCTATGAAGGCATCTACGATCTCCTCGTTTGCTGCTTTGTCTAAAGTGGTGTACTGTTTTGTTAATATAAAACATACTTTTGAACAAAATAAATTCGCCAATTACAAAGAACTTATAAGTATTCTCAAATTTGAATTCGAGGAAAGAATCTTTCGGAATCACAGAACCTTGAAACGACTGAATTTATTTTTAATGTCGCAGAACTTCACGCAAATATAAGGACAAAGTGCAACAAAATATATGAGTCTTTGGCGCATTATAATGTTCGAAGTGTACTTTTTTCACGACCATTTGTGGTTGCAAGTGCGCAACTTCCTGATGAAATTTGGTCGGCGGTAGTGTGTTCTACTTCATATTTAAGTGCTTGGCGGTTGATATTTTGAGCATGGCTGAATCGAGAGCTGCAATGGAAAGCATATTCAGTACCTTTGGTTTTATACACATAGCTCAACACGTAATCCATTCACTGTCGAGATCGAACGTAGGAAGTGTGGATAACGAAGATGAAGTTATTCCTGCTGTATCAAATACAAATTATTATTAATGGATGAAGCTGCATAATCATATTCGCTTAAAGAAGAGGATGACTTGGAGGAAAGTAAGAATAATTCGGTTATGGATGATGTTGAGGGTGAGGATGATAAATGCGTCAGCGAGGATGAACCATACATTGATTAAAGAGTTTAATTGATCATAAACTCATATTTCTGTAAAATGTATTATTTACTGTAAGCGTTGAAGGCGACGACCTTGCCGTCCTTCGACGTCTACCGATGAACACCACGTCAAGGAAGTCAAGGATTTGGTGCTCAAAAATCGTCGATTGACAATTAGAGATCTTGTTGACATCACGAAAACTTTGGCCTGGAAACTTTTGGTTTTTGCATCATGATAATGCGCCGTATCACACTGCATTGGTTGTAGGTGACTATTTGACCAAAAATTCGACCCATATTGTTTTACGACTGCCCTTCGCCTGATTTAGCTTCGCTTGACTTCTGGGCTTCTGGCTATTCCTAAAACTCAAGAAACCGCTCCGGGGATATCGTTTTGACACTTTAACGTTCAATAGACTTTAACAACTGTTTCGAACACTGTAAAAAACGTTGGCATAAGTGTATTGTAATCGAAGTTTGTTTTTTATTTAAACATCTTACTACTTTTGTCCAGACGTCAAAATTTTTGCTAGTGTTCTTTGGTACAAATGGGAACTAAAATATTAAATAAAAAGTGTGTTACCTATTTTACTCGTGTTAACGGTAATATTACCAGTATCATTACCAAATTTAAAATATCGGAAATTTTACAACAGTTTATATATATGTATATTAAAAATAGCGACCTCCTTTGGATGTATTTTAGTTGGATTATCCGCTGTGTTATAATAAAATTGGCAAATGTGTTGGAGCGCAAATTTAAGGTAAATTGGTAAACCCTTCGTCAATCTTGCAGATACAGATCAAAGCAATTGTGTCGCTCGTTTCTGTGTCAGCATTAGAATCGAAATAAATGTTTCAAGTTGTTTTTGGTTGGCTTAATCCATTGTGTTACGTTAGAATCGACACATGTAATGAGGCATATTGCGAATTTGATTCTAGAAAAGGAAAGAATGGAAATCTCCATAATCTTCGTTTTCTAAAATCACATTAAACAAAGAAAAATGCGATTTTAATTTCAAGGATTATTGTTCAAGGATTTTTGAAAGCCTCAAGTATTCTCGAATAATGTCATCTACTTAACTCAACATAACCCAAGTTTAAGTAACTCAACGCAAAGCAAATCTCGGAGAGCTGAAAAACAAACGTCTTGATAAATCACTTATTTGTAATAAAACGCACTTGTAAACTTCGAGAAACAACACGAAATAGAATAATCTCGGCAAATGCCAATAGTCTTAGAATTTTAGAAAGTCCTCAACACTTACAAAAAATTTCGAATACTCCCGAAACGTTAATGAATCTCGAATGAAATCTGAAAAACATCATGGGCATCGCACAACCATGAATAATCTCCGTTACCAAATAACTAATCGCCATTCAAAACCGAATATCTACATAAATCGAAATACATCGATAATCTCATCTCTGTCAGATTATTTAAATCGATGCTATTTCTAATTCTGCTCTAATAAAAACCTGAATATCTATATTAATTTAAATTCTTCAAAATCTCGAATTTTGAAAATCTCACCTCACCCGATGCTACGTTCAATTCAATTCGATCTAAATAGAAATAATCTCGAAAAATCTATAAGATCTCGAATAATATCTCTTCCGTATTTTTAAATGATTATAAATCAAATAAATTAAACCTGGATTAAAAACCTAAAATCGGATTTATTTATACAGTCCTAACCAAAATTATTTGTACCTGCTAAATTTTTGATGCAATGTAACGCAAACAACTTTAAAATTATATAAATAATAAACTTTTTGAAAACATTAGTTTTAATTCAATAAATTTAATTACTCTGCTTTACATTTCTATAATATTTTTTTTTTACATTTTAGTTCTAGGAGAAATTACAGTTCCAGTTTACCAAAACTATATTTGTACCCACAAATTTGTTCTTAATATTATTTGAGCAATATGGAAAAAATCAAAATAAAATAGTAAATCAATTAAATTTAAGATTATAGTCACTAATATTTTATATTCTTATGGTCAGTTTTTGTTTAGCCTCTATAACATCTAGCAAGTGGTTCAAAAATTTGTTGTTAACATCTCTTTCTAGACCTAACTTAAACCTCAGCAAGTTTAAATCGAAACCCTGCCATGGCCAAGACAAATAATTGTATTCTAGATTTTTGTATTATTTCACGGCAATGACTTTGCCTATGTATGGGAGCATTATTGTGCTGAAGAGCAAATTGAGGACTGACTAGTTTATAATCAACCAAGAATGTTACTCCATGATATAAACCGAAATATGCAACTATGGCCTTGAACAGTTGTAGTTTATAGGCGATATAGACAAACGGAATATGATCTACCGTCAGTAAATGAAACGTGAACGGCATCTTAAAATACGCCCTATGATCTATAGACAACCGTTTTATGTCCAAATTAGTGCGTTTTTGTCTTAATTCGATAATATTGCAAATATTTTTATTATTACATAAACATCGAGCATCAATTAGTGTGGATACTGCTTCGTTTAGTTTTCCTTGGGTAGTTAATAAAAGGTTACCCGGCTGTACAAACTGAACTATTAAAGGAGAATGTTCTATTTTGGATTATTTGATAAAGTAACATTCCTGGTTGATGATAAACTAGTCGGTCCTTAATTTGCTCTTCAGAACAATAATGCTCCCATACATAAGAAAAGTGATTGCCACGAAATTATACAAAAATCTTGTATATAATTATTTGTCTTGGCCAGGGAAGGGCTTCGATTTAAACTTGCGGAGGTTCAAGATAAAGTGGAAGATATTCATGATCTAAAAAGACTGGAAATTTGTATCAGGGTGCCAAGAAAACCGAGGAGGATAAGATTCTAGGTGATGTTAACAACAAATTTTTGAACCACTTGCTATATGTTATAAAGGCTAAACAAAAACTGACCATTTACATACAAAATATGAGTTACTATATCGTTATTTAATTAGCAAAAAATAATCTACTATTTTATTTTAATTTTTGCCATATTTCTCAAAAAAATACTGAGAACAAATTTGTGGGTACAAATAGTTTTTCGAAAAACTAAATTAACTGTAATTTCTCCTAGAACTAAAATGTAGAAAAAAATATTATAGAAATTTAAAGTAGGGTAATTAAATTTATTGAATTAAAATTAATGTTTTCAAAAAGTTTATTATTTATATAATTTTTAAAGTTGTTTGCATTACCTTGCATCAAAAATTTAGCAGGTACAAATAATTTTGGTTATGACTGTACCTCGATATTAATCGCTAAAACAGTGAACCGAGGTATTTTTGGAAATGCGGAAATAGACAACGTCGTTTACGATCTGCCAAATTATATATATACAATTAATATTTGAAATTAATACATCTATGCCAAAATTGCGAGAATAGTTTTTTCTTGCACAGCAATGTCTCAAATTACGATATTGAATGAAAAGACAAACAAAAACCAGAAATATTGTGAGGAAAAACCAAGAAAAAAAATTTAAATATGCTCCAACATCAAGTATTTATTAGTTCGAAAATCGTCGTTTTAATTTTTGTTCAAAAATACAACACAAAAAATCCACGGATTTATCCATAAATTACCCAAAGTAATCCCAGGTTAATCAGTGGATTTTCGAATATTGTGAATTGTAGTTGCACGTAATGCGCCACATAACAAATGATAACTAAACTGATAATTTGTTCCATCAATGTACCAGTATTACCGCATAGTACTTGGAAAATAAGACAATATATTTGGTTGGTAATTGTTTTTATTGTAAAAATTTTTTTTTATGATTCAATTTAATTTCAAAAAAAAAAAAAAAAAAATAAAATAAAATAAAAATTAAATTGAATTAAGAGCTAGTACACATTCTAATATTTTTACAATTATTTTATTCATATTTATTTATTTAGGACGTGTTCGAAGTTTGTGATAATTATTCCAGCTGTAATAATTATGACATTATTTTGTACGCAACCAAATTATTGGATGTGTGAATATGACTCCGCCCTTTCTCAATTGGTGTCGTTATTTTTACTGCTTACGTAAACTATAAATGCGCAATTCTTGTATTCTATAGTACTTGATGTCAGCTATCAACCGCAGTATACGACATTTGGTTGAAGTGTAAGCAAATAGTATTTTTAACTCTTTCAAAATGTCGAATTTTATTCCAAATAAACATCATTTGCGGGAAGTTTTATTACATTATTTTATTGCAAAGAAAATTGCAGCAAAAACTTATCGTTTGCTTGTGGAATTTTACGGTGAGCATACTCCATCGAATACAACGTGCGTGCAAAGAATGGTTTCGACGATTTAAAAATGATGATTTTGTCATTGAAGATAAAGAGCATGGAAAACCACCCAAAAAATTTAAAGATGCTGAATTGGAAACGTTATTGGCTGAAGATTCTTCTCAAACACAATCAGAATTGGCTGTAGCATTAAATGTTGATCGATCAACTGTTACAAAACGTTTACAAGCAATCGGAATGTTTGAAAAAGCTAACAACTGGGTTCCACATGAATTAAAAGAAAGAGACCTTGAACGTCGAAAAACCATTTATGAAATACTGATTCAAAGACAACAAAGAAAAGGTTTTCTGCATCGGATAGTTACTGGAGATGAAAAATGGATTTATTATGAGAATCCCAAACGCCAAAAATCTTGGGTGAAGCGTAGTGAAGCTGGTCCAGCGTAACCAAAGCGAGATATCCATTGCAATAAGGTTATGCTCTGTATCTGGTGGGATCAGAAAGGTGTGCTATTTTATGAACTGCTGGAGTCAGGTAAAACTATCAATGGCGATGTGTACCGACGACAACTAATGCGTTTCAAGCGAGCTATAGAGGAAAGACGACCAGAATGGGTGAATAGGCACAACAAATTAATTTTTCGGCACGACAATGCAAAACCACATGTTGCAAACGTTGTGAAAAATTATTTACAAGGACAGGACTGGGAAGTTCTACCCCACCCGCCGTATTCACCAGACATAGCTCCTTCAGATTACTACTTATTCCGGTCGATGCAGTCGTCTCTTTCTGAACAGCGGTTCAGTTCTCGCGCAGAGATCGAAAATTGGCTTAATGATTGGATCGCCTCCAATGACCAAGATTTTTTCAGAGAGGGAATCCGTTAACTGCCTGAAAAATGGGGGAAAGTTCTAGCTGCAAATGGAGCATACTTTCAATAAATAATTCTTTCATTTTCTAAACAAGCAAATGTGTTTTATTTTAACAAAAAAGGGCAGCCACTACGTAATGTAAATTTGACACTTCTGTAATAATATTAATAAATAAAAACGCGCAATAACCATAATTAAGCCGTATTACGTTAATTTATTTTTTAAAAATATAGTACAAATAAAACTTATTACAAAAGATGGAAGATAAAATTATTTCACTCCTGTCAAATTTATTACAAAAAAAATTATCACAAACTTCGAACACGTCCTTTATTTATTATTCGATATTTATTTTTATTTCTAAATTTTTCTTGTTTGTAAAACTTTATTTTAAACTTGTTGTTCCTTTAACCTCATTCCGTTATTTATTAATTTCGAAAATACTATATATCGGTTCGGTTCGTTTCCGCAAAATTATATCATCACCATTTAAACTGTTATCACTATAAAATACATATTATCTGAAATTAAATTTACATAATTAATTTTCACTAAATATGAGTTCCCCTACTAAAGTTGAAAATGGATCAGGCGATAACCAACCTCTTGTTCCGAACACTCAAATTGATGCCATTAATTCTTCTCAATTAAAAATTCCTCCGTTTTGGTCTCATAATCCCGGTGGTTTGCCCAAGTCGAGTCTCAGTTTGTAGTCTGTGCAATCAATTCCGACCCAGCTAAATATCGTCATGTTGTCTTACCGGAAGATATTTGCGAGACAATAACAGAACTTCTCATTAATCCTCCGCAAAAGGAGAACTACGAAAAGCTCAAGTCGGTTTTGTCAGTGCGGTATACCCAATCCGAACCAACCCGCCTGAAAAAGTTATTGGATGGGCATGATTTTGGCGACCGAAAGCCAAGTGAGGTGTATTAGTCAATGGTAAACCTGGGGCGTGCATCTATTGATAAAAAATTCATAAGAACTTTATGGTTTCACAAATTACCTGAACCTGTGTATGTTGCTATTCAAGCAATAGGTAAAAATCCTCTTGACGAATTACTTCCAATTGCAATTTGCAATGGGACCATCTACCAGTCTTGCGACTGTACAACAAATACAAGCTACAAATCAAAACGAGCAACTAGAAGCAAGACTTGCACGGGTCAAAAGTATGTTAACACAACTAGTGAATCGGGGCCGAAGTTCGACACCACAGCGATTCCAAAACAACCAAAGATCACATTCGCGAAGACATCGGAGTAACAGTAGACGTCGTTTCATTGATGATAAGGGAAATGGTTATTTCCATCACAAGTTTGGTAATGACGCAAGAAAATGCCAGTAAAAATATTAAAAATAACACCATGTCACAAGAAACCAATTCAAAAAAATAATTTTTCCGATTATAGACGCGGCGAATGATCGAATTCTTCTAAACCGCCGCCTTTTTATAAGAGACATCGGAAATAAAATAACTTTTCTCGTGGACACTGATGCGGTTGTTTCAGTTTTGCCTTATAAAAATTTCAAAGAAAATACACTTAGATCGGATCCTGAGCTGGTATTGTCCGCTGCAAATGGTTCTATTATCCACACGTATGATACCAAATTATTAAATGTTGATATTATGGTATAAGACGGCAACTTGCATATATTTTTGTAGTATAGCGTCAGTTGATCGACTAATATTAGGTGCTAATTTTTTGACTAAATATGGGCTTCTCGTCGATCTTAAAAGGAGACAACTCCTGGATTCGACCACAAATTTGTCAGTTAAAACTTTAACAGCTCAAGATGAAACCCCTTCGCCAATTCATTCAGTTGTAAACACTGAATACGGTTCTATCCTAAGGATGTTTCCATCTCTTTTAGATTCACCGGACTATAATCGTCCAGTAAAACAAGATGTGGTTCATCATATTTATTCTCAAGATCGATTTCCTTTTTCAAAATCACGTTGTTTGGACCCAGCACAAGACTACCCTTGCAGAATTTCAGCATATGGTCAAGTTAGCCATATGCAGGCCGTCATTTTCTGCGGCTTCTTCTCCACTTCACATGGTCCAGAAGGAGGGCAGTAACGATTGGAGGCCATGTGAAGACTATCGTCGATTGAATGCCGTGACGGAACCTGATCGTTACCCGGTCCCACACATTCAGAACTTCTCGATGTATCTCAGTGGGGCTTATAATTTAATACCCGTTGCCCCCGAAGATGTGCCTAAAACAGCTATCACAACTCCATTTGGGTTATTCGAGTTTACACGAATGCCTTTCGGTCTTCGGAATGCGGTACAAATATTTCAATGCTTCATGAATGAAGTAGTCAGAGGCTTAGACTTTATATACACATACATTGACGATGAAAAATTATCGTCCCCAACCCAACGTCCATCAGAAAAATTCAACAATTCGTCGGAATGGTCAATTATTACCATCGATTCATTCCAAAGTTAGCCGAATTGTTTTCTCCGATTCATGCGCAACTGGCAAAATTGACACAAACTGCCAAAATCACAAAATAATTTTTCGCGGCCACAAGAGTGCGAAACTGCTTTTGGCACAATTAAAAGTGCACTTACTAATGCAACTTTGTTAGCACATCCCATTGATGAAACCAGATACAGTATTGCATCCGATGCGTCAAACGAAGCTATTGGAGCCGTTTTACAGCAATGGTCTAATGGGTGTTGCCAACCTTTGGGATTCTTTTCCCGCAAGCTTAGTGAAAGAGAGAAAAAATATTCCACCTTTGGCAGAGATCTTTTGGGAGTTTATCTCTTTATTAAACATTTCAGATACTTCGTGGAAGGTAGACAATTTATTGTTTAACCGACCACGAAGCCCTTACAAGAGCTATAGTCTCCCTGAGCGATAAAAATCCCCGGCAATTAAGACCTTGTCATGATCATGTTACCACATTGAAAATATGCAAACTGTCACACTAGAGGTGAAGGATCTAGCTCAGACTCAAAAGTCTGACGATGAATTACAACAATTATTAAATTCATCGCAACCCACGAGTTCTAAGCTTAAGATTGAACTCATCGTCCTTCCCGATTTGCAGTTATT
Organism: Tipula vernalis; assembly: GCA_958295665.1. NCBI lineage: Eukaryota > Metazoa > Arthropoda > Insecta > Diptera > Tipulidae > Tipula > Tipula vernalis. The sequence continues at coordinate 146,767,040 of OY282560.1, read as the reverse complement.
TTCTGAAACATCTACCGATAAGAACCGTCCATTTGTCCCAGTTTCTTTGAGACGTGCAGTTTTCAACACATTGCACGGTTTATCGCATCCAAGTATCACAATTTCCCGGAAATTGGTTTCAAACAGGTATTTTTGGCCAGATATGAATTAGGATATCACGAAATGGGCAAGAGAATGCGTAGGATGTCAGCGAAGCAAAGAACATCGGCATACGAAATCCGAACGGTTTTTTGATACTAATACTGAAAAGAATCACAAACCCTTTGACTTTGCAAATAATCTTCGTGCAAATATGCGCAGCTTAATACCTGTTGACACTGACAAATCATCCAATCCATCTGTATTCATACCAAAAAATTTGGAAAACTGCGAGCATGTTTTCGTTCGAATTGATATACCTTATAAGGTAATTCGTCACTTTCGGAAACATTTCCTTCTAGATATGAATGGAAGGAATAGCAGTGTTTCCGTGGACAGATTAAAACCAGCCTACGGTATCCTAGCTGAGACTAACGTGAAACGTAACCATACAAAACCATATCGGTATGTTTCAAATAATCAAATTCTTAAACTATTAACAAATTCTCTATCTCCTTATAAATTTTCGCATTTGCAGGCGATTCTCATTTGAAATGGGGTGATGTACATAACACATAACAAATGATGTGTACCAGTGTTACCGTATAGTAGTACTTGGAAAATAATGTTTGTAACTTGGTATTGAAATAAAAAATATAAAAAAAAAAAAAAATTATTAAGTACACAGCAGCCGAAGCAGAAGTATTAGATATCGGCTTAGTGAACAGTGGTGATTGTATAAACGATTAGATTAATTATAATATACAAGCCGTTTGAGATGAATATTAAAACGCGCAAGTTAAAATAAAGTTCTAATGATTATTTGTGTAATAATAATAATAAGGAAAAACTTTTAATACAAATAACAATATTCTAAAATAAATACATTATGGTATAGTTATGAGCTGTGCTAGCCAAAAATTAAAGATTAGCGTACAGTGTCATAATAAAATTAATTCATGAAAATAAATTTAATTCGTTAAAACCAAAAGACAAAACATTTTAAATAACGCATATAACATTTCTTGACTGAAACACTTAAATGATCAATACATCGATTTACCCCCGTTTTATGAATATGGTACTTATCGCGCAACAAAACAGCGAAATACCTCTAAGTACCTGCAAATTAACATATGACGCGATCCAACTATGAAAAATTCGAGAATTTGTATTCCCTTTAGGAATAGGTTAAACTTAATATAAAAAAAAGCATTAATTAAAGTCCCCAAATCTGAATATCGAGATGGTTGGGCTCGAATTTTTGAACTCAATCGAAAAGTCACCGGTGATTTTCTAGAAGTAAATATATTCGTCATTTTAGTCGAAAATTTAAATTGGTTTTCAATTATTCAAGAATATAGGCGCCCTATAGGTCGATTACGACTCTTTTTCACAAAAATTAATTATTAATTCTGTATAAATTTTATTACTCGCCAAATATTGGATCATAATATCGGCTTAATTAATTGAATAGTTTAGATTAATAGACCAACCTTAGCCGGTTTTTATTTACTTGTACTATAGTATCACCTTCAGCAACTTTGGCGGGGTGAGCAACCTATTTGATAGTTTTTAAATAATTTGTTTCACATTTTGTATTAAAGCGAAAATTTTGTTTGCCAAAGTGAATAAAAATCATTTGGTAAATAAATAAATCGATTTTTCGAGAAAATTTAAGTCAGCGCCCGCCACTGGTTGAAATATGTAAAAAATCTTTAAGCTAAGCCCTCAAAACGTGTAACGCAAACCATTTGGTATTTAGGCTAAATATAGGAAATATTAAATTAAATAATAATACATCTTACTTTGACCTGGACTGGCCAAATAATAATTATAAATCACAATTTCTGTACAAAAGACTTCAATCATATTCATTCCACAAACTGTCGACTAAGCAACGAACCCGATTAAAAAAATTGAAAAAAAATTCTCACTTCATTTCATATTTTTTCAAATACAAACATGAAATGCCCTCCTTTTCTTAACGAACGTAACGATCGTTCTCCAAATTTGACGAAAATTAATTTATCAAAACATAAGTCATAATCGCGCGAAGACCGCCCACATCTCAAACAAATGTGTGAATTGTGTGTAATGTTAATTTATTGTCAAATTTGTCTTATCCCAAAAAAAAATCCAAACCAAACCAAAACCATAAAAAAAAAAAAATTCTTGTATATGTTATTATTATTTTGATTAATGGATATCTTTTAAGATTATGATTAATATTTATCTTCAATTTCGACTCTCGTCTTTTTCGAATTTCAATATTGTATGTATAAAATTCAATTTGTATTTTTTGATATAATTTATTCGTTCTTAAGTAAAACTGATGTTTAAAAACTGATAAGGCAAAAAGGTGTAAATATGTAGAGTAATTTTTCACTTGTCAATGAGAGACTATATACATATTGTACATATACAACTACATATATACATATTCCATATGAAAGACAATAGTCACGATCAATATTGATTGCTCGATTACAAAAAAAAAAAAAATTGAAGATCAAGAAAAAATATTCTATTGTGTGCGCGCGATGCTCAGAGTACTGAAATACTAAACTGAAAAGAAACTATTAAGATGATAATAAATAATAGTAAACAAGAATAAGACGGTAAATAAGTAGAAGAAGAAGGGAGGAGAAATAGTTTATCCACTCCTTTATTTGTTTTTTTTTTTTTTTTTTTTAGTTTTAAAGTTTCAGTTTAGTTTCTTTACGTTTTGTTTCAGTTCTTACTCTCTCACCGTGAGTGTCCAGTAGTTTTTATTTTTATTTTTAGTGCTGTTATTATTATATAGTTTTCTTTTCTTTACCTTCTTTACTCTGAATCGTCTTCATTTAATCTTCTATTATTATTATTATTTTTACATAAAAAAAAAAAAAAAAAAAACTAAAACACAAGAGATGAGTTCCAATATGAATATTCGATTTGAATTATATTTTTTTATTTTTTTGTCTTGTAAAGTGATATCTTCTTCACCTCAGTTGCGTGGTGTCATCCAATGAGTAAGCATGCGCGATTTACTTACTCTAATTTACTTTTGGTTTTTATTTAAATTAAATTAAAAAAAAAAAAAAAAAATCGTTAAACAATATTTTGTACATCAAGGCAAAATCGCAAAGTGGATTTTATGAAAATATTTATAAATGGATTAAAGTGAATACAATTAAATAAATGTGACAAAAAATTAGTGAATTTAAAATAAAAAAAAAAAAAAATATTTTGTGATATTAATTTATAAAAAAAATAAAAATAAAAAATAAAGTTAATCAAATATATATAAAATTAAAAATATAAAGTTTGAGTGAAAAATAATATAATTTTGAGTGAATTTTATTCTCAATGAAATAATTAAATATTAATATTAGTGAGTTTTGTTTCTGTAAAATTTGATTTTGGGAAATCATACGCCAATCAAACCGAAAAAAAAGTAATTAATTTTTATTATATTATGTTAGTTTTTAGTTTAACTATAAATTAATTTTTGATTTGGTGAAATTTGCCCCCGTCGCTTAAATCGATTAAAAATCGATATGTGATTTGGAATCGATTCATAATTGAATTATGTAATTAGTGCTTGGAAATTACTTTGTAATTATGGAAAACAATTTTTAATTTTTATTTCTATTTTTTTTTTTGTTGTGTACGATTATGTAATTAATTGTTATATTCAATGACGGCAAAAAAAAAAGGATTATTTGTAATAAGTGGATTAAATATAGGGTCGTAAGTGGATTAGTTGTAAAGTGAGAGTCGTGATTTAATAAGCAGTTAAGTCGCCATAATATTATACATACATTATGGATCTATAGTAATGGCGACGAGACGCGCGCAACTTAAATAAATTTTAACAAAAAAAAAATAAAACCCTGAAGTCCGTGTAAACACCACAATTAATTTGTACTTAGTCATGCTCCAAATTCAAATAAGCTTACATCATCAAACAACATTTATAGTGTACTTGGTAAACATTTCAGTCGCGAAGAGTATACCTATACAAAATCCCAAAATACAAAATTTGGTTTGAATAAAATTAGTCGACGACGAACCTGAAATCACGTAAATTAATCATTACATTAATCTAATTTTTGGTTTTTGTCAACTTCTTAGAATTTATTTATTAGTATTTTTTTTTTTTTTTAATTTTAATATCTTATGATTATTAGTCTTTCTTATAAAACGAATTGAGATCAAAAAAAAAATTTGTTTTTTGGCATTTTTGCGGTTTAGAGGTGATTTTTCTTATGATGTAATCCAAATACGATTTTCTATAAATAGTTTTAAGTCCATTTTAATTTTATTAATCGGACATAAATCACGTAGTTTCCATAAAATGCATTGATCGAGTTAAATATTGTGTAAAAATGGCGAAAAGTTCTAATATACCGGTTGTGTACACCTTATCTTTATTGGTAACAATACCAAATTTTCATTTTTAATCAGAAACGTTTAGTAATTTTTTAAAAAATTAGAAACTCTAATGCGAGGTGGACATAAGACGATTAATTTTAATATAAAACTCCCATTAATCATAAAAATATAATCGTCTTGAGAATATCAGAAATTAGGATGCGCACTTAAGCTGCATTGTGATATCTTAATGATTGAGTTGCGCGCGCATACCGCGCATTTACACGCACAAACAATTCTGTTGACGGAAATTGTTATATATTGTATGTATGTAAGTATAAACATGTAAACACACTTAAGTACCTTACATTTTGTGTTAATTACTTTACATCACATATTATATTAAATGGTATTTTTATATTTCGTCTTAACACTCTTCTCGTCATAACATGTCATACATATTATAACGCCGACTGGCATATAATATTGTCGTTCAACATTGTACATATAAAGTGTGAATTTGTTCATGTAAAAAAATAAAAATTAAGATTTTTTTCATTTTGTCTTGTGTCTCTCGGCGAGACAATGGGATCAATTGTAACAATTTTTTTTTTTTTTGTTTTCTTTTTAAATAAGTGTGACATTAAAAACTATCGATTAACCATAAAGAAGGGTAAATAAACTTAGGTGGGATGTTTATATAAAATGGATGAGATAAAGTATTGATTGTTCAATATATGTAAGTAAAGTGATACATATGAAAACAATGTCTAGAAATTTTTAAAGTGACGGCTTATACTTTAAAATGTCTGTGGATGTTAATTTAAATTCGTGCAACACGATGCAACTTCATGCAACATTTGAAATTTCTGCCACAAACCGACGGTATATCGATAATTTTATTCAGTTTGCTATTTGATCAATTGCCACTGTATTCGAGTAAGCTTATTTATCACGGAGTGGTTACGTACTCGTTTTAGCTTCGACCTTTGATCGCAAAGTCAAAAATATTTGTTGAGTGGAAATCCAAAAATTTGAAAAATTGACTTCGAAATAAATTTAGTAGTAACGTTTGTTACAAGAAGAAACCGAATTCAAGAATTTTCCTAAGATCACTTATAGTTGAAATTGTGACCGATACCGGTTTCCGAGTGTCCCGCAAAATTATTGAATTTGAACGAGATTAATTTTCAGTGATTGAAAACAGTTAACATAATTAATTCAATGGGTGTCTCTACAGAACCAAAACTTTGGTTCAATTACAGAATTTATGAAGTCAAATTGTCTTCGAAACGATTTGGTAAATTGAAATTGAAAGTACCTGCAAAAAAGTTAAAAGTTAGAGCTTGACTTTTGAAACTTTTGCCTTAATTATTTTGTACATTAAGAGCATAAAGTGTACCTTTCGGACATGTTACTCACTTTATTTCACCTATAATCACATAAAAATTTTATCGGAAATGCTTTTTTCTCGTCGTAAACAAGATTTTATTGCCTTGTAAAGTAAAACAGTTATGTTTTATGACAGATTTTATTTTTAATTGAGCTGCCGGTGATTTTTTGTTTGTTTTATATTTTATGCCTGTGGAAAATTAAAAATTATTAGAGGAAAATCAACTTAGGGACATTTAGTCATTTGCTTCCAACCACATTACCTCGGGGGCAAAGGATTTTCACTTAATTGTAGCAAGGAATGCTTAATCATATTAATGGGGGGTTGAAGCGCGATATAAACAATGTTTGTTTCAGGTTTAATTAAATGACTAATTTAGTTTGAAAAAAATTTTCCGTTAAACTCGCGTCATCTGTTCTGAGCTCTCAATTATCATAATAAATATTTTACATATTGTGCCAAAAGTAGCCGTGCATTCCTAAGTAAAGCCTAAGGCAATTTCAGAATTATGTGATTTCAAGGTTAGTTTTCGAACCTTTCAGCCTTTGGCTCTTACCTCAGCTTAAGATTTGTATTTTTTAAAGTAATAACCCCTAATTTTAACATAATAAAATTAGCTACAGTTTAAGAAATTTAGAAAAATGTTTATTGTGGGGTTGCCGGTGCTTGTCAAGGAAACAAACGACTAAGCAGTGATTAAGTATATAAAGGGTTTCCAATAACCCGAAGAATCCGACACCCAAGTCGGGTAATCGTTTGACAAATTTTACGCAAAAATTCAAATGTTATCGAAAGGCGATTGTACAAACAGATATTCCTGGCAAATTTCAGCGCTAGCATAATTATTTTGGTTTTAGTGACTCATATTGGTTAAATCTGACCATATATTTTATTATTTAGGCAACAATAAACAAGAGTACTGCTATAAAACTAATTAGGCAGTATAAATCAGGGACAGTGAGAAAAATACAAAAAGAAAGCGGACGACATTTCGATTGACCGTTATTTATTTTGTTGTCGAGGAATTTATGATAAGAAAGTTGAAGCGTGTCGAAAAGAAGATATCGAAATATTTACAATCACATATTCTTGCCGCATCTGCACCATGTCGGTACAGTGTCAGTGACACCGACGGCCGTATCGGCGATGACTATTCACTCATCAGTATCAGTGCAAATTATTTACCAAAGTTTTTTCAAATTTCTGTAATTAACATCAAAATGTCTATGAAATTCGAAAAGTATCGTCGGCAAAAATTCGAAATATCACGTTACGAATCGGAACTGGCACTCAAAGCTAACCGTATTGCGTAAATATATATTTATCGCTGGCACTGAAGTGACTAAAATGTGTGAATAGCCAGTAACAGTGTATTAACGCTTTAAGCAATTCTTTAAACCAACTTCTTCTCTTGATTTTTTAGGTTTAAATCCAAAAACAGGCAGCGAAAATTTAAACACCAATTCCCTGCTTTAATAAACTAATGTTTAACCGCATTCAAATTTTGATGTTAAAGTTTTCGCCGTAAGAACGTATGTGAGAGCAATGTCAAAATTGCTCGCCTAATATTTTTCAGTCACTAAAAAAAAAAATAAACCAATATTTCGTTTCCAATATCTATTAACAATTTTAAAGCCCAAAATATCTAATTAATTCACACGACATTACAAAATTATTTTCAATATATGTAAATATAAAAAATTACAGCATACTTCAGAAAACGTGTCAGATATAGTACGTGAAAAATGTTAAAATTACGATGTTGCCAACTTAGAAACCAAAAGTAAGTTCTCTTTATCAACCAAACTATATACAGCGATAGCGCACAATTGTCGCCAAAATAAAAGCTAGAATGGCGATTCGTCGGAAAGTTAAGAATCATAATGCGGTTATTATGTTATGTGGCGATTTGAATATTTTAACCCCATAAACCAGAGTTTCCCAAACTTTTCGGACCGAGGAACACTTCGCATATATTTGAGAATTATATCCACATACATATAAATAACTGTTGTATGTACAAAATATAAAGTAAATTTTCCTGAAATTCAAGTGTAGATATAAAAAATGTGATGTTTTTGGTTTTTTGAGTTGTAAATTTTTTTAATATCAGGTTTAATATTAGAAAACTGAATTCAGACGCGTTCAGACGGTTTCTGTACTTCGATTTTATTGCAGCATAGTTTGAAAATCAGGTCTCACACAAATATGTTGTTGTGAAAGAAAGTAAAATATGAACGGCTAGTTTTGAAAAGTTGATATACTCTTCTGTCAAATTTAACCAAAAATCATTTAGTGGAAGATCATTCATAATCACTTGCGCTTAAACCCACTGGGTAATCCAAGAGTTATACACGAAAAATCGCACCAACACTGTTTTTCTGGACAGCCATCTAACATCGGTATGTAATATAGTGCTGTAAGTTCACAAGTGGTCGTGATTTTACATAATTAATAATTTTTACGGCTTCATCCAAAATATTTTTTAAATAGGGCGAAATTTTTTTTGTTACTAATGCTTGTTTATGGAAAACATCGTGACTATTTGTTGAACATGGAGCTACTTATAAAATATGTGTGACAACACCCTTCATCTTTTCTAACATGGCTTGTGCCCCATCTGTGCAAATATCAGTACGTGTTGTGTAATGTATCTGTTAACACAATTAAATATATCTTATCCAGTGGTTTTTTCTTCCAAATATTCACACATAAGTAAATCTTCTTCAATATTATTCTTATATACATACCGCAGGGATACCAGTAAAACAGCGAGACCCGCAAAGTCTGTTGATTCATCAATTTGCAAAACATATTCACTGCAAAGTTTAAGTCGACTAATTAGCTATGCTTCTATATTAGTAGAAAGATTTTGAATGCGGCTCGAAACAGTATTATTGGATACTTGTAATGCAACAATTTTTTTAACGGATTCATCATTTAACATAAACGACACAATATCTTTTACACATGGTTTAATAAGCGTCTGCTGAATTTTTATTGTCAGTTTTCACAACTTTTATCATTTGACGTTGCGATTTTTCCAGAGACTGAAGTTGTCTTTATAAAAAATGTAAATCTTTTTCTTTATAATTAGCGTGGTTTGTTTTTAAATGCCTCCGAAGTTTAGCTGGGGCTATTGAGCTGTTGACTAGAATTTTATTACATAAAACACATAATGCGTCAGAAGAATCTGTATTACCAGTACAAGTATACAAGTTTATTCAGCAACATATCTTTCAAAAGAAGTACTTGGCCCATGTTTTCTTAATTTTCCCGTCTTTAACCAATTTTTCACGGAACACCTGTTTATAATCCACGGAACATCAGTGTTCCGCGGAACATATTTTGGAAAACGCTGCCATAAACTATAATATTCTCCCGTGTTTAAACAGAAAATTGCTTCCTAAATAAATATTTGTATGGATATATACATACAATATACAAGTATGCATATACAAAAGCATTATATCCATATAAATATTTATAATTCATACACATCTAAAAATAATTCGTTAGGTGATAGAGAAAAATGGATTATTTTGTGTAGAAGTAAAGAAAACCGAGATTGTGTTTAAAAAAAGGTTGCGGAGTAAAGAGATGAAGAGCTACAATTGTCAGGATATCTAAATTCAGCAGCTCTTCCATTTCTATTTTTTCAAGGTAAAGATTCAATTTACCATTTCTTACTTTTAGTTAGATGATTCATTCATCGTGTTCAATAGATATCTCAAATATCCATATCGATTAGGAACTTACAGTGTCGCGAAACTAAAATGGTCACCTGCCTTGTAGGCCGATGTTTTCGGGATACCTTTGTCCATATACTCGTATGTATAAGAAAGCTTTTCATATCATTACATGTTTTGTACTCCATAGCTTTAGAATTTTCGGCTTATCCTTTTTCTCATTCTTATCTTAATAGTTAACAAATTTGTATGTCTACATTTTGAAAAATGATAGTAAAATTAACTCGACATCACAATTTTCTATGTTTATTTAGTTATAAATTGTTACAATCGTTCGATCATTACCTCAAAAGCACGTATTGTGGAAATCTCTCATTTTAATCCATATAAACCTGTCGCCGAAACACGGGAGTTTTTCGAAGCTTGTTTTACCTTATCTGCCTCAACGGCCTGATTTCATATGGATATTTATATTAAATAGAATTCTTTGTCTACATGTGAGTCTCCATTTGAGACCAAAAATAATCCTCCCAATATTCGTCTTTCATTTTATCATTTATTGCATGCATTACATCCCTTACAATCCTTCCAATAGTGACTAGTGGCATACGAAAAACGTAAGAAAGACTATTATAGGAGTCACCTAAAATTTAAGGCAATATTAGAGATTTTTTGATATCGACTAATAAAACAAACATTCCTACAAACTCACACCAAACTCCCACCTTCATTCTATCTTTCACCTTAATTTGGTGTCCTGGGCCTAGATTCTGATCAAGTGACAAATGACAATTTTTTGTGACTTTGTACTAAAACTTTAACTGCTATAAAATGACAATATAGTTGTGAGTTCTAAAATGCGATTCTGATGAAGTGACTTTTTCAAAATGTCACAAGAAAAAAAATTACAAATTAAACAAAATTGTCATTGATTTGGGTTTCCGTGACAAAAGTCAGCTGCATTTTTAAATAAAATATGTGAGAGTATATTTTGTTAATTTTTAATAATTCTTGTTATAAATTTTAATTGTTTAAATTTTAATTAAAATAAAACAATATTTTATCTATTTTTATATATGTATGTAATGTGTATGTAGCGTGTAATATCATTAAAATTAACCTTAAATTATAACTGCGGTAAACTAGATATGTAACTGCTGTAAACTGCTGTTAATGTCATAACTCATTTCATCAGAATCGCAAATTTTCCGTGACAATATTTTGTACTAATAACAAAATGTCACGAAAAATTGTCATTTCATCAGAATCAATCCCCTGTTTCATAATTTGGGGTCCCACATATAACTTAAGTTCGTCCGCTGACATTCTAGAAAAAAATCGATATTTTCGGACATCTCCTAAACTAAAAGTGCTGCTTTCTTTATGGAAAATAGGGCATACCAAGTCGAAAGCTTTGAGATTTTATATCGAGCTCAGCAAAAATCAAAACAATACAAAACTTTTAAGTGGACAATAAACCTGAGAGTATTCTCGAGAATTTCTATCACTCTTAACTCCCAAATGGACACTCACCTTAATAGAGGACTTTTTTACTCTCTTGAGGTCTCCCTGCCATAGTTTGTACTCCGTGTATCATTGCTATTGGGTTTATTTGTTTCACCTTGGGATCTGTTGTGCTTGTTTCCTATTTTGAGTTCTTTAAACGTTTAATTTTCGAAGCGCTTCTTGCTTCTTGGGTGGTTGCATGGTATATTTTGCGTTTCGCGATCTTTATTAAATTATTTAAAAGTTAAAGGCGATTAGTTTTTAATATTTTTTGAGGCCATCGTTTCTAAACGATTGGCACCGCTTACAAATCAAATAAAAAAGCGTAGTTCTACGTCAAAAAATACAAACTGATTGAAAATTTCCAGGAATTGTTTGAGCAATATTTTCCATAGTAAGTATTGTACCTTAATAACCCAGCATGATGGCTGCCAACAAAATCGAGAGAAACATACAAACCTTTTTGCAATGAGTTCCGCCCGATAAAAAAAAAAACAATTAATAAAGGTTACAGAAACCAAATAAAAATTAATTTATATCTTCTAACTCTTCTTAATCTTCTAATTAACAGTATTTTTGTTATCGGTGTATTTTACATTGTTTAAGTTCGCCTTAAACAATGGGCCACCATTTTTCAGTATAAACTCACAAATACTTTTAAAAAAACTTTGTTTAGCCTCTCACACATTTTCTTCTTAGAAAGAACAAAATTACTTTGAACAATACCGAGTTAATCTCAATAAAATGTACCTACGTAGCCGAAGCTTTTGGATATTATCAAAATAACAGAACGAGATGTTTATTCCACAAATAAATGCAAATAATTCCAGTTTCAATGAAAAACTTAAATAAAAAGGGAAGCGTCAACTAAATATTTTTTTGTTAAAGAGCTTTTTTAAGAAGTACTCCTAAAGCTACATTTCTTAACAATAAAGTTTTAAGTTTTTGACTCCATGCAACCTGTTTTCTTGTGCTCTTTGCGATAAATTGTCTTCTCAAAGTTGTGACTGACAGCAAAATAACTGACCTAAAAGTGGTTTTAAGAATTTAATTATTTTGATAGTTTTTTAGGTTGGGAAATACTTGCTATATCGTTGCTTGATCCTTCTACTGTTTGTAAACTACATATCGTAATCATCCATAATCTGTTATAAATATTTTGTTAGATATGTGTAGAAACCCTATAAATTTAGTTTTTATTGCAAGCTTTTATAAGGATACCAACTTTTCGAACTCTATCAAATTCGATCTTTATTATGAATAACGATCAAAATTTCGGGTTCGTCGTCTCCCCGCTCAAATCAAATTAAAATCTTTTATTTATAATTGACATGTGCACACACACAGACATTATGATAAATTGTATACGTTTAGCTTTTTCGGCAATTTTGAAACTCCTTTCACTTCATCGCTTCATATCCATCACTTACGCGGTATACACATATAAAAACATTTATATAAATAGATACATAAAACCTTTCATTCAGTCAACAATAAATCACGTCAAATTGAACTTAAATGTAATAAAGTCCAAAAAAAAAAAAAAATTTAAATTATTTAGAAAACAAACATAAAAACCTTTTAAAACTCATCATCACAGTTTTGTCGTCATCGATTCCATTTACATATATACAACACAGCCCATTACTATGTATGTATATCGCCGTGTGTACATGAACTATCCGAAATGAACAAATAGAACTTTACAACAATAACAAAAAAAACTAAAACGTATTTATATGAAATGAATGACTTAAAACGTTTAAACTGACCGCGCGTCGCGTAGCGTAATGCAATTCATTTTTTCTTCTAATAATAATAATAATTGTTGTTGTTATTATTATGATTATTATATAAATACATGTATGTATATATACGTATATACATATATGTGAAGTGACTGTATAAACTAATTCATGCATTATATATTCAATTTAGAAAATATTAAATATTGCTTCGAATGGGGTTTACTTTCTTCTTCATTTATGATGGTGTGCGCGATGTCGAAGAACTATTTCTAAAAAAAATTGTATTTACCTGTGTACTTAAAGGTATTTGAGTTGTTGAAATATTTGAGTTTTATTATTATTAATAAATAGTTTTGAAATTAGATTGGTCTTTGACCTGAAATTTTAAAAGTTATTAATGTTAATTGAGATATTTGAACTTTGATGCATATGCTTAAGACGTTTTATATATCTTCGCACATTTTTAATCTGATGCACATATCTCATAAACATACTCGTACCATATAGGTAGATATACAGTTCATAATAAAATTTATTTATTTATTTATTTCCCTTCTGCTACTGTGAAAATTCTGTTTTACATTTTTCGGAATCTTTTGATATACTTTCAATACCTATGTATATGCTGCATATACACATAAAACTATATATTTGTAGTAATAATAATAAAAATAAAGAAATAAATTCAATTATAATTTTTTTTTTCCTTAAATAAATAAATAAAAGAAGATTTCTTTATTTATTTAAACAAAAATTTCTTAAGACATTAGAATTGTTTATTTAAAATTAAAGTAACGTAAAATAAAAAATAAAAAAAAATATGTTTGTGGTATGGTAGTTAAGTTTTCATTCCAAACCAATTCGATTCCATTACACTCTTAAATTATATACTCTTTAAGGTGAATTAAAATAAAAAAAATAAATTTTAAAGAAAATTAACGAAAGAAATCTCTCGATATCCATAATTAAAGGTAGATTTCCGTCGGGTGTAATTTTTTAGTTCTTTTATTTTTTGAGATGCACATTTCGGTGTTTATAAGAAGGGGAATGTGTTTAAATTTGATTGGAATTTTTTATTTCGATTTAATTCAAGTGGTAGCGAAAGTTTGAATGGATTATAATATCTTCTTATTCTTGAGAGTGAGAGTTTTAATTTTTTTTCGTTTTTTTTTTGTTTTGGATTAATTAAGATTAGTTTGTGATCTGATGAAGATTGAAAGTGGACAAAGTGCACTAATTGTAACTATTATATTCTGATCACATATGGTTCGCGGTATAATCATATGTTTGTCTTTCAGATATGGACATAATTGTAATTTTGATTAACTGTAACGAATACCTTAATTCATATTTGTCAATGCGGGCTAATTTGGTTTATTGAGCTTAAATTGCTTTGAACATTCACCGAACAAATTTCTATAACTAATTTGTATAAAAGAATCTTAACATATTCATCTTGAATGTCTTATGTCTGTATTAGGAATCGATTAAATTAAATATAGCTCACGGTTAAAATCATCATGAAGACGTGCAGAAGAAAAATGTTTACTAATTGGTGAAAATTTTAAGACACAAATTTTCAATAACTGTAGACTAAATGTTGACAATATTATTTCATGTATTGAACATCGGTTTGTTCGGCCTTAGTTCTCTGGGCTTGGCTATTTGGAAGTAAACCATTTTGAAATTTTAGTAGCTACCAAACTAATAGATTGTTCAGTCTATTCATTTGTCTTATCAAGTTTACTTGTCCTAATCTGGATTAGTTTTTGGCGTTCAGATTATAAGCGAAACCCGCGATTAAAAATGGCTAAAACTGTTCAAAATTCTATTCTTTATTAGGCCGTTTTGAATGGCGAAAAAAAAATTATTGCAAAATCCGTCAATTTTAAGCTAAATAATCCGAATATATGATGTGGTGTGGTCAATTTTAGTGGCAGTCCTATGAAATGTTTTATTGTGGTTAAGATTATTCCATCCGGTTTGAATCTTTCTACCTTTAAACCGAATATCAATATGAATAAATCAGTAATAGATTTCATTATGATTATTAAGACAATTTGGTCGAATTTAAGTTGTATAAAGCTCAATAGAAGTTAATATTAACAGTGAGCGAAAAGGGTTCTTTGAATTAACCGGTACAAAGAATTCTACGAATTTACGATTTTCACTGGTGTTAGAGTGACATTATATATTTCGGCATATTTTCTGAATGACTTAAAAATGGAATTGAAGGCAGCTAAGAATAAGAATATGATTTTGATGGGGCTAGTCAAAGTAAGAAGAAATAGCTGGGTATATATGTGTAGGTAATTCGCTATCTGAAACTATGATTAGTCCAAACAAAAATTAATTGTGTAAAAATTAGACAAAAAGTGAATTGTGTCTGAAAATTATTTTCAACTTTTAAATTTGAGAATTCTACGGAATAAACAATTTCTCTGAATCTTACAATTCGGTAAAAGTCTAGAATTGTAATTTTGTTAAACTTTAACGGTAACAAATTTTTGAAGACTTGACCGTATTTTAGTATCAAAATCATAAAGATTAAGTAAGGTGCTAGTTAATCTAATAGAGTCTGCCTCTTCCGGTATCAAAAATGGCGAACATGTGGTATTAGGATATGACCAAGAGACAACCTCGTTTTGTACAAAATTTACCGTTCTGTGTGTAGGGTTTGCACGCCGGTTAAAATCAATTTGGAAACCCCGAATTTCAAGCTAACTCCCAAAAACCGAAAATCTTTCGAATTTTAAAGAAAACAAAACAAGTTTTACCAACTCAGTGGATCAAATCATCTCATCTCGGAAAGGAACATTTTGAAGTCTTACAGTAAAAGAAGCACTTTTTCTGCTCTGCTCCACAAAGCACGTAATATCACACTATCTCAAATTTGGTTTTCAGTAAATTAATTGCCGTATGAGTTGTGTGACAAACTGCACCATCTTGTTGAAACCACATGTCATCGTTGTTTGTATTTTCAAGCTTCGATCACATAAATCGGTTATCAAGGATTGGTATTGTGATTTTGTTGTGAACGTCGATAAACTTATGTTGACGCCTCAATTTTAATACGCTCACGTGCAACAGCGATATTTTCGCCTGAACTAGAACCACAAACGTATAATTTTGGTCTATTATCAACAATAACAGAAAATTTTTCACATTTCGCGATTACATTACAAATTGTCTTGATTTCCACCATTGAAACACGTTGATCAATCGAGCAGGGTTCCGTGACTAAAAATTTTGAACTTTTTAACAAAATAAATGTCAAAAATTAAAGCTCAATATTTATATTTAGAATATAGACTACTAAAATAATTGAGGTCTTTAATTTAGCCACCGTCCACCAAAGTAAGAAAGCAGCTTTTGGTTGTAAATAAGTGGGCAGTATATTAGGAGCACTTCTATTCTAAATTTGATAATCACAATGAATTTTCTAGGACAGAATTGTTTTTAAAATTACCCCTAAATTTCTGAATTGATCCGATCTCTCAAACAAAGAGGATATATACATGATACGTCAATAGTTCCAAGCCTGGTAAACACAATTTAATCAGTTTAAATTTTCTCTTTTCATCGCACCAAAAACTAAGCGTTCTACGTTAAATCCGATAATATTGGCAAGTGCATCGCTGACACGCACTTCAACTACTCCGAAACTGTGATAAGGATACAAACAACAATTTGAAATTTCCAAGTGAATCGTGAATGACCAAAAGTATGCGTGATTGAGTGAGCTAACAAACAAAACCCCACCAAATATTGACTGTTCAAGAACTTCTGTAAACGAAATTTTATATGGAGAAAAGATAGTTTTCATCTGCAATAAATTATTCAGTGTATAAATCAGGCATTATTCAGCTATCCTTTCATTACTGTTCAATCTATTTAACAATGATGCAATCTATACCAAAATTGGTAGAGGTACTAGTAAACAAAAAAAAACGATTCACGATCAAAATCTATAAGAACTCTATCTTCTTAAGGGTTCTTTCGATTATGGTCACAATTTGTATAACACAACTCTAATAAATCTATAGACAACAAACATGGAAAGATTGCCTTAAGGAAATTTGAGCATCAACCATTGGGCCGAAATCTCTTGTGATCAGTCTAATCTGTTTTGGAACATTTTGATATAAATTGACTCGGAAGTATCTACATAAAATTTAGTGGTTACAGAAGAAGTTCTTTCAGAATTGATTAACGCCATAATGAATAATATGTTTGAACTTTTGTGCGCCGCTCTTAGTGACGCCAAATTTAGTGTTAGTTTTGTCATTTCTTTGACTGTCCCATTTTTTAGTTTAGTTTTCCCTGCCTTATTTCGGGTAATTAAATGAAATTTCGATAAAGTAATGATTTAATTTAGGTTTATGTAATAGAATTGATCTTGTAGCCATATTTTATTACAAACATTGTTTTGTTGTCGTTGCTATTGTAACTCACTTCAAATATGATTGTAACTAGCTGTTTCAAAACAAAACATCTTGATGACGTAATTTTTTTAGCACTTTTTTCTAGTTGAAGTGCGTACCGCAATCTTATACATATTTTGTTAAATCTTGTGAAAGGGGACCTTTTACTAGACGAAATACTCCTAACCTACAAATAGCAAGGCAACAGAAACTGTCTTTAAGGTCTTTCTGTCTTCAACAGAAACAACTTTCTGGTTTGTTTGTTTTGGGTATATTCAGTTTTTTAGTTGTTTTGTTTAACGAGGAATCATTTAAGAACGCGGCTGTTAAAGTTTCAACTCAACTCATCGATGCTATTTTGAAATTTAACAAACTCCTAATTTCAATCCAACCTATATCCTCAATGGCAAGTTGACGACGACGAAATTGAACGAATTTTGGCAGAATCTACATAAGATTCTGGGATGCGATAAAAAGACTCCCTCCCTCTCCCAAAGGGGTCTGTATAATTTAAGCATTTAGTCGAGCTGATAAAATAAAATAAAAGCTAAACCGTCAGAAACCTCCTCTTTATTTTTTTATTAACAAATTACTGTTGTAATTGGCTCAGTAATTAATATTAAAGAAATTTGGTATCCAGAAGTCTCTTGGATCGCTGTTTATGAATTTATGGTCCAAACTTTATATTAAAAGACGGCCGATCCTATATGGCCGCTTTAAAATAAAACTATAGCTGATTTATTATAATCTTGAGATTAATTTTATTTAAATAAGTATTTTAACCATAAATTTGAAATCAGCGACTCCAAAACCTCTTGCCCATTATGTTTGAACTGCAGAAAGTAAATATTTTCTTGAATTATTTCAACATTTTGCACAGGGGTTTTTTGAGACACTAAATATGAGTTTATGGCCACCATTTTTTAATTCTCAATGGTAGATCCAACATGGCCGCTGTAAAAATTAAAAAAAAAGAAATGATTTCTTTTGTAATATTTTAACATTTTTGCCATATTGGAATCCATCATTTTGAATTTAATTATTTTGACCTCAGATTCGTAATCAACCAAATTAATTATAAAATTTAGACAATAAATTGCTACTTAATATTGATAATTGGGCGAATCGTAAATTTTGTCATTTTATTGTACAACAAAAAACCGAAATTTGTTAATAAAAATTTTGATTTAAATCGTATTTAAAACCCATCGCAAAAGGTTTCATCAAAATTCGGATTTTTGCTTCCGAGTCTCAGGTAAAACGGTATGGGAACCAATTGAAAATTTTAATTTAAAAAATTCGAATAATTTCGATCTTCCGCGATCTGTAGCAGTTTAATATTTTTCTGAAAATTATAAGAGCATTTAATATAGTTTCGAACTGATGATCCAACGATAATGAAAAAAATCAACCCTCTCATGAGGACATGGCTACTGGATTAATTGTAACTCAATTTTACTGTGAATGTGTACTGACGTAGAAGCATTATATATTAGGCAAAACCCCGCTTAACGCTCGAAATACTTTCCTGAAATATATTCAGCTAAATTTAACGACAATTTAAATAAAACTGTCTTTTAACGCGAAGCAGTTTAGAGCTAATTCGCTGTTACTCAGTTATAATTATTATTTTATTTTCGTATATTCTTCGTTTGACGAAGATACGATTGTAAAATTAGAGAAAGCGACTCTCGAGGCAAAAAGTTAAAAAGATGCTACTGACAAAATAACACTTGCCACAAAAAGAGCGAAAATTTAGCAATCCGCTAATTAAAAATTGTTTTTATAATCCAAAATTGGAATTGTTCACAACAATAGCGAACGTCAAATTATCAGCTAGCTCAGTTTTAAAAATGTCCACTAGATGGAATCCGTGATGTTCCAATCGTGAATATTTTTTATTTATTCATTTTACCGTAAATTTGACGTATATTCAGTGAAATTATAATTAGGGAAAAAATGAAAAATGATAAAAATATAGTTTTATTCCAAATGTCATTAAATTTAGCTGAATATATTTCAGGAACGTAACTCGAGCGTTAAACGAAGTTTAGCTATATACAAAAATAAAATAACAAAAACTAAACGAGAGCGTAATAGCGAGCCAGCGCTAAACGGGGCAGCGTTAAGTGAAGTTTTGCTGTTACAAATTTGTAAGGGAAAAATCGTAAGGAAACTGGGAAGTATTAGTATAATTCACTAATACAGCTTGTACACAGTATATTCTGTTGTAGAGTATGTAATTGTAGTACAATCAATCAAGTAGCCAACGCCTGATGAGACGATTGATTTTTTTCTATTGTGTGGGTTCTGTTATTGATTTGTAATCCAAACTTCTTGTTACCAGTGACAATTTTTCCCCTATTCTTACAAGTAGTGATAATCATAGTGATTTAAAAAATAATCTCCTAAGCGGACATCTGACTTGAACGGAGGTTTTACTATATTTTTTTGATATTTTCTTAACCATCATCATGCCGGTGATATCTTGTTTTATCTCCAAAGTGGTCATTTTGAGTTGCATATTGATTATTATTTATTACTAAATAAAGTCTTCTCTTTCCAAATAGTCGATCAAAATTGATGTACTTGCTTTCATTTTCGAAATACTGAGTGGTGATTTTGGTGTAATTGCCAACGAGACGTAAGAGTGATTGAACAAAATATCTTTAACATTTATCTTTCAAGTTATTTTGCAAATTTGTTCATCCTCCAACAAAAATTAATTTATATTTTGGTTTAATAAATGTAACAATCTTTGGGTTTATCTCCAGTGTACTACGAAAGAGAATCGATAATTTTTGTCACGTAAACAAGCGATTTGGCTTTTATGTGTAATTCTATATCGGTAAAACTTGGCCAGACAGTGGTTAGATTCAGGTCTAAATCTGATCAAGATGTAAAATGGAATGCACACGAACAAACCAAACCGCAGAGAGTTTTGTTGATAACACCGCCGTTATTTGCTTTAACCTCAAGCATGTGTTTATTATCCAGTATTCATGCAATCGACGCCTATTAAGCCTGCTTAAAACTCATTCAGCTTCTATTTCATTGAACTACCATCATTTTTATCTGTAGAAATACTAATTTGGCCAAAATACCTACCTTTAAGGCTATATTTCAATTTAATTGCAACATAAATCCAGCCAAATTACAACACTTTAAGTTGATGCTGAATAGCATGCTGGAAACTGAACAAGCTTTTCGCAGGATCCATTTAATGTCAAAGTCGTTAAAAATATCTATAATTATCGCGAAAACTTAATTCAAACTTATTCTATTTACAATCAGATTCATAATCATTCACGCTAGTTCGAGAATCTTTAACGAGAGTCTGTAACGTTAATAATTTCCAGTAAGTTTTCAAATGTAGGGAGAATGTTGATTGGACGATAATCATCACAATTAATTGTGGGATTTTTCAGGTATTTGGGAACCGCCCTGCGTCTATTCTTTTCTCAGCCTTTTTAATTCACCTAACTCCATACCAACATGAATCTATATGTATGTTTCTAAATAAGGATTGATTTATTTACTCTCGTTCAAAATTTATTGAACTTGTCCACAATTTGTTGAGTATCCTCTAATAAACCTGAATTTAACAGCAGAAATACTAATTTTAATTTTTAGCCTCACTAAGTGATTCAACATACCAATTCTATAATCCATAATTAAAATCAGTATTGGCTAAATCTAGCTCTATGTCCAGTTTTGGGAAATCTCCTACTCCTTCATAAATATCTCCCATATCGTCAAGAACAGGACACTTAGTTCAAATTCCAATTTCACTATAAATGTGTCATTGTTACTGAATAGCAAAAGGTTGAAATGTTTAGAATATAACGACTCTATTGAAGCAACCTTTCTTATGTGCTTTAATTTTCAGATCATTCGACCAAAAGTTACCACTATCCTAAGAATTTATTTATTTATTATAATTATCACCAACTTTAAATACAAAAATTTGATTTAAGAAATACATAGTTAACTTAACGGGCAAGAAATACATAGTTAACGTGACGCCTTCTGACCTAAATTATCACACATGCAATAAATCGATGTTTTTATCAATTTTAACTTATTTGGGTACTTTGGAACACGCTAATACAAAACGTGAGAGGTGTTTATGTGAATGTAAGTTATTAGCTTTTGTTTTAAAGGACATTAGATCCCCTAGAAGAGTAACATTCAATTAAAAAAAAATGAGGCCCACTGCATATAGCTACTAAGACATCATTGGTAGGGGAAATCAAAATGGATTAAAATTAACCGATATCATAATAATAACAGATTGCGACCCTAGAATGATAAGGTTCTAACTAACATTTTATTCAAAAATGAGTTACGATCGTTTATTTTATAAACGAAATAGCCTCTTTTCGATACAACTAAATTCGACTCTTGATTTCGCGTAGATTTCGAGATACCAGAATTTTAAAGGTGTATCTGCGTCGTTTTTCAACAAAATTGGTAATCTACAGTTCTATCTACTACATATACAACTATATACTATCATCAAATATATTACAATGTACATACAAACATACGCGATTTTTCGAGTGGTTCTTACAACCTTATTCTATTTTTTCAGTTGCACATACAATCTTATTACAGGTTACACCAGCTGTTACAGTTATAACTTTTCCCTCGATTTCTAGTGGAAAAACGTCAAAATTTTAGTTCGGCTGAAATCTCGAGTCAGAGTTGACGACTTTTTAAATTCTAATTAAATTAATTTTGTTTTAATTTTGTGCCATAGTCAGTTTAAAATTATATATTCTTGATTGTAAAAGAGTAATATATTATTTGAGGAAAGGCTCATTAAAGTAAAAGTAATCGAAATTACAAATTAAATAATATTGTTATTTAAAAAAAATATCTATTAATGCGTTCATCGCAAAACGATTTTTGTTGGGACTTAGAACAGGATCCTGTGTGTTTACGGTCAAGTCGAAACGGAATCTTATCTAGCCACGAACTTTACATTGTATGAAAGTGAAACTGACCGTGAACAAACGAAATCGGCAATCTTACTACCGGATAATTCTAATGATGCATCAACTGTAACTGCAATCGGAATAGTAAATGATCCTATTAACAAAACACCACATTATGTTGTAGTAAATGATCATGATAATGATGAGTTGTCATTAAACCTAACGAAAAATCTCACTAGGAAAAGAGCACGGCGTGTAGCTGAGTGGAAGTCTGTCAAAAAAAAAACGGCTGTATACCAATTGGGAAAAGAGTATAGTATGTCATGAAAAACTGTTTTGACTGTAAATATACTCGTAAATGCTCGCAATTGATATCTTTGGATAAACGGCAATTGCTAATTGAAGAATATTACAAACTGAATCAACAAAGCAAGTATGAATTTTTAATTAGAACGACCACTAATACCTGTTAAAAGGCACACCAAACAGCAATTGTCACCCAGAAATAATACTTTTCAGTACTTTTAAACGAGGTAAAAACCTGCAAAGGAGGCGAAAAATTGCAGATGAGGTTTATCAATTTATTATTGAACATATTAAAAGCTTTCCAAGAGTACAGTCTGACAAAAAAAATATCTGGATGCAAATCTAAATATAGCCAAAATGTACAATTTGTATAAAAATAAATGCATAGCAACTGAATGGTACCAGCAAAGGAAAGTTACTACCATTGTATTTTTAACAAAAAGTTCAATTGTGACTTTCACGAATCCAAAACCGATCGCTGCGGCAAGTGTGAGCTTTTTAATATTCAAAAACAAGCTTTTTATTTTGAATTATTTTAGTTAACTAAAGAAAATGTGATGTATTATTTATAATTTTTGTACTTTAATTTAGAACGATAGCCCACTCTATAATGAAAATGTAGAGTTGAATTAACTATAATGGTTATATGTGGTTACTTAGAACCCTATGTTACAAACTTATTGAATCAATTATCTAGAATAAGGTTGTATCGTGGCTTTAAGTTTTCATTTATTTCTTAAAGTACGTGACTAATTTTTAATTTCATAATCATTTATTGTGACCTTTTTCGTACTTAATTAGTTTAAATCAAAGTTTCTTTGAAAATTATATTTTTTATGTTAGTTTTTCAAAGTTAAAACTTTGCACTCAGTTTTCTCAAAACTATATACTCCACTCATTTAGAACCTTATCATTCTAGGGTCACGAGATTTCTATCCAGAATGAAATTTTTACGAAATATTTATTAAATTTTGTGAAAAACTTGTCACAAAAGAATTAGGTTCATACAGCCTATCGCATTTCAAATGCACATGCTATCAATTCTGAAGAAACATGATTATGTAAGCAGTACAAGAACTAAAAATGTATAATCACGTTTTGTCACAATTTCGAAAAAACAAAAAATCTCGAAACTCGTGTATTGCTTATACTTATAATTGACAAAAGGAAGGCGCCAAGAATTGGATAGATTTCTCGAATTTTGACGTTATATTGCGTTCGACTAACAGGATATTCAGATTTCAAGATTTTATGTGGTTTTCCAGGTTTTCAAGCTTACTCGAGGTGGGGTTTGTTTCGGCTTTAGATAGTATTTGAGATTTTATGGATTTTTCGACATTATAAAAGATTTTCGCTATTAATCAAGTAAGTTTGCATGAGAATATAAGCGTTGACATTAACATAGAGTGAGGTGAGATTTCCGAAATTCGAAGTATTGAGTTTTTTGTAATAATCTATATACCTGGCACCTGGGTTTATATAGCATTAAGTTAATTGGTATTATTCGAGGTTTTTTAGTTAATTTTTCGAGAAAGAGATTTTTTGCTTTTAAGTTCCTTAAAATTGAGAATTTGCAAGATTATTCTAGAAATGTAAGTTTATTCGAGATTTGCGGGTGTATTGCAATTATTTTAGAACTCTATTGCGTGTGTTACAGAATTGTGATGTATCGAGTTTTTTGATATTTTCTAGGATTTTCCGAGGTTTTTTAGTTAATCATTCGAAATTTTTTAGACCGATATTCTTCGAGATTTTCGATTTTATTCGAGATAATGTTGTAATTGAATTACGAGTAAACGTATCACTCAGTTAAATTATCTTACAGAGAAGAGATGAGAGAGATTTCTAAATTTAAATAGCATTTTATAAAAGTTATACCAACTAGATTATTGGAAGTTTTTTATAAATATCGAGATTACTCTAGACGTCTAAGGTTACACTAGCTGTTTCTTGATATTCTTCGAAATTTGCAAGCGGTTTAGTTGCGTCTTGTTACAGAATTAGTGATTTATTAAGAATTTTGTTGTAAGTTTTCCAAGATTTGCTAAGATTGAAGTACAGTTAAAATAATTTTGAAGGATATTGAGTTAAACATTCGATATTTTTGCAGGATATTTGAGGAGTTCGCGCTCAAAGTTACTTTATTATTTTTTAGTGTTGCCTTATTGACTGCTTTAAATTGAGTTGCATCATGGTCTGAAACAAGATCATTGAACACTAGAATCTTTGTGGGTAATGCAAATTTTTGTGTACAGACAAAGATAGGTAACTTTAACTAATTTACAATTTATTTAGCTCTTTTTCAATATTATGTACACTTTCAAAACTGTACTCATCAACCAAGTTAATCGATTCTAGATTTCCAAAAAAATTAACACCAAGTTAATTATTATAGTAAAGCAAAGTTTGTTGGAACAAAAATTAAAAAAGAGATGTTTTGCACTCTTGGTTACAAAACAGAGCTTAAATACCACAACAAATGTCGCTACAACACGGTTTTGGTCGAAGAGACGGAGTTAAAAACCGAGTTAAAAATATGTTATCTCGTTGGACACAAAACTTTAACTCCGTCAAGTTGTCATTTTCTTGACGAGCTCAATGGACAAATCTGGTGGATCAACCTTGAAAGGACACACGTAAAGAAGGGGATGAAAATAAGGGTATGGGAGAGTAACACAAATTGAAGTTAATTTGTATTGAAAATACTACGTATGCAATGTATACATTGCACTCGTGCACCAGCCGCCTCTGAAAATAATATTAACCAAACATTTAAAAGCAAATCTGATTCAGTTTGTACTGTGGGAGAATAAAAAATGAAACAGTGGTGCCCCTTGAGAGTCTTCTAAAGCAATCATAAGACGCATTTGAATACGTTCAATATAGTCAGAATAATATGTGTTGACTGGAGCCCATATAACCTCACCATACTGTAAAGTTGTAAACATACAAACGATACGTGTATCTCACTCTGACTATAACGTTGTCATCTGGACAGTATTGAAGATTAGAAATTAAACGAGAATAATTGATGCACATCGCTTTACTATTCAAGGATAATTTATGAGTGGGACTCTATGACGAGAAGCTGGATACATCAGATTGGATTAACAGCTTTTTAAGAATTATAAATTACTTTAAATATTTTGAAGTTATATCGGCGTAAATGAGAGGTTCTGATTTCTTCAAACTGCTCAGAACATCATAAATAAAGAGAATTAACGAAAGTGGACCTAAGTGATTGCCAGAAGTAACATTAGTCACTATAGATATAAGACTCAATCCTTAGTTCTAATGACAATGCATTGCACTCCAAGCCAGAGAGCTTCTGTAAGAGGTATGTCCACACGATCCGTATGGATTAGGGTTTCCTAACTAGGTAATTAAAAGGGGCCTATTCCATGTGCTAGCGAAACCTTTGTCATCATTGTTGGCAATGGCCGATATTGGCCCTTGGGAGTTGAGTGCGATTTCCAAAAAATCATTTTGCAGAACTTTTACTAAACGAAAGATTCGTATGGATTAGGGTTTTTTAACTAGGTAATTAGGGACCTATTCCATGTGCTAGGGAACCTTTGTCATCATTGTTGACTGCGATTTCCAAAAAATAATTTTGCAGAACTTTTATTAAACGAACGATCCGTATGGATTAGGGTTTCCTAACTAGGAAATTAAAGGACCTATTTCATGTGCTAGCGAAACTTTTGTCATCATTGTTGGCTATGGCCGATATTGGCCCTTGGGAGTTGAGAGCGATTTCAACAAAATAATTTTGCAGAACTTTTACTAAACGAACGATTCGTATGGATTAGGGTTTTTTAACTAGGTAATTAAGGGACCTATTTCATGTGCTAGCGAAACCATTGTCATCATTGTTGGCTATGGCCGATATTGGCCCTTGGGAGTTGATGCGATTTCCAAAAAATAATTTTGCAGAACTTTTACTAAACGAACGATTCGTATGGATTAGGGTTTTTTAACTAGGTAATTAGGGACCTATTCCATGTGCTAGCGGAACCTTTGTCATCATTGTTGAGTGCGATTTCCAAAAAATAATTTTGCAGAACTTTTATTAAACGAACGATCCGTATAGATTAGGATTTTCTAACTAGGTAATTAAGGGACCTATTTCATGTGCTGCTTGGGAGTTGAGTGCGATTTCCAAAAATTAATTTTGGAGGACTTTTACTAAACGAACGTTTCGTATGGATTAGGGTTTTCTAACTAGGTAATTAAGGGACCTATTCCATGTGCTAGCGAAACCTTTGTCATCATTGTTGAGTGCTATTTCCAAAACATAATTTCGTAGAACTTTTATTAAACGAACGATCTCGTATGGATTAGAGTTTTGTAACTAGGTAATTGAGGGACCTATTTCAAGTGCTAGCGAAACCTTTGTCATCATTGTTGGCAATGGCCGATATTGGCCCTTGGGAGTTGAGTGCGATATCCAAAAAATAATTTTGCAGAACTTTTACTAAACGAACGATTTGTATGGATTAGGGTTTTCTAACTAGGTAATTGAGGGACCTATTTCATATGCTGCTTGGGAGTTGAGTGCGATTTCCAAAAATTAATTTTGCAGAACTTTTACTAAATGAACGATTCGTATGGATTAGGGTTTTTTTTACTAGGTAATTAAGGGACCTATTTCATGTGCTAGCGAAACCTTTGTCATCATTATTGAGTGCGATTTCCAAAAAATAATTTCGTAGAAGTTTTATTAAACGAACGATCCGTATGGATTAGGGTTTTCTAACTACAGTCTTCCCCCGTAAATAGCGCCTTGGCGTTTTGTTCGAATGTAGCAATAATTTTCATTTTTTCAAAGTCTCTAAAAAAAATCGTTTAAAGCGCCTATTCGAATAAAACGCCTATGCGTTGTATTTGAAATATTCATTTAAAAAAATAAAACTTGTCTTATTAAATAATAATTTATTTATACTTTATTTCGTTTTCGGATTTTTATTTCAGTATCACATATTAATTCAATATATTGCAAAAAAATTCTTGTATCGCAATACGATTACATCTTAAGACCATAGTAGTTTTCAACTTTTATGATCTGAACT
Organism: Tipula vernalis; assembly: GCA_958295665.1. Taxonomy (NCBI): domain Eukaryota; kingdom Metazoa; phylum Arthropoda; class Insecta; order Diptera; family Tipulidae; genus Tipula; species Tipula vernalis. The sequence goes on along the minus strand of OY282560.1, from coordinate 146,739,525 downwards.
TCTTTTAATGGATTATCAATGCTAAACAACAATTCGTCAAGCTTACAACAATCTCTGTCAAGACTTATCACTGTTATGTTCCAACTTTCTACAATCGACACAGCATAGATTTCAATATTTGTTTCAGTATTTTGCCCGGCTTTTAAAATACGTTCATCTCCGTCATCAACCAAATCAGTTACATTCAATTTTTAAATTCTAGTATTTCAGCAACGTAATTTTTGATCCAGTCTTCAAACGATGTAGAAACCGATTTTAACTTTTTTATGCACTCGAAAAAACTGGTCGATATATTTTCCGGCCAAAAAAAGTTGCAGTCTTCAATGTTTTCAAAAAAACATTCAGTATTCGTCAAAACAGTTTTTCCAAATTTTAATATCCATTCACAAATGTTAACGTTTTCATTGAATAGTTCTTTTAAAGGAGTGTGTAATTTTTCGACATTAAATTTGCTTTTATCAATTAGACCGCAGCAAGTAAACGCTTTTACCACAGTTTCACTTGAAAGATTTTTCGTAAACCCAACTACCCATTCAGAAACAGTTTGATATGACGGCATTTTCGGGTTACCTTGCTTCGTTTGTTTACCCGGATCATTAATTGCTTCACTTATATAATTATCATAGCTATCATTGTAAAAATCTTGAAAACTTTTGTTACAAACCACATCTAAGGGTTGCAACAAACCCGTCATTTTCGGTGGTACAATGGCAATAAACAAATTGTGTTTCTCATATGGGTTATTCTCCGCTAACGCTATGTGAGGTCCATAGGAGTCAATAATTAAAAGTACTGATTCCCGAAACAAACTTGTCTGTGGTCGTTTCATTATGACATTAGTTAAGTAGTTTTTGAGTATATCACTGCTCCACATACCAGTGTTATTGACTTCAGCAATACAGTTACCATCTACTTTTGGAATCTTCTTTAATTTAGAAAAAAGTAAATGTGGTTTAAGGAATTGTCCATCCGCCGAAATAGTAAAAGTCGTTGTAAATTTTTTGTGTGAAGAATTGGCTTTCTTCATTACCACATTTCGAATGCCTTTAAAAGTTATAGTAGTTGAAGGTTCACATTCAAAATAACGTGGCTCTTGATCCATATTTAAAATATTTTTATCTTCGATTTTTTTTTCTTCAATAATTTTTTGAATTCTGAGGATAAATTCTCTAACTATTCTGTCAGAACCTTCCGGTAGAATACGGCATGTGGTCTGTCGCCTAGAAACTAAGTTATAGCGAACTTTAAATCGGCTAAGCCAACCCGCAGACGCCTTAAATTCTTTATATATATCGCCAGAGAAATCATTTTTTAAGGTAAGTGCCATTGACTGAATATATTTATCCTTAACGCGAAGACCTTTTTTGTTTCTCGTTTTAATCCAGTCGATGACTTTAGCCTCCAACTCTGCGAACTCTGTATTACGACCACCGCCGCCCAAACGCCTCGCTACTCTTGTAGAAATATTTGAGTTATTCAACGTCTCGTGCAATTTTTCCTTATTTTTTAACCAGCCACGTATAGTTGAAGTAGTTAAATTATACTTCTTAGCTAAAGCAGCAAAGCCTTTTCCAGCCGTGTTGGATTGGTATTCTTTGAGAATCTGCATTTTAAAATTTAAGGAATATGATTTCCTTTTTGTTGACATTTTGACGCCTATAAATAATAAAAACAATGTACCATGTAACGGTTCTCTATGTAATTTTACTTTTACCGGCAAATAATATTCGTCTAAATAGTTTCGGATCATTTGTCTTACATAGTCTTAAAATGTAAAGAAAACTTATTAAATATATTAATTTCACTTCGTCCTCACCTTTAATTGTACACTCTCAATAACACTCCGAATTTCTATAACACAGTTATATAGAAAATTTCAATCAGAAATATAAAAAAATAAGTGTGGCGTTCAGTTGTTGACGAAAAGTCGTTAGTTAATGCGCCAAAATCTGACGTTTAATATTAAGTAGTGCCATCCTTCTTTTTAGTTTATTTGCTGTGAAATAATTAAAGTGTTATCACAGTACATTTTTTTAAGCTATTTTGGAATAGAGATTGAGCAACATAATGTTTTTTTGTAATTCGAAAAAAGGAGGAAAAATATGTTCAATTAAATATTGTCATTTTTCAAATTTTTGAGAAGTTTAAAAATTTAAATCAAATAAAACGCCCAAGGCGCTCTATTTGAATAAAAGGCCCAGTGAGTGCACTATTCGTTTAAAACGCTTAGGCGTTTTTTACGGGGGAAGACTAGGTATTTAATTTTATGGATTGGACCGGTAACTACAGAGTAAATGTCGATCCATAAGGGTCCGCTGATAGTGATTGCAAAAATGTAAGGAGTGCTACCTGTCGTTTATGTTCCTATATGATGGGTCCAAATTTTTGAAGTATTTTAATGCATTTAAAAAAAATGTGATTCTTGCGTTCGTAAAGCTTACTGCTTATCGGATATTCTTTACCACCATCTTTATGAAAATTCTTAGAACTTTAAGAGTTTTACAATTTGTGGTCAAAAATAATACTTATATTACATATTTAAATATTGACAAGCCCGTAAACATTATTTGGGCCACTAAAATCTCCAGGTTTATTGACGTGTGATAATTTTTTTTACGATTGTTCAATATATGGTTTATGCTAGCAAGACTGAGTCCCCCGACTAGGTGCATACGAATTTACATAATTAGATTTCTTGTTTGATGAATGAAATTGTTAGGTCTAAAATTGAAAATGTATTGCAATAAATACCCCCATGACAAAAAATATATAAACCACTATTCTGATCCGATCGAAATTGATCCACATTAACGCTAGACTTATGTAGAAGTTTTGAATCTATTGATAGTACAATTTAAACATTGACAACATTATTGCTCCTGTTTCCCTTATTGTACACATGTTGCTTTAAATGTATAACGCAGATTTTAAAATACTCGAGCAAAACTGAAATAAGATCGATCGCAAAATTTGCAACATACGATAAATTTTAAAAATTTTAGTCGCACAGACCACTGTACAATATACATTGTAGCAATCCATATATATGTATATATATGCACAACTTACACAACATTTTGCTAAATAAAATTACCGACATATATCATTCGAAGGTGTTACATTATTAAGACGATAAAAACTAAAAAAAAAAAAAATTAAAATTACCTTAAGAAAACGTGTTTCACTTGTGATCACCGATTAGAATCGAAGATAAAACCAATTTTTTTTTTTTTTAATTTCATTATTTTATTACTACTATTACTATTACTACTACTTCGATTTTTCGCTGTAGTTTAATTATAAGAAAAAAAAAGGTAGAAAAAATATGTGATGATCATGTTTTAAAGATTACAACGAAGATGTTTTACAAAAAAAATCCGCATTATATAACATTCCTTTATTACAGTCGTCGCAATCGTCAATTCACGCGAGGTGATAATTTTCTACCCATTAGAATCTGAATATTTACAAATATACATATGTGACCAATCCCTCGTACTACAATATCCAAATAGTTCAGTAGATCAATCAGTTAACAGGTCTAAAGTTGTAATTAACATTAATTTAAGCGTAACCTTGTAACAAATCAAAATAATAATAATAATAATGAATGATACACCCACACACACGTTATATATTTAAACGTTTGGAACGTACTATAATTTCTTAGAGATGATTTTTTTTTGCTTTCTGTTAAGTAATTGTTAAAATTCACATTAAATACAAATCAAAACTAATTTAAATAATTTAAGATTTTATTTTTTTTTTCGTCGTAAATAAATAGTGGAATTATGGAATTTTTATTTAAACTTGTAATGTTTATATATCGCTAGAGCCGTTTATTTGATTAACCATATATATATATGTACATATGTATACAGGGTAGACATTGTTTAAATCAATAAACGCACATCATCACAATCAGTTCAAATGCATATTAGTAGTCGTGCAATCGTTAAGTCTCCCATAAACACCAAAAAAAAGCAAAAAAATCGCATTTTAACATGACTTACGTAACCAAAATTATCTCACTAATTAGTTAAAAATCGATTTTAATTAAATTATTATTTTTTTGTCTTTAAGATCAATTAACACCTAAGCACACTATTATTTTGTTTAAATTCACGAGTTATCCAAAACAAAAGCTTGAGAAATTTTTTTTTTTTTTGGTGTGCGGTATTTAAAGTCGAAGATGTTAATTGAAATTGATATATGGAAATAAGACGATAGACAGACCACCCATTTTTTAGGTGTGCACAAAAAAAGGAAATAACGGTTTTGCTAATTAAATTAAAAAAAAAAAAAAATAACAAACCCGATTTTGACTAAATCTCTATTCTAGTTTTATAGATATGACAAATTATTGGTGAACTCAGCATACCAATTTACCCTGTTATCGTACGCAAAGTAATCAATAAATCTTAGAGTTTTTTTTTGCTATACAGAATTTATCTTATCACCCAGTAATTTTTGTACAAGTATTGTTTTGTTTTACGTATAGAGTGATGATCCTGGGAAAGATCATGAACTTAAAAATAAAAAGCTCTAGTATTAATAATCTTAAAGATTTTGATAAATTAAATGTAATTTATTTTCTTATTTCTTATATATTTATTTGTCTTCTTCTTCTTACATCAAAATTGTGTGTTTTTGTGTGTTGAGGAAGAAGCTTAGCGTTTAACTTTTAGAATAACAAATTGGCAAGTAATTTAGTTTTTTGAGATATTTGCATATCTTAATATTTTTATTTTTTATTTTTTGATTTATGTACATTTATGAAATAAATTTATTATAAAAAATAAATTTTAATTTAATTTTTCTGTGTGTGCTATTTAAACTGCGCGATAGTGATCATCATCATCAACAGTTTGTTGTTTAATTAATTTCACTTCACTTTGTTTGATTAAAAAACAAAACTAAAATTTATTTTTTTTTTTCGTTTTTGAGTGGCGTTTTTAAGTGTATAGTTTAGTTTTGGAAATCTATAAGTGTGGTACGGTTTAGTTGATATTCTAGATGTTTTTTGTGATGTGTATATATATGTTTGTATGTATAAACAAAACTATTTGTTATGTTGAAATCACCGCATATGTCCCTCTTCAAATTCTCTCGTTTATTTATATCTTATAATATATATATTCGGTGTGTGCACATTGTCTCATCTTGATAAAATCTTAAAATTTAAGCAAAAAAAAAAAAAAAATTACAAAAACAACGAAAAAATTGGCGAACACGGTTAGAAAATACTTTTCCAATTTCGGATTTCACAAGAGTCTCTGTTAAAATTCCGCGCGGGGTTTGTTTGTTTTATATGCGAAGATCTCGCATGTAAAAATTATGTTTTAGCCTGTCCCTACTATATATACATACACACATATTAAAATAATCTTCTTCTTTCGGAGCACAACACATATTCGTCGTCTTCATTTTAAACTTATTATTATTTTAACTATTTTTTTTTATATATAAAGAGACCAAAAATTTTGTATTCATCTTAAGAATTTCAAATCTTTTCTTATTATTATTAAGAGTCAAAGAGCACGGAAGATATAAAAAAAAAAAAAAATATCGAGGTGCGTTCATTAATTTATATATACCTATATACTAAATAAGAAAATTCTTCTTCAGCATTCTGCTCTAAACCTATACGAAATAAATTTAAGATAAAAAAAAAATCTCACAAAAGAAATTAAGAAAACAAAAAATAAAAATAAATCCAAAGATAATCGATTTGAAATGTCTTTTCTGGTTTTTTTTTATTAGCAATTTTCGCATATAAGATAAGTGATAAATAGAATATAAAAACAAACCAACAACTAAAACGCATATTATTGACATTATTATAATATAAAGTTGGGTGAAAATACTTTAAGCGATCATGATCATTCTTAAGATTATTGCAAACATATTTTGTTTTGTTATTCCCATATAGTCTAGAAACCGCGCTGTGCTGCTGCATTTCTAATTCAGTTACAAAATCACTTAATTACTTCATATAACACAACAACAACAACAAAATCAATCAACTGGAAATTCATATATTTATATGACGACGACGCCATTTAATAGATGGCACCTGTAAACTACTCACTATAATATACTAATAGTTAGTTATATACCTTATGGATTACATAAAACTAACAACGAATATTATTCAATTCTCGTTCCATTCTAATAATTTTCTTCAAGTCTTTTTCGTTCGTTTTGTTTTTCTTTTGCTTCATCACAAAGTAATTTTAAAGAGATCATCATTGCCGTTGTTGCTGTTGCTGTTGTTGTAATCTTATCAATTTTTATTTCATTATTATTACTATTATTATTATTATTATTACTATTATTAGATTTATTATTATTGCTATTACTATTTGCAAAAAAAAAAAAAATATTTAAATTGAATATTAAATTGTTGATATCATTATATGTTGGTACATTTGATCGTGATCATTTAATTTAGAAATAATTTTAATATCACATGCGATCATTATGATTATATGTATGTTTACGAACATGATCATGATTTTTTTTTTTTTTGAATATATAAGAACGTTTGAAATCTGATATGTATTTTTTGTTGTAGGTATATGTTGGTTCGGACGCAATCGTCGATGATGCACAATAATGCTTTTTTTTTTGGTGATTTGGGTATGAAGTGATCGTGTGAATTTTGTTTTCCGCGAAGCTTTTCCTGAGGTATTTTGAACTTTAAACATATTTTAATGATCACCCATTTTTATATTATGCAATCCAGTGCCCTTATTTCTCCTTAACAATTTTTCAAAATAAATTAACAAATGATCAAATCAAATAAAATTAATTTTTCTTTTTGCAAAATTTGATCTTGCTGTAGTATGTGATCACTTAAGATCAGCAAGTTGAAGCCTGATTAAGTACAAAAATTGTGCACGCCTCTGTGGAGTGGAGTTTGCTGATAAAATTTTAATGCTTCACAGGATTGGGGAAAAAATTATGCCTTTTTTAAGTCAAGTTAAACATTTTAAACAACAACAACCAAACTAACAAATTTTCAAATCAAATTAATAAATATTCAAATGGAATTAACAATTTTTCAAAACAAATTATTTTTTTTTTTTCAAATAAATTTAACAAACAATTTTCAAATCAAATTAAATTAATTTTATTTCGTCAAATGTATTTCGTACAATAAAATTCAACAACATTAAAATTCTGATACCATTATTTACATAACAAATTACTCTAAAGCAAGGCCCGCCTGCTGCATTGCTCATTTTTAACATTGTATTCATTATAAAATTTGAACAGTCAGCTGCGGTCACTGTGTTTAAGAATAATTATATTACCTCAACTAGTGTTCGTTGGTTGACCGGATCACCCAAGTATTTTCTAGCCAAAATTTTAAACTTCGACTAGGGCTTGCCCGTTCCCGCACCTTGAACATTCCCAAGGAAATGTGATGGTGGTTTCCTGATTCCCGAGAATTCCCTGGGGCCCTATTATGAAATTTTTCGATTTCGAATTTTTTCGATATCGATAAAATTCGATTCGATGCGGATTTGACCTATTATGAAACTTGTTTCTCGAATTTTCTCGATATCGAATCATATTAAAATTTTGACGTAATTTTTTTATTACAATCTTTAAAGCATCTGTGCCTATTGTGTTGAGAATTATTTAATAAAAAATTAATAATTTAAAATTAAAAAAAGTTATTTGATTTGGTTAAATTTATTTGCATTGTGAATTTGAGCATTTCGTCAAAATACCTAGTCCATTCGAGTGATGAAGATGAAGTTGAAGTGACACCGATCTCCTTACCAAGAAAACGCGCCTTCTTAATCAAGCGGAGTCCCATAACGTGAGACGAAAAAATATTGATGCCATATCACCTATTTTAAAAGTAGCAGCAATCCTGCGGTTTTTAGCTGAAGGATCCTATCAACAAGCCGTAGGCCAGGATTTTTTAATAGGAATGGCTCAGCCAACAGTACCTGTGGTAATCCCTGAAATCCTCAATATTCTGGAGTCAAAGATTTGCAGAAATTATATTAGAACGAAAAAGTTAAATCGAAAGCCGTTTTCTTCAACAAAACTGTTTTTCCGGGTGTTATGGGGTGTATGGATGGTATCCACATACATATTGTTCGTCCAGACAAAAACGAACATCATTTTTTTAATAGGAAAGGCAGCCACAGCTTAAACGTAATGATGGTAAATAATTGTGTGTGTAAAAAATGTAGATACCGCGTTATGGAGGATGTCTGTTCTTAAGGAGGCATTTTTAGCCGGTGATAAATCATTGTGGATATTAGGTAGTTATATATTAATATTCAACAGCTAAGTGTAGACGTATTATTCTATTTTGTTATTTAGGAGATTCCGGATACACTCCAGCCTTAGTGTATGACACCTTAAAGAAAAGCCACAGAAGGATCCCGTGAATCACATTATAATATGTTACACTCCAGAGCCCGTGCAATAATAGAGAGGGCATTTGGTGTCCTCAAAGGACGTTGGCGATGCTTACTGCATACACGTGAGCTGCACTATCAACCCGAAAAGGCAGCCCAAATCGTGAACGTACGCTGCCTTCTTCACAAGTTATGCATAAAATATAATGTTCCAATTGGCGAACAGATATTATTAAAAATATTTAATCATAATTTTTTCGAACCAGCTACTGTTTTTACTGGTGGCCCTTCGTCGTTTAATTGTTTTGTAACTTCATCCCATAATTTGTTGGTTTGATCCCTTATATTGCGGGGCATTTAGATAATTTTTTGCGATCCATTCGTTCCTTTCCATAAAAGAGATCAGTAATTCAAACTGGTTGGCGTTGGTAGTCCTGGATAATAAATTTACATAAAAATAGTTTATTAATTTCTTATAAATTTTATTTATTCTTGTGTTTATTAATTACTTACATTGTCAATTTGTATAAGTAGATATTTTCTATTTCTTCGATAATTTCAATATTACATATATTTAACAATTATGTAAAATCAAAGAAATTTTATTTTAAAAATTATTCGAATGAAAAACCAAAAATGTGACCTATCGTATACAAAATTCGCCAACTAAATAGCAGTCGAATTTTCTCATGTGCGTTTGGAAAAATTTGCTCTAATTTTTTTTTTTTAAGTTCATAAAAGGGTGGATTTTTTCGATAACGTAAAAATCCGAAATCGAAAAATTTCATAATAGGCCCCCTGGATTCAGAACACTACAGGAAAGATTTCCTGACTTAGACTCTGACTAAATAAATAATAAAGTGGAGCTCATAGACCAGTTGCGCAAGCCTTAATCAATAACGCCGGCAGACCATCAGGACCCGAACCTTTATAGGCATCCATATTTTGAAGCGAATTCTCTACATCTAGTTGCGAAAATAAAAATTTAGAAAATTTAGTTCTTGGTTCACACGAACAACTTATGGTGTCCTCTCATGAATGTAGGTAAACCGTTAGCTCGATTTTTCAGCTTAACAGATTTCCAAAACTTACTCGGTTCACAAGGCAATTCATGTTCCAAATCAATAACTGCTATATAAAAATCTGTTTAAGCAAGTACGTTGAACCTCAAGATTTTTGAATTCATTTGTCAACCATGGTTCTTTACGAATAAACGACCGATTTATTCTTATTTTAGGAATACATTTTTCGATAGCCGAGATAAATAAATCGTGGTAACAACAAACTGTGGAATCAATTTCAATATTTGACACAATTCTGGTTATTACAGGTTTCATACCAGAAATCGATTCTGATTGGAGTTTGAAAAATACTCGAATAATCAGCAATAGCATCACAAAAAAAATCCAATCCAAATAGGTGACTTGACTGTTGGGTGAAATACTATACTGATATGCCCCAAAGCTAGCCATGTAATCGCAAACCTGTGCAGAATAATAACTAGTATTATATAAAACGCATTATCATCCCATGCAGGGCCGCTATTCTTGAAATTCGATCAAAAAAAGTCGCCCGTAATTTTCTAGTGAAATACGTCATTTCAGTCGAAAATTTAAATTGTTTCATACCAAAGTCACCGGCGACTTTTTTCGGTGAATTTCAAGAATACGGGCCCAGCTCTCTAAACAATTTTTGCGCACAGTAATTAGAACACCGTTACCCTTAAATCCTTCCTTAAAACATGTACTAAAACTATAACGGTCACGTCGGTAAATAGAAAAATCCGACGGAAAAAACTCAGAGGTGTGTAAATCAATAGTCAGCCATGTTTGGTTAAAACAATGACATCGTAATTGTATTCCAATACATCTAAATTTGATGATTTCGACCACATACCAACCATTGCAATTAAAGAACAACAAAATAGATAAATTGTTGGTGAGATTTTAGTACCCTTGAGATCAAAAATTAATTTCTTACTACAGTTGATCAGTTGATCTCTAAACTGTCGCACTATAGGACACCTTATGGTCAAAAATCTGGAGCTTTCAATATGTCAAAACAATCTTTGATATACATACATATGTCACGGTGCTCTGGAGTCGGTTTAAAAAAAAAAAGTGCGGTGTCTCCGAAATTCTTTCGCCCAACGTTTGGACACCTAAAAAGGAGTACTTTCAGCCGCTACAGAAAAAAATTGGCTCGGCGCTTTTTTTTCTAGGACGAAAATACTAAAAATAATATGCCTGGAGAAGATTACGCCCTTTCATGTGTGATGATGATTCTGGATATATATACAGGGTGTCATATACAATCGCATTGGTTCATACACATAGTATATAATGATAGATATAGGGTTTCCGAGAAGGGTTTGGCAATGGATGTGATTCCTAAAAGCGTAAAAACACAACAAAAATAATAAAGATTTAGAGACGTTCGTAAGACCCGCTCTACACCGCCTCGAGATAGTTATAAAGAAAATTGGCATGTTTTGGTTTTGAATGAGAGAAAGAGAGCCAAGATTCAATGTTTACATTTAGTATTCCAATGTTTTACATTTAGTATTCCGGTAGGCACTGACGAGTAAACAATAATCTGAAATCGCTGATTTTTCTATTTTCGATGTTTTATCCGGATTATAAAAAGCGTGGAAATCACGAAGAAAACCGTTTCAAAATATGTCTGTGTTGTGGAAAAAAATCAAAAAAAAATGGTGATCATTCAAGGAAAGGTGAAATCAAACTTGATGGAAGTAATCTCAGGTTTTGATGAATGTTATACAAGAGTGCCAGTTGTACTGTGCCCAGCTTGTAATCTACGCCTGGGCAAGTCATTGAAAGAAGATAAAAGATGTGAATTCTCAGAAATTGGAAAATTTCTGTCTGTGAAGTACAGCACGAGATCTGTTAGGAAAGGAGACCAGTGCCAATGTTATCTTTGTGTTAGGAATAATAGAACCCAATTATCAAAAAAAAAATTTCGGAGACACCGCACTTTTTTGTTTAAACCAACCCCAGAGCACCGTTATGTACTTTCTATAAACTATAGGTAAAGTCCGAAGCTCGAATGCTGTTGCAATCGATTAAAAGTTTGTAGATGAATCCCATCAGATTGGCTCGAGGACAACTGAATCCGCATGAAATTAATCCTGGATAGGTACAACAATTATATTTATCTTGGTCTATTTACTTCCTTGAATACCAAGCCTGAGATCGTTCGATTAAGACATCCAAAAAATTTTGAAAACTCTATGACAACGCTTTCCAATTTATCAGCAAGCATTACAATCCTATCGTTAATGTTGAAATCTGGACATTAACACCCGTTGCAGCAAATTTAATTTTTAAATTTGTAAACAATAATGCTGCATTCAACGGTCTAAAAACATTTTATAACTGGACAGCAGTGCTCAATATTCGTTAAACCCACATTTTTCGTATTTCCAGTTCCCGAAGTGGTATTTGTTACTAAATACTCTAAAGCACTTCAGCAAAAGCGGCTATCCAGCATAATATTTAGTTCTTTACACTCTAAGTCCGTGACGTGTCATTTATAGTTTATACCGTTGCACCATTCATCGCCAACTTTCTGATTAATTCCGTGAGGTTAATAAACGACATATAAAGCAGTATTGAAATTGGATTTTGTATTCCCGGAAAATATTCACAAAATTCCCTGGAAACCTTGGGAATAATTTTAGTTTCTTAAATTCCCGGAAATTCCGTCCCGGGAAATCCCGGGACGCAAGCCCTACCTTTGACCTTACATTTTCTATAGGGTTCAACATTGGTGATTATATCGAGCCCCACGTAAAAGATCAGATCATGCAGTTATCTTATACCAACCAACCGTCAGTAATATTCGTAGTAGATGACTGTATAACACCTTGACTGTTAATAACACCAACTATACTTATATTTCGGCCTCTCACTGTTGATACTGATCTCCCCTGTGATCATCTAAGATGCAAATTGAAGCCTGATTCATTGATATACATGTATATAATTTTTTCACGATCAGGTGGAATATTAATTGAGAAATGCCAGGCATATGTACGCCGAAGTCCAGTAGTTGATGCTATTGACAAACATTTATGTTATGTTATGGATTCGTTTCTACGCATTCCTCCATTTCAGCAACGGTAATATGTGAAAGTTTATAAAGTCTTCCTCCACGTGATATGACATCAAAAACTTCGCCATCCTTAATATATTTTCTGATAATAGTATGAACCTAGTCTCCCCGTCTTCATACCCTCTAATTATAGTTGATGTATTTTCATTGCTGAATTTAACATTTTCACACGTGGCCCACGTACTTCTGCATAAGATAGTTATCAGTGGAAATGGCACAATCTCTCTATTATTTTTTTTTATAAACTTTAAACACGAGTTCACTAATTCACGGCGCTGAAGCTGCGTACATGCTATACATTTCTGGTGAAAAAATGTACACCACGAAGTTAGCTGTATGAGTTGAATTATTTCCAACTAGAACAACAAAGTTGACCAGGGCACCAATTTTAACTAAAAATTATACTATTTTGCTAACTTCGTGTTGTACATTTTTTCACTAGAATTGGAGCATGTACGCACCTTGAAGTCACTCAGCCAGTTAATTAAACAATTTGTATAAATAATTTTTCATACACATATTAAAGTAAGAGGAGAAATGTAATTACTGCAAGAGTAGCTGAATAAGAAAAAAACATCACAAAACACAACGCTTACTTTGATTAACATAAATTCCTCCTATAAAACTTTTAACAAATGATAAAATTTTATCGGCAAGTATGTTGTTGGTTACATGTCCCGTATTGTCTAAAGCCAATATTTTCACCTTCGACCATAAAATTTCTATTGATTTCATCATATGGTATGATGGTAAAAACATGAACGTATAGTACCTTCAGTGCATTTGCTTGACTGTTAATGTATAGGCATGCAATAGGTTACAAACGATGAGATAGGTACACAAATTTAGGAGAACCTGTACATTGAGAGGCCGAAATCTAACCTTAGCATCCGTTTTGCATTGAAATGATTTTTTAGATAATTAATAATAATTAATATTACTAAATTTACAAAAATTTAAATTTAAAATTTTAATTGTTACTTAATAACAATTTTAAATTATCAGAAAATTGAATTTTGCTAAATTTTATTGTATGCATCAATTTGATTTGAAAATTGTTATGAAATTTTGTTTGCAAAATTGTTAATTTGATTTGAATTTATGTTAATTTGGTTTGTAAATTTGTTAATTTGATTTGAAAAATGTTTAACTTTACTTGAAAATGGTGAACATTTTAATTTTAAGTTTTTTAGGGTTATGCCAGGATTAGTTTCTATATATTCCACAATTTAATCAATCTCATTTATCACCACGTTTCACTTCACTCAAAACATCGATCCAACCTCCAATCTAAAACTTCCAACTTCAACCCGTACAAATTTAGGAGCATCCATTATTTGATTTGTTTTGAAAATTTTTAATTTGGTTTGGAAATTCGTTAATTGGTTTCGAAAAATTGTTAATGTCCATTTGATCATTTGTTAATTTGGTTTAAAAAATGGTTAACTGCGGACTTGAAAAAGGTATTCATATATGATATGTTAAAAAAATGAGAATCCCACAGTTAAATTTCACTCATAAGGAAGGTACTCCAGGTGCACCTCCTCGATTGTTTCGAATGGTAAACGAGATATTTATAAAAACATTGGGGGTAGATTTTCCCCTTATATTAGTAAGTTAGCACTAAAAAAGATACGTGACTCATATTTTTTAGTGTTCTAACACTTAGCACGCTTTTTATGAAAATAAAATGGATTTGAAATGGATATACTCGTACAATAACTCAATAAATTTTTCCCATCCCTTAATCTGCAGCTAAGATAAATAAGCAAACATTGAAATAACATCCAACCTCATAATCCCGTTGTGGAAAAAATTTTAAAGGTATACGACTTCAAGCACTCAAATTGTATTTTTTCACCGAACTTTACGTACATTTGGAGAACAATGAAAATTGCACGTCACTTTAGTACTAAATGGGCCAAAAGTTTCATCTAACCTTCATTCAACGATGTTTCGATGTTTTCGATCACTCAATACAATATCATGGGTTTTTTCAATCATTTCTGGTATTGTCACCCCTTTTAGGTTCCTCATCAAAAACAGTTGTGCGACAAATTTCAAATTTATCCATTCTGCATAAAATGGAGAATATAGGGTGGGCCATCTAACTTTTATTTTTTTGAACTAGCGGTTATTTTGAGTATGGTAAGGGTTATGTCACTTTTGATTTGACAGAAAGTTAGTTTTATCCTTCCGCTGAACGAAAATGGTTGTGTATTCGCTTGAACAACGCTGGGAAATATTTAAACATTACTTCGAAAATCTTGGCAAAAAAAACATTTTTTCGGATGGGGCGCATTTCCATCTTGGCGGCTATGTAAACAAGCAGAATTGTCGCATTTGGGGCACGGGGAACCCGCACGTGATCGTAGAGAAGCCGATACATCCTCAACGAGTGACTGTTTGGTGCAGATTTTGGTCCGGTTGCATCATCGGGCCATTTTTCTTTGAAAATGAGCAAGGAGTCTCCGTGCCACACAGCACACGTTTCAATTGATCTTTTGCGCACTGTCTTCGAAGATCGAATTATCAGTCGAAATGCTAATGTGATTTGGCCGGCTCGGAGCTGTGATTTGACGCCGTTGGACTATTTAGTGTTATGCCGATAAACCAGCAACGATTGACGCTCTCAAGAACAATATTCGCATTGCCTTTGAAGACATAATGCCGCATACCATCGAAAATGTGCTCAAAAATTTGACCGACGGTATGGGGTACGTCAAGGCCAGCCGAGGCAGTCATATGAATAAAATAGTATTCCATAATTAATCGGAAGGATTGTTCTTTACAATGAAAAAATAAAGTTGAAAAAATATTGAGAACTTTTTGTTTTATTGCATTTAAAAAAAAAAATTATTTCGCTCACCCTGTACGTTAAACGTAACTTTGTTGTTTGTGACATGCAAATTAAATGACATATCGACTTGAAAATGGAAATGCAGGAAACTTGTCAGCACACCATAGGGTATACTTACTAGAATTTTTCACATAATAAGGCCGGTACGCTGCTGAAGTGAAATGAAATTTCTCATATAAAAATGACACAAACGTGTAGTTCGCGAAATGGGGTTTTCGTGTTAGAATACAGATGTCTCTATGTTATATCTACACATTTTTATCTTTATTTCATCATATGAGTTTCTTGTTTTTCAACAGCCTATTGCATTCAATTTTAATTTTGTTTTTAGATTCCAAATTGAAGTTACCTAACTAAGCTATCTAAGTTCAACAATAAGTAGTATTTTATGTTCCGCACCAGAGAGGTCACTACTAAAACTCTACAATTTGTAGAAGAAGTGTATTAGCTAAAGCATTCTAAAATTGAGGCTGAGTGGCTCTTTCAATTTTAATTTATTAATGTTTATTAACAAACAAAATAGTAAAGCTTTTAAGCTTAATTTGTAAGAAAATTCCGAGGAACGCATAATAAATTGATAAAAGATTAAAACAAAATTTTTAAACGATTTAATAGCACCAAATAATGATATCCATCTTCAACATTGGACGATTGTGATCATATCTAACCAAAATGATCAACAAATTGTTGATCATATACTAAAATCTAACTTTTCAATCATCCGTATGTTATTCCTTATACCAAATCCAATAATATTTTCAACTTAATAAATTGAAGATGAAGTATAAAAAAAAAAAAAATTAAACACAAAAAATCGGAACAAGGTTGTAATATACGTTTTGTAGTTTTTTTTATTACATTTCGCGATCGTTATTGTTGTTGTTGCGATTGTCATAAGTATAAGAGAAAAAAAAAGGTTAAATCGCGTCTTCTTCGCGATCTATATACACGTCTATGTATATGGTATACCTGCAACTAACAAAGTCTAAAATACTATATGCTACTAAGCTTTCTTTCTTTATAAACCTATATTAGATTTGACATTTTTTTTATTTTTTATTGGCGCCACTTGATCACTCACTACCTCTATATATGGGATGATTGAATGATCGTGCGCGATCATCATAAATTAAATGTTTTATTTTTTAACTTTGAATGATTAAAATGAAATCTGAAAACTAAATCTAATCGATTATACCAATTTTTATTATTGTATTTTTCTAGAGCACGCCAACAACAAACGCAATGAATCAAACGTGTAAAGTGTGTGGTGAACCAGCGGCTGGTTTTCATTTTGGTGCATTCACATGTGAAGGTTGTAAGGTAAGCAAAATTAAATTATTTATTACTTTGTTTTTTTTTTTTTTTATATCATATCATCTAATTAAAATTTCAATTCAATATTATATTCTTGTACGTGATATGGATTTGTTACGTTAACGCGATTTATATTTGCGGAATTTAAATTTTTTGGGATTGTGTTTTGTATATTATTGTACATGGCGTCTAGCCTTCAGTTAATATAAATTGGATTATTAATTTGGTTTAATTATATTTTTTTTTTTATTATTATTATTTTTAATACACAAATACACATACAAATATATTTTTAACTGTCTTATGGGTATGCACAATAAGCATAATTCCGGGATAAAGTATGACAAATAAATCGACTCATCTCGTACGTCTTATACTATTTTTTTGAAAATATATTAATGATTATTAATGATCTGAATCTGAAAAACATTTGATGATGATGATGACTTGAAAGATTTCTGTTATGTGTTTTTGGATTAAATCCAACAAATTAGTTTATTTGTATCTTAATTGCGGCATTTTTCTACAAATGTACAGCTACAAATACATAAACTAATTAATTTCTAATTGAAGATGGTATATTCGGCCACAAGGCATAAGTCAATCAAGATTTATCATTGTTATTTAGAAAAAGAATTAAGATAATGCGGTAATTGCTACTAATTTTTCTAACGAATTTTTCCCTCAAGGTGAGAAATATTTAGTACAAAAAAAATGTTTTTTTTTTTCTTAAATGAAGATGATTTCACGAAATTTTTACTGCAGGTCATACCTATATACATATATGAGTAAACAGTTTAGTAATAATTTAATTTTATTTGTCTCGTTACAGTCATTTTTCGGCCGGTCCTATAACAACCTGTCATCAATATCGGAATGCAAAAATAATGGTGAATGCATAATCAACAAGAAAAATCGTACAGCTTGCAAAGCGTGTCGCCTGCGAAAATGTATTCTCGTCGGTATGTCAAAAAGTGGTTCCCGATATGGCCGCCGATCGAATTGGTTTAAAATTCATTGTTTGCTGCAAGAACAGCAGCAGGCCGCAGCTGCGGCTGCGGCCGCCGCCCAACAAGGTGGTAACGGGCTAAAAAATAAACAATCACCACAATCACCAAATAGTTTATTAATGTCACAGCAACATGGTGGTGGTAGTGGTGGAGGTGGTTTCTCATCTGCTTTTGCATCGTCATCCCCGTACCAAAGGCCGCCATGCACTAAAGAAGAATTAATGCTTCTAGGATTAGAGGAATACACAAAATTACCATTGCCGTCGCCCTCGGTCAGCTCGCCCGATAGTCATAATTCAGATAGTTCGGTCGAAATTGGTGACAGACGAAACTCCATGTCGCGAAACCTATCGAATCAGAATCAAATGAACGCAAAAATGCAAGAAAATCACCATCAATTGAATAAGGAGCTATTTTTACGGTTACCCTTTGCCGGACTAACATCATTACCGTTTATGCATCAACCTGGATTTTTACCACCATCCCACTTACTATTTCCTGGTTACCATCCGGCGCTGTTTCCCCATCATCCAGATTTACTGAAATCGGTTGCGAACTCAACCACCACTGGGACGGCAACAAATAGTAATGGCAATAATAGTAATACTAATAATATGAATAGCAATAGTAATAGTCAAACATCTGCTGCTGCAGCAGCGGCAGCTGCAGCTGCAGCTGTAGCTGGAATTACAAATCCAGCCGATTTAGTTGGATCACCGCTAAATCATCCACTGTTCCTGGCTAATCATCATCATAATCATATGAACAATAATAGTTTATCGTCGGTCAATAATCACCACAATAAACGGGCCGAAGAACTAACGAAACGTTTTTATCTCGATGCTGTATTAAAATCACAACAACATCATCATCACCAGCAGCAGCAGCAACAGCACCAGCAACAATTACATCAGCAGCAGCATCATAATCATCATCATCATCATTTGAACAACAACAACATTGTAAAAAGTGAGATTGATGATGATACCGACAATGACAACGACACCATTGAACCGATGGACGACGACAATAATAATAACAATAATAATATTAATACCAACAATAGTAATAATAACAATAATAATAATAATAATAATACAAGTAATAATAGTTGTAGTAGTAATAACAATAATAATCATACAAGTAGTAATGAAAGTAATGTAAATGATATGACACCACCTCAATCACCAAAATGTTTAATACGAACAAAAAAATTCGAACACACTGATAATGCACCAATAGACTTAAGTATAAAAAATGAAAAATTTAGTGATAATGATAAATGTGCCAATAATAATAATAATAATAATAATAATAGTAATAGTAATCTAAG
This sequence comes from Tipula vernalis, assembly GCA_958295665.1. Taxonomy (NCBI): domain Eukaryota; kingdom Metazoa; phylum Arthropoda; class Insecta; order Diptera; family Tipulidae; genus Tipula; species Tipula vernalis. The sequence goes on along the minus strand of OY282560.1, from coordinate 146,720,484 downwards.
TAATAATAATCATTTTCTAATTAATTCAAATTCGAATTCATCCAATTCGTCATGTTCATCGAATTTATCGATTAAAAATAATTTAAATAAAATCCATTTGCACAATAGTATTAATAAAATTATAAATAACAATAATAATAGTAGCAGCAGTAGTAATAATAGTCTTAAAATTGAATTTAGTGATAATAATAATAATAATAATAAAAATAAACATAATCATTTTGGTGATCACAGTGATAATGATGAACATAACAATAATGATGATGATGATGAAGATGATGACGATGATGATGATGACGATCGGAATAGGTTTGAAGTGAAACGAATTAAACCGAATCCCCCAACAACAGCTCCGATACCACTTGATTTAACAACAAAAGTATAATTTTTAATATTATTAATTTTATAATGTATAATTGTTATTATTTAAATATTTATTGTTACTTACTAAAATGAAAATCCCATTTTTTTTTATAATTTACACAACATTTTATTAATGATTATTAAATAGTTAATAATTTAATTTACAATTTTTATCTTTTTTATTTTTATTTTTTTTTTTTTTTGGTGCTCGAACAAACGGTTAGTCAGAACATTTAAAAATAATTTACATATATAAATAAATAAGCCAAGTATAATGTTTAAAATAACAAAAAATAAAAAAAAACACACAAATAGTTTTTAGTATTCTAAATAAAATATTATTATTGTATTACCTTAAATTAATGTTTAAAGGCCAGTTAATTTATAAATTATTAATTAATTTTATAATATTTTGTTAATTTTATGCCAGTTTTTTCTGTTTTGTTTAATTTTGAATCTATATATTGTATTATTTCCTATAATTATATAAATAAATAAATAAAATACTTATTAGTTAGATAATGCCAGTTTTTATTTTTTGTTTATCTGATATAAAATAAAAATAGAATTTAAATTATAAAATATATTTAAATATAATATTCTTTAATTATTATTATGTTGTGTATGTATCTAGGTTTGAATTTATAATGTGAATGTATTATGTTATATTGAGAAAAATTAGAAATATAAATAATTAAAATAAATAAAGGTACCTTAAAAATAAAATTGAAGACAAAAATATTATTATTATTTTATTATTATTATTTTTGAAATAAAATATTGAAAATATAAATATTAGAAAAATATACAGATGATTGTTTTTTTTTTAAATTTTAACCAGTCAAAATAAATCGCTTCAAAATAAAGAAATTAGGTAAGTGGGCTTTTTAATGTAATTCAAAAGAGAACTTGAAGTCAATGCAACATAAATTTAGTTTTTTACATCCAACATCAAAATTCAGCCGATTAAAACTACGCTTAATACTAGATGCCCAGTTATGTACCAATTTTTTACATCAAATTTTTTACGCATTTTTTTACGGGTAAAAAACTTATATTTTTACATTACTACTCGTATATGACTCAGCAAAAACGTAAAAAATTAAAATACGTAAATAATGTAAAATAATATTTAAAAATGTAGCATTTGCAGCAAAAATATTTTTTTAAAGTTCTCCTTTGCAATATTTATTTTTTAAGGCAATCGATAGCAATATGATAAAATTCACATTCTATGGCAGTTCATATTGGTTATTTCGAAGAAATTAGCAAAGTTCGTTTAATAACATTAAAAGACAATACAGATAAATTTTGATAGGCTTAAACTTTAAATTCAATTTTTATTAATCTAAACATATTAGTTTTTCCAATGTCATTTCCTAACATACATATAATTAAATATCACAACTAAATCAATCATAATCATCATTGATCAAAATCTCTCAAAATTTCCTTATTATTGAGCGCAAAATAAACATGAAGCAGCTTCTTCGACCTTTGAAATGTTAATCGATTCCTAATTGAGGTATGTATTTGACCCCAATTTGAAAAAATTCGCTCTATTTGAGCAGATGAAGCAGGAAGATTTAACATTTTTAAAGCTAGCCTGGAAAGTTCCGGATATTGCATCTCCGCTGTACTCCAGAATATACCTACGGGGTTTTTTAATACCTTTATCGAATAAGCCTAGCCTCTTTTTATAGGCATGCCACTCCTCTATTCCTGCGCATATTAAATTTTTTAGAAGGAAATGATTTACTCTGTCTTCATAATCACCTACAAAAAAGTTAAATTATATTTAAGAGGAAATTTTTCAAGTAAAAATATGTATATTTTTAAATAATTACCGCTAAGTAGGGAGTTGTCGTAAAATGGATGTAGATAGTAGCCAACCAATGCATACTCAATTAATGCCATATCACATCGACGTTAGTAAAGATCTGACATTTTTTGTTTATTTTTGCCATTAATTTCAAACGAAAGCCGAAAACATATGCTGCATCAGCCAATGAAAAATCGGATTTTCGGCAAAAATTGAAAGGTGTCTAACATTTCCTTTTCTTCTTTAATCTTTTCGATGAATTTATCATCGAAAATTAATTTTGATGTGGGAGACTTGACTTTTTTAGGTTTTTCCTCTATAATGATCTGCTTTAGGTATTGCAAATTGTAAAGAAGATTTTCATATGCATCTCTATAGGAACACCATCTCGTGTCACATGCCAACCGAATTCGTTTACCATCTTTGCAAAGCACAGCCTCCTCGAAATCGGTATGTTTAAATTCCTTTAAAATAGAATTGGCTTGTCCCGATAAATTAGCGTCAACAATGTCTTTCGCAAAAAGATTCCCCGTGTGACTGTTGCACGTTGAATGCGTTGAATCATGGTACTGGCATTGTCCGAAGCCATTGCATAAAATATTTGTGTTATACAAGGTTTTTGCCAAATCAATCGATTCGCAAACTATTTCAGCTAGTTTAGCTGCGTTCTGAGATTCATCGCTTAAATCCCATGCGTTCATGAATGCTCGGTTTCCGTTCGCATTATGAATCATACTTACAACTGTTTTGCTGTTGCTTGATGAGTTCTTCCATCCATCAATCAATAGCATAAAATCAGACGGTAAGGACGTACAAGATTCTGTTAAACAATTTTGGTATGTGCCATTCAATAGTTTTTTTTTTGGTAGCTAAATTTCAGAAATAATGATAGGCCTCCAACATTGTTTGGCGATGGTGATAGAACGCTCCTACTTGAAGGAAGAAACGAAGTTGATGTAGACGCAGCGTCACTTTCGTTTGAACTTTTTACTTCTGGTGCTTCTAAATTGTTCTCTATATTAAAAACATCCATATCGGTTGATTCGATTTCCTGCACCTCAATGTCTTCAATAGTATATGTTACAATATCCATAGTACTGGACGTGCTAGAATTTAGTATGTAGGGTTCGGAATTTTTATTATTTCCACACCTTTTGCTAAAATAATAAAATCCTAATTTCAATAAACTAATCTACGTTCACGGCTGCTAATAAGATAATATTAAACTTACCGATGCGCTTTTAGTTTATTGAGTTAGGTATTTTGCAAATTATTTTTGCATATTTTGCAATATTTTTTATCAGATTTCACCAACTGAAAGTCTAATTCGTTAAAATTAGTAGTTTTTGGGCATAGTAGCACAATATATGTATGATTGGATTAGATTTTACATTTATTTTTAAGTTTAATTTATTTTAACATTACATAAACACAATGGAATACAAAAACCGAGAGATCCGGCCATGGCGGCAGTTCTATTTAATAATAATTTTTCTTTTTCTTTTGTTCGTTTTGGTTGGTGACGATGAATGGCTTATTGTTCAATTTTGGTTTAATTTGTTCACAACTCCTTCGTCAACTAGGTGCATTTTGTCTAACAAAAAATGTAGGATCATATCTATGGGAAGGCGTTCAAGCTTACTGCGAACTCCCTTATGGTGATCTTTATCTGCCTCACCAGAAGGTGTAACCCTTGCTCTAAAGTTTAAATCTGTCCTAGGTGAAGCATTTATTTGAGGAAAAACAACTTTAATTGGTAACGTTAGTGAAACATTTTGGGCAGGATGAATAACAAGAGTATTATTTGATTGCTTTTATTTCAGCCGTTGCTCAATGATAAATCCGTAATTAATTAAGTTATCCATTTCATCAACCAATTCTTTAAGGAAATTATTAAATGATTGAGGTTTGCCAGGCCCACTATATATGCCAACGGGAAACACAGTTGAACCGCACTTTAAAATATTGTCTGCGCTTCCTAAAAGTTTCCAAAAGCTATTACTGCCACTAGAAGAAATTGGAGTTCCATCTATGTTAAACGACATTTCAGTTTCAGCTAAATCTACATTTAAATCGGCCTTATTTGAAGTAATTATAGATCGCAAGTTCTTTTCCACGCCAAAATGTCTGTAATGGCCCTTATCAATTTGTCGAACTTCCACTTTCCGTGGGGTGGCTAACAAAGATCTGGCATCAAGGGGCAATTCTAAATGTTGACCATTCGTTATTAATATTTTTAATAACTTTGAAAAAGTAGTTTGCTCAATATGACAATTGATTGCCCATTCTCGCCATTTATTTGAAAATTCATTGCTATTCTTATTTATAGCAGCTGTTCCTGAGGTGTATACATCCATCAAACCTAGGTGTTATTTACATCATTCAAACCTTCATTTGAACCTGCATTTAAATTAATATATAATAATTAAACATAATCTATAATATAATTTGCTAATGAAGCCGAAAATTGTGAAGCCGATAACGAAACATCTAAATTTTTTTTAACATAGTATGCATTGCTTTCCTTTTTTACTGTGTTGGTCGAATATTATGTTTTTCGTTTTGTATTTGTTTTTTTTTCGGTGATTTTGAGTTTTCCTTTTGTTATTTTTTTTTTTTTTCAGTTGCCGACTATATATGAAGCGTTATTGACTTTGTTTGGTTGGTTGTTATTTTATTTAATTGAATATTATCTTTTTCGTTTTATTTGGGCGTTTATTCGCTGGTAAGTCAGCACCTGTAATTTTTATGAATAGATGAAGTGCTCTGTAATAATCTCACCTATTCATTATCTTTTTCGTTTTTCGTTGCTTATTTTGTTCAGTTGCTTTTGGAATAATTTTTCATTTTTATTAAATAAATTATTATTTTTAAAATGCCTAGACAAAGAATAACAGAAGAAGAGATTGCTGTTTCAAAGCAAAGAAAAATATTCATTAATAATATGTTTAGAATGCCTGGACGACCCAGATTGACAGAAGAAGAACGTATTGCTTCAAAATGAAGAAAAATAGAGCTACAAAGAATACGTCGACAAAATAGTAGGTTAAATGGTAGAACGCAACGAACAGACAATATACTCGAGCCGACGGATAGATTTGATGAATCAACTGTTATAGAATTTAAATGTGGGGAAATGAATGTATGTTGTGGTTCATGCAACGCGGAACACTTTCCACGTAAGCTACAGCAAGACAAGCTTTTTACTCATTGTTGTCAAAAAGGAAAGGTTGTTTTAGACCAAATTCCAATGCCACCTATATTAAAACAACTGATGACTAACCAAGATAAATATTCAAAAACTTTCTTTGACAATATTCGATTTAATAATAGTTCATTGGCATTAGCATCAATGGGTGCTAATGTAGCACCACTCCAAGGTTATGGCCCGCATTGTCTTCGAATACATGGTCAAATTTATCATAGGGCAGGAGCTTTGCACCCAGAAAATGGAGATCAAAGAAAATTCGCTCAACTGTACGTTCTTGAACCAGATGAAGCATCGGACCAGCGAATGGGAATCGCTGAAAATTCAAGGTACAATGCTCAATTCATGGGTGAATTTTGTTCTTTCATGGCAACAATCAACCCATTTGGTCTGGCTTTTAAAATGATGTATGAAGTAGAGCAAGAATCTATCCGTGATGCTGAGCAAATAATGTCCCGCCACCTATAATTAGTATGGCAATAGTTCAAGATCAGAGGTCTGATCAACGGCGATACAATGCTTCTAGATCCAACGAAGTTGCTTATGTATTCCAGAATGCTGATGGAGAATCTCCGCTTGAACGTCATCTTTTAATTCATTGTCGGAAAACTGAACGAATAAGCGTGCTAGACCTGCCTCTATTTAGGCCTCCAACACTTTTAAATATAAGAATTCGCCAAGCTCAAAACCGAAGAATTCGAATTACTCAAATGCTATACTACGGATATCGACTATCTGTTCGTAATGATTTCAGCGCATTTTTGTGTAGTGGAAAACTAACACAACAATATTTTGTTGATTCAGTGCGAGTTTACGACCATTTTCTGAAGAAAATTTTTCAGCAGATTCAATATATTTTAAATGGAAAACCAAAGAATTATGTTCGGAAGGGGAAATTTGTTTACAAAATAGACTACGTCGATTGGTTGCCTGACGAAAATTTTTCTTCAGAAAATGGTCGTAAACTCGGCATCATATTTAAAAACTGAAGCAAATCGACTTAACTACGTTCGGCAAAACCAAAGCAAGCTTAGAGCTGAAAAGTACAGTTGGCTAATGGATTTTCTACAAAGTGAAGCTGTCAACCAAGGCTTATTCCCTGGAATAGCAATTATACTGCCATCATCCTTTCAAGGTAGTCCCAGAAACATGGCTCAAAATTATCAAGATGCCATGGCAATCGTAAGAAAATATGGTAAACCATACTTTTTTCTTATAGTGACATGTAATCCTAAATGGGTTGAAATTACAGATAAATTATTAGATGGACAATCCCCTGAATTCCACCCTGATTTGGTGGCCCGTGTATTCAAATTAAAACTTCAGGAATTACTGAAAGATATTTCTAACAAACACATTTTTTGGTATTCTAACAGCGAAGATATACGTAATTGAATTCCAAAAACGAGGACTTCCACATGCCCATGTTCTTTTGATTGTCAAAAACGAAGACAAACCAAAAGATCCAGCGGCAATAGACAAAATTATATCTGCCGAGATACCGAATATTAATATTTACCCTAGACTTCATGCTATTGTAACAAAGCACATGCTACATGGTTCATGTGGAAGCAAAAGTCTTTGCGCGCCATGTATGATCGATGGAAAATGTAGTAAAGATTTTCCGAAAACATTTCAAAACGAAATATTATAGCAAACAGTGATGAATATCCAAAATACAGGAGAAGAAATAATGGTAGCATTTTACTTAATGGTAAGATTGTAGACAATGGATGGATTGTATCATACAATCCATATTTAAGTTTAAAGTTTAATTGTCATATTAATGTTGAGAGTTGTGCATCCATTCAAAGCGTCAAATACTTATTCAAATATGTTTACAAAGGGCATGACTGTGCTAATACAACAATTGCTCAACACAGTACGCTCAACCATGATGAAATTAAAACATACATGGACTCCAGGTATGTTAATGCTCGTGAAGCAGCCCGGCGCCCATTCAGTTTCAACATGCACGAGCAATCGCACAGTATTGTAAGACTTCCAATCCATCTACCAGATGAACAAACTGTTAAATTCACGGAAGGAAATATGCATGAAAGAATCAATCAAGCTACTAATAAAGACACAGTGCTAAAAGATTTTTTTAAATTAAATCGAATGGATGTAAATGCGAATGCTTTTCTATATCACGATATACCAACCCATTATGTGTTCGATAAAAGCATAGATACATGGAAACCTCGACAAAGAGGTGGTAACACCATAATCGAACGCATTTTTTCTGTAAGCTTGACTGATATAGACAAATTTTGCTTACGATTATTACTACTTCATGTGTCAGAGGTTTCATCCTTCGAAGAATTGAAAACATTCAGAGGTCATACAAGCCAAGCATTTAAAGAAGCGGCTCAACAACGTGGTTTATTTAATGATGACGCAACTTGGAATAATTCACTCGTAGACGCTGTAATTGTAGGTATGCCACGCCAATTATGAGATCTGGGCCCTATTGCACCAACTACTTATCACTTATTACTTATCGACTTATCATAAGTTAGTTTTTTTAATAATGATAAGTGATAAGTGTTTCACCAAAAATAACAAAATCTCACTCAATTATCAATTTGAAAACTTATCAAATTTCGATAATGATAAGTAATAAGCGTTGCACATCAGATTGTCTATAACTTATCAATTTACGAATTATCAAATTTTTATGATAAGTTGTAATGATCTATACAAAAATACTATAAATGTGATAGTATTTGAAAACAATGGTTTTGTACCAATATAGCAAAATAATTAAAAAAATTTTATTCTGTAATTTAATAACAACAATTTTGCCTTTCTCAATTGAGAGTTCTTCTTTCAGTGTTTAGAATCAATTGCAAAACTTTTCTTTTGTTGCTTTTAAAATAAATTCTCTTTTCTAACTGTAAATAATTTTTCAGCAGTACTTAAACGTAAACAATTTATTTTCATAACAAATGAATTAAGAGAATTCCTATTAACAAATAAATTGAATTTAACTGCATTATACAAAAATTGTAATCGTCATATACAAACCAAAATGATTTACCACTATTCGTCTCATCCGCTTATGAGCACGATTAAATCTTTGCTCTATTGCATCATCCGGATTTCGTCGCATTGGTGGGATAAACCAATCTTTAAGGGCAAGCACTGTCATCCAAAATCACAGCACCGGGGAACGGGCGAAAACAAGACTCAAAATTGCTAAATAGCCTTGTATATGGCAATAATCTGGAGTCATGGACACTACCTGGCCAATTTGAATTTACTGCATAAAAGCTGCGGTCTGTGCCACACACCATCATTGCATTCAGTGAATGTTTTCCATGTCGATTTGCAAAGTGTTCTTCATTGACCGTAGGTGCATCTATATTAATCATTGATCCATCGAAGCAACCAGCTACCTTAAGGTAACCACCCATCACAAGAAACTTCTATCCGGGATATTCCTAACCAATGCAGTGTATTGTTAGTAGCTGCTATAGAGGACTCAATGTGCAGTTTCGGTCGCTTCCATGGTGCCAATTTGCTCCGATTTTTAATAATACGTGCTCAATTTGTTCATGTGACAAACGAAAATGTTTTATCACTCGCGAGTCCATAGAATATTTGGTTCTGGCTTTCACTAAATGATTTCTTCTTTCGTTTTCATCCTCGAATAATCTTTCGGACCGACGTATTTATTTATAAAAATTATTTTTTCGTTTAATAAATTTCAGTTTTTATTCACTAAAGTTGATATAATACCTATATTTGATAGTTTTATATTACTTTTAAAATATCGAAAAACAACTGTCTTACCTCTATGATAAATCGAACAGAATGAAATTGTTCTTACTTTGACTTAATATTATAACTTATTAGGACGTGTCCGATTTCTGTGCGAAATAATTTTTTTGTGATAAATTTGACATTAGTCAAATAATTTTCTCTTCCATATTTGAAATAAGTTCATTTGCTGTCCGAATACTGAAATAATTTTGACATAATAAAATTGAAATTTGGAAATACAACAAACGACAAATTGTACGTAGAGAGTTATAAGTGTATGTAAAAATAATAGAGGCAGAATTTGATCCAAATATGGTATTATTTCTATTAATTTTGGGTTACATGTGTTTAATGAGAAGAACACGGAACTTTACGCGACATTTAATAATGGATTTCCTAAACTACCAGGTATGATACAATTAAAGTTACAGGTATGTACATATGTTAGGTGTTGCTCTCTAGTATTTATAAATATCAACAAAATTCATTCTTTGCAGCGACCAATAATGTACACAATTCCCTCAGCAAACAGTATTGTTAATTCAATACTCAGTTATAATGTGGCGAGAGTGCATTTAAGGACATCGTCTAACACTTTCATCGCTATTAGCAAATTATTGCCCAATAAAAACCATGGTTGGCGACCGGAAATGGAACTAATGATATTTTTGCTGTGGCTGGCAAGTGGGACTAGTTATATAATTGTAGGTGCAGATATGAACATGTCAAGATCCACAGTTTGTGATATGGTCTACAAAATGCTGGACACTATAAAATGCTGGAACTTATTACATTATATAAATAAAATTAAATTAAATTATATAAAACTTATTTTGTTTACTTCACCGGCACAGAAACAAGAATTATTACGGACATGTCAAAATTATAACACACCGGTGTTGGGACAATTTGGTTGCGTACAGTTTAAAATAAATTTATCACAAAAAAATTATTTCGCACAGAAATCGGACTCGTCCTTAAAATACAATAAAATAGCGGTATAAATTTTGAAATTAAAGTTATTATACACTTGAAAACACATTTGAATAATAAATAATTTTATTGAAAAATGTGTTTGTACCCTTTTAAAATTGAACAAAAGCTTTCATCTTACAATAACAGCAAAAAAAACGTTTTTAACAGACTTCCGTCATACCCCTACAATTTGTAGCTCTTATCAATTTTTTTTAGTAGTGAAATTTTTCTTATTGATATTTTGGATAAGTTATCATTAAAGTAGTCGATTATTGATAAGTTAAAACTTTTGGTGCAACAGAACTACGAAAAAATTATCAAAAACCTCAAACTTATCGCTTATCAAAATATTACTTATCATTTATCATTTTGCAAATTGGTGCAACTTAATTTTGATAAGTGAGTGCTTATCACTTATTATAACTCAATAAAATACTTATCAAATTTCAATTTGGTGCAACAGAAAATTATCAAAAATTATGATAAGTTGATAAATAATAAGTGATAAGTAGTTGGTGCAATAGGGCCCTGTTTGCATATATTTGTGTTTTTGCATCTCCTTCTAATGCTGCTGATTTTTTTTAACAAATTTAAGCTTCACGGTAAAAGTTGTTTTGATTTTGGACTTCCGTGTCCTCCTAACAATTTAATTGAACCTCTTCAATACTACGATGCACATCTCGAACAATAAAAATGTCTAGATATGCAATCTTCGTTTAATCGAGAACAACAGACAGCTTTTGAAACTGTAATGAACGCTGCTAACAATGAGTGGCATTCCTACAGGTGTATACATTCGCGGAGAGTAAAATATTGTTTCACCTGTTGCTTCAACAGGAGTAGCAGCTAACCTTCTTGATGGAGGTAGAACTTACCACTCCCAATTAAAATTGCCTGTACCAATTTTGGACACTTCTACATCCTCTATGCGTGTGGCATCTGTTGACGCGGCAGCAATACGTAAAGCTAAATTAATAATATGGGATGAATCAACTATGACTCCTGGTGTATCTTTAAAAACAGTTAACAAACTGTTAAAGGAAAGTATGAGAAATAACAACCCTTTTGGGGGTAAAACAATGTTACTTGGAGGAGATTTCAGGCAGACACTTCCCGTAGTTGTGCATGGCAATCAATGAGCAATTGTCGAAGAGAGTATAAAATTTACTAATTTGTGGGAAAAATTTAAAATTCTTAGGCTTCAAAACAATGTAAGACCCATAATTGTCTCAGAATATAGTGATTGGTTAGTCAAAGTAGACGATGGAACCATTATTTCGATTACTAAGTCGTTTCTCTAATGAGGTAAATTGCCGCTCAGCGGATTGATCCGACCTTCCTAATTGGTCCTTCGAGCCGGATTCGGAGCAGGATCCGAAACCGTATAATGGAACCGGTTGAAATTACATATGATGCGTTATCCGCGTCCGTTATCCAGTTCCGTTAAACGGTTTCGGATCCTGCTCCGAATCCGGCTCGAAGGACCAATGAAAAGGAGGACCAATGAAAAGGAGGACGACTTTAAATTGTCGACATATAAATTGTCATCATCCAAGAGGTGAAGCGGGTACGGCACAATGTTCGATGTTGAAACTGATGTAGTGCCACTTCACTTACTTTGTATAGAATTATAATACTATTCGATGTGCAATCGTGGTGGTTTGCAATTACTTATGTTTACCAGTTGGTGCCTCAACGATGCGATGATATGGCAACCAAAACCCAGGTGAATTATCCAACAACCTCAATACACAAAGAAACAGTGGAATTCATTCACTTGGCAATCGTGTAAATTCGACGGAGATCGCTCACACTATAAAACCGTTGTAATCCGATGTCTCGTGTCCAGGAACCCGTATCAACTTCTCCGAAGGTCGTGTGTTTGTACCGCAACTTACTTTACTGAAGACAACGGACTTACCACACTTACTGTTAATTTGGTATTTATACACGCATGCCAATTCCACACAATTTGTGAACACAATAATGAGCAATAAAAGATAACGAAGATTGGTATATTATAATAACAACATAACTTTATTACAATTTATTATTTAGTTGTACAAATCGTCGGGTTTATCAAAAAAAAACTATTGCAAAATTTTATGCTCTTACAAACAATGATGTCTGATTAGCAAAGCAATGACAACTAACTCTTACAATCAAAAACGCGAACATTTTTCTCTCGTCTTTTTCCAATTCTTCTTCTCGTGCCGCTTGAAGATAGCAACGGTTGCACTTCGAAATATATCACATATAATGAACGATACGTGATATAAACTGCAACCTAGATTATCGACCATTACTGAGAGTTACAATCAATGGAACACCCGATAGCAACTGACGTTTGGCAGCAAAAACATTCGCGTTGTTCGTACAATAACTTGGTGACTATAATTATATAACTTATATGACATATGTAATTAATAGGTTTTATTCTTTTTTTTAGATATAATTTTATGACGCAGCTGTAATATGCCTACCGACGAAATCCTCATCCGACACCGATGCAACAACTGATACAAGAAATGGTAATTATCCAGCTAGTATTCATTTAATAAACGTTCGCTCATTTGATTCCAGATTACGTGATGCCTCGGTAGCCCATCACAACTCGTCGTCACTCTAAAGATAATAAAACATAAATATAAAATAGTTTGAAAATTATTTATGGTGTTTTTTTATATGAATTTATTTGAGACCAACAAATAAACGTTGGCGTTAACATCCCCGCGGCCTTGAAATATCTAGATTTCAACAGTAAGTTGATTAGTTTATTATTCAAAATTTTAATTTTGTGCATTCAATTGTACTAGGCGAGATATGTCAGCTGTGTCTTTTTCATCGGATTCATCATCGACGGGTAAGATACTAATTCGATTTGCAGCTCGTTTTAAAATAGAGTGTGCGGTCTTAACAGTCACGACGCGTATCACACCATCTTTACCGGGGTGAGTCTCTACTATCCGACCAAGCTTCCAGTGAGTCGGGGGTGCATTGTCGTCGTGAAGCAGTAGCACTAATGAGCCAATGTTGATGTTATGTCGGCCCTTTTGCCATTTGTTCCGACGTTGTAGCCCAGCTAAGTACTCCGTTTTCTCCTCTAAGAATTTGAAAACGGGATAATCTGTTGAGGGGCACATCGACGAGCGACGGTTCCATAATGGATGTCAATGGAGAACCTATGATAAAATGACCTGGCGATAAGGCGGTTAAGTCGTTAGGATCGCTAGACATAGCGGTCAGTGGCCGAGAATTTAAACAAGCCTCCACTTGTGCTATCAATGTATAATATTCTTCGATGGTAAAAGAGGATTTTCCGATAACTCTACGCATGTGGTATTTTGCACTTTTGATTGACGATTACCATAAGCCTCCGAAATGAGGGGATCTTGGCGGAATAGTACACCGCAATGAAGTTGCAATTCAGCGGATACATATGAAGGCCATTTATGACATCAAGTCGCCTCAAGAGAACTCATCCAAATCGCTTCAAGTTTTCGTCGATACAATAGTGAAACATTACAACGCTCTAAAGTCACTCAAGGTTAAAGTCGATGCATGGGATTTAATGCTCATTCATCACCTCACCCAACGTTTAGATAGCGTGTCCCGCAAAGAAGTCGTTAAAGGTGCAAAGGTAACTAAGCTACTCACATTTTCGGAATTGATTGAGCTTGTCCGGAATCGAGTTCGATTACTTAGTGAAATACAGAATAGCAGCGTACAGTCGCAACCCATACGGTCACATTCAGATTCTAATAACACGTTCGTTCCAAAATTCAAGAAACGCAGTCATCCGTCGGTGTTAGTTGCTGATTCAAACAAATGTGCCTATTGTAGCGAAAATCATTTATTAACCAATTGTTCGTCGTTCAGAGATCCAAAGTTGTCGCCTCCAATGCGTTTGCGATTCATTAAAGACAACCGTTTATGTACCAATTGTCTAGTAGAACGACATAATGTTCGTGATTGTCTTAGTCTTCCTTGTAATGAGTGCTCGTTTAGACATCATGGACTCCTACATTTCAGACGGTACCTAAGTAACGATTATCAGAAATCTAACGTGATGTCTAGTTATGACTCCTCGCGCACCAATAGTCAAGCGATCCCAAAAAATGTACCAACTACAAACAGTGATCATAACAAGGCTCAGTTGCATGCAACTCCGATACCGCAAGTGTCGGCCAGTACCGTTCAATCAAGTCCGAGTGAATCGTCGAATGTCCGCGGGCTCGTGATGATCGGTACAGCGCTCGTAATTGGAACTTCGTCCAGCGGGGATCAACTATGCCGAGCTTTATTGGATAGCGGCTCGCATCTAAATTTCATTACAACCGAAGCGTGCACCCGTTTAAAGGCAAAACGCTATCCAACATGTAAAACCATATCGGGCATTAATGGACGATCCGCCATTATATTTATCTTAATATCAAATCACGAGTGTCCAATTACAGTGTCGAATTGAAGTTTTATGTCCTTTCTAAGATCACGAACAATTTACCTTCGATGCCATGTGAATTCAACTTAACATCAATTCCGGTAGGCGTAAAATTGGCTGATCCTTATTTTCATGTTCCTGATCGGATCGATTTACTATTAGGAGTCGAGATCTATCATGAGTTATTTAAAGGAAGTCATGTCAAGTTGGCAATGGAATTTCCACCCTTTTATGAAACCGAATTGGGCTATGTTGTGTGCGGAAAGGCAAATGAAAACAATGAAAGAGAAAAATCACGAACAACATGCATTGCAGCTTGTAGCATCGAAACTCTCAACGCCCAAATGCGTCAATTTTGGGAAATTGAAACTGTTATTCCTACGAGCTTATATTCACAGGAAGAGAAGGCATGCGAGGAACACTACCGAAAAAAGTTAAAAGGTTGCCTGATGGTAGATACTCTGTAGCATTGCCTTTTAAAGCCAACATTAACCTCCGAATCCGGCTCGAAGGACCAATGAAAAGCCGACTTACCGTCAGATCGATTGGCCCAATCCGTTCCACTATTTGTAAGTGTGGGCATCAATTTTTGTGGTCCATTCACAACCAAACCAACTGTTCCGTCAAAATTAATGATGCCGTGCTATGTATGTCTGTTTGCGTGCTTCACTACAAAGGCCGTGCATTTAGAATTGGTCTTGAATCTGTCTTCGGAGTCATTTATATCATGTCTTCGCCGGTTTGTTGCTCGTATATGTCTATGTTCAAAAATATTTTCTGATAATGCCACAAACTTCGTTGGAGCACGGGGTGAACTTTACACATTAAAGCAACTGTTTTTATCACAAGACTTCATCGACAAAACAGTGCATTATTGCACCGAGCACGACATTGAGTGGTGTACCTACTATTCCGCCAAGATCCCCTCATTTCGGAGGCTTATGGTAATCGTCAATCAAAAGTGCAAAATACCACATGCGTAGAGTTATCGGAAAATCCTCTTTTACCATCGAAGAATATTATACATTGATAGCACAAGTGGAGGCTTGTTTAAATTCTCGGCCACTGACCGCTATGTCTAGCGATCCTAACGACTTAACCGCCTTATCGCCAGGTCATTTTATCATAGGTTCTCCATTGACATCCATTATGGAACCGTCGCTCGTCGATGTGCCCCTCAACAGATTATCCCGTTTTCAAATTCTTAGAGGAGAAAACGGAGTACTTAGCTGGGCTACAACGTCGGAACAAATGGCAAAAGGGCCGACATAACATCAACATTGGCTCATTAGTGCTGCTTCACGACGACAATGCACCCCCGACTCACTGGAAGCTTGGTCGGATAGTAGAGACTCACCCCGGTAAAGATGGTGTGATACGCGTCGTGACTGTTAAAACCGCACACTCTATTTTAAAACGAGCTGCAAATCGAATTAGTATCTTACCCGTCGATGATGAATCCGATGAAAAAGACACAGCTGACATGTCTCGCCTAGTACAATTGAATGCACAAAATTAAAATTTTGAATAATAAACTAATCAACTTACTGTTGAAATCTAGATATTTCAAGGCCGCGGGGATGTTAACGCCAACGTTTATTTGTTGGTCTCAAATAAATTCATATAAAAAAACACCATAAATAATTTTCAAACTATTTTATATTTATGTTTTATTATCTTTAGAGTGACGACGAGTTGTGATGGGCTACCGAGCCATCACGTAATCTGGAATCAAATGAGCGAACGTTTATTAAATGAATACTAGCTGGATAATTACCATTTCTTGTATCAGTTGTTGCATCGGTATCGGATGAGGATTTCGTCGGTAGGCATATTACAGCTGCGTCATCAAATTATATCTAAAAAAAGGAATAAAACCTATTAATTACATATGTCATATAAGTTATATAATACGGAATTTAATTTATAAGGCGGGATCAATTTAAATGAGTATTTTATTTAACAAATACAAAATAAACAATATTTTGTTATTTAGAGATTTATTGACTTTACAGATTTATTGATTTCGGTTTCATTTATTTTGGTAAAGATTTCATTCATTCCGCCGTACAACTTTTTCTTGAATTCGGGAAATACTTCTTTTAATTTAGAAACGGGTTGATTTACATAAATTATAATGTGAAAAGGGTTTCATTTAATTAGAAAACCGTATAAGTAAGGTACGATTTGGTAAGTTCATTTCAAAAGTGTTGAGGGCACGAATTTTCAAATTTATCAAATTTATCGCAAGGTTTTATTGCTGATTCAGACCACAATCATAGAGAGCCCAACGGAATAACGATTTGCATAAATTTGGTGCGTTCCGTCATTGTATACTTGCCATTGTACGCGACAATATCTAATCAATATTAACAAAAATAGAAAGTCTGCGCAAAACAATGTATTTCAATTCAAAAAACGAAAAATACTCATATAATTATTATAGCATCAGCACTTTGCTACAAACTTGCAGCAGAAATAAAAATGTTTCATAATAAACAATTTAATTCAAGCACTCTCAATAACAATGCCAAATAAAACGAAAACCATCCTCGCGAAAAGCATTTTCATTAGTCAGAAATTTAGACGAAAAAATCGACATGAGGTACACAGCATATGATATAGATGAATAACTAATTGTGAATCTGTGATAGGCAACTTAAGGTTAGGGGATTTATATTGTCGTGACCAATTGTAATATTTAGGGAAGGACTAGGACTTTTAAGGACTTCCCTTGCACAAATTAACCGAAAATTATTGTAAACTGAAAAGGTTTTGTCTGACAACCATCAGATTGCAATAAGACATTAAAGAACCATTTTCTTACATATATTAAATAAATCGAAGTTATCAAAATGTCTTTATATGTATAATGTACAGATAAATTTCCCACACAACATCTGATGAGATGATGATGACTTTTTTAGCTTTAATTTTAAATCACGCTATAATATAGCGATATATATAAATAAACTTGATCGCTTACCGTTCATTTCGAGAATAAAATACAAAATTATCTATCCCATCTATTTTGTCTTTCTCAAAGAAAATATAAATCTCTGAAAGATGAATATTATTCATCAACGCGCATTTTATATACATATGTACATACAATGTACCTACATTGTTGATTTGTTTGCTATTGTTTATAAGTCGCAGACTCATGGGGCACGCTAATGAAAATCACATGTGCGTTTTTTGATATTAAATAAAAAGATTTTTCCATTTTCAATTTTGATACCACAAAACAAATAACGCCCACAAAAATTGTTTTCATATGTTTTCTGCATATATGCACGATAGAAAAGGTTCGTAGGTTCAGAACCTGTATATACATATGTATATAAACGTTACTTTACTGCAGAACAGAAATAAAAACGATTATTGAGGTGTAACGCCTTCAAAATGATCTAGAAAATTATGTAGTTTTTCTTAATTTTTATTTTTTTATTATTGTATAATATGTGAAAATATTAAATGTAATTAAATTACAGAACTAAAATGTTGGTGTGTACCTTGCATACCAAAGAAGATGACGATGAAGAAAAATTGCATCGATTCATGCAAAGTAATACATATTTTTGAACGTTTAGTCTAAGGTACAAATTAACGCGAAATTGATCCCGACTTTTTTTAAAAAAATTCGCACCATAAAATCATTATAAGTTACCTCACAGTTATACCTCTACGATGACATAAACCATTTACCAAAACAAAAAAAAAAATACTAAACCATACCTCTTGCGATTCCAAATAAAAAAATAAAAAATAATTCGACCCAAATTTTCGAAGGATAATACAATAAAAAAAAGGAAAACCCACAAGTAGACCCTCCTTAAGAAGACCCAAAAGCGAAACTGTAAAAAATGATTTTTTACAAAAAACCGGATGCACTATGACAACAAAAAAAACACAAAAATTCATACTAAAATAACATCAATAAAATGCAAATCATTTTAAATTTTTTTGCAAATGCAAATCCCTTTAAGGATATAGTGCAGTTAAACCGCGCAGGTATATGAATTTTGCCTTTTCGCACACACAAATTGAGAGATAAAAATAAAAAATCATAAAAGTAAATTGTTACAGTTACGTAATTAACTTTAACTTTCAAACAAGATGTTAACAAAAATGCCAAAAACGAACAACAACAAGAAGTGATAAATTTTGATGATTTGTCTAAAGAGATGAATGAGACTTAAGACGTTACAGACGAAGAGATGGTATGGATATGTGTGCGTGTGTGTGTTTCTAGATATAAGAAAAATCCTAGAAAATCAGCTTATAGCCGAAGCATCATCTTTTCATTTTATTTAATCTCGTTTTTGTTTAAGAAATTAAATTTAATTTTTTTGTTTCTCTTATGTACATTTCTTAAGAATTAGACGATATATTTATAGTTGTTGTTGTAGTTTTATAAAGGTGAGTTAATGATAAATTGAATTTTTGGCTTTAGGTTTTCATTTTTTTTTTTATTTTTGTTGTGTGATAATAAAATGTATTCAAAAGGATTAGACTAGAGGCCCATTGCAACAAAATGTAGAATAGGTACAAGATGATTTTGTTTTTATCTTAAAGTTAAAGTATGTAAATTAGGTCGTCGATCGTATATGATAACTTAATTAACTTTCGAATTATAAATTTCATTTTAATTGATTAATTCAGTGGAATGGACTGTAATAATTTACCGTTGATTTGTGAGTTTAAATTTATGAATAAATCTATGTATTTTGGGATATGTTACATAAATCTATGAGCATGCATGTTAGTTTGTGGGAGACTTATGGTCGAAATGGTAATTTATTAATGTTATTTATGGACGATATAAAAATACATTTTTTTTTTATTTTGTGGATTAGTAAATGTGGGTGCGGAAAAAGATCGTTAATCTTAAAAATATCTTCAGATCAATTTTGTAACTGGATTGGGAGTAGCGAATCAAATATATTCTTCATTTGAATTGTTATGACATATACGATTTGGATGATCTAAAATCTCAAATTATTTTATTCCTAAATATAAATTAATTCCTTAAATCTTGTTACAAAAATTACATCATACAATTTAATTTAGACTGAACCATTGAAGAGATATCCTAATAATCTAAGATATCGAATTTCTGTAATTTTATTCACATTATGGCATAGTCAATTTTATTGATTTATATTTTATTAGAAATATAAATCAACCGATGATTGGATTGTACAATTAGAGTTACACAATAATTTAGTCATAATTTCCTCATTATTGGAGGTGATTTATTACTGGAGAGTGAGTAATGTTGTGTCACAAAGTTTATATGATTTAATTACACGTGTAAATCTCAATTTTAGTATTTTTTAATTAAAATGTTCATCTCGACCATGTAAATAATGGTTACTAAATAACTTCCTGATACCTTCTCGATGTTTCGCAAAATAGTCAGGCTCATAGTTCGACAAATTTTTAAAAATTGTGAAAAGGTTAAACCTGTTGAAATTCTGGCCATCTCAAAATTTCCAAACTGGTTTAAATTAAGACTTTAGTTTTGGATTGTAATTAATTTTAAGTTGTATTTCAAAGATAACCGCGAGCAAATTTTTATGTTAAAAATATAAAGGGCTGAAACCTCATAAGGTGATCAGAACTTCGGCCTTGATTAATTCAACTACCAAATCAATACCAAAATGAATCACTTAAGTCAATCTTCAGCTTAATCTCCAACTCTCTTAATTAAATTTCAAATCAACCCTTAACCTACAACCGAACAACTCACACCATTATACCATCATACCATTATATCATCACACAGGTTTACATTTCAAATTGAACCCTTAACAAATTATATGAATGGTCAATTAGGATGGAGCTTGGCTATTAGTGCGTTGGATATGCGATTCTAAAATGGTTTTTGGATAAAGTTCTGTAATATCGTCCATAAGAATAAAACTTAGCTATTAACCGATTATGATGAGTTTTAACGTTTCCAATGAAAAGAAGAAAATGTGACTCAAAAATTAATAACGGTAGTGCGAAGTTAGAGTTTCGAAATTAGAAAGATTATTTTAAATCCTCATTCCCAATCTCGAACTACTCAGTTAAGGAATAGCAAAGTTCCGTCCTACTTGGAAAGTCATATTCCAGAACGTTATCTAAAAATAATTTTAAAATCACATTATCATCATCATCATATGTAAAATTTCATTAACTTCCGTTAAAAATGGGCAAATTCTATCCTAACTGGCCATATTCCCGAATTTCACCTAAAAATAAGTTTAGAATCCCATTACATACTAGTCTACCTAGTGAACTTCATCATAATCGGTTGAGAAATAGCCAAGTTCCATCCTACTTAGCGATATGCCAGAGGTTCATCCAAAAATCATTTTAAAATCCCATTTCCAATGCACAAGCCAAATTTCATCATACTTCATTGATAAAGACGCAAGTTCCTCATACTTTTCCATATTCCAGAACTTCATCCAAAAATCATTTTAGAATGCCATTTCCAATGTGCAAGCCGAATTTCATCATAATTGATTAAAAAATAGGCAAGTCCATAGAATGGAAGTGTAGAATCCCATTTCCATCGCATATGTCAAATTTGACAATAATCGGTTGAGAAATAGGCAAGTTCCATCGTACTTGGCCATATTCCCGAATTTCATTCAAAACTCATTTTAGAATCGCATTTCCACCGCGGAAGTTAAATTTCACTAAAATCAGTTAAGAAATAGATAATTCCATCCTAATTGGCCATTAATTTAATTTGCTGAAGGTTTAGTTTGAAATGTAAAAGGTTCAATTTGAGATTTGAGATGCGACAAGTTAAAAAATCTTATACTAATGCAATTTGATAAAATACTGGAATCTTACTTGAAAGATAGGTTCTTCAGGATTAAGTTAGATGATATACCTATTCTGAATTGAAAGAAATCAATGCAGGAAGGCCGGTTTTATACCTACTATACAATTATGATTTTCCTGTAATATGGACCTATATAAATGCACAAAAAGATGGAGACTAAAACTAAATGAAACTAAATCAGTTTAACACATCAGAACAGACGATTCGAACATATTCTGATTACCATAAATCGGGAAATAATACCGCATGCAATGTGAACCTCATTTTAAATAAAATTCAGGAAAAAGCAAGGAGACATGAAGCAAGGCTCCGCCAACATGTAAACATTGAGGCAACTCAGCTCCTAAGCAACACAGATTTAGTATACAGACTTAAAAGAACCAAATCTTTTGAGCTGAATACATGTAAAATTTGGCCGTACGAACTTTCTTATGTTATGACATTCAACCGATTTAACATTTTACTTGAACACAACTATAAAAATTGGATGTTGAACAATTGTTATACGGCAAATTTATCATATGGCAAATTTACATAACATTTAAAACGCGACAAGAACTTTTATAAGGTTATGTAAATTTACCATTTACAAAATTGAACCATGTCCGATTTTTGGTGGGAGTTTTTTATTTTTGCCTTAAAGGTTTTCAAGATGGCCATTTATTGACCAATCAGTGCGCTGTATTTGTGTACCTTAAATGAATTTTTTTGCATGTATCACTGCCTTTATTGTTATTATTTTTAATATGTCGGACACCGAGGAAACAAACCTAGTGATGTTGGTGTTGATATCGGAGATGATACTCCGTGTAGGTTCTATCGGCGACTCGAATCTATTGCGGGAAAATCAACTGCTTTAAATAAAAATTTATTAAAAGAGCTTTGGTTAAATGGTCTTCCACCAAATATTAAATCCATATTAATTGCAACTAAATATTTGCTCAAAAATATTTTAAGTGACTAGCTTTTCTACAATATCCTCTGTTTCACAACAAAGTTGTTGTTATAATAATAATAATCCGCTAGTATCTATGGTAAAAGACCTCCAGAAAAAAATTAACAGTTTAAAATCGTCCATTGCTAACTTGTCCAACCATCACCAGAGATCACCTACCCGTCAATCTTATTTTCATCGCAATAGGTCTAACTCAAGAAAACGCGATTCTAGTACAAACCGAAACCCCAATCAAGTTAAAAAGTTTCCTAGATTCTATTATCACTATAGATTTGGTCTGTGCGAATTTCAACCAGATGATACATAAAACGAATAGAGTTACGTGTTTCAGCAGCGGACAGTAGAAAATTTTACTCACATCGCTGATTTATAAAATGCCGCAAATCTAAATTGAATTTTCTAGTCGATACAGGATCTGATGTCTCGGTTATCCCTGCGACTAAAAACCATCGAAGCAAAACTGTTTCTTCAGGTATTTGCTTAACTGCAGCAAATAATTCCACTATTGAAACATTCGGTAGCAAATTTCTCAACATCGACCTCGATTTAAGACCGTCCTATAATAGGGGCTGATTTCTTCGTTAAATTCAGTACAACCGTAGATGTAAAATGAAAAAAAAAAATTGATCGATACCAAAACAAGTCTAGAAATAATTGCGAATTGCGCTTCCGTATCACTGCCATCATTAAAATGTTTCAGTATTGAAAATGATTTTCATAAACTATTGTCAGAATTTCCATCTTTGATGGCAACACCAGATTACAATTCTGAGATTAAACCCAATATTGTCCATTATATTTACAATAATGGTCCCTTCCTGCTCATAAACCTAAACGTCTACACCGAGACAACACAAGCAAAAAGTGACCGAATTGGGTATTTGTCGCTCATCGTCCTCCAACATTTCATCACCTCTTCATCTTGTCAATAAGAAGAATAATAATGACTGGAGACCTTGCGGCGATTGTCGCCAACTGAACAACTGCACAATTCGGGATCGGTTTCCAGTGCCTCACATTCATGATTTTGCCTCACTGCTAACATGGCAGTAAAATCTTTTCAAAGATTGATTTAGTACGGGCATATTATACCATATACCAGTAGCCAATG
This sequence comes from Tipula vernalis, assembly GCA_958295665.1. NCBI lineage: Eukaryota > Metazoa > Arthropoda > Insecta > Diptera > Tipulidae > Tipula > Tipula vernalis. The sequence goes on along the minus strand of OY282560.1, from coordinate 146,696,994 downwards.
AGCACATACATAAAAGAGCACTGACCATCCCATTTGGGTTGTATGAGTATACCCGTATGCCATTTGGGCTCAAGAACACAGCACAAACATTCCAGAGGTTTATTAACCATGTTCTGTAAAATTTAGAATTTTGTTATCAATATCTAGGCGATATTTTGATATACAGTCGAAGTGAAAAAGAATGCATTGAATATCTTCAATCGCTTTTTAAGAGACTTGCGGACGTTGATTTGAGGATAAATTCTTCAAAATGTGAGTTCGGCAAAACATCTTTCTGACGTTCCTTCTGATTAAATTTGACTAACAGAGGGTTCTAACTCGGCTTAGTGTATCTTAAAGCTTGGTGCACATATTTTAAATCCCAAGTTTTAAACGCCTTTTCTGGCAGTTCTGGAATAAAAGCATACGATATTCGCAAAGCTGAATCAAGAATTTTAAAATGATTTATTATCTAATAGGGCATCATTAGTTCCATCAATAGTTAATTTTTATTTCAATGTTGTGTTGGGCTTCCCCAAGGTAGTAGAGTATTGGAAATCCATAAGTGGGTTGATAATGATACGACGTATTTGAAGTGAGAATCGGTCTCAAACACTGGTGTAAAACTAGTGAGATGAGCTACACATGGTAGAGTAAATTTAATACCCTACTGTCGACTAGTCTACACATTATTGTGATTTCCACCATAATGTCATTTCCCAAAACCCCTAAAATACCCCTTAAATGAGAAGCATTTGGAGGCTTAAAATGCTACAGAATAAGAAATTTCTTGAAAGTAACTAAGACAAATGTGTAGATTTCATTACCTTTTTCAGCTGGGATGCCTATTCTTGCCCCTTAAGAATTGTAATGAACAATTCACTTGTAAGGTCCCCTACCAGCTCTAAAGCTTTAAATGAATTGCTTTTTCACTAAGATACACGGAAACACTAACCTACATTTTGTACGTTCGTTCCCATCTGACTTTCTTTAAATGGATTTATAAGGGACCGGCAAAATCGACTCCCGTCTTGTATAAAATAGCCTGTTGTAAAGTAACTTTGTATCAATTGTAAATGATACATTTTTGGCCTTCTCTTCGTCCACCGGTTGACCAATATGTTTGGCGCAAAATAGATAGTAACAAAAATGGTCTAGCAATATTATTGCTTTTATGTAAATCTTCCAAAACCAACCCTGTCAAAATGGATTTTGGAGATAATTTCACCGGAAGCTTTGTGATCTAACGAATTTAGACAGTTTGTTCGTTCGCACCTAAAGTCTTAAATGCGAATTGCAACTTTTGTAGTTTTAGAAACTGTTCTCTATAGTTCTCTGCGTCTTCAGAGTTTTGTTCATATCACATCTTTTAAGCTAGAAATCGATGAATATTTGGCCAACATTAGGTCCAACAATTCATTAGTTATCCAATTCATTAATTATTGGCTTCTTTTGCCAAACAATCTGTTGGAGCTTTTTATGTAGTCGCAAGATAGTATTGCGTATAAATTTGATTGGATAGTCGGGCATTCCGCTAAATTACGAGTACTATTTATGGATTGACCCTGGTTACACGTTGCTGACCCGCCAAAAATAACTGTTTACTTTGTTAAGGAACTTGTTGTTTTTAAAACGACGTTATGTGGCAAATAGAACCCTTTATTGGTGATTTAACTTCCTCGTATTGGTTCAATGTGAGGCAGCTGCTCATACACTAATACAATATTTTGAACCCGTGATCCCTCTCGAAACGCCTCTCCAGGCTCCGAGGCCTCCGTACAGCGATGTCTAATGTGTTGTTTATTTTAGTTTGTTTATACGGTAAAGCTAAGACAAATCTATCGTCCTATTCCGTCTAACGTTCTCTTTGAAAAACTGCTTATACAATTTTCTTTAGCTGATAAAATCGCTTCAAAGTCGCAACTAAATATTCATCAAGTTGTGTGGCTAAATATGATATCGTAGATTCTCTTTCTTCTTCCCAAGTCCCTGATAGTACCCAGCAAAATGTCGTGTTTTTCACAATTGGACCATCTTAGTTGAGCTATTTTTTCGGATATTTTCAGATTAAGGGCTGCGTCACTTGGATGGTGCCCCACATTTCTGCTGAAACAACAGTAATGACTTACGGTAGTAAATGTGAAGTTAGTTTTGGTAAAAATAATGCGTTGATTTCAAAACTTTTTGTCATTTAGTGGCTGTAATATTATGGATACCTGTCCTCTGGTAGATTTTACTTTAGTTAAGCATAAATCGCTTACCAGCCGCTTAATCGTTGCACAAGGGTTCGCAATAAAACTGGCTTTCTCCGTACACGTCCAGTACGGTAATTGAAGCCATTGGTAAAACTGGTTGTAGTTGATGGACGTTGATTGACTAACCTCAATAACTTCTTCGGTTTCGGCTACAGTGGCCACAGTGGAATATTCGAAAGTGACGACAATTTCTAAGAACTCGAATCCTAAAGTGTTGAGTCACCTGAGACCAATCCGCGTAATTATTCATGAATCAGATGTTGCTGCTACGGCATTGTTGAAAAATACGAATGACATTTCTTATGCTTTCCGGAAATCTCTGATCATGCTGTTAAGCTGTTTAAAAATTATCTTACAATTAGTTGTCTTTTTCAACATGTAAAGTATAATTTAGAAATTTCTGGTTCCGTCGAAATGATACGAGTATTACGACAAGTGTTACGGATTTATAGAGGTAAGAGTGTAATTTTCCTTTCCCTCTATCGTACCGAATAAATGTTATCATTTTATAATCTAACATTGTTTGGGACCTGGGTGTGGTAATGGATTACACTACAAGGAAAGATCAAGTAAATCATATTTCTTCTAATATTTATGCTTGGCCGTTCATTGCTATTCTAGCCATATATTTAATATTCTGATTTGGTTTTTGGAATCCTAGGCTAGATTATGAGACAAGGTAACTGGATAGAAGACAACTGTCGCATTCAATTCAATTACGAGATACGTGTATAATATTTCTAGATTTTATCATATTATGCCTTAGGCTAAATGCTTGTTGGTTTCTACTTTGGAGAATTATTTGAAATATAGCCTATGTATGTTGTACCGGAATATATGCGGACAGAACATGTTGACCGATTTGGTGGTCTGGTCTGGTGGTGATTTTTTTTCGTCTCTTTTAAATAACTCTCTTTATTTAAATTTAAAACAATGATTTTTTATTTTTTATTTGTTTTGGTTTATAATTTATTGTTTTAATGCTTGCTCTACGATAGTTGGTTGAAAAACTGAGAAAAATTAACACTTTTTTATATACCAGCTTAATTTTTTAGGTTATTGTACACCCTTTATTCTGCAGATGTCGTAATGGTGATGTAAAGATAAATCATCGAACGCATTCATCATCGCACGCACTCATTTTTATGTTCTGAAGTTGGTAATGTAAACAGTTTCAAAACGTCAAAATGACTGCGCTTGATATTAACAAATTCGTAAGTAGATTTATTTGTTAATTTTAAAATTAAATAACTTTGAACTAATAAATTTAATCATTTCAGAATTCAACGGGCGTTATATTAAGGTAATTCTAGGCTATGAAGATATATAATTTAAAAGATAAGTTTTATTTTATTATTACTATTAATTCTTAACTCTAAATTGACTTTTCTTGTGTTTGCAGGTGCTGAGCTGAATACGGCCGCCTTGAATCGGTTGATTCAAGTTATTGGTAAACGACAGAGTTTGTGTATTGGACGTCTTATCTTACCACTTTGTGTTTTTATAGTGACAACTCGTACGTTGCCGTCGGTGGCTGGGTGTAATGTGACAACTCTACCCATTGACCATTTTGAAAGGGGTAAGTTGATCTCTTTGATAAGCACTACGTCGTCTATTTTTATATTGGTTTGCTTGACGTGCCATTTACTTTTATGTTGCAGATTCGTCAAATATTCGAGGTTCCACCTCTTCCAAATGTCTTGGTTCATCTTCTTTATCATCTGCCACCTGAATAATTAGGAAAGCTTGACCTCTGCCATATTTTCGCTCGGAAGTTGCGTTGTTGGCCGGCCAATCAGAAAATGACCTGGAGTAAGGTAGTCCAAGTCGTCGCAGGATAATACAAAGATCGGTCTGGAATAGCAAGGTCGTCATTTCTTCGATTGTTAGTATGTCATCGTCAGTAACTCGTCGCAGGTGAAACTTCATACTTTTGACGGCAGCTTCCCACAGCCCTCCAAAATGTGGTGAGCTCGGAGGAATGAATTTAAATTGAGTTTGATCTGCCAATAAAAGATTAGAAAAATAATTAGCGTTTTTTTTCTTAGGAATGAATAGAACTCGTATAGATGGTTTCAAGCCCCAATGAAGTTAGTTACATGGTCGCTGTGAATCTTTGCACATTTACCCCTGCGGGCTGTGAATCTTCGCAATGCTCCCATATACGCATCTGTCGTCAAATCGGAGACTAGTTCGTGAACTGCTTCTGTAGCTAAACATACGAATATACAAACGTAGCTTTTGTATGTTTTCTGCCCTCTCTCTCTGCATGTGTGTGTTAAAATCGGACTCGCATAATCGACTTCAACTTTATGGAATGGGTTAACCAATTCGACTCTGGGATTAGGAAGATCCCCATGACTTGATTTGAATCCCGTGCAGAGTATTTTGTGCATTTTATACAACTGTGGATAACCTTTCTGATTAGGCTTCTGCTTCGAATGATCCAATACCTTTGGCGTAGAGTTGACATCATCAATGTAGGACCAGCATGTAAGTATTTTTCATGGTGTTCTCTTACAATATGCCCTACCAGTCTTTCTTTTGAAGGTAGTATTGGCGGGTGTTTGACATCATATGTAATTGACGCATTTTTGAATCGCCCACCAAGTCGTAGAATAAATGATTCATCGTAAAAGGGTTGAAGGCATCTTAGATAGCTTGTTTTCGGTAGTTCCCTTTTAGATTTAAGAGGATTGATTTCAAACTGGAAATATTTGGATTGTATGTGTCGGATAATGATCAACCTAGATTTTTTGAGTTCAGAGCAGAGGAGATGTGGCGTTAAGGAATTTTTAGGTGTTTATATATTCCCAACGAATGTGGTCCATTTTGTAGGGTGTACTGCGAGCCAACTTAAAACTATGGTGGAGTCGGTCCAGGCGTTGATTTGGCTGATGTTAATCCGCATGGCTTCCTTAGTTTTTAAAATGAATTTGCTCAGAAGTAACGCTCCGCAAAGTTCAAGACGTGGGATTGAGATTTGCTTGACTGGAGCAACTTTGGTTTTGGCAGTCAGAAATCTTATACATGAACTTCCATTTGGCATTTTAGTTTCAATGTACACGACCGCTGAATATGCGTTTCGGGAGGCATCTGAGAATCCATGCAAAACTGCCTCGCAGTTCGACGTTGTGCCTATGTATCTGCCAATTTTAATGTTTTCGAGGTTAACTAGATTATGTTGAATACTAGTCCATTCTTCCATTAGGTTGTTTAGTAAATTATCATTCCAACCTAAATTATGGATTCACAAGGTTTGAAAAAATATCTTTGCTCTTACGGTAACTGGAGCAAGCCGTCCAATCGGGTGAAACAACTAACTGGCTTCTGAAAGAATTCCTCTCTTGGGGTTGGGAGGTTTATTATTCTAGTTTACCTTGAATTTAAAATAATCAGCTTTAGGGTCCCAATGTAAGCCCAACATTTTCACTGAGTCAGAACCTTTTATTTGGAGAGGGCTATTTTGTTCGGTGAATAGTGACGGTACGGTTTTTAGAATGCTCTCGTCGTTTGTCAGCCATTTTCTCAACTTAAAACCGAACTTTGACAGTATCATATTAATAGCTTGCCCTAACTTCATTGCTTCTTGGGCAGTGTCGGCTCCTGACGTCAAGTCGTCTACGTAAATACTTGTCTTTATTTGGTTTACCACTTCCGGGTATATCTCCTTATAGTTTTCGGTTGTCTCATTAAGTGCTCGAGTCGCTAGACATGTGGCACTGGCTGTACCGTACATGACAGTACTTAGTTGGTAGGTGCTGAACGGTTTCCTAGGTGTGTGGCGCCATATTATCCTCTGGTATCTGGTGTCGTCTGCTGCTACCCGGATTTGTCTGAACATCTTCTCTATATCACTTGTAAATGCAACCTTGAATTTTCGGCAATCATTTAATGACACATCTGAACTTGTTTTGGCGGAGCCGTCAAATACAACTCTCAGCTTCATGGTACTGCTGGAGCTCTTTATTACGCCATGGTGCAGTAGATAGTATCCCTTTTGTGATATTTCAAGATCAGATATTCTTTTCATGTGTCCAAGTGATTCATACTCCTTCATGAAATCCTTGTACAGTGTTGCAAATTCTTGGTCTTTGGTGAATTTCCTTTCAATGAAGTGCATTCTCTGAATTGCCGTTTGATAAGAGTCTCCTAATAGCGACGGTGATAGCTTGAATGGTAAGCGCACTTGAAATCGGCCAATATTGTCGACCCGTTTGGTCTCCCGAAAGTGGTTTTCACAGAACTCCACTTCTTGCGACAAAACATAAAATGGAACTTGTGCTGTCTCTATTTCCCAAAACTGTTTTAATAAGTTGTCGATGTTTTCATCTGGATTGCTCAAAGTGGCGGTGGCTGATTGTCTTGGTTGGTCTTCATTTGATTTGGTGACAACTACCCATCCTAGTAGCGTGTTCTGCATGATTAATTGGTCGGTTATTATTTTACCCACGGTTACCACTTCCAAAAAGGTGTCTGCTCCAAGTATCATATCGAATTCATCTCGTTTGTAGAAATATGGATCTGCTAATTCATACTGCTGCAAGAACTTCATATTTATTGGTTGCGATATTTCCGATTGGTCCTGCCGTCAGCTTTGGTAATATTAGGGTATCAATTTGAATGTTTGGTTTCTCTTTGTTCCATGGTGAAATTATCAATAATATTGACCCCTTTGTATAACCGTTCTTTGATGCTCCGATGCCTCTGATCGCAAACTTTGCGTTTCTCTTTCTGACATAAAATACCCTTGAGATCCTGAGTCTAACAGTGCTCTACAGTACTGTTTTCGGTTTGATGAGTGGCGTACTCGTACTAGAGCAGTAGGTAGGAGAGATGTTCCTGACTTGTAGCTGGTAATGTCCTTGGCTGGGTCTGAAGTGATGCATTGAGTGCTTAATGTGATAACATCTGATTCTGGTTTTGCTGATGGTGAGGTTTCGTGTACTAGACTATGGTGTTTTTGGTTGCACTCTCGGCATCGATATCTGGACCTACAAGTATTTACGGCGTGATTGTTGTTCAAACAATTAAAACATCGATTTTCCATTTTGAGCTTCTCCACTCTTTTAGCTATCGGCATTTCTTTGAATTTGTTGCACTCGAATAATTTGTGGTACTCTTGAGGACATATTGTGCACGGTGTTGCTAATGTCGTAATTGCTGCGTGACCTCTGACGTTCGGTTTGAGCTGGTTTGGTGGGTGTTGTACGCGTCGGTTTAGTACTCTCATTGATTCGAGTGCATCAATTCTTTTATTTAAGAAGTCAAAGATCCTTTTTAGTGTTGGTCGAGCATCAACAGAAGACTCTTGCACCCATAAGTTGTTGGTTTCATTATCGAGTTTATTTGTCATGATGTATATCAGCCAATGATCTCTGGATTCCGCATCTTCGCCTAGTGTTTTAGACCTCGTATGATTTCATCTGATGTGTCTAAAAGGCATCTTACGTTGAAATTATTTGCTGTTGTTACTGCTGGTTGTGACATGAAATTACGGATGAACGCATATATGGTATGCTTTCGTCTATCGTATCATTCTTTCAATTTTCTCTAGGCTTCGATATAGTTCATATCGGTGATGTTGAAATATTTCAGTAACCCGGATGCTTCGCCTTTAAGTGATCCCTTGAGCTACTGTAGCTTTTGTGATGCCGTGAGCTTCGGATTGTCATGTATGATATAATACGCTGAATATTGGAATTGCGATTTTCAGTAACTTCGCTTCGGTATGATTACCGGATATAGTGGTATTTGCCATTGTTTCACATGTTGAAGTTGATGATTCTGGATTTAATCTTAACGCGTGGTTTAGTCGATGTGGTGGTCTAATTCTACAATTTTCTCCTCAGCTGCAATGAATTCGTCCCGAAGTTTATGAACGAGTGATAACCGGCCCTTGATTTGTTCTGTATCAGTTTCATCGGTTATATTCTTGATGTATTTCAGCAACTTGGTTACATAAGTTTTATTTTATTATTACTATTAATTCCCAACTCTATATTACTTTTTCTTATGTTTGCAGGTGCTGAGCTAAATAGTAGTGGTAAATCCTCAATACATGTTTCTTTTTAATCTAATTTATGCTAATAGTCTAGAATATCCCAAAGATAAAATTTGAATAAAAAATAGATTCCCGTCTCTATCGGCAAGTTCAAGTGATCCAAACGATCTACAAATCCTCACTCTCAGTTACACAACATAGCAAAATTACTCGATGCCTGGAATGTTACTTATTACAAACTATATCGTTGAACTAAAAACGTTACTGCATACTTTAACCACCAACCACATTCCTTTTTCATAAGCCACGGAACAAAAGGAAGCTAATTGAGTTTGAAACTTGAATTCGTGCACATAAGAACATTCACTTCTTCTTTAGCGCAAGCAATTCCATTAACACTACATCACCACATGACCACCTAACTAGTCTGAAATCATTAATTTAATTTCCGTAACCGCAAAATGTAGCAACAAAAACCAACAATCAATTTGTTATCTTAAACGACAGTCTTTAAATTACGATCAACCTGTGAATTTATTTTTATAATAAATTTCTGCGATCGAGATTGATCACTGTAAAACCAAAAAAAAAAAAAAAAAATAAAGAGAGAAGAAAAGAAGAAAAAAAAACCTCCAAATTCACCATGACAAGAGATCATTATTCATTATATTGTGATCGATTTTTTTTATCTTCACATTTTTTGTATTTTTTGGTTGGATGCCAACAGCAAACAAGTAGTTAACTTATCGAACTCCACCGACTATGTAATATTGCGACAGTTTTTTTTTTTTCTTTTTTGTTGAAACTAATGTACAATGTGGATATATGAAACATTGTCTGAATTGTATGGTAATTTACCAACAGAGAGTACCAGAGCTGAATTGGTAAAATTGACAAGAGTAACTATATAAATTTGATTAGTCATAGCGCCATTGAATATTAATTGCGATATTTTGAAATAGCGCGCGTGGGTTTTAAATACATCTGTGTATGTAAAGTGGTTTACATTTGTATACGTACACACTACATTCAAACACCCATCAAATATTTCATTCCTATGCTGCTTTCCGTCGCCGAACAATAAAAATGGAACATAATTTAAAAAAAAAAAAAAAAAAAAATTTGGTTTTGTATATTCGTCTTGAATATCAAAACTGTTGAAGGCTTTTTGTAAGCCAAAAAAAAAAAAAAAACTAAACTAAACTAAAATAGTTTTAATAATAATAATAATAATGGATCGAAATAATAATGGCAGGAATAATTACCATGTCTTTTATGATATTGTTATGAATTTATGACAAAATTGGAGTAACGTGTGGAGATTTGAATGGCGCGCGAGATGCTTGAGTTGTTTTTTTAATTAAAAATGATTTCAGTTCGTTATTTGTTTTTGCCAATAAAATATGTTCGAAATCAATCAAATCACATTGAATAATGTATAACTACACTATACGTTTATTATTTTGGTTAGTATATGTACTCGTATACATATAGTAAATTATGTGGAAATATGCGGGAACCTATAAATAGTTCTTATTTAATTCATTAAAATGATATCATCGTGATATGGAAGTTAATCCGAATAGTATATAGTATGTGTCGATACATCAACAATAATTGCTTTAAACACAAGAAGAATATTATGTTTTTGCCTATAAGAAACATTTTGATTTTGTATGCTAATTTATTCAATTTCAAATAATTATTGTTTAATGTTTAAATGCGATTTCCTCTTACAATCAATAAGTGGCATTTCTTTGTTTGTTTATAGCAGCATTTCACCATTACCAAATTACGCATATCCTGAATAAAAAAGTGTAATTCACTATTGTTAGATTTCTGTTGAGAACACGTTGAATTAGTTTTATTTAACTCAACATTTTTACCACGACCTGAAATATTCCACATTGCAACCCTATTAAAATGCTGGTGCGCATAGAACGATGAAATATGTTGTCTAAACAAAAGGTTTCTACCATATTTTTAAAGTGAAAATAACGCTAAAGTTGAAGAAGTATCCAAATCATTTTCCCATTGTGACGAAGTTACTATATTGGGTAAGTATTGTAATCACGAAAAAAATTTGGTTCCAGATTATCACATTTCTCGATGAGTTTGATCCAAAATATTGATTAGAAAAATATCGTGTCCGTCGTTTCGTCCTTCTAGTTATACCCAAACAGATTTTCTCAACAACGGGACCGACGTTTTTTTTTATTATGTTGATAAAACTGTTCACAAAATTTGAAATGGATTGAAGCATTGCGTGGGATTTCGTTCTTTCTGTCTTCTTTTCTTTACGATTACGATTACGAAAATTTTTATTTGCATCTTCAAGTTTTACAAAACTTACAAATACCTATATTTTTTATACAATCTAATCTCCTGGACTAATGAAGAAGTCTGTCTCTTTATGTTAAAAGAAGCCTTGATGTAATGAAACTATTGGTGATGTGTGATGAAAGAAAATATAAAAGATAAAACAAAAATTAGATAATTTATTAATTATTAGAGCAAAACTATAGAGTTACGGTGTTTAGTGATTAAAAGATAACAGAGTGGATATAACAAAGGGTACTGAATTTAATAAAGGAATAATTAAGTATGTACATAAATTAAAAATGGCTAACTAATTATTAAACTAGTTGTCTATGTGTTAAAAGAATTTATTTGAAATATAGAGTGTAGAATTTATTGAAATGTAGTGAGTTGTGATGAAATAGAATTAAAATTAAAATTAAAATTAAATAATTCATAAATTAAATTATTTAGTATGCTATTGAGTTAAGAATTTAGAATTTACAATTGTAATGGAATAGCTGGAATTAATAACTAGAAAATTGGAAGGTAAGCTAAGTTAAATAAATCGGTAAATTGGCAATATTGTATTATACATTGCACACTCAGTATTTACTGTTAGGCATGGAAGTACACAAAATACCAAGTGATGGAAATTGCCTTTTTAATGCAATCATCCATCAGCTGCAACTACAAGATTCTCATTCTTCAACCTGTTCAGCAAGTGATCTCCGAGCTGAAATTGTCAGCTTTATACGCGGTAATCTTGATGATTATTCTCACACAATATTGGATCCATGTCATCAGATCTATAATCCCAGGGAAATTTTGAATCACACTGGAAATCAATTAATATTAAGATATCTATCCGACCTTCAGCAGACTGGATTTTGGGGTGGCGCCGAATGTCTTTCGGCCGTGTCTAATTTGAAAAAACTAAAAATAAATATTTATTATGTCAAACATCAAATCACTTTTGCACCGATCATGGGAACGTATAGCCTTAAACTTTCTTGTCTTCGGTCGTAATTTTTTTTTTCCGCAAAATTTTTATTTAATTTCTTTTTTAAATTTGAATTTAATTTAATTCGGGTCCCAAGCTATCGAGGTAAAAATGGTTAGTTGTCTTCAGCTCTACTCATCAGGCCACTTCTGGTGCTCAGGTCACCGCATGGAGTGACCGCTTGCGAAGCGATAGTGGAAGAGGTGGATCCCGGTCGGGTTAGCCCAAAACGTTACAGGCAGGAATCTTCGCTATCAAAGTCCTAAATCGTAAAATCAAGCTGAAACTGCTTTTCAGAGTACTAATGTTCTTAGACCTGAGACCACTTGATTGTCTATAATAGCACGGGTTTGCATGAAATTGGCATTTCATATTTTCAAAATTTCATAATAACAAAATAACCCAACAAGGGGACGGAATGCATTATTCTAAAAGTGTAATACAAATATGCTAATAAAGATGAGACACCACCACAGATATGAATAAGTGCCGCGATTCTGAAGCAATTAGTTTTATAGTTTTTTTTTTAAAATAATTTATTATGTTAATTCACTTCATGCTGCACAATCTGTTGTGAATGAGCTACAGCTCAAAACAGGGTGTGTTAGCTTGGGGTACAAAATATATATATGTCAATAAAACAAGCAAATAAAACAAATAAATAAAATAAATAAATAAGAATAAGAATAAATAAGAACGTATAACACTGAAATTAATTTGCTATATACGGGGTCACATTAAGACAGCTTAATGTTCCAACAGGAACATACCCCATTGCTTGCTAACACGGCACAATATTCCGATTTGCCTAATATAGCAGAGAATGTCCACCGGAAAATTTCCACCACTGACAATCCTTATACACTAATTGAGGAATCACAGTTAATTGAGTCACCAATCCTGGACCTTACTGTCAACTCATTCTGCCTTGGAACTTGGAACGTTCGAGGCCTTATTAACTCCCAGAAACGTGACGCCATTGACAGAATTTTATTAGAAAATGATGTCCATATATGTAGTGCCTCAGAAACCAATATGCATGCCCTCTGGAACCTGTTCTTCAAAAAATTACATTTGGCACCTTACAAACGATCCCAAGACAAAAAGACGTGGAGTGGGAATTTTGAGAAAAAGGTATACCTTCATTCGGACCATGGGAATTCGAAAATATTTTGGTGCCATAATTACTCTGAACGGCAGAATTGAGAATAGGAGGATCATTGCCATATCCGTTTATGTTCCACCTCACACTTCCCAATACAATCGTCGTCTTTCCACAAAGATATTCTCAAAGTTACTTTCGATAATTCATCGTTGCCCGCAACAGATCGATATCGTCTTATTTGGAGATTTTAATGCGCATCTAAAAGAAGATGATTTGCAGTCGAAGAATGAGAATGGAGTTTCTCTAGAACTACTAACTCGGTCGACTCAACTTTTTAATCACACCCTTCATGGACGTCGGCGAAAACTTATGACCTGGACTGATGGTCGATTGTATTCCCAGTTGGACTATATTTTAACCCGTAAAAGCAATCGGGTTATTTATGTTAAGTCGTTGAAAGCCGCCTGTTTTTACCCGTCACTAAGCGATCATCGTTTAATATGGATTGTGTGCACCATGCGAAAAGTGCGGTCGCTTGCCTGTCCTACTAATGTTAAGCCAGTTCTGATCTCTGCAGGGCCACCTATGACCTATTCATTCAAATCTTTGAATCTCTCGTTACTGCAAGGAGTAAAGATACACAAACAATATCAGTCCGTTTTAGCAAAATCATTGGCACAAGCAGTTTCAGATATAAATGATTGTAATCTATGGCATTTGATAACTACTTGCATCAAGGAAAGCTCCCAACAGTTACTCACCACCAAGACGCCCCTGACACCTAAGCGTAGGAAAGCATTGGCGCTCTTTAAACAGGCCCAATTTCACAAACATGCTCATCCACAGGAGATGAGCTCTCGATTGCGTCTACAAAGTGCCAGGAAACGTTTGTCTGATGCCTATTCCAGGCACAAATCTTCTGAATGCAAACAATTTTTTAGTCGTTTGACTTACTATTCTCCTCCAGAACGTCTTCGCAGAACTTATACATATTTTAAGATTTTCAAACGAGATTGCTCTTCCTTTCGCGGAAATTACATACCAATTTCCTCCTGGGTAAATGAACTTTCTACTATTGAAGGAACCTGGCCGAACCTTATAGAGGAACAGGACTACTTTCCTCTAGGTCCTCCTCCAAATAAGGAAGACATTCAGTCAGTCCTGAATTTCATCCGCCCAGGCACTGCCCCAGGCCCGGATCAAATTCCCATTGAATTATTTAAATATGCACCCAACAATATTGTTGAAGCGCTTCATAAAGTCATAGAAACTGCATGGATAAACAATGACCCACCAACCGAGTGGCTGGAGACCATTCAGGTTCCAATTCTTAAGAACAAGAATCCTCGTCAAACCAGTGATTTCCGACGCATAACCCTATGCAATGTAGGATACAAGATCTATGCCAAGCTTCTTCTTGAAAAGTTGGATGATCATCTCGAATTACCGCCTTCATACCAAGCTGCGTTTTTGGCCAATCGCTCAACTGATGATCACATGTTTGTCGTTCATCGAGTACTGGATGAAGAATGGCGCTCCGGGAATGAAACTTTTACCTTTTCTATTGACTTAGCAAAAGCATTTGACACAGTCAATCTAAAGGTCGTAATTGAATGTCTTCAACAATATGTGCCTCATTATCTGGTAAACCGCATCATAAAGGCTTGTTTCTGGGAGAAAACCTCCATCAAATGGTTTAACACCTATACAGCTAGAGTTAAAAAAAACAAAGGGGTAAAACAGGATTGTCCTCTATCACCAAGACTTGTTAATTTCATTTTGAATGAAGTATTGGTAACTGTTGCCGATCAGTATCCAGAATTATGTTTAAATCAAGGAGGGACACTGCAGCTTCCTTTAATTCTAGCATATGCTGATGACAATTTAATTGTCACTCGGGACCCTGCACGCTTAGAACCCATTCTGATTGAGTTGATCGCTGGATTAGAGATTGCCGGACTAACAGTGAATCCAAATAAATGCACTGTACTTATTAGAAACCCAGACTCCTTAATACCCATCCCATCCAATGTCAGAATGGGTGGAATTACTTTCACCTCAGTGAAAACATTACGATACTTGGGCATCTACTTTACAACTAGGCTTAGTAAGCCCCTCACTATCCGGACCCGGTGTCGCCAAGCGCTCGGCGTCACGAAACTAATGCAATCTTTCATTAAAAGAAATTAAAGTATCTTCTAAGATAGCCATCACGATGTATAATACTGTCATAGTTTGCAAATCGGAAGAGATTAAGGAAATATGAGCTCTTTTTCTTGAGAAGATTACTGGAATTTAGTAAAGATAAATCCACCCTCGGAGCAAGGAAAATTAAAGAAATTTTGAACGGTAAAACAATAACAAAGCGCATTAAGTTCCAGCGGATCAATTATTGGGGACATGTGTACCGCCGTCCGTCTATCCATATACTCAAGGCTGCTTTCACGTACAGTGCTGGTCCTAGGAAACTAGGACGACCATGTTTTACCTGGCATGATTCGTTACACCAGGATTTAAATTATATCAACAGATCGCATAATGAATGGGAACCTCTCTTATCCTCTCTAGTTGATTTACGGAAAGCAGCTGAAGGGATTTACCAATGCGAAGAATCAGATTCAAGTGACCTTCTTGAAGATGAAATTTCGGAAGAAGAGATAGCTAAAGTAATGTAGGTTGGATATTACAACTTTTATCAAATATTCATCGCTTACGTACATCAGAGCGATGTCAAGCAAGGAACTAATGGGTAATTAATTAATTAATCAACTGCTAAACAAATGTAGTTAAATTTATTTAAGTTAAGTAGAGATAAAATAAATAGATATAAATGGATTGACAGAGTAAATAAATAATATGTATAGTTTATTTGTTATAATTTATAATTGACGAAGGGTATGCGGTTGTAACGTCAAGGTGGGAGAGATGGTGGTTGTGGGCGTTTTCGGATGGGAAAAAATTTGTAGTTGGTTGTGTTCTTATATGGGAAGGGTGGACTATTCATAACATGCTAATTGGGTTTAAAGTTGGAATTGTTTCAGGTATATTGCAGAATTTATTACTCTCCAAAAAGTTAAGTAGCGAATTGAGACTAATTTAGTTTAATTTAGTTATTTATATAGGAAATGATCAAACTTGATGGAGCATGCAAGTGTCTGGATGGATTAAATAAAATAATATTAATAGATTTTTCCTGCTCCTGGACAGGATTGTTACTAGATGATTATTTATTTATTTTGTATAACTTAGGGTAGGAAGTAACTAACCGAGGATTGCTGAGAAACATATTTAACCTTATTAAAATAAATAGTGATTAAGATGATGACATGCTGGATCTCAGGAAATTAGCAATAGATTAGATAATTCTGTCAGAATAAATTACAACAATAATACACAGTTAAAATTTCAGGACTGAAGGAAAAAAAGCAAAGTTACCGGTCTTAAGGAAATAAGAACTTGTAGATAGAAATTATGCCGTCCCGTGATAACAAATTATTATTATTAACAATTGTTATACTACTAACTGTTGACCGTCAAGGTGTCTGTAACCGGGTCGAACTCAATCCTATACTAATAATCCTATCCAATCCTTCCAAGTCAATGTAAAAAGGGTGTACGGTGGGCTCGGCGTCATCCGGGAGATCTTGCTAAAGGCTTGGTCGTACAACCCAAATCAAATCAAATCAAATCAAAATCTAATCTCCTGGACTAATGATAAATTGGTTTCTGACTTAATTTACTAACTTAAATTAATCTATAGCTTCTTCCCATTGGCGTTCTATAGTGTCTGTAAACTACATTTTTAGTAGATTTTAGATCAGTACAATGCTGTTTAGGCTGACAATCACACCAGCTGCGGTTTCCTGCATATACGTAACATAATGCACAAAGGTTTCATCATCCCTAAATCAATTCTCCCTAAATTTCATATGATGATACTTGACGATCAAAGCGCTTGAGTAGAGCTTCACGTAATTCATTCCAGGTAGTAACTCGAATAGTACGTAAAAAGAGCTCAGCTGTGCCCTTAAGCAAGTGACAAGCCATACGATATCGATCATTGTCATCTGCACCTAATCATTACATCTTCTAAATCAATCATCGACTTTGAAACCACATAATCGTCTGCACCGCTAAACGTTGAAATCAAACTATCCACATCAGAAATCTTCACTTTCTTTTTAGTCATATTGCTGAGGTTGCTAATAGTGAAACTACTGGCTTCGATTTCCATATTTTTGCTATTTTTGCTCGTAAATTCAATAGTCGGATTTCCAGTTGAATAATTTCGTCAGCCATTTCCTCTAGGGTTTCTTCGGAGGTTTGATTCAAATTTTCATTACTTAAATTGAAATTCAGCTGATCAACACAACGGCAGCATTGTCAATCGGAGGGTGAACCACAGTTGTAATTGGTCTTGTTGTAGAGCCCGATGGCACTTTACTACCGACACTTACACTGGTTAAAACTGCTGAAGTTGGCGTAATTTGGTTTACAGAAGTTGGAAGTACAATTGACTGAGGCACATAAGTTGCATCCGGAACATAAGTCGTTGAATCTGAAGATGCTGAAGTTATCGTAGCTTTTAACGTGGTTCCTGAATTGGATTTTTTTGGGTTATCCACTAACTGGGTATTTTCATTACCGCAATTATTGTCATACAACGTTCTTATATTCGCAAGACTCGTTGTTTTTTCAACCTGAATGTCAACACCAATCAACGCCAATACAGGGTAGGTTCATTCTATTTCGAAACGAGTTCAACTCTCTAACAATACAATTTTATTCTACAAAGTTGTGGAATTTTCCAAACTGCCTGGAAACCACATCGCACAACAGTTTTACAATTATAAAGGATTCAATAGTATTGTGCTAATGGCGTTGGTAGACGCAGAGTATAGATTAATTTATATAGATGTGGGATGTAACGGGAGAGTAAGTGACAGTCGAAAAGAAAAATCGCAAGAGAAATAATTTTGAGGATCATAATGCCCATGATACAAGTTCAGATGTGTTTGCACAAAAGATGATAGACATATTCAAGCGTGCTATTAATAATGATTTGAGTAACGGTGCAAATACTCTAGGTGCTGCTAGTCTAAATTCGCAACAGCATACAGTTAGTAACAGCACAATGGTGGAACTATCAGAGGATGACAATGTTGTCAAAGTGAATCCGGTGGGTGAGCTTTTAGAAGAAATTAGAAAGAAAGAGATCGAAATAATGCCGCCGATACTACTGTAAATCGAAATCAAACTCAGCCGCCAGGCTTTAAGGATATCGAAGAATCACTTACTAAATTCAGTGGTGACGATGAATATTCACTTGAAAAGTAGGTCAAAGATGTGAATGAGTCTGCAACTTCATGAAAATCAAAGAACTGTGTATGCGAAAAGACTCTTAGTCGGAACTGCACAAGAAAGTCTTAGAATGGCGAATGGTATGGACAACTTGGATAATCTGATTTAAATTATGAGGAAGGAATTTTAAGCCGTAAAGAATTCAGCTTTGATTCATAAACGCGTGGCGGATCGTAGAAAGAAAACTGACGAATCTTAAACAAAATACCTGATCGCTAAGACAGAACTAGGAAGTTCTGGAAATTTAGAAGATACTGCTATTATCGAACACTGCATCAATGGTATTATTGATGACGAACATAACAAAGCTGTACTTTATGGAGCAAGTTGTATAGATGAGTTTAAAGAAAAGTTAAACATCTATGCCAGGCAACAATCCAGTACACCAGCCAACTAAGAACTCTAGGAGCTCAACAAAGTATGGGTCAAGGTGTTATACTTGTGGCGACAAGGGACATCAAGGAAAGCAGTGTGAAATTAAATCGAAGGGACCAAAATGTTTCAAATGTAAAGAGTATGGTCACGTGTCTCCAAATTGCACCAAAGAAGAAATTCCACGCAGGGAACTATCAAACATTAAAAAAGATGTGGCTGTTGTTCAAGAAGAAACTTGCTTAACAGTCATAAAAAAAGAAGATCATACATTGTTGTCTAAAACCATGAAGAAAGTGTTGTTGTTTCTGGAAAGAAATCTACGCATTAGTTGACAGTGGCAGCGATATTAATCTCATGTCACTTAAAAAATTCCAAAATGTTGGCGTTGAAAATCTAAGGGATAACCGAATATCATTTAATGGTACAGGTGATTAAAATGCAATAAATATAAAAATACAAATAGTTGTACTAGATGAGAAGGCAATTGCTCAAAGGCCGAGGCGACTTTCTCAGCTGGAAACCGATATCGTCAGAAAACAAGTAAACGAATGGTTAGTGGAAGGTATTGTCCGTACCAGCACATCCGAATATGCGAGTCCCATTGTGTTGGCAGACAAAAAGGATGGGACCAAAGGGTTGTGCGTGGACTATAGAAAAATAAACGACATCATATGTAAAGATCGTTTTCCGATGCCTTTGATCGACGATCAAATAGATAAACTTCAGGATTCCGAGTATTTTTTCACGCTCGATTTACGCAATGGATTTTAACACGTTCGCGTTGAAGAAAGCTCGATAAAGAATACTGCGTTTATCACACCCTTTGGTTTGTATGAGTTTCTTCGGGTACCATTCGGATTATGCAATAGTCTTTCAGTGTTTGTGCGCCACATTAACAACGTGTTCCAGAGTTTATGTGTCGAAGGAGTGGTCTGCATGTACATACATTGATGATCTTGTGATACCAGCAAAAAAAATCGAAAAAGACGCTTTAGAGAAATTGGAGAAAGTTATAAGCGTAGCAGAATCGGACTGAATGAATCGGTCATAAAATGGACTAAGTGCCAATTTTTAAGAAAACAAATCGAATTCTTTGGCTACGAGATCGAACACGGGCAGATTCGCCCAACAAAATCTGAGTCATTAGCCATTGCTAAGTTTCCAGAGCCGGATAGCATCAAACAAATACAAAGATTTCTAAGATTGTCTGGATATTTTCGGAAGTTTGTGGAGAGTTATGCTATTATAGCGCGACCCCTGACGGATTTACTGAGGAAAGAAGTGGCGTTCGTATTCGGCGATGCTTATACTCGCTGAAGGCGCAAACTGAATTACATACTGATGCGACCAAACTTGGAATTGGAGCAATTCTATTACAACAATGTGACGACGATCAACAAATGCATCCCGTAACGAGTGTGAAAATATTTTTGTGAACATTTAATTTGTGTCGTGGACAAAATTTTGTGAAGTATTTATTTTTAATTGTCATTAAACAAAATTGTAAAATAAAAAAGTTTATATCATCATTTTCATTTACTAACACATATAGTGCAATAATTGAACAGCAAAATAATAAATTTCATTGAAGTGCAATAAACTGTATTTACAACATTATTATGTCGTGTATTAAATGCAAGGTAAAAATTCAAAGGCAATTCAAAGATCTGCAGGAATATCTTTCATCCGTCTTGTTTTTCATTAAACGAAGCGGATGTTGAATTTATTCGGATAGAGAAAAAATCTTGGAACTGTTTAAGCTGCTTACAGAAAGCTAAATCATCCAAAAATAGTGATGACAGGTTAGCGTCTCTACGGGCCGTAAGCACATCTAATGCTATTTATGAGTATGCAAATGGCGCTCTTATCAAAGTGTTGCAGGAGATTACTCAACTGCAACAATGCTCAGTAGATAATCACAAGAAATTGGAGGATAAATTCCAAACTTGGGAAAAGACTTTGGAGCGAATAGAAAGTCTAGCTGCTGAAAATAGTTTCCTGAAAACTGAATGCAAAAAATGGAAAAAATGATAGAATTTTTAGAGCAACAACAATACGAGAATTCAATTGAAATAGTTGGAGTTCCATCATCTGTAAATGAGAATTTAAATGAAACCATTTTGAACATTACCAACAAAGGACTGGATCTAGCGATTAGTGAACCCGAAATCGTCTATGCTTATAGAAGGAAGACGTCAAATGGAAAGCCATCTAATGTTATTTGTGTCAAATTTTGCCGCCGTCAGGTGAAACAAAAAATTCTTGAAGCAAAGAGGAAGAACAAACACTTAGCGGCTGCAAGTTGTGGTTTAAATTCTAACTTGATTTATGTAAATGAAAGCTTAAATTTTTACAGAAGACAACTATTCCTACGTGCTAAAACGGTTAAAGAAGAAAAGAGATATAAATATCTTTGGATCTGAAACTCAAGAATATTAGTAAGGAAAATGGATTGAGGTGATGTGATTGTTATAAGTGACATGAATAACACTTAATTTTAATGATCAATGTAACTAATTTAGCACAAGGTCAAGCATGTTCATTTGTAAATCCAGCATCATCATCTAGCTCTGATAATAAAAATTCCTTTTGGATCATACATCAAAATGCGCGTGGTCTTCGTAAAAACATTGATTCTATTTTTTCTCATTTTGCGTCATACAAAATTTTATCTGATATTTTATTCTTCTCCGAAATTTGGATAACAAGTGATGAGGTAAATTCTTATAAACTTAATAATTTTGAAATAGTTGATGGTTGTAACAACAATTATTCAGCTGGTGATATAGTTGCTTATGTGAATGAAGGTTTTCCTTTAAAGTCTATAGTTAAAAATTTGGTTACGGCTGATATTTTGCAATTAAACTTCAGTTTAAATTCTGAAATAATCTGTGTGGTTTGCGTATACCGTTTTAATTTCCACTCAATCAGTGATTTTATTATGGAGTTCTCAAACTATTTAAGTGTTATTAACTCAAAAAATTTATTTATACTGGGCGACTTTAACATAAACATTTTAAAGTCTATTTCGGAATTTAATGATGTTAATCAATATTTATCAATGATGTCCAGCTTTGGTTTAAACTCTCTAATAAATGAGGCTACTCTAATAATTAAACTGACAGCTACTTGTATTGACCATATTTTTGTTAGAATGAAACCTCTATCAAAATTATATCTTAAAGCTGAGGTTTGTGACTTACACCTATCCGACCATAATTTAATTTCAATAAAAATTGATATGTTTTCGAACAATATCAAAAATTCCAATGAGACGCGTACAATTAAAAATATTAATTATATTAAATAAAATACATTTATTAATGTTGCTAGACGATACTAATGAGATTTTCGAATTTCTAAATTTGTAACCGCCGAGACAACCGAATACCGACGACCAACAAACGTAATAACCCTTTTTCCTTGTAATTTTGGTGGGCAAGGATGGTCTTGTTCTTGTAATTGTAACGTGTGACGGTATTCCGTTCAGTGGGAGGGAAATATATATTTTATTTCTTATAAATAACTAAAATGGATATGTAAAAAATTTTTGGTTTAGTTAGCTAATTTCATCCTTTCTTTAAATTTTAATCACAACACCAAGCGCGAATTCTAAATGCGAGTGAACATTTTTCTATAAAATTATGATACAAAAAACAATTTTATATAGTACTTCCAAGTTTGAGAAAATCGAAATTCAAATATAAAATGTGAGCGAATACAAGCGAATTTGGTTTTCTCTAATTTTGAAGTAATTTTCAGATTTAATTAAATTTAATTTGATTGAACGTCACACTAATATTATGAATAGGCAAAAATATTTTATATACGTGAGTTTTAAATTTAAAAAACAAAAAAAAAAAATTCCTTGCTTGATTTGAATAGCCCGAGTTCTAAACAAATTATCGTGCCGACTTCGAAGTTCTGGTCAATTTAGCAACAGAATACCTATATGTAATGCTTCACAAAATCAGCATTTAACCTTTTAATTGAATCCTACTAAAAAGATAAAATGTTTAAATATCTTTTTGTTACTTTGAGTGACATAAATAAAAGTGAAAAGTCGTAATGTTATTGAAATATCGTCATCTTAGAATTATTGTTGTTTATGTCCAATTTTTGGTAAACTTGAGTTATATATCTGTGGTCACAAAACAAAGGGGCCCAAGTCGAGGTGTGCCCTTTTACAAATTATCTAAAATTCGAATTCTCCATATTCAATTTCATATGTATAGTATCAATTTTTCGTGATATTTCGGCAACTACAAATAACCGTTATTACGATTTTCAATGATTCCTAGTTTTAAAAACGATTTCCTGAAAAATGTGAATTTTCGAGTTCTACCCTTTGTTTTATGAGCACAGATATGCAGCTAGGGTAAAACGACCATAAGGGATCCAAATTTTCCATGGTTTCTGAGATATTTTTTTTTTTAAATTGTCTATTTCCACAAATGTTTACTATCGTATTGTTTTACTTTGTCTGTATCCTTGAGATTCGTTTTTTGTCTACCTCCAAAGCAAAGCTGTAAACAAATTTTGATTTAATTTTGTTAGATGTGGTTTTATCTACATATATCCGTGCGATTTGATCTATATCCGCTAATTTTTTCTTCAGTTCTATTTTTTTGTCTATATCCTTGAGTTTTGCAGTATCCTTGAGGGATGCTTCCTCAACATCAGCAAGATGTTTCAACTCTGAAATACAAAGATACGTTCAACAAACAATTTAATTTGAGGTTCCATCGTCCTAAAAAGATCTGTGCGATAAATGCGAGGCATTCAAACGAATGATGGTATTGATTGCGTCCGTAGAGCAAAGAACGAGTACGAGGCACATATAGTATTCTAAATAAAACTTACCTAAGGCAAACTGTTTAGAATTTTCAACTTTGATATGCAAAATGCCTTCCAACACCTCAAAGCTAACAATTTGAACATCTTTTATACATTTTGCATATATAATTTAACGGGAAAGGTTCATGGTGATAAAGAAGTTTTAAATGCAATTTTGTACGTATTAATATTATAAGTTAAACATTTCATTTGAAATAGGTAATAACTTTCACATTTTTAGGTATGAATCTGTGTGTGGCCGCGAAGGTATTCACCTTACTCCCTTCGTACAAATCATTATTTTTTGGATTGAACAAAAATTTTCGGAAGGGAGCCACATAATACACAAGATATTGACTCTGCGCTTAGCGTTTGGAAAGAAATTTTAAAAATAAATTTTTATATTTCTTATGAGCCTGCTAAAAGACTATGTCTAATTACCAGAGGGAAGACAAAAGTTTTGTTTTACAAGAATATAATTGAAATCTGGAATGGTCGTTCATTGTCCTATCCTATGGCATGTTTCACTCTTCAGTTCAGAGTGAAGAACCAACTAAAAATAAAAGAGTCTTAAATTTTGTCAATTAATTTAACAATAATTTTTAATCATGAAGTTATTACACGAATTAATTAATTAATTAAAATTAAAAAAAATTGTAATTTAACTGTAATGTGATTGTATTTTTTTATGCAATGAATTTGTAATATTTTTATTTATGCTAAAAAAATTTGTATTTCCAAAAATCGAGGATATAGGCAAAATTGTCATGGACATATCTAAGCCTTTTAAGAAAAGTTAGTTCAAAACTGGACATAGACAAAACTGTTAAATTTGAAACTTAAATAATTAAAATGCTTTCTGAGTTTGAAGCATTGTACTTCGTAATTAAGCTTTCTCCTAACAAATCTATTTGGAAACCAAAATTTAGTAAATAAATCGCTCAGAAACATCTTCAACTTTCCAGCTAAACTTCTGCAAAACACATATAAGGACAAGGATAATTCTGAGCCGACGATATGTAAACACACCAAAAAATTAAAAAGTGCCTTAAAGCCCAATTTAGTCCTCTGTTGCTTAACATTTTAGTACTTTGGAATTTAAGTCAATTTCATCCCTGCGAAGTACCAGTTAAATATATGTCCCAGTTTTAAAAATTGAAGAATAATATATAGTGTAACATTGAGGTGTACACTTTTTTTTGACGCTCACAGTATATTCTTCGCATGCTTTGTTTCGTGTCAGTTCTACTACAATTTTACTACAGCCTAATTCAGTCCAAACTACAATATGCTTTAATTATTTGGGGTGGTGTTTATTCGACATCTCTTCAACCGCTGCTAGTTGTGCAAAACGCATCCATTCGCATAATTTTAAAGAAGCCGCGTTTAACATCTGCTTTGCCTTTATTTAAATCACTAAAGATTTTACCGTTATTAGTACCTACCAGATATAACTTAAGGACTTTGAATAATTGTGAATATCCCATTCTCAAGAAAGAATATTTCAGAAAATTTTATATATCTGCAGCACCAGTAATTTTTAATAAGTTGCCTATAAACATCAGAGAAATTACTGTTACGTCCAAATTTTTAAATCAAATGAAGAACTGGTTGTTTAATATGGCTGGCAATAAAGCGGCACACAAATAATTAATATTTGAGATACAAAAAATTAATAAAGTGGCACAAATTTATAAGCAACAAAAAAAAATTTCTTGGCATCATAAAATTAATTTTTTGGAACAATATATAATAATTTGGCAACATTTATTATTTTTTGGTATTTTTTGAAGGGAACACAAAAAATTATTTTTGGGGCATCGAATTAAAGGTTTTGAGAGTCAACCATTAGAAACAAAAATAATAAATAGGTATCAAGTAAAATATTTGGCTGATTACAAATGTCTATACAAAAAATGTTCTTTAAGGAACCAAATAAAATAAAGTGGGAACAAAAATTATCATCAAAATTAATTTATGCCAACAAATTAATATAGGGCAAATTTATGGGCATACAATTTTTTTTCTTTTTTTGTAAAGAAAATTTTATGAGGTTTTCGAAAAAATTAAGTAATACACCCTCGTTTTGCGTTGTCTAAAATTGGTTATTTTAAATTTTCGAATATCTTTCTTCATTTTGTTATTGAAATGAAACTTTTTTAAATGTGCAATGAAATTTTATGTTTGCTTTATTTGTTAGACTGGAGTAATTCCTACATTCATTTTCTTTTTACAGTGAAAATATCATTTTTTGTTCGGCGGCAAATAATTAGCATCCATTGATTACATTAAACATACATTTAAAAGTCTTTAGCTGTGAATTTGTCATACTTGTAGTCTTACTTTGGGAATTTTTCAACAACAATGCCGTGTATTTTCATTCCATAATGAATAGTTTCAAACCAATTTTTTTTTTGGTATATAATTATTCTACAAATAATTTTGAATTTTTTTTTTGTTTTTTTATTAAATTTTTAATGTCAACTGATAAAAGTAAAATACATTTTTTTCGGTTTTTATTTTGCGCGTAATTTGCATTTTTATTTTTATACCAATAACTGTTCAAGTGACCAAAGTAAGGCGGCATTTGATTTTTGAGTTTAGTTGTTATTATTACCCTTTGAACAAAGCGGCTCATTTACAATTATACTGTATATGCTGCGAGTCGAGTCGAGTTTAATCCGAGTTTAACTCTCACTATATACGGAGTCGAGTTAAACTCGACTCGATCTAATAATTTGTAGAGTCGAGTTAAACTCTACTCTAAAATTTGCACTATATACGCATAGAGTAGAGTTAAAAAAACAACAACAAAATTAAAGAAAAATTCTTGCAACAATATTAAAAAATATTCGTTTTAATTTTTTCAATTAAATTTATTATTTTATTTTAAATATCTTATTTATTAAGATTTTAATTAAGTAATTTTAATAATAAATTTTTGTTTTGGTATTGAGTTTTTTATTTTTTCGAAAAAATTACTCCAACATTTCTGGTGGTCTATCCCGTAATTTTCATGGAGTTTGATTGAAAATTACAATTTTTTAGACATAATATTGCTGGAAAAATGACAATAACATATATATGGCGATCAACAAAGAAAATAATCAATCTTATGATCATCTGAAATGATATTTTGTTCCATTTTTTCTTAACTCAATTTCAATCCTATTTGAACTCTGCATATGTTTAACTCTGCAGTATATACACCTAGAGTTGGTTAGAAAATAATTCGACTCCGTATATAGTGAGAGTTAAACTAGGATTAAACTCGACTCGACTCGCAGCATATACAGTATAAATATAAAATTATGTTTGTTCTTTGTAGTTTATTTCCGATTTTCATCAACAAAGGGTAAAACGTAAGTGTGATGGTAGGCGCATGCCAAAAGACTTCAGTACTTTTCATACCAGGCGCCTCGCCTCGAAATATTTAGTTACCACAAATGCGAAGCTGAGACCCTTTCATACCGGTGGCGTTGGCTTTGAACATTCGGTTGCTATCAAATATTTTATTTATGTCTATTTTACACGTGAATTATAGCAAGAACTGAAGTATTCTAAATTTGTAACGTACATATGAGCTAGATTTTTTAATAAGTATGAAAAATTTGTGCAAAAAATGTGATTTGTAGGTTATGTTGACAAAGCACTTCGCTTTGTACTACACTTTAAAATGTAGCAGTCGAGTGTGGAACGCATTGCCTTGGCTTTGTAGATAACTTCATTGTAATATATTTTGTTTTTTTTAAATTATCACCTAAAAATAAATTATTTTTCAACAAATTGAATTTATTACTATAAAATTAAACGGTATCAATCGAATAAAACTAATTTACATAATTAAAAAACGAAATAAAAAATTTTTATTTACGAAGCTCAAAGCCGGGGCGCCTGGTATGAAAAGTACTTTCAGGTTTCTCGACACGCATTCTACACTTAGGCCCTTTTCCAATTATCTACTTGTTTGATGGAATCTAACTTATTCAATGTAACTTCTTATGTGTTAAGTTAGGTTCCACCAAATAAGTAAATAATTGAAAAAGGGCCTTAGGCCCTTCCCGAAAGTTATACTTATTTGTGAAACCTAACTTATTACATAGGAAATTACATTGAACAAGTTAGGTTCCACAAATAAGTATAACTTTCGGAAGGGGACTAAAGTAAGTAGTTAATTATGTAAATTAGTTTTATTCGATTGATACCGTTTAATTTTCTAGTAATAAATTCAATTTGTTGAAAAATAATTTATTTTTAAGTGAAAATTAAAAAAAAACCAAATATATTGCAGTGAAGTTATCTACAAAGCCAAGGCAATGCGTTCCACACTCGACTGCGAGATTTTAAAGTAGTACAAAGCGAAGTGCTTTCTCAACATAACCTACAAATCACATTTTTTGCAAAAATATTTCATACTTACCAAAAAATCTAGCTCATATGTACGTTACAAATTTAGAATACTTCAGTTCTTGCTATAATTCACGTGTAAAATAGACATAAATAAAATATTTGAAGCGAATACTTATTTGTGGAACCTAACTTATTCCAATAAGTATCTTATCGAGGTCTCTCCATGTACATGTAATTTAATTTCAGCGGCGCTTCGAACGGCGTCTATGTGTTTGGGGCATTAAGTGTGAAACACACCGAGCAGCGACAGTGAGCAGCAAATTTAAAAATATGTTAATTTGCTTATGTATTCATAGATAGTCGTATGTTAAGCAAAAGTATAAGTAATTTTTATAAAAGCATTTAAATTTTTGATAATTTTAATAGATAAATGTTGATTAAAAGAAAATCTATCACAAGTGGAATATGTGGGACATGTCGCGCTGCTCTTGGTGTATACTATATTGATTGATTGATTGAGATGTACGATCAAGCATTAAGCAAGTATCCCGTATTATAAATGCGAATACCACACCACTATACCCATGTTACACAACACGACACCATTCTTCATGAAGCCAAACATAGCCAATATTCATCCCGTAAAGAAAGGCGCCACATCGATAACCACATAAGTCTAATAGTTGTGATATCCGCCCCTGGCCAGGCCGCCGTCGTACACCTTTTTACATATAACAAGATCGAGGGATGGGAAAAGAATGTTAGCAACAAAGACTCAACCCGGTTGCAGACACCTAAGTAGTTGATAGTTAGTAAATTTGTTAGTAATATATATTTTTTTTTTTTTAGTAATTTATAATTAATTTAGCACAAGACAATACAATTTAAAGTTCATCTACTGCTCCAACCTATAAGAAGACACAATGACAACATAAATTTCCTGGTGCCGAAAACTCTTTTTTCTGAAAAGCTGTAAACAACTATTATTATTCCCTCCACCATTTT
This sequence comes from Tipula vernalis, assembly GCA_958295665.1. Lineage (NCBI taxonomy): Eukaryota > Metazoa > Arthropoda > Insecta > Diptera > Tipulidae > Tipula > Tipula vernalis. The sequence continues at coordinate 146,668,423 of OY282560.1, read as the reverse complement.
TTCCATCGGCGGTTGGGAGGGGGGGGGGGCGAGATTTCGTTCTATCTAAATTTGTACTAACTGTAGGTTGTGGTGCTTGACGTTGTTGTTGAAATCGTTGCGTCTCTGCTGTCCCTGCTACTCGCCCCCGCTGCTCTTGTTGTATACTATATGACAGCAAAATTCAATAATGCATTTTGAGAGATAATTCAAAAAAATACAAAATAATTTTTCTAAAATACATTCATATTTATCGTAATTATGAATTCTTTTTTATTTTTATTTGCATTTACAACCATTTATTCAAAAAAAAAAACTAACACAACAACATCTAAATTAAGGCTGAAACACACCAAGAGCAGCGTGACATGTCCCACATATTCCACTTGTGATAGATTTTCTTTTAATCAACATTTATCTATTAAAATTATCAAAAATTTAAATGCTTTTATAAAAATTTGCTTATACTTTTGCTTAACATACGACTATCTACGTAAATTTAAATTTGCAGCTCGCTGCCGCTACTCGATGTGTTTTACGCTTTAGCTTGAAGATATCTCATTCGTTCTTAAATAGACAGATAAGTTTAATGATCGAAAATTGGCATGAAATTATTCAGGATGTATTTCCGAAAACGGACAAGATATAACATTGAGGCTGTTTTCCAAACGTGACTTATTTGATATTAATTGACTTATTTGCCGCTATTTTAAATAAGTAAATAAAGTCATTCCAATCGATTTAGCTTTTGCCCCAAACAGATTAGCGGCGCTCTACGCCTGACTTCGCTTCTCTTCATCTTTATCTTTTTTTTTCAGCTACATAAGTGGCTTTCACACGCATCTCAATCCAATTCCGAACTTAATCCGAAAAATGGTCGTGTGAAATGTGCAAATCTAATGCCGAAGTAGATTATCAAATACACTTTATAATTCGGTATTATGTACTCCACTGCGGTACTGAATTGCCGTGTGAAAAGAATGACAGATATTAATCTCAGAACTGAATAGATGTTTTTGGAATTTTAATTAATATCTTAATTAATATTTTTTTAGTTGAATTTGATACGTTTATCGAAAATTATTTATTTTTGTTTAATTAAATTCATATTTTAAAAATGAGTACGTTTATGCTTAGGGTTCAACCTGGTTTGAACCTAGGTTAACTTTTACTATAAACGGAGTCGAGTCATCTTGTAGTTAACTCGACTCGACCTAAAAAATTTCTAGGGTCGAGTCGAGTTAACTCTAAAAACCTTCACTATAAACGGAGTCGAGTCGAAAAATAAAAACAACAAAAAATAGTAATAAAAAGACACCATTTTGATTTCTTAATTCGTGTGCGAATCTTCGATTTTTGTGTGGCAATAAAACTTTGTCATTTTATTTTTATAAAATTCAGAAAATAATACAAGAAAAACATATAAACATACGATAGTAAAAGATTTTTTTTTTTTTGACGTTTCTGACTCGGTTTCAACCTAGTTTCGACTCAACTACGATTTGACTCTGCAGTATAAACGCTAAAAAAGATAACTACAAGATGATCCAAAGTTAACTAAAAGATGACTCGACTCTGAGCATAAACGTATTCTATGTGTAATTGATTTTTAACAAATACATTTTTGACAACCAATTTGTAACATTCGAAATGAAACTAGTTGCGCTTCAGTCGGAAAGAGCCTAAGCCCATTAGAATAAAAAATACAGAAAATTAAATTTTGTGTTTTTTATTGTCGGCAAAATTTTTTGTTTGATGCTGAAATATATTTTTTGTATAACCTTAATAATTTAACCACATATTATATTTGCTGCTTATTTCTAATTTTTGATGCTACTCTTTGTCGCTAAACTATTTTTTTTGACGCTGAAAATTATTTGTTTGTATGTTCATTGTTTTGTTCCAAAATATTATATTTGTTGCCAATTTATTAATTTTGATGCCAATGTTTGTCGTCACAGTATTTAATTATGTCCTTCAAAAATATTTGTTTGTTTTTTCATATGTTGTTCTAAAATATTATTTGTGATGCCAATTTATTATTTTTGATGCTAATGTTTGTCGCAAAATTTTTTTTCTTGTATGCCCGTTTAAATTGTCCCGTTTAATATTACTGACATTGAATCTTTGTTTACAGCTATTTTGTAAATTTATTTTTTATCTTTTCCTTTCTTTTATTTTTTATACCCAACAACAAACATTAACTATTATCTAAGCTTATGATAGGGGGTTTCCAATACTGATCGTTTATGATCACGGAAGCTACCTAACTCCATCCATTTTAATTTAACATTATTAGTACTTTTTAAGTTATTTTGTCAATAATTTCTGACTTTTATATATTAAATTAATTATAAATTTACTATTGTATAATAAATTTTAGTTTTTAAAAGTAGTGTACTGGATGGTTGGATGAATAAAAATAAAATAAATAAATATATATATATATATATATATATATATATATATATATATATATATATATATATATATATATATATATATAACAATACAATATTGTTTATGCTTGCACGTTCATTATAATAGCTCAAAAAGTACTGACCTACCAGACTTGTATGCAATTATGTATTTTATGATTTTTTATCCCAAATTTAGTTTAATTATTTTATTATTATCTTTATCATGTTTATTCAGTGCGGTGCCAATAATTAGTTCACAATAAGAATAATTTTACTGTCACCGCAGTATCCCCCAAGTCATGTACATCATACATAGCTTTTACAAGGAATGGATGTGGAGCAAATGGGTTCGGCAGGCTATTAACACCGAAATATAACCGAATGTTATTAAATTGAACTATATGAGACATATTTACACAAATTTTTGCGCGTCAAGGGAGGTGGGCTGTAAAGTGTACTAAGCATCCGATTAAAGAATTGCTCATAAAACAGAACTAATGGTTTTTATTAAACTTAAATTTTAACGGTGCGGTATATCTGAGAATAAATGATTATTATATTTTTAATGTAACTATGGATTTAAGTTACATAAAAAAAAATTTAAAAAAAAAAAAACAAACCCGTATTCGATTCACCTTAAATTCCATTTTGACTCATATTAACAACTGACTTGAAAAAATAAAAATAACTAAATTATACTCAGTAATTTTCATAAATTGACCTTTCAAACCACTTAACAGGTATAATCATCGCTCATAACTGTCCGTTTCTCCTAAAATAGAGTAAAAATCAATTATAACAAAAAGCAAAAATTAGAATACAAAACAAAATTCCCACAATTCGAAACTAAAAATAAAAAAATTTCTAATAAGTTTTATTTCCATCCATAACTTTTAAAGATTAAACAATTTCTTCTTGAAGACAAAAAATTACCGTAAACCGTATAAAGAGATGAATATAGCAGCAACAACAACAAAAAAATAGCTCAAAATATTTCTCGCATGTCAAACAATAATTATTTTAGCATTTAAAACAAAACAAAAACAAAAATAAATAAATTATTTCTTAATTTAAAATATAAAAAATAAGAAATAAATAAGAATTGTATATATGTAAATAGGTATATAGATTTTATAGTATGTGTGGGATTTTCTTACATTACATCTTCCAATTTATGTGTACCACCAAAAAAAACAATATAAAGGTTTTATCTGTACCTAACTTTATGTACGTACAATGCATCTTCACAACTATTTCATATTTTTGACAAAAAACGAAATCCAATTTTACCTTAACAAAACTATACCTTAAATTAATTTAATTGTTATAATTTGTTAATAAATATTTGAAAGTTTAAAATGTGCTAAGTGGTTTTTTCTCGAAAAGTCTTAATTGGGCTATATACATACATACATACGATACGTGTATAATAAAAGCACTTTGAAAGGTTTGTTTTGTTTTGGTTGTTGGATCTACAATTGAGAACCAAACAAAACCAAAATTAAAAATTAGTTTAAAACTTAAAAAATAAAAAAAACGAAATATTTTTTAAACATTTCCGTTTAGAACAACAAAACAAATATACCCCCATCACACATCTTGTACTCGAACAGCAAGGTGATCTTCATTTTATTTTTAAATATTTATAGGATTGATCTAATTATGATTCAAGAGAAGAATTTCACATTTGTATTTAAGAGTTTTATGATTCATTCGCGATCTACAGAATATACACACACAGGTATTAAAAAGAAACGATCAGACGCATAGACTTTTGATGAAGGTGATTCAGATAATTTTCTACAAATTAAATTTTATACAAGAAATATTAATAATTTATTTTTTTATTATCATCATGAAACTAATTTAAATACAAATGACCAGATTACATTTGATCGTATAACAATAACTATAACAAGAATCAAGTAGTTATGAGATCGAGCTTAACTATCAAAATAGAAAAAAATAAAAAATCGAATCAATATATACTCGTAGTATGTAGGTATACCTATGATGGTATTCGAGATGAGATTATAATTTTTCAATTATCTTAATCCAATTTTATTTGTTTGTTTTATTACCGTCTTAGACTAAGCATTAGAGAAATTTATTTGTACTATATATACGAATTATAGATTTGGTATAGCATCTATTTATATAAGACCAATCGATTCAGAAAAATTAAATTAAAAATAAAAATTTCTAATTTAATTTCCTCATTTGTAAGTTCAGTTTTTTCTCAGGATTTTATTTGCTTAACAATGTGCTCGTATACATACATATACATAGTTACGAAAAAATTAGCTCTTTGTTTATTAACTTCCAACCTAAATATAACATGAGGATCTACACTACATTTTATTATGGTTAAGTCTAAAAGATCGTAAATCATATCCTGCTTCTTTTTTTTTGTATATGTATGTATAAATCAATATATCAAATATCTCATTATAAAACTAAATTCTAGAACTAATTCAGAAAGTTACTGTGAATTTCATTTAGATAGAGATAAATCTAAATCAATTGGCAAAACTAATTGAAAGAGTGCAAATTCAATTGCAATGTCTCTTAATGTACAATGTCATGGTAAAACTAATATTATTCTAATTACGAAATTAATAGGTTTTCAGCACAATAATTACTTTATTTGGAATATAAAATGGAATGGAATTAACCTTAATTACCTATTTGCATTCTGCTATATAAATTTGTGATTAAGTAGCATCATCTTCTTTCCGTTTTATTTTATTCTTACATCAAAGATTTACTTGTTTTTACTGTGTGATTTTTTGAAATTAACTATTTATATCTATACAACCGTCTAAAGCTTCCTTTTTTAAATTAGACCGTGAGCCGCTTTTAAAACCGTTCAAAAATACAAAAGATGTTTGCAGACTTTTTCCGACATAGTTACTATCTCATTAATTGTTTTATTGTGCTAGTTGGAATGTCCAAGTATCACCAATTGTTCTTCCATAATTGGTCATAAATGTTGTTATGAGCTCGATTGTTGAGGCCAAAATTCGCCTCCATCATTCTCATTAGAAGTATCGTTTTCGTCCGATATTCTTCTCAGTCTTTGTTGCATACCTAAGTGAGGGTGATATGTTGCCATTCACACAAATCACAGCTTGGTTAATGAGACATTGAACTGCTTCCTATTTTTTTTTTTTTAAATTAATCATCAGGTTAGGCAACACATTACAAGTGGAGCCCAAACAGGGACCAAATAGGCCCAAATTATCTGGTAAATTTTGGTTACCAAAGATATTCAACTAAATAAATCCCAATGAGGTTGTGCCTTAAATAAGTCCAGTAAATTTATTTAGGTCCGTTTCGTATAAGTTTTTATAGTTAGGTTCACGTCGTTTTTATTCACCTCGATATCAATTTATAATTTTTCATCTTTCGTGATGGGGTCGTTAGATCGCTTACTTAGTATTAGGTCAAAATTTGAAGGATAATATAAATATTGCTAGTTATTTATATGACCGACACCAGGGACAGAACATTCGATAATTTTTTCATCAAATGCATACTACGGACACTTGAGAAAAATCATTTGACTTTGACACATTTGATTTTTGTTGAACAAACTTTGTCGGCGGAAAATCGTACAAGATTTGATGGAAATATAGCTTGTTATTTAAATGGCCGACGTCAGGGGGCGGCCATTTGATTTTTTTTTTATCAAATGTATACTACGGACATTCGAGAAAAATCATCTGACTTTGGGATTATTGATTTTCGTTTAACAAATTTTGTCACTTCCATCGTTTGTTCGTCGATAAAACAATCATCTAAATGTAAACTATTTACTTTACTCACAGTTCTAAATATTTTGCTATTTGCTAAGAACTTCACAACGGCGCATTGTAGTGATTGTGTCACAATTTTCGTCAGCCTTATTAATAGGAGAGCCGTACATATTTCTAATCTAGGAATTGAAACGTGTTTTATGAGTGTGACTTAAGTCTTTGCGCATATGTTAATCGTATCGTAGCTCTTCCGCCTGTAGCCAACGGGGAATGGTAATTGTTCCTATTTGCACCAATTCTTCAAGTAGAGCTATCCATTTTTTCCAGATATTAGCGGAATAGAAGAAAAAGCCCGTATACACGGGCAAACATTTTTTCTTATTTACATGTTATTGGTTACTCGGTATAAGAGAAAATTGTACAACATTACATTAACATTGATTGAATATGATGTTTGCGAAAACGTCGAATATTGTTTTCTCTCAGGACACAGAGACTGACACTACAAATTCTTCTGAAAAACGCAACAAAATTTCTTCGCTTATCTTATCCACATCTGCGTTCTTTAGATACAAAATCGTTAATTTGGAATATCTATCAACTTCGTTAGAAGATAACGTTGCCCCCTAGATGTCACTTATTATAGAATCTTTATAAATGAGATTCGCCGGAATTTCAATAATGTCATCAGCCAGTCCACATTTGTTAGTTAAAATTCCACCACTTAGTTTAATAAACCACTCACTATATTCTGGGTCAATGGATCATACATTGTTTTGACGTCTTACAATGGACAATTGCTGATTGATTGCCATGTACAACTTCAGGAAGTGTCTACTTGAAATCTCTTTCAAGTAATATTATTTCATATCCAGCAGGGTTATTATTCAGTAAAAGAAAGTAAAATGTATGAAATGTCATATTTATGAACCGAAGGCGCATAGAGGGGGCTTTCTCCATATACATATACTATAAATATGACACGCCATTTCATATGATCCATGTGGATCATTAAGGTCCGTTAGAAACGACCAGGTGAGGTTATAAGTATATTTTTGCGGTAGTTGACAGTTTTAGTAAATTTACGAAACTGTACCCGACGAAGTCGACGAACACGACCGAAGATGTCAAACATTTAAAATCGTACTTTAACCAGTTTATCGTTCCTCTACATGTTTCACCTCACATAATTTCAAGATATTTGTAAACATGCTCAACATGTGTTAACCGCCACTAATTCTCCCCAATCAAACAGTCAGATTAAACAAATTAATCGTACGTTTAAATAGACACATTTTTTAGAAAATTCAATTTTATTGAAAATCAACTGCCCACAAGTTTTTGGGCGGCGACAATCTAAAATGGTCTGATTACAATGGTTGATACCTCTATCAATAGCTTTCGGGACCTTTAATTGCTGTGACAATTTTCATTTTGATTGCTCGATTATTTCTAAACATTTCTTAGAAAATTCAATGTTATTGAAAATAAACTGTGCCCACAAGTTTTTGGGCGGCAAAAATCTAATATGGTCCGATTACGATGGTTGATACCTCTATCAATAGGTTTCGGGACCTGTAATTGCTGTAACAATTTTCATTTTGATTGCTCGATTATTTCTAAACATTTCTTAGAAAATTTAATGTTATTGAAAATTAACTGTGCCCACAAGTTTTTGGGCGGCAAAAATCTAATATGGTCCGATTACGATGGTTGATACCTCTATCAATAGGTTTCGGGACCTGTAATTGCTGTGACAATTTTCATTTTGATTGCTCGATTATTTCTAAACATTTCTTAGAAAATTCAATTATATTAAAAATTAACTGTGCTATAGCCCACAAGTTTTTGGGCGGCGAAAATCTAAAAAGGTCCGATTACGGTGGTTAATACCTCTATCAATAGGTTTCGGGACCTGTAATTGCTGTGACAATTTTCATTTTGATTGCTCGATTATTTCTAAACATTTCTTAGAAAATTCAATTTTATTGAAAATTAACTGTGCTATAGCCCACAAGTTTTTGGGCGGCAAAAATATAAAATGGTCCGATTACGATGGTTGATACCTCTATCAATAGGTTTCGGGACCTGTAATTGCTGTGACAATTTTCATTTTAATTGCTCAATTATTTCTAAAAATTTCTTAGAAAATTAAATTTTATTGAAAATCAACTGTGCTATAGCCCACAAGTTTTTGGGCGGCAAAAATCAAAAATCATCCGATAACGATGGTTGATACCTCTATTAATAGGTTTCGGGACCTGTAATTGCTGTGACAATTTTCATTTTGATTGCTCGATTATTTCTAAACATTTCTTAGAAAATTCAATTATATTGAAAATTAACTCACCACAAGTTTTTGGGCGGCAAAAATATAAAATGGTCGGATTACGATGGTTGATACCTCTATCAATAGGTTTCGGGACCTGTGATTGCTGTGACAATTTTCATTTTGATTGCTCGATTATTTCTAAACATTTCTTAGAAAATTCAATTTTATTGAAAATTAACTGTGCTATAGCCAACAAGTTTTTGGGTGGCGAAAATCTAAAAAGGTCCGATTACGGTGGTTAATACCTCTATCAATAGGTTTCGGGACCTGTAATTGCTGTGACAATTTTAATTTTGAATGCTCGATTATTTGTTAACATTTCATAGAAAATTCAATTTTATTGAAAATTAACTGTGCTATAGCCCACAAGTTTTTGGGCGGCGAAAATCTAAAAAGGTCTGATTACGGTGGTTAATACCTCTATCAATAGGTTTCGGGACCTGTAATTGCTGTGACAATTTTCATTTTGATTGCTCGATTATTTCTAAACATTTCTTAGAAAATTCAATTATATTGAAAATTAACTCACCACAAGTTTTTGGGCGGCGAAAATCTAAAAAGGTCCGATTACGGTGGTTAATACCTCTATCAATAGGTTTCGGGACCTGTAATTGCTGTGACAATTTTCATTTTGATTGCTCGATTATTTCTAAACATTTCTTAGAAAATTCAATTATATTGAAAATTAACTCACCACAAGTTTTTGGGCGGCAAAAATCAAAAATCATCCGATTACGATGGTTGATACCTCTGTCAATAGGTTTCGGGACCTGTAATTGATGTGACAATTTTTATTTTGATTGCTCGATTATTTCTAAACATTTCTTAGAAAATTCAATTTTATTGAAAATTAACTGTGCTATAGCCCACAAGTTTTTGGGCGGCAAAAATCTGAAATGCTCCGATTACGATGGTTGATACCTCTATTAATAGGTTTCGGGACCTGTAATTGCTGTGACAATTTTCATTTTGATTGCTCGATTATTTCTAAACATTTCTTAGAAAATTCAATTATATTAAAAATTAACTGTGCTATAGCCCACAAGTTTTTGGGCGGCGAAAATCTAAAAAGGTCCGATTACGGTGGTTAATACCTCTATCGATAGGTTTCGGGACCTGTAATTGCTGTGACAATTTTCATTTTGATTGCTCGATTATTTCTAAACATTTCTTAGAAAATTCAATTATATTGAAAATTAACTCACCACAAGTTTTTGGGCGGCAAAAATATAAAATGGTCGGATTACGATGGTTGATACCTCTATCAATAGGTTTCGGGACCTGTGATTGCTGTGACAATTTTCATTTTGATTGCTCGATTATTTCTAAACATTTCTTAGAAAATTCCATTTTATTGAAAATCAACTGTGCTATAGCCCACAAGTTTTTGGGCGGCAAAAAATCTAAAATGGTCCGATTACGATGGTTGATACCTCTATCAATAGGTTTCGTGACCTGTACTTGCTGTGAAAATTTTCATTTTAATTGCTTGATTATTTCTAAACATTTCTTAGAAAATTCAATTTTATTGAAAATCAACTGTGCTATAGCCCACAAGTTTTTGGGCGGCGAAAATCTAAAATGGTCCGATTACGATGGTTGATACCTCTATCAATAGGTTTCGGGACCTGTAATTGCTGTGACAATTTTCATTTTAATTGCTCGATTATTTCTAAACATTTCTTAGAAAATTCAATTTTATTGAAAATCAACTGTGCTATAGCCCACAAGTTTTTGGGCGGCAAAAATCAAAAATCATCCGATTACGATGGTTGATACCTCTGTCAATAGGTTTCGGAACCTGTAATTGCTGTGACAATTTTTATTTTGATTGCTCGATTATTTCTAAACATTTCTTAGAAAATTCAATTTTATTGAAAATTAACTGTGCTATAGCCCACAAGTTTTTGGGCGGCAAAAATCTAAAATGCTCTGATTACGATGGTTGATACCTCTATCAATAGGTTTCGGGACCTGTAATTGCTGTGACAATTTTCATTTTGATTGCTCGATTATTTCTAAACATTTCTTAGAAAATTCAATTTTATTGAAAATTAACTGTGCTATAGCCCACAAGTTTTTGGGCGGCAAAAATCTGAAATGCTCCGATTACGATGGTTGATACCTCTATCAATAGGTTTCGGGACCTGTAATTGCTGTGACAATTTTCATTTTGATTGCTCGATTATTTCTAAACATTTCTTAGAAAATTCAATTATATTAAAAATTAACTGTGCTATAGCCCACAAGTTTTTGGGCGGCGAAAATCTAAAAAGGTCCGATTACGGTGGTTAATACCTCTATCAATAGGTTTCGGGACCTGTAATTGCTGTGACAATTTTCATTTTGATTGCTCGATTATTTCTAAACATTTCTTAGAAAATTCAATTATATTGAAAATTAACTCACCACAAGTTTTTGGGCGGCAAAAATATAAAATGGTCGGATTACGATGGTTGATACCTCTATCAATAGGTTTCGGGACCTGTGATTGCTGTGAAAATTTTCATTTTGATTGCTCGATTATTTCTAAACATTTCTTATAAAATTCAATTTTATTGAAAATTAACTGTGCTATAGCCAACAAGTTTTTGGGCGGCAAAAATATAAAATGGTCCGATTACGATGGTTGATACCTCTATCAATAGGTTTCGGGACCTGTGATTGCTGTGACAATTTTCATTTTGATTGCTCGATTATTTCTAAACATTTCTTAGAAAATTCCATTTTATTGAAAATCAACTGTGCTATAGCCCACAAGTTTTTGGGCGGCAAAAAATCTAAAATGGTCCGATTACGATGGTTGATACCTCTATCAATAGGTTTCGTGACCTGTACTTGCTGTGAAAATTTTCATTTTAATTGCTTGATTATTTCTAAACATTTCTTAGAAAATTCCATTTTATTGAAAATCAACTGTGCTATAGCCCACAAGTTTTTGGGCGGCAAAAAATCTAAAATGGTCCGATTACGATGGTTGATACCTCTATCAATAGGTTTCGTGACCTGTACTTGCTGTGAAAATTTTCATTTTAATTGCTTGATTATTTCTAAACATTTCTTAGAAAATTCAATTTTATTGAAAATTAACTGTGCTATAGCCAACAAGTTTTTGGGTGGCGAAAATCTAAAAAGGTCCGATTACGGTGGTTAATACCTCTATCAATAGGTTTCGGGACCTGTAATTGCTGTGACAATTTTCATTTTGAATGCTCGATTATTTGTTAACATTTCATAGAAAATTCAATTTTATTGAAAATTAACTGTGCTATAGCCCACAAGTTTTTGGGCGGCAAAAATATAAAATGGTCCAATTACGATGGTTGATACCTCTATCAATAGGTTTCGGGACCTGTGATTGCTGTGACAATTTTCATTTTGATTGCTCGATTATTTCTAAACATTTCTTAGAAAATTCCATTTTATTGAAAATCAACTGTGCTATAGCCCACAAGTTTTTGGGCGGCAAAAAATCTAAAATGGTCCGATTACGATGGTTGATACCTCTATCAATAGGTTTCGTGACCTGTACTTGCTGTGAAAATTTTCATTTTAATTGCTTGATTATTTCTAAACATTTCTTAGAAAATTCAATTTTATTGAAAATCAACTGTGCTATAGCCCACAAGTTTTTGGGCGGCGAAAATCTAAAATGGTCCGATTACGATGGTTGATACCTCTATCAATAGGTTTCGGGACCTGTAATTGCTGTGACAATTTTCATTTTAATTGCTCGATTATTTCTAAACATTTCTTAGAAAATTCAATTTTATTGAAAATCAACTGTGCTATAGCCCACAAGTTTTTGGGCGGCAAAAATCAAAAATCATCCGATTACGATGGTTGATACCTCTGTCAATAGGTTTCGGAACCTGTAATTGCTGTGACAATTTTTATTTTGATTGCTCGATTATTTCTAAACATTTCTTAGAAAATTCAATTTTATTGAAAATTAACTGTGCTATAGCCCACAAGTTTTTGGGCGGCAAAAATCTAAAATGCTCTGATTACGATGGTTGATACCTCTATCAATAGGTTTCGGGACCTGTAATTGCTGTGACAATTTTCATTTTGATTGCTCGATTATTTCTAAACATTTCTTAGAAAATTCAATTTTATTGAAAATTAACTGTGCTATAGCCCACAAGTTTTTGGGCGGCAAAAATCTGAAATGCTCCGATTACGATGGTTGATACCTCTATTAATAGGTTTCGGGACCTGTAATTGCTGTGACAATTTTCATTTTGATTGCTCGATTATTTCTAAACATTTCTTAGAAAATTCAATTATATTAAAAATTAACTGTGCTATAGCCCACAAGTTTTTGGGCGGCGAAAATCTAAAAAGGTCCGATTACGGTGGTTAATACCTCTATCAATAGGTTTCGGGACCTGTAATTGCTGTGACAATTTTCATTTTGATTGCTCGATTATTTCTAAACATTTCTTAGAAAATTCAATTATATTGAAAATTAACTCACCACAAGTTTTTGGGCGGCAAAAATATAAAATGGTCCGATTACGATGGTTGATACCTCTATCAATAGGTTTCGGGACCTGTGATTGCTGTGAAAATTTTCATTTTGATTGCTCGATTATTTCTAAACATTTCTTATAAAATTCAATTTTATTGAAAATTAACTGTGCTATAGCCAACAAGTTTTTGGGCGGCAAAAATCTAAAATGCTCCGATTACGATGGTTGATACCTCTATTAATAGGTTTCGGGACCTGTAATTGCTGTGACATTTTCATTTTGATTGCTCGACTATTTCTAAACATTTCTTAGAAAATTCAATTTTATTGGAAATTAACTGTGCTATAGCCCACAAGTTTTTGGGCGGCAAAAATCTAAAATGCTCTGATTACGATGGTTGATACCTCTATCAATAGGTTTCGGGACCTGTAATTGCTGTGACAATTTTCATTTTGATTGCTCGATTATTTCTAAACATTTCTTAGAAAATTCCGTTTTATTGAAAATCAACTGTGCTATAGCCCACAAGTTTTTGGGCGGCAAAAAATCTAAAATGGTCCGATTACGATGGTTGATACCTCTATCAATAGGTTTCGTGACCTGTACTTGCTGTGAAAATTTTCATTTTAATTGCTTGATTATTTCTAAACATTTCTTAGAAAATTCAATTTTATTGAAAATCAACTGTGCTATAGCCCACAAGTTTTTGGGCGGCAAAAATCTAAAATGCTCCGATTACGATGGTTGATACCTCTATCAATAGGTTTCGGGACCTGTAATTGCTGTGACAATTTTCATTTTAATTGCTCGATTATTTCTAAACATTTCTTAGAAAATTAAATTTTATTGAAAATCTACTGTGCTATAGCCCACAAGTTTTTGGGCGGCAAAAATCAAAAATCATCCGATTACGATGGTTGATACCTCTGTCAATAGGTTTCGGGACCTGTAATTGATGTGACAATTTTTATTTTGATTGCTCGATTATTTCTAAACATTTCTTAGAAAATTCAATTTTATTGAAAATTAACTGTGCTATAGCCCACAAGTTTTTGGGCGGCAAAAATCTAAAATGCTCTGATTACGATGGTTGATACCTCTATCAATAGGTTTCGGGACCTGTAATTGCTGTGACAATTTTCATTTTGATTGCTCGATTATTTCTAAACATTTCTTATAAAATTCCATTTTATTGAAAATCAACTGTGCTATAGCCCACAAGTTTTTGGGCGGCAAAAAATCTAAAATGGTCCGATTACGATGGTTGATACCTCTATCAATAGGTTTCGTGACCTGTACTTGCTCTGAAAATTTTTATTTTAATTGCTTGATTATTTCTAAACATTTCTTAGAAAATTCAATTGTATTGAAAATCAACTGTGCTATAGCCCACAAGTTTTTGGGCGGCAAAAATCTAAAATGGTCCGATTACGATGGTTGATACGTCTATCAATTGGTTTCGGGACCTGTAATTGCTGTGACAATTTTCATTTTTATTGCTCGATTATTTCTAAACATTTCTTAGAAAATTAAATTTTATTGAAAATCAACTGTGCTATAGCCCACAAGTTTTTGGGCGGCAAAAATATAAAATCATCCGATTACGATGGTTGATACCTCTGTCAATAGGTTTCGGGAACTGTAATTGCTGTGACAATTTTTATTTTGATTGCTCGATTATTTCTAAACATTTCTTAGAAAATTCAATTTTATTGAAAATTAACTGTGCTATAGCCCACAAGTTTTTGGGCGGCAAAAATCTAAAATGCTCTGATTACGATGGTTGATACCTCTATCAATAGGTTTCGGGACCTGTAATTGCTGTGACAATTTTCATTTTGATTGCTCGATTATTTCTAAACATTTCTTAGAAAATTCAATTTTATTGAAAATTAACTGTGCTATAGCCCACAAGTTTTTGGGCGGCAAAAATCTGAAATGCTCCGATTACGATGGTTGATACCTCTATTAATAGGTTTCGGGACCTGTGATTGCTGTGACAATTTTCATTTTGATTGCTCGATTATTTCTAAACATTTCTTAGAAAATTCAATTATATTAAAAATTAACTGTGCTATAGCCCACAAGTTTTTGGGCGGCGAAAATCTAAAAAGGTCCGATTACGGTGGTTAATACCTCTATCAATAGGTTTCGGGACCTGTAATTGCTGTGACAATTTTCATTTTGATTGCTCGATTATTTCTAAACATTTCTTAGAAAATTCAATTATATTGAAAATTAACTCACCACAAGTTTTTGGGCGGCAAAAATATAAAATGGTCGGATTACGATGGTTGATACCTCTATCAATAGGTTTCGGGACCTGTGATTGCTGTGACAATTTTCATTTTGATTGCTCGATTATTTCTAAACATTTCTTAGAAAATTAAATTTTATTGAAAATTAACTGTGCTATAGCCAACAAGTTTTTGGGCGGCAAAAATCTAAAATGCTCCGATTACGATGGTTGATACCTCTATCAATAGGTTTCAGGACCTGTAATTGCTGTGACATTTTCATTTTGATTGCTCGACTATTTCTAAACATTTCTTAGAAAATTCAATTTTATTGGAAATTAACTGTGCTATAGACCACAAGTTTTTGGGCGGCAAAAATCTAAAATGCTCCGATTACGATGGTTGATACCTCTATCAATAGGTTTCGGGACCTGTAATTGCTGTGACAATTTTCATTTTGATTGCTCGATTATTTCTAAACATTTCTTAGAAAATTCAATTTTATTGAAAATTAGCTGTGCTATAGCCCACAAGTTTTTGGGCGGCAAAAATCTAAAATGCTCCGATTACGATGGTTGATACCTCTATCAATAGGTTTCGGAACCTATAATTGCTGTGACAATTTTCATTTTGATTGCTCGATTATTTCTAAACATTTCTTAGAAAATTCAATTTGAGTGAAAATTAAATGTGTTACAGGCACACAAGTTTTTGGGCGGCAAAACTCTAAAATGCTCCGATTACGATGGTTGATACCTCTATCAATAGGTTTCGGGACCTGTGATTGCTGTGACAATTTTCATTTTGATTGCTCGAATATTTCTAAACATTTCTTAGAAAATTCAATTTTATTGAAAATTAACTGTGCTATGGCCCACAAGTTTTTGGGCGGCAAAAATCTAAAATGCTCTGATTACGATGGTTGATACCTCTATCAATAGGTTTCGGGACCTGTAATTGCTGTGACAATTTTCATTTTGATTGCTCGATTATTTCTAAACATTTCTTAGAAAATTCAATTTTATTGAAAATTAACTGTGCTATGGCCCACAAGTTTTTGGGCGGCAAAAATCTAAAATGCTCTGATTACGATGGTTGATACCTCTATCAATAGGTTTCGGGACCTGTAATTGCTGTGACAATTTTCATTTTGATTGCTCGATTATTTCTAAACATTTCTTAGAAAATTCAATTTTATTGAAAATTAAGTGTGCTATAGCCCACAAGTTTTTGGGCGGCAAAAATCTAAAATGCTCTGATTACGATGGTTGATACCTCTATCAATAGCTTTTGGGGACCAGTAATTGCTGTGACAATTTTCATTTTGATTGCTCGACTATTTCTAAATATTTCTTAGAAAATTCAATTTTATTGAAAATCAACTGTGCTATGCCCACAAGTTTTTGGGCGCCAAAAATCAAAAATCGTTCGATTACGATGGTTGATACCTCGTCAATAGCTTTCGGGACCTGTAATTGCTGTGACAATTTTAATTTTGATTGCTCGATTATTTCTAAACATTTCCTAGAAAATTCAATTTTATTGAAAAATAACCGTGCTATAGCCAACAAGCTTTTGGGCGGCAAAAATCTAAAATGCTCCGATTACGATGGTTTATACCTCTATCAATTGGTTTCGGGACCTGTAATTGCTGTGACAATTTTCATTTTGATTGCTCGATTATTTCTAAACATTTCTTAGAAAATTCAATTTTATTGAAAATTAACTGTGCTATAGCCCACAAGTTTTTGGGCGGCAAAAATATAAAATGGTCCGATTACGATGGTTGATACCTCTATCAATAGCTTTCGGGACCTGTAATTGCTGTGACAATTTTCATTTTGATTGCTCGATTATTTCTAAACATTTCTTAGAAAATTCAATTTTATTGAAAATTAACTGTGCTTTAGCCCACAAGTTTTCGGGCGGCAAAAATTTAAAATATTCTGATTTAAATGGTTGATACCTCTATCAATAGCTTTCGGGACCTGTAATTGCTGTGACAATTTTCATTTTGATTGCTCGATTATTTCTAAACATTTCTTAGAAAATCCAATTTTATTGAAAATTAACTGTGCTATAGCCCACAAGTTTTTGGGCGGCAAACCCCTAAAATGCTCTGATTTCGATAGTTGATACCTCTATCAATAGGTTTCGGGACCTGTAATTGCTGTGACATTTTCATTTTGATTGCTCGACTCTTTCTAAACATTTCTTAGAAAATTCAATTTTATTGGAAATTAACTGTGCTATAGCCCACAAGTTTTTGGGCGGCAAAAATCTAAAATGGTCCGATTACGATGGTTGATACCTCTATCAATAGGTTTCGGAACCTATAATTGCTGTGACAATTTTCATTTTGATTGCTCGATTATTTCTTAACAATCCTTAGAAAATTCAATTTTATTGAAAATCAACTGTGCTATAGCCCACAAGTTTTTGGGCGACAAAAATCAAAAATCGTCCGATTACGATGGTTGATACCCCGTCAATAGCTTTCGGGACCTGTAATTGCTGTGACAATTTCATTTTGATTGCTCGATTATTTCTAAACATTTCTTAGAAAATTCAATTTTATTGAAAATTAACTGTGCTATAGCCAACAAGTTTTTGGGCGGCAAAAATCTAAAATGCTCCGATTACGATGGTTGATACCTCTATTAATAGGTTTCAGGACCTGTAATTGGTGTGACATTTTCATTTTGATTGCTCGACTCTTTCTAAACATTTCTTAGAAAATTCAATTTTATTGGAAATTAACTGTGCTATAGCCCACAAGTTTTTGGGCGGCAAAAATCTAAAATGGTCCGATTACGATGGTTGATACCTCTATCAATAGGTTTCGGAACCTATAATTGCTGTGACAATTTTCATTTTGATTGCTCGATTATTTCTAAACATTTCTTAGAAAATTCAATTTTATTGAAAATTAAGTGTGCTATAGCCCACAAGTTTTTGGGCGGCAAAAATCTAAAATGCTCTGATTACGATGGTTGATACCTCTATCAATAGATTTTGGGGACCTGTAATTGCTGTGACAATTTTCATTTTGATTGCTCGACTATTTCTAAATATTTCTTAGAAAATTCAATTTTATTGAAAATCAACTGTGCTATGCCCACAAGATTTTGGGCGGCAAAAATATAAAATGGTCCGATTACGATGGTTGATACCTCTATCAATAGGTTTCGGAACCTGTAATTGTTTGACAATTTTCATTTTGATTGCTCGACTATTTCTAAACATTTCTTAGAAAATTCAATTTTATTGGAAATTAACTGTGCTATAGACCACAAGTTTTTGGGCAGCAAAAATCTAAAATGCTCCGATTACGATGGTTGATACCTCTATCAATAGGTTTCGGGACCTGTAATTGCTGTGACAATTTTCATTTTGATTGCTCGATTATTTCTAAACATTTCTTAGAAAATTCAATTTTATTGAAAATTAGCTGTGCTATAGCCCACAAGTTTTTGGGCGGCAAAAATCTAAAATGCTCCGATTACGATGGTTGATACCTCTATCAATAGGTTTCGGAACCTATAATTGCTGTGACAATTTTCATTTTGATTGCTCGATTATTTCTAAACATTTCTTAGAAAATTCAATTTGAGTGAAAATTAAATGTGTTACAGGCACACAAGTTTTTGGGCGGCAAAACTCTAAAATGCTCCGATTACGATGGTTGATACCTCTATCAATAGGTTTCGGGACCTGTGATTGCTGTGACAATTTTCATTTTGATTGCTCGAATATTTCTAAACAATTCTAAAATTCAATTTTATTGAAAATTAACTGTGCTATAGCCCACAAGTTTTTGGGCGGCAAAAATATAAAATGGTCCGATTACGATGGTTGATACCTCTATCAATAGGTTTCGGAACCTGTAATTCCTTTGACAATTTTCATTTTGATTGCTCGATTATTTCTAAACATTTCTTAGAAAATTCAATTTTATTGAAAATTAAGTGTGCTATAGCCCACAAGTTTTTGGGCGGCAAAAATCTAAAATGCTCTGATTACGATGGTTGATACCTCTATCAATAGATTTTGGGGACCTGTAATTGCTGTGACAATTTTCATTTTGATTGCTCGACTATTTCTAAATATTTCTTAGAAAATTCAATTTTATTGAAAATCAACTGTGCTATGCCCACAAGTTTTTGGGCGGCAAAAATCAAAAATCGTCCGATTACGATGGTTGATACCTCGTCAATAGCTTTCGGGACCTGTAATTGCTGTGACAATTTTAATTTTGATTGCTCGATTATTTCTAAACATTTCCTAGAAAATTCAATTTTATTGAAAAATAACCGTGCTATAGCCAACAAGCTTTTGGGCGTCAAAAATCTAAAATGCTCCGATTACGATGGTTTATACCTCTATCAATAGGTTTCGGGACCTGTAATTCTGTGACAATTTTCATTTTGATTGCTCGATTATTTCTAAACATTTCTTAGAAAATCCAATTTTATTGAAAATTAACTGTGCTATAGCCCACAAGTTTTTGGGCGGCAAAACTCTAAAATGCTCTGATTTCGATAGTTGATACCTCTATCAATAGGTTTCGGGACCTGTAATTGCTGTGACAATTTTCATTTTGATTGCTCGATTATTTCTTAACAATCCTTAGAAAATTCAATTTTATTGAAAACCAACTGTGCTATAGCCCACAAGTTTTTGGGCGACAAAAATCAAAAATCGTCCGATTACGATGGTTGATACCTCGCCAATAGCTTTCGGGACCTGTAATTGCTGTGACAATTTTAATTTTGATTGCTCGATTATTTCTAAACATTTCCTAGAAAATTCAATTTTATTGAAAAATAACTGTGCTATAGCCCACAGGCTTTTGGGCGGCAAAAATCTAAAATGCTCCGATTACGATGGTTGATACCTCTATCAATAGCTTTCGGGACCTGTAATTGCTGTGACAATTTTCATTTTGATTGCTCGATTATTTCTAAACATTTCTTAGAAAATTCAATTTTATTGAAAATTAACTGTGCTATAGCCCACAAGTTTTTGGGCGGCAAAAATCTAAAATGCTCCGATTACGATGGTCGATACCTCTGTCAATAGGTTTCGGGACCCGTAATTGCTTTGACAATTTTCATTTTGATTGCTCGATTATTTCTATACATTTCTTAGAAAATTCAATTTTATTGAAAATCAACTGTGCTATAGCCCACAAGTTTTTGGGCGGCAAAAATCTAAAATGCTCTGATTACGATGGTTTATACCTCTGTGAATAGGTTTCGGGACCTGTAATTGCTGTGACAATTTTCATTTTGATTGCTCGATTATTTCTAAACATTTCTTAGAAAATTCAATTTGAGTGAAAATTAAATGTGTTACAGGCACACAAGTTTTTGGGCGGCAAAAATCTAAAATGCTCCGATTACGATGGTCGATACCTCTATCAATAGGTTTCGGGACCTGTTATTTCTGTGACAATTTTCATTTTGATTTCTCGATTATTTCTAAACAATTCTTAGAAAATTCAATTTTATTGAAAATTAACTGTGCTATAGCCCACAAGTTTTTGGGCGGCAAAAATCTAAAATGCTCTGATTACGATGGTTGATACCTCTATCAATAGGTTTCGGGACCTGTAATTGCTGTGACAATTTTCATTTTGATTGCTCGATTATTTCTAAACATTTCTTAGAAAATTCAATTTTATTGAAAATTAACTGTGCTATAGCCAACAAGTTTTCGGGCGGCAAAAATCTAAAATGCTCTGATTTAAATCGTTGATACCTCTATCAATAGCTTTCGGGACCTGTAATTGCTGTGACAATTTTAATTTTGATTGCTCGATTATTTCTAAACATTTCTTATAAAATTCAATTTTATTGAATAATAACCGTGCTATAGCCAACAAGTTTTTGGGCGGCAAAAATCTAAAATGCTATGATTACGATGGTTGATACCTCTATCAATAGCTTTCGGGACCTGTAATTGCTGTGACAATTTTCATTTTGATTGCTCGATTATTTCTTAACATTTCTTAGAAAATTCAATTTTATTGAAAATTAACTGTGCTATAGCCCACAAGTTTTTGGGCGGCAAAAATCTAAAATGCTCCGATTACGATGGTTGATACCTCTATCAATAAGTTTCGGGACCCGTAATTGCTGTGACAATTTTCATTTTGATTGCTCGATTATTTCTAAACATTTCTTAGAAAATTCAATTTTATTGAAAATTAACTATGCTATAGCCCACAAGTTTTCGGGCGGCAAAAATCTAAAATGCTCTGATTTAAATGGTTGATACCTCTATTAATAGGTTTCGGGACCTGTAATTGCTGTGACAATTTTCATTTTGATTGCTCGATTATTTCTAAACATTTCTTAAACAATCCAATTTTATTGAAAGTTAACTGTGCTATAGCCCACAAGTTTTTGGGCGGCAAAAATCTAAAATGCTCTGATTTCGATAGTTGATACCTCTATCAATAGGTTTTGGGACCTGTAATTGCTGTGACAATTTTCATTATGATTGCTCGATTATTTCTTAACATTTCTTAGAAAATTCAATTTTATTGAAAAATAACCGTGCTATAGCCAACAAGTTTTTGGGCGGCAAAAATCTAAAATATTCCGATTACGATGGTTGATACCTCTATCAATAGCTTTCGGGACCTGTAATTGCTGTGACAATTTTCATTTTGATTGCTCGATTATTTCTAAACATTTCTTAGAAAATTCAATTTTATTGAAAATTAACTGTAGCCCACAAGTTTTTGGGCGGCAAAAATCTAAAATGCTCCGATTACGATGGTCGATACCTCTGTGAATAGGTTTCGGGACCCGTAATTGCTGTGACAATTTTTATTTTGATTGCTCGATTATTTCTAAACATTTCTTAGAAAATTCAATTTTATTGAAAATTAACTGAGCCCACAAGTTTTTGGGCGGCAAAAATCTAAAATGCTCCGATTACGATGGTTGATACCTCTGTGAATAGGTTTCGGGACCTGTAATTGCTGTGACAATTATCAGTTTGATTGCTCGATTATTTCTAAACAATTCTTAGAAAATTCAATTTTATTGAAAATTAACTGTGCTATATATAGCCCACAAGATTTTGGGCGGCAAAAATCTGAAATGGCCCGATTACAATGGTTGATACCTCGTTCAATAGGTTTCGGAACCTGTAATTGCTTTGACAATTTTCATTTTGATTGCTCGATTATTTCTAAACATTTCTTAGAAAATTCAATTTTATTGAAAATTAACTGTGCTATAGCCCACAAGTTTTTGGGCGGCAAAAATCTAAAATGCTCTGATTTCGATGGTTGATACCTCTATCAATAGGTTTCGGGACCTGTAATTTCTGTGACAATTTTCATTTTGATTGCTCGATTATTTCTTAACATTTCTTAGAAAATTCAATTTTATTGAAAATTAACTGTGCTAGCCCACAAGTTTTTGGGCGGCAAAAATCTAAAATGCTCTGATTACGATGGTTGATATTTCTATCAATAGCTTTCGGGACCTGTAATTGCTGTGACAATTTTCATTTTGATTGCTCGATTATTTCTTAACATTTCTTAGAAAATTCAATTTTATTGAAAATCAACTGTGCTATAGCCCACAAGTTTTTGGGCGGCAAAAATCAAAAATCGTCCGATTACGATGGTTGATACCTCGTCAATAGCTTTCGGGACCTGTAATTGCTGTGACAATTTTCATTTTGATTGCTCGATTATTTCTAAACATTTCTTAGAAAATTCAATTTTATTGAAAATTAACTGTGCCCACAAGTTTTTGGGCGGCAAAAATCTAAAATGCTCTGATTACGATGGTTGATACCTCTGTGAATAGGTTTCGGAACCTGTAATTGCTGTAACAATTTTCATTTTGATTGCTCGATTATTTCTAAACATTTCTTAGAAAATTCAATTTGAGTGAAAATTAAATGTGTTACAGGCACACAAGTTTTTGGGCGGCAAAAATCTAAAATGGTCCGATTACGATGGTTGATACCTATATCAATAGGTTTCGGAACCTGTAATTGCTGTAACAATTTTCATTTTGATTGCTCGATTATTTCTAAACATTTCTTAGAAAATTCAATTTTATTGAAAATTAACTGTGCTATAGCCCACAAGTTTTTGGGCGGCAAATATCAAAAATCGTCCGATTACTATGGTTGATACCTCTATCAATAGCTTTCGGGACCTGTAATTGCTGTGACAATTTTCATTTTGATTGCTCGATTATTTCTAAACATTTCTTAGAAAATTCAATTTTATTGAAAATTAACTGTGCTATAGCCCACAAGTTTTTGGGCGGCAAAAATCTAAAATGGTCCGATTACGATGGTTGATACCTATATCAATAGGTTTCGGAACCTGTAATTGCTGTAACAATTTTCATTTTGATTGCTCGATTATTTCTAAACATTTCTTAGAAAATTCAATTTTATTGAAAATTAACTGTGCTATAGCCCACAAGTTTTTGGGCGGCAAAAATATAAAATGGTCCGATTACAATGGTTGATACCTCTATCAATAGCTTTCGAGACCTGTAATTGCTGTGACAATTTTCATTTTGATTGCTCGATTATTTCTTAACATTTCTTAGAAAATTCAATTTGAGTGAAAATTAAATGTGTTACAGGCACACAAGTTTTTGGGCGGCAAAAATCTAAAATGCTCCGATTACGATGGTTGATACCTCTGTGAGTAGTTTTCGGGACCTGTAATTGCTGTTACAATTTTCATTTTGATTGCTCGATTATTTCTAAACAATTCTTAGAAAATTCAATTTTATTGAAAATTAACTGTTCTATATATAGCCCACAAGATTTTAGGCGGCAAAAATCTAAAATGGTCCGATTACGATGGTTGATACCTCTATCAATAGGTTTCGGGACCTGTAATTGCTGTGACAATTTTCATTTTGATTGCTCGATTATTTCTAAACAATTCTTAGAAAATTCAATTTTATTGAAAATTAACTGTGCTATAGCCCACAAGTTTTTGGGCGGCCAAAATCTAAAATGCTCTGATTTCGATAGTTGATACCTCTGTCAATTACTTTCGGGACCTGTAATTGCTGTGACAATTTTCATTTTGATTGCTCGATTATTTCTAAACATTTCTTAGAAAATTCAATTTGAGTGAAAATTAAATGTGTTACAGGCACACAAGTTTTTGGGCGGCAAAAATCTAAAATGCTCCGATTACGATGGTTGATACCTCTGTGAATAGGTTTCGGGACCTGTAATTGCTGTTACAATTTTCATTTTGATTGCTCGATTATTTCTAAACAATTCTTAGAAAATTCAATTTTATTGAAAATTAACTGTTCTATATATAGCCCACAAGATTTTAGGCGGCAAAAATCTAAAATGGTCCGATTACGATGGTTGATACCTCTATCAATAGGTTTCGGGACCTGTAATTGCTGTGACAATTTTCATTTTGATTGCTCGATTATTTCTAAACAATTCTTAGAAAATTCAATTTTATTGAAAATTAACTGTGCTATAGCCAACAAGTTTTTGGGCGGCAAAAATCTAAAATGCTCCGATTACGATGGTTGATACCTCTGTGAGTAGGTTTCGGGACCTGTAATTGCTGTTACAATTTTCATTTTGATTGCTCGATTATTTCTAAACAATTCTTAGAAAATTCAATTTTATTGAAAATTAACTGTGCTATAGCCCACAAGATTTTAGGCGGCAAAAATCTAAAATGCTCCGATTACGATGGTTGATACCTCTATCAATAGGTTTCGGGACCTGTAATTGCTGTGACAATTTTCATTTTGATTGCTCGATTATTTCTAAACATTTCTTAGAAAATTCAATTTGGGTGAAAATTAAATGTGTTACAGGCACACAAGTTTTTGGGCGGCAAAAATCTAAAATGCTCCGATTACGATGGTTGATACCTCTGTGAATAGGTTTCGGGACCTGTAATTGCTGTTACTCGATTATTTCTAAACAATTCTTAGAAAATTCAATTTTATTGAAAATTAACTGTTCTATATATAGCCCACAAGATTTTAGGCGGCAAAAATCTAAAATGGTCCGATTACGATGGTTGATACCTCTATCAATAGGTTTCGGGACCTGTAATTGCTGTGAAAATTTTCATTTTGATTGCTCGATTATTTCTAAACAATTCTTAGAAAATTCAATTTTATTGAAAATTAACTGTGCTATAGCCCACAAGTTTTTGGGCGGCAAAAATCTAAAATGCTCTGATTTCGATGGTTGATACCTCTATCAATAGGTTTCGGGACCTGTAATTGCTGTGACAATTTTCATTTTGATTGCTCGATTATTTCTAAACATTTCTTAGAAAATTCAATTTTATTGAAAATTAACTGTGCTATAGCCCACAAGTTTTTGGGCGGCAAAAATCTAAAATGCTCTGATTTTGATGGTTGATACCTCTATCAATAGGTTTCGGGACCTGTAATTGCTGTGACAA
This sequence comes from Tipula vernalis, assembly GCA_958295665.1. Lineage (NCBI taxonomy): Eukaryota > Metazoa > Arthropoda > Insecta > Diptera > Tipulidae > Tipula > Tipula vernalis. Next base: position 146,642,766 of record OY282560.1, on the reverse strand, counting down.
TTTTCATTTTGATTGCTCGATTATTTCTAAACATTTCTTAGAAAATTCCATTTTATAGAAAATCAACTGCCCACAAGTTTTTGGGCGGCAAAAATCTAAAATGCTCCGATTACGATGGTTGATACCTCTATCAATAGGTTTCGGGACCTGTAATTGCTGTGACAATTTTCATTTTGATTGCTCGATTATTTCTAAACATTTCTTAGAAAATTTAATATTATTGAAAATCAACTGGCTAAAGCTCACAAGTTTTTGGGCGGCAAAAACATAAAATGGTCCGATTACGACGTTTGATGCCTCTATCAATAGTGTCACAACTTTTATTAGGATCGGAATCAATAATTTTGGAAAGTAAATTATTGATTCCGATCCTAATAAAAGTTGTGACACTGTCCTTAATAATACTGAATTTGTGAACAATTCGCAGAACCGAACCGTAGGAACTACACCGTTAATTGCATTTTTTGGTGTTAATCAAATTGAGAACAGAATGAGAATGTAAGTAGAAATCTAAATGAAATAAGAGACGGTATTGCAAACCGTACGCGAACGAACCAAGAGAAACATAAAGTTTATTTCGACAAGAAATGTATAACGCTTGTCGATCAAACCCTTTCATGGTGTTTTTGCGACTTTTAATATACAGCCTTGTAATTTGAATAATGAGCAATGTTAGAAAACCCTTTTTCCAAAAACCATTGAATTGAATTAATAAAAAATAAAATAAGCAAGAATAACGTATTCATTTAGCTGAATTTGGATAACTTGAGAACTGGAAGGACAACAGAAACAATTTATTTCAACATTTTTCGGTGCCGAAACCCGGGATATACAAGCATAATTACATCAGATAAGACAAGATAAGTACAATTTATTTTATTTTCTATATGTGCTACTATGATAGTTAAAATTTAACATAAAAGAACGAGTAAACAAATTGTGACCAAAAAAATACTGCAATTCCCATGTACAATGGCAGATCGTTCAGAACGACTACGTGACCGCACAGTTGCACAAACAAAAGTCATCTTGAAATTCGCTGAATCAATTACCGATGCAACAGAAGTCAAAGCAATTACTACTTGTTTAGAGAGCCTTGAAACACGTTACGTTTCATTTAACGAATACGAAGTCGAACTTTTTTCTAATGAAGACTATCAGCCCATTACTGAATTGGTAGCCACTGTATCTACGGAGCATTCTACCTTAAACACAACCCTTGAAAATTTTATTGTACAACAAACAAGCTTTTATGAAGGCGTGGGTTGTTAAAAGGTGACGCAGCATCATTAATTAGACATATCGGTATCACAGTAGCCACCTATACAGAAGCATGGGATAAACTTTGCAATCGGTATAATAAGATAAATCCCATTATAAATTCGCATATTCAAGCATTTTTTGACCAAAAATCTTGTCAACAAGCAAACGGAAAGGAATTGCGGCGGATATTAGAAAATGCTGATGAAGTCATAAGAGGCCTTCGGGCACTGGGCAGTGATGCCGAGAGGCGTGATCCTTGGCGCATTTACATCATGTTAATGAAAATTGATAACGAGTCAAACCACTCTGGGCCAAACAAGCTGTCGACCAGAGTTTCCACCATTTTATGAATTTGCGAAATTTTTGAATGTGGGATGTGTGCTGTGCGAAACAATCAGCAGAAAACCATACACATCCATAAAGGTTTCAACTAGATCCTTGGTAGCGAATACTAGCAATTCAATAGTATGCGCTATTTGTAAAGACTCACGTTTTGCTCATAAATACCCCACATTCAAAAATATGACAATAGATTTGTGCGATAAAACAGTAACCGAAAATGAGTTATGTCGTAATTGCTTACGAAAAGGACACACATATAATAATAGTCACAACAAAGCTTCTTGTATTATCTGTAAAAAAAAACCCCCCCATCATACGTTGCTTCATCATTCACAAACTCAAATACACATAATATTATCAAATTCAGACCCAGTAGCGAGTCACCATACATGTTCCAGTGACTCGGTAAAATCACAAATTACCGATATGAATTCAGTCGAGTCTAGTTCGATATTACCGTCATCGCAATTCAACCAGTCATCGTAGAACGCTACACACACTATATTCAGCACATGACACTATACTACCAACAGCGTTAGTATATGTAACATCATGTACAGGACAACTCCAACTAGCACGAATTCTGCTTAATTCTGGCTCGCAAATATCTTTTGTGACAGAATCTTGCATTCAAAATCTAGGTCTAAAATGATCACATTCACGTATTTCCATATATGGCCTAGCATCAACATCTGCTGGAATTACAAAGGGAAAAACAGTTATGACGATTGTTTCTCGAGTAAATAAACAATACTTGATAAATATCACAGCATATATCATACCAAAAATCACCAATTTAGTATCAAGTAAACAACACCAATTTACACAACATCCAGAATGATGAATCCTGTAAAGGTTATAAGAATTTCATGAATGAGTACATCGAGCTAGGCCATATGACTTGTATTCCATAGTCCGAGATTCCAACCGATGATAATTCCAAATATTTCATACTCCATCACGCAGTAATGAAATCAAACAGTAGCACCACAAAACTCAGAGTAGTTTTCGACGCGTCCTGCAAAACCACTTCATCTATTTCTCTGAACGATGTACTGCAAGTGGGACCAAACATACAACGAGATTTGACAAGCATTGTTCTGCGATTCCGAAAACCCTTAATTGCATTTGTTTCAGATGTCGAGAAAATGTACCGACAAAGGTAAACTTGACAGACGCTAATTTCCAATTAATATTGTGGCGTAATAACCCGAACGAACAATTGAATGTTTACAAACTAAACACCGTTACATATGATACCGCTTGTGCACCCTATTTGGCTGTGAGGACCCTTCAAAGGTCAACCGATAATTATAGAGATTTGTATCCGCAAGCTTCTCAGATAATGTGCAATGATTTTTATATTGACAACCTGTTAACTGGTTATGACATACTAGATGAAGCTTTACTTATTAAAAATCAACTAATTACAGTTTTAGGCAGCAGTGGATTTAAGTTAAGGAAATGGAAATCTAATGCACCAGAATTCCTGCAGCCATTCTCACAACACATCAATCAAGACTTTGGGAATCCTCTGGCATGCCGACACCGATACCTTTTCATTCAAGGTTCAACCAGCTGACGTCAACATCAATTGGACCAAAAGAAGTCTACTGTCGGCAGCGTCAAAGGTTTATGATCCATTGAGTTGGCTAGCACCGACAATAATGTTACTCAAAATCATTTTGCAAAAACTCTGGCTAATGAAAATTTATTGGGACACCAGTTTACCCGATAACATCCTCAAAGTATGGAGAAATATTTACAACAACATGTCTCATCTTGAAGCAAGATGTTTAACAACTTTAAAGACTCAAAAAGCTCTTCAAATACATGCATTCTGCGATGCTTCTGAAGCGGCATACGGCAGTGTGATTTATTTACGAGCAGTGAATGAAACTGGTGAAATAACAGTAAACATCATATCTGCAAAGGGTAAGGTTGCTCCATCGAAACAGATATCGCTGCCAAGACTGGAGCTTTGTGGAGCAGTCCTGCTGTGCGAGTTGGCAAAATTTTGTGTACAAGCACTACAGTAAGATGAAATAACAATTTACGCATGGAAGAAATCAACTCAAAATCCGGCTGATCACATCACAAGAGGAGTAAGGCCACAATTCATCTCAAATTTAGAACATTGGTGGCAAGGTCCGAAATGGCTGTGTGAACCCGAAGAAAGTTGGCCAAAATCAAAGGAAGCTAGCGAGGAACGTTGGCCAAAATCAAAGCAATAACTAGAAACGAGATTTGCTGCAAAGAAAGGTCCAAATTCGTCGACGTTTTTTTGGAAATATCCGCAAGAGAAAATACCGTTATGCAACTCTTAACTCAATATTCATCCTGGTTCAAAATAAAAAAAATTATGACCTACGTATTAAGATTTGGCAAACACTGTAAAAAGCAACAACGAAACATTAACATAATCCCAGCTGAATTGAACGAAGCCGAAATCATAATACTCCGTAATATTCAAAAAAACAGCGTTTGAACCAGAATTAACAGCAATTTCTAAGGACAGTTTATCAAGAATCATTTATTATCGCTAGATCCATTCATCGATTCCAAGCGCCTACTACGAGTGGGGGGACGGTTACGAAACTCTCCGCTTAATTATGCTACAAAATACCCAGTCATTTTACTAAAGGACCATCCAGTAAATGAATTAATAGTTAAGAGAAATTCATATTGCGAACATGCATGCAGGTAAAAGTTTAGTTTTGAATATTCTAAGACAACATTATTGGATGATTGGAGCCCGCTACACCATCAAAAGATGCTTTAAAAATTGTGTAATCTGTATAGGTCATCGCTCCATCCAAAACGAGCAGAAGATGGGTGATTTGCCATCAGCACGCTGCAGCATAAGCCGTCCATTTTTGAAAACTGGCTTAGATAAAAGAAAAAATGCACCGTCCGAAAAGGCATACCATATATCGCTGTGTTCGTATGTCTATGTGTTAAAGCTGTTCATTTAGAAGTCGTCAGTAGTATAGATACAGATTCATTCCTCGCTGCTCTGAAGAGAATTGTATCACGAAGAGGGATACCTGAAGAACTTTGGTGTGACAATGGAACTACCTTTGTCGGTGCAAATCGAGAATTACGCAGACTAAAACAAAATATAATTGACCAACAAACCAATAGTTTAATCTCTGAATTTTTATTACAGAAAAGTATTACATTTCATATCATTCCACCTCGCGCACCCAATTTTGGTGGATTGTGGGAAGCATCAGTCAAGTCCTTCAAATATCACCTAAAACGAGTCATTAATGTCAACTTTACATTTGAGGAAATTGCAGATTGGATGATGACCCTACAAATTTGCAACTGCTGACACCAGGACACTTCCTTACAGGTGAACCACTGATCACCGTTCCAAAACCAATTTTGGATTATATACCAAGGATCAAATTGTCTAGATGGTAAAATATGCAACAACGAGTTCAAGGTTTCTTCAAACTCTGGTCAAGAGGTTACCTGTCAACACTATAGCATCGATACAAGTGTAAAACAAACTCCGAGCAATTAAAAGTTGATAATGTTGTTTTGATCAAGGACGACAATTTATTTCAAAACCAATGGTTACTTGGTCGAGTTGTAGCAATTCACCCTGGTCGAGATGGTATCATACGTGTCGTAACCTTAAAGACCGCGCACAGTGAGGTGAAACGTCCAGTCAAAAAACTGATTGAATTACCAGCTAAAACTGACTAATTTCCTTGTCATCTTTACGTAAATCAATGATCTTCATTTCAACAAGCAATCAGAGTCGATTGAAGAGTCAGATATGGCCGAAATATAGGGTATATATATAATGTAAAATACTTATCATAACAAATAATAAAAAAAGACGAGATGTCATGGCGAAAGAATAAAGGGAGAGAGTAGTTTTATATTTTAAAAGTGTAATCCTATACAGAATCCAACTGACGTTACTTCATAATGTATTTTATTTCAATAGGTGCCATCACAAAATTTGCCTCTTCTAGTTTTAAATTTACCCTACAGAACAAAGCTTAAGAACAATTCGAAAAAACTAAGTGTACAAATATTGACTTTCCAACTTGTACCTTGTTAATTATTCTACAGTATATAAACGCTCGCAGTTGATTATTAAATTGTTATATTTTAGCCTGCAGACTCATCATTACCTTCTTGATTGATTGATTGATTGATACGGATGTACGACCAAGCCTAAGCAAGATTCACGGATACGCCGGATCCACCGTACGCCCTTTACATAAAACAAAACCGAGGGATAGGAAAGGGACGTTAGTACTAAAGACTCGACCCGGTTTCAGCCACCTATATGCAGTCGATAGTTAGTAAAGTTATCAGTAATAAATATATTAAAATATTTAGCACAAGACAACACAATTTCTAAACTACGAATTTATTAGCTTCTTGTTGATCCAAACCCTCATGTTTTAGTTTGCTGAATCAATTTTCCGGGCCCTTCTAGTAAATATAATCAATCATTATTAGTTATAAATATTAATTGATATGAGTCCAGCTTTGATTTTAATTCTGAAAACGAATAAAATTATCCCTATAAGAATGATTTATCCTGGAACCATTTTAAATTCTGAAACAAATAAATTTATTTGTTAGTATCAATATATTTAAATGATTCTTTTCGATCTTTGAAACACTATTGTTCCTATTGATTTCTAAGTGATCCTTGTAAAATTTAATAATTTATTAATTAATTAGTTGATACATCAGATTGTAATAATGTTTCTAATTTGCCTTTCTTTCCATAATCTTCCGCCAAAGCTCCAGGTGTTGCTAACGCTTTGATCATACCTTTGAGCTCAACTCAATGATCATACGCTCAAAACTGAACTAGGTCATAAATCCATTTATTACTCAACCACCCCAAGATTAAACTTTGCAGCAACTTTAATTTAATTTAAAAGTATAGAAATATTAATTAGAAATAACCTCATTTCTTTCAGACTGATGAAGTAATTAAATTAGATTGTAAATTAAAGACTAATTTCTGAAATAAATTATTAATAAATTAGAATTAATAGCAACTAGAATTCATATCATGCAACCATATAATATCTTCACTATATTCACTATATAAATAAATTAAATTGTAGATAATATCATCGCATCTAAATAAGAGCACTACACGCAAACCGCCCACCCCTTAGAAAGGTCCCAAAGCTTCCAATGCCAATTTTGACCTAATTTTCTTCCAAACATACTCCTTCCCAAAAAGTGTGGCAAGAATTTCATTTCAAAAACAAGTCGAAAAACCAGCATTAAACACTCTAATGCCTCTCCAAAAAAAAACTAGCAATCCGCAGACGCAATACTCCTATCTAGAAGCGACTAATTTAATCATTTCAGCATTATGTTCCTTAAATCTCTGCAACTGCATCACAAATTTACCGGTTATATCCCTTTAATAAAATGCTCCTCAGATTCTAAATTGCATTTAAACTTATGTCAGGCATAAATCAAAATAATAAATCATCTCAACATTACATATTCATTGAATCAGAAACCAGCATGCACAACAAGTATAAGACCACCGAGCAAACGGCGCAGTGGTTAAAGCTGCGGCGGTTGGATCGGGAGGTACCGGGTTCAAATCCCTATAGGGGCGGGATGCAAAAGGGATTTTTCATCATCTGATTACGATCGTTGATGAAGATGAACACATCTATGACCCCCTGTTGAGAGTGCAGAATCCATGGGCCGACCCACCTTTCATGTCAGCACTACAGGATGGCATGAAGCAATGCAATGTGCAGGTAGTTTTTCAAAGACGGGTCTGTAGCCGCCCGTCCTCGATTTGGCTACTCCAGGCGTAAAGTAGGACGGTAAAAAATAAATCAAAAGAAACAAACAAACAAACAAGTATAAGACCATGATCAACAACCAAGATACAACTCCATCCCGAAGTATCCTTGTTCAACCAACATACTCACTTAATTGTCCTTTACATTACTTTAATCTCATTTATACCATATAGAATTGTCATAATATCCCTAAGGCGTTATCTATACAAGATCCTGTTACCCACTTTTCATTTATCCTAAAAATTCCTAAATTCTCCTTGCTTCAAATGTAAGAGGCGATTTCAAAAATTAACTATGTTTCTCCTAATGTTTGGATCCTACGGGGAGATCAGGGATGATTAGTGAAATCTTAGCCCTGATTTTTCGATGATTCTATTTATAGAGAACTCACTTGAATCTGATTCGCTTACTTGGTAAATTTCAGTAGCTGCCTTCCTTAATTCTCCACGTTGTTGTAACAATTCCTGCCATTCCTCATACGGTTTATTGTAGTATTCTAGATCCTGTATCAATGATGTATTCCATGTGTAACATGGACGACCTCTCTTTTTAGACCCTGCTACATATCGTGTGGCAGCACTTAGCAAATGATTTGAGCCACGACGATGTATATGACCCCAATAATTTATTCTTTGCACCTTGATTTTCTTTGTTATCGTTTTACCGCCTAGTATCTCCTTTACCTTTCTTCCAGAAGGTTTCTTTGAACTAAATTCGTATAATTTTCAAAGGAGGATTTGTTCGTATTTCCTCAAGCGAAGGCGATTTGCGTAGGTAAGCACTGAGGTCTTCAATCCATATGTAACCATAGGTCCAATGGTTGTGTTGTACATCATGAGTGCAGTTTCAAAAGGTACATTGTGTTTTTTTATAAAGTTTTGCATCATTTGAGTTACTACCAATGCATGATGACATTTACATCAACAGCATTTAATGCTGGTGTGCTCCCAAAAACAGGTCTTGATAATTCTATTTATTAAGTAGCATGGAACGTATGGTTGTAAACATTCTGCTATTACATCTAATTTCACTGTGTCAAAAGCCTTTGCCAAGTCGATTGATAACATATAAATACGATGACCAGCACGTCATTCCTCATCCAGTATTCTGCGAATCGTGAACATATGATCATCCGTGGAACGATTTGTTAGAAAAGCCGCTTGGTATGAGGCTGGTAATGCCAAAAATTCATCAAGACGGTCTAGAATGATTTTCGCGTATATCTTATATCCCACGCACGTTGCATAGTGTGATTCTCCTAAACGAATTAACATCATTTGGATTTTTCACTTTTGGTATCGGTATCTGAACCATTTCGATCCATTCTGAAGGTGGTTCATTCCTTATCCATGTGGTTTCAATGATCTGACATAGTGCATTCAGCAATTCAGAAGGGAGACGCTTGACTAATTCAACTGGAATTCCATCTGTTCCCGGGGCAGTTCCAGATCTAATGTTTTGTATTACTGCATTAATTTCCAACAGTGATGTAGGAGGTCCCAAGGGAAAATAATCATTCTCTTCCAATAAGTTCGGCCAAGTTCCTTCCGCTTCCGTAGTTCATTTGTCCATGCAGATATAGGAATATATTGCCCCCTTGATATACTGTTGATCCGTAAGTGTTGCTTGAGATAGTTGTAGGTTTACCGCAATCGTTCAGAAGATTTTTGATTAGAAATATCGTTAAAAAACTGCTGACATCATGTGCCCTTTTATCATCAATAGCCTGATTAAAAAGTGCTCTGGCATTTTTTAATTTAATATGCGCTACCTGATCACGGGGGTGAGCATTCTTCTGGTATAAAGCACTTTTTAAACGTGCTAGTGCCTTGTTCTAGACGTGTGGGAATTGTGATTTGCAATGGTTTGATGTGCTGCTATTTTATTGCAATCCACCATTTCCTTCCATTCATTTAACCCACACATATTTTTACTGATGTATGTATTTGTTAGGAGATCCTGATATTGCTTACATATTCCCTCATGTTCCTTTCCCTCATTCCAGTTCCTTTTTCCCGTTAAAATGTGATCAATTTGCGAAAATGATTTCCCATCAGTCCAGGTAGTGGTGGTTTTTGTCTTCTTCCTTTTGTTGTTGATATGAATAGTTGCCCAAATTTTGCAAGCAACACTAACGCAATACCATTTTCATTTGATGCTCGATGATAAAGATTGGAACCAATGTTTTGCTCCTTGGAGGTGTCTCTTAAACCAATATGAGCATTAAAATCTCCCAATAAGATTAAATCTCTTGATTGTGGACACCGATCCACTATTGACTGCAGCTTTGAAAAAATCCTTGTAACAAGTTTACGGTTATATATGTATATTTGTTTGTGATGGCACATACACAGAAATCAGAAGAAATTCCCTAAAAGGAGGGCAATTGACTAATATTGACATGATTGATCCAAAGTAGTTTTTAATTCTCTTAATACATGTAGCGGTGGTTCTTTTTACCGCAATGGCCACTCCAATCCTTTTGGTATTTGGATCACTAACCATATACCACATTTAGTTTTCCGTCTCACAAGAACCAGATTTCATGTTGGTTTCTTGAAGACCGCATACATATAGCAATAGAGTTCTTATTTAATATAGTATCGATGATGTAACGTTTACCCGCTTTACTTATGCCTCGAACATTTCAAGTTCCCATACAAAGCGATTCTTTGATAACTGTGCACTCAACAAGTATGAAAGGATTTTTGGTTTTTTGTATTCTTCGTGATTCGTGAACATTGAGGCTTAGATAGGAGTTTAAAGTAGAACTACTAGCTGAGATCGATAATGGATCAATCATAACACCATAAAAACTACCATTAACTGGTGTGAAACTAGTAAGGTTACCAGTGTTTGCATGGTAAACTATAATTTTGAGTTGTTCCATTTCTGAAATGGCTGATAGACACTCCCTTTGGCATCCCCATTGTTTGCGTATTTCAAGTCCATTTTAATTTATATGTTACACGAAATTTTTTTTTTTTTAAAATGCACTGAAATCACAAGTTTGTGCTTCTGATGAATAATACTGATGATGGGTTTTCAGTTTAGTTTGCTGTATATTGATAATTCCGTTATCAAGTCGTTTATTTCAATTATTAAGTTTCTCATCCAGGTTCAGTTCCGTGTTCAATGATATTTTTGTTAAATTAATGTAAAGATATTTAGCGTTATCCGTTTAAGCAAGGTCAAAATGTTTTGTGTGGTATCTCTTGTAGTCCGGTATATTTGCAGGTTTCCAATTTTAAATTCAGGTCTTTGAATTAATTTCTTCTTCAAGTAGTATAATCGATGTTGATTTCTCATGTCCAAATTCCGTTCCTGTTCAAATTTTATCACTTTGCTAGCTTTTCATTTTTATTTATTAATCACTTTATTTCGCTTTATCACTTCTCTATTCGGATTGGTAATGAGTCAGTACGATTCCCTTACCAAATTTTATTGATTTTTAACGGTATTTATATGATGCGATCATGCAATCACAAGATCAATAAATAAATAAATTTGCACTCAGGCCCGTAGTACATACTGTTGTTTTCATATGATTACCCAACACACCAGTGCTGTTCGAATCAATTTTGATCAAAACTCTTCCACCTTATCTTCAACCCGTGGCGTACTGCAGGTATCGGGAGGGGGGGGGGGGAGGGGGTCACAGGTGGTGGATAGTGGATGGTCTATCGATAGGTAGGTTAGCGGTGAATTAAATAAGCCGCCCCAACCGCAATCCAGCTGGTGGGAGAGTCTCAGGGAACTGGGGAGTGGTTAACCTCAGTTCATTAAATTCTGAGTGCCTATGATGCCCAGCATGGAAAGGCGAACAGATGGCGCCAGAAAACCATCGACCAATAACCACGGCGGACTGGGCGTCACGTCCTCTCTGTACCTCCGGAGCTTCCGCGGGTGATGAGTGGGGGTACCCTATAAACGGGTGACCCGGGGAATGGAATGGATCCCAATGGATTGGGCTCTCCATGTGAATAGGTAAGTGGGGAAGAGAATGTGGGTGGAGGGAAGGGGTGCAGGGAGGCCGGGGTGCTAGCGAGCCGAATGGGCTGGATTAAGGTGTTAAGCGACCCGTGCTGATGGTCAACTAGGCTGGGGGCCCATTTAACAAAGCCCAGTCGCTAATGGAGCCCTCTGGATACCTGGCGACCTCCAGTTGTAATTAGCCTTACCTGCGTATACGGATCTCTGCGCAGGCGGACCTTTATTTCTCCGATACTCGTGGGAATCCAATGGAAAGATCGAACAACATAAAAACAAAGGGCACCGGCTCTCCTCAAAAGCCGGTATCAGCGAAGGGAGGTCCCTCGAACCAGACGAGTGGGACCTCTAAGGTTGCAAAGGTGGTTGCCTCTAGGGCACTAATCCCGGGAGTTAGCGGTACCAACGCAGCACAGGGGAGTGGGACGAGAGACATTCCTCCGGCGAAAAGGCGATACAGGAATCGCCGCTCGGCATTACGAATTCTCGAGAAGTGGGCTGCGACCCCCGAGGGGCAGCTTACGGAAGAGCAAAGAACATCAGTAGCTTGGGCAAGGAGCACTGTGGGCTGCGGAAGCTCGGAAAGGGAACATATGTCGAAAAGACAGCGGTCCCAGGACGAGGTGGAAGTAGTCAACAGCAAGCGGGCCAAGTTGGTGACTGAAAAGAAGCCGAGCTCCAACTCAGGGACAAAGCTGTTCAGCGATGTCCTGAGGAAGCATGTGTTGATGCTAGCCGTTATTGACGAAAGTCAAGAAGATGGGAGCATCACGGCGGAAAAATTTAGGTTGGTGTATGATGCACTCAACCTCGTCTTTTTAAAGATCCTGGGAGAAAATCCGGGACCACCCCCATCCTGCAGAGATGCGGGGTGGTATCAAGGGCGCGTGAAGATGACTGCATGCTCGGACTCTGGATCTGTGGATCTTTATAAAAACGCTATAGCCAAAGTAGGGGAGGTGTGGCCAGGCTCAAAACTTGCGGCAGTTAGCCGGAAGGAAATTCCCAGCAGGCCGAGGGCACGTGTCTGGCTGCATCAGAACCGGCTAGCCCTGACGGGGCTTTGAAAATCATTCAGGCCAGTAACCTGGATCTTCCGACCGGAAATTGAAAGATCGTCAAGCAGGAGGAGGCAAAGGGGGGCTCGAAATTATCAATCATGGTAATAAATAAGGAGCCCCTTGCCCTCCTTCACAAAACGAAGGAAGTAATTGACTTCGGTTTCGGGTCAATTACTCTCAACGTTTATTAAAAGGATGGGGCGGAAGCGCGTACGGAAGGCCGACCCGCCCAGGCCTGAAGGGGGTACCAGCAGCATGGGGGAAGAAGCTGAGGGTAGGGGGATAGTGAATCCGGCGACCACGGTAGGGCAAGGACTCCCTCGAAGGATGAGGAGGGGCACATAAGCCAGGGAGCTGGTGTACCGATGGAGGAGGATGTCGGCAGCCCGGCCAGACGGGAGGGGGGGCACTGACAAGTCTTCTAAAGAGGGTATGAGGAGTGGCGAGACGGGCGTATCCGGCGCATCCCAAAATACCGGGAAATAATATTCCTGCGGTAACAGGAATTTATCATAGAGGTGGGTAGAGGGTAAATGGTTATGATTAAGATAACAAAAATTAACCTTCACCATTCTAAGGCTGCTTCGACAGCTCTACTCCTCAGACTGACTAGTTCGGGTGAGGATGTGATACTAATCCAAGAACCTTGGATTAACAATAACAGGATCTGTGGCCTCAGAACCAAAGGGTACAAAATTATATCCTCTAGTAAGTCTGGGAAGATCAGATCTTGTATTCTTGGGAAAAATAATATTAATCTTTTCCTTCTCTCTCAATACAGCAATGGTGACACTACTGCAGTTAGCCTGGAAGTAGGCACTTGTAGATTCTGGCTAGTTTCAGCCTACATGGACCGGGAGAAGGAGGTTCCTCCGGATAACCTGGAGGAGCTGATCCGTAAAGCGGAACAATCAAAGGTAGGTGTGGTACTGGGAGTTGATGCTAATGCGCATCACACTATCTGGGGAAGCACGGACATTAATGAAAGGGGTGAGTCGCTTTTTGATTATTTGATGAGTACTAACCTTTTAGCGTGTAATATTGGGCGGCAAACCAAATTTATTACTAGTAACAGGCAGGAGGTTTTAGACGTGACCCTTGCCCCAAATAATATTCTTCATATGGTTAAAAATTGGAGGGTGGATAAGGAACACTCCTTTTCTGATCATCAATATTTAACCTATAGCCTCGATATTCACCCTGCTACCCGGGAAGCCTTGAAGGCGTAGAAGGATCAACTGGAGCAAATATGGGGAATTATTGGAGGAAATGTTACCGACGAGGGCTCTGGAGCCCCCGACGACCGTTGGGGAGCTGAAGGACATGGTAGCTAGCGTTACTAGCGCATGCAACCGATCCTTTCGTGCTGCCTGCTCACTGGCTAAGCCTAGGGGTAGGCAAAAACCGGTATGGTGGTCCAGGGAACTGGGAGCCTATCGTAAGGCTTGTAGGACAGCCTTTAATAGAGCCAAAAATACAAGGGAGGCTCAGGATTGGGACTCCTAAAAGGAGAAACTCGGAATTTATAAGAAAGAATTAAGAAAGGCACATAGGAGGTCTTGGAGAATCTTCTGTGATAAAATGTAAGAGGTATCCGAAACCTTCCGCCTTAGAAAGATTCTTTCCAAAAGTACATCTAGTCCTAGTTTTTTGATAAAACCGGACGGATCTTGGACAGCTTCTAGTGGAGAATCCCTGGAGCTTCTCTTCGAGACACACTTCCCAGGGAGCTTTGAAGACCTGTTGGTGCGTAGCAATCATCAGGAATCACTGTCAGTAATCCCAGAGGATATCGTAACCAGGAAACGGATCCTATGGGCACTGAGGGGTTTTAAACCATTTAAATCGGCTGGTCCGGATCAAATTATACCAGCTGAACTTCAAAACAACTCAGTAATTATTCATCCCTACCTGGAAGCTATATTCAAAGGGTGTTTGAAGCTGGGCTATATTCCTAGGTACTGGACGGAGGTCAATGTGGTGTTTATACCGAAAGCGGGGAAAAGCTCACATGTCTCTCCTAAGGACCTAAGACCAATAACTCTATCATCCTTTCTTTTGAAAACCTTAGAAAGGCTCCTGGATGTATACATTAGAGATAAAATAGGTGCCAGGAAGTGGGCATCGTCTCAGCATGCGTACACAAAGGGTAGATATGTAGACTGCTCTGCACGCCTTGGTGTGTACGATTAAGAAATCGATTAGTTCAAAGGAATTCAGTTTGGTGGCCTTCCTGGATATAGAAGGCGCCTTTAATAATGTGAAAGCGGAGGCAATCAAGGAGGGATTGTCATTTTTTGAGGTGGACGTTCCTCTGATAGGGTTAATCAATTATATGCTAGGAAGCAGGATTGTTAGCTCGAAGTTGGGGGACTCCACCATCAAGAGGCGAGTAACTAGGGGAACCCCGCAGGAGGGGGGGCGGTTCTGCCCACCCTCTTCTCTGGAACATAGTGGTAAACGGGTTACTACTTGAATTGGAGAGAGAGGGTATTGAAGTTATCGCTTACGCAGATGACGTAGCTTTAGCTGTTACCGGGAAATTCCTGGGTACGATTGTAGACGTATTGCAGAATACGCTTATCATCGTTACGAAATGGGCTGGCAAATGTGGACTTGGTATTAACCCGTCCAAGACAGAGCTGGTACTCTTTACTAAGAAATACAAAATCCCGATAGTTGTCCCTCTTACCTTAAATGGCACGAGACTTGCTTTTACTGACAGAGCTAGATTTTTGGGCATTATCTTGGACAGTAAGCTTAATTGGAAGCCCAACATGTTGGAGAGAATAAACAAAGCTACTATTGCTTTGTACTCCTGCAAGAACGCCATTGGTCATAGATGGGGTCTGAAGCCGGAGCTGGTAGACTGGCTCACACCGCTGTAGTGAGACCTGTACTCATGTCCAAGGTGGGTGTTTGGTGGCCAGCTCTGGACAAGGTAACTTATAAAAGTAAGATTTAGAGAGTGCAAAAACAGGCTGTATGCTTGTTAGCGGGGCATTGAGGTCGACACCGACAAGTGCCTTAGAGGTTATGCTGCACCTTCTTCCGGTCGACATTTTTGGCAAACAGATGGCGGCAAATACGGCTGTACAACTTGCAGCCGTCTCTCAGTGAGGTGTCTTAGTATAGGACACTCTACTATTGTCAGATCGTTGAAGGATGAGCTGGCGAATCTTGACTACATTAAACCTACTCTACGCTTCGAGAAGCGATTTCGGACCTCCTTCCCTTCAAGGGAATCCTGGAGGGATAGACCGTTATCGGAAACCAAAGCGTTGCAATTCTTCACAGATGGCTCCAAGCTAGACGGCAAAGTAGGAGCTGGAGTATTCTGTGACAAATTAAATGTAAATATTTCTATTCGTTTCCCTGATTATTGCAGCGTGTACCAAGCTGAAGTCGTAGCGATTGAGGAGGTCATGACGTGGTTGAAGCATAATGTGTTATCCTCAGACGATATCACAATATATGTGGACAGTCAAGCGGCGATCCGGTCGTTAGAATCGGTGTCTTTGGCGTCACGGGTGGCGTTGAGTGTCACTCATCTCTAAATGAGATGGGTGAGCATTTCAATATCCAGGTAGTCTGGGTCCCAGGTCACTCGGGCGTTGTGGGGAACTGCAGGGCAGATGAACTTGCTAGGCATGGTACGACTCTCCAGCTGCAACCGGAAAGGGCAAGTCTGGGGAGGCCTATTACAGCGCTGAGACAAGCACTTGGGAAGCAGACGCTATCCTCAGCGGGGGAAAGGTGGTCTAACACCCTCACCTGTAGAGTTGCAAGGCAAGTTTGGCCAAAGCTGGACTTGGGGCGCACTAGGGCATTAATATCCTTACGCAGACGTGAATTAAGAACGGTCGTAGGAATTCTCACGGGACACTGCCTTTTTGGAGAACATGCAAGAAGGCTGGGTCTGGAGGCTAATGACTTCTGCAGAAGCTGCTTGGACGAAGAGGAGGAAGAGACGTTGGTCCACTTTCTTTGCTCGTGTCCAGTATTGGCTCTCAGAAGGCACAAACACTTAGGTAAGTTCAGGATGGACTGCCTCTCGGATCTCGAAAACAGTAAAGTGCGGGACGTCTTACGCTACATAAGTAGCTCGAAATGGTTCCAATAGGGGTAAAAGGGGATACATCCTGTGGTATCACAATGGACCGTCACCGATCTAAGTGTGCGTAAGCAGCCACTCCAACCTAACCTAACCTAACCTATCTTCAAACAATTCCAAATATGAGTTATTTATTTCCCAAACGATTAGGTTAAAAAAAAACGTCAAATGAGCTCGAATCAAGCTATGAAACACACGCTGTGTCGTTGTCTTGTACACTCATTAATATTGGTATTTAATCATTACCTTCTGATATTAAATTTAGTTTTGAACTGACGAACTCCTTTTCAACAAAAAAAAAAGCAAAATATTTATTTATAATTGCATCGTTATATCATTCTAATGACCCGCTTCATACTCTAAAAAAAACCAAAATATCAAGTCAGAGTGTTGAAAACTGATGTGAAATCGCACGTCCTTCAAACTATCAAAATGGTTTTAAAAACGTCTTCATCATCAACAGAAAACAAAAATAATAATAATAACAAAGACTATAATAATTAATCAATCAATTTAAATAATAAATAATATATATGTAATAAATAAATAACAATTAATTTCACGTTGAACCATTTACATATAATTTAGAAATGCCACCTTTGCATTAAATTTAAATATTTTTACGAATTCTTGTCAGCTAAATTTGAATAACAATTATTTGTATAATTAAACAAAACGAAATAATACATTACTAATAATAGTTTTTTGTTAATTAATTAACAAAATGAGTATTATTGCTTTCATTATAAATCTTTTTGGACGCGGTGCTAGAAATAGGTAGGATTTAAAATTATATATACAAAACGGAATAATATCCACTAATAACCTTTACAAATAAAGTTAGAGCTAACATTTAAATTGGATTTGGGGATATACCCGAGCATCGTATATATTTTAAATAAGAAGATTATGTCTGTGCCGTATATACGTACATATATAAGACCCGGTCGATGATTGATGGATTTAAATTTTATTGATGATTGTTTTGGAGTTAATTTAATTAAAATCATTATATTATATAAAACAAACGAATACTGTACAAACCAAAAAACAAACACCAAATTATATTATATTTCGAAGACCTTTGGTCACCGTATATAAATACATCATACCATGTGCATTATTCCGCGATATTGTTACATAATGTGGGTCGATGTTGTAATTCACAATAAACGATAAAAACAAAAAATACTTTACCATAACGAGACAGTATGTCACTTGTCGATAGTAAAAAATAAAAACACATTACAATTTGCAATTGAAATCGAAAGCATCGAAAAAATAAAAATAAAAATTAACCCAATCCGTTACCAGAATTTTAAATGAATTAAAATATTTTTTGTTGCTATTGTAAAAATCTGTCAAAATTTATTAGTTTTCAATAAAAATGTTTAGTGTACTATACAGTAAAAGATGTCGGTTCTTTGTGTAGCCAAATTCCGCACTTGAACTTTAACATGTGAATTAGATGAACAGCTTATAATTTCAATAACCTTTCAAGGTGTTTTGCATTTATTTTTCGTTAATTTATTTAAATTTATAGCTAATCAGACCTTTATCACGTGTGTCCTCCTCTACTGTACATAAAACTATACTTCGTACATACAAATATAAATTTTATTATTTTAATATTTCGACCTATAAAACGTATAAAATCCGATTTATATGCGATTAAAATTAATTATATGGATTTTTTTTTTTGTTTATTTAATTCGATTTATTTTTTCGATGTTTATATTTTTGGCCAAAACAACACAAAATTTTATTAAAACATTTTTTAATTAATAATTGTATGAATAATTAATTTTTTATTTATTTTTAAAAATGATTTTGTTGAAGTGATTTAATTTTAATTCCATTGGAATCCGATCAAATAATTTATTAATTTTTTGTTTTGTATTTTTTGCCAGTTTTGAAATTAATAAGGGCATGAGGGGAGATTATTTATTGTTTTTCCATATACATAATATATGTATTAACACACGACATATTGACTTGTGAATCGGTTGTCGATTGAATATTAATTAAATAATATTAATTATAATTTTCGAGCTATATTAGAGCTATAATGTGTGTGTTCTATAATGGCGCCATCATTTTATAATATTATTTTGAGCAGGATTAACCGAAGATTATTGTTTTCATGTAGTAGAATATTGTTTGTTAAGACAAGCAGACCCTAAATTATGATTAAGGAAGCAAAACGTTTCTATTACCGGTTTGCACTGGTTCAATTATAGTAAACAAAATACTGCTGCCATTAATTGGCATTTTCTCAAACTAATATAAAATCCAACATCACTGGAAAATATTCTGCAGAATGTAAATATGGATTTGTAAAAATGGAAGGTATACTAGATCGACTGATTAGTGTACTTTTTTTTCTAACAACACGTTTGGCACTAGAAAACTACTATAATACAACTGAAAGAAATCGTAAGAGTTTCATTGGAAATAAAACATGCATATAAGGTGAAAAATTTGCCATACTGTGGTTTGTTGGATAGGTCTAGTAATTTTCTAGAAAGAAAAGAAAATTATGGATTTCTTTAGTTTTGTTTGTAATATTTTAGTATTTCTATAAACATATTTTTTATTGAAGCACAACTAAACCTAAGGGTTAGCCCATAAATAGAAGTTTTAACTATAACTTCCCGAAATTAGAAAGCTGCGATAATTTATATCTTTTGGATTGTTCCTGTATTGCCCAAAATATCATTTGAAATTACTCCTTCATCAATAATTCTTTTAGCAGGGGTGAGTCAAAAACTTCATGCTAAAAAAGGAACGGACAATCCTTTACGAAGGAAATGGCAAATTAAATACATAAGGGAAAAACGAACACAAAATGCATCGAACTTGCATACAAGAGTATAAATTACTACTACCTAAAGTACTTTTTATTTTAAAAAAATTCAGCTTGTTTAAAGAAGAGATCTTTGGGTTTAATATTTTATTGTTTTTACGCCCACACCCGTCTTATTAAAGGTTTAATGTGACAATTATCGAATCACATTTGTAAGCGATAGTTTAAATATTTTTAATTGTTTAATTTTTTTGGATGCTTGTGATTTTTTTCAATGAAAAAATGTAAAAACCTAAATGCCTTAAGAAAGTAACAACACAGATTTAAAATAATGTTTGTGTACCTGCCACGACGTGGTACGGACAATAAGGACCAAAGAGACGCAGATTGGAGGATTGTTGCAAGGAAGGAGCCAGAAGGCGATCTCCTTCAAATTACGGTGTCCGTTTCACATAAAACGGCGGAGATACTCAAAGGCTCACCTATATAGACAACTGGATGTTTGGCTCTGTACACTTCCGCCCAAAGAAAGAGAGGGCGGTGGATGCAGTCAAGGGGAGAGTGGCGGAGCCGAATCTGCCCGGCAGGTCAAGGGCAGCTTTGGCTGAGAACGCTGGAGACCTGGCACCTCCGGAACCGGGAGACCGGAAAAACCGGGCCGAGGAAGGAGCAGAAAAAGCCATGGGCTGACCCCTGAATGAAGGGTTGCACAACAGCAACCTTCAAGTAAACCAGGCTCTCCGGAGCCTAAGAAATGAGAAAATACATATCATGGCGATGCACACCAAACCAACAACAACAATGAAATTGAGATTCGTGCAGATCTGCATCAATCGAAGACGTCTACAAACAACCTAAACCGTCTTTTTATGATTAATGACTGGGATATAGCGCTCATACAGGAGCCTTGGACGAACAATGGGAAGATTAAAGGTTTTACAGCCAATACAGGTAACCTAGTCTCCGACACAGCTGCAAATAGGCCGAGGACAGCAATTCTCTGTCGCACAAGGCACAATATCTTCTCTATTAACCAATTTATTTCTAGGGACTTTACGGCGATTTCAACAGAAATGCCCTTACCCAAAGGTGGCAGGAGGGTGATTAACATTGCTTCTGCATATTTTCGCTCCTTTTTACAACAAAGCCTGCAGACTTTGCTGCCTTATCTTGCTATACTCTTCACCGCCAGCTACAACTGGGAATATGTTCAAAAATGCTGGAGAGAGGTTCGGGTGATTTTTATGCCAAAAGCGGGAAAAAGATCCCCAGAGGAGATTTAGGTCTTATACACCTATTAGCCTCACATCATTGTTACTGAAAACCATTAAGAAAATTCTGGTTCTTTGTATTAGATCCAATACTCTCCAAAGATACCCTCTGGACCCTAGGCAGCACGCCTATCAAGTAGGGAAAGCAACAGAAACAGCTCTACACGAGCTGATGTCGGAAATCGAAGATACAGTCCGAAATAAAAAATTATTACTATGCTACTTCATTGATATCGAAGGAGGTTTTGATAATACTAGTTTCGAGGTAATTCAGGAACAAGCACTAACAGGGGGTACCTATAGACCCCTCCACTATAAGGTGGATAATAAACATGCTAAAAAACAGGAGGATTACGACCTACTCTTTATGGTTAGAGGCAAATTCGCAAATACAGTAGGGGAAAGAATGCAACAAGCCCTAGAGGTAGTAAATGATTGGTGCTCGAAGGTGGACCTTACGGTAAATCCTAACAAGGTTAACTGCACTCTCTTTACTAACCGGTGGAAAGCTGTCCTTCCGCCGATAGCCCTATGGGAGGGGCGGGCAACTCTCCAACTGTCGACGGAGGTTAAATATCCGGGTGTCGTCTGCAAACAAAGCGAATAAGGCCTACTTCACCTGCCAAAGAATGATTTACAAAACGTGGGGACTGAGCCCACAAATGTGGGTTTGGCTCTACCGGGCCATCTTTTGACCTGTGGTCTCTTACGCTGCGTTTGTATGTTGGCCAAAGACGGAGCAGACTGGTGCACCGAGAATACTGGACAAGATCCAGTGGTTAATCTGTGTGGGTGCAACTGGATCAATGAGGACTTGTCCAACAGGTGCCCCTGAGAAAATACTGGGGCTCCCTCCACTGCACCTACATATTAAAAAAGTAGCCAGTTCAAGAGGTCTGGATCTGCTACTGTAATTTATTAAAACTGGGTAAAGCAAATAAGGTCACGGAAGGAATTTATATAAGAAATTCTTGCTACAATTTTTTTTTTAAGTTATTAATAATTAAGGACGGTAATGAGTTCTTACGAGGCGACGAAGGAGCTGACAATCCCGTAAAGTTTATTAATATTTTTTAATTTAAAGAAAATAGGCCTGTTACTTTGTTAAACCGTAATGACTCGTTTTCCGGTTTGAAATCTGTCACGTAAACGTTAAATTTTCATGATATCCAGACTACACCACTTGGAACATTAATTGTGGGAATGGATACTAGTGAATCAAACTTGCGATGTGTAGCTTAATAAAAATTGTTTGCGACTACTCATCTCCATCCCTCTACCTCAGATGTTGATGTTATACGACACATAACAACAAAGGTTAATATAACAGCAGACGACGTTTTTTGCCGTGCCTTAATTGCAAATACAAAAAAAAGGAGTTAGCTGAATTTCATTTCGTATAAAATTGGAGTGAACCCACTGCACTTCGATAGAATTTATTCATCGGAGATTTGGCCGACAGGTGTTGTAATAAAACCATTTATCAACTATAATCGAAAAAACCACCAGAGAGTATCTCTGCCGAGTTCTACGAAAATTTAATTAAATGTACGAAGTTTAGTGAAACATATTGATGAAGTTAGAATTTTGATGCAGACTAAACATTTTGATATTTTGTGTTTGAGTGAGACTTGGCTTCATCCAGAAATATCATCTTCTAGCGTGGCAATTTCGGGTTATAAAATGATACGTCATGATCATGTTGCTGGTAAGAAAAAATCAAAAGGTGGGGTGGTCCTGTATTTTAGATCGTCTTTAAATATCAAATGTGTTGATCGTCTTGTTTTGGGGAAGACTGAGTTTATTATTTTAGAACTAAACATTAAAATACTAAGTATACCGTAATTGTTGGCTATAGTCCACCACCAAGAATATTAAATGACATCGCCGATATTGTGACTTTGTTTATGGATTACATAAGTAGCTATTCCCATGTGAAAATTCTCGGTGATTTTAATATTAATTTAAATACTACCCCGAATCGATTTCTCGACAATTTAAATATACTCAATTTATTTGTTGTTCGTTGTTCCATTTCAATGTACAAGAGAATCTAATTGGAAAAATTAAATCAAACGCGGCTGGACATGATGGAATGACCCTTAAGTATCTAAAATTTATACTGCCGTTAATTTTACCTTAACTTTTATAATTAATAAGTGTATTACTAACTCGTATTGTCCAATATTATAGAAAAAGGCCATGTTATCCCTTTAAATAAAAGTAAAGAAGTTCACAATTTACATGATCTAAGATCAATAAGTTTACCCCTATTCTATCTAAGGTGTTTGGATTGGCTTTAAAGGTTCAAATTTCATTGTATCTTAGTGAGTCACATCTATTAAATCGTTATCAATCTGGATTCCGTAAGTTTCATAGTACAACTTCCGCCTTGGTTAATGTTCTAAATGATATCTCGTGTATCCTTAATGCACATAAATCTTTTGCGGTAATTGTCCTCTTAGATTTTTCCAAGGCGTTTGATTCTATTAATCATCAGCTTCACCTGCAAAAGCTTAAATTATTTTATAATTTTTCGGACTGTGCTATTCATTTATTATCTTCCTATCTTTCGAATAGGACTCAGATTGTAAATATATTAGGGTCATTATCACAAACAGCTTTGGTTACTTGTGGAATCTCTCAGCGGGCCAATATTATTTTCCCTTTTCATTAATGATTTACCTGATTGCATTTCTTGTTTTTTTAAATTTATTTCAAGGTTTTGTTAAAATTCCAGGTAAGAATTTGCAGGAATTCTGTCTTTGTATGCAATAAAGACTACAAATTAACAGCCGGAAAATTGAAATAAATTAAAGCACATTTAACGTTATAAGCTTCCATATCGAATTTTGAAAATCCGCGTATACGAAATATTGCTTAATATTGAAGTTGCTAGCTGATGGTTGCGGGACGGGCCCAAATATATCAAATTTTCCAAATTATTTTGGTTTTGGCTTAAAATAACATTCGATTAATTGGAACAGCCCAAATACTTGAGTCAAGGTTGTAAACTGCCTCAGAGCAAACAACTTTTCGAACAATCTAAATATTCTTTATTTTCTTTATAACATGAGAATTAAATTGAACCAATTTGTCTGATCTGGGCAGAACAAAGTTTGTAGCAGCATGGTAAAAATTTAAAGTCAACATGCCTCCCGAAACTGGAATTTAAATCCAATAATTGAGCTTTCATATCTAAATTTTGAAAATGGTGAAGACGATTAAAAGTGCATATTATACAGAAATTTAGACCAGGCTATTACATGAACTCGCTGTAACATTGCCGTAACATATTATATTCGGTGGTTAGTGTATCAGTGACAATTTTGCCGGTTGCTCTCGTTACCGTAGATGTACGAGATAATACCGGAAACATATAGCGGATATTATCTAAATTCTTCAACTTCGTTGATGTTTTCCTCATCTGTGGGGTATTTAATGGCATCTCACTTGTTCATCTCACATTCACTATTGTTGTGGGTTCCTGTACCAATATTGCCGTGGCCGTACTTTTTATTTATTATTTTCTTTAATCTCAGGTTTAGTTCCATTTTATTTGTGTTAGATTTAAATATATTTCGATCCTTTGCAATATTATCACTAGAGTTTTAAATTTTCTTCGAATTGTTTTGTTTTTGTTCAACTGTTTCACTTGGAAGTACCGCTTATTTCGCTTAAGCGTATAATTAAGTGATGTGCTGTGATCTCGATGCGGATCATCGTAGAAAAGTTTTATAATTTTAGACGAGTCGATGGTCGGTCTTGTCGATGGTCGATCACAAAGGTGCGGTCGACCTAATAGATAAACACGGATCACAGTCGAAGATATGTTTTTTTCTTCCGCGCTGTCGACACAGGTTTCAGTTGTACCATCACATGTCTTGAGCTAGGGGAAAAGCTTTAAGAATCGTTCAACTCGGGTAGTTTATCTTCGAACAAATTTCCTATTAAACTTTTTTTCGTGCTGGTTCCCAAGTATACAATTTACAACCTTGGTTGTCAAATAACTTAAGATATAGAATAACAAACTGGGTTCAGCGAGGTGACGAATTAACTCTTAACTTTTTGGTTGAATTTAAACCGGTTTAAAAACAAATCTTTGGCCTATGAAACGTGATAGTTTCATCAAAACGTTGTTTTAACGTATTAAAGCAAATATAATTTTTATTTTTCATTTATTGTAAACTGATTGGTGATTTTTCAACTTTTAAGTTAATAAATAACCTTTAAGTAATATATATTCACCTGCACGCAGAATTCAAGTAATTAAGTTACTAATACGTTGTCAACGAATAAGTAAATGTTTAACTTTTAAGTTAAAATGTCACCGTAAAGCAACGTACGCCTCTAAAATATTTTCCTTTTTTCCATTCAGTTGCTTAAATTTGTTTTAAAGTGATAGGTGATTTTTTTTTTTGTGTTTATTTTTAAGTGAAATAGTATGTATAATATAATTTAGTTCTACTTTACATTATATACTCTTTTTGTAATTTTAAAAGTGTTGTACAAAAAGAAATATTTTAAAGCCGTAATCCCACACAAAAACGACGAGAAATCTGCATTTCGTTCCCGAATTTATGCTTAATGTTAGATATAACCTTCTGGAAATTGTTTAAATGTACCATACAACGCTATCTTTAATTTAAAAAATACCACAAAATAGGTGTAATCAATATGTAATTGCTTATAAAATGGCAATTTGTTTTTCTCTGTATACTAAATATTTTCTTGACTAAAAAATTTCAATAACTATGCATAGTTTTTCCCACAAAATAAAATTTGTTTTAACGTCGTACTAAAAAGTATTTCATATAGCACAATTAGACAAGTCTCAGAAGATTTAAGCTAAAATAAACCAATAATTTGGGAAATATTACAAACAAATGGAATGCAGTTTTTTATTTTGTTTTCCAAAAAGCTTAGCGTTTAACTCCTAAAATGCACAATATTTATAAAAAAAAAAATAATAAGCCGCAGAACATTTAATCGCCGCGTTAAAAAAATAATTGATGCCCGTCAAATTGTATACCCAGTTATACCAAAAATATCAGAGCATTTACAAAATCCGTCGACGGACGAAATTTCTAGTCTTGAAAGTAGTGAGGAATCCGTAGATACATCTCCATTAGAATCTGACTCTGATAATATACCCGAGCCGTTTAATTATAAGATTCGTGATTGGGCAAATAAACATAATGTTTCCCACGTATGTCTAAATGATTTACTTAAAATTTTGAAAGAAAGTGGACATAACATTCCTCTGGACTTCAGAACACTTTTGCAAACCCCAAAGATTGTTACTGACATACACGACGTTCCGCCCGGTCAATACTGGCATTTTGGATTGAAACGTGCGTTAGATTTTATTTTAGACAAATCCAAGATTAGAATTCCAGAAATTTTTTTGGACTTTAATATTGATGGTTTACCAATTAGCAAAAGCTCTAAGGGTCAGTTTTGGCCTATATTGTGTAAGTTACATTGCTTGAACTCCTCACCATTTGTTATTGGAATATATTACGGGAAAGGTAAACCTGATAGGGTTGTAGATTATTTAAAATTGTTCATTGATGAGCTAAGAAATGTAGTTGAATGTGGCGTTGTAGTACAAAATCATTTAACAAATTTTAAAATTAGAAATTTCATATGTGATGCTCCTGCTCGATCTTTTTTAAAAGGTATAAAAGGTCATAGTGGATATTTTGCGTGTGAGCGTTTATTTATTTATTTGTATACAAAAAATTTGAATAAAACACCAACTCCATGCTTAACACAATCTATTTTGAGCTAGATGCTCATTTGTAACAGATTGTGAAAGATAAGGTATGGATTTACATAAAAATAGATTTTTATCAAAAGGTTCACAGTCTGGCCCTTCAAACCTATCCTGTAAAGCGGTAAGTCTGCTGCTTCGAATTTTTTTATTTTGTAGGGTGGCTGAATCATTGATGTATTGCATCCTTAGCAGAAACCAGTTTTAACCATTTCCTTGTTTTTGAATCGTTCCAATCGATGTGATCATGAGTATTTGTTTCCACTGAATCGAATTTCATAATAATATCGATGTTGGACACCATTATTAGGAAACATGTTACAAATCCTTCCACGAGCGTTGCAATGTGGAGGGAGATTATTTTAATACTACTCATCAAATGAGCTTTCATGAATTTTCAAGTGCAATTAGAGCTGACAAATCTTTTAGAGAAAGAACCCACGAAGAACATCACTTAATTCGATCGCCATTAGAAGACCTTCCAATTGATTTTATTAAAGGTTTCCCTCTAGATTATATGCATTTAGTTTGCCTAGGTGTTACCAAGAAACTTTTGTTGTACTGGATAAGAAACAGGAACAATTTTAAAACAAAATTGTCGGCAAATGATCAAAAAGGTATATCAGAAAAACTGTCAAATGTTGTCTATACTGTCCCAAGAGAGTTTAATAGAACCCCTAGGGGATTTGATGTGATAAGTTTCTGGAAAGCTACTGAATTTCGTACATTTTTATTATATGTAGGGCCAGTTGTACTGAAAGATTATGTAAATAGCGAAGTATTTATACATTTCCTGATGCTGCACTGCGCGATAACTATATGTATGAGTGAAAGACATTTTGCTTTTTTAAATGTAGCTGAGAAAATGTTAGAAACATTTATTACAAATTTTATCAAAATTTATGGAATAGAGAATGTCAGTTATAATGTTCACAATTTATGCCACATTGTAGATGATGTCAGAAATAATGGTCCCTTACACAAAACCAGTGCATTTTGTTATGAAAATCGACTGCAATTTATAAAACGGTTAATTCGATCAGGAAACAGGCCTTTAGAGCAAGCAGCAAACAGAATAACTGAATTATTTTCCAACGAAATCGGAAACAGTTGCGAATCTGAAAAATACCCCATACTCGGCAAAGAAGACTTAAAGAAGTCATGTGAACTTGATAAATGTAATAGAATATTTCAAGAAATTACATTTGAAACTTTTTGTATAAACTCAACATGTAAGGACCAATATTTTTTGACTGAATCAAAACAAATAGTGTGTTTTAAATTCGCTACATATTTTGATAAAATTCCTATGATCTACGGTGAAATATTAGAAAGTAAAACCGATTTATACGAACTTCCATTCAAATCATCGTTCCTCGATATATATAAATCTAATGAACAAAAAACACTTGCAAGACTATGGAATCTCGATGACGTTCGCTGTAAAATGTTTCGTATTCAAATAAACGATCAGGAAGCTGCTTATTATCCTTTAGTGCATTCATTATAACAAGTTATAATACACCATCACATTATTATTATACGGTACCCAGACACTTACTCGGAAAAAATATTCTATAAAAACATTTACTCGAAAATTATGTGCTCGAAAAACATTTACTCGAAAAACACTTTCACTAAAATGTATAAAACCACATTTGCTCGAAAAACATTTACTCAAAAAACATTTTCTCGAAAAACAACTTGAAATAAGTAGTCTATGTTTTCAACCAAAATGTTTATTAGTTCAACGTTAATGTTTACTATTTCAACATTTAAAAATTAAACAATTTTGGTAAGGATAAATATACAAACTTTAAAATAAAATAAACATAATAAAATCAAATCAAGTTTCTAACCTTGTAGATGACCAGTATGGATAATTTAAAAACAACAAAAAATAAGCCTTGCTTCCTAGTAGATGGTTATGTATTTATTAAAAATAAACACCATAATGATGTTACGTACTGGGTATGCACGAATAATCGGCAATGCGATGTAAAGCACGAATTAATACCAAAGGTGATGTTATTATAAAGAAAGTTGGAGAGCATAATCATGCTGCCGATTCGGCAAATGTTGGTGTTAGAAAAACCCTTTCTGAAATTAAAAAGAGAGCACTATCTACAAATATTAATACACAACATATTATTGCTGAATCTACTGTTGCCATAAATAATCCAGTAAGAGTCCATATGCTGTCTATTCCGTCCATGTAGAGCACAACTCACAGACAAAGACAAGGAAATGCTGTTATTTCGAAATCGTTAATTGATTTAATTATACAAGAAAAATTTAATGTTTCAGGGCCTACCGAAACTCGAATCTTGATATTCTCAACCCAACAAAATCTTCACTTTTTGGCGCAATCTGACATGTGGTTCGTTGAAGGTACTTTTAAAACAATACCGTTAATTTGTAATCAACTTTTTACCAAGCAAAGCAATCTTTACCATTAGTGTATGTCTTATTACCGAACAAATTAACTGAATCATATAAAAGGTCATTCGAACAGTTAAAATTGTTAAATGTTTATTTAAAACCATTGCATTTATGTCAGATTTTGAACAAGCTATTATAAACGCAGTTTCTGTATTTTTTCCAGATGCTCAACAAAAATGTTGCTTCTTTCATTTAGGCCAGAGTTTATATCGCAAAATATGTCAGGTGGGCTTAAAAGCTCAATATGACCAGGATGCAGTGTTCAAAATTAATAATCGAAAAATTCTTCAAAAAAATCGCGCGATTTTTTTGAATAATTTTTCGATTATTAATTTTACCAGAAATGACGTTCGAGTAATTGTTGTTCGAGCAAATGTGTTCGAGCAAATGTTTTTCGAGAAAATGTTTTTCGAGCAAATGTTTTTCGAGCAAATGTCATGGAATCTTATTATACAATACAAAAATTAAAAGGTTAAACAAAAAAAATCAATTCCACAAAAACAAACTACGAAAAATAAAAATAAAAGACATACGAGTAACACAAAACAGTTCAAAAAATAAAAAATTCCAAGAAACAAAAAATAAAAGGCACAGTTAAAATAGTAGTGGTCGTAGTTTTTACGAAAAATAAAAATAAAAGGGAAATTACAGTTACAATGTATTGTGTTGTAGAAACTAGAAACGGTCGAAGATAGAGAGAAGAATTGCACAGCAGTACCAAAATGTTGGGTGAGGGGAAATATTTTACTTTGGCCTGTGAAAAAATATGATGCAATCAAAGGACGGAAAAAATGCTTACCTCCAAATGATAACTGGACAGAAATGCAATGTAAAATATTATTCGACAACATAAGTAAGTAAAATTTTTAGTAAATAATAGATAAAATATTTATTTGTTTTTTTTTAACTGATGTTCATACAATGTATTCAAATTTTAAGATTATTGAGAATTTTATTTTAAGTTTTTATAATTTAATTAATTTATATTTATATTTACTTTTAATATTTAAGCTGATTGGGAAGAAGCTGTCGAAAAAGAACAAATGTCCGAATTTATGTCGAGTTCCGAAGCAGATGAAATAGTACAATTGCCACCACAAACGAATATAATCAGCAAAGCTATTACACTAAGCACAGTTAATTTTAATGATTTGATGAATTCGATTAGTAACGAAGGTAAGTTTAAAAACTTCTACAGATCAAAATTTTGGCTTCATCTGGAATTCGAAATTGGACTGTTATTTTAAAATTACCTTTACATAAACAATTTTCCATTTTCGTTATTTCGCAGCTATTGTGTTTTCTCCCTTCATTGAAGAAAATAGTAATTTACCAGACAACACAAGCCAGAATTTGCCATTGATCTCATCTTCAGGTAAATATTTTATAAAAAATTTGACTTTTTCATTATTTCACAGCAAATAGCTTATTCCTTTTTTGTTTATTTTAAAGGCATTGCACCATGTACAAACAACAAACCGGCATTTCAAACCGTCAAATCCAATTATTGGCAAAATTGTTTGTTTTTCAATACGAAAATTATTAAAAAATAGTTCG
Source organism: Tipula vernalis (assembly GCA_958295665.1). Taxonomy (NCBI): domain Eukaryota; kingdom Metazoa; phylum Arthropoda; class Insecta; order Diptera; family Tipulidae; genus Tipula; species Tipula vernalis. The sequence continues at coordinate 146,612,325 of OY282560.1, read as the reverse complement.
AATCTATAAGTTCTACCCTACCTTATTCGTAAAAAATTGTATTCAAATTGATTTAATTTCATTCAAAAAACTCCAATTTTATATTTTGACGGACGGATTTTTGCTTGACTGCCGGCAAAACATAAAATTGGTTCTTTTTGAATGAAATTATATCAATTTTAACTAAAATTTTTACGGATATGATAGAACTTATAGATTAGAACTATTTGTTTATAATTTTCATATTGCAAAGTGAAGCAACTTAGCCAAAAATTGAGTTTGACGGTTTTAAATGCCGGTTTTCCGTTTTGCATGGGGCAATGCCTTAAAGATTTCTATTTTACATAAAAAAAAATGTAATGGTTTTTCCTTCACTACTTTATAATAGCTAATCGCCAGTTGAATAATATTTCCTCTCTATTTTCTTTAATTAATTAGCGGTTTGTTTCACAATAAAAATTCGAACAAGCTCATTTTAATGGGTTTTTACCTACATACTAAAAGCCCTCTTAGTAGTCCAGCAGAGTTACGGCATTACCCCATGCACAAACGGCAAACAGACATTTCAAACCGTCAAACTCAATTATTGACAAAATTGGTTGATTTTCAATATCACAATTATTAAGAAACAGCTCGAATCTATAAGTTCTACCTTATTCGTGAAAATTTTTATTAAAATTGATTTAATTTCATTCAAAAAACTCCAATTTGGTATTTTGACGGACGAACTTTTGCTTGACGGCCGGTAAAACACAAAACTGGGGGTTTTTGAATGAAATTAAATCATTTTTAATAAAATTTTCTTAGAATAAGGTGGAACTTATAGATTTGAACATTTGCTTATAATTTTCATTATGCAACGTGAAGCAACTTAGCCAAAAATTGGATTTGACGGTTTTAAATTCTCATTTTCCGGTTTGCACGTGGCAATGCCTTTAGGGTTTATAAAGAAAATAAATTTGCCAAGGAAAGGGTCGAAAAATGAGGGTTTCACGATGAGTTGGTTATATATCTCATTTTTTTAAACAAGAAATTTGAGTAAAAGAGATAGTCAAATTGGTCAAAAGCTTTTTTTGATTGATGTTCTTTTTCATGTGAATTAAGAATCCGATGAGTCTCGAGGTCGGGCTAGTGTGAAAGGGTTGAAAAATGGATTTTTTCATCCGTGTTAAGGGATTGCGGTCACGTTTCCCCAAACAACTAGGTTATTTTGCCTTTTAGGAAAAAATACAAAATGGCAAAGTTGTTTTACGGGAAATTTTCTATCGATTCACTCAGCGATGTCGTTTTAAAAATAAAATCAGCTCCAACTAACTTTGCCTGTATAGATAATAGAATTTTTAATGGGAAAGAAATTTAAACAAGCAAAAGCTTTATAAATCATTGCGCAATGTAGTCAATAATAGCTCTAAACGCTCAACAAAATTAACAATGCATAGTATTGAACAATATAATTGATAAAATTATTGTGCATCTATTGGGACTTTAACATTTTTGTCCTTCAGTTAAACATTTAATTGAACAAAATTGGTCAGTCAAATATTATTAGAAAGAAACCGCTCTTTCATAAAAGAAAACAGATAGGAAATATTATTTTCCTGATTGTTAGCTATTTTTGGTGAAACCGGCCATGTTATTTTAAAATTATAGTTCTATAAACAATTTACCATTCTCATTATTTTCAGGTTTCACTTCTTCTTGCGTCGCAGAAAATGTTGTTTTACCAGAAAACACAATCCAGAATTTGCCGTTGAGCTCTTCTTTAGGTATATATTTTATAAACAAGTTAGGCTTGGCTCTCTTGTGACAGAAAAAAAACATCATTCTCCGTTTTCCAAACACATTTTGTAAGATAATTAATTTCTATTTGCAGTAGGAAATTTGGAAATTGAAAGTCTACGAAACGAAGTAAAGGAGCTTAAAGCAGAATTGCAGAAACACGACGCAAAAATGGAAGTTCTCTTAAATTTAATTTTAACGAAGATTGTTCCAAAGGAAAATAAAGAAACTGACGACTATCTTTTCAAAGAATTTCCTATTAAAATTAGCGGAGAACTCGAAAATTTAGAAAAAAAACTAAGATCTGATGCCGGCTACAAATCAAGTTTGGTCAGTGACGTTTTAAATCAAAATTAAAATTTCTAAAATAGAACTGCTCAAAATCACTAATTGAATAAAATTTGTTTGAATTTTTATAGGCGCAAAAGTTGTCTAAGTTCAGAGGAACAGACGGTTTTAAAACAGCAAGAACTATCGCCAAGTTTCTATTTACAGATGAGGTTTTAGTAGATTATTCCTGGGGTGGTACAGCAAAAAAAAAAAAATCAGTTCATTTATTGAAATAAATGAGTTGATAGCCAACACAGTTCGTAAACTGTTCAGTAAGTTTACGGCTTGTGACAACGCGAATTTTTTTAAAGAGCATCCAAAACACGCAAAAACGAGACTAGGCAGATGTTCAAGGTATGTTCGATTTTTATATTATATTTAATAATTTACTAGTTAGAAATGCACTTTTTTATAAAAGTACCTACTCGTAGATCATACAGCCTTCTTTTTATTTCTTTTTTCAGACATATTGAAAGTTCCGACCATGAGCATCCGAGTGATGTCACTGAAAAAAATGACCTAAATAATAATAATTAATAATTTGTAGTACGCGGCATTATGCTCGTAATCCGTTTTCAATTTGAATTTGACCAATAAAATGTATATTTGAATTAAACAAATTGTTTTTATGTAAAACTTCAATTAAATTATAATTTATTGGAAATTAAGAAGCTGCTAAGATATTCAATGTTATTTAAAAAAACACTTATCGTCGGAGAGAAATGTAAATTCTAAGCTTAAAAACAAGGGGGCAATAACAAAAATTTCACTCTCCTTATTGTTTATATGCAAAGACTAATTTCTTTCAAAAATTTCCCTCGGAAAAATCGGCCACCGATTCACAATTATCTTCTCTTTCGTTAGATATGAAAGTTACGTTTGATTGTTGTTGTAACAAGTTTCATTTTTTTGTTGGAACTACCAAGAAAATACTCTAATCGATGTTTTCAATCAAATTAAATTAAATTTAAGCGTGACATTTTTTTAAAAAAAATTGAATTTGCGAGTATACCTACATAGGCTACATATTAAGTATATTACTTTCGTATTTTTTGATTTTCTTCGAATTTTGAAGTGATTTTAGATCTCCCTTTTTTATTTGACGAGAAGCATCAGGATAATTTATATGGAGGCCAATTTAGTAAATAAGTCTTGTTTATAAAATATATTTATAATAACTTATTCATAATTGGTGTGAGTTAACCCTACAAAGTTGAGAAGTAACGAGAAAGAGACGTTGTGTTGTAACGTTTATATAGCGTTACAACGTAATGCTTATACAACGTTAGAACGTAACGTTAATATAACTTTACAACGTAACGTTTATACAGCGTTAGAATGTACCGTTTATACAAAGTCTAAGCGCAACGTTCTTACTAAGTTTTAACTAAACGAAATCGCAACGTTATTATCAAACTCGTCGAGAACTTAAGTTGCGGAATAACTAGGCATATACAGTTGCAGAAACGTATCCTGGAAGGTATAGCTACGTTGATACAACTAATTAGCAACCTCTTGATCACGACAACTATAGTTGCGAAACGGTTTCGCAACGATTAAGAAACTATGAAATGTTACTTGGGTTGCTGTTATCCGGAATAACGGTTACTGCGATTGAATAATTGGTTGTAATTTAAAATAACAATTACTTATCTTACTTATCCTGTTATTTATTTTATCATTGGTTTCTGAAATCTCCTCATAAGCCCAATTTCCAGGTTTTCTCTGAATTGATCGGCGTATCGATCTCGTAGTTCTTGAAGAAAATTATTTTGACTTTGTATTATATCGTTTAGCAAGATATTATTTTGTTATCATGGAATTTTTCCTTCAAATCAAATGGCTCTAAAATGCCAAAATGGTTTCATTAAATTCGCCGTTTACATGTTTTTCGATAGTTAGGAATTCCACCCATCCGTCTTCCAGAAGCACTCTGCATTTTATTTTTTTATTTCCGTTGAACGAGTGGTGTCGCTAAAAGTTTTCACACTCAATATGAGATTAATTTCGCTAAAAATTTCGAAAATTTCATAGTTATTGTTCGAAACGATCTCAATAAAATTGCAGTTCAAGTTTTTCACTATCGCAGTTTAAATAACGATTTTTTGTTTGTTAATACTCGAATATATTAAATTTTGTCATTTTGAATTTACTCCAAGATTTATTGAAAAAAGGGCGCCAATCTGGCTCGAAGGACCATGAACAAAGTGACGCCAAAGAGTCCGGGCTGAATTTCTGCATAATATGCACTTATAAGCCATAGTTAACCGTTTCCGAAATTCAGATATCTAGAGTTTATTTATTGTTGTAGAATTGTAAATGTCACACGTCCGGTTGTAAGACGCTGGTCAATTCAATCGTTTGTGAATTCTCCGTATTCAAATTAAGTAGCAGGTCGAATAATCGTGGTAGTTCTTTCGTTTCCAAATCTCAGGCGAAGATCAATAAATCGAATGCGGCTTTCCTCGTATCCAATTACCATATTTTTAATTTAATTGTTCCCATATTAATTTAAATTGCTTTATAGAATTCGCCGTCCACACTCGTTTATATTTACTGGAAGTACTTTTCTGTTTGTGCGCTATAACGGTCATACAGCTTTCAAAACGACCTTGCTCACTTAAGGATACTCCTGAGGCTGAAAAATATGTCTCGAGATTTTACGGGATTTATAATGGTTTGAAAGTATTATGTAAAAGGCGTAAGTTACCAGGGTCAAAACTACCACTTATAGAGTTTCAAAAAGGGAGTTTGAAAATTATTCCTACTTATTTCGAGAAGGAGTACGACTGTAGTTTAATGTATCAATTTGGAGTTAAAAACTGAAGCTCTAAGGCGAGTAACACCACCTAAGTGTCTAAGACTATATGTTTACATACATATCTCTGTCTACCAATATTTCTTTTTGAGACACTGAAACATGGATACCTCAACCGCAAAGAACTCTGCTTGAAAGACTGTGGGGGTATTACCCAATGGTACACAGAGTTCGAGACCATTCATTCTATTGTTTTAACTTTTAACACAATTTACTCTTTTAAAACTATAACAGGCGTTTCATGCCTGATAACAGGACTATTTGCTCATCCAAATTCTGCTTGCCTAGGAAATTACACAAGTATTTTCTGGACGTGGCGACGACGTAGTGCAAAAAAGGATTTCTATTTGGAAACTGATGTTTCGAAACATCATCATCGTTGTGTTTTCCCAGTTACGGAAGTGGTGCAACGCAAAGTGGTTTATGTTGAGTTTACAATTCAACCCAAAAAAAAAACGCAGAGATAACACTAAAATAAAAATTTTCTTCATATGTAAGTGTTAGCACAAAAAAAAGGTAAATCAGACTCTCTGCCCAAAAACAAAACTATCCTGGGAAAGATATTAGAAAACATACTCGTTTAAGGAGAACTTTTAAAGTTTTCACAATTCCAGTTTCCAATTTCCAATTTTCGATTCCTTTGCCAGTACTTTTGATTTTTTTCAGAATTTTGCCATGTGGATGGCATGGTCAAAGATGACCGCAAAGCCTCTTGACTGCTATTTAACTTGATTTCCTCCATTCAAACGAGTATTTTCTAAAGTCAGCCAACAATACATGTTGGCACAAATATCAAGATGATTTTCTGATTTGCTGCGGTTATTGCCAAAGTTTTTACCTCTTACTATAAAGTTCAAAATTTAGTTAAAGGGGTGATAACATTAATCGGCTAGCACAACCAGCAGCATTCTGTTTTGTAGGTGCATAGCGCCAATTGCAACTGGAAGAGGTTTCTAAAATTACTGTTTGTGATGTAAGTATTCCACGAACTTACTCATTTATATTTCCGTTAAATTTATTTGCAAATTTTATTCCTCTGATTTGTTTCCCTTTATAATTGTTGTGACAATGGTCTTATCTAATGGTAGCGTTGCTAAACAATTGTAAAAAGATAGTAGATAATACGAGCTCCATTAACCTGAGAAATGTAGTTTTGCATTCGACTTTGATGAACTAAAGTTAATTGTGAAAAATATTCCTCTCTATGTAATTGGTGTTTCTGAGTGACCAAAGATTCTGAAGACCAAAGATGTCAGCCTACGATTTCAGTTGAACTTCTTTACACTATTCCGTAAAAACCGCGGCGGTAAGCGTGGTGGTGGCGTTGCCATTTATGTCAATTAGCTTCTGAGTTCTCAAATAATTTATCCAACCCCCCTTCCTCTTCAATCAGAGCTAATTTATAAATTGGATACTGGTTAGGTATAATGAAGTTATCGTGGCCGGTGATTTAAATATTGATGATCTTGTTACGGCGTCAGCGGAAAATCCTGATCTATGACTGTTATGCGTTTCCTATTTATGATGTCTACAACCCTAAAAAATTCAGTTATGTGAGAGATTTTAAGAATGTTGACAGCGAGTCATTAATCAAAGCTGCTAAGTCCTTGCGCTGGTCACGGCTTTATTGTTTGTGCGATGTAAATCAGCAACTTTTAATTTTACATTGTTTTGAGATTTGGCTGTCTAAAGCGTATGTACTACTCAAAAAGATTGTAGTTACACGCAAAAGGGTTCCCCGAAAATTCGTAGAATTTACGGGGTACCCGCAAAAGATGTAAGATCACCTGTAGTAAAGATATTCTCAAGTTCCGCAATATTCGTGATTTTTTTGTATGATAATTGGAAGTTGTGTCAAACTGAATATATAGTCGACTAGAGTATACCAGAGCAAGAGTTAAAGTTAATATGTAGTATGATTAGAGCGGCTAAATGTAAATTTTTAAATGGGAAATTCAATATCCTGCTTTGAAGTAAATTAATCTGGGAAAATTCTAAGAATTACATAAACCCACCAACTGTTGAACCGAACCCGCATTTCGCACTAAAAGTCATAAAGCTAATACTTCCGATCTTACTGCCTCACTTAACATACTTAGTGAAGCCTGGTTTTTTCCTACATATGTATTCCCTAATGCAAGGAGAGTTGCCTTGATCACACCGATTCCTAAAATACAACCTCCGGTTACTGCAAATCGTGTTCGTCCGGTTAGTATATTAACTATTTTATTATATACCAAATACCTACCAGTCAGGTTTCTGAGCAAACCACAGTACTACTACGGCACTGCTATGGAAGAGTGACCATTATAGTTCTGTTAGACTTTTCTAAAGCATTTGACTAGGTTGGCCATTTTATGTTGATATCTAAATTATGCAAAGAATTTAATTTTTCCAGAAGTGCATGTTAACTTATATTTTCCTATTTGCGTTTGAGGCATCAATCGGTGAAATATTACGATCTGGTGGATCATTTGGTGATCCTGATTCTATTGAGATCACAATAAATAACTTGAATGTTGCCATATAGGGAGAGTATTCGCTTCGTCCAATTTACATCAACTAAATGTTAATTCCAGTAAATTACAACAAGCTGGTGCCAACAATCTGGGTCCATATTTCTGAATACGATATGAATCTGTGTGCGAAACGAAATAGGTAATTTCATCTAATATAGCAACTGGTTTCTGTCTCAAAGAGCAAGTAATGAAATTTATTTTTGAAACATTTAGGTCAAACTTATTACTACAAAGCCAATTTTTAATTTCAATGAGATGGTTTTCCATTGCAGTTTTCTGTTATGATACTGAATTTGAACTAAAAATTAGTACTGCATCATCAGCGAATAATTGACTTAATAAATTATTAATATAAACTAAACAGAGTACCGATCCAAGAGTGGATCCTTGGGGAGCTCCACGCTTCACAGTAATTTTAACTGACGTGTAATCGTTAATTTTCACAATTTGAGATCGGCCTTGCAAATAGTGTTCAATTAATTTAATTACATCTTCACCTATTTCATAATTACCCAGCTTTGTCAAAGGAATTTGATGATCTAGAATGCTAGACAATCAAACACTTTCATTATATCCAAAAATAAACAAGAAGTAACGTTAAAAATCTGCGTAGGTTACATCCAGCTCTCCACGGTTTCTAACACGGTCGCTAAAGAAAATCATCAAATTGGGAAATGTAGATTTACTAAGAAGAAAACGGTGCTGGCGAGAATAATGTTAAAGTTAGCCGAAAGTTGCTAGCCGAAAGTGAAAAGTCGATAATGCAGATTGTGTTATTAACATTCCAGCCGAAAATAAAAAAATTAGTAGCTATCAGCCGAAAGTAAATAGGATACATGGATTTAAATGAAATTTTTTGTAAATAGTCTTACGTGGAAAACATTGTTTAACCTAGACGTGGAAAATATCGGAAAATCAGAAGAATCCACAAAATTGGAATAAAATCAGTCGATAGAGTATGATTTGTCAAGAGCTATCGAATGAAAAATTCTGTTCAAGTTTCCCGTGGGAAATCCCGAAAAATTCGATTTTCCAAAAATCATTAGCAAATTTGTATAAAATCAGCCTCTAGAGTGTTATGTCTGGAGATAGAATACGCTGATGTGATTTGTCAATAGCTATCGCAGGAACAAAATTCAGTTTAAGTTTCAAGTGGGAAATCTCGGAAAATTCGATTTTCCAAAAATCTATAGAAAATTTGTATAAAATCAGCCTCTAGAGTGTTATATCTAGAGATGGAATACACTGATGAGATTTGTCAATAGCTATCGCAGGAAAAAAATTCAGTTTAAGTTTCCCATGGGAAATCTCGGAAAATTCGATTTTCCAAAAATCATTAGAAAATTTGTATAAAATCAGCCTCTAGATTGTTATGTCTTGAGATGGATTGCATTGATGTAACTTGTCAATAGCTATCGCAGGAAAAAATTTCAGTTCAAGTATCCCGGAAATCTCGGAAAATTCAAAATAATTTCTAGCCGAAATAAAAATGGATGAATAAAATCAGACTCTAGAGTGTTATGTCTGAAGATGAATTGCATCAATACTTATCGCAAATTTAAAATTTTGGAAAATTGAATTTTCCGAGATTTCCCACATGAAACTTGAACTAAATTTTTCCCTGCGATAGCTATTGACAAATCATACAAAAACGATTCAACTTCAGATGTATACTTTAGAGGCTGATTTTATTCCAATTTTGTGAATCCTTCTGATTTTCCGATATTTTCCACGACTAGGTTAAACAAAGTTTTCCACGTAAGACTCCGAACCTAAACCACCAGCAGTATTTAAACATTATAAACCATTCAAAACCTCCGAGGTAGCGAGTTGGACCGTAGTAGTATATGAGTTCTAGAAACTGTCACAGTCAGCTGAAGCGTTCATTTAATCAACTTAATCGAATAATCCAAGGAAATTTTGAAAAATTCTACAAACGCCTTGCATACTTAAGTGATAACACATGGGTAGCCCTGTGATTTTTTTATTATCTTTAAATGCAATAAATCGTTTAGGGTGTGTAGAAATTTCACTTCGAATCTGCATAATTCGCGATATTTTAATTTAGCATTTTCATTTCCAGAGCGCTTGAATATCATAAAAGCTTTTGTTTTACGGTTTGAAATATTTTTTAATCGACGATTGAACCCATAGCTCATCATAATTCAAACCAACAAATTTCTTTGAAAGAAGAGACAGTATCCGAAATGTTCAGTCGACCAAAAATAGCAGTCCAATCGGCAAGAGTTAAACTAGTTAATTTAATTAAAATTTATTTAATTTATGTGTATATTACTAACAAAAAAGATTTATTTAAATATTAAAATTTAAATTTAAATAAGTTATGTTCTGCTAATTAAGTAGTACACATTTATTTTGTAATAAAATTGGTTAATTTTAATTTTATTTTTCAGAGATTCCTGAGAAATCTGATTCAGCTTTCAGAAATTTCAATTATCCAAGGGATATATAGTATATGTATGTAGTTTAGAAATTGTTTTGTCTTGATTCTATTATCTTCTTAATTTACAAGAACAACAGTTCGCACTTCATTCTTTAGAAACTAATTAGAGTTGTCACTAACTATAATTCGTTACAGGAAAGCGTCTATCGCTCTATAATCTTATAGAGTTAGGTTTACGGAAATTCTACATGTATGATTGTAATTTGTGCGGAATTGTAGCTTAAGTTTAAACTTATTTAAACTAATTATGATTGCGATTTTCAGAAGTGGCCAGAAATCTGATTTATCAAACTAATAAATGTTATTTCAGAAAGTAGATCAAATTTTTAATAAACCATAAAATTAGATTAGAAATGTATTGTCATTATGTTACTAACTACTGCCTATACTTTGGTGTCTGTACCCGGGTCAATTTCTATCGTACTAACTAACCCTATTCAAATCCTCTTTATGTTGTGTGTAAAAAGGTGTTCGGTGAGCCCATCTGTGGGAGGTCCTGCTTATAGCTTGGTCGAACATTCCAATCAATCAATCAAATTTTAAATTAAGTTTTATAATCAAATTATTTTATTGTTTGTGTATTTAATTTGGTTCCAAATTCAGACCAAACTCGTTTTTATTTTTTACACACCATTCAATTAATTGTTCTTGTAAAGTGATTTAATTTTAAAACTGTAATCAAAATTTTTATTATATACATCGAGTCGTAATCAAATTAACAAAACTAAACTTTTTTGTGAACTTGGATTTTTTTTTTTTTTTGGTTTTCATCTATGTAATGGTTTTTGGGGCTCAAGGCACTCCTAACTCTTTCGCAGTTCATTTTACCGTCCTACTTCATGCCGTAGTAGCCAAATCGAGGACGTACGGTTATAGGCCCGCTTTGGTTTAAACCACCTGCACATTGCATTGCTTCATGTCAGCCTATAGTGCTGACATGAAAGGTGGGTCGGCTAATGGATTCTGCACTCTCAACAGGGGATCTTGGATTGAGAGTGAAAGTAAAATCAAATCTAAATGCCATTGCAGACGATTCGACTCACTTGAAAAAAGTAAACTTTGGAGTCAAAACAATCGGAAAATGGTTATGAAAAGGTCGACTATGATGCAGTATCACTAACTCACATTATCTCGGTTAAAAAATGCGGCGGTGTCTCAATTTTTTGTATATAGCTATTGAAATTAGTGAACGCACTCTTCTGGTGTAATTTACTTAAAGTTAGTTTTGACATATTGTATTTATGAACGTGTGCACCGTGTTTTTAGACTCGACCGGTGTACTCAATTGTAAGAGTTTGTTTTTAGTTTTTTTTGGGACAGCGAACAAAACACACGCAAAATAAATTCCTTTCAAAACACGCAAGTTTTTTATTCGTTCCACTGTGTATTGTATGTACAAGTATTTGGACTGAGGGTTGGAGAATTAGCTGGATCAAGACTAGATCAACTATTACAAAAGGTTATGGGCCCAGTCCATGCCAACGAGTAAATCAAAAGAATTAATTAATTTTTTTATAGTGCACGTAAGTGGTGTGCACGTGTATTAAAATTTTTTGAGGTTACAATATTTGCGAAGTGTTGTAAATTTTTTTTGAGAAGCGTCGAGAAAGGAATATTTTTTTTTTACAATTTTCATCATCGTGTAAAAAAAAAGGTGAAACAAAATGGAAGGCGATCGGGTGAACGTTGAAAAATTGGAAGGTAGCGAAAATTGGCTAACATGGAAATTTCAGATACGCCAAATTCTAGAAGCTAGTGAATTGTTCGATGTAGTGGATGGCACCGAAAAAAGCCAACGATTGCGGATAAGGACTATTCGAATAATATTAAGACATGGAAACAGTTTGATTCCAAGGCAAGACGTGCAATTTCAACGACGTGCAAAAAGCAGCCATTGCTGCAAATAATAAATTGTGACTCGGCAGCTTCAATGTGGGCGACGCTCAAAAGTACGTATGAGCAAACATCGAAGGCAAATATTATGTACTTGCAACAGCGGTACTACAGTTTCACAAAACAACCGGGTGATGATATTGCAACGTGTATGTCAAAGCTCATGGAAGTCGTGCAACAATTAAAAGATCAAGGTGAAGTGGTTTCCGATTCTATGGTTATGACGAAGATTTTAATGTCCTTGCCAGCTGAATATAACCATTTTGATAGTGCGTGGGAATCAACGAGTGCGGACAACCAAACTATGATAAATTTACGTGCGCGATTAATGGCAGAGGAGCTTCGATTGAAGTCACAGGGTCAGATTGAAAAAACGGAAGCGTTAATGGCCAAGATGAATTTTTTAAAAAAAAATTCAATAAAACAAAAAGATCACTCATCAAGAAACCTAAGGGCAGTAAACTAAATGGAAGGTGTTTCCGTTGTGGTGAGAGTGGACACTGGAGGCGCGATTGTACGCAGGATAATAAAAAAATCAAGAAACACACAAACATTTTGGACGATGCTTTTTTGTGCTATGACCCAGCATCAGGTGGAGACAAAAATACTTGGGTGTTGGACTCAGGATCAAGTGACGATATGTGTCATCGACGTGAATGGTTCGATAAATTTGTGGAGACATCGTCACACATAACAGTGGGAAATGGTGAAATGATCATGGCTCGAGGAAAAGGCGATATCAACATTCTTGCGCTCAACGGCGATTCATGGATTCCTAGACGCATGGTGGATGTGCTGTATGTACCAGAAATTCATATGAATTTATTTTCTTCGGGAAAGGTCATGGATCATGGCTATCGATTGCAATCGAATAGCAAACGCTGTGAACTACTGAACAATGGAAACATTTATGCAGTGAGAGTTCGACGCGACAGACTGTTTGAAATGCTGTTCAAAGTTGAGGAATCATCGGAGGTAGATGAGGCCATTGCAAATGTGGCGATCAAAAAAATTTCACTTCACGCACGGCATGAACGACTTGGACATCAAAACGTCGCACACGTGAAGAAATTTTTACAAAATAATGAAATTGATTTCGTGGACGAAGATGTTGCGTGCGAAGCGTGCATCTACGGAAAGCATCATCGTGGAAGTTATAAACTTCGTAAAGAAAAGTCAGAGGAATGTGGCAAAATTATTCATGCGGACGTTTGTGGACCAATGCAAACGAATTCAATTGGGGGCTCGAGGTATTTTTTACTTTTCCGTTACGTATATTTTTTGAAGCAAAAGTCGGAGGTCACAGAAAAGGTCAAATTTGCGGTAATGCGAATGCAGCAAAAGAACGAACACAAAGTGCGCAGTTTTCGATCAGACAACGGGACAGAGTTCGTCAATGCGGAATTGGAAACTTTTTTTAATGAGATGGACATTGAGCATCAGCGAACTGTGCCGTATACGCCAGAGCAGAATGGCTGTGTCGAACGTGATAATCGCACAATTGTGGAATCTGCGCGAACAATGATTCATGCGAAACAGTTGGATAACAAATTCTGGGCGGAGGCTGTCAATTTGGCAGTACATGTACTGAACCGAACGGAAACGAGTACAGTGCCTGAGAAATCACCGTATGAATTATGGCACGGTAAAAAGGCGAAAATCGATTATTTGCGGATTTTCGGGTCAGAAGTGTTCATACACATTCCGAAGGAAAATCAACAAAAGCTGGATCCAAAGGCAGTCAAGTGTGTGTTCGTTGGATACGGTAATCATCAGAAATCGTATCGAGTGTGGAATCCAGAGACGAATAAAATTGAGGTAGCTCGTGATGTGATTTTTCTTCTGGAAGAATCAATGGTTGCACTAGATATTAGTAACACACATAAGAAGGCTGACGAAGACACGAACGTAAAAAATATTGAATCAGAGGTTAACGATGCTGTGACAACGCCGGCGCAATTAATCGAACGCGGTGCAATATGCAATCTGGATGAGAGGAATATCATTGAACGACATTTGCGCGATCGAAACAACATTGCAGCGGCGCAGCGATTAACGTATTATGCATCAGCAGAACACGTTGCAATGTTGGCAATCAGCGAAGAACCAAGGACATACCAGCAAGCAATTGGATCGGATGATCACAAGCAGTGGGAGCAGGCAATGAACGAGGAGTACGATTCGCTAGTTAAAAATCGTACGTGGAACTTGGTTAATTTACCAAAAGATCAAAAGGTGATTGATAATCGTTGGGTATACAAATTAAAGCAAAATCCAGATGGAAGCATTGATCGATACAAGGCACGATTGGTGGTGCGGGGGTTCACGCAGGAATATGACATTGATTACACAGAAACGTTCGGCCCTGTAGTTAAGTTTACATCGATTCGAGCAATTTTGGCGTTGGCGGCATCAAAACGAATGAGATTGCAGCAGTTCTACATAAACACAGCTTTTCTGAACGGTGTTTTGGAGGAGAACGTTTATATGTGTCAACCGATTGGATATGACGATGGCAGCAGACGAGTGTGTAAATTATCAAAGAGCTTGTATGGATTGAAACAAGCGTCACGCTGTTGGAATAAAAAGTTTACGTCATTCATTAAAAGTTCAACTTTTCAGCCAGTGAATCGGATTCATGTGTTTTTGTGTGTAATGGGAAGAATGGAATGATGATACTTGCGATCTATGTTGACGACGGGTTGATTGCAACGGAGAACGAGGAAGCAATTATTCTACTTATTGAATACTTGCGCAGGGAATTCGAGGTCAAAGCATTCGAACTCAAATGTTTCTTGGGGCTTGAAATCGAACAACGACCAAACGGATCTATTCATGTGAGTCAGCAGACGTATGCGAAAAAGGTACTCAACCGTTTTGGTATGATGGAATGCAATGCAATGGCAACTCCATCAGACAGTGTACAGAATCTTGGCGATTTTAAAGCGGATGGAGTAATCAATTTTCAGTATCGTGAGGTGATCGGTAGCCTAATGTATTTGGCCGTGGCAACGCGACCAGACATCAGTTTTGCTGTTGGCAATGCAAGTCGATACTTGGAGAAACCAGCGGCAGCGCATGTGAATGCGGTAAAACGCATTATGAAATACATAAAGGGGACAGTGGACATGGAAATTCGATTTGAAAGCGGCATCAATTTGAGTCTACGTGGTTACAGTGACGCAGATTATGCAGGAGACATTGAAACCAGGCGGTCAACGTCCGGGTATATATTCATGTTTGGCAACGGAATTATAAGTTGGGGCTCAGAACGCCAAAAATCAATGGCGTTATCGACAACAGAGTCGGAATACATGGCGGGGGCGTATGCAATAAAGGAACTAGTGTGGCTGCATCGATTATTGTCTGAAATTTATCAACCAATTTGGACAAGCTGTTTTTTCTTATGGACAATCAAAGTGCTATTCGGCTCATCAAAAATCCGGAATTCCATATGAGGACCAAGCACATAGACGTGCGATATCGTTTCATCCGAGAAAGGTATGAGGATGGAACTTTCAATTTGGATTATGTGGCAATGGATGAACAGGTGGCTGACATAATGACCAAAGCATTACCAAAAGGTAAACATCAATATTTTTGCAAATTATTATGTCAAAGAATAATTGACATTTTTTAAATAAGTTTTTTTATTAATTTTTTTAAAAAAAAGTAACTTGTAAGTAAAAGTGGGAGTATTGAAATTAGTGAACGCACTCTTCTGGTATAATTTACTTAAAGTTAGTTTTGACATATTGTATTTATGAACGTGTGCACCGTGTTTTTAGACTCGACCGGTGTACTCAATTGTAAGAGTTTTTTTTTTTAGTTTTTTTTGGGACAGCGAACAAAACACACGCAAAATAAATTCCTTTCAAAACACGCAAGTTTTTTATTCGTTCCACTGTGTATTGTGTGTACAAGTATTTGGACTGAGGGTTGGAGAATTAGCTGGATCAAGACTATCAACTATTACAAAAATAGCATACATTCTAATAACTAGAAAAATACTATTTTGCTTGAAGTGGTTATTATTTGAACTGCAAAATAATCAAAATATAATATTAAATGAGCATTAAATTCCCCCTTTTTCCAAAATATTTGTAAAGAACTTCCCTCAATTTTTTTCCAGAATATGACCCGGCTCTTTCCCAGAATATAGTATAATACGAAAAAAAGCAGTGAATTCTCTCTTTTCCAGAATATATTACTAAAAAGAGCAGTAAATTCCCCATTTTCCAAAATATTTGTAAAAAACTTCTCTCAATTTTTTTCCACAATATGACCTGGCTTCTTTCCAGAACATATTACTAAAATCAGCAGTAAATTCCCCCTTTTCCAAAATATTTGTAAAGAACTTCTCTCAATTTTGTTCCAGAATATGTCTCGGCTCTTTTCCAGAATATATTACTAAAATGAGCAGTAAAATCTCTCTTCTCCAAAATATTTTTTAAAAACTTCTCTCATATGCAACCTACTTACATCCAGAATAAGCATCATCTTCCAACTTATTTCTCCATTGATTTGAATATTGAATTGTCGTTGTTCTTCCTCGTCCGATTCATTTATGATAAACAGAAATATTTTGGTTGCTGTCGTATAAAACGAAGAAATCAATTCGCTGGACCCATAAACATTTTTATTATTTATAAATTATTTTATTGCCAAAGTATATTTTATACACTGATGTGGTTTGAATATTTACAATACCATTGATCTTCTGAGATACTTTATTGATAAAATACCTATGCAAAGAGCTGTAAAAATTTGAATTTGGTGCACATAACCAAGAAAACGAAACAATTACCTACATGCAGCATTCCATTTATACAATAAATATAAAATTAAATATACGAGTATGTAATTGGGGCCTGGCCTGTTATAAAATACAATATATCGAAATAAATGTGATGCAATTAACAATAACTTGGCAAATACAATATATACATATACTGCATGGTGCGGTATGGAATTCACCGATAGCAAAGTAAAACCTCAATGGACAACAGGAATACACCAGAAACCCTTGATAATCAAGAAGCGTTAATTAGCTTTGTTTATACCTACATATAGAGAACTTTCAGTATTGTGGTATGTTACATGGAAAGATTACACCAACCGAGGAAAAAAAATCTGGCATACAATAAAAAAAAGGTTCAACACCCTAGACCATATTGTTACCTTTATATTTTAATTTTTTTTTCCATTGACAACGCCCAAATAATCGCTACACAAGCTTTACTTTTGTCTAACATGGTTCAAAGTGTAGTATTTCCTGAAAATAAATATTTTTTATTGTTTGACGTTAAAGTATATTGCCAGTAGTATTGATCGTCTGAGTCAAATGCTGTTTGCCAATAGTTTTTTTCTATATTGACAATATTATATTGGCAATACTTATTGATCATCTGAAGGCCGCATTATTTGTATTAGCAGAGATATAAACCAAAAATGTTGTTCCAAAATTGTCCGGTTTGCTAAATGGCGCCACGATGTCGTTTTTTTTAGCCAGGACAATGGGAGTTAGTGATACTGCACAGCTTCCAAAAGGTAAGATTAAATTATTACGAATATTGTCATAATTCGTTTAAGCAAGATTCGTGATAGCTTGACTTTTAAATTAACTGCAAAAACATGCTGATCAATAGATTCGACTTGGTTTAGTTGTTGAAGACGTAGTAAATATTGAATATTTTAGTTTTATCAATAATTTATATGATATTCCTAATCTTGAATTACAATTGAATCATTATGACCATAGGTGCTAACTGTTGAATTTTCTTTTCTAATTCCATCATTGAATCTGATTCTCATTATTTACACAAGTATTTTTTAATATTTCATCTACTTCTATATTGAAATTAAATATCGATTAGCATGTAATCGTTGCACTTATACTAAGCTTAAGCGATGTGCTTACAGAAAGGTTATCTTCATTTACACCAATTTTCATCTCAAGTCTTGTTGCGTATTGTATTATTTATCTTAACTATTATATCTACATTTTTTTGTAATAAAATCGATTACTATTACAAATTAAATCAATTTTAGATTTTCAAGCCGATTATCTATGTAACCTCAAATCCTATCATCTCATAATGAAGCGCACTTATTCACCATTGAGTTTGACCAAAAACATATTTTCAACTCATTCAATATCAATTATATTCAATAAATTCCATTTAAAAATAAATAAATAAATTGAGAACATTAAAACTTTATACAAAAAAATGAACCGTTTAAATCACAAAAAAAAAAACGTAAACGCGAAGATGCTGGAGGGTCTTAAGTCATTTAAAAAAAAAAGCGAAATAAACAAAAACAAATGAACACAGAAAGATCTGATTTTAAGACCTGATTGATACGAAAAATGATGGGATTTTTGGTTTTCTTTCGGTTTTTCTGTTCTGATGTACCTATAAGCGTACGGCTTTCTGTAAGAATTTTTGTTTAACCTGTGTTACCTGTGTGTGATTTATATAATATATGTACAGAGCAACAATATGCAACAAATTATGTTAAAGCTTGATGAATTCATTTAGAATAACAACAACACCAAAATAATATAAGATGATAAGTGATTTATTGGTGTTATGATTGAATTATGTTGGTGAATCAATTATATCTATTATGTCTGGCTTTTGTATTATGATTTTACAAAATCCGCAATGTTTTTTTATTTTTTTTATTTTGTAGGTTTGTTATTTGGTTGGCCTCATGCGGTGATTTTACCGCATAACAATTATTTATATTATTAATTTACGTTCATGAAACATGAACAAATTCAAAGATTCAACCATAAATTCCCTTAAAGTATAATGTTAAATACGCAGAACAGTAAAAACCGTACGCAAGAAAAAAGAAAGTGGATCCAATAAATGCTCGTAAAAAGGAAATTTATACCATCAAAGACAAATGAATTGGCCAATAAATTAGACACCGTATATGTATAATATACTCGTACATATATGAACCAGAAAAACCAACCACCCAATTCTGCACAGTAAATTAATTATCTGAACCACTTTGTCCGTTCATAATTTTCAAAGTTCAACAATAACCTTACTTATGAGCATTATAAATTAAACTGTTGTTATAACCAACAACAACTATATAATGTCGCATCCAAGTTTTCGTTATGGATTGGAGAAGAGACAAAAGTAAAACACAAAAAAAAAATTTTTTTTTGGGGGACTCATAAATTTCGCAGGGACACAAGTTTTTAAAATATAGCCGAAAAATTTTTTTTTCTTTTTTGTTGCGGTATTGAGGAAGAGAACATTTTTGGACATTTTCTGTTTTCAGTAATTGCCTCAAATTTATTGGGCTGATTTTATTTTTATGAATTTTTGATTTTAATTGAAATGAATTGATTACCTTAATTAGGACTGGGAGAGAGGGAAAAGTATTACATGTACTAATTATTTAACAAAAATATATACAAGCTGTGTGAGACATGGTGGTTACGACTTGTGTTGTTAATTTATACAGTGAATAAATTGTCATAACAGAGAAGATGAAAAAAAGAAAAGCAAAAGAATTTTAAAATTTTTAAAATCAACGTCAATTTTAATTTGATGAGCCAAAAAAGCCAAACTTCTTTAATTTTGCTCTCAAAACTTTTCAAATGCTGCGTTTAATTTTAGAATACATGGTTAAGTACAACGTCAATGCGATTTGATTAGTAAATAGTAATCCAGTTATATTACTTAAAAGTTCAATCATATTAAAACATTAAAATTTTATTTCAATTTCAGTTTATCGTTTATTAAATTCAGTTTACTCCCAATCGTAGCTTAAGCCAAACCTAAAGAAATGTTTTAATTAAATGAATATTTACGAAGGTCTATGTTAATTTTTTTGCAACTACCTGGAGGCATGATTTATTTGTGTTTGTTATTGTTAAACGTCAAATTTCATTAAACACATAAATAGGTGACAATTTGCAATTAATTTGTTTTCATATTATTCTACCACAAATTCGATGTAATTATGAATAGATTAGTAAAACGGTGGGAAACCTGCAGGTTTTGCTTGTTTCTTTGCACTTTTATCACGGATTTTATTTTATTTATTAAATTATTGAAATTACAACCGTTAATTAGAAAAAAAAATTAGCTTCAATCGTAATTTCGTAAGTGAAACTGATAAGGAAACGAAATAGGTGGAAAAAATAATATAAAACATTTTTTTTAGAATAACTATACACAATATTAGAATAACCAAAATTCCCTGAGCCCCACACGTCGGCGAGCATTAGCGCTCCTCAAAAGAGCGAAAAGTTGCTCGAAAGTATCTACATACCGCCAGGCAGCGTTTGACTGGCGCTTATTCCAGTCACTGATCATTCGAGTGTCAGCAGTTTTTCCATCAGTTGACATGCTACTCTCACCTCGAGCGACTCCCTCCTCGGTCCTCTGCCAACTATGAGCGAAATTGGTAGTCTGGGTGTCTGGTGAAGGGGGAAACAAAGCTGTGTAGTAATCACCAGCTCCATAACCTTCAGTAGAGTGAGCTCCAGCAGGCTGTTCTGGTCATGTTTTAGGCAGTCCGGTCTGGGGGTCACGACCGCGTGAGGGGTAACCTAATCGTGGTTCGCAAGTGTACGTGCTACCTCCCCGTGGTGACCACCGGTAACTGATTGTTTGTTTATCGAACGACAGGCTAAAGTACGACGCTAAAGGAAAGAATTACCTTGACAAAAAAAAACAAATCCAAGGTGAGACACGTGCGCCGAGGGATGAATGGTTATGGGTTATTTGGTGTCTAACACGGAACTCCGGATACCTGGTGACCTCCGGTTTCAATTAGCCTTACCACAGTAAGAGGCGCTGCTGTGGTGGACCTTCTTTTCCTCTAATCAAATCCGAAACTGCATGGATATTTCAGAAATAAAAGCTTCTCTAAGCGCACTAATCTCAGAGGATGAATAGGTCCAACAGGGACCTACCTCTGAGAATTTTAATATGGAAACTACGCTATCGGATGATAGCAGTGAACACTCAAGGGCGGATATCATTATCGGTGACCGAGTACAAGGCGCACAAGTGCCATCAACCACATCAGTGTCTACAACCGCCGAAATTAAAAGCAGCCTCAAGGACTTGGAACTCGAGGATAGCAAGAAAAGAGAAAGAGACTCAGCGGAGCCGCGAAAAAGCGCCTTGTCCATCTTAAATTGGCGGGCATTCCTCACGAGGTAGCTCTGGCACAGTGCCAAATTAAAATAAAAGATCGAACGGTCACTACCGCTAAACGGAGCCGGTCAGACGACATGACCCCAAAGAACACCCCAGCAAAAAGGGAGAAGAAAGAGCAACCTTTGCCAACCAAAGGAAAGGGTAGCTCACAAGATATGACAGGTCCGAAGCTAGGAGATGGTGGAAGCTCGGACGAGGTGAAGCTAACCTACAAGGACACAGTGAAGGCCATCAGGTTGGAAATAACTGACCAAGGCTTCCCAGAAGTCAAACTAGGTATCAGCCAGACCCTGGCTGTACAAGATAGCACCATGGAAACAGTGGCGGAACTACCAATGGACGGCATTAGCCCGACATTTTTAGGATGCCGCACGAGGAATGGATGGTTGACCGTGCCGTCACCTGTGCTGACAAGAACACGGCGGAGTGGCTTACTGCCACTGTGCCGACCCTAAAGCCATGGGAAAACGCCAACCTGACAGCAGTCGGGGAGGACGAATTACCGCGCCCAAAAATATTCTTCGTATATCTTCCTCGTTGCAAAAACGAGGCAAACGAGAAGATACTTCGGCGATTGGGAGTCCAGAATAAGGATCTCAGGAACGCGGAGTGGAAAATTCTTGCAAGGAAAGACAGAGAGAATGATCTCCTCCAACTAACCTTGTCGGTATCGCACTATTATGCTCCTTCATTGACATCCAAGGTGCCTTCGATAATACTAATTTCGAGGTGGTTCGGGAACAAGCTGTAGCGAGGGGTATCGACTCCTCAACCATCGGGTGGATAATAAACATGCTCAAAAGCAGGAGAATTAAAGCCTCGATTGGCGAAGCATGCATCTCAATTACACCTACCAAGGGCTGCTCTCAGGGTGGAGTACTGTCGTCGTTATTGTGGCTCTTAGTAATGGACCACTTGCTCGCTATTTTGAGGAACTCTCGAATATCAATCATTGCCTATGCTGATGATCTGGTGCTGATGGTCAGGGGCAAATTTGAAAGCACAATAGCTGAGCGTATGCAATTTACTCTAAGATTGGTAAACGAGTGGTGTGTTGAAGTGGGACTTAGCTTCAATCCCAATAAAATAACATGTACTCTCTTTACAAATCGGAGGAGAATTTCCTTTCCTCCAATAACTTTGAACGGGGAAATACTCAAGATGACGTCTGAGGTTAAATATCTAGGGATCATTTTGACAAAAAATTAACATGGAACCCTTACTTAAAATACATCGCAAATAAGGCAAACAAAGCATACTTTGGGTGCCAACGTATGTTTGGTAAAACATGGGGCCTAAACTCACAAATGATAATCTGGCTTTACCAAACCATCATAAGACCAATGATATCTTATGCGGCGTTTATATGGTGGCTAAAGACGCAAATAAATGCTCGTTCAGCTTTGGACAAAATTCAAAGATTAATATGTTCGGGCACAACGGCAGCAATTAGGACCTGCCCTACTGCTGCCCTTGAAAGACTGCTGGGACTCTCACCACTCCACAAACATGTCAAAAGTGTGGCAGGTTTGAGAGCCATAAAACTGAAGGTAACAAGTCAGGTTAGACTGACTAGTTCGGGACACAATAGCATCCTGGATAAACAAAATTCGGCAGACGATATTGCCCAGCTATCAGATATGATGGTAAAGACTACTGACTGACGGAGGAACTTCACGATCTGGATACCCGAAAGGGACATGGTGGGGAATGTCATTTCCTCCTAACCACAGCACGCATCGGTGTGGTATGCCGATGGGTCAAAAACAAACAAGGGCACGGGTGCGGGGATCGTGGGGCCCGGTTTCAGGATCGGTACACCGCTGGGAGAGACCCCTATGGTTTTCCAGGCAGAAACCGTGGCCATCGAGACTTGTGTGCTTCAGTGCCTCAAAAAGAAATGTATAAGAACCGAGATATACATAATCTCGGATAGCCAGGCTGTTTTATTAGCCCTGGCAGTTCCGGTGTTCAGCTCTAAACTGACATGGAGCTGCTACAGCAACCTTAGAAGGCTGGGTAGGGACAACAAGGTTACCCTCTTGTGGTCCCCCGGCCACTCTAATATACCAGGAAATGAGGCCGCAGACACCTGTGCAATAGAGGGTGCGGGTGGCATCTTCTACGGCCCCGGGCCTAGCGTTGCCTATTCCAAAGGCCGTATAGCGAGGAGAGTCCTCTTCTGGGAGCAGAGATGTTCTGCTTCACTCTGGGAGTCATCTCGGGGAATGAGACAGACAAAGAAGCTCCTAAATTACAAGATTACACACTTACAGGATATAATCAGAATGGATCGATCATCTCTGAAATCCGTCATTTGGTACTTGACAGGACATGGTCCCTTTAACTACCATCTATTCAAAATGGAGGAAACCCCATCAGAGAACTGCAGGTTCTGTAATCTGGAAAGAGAAACATCCGAACACTAGCTGTTTGAGTGCAGTGCGATCGCCCTAAGAAGAATTAAAACACTCAATGCTTACTCTGTTCAGTGGCCTATGGATGTGCATGACCTTGTGGTGTTTATCAAGGACCTGGACCTACATTTCACATAGATTGATTTCTCTACTCTTACACGGGGATGCACAATAGATCTTGCTGAGGATCAACCCCCATCATTAAATATTCCCGCCAAGGAATGGCATTTGGTCCGGACGGAATTCCCATTGACCTATTGAAGCATGCACCCGATAACATTATTTATGCCCTCCACAAAATCACTGAAATGGCTTTGATAAAAAATCAGCCTCCAACCGAGTGGCTCGACACCATTCAATTTCCGATTCTCAAGATTAACTTCAACTATCTTTATGTTATCTCGGCACCTACTTGACCACTACAAATTGAGTCGACCACTCACTAGCCGGAACCGATGTCGCCAAGCACTTGATGTCACTAAGCAGATACAAGCCTTTATAAAAATCCATAAAATGTCTCTAAAAACTGTAATCAATATGTTGAATTTATCAATTATTCCCATGGTAACCTATGGATCGAAGACCACCGACCTTACCTATACAAATCGACGGCGGTTAAGAAGATATGAACTGTTCTTCTTCCACCCTCAGAGAGCAGAATATTAGGATGATTCTGGATGGTAAAACAATAGCCAAACGAATCAAGATCGAGCGAATCACCAACTGGAGACATATGGTATACACCATCGCGGATCAACCCATACGTATACTCAAATTACAGTGCTGCTTCGAAAAAGCTGGAGTGATCCTACTTTACCTGCAGATCGCATAACGAATCGGAGCCTCTGCTGAAAAGGTTTACCTTCAGAGATCCTCTTCCTCTTTCAGAGATCTTCTTGAAGATGAAGTCTTGGAAGACACCCCAGTTACTTAGACCGGGAGAACTAGAAACTACAACATCTATCAACACCAGCCAAAGTGAAATAAAGGAATAATAAATATATAAATTTAAATAATTTAAATTAAATCTCCATCAATGGTATAAACTACCTTTTCCTCCAGACAACACATACTCGTACATCCATTTGTACAATTCAAACCGCTGGCTAATTCTCATTCCGCTTTGAGCGCATCGTAACCTCTGACTTTTTTCCAATTCAGCCTCCATTTTCGTTCGAGTACCGACGGGCCCTAGAGGGCGAAGCCTATTCAAGGCCCGCTATGGAGCCTGTCAGCCAAAAATTTAGATCCTGAGTTTGCTCAGCTAAATGCAGCACTAGATAGTTCATATTCATGTCACAATTCGATTAACGGTTCCGTACTAGAGTAATCAACCGGAGGGCCTTTTTTATCCAAGACCTATATACTTGTTAGAGTACAGCTTGAAGAACTCTAGAATTGGCATCTGATATCTCATCATATATTTCTTGTGTCATGTGAAATATTTTATTTAGTTTTTCAGTGATTATTTATATTATCAGTGTCACGTGTCGTTAGGTTAGTTAATTTACAAACAACACTAGAAAAGGGGTATGGTTGTAACACTTTATTTTAGTTTAAGTTAGGTGGGGGCAGCAGACCAATATTATGGATTTATGGAGACGGACCTCACTTACTTCTGCTGACATATGAATTAGTAAACATTATTATTATTTAATGTAGTTTGTGGTAGTTGGTTGATTAAATTGTGTATAGGGCAAGCAGCACTGCACTAGATCTGCCAGCATTTGTTGTTTACGTCTTTCATTGGATGAATGGATGCAGCTCCTTTGAAATTTCCAGGGCGACAGTTCATCTTTAATTTATGTTCTGATATTATTTTAAGGTTTCATTATTAAGTTGGCGAAAATAAAGATTATCGGAATTTATTCTGGAGCCAGATTGAATCTATGTTTAAAGTGATGTGGAAAGCAGTACGTTAGAATAAGTAACTATTTAATTTGGATTTTTAGAAGTATCTCCTGGAAGTCATTCCTGATTAACATATTAACTGATTCTGGAATGCTAATGATTGAAAAGCGGGTATCAAATTAATTAAAAAATGTGCTAAGGATATGCTAAACTACTAACTATTGACCACCAAAATGTCTGTAAACGGGTCGATCTCAATCATATCTTCCAATTTGGAATCAAAAATAAAAATTCTTTTTTATTTCAATAAAAAACGATTCAGCAGTAATACCGAATCCTAGTTGGTAATAATTGGAATTCAGACTAGTGGTGGACATCGTGCACGGGAAAACTCGGTTAAGTATCAGAACCTTTAATTTTTAAAACAATTAGGCGATTGCAATACGCTGGTTAACAATAGGTTAGACTCATTAAAAAAGGAATGTAGTGTGATCAGTGAACAGATGAATAAATAGACTCGCCAAATACGTTCAGCAAATAGATGCCAATTCAGACATATTTGGAATAATTGTTCGGCAAAAGGCGTCGAACATGAAATACACTGACCGGCACAGAAAATGGGCCACCCTAAAAAATTTTTCTTTTTATACGAATATCTTTTGAACCGCACTAGCTGGAAATATGTAACAAAAACCAAATTCAAGATCAGAAATTGTTTTTGCGATATTCAATCATTTTATTGTCGAGTTTCAATTTTGCTGTGTCAGTGTGTTAAATTTTTATTATGTCGCCAAAGTCAGAAAATGTAGCGGCAATCGTGGCATTGTTGGAAGATGGCAGAAGCCAACGCTACACCACTGATAAGTTCCGAATTTCCCGTAGTACCGTACGAAGTGATTCGTGTCGATTTTTCGATATAAAGTTGTATACTAGGCGATCAGGTACGTCAGACAAAGAGTAACAAACGTTCGAGATGACCATTTTGTAGCAGATCTTCATGCACGAAGGCCAGCTGCGGGTCCAGATATTCTACCACAACACAGGTTTGCTATAATTAGCCAGGGAAGATGAAAATTGAACTGAACCTGATTGGAGCCAAGTCTTACTTACCGATGAATCGAGATTTTGTTTTCGGTCTCCTGATAGGGTGAGCACGAGTATGGCGACGACCGGGGAACCGTTACGCTCCAGATACCTTTGGCAAAAGGGTTCGCGGCAGATCAGGGTATGGGCGGGAATTTCGATGGAAGCACCCACCGAGCTTGACCTGGTTCCAACCGGATCTATAACGGCCGTTCGCTATATTAGCGAAATATTGGAAGAATATATTGTTCCCATAGCACCATTTATAGGCAAGAATTTCGTACTAATTCACGATAATGTAAGATCTCATGTTGCCAGAGACGTGAATGAATACTTGGTAGAAGTAAATATTTCAACGGCAAGGAGTCCCGATTTGAATCCTATGGGTAGTCCTTGGTAGAAGAATTCGGTGTCGTATTCCAGCTCCGAAAACGATGGAACAACTCCAAAGCGCGCTTCGAGGAACGGGAAAATATCTCACAGGGCGATATCCAACAGATTGTAAGCAACGTCTAAGATTATTAAAGAGGAATGGACGTATATAAATATCAGGTATCGGTGAAACTCAAACGGATGCTACAAGGAGAAAGGCAACTATATAACTGACTAGTGTAAATAACAGCAACACTGAGCTTGAAGTTGAAGTATACATTTTACGCAAGGTAACAGCATTGTCACCAACACGACCGGATCAACAGGATACAAAATTCGGTGATCGAAATTCAACTATAGCAGATCCCAATTAAGCGGCACCAAGACCGAAAAACATATTTCTGTTTATTGGAGGAGAGCAAAATACGAAACGGGAGCACTGCAGTGGCTTCGATGGCAGAAGGGCTTAATGAGCCAAATATTTACAGAAGGCTGAGGACATTTTGGGAATTTGTGGAGGTCCCAAATCAACATAAATAAACAACTGAGGAGGAGAAATGGGAAGCTCTATTTCCCGCCTATACTAAGAATACTGTTAATGAGGGATTTGTGGTTAGAATAGCGTCTTCCGAGGCTATATAGCATGGAACGAAAATTGGCAAAAAATGTAGAGTAAAATTCGATTATACAAGATTCAGACGGTAACATATGGAACAGCTTTCTCCCCATTTCATACAACAAGGGTTTTAAAGGAAATAGCTAAGCTCAATCAAGATGTATTCCCAAATGTCACAATTGCCCTACACAAGGATATGTATGTCGACAATTTAATAACAGGAACGAATAATTTAAAGGAAGCAATCACTTTGAAGAAAGATGTCACGAAATTATTGGAGGCAGCAGGAATGCAACTCAGTAAATAGAGTTATAGTTCATCAAAAATCCTTAATACTATTCTGATCCATCAAAGAGCGTCAAGTTCCAAAGCGGCAGGAATGGATTGGGAGCCACAAGAAAATAGATTTCGTTTCATCATGCATATTGGCACCACGAAATCGATAACAAAACGACAGATGGTAACCAGCAGCTACCATCGGATGTAATAACTAAACCAAAATAGAAGCGTTACGAGACATTTGCTGGCTGCTAATACTAAGATTGCACCAAGCAAGCAAGTGTTAATTCCAAGAATAATCTTAGATTGGCCGTCGTCGCAACCAAGAAAGTGGTTCACCTTTGTGGAAAATAGAACCTCCCAAATCATTCAACAAATTAGTTGTAGAATTGGAGATACGTTCCACCGAAGGTAAATCCAGCCGATTGCGCTTCCCAAGAGATGACTGAACCGGAGTGCCTTGATAAAACGAAGTCGGATTGGCCAGTGCAGTCCAAGGAGTTTAGCACATATGAACAAGGATGGGTGGCCAAAGATAAGATAGAAGCAGCAATGGTTGATAATATTTGGCTAGAAGAGTTAAGTGAGTTTTATTCAGGTTATAATAAGTTGTTTTGGGTGAGAAGTTTACAACAAATGTTCAACTACGACCAGGGGAGAGGATCCCCGGCTGGTTAGGCAAAGAAGAGTTAAGCGTAATATCCTTATGAAATACATGCGATATCTTTACACAAATACTGCTCTGTTGCAGTGACGAGATGCTGGGGTGGGGCGAATTATGGCAAAATGGTATCATAGCTCCCTCGCGATATCGGATTACAGCAGGTAAAGCTCGTACCCAATAGTCTCTCTCATGACACATAATTGCTGCTGTAAGTGCTCGATCACATCTGTCGATCAATTCCAACTCGGAAACACAACCGTTTTGAAAACTGTAACGCATTCAGGAAATGGTTTAATTCCATCTGGATTGACTTCATGCTCCAGACCATTAATTCGTGTCTTTGCGAAATGGCATTTCTTCGTATTGATCACTAGCCCGGCATATTTTAAGAGCTCATCCATTGTTTTGGATGCCACTTGTCTAGATAGACGAAGCAGAAGTTTAGGTTCTGGAGGATTCGGTGCATGAAGCGCTGCAAAGTATTACAAGTAAATTCATATAAACCGAAAGTCGTAGAGATTGCCGTTTTCGCAGTATCGCCACTTGCCACTTGCCACTTGTACTATTTTTGACTATAATTGGCCCACCAAATGTATGCTTAAATGTATGTGACTGTGACATTAAATTTATTTAGTATCTTTGTAGCAACACTCAAACAGGCTAAAAAACCAAATCAAATTTCGAGAAGCTCACAAATTTAAATTTCCGGCTTCTAGAAGGGTTTCCTGTAAATAATTATTCCGGTCTAACGATTTTACTAAGAACTGCAGATAAGGTCGTTTTTGGCAGCGGCTTGAGGCCGAATTATCAATGTGGAATTTATTAATGGCCGGATGTTTCAGCCTAATTACCGCATGACTATTCTTGCAGAATTAACAGCTAAGTCCCCAAATATTGATTAATCAGAAGCAATAACTAGCAAACTTGGATGAGGTATTATCCTAAGATATTGTCTAGTTTAAGACGCGGAATAAACAATCGACTTCAAGCAGTGATATTTAAATTTTGGCTTCATCTGTCCAAACTGGACCCTCAAACTGCCAAGGATGATGTTTTAGCTCAGGATAATAAGGGTTTGGGAATCAGTTTTTATACCATGTTGGTAAATTGATCGCCACTTTTTTTTTAATTAGGGGACACACGAAGATCTTAAGGACATGGCTTTAAGTTCGTAAACCTGGCCAATTGGCGTTTAAATTCGACCATTTAAGAATCAGAACCCAACTATAGACATCAAGACTTTCAGGATATGAGTGACGTTGCGTTAAATAAGAGGATGGATGATCCGACCCATTTTCTCAAGACGATAGTTATTTGTGCAACTTCACTTACAAAAAATATCAATTCTGAAGAAAATTGTCCATCAGATTACGTGGTAGCGAGTAAGGTTATAACGTGTCATCCGGTATACGACTTTTTCTGGTATTTATTGACTTTTTCAAATCTGTATCTATTCAATATACGTCTTGATGAACAACTCATGATCATGTCACGGGTGATTGCAAGCTTCCTGATATTAGTTGGTTTGACGTGGATGGAGTTTTCACACCCAGTTCAAATGATCAAAAAGCATACTTTACTTACTTTGGTATAGTATATCAACAAAGCGGTTGAACTGGATTAGCAAATAGTCAAGGAAAATTTTTGGATTTGGTGTTTTCATCTGATGTTATGAGTTGAGCGTCTACCATACCATTGACAATTCTTTTTATTTGGATTTTAGGCGCCTGCTGGCTACATTTCTTTAAATTAATTTCTGGTCAACTCTGATTGGAAGTTCCTCAGGCGTGGAAAAAATTGTATTAAGCGGATTTATTGTTCAACGAACTACTCAAGATTGTTGTTAAAATGTCCCTTTAATTAAAAATAAACTCCGGTTTCGTGAACCATGGTACAATATTAAACTGTTCCGCCTGGAAAAACGGTTACAAAGTGCTGAGTGTTATTCTAGATTCGACGCAGCTCGAAATGAATTTAAAATTTAAAATTGGTTCCTATAAATTCTGGAATTTTCTAAATGGTCAAAGAAAAGTAGTTGGATTACCTTCACCGATGATTTACAATAATTCATTGGCGAGACATCCCTCTGATATCTGCAATCTGTTCGTCAAATATTTTGAGTCCGTTTATGAACGTTCCGGCGGTTTTTTATTGCTTGTCTCTTCTTCATCTAAAAAAGAGGTGCTGGTGAATGTTTAACTCTTCCGCTGACTCACACTTTTAATGAAGGCTTTCAGATATCGAGTAACGGTTTTTCTTCCTTCGTACCCAAGCATACACAAAATTTTTTATTTTGCCTGCACAACATGGATGTTATCCGGGAAGGTATAAAGCTATTTATCTGGCTCTGTTCTATGGACTTTGTACAACAGGATTGAGGACCGGCAACAAGTGGATATAGTTTACACTGACTTTTCAGAATCTTTTAAAAAATTGATCAGGCGATTCTTATCTATAAGCACTAGAGAAAAGAAATTGTGAGTTCATATAGAAATATACAAAATCCCAATTATTTTCCGTCTTACAGGGTATACATTGTAGTCTATCGAATAATTTTAAACCAACTGTATTTTATAAAAATGTGTACAACAAATATCCCGCCGTTTATTTACAATAAACGCAGCAATGGGTCTGATAAAGCAGTCATCAACTTTTGTCAAATCTAGAGCAAGTGCTAAAACTGTAATGTAATTAAAATTTCCATCGCAAAAACTATTTCTTAATTGTAGGCAGACACGACACAGGCTCTGATAAGCCACACACAAAATTCCCCAAAGTGGTGCGATTTAAATAACAACAAAACATCAATCAGTCAAAACTGAAAATAAATTCTGTGTTTTATACAAATACCCGATATGGTTTATCAATCAAATTTGCCTATTCATTGCTGTAAATCAAAACATTTGTTCCATTGTTACATACATTGATAAACCATATACTCGACCTTTTATAATAAGCCCAAAATAAATTTAGTTTGATTGATCGTGCATGTACGATTATTTTCAGCTTATCAGCAAAGTTTGTTTTGTGAAGTACGACCAAGTGGTATCTAATCACCATAAAATATAAGCATTTCTAATTAAGCAAATTTGTTCTACTATAAATACCCTGGCGAGAGTAAAATTCGCCGACACATTGGTTTTGATACTGTGAACCTCACAATATGGGACTAAAAATTGTTATTTTACTATCGCTGATCGCGTTATCAGTGGCATCCACATACGATGGGTAAGTTTTTCATAAATAATTATTTCAATAAAATACTAAACACATTTTTTTTTTTTCAGGTACAAAGTCTTCCTCGTAACACCACAAACCTATGAACAAATTGATGCATTGCATGAACTTGAAACTGAATTGAATTTGGATATCTGGGAAGATTTGATCCGCATTGAAACAAAACGGCCGTACCGTATTATGGTGGAACCAGAAAATTTGATCGCATTCGAAGCTGAATTAGCTAAACATGAAATTCCGAATTCAATTTTAATTGATAATGTCGACGAGATGGTTGAAAATGAGAGATCTAGAAATATTCGGGCTAAATCAATGGGCCGCGCTTCTTTGGACTTTACACATTTCTGGGATTATCCTGAAATTGTCGCCTATTTGGAACGTATCGCCGCTGAATATCCACAAACTGTAAAATTGGAAATTTTGGGATCATCATACGAAGGAAACAACGTTTATGCCGTACAAATTTCACAAGCTGGTTCTGTTAATGATTCACGTCCAGTGGTCGTTATTGAGGGTACATTACATGCACGTGAATGGATTGGTACCATGGTTTCAATGCATTTAATAAGTGAATTGGTTGAAAATAGTGCCGCCAATGGTGAATTCTTAAACGGAATTGATTGGGTTATTCTACCAGTTGTAAATGTTGATGGTTTCAAATTTTCATTCAGCGGTGATCGTCTATGGCGTAAAACAAGATCAGCAATTGCTGGATCAACCTGTTTGGGAGTCGATCCAAATCGTAACTTCAAATATCAATGGGAAGTTAAGTCTGGAACATCAACAAATGTGAGTATAAAGCAATGAATAGCCAAAAAAATTTATGTCGTCTAATAATGTTTTGTATTGTAATTTTATTTATAGCCATGTTCTTTAACCTGGCCCGGACATGACGCTGAAAGTGAAGTAGAAGTCCGTTATTTAAGCCGTGTATTGGATCGTTATCAAAACGTTAAACTTTTCTTGTCTATTCATTCATACGGAAATTATTTATTGTATCCATGGAGTTACGCTAGATTGTCCGTCAGCAATTTTGAAGAGCACCAAGCAGTCGGTGTCCGTGTAAGAGCCGCTATTAACGCTGTTGCTGGAAATTACTATACATTAGGTCCGTCCGGTTCAACATTGTACTTGGCATCAGGAATTAGTACTGATTATGCAGCAGGTATTGCAAATGTCCCAATTGGATTCACTATTGAATTACCAGGTGGTGGCCCAAATGGGTTTGACATTCCACCAGCACGAATTGTACCTGTCATTGAAGAGACATTCCCAGGTCTCCGTGTATTCGCACAATTTACTCGTGAAAATTATGTGAATTAATTTGCACAAATAAATTTGTACATTTTAGGTATGAACCAAAAACCAAAAAATCTTTTATTAATTATTTTGTAAAGTGAAAGTGTTTTGTAAAGAGAGATAATCACACCTGAATGTTACATAAGATAATATTAATTCATCTCAAAATACAATTTGACACTTATTTATGTATGTATGTATGTTTATTGTGCCGCTGCTATATAAAAATCGAAAACTATGAAATTTACTTTGGTTTTGAAAAGATGCAAAAAATCTAAAATCGAGAGCAAAATGCTACTCTTTACTTCTTTTCCTCGTGTTGTCGCTTATATGCTAATATCGAAATGTATGTGACATAATCTAATTTTGCAAAAATTTTCTCACGACTTTTTGGAATTTATTCATTAAAAAAAAATCTGAATTTTATTTGCTTTTTAATCAAATTACACCTACGTAGGCAGGTTCTGTTGAGGAGATAAATGTTTTAAGTAACAATAAAAATTTTATAGATTTAAGAAATTAGAGTGAAGTTTTAAAGTATTTTTTGGTTAGGCATATATGTCATATGTGCGTTCTAGGGTGATACACAAACACCAATAAAAATTGTTTTTTTTGTGTTGGCGGATTTCTATTCAGAATACCCCTAATAAAAAATAAATAGAGTTAACCTCTTTATTTAAATGTTTTGCTAATTTTAATTACTCATAACTGTTTATTACATTTTAGAGTGACATATGCCTTTGATTTATAAATGGTATAATAGAAAATTGTATAATCTACGTTCTGCTCATCACACGTAATCAGATTAAAATTAATTGCCAGAATAAAATATGCCACACAGATGGCTCTTAATTTTTGCAAAACTTGTTTATTCGGTTACTTAATTACCCCAAAGCAGATAAGGGAATTTCGCTTTTGGGAAAGCAGTATGTGCGAAACAGATGGGGCACTCTTTTAAGTACGAACTACCAATCGTTCATTGGTCTTTGAGAACGAATTGATTTATTGACATTTATTTGAAATATATTCTCCTACATTCATAAATTATTATTACGCTGCCCGAATTGTGTAATAATTTGTTGAAGTATTTCCCCTTCTGTCATATTGTTGTTTGATTTTAATGATAATAATATTTGTTATAGCGTGGGGGGCGTAGTATAACCATATAAATATTCCTGAATGGAGGAATTCAATTATTGTATCCCCTGATGCTGGCAATGCTAAAAGAGTAAGTTGCTGGAGTTTGCTTTAATTCACAAGGTAAAGAAAAAGGCGGATAAAGTTGCATCGATCGTGTTAGTCGGCTATGTAAAAGAGAAAATTGCCATTTTGGTAGGCGATATGGCTGATACGAGAGTGTAAGCGATCCTAACGCATATGGTATCGTTGGTGGGCCAGTAATATCGCGCATAAACGATGCTTGTTTCGAAGCTGTGGTAGTAACAAACACAATACCACAAGATGGCCATAAGAGTAGCTGCCCTAAAATACAGTGGAAGTCTTTTTGGGAGAGGCAACATTATTTCTCTTGGGATGGAGCGAATTGCAGCCAATATTGAACGATTGATCCTCTCGGATTGGTTCGATTGCGGCGAGTACACCGCAGTTTTCGAGCTAATTACACCATTTTCTTTGAGGAATTCACGATACTCTACACTTTTGAATTGTACACCGTTGTCTGAATGGACAGTTTCGGGAACTTCAAAAACTGTAAATACATGGTTATTTAAAAAATCAATAATTTGCCGCGAGGTAATTTAGTTAGATGGTCAAGAACAATAAGAATCATCGTGTTTCCTTGAGTGGACCTAGGATAAGGCCCAAGCAGATCAACATAAATTCTTTGCCATGGTCTTTCTACATGAAACATTTTCCCCATTGGCGGTTTCATTAATTGATTTGGGCTCTTAGTTACCTTACAAATCTCACATTTAGCAATGTATCCCTTAACATGCTGCGTCATTCTAGGCCACAAGTATAACATGCGGAGTCTATGAAGGGTTTTAGCAATACCTCCGTGTGATGCTAATGGGTGATCATGTTCAGATTGAATAAGGCTATGTTGCATACCGGTTGGTACCCAAAGCTTCCATACTGAGACATCCGTCAATTCATCCTTTCTCTTTGGCTCAAGTCTGATGAATAGACGATCATCACGTATGCGGAACGCGGGATATTTTCCAGGATCATTCTTTACATTATTTAACAGCTCTTTATAAACTGGCTCATTAAATTCTGGGGCGTCCAAATTCACCTCTGAAATGAATTTTCCTACACTTGAAATAAATTCCTCACTAGTATCACAATACGCTCGTGATAGAGCATCTGGTACAGTACTGAATTTTCCGCTTTCGTGTTTTATATGGAATGTGTAGCCTTGAAGCTTGAGACTCCACCTGGCAAGTCTACCGCTCAAATCTCTCTGTCCCATGAGCCATTTAAGACTGGCGTGATCAGTTATAAGTGTGAACTCATGACCCTCCACATAAGCTTTAAATTTTTTTACCGCAAGGATTGCAGCTAAACATTCCAGCTCGGTTACAAAATAATTCTTCTGGGCTTTATTTAGTTTTCGCAACATGACCGCTATTGGGCGTTCACATCCATCTGCATCTTCTTGTTAGAGTACTGCTCCCACGCTCTCGGTACTAGCATCACACTGTATGAAAAAGGGCTTTTCATACGACGGGTTTATCAATACCGGTGATGTAGTCAATAAAATTTTAAGATGTTTGAAGGCTTCTTGAGCACCTGGCGTCCACTGAAATTTCCCCTTTTTTAGGCAGTCTGTAATGGGTGCAGTCACTGTAGCGTAGTTAGTAATAAATCTTCGATACCAGCCAGCCATACCAAGGAAACGTCTAGTTTGCTTGACGTTTTCTGGTACCGGAAAGTTTATTATTGCGTCAATTTTCTGTGTGTCAGGTTTTAGTCCGTGCTCTCCCACCAAGTATCCTAAATATCGTATCTCTCTCATTAGAAACTTGCTTTTTTCCAAGTTTATTGTCAGTCCCGCCGTCCGTAACAAGTCTGCGACCGACTCTAACAATATAAAGTGATCTCCCAATGTGCCGGTGATGATTAATAAGTCATCCAGATATACGAAAACCATATCATGGAGCTCATGCGGAATTACCTTATGCATCAACCGACACATTGATTGGGCTGCATTACACAGCCCAAATGGCATCACTCTAAATTGATAGAGCGGTCGCCCTGGTACAGTAAATGCTGTCTTGTCTCTGGAAGATTCCGCAAGCGGAATCTGCCAGAATGCGTCCTTCAAGTCTAGTCCCGTAATGTATTTAGTCTCAGCAAGGCGTCCAATTAGTCCGTCGATGTGAGGGAGAGGATACGCGTCTTTATCGGTTACAGAGTTCAGTTTTTTGGCGTCCAAGCAAATTCGAGTCTCGCCATTTGATTTTTTTACTATTGTTACCGGTGAACTCCAGGCACTTCTGCTAACCTCAATTACCGCCAAATTGAGCATCCTATCAATTTCCTCATTGAGACATTTTTGGTCCGCGGGCGAGACAGGATAATACTTTTGTTTTATTGGCTTCCAGTCTTTGATGATACTTATCTCGGGTTCGTATAGAGTGGTCTTGCCTAACCCATTCTTTGCAAATGATGGAAACATATCAATTATTCGTTCTAGTTTAATTTTATCATCCACGTTTAAATGATGTGGGTTGTCGTCTGTCTATTGGTTTCAGCGTTGACTCGAAAATTTGACTGATGTTCAGGTTAGGAGTTATATTAAAACGTTCCCAAAAACCTATTCCAAGGTACAATGGAGACTGTAAACTTGGAACGATACTAATTTTCATCATCTCAGTTTTATTTTCGAATGTAATTGGCAACCACACGAAGCCTTAAATTCGGTTACACGTTCCGTCAGCAGTTTTTATGAACGAATATAATTTATTGAATTCAATTTTTTCACTTGCAAGGAATTCTAAGGCAACCTTTACCTAAGACACTCACTGAGGCTCCACTATCCAAAAGCCCATACATACTTTTCTTACCAATTGTGACCTGTGCGTAAGGACGCGGGCCATTTTTATAAAGTCTGTCCACTATTGAGGAAATGCATTTCTTTATAAAAGATCGCTTCTGATAGAAATATTTAATGGCACGAATTTTTCTTTTCTTAGACTTTGTTGGTGTTGGAATTAGGTCAGGTTTGTGAGTTTGAGATAAGATATGATTTATCGGCGTTAATCATTCTGAGAACTCGAGGGATTGGATATATGGTTTTGATTCAATCCCGAGCGTGATGCCCTCAGAATACTCACACTCGGCTGTATGTTTCCCTGATTAAATTTTGAGCAATTCCTACAGGATGGTTTACGCACGTTTGCAGCTCCACAACCAAAACAGAATACATTTTGGAATTTTTCGATA
Source organism: Tipula vernalis (assembly GCA_958295665.1). Classification (NCBI taxonomy): domain Eukaryota; kingdom Metazoa; phylum Arthropoda; class Insecta; order Diptera; family Tipulidae; genus Tipula; species Tipula vernalis. The sequence goes on along the minus strand of OY282560.1, from coordinate 146,575,118 downwards.
CAGTCCTGATATCTATGGCCGATTTCTCTACAGTTCCAGCAGGTCAGGTTTATTAGGCGATCACCAGTGAAGCTTGTATTTTCACCTGTTTTTTGAATTGCCTCAAGATTATTTGCCGTATTCAGATTAGTTGGAAGGTAATAAGAGTTTTCGTTTACCAGAGTATCTGGTTCGTTTAGACTGACTTGTTCCATCGTATTGCTAATCTCATTTACTGAAGGTCGTCGTCGGAGAGAAGAATCAGAAAAACGTCTTAGGTCATAACCGGTTTCATCCCATATCCTTTCATATCTCTGGCATAGGATTCTTAATTCTTCGACAGAATTGAGATTTTGTTGGTATGGCAAAGTTGCACTCTTTAGTGCTGGATGCATATTTTTGGCATAATCTAATTATAAGTTTAATTTCTGCATACTTAACGCAAAATCGGAGAAATTTTCCCTCGCCTGCCGTTTACGGAGCATCTGTTCACGGATTTCCTCTTCATAATCAAAGGAGCTAAAATATGCAAGCATTGTTGACCTCATAAAAAACTTCCGGTTTTAAATCCATAAATTTCCAGTTTGAAATTAAACAGATACAATTTTAATTGAGTTACAATTCGTAGCACGAAATGCATGGAATTAAACAGCACAAATTGTTGTATAGTGTTACGTGGGAGTGTAAAAAATGTGAGTGTAAATTTGGTGTTCTAAACTAAACATAATTTTAATTGCAATCAGGCAAGAATTGAGATGTAATACGAGATTTGATCTCAAAGAACCAACAAAATTTCCTTGGAATTTAGTTTAGAAATTTGTATCGAAAATTTTGAGTGAAATTTGAATTAGGAATTTAAATTTAAAAAAATGGTTTTGGCATTCCAAACCAAATAAAATCTTTGGTGAATATAGGAATTGAGTTACAAACAACTCGAATTTTGATTTCACAAAATTTTGATACAAATTTAAGTTTACATTCCACAATAGATTTACTGAGTGTATTTTCAATTAGAAAACAAAAAAATGAGAGCAAATTAGGTGGAGCAAAGAATAGATATGTCAAGGGAAAACTAGACTGAATTAGAGTGAAAGAGAAAATGGTTTTTATGGATTACAATTCCATCTAGATTTGAATCAACTTTCAATGACATTTTAATCCGAAATTGAGTTAAACTTCCAGACTGTACTTGAATGTTAATTGTAATTTTGATCACGCTCATTGAATTAAATTAAAATGAAAACTTGAGTGAAATTTAAAGTTTTAATAAATACTTAGGTATTCTACTAATTGATTATTGTAATTTTCCTTTTAATATGTGGATGGTATTCACTCTAGTAACTTAGTTTAAAATCAAAATGGGTTCGAAAAAAACTAAGATTTTTAATCAGAAGTTTAGTTCTAAGCAGTTTTCGAAGTTGAACAAAATGATAAATGGAATTTGAAACATAAATCTAATCTAAATTGGCCAACGGCATTCGGCAGAGAGGAAGGAAATGGATTTAGAGAACGAAGTGGAAAATTAGCTTGAACCCTAAACTAGATATAATGAATTTAAGTGGAATTTTAAATATAAATTGTTAAATTCTAAACACGATTTCGACAAATTTGGTAGTTCAACTAGAAAATCAGGAATCGATTAAACCGTAATTGAATAAAATCTTAAGTAGGAATTTACATTAGAAATAGAGTTTAACTGACTGCCTTTAACAACAGTTTGAGTGAATTTTAAAAATGTAGTTAATTATTCGAGCAAAATTTTTTATTTGCAACGGGGTAAAACAAGATTTGAACAAAGTTTGGACTAAAAATTCAATTTCAATCCAATCGAGAGTTTGAGTTTTACAAATATTTAAATAATGAGCTTGAATTCCAAATTTAATTAACGAAAAATTATGGTTGCAATTAAGCTAGAAATTTTGTTATATTTTGTTTACAAATTAAGTAAAAACTCCCACCTAGATTTGTCTAAATATGCTTGATTAGAAATTTGGGATACAGCTTCAGTTATAGTTCCAAGTGCATTTAAGAAATTTATTGAGCATTTATTTGAGTGTTATTAGACATGCTGAGTTAAAGTCGAATTTAATACTCTAGTTTGGATCAAAATGTTTGTTAAATTTGTATCAGAATTTTGAGCAGAAATCTCGTTCGAACCGAACGCGAACCCGAACCTCGAACCCGCTCCGGTTCAAAGATTTTTAGTCGTTTGTTTGAACCAGAACCTGGGGTGCTATTCTTGAACCATTACGAAAATTTTCGTTAGTGTGAAAGTATTACGAAAACTAGGATTTTTGTATTACTTTTACACTAATTCGCAATACGAAAATTTTCGTAATGGTTCAAGAATAGCAACCCTGAACCCGAACCCAACCGAGTTTCGAGTTGACAAAAAAATCGCATGTCATATATATTATTTATTATAATCCAACAATCTAGACAGCTGGGCTAACTTTGAACTAAACGTATAACAGGAGTTTACTGTTTATGAATCCTTTTCACGGGTCCACAAGGAGAAAAATATTATGGAATATAATAGTGGGAAAACAATAAAAGTAAAATTCCACTTTTATACGAAGCTGCTTTAAAGTTTATTTTAGCAGCACAAAGGGTACACCTTCAAGAAGAATCATTCAGAGATATCCTATTCGTCAAACTAAACGAAATGTTTTAATGAAATAAATAAATATCGTCACCTCAGTATTTAAGTGATACAAACGCATTTTTGTAATTTTGGAGTTGGAACTGCCATTTTACGTAAAAATGTAGACTGGAACGTCAAATCAGTTTTCAACGTAGTTATTATAACACTTCGTCAGTCTAGTATTTAAGTAACACAAATGAATTTTAGTCAATTTGCAGTAAGGACTAAGGACCGTCACATTACATAATGGCAAACCTAACTTCAAAATGATCAGAATGCGTTTGTAACACTTAAATACTGAGGTGACGATAGATTTATTTTATATACCTGTAAAGTTATATTTTTTTATTAACCCGAAGCGGAACCCGAACCCAATTATTTTCTTGCTTTGAACCTGAACCGAAACCAAAATCGGCAAAATTCTGAGAAAAAGTTGTTTTTGAATTTCAAAATTTTGGTTGGAATTAGATAGAAATTTTGTGATATTTTTATAATACAAGTAGGCTAAGTTCCAAGCTCGATTGGACAAAATTAAAATAGGAATTGAGTTATAATTTTGAGTGAAATTTAAAATTCACAATTTACAGTACAATTTCAGCTTTCATTTTAAAATGATTCGAGAAGTGTAAATTTGATTTGACTTTGAAGACTCGAAAAATTGACTTTGTATTAACATTTGATTAGAGCAGAAATATGAGCGTAATTTAGTTTTTCTTAGTTTAAATCTTGCTTCAATAGCGTGAATCGTTTAATCTGAACCGTTATGATGTTCTTTTGAAGTAAGTATCGCTTACCAGTTCAAATTTTTAAGTGAATGGATGTGGAACCATTTTTGGACTACCTTTCGAGCACTTTGTAGCTCAGGAGAGTTAGTTTATCAAACTTTATAGCCAAAAACTTGATACTTTTTTGTTACTGAGTAAATTGAAATGCTCTTAAGATAAGGACTAGTTTTGGTTTTCTTTTCAAAATTTGAACACATATTTTTCATTTTAATCACACATTTTACCACATATTTTGCAATTTTAGTTACATGTTTTAGGAAAATATTTTTGATTGTGTAGAACCTAAAAATCCTAAGCCTAACCATAACTTTCGTCTTCCTTTCCCACGTTCTTCAAACAGTCGCGTACGCAGTGTCACTTTTCGTCCATTAATACACACAAAACTCTTTTCAAAAATTCATCTTTCAAATCATTAACGCTCAAATGTGACATGTTAATCAAAATGTTCTCAATTATTCGTTTTTTTTTTTTTTTTTGTTGGATAAATTCGTCTTAAAATAAAAAATAATAATCATCTTAAATTTCGTCTTAATTCGTATTTGGGGTACAAATATTACATTTGTACGACACAAAATATAATCGTCTGTTCTTCAATGTCCATCAAATATTTAATAGAGGCTCTCCAATAGACTACCGCAAGTACTTATAATGACTTATAAGTTTAGAATCACTATAGTTGATCTAGCAAAGACTTGCGCCATACGTGCTTATAAGTACTTGGGGTAGTCGTTGTTGTTGATGAAACAAAGATCCAAGGCCATACACTAGAAACTAAATCACAGTCAAAATAGCAGGTTTCTTGCCCTTTTAATCAGAAGACGGTTTCATCGGCCGATAACCATGGCGATCGCCCAAAAGGGTACGCTAGAGCAAGGATGATGAATCAGGTTTTCAAAAAAAACGAATAATGATTAAATTTAAGTTTGAAGCCATTAATTCATAAATCCGAAATATAAAAATTTGTCGTAATGTTCCAGATTCAGCCACAATCACTTCCGTTTTTTTTTTTTTAACAAATATACCCGTCTCCAGTTGTAGTTTTGGCAAATCGTACTACGTAAAGGGCATTAAAGATGCTGTAATGCAAAACGCGGAGCAGCTACAAGAAGTCCTCACAAATAAGATAAAGTCTAAAATTAAAACTTAGGATCGTTTCTCTTTAACGTTAGATCAGTGGACAAAAACGTAACCATTGTTATACATACGTATATGCCTTAACATCGTCTCTAAGCATAATGTCTTTGAATTAATGATACGAATTGAAGCAGCGATCTCAGCAAGGAAAGCTATTGAAATGTAAATCATAAACTACAAAAATATGATGTTGCTATGAATGTGATCTTCAACTTTGCCACTCATGTGATATTCGCTTGGATGTTTTAGATGTTCTATACAAAAATGTATTTCCGAAAACGAATTTAGCAGCTGAAAACTAAAACCAATAAACTGTTGAAAATTCAGATGAAGAATACGCTATCATTAAAATTATCGACTTAGATGTACATAGATAGCTGTGCTCAACAGATTTTATGAAATGAAAATGCTTATTGAAAAAGTTTCGACGGACTTAGTAATTCAAGATATGTATGTTTACCAGTGACAATGAGCTAGTTTTGATTTGAGCCCTAGAAACAAATGAACTGAGTTCTTTGGCGTTATGTAGAAAAGACTGCAATTTGTTTGGCTTGAAATTTTAATACACAAATGAAAGGAACAATTCAATTTAAGTGATCCAGGAAACTCTTCTATAACTCTTTAATTAAAACAATTAACGAAGAAGAAATATAAATTTACCGGAATTACTTGCGTATTTGGAAGATCTGATCTTGTATCTTAAGTTTTTATCTGAAGCAAACTTAATTTTCAAGCAACCAAGATAGAAAGAACTGGTAAATACCGCTTAGATGTATCGGATCGATTAATGTTTAATGTTCAACGTACTATATGATGTAGAAGACTTCATCGGTTTAAAAATGAACAATCGTCAATCGTTTCACCAATCTAAACAGCATTTTAGAATCCCATTTCCATTGTACCTGTCGAGTTTCATCTTCCTCCGGAAGGAATAGAATTCTGACAATGTGCCCTTGAAAAGAAGAAATTGGATAACTTTTTAATAGCACGACATTCATTTTATTTTTAAAAGTTTTAAATTTGTAAATAAAATGTAATAAATAAATAAATTTGACTTAAATAAATTCATTCAATCAAGTTGTAACATCAAGTTCAACAACGCACTAAGAAGAAAACATCGATCTACTTTCAAAAACCTTTAACAATTATGATGATTAATGGATTAATAAACACGTTTAGAATGTGTAGTAAATGTTTTGTGTCTTAACCTTTCAGGTTTACCGGTTAATTATGTGGATATTTTTTCATTAGATGAAGTTACACATAATGTTGTACGAATAAGGGAATCGACGGATACAATTGTTGTACTTTATCTGTACTTTGTTTCAATGAGAGGAAGCTTTGAAACTTCATCTGCCAAATGTGAATGACAATATTGAATTTCGTGCCAAAAAAGAGCATTTTCAGGAAGTTTTCACTAATTATTTCATTATGAAGAAAAGTGCTTCTGAATGTTATCGAAATTCTTCGGGAAGCTTATGGTGAACATATATAATCTCAAGACACTTGCGAACGCTGGTTTAAGCGCTTCAAAAGTGGTGATTTTCAAGTGAAAGACATAGAACGTCCAGGTCAACTGGAAAAGTTTGGAAACCTACAATCGCAAGCATTCTTGGATGAAGATGCGTGTAAACGTTGCTCAGCAAACAATAATCAATAAATTAATATTACGTACTTATTATAGCAGGTCCCAACATAGGCGATTAGTAAATTAAGGACACAGAGATTTGGACCAAGAAATGGAATTCTACAACACATATCTTTTGAAGTCGCCGATAAGGAAGGAACAAAATGCAATCATACTTATAAATGACATCGCCAACTGAATGAGGTGCTAGCTAGAGATTTATTTAGGCTGGATGAAAACTGTGGGTCTTTATGGCTACTATAGACAAACAAAAGAAAAATTAAGACCGTGAACTAATTGAAACGCTTAGTAAAGGTGATAACCGACGTTTAAACTTTTCAGTTAAATGAGGAAAATGTGAGAATTAATTGATGTGATTGAAAGAGTGTTGCTCGAAGATTTATTAAAAATAGAGTTGCAATTCTAGTTGTGTTAACACTTCCCTCTTACAAGATCCGCATCCCGTGGATCAAAACTTCAGGCTAATTGGTTGGACTTCTTCTTGACATGGTTTTGGAACTGACCATTTTTTGCGTTTTGTTGGAAGGATGAGTATTATGATGAAAATTATGGATATTATACCGAAGTCTTCTAAGGCTGATTCCTTATGTTTTGTGAATAATTTTTGTAGTTGATCTACATTATTTAGGTGCAGGTTATGAAGGTATCCTGAGTCGATTTTTACACCTTTATCTGTTATATTAGGTTGTAGTACTATTGGTAGTACTTATGATTTCCTAATATCTCTGCTGGTGAAAGTTGTATTGTTTGCCTTAATTCTTTCACTGTCGTATTATATTAGAAAGCTTCCCTCCAGGTGTTTATTCGTGTTGTTGAAAAATATGTATCCTTTAATGTTACTCAGAAAAATCGTATTGTCGTTTAGGGTGTCGATTATCTTACATTGGGCATCTAATCCCCTTATGACCTGCTTGATGCAGTGGTCGGCTTTTAATTCTTCAAAACTGTTTATCTCGCAAAGTATGTTTTCACGAAAAAGTTTGCATTTTCGAATGATCCCGAACAATTCGTCTCGGTTTACTAGAAGTTCGTTGTATTCCAAATATATTTGTTTGTTGCATCAATCGTTGATCCTACTATGACGTGACTGTATTCCCGTTTACTTGTTTTTGGTATTGATATAACTTATATTATTGTTTAATCTTTAGCGTTCTGCGATTGATTACGGTTAGTCGGTTGAATAAGATTTGTTGACCTTTTTCATCCGAGTCTTCGTGTAAATAAATGATCAACAATTTTGTTGTATTCGTTGAGAATCTGCTGTGCTGTGGTCATTAAGACATTGTTGATATTATATTGTTGATTGTTGTTATCAATGATTTGATTTTGACTTTTGATTATTTGATCGCAGTCTGTGGCGTCTGGGATCGTATTTTTTGACCTTTGAGTTCTGATATTAGCTGCTTGGTTTGGTTTGTTTGATGAATTAGTTGAGTTCGAAGACTGCTGTTTGGGTCAATGTTGTCAAATGAAGTTCTAATTTTGGTTGAGTATTTCTTCATAGTCGGTCAAGCTGATGACATGGATTAATTTGAAATTTCCATTGATGATTCGTCCATTGCCTTGTTTAAGAGAACCAAATGTATGGAGTTGTTGTAGCGATCTACTGCGATATTAACTAGTTCCTTTATGGTTAATTCCTTATATTCTACTTGAAGGCATCTTATTATCTCAATGATATGTAGTAGAATGTACTCTCTCAAAGGCTCCATGTACTTTACTTCGTTGAGGTCGTGTTAAGTATTTTCCTATCCCCAAGTTTTTCAGGTAGTCCATTATGATGGGACTTACGAAACTCCCCACATTATCCATTACTAATAATCTGGGCATTGTGAAGTAGTGCAATATTTTGATTATTTTGTCTCTGATGTGTAGAACGGATTTGTTGTTGATGTGGAAACACTTGGTAAATTTAGAGAATTTATCCACGCATGAGATGAATTTTTCATTTTTTATCTCGATTATAGAGTATTTCTGTTGGATATGTTGGAACTGGCGTGTATGTCATATTTATTTGTGTTACAGATGCTGCAGGTTTTGGTATATATTTTTATTAGGCTTGACCGATTCGTGGAAAATAGTACCGTTCTAGGATTTGTTCCTTGTTCTCAACGTGATTTCTGTGTGCTCGATTATGCTCCTCTGTTATAATTTTGAATTTATTTTCCACATTGCTGATGTCTTGGACCACTCTTTGACCCCGGGAACTGTTCTTTGAAAACGTCTTGTAACATTTGGTTGTGTTTTTCGGGTATTTTTATTCCATTGATGATGGTTGGATGGAGATTATCCCTTAGGATTTTTGTTAGTGTCTTTATATACATATTTCCGGTAGGCTGCCCAAATGATTGCTAGCATCTCTCGCACAATGCCCAAATGATTGCTAGCATCTCTTTTTCGTTAACAGCGTTGTTTTCTCAGTATTGATTAACGATCTGGATATATATGTGATTAGTCTGTCTTTTTCAATGTCACCCTGTGATAATACAGCATCAATTGCATAATCAGAGGCGTCGGTAGTAAGTATAAAAGGTTTATCGAAGTCTGGAAAGATAAGTATTTCAGTAGATGGTAATACCTCTTTGATCTGACGGAATGCTTGGAGTTCCTTTCCTGCTAAGCTGATTTTCACTTTTTTTGATTGTGTTGCCTTAATTTGTGCGTTTTCGCCTTTTGTAAGGTTAGTTAAAGGCTTGGCGATTTTTGCAAAGTCTCTAATAAAACGTCGATAATATGAAGCGAGTCCAAGGAATGATTTTAACTCTTTTAAATTATCTGGGCTCTTTAGATTCTGTATAGCCGCAACTTTTTTTACATCTGGCCTGATTCCTTGGTTTGTTACGATGTATCCTACGAATTCCGTTTCTGTTTTCATGCATTCCGTTTTGTCAAGGTTGACACGTAGGTTAGCTTTTTAAAGTTTCGAAAATATTTTTTCAATATTGATGAGGTGTTCTTCTTCGTTTTTTCCTATGTTTGTTTCCTGTATTTGTTTTGATTCCTATGCATTTGAAAAATTGTCCGGATATTTTTTACTGATCTTGATGTCACCTTCCGCTGATTTTATGTTAAATGGGACGTTAGTGGTAACGCCTCCTTCAGCTAGTTCAGGTTTATGAAGTTCTTGTTGGCTCCCATGTCGATTAAAAATTTGACGATGTTGTTTTTTGCTGTTTTGTAGAGAGGTTTTCTCCATAAAATTTATCTCTGAGTTTATTTCCTTAGGTTCATCTTCGAATGTCTCGATATTCGTATTTTCGTTGGTTGGTTGATTATATTCCTCTTCCTCCTGTGTCTCCAAATGGTAAATTCTTTACTGCCTTTGAAGTTCCCCGTAGCTGGGATGTTCTACTTTTGATGGCTGGTTATTTTGATATGCTGGTCTATTCATGTAATTTACCGTTTGGTATGAATTGACTGGTCAATTTCCATTGGTATTGCAGGTTTCGGATAAATTGGCCTAGGTGGTATTTGTTGATTTAGGTTTTGATTATTGTATGATGTTTGGTTGTTATAGTGTTGCTTATTGAATACCATATTTTTCCGTTGCGGTGTTATTGAATTGTGGATAACTCGTGGATTTTGTAAATTGCTATATACAAAACTTGGTTGACTATTAATTCGAGGATTTTGTGGGTTTATATACGAAAATTGGTTGATTAGAGCTGTTACCGCGTTAATAACGTTTTTTTATGAATCGTGAAATTTCTGCTTCCGGAAGTGTGGTAGGTTTTTGAATGATTAGCATTCTTGACAGTTCTCCATTTAACGCTCTGACAAAAACGTACAAAGCTCGATTCCTGTAGTTTTCAACTATACAAACTTATATCACCATCACATTTAATTGATAATAATTGAAATCCAATCTAAATAACCCGAATTTCGTCAAAGCTGTATATTTTAATACTGTAGTATTTTGTATTTAAGTATAATGAAGTTAGTTATGAATAAAATATGTATTGTTGTAGGGTAGAGAAAAGTGTCGGTCAGACGAATGTCCAATTCGTACGAGAAGTGTTGAAATGAACGGATGTGTATAACAGAGAGCTGTCAATAAAGTGTATAATAAAATAAAAAATATTTCTCTCGAGTTATTTGCTTTTATTCGTGTCATCCTTGTGTTAATTAAAGTTCAGAAGTGGGATTGAGATTCTGTTGGATTTGGGGCTAAGGTTGCAGAATTTAATCAAGTTAATTACGAGTGTTATCGAGATAATTACGAGTTCAGATATTAAGAAGTAAATTTTGTTGCTTCATGGCGCCGAGACGAAATAAAAAAGCATATGACGAGGATATGAATTGCGAAAAGGAGGAAAAAAATTATACACTCATGCATCCAGACGATATTAAAAGCTTAATCCCTAAGTTCGATGGGGGTGATTTGATTGTAAATCAGGGGATTAAAAAAATCGAGAAGTATAAAAATCTTTATGAGTGGAGTGACGAAGCCACATTGTTACACGCAATATCGAGGTTGAGCGAAACACCTAAATTATGGTTTGAGGCGGTGGAAGACGGAGTATATACGTTTGTGGATTTTAAAAGTCAAATTGTTAAGAATTTTAGGCGAGTGGTTGATGAAACGGATATTCATTTTAAGTTGTCTGAGATGGTATATGATAAAAATCAATGATATGAAAATTTTGTGATGAAATTGTTCGCTATTGGCCGATCAGCAAATTTATCGGAAATATCCAAATCAAATATATATTACGAGGATTATCGCGTGATCCAGTGTATGAATGGGTTGCTTATTTTACATATGAGTCAGTGTTAATGAAAATTAAATTAAATCCGGTGAATAAAAGTTATTATAATCAACGAGAGGTATCACAACATGTCAGTAACAAAAATATTACGAATCAAGATGGATATAGGCAGAAACCTAATACGATTAGCAAATGCTATAATTGCAAGGCGATGACGCATCGTGTGGACAATTCTGATCAACCGATCAAATGTTTCAACTGTTTTGAAACCGGACACGAGTCGATAAATTGCACGAGACCCCAATGGGTAAGAAGGTGTAATTTTTGCAAAAGCGTTAAGCACAGTGACGATAAATATCCAGAAAAGAATGCTGCGAAGAAGCCAGATGAAACCAAAGCGAAGGTATACAATTTGAAAATTGAGCAGGTTTCGGGAAATAAAATACGGAATGAAGGATGAGGTCGAGCATCCAGGTTAACGAAGATGGTATGATGGAAGGACAGGTAATTCTTAAGAATAAAATTGTAGATTTAAGTATGTTAGTTGATTTGGGTAGTGCTGTTAGCATTATAAAGGAAAATATTTTAGATAAATTCAGCCTAAATAATTCGAATTTTACGGGAAACGTAATGAATATTAGTGGTATAAATGATTCGAAACTCTTAATAAAGGGTAAGGTATCCGGGTTGGTTTCAGTTGAAAAACAATTGTTTCCAATAAGTTTCTTGGTTGTGCCGGATGGGTCAATGAAAGTTGACGCAATGGTTGGAAGAGATTTCATTAACGCTAATGAATTCATTCGGGTTTATATTGTACGCGATGGTTTATCGGATGTCGGGATTTCAGAGTGTGACGCGTTGAGTGAGGAAAACTCGGAAGGTGGTAAAAATAATTTTGACGTTGGTTTGAAGAGTGCGGTTATTAAAGTAGAGGAATCATTATTTATTGGTCAAACAGACTGTGAATTAGACGTGGGGATAATTAAGAAACAAATAAATTTAGACGTGATGTAGAGAGATTATATGAACAGTGTTATGTGAATCGAAAGAGTGAAAATAAACCGTTGACTAAATTTGAAGTAGATATAAAATTGAAAGACGTTAAATATGTTAACGTAAGGCCAAGACGTTTTAGTCATTACGAGCGGGTACAGTTGAGCAAAATAATCGAAGAGATGTTAGAAAAAAAGATTATTAGGGTAAGTGAGTCACCTTATTCGAGCAATGTAGTATTAGTTAGGAAGAAAGACGTTAACTGGGAATGTGCGTTAATTATAGACCATTAAATAGATTAGTCGAGCGAAATCATTTTCCTTTACCGGTCAAAGAAGATCAAATTGGTAAGTTATATGGAAAAAAATATTTTAGTTCTTTAGATCTCAAAAATGGGTTTTACCATGTAGATGTGGAAGAAAAATCGAGAAAGTTTACGGCATTTGTCACCGAGGATGGGCAATATGAATTTAACAAATTGCCATTTGGCTATGCTAATTCCCCAGCAGCTTTTTCACGATACATTAATAAGGTTTTGAAAAATTAATTACGGATAGAGGATCGAGTTTTACGTCCAAACAATTTGAATCCTCAAATCTCTTTTGTTACAAGTCATAAAATTGTGCATATTTAAAACGCGACGGCATGTCCGTTAGCCTGAGGACATTAGTGCCTCTTTTTAGTAAGTTAGTTGAAGAAAAGGGGAAATGTTGGGACACGTTATTAGTCGATGCGGAATATTTATTGAATAATACTTTAAATCGAGGAATAAATGAGATACCAGCTAGATTATTGTATGGAATCATTCAGAAATGAAATATAGGACAGGGTTTATTCGAATATCTAGAAGGCATAAATGAGAATAGGGTTGATATGGAAAAGTTACGAGAGACCGCGAGTAAGAATACTAAAGGTTTACAAGAGTATAACAAGCTGAGACATGATAAAAAGTGTGGGAAAATTCAGAATTATATAGAGGGAGATTTGGTCGTAATAAGAAATATACCTAAGGTAAGAGACAGGAAGAAATTACAGTGAAAGTTTAAGGGACCGTATTTGGTGAAGGAGGTTTTAGATAAAGACAGGTACGTTGCATCTGATTTAGATCAGTACCAGGTATCAGGTGCCACATTCGAGGGAATATTTGATCCGCGGAATAGGAGACCATGGTGTGAGAGAGACGAACGCTCAGAATCCGAGTCCGAGTATGAAGAAGTCGAATTCTTCGAGCAAAATGCCAATAGTTAAATTAATGAATTAAATTTGTAAGGCGAATTGATTTTTATTTTTTTTACTAATGTTTTAGTTTTTATTGTTAACGAGATTAAATGTTAAGATTAGTTCAAGGCTTGATAATTGTATTAGTTAAGTCTAAATTAGTATGTAAGTAACGGGGAAAAATGTAATTATAAAAATAGAATAAGTAAATATATTATCAATATATTCAAATATTAATTATCTATCGAGGCGATAGATGTCAGGATGGCCAAACTGTAGTATTTTGTATTTAAGTATAATGAAGTTAGTTACGAATAAAATATGTATTGTTGTAGGGTAGAGAAAAGTGTCGGTTGGACATTGGTACGAGAAGTGTTGAAATGAACGGATATGTATAACAGAGAGCTGTCAATAAAGTGTATAATAAAATAAAAAATATTTCTCTCGAGTTATTTGCTTTTATTCGTGTCATCCTTGTGTTAATTAAAATACATACTTATGTTTGTGACCATTAATATTTTGACAAAGAAATGTTAACATACACAAATAGCCGCTTATCAACCAAATCGGTTTCTAGGTAATTTGGATAGAGAGGGTGAAAAAGTGTTGATGAGGGCTCATTTTTAAGTTAATGATAATGCTGCATTATTAGCCATTAAGTTATATAGAAGTAGAACTACTGCAAACATAAACTATGTGTCGATATTGAATTTTTTTACACACAGTTTAATTCGTGAACCCTCACCAATTATACATTTAGCAGACATTTATCGGCTTAGTAGCTAATCATTAAAATAAAATGACGAAATCATTTGGGTCAAGGAACACAAATCTGATAAAAATTATTCAATTTTTGAACAGATCTAATTAGGCAGTTTTTATATTGAAAACTGATGATAATGACTTAAAAATTCAGTTAAAATGAATGATTTGCAGTCTTTTTAAAATTGTAAATCTCTAAATTATATAAATTGACGCATAAATAACTTAAGTTGATATGCGAAGAGAACGCCACAAATAGAAGTGGACCATAACAGCACATAAAGATGAACAATAATTTATGATCGATGCCATTCATATAAATTAGCGATTTGACAACACACTTTCTTGAGAAAAAAAATCGTACCATTATGCTTTATTGTGTTAATTCTTTAATTAAGAATGCTTAAATCTTTATTTTATGCAGATTGGATTTTGAAGTCATAACATCTATTGGAAAAATTATAAAAATAAAGTAGCTTTAGCTCTAGAATCTATAAATTTTTACAAAAATCTTTTCATAAATAAAAAATAAAAAATTAAATGGCAAAAAAAGACATCTAAAGGGTAAAACTGGTTGAAATTATCACGTGTCAGTAAACCATGTTATACGTGTTAGTATGATAATGGAGAATTTTCGTATATTTCCCTTTCATTGATGGCTTTATGTTAACATGTTTGCCAGCTCTAACACTTAAAATTAGATTAGGCATCGAAGCATACAGATAACATTCATAGTTATTTATCGTCAATCGATATGTATATGATCATTACAATGAAATGCATACTTTAATCTAGCTTTAGAGTTCTAAACATTTAGTTAGACTAGGCAGCCAAAATTAGAATCAAACTGGATTTCACACCGAAGAAAACGATTTGAAAATCAAAATCAAACAGTTAGAGGATGCAACAGTCGAGACTAGCACAACAGGAGAGAAAGGCATCCTTACTCAAATCACACAAGTCAAAGGCCATCGGTACAGAGTATAACATAAAACAGCTCCTTTGATTTTGACTGTAGAATGGTACGGTGTAGCCGCAGCCGTTCAACAATGGCTTAAATAGTAAACCAAGATGCTTGTATTTGTTCACCACTTTTGAAGAGATACGTAAGAAAAATATTTCTATGAGCAAAAATCAATATTAGGAAGTTTCAACTTTCAAACATTAAATCAGGACAAGATCACGTACGTTTGGGAAAAAATAGATGCTGGATAATTTATTAGTGTCTTTATCTAAAAGAACGTACAATACAAGAACATAAATTATAGAAAATTGATTAGGAAAGTTTAGTTTCATTTCTAGGGCCATCTTTGATACTTTTTTAGTTAGTTTATCGTTTGGCAGATAAAATTCTTGGTTCCTAGATGATGGCAGGCGAAAATAATTTATTATAAAAGTGGCAGCAGACATTCTTATCTAATACAATTTTTTTCTTTACGGGGACGTCCCTTTTATGTTTCGCTAACGAACGTGTAAATTGTCGAAGGTTGTTTGACTAATTGTTGTCAGGCTGAAAATTGGTGTTCGCGTTTTTTGACTTCCTTGAAATTCTAAAATCCAACCGGGAGATATTCCTGCGATTTTTTGCCAAAATTACTTAACACCTGTGAAGCACGAAAATCGGTTGGCAGACGTTTTCCGTGGTCCAGGGACGAAAGCACACGTATCGAACTGGAAAGATGATGGAAGCGCGTTGAGAAATTGGTATTAGGGTGAAGTGGTTTTATATGCAGAGCCGCATCAACTCTGTGTTCGGCTGGGTGACGAACACGAGCGACCGTAGAAATCCGACCCGGGTTTTACATTTATACCTACATAAAACGAATAGAAACAAAACTCTTGTTTATCAGTGAGAAAATGCTTGTGGAATTTCAATCAAGATGATATAGCCACAAAATATAAACCAAAAGTGAGAAAAGAGATATAATCGTACTCGTATAAATCTATTTCTAAATAAGATAAAAATTCTAAAGTGTAAGATTTTTATTTGATAATTGATATGACGACAATGGCAGATAAAATTTTACAATATTTTAAGAAGGTATGAAGGGAGTATATAGTAAGTATGGAGGTGGAATATTTGGACGATGATGACTAATTTTCAGATACCATTTCATTAATATAATTCCCCAAATTTCCCCACTTCCACAAATAAAAATAACCCAACCAAATTATCAAATCCTTCTTCATTCCAAATTATAGCAATTACATCAAAAAATCTGCAAATATCCTAAAATATAACTGCCACATATCATAATTTATTAATGCCCCTAACCAGTATCAAACAAAAGGCAGCGAAGGCAGTTTATAAATGTTATAAGCAGAAGAGTACCACACAGACATTGAAATCAATCAGCGCACAGTGCGACCAAATCGAAAAAAGCTGGCCAAAAGTCCAAAAAAAAAAGTTTCTAGATGGGTTTTGTTTTCCATTAGGTTGGCTAAAGTACATGTCTAACGTTCAGGAATCACTCGTAGAAGAATATATTTCCTTCTACCTGCTCTAGAATATTCGTCACAATGTTAACTTTGTTCGAGTTGTATCAACATTGTTCTACGGAAATGGAAACAACGCCCCTGTAAAAATACAGAAAAACGAAAGCACAACCAATTCTTATCAGACAAACTGGAATAAACTTCTGAATAATGTGAAAATTGGCTGCTTTAAGCTGCTTTTTCGGATTTTATTGAAGTTTTTCAAAACTAGGTTGGGGAACAAGTACTGAGAGATTTTTTGCCATTTTTTGGTTAAGATTTTTTATTTATTCAAAATGAATTTTATTTAAGAATATATTGGGCAGGCATTACTATCTATGACCTTTTGGCATTTTTCGGGAATTTTCATAATTCCATCGGTGTAGAACTTCGGGGGTTTATCGGCGAAAAACTTGGCAAAGTGATTTTCATAGCCTTTTTTTAAGCCAACTTTAAATTAACATGAGAGTTTCGCAGAGATCCAAACAAATGTTAGTCAGGGGGTGCAATGTCTGGGCTGTACGGTGGATGCATCAAAACTTCCTAACTAAGCTCTCTCGATTTTTGTCGGGTCATCAAAAATGTGTGTAGTCTGGCGTTGTCATGATGGAAGACAACAAGCTTTCTATTGATCAATTCTTGTTAAATGCTGACAGTAGAGATTAGGATCAATCGTTTGACCAGGTTCTAGAGCCTCATAATATCGGATTCGCTTCTATTCCCACCATAAGCACAGCATAACTTTATGGGGCGTCAATCCTGCCTTTGAAACCGTTTGTGGTGGTTCACCTTTCTTTCACTATGATCTTTTTCGAACGACATTCTCGTATTTTACCCATGTTTCATTACCAGTAATGATTTGCTTCAAAAATGGGTCGATTTTGTTCCGTTTCAGTAGCAATTTACTGATGGATAATTCCGCTTATTCCACTTTATCGCTTTATCCAGCCTTACGCAAATGGTTTAAAACTGTTAGTTGATCGATATTTAATTCCTTAGCAATGTCATGGCTGCTTATTTGTCGGACTTCTTCGATTTTTTGTAAGGATTCATCGACTTCTTCAGAGATTGGTCGATCAGAGCGAGGTGCATCTTTGACATCGAAATTTGGCTGTTTTACGAATAGGGGTTGCCAATAAGGGACGAAGGGGGCTAAATTTTGCAACTCTCACTGTAGATTCGTAATCAGCGACCCAGAAAAAACTTGAAAATGATATGCATCTTGATTATAATTTGACATACAGGAGATTATGAGATAATTTACTTGAGCTTTTCAGTTTTGGCCAGCTTTTTTTAAATCGGCCACACTGTGCAGCGACAGTAATGAATAGTGAAGTGCAGTGGCGTAACTAGGTACCCGCAGCCGCGGGGGGCCCATAGTTATTGGGGCCCACGATATTGATCAAGCGTTTGTATATTAGATTAAGCTTAAATTAGACCATATTTTCAAATTAGCAAAACGGTGGTTTAGTTTTTAGAGAATCAACAGGGTTTTTGTCACTGTTGGGTGTTTTCATAAGAGAGGCCTAATAATTTCTTCA
The DNA here is from genome assembly GCA_958295665.1 of Tipula vernalis. Classification (NCBI taxonomy): domain Eukaryota; kingdom Metazoa; phylum Arthropoda; class Insecta; order Diptera; family Tipulidae; genus Tipula; species Tipula vernalis. Next base: position 146,557,230 of record OY282560.1, on the reverse strand, counting down.
CGGTTGCTGAAGGTTATTGTCTGAGTAACTACAAGTAATGCGACTCCTTAGAAATAAAAATCCCTCTAGGTTGTCACAGATATTTAGATTTTAAATTGATTAAACTCATTTAACATCAATGATTTCGACATCAAATTATAACGCTTTTAGTGTTTGCTGGATTTATTTATTTGTTATGTATCTTTTCTACTTCAACTTAAACCTTTTACAAATCAAATTAAGTTTTGACACAGATAAGAATATCAGATGAACCTGTTTTTTGAGCTGGAAACCAATATTAAATGTGCCTCTAATATTTTATCATGGACTCAAAATAATACAAAAATGATTCAAGTAGCACCATCTACAGCAAACAAATACAAATAATTTTAATAATTATTTACTTTTATTCAACATTTTTATTTGTTATATTTTATTTTAAAGTTAAATTATTAAAGCAGAAATTGTAGTTGGGAATTGTCTACAACAAACAAAGGCCTAAAGAAAAATGAGCTTATTAAAATGTTTCTCTACTAACCGTCTTTCTTCTATTAAACGTTAGATGGAACCTCACTAAAATTAATTTAAATTGGTTTGAGTTTCAGGTTTTGGGTTACAGGATGAATTGCTAAAAATTTGTTCGGCTTGAAACATCTGATATTCTTATCTGTGGTTTTGATTTGTAAATGTTGAATATGATTTGAAAAATGATGAATCTAATTTTTAAAAGAGAGCTAATTGCTGATAAGCAGTTAGCTAAGAATCATTGTGATATTCATAAAAATCAAGAAGAAATAAATTGTTGAAACTTTCTTCTTAGGAAAATATCTAACCACGATTGAAAACAATTTCGCTTATTAGAAGCGGCATTGCTTTAGGGCAGGAATCAATGGATATTTGAGCCAAACTAGTCAGTCTCAATAATGAATTATAGAGTTCGTTCGGCGTATAGTATCTCATTTTCCGCCTCTTTTTGACTACCGGTAAACGGTAAATACAAATTGAACTAACTGTAAACCGGATGGTGTTTTATTGTTTGATCTCGTTGAGATTCTCCTGATTTTGGAAATTCTCGTCGCTTCGCGATTTCATTTCGCCCTTTCTGGGATTTCATCTTTTGATCATTTTTTTAAAATTTCTCGAGATTTTTGGAGTTTAGCATGGAGATGAAATGCATAATGTTTGAGGCTTAATTGATAATTTGGTGTTTCGAAACAGTCAAGTTATTCAAGATTTTCGTGATTTTCGAGATTATTCGAATATGTATGAGATTGTCGAATGTATTTAATTGTTCGATGTTACTCGAAAATCTTAGAGCTTATTCCAATAATATTGTTATATGATATTACTACGTTTGGCTGAGCTTAGCCTTACCTTGGTTAGCAACATTTTGCTTTAGGATTAGTAACATTAAGTTACTTGACAAATGATTCGCTAATTTCACTAATTTTCGGAATTTTTCGAAATGTTCTTGGGTTTACTAATAGGCTTGCCGAAATTAGTCATTAATATCCAGACTTTCCCTCATTATTGAAATTGTTCGAGATCAATCGAGATTCATATAGGGTAATCGAGATTATTCCGTGATTTATTCTAGATTTCTTAAGTTTTTCGACAATTTTATTATTATTTGAGATTTTCGAATTTATTTGAATTTTTTATGGTAATGTTTTGAGCTTCATACATATAAATCGTGATATTTAGTAGATTTCTCGTAATTATGCCAAAATTTCAATATTTCTACGATTTCCTAGGATATTCGAAATTATTCAAGAATGTTGAGGTTATTTACATTTCATATGGCAGTGATTATCTCGTATAGGATGTCCTTCGATATTACATATTTCCGAATAATTCGACGTTTAAGAACTTTCTAGAATATACAAGATACTTTGAAAATTCGACATTTTTGAGATTATTTCGAAATTACTGATATTATTTGTTTCGTGTCAAGTTGGAGCATCGCATTTCTTGTATATTTCTCTATTAAATAACGAATTTAAGCAACATGATTAATTTTAATTACTGGTAAAAACTTCAGGTAAATGGAAAATCGCACAAAGTTTACGTTAGAGATTTTTTTCGGGCACTAACAGTCTGCAGGGTCTAGAATATGAACTTTTAAACATTAAAATTTGCGCAATTTCTTAAAGCCCGCTCTCGCAATCAGATAATTTTAAGCAATGCGAGGCTGGACGCTAGATAATAGGAAGAAACAATTTTTTAATTAAAAAACGACGTAAAGCAAATTTTTATGTGAAATAAAAGCTTTACTTGTTCCTAGGTAAAGAAGCATTTTTAGGGATCCAAGTAAAATTTTGCGGGGTGGGGGGGGGGCAAAATTTGTAGTTACGCCACTGGTGAATTGACAAGCATTTGGGATAAAATACCCAATTTAAATAGTAATAACTAATTTCAATCTATAACACAGTTCGTTTTTATCCATTTTATCATGTTTGAGTAATTTGCTTTTGTACATCCGTACTTAAATTCTATTCGACTGTATTAGATGGTATAATGTAGTTCTAAAAATGTTGTTCTTGTTAAATATTATTTCTTTGTGTTCCGGAAGTTCGCTCGGTGTAAGTTCGATCTGTTGCCTTGTTTCCGGATTGTGGTAAAGTGTTACCAAATAAATAATCGGAATTTGGTAATCATACGGATTGGAAATTTGAAGTCGCTCAGACCGAACGTAAAGAATTCAGAAGTCCATTATTTCTTCAGGTCTAAAGTCTATAATATCCACGCTGCAGTTTTCTTTTTCTACGGTTGGGTTATCGGTGTGATGTTATGAGATTAGGATGAGATATTTAGGTATATTGCAAGAACATTAAGTCAAATAAATTGTTTTTCTCAGCTAATCCAAAATATTAGCGTCTGGAACGTCAGTTATGTTCATTATTAAGTTTGAAATATTTGTGCACACAAAAATTTTATAACTTTAAAGGGTTTTCAGAAATTCATAAAATTGGAAACCTTTTACGAAAATTAGCACGTCGTCAGACATGTCGGTTTTGCTAGAGGTAAGCTTTTTTCAGATCTAAAACACGTTTATAACCTAGGCGGTGTTTAATGAATCTACTTTCTCCTATCATGACATACTTCATTGTTATATATCAACTAATATCTTCTAATGGTTGTGTAGTGTATGGAATTACAAACCGTTGTTTGTTGGGAAAATGTCAATTTTAAAAAAATAGAAAACACTACTCATCGGGTAACACGTATTCGATGTTATCTTTGTTGATAAAAAAATTATCATTACAAAAGAACACTTTTCCTTGTTAACACAAAACAAATCCGACGCCATTTTTTTGGTAGTCATTCTAGTGTTGTATAAAAATATAAAATTATCATTTTTTTGTAATAACTAACTTGTAAACGAATTTGTTGTTTTAAAATAAATAAACCTTGTAAAACTAAAATAATTTTTATGTTGTGGGTTTAGTGAAAATTGCAAATCGAAAAACGCATTGTATCAAATCAAACTCTGATTTCGTCCATACACATCGTGGCACATGCGATTCATTTAATTTTGGGTCTAAATTTGGTCGATCGCTGTGAAACAAAAGCGAATCTATACACATACATCGTCGGTTTCGCATATATCACTTGTTAATCTACGCTAAACGATATCTATCCCTGAACGTCTCAAAAATCAATTGGAGTCAGATTTAAAGAAATTATATGGTCATAAAGCGAGGAATAAGTCGCTCTAAATTGTACACCACGCTACTGCGCGTTTCACCTCGCATCACCAACCATAAGTGGTAACCCCGACGTTCCTGCGCAATAAATCCGGACGCGAATTAAATACAGCGGGCATAGATAAATCAACATTAGAATTTTAAAGCAAATTAAAATCAAAAACAAGTTTCGGAAATCTTGAGGTTAAATTCGGCACGTGGCAATTTACACAGTTACAACTACGACAGGGTTTCGAATTGGACGAGCAGCAGCATCAAATCAATGTGTGGCGGACGGTCATTATTAGCATAAAAATCGTAAGTAGTTTTCTCTATTTTTTTTATTACGTTCATTGACATTTTACCCGGCCAATTTGAATTTTAGTATCGATTTTCGGAATATTTATTTTTTCATATTTTTTTAATTTTACTACCACGCTCGCGATAATTTTATTATCTACATCGTTTTTTCGTGTATAAAACATTTTTATGCAGCTACAATTTTTAAATACATAAAATCTACAAATTAAATTAAATATTTTACGAATTACAATGCCAAATACACCACCACTAGCCTGATCTGGGCGTTTCAGCGGGTCCAAATCCTGCCGAGCTCATTTGGACCAGCATTCTTCCGACAGTCATAGGGCTACGATCGTCGTTCAGTGATGAATTACAAGCTTCATGTGCTGAACTTGTTTAAGGAATAACAATCCGATTGCCAGGACAATTCCTGGCCAGGACATTTCCTGATTTCGTCCACACACATCGTGGCACATGCGATTCATTTAATTTTGGGTGTATATTTGGTCGATCGCTGTGAATCAAAAGCGAATCTATACACATACATAGTCGGTTTCGCACATATCACGTGTTAATGTACGCTAAACGATATCTATCCCGGAACGTCTCAAAAATCAATTGGAGTTAGATTTAAGGAAATTACATATATGGTCATAAACACGAGGAATAAGTTGGAGCAACAACCAGTGAAGCGCTCCAAATTGTACACCACAATACTGCGCGTTCCACCTCGAATCACCAACCATAGTTGTAATCATATTGCTCATAATCTTGAAACTTTTCCCACCTCAAACTGGCGCCTTTCATTTAATTGCATAATTAAGTAACATAATGAAGAGTTTTGCATATGGTTGTGCTTAGCGGTGTTTCTTGAAATGATTGATTTGGGATTTGGGTTGAATTGCTTTGTTTGTTGTAAGGAATTTCGATATTATTCGAGATGTTTGGTGTACAGTTGTCAATGTTTCAATATACTATATTTGAAATTTTTTAGATTATTTTTTTCAAGATATTGGAATTTTACTTGGAGTTGAGATTACATACAGAGAACCATTTGTAAATCTGGTGGCTTAAAATTAAGTTTTATAAAGGCAAACGGATCAAAAATATTTTTGTATTTATTTATTCAAAAATACAATGTTTATGTTAAAGTTCACCTGTGTTGAATTAATAAATATTTACCAGTCTTATTTGTCAGAACACGCATAAATCGCGAATATTGCTGTCAAACAACAACATTTCGAGATTATTCGAGATTTTCGTCATTTGTTCAAATTCTACATTCGACATCGCCCAAACTGATTTTAAAATGGATGAATAATTAAAAATTAGAAAACAAATTCATAATTAAAAGTTTTAGTATTATAAATTAAGACTCAATTTTCTATACAACCAACTATTTTGGGACAACAACAACACTGTGCATGGCAGCAGATTGCAAATCGTCAGATGATCCCACATGAACTTTAACCAAAAACAATAACCGCTCTAATTGAATGAAATCGCATATTGAAAGGTGTAAAAATCCAATTTTACATAACACATATCGTTTGAAATTTAGTACAATAAAAAAATTAATTTTTATTATATCATAAATGTATCCTTATATTTATTCTTAAAGTATTTTTGCTTTTTATAACATAAAAATTACAGAAATATTGAATTATATTTTAGGTTTTATGATCAATTTATTTGCTTGATATGAGGAAAAAAAAAAAGTTGAGCACAAAAAAATGCTAATTTACATATTCACGTGAAAATAAAAATGAAATTAAAATATAAAAAAGCAAAAAAATTAAATAAAAATTAATTTTATGAATTTTATGTAAGAAAAATTCCAATTAAATTTCGATTGAATCACTGTGCACGATGTGCCAAAAAAGAATTTTTAGTATTTTACATTTTCGCGGTTCTCTTAATTTTTTTTTTTTTGTTGTGTTTAATTGCGATCGTTAATTTTATTTTATTGATATGATTTTATTTTTATTTAAATGTCTTTTTAACCAAAAAAAAAAAACGATTAATAAAAACACGAATGGAAGAAATTAAGACTTTAGTGATTTTTGTTGCTCGTTTCTTGGAGATGATCTTAAGTCATTTTTAGTAGTGTTGAAATTTTCGCAATTCATAATAATTTTAAGTGTAGTCACTCATTGACGTACAAATAAATAAAAACAACAAATTTTGAATTAGCACAAAAAAATTTATTTAACAACTGCCCAAATGTTTACTAAAAAAAACGTTATTCTTTTTTTACTATTAGAAAATAGATGTCACCCACGCCACTAAACACACTTTATACAGTTTACTCTCATGATCGCGCATCACACAAAAAATTACAGTTTATTTTGTAGATCGCTGTCCGTTTGTGGAATTTTTTCTTTTATCCAATTTTCCAGTTGTCTTAATTCATCCGTTTTTAATTCGTGCATCGTATTTTTAAGCGGAATAAATTGTCCGCGTACGCCCAACTCAGTCAAATTGTCAAATGTTTCTTGTCCCCAATCAATTGGGACCATTGTGTCACGCCCTCCATGAAACATTAATAATTCGGGTAATTTTGAAAGCGTTTTCTGTGTTTTGAGCTGTTCGTACACGATAGATTGTCGATTTAAAAACGATGACATGGCAAAAACACCGCCAAGGTTTAAATTTAAATGGTAAGCAGCGTGTAGGGCTAATGCACCGCCCATTGAAAATCCACCAACTAGTATCCGTTCGATTGGTATCCCATTATCGGTCTCTTCTTTAATTAAAGCGTTCACCTGCTGATAAACCTTCGCCAGTGATTTACGAGATTCGGGCGCTTCAATTGTAATGGCTTTACGGTCAAACCAAACGTTACTCTCTAAACCTCCCATCGGAGAATACGGTTGTAATGGTGCGGTTGGGTAAATTATTTTTATGTGCGGAAATTCCATATTTCGACCTAACAAAAATCGAACCCATTCTATTAGATTGTCACCCGTGTCACCTGTGAAATAACAAAACAATTAAATTTGTTTATTTTGAAGAATTTCGTCAGAATTCATTTGGAAAACGTCTAAATTATGATGAATTCCTAAATTACATAATTCAACATAACTAGTGATTTAGGTACCTGATTCATAGTGATTTAGGTACCTGATTACCTAAAAAGCTCAATTTTTTTATTTAAAATTTCCAAGAAATCTGGAAATTTCTATGTCTGTTTGACCAAAGGTTAGTGTTAACAGAGATGTGTGGCTCATTTAGAAACGTTTCTTATTTCTGATTAGAGGTTTAAGCCCGATATGTTCAGTTTGTGGCCCCAATTTTTTTTTTATACATACATACTTAAGAAAGAAGTATTTAATGGAATGGAAGGAATAAGTTCAGAGATGAACTAAAAGGAATAAAGTATTTCAACTTACTTTTGATAGTAAGATTGAACTGCTTTAAATCGTCCCACAGTCACACATTTCGAACAAGAAAACAATTTTCGTGTGGGCGACAGACAAACCAGGCATAAATTTGTTAAGCACTGGGAAGCACATGTCAAGAAAATGTTTGTAGAATACGTATAAAGGCTCGTGCGTTCCGCCTACGTGAAAGAGGGTCAGTAGCAGAGGTAATGTACGCCAAAGGTGTATTTGGTGCATATGCCGAAATATGCGAGCTATATTCCGATTTGGGTCTTATGAAAGTCTTATAAATTTTTAATATTTCCGATTAAGTAAAGCTCAGGATTTAGCTGCTATTGATATTTTGTTTGATATTAGGCCGAGAATTCCAAACGGCTCGGAATGTGAATAACTTGAAGAACTCTTAGGAACTTGAGTCAAAAAAAAAAATGAGGATAGAAATTTATTGGGGTTGAACTCAACCCTGTTGGCTTTACCGCAATAAAGAATTGCAATAAGATCTCGCTCAAGGCGAGTAGCAATTCTCTCTGCGACAGTTAAGCTAAACAGAGGTAGTAATTATAATAAAAAGATTTGAGCTAAATAGTAGATCAAGAGTTGCGACAGATACAAATATTATTATTCTTTTAGATTACCTCTGAGCCACTATTTTATAGGATGTAAGTAAGGTTTCAATTAATTGGGGTTACGATTGTCTCCGGCAGATCTTGCTTACAGTTTGGTCGAACACTTAAACACAGCTAAAACTTGGTCAACAACCCTATGGCAACCTTTTGCAGATACTTAATTATCGGCATCCTTATTCTCCCGACATGTTCGGAAAATTCAAAGAAATATTATGTCGATGCCGAAGGGGGGAAGGGGGCTATTTCTGAATAAAACACGAATTCAAATGTACATAAAAGATTCGTATTTTGAATATCCTCCCTTTCTCCCTGAATAAGCCTGTTTAGGCGACAATTACCAGTATAAAAGTATGATTTGTTTGCAATTATCTGTATTGGCCTACTGATTTCATTTGGAGCATAATTGCTTATTGGGCGGCATTCAACAAATATGTCTACCAGTAGCTTAAGCAGAAATTTTTAGCTCGACACTTCTGAACCTATTTAAAACTAGACAAACTGAAAATTCTTTAAAAAGTGTGAATAGCTCTCTAGGCGGAAATAAATGTATGTTTGACAGGATCGAATGTTACCCAGATATAAAAAACTGCCGTTGGGTTGGGTACGAAATTCTGTTTTATATAATTCTGTTTTACAAAATTCTGTTTTACAAAATTCTGGTTTACATAATTCTGTTTCATAAAATTCTGGTTTACATAATTCTTCAAAAAATGAATTCTGCAATTAATTTTTTTGCCGCAAAAAAATTAATTGCAGAATTCATGTTTTGAAGAATTATAAAACCTTAGGTTTCATGATGTGTATGCGTATGTGTGTAACGGTACGAGTGAATCTGTTTATGCATGTGTTTGTGTGTATAAGAGAGTGTGTGAAGGTTTATTTGGGTGTGTGTCTTTTTACCTGTAGGTGGGTGAAAATCTTCGAAGTACACTGTCTGCCCATATAATTAGTAGTGGCGGAATTTCACCAGTTTGATATTTCTTTGGGAGGTGGGGTTTGATTGGACCTTCTTTATTATATTTATGTTATGAACCACTATTGGTTTTCCTCTCGCGCTCAAGTCACTGTAACTTAACCAAAGTTTCTGATGCAAAGCTGCAAATAGCAGACCAGTAATCATTTGAGCCCACCATACGTAAGTTGATGTTCTCCGAAGTCGGCCAAAAGAAAAACACGTCTTCTGATTCTCTACCTTACAGCCCAGGCCCTCGAACATATCGTCGTATCCGAACCAATACAAGTGTGTACGGAAATATCCATGCAACTTTACCTTGTTGGCGGTTTAACCAAGTACATATATATTATTGATATGAGGTGAAATGTCCATCATCCCTTATCTCGTTCATTCTAACGTTGTTGCCGTTCAAATTACGATTCGCCCTAGCCGTTGTTTGGGATCCGTTAAGGAGTAGCTTGTGTCGCTTCCTTGCCAATAGATCAATTTGTCACATTCCCGCTACTATATATGCCGCATTATCTGGTACCGAGCGAAATATATGGATCAATCTTAGCGCATACCGTCGGTATGCTGCATCCACATTTCTCTTAAACCTGATCTTAGAATTATCCACATGGATGACAATGGTTTCCCGCCTTTTCCTGCTCGAGATTAATACCACCTCCGCCTAATGTTCGGCTAACATCAGTCCTCTCTTAGATAACCACTGTTGGATAAAGTCTATGACCTCGTCACAAATATTTTCTGCTTCGGCCTTAAATTTGGCAACCAACTTAATCGCAACGGCCCAGCTTTTTTTGCTTCCTTACTTATGCGAAATCTAAGCCCACCATTATACAAAATATTCTATAACAATGGACTCAGCGCCGAACAGTAAATATTTTATCTGAGTAGATAATTGATGAATAAGTTGGTAACCACTAATATGTTTAAAAATACAGAATTTAAGAAAACGGAATTTTTCATAGCAGAATTTTTCGAGAAACAAAAATTTCGAAAAAACAGAATTTTTTAAAACAGAACTACGTACTGATCCCACTGCCGTTATTTAAGCCGCAAATATGTTTGGATAAACTAAATTGGTAAATTGACCAAAGAACATTTACATACATTGTGATTAGCTTTATTGGTTTATTCTTCAATACAATTTGTGTAAAACGCTGCCAGAAATGAAAAAACACCTCAAGATTTATCGTACAAAGTAATAGTATCAGTTGTGTGCCTTTTAAACAAATAAACCGGTCAATGCAAATAGATTTTTAGCCATTAATGATTTTTTCAGTAATTATCAATGATAAAAGTCGGTAAACAGAAAAAATTGCCGATTAATTTAAATATCAATAATCTTGCAACCTTACGATATCTACAAACAATTTAAATTCGCATAGATTTCAAATTTAAATGTACAACAGCCACTGCTCTTTATGATTGTAAATATTTATTTGAATTAGTTTTATTTTTAATTCAAGTAGTTAGCAACAGCACATATCAAAGCTCAACGCACTTTGCACCTTCTCATTAACCTTTTACCACATTATCGTAATGAATTTTAAATAAACATAAATTGAACCAAACTTGAAACAATAAGTACTTTAAAAAAAATTAACACATTTCGTTAATTTGTTTTCCAATTCCAACATTAGCTACTATACAAACAAGCAATAATCTACTGTGCCAAATTGACAATTTAAGGCCATGCGCACCATCGACAAAACACACAAGCATATTTCCCCAATTCCAATTATCACACAACCAATAAAAAAAAATCAATGAAACACACAAAAACCGTCTACTAACCTGAGCCATGGAAAAATATAACTGTCCCGGTATGCGGTCTGCTCAATGTTGGCTCGATAATTTTACGCTGTAACATTTTTTTAATAAATTGTGTTAGATTTCTATTAAAAACACGAAACAAAATTGCCATTAACAAATATGTTGACAGCAAGAATATTTTTTTTTTACTACTGGTGAACTGTCAAAATCATATTGTTATGAAAGTGTAATGTGAGAAAAAGATGAAAGGTAAAATCATGTTGTGTAATTGAAAGAGATAACTATAGTATGTTATCGTTTTATAGTCATCATTTGGGCGCCTAAACTGTAATATTACATTACGATCGCCGGAATTCAATTCAAACGAATGTGTAAACATTTCACCGTCACCATCATTATTTTATATAAAATTATGTATAATTTATTTCTTACGAATTTAACCAGAAAGTTGGCCAATTTTGTGTTATACATTGATCTGGGTTTATTTAAAAACGGTAAACTATTAAATTGGGTTTTTAAATTTAATAGCAAACCAAAAAAATAATTAAATATAAGTGACAACAAACTTGAATTAAATTCTTGACAGAACTGTAGACACATTACTTCAAAATATTACTAGATTGGCGCCTCATTAAAAACACTTTGAAATTGCTACGGACCGTGCACACCCAATTCTTAAGTATTGAATTGAGCAAGTTTCACGGCATGCGTCTTTTCCGTCAGATTAGTCTTCAGTGCGAGTTTATGACCATTTTCTGATGAACAATTTTCAGCAGATTCAATATATTTTATATGGAAAACAAAAGAATTATGTTCGGAAGGGGAAATTTGTTTACGTAATAGACTACGTCGATTGGTTGCCTGTTGAAAATTGGTTGCCTGTTGACCATCAGAAAATGGTCTAAATGGTCATCTCTCTATCTATATTTTCTAAATGGAATTTAGAAAAAATAGATATATGCCTTATATTGCATAACCATTTGACAAAAACATCATTTATTAAAATACGTGATTATGAATGTTACCATGCTGTTCACCCAGGAGGAAAACTCAGAGGAGGATCAACAGTAATAGTGAAAAAGAATCTCAAACACTATGAAGAACCTAGTATCGAAGAAGAAAGTATGCAAGTTAAAACCATAAAAGTTGAAACTAACAATAATAATGAATACAGTATTTCCTCTAACTACAGCCCTCCACGCTATAATCTAAACAAAGAAGATTATAATAGACTCTTTAGATCACTAGGATCCAATTTTATTATTGGTGGTGACTTTAATGCAAAAAACACATATTGGGGATCAAAACTTACAACCCATAAAGAAAAAGAGCTATTCGAAGCCGGACGAATAAATAACTGCGAGTTCCACTCTAGAGGTAAACCAACATACTGGCCTGCTGATATAAATAAAATACCAGGTCTCATTGATTTCTATGTAACGAAAGGTATCTTCGAGGATTACATGTGCATCGAAAACAGCTAAGGGATAAATTCCGACATACACCTGTTATCATGGCTCTCAGCACAATGATAATTAATAAGGATAGCCTGCCTAAATTAACAAATAATAGAACTAACTGGGACCTATTCCAAGAACTAATTGAAATGCAAATAAATTTACAAGTGCCGATTAAAACACCGGTACAGTTGGAAGACAAACAAGAGGTATTTAACAGTATTATTCAATAAGCAGCATGGGAAAGTTCTCCTGCTAGTCACACTGAATCCCGTAGGAATCAAAATTATCCTATTGAGGTCAGGGAGTTAGTTAGAGAGAAACGGAAGGCAAAAAAGACCTGGCAAAGGACACGTGCTCCGGAAAACAAAAAAATCCTCAATTTTCTATGCAATAAACTAAAACAACTTATAAAAGAAATTAAGAACGAAACTATTGACAAGTACTTAAATGGCCTCACCGAATATAAAGATACTGATTACTCTCTTTGGAAAGTAACAAAGGGATTAAAAAGAACCAAAATGCATGTGCCGCCTATTAAAAATGGGGAAGGAACCTGGGCCAAGAGCGACAAGCAAAAAGCTATTTTATTTGCAGCTCACTTGAAAGACACCTTTCAACCGTTACCTAGGCAAACAGCAGATGAAAACATAATAACAGTTAGCAAAATTGATGAATATAATATTCGATGTGTAACATTACCGGAATTAAAAGATGAGATCAAGTGTAATTTGAACGCAAAAAAAGCTCCAGGATATGATTTAGTTACTGGACAAGTAGTAAAAGCCATTCCCGAGAAGGGACTACGACGATTGGTTCAAATTATCAATGCTGTCTTCAGACTAAAATATGTCCCACGACAATGGAAGGTTGCTGAAGTAATTATGATCCAGAAACCAGGCAAACCAGCGAACGATAAAAAGTCATACAGACCGATTTCACTACTTCCTGTAATTTCAAAATTATTTGAAAAATTACTGCTCAAGAGACTCAAGCCAATAATAGAAGAGAGAAATTTGATTCCACCACACCAATTTGGATTTAGAGAGGATCACTCTACGATAGAACAAGTTCACAGAATAACGGATATAATCGAAGACTCACTTGAGAATAAGAAGATATGCTCCAGATTCTTATTAGATGTAGCACAAGCTTTCGACAAAGTTTGGCACCAAGGACTTGAATTTAAATTGCATCGAGATCTACCTAAGCAGTTCTATCAAATTCTTAAATCTTATATCGTAGACCAACATTTTCGTGTAAAATATAACGGAGAGTACTCTGAACTAAAGAGAATATCAGCAGGCATACCACAAGGTAGCGTACTGGGTCCTATATTGTACATCCTGTACACCAGAGATATGCCAAATACAGAAGGTGCCACCTTTGCAACATTTGCAGACGATACAGCTATTCTGGCGACTGGAAAGTGTATATCAGAAGCAACGACCAAACTTCAAAAAGCAACCGACACAGTGAGTAGATAGACCAAGAAATGGCGCATTAGCCTAAACGAAGCAAAATCGGTTCACGTAAACTTCACAAACCAGAAAGTTAACTGGATTCCAGTTGAACTTAATTCAAGGCCGGTTCCAAATGCAAATATAGTCAAATACCTCGGCATGACTCTCGATTGCAAGCTTAGATGGAAAGAGCATGTTAAAAAGAAACAAGAAGAATTGAACATCAAATATAGGAAAATGTATTGGCTAATAGGTAGAAACTCTGAGCTTACAATACATAACAAATTGCTATTATATCAGCAAATACTTAAACCAGTATGGACCTACGGTATTCAACTTTGGGGTTGTACCAAGAAGACAAATGTACAAATGATTCAATGTTTTCAAAACAAAGTGCTGCGTGGCATTGTAAACGCACCATGGTACATTATAAATGATAACCTCCATAGGGACTTAAACATGGAATATGTAAGTGAAGAAATACAAAATCATGCGAAGAAACACATTCAGCGGATATCTCGGCACCAAAATGCAGACATACGAAGTTTGTTGGATACCACCAATGCAGTAAGAAGACTTCAAAGGCAGAAACCTTTGGAATTGGGCAGTTGTATTTAATTAGGATAGAGAAAAATAATTACTATGTAAATTCAAACGGGAGTATCCGTTGGGCTACTGCCCGTCAAATGTGAATCTTCATTTAAGAAAGATAAATTACTAAATGATTTGTAAATCAGTTATAATATTAAATATAGCAAAAAAAAAAAAAACAGAAAATGGTCGTAAACTCGCACTCAGAGAGGATCTTTGCCATGATGAATATGTTGTTACAAACGAAGACTGTTTCAAGAAAATGGACATTAGTGTGAAAAAATATAATATTAACCATTCTTTTAAACAACTTTGGAAAAACGGATAATATGCATTATACCCACTATAATTCTCGACATTACTTCGAGATCCAAATTTGAATATAAGTTTGACTGAGGATTTTTCGATGCACAAATGGATAGGATGCAAAATTGCAAGCAATCATTTTAAGCAGTATATGAGATATAGAATCACAGTCTGTATTATGACAAACGTTAAGTTTCAACCATTCCGACAAGACATCCTCCGCTTTAAACTGGAATAAAAGTATAATTCAAAAACGATTGAAGAATATAATAAAGTGTGAAGAATGTAATTATTATAAAGAAACCGGTTTAAATATTTATATTTCGTCCGCAAAACGTCAATCTGATCTATTTGGAAATGTTTTAAATTTGTGTGAGCATTGTCCTTTCTTATTTTTGAGATTTCTCAGTTGTCTGTTACGCCGCGGTTCCTTCTTAGAGCACGGTTTATCAAACTTCGGAATAAATTTCTCTTTACCAATATTTGAAATTTTTATAAAACTCATTCAGTATATCGTCAACATCAGTAGAATGAACTGCATTCTGAAATGTCTCGCAATATACCACAAGTAAAGTACTATTGAACAGTGAATGGAAAATACTAGATAATTCCATTAATGAAGGTTGTTCAGGTTCCAGTATATTGCCTGTTGTTGCTGAAACAGCAATAAATTGTGATGATTTAAGTGATAAATTTGTGACACCACCTTTGTCTGAAGTCGTGCAATATACGAGTTCTTCTGATAGCACATTTCCTGAAGTGGTACCTCGATTCATGTAAGTTAGGGACCTTCAAGTTGATTTTGATGTTAAAGCACCAATGTTATGGCTTCATCTCTCCTAGTTTGATCCTGGCACTATTGAAAGTGACATATTAAAGATGGCCAAAACTTGTTTGGATACGGATCATTCCAAAGTTTTCAAATTGGTCCCTAAACAGGGGCGCGCGGGTGCTAGGGATGCAGGGCACTCCGGCGCACGAAGCGCGAGCTCCACGCGTGTTATTTAATATATAAAAAAAATTCAATCAACTAACAATCAATAATTTTTTTTTGTATCACGTTAAATGAATAAAAATAGTGTGACGGTGACACCTAGTGTGTAATAAAATAAGTTAAAATTAATAGCTCAATGTTAAACTGTTCTAAATGGAATTTTCCATGATAAAATTGTTCTACACTATTCTAACTAGAAAAATCATGAGCTTTCTAGAAGTTTGGTTTGTGTATATAAAAAGGCGAACGAAATCGAATTGGATCAGTAATATTTGGTAAGCGATAGTATAAAGATTAAAAGGAATTAAAATGTGATTAAAAGGAATTAAAAAGTGATTTAAAAAAGTGTTGTAGTGCGATAAATAAAGTAAAAGTGATCAGTAAAATTTAAGAAGTGATTTTGTGATTTTTTATTGATAAACTGTGTTGTAATAAATTTTGTGAAATAAATAAATTCGTTGGTGATAAATTGAATTGAGTTTGTATTATTCACAATCCAGTGATACGAACCTTGATTGACATTTAAATTTGAAATTTAAATTTGGAGAGCTATTTATTGGTAAACTAAACTTATTTAACATCAACTATCATTTTAAATTCAATTGTTTAGCGAAAACTTGATGTAAAATATATTTGGCTCTACATATTTATACGGAGCGCGAGGCTCTCGATAGCAGCTATCCGGAGCGAATAAAAAAAACTCAGCTTATGGCTCAATTTTTTGAACGGACAGCTGTTACTTTAGTAACCACTGATAATTTATTGATTCATAATAGTGAAGATGAAAATCGGTCGCACAAGAGAAAGGAAAGCGTTGACAAACAATATGATGAATCGGCAACAAAATTTTCTTCGCAATCGGAATCGGAATCACTCTGTACTGAGCCCGCTCATTCATCAACAGCTTCAAATATTAATCAATCATCAAATAATACCGAGAAAAGGGATCCAGCTAGTGTTGACTTAAATCTCCATCACAATAATTTTCATGATCCAGGTTCGCGGCCTATAATTCTAACAGATAATATTAGAATGTCTATTTTAGAAATTGGCGCCGTTCAAATTCGTAGTTTTAATTTTCCACTTGACTGTAATAATAGATCGTTTAATGAAATTTATACTTCAAGACTTTAAATAATGGAGAAAAAATTAATCGAAACTGGTTAGTATATTCTAAATCCAAAAATTCCGTGTATTGTTTTTGTTGCAAAATTTTTGTTAATAATAATAATGTTGACTCTCAACATTTATGCCAGAAATATAGAACGGCATGAAAAAAGTAAGGCCCATTTTCAGAGTTTTAAATCGTGGGTAGAGGTGGAAATCAGTTTTGAAAGAATTATAGATGCAGTTCAATATTTGGCAGGGCAAAATTTAGCAATCAGAGGTCATGTTAACAATTTATATGCAGATTCAAATGGTAATTTTTTAAGGCTTATAGAAACTTTTTCTAGGCGATAAAATACAGAATGAAATTATTTCTATAATTGGCGAAAATATAAAAAAAAAAATTATAAACGACCTCAACTCAAGCAAGTACTTCGCAATAATATTGAATTGTACTCCTGATGTAAGTCATGAGGAACAAATAACAATTATTGTTCGTTTTGCATATATTAATATAGTAATTCAAAACAAATAGAAATTAGAGAACATTTTTTAGGATTTGTTCCATTTCCGATACAACGGGTGAAGGGTTGACGGAATTTTTATTAACTTTTTTAAGCCGTGAAAATATTAGTATATGCGATATGCGAGGCCAGGGCTATAACAATGGGGCTAACATGAAAGAAAAGCATAATGGACTCCAAAAAAGAATTTTAAACATCAATCCTAGCGCATTATATGTTCCATGTGTAGCACATAGTTTAAATTTAGTCGTGAATGACCCTGCACGCGCATCTTTAGAAATTGTCAAATTTTTCGATATAGTTCAAGACATATATGGTATGTCTTCTTTTCTGCATCAAATTATCGTTGGAATATTTTTAAGAAAGAGTGCTCTTCATTAACTTTAAAACCACTCTCTGAAACGAGATGGGCAGGTAGAATCGATGCGATTTAGGTATTAAGACACAATCTAGAATTCGTCTTTGACGCTTTATATATTCTCCATCACGATACATCTAGGGATGCTAATACTAGAAATCTGGCTAATTCCATATTATTAAAAATAAAGTCGTATACATTTTTTTTTCCATAGTGGTATGGTACAATATTTTATCTAAAATTAATGTAGTTAGTAAATTAATGCAAACATCTAATATGGTCATACCAGAACCATCTTGATATGAATAGAGCCGGCATGTAAAAAATGAACTTAAAATAAAGGACATAGAAACACTAAAAAATAATTTATTTTCATAGAGTTTGTATGAAAAAACGCGATTTCGATTGACGAAAAAATATGAATTAAAAATTAAACTTAGATAAATAATTTTTTCTGAAATCGCTAATAAACAACTCAATGACTAACTCATTTAAAGCAAAGATTCTCAAGCTTCCCCATTTTCCAGATATAATCAAAAGAAAATAAAGGAATTAAATTAAAAAACGTTCTACAACAACAACAATATGTATTAAAAAGAGAATATTCTATTTAATGACGTCATCACTTATTCACAACTAAAATCAATGGTAAAAAAAGACAATACGTTGAACAGCCAAAATTAAAATAAATCAAAGAGAGTCAAAGAGAAAAAATTATAATAATATGCATTGAGCGAGAAGAAATCAAAAAAATCAAATCAACCCAGATTGTTATGCATCACAAATAAACGAAATAACCAACAAACATTAACTGTAACATAAATGCCTTATTTGTTTCTCAAGTATTAGAAATATTATTTAAATTAACTATCAGCTGAAAATAAATACAACATGATTAATATTTGGCATCGATTTTTATTCCCAAAAATTATTGACACATCCAAAATAAGTTTTTGTTTAGAATATTTGAATTGTCATAACATTTGAGAGCGGTGTCTAAAATAAAATAGCTCTTACTTATTATTCCCATTCCTAGATGTCACTTAACACACAAATAAAAACAACAGGGATTCGGGCTGAGTAAACGATTTGAAAGAAAAGTTTTTACGTAAAATTAACATAATTTCTTTCATAGCAATGGTTTAATTTTAATAAATTTATAAAAAAAATTGTATTAAATTAATTACAATTTAGTTATTACTATAGAGTTAAGCCACCAAAAATATGTTTAACCGAATCAAAAATCAGACCGATTTTTGAATCCGACCGGTTCGATCACCTATTTGATTTTTTTTATATGGTTTTAATTGTAGGCGACATCTATGGTTTAAACAAAAGTCGTTAATAAAGCATTGCCACATGATATGAATCTGTATTCGGGCAGATTTTTGTCATGTGGCGATGCTTTTAGAAGGAGACTAAAAAGAGATGGTTATATTTGTTTATAAATTTTATGTTATGACGTATTTTACAACAACAACATTCCATAAAAGTTTAGCAATAGTTTATATTCCAAGAGGATTTTCACTAAGAAATAAACATTTTCATGATTCGATTTTTCAATCAAATAAAATTACATGTTTTATGAACATTTTCGTATAAAAATAATGTAAAAGCTCATAATTCTTATAGACTAAAAATGCAAATGAAAACAATCGTTTTACCATATAGTTTCATAGTAAAGAAAAAATGTTATGTACTTTATTTTAAGCTTAGTAAAAAATCCAGTCAATGTGGAGGCTCTTATTTATAGAGTAGGCTCTGGTCATACCAACCATATTAGAAATGTTAAACCAAGTAAATAATTACTTAAAAAAATCTAGGACAGATGATAGTTTTAATGAGACATTAAAAGAAGCCAAGAAAATTGCGGATGAAATAGAATGTGAGGTTATATTTCCTTCTGCTGATTTACTGAGACCACGTAAGAAGAAAATAATGTTTCAGAGGTTCATTATAAAATAAATTTTTATTTTGCGATTTTAGATACTGCCAATATCCAAAATATAAGAAAGGTTCGAGCTAATGAACGAACACAATAACAGTTTCGACTTTTTAAATAATATTTATTCGTTAATGACAATGAGCAGAGAAATGAAAATGAAATATTGCATGGACTTGCATATTAAATAATCAGACAGTTCTTTAAACGAATCGGATAGACTTATGTGACGAAATAGAAATTCTTTTAACATATATTGAACCCAATATGAGCACGTTAACTGTTCTAGAATATATAGTTTCCAACGAATTATCAAATATGTTTCCCAATGTTGTCATATCCATAAGAATATTTTTAACCATGCCTGTAACAGTGGCGTCCGGAGAGAGATCTTTCTCTAAACTTAAGCTTATCAAAAATTATTTACGTTCTACCATGTCACAAGAAAGGTTGACTAATCTGAGTACAATAAGCATTGAAAAGAGAATGACATCAGACTTAGATCTTTCAAACCTCATTAATGATTTTTCAATAAAAAAAGCGCGGAGAGTCAATTTTTCATGATTACTCAATTTATAGTATGTTCATATAGTTTATGAATTGAATTTAGTATATTTAAATGATTTAATTTATTTAGCATAAAATTATTATTTTATTTTAATTTTTTCAAACACTACAGATACATGTAAAAATATTTATTTTGTGAAATAAATGTATGTTTATAATTTCATTTCCAAATGATTGTTTTTTTCCATTGGCCAGCAAAACTTCCTTAATTTCTTTGACTTCCGCCGTCGTACATTGAATAATTTAAAATATTATTTTTTTTTAAGTAAATATATAGGAGGCGGCAAAAATTATTCGCACCCCGGCGGCTAGAAGCCTAGGCGCGCCCCTGCCCCTAAAGACCGGAACATTGATTCTTTGGAGTAAACTTGCTATAAATTGGGAATTAAGGAAGAATTGGGGACCACGCTCTAAATCCAGATACTTGGCCGACGGGTTTATTTATAAGGGATTTCATCCACCGTTGCTTCCCCGGGCGAAATTTTGGACAACTGCAGCAGTCAACGCAACCTCAGCTTAAATATTAATTTATACAATATAAATTTGTTCCAATAGATAATCTGCAGGTAAACGTAAGTTAGAGTTCGTAAATAGTTTAGTGAAACATGTAAATGACATTAATATTCTATTATAGAACAGTTCTTCAAATTTGATTTTTTAGCTTTAACTGAGACCTTTCTTAACAGTAAAATTACAAACAAGTCACTCCATACCAATAAATATAAATTAATACTTTTGATCGTATTAATAATACGCGATGGGGCGGGGTTGGTATTTATTGTCCGAGTACTTTAAAGAGTATTTATTGCCCGAGTGCTATTTCTGGTGCCTTTGGTAAGGTTGAGATTCTGGCACTTGAAGTTGTCGGGCGGTTTGGTAAGATTTTTGTTCTGGTTATTTATAATATGCCTCCTGCTTGTACTGAGCATATTAATAATTTACAAACAATTTGTTCTCAATATTTGTCACAATATGAAAACGTATTTGCTGGGGTGATGGTGACTTTAACTTTAATATGTTGACTAGCAATAAACTAACTGCTTGCTGCAATCAATCATGAGGTTTTTATAAATTGTTTTTTTTTCATTAGACTGGTTAAATCTTTATTTTTATCCTGATGTGGATGATATACTTCAAGAATTCAATTCAAATTTCTTAAAATTAGATAGTGTTTGTGTTTCTTGTAAAAGAAGTATAAATAAATATTCCAATGCTCCATATGGTTAAATACACATATTTTGAATTTATTGCGACAAAGATATTTGGCTTACAAAAAATACAAAAGGTTTGGATTAGGACTTGATTTGGAATCATTTAAACATTTCAGAAATAAAACCAACAAATGCATCAATTAAGCTAAAATTGAATTTTATTTTGGGAATACGAACAATCCTACAAGAACTTGGAACAATTTAAAAAAACTGGGTATTTCATGTATACGTCAACTAAAGCAGCCTGCTGACTTTCTGCTGATGGCATTTTGGCCGGGATCAGAAAACTTAGAGAATCCTTATGGTGAATTCAGCGAGGAAAATTTGCTAGCTCGTGATCACGAATTATTGAAATTTCGTCAACTTTTTTACCCCCTCCAATTTTTTTGTCTTTTTTTTATGGTTGCTCTATACTTTTTTTTTGTATCGCATTTTTTGACATTTCTCCTTTAAAATTGTATTTCTTACGGTGTAGTAGTCGTGTTTTGATTGTTTTTGTGCGAAATATTTAATTTAGTAGCTATTTATTTTTTGTCGTTGAATATTTTGTTATCATAATTTAGTTTTTTTAGTAAACTGTCAGAAGGTAGATTAATATTCAATAATCTAATCATCAATAATATCTTAATTCAATAATTTTATCTAAAAATGAATATTTCGAAATATTTAATTGTTTTCATAATTTTAACGTTTTAATAAAATTTAAATCTGTGTGGTCATTATTAATTAATTTGCTCCTTCTTTTACTAATTTTTTTTTTTAAATTTCCGATAGTTATTTTAATTTTTCGTTTCATTTTGTTTAACAATGTCTGAGGAGAATATGGCACAACTGTCTTTTCAAGACAACAACAAAAACTTTCTTTATTAAGACAATACCAACTGTCTTTATCTAGACGAAGGATACTGTCAATATTAAACGCCGATATAAATACGGCGCACGCGGTTATTGTTGCTTATATGGCTCACAAATATGAATCAACCAGAAAAAGAACTCGTCGATTCGGAGTTAATCCGATAATTCGTAATCGACCATGTTCTGGTTATTACCACAGTTTGGTGAAAGAGATGAGGTTAACGGATGAAGCTACATTTTGTAACTTTCATCGCATGCCACCAACAGTATTCGACGAGCTATTTAGCTAGTGGGGACAGCATGATATCCATTGGCCGATATAGATTTAGGATTGGGCAATCGACCACATCAATTATAATCCGGGAAACATGTCCAGCGATTTGGAACAAATTAAAATTAACGTGTTTTCCAGAACCCACAACCGAAATGTCGCAATCCATTGCCAACGAATTTAAATCTAAATGGAATTTCCCACACTGTATAAGGGCCATGGATGGGAAGCATGTAGTTATTTAGGTAAAGTTAACGCAATTTTTGATAGTTTGATTATTATTGTAATTTCGTTTCATAATATTCGTCGTTCTGTTATATTTGTAGGCATTTTCGCATTCTGGTTCCGTATACCACAATTATAAAAATAGCTTTAGCGTCTTAGTGTTTGCGGTATGTGATGCCAACTACAAATTTACAGTTGTGGATATTGGAGCAAGTGGACATACTGATGACAGCAAAATCTTCCGACGCATCGATTTTGGAAAATCTTTGATGAACGGTGGTAGTGAATTATGTTTACCGCCACCAAGCTGCTTACCCACGACTGTAGAAGATGTCCCCTTTGTATTTGTGGGAGACGAAGCATTCCCTCTACTGTTGAATTTGATGCGGCCGTACCCTGGTCGCAATGCTCGAGTTTTGCCGGTAGAGCATAATATTTTTAATTACCGCTTGTCACGAGCCAGAAGAGTGATAGAGAATGCATTCGGAATTTTAGCCGCCAAGTGGCGTATATATCGGCGGCCAATCCTGGCAAGCAAGCCAACTGTGCTTAACATCATTAAAGCCACAGTTGTGCTGCATAACTGGCTTCGGGACAACCAAAACAGTAACCATATATCTAAAGATTTGGTGGATAGTTTAATACAGGATAATTTGCGACCAGGGAGATGGCGTAATGAAGGTGATGCCCAAGGAATTCGAGATATTGGAAGGGTGGGTTCGAACAATTCCAGTAGAACTGCATCAGAAGTGCAAATATAATTCACCAATTATTTTAATAATGTGGATATACTGCCATGGCAACAATCAGCTATAGGCTAAGATGGGCGGCTTAGTAAATTAAATTGAATAATTATAATATTTTAATTCATAAGTTTTTAAGTTTAATAAAATTTCATGTGGCTAAATAAAAATGTAACAATAAAAAATATAAAAATGTTTTTTTATTTATTCTTCTAAATGTCTTCTTCTCCTTATGCCTTCCATTACCAACTGCCATGATTGCACTACGTCAATTTGTTCTTTTTCGGTCCAATTAAAAATTGTATCCTCTACACTGTAACTATTTGTGACTAGATTTAGTTTGACCTAAATCAAGTCGTTACAAAATTACCTTAAGGGGGGAATGCTACCACGACTTAATCCCGGTGCTCAAGTCAGGTAGAGGAATTTGGTCGTGGGGGATGGTAGCTCCCCTTAAGATCTAGTTAAAGTCGTTTTTGAGAACATGGTGGTTGATAACAACCAAAGAAAAGGGAAAAGTAGGTCAATAACTTAAAAAAAAAAACAACGGATCAGCCACATGGTTAAAAAAAATGTGGCCTATCACTTGGAAATTATTTTTTGTTGTGGGGGAGGAAAACAAGGATGATTTACAGATTCATCTGTAAATCCAATAAAAATAAAAGAATAAAAAAAACAAAGTTGGCCATCGGCCCCTAACCAATATTAGTAAGAATATAGGTTGTTGGGTGTTGTGGACAGAGGGAGAACAGTGCAAAGCACTTGCCGTCTCCCGTCCCATACGGGACGGTCCACAGACACCCAACAACCGGTGCCCTTTAGTTAGTAATCATAAAAAATTTTTTTTTTTTTTTTTTTTGTATACTTACCACCAAAAGAAATAACCCCAAGCTCTCGGTTTCGAAGGAAAACTAAATTTAATTTATTTAATTTCAACTTGAATTTATATTTATATTTCGGTTTTTTTTTTTTTTTTTTTTTTTTATCGTGGACGAGGAGAACTGCGAGACCACAATAAAAAAAAAAACAGCCAGAATCTTAATGACCACCAATAAAATATTGGCGAGGTTTTTATACAATTTTTCTGCTGATCGACCAAAAAAAAATTATTTTCCACATTGATCCATCAACAGAAAAACGCATTCCTCCCCTCCAATACTTTATTGGTTATTAGCGATTATGCAAAAAAAATTGCAAACATCCGGCACGTTTTCGTTCAATGTGTAAACACATGAACTGCCCAAATTACCCACAAAGCAACAACAACATAAAAAATTAAATTCAATTTAGTTTCAAATAGCTGCAGGTGAATAAACGCTAAAGAAACAAAAAAAAAAACAAAATTAAAAGTGTTGTACACCCGCTTGACAAAAATCGCGTGTGCAACAACAAAAAGAGAAAAATTTATTTACGTTTATTTACTGTAACTTGAGCACACACAAATTCATAATTTAAACGTAAATGAAAATATGATTCATATGGGCACGCGCCACTAGAATAAATAGAATTTTACGTTAATTTGTTGTACAATCCAATTTGATATACAACTCAACTAACGTAATTAGAATTATAACTGCATCCGGGAATTGCCATTCTAATTTTGGGTTGTTTTTAGAAGAAAATATCTTCAAAAGGTGGGATGCAGTGTTTTTAGTTTATTTTTTTTCCGGGAATTAGGTGTATTTTGTAACGGGGATGACAAGCGCCCGTTACAGCGTGGGGAATACCCAATCCCTGAGATGAAAAGAGATCTCACGCTCTATTTAGGTGGGGATGGTTGTTTATGATTGGGTTTCGATGTTTTGTCTAATCCAACGTGGGGACGCCCCACAACCTGAGATAGTCTCAAGCCGGGCCATCAATAGTTTTACAAAAATTTTATTTTTTTTTTTTTTGAATTCGTAATCCTAAATGCCTATTACTAAATATGTATAATATATAATTTCTTTCTTTCCTTTTTTTTTTTTTTTTTTTTTTTTTTTTTTTTTTTTTTTTAAATTTATATACATATACATATATATCTTCTTATCACCTATATTACTATTTTTAAATTAAACCTAAAAATTTTATATAGTTGAGCAGGTTTTTTTTTATTTTTTTTTTATTTTTTTTATTTTATTATATTTTATTCTTATTATAATCTACTGCTCATTACATCAAGTTCTTTAATTTCGTTTCTACTCTAAATATGTAGTCTATTTACAGCTATGTTAGTAATTTTGGAGACGGCGCTGCTTTAGATTTAGCCTACCTCCTGTTAGAGTTTGATACTTCTCGTATAGGTAGACTAACCCTAAAACAACCTCATCTGAGTACTTAAGGTATGGTTATTTATATATTTTTTTTTTTTTTTTTTTTTTAATTTGAATGGTCACCCTAGCCCTGGGAGTCTATATACGCCTGATATTGCGTCCCACTTAAATAAGATTTCCCGGAGGGTCTCGGTCTGCTGTAATTGCCCGTGTTGGCGTTCTCCGTCTCCTCTGCCGGCGGGTGATTGACCTCTTCTGGTACCTACAAATCATCATGACAAGTACCAACAGAAATAGGAACATCGCGACTGATATTGAGTAATGACCCACGTGATGCAGATTCATTTTTAACCATGGTTCTCGTTGCTGCAGGTCGGCTACCGTTTGCTGCAAGCCTAATAGTTCTCCATCAATCTCATTGGAGGTTAATACCACATCTCTCGTTCGTATTTCATGGGACAGGTTGAAAGTAGGCATAAATGAAATGTGACTGGTTTTAGTGGTATAATACACATGACTGGTAAGCACGATCATTCTTCCTCTCAATGTACACCCTGGCGTTATTGTGAGAATGCCACTCCCATGTAGAGTAACCAACTCGACAGGCATCTCTTTACATTGTAAATCAAACTCTGTTTCCTTTGGCAATATCATTACCCACTGTTTATCGTGGATTTGACGAAAATAACTAGTAGGTATCATCGATCTTACCTGACAGAGCGACAGTGCGGCATCAGTTCGTGTCAGTAATGCTGCCTCACAAGAAGTACTATCTAACTGCATGTTGTAGGTCGGACCTTGCAAGGTGCATATTCTGGACTCCATTCCCCATAATTTGCATTCCTTCAATGCTTCTCTCGTTAAAGGATAGTACCAGGTACGATGTTGGTGTACCAACACATAACGGAATTCGGGCTCTATATAAATAAACTTGCCATCATGTTGGGTTGGCACGGGAACCGCATTAAAAATCTGGAATTCTTCGCGCTGCAGCAATGGCAACCTCACCTCAAAAATTATCTGGTTTTGCACTATCCCGGTTTTGATAGTTAACAGCTTATAAATTTGTACCCAGTTATTTTTGCTTGTAGGGATATAGGTGGATAGTGGAATCTGAGTTTGCAGCTCCTTCAGTTGCTTCTCCAGCCGGCTTGGTGGTAATAATCTGGTAGTAGCTCGCCCGTGGTGTACATCTGCGAGTAAGTCAATTAAATCGCTTTGACAATCTTTAACCAGGAAGGTAGCAGTGGACAGCTGGAACAAGACATCTATGAATTCCTCGTGCATTACTATTGCAGCTACTTCCTTACGGAGGATCTCATAATGCTGCGTTATCATTACTTTTTCTTTGCGCAGGATACTTGTTGTAAGATCAAGAACGTGCGTTTGTTGTTGTACCAGCTCTTGTAGTTCCAGGGTTCCTAATGCTAGCTCTTGGATTTGATCATGGTATTTTTGTGCGTCGCGCTGATCTAAAACACCGAAAAGATCCCTAAGCAGATTCCCCACGAAATCTAACGGCGCACGACGTCTTCTTTCCCGGGAAGCCTGGAGCATCGGGTTACGGCTCTCTATATTGTCTAGAAGGTAGCCGCTTGGTTGAATCAACTCCTTGCAGTTTTGTCTGTATAGTATGGTATTCATGTCGCGATAACAGGCAAGCTGCTGCTTCATATCCTGGAGATGCTCCCACTCCTGCCAGTAACTTGTCAGGTTGTAGAATAGTGTCAATCTCTAATCACTGGTTGACTCTAGTGAGCGTCCTAAATTGGCGAAGTAGATTCCAGGTTCGTTATGAAATTCCTAGAACTGTATCTTCTCATTTTCGGCTGCCGTGTTCAATATCAGGAATACATAACCTATTCCCCCTACTATGACGACTACTGATGGTGCCATTCTCATAATTCCCTATCTGAACTTACCTAATTCCTAATACTAACAAACACTTAACACTAAACCCTGGTGTTTCTCGGCCTACGGCGATAAACCAGAAACATACCAGTCCTCATTTTCCTTTTACACTACCTACTGTTAACATCATTTATAAACTTGTAGGCATTGTAAATGGAAAATGGTACCCGCGACCGCTACTGTTTTGCTGCGACCAGTCGCCTACTTCTCCTGGCCAGCACCTCATACTCCAGACGCAAATCAAGTACACCCAATAGCCGGTCTACTGCTATTTGGGTTCTTTTTGTGGGCCACAAAAACAATGCCTGGACCCTCACCATAATGCTGGTGCTGCAGACCCTCCTCGTCACCCTGTTGGTGCCGCGGGGTCTCTTCGCCAACACGTTGGTGTCGCGGCATCTCTTGGACCGCTGCCGCACTCTGCGCCACCACTGAAATTTGCGCGCACTCTTTCGAAACACCTTCCTGTCACCTGATGGTACCGATGTGGCATGACCTTTTTGCTGCACAGAATCTCTTCTGACATTCTGTTGTGACTCTGCAGCATTGGAGCCGATCTTATGAACAATCAGGGTAGAAACTGCAGCTCTACCCTCTGTCACCTCACCTTCGGCATTGACCTCTCGCTCTTCTTTTATATTTACTTCTACCATGCGCGTGTCCACCCTAATCCTTATTCTAGACAATCTATTGGCAATGACGTCTGGTACAACCGAGCTCTCATGGAAATCGGACACCGCCTCTATTATAATACGCATAATTACGTGCAAGCTTGCTGGACTATATACATTGCGGAAGACCCTATCCCGGATGTGCAGCATTCTGGTCGCTAACTGAGGAAACATCTCAGCCATCGTTTTACCAGCTTTGATACCTTCCAACACAAACTGCTGCACAGCCTGCAATTTCTGTTGACAAATCGCAACATCCTGGTATGGAAACATAATCGCTGCCGCATGTTGTTCGTATGGCTTATAGAGAGGATCTTCCTTCTCAGCTTGTAACCTCTCTGTAAGTGACCGCTTTAGTGCGGCTGTCGCCATATGTACGCCTGGTTTTATCAAACCGCGCACCTCCAACTCTACTAGAAGCTCATCATCTTCTAGTAGATTTACGTCCATTTTAATAATAATTAATAAATAAAAAATACTAAAAACAACTTTAAAAAAACTCAACTACAAACTTCTTATGATAAAATTCTCTCCCCCCCCCCTAAATAATTTCCAAATATTGGTAAACCAAAAATCAATCAGTGGGATCAAACAAGGAAAAGGATAAGGGTTTGAAATACAAATTAACAGAAATTTCAGAACTATGACCCAACTTCACAATGAGCATTCAAAACCTACACATGGTAAGTGAGTCTCACTGCTATGGTGCCACAGTCTCAAACCTCGACTTACCTAGTGGTCATGAATGACACCCTTGTACTCCCGTTTTCACAATGCCGGATTCGATCCCATAACAGAGAGACACGGATTGTGTAGGAGGCAAGTCGTACACCATTCATGTAGACAATCATTTAAATTCAATGCCACTCCCGGCAGAATAAATATTGTCTTCCCTACCACCAGGAAACAATAACACGCCGGTTATTGCTTATTTTCGATTCTCTTTGCGCTTCACGATGCGTCGGAACTAACTGATGGGACAAAACGCATTCATGCTCATCCTAAAACAGAGACAATTTTGCCCATTAGCCCCGAACTACACCCAGGACGATCTTAAAACTAGAGCGGACTTACAACCACATCCCGAGGGATGAAAGATAAAATTTAAAAACCGAAGTGAAATTGTACGCAAACTTAATACGAAATCACAAAGAGGATCTTATAAATTTAGTTAGCTCAACTTGTTGTAACACTTACAACCAAATTGACACTAAAACGGAAATGATCCTTTTGAGAAATGAAACCAAGCTGTGCTAGCACCCTCACTTGATTTGCATCTCCAAAAGGTCTGGTAGTACCGGACGAAAACAGTACACCATGAGCTAGGATATGAGCTAATGTTTTATATATTTACGGACAATTCATGTTACCATCACTACCATGACCATCGGTTTGTTCCCCAGAGTGTGGGTTGGGACATGCCTCAAACAAACCGAGTAATCAAGGATCCAGCAACTGTATCCATGAATTTGAAAAAAACTCTTCAACATGAATATGACCCACCATGTATTTGGTCAGGCTAAGCCGCAGCCATATTCACGTTAAAAAACTTCTGTCTAAAAATATGCAACAGAGAAAAATTGTCTGTAAAAACAGAAATAAAAAAAAGAATTGGATCGGATGTTTTTGACCGAAGTTTGGACACCATTTGTAAGAATGGTGCCAAAACTTCTATTTAATTTAGAGGCGAATTTAGGCCTCGTTTGATTGGGCGCCATTTGTAACTATTTGTGACTAGATTTAGTTTGACCTAAATCAAGTCGTTACAAAATTACCTTAAGGGGGGAATGCTACCACGACTTAATCCCGGTGCTCAAGTCAGGTAGAGGAATTTGGTCGTGGGGGATGGTAGCTCCCCTTAAGATCTAGTTAAAGTCGTTTTTGAGAACATGGTGGTTGATAACAACCAAAGAAAAGGGAAAAGTAGGTCAATAACTTAAAAAAAAAAACAACGGATCAGCCACATGGTTAAAAAAAATGTGGCCTATCACTTGGAAATTATTTTTTGTTGTGGGGGAGGAAAACAAGGATGATTTACAGATTCATCTGTAAATCCAATAAAAATAAAAGAATAAAAAAAACAAAGTTGGCCATCGGCCCCTAACCAATATTAGTAAGAATATAGGTTGTTGGGTGTTGTGGACAGAGGGAGAACAGTGCAAAGCACTTGCCGTCTCCCGTCCCATACGGGACGGTCCACAGACACCCAACAACCGGTGCCCTTTAGTTAGTAATCATAAAAATTTTTTTTTTTTTTTTTTTTTGTATACTTACCACCAAAAGAAATAACCCCAAGCTCTCGGTTTCGAAGGAAAACTAAATTTAATTTATTTAATTTCAACTTGAATTTATATTTATATTTCGGTTTTTTTTTTTTTTTTTTTTTTTATCGTGGACGAGGAGAACTGCGAGACCACAATAAAAAAAAAAACAGCCAGAATCTTAATGACCACCAATAAAATATTGGCGAGGTTTTTATACAATTTTTCTGCTGATCGACCAAAAAAAAATTATTTTCCACATTGATCCATCAACAGAAAAACGCATTCCTCCCCTCCAATACTTTATTGGTTATTAGCGATTATGCAAAAAAAATTGCAAACATCCGGCACGTTTTCGTTCAATGTGTAAACACATGAACTGCCCAAATTACCCACAAAGCAACAACAACATAAAAAATTAAATTCAATTTAGTTTCAAATAGCTGCAGGTGAATAAACGCTAAAGAAACAAAAAAAAAAACAAAATTAAAAGTGTTGTACACCCGCTTGACAAAAATCGCGTGTGCAACAACAAAAAGAGAAAAATTTATTTACGTTTATTTACTGTAACTTGAGCACACACAAATTCATAATTTAAACGTAAATGAAAATATGATTCATATGGGCACGCGCCACTAGAATAAATAGAATTTTACGTTAATTTGTTGTACAATCCAATTTGATATACAACTCAACTAACGTAATTAGAATTATAACTGCATCCGGGAATTGCCATTCTAATTTTGGGTTGTTTTTAGAAGAAAATATCTTCAAAAGGTGGGATGCAGTGTTTTTAGTTTATTTTTTTTCCGGGAATTAGGTGTATTTTGTAACGGGGATGACAAGCGCCCGTTACAGCGTGGGGAATACCCAATCCCTGAGATGAAAAGAGATCTCACGCTCTATTTAGGTGGGGATGGTTGTTTATGATTGGGTTTCGATGTTTTCTCTAATCCAACGTGGGGACGCCCCACAACCTGAGATAGTCTCAAGCCGGGCCATCAATAGTTTTACAAAAATTTTATTTTTTTTTTTTTTGAATTCGTAATCCTAAATGCCTATTACTAAATATGTATAATATATAATTTCTTTCTTTCCTTTTTTTTTTTTTTTTTTTTTTTTTTTTTTTTTTTTTTTAAATTTATATACATATACATATATATCTTCTTATCACCTATATTACTATTTTTAAATTAAACCTAAAAATTTTATATAGTTGAGCAGGTTTTTTTTTATTTTTTTTTTATTTTTTTTATTTTATTATATTTTATTCTTATTATAATCTACTGCTCATTACATCAAGTTCTTTAATTTCGTTTCTACTCTAAATATGTAGTCTATTTACAGCTATGTTAGTAATTTTGGAGACGGCGCTGCTTTAGATTTAGCCTACCTCCTGTTAGAGTTTGATACTTCTCGTATAGGTAGACTAACCCTAAAACAACCTCATCTGAGTACTTAAGGTATGGTTATTTATATATTTTTTTTTTTTTTTTTTTTTTAATTTGAATGGTCACCCTAGCCCTGGGAGTCTATATACGCCTGATATTGCGTCCCACTTAAATAAGATTTCCCGGAGGGTCTCGGTCTGCTGTAATTGCCCGTGTTGGCGTTCTCCGTCTCCTCTGCCGGCGGGTGATTGACCTCTTCTGGTACCTACAAATCATCATGACAAGTACCAACAGAAATAGGAACATCGCGACTGATATTGAGTAATGACCCACGTGATGCAGATTCATTTTTAACCATGGTTCTCGTTGCTGCAGGTCGGCTACCGTTTGCTGCAAGCCTAATAGTTCTCCATCAATCTCATTGGAGGTTAATACCACATCTCTCGTTCGTATTTCATGGGACAGGTTGAAAGTAGGCATAAATGAAATGTGACTGGTTTTAGTGGTATAATACACATGACTGGTAAGCACGATCATTCTTCCTCTCAATGTACACCCTGGCGTTATTGTGAGAATGCCACTCCCATGTAGAGTAACCAACTCGACAGGCATCTCTTTACATTGTAAATCAAACTCTGTTTCCTTTGGCAATATCATTACCCACTGTTTATCGTGGATTTGACGAAAATAACTAGTAGGTATCATCGATCTTACCTGACAGAGCGACAGTGCGGCATCAGTTCGTGTCAGTAATGCTGCCTCACAAGAAGTACTATCTAACTGCATGTTGTAGGTCGGACCTTGCAAGGTGCATATTCTGGACTCCATTCCCCATAATTTGCATTCCTTCAATGCTTCTCTCGTTAAAGGATAGTACCAGGTACGATGTTGGTGTACCAACACATAACGGAATTCGGGCTCTATATAAATAAACTTGCCATCATGTTGGGTTGGCACGGGAACCGCATTAAAAATCTGGAATTCTTCGCGCTGCAGCAATGGCAACCTCACCTCAAAAATTATCTGGTTTTGCACTATCCCGGTTTTGATAGTTAACAGCTTATAAATTTGTACCCAGTTATTTTTGCTTGTAGGGATATAGGTGGATAGTGGAATCTGAGTTTGCAGCTCCTTCAGTTGCTTCTCCAGCCGGCTTGGTGGTAATAATCTGGTAGTAGCTCGCCCGTGGTGTACATCTGCGAGTAAGTCAATTAAATCGCTTTGACAATCTTTAACCAGGAAGGTAGCAGTGGACAGCTGGAACAAGACATCTATGAATTCCTCGTGCATTACTATTGCAGCTACTTCCTTACGGAGGATCTCATAATGCTGCGTTATCATTACTTTTTCTTTGCGCAGGATACTTGTTGTAAGATCAAGAACGTGCGTTTGTTGTTGTACCAGCTCTTGTAGTTCCAGGGTTCCTAATGCTAGCTCTTGGATTTGATCATGGTATTTTTGTGCGTCGCGCTGATCTAAAACACCGAAAAGATCCCTAAGCAGATTCCCCACGAAATCTAACGGCGCACGACGTCTTCTTTCCCGGGAAGCCTGGAGCATCGGGTTACGGCTCTCTATATTGTCTAGAAGGTAGCCGCTTGGTTGAATCAACTCCTTGCAGTTTTGTCTGTATAGTATGGTATTCATGTCGCGATAACAGGCAAGCTGCTGCTTCATATCCTGGAGATGCTCCCACTCCTGCCAGTAACTTGTCAGGTTGTAGAATAGTGTCAATCTCTAATCACTGGTTGACTCTAGTGAGCGTCCTAAATTGGCGAAGTAGATTCCAGGTTCGTTATGAAATTCCTAGAACTGTATCTTCTCATTTTCGGCTGCCGTGTTCAATATCAGGAATACATAACCTATTCCCCCTACTATGACGACTACTGATGGTGCCATTCTCATAATTCCCTATCTGAACTTACCTAATTCCTAATACTAACAAACACTTAACACTAAACCCTGGTGTTTCTCGGCCTACGGCGATAAACCAGAAACATACCAGTCCTCATTTTCCTTTTACACTACCTACTGTTAACATCATTTATAAACTTGTAGGCATTGTAAATGGAAAATGGTACCCGCGACCGCTACTGTTTTGCTGCGACCAGTCGCCTACTTCTCCTGGCCAGCACCTCATACTCCAGACGCAAATCAAGTACACCCAATAGCCGGTCTACTGCTATTTGGGTTCTTTTTGTGGGCCACAAAAACAATGCCTGGACCCTCACCATAATGCTGGTGCTGCAGACCCTCCTCGTCACCCTGTTGGTGCCGCGGGGTCTCTTCGCCAACACGTTGGTGTCGCGGCATCTCTTGGACCGCTGCCGCACTCTGCGCCACCACTGAAATTTGCGCGCACTCTTTCGAAACACCTTCCTGTCACCTGATGGTACCGATGTGGCATGACCTTTTTGCTGCACAGAATCTCTTCTGACATTCTGTTGTGACTCTGCAGCATTGGAGCCGATCTTATGAACAATCAGGGTAGAAACTGCAGCTCTACCCTCTGTCACCTCACCTTCGGCATTGACCTCTCGCTCTTCTTTTATATTTACTTCTACCATGCGCGTGTCCACCCTAATCCTTATTCTAGACAATCTATTGGCAATGACGTCTGGTACAACCGAGCTCTCATGGAAATCGGACACCGCCTCTATTATAATACGCATAATTACGTGCAAGCTTGCTGGACTATATACATTGCGGAAGACCCTATCCCGGATGTGCAGCATTCTGGTCGCTAACTGAGGAAACATCTCAGCCATCGTTTTACCAGCTTTGATACCTTCCAACACAAACTGCTGCACAGCCTGCAATTTCTGTTGACAAATCGCAACATCCTGGTATGGAAACATAATCGCTGCCGCATGTTGTTCGTATGGCTTATAGAGAGGATCTTCCTTCTCAGCTTGTAACCTCTCTGTAAGTGACCGCTTTAGTGCGGCTGTCGCCATATGTACGCCTGGTTTTATCAAACCGCGCACCTCCAACTCTACTAGAAGCTCATCATCTTCTAGTAGATTTACGTCCATTTTAATAATAATTAATAAATAAAAAATACTAAAAACAACTTTAAAAAAACTCAACTACAAACTTCTTATGATAAAATTCTCTCCCCCCCCCCTAAATAATTTCCAAATATTGGTAAACCAAAAATCAATCAGTGGGATCAAACAAGGAAAAGGATAAGGGTTTGAAATACAAATTAACAGAAATTTCAGAACTATGACCCAACTTCACAATGAGCATTCAAAACCTACACATGGTAAGTGAGTCTCACTGCTATGGTGCCACAGTCTCAAACCTCGACTTACCTAGTGGTCATGAATGACACCCTTGTACTCCCGTTTTCACAATGCCGGATTCGATCCCATAACAGAGAGACACGGATTGTGTAGGAGGCAAGTCGTACACCATTCATGTAGACAATCATTTAAATTCAATGCCACTCCCGGCAGAATAAATATTGTCTTCCCTACCACCAGGAAACAATAACACGCCGGTTATTGCTTATTTTCGATTCTCTTTGCGCTTCACGATGCGTCGGAACTAACTGATGGGACAAAACGCATTCATGCTCATCCTAAAACAGAGACAATTTTGCCCATTAGCCCCGAACTACACCCAGGACGATCTTAAAACTAGAGCGGACTTACAACCACATCCCGAGGGATGAAAGATAAAATTTAAAAACCGAAGTGAAATTGTACGCAAACTTAATACGAAATCACAAAGAGGATCTTATAAATTTAGTTAGCTCAACTTGTTGTAACACTTACAACCAAATTGACACTAAAACGGAAATGATCCTTTTGAGAAATGAAACCAAGCTGTGCTAGCACCCTCACTTGATTTGCATCTCCAAAAGGTCTGGTAGTACCGGACGAAAACAGTACACCATGAGCTAGGATATGAGCTAATGTTTTATATATTTACGGACAATTCATGTTACCATCACTACCATGACCATCGGTTTGTTCCCCAGAGTGTGGGTTGGGACATGCCTCAAACAAACCGAGTAATCAAGGATCCAGCAACTGTATCCATGAATTTGAAAAAAACTCTTCAACATGAATATGACCCACCATGTATTTGGTCAGGCTAAGCCGCAGCCATATTCACGTTAAAAAACTTCTGTCTAAAAATATGCAACAGAGAAAAATTGTCTGTAAAAACAGAAATAAAAAAAAGAATTGGATCGGATGTTTTTGACCGAAGTTTGGACACCATTTGTAAGAATGGTGCCAAAACTTCTATTTAATTTAGAGGCGAATTTAGGCCTCGTTTGATTGGGCGCCATTTGTAACTATTTGTGACTAGATTTAGTTTGACCTAAATCAAGTCGTTACAAAATTACCTTAAGGGGGGAATGCTACCACGACTTAATCCCGGTGCTCAAGTCAGGTAGAGGAATTTGGTCGTGGGGGATGGTAGCTCCCCTTAAGATCTAGTTAAAGTCGTTTTTGAGAACATGGTGGTTGATAACAACCAAAGAAAAGGGAAAAGTAGGTCAATAACTTAAAAAAAAAAACAACGGATCAGCCACATGGTTAAAAAAAATGTGGCCTATCACTTGGAAATTATTTTTTGTTGTGGGGGAGGAAAACAAGGATGATTTACAGATTCATCTGTAAATCCAATAAAAATAAAAGAATAAAAAAAACAAAGTTGGCCATCGGCCCCTAACCAATATTAGTAAGAATATAGGTTGTTGGGTGTTGTGGACAGAGGGAGAACAGTGCAAAGCACTTGCCGTCTCCCGTCCCATACGGGACGGTCCACAGACACCCAACAACCGGTGCCCTTTAGTTAGTAATCATAAAAATTTTTTTTTTTTTTTTTTTTTGTATACTTACCACCAAAAGAAATAACCCCAAGCTCTCGGTTTCGAAGGAAAACTAAATTTAATTTATTTAATTTCAACTTGAATTTATATTTATATTTCGGTTTTTTTTTTTTTTTTTTTTTTTATCGTGGACGAGGAGAACTGCGAGACCACAATAAAAAAAAAACAGCCAGAATCTTAATGACCACCAATAAAATATTGGCGAGGTTTTTATACAATTTTTCTGCTGATCGACCAAAAAAAAATTATTTTCCACATTGATCCATCAACAGAAAAACGCATTCCTCCCCTCCAATACTTTATTGGTTATTAGCGATTATGCAAAAAAAATTGCAAACATCCGGCACGTTTTCGTTCAATGTGTAAACACATGAACTGCCCAAATTACCCACAAAGCAACAACAACATAAAAAATTAAATTCAATTTAGTTTCAAATAGCTGCAGGTGAATAAACGCTAAAGAAACAAAAAAAAACAAAATTAAAAGTGTTGTACACCCGCTTGACAAAAATCGCGTGTGCAACAACAAAAAGAGAAAAATTTATTTACGTTTATTTACTGTAACTTGAGCACACACAAATTCATAATTTAAACGTAAATGAAAATATGATTCATATGGGCACGCGCCACTAGAATAAATAGAATTTTACGTTAATTTGTTGTACAATCCAATTTGATATACAACTCAACTAACGTAATTAGAATTATAACTGCATCCGGGAATTGCCATTCTAATTTTGGGTTGTTTTTAGAAGAAAATATCTTCAAAAGGTGGGATGCAGTGTTTTTAGTTTATTTTTTTTCCGGGAATTAGGTGTATTTTGTAACGGGGATGACAAGCGCCCGTTACAACACTCAAAGCATAACTAAGCCCTAGGCTTATTTTCGGCAAAGTACCTGTTAAGGCTTGCTCGGATTGTGCTGCAATTCTCTCAGATATCTCGTAGTGTTTCGTGAGTTAGCCCATTAATTCCTTTGTTGTACTATCAAAATTACTGGTCGGTGTCGGAGTCCTTTTTTTTTTGGTGATGATTCTTCTGGAGTAATTAGTGTGGGTATGATATCAATTTCTGTGATAATTTGTGTTGATGAACTTATGGTATTAAATGCAGTTTGTGCAGTTAAGTCGGATTTGATGGCATATGATATTAAAATAATTAAATTAAACACACTCATTGCTTTACACGATGGCCAATACATAAACAAAAATTAGACTCATCGATTAAAAATACTATGCTATGTTTTCGTTTTGAATGTCAAATGAAAAAATATAAACAATACAACTGGATATGTTTAATGTTAACTTTATTTGTTATTCATGTATGGCGAACAAAAGTTTTAGAGTTCGAGGTAGCACGAGGAATTGGTAATAATTTTGAAAGAATTAGAGTATGCATCAAAGAAGAACCTAAATGCAACCTCCTATACGAAATATTTTCATATTCAAATTCTTAGTCAACTACATCGACTGGCGAGTTCATATCACAATTTTGAACAAAGATCTAAAATTTATTCCATATAAAGTTCCTCAATAACTCCGTTCTCTTGAAAATTCTTCATTCAGCTGAAAATAGATTTCTGTTACTTTAAACCAGCTAATGAAAAATTAAACCACTCTCAAAAATACTTAGATTAATGATGGGCCAAAAATATCTTTTTTTTAAAAGCATACCAAAAAATGAACAAAACATCCATAGCCTAGATATTGCGTAGCACTAGGAGTCGAAACTTTGCTAATATCCAAAAAATTAATCCGTTCAAGAGACTCAGCAAACAATCGATTTGGTCGCTCAAGGTTACACCTTGTAATAAAAAAGTAAAATTGTCTAACAATCCAATTAAGATGAAATTCAACTAAAACTTGATTCGAATTAAGGTGGTAAGCTAAATTCATTTTTAAAAATATAAAGGGCCGACACTGAGCGAATTTATCTCCAAACAAAACCTTAACACAACCGCCAATTAATCTCCAACCGAACTCCTCACTCAACCTTAACTCAACTTCAACTTAACCGCTACTCACCCCATATCTTAACCTTCCAGTGAACTGTAAACGCTTTAGTCAAAATAACCTCAAACTCAACCAAATAAATCCCCAATTGAACCCCTCTCTATATATCGTCATGCATTTCGTGTAAGTTTTTTTTTGAAAAATTATTCTTAGTTTAAAATTCTGTAAATTAAATTATTGGCTACATTTATCTTCTGTGAAAACGGATGACATGAATGAAAATTGAGATGTTGATTAACCGATGTTGGTTTGGAATGCCAACCAGTTATGATTTTATTTTGTTTCCGAATCAGCATTATAACCAAATATGGTAATTATTGAATAAAACATATTATCTTCTGTTTCAAGTGTGAACTTTCATTTTTCGTAGATTTTTTGGTGTTGAGATTACAATACCATCAACATTCATTCAAAATAAATTCCAAAGCATTAATGCTGTGATATCATTCAAAATTCATTTTAATTCAAAGAATGCTGGCTAAATATTTTGAAATTTTATACCCAAGTGAATTTATTGTTGATAATATTGGCCCCCAGACAATTCGACAGGGATTCCCGAGTCAAATAATTAAAATCTATTAGTAGGATTAGAATTTTTTTGGTAAGACATAAATAATTCGACTTTGAAATTTACCTGAACTCCGATTGGTTTTTAGCCTAAAAAGATAACGCCAGCTCTGAAAAACATCCGAAAATTGATTATCATGAAAACATCCATAATATGTTGATAATAATCTGTATAATTTAATCTGACCAAATTTAATGAAATATTCACTTCTTATGTACGAAGAAATATGTCATTGGACGTGTGTCCAATTTAATATAACAACCCAAAAAAAATGTTTTTCTGAAACAGGTACAAATTTAAATTTAAGTGGAATTTCATACCAAAGATGACACTTTTCAATCTTAAATAAAATATCTTAAAATCAAAACATATAAGAAGAAGTGGATGATAAAAATAAATTAACTGTAACATTACAAGATTAATTATAGTTTCATAATTCTTTTTTGATACGATCGTAAACATATACATAAGTTATTGCGGAGATACACGAAAAAAAAAACGTGCAAAGTGTTGTGAATTTTAATAAGATTCAAAAATCGATTCATCTTATTGTTATGTCGTGTATTCGTGTACGTAAATAAAAGCGGCGAGATGGCGATCGTCGCGCAAAATGATAAAAAGAAAATTTCAAAATTTATTTTGGAAATAATTGAATTTGAATGATGAGATGATGATTTTTGAATATTAATTTATTTTTGTTGTCGCATATGAACCAAATATTTTTTTTTTTTTTATATTATAATGCATGTACGCACGTATGAGACAACAAAATATTGAATTTTAAGGCACTTTAATTACATTTTATTATGATTTTCTTGGAAAAATTAATTCAGAAAAATTACAAAAAGGTGAAATTTAACCGATCAAATTTGCTGTAATTATCTTCTTTGATTGGCTGATTACTCGTTTTCTTTTTGTATGTATGTACGTAGCTACAAAATGTTTTCGTTTCCTACTCTGCTGAGCACTCCGATAATTCGAGATAATTTATTTTAATTATTTTAAACATTATTTTGGTTTATATGTAATATCTACAAATTTGTAATTATATGTCAAAATATTAACACATAATATATCAAAAAGAAAGAAATCCTTTAAAGGAATCGGCACAAGAAGTGCCTACACAAGACAAACAAAAAATTTCAACCCTTTTTCTCGAAGAATTTAATTTCTGTTCGCAAATAAAATATTCTCAAAACTTTCTTTAAAACATATTTTATCTATTTTTTTGGTTTTATTTATTTTTAAGAGATAATGAAAATTAATTCTATCATTATTTTCAAAAAAAAAAAAAAAAAAAAAATATAAATTTATCCCACTCCACCACCCAACACTTTTACCGATTGTTTCAAGCATTCTACCGCACACTCGATTGAGATGAGTTTTCGATGATAGAATGGGGTAAACCAAAAATATTTCGGTTTATATTTTTATAAATAAAAGTTTAAAACTTGAATTAATACCATTTACTCGTATTTATAGGGTAGCATCGTTAAGGGTGTTGAGGTTTTTTGAAATATACACTAGATTTCGGTTAAATGGTTTGTGATTTTGTCGCAGTAATTTGATTATTTGAAATCGATATAATTAAAGTTTAATTAAGATACGTACAATTTAAGCAATCTGGCGCACTCAAGAATGTTTAGGCTCAATATGCAATCGATTTTGTTAGGCCACTCATAATCATTAAAAATTATGATTTATCGAATTTCGTCAGGGAATCGCTTTTGAAACGTAAAGAAATCGACCCATTTTTGAAGCAAACTATTGCTGGCGATGAAAAATGGGTAAAATACGAGAATTTCGTTTGAAAATGATAAGGGTCGAAGAAAGGTAAACCACCAAAAACGACTTCAAAGCCAGGATTGACGAGAAGAGAACCGCCCAGAATTGATCAAAAGAATGAGTGTTGCCTTCCATCATGACAATGCGAGACCACACAGCTTAGCTGGGAAGTTTTGATGCATCACTCTAGGAACAAGTTTAGCATTAATATTTCTCTAGGCATCACTTTGAGAAACAATTTTTACTAACACGTTTTAACCTGGTTTAAAAAGACGAATGTGACTTCGGATATTATACTGACCAACATTCTTAGCGTAAGCGGAGCGCAAATGAGTTAACACGGATTCCCGTGTTGCTCGCCAAGATATATTTGGGTGTCGCAAGGTGTTTCACACCGGAGTATATTTGGGTGTCGCAAGGTGTTTTACACCATATTTAGCCAGCAAGCTTTTATACTGAACAGATATAAATTGTTTTCGATTGTCTGTTAAAACAGTTTCTGGAACATAAAATAAATTAAATATTTTGCCTTCTACGAAATCAACCAAACTTGCATCGTTGGCATTTCTTAAAGCTTTTAGGAATATAAACCGTGAATATTTATACAAATCTATTAAAATGTAAGAGTTACCATGCTTTGTATGCGGGTAAGGACCCAGAAAGTCCAAATATAACCATTGGAATGGTTGATGAACTTCGAAAGTCGAGTGGAATAATTTACCGCCTTGCAAGTTTTACACACTTTACAGTTCGAGATATACAATAGCTTTTGATATCTTTAGACATATTAGCCCAATAAAAATATCTTCGAAACCACTCTAGAGTCTTGGGAACACCAACATGGGTTGACAACGGGGGAGAGTGTGCTTGTTCCATCAGTTGACCTTTTAATGACTGAGGTATAACCAACTTCCACTCCGATACGTAAATTAGTATTGACATTATTAAGCTTTCGGAAATTCAGAATTTGATTAGCATAATCTTCATCCGTGGTAAACTCAGGGGCATTCAAATCTACAGGTAAGGGATAATAGTTCAATGGGGCCTCTTTTTTGATTATTTCATCGACATTGACACGAGAGAGAGCGTCTGTTTACGAGGCAAACAGCGGTAACTTATTATCACATCGTTTATTCATAAGGTGTAAGGAAACTAAATTAATATTTTTAATCGATAAAGGGGCCGATATATCAGTAGTACCTCTTAAATATTTCCCTCGTAGAAACAAAAATCCAGATTACTGTTTAGTCGTAGCTAATGGTTCCAATATTTACACATATGGAACTCAGTTACTAAATATAAATTTTGGTTTACGAAGAGTATTTTCGCACTGTTTCGTAATTGCATCCGTTAATCGACCCATTATTGGGGCAGATTTTCTTAGTAAATTTAATATTCTGGTAGATTTGAAACGAAAATGATACTAGATTCGAAAACATCGCTGTCAGTAACAGGTATCACAGCATCGGTAGATACTCCGACTCCCAAGCATTACGCAGCATCGAAAATAAATTCGGAGTATTGCTGAAGAATTATCCAATTCTTACTGCATCTCCTGAGTATAGTGCTCCTGTTAAACACAAGGTAGCCCACTATTTTCACACAAAGGGTCAGTTACCATTCTGTAAACCTCGACGTCTAGATGAGAATAAATACGTAATAGCGAAACACGAGTTTCAACATATGATCAATTTGGGAATCTGCCAATATTCATCATCGTGCGTATCGTCTCCTTTGCATCTCGTTAAAAAGAAAGACAATAATGATTGGAGGCCATGTGGTGATTACCGCCGGTTGAATGCATGTAAAGTGCCCGACCGGTATCCAATCCCGCACATCCATGATTTTACGATGAGACTGAATGGCAATACTGTGTTCTCCAAAATTGATCTTGTACGAGCGTACCATCATATACCCGTAGCTTTAGATGACATTCAGAAGACGGCCATAACTACACCATTCGGACTTTTCGAATTTCGAAGAATGCCTTTTGGGCTAAAAAATGCGGCCCAGTCTTTTCAAAGATTTATCGATGAAGTTCTAGGGGATTTAGATTTCGCTTACGCGTATATTGACGACTTTTTGGTAGCCAGCCGTAACGAAGAAGAACATATATATCATTTAGAACAAGAGTTTCAGTGGTTAAGTGATTTCGATCTTAAAGTGAAAGTTTCAAAATGTGAATTGTGAAAGCAAAACTATCTCATGTTATTTTAAAAAATGGAATAGTGCCGTCCATCGAATGGATACCCGGAAATCTATCAAAGAAATTCAGAAGTTTTTAGGAATGATAAACTATTATCATCGATTTCTTCCGAACATTGCTGACATTCTTGCTCCCATCCATACACATTTAGCGGAATTGCATAAACTCCCTAAACATAGTAAATCATTTTATTGGCTAGATGATTGTAATGACGCGTTTGAACAAGCAATATCGGCTTTATCTACGGTTACACTGCTAGCTCACCCAATTAGTGATGCAAATCTGAGTGTAACAACAGATAGTTCGAGTGTTGCCATTGGTGCAGTGTTGAAACAATTTAACAAATATTTGGGAACCGCTTTCGTTTTTCTCTCGAAAGCTGCCGCAAGTATGAACCCGTAGCCCAGTAGCTATATACTCATCTATAAAACATTTCAGGCATCTAGTAGAGCGTCGACAATTTTGTGTGTCTACTGATCACAAACCTCTCGTAACTGCAATAATGTCCAAGACGCAACGAAGCCCTCGCCAAACGAGGCATTTATAGAGTATATAGCACAATTCACCAATAACATTCAACATATCAATGGTAAAGATAATTATGTCGCTGATTATCTTTCTCGATCATGTAGCACCTACAACGCAGTAATCGAACATACTGGAACAGATATCGGGAAACTTATTCCTGAGCAAGAAAATGACGATGAACTGAAACCGATCGTCTCCAACTCAGATAAAAATAAATGGAAAATGGAAAACGGTATTCTTTCAAAATCAGATAACAACATTTGGTGCGAAACTTCATTAGGAAAGAATCGCCCATATATTCCAAGTTCGATGAGAAAAGACATTTTAGACACTTTGCACAATTTATCACACCCCGGAATTAGGGTCACAAGAAAATTAATATCATCACGATATTTTTGGCCAAGTATGAATATCGATGCAGGATATTGGGCGAAAAACTGCATAAACTGTCAAAAATCGAAAGTGTATAAGCAGTTTCGGATGCCCGCAAGAAATTACTACGGATCAAGGGGTTCAATTCGAATCCAAACTGTTCGCGGAATTAAATAAAGTTCTAGGATGTCACCGAATCAGAACCACAACATACCATCCTGCAAGTAATGGTATGATAGAACGCGTACACAGGCAGATGAAAGAATCTTTGAAAGCTAGGTGTAACACGGTTAGCTGAACTGATGAATTACCTCTCGTCTTATTGGAAATGCGAACTTCTATAAAGGACGATTTGAAATGTTCAGCAGCAGATTTGGTTTATGGACAAGCATTAAAAGTTCCAGGTCAACTCGTCGTGAAATCGCCCACAAATGAAACTGTTAATCCATCAAACGTTGTTGATAAATTACAAGAATATATGCGTAATTCGAAACATCAGCCACCTCGTATCCCTAGTCAAACTCAAACTTATGTTCCAGATGATTTAAATACGTGCGAATATGTATTAATTCGAATGGATCGAGTTAAAGTCGGTTTAGAACCTCCTTACGAAGGTCCTTTTGAGGTAGTCCGTCGATTTCGGAAATTTTTTGCCATAAATGTGAATGGCAAGCATCAATCTATTTCCATAGACAGATTAAAGCAGGCCTCTAACATCACATCTCTAAGTTCTACAAAGGGCGAAACTAAACACAGAGTTGCTTGTCATGAGCGGGCCGTTATAAACCATTATTAACAAATGTATGATTGTCGTTTCTACTTTTGG
Organism: Tipula vernalis; assembly: GCA_958295665.1. NCBI lineage: Eukaryota > Metazoa > Arthropoda > Insecta > Diptera > Tipulidae > Tipula > Tipula vernalis. The sequence goes on along the minus strand of OY282560.1, from coordinate 146,512,274 downwards.
CATATTACGTGTGTTTTTCGAAAGTTAATACTTATTGGCTTTCACTGCGTTCATCTGGAGAGGGGGTTATGTAGTGATCAGTTGTGCGTGTGTTTTATTTATCACGAACACATAAATCGTATAGTCGATGGAAAATATCGACACCCCGACATACGATAGCCCTTCAAATTTAGAGCTAAAACAAAATAGGAAATATAACTTTTAAATTAAAAATGGAATTGTCAGTTATAGCTTTTATAATTTGCTTTATTGAGAATATCTGGTAGTGCCGCCCGTGATTTTGTTAAAGAAGATTCTTCCATCAAGGTTGAAATTCCATGAATGAATATCAAAGTTTTCTGCGACACCTGGAAAAATACCTTTTCGTTTCTCAAGCGTTGTTTCCTTATGGCTCGTATTTGCACAATCCCTGTCACAATCATTGAAAGAAAGACCTATAAACGACGAATATGATGGATTTGTTTGAAAATTTTGTTAGAAATGTGAGCTAGTAAGAATCGGACTACTGTACGATTTTTTGTCCCAGCCCGTACAGCCATCTAAAACAAAGAATTTTTCAACCGTCTTTGAAATATTTTTTTTCAATGTAATTTTTAATAAAAGTACAAACTTCATTTGGGCCTTTCAGAACTTCACCTTCGGTGTTATAGTAAGATTATGAACACAAAATTCAAAAACCTATAATGGCACATCGTAAAAAATTTCTTGAACCGGAATCTTTAGCAAACGTAAATTTTGGATGTAATCTATGACAATTCCCATTACTTTTTCGTCTTTCAGCTCTCTGACTTCTTTGAGTTCATCGAAATATTTTTCAGCTCTTCGTCTAAGTACGATATATTCCGCTACTGCCGCACATAATGTTTAATGTTTATGTTATATGTATTGCAGTCTATAAGCCTTCAAAACAAATAATGCCGAAAATACGTAGCAAATTACACCTGTTTAGAACTGTTGTATGTGTTCTTTTTTGCACTAGAAATGTCAGTTTATTGTTTTAGAGTACAGTAGAAAGAAACATGGCATTTCTAAGAAGTCAGTAGATGTAAGTTAATGTTATTCAGGAAAGAGAATTAATTTGGGCTCGCAAACAAACTGATGAAAAAGCACGAGATATCACGAAATACCTATAGTTATTAAAAGTGCAGTGCACTAGCTAATGACTTAGAACATACTCATTTTATATTACCCCGCCACACTCCATTAATTAATTTAACACAAGTTCCACGAAAATAAAAACTTAAGTTCGAAATTGTTAGAGTTTCATTTTGGTAAACCAAAATAATACCTGTAATTGAAATTTCACCACAGCATACCTCAAATATAAACTAACAAAAACAAGTAAGGTATATATATAAAATAAAATTAACACAACAAAGAGGAGATTAAAATTTTTGTTCTTGAACGACTAAAAATGAAACACTCCACGAAAACAACTAACCAACCAACCGCACCCGACAAAACCCCACATAAGCAAGCAAGAACCAAAACAAAACCCGACACGACATAGTGTAGCTCTTTGTATAATGTACCATATATTGTATAAAATATAAGAAAGTTGATTAAAAATTTTGATTAAAATTCCATTCCGCTCTATTAAATTGGTTCATTAAATTTTTCTCCAACAACAACAACAATGGGTGGAAAAGCAGAGAAAAACAATAGAAGAAATAATTTTTTTTTTTTGTAACAGTAAAATAAAAATGAAATACTTTAATACAGTGAAAATTTATTTTTCCAAGATTTATTCCATGAAGGGTCTCATTTTCCTTCTTCTTAGAAAATAAATTTTTATGACAAAATATAACACACAAACACAACCAACAAAAAAAAAACTGTAAAATGGTAAAACAAATTTAAATTTTCCATCTAAGTACTGTATACTGTAACTGTTGGTTTATTTTTTATGTTGGAGAATAATTTCCACAATTTTCACACATATATTTGCCATTTGGTGTGTGTGTTTCTGTTTCTTCATCTTTAATCTCATGCATGAGAAATGTTCGTATATTGTGTAGGTATGAACATTTTTATAGATGCTCGCATGTTTACGGCTTTATACGAAAAATTAAACGGTTTTTGTTGAAAATAAATACCGATGTAATGAGGTAAATATTACAGCACACCAATAACCATATGTCACCACCATAAATGTATATAATATGTATATTCAAAACCAAAAATATATACACTCATGTGTACGACACAGTTACAGAAAGAATTCAAATTGGGTATTAAAGTGGAAAATTTTACATTTGAAATGGTAAAATAACAAAAACAAAACAAAAAACGAAATCCTACTGGATCATTGAGTTGATGAAAAATTGTGTTATTTGTGAATGTGTTAGGGTTCATCTAAATGGTATTCTGGGTCATAAAGTTTCTGTGTGAATATTGAAATGTGATTATGAGAGACTGAAACAATTTCATTTTATTTTAAAAATTTGTTTAAATGGATTGAGAGGTTGAGCTGACTTGTATCAACACTTTATTTTTGTTCAACACGGCACTTGAGCATAATTTTTATTAGACAATACAAAAGTATATAATTCACGTTCACTTATACTTTTCAAACATTTTACACCGCACACAAATCATTTAAATATCAAATTCAGCCAACTTGTAACTTTTACTTTGATAATACTACATCGTTTTTTGTTTGAAAATAAAAGTTTAACAATAAACGTCTGTCTGCTTTCGTTCCATAACAAATAAATATTCTTATATGTAGGTACGTAAGTATACGAAAACTGGAAAAATCGTAAAACGTTTCTTTTTTATTTTTAAGTCAGAAACTAATGTAAATACAATATTTTAAAATAAAAACAAAAGAATTTTTTTTTTATTTCTTTACAACAACAAAAAGCTTACAGAGCTTTTTTTTTTTTTCTTTTACTCTCTCTCTCATATTATTAAAGTTTAAGAAAACAAAACAAATTTTATTTTTATATTTTTAAAATTAAATTAAAATACTTTCTATTGTTTTGTTTATTTATATTTTTCACACTTGTAAAATATTTATGTTTTTATTATTAACAACACAAAAAGCTCTTTTAGCTCGAACCCACTCTCCCAAAACATATTCCACTGTACATACATATATACCAATGACACCTTTTAGGTTTTTGTTTGTTTGGTTATAATCGGTCAGAAAAATATAATTGTATTTCAGTATTTCAGATGTTAAGCCGAAAACATTTCTCATCAGAGAGGACAAATATGAAAAAATTACCCAACTCATGTAGTGTCTCACCCATCTCGTGTGAAACGCATATTCTCATAAGCTTACTTGTTTTGGTTTGAATTTTAACACTACTCGTGAAATATTTCTATAATTTCCTCCTTGACGGAAAAAGTTCCTACCTAGTTAACTTCAGAAAGGTACACCCTAAAGTTCGTTTGCTCCCAATGTTGATTTCTTCATCCATCTGAGACCACGATGCTAAATTACAAAAAAAAGTAACTTGATGTTGACAAGTTCAAAACTAAAAAACTGGTCGAGAAAAGTGCAGTATGTTGTTGTATGATTTTTTATTTTTTGCCAAACCTTTGTCTTTATCAAAAATACCACAGTCGAAAATCTACATCTGTTAGGTTGAGAATTAGTTTATTGAACACGAAATTAATATTATCCACGTAGCCTGTGAGCAAAGTCCCTGCTGGTGCTGGCATCACGCAAATATCATGTCGAATGGTCCAGTTGTACAAGATGACAAGAGAAATCTCGTTCACTTGGCGAAACACATTAACAAAAGGAAATAATCAGGGTTAATACATAGTGTAGTTAGAAAGAGATAGGTAGGAATACGTAGATTATTTCAGTGACGGATATAAAAATAAAAAGTTATGAAATCCTATATAAATGTTACTATAGTCGATTTATGTGAAAAGCTGTTTGCATATAAGCGAAGGAGACAGCATTATGGTAAAAATAAGGGAAAATTATATAGAATTTGAATTCGTAAAAACAATAGAAGCGACGGAAAGAAACAACAATACAATGACTGTGTGTACTCCTTATATCCCCAGTCTGAGCGTCTTTCCTTTGTTTCATTTTGTAATATTTTTTTATTCGTATTGTGTTCATAATAACGTTCATAAAATCTTAAAAGATCGCCATAATTTTTCCTTCGTTTTTCTTATTACGAGTATGTGTTAAATTTCTTTTTATATGTTAATTTTGAGCGTAAAACAGTGCTATATTATAAGGTATGCAAAAAAACGGATCTAGAAAAAATGTATCGACACCATCCAACAATTCTTCTCTGCAAGAAAATGTAGCAATTCATTTGTCAGCAAATAAAATAGAAAAAATCGTGCCACTATTTGATCCAGACAACAACAATTCGTTGTCCACAGCAGTATGGATAAAACGAATCGATAATCTCGGACAAGTATACCAATGGAGCCAGGTTCGTCAAATGATCAACGCAACCATGCGACTTGATGGTCCGGCAAAAGTTTGGTACGAGGGGGCACAGACACAAATCTTAACATGGGTAGATTTTAAACACCAAATTGAGGAGAATTTCCCTAATCATAACCAACGGATACAAATACTAAGAAATATAGATCGATATAAAAAGATTGAAAACGAATCGATAGAAACTTATTTCCATCGAACCGTCCGGTTGGCTCATCGAATAGACTTAGATTATAAAGCCATTCAAGAATATATCGTTCAAGGTATAACATTATATACTACCAGGAGTGTGATTATTGCCGTAAAACCGTCGACATTACCGGCCCTTTTGCAGCTCATGATTGAAATAAATCATTCAAAGAATGAGGATCAATATGAACGTCGAAGTAGGAAACGTAACCACAGTGATATCAGCAAGAATTGTTTTCTGTGTGGAAACAATGATCATCTAATGGTGAAATGTCCGAAGAAAACACAAAGAAAATGTTTTACCTGTGGCGATGTCAACCATCTCAAAAATAATTGTCCCAAAAAACAAAATTATTCGGGGGAACGAAATGTACGTTTACTAACGGCATCATTAATGAAAAAAGTAGATATTGAAGGTACCATTATAACAGCATTCATAGATATGGGGAGTGATTCAACAATTATGAATAAATCTAAAGCGAGAGAATTAAATTGGAAATGGAACGATAACATTCAAAGGTGGAGCAGCAGGTGGACTGTGTGGATATACGCTATAGGAAATACTTCCAAAGAAATTACTATCGATGAATTTAAAAATAAATGTGAAATCCTAATTGTTTCCGATTGTATACAAGAAAATTATAAATCGGTTTGAATTATTTTAATGACCCAGATGTTGAGGTAATATACGGAAGAAATCACTTGAAGATCATAAATCGATCAAAAGATGCAAAGGTAATGTTATACTGTTATATGTTATACTCTTATACTGTTATACGTATGTTACTAGGGTAGTTAGATATAGAACGCCATACTGATGAGGTGTGCTCTAATAAATAAATATATATTAATCTAACTAGTGTTTGTTATTATTAAATTAGCAACCAAACATAACATGGTGTCAGATGTGGTGATTTAAGAAAAGAATTTTCATAATACATTAATTATTTCTTAAATTATCGATAAATATAAAAAAAAGAAAAAAAAATCACATAGTGAATATAAAAACAAAATGGCTGACGAGTTGAAGAACGTGTTTAAGGATTTTTCGGAAAATTTTAAACTCATATCGGGCAATTTACAAATGCTAAATGTAAACATGATAGAAATGCAAAAGAATTTAAAACATAATCTGAAAGGTGGAAATTCGATTAGCCGATCTCAGAATGTTCCATTTCCAAAACACTTTGACGTCGAAAATGGCGATATCAGCGAGAAATTCGAACGATTTAAAAATAATTAGAACGAGTATGTAATCTCAGCTGGTATAGACAAATGGCCGGAAGAAGATGAAAAGAAAAAGATTAATCTATTACTAACGTTGATCGGGGACGAGGCGAAAATAAAATATTCGTATTTTTCATTGACAGAGGATGAAAAAACAACATCTGTAAATGTATTGAAGCTTATAGGCAAGCGTCTTGTTTCTAAAATAAATGTATTATACGACCGATATTTATTCCATACTTGCAATCAATTAAATGATGAAACATTTGATGCTTATTTAGTCAGGTTACGTCGTATAGTGGATGTATGTAAATACGATCAAGCGGTTACAGCCGACGATATACTAAGAGACAGGATTTCGTTCGGTATAAAAGATCAACATTTAAAGAAAAAATTCTTAGCTGAGGATCCAGAAATATTAACGCTGGAAAAAATTATACAGGAATGTAAAATAAATGAAGTCACGGAGGATAGATTTAATAAAATAATTGTGGACTAAAATAAATCTGTCAATAAACTAAAACAAAAAAAGATTCAAGATAAGAAGAAAAACAATGATCGTAAGTGTAAATTCTGTGGTACATATCATGTATTCGATAAACATTTATGCCCAGCCTACGGAAAAAAGTGTACAGCATGTAATGGGAAAAATCGTTTTGATACAGTGTGTAAAAAGAAAAGTAAAAATGTGTGAGAATTGAATTATGAAAGTCACAGTTCTAATAGCAGCGATTCATGTTCACAATATCCATTAAAAATTGATAAGATTGTTGACAACTCTAAATATGGTGGTGGTACAAAAGCTGAATTAAAACTAAAATTTGATAAATGGGAAAAAATATTGTGCGATCTCGATACAGGTGCAGATGTATGTTAAATCGGATGTAGACAATATTATTGTTTAGTGGAATGTCCGCAACTAAGTAAATCAAAAATAAAATTAAACAGTTTTGGTAGTAATCCGATAAAAGTTTTTGGTGAAATTGAAGTACCATGTGATCATAAAAATAAAAGATATATTATAACTTTCCAAGTAGTTGATGTTAACCATGGACCATTGTTGTCAAATAGTGCGTGTATATCTCTCGGACTTATAAAGTATTGCAATGTTATAACAAAAAATGAGCCACCATTCGATAAGAACGGAAATAATAACGATTTGGATATTAAAGTCGCGTTAAGTAAAAATATAAACAGTAGTATAATAAATAAGAATGCAGAAAAAATTATAGAAATATAGTGATGTGTATACTGGCTACGGTTTATTGCGCGGTGAAGTAGAACTGGAGATAGATCAATCTGTACAACCGGTTATCCAATCAGGTCGACGGGTTCCGATGGCCTTAAGAAAACGATTAAAAACGGAACTGGATACATTAGAGAAGGATGAAATTATAAGAAAAGAAGAAAATAATACCGATTGGGTGAGTAACATTTTGTTAGTAAAAAAGAACAACTTATTTAGAATCTGCTTAGATCCGATTCCATTAAATGTTGCTATCAAACGTCCTCTCTACCAGTTCAATATACATTGGATGAAATTTTGCCTGAGCTAGGAAAAGCTAAAATATTTTCTACAGTTGACACAACGAAGGGATTTTGGCATGTTAAACTCACCGAATCAAGTAGTAAACTTACAACATTCTGGACGCCTTATGGTCGATATAGATGACTAAGATTACCTTTTGGGATAGCGTCGGCGCCAGAAATATTGCGAAGGAAAATATATGAAGTCATACATGATCTCAAAGGTATTGAGATTCTGGCGGATGATATTCTGATATACGGTTGTGGTGAAACAGTGTCTGATGCTTTAATGGACCATGATAAAAATCTTGAAGGTCTTTTATTACGATTAAGACAAAATAATTGTAAGCTAAACAAATCCAAATTAAAATTATGTCAAAGAAGTGTAACATTTTATGGACATATTTTAACCGATCAAGGTCTGATGGCAGATGAAACTAAAATATTAGCAATAAAAAATATGCCATCTCCCAAGGACAAGCAGGACTTACAACGCTTTATGGGTATGCTTAATTACCTAAGTAGATATATCAAGAATTTGAGTACAGAATGTGCTGAACTTAGGAAATTGACATTAGAAAAAGCTGAGTGGAAATGGACTTTGAGTGAAGATCATCAATACCAAAGACTAAAAGATCTAGTCTCTGACGTAAAAAATTTAAAATATTTTTAAGTTGGAAAACAAATTACGATAGAATGTGATGCTAGTAGCACAGGACTTGGTGTAGCTGTTTTTCAAGATGATAAGATTATTGGCTATGCATCGCGAACTTTGACATCAGCCGAAAAAAATTATGCGATGATCGAAAAAGAACTATTAGCAATAGTTTTTGCCTGCGTTCGTTTTGATAAGATGATAGTGGGAAATGTGACAACAATAATCAAAACAGATCACAAACCATTGGTTTCGATATTCAAAAATCCTCTACTGAAAGCTCCAAAGAGACTACAGCTAATGTTAATGATTTTGCAGAGATATAACATTAATATTCAATATGTTGAAGGTAAAGCAAACATTATCGCAGATGCTTTGTCAAGAGCTTCTTACGACATATGCGAAAATAATTTATTTAATAGGAAAAATCAATCGTGCAAATATTTTCAAAATATCTTCGGAAGAACAAGTATTCGAAAATATTCGAGGTTTGAATTTAATAAAGTGTTTAGATGTTTCCAATGAACGAGTGGAAAATATACAATTAGAAACTTCAAGTGATCCATCTCTACAAAAATTGGTTAAGTTTATTGCAAATGGACGGCCGAAGAATATTCGTGATGTTCCTAAAAATATTAAAATGTATTTTAAATATAAAGATGAGTTATCTGCGCAACAAGGATTGATATTTCGTAACAATAAAATTTTAATTCCGTATATAGAAAATTAATGATATAAAAAGTTCATATTTCTCACCTAGGAATTGAAAATACAGTTAAGTTTGCAGAGGAAAACATATTTTGGCCGAACATGTCTTCGAAAATAAAAGAGAAAGTGCAAATGTGCGATATATGTATGAAGTTTTCTAAATCGCAACCCAATCCACCGATGCAGTGACATGCAATTTCAACATATGCTTTTCAATTTGTTTCCATGGATGTATTTTCAATTACAATTAAAGGAAAACCATATACAATGTTGATTATAATAGATAAATATTCTGATTTTTTCGAACTGGATATACTAAATAGCTTATCGGCAACAGTACTTATTGAAATTTGTAAACGAAATTTTAGCCGCGACGGAATAACTCAACGTGTTTGTTCTGACAATGGAACAAATTTTGTTAACAAGCAGTTTGAGGAATTTTCTCGGAAATGGGGATTCGAACATGATACTTCACCTCCTCATCATCAAAGGGGAAACGGTAAAGCGGAATCAGGAGTTCAAATTGCTAAAGATTTAATACGGAAAGCTGAAGAATCTGAAAAGAGGGAAGGATGAAATAAGATATCAACTGCATGATATACCATGCCCAACAATATAATATAAAATAGTTCACGCAGACTTTTATGGTCCACTTATTAAGAGCAAGAAACAGAACGAGTATATTTTTGCAATGATATGCCGATTAACTAAATTTGTTGTATTGAAGCCGGTGCGAGCAGCTAATACAAAAGCCGTTACAGCTACTATGGATGATGTATCACAATATCTTGGTATGCCAAAGGTATTTATTGGTAACAGATCGTGGCGCTGCTTTTGTAGGAAAAACATTTAAAGAATATTGTGAATTGAATTCAATCAAACATTCACTAGTTGCAGCAAAAAACACCAAGAGTAAATGGACAGATAGAGAGATGTTTCCGTTTGGTAGGAGAAGCTCTCAAAACATTGTGTAGCGGTGAAAATGAACGAAATTGGGATGCCCATATAAGTTCGATATAGTGAGCTGTGAATTCTTGAATTAATAGAACAACCGCGGTGAGACACCTCAACGAGTGTTATTTGGATTCAATCCACGTAATGTTTTAGGGAATAAATTATTAGCTGCATTAATGGATTCACCAGAAGATAATATTGACAATGAGCCTGTGGATGAAATACGGAAAATTGTTATTAAACGTAACAAAAATAAAAGTGAACAAGTGATCAAATCATATAATGAGTCACATGTTACACCGATTAAGTATAAGGAAGGTGATTTAGTTCTTGTACGGTATGACCCACCACCTACGGGAAGTTCACGAAAATGAACGCAAAGATTTAAAGGTCCGTATATAATCGATAAAGTATTAAATGCTGATCGTTATGAACTGACCGATGTTCCAGGAATGCAAATTACACAAAAACCATTCCGTTCCGTATACGCCGCGGATAATATGAAACGTTGGGGACTATCAGATGATGAAATATTCAAAATCAATGAGGATTATGATGATGACAGTGATGAAGAATGAATTGGGCTGAAATAATAAGAACTATGTCTATACCTATAAAATACACCTGTCCCTCGACTAACACGGATTTCTTGATTAACACATTTTCATTTATTGAAACATAATAAATATTTGAAATTTTGTTTTATGGTAATATGATTAGATCAGAATATCCATTATGAAATGATATATACCCGCCATTTTATTTTATTTACATGTGAAACCGGCGTGAAGTTCGAGCACATTATGATCACTGAAGAATGTTATTGCTGACGGGTGATTCATATCTTGAGAGTACTATATTATGGGTGGAAGAGTTTAGTATATATCCCATGAAATGAAAAGTCAAATTATTAGATAGGTAATAGACTGCCTGGAGAATTAAACAATAGAGTTGTCGGGTGATACCTTATCCGAAGGGGTAAAAAGCCGAGCTGTGAGGTGCTACCTTGTCCGGAGGGGTAGAAAGCCGGATTGTCAGGTGTTAGACTACCTTGTCCGGAGTGGGAGAAAGCCGAGTTATAGGGTGTTAGACTACCTTGTCTGTATTGACAAAAAGTTCGGTGGTGGGGTGGTAAACTACCTTATCCAAATGGATAGAAAGTGGAGCAGAGGTCGCAATACGAGGCATGTTTGTACATTGTGCAGACGAAGTAATATTCATTGAGGTCATGATCGTTATGGGGTTAATAGATAAATATTTTATTGAACACTGAGGTCAGTGTTGAGTCAGGAAAGGCCGAATGTTAGGTTGAGAATTAGTTTAGTGAACAAGAAATGAATATTATCCACGTAGCCTGTGAGCAAAGTCCCTCCCTGCTGGTGCTGGCATCGCGCAAATATCATGTCGAGTGGTCCAGTTGTACAAGATGACAAGAGAAATCTCGTTCACTTGGCGAAACACATTAACAAAAGGAAATAATCAAGGTTAATAGTGTAGTTAGAAAGAGATAGGTAGGAATACGTAGATTATTTCAGTGACAGATATAAAAATAAAAAGTCAGTCGATAGTTAGACTTTGATTAGACGTATAGCTCGGTGTTTTCGTGAAAAAAGGGCATACAACTGGATCAGATAATTATCGGCAATAATTGATTATTGTATATAAAATGAAAATAGTGTCTCCGATCGGTGTACAACGATTTTCATTCAACACATCTTCGTTAGATAAAATTTTAATCTGGGCGCACAGAAGCAGAAAGTTTTTTTTTCAGTTGGTTAGAATATTTTATTGGTTGCGTTGGATCTAGATCAAAACATTAGCAAACCAACTGAAAACGTTTGTCTGTCAATTATTAAAGTTCATCAACTTATAAATCTGTGTTTTACCCTCGGTTTTACTCAAAAATATTTGGATGCGGTTGTGGTGGTTCCTAACATGTAATAGTGTTAGTAACGCAATTATAAGTCCTGCCATGAAGTATTGCCCATTGAAGTAAGTTCTATATTTTACAGGACTGTGCCTTGTACCAAAAAAAATAAATTTAATGGTTTTTAAGGGTTAAAGAAACTGCTAAAAGTAGCCGACCCATCAACAAATTCTTTTATAACGTTTACTTTATAATCCCTTTTGTACAAAACCAATTTTAGGGAGGTCCGTCTTATCTGCTAAACTTTTCTTATGTTTATTGATGATGATGCTTCTATTTCATCGCGAAACATAGTTCTCGCAAAGAGATTTGTTACAAAATGATGAGGGGCAAATAGGGTAGGAGCCTTATACATGTTCAATAAATACATTGAACTCAGATTTGCAAAAACAAAAAAGTTCCAAAACTATTTTTTCTTTGGAGTGCACGCGCGCTTTTGGAATTTACTGAATGAAGAACCTTTCCACTAAAAATAAATTTATCGTAACCTTGCTTATTAATTATTAAATGGCCTTGGTGACAAATTTGGCCAGATTAGGGGTTTATACCAATTGATATTTCATTAGTATTGTCTAAACTAAAACATGTGGTAATTTCGGCCAATTTAACGGAGATTAACTTTCCCGTAAGGTTGCTACGAAGTAGTCCTTTAAACATTTTAGCATTGCAGTCTAATGCAGAGTTGGTGGATTTTACACGTCGCAAATAATAGGAGAACAACCCAAATTCACGTAGACCGAAGCAAATAAAAAAGGAATTGAAAAGACTCACTTTTGGGCATTTACCGATACCATTATCAATACCAAAACCGATTTTTTTTTGTATCATACAGCCGTAAATTAAACCAAATGCACCAAATGAAAAACGTCCAAGGTAAAACCAGATAACAAATTAATGTTGAGGTTATGGAAAACAAATGTGCAGTTATAATTTTCTCTTGCTAGTTTTTGATTGAATAATTAACTCCAATTATATTTGTTAAACATTTTAATTTTCTGTATGATAGAGAAATCAATTAAATATCAACTTAACATGTATGTGTACAGAAATTCATTCCACATTTGAAACATTGTAATTAATGTGTTTTATTTTGTAATTACCACGTCAATAAAATAATTTAACGACAGTATAGAATTATAATCACAAATAATTAAATAAAAGCACAGACACTTTATAGGTTTATAAAAATTAATATTTTATATTCAATTAACTATTTTTTTTTGTAAATAATTAAATCTAAATAATCGGAAAATTAAGGATCTAATAAAATTTTGAATTTTAGTTTTAGAATGTGGTAAAAATTCTGAATAAGATTTTTGAACAAAAAATGCTTCTCAGAAAACAGTATTTTAAAATAATAATTGTTTAAACAACGCTTAAGAATTTGTTAATATCAGCTCTCTTTTAATTTATAACAAACAAAATTATCTTGAGTTTTTTCCTGTCAAATTGATGAAATTATTAAAATGATAATGAAATTAATTGATGAAATACCGTCTGAACAATGTTCTTTTTGCTCTATGTGGATCATTGATTTGGTAAAGCGAATCCGAGCCAATGTAAGTAGCACATCGGACGTCTTTCATAATATAATCGTTTGGGATTCGGCCAATGTCGTGTAGACGGCAAATTTTCTCCACCATTTTATTTGATTTTTCGATTAAGCATTTAGGCATCTGCCAATAGTAATAGTTAAATACTTAATTCGATTTTTTTTAATTGGCTACTTTCTCCTTCTTCTTTCTGCGCTCGATTATGTCGAAATTCAATATAAGGATTTAAATCTTCGCATCGGATTGTGAATTATTCATTTTGGCATAAGTTCACACAAGTCATAATCGTTTTCTTGAAGACAAAATCAATTTGTCTTCAAGAGTCATCATCGGAAGCAGGCAGATGTGTGGCACGTCAGGAGTTTGAAATTAAATTAAGCACGAGTATATAGTAAGCCTTAAGCCACCTTTCCAATAATCTCTCGGTTGTCAATCTTTGGAAGCCGATGGTCATTTTAATAGATCGGTTTTTCTGTGATTTTGGTAATTATTTTTAAATTTTAGTTAAATAATGTTCATAAAAACTAATTTATTTCTTTTATATGCATTTAATGTGAATATTTCAGTTGGTACTTCCAACAAAGGCGAGGAAAAATTAACTATCGATGGATAGTACCATTTAAATATAAAAACCCAAAAAAACCTTTAATTTGGGTTGCAGCAAGCAGAAAAAGGAATAGTGGCTGTAAAGGACATTTTAAAAGCTTCGCCAAATCATTTGTATGAACCCAGAAGTTTGAGAAAGCAGTATTTGATACCAGCTATTCACTCAAAACTAAGTGCAACATTCATGGAAATGTTGAAGGGCAAATCGTTCCACTGATATTTTGCATAATGAGCAAAAAGTCGATGAAAGTATAAGAAAGCTTATTCTTTAATTAAGAAAAGTATCATTGGCAATGAGAATTGACCTAAAAGCGATAAGAATAATAATTTGCCGCATAAAAAAAGGGAAAACAACAATAAGACTAATTTTGTTTAAAGAAAATCGGTCAAAATGAAGTATAGTAATCATGAAAATTTTCGACCTTAAGATTTTTGGAGATTTATCTATTTTGAGGTCCTTGAGTCCGAAAAATTGAATTTCAAAGAGGTGTCTGTCTGTCAGTCTCTGATTCGGTCAGGGTGTAAGCGTGTCAGCGTGCCAGTCTGTCAGTTTGTTAATCTATTAGTCTGTTAGTATGTCAGCCTATCTATCTGGCAGTCTGTCTGTCTGTCAGGCTGCTAGTTTGTCAGTCAGTCAGTCCGTCAGTCTGTCAGTCAGTGAGTCAATCAGTCTGTCAGTCTTTCAGTCTGTCAGTATGTCAGCCTATCAGTCTGCCTGTGTCCTCTGTTCAGCCGAGATGGTTTTACCAATCGAACTGAAACTTCATATTTAAGCTTTTTTCATAAATTGGGAGGTTCCAGTGAGTTTTAATTGAAATAGGCCAGCCGGAATTGGAGACCTCCTTGGGCCATAAAATTTATTTTACGAAAGGTTTTTGGAGATTTATCTGTTTTGAAGTCCCCTGAGTCCGAAAAATTGAATTTCAAAAAAGTGTCTGTCTGTCAGTCTGTCAGTATGTCAGTCTGTCAGTCTGTTAGTATGTTAGTCTATCAGTCTGTTAGTCTATTAGTGTTAGTATGTTAGCCTAGCTGTCTGTCAGTCTGTCAGGCTCCCAGTTTGCCAGTCTGTCAGTCCGCCAGCCTGCCAGTCTATCAATCTGTCAGTCAGTGAGTCTGTCAGTCTTTCAGTCTGTCAGCCTATCAGTCCGCCTGTGTCCTCTGTACAGCCGAGATGGTTTCACCAATCGAACTGAAACTTCATATTTAAGCTTTATTCATAAATTGGGAGGTTCCAGTGCGTTTTAATTGAAATAGGCCAGCCGGAAGTTGGCCACTCCCTTGGGCCATAAAATTTCCATTTTATGAATATTTTACACCCCCATTTTTTTATTTGACGAAATTGAAATTAATATCTACCCAAAAATCACTTGTAGTCCATTGTTTGACGGTAAAATTAGGTGATTACTTCTGAATTCTTATTGACAAAACCAATTGATGTAAAATTTAGACAGTAAGTAGAGAATGGCTCAAGGAAAAAAACTTATATAATGGTGATGTGTATTTTTGCCATATATGTGGATGCCTTCCCTTATCCGGGGAGGAAATTAATACACTTAAAATAATCGCAGGAATCGATAGAGGAATGACTTAATGATAAACAATTTTCGAAAAACGCTATTTCACTAATCGCTCCAATAACTCCAAAAGCTCCAAATTTTTTAGGGAATTTCATGGGCTACAAGGCCTGTAAAGTTGAACTTCCTTGAACTATATGTTTTTAAGATTTTTTAGTTTAAAAACGAAGGTAAAACCTAATTGTTTGTACGTATCTTTTGAGATTTTTAATTATTGTAAAAAAAGGATTTTTTTTTTTGTAAATTTCTAAAATCATTTCAAAATTGAATAAAACTTTTTTCAAATAGGCATTCTAAACCGTTTAAACTTTTAGAACATATTGCTAGTACCTAAATAAAGTACATTGTAAATGGATTACGTTTAAATTCATTTCTTGGGGTTAAGCCATTGATTTCATTGCTGATTTTTCTCCTATAAAACGGAAAACTATTTTATTTGTATCATAACTCCGTAAGTTTTTATGCTAACGACTTTTACTAAAGCTGATTTTAAAAGTCTTTTCAAGTACTTTAAAAAAGTCCTGAAAATGTTTCCTCCAAAAATTCGTCATCTTCCCGTTATTTAACGTTGAAAGGTTTTCGAGTTATTCGTGAAAAATTGCTCTAAAACATGAATTTTTTAGATAAAAATTCTAAATTTTCAATCGCGAATAACTCGAAAAATATTGATTTATCGAAAAAAACTTTATAGAACAATTTTTGCTTAGAATTCATCCCTCTATCGATTTCTGCGGTTCTTTTAAGTGTTTTAATTTTCGCCCCCGATAAGGGGTACATTCACCCCCAGGGTAAAAACACACATCGGCACTATATTAATTTTGTTTCTTGAGCCATTCTCTACTTAATGTCCAAATTCCAAGTCAATCGGTTTTGTCCGTAAGAATTCTGAGCGAAAAACTGTCAAACACTGAACTATTAAGGGTTAGGTTACCCCTTAAAACGATTTTTTAATTGTGTAACCATACCACAATACCTGTTTTATAAGGTCAATGAAATGAGAACCAGCCACAATATTATCATCATAAAATATTTAAATTGAAACACTCAAACCTTTTGTTGCTAAAGATGTTAAAAAAATGTGATGCAACCTCCAATTTATTGAAAAGTGTTGCAAAAAAAAAAAAAAAGTCTTCTTTGATAAAATTTCTATTTCGCAAAAATCAGGTCAAAAGTTTGGCATAATATAAACGAATATTACTTGTAGGAAGTAAACAGTGTCATAATAACGTTTCCTACGACACCAAAACCTGTTCGGAAGAACAAAAATCCGATGAAGGATATTATTCCTTGGAACACATTGATAGTCAAGTCGTTCGAAAGCATTTGAATTCGAGCGTTTAACCTATACAGCATTTACATTGCTTTAAAAATAATTCGGATAATATTTCACTCGCGTTTGAAAGTCCGGTGACTTTGATAACTGACGGTGTAGTCAATAAAGAATCATTACCGATTGGTTTTTTGTTGTAAGCCCAATATGTATACTCATTTGACCAATACTTCCAGATATCTAGAACCATCTTTTGAAGTAATCTCCAGCAATGGTTATTTTTGTTTGGCAGATTTACTTCTGGAGTCAAAGTTAGTGAGTTCAACATCAATAAATCTTCTGACATTAGTAAGATCGCATGTGGATCCAAAGAGAGTGTTGTGAGAGGCCGATCGTTCACCTTCAACCTACGGTGTAATTGATGGCATTGCTTTATTTGTAAGATTTGTGTTATCCAAGAAAAAATGTATGTGACTTAATTGCTACTTTCCAAAGTCCACTGAAGTATGGAGTCGATGGTGCATGGGGGTACGAAAAGCCATTCGACTCCAACATCGGCTAATATCCCTTGAAGTTGAGGAGCTTATCGTTGAAAAGCTTCATGCTTAAAAATAGGTACGCTGGTATTTAACGAAATCGAGAAATGTATCTGATATATGTATATAATGGATGTAGGAGGATCATTGATAAACATCAAGAAACACGCTATTATAATAATGATTTTATTGTAACCAATTAACTTTTACAGCACTGATCATAAAAAGGTAACCGGAGAATTTGTTGATGAGTCGAGCGCACACAATATAATGAACGAATACCAAAGAGAAATTATACAACATGAAATTGGTAAACGTCACGTTAATGGTACAATAGAGGAAATTAATATACAGTGGAGAACCGATAACGAATACGATATCGGCACAGATATAACATTCCCTCACACTTAATTTAAGTCAATACCTCACGGGCTAAACTTGCCTGGTGGGAAACGTGAGCACTTAGATCGTCTCACAGCTGACGGTGTGGGTTTCGGAGCTCCTGCGGTATCTTCCTGTGATATTGGCACATAAGATTGAGGTGCCTCTGATCGTGATAGCGAACTGCCTGCAGAGCGAGTAGACACGAACGGGCTAGGTGGGCTATAAGAAAAACGATTAAACTGTAAATCCGTTCTAGTTACCTGTTCCTGGTGACGGTGTTCATTTTGGCCGATGACTCTTGAACCTTCATCACCAAAACTGTTCCCGGTAGGTGACATAACAGCTCGATTTCGTAACAGGTTTTGATGTCTTCTTAAGGTACCAATGCTTGTGTCTATCAAATACATGCGCCTTCCCTCTAGTTTAATAACAGTTCCCTCGATCCAATTTTTATTCTTCAGATACTGCCGCGCGAATATTGGCTGGCCGACTTTAAATTTCGTCGGTTTTGTCTCAATTTCTTCGAATCTCCTGTCACTTGGTTGCATAGCTAATAGCAGCGTTCTATGCGTCCTACCACGCAAATATTCAGCCGGTGACTTTCCTGAACTATCCGGGGTTGATCGATATGTCGACAAGAAAACCAAAAGGGCCATCTCATTATTCGTGCGATTCGTCAGGTTTTTAATTAATGCGGTTTAAAAGGTACGCACGGCTCGTTCAGCGTCTCCATTTGAGGCGGGGTGAAAAGGTGCCGAAGTTAAGTGATTGATTGAATTGCAGTGACAAAAATCTTGAAATTCCTGAGAAACGAAAGGTGTTCCGTTGTCGAACACAATGGTTTGTGGCAAACCCTCGATAGCAAAAATGGTTTACAAAGCATGACTGGTCGCTTCGGATGTTGACGATGACATCTTTATAACAAAAGGGAAATTGGAAAATGCATCTACTACAATCAGCCACATCCTTGATAAAAATGGACCCGCATAGTCTACATAAATTCGAGACCAGGCAGCAACTGGAGTTGGCCAACTTGTAAACTCTCGCGACGAATTGCTTGCTTGCGACTGATACACTATACAACCTGCCACGACTTCTTGATGTGTTGATTAGTCCGTGGCCACCAACAATATCGGCGGGCCAATTGTTTCATGCGAGTGTATGTGTTCAGCCACTAATTTTGCATTAGCCGGAAATTCGTCCAATAACGACATGTAGATTTATTCAACTTCCAAACCTGACTCTTGTTTCTCAAATTCTTAAACGGATTCTTAATCAGGACCCATTGGAAGTATCGACAAAGCATCTGTATTTCCGTGGCGATCGGTTGGTCTATCCCGAATAGTGTATGTGTAACTCATTAGCGTAATAGCCCACCGTTGTAAACGCTGAATTGTCATCTCTGGCAACTGTTTATTTGGGCCGAAAATCGTCGTGAGCAGTTTATGGTCTGTTACCAGTTCGAACTGCCGACCATGTAAGTACTGATGAAATTTTTTAGCACCGAAAATTATCGACAGAGCTTCCTTCTCGATTTGACTGTAGTTTTTGTAACTGTGTGTTAGTGATTTCGAGGCAAATGCAATAGGCTGTTCGGAGCCGTCTGTATAAATATGAGATATTACAGCCTCTATTCCATGTGACGATGCATCTGTAGCTAACATAATATTGCAGTCCTCTCTAAAGTGTACTAACTGTGTATGTTTAATAATCGCTTGTTTCAGTTGAATAAAAGCTCTTTTCTGTTCATCGGTCCAGACGAAATTAACATTCTTGGTCCTCAACCGATTCAATGGAGCCGCTAATTGTGAAAAATTTTGTATATATCGATTGTAGTAGTTAATTTTTCCTATGAAAGCTTCCAATTCTTTAAGATTTGTTGGACGTGGTAAGTATTCGATAGCCTTAACTCGACTTCCCGATGGCCGAATGCCTTTTGAATTGATAACATGCCCCAGATATTCGATTTCAGCGACAGCGAATTGACATTTATCTCTTTTGCAGCGTAACCCATTCTCTTCCAGCCTTTTACACACATCCTCAAGGTTGTGCAAGTGTTCGATATTGCCGCGTCCGGTTATAATTAAATCGTTCAAATAAATTCCACAATATGGCAATCCCATTATTAATTGTTCCATATATCTTTGGAAAATGCCCGGTGCACTGGAGACTCCGAACGGTAATCTCTCTTATTGGAATAATCCAAAAGGGGTGTTAATCATGGCGAGTTTCTTGGCTTCGTTATCCAATGGAATTTGCAAATATGCCTCCGATAAATCTATTTTTGTAAAAAATTGTCCTCCCTGAAGCTTATGAAAAAGATCCTCTATTCTGGGAATCGGGTACCGATCCACATTTAATTGGGGGTTAATCATGATTTTAAAATCACCACAAATGCTGAGCGTCCCACTTCGCCTCGTAACCACGACGATTGGCACAGCCAATGATATTAAGTCTTCTTGGGAGCCTCCGCTTCGGACTACTGATGTTTGCTTAACTGATGGTCTAATGTACCCCTTCAACCTTAAAGCAACGAACGTTTGCGCGAATGATCCAAAGTACAGACAGTTCATTTCCGCCGTAAACTTTCAATATTTTCGAAGTTGGGGAACAAGGTGGGCTACCGAGTTGACGGTACCCACCCGACCCGACTAGGGAGACTGTTGCCCCGGTATCCACTTGAAATTCCATCGCTGTCTTGTTTACTTCAAGCTTTAACGTAAACCATTGGCCTTCCGGCCGTTCCGGCGTAGAACGCCCTTGTGCTGTGGATATTTTTTCCTCCGACGCCTTGAGCCTGCCTTGTCTCTACTGAATATACGATATGAGGCATTGGCCCTGAATTACAATTGAATTGGGTAGCTGAGTCAACAGGCTTTGTTGATTTTGAGGCGGCGATCGATTGCGATTTTCAACCCTATTGTTAGAGTTGTAACGAAACTTTGTTTGACTGGCACCGGTTCCTTGTTTCCTTCTGGAGAGACAAACGCTTCTATATGACCTTTCCGTTCGCAATAGTTACAAATTGATTCAACATGGAAACACTGACTACGATTATGATTCACACCGCATCCCGGGCAAGATTTCCGATTCACAAAATTAAATGAATTACCCTTACTTGAATTTAAGTTCTTTTTTCCAACCTAATTGACTTCCGGTGGTTCTGGTGAACTTCTTTGGGACTGGGATCCTTTCAAAACCGAAATAGCCCTTTCTGTTGACTCGTACGTTATCACTATATTTTCGAGTTCCTCCAATATTGGATTTTTCTGCTCCATAGCTATTTTCTGAACGTGCTCGTGTGGCGTGTTAAATGTAATTACGTCGCGAATAATAACATCAACATAAGATCGTTTGCTTGCCTCGTTTGTGCAAACAAAAGAACAATCGCGAGTAATGCCCTTTAGCTCGGCGATCCATTCGGAATAGGATTGGCCTTGTTGCATTTTTGTTCCTAATAGCTTATATCGTGCCGGAAGAATATGTAGCCTCGATTTAAGAAATTTGTTAGCTTTGAGGTTAAATCCTTGAATGAAAATGTACTTACGTCGTCTGTTTCGCATAACTTCACCAATATTTCATTCAATTCCGAACCGCACCCTGCCAAAAAATGTGCTCGTTTTATATTATCATCCTTCACTAAGTTTCCTTCAAAATGTTGGGATAATTGGAAATGATACGTCTCCCATTTGTCTGCCTTCCGATCGAATTGTCGGAATACTGGAATCGTAGACTTTTTCATCTGTCCCATTTCAGCGGTTGCTACGTGACATTCAAACAACGTTTGATTTTTTTCAACACCGATTTCATCCATTTCATCTGATCACTTAACATTTTATTTAACCAATGAAATA
The DNA here is from genome assembly GCA_958295665.1 of Tipula vernalis. Lineage (NCBI taxonomy): Eukaryota > Metazoa > Arthropoda > Insecta > Diptera > Tipulidae > Tipula > Tipula vernalis. The sequence continues at coordinate 146,490,887 of OY282560.1, read as the reverse complement.
TATAATGGATGGAGGAGGATTATAACACCAAAAAACATGCTATTATAATAATGATTTTATTGTAACCAATTAACTTTTACAGCACTGATTATAAAAAGGCAACCGGAGACGTTGTTGATGAGTCGAGCGCACACAATATAATGAACGAATACCAAAGAGAAATTATATAACATGAAATTGGTAAACGACACGTTAATGGTACAGTAGAGGAAATTAATAAACAGTGGAGAACCATACGATATCGGCACAGATATAACAGTATCCCTCTATGTGCAATGCTTACAAATAGTGCTATAGACCCGATACCCCTTTCTTGTTCTGTCTTCTATATTTGTAAATGGGCATGATGAGATGACTCATTCTTTACGTAGCCTGCTATTAGTTGATGTTTTGTTTGGGTGTTCAATCAATGTCACTTCGTATTCTGTTTTTTCTATTTATGATCAATTATTTACATCTTAAATGAGATAATTTACTTCCAATCGTCATTCCGTTCCTTTAAGCATTTAACTTTGTTATGCGAATTGATATGTTCGCATTTGAAAAACGTTTAACTAACTGATTAAACGGATCCATGCTTGGATGCTACGAATTTCAGTTGTTTGAACCCATTCACCGTAAATTGTTGCTATTTTGTAATATTGGATGACCGCCACTCGAAATACACTTTGCTGGATTTTCAATGTGTCAATGTGTTTTCAATGTGTCAATGTGTTTTCAACATTTCAATTGTGCTGGACTTGATTAACTTTCAATTTGTGATATCGATTGGCAACGAAGGTTTTACATTTTTGGAGAGTTATAAAATCCGACATAATATAATCAAGGAATCGGTGGCATGGTCGCGAAAATACATGTTAACTGAGCAAGCTTTATTATTAACGTAACCTACAGCCAGCGCCACAAAAATGTATAATTTGAAATTTAATAGAATTTATTACAAAAACAAAAGATATTATTTGCTTCATAAATAAATGACAAAAATATTGTGGGAAAAAACAAAAACAAAGTAAATGAAAAATGAGCGAAAAAAAAAACAAAAACAACAATGGCAACTAAATGTTTTATTGGACAAAATGAAGAGACAAAGTGAAAATAAACCAATGCTTATGTTTTATTGGCGCTGAGTGTACCTTTCATAAGTAAAGGTACAATCACATTAAATCTATCTCCCTAAAAAAAACGTTATTTTCCTTTGTTTTTAAAAAGTAGGCGTTTTATGTTCTGGCGTTTTCGTGTTTTGCTTGCAGTAGGCTGAAACCCGTATTTAATTTTTTTCGTTGTAGAAAAATTTAACAGGCAGCATTTGTTAAGTTGTTCTGGTTGTGGAATGAATATCGTTTTAAATTTCATCTTTCCTTCTAGTCTCAAATTTTGCACTGTTCGACAGGTGGAACTTTTGCCTCGAAGTGTGTGAAATAACAATAAAGCCAAATGTATCTGTAGCTAAGATTCTAGTTCTAGAGTGTACTTCAAGAATTGTAATGGTATTTTAGCTAAACTACTTTGATTTCTTAGATATCGCAAAGCTTCTTTCAGTGTATTGTTGGCAGAATTCGAATCATCCATGGAAAAATCGTTTAGCATTTTAGATCTTACGTCCAGATGTTGCAGTTTGTGGAAATCGGTTGTTATCTTTTGTTCTGCAACATACATGCATAAATATCTTTAATAAGCTTTACACATAAAAAAAAACATTTATAATGTTTTGTAACATTTTTTGCATAAATTTAGTTTTTGTGTGTAAAGTACATACTTTAAATTATATTTGTATTGGAAGTTTAGCGTTATTTTAGATAAAATCAAAGTGTTGACTGTTATTCTAAAGGATGGATCAATTTGAGAATACATTTTGATCCAGAATGGTGTACTCATGGCAATATGGATATTTGAGTTAAACGGGAGGTGTTTGTTTTAAAGAAATACGATAATATGACTTAGAACAGTAAAGAGCCAACCATAAGGAGTGATCTAGCAAAATTAGGCATCATCCGGATAAGAAAGTTGTAAAAATTTTGACATTTTTCCCACCAGCTAAACACGCACAACACCATCGTTCATAAGTTGGGAATCGATTCTAGGACCGCCAAGCTGTTAAGCAAACGTTCTATACATTGTTGGCGACTAATTAAAAAAATTAGTTGTATTTTGTACACTACAGAAAATTAATTGAAAAATTAAAATATTTTTTAGATTTTATGTAAAACTAAAATAAAATTATTAATCATCCAACTACCTAAATAAATAAATTTATGAACGCTTTTGTTCATTTTCAACAAATGTTGGTGTTGGCAAAATTTTGTACCAATAACATTTTAGCTCGTTCGCGTGGGTTAATGTTTGATTAATTAAGAGTTAGACTAATAGTAAAAACGCGCTCATAATGCAATATCAAACTTGTAATTATGCCAGTTGTGTTGAAATTTTGCAGAAACAAAAAAATGCTGGAGCTTAAATCCTCTGCCAAACAATTTCAAATTTGTACTGTGTTTTAATTTACTGGAAAGGAAAATAAATTAATAAAGCTTTTTATTTCCCGTTCTCATTTTTTTTTCGGAAAAGTGGCAGAATATAACAAAGTTTTTGTTTCTGTTAAATGAAATTTATCCAAACATTTTTTAAATGGGTTTCGATGATTTGTGATGCGAATTTATACTGTTCATATCTCGTATATTGCAAAACCGGGACAAGTTTGTGTTAAACACCTGTCAACAAGCGCTAATTATGGTCTCCACCCTCGCACTATTTAACATACATATATCATAATTTTCTCGTGTTAATGCGTGCGCGACTAACATATCTGATTCAAGGTTTTTTTTTGAATTTCTTAAATCAATCAACATAATCAAGAAAATTTTAATTAAATCCAAGCAAAAGAAAAGAAATTGCAATAATAACACAATGCACATGTGTTTTGCACAAAGTTGTTTGTAGGCCATAAAAAGAGTCAATGAAAATTTTTGCAATAGTTTTGCAAAAATTATTAACCCACAATGACTTAAATTAAGTCGAGACATGATATTAACAAAAAAAAAAAATTCTTTGCGTTGCATAAATATACGACTGGGTTATACCGTAATACTATCACTTTCAATAAAAAAAAAATTGAAATCAAATCTAAATTTCTAGTCTAAATTACGACAACTTTTCTATAATTTTGTTGTTGTTGTTTTGATAATGATCGATATTCGTATGGGTAGAGTTATAGTTAGTGTTGTATATATAAAGGGTGTGCGAATCGATTAAATTCATATTGTCTTAAAGCAATTTGTTACATAAGCATCAAACTTAAAGTAATTTTAAATTTTGCAAAATGTTCAAATTATTTGTTCTATTATCAATTGTTGCCGCTTCGCAAGCCATCTACTCTGCTGCACCAGCTTATGGATATGGTGGATACGGTGGACATGTCGTAGCGCCAGCAATCACCACACAAAACCAAAACATTTTACGATCATACGGAAATTTGGGGCAAGTCTCAACCTACTCAAAAACCATTGATACACCATTCTCATCGGTGCGCAAATCTGATGTACGTGTAAGCAACCCAGGACTAGCCGTTGGACATGCTTATGCCGCTCCAGCATATGCTGCACCAGCTTATGCAGCTCCAGCTTATGCAGCTCCAGCTTATGCTGCACCAGCTTATGCCCATGCCGGGTATGGTCCAGCTATTGCCAAAACAATTGCCCCAGCCGGTCTTTTGGGAGTTGCCTATTCAGCTGCCCCAGCTGTTGCCCATATGTCATATACAAGCGGACTTGGTTACAATTATGCCTGGTAAATGTTACACCGATTTTTTTTTTTTACCAATCACACCTTTTAAATTAAATGTTTTATTTTAAATTATTTCATAGCTTTAAAGAAATTTGTATAGTTGTTTTAAGTATGTATAGGTAGTCACACAAACTCACAAAATTAGTAAATATTAAATAAAAAATGGAAATTGTAAAAACAAAAAGAAAACTTAACTTTTTCATTTATTTACCTTACCAGCAAATTGTTTAAATATTCTCCTGCTTCGTTTTACCGCAAAATTGATTTATTGTGGTTAAATATTAAATAAATAAATAATAATAAAACTGTGGGAGATTTTTGAGAGGGTGAAAGTGTGAATAAAAATTAAATACGAAAAACTTTTTCATTATTGTTTTACAGGAAATTTGTAGAATTATTATTATTAATATTTAAAATAATAAGATTATTCATGGGGTGTCAAAAACAATGAACTATTTAAATTAAAAGCATGGTTCGCTTCTATTAATTCTCCAAAGTAACGTGGATTAGCAGGAAATACTCCAGGATGTTGCCATTCACTTTCTGACCTGCGATTGAGAAGGACAGGCATGTGATTATTTAAAGATTAAATTCAATCAATAAACCGACCACCATTCTATTGATCACTAATAGTTTATTCTGAAAAAGGGAGGAGGGATGCTGTGGTGGTGGCAAGATATATGCCAGTTAATCTACAGTACTACGAATGGCAGCATTTATTTCCGAATTCCAAAGTGACCCCGATCGCTGTCGGTAAAGCGGAGCGCAAACATGGAAAGTGGAGAATATAAAATTAATTTAGGAACAAAATTTACCCACTAAGTCAAGACGATTATAAGGTTCTTTATATAGCACGTTACCGGTCTTGATGTAACGCTACACCAACACATAATGAAGTGCTAATGTAAGATTTGATATAATTGTAGACTATCACTTGGAGGGATTTTCGACTTCAACACCAAGCCTTATCGTTAAAATTTTTTTGAACCTAATTAAAATTAACCTGAGTTAGATAAATCTGCAAAACGGGACAGAAATTCTCAAACGCGTCGAAAGCGGTGACATATAAATGTTATCTTTGATGCATGTGTGCAACAGGGATGAAATTGCGATAAATTTCAAAGTACTAAAATGTGAAGTAACAAAATATTAAATTTGGCTTAAAAAGTGCTTTTTGATTTTTGATGTGTTTACAAATTTTACTGGTAGATGTTATTAAAAATAATAAAGTGGTCAACAGTCAGCACTCAACAGAGAGTTTGGTTAAATTTAAAGGTTAGTGAATGAAAAATGGGATCAAAATAAGAAAACGCATCAATTGTTAGTTCAAGTAATTTGATCCTGGTAAATTGAGCATACATAATAAATTAATATTCAAAAAACAATCGAGAAGATTCCAGCTGGACAGTCATATGACTATGGTTCTTGCTGTGGTCTGTTGTGAGGGATTTGGTTTAAGAAATGTTGTTAAATTATTTCTTTTGTGTGAATGGATAGGGTTGAGAGCAATAAGTAGTGGTCTGTCAAAATAAACCAGCCGGAAAACTTTTTTAGGCCAGCCTCATCAGAACTGTATTTTATTAATCCTACCTTTACAAATTCTATGAGTATTAGAGTAACTTTAAGAATTTCAGAACTTGATGAAATGTTTTAATTTGAAGAATTTGACAAAACTGCAGAATTCGATACGAATATTTCAAAATTGATATTATTTTAGAATTTAATCCTTATTAATAACGACAGGGAATGATACACTTAAGGAGTTAATTAAACTTGAAATACAACTTGAAAAGTCTAAATCAAATTCAGATAATTTTAATTTTAAAAAATTTCAAATAGTAAAAAATTCAGCATTCCTGGCACATTCAACGAATTCAAAAATAGACACTTTGATTTTCATCCGTCAGAGTGTCAGGAATCTATGTCATGGATGGTCTTGTTGATGTTGATGTCGATTTCATTTTTCGTCGCTAGAATGGCTCGTTCGCATAGATATTCTGAGTCGGTGTAGTTTTCGACGATGTCTGGGTTTAATTTCCTAATGAGTTGTTCGAGAGTTTCAGTGATGTTGCACAACCCATTCGTCAATACGATTTGGCTGGAATTTTCTTCTTCTGGCTAGTTGCCTTCTCCTATTTGTAGAAGTTTTTCGGCAAATTCTTGCGCTCTTTCATCTCCCATGATTCACACTCCCATATTTATTGTTAATTTGATTTTTCCCCGTTCTGCCAGATGGTTGAGTGTTTCAAGCACGCATTTATTTCAGCGACTGGCGCTCGATAATATTAGAAAGCCAGCTCCCACTAGGGCGAGTTTTCCCTTAAGTATTTTAGCGTTCTATTCAATGTTTCGAAGGACTTTCTGTCAGCCATTGTGCATTCGGCCTTGCACGATCTTGTTATGTCACATACCGGGAATTCATACCGGGAGTGTAGCCGAGCCATAAGCGAGCGCTATTTCGAGTGCTATTTCGGTGGCTGTGCACACAGAAATATTACGCCACCTTGTTGTTTTTTGACGCAATACATCATTGTGCCACGCAGGCATGTGTTTAACTCTGAATTAGTAAGTGTTAATTATGTTGGATGTAAAGCATCGCAACTCGTAAACTTTGTAATTTTTTCCCCTTAATAGTTCACTGTTCGTGGCGTTAAATCCACTTCGCCTTGGCGGCTGTACTCACAGTTGTATTAGCGGTTGGAGAGGTCATCGCTAAAATTTCGTCGTCGAAATTGATTTCCAAATCCAGGTTTTGTGGTCGTACTTTCCAGATATTTCAGCCATAGATGATTAGGATTTGACCAGCTGTTGTTATTTGCATTGTTTCGTCGACAATTCTTAGATCTTTAATTGGTCGTCGATAATTGTTAGATCTTCAAAACATGTCGGACAATTCGGACAATGAATCGTGTGAAACAGTAAACGGAAATAGAAGTATTCAGCGTTTCTTGAATGCACGGTGTAGACTCGTTCGATCGTCTCGTTCTTGAACACTCCGTCGTACCTTTACACTGTCGTCTCATCTATTTCTGCTGTTCTCCTGGTGAAATAGACACTTTTCCATTTTCTAGGTGGATCTCGATTGTGTATCGGAAAACTTAAAATTCGCCAAATCTCTTGATTGCTGTTAATGTAACGAAATAGTAAACTATTTTACCGTATTTTACTATTTAATAGTAAACTATTTTATCGTGCTGGCCTTGGTCACTGCAAAGACAGTCATATCGATGCCCTTGTTGATATACTTGCAAACGTATTTGATCATATTAACAGAACTGCAGTATTCGATTGTGGCGGAATCACCCATTGCGGATTGTAGGAAATCACCCATTGATTGAAGCCAAATCAAGTTGTGCGAATGTGGCAGTCCTCGCTTTTGCCACTCAATCAAAGGCCTCACGTCGCCAGATTGTATTGCAAATCATTTAGATAAATGGACATATTCATCTTGTTTAAGAAGGTTTTCAAATTTATATTGATTTTGAACAAATTAATCCGTAGATCATTTGTCAAAATTTTTACCATCTATTCTTCTATATTCGAAGACGTTTTGCCAAAATTAGAAGACCAATTATATGTTATATATGTGACACTTAAATATGTGTTGACCACCTACTTCTAGTAGTACTGGTGGTGCCTCTTGCGAACAAGAGATAGTATACTGACAAATTTCTTATGAACTACTCGGTGGAGGGAAGAGGTCGTAAACAAAACCTTGGGTAGGGGGCAGATTCCCCTATTATTTCATGGGAGTCCGAAAAAAGAAGCTTGCTTAGGGCCCGCATTTTCATTAATCCGCCACTGGTCGACAACGAATATAGCCAGCGTGACATTAATATTCAACGCCGAAGCAATAAACTGCACATATTGCTGAAACACATCGTAGTTACGACGCACTATAGTATCCCCTGATATTTTGAAAATTCCTCGAACCAAATCTAACACGAATATCATCACAATAAATCAAACATAAGCGAACAGTTCATCATCGAAAACACCGAGGATTTTTGAGGCATTCTTCCAAATTTTGTTAGATGGTAAAACTCAAACCAAACCAGATTGTCTCTGTATTCAAAATTCCAAATTAAGATGGTTAGATGGTAGAATCATGTCCGTTAACGAAGAAAGCAGGAAATCGTTAAGCAGACATTGCAAAGATATAATTTGTTAAGGAGAATGTTGGGTCATGATTATAAGTTGAAACACGCATATGCAGGAATACCAGAAGTTAGATCATACGAAATTGATCTCAGAAGATGAAATGGCCAAGCCACCATACCGGCGTAAAGGAAGCAAGTTCCACTACCATGTTTATTGTATGATTGATGTATCTGCCAAACCAAGTAATGGTCATTCACTAAATGACAATTTAAATATTCGTTCCGACCATACAGAACAATTTGGTATTAATTCGACTCCGGAAATACCAGCATACTTTCTCTTCGGATATTGAAGAGATGTTCAGACAGATTTTTATATCCGATCACGATAGGGATTACCACCGCACCCTTTGGAGAGAAAATCCAAAATCTGAAGAATCGCATCACCTGCACCATTCTTAGCAACTGCCTCAGTAATACAACCAAAGCTGGTTTTTATATTTGATGACCTAATGTCGGGTAGCAATAGGCTAGAGTTAGCCTTAAGGTTACCGTAGGAAATAATATACATACTTAAGTGTGGTGGAATTAATATACGGAAACGGCAGAAAATTATATATTACTCTTAGAGAACATGCCACGTTACCAATAATAACCAAATGATTTCTGTACTAGGAATAAAATATGATCCAGTAGAAGATAATTTAAACTTTAAAGTATAATACCCAGTAGCACCGGTTAAAATAACCAAGCGAGCATGTTTATCTGAGATATCACGTATTTACCATACCAAACCTCCGAAAATTTTAAACAATTTCCAAGAGAATCGAGTTGTTGAAATTATGACGTCTACTAATCGTAACCAATAGCCCTCCCCATGCTTTAGATATTCAAACGTAAGAATCTTAACTCTTATTTTAGCATTCGTTCTGCGATATAAATAAAATCTCCATTCTCCGAAAATAAATCGAAAAACAAGCAAACATTTATCCGTAGAAGACATGTTGAGATCTATTCCGATTTGTTCAATATGAATGTTTTAAAAACAAAGTTAACTTTACTGTAGATGAGATCAAGATTATAATGCCGATATGGCTTAAGATGCTAAGCACCCAATTATCAGTTGCTACTATGACGGGTTACTTAATCAACGATACCGTTTATAGAAATCGCTATAGATTTAGCTGGCCCCTTTATACTTCAAATAAAAATCAAATTCCGAGGCGCGAAACCCTATAAGTCTGGTCATATTTATATGTATGGTGGCCACCAGGGCCACAACGGTTGAAATTGTGTCGGATATGAGCACTAAAGGATTCATAACATCACTCAAATGGTTCAGTGCTATCCGAGGTCTACTGCGACACATTTATTGGGATTTATTGGATTTATTTTATCGGCTCTATTTTAGGAGGAGCAAGGCGCGAACTTAAACAGCTTTATGGTCTGTTCCTGAGTTAAATCCAACAAAAACATTTAGAAGCTCAATGCACCGATTATACCATTTCCAATGGCATTACTTCCGACATTCAAGTCTTGTAAACACGATGCCCTACTAACATGATTAATTCCTGCGGATAATAAAGTAAATTGAAGTTCTAATAGACTCTCGACCATTGGCAGAGCTACCGAAAGATGAATGACACTCCTAACCCCGTCGCATACAATGGATTAAAATGTGCCGCCTAAACCGATGGCAATTGATCCAGCAGATGATGCAGGGATTTTGGAAAGAGTGATAACAGGAATACGTCACGTGGTTAAATAAATTTTCAAGTGGCTCAAAGGGAACCCCAAATTCATATGACAAGTTCTAGTGCTCTCACGAGATCAAAATTTACCATACACTAAATGGCTCTTTGCTCGAATTTATAAGGGTTATCCTGCAAACCATTTACTCATAGTAGTCGAATATTCTCCCTGAAGCTGCCCGGTGGGCGTATTTTAAACTAATAGGATCATATCCAGTTGACCAAATCCAAATTTATAAATTACACTTAAAGAAAAATTTTTCCCTGAAATAAATCATCCCTAGTAACAAAACAATACCTACACATCCAGCCTGTATTAATTTTCTTGAATTACTATAATCTTTACGTAACATTTTTATTCATTCTGTCTTATTAACCTAACCTAATTTGTAATAAATAAATAATTAAAGCCGAGTTCATGTTTCTTTTACGTAAAACCCAATTTAAAAAAATACCTAACAATTTGTACAACATGTTTATTTAAAAAATTTAAACATTTCGCCACTTTGCATCATCAGAATATATTTACCACAAGAATTAGGTATTAGGAATTCTTCCTATTTAGAACAGGCAAAATAGCAAATCATTCTCATTTTCATTTATTATAACCGATATCTCTTTTAGAACAGAAATGTTCTGTTGCTAGAAAGTGTTCATGGCTGCCTCAGTATTTTCAGAACTGTTTGGAATATAAATGCGTAGAAGGAACTGTAACAGAACCATCGCTTATTCTTCAGTATAATGATTATCTTATAAACAGAAATTTAATTTTTGACTTCCACCACAGTTACGGTTGAACCGATTAGCGTTACTACTACTCCTTATGATGAAGCGTCTACGCACTATAAACCTTAGTTAATCTGCAGAGTTAAAAATTTTGATATGGTAACAATGATAACGAAGGGATCGTTATCAATCGGGAAGAATCGAAACCAAATTATAGGTCGTTTATAGAGGTTTTATTGACATTAGTAGTCTAAATTTTATTCCCCGATCACCCACTAAATTTGGAAATAACATTTAGATTTTAAGGTTATAAAGTGTTTAATACATTTTTCTTCGATTGAAATGGTGTGAACCAATATAAACGCAAACGGATTTTTTATCTAAAACAGTTTGCCGAAACATAATCCGCCTAAAATAATTTAACTAAAAATAATTTCTGTAAAAAGAAATGTTTAAATGAATTCATCTAAACAATTCATCTCGATTTATCTAAAATTATTTAAATAAAAATATTTACCGAAGTAAATTTGGGCCCCAAAAATCAAACCAAAAAAAATTTTCTAACAAGTTATTTGTGTCCTCACTAAATTGTGTAACTAGGTTATTTGTGTCCTCACTAAATTGTGTAACTAGGTTATTTGTGCCCTCACTAAATTAAAGTTCTTTCACTGGATTGTGAATAAAACAAACAAGTTCAGTTTAACAGAACGAATTTATTTATTTAACACCAAAAATCAAAATAACACAATTTATCAACAATAATTCCAAAATTTGGACACTTTAATGCACTTTGATCACACTTTTTATTGCACAAATTTTACTGATCACTTGTAACTTTTATTTCGCACTAAAATACTTTTCGCTTACCAAAAACTAATGATTCCAATTCGATCTCGTTCGCCATTTTATATACACAAACCAAACTTCTAGAAAGTTCATGACTTTTCGAGTAAGATTAGTGTAGAAACATTTACAACAGTTTTATCATGAAAAACTCCATTTCAGTACAGTAAAACTTTGAGCTAATGATTTAACTTATTCTGTTACACCCTAGGTGCCACCCCTTAACAGTATCTTGTTTTATGCGTGATTTACATTCAACAAAATTTTAGAGATCAAGTTATCTTCAATATGAGTATTTTTCAAGCAATATGAGTATTTTTAAAACAAAATAGACCCTTAAAGTTGACTTGTGTCTTAATAATTATTTACTCGGGAATTGGTGCGTAGCTGCAGGTCTATAAAATAAATTTTCATTTGTTTGGCACGCATCACTAATACATTGAGCTGACATACATTTAAAGAAATAAAAAAATTGAAAGTTAAAGCAATTAGTCTAAATTTAATTTGGCTACGAAAAAGCAGATAAACCCAAGATAAAAGCCGTAAAATCCACTTTTGAAGTTGTCTTTTCAAAATAAATACTCTATTTATGCTGGTTTTAATATTGAGTTGGACATTGAATTTGGGGTTGAGTTGAAGGTTAAGTTGGGGTCAATTTGCGGGTTGAGTTTAAGTTGAGTTGAAATTGAGTTGGGGTTGGATTAGGATATAGTGAGCAGTTGAAGATTAAGTTTGGCGTAAAGTTTGCGGTTCCCTTGAGGGTTGAGTTGAGGTAGGATTAGGATTTAGTGAGCAGTTGAACAATCTATATACATATATATGGCATATATATATATATATATATATATATATATATATATATATATATATATATATATATATATATATATATATATATATATATATATAACATGAACAAACAAGTGAAAAATCCGAGCTTGAGATAACAAGCTGATGCAGAACAACGTGACAACATCATAATCCGTTGAAATACAGAAATACTGACCAAGAACAACGTGCCAATAATAATATACAATAATACAACGTTAAGTTAGAAGATATACTATATATCATTTTTTAAGTTAGTTGTAATCCAAATTTTAAACGTGTAACATTAAAATTCAATAAATAAAAGAATAAATTGTAATAAATAATTTTCTTATGTTCGCGTAAATATACGACTCATAATTGGCGCAGCCTAGCGCTTAAGTGATAAGTAAAGTGTGTAGTAGAAAAATAGTGCTAGAATTAGTGAATAAAAACTAATTCACAGTGATTCCGTTGCGGAACATAATAAAAATAAACCAACATTTTTTTTTTTGTGAATTGTGTTTTTTTTTTTTGGTTATAACTGTGACATCTCGGGCTAAAGATTAATCCGCCTAGAGGACTTGCAATCATGCCACACGACACACTGGAACACACTTAGAACCAACGCTCACGATAGCAAAATCAAGTAAGAATTTTTTTATATGTCCACACCTTTTTTCCGATCCCGAAAAGAAATTGACTTTCACAACAAATGTGAGAGGAGAAATTCGTACAATCAACACCGATCCCGTGTACAGCCGGCCTTAACCATATCCCATGTGTTTGAAAGACGAAGTGGAGAAGCAAATTAAACAACAGTTGGAAGATTGTATAATTAGACCATCCAAATCTCCATATAACTCCCCGGTATGGATAGTACCGAAAAAAGAAGACGCATCGGGAGAAAAGAAATACAGAATGGTGAACGACTACCGAAAATTAAATTCGGTTACTATCTCAGAAAGGTATCCAATACCTGAGATCAACGACATTTTGGCAAACTTAGGGGAAAACAGATTTTTCACCATAATAGATCTAAAGAGCGGCTTTCACTAAATTCCTTTAAAAGAATCGGACATTGAAAAAACAGCTTTTTCGGTTAATCATGGAAAATACGAGTTTACCCGCCTCCCATTTGGCCTTAAAAATGCCCCCTCAATATTTCAACGCACCCTCGATGATATCCTTCATGACCACATTGGGAAGCGTTGTTACGTTTATATTGACGACATAATCGGTAAAATAGAAGAAGAACACTTCAAGAACATGACGATAATATTTAAAGTGTTAGAAAACGCCAATATGAAGATTCAACTCGACAAATGTGAATTTCTACAGGATGAGGTAGAATTTTTAGGATTTCTCATTTCTAAAGATGGGATAAAAGCGAATCAGAAGAAGGTAAAAGCCATAACAGAATTTCCCGTACCCAAGACCGCGAAGGAACTCAGATCCTTCTTGGGATTAGCCGGATTTTATCGTCGTTTCATCCGGGACTACGCAAAACTTGCGAAGCCCCTGACTTCACTCTTAAGAGGAGAAGACGGACATGTGTCCAAAACCCTCTCAAGAAATAAAATGGTAAAGCTTAACACCGAAGAAAAAGCTGCCTTTAACAAAATAAAAACCTCACTCGTCTCCAAAGAAGTTCTGCTATCATTCCCAAATTTCCAAAAGGAATTTGAATTGACTACAGATGCCTCCAACTTTGCACTAGGTGCAGTTTTATCTCAGGAGGGAAGGCCAATCACGTTTCTCTCAAGAACCTTAGATAAAACGGAAGAAAATTATGCGGCTAATGAAAAGGAACTGCTCGCCACAATTTGGGCGTTAACATCTATGAGAAATTTCCTTTACGGATCAAAGAAAGTGAAGATCTTCACAGACCACCAACCATTGACATATGCCCTAAGCAATAAAAATAACAACTCTAAGATGAAACGTTGGAAAGCTATCCTGGAAGAGTACAATTATGAGTTAAAATATCAACCGGAAAAAACAAATCTAGTAGCGGATGCCCTATCGAGAACCCCAATCACTTCCGGAATAAACGTAATGTCAGTCACACAACATAGCGACAAAAGTTCTCCGCATGATCTGGTCCCCACAGTCGAAACCCCGGTTAATGTATTCCGCAATCAACTAATTTTAAACGTAGGCGTGGGAAGTTCGTACCAAATAATAAACCCTTTTCCAAAATATTCCAGCCCCATTATTGCACAATCAAGTTTTTCAAATTCAGACATTATAAATTTTTTTAAACGTTACCTTAATCCACTCACGATTAACGGATTGAAGACAACAGAATATAGTATATAATGGGAAAAGTTCAAGAAGTGTACCCAATATATTTCAGAGATTATAAAATTCGATTCACTCAGAAGATGGTACAAGATATTACGGATGAAAACCAACAAGAGGAAAAAAAATTATCTGTTCATCGACGAGCACATCGTAATGCTCAAGAAAATCGAGATCAAATAATCGAAAATTTTTACTTCCCCAGGATGACCAGGAAAATTAAGTTGCTGGTCAAACGTTGTGTTATATGCCAGAAGAATAAATATGATCGCCATACCAATAAGCCTATTATTACCCCAACACCTATCCATAATTATCCTGGATATACGCTCCATCTAGATATTTACTCAACAGAAAATAAATTGGTTTTAACGGCAATTGACAAATTCAGTAAACTCGCCTTAAGCAACACATTGGCAGAAATTCAAATTCTTGATTACACAAATTCTCAAATCATCTCAATTAGCACAGGTCAAGCAAAAATACAGGACGCAAACTTCAAATTAATCCATATAATTGAGTTAGACAAACACCAAAATTACATAGACAGAATGCAATCCATACTGGACAAAGAAATGACATTAGATCACGAACGAGCATCGAACCAAGCAAATATTATTTATGACTTAATAAAGGTCACTGTTAATAAATCAAACCTCGATCTCTTCCTTGAGGGATGATAATCAGGTCCAAAGTTATTACGGAGGAATTTCTATAACTACCCACTAATTGAGTTGATTTTTGCATCATAATTCTATTATAGTGACGGTGGTATAGATGGTAATGATGATGGTGATGATGGTATGTTGTTTGATGGTTTGTTTATAAGAATGATGGTGATGGTGATTGTGATTGTGCTTGTGATGGTGATGGTGATGGTGGTGGTGGTATTGTGCTATGATCGTATGATGGTAGGATCGAATGATGGTATGACGATAAAATGGTATTATGGTATGATGGTGTTACGGTGCAACGGTATGATTATACGTGGTAAGACGGTATATATGATCGTATGATGGTGTGATGCTATGGCGGTACAGACGATTCGGGAGTTGAATTACTTTTCAGGACCGAAGTTCTGATCATGTCATGAGGTTTCAACGCTTGATATTTTTCAGTTCTTGTATTTTAACAAATTGAGCACTTAAAGTCAATACATACACTTTATACGAAGAAGAAATAATTAATTTTTGACAGGTAGCATTTTGTACAGTAATCAAAAAATATCTCGTCTATCAACAAAATCTCTCAAAATCGTTTTGTTATTGGTAAGAAAATTGGTGCTTGCTGCCTTTTCAATTAAATTTGTGACCCTAAAACGTTTAACAATTGTGAACAACTTTCAATTTTGTTAGATTATTGTAGAGTAACTAACTTCATTGCAAATCCTGTCGGTTTCCTCGCCTCCTGTAAAAATATAAAAAAGTAGATAATTCGTTGTAGCAGAGCCTTCTACAATTTAGAGCCATAATGATACGTCATACAATTTTAGAAGCATTTTTTATTGATAATACTTTTCAAGTTTTTAGGCTTCAAGTTTTTCAATGAAAAAAGCAAAAATGTTATAAAACGTTTTTATAAAAATTTTCTACATATCTTTAACAACAGAATTAAAGAATGGAACCAAAAATTACCACCTGGAGAAATGTCAAGTTTACTGTACTAAAATGGATTTTCCATGATAAAACTGTTCTAAATCTTTCTAGACTATTCTTACTTGAAATGTCATGAAACTTCTAGAAGTTTTGGTTTGATTATATTGTTACGTTTTTGCCTTGTCAATTAAGGTTCGTATCACTGGATTGTGTATAATACAAAATCAATTTAATTTATCACCAACGAATTTATTTAGTTAACACAAGAATTATTACAACACAGTTTATTAATAAAAATTCACAAAATCACTTTATATAAATTATTCTCAAATTTTACTGTACACTTATAATTTTTATTTCTACTAAAACACTTTTTAAATCACTTTTTAATTCCTTTTAAATCTTCATACTGTCGCTTTCCAAATACTACTAATCCAATTCGATTTCGTTCGCCTTTTTATATACACAAACAAAACTTCTAGAAAGCTCACGACTTTTCCAGTTAGAATAGCGTAGAAACATTTAGAACAATTTTACCATGGAAAACTCCATTTTAGTACAGTAAAACATTGAGCTATTAATTTAACTTGTTCTATTAAAATCTATATGTCACCGTCACAATATTAAGCGAACGAGATCGAATTAGAGTATGTATTAGTAATTGGACAGCGATAGTGTGGGGATTAAAATGTGAATTAAAAAGTGATTTAAAAAGTGAATTAGTGCGATATAAAATTTATAAGTGAACAGTAAAATTGTGCGACAATTATAATAAGAGATTTTGTGAATTTTTGTTAATAAATTGTGTTGTATTATTGTAATTTTTGTACTCAATAAATAAATTCGTTTGTGATTAATTGAATTGGTTGTTTTATTCACAATCCAGTGATTCGAACCTTGATTGACAAAGCAAAAACTTAATTATTCAATCACATAATTTTATTTTAGTATTTTTCTGTAAACAACTATAGACATCTGACTTACATTAGTAAAACTAAAGATAAATTTAGAAAATGCTATTTTACATCGTCAGAGCCAACATTGATGTAATTTTCAAAATGAAAGTTTTAAAAATATATTTTAGACATAATTTAATTTTAATATTTAATTTTAACCAATATAGCCTTCTTGAATGTTGTTGTTGAAGTTATATAGAAAACTTTTATATAAACGTTTTATAATAATTTTGCCTTTTCAAGAGGGTACTCCTCTAATTCTACCCGTCTTGTTGTTGCAATCATTTGATTCATGTTCCATCAAAAGGTTGAACAAATAGTATTTCATCTGAGAATTGCTTTAATAAATTGCTTTCGACGAATTATTTTTAGATAAATTGTTTTAGACCAAAAGTCCGCGAATCAATATAAACTATTAAAGGTTACGTTTATCAGGTTAATAACATTAATTTTATTAATAAATCAAATAAAAAGAAATGTCTGCAACGGTTCAAAAAACCAATCGCGCAATAAACCAAAATCAACCCTCAGTTAAATCCAATCGAATTAATATCACGAATATTTTTATGAGCTCGTAAAAGTTAATTCACACCGCAATTAAGTTATTAAAAATCTACAAAAAAAAAAATATTACCATTTGTACATCGGTAGTCAGATAAACATGCTCCAAATATATACACTACATTTGTGTTGCTTCATTTAACCATAAATTCTACTTTGATTCCCATGATGATTTGAAACTACTTTACATTATCCTTATGAAAAAGCCATAATGCCAAGAACAAAAATAAATAAAACAACAACAATGGAAATCTTTTATAAAATCATATCACGTAGCGTCATCATCATCAACATCGTGTACTATATATCCTCATATGTGACTGTTTGATCACCGCACTGATATACAATATTAAATATAGGAGGGCGGGGGGTTTGGTTTTTATTTTATCATAAATTTAAAAGATCCTTTATAAATATTTGTATGTGCTATATACCATCATAGTATATCTGTGCGAGGCAATGTCTCATAAATTATCATTAAAAAACATCCATATGATTTATTGGATTCATCTCGCATATACGCGATGCTTAAGACAAAAACCATGAAAGTTCATTAATATTATCGACTTTGTGCCAGCCATCGAAATCTATCCACTTTAAAATTTCCATCACGTTTTTTTTTTATCCGCGCTAAATGAGATTACAATTTTTCTTTTTTTTCTCGGCGAGCTTTAAGCATTGTATACGACGGCACACATATGAAAATGAAAATGAACACGAAGAAGAAGAATAAGGAGAAGATAAAAATTAATTTGCTTATAAATCAAAGTTCAAGGAATTTATTTTAATAAAAATCCTTTTATTTTATTCCGACTCGTCGTATATTTTTACAAGTGGTATAGTGTCTCGAACGGAATTTTAAAATTAATTTTTGTGAAAATGAAAATTAGATTTATTGGTAGAGACAGAGACACAAAACCAATAACAACAATTTGGTGATGAATAGTGTGGAAAACGATAGAGATAAAAAAACTACGAAATTAATAGAAGAAAATTAGACAATTTATTGCATTTGGTGGAAAATTTAATTCAATTGTTGTCATGGGGAAAACATTAATTTACAGTTGTCGATATAAAATTTTAATTAACACCGTGTGGCGACCAACATAAAGATTTATTATTAATTACATATGTAGTTCAACACATCTTATATCTTAATTATACTTAATAATGATTTAATGAGATGAATTTGTACTCAACAAACAGCATAAATATAATCCAGTTTTACTACATTAAATTATGTATATCATAATTTTTATTTTTTTATTTGACATACAAAATTAGTGCCATCCTTCCATCAATAGAGATGTCTCAATTTAATCGATAAAAATTGTATACATGGCGCAAGCAACACACTACCGATATACAAAGACGCAGAGTACACACGGATAATTTAATGATAACAAACTGAAATGTATAAAAATCGCGTGTTAATTAGAAATCAATTTTATGGATTTATTTTTTTTGCTGTGCAGAAGTTTACTGCTGCTTTTTTTTTTTTTTTTGTTGTTTACATTCCAATATAACAAATAGCCATGTATTAACTTTATATAGATGGTTTGTTGGTTGGTTGGTTGGTTTGGATGACACAAGCACGCGACTTAATAATTTAAATAATAATAAATAATTAGATTAATCATTAAATAATTACTGTTATCGTGTTTGTTGATCGTTGACATGCTAGGCAATTTGAAGTACATAATTTATGTGTATGTGTTATGTGAATTGCGTTGATAATTATTTAATGAGTTATATGAACAAGATCAGTAATTTAGATCACATAATGTTATAATTTAATTTAACGATTGAGTGATATGATGATTAACTTGTTTTGTAATTGAATGTATGCATGTATTTTGTATAAGCATTTACACATGGAAACTAAGGCATTTGATTGGTTAAAGTTTGTAAAGAAAATCAGGCAAAATGAGGCTCACAAGGTTTACATAAACATTTTTGATATTTAGAATTTTGTCTACAAAAGGGTAAAATTTTACTGCATCTTGCAATTCTGGCTGGTGGGAAATTTTATAAAAATGTGTACCTACAAAATTTCACTCTTAATTTAAATCGTATAAATTAGGCAGTCCCGGTGAATTTTAAATATTTTTTTGAATGCATTCTAATTGTCGAAATCAAACGATGTTTTACAATATTCTAATAAAAACACTAATTACACTAATTTTTATGTATAACATGATTATTTATTTAATTATGTGATATTTTATTTATTTCGAATTGTAACCACTTGTTTATACTTTAATTTATAGTAAATTCATTTTCATAAATATATTTTCCTACCGGGTGGATCTAAATAGTTCGTCTAGTGTGTGGGTTTAGCAGCCAATAAAACTTATTCATAATATTTATTACGACGTTTCGATAAATTTATTATTCTCTAGGAAATCAATAAATTTATCGAAAAGTCGTCTTAAATATTAAGAATTAGTTTTATTGGCTGCTAAACCCGAAGACTAGAAGAATTATTGAGATCCAGCCGCTAGGAATATACAATATTTATGAAAATTTATTATTGTACAATCACATCGAGGATTTATGTCTGTCTCACCATGAACAAATACATGACGTTAAAAAGAAAATTGGCCAAATAAACATCAAAGAAACTGTTCCTGGCACGATGTAGAATTGCTTGTTCACAAATACAGAGACAAATGTGCCATTTAATAATAAAATTCTGAGTTTATTGGAAAAATTTAAAAAATTTTGAATGTCAAAATTGAGGCTACATTTTGGAAAATTAAAGATTTTAACCGTATTATTTCGGCCAACAAATACCAACTGAACCAATTAAATTTAGACGGACGGTTTCTCCAAGAATTTTGTGCTATGCAGGACCAATTATTTGATAATTTAGTAAATTCCTTTTTAAACATTGTAAATAGGAAGTTCGATGTCATACACAATTAACGAAAAGGATCTTTGATATTGCACACCATAATGCGTACCGAAACCTAAGTGAGATTTTGGAGATTGTGAGTTTGGGACCAAAATTTAATCTGCCATTTTTTAATAAAGAAGATATTCCGGCATTTACAACTTTGGCTAAACCATGGTTCCTGTCATGGAAAGTCATCTTGACCTTTCTGACGTTAATAGGTCGATTTTGATTGATAAAATAGTCACTTACTACATAAATAACAATATTTTAATGGGTGTTGCTCAATGCGATGATATGTCAAAACAAATTGAGCGCTATTTCCCGAATAAAACTGCGGTAAAAGAAAAAAAAAACTACATATTAATAAAAAAAAAATGGAGGTGTGGCCAACACACGACTTTCTTTTACGAACAGAGAATTTTGAGAAATTTTATTTTTTTCTTAATTTTTTTTTTTAAATTTTTAAATTTTTTTTTTTTAATTTTCAATTTTTTATTTTTATTTGTTTTTAATTTTTGGAAACATTTTGTATTTAGAATTTTTTTGTAAATCTTATAATTATTAAGATATTTGCAAAATACATTTTCTGGACCAAGGGAGTGGCCACTTCCGGTTAGCAGATTTGGAGTAAAATTCACTGGGACCTCCCAATTTATCAAAAAAGCTTAAATATGAAGTTTCAGTTCGATTGGTTAAACCATCTGGGCTGCAGAGAGGACACAGACAGACTAACAGACTGACAGACTGACAGACTGACAGACTGACAGACTGACAGACTGACAGACTGACAGACTGACAGACTGACAGACTGACAGACTGACAGACTGACAGACTGACAGACTGACAGACTGACAGACTGACAGACTGACAGACTGACAGACTGACAGACTGACAGACTGACAGACTGACAGACTGACAGACTGACAGACTGACAGACTGACTGACTGACAGACTGACAGACTGACAGACAGACAGACAGACACCATTTCGAAATCCACTTTTTCGGACTCAGGGGACCTCAAAACAAATAAATCTCTAAAAATCTCAAGGTTCAAAATTTTCATGATTACTATAATTTATTTTACTAGAGTAAAAGAAAGTAATATACGGATATTTCCTACTCGGCTTGTGAATTTGTTATTTATTATGTATTAAAAATACGTTCTTAAGCCACTAAACCGATTTTAAATATTGAGACGAATTGACAATTTTATTAACTTCGCCAGTCTAAAAATATTTTATAAAATTTATAAAATATAACAAATTTAATACCACAAACCAGAACAACTTAGCGTTATAATTATACATGAATTTTTCGTGTAACGTAAATTTTCCAAACTATCGACGAAAGGAAAGTTCAGAAACAGTACAGTGACGTTTTATATTTTGTACAGAAACAATTTTTCCTGATCAATAATTAATACTATAATAAAACAGCCCAAACAAATCGTTTATGTGTTGCAACATGCTTGAATAAACATTTTTGTTGGGTTTACTGTGACAAAACACTATGAACATTTTACAAACACAGTACAAAACATTATGAAATTTTATCGTTGAATTTCAGACATGATAATGAAAACTCTCTGAGACAAAGTATTTGGAAAATTTACATTACACGAAAAATTCATGTTTAATTATAACGGTAAGTTGTTCTAGTTTCTAGAATTAAAATTGCTATATTTCATAGATCCATTTATTTATAAGTTTTATAAAATATTTTTAGGCAGAGGAAGGCAATAAAATTGTGAAAATGTCTCAATAATTAAAATCGTTTTATTGGGTTGAAAACCTGTATATAAATATTTATTTTAGTTCTCCTATAACTTTATTTTAGATGGTGTACTTTCAAAGGCGGCCAAAAATTAAATCTAAAGGACAACTTTATGACAGGTACAACAATAAAATGTCAAAACTAAGAAATTCATCATTATTGCCCAAACCTAAACGTTTCAAGCAATCAGACGAACCCTTAATCGAAAATAACTTAAACTGTAAGCTTGTTTCACATATAGTAAATTTTTATAGTAATACTTAGCAATATTGTTTTATTATTAAGTATCGAATGCCATAGATGAGGAAGCAGCACGCGAGTTATGCAAAAATTTAAAATATAATAGGGACGACAACAATCTAGAAGATATTTTAAATAAATGGGCATCGTCATCTAAATTTAGATTGGAGTGGATAAAGCATACGAGTGGCAAAAATATTAGCGCGATTATTAATGAATGGCCAGTTTATGCACAATCGTATGGTCCTCGCCTTACAGATATAGATTTTATTCAAATGTATCCAAATTCTCGAAATATTTTCCTACAGTTTCACCGGCTCTGCCATGACATAATTTCAATAATGGATACCAGAATTTTAGAACCACTTTCGAAGAAGATGTATAGTGAATTTAAACAACAGAAAAATGTTTCACTAGGTAATCATAATACTAGATTGGTTTGTGTATACAATTTATTTATTTTTTTTATTCAATTTCAGAGGCCCGATTATGTGTGATTTTGTTGTTGTTACATGCACTCATCAAACCTACGGCAAAAAAGAAGACGTTGAATAATCAGTATAGGAAATTCACAATTAAAGATGCTCAAAACTCATTTTTGATACTCTTGCGAACAACGCAGGACGTCGACAAACATATTGAAACACAAATGTCACTTAAATCTAAGATTCAACCATTTTTATTTGTAATTAGCGAAAACTTATACACTAAAAATCAATACTTCATATACTGTGATTCAATTAAATACAAATGCTTAAGTTCGTTAATGGCTTTGGACTGCATATTTAAACTTTTTCAAGTATTTGACTTAGAATACCCACCTCAATCAAAAGCAGTCTGGCAATTTATCCAAAAATACTTCTATAATTTAGAGACCAGGTATGATGATGCAATCCCTGCGTCGATTTAATAATAAATAAGTTAAGAAATAATATTAATTAACTATTTTTACTGGTGTTTACATTAATGTTTATTTTTTTAATTTAGTTTTATTTGAATTCAACATTTTTATTTAATTTATTTTTATAATGAAAATGTGCATATATATTTGTTATGTATGTACAAATATATTTGTTATTTATTTTTTGCCAAGAAATATTATAAACTTTTATAAAGTTATTTTTAAAAAAATTGTTATTGTTGAAATATAAAAGTTTATTTTGAATTCTAAATAAGTATTGTTACGTTTTTGCCTTGTCAATCAAGGTTCGTATCACTGGATTGTGAATAATACAAACTCAATTCAATTTATCACCAACGAATTTATTTATTTCACAAAATTTATTACAACACAGTTTATCAATAAAAATTCACAAAATCACTTTATATAAATTATTCTTAAATTTTACTGTTCACTTATAATTTTTATTTCCAAAAAAATACTTTCTAATTCACTTTTTAATTTTTTTTTAATCTTTACTCTATCGCTTACCAAATATTACTAATCCAATTCGACTTCGTTCGCCTTTTTATATACACAAACCAAACTTCTAGAAAGCTCATGAGTTTTCTAGTTAGAATAGTGTAGAACAATTTTATCATGGAAAATTTCATTTAGTACAGTTTAACATTGAGCTATTAATTTTAACTTATTCTATTACACACTAGGTGTCCCCGTCACACTACCCCCCCCCCCCCTTAAGCCTGTTCGCCCCGAAAAGGACCCAAATCACCTCCTCTGTACAGGGCCAGCCCCTCCAAATGCACCACCTTTGGTTTACCTCGATGTCCCTTCCGTATCCGATAAACCACGTCGTTCATCCTTGTGATAACAGTGTAAGGTCCTTCCCATGCTGGTTGTAGCTTCGGTGATAATCCCTTTTTCCGTTGCGGGTTGTGAAGCCATATTAATGGCTCTTCCTGGAAGCCCTGATTATTTGCTCGTATGTCATATCGAGCCTTCATCCGGTCACTTGACATCCGTATTTTCTCCCGTACAAATTGATGAATCTCATTAAGTTCCTCTTTCATTCGGTCTACGCAATCCTGTCCACATAAAGCCGATGATGGTACAGTCCCAAACTTTAGATATCCAGCTAACCGTAGATTATCTCCAAATAACGTTTTAGCTGGTGTCATTCCGGTTGTGTCATGTATTGCTGATCGATAGGGCATCAGAAACATCGGTATATGTCGATCCCAGTTGCGTTGGTTTTTCTCAACGACCTTTGCTAGATATTCCTCCAATGTACCATTGAATCTTTTCACCATACCATCAGACTGTGGATGCAAAGGCGTTGTTCTCGTTTTATTTATACCGAGCATCTGGCATATCTCTTCAAACACCACCGATTCAAAATTCCTGCCTTGATCGGTATGAATCTCCATCGGCACTCCAAATCTGCTAATCCAATTGTTTACCACGGCATCAGCTATTGTTGTCGTCTCCTGATTGGGAATGGGGTACACCTCCGGCCATTTGCTGAAATAATCCATTATTACTAGCACATATTTGTTGCCGCTCTCAGTGGTGGGAAATGGGCCCGCTACATCCATTGCAATTCTTTCGAATGGTGCTCCAACGTTATATTGTTTCATGGTTCCACGACTTTTGCGTGCGGGCCCCTTCACCGCCGCACATTGTTCACATTTTTGGCACCATTCTATCACAGACTGCCTACATCCTGCCCAGTAGAATCGTTGACGTATCTTTGCCAGTGTTTTATTAATTCCTAGGTGGCCCCCACTTGCTCCTCCATGATACTCATTCAGGATTTCCGCAATCCGGCACTTTGATATCACCAGCAACAATTGCTTCACTTTGCCATCCGTGCTTTCCCACAATCGTTTTAAACAGCCATTCTCAAGACGGAGGCTATCCCATTGAGCCCAATAAGCCTTGACGATGGGAGTTTTGTCCGCGATTTCGCTCCAAGTTGGCCGATGTTCCTTTTCCTTCCATTCCATTATAACTGATAAATCTGTATCATCCAATTGCTCTTTCCTGATCATTTCGTCGGCCCACTCCTCATCAGGCAGCATTTGCGTAAGCCTAACGTCGATGATGCCTTCCTTTGCTTCAACATGGCCACAATGTTTACATTCTACTGGACACGGCCGTCTTGATAATGCGTCGGCATTTCTGTGTGCACTTCCCTTCCGATGTTCAATTTGGAAATCGTAGCTTTGATGACGTTCGATCCAGCGTGCTACTTGCCCCTCTGGATTCTTGAATTGTAACAGCCACCGTAAAGCGCCGTGATCTGTCCGTAAATGGAATTTTTGGCCATAAAGATACTTATGGAAATGCTTGACACATTCCACTATAGCCAACAATTCTTTCCGTGTCACGCAGTAATTACGCTCCGGTTTTGATAATGTTTTGGAGAAGTACGCAATAACTCGTTCTTGGCTATTGGTTTCCTGTGATAACACACCTCCAATACCGTCATTACTTGCATCGGTGTCCAAAATAAATTTCACATTAGGTATAGGGTACGCGAGGATTGGCGCGACACACAACCGTCTCCTTAGTTCCACGAATGCTTCTTCCTGGTCATTCTTCCATTCGAATGCCTTGTTCTTCCTAGTCAACTCGTGTAAACTCTTGGCGATGTTGGCGAATCCTGGCACGAAGCGTCTATAATAGGTGCACAATCCCTATGAAATAGGCCTTGACTATCGAGTCAGTCGAACTTATTTGTTTTCTAAAAAAAAAAAATTACTTCTTTTAAATTTACATATGAAAAATTACATATAAATTTACATATTTGTACATATTTACAAATTCGGAAATGCTTCAACCTATGGGGCCGGCATATCGTTTGAAGGTGTTTAACCAATGTACACAATTATCATTAGTCGCCTGGAAAATATAAAAAATGAAAGCTACCATAGCACTGATGGATTATGTTCCAAGCTATACAACAGCATTATTGGATTGGACAAATTTAATGAATTTTAATGGAGCCCAGCCAGGGAGGTATCTTGCGTAATTCTATAAAGCTGTCTTCTTTGTAGTTATTTTTACGTTAAATGATCTCATCTACACAAACTATTGTGAATGAGCTTCATCATGCTCAAAATAGATTGTGTAGCTTGGGGTTGTTATTTAAAGCAAAATATTTGTATATTTAATGAAATGCTATATTATGAATAAAGGCAAATAGTTTTAAAAAAAAAAAAAAAAAAAAAAAAAAAAAAAATCCCAGAAAGCTTCGTAATTCGTGTAAATTTTTAGGTCTTGGCCAGTTCTTTACTGCTGCGATCTTTTCTTCGTCGGTGTGAATTCCATTAATCGTTACGAGATGACCTAAATATTTGACTTCAGTTCTGAACAGCTTACACTTCTTTGGACTTAACTTCAATCCGGCGGCCTGTATCCAATTTAAAACTTCCGCCAACTTCTTTCGATGCTCGTCAAAATCCTTCCCCATAACGATGATGTCATCCAGATATATTAGGCAAGTCTTCCAATGTAATCCCTTTAACACGGGCTCCATTAATCGTTCAAAAGTCGCAGGGGCATTACATAATCCGAACGGCATAACATTAAATTGCCAAAGTCCGTTACCCACACTGAAAGCCGTTTTCTCGCGATCTTCCTCGTGGACTTCCACCTGCCAATAGCCGCTTTGTAGATCTAATGTTGAAAATATTCGAACACCCGATAATGTGTCTAACGTGTCATCGATCCTTGGCAGTGGGTAGCTATCTTTTTTCGTCACAGCATTGAGTTTTCGGTAATCAACGCAAAATCTCATGCTACCGTCCTTCTTCTCGACCAATACTACCGGTGAGCTCCATGGGCTATTAGATGGTTCAATTACTCCTGCTGCCTGCATATCTGTTACCATTCGATTGACTTCTTGTTGTTTGGCCAATGGTAATCTCCTGGGTGGTTGACGAATTGGCATCTCTGCTCCCGTATCAATTCGGTGCTTTACCATTGAAGTCCTTCCGTTATTATCCGATGTACTGCAGAATATGGACGTGTACCGTTTGAGTAGTTGATGTGCAGAATTTTTCTGTGCCTCGGTAAGATCTTCGGTCCATTTCTGCATAAGTTTTTCTACCATTTCTTTCTGCTCTTGCATGTCGGCTTTTTCAATCGGACTTTTCTGTTCACACTTTACTATAGTCGATACCTCGTTACATTTACCGATGACTGTCCCTTTCTTGATGGTTTTCGTCGTATCCGAGAGATTAAGAGTCCTAATTGGTACTCTATGGTCGTTATTTGGTTTAACTAGGGCTTTTCCTATTATAATTTCCTTGGCTCCGTTCTCCTCTTCGTTAGCTTCCACAACCCACAACCTGGGTGACCCAGAACCTCCCTCCAATTTTCCCCATAGGATCGTCTCCGAATTCGGTGGCAGCTTCTCCCGATGATCAATAATAATTCGCCTGATAGTTGCCCCGGCAATGCTAGATTGAAGTGGCAACTCGATGTTATCGTAACTTAAAACTCCTCGTCCAACATCCACCACGAAGCCATTTGCCCTCATGAAGTCCATCCCCATTATGACTTCATCCACAATATCTGCAATCAGCACTTCGTGTTGGAAAAGAGTTCTCCCGATTTTTATTTTCACGATCTTTTTGCCTTTTATTATTGAACTATCTCCAGTTGCTGTTTGTAACTTCAATCCATTAGCTGGTTGTACACCTCCATCGATCAGATCTTTCCGGACAATCGTGCGATTTGCTCCCGTATCCAGGGTGATGATGCAATCCGTGCCATCAATTTCGCCTTTGATTGTTAAGCTGTCACCGCCTCTTTCTACTTTCGAAACGCGGATGGAGGTTATGGGGCAATCGGTTGTGGGAGTCAGCTTCTGCCCCTTTAAGCTGACTCGTTGTAGTTTAACGGCTCCGCCGTCATTTGGCCTTCTTGCCTAGCTAACGCCTGCTCCCCGCTTGGTCGTCGCTGCATAGGAGATGGTGATCTTCCCCTTTTTCTTCTTAATTCCCAGCAGTCCCGTGAGATGTGACCGATTTTATCACATGCCCAACATTTGATTTTGCCGCTTCCGTCTCGGTATCTTGGTGTTGACCGTTCCGTATTTATGCTGGTGTCGATTTCCACTCGGCGTATTTTCATTGATGGTTTGGTGATGGCTTGTGCAGTTTCATTTGTTAACGCACAAGCGATGGTTTCCGCGAAGGTCGCTTTAGGTGATAACATCACCGCCCTGCGTGTCTCTGGATCTCGAATGCCATCAATGAATGCGTCAATTTTTAGCCTTTCCATATAATCGGCTGATGTACTGGTATGTGCTAGATGTACTAATCGCTCGATTGCCGATGAAAATTCCTGAAGTGATTCTCCTCCCTTTTGGTAGCGGCTTTTCAATTCCATTCGATAAATTTCTCGCTTGTGATCACTGCCGTACTTCCGATCCAGCGCCTTCATAATTTCGAGATAACTGTTGCGATCTTTTTCCGGAATTGTTTGTAAGGCCTCCGCAGCTTCACCTTTAAGGGCCACTATTAACGCTGCGACAAGATGTTCATCATTCCAACGGTTTTGATTAGCTGCCGTTTCAAATTGAAATTTGAAAATGCCGAATGATGTTGTACCGTCGAAGTTTGGTGGTTTTAACTTAACTGATTGAATGGTTTGTACCACTTGTGTTGTTGTTCCACTTGCCTTGATATCAGTTAGCTCTTTCCCGAGACGTTGAACCTCTGCTTGTAATTTTTCTTCGACCTGCTGAACCTTCGTTTCAAATTTTTCGTCAACCTTTTGAATCTCCATTTGCAGCTTCCCCACTTCGCCGTGAATGTTAGTAGATAATTCGAGAAGTTTCTCGTCCATTCTCTTTTGACCATCTATAATTTGGTCTTTAATGTCCTCTCCTTGTTGTTTCATTTCTTGGTTAGACTGATTTATAGTCTCCAACTGCCGCACATTTTGTTGTTCCATTTCATTCTTAATTTCTTGGTTTGACTGCACTGCTTGTTGCGCCATTTGATTTTTAATTTCTCCTAGCTGTCGTTCGTTTTGTTGTTTCATTAGACTCATCTGTCCCGTCATCTGGTTCATAGCAGCTATTAACTGCGACAAATCGAAACTTCCAGAATGTTCTTGTGTCTTTTCGACCAACGGTTGTTTATCTTCTGCTTTCTGCTCTACGGTTGCCGCATCCGTTACTTTCTCTCCAAAATCATGATGTTCCGTGTCCAGCCCTTCTTTCTCCATGGCATCACGTAGTCGCGCTTGTAAAGCTGCTTTACCACCATCAGTAGCCAAACCCCGTTTCTCAAGTTCGCTCTTTAATTCTGGAACTTTTAATTCGCTGAGAATCATTTTCTTTATCTTTTTATTCACAATCCCACCGCTGTCACCAACTTGTTACGTTTTTGCCTTGTCAATCAAGGTTCGTATCACTGGATTGTGAATAATACAAAATTAATTTAATTTATCTCCAACGAATTTATTTATTTCACAAAATTTATTACAACACAGTTTATCAATCAAAATTCACAAAATCAATTTATATAAATTATTCTCAAATTTTACTAATCACTTTTACTTTTTATTTCACACAAAAACACTTTTTAAATCACTTTTTAATTCCTTTTTAATCTTTATACTATCGCTTTCCAAATATTACTAAATCCAATTCGACTTCGTTCGCCTTTTTATATACACAAACCAAACTTCTAGAAAGCTCATGATTTTTCTAGTTAGAATAGTGTAGAACAATTTTATCATGGAAAATTCCATTTACAACAGTTTAACATTGAGCTATTAATTTTAACTTATTCTATTACACACTAGGTGTCACCGTCACAATATATATGTATATATATATATATATATATATATATATATATATATATATATATATATATATATATATATATATTTATATATGTACATCAGGGACGAAGTGGGACATTTTCAGAAGTTGAAGCACATTAACTTACAAAATGCTAATTGGTATTATATCTATTACGGTTTCTTTGAAAGATGTACATAACTATTTGTTTTTTATCAGCAATATTATAAATTAAATCGTTTATTTCATAAAGAACTAAAAATGCAAGAAAAGTTGTTACACTGCACGCTAGATGCTAATAAAATGTCATCATCCTCGCCGCACTTTAACAATGTTTCTTTAACAAGCTATTCATCCGTTCAAATAAAATTGCTTAAAAGAGACAGCCTAATATATTTTACTCAGATTAAAAACCAAACACGAAATGAAACAAACGGTTTTATCAAATCTAAAAGTTTGTTTCATTTTGTACCGAATAAACTGTAAAGACGGTCAGAAATCCCATTTTAGAAAACCCAAGTTGTCTATATATATTTCACACCATTAGGATTGTGCAATTTTGTGCGTGTAAATAGAAAATTTGTGCATTGCGTAGTTTAGGAAACAGGATGGGATTTCTCACTTGATTATTACACCAGAAATCGCATATACCATATTCCGTTTACCTAATGAAACATATTTTGGTGTATGATGATTGTGCAAAATTGTGTGTTACTAAACTTACCTTGAAAATAGTTTATATTGGCCAGAATCGGCCATAAAATATCCACAATTGATCAATGTCGCGGTTAGTCGAAGAGGTTATATGAGAAATTTACAGAAATCCGACCTTTTATTAACATTCGAATTAAAACAAAGTGTAGTTAGTATTCTGGCCAAGGTGTGACCTTGTATTTGTGCATATTACGCTTTAGCCAGAATCGGCCATAGAACATCCACAATTTAACAAAATCACGGTTTTACGAAGATTTTAAATAGCGATTTCCAGAAATTGCAAATTTTATTAACATTCGAATTGTAACAAAGTGTAGTTAATATTGGCCGATCAATCTAAGTGTCGTTAATATTCTGACCTCTTCGAAAAACCGCAATTTTGATAAATTGTGGATGTTCTATGGCTGATTCAGGCTAAAGTATTAAACTTTGATTTAATTGAAATATTAATAAAATTTGGAATTTCTGGAAATCACCCATATAACCTCCTCTAAAATCCGTGTTTTTAATCAATTGTGGATGTTCTATGGCCGATTCTGGTTAAAGTGTAATATGCACAAACGTGGATTTTGGCCAGAATATTAAAAGATGGAATTTCTGGAAATCGCTCACATAACCTCTTCGATTAACAGCAACTTTGACCAATTGTAGATGTTCTATGGCCGATTCTAGCTAAAGTGTAATAAGCACAAACGTGAATCTTGGCCAGAATATTAACTATACTTTGTTTTCATTAGAATGTTATTAAAAGGTGGGATTTCTGGGAATCGACCAAATAGCCTCTTCGATAAACCGAGATTTTGATAAATTGTGGATGTTCTATGGCCGATTCTGGTGAATAGTAACGCACAATTTTGGACAATCATCATACACCGAAAAATATGTTTTATTAGGTAAACGGAATATATGGGATTTCTGGTGTGATAATCAAGTGACAAATCCCATTCTATTTCCTAAACTACACTACGCACAAATTTTCTAATTACAGGCACAAAATTATACAATCCCAATGGTGCGAAATACATATGTACTCGTATATATATAGAAAACTTGGGTTTTCTAAAATGGGATTTCTTGTGTGATGTACACACGCAATTCCTACTGGAATTTAATATGAAATTGAGCAAGAGCAAAGCAAAGTGGAAAATAAAGAATGATCTAAAACCCTATAATTTTAAGTAACTACTTAATTAACATTATATTCAAAAATTTATATTTCCCGGAAAAAGAAAGAATAATTAAATAAAATTAAAATTTAATTTAATTTTAAATTTGGTTTTCAAAAGGTGTAAAACAATATTATTAACAGGCTACATATTTTTACGGAAACTCTCTTTTCTTACCGAACTATAACTATACAATTTAATTACCCAATTACAATTTAATACATTTAAGCAGAAATATAGGTATTTATTTGCAGAATTCAAATATGCTGATAACACATTTTTTGACTTTTGGCGCTTGTGACTTTTTTTCTTAGCACGGCAGAATAATCTTCCACCATTTTATTTTAGCGTATTCGGTTACGTATAATTAGTGGTCGGGTAAAACCTACTCATTACATAATGAGAAGAAACACATACAGCGAGCAATCGATTTGCGTTCAATGACGCTTGAAGTATATTACACCTTAATTTTCCAAATTGAAGCGTGCCTCAATTCAAGGTCTTTGACAGTTATTTCTACTGACCTTTCAGATTTGACTGATTTATCGCCTGGTTATTTGTTAATTGGTGCGCCTCTATTATCGCTTCCCGAACGAAACGTGGAATTTGTTTTTAGAAGTATCTTGTGTAGACATTTCTAATTAATTTATTGATTAGCTTTAGATGCCAAAGATTGAAAAGTAGTCATCAACAACAAAAAGCTACATTAAAAAGAAATATGTTGAGCTAAGCATGAGCAAATATACTGTTTGATTCGCAATGCTGGTACAACACTTCGAATCTGTTCTACTTCTCTAATTAAATAATATCACCGATGCTCCAAAGTATTTTATGTCTGATTTAATTTTATTTGAAATTAACAAATTATATTATAATAATTATTTGCGATTTGTTCTTCTTCACTGTAGGTACTTCTCTTTTTATAATGAAAAAATATTTTCCTCTAGTTATAAGAATGCCTACTAGAGTTTTGCTAT
The DNA here is from genome assembly GCA_958295665.1 of Tipula vernalis. NCBI lineage: Eukaryota > Metazoa > Arthropoda > Insecta > Diptera > Tipulidae > Tipula > Tipula vernalis. Next base: position 146,457,970 of record OY282560.1, on the reverse strand, counting down.
TTGTGGGAATACAAAATAATTGTTATTCAAGTTTCTAATACAATATAGATGGCATTAGATAAAACATTATAGCCATATGAACATTATTATTGTACCACCATAATTATAATTTAGAATTATAGCATGACGGATTCTATTATGTTTTTAATCCCTGACTATTTTGGCATATTGACAATGTTGACATAAGATAACAGAAATAATTACAATGAATCTAAGTGAGTATAATTAAATTAAAAATAAAATGGATTTTATAATATTTTAGCTTCATAACTACTATGCTGTCTCATCATATACTATCGTTTGACCACCATCCTGCCCAATCCATCCAAGTTGATGTAAATACGGGTGTACCGGATGATCCTGGTTAATCAACATATGCCTATATAGTCTACGTATTGGTCTAAAGCAATTGAATAAGAGTTTTATTCAATAAAGTTTTTGATGCCTCATCCATTTTTTTTTTTTGCACTGCAGCTTCCAATTTTATGTTAGCTTTAAGTTTAAAAAATAGTGCTTCAAATTAGATTGTACAAAAAAATATTTGGAAATTAATTAAACTTTTGTCGGACTGAAATTAATTAAAAATATTATACACGATATCTTTTACAGTTTCATATATTTTGCATAAGGTATAAATTATGTTGAGGAAGGATGTAGTTTAAATTCACTTAAAACCTTTTTTTTTTTTTTTTGTGGCAAAACAATATATGTAGTAACATTTTATGTAACCCTATCTCAACGTTTTCATCTTAGAATCGAGAACGAAAACTTTTTTACTGTCCTTTGAAAATGTATTCACCCGTAAACTAACATACATACACAAAGAGTTGAAATAATGTATAAAAAACTATATTCAATAAGATAACCGAAAATAAAATTTTACTAATTTTCACCGAGTTTCCTTGTGTTCCGGGAATGAGCTGCAAACCAAATGTATACTATGTGTAACATGAACCGAAAGAGTGAAGATAAATTCATACACCATATATGTATATACTACACCAAAATACATTTTAATCAACACAGATTTTCACATTTTCCATTCGTTTATTTAGTTTGTTGTTGTTTTGTGCTAGATGCTTACTACACACCGCTTTGGTTGAAATATTCTGGAAATTCTTGTGTGAATTATAACATTTATTCCGCTGGATTTTATTTTCTGCCAAAATAATACGGAAAAAACAAAAACAAAAGTCTTACCAGAAGTGTTAACACGAGAAACAAATACAACAAGAATGGAAAAACAATGTATAATTATGGAGATGAAAAGCTTTTTTCTTTTTTGGTTTTTCATCCATTTCGTTTGTAAACAATTTTGCAACCGGAGCCGCACCACACAGTACATACACAAAATAACAACAAATTGCGAGATAAACACTGTGTAGCAATTGTTACATGATAAAATTTCGATGAAGAAAGACGTGTGGCGAATATTTGCACTTTACCGCTTCCCCAGAAAAATTAAATTTTTTTTTTTTGCGCTATGTGTTGCGATAGTAATAAAGTTGGATTAAAACAATTTGTGAAGGATTATAAAACTGGAGTACATATGGAAAGGAAAAGTGGGATAAAGATTAAAACATGTCTGAGTTTGATCATTGATGCCAAAATTGGCAGATCTGTTTACTAGATGAAATCACAAAATCCAATTAACATTGGGTCATCCTTTACTAATCAGATAAAATCATATACGTGTTAATCGACCCTTAATTTTCTCTAGATATACAGCCGCAAAATAAATCTAATGATAAACCAATAAAATTGTTAGACAATACAAATTTCATTTGTATCAATATCCTTCTAACTGAATTTATCCATCATTATATTCGCAAAGTGTATTTTTCCATTTTACCCATGCAAACACATAAATAAGATAAAGCCAAACAATCAAAAATAGGGATGGGCTGCTGGTGTAGAAACAACAAAAATTCCATAAAAATAAATGTAATCTTGATTAAACGTGACTAGAATTTCTCTTAACAATCAAATCAATGAGAGGAAAATTTTGCCATATTCACCAGTTTTTCCGCCCACTCGAGCTCTTCACATATTGATAAGAGCGATATCATACGTAGATATACATAATATTGAAAATGTCTTATAAAATTATGTCGTTGATGTTATCAACGGCGACAAGGAACTAAAAGCAACCTCATATATGTAGCACAAAAAAGAAACAAAGTTAATTGATCTAAAATGAGATTTAAAGTGAAAATATATAACAGTCGTTTGTGGTGTGGTGTATATCAAGATGAAAAATAAAATTGCGAGCATCATCATCATCATCATCGTCTTAAAGAACTTTAATCCTTCACTAAAAAAAATAAAAGAAAATCAAATATTTAACAGTAAAACCATCAAATCGCTTTTGAACAAAAATTAACCGAAAATCCGATATTTTCATTTGGTTTAATGACTTCTCCGTCGTCGTCGACATGTTCTCCACAATCACGTCGATATAATTCTGTTGATTGTTCACTTCGAGTGCGGTGCCGTAAACGAAAAATTGATGTGTGTGAAACATTTATTTTCCACTTTCGTGATGTTTCTATCTCGTATACATACATATATGTATGTACGAGTATGTACAAAGGGTGTGTTATGGTTTGTGTGAATTGATTTAATTACAAATTTTACGATTTGTTAGTAAATGGAAAAAAAAAAAAAAAAAAGGAAAAAATATATAGAACCGGGGTTGTCGGTGATGGGTGATAGTAAAATTGGGGGGAATACTATTATTGTATTTGATGTTGGAAATGATGTGAAATAATTTTTTTTTGTGTTCTAGATTTTTATAACCTCAGAACAGAAAAAAAATAAGTAATTTAATGGATTATTCTTGTAAGATGAAAATACAACAACAACAAAAATAAACTAAAATTTTACAAAGGAAAGTTTATTATTTAGATTTCGGAAAATTGGATTGGGAAATCATTGTTTTAATTTCCAAAAAAGAAAAGAAAAAATTAAAAATAGACAAAAAAATTTGATGGTTTTTGGTAATGCTGCTCTGGTGTTTTGGGAAAGGTCGTAAATTAGACTGGATGGACGATTGAAGCTTCATGTTTTTTTTTTTTTTTTTACCATATACTAAAATTTTATCGGTTATTCTTGATAGGGAAACGATTAAGAACTCTAGTTTCATTCGATAATTTCATTAATTGGGAATACTGCTTCTTTGAACTATTATCGTTTTCCGACGCTGTATGGCTGTGATCAGTGGTATCTTCCATTTTTGAAGAATATAAACAGTCCGCAAGATCGCGTTGAATATGAATGGTACTAGTTTTATTCAATTATTTGGCAATTTCCTCTTATCATTTTCCAGTAATCAGATCATATCTTGATGCCTTTTTCGGGCTTGTGCAAATTTTAATTTTGTTTACCTTTCTTCCAATAGATCATGTTTAAATGTCAAATTTTCTTGTATTTTTATTACTCCGAAAGCATAAGCAACTTTCATATAATGTCACTAGGTGTAATTAAATATTTGCTGTCAAAAATTGTAGGACATTTTTATGTGTGCATTTTGTAAACATAAGCAAAAATATGTTCGTGTTATAAAAGTGATTTTTATTAATACGTGATAATTAAATTTGATTTTGGGAACTTTTTATAAACGTCCTTTTGTAAAACGTCAGTCATATTTTTTTGATTTTGTAGTGTCATCTATTGGCAAACGCTATGTACTTTTTCTTTGATCGTGCTGCCTCTTTTGGAAAACATGATCTATTATACCTTATAGGTCTGAAAGACAATCCATCATGTTCGGGTAGCACGAAATTATTTATTTCCTCGTGTGGTACTAATACCTGGGTTAGATGAGCAGCAAAAGTATTCGTTTTTGTTTCAAAGCTTCTCGCCCAATCCCAAGTTGGATTCAAGTTGTATTGGCCTTTTAAATTCGTCTTAATAGCTCGATTTAATTGCCTTTTCAATGACGGTGGTTTTATTTGTTGCCGTTGACGGCGAATTTTCTGCTTTTCCTAAATAAGTTCTTGAATATTATGAGACAGTTTATTAATTTTTCCAGAACTGCTAATGACGAGTGTAGCCTTTTCAGCCGATAACACCAGGGCATCTTTTACATCTTCTTCCGCCGTATCAATATCTGCTGATGGTATAAGAGAAATATTTAGTAGACAAGTTTGTTCGACTAGTCTCCTATATTGTTCCCAATTAGTTCGCTTGTTTGTAATGTTTCGGCATTTCTGTGTTTAGGGCATCGGTACTCACTGTTACTATTACCGATGAGGGATCGGAAGACAGAACATAGTAATCGGTTGCATTTACACACGTACGTGGAATGCTCTTATTTACTGCCCTGTGGAATGCCCTTGGCTAGTAAGTTTAGTGCTCGGCAGATAATTAATCTAGAGACTGTACCTATATAGCTTCGTAAAGTTGTTTGCCTTTTGGTGTCGACAATCTCGATCCCTATTGCACATGCTTAGCGTGGTAATCACCTCCCGCAGGGAACTTATTGCACAGCTGGTTAAAATAATCGATAAATTGCTAAATTTTAATTGCATGTTTTTGAGAGCAGCAAACAGTCGATATTACACATTTTCGAGACCATTCTTCTAGGCAAATATTAGTTGTTTGAATGTGTTCTTTTTCGTACTTGCTGGGTTCATAATGTTTTATTCTTTGTTTGATCAACACGGTAGTGCCCCGTCTGCTTTTCCGTCCCGATGTTGGGTGTCGTAAATTGAGTATCGGTTAATAATTGAAATTCCTGGCGTCACAGTTCTTTGGTTGTAATTTGTCTTAAGTATTCTTAGGCCATATCGCAATTTTGGCTTGACTTTACGCTTTAAATCCAAGAGCACTGGGCAACCTCTATAATTTGCTTTGTAATTGTTACCACAGTTACTACACTACATTACTGTAGGATCATTTTTTACCTTGTTGCATTGTTTCGAATCATGAAGTCCACCACATAGAACACAAACTTCGTGCAAGGTACAGTAAGCTTAATTGTGGCCGTATGTTCTTGGCACTTGACGCACTGAACTGGTTCAGTCTTCTTTTTGGGTTTCTCGACCGTGATTTTGCGACAAAGTAAATATTTCAAGCTTTATGTAATATGAACTTTCCGTTTTTCCCCATTTGGCTCTAGTTCTAGGCGAAATACAGGTTAGGGTTTCTTTTCGCGAGTTGAGATGGCATGCCAACTTTTCCACCAACAGCAGAGTGTATTACGCTTACATCTACAGAGCTCTCAATTCGTTTGGTATGTTTAGCTGGTTCGTTTGATATTTTGAGTGAGATTAATGAGTTCATGAGTTTATTAAATTTGCAATTGAAGCAATATTTGACCATTTTAGTTTCACTGTTTTTAGCCATGAGTTCTCTACCTAGTCTCGTTCAAATCTAACAGAGTTCGCGATCTTTGTTGAGGTACAGGCTTTTTCAACCTTGACCTTGGTATGATCTTGGGCGTATAACGATTTTAGAATCGTTTCCTCTTGTTCTCATCTCGATCAGTTATTTATTAGCTAAAAGATGATAAATCAAATTACCATACATTGTGATATGTAACCATTTTTGACAACTTTTAGTTAGAAGAATCTGTTATTTTCTATTTTGCGACCCTCTGGTGGTCAAACTGTAACTATATTATTTCAAGATTTGCACTATTTTTAATCGTTTGATTATTGTTTTTTGAAAAGCTGTCTTACATTTTACGTATAAAACTATTGAAGCTTGACGTTATAATTGCATTTGTGCGGAAAATATGTAACTGATCAATGTGACCAATACCTTAAAATTACAGTAAATTTTCCAAATATTTTGAAAATGTGCAAAAAAGATTACGTTAATAATGCATGATTTGAAGAAATCTTGAAAAAATTAAAGATTTTCACACCTTCGTTAGTGTAAAATTTATTTATTATAAAACTAATATTATTCTTCGCCCTGTGGTTGCTAAACTAATTAATTTGCGATTAGACAAAGTTTATTTGATTAATTTGTGAGTAATAGTTTTTAAGTTATAAGTGAAATTCAAAGTGACTAATTTTACAGTTGAACCTTGATTATCTCTGTAACGGTTACAGATAGGATATGTGCCATCATATAATTTTTTGTTCAGATTAATATCCTCCATCGCCTCCCGAATTTATTGTACTTTCGTAAGAGTTACCCTGTGCACATAGTGTGACCCATTTTAAAATAACTTCTCAAATAACTCCCAGGGAAGGCCTAAATCAAAGTGTAGATACAAAAGTTGTTCAGTTTTTAGGTGGAAATCAAATGGTGACCTTGAATTTCACCTTGAGGTCAAATTTCAAGGACAAATTGGATTTTTTTATAGAAACATCTATTTTTGACTCTGGATTCTGAGAGCGTGTAAAATTCTTCATATAGTATGGCTGACAAATTTTTCAAGAGCTTGAGTTGACAGTATGAGCGATTACACCTGGTACCTTGCCAATGATCCAAAAACCCAAAAAAGAGATGTGGCCATATTAGTAAAAAAAGATACCTCCATGTAGGTCAAACGGATTAAGAATTACTCTAGTGGCATTCTCACCCTCCAGGGAACTATTCCAACCATAGGAGAAATTCTCTTCGTCTCCGTGTATGTCTCTCCTAACACATCAAACTACAATCGAAAACGATCGTCGGAAATATTTTCAACACTGCTTTCAGTGACTAACCGCTGTCCCAAAACCCGCGAATTAATTTTTCTCGGTGAATTCTCAGATTGGATCAGATGATCTCCCAAACAGCAAACACATTGGCTCCAACCTAATTAATAGCGCTTCCAATGAAAACGGGGTTGCGCTAGAGCTTTTAGCGAGCTCAAATCGGTTATTCATTCACACTACCAAAGGGCGAAGAAGAACCTCCAAAACTTGGACAAATGGCCAAATCTTCTCCCAATTAGACCATATTTTAACCCGGATAAACAACCATCATTTTTATGTCAACTCTGTCAAAGCCGATTCGTTTTACCTAGATTTAAGCGATCATCGTCTTATATGGATTGACTGTGTTCAACGCAAAGGATCAAAGGCTCACTACACCAGCCCGCCCAAAACGAATACCTGCACATGAACCCCGCTGTCACCTTCAGCATATAAATACAATTCCTTGAATCTGGCCGTTTTACAAAATGAAAATATCTGCAGCATTTATCAAAGGGAAGTAACTAAAACCTAAGAGCAAGCTATCTCCGAAGGCAGCCCTCACAACAAGTGGCAGATGATTGTGGATTATCTAAAAATTGCATCCCATAAATCCATAACAGAAAAACTTCCTCTCACACCGAAATGCAGAAAAGCGCTGGCCCGTTATAAGAGTGCCCTTCATATAAGAAATGCCTATCCTCGAGACCCCATTGCGCATACCCGCATGAAAAATAGCAGAATTTGCTTGAACAATGCGTTTGCCAGTCACAGAACTTTTGAGTGTCAGAATTTTTTTAAAGATGTGTCAAAATTTAAGCCATCGGATCGACTGCGTAAAACCTATGCATTCTTTAATCAGCTTCAACCAACAAAGCGGGCCCTATATTCCGATTTCTTCCTGGTCAAATGAGCTGATGGAGTCCTCTGGGGCTTGGCCAAACCTCATTGAAGAGGAGGACTACCACCTAATAGGGCCTCCACCAATAGAAGGCGAGATCAAATCAACGATCCAACACATAAGATCCGGAACTGCTTCCGGCAAGGATGGGATTCCCATCGAACTACTGAAACACGCACCGGACTTTATAATTCACGCACTTCAAAAAGTTATTGAACCTGCTTGGACCAATAACGATCCACCCCCGGAGTGGATTGATACAATTCAGGTTCACATTTCGAAAATAAGACCTAGATGTGTCGCCGATTACAGAAGAATAACGCTTTGTAACGTCGGATATAAAATATACGCAAAGCTACTACTCGATCGACTGGATGAACATTTGCATTTACCATCGACTTATCAGGCTGCCTTTCTCGCCAATCGGTCTACTGAAGACCATATGTTCACCATCCGCCGCGTTCTCGACAAAGAATGGCGTGCAGGGCATCTGGTATACATTCTCTCCATTGACCTGGCGAAAGCCTTCGACACGGTCGACCTAGATGTAGTAGCCGACTGCCTACAACAGTACGCTCCTCATTATTTGGTCAACCGTATCATCAAGGCATGTTTCTGGGACTATACCGCCATTAAATGGTTTAACGTATCCACGTCTAAGATTAAAAAGAACAAAGGAGTCAAACAGGAGTGTCCACTCTCCCATCGAATTTTTAACTTTATTCTAAACGAAGTACTCATGACCGTTGCCGATCAATTCCCCGAACTTAAGCTGGAACAAAGCGTAAACCTGCAGTTGCCGCTCATTCTCGCTTACGCCGAGGACATCATTCTCATCACACGCAACATCATAGCTTTAGAACCCGTCCTCAAGGAACTAATCGATGCCTTAGGATCTGCTGGCCTAAAAATCAATCCTCAAAAATGCATCACACTTATCAGAGATCCACAAGTGGCATCCATTACCCGCTCTAGCATAGTTTTAGCTGGTATAACTTTCACCCGTGTCGAAGTAATGCGGTATTTGGGCACCCATCTAACCTCATGTCTAAATCGACCACTCACCATCCGAACTAGATGTCGTCAGGCAATCGGCATCGCCCGGCAAATGCAACAGTTTATCAAAAAACACAAAATGCCTTTTAAGACCATCCTTACCATGTACAATACCACGATTGTACCCATGATCACATATGGACTAAAAACAGCCACCCTCACTCAAGCAAACCGTCGCCGATTGAGGCAGTATGAATTATTTTTCCTGAAGATGTTAGCTGAATTTAGCGCCAATAAGCCAAACATCCAACGCCTCAAGGAAGTTTTAGTTGGTAGAACTATTATCAAAAGGATAAAAGTACATCGAATCAATTACTGGGGACATATCCATCGCCGCGGACCAACCCATATTCTAAGCACCGTTATGAGATACACTGCCGGACCCAAGAAGCCAGGACGACCATGTTTCACCTGGAAAAATTCTCTTAATCACGACTTAAGTTATTATGATAGAACTTTCACCGAATGGGAAAACCTTCTATCAAATCGGAGTGAATTAAAGAAGGCCGCTGAAGAGCTGTATTTACTCAAAGAATCTGATTGCAGTGAAATGTTCTAGAGCGGAGACGGACAGGATGTAACCTTACACCCATTTAATGCACACAAGTCGAGAGAGGATAAACTAAAATAAATGTGAAATAGTTAAGATAAAATAAAATGAACTAAGATCCCAACTAAGGCTCTCCCCTCTTTCATTCCCTACTTATAGACTGAATTATTATAATTTATTGACATCGACATTATTCCCCAATCTACCAGTTAATCTGCGCTGTTTGGAGAATGACGCTCGCTGTTGATGGGTTGTTGATGAGTTGGTTCAGGAGCAAGTGTGTGTCTTGTGTAGTTATAAATTTCAAGTACTTTTCATGAATATCTTATCGTTTATCCGGTGTAAAACCGACTATGGTAGAAGGATGTAGTCCTGTTTAGCTTTTGTATTGTCGATGGTGTAAAGACAATAAAAGTTGAGCCGAGTTTTGTGTTGGGAGTTTGGCGTTGCATGGCGGAGTAGCTGGATGTAATATTGCTGGTTTGTTTAGACCAAGGCAGGGGTGACTAGATGTTTCGTTCTGTCAGTGCTGACAGATTGCGGCCATCATTGACCATTTATATTGCAATTCTTTTAAGTTATCTAAATTTAAGCTAAATTAGGCGGTTTGGAGCGGGAAGCAGTAGAAGTCGCAGATGTCTGTATCGCCAAGGCGCAGAAGTGGCCGGAAATGTTTGATGGTGGAGCAGTGCGGGGTTGCTGATATCAAATTCATTGGTTGTTAGAAATATTAATCGTAAATTTGTTTCAGGGATATAAATGTAAATTAAAATACAAATTGTGTTTGAGACTAGATTATTAAGCAGAATTTAGTAAAAACTGAGTCTGTGTCCAAAAGCGAAAACCACATAAGTGCACTTAGCGATTTAACTATTTTTATTATTTTTGGCTTATGTAATACAATTTAGGTCTCCATTACACTGGCCAAATTTTTAAGCCACTTATAAGTCATACATTTTGAAAGAAACACTAATCCAGTTTTTCAGAAACCGATTTAAATCTTTATTTGGCGGAAACTTAAACAGCAATTAAACTTGCAGTATGAAATTGCGTTGTCTTTGCTAACTTATTTACTCTATTTATTAACAGGTTTGCTAACTATCAGCTACTTAGGTGTCTGGAACCGGCTTGTTTCTTTGTGACTAATTTAATATATTTTGGTTAATTTTATTGATTTATTTCATTTATTTATTGGGGTGTACGTTAAAAAACTTTAATGGAATTTTTTTGGTATCAAGGTAGGATGCGGCATTATTTTGCATTTTAGGTTTTACTCCTTGGTGTGAGCCTGGAAATGGATAGATGGCGAGAGCCGTGACAACAAAATAATTTATGAAAATTGATATTTATTTATTTTTATATATATTTTATTGGATGTGCGGATTCGGAAGATTAATATTAATTTAATTGTAGTACAAAAAGATTAATTTATAATTTATTTCAGAGAAACGAATGAGGGTTTCATAGTTTACATAATGCTTTAGTTTAACTTTAAAGTAGCAGATAGCGATAATTAATTAATTGAGATTTGGATTTTCAAAAGTACCGGAACAACCTCGATCAGCTTCCAGAAACATCGAGCATCCAGCGATCACGTAGTTTAGAAATTGTATTGTCTTGTGCTAACTATTTTATCGTATATATTACTAACAAAAACATACTAACTATCGACTATTTAGGTGTCTGGAACCGGGTCGATTCTTTGTTACTAACATACCTTTCCTTTCTTTCGGTTTTGTTACATGTGAAAAGGGTGTACGGTGGACCCGGCGTCTTTCCGGGAATGTTGCTTATTCTTGATCGTACACTCAAATCAATCAATCCATCAAATTTTTTAAGAGCTTGAGTCCTTTCCTACTTGAGTACCTTTTCCTGCATTTGGTCATCGGTAAGAAACTCGATGTCCTTCAGGACGCACAACGAGGACAAAGCAGGATTGATTTTCAGGTCCCTTTTGGGATTTCAATGAAGATAAAACCCCAAAAAATACTGGCCAATCGAGGCATAAATCATGTTTTAACCAATGGAAGCAAAACAAAGAAAATTTCAAGTGAAAAAATAATTTTACATTTTACCGATTTAAATATTCAAAAATGTCGCCATGATTATCAATACACATTCGGATCCTTCGTTCAAAGCTTCAAACAGTTGATAACAACACATGCTGCGGTTTGTTTCAGCAAGCATTCGTGATTCGCTCCATTTCATTTTATCTAGTTGAAAGAACTTCTGCATAAACTGTATTTCTTAAATATCCCTCCCCACAAAAACAAAATATGTGATATGATATCTGGGGATCGAGGGGCCACTCAACATGATTATTATCACGCCTAATAACTATCCACCGATTGCGATATCTTTGATTTAAATATTGTTGAACCGCTAAACTTGCATGAGGAGGTGCCCCATCATGCTGAAACCACATACGAGCTCTTGTTTATAAACTGCAACTAGAAGATCCAGTAATGCATTTGCCCGAAAATTAAGGTATCTTTCTGAGTTCACAGTAGCATAAAAAAAATAAGGTGTAATGAGAAAACCATTAACGATACCATACCATGTTACGAGACTCTAACGATTTCGGTAATCGACTGCTCGAACCCAATGAGAATTTTATAAAGGTCCCAGATATGTAGATTTAGTTGACCTTTATTACGGAAAGTGGCTTCATCGGAAAATTGGAATCTTGGGTAAGAATTATGTGATATGGTTGAAACTGATGAAGTCTTACAATTCTCCTTTCTACTTCCCTTGGAATGCCAGATTGCACTTGAATTTGTCGATTTGAAATATGGGGATTTAAATTGCCGCTATCTCTTTGGCGTTTGAGATGCTGATATTGTTAAAGGTCATATTGGCTGGGTACCCTCTATTTCATGTTAAGACCTAAAGTATTTCCAGAACTGTTTTCGATTTGATATAATTTTTTCTTGAATGCTAACCAAATAAGGCTTGTAAGTAAATTTCAAATAGACATCAAATGATTCCTGACTTGACCATCATTTATGTATAAACTTTACATTTTCGATTTTTAAATTTTAAAAGTCGGACATCAACCCGCGAAGGTGAATAATTGGTGATATGTTGAAATAAGTCACACGGAGTTCAAAGCCTTGTAGTAACATCTGATAAAATGTATTGACATTTTCATGCACATCTCAATTCACTGCTTCTAAATAAACATGCAGACCAGCGTGGTTTGTCTTTTTAATGTTGTATTTGATTTGTCGCGAGTGTTCTGATATAATGCCTTTGAAGCGTCTGTGGCATAACATTGCCCAACGTTTTTCAATGTGGCAGGAGTTTACCAAATTTTTCAATTAAAATTCGTCTTAAAGATGATTTTCTAGATGTTATAATTATTCCCAATCGGGAACGATAATTATCAATCGGCTTGAGCCTTTGTGATTAAGAAGAAAGATGAAGAATTAAAATTATGCTTCAATAAAATAGCTTTTAAAGCAGTAACAATAGTATTTTCACAGTGTTTATTTAGTTTTGGAAGAGATGATTACGTTACCCATTTAAAACAAGAGTATACAAGAGTAGTACAGCAGGTAATACAATAATACCTATTTAAAACATTTTTTGCAATATTCTAAAATTCTAACCTTTCTCTTCTAAATAAATTATTCGCAAATTAAGAATTGCAATCACGGAATATGGGTCTCAAAGTTTATTCCTAACTAAATTCGGTACTAAAGGTTTGGTCCCAACATTTCAATAGTTTAGATCAACACAAGAATATTACTTTCAAATTAGACATTATGCATTCTCGTCTATATACTGGAAATACAATTTTAAAAGCTTAATTACAGCTTAAATGGTTTAAGAAAATAATTCACACTAATCTCACATTTTATAAAATAATTAAGTCGGCTTTTAGATAAGTCGCATTTTATTGAGTTTTCAAACTTATTTTTAATAATTTTTCAATTATCTAATACTTTTTCTAATACCATAAAATGATTTTGCATATTCCTATGTTTCCCCATCCAAGCAATTATTTAGAAAAAAAAAAAAATTTTCACTCTTTCTTGGCTCATTTCTCTTCTACCTACTACAAATACGTGAGTACATAAAAAAAACATCGAAATAATTTTCTCCGCAAATAGAAAAAGCGGAGTCTATCAACAGGTTGCTTCCCCACATTCTTACAATCAGTGTATCTCTTATTTTATATTTTGTTAATTCCCCTACTATAAAAGCATGTCACAAAGTAAAACGAATTTTCCAACGTATATTCGTACATATAAAAGAGATAAAAAAAATTGTGGACAAAAATAAAATGATTTAGCCAAAATAATGATAGAAGATAGACTAAAAACATTTTACCAAGTAAATATTCGAAAAGGTAAAGAAAATGGGAAAATCGAATAAATAGAAAATTCATTGAATTTATAGTGTTTTATTTTATTTTTATTTTCATTGGTTGAATTCAATGTTGCATGGATATCGATTATTTAAATTTTTTAGATTTTTTTACATTGTTGTTGGAGTTGACGATAGTGTATTGTGGTGGAAAGTTTGTGTTCTATACGTACGATATAAATTTTGAGTGTTAATTTTCACACGATCTTTTCCACATTCTTTTTGGGCAGATTAAAATTCTGTAAATTTTTCACTTTAATTTTTTTCGATTTATTTGTGCATCAAATCCCATTTAGACACTTAACATTAAGAATAGATTGAGGCAGGACGAACTTTATTGCAAATGGTGTACATTAATTTATTGGCGGTGTAAAATGAATAGATAGAAAAACCTTATAGAATTAATGATTCTATCAAAAATTTGGCATCCCATCCAATTCCGAACCCAAAGTTGGCACAAATATTGTTCCTGCCTAGAAAATCAATAAGCCCCCATTATTTCCACCTGATCAAAAAAAAAATTCGTAAAAAAAATGTGATAATTTTGTATTTCGCTTCACTCTACATTCAAGTTTTCCCAGTTTTTATATACTTATACATATTTCTATATTTTTCTACAACGCTTCACATTCATTTTATTTTTTCAACTAAACACTACACACAACACATAGCATAATATAAAACTGTATCCATCGTTCAAATCACATAATTTAAATTCATTGAAAAATGTGTGATAAAAATCTTGATAAAAAAATAAAGTATTTTATATACCGTGTTACAACAACAACGCACGACATCAACAACAAAAATATAATGGTGAAAGGATTGGTTTGGGACACATAGTATAACGTCTCGTATATAGCCGTTTAGTGTATAAATAAATTCTCTAAACATTATCTAATAACACTTTAAAAAAATCGTTACGTTTTTTTTTTTGTTGGAAATTTTTTGTTTAATTATTGATCTAGTGGGAATTCAAGATTTAAATTTTTTAGGGTAAGGTGTGGTTGTAATGTAGTGGTACTGAGCGGTGTGTAGCATAAGTTTATGGTTAGTTAATTTAGGCACTGGTTGGGCTTTAAGTATACATATATGTATATTAAAACACGATAATACAATCAAATTAGGTTTTATTATTTTAATTAGAATAATCTTTATTCCTCGATCGCTTAGGATTTTCTGCCACTTTTATTTTATTCTTCTCTTTTTTCGGTTGAAAAATCATAAATTAATACAATTAACAATACGTTGGGGTGTTGGTGCTTTTTCTTACACCTTCCACAACAAGAGAAAAGTTATCCACAAGATAATCTTTTATGGAATGGAAAACTATAGTTTTGGTTAAGGTTGTTAATTACAATTCTTATATTACTTTATTTATTTAAGTAAAGAAATCGATTTTGCCATTAATATTTATGAGTTCATATAAACAAAATAATAGTCAATTATCAAAATATTTAATTCAGAAATTTGGAAAAGCTGGCACGAAAAATTAGCACGTAAAACGCAATGGCAACACTTTTACTACAAAAAAATCAAAGACACACTTGTACTAAAAAGTTAGCACGAAAAATGTAATATTCGATGGCCCGGAATAAAGTTAGCACGATAAAATAGAAAATCAAAGAATAACAAAAATGCCGTTAGAAAATTCATATTTATATAAATAGTTGAAATTAAGAAAAGTTATCACGAGAAATATTTAAACCAGCTCTATTGTTTTCTTGTACCGATAATGAAAACAAATCGCGAAGTATCAAATATGGAAAGAAAAGAAGTATATATAATGACAACACAATTAAAATATTAATAATAAAACGTTGGAACCTGATCGATCTGAAATAATATCTTAAACTAGAATTTATAATTATATAATACTCCAAACTTCCGATTAACAAAAAATTGATGATAAAATATATTTCGATGTTCTTCTGAAACCAAAAACAAATTAGTTATTTATTTCTATTCTAACTTAGTCCAACCGCTCTATAATTTCAAATATTTAAGTATTAGCTTTCAACAATTAAGAGAAATATTAAAACATCAATAAATATAATATAAGCTAAATTCAAATGTAAAGATGTTCCTATCCCTAAAAATAACATTACCACTTATTAATCATAATTCAATTCTAAGCCTTAAGGCAATAATTATCTTAAGGATCAATTATATTAAATTCTTCTTCCTCCAGCATACCCCATCTGAAATAAAATTTTGAACCATAAGTACACTCCAACTAGTTCTAATAGATGTCTCTGCACTCATTATTGATGAAATTTGTTAGTTGTTATACCTATCATCAAAAATCTTAAACAGTAAATATTTGCTATATAAAGCCCTTGTTCATCCACAACCTCACCATTTGCCTTTAATCGAAGTTTGTGAAAAAACCAAAATTACTCGTGACATTTGATAAATAAAGTTTAAATTTAAAGGTAGTGAAGTGAATTTAATAAAATTGGAAACATAGGGCACCGTTTACCACCATCTCAACCCCACCTCAACGGACGTGTATCCAATTGTAAGAGATGGCAATTGCCTCTTTGGTGCCTTAGCCTATCAACTCCAACTTAAAGGAGCCTCTGCCGTCCCCTCTCCCACATAAGCTTCGCTTTATTGCCCTCCAGTATGGTCGGAATAATGGCTGTTTGGTCGGATATTATCAAATTTGCTGTTAATTTTTAGTAAGAAACCGATATTTAAATCCTTTATTTTTATTTCTGTTTAATAACATTACAGCATAACTATTTATTAATATTGCACTGGCCAAATCAATCTCGCCATCGTTATTTATTTCCATTTTCAATTTTGAATAAACCGAAAAACTTGAAAAAAATTTAAAAACAACAAATTTGTTCAATTTGAAATTAAATGAAAAAATTTTACGATATACATATGTACTAAAAATGTCTCTCAATGTAGAAATGTTCATTAACATTCGCCTACATGTGATCAATGAACATTTAACGAATCGTGTGTACCGATATGTGATAAATGTACACTTCCCGCTTAAGCGCCTACATTCGCCAAATAAGCGAATACGCCCGCATAAGTGTACAGTACCTTGCCATAATATTAGACCCAAGCAAAAATAATTGAATTTTCTAACTTCAGAGCACAATTGTGTTTTTATAGTTCTGGCAACATTAAACAAGATATTTTAATGTTTGCAACGCAGTAAAAAAAAAATTAATGTCATTATAGCCTCGAGAGCGAACAAAGGATTACATAACCTAAAAATTTGTTAATTTTAAAGTAGTTTCTTTTGACTAATTACGGTAAGTATGCGTTGCAAATTTTGTTTCAGTGTGATAGTCTGTTCTTATTTTATATTTTTTTGCAATTATACAATAAGAAAATTGAAAAAAATATGATCTTTTGAAATATTTTAGATGGGAAAAAATAGTGACCTCTCTTCTGAGAAAGTTGGTTTTATTTAGTTTGGTATTATGTTTAATAATTTATTAAACACCCAAAACAGTATAAAGCACTTAATTATTTACCGATATCATCTCTCTAGATAAAAAAGTCCCTTTTTTCTTCCATGGGTCTAATAATATGGCAAGGTACTGTACATTTCAGACCTCGTGTGAATGTGGCTTTACATTTTATATAAACCAAATTCACAATCAATAACAAGAAAAACAAGAAACAAAAGAGGAAAAAAAAAATGCCTACACAAATCGCACCATATTCACACACAAACAAAACCTACTCAAAACAGATTTGAGTATATAGCATGTACTGACTATGCCCCTACTACTTCAAATCATATAATAAATAAATATAAAAATAAAAAATAGAATTTTACACTAATTCATAACACATATACATATGTACAAAGACCAGTTTATGTATTAAGAATATACCTCACGATAACTGCATAGTACCGTTCCGATTTTTCGAAAACATCTTCCTTAGCTATCCTAAAAAAACCTTTTTGTCACTAGAAACACTAAAAAAACTAACACAATTTTTTATTAATTGATTATTAACAATTGATGTACTCGTAATTGAATTAAATCAATTGTTAATAATATACACTTCACTACTACTACACTTATGTATGTATGTACAAATAGACATAAACAAAACCACTTTTCCACTACATATCACAACACTACACATCACATCAAACTATTATTACATTGAATTTAAAACAAATTAATTTAATTACACATAAATATAAAATTAAATTTAAATTTAAATTAAAACATTAATTCAAACAAAATATAAAATAAAATACATTTCACTTACGGAGACAGACAAAAAACACATCCATCTCCGTCGAGTACCGATCTTGTCCTCATAATTAATTCACGAATAAACATAATGAACTAAAATTCATCATAATAAAATTAAAATTACATCAAAGCAGAATTAATGACCGGATATTATTTTAACAGACATGAACTTAGCAGAATCATTAACGAGCGATTATTTGATTAAAAATTTGTAAATTTTGCATGGTTAGGAAGAGAGTACTAACGTTCCGTGCTGGACCCTTCCTCACATTTGTCAGACATGAATTTAATTTTCAATTAAAGTAGAATCATTAACGAGCTATTTGAGTAAAAATTTGTAAATTTTGTATGGTTAGGAAGAGAGTACGGACCGTTACGTGCTGGACCCTTCCTCACATTTGTCGGACATGAATTTAATTTTTAATTAAAGTAGAATCATTAACGAGCTATTTGCTTAAAAATTTGTAAATTTTGTATGGTTAGGAAGGAGTACTAACGTTCCATGATGGACACTTCCTCATATTTAGTGCGGGGAAAAATGATTAAGTGAGGTATTACTTTTTCAGCTGCTGGCTTAGTTATAGTCTGAACGTATGATTTCAAATCATCGTACTTTTCCTATTTATTACCTCTTCTGCAGTAGCTTACGTAACGGGGTTGGCTTTGTGAAGGAATGTAACTTAACCCTTAACGGTCCGGAAGTATTTCAAGTTTACTTCCCACCATGTCCAGCTATTTTACATACGAAGAGAAGCTGTAAAACATCTTTAAATCAAGTATAGAAAAAGAAATATTTTTATTTTAGTGAAAATTTATTAATATACATATATAGAGGGTAATAATAATAACAATATGATTTAAATTTTATGTTCTTTTAGAGTATGGTACTTTTCGAAGAACCTGGTTTGCGGGTGCAAGTATCGCAATAAAATCTTGTTTCTCGTCTTCCCGCTGCAACCTTTGATTCGAGCATACTACGCAGTCCTTTTTAGTCTCACTGCGAATGATATGGAGCTTACCATCTAATCGCTGCAAACCTTGTTCGGTAATAGGGCATCCTCGAGGTTTTTCTAACATATGAAAGTCATCTAGTAACTGATCAACCAATTCTTTTATAAATACGTAATGTGAAAGTGCTTTTTCGTTCTTTTCTTTTTAAATGGATTTATACAGAATGTAGGAATTAGTAGCACATACCCCAAGGACCCAGAAGAAGGGTTTTCGCCACCATTTAAGGGATTTCCTTAAGAAACAGTAGTTTGCTATATAGTGATCTCCGCGATCAAAACCACCCATATTTTTTGTATAGTTCAACAGTACTTCAGGCTTCTGAAATTTCTGACACATCCCAAGTACTACAATGTTTGCTTTTGAAAATGTAAGCTTCTTTATTATAGGCGGTACACCTTTTCTATTTGTGGTTAATGTACTAGTTAATTATAAACCAGTTGGTATTCCATTTTCAGCAATTCATTTGCCAAAGGTATACTTGTATAATAGCGGTCTGTATACATATGGTATTCTTTTGCACAGCCAACGTTATCAACAAGTTTCTTAAATAAATGCAAAGGAATTCGAGTAGTTACGGAGAGATCTAATCTAGGAAGATTGTCTGAAGTTATGCTGCCATAATACGGGAGAATTGTAGAAATGTACCCTGTCTTCGAGTCAACAAGTATATATATTCTGTAACGAATCGCTGTTGCGTCGTTCCATGATTGTCGAGAAGTCGAGGGCTGTCAATTAATGGACCCAAATTAAAAAAAAAATAACATAAAAAAAAAATTAAAAAAATCTGTCTAATACGGATATTAATCTAAATTTATTCTTGAAATTATGTGTACATTATTCTGTAAGGGGTTATAATTACCAAACAAAACAAAGTCTGATTGAACGAAAGTCCACGAATACGAATGAACGACAGAGAAAGGCAGTGATAGGTACCGTGGAGGGATTCTCGTCTATCAAAAAGATTGGTATTAACGTCGTTTTGGAAGGTAGTTGATAATGAGCGGTGAAACAGATCGGATGTTCGATCTTGGTTATTCAATATCTAATATTACTAAAAATAATAATTATCAGAATATTAAAAGTGGTGAAATTTATAATTTCTTTTATTTTGTTTTTTTTTTTTTATTTAATGGCCTCAGAACATTATCTTGTTATTTTTGATATTGAGGTAGCAAACAAAAAAAACAAAAACCAATAAACAGTTTCTTAAGTTACCAAGGAAAACAGTGAATTAAAATTAAAACGTTTGTGCCAAGTGATTATAATGCGCTAATTAAAACAATATTAAGTAGTGTCAGTTCATCTAATTTCTAGTGCGTGGTGTAAAATCCGCTAAGTCATGCTATTTGACAATTACTGTTATTTAAATACATATGTGAATTAATAGTACTATAGCCAACAAATATCCTAGTTCTAAGTTTGAATTGTAAAATGTGGATCACGAAATCAAAATCATATTCCAATATTTTTGATCAATTGAAAACTTACGTGAAAGGTCATTCCTTTATAATACCGTTTACTTCCAATCACAGTTTTTACTGAAATTAGAGACCGTTTATTAATAAAATACAGCATAATATTTATTATATTAATGAATTATGATCCATAATATCGTATCGAAAGACAATAACATCGAGTGACTGTTATAAAAACAATTACCACGTATACTATACGGATGAGGATGAATATAACATCAGGGCTCTTCAACATAGTGGATTTTTCGCCTCATCATCACCAGGGTTAGTAAGTTTTAAACACTTAGTTTTAAACACTGTTTTAAACATTGTTTAAAACACCTTGTTTTTTTTATTTTAAACAATTGTTTTAAACAAAAATTGAAATGTAGGAATTACAGAGGAATTGAAGCCAATTACAGTGGCACTTGACAAAATACAAAGTAATATTTATTTATTTATTTATTTATTTATTTATTTATAGTATTTATAAATAATTTAGTATTAAGAGGAAAAGCACACATGGAAACAAAGCAATCGAAACAAAAAAAGAAAAAAGAAGTTGCTTCCATTAGGCATAAAAACCTCTTAAATTTTTTCAAACAATTTCCACCTCGTGCTTACACATTCTATTTTGAGCAGTAGCTCATTTACAATAAAATGTACAGCACGAGGTGAAATAATATAAAAATTAAAAATTAACAAAATAACATGGTT
The DNA here is from genome assembly GCA_958295665.1 of Tipula vernalis. Classification (NCBI taxonomy): domain Eukaryota; kingdom Metazoa; phylum Arthropoda; class Insecta; order Diptera; family Tipulidae; genus Tipula; species Tipula vernalis. The sequence goes on along the minus strand of OY282560.1, from coordinate 146,437,031 downwards.
ATTAAAAATAAATTAAAAAACTACGTATTGCCCATCAATCACGCCACTCCAAAAATTTTGACCTAAATAATTTTGCCGATCCTAATCTCTTAATTTCCAATGGAATTGAATTCCAAAGGGAAACTCCCCTAACACAAAATGACGCGTTTAACGACCTACAACAATTTTTAGCCGGAATTAGGCGGAAGTTAGAGGAATGAAACCTACTAAACATTAATTTCCTATATAGATAACAAGGCTCCTTAGCTTTAAGAAGTTTAAAAATAAAAAGACAAACGCGAAATTCGTAAAAAAATAGATAAACTACATTCTAAAACAAGGCTAGAGTAGGCAGAAATATGATCGAACTTCCTAATACCAAAAATAAACCTGGTACAAGCATTGAAACATCTTTGGAGAACATTCATATTTTCCTGAAGCATACCGAATAAAACTATGTCACCGTAAATAAAATGAGGAAGAAGATAAGACAAAAACAATTTTTTCCTAAACTGACTATCAGAAAATCCAACCACTTTATACAAACAACTAAGCATGCCAAAGACCCTCTTACTAATAGTAACTAAATGGTCACCCCAAGTAAGAGTTTTATTAATAACTAAGCCTAAATCCCTAACAGTATTTGAATATACAATTAGCGAACCTTGCAGAAAAATACCAGGAAAGGACGAGGTATCTAACGGTTTTTTATAAATTATAATCGACTGAGATTTATTCGCGTTTAAAACAAGCCTGTTAGAGACCGACCAGCGAACGATATTACTTAAATCTTCATTTATCAGACAAATATTCCTAACAATAGAATCCTGATCTAAACGACTATTTCTATAAATTTGAACGTCATCAGCGAAAATATGAAATGAACAATGTTGAATGGAGGATTCTATGTCATTTATGTACATAGAAAATAATAGAGGACCCAGCACTGAACCCTGAGGCACGCCGGAAATTACAGGAAGGAAATTAGACAAGGAATTGTCGAAAAAAACTGCCTGAGAACGATTAGAAAGATAGTTAAAAATCAATTTGGCAGCAGAAAGCGAAAATCTAAACTGAGATAAGAGTTTATTGAAAAGAATTCTGTGATTAATAGAATCAAAGGCCTTAGAAAAATCTAACAAAGTTAAAGAAGTTAATTCCCTATTATTCATATTACGCCTAATATCATCACATACATTTAATAACGCAGTAGAAGTACTATGAAATTTTCTAAACCCAGATTGGAAGCAACTAATTAAACTATTGCTATGTAAATGCGATTGAATTTGATTTTTAACAACTATCTCGAAAGCCTTAGAGAGAGAACTTAAAATGCTAATTGGCCGAAAATGGGATAGCTCTAAAGGATTACTGATCTTTGGAATCGGGATTATTTTACTTAGCTTCCACTGATCTGGATAGGAAGAGGACGTGAGAATAAAATTGAAGATATGTAACAAGTATTTTGAGACGAAAGGGAAAACTACCTTAACGAATTTTAAATTGACGTTATCCAGACCAGAAGATTCCGATTTAACCTTCCAAATAGCAGATTGTAAATCCTCGAGAGAAATATTTGAAAACGAAAACGAATTAGAGGACGCGTTAGAGAACAAATCGACGGAACTACTGCCCGAGTTCAGACTAGAGCAAAAATAACTATTAATTTCATTGGGTTTGAAATCCCCACTTGAACTAATCTTGCATTTACCTAGGCCTAAATTACGAACATTACGCCAGAAAACCTTGGGAGGAAGAGAGGAGTCTAACTTGTCCTTGAAAAAATTACGTTTAGCAATTCGAATTAACCCTACAACTCTGTTACGAGCCTGCTTGTAATCTAAATGAGACTGACTATTAGGACACCTTTTCCATACACGATATTTACTAACTCTAATATTTATGGCATTCGAAATTTCCTGAGACAACCAAGGCGGAGATTTTGCTTTGCAAGTAACCTTTTTAAGCGGAACGCAACTATTAAACACCAAACTAATATACGAGTTGAAAAATTCTATTTGGCTAGTTGCCGAACTAAGGCAAAAAATATCCTCCCAAGGAACTGAGTTACAAACTAAGTAAAGGCGGGAATTGTCTATACTAGAAAAATCTCTAAAGCTAAAACTCTTAGGTTTAGGTGGAGAGTAAGAGTTTACAGAAAAAACTAAAAGATCATGATGGGATCCCATACCGAGAGACAACTGATTGAAAAAACAAATAGAGTTATTAGTAAAAGATATGATATGATCAATAAGGGAATAAGATGCCCCGCTAGCGGTTGGACAAGAAAACGTTGGTGCCACAGTGTTGTGTACGGATAAATTAAGACTATTTAAAAGATTCAAATAATCCCGAGGGAAGCCGGTCTTTTGGAGTATATCGAAATTAAAGTCACCTGATATATACATTTCATCGAATCTACAAGAGAAATAACTAAATAAACTTTCTAAGTCTACTAGTGATTTTTTAAATTTGGCATACGATCTCTTACTAGTTTTTGGTGGGTTATAGATGGTACCGACTAAGATTTTACGACCATTAATAAAAATATTGACAAATAAAAACTCTAAATCCGATACTAACAATTCTGAAATGGAAGAAGGTATAGTAACTAATCTAGCCTTAATGTGATCTCCTACAAACATACATAAACCACCATAATTAAGGGGAGGTACCGCTCTATCTTTCCTAAATATATTATAACCTTTGATGGCCAAAGCTAAATTAGGGATATTCGGATTTAAAAATGTCTCAGAGAAACAAAGAATGTCCACGGAAGCACCATTAAAAATGTGACGAATCTCGTCAATATTTGGGACTAAACTTTGCACGTTAAAACTAGCTACATTTAACATAGACCTATCGACTAACATAGATTTTAAAACTACATTGGGGTTATTAAACGACATTACAATCAAAAATAAACACGACGTGACGTGATTGAAGCGCAATACTAACAAATAAATAAAATGAACGCTTCATCCAAACCGAACCGGATTACTGGAAATCTAAAACGAAAAGAAACAAAAAACCAACCAAAGTAATAAATGACAAATTAACGTAAACAAAGGAACAATACTTAACCGTTGAGCCCCTTTTTATGTCCTAATTTATTTTAATTTTTTTTTTCCCTATTGTGGAAAAAAAAAAAACACAAAAAAAAGACACTACCGACTAAGGCTACAAAAGGCTGCTAATACCTGCAAATTAGCAGACGCTGTAGAGGTCTGGAAAGGGTTGGAGCCACATTTGACTGGAAATGGAACTGTTAAAACATTATATCAAAAAAGATACAATAAAACACTAACAAATGCACATTTTGCGGCATATCTTTTAAGTCCTAAGCCAAAGAAATCAGTTATTACTACAGACGAAAGAGAAAAGGCAATGGATTTTATTGAATTAAATTTTTCAATAAATTTCATAAATACACATTTATGAAATTTATCGCAAAATTAAACCCATTCAGGGATTTACATTTTAAAAATTGTGAGCAGCTCACAAATTTTGAATGGTGGATGTCGATGCAATCGCTTTATCCGAATATTATTTCGAGTAATAATTTGGATTTGATTGGTTAGCTGCATACTGCTACATCGTCATCAGCTGGTATAGAAAGGATTTTTTCTAAATTTGGCTTAACGCAAACTGCTTTAAGAAGCAAACTCAGAACTATTAGGGCGGCTAAATTGGTTTTCGTTTCGCAGCAATTAATTAAAATAGGTGCATAGGTTCTTGCGACTTTAAAAATTTTTGATTTTGTATAATCATAATGGAAATATTTTATTTATTTTTTATATATCATGAAGATATTTTTTATTTGAAAAACATAAGTGTTAGTTTTTTGTTTGCTATAAGTTTGTAACTCATACAATCAATAAAAATAGTTTATACGAAACAGTTTTTCATTCATCTGAATTAATATGTAGGTACCTTACCGTTATTTCTTCCTAACCAAAAAACTGTTTAAAACAAAAAAAAACAGTTTAAAACAAAAAAAAAACGTTTTTTTTGTTTTTTTTATTTAAAACATGTTTTTTACCAACCCTGATCATCACCGAATTTGTTGAGTATACGAAAACATACAAATCAATCATTTTTTTTTTTTAATTTTTATATTATTATTACTTTATATTTCTTATTATATTTCTTTATACAATTTTTAATTATTATTATTATTATCTTTTGTAATATTAATTAGGTATAACTTAGGCTATAGCGATAGTACGCGTACGTAGGGTTTACTTTAAAATTTTATGTAACTATCATAATGGTGGTGGGTAAATTTTAATCTTAAACTTTATATTTTTCACTTATTGTTTAAATTACTATCATTATTATTACTAGAATTATTATTGAAAATTGATTTTATGTTTCCATCATTAAACAGATTTTTTTTTAGTTAAGACTTATTGTTTCTCCTTTTATTTATGATAATAATTATCTCGAAGATCATGGAAGATGAAATTGATAGTGTCGCATTTTATTTCGATTTTTATTTTTATTTTTATAGAATGAGAGCTTGAGCCCTACTGAGTCGGAGATGAATTGATGGGTGAGTGTGAGGAGTATTCGGTAATTTATGCGAACATGTTTTCAAGAGCACAATAAAGCAGTCTATCCAGGTCAGGTGATGTTTTAGCAAATCCCACCCCGAACCGCGAGTCTTAGCCAAGCTATCCAAGACTGCGCTAAAACCTCTCACCCGACAATCATCAAATTCAGTGACAAAATGGTGTTTCTACGAAAGTGGGGATTATTTCCACATTTTTTTTTAACAGCCCTAGTAAATTTTGTTACAATTCTTATACCCCACTTTGTTGGTTTTTTGGGATTGTAGGTAATAAAACCTACTCTCACTTTAAATTTTACAACAAACTCATCAACAGAAATATCTTTATATGGTACTGTCAAGTAGCTGCAAAACAAAATATATTCAATCAATTATATGAACAGTAAATGTAAAGCTGTACTTTTATCTTAGTTCACATTTCTTTTAATTTAATCCATATTACTCAATCGTACTGTAAACACAAATTAAATTTTAGGAAATGTCAATATTGTTGTTATTGTTTATGTTTTGGTACATTTCAAGAGTATTTTAATAGTATAATTATTGTAGTATATTCAAATGGGATAATTGTGGTACAGTCTAATTTTTTTTTATAGTAAGCAATGTTTATGTAATGATATTCTTGATCGAAAAACCAACAGTGATGCCATAACTTATAAACCGAAATTTATTTGATTAGGGCAATCCTAATGGTTTTTCGAGACGGACATTTTAGGTATAACAATTTTTTTCTCAAAAGTCACTTTTGCGATACCTTTGAAATTGTTAACAACAAAATAATCAAAACTAAAATAAAAATTAAGAAATTATAAACATTTAATCAAAAATACATTTTTTAATTGGAAATAAAACGTTTTCGGGATACGTGTTTGATTCAACTGCACCGCATATATACGCCACACAATAAAGTATCTTACCATAACCTCGACTCGGGATTATAAGTACAAGCTGTGACAGTTAATAAAAATAAACGGCTTACAACTTTTATTATTCGCGGCTGTACCCCGACAGGTACAAAATATTGTAAGAACTTTGAGTCAATATATTCCAGAAGATTGCTGACTTTTTGAATACGAGTCCTAATGTTTTGATTAACGGGAAGGTTTTCTTTTAAGTGGAGCATCCAAAATATTTGCAAAAATCTATTTCTCGAAAATGTATTTGGATAGAATGGTATCATACTATTCTTCCTGGTTGACCAATATTCTTTTATGTTGGCTAAAGGCATTGTTCCCATATTGAAAATTACTCCTGGGAAGGTCAAAAATTCTTTACGTTCTACATCCTTCCATGTTTTCCAAATTAATTCCTTTGACAAAGGTTCAATCGCTTTTACTTTCTGCTTAGCATAATTGTTTGTCATCTTTATTATACTATCTACCAATTCATCTGTGAAAAATAATTTGAAAAACTCTAAGGGCTTTTTGTTGTGAGTTGGAACTTGGGTACTTTGAACCTTCGAAAAAGCATTGAATGGTATTCGAGGTGGAAAGTCATCAACTTCTGTAACATCTTTCCATTCGGTACTCTCATCAGCGGTATCATGTTCTTCATCTTCATCCTCACTGTAACTTATATTTGGTATTCTTCTTCTCTTTCTAGGAAATACTTCACTATCGCTACTATTTTATCACTATCATTATAGTCATTATGGTGACTTTCACTTTCATTTTCATCAATAGAAATACCGAATTCAAACTCGTCCTCACTACTGCTATCATTGAAACTATTGTCACCATCGTGTATTATTCTTTCAGAATTTCCTGCCATTTTTTACGGTTTTAAGCAAAATAAAATATAATAAACTAAATTGTGTAAAATAACTCCTGAAATGTGTACGCTCTCTTGAAAAATCAAAACAAGACTGAATTTGTATTCGAAATTCGAATAACACAAAAGTGCATGTACAAAAAAACGGTAAAAGATAACGGAACATAGATAACAAGCAGAAAAAAACTCACAGAAAGCACATGGCACAATACTTAACGCGTCACTAGTAAATATAGCAACAGTAATAGTAATAAAAATAATAAAATGGTTATTGCCGCCATGTACGCGACATTGGACCGACTTAATAAAAGTGCAATGCCGCTTATATGGCGGCATTGGTCCGTTAAGGGTTAATAATGAGTTAATTTCGTATATTTTATTTTGATGCACAATTCTTTCTTGGATATCATTAATTGGAATAGGGGCCAGCACGGACCGTTAGTACTCTCTTCCTAACCATACAAAATTTACAATTGTGTACTCAAATAGCTCGTTAATGATTCTACTTTAATTGAAAGTTAAATTCATGTCCGACAAATGTTAGGAATACAAAACAGCTAATTTCACTTTTGTAAATCATACATTAAGAAGAAAACGTTCTGAACTCTACTCTTTACTTAAACCATTTTTCTTGTCATAGAAACCAGTTTCATAGTTGTTTCTCTATAATCCTAAAATTATTCCTTTATTTCGTTTAAAATCTTATTTAATTGGCTGAGAAAATAAAAATTGAATTTTTTCTGTGCTAAATATTTTTTTCGAATGAAAACAATCAAATTTTCATTTTATCAGCCAATTAATAGTATATTGTGTAACGTGTAGGAAAAACGATATATTCCCGGACGAGTATGGAAGTTGCTGGGACGAGGCGTCAGCCGAGTTCCAGCAACCATAAGAGTCCGGGAATTATAGTTTTTCCACGAGTTGCCCATACGATTTTTTCTCTAATCGGCAGTATATCAGATTATCCATTTTATTCATTATATTCTTTAAAATACGCAACATTTTCCAATTTATATTTTCAATAGATTTCACTATCAAAGTTACCTTAGAATTATAACAATCGCGTGCGCTGTCAATTTATTTAAAGGTCTGTCAGAGCAAACGATACCCGTCGTTAATTTGTGGTTTAGTTTAAATATAATGGACAGCAATTTTGATAATTCAATCCCAGGTACTCCGCCTGGCATCTTGGAGACAGCAAGATTGACTACACTAAATTTGTTGCCGCAGAAGTCGAGGGAGAAGTACGAAAATGCATACAAGCGTTTTATGGATTATCGCATAAATAACAAGGCCAATTCATTCTCCGAAAACGTTTTAATTGCATATTTTTCGGATTTATGTCAAAAGATGAAACCGTCAACCTTATGGTCCAACTATTCCATGGTGAGGTCGACGCTTAGCATTAACAATAATGTTGATATATCCAAATATGGAAAACTACGCGCATTACTGAAACGTCAGTCAGATGGATATAAGCCTAAAAAATCCAAAATCTTAACGAAACAACAAATAGAAACATTTATGGAACTTGCTCCAGATGATACATATTTAATGGCAAAAGTATGTTAAGATGTACGCGCTCATAATTTATTTACAAAAAATTTGTTTTCTAGGTTGCCTTAATTTTTGGAATTTCTGGCGCATGTCGTCAAGATGAACTATGCCGAATAAATTTGAATGACATTCAAGATTTGGGAAATAGGATATTGATTACCATTCCTGTTAACAAGACGAACAAGCCAAGATCATTTATTGTAAATGAAGCGTATATCGAAATATATCGTAGATACATAGCATTACGTCCCACTGATTTCGATAACCCTCGATTCTTTTTCAAATTAAAAAACGGTAGAGGTAACAGACAAGTAGTGGGCATACATCAGTTTGGCAAATTGCCTCAAACTGTAGCTACTTATTTGAAGTTGCCAAATGCGATAGAATATACAGGGCACTGTTTTCGCAGATCATCTGCTACAATATTGGTAGATACATGTGCAGATTTGACTTGCCTTAAGAGACATGGTGGTTGGAAATCGGCAACGGTTGCCGAAGGGTACATTGATGATTCTCTAAATAATAAAATTGAAGTTGCAAACAGAATTTTCAATACCACCGAACAAAATCCAGGTGTGGACCGTAACATGACCGAAATAAAAATTTTCAATACTACCGAACAAAATCCAGATGTGGACCCTAACATGACCGAAATAAACGATAATAGTGCATCAGTGGCTACAACTAACCTTAATTGTAATGCATCTGCGCCAATTTTCAACACCTGTACAAATTGTACAATTCATGTAAATATAACCAATAATAAATAGTTGTTAAATATGTACTTTTACAATTATAATAATAAAAACTAAATAAATTAAAATTATATCATGTATTTCTTAAAAACAGATGATAATCAGTACTAGAAAGTATTCTCTGCCTAGGCAAGGAATACTTTCCAGTACTGTTTTTAGTAAGTTGCCTAGCAACGATGTAGTGTCGGGGAATACTTCATTTTGCTGACAGATAACAAACCAGAAAACTGACGTATTTTATCCGATTTGAGAAAATAGTATATTGTGTAACGTGTAGGAAAAACGATATATTCCCGGACGAGTATGGAAGTTGCTGGGACGAGGCGTCAGCCGAGTTCCAGCAACCATAAGAGTCCGGGAATTATAGTTTTTCCACGAGTTGCACATACGATTTTTTCTCTAATCGGCAGTATATCAGATTATCCATTTTATTCATTATATTCTTTAAAATACGCAACATTTTCCAATTTATATTTTCAATAGATTTCACTATCAAAGTTACCTTAGAATACTTTCCAGTACTGTTTTTAGTAAGTTGCCTAGCAACGATGTAGTGTCTAGGCAAGGAATACTTTCCAGTACTGTTTTTAGTAAGTTGCCTAGCAACGATGTAGTGTCGGGGAATACTTCATTTTGCTGACAGATAACAAACCAGAAAACTGACGTATTTTATCCGATTTGAGAAAAATATATTTTTCTACGATTGTGAAATAACCTATGCTTTCATTGATGATTTTTGAATTTAAATTATATGAAAAAGGATGCTTTGCACAAATCGTGTTGCAATTTCATTACAAAACGATTTCTCAATTGCCACACGATTTGTGATGAAAACCCAAATGTTTCAATTATATTACCATCTAAAAAACAACAAAAAATTGTAGCCTACGGATCGTGCAAAGACAACCTACATCAACAAAAATATAAAATCGAATTATTTCAAAATCGAGAAATGCGAATATATTCTAAAGGAGATCAAGAGAATATTCATTCCAATAGAAAAGTATTTATGCAGTACCGTGGATTAAGACGAGAAAAAATGAAATTAGCTTCTCAAAATAAAAGCGCCCACAACACATATTTAGACTTGGTAGGTTAAGCTAATATCGACCTTTTCAAAAGTGGCAATACCCAACTCCAGCAGTGTTAAGGAAAATAAAGGCCGAATTTTACAAGAAAGGTGATTTAATATTGGACTGCGATTTGGTAGACATTTATTTTCAGTGATGTGTATAATCTGCTACCAATTGATGTATTTATTCAGTGACTGAACCATTACAAATAGTTCTGCTAAGTCAATTTTAATATTGTTCCAATAGCAGAATTCATTTCATGCCAATACGATCCATATACTATAAGCAAATTTCTGTTGGATGTAAGAAGAGAACTTGAGTCAATGAAACAAACAAAAGGTCATTATTTTGTAGTTGATTGGTCTTGGCCTCTTATTAACGCGATCAATTATACTTTTAATGGAATGAGCGTGGCCAAGTACATTCAGACGAATTACAACTGTATAGAAAATCACACAAAATTTAATCCAAAAATGACACCCATATGCATTTGCTGTTCACATTTCGTAAATATCATTACTGGGCAGATAAAAAAAAATTCCCCGAATATGTAAAAGCCGGTCACCGCAATTTAATTTTAGATGTTTTCTGTGCCATGCTAAGCACTTAGTCTGTAAGCTGCGTCAATGAGTTACTTAGACAATTTTGCTTAATAATGTGTTCAACTAAAATAAGTAAATGCAGCAAACTTGCATATAAAATATTTAGCGAAAAAGTACGGAAATTATATAGTGACCACGATGCTGAGTTTGAGGGGTGTAAACCGGAAGAACTGATTACTTCTAATATTAATATTTGGCCAGAAGACTCTAAAAATACATTTTATACCAAATACCAGTCAATTTACCAGGAGGTTCAAAGGGAAATTTTCAAAGGGCGTGGTGCAAAACCTAATAATTTCTACTGTGACGAGTTTGTCCAGTTTGTAATTAAAAAATGTATGGCTTACGTCATATTATGGGCCAGTTTTTTTTTTCAAATATGTTTGATGTCAAAGGCAATATTTCAAATGCCGTCGTAGAAAATTGGTTTCATGCCGTAAAAAACCATTATTTGGCAAATAAAAAAATGAAAATAGGTCGGGTAGTTAATATTTTAAAAAATAGGAGTGAACAAAAATTAAAATCTATTAAAATGCCTGAACCGCTAATACCGACCCCAAAAAATTCTAAAATGAACCCCGACAACATGTTTCAAGAAGAACAGTGGAACAAAAAAGTTAGAAAAGTAAATAAGTTCCCAAAGCATTTTGGTAAAAATGTGTTAGTTAGACACTCAAACAGAAAATTTTTTAATGCTGAAGAGAAACCCACCATGTATATAAAAGGTTTTGATGTGGAAAAAATGCCTTTACTCAAAAATGGATTTGGAACACGTGTGGATTTGATTCACTAGCCCAAATTTGTATATGCATGGGTACTGATATCGAGATTTTAAAACAGCGGTTTAGTGAAATAAATACCGATTTCTTTAAATTTATTACTCAAATAATAACCTCTAAAAATCTTCGTTCTGAAATATACGATATCCGTACAAATTTATTATTCGATGTGTTCAGCGAAATTAACTGCGTACAACATTTTGCTAATACAACACAATTAGACGCCGAGTGTCAAATAACTTATCTAATTGATAAAATGGTACCGAAACCTACATCGGTTTATCAAAAATTTATCGATGAAGGGTCGGTGTTCAGTAGACGAAAATACGATTCGTGATGTTGCACATTCAATTTCATTTGGCTCTTTAACATGCTCAGAGTGTGGAGGTAAGTTGGTAATAGATAAAATTGTTAGTCATTATCGGCTAGCAATAACCGATGTTCAATCCTTTGAAAATAGAAATTATAATATAAAACTATCGGATATCCAGGACTTTATTAAATAAGTTACAGACGATTTTTATATAAAAGCGATTATTAATTACAACCAATTACTGAAGCACTATACTGCCATAATTAAGAGGCCCAATAACAACTGGGAAATATACGATGACCTTAAAAAATTTCCAACCGCAACAACAGACCAGACACGTGTCAACCCCCCAATTTTATTTTACACCAAAAAATAAACAGACGAAGTCACTCAAAACTCATAAATATTAAACTCGGATCCCCAAGAAAAACATACACATATAAAACACACACATATAAAACCCACACATATAAAACACACACGGATGGTGAGAGGCACTCACCTAAAACAAGCACCCCGATGGTGAGAGGCGAGGGGACTCACCAAAAACAAGTACCCCAATGGTAAGAGGTGGGGGCACTTACCTAGAATAAGCACCTCGATGGTGAGAGGCGAGGGGACTCACCTAAAACAAGCACCCCGATGGTGAGAGGCGAGGGGACTCACCTAAAACAAGCACCCCGATGGTGAGAGGCGAGGGAACTCACCTAAAACATGCACCCCAGAGGGAACAAAATACTACTACGTCCACGTCGCTGTTCCTGGGTTACGCTGAATGTAGTTTGTTGAAAAAAATAAACATGCCTGACTTTAATTTTCTATTGCAAGTGCATTTCATTCAAAATCCGCAAAATTTGAAAACAGTGGTTTGATTAAAATTCATTTATTTTTTCACCAAAACTCTGAATCTTCAATTAAGGAATACGAGTCATCGTTTAAAACTTCAAACTTTGTGATGTTCTATTACTGGCCGTTTAATACCCAAGATATGATCCAGGGGGCTACTGATTCGCTACCTAAGTAGTATCAATGCATATCAATGCCCCATCAATAACAAAAGGTCTAACCCCATCGTATGAAAATGGGGCTTATTTTGGTTTATAGAGCATGCCTTTACCTAACTATTTATGTATGCCTGGTCCATGAGAAAACTGTGGTTTATATAAATTGATCATATAGTTTTTTTAATTATAAATTCATTTTTGAAATTTTTTTTGTAGTCCATTCTGGTACACAAAGAAAATCTTATCATTACATTTATTTAAATACTTTTTTAAGTACCATTGTAATCTAAAATTGCTTTTGCCGACTGTTTTACCGATACATATACATTTTGTTGTTATTTCGACCAATTGTGTGTACATGTTTGTTTTACAATTTGATAAAACATCATCTACCATTCGATGGGAAATTATTCATATTGGGTGGAGATTTCCGGCAAGTTCTACCTGTGGTAAAGAAGGGTGGGCGGAAGCAAATATTTGACGCATGCTTTAAAACCAGTTCGTTGTGGCAGTTATTTAAACGACCTAAATTAACAAAAAATATAAGAGCCAATGAAGACGCTGTCAACTTCTCCAATTGGTTACTAGATATTATAAACTTAAAAATAACTAATTTGGAAATTCCCGCTGATATGTTATCGGTAGATCTATTCAGCGAAATGTATTCAGCTAATATATCTACAGAAGAAATTAGCACCAGAGCAATATTAGCAGCACGTAACGATGGAGTGAATGTTATCAATTTAAAAATATTAACAAAATTACCCGGAAATATTGTCAGATGTACATCTATTGATTACGCGGCACTTATTGGATCGAATGGAACTGAGAACGAATACGTAAACTTACGATATCCGATTGAATATTTGAATTCAATTTCACCAACTGGCTTACCACCAGCTAATTTACATTTAAAAATAGGATGAGTCGCTATGGTATTAAGAAATCTTTGCATAACAGATGGATTGTGTAACGGCACAAGAATAGTGGTAAACAATATTCTACGGAATATATTAGTTTGCCAGATACTAACCGGTGATAAGAAAGGTAATATTGTCAATATACCGAGAATCACATTGGATACTTCCGGAGACACTGAAATACCGTTTATCCTTAAAAGACTGAAATTCCCGGTAAGATTGGCAATCGCAATGACTATTAATAAGTCACAGGGCCAAACATTAATTAAAATGGGAATATTCGTCAATTCCGCGGATACAATTTTCACACATGGTCGGCTATATGTCGCATTATCCAGATGCACATCGAAGAGTGGTATAAAGTACGAATGTAAGAGAAATAATAAGTCCATATAGAACTATATAAAATTTGGAAGGTTTGCGCGAGCGAAGCGAGCAGTGTTAGCGAGTGAAGCTAGCTGTCATCGGCGATTGGCGAGCGAAGCGAGCAGAAGGCAGAGCCCTCTAGTTTTGTATAAAAAGAGTTACTGGATGCCATTTTTCATATTTAATTGATCGCAAAATTAAAGTAATAGGAACAACTTTGCTGAAGAAAGCAAATCAACGTGAAAATTAGTGTATATTTTGACAAATTTGTGACTCTGAGCCAAAACATGTCGAAAGCGATATCTCTAAAATTGGGACTAACTTTGAAATAGGACTAGCACCATTGGATTCAGCTTACTCGAATTAGGTTTACGGCCTGGGTGCCCAGCTTGTCACAAAAAAACTCAGCAATTCAAGCAGAGTGCTATTAATCGACGAATAAATCTCGAGATATTCTTAGAGTGACAGAAACTTTTAATATATGAAACAAATTTAAACAAAAAACATAAAATATCATTTAAAGATCATTTATTACATGATTCGAACAGATCGCAACAGGGATAATAAAACCGGTGGTGGCACGACAGTTTTTATAGAAAACATTTAAATTTAAAATTTTAAATTCTATCCAACATAAATTAAATGTGACAGAAATGACTGCCATAGAAATAAAGCTTGACAACCAACAAAACAAGTTAATTATAGTTTAACGTTATGCCGCTAATAGTCTAAACAACAATTTCTTTACGGATTGGGAATTCATTTATAAAAAACAAATTTACAATTTTCAAAGAATTATTACATGTTAGCGGGTAATTTCAATGCAAGATATGCGGCATCGAATAATACAACAGGCAATATTAGGGGAATCGCACTAAAACGTTTTTCAGTTTTTTTTTTATGTTTGGCTAAGACCTAGCTATTAAATAATATTAATCATTTTCTAAGAAAATCGCCCAATTTGCATATAAAAAATGTTTCGTTGCCACCGGCGACATCAGACCACCTGACGAGAAATCCCGTTTCCTCTCTTCTGAGATGACATTATCGTCTTTGTTTCGAAGATCAGGATTAAATTAAGTATTATAGTTGTGTTCAGCAATTTCAAGATATTTTATGAAAAATTATCATCAGAAAACAAAACTGCTGTCACTGCTATATGCTCAGACACTATATATTACTTCATCAAATATATGTATGTAAGTAAATAAAGTTGTATGTCACTCAAATACCGTAACAAACCAAATTAGTAACTTCATAAAAATAAATAGATGAAATACATAAATAAATAAATAATAAATAAAATAAAATTCATTCAACAATAAAATATCAATTTACTTCAAAACTTAATTTTAATGCAAACGAAAAACGATGATGGAATTTACTACAGTCTCTCATTGTGCAATTCGCGCAGCACACAATGTATTTATATTTTATTACAGGAGGGTGCAAAAGCAGAAAAATGAAAATTTATTCAAATTGGATTTTCATCTTTAAGAAAATGAAAAAACAAAAAAAAACACAAATATTATACATATATAAATTGTGATTTAGAAACGAAAAGCTAATGGAACAAACACAATGATTTCATATAATAATATATTTATCCCCAAAACAGTGAATTATACACAATACTAGATATATATATATATACCATGGTACATATATCTATGTACATTGATACTTTCCATGACTTGTCTGCCATCGAGAAGATGAAAAATAAAATCACTTTGTCAGATTTTTTTTTTTCTTGAATGGAAATATGAAATCACGTTTAAACGTAATTTACAAGTACTGAGGAAGAACTCGAAACAAAAACAAGAAATTGTGTCATACATATTTTATGTGACTATGTACATATATATGATTTTCATGGCAAAGATCAAAGAATGGTATTATGGTTGGCTTATTAAAGTCATTTATGGTTTAGGCATCATCATAATTTGTTTGGTTTAGTTTGATGGAATATAGCAAAAAAAAGGATTTTTCAATTTTCACAAACATGATACAAAAATTAAATCAATTTTACATATTAGGTATGTTACATACACATATACGTATTTGTTTGAACAATGTACAGTGGGTTGCCAAATTATTAGCGACACGTCGAATCGTATCGGCATATTTTGACTTTTGGCGACTAATGTATCTAACTAAATATTTTTAAACCGCAGCCAAAAACTTTTATGTTTAAAGGTGTATTCATTTAAACATTTAGTTCATAAATAAAAATTATTTTTTTAAGTGCCAAACTTATTAATTTGACTTAAAATGTAATTTTGATTTTAGTACTAACAATAATAAGTGCTAAAATTACATTTAGTGATGTATACTGATTTTCTCCATATTAATCTAAATTCATTTACTGCCCTGAGAACTATTCTTAGCCCAGCTGGCACAAAACGCCAAATGAAAGAAATTTGGAATAATTAACGCGGAAAATACACTGTGCAATAGTTTGAGCTAGCTCTAATACAAATAAAATTTTTCTGAAGATACTGTTACGTTTTTGCCTTGTCACTCAAGGTTCGTATCACTGGTTTGTGAATAATACAAAATCAATTTAATTTATCACCAACGAATTTATTTATTTCACACAAAAATTATTACAACACAGTTTATCAATAAAAATTCACAAAATCACTTTAAATAATTGTTACACAATTTAACAATTCACTTATAATTTTTATTTCGCACTACAACACTTTTAAAATCAGTTTTTAATTTCTTTTATTCTTTACACTATCGCTTACCAAATATTACTAATAATCTTACAAGTTCACTCTATCGCGTTCCCAATACTAATAATCCAATTCGATCTTGTTCGCCTTTTTATATACACAAACCAAACTTCTGGAAAGCTCATAATTTTTCTAGTTAGAATAGTGTAGAAACATTACGTAACAATTTTTATCATGGAAAATTCCATTTTAGTACAGTTAAACATTGAGCTATTAATTTAACTTCTTCTGTTACACACTAGGTGTCACCGTCACAATACTTTTATTACAAAAATATTGTGACGGTGACACCTAGTGTGTAATAGAATAAGTTAAAATGAATAGCTCAATGTCTAACTGTACTAAAATGGATATTTTCCATGATAAAAATTGTTCTAAATTTTCTACGCTATTCGAACCGGAAAAGTCATGAGCTTTCGAGAAGTTTGGTTTGTGAATATAAAAAGGCGAACGAGATGGAATTGGATTAGTAGTATTTGGGAAGCGATAGTGTAAAGATTAAAAAGGAATTAAAAAGTGATTTAAAAAGTGTTGTAGTGCGAAATAAAATTTATAAGTGTACAGTAAAATTGTGTGAAAATTATTTAAAGTGATTTTGTGAATTTTTATTAATAAACTGTGTTGTAATAATTTTTATATGACATAAATAAATTCGTTGGTGTTAAATTGAATTGATTTTGTTTTATTCACAATCCAGTGATAAGAACCTTGATTGACAAGGCACAAACGTAACAATATGTATTATTTAGTACAAAGCTTAACCTTTTTATCTTGTGGTGTTTTTTTAAAATGTTTAGTTAAAAACGTAAGTTGCCGGAAGTCAACATATTCCAATAGGATTCGACGTGTTCCTAACAATTTGGCAACCCAATGTAAATACATAAAAGTAAGAGTATCGCAAGTCGATTTAGTAAATAACGCAATTGATAAAATAAAATTAATCCAAATTTGTAATGTTTATTTAGAATATTAATGAAAAATGTTATATTTAATTTTCGGTATTTGTATTATTGCACACAATCCATATTTATTTACTATTTAAAATAAAAAAAAAATGAAAGTTTAATTTAAATAACGGAACACATATGTACCTATACATATATATGTACATAGCGTTTTGTAGGAAAAGTTTTTTAATTAAATTAGCTTAAGCAAAATTTTTGATATTGAAAAATTACTGGGAAACTTTTTAATAAAAAATCTTCTATATAATTTACAAATCAGAACTGGAATTTTAAGTTGATTGAAAAATATTATGTAGTAATTATACCGTTAAATCTGTTTCACATATTTCAATTTTTTATTGAAATTTCCATGTTTTTTGTAATATAATTGTTTTAAACTTAAAGTAGATCTGCTCGATGTGATTTTCGTGCATTAAACAAAAAAAAAAAAAATCTGCCTACAAATGGCGGTACTTCGAATGGCGTAATTAGTTATGTAGATATTTGACAAAAACTGATATTTTACAACTAATTTGTTTATTAACAAATTACGCTCAAACACTATGTATTGTTCAGAGAAGTATTCTCAAAAGTTACCGCTTCCCGGAATTTTTCCGAAGTGAATATCTTTATTGACTCGGAATTGTTCTAGCGATTCGATTCGATTCGATAGTACTTACAATATTTTCAATATGTCAACATTTTTTCTATGAATAAATGGCGGAAATATTTTATTATCTATCATAGTGTCAAAGTTTTTTTTACAAGATAACTACATAAAGTGAATTTTCAGAAAACGGATTTGAAGTAAAAAGTCGCAGTAGGACGGACAAGTATTAATGGGTGGGCAACTAAACATACCAGTCATGAGCCCTTCGTCAATTATAAGCCTTCACGACTTGTATCGCTCTATTACTAGTTCCCTTTGTTTCAATGAAAAAAATGGAGGTGTGGCCAACATACGACTTTCTTTTACGAACAGAGAATTTTGAGAAATTTTTTTTATAATTTTTTTTTAATTTTTGGAAACATTTTGTATTAAGTAGTTTTTTGTAAACCTTATACTTTTTAAGATATTTGCAAAATACATTTTCTGGACCAAGGGAGTGGCCACTTCCGATTAGTCGATTTGAAGTAAAATTCACTGGGACCTACCAATTTATCTCAAAAACTTAAATCTGAAGTTTTAGTTCGATTGGTTAAACCATCTGTAGAGAGGACACAGACTGACAGACAGAGAGACAGACACCATTTCGAAACCCACTTTTTTGGGCTCAGTGGACCTCAAAACAGATAAATCTCTAAAAATCTCAAGGTCCAAAATTTTCATGATTACTATACTTTATTTTACTAGAGTAAAAGAAAGTAAAAAACAGTTCACGTTTGAAATCGCCTACTTTTTTCTTCAATCCCTTCTAGATATACAATCCGTACTGCTGCAAGCAAAAATATTTTACTTTACTCGATGGCAATAAGTAAGTGTTCGAAAAATGAGAGAGTAGAAATCATAAAATTGGCCTAAGAGACTTATAGTAGTTGTTTTAATATATTATACGAGTATTCTTGCAAATATGTATATGTACATCCTTTTTATGTATACGTACATCCTTTCATTTATTTTCGTAATTTGCTTTATACTCGCCCTTTAACGCAAAGTGGCTAACGTCTGGTTCACGATTTTAAAACTAGAGAACAGGTCATTAGCACGTAAACAAATTCCAAATTTGACATTTGCCTTATTGATTTTGGTCCAAAATAATCAAACTGCAACTTCATGTTTAAACTTTTTTCATAATTTTTGTTTTGGAAATATCTCAATTTACAGCAAAAATTAAAAAAACATCTTAAGTTTGCAAGAAATTTACATAATAAGTTTCTCAAAATTCACCTTTGTGATATTTTGGTGATATATACTATATGTCGCTGAAGATTCGTTGGCCACTGACGAGATACAGTTAGTTCCGAATTTGAAACAAAGAATGTGGACTCGCGCCATGGTGGACTCCGACATACCCGTTTAATCGTTCGTAAAAGAAAGTATGTTAGCCGCACCTCTATTTTCTTTTGTTTTTTTTCTTTTGGAACCAGTTTGAATTTAATAGATTTTATGTAAACCTTATACTTTTTAAGATATTTGCAAAATAAATTTTCTGGACCAAGGGACTGTGGCCACTTCCGGTGAATCGATTTGTAGTCGAATTCACTGGGACCTCGCCATTTATCAAAAAAGCTTAAATCTGTAGTTTCAGTTCGATTGGTTAAACCATTTGGGCTGTAGAGAAGACACTTTATTTATTTATTTATTTATTTATTTATTTATTCTTGACCTATTAATTTACATATTACTCTTTCGGTACACTCCATTTTGAGCATCAGCTCATTCATAATGGAGCGTACCAAAAAACGTCGATAACTTAAAAATAACAAAAATAAAGCAGCTCCTCCAGCCGATATTATCCCTAATCTTGAAACGTTAACTGCATCTTTGGTAGAAACATGCAGTACCAGATTTTTTATTAAGTTCACTCGATCCTTGCCTGCATAATCTTAATTTAATTATTTAACTTTTAGATTGAGGTATCCAAATCACTTGCTGGAATACTGTTTACATAATATAATATTTCGTGGTTTGAGCATATGCTGGTTAATTAAAATTTAGAAAACATTTTTTATCAAAGAAATTAATTTTGCCGAGAAACAAGTCCAACCGACGTGAAAGTCAAAGCCACAGACCGACAGACAGACTGACAGACTGACAGACTGACAGATTGACAGACTGACAGACTGACAAACTGACAAACTGACAAACTGACAGACAGACACCATTTCGAAACTCACTTTTTCGGACTAAGCGAACCTCAAAATTTTCATGATTTTGATTACTATACTTTATTTTACTAGAGTAAAAGAAAGTAAAATGTGTTTTTACTAGTGCATAGCGTTAACTTTCCTTTTCAATTCTTGTTTTTTCTCATTTAGATTTAATTTAATTTGTACAATATATTTCGAAATGAACAAACAAACCTCGCGTGTATGTTGCGAGAAAAGTGATTTTTTAACAAATTTGATACGAAACCAATTTGGTAATTTAGCTTGTAAGTTAATTTGGTTTAGTTTTAGTGTTCTAGTTGAATTAAAGGGTAATTATTAAACATTTTTACAGTGCAATTTTGATTTATTTTGACAGAAACATTTAATATTTTATGTAAATTTGTAGGGGCTCATTATTGTTCATTTAAAATTTAATATTTACAATAATGAGGCTGGGCGCTCATTATTGGGTTTTCAAAATATTTAGTCACTCCTGTTATGATCCGGGTGGCTCATCAGTGATTTGTGACATAAATGGTGTATTTCCAGTAATGAGCTATGCGGATTTATTAATTTGCAAGCTGTGTTTGTAATTCTGTGGTAACTACATTTATCATTTATCTTGATTATAGCTTTCACATTTTACCTTTAGTAAAGCCAGTACTAATGGCTCCAAGAAGAAACTGTAATGTAGGGGATGTGGAAGTGGCAACTCAAGCAGAAGAACGCAAAATTATTAAATGGATTTTCGAGAATTATGCTAGTGGGTTGCCGAGGAGAAAGCACAAGGTTCAAGGGGTTGTAAAAGAATTTTTAGATTCCTGTCCCAGAAAAAAAAATGTTTACAAACAATTATCCGGGAAGTAAATAGTATTATGGGTTTTTAAAGCGGCAACAGAAGCAGTTACTTCCTCAAGTGCATGTCTATCTGATAAAATATAAGGGGGTGATTTCTTCAAATTGAAGAATACCTTAAGGCAAAAGAACTTAATGGACGATGTTCTTAAAGACCCTAGAAGCATCTTCAATGGAGACGAATCGGGGTTTTTCGTTGCGTCTGAAATGCGGTACCGTTTTAGCTGTTAAAGATGCCAGTAATGTGTATGAAACGGATGTTTGTCATGTTCAGCTTTTCTGCTGATGCATTTGTTATTCCCACTATGATCATATTTCATTATAAAAGAATTCCGAAAGAAGTGATACATTAAATTCCAGAAGGATACAAATATATGAAAACCGATTCAGGATTGATAACATCGGAAGCTTTTTAATTTTATATTAAGGAAGTTTTTTATCTTGTTTTGAGGGCTAAAAACGTGAAATTTCCAGTTGTCCTATAGGTCGATGGTCATAAGACGCACCTAACTTATGCTCCGTCAAAATTATGTGACGAACTGAAGATCATTTTATATACAATTTGTGTTTACTCCAAATTCTACGAGGATCCTTGAGCCCTCTGATGTTGCCATATTTAGACCCTTGAAATCGGGCTGGATGAAAACAAATTCAGCTTTGGAAAAGCGGCCACCTAGATGAACAATTCCCAAAGAAGCACTTCGCACCTACAACAACAAAATTGTCGTTGATAAAAACATTAAATCAAAAACCATTATTAACGGATTTCACACTTTTGGACTGAATCCATTTAATCCAAGTGCAATAGATTATGTGCCTTGGAAAATCTTTTGCATTTACAAACGATGAAAACATTAATGAAAATTCTTTAGCGACACAAATATCCAAAAAATTAATATTTCAGAAGTCAGTCAAATTATTGGAAGTTGTAGGTTTAATCATTTAGAAGCATTTGAACAGAGCAACTGCCCTCACTCTGTACGTACAAAACTTTAAAACTGGATTCAGTGTTGGTAAGTAATTACTTCCTTTTATTAAGTAAAAAACAATTACCAGTAAATTAAATTAATTTATAGGATAACGATCTTGAAAATGCAGATGAAAATGGAACTATCAATGTCCAAGAACCGGAATAACATAATTTTGAAATATGTGATTTTGAATAAGGGCAAGAAGAAGCTATTATTTTTGACACAGAGGAAGTGGAACACTTTAATTCTAATGCAGGTGTCTAAGTAGTAGAAATGATCAAAAGCGTAACAGAGATATCAAGAATTAAATCTTTTATTTTGTAACTACTGGCCTGGGTTTTGCCCGCACATGTGGTCGTACACTAAATTGGATAACTACCTGTCGACCTGGGGGGTCCCATTAATTGCTGTTCTCGGCTCAGGTTGTGTTGACTTGTCTCTATGATGGAGTCACTGGTGCGAAGTATATCTGGGAGTAGATTTTTGGAAGGCATTCAATCTAGCCCCACAAATCATCTCCGAGATAACCACCAGTGACAGCATCATAGAGACAAGTCAACACAACCTGAGCCGAGAATAGCAAAGCCAACTGGACCAAGTAATCTCAGCGTTTCCATCATTTGCATCCAAAGGATTGGGTAAAACCCATTTGGTCGAGCATGTAATAGATGTGGGAAACTCTACCCCCATCAAACAAAGACACTATTCGGTATCACCCGCTATCCAGACCCAAATTTTTCAAGAAATCGATAGGATGATATCCTTAGGGGTCATCGAAGCCTTGGAGCAGTCCAGTAGTCTTAGTTCGTAAAACTAGCGGTAAAATAAGATTGTGTCTGGATTCACGGAAGGTAAATGAGGCAACCAAGAAGGATGCTTACCCACTTCCACTAATAGATGGTTTGTTGGGTCGACTAAAAAACACTAAGTTTATAACTAGTTTGGACCTGAAAGATGCCTTTTGGCAGATTCCTCTTTCCAAAAGCTCAAGAGAAATTACCGCCTTCACAGTTCCAGGCCGACCTCTTTATCAGTTTTTCGTCATGCCTTTCGGTTTGTGTAACGCTCCCCAAACCATGAGCAGACTGATGGATCGAGTGATTCCGCACCAGTTAAGAGACCGGGTGTTTGTTTATTTAGACGATATACTTATTATTTCCGCTGACCACGAGGATCATTTAGAAATTCTGCGAATTGTGGCGGACCTATTGGGTAAAGCGGGATTGACCATTAACATAGAAAAGAGCCACTTTGTGCTCAGGGAAACAAAATATCTGGGGTTCATCGTGGGAGAAGATGGGTTAAAACAGACCCGTCCAAAGTCCATCATCTTCATGTCCCAAAAGTTAAATCCAGCCCAACGGAATTACTCGGTGACCGAGCTCGAATGTCTTGAGGCAGTAGTTAGCATAAAGAAATTTCGGCCGTACATAGAGGGATAACGTTTCACCCTGATCACGGACCGGCAAGCTCGCTTCGAAGCACCATACCTGAATCCAGTGGTTATTCCCCATATTTTCTGCAATTCGGATATCATCAAATCGTACACGCTGAGGATTATAAGCTATTGTCCCAACTTAACCTATTGAGTAAGGGTTCAGTAGACTGGATGACAACTTCAGAATGGTTGGGGTTGATTCACAAGGAGGTACAGACTAATCTGAAACAAGCTTATGAACGGTATTCCAAACGATATAATCTGTGTTCCAGAGAAAGAGAATTGTCCATTGGTCAGGAAGTATACGTCCGACAACATCCAAGTAGCGATGCAGGAAAAAATACGTCGCCATGTTTGCCTACCCTTTTTTTAAAGCCATCGTCAAATAAAAACGGGGGAACGTAAATTATGTCCTGACGGATGTCAATGAAAAGACCATAGGGGTGTATCATCTAACGGATATCAAGACGTAAATTAATTTTAAAATATTAAGATTTGTTTTTTTTTCTCTACGGTAACCTAATTTTGACTATTGCTCGAAATGTTCGTCGCCGTATTTTTCGCCTTAGCCATAGCGTCGGCTGGTTCTGAAACCCCGTATCCAATTGTCACGGCTAACGCGGGTGACATAATAATTAATCATATTGGGAACACTACTCATATAACCTGCAAGATTGACATTTTTAACGCTGGATATACCCAGATAATGGCGAATAAAACTATCCGAGGCTTGTATTTTGGCCTAATTAATTATGAATGTGGCCATTGTGTAGGTGAATTCATATCCAGGTATGAATGTCAACCTTGCATAACCTGTTTTAAAAACGAGTTATTTCCTGAATGTAAAACCAACAAACTTTCCTGGATTATATTAATTAAGCATGCTTATGGTAGGATTCCTATTGGCAGTACTACTATATGTTGCCATAATCAAAGTCTTCCCAATGGTAGCACGGAAATATTCAAAAATTCGATCCACAAGAACCACACGAAGGAACAAGAAAAGGACCCAAAGGATCCTAGACTTATTGACGGTCGTAGACAATACGGGACCAAACCAGGGGAGCACAAACGGCGGGTACGATGGTACGGAAGACGTAGAGTTGCAAGAAGTTAAAACTTGGGAAGAAACCACGGATCCTGCCGACCTGAGAACTTCGATTCCAAAGAATGAAGTAGACTTGACCGACGGTATAACCATCAGTACAACACAATTGACTAGCGAAGACTATGACCAAATAACTTCCAATATAGTTACTTTCGCCACTGAATACGATACGACTATTCCAGAGGATGGGCATACCTTTGTAAAGGAATTGGCTGATAACAAGGAGTTTAGGGACAAAACAATTACGATTTGTAAAAATCTGAAAGGTAGAGTGCAAAATAGTTACAACACATCCAAAATTGTATTTGCAACATGGTTATTGTTGAACGTAATCACCGGTGTGTCTACCTGCACACAAACTCTATATATTTCCTAGGAAGGGAAAATATGTGATGGTAGCAGCGTCTGCATTGAGATTCAGATGTATATTATGTCAGCAAACATTAAGGACATCATTTGTTTTGAAAGAAAAAATGGGACCCCCCAGGCCGACAGGGTTTTATCCAATTTAGTGTGCGACCACATGTGCGGGCAAAACCCAGGCCAGTAGTTACAAATGGCGCTGAAACAGGGACCTGAAACGGGTTTATTAAAAGTAGTTTTTGTTACGCCCTTCAGGCTTACATCTGACACACGTAGGTGTTGGATTTTGTTCCTTTATTTTGTTTCCCTCACGGGTATACTAAATCAATGCATTATCAGTAAATAGATTATAATCCGGTGATGGTAGATGTTTGGCATTTTGCTTGACTGCAAAAGATGGACCATGATATGGTTTACTTGCGCAACATAATGTTGATTCCTCATCTTTCTCTGCATTTTAGATGCGGTTCGAGTAGTTGATGAGACTGCTAGTGACTGGACGTTTGATGGTTCGAACTCCGCGGCTAGTATAGCGAGTCTTCCTTATTTGAATGGCTAATCGTTTGACGATTCGATGATTTCAAATTCCACGAGTAGCTTAAAAGATTTCCCCACTTGGGACCTTAGCCACAAACATTCATGAGAATCAATTTTTTTAGTTCTTTGTTTTTTTTTTTGTAAAAAAAAAATGATGCTGGATTTAGTATATTCCTATAGTATAAAAATTCCCTTTTATTTTTTTTATGGATACCTACCGAATTAATTAATAAGCTCGCTGGAAATACATTAGGCTAAATAGTAGCAAAAGTAAATAAATATTCCGAGCTTATTGAAAGTAACGTTTTTCCTGTTCTTATGTCTTTTCATCTCATTACTTGTTTTTTTTTTATAATTAAGAAATTTGTAATAGTGTTATACCACTGACGGTATTGAATTTATTAGCTATTATATTGTATTATATTATAATTTTTTAAATTTTAAACTATATTAAGGATTGTAAGTGGGAATTGTGTAAATTGCTTGGGCTCTTAAAACGTGCATCTTTGAGAGTGGTTAGTCTAAATAGTGGGTATAACTTCCATTATCTTTCCAAATCTATTTGATTGCGAGTTCCCCTGTTATGATTTTCTTGCCCCCCCCCCTCTCGCTTTTTACGGTTTTATCCTTACTACGATGGATTTTGCCACGTTAGTGAAAAGTTTGTCGAAGGATGAATTAGCGGTGGAGTATTTGGTTCGAGGATTGACCATCAGGGATGAGGATGCGAAGCGGAAGCTGCATGAGGTGTTGCAAGCTGAGAATGTGGATCCCCAGTTGACAAAGAAATGCCCATGTTGTGGGATCGGCCGACGATGAACTAGAGCTCATAAATGCCAAAATGGATCAATTAGACGCGGTATTAGATGATATTGATGCTAATCCTTCTATCGAGTACAAGCAGGGCATACTAATAAAATTGATTCACTGGAAGGACCGAGCGGTAAGATTGGCAAATTCGTTCCCGAACGTGGCATCCCTGGAGTTTTTTAGTTTTTAGTTTATGTAGTTTTTTTTTTTTAGTAACGAAAAGGAAACATGGCGTGTAGGGTTATTTATTGTGTTTAATTATGGAATCCCTAACCAAGTGGTAAGTTAAGTTTAGTGATGAGTGAACGGGCAGGGGTGCGGGAATGACGTTTCGCGCGGTAGGCCATTGTTTTTTTTATTGTCAAGCACACTATTTTTTTTATTAGTCAGTTCCTTTTGTTGCTCTCACTCTCTTTTTTTTTTTTTTGTAAACTGGCGACTGCACATGCGGATAATGGGACCCCCCAGGCCGACACGTAGTTATTCAATTTAGTGTGCGACCACATGTGCGGGCAAAACTCAGGCCAGTAATTACAATTTTCTATCGTAGATTACGAGGACGGACACTCAAATTAGGATAATACTGAAATTACTAGTTTTTTGAAAGTAATCAAAACACCGACAAGAAAAGGAATTAAGATTGTGCAGAGAACCTCCTGCATCGTCTCATTAACCCTATTCCAAAAAGCTTTGGAATCTAAAATTGATGAGAAAGGGGCACAAAAGCAACGCAAAATAGACAAAAAAACGAAAGGTCAGAAAAGAAGATTTTAAAAGCAAAAGGAAAGGACAGTATTCATAAAAGCTGAGCATATTCACGAAAAGCTGAATAATACCACAGTTTGAAAAAAAACTTGTTAAAAATGTGCTTCAGATTGGTACCTATGTAGGTATGTGCTAAATATATACAAATGTTGCCCAATTACATTAGAAGACATTTTATTTACCATTTTAGATGGAGCCTGGAAGGAATGTACTGTTTCAACGAAAAAAGTAGCAACAAATAAGATGATGGAATCTCATGTATGCAACCTTCTTATTGACCCAGTCCGAGGAAGTTTTGATAATCATATAAGCGGAGAACAAGAAGTAGCAAACTTCGCCCATTGTAAAAATATAAAATAAGGACTGTGCTTTTCATGCCCTTGGAACTTGTCCAAAACTGAAGTAGTTGCAATATTATTTATTTATGTACCTGTGTTAATTTCTTTTAATTAAATTGATTTTTAAGCGGCTCATAGGTGGGGTTGATGTGTCCTATTACTGGAAAAAATGGGGGCTCACAACTGGCCATGAGCTCATTTTTTAATAATTTTAGCTTTATGAAAAATTAAATTACTTTTAAATGGTTCTTCCGGTATATAACCAGATAATTATTTTCTACGAAAAGCGAAATTATCAAGAAATTTGCAAGTTCAGTTTCGATCTGAATGAGAACTACGAAATATTTAATTATTTTCCAGTCAATCTTATCAGGCTAAAATACTTAACTACATGGTTGCTTTCTACATATACTATATATAGAAAGTAATCAATAGTGTAATTAGCAATTCAGTTGCTATAGCGTGATGAGATTGACTGATCGAGACTGAACTTGCAAAATTCTTCATAATTTCGCCCTTCATAAATAAATTATGTTTTAGAAAAAACTGATTATTCAACTGTGTTCATAACTTTTAAAAATACAATTCGCCTAAAATATATTTCTTGAATTTTCCAAAGTGAAATACTCCGATCGGCCTAACGTAACAATTTTCCTCGAAGGGGCTCAATACTGCTTAGTTTATCCTTCTTAATACGAAATTTGTTAATTATGTTGAAAAAAAACACACAACCCGTAAATACAAAGTTTTTGACTATAATATATATCCTTTATATATAAGACTCGGTCGATTGCAATTCAGTTTCGACCTTCTTCACCATGACTAAAATTTAAAATTCAATGAGTAAGGGTCATTCAAAAAACAAATTTGAATTTTAAACTTACTTGAAGAAACATTTGGAACACTACTAGATTGAATTTTTTAAATTGAAAATTAAAGAAAAAACTTAGTTATAGTATGTTGATCGAACTGAAATTTTGCCAAAAAGTATTGTTAGGTGACAAAAGTCGATGTGCAAAATTTCAGCGCGAGAGGATCAGGGGAAGTGGGTCAATTTTAAATTTGAAATCGTAAGGACACTCAAGCAAGCAATCAAGCAGGTGAAGTTAATATAAAGGATATAAAAAAAGGAAAAATTAGACAAATTCTTATGGCCGAAAAAGCCAGTTGGTGATTAAAAGATGAAAATGTTGTTTAACCCAATCGTTTCAGGTGACGGTCGACGTTCGTTCATTCACGTCTTTTATAGCAGTTTGGTTTCAACAACTCAATAACTGTGCAAATATTGTAGTCATTTTTGCAGGCAATACAAAATTTGCTTTGTTGCTGCATCTGAGATGTGGACCTAATTTTTAAAAACAACCATCGACGTTTGTTCTTTTGAATCCCCAACTGGTTTTTGTGCCACTTGAATTTCTCTAAATTTGTATTAAGTAGTTGCCCTCATCGAAAATTTCAATGATTTATGTAATATTTTATATTAAATTATAGAAGGCTGAATTTTAACTGTAAAAATTTCAATTTGAAGTGCAAAACCTGCATTAAATAAAAGAAGCACAATTAATTCAAAAATAAATCACAATGTTGTCACACATACCATATAAAGTTGTTATGAAATTACAGTCACTTCTTAATTAATAATTCATAACTTATTCCGCTATTGTAAGCCTTTTTGCGTTGAGTATGTTGCTTTCTTTCAAAAACTCTAAAGCAGTGTTAATTAAGGTATTCATTTCCTCGCGTGGTACGCTGTCTAGAGGTGCTGGAAGTCGTTGTGATGTTTGATCTTATCGCTGTGCACAAAACGCGTTCCTGAGCGACCAAGCACGCAATTGTTCATTTCAATGACTTTTACCAGCCTCTCTTCGAATGGCGATAAAGTACTGTTTGGGGGGGCCAATCTTCTGTTTGGTTATCTTCTATACACTCTTGTTGTTTTTTTTTAATTTTGTGTTTTATCTCCTCCCTAACTAAACAGAGTTTATGTCTCTTTTATTAACACTGAATGTTAACACAATTTCGCTTATTAGAAGTCGATATTTTATTGCGATCTCAGCTAGCTGGAATAAAATGGCATTTTATTTCAATTATCTCACAACTGTGGCATTCACCAACCACCATACATGGTGGAAATGGAGAAAAGAGAGAAGGTTTATGTTATAATTAATATAACTGGCTAAGTTCTGATTTCAAATATTAAATAGGTATGTATATAAAAAGCGAAATCAACTGAGTGAATCAGAGTAAATGGGAAAAACTTACTTGGGAACAAAGACAAGCTTGCTTCTCACTTTATTTTAAAATTCGATCAGATTCGACGTTAAAACTACCATCGCAAACTATTTCAAGATTTAGACGTACATATGTAGCTGTGATGGAATTGTAGGCAAAATTGTACTTTTTCGATAAAATTAATTTGTAAAGGTAGAATAGAACATTACGGTGAAATTCAGCACAATCTAAAAAATTTGAATTAATCATTATTCTCTTTTGCATTTTTTGCCTTATTAAATTTAAAAATACACAACGACAATAATTGTCAACGACACAAAAATTATTCTAATAGTATTTGCTAACAACTCAGTTCCTGATTTAGAAAATATGATGATAAATTATTCTCAAAATAGTTTGTCAAGTTAAAGCTTAATATTGTTTCCATAACTTTAGAAAAAATTGTCACTAAAGATTGTAACGAAACCCCACAAGGGGATTCCGTTAACAGACATGAGAATAGAGGTCTGGTGCGGTATAGTAGCTGGCTAGAGCTCACTGTGCGGCGTGGGGTTTTCCAGACATATTCCCATGCTTGAATAACCGCATGAAGAATAAAGATGAGAAGGGAAAAGGGAAATTGAGACTATTTTTGCCAAGGCCTCAGCAGCTAAGAAAATCAAAAACCAGGAGTGGTCGTTCCGGAGTGACACTTTCAATTCTAGGTGATCCCCGCCGTAACTGCCACACAGACATCCCCTCATCGGTCCGCCAACCGGAATGCTGTCTCCCAGTCGCGACGGTTCCGGATTCCGATAAGGAATGGAAGGACGCCCGCATGACAGTCCCAGCGACGAGCCCCCGGAACGGAAACCGTCACTTCAGCGCGACTAACTCATGTGGCGTGCCGCCCTCCATCGTCGGAGGAACGACGGCACGCCCGGAAGAAATATGTAAAAGGCCGACCCTCAACACGGTCATGCCCCACATCATCCGTTCAAGTAAGAAAAATTTATTCACACGTGATTAAATTACGACACATGAGAGAATAAAATAAGTAACTAACACTATCACTTATTAATAACCGGTAAAAAAATAAAACACTAAATTAATGAAACCGCTAGACACATCGAACCAAAAAGAGCAAAAAAAACTGAAATAACATTTCGCGAAAATTTGAAAATTACAAGAAAATCGACGCGAAAAGTACTGCTCCGAATGGGGAAGGGGGGGTGCAAATCAAATCTGTGCACCACCACAAACCCAAAAGAAAAGGAAAATTTATATATATATGTTATCAAACTTTTAAACATCAAAAAGAAGAAATACAAAACCAAACTGTTACATATTTTAGGAGATATACTAAAGCAAAAATAAAAAACTCGTTTAACTAAAATTAAATAACAAAATTTTACTTAGTGTAAGTTAAAAGGGAAAAAAAATTAACAGTTTGGTCGTGTAAAACTAGAATACCTTATACGCCCCGTCCGGCCACACAGCTTTAGAAAACGAAGAGTACGAAAGCTAGAAGCGCCGTCGCAGGAACCCCTGAAAAAAAAACACAACTTGTTCATTGCCAATGCCTTTAGGAATTTATTTTTGTATTATTTAATTTTGTTTTATTTAACTTTACATAATTGTTTATCTGTACCCATATGTATGTATTGATAAATAAAAAACTTTATTCAAAATTATTTTATTAAAAAAACTTTATAACATTACTTATTATAATAATGACCTTGAATAATATCCCATCATGTGGGCTTATCGGTCTGTATTTTTCATCGTACCCATTAACAAAAAAAAACTGTTATAATTATAGATTTTCTTTCTTTTTCCAACTTATTCAAATTCAACTACCCACTTTTAAACTCTATACTTGACTCGACTTGTTAAAAATCAAAACTCGACTGACTTAATCAATTTTATATTTTTTTTCATCCAAACCAAAAAAAACTCTCAATTTCCAATTTGGTTTTGTTCCCCGCCACGTACACAAACACTTCTACCCCCCCCCCCCCTTTCAATAAACAACGCTAAAGAATCAACAATACATTAATAAAAGGAATATTCCAGACGAAAAATACAAAAAAGAAATTAAATAAGTTCGTAATACACGATCTATACACAGACATGAAAGTAATTCATACTGTACGCACAACTCGATATAACGAACATGGAGAATTAAAATTTTTTATTTATCTCTTTATAATGTGCATAGAAAACACAAAATATGTTCCTCAACAGAACGAGTGGAATAATACTTTTAACTTTAAAAACATAAAAAGAGCATAAATAACCCTTCAAAGAGCGAATTGTTATCATCGAGAATAATTTGGTTGTACTTTTCGATTTCCACAATTTCTGTTTAATATGGTAGAGACGGATGACGGTCGTAACAAGATACATGCCGATAGTTGGCTGGAACCCTTTTTATTTCCTTTTTTTGATACTGGATGAATATTTAAAATTTGCTATATAGATGGGAAAACCCCTCTTAACCTGAGAGCCTGCCGGGTGATTTTGCTAAAGAAGTATGGCATTTCTTCAGGACAATTGGGGAGATCATGATTGGGGATTAATGATTTCTATGAGCACCTTTCAGATGATTTCGGGGCCAAAAATAAATGTGAGTCATTGATGCCGACACTGTTAAGATATTAGGGGCAGGTTGGTCAGAATCCAGCAGATAAAAATTCTATGCAAATTGAGATGCTAAACAAAGCTTTCTTAAGAGCATTTGAATAAAGATTATTAATACTAAATTATTAATAAAATACTATAAACAAAATTGTTTTGAACCTGACCAACAAAAGCTCAAAAAGTTGAGCTTTTGTTGGTCACGTTCAAAACAACTTTGTTGTTTGTTTAACTTAACGTCTTACTGCTACCACTACTACTACTACTACTCAGTACTACTAGGACCTAGTACTACTAGTTAGTACTTTTATGTACAAAAAACTTTTAACAAAATTAAGTACAATTCAACTCAATTTAGTACAATATCATTTCAATTTTCGGAACAATTCAAAAAATTCAATAACTGAATCTACTTGGTCATCAGCATCGTGGACTTGGGCCGGAGAGGTTAAACGTCACAGCTTAATTAATCCACACACGAATCACTTTTTGCAATAATGCCCTTTTTTTATTAACCAACAAAAATATTGGAGGGGCTAATAATGTGATTTCTTGATTGGTTGAATGAGAGAGAAAACACTCTTTAGGTTTGCTTTTCCCCTCAATCAATCAACTGAAAATGTGTTAAAGGCCTCAACAATTTTTCGGCGGAGATCAGTTTTTTTTTGTTTTCATCTAACGAGTAGTTTTTGAGATACCTTTCATCGGGATAGCCAGTAACGAAATAATTTTGATCAGGTAAATATGATTTCAAAACAAGATACTAATACGGGGGCACCGACTGGTCGAGGGTAACAAGCAGGGGAACATATGGTGTTAACCACCATTCCCGCCTTTCTACTAACACTTCCCGCCAGTCTTAACTTATACTAACAATTATTAAGGACCAATGGTTAAAAACAACCACGGCTTGCGGACAGTATTAACACTCAAACCTTAGGGTAGCCATGCTAACCTAAGCCAAAAATACTGTTTTCACCTCGGTTTCTCATATCGAGTTACAATTGGTAATTTACGTTTTGGGTGCTTTGGCCACCATCCCAAAATCGTACTACATTTGAGCAAATGCGGCTTATGGTACCCTTTAACCCACAGCAATTTCCTCTACCTAAAGCAAGTAAGATAAAAATTTCAACGTAATAAGTGGGAGCGGACTTTCAGTCTAACACCACTTATTACAGTTTTTAAATAAATCATAAACGGCTTATTATTCTTTCAAATATATTTCATCACCTTCAAGTAATCCCCTTCGAATAGAATAAACTTAGGCCAACGTTTTTTCCAGTCTTCGAAACAGTTGTTGAAGTCGATTTCCGGAATGGCCTTTCTTCAATTCAGCTTGTATCTCTTCAATCGAGTAAAAACGATGTCTCAGAGCGGTTTTTTAAGTTTCGGGAATAGCCATAAGTTAGACGCTAAATATTCGCGTATAACCAAAGCAGTGTGAGACGGCTCTCGACAACACGTCTATCTAATTGTCAATCGACGATAGAGTACTACCAACTTAAGAAAAAAAGACTACTCGTTTGGATAAGTTCGCGCGATTTAAATGGAAAAGTCTTACTACTTTTTGATCAGAGTAGTAAAGGGTTATTTATTTTTGAAAATATTAAAACTCAACTGTTTCGTTTCTATTATAAGTTTTAAAAAGCGATTTGCAAAATTCTAGTTTTGAAGATTACGTCATCATTTTAAAGCAAATCATTCACTGCATAACAAACGTCACACGAAGCAGTCGAGGACAAGAAAGTCCGAAAAAGTGGGGTAATTTCTTCTAGATTATTATTAATTACCTAATCAGTGATTAATGCAAAAACTATATTTATTTAGATGAGTAATGACTTAATT
The DNA here is from genome assembly GCA_958295665.1 of Tipula vernalis. Lineage (NCBI taxonomy): Eukaryota > Metazoa > Arthropoda > Insecta > Diptera > Tipulidae > Tipula > Tipula vernalis. The sequence goes on along the minus strand of OY282560.1, from coordinate 146,402,957 downwards.
AGTGCTCAATGTCAGTCATTCCTAATGCATTAGGCTGATTATTGTTAGCTGTTTCATTGAGCGTAAACGGGACATCGATTAACATTTGCACTAAATACCAAGGCTAGAATTACCAACATTTTAAATACCATTGTCAGGCCTGAATGTCTGCTGAGTTGTCGTTTTATAGTTGGGCAATTGGGTGGACGTTTCATTGATTGTTTCTTCTGTTGCTCAAAAATATCGTGATTCTGTTATTAGATGCTAAATAGAATTATGAGGTTTTGTTTTTATTGTAGGATTTGTAGGATTATTGTATGTAGGGGAGTATCAATAGGTGTTTTGTATACATGTCGCGCGTCTGTTTTAATTTATTTGTGACGAGGAAGTACCATTCGGTTCATGAAAAATGATATTCAGTACCGTAACTAACTTTTCTTGGCCATATGCAAAATTTCATTTCTTATGGAAAGGTTGGATAGTCTTCTTGTCGTTACCGCTTACTCAAATCATTTGGTTTTGCTTTTTCTATATTTTTAGTGTGATATTAGGTGTTTTAATGGATTCCAATACTTGTCTACACCTACGTCAAAATTTACGTAAATCAATTTTGGTACACTCAATTTTGAGCAAGGGCTCATTCATAATAAAGTGTAATGATCAACATATACAAATAAAAAAAGAGTGACTCCAAGGTTACACCATAGCTACTCAACTCTTGTTCTTTGTCGCTTATGTAAGAAACATGGAATGTCCAACCCTGATATTTCTCGTGAATGGCAAAACCGGTGCCCAAGGTTCGACATTTTAGTATTTTATCCAAAAACCAATCTAATTAAAACGGTTGACAAAATAAATATTTTAAAGCAAAAATAAAAAATTACATTATTTTAAAGCCTTTTCAAACTTCTTCAGCCACCTGTCGAAATTTGAGCTAGTTGCACCATAAAATTAAATGTAATTCGACAGAACTATTTTTAATCTTTAAACTGTAATCATCTTCGTCGTATGTTGTATCTTGCCGGTTTGCAGAAAATAATCATTATTATTATTACAGGCCGGTGGTTCATACCTATACGATTATTATACATAAACACACATACAAAATAACTTTAATTTTTAATGCAAGCCTGGCATTATGACTCATGTAATACAAACAAGTTATTATTAAATTGTAAAGTATTGATTGCATTAAAATGAATTTTAACGCAGTATTTGCATTAAAAAAATATTTTTAATAAAACTAATTAACATTTTAATGCAACCTGCTCAAATTGAAAAATTATACCAACATAAAATTCGCTAAAATAAGCGGACTTAAATGTACATATGAATAATAAATTCATGCACGGGTTTTTGCTTTACTGGTATAAAATTCGCTAAATCAAACGGACTAAATGACAAATAAAATAATTGGGTTTTCTGAAGCTTTTCAGTTCTTAACTTATAATTTATTACCTTAGGCAACTATAAAGTGAAATATCCCGCCAATGAAAAAACGAACGTTTGGTTATTTAAATTAAACTGCTTTCTGAGATTTCGTCCCTCCAAGGCACCAAAAACAAGGACCAAATGACCAAACCCCAGAAAAACAGAGCTAAACTTACGCGACTTTTAATGCAACTTGCTTTAAAATTTAATATTTTAAAAATATTTTATTATACAGACTTTGATAAATTTTAATGCAGTTGACTGACGGTTCCTCTACAACTTGCTTAACATTCTAATGGAAGGTTGCAGTAAAATTTAATGTAATTGCTGAATTGCAAATTGTATTAAATCCTTTTTAATGCAAGCTTTGTATTATTTTGTAATGCAGCCTTGCACTGGACCTATGTGTAATGCAATTTAAATCACATAAGCAATATTTTTCAAGTATGGAAACAATACATACAATAATTATAACAGTTACATAGAAATATATCAGTATGCTCGAAAAAATCAAATACGATATTTTTGTAATTTTAAACCATTTGATTTAAACTTTTCACAACTCCCATAAATTGAGTGAAAATCTATATTTATCTCCATTATTATCCGTACACATAAAATTTAAAAACAAAAAGTAATAAATTAATTTAATTAATGAACAGTATAATATGAATGTTTTTGATTTTGACGAATTTTGATTTAAAAATCGATAAACAATTATCTGCATGGTTCATTAGATGTTAATTGAATGTTTTTTTTATTTCTTATAAACATAAAACACACAAACACAACATTTATAATGACAGTAACATTTAAATTAATTGGAAATTCTGTTTTGTGTGTTTGTTAGAGTCGTTTTGATTTTTTTTTTACTTGATAAATTAAACTAAATTTTCCTATAATTTATCGGTTTAAATCTATCTATACTTTTTTACATATACATACTTACATACATAATAATGCCAGTTTCATTTTCATTCGGGATTCTAATTTATTAGGTTTTCTTTATTTGTGTTAGATTGAAAATAAATTAAAGATGATATTAACGAAGGCAAAGCACCCACCCACATATAATAAATAAATACATTTTGGTGACTATATCACTCAATAAAACACAAAAATCAAAGTAGGCTTAGTTTTCTTCATTGCAGTAACTATGGGTACATCGATTATTGTAGTTTTTTACAATCAACTATACGAACCATTGCTTAATCGCAAAAATAAATCTACATAGCCATGATTTAAAAATCTGATTTCTGTTAAATTTTGTTTATTTTTTATTTGAGATATAGTCTACCTATAAACAACACGACAATCGATAATTGTCTCTTAACCAGTGGGGTAACTAAGTACCCGCAGCACCCGCAGCCGCGGGGGGCCCACGGCTATTGGGACCAAGGAGATTTATCAAGCGTTGGAATATTAGTTCAAAGTCAAGGTTAGATAGATGGTGTTCAGATTAAGCTAAATCTATCTAGGTCTACACCACCTTTTCAAATTTGCAAAACGAGTCATATCTAGGAAATTAAGAAAATGCGGTGGTCTAATTTTTAGAGAAAAAAGAAATTGTTCCTGTTGCTATTAAACCTCATTACTAACGTAAATTTAACTTACAACGTTACTAACAATGCGTCAAATTAACCAATATTTAAAAAGTTCAATGTTCCGCTACTGTTAATATATTCTACCGAAATTGTTTTTCCAAATTAAACGCTGGGTATAATTATATATAAAAAATTAATTATATTTAGTGTTTCATTTCAGTCTTTAGAAAATAAAAATATATATGACAAAATGTAAAAGATTTCATAAAAAAAAATATAAAGCCAAGTATAAGTAAATTTATTTCCAAATAAAGCATTAACTTCTTTATAGTCGGTGCGGTTGAAGCATATTTCACGTCCTTATATTTTAGTTGTTGTTTTTTTATAAATAAATTTTTGAAGATTGAAAGTAAAGAATAATTGGAAACTTTCTAGGGGTGTTTTAACAGAATTAGAAAACTCGGTAACTGCTCGTGTAGATTTTAATGCGATATTTGAATCAAGTTCTTGTTCTTTTTCAGAACCATGATTGCTAAACAATTCTAAGTCTTCCGTTTCACTTACATCTGACCCATCGACAGGGTCCTATTCTTCACTGTCTAACTCGGCTAAGATAGCGCGTAGCCGATTTTTCTGACCTTCATAATCATCCATTTAAAATTTTAAAATCTACAATTATCTGAATATTTTAACACTGTTACTTACGTGGGTCAAAATGATCCAGACACTTTCTAAAATAATTACCCACTTCCTTCGGAAATCAAAACCACATTAAAAACTATTTCGACATGGCAAGTAAAGATTGAGGTTAGATACCAACTAACATGAAGTTAATTACAATTCGTTTTCAATGTTTTTTTTTAATTTCCATCGCAATGGGTCAATTTAACCCAGATGTTAGTAACCGATAATTAAATGTTTTCTTAAGATAGACCTAACAATTTCTTCTCGGTCGTAATCTAACTCCGGCATAAAAATACAAATGCATTTAGATTCGAACAGATATTTAGAGTTAGAAGAAAATTTGCTAAACTCGTTTAAAATCAAAGCTATCGACATCAAAGGATAAAGATTTTAGTGTTTGCTTGGGTTCATTTATGTATTTGTAATATACATTTTGCACTCCAAGTTTACCACTTTAACAAATCAAATTAAGCATTTTTTTAGCGGAACAAATTCAACCTTTTACAGGAAAATTGTTGTATTTGATTGCAAAAGTTTGATTGTGATTGAGAACAGATTAAATTTCGTTTGCGTAAGGTTAATTTTATTTGAAGAAGGGAGCAATTACTCATCTGCTTTGCTACTAAGCATCTCGCGAAGTATCATTTTGATGTTCATAAAAATCAAGAAGAAATTGTTGAACCTTTAGAAAAATATCTAACCGCAACTGAAAACTATTTTTTGTTCCTTTCATTAGGTGTGCCCTTGTCCCTCAGTCAGTCTCTATAATAAATTAGCGGGTGTTTGACTTATAGTTTCTCATTAACGGTAAATAAAAATAAACCCGGCAAAAATCGATTCATATTGAAAATCTATTTTAAATAAATATAGGGAAAATGCAAATTCCAAACTAATTTTGAAATTAGTGAATGTATTTTGCCGGTTGTTTTCTAAACGAAGATTATTCGAGATTTTCGAAATTATTCGAGTATGTTTGAGATAAATTATCGAGTATATTTAATAGCTCGATGTTACTCAAGAATCTTATAGCCTATTCGAAGAAAATGATTATTCGATATTTAATGGATTATCCGATACTATTTGAGGGTTTCATTCTTATTGGATATCGTTTTGTTGAGCTTAGCCCTACGTTGCTTAGTAGGATTTTGCTTAGTAGTATAAGTAATATTAAGTTATATGTATTTCATTGGTTTTCTAAATTTTTACAGCCTTTCTGAAATTATTCATTAATATCCGGATTTTTCGTTATTATTGAAATTGGTCGAGATCAATCGAGATTCACATTATTCACGTAATTGAGATTATTCCGCGGTATATTCTAGATTTCTTAAGTTTTTCGACATTTATAGGATTATTCGAGATTATGTTAAAGATTTTCAAATTTATTCGAATTTTGAATGGCAATATTATACGCTTAGCTTTGAGAACTTAATAAGTAATGTTTAGTAAATTTTTCGAGATTATGCCAAAATCTATTTTACATGGCAGTGATTAGCCCGTGTAGGATTCCGCATACTTACGGATAATTTGATATTTTAGAACTTTCAATGATATTCAAGATATGCATTTAGAAAACTCGACATTTTTAAGATTATTTCGAAGTTATTAGAAGTTAATTTGTGAAGCTTCGTCGATATATAGTATTTAGAAAACGTCATAACACTGAGTTGCAAGATGTTTCGTTTTCTTTGAGTTTGTTCTGTTTTGTCTACTCTCGAAATCAGTTACTTAAAGAATGCGAGGCTTGATAATAGGAAAAAATAAGTTTTAACTAAAAGCTTTACGAGTTCATAGGTAGGTACAACAAATATTTTTAGTGGCCCATTGTGGTACGATATTCGAATATACGAGTAGTACATAAAAAGCTAAGAGAATGTGACTTTAAGATAACAATTTAGTAAACCGTAAAATTATAATTTTTTACCATGCCTACATAATTAATTACATTTGAATAATATTGAGTTACATACGTGCATAGACATACATATGTATATAATTATGATTAAAATTATTTCTATACGATTTATAATTTTCCTTAATTCTATTTTCTTCTCCTATTGTTAAAAATTTGCATAAAATAATTTTTTAGACTATCGTAAAAGCTCACCCTCGCAGCTATGTACATACATATTTACTAAACGACAAATACCTTTCCTTATATTAGATTATAAACGTACTATTATTAGAGCTCTATTGTTTAGTGTTTCTTTAATACAATATATTTTTATATATTAAGGCGTTCACAAAATGTCTTGCTTTGTCATTTAAGAATATTTGGAACAACTATCGTACGAATTCGTAAACAAACAGATACAATTTATATAATTTAGTTATTATTTGAATAAAAGATTCATGTATGTTTTACAATGAACAAAATTCTGTTTAGATGATGTATAAAATGTGTGTAGTTTTAGTCACAATCGGGCATGATACATCATTTTGTAAAATTAAGATCAAACCCCTAAACCGTTCGAGCTCATTTGTATGGTTCCAATTATCACCTAGTATTTCGGATAGCGAGAAATCAGTATATCCAAAATCAGCTTGAATTTAATTATGAAACACTGAGTGAAACAATCGCCTTAAGAACCGCATCATCATGATCAAATTGTGGGGAAACAGACTGATATTTAAACACAGCTGATAAACGATATGCGGCTCCGATTAAATAACGAGCCTCCTAAAACAACAACAGTAATAATATCGGCAAATACACTATGCACAATACACCGGTAATAACAATATACAACAACCCGAGGTATCAAGAACCAAATGAGGGTGCAAAGAGTGACCAAAAACCTCAGCCGCAATCATACATTAGCGGCGAGAAAATTCCAAGCGCCAAAAATGGAACAAAACAAGGACAAAAGGTTTCATTCCATGGAGATTATGAGCAGTGGACACTTTCAACGATATCTTAACAGAGCTCATATACCATAATAACTAGCTGTCCGATACGGTAAATACATTGTATCTAAAATCACACATACAAAAAGTGTCAGCACATTTAATCAGTCATCTAGTAACAACGGGTGACAAACATTAGATAGATTGGGAAATATTACAAGCCAGAAACAATAAATCTAGACCTCTGGCAATCAACTAATTCAATTCTATCTTGCCATTATTGGCCGTACGCACAATCGGCTGGAGAAATTCGAGCTCTGCACGATACACCAAATGAAATGCCCCACAACCTCAACCATCTTAACATAAACTCTCCTTTTGAAGCATTCATAGTATTCATCTTAAGCAGAAAACTAGATCAAACTTCCAGTAGGCCAAATGAAGAATCATTAACAAACCATAGGGAAATTTCTCAAATGAAGGAATTCATTAACTACATGGTCTATCTGAAGAATTAAACCGAACTATTATAACGTGCTTTTACCCAAAACCTTGGCACAAGGAAAAGTAAGGTGCTAAGTTTAAGCCAAAAAATGAAAAACAACCAAATTTAAAAACGACGATGTGTGGGTTTCTAACGAAAATTAAATCGTCATTGGTCGCATTCAGCACCGCCATCTGTTGGCAATATGTTGAGTAAAGTCAATGCTGATAGTTTAAATTTTATTTTTTCCGTCGGTAGATTAATCATCAATCTAAAAATTACCATTATTTGAATTTTAATATTACATACAAAATGAGGTATTGAATAAAAACTTGTCTTGACCCGAATCCCGCGAATTTCCGGGAATGAGAAAATCACAATTCCGTTTCGCTGGAATGTAAAAGGTCCGGGAACGCGCAAGTCCTACTCAGTATATATTCGTTTAAGAAATGTACATTTGGCAACCATCAACAATCAGTATCTGGTGAAGGGTTGTCAATGCTGCGATAAGTTGAAGGAGTGTAAGTTATTCAGGAAGATGTCAACGTTGGATAGAAAAAAAATTAGTGAGCGAGACAACTGTCTGTGTTCGCTGTATAAAGAAGCATTCTAGCACTGGAGTTACTCATATGTGAAGTAGGCTACCACATCCTGCTACATGAAAACACCTCATTATCTACCACTAAGGGTAAACACCTCATTATTATCTACCACTCATTATCTACCACAGTTACCAGAAAAGATAAGAACCAAATAGCTAAAGAAACAGGACGAACTAAGCAAAATTTGGAATATAAAGATACCGAGATGGGTGAACATAAGAACAAGAGGAGAAAAGGAACTATACGGACTTAATGATACTTCAGAATACGCGTACGCTGCAGAAATATGTTGCTGGAAAATAAATGACTCCGGCACGGTAACAACCCAACTACTAATGTTCAAAACACGGGTTACTCCAATCGAAACGAAATTGTCGATTCCCCGCCTTAAACTAAATGTAGCATTAGCAATGTTACGTATGTTCTAATCTCCTGAAGTTTTAAGGTATTTTGTATATGTGTACAAAATACCTTAAAACTTTAGGATATTGAAACCGATGCATGGTCCAATTCAACTGTCACTCTCTGCTAGATCAAGGGCGACCCAAGCCGGTTCAAAACGTTGAAAATGTGAAAAACGTTGGCAACACGTGAAATTTCAAGCAAACCCAATGGACATTGCGTTACGCGGCATAACACCTAGGGAACTCATCAACAATAAACTATGATGACACCGGACCACAGGGCCTGGTAAAAATGACATCGCAATGGGAGACAGCTCAGCCCAGAAGTGTAGAAGATAGAAAACCAGATTTATCACCGCAGTTGCAACCGGAACTGGAAGAAAGTAGTGTTAGTGACCTTAATAAAGGAAACTCACTGGCACTTAGAATTATTCAGCAAAGTCTCCACGTACAACAAAATCAAGCGCATAGTCGCATATTTTTTGAGATTTATGAACAACAGCAGGCACAGAAATATCAACCAGGAGTCACCAACAGAGCTAGAACTGCAGCGTCCGGAAGTATTAAATTTGAAGTTAAACTAGCAGCAAGATTTCGGCCAGGAAATTGCATGCATAAAAAAATCTAGGAAGCGAGACAAGGACAGTAATCAGTTAATCCAGTGTATATAATCACAAACGGCTGTTTAACGCAATGGGATGCTTGCAAAACTCAAACCTTGCTCAAAATCAACATAATCGCACAAAGGATCATCGAGAAGGCCCACAACAACACATTACATGATGGCACACAGGTAAAGCTAGCACCTCTGAGAAACAAATATTGGATCCTTGATGGTAGGCGCGCCGTGAAGCAAGTGATTCAAAAATATTTAACATGTTTTCGCGACAAGTAAAACCATATTGGAACAATTGTTGGGCAGGTCGTGGCCATGGCAGCAGTACCAGCAAACTGGCACCTTATACCTTATTACCATTACCTCACACTCCTCCCCCCACTTCGGAGTCTTATGGGAAGCCGGAATACAATCAACAACTCTCATATGTGAAGAACTATACACCATCGTCACTCAAATCGAGGCAATGCTCAACTCTCGACCTTTAACTCTGCTTACCAACGACGCGGCGGATTTAACGGCATTGACACCAGGCCAATTTCTAATGGAGGACTCTGTCAAGACACTACCAATCGGGGACATCGATGAGTTGGGACTAAGAAGAAGATGGCACCTAGCGGGAAAAGTAGTACAAAATTCGTGAAAGCGGTAGGCATCAGAATACATGCATCAACTACATCAAATGAGCCAGTGGAAAGCCGTTGAACCCAATTTAATGACAAATGGTCTAGTTCTATTGAGAGACGAGCAAATACCATCTATATGCGATGGAAGAACATCTAGTAGAGCAGCCACACTCAAATGTAAGGATGCAATATACAAGCGGCAATAAGAAAATTGAACACAAAAATACCGATGCAACCAACTCGACTGGCGACAGATGTAACACCCAAGGATGACACGCCGAGGTCCAGTCAGAACCAAAATGCCACACTTAGACAACAACCAGCCAAAACCAAAGGAAAAATGAACCCTCAAGGAATAGCAATGCTATCTCGCAGTAGCTTACGATGTTCATCAAGGCATCGTTCACTCAACTATGCTTGCACAACTCAGTTAAACAACGAGCTAGAATTGATTCGAATTCGTTCACATTTACCAAAGCATGAAAACACGAACCAGAATAACAAAGCGGAGTACCACTTTGGTTCACGTGTGATTAGAGACTCTTACCAGTAAAATCCATCCCAGCCGACTATTTGGCCGTAGATGATCGACGGAAGCATTTTGCAATAAACAAGGGAAGATGTGAGCAGGTGCCAAGTTTTCCAACAAACATATCTCTTGTGGAAAACTTCACCAATTGTCAATACAACAGTAAATGAGGGGAAATGCAAATTAGCCCTTTTACAGCGGAGGAAGGAAAAAAGGAAAATAACAAAGTCTGTAGCAACAGAGGCTTAAATGAAACCAACCACTGGATCAATTTTCGCACCCCAAATGTTATTCCGAACGAAATCATAGTTGACGTTATTCATCCGCCCAGGTTTCATAGATCCTGTCCCTAATTCTATTTGTGTTCGAAGATTCTTAGGCATGGCGGGAGGGTAACTTTGGTTCATCCCAGACTTTGCTACCCTTACTGAACCAATATTCAATATTTTACATATTACCAATATTCAATATTTTACATATTGGGGCGAGGCGGTTAATTCGGCATTTTTAGGGGTACTAACAAAACGATAAGGATCCGACGAACCCGTTATTTCATTTTTCTCTCAAAAATCACGATTCAACAACAGAATTCATCAAATCACAGAAAAGGAGTGACAAAATTTGCCACAATCATACATCCTTAATCTGGCTAAATTATATATGGGATCCTAGTAGATTAGGTAGGTGGTCCCGTAAGTTTCAACAATAAAAATTTGAGCTTAAGCCTAGACAAGGCAAATTTCACATTGTACCGAATGCACTATCAAGTAGTAAGACAGTTGAAGTGATATTAAAATGATTTACAGTTGGGACTGGAAAACCTGCCAGATAATTATCCGTCCTTTAGAATGAGAACATTCACAAAAACTATTAAAACGATCTGGTAAAACTGGTTGTATGATTGAAAGGTTGAGTTAAGGTTCAAGAAGCACGTCATGACAGTGGCATCTTTGATTATCTTGGCTTTAAAAAGATAATAGCCCCAATTAAAGATAAATACTACTGGTCGAAATTGGCAATAACGGTTAAAGATTACATGCAGAAATGCGAAGTATACGCAGAGCATCCCCTAAAGGAGTGGCAAAAAGATCCCCTATAGGAAAGGCATAATCCAAAAATGTCTAAAACAGTTAAAATCTTAGAGCAAAATATATTTTTATAATTTGGTAGTCCGACCGTTTCAGACAACGGATCACAGTTCATTTCACATAAATTTGAGTCCATGTTAAAAGAAAAGGTTTGGTTAAAACTGCACTACTGAAAATTCGGTCGTCTAGCTTTCTTTACTTTAATGATATTTCAAAATCTCTTGTGCTCCCGCCTTTACTTGAGTAATGTTAACAAGCGCACAAAATCTTCGGGGTTATTAAGTACTGTAGGAGTTACGCCAAATCTACCAAAAAACTTGCCTTTATTAAAGTTTTCCTATACCAGTGGCTCGTTACTGCAACTAAAAAGTGTTGCTTGGGTACTGGCCCTACCATTATGTGTTTGATACGAATAGAAAAAAAAATCATATTCTCTATTTCCAATAGTAAAGGGGGCTACATTATTATTCATCTCTCATTTTGCAAATCATAATATTAGTCTGGCCATATTGATTTATAACCACTCCATATCGCTTCGTTTCTACATGAGCACTTGAATTTGAATATTTTTTTTTTCTTTTCACCTTTACGTATGGAATACAAAATAAAAATAATAAAGCGAAAAACTTTTTATTAAAGGTGGAATGTAATTGAAAATTATCACCCAGTCCCGGCTTTGTATAATAGGTATTCCCAGTACACTATTAATGATGAAGATCATGACCATAATTTACTTTTTTTTTATTCATTCTATTTCTTTGTTTTAAAGGTGCTTTTAAATATACATACATACATACCATACATACGTTGAGGAAGAAGAAAAAGTTTCTCCATTTTCATTGATTTTTTTTTTTACTTTTCTTTTTTGTTTTCCGCTTTGATAAGAAAGATAATATAGAATGTGATTTAAATAATAAAGTATGTGGAATAAATGAGTTTATAAAAATGTTTATGTATATGTGTAGTGGGTTCAAGTTATTGAAAGTTACATTATATTTTGGTACTCGAGTTTTTCCAAGTTCATTTTTCCTCCATCTACTAAACATTCGAGTATAAACATATATTTAGGTGTGTAATTCCTTCCGCATCCAATTTTCACTTCATTTCGTTACAAAAATATTCATTTTTTTTTTCTCTTATACAATATATTGTACAGCTACGTGTATGAAGGATAAATGAAAAACTTATTTGAAGGACTAAATGGGAAACTCATCAGTGTTTAAATAGGACCGGTATGGGCAAATTTGATTCAAACAAGGGTAGGGAATTTACAATTTTTTATTATTTATTGCCAGTTATTGAAGTAGGTTAAGAATGGTATAAAATATTTGTATCTAAGAAAGGGACGACACTCACATTTTCATTTAAAATCAGTATAATAATTTACTAGATATTCCTACCAGTTTTCAATGGATGCTCATGTAACGCATTTTGCCCAGTCTTGATATACAGAGTATAGGTGAAGGTGTAGATTGACTTTTTGGTTGTGTGTGACAAAAAAAAAAAAAAACTGAAAAAACAGACTGAATCAAGAAACAATGTATAGAGGAGCTTTAGTATTAAATGTTAATTTCTCTTGATGAATTTTGATTGCTATTTAAAAGCTAAGTGGAAATAAACAAAATTTTTCTTCTATAAATATATATTTTTCCATCGAAATGAAGCACAAAATAAAATAAAGAAGCAACGATGATGGAATTTTCACATCCATTGTGAATGTTTTCTGTTAAAATGTGTTTTTCTTTTTCCAAAAGTGGGGAGTTTAGTGGAATGTCATCTTTTATGTAAATATTATTATTATTATTTGTGGTGTTACCATTAAAGTTCATCTCAATTATCCGGAAGCGAAATTCTGTGTTTTTTTTATTTTTAACTCCAACCACCATTTTATGTACATTCATACATAGTTTAAAATTTAATTGCCATCTTATATCGCAATTTTATCTCTTTGCTTTACAACTGAAACTTAAGCACGTACGATTATTCTTATCATGAATTGCAAGCAGTTTGAACATTTTTTTTTTTTTTATCTTTTGGATGAGCAAGAACTAAACGAGGCAAATTGGATGGTTGCGGGATAAATAGAAGAATGTTAAACAATTTTCAGATTATACACATTCTCTATAATTAGTTGTTTCATGGTTGGTACATAAATATATTTACCGTTAGTCCAAATTTTAATCGATATCAACATAACGTTTAATCATTCGTACTAAATACAATTTCAACCGATGAAGACAACTCCCAAGTGGCAGATTATTTTTTTTGTTTTTGGTTCGGATTTTTAATGGCCACATGGTTTGTTAAATTTATGACTACTTTTGATCTTTTTTTGGATATACTATACACATGTATGTTTCGTTTAATTTTAACGATGATGTAAAAACTCCCCAAAAAACTGTTGATTGGTTTCATATGATGATTATTGATTAGTAATGCTTCCGGTAAATATTCACTTATGAACGCATCACAAAACCAAATAGGATAGACAAATACAAAAAAAAAATTCCAAACCCCTAAAGATATTTAATCAGTAAATCAAACAAATCAAATTAACTGTAAGTCATTTTCATTACAGTTATGTGTGTCTACGTCTGTCAGTATATACATAGATAACAGATTCGTACAGAATATGTGGAAAATGTTTTAACCAAATATTTACGTAAGGGATTTCCCCAATGTATCTTGAAAAATATTTACTTTGGTTTTTTTTCGGTATGTTTCGGATACCATAAAAAAGTAACAAGAAAAGAAAAACAATTGGGTGAACAAAAAAAAATACTCAAGAATAAATAAGAATAGAAAATTGGAAAATCCTGTTATAAATGAGTAAGGGAAAACTTCTGTTAAGTTAAAATGTAAATAATAGAATGGATCAAGAAAAGTTTTTCTTTTAATTATTATAATCACACAGAAAGAAGGTGTGGATTGTGTTATTTCGAGTAGATTATATAGATATCCGACAATCAAGGTTTTAAAATTTAATGAGGTGGCCAGTACCCTTATGCTTGAAGATTTTATAATGCTTGACCTGATTATACATACATTTTTTATTTACATACCTCATTTGGGAATAGAGTGAACATAATGAATAAGGTCATAATAAATTTTATAGGTCTATTAAATTAAAATGTTACTCAAAATTTTCAGTAAGCAAAACCGCATTCCTTCTTCGAAAATTCTGTTTTCTCCTATTCTGGCTGTTTTCTCCTATGTATACCCCTATTCCCTTAGGCGTGTCACTTGTCACTTGTATCGACAACCAAATTTTGGTATTTATTGGTGACAAACATTGTTATACATCGAATTCTCTTAGACATTTAAAAAGTTGTTCTTCACGTGAAACGACATTTTTTTCACCTCAAATTTTAAAGTGATGAGAGTGAGATCAAAATGGAGAAAGGGAAAACTTAAGTTTTTGATTTTTTAGATGCATTTTATTAAAAATAAAAAAATTTCATATTTATAATTGTAAAAATTTTTGTGTTTTTAGAGTTAAAAATATAAGGGGCTGAAACATTATAAGGTGATCAGAACTTCAGTGTTGATTAATTCAATTCGCAAATCAATCCCGAAATGAACCTCTTAAGTCAATCTTCAGCTTAACCTCCAACTCAATTTACAACTCAACCTCTACCTCAATCGCAACACAATCCTAAACGCAATCACCAAATTAACGGTAAGCCCAACCATCAATTAAATCAACAAATCAACTCTTAATTCATTTTCAAATTAACCCTTAACCTAACTCCAAATCAATCCTTAAATAATTCCCTAACCGAACATTTCACACCCCAATGCAAGTTAACCAAATCCTAATTTTATGTCAACTCAACTTAGTTCGACCCAAATGTGAACCCTCTGCTCGACTCTACACTTATTTTCCAAACCAATCCCAAAATTAATTCGATTCGAAATCTACATGCGTGTATGAATTCCCACTAAACCTTAAACTCGACCTCAAATTAATCCCTACTCACCATCATACTGCCATACATACCGTCGTACCATCACCTTAAACAATCATTCCATCATACCATTATTCCATTATACCATCATACCATCATGACACTATACCATTAAACCATCATACAATCGTACCATTGTACCATAGTGACGTCGAAGTATCCCACCATCCCACCATGATGTATATCTAACCATCAATCCACTACACCTTCATACCATCATATCATCATAAAATCGTACCATCGTACCATCAAATAATCATCTAGTCATACCAACATACCATCATACCACTATATCATCGTACTAGCATACCATCCCTATAATCATACCATCGTACCATCATACCATGATATCATGTCAGGCTATGATATCATCATACCATCATAATATTATGCCGTCATACCATCTCACCATCATACCATCACACCATCATTCTAGAATAAATACCGTCATACCATCGTGCGTCATATCATCACACCATCATAGGATAATATTAATCCATCATACCACTATATCATCATGTGCGATGGAAATGGGACTCTAAAATGATCTTTGGCTAAAGTTCTATAATATGGTAAATAAGAATATAACTTAGCTATTAACCGATTATGATAAATTTTGACGTTTCTAACGAATAGAAGGAAATGTGACCCAAAAATTATTTTTAGGCGAGGTTCTGAGATATATTTCGATATGGCTTCAATAATGTTGTCTATTTAGATTTCTGTGAACCATGCAGCTGTTGAGGTTTCTTTAAGACAGCTTAAACATCCTATTTCAATTGCTAAACGATCAAGATTATCTCCGTAATAATATTCAAGTTCCATTAGAAGCTTTTCTTGCCAATACTTCACCTTAAACTTTGGGTTATGTATTCTGAGTATTTGCTGTCAGAGTGGTAAGTTTGGCCTTTTTTAGAAAAATATAGTCTGAAGCGGACACGCGCCTCAGTATTGAAACTAATAACGGTAGTGCAGAGTTTCAGAATTATAAATATTATTTTAAATCTTCATTCCCAATCTCCCTAGAGTCAAATAATTGCAACCTAACTGCGTTGAAAGCAGTACAACTGCACACGAAGTAAATTCAGGCATCATCGTCTTCAAGGCAATCCTCGCATAGAGCATCATGAGTTAGTCCCATGCGCTGAAGATGTACTTTAAAATGGCCGTGACCAGTAAGAGTCGCAATCAAGATTCTCAACTGGTTCTTGTTGAGAAATAAAGCAAACCTAGTGGCCCCCAGGTCCACTAATAAATTTCGCAATGCGACAGCTACCAATAGCAAGCCATTGCTGTTTTAATTCACTAATAGTGCAATTTTTGATCGCCTTCTTAACAAAATTAAATGGTAAGGAAGCAACTGGTTCGGGAGAATCATCAATATTAATGCCCTCAATGCCACAATGGGCAGGAACCCACATGATCATCACTCTATTAGTTGAACAGAGGAGATGTATAAAGAATTTATAGTCCTTAAAAAATGTTGACACAGTCAATGGATTGTTCAGCGAATTCTGTAACAGCGAGATTAAATGCCTCAATTACACAGAGCGTAAGAGCAATTGCTTACGCTTGACAAACTGTGCAGTACCAGGCAGTCTGAAAAATTCAGACCAAACTTAGAGCAGTACACTCCATAATCAGAACTATGATACAAATGATGCGTAATCATTTAAAATTGTTCTATGGCCCACGACTGAAACAAGAATGTTCCACATGGCTATGCTCTTTAGCCTTAACGCAGTAGAACAAGCTGAGCAAAGAATGAAAGAATGTAGCTGTTGAAAGAATAGATTTGATTCCATGACAAGAAGGAGAGTTGATGCCATAGCTCCTGTAATGGCCCTACAGGCAATAATTTGTAGACCATTAAGCTTAATAATTGTAGCCTTTAATTAAACCACAGTCCACCAAACCTAGGAAGCATAAGATAACATTGGTAGATCCAGCGATTCATAGATGAAACACAGCATTTTGGGAGTTAAACCCCAGGTTTTCCCAAAGGCTCGCCGACACTGCCAAAAGATGGCAGTCGATTTTTGAAGTGTATACTCAAGGTGAAAATTTCAGGCAAGTTTCCTTTCCAAGAAGATACCTAAATGCTCAACGTGGTCGGATCTGTTAGTCGGCCTCCCGAAAAGAACGGGCATAGTTAGACAAAATATAAATATAAGCAAATCAGTTTTAGAAGGATTGACGTGTAAATCCTTTCAACTGCACCACGACTCCACAATACATAAGTCATTCTGCGTTAAGTCGGACAACACATTCAGGTTCTTTCCAGTGACAGTAACAACAAGATCGTCAGCTTTGAGCAACAAGGCCTGGCTGCTGGAGTTTCACAAGTAGATCGTCAATCACCAAAAGCCATTGCAGGGGTGAGAGCACATCTCGATGAGGACAACCTTCAGCAACTTTGACCGAGAATGAAGCCTTATCCAAATCAACCTCAACAATGCGAGATTTGAGCATAGAATCAATCCATCTTACAATGGTGGGATCAATACCGAAATTGGAGCAGGCGCTAGTAATCGACGAAAACGATGTACTATCAAAGGTTCCCGCAATGTCCAGGAAAGTACCCACAAGGAACTCTTTATTATTGAGGGATCTTTCGATCCTAGTGACAAGTTCTTGTAAAGCCGTTTCACAGGACTTACCTACTCTATAAATATGTTGCATGTTACTGAGTGTAGAATAGTGGAGGGATCAGTGTAATCTGATTTGCCAGCCTTCGGTAAAAAAAAACAACGTTGCTCTTGCACCAAACATGAGGAACAATCCTAAAAGCAACGCACGCTCTGAAAAGTTGGAGCAGGTGGTGCTTAATAATAGGAAAACCATGCTGTAATTCAGCAGGAAAAATTCTATCAGGACCACTTAATTTGTACGGTTTAAAGGAGAAATTACTCATTTTCTCCGACGTTACAGATCCGCTAATTGCCAGTCGGGAGCTTTATTGCAATTCTTATTGGTTAGAAAGTAAGCAGAACCAAAGTTAACGATGGTACACTTCGGAAAAAGGACCGAAAGAAGCAACTCGTAGGCTTCTTTTTTCCGATAGACGAAGAGCATCAAGTCTACAGGTATCATTTTTAGTCAACGCTTTTTGTATACTCCTTTTGAGCTATTAGGAAACAAGTTTCCTAGTATGTTTCCTTTGTTATTGTTAGCAGCTTAAATCTTTAAACTCAATATCCTTAACCGAGCGAATATCCGTAGAAGGATGAATTAAGGAAATAAGTTCGAAGGTTATGGTTTAAGAGGTGGTCTTTTAATGTTGATGTTAAAAGAGATGCACCTGTGGTCAGAAATGAGAATATCATTTGTCATCCTCCAATTTAAAATTAAGTCAACAATATTCAACGAACATAGAATTATATCAATAACTTCCCACCGCGTAGAACTGACAAAAGTTATTAGTTTTAGTGCTACCGCAAAGAATATGATGCGGAGGAATTAGGTAGGGGAATATTTGTATGCATACTCCACTTTAAGAGTTCAGTAAGTTCCTCCAAAAAGGGAGGATGGGAAGAATGAAATGGAAGATAAACTGGGGGAACAATCAGTTCAGTAGAAGCGTTACCGTAGAAATATAAATGCAGCTCTGGTTTTATTGACATAATTCTTTGAAAAATTCTACCATTAGGAATGTTTAGTCCACAAACAGAACCATCAAGAAGATAAGATTCCTGACTAAAACATAAATCTGCAATCGGACGACTTTCCAACCCTTGATCGAGATATTGGGATTCATCATACCAATGCTGGTAACCAGAACGCTGGGATCCTTTGGTGGAGCAGCCTAATAAAATAGGCTTCGGAGGATCATCAATCGAAAGTCGATAACCACTCCAGATATCCTTAATGCTGGAAACCTCATCGCAAAACCATTCCTAGGCCTCCTCATTACTGCTTTTAGAGATGAATACACCGTCTGATAAATAGCATCCAAGCATGAGTGGTATAAATCCAGAAGATTTCGCTGAACTTAGAATTCGCCGGCTCAACTCCATCCGGAAAATTCCCAGCTTTCCCTCGTCCAGTATGATATCCGGATTTTTATACAAAAAATTTTCACTAAGGATCCAGCGACGGCCTATGCATATGTACGAACCTTTTTTGCGGCCAGCTTCGGTGTTGCACCAGAGGCACGACGGGCCCGCTTAAGAGTGTTAGAGGGGCAGTTACTAGGAGCCTCAGTAATAGTGCCGAGCGAAAGGTCAGACACTTTCCTCCTCATATCATACCAAAAGTAAATCAGACAATTCACTCAAGACACTATCAAGGTCATGGTCTCATATTTTGACGTCGGACTCGGAGACTGACCCCATCGAGTCCATAGATATCTAGAATCTAGAATGAGATGAGATGAGATGAGACCGAAAAAACAAAACATTAAATAGGAAAAACATAAGATCTAAGTGAAGAGAGGAAAAAATAAAATTTAACAAATAGCCGACGCATACACCGGCCTGTACAGTACTGAAAACGGCTTAAGGGGGAAAAATACAAAATAATAAAATAAACTAATTAGATAAAAACGGGTAAAATTACTAGCGGAAATGAAGAACTATACGAAAATGCTAAACTAAAAACAGAAAATATACATGCGTAAAAGAAAAAATTAAAATTAAAAATAATGAAAATAAAATAAACGAAACGGCAAACTTATCTGTGGCTCCACTCGTTAATGGTGGCCTTCCAAGAAAAAAAAAATGATTACTGGTATAGCGATAAGAACAGTACCGGTTTCATTAAGAAATGAGTAGCTGATACACTAGGCACATACAACCGCACGAACAGAAAAATAATAAAGATAAAGCATTAAAACTAGAAATGCAAAAAACCGAAACTTAAGTGAAAACCGTTAAGCAAAACAAAAAAAAAATAATATTAACGCTAATTAAATCACAAAAACTGCAAATATGTCTTGAAACTAAAACAGAGCTGAATTAAAAATTCATAGATTCGCTATGAAAATACAATTTATCACCACACTTTAACACAGTATGAATAATAAACGATGTTATCCCGTTGAAAGCCACAAAGAGAATGAAACGAGTTCAAGCATACTTGGCCATATTCTAGAACATCATCTAAAAATCATTTTAGAATCTCATTTCCAAAGCGGATGTCAAATTTGACTAAAATCCGTTAAGAAATAGATAAGTTACATCCTTATTGGCCATTCATATAATTTGGTAGAGCTTCAATTTGAAATGTAAAAGGTTCAATTTGAGGTTCGAGATATTAGCAGTAACCTTTCTTAAGTCTTAAACTGTTGTAAATTGAATTAACGTTTATGCTTATGTCGCGTTGTAGTATTGTACACATGACTGTGTATACGAACGCACCCTGTATGTGCTATATATAGCATTATATATAGTCGCTATTTTATATTAAATAAAACACTCTCTTTTGTACTGTATTAACTTGAACCAACTGCGTTTTTATTTTCTCTGCACACAAAGCCTAATTTCTACAGGTTATGGGCCCAGAAATAGTAATAAAAAAAATTTAAAAAAAACAAAAAAAAAATTATAAAACCATGGCGTTAAGTTCTTTGCCGCTTATAGAAAAGTTGAAGGGACGCGAAAATTACGATTCTTGGAAGTTTGCTGTACAATGTTATTTGAAGCATGAGGATTTATGGGATTGCGTGACAGGTAAAGGAAACTGTAGTGTCTCACTCATGCAATCAATTAATTCCATTCGTTTATCCCTACAATTATTCGAAATGCAACTCATTTCGATTATAAAATATAATTGTAGTTGAACAGCCTTTTTCAGTAGTAGTGACAACTATAGAGTGGATTTTCAACTTACTCTATGGTTATGGTTAGAATCCGTACTTAATATCCCACATATATTAGTACCGATAAATCACTACCTACCTTGTACTAAATATTTCGGACACCTTAGTACAACACTAAACAGTTGCATCACCATCTATTGTCGTTTTCTGAAACCAATCCGCAAATTATATTTTTAGCTGATTCGAATTTTTATTTTCAGTGCGTTCTTTTTATGTAAACAGAGGAATTCAGCTCGGATTGTTTTTCTTTGGTTCATCGTTTTCTATATAAAATATAAAATATACACTCACTGGATAGCGTTCATTTTGACAACTCGTCAACATTTGGTGAACAAGAAATAAATTTAATTAATCATTTTTTTGGTGAACAGGAAACAAGGTTTAATTAAAGTGGTGGTAGCAATTAAGCTAATTGATTATTTTATTTAATAAAAATTTTTGTGAATTTAATTTTAATAAACAAATAAAAATATTAAAAACAAATAAATCCAGTGTTTTATAAAACGATGAAAAAAGGGATACGAAAGCGCGATCCAAAATAGTTTTACTACTGGATCCGATGAATTATGTGCACGTGCAAGCAATAAAAACTCAAAAGAGGCGTGGGCCAACTTGAAAAAGGCATTTGAGAATACTGGTTTAATCAGGCGTGTTGGTTTGTTGCGTGTTTTGATAACTACAACGCTTGCAAAGTGCAGTTCAGTGGAAGAATATGTGAACGCTGCGCATAAATTGGAGTGAAAAATCATCAAACTTCGAAAAACCAGAAGCATAGTGATAAGAAAGGACCGAAGTGCTACAATTGCAGTAAATACGGCCATATAAAACGGGATTGTAAACAGGACAAGTCAACGAAAACCGGGAAAACAATGTTTACATCGTTTTTGGCGAATCATGTTAATGAGAGTGATTGGTATTTTTACTCCGGTACATCAGCACATATGGTAAAAAGCTCTAACAATTTAAAAAATATTTCGACACCACCGATTACACAAGTTGTCACGGCAAACAATGGAAAATTGGAAGTTGGCGTAATGGGAAACCTTGAGTTGGATGTTGTCGTTGGACGGAAAAATTCATCTGTAAATGTTAAGGACGTATTATGTGTACCAAATATTTTTGCCAATCTATTGTCGGTGAGCAAGATTACAAGTCATGGAAATGTCGTGATTTTTAATCGTTATGAATACAAGGTGATTGATTCTGCTGATAGTGTTATTGCTACAGGGACACGAGTTGGTGATGTTTATCGATTAAACACACAGTCAAAAACTGTCATGTCCATGCCAGTAAATGCAAAAAATGATGAGTTTGTTCTGTGGCACCAACGTTTGGGGCATGTCAACTATGAAACTTTAAAGAAAGTTAAGCACATTTTTGTACGAGTAAAATTAATACTTGTGAAGTTTGTTTGAAAGGTATGCAAACAAGGCAATCATTTCCAAAGAGTGTCAGTAAATCAAACGACGTCATGAGTATCATTCATTCGGACGTATGTGGACCCATTGAAACTGAGTCGCTTGGCGGTGCGAAGTATGTGTTGGTATTCGTAGACGATTTTTCTCGGAAAGTGTTCGTTTATATAATGAAAGCGAAGTCTGAGGTGAAAGAGCATTTGAGGAATTTTAAGAGCCTTGTTGAGAATCAGACAAATTGGAAAATTATGATTCTGCGAACGGACAATGGCACTGAGTATGTGAACAATGATTTGCTTAGTTTCTTGAGAACATGCGGAATACGACATCAAACAACTGCCCCTCTATTCACCGGAACAAAATAGCCTCGCGAAAAGGATGAATAGAACCCTTGTTGAGAAAGCTCGTTGCATGTTAATAGAGGCTAGTTTACCGAAAAGTTTTTGGACGGAAGCAATTTCAACAGCAGCATATTTAACAAATCGAACACCATCTCGAGCAGTAAAAGATCAAATTCCACAGGAAATATAGAGTGGACGAAAACAGAGTCCTAACCATGTGAAAGTTTTTGGAAGTAAGTGTATGGTGCATATTCCGAAGGAGAAACGCAAGAAGTTAGATGCCAAATCGGAAGAATGCGTGATGCTTGAATATTATGACGACTCTAAAGCTTATCGCATGTATCATCCTGTCAAGAAGACAATCGTGAAGAGCCGAGATGTTGTATTTATGGAAGACAAACGAACTCAGGTGACTGAAGATAATAGTGTTCTAGGCTATTTTGATCCATTCGCAGAAATGCAATCAAAGCCAGCTGAAGCGATTAATAAGAGTGTGTCTTCGATACAAGAATTGACCTTGGATTCGATTGTTACCAACAATAATATTTCTGAAAGAGTCGAACAATTAAACGATAACTGGGACGAAGAGGATAAAGCTAACGAGAATCAGGATGTTGTATTGGATGTTGACGACGATGAATACGTCCCAAAAACTGAAATGAGTGGATCGTCGGAGCCATTAAGAAAGTCATGCAGAATTCCAAAACCGAAGGTCTATAATGATTTTGTATCGTATTTATCAAAATCAGTTGAATCAAATGATCATGTGACAGTAGAGGAAGCATTATCGAGGTCGGATGCAAAATTGTGGACGTCAACAATGAAAGAGGAGTATGATGCCTGAATTGAAAATGCAACTTGGGAATTGACAGACCTGCCTTCCCAAACTAAACTATTGCTTGCAAGTGGGTTTTCAAAACCAAAAGAGATAACGAAGGACGAATAATCCGTCATAAGGCTCGATTAGTAATAAAAGGATACGCGCAGAAGAAGGGCATTGATTATGAGGAAACGTACTCACCAGTTGTGAGATATAGCTCGGTACGTTTTCTAATGGATTTGGCAGTGAAATTTGATCTCGACATAGATCAGTGTGATGCTGTGACGGCTTTTCTACAAGGTTAGTTAAAACAAGATATATACATGTTGCAACCGGAAGGGTATATATCAACGGCAAGCAAAAAAGTCTGCAAATTAAACATGTCAATATATGGACTAAACCAAGCTAGCAGAGTTTGGAATGCAAAACTAGATAAAGTTTTAAGAGATGCTGGACTAAAAAAACCAGATGCTGACCCATGCGTATATTACAGAGTCACCAATAATAAGATGCTTGTAGTTGCAATTTATGTCGATGACATACTCATTTTGTCAAACGATCAGGATTCAAAGATACATTTGAAATCGTGCCTGATGAAGTTACTTAAAGTTAAGGATATAGGTGAAGCTAAACATATCTTGGGCATACGAATAACACGTGATAGAGCACAAGGAAAGCTATGGTTAGACCAAGAGGCCTATGTAAAATAGGCCTGTGTAATCAGATAATGAAAAGATTCAACATGGAAGACTGTAAGCCGGTCTCTACACCCTTGGATCTAAATCAAAAATTGACAAAAGTTATGTCGCCACAAGATGAATCGCAGAGTAGTGAAATGAAAAACATATCAGGAAGCGGTTGGAAGCTTGATGCTTGCAACACAAGTAACGAGGCCCGACATTTGTCATGCAGCTGGTGTGCTCAGCAGATTTAATAGCAATCCGGGGAAGGCGCACTGGTCAGCAGCAAAACGTGTTCTCAGGAATATAAAGGGAACAGCTGATGCTAAGCTGGAGTTTAGTAGTGATGATTCATCGATTGTGGGGTATACTGATTCAGACTGGGCAGGAGATTTAGACGATAGAAGATCGACTACTGGATACGTTTTCAAGATGCAAGGTGGAGCAATAACATAAAACTCCAGAAAACCACAAACTGTGGCTTTGTCCACAACGGAGGCTGAGTACATAAGTTTGTCTTCGGCAGTTCAAGAGTTATTGTGGTTCAAAAATCTAGAAAAGGAATTACTCCCTGGAGCACCAAAAGAAACTGTACTGTATTGAGATAATAAGGGAGCCATCGATCTGGCCAACAGTAATGCTCATCACCCAAGAACAAAACACATCGATATTAGGCATCATTTTGTTCGAGAACAAGTTAATCAAGGAGTTATTGACCTTCAGTATATTGCAACTGAGACCATGATTTCCGATGCAATGACGAAGCCAAGTGACAATTCAGTGGGGGTGTTGTAAATTGAATTAACGTTTATGCTTATGTTGCGTTGTAGTGTTGTACACATGACTGTGTATACGAACGCACCCTGTATGTGCTATAGCATTATATATAGTCGCCATTTTGTATTAAATAAAACACTCACTTTTGTAATGTATTAACTTGAACCAACTGCGTTTTTATTTTCTCTACACACAAACCCTAATTTCTACATAAACAATATTTGTGTACTTTTTGCTTCAAATCGGTCAAGGCGTGTGGATTTATTTAAATGTGTATCAACACATATGCTGTACATACAGACAAACACTCACTTATATAGATTGCTCACTAAACACTAATCCAACCCCAAATCAACCTAAATTCAACCGGCCAACGGCCCCCAACTCAACCCTCAAACCAAACGCAAACTCTCTTTCAATTCAATCCTAAACCAGCATACCATATATAAAACATTGGCCAACTGCTCACTATATCTTAATCCAACTCCAACTCAACTCCAACTCAACTTCAACTCAACTTCAACTCAACGCGGAAACTGACCTCTAACTTAACCTTTAACTCAACCAGAAACTCACTGCCCAACTCAATATTCAAACCAAGTAAATAGTTAAGTAAATATTTCTATAACCAGGTGTTTTGGTCAATTCGTATGGCATGTACCCGACCCTCTTGGTCCTTTTTAGACCAAAGTAATATAAATTATGGCCACTTTGATCCCTTAAAGATAAGTATTTTTATGATATAATATTACATAATATGTATATGATTATAATTTAATACATGAATTAATTTATTTTCAGGTTATATTTACTATTGGAAAATATCAACAAGTTACAGACAGACGAATTATTTTTTTAGCTTAGCAAATTAATCTACAACTACATATATAAAATTAAGTTTTACAATAAGTATCTAAATTGGAGTAGTGTTTTATTTTGGAGATTTGGAGATGACGGTCGGAGGGACAGCTGGAGATGACACCTATACTTCAAAAACACTTAGATACTTTAACCGTTATCTAAAAAATTTGTTTATATATAATTAATTTCTCCCTCAAGATGACGAAATATACCGTCGAATCGTAAATAAAAACATGTTAAAAAACAAATAAATTGTTTTAAAATATTAGATTAGAATAGATTATTGTTCTAAAAACTTCAAAAAAAAATTCAGAATTCTTGGGTGGTTATTATTATTGATATAATCCAATTAATAATAATTTCATTCATCCAATATGACACTCGGTTTTTTTTTTTTTAATTAAAACTTATTATAAACGTATTAACGATATGGTATATTGCAGAATAAAAATTATGTTGATTTACTGAATAAATTATGATAAAATAAATTTACAGAGAATAATAGATTTTCGGCCAATCCGATAATAAGAAAATATTGATTAAATAATTTATGTGTAAACACGCACACACATACACAGATATAATAAACAATACATCTGAAATCTGACTGAACCCGATACCGTAAAATGTGGGTACATTTTGGAGAAAACATCAGTTCTATAGACAAATATTTAGCCATTTTCTGAGGCATAAATGAGTAAAAATGGTGAAAATTTATGAAAGAATATTTAGTAAATACTAGAAGATAATAATAATTGATTTGTTATTAATTAGAAACTAATTGTTGCATAATATTTATGTATGAATAATAGATTCGAATTTTAAATTAATTAATTAGTTTAGATAAAAGTCAAATCATGTCATTGTTATATGCTATTTAATTATTTCTCTTTTATCCCCATGAGACTTTTGATTTACAAAAACAAAACACAAAAATTTAATTTTTTATATTTTATTATGTGTGTAATAGTTGGAGTATGACCAAATCCCCTTCATAATCACATTTATACGGAGACACTATACTTATACTTATTATGTTTTACAATATTTATAAAAAGGAAAATTAAAATATTTACTACGGGACATTCCCGCTCTTTTTATGCACGACTTTACGATTTTCTTATTTTTCACTTTGTGTCACATTTTTTCTTTACCCTATAAACAAAGTTTTTATCGTAATCATAAAATTTTGAAACAAATTGCCGGCATATATGCTGGTTATGTTACTGTTTTGGATATGTATATGAACAAAAATAAACAAAGTAAATAGAAATCATCATCCCCAAACCCGTCATCTAAATTTTTATTCAACTTTTTATGTTCATGTTTTTCATTTTGCAAATATATTTTCATTTAAATTTTCCTGTTTTGTTTTTTTTTTTGGGGGGTTTTTATTTCATTTTCATTTTGTTGACATTAAAATAAATAAATAAAATATATACATATGTACATAGAAACATATTTTTTTCGGTGGATTGAATTTTGGTGTATTGTACATCAAGAAAAATAACGCAGGATGATAAATGATTGGAAACTAAGATACAAAACTTATCACATCAAACCAAAACCAAAATATTTTTTTTAATCGATTCCTGTTAATTATTATTAATTCTACAGGTCATGTAAACAAAACACTTTGGTGTAATTTCCTATAGTACACATACATCACAGTTGGAGTAATGAAGAAAACAGGAAAACCGGAAATAAACAATTTCGTACATATTTAAATTATTGCCAAAACAACAACAACAAAAAAAAATAAATAAATACATTTTCAAATATATGTGTAATTTTAAAATGACCATGTTTCGAAATTAAAATGGTATGTACAACATTCAGAAAAATTTAGTAAAATTCAATTTTCCAAAAAAAACATGTAATTTCCGTTTTTCGTTAATTAAAAAGCTTAAAAATCCAACCCTTTAGAATTTAATTTAAATTTTTTTCCAGTTCATTTTTGTTTTTATCTCTAATTTCCATGTTTGATGTCAATTTGTTGAACCAAAACAGAAAACAAAAAAAAAAAAAAATACTAAATAGCAAAAACCAAAATAATCATGTACAGACAGAGTGTTAGTTAGATGAAATGGTAGAATGTTATTTCATCCACAAATTGAAAAATTGTCTACATTTTAGTTTGCATTTTCCAAATTATAGAGAGAATGTTTCAAATAAAATCGGAATATACAAATAAGGAGGTCTGCTAAAATTATAACGACATGACATTATTTTATATGCTATAGTATTATGGAAATTATGATTTAATTAATTATAAAAATAAATACATTATGCTAATTATTATTGTTATGTGGCAGCTCGAGAAATGGAAAATTTAGAATCTTTATTTATGCATTGGTTATTTCTTATTTATAATTAAGCGCGGATCAATTATCGCCTCTATAGATTTGCTCGACACTACCAAACGGCGCCTTTTACCGCATAATACGAAAATTAATAATATTAACCGTAAGGGGGTGGTTGTTTGATAAGATTATTGTTTAACGCGTGTAAACACATTTGGTCCTGCATTTTTCAATTATTCACTCAGGGACAACTTTAAGTAAAATTTAATTAAAATTTTAATTCAATTGGGAAAATATGTTAAATACTGTTGTTTAACTAATTCGTTAATATGTTCAATTATTGTAAAATTATCACGCCTATAGCCCCGAGCAGATGATATTAATTTAACTTGACGTGCCCCGTGATCAAAGTACTGTACCGAAAATATACTTCATAAAATGAATTTTCAGACTAGTTAAACGCGATATGAGAGGTGATACGATTTTACAACAAACTGTAAGGCTTCAGTAAAACGCTTGTGATCTACTAATTGTTATACCGAAACTTGGAGTAATTTGATATATGTCTACGATAATATTCTGTACCCCAAAATTTATCGAAAAACAAAAATTTGGTCGAGAAATCGATGTGAAATTCAACTAGAAATACGATGGGAAAATTTGTTATATACATACTGTAACGTTCTTGTCTTCGCACACTTCTAATAGGATAGTCTCCACGTCGGCTGGGAGGATTTGACAACGTACAAACAATTAACTGTGTGCTTTACTAATCAAAAATGTATTCCCAAATTAACTAAACAAAAATCACAAAACTGAAATAAAACTTCATATAGTTTAGCAAGGTGGAAGTCACGAGCGTCAAAGTTTCAATCACGATGGATCACAATCAAAAAAAAATTAATACATTTTTTTTTTTTTAATTATATTTTTCACACATTAACTACAACCATTATCAATATCTTAAAAAGATTAAACTTTGTATAAATATAATTAAACTCTAAATATCCAAAATTTTGAGAAATGAATAGTTTATCTCTGGTGAATATGAGAAAAGAAGCGTAAATAAATAAAAAAAATTATGGAAAACTTACCACTTTTGGTCGGAGTTCTCGAGCGCTCAAGGTGTCCCTCCAAAACGGCATTAGGAAAGCTAAAAAAAATGCTTGCCCCGAATGTATGTAGGTAAGTATGTACATATATTCACCCCTATAAAATATTCACTTCGCACTAAGTAGTCTATTTACTAATATTAATAATAACAAACAAAAGAACCACTAATTTAAATAAATAACTAACTATCAAAAAGTTAACAAAATTAATAACACAAATAGACAAAATGGCTTCTGGAAATTGGCCAAATAACGCACTGCTATGGTAATTAATGCAAATTCGCAACTAAATTTGGAACCGGTGTAACATCCTCTATGATATATATGTCTGTATCCCCGTTGGAAAATGCAGCATCAGCACAATAAAAAAAACTCCGCAAACAAACTACGCAGGTCGTATACTCCCGTTAGTGCAGCTATGCGATGGGTTTTTGTTTATCGCTTCGTAATTTGTGTTATGCGTACGCACCTTACCTATCGGATATTACAACCTTGCGTGCTTTATATTTGAAAGCCGGTTCTAAGCCTACTTAAATAATTGATGTGATTTTATGTATCCCACACTATTTGTTTGATAAAGATTTTCTTATGCGGTCTTAGTTTTTCGCAATTTTATTCTGCCTCTTAACACTAATATATATGGATATTAAAAGAGGAGAATGATTTTTATTTTTTTATTTTAGTTTTATTTACTCGATGTTATCACTAGAGAATCTCAATTTTAAATGCCCAAGAC
Organism: Tipula vernalis; assembly: GCA_958295665.1. Classification (NCBI taxonomy): domain Eukaryota; kingdom Metazoa; phylum Arthropoda; class Insecta; order Diptera; family Tipulidae; genus Tipula; species Tipula vernalis. The sequence goes on along the minus strand of OY282560.1, from coordinate 146,373,292 downwards.
TTTCGGTTAAATAATATCATATTACAAGTTACTACCGCTATTCGGCATACAGGAAAACCTCAACTTATCCAAATTCCTATGTATATATTAACAATAACAGACATTATGTAAATTTTGAGAGCGTTATACTTAAGCTACCTGTTTCAAAAAAAAATTATTCTATTGCAATTTAAATAACGTAATGACATGTTACCACGTTAGTATTATACGTTATATACAGATTATATGCGTAAAGCGCGATGGCATGTTACAATACATACACATATATACATGCTTAAAAGTTTCCAAATAATCAAATTTTTTAATGTGAACCTGTCTAATCATCCTTTAAAAGTAGATCCAAAAAAATCTGCGGCCAAGACACAACAGTATTTATTGACATTTTGCTTCAATGATTGGCCTAACAAAATCATCGAAACAAAATACATTTTAACCAAAAATACTTATTCCAAGCCAGAAACAACCAACTTGAGTAAAAGCTCAAAGTCATCTTAATCACTGAAAGATAAACTGAAGCTAAAAATAAATAAATAAAATTTTATTGCAATCCCTATTAGTAATCCCTGTCGGTACCGCGAGTCACGTACGTTTTTAGTATGTCAATTTGAAAAATTTGTTTCTTTTATAATTATGTGTGTATGTAATTTTTATCTCATTCTTTTCATATCTTTATCTAAAATCCCATTTCCAATGCACATGTCAAATTTCATCATAATCGGTTAAGGAATAGACAAGTTCCATCATACTTGGCCATATTCCAGAACTTTATACAAAAATTATTTTAGAATCCCATTTCAAACGCAAATGTCAAATTTCAATATCACTGAATTTTGCTGGAGCTCACAGCAAAGTATCAATCTAATTTCAATCAACACATTAAATTCTAATATTTTAAATACTAATTTGAATACTAATCCTAACATTCTAAATTCATATACATATTATAACGTTACTAACTAAAGTTAGCAAGTCCACAGAAATTTATGCAGGCAGAGCTTCGGGCGGTCAGTTTATCCCGGCTAAGACTCAGGGAAATGGGGTAGGGTTTTCCGCACTTGTAATTTAACCTATCTCAGTATTAATTGGTTTGGTTATTATATATTTAAATACCAAAGTTTTATCACTCAAAAAATGAATGATTTCATTCGACGTCACTCAAACAAATTTTTAACGGCCCCATTGTTTTTCATCTTTTACAAGGACGAAACGGCATTTTTACTTAACACTAATGTTAACTTTTGTCATACCCATATGGATAACTTAAATTAATCTTTATCACTTATTAGTTCATAAAATAATTACCGAATATGTGTAATCATTGCTTATTTACGTTCTACTATAATTTAATTAACTAATTCTACACTATCAAAACTCAATTAACTAATTTTATTTTATGCAAAGCAAATGCAAATTTTTACTTGATTTCATTTCATTTTATGATCACTCAATTTTATTAAAATTTTTATATTTTTGTCTGACCTTTTGTCCTGGTCATTCAACGACTACCTATTATAATTTTTTCTTCAATTTTCTACCAAATTTTTTCTTCCGGACCGTTTACCAATACATATATTCTAATTACCAATCATCGGTAATTAAATACCATAGTAGGTACATTGAAAAGGAAGCATTGTACCACTTTGGTGGTTAGGAAAACTGTCTTAATTTTAATGTGGCTATCGCCACAAATCGTGGGGACGTCCCACATCCCATGAGAGATGTCTCAAAGACGGGCATTAGCATAATTATGAAGCGTTGTGAGTTTTTAAAATATGCCAAGGTTTTACGTTTTCAGATCTTTCATATTAAGTAGCTTAAAATTGACGTTACCCACAGGTTCCTTAAAGAAAGCTTTTTTGAATTTCGGTGCGAGCTTTGCCGAAAACTTTTGAGTTGCCTCACTTTGACAAAAGTTTCGGGCAAATACTTTTTGTCCAGCACAGAATTGACGATGACGACTTCGGAGGTTGTACCGGTTAGAATGCTGAGTATGAGCTTTACGTAGATTTTCAAGTACGGTTTTCTGCGAAAGGGTTGATCTATCCATATTGGATAATTGAACTTCATTGTTCTCCAGGCTATTTAATTGTCGAAGCAAGTCATAATGACATCCGCTGGGTACATAGTGCTGGCGATAAACTTAATGTTGTTCGATAAACTTAATCACTAAATTTTAATGAATAAGTTCAGTAAACTGAATATAATGTTTTATTGCAACATCTGGGGTGCCTCAAGGTAGTCACTTGGGTCCACTATTATTTTTATTGTTCATTAACAATGTTGTGGATTGTTTCAAATTCGCAGACTGTATTTTATTTGCTGACGACATGAAAATATACGCGAACATCTCATGCGAACTTTCAGCGGGAACTGAACACACTTTGCAGTTGTCACGTAATCACCTATTCTAAGTCTAAGTCTCCAATAGTTTTAGACTATATTCTAAATGACGTGCGATTAAAGAGGGTTAATGTGGTTACTGAATTGAGCTCGGATTTAACGTTTAATTATCACGTCGGTGCGGTTGTTAACAAAGCCTTTTCGATGTTGGGATTTATTAAACGAAATTCAAAGGATTTTCACGACACATTAACTTTCAAGTCATTGTACACTTCATTTGTTTGTTCACAGTTTGAGTACGCGACAGTCATATGGTCCACGTTCCACGAATCACATTCAAACAGAATTGAAACTGTGTTACGATGCGAGGCATCTTCGTTGGGTCGGAATAAAACAAACACTCATTTTCTCTAAAATTTCAAATTTTCTTTATTTTTAAATTTTTTTTTGGTGTTTACAATTTTTTTTTTGGGTTGCTTTGCGCACCGTATGTATATTTCGCGTACCGTATCTGTCAAAGAAAAAAAGAAAAATCTCATTACAAGTTCGTTTAATATTTCATAATACTTATCTGACAAATCGTAATCCAACCCATCAGGTCCTTTTCTTTCACTTGTAGTTTCTGAGAAAACAAAAAAAAATAAACATAAAATTAACCCAAAACCTATAGATTCGGCTTTTAATTACCAAAATTTTGCAATTACACCTACCTGTCACAACTTCGCAAACAACAACAACAGCACCGACCAAAACAAATAATTCACTAACATCAGCTGGTGGCGCAGCATATTTTCTTTTTTTTTGGTTGTATACTTCTAGGGATCGACGGGTGTGAGCTCAAATCCGCAGATCCTCAGTTTCCGTGGTTCGCACCGTGCCCGGGTGTTTCAGCTCTTCATCGGGACGAAGATATCGAGTCTCGAATACGAGGGGTATTTTTTCTTTGTTAACCATTCCTTATGTTCAATAAAAATTAGTACCAGTTATAACGTAATAAAGTAATTATGTGTTGTTAATTTGTGCGGAAATGTGAGAGTCATCGTGGGAATGTGCGAGCTAGGTAGGTAAAGTGTTGTGCAACGGGAATCCATGACGGCAGCAATGTAATCTGTGGTTGGGCCTTCACCAAATCCACCTACTCCCTCGGGACTGAGTTAAGCCGGACATCTAGCTGCGGGTGAAGGACACCATGGATAAATTTCTGTGTGCGTGATGGGGGAGGCGTTACGCACAGCGGACGATCCAGTTCGCCCATCATCCTTTACGAGAGTGTCGTTCACGGCAACGTGCGACACGTAAGGGATGATTGGATCGGGGTTCTGCGATGATCAGGTGAGGACTCGTTCCTGACTCGACTTGCTTCTAGGAGTGGCTTGGGTAACTTAGCTACTGAAGTAAGTCGTTGTTCTAGGTTCGGGTTCAATATTCCTGGTCCCCCAAACTGGAACGCGAGCTGTGCGGGGCTTGTATAGCATCTTAACGTTCACCCTCTCCTCATCGAACGTAACAACTGTTCAAAAACAGTTTTTATTATTTGTTCTCAGAAAATTACAATCTTCCGAGCGTGACAATAATTTCAGACTATCGCCATATGTAGACCGATGTCGTTTCCTGGATCTCCAATCGTTAAGTGCCAGGCGTACAGGCGCAAGTGATATATTTGCGCGTCACATCTTTTGTGGTAAAATAGACTGTACTGACATTCTTACACGTTTTAATATTTATGCTCCTCAACGCAACTTACGCCCCCGAGAACTCCTTCATATTTCGACTGCAAGTAGCAACTACAGCTTCCATGGTCCTAAAGCACGAATCGCTAGGCTTTTGCTTTAAATGTTGTTTTAAAATGTTTTATGTTAATTGTTAGAACTTTTGTCAGTAACTTTAAATAATATGATGTATGCCATTTTTGCATAATCATACTGTTGGTTGGAAATAAATAAATGAATTCGTTAAGAAACAGCCAAGTTCCATCCTAATTTGCCATATACCATATTTAAAATCTGGTAAAGGTTCAATTTGAAATGTAAAAAGTTCAATTTGAAACGTAAAAGAATCAATTTGAAATGTAAACAGATCAATCTGAAGTTTTAAAGGAATCAATTTGAAATGTAAATCATGGTCTTCAACCATGATTGCATAAAGGATAATAGCATCTTAACCCATACCACCATGAATATTCTAATGAACTATACAGATGGTGTTATGAGAGGGATATTGTAGAAGCTCATCCATATTGTAAAGGTAAACTGGCATTCAAATGGCAAAATACATAAAGAAGAATAGTACTCATTGATCAACAAGTTCCCGGAATAACCACCGTGTGGCGCTCCCATCGTTCCGATTTGAGTTCTGTTTTGTTTTGTTAAGTTGGTACATCTGTTGTTGATATTCCCTCTAAATCTTAGCGTCATAGCTTGACATTTGCAAAAGTTACGTAGTCAAGAGTACATCTACTCTGTGTGTGTTGGCGATTTTTCCATTATTTCCTCTCGGCTGCTGAAACGCGTTCCCCGTAATGGTTTTTTAACTCGATTGAACAGAAAGAAGTCACAGAGAGCCAAATCAGGTGAATTAGATGGCTGTTGGATGGTATTTGTTGCATTTTTCGTCAAAAAATTATGAATAATGATGGCACTGTGCGACGGTGCGTTATCATGGTGCAAAATCCACGAGTTTTCTGCTCACAATTCTGGTCTCTTTCGGCGAATTGCTTCACGCAAACGTCTCACAACGCCCAAATAATACTCTTTGTTTACGGTCTGGCCTTGTGGCATAAATTCATGATGCACTACACCGTTGTAATCCATGAAAACTATGATTGTTTTTAAATGTTGCACGAATACTTTATAGCAGTCGAGAAGATACAATCATAGAAGATAGTTGTCAAAAATTGTTACCCCTTCCTCATGCTCCCTGTTAGGAGGCATTTATAAGTGGTATTTTTGAAACTTCAAAATCAAAAAAAAAATCGACATGTGTATCATTATCTTATTAACAGTGATGGTAATGGTGATGGTGATGGTTATGGTGACGTTGATGGAAATGGTGATGATGATGGTAAGAGGGATGATGATTGTGATTGTGGTTATGATGGTGATGGTATAATGGTACGATGGTGTAAATGTAGGATGGTATGGTGATATGAAGGTACGATGATAACATGGTACAATTCTGTATGTGGGATGGTAAGCTGGTAGGATGTTATTATGGTATGGCATGTGATGTTACGGTGGTGTAATGATGGCTTGGTGGTACGATGGTGTGACTGTATTATGTTATGATGGTATGATGGTATGTAGTATGATATAAATATGTATGTATGTTGTGGTATAATGGTATGCAGTTATTATGGTATGGTTGTATGATTGTACAGTAGTATGATGTTATGATTATATGATAATTATTGATATCGGTATCATTCTTAAAAACCGCCTTTGGAAGCATGTCAAATAGATTTCAGGGAGATTAGGGATTTTTACGCCAACTGCTTCGATTATGTTTAGCAAGTGTTTCGAAACACAATGAAGAACATGAGGGAAACATTTTTATAAACATAGAACTCAATTACCTGAATCACGAGGGCCTTATGGTACGGGAGTTCTGTCTCACATAGGGACGCACTTACCTACATTTCAATTAGCAATTGATACTAATAACAAGGTATCGTAGGCAGATCTCTAGCCAACAAATTAGCAGTACTCGATAATTCTGATTGGGTCTTCTAGGTATGTGGCTACATAAAAGAGATCGCACCTTCATTCCGAGAGTAGGAACTTCTAAAAAATTTTGTGTTTTACTCCTTGCTTTACAAGCAAGTATTGTGGTAAACCCAAATTGTATTCAAATGCGCCTTGATGTATTTCTATTTGTATTTAAAATACCAACACCTGTTGAGTTACATCAATTGAATTTTAACCATACTTTTAATCCAATGAATTTAAACATTTCACATTACTTATATGAAAAAGATCTTCTGTCCTATGGGTACCGGATGTCAATGCACGATGAGTTGCAGATTAGGGGTGACTTTAAAATCACCACAAACTTAAAGCGCTCCATTTCGCTCCATAGTCCTATCTGCGGCTTCTGTAACCAGTTCACATTAAAGATAGCAGTGATCAGAAAAGGAATGGTTATCAGACACTTTCCAATTGACCAACTTAACAGTACTAAAATCTGAGACAAGCGTGATAGATAGCAACCCTTACCTGTTTCTAATTATAAAAATTGCCGTATACCGAAAATTACATATTTGAAAGTTAGTACTAAAAATAAAACCAAGGGGTATCTCACCTCTCTTGTTTATACCCGTACTTCCTCATATTGTCTGGTGTGAGTTCATATCACCCAGGATGACTCCAACTTTTCGCTTTTGGTCATCCATTAAAGCACCTCTAAGACCTTTAGGGTCATCTTCATATGATACGACTGTGAAATTTATAACAAATAACAAAACTGAATATATATTGGTGTGGTATTTATACAGTAGGTAAAAAAATTGTTATTTACGAAATTATTCTAAAAAGGGAGATTTTAATTCACTGTATTTAAGATGGTGGATTTAGTTGATGCAGTATGTTGGTGAATTTTACGATATACATGTGAAATTTTGTGTTAGACAACACAAAGGTTTTCCGCTGATATGACATGAATGGGTAGTTAGATAAATGCATCCTCTTTCAAACCAAAATAGTCCCATCTCCATACGGTGGGGTGGAAACTTTTATTATTGATGAAGTAAGTTGGTGAATTTTACGATATACATACATATGAAATTTTGTGATTGACTGTATTTAAGATTTCCCAACATGACATAAAGAACACAACTATAAAAGAATCCTTTTTTATACATGTGTAATAAAAATAAATTTGAACATTATTCCAATCGCCGAATTTATTTCATGCCAACATGACGCATGGACTTTAAGCAAATTTTTAATTGATGTTAAAAAGGAAATGGAAAATTCTGTGAAACCTAAATGTCATTATTTTGTCGTTGACTGGTCATGGGCTCTTATAAACGCCATAAACAACACATTCAATTCAATGAATATATCAGAATATATTCAATGAAATTTTAATTTCTCAGAAAATCGTATAACGCAAAAAAAAAAATTACTCCAATATGTATTTGTTGTTCGCACTTTGTGAACATCATTAGAGTACAATTAAAAAAAAAACTGCCAGGTATAGATTCCGTTCATCGAAACCTAATTTTAGACTTTTTCTGCGCTATGCTTTGTGCCAATTCTATAAACTGTATAGACGAGTTATTTCGAGAGTTTTGTTTCATCATGTGCTCACTAGAAGAATTTTACGCAAAAAATAGGAAAATTGTATAACGACATGTTCGCTTATTCTGAAAGTTGTAAATCGGAAGAATTGGTAAATTTGAACATAAACATATGGCCAGAAGACACCTCAAATCCCTTTTATTTAAAATACAGGAGTATTTACCAGGAAGTGCAAAGCCAAATTCCAAAAGAAAGTGGTGGAAAAGTCAATAAATTTTATTGTGACGCTTTTGTCCAATTTACGATTAAAAAATATTTCTCCTGTGTTACTCTATGGGCTAGAAAAAAATGGGTAATAGAAAACCGGTTTAGCGCTGTGAAAAATCACTATTTACGAAATAAGCGAAAATCATCAACTTACTTCACCAATAACAAAAGGTTCCAGCCCTCCGTATGGAGATGGGACTATTTTTGTTTGAAAGAGAATGCATTTATCTAACTATCCATTCATGTCGTATCCGCGGAAAACCTCTGCGATATTATGAAAGTAAATGCAAATATAAAATATTAATCTGTATTAACCTACATAATTTTTATGTATGTAAATAAATTAAATTGTGGGATATTCAATAATACTTGTTTTTATTACATTGCTTTAACCTAGTGTATTATCAATACTTGCATATTTTTTTGTTAATTTAACAAAATTTGTATACACATACATTTTGTTAATTTTTGTTATTTGTGAAAAAATTCACAGACGTCATATGATAGATAGGCTGAAATGAGCCAGAGATTTAAACTACCAATCTCAATGACAGCCGCCACCACATCTGAGCTACTGTAATTAAACAGAGCAACAAGTTTAGATTTGTTTTAGCGAGAATGCATGCACGAATCTTACCTTCCTTCTTGGCAAATAGCACTTCATAATTTGGTGCCCTGATTCCCATAAGCCATGGCTCCTGGATCAGGACAACGCCAACTATATCAGCTTGAATTTTAAACAGCAGAGCAGCCGAAGCTACACCGTCGCCTTCACCACCGTCGTGTCGGATTCCCAATTTTTCTTTATATTAATAATTTATTCTTCCATCTAAAGAATTTATTGATCAAATTTTTAATGAAATTACCTTCCTTAATATGATGTAATCTTTTTTTTAAGTGTCCAAAAATTGTTCCATGCTAATTTTCGTCGTATTATGTTCCAGTGCGTTCAATCCTATTTGTCTGATCGGTCACAAGTTGTTCAAAAAAATGGTGCTTTGAGCCAAGGTATCAACATAAATGATGGTGTACCGAAAGGGTCAGTGTTAGGTCCACTACGTTTTTTAATTTATATTTAACATTTATTTTGCAATTATAGGTACGAAATTATCGTATGGACTAGTATACTGGGGTGGAACCTACTATGCTAGAATTTATCCCCTTATCAAAGCGGAAAAACATAGTATAAGAGTTATGCATAATGCTACTCGTTTATCTTCTTCATGCCCTGTATTTCAGGAGTTGCAAACATTTCCATTAAGACATTTATATGTGTTCAAAAGTATCAAGAATATTTTCATTATCAATGTTAATCGGTTGAATGTCACTACTGGTTACAATTCGAGAAATGATCGTGTATTTGGCTCCTAAAATGTTCAATAACCTTCCAGGTGAGTCGAAAATCTGTAGGAAACTAAAACCGTTCGCATCTGGATTAAAATCATTTTTGTTTAGCGATTCTAATGTGGATGATTTAATGCATTTACAAGTGCAGCTAATTTTTAGATTTTATCAAGTCTACCTTTCTAATATTTTCTTAGTTTTCTTAGTTTTTGTTTTAATTATTACTAAATAAAAACCAAATCGAACTACCCCCTGAAATCGAAGACCATCGATTGGCTGTTACAAAAGGCAGATTAATTTTTGAGCTTTAAATGGACGAATAGAAACTGCCGAAACATGAAAGCAAAACTCCTCTATAAAGCGTTTGAACGAGATTATAATTTGATTGCGTTGACACTACAATAATGAAGAAGAATAATGAAGAAAAATTTACATGAGAAAAGCTTCGAATGCTAAATTCTTTTTACTTTGACTGTTCCTAGGAATGCAAATTTGTAGCTTTTGAATTATTTGTAGCAAAATGAAAATATGTATGCATGCATTTATGTATTTCTTCGTGCTTACACACAAATACAATACAAAAGTCAAGTAAGTAGAATAAATATATTCAAACTAAATGATGTAAATTTATAGGCATGTTATGTTAATTGTGACTGAGACTGCATCTTATTTATAGCAATCTTACCTAAATAAAAATTGTATAATGATGACAATAAACTTATGACTATGTTCGCCTTAAAAATAAAATAACTTAAGTAGTTTTCCTTTCTTTGAACACAAATGTATACTTTTATATATGATTACAAGTCATGAAAGTATCCATCCATAATACCATCGAAACATAATCCTATAAAAAAATATTTCTATTTTTCCGTTTTTATTTTGAGACGAAAAGTTGAAAATATCTTAGCATTTTCTTTTTACATTGGTACATACGTGTACATATGCTCCTTTAAGTTGAAATATTCTATGTACATATATACTTATAAATGTCATTGGGGACTTGAGACTATAAAATATAAATAATAAGTCACATATATTACAACAAACATCCATATGATGTACATTATGAAAGGACACAAGGCACAACACCATGGTATGGCTGAAGAGAATATACCGTATTACATGTACGAGTATATTTAGAAGAAAATGTCTTAAGTTTATTAGAATTATACAAATGTAATAATATTAAGTGAATTTAATAGAGCAAAGTGGTTTTGAGGGTATTGAATCATCAAGCCAAAAATAGAAAATCATCATCCCCAAGAATTTTTTGATGTAGCCTGCCTGCCTGTGCGCGAAAACATTTTCTCAAATTAAGACTAAAAATATATAAACCGGAAAATTCTATTAACATCAAACAATTAACCATTTTACATTTCACGACTATACAAGGAAAAAAAAAACGTATATAATTTCGTTACATTTGCCCCGAAGGTAAGAAAATAACCAGAACCACGGTTAAGAGAAAATGAAAATGTTCAAAAATAAAAGAACGACAAAAATTTTCATTTACGAAGAAAATATTCATTAATATTCATTTTCTTTAGTTAAGGCCGCGTTACAATAATTGTTGTTGTTATTGTTCACTTTGTTCTTTCGGGAGGGAGGAGTACAACAAAAAATTCTTAATCAAAAAACGCGGTTGCAGAAAAACTTCTTTTCGTCTTTTTTTTTTTCATGTCCAATTGTTAATAAATTGCCGGAAGATAAGTTAGGAAAGTAGATTTTATTTTTTTTTGTGTGTGCTATATTTTTTACTCTTTTCCCTCGACAATGGTGATGGTGAGCGAGTCTTTTCCTTGTTGTTGTTTTTTTAATTTTAATTTTCAGTTTTCATTATCACTATGCCATGGCAAAAAAAATTGAAATGGGAAAACAGAAAATACAAAAAATTAAAATTAAAGAAAATATTAAAAACGGTTGGAAAATTAACAGAAGAGGAAATATTAAATTAGTCCTAGTGAATGAATCATAAAAAGGGTGTCAACGGTGATGATTACGTGTATGCGTTGGAATTTTTTTTATTTGCCACGGAGGTACTTCTTATATCTATATCATTCATATTTCGCCCTTTAGGGAATACATGTGGTGAAGAGGGTGAGTTTTGACGATTTCATTATAATTTTTGTTTAGGTTTTTTTTATAGAATGACAGTAATGATTTTCTGACACTTTGAAAAAATTGGTTTATTTTTTAAGGTTTAGCTGTAGGTGCACGATATAATTGTTATATGTATTCGAGTATAAAGTGATAATTAGTTTTGACCGTCTAAAGATACGGGTTTTTTCTTTATTTGTTTGTATAAGTGACTAATTGGTACTGCTATTAATTTGATTGTACTATAAAATTAGAGCGAATGCACAGATTTCAGCCTTTTGAATAATTGGTACTTCAGCTGTAAAAGAGAAAAATATTATTAAAATATTGCTGAATATTATACCGGCCAAGGGAGATACCTGAAATCTTCGTGCTCTAACGATAATAATTTATTAAGAACGAAAAACGAAACTTTGTTTGAATGTTCTCAATTATATTAGAGTGATAGTCGTAAATTGAAGACCAAATGACTCTTGTAATTCTGTACCAAAAAGGAAAAGTCGCCTAAGTACATTTTGCTCAATGTTCAGAAATGCGATGAAGTTTTCTTCGGTTACGGGAAAAAACAGATAAGATATTTGTTTAAATTGCCAACGTTTTTAGGTCGGTTTTAGCTACCTGTTTGAATAGGGCATACTAAAATTATGAAAAAAAATTTAGTTTTTAGTAAAAACGGGTTTTTGTCACTTAGGCGAACTTTTCAATTTTTGTTTTCAGCGAATAAATGCCTTATGTGACTTAAGCTATTTTTCCATTGTTTTTATAGTGAAAAACAAGAACTTAAAACCACTTAGTTTATTTTTTCAAAATTTATTTCATTTTTTATTGATGTTAAGAGTTTTTATTCAAAAATTATAATTTCCAATCAAAATTTTATTTAATTTTAAGCTTCCTCAAATGTTGAATCATCGCTATCAGCTAAATCAGGATCTGATTTATAAGATGTAATTGGTCAATCAGATCTTTTTTCTTTTCTTTACTTATGATGTGTGGGCCATCATAGCTAAGCTGAAGATCGGATATACGTAGTAATCCGATACCTCGTCGTCGTATATTCAATGACTTAAATGGTTCGTCTTCTGTTAATGAATTTTTATATTCAATTATCCCAAAATTTCTTGTGTACCGAAGCCATTTCACCTCGGACCACTTAAATTTATTTCCTTCCTCATCCATATTCCGCCACATGCATTTGGTTTTGACAATTTTCGCAAAATCAAAAAATTGGTTTTGTGTAATTTCAAAAACTTTAAACTGGCGAGTTGTACCGACAGTACGGACAAATTGATACCATTCTCTTGGATGGTGTATTTGAACGAGAGACTTTTTCTTTTGTCGTTCAATGGCAGAGTGATCCACATCACACTCCATGTGAGTATGACCTGGTAGCAAAAATTTGTGGTCGATCGTGGTAACGTTGGTCTTATTTTGCAAAAACATCATGAACATAATTGAAACAAACGAGTTTTTGTTTTGCCCGCTGCAACAATCACTGTAAAATATTATATTTTCAGTGTCGGGAGATTCAAACAAAAGATGTTCAAGAAGACAAGAAGCTACTTCGTTGCGTCATATAGCAATATGGTTGGTTTGATATACAATCACGGACAGTTAAGTTATACGTCCATAATTGACGTTTGTAAAATGATATATTGGAATAGAGAAGAGATGTAGGCAAGCAGTTTTCCAGGTCAAACGTATAAAGTTTGGTTTTGGAATTCGTTCGCGCAATGCTTTTATCATTATCTTAGGCGATATATGCGTCATTAAGGTCCTGTGTTTGCAATGCTGATATTTTATTTTTCTCTTCTATCGTTTTTGCAACATCAATTTGCAATTTAAATGTATCGCATTTACTGCACGTATCAGATTTTGGTTTTTTAAAAGACAGTCCAAAACCTATTATAAAAAGATCTGTTTGATTAAAATGATTACACGAAATAAATACACACATACCTTTGAAAATTTCCGAGTATTTGGTAATTGAAATAGGACGCTCATGTTCTTCGGCGTAAAGTTTATACATTTTTAGTAAATTCAAATTGCATTGGAGAAACTTTTTGCTTGACCGATTCCGAGTATAATGGCTCTCCGAAAGCTTATTAACTGGTATTCTTTTACCACGATTCTCTACGACAGTGTTATAAAAAGAATTAATTGACATCTTTTTTCCGATTGTCTTAATATAGCTCACGGTTTCCCCTAAAGTATGTAAGAAGCATTTTTGACAAACGGTTATTCTCAAACCATTGAGTTCCAAACTATATATGTACGAATGAGTTATATTTCGAGGAGCAGTAGTACTCTTTAATAATGTAACTCGCTTCTTGCCGCGAACTTCCATTAATCCAGATACATATAAGGCCCTTGAAGTGAGTATAAGAAGTAAGCTCCCAATACTTTTTAAATATAGTTTTTTGCTCATCGTACGTAATTTTTGTTCGACACTTCATTTGACATTCATCCAATGGTTTACAAAATCTTTCTTTGCTTATTCCTTTTTTAGATTTTGGAATTACAGTTTGCTTTAGCCATTCATTTTGATCCATTAAGTCACTATTTACAACCGTAGATGAAGTACTTGGCTTATCAATGTTGATATTTGCAATATGGCTTTCATGCTCGGGACATAGGTTTCTTTCAATGGTAGCAGCGATTTAGGAAAGGTCAGACAATTCGTCGTCAGATGAAGTTGTATCACTGAATTTTGGAGGAATGAAATCTGGGTCGATGTCGCTGTCATCAAACGATTCATTAATATTATTTTCATTCGAACTAAAATCGTTACGCTTTTCATTGTGTTGCAACAAATCTGATATTTGGTTGCTATTGACACGTCTAGCAACATTAGATTGCATTTCGATGTTTATGGATTGTTTAGACACAGCAGTTTCTGAATAAGAATCGCGTGATTGAGGATCAGTAAGCGAGTTCTGTGATTTTTTTGGTTCGAGTAGCGTATCTGCAACTTAAACAAAATAAAGTAATCAAGATAACTAAAATATGTAACACTAAGAAAATACAAAATACATACCAGAAGAAATTGGCATCGCACTCCAAGTTACATTTGCTGCAGCAATTTTTCTCGCCATATTCATCATTCTAATTGATCGAAACGACATGTTAAGATGAGTATTAACTGTTTTTAATTATTTATCTTATCACTTTCAATATTGTTTTTTTCTTTAAACTACAATACGAGATGAGATTATTTTATCAACACTTCACTGAAAAAACACTTATGTGTCATTATTAGTTCCTAAAACACGTATAAAAAACACCTAACGGCACATAATTTATTTTTTTCACTAACTAAAAAATGAAATAATCGCTTAAGTAACGTTAACACAAATTTCGGAAAAATAAAATAACAAAAGAACCGCTTATGTAACTTTAGGTTTGATATTTTTGATCCATTAAAAACTGAAAAAATCGCTTAAGTAACTTTTTTCGAGTATGATTTTTAAATTGAAAAAGAAAAAAATTCTAAAAGGCTATCTTAAATGCAACTAAGTGTTGGGATATCAATTTTTAGTCACTTAGGCGATTCTTTCATTTGTCGAATTTTTTGTATGCAGATAGGCGATTATATTTTTGTACCATAACTTTTTCAAATTTAACGGTAATTTAACGAAAAATTGATATAATAAAAAAAGAAATGCATAGAGTTAATAAAGCACAAAAAAAAGCATTTTCGCCTAAAATCTCTTAAGCGACTCTGCCTTTTTGGTACAGGTATATTCCTGGGAACGCACAAAGGTGGACCGCGAATGTGTCTTGGAAATCTATAGAATTACGTTTAATAAAACCTAACATTGAAGAGGCATTTTTAACAACAGAGTCGAAGTGTTGTTAAACGTTAAAGCCGAGCTAAAAATATATTTGATGTTGAAAGCCGAATGGGGCGGAAGGCCGAATGTAGAAAGGCCAAATGACGACGGGCCGAACGTGTCGGAAGGGCGAACGTCAAAGGCCGATTGGGTCGAAAGGCCGGAAGTATTGAAAGGCCGAATGTCTAAAAGCCGAATAGGTCGAAAGGCCGAATGGGTCGAAAGGCCGAATTTTCATACCTGTGTATGTAGCATATTAATGTGATCAAATTTTGGTGGAAAAATGTTTGTATTTTTTGTTTGTTTTTGTTTATTGTTATTTGAAGTATTGGTTACATTTTTTGTGTGTTTTGTTATAATAACTGAGGCGATATGTTTATTTTTTTGTGTTCGAAGATATTATTTCTGAGCATATGTTGCCGCCTCTTTTAGTAATTGAGTCGGTAAGAAAAAATATACTTTTATGTTACTATTTTCCATTTTTATTGGTTTTGTTTTGTCTTTTTGCATTTTTAAGGGTGGAAGATTTAAAAAAATGTTTTACTTGACAACCAATACGAAAATTTCGTTAAAACTGTTTTTGAATTATGTGATTAAATTAGTAAATATTCTTTAATGAGAATTACGGAATAATCTTAGGGAAAATCTTATATTACTTTATAATTTGAGCACTTAAATTTATAACACATTCTTGTTTTATATAAAAATAAAAGAAAATAGTTGTTTTTACTACATGGCGGCAAAATGATCAAATCGTTCTTTGAAAGGGGCCTCACACGCGGTGTTCTTCAAATACCAAATATTTACCCTTCCACAAATTATTCGCAGAGCAACTTGTTATTTGCTGAATATATGAGGCCGTGATTTGCAAAACTTGTTATATTTAAAAAGCAGGATGGCAGTCACTTCTAAAAGATAATTTATAAATCTATTAGATTCCGGTGGAATAATTTGACAAAACTCACTATATTCTTGGTTTAATTGAGGTTGAAAACTGACATTATTTGCAAAACTCTGTATATCCATCAATATTTTTTTTTTCAAAACTTGTTATATCCTAAAGTACTCTTATTTCATAGTAAAACTCATTATATCCCATATCCGTCCGTTATAAAAGGTACCAGATTTTATGTTTTTGTGTCTTTAAATTTTATAGTACCTAATTACGTTTTCAATAATTTTAGTAAGTTTTATTACAAATTTATTAATTACCTATAATTATTTAATGAATAATTCCATTGTGGAAGAATCACATTCAGTGAGAAAAACAAGAAAAAAGAAACTGAACAGAGCTGGATGGAAACGTGAAATTGAAAAAGCTGCTCGGTAAGGTTTATTAATTAATTATGGTTAGTAATAATTTTTCTTCATTTTTAATTATTCAATAAGATCAAATTAATTAATATTTTCTTCATATATGTGTTGGCTTGATTTTTCAGACACAACGGTAAAAAACTCCCTCAGAAACCTGACTGCGTTCACAAGACTAAGGGAAAAACTTTGCAGTATCAGAGGGTCTCAATGCAAGAAATACTCCGCTTCCACGTGGCATTCTATTCATCATTAATCAAGACAACTTCATTTTACGATACATATCTAGTGAACCTCCAAAAAGAGCCAGGGGCGTTTCAAATAGGAACCGCGGTATTTCCATGAAATATTTTATAACAATCAATAAAGGTAAAAAGGAAGTATCCTCTAATGCATTCTTAAAAATTTTGAACATATCTCGGTTTCGTGTTCAAAATGTTAATAAACAAGTTGGCAATGCTCGTGAAAGAATAAGGAGGACATGAGATTAGAAAAATATAGTAATATGCTACAAGCCGTACAGGATTTCATAAAATGCTTACACTTCGCAGAGTCGCATTACACTCGAAATTCTAGCCAAAGGTACTATAGAATGTGGAAGTTCTCTAAAAAAATTATGGACTTCTTATAATGCTACAGTATATGAAAATTTAAAAGTTCGGTATAACTACTTCCGGAACATTTTCAATTATAATTTTAATATAAGTTTTAAAAGCCCTGCCACTGTAGCATGTTCAGAATGCATCAGACTAAGCCATGAAATTCAAGGAAAAGTAGGAGCAAAAAAGGTGCAGTTCATGGCAAAGTTATCCGTTCGCAAAGCCAAAGATAAAGCTTATTATTCTTCTAAAAGTTGAAGAGGCATCCACAGTAATGAAGCTCTCCTACGACTGCCAAAAAATCTGGTATTGCCCAAAGTTGCAGATCAAGTAGCTTATTGCAGTCGACAGCTCTACAATTATAATTTTACAATTTGTCATGAAAATTCCACAGAGGTTCAGAATGAAGAAACTGTTTTTATTTACTCATGGCTGGAAAACCAAAGCAGTAAAGGTTCCAACGAAATAGCGTCGTTCATTTATTATCACCTTAACAATACTGATTTGACTGGGATAAAGGAAATTAAACTGTTCTGTGATGGTTGTCCGGAAAAACCGACTGCAAAATCCAGCCAGAGGAATATGAAGAAATTTTCTCAAAATACGGAACAGTGAAGAAGCTGCCAGGTGTGCAGATTTTCGATTGGGAAAATGCCTTAATTCCAATTATAAAGCACCCTGGTAGTCTACAGTTTAAGTTTAATCCAGTTAAAAGATTGATATTGAGGAAATCTGGAACAAAACCCGTAGGCTTGAAAGGGGAGGTTCATTACAGATCTGATGTTGGGGCTTATAAATCTATAATGAAAAAAGAAAAACAGTTTTCTAACATTAATTTAGAGCTCCTTTCGATTGGTGTTCCGGTAAAATGAGAAAACTATGTGACGTTGATTCCCTGCTCACAAAGCATTTTGGAGAGAATTGGCGAGATCGTGATGACTTGAAGTTCTATTAAACGACGCTGGACCATAATGATGTTGAAATAGTTAAATATCGTATGAAATACAATATTTCTTTTATTTTTCATTCTGCAAAACTCTCCATAACCAAAGGGGTAACTTGCAAAACTTTGTATATCCAAAGTTATTCTGCAAAACTCGTTTTATCCAAATTAAATTACTATTTTCAGATAATAAATAATATTCAGCGATATTATTCCCTATTAAACCAAATTTATCTTTGTAATATACTCTTTTGACCCGTTTAACAGTCATATTTACTCTCTAAGCATGTAAATATGACTGTTAAACGGGTCAAAAGAGTATATTACAAAGATAAATTTGGTTTAATAGGGAATAATCCTAAGCTTATGTGGAAGGAAATTGATGATATTTTGGGTAGAAATACGTCCCAAAACAAAAACCAAATAACACAAATTTATGAATATCAATCAAACGTTCTTCTTACTGATGATCAGAATATATGTAATGAATTTAATAAATTTTTTATAACTGTTTCATCCGACATGACTTCCAATATTTTTCCTAATAGTACTAACAGTGGAGAGCAAAAACAATTTATTTTTGGAAACCGTGATAGTTACTGTACTTCTTGTTATTTCGATGAAATTAATTCTTTGGAGATTATTTCTGAAATTCAGAAGTTAAAAAACAAACATTCTAAAGGATTTGATGGAGTAGATAATATCATTGTTAAAAATTGTGCCTGGTATTTGGTTGATGTATTAAAATTTTTATTTAATTTAAGTCTAAAGAGCGGAATTTTTCCAGACGCCTTAAAAATAGCTGTTGTTATTCCAGTTTTTAAAAAGGGTGATGCTCTGCAATTAAACAATTACCGACCGATCTCACTATTGAGTACTTTTTCAAAATTATTTGAGAAATTAATTAAACGACGATTAGTCTCTTACCTTGGTAAAATAAAATTTTTTAGTGATCACCAATTTGGATTCATAGAAGGAAAATCTACGGAAGAAGCTCGTTTAAATTTTCTGAGCAATATTTATTTAGCAATCAACAACTCTCAGAAATGCTCAGCAGTATTTTTGGACATTTCTAAAGCATTTGATACTGTTAACCATGACATACTCATAATGAAATTGTCAAGTATTGGTGTTAGAGGCAAATTATTAGATTGGTTTATAAGTTACCTTCGTAAGCGTAGTCAAATTGTAAAAATTAATAACGTGAATAGTCCTCCAGGTCTTCTAAAATGTGGTGTTCCTCAGGGCTCAGTTTTGGGACCCTTATTGTTTTTAATTTATTTCAATTCTATCTTTGAAATTAATCTTAGAGGGTGTGCTACAGCGTTTGCAGATGATTTGGCTTTGACATATGCGTCTAATGATTACGTTGATATTCAACGGTTTATCAATTTTGATTTATGCACTCTAAGTAAATGGTTTTTTTATCACCGACTTGTTGCTAGTGAAAAATCTAGAATTATGCATTTTAGACGGCCCGACATAACAGTTGATCAAAACTTTTTCAAGTATCACGTATACCCGTGTGATAAGAATCCATGTTTTGGGCAATGTTTTGATTTGCCCTGCATAAATGAGTTTAAATACTTAGGTGTAACAATTGACTCGCAGCTAAATTGGACCTCCCACCTAACTAATATCAGGAAAATTGTTATTACTGCAGTGCATAAATTTTATAATCTTCGACCTTTGTGCCCTTCTTTTATTTTAAGAAGGTTATATCATGCTCTTGTTGAATCTATCTTAATGTATGGTATAACTAGTTGGGGTGGAATTTACTTTGCTAATATTGCAGATCTTTTTGTAGCGCAAAAAAGAATTATCAAATTAATTTATGCTTGTCCAAGGAATACACCCACTATTCCGCTTTTTCGCGAGTTAAACTTGTTGCCTCTAAGGTATTTGTATGTTTTTAAAGTATTGAAAATGTTTTTTTGTTCGTAGCAATAGTTATCATAGTCGAATATACCACGTGTATAATATGAGAAATCCAAACAATTTTGTCGGTCTTCGTTGTAATAGTGAAAGGTTTAGAAGATTTTATTTATATATGGCACCTTTTTGGTTCCATCTTTTACCTAAAAATGTGAAAATGCTTCCATCTGCGCAGAAGCATAAATTTAACAGGGAAATTCGGACTTGGTTACTTGACATCGATGATATCGAGCAATATTTTTAGTATAAATGTTAAATTACATTATGTTCTAATGTGCCGTCGTGTAGTTAAATATATCTATTTTAATAACTGAGCTTGTATTTTGTTGAAGATTATTGTTAATTATGTAAACAAAGAATATTATATAAATTTTAATTAAAATTTGTTTTAAATTGCTCCACTACAGACATAATGTCTATAGGAGCTGTACTTTATTTCATATTTTATAATGTTGTTTCAATTAGATTTTAATTTTGTATTTATTTTATTGAAATAAAGATAGTAATAATAATAATAATAATAATATTCCGTTTCTTCAAAAGTAAGCCAAATATAAAGATTTATAAGTGTTTTGCATTTTCTGAAATTTCAGTTGTCTTGGATATAACAAGTTTTGCAAAACACGGCCTCATATAACTCCATATAGTCGAAAATGCAGCGAATAAATAAATGTGAATGTTCTTATGCATATGTGTCAAAAAATATTATACTTCAAAGATAGAGGTTGCAATGTGGAACGGGGTTCCTGCCTTGCATTTGTTGTTATGTATGATGCATGCTTACTAAATCTATATGTCGGATAAAAGCATTCCTATCAATAACACCATTATGTGGATGGGAACAAAATATTTGCTGTTTACCAAATATTCTTTGCTTTAATGTGTGCCACCAACAGTTGATGTGAAAAAGCTGGAGTTTAACGAAAAGCAACCACTTGTCTAAACTATCAGATCTACATGATAGGATATTTGCCAAACGGCATACATTTCATACTCCGGTACCTGATGAATGCTGCATGTACGGTACAAATTTTTATTTTTGTTTAATTTTAATTTAAATGCTGAAGTGTATTGAATATATTTTAATATATTCACTATTAAATTAATTTTAAACTGAATTATACTACAAAAATGAATTATATATATATAGTCATGAATTCATATTTATAATAAAATTGCAAGTTTCATTCTTAAAAAAAATTTAGGCAACAGGCAAGACGAAATATAACTTCCTCAAGCCCGCATACACCAGCGGAAAACATGACCTCTGCACGAGTGAACACCAATTCTTCCAGTTATGACGTTCTGCTAAATTTGAACAATAAAATATGGAGATTGAAGCTTTTCACTGAGAGTATTACAAAATGAAAACTTTATTTTTTAAATGCTTGGTCTTGAACAAGTTGAATGAACAATTCTTGTGAGGCGATGACACAATTTTTCTTTCTAGTTGAACGATTTAAATAAATATGGAGCGTAATTAATTCACCAGATGAGTCCAGCGTTAAGTAACGTTGCAAATAATTCCCGACGAGTTAAAATTGGTTTGAAGCGGATTTAACATTTACGCACTGAACAAATTCTGAATCAGTCGATAATTAGAAAGAATCACCAAGCCGCAAATGTATCGGAAAAATTCCTGGTCATAGAACACTTTTGTTGTTAATGGGTGCTTGCATTAAAACCCGGAATTTTTTTATGAAATTTGAGCCTTTATTATGGAAAATGTTACAAGATTTTTTATTCAAAGTATTGCCCATCGCTACCCACTACTTTTTTCCATCTTTCTAGCCATTTATGGATTCCATCGCAGAAAAACTGCGCCGGCTTGGCGGCCAAAAACGAATCGAGCCAATTTTCGATACCTTGAACTGAAGTGAAGCGTATTCCTGATAGGGTATTCTGCATGGATCGAAATAGGTGGTAGTCGGAAGGAGCAAGGTCTGGGCTATATGGCGGGTGGGGCAGAATTTCCCATCCGTTATTCTCCAGGTAATTTTTGACCGGCGCCGCAATATGTGGCCGACCGTTATCGTGGTGGAAAATGATTGACTCGTGCCTGGTCGCATACGTTGGCCGCTCTGCCTGGATTTTCTGCTTCAATCGGATCAATTGTTGACTATATCTATGTAAAAACAAAGGAAAATTGGTAAAACAATCTTTCTAATAAATGCCATCATCCAAAATATCATTAGTGGTGTTCCGCAATATTTCTTGAATTTGGCTCTTATTTTATTTATCAAAACCGACCTCAAATGAAGTGACTCAAGGAATTTTCAGTTTGTGAATAATTCTGTTTTATATTAGGAACTGCAGATAGAATCGGCTTTATAACTAAGGTATAAAACTACTCTAAAATCCATTGGCAAACGTGCTCCATTTGGTGCTGGAACCTGGAAATTTTGTAAAGGCCTGGCGGGGTTATAAAAGTAAAAAACAAATTTTTCTTTGGTAAATCTAATTTCCTTAATTTTTTGTAATAACCAATGTGGCATTATAGTGGCTTCCAATATTTGTTGATTTCTGGCCTTGTTTTATTTATGAAACTCCATTGAAATTTATTATCTGACTTAGCCAAAGCATTTGATGATCAATGAATTAGTTATAGCACACCACCAAATTAAGAATCAAGTTAGCAAGTTTAAAACTTTTTTAGAAGAGATTTCACGAAGTGCATGTTTTGTGACCAATCGTCGCCACCAAACCAATATTATTAGCAATTTTTTGTCAAATACACAACATATTTCAAAATTTAATAGCTGTCCTAGTTTTAAGTCTTCGTCCAGGATTAGTCATATTTGACCTGGTCATCCCTTAGGTATCTACTAAGATATCTCACAATGACATTTCTGACATTTCTGAATTCGCATATCTACCAAAATTACGATTTTGAAAATGAAAAGGGTTCGAAGCTAAAGTTTCTTTAAGATAAATTTCCATTTCCCCCGTAAAATTTAGATAAAAATAGCTAAAAATTAAAAATTTCGCTGATCGGTACTGGCGAGTTGTGGCCATGTTAAAAAAAACTATTTAGCTCGAGCAGCATACAGAAGCTTGCTTTAATAGTAAAATAAATAAAGAGCTCTAAACCAATAAATAAAATAGTTTTCTTTTAATATTCAAATTTGGCTCAAAAACTAAAAACAATTTTAAAGTAATTGGCTGGATCGTGATTTTTTAATCAGAAAATACCAACAATTTTTTATGTCTAAGGCCTAACTATTATATTTCGAATGTACTCTCTTCTGAATAGAAACACTGCCCTGAAAACGTACTCTGTTTAAAGTATTCAGAGCGACAGCACTGACCGACACCGACCCTGGGACCGAGATACTGACACTGACATCAATTGACTGGAGAGAAACAGCCTGTTGTCATTTTTTATTAGGCTCACTCTGTTAAAACCCAGATTAACCCTCGAACGAATTAAAGCAAGCCCCTAACCTCAATCGAACACTAAAACTCTAATTCTCCAATTCCACAAACCACAACATAATGTCTATGTTTATCCGATTACTTGGACAACGTTTTAGTTCACACAAAACTATCATACGGACACACTGATTTAGTGAATTATAAACTATTTTCTTAAAATTTTGGCCGTGTCGATTTCTTATTTTAAAATAAGACGGCAAATTGACAACATAAGCAGGCTGAGACTTTATCCACTTGTGAATGTGATAGAATAAATATTTAAATATTTTTATAAAAAAATGTTTTCCTCAAAATACGGATTTCTGTGAATAAATAAGCAAATTAACATATCCTAATTTACCACTAATACGACATTCTTTGCGTATTTCACTTTCAAGCTTAAAATTGTCGGCATCTTTAATAAAAGCTCTTTATTTTTTTGTTTAAGGTTTGACTTCAAACTTCATAAATTCTTCTAAAAATCCTAAACCTTCTTCGTTCGATTATACCGAGGCTGCCTAAGGTTTAAATAGTTGTGTTTTATTTTTGTGCTTTTTTCTAGAGCTCATGTTAACCGTTATAAAATATATAGCGATAGTTAATTAAAGTTAGTCAATTAAATATGGCGATTGAATTTACGGTTTTTAGGATGAAAATAATTGACAGTCTCGTCTCCTCACACTAAAACAAAGTGTGTAAAGCTGAAGCGAAGCTTCTAACAGTAGTACTGGCTCCCGGAAGTAGAAACATCATATTAAAGCCCCATTTCCATTGCATTTGTCGAATTTCTTCATAACCGTTTAAGAATATTCAAGTTCCATCCTAATCGCACAGAGCTGCGTTAAAATTAAGTATAAAGCATAAGCACGTTTCTTTGAAAATAAAACGAAAGTACCAAGTAAAGTGGAAACGTTGAGATAAAACAAAAACTTTATTTTGATTAAAAACATGAGACTTCGAACAATTGTTCTGTTTTTTAAGGCGATTTTTTTAGATTTCGTCCAGGTTTCCAGTCTAGGTACCTACTGTGGTATCGTCTGGCAACTACATTTCTTTAAATTGCACCAACATTTCTTCCAATTCCCAAAAATTAGCTTTGTGAGCATGATTAACATGTTCGCTTATTTGACATGTCCGTATTGGTATACATCTGCCAACATTACGCTTTTGAAAATGAAAAGGGTTCGAAGTTAAAGTTGCTTTAAAATAAATTTTCCATTAACCACTTACGGTTTCGCTGACCGATACTCTTCCCTACTACAAAAACTTAAAAATCTCAAAACTATAATCTGAGTGTTGTGGCCGCGTTTAAAACTATTTAGCTTGAGCAGCATACAGGGCTGGATGCTTTAATAGTAAAATAGATAAATAGTTATAAACCAATAAATAAATCACTTTTCTTTTAGTATTCAAATTTGGCTCAAAAACTAAAAACAATTTTAGTGTACTTTGCTGGCTCGTGATTTTCCTTAAACACCAACAATTATTTATGTCTTAGGTCTAACTATTGTATTTCGTATGTACTGTATGTAGTCCATTCTGATTTGAAATACTCCCCCTGAAAATGTGAAACGTACTCCGTTTAAAGTTTTCAGAGCGATAGCACTGATCACAAATACGCGCCAACCAAGTCAATGCATAAACAAAAGGAACATTCCAGATGGAAAACACAGTAAAGAAATCAAACAATCTTGTAATACATGACTCACATACAAACATAATTTCGCACGAGATGCATATGTTTATATATTGAATGAGGAGAAATACCAATTTTATTTGGCTCGTTTCAATATGTATAATGAACACAAAATTTGTTTATGTACAAATAGCTTGGAATATTACATTTAATTCTGTAACAACATAAAATGAGCATCGATAACCCTTCAGGTGCGACTTGATACAAAAAAAAAATGTCAAGTTATTGGTACGTTTTAATTTCCGCAATTTTTGGTCTGCACGGTGAAGACATATGCCCAGTCTTCTACAGCACCTTGAAAATGGTCTTTTATCGATTCCCAAATTGTTCTAGGATTTTTGATTCCCTTGAATACTAATGCCTGGTCTGGTGCTAAACTTAAAATAATTAAGCTTTATGCTTCTTTATTCTTTTTGTTCCAATTGTTGTAAATTTCTTTGCTGGCCGGATTATTTTCTACGGTTTTTGGTTCATCATTTAATATCGTTTCTTCAAAAAGTAATTTAGCATCCAAAAATGCTTCCATTCTAATACTCCATATTCGTGCAAAATTCGTGCTGCTGAGCATTTCGATTTTATTATATAAATCCAACGGTTTATGTATTAATATTACCACTAACTATACGTTCTGCTTCCAATTTGTTGTTAAAAATTTGGCTTAATTACAATAAAAAATCACAATGTTCTGTATTAGCCGTGTTTTCTATGAGAACTGCACTAGAACTCGATAAACTTTAAATTACTTTTATTCTATGTAAACCGAAAAAAAAAAAAAAATCATAAAGCGCGAATATGTAGTGTATTTGGCATAAATACGCATTTTAAGTTTAAAAATGTCTCCCTTCAGTTGTTTCATCAATATTTTCTTATTTCTTGCTGACGTCATCACGCAACTATACTCGATAAATTCATGGGTTTATCAAGTGTAACTAAAAAATAAGCTATAAGCCATAATTAGTCGTGTTTTCCATGAGAACTGCACTAGAACTTGTTAAATTTTAAATTCCTTATACCATATTCTATGTAAACAGAAAAAAAAAATCTTAAAGTGCCAATGTATATTTAACATAAATACAGATTTTAAGTTGTTACAGTAACAAATAATTACAATTATAGCTTATTTTTTAGTTACACTTGATACATCAATGAATTTATCGAGTTTAGTTGCGTGTAATGACGTCAGTAAAAAAAAAGAAAATTTTGATGAAACAACTGAAGGGGGAAGTTTTTAAACTTAAAATGGTTATTTATGTCAAATACACTACATACTCCCGCTTTATGAATTTAATTTTTTTCGGCTTACATAAAATAAAATTAAATTATAGTTTATCGAGTTCTAGTGCAGTTATCATGGAAAACACGGCTATTGTAATTATTTATTGCTGTAACAACATAAAATATGGATTTATGTTCAATGCACTACACATTAGCATTAGAATAAAAGAAATTTAAAATTTATCGAGTTCTAGTGCAGTTCTCATGGAAAACACGACTAATATTATGTATTTGTTTTACTTATTCAATTTACACCTTTTTGTGTGTTTTACTTAGCACCGGAAACCTTCTTATATAACTAATTTGACATTTCAGCATGAAGTTGCATTCAATATAAGGTAAGTCCCAATAAGCCAAATAACGTCAGTGCATTAATTCTGGAAATCACCAACAATTTTGCACTAAACATAGAATCAATGATTTGTCTTGCGTTCATTTCGACAAAACTTAAATTGAAATGTATTTTTCTAATCTATGTAGAGGGTTGTAACTCCCCTAAATAAAATTTTCTATATAATATACCTAAACCACATAGTTCCAACAATTCTATTAACTTTGTTGATCTCCATCCGCAAAATATTTTGTTTTTCCATTTCTTAATTTAAATTTTTCATTTTCGAATGGGTACTAAACTGTAAACTGTAAAGTCATACACCAAAAAATAAAATTCAATTTTACGTTTTCGCCCTATCATGACGACAACGATGCTAGTAGGAGTGTGTGTATTAACCAAATAAAAAAAAAAAAAAAGCAAAAACAAATTATGGTTAAGTCTCTCAAAGATTATGTTAAGAATTTATACGCGAATACCCGAATTCTAATTTGGTTTTCATTGTTTTCCCCTTGAAATTGTGTACGTAGCGGGTTGATTGTATTATTTTATTGCAACGCTGTTTTATGCCACTGCGATGATGAATCTTTTCGTTTAACGAATATTGGAATATTGTGGATTTCTTTATTTTTTTAATTTTTTTAATTAAGTACATACGATCCAGAAGCATTACTGAGCTGTCTTTATCTTCTAGATATTCGTGAGGATATTCTAGGTCTTAAAGATGAATTTCAAATAAAGACTGAACTGAAAAAATATGTGCATATTTCTCTATATAGGGAAGAAGATTCAAAAACAAAAAAAAAATTTTATTATGGGTAATAAATTTACTTTTTGAATAAACTAAAGATGGAATGTAAAATTTTAATTTAATTTAAGTTAAAAAAAAAAAAATATTATTATTATTATTATTGTTGTGTGTTAGGAAACCTGGAAAAAAAATGTTCAACTAACTAATGGGTGTTGTTATTGCGCCATATAAGCTTCCTGCATAATAAACTCAAACGTACAAAATGTCACCCGTTGAATATTTATTTTTATTATTATTCGAGATGTTATAGAAAATAAGATTGGGTCGCGTATGTATGTAGTGGGAGAAGTTTATATAAATAAAATAAGTAATTCTTATACATATCAATAAATTAAGGTTAAAAGTCTTGATATAAAAATTGAAATGAAATAATAATAAAAACAGCATTTTTTCACTTCAAAAATATGTCATAAATAAAATGATATATTATCTTAATAAAAGTAAGATAAATGTAGATCTTAAAAATTGGTGTTTGTGTATCTTATAAAGGAATAAAAAATTTTTATACCAAAGGA
Source organism: Tipula vernalis (assembly GCA_958295665.1). Taxonomy (NCBI): domain Eukaryota; kingdom Metazoa; phylum Arthropoda; class Insecta; order Diptera; family Tipulidae; genus Tipula; species Tipula vernalis. Next base: position 146,345,344 of record OY282560.1, on the reverse strand, counting down.
AATGAATTTGTCCGGATTAAAAAAATTTTTTTTTTGTTTTTTTTTTTTTTGCCACTCTGAAACTTGCGGCATATACAGTTATTTATATTAACTTTACACAAAATCGTCTTTGTTTCCGGTATTTTTTAATACGGGACTACAACTGTAAAAATGTATGACTTTCAAAGTGCACAACACTATACTCGTATATTATACAATTCATATAAAATTTCATACAAAAATACATTAAAGGAATTTTTCTTTTTTTTTTTTTTCAATGTTTTTTTTATGCTGCAACATAAATTTTTTATTTTATTTCCTTTTCAAATGTCTCACGTAATCATTTCATATTTTTATACCATTTACATTTGATACCTTTCAATTTTTGTTTTTCCGTTTTTTTCATGTTTTATGTGAAAAATATAACAAACTCGTTTATTGATATAATGGATGGGGAGGTTTGTTGGGAATTTTATGTAATTCACAATGTAAGCGTCTCATTTTTTGAATATTTGAGTATTTGGCTTCGGGTTATAATTAAGCGTTGATTAAAAATGAATAGCTTACAATATCAAAATGTTTTCACCGTCATAAAACAAAAACAATAAAATCACTTTTTAGAATAAATTTTATATTTTTCATCAAAAAAGAACCATTGAAATCATTTATGTGACGAGAAAATGCAGAATTAAAATTATTTTTAAAAAAAAATTTGAAAATTCAATTCATGTTGTCAAATGACATCTTACGCTGCAAAAATTATTTCAAACAATTTTGATTCAACGTTTAAAATACAGGGATAAGGGTACCATCAGAATGGCTCTTTATTTCCAATACCAAATCAAACTCCGAAATTCTTGCAAATATATTTCATGGGAGACGAAGAACACCAAGCTAATGTTCGTTGTCAATATAATCACATCGAACAAATTCAAGAACGAGCAATTGTGTCAACGTTAGAAAGTTTTTCGGCAGAAAAAATTGTTCAAAAGAGTGTCGGATAAAACAAAGTTCCAGTACTTAATGAAGTAGGAATGGTTATGGTTGGTGATGTATTTGAACGAGTTTCGACGCAAGCTTTGCATCGAGGCGTATGCGATTTTACCTTACATCTTATTCTGATGTAAGTCATACACCAAAAGTATATTTCAAACAGTTACTACCTTATGCGATGTAAAGCTGAAACTAAATAATGCGCTTCCGTTATTACCATTCATCGAGGCGTTTTCGATTCAATTTAAATCATATTTTAATATAAGGTAGGCATTCAAAATAAATTTCATTTAAATTATTGCGATATTTGTTCACATATTATATTATCTTTTTCGTGCGAAAAGAAAACAAAATGTTGAAAAGTCGGAGCTATATACATATACTGAACCTAATCTTTGTGAGTACAAAGTAAATTATTTATTTTGATGTATATTTAGGTGAACTTTTGATAAAGAGTGCAGTTTGTACCGTTTAATAAAAAAATTCTTTAGCAAAATATTTTAGAAAGATATATTCACAAATTATTTCTATAACTGTATAATTGTTTCATTAAAAATAATGGAAACCTTGATAGGTGTCAGCGCTCAAACGAACGATTTAAATCATTAGCCGCGTCGCACGTTTTTGTGTCTCATCACTTCATTGTACCGCTGCTCAAGATGTACGTCAAAAAGGAGTAGCTTTTCTTTGCAGAAAATATACAATATTTGATCCAAATATTTTTAAATGTCTATTTATAGTCGTTACTGCAACTATAACTGATCTTATAGGAATAGTTTTCGTATTTATAAACCTTACCATAAGATTTGTTACATAATGTAACAACGTTTATATTTAGTGATCAAAATCCATCACTATAAACATTGCTCCACAATATTGAAAACAACAAAATAAATTCGAAATTCATATCGAATTTTTGATATGATTTTCGAAAATCGTTGCTATATCTAATAATATCAATAATTATGATTATAAACTCGAGCCTAAGTTTGTTCTCACGTTAAGAGAATTCTTTATCAATTTGAAACATTTTAAAAATCTACATAATTAAAAAAATGCAAAGATTGAAAATAATAAAGACTACAGAGTTTAAAGAATTTAAAAAATTTAAAGGGTAAGGTTTAAAAATTCTAAGGAATATAAATAATTAAGGTTTAAAATAATAAGAGAATTTAGAATGATTAACAAATTTATAGATTTAATAAATTTGAATGAAATTCTAAGGGACTTAAGCATTTATTTTATTAATGAATATTTAAAGAGAAAGAAATTTTAAAGAGAAGGATTTAAAAATATTAAACAATTTAAAATATTTAAGAATTGTTAAATTAAAAGGATTTAAAAAACTTCATTAATTTTGAAAATTTTTGAAATGTAAAAAATTTAAGAATTTGGAGATTAAAGGAACTTAAAAGTTTAAGAAACTTAAAAATTAATTATGAACAATTTAAAAAATTAAAAAATTTATAGATTCAGATAACATAAACATTTATTGAATTAAAGAAATTTTCTATAATTCTAAGAATTTAAAAAATGTATTCTTAAAATTTTTTTTGAACATAAGAATTTGAATAATTTAAAGAAATCAGATAATTTAAAAAAATCAAAGAATTTAAATTATTAAAGGATTAAAAAATCTAGAAAATTAAAAAATTTAAATAAATGAAACAATTTAATGAATTTTTTGAATTCTTTAATTTATTCAAATTCAAAAATTTACAGAACCTAAAATAATTTAATGAATTTAACAATTTAAGGAAATTAAAGATTCTACAAAATCTAAAGGATTAAAAAAAAAACAACCAATCTAAAAAATTTTAAGCGCTTAAAGAATATTAAAAATGTTAAGAATTTAAGAACTTTAAAGAATTTAAAGGATTTAAACAATTTAAAGGACTAAACCATTAAAAAATGTGATTTTAAAAAATTTAAGGAATACCATATGTATAAATAGATAAATTCTACTTTTTAAATTGATTAAACTTTTAAAGTTTCTTTATATTTTTAATTTCTGTAAATTCATTAAATTGTTATCTTTTAATATTTGTATAAAAAATTTTCTTTCTAAGAATTTTATAAAATATGAGATTGTATACGATTTGAAAAATTCAAAAAATATAAGAATTTAAAGCATAAATAAAGTTAACAATTTTCAGATAAAGAATTTAAAAATTTAAAAAATTAAAGAATTTAAATAAAAGAAATAATTTAATGAATTTAAAGCATATAAACTTAGCTATTTTATTTAGATTTGAAAGGATTTAAAAAATTTTAAGAATTTAAGCAATTTAATAACTTATAAATTTCAAAGAATTTTAAGCTATGAAAAATTTAGAGAAGAGTTTTAGTAATAATAGTGTTACTTATAGAAATTAAAAATCTAAAGAATTTTAAGAATTTTAAGAATTTAAAATATTTAAAAATAATTTATGTTATACAAAGAATTCTACGAATTTCAAAAATTAAAGAATTTAAAGGACTTAATGAAGTTAAAAATTTAAATAATTAAGGAATTTAAAATTTTTTACAAATTATATATAATTTAAAGAGAAAAATAAAAATTGTAGTTTACCGAATTAAGGGCTTTAAAAATATTAAAGATTTTAAAGAATTTTGAAAATTTAAAGAGTTCAAAGCGAATTATTTTGAAAACTTAAAGATTATTTAAATTCTGTAAATTAGAAGAATTTTGAAAATTTATAGATTGTTTAAATGTTGTAAACTCATTAAATTATTTTTTTTTAATTTCTTTTTAAATATATTTCTAAATGGGACTGGAATTTAAGGTGAAGAATCTCAAGAATTAGAACAACATTAAAACAACAACAACAACTAAAAAAAATGATTGTATCAGTAAAATGCACAAATTTAGGCGATTGCATAAAGAATTGAATTTATAAATATTTTTTAATAATGTTTACAATAATAAAAGTAAAACATTAAACGTATAATTAGGGAATAAATATATGATTTATGTAAATATTTGGATAAAAATTATTTACAAAATTATAACTTAAATGCTAACTCCATATTTGGTTTGGGTACCGAAAATGACGTAATACTAAACAGGGTTATATGTCGTTCTCATCGGTTTCCCTAATAGGATAGTAAGATGTATATATTAGCAAACTTATCAGCGATTTGTAGAATTTTATCATGGATATTGAATATTGAAATGTGCATTTTTCTGCAAAAACTCCATACATTTGATAGGGGTGTCGAAATTGACGTAATACTAAATAGGGTTATGGGTCGTTTTTAGTTCTTAAATAAGAAATATTGTATTCTATATCAAATCATTTTGATGTTTTGTTTAAACCACTCGAATGTTTACATTACACGAATACATTCAAGAAGTATAATGTTGTTGTTGTTTTAGGAGAATTATAGTATAAATTTTACATGTATATAAGCATGTGAATTTATTCTTAAAATATTCCTAAATTATTGTTTATTGAATCAGAAAAATTTAAAAGTTTTAAGTATACAACGGGAAGAATTTAACGAATTTGAAAAAATTCAAAAAATTAACGAAAACTATGTTAAAGAGAAAAATTTAAAGAAATTATGACGTATGAACTTTTTTTTTTTTACATAATAGCTACATTTCTTGACGTTTGATCTGATCTAGAAGATTTCTGGATACAAATTGTAGATCATCATTTATGATCCAAAATCAACGATGGATCAAATGTTATTGTTACTTCAGATATAAATTTTGATCTGATCCGGATCACTATGCGTCAAGAAATACAGCTATTATAAACGTCAAAGGCAGTTGTCCACTTTTCAAATCCACCCTTCAAAATTCCGGATTCAAAATCTCGGCTTCCTAAATCCCGGTTTTCAAAATCTTGCTTTTGAAAGACTTATTTTTCTTAATTTGAGCCGTCTCTTCTGGCGAAGGAGAATTTTAATTTAAAGTAAAATAAAATTCAAATGCGGGATTTTCTGAAAACCGGAATTTTTATTTTTACAGAACGCGGATTTTGAGAAACAGGAATATGAAAAATGAATTTTTAAAAAGCAGGATTTTTCAGACACAGATCAAAGGAATTATATCGGTCGTATCACTTCTACCGATAGATATGACAAATGTTTCAAGTGATGACAAAGAATGCTTATAAAATTGAATTTTTTTCACTCATACAGTTTATCAAAATATTTTTTCCGGATTTTTTCTGGATTGCTTATTTGGTAATTTCTAGATTTTTATTCCGGGCTTTTTTTTTCTATATTTTAACTTTTCAATTATTCTGCATTTTAAAATTTCTGGATTTTTTTTTTTGGTCCCAAGAAAATTTTGAAATTTTCATAGGCTTTCGGGATTTTGTGCCCTATGGATTTTGTATCCTCGGGATTTAGTCATCTTGGGATTTTGTATCCATGAGATTTTGTACCCTCGGGATTTCGTACCCTGACGATTTTTCCAAACCCTCGGGATTTTGTACTCTCGGGATTTTGATTCTCGGGATTTTGTCTCTCCCACATGTAGTTTTTAAAACGTGTCTTCGCTAAATGCACATTTTCCATTTCGGACGCACCCCATATATTGACAACTTTATTTAATTCAATTAAAATAATTAAACACAAAAATTAAAATGATTAAAAATCTAGACACAAAAAACTCTATATATTGACAATTTTGACAACTAAAAATTGACGTTTCTAGTTTTGCTGGTGTTAGTTGCCAAGGTGAAATTTATGAAAAAATGTACATTTCGTAAAATTGATGTAAATCATGGTAGAACATGGTTTTCGATGTACATCAATTTTTTACTTTCTTTTACTCTAGTAAAATAAAGTATAGTAATCATGAAAATTTTGGAACTTGAGATAGGGGTTTCGAAATGGTGTCTGTCTGTCAGTCTGTCAGTCTGTCAGTCTGTCAGTCTGTCAGTCTGTCAGTCTGTCAGTCTGTCAGTCTGTCAGTCTGTCAGTCTGTCAGTCTGTCAGTCTGTCAGTCTGTCAGTCTGTCAGTCTGTCAGTCTATCAGTCTGTCAGTCTGTCAGTCTGTCAGTCTGTCAGTCTATCAGTCTGTCAGTCTGTCAGTCTGTCAGTCTGTCAGTCTGTCAGTCTGTCAGTCTGTCAGTCTGTCAGTCTGTCAGTCTGTCAGTCTGTCAGTCTGTCATGTCTGTCTGTCAGTCTGTCAGTCTGTCAGTCTGTCAGTCTGTCAGTCTGTCAGTCTGTCAGTCTGTCAGTCTGTCAGTCTGTCAGTCTGTCAGTCTGTCAGTCTGTCAGTCTGTCAGTCTGTCAGTCTGTCAGTCTGTCAGTCGGTCAGTCTGTCAGTCTGTCAGTCTGTCAGTCTGTCAGTCTGTCAACGCGCCCATTCTACTTGTTTTTCCAGGTGTACCAACCGCGCGACACAATAAAAAACAAAATTACAAAACAGATAAACAATACATTACACAACAAATCAGTCTCGTCTCGGATTTCGCGCTGATCGCACGCGCGCTCATTTCGAAAATTTGCAAACTCAAAAGATGGTGGTAAATAAAATAACATAAAATTGGTGATACAAAAATCATAAAAATAAATTATTTTAATATAAATTAACAGTGAACAAATTATTTAACAAAATAAATACCACACATGTTCACATCATTTCTAACATCCAACCAACAAAATTTTGATTTTAATAAATAAAAGTTCAGACTTTTATATCGTAAACGAAAATCGTGTGTTAGCCACACCTCCATTTTTTATTATGTTTTTTGTGAAAAGAATTCAACATTAGTTAGTCAGTGCTTTGCATTGTTAGTAGTAAACATTTATGTAATTTTGTGTGAATAAGAATATTGTTTTTGAATACATTTTTATTTTAATTTTGTACGAATTGTCTTTTTATTAAAAATCGTTATAAATGGACAAATAATTAGGTGAAAATATTTTTTTGGCTACAAAATAAAAATTACATCATGTCATAAAATCAATTTTCCAGTAAAACTAGCTGTTTCCGAACATAGAAACTAACGATGCTAATAGCATCGCACATCACAAAAATTTTCAATTGTGCACGCAGAAACAATACTCTTCAGCTCATTCTGGAAAAATATAATGACGCAATCAATAAAGATATACTACATGTGCTACGTACAGTTCGAGGAGATCCAGATAAAATTGTTGTTGCATTTGTTCAAACAAATGAAACAAAATTATTGCCAGAACAAAAAATAATTTATGCATGCAGTCGCTGCTCAAGAAGTTGTTGTTTTTTTTTTTTTGATGCAGCAGTAGAACTGGAAAAACATTTTTAATTTCGCATTACAAAAGCGATAAAGTACAAAACGCGATAATTCAAAACGCAATATTTCAAAACGCGATGTGGTACAAAACGCGATATTTAAAAACGAAAATCCTGTCCCCCAGTTTCATTATAAAGGTGAAGGAAAGTTTTATTAAATGAAAGCAGATTAATAAATTTAAAATATCACGTTTAGTACCATACCGCGTTTTGAAATGTCACATTTTTTACAATATCGCGTTTTATACCATATCTAGTTTTAAAATATCGCATTTTGTCCTTTATCTCGTTTCGTCATATCACGTTTTAAAATATCGCATTTCGAGCGGATCCCCAATCTAACAAGTAAAGCATTGAAATTTCAGCTGCATTCATTGAAAATGTTTTTCCAAATATTCAAGCTAATTTCAAAAACCATCTATGGTTGAATGAACGTGCGATATTAGCTGCTAAAAACATTGATGTTGATGACATCAATAAACAATTTCAAAACGTGCTGGAAACTGAATCATTTTCATTTAAATCGGAACGAGAATGGAAGGCGGTGGTGAACGAAAATGAAGGCGTTAGTTTTCACAAAGAATTTTTAAGTTCTCTGAATTTGCCAGATTCACCTTCACATAATTATTATTTGAAAATTGGTCCACCAATAATTTTGCTACGAAGCCTCAATGTGCCAAAACTATGCAATGGAACGAGATTGGTTGTTAAAAAAATGTTGGGGTACATCCTTGAGGCAAAAATAATAAATGGAAAGTTTCAATTCAATTTAAAAGATTACAGGTCGTAATCGTTTAGCATTTTCCATGACCATCAACAAATATCAAGCCCAGTCTACGCAAATATGAGTTTCGATGACGTTCGTTCCATTTTACTCTCGTCGCAATGAGATTAAATTTCTGTGGGTCAACTGTATTACTTATTTATTGTCAATTAATTCAAATAATTTTTTTAATATCAACAATTTACAGTGAATGAAACAAATTACATGAAATGTATAATTGTAACATAGTTACGACCTCCCAAGATTATCTGAGGCTCAAAAAATACTTCTTCCATTAGATGAATGGTATTTTTCCAACGACAGTATAAATTTGAAAAAAAAATTTGTTCCTTGACATCAACCTGAAGATCAAGGATCAAAGTCATTTAGAGGGCAAGTGATTTTTTTTTTAAACAGGAACCTTTATTTTTGATCCCGGAAATGGAGAGAAGAGAATTCTACGTTCTACATTTTTTCCATATGGTCAGTTTTGAACTCCCAAGGACACCAGAAGGTCAAAACTGCTCATTTTGTGAAAAGCGTTCAAATAAAAGGTGGTTTGACCAAACATTTTTTTATGAAACTGTAACCTGAGATCAAATATTGTATCAAGAACATTATAAAGTCAAATACCATTCTTGTTAGAAATACATACTTGGGATTCCAGGTATAGAAAGCAAGTGACGCACCCGTAGTTATGTACGCCGTCCCGCCCCTTAACCCCAAGCTGGTTGAGCTCATTAAGCCTTTAACCCCCGCAGGTATACCTTAAGGCTTTCATTTCCCACCCGTTAAGCCTTTAACTCCCAGTTGGTAGACCTTAAGCCTGTGAAACCCATTTTGAATACCTCCAAAACTCCTATTCAAAAGGTTACATCTCTTATAGCAGTTAACCCCCAGCCACAACTTTAATTAGACGATTATTTTTGTTTTCATAGGTGAACCACTGGTAATTAGATTAAGCTTCATGGTTCACTTCCGGTATGTGTCAGATTCCACAGTTTGGATTTCATAGTGACTTGATATGCTCACAATGTTAATTGGTGGAAGCTGCTTCTCTTTAGTTGTATCTTATTGTTGTTCTACGCTTTTAACAGATCAAATATCTGCTCAGATTGCTCGAATTCAGGTGAAGATTTTGGTGTCCTCTTTTTAACTCTCTTCGATGGTTTTTTTCTCCAAAATCTAATCGGTTTCTCTTTCCAATTCGTATTCTTCTGTGTAGTATTTAAATGGTACACCCACAGATTTTCTAATTTGAGTTGTTTTCTCATCCGATGTTTTGTCATGCTTTGGTGACACCTCAATATTCAGGTTCTTTTTTAAATCTTCATTCTCTTATTTACAAGTTTAATTTCGTTGCTCAACCTTTAGATCTCCTGTTAGAGTACGGAGCAATTGTGTGGATGATATTTATACTAGAAAGTAAATTCAAAATGAAGAGCAATTATAAGATATCCTCTCAATTGAGGATTCATCTTTTAATTGTTCTTCATTTAAAATTTTCTTTCTTGAATAAATATCCTCCACAGAACTGTTCCGTACTCTAGTTGGAGATCTAAAGATTTTCCTGCTAATTAGGCCCTCCAGAATCCACTGAGCCATACTCCGAGGAGTATGGATTTTCTTGCAAGCCAGGCCTATAACCTCGTACAGTAAAGCCTGTTGTTTTATCCATTGCCGTTGCCGTATCTTGACAACAATTGCTGTGCATTTTATACCTTCTTCCAGGTGATAAATCTGCCATATCTCTGGAGTCAGACACAGACCAGAAAGCTGATCAATTTTGGTGCAGACGCTTCTGGAGTTTTGTGCCCAATAATGATAGAGTTCAGCCAATGATGTTGGGGGTCTATTGATTATTAGACATCTCCTCTCCCCATTTCTAAACCTGGTTTAGGAGCGGTTACGGCGTTGTTATTTTTATTTAAAATTTGTTTAATATATTGATTGTGCTTCCAAGTATTTATTAAACGACTGTAATCTAAGAATTGATTTTGTGTCTTAACGATATGTTATTTAGATAACAACGCAACGTTATATTGGCTCACAGAATTAAGTACGGATTAGGCAATTCTTTTAAGCCATAATTAATAATAATTAATTAAACGATCAAAAGTTCGCGCCATTTTCATGATCATTGACATTTCTCAATCCGGGTTGATTTTTTTTGCGAAGTGTAGACAAGTACAATTGGTTATAAAAGGAAGAAATTTTGATCGACATATCATTGGCCTGGGGTCGAATTCCGTTACCTTTGACAAGATGATGCCACAATGCATAAAAAGCCGGTGAAACATTAACGATTAAGTTCCAATGTTTCGTGAACGCGGCTTATCCGAACTGAGCGGTATCATATGGCTACACAGATCGCCAGATTTGACACCACCAGATTTTCTTTTATAGGGGCTATCTAAAAAGCAAGGTCAAAAAATTGTCAACATTTTACGAAAAGTGTTCAAAATTGAGCCGAATTAAGCAAAACAAATTGTAATGAACCCAATAAAAGATATCAATCGTAATTTTGAAGAATTTTCATTTAGTTACTCGAATCATTTGAGTTATTCTACAAACGATTCGATTCTGTAATTATATGGTTCATCCTATTTAAACTCCCTTAGATCGTAGTTATGGTTTGGGCAGTGCTTTGAGATATTTAACTTCGACATTAAATCAAACTTTTTCAATGTTGATAGGGTGGCTTTTAAGAGCTAAAAGGAACTTGGCTAGTTAGTTGCGGCGAATCATCAATAAATCAATAAAACTAGAAGCTTAAAAAGCTGCTTCGGGAGGGTTGTTTAACACTTTATTTTGTGGTGTGTAGTGTTATATATATATATATAATATATATATTTATTTGTATTTTCTTAAATCTAATTCTAACTCGCTTAAATGTTATTGTCCTAATACCTATTTCCACTAGCTGGTTATATATTTTTTTTGTAGAGAAACGAAATTGGTTCAATAATTCCGAGCTTACCACTGGTGGGGGCTATTACCGGAATTATGCAACTTTTCGTTATGAATTGAGAAGTGCCGTTTTAGGCACGGTGTTAATAGAGCTAATCGGATACCTTGGACAATAACTAACAAACGAAACTTGTGCGTAGCACTTATATGTTCTTTTGTCAGCTTTGTATCAAGGCCTGGGCGTGAAGGTTAGTGGCTGGAATACTTACAATTTTTCTGGATCTTGTGGTATGCTCTCTGGATCGAATTGACGAATAAACGGAAATTATATTTTATTTACCTATTTATTATTCTTTCTTTTTCTTAATAAGTGTTTACTTGGTGAAGTTTTTAGATACAATTTTTTATTTTGTTAAAATATGCTGTTCTTATATACTAAAAAAGTGTGTAATGTTTTACACTAACAATAACATTGACACATACAATTTTTGTTGTAACCTACTAAAGTCGTTTACCCTTAAATATTTATTAAATTCGGGCAAATTGCATTTTTCATAAAATAATTATTTAATTATTTGGGTCGTTTGATACAATGTAGTGTTGAATTGATTTTTTTGTGTATTCATCGATAAGATTATCGTTACATTCTTTTTATTGCTACCAGACAATTTTATGTGTTACAATTGTTTTCTTGTTTTCAAATATAATTGTTGTTTTTGTTATGTTTCTTATTTACTCTTATTACTATATGTTATCGTAATTTCAAGTTCGACCACCTGATTATTTTGTGTATACAATGTTTCTAACGCCTAAAAGTATGCTCGTTATACCATAAATATTTCGATACGAGCTAACGCCTATAGTTTTCAATTATTAAGAATGGTTTACAATATTGGAATGTTAAGAATGGAATGTATGTGGTGAATGATTCACAATGATTCACAACATACCTTCCCTCCATATGAAGATTTTTCTGAAGGAAAAATTGTATGGGACATAAATTAGGTATACGGTTATACATATCAAATGTGTAATAATAGGACTTAATATTATGTCGTTTATAATTTAAATATTGATTGTACTTCGATGTCTGCTGAACTGGGCTCACGAGCTGCTTCATGGTTCACCTTGATCTGCTGTTGTCTGGTCATTTTTGCTCAAAGTTACTCGGATTTTTATCAGTTTACAAGTCTTTTATTTATGACACTCGGACACTACTCATCTCGTGTCTTCTGGATTCGTCTTTTGTCAAATTGATTTGGTTATGCGTTTGATGATTGGATTATTGTTTGGAGCATGACATCAGGTTATTCACTCTCACTGTTATTGAATGCTGGATGTTGATATGCCGCGTGTTCTTGAAACTTCCAGTTTGGCGATATTGAATGATTCCCGTATTACTGTGCGGTACATGACCAATTGTATCTCATGTAACTGCTTGCTACGTACTCTTGGGAAGTTGTCTGATTCACTGCGCTCTTCTGCATGCGCTGATTTCAGCATGTTTTGAAGTTGCGGGGATTTGTGGTGTGTGTCGTACTGCATATGATGTAGTTGGGTGCCGCATGTGCGTGACGAGACTTTGTAAACTTGATTTTGGATCTTTTCGCTTAATTGAGTGTTGTGGTTACTGCTCTTCTCTGGTCTTGGATTTCTCAGTTACAATATTTTGATTCAGTTGCGCTAAATTACGATTCTTAATCTACTATGACAAAATGTGTTCGTTGTTTTTTTTTTTTTTTTTTTTTTTTTTTTAATCTAGGTTACTTAATACAAAAATAAACGTACAATGAATGAATTTGAAAATAAAGGTTTGTTTTGTAATTTGACGCTTTTTACTATGGAATTCATACAAAAAAAACTACTTGATTTTATGAATGATGACGACTAATTATTTGTTTTTTTATGAATGTTACTTTAGGTATGTGGGTCACATACACATTTATTTTGTTATTCATTGTACTTTTGTTATAAAAATTTTCTTTTTCTATATTAAAATTTCCTTTCTATATTAACATTTAAGGGAATTTCTATTTGTTCAAACTTTTTTTTTTTTTTTTTTTTTAAAACAGTTTTTATAATATATTCTATGATTTTAATTCGAAACATTTTTCTTTTTAATTACTTAAATTCTAGATTTATTGAGAAAATGTCTTACTCATCTTTGTTTTCTAAACTTCGTCTATTCGTTTCTTTTCTTCTTTTTTTTTTTTTTTATTTATACTCATGTGTGTAACCTTTTTGATTTTATTTTATTCAGAATTTGCTTTAACTTAGACTACTAATGTGAATGAACTTGAAACGATTTTTTTTTTTTTTTTTTTTTTTGTTTTGTAATTAGATATGTCTATGTCTAGTAAAAATGTTTTCTTCTTTTCTGTTTTTTTTTTTTTTTTTTTGTTTGTTAGTAAAATTTTATATTCCGGATTTATCTTCCTGTTCTCCCATGTTTGTTAGTTTTTTTTTTTTTTTTGTTGTTGTTTTACATGAGGGAAAAAGAGATTTTATTTATTCTATGTTTATTATTCTACTTCTAGATATTTCTCTTCTTTTTGTTCTGCTTATAACTTCGTTCGGAGTTCTGACTATGGCTTCTGTGGGGATTACGTGGCTAACTTCTACTTTTGTCGAGCTTCTCCGCTTAATTATCCAAATAACTATACAGGCTATTATTATACCTGTAATAATTCCACCTGTGATGAATTTATAAATATTAACTTCATTGCTTACTCTTCTGTTTTCCCATGATCGTTGTGATTCTTCTACATCCGTGGATAATCTATCTATCTTCATTCGTTCTTTAAGGAATTCTTGGTTATAATTTCTAAAATCTGCTACAGCTATCGTTCTGGGAAGTGTGAGGGTTGAGACGTTACCAACTTCTAATTTGCTGGTGTCTATTGTTTCTGGGAAATATGTTCGGTTTGGCTGGGTAATTGATACTTCTTTGAGTTTGGAGCCAGTAACCGGGAGGATAAAATCTTCGGAAACCACTTCACAGTCCTGTTTGAACGTGATAGTTCCTGTATCTCTTAATTCGATTACTTGTTCTTCCTTTCCACACTTGATTTTCAGTCGCATATTGCCACTGCTGGTATACAACCAGGAATTACTGTTCACTAGCTTGGTTAAGGAATTCTTGTAGTTGTTTCTAGTTACTGCACATTTTGGTGTGTTGTGGAACGGGTTGTCAAAAAGATTTAATAAACAATTGTTCCCTTTATTCGTGATTATAGGGGAGTTACTTTCGCACACTAGTGCGGTTTTCCTGAAGTTTATGAGGACTCTGATACACTTATTGTGTTGTTCATGGGTTAATATGGTGAATTGACTTCTCTCTGAGTTTGCTGCTAATAGTTCGTCTTGGATAATATAAGACCATTGGGTATTGTTAATTACTAGAGGTGTTAGATAAATTTTATAAAGCTTGAATTCTTCTTTTATTGGGGACGGGATATCTATTTTCACTACTACTCTACCTTCAGTCTCAATTGCATCTAACTTCGTTAGCTGACTGAGGTGCTGCTCATTCAATATTGACTTATCTATTGAGTTACTGCTAAGGTTTGTTATTATTTCCATCGTTTCTTTATACGACACAAGAAGGGGGTGTAGCTTTCTGTTTTGGATGCTACTTAGGATATTCAGTGTTTGATCTTGGTTTTTGTTGATTACTAGGCACTTGACTAAGATTAAATTGGAGATTTCTGTGAATTTCTCGGTTAGTAGTATGAAGTTCGTTCTGTTACTCAACTCTCTCCATTTACTTGTTTGTTCTTCGATTAAAATGTTGATATCGCCCTGCATTACCTTGACTTGTGTTGAGATTTCTAGTAAGGGTTTAGATAACGTATCAAAATTTGATTTGACTACAGCTACCTGTTCTTTTACTAGTTTGAATACAGTTTCAGTGTTACTGTGTAAATCTGCTAGTTCGTTGAAAATCTTCTCTGAGTCCTCGTTGTCCATCGTACCGAATAAGAATTTTGATGCCGACCCTACGAAATCGAACAGTGATCTCTTATTTCGGTTCGAGAAATGATGTATGGCTTGCTCGGTTTTCGTTATATCCTCAAGTTCGGACTTCAGTTCCTCAAAGAAAATCCCGACACTCTTTAGCTGCTTGATTTCTACGTTTGATGTGGTGTTGGCTGTGTTCACGACGCTGTTCCAAACAATTAGAATTGATAAGGCGAGTTTGACTGGGTACATCTTTCCTACTTTCCTCTTTTTTTTTTTTTTTTTTTTTAAAATTAGAAAGCAAAAAGAAAAATTTGTCGAGTTAGAACCTGATGAGGAGAAAAACGAACTCATAAGATGTGTTGTGTGAATTGTTTGATATGGGGGTTTTTAGTTTGGTGATAGAAACGATAAGAACAAAGAAAGTCTGAAAACTCTACTTAGTTGGTATATCTCGTGTCGCTTGCCTTTTTGAGGTGGTACTCGGTGCTAATAATTCTCTTCGTCTCTTGTACTCCTCTAAGCTGATGACTTTCTGTTCTGGTTTTCGTTCCATGGTTCTGTTGGAAGGGAAAGTACAAAGTTTGTTAATCCCTCTTCAACCTGTTGTTGTGGATGTTCTTCTCCCTTCCTCTTATATCGACTAAGGTGTTAGTAGGGGACAATGTTTTAATAACGGTGAACGGACCAACCCAAATTGGGTCTTGTTTAGTTTTTCTCATTTCGTTGCGGAGCCACACTAGATCTCCGGCGTTAACTTGGAACGAAGACGTGCCTCTGTCATAGTTTGTTTTCGCCTTCTCTTTGTTTTTAAGGATATTGATTCGAGCGATGTGATGAGCTAGTTGTAGGCGGGCTTTTAGTTCGCTCACATAGTCATCGTAATTATAAACCGGTTGCGGTTCTCACCTGACTGCGGTTGGGACTAAAGCTGGACGACCGAATAATAATTCGTAAGGAGTGAAATTCGTGGAGCAATGAGGTGTTGTATTATACACAAACATCGCATAATGAACCATTTCATCCCAATTACTATGGTCTATATCTGCAAAATTTCGGAGGTATTCTTTGAGCGTGTTATGGGATCTTTCTAGAGCTCCATTCGTCTGCGGGTGGAAACTCGTAGTCGTCAGATGCTTGATTTTTAATAACTTGCAGATATTCTCAAACAGATTACTCATAAAGTTAGATCCCATATCAGTCAATATCTTCTCCGGCGCTCCCAACTTTGTTATGTATTGCTCGCATAGCGCTTTCGCTACTGTGGAGGCTTTTTCATCGGGCAGAGGGATGGCGCCAGAAAATTTGGTCAAGTCATCCTGGAATGTCAGAATGTACTTGTTCCGTGAATCTGTCAAGGGTAAGGGGCCAACTATGTCTAGCGCAACACGCTGGAAAGGGTGTTCGGCTGTATTCGTTAATACTAGGGGTACTCTCGTCCTCTTACTGGCTTTATTCCTCTTACATTTCTTGCATTTCCTGACGTAATTTCTCACATCACGTAGCATGCTAGGCCAGTAGTATTCCATACGAATTCTCTTGTATGTCCTGAATACTCCTGCATGACCACCCAATGGTAAGTCATGTTTTTCGCGTAAGATTTGAGCTTTTACACTCGGGTTTATAATGATCTGGACATTCCTTTGTTTTATTCCATGATCATTTATGTTGATACCGCTTGAAAAAGGCTGGATTTCTGTTATGTGACTGCTTGGCAGGTCTACTGTTGGGGGTATTGTTGGAGGAATGGTTGGGGAAGGAAGGAGCTTCGCTTGTGCTCTCGTGATAACTTTAATTTCCTCTTGGCGTATTCTACTTAGCGCATCTGCTCCTGTATTGGCTTTACCTGAGACATGTACTACTTTGTAGTCATATTCTGCAAGCTGTAATCGCCATTTAAGGATTCTTTTCGACGCGTTCTTCAGATCGCCAACCAACGGTTTATGATCTGTTTTGATGACGAACTTTCGTCCAAACAAGTACGGTCTGAATATCTCGACTGCCCACTTCGTTGCAAGCATCTCTTTTTCGATGGTCGAGTAGTTACGTTCTGCTACTTTGAGGGAACGGCTGGCGTAGGCGATTGGCAAATCACTCCCATCATGGATTTGACTAAGGATAGCGCCTACTCCGTACTCGCTGGCGTCTGTCGTAAGGATAAATGTTCGATCAAAATCTGGATATTGGAGGATTGGTGATGAGGTAATTTTACTTTTTAGGAATTCAAATGCGGATTGGCTTTTCTCGGACCACTCAAATTTTGTTCGCTTTTGGGTCAATTTATGCAGAGGTTCTGCGATTGTGGAAAAGGCTGGGACGAATTTTCTATAGTAACTAGTGAGACCTAGGAAGCTCTTGGTTTCACGCATGTTCCGTGGAACTGGAAAATTAACGATGGCTTCCACTGTTTTAGGATTTGGCTTGATGCCTTGGGGAGTGATGATATGTCCTAAATATTGAATTTCTTTACTCAAGAACTGACACTTTTCCGTTTGAATTTTTAGGTTACTCCTTCTAAGAGCTGAAAATATGTCCCTTAACTTGTTGTTGTGGTCTCTTAAATTCCTTCCGTAGACAATTACGTCATCCAAGTATACGAAACACTTTAGGCCTTGCTGCCCTAGCAACACATTATTTATCATTCTTTGGAACGTACTTTGAGAATTTTTCATTCCAAAAGGCATTCTGAGGAATTCAAAATGGCCAAAATCCGTGCTAAATGCCGTTTTGTGCCTATCGATGGGATCCATTTCAATTTGGTGATACCCATTTGCCATGTCTAACGTGGAAAAATATTGAGAGTGTCCCAGTTGGTCAAAAATATCGTTAATCAAAGGGAGAGGAAACGAATCTCCTATTGTGGCTTCGTTGACTCTTCGAAAGTCTACTACTACTCTCCACTTTGGTTTACCACTTTTATCTGGTTTCTTCGGGACCACTAGTAAAGGACTATTGAACGGGCTGGTGCTGTGAGTAATGATCTCATCATTCAGCATTTTTTGAACTTGAGTGTTGATCTCTGTTTTCAGAGTTTGTGGAACTCGGTACTGCCTTATATTAATCGGTGGTGTGTCATTGTGAAGGTTGACTTGATGCCTGACTCCGGGCACACTTGACAGTTTATCGCCTTCAATGAAGAAGATGTCTGCGAATTCCCTAATTAGTTCAAGAATAGAGGAGGATTCTTCGAAATTAAGATTCTTATCCAGGTTAGTAACTACCTGGTTAAGAACTAAGTCATCTCTATTTTTGAAATGGTGCATATTATTGTTTTCAAACTCGTGGTTGATTTGGAGGATGTCGTACTGACTAAGCTCTGTGAGTTTCGGGACAAAATCCTCTATAATTATTTCACTAGGATTAGTATTTACAATGCTGACCTGTGCTCTCAGCATGTTGGGTTGGATAAGGCAGTTGCCAACGAATACACCTTGCATGATCTCTTCGGAATTGCATAGGTATGAATTATTTGTGGGTGTCTTGATTTGTACGATTACTTCTTCCCGTGGAGGGAGGCGTACATTCGTTGGATTATTAAGGAACTTGACTTTGTTCCCTAGAATATTTAATTCTGAGGTGCTGTACAAAATATCCACTTTATTACCGTTAAGGAAATCTCTTCCGAGAATTCCATCTTGTTCGATTGGAAACTCGTCTTCAACCACGTGGAATTTCTGCGGGATTCTGAGATATGATGTGATGTCCACATGTGTGTAAACACATCCAAGGGTGATAGTGGCTTCTTTGCCGATTCCCTTTAACATTACTTTACCATACTGGTCTATTTCTTGAGGACTTTTAATCATTTTACTCTTGATTAAAGAGACTGAAGCACCAGAATCTATTAAGAGGGTAGATTTTTCGGTTGATGCTGCTAATTTCAATCTCACCGTATCATGCGCGAATTTGTGCTTTGATACTAGATTGATTTGGTAGGAATTTAAAATTTCAGTAGGTGTATGGATTTGAGCTATAGTGGTAAATGGTTTAATTGGTGGCCAAACTTCATTTGGTTCCTCCGGTTTTACTGGAATGGGGGCATGTTTAGGAATTGGGATAGGATGTGGTGGTGAAACAGTGACCTGGCCATTTAATTCGGCCTTTGATTGATTCATTGAGACATTGCTCAATGGGTATATCGCTTGATCTATTGCTATGTCTTCTGACACCAGATTACCTGAGACAATACTAGTACTAGTTTTATTTGAGCTAGTTGATGTGTTTGAGGCGTGGCTCGTTTGATTTGATTTTCCACTTGAGATGGAACTCGCTTGATTAAATTTTCCACTCGAGATGGAACTCGGTGGGATTGTCGAGACATAGCTCGCTTGATTTGGTTTTCCACTCGAGACGGAACTCGGTGGGATTGTCGAGACATAGCTCGCTTGATTTGATTTTCCACTCGAGACGGAACTCGGTGGGATTGTCGAGACGTGGCTCGCTTGATTTGATTTTCCACTCGAGACGGAACTCGGTGGGATTGTCGAGACGTGGCTCGCTTGATTAGATTTTCCACTCGAGACGGAACTCGGTGGGATTGTCGAGACGTGGCTCGCTTGATTAGATTTTCCACTCGAGACGGAACTCGGTGGGATTGTCGAGACGTGGCTCGCTTGATTAGATTTTCCACTCGAGACGGAACTCGGTGGGATTGTCGAGACATAGCTCGCTTGATTTGATTTTCCACTCGAGACGGAACTCGGTAGGATTGTCGAGACGTGGCTCGCTTGATTTGATTTTCCACTCGAGACGGAACTCGGTGGGATTGTCGAGACGTGGCTCGCTTGATTAGATTTTCCACTCGAGACGGAACTCGGTGGGATTGTCGAGACGTGGCTCGCTTGATTAGATTTTCCACTCGAGACGGAACTCGGTGGGATTGTCGAGACGTGGCTCGCTTGATTAGATTTTCCACTCGAGACGGAACTCGGTGGGATTGTCGAGACGTGGCTCGCTTGATTTGATTTTATTACTGAGGCGGAACTCAGTTGTGGTTTATGTTTAATGGATATCCGTTGTATGTTGCTTGGTCGTTGGATTTGTTCTTGGTAGTGGAATTTTACAGTGGGACTCGCCTGAGTTACAGTTGGTGCGTTTGTCGCTCGACGAGCCCATGCTCGTTTCCCTGTTGAATTGCTGCATCATTGTCTACTACATCACCATCTATATAGTTTATTCTTAGATTTTGTAGATTGCTGTTTAATTGTTCCATACCGTTGGATCCTCTTGGTTGCGTCCGTGGTGGATAACTCTGTTGGGAATTCCTAATCATATAGTCGTTCCTTTGATTTAGTCGATCATTTGCGTGCCTGAGAGGATGGTAGTTATAGTTCGAGTTGTTGTTTTGCCGGAAGTTCTGCTGTTCGGGACTGTAGTTTTGCCTGAGCTCATTTGGTTGAGTTGTTCTTTGTTGAAAGAACCCTTCATCACGCCGGGCATCGTTCATCTTCTTTGTTCTACATTCCTCTATAGAATGCCCTCGTCTCTTGCAGTATCTGCAAGACATTAGAGGCGGATGCTGAATTGGTTGTTTTTGGTTGAACACATTCTCTGGGCAAATTTTTGCTACATGGCCTATTTTTCCACAGATCTGACAAACTTCACTCGATATTCGTTGAACTGTTTGTTTTTGACTAGCAGTGTTTTTGAAGCAATTTTTAGCTACATGCCCTATTTTTTCGCATAACTGACATTTTGGTTTTTCGAGTGTATTCGCTTTATTGAGGTTTTGAACATAGCCTAATTGTTTTTCAAGCTTATCTGCAACTAGCACCAACTCTCTGATTGGTGTTTCCGAGATCATTGTTAGGTGAGCCTTGATCATACCATTATTTAGACCTCCGATGAAGGCATCTCTTTCTAGCGATTCCAGAAACGCTTTTGGTAGTGCATTATCTTCACCAAATTTTGCTCGAACTCCTGCTTCGTAATCTAAAGCGTAACTTTGTACTCTTGTGCCAAATTCAGAGCAATCTTCCGATGCGCCCTGGCTGGCTGAGTATAGTCTTTTACTAAGGGATTCGATTGAATGTGATGGCAGGAATTTGCTTGTGATCAGCTTGAACAAATCTTTTAAGCTGCTAATTCTCGCATCCCTCATTAGGGTGTAAGCTTTACCCCGGAGGCGTAGCTTAACCTCTTCTAACAGGGTTTCTGCTTGTTCAATATTTGCTGACTCGATTTTTTGGTTTGCGGCTTTACACGCGTCGATAAAATAGTGCACTTCACTACTATTGACATCTTGTTGGCCATAGAATATTGGTATTCTACGTTCCACTAAATTTTGAATTTCGATGTCGGTTAATGCTACCATTTTGGATATAATTTTCCTGTATACGGGACGAACTGAATGTTTGCGAAAAACTGTGAGGGGTGGCTCTAGCTTAGCACTAGGATCGCTATTTATTCGTGTTCTAGTTACTACGGGGGAGAACGCGATTGAACCACTAGATTCGCTATCTAAACGTTTTCTGGTAGGAACGGGGGAATACTGAACCGAAATATCAGATTCACTACCTAATCTAATCTTTACTGCAGGATTTGATTTGTCTTGCATGAACTTTATGCAAGTTGGTTAGACTAATGCTATTGTTGTGTCGACTGTCGAAAGTTACTGAACTGCCCTAAGCGGAAACTTTATCTACAGCGCCAATGTTATATATATATATATTATATATATTTATTTGTATTTTCTTAAATCTAATTCTAACTCGCTTAAATGTTATTGTCCTAATACCTATTTCCACTAGCTGTTTATATATTTTTTTTGTAGAGAAACGAAATTGGTTTAATAATTCCGAGCTTACCACTGGTGGGGGCTATTACCGGAATTATGCAACTTTTCGTTATGAATTGAGAAGTGCCGTTTTAAGCACGGTGTTAATAGGGCTAATCGGATACCTTGGACAATAACTAACAAACGAAACTTGTGCGTAGCACTTATATGTTCTTTTGTCAGCTTTGTATCAAGGCCTGGGCGTGAAGGTTAGTGGCTGGAATACTTACAATTTTTCTGGATCTTGTGGTATGCTCTCTGGATCGAATTGACGAATAAACGGAAATTATATTTTATTTACCTATTTATTATTCTTTCTTTTTCTTAATAAGTGTTTACTTGGTGAAGTTTTTAGATACAATTTTTTATTTTGTTAAAATATGCTGTTCTTATATACTAAAAAAGTGTGTAATGTTTTACACTAACAATAACATTGACACATACAATTTTTGTTGTAACCTACTAAAGTCGTTTACCCTTAAATATTTATTAAATTCGGGCAAATTGCATTTTTCATAAAATAATTATTTAATTATTTGGGTCGTTTGATACAATGTAGTGTTGAATTGATTTTTTTGTGTATTCATCGATAAGATTATCGTTACATTCTTTTTATTGCTACCAGACAATTTTATGTGTTACAATTGTTTTCTTGTTTTCAAATATAATTGTTGTTTTTGTTATGTTTCTTATTTACTCTTATTACTATATGTTATCGTAATTTCAAGTTCGACCACCTGATTATTTTGTGTATACAATGTTTCTAACGCCTAAAAGTATGCTCGTTATACCATAAATATTTCGATACGAGCTAACGCCTATAGTTTTCAATTATTAAGAATGGTTTACAATATTGGAATGTTAAGAATGGAATGTATGTGGTGAATGATTCACAATGATTCACAACAGTAGTTTTTAGACAAATAATATTGAAACTTAATATTATGTTTTGTGATTTAATTTACAAATTTTCCATTTTTTATTTTTTTTTTTTTTTATTTTTATATACATATTTTAATTGGGTGCAGAGCGGACTTATTAACGGTCCTAGCTCCTTGTAACTGTTAGAGCTTCTGCACCCAATGCGCGATCCTTCAAGTAACGATTAATAGCTACCTTAAATTTATTCATTTTGTATTCCTCCGGAAATTTGAAGTGTATTAGCGAATTCCACTTTTTTGATGTTCCATATACAAATTCGCGCTTAATTTCTTCAGTTCGAGGTTTCGGGAGCTTCACCGTAAACCTATGTGCATTGGTTGTTCCTCTTGTTACTCTTGTTGTTGTAACGAATGGTGGTATTTTCTCCGATAGTTCTGCAGAACATTTACCATGTAATGTACCATTTATGTATATTATTAAAAGCAAAACGTTCAGCTTTAATACTTTTATGCGATCTATCGCCTTTTCATTTCGAATTGTTCAACAAAGTTTATCGAGGAGTTAGTGGATGAACCCCATTTTATATTGATATTATCTCAAAGTAATCAACAGGAAATGTATTCTTATTAAAAACTTTTAGAACTTCTTTTCGGTAAAATGTACCTAATATTTTACTTTTCGAAACTATTATGTCATCCTATAACTCCAATAACCCAAACATTTTAATCCCAACATATTTACCTTTTATCTAGAATGCAAATATAGATCAACCACCAAGGGATCCATTTAACAAGTTTTTGTTTTTTAGTTACGTATTTAGAAAAAAAAGGAGAAAAATGTTTTCTATTTTCAATAATGTTAAGTCAAAAAATTGTTGCTACCCACCCCTGTCCTCATAAACAAAAACCATATTTTCATTATTATTAACCTTCCATTTGAAAGAAAATGAGTTGTTTATAGATGATGTACCATTATCTTATCAATACGGAATACCGTTTGAAAGGAAATGATGAAATTTTATTTTCTTATCATCATCGTGTCAATTGCAAATAAGGAAAATGTGGTACCCACAAAAAAGGATGCGTATGTAGCATGACATAAAAAAACATTTTGTGATCTTCTAAGGTAGAAGAGATGATGATATTATGATAGTTAGGGACTTGCTGAAGCAATAAATTTAATCAAGGGTGAATAATAATATGCTTATATAAGAATTGTGACCTTGTGAACTATATACTTTCAATTTTGGAATAAAAAAAATCTACCCTATACTACTAAACCGTCAACTCTACGCACCCCCCTATAAATCTATTTCCCAAAAAGTTTTCCTTATTACAATTGTTAATTTCACAGGATTCTTTATGTTCGTTACAGTCATGGCAAACAAAGAATAACAATAAGATGTGGCTGGATACATATGTGCGTGTCATGTGACAAAGTGTATATAGTGGGTAAACAATACATTATATGACATTTGAAAGAATAATATTTCTTCTTGCGATGGAGAAATCTAATTTATCAAGACTTAGTAAAAAAAAGAAAAATTAGAAAAGATTTTCATTTTTAATTTATCGTTCTTCATTTGTTTCGTGCTAAACATAAGATGCCATACGTCTAAATGGAAACCGGGAAATTAAATTATATTATGGATTGTGATGAGAATTCAACCTTTAATGTTGAATTTCCATCTACACAATATCACAAAACTAAATTAATTGTAGTTCAAAAACTAATTTCAAAACGAAAAAGTTTTGCAACACAATTTTCTGTAACCAAAAAATATTTTTATAATCTCAACCCCATGCCAACAAAATAAAAAAAAACAACAAAATAATAAAATTTGTGGAGCCTTCATAATTTTCAATTAATTTTGTTAAAAATAAAAAATAATCAAAATAAATTACATGTTAATTGTAATAGATAATTTTATTAACCCAAATAGTAACAAAAAAACATGAAAATTTTTATAAAAAACTATCAACCTAAACTATTTATTATATCAGGTTGTCCAAAATATCAAAGCGAATAATGAAAATCGTAAACTATGAAAACTTGCAACGGTTACAGAAATTCCGTCGAATATTTTCAACCAACTCGATATGAAAAACTATATAAAATTCAGCCAACAACAAGAATAAAACATCCCAAGCTATCTGTGTATAAAACATGGATAAAAATATATAATTTTCTAAGATAAAATTAGTCCATTGAGAGAGAAACATGAAGTTATATTCTACACTATACTATACAGTGTAGAAAGTTGATTTTATCATTATTTATAAATAGTACAACCGACTTAACAACTATTTCTTCCATTTTGTTTATTATCATTATATTTTGTAATTTTGTAAGTTTAAAGTTTATAAATTACATTTCTTCCGTTTTTCTTCTGCACAACTTTCTCACTATTTTTATCCGCCCTCGCGTCGCATATCCAAAAGGCAATGAAAATCTCAAAAAAGTGAACTACGTACGTATGTATGTATTGTATGTATGTATATGCAGTAACGACAGGAAAATTTATTTTCCTTTAAAAAACTTTAAACTTACGAATTAATCAATCTTTTTTATGGTTTGGCTTTTTTTTGTTGTTTTGTGTACATTATGTATATGGTATACCAAGAGAGGAATGGGCATCAAACATATAATATCGTATGCTGCTGCTAAATCGATTTCGACCAAATCAAAATAGAAAATCGTATCGTCAAAAGTTATGGGACTAATTTTTAAAATGAAAAATTGATTTTCTTTTTTATTTATTGTAAATGTTTGTTTATTTTTATGGCATTGAAATGGGTGACACTAAAATCTATGCTATAAAATTTAATCTTATTATTAGAAAAACAAAACCAATTTCGAATTAATCTATACCTTATATATGGTATACGATATAAACCGAAATGTGCACATACCTACATACTCGTACATATATGAAAAAATATACAACTTTAGAATATTTTTAGTTTCAGGAACAACCAAAACCAGAACATAAAATATATACAATAAAATAAACAAAAAAGAAATTGAATTATTATCAAATTGGGAATCAATTGAATATGATGGCAAACAACAACCTTGGATAAGGCAATAAACGAAAAATTATTTGTTGTTTTTGATTTGTTTTTGATAACAAAAAAATAATCAAAATATTTTTATTTTGCTATTTCATCGATAATAATTATAAAATTTCATCCATCGACTAAAGAAATGATTTTGAATTGAAATTTAAAATTGATCATAAAATCTTTTACAGAATGTACATTTCTGTGTTTTGAAATGATTTTAGGTACATACTCGTATGTACTAGTATAAAGCAGTATATGGCCAAGTAATCCTCAGTGGGATTTAACTAAATTGCGTACTAATTTTTAATGTTCTTAACTACTACTACTACTTTTGATTCAAGAAACATAATGATATTATTTCCAGTAAATGGCTTCTCGGAACAATACCGAAGATGTTGTCAGAAGAAGTTAATTCGAGGAGACGCAGCAACATAAAAATGGATTCCTCATTGAACCGTGCGGGCATATGACTCATTTTTTCACAAGCCATAAAGTTACTATTGATCGTTTCGCCAATCGTAAGTTAAGGAAGCGATTAAAAAAGTAAAATGTATGTGCGTAATCCTTCGTTTGTAACTGGAAATTAGTTCATTCGATCCTTTAAACATGAAATTATTATTTTCACCTATAATCGCACTGCACAAACAACTTTTGTTTGAGTTGTTTTAAATTTGGCCAGTAATCTGTGAGCTGAAATGATGTACTTTCTTTTGGTGAACCAAATTTAAAAACGGGCAAAGATTTTATTTATTTGATTCGGTATTTAGTAAATACATTCTTACATTTTATTATTTATAAATGATAGATTCCAGATTATTCAATTAGTGTAATAGGCCAAAGAAAAATTGAAAATTAAAAATGTAAGGTTAAGGAAAGGTGTCATCTCTCGTCAAAGACGCAAAAAATTTTTTTTTTTTTTTTTTTTTTTTAACTGGCTAAAGCTTGGTTCATAACATCGGGAGCGACATAGGAAAAATACCATAGTATTGAGTTGAAGTTAGTAGCTGTTGCGCTTGGCTTTGGCTGTGTTAATACCAAATTTTTTATAGTTTTGTGATTATTGTGAGATTTTAAAAATATTTTTAATTTTTTGTCGGGTTTCTACAACGATCTTAATTTATTTTCTTGTTTCTCATTTCAATTTTTAGTTCATTTTACAAGTTTTTCAGTTTTTAATTTTAATATTTTTTGCCTATAAACTTTAAATTTGCCTTTATTAAACTTTTTATTAGTTTCATTTTAATTTAATTGTTTTAACCGGGTTTCATTAATTTTTATTTATATTAAATTTATTATATTATATTTTTAATTTACCATAATTAATTTTATTTTTATTAATATTTTGTAATTCATCAACATCAAATTTTAAATAACAGAAAATCAAATCAAATAAAACGTCAAAAAAAAGCTATTTAGCGCCTTTTGTACATAAATTAGTTAGCGCGTTTTGTACTAAGAGCAAAATATTGCTAATAATTTTTTGTTTTGTTTTTTGGTTGGTAACCCTGTGCTACCCTTTGCTCAAATTTTTCAACTCGAGTAAGGAACAAGTAGGAGGAGCTTGTCATTTAAAGTCATTTGATTGATAGAGAGTTCGTAAATAAATACTATGGTATTTTTACTATGTCGCTCCCGATGTTATGAATCAAGCTTAAGACTTTATTCTTAAATCTTTCCTAAATAGGAAACTCACAAGATTTAATCAAATCTTACAAAATAATACAAACTTTTGATTAAGATTTAACTTAATATTTACTTGTACTTAGTAATTACTTTCAATTCGATAGCTAGATCTAAAGAACCTTTTTTTTAAGACGCCGGTATCTGGGCCTTTCTAAAATTTTCCACTTTTTACTGCTTGATTGTGTCTGCTACTGTTTCGATGTTTAGATCCCCATGTAGGTTTGTGTTACGTAGTATTCTTAACTGCATTCGTTGCAATTGTATTATGTTGGAAGCACAATCGGACCCCCATTATACGTCCAGATATGTTAAGTACCATTTTATTTAGCAACACTTTATAGTTTAAGTACGATTTTATTTAGCAACACTTTTCAGTCTAGGCTTAAGTTGGAATGTTTCCCAATTCATTTTAATACGCCTTAACTTGATTTGTTAACGTGTAACTTCGATGTGCTTTTTCCATGTGAGCCTTCTATCTAAATGTAGACCAAAATATTGTGACGGTGACACCTAGCGTGTGATAGAACAAGTTAAACTAATAGCTCAATGTTTTACTGTACTAAAATGGAATTTTCCATAATAAAACAATTCTAAATGTTTCTACACTATTCTAACTGGAAAAGTCATGAACTTTCGAGAAGTTTGGTTTGTGTATATAAAAAGGCGAACAAGATCGAATTGGATTATTAGTATTTGGAACGCAATAGTGTAAACTTATAAGGTTATTAGTAGTATTTGGTAAGCGATAGTGTGAAGATTAAAAACGAATTAAAAAGTGATTTAATAATATTTAACGTTTTGGTGTTGTGATAGAATGATATTGTTTAACCTCACAGGCGGGCAGGTGGGTTGGGTGAATGTAATATGCACCGATTTACGCTCGTTTACCTTAATTCTCTGTTTAGTTAGTCATTTTTCTGATACGGTTATAGGAGAATAATATGTTTATATGTGATATTTTTACATATGACCTTTGTCTTCGGTTGGTCAAATCTAATGTTCAACCTCATTTTCTGTATGGAGACGTGGTCATGTTTGACCTGCACAAAAAAAAATATTTCACTGAGTTACAAATGCTCTTTAATAGCTGTGTCAGACATGTCTTGAGATTAAGGAAATATGACCATATCTTCTGTTATTTCTATTTTAAATTAGGTTGGTCGCTACATGAAATATATACTTTTCGAGTGTGCTTTTTTATTCTCAAGCTTTAAAAGCACCAGCTTTAAAAAACCCTCTAATCGTATGTTAATGTTGCAACTTGCAAGCTAATTTTTTGTTAGGGGGATAAGCATTTCGAACAATTGTTTTAGTTCCCGAGCTATTTTTCGATACTTTCAAACATTTTGATTTTACTCTTTAACAGGCTATTTTTATTTACTTCATTTTTATATGTATTTTCATATTTAAGTTAACAGTGGTGAATATCAGGGATGGAAAAGTTGAACGTTAGGCAGCACTTTTCGAAGATGGAATCATTTTTCGTTGGACAACTCTTCAAATTTTGACTAAATTCAGTTCTAACCGGCGAGAGACCGAATACCGACGGCAAGCAAACGTAATAATTTGTTTTCCTTGTAATTTTGGTGGGCAAGGAGGGTGGTTTTGTTCTTGTAATTGTAACTTGTGGTGGTATTCCCTTCGGTGGGAGGGAGATATAGTTGTATCTATTATATTACTTACAAATAACTAAAATGGATAAGTAAATAATTTTTGGTTTAGTTAGTAAATTTCATCCTTTATTTAAATTTTAATCACAACACCAAGCGGGAATTCTAAAAACACTTTTATGTTTTGTTCATTTATAATGTTACACGATGTTTTCAATCAAACTAAATTTAATTAAATCCGAAAACTACTTCAAAGTTAGAGAAAAAAGAAATTCGAACGAAAAATGCCATACTACGAGCGAATTTATGGTTTTCTCTAATTTTGAAGTAATTTTCAGATTAAATTAAATTGGGTTTGATTGAAAACATCACAATAATATTTTAAATAAGCAAAGATTTTAAATATATAAGTGATTTTAAAGTCATATGTACAATTCTAAAAAAAAAAAATTTACTGGAGCATTTAACCTTTTAACTGGACCTTCCTAAAAAGAAAGAAAAAATAACTTTTTGGTACTTTCAGTGACATAAAAGAAAAAGTCGTCAGTTAGTGAAATATCGTCGTCTTAGAATTATTGTTGTATGTGTCCAATTTTTGGTGAATTTGAGTTATACCATATATGCAGCTAACTATAATCGTTTCTGAGATATTTTTTTGAAAATTGGTTTATTTCCAAAAATTTTTACTGTCTTGAGATTCGTTTTTTGCCTACCTCCAAAGCAAAGCTGTAAAAAAATTTTGATTTAATTTTGTTAGATGTGTTTTTATCTATATCCGTGCTATTTGATCCATCCGCTAATTTTTTCTTCAGTTCTATTTTTTATCTATATCCTTGAGTTCTGCGGTGTCCTTGAGGGATGCTCAAGCA
This sequence comes from Tipula vernalis, assembly GCA_958295665.1. Classification (NCBI taxonomy): domain Eukaryota; kingdom Metazoa; phylum Arthropoda; class Insecta; order Diptera; family Tipulidae; genus Tipula; species Tipula vernalis. Next base: position 146,315,611 of record OY282560.1, on the reverse strand, counting down.
AGATGTTCAACTTATTTAAGATTAAATGTCCTGACATAAACTTTAAAAAATGGAAATACAGAGATACGCTCAACAAACAGTTTAATCTGGACTTCCATCGTCCTAAAAAGACCTGTGCGATACGAAAGTGAAGTTTTTTTAAAAATGTTTACTAAATTTTTAAAATGTATATGTATTAGTAAAAATCAACTCCTGCGTTAAACGGAAAATGAACTTTATAAATGTTTATTCATTTAAAAAGTTTACTAAGCATTATCAATTATTTTAGTTCAACAAAAATTTAACATAACTTAATCAATAAATAGCAAAATGGTCTAGTTGTTTGCCAAATTGTCACGTGAATCTAATATCAAAACGTTAATATTTATTTTCGAAACAATTAGCAAATAAGAAACGATCTGCAAAGTAAATACATTAATTACAAAAATAAAGATAATAAATGAAGTAACAAACATAGAAGTGAAATTACAAGCTTAATATGTATTATGAGCAATTAAAAAATAAAAAAAAATATTTGTTATAATTCACTGCCAATAAACATCTATAGGTTAAACAAAAATATTCTGTGATCCTAGAGATTTTGCCAGTTGGCCACATACATCATGAAGTAACTATAAGCTATCCCAAAATCAAAAATACCTCCCCTAGTTTTGCGGATTGTCAGGGGCTTACAACTCCATTTGGTGTCATATCGTTCTAAACGCGGTATCATATCGTTCGCCAACATTCATCATGAAGTAACCAGAAGCTATCCCAATAACAAAAAATACCTCCCCTATTTTTGCGGATCGTCAGAGGCTTACAACTCCATTTGGTATCATATCGTTCTAAACAAAAATTGGTTAAACAAAAAATTCTGTGGATCATGAAATGATGCACATTCAAGTTTTTAATCAACCTTTCATGTTTTGTTCTTTATAATTTTTTTTATATTTACGTTTTGATTTATATTATGAATATATAATGAGCCTTATTTTTATTTACTTAGCTATTTGATAAAACCAACAAAAATTTTAAAAAAAATCCAAAAAGCACTAATTTTCAAAAAAAGCAAAAAGTACGAGGCTTGACGGTGACCTGTGAACTGTGTCGATGGGTTGACGATAATTTAAAAAATTAATCCAGAATTAATTTTTTTAAGTATCAAACAAACGTGATCACATAATCATCAAACATAATAAAATCGAATATAAGTACTGTTTTCTTAATACATTCCTAATGCTGGGTCGACATGCTAACATAGTTTGAACAGGTTTTTTGGTTCGTGTATGTTATTTGAGGAAGGACAATAACGTTTAAATGATTTATTGGGGCATTACCTGCTACATTTTAATTTTCCTGCGTATTTATTTATATTGTTTTTATTGTTGTTTCTCCACAGATTGTAATGAAATTCAACAAAGAAACAAACAATGGAATTGGGTCCCTTTGATACTTTGTGTGATTCTTTTTAAAATGTTTTATTACCATAAAAATAAAACTTGACATAGGCAGACCCATGTCCACTGGATTTTTTATTTAACCAATTATGGTTGGGAATGGTATGGCATAAAACAAAGTAAGCCCCTGACTATCCAGAAAAGTAAGAGAGGTAGGCTTCTGGATACTTCTTGATGTATGTGGCCAATTGGCAAAACCTCTAGGATCAGACCCACAGAATTTTTTGTTTAACCAATTTTTGTTTAGAACAATATTTTACCAAATGGAGATTTAAGCCCCTGACGATCCGCCAAAAAAAAGGAGGTATTTTTCGATACTGGAATAACATTTAGTTACCTTATCATGTAAGTGGCAAAACGGCAAAATCTCAAGGATTAGATTCAAAGAATTGTACTATTAGCCCCAAATTTTGATTAGAACGATATGGTACCAAATGGAATTGTAAGCCCCTGACAATCCGCAAAACTAGGGGAGGTATTTTTTAATATTGGGATAGCTTTTAGTTACTTTATGATGTATGTGGCCAATTGGCAAAATCTCTAGGATCAGATTCACAGAATTGTTTGTTTAACCAATTTTTGTTTAGAACGGTATGGTACCAAATGGAGTTATAAGCCCCTGATTATTAACAAAAATAAGGAAGGTATTTTTTTTGCTATTAAGGTAACTTCTGCTTATGGCATTTTAAGTATTTCGACATGTAAAATCTCTTAAATAAACTCTTGAGTTAACAAATTTTCGTCTTACACAGGTTAGTTCACTAATACATCTACAATACAAAATGTTTTCTAAATTTATTAGTAAAATTTTCTCGTTGCCCAGTCGCAACGTGAATTTTTGGCGAAATGTTCTGCTAAATATTTTAGCGAATACAACTAGTACAAGGCACATATTTTAAATAAAAATACCTAAGGCAAACTGTTTAGAATTTTAAGCTTTGATATGCAAAATATCTTCCAACTCCTCTAAGCTAACAATTCGATCTTCTATTAAAAGGGAAAATTTTGCGTGTTTTATTCAACGGGGAAGGCTCATGGTGATAAGAAAGTTTTAAATACAATTTTGTACGTATCTATATTATTAAACGAGCAATAATTGCGGGTATGTATATATGTAAATATGTCCGCACGAAAAACTACTTCGAGACCGATTTCGTTGACGTAAAATGGCTATATGATGTCTTTTTGCATGAAAATGCGATTGAGTCTGGTCTCAAGTCTGGGAAAACTCTGTAAAGCCTTCAAATCTGGAAAAATTATCCAAATTTTACAGCGCCATCTCTAAAATGGTCAATTGTATATCGCTCATTTGCTACCACAATGGCATAACTCAAAATCGGTCGTTTTTGACTTATTTATAGAGAAATATCGGCTTTTTAATATAGTTAAAACTGATATAACGACACACCTAAAGCTATAAAGCTCACTACAAGACAAACGGAAATGTCTCTCAAATTATAACATTTGTTATTTTTAAATTGTGTCATTGTTGCAGCAAATGAGCGATATGTATTGTGTATTTTTTTTTATAGAAAAGAATGTTTGATGATTTTTTTAAATAGTACAGCTGCGTAGTTAGCAGCATACGGAGTTGGGATGTATTTAATTTTTTTTTTATGATTTTTTTTTCATGGATGTCCATTTTTCAAAAATCACGACAAAAAAAAAAATTTAAATTAATGTTGGATGATCAGCATATTTTTTTTAGTCTTTTCACGACGAATTTTCCGAGTGGAAATTCGCGATTTTCTCGCATTTTCCGTGATTTTTCCGATATGATGTAAAAGGAAATTATTCTTAGAATATTTTTCTTCATCTGTATACCAAATTACAGAAAGATCTGACAAATTTTATCTTTCTCTATGTTGATACGTCACATTGTGTAAATCTATCTACATATTATATAATTTAGTAGAATGCTCAAAACTTTTTATAAAACCAAGTAATTTTTCGGCAAATTCCCATGCCGCAGTAGTCTAGGTGTTAGCGTTGTGGATTTTAGATTTAGAAATTTTAGATCGTAGTTCGAACCTCGAAAATTACATTCTTGAGATAAATTTTTTTTTCGTTTTTTTTTTCAAATTTATATGGCATGTATGAGTATGATTGAATAATAATAAAAGATGAATGTAAAAGTTGTAAGCTACATTTAGGCTATTACAGTAAATTATTTGTGTTGCAAAGGCACAATTATGACATTTACGTTCACAAAAATCAAGAATTAACTACAAAAACTACATTTACATTTAAGTTACGGTAAATGTATGTATATCAGTAAACGTAGGTATAATTTGGGAAACTACATATATATATGTATTTAGGTGAAGGATCATTAATTCGAGCGAGAATCTTGAAAATGTATATGAAATCGATATTGAAATAATTTTCTGGAAATATTGGATTCAATTTTCAATTGTAGGATTTAATTATTCCAGTGATTTTCTTGACCAAAAAATCACGAAAATGAGTGGAAATTAAATCCTAATGATGTAAATTGAGGCTGGGATTTTTTTTTTTTTTTTTCAAATTAGATTTAGAAGAAATTTTCAAGATTTTCGCTCGAATTAAGTTTGTAAAGTATTCTCAAGTTATGTCTATACATTTACCGAAATAAGTACAATACATACATTTACAGTACCATATTATATATATTATTTTTGCAACAATAGATGCGAAGATTGATAATTTAAACGGTATTGTTTTTACCTTCAAAATATTCGGTATCATCGCTAATCGGAATATATTAGAATTGATTTTTACTGAATCCAGATAATTATCTTAATCGGGGATCAAATGATTCTTATACTGAGTTATTCATATACGACACTTATATTGCAGTAAATATTTCGACCGCTTTTACCAATGGTTAGCTAGCCAATCACAATATTACACAGATATCATTAATTTTCACTCGGTAATCAATGTATACGTATATCGGTATAATTTGGGTGAACTACATACATATACGCATTTGGGTGAAGGATCATTAACTCGAGCGAAAATTTTGATAATTTGTTACATTGTGGTGGCAAAATTTTTCAGCAATATTTAGTATAGGGACATGGTCGTAAGCAGGCAAACTGACTAAATTTGAGTCGATCAAATCAAAAAGACTTACGCGTCGAAACAAGCGCCTTATAGATCATTTGATTAATATTGGTCGTAACAATAACACACACGTTGGCAAGGTTTGTAATCAAAATTATATCAACACTAGAGTTGCTGTAGATTCCGGCACCTAGTTTATTTATCTATCTATATTATTAAACGAGCAATAATTGTATGTATATATGTCTCCACGAAAAACTACTTCGAGAGCGATTTCGTTGGCGAAAAATGGCTATATGACGTGTTTTTGCATGAAAATGCGATTGAGACTGGTCTAATGTCTGGGAAAACTTTGTAAAGCATTCAAATCTGGAAAAATTATCCAAATGCCGCAACGCCACCACTAAAACCGTCAAGTCCATTGTCTATAGTATGGAAATAATGATGTTGCGGATTTAAATTTTATTAATTAAAATTTGAATAATTAGTACATACGTAGTCAACTAAAATTATAAATTAAAGTGTAATTTTTTAATATTTTGATGAGTTGGTCCAATTTTATTGTTCAAAACACTAAGAAACGTTGCTTAAAAATTAGAGAATTTGAATATCATGTAGTGTAAATGTGTCCATAAAAGTTTTAAAATCTAAACTTTTTATTTTCTTTATACCTATCTTCAATCTTCAAAAATACATTAAACGTGGTGAAAAGTATTTCTGAAATATATTTAATAGTTTTAAAGTTTATTTACGATAAAAAAATTATCAAATTTCTACAATTTTTAATCACTGTTTAAATAATGTATGGATTACTCGCTTTTTATCACCTAGTTAGCAGCATATTTAGCATAGAATGATTGGTTAATCTTAATTAATTTTAAATTACAATATATGCATATGAAATTTAGTACCTATAATCAAAATAATTGAATTAACAAATTTAATTTTCGCATTTTTGGTTAACGGTCCAAAGGTTTAAGAAACATCAGATTTACGAACAGTTTTCTTTAGACTGAATCTTAAAACGCACTCATTGTTCGGGCCCGGGTGCTTTTTTGTTAATTTTGGCGAATTTGCTAAAAAATTAGTGAGCGGGGGTTTTCGGGTGCCAGGAAGCGATTGCGACGGGTCTTGATAATTTAGAAGGTGTTCTCCATTTGTGCCCAGGCCTTTTTTTAATTTTTACGATTTTGGTAAAAATTGGTAAGCTGGGGTTTTCGTGTGCCAAGAATCAATTGTGACCGGTCTTGATTTAAAAAAAAATAGTTTAGGGGGTTCTTCAGTGGAACTCGGGCTCCTTTGTAATTTTCACGATGTTGGTAAATATTGGTAAGAAGTGTTTTTAAGTGGTATAAGGTGATCCCCATTGGTCTTGATTTCAGGAAAATTCAGACTCCATTTTTATAGTTTTAATGATTTTGTTGAAAATTGGTAAGTATGTTTACCAGTCCAGAGTGTCATCCATTGGAACTTGGGTTTTTTAAATTTTAACTATTTTGTTAAAAGTTGGTAAAGAGGGTTTTCGAGTGCCACGAAGCGATTGTAATGGGTATAAATTTTTGGAAAATTCGTTTAGGGGGTTCTCCAGTTGAGCCCGGGCTTCTTTTTTTTAATTTTTACATTTTTGGTAAAAATTTGTGAGCGGGTGGGTGCCAGACAGAGATTGCAATGGGTCTTGGTTTAAAAAAATTAGCTTAGGGTCTTTCAGTGGTATCCGGGTTCCTTTTTTCATTTTAACAATTTTGGTAAACATTTGGTAATGAGAGATATTCGAGCGGCAGGAAGCGATCGCCATGGGTATTGATTGAAGTCAAATAGGGTTTTGAAAGGGTGTTGATTTCGGGAAATATATGTTTAGAGGGTCCTCCGGATGGTCGAGGTCCATTTTTTAAGTTCAACGATTTTTGTAATAATTGGTGAGCAGGGATTTTCTAGTGTTAGGAAACATTTGCAGTGGACTTTGATTTCGGGCAATGTCGTTTAGTGGGTCCTCTAATAGGCCTGGGGTTCGTTTTTTTGAATATTTTTCTATTGATCATAATTGGTGAAAGAGAGTTTTCGAGTGCCAAAACGCGATAACACCGGGTATTGATTCTTAAAAAAAACGTTAAGGAAGTTCTCGTCCGGTGAGCCCCTGTTTGCTTGGTTTTATCTTACTTTTTAACTTACTACCGGTTTCTGAAACGGTTATTTGATTTTTATTAATGTTGGTTGGGGTGGTTTTATTTCAGTAAAATTCGTCTAAGAGGATCCTCCTATGGGAATTCATATTTTTATTATTTTCTTTTGTTAATAGTAATTGGTTAGATGGAAATTTTCTAGTGAAAGGAAGCAATTGTAATGGGTTTTGATTTCTTGGAAAAATATTTTAGTAGGCTTTCTGGAGAGGTTCGGGTTTCATTTTTATTTTAATTTCTAACAAAGGAAATCTAATTGTTGTTATTGCTATTGATATTGCATTGTGTTTTGTTTTTTTTATTTGTTCAATTGTGATTTTTGAGAATTATATAGAGATCATAAATTAGTTCCAAATATGGATCGTATAGGTTCTGTAAAATGGCCAATTCCAATGGACCAAAGCCATTTCTCAACCGATTTCGATAGAACTCGGTATGTACCATGAAAATGGGATTGTAAAATGGGAATATGAATATTATTCTAGTTTCAATAGAATTAAACCATTTCCTTTCAATTGGGATGAATTGTATAGAATGGGATTTGTTTAGTATAGAATGGGATTCAAACATGAGTGTCGGAAATTTTTCTGGAAAATCGACAGTCTAAATGGAACTAACATATTGCTCAATTGAATGAGGTGAAACTCAGTGACATGAACGTGTAACAAACGCTAATGTAATTCGGAACGAGCGTAGCTCGGTGCTCCTGGGACTTAATATTATAAGGTAAACATTTCATTCGAAATAGGTAACATCTTACAGATTTTTAGGTAAGCATTTATTTGTGGCTGCGAAGGTACTCACATTGCAAAAACGCTTATAAAAATTATATTTATATTTATTGAGCCAATAATTAAATAATTAAACAAATTTTTTATTGTTTTTGGGCTCTTTATTTACATATATTTTGTAGCTTTAGCTTTCGAATCCTATTCGGATTCATTCTCAAAAGCAAAATGAATTTTTTATTTTTTCAAAAATTGTTTTCTTCATACATACATACAACCAAAAACTATGGCAATCACAAATTCTTTTTTTAAAAAACCAACTTTTCATGGAAACGCACCGCCATACAATTTTTCGAAAAAAATTGTATACTAAGGCATTTTCACGTAAAAAAACTTGTAAATCATATGAGTTTCCCATATACGTGTAATCATCTACAATGTTTATCCTTTCCAAAATCGATATTTTTCTAAAATTGGTTTGTTTATCTCGAATTTTGATATTGTCTTAACTGATTTTGTGGTTTGTATCTTTCAAATGTCGGGACAGTGCACTAACGTCTCTTCTGTGTTGGTAAAATCTTTATCCAAAAATTGTTTAGTCTGCCCTGTATAAGTACCGTTGCAACTACATTGGACATGGTAGATAACATTTGATTGTTTCTTTAAAGGTATGCTATCTTTAATTGTAGAAAACAATTTGTTGTTTAAACTTGTGGCTGCCTTGAAGTTATAATTTTTGAAAAGATTTTTTATTTTTTCGTAAAGAGTTTTAACATAAGGATTGGCCAAATAATTTGTGATTATGTTATTTATTAATTTTTCAGGATATTGATTGCTTTTTAAAATTTTAAGATTTTTATTGTGAAATTGAGTATCGGAAAATTTTAGAATTTTTTGGGTTAAAATTTGTATGGTGTTATCGGCCAGACCAAGTATCCTCGTGGTACGAACCAATAAAAAATTCATTTTTCTTTTGAGAATGAATCCAAATAGGATTCGAAAGCTAAAGCTATAAAATAAATTTAAATAAAGAGCTCAAAACCAATTAAAAAATTTGTTTGCTTATAAAAATATTGGAAAATATATTAATTCTAATCCGGAGGTACAAACCATCATTTTTGGGTCAGGTAGGTGTGTGCTGCAAAACAGGAATTGTATTTTGTCCTTTGCTGTACAGCAATTTTTAAATACAAGCTCACCGCCTGCCCAGAACTGGCTTGTAAAGAAATTTTCGGAAGCGGACCACAGCAATATACAATTTATTGACTCTGCGCATAGCGTTGTGGAAAGAAATTTCAAAAATAAATGTATATATTCCCTTTGGCCAGCTAAAAGAATATTTCTAATTACCAGAGGGAAGACAAAAGTTCAGGGCAATACAAACGAAATGTTAAATTACAGTCAGATGCAGCATATATAAAGACTAAACATTTAATTTATGAGAAAGGGTTCCTACCTAAATTATCGCTTTGGTTATGATAGTGATTTTATTTCTGTAAAAATATCACAAAAAAAAATCAAATGATACCGATTTACCCGCAATCCTGCCTCTTTCAACCAGAGGAAAAATGTCTTCACAGAAACTGAAAGATTTGCCTGAAATGCTTATCTAAATGCCACCGGTGGATGAGGTGTTTTATAAGAATATAATCTGGAGTGGTCGTGCATCGTACTGTGGAGGGAATGTCTCACCTTCAGTTCAGAGTGAAGAATCAATAATTAAAAATAAAAGTTTTAAATTTTGTCAGTTAAAGTTGTTTTTATTATGCTTGAACAAATTGATTTTAGAAGTTTATTTTATATTATTATTTTATTAAAAATTACTTGGTGTATTGAAATAGACAAGCCTTTTAAGAAAAGTTGGTCCAAAACTGCACATAGACAAAATTTGAAATTTAAATAATTAAAATACCTTTTGAGTTTGAAGCATTGTACTTCGTAATTAAGTTTTCTTCTAACAAATCTATTTGGAAACCTAAATTTAGTAACGAAATCGCTCAGGAACATTTTTAACTTTCCAGCTAAACTTCAAATGCCGTTTTCTCCAATATAGCAAAAATACATATAAGGACAAGGAAAATCCTGGGCCGATAAACCGATGTAAACACATCAAAAAATTAAAAAGTACTTTAAAGCCCAATTTAGTCCTCTGTTGCTCAACATTTTAGTACTTTGGTATTTATGTCAATAATGTTAGATTTTGATTATTGGCTTGTTTGTCATATGGTGTGGTAGTTAATTAAATAAATCTGTAATAATATCAAGATCAGATTGTATTGCCCAACTGGCAATTGAAGCAGTTTGATATTGTAATTTTGCTTTAGCTTTGTTGCTTCGAAATTCGATCCGTTGTTCCTTATTTTATTGTTCTTTTTTTTAAAATTGGAAGATAAATCAAAACTTTGATTTTTCTGTTGAAGCTGATGTTTAAAATTATACTTGAATCTCGATTATCCGGGATGAGTGGGCCGGAGGCTTCCGGATAATCAAAAAACCCGGTTAATCGAGCTTTTCGTTATTATAGACTAAAACACAAGAGAATACCTCGTAGTATTCAACTTATTTTTATTTTTAATAATAAAATCACTCAATCTTGAATAAGAATCATAAAACAAAATCTGTAAATATTTATGTATGTAATTACGAATTACGTACTGTATACTATGTAAATTGTACCATTTCATTTATAAATCCTGATTGAAACGATAAAAAAATAAAATAAAAATGTGTTTCACAAAAAAAATAGGTTTCATCAGCTTCGGCATTAACAAATTTAAATTTTACTGAAAAATTCATTCACTTTGGTCTGTCGTTGAGTTTTTCGCCGATGCTCAATTAAATTGGCCTGTATTGCACACTATTTCGTCGATGTCATGATTCTCTAAGTAATTTAAGATAGTTTTACAAGCAGTTATAGCATCGTTCGTCTTTACGTTTAGGAGAAGTTATTCATCAACATCGTCATCACTGCTGAGCTCCTCTTGATTTTCCTTAGGATTTAATACCACTTCCACTATTTCAGCATCAGTTAACGTTGCGAATGTGGGTACTTCAATGTCCGAATCTATCCAGTTAACAAATTCATCATATTCATTTGACTCATTATGCCCTGACTTAATTCATCAATTCGAGTGTCTTCAATGTTGTCCGCTTCACAATCCAAATATTCCGACGTTTCATAATCATTTTCATACAAAATACTGCCCCAAGATGATTTTAAAATTTTTAATGAAAGAGGTCACGCCGCCTTCTATCTGCAAGTTTATTAGTTTCCTTATCATTCCCTTGCGATAATGACACTTGCAGCATCGAGTCACACCCTGATCCATCGGTTGTATTAAGCTAGTACAATTAGGGGCAAATACTTGACTATTATGTTTTTGCTTTGATATTTATATATAGCCACATCCGGATGTGCGGGGCAGTTATGTAATAGCAATAAAATTTTACAATCCTTTCCCAATCCAAATCAATACAACTTTTCCTGGCTTCAGCCACAAAATGGTTATCAAACCATTTCAAAAATAATTCTTGGGTTACCCAAGCTTTTTTATTTGCCATATAGAGAACTGGCAACTATTTTATATTTTTTAAAGCTCTTGGACGCGTACTTTTTCCAATTACTAATAGGTTGCAGTTATGAGTTCCAGAAGCGTTAGCGCACATAAGGACAGTAAGTCGTTCTTTTGATTCTTTGACCCCCTTCTACACTCGATTCATTACTGCTGACTAAAGTTCTTCGGGGTAGCGCCTTCCAAAAAATCCCCGTCTCGTCAGCATTATAAATTTGGTGTAATGTTAGTTTTTCCGATTTTATTAAATCGTCTAACTCTTCGACGAATAGTGTTGCGCTTTCATAATCGGCTGCCATTTTTTCACCGGGCGCTTTCAGACTATCAATTCTATGACGGCTTTTAAAATTTCCCACGCAGAATGCTGCGTGAAAATGTTTTGCTTTTGCGATAATCATTGCTCCCGAAATAGGTAAACCTCGAAATCTTTGTTGGCGAAACCATTAGTACGTTGCTAGATCTGCTTGTTCATGTTCGGGGCCTTTTAAAGTTTTCCGAACGTTTAATCCTTTTATGGAATCGGATCCAGAAAAGAATTTTAAAAATTCCGTTTTTCTTTTTTTATATCGTAAACAGTTTGTTGGCCCACTCCGTATTTCACCGATAAATTTTTTGCAGATACACGGTTTTGGAGTTGGTTTATAATGTCCACTTTTTCCTTAATAGATAAAACCTTTCTTGATCGTTTAGATGAAGCTAATGAGTGTTACCTAAATGAGAACAGTTTTCTACAGATACAAATTTATATTCAACGTTTTAATCTTCTGTATACAATTAAGTGTAATAAATCCTCTTACCGTTAATAATTAAAAATTGAAACTGTAAATCATATTACGCAACGAATTTTACCAACTAAATATAAACTGCACTTCATTCAACTGCAATATGTACATATAAACTAAAACTATTTTTCACAAGTTATAGTGGTTTGTAACGGTAATATTATTCCTTTTTTATGCACATCAAAATATTCCATAAAACACAACCGGTACATATTAGGAACAATAGTACTTTTATCGAAATTTCAAAAAAAGATGAAAGGGAAATGTAAACATCTCGGTTAATCAGATGAAATACCGGTTAACCAAGAGATTAAAAAAATCGGATGCGTAGGAAAATTCCCGGATAATGGTGGTTCACAGATAATCGGATCCCGGATAATCGAGATTCAAGGTTATTAAAATTTTATTAAAACAAATAAAATTGGAGTTAATTTACTAATTCTATTAACCGAAGTTTGTATAAGAACCATTCCGTTCTCTAGTTTAGTCCCACGCTATGTGCCTGAAGAACGATGATTTTAAAAAGAATAAAAGCTAACCTAAGAGCTAACTCATTTAGTTATTATCATAATTTTTATGTTTCGCAAATAAAATAATTTTCCTTTTACCCCATCTATCCATTCTCCAACCCCACATGCATAGATTTTTCTTCGACTTATCAGCAATACATAAAAAGTAAATAAATTTTCATTAAATCCAACACAACCAAAAAAAAACCGTACTTCTTTAAAAAAAAAAAATATCACCCCGGGTTTTCAGTCTTTCACGTTTTTTACGAATATCCCGGAAAACAATAAACCATTAATTTAAAAATGTCCAGTTGTTATTTTGATTCAAAATTTATGTGCTCTTTTTATACAAATGTATACGTACAAACAACATACATACATATATATATATATATATGTTGCAACGTGTTTCGAACTTTTTTTTTAAATTTTATTGCTTTATAGAAAAAGCTATAAATAAATCCAATAAACATAAAAAAATACATACACGTTTGTAGCTAATATTTTTCATAATTTTCATGTTTAACTTGGCATAAGACGGAAAATAAATCGACGTTAAGTGAAAAAGTTTTATCTCACCAAAAATTTCATATACATATGCATATCATAAGTTAAACTTTTTATTTTAATGTTGTTGCAACTTTACAAAAAGATAAACAACATCAGTGTATACAAAAAAAAAAAAAAAATATTATATAATGTCAGAAACCAAAAAGCTTAAATAGTTTAAGAAAGTTTAAATAAAAGCATAATATTATTACTATTATTATTATTAAGGAAGATATCAAAACATAAAGAAGAAATAGTAAAAGATGGGAAAAAATGAACGTACCTGTTGAACTTTTAATTTTTTTCTCACTTACTCGTAGAGCAGCAACATGACACATTACATGATGATAAATCTTACATCACGATGAAAAATACATTATGGTTCTAGATTTTTTTTTTGTCTAGTTTTAAAGACTTGAACAACTTTGTATGTTTATATGTACACATTTACGGTTGTTAACAAGAATAATGATATTAACTATAAAAGTTTTTCCATCTTAATTCGATTAACTTGAAACAATCTGTATGGTATAAGCACAGTACACATTCGTTTGGAGAACAACAAGACGGTGATTTTATGTTTCAAGTTCCTTATTAATTTATTTTGTTTTTCAGAGTTGGAACTTGACATGCATTTTGCGATCTAAATTCCATCCTTCCTTTTGTGTGAAAAAGACAATATTTACTATTAGTGCAAATCTGAGAGAGATCTCCCAAATTCTAGTAATTTTAACTTAAAAGTATTTATTAGTATCTAATTTAAATTTTTCCAAATAAAATTAATGTTGTCAGAATGTTTTGAGCGAATTAATAAACTTTAATTGAAAACAAATTAATTTACTACAGCTAAGAATGGAGTCGAAGGATCCACAAAATAGCAATATGATTGCTTTTTAGGAATATCTTGAGAAATGACTTGGATGCAACAAAAAATGCGAGTACCGATCAAAGAAGGCAACTATGATCCTACCTTAAGCGAAATAGGCTACAATTTCATTCTAGAAAGAAAAGATCTAGAGCCTATCGAACATCAAAAAAGTGATGGCAGAACATGTCAACCATCCCAAAATTAAAATAAAACAATGCTCAATTTATCGTCATTCCATTATTTTACCAAATTTATATTCAATAACATAACCCATAAATCATATCAAATAAAGCAACATAAAAAAATTGTTGATTTGCTACAATAAAAAATTGCGTCGTTCAAAGAATGTTTGTTTTATGAATTTTCCATGTTTTTCAGATTTGTTATTCGTGTTTTTTTTTTATAAAGACAGTTTTTCCTGTCCTTATTATTTATTAGTTGGCCGTTGTAAAACTGTGTATATAAATTACAATATTTCATAAAATGTAATTAATTTGAATTAGATTGATTTATTATTTCTTAATACACAGACACACACACATACACACCAGTACAAGAAGAAAAATGAAGAATGGAAAATACCATTTTGATTTATTGTTTGTATACTCCAGAAAATGATTGATGCCGTTTTCTTAACTTCGATGCAAGTTAATCATTTTATTTTTTGTGTGGGTGTGTTAGTTAGCTTAACACTGAATTTTATGGTAATGGATGATCATTGTATATAAGAAATAAAAATTCGTTACCTTATATACATTTATATAAATCAAATCCTTTCTAAAGCCACTCTAATCAAGTCCGAAAATAAAAAATAAAAAATAAAAGGACAAAGTCATCATCAAATTGTATTTATGTATACAGAAACAGGAAAATTGATTGTATTTTTCGTTCTATTTTTCATTTCCTTCCTGAGCACAAAGAATAAAAACAAAGTACAAAACAACGAAATTTCATTCAATTTTATTTGGATCTTTCAAATCCAGTATATATTGTATTTTGTATTATAAAGGTACCGTCTCGTATTATTAATCTTCAATTTTAATTTCCTTTTTTTTATATTTTATTTAATTTTTTTCTTTTTTTCGATTAAATAAAATAAAATTATGTTATTTTCCACCAACAGTAGAAAAATAAAAGAAATTCCATATTTTTTGTTAAAATTTAACAAGTCATGCAATGACCAAAATTAGTTAAACATTGTTCGTAAGAAGCATATTTTTCAAAAATATATTTACCTAAATTTTTTTAAAGTTAACGTCTTTACTTTGTCAAAACCCACTAAAATATATTTTTCCTGCAATAAAACCTCGCACTTCTCTCTTGAGAACAAGCATGTTACTGACCATTGAAATTTTAAGAACTTTTTGTTCAGTTTCGTTAAATTTGATTTGTCATTTAACGTTATTCAACAAGAGCGAAAATTATTGCCCAAAACTAAAGGAAGAAACGTCAAACAGTGAAACGGTTTTGTGATATTTGTATGTTATGTAACAGCGCATAAATGCGCCATCACAATATTTTTTTTATGTGAGTGTTATTGCGCCTAAATGGCAGACAAACATTTTTTTAAGCTTTCATGTACTTTTTTTTGTATGCTTAAACAATAAGGTAGACTAATTATCAATAAGCAAAAATCAATAATTAATTGGTTTGCTATGAGATATGCACGTTGTTTGGTGTTTTGTGTGATGCGATACTGAAAAATTTTAATAATCGCGTGGGAAACTATGTTTTTTGGTAAAGTTCGCAAGCGAATATAGCGAACCGGGGATGATTTTTTACGCAGTTATTTTCTTTAATTATTTCGTGAGTGCGTCTATATACATATATAAAATAAGAAAAAAATAAAGAAATAAAAACCGGCTAATGGTTAGATATTTATTGAGTGCGACATTTAAAAAGTAATAAATTTGACACAAAAAAGGAAAGAAAGCCAAACAAACCGATGCTAATCTTAAATTAATTACTCGTAGTTTGGGAATCAAGTATTTGTTTTGTGTGTTAAAAAAAAAAACAAAAAAAAACGAAAAAAAGCAAATATGAAGAACTACTTGTATGCCAGTGAAAAATGGGAAGTTATTGTATTCCCAACAATAAATATCCCAAAAAATGCAAAGTAACGTATCCCATGTAAAAGGAAGACCTCATTAAATTTTTGTTAACTAAAATATGAAAACAAAAGGAAGCTACATAATTTCTTGTCACCCTTGTGCAGCATGGATCAATGATAAGCGGCTTAAAAGGAAGATTTTTATTTTATTATATAAATATTTTTGACATTTTTTCGACATTTCCTGTTATCCTTGCGCAAAGGGTCCAATGCCAAGCGGCTTTAGGGATTTTCTATTTTAGTATGTGAGTAATTATTACAAAACCCAAATTTAAAAAAAATCGTCAAAGCGGAGGGTTGGGAGCGGCAGCACCATCCTCTAAGGTATAAAACGATTTAAAATAATATTTCAATAATTTGTTGTATTTAAAAAACTTGTTTCTTGGGGATTTATCGTTTTTTTGGGATTATTTTATTTTAGATAACGATAACAACTCGAAAAAATTAATTAGCTCTATGAACAGTGTTTATAATTTTTTCCCCAAAACATATGTGTATAAATAAAAATCCCCAAAAAAAACTTCTCCAAAACATGTTTCCCCAAAACGCGTTTTCCCAAAAACGCATTTGCTCAAACTGATAACCCCAAATGTCAGTTACTCAAAAATATAGTATAGGTGGAATTACCCCCGATTGGACAAACAAAAAAATCCCAAAAAAAAATCAATCCCGAAAAATCAAGTTTTTTAATTATAACAAATTTTTAAAAAGTAATTTTATATACCTTAGAGCAGTGATGGCGAACCCGCGACCCACGGGTCATGGACTGATCCATGAGACGGTTTTTAAATACCCACGAGAATATTCAGAAAATGTATCTAAAATTTGAGATTTAAATATTTTTATAACAAATCCTAAATAAATCTAATTCTACCATTAATTTGGTAAAATATAAAACTATTTCTAATTGAAAATAGAATCTCAAAATATATGTAAACTAAATATACAATCAATACCTATGTATGTGTACAATGTACATGGCCGATTAAGAGAAATGAATATATAACAAAATTTGTTTTTGTGAGGAAATTTTTCAGCCGTGGGTGGTGTGGTTCTAAATCGCTCAGCCGTGGTGTGGTTCTAAATCGCTTTGTTACTCTTCTTGAGGAAATAAAACTCTTTCTACATGAAAAAGATGTAAATTATCCTGAGCTAACAAATTTGCAATGGTTAAATTATCTAATGTTCTTTTGTGATATAACACAACACTTTAACGAACTTATAAGAAACTTCAAGGGCGTGGACAAATTGCATTAACTATGTATGAAAACATTAAATCGTTTGTTTTAAAATTGGAAATATTTATAAATGATTTAAATATGAAAACTAGGACATATTTTCCACGTTTGCGTGCACAATTTGAAACTACGGTGATTTTTGGGAATAATATTGAGGTTAATGAGCATTCAATCAATAAATATGTATCAATTATAGAAGAAATCAAAGAATCATTTAAAATCAGATTTAATCAATTTAAACAACTGGAAACTGCTTTACAATTTATCATGTATCCTCATAAAATTGAATTCAAAAACTTGGAACTAGAGTTCTTCAATTGGTTCAATATTAATAATTTAGAAATAGAACTAGGCGAATTTCAAAATATGTAGTTGTTTATGGATAAACAAATTTAAAGATTTGATTGCAAAAATAGAATCAAAGAGTTCCCAAATGAATTTTAATGAGTCAGCCGAAAAAAATATTGAAAATATTATACTCCAAACTTGGAATTCTTTACCAAATACATTTATCTGCATGAAAAATTTGGCAAATGCTGTATTAACAATGTTTGGATCATCTTATTTCTGTGAGCAGCTATTTTCTTCATTGAATTACATAAAGTCCTCGAAAAGAAATCGGGTCGGGAAAGAAATGACTGCCGCATGTGTGAAATTAAGGACAATAACATATCAACCAGTGGCCCTATTCTGGCTATTCCGTGGGAATTGGGAATTGAACTATTTTGACAGTATTCTAGCAGTTTGGAATTATTTTTTCCAAAAGTGTATTCTGGCGATTGGGAATTTTTAATGTAGGGAAAAAATAATTCCATTTTATGTAAGTTTTTACGTTTATTTTTCCCAAATTTTTTTTTTTTTTTGGGAATTAGAAGAAACTGGTTGTTTTGTGTATTTTCATTATTTTATTTAAAACGTAGTATCGGCAAAGTTTTTATTTTATATGTAGAAAATAAAATTTTTAATTAATGGCGGCTGCAGAATTTGAAATAGTGTTTTTCCCATTGGATAATTCCCAATTACGCCAGAATACACTTTTGGGAATTGGCGAATGAAAAATTGGGAATTATTGAAGTTTGAAAATATAGCAATATATTTCCCAATTCCCAATTCCCAGGGAATAGCCAGAATAGGGCCACAGATATACAAAAATTATCATCTCAAAAGCAGAAGCAAATGTCACATTAGTTTTTTTTTTCTAAATGAAATTTATTTTGTTTTCTAAATAAAAGTTTGATCAATGAAGTAAAAACTGTTTTATTTTAATTCTAGTAGATTGACCCGTGACTCTAAATTGAAAATCGTATAAATTGGTTTTGACCCACCAGCAAGAAAGGTTCGCCATCACTGCCTTAGAGGTTGAAAGCTCCTGCCCCAATCCCTCGCTTTGACGATTTATTAAAATTCCAATATTAATAGAAATTAGAACTTTTTCTAAAAATTTGTGTTTTTTAATAGTTATTCACTGGAATGGATATACGATGGAAAGTGAATTCTTAAACTGATTTTAGATGAAGTTCTGTGATATGGCCAATTATGATGGAACTTGGCTATGTATTAAGTATAGTCCGATTATGATGAAA
The DNA here is from genome assembly GCA_958295665.1 of Tipula vernalis. Classification (NCBI taxonomy): domain Eukaryota; kingdom Metazoa; phylum Arthropoda; class Insecta; order Diptera; family Tipulidae; genus Tipula; species Tipula vernalis. Next base: position 146,297,008 of record OY282560.1, on the reverse strand, counting down.
TTCGACAAGTATAATGGAAACTTGATTCTTAAATAAGTTTTAGATTAAATCCTGGAATATGCCCAATAATGATGGAACTCGGCTATTTATTAGCAGATTATGATGAAATTGGGATTCTAAAATGAGTTGAAATGGGATTCTAAAATGAGTTGTTAATGAAGTTCTGGAATATGGCCAATAAGGATAGAAATTTCACTATTTCTTAACCTATTATGATGAAATTCAACAAGTAGGATGGAAAGGGATTTTAAAATGGTTTTAATCAAAATCAAAATTTAGCAACTTTATTGGCTAATAGCGTATTTATTCAAGAATTTTTTATTATTTTAGTAATTTTCTTTTTCGAATTACCAGTATGAACTCATTTGTAAGTTTTTAAAAAAAAAATCGCAACCGATTACGGTGAAATTCAACCTATTCGACGAAAACAGGGTTTTAAAATGTATTCAGACAAAATTTTAGAATATGGTCAATTAGGATGGAACTTGGCTGTTTCTTAACATATTGTTATGAAATTCGACAAATGCGAAGGAAATGGTATCATAAAATGATTTGTAGATGAAGTTCTGGAATAAGTTAAATTATTCTGGAACTTGGCTATTTCTTAACAGAAATCCATTCTCTTAATAGAATTTTCCTTCACTTAACGGATTTTCCTTTATGCCTTAACCTAACAGAATTTTCCTATAATTATTAGAATTATTTTTAATTTACTTGAATTTTTCTTCACCTATTGGAATTTTTCTTCAGCTCCGTACATCTTTTACACATAACAAAACCGAAGGAAAGGAAAGGTATGTTATTAATAAAGAATTAACCCTGTTCCAGACACCTGAGTAGTTGATAGTTAGTAAATTTTTAAGTAGCATATTTTTAGTCAATTATTTAGCACAAGACAATACAATTATAATTTTGCCTCAGCCAGTGCCAGCTTCCAGCTTGGTCGAGTTTGTCAGGTGTTTCTACACTAAAATCATTGTAACGATTATTTATTAATTTATTAATCTTAAAATCAACATAAATACCAATACCAATACTAATACTAAAACTGACATTAAATATTAATACCAATACCAACACCAATACTAATACCTACATCGATACCAATAACAACATCAATACTAACATTATGACATTAATGATTCGATTACATCGAAAAATTATTTTCACTAAATTTAATTCAATTTAATTTTAATAAAAATTAATTTAATTTCATTAAATTCAGTGAAACTCAAAACCTAATTTAATTCATCATTAATTCTTTTTTAAAATCAGCCTTTAACACCCTTAAATAAATACAATTCAATTCGACATCTACATATATTGGAAAGACAGCAATTAATCACTAACTAACCAGCCTAAAACTCGAGATGCATAAAAATTTTATTTCTAAATTATGAATTTTAAATACTAAATATCTATCTTTTTTTTTATAATACTCTAAACCAAAATTCTAAAACCAGAATCTCTTAAATCCTATAAAATTCCATTTCCAAATTTATAGCTTAAATAGCTACATAGACTCCAGAAATCATCTTCAAAATCAAAATTAAAATAATTAATAGCTTATGGCTATTCTGCTTAAAATCCTTAAGTGTAAATTAAACCTAAAACAGCTTTAAGTTAATTTGGTAATAAATTAACATTAATATCTTCTTATTAGTACTATAGACATATGTCAAAACAATCAGCACAAAATTATGATTTGGCTCATAAACTTAATTACAATTCTAAATTTTAAATGCAGAATCTGCTCAACAACATTCCCGCTGGAAGAAGATAAATAAATTTAAATTTTTCCTTTTGTTTTAGGAATCTTAAACTTCATTAAGCTTGCCCCAACCAACAATGTTATGAATAGGCGTTGGATTCTTAGGTAAAAAAATGTTTTTTTGGGAAGTAGGGAAATAGGGGTGGGTTGTAACAGGGGCAAGTAGTAACAATCATAAAAACAAATAATCTGATAGAGACATAAAAACGTGAGAAAGAGATAAATGTTCATAGTGAAACAAAGTATTGCATCATTCAATTCAGTTGTGTGTGAACCACCGTTGAACGCATTAATATATAACACTGTCAAAACCGTCATGTAAGTAACTTTTTTTTTTTTTAATATTTTTGGTTTTTTGTTATTCACATTATACTCGTAGTTACAGTAAAAAGAGGCATATACGAGTATAAAAAATCGTGCATATTTCACCTATCGTTAAATACAGTTTTTGATATCCTAAGCATTTCGAGTTTTTTGTTATTGCATCTCGAATGTTCGAATTTGGTGTAGGGGATAAAAGTAACATGTGTACAAGGTGGGTTGTAACATGTTACAACCTACTCCTCACACATAAATAATTAAACGATGTATTAATCTGTGTATTTACTTTTTAGAATGCGAACATACAAACGGAAAACCGAACGTGGAAAAAAGTCGAAAGACATCTTCGAAAGAGCTGCGATCGTCTTACAAGAAGACAAACATAGAACAATCCGTGGTGTTGCAAATGATTTCGGATTGTGCCATGTCACACTTTTTAGATATTTAAAGAAAAGAAAGGATAACATAAATAGTGGCGCAACCATCGAAGTTGGATACAAATCCAACAGGCAGGTCTTTAATAGAGAGCAAGAAGGTATATTAGTAGATTACCTTATAAAATGCAGCAATCTTTACTACGGACTTACGCCAAAAGATGTCAGAAAGTTGGCATATAATTGTGCAAACAAGTATAGTATTCCCATGGCCACATCATGGAGTGAAAATAAAGAAGCTGGCGTAGACTGGCTTGGGGCTTTCATGAAGCGAAATCCAAACATCTCAATAAGATTACCAGAAGCCACTAGCTTAAGCCGAGCTACGTCGTTCAACAAGTCGAACGTAGATGATTTTTTCGATAAATTATCTTCATTAATGATAAAACATAGTTTTAGCCCATCCCGCATTTGGAACTGCGATGAGACAGGTGTTACCACAGTACAAAAACCAAGGAAAATCTTAGCTAAAAAAGGTTCAAAACAGGTGGGATCTGTGACGTCTGCGGAAAGGGGTACCCTTGTTACTGTCTGTGCGGCAGTGAGCGGTTCTGGAAACTCAATTCCCTGCATGTTTATATTTCCACGGATTAAATATAAAGACTTCTTTATTCGTGATGGACCTTCAGAGTCTGTAGGAGCTGGAAATGCTTCCGGATGGATGACTAACGTCGAATTTATTAAATTTATGGATCACTTTATTAAACACGTAAAGTCATCCAGTTCTGATCCAGTACTTTTATTGGTCGACAAACATATTTCTCATTTGGATATCGGTGTAATCGACAAAGCAAAAGACAATGGAGTGGTGATGTTGTCATTTCCACCGCATTGCTCCCATAAACTGCAGCCCTTGGATGTGGGAGTTTATGGCCCTTTTAAAACGTACTGTGCTAATCAACAGGATGCTTGGCTACGAAATAATCCAGGAAAAACTATGACAATATATGATATTCCGTCCATAGTTAAAATTGCTCTTCCTATGGCACTGAACCCAGTAAATGTCATCAACGGGCTTAAAAAACCTGGTATTGTTCCATTCAACAGAGAAGTGTTCCAAGATTGCGATCTTCTCTCTTCATTCGTCACCGATAGACCATTACATGCTACTGAAAACAGCCATAAGCCTGGAGATAGTCAGCCTGAGGTGCCATTCGTTACCGATGGGCAACTGACCGTAAATGAAGCAGTTGTTCAATTGGAAAATATACAGTCTGAGGTTTCATTCGCCACCGATTCATTTCTAACTGTAAATGAAGAGGTTGCTAATTACCAAAATGTCGAGCAGACGTTACAAATTTCTCACGAAATGCCTTCATTTAAACAGATTGCTAAAACAGCCAGCTCATTACTACTGGGCCCATCTAATTTAACGGCGAATATTTCTTTTTCTCCAGAAATAATAAGATCTTTCCCGAAAGCCGCGCCAAGGATAAAAAAATATACACGAAAGACTAGAAAAACGGCTATTTTAACAGACACTTCTGATAAAGAAGCACTTGCGAAAGAACAATTTGACAAGAGTCGAAATACAAGAAAAAAAAATGATAAAGGAAAAAGAACAACGAAGAGGAAAATGTAATAACATGATTCCACAGACGATGAAGACGAAGAACATTTTTTTTTAATTTGCTGCGAATCTTTTAAAGAAAGTCGACCTGGAGAGAAGTGGATTCAATGTATTAACTGCAAAAAATGGGCACATAGCTGCATTAAAGGCGACGTAACTTTTTATATATGTTTAAATTGTGATTTAGATGCTTTATCTGATTAATTGCACGATTGTGCTGCCAAAGTTCTATTTTATGTGTCATTCTGATGCTAAAACAAGATATTATTTATTGAAATGTTATTTTTTATGATTTTATATTAAATGTTACCTTTATAGACTGAATAAATTAAAAACTATAATTTTGAAATACATAGAAGATTTTGTTCCTATTTACCCCGGACGTTGTTACTTTGAACCCCGAAATCGGGGTTGAAAGTAACTTCTGCCAAATTTTGTTAATCCACAATTTCGCCCAGTTCCTAGTGGAATATTGTCTATATTTATATAACATTTTGTAGCTTAGATATCACTTATTTCAGTTAATTATTTGTTATTGCATTATTTTCAACAGACAAAACGTTAGAATTTGTATTCTCAAAAATGTTACAACCAACCCCTATCTCCCTACAAACCAAAAATTTGTTGGATATTTTTAGTTATTCTTTTTAGAACAAATAAAAGTGAATTATCCCTATATGTTACCACATATTTTTAAATATTTTGTCATAATCGCATATTTTTACATATTTCCACTTATTTTACGTTGTACCACATATTTTATGGTTTATTCCTAAATTTAATTTTTCTTCAAGAATAACATAATTCGACTTTCATAGCTTAAAATTTGATAAAGCAAAATATTTTATAAGCCAACTTTTAAATTTAGGCCAACAAATATTTTTTTTAGAACTTAGAAATGTTTCACTTTGGCCTAAACTCCGCTAATTAAAATACATATCTCAAATAAACGTCAAATTAAAATACATATCTCAATACTTTACTGCACATTATTTGACGATCCGGAATTCTTCTATAAAAGCAGATTTTGTGATTGTTGTTTTAATTCGTTAACGTACGAGCCTTTATCAAAAATGAAATAAACCACCATAAATGTCACAATTTATCTGATTAAGGCAAAATATGGAAATGTATGCAACAGAATTCATCGGAATTTAAATCAATCAAACAAGCGTTAAAATTCCTTAAACTATAAGAATGTAGCAAATGCAGTTCTACCCCATTTATGCATTTGAGCAACAGTTTTAATGTTATTCATATTCAAAATGGGCTAGAACGAAAACCAATTTTTAATTCGAAAAGTTCCAAGTTATTATAAGTTTGAGGGAAATGTTGAATGTAAATTTGATTACAAATTAAATTAAATTAAAATTAAATTTAATTTGATTTGGTAAATTACAAATCGATTTCGAATTACAATTAAAAAACGATGCATAACAAAATTAGCTTCAATTCTAAAGTGGACATAATGATTGTGAATGAAATTTTAAGTTGAATAATTAGGCAACATTTTAAATTTAATTTAGAAATGAAATTAACTCAGAATTCAAACATGAATTTTAGTAAAATATTGAGTGCCATTTACGTGAGAAAAGTTAACATATTGTTTGTCAACATACGTTTGTGAATTTCAACACATCGTCGTAAATAAAATCAGAATTTCGAGCAAAAATCTGAATTAGAATTTGAATTCAAAATTGTAATTGAATAAATTCTTGAGCAGTAACTTAAATTGAATTTAAAAATTTAAAAATTGAATTAGAATTACAAATTAGATTTGAACAATATTTATTTATTTATTTATTTATTTATTTACATCTATTCTACAGTTAAAACTTAATGAATAGTAAAAAAAAAGAATTATTTTAGAATAAAAAAGAAATAAAAAGAATACTAACAATACGGAACATTACCTGAAAAAACGAAAACTTTAAAAACGTAAAATGAGATTAAAAATTTCAATTCCTAATTGCCTTCCGAAAATACACTCTGGATCTCTCAAAATGAAATAAATGGTAAAATTCATTAAAAATTCTAGCCATTGACTTGGTTGGTTCATTGGAACCATAATTCGTTCTATGAAAGTCAACAAACAAAAATTCCCTTGGACGCAAGCTTCTGATGGTACATAAATGCTCCAAGCAGAAATGAGTTCAGGACACTTAATGCGGCCACTAAAAGAATCACTAACAAACAAGGCAGAGGCAATTTTTCGGCGTTTAACCAACGTATCAATGTGAAGGCACTCACACCGAATCACATACGATGGGAGACTTCGCACCTGTTCCCACATAGGTAGATGACGATCAGATAAATGATCAAGCTTCCTGGCCATATAGATAGTAAAACGTTTCTGAATAGATTCCAATCTTGCAATATGCACATCCCGATGAGGATACCAAACCACTACAGCATATTCAAGGTGAGATCTTACTAAAGAAGTATATAGACTAACACACGAAAATGCATCCATAAAATCCTTTGACATTCTAAAAATAAAACCTAACATAGAATTGGCCTTTAATATTATTTTATCTATGTGTAACGCAAAAGTTAATTTCTGATCAAACAGAACTCCTAAATCAACAGTTGAAGTTACTCTACAAAGTAGATCTCCATCAAAATAATAATTGACAATATTTGGATTGAGTGTTCTGAAAAACGACATCACCTTACACTTCTGTACATTGATGAACAATTTATTCTTAGAGCACCAACTAGACAATATATTAATTTCAGATTGCAAAACCTCAGCATCACTTACAGATTGAACATGCATGAAAATCTTCAAATCATCAGCAAATAATAAACATTTACAGAATTTAAAAATATTAGGAATATCATTCACGAATAAAAGAAATATAATTGGGCCTAAATGGGACCCCTGAGGGACTCCTGAATGACAATAGATATAATCTGACTTAACATCATTCAATAGAACATACTGCTTCCTACCAACTAGATAAGAAGAAATCCATTTAAGAAAATTTGGATCAAGACCAATAACCGAAAGTTTTTCAATAATAATTTTATGGTCGATTGAATCAAAAGCTTTAGCAAAATCAAAGTAAATTGAATCAACTTGGGCGCCTTTAGATTCAAGTGACTCAATAGTGAATTTAGTAAATTGCAACAGATTGGTAGTCGTAGATTTTCCACTGGTGAAACGGTGCTGGAAACAAGAAATTATCTCTTTAGTATGGAATAACAAATGTTTCGACATAATTAATTCGAAAAGTTTTGGTATAGACGAAAGAATTGAAATACCACGATAATTTGATATATCAGAACGGTTACCCTTTTTTTAAATTGGAACAATGTGAGAAATTTTCCAAGCTGTAGGAAATTGTCCAGAAATTAATGATTGGCTAAAAAGATAACATAATGGAGTTACAATATATGAGCTCACACATTTAAATATTGACGAAGGTATCCCATCAGGCCCACATCCATGATTAAAATCTGACAGATATTCATAAATGTCATCTTCAGTTATTGTTAGGTACGGAATGTTAAATTGGCAATTACTAACAGTAGGGTCGCTTTCAAAGGATCCGTAATTAACTTTATATACCGATTGAAAGAAACTAGCAAAACCGTCGCAAATTTCAGGAACCGTGCTCAGTTTACCTCCATTAAAAATCATTACCGATGGAAAGCCAGTTGTATTACGTTTTTCGTTAACAAACTTCCAAAATGTTTTAGGGTTTTGTTTGATATTAGTTTCAATCACACTTATATACTGACAATATTTAGAGTGAAATACAGATTTAAATTGTTCACGTAGATCAACAAATTTGGATTTATTCAGTTGACAATTATTGGATCTGAATCTATAGTAAGCTCTATTTTTACGGTTACGTAAGTTGATCAAATCAGAATCAAACCATGGTGGGTAATTATAGTTACGTTTTTTCCTCAAAGGTACGAATTTATCAAAAGCAACAAATAGTAAGTCATTAAAATTTTTTACATTTTCATTAACATCATTGGCTCGAAAAAAATCATCCCAACAAATGCAACGGAGATATTCAGAGAGACCAGGTGTGTCGCATTCCTTAAAATCATAAAACGAATCATCAAAAGAAAAAACCCGACATTTATCATCTCGATTACCAACATGAAATATAATCTCGAGGGAATTATGATGAATATCATTTTCCTTGAAAGATGTCAAAGACTCATGAACTGACAAATATTCCGTATTATTAACAAAAATTAAATCTAAAAACGAATTGTTATCATTACAAAATAAATTTACTTGTTTGAGATTGAAACTGAACAGTGCATCCACCACTGCTGCATCATTTGCAGATAGAATATCCGAAGGGAGTAACCCCAAAGACTCAGTTTCACTATCAACCAACCAATTAATATTACTTAAATTAAAATCACCTAATACAACTAAAGTATCATTATAATTAATTATATTAACCAATTCACATATACAATCTACATGACTCAAATAAACATCAGTAGGTGAGCTAGGTGGTATGTGCAAAACTATAAAATAAAATAAATTATTACAAATTAAAACTTTGACACATAAAAATTCAATAGAGCCACATCCAGGTACTACAACCAGCTCACTTTGCATAGAAGAATGGGCTGCAAACAGCACACCACCTCCACTTTTTTTAGTGCTGTTAAAAATAGATCTATCACATCTAAAAATGACAAAGTCATCAGAAAAGAACTCATTATTAAAGATCCCCTCATGAAATCCAGTTTCCACAAGAGCAAAAAATTGAAAATCCGTTGAATAAAAGAAATTCAAAAATTCAGCTGACTTAGACGACATACGCCAAACATTACGATACAATAATCTCGGAGACGTCAAATTATAATGATTAGTTTGTTTATCAAAACGACTGGCATCAGTTAAAGAGTTGGTTGGTTTCGTTGAAGAACGGGCAAATTCGATTTATTAGTTCGTCCCTTATTAAAAATTACAAATTCTTCAATTAATGACCAAGCAGGCCAAGAAGTAGGTTGTAATAAATTCTCAAAATCAGTAGTGTCCACATATAATTTAAATGACGAAAAATTACGGTCTGCATCATTAATCCGTCGAGATATAATACGCTGGCAGTTTACATCCTCAATGTTAAATTTATCTTTAAGATAATCCAAGGGTATGACTAAATATTGAGTGGATTCAAAAACAAACCTCCGGTTTTAAATCCATAAATTTTCAGTTTGAAATTAAATAGATACAATTTTAATTGAGTTACAGTTCGAACCACGACACCTTTCAATATTTTGAGTTAAATTTAAAAAAGAAATTAAGAAAATATTTCTGGATTAAACTAGCTTCATGTTGTGTGGAATTTAAATAGTACAAATCGTTGTCCAGTGTTATTTGGCTTAAAAATTGATTTGGAAATTTAGATTAGAAATTGATTAGCACATTCTACTTGGTTTTGAGCAAAAATTTGAGTATAAATTTGATGTTCTAAACTAGATTTAAACATAATTTTAATTGGAATTATGTAATAATTGAGTTACAATACGAGATTTGGTCTCAAACAACCAACAAAATTTCCTTAGAATTTAGTTTAGAAATTTTGATCGGAGATTTCAAGAGAAATTTGAATTAGGAATTTAAATTTAAAAAAATGGTGTCGGCATTCCAAACCAAATAAAATCTTTGGTAAAATTATATATAGGAATTGAGTTACAACTCAAATTTTGATTTCACAAAATTTTGAGAGAAATATATTGTAAGTTGGCATTGCACAAAAAATTTGCTGAGTGGATTTTCAATTAGAACACAAAAAAATGAAGTCAAATTAGGTGGAGCAAAGAAAAGATATGTCAAGGGAAAACCAAAATACATATTTTGAAACCAATTTGAATTGGATCAAAAAACCAGACTGGAAAAGAAGATAGTTTTTATGGATTCGAATAAAACCTTGGATGTATCCAGAATAAAATTAGAGTACAATTCCATCTGGATTTGAATCAACTGTGAGGGACATTTTAATCCGAAATTGAGTTAAACTTCCAAACTGTACTTGAATGTTTGTTAATTGTAATTTTGGTCACGCTCATTGAATTAAATTGAAATGAAAACTTGAGTGAAATTTAAAGTTTTAATAAAGTTTAAACAAATATTTAGGTATTCTGCTAATTGATTATTTTTATTTTCGTTTTAATATGTGAATGGTATTTACTCTAGTAACTTAATTTAAAATCAAGTCAGAAATTTAATTCCAAGCAGTTCTCGAGGTTGAACAAAATGATAAATGGAATTTTGAACATAAATCTAGTCTAAATTGGTTAATTGCATTCGACAAAGAGGAAACTGATTAAGAGAACGAAGAGAGAAAATTAGCTTAAGCAATTTTTTAGTTCAACTAGAAAATCAGGAATCCAGCAAAAATTTGAAAGAATTTCAATATTAGAAATAGAGTTTAACTGACTGACGTTAACAGCAGTTGGAGTGAATTTTAAAAATTTAGTTAATTATTCGAGCAAAATTTTTATTTAGAACGGGGTAAAACAAGGATTGAACAAAGTTTGGAGTAAAAATTCAATTTCAATCCAATCGAGAGTTTGAGCAAAAATTTGAATGCAATTTAATTAAAAAATATTTACAAAACGAGCTTGATTTCCAAATTTAATTAACGCAAAATTATGGGTGCAATTAAACTAGAAATTTTGTGATATTTTGTTTTCAAATTAAGTAAAAATTCCAACCTAGTTTTGTCTAAATGTGCTTGATTAGAAATTTATATTGCAACTTCAGCTATAGTTGCAAGTGAATTTAAGAAATTTATTGAGAATTTATTTGAGTGTTATTATAAATGCTGAGTTAAAGTCGAATTTAAAACTCTAGTTTGAATCAAAAGGTTTGTTAAATTTGTATCAGAATTTTGAACAGAAACCTCAGTAACTATCGAAATATTTGAATTTTAAGCCGTAATTAAAGGGGACATACACCTTCAGATTTTTAAAAAATCGAAATTTTTTTTATGATCGAATATTACTACGTTTCCATGATGGAGTTAACCGGGATTAACGTGGATTATCTCATCATGGAAACATCCAGAGTTAAGGATCTTCGTTAAGTTTCTTAATCCAACTTAACTCAACGAAAGTAGTAGGGTTTTAGAAGGGATTCTATCTGTCAAAAGTGAAAAAAACAATTATACCAATTCAAAATGAATTGCGAGAATTCTTTTCTCTCCATAATACTTATTAATCATAAAAATCACAATAAATGTTAAATTTAAAAATGTCCACCATACAAATTAAATTTCTAAAAGTGACTTTAAATTGTTGTGAAATGTCAAATTACACTAGAATTTATAAGTGCATGGAAACGATATGGATTAGTGCGGCCATGTTATTAACTCAACGAAACTCTTAAATCGGGTTAACTCTGTCATGGAAACGTAGTATATTACCATGTTTCCATGTACCGAGTTTAAACAGGTTTAGGTTTCGTTGAGTTGAAAATATGGCGGCACTAACCCGTACCGTTTCCATGGGCAGAGTTAGGATTTAGAGTTGAAGAAAAATATTTTGATAGAATAAAAAAATAAAATTGCGTATTGAACAAAAACCAAACTTTTATTTCGCTTTGATATATCGTCATAATGTTGATAACGACATTTTTGTGTATTTTTTTAATTATTTTGAGGAAATATATTTAGTAATATGCGATGCGCCATTTATAATTTTAAAAAATGTTTGACAGATAGAATCTAACTCAAACAAACAAGATTCGTCGAGTTTATTTGGATTTAACGAAACTCTACCCTAATACGCGTTTCCATGCACATAAACCGAGTTGAACCTAGGTTAACTCTATCATGGAAACATGATATATGTTAGAATGAACGTTTTAGAACAGGATTTTAACAATATAAACATGAAAATGTCAACAAAAAAAATTTTATTGTATTTATTACGGAGCGCGTCAAAGTATTTTTTCTACGGTTTTTGTCTACTTCGCTGTACTTTAAACTCGATTATCTCGAAATGACGTTTTTCAAGTTGGCGTGCAAGATTGAGAAAAAACTACTTATCCAATCGTTCTAAAATTTTAACACGTTGATCTACACATATTTCTGCTCAGAAAGAACTACGGAAGGGAAAATCGGCTTTCAATTTTTTGAGTTACAACAAATTCTAGGGGTCAAAAAAGCTCCATTTTCGAAAAAATGCCGCCATTTTGTTATTTTTTAGACCATTTTCTTCCTTTTAGTTCATTCCAAGGGCGATTTAATGCTGAATAAAACTCCGTTTTTTTTTTCAGACGTTTCTGAGAGCAGGTCTGATGCACGCCGCAAATTTTCGGTCTTTTTGGAAAATGACCGTAGCAGACGACAAGGGGCGGAAAAAAATCTAACAAAATTTTTTGTGTATACTTTGACTTAAATAAAATGTCCATGGAAAGTTTCATTAAGATATCTCTTTTTATTCCATTAAAAAAAAATGTTTGAAAAAATTTCATTTTTTAAAATTTGAAGGTGTAATGTCCCCTTAAAAAAAATGTTGAGTAGAAATTGAATTTGAAATGTAATGTGGACTATGTCAAAACATAAATGTTATTTTTTTTTTTTTAGTTTAAAGTTGAGTTTATATTTCGAATTGAACTGGCAAGAGAAAATTAAATATTAAGTTAGAATTATAAAATCGATTTGAGCAAAATTTTACGTTTAGTGAGGGCAAGATTCTGAGAAAAGTTGTTTTTGAATTTCAAAATTTTGGTTACAATTAGATAGAAATTTTGTGATACTTTGAATAAAAGTAGGCTAAGTTCCAAACTCGATTTGGAAAAAACTTGAAGGAGAAACTAAATTTTAATTGAAATTAGTAAAAATTGCAATAGGAAACATGATTATAATAAAATAAAAAAATTATTTAGTATCAGCATAGAACTATAGAAGCATATTTTGTATGAGGGAAATATACCCAAATAAAATAATTTCAAATATTTTAAGTTCTGTTTTTGAGATTTTATGAGACGAGGATAATTTCTATATGCCTCTCCTTCTATCATTCATGTTTTAAATAAACAGAACGAAATGTTTTTAAAATAAATGAAATATTTACGAAATACGAATACTGGAAACCACACCCCTCACCAAAACCAACAAAAATGTTTATACATTTTTACAAGCATTTTTGTTGGTTTTGTCCTAATATTTTTATCATTTTACCTATATGTATTTTGGTTTTGAATAAGTAAAACAAAAAATAAAAAAACAAAATAAAGAGTCGATTCAGCGTGTGCATTTTTTAACCCTTTTGTTAACACGACACATTCTAAATTTGATTTTTTTTAAAACTAGAATGATGTTTTTTTTTTTTATAATAAATTAAAACGACATTTAAATTATGATATCATATTTATATTATTCGAATTTACCTCCTTTTATGGAAAACTCGTAATAAAATTGTTCCACTTCCCGATTTGTAAGCGACGAGAAGTAGTTTTATAATCGTGCCAAACAAAGGTTAAATAAGCGAAATGAAACACATTGAATAAACATGCCACATACACACTGACATAACACTTATAAATATATAACTTAATTTCGATTTGCATCTTTCGTCCTTTTTTCTTTTCTCTATTTATAAGCAAAACAAAAAAATAATAATAATATGAATGATCCGAATCTGTTTGTTTGGGAAAGGTAAGAAATAAATGATCGTAATAAAGTTAGGTTGATAATACAATGCCATGTAGTGGAATTGGTTGATAGTACACGTGCAGATAAAAATGTAGATGAAAAATTATACTAATGTATTTTATTTTGTGTCACAGAACGGTCATTCACCTCTTGTGTTTTGATTATTTTACTGCTTATGTTTTTGTTGCCTTTTTTCTCCATCTGATGGAGTTTAAATTACGTTTGCGATTTCGAATGCAATAATTATAATTTTTAGATTGGAGGAGAAATCAAATTGATAAACAAATTTGTTAAATAAAAAAAAAAGTAATAATTAGGGCAACCAAAAATATGCAATAACATATTTGTTTCCAGAGCACGAATTTTGAAAAAAAGTAAACTGCAATGAATGTAGTCAAAAATTATTAAAACAAAATGACAACATAACATCAACGAGTGAAACATTTATAACAGAAAAAAAATTTAATAAATAGTCAAACTTTGGGTAACTTAAAGCACCGCAGACGGAGTATGGTGAAGTAGCATATGTTTTAGTAGCTGTATTTGAGCAAATGTTTAGAAAAAACTGTCATTTGCCAAATATCGTAGCAAACATTTCGGAAAAATGTATGAGTATTTTGGCTCGGGATTTTTCAGGATTTTTGCCTTTAAAAGATGAAGGGCCTTGTTATGACCATTTTAAAATTTTAATACACTTTTTTATTCTTGTGTTGATCAGAAAAAATTCAAAATGGTCTTTAGTAAAAGGTGAATTTCAAAAATTAAAAAATAAACCTAGGCACCAAGCATCTACCCAAACTTCCAAAAAGCTTAGAATTTTAACTGTATAACTAACAATATAATATTAACTTTTGTTAAAAGAAAACATGTTTAGTTTTATTTGTTATTACTTTCGAAATGAGTGTTGGATTTCTGTTGTGTTAATTTTAATAAAGAATTATTGCAAAAATAAAATGCGTATTTCCCAGGATTTTCTGTGAAAAGTGTTGGGTCACTAGAACATCACATTATATAGAAACTATCGTGGTAAAATAATTTTTCTTACAAAGTAATCCTAATATTTCAGTGAAACCGATTTTTTATAATCTTTTTATTATACGTTAACAGCTAACTTGCCAGCGCAATTTTAAACGAACTTTCACATTACACAAATGGCATTCACTGGGTTAACAAAATCCATACAAAAAATATTAAAACGGAAAAAAATGTTGCCCTCCAATACGGATAAAATCTAAAAAAAACAAAAAAGCAGAAGAAATTCATATGTAAATATGAGTATGGTTTTTATTCGGTAGTTTTTTAGTTGTTATTTTAGCCGCCTCGAATTTTTTGTTTCATTTTGTTTCGTAATGGTACGAGTAATTAAGATAATTTGGTGTCATCATTGATTGTATTTTTTTGGCAGAGAACGAATTTAAATACTATACAGAATGTATTAATAATCCTTATATTCAAAAATGGACGAATATTCGTATAACGAAATTGAAAAAACACAAAATACAAAAAATTTTGTATTATGAATATACCTATTCGCAACGTGATGAATTTTGAATGTCACTATACAAAATGTTCTTATTTGAGTTTCGCGTTTTTATTATTTTTAAATACAGTATGTATTTCGTTTTTTCTATTCTTCTATTTCGATTTGCATTATACATCTATTACGAGTATGAACAAAGAACAAAATTTAAATACTTTACAGAACGAATTAACAATCCACATATTCAAAAAATTTTGTATTATGATTTTACTTATTCGCAACGTGATGAATTTGGAATTTTTAGATTCATGAATTTCATTATTTGACTTGCCTATTCCTTAACCGATTACCATGAAATTCATCATACTCGGCCATATTTAAAGTTCTGGCAGTAAAAACCAATTAATATATATTGTAAATTAGATGGTTTTGGGAGCGAAGATAAATGAACAGAGTCATTTAACTATCACCATGGCCATTAAACCCACCTTACCCCAAAAGATGTACTTACGCACGTAAATATTATAAAAATATAAATGACTAAGATAACGATGGAGTTCGTACTTTTATTTTAGCTTCACTGCATTCTTCGTACGTTTATTATACTGAATATTCGATCTTTGAAATACAGTGCTTAGGATTTTGAAATTCATGAATCGAAAAATTCCAAATTCATCACGTTGCGAATAAGTAAAATCATAATACAAAAATTTTTGAATATGTGGATTGTTAATTCATTCTGTAAAGTATTTAAATTTTGGTCTTCGTTCATAATACATGTATAATGCAAAACGAAACACAAAAATAGAAAAAACGAAATACTATCTAACCAACACTAAAACAATACATATACGATTTATAAACGATGGCATTAAAATCAACTGTTTTCCTCTTTCCTTTCTAGTCCAAAAATATCAACATGCTACATATCATAAAAAAATACATATTAACCCAAAATCATTGCTTATAAAATATTGTTGTGTTTGTTGTTAACTTCCTTTTTTTCTAATTTTTTAAGGCATTAAAATTTTGGTAATGCTTTGGTAATGCTTTACATATACAAAGAAGAAAGATTTTGGTAATGCTTTACATATACAAAAAAATTAAAATTTTGGTAATGCTTTACATATGGTAATGCTTTACATATACAAAGAAGAAAGAATGAAATATTAAGCACCGCCTTTCAATTTTCCATTGTGTTCATTTATAATAATATGGGGATAGGAAACATGAGAAATAGAAAGAGGCAATTAAAATTTATATATTCCTTTCATAATATCACAACTAAAATCTCCAAACGAAACAGAAATTATTTTTCCTTGCATATTTTAGCCATACAAAATCTCTCTCTATTTAAAGTCCTTCCTCAATGGTATCAGCACGAAGTATAAAAGAAAATGAATTCTAAACTGTAATTGAATATAATCTTGATGGAAACTTAAATTAAAAATTGTGTTTGAATTAAAGTTTTATTTCAGCAAAAATATGAGCGAAATTTAGTTTTTCTTAGTTTAAAACTTGCTTTAATAGCGTGAAACTTTTAGCCTCAACCGTCACGGTGTTCGTTTGAAGTAAGTATCGCTTACCAGTCAAAATTTTTAAGTGTATGGATGTGGAACTATTTCTGGACTACTTTTCCAGCACTTTGTAGTCCAGGAGAGCTAGTTTATCCAACTTTGTAGCCAAAAACTTAATAATTTTGTTTGTTAATAAGTGAATTGAAATCCTCTTAAGATAAGGTCAAGCTTTGGTTTTCTTTCCAAAATATGACCACATATTTTCAAGCACACATTTTACCGCATATTTTGTAATTTTAGTTACATGTTTTAGGAACATATTTTTGATTGTTTAGTACCTAAAACTCCTAAGAGATATGAAATGAACAAACCATTTGAATCTAAAAAACTCTTCATTTTCAATGATTAAAAAACAAATCTTAAATTTAATCAACGCATTTCATTACAAATAAAAATTGTTTTCAATCCAGGTCCAAACACACTTTTACTTGTGAGTATTTCACGTGCGTATTCGTCTTATTCACCTACATAGTACTTATAAATATTAGAATAGAGGAGAAACAATAACCAAATGAGTGCTCGATACCCTTGTACCGTAAATAAACGAACAAACTATGCACACAAAATGCGATGCTTCCTAGTTGTACTTTACGTGAGCAATAGAGAAACTCCACTTGATAATCGCCAACACACACAGAGTAGATGTACTCTTGACTACGTAACTTTTGCAAATGTTAAGCTATGACGCTAAGATTTAGAGGGAATATCAACAACAGATGTACCAACTTAACAAAAAAACAGAACTCAAATCGGAACGATGGGAGCGCCACACGGTGGTTATTCCGAGAACTTGTTGATCAAGGTAGTATGTAAAGGATTTGCAACCACTGGTCTTCATAGACATTTGAAAATTCTTTGAGAAGAAAAGAGCCAGAGACGAGCACCAGTGGAAGAAGTAGTCCCGCACATAAGAGGTGTGTTCAAATCAACGGTGATATTCAATCAGTTGCTGTTGATGGGTTTTCTTTCCACAGAATTACAAAAAGTAGCTTTATAAAGTATGATCGCTAAAGCATTTAACAATTTTCCGAAAAACCCCTCAAATATAAAGGAACTAACTAGTCAATAAATTTTTTGAAACGAAAAAACTTGAGTTACTAAATAAAATTAATTTTCTGAAAAACAGTAACAAAAACTTTAGCATATCCCTGGACGAATGGATTAGCGTCAACAACAAAAGATTTATGGATGTTCAGATATATTATATATCACTGAATCGGATAATTTGGGCCTAATCCCTGTAAATAGAAGTTGTTTGGCAGAATTGATTCTAAATTTAGTCAACGAGAAACTAAAATCAGTTGGAATTGAAATGAAAAATGATATTATTGGCGTTATATCGGATGGGGCTGCTGTGATGCAAAAATTTGGTAGGTCTACTCACCAACAACTGTGTTACATGTTCATGGAATTCATTTGGCTGTTATTATAGTCTTTTATATTAACAAAAACGCATATGTCATTAACACACCATCATCATCAGCCACACAGTCTGAAAATAGTGAGGATCAGAATAGTTCAAACTCAGAACTATTGTAGAAACCGTCGATATTTCAAATACTTTATTACGACCATCACTCAAATTAGGAAAGTTGTAAACATTTTTCGAAACTCTCTCGCACGGAACAACATCCTTCAAACATACGTCGTCGAAGTCTAAAAAAACCAATTAAAGTTAATTGCGAAGTGTAAAACCAGGTGGAACTCGTTAGAATCCATGCTTGAACGATTTGTACGACTCAATGAACCAATCAAGAAGGCATTGAGTGATTTAAAGTTGGAGAAAAAGATAAATGAAGAACACATCAAGACCGCAAATACATTACTAAGCATTCTCCAACCTCTCTCTATTAATGTAAAAAGCCTCAGTAGGGAAGATGCCACTTTGTTAACGGCGGCAGGGTCTCTTAAATTTTCATTTAATAGTCTTGAAAAACCAAATACTGAGTTGAGTAAAGAAATGATGCTTTCATTAAAAACTGAACTTTCAAAACGGCGAGATGAAGTATTTGTATCTTTAATGAAGTAACTGAATAATCTACAATCATTTTCAATTCGAGAAAAGGATGTTTTTTTTTCAGTACATCTTCTAAATCTGAAATTTTAAAATTAGCAAGGAATTTGTTAACTCAACTGAACGGACCGCATGAGGATCAGTTTATCGATGGCTCCGAAAGTTTAGGAAATCCGGACTGTTCTGAAAATCATACATTGTCATTGCAAGAGCAGTTGGAATTATCAATTTTGGAAATATCAAAAGAGTTTCAAATTCAACCGCATGGTCAAGATAATATGAAAACTTTAAGTAAGGAAATAAGCATTTTTGAAAACACGGAACAAGAAGTGACTCAATACAATTATTGTTAAATTCGCTTTTAACAATCAAAACCAAATGAATTCGTAACCAAAAAGGAGAACCCGATTATCTAACGGGGCTCAAACTCAAAACGCTTTATGCTTTTTAAAAAGTTATTTTAAAAGAAAGTCAAATTTAATTTTTATTTTTACTGTCAAAATCATTTATGATTTATTATTTTAAGAACTAAATATTTTATTAATTTATTATTTCGTATATGTAAATATGCACAATACAAAATGCTGTGAATTTGTACCTTACAACAAAATGTTCTGAATTGGTATAATTTTAAAGATTTAAGTTTGAATTAAATTATTAAATTTATTATTTACAATTAAAAAAAATAATTTCATTTAATATTCATAGTTCGAAAATTAGTGTAACGATACGTTGGTTTTTAATTTGACGTTATAACCGAAGAATTCTAAGAAAATATATTTCTCGAGATTTCTCGAGAATTATATAATTCTCGCTTTCATTCTCGAGAAATTTAAAAATCGAGAAATCAGAAACACTATAGCTGATGTAGAGAGTGCTCTATCAGAATTTGATGAGACAACTCATAATTTGATTCGAAATTGGTTTAGTTTTAAGTCAAATAGGTAATTATTTAAGAAAACCATTTTTTGGAATTGAAGAGATTCAATAAATTCAAGATGCCCAAAGTGCAAAACGTTTTTTGACTGAGCATCGCGATTTGTGTGTATTGAAAACTGACAATGGTTCATTAACGATACTATACCAACCAATTGCTTTAGATGTAGTGTCGTTAAGTGTTTGGTTCACCAGTTGCCAATTAATCCGACTGTGGCAAACCTATTGATCGAACACGTGGAAACTGAAGTGTTGATAGCATCTTCCGTCAAACATATCTTCTTTTAGCGGTATGTTGATGATATCATTGCGGCCTTTCCAAATTCAGAAAATGATAATTTTTTGGAATCGTTTAATAGTTTTACTTTGCGAATTAAATGTAGGTATATGTGAAATTGAAAACGAAGGCGTTTAGCCTTTCTAGACACTACAGTAATACGTAATGATGATGAAAGTTTAGCCTTATATTTGAATCACAAAAAAAATGGTCGGTTCGATACCTATAGAATATAAAGCTTGGCTTCCAGCATCATTTAAAAATAGCACGGTACTCCTGTTAGCCGAACCCGTTTTGAGATTAACAGACGTGATTATTCAATCTAAAAATTTCAAAATATTAAGCAATGTTTTAATTCAAAACGGTTATCCGAGAAATTTGGTTACTAGAAGTATTAGAAAGGCTATCAGTAAACATAGCAATTCGGAAAATATTTCGGTAAATACGCTCGAAAATCCAAATTTAGTCGTTGAAAACCATCGCAAATTTTTCAAATCGTTCAATCATTTCGAAAAAATAAAAATTCTTTTACAAAATTGGAATGTACAACTGGGCATTTCAAAGCTTGGATATGGTTTCATTCATTTAATAAAAAGACATAATTCTTATAGAGTTACAATCCAATTTAATGTATAAATTAAAATGTTCTTTTGGCCGAGTAAATTGGTCAAATGATACAAAATTATGAAAAAAAGAGTTTGCTACCATATTTACGATTCAATATATTAGGAAATCATTTGCGCGGAAGTAATCACTCATTATCAATAGATGACGCTAAAATACTTGATAAGAAGCAAATCTCAGTAAAAGATTAATTTTTGAAAGCTTTTATATCAAGAAACAAAAAACTGCTTCTCAAAATTTATTAAATGGCAGGATTAATAGTAAATTACAAATGGCTTTTAAATGTTTTGTTTTCACATTTTGAATAAATTAAACTTTGTAATTTATAAATTAAATTACATATTTCGGTTAAACTGAGTATTTTTCATTTTTCAAATTCTACCCTAGTTATGTTAGAAAATCATTGGATATAAAAAAATATCATTTAAATTATTGTATAAATTTTTCCCTTGAAAATGGCGGAATATAACGTCGATGCGTCAACGATTGTTAAACAATTGATTATTAGTATTTGCTTACTATCCAGTTCCTAATTTAAATAATATGATGATAAATAAGTCTGCACAGCAAAATAAATCAAACCAAGAACCGTTGTTCGATAAGCTCATTGAACTTAATCTTATTAAGCTGCTAGTTAGTGAAATTCTTTATAACAATTTCTCTAAAAATTGTACATTTTGAGTTTGAATCTACATACTTAAAACAATCTCTTTAACTAAAACGGTACTACCTTAAGCCAGACATTATAGTGCTGACATGTTTTTTTATGGTATCACTAAAGTCCACTTAGGCGTTGCCCATAATGCTAGCATACCATGTACAGTGACATTATGGTTGGGAAAGGAATTATGGGAAGTATTCTCAATCATTCAAGGTTGTGTTTACGTTTTTGAAAAGGTTTAAGTGATGGAAATACACTTTCATCATTTCCCTCAGTAATATTTGTAAAAAAGGCTATCAACAATAAGATCACCGCACGATTTGCTTACGAAAACCATAATGACGATCAAAAATTAAGTTGTATGTCTCAAGATAACTGGCTCTTTAATAATTAAATTGTTCCTTAGAGGAGGGAAAACTCCAGTTGACATCGAAATATGAAATAACTTGCTAAGTGCTTTTGCTAAGGAAGAAAGGCAATTCTTGAAGGCTTTTGCGGAGACTATCCCCATTTATTAACGTTTATTTCTTTGAGCAGCTGTGAGACTAACGAATTCAGCAGATAAGAATTGGATGGGGATACTAAATAATTAGCTTTCTTAAGAGCAATTGACTAAAGATTATTATTATTGCCGTTTAACGGTAGAATCAAAGATTTAGATGAACCAAGAAAGTTGTTTTGAACCTGATCAACAAAAGTTCTCCAAAAGCACTCACAATCTGTAGATTGTACTGCTTTGGCTGCAAGATTTAATGTTTGACCGAATTGCAGTTGCTGTAAAAATCGTGCTGCGCCTGAATTGTTAACGGAAGCTATTTGTGTAAAATCCATTTTCCATCACTGATACATTATATTAAAATTTGGCATGCAAATATAAATAATTTTTTATGTATTGTATTGTTTCTGAATTCGATTCAAACCTACTCGATCATACGAAGTATAAGAATCCCATTTGAATCGAACACACAGACATTTGCTCTGCATACAAACAATACACTTATGGCAAACAAAACATTTTCCAGTTTTATTTCCAGAAAAATTAAAACAGAACAATATTATGTTCTACGTCCATGAATTGACCAGAAATATTTAACTGCCTATATCCACAACCCTTACCGAAGCAAAATCATATAATAAAAATAAAAAGAAACAAAAAATTTTTACATAATTCATACCAAATATAAAGACCAATATATGTGGAATGAAAATACCTGTCTAACGATCCCGCTAATATTTTTTTTTGAACATGTTTCTCCTTGTTCAATTCTTTTCACAGCAACCGTTTATTAGTTACAAGTTACACTTTCCACTACACTATTTTACACATGAAACTATACACAAAATCACTCACGATATTAATTAATTTAAGCGAAAACTACTTATTAAGCGATGCAAATAAAATCACGATAACGCTTTATTAATGAATAAAGTTTTTTTTACAATTTATTTTATTTCATTAATTAATCTTTTAAATTTCGTCGACATAAAAATATGAATTTTTATACTCGAGTACTAAAAGAGAATTGTCAAAAATTTGTTATACGAAAAAACTAAACACGACCGATCAATTGTTTTATTGTTATGCGTTCTTTTTTTTGTTCGCTCGGTTGGTACGACTTCTCACAGCGTTCACGTGTTATAATTTTATTGAATTGTTGGTGAGTGATGATCACCACAGTGTAACAACATAATCCACATAATAACATAACAATATTATAACACATGTAAACGTCCCATATAGTATTATAACAATAACATGTAAACACAACATTAGAATACGAATGTATGAACTGAACTGTAATAAAGTATGTTTTGTATGAGCCGTCAATAGCAAAAGACGTGTCTCTGATTTATCCTCATCACATGGTGTCAGAAGATGGCGAATTAACTAAAAGAAAAAAGAGAAATAAAGAGTTAATAAATAAAAAAAATTGATAAATAATTATAAAATAATCAAAATTAATACAAAAGAAAAGTATAATAGCAAATATTATACGCCGATGATAAATAACATCATCAATATTTTGAGATTAAAAATTAATTTTTTTTTTAACGCTACACGAGAAATAACGTGGCGAGAACAAAAACAAAAACAAAAAAGTGTACTAAAAAATAATGAAAAGAGACACTGATGATAGAATAATAACAAAAAATTATATTTCAAAAATACAAACATCAGAATGTGAATAATAAAAATAAAAATAAAATATTGAGGATACAAACAACCAGATCACACCATCAAAACAACGTGGATAAAAAATGGAAGAACTAAAACCACCAAAACAATCAATTATCAACGATAACATAGAAAAAGAATGGAAGAACTGGCTGAAACAATTCAAATAGTATGCAGTAGCAATAGAATTGGACGAAAAAGAAGAAAAAATCAAAGTAGTCATCAACTTTGATGACCTGCATCGGCACCGAAGCCAACAAGATAACAGATACACTAAATATCGAAGATGACGACGATTTTAATAAGGTAACAAAAAAGTTCACCGAATATTTCACGCCAAGAATCAATTATTCGTATGAACGATTCATGCTAAATAACTTAAAACAAGAAACGGGTGAAAAATTCGACGAATTATTAACTAGATGTAGATTGCAATTAAATAGATGTAATTTATCGAAAATAACCCCAGACGATATTTTAAAA
Organism: Tipula vernalis; assembly: GCA_958295665.1. NCBI lineage: Eukaryota > Metazoa > Arthropoda > Insecta > Diptera > Tipulidae > Tipula > Tipula vernalis. The sequence continues at coordinate 146,273,037 of OY282560.1, read as the reverse complement.
GACAAAATAATAATGGGGATAATAAAAAACGATCTGCGACATAGACTGCTGTCAGATGACAAGTTGACTCTTAACGAGGTCATTAATAAATGTAAAACAGAAGAAATTACGAGGCAACAGGTGGTACAATCGTTTAAAAATGAAACGATACATATAGTATAGTTAAAAATAAAAAACTTAGTGTAGAGAATCAAAGCAATATATTTTCTTGCAATAGATGTAAAACCACGCATGGTCCCAAAAGTTGTCCAGCTTTTGGCAAAGTGTGTGAGTTGTGCAAGAAAAACGGACATCTAGCCCTAGCTTGTAGGAGCAAATATAAAAACGTTATTCAAAATAAAAATAATATTCATAATAAATATAATAAGAATAACCAGAGTAACAAACAAATAAGTTGTCTGACCGAGGAAAACACTCTTTATGATACAAAATATGAGTCACTAGAAGCCTTGAATCTCACTGTACTCACAATTGATAGAGGCACAGATGATGGTTGGTATGAGGACATAATCATAAACAATATCACAGTTAGATGCAACATACGGGCGCCATGTGCAACGTTCTAGACAAAGCACTAACAGACGAACTAGGACTAGAAATAGACACATCCAACACAAGAAATCTAGAAGCATTCGGAGGAAGTCTAATCAAAGTAATTGGTGAAAAAAAATTAGTTGCACGGTCAGGAATAAAACTCACATAATCAATTTTAAAATAATAAATGGTGAAGGAATCCCAATAATTGGCCTTCATACTGCAAATGAGCTAAAATTAGTCACACGAACAGACGGGATTAATAAAGATCAGTCAAAACAAAGAGTATGTCAAATAAAGGATGACATATTTAGAGGTGTAGGTAAAGTAAACATTTTCACCTACGACATAGATTTAATTTCGGATCCAAAATTCGAAATATTCACCTCCACGTAGGATAGCATACTCGATCAGGGAAGATGTTAAAAAGCAGCTAGACAAAATGGTGGAAGGGGGAATAATAAGGAGAATCTCAGAACCGACTCCAGTCGTCTCACCACGAGTAGCGGTAAAACAAAAGGGTAAACTAAGAATATGCATAGATCCATCTAATTTAAACAAAAACTTGCTAAGACGTCACTATCCGATGAAAACAATAGACGAGATAGCAACAAATATAAAGGGATCAAAATATTTCTTACTTTTGGACTGCCTTAAAGGATTCTGGCAAATCCCAGTTTCCAAAAGGACAGAAAAATACTTGGCTTTCGCAACACCCTGGGGCAGATATACTTGCTGTCGACTACCATTTGGACTCGCATCAGCTCCCGAGGTATTTCAGGAACTGATGTCCGGTATTTTTTATGGGAAGGAAAACGTAGAAGTGTCTGATACATGACTCCACACTAAAAGAGTGTCAGAAAAAAACGGAGGAAGTAATCCAAATCATGCGGAAAGCGGGTTTTAAACTTAATGAAGAAAAATGTTTATTCAACGTAAATTCAGTCAAATTCTTGGGGCATGAGATCTCAGAAAAGGGTTTGCAAATCGATGAAGACAAAATATCGACAATAGCAAACATTAAAATCCCGACAAACGTGAAACAAGTGCAAAGATTAATGGGCATGATTAATTACGTCGCAAAATTTATTCCAAAATGTTCTGAAGTAACTGCACCAATAAGAGAACTTCTGAAGAAGAATACGGAGTTTCATTGGGACTTTGATCAGCAAAGAGCATTTGAAAACATAAAAGCCTTACTAAAAAGTACACCAGTGTTGAACTACTACGACACTAACAAAAAGGTGAAACTATCAGTAGATGCGAGTAAATCAGCATTGGGAGCAGTTCTAATGCAAGATGAACAACCAATTGCTTATGCGTCAAGGTCACTAAGCAAAACGGAATTAGGGTATCCACAAATCGAAAAAGAAGCGACGGCAATTAGATTCGGATGTAAAAAATTCCATGCTTACATATATGGAAAGGAGTTGGAAGTGGAAACAGACCACAAACCCCTAGAAACGATATGTAAAAAACCAATAGGATCGGAACCACCGAGATTACAAAGAATTTTATTCGAAATTAGCCAATACAATCCAACATTGGTTTACAAAAAGGGCAAAGATATACCAATAGCAGATTTGTTGAGTAGAGATGTAGATAATCCACCATACGAAAATGAGGATGATCAAATCGAAATACACCTACTAGTACCAATGTCAACAAACGCAGCGGAATTAATGATTCAAGACTACGACAAAGAATCATACTATACTATACAACACTAAAATCATATATAATGGATAGATGGCCGAAGGATGAAAGATTAATCCCAAGCGAAATCAAACATTTCTCAAATTTCAAAGAGGAACTATCAATATACAACGAAATCATATTCAAAGGGCAAAAGATAGTAATTCCCAAAGGTCAAATTCAAAAAATCATTACTCAAGCGCATGCCGGTCATCTTGGACAACAATCAACAATCAGAATGATAAGACAAAGTTTTTAATGTAAACACCTGGATAAAGACGTTATTGCTTATATAGAAAGATGTGAAGTCTGCGAACAAACACAGAGGAACAAAACTAAAGAACCAATAACAACAAAAACAATACCAGAACTACGTTTTCAAATAGTCGGTACAGATTTATTCTCATACAATTCAAAGACATTTATTGTCATAGTAGATAGCTACTCAGGATATATAGATTTTAGCAAAGTCAAATCACAAGATTCAAAGGAAATAATAAAAAAACTTCAGAAATGGTTTTCAGTTCATGGTTGCCCTGAAATATTAGAGTCAGATAACGGCCCACAGTTCTCATCAAGAAAATTCAAAAAATTTTCAAAAGACTGGAATTTCGAACACAGAGCCCCCTATTCCCTAGATCAATGAAATTATTAATAAAAAAATGCGAAAAGGATAAATCAAATCCATACATGGCAATATTAAATCTAAGAAATACACCAAAATCAGGCGATTTAGGTTCACCCAATCAAAGATTAATCAGCCGAATTACAAAATCAGCTTTACCAACAGCAAAGAATCAACTAATACCAAAAATAGAAAATAATGTAGCGGAAAAACTAAAGATTGCCAGATATAAACAAAAAACGTATGCCGATAAAAGCACGAAAGAAGCAATACCAATAGAGTTAACTGACAGAGTCAGATTACAAATAAAACCGAGAGAATGGATAAGTGGACGCGCAATACAATACGCAAACGCGCCAAAGTCAATATTAGTTAAAACGGACGATAATAAAGTAAACAGGCGGAACTATCATCGCATTCAAAAGACAAAGGCGAAAATACCAATACAAGAAAAATCACTTTATTACGACGACACGCCAAGATCAAACATCAATGGAGAAAAAATAAATGAAGAAGTGAGTGAAGGCGAGATTCAGACGAATCAGTCAAGTAAATTTGCAAGTGAAGAAAATTGTAGTCTTGATCCAAATCTCAGACAGTCGAGATACGGTCGTGTAATCAAACCAATAGAGCGTTTAAATCTGTAAAACGAATCGTCAACAAGACGAACAAGTTACACCTCAAATTTAATGTAGAGGTTCAAAAAATTAACAGTTAATTTTATATTATGAATTCACACCTTAGTATTTAAGTATATTTAATATAAAATAAGTATAAATAAGTTTATATAAAAAAAAAAACGGAAGATGTAACAACATAATCCACATAATAACATAACAATATTATAACACATGTAAACGTCCCATATAGTATTATAACAATAACATGTAAACACAACATTATAATACGAATGTATGAACTGAACTGTAATAAAGTATGTTTTGTATTAGCCGTCAATAGCAAAAGACGTGTCTCTGATTTATCCTCATCACAATCACCACAGTATATTAACAGCGGAAAAATACTTCTGCGAAAAGTTTTACTTGGCGTACTTCAATAACATTTGATTTTGATTGTAAATATTAAGTCCGTCTTAGTTTTTAGCTGGTTGAGTTTTCGCAAACGGAATATTGCTTCCCTGTTTGGATTTTTTTGCAGAGAAACTAAATCATTTGACGCATTTAAAATAATCCAACTTAAGTATGTGACTCGTATATAGTTTCCAATTTCGTAAGTTGGCAAGGGAGATGCGAAAAACATAAGCTTGTTTAGCATCAGAGGCACGATGCAGAGAGAGTAAGCTTATGTCTCTCGCATCTAAATCGGCAATGGGAAACTATATACATAGATTTAACTTGATTTGGAACAAAGGCGTTCAATGACCTTTTATGGTACTTAAATAAGCGACCAATGAATATAGATATTAACATTGACAACTACAACATTAAATAAATTTCACTTAGCGAAAAAAAAGGATACCTAGAGTTCTGGTTCGACATATGTAGGTGTTTCCTATCTCTAATTTTTACTGGATTCAATCAAGACTGGATTATGAAGAATTGTACGAACAAAATTCTTTGCTGATGTTTCGTAAACGTAACACCAAATTCCTTTATAAATATTAATGAAATAATATGTACTTATAAAGAAACGATAACCATTTAGTTTTGAGTTTTCGATCGCCATTCCGTATTTTTTTGGTTCATCAATTTTTTTTTTTTTTCATAAATAAATAACTAAACAAATAATTAACGTCCCAGTTTGATTTAGAAAAATATAATTTATTTTTTAGAAGAAAAAAATTGCAAAAAATGTTTCATTAAATCCATATCGCTAAAAATGTTACGACATTATTTCACTAATCACGTGACGTAAATGCAACACACCTCAAGTGAACTGTTTACGAACCACATTGACCACAAACTCCTCGCAAAAAGTCTAATTATCATAGGACAGGAACGACGTAACTGCTACGTTATTGCAACACCAAACTGTTACGTTTACGAAGAGTTGTTTGAACTAAATTCTTCACTAGTGTTGCGAAAACGTAACACCTTTGTTTGACGGAAAGTTTATTATTTCTTATACACATGTAATGCAATGAAATTTTTTAAAACAACATGTATTTACCTAGAAATTACAGTTGCTTTGTATATTATACACAATATCTATTCCGATAAGAATAATTCAACTAAGCCGAGCAATATATGATCACAAAAAATAAAAGAAAATTAACAATGTTATTGTTCCAAAGTACATTTCCCATTCCCATCACAAACATATTCAAACATAAATCATCGTTATGTTTAATAATCAATATATTATGCATAAATAAATAATTTGTTATGTATTGTACTGTTTCTGAATTCGATTCAAACCTACTCGATCATACGAAGTATAAGAATCCCATTTGAATCGAACACACGGACATTTGCTCTGCATACAAACCATACACTTATGGCAAACAAAATACTTTCCAGTTTTATTTCCAGAAAAATTAAAACAGAACAATATTATGTTCAACATCCATGTATTGACCAGAAATATTTAACTGCCTATATCCACAACCCTTACCGAAGCAAAATCATATAATAAAAATAAAAAGAAACAAAAAATTTTTTTACACAATTCAAACCAATACATTTGGCATGAAAATACCTGTCTAATGATCCCGTTAATATTTTTTGTTGAACATCTTTCTCCTTGTCCAAATCTTTTCACAGCAACTGTTTATTAGTTACACTTTCCACTACACTATTTTACACATGAAACTAATTACACAAAATCACACACGATATTAATTAATTTAAGCGAAAACTACTTATTACGCGATGCAAATAAAATCACGATAACTATAATTTGGTTTTAAATTTCGTCGACATAAAAATATGAATTTTTATTAGAGTAACCGCCACACTCAAGCACTAAAAGAGAATTGTCAAAAATGTCTTATACGAAAAAACTAAAAACCACGACCGATCAATTGTTTTATTTTTATGCGTTCTTTTTTTGTTCGCTCGGTTGGTATGACTTCTCACAGCGTTCACGTGTTACAATTTTATTGAATTGTTGGTGAGTGATGATAACCACAGTATATTTACAGTGGAAAAATATTTCTTCGAAAAGTTTTACTTGGCGTACTTCAACAACATTTGATTTTGATTGTAAATATTAAGTCCGTTTTAGTTTTTAGCTGGTTGAATTTTCGCAAACGGAGTATTGCTTGCCTGTTTGGATTTTTTCGCAGAAATTAAATCATTTGACGCATTTAAAATAATCCAACTTAAGTATGTGACTAATATGTAGTTTCCCATTTCGTAAGTTGGCAACGGAGATGCGTAAAACATAAGCTTGTTTAGCATCAGAGGATCTCGGTCGGCAATGGGAAACTATATACATAGATTTAACTTGAACTGGAACAAAGGCGTTAAATTACTTTTTATGTTGCTTAAATAAGCGACTAATGCATATAGATATTAACAACTACAACATTAAACAAATTTCACTTAGCGAAAAAAAGGATACCTGGAGTTCTAGTTCGACATATATGTAGGTGTTTCCTATCTCTAATTTTTACTGGATTCAATAAAGTGTACCAGCAAATCATGCATCATGTCATCTACTTAACATCAGAATAAACATGTATGATTATTTTATAGATATAAAAGACACATCAACCCATATAAATTCATATGTGAAAAATTTCTGACCATAAAAAAATTGAATTTAAATTCCCTTAAAAACTAAACAGATTAGAATCATAGATTCAACCTTTTGTACACAAACAAAGCAACAACAATGAAAAGCAAAATCATTGGAAAATTTTATTCCCGTATTTTATTTTTTTATGGATTTACAACTTTATTGTCAAAATAAAAATAAGGATATTATGCTTATAAAAAAAAAAAAAAATTATACCCAAAATCTAACATATCGTCTCATACATGCACATAAAGGAAACATATGATTTTATTATGATTATATTCTCATTTCAACACTTAATTTTCCATGAATTTTCCGACAATTTTTCTTCTCTTGTAAAAAATATGTATTGTGTACTATAGGAATGTTTATTCGAGAGGACGTAAATTTACGGTTTTAGAAAAGGGGTATGTAAAAGTACGATATACGAAATATTTACGTACATACATATATCTAAAGGATTAGAATACATATTTATCTATACATATTTTGTTTGTCATATTAGAAATCCTCTTTTCTCTGATTCTATTCTGATCAAAAGTTTTGAATTGTAAAGTAGCTTCTATATTTGTGTCGTTGTCAAAATTAAAAATGAACAAAAACCTAAAAAATTGCATTTCTATTGTGTGCTGCAGCGTATTTGTAGTATTTACTTGTACGTACAACAAATTTTATTATTTCCGGAAATTAAAGTATTACTGTAATTCAGTTATTAAATTAAATTTTTCAAATATTACAGAAATTATAAGTTTTAAAAATAAAAACATTAAATTATATTCATATTTCATATGCATGTAGGTATATATAGTTTATAAAATAGTTATAAATAAAAACAAAACGCAAAACATCTAACTAACTGCTTTTGTTGACGACGAATAGAAAAAAAACTAAAAAAAATATATTTTGCAAAAAGGAAAACTGAAAACTTAAATCTTCTCACACTACAACAAAATTATGGATCATTTTTAAGTCGTCAGTAAAACAATGTCAAGATTCATAGTGTAATCAAAGAACTATATTCCTGGTTGTTTACAACCTGATTACATCAATCAAATTATAATTCCTCTCATTCTGCTTCCTCTTCTCAACTCCGCTGGCCGAAGTCAAACGGCGGTATACACTTAGCACACTCGGAAAAAGACCATAGTAAATTTATAGTAAAATTTATTTTTGTTATGTTGGTAAAAAATTTACTGAAATTACCTTGCCCATACAAAAAGTTAAAATATATAAAACTCAATATCGAAAAAATTCGTAGAAGCATTTTGATGGATAATAAATCGCGATTCGTTTAAAAGAATTTTTTTTTTTATTTAATTCGATATAAAGTTAATTTTTGGTCACATTAATCCGGCCATAAACATTAAAAATGTCAAAATCATAAAAACAGCAACATATGTATAATTTTACTACAAATTTACTTTGGTCTTTTTCCGAATGTTCTAATTTAGTGCGTTTTTTTATTAGCTATCCGTAGTTGCTTTCTCGACTTGCCTTCTCAATTATGGTTCGAATCACTGGATTTTGAATCAAACAAAACAATTTCGATTTATCATGAACGAATTTATTTATTGAACATGAAAAATGAATGCAACACAATTTATTAACAATAATTCACAAAATCACTTTCTTTATAATATTCGCACAAATTTACTGTTCACTTATAATTTGTATATCGCATTAATTCACTTTTTAAATTACTTTTTAATTTACTTTTTAATCTTTACACGATCGCTTTCCAAATACCAATAATCCAATTCAATCTCTTGTACTCAAACCAAAACTTCTAGAAATTTCATGATTTTTCCATTAAAAAAAGTCTGGTAACATGTAGAACAGTTGTAGCACGGAAAATTTCTATTTTAGAAATAACTTATTCTATTCTACCCTAGATGTCACCGTAACAATAATGTTACTGTTAAGTTTTTGCCTTGTCAATTAAGGTTCGTATCACTGGATTGTGAATAATACAAAATCAATTCAATTTATCACCAACGAATCTATTTATGTCACACAAAAATTATTACAACACAGTTTATTAATGATAATTCACAAAATCACTTTATATATGTATATTATTCTCAAATTTTACTGTACACTTATAATTTTTATTTCCACTAAAACACTTTTTAAATCACTTTTTAATTCCTTTTTAATCTTCACACTGTCGCTTTCCAAATACTACTAATTTTCTTACAAGTTTACACTATCGCGTTCCAAATTCGAATAATCCAATTCGATCTTGTTCTCCTTTTTATATACACAAACCAAACTTCTAGCAAGCTCATGACCTTTCCAGTTAGAATAGCGTAGAAACATTCAGAACAATTTTATCATGGAAGATTCCATTTTAGTACAGTTAAACATTGAGCTATTCATTTAACTTATTCTATTACACACTAGGTGTCACCGTTACAATAATATAATGTAACGGTGACTCCTAGTGTGTAATAGAAGAAGCTAAATTAATAGCTCAATGTTTAACTGTACTAAAATGGAATTTTCAATGATAAAAATTGTTACGAACTGTTATTTGCTGCGTTCCATTTGACGTGGCTAAGTACAAATAAGTACTTGGGAGTAGATGGTAAATGGAACGCAGAAAATTAGTTGCGAAAATAAAATTTAATTTAAACAAATTTACGTGCAACATGGAAAGTTGGAAAATTAATTATTAATTTGGAAACTGATCAGCCATTTCTTACCGATTAGTTGTACTAAATATTCTGGTAACGAAGTCGCCATAAATTCGAAAAGCAAACTACTCATAAAATTTAGCAAGAGTAGCTGCTTGCAGTTAGAAGTACTTGTGTGTACTTTGCCACGTTAAATGGAACGCAGCAATTGTAACTAGAAAAATCATGAGCTTTCTAGAAGCTTGGTTTGTTTATATAAAAAGGCGAACGAAGTCGAATTGAATTAGTAGTATTTGGTAAGCGACAGTGTGAAGATTAAGGAATTAAAAAGTGATTTAAAAAGTGTTGTAGTGCGAAATAAAGTTTATAAGAGTACAGTAAAATTTGAGAATAATTTATATAAAGTGATTTTGTGAATTTTTATTAATAAACTGTGTTGTAATAATTTTTGTGACATAAATAAATTCGTTGGTGATAAATTAAATTGATTTTGTATTATTCACAATCCAGTGATACGAACCTTGATTGACAAGGCAAAAAACGTAGCAATACTGGTTACAGTGACACCTAGGGTGTAATAGAATAAGTTAAATTAATAGCTCTATGGTTTACTGTACTAAAATGGAATTTTCAATTATAATACCTTTCTAAATGTTTCTGCACTATTCTTACTGGAAAAGTCATGAAATTTCTAAAAGTTTGGTTTGTGTATATAAAAAGGCGAACGAAGTCGAATTGGATTATTAGTATTTGATAAGCGATAGTGTGAAGATTAGAAAGGAATTAAAAAGTGATTTAAAAAGTGTTATAGTGCGATAAATAAATTAAAAGCGATTAGTAAAATTGTGTGAAAATTATAAAAAGTGGTTTTGTGAATTATCGTTAGTAAATTGTGTTGTAATAATTCTTGTGTGAAATAAATAAATTCGTTGGTGATAAATTGAATTGATTTTGTTTTATTCACGATCCAGTGATACGAACCTTGATTGACAAGGCAGAAACGTAACAATATTATGGCAAAATGTAAGTCTGAAAATTCTTTATGACAAAAATTGACCGCACGATGTTCGGCCCATAGCAGCAGTAGTAAACTTTAGACCCAAATTAAGGTTATGAAAGGTTTAATAATAAATATTAGAGTATTCTCAGTAATTGGTACAAAATTAATGCATCTTTTCTATAATTTTTTTATTCGATAGTATAATATAGGGTTATCCAATAAGAGGTTTCATTTTGAATAGCCTGCTCTTTGGACAGCTGTCAATTTTGAAACTGTCATCTTTTAACATTTGACAAGTAAAAACTACACCATTACAAAAATGGTACGATACACGCTTCAACAACGGCATTGAAATTATTAAAATTCACTACAAAAATGGTGAAAATTTTGCAGTCACAGTTCGCAAAACTAAAGCACTTTTTGGTCGTCGTGAAGCACCTTCTCGGCCGGCAATAGTGAAACAGGTGGAAAAATTTGAGCTGTTGGGACAAGTTAGTGATGTGAAGAATCGAAACCGTGCGCATCGCTCAAGAACAACTGAGAATATTGCTGCCGTAGCCCGTAGTGTTGAAGAAAACCTAGGTTTGTCGATTCCTCGTCGATCTTTGGAATTAGACATTCCACAAACTTAGGTCTTAAGGCATCAAAATGATCCGGACTTTTATCGAAAAATCATCTTCAGTGATGAGGCCCATTTTCACGTCAGAAGCTACGTTAATAAGCAGAATTGTCGCTTTTGGGGCTCAGAAAATCCAAGAATGATTGTTGAAAAGCCTCTCCATCCTCAAACTGTCACTGTTTGGTGCGGTTTAAGGGCTGGCGGTGTGATTGGACTTTACTTTTTTGAAAATGAGGCTGGTGCAACTGTTACGGTGAATGGATTGCGCTACCGAGCTATGATTAATGATTTTTTATGGCCGGAATTGGAAGATATTGATGTGGATGACGTTTATTTTCAGCAAGACGGCGCTACGTGCCACACAAGCAACGAAACAATCGCAATTTTGCAAGAAAAGTTTCCTGACCGTGTTATTACTCCAAGAGGTGATCACAATTGGCCACCGAGATCTTGTGATTTAACACCTTTGGACTTTTTTCTTTGGGGCCACGTGAAATATAAGGTCTATGCCAATGCTCCACAATCGATTCAAGACCTTAAAGATGGAATTCGTGAAGTTATCGAGGACATACAGCCGCAAATGTGCGAATTGACGTGGCGGCCATTTGGCTGATATCGTTTTCAAATGTTAATGGCATACCTTCCTCTTTACAATGAAATAAATAAACATTTATTGATTTCTCTTAAAAAATACTCGTTTTTTTTTTTAAATATCAAAATGAAACCTCTCATTGGAAAACCCTTTACAATGCCCGTTAAATCGCATATACCAGTTCATTAGTAAATTGCGCTGGATAGAGTATATAGAAACCTTTCGAGCAAGACTCACAATATATCTGAAAAGCATTATAAGTAACTAGTTTTTCTTGTTAACATACCATATATTTCGCAGCAAATTCATCACCATTCTGTTTTAGGGCTATCTACCGCTAACCTACCAATCTTTTTCCAAGAATATTAACCCAGTTTTTTTTTCAAAGCTACACAACCAGTCAATTTTAAGACTATTAAGCAGTTTTTTTTCAAGAATATTGGCCTGCTTTTTTAATTGTCTACAGTTAAAATTCAAGATATGTTATCAATCATGAATATTTTGAATATGTACTCTTATAGTATTCGTCATTCTGATAGATATAGCATTCCCTACCGCCTTTCCGACCAAAAAGGATATTATTTGACCATTATATAAGAGCTTACGTGCTTCATTTCGCAATTTCCCTGCTTATGCTCAAATATGTGCAGTGACTGTAGAAAACGAAATGGTTGTAGAAATAACTTATGTTCACTTCCTTTGAACTAGGCATGCCATGATTTATCACAATCTGTTGATCATAATACGGATGTTGATAACTTAACGGCCAATATTTCAACAACCTCGCTCTCCTTCACAAAGAGAAGCTGAACTGCAAGATTTACTGAATGGTTAGAAGTTACTTACTACCTTATAATCGCCCCAGAAACATGGAGTATCAATAAATTAGCCAATGAGTTTAGTTGCAGCTAGAAATTTGCAAAACAAGCAAAAGAGTTATAGCCTCTGGAGGCGTATTAGCAAAGACACAACAGCAAAGAAAGGTACAGCACCGAAGAACATTTTAGTGCAAAAAATTACCGATATCAATGAAGATAATAGCAGAATCATGCCTCTCATAAAGGACTGTATGCGTTTGGACTATCCATGTAAATTGAAAGTTCTGTTAGATTCCATTGATATCTCGAAACTTACCACCCGTTCAAACCATCCAATAGGCGATTACAAAGATTGTTCTGGATTTCTCTGGAAACTATAAATATGGTCATTTTAACATGACCAGTGCATAATATTCCCAGTAGTTTATTACTAAATGTAAGATTCAGGCTGCGGTATATACTTATTTCAGTGATGGTGTAAAGCAACATTTTAAAAACAAGTATCAGATGTTTAATTTGATACATAATGGCGAAGATTTTGGCATTAAAGTTGAATGGCACCTACACGGTACACCACATAGGTAAAGGTGCTTCGGACGGCGTGATTTTGACATCACAAAAACTCAATGGCATAACTACAAATTTCGGAGCCCTCCGCCCTCCCACAACATTTTTTTTGGGCCCCTAAAAATGCATCTTGTCATAAACAAGTAAAGTTTTTAATGAAAAACTTATTTCTTCCTATTATCTAGTCTCGAATTAATTAAAAGTATTTATCTGATTTCGAAAGTATATGACACGAAATATCTTGCACCTCAATGCTCTGACGATTTTTAAATATATTGATAAAGCATCACAAATTTTGAATATAATTGGAAAAATATCCAGAATTTCGAAATAATCTCAAAAATTTCGAATTTTCAAAGTATCTTGAATATTCTTGAAAGTTCTCAAATATCGAAAAATCTGTAAGTTTTGTTAAAAATTTTCATAAGCATAAAATATGTATTTGGAAAAATTGTCAATTAGTTTTAAGTTTGATAATTAATTTAAATATGTTTGGGTCTTAACTTAACTTTTAACTTTGAGCCTTTTTCATACTTTTAGGTTTTTGCTGAAATGTTTTATGTATTTGTAAAAAATCAAGAAGCATTTTTAACCAAGCCGCATTTAACTCAAAAATATGATTTTACAAAGAGTGACGGAATTTTGGCTAAAATTTAGAATATTTGTTCTCAAAGTTAATCATCAATCATCAAAAGCTTTTAGTTTTAAGAGGTTTTCAAACCAAACCATTTAACTACGAAACTAGACATTAAAAAGGAAAGTGGTATTTTAAGATAAATTCAGAATATTTTTTTTCAATGAGCTTTAAGCTTGATAATTATTTTAGACATGTATTTCGGTTTAAACTTAACATTTCTGAGCCTTTTAATAATTTCAGGATTTTGTTTCAATGTTTTATGAGCAAAAAATATGTATCTGCGTAAGGTTTTAAGAGTTTTTAGATTTAGGAGCTTTCACCGATCGAAACTTTTTAAACAATCTTTCACAAAATTGTGTAACCCTTTGTAACGGAATTTTGAGATACATTTGGAATATTTGTTAACAATGAGCTTTACGCTTGATAATTTATTCATACTTTTCGGGTTTGAACTTAATATTTGTGAGCCTTTTCATAATTTGAGGTTTTTCTTAAAATGTCGAACTTTTAGTTTTAGGAGCTTTTCACATATTGAAGCTTTATAACCCAAATCAATTACTTTCTATTCTGAAATTTGATAGTTTAAAGGAAGGTGGGATTTTACAATAAATTTAGAATATTTGTTTTCAATAAGCTTTAAGCTTGACAATTAATTCATACTTTTTGGGTTTGAATTTAACATTATTGAGCTTTTTAATAATTTCAGGTTTTTAATCAAATTGTTTAGGAGCATAAATTAGGTATTTTAAAAAATTGTCCCAGAGCTTTAGTTTTAAGAGCTTTCACTTATCAAAACTTTTAAAACAAACTATTTTACTTCGAACTTTAATTTTACAAGTTGAGAAGTAATTTGGGAGAGAGAAGAAGAATTTTGGGTAGGATTTAGAATATTTGTGCTCAATTCAAATTATTAAGAGCTTCCAATTTTAAGAGCTTTTCAAACCAAAGCATTTAACTTTAATTTTGATTTATAAATGATGGTGGTATTTTGGCATAAATTTAGAGTATTTGTTTTCAATGAGCTTTAATCTTGATAATTTATTTATACTTTCTTGGTAATAAATAAATTATTAAGATTAAAGGTCATTGAAATAAAAGCTCGGTAATTTTGGTTGTCTTTCGTTAAAATGTTTTATGAGCATGAATCATGTATTTGCAAGAAATGTCAAGAATTTTTAGTTTTAAAAGCTTTCACGTATCGATGCTTCTCAACTCAAATCATATTACTCAGAAATTTGAAATTACACAGGGTATTTTTTGGACAAAATTCAGAATATTTGTTCTCAATGTAAACATCTTTCATTCGAAATCTATTTTCATTTTCAAGTGGTCCATGTGTAATAAAACCAATTAGTTTACTCAGATTTAATTTTGTAGACATATTCCGGCCATTGCTTGAATGTCCATTTGTCGTTCAAGTAGATGAAACAGAACGTGATCTAGTACAAAACATCTTGCAACTCTATGCTGTGACGAGTTCTAAATATGTATATCGATAAAGCACCACAAATTTCGAATATAATTTTAAAAATATCAAGGTTTCGAAATAATCTCAAAAATGTCGAATGTTCAAAGTATCTTGTATATTCTTGAAAGTTCTCAAATATCAAATTATCCATATCGAAATTTTTTCATACCATTTAGATTTATATGTGTAACTCTGAAAATTCTTAAAACTCGAAGCTAAGCGCAGAATGTCTTAAAAATTTGAATAAATTTGAAAATCTTTAAAAGTCTCGAATAATCCTAGGAATGTCGAAAAACTTTAGAAACGTAGAATAAACCGCGAAACAATCATTATACGAATATCGATTGATCTCGAACAATTTCAATAAAACCGAACAATCTGGATATTAATGAATAATATCGGAAAGACTGTAAAAATCTAGAAAATCCACAAACATTTTGAAAAATTCCGAAAATTCGTATAAATATGGTACTATTTGTCAAGTAAGCAAAAGTTAAAGCTAAGCTCAACAAAACGATCTGCAGTAAGAATAAAACCTCCGGATTTTATCGGGTAATTTTTTAAATATCGAACAATCATATTATTCGAACAGGCTCTAAAATTTCCGAATAACATCGAACTATCAAATACACCCTACTACAATCCCAAACATACTCGAATAATCTCGAAATCTCGAATAACCTGATTGTTTCGTAACACCAAATCACCAATTAAGTCTCAAACATCATGCATCTCATTTCCATGAAAAACTCCAAAAATCTCGAGAAATTTAGAAATTTTAAAAAGTAATCAAAAGATGAAACCAGTGACAAGCCGATATGAAATCGCGAGGCGAGAATTTCCAAAATCAGGAGAACCCCACCAAAACCAACAAAAAAAACACCTTCACTATTTATGCAAAATTAAGTTGGCATTTGCATTTGCTTTTTGAATTTTATGCACGTCACAATGATGCATCGCAAGCTACTAACAAGATTACTATAAACTCCCTTTTTCAAATGAAAATTGATTTGTAAAAGTTGAATTGGTTTGGCTAAAGACTCAAATTGATTTGTAAAAAAGTTGAATTTTAAATGCCAATGGGTTATACTTGGAGTTACGCAAAACGTATAATATAAATAAATCAACCAACAAACACTAAACTCGTTGTCGTTTGATGTTGAGAGCTTTGATTTCAAACGAGTTTTTCTAATTTTCTTCTAAATCTAAATATCGGTCAGAACCTAAAGGCATTTTTATTTCTATGGAGTCACAACCAAAATGAAGAAGAAATGGTTGAGCATTTTTTCTCTTTCTTAAAAATTTCCTAGAAATGTACAATTCTGTAAATTTGCACTTTAACCTTAATCTGAGCTATTTAATCTCAAATTTAAACTAAAAAAGGAAAAATCTGGGGTCCCAACAACCCGCGGCTGCGGCTGCTGCGGGTACCTAGTTATGCCACTGCATGTTTGAGACAAAGCTTAAGAATATTATAACAATCTTTTTTATAGTGAGCAGGATCATAAAAAGATGGGCTGCTTTTTCAATAAAACGTTTAGCAGTTTATCTGTTCCTCAGATTATGAAAAACCATGCTTTTTCAATGTAAAAGGAAATATTATTAGTCAAAAGGTTTCAAGTGATGAAAATGCTTTAGAAGTGTAGTATTCATGAGCTCTTAAAAATTACAAACAGATGAAAGCTTATACCTCATATTTTGCAACCAATTATTTGGACCTAATAGAAATGTTTAAAAAAAAATGAAAAACGGTTTCCACATTGAAGAAAACTTTTCTGCTAAAGAATCCAATTTTGCCATACATGTTTGGAAATTAGAGTTTAAGACGTTTCATTTGAGGCCTTATAGACCTCAATCGGACCTATTCAAGTGATTTTATAGTAATATTTTCAAAAAAAAAAAATCTAGGTCACGTGGTTTCGGCCACCACGGTGTAAAAGCAAAAATACAATCTTTGGATTGTCACAATCGGGTGGTGTTTAGTAAATGAATCAAACTAAAAATTTAAACAATATATAAAACAATAATGCAATAATATGTACATTAAAATTAAACTACACTTGAAAATGCATTAAACCATTTGTAACGGCCAGCATCGCTTGACGTTTCAAGTGGTTTAAGACCCCTGTGGGAATAGAATTGTGGCCAGTTAAGGAAAAAAAACAAGTTATTGTAAAGGGGAAAACCAACTGGATGGTCGCGTTCAAGAATTGTAGAAAAAAAAATTTAAGAATCATTTTTGTGATGGGGAGGCTAAGTATTGTTATCAAATTTTATTGATGGGTATAAAAAAGATGAAAATTTTAAAATTTTTTTTTAGTCGGTTTAAAAATTTTTGGATGACCTTATCGAAGAGGATAATAATCCAACAATAAATCATAAAATTAAAAGATTTAAAATTAATTTTTTTTTGGTTTTGCTACCGGAGTGATCAGTTGATTATTAAAGAAAAAAAAATAATAAAAATCAAATCAGTTTGTTTAGCTTTAATTAAGTTTTTTTTTTCTAAGTTTGTGGCTTATACGGCAAAGTTTCCGTATATTGTGGTAATTTAATTTTCTAAAAATATTAAAAATATGGTTGGACTTGAGACCATGATTAGAAAAGCAAAAATGTTTGAAACTCTATCTGTGTATCCGTTGTAATTTAATATCTATAATTTTGGATTGTAAAACTATTCAAAAACAATAAAAAAGTGAATGAATTCAATAACGAATATAAATAATTTATATAAAAAGTAATATCTAATTCATGTTTAATAATAAGTAGTTAAGTTAAGTGATTTTCTTTGGGTGTAAAATAATACATTCGAAAATAAATTAAAATGTCGGAATTTGTCTACATATGAAACTACAAAAAGTTTCCTAAATCTATCTTATCTAAATGAAATGTTATATTATTAGTTCAAATTTAAATACCTAAACGTAAAATAAACTTTAATAAAAATATTAAACTAAATTAAAAATATAAAAAAAAAAAAATATATAATTTAAAACTATAAAGTGGGTCAAACCAGTAAAACGGTATTCATCAGAAAATAAACCTATATATGGGATCACCTGATTTTAGTACTGTGTAAATAAGTGACAACAACCGCTATGAAACTGATAAAAAAAATTTTTTTTTTTGGGAATGTGTGTTATAATAAAATCACATGTACTTAACTTAGTGAAAATCCAATCTATATTTAGTTGAAAATAAATTAACAAACAATAAGTGAAATTATATAAAAATAAATTAGATTATAGTTTGATATAGACTTTGTAGTGATAAAACTAAAATCACATGTACTTAATTTAGTGAAAATTCAAAGTAGATTTAGTGAAAAATAAATTAACAAACAATAAGTGAAATTAAATAAAAATAACTCAGATCATAGTTTTATGTATAAACTTTGTAGTGATAAAACTAAAATATTATGATTAAATACAAAAGACATTGAGCCTACTGGATTATTGGCTGCGAGCTCGTATCAAATTAAGATAAGATTTTTATAATACCTTTTGATATTTTATTATATTATACATATTATTATTATTATTAATATTTTTAAGTACATACATTTTCTTAGATTTACTATGATGAGGGTAAATAGTTAAATTTATAGCAATTCATTTTTTTTTTGTCAATACCTTTTTAGTTTATATTTGCTATTTTCCTATTCGCGTGAAGTTTATCCTAAACTATCCTAAAAAAAAAAAAAAATAGAATCGTTTAGGAAAAACTTCACGTCTTTGCGCAAATGTGTGAAGTTTTTCCTAAAGATTAATAGCTTTGCATGTGTTCGTGATTATAATATACTTAATTCGAATTAACCGATAATTAGCATTATATAAAGAAGATAACGCAATTCGAATTACATAGTTTATAAAATGAATATGGCCTAAAATGAGCCCAAACCGAAACTTTCCTAAAATGAGAACATCATCATTTGAATAATAAATAAAAATAAAGCGAAATACCTAGTGTTGTTTTGGACAGCAAATTTAGTTTGAAGCCTAATATTTTAGAAAGGGTAAAGAAAGCTATTATACGCTATACACCTTTAAAAGTGCTATTGGAAAACGTTGTGGTCTTGAACCGCAAATCTTATACTGGCTCTACGCTTCAATGATAAGGCCCATACTTTCATATGGGATTGTTGTTTGGTGGCCAGCCTTAAATAGTAAGGCTAACCAAAAGTTGCTGATGAAAATTTAGAGAACTTCCACCCTTTCCACCCTGCACTCAGGATACACCCACTCAGGCATTAAGGATCAAATCCATTTCTATGTGGACCTGTAGCAATACAGGATACTCATCTTTACAGTGTAACAGAGATATCCTCGGTACCACCGATTACTTGTTTCCATTACCATCTTTTGGGGAAAGGTTTCGTACTGATATTCCCTTCTAGGGACCTTAAAATGAACCTCATCATAAAGAAAATTCAGGAAAAAGCACGGAGACATGAAGAAAGGCTCCGCCAACATGTGAACCTTAAAGAACCTAACCTTTTGAGCTTGTGTGATTGTCAGTTTAAACAGCATTGTGCTGATGTAAAATCCACTACAAAGATGTGGTTTACTTCAATTTACTAAACACTATGGAACGCTAATGGGAAGAAGCCATAGCTTAATTTAAGTTAGTAAATTAAGTCAGAAACAAATTGCTCATTAGTTCAGGAGACTAGAATGTAATTACATAAAATAAATAAATAAAATAAAAAATCCCTCCAGAGAGGACTATTTTTGCATAGAAACTTAAACTAGTTTAGCTAAATCGGATTTATTAAACCACAGTCTGTCTAGGGTATAAGGGTGTCTAGTATAACAGAATCATATTATGCATAATGAATCATATTATTATCAAGCATTTTCCGTAACTTAGAAAAACCGGCCAGCGATCAGAAATGTTTAAACTGTTTTATGAAAATAAATTTTCAGTTTATTGCTCTCAAAGAGAATTTCGATCAAAATGTCGTTGTCTAAAGACGCCTAAAAGAGAACAAGACGTTTATAAAGCGAGAATATTGATATTGTGTGTGATGATGTCAATGAAAACGCGGGAACATCAACAAGAAAACGTACACCGCAATTGGTATGTAATCCCACCCCTTTGCGTCGAATTTTGAACAAAATTATATTAACACAATTTAATGCCTATTACTCTCGCCAATTAAATCGAACCAAACTTTTGGTTGAAAATTATCATGAGCGATGAACCGCATTATTGTTCAATTGCAGTGCAAAATAAGCAAAACAGTCTTTATTAGGTATCCGAAAATTCTCGAATTATTCACGAGAAAGCTCAATTCGACAAAAAAGTAATTCTGGTGCGAGATTTGCTCGAAACGAATCATATTAATAATACTTTTTTGTATTTAACGAAGGGAAGGCTGTTACTGTCAATGATAATCGCTAGAGAGACAACGTAATGCTACGCGAATTTTTTGGCACAAGAAGTGGACGAACTTGGTATTGAAGGCCTGTAATTTCAGCAGGACCGCAACGGGCACATTGCTACACAATGTTTCGTGGAAGTGTCATATCAACGTTCGGCGATATTATGGACACTACATAGCCCAATTTGACACCACCATACTTTTTGTGGGTCAAATTGCCAACATTTCGACCGAAATACTACCGACACGCCATAAAAAATGCTCAAAAATGAGCCGGCGTTTATATCAATGCTAGGTGGCCACCTGGCGGACATATTTTTCTTAAGAATTTAATTTGTCTGTCTGTAAATCATTTGATTTTATCGGCTTTTTTATAGACAAATATATTAATTGTTCATGGCAATCCCAATATTTTCGATTTGGTAAATCAGAAAAATAAAGAGGCCAATCTCTAATAACATATCTACTGGAAAAAGTAGAAATATCATTCCCCCCTCCCAGTAATATTAGCCCAAGGCCAAGAGTTATACCAATGTTTTACTCTTCAAACACAAAAGTAAAGTTTCTAAATATACTCAAAAATATACTTGGCCGGTTTTTCTAAGTTGCGGAAAATGCTGGGGAAATTTACGTAAGACATATACGGAAGCCGTAATATGATTTTGTTATACTAAACACCCTTAGTCTCTACAACTTTTCAAATGATGATGTTTTTCTGTTAGTTTACATTCACAGTTACTCAAAAATATACTTAGTATTTTTGGCCGGTTTTTCTAAGTTGCGGAAAATGCTTGGGAAATTTACATAGGACATATACGGAAGCCGTAATATGATTTTGTTATACTAAACACCCTTAGTCTCTACAATTTTTCAAACGATGATGTTTTTCTGTTAGTTTACACTCACAGTTACTCAAAAATATACTTAGTATTTTTGGCCGGTTTTTCTAAGGTGCGGAAAATGCTGGGGAAATTTACGTAAGACATATACGGAAGCCGTAATATGATTTTGTTATACTAAACACCCTTAGTCTCTACAACTTTTCAAATGATGATGTTTTTCTGTTAGTTTACATTCACAGTTACTCAAAAATATACTTAGTATTTTTGGCCGGTTTTTCTAAGTTGCGGAAAATGCTTGGGAAATTTACGTAGGACATATACGGAAACCGTAATATGATTTTGTTATACTAAACACCCTTAGTCTCTACAACTTTTCAAACGGTGATGTTTTTCTGTTAGTTTACATTCACAGTTACTCAAAAATATACTTAGTATTTTTGGCCGGTTTTTCTAAGTTGCGGAAAATGCTTGGGAAATTTACATAGGACATATACGGAAGCCGTAATATGATTTTGTTATACTAAACACCCTTAGTCTCTACAACTTTTCAAACGATGATGTTTTTCTGTTAGTTTACACTCACAGTTACTCAAAAATATACTTAGTATTTTTGGCCGGTTTTTCTAAGGTGCGGAAAATGCTGGGGAAATTTACGTAAGACATATACGGAAGCCGTAATATGATTTTGTTATACTAAACACCCTTAGTCTCTACAACTTTTCAAACGGTGATGTTTTTCTGTTAGTTTACATTCACAGTTTCTCAAAAATATACTTAGTATTTTTGGCCGGTTTTTCTAAGGTGCGGAAAATGCTGGGGAAATTTACGTAAGACATATACGGAAGCCGTAATATGATTTTGTTATACTAAACACCTTTAGTCACTATAACTTTTCAAATGATGATGTTTTCTGTTAGTTTACATTCACAGTTAGGTACTCAAAAATACACTTAGGATTTTGGGCCGGTGTTTCTAAGTATCGGAAAACGTTCGGAAATTCGACGTATGGTATTGAACATTAGTATTTTTATCAACATAAATTATCATACAGAAATTAATAATGGAATATTGAAAAAATATTACACATAATATTTAGACGTATCAATACAAAAGGTTGAATATCCTTTACTTATTGAGTAATGTATAATTTATTCGTTAATGCGTAGTTTCACTCATACATTCTCACAATTTCTTGTTTTTGTGATTTTAGAAAAGTTTAGGAAGAAATTCACATTCATATTTTCCTCTCATCTTTGTATTACACATGACGTCATTAGGTTAAGTTAATTTCTCTAAAATTTATTCATTCATGATTTTATTGCTTTCTTTGTTTTTTTTTTGTAATGCAATAAATTAGTTAAAAGAAAATTATCTCTCTTCTCTTTTTCAAATTTTTTTTTATGAGTTTCCTATTTTTTTTGTTTTTTTTGATGGTTTTTCGGTTCATTCTCGTTCTTTTCGTAAAGTGTTGCTTTTCAGCATGAGACGCTAACCGAGCGTATTAAGATGAATTGGTAAGTGTATTCGCAGCCATATGGTGAGTTGATCCTGTCTTGTTTCCTTCCTAGTTTTTTTGTCTCCTTCAGTATTCTTTTTTTTTTTTTTGTCCTCACGGTCTTACAAGATTCCCTGATGCTTTGAAAACCCCACCCCAATCCACTGAGCTCTAACCGGCTACATATGACCGTTCAAAGCCTCTCCGGGAATAAAATAATTTCTGTTAACTGGCCGATATTAACAGTTGGTCATGTTACACATTCACACTTGAATCACTAAACAAAAATAGTATTAAGCCAGATGAAAACTTATTAAGTGTCTGGCAATTTCTGAATTCAACCGGAAGGTTATTATAGACTTTCGGAGCAAGAATTAAAAACAAATTTTGAAAATTGATCATTTTTAATCTCTGAAGATGAATAAGCTGAACATTTCTCAAATTGTACAATAATTAGTAGATTGATTGACATTAATAATGAAAAATGCTTTCTTAATTTTTAACACAAATAAATGCTTAAAAGGAAGAATCTCCAAAGAATGCAATAAAGGCCACGAAGCACATAAACGCGGAGCATTAAGAATAATTCTGATAATATGATTTTTTATTATAATAAGTGGATAAATTCTAGCATAGTAAGTACCATCACAACACTCTTATCGATATGACAACTCCGACTCCACAATTTAGACCAAATTTAATACCAAAAATGCGTTTTGTGGTAATAGACTATTAGGATTAAAACATGAATTCGTATTAAAAAAAACGTCTACCTGAGAATGTTGTAATTTAATAGTACTATGCATGATCTACATACATATCTTGAATAACATTTGTGGCATAAATCGTTCTAGGTAATTAATGAAAATATTATTTGTGAGACCACCTTCAATCCCAGGTAGCGATTTTTTTTTTCTAATTTTCCCGTTGAATTTCTTTTGATATTTGAAATCTCTACACAGTTTTTAGCCTTAAGTAAAAAATTATCAAAGTAACTGCGGACTACATTAATAAATTGCCATATAAATATTGTACAAATGCTGACTGTATATTGTATCACCAAACAAAAGTTAAAATAAGTTTAAACGATATACTACATAGAACAAACAAAAAAAAAATTAAACAATAACCAAAGCAGAGTAAAACAGTAGTATGTATTGTACAACAATAACAAAGTACAGAAAACTTAAATGTTATGCAAAGATTTATTGCCTACCCAAAACTCCCATCAAATGAACCACTCTGCTAAATAGTTTAATTTTTGTTTTGTCCTCCACCACACATTGTTGATGTTGTCGTTGTATTTAACCACCCACAAAATACTATATATAATAATAAAATACAAACAGTTGTGTTCCATACCTCCACCCACACATAGTCCTGCATTTACACATATATGTATGTACATATGTACGAGTAGCAATAGTTTTTTGATATATTATAAGAGAAAATTAAATTCTCTAACATATTAACAAATCATTTGACACAATAGATCATAAATCAGTGTTGTGTAATGGATAGGAAACAAAACCCAGTTGAAAAAAGGGCACACATTTGGATTTGAAAGGACATTATAATTGTTACATTCCAATTTCAAAATTCATTCGTAATGGGTCGTAGTAGTTGTAGATGGGTGCTCCATATAAATATTTTCATTTGGGTTTTGTATTCACTCGTACTATTGTACGTACATACATATGTATGTATATGAAATAATGAGTGAGTAGTTTTATTTATTTATTTGCAGAAAGCTAACTACAGAAAATTATAATTACTATTATATGATTATTTATTTATTTTTATTAAATTATACCAAACATGAAATTCTTGTTACATTAGTTTTATGATTTTTTATTATAATTTTTAAGTTTTTAGTTATGGTTTTTATGGTTTTCTTTTTTAATGTTGACTTGTGTTTATTTGCGTTGTTGGTATATAGTGTAATCTGTAATGTTATAATTAGCCATTAATTTATAAATACGAGTGTGTACATGTACACCAAAACAAAAATTTCATTTTACAAGAGTGGTGCTGTAGTGGTAAAAAAAAAATATTCTGAGTTATGTTACATGATGAAAAATTAGATGATGTTTAGTGGAAATATAAATGTGACGGTTGTGAATGTTTTAGATAACATCTCTATGTGATTTGTATGTATCCGAATATAAATACATTATGGTAAAATTGTTGATATTATTAATTGAATAATAATTTGTATGTTTATGTAATTGTTTTTTTTTCTTGTGAAAAGGAATAAGGAAGAAACGCCGAGGAAGGATTAAACGGAATTGGGAGTTGAGCCTTCAAGAATTGATGTTTTTTATATTTAGTTTAAATTTTTATAAGTTATATGCCAATGGCAAAGCCTAATCGTTTAGTCCTTACCGTAAACGCATTCTCCGAAGGAAGAAAGAGTTCTAATATTAAGTCTGGGGGGAAAGGTTAATCGAGGGTAGAAAATAAATGTACTTAGTATCGGTTACTTTAATATAAGTTTCTCGCGGAATATATAATCATTGTGCATAATTTAATTTATTGTGCACAGTTAGTGACTCTTGGTAAAGCTGCCACTATGGAAACATTCGCTGGTTTGGGTATTTTTATTTTTTTATTTTTTACACGATGGTTTGTTCCGTAAGAAGAAAATATTCAAATTCAAATTTATCCTTTATTGTAATTAATATTTTCATAAAAGGGTTTACAATTTTTAAAGGTTCAGCAGAGTCATGCTTTTCAGTTATATTTTCTTATATTGTATTTAGATTATCTACAAGTGTCATAATTTTGATTAATAAGACTTTTTATCTTAAATAGCTGTTTTTAATTTACATACAAATTTTATGATTTTGTGAAAAAATTAAGAATTAAAAAAAAACACACAACCCGTAAAAACAAAGTTTTTGACTATATGATAAGACTCGGTCGATTGCAATTCAGTTTCGACCTTCTTCACCATAACTAAAATTTAAAATTCAATGAGTAAGGGTCATTCAAAAAACAAATTTGAATTTTAAACTTACTTGAAGAAACACTTGGAACACTACTAGATTGAATTTTTTAAATTGAAAATTAAAGAAAAAACTTAGTTATAGTATGTTGATCGAACTGAAATTTTGCCAAAAAGTATTGTTAGGTGACAAAAGTCGATGTGCAAAATTTCAGCGCGAGAGGATCACGGGAAGTGGGTCAATTTTGAACTTGAAGATCGTAAGAACATTCAAGCAAGCAATCAAGCAGGTGAAGTTAATATAAAGGATATAAAAATAGCTTGAACCTTGTTTGTCACTTTTATATTTTATGTCGTTTTAAATATTTTTGAATAAATCGTCAATTCAAAAGATGGCGGGTAAGGGGCGCCGGTTTAGATGGTCTTAATATACTAGCCAAAATGCCAACCTCACCAGCTGCACGTGGTACTTCCTGCTAATTAACTAACGAGGCTCTGGCGACTGAGATACGGCGGAATAACCGACTACCGAGAACATATCAAATGATATTCTCTTCAATGACCCACTACCAACTTGTACTGGTTAGGTTGGTAGTTGATACATAACCAGTTTTGAAGCAATGAGTACAACGCAAAAAGGAAACAATACCTCAGATGGTAAACCAACTACCCAGTTGGCTAATCCACCCTCTTACGAGGCTGGCTCAATGGATTCTTGGGTGAGCTGATCATTGCTAAACCCATTCGAAAGAAGTTCAATGTTGTTAAGATCACCAAACAATCATACTAACTCTGCAAATCAGCAGAAAGCCGAAAACGCTGAACTCTGTCGAAAACTCAGTGAAGTAGAGGTACTTTTAACCCAACTAAGAAGCGAAATTGAAAAACTAAAAAAAGAAAATGAAGAATTAAAGAAGCCCAAACCAATGGAGATTTCTGAAAACCCGCTAACTTGTTATAATGAAACAAGTACTCACACCAGTTATAACAATGAGTTCCATACTGATGAAGAGGATCTCATGAGAGAAACAGATTGGGTACTGAAAAGGAAGAAAAGACCTACCAAAAAACGAAAAGCAGAATTCTCGCCTGAAGTTGGAGATCATTCGCAAGCTAATGTATTAGTAGCTGGTGATACTAATACCAAAGAGCTCACCAGCAACAGCAACAAAATCGGCAACAAAAGGTTGTACCGAAAGAAAAGGCTCCTCCGCCAATTAATGTAATCGGCATAACAGAATTTGCAAGTATACAATCTATAATGAAATCAGTGACAGCTAAGGAATATAGAGTAGTGTCACTAAACAATAACGTGTGGAAAATCAATACACCAGATTCCGACACATATAGAGCTCTAGCAACAAAGCTCAATGCGGAAGGTAAAGAATGGTTCACATACGAAGATAAAAACGAACGCGCAAATAAGGCTTTGGCCAGAGGCCTTCATTCAACGTGTAAGAAGGAGGACATAATTGAGGACCTAAAGGCAAGAGATCTGCAAATAGAAGATGCAGTAAACATCCTAAAACGAGAGAGAGGTGAGAACAATCAAGTCAAAAAAAGGGGGCTTCCACTCTTCATGCCTACGTTTAACAAAAAGGAGAAAGTTGAAAACACCTTCAATATCAAAGCAATTCTCAATATAACGGTTAAAATAGAACTGCTTAAGAAAAACACGACGCTAATACCTCAATGCAAAAAATGCCAAGGTTTCAATCACACGCAAAAATATTGCAGACGGGAGCCAAGATGCGTAAAATGTGCTGGAAAACACAACGCGAAAGAGTGTACAGAAAGTAGAAACACCCCTGCAAAATGTATAAACTATAAAGGGCATCATCCTGCAAATTATAGAGGCTGTGAAGTAGCCAAAGAACTTCAAAGACTAAGAAACAAAATGCATCAGTTTCCTCAAAACCCTAGGGTTACCAGAGAAGAGAAACCAAGTAAAACCCAAGCAGAGTCAAAACCACCAGGTATAGGTACAGAGCGGAAAAGTTATTCACAAATTGTACAGCAATCATCTAATGCTATGAATGATAAACCCCTTGAAAGGATTTGTCGAAGCATAGAAGCCATAAATATACGGCTAGCAAAGCAAGAACGTGGTCTAGAAGCTTTATATAAGCGTCTAGATATGCATCAAACCTTGAACGAAGCAACAGCCCTCATATACTAAAATGAGCAGATCATTAAGAATTGCCACTTGGAACGCGAACGGACTAGCGCAACATGTTCCAGAGCTAGAAATTTTTCTAAATTTAGAAAAAATAGATATATGCCTTATATTGCAGAACCATTTGAAAACAATCATTTATTAAAATACGCAAAAACATCATTTATTAAAATACGTGATTATGAATGTTACCATGCTGTTCACCCAGGAGGAAACCCCAGAGGATCAACAGTAATAGTGAAAAAGAATCTCAAACATTATGAAGAACCTAGTATAGAAGAGGAAAGTATGCAAGTTAAAACCATAAAAGTTGAAACTAACAATAATAATGAATACAGTATTTCCTCTATCTACTGCCCTCCCCTATAATCTAAACAAAGAAGATTATAATAGACTCTTTAGATCACTAGGATCCAATTTTATTATTGGTGGTAACTTTAATGCAAAAAACACCTATTGGGGATCAAGACTTACAACCCATAAAGGAAAAGAGCTATTCGAAGCCGGAATAAATAACTGCGAGTTCCACTCTGGAGATAAATCAACATACTGGCCTGCTGATATAAATAAAATACCAGATCTCATTGATTTCTATGTAACGAAAGGGATCTTCGAGGATTACATGTGCATCGAAAACAGCGAAGGGATATATTCCGATCATACACCTGTTATCATGACACTCAGCACAATGATAATTAATAAGGTTAACCTGCCTAAATTAACAAATAATAGAACTAACTGGGACCTATTCCAAGAACTAATTAAAATGCAAATAAATCTACGAGTGCCGATTAAAACACCGGTACAGTTGGAAGACGAACTAGAGGTATTTAACAGTACTATTCAACAAGCAGCATGGGAAGTTCTCCTGCTAGTCACACCGAATCCCGTAGGAATCAAAATTATCCTATTGAGGTCAGGGAGTTAGAGAGAAACGGAAGGCAAGAAAGACCTGGCAAGGGACACGCGCCCCGGAAAACAAAAAAATCCTTAATTTTCTATGAAATAAACTAAACCAACTTATAAAAGAAATTAAGAATGAAACTATTAACAAGTACTTAAATGGTCTCACTGAACATAAAGATACTGATTACTCTCTTTGGAAAGCAACAAAGGGATTAAAAAGAACCAAAACGCATGTGCCGCCTACTAAAACTGGGGAAGGAACCTGGGCCAAAAGCGACAAGCAAAAAGCTATTTTATTTGCAGCTCACTTGGAAGACACCTTTCAACCGTTACCTAGGCAAACAGCAGATGAAAACATAATAACAATTAGCAAAATTGATGAATATAATATTCGATGTGTAACATTACAGGAATTATAAAATGAGAACAAGTGTAATTTGAACGCAAAAAAAGCTCCAGGATATGATTTAAATATTGGACAAGTCGTAAAGGCCATTCCCGAGAAGGGACTACAAAAATTGGTTCAAATTATCAATGCTGCCTTCAGACTAAAATATGTCCCACGACAATGGAAGGTTGCTGAAGTAATTATGATCCCCAAACCAGGCAAACCAGCAAACGATAAAAAGTCGTACAGACCGATTTCACTACTTCCTGTAATTTCAAAATTATTTGAAAAATTACTGCTCAAGAGACTCAAGCCAATAATAGAAGAGAGAAATTTGATTCCACCACACCAATTTGGATTTAGAGAAAATCACTCTACGATAGAACAAGTTCACAGAATAACGGATATAATCGAAGACTCACTTGAGAATAAGAAGATATGATCCAGCATCTTCTTAGATGTAGCACAAGCTTTCGACAAAGTTTGGCACCAAGGACTTGAATTTAAATTGCATCGAGATCTACCAAAGCAATTCTATCAAATTCTTAAATCTTATATCGCAGACCGACATTTCCGTGTAAAATATAACCGAGAGTACTCTGAACTAAAGGGAATATAAGCAGGCATACCACAGGGTAGCGTACTGGGTCCTATATTGTACATCCTGTATACCAGAGATATGCCAAATACAGAAGGTGCCACCATAGCAACATTTGCACACGATACAGCTATTCTGGCAACTGGAAAGTGTATATCAGAAGCAACGACCAAACTTCAAAAAGCAACCGACACAGTGAGTAGTTGGACAAAGAAATGGCGCATTAGCCTA
Organism: Tipula vernalis; assembly: GCA_958295665.1. Classification (NCBI taxonomy): domain Eukaryota; kingdom Metazoa; phylum Arthropoda; class Insecta; order Diptera; family Tipulidae; genus Tipula; species Tipula vernalis. Next base: position 146,243,178 of record OY282560.1, on the reverse strand, counting down.
AACGAAGCAAAATCGGTTCACGTAAACTTCACAAACCAGAAAGTTAACTGGATTCCAGTGAAACTTAATTCAAGGCCGGTTCCAAATGCAAATACAGCCAAATACCTCGGCATGACTCTCGATTGCAAGCTTAGATGGAAAGAGCATGTTAAAAAGAAAAAAGAAGAATTGAACATTAAATATAGAAAAATGTATTGGCTAATAGGTAACAAATTGCTATTATATCAGCAAATATTTAAACCAGTATGGACCTACGGTATTCAACTTTGGGGTTGTACCAAGAAGACAAATGTACAAATGGTTCAATGTTTTCAAAACAAAGTGCTGCGTGGCATTGTAAACGCACCATGGTACATTAGAAATGATAACCTCCACAGGGACTTAAACATGGAAAATGTAAGTGAAGAAATACAAAATCATGCGAAGAAACACATTCAGCGGATATCTCGGCACCAAAATGCAGACATACGAAGTTTGTAGGATACCACCAATGCAGTAAGAAGACTTCAAAGGCAGAAACCTTTGGAATTGGGTAAATTGTATTTAATTAGGATATAGAAAAATAATTACTATGTAAATTCAAACGGAAATAACCATTGGGCTACTGCCCGTCAAATGAGAATCTTCATTTAAGAAAGATAAATTACTAAATGATTTGTAAATCAGTTGTAATATTAAATAAAGGAAAAAAATAAAAAATTCAAAAGATTCTACATAACCTATAGAAACGCCAGCATTTCTTAAGATATCGCAATAAAACACGTACATATGTATATAATTTTATACTGAAACTGCTGTGAACTGCCTATGTATGCTTAAGCGGACATATCGGATATTAGCTCAATATGAACCGCCTTCGTAGTAAAGCAAATGAAAAGAGCGATGTATCCCAGGAGGCAGGGCGTTTTATTCGCCCGTGCTTCGTCTTCAGTTGGGCGGGGCCAGCATAATCCACTCCGGTAGTGATAAATGGACGACTGGCAATCAATCGTTATTTCGACAAGTTTCCCATTAATTGAGTTATGATGGGTTGTTTTCGACGGATACACAATACACATTTGTTGTTTGATCACACACTGCTATCCTAGCAAACTGGATAATAGAGAAGAGCCTGCGATTAGATTAGCCAGATGAGCGCCTTCTACAATAAGAAAAGTCAGCCGATGTTTTTTGGGCTTGACGTCGTAAGCTGTCCATGATTCAATCATGGTCCAAAAACGGAGACAGTGAGATTAAACTGCTCTCCTTGTCAATGGATTTGTTCCTTTGAAGAAATAGAATTTTTTATCCAAATACGCTCTTTTGCAATTCTTTCAACATAAATATCTCAGCTTTACCTAATAAGTCAAAGAAACACAGACAACGATGAGACGAACTAAACCTGAACACATACTCGTACCCTAAGGTTCGTTTGACATTGTCAACCGATTAAAACCCTTCTAAAGATGGGATACTAGATCCTTTTTTGAAATTTGCTTGTGATTGACGACAGCAGAGTCCTTCTCTTGTGGCATCCCGATGAGCGCCGTGCAGTTTTATGGCCAATTAACTTCAGAAAGACATAACCATTCAGGTCCGTGCCACCACAGTTTGAAGTCAGGCCGCGAACTTGGGTTAATGAAATGACGTGTCCGTAAGTCAGATAACCAATCCAGAACAATTTTTGATTCAGTGGTGCCTGCGATCCCGAAAAATAGTCGAAATATATCTGATTAGATTGGCCAAAAGTTCAGCACCACACAGCTTCAGCCTAGGCAATGACACTTGCTTCATCGAAAGTCCCAATCAAGCTTGAGGGTTCATAATTTTTGGAATAATAATTTCATAGAAATTGTAACAGGCGACATCCGACCAAGCGGGTCAAAAATTTTTTAAATGTCTGATAGTAATTTGCGTTTTGTTGAACTTTCACTTGAAGATTGACTTGTGGTATGGAAACAAAAGATGTCTTTAATTGGACTCCAACGCAACTCAAAGGTTTTGACGGCCATAGTATCATCATCAAAATCCAGTATGGAAGGATCCTTCATGGTATCCGGAATTTAATGAAGAAATTGCGACGAATTTGATTTCCATTTTCGCAAATGAATGATGATAGCAGAAAGCAAATCATCCACGTAGAAATCTCGCTTAATTATTTTTTCGGCTTCAGGTGACTCTGCTTCATTATTTTCTGTGATGCAATGTAGTGTACGAATCGCCAGGAACGGAGCGCTGAATGTACCATATATCACTGTTTTTAAACGATATGTCTAGATTTGTTTTGATGGATCGGCCCTCCTTACTATTTAGCTGGAAATTGTCATCAGGCTTAGCAATTAATATCTGTCGATACATTTTCGGAGGAAACTATCGCGTGTGGCCGAAAACGAGTGATAATTTTAACAATATTACCCTGTATGGTCGGTTCAATCGTATTACATCGTTTAACGACACTTCCGGAAATGATTTACATGAGCCATCAAACAAGACTCTCAAAAGCGCTGAAGTATACAAGCAACTTCGTCATCCGTCACGACTGCCCAAAAACACCTTGTACGTGGAGCATCTCATTGTGGAGCCAGCAATATTCATCCAAATCGTGTTTAGGCAATATAAAGGTTTTTAATTCGATGTAATCAGAGTTAAACATTGAAGACCCTTTGTAGTAGCAGAGATTAAGCCAGCTAGGCCATTTACAGTGATCGAAGAACTTCTTCGAACATGTCCCAGGCGTTGAACTAACTTGTTGCTGATAAATGAGCATTGTGATCCAGAATCGAGCAACGCGCAAGGGAAATGTGGTTTACCAGAACAGTTGCAGATTTTAACAAGCGTTGTCGATAACAGTGAAATACTCGGGTTATTTATTTTTTTTTTTATTCAAAATCTTATTGTTCGAGTTCACTTTAGTGGCGAAGGCATAAATTTTCGGTGGTACTTTGGATTGTGAAGTCATTTGGGTTGAATTCAATTGTTTTTCAAGCGAGACATGATGTTGATCAATGATAACCGACGATGTCGATGCGAGTCGGTTCTACATCTATTGCTAGTATGACATGCGCTTGCATTATATTCCTGGTTGAGGTAGTTTTGACACGCAGATAATTGTGTTACAACCGATTGCCAATCTTGGATGTTCAAAGCATGAAACTTAAAACATCTGCAGTTGCAGTAGAGACAGCTATCTGAACTTGAAGTTAAAGCCATCAGTTGCGTACCCATGGTTCGAACGCCGATCAGTAATTCATCTGCCTTGTCACTTAAAGACCAGATATTAGCAGCTCGTCCGCTTAGAACTGTGGTTTGATCAATCTTGTATTTCGAAACTAACTTCTTCCATGCCTCTACGAAATTTGCATCTGTTTCTAATAAAATTCTAATTATGGAGGCCGGCCCGTCTGTTAACAATCGTTTGAGAAGCTTTAACTTAGTAACATTCGAAAGAAACTCGATATTATAAATTGATAAGGTGTACTAATCTTTGAAAGATTGCCAGATTTTATACAAACCGTCAAACTTTTCTATTTATACTTCTGACAATTTTACTCGATCTTGATTCACGAAAGTCCTCTCAGCAAGTTGGGTTGTTGTCGCATTCAATCATTCGAAAAAAGCCCTTTGTTTATCAAATATCTCGGTCAATGTTGATGTAATAACGAGGGAATCTTCAATTAAATTCTACCGTCCTCTTGTTATGCGTGCACTTTTCAGTAATATCTCCTTCAACTCGAAGTATATTTCTCCTCAAATTCATTCAATTTTGACACCTGATCCGGGCACACAACCAGGTTGCATTCAAGAGTTCAAAAGTCTTTATATGATGCGGATTTGAATTGCCTCTGATTTTGAAACTCACTTTTAGAAAACACGCGCATAAATAAAAAATTATACAGTATTGTGACGTTTACATGGAAGTTGAAGCGAAGTCCAATTTTAGTGTGTTGTTCTTCATTAAATAATAACGTAAATTTGTGTTGTATTTGTCGCCTGAACAACCTAACTGCAGCAAAATTATCTTATTGTGTTATTTTAAAGAAATAATTAAAAGTTTTCACATCAAAGAAAATTGACAAAGGAACGGAACGTACATACAAAATAAGTAAATGTCGAAAATCTTTATCCAGTTGCGGTATGCAATGTAAGGTAAATTTTAAAAAATCTGCCATTTTTAAAATGTCATTAGATGAAAACGAATATTTTCTACAATTACGCCCTACTTTTTCTGAAATCTTTATAGTCACAAATCATACACCTTCTACGTATAAGTATTTGAATCAAAGAAAAAATCCAGATGTTAAAACATTAATTGAGTCATAGAATTTTATATCCTGAGTCATCAAAAAATTTAATTAAAAAAAGTAAAACTTCAACGTTGGTAAAACGGAAAAAGACAACTCCACACCTTTCGAAACCCAATAATATCTACTTCCCCTAAAAATGTCTACAGATCGAATAATCAAACCAAACCCTTCGCATAATAAGGTGATACAATACCTAAGGATTACTTCCTATTTAACAATTTATTTTTATTTCTTAATACTGTTATTGTTACTCGCGCACACAATAATAAAAATAAAAATTAAGCAATTATAAGTAATAAAAACCGTTTTAAGAAAATTAAGTTTTCATCGAAAATATTGTAAACGTTTATACAATAGACAATTTACACGCACTAATTTTCACGCGCTTTTCCACCAAACAACACCAAATTTATTTTTTAATAATTTTCTGTTGTTCATTGCTTCTTTCTACTCGCAGTTTGGTTGAATTTTAATTATAGAAAAGAAATTTGTTCGAAAAAAAATCTAAGGGTAGGTATAATATGTATTTATAGGTAGCAGCAGCAAGCAGATTACAGTCATTGTTTTTTTTCTGTTTTTGCACCCTCTTACAGTAAAAATAACAATCCCTCTCGGTAAACTAACTAAACGAATTGAGAAAACAAATTAATCGAACGCGGAAAATTTAGGGAAAATTTCAAAAAAATACTCGTAGATCAGAAAAAATATTAGAGTACGTTACTTAGTTTTATGAGTATTTATCCAGTTCAATAAATAAAAAATGATTCTTATATGTAAAAAAAGGGTTGTAGAACTGAAAATTAAAATCCATTTATTTTATTGATTTAATTTTCGCGATGAAATATTATACGTCGTCGTTGTATTCGCTGAAATGATACCTGTCATTTTCCCTTTTTCTTGCGTCTCAAGATTAAAAAGTTTAAATTAATTAATTTACGGTAAAAAAAAAAAAAAAATTAAATTAAAAGGAAGACGTCCCCACCGAAAACATGATGAGAGTTGAAAACAATTAAAATAGAAATATTTTTCATGTTCACCGCAAACTCTTTAAGAAAAAATTTTTTTTTTTTTTGGTGATTGAAACAAATTTTAAGTGACATTCCCATATTATTTTGTGTTAGTACTAAATCAAATAAAAACTGGAAGAACAACAACTTATAGCATTACATTCAACGACCGATATAATAGGAGTGCCGGTGCTCCTCCAGATATTTCAGAAGGTAACGAAATTTTGAATTATACGTCTGTCTAAAGAACTTAACTTGTTGGCTACAATTTTTTCTAATATTCCAAAACATCTAGAAGAGGGACGTATTGCCTAAGGAGTAGTTGCCCGTTCGGGTCAATCTAAAGGTGATCTCCCATACACAAACCGTAAACCTACTAGTGAGGAAATTGTTTCATTTGTAATCTCAAAATTATTAAAAATTTGGGTCAAATTTATAATCACCATCTAATTCTTAGAAAATGTTGCTATAATGGATCTAATTATATTCAAAAAAAATCCAATTTTTTATTTTGATTTACGGATTCTAGCTTCACGGCTGGCAAAATCTAAAATTGGAATATTTTGATTTTAGTTAAATTTTCCTGAGAATATGGTGATATATGGTGATACTTATAGATTTAAATCATTTTTGAATCATTTTTATATTGCAAAATAAAGCAATTTTGCCAAAAATTGAATTTGACAGTTAGAAATGTCGGTTTACCGTTTTACGTGGGGCAATACCTTTTTTTTTTTTTTTTTTGTTTTTTAATCTATGCAATCTGTTCTGGGACTCAAGGCACTCCCAACTCTTTCGCAGTTTACTTTTACCGTCTGCACTCTCAACAGTCATAGATGTTAGATGTGTTCATCTTCATGACCGATCGTAATCAGATGATGAAAAATCCCTTTAGCATCCCGCCCCTATAAGGATTCGAACCCGGTTCCTCTCGATCCAACCGCCGCAGCTTTAACCACTGTGCCGTTTGGTCGGCAATACCTTAAATGAAAAATTTTTTGAGATTTTAAGGAAAAAGAAAAGAAACCTGTAACGAAATGGACATGAAGTCACTCCGTTAGCAGATATCCATGCCACTTGTTGTTCCTGGGCGGTCATTGGCCGGCTAAGGCTCAGGGGAAAGGCGTGGGGTTTGCCAGGAACATGGCACGGATCTAGTTGAACCGCGGGAAGGGAAGGAGGCAGGATGTGGGAGAATGGAATAGGCGGGGATGTGGATTGCGACGACTCACATCTCGATTTGGGGCTGGGTTAGGAGAGTCCTGAACTCATCCTAAATGGGGCTTATCTCGCCATCTTAATAATAAAATTTTCAAATACCAGGTTTATAATTATAACTAAATTATAAGTTTTATATTTTCAATGATAATGAACTTAAAACAAAAAAAAAAAAAAATTTAATATTTAAATCATAAACAACGATACTAAAAATTAACTCTTAATTAACTATTATTTATTTATTTTATTTACGTTTCGTGCACAACCAAAAATATTTTCCAATTATTTATTTATATTTTCATTTCAATTTTCATTTTTATGGTGCGCACAACACAACAACTCACAAATACAAATATACTTAAACAAAAATTTGAATAAATTTTCAAATTTTATTTTTTCTTTGAATTTTAATTTATAATATGCTTACGTCTTTCCACTTTTCGTTGTCTTCTATTTTTGTGTATTGTCTGCGACGAGCTTACAAAGCCAAACAAAACGGTTAATGTCCCAAAATTAAAATCCAAAAAAAACCGTAAAGTAAGTAGCAGTAGGTATCTGCTTGTGTAACGGTATTCTTTTTATTCAATGAACCAACATATTCTGATTTTGTATGTTGAAATTCGAGATGGTTAGGTGAATTAAAAATGTATCGACGCACAAACTATTTTTTTTTTTTTTTTTATTTTTTCACAAACTATGTAAATATACATAAAACTTATTTAAAAAAAACAATTTCAATTGATTGAATGATTTTAAATGCACTTTGTACAACAAGTTGTAAGTTGTTTAGAATACTTACAATACTACTTTAAAATTAAATTCTATTAATAATATTAAGTAATATAAAAAAACACTGGTAATAAACTGTATAATAATTAATTATATACGCAAGATTAAGTATTATTAATTTAATTAATGAAATTCACCAGTAAAATGACATAAAAACAACTTCTAATTCCTCTTAAGAAGAACCTAATTTTAAACTGCACAACAAACCACAATAAAATCACTTAAGTTTTAAAACGGAAATTAAACTTGAAACTGTTTAGTATTTCTTTATGGTTACTATTATTATTTATTTATTTTAGTTTTTTTTTTTTTGTAAGTAAATATAAAAAAAAATTTCGTTGCAAATATATAAACTCTACTTCATATTCGTACACCAAATATTAACCGAAAAAAAATAAAAAAAAAAAATAAATAAAAGCACAACCCGACTTACTCGAGCTCAAACACTTAACTCTCTAAAAAAACCACGCTATGCCCGTCGGTCGTCAATCGCCCACATCAGAAGAGAGAAAAAAAAATGCATCAGCATAAAAAAGAATTAGAAAATTAGATTATAAAATATGTACTTGGTAATATCAAAAAAAATTAAAAAGATAAGAACCCAAGTGAAAAATCAGCTTCGTGAAACTCAGAAAAATGAAAATTCTCATGCGTTGATATATAGCTGACTTGCTTGATTTCCGTAGAGGAATGCTCGACCTAATTGAGCACAAGTAGTCACATGAGATAGGAATTTATTATCTGTTTTAGGCAGACAGATAATTGGTTGTTTGCAATACCAACAACCATGGGAAAGAATGTGGACAGTACGTATAGTACAGGTAAAATAGGCGATGACTTAAGAAAATTGGAGGTACGCCAATTGACTGGCGTAACAAACCTTCGAAACTTACCATGCTCATTAATTGAATAAAGTGGCGTAACTACAAATTTCGGGCCCCCCACAACATTGTTTTGGCCTCTTAAAAATGCTTCTTCTACCTATGAACAAGTAACTTTAAGTGAAAAAAGTATTTCTTCCTATCGTCTAGTCTCGCATTAATTAAAAGTATCTGATTTCGAGAGTAGATGACACAAAACATCTTGCAACTCAATGCTCCGACGATTTCTATATATAATTTGAAAAATATCAAGAATTTGGAATTTTCAAAGTATCTTGAATATTATTGAAAGTTCTCAAATAACGAATTACCCGTAATATTTGTTAAAAAATATGTATTTGCAAAAATTGTCATTTAGTTTTAAATTTGATAATTAATTTAAACAATTTGGGTTTTAACTTAACTTTTAACGTTGAGCCCTTTTCATACTTTTAGGTATTTGATAAAAGTTTTATGTATTTGCTATCAATTCTCAAAGCTTTTTTAGTCAAACCATTTTACTCAGAAAAATGATTTCACAAAGGGTGACGGAATTTTGGCTAACATTTAGAATATCTGTTCTCAAAGTTAATCATCAATCATCAAAAGCTTTTAGTTTTAAGAGGTTTTCAAACCAATCCAATTAACACTAAAATTTGATATTACAAAGGAAGGTGGTATTCTTGGATAAATTTAGAATATTTGTGTTCAATGAGCTTTAAGCTAGATAATTAATTTATACTATGTATTTGTATTTAATAATTTTAGGTTTTTGTTACAATATTTTATGTGCAAAAGATAAGTATTTGAAAAAAGTTTCAAGAGCTTTTAGTTTTAAGAGCTTTAACTAATCGAAACTTTTTAAACAATTTAATCCAAAATTCCGTTACCCTTTGTAACGGAATTTTAGGATAAATTTAGAATGTTTGTTTCCAATGATTTTTGGGCTTGAACTTAACGTTTGTGAGCCTTTTCATAATTTGAGGTTTTTGTTAAAAGGTTTTATGAACATAAATTATGTATTTGCAAAAAATGTTGAACTTTTAGTTTTAGGAGCTTCCATGAATCGAAACTTTTTAACCCAAATTATTTACTTTTTATTATGAAATTTGATAGTTTAGAATATTTGTTCTCAATAAGCTTTAAGCTTGACAAATAATCCATGCTTTTTGGGTTTGAATATGATTATCAATTTTATGTATTTGAAAAAAATATCAAGAGCTTTAGTTTTAAGAGCTTTCGCTTATAGAAGCTTTTCAAACTAAACATTTTGCTTCGAAATTTGATATTCCAAGGGATGACGGAACTTTGGGCACGATTTAGAATATTTGTGCTCAATGTAAATTATTAAGAGCTTTTAGTATTAAGAGCTTTTCAAACCATACCTTTTGATTTTCAAATTTGATATTATAAAGGAAGGTGGTATGGTACATTGGGATTAATTTAGAATATTTATTCTCAATGAGCTTTAAGCTTGATAATTTATTTAGACTTTCTCGGTAATTTTGGTGCCTTTCCATAAATTCTTTCTTTCGTTTTATGAGCATAAATCATGTATTTGCAACAAATGTCAAGAATTTTTAGTTTTAAGAGCTTTCACTTATCGGACCTTTTCAACTCAAATCATTTAACTCAGAAATTTGATATTACAAATGGTACTTTTTGGAAAAAACCCTCAACGTTAATATCGTGCATCCAAAATGTGTTTCCATTTTCGAGCGTTGCATGTGTGAAAACCAAATGATTTACTCAGATTTAATTTTCATAGCTTATTCGGGCCATAGTTCAAAAGTAGATGAAACAGAACGTGAGTCATTTGAATGACCTCAAATAAAACGAAACGTCTTGCAACTCTATGCTACAGCGAGTTCTTAATTTATCGATAAATCATCACACTTCAAAGTATCTAGAATATTCTTGAAATTTCTCAAATACCAAATCGTCCGTAAATATATATAAAACCAAAATAAATCCTACACGTGCTAATCACCGCCATGTACAACGTAAATAACCTGGCCATTCTTCAATGATTTCGAATAACCTACAGGAAATCAGAGACATATCGAAATATTAATATTAATTTCGATTGATCTCGAACAATTTCAATAATACCGAAAAATCTGGATATTAATGAATAATATGAAAAAGACTGTAAAAATCTAGAAAACCAACGAAAATTTTGAAAAATTCCGAAAATTCGTGTAAATAAGGAATTATTTCTCAAGAAACTTAATGTTACTAATTCTACTAAGCAAGTTAAGGCTAAGCTCAACTAAGCGGGTAATTTTTTAAATATCGTACAATCATATTCTTCGAGTAGGCTCTAAAATTCACGAATAACATTGAACTATCAAATATACTATATACTACAATCTCAAACATACTCGAGTAATCTCGAAAATCTCGAACATCACGCATCTCATTTCCATGATAAACTCCAAAAATCTCGAGAAATTTTAAAAAGTGATCAAAAGACGAAACCTGAGACAACCCCACCAAAAACAACCCAAAAAAAAACTCCATCCTTGTATTTAAAATAGTTTTTCAAAATAAACCTCTAAATTTCATTTTTATTTACCGTTTACTGGTAATCTACACAGAAACTAGAAGGTACAGAAACTCGAAGTCGAATGAACGCTAATTGATTATAGAGACTGACTATGATTTGACTCAAGTGAGGGAAACCAGAATGTATTTTCAGTCGCGGTTTTGTATTTTTCTAGTTTTTTCTTGATTTTTATGAACATCACAATGATACATCGCAAGCTGCTGACACCAGCAGATTACTATAAGCTCTCTTTTTTAAATCAAATTTAACATTTTGAAAAATAAATTTTATCTGTTGGCAAATCAAATTCAACCTTTTCTAATCCAAACTTGATTCGTGAAAGGTTGAATTTATTTGACTAAAAGTTCAATTTGATTTGTAAAAGGTTGATTTTTAAATGCAAAAGGGGTAAACTTGGAGTTACGCAAAACGTATATAGGAGTAATACAAATAAATCACCCCAGCAAACAGTAAAATCGTTGTCGTTTGATGTCGAAAGCTTTGATTTCAAACGAGTTTAGCTAATTTTCTTATAAATCTAAATACCGGTCAGAACCTAAAGGCATTTTTATTTCTCTGGAGTCTGAACCGAGAGGAAATGGTTGAGAATGTCTTAAGAAAATATTTAATAGCAACAGAAATGATTTCTTCTTTTTCTAAAAACTAGACCACTGTCTTTTCTTAAAATTTTCCTAGAAATTTACCGTTCTGCAAATTTGCGCTTTGAGCTTAATCTGAGCTATATAATCTTAAATTTGAACTAATAAAAGAAACCCAACAACCGTGGGCTCTCCTAGTTACGCCACTGATTGAATAAGGGCCAGATATTAATTGTTTGATTTCAGTCTTTAGTATTCTACTTGATAATTTTTGTGGTTCAAGTATTTATAAATATGTAAAGTGAATTTTTAACTGGGTCATTTATAGTAGAAGCGGCGACCATCAAGTCACTTACGTCATGAAGTACAAAAAAGATTTGTAGGTGAATTGAATTTTTGATGACTGCAATGAATTTGCCGCTCGATGTGCCTAAATTGTACCCAGCACAATTGGAAATCGGGTTAATTTCGATACCATTTTTAACCCATGAAATATATTGAGTTGCAATTTTGGTACCACCGAGTAAACATTTAAATAATTTACTTATTACTTGTGTGAAAAGTTGAATCAGCAGTTTAAATCTTTTTTATTTTTTTTTAAATATTGTGATGTGAAAAATAAGTGAAATCGTGACGTCCTCACCTCCGCCTCAAGTAAAAAAGGCTGAGCCATATCAGCAGACAGCGATGTCCACAAGCGATTTGCCACTGAACTTCACGACCTCAGATATTTTCAATAAAAATACAAAAGTGCAGCATAGTCCAAAGTGACAACAAATTTTAAATGTTCAAAAAATTACCTTACCAGGCAATTTAAATCAAAGTGAAATTATTAATTTAAATAACATTGGTGTGTTGAACCATAACGAAACTAAACGTGCATCGTCGCCAAATATCGACGATAAAAAAACAATGACAGTGCATCGACATCAGTTGATAATAAAATAAACAGTGATGTAGGTCAGTATTTAGTGCAAACGGGAATAGGCCGGTATATTACTGTCCGATCAAAACGAAGAAGAAGCCCTACATCAGCGGCCAGTACAAGCGCGAATAAATTCACTAAGCTAGCTAGCGTTGAATTAACGCATGGTAATAGGTATTCTTGCTTGGTTGTTGACGAGCCGACGCCCGAAAAAACTTCAAAAACTGAGAAGCCGCCACCAATCTATTTGAGGGAAGAATCAAATAGAGAACTTGCTAAAACGATCGAGTTTATTACTGAAGGTGCATTTTATATTTCCGGGATGAAAAGAGGAGGTATAAAAGAAACAAAAATTCAACCGCTCAATATTGATGCTTACAGAGCGTTAATTAAACATTTTGACCAAGTTGGTAAACATTACTACACGTATCAACTAAAGAGCCAAAAAGGATTGGTTGTCGTGTTAAAATGAATAGAGAGTTACGTGGATGCAAACGAAATTCAAGCTGCTCTCGCTGAAAAAGGTTTCCAGTGCAAAACTATTACCAATATTTTTAATCGGGAGAAGGTTCCTCAGCCATTGTTTCGTCTGGAATTAGAACCAGACAATAAAAAGGTTAAAGGCAACCATGCAATATTTGACCTAAAATATCTACTACACAGAAGGGTTACCACCGAGGAAGCCAGGAAAAGAAATGGGCCGGTACAGTGCGTTAAGTGCCAACAATATGGGCACACTAGAGCATATTGCACTTTGAACGATGTTTGTGTTATATGTGGTGAGCTCCATAATTCAAATGTTTACAATAAAGCAAAAAAGGAAGCATCAGTGAGAAAATGCAGCAACTGCGATGGAAATCACACAGCTAATTATAGAGGGTGCCCAATTTATCTAGAATGGAAAAGGAGAATCAATCCAAAGCAGCGAGCAGAACAACGAATGCTTAATCTTCATTCTTCGGCTAGAAAAGAAGCACGACCAGAAATTCTAAACACAAACGCTCAAAATGAAAAACAGTACGCAAATGTAAAAGGCAGCGTGCACCAAGGGGTTTCATACGCAAGTGTTCTAAAAGGTACCGCTCCTAAAGGTCAAGCAAGTGAAGAGGGAAACATCTCAATAGCTTTAAATAAATTGACTAATATGATGCAAAGCTTCATGGCGATGATGGAGAGAACCATGGATTTAATGATGCAGAATATGAGCACGCTGATGCAGATAGTCGTAAAAAGCCAGAAATGGCCATCATCAAAATAGCCATATGGAATGCAAACGGTCTAGCACAACATAAAGCGGAGGTACATGCATTTCTCACTGAGCACAATATTGACATAATGTTAATATCAGAAAGACGCTTCACCAAAAATAGCTATTTCAAAATTAATGGGTACTCTATTTACGACAACAAGCACCCAGATGGTAAAGCACATGGAGGCACTGCTGTATTGATTAAGCGAACATTAAAACACTACGAACTTATGAAATATGAGAAAGAACATATACAATCAACGAGCATTTGTCTGCAGGAGTGGTCTGAAAACTGCGTCATATCGGCAGTGTACTGCCCTCCAAAACATGCTATAAAAAAACTCCAGTTTTTGGATTATTTCAGCCAGCTGGGTAATAAATTTCTTGCGGGCGGTGATTACAACGCTAAATATACTCATTGGGGTTCCAGATTAACATCGCCGCAAGGCAAACAACTTTATGATGCTATAGAGCCATTCTGATCACTCACCTGTAATAGTAACATTGAGTACCGATGCCCTAAGGAACGAAATACCGAACCGTCTTACAAACAAGAAAACTAATTGGGATCAATGTAGGAGGCTATTCGAACAAAAGTGTCTACTTAATATTCCTCTGATCACACCAACTGATATTGATGCGGCGGCAGAAAATCTAAAAGATGTCATGACATTATCCGCTGAAAGGGCTACACCAGGGATGAAAAAGTTGATCCTTTAGTACTTTTTTCGGTCCTTTAGAAAATAAAAAGTACTTCGATACTTTTGATCAACATTTCAGTCCTTTCGAAAATACATTTATATTTAATTTTTTTCTGTAAACGTTAGGCAGTCCTTTTCGAAGATCTAATCATTTTTCGTCGAACAACTATTCGAATTTCGACTAATTTCAATTCTAACCGCCAGGACGACCGTAATAACATAATAACGCTTTTTTCTTGTATTTTTGGTGGGCAAGGATAGTGGTTTTGTTCTTGAAATTGTAACTTGTGACCGTTCAGTGGGAGGGGAATATAGTTGTATCTATATTATATTATATTACTTACTTTACTAAAATGGATTACTTTACTAAAATGGATAAATCATGATACAAAAAAGACTTTGATTTAAATTTTTTTCGATTTAATGTTAGTGCGATGTTTTCAATAAAATTAAATTTAATTAAATCCGAAAATTACTTCAAAGTTAGAGAAACACGAAATTCAATTGTAATATGTCATACTATCTACGGGCGAATTTGGTTTTCTCTAATTTTGAAGTAATTTTCAGTTTTAGTTAAATTTAATTTGATTGAAAACATCACACTAATATTATACGAGTACATATGTAAAATTTGTAAATATGTATTAGTGATTTTATATCGTAATTCTAAAAAAAAATGTTTACTCGCATTTGCAATTCATGCTTGATGTGGATAGGCTCTAATTCTTAACAAATTCATATACATATGTCTCTAATGCTTCACAAAATCAGCATTTATCCTTTTAACTGAACCCTCCGAAAGAGAAAAATGTTTAAATTCCTTTTTGTCACTTTCAGTGACATAAAAGTGAAAAGTCGTCAGTTAAACCTAGGGTAAAACGACCAAAATGAATCCAAATTTTCCATCAAAATTCTGCTAACTCCAATCGTTTCTGAGATATTTTTTAAAAAATTTGTCTATTTCCACAAATTTTTATTGTCGCATTGTTTTATTTTGTCTATATCCTTCAGATTCGTTTTTTATCTACCTCCAAAGCAAAGCTGTAAAAAAATTTTGATTTAATTTTGTTAGATGTGGTTTATATCCGCTAATTTTTTCTTCACTTCTATTTTTTTGCCCATATCCTTGAGTTTTGCAGTATCCTTGAGTGATGTTTGATATGCAAAATGTCTTCCAACTCCTTTAAGCTAACAATTCGAACTTCTTTTATAAGCGATAATTTTGCGTGTATAATTTAAAGGGAAAGGTTCATGGTGATAAAGAAGTTTTAAATGAAATTTTGTACATATTAATTCGGAATATATAACAACTTTTACATTTTTAGGTATGAATCTGTTAGTGACCGCGAAGGTACTCACATTGTAAATTTGAACAAAAATTTTCGGAAGCGGGCACAGCAATATACAAGATATTGACTCTGCGCATAGCGTTTTGAAAAGAAATTTTAAAAACAAATTTATATCGGCTAAAATTTGTTCCAGGTGCAATACACATGTTACATTTAACTATGGAATTCAATCTCAGCGACCGATTGTTTGGAGCCAATTTTCCACCTCCAGCATAAAATCCACACCACACGGTCACTTTTGTGATTGTAATGGAGTCTTTTGAACCACATGTGGGTTTGTTGCTGTCCAATGACGCATATGTTGCTTATTGACAAAGCCATTCAACCAAAAATGAGCTTCATCACTGACGATGATTTTTCGATAAAATTCAGTTTCTCCAAACTTAGCCAAGGCCCAATCGGATAAGTTTCAGCGCTTCAAATGATCAAAGGGCTTCAGCTCTTGAGGTTATTTAATCTTGTAAGAGTGTGAGCCAAGATCTTTATGCAAAATTCGCCACAGTGTGTTTTGAGAGATTCGCAATTCCTATAAACGGTGTGGAATCAATTGATTTGGCTCATTTTTAACTGAAGCACTTAAGGCTGCGATAATAATATATCGGTAATTCGACCTCTCACTGGGACAAAAACATCCAATATTGAATATTTTGACACGAATTTATCCACTATAACATGCAGACCGTCTGGTGGGACGATTATTACGACCGAAAATTGGAGTTAGGCTCTTAAAGTTGCGACCACCGACTCAGAATTGCGGTAGCAATTTTAAATATTTTCCAAACGTTGCTCGTTCGTGAAATTCACCAAGATAAAAATGTTTACCTTGACTGACGTTTTCACATTAACGGATGCGTTCGAAATGTTCAACGGTGGGTTCGTTTTGGTACCTATACAATCAAGTTATGCCTTTTTGACAGCAAATGATTGTATGACATCTGGCAAATCGTTGCAATTTCGTGTCTACACTAGCAACTGTTCGAATTTTAATGGTATAACTCGATATTAATGGCAGCTGGAGAGTAGATGTAAATGCTAAAAATAGTATTCACAAGAATCGAGGATATAGAATAAAAATTAGTATTCACAAGAATCGAGGATATAGACAAAATCGTAACGACATAGACAAGCCTTTTAAAAAAAGTTGGTCCAAAACTCTTAAATTTCAAACTCAAATAGTTACAATACTTTTTGAGTTTCAAGCATTATACTTCGTGATTAAGCTTTCTTCTAACAAATATCAGGAACATCTTTAACTTTCTAGCTAACTTAATTTAACTTTCAAAGGCTGTTTTCTCCAATATAGGCAAAATGCATATAAGGACAAGGATAATTCTGAGTCGACAATAAGTAAACACATCAAAAAATTAAAAAGTACTTTAAAGCCCAATTTAGTCCTCTGTTGCTCAACATATTAGTACTTTGGAATTTATGCCAATTTCATCCCTGGGCTACACCCGGCATAACTAGTTCGGAAAAAGTTAATAAACTGTCACATAATATACAGGAACTAATCCAGGAAAAGCGACGAAAAATTCGCCGTCAATGACAGCAAACAAAATGACCGTTATTGAAATGGAAATTAAATCGAGCTATTAAGGCCCTAAGATTTGCTTTGAGGGAAGAAGAAAACCATCGCGTAAAGAACTATTTAAGTGATCTCTCGGCAACCGAGAGGACAGATTATTCTTTGTGGAAGGCAACAAAAAATTTAAAAAGGCCAACAAATTCGAATCCACCGATTAGAGTACCAACTAGAAATTGGGCGAGAAGTGATGAAGAAAAAACCACTGCTTTTGCTGCTCATCTAGCAACAGTATTCGTCCCACACGAAGAAGATAATTATTTTGTGCTACCCCAGCCAACGGATGATGGTTTATCCTACAAACCTATAAAGTATAACTGGAAGAAAGTTAAGAATACAATTAAAACTTGCATAAGCCCGAAAAAGGCACCAGGACATGATCTCATTACTGGAAAAATGATAAGGGGATTGCCAGATAAATGCATAAAACTAATAACATTTGTATTCAACGCGATCATGCGAACCAGTTATATTCCTCAAAAATGGAAGATATCTTTGATCACAATGATACATCAGCCAGGGAAAAATGAAACGCAAATCTCATCATATCGTCCAATAATCATGCTGCCCACAATCTCAAAGCTATTTGAAAAAATGTTACTAACGAAATTGAAACCAATATTAAAAGAACGGCGCGTTATTCCAGACCATCAATTTGGGTTCCGAAACCAACATGGTACTAAAGAGCAAGTGCACAGAATTGTAAATGCAATCAAAATCACCTTCGAGGAAAAGAAATATTGTTCTGCTGCCTTTTTGGATATCGCACAAGCTTTTGATAAAGTTTGGCACGATGGACTAATTTACAAAATTAAAGAGCTTCTACCGAAGAAATTTCACTCAATTTTGGGAAACTATCTTCTTCAAAAGCAATACATGGTCAAACAAAACAGCGCAACTACTTGGTTAAATGATATTAATGCAGGTGTTCCGCAAGGCAGCGTTCTAGGACCAATATTATACTTGTTATACACAGCTGATATACCTGTAACCAACAAAGTATTAATATCAACATTTGCCGATGACACGGCCATCCTGGTGTCTCACACTAATCCTGAAATTGCCTCAAAGGAATTACAGAATCATTTAAACAAAGTCGCGGACTGGTTGAAGGCATGGCGAATAAAATTGAACGAAAACCAATCAACTCATGTCACATTCACGTTGAACCAACGTACCTGCCCACCAGTGAAATTAAACGATAAAAATATTCCTCAACAAACGAAGGTAAAATACTTAGGTTTGGACCTGGATAGAAGATTAACGTGGAAAAATCATATTGAAACAAAGCGCAACCAAATAAAAATAACATTTTCCGAAATGTATTGGCTGATGGGAAGAAAATCTCAGTTGTCATTAGCCAATAAAGTTTTACTTTACAAAGCGATAATAAAACCCATATGGACATACGGTATTCAGTTATGGGATCCACCAGCGCTTCAAATAGAGAACTCCTGCAACGAGCCCAAGCGAAAATACTTCGCAGTATTACCAATGCTCCTTGGTACATTCGAAATAGTAATATACATGACGACCTTGAGATTAAAACAGTTAAAGAAACAATTAAAAAATTCAGTTCGAAATATTACTCAAAACTAGAAGCACATCCCAACGAATTGGCCAGGAAAATACTAAAACAGCCGCGATTTAGGCGACTGAGAAGAACAAATCCACTCGGACTGATGAACCTGTGAATCTGTAAATATAATTCGATTTATACATATAAGTGTAATCTAAATTAAACCGCTAGCGTCACCTCTCAATAAGCATTTCAGGTATTGTAGTTTTTGAGCAGGTGATAAGGACGAATTCTTAAACATTTGATTTTCAATAGTAGTAAAGGATTCTAATAGATCATTGGTACGTTTTATACGTTCTTTAAACTCTTCTTCAGATGTTTGGTCGGAAATGGTGTTAGAAAATGTATCTTGCTTGTTTAATAACCCCTTAATAATACTACGTCGTTTAATTAATGCATCCATTTTGGAAATATTTACAACAAATTGATGGTAGAAATGTACAAATTAGGTGGATGGTGGAAACTTCCCGTATTGTACCAATACTAAGAAACAAATTATCCGCATAGGATATCCGCAATATAATTCGATAAATTTTGCAAAGAATATAAAATATGTTATACTCATCTGGTTTTTTCTGCTGTTCTTGTGGGTGGGTTTTAATTCAAATTGCTCAAATAAATATTTGTATGCTCGTTGATTTGCAATAATAAAGCTGATGCGGAATATCCGGCTCGAAGGACCAAATCTTCTATATTTTGGGCTCAAACAAACGGAAACAAAAGAATCTTCAAAGATTTTCGAGAACAAATTGTACCAGTTCAAACAAATCTTCGAGTTTTACCGTGGGGTGTTTCTTAGCTAATGAACACAAATCCTACTCAAATCATTGTTCTTAAAATTTCTCATGCTAGCGCAATCTATTGTTATATACCAAGCCGCAGGTTGCATATATTGTTTTACATTCGCTGTTAACTAGGTTTTATATTATACTGCTTGATGGTGTCGTCGTTTTATGTTATTAGTTGCGGTGTATGGTTGTTAACCCTATTACTTGAATACCGAACATTTACAACTTGCTGTGCTCTCAATAAACGCATTGATTACTGTGATCTCTTCAAAAAGGATTAGGGAAACGAAATAAACGAAGATATCTGAAACATTTAAAATTGAATCTAAATTTTAAAATCTTGTGGAACAAAAAACTGGGATACTGTATCACAGAAAAAGGTAAGTATAAACGCCCCAACCCTTTTTTGATTAATTTACTATCAATCAAAATTATGAATGAATAATTAAACTTTTAATTATAAAAAGAAAAGAAAATTTGAAACCTCGTTTTAGTTTAGTGCGTGTTGTATACCAAAAGTGTTAAATAAAAACTAAAAAGGATATAAATTTATTATTTATTGATTTATTAAAACAACAAAATATTCTAACAACAAAAATTTAATATTTATAATTTTGATTAGAGGATTTCTTTGAGTTTAATGTTAAGGGATTTAAGGATAAAGTGTTATAGAGAGATTTGTTTAAGAAATGGTTTTCCTTCAATATAATGGAATAATAAATAGAAATTGATTTCAGTTTTTCGTTTAGTCTTTCCAATTTTACTCCAATTTTTTTTTTTTTTTTTTTTTTTTGGTTTCGTCTTTTAAAGATGATAGAACAAATAAATAAATCAATTTTGTACTTTAAAACAAAATAAAATAGAAAAAAGGTAAATAAATAATAAAAGTATAATCGAAACCAAAGATAAAAGCGCACTGTACAAAAATAAAAACTAGAATTTTATTTTTCATGAAAAACAATGTATAAAATGTATATTGAACTTTCCCTCGGGAAATTTTCTATAAATTTATATTATAGTTGTATCTATTTCTCTATATAACTAATATGTACATGTACATAAGTAGTATTTGTTTAAACACATTAATATAAGTATATTATACATTTCAATAGATAAAATAAAAATTGTATATGTACGTTTAAAATATAATGCCATCCCATTAAAAACTATTGCCATTTTGGGTTTATTGATAAAAATAATAGTTTTATTATTATTAGTATTATGAGATTTTATTATAAACAACAAAATCTATTTTAACGGAATCAAAAGAATTTTCATGTGTGCAACGGACAAAAATAAAATTTATAATTTATAGGTCTGTACTAGATTGTGGAGACTTCTATTCAGTACACAAACCATTCATTATAATTTTACAATACAAACCATAGATGTCAGCCGAAACCAAATTCTCCACTTCTAGAATGTCAATTGTCATTCCTCCATGCATCCATCACATCATCAAAGAATAAAATAAAATAAAAATTACAAAAAAAAAGCAAAAGTTTTTGGTTTTATTTTCCGTCTAATCAATTATAAATAATTAAAATACATCAAATATCATTTAATCGGAACAAGTAGAATAGTTATTTTGTTATAGATATAAATTAAAATTCAGAACTATAAAAATAATTGGTGTTAATCCTAGTTTTGGAATGAAATTCTAACTTTTTTTTTTCTTGTGTTGGACGCCATAACATATTTTTCGTTTTTTCTTCAAAAGTAAAAATTTTATTTCTAAATTTTTAGTTCTATCGAAAATAAATTGCAAATTATTTAGTTAAATATACTAATATTTACCAAAATATTGTGTGAGCAATTTATATTTTGTGCATAAAAAAAAAATGGAATTTTTTGTGGTTATGTTACACTTATTACACACTTTACTAATATAGTAATTCCGTATTTTTTTCTGTTTCAATTCCAGATTTGATCTTAGTTATAAAATTTACTAAATATGATATCGATAACAGTCAAGACTTTAGATTCCCAGAATCATGAATTCTCCGTTGATGACGATGTAAGTATTTCTTATCTCGCGCACAGCTGAAAATATTTTATTGTGGGTTCATTTTTTTTTTTTTTTGTATTTCAGATGACCGTGCGGCAATTTAAAGAATCTGTTGCCGAACGGACAACAATTACAGTAGAAAATCAGAGATTGATTTATTGTGGCCGTGTACTAATGGATGAGAAACTATTGCGCGAGTATGATCTTAATGGAAAGGTTGTACATTTGGTGCAGAGGCCACCACCTAGTATGCGTTCAAATAATTTGATTCGTTCGGGAAATTCGGAAAATAATACGGGTGGAACGAATGTAAGGGGGGCCCCCATATTCCGTGCTATTGATGGTATGGTTTTGGGAGCTATGTCAATTCCGATGAACGCGAATACTGGTACACCACAAGCAGCCGCGCCATCATTAAACCCTTCATCTACTCTCTGTATGAATAGGATTACGGTGGCTCGGTACATGCTAGAATGTGCTAACAACATTGCGGCTTATTTAGAAGATCCAACTCGTGGTCTTAATAACACAGCCATGGATATTTTAGCGCAACAGACTATGGAGTCTACAGTTTTGGAAGTAGGAATTTCAGCTGTAAGTGATGTTGAAATACCACAGCTTCATATGCAAAATCTAGTTCAAGCATTTCAAGGGGCTGTTTCCGCTGCATTTCGACAGAATGGTATTCAAAATATTCGTGTGATGCAACAAGGTAGTGATCAAAATGGTGTTCAAGCCGTTCAAATAATTTCCGGTGAAGAAGGCTCTCCAAATTCTGGTAGCGGTGAAACAACTCCGGTTCCAATGGGTACATCAAATACCATAGGCAACAACTCCGGTTCAAATACTAGTGAATCAGCTGCAACACCTACAGGAGGAACAGCGCAAACTTCACCAAGGCAACAGACAACAAGCACACAAACTCTTGCCGAAGTAGTCCAACAAATGCGAAATGTTCAAACCCGAATGGAACCATTCATTCAACAGTACTATGATATTTTGTTAAACGATCCAACATTTCCAGAAAATGATACGACCCAACGTGAAAATTCACAACGTGTATTTGATCGCGTTTCTGAAGCGTTACATTATTTGTCGCATGCGCAACACGCAATCAGTGATTTGATGCTTGATTTATCAACTACGGTTCCTCGTCATTTGTGTTGCCGTCCAATTCTTGTTGAACAAAGTGCATTTGTTAGTTCTGGAATTGCATTACCCGGTCCAGTTATACCATTGGCGCAAGTAATTCGTCCAAATGGAAATAATAATGAAATGCTCGGAAATAATAATAGTGCGACGCCTATGCAAACACCCACAATAAGATTTCAGCAGCCAGCCGCAGCCCCAACAGCACCAACAACTGCATCTGCCACACCAGCTACAGAAAATGCAAGCCCAGGTAGCCAAACGCAACAGCCTCAAACACCGCCAACGTCACCACCAACGGGACCTGTACCTGGATCACAAAATCAAAATAATAATAACAATCAACAAGGTCAGTCTCGATCACAACAAATTCCAATTCCTATATCAAGAGTTAATTCTTCCCGGAGGGTACCTTCTTTATTAATTCCTATGCGGCCAGGTTAGAAAAACGACGTTCGTTTATATTTGCATATACATATTTGTGTTTTGTTTAAAAAAAAATTTATTATTTTTTTGTTATAATTTATTATTATTTCATAGTTGCGATAGTGGAACGAGATGGTCCTAATAATGAAATAATCCTGAATTATGGTAATCGAACGAAAAACGAACTTTTCCAAGAAATTTTTTTATGGTTTATTTAACAGTTTTGATATTTGGCAAGCATTAAATTAAATTAAAAATAAAAATTCCATTAAATTGTTTCAAAAACTACACACTAATTCTTGATATATTTGCTTAAAAACGTTTGGATAATCATGATTTCAATAAATGCATAATTGCTTTTCGTTACAAAGAAAAATAATAAATCGCTGGGGGGTTTATGTATTTGATTAAAACGGGCTAATCAAAATTTGTATTTGCATTTCAGGTAATTCACCTCAATTCCAAGTGGCACGATTGATTCAAGCTGTTATGAATTCAGCACCATTACATGCCGATGTCCATGTAGAAATAAATGGACCAAATATGACATCTGGACCGCAGACGACAACAACTACCACTAATAATACGACCGATTCCGCAAATAATGGTAAATCATTTTACAGGGAATATCGTTTCTGGGGGCCCTAATGTCAACCATAATAATATATTTGTACATGTAGTTTGTGGAATTTTTATATTTTTAGTTCTTTGGTATAAATGTTCCCACTTTATCTCATTTTCTTTTTAGAATTAACTATAAATATACATGTAGGTGACACAAATCAGCCCCGCGTAACAACAGCCACGCATCCAACAACTTCGACACAAACTCGCTCAACAGCAAGACCTCATGTTCATTTAACCAATTTACCAGGTGCCCAAGTACGAAATATTCGTTCGGTACCAGCAAATATGTTATCTGCATTTGATCGATTCTTGCCATGCAACAGTCATCATATACGTGATAATCAACAAGCTGATAATCAAAATTCACCAAATATTTTATTACGAAATCGGCAAACGCAGCGACCAGCTGATCGACAAAATGTCCCGCGTCCGCAAAGAGCCCAAAGTGATTCGAGATTAGAAAGCCAAAGAATTATCATCCAGAATAATAATAATGTCAATACTAGCAGCTTGAGTAGTCAACCACATGAATTTTCTAATTTAGGCGGAACCATATTGAATACGCCTATTAGTATTTTAGGTGGTGAATTATCAATTCAAGATTTACTAAGCGTTCCACCGTCAATGTTGGAAAGGATACGTGATGGATTTTTGACCCATATTCAGACGTCATTTTTCAATGGATCACCAATTACTGCTGAAAATATGACCAGCGTAAGTATTTAAATTTTATTTCAAACATTTTTATCATATTCAAATATTGAGAGGAAAAGAGTCGAAATCCATATCACAAATGCACAATACTTTCAAACATTGTTTCATTTAGAAGAAAAGATTTTAATTCGATCCTAAATGTTCCCACGCCAAAATTTGGTTATTCAGCAACCACTAAATCGGTTAGCTCAATACGTCTACTAGTAACAATAAGCTTAGAAAATTTCGATTCCAATTAAGCAGCTCCGTTTGGGCAAATCATTTCACTAAATATTTCGCAATTTACTAAATAGAAACTTCAATAATATTAACTAAACAATCCAATTTCTCAATTTCAGGGAATCAGTCAAGGAATTGAGTTACTGGAAGTCTATCTTCAACCAATATCACAATTTGATCTTCCTGATTATGATGCTCGCCGTTCCGTAGAAAATCTAATTAAAGATTTTTTGCCAATAATATTTTTATTAATTCGCGATGATATTTCACCCGAATATGGAACTCGTTTGATTCGTGCTACAAATATATTTGTGAAAAGACTATTTACAATTTTAGTTACGTGTATTGGACGAAATAATACTAAAACGTATTTCAATCAAATTTTCCAAACGGCAATTTCATCAAATATTTGTAAGTATATACCAGCAAAAAAAAATTTTTGACTCTGTCATAATTTTGCTTAACAATGTTCAAACATTTTTAACTAGTTACAGTGAACAGTATCCCGCAAAGTCATCTCCAGGCTTTGATAAATAGGCAAGTGGATGAAATCGAGACTGATTTATCAGATGTTAGAGAATTCCTTGTAATTAGACGTCCCGCACCAGGCGAAAATATGGAACAACTATCAAATCAATTGCAACCAATGGATATTGACGAAATTGAAGAAACATCATCTCCGTCGATGAATGTTGACCAGGAGGAAGTTGTAATTTCGGTTGTTAATCGAGAACAATTAATTCAACCACCGGCCGTAGAAGATGAGGAAAACTTACCTGGGGTTGTTATAGGATCCGAGCCTTGGCACATAAACTTCCCGACCTCTTCATGGATACCGGTAATTACACGTGACATAGCACGGCAACGACGCCAAAATCAACAACCACCGTTTTCCGATGCCTACCTCTCGGGTATGTCGTCAAAACGACGCAAAATAATTTCGGAGACAAAACCTCCAATTGATGTGCAAAATATGCTTTCGGAAGGAATTCGTCGGGCAATCACCACAACCGGTTTAGGTTCGTCAAATATGCAAACATCTATCGATGAAATATCTTCGGCAATTTCTTCTGATCCAACTGTGCAGTTATCTTATAAAGAAGCGCTTAAAATTAATGTACAGGAACGTTTGCAAAAGGAGCCCGATTATAATTCGGATCGGTTTCCGTGCAGTTCCAAATATTTCAATAACAATAAATAATAAATTTTCAATAATTAAATAATTAATAATAATAAGATTATTATTATTTATCATTATTTTGTTTTCTTATATTTTTTTTATTATTTATTTTTAATTTAATTTTTTAAATGAATTTCTAAAGCAAAATATTCGACTGTGGACTAGTAATTCAAAATAAAATTAATAATAAATTAAACATGCAAAACAAATGATTCACAATATCTCTATACTTATTAAATAAATATACATATAAATAAAACTACTAAAGTACATTATAAGGTAAATAAAAAAAATTATTGGAATAATTCATAATTTCTGTTTTTCGATTTAACCTAGTGAAAATCGAATAACCTACAATATAATTTGTTCAGGGAATTAATTAAAATAAGAATTTTCAAAATTTGGAACCAAATCAAATTGTTGATTCTTATTTCTATGAATAGTTTATGTAATGCTGTAAAAAAAAAAAAAATTCTTATAACAAAATATAAAAAGGTGAGGATACAAAAAATCCTTTAAAAAGCTTTTTTTTTTAATTATGTACAACAACGGGAAAAAATATTTTATAAATATAAGAAGAAATCACAATAAATATCTTACACAAAAAAAAATATTTTGAATTTTTATATTATTTTCCAAGTACATACATTTGTAGTTGCAAGACGCTTTACTAGACATATTGGGGCCACTTGAAAATATTGTTGTGAACAAAACCCTTGAGATTCCAAATCCAGACATTCCGCTGAGATTGTGCCAAATAATTTTAAATGATAATGGTACAGGAAATTATAAATTTTTGTGTTAGACCAAAACACTTCAGAATTAATCTCAAAATTATTCGGCGAAAATTTGTGTAAAATATAGTTATAAAAATATTTTTTTGAATGCCAAAATGCGTCAATAATTGAAAAATTCTTTATTTTTCGTGAATGGAAATTTCTCAAGTGCTGAAAAAATAAATTTTATTGCTGTTTTTCAGGTTCATAAAGGTCAATTAATGTTTTTTTTGTTTTAAATATTAAAGTAAAGTGTTCACCTTACAACGAATATTGTAATATTTTTTTTAAAATATTCTTTTTGTAATAGAGTGCTGCTTGTGGTTATATTTAGTACTAAAAAAATGTTGAAATTTTTTAATTGTACAATTAATGGTTGATTACATTTAAATTACGGCCCGAATTTATAGTCTCGTAACTATTGCTACATATTATTACAGCAACGATTTTTGAAAATCGAGTTTGTATTGTTGTTTTGGATATTTTGTAGCAATGTTTCATTGATTTTAATCACTATAAACGTTATTACAAACAAATCTTATAGTGAGGTTTATAAATATGAAAACTGGTGCTGTAACATGAGTTACAGTTGTAGTAACGACTATAGATTCGGGGCTGCATGTTGTTCATTAATCTGTTAATTTTTGTTATATACGAAGGTTTTTTGTATCAGTAAATTTATGTAGAGAATCGATTGTTTCTACTTTGGTTCAAATCATAGATTTAAGCCGGTTTTACAAAAATGAAAAATTCTTTTATCGAAGACGCACATCAGTACAATTTGAAATAATTTTTATTTGTATACTTTTTCTTATTTCCCTGAAATTAATTGTACAACTTGATTTTAAATGGTTATACTTATTTATTTACTTAAGAATTATAATTTTTTTAGTTTGCTTTGTTATAACGGTACTTTACAAGCGCGACTACGTGAGAGCATTGAGAACGAAGTGTTAAACGCGGAAAATCATGATTTTGGAAAGGAAGTAACGGATGCGGTAAGCGTAAACAAAACAAAATGAAACACAAACATTGGTCGAAACAACACAAATTAGGGGCCGTTCTCATATTACGTAACGTTTCAAGGAGGAGGGGACAGTTTCATAATTTGTTAGGATTTTTTGCGGTTAGGGAGGGGTGAACAGAAAATTTTCAAACACAATTCTAGTTTCATTTACTTCAAATAGATGCATTTAGACCTAACAATAAAAAATTTAAATCCTAGCTTAAAGTTCTGTATGCAGTTCCTCTTGCGTATTCGATGCATGCATCAACATCTACTTCTACGACACCTTCATCTGCTTCTATTGGTTCAGTTATCACGGGCACTTCTTCCTGGGTTTCTTGTGGTGTTTCAGTCGTTTCGTTAGGATTTCCCCATCTTGAATTATCTGCTCTTCGGTCACAGTCTCATTCTTTTTTTCATCTTTATCCTTGACCTCTTTAACCTTGGGCTTCCACAATTTAATTTTGTGCACCAAGTATTTCACCTCACGATCAAGACCCGACATTTTATCTGTAATGGCTTTTACAGTGAGTCGAATTTCAGCGTTTTTCGGGAGTTTATTTTGTTCCGCCACCTCAGTGTCGCGCCATTCTTTAGTCTCCTTAATGTAATTCTCAAGTGTTTGGATCTCAACATCGGTGAAGACATCCTTTTCCGGGTTAGCTTTTGTTAAATTCGCGGCCGTTTTATAGAATTTTTCAGCTTCCTCGGTCATTTTCTTTAGTGCTTTAAGGGCTTCTGGCCGCTCTGTGTGTTCCCAATGGCGGCTGAATATTGGACTCGTAAGTTTTTTTAACTCTTCCAATTTCGTCTGTACCGCCTGGGCTAAATGCGGCGTCGCTTCATTTAGTTTGACATCAGTTAACTCCTTCTCAAGGCGTTGAAATGTTTATTCAATCTGTTGAATCTCTCTTTGCCGTTTCTGTTCAAGTACCGCTTTAACTTGTTTAACCTGCTTCAAGCACCGCTTTAACTTGTTTAACCTGCTCTTTAACACTTTGGATTTCTGTTTGCAATTTTTCTACTTTGGCTTGTAGAATATTAGAAATTTCTAACAATTTCTCGTCTATTCCCTTTTGACCAACATTTTCCTGGATTGAATGTTCAATCTTTTCCACGCGTTGCTTCATTTGGTGTTTCATATCTTTCTCCAACTGTCACTCGTTTTTTTGTTTTTTGTTAACCGTATTTAGCCGTATAATTTTTTAGTTTTTTTAATCACATAAAAGTGAATTTTTCAATTGACAAAACGGGCTATCAAAGATATGATCTATTATCTGAAAACCACTTATTGCGTGACTTCAGAAATGCCGAAATAACGATGCACTTGCCACCAAATTGGATAAATTTGGAGTAAAATCGATATTTTGGACTTGACGGCCGAAGTATACGAAAACAAATTGGAAGAGTTAAAAAAACTTACGAGTCCAATATTCAGCCGCCATTGGGAACACAGAGCGGCGAGAAGCCCTTAAAGCACTAAAGAAAATGATCGAGGAAGCTGAAAAATTCTATAAAACGGCCGCGAATTTAACAAAAGCTAACCCGGAAAAGGATGTCTTCACCGATGTTGAGATCCAAACACTTGAGAATTACATTAAGGAGACTAAAGAATGGCGCGACACTGAGGTGGCGGAACAAAATAAACTCCCGAAAAACGCTGAAATTCGACTAACTGTAAAAGCCATTACAGATAAAATGTCGGGTCTTGATCGTGAGGTGAAATACTTGGTGCACAAAATTAAATTGTGGAAGCCCAAGGTTAAAGAGGTCAAGGATAAAGATGAAAAAAAGAATGAGACTGTGACCGAAGAGCAGATAATTCAAGATGGGGAAATCCTAACGAAACGACTGAAACACCACAAGAAACCCAGGAAGAAGTGCCCGTGATAACTGAACCAATAGAAGCAGATGAAGGTGTCGTAGAAGTAGATGTTGATGCATCGAATACGCAAGAGGAACTGCATACAGAACTTTAAGCTAGGATTTAAATTTTTTATTGTTAGGTCTAAATGCATCTATTTGAAGTAAATGAAACTAGAATTGTGTTTGAAAATTTTCTGTTCACCCCTTCCTAACTCTCCTCGAGAGGCTTAAAATTGATGCTTTCATAACTGTCGCTGAAAGTCGCTTGTGCATTTATGAATGAGATTGTGCAGGCCACCACCAGACCATCATTATTTTGGCGCCAAAACGTAGTTCCAACGTGAACAAGGAGCGGATGTTACCGAGAATGGGAAGCAGCATACTTAGTTGTTTGTTATGTGACAGAATGTGACTGTCGCAAAATAATACAAGGAAGGGGAGAACAAGCGAACGTTGAAAGGTCAGGACAAATATCCAGAGGCAATGAGCTGAGGTTTTGAGTATCTGAATAGATTGGTCACATCTCACGTGATCGCTGAGAATCAAGACGGAAAAGCCAAGGAATGACAACTACCGAGCAAACGAAACTCAGAGAAGAGTATGCGTCGACCAAGGAGGGTCGAAGGGCAACAGTTTTTTTTATATTACATGCTGTTAATTATATTAGCGTCGGAATTGGAGCCCGAGCTGGGGCCAGAGCTTGAGCTGAAGCCGAGGTCACTAATAAAACTATAAATTTTAGAGTCGGAGTCGGAGCCAAACATTCTTTCTCAAACCCCACAGCACTGGTAAATACGCTAAATTAGGTAAGTGCATTTACCTTTTTCAAAAGGAGGCTAAACGGAATAAAAAACAGTAAATGTTTTATATTTAGATTAATAATTTTTATTGTTGTATGAATTAGGAAGGCGAGAAATTGATTTACACGAGAATTGGTCCGGAGCCGTCATTTTTATCACATTGTTCTGAATTTAATTTTTAATTTTTGTATAAATGTTAGACACTTTATTAGTAATTTTATTAACCAATACTAATGGTTCAGAATTATTTTTGAATTTAGTTTCCCTAATTCGTGGCCGTTTTTTATTATTTATATCAGTTTTTTCGGACTAACTTATTTATCAACTTAACCTGTATTTGGTAGTCAGAAAATGCAGTGTACAAAATCACAAAGTAGATGGCAAAGTGTTGCATAACAATTAAATACTTTCAGTTAAAAATTAGGGGTGATTTGTGAAATGAACTCTGCGTTGTGAAAACAATTTTTCAGGTAAATTTATTTACTTTCCTTCAAAAACGATCAACTTACAAACTTATTATTGTTCTTTGTTTACTTGCAATTTTCCAATTTTTGTATGAAAAAAGGAAATACAGTTTTCTTAACAAAACGGTTGTGTAATTATATAGATATATAGTTAAATATTTACATTCTACTTATTACTGTATTCGATTATCGCCTAATTTTTCGAAGAATTCTGTTACATAAAACACGATTCGTTGACCTAACTAACTATAGGAATCTTGACCCCCTGGCTGTTTTCGGTAATGTAAGTTCAAATTACATTTACCTACTAAATTTAAATAATGCGCACATTTTTTTTTGTGCACGGTAAATGTTGATATATAATGTAATGTAAGCAAATAGAGACAGAGCTTTCGCAATGAAAAAACTTTTTATTTTTTACTTACAGGTTTGCATGAATTTTGAAAATGTATAAATAACAAAAAAAAATTTTCGTTATGTTGTAAATTCATACAAAACTGTAAGTTAAAAGTATTTTTTTTTGTGAATGCTCTAAGAGTTTCCCTATTTGCAATCGTAAATATTCAAATTGATTTCCAAAAATTAGTTTTGAGCATGCACATTGAAATTATTGTAGTTTTACTTTGGTATTTTTACAACAACAATGCCATACAATTTCGTTCCGGAATGAATAATTTCATTTCACCTAGAAGTAGGAATAAAAGAATTCTACGTAGTTGTAGTGTTGTAGTGTTCTTGACGTAGTTGTAGTGTTTATCATCAGAGTAAATATATTAAATATATTTAATTTTATGAGTTGGTATTAAATAACAATTCTCAATTTTTTGATAAATGACAATTTTAATGAATTATTATACTTTATTCAATAATTTGTTACTACTATTTTATATTTGTAAAAATTTTAAATAATAACTTGTGTTTTTAGAGTTTCGTTCCAACTGTTAAAAGTAAAAAAAATACGTGTTCTCGTCTCTTACTTTGAGCAAAATTTCATTCCTATTCGAATAAGAATAACATTTACCAAAGTAAGACGCTATTTATGTTGACAATCGTTTGGTTTCCAAATCAGAAATATTCTAGTTTTTGTCACGAGTCCATTATATCGGGTAGGAAATTGTCCCCTTAGTAACACAAAAACGTATCTAGATTTTGATTAATTTGTAAAAACAGATAAAAGCCTCGTGCAATATACATCGTAGAGAATATAATTAGTACCTTTCACAGCTATTCCGTTTAAAGGTTGTAATACTTTTGAGATCTTACGTTTTTCTGTTATTGAGGAGACGAAATAACACCCCAAAAATTATTTAAAACTTCAATTTTCTTTAAAATTAAGATTTATTTTAAAAATATTCTAAAAAATTGGCATTAAGTTTTAAAATTAGAATGGAAATGTTACAAGTGTAGTCAAAAGTGAGCTCACAAGTGTAGTCACAAGTATAGTCAAAAGTGTAGTCAAAACGTGTAGTCAAAAGTAAAGTGTAAGTGTAGTCAAAAGTATAGTCACAAGTGTAGTCTAAAGTGTAGTCACAAGTGCAATCAAAAGTGTTGTTAAAAATGTAGTCAAAAGTGTAGTCAAAAGTGTAGTCACAAGTAGTCGTGTTTTCCATGAGAACTGCACTAGAACTCGATAAATTTTAAATTCCTTTTATTCTATGTAAACACAGAAAAAAATTAAATTGATAAAGTGCTAATGTGTAGTGCATTTCACATAAATACACATTTTAAGTTGTTATAGCAATAAATAATTACAATTGTAGGTTATTTTTTAGTTACACTTGATAACCCATGAATTTATCGAGTGTAGTTGCGTGTAATGACGTCAGCAAGAAATAAGAAAATATTGATGAAATAACTGATGGGGGAAATTTTTAAACTTAAAATATGTATTTATGTCAAATACACTAAACATTCGCGCTTTATGAATTTATTTTTATTCGGTTTACAAAGAATAAAAGGAATTTAAAGTTTATCAAGTTCTAGTGCAGTTCTCATGGAAAACACGGCTAGTGTAGTGAAAAATGTAGTCAAAAGTGTAATCAAAAGCGTTGTCACAAGTGTAGTCAAAAGTGTGGTCACAAGTATAGTCAAAAGTGTAGCCATAGCTGTAGTCGGAAGTGTAGTCAAAAGTGTAGTTAAAAGTATAGTCAGTATAGTCACAAGCGTAGTAAATTTACACATAAATTTTAATTAATTGATTTTTTTCCGCTTTCTATAGACAAATATTAATTGTAAGGACATTCGCAATATTTTTTGCACTTATAATAGATCTACTACCAAAGTAGAAATATCACTCCCCCTCCCCATACTTTACCCCAAGAGTTGTACCAATATATGAGGCGTTGAGAAGCAAAGTGGTCTAACCCCAAAATTTAACTTTTAGAGAATATTGATTTGAAAATTTTGAAAAATTTAATTATGAACTGGTCAACGTAGTAAATAAAATATTCTTATTAGGATCTTATGAATAACGGTAGTATATGCACCAACAATAATTTTTCAAAAATTCTTTTAATATGAGTAAACTTCAATAACAATATTATAATGGGAATTTTGTGAGTTAAACCACTTTGAATCTCAACGGCTCATATCTACTCTTCAAACAATGAGAACCCTCTTTATGCTATGTTAGTAGTTTGGTTTCGTCACTCATAAGTTAGCTACGACCAAATTACAAAAACACAATTCTCGTTTAATACATTAAGTATTTAGTCGTAGCTACCGGATGAGTAGACCAACTTTTCAGTACAAAACCAAACTACCAACATAGGAGCTCAAGGAGGGTTCTCATTGTTTGACGAGTAAATACATTGGTATTTGGGGTAAAATACGGTATCTCTTGGGGTAAAATACGGGCAGGGGAATGTTATTTCTACTTTGGTAGTAGATGTAGTGTTCTGATTTACCAAATCGAAAATATTGCAAATGCCATTAGAATTAATATATTTGTCTATAAAAAGCCGAAGAAAAAGTCAATAGATTAACAGAAAATTTTTACTTCTTAAATAAATTTTAATTAAAATTATAAACTACAAACTACCAGTTTACAATGCTTGAGAGCACTATAGCGAGAGAACACCTCATCTAATCGGAGAAATTCTAATATTCATTTGTGCGTAAAGAAACTAAGGTAGACAATTTAATTTAAAATTAAAATACGGTGTACTCTCATTTCATGATGCTAATACATAATTAATAAATTTATTCTAACAAATCCATACAGTGTACCACCATTTTTTTTAATCTTCCATCTCTGGGGTTATCTGCTTCTGCTTCTGAATTTTGTATTTATTTTTTAGAAAGGCGAAGGTTTCCTTTAATATTTCCTTCAAATTAACCCTAGCTGACGATAAAACTAATTGTCTTCGCATCTAAAAACAGTAGGTAAGAGTTAAGTCTCTAGTGAAAATAAAGATCTTATCTATTGTTATTTCTCAAAAATCGTTGTAGATACTCTCCCACACATTAAGCAAATCTCTATCCCTGAAAGAATTGATTACGCGACAGTAGCAAATGGACAAATAAACGATGAAGAGCTTCGATAGTTATTAGCCAAGCACAAGTTTGGAATGCAAACAATTACCACTCTTGTTTAACACAACAAAAAGTATTTGTTGCGATGTTTCGTCAGTTACACTAAGACCGTTCGATCCACTCAGTATTCACAATTTATCACATCCTGGTATTAAGGCCTCTATCAAACGATTAACTAATAATGTTATTTGGTCTTCCATCAAAAAAGATTCAAAAGTCATGGCCCAAAGTTGTATTGCATGTCAAAAATCAAAAGTTTCAAGATACACAAAATGTCCTCTCGGCAGTCTGTGGCAGAAGGCTTTTCAGAAATACAGGTCCACTGCCGGTTTCTGAAACTCAGCGATACTGCGTGACATTGGTCGACAGGTACGCATGATAGACTGAGACGGTCCAGTTCCGGATGTTACCACTGTCACCGTTGCCTTTGCTGTATACAATACCTGGATATCCTGCTTTGGAGTGCCGAAATATATTGTTTCAGATCAAGGGATGCAATTCGAATCCCAACTGTTCACCGAGCTGTCTTTCCTATTAGGTTTCCAGAAGCAAAGGGCAGCAATGGCATCGTATTATGAAAGCAGCTATCATGTGCCATGAATGGGAACGATTGAATTAACATACTATGTACCTACGATTACGCTAAAGGACTGCGTACTTCTTTCAGCGACGAGTTACAAGTCACGTCAGACAAATTAGTTTTCGGATGCCCCTTACGAGTACCGGGCCAATTTTTAGTAGAAAAATCAAATGCCCTAACACCGCAAATCGAGTTCGTTCAAAATTTAAGAAAACATTTCGACGATGTGGAAAACATTTTTGTTAGGAAAGATTTGACTTCGTGTTCGCACGTTTTTCTCAGAACCGATGCACTACGAAAATCAGATTACATACAAGCCCCTTGTATACAGGTAAAATTTATTTATTAGCCATTCGGAAAAATCTTTTGTCATCGAAATAAATTCAAAACAGATAAAAATTTAATTTCATAGACTTAAACCCTAATACTCGCGAGAGTCAATATGAAGAAACATTTCGACAAAAAATTATTTCTGAACCACCAAAAAGTGCGGACAAAATTTCAAATTCCGTTTCGAAGCCCATAATACAAACAAAAAGTTACCTTTGACTTATCCACAAAATTCAGTGCTGCTTCAAATCAAACACGGTTAACAAAATCAGGTTGTGAGAGTAAAACTCTTCTGCGTTTTAGAAATTAGTGGAGAGGGTATTGTGGGGATTTCACCATTTTTGTACAACATTTATTTTTTTTAATTTGGCACCCTAACTTTTGAATTCAATTTTTTTTTTAAAACACCTTTATTGATATGGCTACTACAACCTTAAACATTATTATTTCTTTAGTAAGGTTGACATTAGTACTTATGAGATAAGCATAAACTTGTGTGGGTCTGCTGGACCAGTATCCAGTTCCCTTAAGATATAATATTCATACGGTTAGCTCATGTGGTTTGATTCGTTTGAGCCGCCTTACTTCGTTTGTACTGTCCAGTAGTTGTACGGCCTCAACGTTGGTGTGGTTAAGAAGTCTCTTCTCATGTTTAATGGCACATTCGCAGATGACGTCTTCTATCAATTGTATTTTTAGATCATTGTGTATTTCCCTGTTAGTCACAAATCGGTAAGCGTTGGTGATCATTCGAAATGAGAAATTTATTTTGGCTACGTTGTATAATGTCTCTATTGGATTTATGAGTAAAACCCCAAAGCTGCGCACCGTACATCCATATTGGTTTGAAGATAGTCTGGTAGACTAGTCTTTTGCAATACAGGTTCATTTTGGAATGGTGCCCAATTAACCAGTACATTTGACGTTGTTTTAATCGTATCTGTTCAGCTTTTTGTCTCACATGATGTTTCCAGTTGAGCCTTGAATCTAAACGCAGACCAAGGTATTTTGCCGATTCAGCCTGCGGCACTTGCACCCATTGAGGTATATGTGAAGATTGTTATTTTTGTGTCGGAGCGTAAATGTCACATGGGTTGATTTGAGCTCATTAAGTACTATTTTCTAGTCAATTGTCCATTTAGTAACGTTGTTCATTGCTCGTTGAAGATTTTCCACTGCCCTTGGTTGTGATTCGTCTACTGACATAATTCCAGTGTCGTCAGCGAACGTGCCGATGAATGTTTTATTCGTTGTAGGTATGTCCGCAGTGTAGATGAGGTAGAGGAGGGATCCCAATACGCTTCTCTGCGGAACTCGCGCTAGCGTTGGATAAAAGTCAGAACATGTTTCTTCATGAATGACTCTGAATTGGCGATCAGAGAGGTATGATTCAAGCAGCTGGCAATAGTTTTGTGGTAGCATTTTGCTCATCTTGAAAGTCAATCCCTCGTGCCAAACCCTATCAAAGGCCTGAGATACATCCAGAAATACGGCGGGGCAATATTTATTTTCTTCTAACGCTTGCTCTATTACCGTAGTTATTCGATGGACTTGATCTATTGTGGAGTGGTTATTCCTGAATCCAAATTGAAAATCAGAAACGTTTACCATTGGCTTTAGACGTTTTAGTAGTAGTTTTTCAAACAGCTTTGATAAGGTCGGAAGCAGTGAAATTGGTCTGTATGATGTTACTTCTTCATCTGGTTTACCTGGTTTCTTCAACATAATTATTTGGGCCGTTTTGAAGCATTTGGGTACATACTTCAATCTCATACAGGCATTAAATAAGTATGTGATCATGATGATTGCTTTGCGTGGAAGTTCCTTGAATAGACCCGGTGATATTTCATCAATTCCTGGTGCCTTTTTTTTGGCTAAAACTTTTGTCGATTTCTTCAGCAATTTCCATTGGCGTGACCCTTTTAAAATCCTGATTTGGTTGATAGACAGGTGTTACGTCAATGTTGGATTGAATGTCATGGGGTTGAAACACTGTTGCTAGGTGTTGAGCAAAGAGTTCCGCTTT
Organism: Tipula vernalis; assembly: GCA_958295665.1. NCBI lineage: Eukaryota > Metazoa > Arthropoda > Insecta > Diptera > Tipulidae > Tipula > Tipula vernalis. Next base: position 146,205,996 of record OY282560.1, on the reverse strand, counting down.
TTCTTTGTCATGTCGAACCCAATTGCCTTGAGCATTTCTTATAGGCGGTACTCGAACTACAGGTCGTTTAAATTTTCTGGTTGCTTTTCATAACGAGTAGTCCTTATCCATTTCTGGACCTATCCCGCTTAAGTAGTTGTCGAAGCAATCCTGTTTGAAGCTTTTGATTAGCCTATTGACTTTGTTACTTATTCGATTGAAGGTGGTTTTGTCAGCGGGATTTCTGGTGAGATGCCATATTCTCCTTGTCTTTCTCCTTTCCTTGATTTTGTCCTTTTCCTTTGTCCTTTAATTCTGGAGTAGCTGGACTGGCGGCCATACGAGTGTATTCAATGAAATTGTTTGTTTGTTGTTCCAATTCTTCATTACTTTTAATACTAACTTTTAATTCAACTAGCTCTTCCAGTTTTTCTCTAAGGGGATCCCAATCCGTGAATCTATTAGTAAGGTTTTGCTTTTTATTTTGCTTGATGACTATAGCGCTTACTGACAACAGTACAGGAATGTGATCAGATGTTAAGTCGTTAATTCCTTCGACTCTAGTGTAACTGGATGAAATACCTTTTATGATGAAGAAATCAAGCAGATCTTATATTTTTCCTGCATCCGTTGGCCAATACATTGGCCCCAAAGCATTTCCTTTCCCAGGAGAAATTAGCCTGGAACCCCAAGTTGTATGTTTTATATTTTAGTCCCCTCCAATAATAAATCTTGGACCGAGCTTATTAAAGACGTAATTAAATTGTAACTTCGTTGGTGTATGACGTGGAGGACAGTATGCTGCCGCGCCATTATATTGGATTGAGATAACAGTTGCTTGCATGTAGCTTTATCGAATATCCTCTTGTTGATTATGTTTGATATTATTTTTAATTAGTACAGCTGAACCACCTCTGGCTTTTTCACTAGGATGGGTTGTCCAGTAGGAATTAAATCCCTTTATTCTGAAAAAGCTTTTGTTGGAGAAGTGCGTTTCTGAAATAAGTGCAATATCTATGTTGTTTGTATGGAGAAATATGTCCAGTTCTTGGGCTCGTTGGTTGAGCCCATTAGCGTTCCAAGTTACAATGCGTAGGAATGAGATAATCATTTGTGTGTATGCTGACTTTTTTTTCTAGGCGGATAGAAATTAATTTCTAGTTTTGCCACTCTTTCTGTTAAGTGACCAAGTGTCTGTTGAATTTGACTAAGCTTTTTAATAATTTCAAAGTTATTAGACTCGCTATTAACTTCTATGTGTTTGTTGTTTTGGTTTGATTCATCAGCAGATAATTTGGTGATTTGCGCATAGGATAATCCAACTGTGGATGGTGTGATTGTTGTTTGTGGTTTAGCAGCTTTGGTTTGTAATCGCTGTACTACTCTTGTTCTATTATTCTGTTGACTTTTAATTTTGTTCTGATATACACAGCATCCTTTATAATTTGCAGTATGTCCTTGTTGTTGACAAAGAGCGGTTGTTTTTTTCATTTTGTCGTGTGATGATCTCCAGCGCATTTAACGCATTTGGTTTGACGATAGCAAAAACTCTTGGTATGTCCAAGTTGTTCACAATTCGTACATTGTGGAATGTCCCTTGTCTTGTTAGGTGGCTCAATTTTAACTATACATTACGCAAGTTTCTTGATGTTGTATACTTCTTTATTGTTGTCTTTTTGTTTTAAGTCGATGTAAAACAATGGAAACTGTTTCCTGTCTTTTACAGCATTAGTTGTGACCATTTTGTATATGTTAGTAATACCTGCGACTTCATGTCCCATTTTTTCTAAGTCTGCTTTAATTGCATCATGACTAATGGAAGATGGTAAGCCTCTGATAACTACTCTATAAGCCTTTTCGCTCTTCAGCTGATAGGTGTGAATGAATTCAAATGTATAAAAAAAAAAAAACAACATTTATTTGTTTTAATTTGGCACCCTAACTTTTGAATTCAAATGTATAAAAAATAAATATATTGTTCGATGTGTCCCAGAAAGCGGGATGGGCGTAGAGTATGGAATATCAAGAGTACCGAAGCTGAATAAAAAATTTAATCAGATTTAGCACCAACAAATCCAAATTTTTTGTTTTTTCGAGCAGTTACAACAACAACATTTTTTAACTAATCGTTTCTGCCCTAAATTTCCTATTCGTCCGTTGTTTTATTTCTAAAATTGGATAAACATAACTACAGTTTTACGGTTGTATAACCCCATTCATAACCGTTTTTTGTATGAAAATTTTTCTTCAGTTTCGTTTCTCTTGATATTACATTCTCTTTGCTATAAGACACTATCACCATAAATATTTCCTGTGGTGTACCTAAACTCACATAAACCACTTTATCAATTGCAGCATGTTTATGCGCTGACTGCGGGCAGCATAAACAAGAAATTGCCCGAGTAGGCGGAAAGGACTCCTAAAAACCTTCACTTTGTAAGAAGGATCTTTTATATTATTCTTACAAACAAATCATTATTGTATAATTTTTGTTTAATTACATACTAGGAAGAGTCGGTTGTTTATGGGTGGAATAATTTCTTACTCCAGATCATTTTAGTTCGGGAATTTATTTGTTTAAGTTTTGTGTATTAGCTAGGTGTTGCTAGGTTACATTGTTACTAGTTAATAAACAAACCAACTTCCCAACCCTGGAAAACGTATAATTTACCTCCCCTAAGTTTATTAATTCACTATGTAAATTATTTACTACCAATAAACAACAAAATATTTCTTTAATGAAAAATCATGTATTTTTGGAGAATAAGGTGACACAATTGTTGGTATTTATAAATTATACGGAATGTTTTTCATGTCTTAAAATAAATTAGTATATTTTTGTTATTTCCAAAAATAAATTCCAAATATCTTAATTTAGAAATTTTTATCTAAAAATAAACGATCAAAAAAAAATTTTAAATGTTAAATATTATTTATTGTGTTCACATAAAAAAAAAAATCCCACACGTAAAAATTTACTTGAGGTAAGAAAGAAAATTTATATTTCCTTTCAAGAAAAATGATGCGAAGCACGTTAAAGAAATATTAAATGCTAAATAATGATATTTTACAAATAATAAATTTTAAAATTAACATTAAAAATATTTTATTAGAACATTAAATATGACATATTTTTCTATAAAATAAATAAATATGAGAAAGAAATTTTTCGAGTATAATTTTAACCGCGACACTTTATGGGAAACTGAGAAGTAGATAAAAGAAGTAAGAATATTCTGGTTGCGTGTGAAATTTTTACCACTAAATTTTATGGGAAATTAATTAATGTGAAAATCAAATTTTTATTACGTTTTAACTTTTAACAGTATAACAATATTAAAGCATTGCTGTGTTTAAAAGTTGTATATATTTTCTAGAACGTGTTGCGGTGACATTTGGTATACGTTGACAAGGAATATACTCATAAATTAATTCCGATTAATTAACGATAAAGACACTACAAAAAAAATGTATTCCTTATTTATAAACAAAATAAATCTAATTAAGTTTTTATGATTCTAAGTAATCAAAATATGTATGTATATTAATAATAATAATAAAACATTTATCATAATGATAAATTGCATTAATAATTATTTGTGTTAAGACATATGTGTTCATAGATGAATGTAAGAGATATTTCTTCATTATTTTTTAAAAAAAAAATTGGCGCCACACATTATATGGGTGATGTTTTATTTACTTAAAAAAGCAATAACAATTTAATTCAAAAATACATTTATTAAATAATTTATTATTTTTTAATCATAAACAATGAAACTTATTTTTTATGTGTATTATTCAGTCAGGTGCCATACTTGTTGGCTTTTATAAGCGAGAGGTCACGTGCCACAAAAATTAATTTATCGAGAGTATTTTGCACAATAAATTGTTATTTGTTAAAAAAAGAATACAAAAACAAAAAAAAAAAACAAAAAACATGGGCAGACAGCCGCTGAACAAACTTATAATAAATATTAAATATTTAAAATTTACTTAAGTTTTTGTTAATTTACCTGGCGCCTTCATTCCACAAAATTAATTAACAAACCATTATATTCACAAATTTCGAAAATCCGTAAATTTAAAAAAAATTAATTTTTATCGATTTTGGCGTGAGATACATATTGGAATTTTTATTAAAAATTTCAATCAAAAAACCTAAAACAATTTTAATTGTTATTGGTTGTTTTTTGAAAATAATAAAAATTTCTTTATATTTTAATTTGATTAATTTTTAAAATGCTATTAATTAGAACCTATCACAAGACTTTAATTGTTTATTGTATAAGCAAGCAGTTATAATTTCATGTGATTTTCTTTCTTTCATATAGTTTATTAAAGACGTCAGAAATATTGATTTGATGTAAATTAAAATTCATTCATAATTTTATTAAAATTAATTGAGAACCAATTTAGATAATAATATTTAAGATCTCGTAGATATCGCGCTTTTACTAGTTTGTGTACAAGTACATTCGTATAATGGATGGCATTTCTAATTGATGACTATACAAGCCAAAGTTCATTTAGACATAGACTAACAGCGTATTCGAGTAGATGTTTAATCATTTATGTTGATATCTGGGATTTCCCTCCAAAACATCTTTTTAATGTTTTTTACACATTTTGATGTTAATATGAATTATGAGATGACTTTTTCATTTCAACGTAAAATAATCTTTATATAAAGAATCATGTAGGGTTTGTATTTTATATGATATTCATTAAAAAAATCCAAAAAATCGGTATTTTTGATTTAAACCCGATTAATTTAAAGTTAAACTCAAAACCAATTAAACTGCAAAACAAAAATTAATTAATAATTAATGTATTTAAAAAAAAATATATCACTTAACAGCATCCGGTTTAGTACTATAAACGATTTCCACCTAATGAAATCATTCATCGATTGATGCTGTGTGCCTCAGAAGACTTTTCAAACTAAACTTTTCAAATTTTGAAGCTTTCGCTATTTCCTCATAGATGCTTAGTGAAAAAGCAGTTTATTAGGTTACTTTTCGACGACTTTTCAATTTGTATGACATATGTATGTACAATTTTTAAAATGCGTAGTAAGTAAATGTAATTGAATATCAAAAACAAATTAAATAAAAATAAATTACTAACATAAACGAAAAAAAAAAATTAATTTGGATGGTTCTGACGGGCATCAGTTTCATTTCTATGAGCCTGAAAATGCAACCCTGTTCTATTCTTGCTTCCATGAAATGTGGTTTTTGGCAAATTCCAATCAGTTTGCTTTGCGTGATGCATTCAAAGGAGGTTTCTTTTAGAGTTTTTTCAATTTAAGATGCGTAGCATTGTTAATCACACGTCGAACCGTTGGTAAGCTTGCTTTGACTCCGGTTTTTGCCCGTTTATCCGTGGGCGTTGTAGCCTCCGCAATGCGTCCTTCTCTGTTTTTACCATAATTTTTAATATTATTGATAAAGGATCCAATAACGGTTTTCCCTCTACCAAATTTTTCAGCTATTTGTCGATTTGAGAATCCTCCTTCCTTCAAAACTCCGATCTTAGCTGCCGGATCTATAATGAACTTTCATAGAAAAAAATCCATGAGATGGGAATGTTTGTTTGCGATATAATTGACTATTCCGTAGGACGCTTTCGTCATATAAGGAACCACGGGGGTATGCACAACAAATATTAATAAATTTACCAGAATTGTAGCATACTGCCATTAAATTAATAATGTAATCAATTTTTATGTGGCATGTGTGCAAGCTTCACAAATATATCAAGAATTTTGTGAATAATGGTTCTCATAGTTTATCAATATATCAACTGAAACTTATACTAGTGAGCCTATAGCTCGCTCTACTGAAAATTTGAAACAATTAAACGTTTTATGATGAGCGAATGTATAGCACATTTTATTAAGCGAATGAGTAGACAGTCTTAAGTATTTGCGGATATAAGCATTATCATTAACAAATATATGCTTGCAAATTTCAGTTTTGTTATAGTTTCGTGTTATCTACAAATAAATAATAATGTTACCGTTTTATCATAATATTATTACCGTAACATAACCTCACAAATTATATATATAAAGGCTGTTCAAATTTGAGGTATCTTTTTAAATATTCCGCCATTTATATTTTTGGTACTAGAGTACCATATGTTATTTTACAGATGACAAGTACAAACATTTCGGTTAGCTAAAATGAATCGCTACACGAGTGAACAACGTGTTTTCATTATTAAAGCTTATTTTAAATATGGTGACAGTTATTCAGAACCTGGAAGAAAATTTCGTTCAAAATACGGTAGAGAAAATGGTCTGACAAATCATGATATTAAACTTATCATTGATAAATGTGAAGAAACTGGTACAGTTCAAGATCAAAGAAGCAGAATTTATTGTCGTAATGGTCGTTCAAGTGAAAATATTGCAGTTGTGAGAACAAGTGTTGCTGAAGAGCCAAGGACATCAATTCGTCGTCGTTCACAGCAATTAAGCCTCAAGCCAACAATTTTTGTGGAGTCAATTGGAAGATATTGATGCGCAGAATAGATGGTTCCAACAGGATGGTGCAACATGCCACACAGCAATGAATCAATCGATCTTTTGAAAGAGAAGTTTAATAATCGAATAATTTCTCGAAGAACAGACGTAAATTGGCCACCAAGATCATGCAATTTATCGCCATTGAACTTCTTATGGGGTGTAACTATTTGAGACTAGATTTAGTTTGACCTAAATCAAATCGTTACAAAAATTACCTTAAGGGGGAATGCTACCACGACTTAATCCCGGTGCTCAAGTCGGGTAGAGGAATTTGGTCGTGGGAGATGGTAGCTCCCCTTAAGATCTAGTTAAAGTCGTTTTTGAGAAAAAGGTGGTTGATAACAACCAAAGAAAAGGGAAAAGTAGGCCAATGAAATAAAAAATAACAACGAATCAGCCACATGTTTAAAAAAAATGTGGCCTATCACTTCGAAATTATTTTTGTTTGGGGGAAGGAAAACAAGGATGATTTACAGATTCATCTGTAAATCCAATAAAAATAAAAAAACAAAGTTGGCCATCGGCCCCTAACCAATTATTAGTAAGAATGTACTCGTAAGTTGTTGGGTGTTGTGGACAGAGGAAGAATAGTGCAAAGCACTTGCCGTCTCCCGTCCCATACGGGACGGTCCACAGACACCCAACAACTGGTGCCCTTTAGTTAGTAGTCATAAAAAAAAGTTTATAAATAAATTTATATATACTTACCACAAAAGAAATAACTCCAAACTCTCGGTTTCAAAGGAAAAATTTAATTTCAAACTTGAATTTATATTTCTACTTCTGTTTTTTCCTTATTTTTTTTCACGTGGAAGAGGAGAACTTCAATACCACAATCAAAAAACAGCAAGAATCTTAATGAACACCAATAAAATATTGGCGAGGTTTTTATACAATTTTTCTGCTGATTGACCAAAAAAGAAAAATTATTTTCCACATTGATCCATCAACAGAAAAACGCATTCCTCCCCTCCAATACTTTATTGGTTACTAGCGATTATGCAAAAAAAAAAATTGCAAACATCCGGCACGTTTTCGTTCAATGTGTAAACACATGAACTGCCCAAATTACCCACAAAACAACCACAACAAAAAAAATTAAATTCAATTTAGTTTCAAATAGCTACAGGAGAATAAACGCTAAAGAAACCAAAAAAAAAAAAAATTAAAAGTATTGTACACCCGCTTGACAAAAATCGCGTGTGCAACAACAAAAAGAGAAAAATTTATTTACGTTTATTTACTGTAACTTGAGCACACACAAATTCATAATTTAAACGTAAGTGAAAATATGATTCATATGGGCACGCGCCACTAGAATAAATAGAATTTTACGTTAATTTGTTGTACAATCCAATTTGATACAACTCAACTAACGTAATTAGAATTATAACTGCATCCGGGAATTGCCATTCTAATTTTGGGTTGTTTTTAGAAGAAAATTTCTTCAAAAGGTGGGATGCAATGTTTTTAGTTTATTTTGTTCCGGGAATTAGGTGTATTTTGTAACAGGGATGACAAGCGCCCGTTACAGGGGTTTCTAGAATAGTAAAGTTTATACAGATAATCCTCAATCTGTTCAACACCTCAAAGACTACATCATCGAGCAAATATCACTAATTGAACTATCATTACGCGCAAAGTTATTTAAAATTTTGGTAAAAGATTGACAGCCTGCCGAGCTAGCAGAGGAAGTCACTTCCTATATAAGGTACAACTTTTCACTGATTTCCATAGGAATCCATAGTAAAAATGGTGTTTTTTAGCTTCAAGTTTTTCAAAGAAAAAAGCAAAAATATTATAAAATGTTTATATAAAAGTTTTCTACATATCTTTAAGAGCAATATACAAGAAGGCTATATTGGTATTAAGTAAATATTAATTGCAGAAATATTAAAATTAAATTATTTCTAATATATATTTCTTCGAACTTTCATTTTGAAAAATACATCAAAGTTGGCTCTGACAAATTAAAATAATACTTGCTAAATTTATCTTTAGTTTTACTAGTGTACGTAAGATGTCTAAAATTGTTACAGAAAAATACGAAAAAAATTATTTAATCGCAAAATTATGACACGTTCCTATATTTTGTGAATTTGTTTTGCTTTTCCTACAATTTTTGATCTTGAAATTTCCCCAGGTGGTAATTTTTGGTACGATTTTTCCAAATTTTAACGGCCATCACTGCCATCTATGTAATGTATATTGACTTAATGACCAAACGAATCGTAGTAAGCTTTTATTTCAATTTGACCAGAATGCTGTTGTTATGAATTTTTTTTTAATATTTTGGTTTAAATAAATCAATTATTACAAGAAAAGGAAAACGATTTACTTAAACGATATTTATGTATGTTGAAATTCGAACACTTATGAAATTATTTCAGAAATCATAATTAAGAATTTGTAACGTTTTCACTTAAAAATTTGTCTTAGGAAAAAAAGTGATTTCTCATATGTTTTGTGTGTTTTACCATGAAAAGTTTCGTTTTTTCCTCGTTTCTAATTCCCTTATTAAAGCTTAGATTTTTTGATTATGGCTCTATAAAATACAGGGTGCTCTGCTTATAGCCAACTAAACTTTTCAATGTCTCCTTTAAACAAATGACGTCTAATAAAAAATAAACCGAGTCGTATAAGAAGAAGTTCAATGGCGTTAAATCGCATGATCTTGGTGGCCAATTCACGTCTGTTCTTCGAGAAATTATTCGATTATTAAACTTCTCTTTCAAAAGATCGATTGATTGCATTGCTGTGTGGCATGTTGCACCATCCTGTTGAAACCACATATTCTGTGCATCAATATCTTCCAATTGACTCCACAAAAATTGTTGGTTTGAGGCTTAACTGCTGTGAACGACGACGAATTAATGTCCTTGGCTCTTCAGTAACACTTGTTCTAACAGCTGTCATATTTTTACTTGAACGGCCACTACGATAATAAATTCTGCTTCTATGATCTTGAACTGTACCAGTTTCTTCAAAATTATCAATGATAAGTTTAATAGCACGGTTTGTGGAAATTTTCTTCCAACTTCTGAACCATATTTAAAATAATAAGTTTTAATAATGAAAGCACGTTGTTCACTCGTGTAGCGATCCATTTTAACTAACCGAAATATTTCTACTTGTCATCTGCCAAATAACATGTGGTACAAGACTAATTAACAATGTTTTTTTACCATAGCTTTCATAAGCTACAACTATTCACTACTGGTCGTAATCAAGTGACGCATTTTAATTGGGCGTTTTTTTACTAGATTACGAATAAGGAACAAAACAGAGGTAACGGTTTTATTGTTTTTTATTGTTGTTATTTGTTTTACAGTTATTTCAAAAAGCAACAATGTACTCTCAAATGCATGTAAAAAGTAATATTCTAATTGCAGAAATGTAGAAGTTATTGACATTTGAAATCAATATAATAGGTGTCGTAATTAAGTGAAGCGGAGTGTATAATCATTAGGTTGCTACATTTTTTTTTAAATTTTCGACAGTCTTCTGTGGTGATTTCCTCCTCCAACTTTCCATTACTTACTACGTATTTTAAACTGTATGTCATACAAATTGAAAAGTCGTCGAAAAGTAATCTCGTAAAGTGCCTTTTCACCAAGCATCTATGAGGAAATAGCGAAAGCTTCAAAATTTGAAAAGTTTAGTTTGAGAAGTCTTCTGAGGCACACAGCATCAGAACCAAAAATTGTTCTGAAGATGATAAGCTGATTGAACTGTTTTTTTTTTGTAGATTCAAATTCAAATATTGTAAAATGGATTTCTCCAATTTTTTCCAAGTTTGGAAATTCTGCAATAGTTACCCAAAATTCTATCTAAACAATTACTGAACCAAATTGGAATTAAACATCGGTGAAAAATTGGAATTATACTCTGAAATTCTAATACTGGGGTTCAGCCGTTTATTTTGCGATCAGATTTTGAGGTTCCGTCGGTTTATTGTGCGGTTTACTGTTTCTTAAGCAAAATTAAATTTCACATTTTTCACAAATTTCATACTAGCGTAAATAGGTTAGGTTAGGTTTATGTGGCGGTCCACAAGGACCAGGCATAGACACAAAAATGGTGCGTAGCCATACCTCTAATAATTGTTTCCTCAACTCATTGGAACCATTTTGAGCTGTTAACAAAGCGCTGGATACTCCTGACGTCCATCCTACAGAGGTCCGTCAGGTCTTTGAAGAGGGGTGCCCCTAGAAACTTTAGACTGTTTCGTGCCAGACGAGGGCAAGTGCAAAGAAGATGAAGTACTGTCTCTTCCTCCTCTTCGTCCTCGCAACTACGAAAGTAGTCATGTGAGAAGACACCAAGTCTACTCAACTACTATGAATTTCAGCCGTATGGCAGTACAAGCTGCCAACTGTATCCCCAAGATATCTAGAGGAGTAAAAAATCGCAAAATCTCTAGTGGCTGAGTGGATGTCCTCAGTGCACCACTGATCCACAGAGAGATTGTTCTTTGAACTTTTGTCAACAGCTTTTCGTTGACAGTTTACTAGCGTAAATACTTAAATCGGAAAAATTATGAAGTTAGAAGTTTAGAAACTAATTTTCTTTTACTAGTTTAATAGTAATTTTTAATGAATATTTTCCGACCTTAATTCCACTTTCCTGTGAATTAAAGTCGGAAACTTCATATAAATTTTGCAACATTAATTCCATTTTTTTTGCCGTCTTATTTCGCGAAACCATGAAATTGTAAGTTACTGCTAAACTAAACAAAACTGAACAAAAAGTTCAAGATTCGCTGACCAGCAGTAATCTGTATTTTTTATATATCGAGAGATTACTTTTAAAATTAAAATTAATATTGTAAGGAATTTTATTTATTTAATTAGTATAATACAATAAAACTTTACAATGTCAATTTCCCAATGGATTTAGTGTCCTTTGAAGGGTAATTGACATTGTATTTACAATTCATAAAACATATATAAAATCATCATTACAAAATTTAAAAATTTAAGAAATATAATTATTTATAAGTTTCCATAATAAATTTTTAGCTGTTTCTTAAATTGAAGAAAACTCATTGGATCTATCAGCGATTCTGACAACTTATTGTAATTTGTAGGGCCGGAAAACCTTATCGATTTACGTCCAAATTCGCTACCGATGGATCCGCATGATATGTTATTGGCAAATCTGGTGTCATAATTATGTGCGCCGAAGAAACATTTAACATCTTGTACATGTGTGTGTAGTGAGACTTGATATTCATACAACGCACCTACTGGTAAAACACTCTTGGACTCGGTTTCATATAAAACTAATGATGAGAAACGTTAAGGGAGATTTAAGATAGGTTTTAAACTTTTATTTTGCATGATTTGACAAGATTTCAATCTGCTACGACTTGCAGTTTCGCTTGTAATTCCATTAACAATTCTGGTGTGAATAAATGTAAAATACATCAATCTCAATACATTGCTCGTCACACAATAGGACACGATAGGACTTTTATTTGGGGAATGAAAGATCATTTTCGTTTTATGTAATTTCAATGAGATCACATTAGATTTAAAGTATTCCAGTAGAATGTACATATCATGCTTCATACTATTAGGTATTGTAGTCGGGTCCTTTGTTTCATAAAATATTTCAGTATCATCTGCAAAATTTCGAACTTGTCTCGTTAAAAACAGTAACGGACCTAGCACACTGCCTTGAGGCACTTCACAATTCACATTTAAGACATCACTGGTGGATCCGTTGATCATTAGTTAAGAAGATCCTAAACTATGAGTTTAGTATTTTTTCAATGATTTTGTCAAATACAGACAAAGTTGAAATAGGTCTGTAGTTATAAGCAAGATCCTTATCACCATATTTAAATCATCAATCTTTGTTAATTTCGCTATAATTTCCGAGAAGAAGGTGACATTATGCTTCAAAACTAAACTACGAATATTATCTGGCCCACCACTTTTACCACTATCCAGAAGGCAAACAAAATTACAAATTTCCGCATGGTTAATGGGGGTTAGAAATATTGAATCTGGATTACGGCACAATGTTCGAAATTTATGAATATCGCTATCATATCCAATTGATTCGCCCAGTGATTTACCTATATATCGTCGTCTTAGGATTATTCTTGTCTATGTCCAATTTTTGGTCAAATTGAGTTATATATGGAGCTAGGGCAAAACGATCACGATGAATTCAAATTTCTTATCGAAATTTGGCTATCTGCAACCATTTCGCAGATTTTTTTTTAAACATTATCTACTATTCGCACGTGACCAAGAATAGTGACACAACACAAAATTTCAAATTTTTCAGGAGAGCAAAAGAAAAAACGCTAATTTCGATTTTACTACACTACTCTCTATGGGCGTCAAAAAAGGAAGATCGGAAAATTAAGCCGTCTCTCGCTTTGTACAATAAATATGAAAACGTCACTATGTCTGGTTATGAAATCGATCATTGCGCATCTTTTCATCGAATTATCTCAAAAACTCAATTTTTTGAGTTGTGTCACTTTTCTATGTCATGTGCGATATGTCCTATAATTTTTCCGTTTGTTATACTTTGTTTTGTCCATATCCTTGAAATCCGGTTTGTTTGTCTATCTCCATAGAAAACCTGTGTAAAAATTGTGGTCTGATTCTTTTTGGTATGATTTTGTCTATATCCGTGCTATATTAATCTATATTCGTCTCGCGTGAATATAGCGGAAAGTAACGATAGTGAATTATTTCCTAAAACATTCCTAAATATTAAAAACGTTTTAGTGTATTAGTAAAGCAATCAATTAATGGTATTCAATAATGGTTTATTGAAACATACAAATTAAAAATTGAATATAAATCAGAGATAAGAATACACTGTTAAATTATAAATACTATTAACTGCAAAACAATGTCTGGAAATAAAACTATGAACAAAATGTAAACCATGGTTCATTCTTGACTTTGCAATTAGTAGAGACATTCTCTTGGAGCTAAAAGGGTTACATATGACGAAAATCATCGCAAGCCTAAATTGAACATCGAACGTTCAATATTTAAATTTACTAAACCATCTTCGGTAGTTCGTCCAGAAATAAAACTAAGAACAAAATATAGACCAAGGTTCATTCTTGACTGATGCAATTATTGGGGAGATTCTCTTAGAGCTAAGAGTGTTATAGATCTGACAATAATCACCCATAGTTTAAATTGAACGGCTAACGTTCAATATTTAAATTTACTAAACTATCTTCGGTAGTTTGTCCGGAAATGAAACTACTAATAAAATGTAGGTCATGGTCCATTCTTGACTTATGTATGTATTTTGCTCTTTGTTTCATTACCGGACAAGGTACTGAAAATGATTTAGTAAATTTAAATATTGAACGTTAGCCGTTCAATTTAAACTTGGGGTGATTTTCGTCATATCTAACCATCATTGCTCCAAGAGAATGTCCCCAATATTTGCATAAGCCAAGAATGGGCCATGGTCTATATTTTATTAGTATATAGTTTCATTTCCGGACAAGTTACCGAAGAATATGGTTTAGTAAATTTAAATATTGAATGATAGCCGTTCAATTTAAACTTGGGGTGATTTTTGTCGTCTCTAACCCTCATAGCTCCAAGAGAATGTCCCCAATATTTGCTTAAGGTAAGAATGGATCATGATCTACATTTTGTTCTTAGTTTAATTTCCGGACAAACTACCGAGGATGGTTTAGTAAATGTATATCTAACCATCTTAGCTCAAGAGAATGTCTGTAATATTTGCATAAATTAAGAATGGACCAATGGTCGTTCAATTTAATCTTGGGCTGATTTCCGTCATGACCATTTTAGCTCCAATAAAATGTCTACAGTATTTACATAAGTCAACTATGGACCACGCTCTACGTTTAGTAATTAGTCTTATTTCCGGACAATGTACTGAAGATGGTTTAGTAATATAATTATTGAACAATTAACCTTTGATTACAAACCTGTAGTGATCTTTTACATTCAAAATTGAATGGTATATTTTCAATTTGAATTTGATTGGCTTTTGTGAAATACATAACATACTTTACTAATACATATTTACAATTTTAGATTTAGCAAAAATTTCACGTTTTAAAAAAGGCTACTTTTTAGTTAGTAGGGATAAATTGATTGATAATATTGCTTGAACCCACACGTAAATAAAGCGGTAAGTTTATTTTAAAATTAAAATTTAATTTAAAAAGTAATTAAGAATTGCAATGAACGTTCCTCATCTAATGGTATACAGCCAACTCAAGTTAAACAACGCAAAACTAAGAACACAATACACAAGACTTGCACATAGCCAATTCAGATCAAACAGCGGGCAACCAGCAGCACGATTAATGTGGGAGAAGGAGCCAAGCCAAAAAAAGGGGGAATAACTAACTCTTAAATTTCGATATATTATTTCAATCTAATGAATTTTATTTAATTTACTTTTTTATTTTATTTAATGGATTTTATTACATTTTAATAAATGAAGTTTAAAATATTGTTTTATATTATATTGTTTCTCCTTTAACATTAGTTGATGGTCAAAATACTAAATTATTTTTCTTTTCGAATTACGTCGATATAGATAAATTATTGTTGATATAGACAAGCCGTTCAAAAAAATGCGTACCAAAATTGGCCATAGACCAAAAGTGATAACTTTAAATCATAAATAATTAAAATACTAATTGAGTTTGAAGTGCGAAACTTTGCGATTAAGCTCTGGAGTAACATTATCTACATGGAAACTCAAAATAAATAGAGAAATCACTCAGAAGCGCCTTTAATTCTTTGGTTGAACTTCAAATGCCGTTTTCTCCTATCCGTAGGAGTAGAGAGCACTATGTAAATTATGAATAAATAAATTACGTGGGTCTAACTTATGCTTCTTTAAAGCATTATTGCGTTTTCCTATGAGTTTCCACAAGTTGTATGTCATCCAAGGACATGAGTTAGTCTTCAAATTAGCAATAACACTCTTAATCATAGTGAATCTGTCGGTTAACTGATTATACTTATCAATAATTAGTTTAAAAGTCCCGTCTCTATCAGTAATTTCAAAATTTGTAGCCTCGAGAAAATCAACAAAATACGAGTCCACTTTTTCAAAGTCAATAACCTTTTTTCCAATTTATATCTGTAAAATTTGTCCTTGAAGTAAAGAGAAGAAAAGATAAAATTGTGATCACTAATATCAGAGAAAATAGTGGAATTTTTAACGTTTCTAATATTATTGAAGCTACAAACAACATGATCTAGGATATTGGAGCAACTGACCTAGTAGCAAACGTATTAGTAACAATCATTCCCAAACTCATCAAACTATTTATGTAGTCAGAAACATTAACTTTTGCTTACAGGTATATTTAAATCCCCAAAAATAATTGTGTCCGTTTTGCTTATATATAAACCATCCAAAAAACTTAAGAATATGTCAACATCTGAATTAGGTGGTCTTTAGATAGCCAATAATTTGGTTGATGCTTAATCAGTAAGCTGGATATATATAAAATGAAAAAAGAACTGGTTATCATCACATCTTACGACATTAAATTTTACATTATGTGAAATCTCCTATAATTATTTATTAGCGGGACGGGAGTCCGGGACTACATTTTACGATCCTTTTGGTAAATACATTTTTTTAAAACCAATGCGACGAGTCATCGCAGCCGAAGTGGTCAAATATCTAGAGAAAGAAAAATTTCTGAATTATTCCGTGCCTGAAAGTATGTTGACTGATAATATAGCGCAATTCATCTGTAACGAAAATTTTTTTTTTGTTGTCACGGTATCGAACTATCCTTATAGCATAAGGGACCATGATTCCGTTAGCAGAACACGAATTTAGAGGTCCAGTGCGGTATCACTGGCGGGCAAAGCTCAGGGTGGGGCGTGGGGTTTCCGGACATAAATTCGTGATATAATTGACCGCATAGAAAACGTCTATGGACCGATTAATCACAATTTTATCTATAGTATCTTAATAGGAATACAGCTTATACTTGTTGCGGCTAAAATTTATTGTCAAGTTAAACCGGATTGAAATCCAGTTGAAAAATTGTATTGCTTAATCTGCACGAGTAAACAATCAAATCACATATACAAATTGAGAGCCTTTTCGTTCTGTTTTCATTCATTTTGTTTGTTGTTCTTCGATTCGATTAACCTAGATTGAACACTTGGTTCGACTCTCAGCTTGTAAGAAAAGGAAATTATCAAATATGAAATGAGCAAATTTTCGAAAATGACCGAACAACCGAAATATGATCACAAACGGTTCCACCAAATTTTTTTTTTTTTTTTAAATGATGCCAATGGCTTTATTCTTGAATCTTTCTACATAAGAAACTCACAAGAAGTAATCAAATCTTAAGCTAAAAATTATTACATATTTTAAGTCTTAACCAATGTTAATACTTATTGTTAGTGCTCACAATTTAATTAATTTAGATTACACTTATATGTATATATGTATATATCTAATTAAATTTACAGGTTCCCAGGTTCATCAGTTCGAGTGAATCTGTTCTTCTCAAACGTCTAAATCGCGGCTGTTAGAGTTCTCTGTTTGAAGCGCTGGTGGATCCCCATAAATGAATACCATATGTCCATATGGGTTTGATTATCGCTTTGTACAGTAAAACTTTATTGGCTAATGCCAACTGAGATTTTCTTCCCATCAGCCAATACATTTTGGAGAACGTAATTTTTATTTGGTTGCGCTTTGTTTCAATATGATTTTTCCACGTTAACCTTCTATCCAGATGTAAACCTAAGTATTTTACCTTCGTTTGTTGAGGAATATTTTTATCGTTTAATTTCACTGGGGGGCGGGTGCGTTTGTTTAGCGTGAATGTGATATGAGTTGATTTGTTTTCGTTCACTTTTATTCGCCATGCCTTCAGCCAGTCCGCGACCTTGTTTAAATGATTCGATTCAGGATTAGTGTGAGACACCAGGATGGCCGTGTCATCGGCAAATGTTGATAATTAATACTTTGTTGGTTACAGGTATATCAGCTGTGTACAACAAATATAATATTGGTCCTAGAACGCTGCCTTGCAGGACACCTGCATTAATATCACTTAAGCAAGTAGTTGCGCTGTTTTGTTTGACCATATGTATTGCCTTTGAAGAAGATAGTTTCCCAAAACTGAGTGAAATTTCTTCGGTAGAAGCTCTTTAATTTTGTAAATTAGTCCATCGTGCCAAACTTTATCAAAAGCTTGAGCGATATCCAAAAAGGCAGCAGCACAATATTTCTTTTCCTCGAAGGTGATTTTGATTGCATTTACAATTCTGTGTACTTGCTCTATAGTACCATGTTGGTTTCGGAACCGAAATTGATGGTCTGGAATAACGCGCCGTTCTTCTAATATTGGTTTCAATTTCGTTAGTAACATTTTTTCAAATAGCTTTGAGATTGTGGGCAGCATGCTTATTGGACGATATGATGAGATTTGCGTTTCATTTTTCCCTGGCTTATGAATCATTGTGATCAAAGATATCTTCCATTTTTGAGGAATATAACTGGTTCGCATGATCGCGTTAAATATAAATGTTATTAGTTTTATGCATTTATCTGGCAATTCCCTTATCATTTTTCCAGTAATGAGATCATGTCCTGTTGCCTTTTTTGGGCTTATGCAAGTTTTAATTGTATTCTTAACTTTTTCCAGTTATACTTTATAGGTTTGTAGAATAAACCATCATCCGTTGGCTGGGGTAGCACGAAATAATTATCTTCTTCGTGCGGGACGAATACTGTTGCTAGATGAGCAGCAAAAGCATTGGCTTTTTCTTCATCACTTCTCGCCCAATTTCCACTTGGTAGTCTAATCGGTGGATTCGAATTTGTTGGCCTTTTTAAATTTTTTGTTGCCTTCCACAAAGAATAATCTGTCCTCTCGGTTGCCGAGAGATCAATTAAGTAGTTGTTTACGCGCTGGTTTTCTTCTTCGCTCAAAGCAAATCTTAGGGCCTGAATAGCTCGATTTAATTTCCATATCAATAACGGTGATTTTGTTTGCTGCCATTGACGGCGAATTTTTCGCTTTTTCTGGATTAGTTCCTGTATATTATGTGACAGTTTATTAACTTTTTCCGAACTACTTATGCCGGGTGTAGTCCTTTTAGCAGATAATGTCATGACATCTTTAGATTTTCTGCTGCCGCATCAATATCAGCTGGTGTGATCAGAGGAATATTAAGTAGACACGTTTGTTCGACTAGCCTCCTATATTGATCCCAATTAGTTTTCTTGTTTGTAAGACGGTTCGGTATTTCGTTCCTTAGGACATCAGTACTCAATGTTACTATTACCGGTGAGTGATCAGAAGATAGATCATAGCAATCGGTGGCCTTAGCGTATGTACGTGGAATGCCCTTAGTTACACAAAAGTCAATTAGATCAGGAATTTTCTTTTTATCTGTGGGCCAGTAAGTTGGGTTACCGGCAGATAAATAATCCAGGGACTGTTCCTCTATAGCATCATAAAGTTGTTTGCCTTTCGGCGATGTTAATCTGGAACCCCAATGAGTATGTTTAGCGTTGTAATCACCGCCCGCAAGAAATTTATTACCCAGCTGGCTGAAATAATCCAAGAACTGGTGTTTTTTTATAGCATATTTTGGAGGGCAGGACACTGCCGATATGACGCATTTTCCAGACCACTCCTGCAGACAGATGCTCGTTGATTGTATATGTTATTTCTCATATTTCGTAAGCTCGTAGTGTTTGTCCAACAAATTGTGACAAAAATTGCTGTCTTTTTTCTCATACAAAACAACGTTGGTAAATTTGTCAAAAAAATTATTGAAAATTGGTCGAAAAATAATTTTTAATTAGTTATAAATTTTGGCCACAAATTCTTGACAAAATATTTGGATTCTACAACTTTCCCCCATTTTTCAGGCAGTTTTTCGGATTCCCTCTCTAAAAAAATATTGGTCTTTGGAGGTGATCCAATCATTAAGCCAATTTTCGATCTCTGCCCGAGAACTGAACCGCTGTTCAGAAAGAGACGACTGCATCGACCGGAATAAGTAGTAATCTGAAGGAGCTATGTCTGATGAATACGGCGGGTGGGGTAGAACTTCCCAGTCCTGTCCTTGTAAATAATTTTTCACAACGTTTGCAACATGTGGTTTTGCATTGTCATGCTGAAAAACTAATTTGTTGTGTCTATTCACCCATTCTGGTCGTTTTTCCTCTATAGCTCGCTTCAAACGTATTAGTTGTCGTCGGTCCACATCGCCATTGATAGTTTCACCTGATTCCAGCAGTTCATAATATACCACACCTTTCTGATTCCACCAGATACAGAGCATAACCTTATTGCAATGGATATCTCGCTTTGGTTGCGATGGTCCAGCTTCACCACGCTTCACTCAAGATTTTTTTCATCTCCAGTAACTATCCGATGCAGAAAACCTTTTCCTTGTTGTCTTTGAATCAGTATTTCACAAATGGCTTTTCGACGTTCGAGGTCTCTTTCTTTTAATTCATGTGGAACCCAGTTGTTAGCTTTTTGAACCATTCCGATTGTTTGTAAACGTTTTGCAGTTAGCAGGAGTTAGCTCCTTATATGTCTGAGCAAACCATTCATGGGCTGTTGTTTCAGATACGGTATCATCACCATAAAATGCACACATTTTTTTATCTGACTGCGTTGCCTTCTTCCCTTTTTGAAGTAGAATTTTAAAATGTATCTAATTTCTTCTTCAATTTTACTCATTTTTAACTTTTCACTGAAACAAATATCAAAATTTTACTAGTATGTCCGAATAGTGTGTATATTCATTATCATCTACTTGTAGCCTTTATTTCCAATTTTTTGTGTTGGCATGTATTGATATAAATGTATAGATATTCCTATATAAGAACTATAATCCAATATTGATGATCAGATTGCCCTCTGTATATATGAATTGTTCGTGTTCTGTAAATTTTGATTCTCGATTAGATCGATGTTAATAAATTTAATCAACTGGCGGGTTGACGGTCTTTGTACCTCTTGTATTTCACTAATTATTCAGTTTTTGCCTTTCAATATTATCGTGGAATTCCAAAATGTAATTAAGAAGAAGTTGTTTTGGCCCGCAATCCGATGACAGTGCTTCATTTTTTGCATTATCTACTAAGATTTTGTCCTTAGTGATAAAGGGATAGTCGATTCTGTTTTCGATGTAACGTCGCATATACTTTTGGTTCCGTCACTAAGGGTTTAACACAGTCATCTTCGAACTATTTATCTCTGAGTGTTTTTAGATGATTCTCTTGTAATTTGAGGTTGTGAATACTTTCGATTGATTTTTATAAGATGGTGGAGGTACTCCTTTATTATCGTGTCGTTGATTCTTAGTGATACAATCATTACTGCTATTCTGATCTTTCATCTTCTAGCTTCGGAATTTTTAATATGAGCAATTCTGGTCTAATATGAAATTCTGGTTTTCAAAATCTCAGTCTTACAAAATCTAGGTTTTTTATTTATTTATTTTCATTTTAAAATTAAATTCCCCATTTTCCAGAATTTATAAAAACCGAGATTTTGTAGCCAACCCTTAAATATTACGAGATAACGCTGTACAAAAATCTCTTTGCATTCAATATTATTTGCTAAATGATAATCATTTCTGTACAATGAAATTTTTAGCAAATTTGCAGTAGAATTCAAAGGAAATATACACTTGGACTTTAATGTGTTTTAAATTTTTTTCTTATTCATTCGCTTGTTTCGTGATACAGAATTCTTTAAATGTCATTGATTGTTTAGAAGTCGATAACATACTGTGAATCATACACGTGGATTACTGGAAAAAAATTGCGTCTGAACATGAATAAACTTATTGTTTTGATTAAGCTTTATTGGAAGAAATTAAAAAGAGCAAAAAAATTGTTTTTGATACTTTTACTAACAACTATACTACTAAGCAGCAATAGGTTGTAGCATGGAAAGAAGTATTGGTAAAACTTTTTTTATAGAATTATAAAACGAATTAAATTTTAATTAATTAATATAGGCAAAGCAAGATAACGCTAATAAAACAGGTATGAGGTGGGAGTACAACGTCTGCAAGTCTGATGAAATATATAATTTCATACTGTATATTTTGAGATTCTGAAGTGGTAAAAGGTCAAAATTTATCGAAAAGCAATGGTGAATTTAATCATAATACAGAAGCGTATGAACATCGTCTAACGCAATGTTTTCTCATAAATGATGTCCAAGAAGAAAAAAAGTACCGCTTTTCTTTACCGCTGTGGATGGTGAATCCTATACAAAATTTTGAAAAGCTTAGTTACACCAAGGGCTCCCAGCGCACTTAGTTTCACCGAAATTGTCAACAGAATGATGCAACATGTCAAAACTAAAGTTAATAAAAGAGCAGAGCGGTTTAAATTCTCTAAGGCGAAACAAGAACAAGGGGAATCGATATCCGAATTTATTGTGAAGTTCTGCATTTCGCAAGTGTTCGTCATGTTCAACTCAGCCGCATGATTTTCTTCATTTTTGTAGATTGTTTTTTTATTACCAAATAATCACGTTTTTGACAAGTATCTTTTGAAGGTTGTTTAAAACGTAAGTTAAATTTGGTCGAAAATATAAGATAATACAAATGTTGCTTTACTGATACAATTTGCTCTTCATTAGACTGTTCGACATAAAGTTTATAAATTTTTGCAATAGAAAGGTTTGAATCCAAGAATCAGCGTCTGGTGTTATGAGCTCATGGTTATCTCTTATATGTTTTATTATATGATAATCATGTATTTTGTTACCTGGAATATGCTGCCCCCAGTGGTCCTTCAGATCTTCCTTTGAACAACAATTATATAGTCGCAGTTTGCTTGTTTGATATGTATCTTTAAAATATTTTTAGCAAACATGAACATCTTGGCCGTTAAGTCTAATAAAATATTCAAATAACTGAGATCTTGGTCCTTTGGTGTTATTTCTGAGTCGTTGTCTTTTGATTGTACAAACTCTAATCAACCCCCTTAAAACAATATTTTGCTTATGATGATCAATAACAACACAATAACAAGTTTTATTATTAAGCCGTAAACAATCACAAGGTTTATTATTTTCTACAATTTCGTTAAATACATACATCTTACAATAAATCTATTTTTATTATTTTAAAAAGTCACAGTTTTTACTACAGTTATTAAAGAAAAATTATTTAAAGTTTTTGAAGTTTAAGAGAAATATGTCTGTTTATCGAATGATTTTTTTCGGCTTTTTATATACACAAATATATTAATGAAAATGGCATTCATAAGATTTTCGATTGGTTAATCAGAAATAAAATCAAGAGGAGAGGCCAATTATTCATAATATATCTACAATCTACCCAAAATAAGTAGAAATATCAATCCCTACGTAATTTATCCCAAGAGTTATACAAAGTGTAATAACCCTGAACAAAAAGTGAGAACTTTCCTTGACACACACAAATGAGGGTTTTCCTTGACTTTTTTGATTTAATGAATATAATTCGCTAAATCAGTACGTTCGCACTTGACACTATCTGTGGTAAGTAGGACTTGTATTTTGGTAGTTTGGTTGTAGCTACCTGATGAGTAAGACCAATTTTTTCAGTACGAAACCAAACTACCAACACAATGAAACCAATCGAAAATCTTGTGAATGTCATTCTCACTAATATACTATATTTGTGTCTATAAAAAGCCGAAAAAAATCATTTAATGGTTTTGATAACACAATAGTATTCACAAACACTTTAATGTAATATTTTTATGTTTTAACCAAAGATTAGATATTTCAAATAATTATTTGCATTTTATATCAAATTTATTTAAGAAAAATTCTTTTAAATAAACCGTATACGTCAACAAACGAAAATATTGAATTTTATAAAACGAGCCCACTCGAAAATTATTTTAACTTTTTGTTGAGCAAAGTAATCCCAGTAAATTTTTGACCAACATAACAAAAAATAAATTTTACCATAAATTTACTAAGGTCTTTTGTGCATATTACATGTCAAGTATAATACTTTTTATACCCGACGCCCCACCTCAAAATTTTTAGTTACTACAAATGTGAAGCTTAGACCCTTGAATACGCTGACTGTGTTAGTGTTGACTTTGAACATTCGGTTGCTATGAAATATTTTATTTTGGTTCATTTTACACGTGAATCATAGGAAGAACTAAGATACTGTGAATTTGTAACATCAATAAGAAGTAGATTCTTCGGTAAATTTACAACAATCGTATCAAATAAGTGATTAGGTTAATAAAATATTACGCTTTACACGTAAAATATTTTAAAATATTGCAGTCGCGTTTGGAACACATTGCCAGGCAGGCTTTATAGATAACTTCATTACAATATACAAATAAAGAATTTTAATTTTTGAAGCTCAAAGCTTGACGTCCGGTATTACAAGTACTTAAAAAATGCGTTTACTTGAGTCATAAAAAGTAATCGGGATAAGGATAATTGAGATATTTTATTAAAATGAAGTCAAAAATATACCGATTTTTTATGTCAAAAAGCCATCAGTGAACATCCTAGATATTACAATAATTGACTACTCTATTTTTGAGCAGAGATGGGCAAAACGCTAAAAATTCAGGCTTTTCAACAATTTTTTCAAAAACAGGGCAAACATTCAAAAGTCAGGTCAAATATTACCGAAAAGTTTCAAAAACTGTGTGTGTTGTACTACAAACCAGAGGAAACAAAATATTCTTATTGCTTCATGAGCAAGTTTTTGAGATATTTCAGTAAATTTTGGAACTGTTCTAACCGTTGAACCTGTTCCGAACGTAAAGAAACTAAAATGGTGTATTTCTCAATTTTTTCGCAGTCAAAAGCCCTGTCAAAATATGTCGAAAATACAGGTTTTGAAACACTGTCAAGAACTCGCGTATACGAGTGTAAACGTGTCTAGACTGTGTCATAAGCAGAGACGGGTAAAACGCTTTTAGCAAATTTTGTCAAAAATAGGGTTTAGGGTTCGAATCCCTATTGGGGCGGGATGCAAAAGGGATTTTTCATCATCTGATTACGATCGGTGATGAAGATGAACTCATCTATGACCCCCTGTTGAGAGTGCGGAGTCCATGGGCCAATCCACCTTTCATGTCAGCACTATAGGTTGGCATGAAGCAATGCAATGTGCAGGTGGTTTAAA
The DNA here is from genome assembly GCA_958295665.1 of Tipula vernalis. Classification (NCBI taxonomy): domain Eukaryota; kingdom Metazoa; phylum Arthropoda; class Insecta; order Diptera; family Tipulidae; genus Tipula; species Tipula vernalis. Next base: position 146,181,321 of record OY282560.1, on the reverse strand, counting down.
CGAAAACGGGTCTATATCCGTGCGTCCTTGATTTGGCTACTAAAAGGCGTAAGGTGGGACGTAAAAAGCGAACTGCGAAAGAGTTGGGAGTGCCTCGAGCCCCAGAACAGATTGCAGGGATAGAAACAAACCTTAAATTATAGTCAAAACCTAACAATAAAAGTCAAAAATTGTCAAAAAGTGTCAAAAACTGTCGAAAAGTGTCAAAAACTGTTCTTGTCGTATAGTTGTATTGCAAAAATGAGGAAACAAACAAAATTGTTGAAACTGTTCATTTCTGTTTCTATAAAATTATCGGAATAGGGCCGAAAGGCAAAATTTCGAAAGGCCGAAAGGGCCGAAAGACCGAATATCGAAAAGCCGAATATCGAAAAGCCGAATATCGAAAGGCCGAATGTGTCGAAAGGCCAATTGTGTGGAAAGGCAGATTGTATCGAAAAGGCGTTGGTGCCGAAATTGATTTTAATTTTTCATCTTTTTATGAATGAAAGTTTTCAAAATTTGTATTTTTATGAAAACCAAAATTTATATTTTTATTAAAATTTTTGTATAAAAATTTTTAATAGTAAATTGTCTTAAATATTAAAATCTTCTTACTTTTTTTTGTCATATAATTAAGAATTTTATTTATAATAAATAAAGAAAAATAAATAAATATTTTTTTCCGACAAAATTTGATCACATTAATATGCTACACAGGATTTATTAGCACGTTATTCAATTTATTTAAATCATTTTACATTGAGAAATAAATTAAATGGTTTTAAATATTGATTTCAATCAATTAAGTGAAGGAAAATTTAATGAAAATTCGGCCTTTTGACCCATTCGTCCTCTAGACATTCGCTCTTTCGACCCATTCGGCATTTCGGCGTTCGGTCTTTCGACGCATTCGGCCTTTAAAAATTCGTCTTTTCGATATTCGGCCTTTCGACACAATCGGCCTTTCGACACAATCGGTCTTTTGACATTCGGCCTTTCGACCAATTCGGCCTTTCGACACATTCGACCTTTCGAAATTCGGATTTTCTATATTCGACCTTTCGACCCTTTCGACCTCTCGACGTTCGACCTTTCGACACATTCGGCCCTATTCCATCAGTCCAAGTTTTTTTTTTTTTTTTTTTTTTTTAAAGGGTGGGTGTATGCAGCCCAGAGCACTGCGACCATTGAGGCCTATTGTGCATCCCTAGAGATTCATACGTGAACTGTAGATCTATATCCTTGATAAACGCCGCTACCTGATGTATGCAGGCGTTAGGCCACTGGATTATATACGCATTGAGGAACTTTAATCTTTATAGGATGACAGCATTGCCTGACCTTCCCATTTTATGTAGATGGCCGTTAAAAGGGCCGTGCCCAGTTAAAAACCAGGTAAGGGATCTTAGGGATTGGCGGTCCATCCGCGGTGCCTTTCCCAGACATATAATATTATAACTGAATAATTTCTTGGCTTGTCTCATCCCACGGACTCCCAGACTAATTTTCTATAGTTCTGCTCCCAGTCCCTTATACCATCTGCCAAATGGGTTTTGGAAAAAGCAATACTAGGACTGGGACCCAGGAAATCTCGGCTTGCTCCCATTTTTACACATCGGTCTACTGCCTCATTTCCTCTAATGGTGGAGTGGCCAGGAGACCACAAAAGGGTGACTTTATTTACTTTACCCAGTTCTAATAAATTACAGTAGCAGCTCCAGATCAATTTCGAATTGAACACTGATGCTCCTAAGGCTAGCAGAGCTGCCTGGCTGTCCGATATTAAAAAGATCTCGGTCTTCTTATACTTCTTTTTGAGACATTGAAGCACACATACCTCAATAGCAAAGGTCTCTGCCTGAAAAACTGTGGGGTGCATAGGTCCCAGTGGTATGCATAGGTCTAGGTCGGGCGCGACTATCCCTGCACCGGTACCCCCGTCTGTTTTCGACCCATCCGTATACCATACAGAAGCGCATGGCGGAGGAGGGAGGAGATAATATTCTCTACCAGTGCCCTATCCGGCAAACTAATAGTAAAATTCCTCCGACAGTCTATTATCCTTACCATCAAATTCGACAGTTGGATCAATTCCTCCGTAAAGTTTAATTTATGTAGAATACTGTTGTGTCCTGGCCTTACAGTTTTAATTTTTTCCATTATTTTTAGGCTCAGACCTCTTGAACCGGCTACTTTTTTAATGTAATAAATGTAATGTATTAATGTATGTATTATTTTAATGTAATGTAATAAAGAAAAATAAGAAATATTTTTTTCCGACAAAATTTGATCACATTAATATGCTACACAGGATTTATTAGCATGTATTTTCAATTTATTTAAATCATTTTACATTAAGAAATAAATTAAATGGTTTTAAATATTGATTTCAATTAATTAAGTGAAGGAAAATTTAATGAAAATTCGGCCTTTTGACCCATTCGTCCTGTAGACATTCGCCCTTTCGACCCATTTGGCCTTTCGAAATTCGTCCTTTCGATATTCGGCCTTTTGGCACAATCGGCCTTTTGACATTCGGCCTTTCGACCAATTCGGCATTTCGACACATTCGGCCTTTCGAAATTCGGCTTTTCTATATTCGACCTTTCGACCCTTTCGGCCTTTCGACATTCGGCGTTTCGACACATTCGGCCCTATTCTGTCAGTCCAAGTTACATTTCGTTTATTTCAATTGGAATAATCTTTATTTTTTTAAGACACAAATGTGGATACGCACTAACCTTATTTATGAGCTTTCCTTCAGAATCAATCTTAATTTGAGATTTGCTTTGAATTCAATAATTATTCCGATCTTAATAAAACGTAAATTATAATTTATGGTATATACAGCTTCGTTCACTTTAAATTTGTATAATGAAAATTTGGGATTAGGTTATATTTAGTATTAAGAGCGCTAACATCCAGTACTAGTAAATAATAGTGAAATGCGAATGGAACATGTTCGTTTTTGTGCGAATTTCTACGAAATGTCAAGGTTTATACGAATTTGATAAATATTCTTGTTTTAAAGAAAATTCTTTATATATTTTTAATTAAATTCCTAATAAAAGTGATTGTTCACAATATATAACACATACATACATATATACAACAGTTCAACAATTTTATCTCCAGCCTCGTAATATTTTAGCGAACGAAAAAATGATAGACGCGTAACAACATACCTTATTTTTTCATTATATCGCGTATTTACCTTCAGTAAGTGAAAATAATTCAGTGCTTTCTGCTGTGTAGGTACCCAAGAGTGACACTAATCGTACTAGATACTCATTTTCTGTACCAGCGTTAAACAGCGTTCTTGCATGTAAATGATTTCCCACCTTTTTTATAATTACACGTTTTTGTCGGAGAACCTTTTGTTTTTGTCTAGTCACTATTCCAAAATTAACTGACGTATGACGAGAGTAACGAAACTAAATTCATAAATGAGACATACTTATTTGAGACGCCAGTTTTATGATTTTTTCAAAGCCTACGGTTTTTGATTCCTAAATATGTGACACGTGTTTAAGATTCAAATTTCTTGAACTAGATATATGTATATTTATTTGCATAAAATAAATAACTTTTAATAGTTTTACTAGTTATTATGATTATAAATTGTGAAAATAGGAAGTGTTAAAAATTATCGACTTTTATCTATAAAACTCATTTGGCCAACAAATAAACCATATTTACCACGCATCTAGAAATAAAAGACGACACACTCAAAATTTAGAAGAAAAAAAAAAAAGTAACCACCGTCATTACTGCAAAAGTAAATAAAATGACTGAGGCACTTTATGCGAGGTAGGTAGGTGTCACCTGTAGAAAGAAATATTTAAAAAAAACGCCTTCCACATTTAAACACGAAATTAATAATTTGTCATATTTTTTCAAAATTTCTTTTTTTAATTTGATGAAAACTTATTTTGATTTTCATTTACATTGTCCTTCCATTCTGTGTATAGCAGCCACCAAGTACGAACGCGAATACGTATGCGTACTACAATACGAAAACAAACAAAAAATTTAATTATGGAATGGAATTTTAATAGAATTTTCTTTAAGAAATCTGCAACAATGTTGTTTTGTCGCATATACTATATGTATATGTAGCTTTAATATAACATTGAACTGATTTTGCTTTTCCTATTTTCCTGAATGTCAAAATTAAATTATTTTATTTAATTTCTCAAATTTTTTTTTCAGACAATAATCGGATTAAATTAATAAATTTTCTTTCAAATTTTCACCATACCAAAATATATACAAGGGTAGTTCAAAGTATTTAGCGTTTCTTTTGAAACAAAATGAATGGACTAAGCTCTTGTTTAGACGAATTTAATTTTATGAATGGTTAGTTTGTTGTTTTGGATTGAGGGTCATCAACTTTTTTTTCACAGTCGCAAGAATACATTGAAAGTTAATATTTTTATCCTATTTATATTGTTTAGTCAAAGGAGAATTTATCTAAATGTTAAAGCAAATTGTTTTCCTTTCTATAAATTTTGCTGTTAACTACAATAATAATAATTCTCTTATCAGACGAATTCACACTTCGACATGGTCGTCAATATAATAATAATAAACTAAAATAAATATTTTTTTTTTTAAGAAAAGGAAATAAGATGATTGTATGATGTAGTTAGTTAAAATGGGCAGCATAAAATTTTATAAAATCTTACCAAAAAAAAAAAAAAAAAAAGATTTAAATGATGAAAAAAGGGTTCAATATCGCGGGCGTCTAATCTAATAGTGTTAAAGATTATATTATTTTTTCAAATTATCAATTGATAAATAATTACCAAACCAAACCAAAAAAAAAATGATAAAAACTTTTATTTAAAAGAAAAACTTATCAATGAATAAACAAGTCGATTGTTTATCTATCGAATAAAGTCTATAGAATACAAATTTTCATCTTGAATTTTGTTATTAATTTGCAAGAAAAACAAACTCATTACACTTTTTTTTTTTCACCAAATTCTAGTCTGTAAGATGTCTTAGTTATAAAGATTTGCTTTTATTTATCATCTTTGTTATTGTTTTTTAATTAATAAATTGTTATGCTCCGCTGCGTCACTATATACACATAAACAAAAATATTTTGTACTGTTCTCGTATCTATTTAAGAACTAGCATAAGCGCCACTTGTTTGTTCTTATTAATCGTTTAGAAAAAAGTGTCAGGGGATTCAAACAATTTTAATTTATTAATAAAATGGGTGGGTTTGTATATTTGTTTAATGCAATTCAATTTGTTGGTTTTTTTTAAATTTTATAACGCTTAGGAATTTCATCCCTAATATGTCTTTGCGCGCAAATGCAACTACACACGACATTATCGAGAGAAAGGAAAGAAACAAGGAAGGAATATATGGGAAGAATTCGATTTTTAATATTTTTGCAGCCAGCGGGAAAGCCCCTTCGCCTAGTCCCATTCCGCAAATGCGTACACCGAAAGAAAAAAGAATTTAGTTAACAGTTTTGGCAAATTAAGTTTGTATCTGTGAACGGTTCGTTTTAATGCATGTATTGGCCTGGATAGGTCCGGCACAAGCGAATAAAGCTCCGCCGAACACTTGCCATGAAAATATCTATAGAACACACATAAGACTCCAACATTCCGACTGTCGGAAAGAGAATCTAAGGTAGTTATATTCCAGTCTAAGGTGAATTATAGGTTCTAAGGTGAATTGTATTCCAGTCTGGGTCTGGTATGTTTTATAAATTTGTAAATTTCCTCTGATACATTAAAATAACATTTGCACCTTCGTAAATAACCTTGTTGTATCCAATTCGCTGCCTTATTTAGTTGTTCAGCCCGAGATATCGGTGTGTGGCGCCATACACCGTGTAATGTATTTAGTTTTAGTACATACACATGAACGTAGTAAATAAATGTAACTTGTACTAAAAGGGAATGTAAAATAAAAAAAGATCACTTTGTGTCAAGACTCCATTATAAACGAGTGTGTTTTATTAAGGAGAATATTTATATAAATATATAAATAAATAAAGGTCCACGAGGACGTTGGCGACGAGGAGAAAAAGTGAAAAGAATAACATTATTCATACAAAAAAAAAAAAAAAAAAGTTAAGAAAAACAGAAGATAAAATGGATAACCTAAAATCAGGAAATTCATCCAGTATACAAGAATTTCATCCAGATGATGACGAATGGATCCTTTATCAAAAGCCTATGGAAAATTATTATGATGCGGCGGAAATAAAGGATGATAATAAAAAGCGGTTATGGTTGCTGAATGTTATAGGGGCAAAGCCTTATAAATTGCTGCGTGATTTAGGCATACCGGATAATCCGAATCAAAAATACATACTTGGACTTGTGTGAGATATTTAAAAAATTTTACACACAAACGGTATGTATTTACAAAGAGAGAAAAATTTTCCTAGATGCAAAGGATGATGATCATGAAACAGCAGTGGAACTTATGGCAAGACTAAAGAGGTTAACCAGTAATTGTGAATGGGGAGCTCGTTTAAAAGATTATTTAATCGATAAGTACGAGATCACATCACAAACGGGAAAAGTTTTCGACAGATTATGTGAAGAGGACCATAAAACAATCACAATAGAGAAAGTGCTACAAATAGCGGCGAAATATGAATATGTTCAATCGTTGGTCGTATCAGGTATAAATGTGGTGCAATATGGAAAACAAAAATATGACGGTAAAAAGACGCCTCATGGTTCGACATCAAATAGCTACGTGTCAACGAAACATAACCTACAAAATGTAAAGCCAAATCAAGGTAAATGCAAACATTGCCATTACAAAAATCTTGTGAGCAAGGACTGTAAATATGCAAAGGCGGCGTGTCATATTTGTTTTAAAATTGGACATCTGGCATCAATTTGTAGGTTTACAAAAAAAAAAAATCAACGTCATCGAAGCAGATATTAAGGAGGAATTGGAACCAGTAAAAATACAACAGATCCAGCACGACAACAACTCCGAAAAGTACATCTTTTCTATTAATGATAAATTGGACAATTCAGTTTTTATTGAAGTAGCAATAAGTGGTGAGCATTTTAAATTCTTATTAGATACTGGGGCAAGTCATTCTTTAATTTCTTTAAATAATTTGAATATTAATTACAATAAATATAGACTATACAATTCCAATGTTAAACTTTACACATATTCAGGACAAGAAATCAAAGTCGTAGGAAAATTTTATCCGAAGATAACATATGGTAGCAAGTCGTTAACCTTTCAGTTGTTAGTAGTGGATACAGACGGTGTATCAATTTTAGGGCGAGATTTTGTCTCTGGATTTAAAATAGTTTTTGGACAAGTAAATGGAATATTATCAAAGTCGGGTACAGATATAAATGGGCTTTTAAAAGAGTATCCAGTCCTATTCGATGGAATGTTAGGAAAATTTTCTCATAAACAAATCCATTTGGATATTTTAGACGGGGTAAAGCCAAAATTTTGCAAGCCAAGACCAATTCCATGTGCGTTTCGAGGACAGGTGGATGAAGAAATTGATAGACTTTTAGATATAGGAGTTATAACACCAGTCGAAACAAGTGATTGGGGTACGCCACTACTTAGTTCCTATACTGAAGTCAGATGGTAAAATTCGGTTATGTGCTAATTATAATATAACCATAAACAAGGCTTTAGTGGACAATAAGTATCCCTTGCCTAGGATAGAAGTTGTCTTTAATGCGTTACAAGGAATTGGAAATTGGAATCCGAAATTGGATTTAGAATCCGGATGAAGAATCACGAAGATTGGTTGCTTGGAGTACGCTTAGATGGGTATTTGTGGTAAACAGAATGCCATTTGGAATTAAGCAAGCAAGTAGTATTTTCCAAGAGCAGGTCGAAAAAGTTTTATTAGGCATTCCAGGAGTAGCATGTCTTTTAAACGACATTAACGGGAACTAATAAACAAGAGCATATGGCAAATCTGAAAAAGGTATTTCAACGGCTAGCAGAAGCAGGATTAAAAATTCGACGAGACAAATGTGAGTTTTTCCAAGATAAAATAAAATATTTGGGGCTGTCAAAAACTACAGAAAGAGTAGAGGCAGTAGTTAAAGCACCATAACCAACAACGGTTTCAGAAGTTAGAGCATTTTGTGGGCTCGTGAATTATTATGGAAAGTTCATAGATCACCTTTCACAAAAAATGGCACCAATACATAAGCTTTTACAGAGTAATCAAAAATTTGATTGGGGTAAGGAATGTGTTAAATCTTTTAGACAAATTAAGGAAGATATTGTACAAACGGTAGTGTTAGTTCATTTTAACTCCAAGCTTCCAGTGGTATTAACGACCGACGCTTCGAGCTATGGGATATCGGGCGTAATATCACATATTTTGACAAACGGCGAAGAAAGGCCGATTGCATTTGGCAGTAGGACTCTGTCGAAAGCTGAAAAAAATTACAGCGTTATTGAAAGGGAAGGTTTAGCAATAATTTTTGCAGTGAACAAATTTTTTCATTATTTGATAGGAAAGAAATTTGTGATCAAAACCGATCATAAGCCACTTTTGGGATTGTTTGGTGAAAATCGGGGATTTCCTCAAATGGCTGCGAGTAGAATACAGCGGTAGGCAGTAACATTATCGGGTTTTGATTACGAAATGCAGTATATCAAAGGAAAAAGCAATATTGCAGATTTCTTTTCACGTCTACCGATGAATACTGTAGAAAGGGTAGAGATAGAGAAAAATTATATTAATTTTATTGAAGATAGAGGAATCGAAATAAACAGTAATTTAATAGCAGAAGCGACCATTAAATATCCGATATTACAAAATATTATAAAAGCAATTAAAAGGGGATATTTTCAAAGCTTGAAAGACGATGTTTACAAACCATTTAGGAATAAACAATCGAAACTTAGTTGTGAAAATAACATAATAATGTGGGGGTATAAAGTGGTAATTCCTACTAGTTTAAGAGTTCGTATGCTAAGTAGGTATAGTTAAAAGCAAATCAATAGCATAATCTTATTTATGGTGGCTAGGAATGGATGCAGATCTTGAAAAATTGAAAAATTAATTAAAAGTTGTCAAGCATGCATGTCTATTAGACCGTAACCAGCTAAATCGGAATTAATTCCTTTGGAAAATACAAACAAAATATGGTCTAGAATTCATATTGAGTATGCGGGACCTAAAGATGATAATTATTTTTTGATAATTACGGATTCATTTTCGAAATGGGTGGAAATATTTAGAACAAAAGATATAACTACAAAATTTACGGTTAATAAATTGATAGAAGCTTTTGCTAGATTTGGTTTGCCAGATGTATTAGTGTCAGACAATGGTACTCAATTTACATCATTATTTAAAAATTTTGTAGATAAATATGGTATTCAACGTATATTAACACCACCAGGGCATCCTGCTACAAACTGAGCAGCAGAAAATGCAGTTAAATGTTTTAAAATGGGCTTAAATGCAGCCATGGCACATAATAAATTGATTAGTAATAAGTGGGACGTAGATGAGGTGATTCAAAGATATTTATTTGATTACCGGTTAGCGGAACATAGTTCTACAGGACAGTCACCTTGTAAGACAATGTTTGGTAGAAAATTTAAAACACGTTTTGATTTACTTAAACCGAAACCGGATAGGGGTAAGTTAGAACCAAGGTCGGTAGCTAGTCAAAATATTTACAAAAGCTTAATGAACCAAGCGAAGAATTTTAAGGGAAATGAAGTTACCTTTGAGATAAATGAAGTAGTTATGATTAGGGATTATAATAAAATAAAAAATAAAAAAACATGGTCAATTGCTACACTAGTTAAAGTGTTAGGTTCAAGGACATATTTGTGTTTATTAAAAGATGATAGGGAAATTAAACGTCATGTTAACCAGATGTTAAAATATAAAGAAAATGAAATGGAAAGGAAGAAGGATGGATATGTGAAAAGTTGCGAAAATGTAAAGTTAACAAGTAATTCAGTTAAATTAAAAATATTGCCACCAGTAAATATTCAGGTAGATAATCATAACAATTTCAGGAATGAACGAACGGATGGAGCGGAGGATGAAGTATTTCTCGGATTTCCTGAAATGTTTACAGAGCCAGCTCCATTCACACGTCCAAAAAGGAATAGAAAACCTCCTAATAAATTAACATTATAAATATGAAGTGTAAGATTAAACATAGAAGTATTATACAATTAAAAACAAAGATGGATGGTGAGAGGGGAGTATTGTAATGTATTTAATTTTAGTACATACACATGAACGTAGTAAATAAATGTAACTTGTACTAAAAGGGAATGTAAAATAAAAAAAGAACACTTTGTGTCAAGACTCCATTATAAACGAGTGTGTTTTATTAAGGAGAATATTTACAAACGTGAAAAATCTGTTCGAATTTATTTTTTTTAAATTCAATTGCAAATACTTTACCAATCGATTACCAGTTAAGAATATCTTTGAATTGAAGATGCGTGATCAATTGATTACCAGTCAGAAATCTGTTTGAATTTATTTTTACTTACTTTTACTCTAGTAAAATAAAGTATAGTAATCATGAAAATTTTGGACCTTGAGATTTTTAGAGATTTATCTTTTTTGAGGTCCCCTCAGTCCGAAAAAGTGGGTTTCGAAATGTCTGTCTGTCAGTCTGTCTGCCTGTGTCCTCTCTACAGGCCAAATGATTTAACCAATCGAACTGAAACTTCAGATTTAAGCGTTTTTGATAAATTGGGAGGTCCCAGTGAATTTTACTCCAAATCGGCTAATCGGAAGTGGCCACTCCCTTGGGCCAGAAAATTTATTTTGCAAATATCTTAAAAAGTATAAGATTTACAAAAAACTATTTAATACAAAATGTTTCCAAAAATTTAAAACATGTAAAAATAAAAATTTAAAAATTAAAAAAAAAACTTAAAAAAAAAAAATTAAATTTCTCAAAATTCTCTGTTCGTAAAAGAAAGTCGTGTGTTGGCTACACCTCCAATTGATTGATACCAATTGATTACTAGTCAGAAATCGGTGTGAATTAATCTTTTTAAATTTATTTGTAAATACCTTGCCAATCGATTACCAGGCAGAAATCTGGCAAGAAACATCAGAAACATTAAAATTTATTAAATGTCCAGGACCTTACACCAAACTTTTATTAAAATATTACGATAACATATTGTAAATGTCTTTTAAATTGTTTGTTTTACATTTCAAATTAGTTTCACTTTGTAATTGTATAACTTAAATTATTACTCTCGTTATCAAAATTTTCATTTAAATTGTTGTATAAATTGTACCCTTGAAAATGGCGGAATATACCGTCGAAACGTCGGATTTTTTTGATTAAAGAGTTAATAAATAATTAAGCTACAAAAACTACAAATTAATTATTTACATATAGATAAAGTTTATTAAACAACTGAATTGTTTAATTATAATTTATCATAATGTAAAAAATGTAAAAAATTAAAATTTAGATAATAAATAATAAATAATAAATTTAATATAGAAGTTCATTTATTTCTGGCATCTTTCATTTATTATCGTGGCTAGAGCTTAAAGCTGCTAATAAGAATAAAGACAGTTATGTACCAAGCAAAGTTTATCAGCACTAACATCAAATAGAACTCTCCAAAACAGTAATTTTCCGTTCCCGTTTTGAACGCAGTATCCGCTTAGAAGTTGGATAAAAAGAACCTCAAAGAAGTTGAAACAAACAAACAGACAATCAAGGTGCATTTCAAATTAAATAAAACGGTGTAAAAATATGCCTACAGTATACAATATATAGCTAGATAAGCCGATACTTACCCCGAAAAAATAAAATAAACTTAGTTGTACAAAAACAAAATATGGGTCTCGTATATTCGTCGTTTGTTGTGTTGTTTTGAATTTTTTATCGTTCATATTGAACACAAAATTCCTTTGATGTTACGCTCTTCGAGCGAATACAAACGCAGATGGAACCTTTGGTTCGCGTATGCCTCATCCCTGTTGTAAGAGTGAGCGCTCCTTGAGTGATTATTGATACTTCATGGTGATCGCTCTTTTTACCTTACTGTGATCATTACTATTATTTTGTAAAACAGAACGACATTCATTCGGTATTTAAACATACCGATTGATGCCGAAATAAAAATTTGTAATGAAAATTACATTACATGTTTAGTATTATAAAATATTACATGAGAAAAAGAAACTCACCTAAATTCATTTTCGTTCTCTAATTTGTGAATTTTCTATGATAAATTTAATTCTGCAATTTTTTAAATTCATTCGGGAATTATTGCACAGTTAGGTTAGGATATTTCGAAATCCTGACATGATGGAGAATTTCTGCCATTAGATTTGGCTTCAACACACAAAATTAGTTCGAAAATGGCTTACCACTATCAAAACGAAAGAACTTGCAAGTCTGAATTATGCCTTAAACCGATAAAAATACATTTTTTATGCTTTTAGAAGCCTCAGGAACAAGATCAAGGTTATATTTCTTTGAAATAATAAAGAATAAAAATCTATATGTTTTTATTTACATTTCCATCATTAATAATTTCCGTACAATAATCCTTTCCATTTTTGCGGTTAGGTTACAGGTTAACGGAAATATAGCAATGACGTGTTGTAGGCTACCTTTTCCAGAGTGATTCAAAAAGAAAATTATTCCAGCCCCTTAAAAATTTAAGTAGAGGAAGATTTTTGTCCATAAAGTCATTTTTTCTCCACCATGCTTCATACCTCACCGTAATTATCTCATATTATACCTTATTTCGTTAAAAAAAAAATAATAATAATCCAAACATTGCAATTTACTGATGAAAAAACACATTTGAAAAGCCGAAAATTTCGTGTTTTATACTTTACTAGTGGGTACAGCCCGTCCTGGGACGGATACAATTTTGTCAATAACTTTAGTTATGTAATGTTTTGCTAAAGATATTACACCTAATGGTGATGTCCACCGGCCGCTGCCACAATCAGCATTTGATCATTTGATATTTTTTAAACCGTTATTTCTTAGTCGAGTAAAAGTAGCTCGAGATTAAAGGCTTTTAAGGATGATTGTACCACCTTAAATAAACCTTAAACCAAAGAGTAAGGGCTTTTAAGGATAACTCTACATGTGTTGGAACATCACACAAAACCTTAAAGACCGACAAACAGGCGGAGTCTTGGTTTTTATTAAAAAAATATAATAAAAAACAAATCTAACATGAGTTGAGCAGAATCGAACCTCAGATCCTAGCCGCCCTACAACTAACTTACATCCAACGCAACAAACTTGATTTAATTTTCATTGTTATTTTTCAAACATAGCATGCTTAGGAAAAGAATGTTTTACCGAAAAATTTTCATGGCTTACTACAACTGACAATATAAGAATTTTTAAATAATTTGTAGTAGTATTTGCATACATTTAGGCGCATCTAGTTAATATAAAGGGGAATATTTACTTTACAGTAAAATATTTGGTTATTACACGAATAATACAGACTTTTTTAGTCCTAGTCCAGTGCGGTAATACCACTAAAACCCAAATCATAAAAGAAATCAAATTTAATTTTCATTGTTATTTTGGTATGTTACAGTCTGACCAACAAAGTCCGGGGTTTCCTTAAGTTTATTGTTATTATGATATATTCCAATCACTTCAGAGAAATCTTTAAGTACGTAAATAATTCAAAGAAATTATGTCTAATTGTCATTTTTATTCGCATTCGTTGCTTTGGTTTACTTTATGGTTTCGATAGAAAAAAAATTGTTAAAAAATCCTCATTGTCTAATGCTACCATCATACTAAATGTTGATTACCCGTTGTACAAGTTTATATACAAAACAAAATTTTATATTTTTCAATTCGTTATGATCCAACGAAATGCCGTTATAAAATAAAAATAAATAATGCAAAACGTCCTTAGTGAGAATCGAACTCGAAAGTTTATTTGAAATGATTGAATATCGAATGAAATAATTTGCTGTACCAGCCTAAATGATGATTACTAAAAATGCTGTTATGAAATAAAAATATTATTAAAATTAATACGGACTTTGGTGTGAATATCGAGAATCCGAAACATTTTCTTCTCGAAGTTTGTTGTTAATATATGTCAAATCGTCAACACCTGTATCACTTAGGATACTAAGTTATAAATTTTCGACATGTAAATTGGAAATATAAGAAAAGCGTTCCAGAGACTGGGAATTAATTGGGTAATTATATATTAGATGCTACTGTTTCATGCTTTTAACATGCCATCTCAAACAAAAATTTTCGATTATTCACGTAATGTATCGAGCGAATTCGCATTCGATGTTCTTTGTTCATTTTAAATTCGGCGTACATTCTCTTAATGTGTAAGCGGCTTAACTATTATTATAGTGTCCAGTTTCAAGATTAATATGTACATCGAATATGAGCATATAAAGAACAACATTTTGTCTAAAAATATTAAATCAAAAAAGAACAAACAAAATTTTTTGATTATTCTGTGTATAAAACCACGCTTTTAGAGATAAGCAAAACCAAATATAAAATTTCTACGAACTTAATCTGTATATATAAGCGTGCCAAAACCCTGGCGTCTAAACTTACGATATGACACGCTGTCCAGCATGAACACGACGTACCCCAATAGTCAGATTCTTTCCATCTACATAAATAAGAATATACACAACTACATATAAATTCTAAATCGTTATACAAAAAAATTAGGTCTATCCGACTCCTCGGACAAGACTTTTCCCACAAAGCATCCGTGATACCTCACCTAACCAACGAGGTGACCACGACCCACTTCATGCCGCCAAATCCAAGTCTAACAATTATTGTTACATTATTTAGCTCCGTGAAGAGAGCATCCACAATGTTCAAAATTTCTTTTCTGAAGGTTTGTAGGGAAATCAAAACCGGTTAACTGATTAATCTAAAGTTTTCGTTTAATCGTTCCTATATTAACCGATTTTAGCCAAGTATATATAAAATTTATTATAGAGATTTAATTATTCTTACATAATCACTTTTTGCTGTAATTTCGAAAAAAATTAAATTGCCAGGATATTATAGATTTTTCGAGGAATTATCGACCTTATTCAATGTTTTAAGAGTTAATCTGCCCCTTTAAAATGTCATATTTAAATTCTTTCTTATTAGATATTTTTCTAAGCCCATTTTTTATCAGGAGCTATTTATCACTGTATTTAAAAGCTTACTAGATATATTTTATTTTTTAAATATTTGTAGTCCTACCGACCAAACGGCGCAGTGGTTAAAGCTGCGACGTTTGGATCGGGAGGTACCGGGTTCGAATTCCTATAGGGGCGGGATGCAAAAGGGATTTTTCATCATCATATTACGACGATCGGTGATGACGATGAACACAACTATGACCCCCTGTTAAGAATGCAGAATCCATGCGCCGACCCACCTTTCATGTCAGTACTATATGTTGGCATGAAGCAATGAAATGTACAGGTGATTTTTACAAAACGGTTATATAGCCGTACGTCCTCGATTTGGCCTGCTACAGCGTAAAGTAGGACGGTAAAAATAAACTGCGAAAGAGTAGGGAGTGCCTTGGGCCCCAAAACAGAATGCATAGATTAACTTAAGTATTTTTACAACAACAATGCCATACAATTTCATTTCGGAATGAATAATTTCATTCCACCTAGAAGTAGGAATAGAATAATTTTATTCTTCACATAGTTAAACGGTTAAACACAAACACCAACGGTTAAAAGTAAAAGAAAAAATTATTCTTGGCTCTTACTTTTGACAAAATTTCATTCTTATTCGAAAAGGAATAACATATATGTAGGTTGTGAAAGAGAGAATTGCAATTTGCTTTGGTGAAATTTGAATTTAGTTTACTTATCGTTACACGCTATTACATTTAATATGGGATCGGTGCGTAATATCTTATTTCATAATCTCAGTTACAAAATCTAGCTCTGATAAGAATTTCGCCATAGTTCTGTTTTCACAAGAAAAAAAGGCCAAATAGCTAAATGTAAGCAATGTTCTAGAACCATCAAAACTGTTAGTGGTAGCACAAGTGGCTTTCATACACATTATTAAAGCACGATACAAACACAAAGCTGGCCAATCCTCAAAAATCCTATTAGAACCTTCAAATCCTGTTAAAACAACAGTTAAATAATATTTCAGAACCGATAAAGAGAAGAAGATAGAACATTCACAACATCTTTGATTAGCTCACGGAATTCAATTAGCGGTTATGGCTATCCTATCATCAATGTTGAGGAACATAACAGCAGTCAATAAGTGTAACCGATGAAGAGATTGGCAGTACGGATATTGTATTAGAAGGAAATTGAATCTCAGAAATATTTACCGTCACAAATGAAGTGCCAAGCAGGAAGTACGTCAACTAAAAATGGCATGATATTAGAGAAGGAAACAAACGAAGAGTTTAGTACAAGAACGCACGGTGGAATAGTTTCCTTGCAATGCTAGATCGGTTTATCTAATTAAAAGATTGTATCCAGAAATCGAGAGATAAGAATTACATACAATAACGTTTTCCGATTTAGAATTTGAAATTATTTCAGTTGAAGCATTATGGACAGTATAGATATTGTTGATGAGGATTCTGCTGGTTCAAGCTCTCAGTTGAATTTTCTTAAATTTATGTTCCTTTTTTATTATTTAATTATTTAATGTTATATATTTATATGTATTTACATAGATATTTTATACGTTATAGGTTTCGCAGTTCGCTTTTTACGTCTTGCTTTAGGCAGTAGGCAAATCGAGGATGTACGGCTATAGGCCTGTTTTGCGTAGACCACCTGTACATTGCATTACTTCATGCCATGGATTCTGCACTCTCAACAGGAGGTCATAGTTGTGTTCGTCTTCACTACCGATCGTAATCAGATTATGAAAAATCCCTTTTGAATCCCGCCCCTATAGGGTTTCGATCCCTTTACACGCCCCGATCCAAACGTCGCACCTTTAACCATTGTGCCGTTTGGTCGGTAGTTTTTATTATTCTTGTTAAAAATATTTTTACTTGCTTTTATTTATATGAAAATATGTAGTTATTTGTAAATATCAGTATCTCGGTACTTAGAAAGATAAATATCGAAACACCAGTATTGATTTTTCCTTCGGTATTTGCGAACCCTAGTCCGCAGCCTTGTTCTACAAAAATTAACATAATGTGTAAACGTCAAAACTGGTAAACTTTGTGATTTTTTACTCAAATTGCTTACGTTGTTTTTCCATATTCTATTCGTTTATTATTTATAATGTTTACTTATTCATCTTATTTTTTAGAATAAATGGGTAACCGGCGAATCAGTAAAAAATCCTTACAGAATTTGACGAAATTAAAATTAGAAGATGCTACAAATGCTTAGGTTTTGGGCATAAAAGTGCGGTGTGTAACGGAAATAATATTTGTGCTGAGTGTGCTGAAGTTAGAGAAGACATTTATGCTCGAACGATAATAAAAAATGTATTAATTGTATTAAAGTGAATAATGATACAAATTTGAATTTGACTATAGATCATAGAATTCTGGATATTCTGAAGTGCAATTTTTACCAGAGCAAAATTCAAGCAGAAAGAAGAAAGCTTTTCTAGCTATCAGAAACAAATAATAACACCAGATTAAATGAAGTGCAATGTATTTATTTGAATATTCGAGGTGTAATCAATAAATTTAGTGAACTTGAAATAATTATGAATATGGAGAAACCAGATTTTGTATGTTTAAGCGAGACACATTTAGTTGAAGAAAACGAAGATGGTATTGTTATTATGGATAATTACAAAATCGTAAGATCCGATTCTTCATCAAGACATACAGGTGGTGTTATGATATTTATTAAGAATAAATGGAAGTACGAGATTATCAAAAAATTGGCATTAAGCTTTGAACTATGGTATTTAGCATTAAAGCTTAAATCGGGTAATATTTAATATTTTTTGGAAAGTCTAACAAGGGAGGAATTTCTAACAAGGAAGCCTAAGATTTCTTCGATTAAAAGCATTCTATCTGAAAACGGTGAGCTTGTTACTAGTGATTTAGAAATTTCCAATGAGCTTAATCCTATTCCAGTGACCAAAGTAAAACGGCAATTATTTTACGAGTGTTGCTAATAAATTAAGAGCAAAGTTTAAATCGTATAACTCGTCTGTTAATTACGATTTACCTTATGATTACTGTTGTACCACTTTTTTTATGACTCCCGTATCCAATTATGAAACTATATCTATCATTAACTCGTTGGAACCGAAGCAGTCAATAGACAATGATGGTCTTAGTAATTATATATGAAAGCTATTGTTAATTATGTCAGCCCCGTTTTTACCCATATTTTCAATCTTTCTGTCGTACAAGGAATTGTTCCTGAAAGACTGAAAACTGCTACTATTATTCCGTTGTTCAAAAAAGGCAATCGTAATGATAAAGGCAATTATATAGACCTATAGCCTTGCAGCCAGTAATTTTGAAAATTTTAGAGAAGGCAGTGAAAAACAGAGTCAGTTTTTTTTTAGATCAGAATAATTTATTAAGTAACCATCAACATGGATTCCGTCAAGGCAGGAGGACCGAATCGGCCTTGTTGGAATTTTTGAACACAATTCACAGCGGACTGAACATTGGTAAAGCTTGTGCTGGTTTATTTATTGATGCTGCTAAAGCCTTTGATATGGTTGACCATAAAATTCTTCTGAATATTTTATATGATATTGGTTTTAGGGGAGTTGCTAACAAGTGGTTCGCGTCTTACCTTGCCAACGGATCGGTTCGAGTTAAAATTAATAACACTTTAAGTGAATCAAAAATTGTGGACGTTGGTGTTCCGCAAGGCTCAGTATTGGGCCCTCTGCTATTTCTGATCTATACTAATTCGGTTTTTAAACTTAAATTGCATGGTCTTTATACTGTGTTTGCCGATGACATAGCTTTAGGTTACACTGGCAAATCCCCTAATAACGTCATTTCTATGATTAATTCTGACCTTAAAGTATTATATGTATGGTTTGATAAGCATTGCTTAATTCTAAGTGATAAAACAAAATATATGTTGTTCAAGTTGACTGGCACAACATCAGCAGCACATGTTAATCAGGTAATTTATCATAATATTTCCAACTGTGCATCTACTGGGTGCCATTCTGAGTGTATTAATATTTAATTAGTCAACGAGTTCAAATATCTTGGAGTTCATTTGGGCGGTAATCTCAGTTGGAAAATTCATGTCTCTTCTCCTGCGTGATTTTTGCCCTGTTCCTGTGCTAAAAATTATCTACCATGCACTGGTTATGTTTAAATTGGAATATGGTTTATCATATTGGGGTGGGTGCTGTGCAACTACGTTGCTTGATGTATGTGTGCAACAGAAAATTATTTTGAGAGTTTTGAGAATTTTATGATTTTTTGGATATGGCAGTGAAATCCTAGCTTACGGAGCTTATATAAAAGCCCTGCATGCCAGACAGAGTCAAAGGCTTTCTCGATGTCTAACATGACAAGTCTAGTGGACTTGTTCATGTTTGCCATCGTCGAAATATGTTCGCCCCAACGAACTAGTTGGTGTTGGGCAGAGTGTCCTTCGCGGAAACCAAATTGATGATTGTTAAAGATGTTGTGGCTTTGTATAAAGCAGAGCATTCTACTATGGATAGTTTTTTCAAGGATTTTACCAAGGATATAAGAAGGAGACTGATAGGCCTGTAGCTTGAAGATTCAGTAGAAGGTTTATTTGTTTTTTTATCGCTATTACCTTGGCGTGCTTCCATACGGTTGGAAAGTATGATAACCGTAAGCAGGTATTTAGGATGGCTAATAGGTACATGACCGCTTTTTTAGGAAGGTTCTTGATTAGGATGGGTGGAATATTGTCGTAACCTGGGGCTTTTTTAATACGGAGGCTTTTGAGTATAAATCTAAGCTCTGGTGGACGGATGATTTCCTCAGCATCGAGTTGCGTAATATCGGAATCGATCTGATCCAGAACCGACTGCGCTCCATACTCAATATTTGGATCTGTGGGATATAAGGAGATATTGTGGGCTTGGTGGAATTGCTGTGCAAGGAAATTAGCTTTGTCACTATTGGTGTAGGCGGTTTTATCATGCATTGTTTTGGGTGGTAATTGGTTTTCTCGCGATTTCAGTTGTTTGCCAACTTCCAGACCGAGGTGTGGTTTGATTTTATATCTTGGAGTTTTTTTTCCATGCGTTATTAGTGATTTCGGTTATTTTGGATTTGATTTGTTTTGTTAGTTGACGAAGCGCACGATTTTGGGTACGCGAGGCAATATTCCGTAGTTTATTGCGTTGCGAAACCAAATCTTTTACTTCTTGGGAGAACGGGTATTTGGAGGTAAAGTTGTTGGAAGTTGGCGGCGAGGCTAAAATGACTGCTTTCTTGATGCAGTCAGTAATGCAGTGAATATTTGCATCTATGGATTCAGGGGTGTTTAGGGTACTGGAGTGCCAAGTAATGGTTTTATCGATGAATACTCTATAAAAGTTCCAGTCGACTTTGCCAATACTTGGTTTGGTAGGATTTAGCAAAGGGCAATCTCCTAACTCGAACAGAATAGGGTAGTGGTGTGATGACAAATCATTGATTGATTTGA
Organism: Tipula vernalis; assembly: GCA_958295665.1. Taxonomy (NCBI): domain Eukaryota; kingdom Metazoa; phylum Arthropoda; class Insecta; order Diptera; family Tipulidae; genus Tipula; species Tipula vernalis. The sequence continues at coordinate 146,160,736 of OY282560.1, read as the reverse complement.
CATTCGTGATTTTGAAATAGTTTTTTGGCAGGATTAAGTCAATGGTGTATGGAGTTGTACCCGGTTTGAAGTGGGATGGTTGGTCTGGGAAGTTAAGCAGGAAGTTATTGTGGGATGCTACAAGGTTATTTAACGCGTTACCACAGCTGTTGGCTCTAACGCAATTCCAGTTACGGTGTTTTGCTTTAAAGTCACCAGCAATGACAACGTTACTATATTTATTAATGATTTTAATCATATCTTGGGAGAATTCTTCATGCTTTGTGCTTGTGTTGTAAATAGCTACTAGGGTTATTATTTGGTTATTTATGGCTAGTTCTACTGCTATGTTTTCGATTTTTGTAAGAGGAAGGGGTGACAGGGGTTTAAGTTTAATTGACTCATGGGTTAGTATTGCTACACCCTACTCGTTTTCAAATTTTTACTACTAACTATGCTTGAGAATTCTCTATCATACCTGGGATCCGGTAGTGTTGTAGACTGAAATATTTGTCCTGACTCAGCCACGTTTCTGCCAGGAATATTATAGCTGGTTGGTGGGTTTCGACGAAGCCTTCCAATTCCACTTTTTTAGGGATGATGGAACAAGGATTCCATAGCATACACTTTATAATTTGTTGGGTTGTAATTATCATCTAATTGAAACTGGCGCTGATGAGAGCTAATGCTGCTTGCTGTGGTGTTTCTGCCGATTTTATCGCTTGGATTATTTTCCGGTATTCTGCTATGATCTCCCAGATATTGTCGATGGCTAATAATTCCTGTTGAAGGTTACGTAGCTCCGCAAATGGATTTTGCGAAGTATTTGGTGCGGCTGCTTGAGCTGGCATAGCTGTTGGCGCGGTAGCTGCATACGCTGCCCGTCTTTCGGTCGGTGGTATGACTTTTGGCACTTGTTTTAATGGCGGAAATGCATGGTTATACGCTAAATGACTTGTTGAAACTCCTTGGGTATCCGCGCGCATTCCCCAAAAGTTCACGGGTGGAGGTGGGGCCGGCTTATATTGTGGCTTGGGCGTTTTTTGGAATTTCTGGGATAATTGGCTTACCTTGAGCTCCTGCTATTTAGTACATCCTTTGTAGTTGACTGCATGATCTCTTTCGCAATTCACACATTTTGCTGTACCTTCCCTTGTCGTTCGGGGGCATTCGCCTTTTGGATTTTCATTAAGGCATTTGATGCAACGATGTTTTCTTCTGCAGTTTCACACTTCTCCTGCAGCTCTTTTAGTGAGGTGACCCCTCTCGCAAACCTCACCACATACATACATAATGACTTGGGATTTTGTGTTCCGTTTGGTCACAGCTTTGACCTCGTTAATGCCAGCGTCCTTAATACTGGTTTTGATCGTTTCCGGATCCATCTCATATAGCCCTAGAACTACGGCACTGTATTCTCGTTCACTATCGTCGGTGAATGAGTGGAACTGATGACTTTTCGCTAACTCTACCATGAGTTTAGCGTGATAATTTTTCGTGCGTGGGTTAATTCTCACACGACCAGTACCAGAAGAGAGTAGTGATTCTACTTGCGACATCGGTGTATCCACGATGATTGGCGGAACTCGGCCGGTATTTATTTCCCCAGGTAGTTAGGGTTTGTGGTAGGTGGTTTGGCGTCTATTGGAGGGGGGGATCAAAGTTGAGTAGATTAATCTACCAGCTCCGTAACCTTCCAGTAGGGTGCGCATCACGTGAGCTGTTCTGGTCTTGTCATTAGGCAGCTGCGTGATGGGTACAATTGTGTAAGGGGTAACCTGTGCATAATTCGCAAGTGTACGTACTGCCTCCTCGTGGCAACCACTGGTAACTAAGGCCACTTGGCACATTTTAGGCCATTTGGCACAGGCCAAAGTACGGCGCTAAAGGAGAAAACCTTGACAAAAAACCCTAATCTAAGGTGGAACAGCATATGCCGAAAGATGAATGGCTGATAGGTTAATCAGCCTAAAATATGCGGACTCTGGATACCAGGCACTCTCCAGTTTTATTTTTAGCCTTCCTGTAGTAAAGCTGGGTGACCTGCAGGTGATTTGCAATTCCCAGCAACTCGTAAGAGTAAAATCAAACGGAATACGGGGCAGGAGTAGGAATATACGGGAGTGGCACAACCCTCTCGAGGTCCTTGAGCTCCAATGCTACCGTCTTTCTAGCAGAACTACATGCTGTAGTAAACATCTAGGAGGGAGAGCAATATGCCCAGATAGTATGTATCACGTACCGGGAGGCAGTATCGTCAGGTTCATTAAGAACCTGAATATTGACTGAACGGATCATTAAGCAGGGGCCAGCACAATAGATCTTTTAGGTCGCAGTGCGAAGTGGCTGATCGCCCGCATGGCCCCCCTAATAATAATAATAATAGGGTTTGTGGTAAGTGATTTTCGTTTTGCACTTACAGTACGAAAAGCTTCCTCTTGACTTATGGTTTCCGTGGTATCCATACTCCACGGTATGAGTATAGGCACACTTTACCCTTGTGTAGTAGCACAGAAAAAAGGTTTTTATTTCACACTTTAAACACTTGGATTTGTTTTGAAAAAAACAGATTTTAAATTTGCACTTGCAGACAACTAAACACTGAATGATGGTATATTTTGAAAAAAACAGATTTTATTTACATACTCACTTGTTGACACTATGAAATAGAATGATCTGATCTAGTGGTAGTCTAGTAGGTAGTGAAGTAGGACTATTACAATATTTTAATTTATCCGGCTTATTTATGTTTTTTATATTATGTTATTTAGCTCCTCCTTGTTTTGTTTAAACTATTATTAATGATGCGGTCATATATTTTGTTGGTTTTCGTGTTTATTTTGTCATTTAACAAGTTTTTGTTGCTTCTGTTTTCATATACATATTTCTAATTCTTCTAGCCTATTTAACTTTTGTCCTTTTTTAATTCTATGTAATATGGTTAAGTTTGAACTGTAATCTGTATATGTGTGTTTTTTTGATTTTATATGTTGTGCGAAATTTGATTTGGGTTCTGTTTTTTTAATATTACTAATGTGTTCTTTAAATCGTTTTTCAAATTATCGGCCTGTTTGTCCTACTAAAATTTGTTACAGTCATTGCAATTTATTTTGTACACTCCTGTATCGTTTGGTGGTTTATGTTTGGTGTATTTTAGTTTTTCTTCTATTTTATTATTAGTTTTGTATGCTGTTTTATATCCGTTTATTGAATGTTTTTTGTATTATGTTGCTTGTTGCTTTATTATATTCAACACTGATATATTTGCTGTTTTTGTTGTTGTCTTCTTGAGTTAGCGTTGTCATTAGTCTTTGTTGCTGTTTCATTTTTACTCTAAAGTTTATTTTGTCGATTAAATTGGGTTTATATCCGTTTCTGTTGGCTATATGTTTAATAATTATTAGTTCCTTATCGTAGTCAGTTTTGTTCATTGGTACATTATTTAGCCTATTTATCATGTGATTATAAGCTGATATTTTGTGTTGGTAGCGGTGATGTGCATTGTTGTGGATAGAGTATGATCTGTCTGTGTCGGTTTTCGATATATTTGGAATGAATGTTTTGAGTTGATGTTTTTTATTGTAAGATCTAAGAAGTTAATTTCTTTGTCCGTTTCTTTTCCTAACGTGAATTTTATTGAAGATTGTTTATTGTTTATAATCTGATGTAATTTATCTAATTGTCTTTGTGAACCATTAAAAAGTATGATGATGTCAACTACATACCTGTACCAATAAATGATGTTTTTCGGTAAATGTTATTGTCGTTAATTATGTATTTATTTTCGAAGTCGTTTAGGTATATTTCTGCTAATGTTCCCGATAGTGGGCTTCCCATTGGTAATCCTTTTGTTTGTACATAAAATTGTTTTTATTTTATAAAATTTATAAGAGACAAAAAATCTACACAAAAAACAAAAATGGATATATGTACACCATTACAACTTATAAAGAAATTGGTGATATCCTGTTCAACAATGTATTGTATGACCAAGATGATGTAATTGCCAAGAAATTTAATGAATAACTTGTGTCAAGTATCAACGAAATTAATTTTAGTATACAATACAAAGTGTACGAGAATCTAATACCTGATGTAATTACTAAATTTCGATTTAAGGAGATTGTATTTGAGAATTCCAAATTAGTTATTATATCATTAAATAATAGCAGAGATTTTAATTTAATGAATTCCGCAATTATTAATGATATTTTGGAACTAATTGGTGAAAATTTGGTTAAATTAATAAATCAGTCCTTAAAATGCGGTATATTTCCAAAGATTTTAAAAAAATAGTGAATTCCGTCCTGTGAATATGATAACTACGAAGGCAAAAATTTATGACAAAATAGTATTGTATCAGTTGGAGGAATACTTCGAATCAAATAACTTAATATCGGAACAACAGTCGGGATTCAGAAATAAACATAGCTGTGAAAGTCTAATTAACTTGGTGATTATAAATTGGAAAATAGCTATCCCCAACAATAAGATTATAGTTGCAGTTTTCTTGGATTTACGCAGGGTGTTTGAAACAATAGATAGGAACATTTTGTTACTAAAGCTAAGCAAATATGGCATTGCGAATATCGAATTGAAATGGTTTAAATTATATTTGAGTAATAGGACGCAGCGAACAAGACTAAATGAAGTAACTTCTTCCGAAATTTTGGGAGTATTTGTATTTTTTATTTACATTGGACGAGTGGTAACTAAGGTAAACTTCATATGATTGCCGATGATGCTCTGTTATGTATGGAGAGTGATGAACGATTTACAATGAATAAGATGAAATTAAATATCGATAAAATTAAATACATGATTTTAAATAGTAATGTAGGTAATTATAATATTTTAATTGATGATACTTGTATTGATCAAAATAATGAAATGAAATATTTAGGGGTTATAATCGATAGTAAATTAAATTTTAAATCACATCTGAATTACATTTGTAAAAAGATCGCGAAGAAGTTGTATTTTTTTAGAAGTATTAGAAATAAATTATCCGTATATACATCTATTAAAATATTTAATTCCATTATTAGGCCATATTTTGAATTTTGTTCTACTATTATGTTAATGTTTAATAATGAAATGGTTAATAGATTGCAGATATTACAAAACAGGGGAATGCGTAATATTTTAAGAAAGAAGAAATTTGTTTCAAAATTTATTTTATTAGATTCATTAAACTGGCTTAATGTGGATCAAATAATTAAATTTAATGTTATAATATTGGTGCTTAAAATTTTAAATGGATATCTTCCGAAATATTTAATGAAAAAGTTAAACTATGGGGACGATTTAACTCAATATGATCTAAGGACGTGTTCGAAGTTTGTGATAATTATTCCAGCTGTAATAATTATGACATTATTTTGTATGCAACCAAATTATCACAGCCACTACATGTTGTAAATTTGACACTTCTGTAATAATATTCATAAACAAAATCGCGCAATATTAATAATTAAGCCGTTGTTACGAAAAGGCGATTTTCCAACTTGCTATTAAAACTAAAATAAGAATATACCATATTTCAGTATTTTTGAAAATTAAATAAAATATGTTAAATTGGTTTAATACTCCTGGAAATTGTTAAAATTCATAATGAATTCGCGGCGAATTTAATGATGGGCCAGTTTAAAATTTTATTAATTGTTTTATTACTCGGGATGAATAATCTTAAACAACGGTTGTACTGTACCAAAATATAATATTGAGGTAGAATCGATCATTCTGGTGTGATCATTGTAGCAGTAGACTACCAAAAATTTAATTATACCTAAACGCATGGATTAAAATGCAGTGGAATTAAATTAAATCATTGTGTTATTGAATGGTGTGATTATTCTGTAAACCAGAAAATAAAATTAATAATACCCATAATCTGAGTGAAATTGAGTTGGTAATTTACACCCATATTAAAATCTTAATAGATATAACTAAATCCAGTTAGAATTCACGTGCCACTCGAGGGGCCGGCCAGTGGTTACCGGATATTGGCTCACAAGAAGTTTTGTTTTGATTATTTCATCACATATAAAAGAATATTAAAATCTATCAACATTATACTATATTCATATAAAACAACTAAACCTAATTCTGTTTTGGGTACACACGATCATAATTAACACGGATTTACTACGATAAGATCGTATTAGGTGTATTTGCGGTTTTTTTTTAAAGCCATATACATAGTTTAGTGTCTAGCAATTGAATTATAAAAATGAATTTTCATTAAAGAAAAGAAAAAAAAAATCAGTCTTTCTAGAAGTGGTTTAAAATTGTATACATAAGAAATCAATATTTCAATATTGTTAGTTAAGTTCAGTCGGTTCAAAAGTTTTGTGTTTACAAAATTACGAAAGTGAAGCAAATTTTGCACTCAATTTAGGGTAAATACCTGACTATTTGGTGATTACCAAAACAATAATCCATTTTTCACAGCAAGCAACGGAAGAGCTCTACCGGATGCGGACTATGAGTATGATGAGTAATTAAAACATTTTTTTTCTGATCGTAACATTTTCGCGAAAGAAAATTTTGTAAAAACTTTCAACAACGTGAAAGTTTTGTTTCACCTAAACGTATTTCATTAAGTTCCTTTTCATAATTTTTGTATTTAAATTATTTGTTTATCGTAGAGTTTAACTTGTATAAATTTGAACCATTTCTTAATAATAAAATATGTGAAAGCTCAATATACATATTTAATAAATCTTTAGTAATGTTAACAGTAAAAATAAAGTGAACTCTTTAAATTTCATAATTTGGTAAATGTTCTTCTTTTGGTGAGGTAAAGTGCTTCGTGGGATGTGATCTTGAATTTGTATCAAGTCTGGGGTAGTACTCATTTTTTTTTTGTTGTTGCATTTTTTTTTTTTATTAGAGTAAGTATCGCACATCAAATAATTTGAACGGATATTGTTATCAATAGCGGCTTAAATTGAACCCCCATTTTCGCTGACCGCTATCCACGCTTCTAAGATGTGCTGCCGCTATAGTTCCGTTACACCGTATTACGTTAATTTATTTCAAAAAAAATTAGAACAAATTAAACTTATTACAAAATATGGAAGAGAAAATTATTTCACTCCTGTCAAAATTATTACAAAAACAAAATTATCACAAACTTCGAACACGTCCTAATGCCCTTTCCGAAAGTTATACTTATTTATTTAGACATACTTATTTGCCGCCATCTTAAATAAGTATGTAAAATCATCCGTATTGATTTCACATACCTATTTTTTATTTTGACTATTTTGTAACTATAAAATAATTTTTTTAATTAAATTTTTTATAAAACTTAATTACTACATAATATCACAATATGTATGCAATGAAATTAACAGAATTTTGGCTTTCGTTTAAGATTTTTTTTTTTTTTTTAAGAACATACTTATTTTAAGTTACCTCGCCAACATACTTATTTAAATAAGTAGGTCTAAATAAATAAGTATAACTTTCGGAAAGGGCCTAAGAAACAAATTTTATTTTAGGTTAAATTTGTTTAGCAATTCTCGGAACTCAGAATTCACTTATTTATAAGGGATTAAAATTATATAATGAGCTTCCTTCCTATAGAATTAAAAAATGAAAAAAAAAAATTTGAAATTCAAAAAAAAATTAGATTCTTATGTTAGAATGAAATTTAATTGATTAATGTGCTTATTTTTACTTTATTTTAATCTTGTGCAAATAGTATATATTACTAAATAAAATAAAATAAATAAATAATTTCCTTACAGAATATTTGACACACTGGTCACCAAATCCGTAACAACTGACAAACACAGTATTGAACTTGTAATGTGAATAGCAAAATTATTATTTTTGAGAAGTGTGCTGTGAAAATTTTTCACGCGTTCAAATTCGCTTTGTTAAGTGACAGCTGAATTGAACGAAAAGTTCTTAAAGATTCGCTGATCGGTAACATGCGCTTTTTGTGTATCGCGTTCTTACTTAAAGTTGGTACTGACTTGACGGTTCCTTCCATAAGGCTACTAACTAGTTTGTCGTAACCTAACTCGTCGAGATGTGAAAATCTGGAACACAATTTGTTTCGCGATTACAATACTTACCCAATATAACTTCGTTATAGTGGGAAAAGTAAAAATGTATTTCGTAGTAAATTTAACAAGACAAAACAAAAACAAAAAACAGAAAAAATAAAAAAAAGAAAGGAAAACTGGGGTATCTCTGTATACATTTTTTTTTTTATTCTTTTTTCTGTTTTCTTAAAAAAAATTTTTTTATAATGCGAATATGATTTTTTTATTTTTTTTGTTAACAGAATCAGTTTCATTCAGAACGTTAAGTGATGCGGATGGGAACAAATAAATTATTTGATAAAGAAAAAATTCTTGGAAATATACAAAAATTTTAATTAAAAATTAATTCTGATAAGAGAAAAAAAATTTGCTTTTCTAAAAAATTAAGTATTAAAAAAATAAAAACAAAATTTAAGTGAATTTAACTTTTTATTAAAATTTAAAAAAACAAAAATGATTTTTTATAGTTTTTAAAATGCACTTAAAAATAATTAAATTAAAATTAAGCTTTTGAATAAGAGCTTTACAAGGAAAAAAAATAAAAAATAGTTTTAAAGTGGTAAAAAGATTTTTTTTTTTTTTTGCTGAGTGAAAAGTGATTTTTGTGATTTTTGTTTTTGTTTAATTATACTTTTATATATTATAAATTAATTTGTTATTTTTAATAATAATTATTGGTGGAAAAAAAAAATTTTAAGTATAGTTTAGCTAATAATTAAATTATGGCTACATTATTTTATACCATATTTGGTATAACAGCTGGTGCATCACTACATTGTGCTGTACGCCGTGAAATTTCACCATGTACATGTGCACCACACGATTCATTTCCAAATACTATACAAGTGACATGTGAACGTATGGAATCATTTACTCAAGTTGTTGACGCGCTACAGGATCGTTTTGTGCCCGAAAGTACAATATGGCTGAAAATCACTCATTCGGAACTTGACGATTTGGGCAGTAGGACATTTGCGGAAATGAATATGAATTTAAAAAATTTACGATTGAACTTTGATAATTTGAGGTAATTATAAATATTAGTTTTGTATAGTTTTTCTAATTAATATTTAATAAAAAAAAAAAAAAAAAAAACGCAACGAGTCTGTACAGTTACATGTGTGTTGTGTATGACATGGAAGTCAAAAGGTTTTTCAGGTCTTATCAAATTAACTATGTATATACATTATACTGACGTATATCAAAACTTTAAGTTAATCAATTTTATAATTTTTCCTCTCATTATGTTTGAACATACAAATGAAAACTCTTTATCACAGCCGAACAATTACAAATATTCGATAAATTCGTTTGTTTTGTTACTCCCCGTTTATCATTGCATATTTTATGATTATCCATATGAGTAGTCAAAGATTAGGGGAATAACGTTGCCGTTTAACTTACCAAAATTAATTGTTGTATTATAATCAAAATAAGTACATATTTCAATTAATAACTTGTAATAAAGACAAACGCCGAATTGAGGTTAGAAATTTTTTTTTTACTTGACATACTAATCTAGCCGACTTTATAGTGGGTTGTAAAATATAGACTAAAACAGATATTATGGGATTAATGCGAAATGTATTACAAAAAAAATAATTAAAATTTGTATGTCAATGTGAATTTTGCGAATTTACTTGTCCGTCGACTGAAAAAAACAAAAAAACTTTACTTGTTTTTCGGACAAAAAGTAACACCACATTTAAAATTTTGATGGAACCACATTACAAACTATTATAAAAAAGTAATTTGTTTGTAAACAATGCAGAAAACATACATTTTGCACATTGAAACAGATCAAAAAGTCTGTTTTTTATGTTAATTGCAAGAAAAGGAATTTAAATCATTGTGAGCTTCTAGTTCGAGGGTGTCAACATTTTTTTTTGTGTTTACTCGCACATAAATGTTCCTAAAGTGTACTAAATAATAATTGCGTTATTGTATTTTATACAGATATTTTTGTTTTAAATTTTCAATTTTTTTTAATGATAAATTAATAACCAATATACACTAAAAAAAATTCGAATTGAAGCCTAATGAAATTCCGCGCATCTATAAACGAACAAACAAATTGACATTGAAATGTATTTAAAACTTAATTCATGAGTATGTTGAGCGTATGTCTCTCGGATATGTACATACATATATTCACTTGTACACAATATATAAATATTCAGAATTTAAAGATGTTACCATATTCTTATAATTTTCTTTTAATATAACCGCAATAAAAATAAAAAAATTAAAAAACATTGTGTTTCATTTGCTGTTATTTTAATTTTTCATCAACTTGTAGGTGGTTTAAAATTTGATTCTTCCGGGTGATTTAATGCTGTTAGTTTACTTACGTTATATATTTTTTTTAATGACGTTGTTGTCTTTTATATATTTATTAATTTATTCATAATTTTTTGAACCTTTTAGTATACATCTCTTTCGCTCATTTACTTAATTTTTATTTTTTATTATTAAATCTCATTAACGTCTCTTCACTGGCTTACAAGTGTTTTAAAATATAACAACAATTTTTTTCTGTTTTCATCTTATTTTGAAAATAATTGATTTTTTCTTATCACAATGTTTTTTTTATTATATATACATATTTACTAGACAGTTCTTCGACTGCCGCCATTTTTATGATACACTTTGGATTAGAGTTAGATGATAATGTGTTCAGTTTTTTTATTTTATTTTTGTTAACACTTGTGTACGGTGAAAATTCACACGCTACAATAATCCTTGTAAATTTTATATTAGAGTCACGTGCATGAGTATATATTTCTTATCAGTGCAGTATATTAATATAATATTTTATTATAATTTCGTAACGTTTTCAACATACAAATTTATAACACTTGTATTAATTAACAAATTGGGTTTCTTATGTGACTTCTTATTCTTCATTATCTTGTCTTTTGTTAGTTGATTTTTTGCGCAATTATAACATCTCATAAACCAATTAAAACTTTTTCTTTTGTGGTTCATTATCACGATGGACTTACATATTTATTATATGTATTTTGAAAAGAGATACGTATAAAGTTTTAGTTCTTAGAAAATTTAATTTTCCTTCGCTATTCGGCGGGTACGACGAGTATATGTACAATACAACATAAGAAGAACGCAATGTATTTGTCTTTTTAAATACAGGAAGTGAAATAACAAAACTAATCTAGAGTTCAATTAAAACAGACAATTATTATTTAACCCTTTTTCGGTGTGTTATCGCCGCAATGAATTATTAAAGCAAAAAAAAAAATTAAAAGTATGTTGCACTATGTAACTAAATTGCATTTAGTCGGCAAGGGTTAAATTCGAATTTTTATGAATGGAATATTATTGTTGTTTTTTCTTGTACTTGGACAACGCAATAGGATATTTCGTGGATGAATCCAGTTTCAGGTAGATTATAGCTGAAATTTCTTATCAGTTCACACAAAAAAAAATTGTACATAAAATTTTGTCTGTACAATATAAACATAAAAAAATTGGAAGCCAAATTCTAGTATTCACTTGAATTTCTCGTAAGATGATTTTAACAATATTTTTGTTTGTTATTTTTTTTTTTTTTTTAATTTATTATCAAAACGAGTGACACATCAATGATTTTTGCTTTTTTTACGAGAAAGAATATTATCAAATTTATTTGAGCTTGACTACATTATAATAGTAAGCTAAGAACATTTATTATACAGGAATCAACACAAGATGCGTTATGTGTGTGTGTGTGTGTGGTAATAATGAAATATATGTAAATCAACGTGATGCGACTTTATCGAAAAAATATTTATGTTCAAAGTTGAAAAATGTGTCTTGTCTATCCACTATCATTCCGAGTGTGAATGTCTGTTATAGTTATTGAAATTGATAACAGTATATTAAAGTCAATCAATAATACGTCAAATCATTATAAAAATCAAAATTGTACATATGCTGGATAATTATTTAATATAATTAAAGTAAATAAATGGCGAACCCAATTGTATATTGGTTAGTAACATTAAGCAATAAAAAATTATTTGTTTGTCGCAAATATTTAATTTCATTTGGCCCGGCGATATTTAAATTTCCCATGAGAAAACAAAATTTTTGGGGATAACAACAATTTTAAGGCAGTCCTCCCAATTGAATGAATCACCAGGCAGGTGTAGATACCTATTTTAGTTAGTGTAAAGACCTTACTATAAACAAGCTTTAATAATGTATTTACTAACTAAAATTAGGATCGCCGCAGTCTCTTATAAGTAGACTTTAAGCTTTCAACATAATTTGGAGCGAAGTATGATTGAAGTGAAAACATAGAAACAACAATCATATTTAAATCAATATTTGATAATTATTTAGACAGTGGTATTATCGCCTTACTAGTTGAACGGCGGTTAACGCCGGATCAATTTATAGCCCTGACAAAGTGCGGACACGGGAGAAGGCAACGTAAGACATTTCCAGTGCGAATTGTTTGTGTTCTTTATCAACAACCACATTATCTAAAGTGAGCCCTTGAGATCGATGAATACATATCGCATATGCAAGTTGTAATAGAAATTGATTTCTGGTAAACGTATTACACCTTTTTGGAAAGATACAGAAACTGGTATTATAGGCCGTTACTTTTGGGCCTCGGTAAGAAATAAACTCAACCATGATGCATTTAGTGAATAAAGACAATATCTACTACTTTTCCGATCGTTGCATTTTTCAAGGTTATAATCTAGAATCTCTGCATTTTTTTATATCAGTCGAATATTTGCTTGTTGATGAGAAGTATTGATGCTGATAACCTTCATTTGTGATTTCTCCTATTGCAATTCGAGATAAACATTCTCTGAATGTTTTTTGATCCTCACCGATTTGTCTCATGATTTGAATTAGTATGAAGTTTTTCGTAATTTGTCGGTAAACAATTTTACTGTGTGCAACAATCATTACTTTTTGAATTGCCATTGAACATCACCAAAAAGTTTCATCTATAAGTAAAGCTGAACGCAGATGTTGGTTAATGTTGCCTAAAAACGACAGCTATACTTCGTTGAAATTGCAGTAAAGATTCTCGTGACGAATCAGTTCCTCTAAAGTTCGTGAGCCGTATTTATATTGCTCGCAGTGACATCAGTTGTACAATAAATTTCATCAGTTTCAAAGCTTTTACCAAGCGTAACTTTTGTGATAACTTTTTCTGTTTCGTTTCTATAACAGCTTGTTTTTGCTGAAAACTAGCGAGCAAAATTAAGCAATTAGACAGGGCCTACGTGATGAACATCATAAGCAGAAACTAATTTATTTGCAGTTCATTGGTCTTCATCCTAGTTTCTTCTTATTATAGAAACATATTCTTGGGTCGAAATAAACATGTCGCCAAGTAATGTATACATCACTTCGAAGGGCGATACATCTCTGTGAAATAAGATCTTCATTAGGAGATCAGTGTTGCTCATGTTTTCCGCAATGTGATTGAGAAGTTCTTTAAAGTTGTCTTGTGTAGTGGCTCGTCGCCTTTCGGGTTGAATACATAATTTTCTTTCTAATCTATACAAGGCTTTGGAAAACCAAATCTGCACTTCAAATTGTTATCTGGACCTCGTAAACAATAAGTCTTGGAACACCAACTATATGGTTCTGTACTCTATTTAGTAGCCGTGAGAGTAGTCTATTCTAGTTGGGTGTATCACTGTCTATTCCACTGTAGGAACCGGATTCAACCGGATTCCACACACTCCCCACGCACATCCCTTTAGCACTATTTAATTTTTGGTCAGACATGGTAGCAAACAGTTGCGCATTAGGTGCATTGGGAATCCAAAAGACAACATATAGATGCGGACTTTTAAACTACTGATATTCAAAGCGATATTAATAATCCTCTACGTCTAATTTCTTCACAGTATTAGCCGAATATTCATCTGCTTCCAGGGCTTTCTGTTCCTAGAATCGCAACCGAAATGTGTTTGTAGACACTATTGATTCTAGTTCTATTCGCCGAGAGTACCAATATGGCCATGTGCCCATTATTTTAGAGCCTATGTGAAGTAGTCCTTTCATGATCGCTGGATTTCGATTTACTTCACGTAAAATTAGCCTACGGTACCTGGCAACGAAATCTTGGATCTTGCGAAAAGCGTTCGGCAGCTTGTCGTAGCAAGTGAAATGCTCACTCTCTGACTGTCACTTTTTCAGGTCATGTATTGTCAAATAAGCTTTACCAGAAGGAAATAAATTAAGAAAGGCTTTAACTATATAACCTGCATTGTGAAATTCATTGATGAGATTTAGATTTGACTGCGGCCAATTTAGAACAGATGTTACGACTTCTGCCTGGTTTCGATTTTCTAGTATAAGAATTCCGTTCTGAACTAACTACCTGATCTTCTTTTCCAACTTCAGCATAAACCGAACCTGCTTGTAAATAATTTAAATGATTTGCTATACTTCCCAAGTAACTGTAACTTTCCATGCTTGCACCTAGCACTAAAACAATTGCAAGTTTTTCAGGAAATAAAAGTAAAGATGTTGCAATGGATTGAATAGTGGGAGTATAAACAACATCAACAAGAACGTAACGAACGTTTAAAAAAAAAAACGAATACACGATGGCATTTAAAACAAACAACAAATTAGGCAATCAACTCAAACAACGTAACATAAATACATCCATATACACCGGAATCTTTAAGAATGCAGAACTGTTAGAAGTTTTGAAGTCAGGTTTACAGAACATATAAAAGAAATCGTTAAACCAAAAATCGACTCGAAACATGCACAACACTTGACTACATAAAAATATCATTACACTGACATCAACACAAACTCACAGGTATTACACAGAATATGAAAAGGATCACTAATGAACAGGTTAGAAGAACTGGGAATATACAAGGAACGATATAACCCCTTTTTACCAAACAAAAAAATTGACCGCAACAAAATTTACGACCTCATTGTAAGTCCGTAAAATATCATTTTCCACATACAGACTCACATACATAAACACACCGCAGATGGTCAACAAATTCTTCTCTTTTTTTGTATATATAAAAAGAAGGGCGGTAACACAACCGTTTTCTTATATAAATGATAAGCAGGAAAAATAAAATACAGGGGAAAGAAGATTCACAAGGCACGAGGGCACAAAAATAAGGTATAAAATCAGTTTTTTAGCATAATTTTAGTTAGTTTTAGGAGTCTCTCATCAAGAAAAACATTATTTTTGCTAGTCAGCTTTGACTCTAGGGCCCGTATTCTTGAAATTCACCGAAAAAAGTCGCCGGTGACTTTCGTATGAAACAATTTAAAATTTTCGACTGAAATGACGTATTTCACTAGAAACGAGTTTAAACGGCCGTAAGTGTTTTGCGTGATATCGTTTGTTTATTATTAACCTCAGGGAGATTCATTATTTCTATTTAAAATTTAATTAACTGTCATTGGTTCTTTACGTAAAAAACTCGTGAAAACTATTTTGCAATTTATCTTTAAAACTATTCTAAATATTAAATTTTTTTCTTCTTCGCTTTTTTCAGTATACTAAGCTAATAAAATGGGTCTGAACTAATCAGTGATAGAGATGTGTCTTCGCTAATCGGGAATAATGATGGGCCAGAGACCATTTAACCTAGTAATTACTTTGTTTATTTTTACTTTAGACCCATTTTATCAGCTTAGTATGCTGAAAAACGTGAAGAAGACAAAATTGGAATAATTAATAAACTAATTTTTTCCTTTAAAACTACTTTTTAGTAATTATAATTCATGTCAATATTATTTTTAAATCTAATTCAATTAATACTTCAAATAATTAAAATTTGTTACAAATAATAGTTTTTAGATATAAGTTTTTTTAATGACCTGCAGATTTTTTAACTTCAAAAATATCAATAAACAGAATTAAATTCGGTTAAGAATTTGCAATGTTCTGATTGTCGTAACAAACCCTTCACTCACTTAAGTTTAAATAATAAATTTAAACAATAAATAAATTCCTTTCTTATCTTTAATCATATTAGCCCAACAATTCACTTTAAATTATTTTTGGACTAAGGTGCTGTATATTAAAACTTCAAATTGGAAATTATTTCAAATTGATACGATCAGTTTGTTTCAAACTGTCTTTGTATTGAAAATATTCTCTCTTGATGCTTGGTTTTGTTACAACAACGGATTTATTTGCTAATTTGAAAGGGAAATATTTCGTGCATTTTTAATAAGTAGAAATGTAGAGTTCAATTTAATGAATAGCTTGCGTCATTAGTTGAAAAAGAGAAAAAATTGGAAAATAGTCGGTTTTGATATTACTCGACTCATAACATTATTTTACAATTTCATCTCATGCATAATTTTTCATCTTCGACATTTTAGAAGTAACTCAATAAATGTTAGTACTAATTACTCCTCATTAAAAAGAAAATCTGGACTCTTATGGAACCAAACACAACACTTTATTAATACAAACTGCTTATTACTAAAATCTAATAAAATTCTCAATAAACTAAGGTGTGTGTCATCAAGTGCAACAGAAGTGAAACTTCTAATGGTAATGCAAGATTAAGGAATCAGAAAAATCGTTTTAGAATCCCATTTCCGTGACACGTTATCAAATATATTATGTATAATCTGTGTATCCCGTAATGTGTAACTCTTGAGAAATCCATATAGGTAACAGCGATATAATGAACATAAAAATGTCGCCTATTTTGTGATAATTGATGCTTACATCGGGTATTCGGGTCATATATTTTTTACTTTTATTCATTAGTTCGTAATAAGCTCGAGTTAATAAGCGTTTTGGCTAATCCGCCTAGCTGGCCTTGACCATCCCATTGGTTTATAACAATTTTTGTACACAACTTATCTGAGCAATTGGTACCCCAATATAAATCAAATATAAAGACATAGTTTTAATTCAAAAAATCAAATCATTTACAAGTCATTTGTAATAGAATCGGAAAAACTTGGTTGTTTGTTGTGAATAATAGTTGGTATATCCACAATTATTATTTTTTAATAATTTTTTGGTTGCCTTGAAAATGGTTAAAATAACCGAAAATTTGGCAGAAACTTTATGTAGAAAGGAGAAATTTTAGTAAAGAAATTTATTAAAATATACTAAATAGGTCTATAATTCAGCCTAATCTAGAAGATAACAACTCTACCAAAGGGTGGTGAATTTTAGTAGAGATCTACCAATCGCTCTACATTATGTTTACATGAGCTCCGTTTAATTTTTCATAGGTAGAGTTGTAGTAAAGGATTTCTTTTGATTTATCATTACGCAAGGCATAATTTTTTTTTTTTTTCAAAAGTCCAATCAAAAGTCGTGAAATATTCAACTTTAATTATTTAATCTAGGTAAGGTAATTCCAATAGACATTAGGATGTGCCAGACATACTTAAATAAGTCAAAACTTCGACTTCTCTAATACCAAAGCTTTTGTCTAGCTAAAACGTTAGATTCTTACCTCCTGAATAAAAAAAAAATATAATTTCGTTTAAACAACCTATATGAAACATTTTCAGACCGTTCGACGTGCAGGGCAATCAATATTCTCAAAAATGTTTTTCTGAATTTTTCAGGCGAGCCTCCTGAGTTTAACTATAATTTAATTTAACTATAAAGACAATTTTTCACAGTTCTTTAATTTTGCCAGTTAAGAAAACATTTGGATCTTGATTTGCAAATAAAGACCAGCTGAATAAAAAAAAAATTGACTTAAAGACAGCTTTTTCAGTCACTTCCTTGCCACAACAGGGTTTCTGCATTACATCCAGCCTTCCTTACAGAATTTCTTACCTGGCAAGGTCAAATGACTGCAGAAAATGTCTTGCTTACTAACTTGCTGAAAGAGTCACAAATTTTAAATATTTAGGGTTTACAGTTGATAGCAAATTAAATTAAAAGATCAAGATACTACCAAAAAAATATTGATTATTCTATATAAATCTAATCTGGAGTGGTTGTGCAAAATATAAACTCAATACCACAATACCATACCTATATCCATTCCGATTTTTATTCAGCTCATCTTAAATACCCACAAATACTAAATTCTTAAACGAAAAAATATCGTTTATTATTTATTTATTTGGTAAAAAAATTAAAAAATTAATTGGAGTTAATTAAGTCTATCCAACTCCTCAAACGACATTTTTTCCAGAAAGCATCATCTAATAGAAACTTTTTAAATATCACCAAATCAACAATTTACATTTTAAAATCTGCTTTTCTTTATTTTAAGGGGCTCAAATGTTGTCACGGGTTTTCCTGAATTTGGATACCTCTTCCCTAATATCTTAATTGGTCATGACAATATAAGCCCTCCTACTACAATCTTTTTTATCTTTGACCTTTTAGTAGTACCGCCAGACAATTCTTAAGAATTTAAATTACACCTGTCAGAGCACATTCACACTGTCGAAATTTCTTTTAAGATTTATACGTTTGTTCAAACAACAATATTATGTGAGCAACGTGAGGATTGGCTGATATAATTCTTTACTCAGTGTTCAGTCTGGAGCGTCATTGTACAAATACAAAATCAGAATTAAGGTCAATTATATTTTGTGTCCAATACCCCTTGTCATATATAGTATTACATTTTCTTCATCGACCTACCACCACTTCCTGAACCTCATATCCCTACGCCCTAACAGCGTGATCTCATTTAAGGGTGTTCTATAGTAACTTGCTATGAAGATTTTTATACGAGCTTTAATACCAAGAGGATTTATTACTCGGAAATGATATCTAAAGGTCGATGCAAATTGAGAAACATAGCGGCGAGAAAAATTTGCCTTTTTCACCAAATTATGTAAGAAAACAATTAAAATAGTTAATTAACGATAGGTAAATATCGGGCATTTACAAAAAAGTAAAATTTTAATAGTTTTATTACAAAATTTCAATTTATCGTTGATGATTTTTAAATTATGCCAATGAATACTAATTTTATAACAAAAGTGTCAAAATTTTACTTTTTATTTTTAGTAAATGTACGATGTTTTAAGTATCGTTCACTAAAAACATACGATGTTTACTATTTTAACAATTTTCTAAAATATATTTTTGGAAAAGAAGAATTTCTTCTCGTCACTTGGTCTCAATGTGCACGATCTTTAGGACGATTCCTTTAAATCAATTCACAAACAATCAACATGTCGTTAAAATTCTGTCAATAAAATGACATAAAATGTCAATAAAACGTCACAGAAAAAATTATTTCAAAGCTTACTAAATATTTTTTTTTTGGAAATATTGACGATATTATTTACCATCAGCAAAACTTTACAAGTATATTTAGAAATTTAAATTTCATATTATAATGTAACCTGTTCATTTGGGCACCTTTAGTCAATTGTTGGAATTTGCCATAGAAAATTATTTCTCCAAAATGTTTTATGTTACTTCGGAAAACAGTTCAACAAATTTTGCTTACTCTTTTTATTAAAATGCCCCCCCCCCCCCCGCAATGCGTCAATTGACTTAGAATTTTGTAAACATATAGATGATGGATTTTCAAATTGGAATGGATGGGATTCCACTGTCAACTCTAGACTCGAATCTTTGTACAAATTTCGGACAAAACTATCAATATGTGAGAATGCGAAGGAAACCAAAAATAACAATAAATGTACGACTGGAACAACGGAAGGACGGGCATTACATTTTTGAAATCGATGTTTTGGAGTCTTGGTGACCTAATTCGTCAAGAAATGTCCAAATCTGAGACAAATTTGTTTTCGCGGTTACAATACTTAGGCATTATACTTCGTTATAGTGGGAAAAGTAAAAACATAAAGAAATAAAGTACGTAACATAAAAAACTACATAAAAACTTAAACTAAGAAAAATTAAGAATCCAGTAAATGGCATTTCGCATTTGTGTAGTCGTGCATGGTAAACTTTACTTAAAAATTCCAACAAAGCTTCTTCAAATTTAATCTGTCACTTAAAAAATCTTATGAAAGCAAAATTTTCCGTCCACTTAAAAAAATAAAAAACACACAACCCGTAAAAACAAAGTTTTTGACTATATATCCTTTATATATAAGACTCGTGCCCGATTTCACAAAAAAAGAAGTAATCTCTAGTTAAATAATGTTTCCTCCCTTTCTTCTTTTATTAAATTGCAATTTATTTCATAACACAAATTCAACACATGCTAACTTTATTTCCTTTTTTACATGAACATTTTAACTGGAAAGCTAAATATTTAACTGCCCAATTTCGTCGAGCTAAATATTTCGCTGAAGGCTAAATATTTCTATGTAAAAATCAAATATAATCAACTTGCATAGAATTTGTATTATGAAACAAAACGTAATTTTATAAAAGATGAAAGGGAGGAAATATTATTTAACTAAGGGTTGGATGGTTTTTTGTAAAACCGGGCATCGGTCGCTTGCAATTTAGTTTCGACCTTCTTCACCATGACTAAAATTTAAAATTCAATGAGTAAGGGTCATTCAAAAAACCAATTTGAATTTTAAACTTACTTGAAGAAACATTTGGAACACTACTAGATTGAATTTTTTAAATTGAAAATTAAAGAAAAAACTTAGTTATAGTATGTTGATCGAACTGAAATTTTGCCAAAAAGTATTGTTAGGTGACAAAAGTCGATGTGCAAAATTTCAGCGCGAGAGGATCACGGGAAGTGGGTCAATTTTGAACTTGAAGATCGTAAGGACACTCAAGCAAGCAATCAAACAGGTGAAGTTAATATAAAGGATATAAAAATAAAACACTATGTGAAAAACAATTTTCCCTGGGGAGGAGAAAATATGGAAAAGTGAAAATAATAAATTTAATTTCTAATTTCGATATTCTCAGTTTTTCACCGAAGACTGTAACTTGCATAAGGCAATAAATCTAAAGTTCGCATTTTTTTAGGAAAACGTTTTTGAAATTAAGGAGTCATTAAAATCGTACGAGTTTTTAGAATCCTTATTTTTGTTAACGCTTATTACGTTTTTTTGTAGTTGCTGGAATATTACAAAACATTCATATGTAATATGAAATCAAATACGCGATTTCGAACTCGAAATGTGATTCAACGTAGATTGACATATAAGCAAAAAGTTAAAAACTTTAATGAAACTAACCTAGTTAACTAACATACTATTTTTAATAAAAAAACTTTTTAAAGATACTATTTTTAAAAATCAAGTTTAACAAATATTGTTTATAGAAACGCTACGTTTAGACAACATAACATCAACAAACCTTCAATTGTGAATCTTATAATTTTTTTTTTTAATTTTGTATGGTTGTTTACATAAATAATATTTTCCATTATCAACATAACGTATGTGTACATTTAAAATTTAAACAAAATAAGCTTACGCCAAAAATTCGGCCGATTATAGGAAAGGTTCATTAGTTATGACAGAATCGGCCCGATTACACCTAGGTATAGCCCATAGTTAGTAATTTAAGACAATACAATGACAACACAATTCAAATCTATCTAATTATTTCTTAAAACTAGAATCGAAACAGCTTCCAATTAATTGCAAATCTAAAATTAAGAATTTAAATCAGATTCAGCTGGAACAAACATATATATTCTAAAACATAAATTCAAATAATTAGTAACTTCACTAGTATACTATTTGTTTGCCAATCCACTTAATAATTAGCACACACCCCTATTTCCCGTTCATACTTATCCCTAAAATTAATAGAAGTTTATACTTGAATTGCAAGTCACTACCGCTGTAACCAATATTCCAGTACTAACCCAGAAGAATGATAAATAATTACGACATAAATTTAATCTCGTGTGATATTACTTAAGATCCAAAACGACGTTAATCTCCGTACTGGATTAAACCGACTATAAAATAGTTTAAATTAAGTCTTAAATAAAAATAGCTCTAAGGAATACTAAATTAAAATTAAATAAATATATTTTTATTTGTACTAACAAGGGAACCTTTCGAACTGTCAAATTCAAAAAATTATAAAAACTATTCCAAGTTGTAGTACTCTGTGAGACATTAACGAAACCATTTTTTTGTATCGGCAACCAAGCCCTTTTTAGGGGTTAAAACCACCCTTTAATTTGCAAAAAAAGGTAATTTCATCCCTCATAATCTAATTTACTATGGAGTACCTGTACTTTTTGTGAACAATAATTAAAAATTTGATTTATGAAAAACAATAGAGAAGAAGCCGAGATATATTGAAAGAAGCGTTTTTTAGGTTAAATTAAAGGGTGGTTTTAACCCCTAAAAAGAGTTTGGTTGCCGATATTAAATGGTTTCGTTAATGTCTCACAGAGTACTATACAACTTAATGGAATAGTTTTTATAATTTTTTGAATTTGATAGTTCAAAAGGTTTCCTTGTATGAAAACACAATTAGCACAAAACACAATTTCAAAACGAATTAAGTTCCCATTACATGCTTGAATTTTCTGGATTCTAAAATTCTGTATAACAATAAAATTCGACCGACACTCCCAATTTTTGTTTTTTTAATTATAAAATTATAAAATTTGAAGTTCTATTAACATTTTGAAAACTAAAATTCTGAAATCCTAATTCTAAATTCTTTAAAACAGTTTTAAAAACTATCTATGAAATCTTTATTTTCAAATGCTTAATTAGCTATTAATTGCTAATATTAATATTAATATTAATTGTTTCGCGCTACCACATGCAAAAAAGCATATGGGTGAGATTACCTGACAAATGATACCTGAGCAGTACCGCTATGTAAATTTTGAACATGCAATTTTACTACCACCGAGTAAACATTTAAACTAATTTACTTAATACTTGTCTCAAAAGTTGAACCAGCAGTTATTATTATTTTTTAAATATTGTGCAATATCCGCAAGCGATTTGTCATCAAAAGTCACGCCTCAAACGAAATGCTAAAAAATCATTTCACCAGGCAATTTAAATCAAACTGAACTAGAAATTATTTTAAATAAACATGGTGTGTTGAACCACAAAGAAAATAAAAGTGTATCGTCGATAAAATATTGACGATAAAAATAAACAGACAATAAAACAAACAATGATGTAAGTTAGATATTAGTTCAAACGGGACTAGACCGGTACTGTCGGATCAAAACGGAGGAGAAGCTCTAGATCAGCGGCCAGTGCAAGCTCCAATAAATTCACTAAGCTAGCTAGCGTTGAATTATCGCATGTTAACAGGTATTCTACACATACCAACTATAAAGACCCAAAAAGGGTTAGTTGTTATTTTAAAATGAATAGAGATTTACATGGATCCAAACGAAATACAAACTGCTTCCTCTGATAAAGGCTTCCAAAGCAAATCTATTACCAACATTGTTAGTTGAGAGAAGGCGCTTCAGCGCCAAATAAAACAAGTAATATTTGACTTAAAATATCTACTGCACAGAAGGATAAATATACCGGACCGATACACTTTGTTAAGTGCCAAGGATTTGGGCATACTAGAGTGATGTGGTAAACTCCATAACTCAAGGTTTTGCAATAAAGAAAACAAGGAAACATCAGTGAGAGAATGCAGCAACTGTGCAAATTTTAGGAGGTTCCCAGTTTATCTACAAATGAAAAGGAGAGTTAATCCAAAGCAGCAAGCAGAGCCACGAATGCTTAATTCCAGCTAGTAAAGAAGCACGACCATAAGTACAAAAAAAACGCTCAAAACAGAAACCAGAATGCAACTGAAAATGATAGTGTGCATCAAGGAGTTTCATACGCAAGTGTTCTTAAGGGTACCGTTCCTAACGTCCCAGCAACTTTAAACAAGTTTATTAATATGATGCAAAGCTTCATGGCGATGATGGAGAGAACCATCGATCTAATGTTGCAGAATATGAACAAGATGATGCCGATGGTTGTAAAAAATTAAAAATGGCTGTCCTTGGAATAGCCATAAGGAATGCAAACCGGCTAGCACAACATAAAGCGGAGGTACACGTATTTGAGAGCAATATAAAGCGGAGGTACACACCGATTACAATATGTATTTATATAATGTTAATATCTGAAGCACACTTCACCAAAAATAATTATTTCAAAATTAATGCGAAAAATGAATTAATTTATAACACAAAGTACCCAGATGGAAAGCACATGGAGGCACTGCGATATTGAACAAAAGCTGATTAAAACACTATGAAATTATGAAATATGAGAAAGAAAATATCCATTCAACGAGCATCTGTCTGGGAACTGTATCATACCAACAGTGTACTGTCCCAGTGTACAGTTCTCATTGACCATTTTGTAACGAAGGGCATTTAACGTCCTTATGCTCAGGCCACCGATTACTTTGATCTGTCTTCTGATCACTCACTGGTAATAGTAACAGTGGGTACCGACATCCTAAGGAAAGAACTTAATTGAAATCAACATTCCTCTTATCACCACCAGCAGAAATTGATACGGCGAAAATCTTAAAGATGTTCTGACATTATCAGCTCAAAAGGCTGCACCGGTCATAAGTTGTTCTGAAAAAGGAACTGACAACAAACAAAATCACCTTTATTAAAACGGAAATTAAAACGAACTATTCAGGCCATAAGATTTGCATTGCGGGAAGAAGCTCCGAGAGGATATATTATTCTTTCTAGAAGACAACAAAATTTTAAAAAGGCCAACAAACTCGAATCCACCGGTTAGACTACCAACTGGAAATGGGGCGAGAAGTGCTGAAGAAAAAGCCAATGCTTTTGCTGATCATCTAACAACCACCCCACATGAAGAAACTAATTATTTCGTGCTACCCGAGCAAATGGATGATGGTTTCCTACAAACCTATAAAGTATGGTATAAGGGCATGATCTCATTACTGGAAAAATGATAAGGGAATTGCCAGACAAATGCCTATAAAACTAATTAAATTCATGCAGACCAATTATAATGACACGTAAGACAGCAAAAATTGAAACGCAGATTTCATCATATCATCCAATAAGCATGCTGCTCACAATCTCAAAGTTATTTGAAAAAATATTAGGAACGAAATTGAATTCAGTAGGGTTCCGAAACCAATATGCTACCACAAAGCAAGTATACAGAATTACACAGAAATTTCACTAGTAGTTCTGGGAAACTATTTCTTCAAAGGCAATACATGCGGTAAAACAAAATAGCGCAACTACTCACTGTCACTGGGGAAATTCCCTCAAATGAGTTACAAAATCATTTGAACAAAATCGCGGACTGGCTAAAGTCATAGCGAATAAATGTGAACGAAAACAAATCAATTCATGTTACATTCACGGTGAACAAACGCAGCTACCCACCAGTGGTATTAAACGATTTAAATATTCCTCAACAAATGAAGGTCAAATACTTAGGTTTGGACCTGGCTAGAAGGTTAACTGAAAAAAGAATTCATATTGAAGTAAAGCGTAACCAAATAAAAATTACATTTTCCAAATTGTATTGGCTGATGAGAAGAAAATCTCAGCTATCATTTGCCAATAAAATTTTCTTTCATCTGGACAAATGGTATTGACACAACAGCACTTCAAACAGGTCCTTCTTGGAACAAATCCAAGGGGAAATACTTTGCAGTACTACAAGTGCTCCGTGGTACATTCGAAATAGTAATATACATGAGCCTATTAAAACCATTAAAAAATTGAAGCAATTAAAGAATTAATTTCGAACTCAAAACTAGAAACACATCCCAACAAATTGGTTATTTAAGCAACAGAGATAAACAGATCCACTCGAACTTAGCTCGGAATTTTAGCTTAAGATTAGCTAAAGATTTGATTAATACTTGTTAGTTTTTTATGTAGAAGGATTCAAAAATGATATTTTTTTTTTTTTTTCATTAATGCAAATAAGTTTTACGATACAGAAAGTAACTAAATTCGGCTTTCGAGCGGCGCAATATTTTATCGAAAGTGAATTGTAGCAATCGAACGTCCAATTCACTTCAGTCGAGTAATTATCTGAATTGTAATGCTACCAGCCGTCACATATCAGAGCCTGTTCGTCAGATATAAGTGATAGACATTTTTGGTCAATTTATGAAGACATATAGAAACGCATAAGTACGTAGTGTAATCCAATTGGTGTCACCCTGAAAACAATCCTGGGCTGCGGTGGACGTGTTTAGCAGGAGATTCTAATAGGGAACGAGTCAGACAAGTGAGCAATTTTAGCAAAAGAATTGAATTTGGATTTCTTTTTTGATATTTGGTGCTTAGTTTGGTAAAGTTAAATAATGGTTTAATTTAGTTGTGTCATGCCCGTATTCCTGAAACTTCAATTAAATATTATTTTCAATTTAAACTTCAATTAGATTCTGTGACTTACGAAGAATTAATGTCTCAAATAAAAAGGAATGAAATTTTTTTCTTCACAGTTCTCTAACCAATGTGAAAGATTTAGTTACAAATTTTTAAGGAAAATCGAATGTGAGAATGTATCAAACTGTAGACAAACGATTTTTTTTTTTACTTTTTCTATGAATTTATAAATCGTTTTACCCCTTTTGTTCAATTTGACATGAACGATGTCTGTGTGGTTCAAGTTCTTTAAGGCCAATACCAGGCCCTATAGTGTTGGGAATCTGTAGAATTGTGTTTGGCTTCGGCCTTGGCGTGTTGTCTGAACCAAGCACCAAATCTGAGTTTATTTCCCATATTTTGATACTGTTATATTAATGTCGCTACCCAAACATTTGCTAACTTTAAAGTAAATTAACCTTTCACGCTTAAATTGCTCCATCTATCCAAACAATTTCCCCTGTTCTATGTCAAGTTGTTCAACAATTCAGTACTTTTTATTTTAAATATTGTTGTTTCATTGAGCTTCATGGAAATTATGAAATTTGAATTTTATACAAACATTGTTGTAAACAAAATTTTATATTTCACGCTTAACTTATTTACGTAGATCCATAGATTTCGCTAGCTACTTTGCTTTCATTATCAGTACTATTATTTGTTTGTGCTGTACAAATAATAGTATTGATAATAAAAGGAAAGTAGCTACCGAAATCTATAGATCTAAGTAAATAAAAGTGTGAAACATAAAACTGTGTATACAAAACTGAAACGTTTTATTTTATTGGTTTCTGAGTTCATTGTGGACTTATTTTATATTTTAGCTTGACGCAAAACTTTAACTGACGATGCGTAAATTTATTTTAGTAATTTTTTACCATACATTCCATATTACTAACTGGGCAATCAGATACCTTAAAGTACAAGCAGTTGTTGCACTGCAGCACGGATAATAAAGAGAAGTACTTTGATGAAAATTATATTGAAGTTTTGAACTAACCGGTGCACAGTCTCCCAACTTAAACATTATTGAAAATATTTGTGGATAGTTAGCTCGACAAGTTTACAATATAGTGGAGGCTGTAATTTTATTTTGGACGAGGAAGACGCAAAAAGAGACGACAATAGGTGCTTGTAGATCTTCCAACACATTGTGGATTCTATATAAATGGTGATGATGAATGCTTTCTGAATAAAATGTGATGCTTTCTGAATTACAATTGGAAAAGCTGAATTGTCTTAGAATTAAAAGGATACCTCAAATTCAATTAACCCAGATATTGCCGAAATATTATTTTTTCTCCGAATTTCGTTTTAAGCTTATAAGGACCTTAAAATCATAAGAGAAATCGAATGTATTAATTTGAAAATATGTTGTAAGCTTCCTAGGTAAGAGAGGAGGGGTTGTCCTTTTAAAAGGACAGTGCCAATTTATACTTTGTAAAACAAAAAATACTAAAAAACAATACAAAAAATTCATTATTTTGTACGAATATGGTAATCATAAAAGCAGTTTTTAGGGTGTAATGCTATTGAACATTTTGCACAGATAAAATTGCATTTTTTATGACACAGTCTACATCGTGTTTGTGTTTCCTTGTACAATATTAAATGATCTTTACCATCGTATCTGGAATAACTGCGAAGGCTTTCAGCTGGTCTACGTCCTCTGGTTGTGGTTTTCTGAAATGAGTCAAAGATACCAAGAGTAAGTTGCCGCCTAAAATTGAGTTGATCTAATTTTCCACCATTTAATCGGTAAAGTTGCCAAGCATTTTGTTCAGCCATGTCAACGCAGTGGGCTATTAACGGAAAATACCTTTTTTTTCCACGTATACCTACTCTATAGAGGCTGATGTTTTCGTCAGCCCGGTTTACCCCATCCATATTGTCGTTATACATTTTAAATATTTTTGGTTGTCCAACATTTATAATTTTTTTGTGTTTCTTTGAATATCTTGTCACATTGTGTGTTGGTAGAATTTGGCAACTATTCGATGCAATCGTGACGACATTATTATCATTCCATTTACAAACGATGATTTCATTTTGCATCGGTGGTTGCGTAGTCGTAAAATCCTCTTTCCTTCTTTTTCATGGCCTTAGAATATAAAATGTTGCAATTTTTTCCTACTCGGTTCTCTCTTATCGTTCCCGTTCCTTTTATTCCTTTCTGACGCAGTTCTTCTAATAAGCTCAATGATGTAAAAAAATTATCAAAATATAGATGGTATGTTAAATTTGGATAATTTTTTTACAGTATGTCCGCACACTGCAAAACAACGCTTGCACCTAACCCCAAATTTTTATATTTTTTGGGTAATATAGTAGTAGCTCCTTGATATGGTTCAAACCACTCTATGTATCCTAATCTTGTTGTTGCCGTCCATAATTTGTAGCCCCAATGAATAGGCTTACCACGAATAAACTGTTTCGTTCCATGATGACCGTAATATGGAACCATTGACTCATCCACGCTATGGTTTTCTTCTTTTGGTGTGCCATCTCGATAAAAAGTTTGTTCATTATATCCAGAATATATCATTATATCCGTATTTTCGAAAGTTTATCATTCGGATTAATTTTTTTATTGTCGTTGCAATGAATATTTTGCATAATAAACCGAAATCTATTATGCGACATTGCACTGGACACTAATTCTCTACCCGTGTCCTTTGAGTTTTCCCAATACAACTCACGTCTAGGTGAAGGAACGTAACCACTTAGCAATAAAATTCCAATAAAACAGCGAATTTCGTTGGGATGGATATCTGCTTTTCGATTATGTGATGCAGCATATATATTAGTGTAATACACAATCATATCAATTACTTCATCGTTAAAAAAAATGTGAAACGCATCAACAGGTGACATACAACCACTGATACAACCACTTATATCTTTCCACATTGGTAAGGTAGAAGTGAGGTCTTTCTTCTCCCATTGTGTAAAGTTGTTTTTGGATTTTGGAGTCGATTTAGGCTGTCGCTTTGATAATACAGCTAATGGAATTTCGTCATCACTATCATAAATGCTGCCACTGTACCGGAATTCTGTTTCGGCTGTTAGCTGTCCTCCAGGAAGATTATTTATAGTAACGTTATCCTCATCGCCTGAATCTTCGTCGGTAATTTCGTCATTTGCGTACCAAGAACAATACTTAATATATTTTCAATAGACCGAGGAAATGCAAATAAATCATTTATTTATTAAATTATACTTACCACCAATTATCCATTTTTATTTAAATGACGTCACTGAATTTTTATTCCTATAATATTTTCACAAAACAAAGGCAACTCAAAACTAAATAACTTTTCAACGAGTCAGTCCTTTTTATATTAAATATGCCTAACGGGACTTTCGAATTCAAATTCAATTTACCATATGTTTTATTTGGCTTTATAAAGGGCAATGGCAATATCTAGGTTAATAAAATGCTAACTAATAAACTTGTATTTAATTTCCCTTCCAAATTTCAATTAGGTAATTTGATTGACAAAATATTGCCTTCATTTTGTAATCTTTACTGGTTACGTTACGTGCATATAGCTCATATGTTTGAACACAATAAGTATTATGCTTAACGATAATAGAAAATTTCGAGTTTTTGGAATATTCTGTTTAATTTTAAGTATTCATTATAGCCGTAATATTTCACTTAAAACTTGCTATTAATTTATGATTCAAAAAAATTCAGTTATTTGTCTGTTTTTAATTATGTATATGTTTTCGTTTTTGCTTTTTATAGAGAAATTTGGTAATCTGGTTAATGTGGTTTAAGTATTGTATGTAGAAAAAGAAAAACAAAAAACATGATTCGGTTTCATTTGTAGCGTAATTTGAGGCTTGGCTACATTTTCGTAGCACAAAAACGCAAAGATGAAATGCTTGGAATTTTGGATCCAAAGGAATTGTGGAGAAATTATTTATTTTCTTGATTTTGGTTTCCTAATTTTCAACAATGAAAAAATTAAATTAGATATAATTGTTGAAAGCGCAACAATAACATTTTTAGGCAATCCGTGCAACCCACAATTGTGCATTTTTCTACCCTTCTCACTCAGCAGGATAGAACGAAAATTTGAATTACGATTAAATTATCAAAAACCGAATTCGTAGTAATAACATTCAAGATGCGAAAGTTCCTTCATCAGCTGATATCTCAAATTGAAAGAGTTTATTGGAATCAAATGGAAAAATCAATTGTCGAATATCAACAAAACAAAAATGTGAAAATGAAATTGAATCATAAAAAAATGCTAATCAATCGACCCAAAAAAAAACCGTAGATAAGGTTCATAGAAGCAAAAAAGATGTAAACAAACTACAAAAAAAAAAAAATTGAATGTTATTGAATCTTCTTCATAATTCGAAAAATTTCTAAGAAATTCTAAAGTACATACAAGAGATACGAACGGCTGATAACACAAAAAATGATTGTTATGATAATTTGTATTTAAAAACTGTTTGTAATACGCTGTCGGAGGATGTATGCCCCTGAATCCGATGTCATATGTTTATATTCATTCCCAGGGTGTATTACAATTTACAATCAAACACAACGTGTCAATAAACGATATGAAATGACATTTCTTGACCAAAAAACAAAATAATAATAATAATAATACAATATTAAAATAAATAATAAAAAAAAAAAATCTCATTATGTATTCAAATAAAGTATGTCTGTCGTTCATTCAAGTAAAATGCATATATGTAATTTTTATCTATTTTATATATTTTGTAAATGTGCGATAACACTTCGTACAGAGAATTTTGCGTCATGGAAATCTCTTAAAATTTTATTTAATAAAAATGTAAACATTAAAACGAAATGCACAAATACAATTTTTTCATGAATTGTGCTTTTTAATATTATTGTTTGTGGTTGTACTTTATATTATGAACTTTTCATAATCAAAATAAAATTTATTTTATTTAAAAATTATAATCAAATCTAATTAAATAATATCAGAAGAAGAAAAAGCTATGTACGAGTATATACATTTAAACAATTTGTATAAAATACAACTTCGTATAAAGCAAGCAAAAATAAATAAATTTTACTCAGTTGACCTCATCAACTAGATGGTGTGTTGTTTTCATTGTTTATTTCCTTAATCTTATAAGTACCAATATCCGAGGCGAATGGAAATGATACAACATCTTTCTATTTATTTCAATGAGATCTGCAAATATTATATCAAAAGTTGTCTGGATACTTAATATTTATGTATGTTTTAAGCTGATTGGTTGAGTGGCACAAACGACAAGCTTTTACACTGGGTCCACCGTACACCGCTTTTTTTAAACTAACCTAAAGTGAAAGTATTCACATATGTACATAGGTAGATTTTGCAAATTATGAAGAATTAGCCGTGCAAGAAAAATTAAAAAATTATTCCGTTCTTTTCACTATGTTTTAAAAGTCCGCCTCAACCCGATTCAGTCGGTGCCTTTTTTATTAATTTCAAAGAAAGATGTTTACACGATACGGATTATACGCCAAAATAATAATAAAATTTTTAATTTAGATAAATCAAGCCCGGCCTGTACATGTCTCAAACCTAGATATACAGTCATGTTCACAATTATTTGTGCAAAGCAAAAATTTTTAATTTGGGATATACAACTGCATCCGAATTAAGGTTTAGACCATATTTTAAAAAGAAATAAACTGTATTACTTACTACACAAAAGTATGTCTGTTAATCAGTTTAGTTAAAAAAAAAATGCCGAAAATATTGGAAATATGCGTAGGAAAACGGGCCGCCATTGTTGCAGAATACCAGTGCTTCGTCTATAAAATTGACCGAAAAGTAGGGTTGCCACCGAAACACAATTCTTTATCAGGCTAAAAACCAGACCAATAAAGGAGAGGTTAAAAATGTGAGAAAACGGGTTACTTCCGAAAAAGAAGACAACAGGATTGCGAGAGATATAAAGGTTGATCCTAATATGACACAAAAACAACATTCAAATTTACATAATTTCAAGTAGTAACCAGCAAGTAAACAAACCTACATATCACATAAAAATAAAACGGCTCGACTAAATTTTACCCCGGAACATATTCATACCTCCTGCATTTTGGAAGAACATTTTCTGGACACATGAGTCGTTATTTTCAATAGATGGATCATTTGGAAAAAAATATTATTACTTAAGGGGATGGTTACCATTCAAAAAAGTTACTCTGATGGCGGGCATATAATGGTACGGGGATGCATAGGCAACACTGCTGTAGGACCTCTCATTCGGCTCAGAGGAAAAATTACGCAAGTAAAAAAAAAATGAAGCGACATTTGAACTAGCCCTATGGTTTTACCCTTCAACAAGACAACGCCCCGATAAGTAAGAGGAAAATTGTTTCAAAATTTTTAAAAGATGTGGACTAAAATATATTGCCTTGGGCAGCACAGAGTCACGATTTAAATGAAAATTTGTCGGCTTATTTGAAACGGAAAATTCTATGCGAGGTAGGAAGTTCCCCGAAGATGTTACGTGGAAAGCAATTTTAGATGCTTGGAGTGAAACCCTGTTGAGGTCAATAACAACCTTATTGATTCAATGATGAGTCGTTAGAGAGAGGTTATAGAATCTAAGGAGAGATCTAGTTTTATTAAAATTTTAAAACAAATTTAGCAATATTATTTGCATACTGCAGTGTTTTATTGAACAAAAAATAAATGCACAAATAACTGCCAGTGTATTTAGATCCTGCAAATACTAAAAGTGGAACACACGTGACAATACTATAAAGTGGTAGCATATGTGGGGATAGAGTGACTTATCTATGTTTTATATCCTATTTCCCCGCAAATTGCTTTATGCTTCTTGAAAGTTCTCAGGACGATCTATCTATGTATGTAAAACCATCAGTGGTTTTAAAATCGTAACTTATCTTTAACCTGTTCAAAATGGAGGTGCGGCCAACATACGACTTTCTTTTACGAACAGGGAATTTGTGAGAAACTTATTATGCAAATTTCTCACAAATTTATTCTCTTGTAGTTTTTATTTATTTTTTTTTTTTTTTTTTTTTTTTTGGAAATATTTTTCCTGTAAATCTTACGCTTTTTGAGATAATTGCAAAATAAATTTTCTGGCCCAAGGGAACCTCCGGTTGGTCGATTTGGACTGTAACTCACTGGGACCTCCCAGAGTCGAAAGTTTTCATGATTAATTTACTTTAGTTTACTAACGTAAAAGATATTAAAATTCGTCAGTACATATGTTCTCATTGAGCTTTGGACCCAATTTTGTCACCCTATGAAACTCAAATAAAGTTTATATTACTCAGTTCAAACTCTAGTTTAATCTACCATAAGATGACGCTTAACCTCCTACAGGCCAATTCCTATAGGTATTTTGGTAGTCTCCTTTTCTGAAATGTTCTCTACATGAAATAATTTAATTCATATTTTTGTATTTCCTTCTACGACATTATTCTTCGGAGCGAGCCGTTCACCCTTTTCTGATTTTTTATTTGCAAATGCTCGTTCTCAAAAAACTACTTAACCGATTTTAATGTTCGATGGCTCATATGAAAAGGAATAGACTTCATTTATATAATGGTATCATTTTTATTTTTTATTAAATTTTTGTAGAATGAAAATTGTGTTTTTCTGAAATAAGTCATGTTTGATGATCTTTGACACAACCGGTCACCACTTTTTATATTTTTTTCTGAATGCTTATTTAAAAGGGTTACCACCGTTTACAATTTTTCTAAAAGCTTAGGTATTTATCTTAAAATCAAACAACAAAATAAAAAAATGGTTATATTCCGTTATAAACAAATCAAAAAAATCACTCAAATTTTTCACTACACAAGTTATTTGATTTTCAAATGGTCTTTGTAAATTTGTTGTAGAAGCATTTCTCTTAAGAACAAAAAAATGCCATTATGCATCCAAATCGACATCCTCCATAAAATAGCACAGATTGAACAACACATTTTCTGAACAGGTCGCAATTTTCACTTAAAATTGACCAGGCCACAGCTACCAAGCTTGTGAATTATAATTTATCATTGCTTTCCTTCGAACGCTCTCTCTTCCCGGTTTTTATAATACACAGGAAATAGATGGAATCCTTCAACCGCATCCTGAATTACAAATAAATAGTTCTCAGGAAAGTCACATGTAACATTCATTAGTTGCTGCGATCTACGTTCTGCCGATGCTTGACCGTTATTTCATCCATACCACTTTGTAGATGTATCCTAACGTAAATTATCAGTTCGCGAACAAATTGTGAATTTAGTTAAATACCACGGTGCGATTAGATTAAACAGCAGACCCAAATACTATGGGTGCCACTAGAATTTGCCAAAACGCAATGCACCGGACGAAGTAAAGCAAATGTAGAAAATACAATTCTTTTATGTAGATAGTGTTTTTTAAATATTTCATATGCTCCTTTCCCAGCACCCCCCCCCCCCACTTATTTCGTCCTTATCATAAAAATGATGTATCAACACATCGATTTATTGATCAATAGTTTAGTGTCATAACCACGCCTTCTACTTTTTAGGCAATAAATTTAAATTTAGGAAAAACGCACAAGACAAAAATATTGGAATTCATATTTTAATTTTTTTTTTTTTTTTTTGAAGTGAAACTTCTTTACTCGTTAGAATAAATTTGCTGAAGCGAGTCAAAAAATGAAACACATACAAACGATAAATAATCGGGAACAGGGCATATTGATAAAAATAATAATACCAAACCAAAATCCCAAAACCCATTAAAAAGGAAGATCACATTGAATTTTTGTTAAGTATACAATATGAAAAGAAAAGGCTGCTTCATAATTTCTTGTCCTCCTTGCGCACCAAGGACCAATGCCAAACGGCTTTCTGGAGTTTTCTACATTAGTATTTGAACAATCATTAATAAACAAAAATTATTGAAAAATGTTCTAATTTCTATGAATGTTATAATTTCAAAAATCGTCTAAGGGGGAGGGGTTGAGGGTGGTAGCCCCAATTCTTTAAGGTATGAAACGAATTAAACCAATATTTCAAAAATTTGTTCAATGTTTTTAAAAAACTTGATTGTTTTGGGCTGATTTTTTTGGGAGGGATATTGCCACCAACGCTAAATAAGCAAAATAAAATCGTTAATTTACTCATGTAAATTTGAATGTTTTGAGTTAAACTTTCATGCATAAAAATTAATTTTTCGGTTATTTGCATTTTTGAAACGCTTAGTAAAAATCATTTTCAAGCAAAAACCATCCCATTAAATCAGATTTTTATAAAGAATTCATTTCGAACTTAAAATATAAATCATCAAACATTTATGATTCTCACTGATTTTCATTCTGATTTCATTAAGAATATTTTGTAAGACATCAGGAAGAGACGTCAAACAGTTTGAAGAAAAATGCGAAATTAACTGTTAATTTCCCAAAATTGAATTCTAGTTTTTTTTTTTGCTCGCTACTTTACATATTCTGGATTCAGTAGGAAATATGTATAAGGATACCTCAGACGGAAAATAGAAAAGAGTGAAAAAGTTCCTGACTTAAGAAATCTATTTAAAAAATTCTTTCGGAATTTCTTCGGCTCGTTATGAAAGTTCGAATCTGGTACACTGTGATTCCAACCATTCCACTACATTCAAACAAATAACGTTTAATCCCGGTGCACCAGATTTGGACTCTCATAATGGGCCGAAGAAATTCCGAAAGATTATTTTTTAAATAAATTTCTCAAATCCCCACTCCAAATATTTGTTTCTTACTCTTTCCCAATTTCTGTCTGAGATACCTTATATTTCCTAAAATTAATGAATTTTCCTTCAAAATGTTTGACATTTATTCATGATTTTTTAAAAAATATTCTTAATTAATTCTTACAACACTTTCCCTTCACAAGATCATTTTAAAATCGAAATGAATTCACTAGAAAAATCCGAATCTGGTACCTTGGGATTACGAGTATATGGGGAAAGTCAAATGGTGGGACGAAAAAAATCAACACATTCATTTTGTGTGGGAATACAATGACAGCATTATTACACATATGATCAGTCGTTTTGCCACATCTTTTCGAATATTACAGTTTACAGGACATAATTCCCGTATCCAACAATTAGAATTTATGAAATAGATAAAAAATTTTAAATTTCTTGTTTGGGAGGTTCAGATTGGCCATATATTTTTTTTCGTCGTGATAAAACTCCATGAAATCATCTTCACAGAAAACGGTCATTTTTAAAATGTAATCCTCATGTTAGCATAGATTTGCGTAAATCCTGAAATTCGTATAAATCCTGGAAAAGCGGCAGTTTGGAAGCAGCTGCCCTCCTCCTCTAAGCTACAAAATGAATTATTTATTTATTAATTTATTTATTTATCAATTTTGTAAGAAATTATAAAGTATGATATGATAATTTTACATTTTATATTGTCACCGCCACAAAAAAAAAAGTTAACATAATAAAATTTAAAACTACAGTCAATTAAATAATCGTTTTCAAATATTTTCAATATTTTCTTGTCCAACAAATTAATAAGTGCACACACACGATCATCAATAGCAAATATTAGTATTTACTTTTTATTATTCACTTCACCCAATGTATGTACGCCCGAACTAATTAATCGTTGCTATAGCCTGATGAAATGATTGAAAAGTGATTTATTTTCACAATGCTCACAGATCGAAACTGAATTGCAGACTCTTAATAATTTCTCCTCTTCGTAAAATTTTTTATTTATATTTTTGACTATTTTTGTTTCGTAACCGAAATCCTCTTTTTCCAGACTTTATAAAAACCAAGATTTTTTAAAACCATGATTTTATAAACCAAGATTTCTTACCCAACCCGACTACAATAATTGGGGTGTTAATGTAAAAATAAGTGATAAGCGGGTTTTGGGTACCCCACACTTGTGCCATAAAATTCAATCTTTCTATTTTATGCTCGTAGCTAAGGTTTTCTACATTAAGATAGAAAAGGATGGTTTAGGTGAGATGATACTATAGCGGAGTCATTTGTTCTCCAGTATCCGAAATTTCGCCTTCTGAAGAAGATAAAACATCTGTAATGACTTCCGTTCTATCTTCAACAAATGTGATTTAGCTATTTAGTGAATCTTTATTAAGAAATGAAATATTAATAAGCGTTTGTAACAATTGGGCTTAAATAAGTGCATTCGAACATTTAGATCGACAACGCCTCTCGTAATAGATAATCGTTCTAATCTTCGAATTACATACAGTAACCATTACATAATCGGAAAGAAATGTTGGCTATCCAATTCTTTATTCTTTTCACTAATAAACCATTCCCGATGTTCTTTAATTTTAACTAAACATCCGTAGCAGGATTTCTAGAAACTGGTTTTTGTGACTTATAGGCTTGAAAAATTGAATTTTTACTCATCAGATGTCAAATGATTAATATCAAAAGAATTCATATTCACTAAACAAAAATTTTACAATAACGTATTTTGAAAGAAAAATTACGAATGAGTAATATTTACATAGTTATAATTTACAGGATATTTTCAAAAATAAAATAAATAAATCCTGGAACGAAACTAGGCAACCCAAAATTGGCACCGTCATTATTAAGTAACACTTAAAATTAAATACCTGTACATATTGATTCGAAAATCAACACAAAAGAATTATCAATAATAACCTTTAAAGATGCGAACAAAAGTGTCTTAATATCGTTATACCTATTTCTCACGAAACAATAAAATAATTAAAAAATTAAATTCGAACGAAATGAAGGTTGGTTTGTTGCAGAACCATGAACACAGCTGAATAGTTTACATAGTATTTTCTATTTTGCTTTTTATTCATAGTATCATCTCATCCCTCATAGTATGCAGCTTTTTAATATTTGGAGATCAACATCATTTTTTGTGTCTTCGGTATTACTACAATAAAACCCCAATTCCTATAATCGTATCACGTCGTTTTTCATGACTACAGTCGTTTGTTATGACTAAAGTCACTTTAAACGACAAATATCCCTTGATTTTTGCAAGTGACAAGCGAATACATCAAAATGGAAAGACGCAATTATTTTATTTTATATATTTTAAAATATTGTTTTTTGAATAATTTTTTGCATTGTCCTTAGTTATTGTTTAAAATAATAAGATGTTATAAAACGATTTTATTTCTAATTTGCCTAATATATTTCAAGTTGCAGTCGTGTCACTTGGTTCGCCTTCAAGAATAGCAATGTTCAAGTGACGTGATACTATGTGTAGCCACATCACATGAAATGACACGACTATGGGAATAGGGGTGTAAATCTATTTGTAAATCCTCTTCTATGATTTTATTATTCACGTTTTTAATGTCACGACTTAGAGTATCAGAGATTACCTTCGGTGAATAAACCATGACATCAAATAGAATTCGTTGAAGTCGTGGTGGGGCTTAATGGCTTATGTATTGGTTGGATAATCTCCAATGGTTTATGGTCACTTTCAATAGTCAATTCCTGCCCAAATATATTGTATATGAGTAATTTCATTTTTGGGCAGCAGTGATTGAACTTCATGATTTTTGATTTGTTTAGTTTTTGGTGTACGTGCAGTAGTTAAAAAAATATAAATAACATATTTTTTATTTTTTGATATAGGGTGTGTATTGCGCACAGGATGGTCCCAAAGTTTTGCAAAAATAGTGAAAAATGCCATTTGGAGTAAATTTCAAGGGCGAATTTATGAATTAAAAACTCAATCGATTTTAAATTTTTTTTTGTGTTAATTAGAGTGAATATCGAAATTATAAATTCTTATAAAATTATAATCAAAATTAAATTTTTTTGATCCGATATATAACGGTAAAATATTAAATGAGATATTAAACTAAATACACCATTATTTTTTTAAATTTTTTTTTTTGCTCAAAACAAAGCTTAACTAATTAGCTTTTACATACTCAAATATGGCACTAGTATTGTCTTTTGTTTTTAAACTACACACTTAATTTCTCATCTCTTTGCTTCGCATTCTAAACGAAATCCTGAATTTATTTAACCCTAAAACTAGCATGAAAGGTAATGTATCCCATTAGAATAAGAAAATTAAGAGGGTACTCCTAGGTTCCAGCCTATTATCAAATTAATTAATGACTAATGAGTAATGTCCTATGACTAAGATCAAAGACCACATTAAGGGTGTAGACCAATAGTCATGGTAAATAAAATAAATTTGATAAATAAACACATTTACCTGGCTCAAAAAGAGGATTAATGGACCATAAACGGTAAATGTTTATATTTAGACTAATTATTTCCTATTACTATACGAACCGTGAAGCCATTACCCCAGCCTAAAAACATCTAAACATTTATTTTTAATTGCACTAATGTTGCCAAATAAAAGTTTCTGTCCAACGCTATATGTATAAGTAGTATTGTGCTTATAATGCAAAACATTCTGTAGCCGTCCGTGTATCATTGAAGTTACAGTGTATTACTCACAAAAAATATTAGTTGTGAATATCTGCCTTTCGGAAAACATGATCTATATACTCAAACCAGCATTTAACAGAGAGCTTCAAAGTTGAATAAACATGTTTTTATAAAAAAAATAATTATATTTGTTGCGAAAAATAATTGAATATTTACAGTTAATGATGACTACAAATAAACGATTAAAATTAGTGTAAATTTTGAAATAATGTAGCTACAGTTGGACCACCAGAGAGCTGCAAATCTGAAATTGATGGATGTTTCGTAATAATGATTGCCAAAATTGATCAGGTATCATAACTAACGACAATTTTACTAATAATTGTATAGCTTATACATTAATAATTAATAAAAAAATAAAATCCCGAAACGTTCGGTATGCAGTTTGGCAACTGTTCTCAACTGAAGAAGAGCTGAAGGCGCAAAACTTGTTATTTTCTTTATAGAATAATTAAAATAAAAGAAGAAATGTTTTCTAACTTCCTTTTGAAAAGGCATTTCAGTCTAAAACTATTTTGACCGAGTTACCTTTTAATTTTTAACTGAAATTCCTTTCTGTTTTTAACCAAAATGTTTTGAGTGGTATTCCTGGAGCCTATACATACACATATGTGTGACCTGTTGCCCGTTTTAACATACATTTAAGATTTATTGTCCTTTTTATAGTTTTGCATTTTTTATGTATTCTATTATTCAAATTTAATAAAAACATTACACACATGACAAACGACATTTTCGATACATTGTATTAAAAAAATATTTATACGGTCAAAGTCATGTCGCACAATTAAAAAAAACTTGTTTGCAACTGAAACGTTTTTCCGAAAATAGTTTTTATCGGTTTATTTAATTAAATTAACTGATTTTTGACGAAAAATAATTTTTAAAATGTATTGCTAAATTACGCAAATAAAAAAAAATCAAGTATGTATTTATACGCTGGGAATTTCAAATTATTAAACGCTATACAAAAAGATTTTTACTGTTGTTGAAATGATCAATGTTGAATTATGATTATCGACAAAATTTATTTTTCAAGAAAACACGAAATAATCCTTTATTAGTAATTTTTGAACAATTACGACGAAACTCCGAATTAAATATCGATCAATGAGATAATATCGTGCCTATCCTTATATCAAGAGGGTTTGGGTTATGATAAAATAAGAAAAACTACAAAAATAAAAAATGTACGGAAACCAAACTGGTTGTTATCCGAATCGCCAACATTCTGGCCAAATTTAAACAAATAGATCAGAATCAGCATCTAAAATTGCGTCGAAAATAAAAAATAAACTTGGAAATTGAAATTTCCCCATCAACTGTACGGAATCAGTTATATGCAGCCGGATACAATTCATGGATAGCCCGTAGGAAGCCGTTAATTTCAATGAAAAATAAATTGCTCGATTGGAATGGGCTATAGAGATCATATAAAATGGTCTGTAAATGATTGGCAAAATGGTTTGGGTAGAACGGTATTCAGAGTAAAACCGTAAAGCTTGGCGGCGGTAATGGTAAGCTATGTATGGTAAAGTTATGTTAATGTTTTGGGAACAATTCGGTTAGATCGGTTCAAAAATTTGCGATTCATTTCATATTTTAGCACGACCGGGATTCGAAACACACTGCCAAGTTGATCTCCTCATTATTACAAGTTTTGTAATTTTTCCATTTCATTATATGTAGTTGTTTTTTTTTCAATGTTTCCCTTTGGGTAGAACTTTCTATTCTTTTCTATTCACTGACAGAACTCGAATTTTTTTTGCTTTCTTCTTTTTGTTATTCCAAGATGAGTTAATCAAAAAATTTTAGTAAGCGCGGGGGGTATAATTTAGATTTCACATAAACTATAGTAAAACTAATTTGGACAATATTCATATTTTTACAAAACCTCCCCGTCTATAGACTCTTTGACAGACCCAGAAAGCCTTGGTGGCTCTATTTTGAACTTTAAGTATATCCTGTTTATTTTACTTCTTTTGAAAACTAGACCATAGTGTAGTTTAATGAGTGTGTCATGAAGGAAAGCTTAGCCCTTCTCGTAATAAGGCGCAATAATCGTTTTGGGTAAGAAATTTTTCTATCGAAACATATAATTACCTACATTAAAATGAAAAAACCGTATACTATGCCTTATACTCGTACCTAAATTAAAAAAAACTTAATTTCAGTTCCTCCTAAGATTAGGCAGAAGATAACTTTGTTTTGGTATACATAAAGCTTTTGGACCAAAAAATTATGGTTTTCTAGAAAATCAACACAACTCAAAAACTAAATTTTTTTTAAAAATTTCACTTGTTGTGTTGTGTTGGTTTTATAGAACACCATCGATAATATTTCTTATGACTCAATTGTATTTGATTGTTCTCAACAAAACAGAACATACATTATTATCTCGTACAACCCATACGGCGTAGCCATATGCATGTTAATGACCACACATAACCTATCCCAAAATTATAAAATATGAGCACGATATGTCTCGCGCGCATATATATATACATATATATAATTTTAATCATCTTATTGTTATCACCCCAGTTCTCTCTAAAAAATACACTTAAATATATTTTCAATAAATTAATTTGTAAAATTGAAAAATATGCGTAAATACAAAATTTTAATAATTTAATTACTGATATGATACAAAAAAAAATGTACATAATTAATATTCTGAAGGCAATATGTGACAAATAAAGCATGTAATTAAATTAAATTGCGCCAGAATATAAAAAAAAATATTATTATTAATTTATATATGTATATATATATATAAAAAAAAAAAATAAAAAATTAACTACAAATTAATAAAGTGCCGAGAAGATGTCAAGTGCATTTTAAGATGTTTGTGATTCGTTCGTCTTTTTTTTTATAGAACAAAAATTTTTATAAATAGCTTTTATTTTTGATAAGTTTATTTATAAAATAAAAATTATACATATTTTTATTATGAATTTTTGGAATTTTTATTATGTGAAAATATTCATGAATGAAATAATGAGAGACGTGTATTATTTTGTTGTTTTGTGGCTTTTCTTTATAATTAATGTCTTATGGAAATATTTCAGAAATTTTAATTGCGACCTAGCTTGTAGATCGTATTGGTGCGCGGGTGGCTACATATATGCGGTGGTATTTTAAGGTAGAATTTTTTTATTTATAATTACAAATGACCTTTGGCGGATTGGGGGTGAAAAATGAAAGGTTACCAAAAAGGCGATAAGGAATATTTTTTGTGTAACTTAAAAATTACTCATTAAGTATTTCACCCATTAAAATTGAACTTATCATTATCATTTGAAAGCTTATCATCACATTTGATCATATACACTTCTATGTGTAAATAAAAATTCCATATTATTGTATGAATTGACTCCTTACATGAAACACTTTATTTGTAATTAAAACAAATATTCTAGTCAACTAATGAGAGCTACCACTAACAATATTGACAACAACGTTATAAATGTTATATCGTACAACTCAAGCAACGGATTAAAATTAAGATACCGAAACAAAATTTTAAAAAAGAAATATTCCTAAAATCCATAATATCTTATGTTAATCTGTTAAATGTAACTGACACTAAATAAAGTATGTACACAACATTTTTGTTTTTTTTTTGGGATAAGAAAATGAAATGCCCATCATATTTTCCGAGATTATTAATTAAATAAGAAGTAAACACAACACATAAACAGCAAAAGAAGTTTCATATTTTTCTTAACATTTTGTTTTTGAGATAAGTAAAATAAAGACATTTAATTTATCACAAAAAAAAAGTTATCTTTTCTTAAAAAAAAAAAAACAAAACAAAACAAAAAAATTATAATAATAAGAAAGAAAATGAAAAATATTAAATTAAATATGATGATATTAATGATAAAAAACAAAAGAAAAAAAATTGTTAAGACTAAAATGAATAACAACAATATTGTACATTTGTTTCTGTGAATGTTTGTGTATAGAGCAATTTTCTGGTTTATCTTACGAATAAATGAAGATCAATTATTCTCAACTTTTGGTACATAGGTCAATAGCAGGTCGTGCGACAAATAAATAAATTAATTATTATGATTTAATAAAAATCAATCAATTATTATTACTTTGGATCGTATGTATGAAAAAAAATAATAACGCAATAACGACTTGACTGGAAAGTTATTTCTATTGAAATCGATTTATAAGAAGTACTAATACGTTTCCAGCATCGATTCTAGTATAAAAGCAATTTCCTTAGCAACGTACATTCCCAATAATGTGTACACCATACCATTATCGTATGTTAACGACAAGCAAATCAATTGAAATATTGT
This sequence comes from Tipula vernalis, assembly GCA_958295665.1. Taxonomy (NCBI): domain Eukaryota; kingdom Metazoa; phylum Arthropoda; class Insecta; order Diptera; family Tipulidae; genus Tipula; species Tipula vernalis. Next base: position 146,116,667 of record OY282560.1, on the reverse strand, counting down.
ATTACACACACCCTCCCATCAATCATCTTGATATTGGAAAAATAAATATTTATTTCTTTTGAAAACATTATTTTGAATTAGAAATTTCATTTTGTTTTTACTCGTGCATTTAATAACTAATCGCAACCGTTTACAAAATAAGAAAACAACATTTTACAATAAACTGAGTAGACACCGACCGATTTAATTTGATTATTTTGGGAATAGTATGCCGTACTGAATTTCGTATGGCATTTGTTTGTCTGTAAATTTTCTAACGCTCTTATAAAATTTATCGTAAATTAATTGTGTGTTATATATAATAAATTATGGCGTACATTACCCCAAAAAAAGGTGTCGGCACAGATTGTGAATGGGCCGAATATCGACGGGTAACAAAACGTGCAATTTCTGATAATATTGAAGTGATTGGTCATCGTGCATCATTGAAATTGAATAATCCATCAGATCGGGTGCGTGTCATGCAATGGGTATTAAAAATTAAAGAAGTTAGTTTAGAATGCGATCAAAAACGTATGAGTAAATCGATTGTGGTGGAATATGCCGATTTCTTGCGTTTAATCTTAGACTCTGAGCCAGTAATATTTGTGCATCCATTTAAGCATATACCACCGGAAAAGCTAAGTCCTCTAGCCGAAGTGCTTGGTAATGAAATTGCCCGAAATATTCCAGCATTGCCACGGACTGGTCCCCTTCAACCCGTTTTATGCCACAAGTCTGAAGATGGTAAAGCATTCATGACGGTTAAAAAATGTCCCAATGGTGGTGTTTATTGTTACATGGCTGTTACTCCCGAACAATTTATTGATTTTGATTTAAAGAAATAAAACTGTTTTCTTAAATATTAAACCGTCTATAATTGTTTTTTTTTATTTTAACCAAATTTTTTTACAGTAATCTACCAGTATCAACATTTCGTGGATTAAGTCATACAGAATTCTTAAGCTTGAGCGATAATAACTTGGAGGAAATACCATATGAGATATTTGATCATATGCCGAATATTGGTACGCTTGACTTTGCACGTGGCCGCATCAAAACTGTTCATTCATACGATTTCAAAGCGCTAACAAAATTACGGCATTTAGTATTAGCGGCAAACCAAATATCGAAATTGGAAGCAGATTCCTTTCCGGCCGCAATGGTTAATTTGCATGTTGGCAAAAATAATTTGACCTCGCTGAATGGAACGATAAGAAATTTAACGAATTTAAAATTACTTTTTATTAATTCAAACGAGTTGACCACACTAGAGGATGAGCTACCACCAAAATCACCCTATTTACTGATGATCTTGGCCCAGTTCAATAAAATTGAATATCTTCCGATTGGATTCAGATACCTTCCAAATTTGGAATCGCTCTATTTTCATGACAATCGTTTAAGAACACTTGGTGGTAATTTGCGACATGCCAGCAAATTGACGCGACTCTTCATATCAAATAATGAAATTGAATATTTGGCCGAAGACGAGTTCCAGGATGCTGAATTAATAGATGATCTACAGATGGCGCACAATAAAATACGAAATATAAATGGATCATTACAATCGATACGTTTACTTCGTGTGGCCAACTTCAGTTGCAATCTCATCGATGAATTTTCACTCAAAGAAATAACAAATTTACGTTATTTGCGTATACTCGATTTGTCCTACAATCGAATTCAGCGGATTATCGGTATTGGCGAAAATCAAATTGAGTCAAATACGTTTATTACCGAATTGGATTTGAAACATAATTTGTTGTTTAGTTTGGATGGTGCACTCATGGGATTAAATAAATTACGAATCTTGAAATTGTCGAATAATAAATTGCAACGGATTTCACCAGACGATTTTATTGGATTGGAAGAATTGGAAATATTGGACATTTCTTACAATCAAATCACCACACTGGAGGAAACATCAAAAGTATTAAATTTTTGGCTTATAAAAATGTTTTGTTTTTTTACTATAATTTGTTATTTTATTTTTTTTAGACGTTTTTGCCATCTCTATCAATCCTTAATGTTTCTTACAATATATTGACATCGCTGAATCGTGATTTCCATGGATTACCAGTTTTGTGTTTGGCTGATTTTTCAAATAATATGATCATGCAAATTTCTCCGGAATTGGTGGCACGCACACGTTGCACAAATCATGGAGTTCCAAATAAATTGGAAATTATATTGCAAGGTAATTAAATAATTTAACAAGTCGTTACTGTACATTGATTGGTAAATATGTTTTATATTTATATATATTTACAGAAAATCCGGTGCTCTGTGACGATGACCTACCCGACTTGATTACAGCTATGGAATTGCAACAAGCACGTCTTTTGGGTGTGGCCCATTGTATTGTGCCACAACCAGCCGTCCGATATCCAACTGAGCCAAAAATAATTCAAACACAAATTGCGATTAATAATCCGAATCCGGTAATGCAACCACCACCTTCGATTATCCAAGTTATTGTTCCGTTTCCGGTTCAAGCACCACTTCTACCACATCCAGAAGCTCAAGTTCAACTTGTAACGGGTGGACATGAAAATAAAGACCAGGGAACCACACCGTTCCCAATTTTACCATTACCAGCATTGATTATATCACACGCTCAAATAACGCTGCCACCAGAGACGTTGCAATCAGCAGAAGAAACAGAAGGTGATAACGTTCAATATATAAATGATGAAGCTGCAGTTCCTTATGGTACCACGACCGATTTACCAGTTGTTATCGTTTCAGCGGAACAGCTAGTTCTTAATAAAACAGTTGATAACAGTATGATTTCGCCAGAAGATAATAAATTAACGACGAATGCAATTGAGCTGCCGGAATCTCAAAATGAACCGGACGAGCCGCCATCAGTCGTCATTGAAAAGGTGGCGGACGTACTAAATGAAGAAGAACATCCTGAAAAGGAAAAAGAATCATCCGACGATGTTACGACTGATGAGCCAGAAGAAGAGCCGCCAGAAAAAATACCGGAAGAAAATTCTAGGATAGATGAGTAAATTGAGATTTTTTTTTGTGTAGTAAAAGGAGTATAAACGAACGAATTATTAGTTAGCTATTTTTGTTGTGTTTTTAATTTTAATTTATTTTTTATGTTTATATGTAAATGTTTGAAGATCAGGACTGGGATTTTGCACAAAAAGCGAGAAGCGAGTTTTGTGTCTCTTTTACTTAAACTGAATACGAACACTATTTCGCTCAGTAGAAATATATTTTATTAATGCGATCTCAACTATCCAAAATAAAATGATATTCTATTTCAACTATCATTCGTCTGTGTCTCTCACCAACGAAGGTACGTGGTCGAAGCGGAGAAAAAGAGATAGCTCTTATACATAATATAATTGACTGAGATCGCAATAGAAAAAGCGACATTGACCGAATGAAATGGAGTAAAAACTTATTCTTTTAAAAAGAGAGATAAATTCTCTTCTCGCCTTTTGTGCAAAATCCCACCCCAGAATGTGTGTAAAATAAATACAGCTGTAATACACATGTATTTTGACAAAGGTCAAGAAGGATCGTAGCGATAAGACAAAATTCATTTTTTTTGTTTATTTTTTTGGTTATTTGTGTCACAGTAGATATTTTTCTTCTTTATTTTTAATCACCTTAATTTTTTTGTATTTGGTAATTTTATGTATTTTCTAAAAAAACGTTAATTACTAATGTAAAATTAAAAGTACTGTGGTTGCGTAAAACAATGTTCTATCGTGATACTATAGCGACAGATTATTCCAATACTATAGCACCACTATATTCAACTATATAATGTAATATGAATGTATAACAAAATTTCCATTATATCTTAGAAACAAACCAAAATCTCTACAAAAACCTGTATAAAACAAACTTTTTTTTGAATACTTTTAAATTTAAATTATTTTTGTATAATAAGGAAATTTAACAAAAAAAAAAAAAACAAAATTGTAATATTAATTATTTTATTAATTAGATTTAGTGTTGAAAATAATAATTTAATTAGCAGCTAATATATTATATATATTGCTAATTTTAAAATTTTTGTTTTTATTCTTTTCTTAACGATAGAAAACAATAAAAGGACAAAAATCCAAATTTTATTTTTATGTATTTAATTAATAATCGTATTTTAATTTTTATTATTGGTTTTAATAATTTTATTTAGTTGTTTTTATTTTTTTATAGTTTTTATATGTTAGTTTATCAAGCCATAATAAAATTAAAATTTGATAATTTGTTTTTAATTTTTTTTTTTTTTTTGTTTAATGTTTTTAAGTTATTTATTTTTTCTTTATTATTATTATGATATTATTATGATATAGTTAAAAAATAGTTTCTAGTTATAACTGAGAAAACAAAAAAATTTATTAATATTTTAATTATCAATTTATAATTTGTAAATAATAAGTAATTAATAAAAATATATCTATATTTGAAGAGAAATTGATAGTACGTAGAATATAAACTAAAGATAGTTTTTGATGTATTATTAATGTTTTGGCATGAAGCAAAATTGTTTGTTGGCTTTTGGAGGAAGAATGAATAAGGGAAGTGTTTGGTAGGTCAAAAATGTTCCTATTGACTTCTTTCTAAACTGCCTATATTACCTAGAAATTATCTTATTACCTAAAATAAAATTAAATTTAAAATCTTCCAAGTTTAAAAATCGATGAAGCATACATATATAAACCAGCTCAACACAAAGTAAAGGAAAAATAGCAATTACAAGAGCAAAAACCTAATTGTATCTTCGACTTAAGTAAGTAACCTGTAAGCACAACAAAATATGGACACCAACGAAAACTGAATAAACCAAATGATTTATAACTCCAAACAGAAACCACTCTTAGTATGCATGATAGGCACCTTGGTACAACATAATTTGACAAATAACACATAACCAACAAACCTAAGTAATTTCCGCACCAAACCACCAAAATAGTAAAAAAGTACCTAGACAATTGAAAATTAACTTCGGAAATTTTAACAGCCAACCACAACCACTTCAAACTAATAATCTGCCACAATTGGTTCTTCAAAAAATACCGTCAAATTAAACAATAACATTCAAACGAAAGCAGCAAATTAGTGAAACGAGCTAGGCTTTTTCTCGCAGTGGTTAAAGTTGCGGCGGTTGGATAAGGAGGTACCACGTTCGAATCCGGATAGGGGCCGGAACCAATAGTGATTTTTCATCAACGGATTATGACCGGTGGTGATGATGAACACAAATATAACCCACCTTTCATGTCAGCACTACAGGCTTCGAGCCCTAGTTACTTAATTAAACCAGATGGGCTGTGGACAACGTCTAGTGGGAAATCTTTGGCGCTTCTGTTGGATAGCCATTTCCCAGGTAGTGTGGGTGTGTCGACGGAGCTTGGTAGGAATATGGAAAAATTATCGTCGGGGTGCCCGGAGGAAATCGTGTGCAAAAACCGGATGCTATGGGCACTAAACGGCTTTAAACCCTATAAATCGGCAGGCCCGGACGGTATCAACCCAGCGGAATTGCAAAAACACTCGTCGATCATTCTCCCATGGCTGGAGGTGATCTTTAGGGGGGTGTCTAAAACTGAATTATATTCCTAGGAAATGGACAGAGGTTAGGGTGATTTTCATCCCGAAAACGGGGAAGAATTCACAGACCTAAGACCTATAACTCTATCATCCTTTCTGTTGAAAACATTGGAAAGACTGATCGACGAGTACATACGTGCAAAAATAAAACCCAGTAATTGGGCGAATTCTCAGCATGCGTACTGGAAAGGGAGATCTGTGGACACGGCTCTGCATTCCCTGGTGCGAACAATTGAGAAATCAATCCACTCGAAAGAGTACTGTATGGTAGCCTTCCTCGATATAGAGGGCGCCTTTAACAATGTCAGGACGGAGGCAGTTCGGGAAGGACTGTCTTTCTTAGATGTGGACTACCCCTTAGGGAGGTTGATAAATCAGATGCTAGAATACAGGATTATTAACGCGGATATGGGGGAATCCACCATTAGCAGGCGAGTAGTTAGAGGAACTCCGCAAGGTGGTGTCCTATCACCTCTTCTCTGGAATATAATTATCAATGGTTTACTTTTGGAACTGGAGAGGGAGGGAATAGGGGTGATAGCGTATGCAGATGACGTAGCGATCGCGATCTCGGGGAAGTACCTAGGCACGATTAAGGAAGTCATGCAACACGCGCTCGGAATCATTACAAAGTGGGCCAACAAATGTGGCTGGGTATAAATCCATCAAAAACAGAGCTGGTACTCTTCACCAAGAAATATAAAATTCCGGTAGTGGTCCCTCCTACCTTAAATGGCACGGCACTGGCCTTTACTGATAAGGCAAGATTTCTGGGCATAATCTTGGGCAGTAAGCTAAATTGGATGCCCAATATTTTAGAGAGAGTAAAGAAGTCCACCATGGCTCTGTACTCATGTAGGAACGCCGTCGGTAGAAGATGGGGTCTAAAACCAGAGCTGGTACACTGGCTCGTCACCGCTGTAGTCAGACCGATTCTGATGTACGGGGTGAGTGTGTGGTGGCCAGCACTAAACAAGAAAACTTATAAGAATAAGATAGAGAAGGTATAGGAGAACGGCCTGCTTGCTTATAAGCGGGGCACTGAGGACAACCCCTACACGTGCTCTGGAGGCTATGTTCTACCTTCTTCCTATCGACATCTTTGGTAAGCAGAGAGCGGCCACTACGGCTGCACGACTCTCTGCCGTGTTTGAGTGGAAATGTCTTCAGACGGGCCACTCGACGATTGGCAGGTCGCTAAAGGCAGATGTGGAGAATAGTGACTACACGATACCGATTATATGCTTTGAAAAAGGTTTCCGGACTCTTCTCCCCTCAAGGGAATCCTGGGGGAACAGGTCAATAACAGTGTAAAGAAATCCCACAAGGGGATCTCGTTAACAGATATGAGAATAGAGGTCTGATGCGGTATAGTAGCTGGCTAGAACCCACGGTGCGGCGTGGGGGTTTTCAGACATATTCCCATGCTTGAATAACCTCATGAAGAATAAAATTTAGACGGGAAAAGGAAATTGAAAATTATTTTGCCACGGCCTCAGCGGCTAAAAATCATAAAACGGGAGTGGTCGATCCGGAGTGACAGGTTCAACTCCAGACGATCATCGCCGTAACTGCCACACGGGCACCCTCTCATCGGCCCGCCTACCGGGATGCTGTTTCCCAGTCGCGACGGCCACCGATGCCACTGAAAGAGGGAAGGACGCCCGCATGACAATCCCAGTGACGACCCCCCGGAACAGAAACCGTCACCCCAGTGCGACCAACTCATATGGCGTGCTGCCAGCGTTGCCAACTATTTTTTACGAAAAACTGAAGAAAAATCTGAATTTCGAGTGGAAAAACTGATTACACTAAGTTTAGAGAAAAAAAACTGACTGGAGAGAAAAAACCGATTTGTTTAATAAATTATCAGTTACTGACACATTTATTATGACATATCCAAATTACATAAACATAAAATAATGCTTAAGGAATTTTTATAAAAAAAAAGAATATTATTTGTCATCATTTACAACACTTTTTTTGTACGTTGTAGATCTTTTTGAACGTTAAATTGGTATGCTCAAAATTTTTACACGTCGTGTTAGTTTGGTTCAAATAATCTTTTGTTCTTAAGATTCCTATTAAAGTTGAAATTTATAATTTGTTTCGTCTCATATTTTTATTCAAATTAATTTCAAAGAATATTCGCTCGACATTGGCGGTTGCAATCGGGATAGTTAAAATTGGCATTACAAAATATTGGCAAAATATTTCCACATGCTTAATTTCTGTTAAATTTAGCTTAGAAAAACTCACATAGCGCAATTCTCGCCATTTGCCAACTAAATGTTGAAGCTTCTCAACATTAATAATTTCTGGTAAAAAATGATTGTTTCGAGACTGTGGACGGTATTTTGTTTATAATATTTTTAGGAGCAATCATTGCAACAGATATAAGAAAATCACTGTGAGTCACTATGAAATTTCCAGTAATTGATTAATTATGTTAACACTAGAACTACCGACCGAATTTTTTTAAATAATTATGTTAGAATTGTTTTGGAAATTTTTGATAATTTTTAATGTACTTTATTAAAAGTCTTTATTAAAAGTCACCATAAATTTCTAAAATAATTCTAACTTAATAATAAAATAGAGAATTCAATAAATCTAAATGGTGCACTGTAAATGGAAATGGTGCACCACTTTTTTCCCTAAAATTCCTGTAAAGAATTTTTATTGAACGAAGTGACATTTACCGCATAGTTACGAGTTTCAGTTTCTGATTCTTTGATGTTACTATTATTTTGACGCATTAAACTAAACTACATAATAAAAATTTAATAAAAAAAACTAAACCGTAATGAAAAAACTGAGTTTTGGTTAGAAAAAACTGAAAATCTGATAAGAAATGCAAAAACTGAGATTTTCAAATAAATCTGAGAATATGGCAACGCTGCGTGTCGCCCTCCATTGCCGGAGGAACGAACGGCACGCACAGAACAGAGATGAAAAAAAAGCCGACCCTCCACATGATCATGCCTCACATCGTTAGATCAATCAAGATTGTTACGCGCACATGGTGCCACGTAGCACACACCGATCAAAAAACTCGGTAAACTAATTGTTCAAAAAGAATGAGATGATAAATTCACTGTTATTACTTTAAACTGATTCTACGTTAAATTTTCATTTCACTATTCACTTTTCACGGTATTATCAAATAATAAAGAAAATAACACCAAAAAAAATTTACTGTGAGGAGACTGTTAAGCACCGAACCATACCCAAAACGGAATATGTATACACAAAAAAATAGCGGAACCGTTCGAAACGCACCACAACAACAAAAAAAAGAAAGAAAGAAAACGAATACAAAATAATTTGCTCTGAATGCGGTGAACACAGATGATGGTGCACCAGACCACCACGAATCCCAGATACGACATCAGAAATCAATATATGTATATATAATATAAGAAAAAATATAATGAGGGAAGACAAACTGTTACATTAAAAATGATATTTACAGAATTTAACATGAAATCGTTAAGCAAGCAAAAAAAAAACTAGATTACTCTAATTACAATAAAAATACAAAAGTAGCAGTTTTTCCGTTTTGGTTTTTTTTACCTTTTTTGGCCCGTCCGGCCACACTGCAATCAGCGTCGAAGCAGGTTCCCCCTCTCAATGGTTGCCCTGCCCTCACGGGCGGGAATATTGTCTAATATCACTTTTCGTTTTCAATTTTCACTTCAAAATATATTTTTTTTTTTTTGTTTTTTTGCTATTTTATATTTTCTAATTTTGATCGTATAACTCAATGACACATATTTACTGAGGAGAAAGAAACCATCACCCCATCAATAAAACATTTCGTTATATTTATAATGTTATTAATTTTATTTTTATTTTGGTTTATTTTATTCAATTTAATTTTTAAAAAACCACAACCATCTGTTGATACACACTCAATAAAAAAAATACTATGTATGTATATAATAAGTTCATATGCCATCCGGCACTTAAAATTGATAACAACAATCAACAAATTATGTATGTTTATACATATGTACGTATATGTGGAGCCATCCGACAATTACTACGGTTCATAAGTTTTATAGAAAACAACGGTATGGCCCCGTTACACTTAATAATTGAAATTTTTATTTTTTTTTTATTAGCCGTGTTTTCCATGAGAACTGCACTAGAACTCGATAAACTTTAAATTCCTTTTATTCTATGTAAAACGAAAAAAAATAAATTCATAAAGCGTGAATGTGTAGTGTATTTGATATAATTACATATTTTAAATTTAAAAATTTCGCCCTTCAGTTATTTCATCAATATTTTCTTATTTCTTGCTGACGTCATTACACGCAACTACACTCGATAAATTCATGGGTTTATCCAGTGTAACTAAAAAATAAGCTATAATTGCCATTATTTATTGCTGTAACAACTTAAAATGTGTATTTATGTGAAATGCACTACACATTATCACTTTATGAATTTAATTTTTTTTTTGTTTAAATGGAATAAAAGGAATTTAAAATTTATCGAGTTCTAGTGCAGTTCTCATGGAAAACACGACTATTATTTATTTTAAATACAATAGTACTTTCGACACAAAATCTTAAATTTTAATTTCTTTATTTTGTTATATATTTATTTTTTTTTTTATATATACATATTTTGCTTTTATTTTTTTAAACACAGTTCTTATTTATAAAATACAACAAAACTTAGTTTTATGCTTTAACTTTAACTAACAAGCATCACCGTTCACCACTTATAAAAAAAACAATTTAAACTAGGCTATCCAATTGGAATTGGAAATGTAAAACTAGATTCATCAAGTTTTACAATAAAAACTCGACCTTATTGTTTGAAATCAAAAACTAGTAGACTGATTTTTATGTTTTTTTTTCATTCCTCATAAAAGAAAAATCTTCCCCCTCTTCTTTCTTCTTTTTTCGCCATCGATTTTCGTCTCGCCCGCCGCATCGCGTACACACATTTACAATTTTTCTTTTTTTTTATTTGGCTGTTTTAATTTTGTATTTATTTTCTGTATGTACAGTACGTCCATAACTTGCTAAAATTCTCTCTTCTAAAGAGAGAATTTTAGCAGGTTATGAGTACGTCACAGATACAATGTACGAAACGAAAACCGATGTCGAACAAATGTACATATGGACAGGGTTACCACTTGGATACAATTGTATCCATTTGGATACATTATTTAAAAAATTTTAAGAAATGGATACTGGATACTCAAAAAACAAAAACAACTAAAATGGATACAATTTATTCAAAGTGGATAGATTTCTTAAAAATTATTTATTTTGTTGAAATACTGAATCGAAATTTGAATTACATGCTGCTAGGGTTGAATTTTATAAACCCCAATTGCATCCAAAATATCAACAAACAACAACGTAAATGACATCGATTTTGAAAATGAAGAAAATCACATATCATTGGCCGAAATAAGCATGGGTTATGCCGTTCAATCATTTTTAGCAATTAAACAGTTGCATGAAGAGGAATTCTTGGAAGTGGCAAGAAATGTGAAAACATTTTATATTGAACTTGCCCTCCAAATGAAACGCCGATTTGCTTTTAACAACCCGGCATTTAAATTATTACTTTTAATAAATCCAGATTGCTTAATGTCATCAAATGTTTCCTCCATAATTGCATTAATCAATATTTTTTCGAATTTGTTAGCAAATGAAACTAACAAAGATAACATATTGGACGAACTGAAAGTGCTGTAGTTATCCTCGCACTTACTAAATTTAGATAAAACAAACATCGGGGAATTTTAGGTAAAAATTGGATCAATAAAAAATTAAATAGGAGAGCTCCTTTTTGGTACACTGGCTAACTTTATGTTGAGTTTAATGAGTTTGCCTCGTAGCTCGGCGGTAGCAGAGCGAATTTTTTCTGATTTGAATAATACAAAAACGAAAAATCGAAATCGTCTGTTAATCGAGGCGATGGACTGAATTATGGCCCCAAAAGAATTCTTATCGGAAGAGGAAAAAAAATCGAACAGTTCCAATAAAATGAGTCAGGTTTGGGTACCGCACCCGGAAATAATTTTGATTTAGTTCTCTCTATAAATTTTATACATAATTTAATTTAATTTTTTAAATACAAATTTTACATACATTATTTACATATATTTACATACATTTTTATTTTTTCGAGTGGTAACGCTGGGATTACACTGTCACATCGGACTCGCCGAACACACCAATCTGTACTATTCCCCACTTAGAGCAAATTATTTTTACGCGTCAATTACACTAACACCCAAGCAAATGGATTATTCCAGAAAGAATTACGTATAAAGACAACGCACCACCACTTAGTATATAGCCATGACAAACGTAATCTCGTACGAGATGTACATGCTGGTATATATCAAGGAGGGGAATACAAAATAAACATATAAAGAATTCACAATATGCTCGCATACCAGGCGGATGGAATGTTATAATTATTTTTCTTTGTAACAACAAAACTGAGCACGCATATAACCCTCGAGTGCACTTTGTTAAATAAAAAAAATGATGTTAATTTAGTAGCGCGTTTGGTCATCCGCAATATCCTTTTCCAACCGGTGAAGACGCATGCCAGTCGGTAACAACAGAAACTGGAAGTATACAATTCTATACTGACGGCTCTCCAAGCTAAACGGCAAAGTCATCCGTTCGTCTTCCTGATCACTGCAGTGTGTACCAGGCGGAGGTGGTAGCGATTGAGGAAGCGCTGACTTGGTTGAAGCATAATGTCATATCCACAAGGGATATAACAATATATGTGGACAGTCAGGCGGCAATTAAGTCACTGGAATCAGTTTCTCTGACGTCCGTGGTGGCATTGAAGTGCCGGTCATCTCTTAACGAGATGAGTGAGCATTTCAATATCCAGATAGTCTGGGTCCCCGGTCACTCGGACGTACTGGGGAACTGCAGGGGGACGAACTGGCAAGGCAAGGTACAACTCTCAAATTGAAACCGGAAAGGGCAAATCTGGGGAGGCCCATAGCAGCGTTTTACAGGGCGCTTAGAAATGAGGCGATAGCCTCGGCACAGAAGAAGTGGACTAACACCAAAACATGCTATGTAGCGCGGCAAGTTTGGCCGAAACTGGACTTGAAGCGCTCCAAAACACTACTATCCCTATGTAGACCTGACTTAAGTATAGTCGTGGGGGTGCTCACAGGACACTACCTCATTGGGGAGCATGCGAGGAGGCTTGAGTCAATGACAAATGACTTCTGTAGAAGCTGTATGGATGAGGAGGAGGAAGAGACTCTGAGCCACTTCCACTGCTCATGCCCGGCGCTAGCTTACAGGAGGCATAAACATCTGGGCAAGTATAGTTTGGATGGCCTTATGGATCTCGAGAACTGCAATGTGCGAGATATCTTACGCTACATAAGTAGCTCAAAATGGTTCCAATGAAGGTGTAAGGGGAGTAGGATCCCAGCCACTCTAACCTAACCTAGCCTACAGGCTGGCATGAAGCAATTCACGTGCAGGTGGTTTAAACAAAAAACGGCTTACAACACACAAGGAGCAGGTAAAAATTATCTTTCATCCGTCCTATTTTCAAATCCGGCAAAAAAATGAAATCAGCAATTATCGCGGAATCGCTATTCTTTCTGACAAACCAAAACTATTCGAATCTATGGTACAGAAATTCTTGTTTTTTTCACGTAAAAGGGTTTATTTCTCCTGCTCAACACCGATTTTATCCGGGTAGGTCTACACCAACTAATCTAGTCCCTTTTTGTGGACATTTATGTAGTAGACTAGAATATATGCAAAAAGTGAATATGGTATAGACCGATTTTTCAAAGGCTTTCGATAAAATTGACCATTCGAATCTTATCGATACAAGCTGGACAAACTAGATTGTCTGTTCATCCCTATTAAATGGTTGCCTTCATACCTTTCTGATTGTTACCAATTTGTTAAGATGAACAATTTTAGCTCTCGTTCATTTCGTGTTACCTCAGGAGTTCCTCAAGGAAGTCACATTGGTTCGCTTTTATTCTCATTATTTGTAAATAATGTTGTTGAGTGTTTTGAATTTGTACATTATCAGCTTTACGCAGATGATATGAAAATATTTGCTCTATTTAATGATGTTTCTGATTGTGGTTCTATTTTTTTATTCGCACGGTGTAGTGCGGTTCATTATTTTTCCTTGTCTGCTTTGGTCGTTTTCTGTTGGAGAAACAAAAACAATTTTTACACTACACTGCTCGGTGTGAATAAAAAAATATTGTCTGTGTGAAATTGTAATGTAACTTGGACAACTTTTGCAGTTGGTCGTTTAACAACAAATTGTTGTTGAATGTGTGGCTAAATTTTGGATTCTATCATTCTCTCGGATACGCTCTCCAATATTTTAGCAATATTTTTTATTTAATGTTGCTTTTGATAGAGTTGAGTTCATGTCCGACTTAGGCATAACCTTTTCTTGTGATCTAACTTTTACAGATTGATTCTATTATTACAAAAGCTTACATTATGATAAGATTCATTAAGCCCAATTGTAAAGACTTTTGCGACCCGCTTAGACTGAAAACTCTGTATATATCCTTTGTTCGTTCCGTTCTAGAATACGCTTCTCAAATCTGATCCCCATTTTATAGGTGCCATTCAGATAGAATTGAAAGAACATTGCATCTGCTATCTTCGTTCACGATGTTCTGACTTTCCGAATAGATTGTGACGAATTACTTACTCGTTTCAAATAGCTACGCTCCCAAACGCTGTTAGCGCGGCTATCATTTGCTACATATTGATCCTGTCTCTACGAATTTTGCACTTTCGGAACCGGTCTTTCCGCGGTTTTTATTCCGTTTACGATGTTTTCGATTTTAACATGACAAGAAATTCGCTTAGAAGACAGTTATTTAATAATTGTTTATTTTTGTTTTTGTATCTTTACTTACCGATTGTATATAGGTACCTATTTAGTGTTGGTAATAAATAAATATAAAATGGTTCTCTTCACTCTTTTACCTTTTCCGTGTTAACTTCTTTCTCCAGTGCACTTTGAGCATATGAGTGGTAAACAATACATAATATTAAAATGAGTTCCTTGTGTAACAAGCGTTTTGAAGTGGTGTTATTAGTTACCCATTTCAAAGAATCGGAAATGAGTGTGAACCAGACAATCAAATACAACAAAACATCTGTGCCATTTGTGAAGAAGTGAATTAAGCGGACTGTGGAAATGTGGATGACTAACCTGGAATAGGTTTAGATAGAGACACCTCAGAGAAGGACGATATGGTTATTTTGAAGTTATTCAAGACAAATCTAACAATAAACAAACGTACAATCAAAACAAAAAGAAACTTTGTGTGCACTGTGTTGAAGTGTCCATAACATAATTCGACGGAGGTTTGGAGAATTCGTAAATAAAACATTAATAACAACATAACAACATAGTAAAAACCTTTGTTAACAGAGCGGCATATCGGAAGAAGCTGGCTTGGACAAACGAAGCTGGGGTCTTATTAAGACAAAGCGTAAAGAAAAAAGAATAACCACACAGCAAATTCTTCGCGTTTTCGAAAAAAAAAAATGGGAAATACCTTTCTGGGGAAAATTAGAAATACCATATGAGGCCAAATTCAGTGAAAGTTACACTAGGAGATGTCAGTCTATAATTGTTTTATCCTTGTTATCATCAAGGAATATGATATAATTAAACTCTGTATTTACTTTAATCGATATATGGTACGTCTCTTATAATTATTACATGTACTTTTTGCTTCATTAGCAGTGCCATAACTAGGTACCCGCAGCACCTCCAGCCACGGGTAGACCCAAGGTGATTGGGTTAATATATTAAAACCACAGGTTCCATCCAAATCATTTTTTATCGCACTCCCCTCGAACCAATTCAACGATTTTGAAGAAGTATTTAATCAAAATTTCATTCATGGCGCCAAGCTCTTGCTCTGTATTTGGTGGGATCAGCTGGGGATAGTATATTAAGAACTACTCCAACCCAACGAAACCATCACCGCGAAACGCGACCTTCAACAATTGATGCAATTGAGCCGAACATTGAAGCAATAACAAAGTGATTTTTCAGCACGACACCACCCGGCCTCATCTTGCGAAATTGGTCTCAGGAAACGTTAGAAGCACTTTACTGGGATGTCCTACTACACCTTCCGATTACTACCTATTTCGATCGATGACTCATGGCTTGTCTGAGCAGCGCTTCCATCTTATGAGGATGATGAAAAATGGGTCGATTCGTGGGTCGTCTCTAAAAATCTATCGTTCTTTCGACGTGGAATCCTTCCACAATGCACAATATTTTGAATGATCACTTGCATTCCTTTTCTCGATAATTTCATGACTGGAACTGGTGTACTTATAAAATATATTGCAGCAGAATTTGAAATTCTATCTAATTCAGTGCCGACAGTTATTAAAAATAAAGAAGCATTATTAGAAAAAATTTATAAAAATTCCGATAAATTGATATGTAAACGATTCAGGAAATTTTATTGTTATTTTATTTAATTTTGAATGTCAATTGATAAAAGGAAAAAGAAAATTATTTTCGGTTTTTATTTTGAGCATAATTTGCATTTTTATACCGATTACTATTCCAGTAACCAAAGTATGACGGTTTACATTTGGCCCAGCCATTTAGGCTGTGGGCGAATTAGCTAGATCCACTGATTAAGATAAATGTATGTATATACCTTTCCTAAAGGAAGGTTCACGGAATAAAAATGGTAAACATTTTAAGTTTAGGTTATTTATTTTATTTTGTTATAAATTTATAACGATTAAACCAGCAAAAAATTAACAAAAACCAAACACAAAGTAGATAGGTATTACCTTAGTAAATGGTTTAGCCGAACTTCAAGACAAACTTGTGGCCAGTGATCAGATCAAATTTTTTACCATTTACAAAATACTGGAATCTTTCTACAGCTCTTACCAATGATATGGCCGCTTTATGTTTGGCAACATCGCCACTCCGCATTTGATAAGCTTTTTCTAGCGTCTACATATATAAACCAAAAACAATAAATATTTGCTTCTGTGGTCCCTATTTGAATGTGTCGCTTTATCATTGTTAAACGAAGGTTAAAAGTCAGGTTAACCGCTGGTTAAGAATAAACTTACCGACGTAATTTGCATTGCCTTAAAAATTGTACACTTCTCACAGCCTAAGTAATGGAAATAAAAAAATCCAATTAATAAAAATCGAAATAAAACCAATTTATTATTTTGTTCAAATTATCTCATTGATTTATTTATTTTATCAGTTTTTTGATTTCTTTCCAAACACAAAAAATAATAATCATATAAATCAATAAAAATCAAATAATAATTATTATAATAATTTAGCTTTTCTCTTATTATTTATTTGTTAAATATATGTATCTGTTTTTTTAATTTTCTTCTATATTTAATTCATAGTTTTAGATGTAAATTTTGTAGTTTTTTTTTTTTTGTGGATTGGTTTTTTGTATTTTTTTAAAGTAAAATTATATTTCCTTTTCATTTGTAATTTTTTTAAATTAAATATTAATCTTTAAATCAATCATGCCAACAAAATAATAAGTATTATTATATATTTTGTATAATACATAGTAATAATAGTAATAACTAAAAATAGAAAAATAGTAAATTTATTTTTATATTTTTTTACAAAATAATTTTTAATTTATATATAATATAATAATAAAAATAATTTCTTTTTTTATTTTATTTTTATTCATAATATACTATTTTTTTCGTGAGAAAAAAACTATAATTTAATTATAATTATAATAATAAATAATAGTAAAAAGTAATAATTATCTTCAATAATTTTGTTTAAAAAAAAACATGAAAAAGCTTATTTTATTGTGAAATATTTATATATTATTTTAGATATACATACATATTTTTCCTTTTTTTTATTTTATTTTATCTGGAAACCGAAAAAAAACAAAAAGCTCATCCCTTTAAAAATTATTTCAAAATATGCATATAAACCAATAATTAATTATTTGCAATAATAATATATATATAAATTCCCGGTGGGTGTAGCAGCAATAAAACATCGGGAGCTCGGATAGGGTCATACCTAGCTTGTAATAGAGAACTGATTTATGTAAACATTATCCTATGGCAATCAAAAAACATTCGAACAAATTTAACTCTCTATCAAAATCCATTAGGAAACAGAGATTCGAAGAAAGCTTCTAGTATTGTTTTTAACTTTTAACTTATACCCTAATTTATAGTTTTGTTTAAGTAGCGTCTGAATTGGCTGAATTTTTATTTTTTCTGTAATCTCGACAAAGAAAATAAAATAAAATTTTTTGTATGTTTGTTTTTGTTTTTTTTTTTTTTTTATAAAAAAAAGGACTAAAAATTATAAAATTTGTTATCCGTCGAACATCATGTCGATAAATTTAACATTATTACAAGCGTGTAGTACCATATGAGCTAATTCTTTTATTCTTCCATTTGGTGCAGGATGTTCAACAAGCTCGTTTAATAGTTGCACGCCATTCTCTTCCTCGAATAATCGACAATATTTTACAGGATACACCTATTTGAAAAAGTGAAATCCGAGATAAGTACACTTTGATTATAATCACGATAAATGTAACAATTGAATTTACCTTTGTTAAATTTGCTAACGCCCACACAGCCCAATGTTGACAGGCTGGTGTATCATAATAACGGATCAATCCAAAAATTGGCTCAAAACTACGATAATTTATGTTTCTTTCGATATTCAAGTTCCATCGCTCGATTGCTTTCTCCATGCGATCGAGCACAAAATCACGTGATGGGGTGTCAATCGTCCAGGCGTCAACACCATCAGATGCAATATGAGCTAAAACTCCAGCCGCATTATAGCTGACCTAAATTTTTAGGTTTAAATAGAAATAAATTTAAACTAGATTCAATAAAAAATCACTACATTACCTCAATGCCATCACTGGATGAATCTAATAAATTTGAGAAAACCGTAATAAATTCTGTTGTCATTAAGCGTGGTCGCAATTTTTTCACCTCCGCAACATTACCCAGCAATCCCATCATATTTCTTAGCAGTTCCTCTTTTTCTGGGTAACACTAAAACCATTACATCATAAAAGTAACAAATATTATAGCAATGTTGATGAAATGAACCAAATGTACCCACCCTTAGACATCCAATAAAATATTCCATTCCATTACCGTCTAAAAATCTCTCACAATTTATTGCTGTCTCATCGGTTACATTCCACATAGTTGACCAAGCCACTTCCATAACATCATCAAATACTGTTCGATTCAATCGATCTTTTATTAAAGCTAGCATTGTTTTTATAGCACCTAAATCGCCTAAAAATAGTTTTTGTCTACCGTCTACTTGACATGCTAAAGAATTTAGTAAATATATTGCAATCCGTTGAACAAATCCCTCCTGTTCTGTATCCGAAACACCATGCAATAATATTTTCACTAATCGTTCATATTCAAATAACTGAAATCGAAAACAAATGTTAGAAAATGCACAAAATTGTGGTAAACTCTAAAATAAACATACCACATCATTTGGAATTGAAAATTGGCATAAAGTGAGGCATCCATTCCGCATCATAGTGTCATCATTCAGATGCATCCACATTCCATTTAATAGAGTCCGTATTATGTGATTTTTGAGGGGAGTACCAAATTTACCCTTTTCTCTTGCCTTTACTATATAGAACAATGTTGCACTTCCTGATATTTGCATATGTTTTACTTTCAAATGACGATTCATTGCAGTTAACACAACATCCAATGCTTTATGAATTGATTTACAACTTTCAAACCGTAATAAATGGTATAAATCATTTAAAACCTAAAAAATTTTACATAATACCAACATTATTCGTATCCATTATAAATATACATAACAAAACATAAGGAATTAAAGTTCAACAACTGTGAAAACAATCATGCGCATTTATTATTAAACAAAAATTTTATTCACCTTTGTTAATAACACTGGTCTATGTTGATACATAACAGCTGATGTTAATATTTGATTTTCATTGGCATCACCGGAAATCTACAAAATAAAGTAGAAGGGGGGCCACGTAATTATATAAGGTTAGAATGCAACATTTACATTGAATACATACGTTAAGTGCTGGTATATCATGTCGTCGACAAGCGGCATGAGCTGTATTATACAATCCTAAAACTTGTAACGGACGATTAGCCCTACTCACTAGTCCTGGTATATCAGAACTTTTTAATTTATCATCCGCTTCCACTTGTGCCACTCCAGTTCCAGCTAAATTTGTTCCCGATATATCCAGGTGCACCAATTCCGGAAGACTTTCGACAATCATACTCAATTGTCGATCAGGATTTCTATAAACACCATAACCATTGGTCGCTACCGAAATGTCCAAGGTTTGTAATTTAATTAATTTACATATTGTATTAATTTCATGTTCAATTGGCCATACATTAAATAATATTAATGTGGCTAAATTTGGTAATTCTAATAGGATTTCAAAATTAAAATCGGTTGATATACATGATGTTAAGTCCAAATATGATAAATCAATTAAATGATTAAATTGTATTGTCGGCTGCAATACAACACCGTTCAATATTAATTTACGTAAATTTGGTAATTCTAGTTGAAAATCAAGTGGCCGCTTTTCATCCGGTTCACTATATTTTAACATATCCACGCTACAACCTAATTCCAATGATTTTAATTGACTACAATTTTCAATTAGAGTTTTCCATGAACGATTGGTTATATTATTACAATACCACAGTGATAAGGATACTAAGTTGTGTTTTAATAAAATTGCCATACCATTATCGGTTAATGAACAATTTCGCAGTGAAATATATTTTATTGGTGTACGATTTACATCATGAAATATTTGAATGAAACTATCATCTATATCATGATTACAGTCTTGATGGCAAACTAAAAATCTAGAATAAACAAAAAAAAAATAGTTTAATATTAAGAATATGCCGGGAATAATTACGTTTGACATAATTCGATAAAATAATCTTTTGTGCGCTAAAATCTTATTGAATATTACAATAATTGAAATGAAATTACAATACATAATTCCAATTTTTAACAAAACAACTATTCAATTTATGTAAACAAAATTAAAATTGTTTTGCAAGTAATTTGACTAGCTATAAAAGCTCCAATGAACAAAGAAAATTTTAAATAATAATCAAAGTTTTAAATTATGTAGTCAATAACGTACTTGATAATATGAGTTGAAATAAACTGTACGAATTTACAGCGGCCTGTGAACCGCAATCCGAATTTCAATCGAATTTTTTTAGTATGATTGAATATTCTAAAGATAAATAAAAAATTGAATTTCTTCTCAACAAATCGACTTTATTTTAATTGTCCAATATTGTTCTCTTCTTGGAAAGACATATACAAACAGGAATCAGCAAGCCTATCAACTAAATCAAAAATTATGCATTTGAAAGAAAAATCAATTTAGAAAAAACACACGTTTTTGATAGATGGGAAAGAATGACATGGCTGATTATCAATGTAGTTTTCGTCCAAATAGATCAACTACTCTAGCGATGGTGCTATGAAAAGAACATCCCTGCGTCAGTATTAAGAGTAATACATTTTGGAACGCATTGCCCTACCCTGATTCTCTAAAAAAATAAGATAATGTGTAGACGTGTAAACTTGTAAAAAGCAAAGTTTACTTGAAAAATTCCAAACTAATGAAAGTAAGCTTTGCTTTTTACAAGTTTACACGCCTACATTTATCTTAGATTTTAGAGAATCAGAGTGCTGGGCATACCGTCAAAGTCAAAATTGAATGAATGGCTCAATATGCAAGATGAAACAGAAGGCAAATTTCGGATGCCTTCGAGATAACATCTGACGTGCGGCAAGGAGACCCAATAGTTCAAACTCTTTTCAACCTATCATTGGGGTATGTCGTTCATCAACTAAATATGGCGCTGCGCTGCTGGATAGGATAGGATACGGTGCGGAAAGAAAAACAAAGAAAAATAATATACACAACGTTTTCTCCAACTCGACTGTCGACAACCAATATTCTACTTAAGGTGAGAGAAGACCGGCCGAGATAGCTAACTACACTAGCTACTTGTTCTGGTAAGAGTGTAGATGTAACCAGATCCGAAATAACTAGTAAACTAGCAACCAATTGATAACGCAGCTAAATTAGCAGTGCTATAAATGTCATTTTCATAGCAGTGTTAAGGGGTAACCAGAACAACAAATACAGTCTTAAAATTGTAATGTGAATAGCAAAATTTATTAGTTTTAGGAAAAGTATTTTGTCATTTCCTTTTCGCTCTGTTAAGTGACAGCTGAACTGAACGAAAAGTTCTTAAAGATTCACTAGTCAGTTACATGCACTATCTGTATATCGCGTTCTTACTTAAAGTTGTTACTGACTCGTTGGTTCGCTCATTATTTAGAAACTTGCTAGTTTATCTGGCTGAACTACTTATGTACATATATATCGTGTTTTATCATATTATTGTTCCGTTTTGTCTTCATAATTTTTGAATTAAGAACAAACAGCTGTTTATAGACAAATTCATTTTAGTTTCTTATGTCGTTTTCGATTCGCTTTTACCACCTCTTTCAAAAATCAATCCGTGAATCGAACAAGAAAATCAAATTGCCCGGTTATTTTTATGTGTGTGTGTGTGTATTTTTGTCTTCTTGAAAAATATTATTGAACATAATATTTGAGTAGGCATAGTAACAAAATGATAGTTCTAGTGAAAATAACAGCAAAATTACAGTACTTGTTGTTGGTAAATCTGACAAAAAATCGAGATTTATAACCGAGCAAAAATTTTGCTCGACCGATTGATTTTATTGGGCGAATCGAATAACTTGACAGCAGAAAAATCAATCGATTGAGTCACAGATTGATTAATCGAAGACGACATTAATTTAGTACATCTTTCTCAAATATTTCGGTCTGTTAGCCATCATCAGTGACTTCTGATATATTAAAATATTAATTAAACACGAATCACTGCTGCATAAATTATTTTAAAAACCAACACAGAATAGAGGTGGTTTGGCGTCTATTGGAGGGGGGGGGGGGGGGGGGTACCAAAGTTGAGTAAATTAATCTAGCAGCTCCGTAACCTTCCAGTAGGGTGCGCATCACGTGAGCTGTTCTGGTCTTGGCATTAGGCAGCTGCGTGATGGGTACAGTTGAGTAAGGTGTAACCTGTTCACAATTCGCAAGTGTACGTGCTGCCTCCTCGTGGCAACCACTGGTAACTAATGCCATTTGGCACATTTTTGGCCATTTGGCACAGGCTAAAGTACGGCGCTAAAGGAGAAAACCTTGACAAAAAACCCTAATCTAAGGTGGAACAACATATGCCGATGGATGAATGGCTGATAGGTTAATCAGTCCAAAATATGCGGACTCTCGATACCAGGCACCCTCCAGTTTTATTTAGCCTTCCTGTAGTAAAGCTGGGTGACCTACAGGTGATTTGCAATTCCCAGCAACTAGTAAGAGTAAAATCAAACGAAATGCGAGGCAGGAGTAGGAACATACGGGAGTGGGACAACCCTCTCGAAGTCCTTGGGCTCCAATGCGACCGTCTTTCTAGCGGAACTACATGCTCTAGTAAACATCTAGGAGGGAGAGCAATAAGCCCAGATAGTATCACGTACCGGGAGGCAGTATTATCAGGTTCATTAAGAACCTGAATATTGACTGGACGGATAATTAAGCAGGGTCCAGCATAACAGATCTTTTAGGTCGCAGTGCGAAGTGGCTGATCGCCCGCATGGCCCTCCAATAATAATAATAATAGTAACACAGAATAGAAATTAAAAATTGATTTAATTATTTCGGATCAACTGATTTCGTCAAACGTTTTAAAAAGAATGAATAAATCGTGGCTACAGTTGTCATTTCGGTTTAGCATTACTAATTTAGCTGTGGTATAAACGCAGCAAATGATTGAAACAAATATGGAAAATGTTACCTTAGGAAGTGGATCAGCTACTAAGCTAAGGAATCCCCCTCTAAGGAGACTGGCTTAATAGATTTTTGTGGACCAATCAGCGCACAATCCATTTCGACGGTGCCAAGGCATACTCAAAAATTGTTTGGTAGAAGTAGTGAGTATAAAGAGCAGAAATGATAACTAAATTTTTGAAAAAGTATTGAGAGGCATTAAAACAAGACACTAAATAAAAAGCTTTAAAAAAGCGACTAGAAAAGCAAGAAGTCACATCCTTTTTATTTTATCCAAATTTAACAAAACACTAAAAATATTTATCAGGTATCATAAAGAAAATAGAATTTTTATTCTGTGCTGGAATGCAAAATGAGCATATGGAAGATATTCCACACCTAGAAATGTTCCTAATACAGAAAAAATAAGCATAACCTTATCCACAATAATTGTAAAAGAAAACATCAAACAATACGATTAAAAATTGAAGATGTAACTATGCATGTATTAACCATGGAACAATGGGATAAAAAAAAAGACTAAAGTGTCTCCTTGGTTTATTGCACCCCGTGACAAATTATACAAAGAACACAGTGCTAAGCAGTGGCTAAGACTTACAGCTTTGGAGGTTGGAAGCTCCGCCAAAGGAAATGAACTGTTTGAAGTAGGACGAGTATCTTATTGCGAATTCGTTCTAAGCATCAAATGAAAGAATAAAATATTTATTTTGGTACCCACATTAATCAATAAAAGTTGGTTAGAAAAAGATACGTTAAGGTTATTGGGCAATGGTTTGTGAAATAGAAATGTTTTTCTTTAGCATTTACCGTACTGTCCCGATTATTGAAACATTGACTGAAGCAGCAAGTCCCGATTATTGAAACATTGACTGAAGCAGCAAGTCCCGATTATTCTAGCATTGACTGAATTTCTCATGATTTTTAGCAATAATTTTACCTCCAATTAGTATACCTGGTACACAATTACGTACCTAAACAATTTCCATATAAATTACCGCCGATTTATAAAAAAAAAATTATAAACATATCGATACGTGACAACGAGTCTGATCAACACTCTATACAACTTCAGGTTGACAACGCAGACGATACAAAGTATGGGTCGTAGTGGCAAGACGCTCCTTGATACCTTCCACATACTGTTATCGTGAGTGACAAGTGACTCGTACTTGAATCTTGTCACTACTCAAATTTATAGTTATCATTCCTAAAGTCAATTGCGTCATGGTCTCTTGATTTTGTACCCTTTACTTTTTTCCATTTATATAAATGATCTACCTTGGCATATTTTAAATTGCCGATTTCATGTTAAAGACGAATGGTAAAGTTTAAAAAGCGCCTTAAGGGGACAATATTGAACGTTGTAAACATTCATTTGCTATATGAAGTTATATGAAAATAGAGTCCAATTCTCTCTAATTCAATATTGGATTTTTGCTTGTATTTATCATTTACAACTTGGTAAATATGGTTTAATTATTTTCAAAAATGTTTAGTGCCTCAAAGATTTATTTATAGTGAACATAACATTAAATTTCTACAATTTTCTGGCATTTTTAATGATAAAACTGTTCCAAATTAATCAAATATACAAAAATCACATGTCAATTTCAATCAAATTACAATTTTAATAAATTAAAATTAAAATGAAATATGCTCTATTTCCATATAACTTAGTCTGCCCATGATATTGCAACATTTTCAATAGTACTTTTTCCATGCAAAAAATAGTACTTTTTCGGACACGAAGGTACTTTTCTAGACAAAATTGCTTTCATATTTAAATAAAAAAGAAACACTGTCAAGTTTAATTGTTTATCGTATTTTTATTAATTCATTCTATAAATACTTTAAATACATACAAATTAAACATAAAACAAAATAAATACATAATTCAGTTATGTCTATAAAATAAAAAACACAGCATTTAAGTATATTTGAATTTTCTGTTGAAAACTCAAAATAGGAACATTTTGTATTTTTACAAACTAATAAATTATTCTAATAATTCTTCTTCTTTTTTTTTGTCGTTAGTAAGACCTACTTTTATTAAATTATTTGGGACTTTAAAGCTATGACAACAATCGCCCTTTATTAAATCTCGTGTTTGAATTAAAGAGGAACATGTATTAACGTGAAGTCGGTTACGGCATTTAGTTTTTATTAAGTTATGAATAGAGAAAACGCGTTCCACATTAGCTGAAGAATGGGGAATTGACAAAATTCCTTGAGCGATACGATATATATTTCCAAACATCGGTTCATTTAGTTGATTCTTAATTCCAGCAATACTTGCCCAAAATTGATCAATAGGTAAATTCCGAAATTGTTTTATTTCACTGTAATCGGCCAGTGCTCTATACTCATTGTTTATATTTTCTGCCTTTTTTAATTCGGAATCGTTAAATATTTTTAATATAACCGGTACAATACTGCTGGTTTTTCCTGATATCACATGTTCTGGACAAAATTGGGGCAATAAATTTAAAACTTCATCATTAAAATGTATACGCTTTCTTAAATCTTCACAGAAACTTATATAAAAACGTTTCACGTTTGTTTTGAATTCAGTTAAGTCCTCTTTTGAGAGATTTTCTCGGTTAGAATATAGTTCCGCTTTCGTACCACAATAAACATCTTCTAATGGCACATGATTTTCGTTTAAATTTAAAGTTGAAATCGAAAGACTATCTAGAATATCTTTCCTAATAAAATTTCTAACAAACTGAGAAAATAAATGCTTCATGCGTGGTATGAAAATATGCATTTTAGCATCTTCAGTTTGCATCTCTTTGTTGATTTTATTAATTATTTCTAATGCGTATGAAAGAAACAAATAATATAATTTAATTATCTTAGATTTTAGATTATAAGAAATGAATTCCACGTTTTCATTTCCATACGATGACGATTCAAAATTGCCTAGTTCGAAATAATAGAGTAGCGGTTCCCACTGTTCCAAAATTCTATCAATTGCAGCCTAAAAATTTACAAATAAAATTAAGAATGTCTTTTAAGGATATGAAATATGTATATTTATTTACCTGGCGAGACAACCAGCGTGTCGCAGCATATTTCAGTATTTTATGAACTTCAGTGCCAAAAAACTCTTGAAATTGCATAAAATTATCTCTTCTACTAAGGCTATTACAAAAGTGATGATTTATTTCTCGTAATAGTTTGTCGATATTATTGGGCAATTGAGATGATGCGGTCATAGCGATTAAATTTATGTTGTGGCAAATGCACCCGTTGACAATTAACTTTGGCACCAATTCCTTTAGTTTTGACTGTACCCCGTTATGTTTTCCCATCATAACATTACAGTTATCTGCTGTAAATCCTATTAAATTTGTTAATGGGATATTGTTATCCTCTAAAACTTTTATTAAGGTGGTAAAAATGCCCGATGCCGTCGAATCTACGACCGGTATTAATTTTAAAAACATATCTCGACATTTCATATTAAAAATTCTGATTATGATGGCCAAATTTTTCGACATCGTACTATCCGTACTTTCGTCAATAATTACAGAATAATATTGCCGATTTGTAATTTCACTAATTTTTCTTGAACTTTCCGGGCCGGTTACTTCAGTTATTATCTGTTGGCCTTTAATGCGATTTATGTTCACTTTTTTTATAATTTTCGAATCGACTATAGAGTTTTTTAATAATAAATTTAAATGATTTAAAACAGCAAACGGTAGATTATGTTCCGCGATGAACAAACACAGAGATATTTCAAATTTTTTTGCGTCATCTTCAATTATTTGCACTGTTTTATCAAATACCTGATTTATTTTTAAATTTTTTTTGGCAATATTAACCGATTTTTTGTGAATGTCGCTAGACGCATGGCGTTCGATATGAGTTTTTCCCCCGAAAATTGCCGTATTGCACAAATCACACTTTTTTCCCTGCTTTAAACTTGCGTCTTCGACTAACCACGCATAATTACTTTTCCATTTTTCGCAAAATGCAGTTTCATACGATTTTTTCTTTTTGCTTTCTGGTTCATCACTACTGTTTGAAGAAACATTAGAATTGCCCGTGCTTCGTAATAATTGTTTAAAAAAATACAATTTTAGGATTTACATTTTACACCCACAAAATATGAAGAAAATTTAACAAAATATACATTAAAATAATTAGAAAAGGAACTTACTCATTTGTCATAAGCACATGCTCATCTTTACCATTGCTATCCAACACCAACGGTGAATCCCCCGTTATATTATTCTCCATAAAATTGTCAGTAGCATTTTTTTTTATTAACCATCTACAACAAAAACAAAAAAATTGCGAATAACTCATAAAATAACTTATTAAAATACTACATTTTAAACGAATTTAAAATATTTACCTATCCAAATCCATCATTAATTATATTTATCATCACCAAATTAATTAAAAAAAATTGTATATAATACCGCCAATTGGAATATTATTATAATACAGATTATAGATCACCAAACTTAATTTATATATTTATCACTTTTTAATTATCACAAAGTACGTGCGTTGCACTTTTACTAAACAAAAAAAATAACACCTAATTTAAACCGCCATTAGCCACACAAAACGTTTGAAAAATTATGAAATATGAAGATGCGGATAAAATGAACTAAAATAATAAAATGAATGAAATGAACACCAAAAGAAAACAATGAAGGTGGTACGAATTCGACATATCTTCACTTCAATGAACACCCAATAAACACATTTTATGGATTCCATTAGGAATTTTATAATGTAAAATGTACGGAATTCGAATTGAGTGTACTATTATATTTTCGAAACCGAAAAAGTACAATTGTACACCCGATTGTACTAACGTACTTTCTTAAAGTGAATTGTACTGAAAAAAGTACAATTGTACACCCGATTGTACTAGCGTACTTTCGGAAAGTCAATTGTACTGAAAAAAGTACAATTGTACTGAAAAAATCATCACTATCCTATAAATATTTAGTCATGGGCCAAAAGTAATGCACTTTCCATTAATCCAACTAAAAGTAAAGTTTTATTGCTGACTAGAAATAATTTACTTAATATTGCACCGGTGCTCTTTTTGGACAATGGCATAATCTCATTTGTTCCGATGATCAATAACTTAGGATTACTATTGAATTCAAAACTTACATGGAATGATCATGTAAGCTCTCTGTGCCAGCGTATCAATTACAGTTTATATTCGCTTAGGTTAATAAAAAAGTTTTGTCCAGTTGACTTACGCATATACATATTTTGTGAAAAGCTTGATTATACCTATTTTCACCTATTGCGATTTGATATTTTCCAATTGTGATAGTTCGTCAAAGCGTTTACTTGGTTTTGGTTTAGTTTAATAATTGTGTGAGATAAGTTCATGACCTAAGAAAGTTTGATCATTTATCAGAATTTAAGGAATCGATCCTTGGGTGCGCCTTGTTTGACTTTTACTGTTACAAAACCGCTATTAATTAAATCAGCTATACCATTATTGCATGACAAATTAAATTTTTCAGTGTCATTGCGAACTAGGATAGTTAATTTGCCTATTAATATCCTAGGATTGGTTGCATATTACAAATTAAGTAATCAATTCAAATTAAAGTTAAAAAATTGCTAATTGTTAAAATTTGCTTACACACAGGAATAGTGCTGTGTGAATATGACGAAGAAAATTTGTAATTTCGAACCTGGATAAATTCTCTTACATTTTTCGGAAATTAAATTAAATTAAAAATAAAATTTTTAACAATGAAGTGAACGAATTTTACGGATGATTTTAGCCCAGGGATCCAACCCTCCAGTCGCCTCCTATGACAAGCAATGGATACCGTGGAGGTGTTCTAAGGCTATAATGATCGTTCCGTGGGATCTTACGAGGCATGTGGATGCCTCCCAGAGGTGGCATATTTCAGGAGATAATATCAATAAACAAATCGCTCATTTAATTATGGCCCAACCTTTAGAACTCTGTTTTGTAAGACTTACGGATTAAGGATGAGACTTGAAGTTTAGTAACCACGGCTTAGTTAAATTAACAGAATGAAGAAGAAAAATAATTCTACTCTAATTTATTTAAAACTAATTTGTTACTGTATGTTTTTTTCTTCTATCAATCTTAATCTTGTAAAAGCTACGTATGCACTATAGTTTATAATTACGCTTTCGTTTATTCGAAGCACAACAACGTCTCATTACTACTGCTACTTGCTCAATCAGTCAGTTCATTTTAATTCTGCAACTACAGTGAAATTTCTTTATAATGAACAATGACATGTTTAGTACTTATAACGAAGTTTCACAGCAAATTTTCATTTACTATAACGGAAATGTTATTATACGGAAATGCACTTTGGCTGCCAAATAAGGAAGTAAATTAAGTACATTTTACACAACAGATTCCTCCGGCCCCTTTTGATGATTTCCAATTTTGATTTCCGTTAAATATTAAGCAGCCAAACACATAGATTAGTGGAAGTAGCAGTAGTCTTGGTTTACTTCCCATTAAAAAGCACATTGAATGAGTTTCGATCTCCTTCGTGAAATTGTACTAAATGAAAATTTAAATTTTGCATTGTAAACAGCACAGTGTTTATTAAATGTGTTGAAAAAGTGTTTTGAGAGCTGCCTTTTTGCCTTGACCTAAACTTACTAATCATTGACATTGAAACAAACACATAAAATCTATTCTCAATTGATGTAAATGAGAAAGAGCGCCCCTCTTGCGAATTGCATCATTGCAAAATGAATCAATTCATCAAAATTCAATTGGTAGGTTTAAAAGGGTGGTTACACAATCAAATAAATTTTAAAAAATAAAATAAATTAAAATTACAAACAGCTAAGTAGGTAGCAATTTTTACATTTCTTTTGGTATCTCTGCCACGTCTCATGGGTTTCAACATCACTGGACTATGACAACAACGTATTCAAAAAACAAAAAAAAAAAAAATATTCCTAAAAATAAATTCACTTATTGTGTATAGTTGAGTCATATGGGACAACTCCATTTTGAAGCTAATTCTCAATTCATAAAAGGCAGGATAATTTAAGGTTAATAAGAATTATTTCTAGAAATCTTATGTCATTGTAATGTTTTTGAATATGAATTCCTTTCGAATTATGATTTATTTATAACTTACCTATCACATATTTCATTTGGAATAACAATACCATCCCGTAATTCCAATAGACCATTTTCATTTATATCACAGATATTCCTTATATTCTTCGATAAATATTTAAAAACAATTTCCAACAGTGTTGGTATTTCCTCATCCAGAATGCCATTCTCTTTGAGCCGTACACGTCCAGTCATTTTTATGTTGATTATTTAGAATTATATTCAATATGTATCCTCTAGATTTATATTTAAGACAATTTCCTTATTTTATTTTCACCAAACTTCAAAACACAAATTCTGGATTTTTTTTTTTTAATTTGACTTTACTAGTTTTCCTGTTTTGTGTAAATGATTTATATTTTACAAGTATTTACTATCTTCTCATCACAATATTAACTCGACGTTTATTAATTGTTTGTTTAGATTATCGTAAAATAGTATATTCATTTTAGTATTTTAAAGAAAATTTTAGTGAAAATTTATATAAAAATCACTTTGAAACTTTCAATTCTAACTTTTTTTGTTTTTTTTTTATTTTTTTTTTTGCAAATCTAAAAATAACACGAAAAATAAATTAAAAATTAGTGGCGCAATATATTTATAATACGCTAGTTTTGTTTCATAATTATTTGAATAAATAAATTTCTTACGTTTTGGAATTAAATTAATAATTATTTTGACAAAATTATAAAATTTAGTTACAGAATAACTTCAAAAATACACAAAAACTGTGATAAATTTTGTGTTTTTGCTTCAACTAATTTTTAATTTTTGTGGTTTCTCCTTGGGGAGGGAGAGAAACTCATTCGATAAAATAATTATGAGAATTTGAGGCCTATCGATGGCTTGAAACGTTAAATATGAAACTGAAAAGTAATTTAGCACAAAATTAAATTTTGATTTCGAATTATTCACATAATTTATCCAAAATTTTGAAATACGCGCACATAATTTCTTATAAACGGAAATGTTATTATGATTTTTATTTATGAGTTGCGTGTTTTATTATTTTTTTGTTTTCTATTTTCCATTTACAGCTGGGAGAGAAATGAGAAAATTTAAGTGGTATTCACCACAAGAAATGTCATTTTCGTTTAACGAAGTGGTGAATTCCATTAGTTCCGTTTTATTTCCCTAGATGGTATAAGATTAGATGAAATTTTTACCGAGCTTACACCGTAGATTTATACTGTATATTATATTGAATATGCTGCGAGTCGAGTTGAGTTTAATCCTAGTTTAACTCTCACTATATACGGAGCCGAGTTATTTTCTAACCAACTCTAGGTGTATATACTGCAGAGTTAAACATATTATTGCAGAGTTCAAATAGGATTGAAACCGAGCTAAACAAAAAATGGAACAAAATATCATTTCAGATCGCCATATATGTTATTGTCATTTTTCCAGCGATATTATGTCTAAAAAATTGTAATTTTCAATCAAACTCCATGAAAATTACGGGATAGACCATCGAAATGTTGGAGTAATTTTGTCGAAAAAATATAAAACTAAATACCAAAACAAAAATTTATTATTAAAATTAATTAATTAAGATCTTAATAAATAAGATATTTAAAATAAAATAAAAAATTTAATTGAAAAAATTAAAACGAATATTTTTTAATATTGGTGCACGAATTTTTCTTTAATTTTGTTGTTGTTTTTTTAACTCTACTCTAAGCGTATTATAGTGCATTTTTTAGAGTAGAGTTTAACTCGACTCTACAAATTATTTGGTCGAGTCGAGTTTAACTCGACTCCGTATATAGTGAGAGTTAAACTCGGATTAAACTCGACTCGACTCGCAGCATATACGGTATATATGCTGCGAGTCGAGTCGAGTTTAATCCGAGTTTAACTCCGAGTTTACAATAATAAATTTTTGTTTTGGTATTTAGTTTTATATTTTTTCGAAAAAATTACTCCAACATTTCGATGGTCTATTCCGTAATTTTCATGGAGTTTGATTGAAAATTACAATTTTTTAGACATAATATCGCTGGAAAAATGACAATAACATATATGGCGATCTGAAATGATATTTTGTTCCATTTTTTGTTTAACTCGGTTTCAATCCTATTTGAACTCTGCATATGTTTAACTCTGCAGTATATACACCTAGAGCTTGTTAGAAAATAACTCGACTCCGTATATAGTGAGAGTTAAAGTAGGATTAAACTCGACTCGACTCGCAGCATATACAGTATAAATATAAAGTATAAATTTGGGTTGGTGTTTACAAGGGACATTTTTATTTGATCTGAGCTGACAGTTCAAATGTCACTTTGCTCTAAAATTACATTTAAATTATTTAAAATAATTTGGAAATCACTTCGAAAATGTAAAAAAACCTTTTGCCTTTTTAACAGAATGAAAAAATCTGTCAATTCTACTAAATTAAAGTTTAGATGTTTAACTCAACAAACAAAGTGGCTCAACCAACCAAATTTAAGTTGACCGAACTCAGACTACTTTCAGATAACTTTCAGTCAAGTCACCGTTTACATGTTGAATTTATCTCGGGCGTTTTCAGTCAGATCACTTTCGGTTTAACATGTATCTTTAGTAACTATTTTGCTATCCGGTGTAAAACCGATGATTCTCTTAATAAACAAAAACTCTTACAAAAATTTCTCTTAGCTGTGATACTCTTAACAGTCTTAACGTCAGAATCGCACGGTAAGTCATGGTATTCTGTTGGTAGTACCCTTAAAATATCTCTTAAAAACTCTCCAAATATATTGGAAAATATTTGGAGATCTGTTAATTTGAATTTGTACATTTTTTCCAGATACATTTTTGGTGGTTGATAAATAAATTAGATATAATTGATAATTATTATATTCAACATTTTTAATCAAATTAGTTTGAAAATTATGTAATAAATTTAAATTAAAAATGCGTTTTTTTTAATCAAAAATTACAATATTTACATCACAATTCTAATTTTGTTATATAAAAACCAGAATAAAGGTGGATTTATATTATCAGTTCCTTTCAGTTCCTACTCGTATCGTGTCAGACATCATCAATTTATACTATCCGTACTTTTCAATTCAGGCATTTTCTTCGTATCTTTTGGTTACGTATAGAGTAAAGATAACACACAAAAATACAAAAATGTTTTAGTAGCAATTTTACAATTTTTGTTTGTTTCGTTATTCTTTCGTAATTTTTCGCCTTCAGATATCAGACAAAACATTCTTTTCAACAATATGTGTCTGTGTCGGTACGAGTAGGAACGGATAGGAAAGGATAATATAAATACTCCTATAGAAAATATATGTAACAATGTTTTTTTTGTCTGACACGATACGAGTAGGAACTGAAAGAAACTGATAATATAAATCGACCTTAAAACTTATCGATGAAAAGAAATTCCAGGTAATTTGTTGTGAGTATTGTTACGACCTTTTCTGGTTATACACTTCATTTTTCATATTTTTTTTTTATTAGTTTATCACAAATAATAATGGGAAAAAGCAATATAAAAACGTTGTTTCAAATCTATAGTGTTTATAAGTCTATGAGTTGTAAGTATAACCGGTATTAATGCCGCGTGTTTAGAAAAGTTATTTTTAATAATAAAATTAATTTTATTAAAAATGTTGAATTTAAAAATAGTTATAAGTGTATTTCCACCTAAAATAAAAATGTTTTTTAAACTATAATTGTTTTATTTTAAGCAACTCACTTTATTCTAATCCATTGAATAAAATTCTAAACACTGCCCTAATACATTTTAGTCTTTCTCTTTTTCGCACAAAATTTTTGATGCTTGACGTTCGCTTTTTTCAAGTCTACTTATACCCCTGACAGACTAGGGATTAGCTAGACAGAGAAGTAAAATACTATGATAGTGATTCGCTGAAATATAGCTAGTAAATCAGCTGGACTCATTTTTTAATTCAATATTTCTAAGATTTATACCACAAAATACAACCAGAAGAGACATAACGCTGTTTTTGTATGGAAAAATTTGGACTCATTTTTTTGACCTTGATTTGCCGAAGGTAGGAGAAAGTTGGGTTATGTATTCTTTGGTTTACTGGTTTTGATTTGAAATAATAAAAATTAAGAATGCTTAACAGTGTAGTTAGTGAAATTATTTGACAAGTTTTGTTTTGAAAGCATAATTTGTATTAACTACTATAACATTCAAAAATAATTATACTTCAATGTCCAAAAAAGAAGGTAAGATGAAAAAAATTTGGTCCACGCAATGTCTATTCTGGTTAATCTTTCTTCTGTGTTTATACATTAAAGTACTTTTCATACCAGGCGCCTCGCCTCGAAATATTTAGTTACCACAAATGCGAAGCTGAGACCCTTTCATACCGGTGGCGTTGGTTTTGAACATTAGGTTGCTATCAAATATTTTATTTAGGTCTATTTTACACGTGAATTATAGCAAGAACTGAGATATTCTAAATTTGTAACGTACATATGAGCTAGATTTTTTGGTAAGTATGAAATATTTGTGCAAAAAATGTGATTTGTAGGTTATTTTGAGAAAGTACTTCGCTTTGTGCTACTTTAAAATATCGCAGTCGAGTGTGGAACGCATTGCCTTGGCTTTGTAGATAACTTCATTGTAATATATTTTTTTTTTTTTTAAGTTATCACTTAAAAATAAATAATTTTTCAACAAATTGAATTTATTACTATAAAATTAAACGGTATCAATCGAATAAAACTAATTTACATAGTTAAAAAACGAAATAAAAAATTTTTATTTACGAAGCTCAAAGCCGAGGCGCCTGGTATGAAAAGTACTTAAAACACACTATATTTGGAGAAAGAGGATATAGATACGGCTAGAAAAGTAAATGTGCGGGTGTCATATAACAAAATATGTATCGCTTACGTTTCCTATTCGAAACGTTATTTACGAAGCGCTGTTTAATTATAGAGGACCCTGATTGTAACAACCATACGAAATCATATTTTTGAAAAAGTGATAAGTATTAACCACCTTTGTCCTTACACCTTCTGGGGTGGGATGTTGTAACATCACTTTCGAATCTAATTCGATAGAGTTTATATATGTTTCTTGTTTCAAGAATAAAATTACTCTCTATTTCGTTTTTCAATTATGCTTTTTTTACTGCTATCTTTCTACTTATATTCTTGATTTGTTTATCACCCAAATTTTTGTTTAGTGATACTTTATCGAAGTGAAGGAAAAGAAAAGTACCCAAAAAAAAAAAGATCGCAATAGAAAAAGCGTAATGAAAAAGCGAAATAGAATTCAATTTTATTCTTTACTTGTTTCCAAGCACGAGGTTGAGTTAGGTTGGATTGAAATTAGGTTCCATGGAAGTGAGTTAGGTTGAGTTGAAAGTTTTTCAGCGTTTTATTTTGTAAATTCACTTAGCACTTTTGTTTTTCGTTCTTAATTTTTTGTCAATATTTTTTGGTTGTATTTAATTATTTTATTGTATTTTTTATGGCGGTAATAATTAAAATCGCTAATACATATTCGCGTCGACATTTTGGTTTTCAACTCTACTCTATTCCATAAGCTTCGTTGAGTTAAGAATGGTTTAAGTACTTTTCATACCAGGCGCCTCGCCTCGAAATATTTAGTTACCACAAATGCGAAGCTGAGACCTTTTCATACCGGTGGCGTTGGCTTTGAATATTCGGTTGCTATCAAATATTTTATTTAGGTCTATTTTACACGTGAATTATAGCAAGAACTGAGATATTCAAAATTTGTAACGTACATATGAGTTAGATTTTTTGGTAAGTATGAAATATTTGTGCAAAAAATGTGATTTATAAGTTATGTTGAGAAAGCACTTCGCTTTGTACTTCGCTGTGGAACGCATTGCCTTGGCTTTGTAGATAACTTCATTGCCACCGAGCAAACAGCGCAGTGGTTAAAGCTGCGGCGTTTGGATCGGGAGGTATCGGGTTCGAATCCCGATAGGGGCGAGATGCAAAAGGGATTTTTCATCATCTGATTACGATCGGTGATGACGATGAACACAACTATGACCCCCTGTTGAGAGTGCAGAATCCAGGGGCCGATCCACCTTTCATGTCAGCACTATAGGTTGGCATGAAGCAATGCAATGTGCAGGTGGTTTATACAAAGCGGGTATATAGCCGTACGTCCTCGATTTGGCTACTACTGCGTAAAGTAGGACGGTAAAATTAACTGCGAAAGAGTTGGGAGTACCTTGAGCTCCAGAAAAGATTGCGAGGATAAAAAAAAAAAAAAAACGTCATTGCAATATATTTTGATTTTTTTTAAATTATCACTTAAAAATAAATTATTTTTCAACAAATTGAATTTATATAAACTTAAACGGTATCAATCGAATAAAACTAATTTACATAATTAAAAAACGAAATAAAATAATTTTATTTACGAAGCTCAAAGCCTGGTATGAAAAGTACTTTAATGAAAACCTAACTTTAACCACGTTTCCATGAACGCTACTACAACTCAAAGCAGTTTGAACGTTACATGGAGGGTAGGCCAGTTTGAACCTTACACGGGGGAACATGGTATGTATTGGTTGTGTTCCAATCGGTTAAAAAGTGAAATATTTTAACCGTGGTGAAAAAAATTTAAATTTACCTCATTTTTTAACCGTTTTGATGTTCCAAATCCAAATGCAACTAGATAAAAAGTTAAAATTTTGACGTTTTAGTTGTTTTTCTTTTTCTTTGCGCGGTTGTAAAAATATCTGAAACTTTAAATGTCAACTTATGATTATAAAATGAATAAGCACTCATAACTGCTCGTTTTCGTTTTAGATTGTTCTTCATATTTTTTTAAATTTGTAATTGTGAGGTTAGAAAAATCAATCACAAATATCGCAATATAGATAAAAAATTTGAACTGGACGTCGAGCACATAAAATATTTGTGATGAATAAAATGTCAAAAATTTAACTTTTTAACTTTTAAGGCGGTATTTTTTTCGTTTGGAACACAGCCATTGAATTGAAAAAGGGGTGAGATGTTGTAACCATCACGTTTTTCGCTTCGATGCATTTTCGATAGAATAACTGTACTGCTTTGTTAAAAATATAAAATTTTAAAACAATTTACTTCTAAAATACCGTTATTCTATCGAAAATGCATCGAAGCGAAAAACGTGATGGTTACAACATCTCACCCAAGCTCTATCGAATTCGAATCGAAAGTGACCCAGTAGACGATTCAGCCCTGACAAAGGTATTTATAATGTCTGACCAAAATGCCCGGTCGACAACATCGATGCTAGAAGAGCGCAGCCCTGGAGTATCATGCCAAAATATTTGCTGGATGGGTATGAAATTCTAATCGAAAATTGTGAATTTGCCATATTTAATTTTGACGTTTACGAATGACTGAAAATCACACGGATTCTCTATAGCAATAATGTTCTGCTAAAAAAGTCGAGTTTAAACCATTTATCCCGAAAGTGCATTTTAGAACTTTTAATTTTTATATTTTTATGAAAAATGTTGTTACAATGTGCAGCAATATTACGGACACAAACACGATTCACAAAATCAGTTGTTATTAATGTAATTCGGCGTCTAAAATGTTTTTGGTTTATGACCTAACCTCAAATTTTTTTCTTTTTTCGTTTCAGCAATTTCGTAATTTTCACTTAAAACACAAGTATAATGATAAATTATTATTGAGAGCGACTACACTGTCACCGGCCTCAATTCGCTTTGCTAGTAATGGTGCGGAATTGCCTAGCATACCAGAAGCCCCAATACTGCCACCATCATCTTCAGAAACATTAGTGCAGTTGGCTTCTAATGGGGAGCCAACATTCGCATCGATAGGACTTGGAGGGTGGTCACCTGTTGGTATAGTTCAAAATTGTATGGAATTTTTGCATGTAACATTAGATATACCATGGTGGGGCGCCATAGCAATTGGTACGTTGTGTGTGCGAACCATTATCTTCCCGCTAATTATAATGGCTCAGCGTAACGGGGCCAAAATGAACAACAATCTGCCACAACTTCAAATTCTACAGTTAAAGATGACCGAAGCGCGTCAAACGGGAAATGCCATTGATTCTGCCCGTTATGCACAAGAAATGGTTCAATTCATGAAAGAGAAAGAGTTGAATCCTTTAAAAAATTTAATCGTACCATTGGCCCAAGCGCCACTTTTCATTTCTTTTTTTATGGGTCTTCGTCAAATGGCAAATCTGCCAGTGGATTCTATGCGAGAAGGTGGATTATTTTGGTTTACAGATTTAACAGTTTCTGATCCGTACTTCCTTTTGCCGGTAATTACTAGTGCGACAATGTTTTTAACTATAGAAATTGGGACGGATAGTGCACGTTTAAGTGCTCAAAATATGCAAACAATAAAATATGTCCTAAGGGCGATGCCAATTGTTATTCTTCCGTTCACAATTAATTTCCCTGGCGCAATTTTGTGTTATTGGGCATGTAGTAATTTCATTTCATTAGTTCAAGTTGGATTTTTAAGAATTCCAGCGGTGAGGGATTTCTTTAAAATAGATCGTCTGGTTGTTCATAAACAGGAAAATTTACCAATCAAAAAGAAAAGTTTTGTGGCTGGTCTTCAAGAATGTATGTTAAGTAAGATTCTAAGTTAGAAAATATATTAATTTAAATTTATTGCAGCCTGGAGCAATATGAAAATCACAAAGGAACTACAGGAAAGGCAGAGGCTAGATGAAATTCGTTTTCAAAAGGCTGGTACAGGTCCTCTGGTGAAGACATACAAATTTGATCCTACAAAAATTACACCGGCACCAAAATTAGCTAAAAAACCATAAGTTCGCTTAGTAAATTTATTAGAAATAAAATAAAATTTAGGTATAACATTGAATTGAGTGAATTATTTATTCCCTTGATGAGATGCACTGATTAATTACTTGAATCAAGTGCGAGTTTTCTAATGCAGCGG
The DNA here is from genome assembly GCA_958295665.1 of Tipula vernalis. Lineage (NCBI taxonomy): Eukaryota > Metazoa > Arthropoda > Insecta > Diptera > Tipulidae > Tipula > Tipula vernalis. The sequence continues at coordinate 146,077,086 of OY282560.1, read as the reverse complement.
CTACGCGTTCCTTATCCGCAAGTTGCTTATTTACAGCGAACTCTGAGTTATGTGTTCCAGGTGTAATCTCGACGGTAACTTTAAAACGAGGCGGGAGAGATCTCAAAAGTTTAACGCGAATCGATAGCCCAATCAAGGTTGCCATACTACAGTGTGGAATTGTTGGTGTAAAATTAACCTTCACCTCATTTTTATCATTATCAACAAATATTTTATTCATTTCAACAACATGTAGCTCTTCCAATGTAAGTGGGTGCTCAGGATCATTGATGATTCGTATCAAATCTATAAAACAAGTAAACAAAGCGAATTAATTTCTTTCAATCATAAGAACGTAAACAAACAATTAATTTTTATAATTTATGCAAACTGGATGTGCACACTTTCGTAAAAATTATCATTAATTGAAAAAATTATTAAAATTAGAACTTGTAGCTAGCCTTTGGTTGTCAAAAATGAAATGTTTCTTATTGAACAATACACATTAATGACAGAAAATTAACGATATAAAACAAAACGCTTTTTATAACGAAGCTAAAATTGTTGTAAATATAAATTGTGTTAAAAAAATTCAGTTTTAATTAAAAATTATTACATATTCACTAAAAACAAATTTGGCTGTTGTAGTTCTTACGATTTGTTTACAATTAGTTTTACCAGGTCCGCACATCCAAAGTGTAAAATAATGTCGCGATTTGTTTAGATATTATTTAGAAAAGTTATTTTTAATTTAAGAGTTAAATTTAGAAATAATTATATATGTCTATTTGCAACTAAAATAAAAATATTTTTTGAACATTTGTTTTAGTTTTAAGCAATTTTCACTTCATTCCAATTCATTGAATAAAATTCTGAGTATGCCCCTGGTCTATTTTAGTCTCTCTTTTTCACACGGAATTTTCCACGCTTGACATTTGCTTATGTCCAGTCTATATAATATATTACATGTCTTTATAAAAGATATTTTATATTTACCAAATAATTCTCGCGAATCAAAAGGATCTACAACATCTTCATTGAAATCTGTCTCAACAATCTTACGATCGTCACAAGCTTTATAAATATTAGGATTTATATTTTCCAATTCCGTCATAATTACAAAATATTATGCACTCAATTTCACAACATCACCGAACCGAATGAAATAAATGTCGTTTATTGTAATGCGAAATTGCAAACGATAGAGATAGAGACGTCAAAACTCAAAACAATGAAATGAATGTCGAAAAGTATAAAAACTTGGTGTTTAGGGTATCTGTCAGGTAGTGCTTTATAAAAACGTGGATTGCACGAACTCTAGGAATTTAATATTCAGAAATTCTAGTTTTTAATTCCAAAATGATAAGTGGACAGTTCGACGATGCTGAAGAGGATAATACAAATTCTCTCGGCATTGTTCCAAATTTAATAAAAGTAAATATAAATTATTTTTGTAGTATGTATAATAATTTGTTAAATTATTTCTTTATCTTGTGCTCCTAGAAAATTGATCCAAGCCAGGAATTCGAGAAACTTACGGTTGAGAATTTCAATGAAGAAGAATACTTCTCAGAAGATGATTACGATGACAGTGACGAATATGACCAGGAGGAAAATAGACCCTATGACTTTTACGAGTCCTCTGGAACTTATCAACCAAATTCTAATTGGGCTAATGTAAATCGAATGATTTCCAAAAATCCGCAGACACCGAGTATTAAAGTAACCAATTTCCAGCCAGCGGAAAAATTCTACAAAAAATATGTTGACAAAATCAATGTGGAAAAATATGAGGGTCCACAATTGCCGAATACAGCGGCTAATGCTTTAATAGAGAGCAACAAGAAATTTGATGCCGATCGGTTTCGCACGAAGGATAAACATGATCGTGCCACAGCTGAACAAGTTATGGATCCTCGTACTAGAATGATATTGTTCAAGTTGTTGAATCGTAATATGATTACCGAAATCAATGGATGTATTTCAACTGGAAAGGAAGCAAATGTTTATCATGCAACTTCACGGTATGGCCAAGAATTTGCCATTAAAATTTATAAAACTTCGATTTTGGTGTTCAAAGATCGAGATAAATATGTAACGGGAGAATTTCGATTTCGTCACGGGTACTCACGTCATAATCCACGGAAAATGGTACGTACATGGGCCGAAAAGGAATTACGAAATTTAGTTCGAATGGAAAATTCTAACGTTCCAGTACCTCATCCAATTTTACTTCGATCTCATGTTCTTTTAATGTCCTTTATTGGCAAAGATGGGTGGCCAGCTCCCAAATTGAAGGATGCAGACATTTCTGGAAATAAAGCGCGAGAGTTGTATCGCGAATGCGTCGTTATGATGTGGAAAATTTATAATCATTGCAAGCTGGTACACGCTGATTTATCAGAATTCAATCTGCTATATTTTGAAGATAAGATTATAATAATAGATGTTTCTCAATCTGTCGAACACGACCATCCACATGCATTGGAATTTCTACGAACCGATTGCCGTAATATATCGGAATTTTTCCGTAAAAAAGAAGTTTCTACAATGACTGTGAAGGAATTATTTGACTTTATAACAGATCCAACGATAACTGACGGCAATATGGATGATTATTTAGAGAAAATTTCAGAGAAAATTGCTAATCGTGACATAAGTCAATTGACTGTACAAGAAAAGATCGAAGAGGAAGTATTCCGGCAATCGTTTATTCCAAAAAGGCTTGATGAAGTTTTACATTTTGAACGGGATATTAAAAAGGCGAAGGCAGGTGATTCGCATCAGCTTGTTTATAAAAAAATAGCCGGGCTAGGGGACGATCTATCAGTCCAGAAACAACCTCAATTATTGGAAGATGAAAACAATAGTGAAAGTGATTCAGACAGTATAGATTCCAATGCAACCGACGATTATGATGAAGGTGACGATACAAAATTTACAAACAGTGCCAGGCCCCGAGATGAATCACCGAATAGTAAGAAATTGCGAAAACAGCAAGTAAAAGAAGATAAAGCTGAAAAAAGAAAATTGAAAACGAAGAAACATGTAAAGAGGCGGAAAGAGAAGCAGAGTATGATTAAAAAGAAATAATATAGACGGAATATATTTTTTAAATATATAGCTATTGAAATAAATTGTTTTAGTGAAGGGTTTGTTTTCAACATTTAAGGTTCAAACAATGACATCCGTTCCACTCGGTTTTTCTTCCCAATTTAATCTTTCTATTTACTCTCTCCCCAGTACCCTCAAAATAACCGCAGAAATCGATAGAGGGATGAATTCGAAGCAAAAAGTGTTCTATGAAGGTTTTTCGATAAATCAATATTTTTCGAGTTATTCGCGATTGAAAATGTTGATTTTTATCTATTGTAAAAAATGCATACTTTAGAGCAATCTGAAAATTTCACCGAAACTTCTTTTTTTTTTAAAGATTTCTAATCGTTCCAAAAAACAGTTTTACAGGGAATTACAAGAGCAACAAGGCCCGTAAAGTTGATATTTTCGTTTTTGAGATTTTTGAGTTTAAAAGGCTCGTGGGAAGGTGGTCCTCGCACTCATATGCGAACTTAAAACGTTGATATCTCAATTAATTTTCATCCTAGAGAAATAAAAAAAAACAGAATTTTCTACAAAAAAAACTAAAATTTTGTGCTCTTGCATTTTGTACTGTCTTCTTTAGTTTTTGAGTTATTGTAGAAAAAGTAAATTTTTCCAAAAATTTCAAAAAACCTTTCAAAATTGAATCAAACTGTTTTTCAAACTTAGGCATTCTAAACAGTTCAAACTTGTAGAACACATTGTTAGTATTTAAATAAAGTAGGTACATTGTAAATGGATTAGTAGGTTTAATTTCAATTATTGCGGTTAATTCATTTGTTTCATTGCTGAATTTTTCTCCGAAAAAACGAGACAACCATTATATTTTCATCATAACTCTGTAAGGTTTTATGCAACGACTTTTACTAAAGCTCATTTTAAAGGTATTTTCATGTATGTACTTTAAAAAACGTCTGACGAGTTTTCCTCCAAAAATTCGTCGTTTTTCCGTTATTTAACGTTGAAAGGTTCAAATTCCGTTTTCGGCGAACAAACAGTCACCTTCAACGAGCCACAACTCGGTTCGTAATGCATTTAAAGAATTGAAAATAAAGAAACCCAATCGATTTATTATTTTATAAGCTTTATTTTTGTTCCTTTTGATGTTTTGATAAAACGCAAGGTTTTCGAGTTATTCGTGAAAAATCTCTCTAAAACATGCATTTTTAGATGAAAAATCAATATTTTCAATCGCGAATAACTCGAAAAATATTGATTTATCGAAAAAACTTTATAGAACATTTTTTGCTTAGAATCCATCCGTCTATCGATTTCTGCGATTATTTTGAATGTTCTAATTTCCACCCCGAGAACGAGTGGCATTCACCCACCCGCTGGGTAAAAGCCCACATCCTGGAGCCATCACCTACTTTCCTCTACGTCAATCGGTTTTGTCCGAAAGAATTTTGATCGAAAAACCGACAAACACTGGACTACAGAGGAAGCTGTTCTCAATAAAATAGCAGCACAACCCAAGACGAGGGCAAGAAAAATACCTAATCTGGACAATTTTAAGGGAAGAACAATATCACATTCAACGTGTACAGGAACTATTGCCAGTTGATTTCCTGAAACGTTTAAACTTTTGTCAATGGATTCAAAGAAATTTTTAAGATATCCGCAATTTATAGGTAAGGTGCGTTTTACTGATGAGGCAAATTTGTCAAAAGACGCCATCATGAATGCGAAAATTTTCGCTAAATATGTGGATGGGAATTATCGATAATTGTTTAATTGGTTCTCTGTTTCTTCCTGCGAGACTTGATGGTGCATCATATAGAAGTTTTCTTGAAGATGACCAGTTTTGAACAGAAATAGAATGTGGTTCATGCATGATGGTGCCCCAGCTCACTTCAGCACAATAGCTCGCAAGTTTTTGAACATAATGTTTGCCGATCAATGGATAGGCCGAGGTGTTGAAAGACCAGACCAAGAATTTCCTGCAAGATCTCCGAATTTAAATCTCTACGTAGAACCTATTCCAAATCTGGAGAACCTTAGAAATCGGATAATAGCTGCTGGCGATACTATACATAATAGTCCAGGTATATTTGGGAGAGTACATAATTTATTTAGAAGGAGAGTTGTATGTTGTATCATGAATGGGAGTGCTCATTTCAAACAATTAATTTGATTATTTAAATTTCTTGATGTACGAATCAATTTTACTGGAATAATAAAGTTTTTCTCGATTTTTTTACATTTTACATATAAAACTATTGAAGCTATGATGTTATAATTGCATTTGTGCGGAAAATATTTAACTGATCAGAACGACTAATACCTCAAAATTTTCACACCTTTTTTAGTGTGAAGTGTCTTTACTATTAAATTAACCTTATTCTTGGTCCTGTGTTTGATAAACTAATTAATTTGCGATAAGAAAACGTGTATTTGAGTAATTTGTGAGTAACAGTTTTTAAGTCTCACCAGTGGCAATAGAAAGCTTCACCAGTGTCAATAGAATGTGGCAGAATTAAAGTTCGACCAAGCCCTACCCTTGGGGAATTCGGAAAGTAATCAATAATTTATTGCAAGCGAGTTTGCTGGTCTTCAGTTAAAGTATGTTTCAGAATTAAATCTGGAAAAGGAAACTTTAATTTTGCAAGCTGACCTAAGATAGCAGGTCGCAAATTAAAGGTTTTCCGGAAGTCATAACCTAAATATAAGGATTGTAACCAATTAATAAATCGTCCGGCCAACTGTAACTTAAGCTATCTTCGTATATTTTTCTTAAGTATTTCAATCAATTCCCTTTCAGATAACGGAGAGAGAACAGGCTGAGCTAACTCGTGAATGGCATAATATAAATCAATAAAGTTTTCATTGTGCTTCTGTTTGCGGATCGATGAAGATAGAGATCCTTTAAAATCAAACCATGAACATTTTGGATTCATTTGAAGAATTTGCCAATAATGATCCCAAGCCATACTTTTCATAAAAATGTGAATGTCATTCACTAATTGGATTTCTCGAATGTTATTGATACGTGCCAAACTCAACTAGCCAAATGGTTAACTTGAAAAATAAATTTTTCGACTGATATGTCAGTAACATTAGAAACAGATTTCCATTTATCTATCTTAGAATTCCTCCCAGTTGGATTAGATATAGGGTTATTATAAGGTTCTATGTCACATATGAGTTGTTTTGAGATATCGATGATTCAAGATTTTCGGGTAGTTAATTTTAAAGACAAATGATTCCAAAGCAGAACAGTTGTTTGTTACGGATATTCTAAACGTATTAACCATCGCATATAACATCAAGATTTTTGTGAATAAAATAAACTTTTCATTCAATAATTGGGTTTGTAATTTTATGATAGAACTTTGTATTGTAAGCCAAATAGTTTTTTCAGTTTTGTCAGTTCTATGAGGCTTTAGAACTTTGTAATATTAAGTCGAATATAAGGCATTAGCAGATATAGAACCTGCAAATGTACAAATATAAAGTTCTATTTTACTTAATTTTAATGCATTTTTCAATCATTTTCACTTTGATACGAAAAGTTCTTTAGTCAAATAGAACTTTGTGCCAAAAATGTATGGTAAAAAAGCGGATAGAACTTTTTAATTTTGCTGATACCTCCTTTTTGGTTAAATTTAAGGTCCAAATATGAAAACAGGAAATGTGTACTTTATAGAAAAACCTAATCTCATCAATATCTCATTTTTTCAAAAAATGTCGTTTAGTACCTTATAACACTTATACGACGATTTCGTATGTGCTAATCTAACTAACAAATATTGTGCTTAGGTTGTAAGGCTAAGCGTTTGCTTGATTAGCGAAAATATCTAATTAAGTTACCGCTGGTGGGGTATAATTAGATGGAGAATTAGAAACTACACTTTTAGTGATTAAGTTTATTCTGACTTGTTTTATATATAAAATAATTTTTCTTTTCATTTTATTGTTTCTTTTTTGAAAGCCAGATTGTAATTGAAGTAAACTATTATTCTGTATTTTTTACAATATAATTTAAGATATTACCGGTATCTTAGCTAGTGCTAATAGCAAAAGAAAAATCCTTCTCGCCTATAATAGCCTAAATATGAATATTTTGAAACGACCCAGCCAGAGGAATTAGCGTGACTCCAAGTACCACACCACACACATCTGTACCATTAGGGATGGGCTAAATCAATCTTTTTTGTTAAAAAGCATATGAGAAAATAAACAAAACAGAACAAAACAGAACGATTTAGCACATCACTATGTATCATAGTTCGCCATCTTTTCCGAACTCTGAATGGATCAGGCAAATTTCGTCGTTATCCTCAGAAAATGGATCGACATCCTCAAGCTTATCGTTATCATCACATAAAATAGCGTCAAAATCGCTCTTTGAATCAGATGATATGAAAGTGACTTATCGTCGAACTGGCCTTTTTTTGGTTCTAGGGATTCTTGTTGGTTTTGTGCTTCTATTTTTAGATTATTTTTATTTCATAACGGCATTTCATTGGTTCAATACGAATTGAAAAATATAAAATTTTGTATTGTAAAATAATGCACATGTAGTAAATTGTGTAAAACTGGTAATCAACATTTAGGCTGGTACATCCTAAAGGATTTAGGTGGCAGCATTAGATAATTAGGTTTTCTACTTTTCTTCTAGGGTTTCTTTTTTTTTTCTATCGAAACCATAAAGTAAACCAAAGCAATTAACTCGAATAAAAATGACAACTATTGTCTTCCACCATAAATAACTCCTAGGCGTTTTAAACGAACAATTCGCCTGCTGGGCGTTACATTTGTTAATTTCTACACTTCACATAATTTATAACTATGGAAAATGACCAATTTTTTGGACAAATACTTATTCATTTTTTGAAAACAGAGAACGCTAAAAACAGCAGTTTTTTGTTAGGAACTGAAATCTCTACTCTATACTCTCGACATTTTCAACCAAAATACAATCCGCTAGAATCTTTGAATTTAGCGTGAAACGTTATTCCAGGGGACTATTCCTGTGGCCCTAATTTTTGCGATTTTATGGATGCGGTTCGCTTCGTATGTGTTTATATATTTTGAAAAGCGGTTATCGCACATCGCATTTCTTATAAGAAACTTTTTATTGGTAAATTAAAACATTTTAAAAACACAATTAGTTACATAATCATTTCGCAAATATACGATTTTCGACTGCTATTAAGTTGTCGCATTTGTCAAATTTTAATTTCGCAAAAAATTCGCTATCGCATTTTATAATAAGGCGAATTTTTTGATGAAGACATTTTTGCGAAAATATCGTTTTATAATAATGAAATGCGATACCGTATGTAAATGCGAAATTGCATTTTGACCATAACAGAGCCTCTTAATACGATACGAATTCGAATGGATAAAATTCTTATTTGATTTCAATAAGAATCGGATGACTCTGATTCAATTCAAAATAAGAATCCAGGGGGCTATTTGTGAGTTCGATTCGAACGTGATCGAGTCTTCGATGTATACGATTCATATTTGATTTAAATAAGAAACCAATGAATCTGATTCAATTCAAATAGGAATCTAATACATCGAAGACTCGATCACGTTCGAATCGAATTCCCAAATAGCACTGCAGGCTTTGTCCTTTGGCTACCTATAGTTTAAAAAAAAAACAAAAAAAACATCAATTTAAAATTTGACAGAAAATCTTTTTCCGTAGTTTGACAGGAAACTTTACATCGTATCACGATTGGTTTGACCCCCGCTTTTAAGGTTTGGTCGTTATAGGTAACCTTTTATTAACGAATACTCTCGGAATTGGGTTGTCATCGAATTTAAAATTTCAAACGTACTTTTTGTCAACACCAAGTATGTTTCACAATCATAATTGCGAAAATTGAGGGTTTTACTCAGTCAGAAGCCAAAGTCAGAGTTAAGAACAGAGCAACTCCTTCCTATGGAAACCTAGGGACCTTTTAGGCTTTAGATGTGATGTCTTTTTTGATCAAATTTTCTTATTTTCGGATTTATGCCTCCCACAACATTTCAGTAGTTAGGTTTACATCTGTTTTAAATTACCTAACAGTTATTCGAAACACTTCGATCTTCATCAAATCTAAAATGGTTTACGAAAATATCTTGTTGCTTCAACATTTAATGTTTTTTTAATGTAATGGTGATATTTGACCGAAATAAACTCTTCGGTTAACAATAGGTGAAATCCATCTAGTTCAATTACCTTGACCCAATTTAACGCACAAACCTTTGCGTAACCTGGCCCAGAGCTTTTTCACGTTGAACCAGAGACCGGAGGTTAAGTCTCACACCGAAAATGACTCAGTGGGTAACCCTAAAATTTATTAATGTATTAATTGCGTTGAATAAAATAACCAAATAAAAGTCATTCGAACTGGAAACCACTCTAACCTTCGGATTACCAAACGACAGAAAGTGACACAATTATTTCCCACCAAAATAAGGTAAAAATTGTTAAATTTTTTTAATGGGGTGCGAACCTGGATAAAACATTCTTCTAAATTTAAATAGATTTTTATTTTCCAAACGACAAAAGCTGATGACCAATCCTAACCTAGCAATGAGCAAACCATTCCTTTCGTCATTTTTATCAAAATCCTTATCATAATCCTGAAATATTTGAATTCGTATCGTATTCAGGAATGACCTTGTTTATACTTTGATTATTAACAATTCCAATTATTCTGATCAAAATATATTTCGAAACTAAACTTAATTCTCTCTATACACAACCTTGTAAATCATCAAATACTAATTTAGTAAAATACTAAAGCACACACTTTAAAAACTGAAGCAAAAGAAAGCATTTACTGGTTTTTATTAACTCCAAGACTCCGATGCATATATGTATGTACTCGTATGTACCTACAAAAAGCTTTGTTTGCATTAGGTGTATTGAATTAGTTTGTGATAAATTGTTTTAAATTTAAATTTGAAAATTTCAGTTACAACGCCAAGGCGTTTTAATCGAACGGGCGCTTTAAACCAATTTTTTTCGATATTCGTAAGATATGAACATTTTTGCCACTTTCGAATAAAAAGCTCATGTGTTATTTACGGGGGAAGACAAAAGACAAAATTTCAACAAAATGGACAAAATAGGTACCGTTATTTTGTAGAAAACCAATTTTAAAAAACGAATAAACGTCAAATTGGGCATTTGTTTTATTTATTTCGAAATGGACGCATCAGAAGGAGAAAATCGTGATTTAATAATTCGATTGTGCAATGATCATCCAGGCTAAACCAATAAAAAAATGGCTAAATTGGCCGGTGTTTCCAATAATACAAATGTAAAAAAAAATGTCAAATCAATCTTTCTGTATCACGCAAGGCCGGATCCGGAGCAAAAAAAAAGGTGCTCGAAATAAAATGTTGGATCAGAAAATTGTAAAAGTCATTTCCAAACATCCCTCGATGTCTGTGGGGGATTTGGCCAGAAAAACCAAAACAACCACATCGATGGTGGAACGAGCTAAAACTAGAAATAATCTACGATCTAAGAAGTCAAAAATCCCCAAAAGAAGCGTTGGATAATTTAATAGAGAGATCGATCGAGCAAAGAATCTTAACAAATGGTTGAACGAAAGAAAAGATTCTTGTATCATAATGGACGACGAGACCTACGTCAAAATGGATTTCTCGACACTTCCAGGTCCCCAATATTACATCAAAAAGAATGGTGAAGAACTGGACGAAGCAATTACTACCATAGCTGTTGAAAAATTTGGCAAAAACGTATGGTTTGGCAAGCAATTTGCCAATGCGGCTTAAGATCACGTCCATACATAATAAATGGGATTATGAATGGCGAAATCTACATCAAGGAATGCCTTTCGAAACGTTTGTGGCCGTTTCTAAAAAAACACAATAGCCCTACTATTTTTTGGCCCGATCTTGCCTCGATTCATTATGCTACAGGAACAATGGATTTTATGAAAGTAAATATATACAATAACATCAAATTTGTTTCAAAGGATTGCAATCCGCCTGCCGTGCCGGAAGACAGTCCAATCGAAAAATATTGGGTGAACAAATTTGGTGTAATTTGCACAAACTTTTTTTGTCGCTGGATCAGGAGATGAAACCACAAAAGGATGAAAGATTCATGAACTATTTATTTTTAACTTAATTTTAAGTAAAACAAATGTAATTTAATAATGTACAATTTTATTTTTGAACCATAAATATAATATTATTTCTAATTGTTATCGCTTTGAAGATCGCTTTATAATTAACCAAAAAGTTAATGTCATCAAAATTTTCTCAACGTAGTTTTGCCCGGGAAACAACTTTCCAAAACCAGTTCATGGTTGTAAGCCACTGAACAAAATTTTAATGAATTTTCTAATGACATCTCTTATAATAAATAATAACATTAAAATTTGCTTGAAGAGACATCTAACAATGAATAGATGAATTACGCTTATCTAATACACATATTTTATAATTGAGCTACAAATGATAATTACAATAAATTAAAATTAAATACAAAATCCTAATTAATTTGTTTTGTTTTAGTGGTCGACTCTTCAACATTCTCCCGGCCTTAAGGAGTTCAACTCCTTAAACATCTTTAATTGGTAATAATACAACTTTATTTAGTGGACGTTTAAATGTGCTGCTTGTAGTTTTGATACCCGTGAAACACAAACCGACTGAAAATTCAATTTTTTTCCCCACGACGGTCTTAGAACAACCCATAGTATATCGAAATCAAAATATTTCTTTCAATTATGTTTGGGGCAATGCACAACCGAATTACACGATCAATTCTTCTTCTCAAAATAATTTTATACTTACAAAATCAAATCAAATTTTATGTTGTGAGTTTTTTTTCAAGATTGATAACGGTTTATATGTCCAAGCTAAAGAACTACATTCCAAAACAGATTTATATAATTCACCCTTAAAATCAAGCCTTCTAAATATATTTCGGTGTAAAATGTCTTCGGAAGCCCAGCAATTTTCCCGATTACAATTTTTCAGAGAAAATTATTTCCAATGTTTTTAAAATCTAATCCAAATCAAATTTTGCTTTTCGCACTCTCCGAATTTGATTCGAACAGTTTTCTCGATTAAAATTGTTTTAATAAAATTATTAAATTATTATCAATGTTCCTAAAGTTTATTATCAATGTTCCAACTAAATAATAATTATCCCAATTTCCAAACTCAATAAATAACAAATTATTTGTTATCAATTCCTAATAAACCAAATTAAACCAGCCTTCAATTTTAAAATTAATTTATCGTGTCGCTGTAATAACCCTAAGTATTTTTTATACCATATAAATACATATTTAACTTTTAGTTTTTTATTATAGAATGTTTGCAATTGTGGAATTCGAAAAATCCAATCCAAACGATATAGCAGCCATCGAAATTGTACATTCAGATTGGGTTCTAAACGGACAAGTATATTTTCCAGCATCCAACAGATATCGAACGTTCATTAACATGAAAGTATCAGATGCAGATTATAAAACTTGGAAATTATATAATTGCTGTGTACTTAAAATCAATATTGGTAAGAAGTTTAAGTTAAAATTTAAAGTTTTTCCAATACTAATTTTTAATTCTCTTAACAGCCACAATGGACGATGCAAAGGTTGCGCTTGCAAAATATATTGCATTTAATGACTCTCAATCAGAGAGTGAAAATCATAAGGCCAAGCTGACCAATAGAAAACACCCAACAAGAAAATATAATTTGCAAAAAAATTATAACTTAGAATTCGAGACCGTGGCATATACTTATGATGGTATTTAAACGGTAATTATGTTTGAATTGTCCTGATGTTTTATTTATTCTAGAAAAATCTCCAGAAGAATCGGTGAACGTAATTGATGTTTTAAATACAGAGGGTACATATTTATATTTAAATCTTAGCTTAAGCATTTATTTAAATATTAATGTATTTAAATTATTATTTACAGTTGCAGAGACCTCTTCACTTTCTTCTGTTCTAAGCGATGCCATTTTAACCTATAATGATGTTGAAGCAACTACGACTATAAATGTAAATAGAAATAATAGCTTTACATCGAATCTTAATAATAATAATAACGATCCATTGGGAAATACTGAATCAAAATATGCAAATATTCTAAGCGGCCAAGCAAACTTGGAGGATAAATTAAACAAAATTTGTAGTATGATGGTAGCCATCGAATTAAAAATCGATCATTTAATTGAAGGAGGTTCACAAATTATAGATGCGTCGGACAAGCCACAATTAAATTTTAAAACGATAGACGACCTAACAAATTTTGAAACCCGTCTTAAAGAAGATACTAATTATCGGCTTAAAATAGTAAGTATCATTATATAATTAAGATAATAATAGTTGTGTAAAAGTCGTATGTTTTAAATTATTTTTAAACGGCCTTTTAAAAGACTTTTTAAATTTTATTTATTTATAAAAATCTAGTTCCAATATTTTGGTTGGTAAATCATTTTCAAGGTATAACAATAATAAAAAATAATTATAGTTTGTGATGCGTTCGCCTATTCAGAAGTGAATGTGTGACACAACAAACTATAATTATTATTTTTTATCATTGTTATGCCTTGAAAGTGGTTTATAAACCGAAATTTGGCACTAAATTTTTATAAATAAATAAAATTTAAAAAGTCTTTTAAAAAGCCGTTCAAAAATAATTTGATATACATAATTAATATATTAAATCCAGTATACATAATGTACTAACTTAGATTATTTACTCATTGTTTAGACTTCGTATTTTGTAAATATTGCGCACAAAGGACTATCAAAAGATTTAAATATTGGGTTGACTAAATCAATATTAGTGGTTTTAGTATATCCTTCATTGGCTGCAAAGATTTCATGGAGTGGGCGCAATAAAGGTATATGAATTTGTTTGGTATTAACATATTGTTTCTAATTGGTTTAAACCTGTTCTATTTAACTTCCAGATTTACCAGGTTTCGTGATTTTTAAAACTATACTAGAAATGATTTTGGATGTTCTAAAACGTAGGAATGTTAAAGCAATAGTAACCCAAGATGATGTGCGACATGCTGTGCAAGAATTTTTAAAACGAGTTTAATATTTTTTAATAAAATAAATAATTTCAACTTAAATAAATTCTAAGCTAAAACTAAGCGATATTAAATCATATGTTAATATCTGTGATATTACTAACAATCTAAAAAGATTCAATTATTGAATTTGTAGTATTTTTCTGTTTATAATTATTTCTTTATTTTGTATTCAATTTATTTTATATAATTTTTAATTCAAATAATGATTGCGATTATTTTCATTAATTTAATAATTGAAATCTGTACATGGGGAATTTCTGAATAGACCAAAATGAAAAAAAAAATGTTTATAATTAATTATTAATTTTATATATATATATATATATATATATATATATATATATATATATATATATATATATATATATATATATATATATGTATATATATATATATATATATATATATATATATATATATATATATATATATATATATACATATTATATACTATAAACACAGAAATACAGATATTTTTATAAAATTAAATTTTTTGCTATTTATTTAATTAAGCTCCTAAAAATACACTGTCAAAGTCGGGTTTTAAATCCACTGTAGAGGTCCTCTTCAGGACTGAATTTGCCCTAAAATCAGTTTACTTATGGTGGTCTTTTACCAACTTTTCAAGTAGGTTTTTAGACCCACTTGGTGGGTCTTATCAAGGACAGGTAACTAAACCCAGTTTGCATATGACGGACTTTTACCGACGCTTTTCCCACCCAAGTTTTCGGTCGGGGCAAAGACTGGAAGTATCCACGTTTTTTGACTGATTTATACTATTCTAATAACCTACCTACGTTCCCGATCGAAATTTATTTTGGCTCCCGTGGTTGGTCGCTAAGCGGTCTTTGCGTTTCACGGGATAGTCACAACTCTAACATGGCGATCTTCACCTGGATGTACATTAATAATTCGACCCAAAGCCCATTTACATGGCGGTAAATATTGTTCCTTAATGAGCACAACATCGCCAACTTTCAAATTGTTTTGTTCGCAATACCATTTATTTCGTTGATGAAGGTTGTGAAGGTATTCTATGCTGAACCGCTTCCAAAAACTAAAAGTTCGCTGCTGAATTATTGCCCACATTTTCGAGAATTTGATTGGACACTCGTCTTCTTGATATGGCTCTGGTAAACTCCAATAAGAAAATGACCTGGAGTTAATGCTTCATATAACTCATCATTCACAGACAAAGTAGTTAGCGGTCGTGAATTCAGGATTGCTTCTATATTGCACAATAAAGTGGTCAGTTCCTCCTATGTAAGATTTATGTTTCCTGTAGCCTTTGCCAAATGAGTTTTTACTGACTTGACAGCTGATTACCAAATTCCAGCCAAATAGGGGGCTAATGGGGGTGTATAATGCCAAGTTATATTGTGTTCGGAGAGATAAGTCCCAATATCGTATAGAAATTAATTCGACGATGTAATTTTTTGTATTTCATTTAAATTTATATTCACTGCATTGCACATTTGCCGTAATTTTCTCTCAGTACCAACGAAATTCGTGCCATTATCGCTGTACATATTTGAATGAAGACCCCTTCTTGCAATAAATCGCCCTAACGCTGCAATAAATCCATCTGTAGAGCAGTCTGTGACCACTTCAACGACCTCTTTTATTTGCCAGGGAGATTGTCCCAGTAAAATCCACACCAGTATTCCCGAATGGTCTCGCTCGGCTAATCCGAAATTTAGGTAGTTGTCCCATTAACTGTGTTGGTGATTGACCTCTGTACCTTGCGCATGTTACACAGTTGCTGACAATCTGGTTGACCTTGCTCCTACCACTTATGACCCAAAATTTCTGTCATAAGAGATGAATAGTTAGAGAAGGACCAAGATGTAGGAATTTAGTATGGATATAGGTAACGATTATTTTGCTAAGGATGGATGTTTTTTGCAAAATAATCGGATGCTTAATTTGAAAATTGCAGCTAGTCTTTTCTAATCTGCCGCCTACTCTCAATATACCATTTTTGTCAAGAAACGGAGTTAAAGACTTTAACTTGATTTGTTGGTTTAATGCCAATTTGTTTTTCAGTCGGCCAATTTCTTCTTTAAAGTCGTTATTTTGAACGTGTCGAATTAAAATTTCTTCGGCTCTTGAGAGCTCCTGTGAAGTTACTTATGGACAATTAATGCTCTTCACCTATTTTTGGAATATTTTGCAACAAATTTGTTGCGTTTGTAACGTAGCAATGTTCTTTTTCCTCATTTCTGATTTAACTACAAATTCATCTATCGCGTTCTCCAACTGCTTCTGTTTTGGCCAGAATGAACATTGTTGCGATAACCATTCAGGCCCCTGCCACCAAAGTCTGTACTCACTTAGTTGAGATGGGAATATACCTCGCGTTGCAATATCTGCCGGCTTCTCGCTTGACTTAACATGTGACCATTTTTCTCTTGGACAGTTAGTGGTTATTTGTGACGTTTTATTGCCAATAAATAATGTCCATCTGCTAGGATGGTCACTTAACCACGATATCGATGAATCTGTCCATGCAAATATGTCGTGTGTTACATGCTGCATTGACTTTGACACTGCCATCACTAAATTAGGTCCCAGCACTGCAGCGCATAATACAAGTCTTGGGAGTGATTTTTGTTTAATAGGAGCCACCTTAGT
Organism: Tipula vernalis; assembly: GCA_958295665.1. Taxonomy (NCBI): domain Eukaryota; kingdom Metazoa; phylum Arthropoda; class Insecta; order Diptera; family Tipulidae; genus Tipula; species Tipula vernalis. The sequence goes on along the minus strand of OY282560.1, from coordinate 146,060,330 downwards.
TTTCGCAGTTACAAGGCTCACTCGTAAGATGTTATCGCTAGAAATATTTCTACAAAAAACTGCGGCAGCATAAGCCTTTTCGCTGGCGTCAACAAACACATGAAACTCCACTTTTCCCGAACACTGGACCCATCGCGAGATTTTTAAATTTTGGAATTACTGGTATTCTCTTCTAATTTTATTATAGTTCTTGTTGATGATTTCAGGGAGTGGATCATTCCAATCCAATTTCTGCAACCATATGAGTAATTGTTGAAACATTATTTTTATTAATATTGTTGATGGCGATAACCAGCCCAACGGATCGAAAATTGTAGATGCATCTGACAAGATACTGCGCTTTGTTGCAGAGATAATGGCAACATGTTGCACCTTAAATGAAAAATAGTCATGTTGTGGGAACCACTATAATCCGAGAATTTTAATCGCAGCTATCTCATCGCAAATATTTATATAAGGATCATTTCCATTAATCAAAGTAGTATTGGAAGACCATTTTCTTTAATCGAATCCAGCTGATTTTAAAACTTTAGTAATTTCGTTTTTTAATTTTAGCATCTGTTCGAGGGAGTTGCAGCCAGTTAACAAGTCGTCTACGTAGAAATCGTTTTTGATCATGTTAGATGGTTCCGGATGGGACAACAAATTGTCTAATGCTAATTGATGTAGGCATGTGGTAGCCAAAAAGGGTGCAGTTGCAGTACCATAGGTAACTGTCATTAATTTGTAATGCGTTAAAGATGATTCTGGATTTTCTCGCCATAAAATCCTTTGATAATTTGCATCCTCATCAGTAACTAAGACTTGCCGGTACATTTTCTCTATGTCCGCAGTCATTACGTTTTTATGAGTTCGGAATCGCATTAAGATTTCCCACATAGATGATTGTATTGTTGGTCCCACCATCATTGTCTCATTGAGCGATACTCCTGTTGAGCTTCTGTATGGTCCGTCGAACGGCATGATGAGGAAGGTAAAAATATTTATCGCTAATCATTGGAATGTCATGTACCGGAATTTCCTTCATGTGATTGAGTTGACAATATTCAGCCATAAACGCTTTGTATTCAATACTAAGATCTGCGTTTGATGTTAGTTTTCTCTCGATATTGTAGAATCGTTTAGTCGCAATGTGTAATGATTTTCCGAATTTGTTTTTGTTTTTTTTAAAAGAAAGTTTTACAACAAATCGACTTTGAATATTTATCTGAACATTTGACGAGAAGTGATTCTCGATTTCAATCTCTTCTGTATTCAATTGTTTCGTTGTTGGCAGCTCTTTCATTTCCTAAAACCTTCTAAGAATTTGATCTAATTTAACCTCGGTATTCAAGTTGATGTGATTTGAAGAAAGCGTGTTAGGAGAATTTGCTCTTCCAGATACAATGTAACCAAACTCAGAATTTTGCGCCACAATCGAAGAATTCGGAATCATTCTCTTTCCATCTCGTAAAACATTAAAAAAATGTCAGCTCCGAATAGCATATCGATTTTGCCAATTTCACAAAACTTGGGATCGGCTAATTCTAGATCTTGAAGAATTTGGACTTCTTTAGTATGAATTGGTGTTGATGGTGAAACTAAAGGAAGTTTGTCCAAAATGAATAGTTTAGTTTGAATTGGATTACTAGTAAACCGTGACACTATTTCTACATTAGCAACTCCCTTAGTTACAATTCCTGACGACGCTAGTCCTGATATAGCAACTTTTGCACATTTTTCGGTCAACATAAGCTGATTGAAGAACTTCTCATCGACGAAAGAAGCTTGCGATCCACTATCTAAGAGAACTCGAGCTGGTCGCATTTGCCCCAGTCCATCTTTGATATTAATTAGTGCAGTAGGCAACACCGCCTGGATACAAATATTCGCAAGGCAATTACCCAAAGTAGCTGTGCCCTTTGATGAGGACGGAGATTGGTCCAACTTTTCAGCTCCCGTTATGACTTCTTGGTTTAACACAGTTTGAATTTTAGTATCAATATCTTCAGTGTGAAGTAATGTATGATGTATTCGATTACATTTAAAATATTTTACCTTTGATTTGCAGAATTGTGATCGATTGGCTCTCATGCAGTTAAAACATAACCTCTTTTCTGCAATTAAGCCGCGACGAGCTGAAATGTCGAAGAGGAGAGTAATGTACTTCGATTACACAACATCGTGGAATTAAATTGTTTGTGCAACTCATAGAACATATTGTTGCGTTTATTTGATTCCGCCCGAAACTTTGCCTTTAAATTACAGTACCGTTCTTCGAAATTTCTGAAACTTGTTGCGGATAAACGGAAAGACGTTCATCGACGTCCTTGAACTCGTTATACGCCCTTTCTAACATTTCTATACGAATACCGATTTCTTCAGATCCAGTTTCCACCGTAACGTTTGAATAATGAAGCTCCAATCGAGCCATAGCAGCTTTAATATTGCCACGTTTTCTTCGCAGTGACTCAATATCCCTTTGTTCTTCAGTCATTTTGCACGCTAGGATACACTTTTTACACACGAGATTTTATCGCACCTTCACAAATCTCGGTTACAACTTTAAATTCACTCACTCGCGACAATGAATATAAATTATGCACGAAACCAAAGTTTTCCACTTTATTGAAATAAACAACTCACCCTTTTGTTTTCCTTTTGTAGATTTTCACGTGGCTGAAATCCCAAGTCGAATTTTCTTGAAGATAATATGGCGGCTTGCAGATTCCAACTTTTCACAATGCGCTCGCTTGAAATGAATTACTATCCGGCTCGAAGGACCATGAACAAATTTGGTGTAATTTGCACAAACTTTTTTTGTCGCTGGATTAGGAGATGAAATCACAAAAGGCCACAGGCAGTACCGATTCATGAACTGTTTATTTTTAACTTAATTTTTAAGTAAAACAATGTAATTTAATAATGTACAATTTTATTTTTGAACCATAAATATAATTTTACTTCTAATTGTTATCGCTTTGAAGATCGCTTTATAATTAACCAAAAAGTTAATGTCATCAAAATTTTCTCATCTTGGTGTTGCCCGGGAAACAACTTTCCAAAACCCATGGTTGTAAGCCACTGAACAAAATTTAAATGAATTTTCTAATGACATCTCTTATAATAAATAATAATGTGACGGTGACACCTAGTGTGTAATAGAATAAGTAAAACTAATAGCTCAATGTTTTACTACTAAATGGAATTTTCCATGATAAAAATTGTTACGTAGTGTTTCGACGCTATTCTAACTAGAAAACTCATGAGCTTTCGAGAAGTTTGGTTTGTGTATATAAAAAGGCGAACAAGATCGAATTGGATTATTCATATTTGGAACGCGATAGAGTAATCTTGTAAGATTATAAGTAACATTTGGTAAGCGATAGTATAAAGATTAAAAGGAATTAAAAAGTGACTTAAAAAGTGTTGTGGTGCGATAAATAAAGTAAAAGTTATCAGTAAAATTTAAGAATAATTTATTTAAAGTGATTTTGTGAATTTTTATTGATAAACTGCGTTGTAATAAATTTTGTGAAATAAATAAATTCGTTGGTGATAAATTGAATTGAGTTTGTATTATTCACAATCCAGTGATACGAACCTTGATTGACAAGGCAAAAACGTAACAATAATGTTACGTTTTTGCCTTGTCAAATAAGGTTCGTATCACTGGATTGTGAATAATACAAAATCAATTTAATTTATATCCAACGAATTTATTTATTTCACAAAATTTAGTATAACACAGTTTATCAATAAAAATTCACAAAATCACTTTAAATAAATTATTCTTAAATTTTACTGTTCACTTATAATTTTTATTTCCACAAAAAAACTTTTTAATTCACTTTTTAATTCCTTTTAATCTTTATACTATCGCTTACCAAATACATATTACTTATAATCTTACAAGTTTACTCTATCGCGTTCCAAATACGAATAATCCAATTCGATCTTGTTCGCCTTTTTATATACACAAACCAAACTTCTCGAAAGCTCATGAGTTTTCTAGTTAGAATAGCGTCGAAACACTACGTAACAATTTTTATCATGGAAAATTCCATTTAGTACAGTAAAACATTGAGCTATTAGTTTTACTTATTCTATTACACACTAGGTGTCACCGTCACGATAAAATTAAATTTGCTTGGAGAGACATCTAACAATGAATAGATGAATTACGCTTATCTAATACACATATTTTATAATTGAGCTATGAATTAATTACTATTGCTGCGTTCCATTTAACGTGGCAAAGTACACACAAGTACTTCTGACTGCACGCAGCTACTCTTGCTAAATTTTATGAGTAGTTTGCTTTTCGAATTTATGGCGACTTCGTTACCAGAATATTTAGTACAACTAATCCATATTATTTTAATGCAATAATAATGTTACGTAATTAATTAATTATTAAAAAAATCGTGCTTCAGACATTTTTTCAAAAGTAAAACACATGCTCTCTTTTAAGCAAAACCAAATATTTCAGCACTTAGCAGAAACACTGTTTAGTAAATGTAGTACATATGCCCTAACAGAGATGTCACCATATCGACATATTATAGACACATTTGTTTTGATTGCATAAAACAAATAAATGTGTATTAACTTGTATTTGATGAGATAGCCGAGGTAGTAAGGCGATGGAGTAGAGTGAAGAAGGTCTGGAGTTCGAATCTAAGCCCAAAGCGAACGAAAAAATTTATTTTTAGTTGAAAAATTTTGAATTGGGGATAATCCGAGAAGATAAATCGGGATCGAGATCGCTACAAAAAAAAATTTGGTAAAATTCGTGGAAATAAAAAAAAATCAAATTTTTGCTTAAAAAAAAAATAAAGTCGGAAGTTTGAAGAATCGAACTCCATACCTTTCGCCCACCACTCCTTCATCTTACCACCCAACCACTCATTTCTATATAATTTCTACTCAGTTTTTCGTGTAAAATACTGATAAATTCGGACTTGAAAAATCGCATACAAATTTTTGTTATTTTACCAGGCGAACAGAATTTAAAAAACAACATAATTGTCAGTAATGTGACATTATTTTGTATCAAAACGTGCCACTTCAAGTTATGTGACACTTGAACATACTAAATAAAGTCATATTGCTGACAATTCTACCTTCTTGTAATTTCTGTTCGCCTGTTAAAATGACAAAATTTTTTTGCGATTTTTGATGAAAAAAAAAAAAAAAAATTTAAATTTCTGCTCACCTGGTAAATAAAAATTATCGTTTTTTTAATTAAAAAGGCAATCATAACGAAATCCTTCAGCCGCGAGAATCGAACTCTTATTACCATAAGAAAGCAAATTAAAATCATAGAGGTCTCGAGTTCGATCCCCGCACCTGAAAGATTTTTTTTTTTGTAATATAAAGCTCCAAATTTTCTATTTGGGTGGTTGCTAGAGTTTTGATTGTCTTTTTAATTAAAAAAACGGTAATTTTTATTTAACAGGGGGGCAGAAATTTAAATTTTTTTTTTTTCATCAAAAATCGCAAAAAAATTTTGTCATTTTAACAGGCGAACAGAAATTACAAGAAGGTGGAATTGTTAGCAATATGACTTTATTTTGTATGTTCAAGTGTCACATAACTTAAAGTAGCACGCTTGGATACAAAATAATGTCACGTTGCTGACAATTATGTTGTTTACAAAAGTAAAAATATTTCAGCACTTACCAGAAATACTGTGTAGTAAATGTAGTACATATGCCCTAACAGAGATGTCACCATATCGACATATTATAGACACATTTGTTTTGATTGCATAAAACAAACAAATGTGTATTAACTTGTTTATGAAGAGATAGCCGAGGTAGTAAGGTGATGGAGTGGAGTGAAGAAGGTCTGGAGTTCGAATTTAAACAAAGTCAACGAAAAAATTTGATTTTGGTTGAAAAATTTTGGATTGGGATAATCCGAGAAGATTAATCGGGATTGAGATCGCTACAAAAAAATATTTGGGAAAATTCGTGGCAATAAAAAAAATAATCAAATTTTTGCTTAAAAAAAAAATAAAGTCAGAAGTTTGAAGCATCGAACTCCAAACCTTTCGCACACCACTCCTTCATCTTACCACCCAACCACTCATCTCTATATAATTTCTACTCAGTTTTTCGTTTAAATATGATAAATTCGGACTTGGCGAAAAATCGCATACAAATTTTTGTTATTTTACCAGGCGAACAGAATTTAAAAAAACCACATAATTGTCAGCAATGTGACATTATTTTGTATCAAAGCCTGCCACTTCAAGTTATGTGACACTTGAACATACAAAATATAGTCGTATTCCTGACAATTCCACCTTCTTGTAATTTCTGTTCGCCTGTTAAAATGACAAAATTTTTTTGCGATTTTTGATAAAAATAATTTTTTTTTTTTAATTTCTGCTCACCTGGTAAATAAAAATTACCGTTTTTTTAATTAAATTACCTCTAGCAACCACCCAAATAGAAAATTTGGAGCTTTATATTACAAAAAAAAAAAATCCTTCAGGTGCGGGGATCGAACTCGAGACCTCTATGATTTTAATTTGCTCTCTCGACAAAATTTTTTTGCGATTTTTGATAAAAATAATTTTTTTTTTTAAATTTCTGCTCACCTGGTAAATAAAAATGAACTTTTTTTAGTTAAAAAGGCAATCAAAGGCTCTAGCAACCACCCAAATAGAAAATTTGGAGCTTTTTATTACAAAAAAGAAATCCTTGTGCCGCGAGGATCGAACTCTTTACCATAAGAGAGCAGATTAAAACCATAGAGATTTCTAGTTCGATCCCCGCACCTGAAGGATTTTTTTTTGTAATAAAAATCTCCAAATTTTCTATTTGGGTGGTTGCTAGAGTTATGATTGCCTTTTTAATTAAAAAAACGGTAATTTTTATTTACCAGGTGAGCAGAAATTTAAAATTTTTTTATTTTTTTTTTTTTCATCAAAAATCGCCAAAAAATTTTGTCATTTTAACAGGCGAACAGAAATTACAAGAAGGTGGAATTGTTAGCAATATGACTTTATTTTGTATGTTCAAGTGTCACATAACTTAAAGTGGCACGTTTTGATACAAAATAATGTCACGTTACTGACAATTATGTGGTTTTTTAAATTCTGTTCGCCTGGTAAAATAACAAAAATTTTTATGCGATTTTTCACCAAGCGCGATTTTATCAGAAACGAAAAAATGAATAGAAATTATATAGAGATGAGTGGTTTGGTGGTAAGATGAAGGAGTGAAGTGTGTTTGGAGTTCGATTCTTCAAACTTCCGACTTTATTTACACGATTATTTAGTGCAACTAACAGAGCATTCACAATGAAAAAACTTTTTACTTTTTACTTACTGGTTTGTATGAGTTTCCAACTTAATGAACAAAAATGTTTGCTCGTTAGGTTGAAAATTCATACAAACCTGTAAGTCAAAAGTAAAAATTTTTCTCATTGTGAATGCACTGTAATCGGTAAGAAATGGCTGATCAGTTTTCAAATTAATAATTAATTTTCCAACTTTTCATGTTGCACGTAAATTTTTTTAAATTAAATTTTATTTTCGCAATTCATTTTCTGCGTTCCATTTACCATCTACTTACAAGTGCTTATTTGTACTTTGACACGTCAAATGGAACGCAGCAATTAAATGATAATTACAATAAATTAAAGTTAAATACAAAATCCTAATTAATTTGGTTTGTTTTAGTGGTCGATTCTTCGACATGGTCTTTACTGAATAAGGAATTGAAAAAAGAGCCTAAAGCTGCGAAAAATGACCAAGAATTCCAGTACAGATGGAAACGGCCATCCGCCAGAGTCACCATCCATAACCTAATGAGCCCCTGTATTTATTGTACATTTTTCAGATATTTATGTACTTGAGTGGAGATTGGAACTCATGATAATCCTCATGATAACTGCTATTTATACCAAAAATAAAAAATGCAATTAATTATATTAATTTTTAAAATTTTTATTTAATTATTATTTTTATTTTACATAATTTGTTTGTTTTATTGTTATACGTTAATTTTTATTTTAAATTATTTTTTTGTTAGTAAATACAAAATTATAATTATATTTATGAAAGTTATAATAATTTTAATATAACAAAAATTTAACCAAAATTAACAGAAAAATTAGCTGTTAACAAAAAAGTAAAAGAAAATATGTATACACTTTAGTATTAAGGGGGAACTCTTTTTTTATTTTATGTTAGTAAAATGTTAATTATTTTTATTTTATAATTAATAAAATTTTTCGTTATTTATTTTAGTTTTTTTTTTTTGTTTATTTTTAATTTTTTCATTAACAGTAAAAAAAAGTTTTTATTTTTAATTTTTTTTTTTTGTGTTTAGTATTTATGTATTTATTTTTTTGAATTAAATTTTAAATTTAGTTCTTTTGTTTTGTATATTTATAACTATATATAATGCAACCCTAACTTTTTATATTTAAATTTAATTTAAATTTAACTTGGATTTTAAAAATTTAAGTAGTTTTATGTATTGGTATTTTTTTTTTTTTTAATTAATGTTCAAGTTTTATGTGCTACCTAGCTAATAGGGCACATATACATACATACAATAACATTTCTAAAAATATTCTAGAAATTAGTGAAATATATTATAATTTATATTCTATAATTATTGTTTAGGGTGATATAGTTGGCTACGATTGGCAACCAGTTCGAATTTCTATTATAATAAATTTGGTTGGTTGATTTTCTCTCGCGATTGCGAATTTTTTAAAACTTGAATTCTACGATGAAAATTTCTGTTAAAAACTTTTTATATTGAACCGATCTCTATCGATAAAATAAAAACCAATATTTAGGGTTGTATCAATTAATTAATTATAATTCGTTTTAGTTTACTTAATTATTAATTAAAAACTACAATTTATTAATAATACATAATATTTATTGACATACCAAACCACGTGTGTGTCATTTCTATTTTCAATTTAAAACATAAAAATTGAATTCTGTAAATTTAATTAGTCGATGATGTTTGAGTATTAGTGATGCTCGCTGATGCTGTTGACTTATATGATTGTACTGTTGATTTTGGACTATTCATTTTCATTTGGCACTGTGCACAGCATTCACCTTCCTTTTTCGTAATACTTTCTTTTTTGCAATTTATCAATTCCGGGCATTTTTCCCGTGTGCAATTAATTTGACTATGATGAACACATTCACATTTAGTGCATTCATCCTTATCCCACACCTCATTGTTTAGCCGTCGTATACCTTTATCATCGATACAATGGCCATGTTTATTGGGTTTATTGTTGGCTTTCATATCGATCGGACATGATTGTTCCATTTTCTTTAGTTTTCGTCGAATTTGTTTTAACGATTTTTCAAAACGTTCAACTAGCGATTCTAAACCTTCGATTCGTTCATCATTCATATCGTATTCAATTTGATTCTCGTAAGGACTATCATCGAATAAGGTATGATTACTATAAAGTGTGCCGTGAGAAAGATCACGTTTTGATCGTGTCACTGATCGAGTTGAACGCCTAACACGTTCTAATTGATTATTTCGACTACACGTATTAGCACATTCACTACAATCCACCCATTTTCGTAGGTCGATCGATGGCAATTTATCACAATTTTTGTAGCCCCCTTGTAGTTTTGGTAATATGAACACATCATCCGTAATTTTTGTAATATTATCACCATTGTCGCAAAGTACACGGCCCAAGTTAGTTTTGTAAATTTCTTTGAGTTGTTCTGGTTTAAATATATCTTTGTTCTCATACCAAAAACGATCGCCTGTACGTAGTCGACTAAACTGCTCGATTAAAAGACATCTAAACAATGGGCCAATTTTTGCACCATCTACTTGATCTTCTAGAATACCACCCACAAAAATATCAATATTCGATACGTGCCCATAGATTTCCTTGAGCTTATTTCGAACTGCCTCACTGGTGATTTCATTCTTAAGATCATCGAAATTTTGGGCATAACTTAAATTACAGAATTTACGATATTCGTTATAACTAGGAATCGCATGATCTCTTGATCGTTGCACGTTCATCGCTGCTAAATCGAGTGCAACCGCATGGGCAGTTTTAAATAATTTTTCAGTCAATTCATTGTTCATATTTTGTTGAGGCATTTTTAATTTGGCTGGCATAGTATAAAGTCCACGCATTAGTGGATCTACACCACCTTCATAAACGACACGCCATGGTGCAAAAAAAGCTTTACCTAATGGTAAATGTCCTTGTTTGATTTCTTCGAAGTTTTCATCAAATCGATGCAATATCGGGTTAATCAATGAATGTCCAAATCGCAATGCGGCCGTAGCAAATTCATTTGAGATGGACGGATTTACCTTTGCATCGTAACCTTGGTACGCGCCCAACATTTGCATACCTTTTTCACCTAAAATTTTTGGTAACCAGTGAGTGTACGTAATATGCTGGTTTTGGGCGCCAACAATTTTTCTGGCCTCATTATAAATAATGTCACCGCTCCAATGAGGATTAATTTCTTGTAATTCGCGAGCAATTCGATTGTGTTCACGGAACCAAATAATATGCATTGATAAGAGCCCAATTTGTTCGTTAACACGAATATCACCAGCAACAAAACAATTAATATTACTTTCGTCCAAGTCGCGCCTACAATCAATTCCATCAGCTGGTGATGCAAATGGTAACATTGATTTTTGATTTGGAAAATGAACACCTTCTCTTAATGTTCCATCATCTAATACCTGGTCTCTTAAATCTCGTGAAAACTCTTCTGAATATCCGTACACCTGGGATGCATCAAGGAATGATGTCAATTGGTTAACTTGTTCTCGTGGCTGAATCGTTTCAAAAAATACCGATGTCATTCCGGATCCACAAACCGCACTCGATCGCACAAAATCAATACACCGACGATTTGTAACTCTTGGATCATTCGGTGGTACTTGAATGGGATAGCATGGTGCAGCATATTCACAAGATTTTTTACAATCAAGTCCGTCCCAACTTTCAGAGCTTACGGCGGGTAGTGCATGATCTAAATCATGGTCCAAAAATTGTCCCCATTGCATCATCATATGTGTGATCCGATTATCAGCTGTTATTTCTTCGGTGCTAATCAAACTTGTTGAAATAAGACGGGCACTTGGTTTTTCATATCCATTGTACAATTTACCTTTTGTCCATCCAATTGGCATACTAAACCCGTTTTCATAAATTGGCGGCAACAATCGGCGGAAACCAGTTAGCGATGCGCCCCATGTTGGATTTTCTAAATTATTGCATGTACCATCTATGCTTCGATACTTTCGATGATAACATATATTCGAACAATTTGGTGTTATACGATGAGCATTGCATCCAGATAGACGAGCAATCAATTCTAAATGATTGACTGACAGAATATCGCGATAATTAAAATCGGTGACATTTGTTTTAATCGTGTCACCTTGTTCTACATGTCTTTTAATATTGGTCAGAGTGCGCTCATAAATTTCAGCGGCACGAGCTAATTCACGTGTTGGTGCATTTGGAAAATTGAATAAACGGAATAAATCACCATGATGTCGTGGTTTACCATTGAATAGTGATGCAACAGTTTGATTGATAGCGTTATCGATTTCTTGTGTTGCTTCGGCAAATGCAATGTGTACATAACGGTCCCCTGGTGCTAATTCATGGTCATTTCTGAAAATAAAAATGTTAAACGTGTCAGAAAAGTAAATTATGAATAAATGAATTTTGTTTAAGTACTCGTAAGAGTCTATTTATTTTTATAAGGTTTGTTTATTTAAAAATCATTTTATTATAAACGATTGACCTTTCCGGCACCCCCCCCCCCCTCCATTCTATGATAAATGAGAATGAGAAAAGTCGAAATAATACGTCAAGCCTTTTGTATTATTATTTGTCAAGCCACCAGAATTGGGTTGCTTATAAATGTTAATGAATTAAAACCGTTCTGCAAATTTCAAAATTTTTCTTTAGTTAATCTGTGACGAATTGGTTAAATATTTTTTAAATTCTGTTTTTATTTTAAAACACAAAATGTTGACGATTACATCATTTTTTTAAAGAATCAAAGGCATCTGACGAATTTTCATAACTATCAATATTTCCCCATTGCTTTTAAAATAGGAAGCTTGTAGAATATTTGTATCCAAACATATTTTGATTTCAGCTTTATTTTTTATTTATTACCAATTTAAAGGAAACTCTGGTTACATAAAAATAATAAAATATTGTGTTCACATTATGAATAGCGATAGCTCAGACGGTTGGCGTCATACATTCATACTGATCCAGTAAAAAACAAGAACGCCCGAGATCACAGATAAGAATATCAGATGAACCAAGCCTGAAGGATTTTGCGCTTTTTTGAACTGGAACCTGCAATATTAACCCTTAAGATACATACTGGGCCAAAATCACCCAGGTCTTTTTTTTTAAATGCGTGCCATTTTTGGAACGCGTGGTCCTCGGACCATCGGGCCGGTTGATTAGGGAAGTTTGAGGTATTCATTAATATCGCTTCCTTAGGTCAGCTACGGTGCTCTTATAGAAGCCGAGTAATGAGCGTCGCAAAAAAAAAGGTACGGGGAATAATCACCCAGTGTATATTCTAAGTCAGAAACGTGTTCGGTGAAAAAAATTCAGTTTTGTTAAATATTGTGTGTTTGTGCAACACTTATAAAATTTTTGTCTAATTGAACGTTGCGAATAATTGCAAAATATATACAACGGCTATAAAGCGGCTTGAAATGGAGTATAAAAATGAACCGGAGAGGTGATGGGGTGCGTGTGGTTAGAAATATTACTTTTGCATAAGAATGAACAAATCGAACGGGAGATCAATGATTGCACAGAGTCTAATATTAAACTAGAATCTGATTTTTGCAAAACTGATCTCGTATGTATTCAAGGTTTTAATGAATTAAAGACTATATTATGTGGGTGCTCAAAAGTCACTTTGGTAAATCCAACAATGATTTAATAGTATATTGTATAACATGTGGAGAAAACGAGTCATTGCAATACGAAAGTGAAATTTGCAGCCTGAACGTTAGCAATGCTGCAACTCATTACATGATTAATGTGATACCTTATTTAGACGCTATTGGAAAAGAACAGGCCGAAACTGTACCTCATTTTTATGTTAGGAAATTAAGTGAATTTTTTAGTAGTGTGATAACTGGTTTACGGGTGCTCAGGTATGTGATAAAGAAAGATCATCATTTGACTATTGAGGAAAAATAAGCGTGAAATCTCAGCAGAATTTACGCAAGCAGCTTATACGCTTTTGGAAAAGTTTTAGCTTCTTTCAATTCGGAAAAAGAGAAAAATTGTATTACTTCTATCTTCACTTCACACCAACGATGGCCAATGGCTACATTCTCTGGTATGTTAGATCAAGCGGGTGTTAATTGTTTCATATTTCATTCATTGAATTCTGATAATCTGGCTTTGAAGGGAAACCGACGCTTCGATCTAACCTTAGACATTGAATTTATTGAAGAATTTTTTGATAATAAGGAGATCGTAGAAAATCAAGACATTCGCCACTATATTCGAGAAAATATAGTTAATAAAGCAAAGCGGCGTGGTCTTTGCTTATCTGCTTTAAATAGAATAAATCAATTTAAACCACGTCGCTATGATTTGCGTTGGGAAATTAATTTTTACTTAAAATCACCAAGGCTTTAGGCCATGAAATTTTGGAGCAAAAAATTAAAATTCGATTTCGTGTTTTACTCGCAATTGTTAGGCTTACCAACGTTAAGATCGATCTATAATTTCCAGCCATTTATGGGAAATTAATTTTTACTTAAAATCACCAAGGCTTTAGGCCATGAATTTTTGGAGTAAAAAATTAAAATTCGATATTGTGGTCCAATTGAGAGCCCAAATGATAGGTGTTTTACTCCCAATTGTTAGGCTTACCTACGTTAAGATCGATCTATAATTTCCAGCCATTTAATGGGAAATTGACTTTTACTGAAAATCACCAAGGCTTTATTAGGCCATGAATTTTTGGAGCAAAAAATTAAAATTCGTTATTGTGGTTCGATAGATAGCCCAAATGATAGGTGTTTTACTCCCAATTGTTAGGCTTACCAACGTTAAGATCGATCTATAATTTCCAGCCATTTAATGGGAAATTGATTTTTACTGAAAATCACCAAGGCTTTAGGCCATGAATTTTTGGAGTAAAAATTAAAATTCGTTATTGTGGTTCGATAGATAGCCCAAATGATAGGTGTTTTACTCCTAATTGTTAGGCTTACCTACGTTAAGATCGATCTATAATTTCCAGCCATTTAATGGGAAATTGATTTTTACTGAAAATCACCAAGGCTTTAGGCCATGAATTTTTGGAGTAAAAAATTAAAATTCGATATTGTAGTCCAATTGAGAGCCCAAATGATAGGTGTTTTACTCCCAATTGTTAGGCTTACCAACGTTAAGATCGATCTATAATTTCCAGCCATTTAATGGGAAATTGATTTTTACTGAAAATCACCAAGGCTTTAGGCCATAAATTTTTGGAGCAAAAAATTAAAATTCGTTATTGTGGTTCGATAGATAGCCTAAATGGTAGGTGTTTTACTCGCAATTGTTAGGCTTACCAACGTTAAGATCGATCTTTAATTTCCAGCCATTTAATGGGAAATTAATTTTTACTTAAAATCACCAAGGCTTTAGGCCATGAATTTTTGGAGTAAAAAATTAAAATTCGATATTGTGGTCCAATTGAGAGCCTAAATGGTAGGTGTTGTACTTGCAATTGTTAGGCTTACCAACGTTAAGATCGATCTACAATTTCCAGCCATTTAATGGGAAATTGATTTTTACTGAAAATCACCAAGACTTTAGGCCATGAATTTATTGAGCAAAAAATTAAAATTCGATATTGTGGTCCAATTGAGAGCCCAAATGATAGGTGTTTTACTCCCATTGGTCAGGCTTACCTACGTTAAGATCGATCTATAATTTCCAGCCATTTAATGGGAAATTGATTTTTACTGAAAATCACCAAGGCTTTAGGCCATGAATTTATGGAGCAAAAAATTAAAATTCGATATTGTGGTCCAATTGAGAGCCCAAATGATAGGTGTTTTACTCCCAATTGTTAGGCTTACCTACGTTAAGATCGATCTATAATTTCCAGCCATTTAATGGGAAATTGACTTTTACTGAAAATCACCAAGGCTTTAGGCCATGAATTTTTGGAGCAAAAAATTAAAATTCGTTATTGTGGTTCGATAGATAGCCCAAATGATAGGTGTTTTACTCCCAATTGTTAGGCTTACCAACGTCAACATCGATCTATAATTTCCAGCCATTTAATGGGAAATTGATTTTTACTGAAAATCACCAAGGCTTTAGGCCATGAATTTTTGGAGTAAAAAATTAAAATTCGATATTGTAGTCCAATTGAGAGCCCAAATGATAGGTGTTTTACTCCCAATTATTAGGCTTACCTACGTTAAGATCGATCTATAATTTCCAGCCATTTAATGGGAAATTGATTTTTACTGAAAATCACCAAGGCTTTAGGCCATGAATTTTTGGAGTAAAAAATTAAAATTCGGTATTGTGGTCCAATTGAGAGCCCAAATGATAGGTGTTTTACTCCCAATTGTTAGGCTTACCAACGTTAAGATCGATCTATAATTTCCAGCCATTTAATGGGAAATTGATTTTTACTGAAAATCACCAAGGCTTTAGGCCATGAATTTTTGGAGTAAAAAACTAAAATTCGTTATTGTGGTCATTCGTTATTGTAACGTTCAGATCGATCTATAATTTCCAGCCATTTAATGGGAAATTGATTTTTACTGAAAATCACCAAGGCTTTAGGCCATGAATTTTTTGAGTAAAACACTAAAATTCGTTATTGTGGTCATTCGTTATTGTAACGTTCAGATCGATCTATATTTTCCAGCCATTTAATGGGAAATTGATTTTTACTGAAATCACCAAGGCTTTAGGCCATGAATTTTTGGAGCAAAAAATTAAAATTCGTTATTGTGGTTCGATAGATAGCCCAAATGATAGGTGTTTTACTCCCAATTGTTAGGCTTACCAAAGTCAACATCGATCTATAATTTCCAGCCATTTAATGGGAAATTGATTTTTACTGAAAATCACCAAGGCTTTAGGCCATGAATTTTTGGAGTAAAAAATTAAAATTCGATATTGTAGTCCAATTGAGAGCCCAAATGATAGGTGTTTTACTCCCAATTGTTAGGCTTACCTACGATAAGATCGATCTATAATTTCCAGCCATTTAATGGGAAATTGATTTTTACTGAAAATCACCAAGGCTTTAGGCCATGAATTTTTGGAGTAAAAAATTAAAATTCGGTATTGTGGTCCAATTGAGAGCCCAAATGATAGGTGTTTTACTCCCAATTGTTAGGCTTACCAACGTTAAGATCGATCTATAATTTCCAGCCATTTAATGGGAAATTGATTTTTACTGAAAATCACCAAGGCTTTAGGCCATGAATTTTTGGAGTAAAACACTAAAATTCGTTATTGTGGTCATTCGTTATTGTAACGTTCAGATCGATCTATAATTTCCAGCCATTTAATGGGAAATTGATTTTTACTGAAATCACCAAGGCTTTAGGCCATGAATTTTTGGAGCAAAAAATTAAAATTTGTTATTGTGGTTCGATAGATAGCCCAAATGATAGGTGTTTTACTCCCAATTGTTAGGCTTACCAACGTTAAGATCGATCTATAATTTCCAGCCATTTAATGGGAAATTGATTTTTACTGAAAATCACCAAGGCTTTAGGCCATGAATTTTTGGAGTAAAAAATTAAAATTCGATATTGTAGTCCAATTGAGAGCCCAAATGATAGGTGTTTTACTCCCAATTGTTAGGCTTACCAACGTTAAGATCGATCTATAATTTCCAGCCATTTAATGGGAAATTGATTTTTACTGAAAATCACCAAGGCTTTAGGCCATGAATTTTTGGAGCAAAAAATTAAAATTCGTTATTGTGGTTCGATAGATAGCCTAAATGGTAGGTGTTTTACTCGCAATTGTTAGGCTTACCAACGTTAAGATCGATCTATAATTTCCAGCCATTTAATGGGAAATTGATTTTTACTGAAAATCACCAAGGCTTTAGGCCATGAATTTATTGAGCAAAAAATTAAAATTCGATATTGTGGTCCAATTGAGAGCCCAAATGATAGGTGTTTTACTCCCATTTGTCAGGCTTACCTACGTTAAGATCGATCTATAATTTCCAGCCATTTAATGGGAAATTGATTTTTACTGAAAATCACCAAGGCTTTAGGCCATGAATTTATGGAGCAAAAAATTAAAATTCGATATTGTGGTCCAATTGAGAGCCCAAATGATAGGTGTTTTACTCCCAATTGTTAGGCTTACCTACGTTAAGATCGATCTATAATTTCCAGCCATTTAATGGGAAATTGATTTTTACTGAAAATCACCAAGGCTTTAGGCCATGAATTTTTGGAGCAAAAAATTAAAATTCGTTATTGTGGTTCGATAGATAGCCTAAATGGTAGGTGTTTTACTCGCAATTGTTAGGCTTACCAACGTTAAGATCGATCTATAATTTCCAGCCATTTAATGGGAAATTGATTTTTACTGAAAATCACCAAGGCTTTAGGCCATGAATTTTTGGAGTAAAAAATTAAAATTCGATATTGTAGTCCAATTGAGAGCCCAAATGATAGGTGTTTTACTCCCAATTGTTAGGCTTACCAACGTTAAGATCGATCTATAATTTCCAGCCATTTAATGGGAAATTGATTTTTACTGAAAATCACCAAGGCTTTAGGCCATGAATTTTTGGAGTAAAAAATTAAAATTCGATATTGTAGTCCAATTGAGAGCCCAAATGATAGGTGTTTTACTCCCAATTGTTAGGCTTACCAACGTTAAGATCGATCTATAATTTCCAGCCATTTAATGGGAAATTGATTTTTACTGAAAATCACCAAGGCTTTAGGCCATGAATTTTTGGAGCAAAAAATTAAAATTCGTTATTGTGGTTCGATAGATAGCCTAAATGGTAGGTGTTTTACTCGCAATTGTTAGGCTTACCAACGTTAAGATCGATCTATAATTTCCAGCCATTTAATGGGAAATTGATTTTTACTGAAAATCACCAAGGCTTTAGGCCATGAATTTTTGGAGTAAAAAATTAAAATTCGATATTGTAGTCCAATTGAGAGCCCAAATGATAGGTGTTTTACTCCCAATTGTTAGGCTTACCAACGTTAAGATCGATCTATAATTTCCAGCCATTTAATGGGAAATTGATTTTTACTGAAAATCACCAAGGCTTTAGGCCATGAATTTTTGGAGCAAAAAATTAAAATTCGTTATTGTGGTTCGATAGATAGCCTAAATGGTAGGTGTTTTACTCGCAATTGTTAGGCTTACCAACGTTAAGATCGATCTATAATTTCCAGCCATTTAATGGGAAATTGATTTTTACTGAAAATCACCAAGGCTTTAGGCCATGAATTTATTGAGCAAAAAATTAAAATTCGATATTGTGGTCCAATTGAGAGCCCAAATGATAGGTGTTTTACTCCCATTTGTCAGGCTTACCTACGTTAAGATCGATCTATAATTTCCAGCCATTTAATGGGAAATTGATTTTTACTGAAAATCACCAAGGCTTTAGGCCATGAATTTATGGAGCAAAAAATTAAAATTCGATATTGTGGTCCAATTGAGAGCCCAAATGATAGGTGTTTTACTCCCAATTGTTAGGCTTACCTACGTTAAGATCGATCTATAATTTCCAGCCATTTAATGGGAAATTGATTTTTACTGAAAATCACCAAGGCTTTAGGCCATGAATTTTTGGAGCAAAAAATTAAAATTTGTTATTGTCCCAATTGTTAGGCTTACCTACGTTAAGATCGATCTATAATTTCCAGCCATTTAATGGGATATTGATTTTTACTGAAAATCACCAAGGCTTTAGGCCATGAATTTTTGGAGTAAAAAATTAAAATTCGATATTGTGGTCCAATTGAGAGCCCAAATGATAGGTGTTTTACTCCCAATTGTTAGGCTTACCAACGTTAAGATCGATCTATAATTTCCAGCCATTTAATGGGAAATTGATTTTTACTGAAAATCACCAAGGCTTTAGGCCATGCATTTTTGGAGCAAAAAACTAAAATTCGTTATTGTGATCATTCGTTATTCTAACGTTCAGATCGATCTATAATTTCCAGCCATTTAATGGGAAATTGACTTTTACTGAAAATCACCAAGGCTTTAGGCCATGAATTTTTGGAGCAAAAAATTAAAATTCGATATTGTGGTCCGATAGATAGCACAAATGATAGGTGTTTTACTCGCAATTGTTAGGCTTACCAACGTTAAGATCGATCTATAATTTCCAGCCATTTAATGGGAAATTGATTTATACTGAAAATCACCAAGGCTTAGGCCATGAATTTATGGAGCAAAAAATTAAAATTCGATATTGTAGTCCAATTGAGAGCCCAAATGATAGGTGTTTTACTCCCAATTGTTAGGCTTACCAACGTTAAGATCGATCTATAATTTCCAGCCATTTAATGGGAAATTGATTTTTACTGAAAATCACCAAGGCTTTAGGCCATAAATTTTTGGAGCAAAAAATTAAAATTCGTTATTGTGGTTCGATAGATAGCCTAAATGGTAGGTGTTTTACTCGCAATTGTTAGGCTTACCAACGTTAAGATCGATCTTTAATTTCCAGCCATTTAATGGGAAATTAATTTTTACTTAAAATCACCAAGGCTTTAGGCCATGAATTTTTGGAGTAAAAAATTAAAATTCGATATTGTGGTCCAATTGAGAGCCTAAATGGTAGGTGTTGTACTTGCAATTGTTAGGCTTACCAACGTTAAGATCGATCTACAATTTCCAGCCATTTAATGGGAAATTGATTTTTACTGAAAATCACCAAGACTTTAGGCCATGAATTTATTGAGCAAAAAATTAAAATTCGATATTGTGGTCCAATTGAGAGCCCAAATGATAGGTGTTTTACTCCCATTGGTCAGGCTTACCTACGTTAAGATCGATCTATAATTTCCAGCCATTTAATGGGAAATTGATTTTTACTGAAAATCACCAAGGCTTTAGGCCATGAATTTATGGAGCAAAAAATTAAAATTCGATATTGTGGTCCAATTGAGAGCCCAAATGATAGGTGTTTTACTCCCAATTGTTAGGCTTACCTACGTTAAGATCGATCTATAATTTCCAGCCATTTAATGGGAAATTGACTTTTACTGAAAATCACCAAGGCTTTAGGCCATGAATTTTTGGAGCAAAAAATTAAAATTCGTTATTGTGGTTCGATAGATAGCCCAAATGATAGGTGTTTTACTCCCAATTGTTAGGCTTACCAACGTCAACATCGATCTATAATTTCCAGCCATTTAATGGGAAATTGATTTTTACTGAAAATCACCAAGGCTTTAGGCCATGAATTTTTGGAGTAAAAAATTAAAATTCGATATTGTAGTCCAATTGAGAGCCCAAATGATAGGTGTTTTACTCCCAATTATTAGGCTTACCTACGTTAAGATCGATCTATAATTTCCAGCCATTTAATGGGAAATTGATTTTTACTGAAAATCACCAAGGCTTTAGGCCATGAATTTTTGGAGTAAAAAATTAAAATTCGGTATTGTGGTCCAATTGAGAGCCCAAATGATAGGTGTTTTACTCCCAATTGTTAGGCTTACCAACGTTAAGATCGATCTATAATTTCCAGCCATTTAATGGGAAATTGATTTTTACTGAAAATCACCAAGGCTTTAGGCCATGAATTTTTGGAGTAAAAAACTAAAATTCGTTATTGTGGTCATTCGTTATTGTAACGTTCAGATCGATCTATAATTTCCAGCCATTTAATGGGAAATTGATTTTTACTGAAAATCACCAAGGCTTTAGGCCATGAATTTTTTGAGTAAAACACTAAAATTCGTTATTGTGGTCATTCGTTATTGTAACGTTCAGATCGATCTATATTTTCCAGCCATTTAATGGGAAATTGATTTTTACTGAAATCACCAAGGCTTTAGGCCATGAATTTTTGGAGCAAAAAATTAAAATTCGTTATTGTGGTTCGATAGATAGCCCAAATGATAGGTGTTTTACTCCCAATTGTTAGGCTTACCAAAGTCAACATCGATCTATAATTTCCAGCCATTTAATGGGAAATTGATTTTTACTGAAAATCACCAAGGCTTTAGGCCATGAATTTTTGGAGTAAAAAATTAAAATTCGATATTGTAGTCCAATTGAGAGCCCAAATGATAGGTGTTTTACTCCCAATTGTTAGGCTTACCTACGTTAAGATCGATCTATAATTTCCAGCCATTTAATGGGAAATTGATTTTTACTGAAAATCACCAAGGCTTTAGGCCATGAATTTTTGGAGTAAAAAATTAAAATTCGGTATTGTGGTCCAATTGAGAGCCCAAATGATAGGTGTTTTACTCCCAATTGTTAGGCTTACCAACGTTAAGATCGATCTATAATTTCCAGCCATTTAATGGGAAATTGATTTTTACTGAAAATCACCAAGGCTTTAGGCCATGAATTTTTGGAGTAAAACACTAAAATTCGTTATTGTGGTCATTCGTTATTGTAACGTTCAGATCGATCTATAATTTCCAGCCATTTAATGGGAAATTGATTTTTACTGAAATCACCAAGGCTTTAGGCCATGAATTTTTGGAGCAAAAAATTAAAATTTGTTATTGTGGTTCGATAGATAGCCCAAATGATAGGTGTTTTACTCCCAATTGTTAGGCTTACCAACGTTAAGATCGATCTATAATTTCCAGCCATTTAATGGGAAATTGATTTTTACTGAAAATCACCAAGGCTTTAGGCCATGAATTTTTGGAGTAAAAAATTAAAATTCGTTATTGTGGTTCGATAGATAGCCCAAATGATAGGTGTTTTACTCCTAATTGTTAGGCTTACCAACGTTAAGATCGATCTATAATTTCCAGCCATTTAATGGGAAATTGATTTTTACTGAAAATCACCAAGGCTTTAGGCCATGAATTTTTGGAGTAAAAAATTAAAATTCGATATTGTAGTCCAATTGAGAGCCCAAATGATAGGTGTTTTACTCCCAATTGTTAGGCTTACCAACGTTAAGATCGATCTATAATTTCCAGCCATTTAATGGGAAATTGATTTTTACTGAAAATCACCAAGGCTTTAGGCCATGAATTTTTGGAGCAAAAAATTAAAATTCGTTATTGTGGTTCGATAGATAGCCTAAATGGTAGGTGTTTTACTCGCAATTGTTAGGCTTACCAACGTTAAGATCGATCTATAATTTCCAGCCATTTAATGGGAAATTGATTTTTACTGAAAATCACCAAGGCTTTAGGCCATGAATTTATTGAGCAAAAAATTAAAATTCGATATTGTGGTCCAATTGAGAGCCCAAATGATAGGTGTTTTACTCCCATTTGTCAGGCTTACCTACGTTAAGATCGATCTATAATTTCCAGCCATTTAATGGGAAATTGATTTTTACTGAAAATCACCAAGGCTTTAGGCCATGAATTTATGGAGCAAAAAATTAAAATTCGATATTGTGGTCCAATTGAGAGCCCAAATGATAGGTGTTTTACTCCCAATTGTTAGGCTTACCTACGTTAAGATCGATCTATAATTTCCAGCCATTTAATGGGAAATTGATTTTTACTGAAAATCACCAAGGCTTTAGGCCATGAATTTTTGGAGCAAAAAATTAAAATTTGTTATTGTCCCAATTGTTAGGCTTACCTACGTTAAGATCGATCTATAATTTCCAGCCATTTAATGGGATATTGATTTTTACTGAAAATCACCAAGGCTTTAGGCCATGAATTTTTGGAGTAAAAAATTAAAATTCGATATTGTGGTCCAATTGAGAGCCCAAATGATAGGTGTTTTACTCCCAATTGTTAGGCTTACCAACGTTAAGATCGATCTATAATTTCCAGCCATTTAATGGGAAATTGATTTTTACTGAAAATCACCAAGGCTTTAGGCCATGCATTTTTGGAGCAAAAAACTAAAATTCGTTATTGTGATCATTCGTTATTCTAACGTTCAGATCGATCTATAATTTCCAGCCATTTAATGGGAAATTGACTTTTACTGAAAATCACCAAGGCTTTAGGCCATGAATTTTTGGAGCAAAAAATTAAAATTCGATATTGTGGTCCGATAGATAGCACAAATGATAGGTGTTTTACTCGCAATTGTTAGGCTTACCAACGTTAAGATCGATCTATAATTTCCAGCCATTTAATGGGAAATTGATTTATACTGAAAATCACCAAGGCTTTAGGCCATGAATTTATGGAGTAAAAAATTAAAATTCGATATTGTGGTCCAATTGAGAGCCCAAATGATAGGTGTTTTACTCCCAATTGTTAGGCTTACCTACGTTAAGATCGATCTATAATTTCCAGCCATTTAATGGGAAATTGACTTTTACTGAAAATCACCAAGGCTTTAGGCCATGAATTTTTGGAGCAAAAAATTAAAATTCGTTATTGTGGTTCGATAGATAGCCCAAATGATAGGTGTTTTACTCCCAATTGTTAGGCTTACCAACGTTAAGATCGATCTATAATTTCCAGCCATTTAATGGGAAATTGATTTTTACTGAAAATCACCAAGGCTTTAGGCCATGAATTTTTGGAGTAAAAAATTAAAATTCGATATTGTAGTCCAATTGAGAGCCCAAATGATAGGTGTTTTACTCCCAAATGCTAGGCTTACCTACGTTAAGATCGATCTATAATTTCCAGCCATTGAATGGGAAATTGATTTTTACTTAAAATCACCAAGGCTTTAGGCCATGAGTTTTTGGAGTAAAAAATTAAAATTCGTTATTGTGGTCCGATAGATAGTTGTGGGAGTCAGCTTCTGCCCCTTTAAGCTGACTCGTTCAAGTTTAACGACTCTGTCGTCATTTGGTCTTCTTGCCTGGCCACTGCCTGCTCCCGTTTGTATTATTCACAATCCAGTGATACGAACCCTGATTGACAAGGCAAAAACGTAACAATATTATACAGTATAAACACATTGATAAAAAAAAATTTGATGTTTTCGACGACATTGATGATAATGCCATCTACTAGTAAGTAGAAGTCAAATATATCGAAATAGCTAATTGGGTTCCTCGATTGAAGTATACATTTTTCTCACTACAATTGGCGCAATTATCAGTCAATTTGATGAAAACCACGTCTTTATTCGTTAATAATTCGTCTGGATATATTACGTTTGTGGTTATACTGATAATAATACAGAATTTTGATGAAAGGAATAGCTGACAACCGGTCGAAACTGATAAAAGAGAATATTGCAAAGCGTAATCAAAATTTGGCCAAAAATTTAAATCAATCCATAACGTTTTATTTTTACCTTATTGATCGAACGTGACGATAAATTAAATTGATGGTTTTAGATAATTTGTATTTATTTCGAAGTGTAAATGTTTTAATATTAACAATTCGTGTATAGATAGATTTACCAGTAGTGGTTATCTTTGAAAATAATACGCGTATGTATTGTGCAGTAAGTAAAACTTAATAACGCATCGTTTTCCTTTTTTTAGGATTTACTGGAAATAAAGAAAAAATACCTGTCAGATTAGGAGCAGGAAGCGTAAAGAAAGATCGGAACGCATAGTTACTTAAATTAAAATCTTCGAAATACATGTTGCAAACACCGAATTATACAAGAATTCTGGTCGTTTTTATATCGTTTTGTACAGTCGTCTACCTTTTATCTTATTTACTTAATGATAATACCATTCCTTCTACTCTTGGAATCAGTACAACCATTAGTTAAATTTTAATCTTTCCTTATACTAAACGTTCTTAAACAGTAAAATATCGTGAATAAACATATGGACACATCAAATGACCTTTATAAAATCAATTTCGAGCTAGAAAAAAATTTTAGTGATGAACTTTATCGGTTGTTTTCATTTGGATCATGGTTTAGTCAAGAGGTCGAAAAAGAAAAGTTAGCACGTGCCGGTTTTTTCTATACAGGCGATAAAGACAGTGTAAAATGCTTTTTTTGTGAAGTTATGATCGGTTGTTGGATGCGTGGTGATACTCCATTTATTGAGCACAAAATACATTCACCAAAATGTCCGTTTGTCAATGAAGACATTACTAGTAACATACCAATCCCAGAAACTAAACATTTATTATTGGAGGAGCTAGCGGTACTGAGAAAATCTGATATTTCAGCTAGTAATCGTAATACAAAACTTGTGAAACTATCAGCACAACGAATAGCCGAAACTGCTCGACATCCTGATTATGCAAATAAAAAAAAACGTTTGGAAACATTTGTGAATTGGCCAACCGCTTTGAAACAAACGCCAGAAGAATTGAGCGATGCTGGATTTTTTTATTTAGGTGTTGGTGATGAAGTGAAATGTTTTTATTGTGGTGGTTGCCTAAGAAATTTTGCCAGTAATGATTATGCTTTGAATGAACATAAAAAAATTTATTCAAATCGTTGCTTATTTATACAATTCACCTATAAAAATTTAAAATCGAATACATATAAATTAGAAAATAGGCGGCCAATTAAAGCTACGGTGGAACAAATCGACCATTTAATTAATTATATGAAGTTTAATGAGGGAATGCGGACTGGAAGTTTACTACAAGATCGCGTTGCTTATGTACAAGCTTGGAAAGATTTGACAAAAGTGCTGAATGAATTAGATGGTGCAGTTAAAGATGTTAAAGGATGGAAAGAAGTTTGTCGATTCGATGTTTTTTGTTATCAAAATAATAATTTTATTTTATTAATTTTAGGTTTGGCGAAATTATAAATATAACCAGAAACGAAAATCTAAACTTGAAGAAA
This sequence comes from Tipula vernalis, assembly GCA_958295665.1. Classification (NCBI taxonomy): domain Eukaryota; kingdom Metazoa; phylum Arthropoda; class Insecta; order Diptera; family Tipulidae; genus Tipula; species Tipula vernalis. The sequence continues at coordinate 146,034,434 of OY282560.1, read as the reverse complement.
TAGAAACCAATTCAAGCGGTTCCACGGGCGGCCTTATGAGTATCTCAATGCCACAAAGTGAAAGCACTGATAATGCAATGGAAAGTACTAATCCACCGCATGCTGTGGAATTAGATTTGGTAAGACGTTAGGGCTAGCTTAAATATTTTATTAATCATAAAATACGCTTGTTAAATATTATTTTTAGCTGGATTTTATAAATTTGGATGCTAAAAGTCCAAATATTAATTTGGAAACAACATTGGCGGCTACAGTAGAAGTGACTCCTAAGCCAGATCAGGAAAAACCAAGCAGTTTAGCAAAGGATTTAAGTACGGAAATAACGCAACTTCGATTAAAAATCGACCAATATAATTTAGAGATTGAGAAACTTCAATTGGAATTAGAAATGAAATTGCGGCAGCAACAATTGGCACAAAAACAACGGGAACTTCAAACTAAGTGGAATGAAATAGAAATAAAAAAATATTAATAATTTACATGTGAAGTGTTTTTATATTTTTGGATTAGAATCCAGTTGTGAAGTAGCAGCAAAAGTTGATATTAAACTGAATTACTATTTGTGCTCGATTAAAAATTATTGTACTTGGTAAGCTTTTAGCAATCAAGTGAACCTAACCTACTATATCTAAATAAAAATGCTCGAATTAAGAACTTTGTACTATGAAATTTTGAAAATCCGATAACATTTACGCTTTAGAATTTAAGGCTCTGTAGGATTATGTTAAAAATATTTTAGTTAAAAACTTGGTGAATAAAATCATCCGTAAATTAATTAAAGCTTTGACAACTGAAAATCACACTTAATCGCTTTGCAAACTCTTTCCTTAACACATAAAATTAGAGTGAAGTTGTCTAGCATTCGATCTATGCGCCCTACTACATATTGGAATTGTTTTCAATTTTGCACTGCTTAAATCTGTAGGAGGCATTGCAAAACACAAATGCAAAAACAGCAAAATTTTACTTCGTATTATTATTCTTGGTACCTGCCTTTGAAAGTTATACTCCGGCTTGTTTACATTTGTGTTGGTTTTGGTACTGTCTTTAACTCCTTACAAAACCAACACAAATGTATAAATAGAAGCTACAAAATACCACTTCAATGTGTTAGTTTCAATACGTCAATGTATTCAATATTCCAATGTATTTGAATCTGTTAGTTAAAACCGTTTCTGCGTCCTAAAACTCCGAAGTATTACTACTGAGAATTTAAAAGGGCCCGTTTAGACGATGTGTACTTCCTCGTTTCTATACACAATCCCGAGCAACTAAATCGGCGATTCGAGCGATTTACGCAATGCTGTTTTGCTGAAACAGTTTCGTATGGCGGCGGTTTGTGCATGGTGTGGGATTGCATATCGCTTGAGGGAAAAATAGATCTTGTTTTCATACCTGGTGGAGGCCGTAGTTGAGGTCTGATCGCTGAACGATATATCGAGGATATTCCCTTGGATCATACAGTGACCTACGCACGGAGGGTTCGAGCCAGAAATCCGAGACCATGTAACATCAGTCAAAATCTTAATAAAGTCAATGGGGAACCGTATGCGAACCATTATTGACGCAAGGGTAGCTATACTAAGTATTAACCAATAAAATTGTTTTTGTTTTGCTTGAATTTTTTGTTGTAATTTAAATTTAAATATCCCCAATATTTTTTTCATAATCATCAATTTTGATTGCGTTTTAATTCAAAATTCATTATAAAAAACCACTGAACCAATTTTCATGAAAATAGTACCATTTTAAAGTAAAAATTCGGGCTTTCAAAAAAATAATGTCTTGTGAAAATCGGTTAAGCCGTTTTAAAAAACTTCGCCTTTCTGTGAGCGCTGAAGATTTGAATCGATTTAGTTGCTCGGGCGTGTATTCAGGGCTGCGGAGTCCGGGCAAAAATATTTGGCTCCAGCTCCGGCTCCGACTCCGGAAATTTATAAACGTATTAACGACTCCGGCTCCAGTTTCGACTCCGGCTCCAGCTCCGACTCCGACTCCGGCTCCAACTCCGGCTCCAACTCCGGCTCCAACTCCGGCTCCAACTCCGGCTCCAACTCTGACTCCAGATCCTCTCTCGACATCAAAAATATATCTTTTTATGCGTAAAGCAAATACGGTTTTCATTTCCGTGAAACGCTGTTATTTATGTGCTGAAAAACTGTGGATATTTGGCAAGCCAGCAGTAGCTGGACGATAGCGTGTCGGTGTTAATTTACAAAGGCCATCGGCTCAATCTCAAGAGCCGGTATTTTTTATTTTTTATTTACTGCGGCGCTTTAACTGGAAGTTTTTTTTTGATTTATTACCGATTGCAAGGTCACATGTTTGAAATTTGTGAGGTTCAGTAAGTCCCTGTTAATTCTTCTTGATGTTTTTCTTTTCAATTTTTTGTTTGGTTTAATATCAGTAATTTCCGTGAAATGTGATGACAAAATACTTGATTAGATTTGCATGCTTAGCCCAAATTTCTTGACTTCTCGACTTTCTACACGTATCTCGACTTAAATTTCGCGAGATTTTGAGATAAGCCCGGTACGCTGCTGAAGTGACATGAAATTTCTCATATAAAAATGACACCAGGGAAAACGAAAATGAAAATTTCACCGCTGAATTTCATTTTGTGGTGCGCAGTTTAGCTAGCGGAATGGGAGTTTTCATATCAGAATACAGATGTATCTATTTTATCTCTAATTCCTGGACGATAAATGTGAAGATAAATTTTGACAATTTCATTTGAGATTTTGCGTTTTGTGGATCGAAGTGAATTTTATTGTATAAAATACGTTGTCAGACACAACATGAAGTTGTACGCACTAAAATATTTACGAAGCTCGTCAAACTAAATTTTCACGTCAGATTTATCTTCCTATATTTTTGGAGACCAGTGAAACACTTGAACAGCGTACTAAGTAGGCTTTAAAAAAGACGAAGATTTTTCGAGAAGAACCCTAATCTTGGCTAGTCCAATTTTGAATTCCAATTTGAACTGCGCTAATGCATATATAAATAATTGGGCTACGTAAGCAAATAAAATCCGGAGCCGGAGTCTGTCTATTCCACAAGGCTCCGGCTCCGGCTCCGGTTCCTTTAATAATACGAAAATAAACATAAACTCCGCGACTCCGACTCCACAGCCCTAGTTTATTGGCAAAGAGTTTTACCCTCTACAAATACAAATTTTTTTTCGAAAATTTCGTTAAAACTCGTTTTGAATTATGTGAACAATTGTAGCGAAAATCTTAAATTGCTTTATAATTCGAGCACTATGAAGCGTATATTCCATGAGAAAAATTGACTAACAGTCAAAAAAAAACGAAAAGAGAAAAATAATCTGATGCTCCATATAAGAGACAAGGACAACACAGCAAAATTGTTTTTCTATAAAATAAAAACCGTTGTCTTTGTCTCTTATAGGGGGCATCAGATCATTTTTCTCTTTTCGTTTTTTTGACTGTCAGTCAATTTTTCTCATGGAATACAGGCTTAATTTAGAAAATATTCCTTTGTTTTATTTAAAAATAAAAGAAAATAGTTTTTTGTGATGCCAACATGTAAGGCAAAATGATCGTTGTTTGAAATGGGTCCCGGAATATGACATTACGGCATCTTTCAGTACGGCATATTTCATTATGGCATACTTCAATACAGCATTTAGTACACTACGGCATATAGTACACTAAGACATATTTCAGTATGGTATGTGGTACAAAACGATAACTTTTAAGACTTGACTCTTTTTTAACCGAATATGAATAAATTCGATTTATACGATGGAAATGTTAATGGGATTCTAAAATGAAATTTTTGATAAAGTCCTGGAGTATGGCCAAATAACTTGGCTATTTCTTAACTGATTGTACTACCCGGTTAGATTTTGTTGTACACTCACTTAATAGAATTTTCCTTCACCTTTTAGAATTTTCCTTGATTTAAGATATTTTTCCTTAACTTAACTAATGTCGAATTCGATTGTAGAAAATTTTTCACTCGAAGGGTAAAAATAGTACTCTATTGGCTGTCAAACCGTCCCATTGAAAAAAAAAATGCATTGAGGGTAAAATTTTTTTGTATTAGTTTTGCACTAGTGCAATTTTTGCTACTCTAGCTTTTTTGGTCGAGTCACCCCTCTTTTTACACACACCAACGAATATGACAATGATATTTTGTCGTAATGACATTTTGATTTGTCGTGATGTCATTTTGATTTTAGGCGGCTACTTGATTTATGACATTTTGTGATTTGTCGTGATTTTAGGCGGCTATTATTCATGACATTTTGTGATTTTAATGGTGGCATTTTGAATTTGGCCGTTAAATTATTCCAACACCGCCAAGCCCCACTCATTATAACACATCCCTAGATATCAAACACCAAATTGTAATCTTCTAAATTTACATTATGTTTATCCATTTATTTTTATTATTATTGATATTTTTCGACCAAACACACACACACACACACACACACACAATTAAACACTAGTGCAATAAAATATTTTCATTCGATTGACGTTAAAAAATAGGGTACTCTATTTAGTGTACTCGAATGAGGGGAAAAAATCAATCGAAATCGACATAAATACAATTTTTCTTTACTTAACATAGTTCTCCTTTTTTAATAGAATCATCCTTTACTTAAGAAAATTCTCATTCACTTAATTCCCTTCACTTTGATTCGGTCTTTCGACACATTCGGCCTTTGGACACAGTCAGCCCATCGAAATACTCGTATTAGGCCTTTCGATATTCGGCATTTCGACACTTTCGACCTTTCGACATTTTCGGCCTTTCGACACTTTCGGCATTTTGACATTCGGCCTTTTGACTATTTCGGCCTTTCGACCTTTCGTACGAGACGATGCAAGACTGTGCTAAGCCGCACCGAAAATATAAACTCACTTTTAAGGTTGATTTATGTTATCCGTTCATTTCAGTTCATACACGTATTATGCCAGACATGCTCAATTTATACATTCTTTTCAACTAAATATCGGTCAAGGAAATACACATAACAATGTTCTGTTTTTGTCTAGCACTATACGTATAGGAACTGAAACCAAGGGAACAGATCATTTGATCTACAAGAAAATGTCGCCATATGAAAAATCTTTTATGAAAATCTGTGTTTGAAAATAAATTATCGAAAAAATATTATCTCGAATGCGAAACATTGATTTCCTTGCTAGTTTTAAGGTCGAATCCGAAATAACAAATTTAATCTTGCAACTCAATGTGACGGAACCTAAAATGCTGAACTCTTCATAGTAGAAATTGACCTGATTCAGTATTTTTTGATTTAGGATCAGTTGTTTGCGTCAACACGACATAAATTATTATTCAGAGCAATATAAGATACAAATCTATGTAATTTAGAGCTGCCGTGGTTTCTATATTAACTTTAATAATTAGTTCGGTTACCAAACAGCCGAAAGCTAAAGTGTATTTATGGTAAATTAATAAAAATACTTTGTTTTAAAAATTTCCACAAAAATTCAGATTTAGTTACAAAATATTAACGTTTTCGATCACCAAGTGATTGACTATCTAAAACAAAGCATTTTTATTAATTTACCATAAATACACTTTAGCTTTTTGTTTCGGAGCAATTTTTCGGATTTGTGGTTTCAAGAAGGCTGTTTGGTAACCAAAATAATTATTAAAGTCAATTTAAGATAGATGAATATAAAATGCCAAACTCATCGAAAAATAGACTTAAAGAAAGCCTGTCTGTTCGACAGATTTTTTTTTTTAAATTTTCAGGCATCAGTTCAAATTTTGTAGAAACCTTTCCTACAGATTATTATTTCTACTTCTTCTAAAAATTTAAAATCATCGTGAACATAAAATTAATTTAACTCAAGTTCGTATAAAATATTTCCTTCATTTTTACGCTCTCATATTGCGTTTACATTGTAATAAAGCTAAATTTAAAATATTGTTAAGCTTAATTTACGCTTAGATACTAAAAATAAAGTTCATTGTGTTGTAAAATATTATCCAGTTTACATAATTTTTACATTACTTGTTAGGAAAATATTTCTTAAAGCTTAATTCGGCCACTGATGCAACCCTGCAAGGTCTAAAGCTTTTACCGACCAAATTAACTTAAGTTTCTTCGTTAAAGCTGGTCCGATCATAAAACGTAATGCGACGAGAATGTTCTAATTTTTAAAAATTAAAGCTTAAGAAATAATACAATTTTTTAAAGTTTTTTGTGTTCTTGTGAATAATCTATCTGTAATTCTTAACAAAACCAAATTTGCAATCTAACTTTAAATTTTTAATTTAAAACTTTTAACTTAATTTTTTACAAGAAGTTTTACAAGTGTATTGGAAAAAGCTTGCCGAAAATAACAATTAAACAAAAGCTTTAACACATTTATGATAACAAATTTAATTAAGCTTTTTGCAAACTCGAGTTTTTGGCGGTCAATTTGCTAAACATTAAATAAATTTAAAATGTGGGTTTTTTAAAAAATTTGGCGGAAAATTTTATGAAAGTATTACTTTTAGTGAAAAAGCTTTCGGACTATATATCTGAGTTATTTTCGAATATTGCTCCATCGAGAAGAACAATTGTTTCCGAAATAGTAACGGTGACACGTTTAGCGAAGCATTTTCAATCCACATACGTTTTTCTAAGCAGTTCATTACTAATAGTTCCTACCTGTAACTCATAATTAGTCAAAAATCATAAAAGTTTTTTTTAGAAAGAAACCCAGAACTTACTCTTACTGTTTCTCTTTCATATTGCTTATTTTTATGATTGAGTGGAAAAAACTGTGACAAACGAATGTTTAAAACAATTAAAGTGGAAAAGAAAAACAAAATTCATCAGTAAATTCAAACGAATCCATTTTAAAGCTTTTATTTACAAATATATCAATAATTTCATTTAAGCTCAAAGTTCTTTGGCCATGCATACATATAAAAAAGATATTTTTATATAAAATTTGGCGATAATATGAGCCAATTTAGGAGCTGCTACTAGAAGTTTTTGTGGCAATACAAACTCAAATTGAAGATGGCATTTATATCTTTTCTGAAATACTTTAAAACCCTGCATTGCTCTTTTTGTAAAACATATATAAGGAATTACGTGCTTTAGCTATTTTTCTGCTAGAGCCAATACTCCATAAAAAAAAGACACAAAAAAAAACACGAAAAGCTAAACAAATATTAGCCGTAGGTACTCAGCCAAACTTCATCACTTTTTGCCAACGTTGTTCTTAAATCGATCGCTCCAATTGCAATAATTCAACAATTGATTTTTTATTTATTTACACCAGGCTTTTAGAATCATCTTCCGTTTCGTCAATACGGACTACTAATCCTACTAATCCTCATTTTAAAATTTCAAATTTCCAACTTCTGATGAAAATATAACACTAAATTACACTCAAGAACCATAAAATGCAGCCTTTCCGAAAGTTCTAACCATAATAACCATTACTGAATATCGCTTTTAATATAAACTGTAAAAAATACTTTAGAAACAATCCATAAGTTGGAGAAATTTCATTTTCAATTTTTGTATTTAATTTTTCCTAGATTTACTTTTCCAGAAAGTATCGAGAAGGCTTCGAGTAAGGAATACATTTCGGAAAGCTTGTGGGCTTTAGCAGAGCCTTCTAGAGTATAGAGCCATAATCTTAATGACGTATTTTTTAAAAGCTTTTTTAGTGGTATAACTTTTCACTGATTTCCATAGGAATCCATAGTAAAAATGGTGTTTTTTAGCTTCAAGTTTTTCAATGAAAAAAGCAAAAAATATTATAAAATGTTTATATTAAAGTTTTCTACATATCTTTAAGAACAATATACAAGAAGGCCATATTGGTATTAAGTAAATAATAATTGAAAATATTAAAATTAAATTATTTCTAAAATATATTTTTCGAACTTTCATTTTGAAAAATACATCAAAGTTGGCTCTGACGAATTAAAATAATACTTGCTAAATTTATCTTTAGTTGTACTAGTGTACGTAAGATGTCTAAAATGTTTAAAGAAAAATACGGGAAAAATTATTTAATGACAAAATTATCACACGTTCTTAGTATTTTGTGAATTTGGTTTGCTTTTCCTACAATTTTTGAACTTGAAATTTCCTCAAGTGGTAATTTTTGGTATGTTTTTACCAAATTTTTACGGCCATCACTGCCATCTATGTAATGTATATTAACTTAATGACCAAACGAATTGTAGTAAGCTTTTATTTTAATTTGACCAGAATGCTGTTGTTATGAAATTTTTATTAAATTTTGGTTTAAATAAATCAATTATAACAAGAAAATAAAAACGATTTACTTAAACAACATTCATAAATGTTGAAATTAAAATATTTATGAAAGTATTTCAGAAATGATAATTAAGAATTTGTAACGTTTTCATTTAAAAATTTTTCTTAGGAAAAAAGTGATTTCCTATATGTTTTGTGTGTTTTACTATGAAAAGTTTGGTTTTTTCCTCGTTTCCAGTTCCCTTATAAAAGCTTCCTTTTTTAGACTATGGCTTTGTATAATCAAGGTTGCTTTGGCTTTAGTCAGAAATAATTGCATTCTACTTGATAATAAAGCCATGGAAAAAAATGATTTTTGTCAATTTGAATCTGAATTAAATTTATCCCAATGTAAAGCTCTAAAAAATCTATGACAAATGTTTAAGCTTTCTTTTAAACATCTATTGGTAACTATTTGTAGACCACCACTAAAATTTAATTGATTTTGGAACAATACTTAATGAGAATTTATGGTTTTGGAAGTATCTTACAAAAATGATTTATTTAGAAGAGCTTTTAGAATTTTGAACACGCTCATCTGAACATTTCAGAGGTTTTCCAAATTTGTTATTTTATTTTATAGTTCGCTTATGCGTTTTCAAGTACCATCTGAATAATGCCAAATAATAATTACAATATCAAGTATAATTTTAAGTAACTGCGACTGGATACAAAATGTAATCAATTTATACCGTTGCAGCATGCCCCTACAAGGTGACTGGGTTACAATAGGTCTTAGATCATAAAATCAATAACAATGCGAACAAGAGCTACAGTCCAAAAATGATCGATCGTTTCACTATGTCACTTATAAATTGAAGAATTGCAACAATGGCAAAATTATCGATTTTTGAACAAATTTTATAATTATAATCGGGCGCCCGATTATAAATATAAAACTAGATCAAAAATCGGTCATTTAGGTATTCGATATTTTCAAATCGAAATTATTTTAAGAGATAATTTTTGTTCGAGCTTTTCAAAACGAGATTTTTGTCTTCGATCACTTTTCGTTCGATTTTTTTCTCGATAATATGCCTTTCGGCCATCTATGCCCCACCCTACCTAAAAACCTAAAATCTATAAACAAAAACTCCATGCACAATCACATAAAAGCTCAAATGATAATGAAATAAATTTATTTGTGTCGATTTGATTTCGAAATGTTGCTCAGTTTATACCAATTTAATAAAGAAAAACTCAACGATTTTCTGCTAACTTCATTTCGATGTTTAATTTTTTATTCAATGAGGTAACATTCCTAGTTTTGATTGATTGATTGAATTCAATGTACGATCAAGCATTAAGCAAGTCTCCCGTATTATAAATGCGAATATCACACCACTATACCCATGTTACAACACGACACAATAACTCTCCCTCACCAAGGAAATATGTACCATCATACTCAGCTTTTCATGAAGCCAAACATAGCAATATTCACCCCATAAAGAAAGGCACCACATCGATAACCACATAAGTCTAATAGAGTGATATCCACCCCTGGCCAGGCAGCCATCGTACACCTTTTTACATATAACAAAATCGAGGAATGGGAAAGAAATGTTAGTGAGGACAGACTCGGCCCGGTTACAGACACCTAATAAAGCCGATAGTTAGTGTTTTATGACAGGACAATGACATCACAATTAAAATATTAATAATAAAACGTTGGAACCTGATCGATCTGAAATAATATCTTAAACTAGAATTTATATTTATATAATACTCCAAACTTCCGATTAACAAAATTGATGATAAAATATATTTCGATGTTCTTCTGAAACCAAAAAACCAATTAGTTATTTATTTCTACTCTCACTTAGTCCAACCGCTCTATAATTTCAAATATTTAAGTATTAGCTTTCAACAATTAAGAGAAATATTAAAACAGCAATAAATACAATCTAATCTAAATTCAAATGTAAAGATGTTCCTATCCCTAAAAATAACATTACCATTTATTAATCATAATTCAATTCTAAGCCTTAAGGCATTAATTACATTAAGGATCAATGATATTAAATTCTTCTTCCTCCAGCATACCCCATCTGAAATAAAATTTTGAATCATAAGTAAACTCTAATTAGTTCTAATAGTTGTCTCTCCGCTCATTATTGATGAAATTTGTTAGTTGTTAATAATAACTATTCCTAAATTAATTAGGTATACATTTAATTCTCTGAAATAAATTATAGATCAATCCCTATGTACCACAAAGAAATTAACATTAATAGTTTGACAATAATTAAATCAATTACCATCAGGCCATCGTGCTGTCACCTCAGCCAGTGTCATCTTGGTCGAGTTTCTCAGGAGTTTTTTTAACTAAACCATGTTAACTAACCAATATGAATACTGATACCAAACTATCATTAACATTAATACCAATAAGTGTGAACATTAACACCAATACGAACACTAATACCAACACCCACATCAATACCAATACCAACATCAACAATAATATTATGACATATGATTCGATTACACCGAAAAACTAATTTCACTAAATTTAATTCAACTTAATTTTAATGAAAATTAATTTAATTTCAACCCAAAACCTAATTTACTTCACCATTAATTCTTTATTTAAAATCAGTCCTTAACACCCTTAAATAAAATAAATTCAATTCAACATCTAAATTAAACGACAGCAAATTAATTACTAACTATATAACCTGAAAATCAAGATACATAAAAATTGTAATCCTAAATTATGAATTTTACTATTACTAAACGTCTTTTTTTAAACTAAAATTCTAAAATCAAAAACCAAAATCTGAAACTCTAACAAATGTATTTCCGATTCCTGCTTAACTAGCTATTGCCAGAAGTTAAAGAAATTAATGACTAATTCCAGGAATACCACTAAAATCAAAATTAAATAATTAATTGTTCATTACTTCATTCTGCTTAAATAGCTTAAATACTAATAGTTCAACCTTTCCATACTAAATTAAAGTTAATAAATCAACTATAAAAATGAAATAAACAATTAAATAATGAACGATAATTAAATAAAAAGCCGCGCCCGATTTCTCCGCTCTTAAAGTCCAATAATAAATAATTAAAATAATGAACAATAATAGGTAAACAAAGAAGCCGAGCCCGGTTCCCCATCTGCACATTTTACTGCATCCAATCCATTCTTAATTATCAATTAAATTGTAACACAAAAATTTAATGCAATTTTTTTAAAAATCTAAAATTCAAATTTAAATCATCTGATTCCTGAAACCATATAAGTTCAATTCCAGATTTACAACTTTATTAGTTAATTCCTTACATACATCTAAAATCAAATTAAATTGATAATTAATTAATTGCTTACTAATTAATATATTCCATTTAAATCCCACTGCACAATAAAATAAAAGTTTAATAAAAGTTTAACAAAAGTTTAATAAAAGTTTAACAAAAGTTTAACAAAAGTTTAACAAAAGTTTAATAAAAGTTTAACAAACATTTAACAAAAGTTTAATAAAAGTTTAACAAAAGTTTAATAAAAATTAATAAAAGTTTAATAAAAGAATAAAAGTTTAATAAAAGTTTAACAAAAGTTTAATAAAAGTTTAACAAAAGTTTAACAAAAAATTAATAAATATTTAACAAAACATTGGGGAAAGTTTGATAAAAGTTTATCAAAAGTTTAACAAAAGTTTAACAAAAAATTAATAAAAGTTTAACAAAAGTTGAATAAAAGTTTAACAAAAGTTTAATAAAAGTTGAATAAAAGTTTAAGAGTTTAAAAGTTTAAGAGTTTAAAAGTTTAAAGGTCCAAAAGTTTAAAAGTTCAAAAGTTTAAAAGTTCAAAAGTTTAAACATTTAAAAGTCATAAAGTTTAAAAGTTCAAAAGTTCAAAAGTTTAAAAGTTTAAAAGTTCAAAAGCCAAAAATCTAAAAGTTTAAAAGTGTAAAAGTTTAAAAGTCTAAAATTTCAAAATTTAAAAGTTTAAAAGTTTAAAAGTTTAAAAGTTTAAAAGTTTAAAAGTTTAAAAGTTTAAAAGTTTAAAAGTTTAAAAGTTTAAAAGTTTAAAAGTTTAAAAGTTTAAAAGTTTAAAAGTTTAAAAGTTTAAAAGTTTAAAAGTTTAAAAGTTTAAAAGTTTAAAAGTTTAAAAGTTTAAAAGTTTAAAAGTTTAAAAGTTTAAAAGTTTAAAAGTTTAAAAGTTTAAAAGTTTAAAAGTTTAAAAGTTTAAAAAATTAAAAGTTTAAAAGTTTAAAAGTTTAAAAGTTTAAAAATTTAAAAGTTTAAAAGTTTAAAAGTTTAAAAGTTTAAAAGTTTAAAAGTTTAAAAGTTTAAAAGTTTAAAAGTTTAAAAGTTCAAAAGTTTAAAAGTTTAAAAGTTAAAAAGTTTAAAAGTTTAAAAGTTCAAAAGTTTAAAAGTTTAAAAGTTTAAAAGTTCAAAAGTTTAAAAGTTTAAAAGTTTAAAAGTTCAAAAGTCTAAAAGCCTAAAAGTTTAAAAGTTTAAAAGTGTAAAAGTGTAAAAGTTTAAAAGTTTAAAAGTCTAAAACTTTTAAATTTCAAAATCCAAAAGTTTAAAACTTTAATAAAAGTTTAACAAAAGTTTAATAAAAGTTGAATAAAAGTTTAAAAGTTTTAAAGTTTAAAGGTTTAAAAGTTTTAAAGTTCAAAAGTTCAAAAGTTTAAAAGTTTAAAATTTCAAAAGTTTAAAAGTTTAAAACTCTAATAGTTTAAAAGTTTAAAAGCTTAAAAGTTCAAAAGTCCAAAAGTTTATAAGTTTAAAAGTGTAAAAGTTTATAAGTTTAAAAGTGTAAAAGTGTAAAAGTGTAAAAGTTTAAAAGTTTAGAAGTCTGAAAGTTTAAAAGTCTAAAAGTTTAAAAGTTCAAAAGTCTAAAAGTTTAAAAGTTTAATAAACGTTTAACAAAAGTTTAATAAAAGTTTAATAAAAGTTTAATAAAAGTTTAATAAAAATTTAACAAAAGTTTGACAAAAGTTTAACAGAAGTTTAATAAAAGTTTCAAAAATGTTTAACAAAAAGTTTAACAAAAGTTTAATGAAAGTCTAATAAAAGTTTAAAAGTTCAAAAGTTCAAAAGTCTAAAAGTTTAAAAGTTCAAAATTCAAAAGCCCAAAAGTCTAAAAGTTCAAAAGCTCTTATCAAATTCAACTAAAAAAATATTAATTAAGATATTAATCAAAATTCCAAAAACATATATTCAGTTTTGAGATTATTATCTGGCATTATTTTCACACGGTAATTCAGTACCGCAGTGGATTTCAGAATACCGAATTATAAAGTGTATTTGATAATCCACTTCGGCATTAGATTTGCACATTTCACACGAACATTTTTCGTATTAGGTAAACCAGTTCGGAATTGGATTATGATGCGTGTGAAACCGGCTTATTTTGTATTTCCTTGAATTATCTCTAGTATTACATTAATAAGTATCCCTATGTAGTCCTCTTCTGCCATTACACCCTCTTCAACATAGTAGGAGAAACATCCCCGAACCATGATGCATCCTCAACCGTGCTTGATTGTTTAATCGAATATTTATTAAGGTGAGCGAGTGATTCCACGTTGCTATTCCACGATCAGAGTTAAATAAATTAACTTTTGTCTCATCCGACCAAATAATATTCCGCCATTTGTCTTAAGGACTGACAAAATTTTCCATGAACACACTGATTAAAAATAAATGGATAACGGAATCTTATTTTGTGGTGGGCTACTTTTTAAATTCCGTTAATTTACTTTTGTTTTTATATTGTAAACTTTAGTTAACTTCATTTGTAATATTTATTAACTAGTGTCCTTATTATTATTCACATCACTGTATACATCTAATACTCAGCAATAATACAGATCAATTCGATTTTATTTCGATTTACATAGCAGTAGAGAGTGATCTTTTAAAGATTTGGTAGAAGCTGAATCGAAATCGTCACAAGTATCACATAAGTATCGGTTTCGAAAACAGCCTAATACCCGCGACAGACACAAACTAGCTAATCGCGAATTCGAGATTATGTAGTTGCCCAACCTCGATAAACATGAAATACAAAAAAGAGACAGAAAGTGAAAGTGAGATAGAATTATATTGTTTTGATCTCATTTCTAAAATGAAATTGAAATCGCGATCTAAGATTATCGCGATAATTTTGTGTCTGTCAATGGTATAAGACCCTTTTCCAATTATGTACTAACTTATTTTTGGAACCTAACTTATTCAATGTAATTTCTTATGTAATAAGTTAGGTTCCATAAATAAGATTGAAATAAGTAAGTAATTGGAAAAGGGCCTTATACCACGTTTACATTAGTAGAATAAAAGTATGTAGCAAAAAGGTATCGTCATGTGAACTCAAATTTAAATATTTAAATATTTTAACACACACTTTTTTGAACCGGATTGAAGTTTCTAACGTTAATTTAAAGTGTAGTTTGCCACTAAAAATAGTGTAAGAAATAAGTGGTAGAAAAAGAGTTAAAAAAAGTTACTAACGTTAAAAATGTAGCTACACAAAAAAGAGTTAAATGAAAAATTACAATAAAAAAACATTATTTTCTCGTATTTCGATTTAAAATTAATAATGCAAAAAGGTTATACAAAATTACCAATACTAACCAAATTTGGAATTAATCAAAACGTTATATGTTATATCAATTAATTAAATAAACCATTAAAAAGTTTTGAATACTAACATGAGGGCGAAAGTGCCGCATTAAATCAAATAACACAAATTTAATAGATCTGCTTATGTAGGGGCTATATTCCACGGATTGAGAATATAATAAACTGGTTAGAATATAATATGTTGAGCTCGAATGATAAATTTTCAAAGATGAACTAATTTACCCAAAATGATTTGGAGGCGGTACTACACTAAGTCAATTAACACAAATCCCAGAGATCTGCTCATATACTGACTATATACAATGGATCGGGAATATAATGAGCTGGCTAGGAGTGCACATGCCATTCACTTATGATGGGTTGAGCACGAATGACAAATTTTCAAAAATTAAGAAATTAAGAATGATTTGAAGATCAGATGTGCTCATGTAATAGCAACCCTTATTTTACCAGATACAATAATATTTATTTAAATGTAAAGCAACAAATTAAAACTGAAAACGATAATTTTTAGTTTTTTCTATTAACAGTTATATGGCGTATTTGCCACTTTGGGGAGTATGCTTTGCATTTAAAATGGGAATTGATGGAAGACTATCGAACGCTAGTGTTGAGAGTTGGTTTTCAATTGTCAAAAACCACTACAGGAAACACGAAATATTACGAATTGGTAGATTTGGTAATTTTATGAAGGAGAAAACAAGCAAGCTAGAAAAAATGGTCCAATTGTCGGCCATGGTCACTGAATCAAAAATTTTAAAACGAAAAATTTACAGTCCCAGACCAAATGATCCAGAGAGCGATATGCATGAAGAGATGTGGAGTAAAAAAATAAAAATTACGAATTCCTGGTAAAAGAGTTTTAACACGATTTTCAAAAATAGACACAAAAATGAATGATTCTTTTGAAAATAATAAAACTGAAGACTGTCGAATTCTTCAGAATGGTTTCAATTGTGAAGATGAGTCTAAAGTAATAAAAATTACAAATACTTGTGCTTTTGATTCGACAGCGCAAATTTTTATGTGCCTGTACTTGGATTTCGAATATTACAATGACTTTTTTTGATCATCAGAAAACAATTTTTTTAAATTTATTCGTGAAATGGAAAATCCCAATGAAACCGGTTCAGTTCACAGCAGCAGATCAAAGTTGATATTAAAGATCTATGAAAACAGCCCAGCATTAGTTTCAACAAAAAATAACATTTCGTTAGATGCTTCTTGTCCTATATCTTTCATTATAGAAAAAATTCTTCCATTGCCCCTAACTGAAACTCGAAATTGCTCGAAATGTGAACCAACACCTGCCTTGAGACCAACGTTTTATGTTCCTCTTAAAGATGTTTTCAAATTAAACCAACGCTCGCTCAGCAATTTGCAATCAGCTATAGTTTTTGAGAGATCGTGTTGTTCGAAATGCCTTGCCGAAAGACCGAGACGATTTTTTACTAACTATGGCATTGCAATTATTGACATAAAACCTATAAATAACGTTTACATTAATTATAAACATAATTTTTGAAAATTTGTTGCATAAGATCAACCCATTAAACAAGAATAACAAATATAGAATTAAAAACCATAAAAGGGAGACGTTATGTTAATAGAATATATTCATTACTCCAGCACATCGCTGACATTTGTGACAATTGACTTAGTACTGCTTTCAAATCATTTTTGGGAAAATTTCTTAATATTTGAATATGACGTTTTTTCTTATGATGATAAGTTCAATACGAAACAATTAGCACATTTCCTTAGACCAGGGCACTGGAGATTTTTTTAACCGGTTCAAGAATTCGAAAGATTTTTTGAAAAAACGATGATAATTTCAAGGCTGTAAAAGGTTCTTAAAATATGTGACAGCTTTTGTTAAATTTGGGGTCTCCAATATCATCAATCAGTATCTTTCGCAATATCACAATTGGTCACGACAATTTAAATTTTCTACTCTCATGCCGCCAGAACGCAGACTCACAATTAATGTTAGATTATTTAGAACTGGTACGTATTTAACAGCAATCAAAATCGCATTCGCCATTTTTCATCTTCAAAATAATAGGCTTTCTTAAATAAAATTCTAAACTGCTTTTCATTTTGCTTGTGAATATTTTTCTAAGGTAGCGTAATATCGAAAAATTTAAAATTTGCTTTTGACGAACACTGAGTATAAAATGAATTCTTTCAGATAATTAATTATTTAGAGGTCATCAAAATTCAATACTCTCATTGTTTCATCAAGCATTAGTGTTATAAGCGTATTATGTTGTGAATAGCAGTGCCCCTAACTCAAAAAAATGGACAACTGAATTTTTGTTGTTGCTGTCAAAATAAGTAAGTGAAATCAATTCGAATGATTTTACTTATGTATTTAAGATGGCGTCGAATAAGTCAATAAGTATCGGTTTCGAAAACAGCCTAATACCACGTTTACATTATACGTACCTAATAAGTATGTACTTTTTTGATAATTATTTTTCCGCTGCGGTTCACACTAGCTTTGCGATTTGTAGTGTGAACGCATACTAAAAAAGTTTGTTGTTTTGACAGAAACATTTCTGTATTCAATTCAGTTTAATTTTTACGATATTTAAATTTTTAAGCGAATTTTTAAAATTAATCTTTAATTTTCTTTTTAAATTATTTGATTAATACCCGAAATTGTAGTTTAACGTAGTAAACTTTTGTTTTGACACCAAATATGTATACGAATGACATTAACACATAGTTATTAGTCAGGGTTCACATTACAACGTATTATACTAATACTTTTCTGATATATACATATACTTTATCGAAATATCAGAAAAGATCGGAGTGAAGTTTCTAATGTTAATTTAAAGTGTAGTTTGCCACTAAAAATAGTGTAAGAAATAAGTGGTAGAAAAAGAGTTAAAAAAAGTTACTAACGTTAAAAATGTAGCTACACAAAAAAGCGTTAAATGAAAAATTACAATAAAAAAACATTATTTTCTCGTATTTCGATTTAAAATTAATAATGCAAAAAGGTTATACAAAATTGCCAATACTAACCAAATTTGGAATTAATCAAAACGTTATATGTATGTTATATCAATTAATTAAATAAACCATTAAAAAGTTTTGAATACTAACATTAGGGCAAAAGTGCCGCATTAAATCAAATAACACAAATTTAATAGATCTGCTTATGTAGGGGCTATATTCCACGGATTGAGAATATAATAAGCTGGTTAGAATATGATATGTTGTTGGGCTCGAATGATGGGTTGGGTTCGAACGACAAATTTTCAAAGATGAACTAATTTACCCAAAATGATTTGGAGGCGGTACTACACTAAGTCAATTAACAAAAATCTCAGAGATTTTATTTTTTTTTTATTCATCCAACCATTAATTACATATCATTAAATTCTAAAAAAAATCAGTACACTATTTTTAAAAACTAAAATATATTATACAATACGAAAGTAATAATTAATTTAAAATATTAAAGTCAGGAATTATTGAGATGTGCTCATGACTGACTATATACAACTGATCGGTAATATAATAAGCTGGCTAGGAGTGCATATGCCATTCACTTATGATGGGTTGGGCTCGAATGACAAACTTTAATATATTATTAAACATTTAATATATTTTGGTTACTTTTTCGCAAGACAAACTACTTTTTCGTGTTAAGAAAGCCTATTATTTTGAAGATGAAAAATGGCGAATGCGATTTTGATTGCTGTTAAATACGTATCAGTTCTAAATAATCTAATCATGCTGGCGGCATGAGAGTAGAAAATTTAAATTGTCGTGACCATTTGTGATATTGCGAAAGATACTGATTGATTGATATTGGAGACCCCAAATTTAACAAAAGCTGTCACATATTTTAAGAACCTTTTACAGCCTTGAAATTATCATCGTTTTTTCAAAAAATCTTTCGAAATCTTGAACCGGTTAAAAAAATCTCCAGTGCCCTGGTCTAAGGAAATGTGCTAATTGTTTCGTATTGAACTTATCAAAAGGCGAATTTTCAACTCGACTCGCTTACTAGGCTCGATCTCCAGATCCTAAATCACAATAAATATCTTGTAAATATTTGAAATCCTGATTTGGCGCTAAAACTTTAGTGCGCTAATAAACTTCGTTTATTAGCTGCACCATTCTATCTAGAATCGTTAAAAGTTTGGAAAGCAGCCTTTGTAATTATTCCAAACCCATTGATATTGATAATTTGGGAACACCCAATATTTGCTCATCATCCATAAGAAATTATCGTAATAGTCATAGCATTGTAATTACCATAGATCATTAGGTTTATAGTGTCACTACTGACCCCATAAGAGGAGGGGCCATAATTATTATCTTTCATATTTGGGAAAGGTAATTATCTTCTCTATTCACAACAACTTCTATTTGGGCTGAAAAAAAAAAAAAAATTTCAAATCGTGTTTATGTTCGATCTAATATTTGCGTGGCGGGAAGAAGAGAACCAAGGATAGGAAGGCCAACAAAATCCAATGCGCCGATGACCAACACGCTGCACATCTAAAAATAGTATACCCGAGTACACTTGTCCTCCAACCATTCACTTTTTATTTATTTTTTTTTCATTTGCTTTGCAAACAATAAATTTAAATTTTCATTAAAAGGAAAGAAATACATACTTGAACATACTACATACATAAAATTAGTTTACACCTTGGGGAGTTTCAGTTTCCGTTTTCTTTATAATCTTCTAAAAAAAAGAGGAAATTCAAACTCCAATGGTTAGAGTATGAACAATTTTCTACCTTACAGGTATTTGTTTTTTAGACTATTCAAATTTTTCGGAAAATATTGAATTTAATTTTTATCTATTATTAATAAAATTATAACAAAAAATTTTGTTTTTGTTGTTGTTACATATATCGATTATTTTAATCTGTTTTTTTTTTTACTAAAATGAATTACATTTTTTTATCTTTCGAACACCGTCGCCTTGGCAATAAAATAA
The DNA here is from genome assembly GCA_958295665.1 of Tipula vernalis. Taxonomy (NCBI): domain Eukaryota; kingdom Metazoa; phylum Arthropoda; class Insecta; order Diptera; family Tipulidae; genus Tipula; species Tipula vernalis. The sequence continues at coordinate 146,014,578 of OY282560.1, read as the reverse complement.
TATTATTTATATGTCTGTTTGTATACACATACATATATAAATCAACATGTATTATGCGACCCAGTTGCAAAACTTTGACTTGCTCAATAATCTAATAATGGGTAATACTATCTAAATAATGAAATAAATTCCCCTCCCTTTCCAGTGACGGCAATCATACCCCACTCCTGAAATTCTACATCGAACCATTTTTTGTCATTTATAGTCGTATGCGTATGTACATATGTATGTACATAATATGCATAACACTATCAAATGGTGTATATGATACAGAGAATCCATAAATTTATCGCACAAAATAATCACATAATTGAACTGGCTTAAATTGGCTAATTGTATTTTAATGTTTTCTATAATATGTATGTGCGAAATATGAGACATGATCAATAGTATAAATATGTACATACCTAACAGTAATTAAACCGGATGCAGTATTACGTCCATATTCATTGATAATTGAACATTCATATCGACCTTCATCTTCCAGCGTTATATTTGTAATGAATAAACTTCCCGACGATGAAAATCGCATACGTGGTGTCTGTACTATTGTTCGACCATCACGTTGCCATCTTGTCTGCAATTAGTGAACACAAATATAAAAAATTACGTACGTATGTATATAATGGAATACTAAAAATTTAAAATCCTGTTACTTACCTCGTAGCTAATTTCACCTTCTGCTTTGCAGGGAATTTCAATTGTGGTGCCGGGAAGCACTTCATCATCGTAAGGCTCATATTCGAATTTTGGTGGGCCAAATATCGATCTAATAATAACATTTGCTTCGGCATAAACTGAACCTAGGGCATTTTCAGCAACGCACGTATAGAGTCCTGCAAATAATAATAATATTTGTTAAATATTAAGAGTTACAAAATGTATAAAAAAAGCAATATTAAATTTTGCCCAACTCTCCAAACTATTTTTGAGAACAAAAGGACATCAAATAATTCTTGCTTAGAAAAATATATCGAATCGCAAGAGTGTACGTCAGTGTGCGTCCTTTTTACGACGAACATATCCGAAATATTAGGAATATTCAAAACAAATTTAAATTAGACCAGGGCCCCTATTCTTGAAATTCGATCAAAAAAAGTCGCCCATGATTTTCTAGTGAAATACGTCATTTCTGTCGAAAATTTAAATTGTTTCGTACTAAACTCACGGGCGACTTTTTTCGGTGAATTTCAAGAATACGGGCCCTGGGCCCGTATTCTTGAAATTCGATCAAAAAAAGTCGCCCTTTATTTTCTAGTGAAATACACCATTTCAGTCGAAAATTTAAATTGTTTCATACCAAAGTCACCGGCGAATTTTTTCGGTGAATTTCAAGAATACGGTCCCTGGGCCGCTATTCTTGAAATTCGATCAAAAAAAGTCGCCCGTAATTTTCTAGTGAAATACGTCATTTCAGTCGAAAATTTAAATTGTTTCATACCAAAGTCACCGGCGACTTTTTTCGGTGAATTTCAAGAATACGGGCCCAGAACTTTATTCGTTACGATTCTATGATTAGTCGAAATAATAGTGGTGTTGCTATGTGATAGATTTTTAGCAATTCAAATTATAAAATTATATCATACAACAGAGATATTTGGAGTAGTTTATCGACCATTTCAAACTATGAATGCAGTGGTCAAGTAGCTTTGATGTATGGTTATAAAATGTCATAAATTACAACAAAAATAATTTTATTTTCGGTGATTGCATTATTGATATTAAATTCAATGAATTTTACAGTGTTAAATTGAAATAGTTGATCAGGGATTATTGTTGGTTCAGGTAGTAAATGATCATACTAGAGTTACATATATAAAACACACTACTAAATATTTTTTATTGATTAATTATGATTTTGTTGTTGTGTTTCTCTTTGTGAAAATTTAAATAAAATTTCTAAAAATTTTCATATTTGTTTCTGTTCGAAAATTCGAAAAACCTCATGTTTCCAGGTAGTGCGGTTCAAAAGATATGCGCATAAAAACAATTGTTTTTAGGGTGACTCTTTGCTGTGCCAGTGAGTGTACTAAAGCTTTTGGTATGACGTTTTCCCTAAATTTCTTAAAAACAATGAATCTTTGGTTTGTATTTGGCTTGTTCTATTATTATTTAGACGTCTGAAGTCGACCTCATCGATACAAATTTTTGGTTTTCATCGTGTTCCTTATTGAAAGAAATCGAATAGGAATTACCTATTTTAAGCTATCTGCCTTTTGGTCGTCGAGTACTCAACCATACTATATTATCCCAAAACTAATGTTTTGAAAGTGCCATTAGAGTAACATGGAAACGTCCATCCACGAACTAATGTCATTTTCCACTTACAAACTACTCTACTCTAAAGCTTCTCCAATCCGCCATCTTGAAATCCGCTAAATTGACGGAGTAGCAAACTACTCTGACTAATACATTTACATCTACATTGCTTTGCATTGCAAAGTTGACGTATTAATTGTCAAAATAGTAACTTGACAATTAATACGTATATTCACACACCCATACCAAAAAGCAAAGTCATTTAAAAATATTTTTTGTGTGTTCCACTTAAAATGTCAAAAAACTGTCTTTTCGACAGCTCTTTCTACTCTTTCGTTACTCTTTGTTATGACTGGAAAACGACATAATATAAATATTTAACGGAAAGATGAACCTAACCCTTTCCAAACGGAGTACAGAACATTTTAAAACAAAACTTCTTAACGCCCTCTATAGGTCAACATATTTAGGTAATAAAATCACATCTATAGTACAGTCGCAGTGACAACTAAAACTGAAAAAAATAAAAATGTAAGCCCCACCTTCAATGCCTTATACCGAGATATCCGAAAGTCAAAAGCTTAAAACAATTACGTGCCCGATTTCGTTGTGTAAAGAATATGATAAAAGTAAAAACACTCAAATCGGAAAGATTAACTTCTGAAAATGACAAAAATTTGCTCAAATATTATATAATGGAATAAGGTCCCATTTGAAATGCGATATTTTAAAACGCGAGTTGACAAAACGCGATACGGGACAAAACGCGATATGGTACAAAACGCGATATTGCACAAAATGTGATAGAATACAAAACGCGATAATTCAAAACGTTATATTTTAAAACGCATATCCTAGTTCCATCGTAGGTTAATTTCATCATAAAGGTGAAGGAAAATTTTAAATATGAAGTGAAGGAAGATTAATCATTTTAAAATATCGCGATTTGTCCTATAACGCATTTTGAAATATCGCGTTTTGAAATAATCGCGTTTTGTACTTTTTCTCGTTTTGTCATATAGCGTTTGGAAATATCGCGTGAGGGAATGAGCCTTATACTCGTACTACTATGATCAAAAAGGTGTAAGACTTTTCCACTTAAATCGCGCGAGCTTATCCAAACGAGTAGTTTTTTTGAGGTTGTTTGCACCCTAAAAGAAATCTGCGTAGTAGTTAATGAGATAAGCTTATTTGCTAAAAAAGTGTATTTTTGATTTTTTAAAAAATTCAGCAAAAATGTTGCACCAAATTTTGCTCCAAAAATGGAATTTCAGCTTCCAAAACGTTGGAAATGTCGGAAAAGGCTTTTGGTGACAATGCACTGTCCAAATCGAGTGTTTTTGATTGGTATAGGTTGTTTCTTCTTCGGTTGCTATCCTTCGACATCTACCAATGAACACTACCATGCCAAAGAAGTTAAGGATATGGTGCTCAAAAATCGTAGATTGACACCGATTCACCCTATTCAACCTGGCCTATCTCCCGAATCGAATAAGGTTTTAAAGGCCATTCAGGAAATCTACTTTAACAACTGTTTCAAAGTCTGGAAAAACTATTGGTTCAAGTCTATTTTATATCCGAAGGAGATTACTTTGAAGGGGATGGAATAAATTTAAAAGAATAAGGCTGTTCCCGTTTTATTTAAAAAGTCTTACTACTTTTTAATGATAGTTTATGTTAAAAACTATGTGTTACAACTACGAATTAACGTAAATTGAGACCGGTTATAGTTAAGAGATTTATTCTAATCTCCTAAACTGCAGTAATTCACACCTATTATAGTTTGAGTCTGTGCAGGTCTAATGAAAAGGACAATTTAAACTTTTTTCCCAAATATAAATAGACAGATAGCTAAAGTTTACCATAGAAATTTAGTCCTTTATCTAGTCGATCACACTAGGGACAGAAGAAAAATGATTCCAAAATCGACTTAAGTACGAGTATATTGGTTAAGAATTACACTCGATGTAACGTAATTAGTGATAAAAAGAAAACATCACATTCTACATAATATAGGTAGTTAAAACAAATTTTGAGTATTTGCCCTAATATAAACATATTCCCAATTTTTATATTAAGAAATAATTTGGCATAATTGTGATTTTCGGTCTCTGTTGCTGTATTATTATTGTACTGTAGGAAGAAGCGATAATAACAATAGAAACCATTTGATCTGTAACTGCAAGGGTACGAAATATGGGGAATTGTATACGATTGTCAGCTGCTGAAAAACATAACTCGAATAAATTTAGGATTTTTTCCAGATAGAAAACTATATTTGTGCTACTTCCGTGATAGAGTTAATTGAGATGAACGACTGTCGTTTATCGTTCGAAACCATTGAGAATCTTAGATTGACAAACTACCGCCTTCCTGCTGAAATATAATCCCCTGAGCGGGTGAACCTATCTTGTGAAAGTTGGCTGAATATGATTAAAACTGGGCTTCTGGCAAAATACCTCGATATACTACCTTGATCAACAAGTTCTCGGAATAACCACCGAGTGGCGCTCCCATCGTTCCGATTTGAGTTCTGTTTTTTTGTTAAGTTGGTACATCTTTTGTTGATATTCCCCATAAATCTTATCTCCTACCTGGGACCTGTTAATGCTGTGACAATTTTCATTTTGATTGCTCGATTATTTCTAAACATTTCTTAGAAAATTCAATTTTATTGAAAATCAACTATGTTATAGCCCACAAGTTTTTGGGCGGCAAAAATCTAAAATGTTCCGATTACGATGGTTGATACCTCTATCAATAGATTTCGGAACCTGTAATTGCTGTGACAATTTTCATTTTGATTGCTCGATTATTTCTAAACAATTCTTAGAAAATTCAATTTTATTGAAAATTAACTGTGCTATAGCCCACCAGTTTTTGGGCGGCCAAAATTTTAAATTGTCCGATTACGATGGTTGATACCTCTATCAATAGGTTTCGGGACCTGTAATTGCTGTGACAATTTTCATTTTGATTGCTCGATTATTTCTAAACCTTTCTTAGAAAATTCAATTTTATTGAAACTTAACTGTGTTATAGCCCACAAGTTTTTGGGCGGCAAAAATGTAAATTGGTCCGATTACGATGGTCGATACCTCTATCAATAGGTTTCGGGACCTGTAATTGCTTTGACAATTTTCATTTTGATTGCTCGATTATTTCTAAAAATTTCTTAGAAAATTCAATTTTATTGAAAATCAACTGTGCTATAGCCCACAAGTTTTTGGGCGGCAAAAATCTAAAATGTTCCGATTACGATGGTTGATACCTCTATCAATAGGTTTCGGAACCTGTATTTGCTGTGATAATTTTCATTTTGATTGCTCGATTATTTCTAAACATTTCTTAGAAAATTCAATTTTATTGAAAATTAACTGTGGTATATAGCCCACAAGTTTTTGGGCGGCCAAAATCTAAAATGGTCCGATTACGATGGTTGATACCTCTATCAATAGGTTTCGGGACCTGTAATTGCTGTGACAATTTTCATTTTGATTGCTCGTTTATTTCTAAACATTTCTTAGAAAATTCAATTTTATTGAAACTTAACTGTGCTATAGCCCACAAGTTTTTGGGCGGCAAAAATATAAATTGGTTCGATTACGATGGTCGATACCTCTATCAATAGGTTTCGGGACCTGTAATTGCTTTGACAATTTTCATTTTGATTGCTCGATTATTTCTAAAAATTTCTTAGAAAATTCAATTTTATTGAAAATCAACTGTGCTATAGCCCACCAGTTTTTGGGCGGCAAAAATGTAAAATGTTCCGATTACGATGGTTGATACCTCTATCAATAGGTTTCGGGACCTGTAATTGCTGTGACAATTTTCATTTTGATTGCTCTTTTATTTCTAAACAATTCTTAGAAAATATTAAACATTTTTTAAAAAACAAAAATTTTGTTTTTTGAAGCGGAGTGACGTAAGTGATCTTTTTATAATTAATATTATTTTGTACAATCACAAAACACCAACAGTTTTCACTTACTTAAAAATAAAAAAACCAAACTTTTTATTTTTGAATTTATTTACTTTTATTTATTTAAAATTACAACTAGTTTCGATCTTGTAAATATCATCTACAGGTAATTTTTTGCAATTCCGAATTGCAAAAAATTACCTGTAGATGATCTTTACAAGATCGAAACTAGTTGTAATTGTAAATAAATAAAAGTAAATAAATTCAAAAATAAAAAGTTTGGTTTTTTTATTTTTAAGTAAGTGAAAACTGTTGGTGTTTTGTGATTGTACAAAATAATATTAATTATAATTCTTAGAAAATTCAATTTTAGTGAAAATTAACTGTGCTATAAGTTTTTGGGCGGCAAAAATCTAAAATGGTCCGATTACGATGGTTGATACCTCTATCAATAGGTTTCATTACCTGTAATTGCTGTGACAATTTTCATTTTGATTGCTCGATTATTTCTAAACAATTCTTAGAAACATCAATTTTATTAAAAATCAACTGTGCTATAGCCCACAAATTTTTGGGCGGCAAAAATCTAAAATGGTCCGATTACGATGGTTGATACCTCTATCAATAGGTTTCGGGACCTGTAATTGCTTTGACAATTTTCATTTTGATTGGTCGATTATTTCTAAACATTTCTTAGAAAATTCAATTTTATTGAAAATCAACTGTGCTATAGCCCACAAGTTTTTGGGCGGCAAAAATCTAAAATGGTCCGATTACGATGGTTGATACCTCTATCAATAGGTTTAGGGACCTGTTATTGCTGTGACAATTTTCATTTTGATTGCTCGATTATTTCTAAACATTTCTTAGAAAATTCAATTTTATTGAAAATTAACTGTGCTATAGCCCACAAGTTTGTGGGCAGAAAACTCGTGGATTTTGCACCATGATAACGCACCGTCGCACAGTGCCAGCATTATTCGTTATTTTTTGACGAAAAATGCAACAAATACCATCCAACAGCCACCCACTTCACCTGATTTGGCTCCCTGTGGCTTCTTTGTGTTCAATCGACTTAAAAACCCATCACGAGGAACGCGTTTCAGCAGCCGAGAGGAAATAATGGAAAAATCGCCAACACACACATAGTAGATGTACTCCTGACTACGTAACTTTTGCAAATGTCAAGCTATGACGCTAAGATTTAGAGGGAATATCAACAACAGATGTACCAACTTAACAAAAAAACAGAACTCAAATCGGAACGATGGGAGCGCCACACGCTGGTTATTCCGAGAACTTGTTGATCAAGGTAGTATGTTACACATATTTTAGGAGTCTGCTTTGTTTTCAATTTTACTAGAAAATCAATAATATTTTGAATGTCTTCTTAATAGTCAACACTAAACTAGTTGAATGTTATACCGTCGCAATTTGGCATTATGCTTAAATTTATGAATAATACAATAAAAATTAGATTAGATCGAGTCGGGTTCGTGTAATAAATATCGAAAAATTCCATCCATCAGGTTAAGTAAAAAATGGAGAAATTCCTTCAAGCTTCATTATCAATCACGGATAGTCACTGAAATCATTGGACCTGTTTGTTATCGAGTTGAAATAGAGAATGGTACTATCACGGCACATTGATCAATTGAGATGTCGCAAAAACAATGCAACTGCAAGTACCCAAAATTACAATTTTGGACCAAAGTGGATGCCAATGACAAGCAGCCCAAAACCGAATATTATAGAAGAAGTTCATCGATCAGAGAAATTGAAATCAAGGGCAGTCGGTGATGTTCATGGTCCGAGGAAGACAGTTGAATAAATATAAAGCAAAATTCAGGTAACCGGCCGTGTTAAGTATATTGGCTAAAATTCCGTTGTGTCAATTCTACTTGATACGATTTCACTACAGAAAAAACAGTTCAATATTTATTATTTCCAATGGCACAATTTTAGCTTTTCTAAATTAAAAGTATTTGGGTAAGTAATGTATCTAAAACTGGTGCCAACTGAAAATTAGGGCCGAAGCGAACATGTAACGATTGTTATGACGCTTGATGTAACGAAAATTGTAGAATAAGGTTGCGTCGCGTAATTTGGTTATGTACGAGTTTTGTAGGCGTTAATGCAAATTTGAACTAATAAATGAAAATGATAATCAGATAATGGGGAAATAGGGACAATGAACCGCTAAACCCATTTCATTTATTGTTATAATTACTAATCCAAAGAATATTCGATATGAAATTAAAACAACAATAAATTAGCGATAATTTATTATAAGTGTTAGTATAAATAGTAAAACTAAAATCAAAGCAGAAGAAGTTATAGTAAACGAAATAAAATATTGGAAAACTACTCTTCTGAAACCATTTTGAAGTTATCCGAGACTTTCATCCCAGGAAAATTTGAAATTACCTCCGACAAAGACTTTTTTTTCTACACTATTTAAAGTGTACGCAATCATTAAAATTCATCGCAGAAATTTTTACACGAGCGAAAAGCCCATCCCAGGAATTTTATTTATCAAACGATTTTTTACTCGTAGTTAAAATTGAAACAAAAAATAAACAAAAATTTTTTATCTGCTCAGGGTTATAGAGGTCCTGGAAATTTGTTATGCCGGTTTAGTAGGGGTTCGCCGGTTTGCCCGTGGGAATTCGGTTTGCTTGAGAGAATTTTTGATATATGAATAAATGTTTCGCTTTCCCATCATAAAAAATGGAGAAAAAATTAAAAAATTAGTTTGATCAAGATTATGATATCCTTGGAAATTTGATATGACCGTATAGTAGAGGGTTCTAGTGACTACTTCTGCGCCAATTTTGAACCGAATTTGCTTGTTAGAATTTTCGCTACATCAATAAATGTGAAGGCTTTCCGAAGTTAAAATTGAATAAAAAAAAATCTTCTGCTCAGGGTTATGGTCACCCTGAAAATTTGTTATGTCGGTTTGGTAGTGAATCCCATCTTTTGGCTAATTGTGAACCCGATTTCCAATAAATGTGTTACCTTCTCATAGCTAAAAGTGAATAAAAAAAAATTCAAAAAATTTCTTCTGCTCAGGTCTATGGGGGCCCTGGAAATTTGCTATGACTGGGAGGACTCAGTAGAGGATTCTAGTGGCTACCTGTACATAAATCAATGTATTTCCTTCCCTTAGTTAAAATTGGGAAAAAAAATTTAAAAATTCTTATTCTCAAGATTATTGTAAACCTGGAAATTTGCCTTTAAAAACAGGGTGACAATAATCTTGACCATAAGAAATTTTGAATTTTTTTTTTTCATTTTTAACTACAGCGAAGGCCGCCATAATCCTTTGCAGAAGAATATTTTTTGTTTTTTTTTATTCGTTTTTAGCTAAAGGAACGTAACACATTTATTGATGAAGCGAAAATTCTAACAAGCAAATCGTGTTCAGAATTGGCTCTCAATTCAGAGGTACAGTATTTGAAAGTCTGTCAACAGTAGTTTTAGGGTGTGACAATAACTATATACCAGTTTATTTTTTATTTTAAGTTTAAAAATGCCCAAAATTAAAAACAGCTATTCTGCTGCTGTTAAGAAACCCTTGAAACATTAAAGAGAGGCGACATGCCTAAAAAAATGGCTGCTAAATATTTTGGTATTCCCAGGACTATGTTATCATTCCGACTAAGTGAGAAATTCACAAAAGTTAAGGCCCGGCCGTCCGACGGTCTTAACCCGAGAGGAAGAAGAGACGATTGAGGAATGGATAATCACATCTTAGACGAAGAGAAAGAGGAAGGAGACCTAGCAATATGCTGTTTAGGACCTAGCAATATGCTGTTTAGATCTTGCAATATCGTTTGCGAAATCCAAATCTCGGTTCTTCGCAGAGTTCAACAGAAGGTGCATCAGACATAAATCTTGGAGTATTAACGGTGATGAAACAACTTCCTACTCTATCACAAAACAAAAACAGTATTGGAGGTTAAAGGTGTCAGAAATGTTTATGAAGTTGACCGTGGTCTGTCCAAAGTGAACCTTACTTACATTTGCTGTGTCAGCAATACATTTTATAGACGGCTACGTTACCCACTAAATATGGCCATTAAGCAAATTGTGCGCCCAGTTGGGAATAGTTTTGGTAGCACTTTATTCAAACGCCACTCGTATTTTGTAGCCAGCTGATATTATCATGTTTAAACCCCTCGAAAACAGGTGGAACATAAGTTGTTGACGAAAATACCCTAGAGCTTTGTTAATAAAGCCAAAGCGCAACTGGTTTATTTCCATGGGACAAAAACTTAATTGACTTTTCCAAGTGCCTATCTACTATCAGCAACCAATTTCAAAGTTTCATAATGTTCCATTAGACAACTTCCTTATGAAATATTTGTACAACAGGTAGGAGGACAACATTTTGAGATCGCTTCGGCGTCGTGTCCCGACAATTTAACAATACTTTATAGAATCTTTCTAGAGTTTAAGCCTGAGAGCTGCAGAAATTTTTAGGAGAGATTTTTATGTTGACGACGTGCTTTCAGGAGCAAGTTCATTAGATGCCATAACTACGTTGCAGAATGTCTTAATAGAACTCTTGTCGTTTAGGGGCCTCTATCTAAGAGAATGGTGCAGCTATACCAAAGACGTGTTCGAAAGGGTTCCAGAGCCAAAACGGTAGCTTCCTAAATTTGAAATAAAGGAAGATCATGAAATAAACACATTAGGGATATTTTGCGACCCTAAGGAAGAATCATTTAGTTTCAAAATTCCACCTCCACCAATTACAAATAACGCAAATACTAAAAGACACATTGCCAAGATATTCGATCCATCAGGCTGGAGCTCCAGTAACTATAACCGAAAAAATATTAATGCAAAAGTTTTGGGAGGAACACATTGGCTGGAATGACAAATTATCACAACATTTAGAGAACCAGTGGTTAAGCTTTCAACAACAATTGCAATTACTAACCCTTATTGAAGAGCTATATGGCTTTTCTGATGCTTGTAAAGCGGTATATGCTGCGGTTATATACAGCAAAGTTGTCTTTAGCACTGGCGAAGTAAAGGTTACTCTTTTAACATCGAAAACAAAAGTAGCACCGTTAAAGAAATTAACCATTCCAAGATTAGATTTATGTGGAGCGGTTTTGTTAACAAGACTAATGAAGAATGTACAACAGTTATTGGAAACATGATCAATAGTATGTGCATACACAGACTCAACTATCGTCCTCGCGATATTCAAGGGCAGCCTGTAAAATGGAAGGTGTTTGTAAGAAATCGTAATATTAAATATTTTAATGCCACGGCAAACCATCACTTCGGAGGATTATGGGAAGCTGCTGTATCATCAGCCAAGTACCATTTAAAATGAATCCTAAGACAAACTGTTTTGAGGTTTGAGGAAATGTCAACAGTAGTCAGTCAAATCGAAGATGTTTGAACTCGAGGCCGCTGTGCTCCATATCTTCAGACATCGAAGATATTGTCGCCATAACACCAGGGCATTTCATTATCGGTGAACCGATAATTTCTATAAATAACTCAGAAATAATTGAAGAGGCGTGCACCTTGAGCAACCACTGGAAATTGAGAAAGAAAAGAATAAAGTGGCAAAAACGAGAGCTCAATAAAGGTGTTGGGAATATAGTTCTTATCAAGCAACCAAATTTACAATCAGCTCAATCGCTATTAGATAAAATTGAGGAGCTGCATCCTGGAAGAGATGGTAAGGTCCGAGTAGTTACTCTGCGTTGTAAAGGTAGCACGATTCTAAAAAGGCTGATTTAAAAACTATGCGTTTTGCCTTTAGATGACAATAGTGAAGGGGTTGACAACCTTCCCAACACAGAACATCAATCCGATAAACGTACAAACAAAGGGCATACGAAACTTAGAAGATCTGCAAGGACTGCTAAGGGACTGTTAGGCGTGCTAGCTTTCTGTATAATCTGTGTCGGGATTGCTAATGCAATCTCAATCCATACCAATATACTCAAATTTCAACAACACCGCTTCCAGAACTTTATTAAACCAGACAAATCCCTTTAAAGTTAAATAGTTCGAGAATACGCCAAGAAGATATTTCGAAAACATTGCAGAAACGACGTTGGTTCAAGATGAATAGAAGATTATAGTCTACTATAATCTAAAAGATTATTGGATTGAGCAACAACAACTAACGAATTCCGTGAAACATTTAACACAACTATGTTCGTTTCCAGAGAAAATAACGATTGATAACTTTGTCAATTTACGGTGACATATTTATTGGATTAATGCAAATAACATATTAATCACCAATCGAAAATTATCAGGTTCCAGACGGCAACGAGCACTTGTCCATTTTGTTGGCACATTAGCCCATGACTTTTTAGGGGTACTAGACGAAGAATGGGGAAATAACTACGAATCCAAGATACAGAAAGTTGAAGAAAATGAAAGGCACCTTCTAACACTCAAGTAGATCAACTGAAAACCACAACTATCAAAACACTCAGAGGGAATTACTAAATATCGTTATTGAAACACATCAAGGAAAGATCACCACGCTCATTTTGACAATAGAACAATTTGACGAGCAGCTGGGTGTAATACATCAGAACACTCCCAGAACATTATCAATTATTGGAAATAAGGCAGATAATGAAATCGGCAATATCTTTAAGTTTATGACTGCCAAAAATTCCTCTGGTTAATGATTAGAGGTACCAAGTGTATAAGGTCTTCCCCCTACCAACAAGGCATGGAGATGATTACATCTATATATCAAGGCAGCTGAAAAAGACAGATATTATTCAATGCCGGAACCCGAATTCAACAAATGCCACAGCATTCAACAGCACGAATACTGGAGTGCAAATCAACAAACAATATACATGGCACAAAACTCGCATCTACCATTATGCCAAGTAAACGTAACTGAAGCCATTTGGCACATTGAGGCCATTTGGCACAGTGTAAGGTACAGCGCTAAAGGAGAAATCCTTGAAAAAACCCTAATCTAAGGTGGAGCAGCTGATAGGTTTATCAGTCCAAAGTATGAGGTCTCTGGATACCAGGCACCCTCCAGTTTTATTTAGCCTTCCTGTAGTAACTTCCTGTAGTAGCTGAATCACCTACAGGCGACTTTCAATTGGGGAAAGCTGGAAGGGGCCTTAACCACCACCTACCTGAAAGTCCTGGCGGAAAATCCAGGACCTGCTTCGAATTATCGGGACGCGGGCTGGTACAGGAATCAGGTGAAACTGACTGCCTGTGCAGATCAGAGGTCCCTGCTGCTTTATAAGAAGGCAGTGGGGGGATTTGGCGAGGTATGGCCCGGAGCTAGCCTTGGTGTGATTGATAGGGACGAGATCCCCTGCAGACTAAGAGCTACATACACAACCCGGAGTTGCCAACGCACAACTGGAAAGTTGCTAAGCTCGAGGAGACAAAGGCTAACTATAGGTCAGCTGTTATCATCTTAAACAGGGAGTCACTGACTGCACTGAAAAAAACCAACGGTTTAATCAACTATGGTTTCAGTGCAGTCACACTCAAGGTGTACAAGAAGGACGCGGACAAGCCGGAGGCTCCGAAGTAGTCTTCAGAAACTACCGCGGTGCTTGATAGCTCATCTGCGTGCGCGGAGGTAGCCAGCCAAGCGGAAACTCTCTTCATGGACACGGTGATGTCAACGTCCATGGAGTCTTTAAAGAGGCTCTCAGAGGACTTCTCATCAGGGGATGACTCTGATGTTACTGAAGTGAGAAGAGGCTGTAGAGATGACACTTACATTTCTTCAAGTGAACCTTCAACACTCTCAGGCAGCATCAGCTGCTCTAATTTTAAAAATTGGGAAAGAAGCGAAAGATGTCGTCTTGATCCAGGAAGCTTGGGTCACCGAGGACCGGGTACTTGGGCTCAAGACTCGCTATTATAGATTAATGCACGCGAAAAAAGAAGGTAACGTTCGGTCGTGCATTCTCATTAAAAATAACATAAGCTGTTTTCTGTTATCAAATTTCAGTAAAGGAGATGTAGCAGCGGTCAGGCTGGCTTATGATGAGGTGGATACTCCACCAATCATTCTAGGTGAGCTAATCTTGGAGGCTCAGAAGCGCAAGGTTGGAGTCATCCTTGGGAGTGATGCAAATGCTCATCACACGATCTGTGGAAGTACGGACACAAATGAACGAGGTGAGTTACTCCTTGATTACATTTAAAGTACTAACCTTCATATATGTAACATAGGCAATAAGCCGACCTTTATAACTAGTAATAGACTGGAAGTATTGGATATTACTCTTGTCTCAAGCTTTCTGGCGATTAGTTTATTAAACTGGAGAGTGTCGGAGGACCACTCCTTTTCTGATCATTGTTATCTTCAATTTGAAATGGACTTGACTTCTCCAAAAAGTCCAATCTACAGAAACAGGAGGAAAACCAACTGGGATACCTTTAGAACTATTCTGGGTAATTCATATCCAGTTCCGGTGCCAAAACCTCCAAAAACTGCGCAAGAGCTCGATGGCTTGGTGGACGAGTTGTCCAGCGCTTTTAATGAAGCGATACTGGGCTCTAGTCCCCTTAGCAGGCCTAGGGGTAATTCTCGGCCACCCTGGTGGTCCAAGGAGATTCAACAAATACGTCGAAAATGTAAAAGACTCTTCAAAACAGCAAGGAAAACAAAATCTGCTGTAGACTGGGACTCTTATAAGGAAGTCCCCAAAATTTACAAATATCAATTGAGAAGTGCCAAGAACAGCTCTTGGAGACTATACTGTGGCAAAATTCAGGAGTCTTCAGATATGTCTAGGCTACGCAAAGTACTAGCAACTGGTCCTTCCATCCCAAGTTATCTTCAACGGCCGGATGGGATATGGACCACTAATAGTGCGAAATCGCTGGAACTTCTGATGGAGACTCATTTTCCTGGTTGTTCCGAATCTGTACCTAGCACATCAGTAGGTAAAAGGGCAAGTAGCCTCATAGGCCAAATTATTAGCAGAAAGAAGATCCTGTGGGCGATAAACGGTTTTAAACCATATAATTCGCCTGGACGCGATGGTATTATCCCTGCGGATATTCAACAAACTACGGATCTAACAATTTCCTGGTTAGAGGTAATTTTTAATGGCAGCCTACAACTATGTCACATTCCTAGTAAATGGACAGAAGTGAAGGTTGTTTTCATACCTAAGGCGGGAAAATGCTCACACTACAATCCCAAAGACCTTAGACCGATTAACTTGTCTCCCTTCCTTTTTAAAACACTGGAAAGACAAATAGAAGCTCATATTAGAGGCACGATTGTGTCGGAAAAGCTGTCTAAATCTCAACATGCCTATTGCAAGGGGAGATCTGTAGAGACTGCTCTTCATTCTCTTGTATTTTTCATTGAAAAATCTTTCGAATATAGAGCCTACGCAATAGTAACCTTCTTGGATATTGAGGGGGCCTATAACAATGTGCTTCCAGGGGCTATAACTCGGGCACTTTCAGATCTGGGAGTGGATGAATCACTCAAGGACTGGATAGATCAGATGCTAAGAGGCAGGATCATAAATGCCAGTTTTGGGGAATCCTCCGTCAGAAGATTTGCAAGCAGAGGTACACCGCAGGGTGGCGTACTTTCCCCCCTACTTTGGAACTTGGTCAGAAACGACCTGTTGCTGAGACTGGAGGACGGTGGTTTCAAGGTGGTTGCCTATGCGGATCATGTTACTATTGGTGTCCGTGGTAAATATCCCGGCACCCTTAGTGAGCTTATGCAGAATGCCCTGAGCACTCTTTCATTATGGGCCAATGGCTGTGGGTTGAATGGTGAACCCACACAAAACCGAATTGGTTCTCTTCTCTAGGAAAAATAAACTTCCTCACATCGATCCTCCCACTTTAAATGGGTTCAGCTTGACTTTTACAGTTGAAGCGAAGTTTCTGGGTTTCGTTTTGGATAGCAAGTTATATTGGAAACCCAATATTCTGGAAAGGGTAAAGAAAGCTTCGGTAGCGCTATACTCTTGCAAAAATGCCATTGGGAAAGGATGGGGGCTGGATCCCCGCATCGTACATTGGCTTTATACCGCAGTAGTCAGACCCATACTCTTGTATGGGGTAATAGACTGGTGGCCTGCTCTGGACAAAACTGTCAACCAAAAGCTGTTGACAAAAGTTCAGAGAACAATCTCTCTGTGGATCAGTGGTGCACTGAGGAGCACATCCACTCAGGCACTAGAGACTCTGTTGTTTTTGACTCCTCTAGATATCTTGGGGAAACAGTTGGCAGCTTGTACTGTCATACGGTTGAAATCCATCTTAATGTGGACCTGCAACAATACAGGGCACTCATCTATTTTGTGCAACAAACAAATTCCCAAGACCACCGACTATACTGTCCCGTCTCTATCTTTTGACACAAAGTTCCGGACTAGGATCCCATTCAGGGAGTACTGGATGATGGGTGCAGTTTTGGAACCAGGAGTTATAAACTTCTTCACTGATGGTTCAAAACGGGACGGGAAAGTCGGGGCTGGAGTGTTCTGCGAGGAACTTCTGTTAAATCTCTCCTTCCGTCTCCCCGACTACTGTAGCATTTTTCAAGCTGAAGTAACTGCCATAAAGGAAGCCGTAGACTGGTTGAGGTATAATGTAATATCAGTTTGTGATATTCGCATATATACGGACAGTCAGGCTGCCATTAAAGCGCTTCAATCACACCTCCACACGTCGAAAGTAGTTCAGAACTGTCTCTCATCTCTTAACGAGATGGCAGATCAGTTCAACATCCACATTTTATGGGTGCTAGGACATTTCATAAGTACAGGGAATATAAACGCCGATGAACTGGCTCGACGTGGTACAACGGACCACTTCTTAGAAAGCAGAAAGGACATTGAAATGCCTGTTGCGGTATGCAACCTGCTACTTTAGGAAGAAGCTAGCAAGCTGACGAATGACAGATGGTCAAGTATCGGCAGGTCTGGCCAAAGTTGGACTTGGCGAGATCCAAACAGCTGATCTCACTTCAGCGAAGTCAGATCAGTGTGGTTGTTGGAGTGATTACGGGGCACTGTCTCATAGGGAGGCATGCGAGTAGACTTGGTGTCTTCTCACATGACTACTGTCGTAGTTGCGAGGACGAAGAGGAGGAAGAGACAGTATTTCATCTTCTTTGCACCTGCCCTCGTCTGGCACGAAACAGACTAAAGTTTCTAGGGGCACCCCTCTTCAAAGACCTGACGGACCTCTGTAGGATGGACGTCAGGAGTATCCAGCGCTTTGTTAACAGCTCAAAATGGTTCCAATGAGTTGGAGAAAATAATTATTCGTGGTATGGCTACGGACCATTTTTTTTTTTGTGTCTATGCCTGGTCCTAGTGGACCGCCACCCAAACCTAACCTAACCTAACCTACATAAATACACATCTATAAAATAAATTAATTAGAAAAGTGTGTGTCTGTTAAACCACTTTAAAAGTATGCTTTTCACTTAATCAAAGTGCCACAAAGTGCAAGAAAGTCTGTATCTTAAGATTTTCGTCTAATCTAAGACTACAAGCGTGTTAAACTATGTGAAAAGCTAATACCTTTCACACTGTCCAATTGTCGTATTTATAAATTTACTATTTAGGATTTTTTTAAGAAAGTCTGTATCTTAAGATTTTCCATATTTATCACCAACGCCACGATGATTTTTTGGTAGGTCTAATCTGAGACTACAAGCGTGCTAAACTATTTGAAAAGCTTAGCTTGTGAAGTTTGTGCTTATGTGCTGAATTAATCCTATTTTTTTTTTATGAGTTCCAATTTAGGTGTAACTTCACTTGCATCAAATTTAACAGTTTTTGTCAAGCTCGGATTAACGGTAGGCGAGAAACAGTACTTCGGCTACATCATTAAAAAACAATCAGTCAAGAGCATTACATCTATAGCCAGCTAATTGCCATTCAATTGGCCAGGTTGAAACATTTTGTGAAAAGTGATTGTATAATTTAATGACTTCACTTTGCTTAAATACTAAAAAGTTGTTGGGTAAAGTTTTAATACCATAAATTTCGATGATAATAAATTTGTGATTCCGGCAAATTGGTTTTCGGACGAATTGTCTACTACTGTACATTTGATTGACAAAGTATGCAGAGAGACAGTTTGTCTGCTAAAGCAACGTGTTCAACTATATGCGCCTCTTTTTAGCATTCATATTTTAAATTTCTTCTTCAAAAAAAAAAAAAAATTGGTGTTTTATTTCCAGGTACACCCTTCCAGATTGTAAATACAGAAAAAATCACGATGAAAATGGAATGAGTTCATGTAATCAGTGGATGTTTATATTCTGATTAAAACCTACCCAAAGAAAACGGTATAAAAATCAACTTCATTCATCTCAGATAAAAATCTTATAGTTATGTACCAAATTTTTGTTCGTTTTATTCCATAAATATTCTCACCTCCGTTAATATTTAGTTATTATACAAATTTATGTATCTTTCAAAAAAATTTTATATACAATTTTCTGTTAGATTAAACGATAATCGATAAAAACATCAAATCACTCAAAAGTTTAATTTAATTTCGTATACGAAAGTGAATTGAATCTTTTTACGATCGAAAAAGAAGAAAAAACCTTGTAATGTACCAAATACATAAGAACTAAGAAGATGCCGAACGAAGAAGATGCCGAAAACGGCAAAAATGTATGATTTGCATAAAAAAGGAAACTTTTCAACACAGTAATGTGTCAATCAGTTTATTATCAACAAAATTAAAACCATCAAGAAAATTAAATTTTTTTATTTTTTATTATTTGGATACATAAATCCAAACAAATGTACAGTGTGGCTTCTCAATAATCTCGATCGATTTAATATACAGGGACACTATAAAAAATGCAGAAAAAAACATTTCATTGGCCTTTGTACATTTCGAATCGACGAATAATAAAACCAACATTTTTTATGTACGCGGCGCGAGTAAATCAATAAAAATTCTTAAATTAAGAAAATGGGACCAAGCAGGTTTTCACCTTTTTCCATTTATAAAGTATAAAATAAAATTTTTGTGCCTTACCTGAATCCGATTCCTTCGAATATTCAATATGTAATTCAGAATTTTCCAACGAATAAAATATTCGATTTGTTGTTTCAATCATTTCACCATTTTTAAGCCATGTCATCTTTGGTAATGGATACCCATCAGCCTCACATTGTAGTATTATATCGTCACCAAGTTTTATGGTTTGGTTTTCAGGCGATAGGACGATGGTTGGTGCTTCTGCAAGAATAAACATAAAATATTTTTATTTATTTATTTTATTAATTTGATGGGTGTTATAAATGGGTGATCCATGTTCCGGCCCTCTGTTGCGCATTTATTATATATAGGTATATAAGCAAATTTTATAAATTTGTAACCCGCGGTGATTGTCATACGCACTTTGTCATAAAATATATTTTTCTCTGTAATTTATAAATGAAAATTGTATTTCGTGTTTTAACAATATTTAATAGGCGGGCGTTTATTTATTTGTATGGGAGAATATATAAGAATTAAGCTTGAGGTTGGCTACATATCCTTTGAACTTTTTCAAAATTACATTTTTATTGTTGATGTTTGCAAATTATGTTTTGTAATCGAACTCTTGAAGTGAAAGCATGATTTTTAACATATATATTAAACACATGAATAACGTTTCTTCACCCAGTGGGCATTCATACAATTATTTTCATAAATAATTTGAAGTTTGTTTACACGATCATTAACACTAAAGATAATTTCTTGACAATAGTTGCCTTACAAAAGCGTGAAGCCCTACAAAAAGTTTGAATTGAGGTCGAGTTAGGGTGGAATATGGTTTGAGTTGTAAAAGTAAAAAAGTAACTGTCAAAGTAAAAAAGTAAAAAATAATCGACATCTTAAATTACCTAAAAATGAGCAGTTTATGCAATGCTGTCAAAAAACGTGAGGTTACAAAATCAACCGTGAGAAACATGCAAGCTCGTAAGGCAGAATATTTATAAAGATTCGAAGAGAAAATTTGGAAGGCAACGTAAGCGACCAAAAACGACTTTGCTAATGTCCTTTGGTAATCTGTATAAACAAAGACTTAAGTTCACTCCTAATTTTAAGTATGAAAATTTTTTTGTTTAATAGCCTGAATTATTGGCAATAGCCTACTCCAACAGAAAACCGTCACTAGACCGATGGTCATTGAGGTTATCATTTGGAATGCTCACCGTTCAACAATAACTTTCTATTCTATAGACTGGAATAGGGTCGAAAGGCCGAATATCGAAAGGCCAAATGTCGTAAGGCTGAACGTCGAATGGCCGAATGGATCGAAATGGTCGAATGTTAAATGGCTGAAAGGGTCGAAAGGCTGAACAACGAAAGGGGCCGAATGTCGAAAAGCCGAATCAAAATGAAGGGAATTACGTAAATGACAATTTACCTAAGTAAACGATGATTCCATTAAGTGAAGGAGAATTTTGTTAAGTAAAAGAAAATTTGATTTAGTTAAATCAGAGAAAATTATATTAAATTCAGGAAAATTCCAAAAGGTGAAGGAAAATTTTATTAAGTGAATGAATTTCAGTACAATCAATCCGTTATGAAATAGCCAAGTTAAACCTTAATTGGCCATACTCCAGAACTTCATCAAAAAAATAACTTTAGGCAGAGTTTCAAATTTTTCGCTCTTTTAGAGCTCTATATAAAAATTTTCGCTCTTGCTCCCAATAAATTTTTTTTCAGTTTGCTTTTACGCTCTTACCCTCTAATGATAAACACAAAAAAAAATTGTTTCGCTCTTTCAAAGTAATTTAAATTTTTATTTTTAGTTTTGCGTAAAAGTTAAAAATATCGCTCCCAACCCATTCTACAGAGCGATTGAAGAAAACACATTAGGGAGCGATATTTTTTGTAACACCCGAATTGCTCTTTGAATATCATTAAACCAAGAAAGTTCGATAAACGATATTTAGATAAATTTCTAGAATATGCCCAACTAGGATGGAACTTAGCTATTTCTTAAAAAATTTAGAGAAATTTGACATGTGCGATAGAAATGGGACTCTAAAATGATTTTTAGATGAAGTTCTGGAATACGGCCAACTAGGAAGAAACTTGGCTGTTTGGCAAATTGACATGTTCATTAGAAATGGGATAAAATGATTTTCTTAATTCCGGGACCGTACACTAACATTAGCGTGCTGTCACCCATTTTTTCTTATTTTCTTTTAATTGCGATTAAATTTCTCGTCAGATGTATAGTCAAAATATCAATATGAGTGTTACGGCCACCGTAATGATCATTGGGAGAAATCCACATTTAAACTTGCGAATTAAATATTTTGGAATTATGGAACAATGCCATCTAAGTAATAATCAGTGAAATAGTTATAATGTTGTCATGGCTTAGTTGAATTAACTTCTTAAATAGCGTCTTGGCTTAATGCCATCTATTTTATAATGATTAAATTAAATTAATGTTGTCTATGTTTAGAGCCATTTTGTAAGAATAATAATATAATAATTTTGTATGAAACTCACTCATGCATTGACGGTATAGAGCGCACTTGTAGACTATATAAAGAGACGTCAAAAAAAAAATCGCGGCAGAACAGAAATAAGAGCTGAAGTTGAAAAATTGAATTATAAATAAAAATTATAAAAAGAGAAAAAAGGAGGTTTTTGACTACGGGAAAAATCAGGTTATCACAAGGCGTGATCAAGGTGCCGAAACCCGGGAATTAATCGATCGGAAAAAATTCAGTCTAATAAACGTTGTACATTGCGGCGGAAAAAAGGATTTGGTTGTGCGGAAAAACACAAAAAGGTGATATAGAAACGGTAGTTCTGTCATTAAGAGGAGGAGAGCTAACGGGTAAAGATATTTTTTATGATAATAGTTAGAAAATAGGAGTGGATTAAAAGATAAGAAGCGAATATTGTATTCTGTCATGTAAGACAAAGTACCATTTTGAGTTTTTCTTTGTATTGACAAATTGAGGTTAGGTTAAAATTAAGTAGGGCGAGATTTTTTATGACCATGCCACGTTTAAAACATGAACGTGATGGAGAGTGAAATGGCATAGCGGGATTAGTTATTATTTATGATCATGCTATAATTGATCAACATTTTAATGGATTAGTAAAAACGGTGAGAAAATTTTGTTTCCATGATCATAACATAATGGAACAAAGGAAAACGAGTAGAATAAAAATGTAAGGATGGAATGTTATATCAGAATAATGTGAAATTTGTATATTATAAGGTATATTATGGAAATCGAAATAGAATGGTATTTTGGTTCAGGATGAGATTAGTAAAAGGTAATGATCACCAGAAGAGGAAGTTTAAGTGTTGATTGGTTGTG
Organism: Tipula vernalis; assembly: GCA_958295665.1. Taxonomy (NCBI): domain Eukaryota; kingdom Metazoa; phylum Arthropoda; class Insecta; order Diptera; family Tipulidae; genus Tipula; species Tipula vernalis. Next base: position 145,992,054 of record OY282560.1, on the reverse strand, counting down.
CATTAACGTGATCAGGACATAAATTTTGGTCGTCTCATGAGTCGGTGAGGCGAGAATTACCGGATCGCAATGGTATTAGTTATTGTAATTGTGTTCGAATGCTCTTTTATTATTCATGCTCTTCATGCTCTTTTTAGTTTTTCGTATAGTTATTTTGTGTTCTTTGTTGAGATTAGGGTTTCGTATACGAATGAAATTTTTAAAGGGACGCGAAGATGACGATGTTTGAAAAAAAAAAAATCAATCGACTAAAATGCAAAATTGTGTATTAAAATTTTATTAATTTCAATTAAAATTGTGTATAACCTGCAATTCGATATATTTAATTTCAAATTATTTATATTTATAAACAAAAATTTTCTTTTAAATTGATAATAAAGACGAAGTAAAATAATGCATTTGAAAATCCAATATGATTTTGTTTACGTTTCCTTCCATATGGCATTGGGACAATGTATAAAATGCATGTAGTAGTTAGCAAGATAAACAGAAAATAAAGGAATAAGAAAATAGATTTTTAATAATAGGTACATATGTATGTATGTTCAAAATATTATATTTTGTTGGTAAACAAGAGCAATTACATTTAAAAATTCAAATGTTTTACGTTATGTACTTATAATTTTTTCTACCTTTTTTTATCTTGGATATTAGCTATATTAAAAAAAATATAACGGGCAAAAAAGATTTCGTAAAACATCATTATCAATTTCAAATACAGTTTGTAAAAAAAATTTGCGATTATTCTCGATTTGTTGAAATTTATAAAATTTTCAACAGAATTTTTTGATGGCTTAAATATTAAAATAAATTAAATCAATCAAATATTGTGAAAGTACAGTTTACATTATGTATTTTGAATGTATTTGAGTGTAAGTATTTTTAGTAACCCTTACATAATGTAAACTGTACTTACACAATATTTGATTGATTTAATTAAGTTTTTAATAAAAAATTAATCTGCTTTTGCAACACGAAACCTAAAAAATTAATAAACAAACATGTTAAAACTAAAGAAATACATTTTTTTATTATACAATAATAGAACTTTACTAAAAGTAGAATACATATTCAAAAAATATTTACAACGAACAACACAGTATGTATTGTTAATTCTCCTGCTTCATAGCAAGTGAAATATTCTCACACGTGAGCATAAGCATCATAAAATTTTCCCGATTTCAACGGATTTCAACCGATTGGCTTATTTTTGATACTTACCGTCACAAAAGATACACTAATACAAACAACGAAAATGACAGAACACAATAACCAAATGTATCTTATACTCCTTGTACGTATACAAAATTCTCATGAGGCAGTGAGGAAATTTGGGACCAAAATTTATATACAGAATTAATTTTGTGATATTCGTCCACGATATGCTTTCGTAAATCTTTAAGAGCTGTATAAATTTTACCCATGAGGTTACTTCATATGTAATAATCTGTACATAAATTTTGGTCCTCTCATGAGTCGGTGAGGCGAGAATTACCGGATCGTAATCGTATTAGTTATTGTGTGTGTGTTCAAATGCTCTTTTGTTATTCATGCTCTTCATGCTCTTTTTAGTTTTTCGTATAGTTATTTTGTGTTCTTTGTTGAGATTAGGGTTTAGTATACGAATGAAATTTTTAAAGGGACACGAAGATGACGATGTTTGAAAAAAAAAAATCAATTACTAAAATGCAAAATTGTATATTAAAATTTTATTAATTTCAATTAAAGTTGTGTACAACCTGCAATTCGATATATTTAATATCAAATTATTTACATTTATAAACAAAAATTTTCTTTTAAATTGATAATAAAGACGATGTAAAATAATGAATGTATTTGAAAATTCTATATGATTTTGTTTACGTTCCATATGGCATTGAGAAAATGTATAAAATGCATGTATGTAGTAGCTAGCAAGTTAAACAGAAAATAAAGGAATAAGAAAAAAGATTTTTAATAATAGGTGCATACATATGTAGCTATGTTCAAAATATTATATTTTGTTGGTAAACAAGAGCAATTACATTTAAAAATTCAAATGTTTTACGTTACTTATAATTTTTTCTACCTTTTTTTATCTTGGATATTATATATTAGAAAAATATAAAGGGTAAAAAAGGTTTCGTAAAACTACATTATCAATTTCAAATACAGCTTGTAAAAAAAATTTGCGATTATTCTCGATTTGTTTAAATTTATCAAATTTTCAACAGAATTTTTTGATGACTTTAATATTAAAATCAATTAAATCAATCAAATATTGTGAAAGTACAATTTTCATTATGTATTTTGAATGTATTTGAGTGTAAGTATTTTTTAGTAACCTTTCCATAATGTAAACTGTACTTACACAACATTTGATTAATTTAATTAAGTTTTTAATAAAAAATTAATCGGCTTTTGCAACACGAAACCTAAAAAATTAATAAACAAACATGTTAAGTTAAAACTAAAGAAATACAATTTTTTAATTATTCAATAATAGAACTTTACTAACAGTAGAATATTCAAAAAATACTCACAACGAACAACACAGTATTGTTAATTCTCCTGCTTCATAGCAAGTGAAATATTCTCACATGTGAGCATAAGCATCAAAAAAATTTTCCGATTTCAACCGATTGGCTTATTTTTGATACTTACCGTCACAAAACGATACACTAATACAAACAACGAAAATGACAGAACACAATAACAAAATATATCTTATACTCCTTGTACGTATACAAAATTCTCATGAGGCAGTGAGGAAATGTGGGACCAAAATTTATATACAGGGATTTAACGTGAATCCTTGATTACTTTATAGCACTGCACATGTCATTGTTTGATAAAGAATGAATCTTTTGATAACAGGACATGAAGTTGATCATTCGACTGTTTGGAATAAAATGAAATTGTATGGTTAATGGCAGTTACGGGATGGCCGTGCTGTCAAATTATGAGCAAAATGGTTTCAGTGTTGGGATAACTACACTGAGGGTGGAAGATACAGAATTAGTAGGAGGGAGGTTGCCAGTAAACGGGATGGCCGTGCTGATGAGTTGACGAGGGCCGACAGAATTAAGTTCTGTTTTAGGAACCTTAAAGGGTGCATTGTAGAAAGGATGAAGCAACGTTGTATAATAAAATTTTTTCTCGTTTTAGCAATCAGAATGGCAGGAGGTTACAATTGTGCAGAAATGGACATATTGAGAGGAATCATTCGAGACTTGGATGATAGGGAGAGAGTATTCTCTGAGCCAACTGTCAGGGAAGTAATAGACAGATTGTATGGGATTGACCGAGATATGAGGCCAAAGCTGGAAGCAATTCAAGAAGACGAGGGAGGTAAAGAAGGAGTGCGGGAATATAGGTTGCTGGCTGACCAAAAATTGGAGGAGAGATTCAGCGAGATGTTGGAGGAGGCGAGAAGTAGGTCAGAAGATGCGGGAGTGGTATCGGAGGTGGTGGTAACTAAAAGGTTTGTGCCGATTGAGTTTAAGGAAGATGCAAGAGTTGGAGGACATCGTACGTACAAAGCAGGACCGCAGGAGAGATTTAAGGAGCCGATGAGGGGAGTGACTTACCCACCAATGGCATGGACCTGTTCAGAATGGCAGGAGGTTACACTTGTGCAGAAATGAACATATTGAGAGGAATCATTCGAGACTTGGATGATAGGGAGAGAGTATTCTCTGAGCCAACTGTCAGGGAAGTAATAGACAGATTGTATGGGATTGACCGAGATATGAGGCCAAAGCTGGAAGCAATTCAAGAAGACGAGGGAGGTAAAGAAGGAGTGCGGGAATATAGGTTGCTGGCTGACCAAAAATTGGAGGAGAGATTCAGCGAGATGTTGGAGGAGGCGAGAAGTAGGTCAGAAGATGCGGGAGTGGTATCGGAGGTGGTGGTAACTAAAAGGTTTGTGCCGATTGAGTTTAAGGAAGATGCAAGAGTTGGAGGACATCGTACGTACAAAGCAGGACCGCAGGAGAGATTTAAGGAGCCGATGAGGGGAGTGACTTACCCACCAATGGCATGGACCTGTTCAGAATGGCAGGAGGTTACACTTGTGCAGAAATGAACATATTGAGAGGAATCATTCGAGACTTGGATGATAGGGAGAGAGTATTCTCTGAGCCAACTGTCAGGGAATTAATAGACAGATTGGATGGGATTGACCGAGATATGAGGCCAAAGCTGGAAGCAATTCAAGAAGACGAGGGAGGTAGAGAAGGAGTGCGGGAATATAGGTTGCTGTTAACAGAGGCTAACCAAAAATTGGAGGAGAGATTCATCGAGATGTTGGAGGAGGCGAGAAGTAGGTCAGAAGATGCGGGAGTGGTATCGGAGGTGGTGGTAACTAAAAGGTTTGTGCCGATTGAGTTTAAGGAAGGTGCAAGAGTTGGAGGACATCGTGCGTACAAAGCAGGACCGCAGGAGAGATTTAAAGAGCCGATGAGGGGAGTGACTTACCCAACAATGGCATGGACCTGCCCTGTAAAATTAAGCAAAACGGATCCGGCCCTGGAGAGATCTTGCGTGCTGGATTGAATGAAAGGTGGTACTTGGCGTTAAGGGAGGGTCTGTGCCTACATTGTTTATACCCACGGTATTCCTCCTTCACTTGTAAGGAAGTAGGAGCATGCTACCGATATGGGACGAGGCACAATAGCATTCTGTGTACCAAAAATCCGATGAACCAGAATTGAGAGCCACTTTGTATTGGGGGATAGATGGCAAGTCGGCTCGAACAAGAGGTGAAGTACAGTTGGCACCACTGTTACGATAGGTTAATTATAAGAGACAATTTTGTGGTATTATTGAACGAGTTTCCGGATCTTCCTCAAAAGTCATTTCAACCTGAGCAATTTTGTGAAATTTTGGTAAGGGTCTTAGCGGATCCCTGGTATTATAACCCGGGAGGGATAGAGGCGATAATTGGCGTCGGGGTGTTACCCAAACATATAAAGGAAGGCATAAGACGAAATGCAGTTGGCTTATTGGCCCAAAATACATCATTTGGATGGATTATCTCGGGGGAAGGATTATTACAAGACCCTGGAGAAAATTTGTGTACAATAGGAGTGGTGATCAAGGACGAAGTTAGATTCCTGATTCAAAAACTGTGGGAGATAGACGAAGTTGGGTTATTGGCCCAAAATACATCATTTGGATGGATTATCTCGGGAGTATAGACGTAAATATATCGAATTCATGACGGAATATGAGGAACTAGGCCATATGCAACGGGCGACTGCGTTAAATCTGGGAGATTTATATAATTACATACCACACCACGCTGTTTCGGTGAAACACAAGTTTAGGGTTGTCTTTGATGGTTCAGCAAGAACCACCAATGGGAAATCGTTAAACGATGTACAATATACTAGACCACACCTCCAGAGGGACTTACTGGATATAGTGATGAATTTCCGCACTGGAAAAATAACAATAACGGCGGAAATATGTAAAATGTTCCGCCAAGTGAAGATTCAGCCAATTCATTGGGACATGCAAAGAATTTTGTGGAGGGCAAACTCGTATGAGCCAATTCGAGATTATTGGTTAACGGTGGTGACTTATGGGTTTGCATCATCTCCATATCTGGCGGTGAAAACATTAAATCAATGTGCCATCGACAGTGCAGGAGAGATGCCAACGGCATCTCGAATAGTCCAAAACGACTTCTACATGGATGACATGTTAACGTCGGTTGAGTCGAAATGCCAAGCAATCGAATTGAAGGCAGAAGTTATCAAACTACTTCGACAGGGAGGATTTGAATTGGACAAATGGGGATCAAACTATTTTGATATTATACGATGTGAGTTGACAGCAAAAGTAGAGTTGCAAAACAGTACGAGTATCCTAGGCATTTTGTGGGATTTTAGGAAAGATGAATTCCAATTTAAGGTCAAGATCGTAACCAACCTGTTGTTATAAATAAACGGATCCGAAGGGATGGGTATCCCCGGTTACAGTGAGGGCAAAGTTGTTCATCCAGGGGTTGTGGCGACAGAGCAGTCATTGGGATGAGCCGTTGTTGTTATCCATACAACAAGAATGGAAGGATTTTTATCATGAATTAAGAAGAATTAATGAAGTACGAATTTCTCGATGGCTAGATACATCAAAAGATCAGAAAATTCAAATTCATGTTTTCTCTGATGCATCAAAAAAGGCGTATGGGGTAGCAGTTTATGTACGGGTGTGTATTGACAGGCAGTGGAATGCAAGATTGTTGTGTTCGAGAAGCAAAGTAGCCCCTAAAAAATTAGTAACAATACCGAGATTGGAGCTATGTGCGGTTGAGCTCAGTTTTAAATTGATTCGGAAGGTAAAAAAGATAACGATGTTAGAGGGTGCCCCAATTCACATTAAGACAGATTCTGAAATAGTGTTACATTGGTTGAGGAAGCCGATTAATGAATTAAAACCATTTGTGGGAAACCGAGTTAATAAAATACTGAAGGAATCACCATTAGAGCAATTTCGTTATATCAAATCAGAACAGAACCCTGCTGATTTAATATCTCGTGGGATAAAGGTGGAGAATCTATTGAGGAATAAATTATGGTGTAGAGGACCAGAGGTGCTGAGAGAAAGTATTGAGAAATGGCCAATATGGGCTTCTAACTTAGGCAACAAAGAAATTAAAAGCCATTTGGAATTGGTTGGGAGTTTGGACGCGGATTCATTTATTGCGGCTTTAACTAGATTCGTCAATTTAAGAGCCGGTTCAGTGCATCATATGTATAGTGATAACGGGCGTAATTTTGTTGGAGCGGACCGCTCACATCGTGAGGCGGTAGAACTATGGCGAAATTCATCAGTGATGGATTATCTTCAAGCTCATTTTATCCAATGGCATTATAATTCACCGAATGCACCACATCATGGTGGCCTCTGGGAGGCTGCTGTGAAATCGGTTAAACATCATCTAAAAAGAATCGGTGGAGCGCAGTTGTATACATTTGAAGAATTGGCTACACTGTTAGCAAAAATTGCGGTTTGTCTGAATTCGAGACCATTAACACCGATAAGAAATGATCCCACGGATTTAGCAACATTAACACCGGGTGATTTTCTTACTGGTAGGCCAATCCTTACACCATACGAGACGTTGTTAGCTGATCTACCATTAAATCGGTTATCAGCATGGCAGAAATTACAGAAGTTACAACAAAATTTTTGGGTAAGATGATCGGAGGAATACATCACGGAGCAGTAACGTTGTAATAAATGGGCTAGTGAAACTCGCTCATTAGAGGTGGGAGATTTAGTATTCGTGAGGAATGAAGTAACCCCTCCTAGTCAGTGGATGATGGCTAAAGTGATTGAGGTGCATGAGAACATGCAAGGTTAAGACCGAGAAAAATAACCTTATTCGGCCAGTCACCCAATTGTGTTTACTACCAATGGATGAGGAGAAAAATATACCTAAGTAAATATGTGAAATTAAAGAGATAAGTTGTAAACGAGGGACGATAATAAGGATAGAAGCAAATTCGGGCCAGCAGTGTTTATATCACTATTGCTTTTCGAGGCACAACGAGAGCGGCGTCGGATCTCTGAGGCGCCATGTTGTTACGGCCACCGTAATGATCATTGGGAGTAATCAACATTTAAACATGCGAATTAAATATTTTGGAATTATGGAACAATGCCATCTAAGTAATAATCAGTGAAATAGTTATAATGTTGTCATGGCTTAGTTGAATTAACTTTAATAGCGTCTTGGCTTAATGCCATCTATTTTATAATGATTAAATTAAATTAATGTTGTCTATGTTTAGAGCCATCTATTTTATAAGAATAATAATATTGTGACGGTGACACCTAGTGTGTAATAGAATAAGTTAAAATTAATAGCTCAATGTTAAACTGTTCTAAATGGAATTTTCCATGATACAATTATTATACACTATTCTAACTAGAAAAATCATGAGCTTTCTAGAAGCTTGGTTTGTGTATATAAAAAGGCGAACGAAATCGAATTGGATCAGTAATTTTTGGTAAGCGAAAGAGTAAAGATTAAAAAGGAATTAAAAAGTGAATTAAAAAGTGTTTTTGTGGAAATAAAAATTATAAGTGAACAGTAAAATTTGAGAATAATTTATATAAAGTGATTTTGTGAATTTGTATTAATAAACTGTGTTGTAATAATTCTTGTGTGAAATAAATAAATTCGGTGGTGATAAATTAAATTGAATTGGTTTTATTCACAATCCAGTGATACGAACCTTATTTGACAAGGCAAAATCTTAACAATATAATAATTTTCTATGAAACTCACTCATGCATTGACGGTATAGAGCGCACTTGTAGACTATATAAAGAGACATCAAAAGAAAAATCGCGGCAGAACAGAAATAAGAGCTGAAGTTGAAAAATTGAATTATAAATAAAAATTATAAAAAGAGAAAAAAGGATGTTTTTGACTACGGGATAACTAATCAGGTTATCACAAGGCGTGATCAATGAGTAACCTCAAAAGCTATTGTCTGTAGTAGTTTCCGTAATCCATGCAGCTGTCGAGGTTTATCTGCTGTGAGGCAGATCGAAAATCGGTAGAGAAAAAATCTGTAATTTCTATCCTATTTGGCCATATTCCAGAATCTTCAACGCACATATTGAATTGCATCACAATCGGTTAAGGAATAGCCAAGTTCCATCACCATTGCCCATATTCCAGAACTTGATCCAAAACTCATTTTAGAATCCCATTTTCAATGCACATGTCAAATTTCACTAAAATCGGCTAAGGAATAGCCAAGTTCCATCCTACTTGGCCATATTCCATAACTTTATCCAAAAGTTTATTTAGAATGCCATTTCCAACGCCCGTGCATCTGTTCGCTATCTGTAGGCTTTCTAAAGACACAATTTTAGAAGGTTTTGAATGTAACCGTTTGCCGTAATAACAAGAGCAAGGGCAATATATTAATGACGTTTTTATTCATCAGAGCAGAACGTATTTATTTTCTCAATATAGCTCAGTAACAAAGAGCGAAAATATGACAACACAAATGCAATAGTGGAAGAGCAAGAACCTTATAATAAACATAATGCTCCTGTTCTTCAGAGCGAAATTTTTTTTTTTACAATATCGCTCTTTATAAAGAGCTTTTTAATAGTTTTTATTATTGCTCTTGAAAAAAATGAAGGGCAAAGAGCGGAATGAAATCCCATTTTAAACTCTGATTTTAGGATCTCATTAACATATCCATTGTATAAATCGAATTTAATTATACTCGTTTATGAAATAGCCAAGTCTTAAAATGTACCGTTTTGTACTACATGCCTTATTGAAATATGCCATAATGAAATGCCGTATTGTACCATAGGCATATTGCAGCATAGGTCGTACTGAAATAAGCCGTAGTGTAACATCACCATAAACCGATTACCAGGTATGTTCAAGCGCATCTACGTTTTAACTTTATTCGAAAAATTACGTCATTCGGTGCAAAAATTTGTTTTTTAGTACGTCATTCGGTGCTGCGCAGAAAAAGATGATTTTGAAACAGTTGTTGATCATAAAATACCTATAGTGACAGTTTATCGTGGTGTAACATATAACACTCTGAAATATGCGGTAATAAAACATGCCGTAGTGTACCATAGGCTGTAGTATACCATATGCCTTACTGAAATATGCCATAATGAAAGGGGTTGGCTACTTTTTCTAGAGCAAAAAAAATTCAAAATTCAGAAAAGGAATCCAGAAAACTAAAATCCAGAAGCAAAATTACCAAAGTATGGCAGATGTCTATAAAATTTGAGTTTTTTCAAACGAGTTCTTGATATTTGTGATAATGGAAATTGCTGCATCAACCTTTCAGACACAGATCAAAGGAATTGTATTGCTCGTATCGCTTCTACCAAAAATATTTTTTCTGAATTTTTTTCAGGCAAATGTAGTGATCCCTACTGAAACATGCCGTACTGTCATATTCCATAATGAAATATGCCGTAACGACCGAGACGCGTTCCAAACAACGGTCTGATCATTTTGCTGCCATGTAGGACACAAAACTATTTTCTTTTATTTTTAACTAAATCATAAGAATGCTTTATAAATTGTAGTGAAATATCGGCCTTTCGACCCAATCGGCCCTTCCACACATATTCGGCCATTCGACCCATTTGGCCATTTGACATTCGGCGTTTTAACACATGCGGCGCTTCGACATTCGACCTTTCAACATCAAACGTATAGACCGATAGTCATTGAGTTTATCACCATTCAACGTTTTCAACAACGACTTTCTATTCAATCCTAATTTTAAGTACGAAAACGCCAAATTTTTTATTTGAAAATGGCCAGAATTATTAGCAATGGCATAGGCGAACAAGTTCAGCAGTCAGCTTAGGGGTTGATTCGTGGGTTGAGTAAGGCTTTGAGTTTGTGGTTAGGTTAAAGGTTGATTTTAAAGTAGATTTGGGGTTGAATTAATGATTAAGTTGAGTGCTGGGTTTGGGTGAGTTGGATGTTGAGCTGCAGATTGGGTTAAAAGGTTCTGTTAGCCTTTTATATTTGCGTTAAAACTGTGTAAACTGTTTTCTCTATAAAACGTTCTCTATTTCATGAATATAATATTTTAGCATAATTTTCCGGAAAAATTCACATTTTCAACAGGTTTCATTATTAATTGTATTGGATTATTTATTGTGCCGAGACAGGAATTTGGTTTGGTTATAATAAATACGAGTACATGTGGTCCTGCGCACTCTGTTCTTAGCTTACGGCTTACTACCAAACTATACAAAGATTTTTTTGTTTTTGTTTGCATATGATAGTGTCCTTCCCGATGGGTTTATAAGACATGCTAATAGCAGTGTTGTAAACCCTGATTCTTTGAGGGTATTGTTGTTGGGCTTTCTGTGATATAGTGAGGCGTCGTGGGCATACTATTCCTATTGCATCTGACAGAGTGGCAAGGTTGACTTTATTTTAAAAAACGCCCCTTATCTACCGTTTCCATCCTGTCTTCAGTTCCATCACAAGTTTTACTAATTTTTGGTTTCTCGTTTGTGTATCAGCAATTAAGAAAGCAAATTTTTTTTAGTACCCTTTTTTAGTAGGTTGACTGATGTGCAGATGCAATGGATGTTCAGCGAATTCAATATTTTCGCCACCTACAAACTAGTACAGCAAATTGTCTATGTTTGTTGTTCCGTTTCTTCCAGATCCTTAAGAAGTTTACATCCTAATAAAATTCAGAACTGTTTATTCACCCAACCAAATCCCATCCAGTGGGGAAAGTTCTTTGAGGAGAGTATGATTTTTCTGAATTAAAAGTCAAGAAAAATTGTTACTTATACCGATTTTCCATCGTCATAGTATAAAACTATAATAGTATTATACTATTATACTACGATTTACGATACGACGATGGAAAACCGAAGTTGATAGTATAATAGAGTATAATTAAGTTGATTTTTCGGCATTTTTTATAGACAAATATATTAATTATTCATGGCAATCCCAATATTTTCGATTTGGTAAATCAGAAAAATATAGAGGCCAATCGCTCATAATATATCTACTGAAAAAAGTAGAAATATCTTCCCCCCTCCCCGTAATTTTGGCTGAAGGCCCAGAGTTATACCAATGTACAACTCTGCAAAAATGAGAACCCTCCATGAGTTCTGTTGGTAGTTTGGTTTCGTACTGAAAAGTATGGTCTACTCATCAGGCAGCTACGACCAAACTACAAAAATTTCCACTCTAACCACATACATTAAGTATCTGGCCAGAACGTACTGACATAGCGAATTATTATTCAACTACATCAAATATAAAAACCCATGGAGAAACCTCATTTGTGTGTGTATTATGCCCACACGTTTATTTGTTAAGAATTTAATTTGTCTGTCTGTAATAAGTTGATTTTTCGGCATTTTTTATAGACAAATATATTAATTGTTCATGGCAATCCCAATATTTTCGATTTGGTAAATCAGAAAAATATAGAGTACTTGGGCCTTCAGCCAAAATTACGGGGAGGGGGGAAGATATTTCTACTTTTTTCAGTAGATATATTATGAGCGATTGGCCTCTATATTTTTCTGATTTACCAAATCGGAAATATTGGGATTGCCATGAACAATTAATATATTTGTCTATAAAAAATGCCGAAAAATCAACTTATTACAGACAGACAAATTAAATTCTTAACAATAGTATAATTATAATATTTTGTTATACTACCTATCAAAAATATAATAGGTAGCAAATTGGGTTTGTAACATATCTGACAGTGTATTATTTTGACAACTCGCAAAATTACATTCGATTTATTTTTTTTTTGTGGTATCTGCATAGTGCATACATTTTATTAATTTTTTAAAAACAACTAATGCGTACGCTTGGTTATTTTTAATCGTTTTATCCGTCGAAATTTTCAAAAGAGGAATTATACCTACGTTCACATAAAAAAACTATAATTGGTGCTAACTTCATCGCGTGCGATGGAAAACCGACAAGGAATAATAGTATAATAGTATTATACTATTATGCTATTATACTATTGACGATGGAAAATCGGTATTAGCGGGATTAAAAGCATACGTGTATTTTTACAATTGTTGATTGATTGTTGAAAGTAGGGAATCCAATCCCGGTTTTCGATTAACCGGTAAACCGGTTTTACCGTCTAATTTTTATTTATAATTTATCGGTAATTATCGAAAAATTTTACCGCAATAATTTCGGTAATTATTTTTTCAGATAAATATTTTGTAGAAATTTAGTTTTGCTAACATTGGAATATTGGATGTATCGCAAAAAAATTCAAGCTGTTTTTCTCTGTATTCAATGTATTTTAGAGTTTTCTATAAGAGTATCCAAATACAATATAATTGTGTCTCTGTCGTTCGTTTTATCCTCATAATGAGTAATAACGTTAATTTCGAAGTCTCTATAGTTTCTCTCTCTCTACTCTTCAAATTAAAACAAAGCGAATTAACGTTATATTTTTTTAGTACAGCAAAGGAAATTGCGCAGTGAACAAGTATTAAAATATAACGAAAAAGATATTCTACATTTTAATGATTAATTTTATACTTGTAAAACTAAGAAGTAGCTAGTATCTTTTTGTTGTTTTTATTTTTGATGTCAAACATTGGTAAGTTTTTCTATACTATTGATCTATTCAATTTTTGAACACTGATAGTTAAATTTTGTTTGAAAAATTATTTCATCCGTTTTAAAATATTAGCTATGGAACGGGAGAAAATTTATACAAACAAACAAAGCAATATATGGAGCTATTATATTCGACATGGAACTGGAAAAGATAGCGCTAGATTTATTGAGTGTACACACAGAGAATTTTTTTTTTCAAAATTAAGAATATATGTTCTTATTTCTCATTATTTTAAATTTTAAGTATATTTTCTTACATACAGATTGTTATACTCTCAATAATCTAATTAATACTTATATTTAGTACATTCCGTGTTCAATAAATAATATTAATTTAAGGATAAATGCTTCGTATAAGAATAACAAAATATACTCACAATAAGCATATAAATCTTATTCTTAACACAATAATACTTTATGTAACATTTGAAATCTAAATGTAAGATTATTTATTATAAGAGTAACTGTACTAACCGAAAAACGCTATTCTTAATTTTTGAATCATTTTCTGTAACCATTAAATATTTCAAGGATTGTTTTCGAAGGTTATACTCTCAATAATCTGATTATTACTTATACTTAATACATTCCGTGTATAATAAATAATATTAATTTAAGAATACATGCTTCGTATGAGAATAACAAAATATCCTTACAATAAGCATACAAATCTTATACATAACACGATATTACTTTATGCAACATTTGAAAACTAAATGTAAGATTATTTATTTTGTTTTGCGATTATTTAATTTTGCGAAAATTAAAAGAAAATTTAATCCAGTTTCGATTATGTGCGTTAGGGGTCCTCTTAAAACTGCATCGCGCGTTTTTTGATTAATTTTTTATCTCCCCCCACATCTCCGTTGGTACTTCTTTATAATTCTACGTCAGAAATTTAGTAACCCCCCCCCCCCATTATTTCAACTTAGTACAAATCTGTAATTTGTTTAAACTATTTATGTTAATTTATATGTATTCAATTTCTTTTCAGTTTTAAATACTGCTTAAATCCGTGATGTCACATTTTATAAAATCCTTTTTTCCTTCATCGTCACACATCCTCACCTTAGCCAATACCCACCCCAAATCTACTATATAAGCGAAAACAATTATAGAGGATATTCACACCAAGTGCGAATTATATGTATACAGTAACTCTACACGTTTCTGAGATAATATACGGTCACAATAATTATCTGAATTTTTCTCATTATTTCATCTGAGCATATATTTTAGAGAACAATTACGCCTTAATCGAAAGATATCAAATCACAATTTTACGTTATCCCCATCAACAAATGCTGAACAGCTCTTATATTCAAACTGAACCAGGCAAGATGCAATTGCTAATGTCTCAGAAAGCGCCGAAAAATTAAACATATTCATCGTTAAAATGCAAATTTAACACGAATAATAATGATGTAATCATGAAAGCATTTATCTTAATCCACAGAAGTTCCATAAAAAATACGTATCAGGAGTTTCAAGGAAAAGCAAGACAATATTGTGTAAAAAGCAACGTACTAATTGTAAAAAAATAGTTAAACGAATTTTATAGTTTATGATTAAGATATTATTTAAATCAACCCAAAATTCGATAGTAAGATTCGAAAAATTACAGATTTACCATAAAAACCAAATTCATTCCGATAAAATTGCATTACCAACAACTAGGTATTATTACATTTAATTATCTTCGATGGATCATATTTTGTTGTTACATTGATAAATTAAATCTTGCGCATTTGCAAAAGAAAATTGGTTCTACATATTTAATCATATACTCCTATATTATAATGTACACTTGTTGACTACATCTAAAAACTCAATTGAATGTGTATATGACCGAATTTATTAACAAGGCCAGTAATAACTCAAAAATTAACGTAACCATTAAAATAACGATTGGTACAATATGATAATGAAAGATTTACTTAACATTGCATAACAAAACGAAAAATTACATGTAATAAAATATTTTGTAGTTCAAAAATAAATCGTTCACAAATACAACTGAAACATGGAATAAGCACACCTTTCAAGAATTATTTTTCTTATATAAGGTATACGCAATACAGGCACATTGTCACTACGACTATTTATGTATAAGTACGTTTTTCGACGAAACATATATGTATTTTTCTTTGTTTCTGCTAACATGTTATTAGCTAACATGTCAATGCAATTTTAAAATAACATGCAAAATGAATAAATGCCATTCATTGGGTTAACAAACGATAAAGAAAAATATAAAATTTAAAATTTTCGGTATTCGTACAAAAATCGTAATTCTTCGCTAGTTATTATTTCTTTGTTATAGTTCTATATTAGTTTTTATTTATTCCGTTTCGTCAGTCACCGAAACAAGCCGACCATATTAATGCAACCGGGAACCGGCTTCATTGTTCATTAGTCAACCCGTCAACCGCTCGCCATTCGTTCTTCAGTTTTTCTTTGGTATTAACGTTCTCTCCTGAAAAAATAAAATAAAGTTTAGTTTGGTGAAATAGTGTTTGTGTTTTGTGTTGCTTTTTTTAATATTAAATCATTTTTTAATAAAAAATTAATTAAAAATAATTAATTAAGTGTATGTAAGTATTAAAGGTATAACGGCCTTCACGTATTATCGTTTTATGCGATTTTATGAAGCGCCAAATGATTTTCATTTTGCAAGTGTGTTTTAATGGCGGTTTTCTTATGCGCAATTTTTAAATATTTTATTTGATTTAACGAATTTAAACAATTAATGTGAAAATATTCTTATAAATATTTATATGGTTGATCGTGTTATGTGATTTTGCGAAGTGCCAAACGTTTTAATTTTGCATGTCGTGTTTTAAGTAGTTTTTGTACAAAACTCCTAATCATTCTTATGAAAGTTTAACGGCTACCATGTTTTATTGTATTGTTGTAATTTTATGAAGCGCCAAATGATTTTCATTTTGCAAGTGTGTTTTAATGGCGGTTTTCTTATGCGCAATTTTTAAATATTTTATTTGATTTAACGAATTTAAACAATTAATGTGAAAATGTTCTTATAAATATTTATATGCTTGATCGTGTTATGTGATTTTGCGAAGTGCCAAACGTTTTAATTTTGCATGTCGTGTTTTAAGTAGTTTTTGTACAAAATTCCTAATCATTCTTATGAAAGTTTAATGGCTACCATGTTTTATTGTATTGTTGTAATTTTATGAAGCGCCAAATGATTTTCATTCTGCAAGTGTGTTTTAATGGCGGTTTTCTTATGCGCAATTTTTAAATATTTTATTTGATTTAACGAATTTAAACAATTAATGTGAAAATGTTCTTATAAATATTTATATGCTTGATCGTGTTATGTGATTTTGCGAAGTGCCAAACGTTTTAATTTTGCATGTCGTGTTTTAAGTAGTTTTTGTACAAAATTCATAATCATTCTTATGAAAGTTTAATGGCTACCATGTTTTATTGTATTGTTGTAATTTTATGAAGCGCCAAATGATTTTCATTTTGCAAGTGTGTTTTAATGGCGGTTTTCTTATGCGCAATTTTTAAATATTTTATTTGATTTAACGAATTTAAACAATTAATGTGAAAATATTCTTATAAATATTTATATGCTTGATCGTGTTATGTGATTTTGCGAAGTGCCAAACGTTTTAATTTTACATGTCGTGTTTTAAGTAGTTTTTGTACAAAATTCCTAATCATTCTTATGAAAGTTTAATGGCTACCATGTTTTTTTGTATTGTTGTAATTTTATGAAGCGCCAAATGATTTTCATTTTGCAAGTGTGTTTTAATGTCGGTTTTCTTATGCGCAATTTTTAAATATTTTATTTGATTTAACGAATTTAAACAATTAATGTGAAAATGTTCATATAAATATTTTTGGTAACCATCATATTTTCTATAAAAACCGTTAGAATTTTGTACTAAAAAGACTACCTAAAACACTACTATCAAAATTAAAAACGTTTGGCACTTTGAGAAGTCGCATAACACGATAAAATACTTATACAAACATTTTCAAATTAATTGTTTGAATTCGATAAATCAAATGAAATATTTAAAAATTTAATCATATTTAATCAACTAAATATTTAAAAATTGTGCATAAAAGAACTGCCAATAAAACACTTGCAAAATGAAGATCATTTAGCGCTTCATAAAATCGCATAAAACGATATTACATAAAATCACATAAAACGATACAAGGTTACCATCCAAATTTTCATATAAACCGTTAGGAATTTGTACAAAAAAACTAATGAAACACTAATTGCAAAATCGCAAAACACGATCAAGCATATAAATACTTATACAAACATTTTCAAATTAATTGCTTGAAATTAATAAATGAAATCAAATATTTAAAAATTTAATCCTATTTAATATAAACTATTAATTTATAATATAAATCGTTATTCATATCTATCACACACTCCATACTTATAGGAAAAATTCCTAAAATTTGCAGAATTTGCTCTCATAGAACCCATTTTGTTGGAAAAAGTCATACAAAATGAGTTATGTGATTATTCTGTCTCTTCCAAAAAATTCCCTTCCTGTAGAAATGAGTTCTTAGGCCTAATTAAAATATTTCAGAATAGAATCTTCACTAAGCTAAACAGAAGGCCATTGTGCGTCGTGTTGTGAGGCGAACTCACCTTTGGAACCTAAGCAGCTGTACATTCTTATAGGAGTCCATAAATCCTTACTAAGGTAAAAGGGAGGCCACTCTGCGTCGTGTCGTCAGGTGAAGTCATTCTGGGGAATTGCATTACTGCGAAGAGTCATTACCAATTTTGAAATAAAGTAAGTCATTTTTATTAATAATTAGTAATTGATTTGCTCATACATAATAATGATTTTCAAATGCATGCATATGCATTTGTTTTAATGCTTGTTAGTTTTTCCCTTCAGCGTGTTTTTTGTTTGCTTTTAGTTTAAATTCACTCCCTACTGTTTACTTTCTTTGCTACGATGGATGATCAAAATTCATTGGAAAACTTTTATTTGAACATGGATAGTAGCTATACTCCTCAACATATTCAAATTTCAGGTATAATTATACATTCTTAATTTAAGGAGCACCTGTCCTTATACTCATTTTATTAAATAATCTAGCAAACGATTCCGAAACTATGGAAAATTCCGATATTGCAAAGTTGCTTGCTGGTTGGGGGTTGTCTTGTTTAGTTGAGAAATTTAAAAGTAAGTTAGGCAATAGAAACCTTATTCCAACCTAAATTGTTTTAACACATTTTTAATATTTATAGGCAACAACATTCAAATTGAGGACCTTCAATTTATCACCGAATTTGATTTAAATTTGTTTTTTCCTACGTTGGTGGATTTCCCTAATAAACGAAAATTTCGTACTTTTTTAACCGAATGGAAACGGGTTAACGTATGAATAATAATATATTTTTAATTGTTTTAATTACTCATGATCGTTTTTATTTAATAGAATTTTGGTGAAGCTGCTACTATTTCCACGGAACCAAATTCAGATTTATTGGCGTGGTTATCTAACGGACATAATTCTACTTTTAATTCTGCATCCCCACCTGCAACCTCTTCATCATCGACGGCCTCAGCTATTCAAATTAATAAAAGCAAAACTGCAGACTTTGTAAGAAATTTGTAAATAATTCATTATTTTCAATTATTAAGCGAAGTATAAAATAAATATTTGAATTTCCTTTAAAAGAGCATGCAACGAAAGCAGCATTTAACAAAAATCGCATGCTTCAAAAGGAAAACAGACATCAGATTTCAAGTAAATCAAAAACAATTTGGTTAAAAAATTTTTTTAATATCATAATTATAAAATATTTTTTAAGTTTTGATTTTAAAGAGTAAATCTATAAAATCCAAATTCTAAAAATACTTCCTAATTTTGATATTTATTGTTTGAAAAAAAAAAAAAATTGTCAACCACATTGTTTTTTATTTACTTATGTATATGAAATTTATCTCAATTTTTCTTTTGAAAGCAAATTAATTGTATGCTTTACATCAATAATAAGTTGATTCCTTTATTTATTATTATTCACTTTAAACAGACGTCTTAATTCTTTATTTTATATTTGATTAAAATATCTCATAATTAATTCTTTAATTTGATTTTAATAACCGCTATTATGGTTGTTACCTCAACGAGGTCTCACTATAATATTTATTGTTGTGCAAATTCAATATTCCTTTATTCGGGCTCTCGATATAATTACATGTTAAATAAAATGCAGAGAAATTTAAAAGTTACACTATTTATAAAATTTATAAATGTTGATGTAGTGTTGATTTTTTTTTTCTGGTTTTATAAATTACATTCACCGATAGACTCAAATTTGAGGATTATAATGGAGGCATTATTTTGATTTATAATATTTGAACACATTACTAATTATTTGGCCAGGTGTTTTCAACGGTTCTAACTTCAGAAAGAGGTAAAAAAATCCTTAACAACTATAAAACTATTTCAAAATCTTTAGATGAAAAATCGAGAAAGGTTTTAATTGACGCAATAATCGAAAAATACCTAGAACAAAATATTTGTATGGTAAAAGAGGATTTTATTATCATTACAAATAAAATCAAAGCAACTTTCGTAACAGAGGACATTGTAAGAATAGTTTTAAATATCACATTTTATTATTAACATTATATTTAACAACTAACAAACTAAATATTTTAATTTTGTTTATAAATAAATAAAATCAATTATTAAATACACCTAAGTTAAAAATTATACTACAATACAATGTAGAGAATTTCTATTTCTATGAAACGCCGATACGATCAACAAGATACATATGTAAAATACATGTTCGCGGGAAAATTTAAAAATTCTTATTAAATTTTCATATAGAAATAATTTAGTAAAAATATAGAACATAGGAAAATAAAATTAGAAATTTTATATTATTATATTTTGTATAATCGGTCCAATATAAATACCGCCATCTTTAAACATCTCTATTGATCTTTAAAAAAAATAGCAATATTATCACACAACGGAACCAATACAAGGTGGACGGCTTTACAATAGATACCGCAATTGTGCATCGAAATTAAGACCCGTTGGTCTATTCGGTACAACAAGAAAACGAAATTATTCAGATCTTCCAAGTTCAAGCAGTATTGAAGAACCTGAGATAAATGAGGAATTGGAGAGTGATAAAAATTGGCTTAAATTCAAATCAGAACCCTGGGATACTGTGGAGATTAAATGGAGGAACTCTTTTAAATTAAGACAAATAGAATTAAAAAAACAGGATAAAAATTTAAAGTCGTTTATGGAAGAATGGCCAATTCTTTACCACTCTCAAAATTTTCGTTTGGTAAGTGTTTGATTTAAGCATAAATTATCTCAACAAACAGTCAAATTAATTTAAGTTTATTATTTACGTTATTCCTTAGATTGACATTGATTTTATGTGTTTATACCCGGAAAAGGATTTATTATTGGTGAAAAATTGGACGCAGTTACTTAGTTACGAGAAATTACTTCGTAGCCTTTTAAATAAAAATAAAAATCTTCAATTCCTGGAGCAGAACCATTTTGAAAACTTAGGTAATTTTAACTGTTATTTTTTAGGGTTTAAACATGATCTCAAGTTATGAAAAATATATAATATCTTAAACTATCTTTTTTTTTCATTATTATAGATCACAAATCTATACGGATCATCAAAATAATTAATCACATCATAAAACCAACCGCCCGATTTACAGACAGCTCTAACAAAAAAGTATACAAAGCAACAATTGATGATGCCATCGCCTCAATATTAGTAGAGATCAAATCAACTACAAATTTTGACTATATCATAGAACAAAAAAAGACATTTTATTTAAAATATAAACAAACTTTACAGCCTTTTATGTGCTATAGAATAGATGGCGAACAGGTCAAAGATATTAAAATTTGTATAGATGAATTTCAACTACAACTTAATAATGTAGTAAGTGCAATTGACTTGCTTTTTAAATGTTTTTTTTGTTTCAATTTGAATTTTCCTAAAGAGAGTACAAAATTTTGGACATTTTTGCAAAAATATTTTTATAATATAGAAACACCTTACGATCAAATTGATGCTAGTATAATTGCCTTACTCGACAGCTTAAAAAACTAAATATTTTAATTTGTACATTATTTTGATTTGTTTATTTTTATTATTATAACTTTCAAATTGTTCCGAATTATTTGCACACAAACAAGTATTCTCATTTTTTTTAAAATATTTAAAAATGGAAATATACAATTGTAGCCTTTGTAAACAAACATTTAATACTATTGATCAACTGTTTGTTCACTTAAAACACCAACATATGATAAAACAAAATTGTATGGTTCAGTGTGTACAAGATGGGTGTTTAAGCACTTATAGCAATATTTATAGTTTTAAAAAGCACATGATTAAATGTCACAAAATTAAAATTAATGGACAAAATGAAAATACTAATGTAATTTCTAATTTAGTACAAAATACGATTGAGATTCCGTTACTTTCTAAAAATTTAAATATTAACATTGAAACTCCGTTAAAACAATTTGATATTTCAGAATCTAAAAAAAAAATAAATGAAGCAACTTTTCGTTTTGTTAGTAACCTCTACCAAAATAGTCATCTTACTTCCAAAACAATTCAAGATTTAATAGCAGACATAGAAATACACGTCACACTTGTAATAGCTAAAGAAATAGAGAAATGTGTGTTAGAGGGATGTGAAAATATAACGGAACTGGTAGCCATCTCATCAAAACCTTTCAAAAATATTCGGACTGAATTTTTATTTATAAAAGAACTGAAGCTCAGAAATTATTACGCTCCACCCACAAAGTTTACTATTAATAATACAATAGCAAGTAAATTAACTCGAGGCATCCCTAATTTAAGAACAAGTATATCTTATGGAACAGTTTTACCTATTAAATTTCAAATTAGAATGTTTTTTGAAATTCCAAATTTATTAAATGAAACTATTAAAAGTCAAGACGAGTTATTGAATTCTAAATCCGGTAAATTGTCAAGCTTTGTACAAGGAAAATTATGGAAAAGCAAATTAAATTTATATAAAAATGATATTTGTATTCCTTATTTCCTCTATTATGATGATTTTGAGACCGGTGATCCATTAGGTAGCAGGGCAGGAAAACAATCAATGGGTGCCTTTTACTATAGTTTTCCTAGCTTACCGAAAAAATATTCATCGTTAGATTATATATTTATAGCTATGTTAATTAAAACAAGAGATTTAAAAAGCTATGGTAATTCTCAATCATTGTGGAAATTAGTAGAATAATTAAAAGAATTAGAAATTGAAGGTATACTATTTGATGTTCAAGGAAAATTAACCAGGGTTCGGTTCCTCCTTTGACTAATTACAGGTGATAATTTAGGGTTAAATACAATACTTGGATTCGCAAGAAGTTTTTCACATTTGTGTTTCTGTCGGTTTTGTTTTGTAAATAGACATAATATTAACAGCTCAGAAGGCTGCCAGCAAAGAAATAAATCTAATTATAAACAATCTATTTCTGATGGGTACAAGGCAAGCGGCGTATTGGAAAACTCAATTTTCAATGAAATTCCTAGCTTTCATGTAGTTGAAAATTTCTGTGTTGACATAATGCATGATATTTTCGAAGGCGTAATTAAATTTGGTTTAATAAAATCGATAAATTATTTTATTTCTGTACAGAAAATACTCACATTAGATCAATTAAACTTACGTATTCAAAATTTTGATTATGGAGAAATAAACATTAGAAATCGGCCTTCTACTATAAAATCAGCTCATTTAAAAAATGAAAATCTTTCCGCTACGGCCCGGCAATCAGAATGTCTAATACATTTTTTTACTTGCTTAATATGGGGAATAGTACCTGTGTCTGATAAAGTTTTCAAATACATAAGAGTTTTGCAAGAGTTAGTCGAACAAATTTTAAAAGACAGTTTTTCTGATGCCGATTTGATAGTTTTAAGAAGCCAAATTTCTATTCACAACAATATGTATATTAAATTGTTTGGCCAATTAAAACCTAAACACCATTTTTTAAGTCACTATCCAGATATAATATCCCAATCGGGACCATTACGAAATTATTGGTGCATGCGCTTCGAAGCTAAACATCAACAAGTTAAAAATTACAGTAACGTTACTAAATCGCGTATTAATTTACCTTTATCGATAGGTAAAAAATTTTCATTCATATTTGCAGCAATAATACAGAAAAGTCACAACATTAATCCTGTTATCAACGAAAAACAAGATTTAACCAGTTTAAACGATAAATTTTACATAAAGCACATTTCCCTACCATCTTTTGTTTTCTCCAAGTGCAACTTGTTTATTTCTCTTGAATTTATGGGAAGACCTTTTAAGGTTAACTATTACTTGTATGAAAATTTAGATTTACTTAAAATTATTAATTTTATTAAATACGACGAAAAGGTTTTGGTCATAACACAATTTATTGAAATAAAGCAATATGATAAAAAAACTGGGGTCTTCTTTGTTGGGAAAGAGTTAAATAAATTTAAATGGTTAATACTAAACGATACTATTTCCAGACCGTTTCATTTGCATACTCTGGCTGATGCATCGATTGTATTTATACCTGGTTTTATGTAATTATGTCTACATAAAAAATGAAAATATTAATTGAATTAATCATAAATTTGCTTCGTACATAGATAAAAAAATAATATTCTAATTATGCCTGATTTGATATTATAATAACAAACGTATTAAATTGAAAACAGAAATGTAATTTTGTGAGGTTTGAATAGGTACTTACTTTATGATTTATAATATTATAATATATATAATTTAATTTATTTTTTAAATTATTTGTAACTATTTTTAGTTTATATATTATTTAGGTTTGTTTATTTTAATTATTATAACTTTCAAATTGTTCTTAATTATTTATTTTTATTTATATTATTTCTCAATTTCCTTTAAATAATTAAAATATAAAGCATAATTATAGTCTTTGTAAATAAACATTTAGTGCTATTAAACCAAAACTACTATTACTATTATTATAGTACTATTAAAACAAAATTGTATGATTAAAAAAAAAGTCTTGTTTTGAATTGGGCACAAAACTATAAATTTTGAATTATTTTAATAAGAGTTAGTATTTTATTTTTTAAAACCAAACCCTTGAATTGTTATATTATATTTTACAGCGTTTTATGCAATTAAAATCATTTTAACTATTCATAATTTTGCACCATACACAAAAAATAAGATTCTAATTTATTTCTAAATTGAAAATAATTATATTTTTATGAGTTATTATTAAGTTTTCTTATATTTTGCAATGTATATTTGTTTTAATTGATTGAAGAAATGTTTTGTATAAAAATGGACACAAAATTATAACGAACTATAACTTAAAGTATAATTTTTGTATTATTTTTTTAATGCTTAAACTTAATTTGATATTACGTAACAAATAGCTACAATAAATTCAAAAAATTAATTAATGTAATATTTAGTTTTGAAGTATGTACTTATTTTTTAATTAAATTAATGTTTAAATATACGTAAAAATTGTTTTATGTAAATATTTCATAAGCTTTTTAATGTATTTTGTTAAATTTATTTTTTAAAAGCACTAAACTTGAAATAAATGTATTTTAAATAATTTAAATCAAATTTTCTTTTATTTAATTTACTTTCATATAATATATTTTCTTTCATATATTATATTATAATATCCGTATGATTTGTAGCATAAATATATGCTTAAATACCGAATGTGAGGTTCTTTTCTACAGTAACCAAATTCTGAATATAATACTAATGCAGAGTTATTATAAGAATTTCTAGTGCTAAAATCGAGTTGATTGTATGTTAAGGTAAGAATATAACTATAATAGTAAGAATTATATATTCTTTAAATAAGAGTATCTATAGTTTAGACAAGCTTCGATTTTCTTAAATTAAACATTATTCTTAGTTTAAGAAAATCGTTTGCATTTTTATTCTTAATTTAAGATAATGTTTCTTAAAATTGTTAATTGTCTTGCTTATTGCAAGTATACTAATAGAGATTTGGAAGTATAAATATTCTTTTATAAAAATTAGATGCTCTTATGCACAGAATTTCATTCAAGATAGTTGTACTTGTTTAAAGTAATATAATTCCACAAACTAAGATTTCTTATTCTTGAAATTTTGATATTCTTGAATTAAACATAATTATTCTTATTTTAAGGAACTAATTTTCATTTTATTCTTAATTTGAGATAACGTTTCTTAAAATTATTATTTGTTGTGCTTATTGCAAGCATTCAAATGAGATTTCGAAGAATTAATATTTTATAAAAATGTATTGTTCTTATACAGAGAATAGCATTATCTATAGTTAGTTATTGAAATGCTTGGGGTATAGACAGCTGTACTTATTTAAAGAATTACAATTTCTAATGCTATGATTTCTTATTCTTTTATACAGAATTTGATTTTTATAAAAAAATGAGGGCGGAGTTATATTTTTATGCTTGACTTATACTGAAAGTAAGAATGATAAATCACGGCCCGCCCGTATGGATAACAATACTTAGAGTAAGCCTGCTATGCTACATGACAGCGAGGATTTTTCTGTGTGTAATAAGGTGTTGCAAACTAAAGGAAGATCAACCAGCGGTTTGCATTCTCATCTCAAAACTCAACATAATATTAATTTGTTGAAAAGGGAAGTGTCAGTCTTAGCAGAAGACGGACCATCTGCATCGTTGTCGGAGGTTAGTAAGGTAAACCAATCGCCTAAAGCTGGTCCAAGCGGTTTAATAACCAAATATTTCAAGACAAAAGTTGACGAATCTTTGCTTGCAGTAATATCAAGATTAGTCGCAAAAGACGGATTGCCTTTCGAAAAAATATGCACATCTTATGATTTAAGAAATCTATTATCATCAAAGGGTTACGTTGTACCAAAATCTCCTAGCACAGTTAGTGCAATCGTAATGAAATTTGGCAATAATGTCCGAAATGAAATCAAATCTGAAATTGTTAGGCGTATCCGAGAAGGTGAACGATTTAGTCTTACGTTTGACGAATGGACGTCAATAAGAAATCATAGGTTTATGAACATCAATGTACATACCGTTAACAAATTTTGGAATTTGGGTCTTGCCCGGATGGAAGGATATTTCCCTGCAGATAAATGCTTAAATTAGGTTGAAAAAAAAAACTAAACGAATTCGGCTTAAATTTTACCAATATAATTGCTATTACGACTGACGGAGCAGCTGTGATGAAAAAGCTAGGCAGATTAGTAGATGCCGAAAATCAAATTTGTTTGGCGCATGGAATACAGTTAGCCGTAGTTAAAGTTTTGTATACTTGATTATTTTCCGAACCAGAGCCTTGTGCAGAAGGGCCTCCAAATGAAGATAGCGATGAATGCGAAGATATTGTAGAAGAAGACATTCAATTTACAGATGGTCTTATCATATCAAATAATTCATCCAACGAAAACAATGAAAATATTACGCTGTGTAATCATATATGTATATGTATCCTGTCATTCAAAAAATTCGAAATATAGTAAAAATATTTAGACGATCGCCTAAAAACAATGATTGCCTTCAAAAACATATGCGAGATGAATTTAAGAACGAAATGGCACTTATTCTCGATACAAAGACTAGGTGGAATAGTCTACTGGCTATGGTAGAACGATTCTACTTATTGAAAACCTGTGTGCGGAAAAGTTTTATTGATTTAGGTGTTGATATAAGTTTCTCAGAAAATGAAGTTAAATTAACTGAGGAAATAATATCATCACTACTACCTATAAAGTTAGCTGTGGAAGCTTTGTGCTTAAGTAATAGCACTTTATTAAGTGCCGACGCCTCTATTAAGTTTAAGTTGGACGAGTTATCCAACCAAAATACACGACTAATTGAAGATCTTAAATCCGAACTATTTTTCCATCTAAAAGAGAGACGCTCGAACTATTCCGATGTCTTCCAGTTTTTACACAATCCCGACGAATGGAAAAAATCAATATCAGTACTAAATGAAAACGAGCACGATTTGTTTAATAGAACAACTAAAAACGGTATAATTAAGTTGCTTGTCTCATTAATCGAAAGGTTAGATATGATTAATAATGCAGCAGAAGTCGATTTATCAGAAAGCGATGAATCTGAGTAAGAAATAATTGTACTCAGTACTTTATCCATGAAGGAACGACTAGCATTAGCAATCAAACGAAAAACTAAAACTATGATTGTAGACAAAAAGAAAGTCCCATTAAACACAACAAACCTAACCAAACTTATAAAAAGGGAACTAATTTTATTACCTTGAGCGAGCATACCAGTATATTCTCACAATAAAACCAACATCTGTTGAATCTGATAGAGCCTTTTCAGCCGCGGGTCAGATATGCACTAAAATACGGTCCCGCCTTAATGACAATAGTATCGACAATTTGTGTTTTTCCGGGCCTATTTTATTGAACAAAGTGATATTTTTAAGCCTTAAAAATATTTTGTCAATAACTACACATGAAACATAATTTTTAGGTTGTTTTTAGTTCCTTTTATTGTATCGGTTAGTACAAAAAAGACTGATAAGTACTATACGTTACGTAATGTAATGTTAAAGTTCCTTAAATTAAATTTGTTTATTTTTATGAATTGTTTTTTAAAATAATTATGTACATAAGTACTACTGTAATATAATCTTCTGAATTTGAAAAATTATAATGGCGTTTTGTTAATATATTCCCAATAACGAAATTTACCGGGAATTATCGATAAACCGGTAGTTCCGATAAAAAATTACCGAAAACCGGTAATGTAAAACCTCGGTAATTTTGGATTCCCTAGTTGAAAGCTCTCCGATTTGGTTCTCGCAAAATATTACCACATATTTTATCACCCATAATCGATTTAAACATTTCTAATGACGTAAATTATATATAATACGCTAAAACCAGTATGTGCAGTTTCAATAAAAGAAGCTTTGTTTCAAGTTTATTGTTTCCAAACTTATTCTCAAAATAGTTGTAATAAATAAAATATTATTTAAAATACTAAGTATAACTTTAACCATAAAAGAAATAAAACTAAGTATGAAAATTAAATTTGTAACCTGTAACATGAACTTTAATCTAAAAACAATGAAAACGCCACCTTAAAAATGCCAAATTTTACCGAAAACGGCCCGCTGCGCTGTAATTTCAACATTACCCAATTGTCAGACTGTTTACAATAATCTGAATTATTGATCTTAATGTCCACATCTTTATTCAATATTCTTCAAATCTTAAAAAACAAGTTTTCGCATTTTCCCAAGTATTTTAATCAGCATTTTTTTTTTTAGATTCGTTAAAAAATTAAGCAAAATGTAATGGTAATGGTGTGAGCAAAAAGAAAATGCCAATGAACATTAAATTTAAATAGGAACTATAGCACGTGTTACACGATTCTATTTTATTGACATTGATTTAGATTGTAGATACCTGATTTCGTTTCCAGATTAATTTTCTCAAACCATTTGACCAAGAGTTACAGGCAACTTTATAATAAGAAATAGTAGCAAAATGTAAAATTGCCTTGAAATTTAAATTAACAATAAATTAAGTTAATGTTATTTCAGCTACCTGTTTGTTTATTATATTAATAGAGTACAGTTGGTTGGCAAATAAAAAATAGAATAAGAATTTACAGAAATTACTGTAATCGCCGCTTTTTATACATATTTTGCATTTTGCTTCAAAAGCACAGATGAACTAGTTTTCGCGCACGGATGCACCAAATTATAAAATAACAAAAAACATTTTTTATATTTAAATAATCAAATGAAACAACAAAAATGGTAAAAATATCCAGATGGCTTAGCTTGGAACTTATTTATGAATTATTAAGTTTTTTGCTTTATTACTAAAAAACTGCAAACTAAATTACTAAATATTTAATAACAATTTATATTCCGTTTGATGAACAACATAAATTTTTTAGACTTTTTGCGAGCTTTTTTTTTTTTTTTAAATTATTTATTATCTTTGCTAGACTTTTGGAATTTATGTTTTTAATAAATGAATTCGTTTTCTTGAATGAAAACTTAGTTTTCTTAATGTGCATTTAATAAAAATTTTAAAAGTTTCAAAAAATCTTCGTTTATATTTATGAAACACATTATGTATATTTTTTCAAATTGGTTTGCTTTTTATTAAAACATTTCCGTGACAATCTTGTCTTTTGATCGTTTATATTAAATTCTGTCAAACTTTAACAAAAAATGGTGTTTTGCCGAATGTCTGTCATCTAGCCAGTACACCTGAAAGTAATATGTTCATGTTTCTTAACAATTGCTGCGTTCCATTAGGCTGAGTAAAATACTCACAACTACTTGCAGCTACTCACAATTACTCATGCTTATACGATGGTGTATATGTTTCAAGCTGTTAAGCATAAAATTGACGGTAGATGGATTTTATTTATAAAAATTCGAAGAGATGGCTTTGTGAAGGTTAGGTCATGTTTTTTTAATTTGTATAAAAATAGTTAAAATTTAATCTGATAAACTACGTCGTTCATCCTTGTGATGACAGTGTAAGGTGCTTCTCATGCTGGTTGCAGCTTCGGTGATAATCCCTTACTTGACATCTGTATTTTTCCCTGTACAAATCGATGAATCTCATTAAGTTCCTTTTTCATCCTGTCTACGTAATCCTGTCCACATAAAGCCGATGATGGTACAGCCCCAAACTTTAGACCTCCAGGTAATCGTAGGTTATCCCCAAATAACCTTTTAGCTGGTATCATTCCGGTTGTGTCATGTATTGCTGATCGATAGGCCATCAGAAACATCGGTATATGTCGATCCCAGTTGCGTTGGTTTTTCTCAACGAGCTTTGCTAGATATTCGTCCAATGTACCATTGAATCTTCCTTGAAGAATTCATTCATACAATGAGGGCCGTTCGTTGATCAACAAAAAAAAAATGATACATAATCAATCAGAGATAAGAGCCATTCATTCGTTTGGAACGCACAATGCATAGTCGTACGTTACAGTACCTTTGCTAGAGTTTTATTAATTCCAAGGTGGCCCCCACTTGCTCCTCCATGATACTCATTCAGGATTTCTGCAATCCGGCACTTTGGTATCACCAGCAACAATTGCTTCACTTTGCCATCCGTGCTTTCCCACAATCGTTTTAAACAGCCATTCTCAAGACGGAGGCTATCCCATTGAGCCTAATAAGCCTTGACAATGGGAGTGGCCGGTGTTCCTTTTTCTTCCATTCCATTGTAACTGATAAATCCGTATCATCCAATTGATCTTTCCTTATCATTTCGTCGGTCCATTATTCATCAGGCAGCACTTGCGTAAACCGAACGTCGATGATGCCTTACTTTGCTTCAACATGGCCACAATGTTTACATTCTACTGGACACGGCCGTCTTGATAATGCGTCGACATTTCCATGTGCACTTCCCTTCCGATGTTCGATTTGGAAATCGTAGCCTTGAAGACGTTCGATCCAGCATGCTACCTGTCCCTCTGGATTCTTGAATTGCAGCAGCCATCGTAAAGCGCCGGGATCTGTCCGTAAATGGAATTTTTGGCCATAAAGATACTTATGGAAATGCTTGACACACTCTACTATAGCCAACAATTCTTTCCGTGTCACATAGTAATTACGCTCCGGTTTCGATAATGTTTTGGAGTAGTACGCAATAACTCGTTCTTGGCCATTAATTTCCTGTGATAACACACCTCCTATACCGTCATGACTTGCATCGGTGTTCAAAATAAATTTCACGTTGGGTATAGGGTACGCGAGGATTGGCGCAACACGTAACCGTCTGCTTAGTTCCACGAATGCTTCCTCCTGGTCATCGTTCCATTCGAATGGCTTGTTCTTCCTGGTCAACTTGTGTAAACTCTTGGCATTGTTGGCGAATCCTGGCACGAAGCGTCTATAGTAGGTGCACAATCCCAGAAAGCTTCGTAATTCGTGTAAGTTTTTAGGTCTTGGCCAGTTCTTCACCGCTGCGATCTTTTCTTCGTCGGTGTGAATTCCATTAGTTGTTACAAGATGACTCAAATATTTGACTTCAGTTCTTCTTTGGGCTTTACTTTAATCCGGTGGCCTGTTCAAAAGTCGCAGGGGCATTACATAATCCGAACGGCATTACCCACACTGAACGCCGTTTTCTCGCGATCTTCCTCATGGACTTCTACCTGCCAATAGCCGCTTTGTAGATCTAATGTCGAAAATATTCGAGCACCCGATAACGTGTCTAACGTGTCATCGATCCTTGGCAGTGGGTATGCTACCGTCCTTCTTCTCCGGCCAATACTACCGGTGAGCTCCATGGGCTGTTAGATGATCTGATTACTCCTGCCGTCTGCATTTCTGTTACCATCCGTTTGCCTTCTTGTTGTTTTGCCAATGTTAATCTCCTGGGTGGAATGAATGGCATCTCTGCTCCCGTATCAATTCGGTGCTTTACCATTGAAGTCCTTCCGTTATTATCCGATGTACTGCAGAATGTGGACGTGTACTGTTTGAGTAGTTGATGTGCAGAATCTTTCTGTGCCTCGGCAAGCTCTTCGTTTCATTTCTGCATAAGTTTTTCTACCATTTCTTTCTGGCCTTGCATGTCGGCTTTTTCAATCGGACTTTTCTGTTCACACTTTACTATAGTTGAAACCTCGTTACATTTGCCGATGACTGTCCCTTTCTTGATGGTTTTCGTCTTATCCGAGAGATTTAGAGTCCTAATTGGTACTCTATAGTCGTTGTCTGGTTTAACTAGGGCTTATCCGATTATAATTTCCTTGGCTCCGTTCTCCTCTTCGTTAGCTTCCACAACCCACAACTTGGGTGACCCAAAACCTCCCTCCAATTTTCCCCATACGATCGTCTCCGAGTTCAGTGGCAGCTTCTCCCGATGATCAATAACAATTCGCCTGCTAGTTGCTCCTGCACTGCTAGATTGAATTGGCCACTCGATGTTATCGTAAATTAAAACTCCTCGTCCAACATCCACCACGAAGCCATTTGCTCTCATGAAGTCCTTCTTGCCTGGCCACTGCCTGCTTCCCGCTTGGTCGTCGCTGCATTGGAGATGGTGATCTTCTCCTTTTTCTTCTTAATTCCCAGCAGTCCCGTGAGATGTGACCGATTTTATCACATGCCCAACATTTGATTCTGCCGCTTCCGTCTCGGTATCTTAGTGTTGACCGTTCTGTTTTTTGCTGGTGTCGATTTTCACTCGGCGTATTTTTATTGACAGTTTGGTGATGGCTTGTGCAGTTTCATTTGTTAACGCACAAGCGATGGTTTCCGCAAAGGTTGCTTTAGGTGACAACATCACCGCCCTGCGTGTCTCTGGATCTCGAATGCCGTCAATGAATGCGTCAATTTTTAGCCTTTCCATATAATCGGCCGATGTACTGGTATGTGCTAGATGTACTAATCGCTCGATTGCCGATGAAAATTCCTGAAGTGATTCTCCTCCCTTTTGGTAGCGGCTTTTCAATACCATTCGATAGATTTCCCACTTGTGATCGCAGCTTCACCTTTAAGGGCCACTATTAACGCTGCGACAAGATGTTCATCATTCCAACGATTTTGATTGGCTGCCGTTTCAAATTGAAATTTGAAAATGCCGAAAGATGTTGTACCGTCGAAGTTTGGTGGTTTTTACTTAACTGATTGAACGGTTCTGTACCACTTGCGTCGTTGTTCCACTTGTCTGGACATCAGTTAGATCTTTCTCGAGACGTTGAAATTTTTCCACAACTTGTTGAACCTTCATTTCTAATTTTCCTTCAACCTGTTGAATCTCCGTTTGCAATTTCTCTTCAACATGTTGAACCTTCGTTTCTAATTTTTCGTCAACCTTTTGAATCTACATTTGCAGCTTTTCCACTTCGCCGTATATGTTAGTAGATAATTCGAGAAGTTGGACGAGAGTCCATTCTCTTTTGACCATCTATAATTTGGTCTTTAATTTCCTCTCCTTGTTGTTTCATTTCTTGGTTAGACTGATTTTGTTGTTCCAACTGTCGTTTTATTTCTTCGTTTGACTGGTTTATAGTCTCCAACTGCCGCACATTTTGTTGTTCCATTTCATTTTTAATTTCTTGGTTTGACTTTACTTTGCTTGTTGCGCCATCATCTGCTTCATAGCAGCCATTAACTGCGACAAATCGAAACTTCCAGATGGTGTTTGTGTTGTTTCGGCTGACGGTTGTTTATCTCCTTCTTTCTGCTCTACGATTGCCGCATCTTTTACTTTCTCTCCAAAATCATGTTGATCCGTGTCTAACCCTTCTTTCTCCATGGCATCACGTAGTCGTGCTTGTAAAGCTGCTTTACTACCATCAGTAGTCAAACCCCGTTTCTCAAGTTCCCCCTTCAATTCTGGAACTTTAAATTCGTTGAGAATCATTTTCTTTATCTAATTATTCACAATCCCACCGCTGCCACCAATTGTTACGTTTTTGCCTTGTCAATCAAGGTTCGTATCACTGGATTGTGAATAATATAAAATCAATTTAATTTATCCCAACGAATTTATTTATTTCACAAAATTTATTACAACACAGTTTATTAATAAAAATTCACAAAATCACTTTATATAAATTATTCTTAAATTTTACTGATCATTTTTACTTTTTATTTCGCACAAAAACACTTTTTAAATCACTTTTTAACTCCTTTTTAATAATCTTCACGCTGTCGCTTTCCAAATACTACTACATAATCCAATTCGACTTCGTTCGCATTTTTATATACACAAACCAAACTTCTAGAAAGCTCATGACCAGTTAGAATAACGTAGAAACATTACGTATCAATTTTTATCATGGAAAATTCCATTTTAGTACAGTTAAACATTAAGCTAATAATTTAACTTCTTCTATAACACACTGGGTGTCACGGTCACAATATTGTGACGGTGACACCTATGTGTAATAGAAGAAGTTAAATGAATAGCTCAATGTTTAACTGTACTAAAATGGAATTTTCCACGATAAAAATTGATACGTAATGTTTCTACGTTATTCTAACTGGTCATGAGCTTTCTAGAAGTTTGGTTTGTGTATATAAAAAGGCGAACGTCTATGCACACACACTCATCAATTGCAAATATACATCCAACGGTACAAATTCAATATAATTAATAATTATTTCCACTACCACATACAAGCGCCGCATATGGCGTGGGATAACCTGGCTATAACGATTCCTGAGTGGTACAGTTATGTTAATTTTAACAAGAGAATCCTGTCTCATGTGTCAAATGTTCAAAAAACACTAAATTAACACAATTTTTTTAATTGATTGGCACAACACATAAAAAAAACACTGTAAACGAATTCATTCACTATTTTATTCTATAAATATCACTATTTTGTACACAAAAACTAGAACACTTTTTTTACAAAAAGCACAAAATATTTTAATTAAACATTTTCACCAATCCCAAAAAATAAAAAAGATAATAAAATAAAATAAAATTAAATTTTTGAAGAGGATAGAAAAAAAACGACTATCCTCTACGACGAACTCTCGCCAACCAAAATCGAATTTTCTATAATATGTTAAAAATATTCGAACAATCCCAATGCAAGTTGGCAAAATAAATACAAATCCTGAAGCTTATTGATATAGCTATTGACCAACGTAATCGGAGCATTTTAGATTTTTGCAGTCCAAAATCTGTGGGCTATAGCACTAGATTATTGCCGCCCAAAATTTGTGGACTATATTGCACAGTTGATTTTCAATAAAATCGAATTTTCTATTAAATGGTTAGAAATATTCGAGCAATCCAAATGCAAGTTGGCAAAATAAATACAGATCCTGAAGCCTATTGATAGAGCTATTGACCAACGTAATCGGAGCATTTTAGATTTTTGCCGCTCAAAATCTGTGGGCTATAGCATAGTTAATTTTCAATAAAATCGAATTTTCTATTAAATGGTTAGAAATATTCGAGCAATCCAAATGCAAGTTGGCAAAATAAATACAGATCCTGAAGCCTATTGATAGAGCTATTGACCAACGTAATCGGAGCATTTTAGATTTTTGCCGCTCAAAATCTGTGGGCTATAGCACAGTTAATTTTCAATAAAATCGAATTTTCTATTAAATGGTTAGAAATATTCGAGCAATCCAACTCCAAGTTGCCAAAATAAATACAGATCCTGAAGCCTATTGATAGAGTTATTGACCAACGTAATCGGAGCATTTTAGATCTTTGCCGTTCAAAATCTGTGGGCTATAGCACAGTTGATTTTCAATAAAATCGAATTTTCTATTAAATGGTTAGAAATATTCGAGCAATCCAACTCCAAGTTGCCAAAATAAATACAGATCCTGAAGCCTATTGATAGAGTTATTGATCAACGTAATCGGAGCATTTTAGATTTTTGCCGTTCAAAATCTGTGGGCTATAGCACAGTTGATTTTCAATAAAATCGAATTTTCTATTAAATAGTTAGAAATGTTCGAGCAATCCAAATGCAAGTTGGCAAAATAAATACAGATCCTGAAGCCTGTTGATAGAGCTATTGACCAACGTAATCGGAGCATTTTAGATTTTTGCCGCTCAAAATCTGTGGGCTATATATAGCACAGTTAATTTTCAATAAAATCGAATTTTCTATTTAATGGTTAGAAATATTCGAGCAATCCAAATGCAAGTTGGCAAAATAAATACAGATCCTGAAGCCTATTGATAGAGCTATTGACTAACGTAATCGGAGCATTTTAGATTTTTGCCGTTCAAAATCTGTGGGCTATAGCACAGTTGATTTTCAATAAAATCGAATTTTCTATTAAATGGTTAGAAATATTCGAGCAATCCAAATGCAAGTTGGCAAAATAAATACAGATCCTGAAGCCTATTGATAGAGCTATTGACTAACGTAATCGGAGCATTTTAGATTTTTGCCGTTCAAAATCTGTGGGCTATAGCACAGTTGATTTTCAATAAAATCGAATTTTCTATTAAATGGTTAGAAATATTCGAGCAATCCAAATGCAAGTTGGCAAAATAAATACAGATCCTGAAGCCTATTGATAGAGCTATTGACCAACGTAATCGGAGCATTTTAGATTTTGCCGTTCAAAATCTGTGGGCTATAGCACAGTTGATTTTCAATAAAATCGAATTTTCTATTAAATGGTTAGAAATATTCGAGCAATCCAAATGCAAGTTGGCAAAATAAATACAGATCCTGAAGCCTATTGATAGAGCTATTGACTAACGTAATCGGAGCATTTTAGATTTTTGCCGTTCAAAATCTGTGGGCTATAGCACAGTTGATTTTCAATAAAATCGAATTTTCTATTAAATGGTTAGAAATATTCGAGCAATCCAAATGCAAGTTGGCAAAATAAATACAGATCCTAACGCCTATTGATAGAGCTATTGACCAACGTAATCGGAGCATTTTATATTTTTACCGTTCAAAATCTGTGGGCTATAGCACAGTTAATTTTCAATAATTTCGAATTTTCTATTAAATGGTTAGAAATATTCGAGCAATCCAAATGCAAGTTGGCCAAATAAATACAGATCCTGAAGCCTATTGATAGAGCTATTGACCAACGTAATCGGAGCATTTTAGATTTTTGCCGTTCAAAATCTGTGGGCACAGTTGATTTTCAATAAAATCGAATTTTCTATTAAATGGTTAGAAATATTCGAGCAATCCAAATGCAAGTTGGCAAAATAAATACAGATCCTGAAGCCTATTGATAGAGCTATTGACCAACGTAATCGGAGCATTTTAGATTTTTGCCGTTCAAAATCAGTGGGCACAGTTGATTTTCAATAAAATCGAATTTTCTATTAAATGGTTAGAAATATTCGAGCAATCCAAATGCAAGTTGGCAAAATAAATACAGATCCTGAAGCCTATTGATAGAGCTATTGACCAACGTAATCGGAGCATTTTATATTTTTACCGTTCAAAATCTGTGGGCTATAGCACAGTTAATTTTCAATAATTTCGAATTTTCTATTAAATGGTTAGAAATATTCGAGCAATCCAAATGCAAGTTGGCAAAATAAATACAGATCCTGAAGCCTATTGATGGAGCTATTGACCAACGTAATCGGAGCATTTTAGATTTTTGCCGTTCAAAATCTCTGGGCACAGTTGATTTTCAATAAAATCGAATTTTCTATTAAATGGTTAGAAATATTCGAGCAATCCAAATGCAAGTTGGCAAAATAAATACAGATCCTGAAGCCTATTGATAGAGCTATTGACTAACGTAATCGGAGCATTTTAGATTTTTGCCGTTCAAAATCTGTGGGCTATAGCACAGTTGATTTTCAATAAAATCGAATTTTCTATTAAATGGTTAGAAATATTCGAGCAATCCAACTCCAAGTTGCCAAAATAAATACAGATCCTGAAGCCTATTGATAGAGTTATTGACCAACGTAATCGGAGCATTTTAGATCTTTGCCGTTCAAAATCTGTGAGCTATAGCACAGTTGATTTTCAATAAAATCGAATTTTCTATTAAATGGTTAGAAATATTCGAGCAATCCAACTCCAAGTTGCCAAAATAAATACATATCCTGAAGCCTATTGATAGAGTTATTGACCAACGTAATCGGAGCATTTTAGATCTTTGCCGTTCAAAATCTGTGGGCTATAGCACAGTTGATTTTCAATAAAATCGAATTTTCTATTAAATAGTTAGAAATGTTTGAGCAATCCAAATGCAAGTTGGCAAAATAAATACAGATCCTGAAGCCTATTGATAGAGCTATTGACCAACGTAATCGGAGCATTTTAGATTTTTGCCGTTCAAAATCTGTGGGCTATAGCACAGTTGATTTTCAATAAAATCGAATTTTCTATTAAATGGTTAGAAATATTCGAGCAA
Source organism: Tipula vernalis (assembly GCA_958295665.1). Lineage (NCBI taxonomy): Eukaryota > Metazoa > Arthropoda > Insecta > Diptera > Tipulidae > Tipula > Tipula vernalis. The sequence goes on along the minus strand of OY282560.1, from coordinate 145,954,011 downwards.
TCCAAATGCAAGTTGGCAAAATAAATACAGATCCTGAAGCCTATTGATAGAGCTATTGACCAACGTAATCGGAGCATTTTATATTTTTACCGTTCAAAATCTGTGGGCTATAGCACAGTTAATTTTCAATAATTTCGAATTTTCTATTAAATGGTTAGAAATATTCGAGCAATCCAAATGCAAGTTGGCAAAATAAATACAGATCCTGAAGCCTATTGATAGAGCTATTGACCAACGTAATCGGAGCATTTTAGATTTTTGCCGTTCAAAATCTGTGGGCTATAGCACAGTTGATTTTCAATAAAATCGAATTTTCTATTAAATGGTTAGAAATATTCGAGCAATCCAAATGCAAGTTGGCAAAATAAATACAGATCCTGAAGCCTATATAGAGCTATTGACTAACGTAATCGGAGCATTTTAGATTTTTGCCGTTCAAAATCTGTGGGCTATAGCACAGTTGATTTTCAATAAAATCGAATTTTCTATTAAATGGTTAGAAATATTCGAGCAATCCAAATGCAAGTTGGCAAAATAAATACAGATCCTGAAGCCTATTGATAGAGTTATTGACTAACGTAATCGGAGCATTTTAGATTTTTGCCGTTCAAAATCAGTGGGCACAGTTGATTTTCAATAAAATCGAATTTTCTATTAAATGGTTAGAAATATTCGAGCAATCCAACTCCAAGTTGCCAAAATAAATACAGATCCTGAAGCCTATTGATAGAGCTATTGACCAACGTAATCGGAGCATTTTAGATCTTTGCCGTTCAAAATCTGTGGGCTATAGCACAGTTGATTTTCAATAAAATCGAATTTTCTATTAAATGGTTAGAAATATTCGAGCAATCCAACTCCAAGTTGCCAAAATAAATACAGATCCTGAAGCCTATTGATAGAGTTATTGACCAACGTAATCGGAGCATTTTAGATCTTTGCCGTTCAAAATCTGTGGGCTATAGCACAGTTGATTTTCAATAAAATCGAATTTTCTATTAAATGGTTAGAAATATTCGAGCAATCCAACTCCAAGTTGCCAAAATAAATACAGATCCTGAAGCCTGTTGATAGAGCTATTGACCAACGTAATCGGAGCATTTTAGATTTTTGCCGCTCAAAATCTGTGGGCTATAGCACAGTTAATTTTCAATAAAATCGAATTTTCTATTAAATGGTTAGAAATATTCGAGCAATCCAAATCCAAGTTGCCAAAATAAATACAGATCCTGAAGCCTATTGATAGAGCTATTGACCAACGTAATCGGAGCATTTTAGATTTTTGCCGTTCAAAATCTGTGGGCTATAGCACAGTTGATTTTCAATAAAATCGAATTTTCTATTAAATGGTTAGAAATATTCGAGCAATCCAAATGCAAGTTGGCAAAATAAATACAGATCCTGAAGCCTATTGATAGAGCTATTGACTAACGTAATCGGAGCATTTTAGATTTTTGCCGTTCAAAATCTGTGGGCTATAGCACAGTTGATTTTCAATAAAATCGAATTTTCTATTAAATGGTTAGAAATATTCGAGCAATCCAAATGCAAGTTGGCAAAATAAATACAGATCCTGAAGCCTATTGATAGAGCTATTGACTAACGTAATCGGAGCATTTTAGATTTTTGCCGTTCAAAATCTGTGGGCTATAGCACAGTTGATTTTCAATAAAATCGAATTTTCTATTAAATGGTTAGAAATATTCGAGCAATCCAAATGCAAGTTGGCAAAATAAATACAGATCCTGAAGCCTATATAGAGCTATTGACTAACGTAATCGGAGCATTTTAGATTTTTGCCGTTCAAAATCTGTGGGCTATAGCACAGTTGATTTTCAATAAAATCGAATTTTCTATTAAATGGTTAGAAATATTCGAGCAATCCAAATGCAAGTTGGCAAAATAAATACAGATCCTGAAGCCTATTGATAGAGTTATTGACTAACGTAATCGGAGCATTTTAGATTTTTGCCGTTCAAAATCAGTGGGCACAGTTGATTTTCAATAAAATCGAATTTTCTATTAAATGGTTAGAAATATTCGAGCAATCCAACTCCAAGTTGCCAAAATAAATACAGATCCTGAAGCCTATTGATAGAGTTATTGACCAACGTAATCGGAGCATTTTAGATCTTTGCCGTTCAAAATCTGTGGGCTATAGCACAGTTGATTTTCAATAAAATCGAATTTTCTATTAAATGGTTAGAAATATTCGAGCAATCCAACTCCAAGTTGCCAAAATAAATACAGATCCTGAAGCCTATTGATAGAGTTATTGACCAACGTAATCGGAGCATTTTAGATCTTTGCCGTTCAAAATCTGTGGGCTATAGCACAGTTGATTTTCAATAAAATCGAATTTTCTATTAAATGGTTAGAAATATTCGAGCAATCCAACTCCAAGTTGCCAAAATAAATACAGATCCTGAAGCCTGTTGATAGAGCTATTGACCAACGTAATCGGAGCATTTTAGATTTTTGCCGCTCAAAATCTGTGGGCTATAGCACAGTTAATTTTCAATAAAATCGAATTTTCTATTAAATGGTTAGAAATATTCGAGCAATCCAAATCCAAGTTGCCAAAATAAATACAGATCCTGAAGCCTATTGATAGAGCTATTGACCAACGTAATCGGAGCATTTTAGATTTTTGCCGTTCAAAATCTGTGGGCTATAGCACAGTTGATTTTCAATAAAATCGAATTTTCTATTAAATGGTTAGAAATATTCGAGCAATCCAAATGCAAGTTGGCAAAATAAATACAGATCCTGAAGCCTATTGATAGAGCTATTGACTAACGTAATCGGAGCATTTTAGATTTTTGCCGTTCAAAATCTGTGGGCTATAGCACAGTTGATTTTCAATAAAATCGAATTTTCTATTAAATGGTTAGAAATATTCGAGCAATCCAACCAACGTAATCGGAGCATTTTAGATTTTTGCCGTTCAAAATCTGTGGGCTTATAAAGCACAGTTGATTTTCAATAAAATCGAATTTTCTATTAAATGGTTAGAAATATTCGAGCAATCCAAATGCAAGTTGGCAAAATAAATACAGATCCTGAAGCCTGTTGATAGAGCTATTGACCAACGTAATCGGAGCATTTTAGATTTTTGCCGCTCAAAATCTGTGGGCTATAGCACAGTTGATTTTCAATAAAATCGAATTTTCTATTAAATGGTTAGAAATATTCGAGCAATCCAAATGCAAGTTGGCAAAATAAATACAGATCCTGAAGTCTATTGATAGAGCTATTGACCAACGTAATCGGAGCATTTTAGATTTTTGCCGTTCAAAATCTGTGGGCTATAGCACAGTTGATTTTCAATAAAATCGAATTTTCTATTAAATGGTTAGAAATATTCGAGCAATCCAAATGCAAGTTGGCAAAATAAATACAGATCCTGAAGCCTATTGATAGAGCTATTGACCAACGTAATCGGAGCATTTTATATTTTTGCCGTTCAAAATCTGTGGGCTATAGCACAGTTAATTTTCAATAATTTCGAATTTTCTATTAAATGGTTAGAAATATTCGAGCAATCCAAATGCAAGTTGGCAAAATAAATACAGATCCTGAAGCCTATTGATAGAGTTATTGACCAACGTAATCGGAGCATTTTAGATTTTTGCCGTTCAAAATCTGTGGGCACAGTTGATTTTCAATAAAATCGAATTTTCTATTAAATGGTTAGAAATATTCGAGCAATCCAAATGCAAGTTGGCAAAATAAATACAGATCCTGAAGCCTATTGATAGAGCTATTGACCAACGTAATCGGAGCATTTTAGATTTTTGCCGTTCAAAATCTGTGGGCTATAGCACAGTTGATTTTCAATAAAATCGAATTTTCTATTAAATGGTTAGAAATATTCGAGCAATCCAAATGCAAGTTGGCAAAATAAATACAGATCCTGAAGCCTGTTGATAGAGCTATTGACCAACGTAATCGGAGCATTTTAGATTTTTGCCGCTCAAAATCTGTGGGCTATAGCACAGTTAATTTTCAATAAAATCGAATTTTCTATTAAATGGTTAGAAATATTCGAGCAATCCAAATCCAAGTTGCCAAAATAAATACAGATCCTGAAGCCTATTGATAGAGTTATTGACCAACGTAATCGGAGCATTTTAGATCTTTGCCGTTCAAAATCTGTGGGCTATAGCACAGTTGATTTTCAATAAAATCGAATTTTCTATTAAATGGTTAGAAATATTCGAGCAATCCAACTCCAAGTTGCCAAAATAAATACAGATCCTGAAGCCTATTGATAGAGTTATTGACCAACGTAATCGGAGCATTTTAGATCTTTGCCGTTCAAAATCTGTGGGCTATAGCACAGTTGATTTTCAATAAAATCGAATTTTCTATTAAATGGTTAGAAATATTCGAGCAATCCAACTCCAAGTTGCCAAAATAAATACAGATCCTGAAGCCTATTGATAGAGTTATTGACCAACGTAATCGGAGCATTTTAGATCTTTGCCGTTCAAAATCTGTGGGCTATAGCACAGTTGATTTTCAATAAAATCGAATTTTCTATTAAATGGTTAGAAATATTCGAGCAATCCAACTCCAAGTTGCCAAAATAAATACAGATCCTGAAGCCTATTGATAGAGTTATTGACCAACGTAATCGGAGCATTTTAGATCTTTGCCGTTCAAAATCTGTGGGCTATAGCACAGTTGATTTTCAATAAAATCGAATTTTCTATTAAATGGTTAGAAATATTCGAGCAATCCAACTCCAAGTTGCCAAAATAAATACAGATCCTGAAGCCTATTGATAGAGTTATTGACCAACGTAATCGGAGCATTTTAGATCTTTGCCGTTCAAAATCTGTGGGCTATAGCACAGTTGATTTTCAATAAAATCGAATTTTCTATTAAATGGTTAGAAATATTCGAGCAATCCAAACGCAAGTTGGCAAAATAAATACAGATCCTGAAGCCTATTGATAGAGCTATTGACCAACATAATCGGATCATTTTAGATTCTTGCCGTTCAAATCTGTGGGCTATAGCACAGTTGATTTTCAATAAAATCGAATTTTCTATTAAATGGTTAGAAATATTCGAGCAATCCAAATGCAAGTTGGCAAAATAAATACAGATCCTGAAGCCTATTGATAGAGCTATTGACTAACGTAATCGGAGCATTTTAGATTTTTGCCGTTCAAAATCTGTGGGCTATAGCACAGTTGATTTTCAATAAAATCGAATTTTCTATTAAATGGTTAGAAATATTCGAGCAATCCAACTCCAAGTTGCCAAAATAAATACAGATCCTGAAGCCTATTGATAGAGTTATTGACCAACGTAATCGGAGCATTTTAGATCTTTGCCGTTCAAAATCTGTGGGCTATAGCACAGTTGATTTTCAATAAAATCGAATTTTCTATTAAATGGTTAGAAATATTCGAGCAATCCAACTCCAAGTTGCCAAAATAAATACAGATCCTGAAGCCAATTGATAGAGTTATTGACCAACGTAATCGGAGCATTTTAGATTTTTGCCGTTCAAAATCTGTGGGCTATAGCACAGTTGATTTTCAATAAAATCGAATTTTCTATTAAATAGTTAGAAATGTTTGAGCAATCCAAATGCAAGTTGGCAAAATAAATACAGATCCTGAAGCCTATTGATAGAGCTATTGACCAACGTAATCGGAGCATTTTCGATTTTTGCCGTTCAAAATCTGTGGGCTATAAGCACAGTTGATTTTCAATAAAATCGAATTTTCTATTAAATGGTTAGAAATATTCGAGCAATCCAAATGCAAGTTGGCAAAATAAATACAGATCCTGAAGCCTGTTGATAGAGCTATTGACCAACGTAATCGGAGCATTTTAGATTTTTGCCGCTCAAAATCTGTGGGCACAGTTGATTTTCAATAAAATCGAATTTTCTATTAAATGGTTAGAAATATTCGAGCAATCCAACTCCAAGTTGCCAAAATAAATACAGATCCTGAAGCCTATTGATAGAGCTATTGACCAACGTAATCGGAGCATTTTAGATTTTTGCCGTTCAAAATCTGTGGGCTATAGCACAGTTGATTTTCAATAAAATCGAATTTTCTATTAAATGGTTAGAAATATTCGAGCAATCCAAATGCAAGTTGGCAAAATAAATACAGATCCTGAAGCCTATTGATAGAGCTATTCACCAACGTAATCGGAGCATTTTAGATTTTTGCCGTTCAAAATCTGTGGGCTATAGCACAGTTGATTTTCAATAAAATCGAATTTTCTATTAAATGGTTAGAAATATTCGAGCAATCCAAATGCAAGTTGGCAAAATAAATACAGATCCTGAAGCCTGTTGATAGAGCTATTGACCAACGTAATCGGAGCATTTTAGATTTTTGCCGCTCAAAATCTGTGGGCTATAGCACAGTTAATTTTCAATAAAATCGAATTTTCTATTAAATGGTTAGAAATATTCGAGCAATCCAAATCCAAGTTGCCAAAATAAATACAGATCCTGAAGCCTATTGATAGAGCTATTGACCAACGTAATCGGAGCATTTTAGATTTTTGCCGTTCAAAATCTGTGGGCTATAGCACAGTTGATTTTCAATAAAATCGAATTTTCTATTAAATGGTTAGAAATATTCGAGCAATCCAAATGCAAGTTGGCAAAATAAATACAGATCCTGAAGCCTATTGATAGAGCTACTGACTAACGTAATCGGAGCATTTTAGATTTTTGCCGTTCAAAATCTGTGGGCTATAGCACAGTTGATTTTCAATAAAATCGAATTTTCTATTAAATGGTTAGAAATATTCGAGCAATCCAAATGCAAGTTGGCAAAATAAATACAGATCCTGAAGCCTATTGATAGAGCTATTGACTAACGTAATCGGAGCATTTTAGATTTTTGCCGTTCAAAATCAGTGGGCACAGTTGATTTTCAATAAAATCGAATTTTCTATTAAATAGTTAGAAATATTCGAGCAATCCAACTCCAAGTTGCCAAAATAAATACAGATCCTGAAGCCTATTGATAGAGTTATTGACCAACGTAATCGGAGCATTTTAGATTTTTGCCGTTCAAAATCTGTGGGCTATAGCACAGTTGATTTTCAATAAAATCGAATTTTCTATTAAATAGTTAGAAATGTTTGAGCAATCCAAATGCAAGTTGGCAAAATAAATACAGATCCTGAAGCCTATTGATAGAGCTATTGACCAACGTAATCGGAGCATTTTAGATTTTTGCCGTTCAAAATCTGTGGGCTATAGCACAGTTGATTTTCAATAAAATCGAATTTTCTATTAAATGGTTAGAAATATTCGAGCAATCCAAATGCAAGTTGGCAAAATAAATACAGATCCTGAAGCCTGTTGATAGAGCTATTGACCAACGTAATCGGAGCATTTTAGATTTTTGCCGCTCAAAATCTGTGGGCTATAGCACAGTTAATTTTCAATAAAATCGAATTTTCTATTAAATGGTTAGAAATATTCGAGCAATCCAAATCCAAGTTGCCAAAATAAATACAGATCCTGAAGCCTATTGATAGAGCTATTGACCAACGTAATCGGAGCATTTTAGATTTTTGCCGTTCAAAATCTGTGGGCTATAGCACAGTTGATTTTCAATAAAATCGAATTTTCTATTAAATGGTTAGAAATATTCGAGCAATCCAAATGCAAGTTGGCAAAATAAATACAGATCCTGAAGCCTATTGATAGAGCTATTGACTAACGTAATCGGAGCATTTTAGATTTTTGCCGTTCAAAATCTGTGGGCTATAGCACAGTTGATTTTCAATAAAATCGAATTTTCTATTAAATGGTTAGAAATATTCGAGCAATCCAAATCCAAGTTGGCAAAATAAATACAGATCCAGAAGCCTATTGATAGAGCTATTGACTAACGTAATCGGAGCATTTTAGATTTTTGCCGTTCAAAATCAGTGGGCACAGTTGATTTTCAATAAAATCGAATTTTCTATTAAATGGTTAGAAATATTCGAGCAATCCAACTCCAAGTTGCCAAAATAAATACAGATCCTGAAGCCTATTGATAGAGTTATTGACCAACGTAATCGGAGCATTTTAGATCTTTGCCGTTCAAAATCTGTGGGCTATAGCACAGTTGATTTTCAATAAAATCGAATTTTCTATTAAATGGTTAGAAATATTCGAGCAATCCAACTCCAAGTTGCCAAAATAAATACAGATCCTGAAGCCTATTGATAGAGTTATTGACCAACGTAATCGGAGCATTTTAGATCTTCGCCGTTCAAAATCTGTGGGCTATAGCACAGTTGATTTTCAATAAAATCGAATTTTCTATTAAATGGTTAGAAATATTCGAGCAATCCAACTCCAAGTTGCCAAAATAAATACAGATCCTGAAGCCTATTGATAGAGTTATTGACCAACGTAATCGGAGCATTTTAGATTTTTGCCGTTCAAAATCTGTGGGCTATAGCACAGTTGATTTTCAATAAAATCGAATTTCCTATTAAATAGTTAGAAATGTTTGAGCAATCCAAATGCAAGTTGGCAAAATAAATACAGATCCTGAAGCCTATTGATAGAGCTATTGACCAACGTAATCGGAGCATTTTAGATTTTTGCCGTTCAAAATCTGTGGGCTATAGCACAGTTGATTTTCAATAAAATCGAATTTTCTATTAAATGGTTAGAAATATTCGAGCAATCCAAATGCAAGTTGGCAAAATAAATACAGATCCTGAAGCCTGTTGATAGAGCTATTGACCAACGTAATCGGAGCATTTTAGATTTTTGCCGCTCAAAATCTGTGGGCTATAGCACAGTTAATTTTCAATAAAATCGAATTTTCTATTAAATGGTTAGAAATATTCGAGCAATCCAAATCCAAGTTGCCAAAATAAATACAGATCCTGAAGCCTATTGATAGAGCTATTGACCAACGTAATCGGAGCATTTTAGATTTTTGCCGTTCAAAATCTGTGGGCTATAGCACAGTTGATTTTCAATAAAATCGAATTTTCTATTAAATGGTTAGAAATATTCGAGCAATCCAAATGCAAGTTGGCAAAATAAGTACAGATCCTGAAGTCTATTGATAGAGCTATTGACCAACGTAATCGGAGCATTTTAGATTTTTGCCGTTCAAAATCTGTGGGCTATAGCACAGTTGATTTTCAATAAAATCGAATTTTCTATTAAATGGTTAGAAATATTCGAGCAATCCAAATGCAAGTTGGCAAAATAAATACAGATCCTGAAGCCTATTGATAGAGCTATTGACCAACGTAATCGGAGCATTTTATATTTTTGCCGTTCAAAATCTGTGGGCTATAGCACAGTTAATTTTCAATAATTTCGAATTTTCTATTAAATGGTTAGAAATATTCGAGCAATCCAAATGCAAGTTGGCAAAATAAATACAGATCCTGAAGCCTATTGATAGAGCTATTGACCAACGTAATCGGAGCATTTTAGATTTTTGCCGTTCAAAATCTGTGGGCACAGTTGATTTTCAATAAAATCGAATTTTCTATTAAATGGTTAGAAATATTCGAGCAATCCAAATGCAAGTTGGCAAAATAAATACAGATCCTGAAGCCTATTGATAGAGCTATTGACCAACGTAATCGGAGCATTTTAGATTTTTGCCGTTCAAAATCAGTGGGCTATAGCACAGTTGATTTTCAATAAAATCGAATTTTCTATTAAATGGTTAGAAATATTCGAGCAATCCAAATGCAAGTTGGCAAAATAAATACAGATCCTGAAGCCTGTTGATAGAGCTATTGACCAACGTAATCGGAGCATTTTAGATTTTTGCCGCTCAAAATCTGTGGGCTATAGCACAGTTAATTTTCAATAAAATCGAATTTTCTATTAAATGGTTAGAAATATTCGAGCAATCCAAATGCAAGTTGGCAAAATAAATACAGATCCTGAAGCCTATTGATAGAGCTATTGACCAACGTAATCGGAGCATTTTATATTTTTGCCGTTCAAAATCTGTGGGCTATAGCACAGTTGATTTTCAATAATTTCGAATTTTCTATTAAATGGTTAGAAATATTCGAGCAATCCAAATGCAAGTTGGCAAAATAAATACAGATCCTGAAGCCTATTGATAGAGCTATTGACCAACGTAATCGGAGCATTTTAGATTTTTGCCGTTCAAAATCTGTGGGCTATAGCACAGTTGATTTTCAATAAAATCGAATTTTCTATTAAATGGTTAGAAATATTCGAGCAATCCAACTCCAAGTTGCCAAAATAAATACAGATCCTGAAGCCTATTGATAGAGTTATTGACCAACGTAATCGGAGCATTTTAGATCTTTGCCGTTCAAAATCTGTGGGCTATAGCACAGTTGATTTTCAATAAAATCGAATTTTCTATTAAATGGTTAGAAATATTCGAGCAATCCAAATGCAAGTTGCCAAAATAAATACAGATCCTGAAGCCTATTGATAGAGTTATTGACCAACGTAATCGGAGCATTTTAGATTTTTGCCGTTCAAAATCTGTGGGCTATAGCACAGTTGATTTTCAATAAAATCGAATTTTCTATTAAATAGTTAGAAATGTTCGAGCAATCCAAATGCAAGTTGGCAAAATAAATACAGATCCTGAAGCCTATTGATAGAGCTATTGACCAACGTAATCGGATCATTTTAGATTTTTGCCGTTCAAAATCTGTGGGCTATAGCACAGTTGATTTTCAATAAAATCGAATTTTCTATTAAATGGTTAGAAATATTCGAGCAATCCAAATGCAAGTTGGCAAAATAAATACAGATCCTGAAGCCTATTGATAGAGCTATTGACTAACGTAATCGGAGCATTTTAGATTTTTGCCGTTCAAAATCTGTGGGCTATAGCACAGTTGATTTTCAATAAAATCGAATTTTCTATTAAATGGTTAGAAATATTCGAGCAATCCAAATGCAAGTTGGCAAAATAAATACAGATCCTGAAGCCTATTGATAGAGCTATTGACCAACGTAATCGGAGCATTTTAGATTTTTGCCGTTCAAAATCTGTGGGCACAGTTGATTTTCAATAAAATCGAATTTTCTATTAAATGGTTAGAAATATTCGAGCAATCCAACTCCAAGTTGCCAAAATAAATACAGATCCTGAAGCCTATTGATAGAGTTATTGACCAACGTAATCGGAGCATTTTAGATCTTTGCCGTTCAAAATCTGTGGGCTATAGCACAGTTGATTTTCAATAAAATCGAATTTTCTATTAAATGGTTAGAAATATTCGAGCAATCCAAATGCAAGTTGCCAAAATAAATACAGATCCTGAAGCCTATTGATAGAGTTATTGACCAACGTAATCGGAGCATTTTAGATTTTTGCCGTTCAAAATCTGTGGGCTATAGCACAGTTGATTTTCAATAAAATCGAATTTTCTATTAAATAGTTAGAAATGTTCGAGCAATCCAAATGCAAGTTGGCAAAATAAATACAGATCCTGAAGCCTATTGATAGAGCTATTGACCAACGTAATCGGATCATTTTAGATTTTTGCCGTTCAAAATCTGTGGGCTATAGCACAGTTGATTTTCAATAAAATCGAATTTTCTATTAAATGGTTAGAAATATTCGAGCAATCCAAATGCAAGTTGCCAAAATAAATACAGATCCTGAAGCCTATTGATAGAGTTATTGACCAACGTAATCGGAGCATTTTAGATTTTTGCCGTTCAAAATCTGTGGGCTATAGCACAGTTGATTTTCAATAAAATCGAATTTTCTATTAAATGGTTAGAAATATTCGAGCAATCCAAATGCAAGTTGCCAAAATAAATACAGATCCTGAAGCCTATTGATAGAGTTATTGACCAACGTAATCGGAGCATTTTAGATTTTTGCCGTTCAAAATCTGTGGGCTATAGCACAGTTGATTTTCAATAAAATCGAATTTTCTATTAAATAGTTAGAAATGTTCGAGCAATCCAAATGCAAGTTGGCAAAATAAATACAGATCCTGAAGCCTATTGATAGAGCTATTGACCAACGTAATCGGATCATTTTAGATTTTTGCCGTTCAAAATCTGTGGGCTATAGCACAGTTGATTTTCAATAAAATCGAATTTTCTATTAAATGGTTAGAAATATTCGAGCAATCCAAATGCAAGTTGGCAAAATAAATACAGATCCTGAAGCCTGTTGATAGAGCTATTGACCAACGTAATCGGAGCATTTTAGATTTTTGCCGCTCAAAATCTGTGGGCTATAGCACAGTTGATTTTCAATAAAATCGAATTTTCTATTAAATGGTTAGAAATATTCGAGCAATCCAAATGCAAGTTGGCAAAATAAATACAGATCCTGAAGCCTATTGATAGAGCTATTGACTAACGTAATCGGAGCATTTTAGATTTTTGCCGTTCAAAATCTGTGGGCACAGTTGATTTTCAATAAAATCGAATTTTCTATTAAATGGTTAGAAATATTCGAGCAATCCAAATGCAAGTTGGCAAAATAAATACAGATCCTGAAGCCTATTGATAGAGCTATTGACCAACGTAATCGGAGCATTTTATATTTTTGCCGTTCAAAATCTGTGGGCTATAGCACAGTTAATTTTCAATAATTTCGAATTTTCTATTAAATGGATAGAAATATTCGAGCAATCCAACTCCAAGTTGCCAAAATAAATACAGATCCTGAAGCCTATTGATAGAGTTATTGACCAACGTAATCGGAGCATTTTAGATCTTTGCCGTTCAAAATCTGTGGGCTATAGCACAGTTGATTTTCAATAAAATCGAATTTTCTATTAAATGGTTAGAAATATTCGAGCAATCCAAATGCAAGTTGCCAAAATAAATACAGATCCTGAAGCCTATTGATAGAGTTATTGACCAACGTAATCGGAGCATTTTAGATTTTTGCCGCTCAAAATCTGTGGGCTATAGCACAGTTGATTTTCAATAAAATCGAATTTTCTATTAAATGGTTAGAAATATTCGAGCAATCCAAATGCAAGTTGCCAAAATAAATACAGATCCTGAAGCCTATTGATAGAGTTATTGACCAACGTAATCGGAGCATTTTAGATTTTTGCCGTTCAAAATCTGTGGGCTATAGCACAGTTGATTTTCAATAAAATCGAATTTTCTATTAAATGGTTAGAAATATTCGAGCAATCCAAATGCAAGTTGCCAAAATAAATACAGATCCTGAAGCCTATTGATAGAGTTATTGACCAACGTAATCGGAGCATTTTAGATTTTTGCCGTTCAAAATCTGTGGGCTATAGCACAGTTGATTTTCAATAAAATCGAATTTTCTATTAAATGGTTAGAAATATTCGAGCAATCCAAATGCAAGTTGCCAAAATAAATACAGATCCTGAAGCCTATTGATAGAGTTATTGACCAACGTAATCGGAGCATTTTAGATCTTTGCCGTTCAAAATCTGTGGGCTATAGCACAGTTGATTTTCAATAAAATCGAATTTTATATTAAATGGTTAGAAATATTCGAGCAATCCAAATGCAAGTTGCCAAAATAAATACAGATCCTGAAGCCTATTGATAGAGCTATTGACCAACGTAATCGGAGCATTTTATATTTTTGCCGTTCAAAATCTGTGGGCTATAGCACAGTTAATTTTCAATAATTTCGAATTTTCTATTAAATGGTTAGAAATATTCGAGCAATCCAAATGCAAGTTGGCCAAATAAATACAGATCCTGAAGCCTATTGATAGAGCTATTGACCAACGTAATCGGAGCATTTTAGATTTTTGCCGTTCAAAATCTGTGGGCACAGTTGATTTTCAATAAAATCGAATTTTCTATTAAATGGTTAGAAATATTCGAGCAATCCAACTCCAAGTTGCCAAAATAAATACAGATCCTGAAGCCTATTGATAGAGTTATTGACCAACGTAATCGGAGCATTTTAGATCTTTGCCGTTCAAAATCTGTGGGCTATAGCACAGTTGATTTTCAATAAAATCGAATTTTCTATTAAATGGTTAGAAATATTCGAGCAATCCAAATGCAAGTTGCCAAAATAAATACAGATCCTGAAGCCTATTGATAGAGTTATTGACCAACGTAATCGGAGCATTTTAGATTTTTGCCGTTCAAAATCTGTGGGCTATAGCACAGTTGATTTTCAATAAAATCGAATTTTCTATTAAATAGTTAGAAATGTTCGAGCAATCCAAATGCAAGTTGGCAAAATAAATACAGATCCTGAAGCCTATTGATAGAGCTATTGACCAACGTAATCGGATCATTTTAGATTTTTGCCGTTCAAAATCTGTGGGCTATAGCACAGTTGATTTTCAATAAAATCGAATTTTCTATTAAATGGTTAGAAATATTCGAGCAATCCAAATGCAAGTTGGCAAAATAAATACAGATCCTGAAGCCTGTTGATAGAGCTATTGACCAACGTAATCGGAGCATTTTAGATTTTTGCCGCTCAAAATCTGTGGGCTATAGCACAGTTGATTTTCAATAAAATCGAATTTTCTATTAAATGGTTAGAAATATTCGAGCAATCCAAATGCAAGTTGGCAAAATAAATACAGATCCTGAAGCCTATTGATAGAGCTATTGACTAACGTAATCGGAGCATTTTAGATTTTTGCCGTTCAAAATCTGTGGGCACAGTTGATTTTCAATAAAATCGAATTTTCTATTAAATGGTTAGAAATATTCGAGCAATCCAAATGCAAGTTGGCAAAATAAATACAGATCCTGAAGCCTATTGATAGAGCTATTGACCAACGTAATCGGAGCATTTTATATTTTTGCCGTTCAAAATCTGTGGGCTATAGCACAGTTAATTTTCAATAATTTCGAATTTTCTATTAAATGGATAGAAATATTCGAGCAATCCAACTCCAAGTTGCCAAAATAAATACAGATCCTGAAGCCTATTGATAGAGTTATTGACCAACGTAATCGGAGCATTTTAGATCTTTGCCGTTCAAAATCTGTGGGCTATAGCACAGTTGATTTTCAATAAAATCGAATTTTCTATTAAATGGTTAGAAATATTCGAGCAATCCAAATGCAAGTTGCCAAAATAAATACAGATCCTGAAGCCTATTGATAGAGTTATTGACCAACGTAATCGGAGCATTTTAGATTTTTGCCGCTCAAAATCTGTGGGCTATAGCACAGTTGATTTTCAATAAAATCGAATTTTCTATTAAATGGTTAGAAATATTCGAGCAATCCAAATGCAAGTTGCCAAAATAAATACAGATCCTGAAGCCTATTGATAGAGTTATTGACCAACGTAATCGGAGCATTTTAGATTTTTGCCGTTCAAAATCTGTGGGCTATAGCACAGTTGATTTTCAATAAAATCGAATTTTCTATTAAATGGTTAGAAATATTCGAGCAATCCAAATGCAAGTTGCCAAAATAAATACAGATCCTGAAGCCTATTGATAGAGTTATTGACCAACGTAATCGGAGCATTTTAGATTTTTGCCGTTCAAAATCTGTGGGCTATAGCACAGTTGATTTTCAATAAAATCGAATTTTCTATTAAATGGTTAGAAATATTCGAGCAATCCAAATGCAAGTTGCCAAAATAAATACAGATCCTGAAGCCTATTGATAGAGTTATTGACCAACGTAATCGGAGCATTTTAGATCTTTGCCGTTCAAAATCTGTGGGCTATAGCACAGTTGATTTTCAATAAAATCGAATTTTATATTAAATGGTTAGAAATATTCGAGCAATCCAAATGCAAGTTGCCAAAATAAATACAGATCCTGAAGCCTATTGATAGAGCTATTGACCAACGTAATCGGAGCATTTTATATTTTTGCCGTTCAAAATCTGTGGGCTATAGCACAGTTAATTTTCAATAATTTCGAATTTTCTATTAAATGGTTAGAAATATTCGAGCAATCCAAATGCAAGTTGGCAAAATAAATACAGATCCTGAAGCCTATTGATAGAGCTATTGACCAACGTAATCGGAGCATTTTAGATTTTTGCCGTTCAAAATCTGTGGGCTATAGCACAGTTGATTTTCAATAAAATCGAATTTTCTATTAAATGGTTTGAAATATTCGAGCAATCCAACTCCAAGTTGCCAAAATAAATACAGATCCTGAAGCCTATTGATAGAGTTATTGACCAACGTAATCGGAGCATTTTAGATCTTTGCCGTTCAAAATCTGTGGGCTATAGCACAGTTGATTTTCAATAAAATCGAATTTTCTATTAAATGGTTAGAAATATTCGAGCAATCCAAATGCAAGTTGGCCAAATAAATACAGATCCTGAAGCCTATTGATAGAGTTATTGACCAACGTAATCGGAGCATTTTAGATTTTTTCCGTTCAAAATCTGTGGGCTATAGCACAGTTGATTTTCAATAAAATCGAATTTTCTATTAAATGGTTAGAAATATTCGAGCAATCCAAATGCAAGTTGCCAAAATAAATACAGATCCTGAAGCCTATTGATAGAGTTATTGACCAACGTAATCGGAGCATTTTAGATCTTTGCCGTTCAAAATCTGTGGGCTATAGCACAGTTGATTTTCAATAAAATCGAATTTTCTATTAAATGGTTAGAAATATTCGAGCAATCCAAATGCAAGTTGCCAAAATAAATACAGATCCTGAAGCCTATTGATAGAGTTATTGACCAACGTAATCGGAGCATTTTAGATTTTTGCCGTTCAAAATCTGTGGGCTATAGCACAGTTGATTTTCAATAAAATCGAATTTTCTATTAAATAGTTAGAAATGTTCGAGCAATCCAAATGCAAGTTGGCAAAATAAATATAGATCCTGAAGCCTATTGATAGAGCTATTGACCAACGTAATCGGATCATTTTAGATTTTTGCCGTTCAAAATCTGTGGGCTATAGCACAGTTGATTTTCAATAAAATCGAATTTTCTATTAAATGGTTAGAAATATTCGAGCAATCCAAATGCAAGTTGGCAAAATAAATACAGATCCTGAAGCCTATTGATAGAGCTATTGACTAACGTAATCGGAGCATTTTAGATTTTTGCCGTTCAAAATCTGTGGGCTATAGCACAGTTGATTTTCAATAAAATCGAATTTTCTATTAAATGGTTAGAAATATTCGAGCAATCCAAATGCAAGTTGGCCAAATAAATACAGATCCTGAAGCCTATTGATAGAGCTATTGACCAACGTAATCGGAGCATTTTATATTTTTGCCGTTCAAAATCTGTGGGCTATAGCACAGTTAATTTTCAATAATTTCGAATTTTCTATTAAATGGTTAGAAATATTCGAGCAATCCAAATGCAAGTTGGGAAAATAAATACAGATCCTGAAGCCTATTGATAGAGTTATTGACCAACGTAATCGGAGCATTTTAGATTTTTGCCGTTCAAAATCTGTGGGCTATAGCACAGTTGATTTTCAATAAAATCGAATTTTCTATTAAATGGTTAGAAATATTCGAGCAATCCAAATGCAAGTTGGCCAAATAAATACAGATCCTGAAGCCTATTGATAGAGCTATTGACCAACGTAATCGGAGCATTTTATATTTTTGCCGTTCAAAATCTGTGGGCTATAGCACAGTTAATTTTCAATAAAATCGAATTTTCTATTAAATAGTTAGAAATGTTTGAGCAATCCAAATGCAAGTTGGCAAAATAAATACAGATCCTGAAGCCTATTGATAGAGCTATTGACCAACGTAATCGGATCATTTTAGATTTTTGCCGTTCAAAATCTGTGGGCTATAGCACAGTTGATTTTCAATAAAATCGAATTTTCTATTAAATGGTTAGAAATATTCGAGCAATCCAAATGCAAGTTGGGAAAATAAATACAGATCCTGAAGCCTATTGATAGAGCTATTGACCAACGTAATCGGAGCATTTTAGATTTTTGCCGTTCAAAATCTGTGGGCTATAGCACAGTTGATTTTCAATAAAATCGAATTTTCTATTAAATGGTTAGAAATATTCGAGCAATCCAACTCCAAGTTGCCAAAATAAATACAGATCCTGAAGCCTATTGATAGAGTTATTGACCAACGTAATCGGAGCATTTTAGATTTTTGCCGTTCAAAATCAGTGGGCACAGTTGATTTTCAATAAAATCGAATTTTCTATTAAATAGTTAGAAATATTCGAGCAATCCAACTCCAAGTTGCCAAAATAAATACAGATCCTGAAGCCTATTGATAGAGTTATTGACCAACGTAATCGGAGCATTTTAGATTTTTGCCGTTCAAAATCTGTGGGCTATAGCACAGTTGATTTTCAATAAAATCGAATTTTCTATTAAATGGTTAGAAATATTCGAGCAATCCAAATGCAAGTTGGCAAAATAAATACAGATCCTGAAGCCTATTGATAGAGCTATTGACTAACGTAATCGGAGCATTTTAGATTTTTGCCGTTCAAAATCTGTGGGCTATAGCACAGTTGATTTTCAATAAAATCGAATTTTCTATTAAATGGTTAGAAATATTCGAGCAATCCAAATGCAAGTTGGCAAAATAAATACAGATCCTGAAGCCTATTGATAGAGCTATTGACCAACGTAATCGGAGCATTTTAGATTTTTGCCGTTCAAAATCTGTGGGCTATAGCACAGTTAATTTTCAATAATTTCGAATTTTCTATTAAATGGTTAGAAATATTCGAGCAATCCAAATGCAAGTTGGGAAAATAAATACAGATCCTGAAGCCTATTGATAGAGCTATTGACCAACGTAATCGGAGCATTTTAGATTTTTGCCGTTCAAAATCTGTGGGCTATAGCACAGTTGATTTTCAATAAAATCGAATTTTCTATTAAATGGTTAGAAATATTCGAGCAATCCAACTCCAAGTTGCCAAAATAAATACAGATCCTGAAGCTTATTGATAGAGTTATTGACCAACGTAATCGGAGCATTTTAGATCTTTGCCGTTCAAAATCTGTGGGCTATAGCACAGTTGATTTTCAATAAAATCGAATTTTCTATTAAATGGTTAGAAATATTCGAGCAATCCAAATGCAAGTTGCCAAAATAAATACAGATCCTGAAGCCTATTGATAGAGTTATTGACCAACGTAATCGGAGCATTTTAGATTTTTGCCGTTCAAAATCTGTGGGCTATAGCACAGTTGATTTTCAATAAAATCGAATTTTCTATTAAATGGTTAGAAATATTCGAGCAATCCAAATGCAAGTTGGCAAAATAAATACAGATCCTGAAGCCTATTGATAGAGCTATTGACTAACGTAATCGGAGCATTTTAGATTTTTGCCGTTCAAAATCTGTGGGCTATAGCACAGTTGATTTTCAATAAAATCGAATTTTCTATTAAATGGTTAGAAATATTCGAGCAATCCAAATGCAAGTTGGCAAAATAAATACAGATCCTGAAGCCTATTGATAGAGCTATTGACCAACGTAATCGGAGCATTTTATATTTTTGCCGTTCAAAATCTGTGGGCTATAGCACAGTTAATTTTCAATAATTTCGAATTTTCTATTAAATGGTTAGAAATATTCGAGCAATCCAAATGCAAGTTGGCAAAATAAATACAGATCCTGAAGCCTATTGATAGAGCTATTGACCAACGTAATCGGAGCATTTTAGATTTTTGCCGTTCAAAATCTGTGGGCACAGTTGATTTTCAATAAAATCGAATTTTCTATTAAATGGTTAGAAATATTCGAGCAATCCAACTCCAAGTTGCCAAAATAAATACAGATCCTGAAGCCTATTGATAGCGTTATTGACCAACGTAATCGGAGCATTTTAGATCTTTGCCGTTCAAAATCTGTGGGCTATAGCACAGTTGATTTTCAATAAAATCGAATTTTCTATTAAATGGTTAGAAATATTCGAGCAATCCAAATGCAAGTTGCCAAAATAAATACAGATCCTGAAGCCTATTGATAGAGTTATTGACCAACATAATCGGAGCATTTTAGATTTTTGCCGTTCAAAATCTGTGGGCTATAGCACAGTTGATTTTCAATAAAATCGAATTTTCTATTAAATAGTTAGAAATGTTCGAGCAATCCAAATGCAAGTTGGCAAAATAAATACAGATCCTGAAGCCTATTGATAGAGCTATTGACCAACGTAATCGGATCATTTTAGATTTTTGCCGTTCAAAATCTGTGGGCTATAGCACAGTTGATTTTCAATAAAATCGAATTTTCTATTAAATGGTTAGAAATATTCGAGCAATCCAAATGCAAGTTGGCAAAATAAATACAGATCCTGAAGCCTATTGATAGAGCTATTGACCAACGTAATCGGAGCATTTTATATTTTTGCCGTTCAAAATCTGTGGGCTATAGCACAGTTAATTTTCAATAAAATCGAATTTTCTATTAAATGGTTAGAAATATTCGAGCAATCCAAATGCAAGTTGGCAAAATAAATACAGATCCTGAAGCCTGTTGATAGAGCTATTGACCAACGTAATCGGAGCATTTTAGATTTTTGCCGTTCAAAATCTGTGGGCTTATAAAGCACAGTTGATTTTCAATAAAATCGAATTTTCTATTAAATGGTTAGAAATATTCGAGCAATCCAAATGCAAGTTGGCAAAATAAATACAGATCCTGAAGCCTATTGATAGAGCTATTGACCAACGTAATCGGAGCATTTTATATTTTTGCCGTTCAAAATCTGTGGGCTATAGCACAGTTAATTTTCAATAAAATCGAATTTTCTATTAAATGGTTAGAAATATTCGAGCAATCCAAATGCAAGTTGGCAAAATAAATACAGATCCTGAAGCCTGTTGATAGAGCTATTGACCAACGTAATCGGAGCATTTTAGATTTTTGCCGTTCAAAATCTGTGGGCTTATAAAGCACAGTTGATTTTCAATAAAATCGAATTTTCTATTAAATGTTTAGAAATATTCGAGCAATCCAAATGCAAGTTGGCAAAATAAATACAGATCCTGAAGCCTATTGATAGAGCTATTGACCAACGTAATCGGAGCATTTTATATTTTTGCCGTTCAAAATCTGTGGGCTATAGCACAGTTAATTTTCAATAAAATCGAATTTTCTATTAAATGGTTAGAAATATTCGAGCAATCCAAATGCAAGTTGGCAAAATAAATACAGATCCTGAAGCCTGTTGATAGAGCTATTGACCAACGTAATCGGAGCATTTAAGATTTTTGCCGTTCAAAATCTGTGGGCTTATAAAGCACAGTTGATTTTCAATAAAATCGAATTTTCTATTAAATGTTTAGAAATATTCGAGCAATCCAAATGCAAGTTGGCAAAATAAATACAGATCCTGAAGCCTATTGATAGAGCTATTGACCAACGTAATCGGAGCATTTTATATTTTTGCCGTTCAAAATCTGTGGGCTATAGCACAGTTAATTTTCAATAAAATCGAATTTTCTATTAAATGGTTAGAAATATTCGAGCAATCCAAATGCAAGTTGGCAAAATAAATACAGATCCTGAAGCCTGTTGATAGAGCTATTGACCAACGTAATCGGAGCATTTTAGATTTTTGCCGTTCAAAATCTGTGGGCTTATAAAGCACAGTTGATTTTCAATAAAATCGAATTTTCTATTAAATGTTTAGAAATATTCGAGCAATCCAAATGCAAGTTGGCAAAATAAATACAGATCCTGAAGCCTATTGATAGAGCTATTGACCAACGTAATCGGAGCATTTTATATTTTTGCCGTTCAAAATCTGTGGGCTATAGCACAGTTAATTTTCAATAAAATCGAATTTTCTATTAAATGGTTAGAAATATTCGAGCAATCCAAATGCAAGTTGGCAAAATAAATACAGATCCTGAAGCCTGTTGATAGAGCTATTGACCAACGTAATCGGAGCATTTTAGATTTTTGCCGTTCAAAATCTGTGGGCTTATAAAGCACAGTTGATTTTCAATAAAATCGAATTTTCTATTAAATGTTTAGAAATATTCGAGCAATCCAAATGCAAGTTGGCAAAATAAATACAGATCCTGAAGCCTATTGATAGAGCTATTGACCAACGTAATCGGAGCATTTTATATTTTTGCCGTTCAAAATCTGTGGGCTATAGCACAGTTAATTTTCAATAAAATCGAATTTTCTATTAAATGGTTAGAAATATTCGAGCAATCCAAATGCAAGTTGGCAAAATAAATACAGATCCTGAAGCCTGTTGATAGAGCTATTGACCAACGTAATCGGAGCATTTTAGATTTTTGCCGTTCAAAATCTGTGGGCTTATAAAGCACAGTTGATTTTCAATAAAACCGAATTTTCTATTAAATGTTTAGAAATATTCGAGCAATCCAAATGCAAGTTGGCAAAATAAATACAGATCCTGAAGCCTATTGATAGAGCTATTGACCAACGTAATCGGAGCATTTTATATTTTTGCCGTTCAAAATCTGTGGGCTATAGCACAGTTAATTTTCAATAAAATCGAATTTTCTATTAAATGGTTAGAAATATTCGAGCAATCCAAATGCAAGTTGGCAAAATAAATACAGATCCTGAAGCCTGTTGATAGAGCTATTGACCAACGTAATCGGAGCATTTTAGATTTTTGCCGTTCAAAATCTGTGGGCTTATAAAGCACAGTTGATTTTCAATAAAATCGAATTTTCTATTAAATGTTTAGAAATATTCGAGCAATCCAAATGCAAGTTGGCAAAATAAATACAGATCCTGAAGCCTATTGATAGAGCTATTGACCAACGTAATCGGAGCATTTTATATTTTTGCCGTTCAAAATCTGTGGGCTATAGCACAGTTAATTTTCAATAAAATCGAATTTTCTATTAAATGGTTAGAAATATTCGAGCAATCCAAATGCAAGTTGGCAAAATAAATACAGATCCTGAAGCCTGTTGATAGAGCTATTGACCAACGTAATCGGAGCATTTTAGATTTTTGCCGTTCAAAATCTGTGGGCTTATAAAGCACAGTTGATTTTCAATAAAATCGAATTTTCTATTAAATGTTTAGAAATATTCGAGCAATCCAAATGCAAGTTGGCAAAATAAATACAGATCCTGAAGCCTATTGATAGAGCTATTGACCAACGTAATCGGAGCATTTTAGATTTTTGCCGTTCAAAATCAGTGGGCTATAGCACAGTTAATTTTCAATAAAATCGAATTTTCTATTAAATGGTTAGAAATATTCGAGCAATCCAAATGCAAGTTGGCAAAATAAATACAGTTCCTGAAGCCTATTGATAGAGCTATTGACCAACATAATCGGAGCATTTTATATTTTTGCCGTTCAAATCTGTGGGCTATAGCACAGTTGATTTTCAATAAAATCGAATTTTCTATTAAATGGTTAGAAATATTCGAGCAATCCAAATGCAAGTTGGCAAAATAAATACAGATCCTGAAGCCTATTGATAGAGCTATTGACTAACGTAATCGGAGCATTTTAGATTTTTGCCGTTCAAAATCTGTGGGCTATAGTTGGCAAAATAAATACAGATCCTGAAGCCTGTTGATAGAGCTATTGACCAACGTAATCGGAGCATTTTAGATTTTTGCCGTTCAAAATCTGTGGGCTTATAAAGCACAGTTGATTTTCAATAAAATCGAATTTTCTATTAAATGGTTAGAAATATTCGAGCAATCCAAATGCAAGTTGGCAAAATAAATACAGATCCTGAAGCCTATTGATAGAGCTATTGACCAACGTAATCGGAGCATTTTAGATTTTTGCCGTTCAAAATCAGTGGGCACAGTTGATTTTCAATAAAATCGAATTTTCTATTAAATGGTTAGAAATATTCGAGCAATCCAAATGAAAGTTGGCAAAATATATACAGATCCTGAAGCCTATTGATAGAGCTATTGACTAACGTAATCGGAGCATTTTAGATTTTTGCCGTTCAAAATCTGTGGGCTATAGCACAGTTGATTTTCAATAAAATCGAATTTTCTATTAAATGGTTAGAAATATTCGAGCAATCCAAATGCAAGTTGGCAAAATAAATACAGATCCTGAAGCCTATTGATAGAGCTATTGACCAACGTAATCGGAGCATTTTAGATTTTTGCCGTTCAAAATCTGTGGGCTATAGCACAGTTAATTTTCAATAATTTTAAATTTTCTATTATATGATTAGAAATATTCGAGCAATCCAAATGCAAGTTGGCAAAATAAATACAGATCCTGAAGCCTATTGATAGAGCTATTGACCAACGTAATCGGAGCATTTTAGATTTTTGCCGTTCAAAATCAGTGGGCTATGGCACAGTTGATTTTCAATAAAATCGAATTTTCTATTAAATGGTTAGAAATATTCGAGCAATCCAAATGCAAGTTGGCAAAATAAATACAGATCCTGAAGCCTGTTGATATAGCTATTGACCAACGTAATCGGAGCATTTTAGATTTTTGCCGTTCAAAATCTGTGGGCTATGGCACAGTTGATTTTCAATAAAATCGAATTTTCTATTAAATGGTTAGAAATATTCGAGCAATCCAAATGCAAGTTGGCCAAATAAATACAGATCCTGAAGCCTATTGATATAGCTATTGACCAACGTAATCGGAGCATTTTAGATTTTTGCCGTTCAAAATCTGTGGGCTATAGCACAGTTGATTTTCAATAAAATCGAATTTTCTATTAAATGGTTAGAAATATTCGAGCAATCCAAATGCAAGTTGGCAAAATAAATACAGATCCTGAAGCCTGTTGATAGAGCTATTGACCAACGTAATCGGAGCATTTTAGATTTTTGCCGTTCAAAATCTGTGGGCTATGGCACAGTTGATTTTCAATAAAATCGAATTTTCTATTAAATGGTTAGAAATATTCGAGCAATCCAAATGCAAGTTGGCAAAATAAATACAGATCCTGAAGCCTATTGATAGAGCTATTGACCAACGTAATCGGAGCATTTTAGATTTTTGCCGTTCAAAATCTGTGGGCTATAGCACAGTTAATTTTCAATAAAATCGAATTTTCTATTAAATGGTTAGAAATATTCGAGCAATCCAAATGCAAGTTGGCAAAATAAATACAGATCCTGAAGCCTGTTGATAGAGCTATTGACCAACGTAATCGGAGCATTTTAGATTTTTGCCGTTCAAAATCTGTGGGCTATGGCACAGTTGATTTTCAATAAAATCGAATTTTCTATTAAATGGTTAGAAATATTCGAGCAATCCAAATGCAAGTTGGCAAAATAAATACAGATCCTGAAGCCTATTGATAGAGCTATTGACCAACGTAATCGGAGCATTTTAGATTTTTGCCGTTCAAAATCTGTGGGCTATAGCACAGTTAATTTTCAATAAAATCGAATTTTCTATTAAATGGTTAGAAATATTCGAGCAATCCAAATGCAAGTTGGCAAAATAAATACAGATCCTGAAGCCTGTTGATAGAGCTATTGACCAACGTAATCGGAGCATTTTAGATTTTTGCCGTTCAAAATCTGTGGGCTATGGCACAGTTGATTTTCAATAAAATCGAATTTTCTATTAAATGGTTAGAAATATTCGAGCAATCCAAATGCAAGTTGGCAAAATAAATACAGATCCTGAAGCCTATTGATAGAGCTATTGACCAACATAATCGGAGCATTTTAGATTTTTGCCGTTCAAATCTGTGGGCTTATAGCACAGTTGATTTTCAATAAAATCGAATTTTCTATTAAATGGTTAGAAATATTCGAGCAATCCAAATGCAAGTTGGCAAAATAAATACAGATCCTGAAGCCTATTGATAGAGCTATTGACCAACGTAATCGGAGCATTTTAGATTTTTGCCGTTCAAAATCAGTGGGCACAGTTAATTTTCAATAAAATCGAATTTTCTATTAAATGGTTAGAAATATTCGAGCAATCCAAATGCAAGTTGGCAAAATAAATACAGATCCTGAAGCCTATTGATAGAGCTATTGACCAACATAATCGGAGCATTTTAGATTTTTGCCGTTTATATCTGTGGGCTATAGCACAGTTGATTTTCAATAAAATCGAATTTTCTATTAAATGGTTAGAAATATTCGAGCAATCCAAACGCAAGTTGGCAAAATAAATACAGATCCTGAAGCCTATTGATAGAGCTATTGACTAACGTAATCGGAGCATTTTAGATTTTTGCCGTTCAAAATCTGTTGGCTATAGCACAGTTGATTTTCAATAAAATCCAATTTTCTATTAAATGGTTAGAAATATTCGAGCAATCCAAATGCAAGTTGGCAAAAAATAAATACAGATCCTGAAGCCTATTGATAGAGCTATTGACCAACGTAATCGGAGCATTTTAGATTTTTGCCGTTCAAAATCAGTGGGCACAGTTAATTTTCAATAAAATCGAATTTTCTATTAAATGGTTAGAAATATTCGAGCAATCCAAATGCAAGTTGGCAAAATAAATACAGATCCTGAAGCCTATTGATAGAGCTATTGACCAACATAATCGGAGCATTTTAGATTTTTGCCGTTTATATCTGTGGGCTATAGCACAGTTGATTTTCAATAAAATCGAATTTTCTATTAAATGGTTAGAAATATTCGAGCAATCCAAACGCAAGTTGGCAAAATAAATACAGATCCTGAAGCCTATTGATAGAGCTATTGACTAACGTAATCGGAGCATTTTAGATTTTTGCCGTTCAAAATCTGTGGGCTATAGCACAGTTGATTTTCAATAAAATCGAATTTTCTATTAAATGGTTAGAAATATTCGAGCAATCCAAATGCAAGTTGGCAAAATAAATACAGATCCTGAAGCCTATTGATAGAGCTATTGACCAACGTAATCGGAGCATTTTAGATTTTTGCCGTTCAAAATCTGTGGGCTATAGCACAGTTAATTTTCAATAATTTTAAATTTTCTATTATATGATTAGAAATATTCGAGCAATCCAAATGCAAGTTGGCAAAATAAATACAGATCCTGAAGCCTATTGATAGAGCTATTGACCAACGTAATCGGAGCATTTTAGATTTTTGCCGTTCAAAATCAGTGGGCTATTATAGCACAGTTGATTTTCAATAAAATCGAATTTTCTATTAAATGGTTAGAAATATTCGAGCAATCCAAATGCAAGTTGGCAAAATAAATACAGATCCTGAAGCCTATTGATAGAGCTATTGACCAACATAATCGGAGCATTTTAGATTTTTGCCGTTCAAATCTGTGGGCTATAGCACAGTTGATTTTCAATAAAATCGAATTTTCTATTAAATGGTTAGAAATATTCGAGCAATCCAAATGCAAGTTGGCAAAATAAATACAGATCCTGAAGCCTATTGATAGAGCTATTGACCAACGTAATCGGAGCATTTTAGATTTTTGCCGTTCAAAATCTGTGGGCTATAGCACAGTTAATTTTCAATAAAATCGAATTTTCTATTAAATGGTTAGAAATATTCGAGCAATCCAAATGCAAGTTGGCAAAATAAATACAGATCCTGAACCCTATTGATAGAGCTATTGACCAACATAATCGGAGCATTTTAGATTTTTGCCGTTCAAATCTGTGGGCTATAGCACAGTTGATTTTCAATAAAATCGAATTTTCTATTAAATGGTTAGAAATATTCGAGCAATCCAAATGCAAGTTGGCAAAATAAATACAGATCCTGAAGCCTATTGATAGAGCTATTGACTAACGTAATCGGAGCATTTTTGATTTTTGCCGTTCAAAATCTGTGGGCTATAGCACAGTTGATTTTCAATAAAATCGAATTTTCTATTAAATGGTTAGAAATATTCGAGCAATCCAAATGCAAGTTGGCAAAATAAATACAGATCCTGAAGCCTATTGATAGAGCTATTGACCAACGTAATCGGAGCATTTTAGATTTTTGCCGTTCAAAATCAGTGGGCTATAGCACAGTTAATTTTCAATAAAATCGAATTTTCTATTAAATGGTTAGAAATATTCGAGCAATCCAAATGCAAGTTGGCAAAATAAATACAGATCCTGAAGCCTATTGATAGAGCTATTGACCAACATAATCGGAGCATTTTAGATTTTTGCCGTTCAAATCTGTGGGCTATAGCACAGTTGATTTTCAATAAAATCGAATTTTCTATTAAATGGTTAGAAATATTCGAGCAATCCAAATGCAAGTTGGCAAAATAAATACAGATCCTGAAGCCTATTGATAGAGCTATTGACTAACGTAATCGGAGCATTTTTGATTTTTGCCGTTCAAAATCTGTGGGCTATAGCACAGTTGATTTTCAATAAAATCGAATTTTCTATTAAATGGTTAGAAATATTCGAGCAATCCAAATGCAAGTTGGCAAAATAAATACAGATCCTGAAGCCTATTGATAGAGCTATTGACCAACATAATCGGAGCATTTTAGATTTTTGCCGTTCAAATCTGTGGGCTATAGCACAGTTGATTTTCAATAAAATCGAATTTTCTATTAAATGGTTAGAAATATTCGAGCAATCCAAATGAAAGTTGGCAAAATAAATACAGATCCTGAAGCCTATTGATAGAGCTAATCGGAGCATTTTAGATTTTTGCCGTTCAAAATCAGTGAGCACAGTTAATTTTCAATAAAATCGAATTATCTATTAAATGGTTAGAAATATTCGAGCAATCCAAATGCAAGTTGGCAAAATAAATACAGATCCTGAAGCCTATTGATAGAGCTATTGACCAACATAATCGGAGCATTTTAGATTTTTGCCGTTCAAATCTGTGGGCTATAGCACAGTTGATTTTCAATAAAATCGAATTTTCTATTAAATGGTTAGAAATATTCGAGCAATCCAAATGCAAGTTGGCAAAATATATACAGATCCTGAAGCCTATTGATAGAGCTATTGACTAACGTAATCGGAGCATTTTAGATTTTTGCCGTTCAAAATCTGTGGACTATAGCACAGTTGATTTTCAATAAAATCGAATTTTCTATTAAATGGTTAGAAATATTCGAGCAATCCAAATGCAAGTTGGCAAAATAAATACAGATCCTGAAGCCTATTGATAGAGCTATTGACCAACGTAATCGGAGCATTTTAGATTTTTGCCGTTCAAAATCAGTGGGCTATTATAGCACAGTTGATTTTCAATAAAATCGAATTTTCTATTAAATGGTTAGAAATATTCGAGCAATCCAAATGAAAGTTGGCAAAATAAATACAGATCCTGAAGCCTGTTGATAGAGCTATTGACCAACGTAATCGGAGCATTTTAGATTTTTGCCGTTCAAAATCTGTGGGCTATAGCACAGTTAATTTTCAATAATTTTAAATTTTCTATTAATTGGTTAGAAATATTCGAGCAATCCAAATGCAAGTTGGCAAAATAAATACAGATCCTGAAGCCTATTGATAGAGCTATTGACCAACGTAATCGGAGCATTTTAGATTTTTGCCGTTCAAAATCAGTGGGCTATTATAGCACAGTTGATTTTCAATAAAATCGAATTTTCTATTAAATGGTTAGAAATATTCGAGCAATCCAAATGCAAGTTGGCAAAATAAATACAGATCCTGAAGCCTATTGATAGAGCTATTGACCAACGTAATCGGAGCATTTTAGATTTTTGCCGTTCAAAATCAGTGGGCTATAGCACAGTTAATTTTCAATAAAATCGAATTTTCTATTAAATGGTTAGAAATATTCGAGCAATCCAAATGCAAGTTGGCAAAATAAATACAGATCCTGAAGCCTATTGATAGAGCTATTGACCAACATAATCGGAGCATTTTAGATTTTTGCCGTTCAAATCTGTGGGCTATAGCACAGTTGATTTTCAATAAAATCGAATTTTCTATTAAATGGTTAGAAATATTCGAGCAATCCAAATGCAAGTTGGCAAAATAAATACAGATCCTGAAGCCTGTTGATATAGCTATTGACCAACGTAATCGGAGCATTTTAGATTTTTGCCGTTCAAAATCTGTGGGCTATGGCACAGTTGATTTTCAATAAAATCGAATTTTCTATTAAATGGTTAGAAATATTCGAGCAATCCAAATGCAAGTTGGCAAAATAAATACAGATCCTGAAGCCTATTGATAGAGCTATTGACCAACGTAATCGGAGCATTTTAGATTTTTGCCGTTCAAAATCTGTGGGCTATAGCACAGTTAATTTTCAATAAAATCGAATTTTCTATTAAATGGTTAGAAATATTCGAGCAATCCAAATGCAAGTTGGCAAAATAAATACAGATCCTGAAGCCTATTGATAGAGCTATTGACCAACATAATCGGAGCATTTTAGATTTTTGCCGTTCAAATCTGTGGGCTATAGCACAGTTGATTTTCAATAAAATCGAATTTTCTATTAAATGGTTAGAAATATTCGAGCAATCCAAATGCAAGTTGGCAAAATAAATACAGATCCTGAAGCCTATTGATAGAGCTATTGACCAACATAATCGGAGCATTTTAGATTTTTGCCGTTCAAATCTGTGGGCTATAGCACAGTTAATTTTCAATAAAATCGAATTTTCTATTAAATGGTTAGAAATATTCGAGCAATCCAAATGCAAGTTGGCAAAATAAATACAGATCCTGAAGCCTATTGATAGAGCTATTGACCAACATAATCGGAGCATTTTAGATTTTTGCCGTTCAAAATCAGTGGGCTATTATAGCACAGTTGATTTTCAATAAAATCGAATTTTCTATTAAATGGTTAGAAATATTCGAGCAATCCAAATGCAAGTTGGCAAAATAAATACAGATCCTGAAGCCTGTTGATATAGCTATTGACCAACGTAATCGGAGCATTTTAGATTTTTGCCGTTCAAAATCTGTGGGCTATGGCACAGTTGATTTTCAATAAAATCGAATTTTCTATTAAATGGTTAGAAATATTCGAGCAATCCAAATGCAAGTTGGCAAAATAAATACAGATCCTGAAGCCTATTGATATAGCTATTGACCAACGTAATCGGAGCATTTTAGATTTTTGCCGTTCAAAATCAGTGGGCTATTATAGCACAGTTGATTTTCAATAAAATCGAATTTTCTATTAAATGGTTAGAAATATTCGAGCAATCCAAATGCAAGTTGGCAAAATAAATACAGATCCTGAAGCCTATTGATAGAGCTATTGACCAACGTAATCGGAGCATTTTAGATTTTTGCCGTTCAAAATCAGTGGGCTATAGCACAGTTAATTTTCAATAAAATCGAATTTTCTATTAAATGGTTAGAAATATTCGAGCAATCCAAATGCAAGTTGGCAAAATAAATACAGATCCTGAAGCCTGTTGATATAGCTATTGACCAACG
Organism: Tipula vernalis; assembly: GCA_958295665.1. Lineage (NCBI taxonomy): Eukaryota > Metazoa > Arthropoda > Insecta > Diptera > Tipulidae > Tipula > Tipula vernalis. The sequence goes on along the minus strand of OY282560.1, from coordinate 145,922,849 downwards.
TAATCGGAGCATTTTAGATTTTTGCCGTTCAAAATCTGTGGGCTATGGCACAGTTGATTTTCAATAAAATCGAATTTTCTATTAAATGGTTAGAAATATTCGAGCAATCCAAATGCAAGTTGGCAAAATAAATACAGATCCTGAAGCCTATTGATATAGCTATTGACCAACGTAATCGGAGCATTTTAGATTTTTGCCGTTCAAAATCTGTGGGCTATAGCACAGTTAATTTTCAATAAAATCGAATTTTCTATTAAATGGTTAGAAATATTCGAGCAATCCAAATGCAAGTTGGCAAAAAATAAATACAGATCCTGAAGCCTGTTGATAGAGCTATTGACCAACGTCATCGGAGCATTTTAGATTTTTGCCGTTCAAAATCTGTGGGCTATAGCACAGTTGATTTTCAATAAAATCGAATTTTCTATTAAATGGTTAGAAATATTCGAGCAATCCAAATGCAAGTTGGCAAAATAAATACAGATCCTGAAGCCTATTGATAGAGCTATTGACCAACGTAATCGGAGCATTTTAGATTTTTGCCGTTCAAAATCTGTGGGCTATAACACAGTTGATTTTCAATAAAATCGAATTTTCTATTAAATGGTTAGAAATATTCGAGCAATCCAAATGCAAGTTGGCAAAATAAATACAGATCCTGAAGCCTGTTGATAGAGCTATTGACCAACGTAATCGGAGCATTTTAGATTTTTGCCGTTCAAAATCTGTGGGCTATAGCACAGTTGATTTTCAATAAAATCGAATTTTCTATTAAATGGTTAGAAATATTCGAGCAATCCAAATGCAAGTTGGCAAAATAAATACAGATCCTGAAGCCTATTGATAGAGCTATTGACCAACGTAATCGGAGCATTTTAGATTTTTGCCGTTCAAAATCTGTGGGCTATAGCACAGTTGATTTTCAATAAAATCGAATTTTCTATTAAATGGTTAGAAATATTCGAGCAATCCAAATGCAAGTTGGCAAAAAATAAATACAGATCCTGAAGCCTGTTGATAGAGCTATTGACCAACGTAATCGGAGCATTTTAGATTTTTGCCGTTCAAAATCTGTGGGCTATAACACAGTTGATTTTCAATAAAATCGAATTTTCTATTAAATGGTTAGAAATATTCGAGCAATCCAAATGCAAGTTGGCAAAATAAATACAGATCCTGAAGCCTGTTGATAGAGCTATTGACCAACGTAATCGGAGCATTTTAGATTTTTGCCGTTCAAAATCTGTGGGCTATGGCACAGTTGATTTTCAATAAAATCGATTTTTCTATTAAATGGTTAGAAATATTCGAGCAATCCAAATGCAAGTTGGCCAAATAAATACAGATCCTGAAGCCTGTTGATAGAGCTATTGACCAACGTCATCGGAGCATTTTAGATTTTTGCCGTTCAAAATCTGTGGGCTATAGCACAGTTGATTTTCAATAAAATCGAATTTTCTATTAAATGGTTAGAAATATTCGAGCAATCCAAATGCAAGTTGGCAAAATAAATACAGATCCTGAAGCCTATTGATAGAGCTATTGACCAACGTAATCGGAGCATTTTAGATTTTTGCCGTTCAAAATCTGTGGGCTATAACACAGTTGATTTTCAATAAAATCGAATTTTCTATTAAATGGTTAGAAATATTCGAGCAATCCAAATGCAAGTTGGCAAAATAAATACAGATCCTGAAGCCTGTTGATAGAGCTATTGACCAACGTAATCGGAGCATTTTAGATTTTTGCCGTTCAAAATCTGTGGGCTTATAAAGCACAGTTGATTTTCAATAAAATCGAATTTTCTATTAAATGGTTAGAAATATTCGAGCAATCCAAATGCAAGTTGGCAAAATAAATACAGATCCTGAAGCCTATTGATAGAGCTATTGACCAACATAATCGGAGCATTTTAGATTTTTGCCGTTCAAATCTGTGGGCTATAGCACAGTTGATTTTCAATAAAATCGAATTTTCTATTAAATGGTTAGAAATATTCGAGCAATCCAAATGCAAGTTGGCAAAATAAATACAGATCCTGAAGCCTATTGATAGAGCTATTGACCAACGTAATCGGAGCATTTTAGATTTTTGCCGTTCAAAATCTGTGGGCTATTAAAACACAGTTGATTTTCAATAAAATCGAATTTTCTATTAAATGGTTAGAAATATTCGAGCAATCCAAATGCAAGTTGGCAAAATAAATACAGATCCTCAAGCCTGTTGATATAGCTATTGACCAACGTAATCGGAGCATTTTAGATTTTTGCCGTTCAAAATCTGTGGGCTATGGCACAGTTGATTTTCAATAAAATCGAATTTTCTATTAAATGGTTAGAAATATTCGAGCAATCCAAATGCAAGTTGGCCAAATAAATACAGATCCTGAAGCCTATTGATATAGCTATTGACCAACGTAATCGGAGCATTTTAGATTTTTGCCGTTCAAAATCTGTGGGCTTATAAAGCACAGTTGATTTTCAATAAAATCGAATTTTCTATTAAATGGTTAGAAATATTCGAGCAATCCAAATGCAAGTTGGCAAAATAAATACAGATCCTGAAGCCTATTGATAGAGCTATTGACCAACATAATCGGAGCATTTTAGATTTTTGCCGTTCAAATCTGTGGGCTATAGCACAGTTGATTTTCAATAAAATCGAATTTTCTATTAAATGGTTAGAAATATTCGAGCAATCCAAATGCAAGTTGGCAAAATAGATACAGATCCTGAAGCCTATTGATAGAGCTATTGACCAACGTAATCGGAGCATTTTAGATTTTTGCCGTTCAAAATCTGTGGGCTATTAAAACACAGTTGATTTTCAATAAAATCGAATTTTCTATTAAATGGTTAGAAATATTCGAGCAATCCAAATGCAAGTTGGCAAAATAAATACAGATCCTGAAGCCTGTTGATATAGCTATTGACCAACGTAATCGGAGCATTTTAGATTTTTGCCGTTCAAAATCTGTGGGCTATGGCACAGTTGATTTTCAATAAAATCGAATTTTCTATTAAATGGTTAGAAATATTCGAGCAATCCAAATGCAAGTTGGCAAAATAAATACAGATCCTGAAGCCTATTGATATAGCTATTGACCAACGTAATCGGAGCATTTTAGATTTTTGCCGTTCAAAATCTGTGGGCTATAGCACAGTTAATTTTCAATAAAATCGAATTTTCTATTAAATGGTTAGAAATATTCGAGCAATCCAAATGCAAGTTGGCAAAAAATAAATACAGATCCTGAAGCCTGTTGATAGAGCTATTGACCAACGTCATCGGAGCATTTTAGATTTTTGCCGTTCAAAATCTGTGGGCTATAGCACAGTTGATTTTCAATAAAATCGAATTTTCTATTAAATGGTTAGAAATATTCGAGCAATCCAAATGCAAGTTGGCAAAATAAATACAGATCCTGAAGCCTATTGATAGAGCTATTGACCAACGTAATCGGAGCATTTTAGATTTTTGCCGTTCAAAATCTGTGGGCTATAACACAGTTGATTTTCAATAAAATCGAATTTTCTATTAAATGGTTAGAAATATTCGAGCAATCCAAATGCAAGTTGGCAAAATAAATACAGATCCTGAAGCCTGTTGATAGAGCTATTGACCAACGTAATCGGAGCATTTTAGATTTTTGCCGTTCAAAATCTGTGGGCTATAGCACAGTTGATTTTCAATAAAATCGAATTTTCTATTAAATGGTTAGAAATATTCGAGCAATCCAAATGCAAGTTGGCAAAATAAATACAGATCCTGAAGCCTATTGATAGAGCTATTGACCAACGTAATCGGAGCATTTTAGATTTTTGCCGTTCAAAATCTGTGGGCTATAGCACAGTTGATTTTCAATAAAATCGAATTTTCTATTAAATGGTTAGAAATATTCGAGCAATCCAAATGCAAGTTGGCAAAAAATAAATACAGATCCTGAAGCCTGTTGATAGAGCTATTGACCAACGTAATCGGAGCATTTTAGATTTTTGCCGTTCAAAATCTGTGGGCTATGGCACAGTTGATTTTCAATAAAATCGATTTTTCTATTAAATGGTTAGAAATATTCGAGCAATCCAAATGCAAGTTGGCCAAATAAATACAGATCCTGAAGCCTGTTGATAGAGCTATTGACCAACGTCATCGGAGCATTTTAGATTTTTGCCGTTCAAAATCTGTGGGCTATAGCACAGTTGATTTTCAATAAAATCGAATTTTCTATTAAATGGTTAGAAATATTCGAGCAATCCAAATGCAAGTTGGCAAAATAAATACAGATCCTGAAGCCTATTGATAGAGCTATTGACCAACGTAATCGGAGCATTTTAGATTTTTGCCGTTCAAAATCTGTGGGCTATAACACAGTTGATTTTCAATAAAATCGAATTTTCTATTAAATGGTTAGAAATATTCGAGCAATCCAAATGCAAGTTGGCAAAATAAATACAGATCCTGAAGCCTGTTGATAGAGCTATTGACCAACGTAATCGGAGCATTTTAGATTTTTGCCGTTCAAAATCTGTGGGCTTATAAAGCACAGTTGATTTTCAATAAAATCGAATTTTCTATTAAATGGTTAGAAATATTCGAGCAATCCAAATGCAAGTTGGCAAAATAAATACAGATCCTGAAGCCTATTGATAGAGCTATTGACCAACATAATCGGAGCATTTTAGTTTTTTGCCGTTCAAATCTGTGGGCTATAGCACAGTTGATTTTCAATAAAATCGAATTTTCTATTAAATGGTTAGAAATATTCGAGCAACCCAAATGCAAGTTGGCAAAATAAATACAGATCCTGAAGCCTATTGATAGAGCTATTGACCAACGTAATCGGAGCATTTTAGATTTTTGCCGTTCAAAATCTGTGGGCTATTAAAACACAGTTGATTTTCAATAAAATCGAATTTTCTATTAAATGGTTAGAAATATTCGAGCAATCCAAATGCAAGTTGGCAAAATAAATACAGATCCTGAAGCCTGTTGATAGAGCTATTGACCAACGTAATCGGAGCATTTTAGATTTTTGCCGTTCAAAATCTGTGGGCTTATAAAGCACAGTTGATTTTCAATAAAATCGAATTTTCTATTAAATGGTTAGAAATATTCGAGCAATCCAAATGCAAGTTGGCAAAATAAATACAGATCCTGAAGCCTATTGATAGAGCTATTGACCAACATAATCGGAGCATTTTAGTTTTTTGCCGTTCAAATCTGTGGGCTATAGCACAGTTGATTTTCAATAAAATCGAATTTTCTATTAAATGGTTAGAAATATTCGAGCAACCCAAATGCAAGTTGGCAAAATAAATACAGATCCTGAAGCCTGTTGATAGAGCTATTGACCAACGTAATCGGAGCATTTTAGATTTTTGCCGTTCAAAATCTGTGGGCTTATAAAGCACAGTTGATTTTCAATAAAATCGAATTTTCTATTAAATGGTTAGAAATATTCGAGCAATCCAAATGCAAGTTGGCAAAATAAATACAGATCCTGAAGCCTATTGATAGAGCTATTGACCAACATAATCGGAGCATTTTAGTTTTTTGCCGTTCAAATCTGTGGGCTATAGCACAGTTGATTTTCAATAAAATCGAATTTTCTATTAAATGGTTAGAAATATTCGAGCAATCCAAATGCAAGTTGGCAAAATAAATACAGATCCTCAAGCCTGTTGATATAGCTATTGACCAACGTAATCGGAGCATTTTAGATTTTTGCCGTTCAAAATCTGTGGGCTATGGGCACAGTTGATTTTCAATAAAATCGAATTTTCTATTAAATGGTTAGAAATATTCGAGCAATCCAAATGCAAGTTGGCCAAATAAATACAGATCCTGAAGCCTATTGATATAGCTATTGACCAACGTAATCGGAGCATTTTAGATTTTTGCCGTTCAAAATCTGTGGGCTTATAAAGCACAGTTGATTTTCAATAAAATCGAATTTTCTATTAAATGGTTAGAAATATTCGAGCAATCCAAATGCAAGTTGGCAAAATAAATACAGATCCTGAAGCCTATTGATAGAGCTATTGACCAACATAATCGGAGCATTTTAGATTTTTGCCGTTCAAATCTGTGGGCTATAGCACAGTTGATTTTCAATAAAATCGAATTTTCTATTAAATGGTTAGAAATATTCGAGCAATCCAAATGCAAGTTGGCAAAATAGATACAGATCCTGAAGCCTATTGATAGAGCTATTGACCAACGTAATCGGAGCATTTTAGATTTTTGCCGTTCAAAATCTGTGGGCTATTAAAACACAGTTGATTTTCAATAAAATCGAATTTTCTATTAAATGGTTAGAAATATTCGAGCAATCCAAATGCAAGTTGGCAAAATAAATACAGATCCTCAAGCCTGTTGATATAGCTATTGACCAACGTAATCGGAGCATTTTAGATTTTTGCCGTTCAAAATCTGTGGGCTATGGCACAGTTGATTTTCAATAAAATCGAATTTTCTATTAAATGGTTAGAAATATTCGAGCAATCCAAATGCAAGTTGGCCAAATAAATACAGATCCTGAAGCCTATTGATAGAGCTATTGACCAACGTAATCGGAGCATTTTAGATTTTTGCCGTTCAAAATCTGTGGGCTATGGCACAGTTGATTTTCAATAAAATCGAATTTTCTATTAAATGGTTAGAAATATTCGAGCAATCCAAATGCAAGTTGGCCAAATAAATACAGATCCTGAAGCCTATTGATATAGCTATTGACCAACGTAATCGGAGCATTTTAGATTTTTGCCGTTCAAAATCTGTGGGCTATGGCACAGTTGATTTTCAATAAAATCGAATTTTCTATTAAATGGTTAGAAATATTCGAGCAATCCAAATGCAAGTTGGCAAAATAAATACAGATCCTGAAGCCTATTGATAGAGCTATTGACCAACATAATCGGAGCATTTTAGATTTTTGCCGTTCAAATCTGTGGGCTATAGCACAGTTGATTTTCAATAAAATCGAAATTTCTATTAAATGGTTAGAAATATTCGAGCAATCCAAATGCAAGTTGGCAAAATAGATACAGATCCTGAAGCCTATTGATAGAGCTATTGACCAACGTAATCGGAGCATTTTAGATTTTTGCCGTTCAAAATCTGTGGGCTATTAAAACACAGTTGATTTTCAATAAAATCGAATTTTCTATTAAATGGTTAGAAATATTCGAGCAATCCAAATGCAAGTTGGCAAAATAAATACAGATCCTCAAGCCTATTGATATAGCTATTGACCAACGTAATCGGAGCATTTTAGATTTTTGCCGTTCAAAATCTGTGGGCTATAGCACAGTTGATTTTCAATAAAATCGAATTTTCTATTAAATGGTTAGAAATATTCGAGCAATCCAAATGCAAGTTGGCAAAATAAATACAGATCCTGAAGCCTGTTGATAGAGCTATTGACCAACGTAATCGGAGCATTTTAGATTTTTGCCGTTCAAAATCTGTGGGCTATGGCACAGTTGATTTTCAATAAAATCGAATTTTCTATTAAATGGTTAGAAATATTCGAGCAATCCAAATGCAAGTTGGCCAAATAAATACAGATCCTGAAGCCTATTGATAGAGCTATTGACCAAAGTAATCGGAGCATTTTAGATTTTTGCCGTTCAAAATCTGTGGGCTTATTAAGCACAGTTGATTTTCAATAAAATCGAATTTTCTATTAAATGGTTAGAAATATTCGAGCAATCCAAATGCAAGTTGGCAAAATAAATACAGATCCTGAAGCCTATTGATAGAGCTATTGACCAACGTAATCGGAGCATTTTAGATTTTTGCCGTTCAAAATCTGTGGGCTTATTAAGCACAGTTGATTTTCAATAAAATCGAATTTTCTATTAAATTGTTAGAAATATTCGAGCAATCCAAATGCAAGTTGGCCAAATAAATACAGATCCTGAAGCCTATTGATAGAGCTATTGACCAACGTAATCGGAGCATTTTAGATTTTTGCCGTTCAAAATCTGTGGGCTTATTAAGCACAGTTGATTTTCAATAAAATCGAATTTTCTATTAAATGGTTAGAAATATTCGAGCAATCCAAATGCAAGTTGGCAAAATAGATACAGATCCTGAAGCCTATTGATAGAGCTATTGACCAACGTAATCGGAGCATTTTAGATTTTTGCCGTTCAAAATCTGTGGGCTATGGCACAGTTGATTTTCAATAAAATCGAATTTTCTATTAAATGGTTAGAAATATTCGAGCAATCCAAATGCAAGTTGGCCAAATAAATACAGATCCTGAAGCCTATTGATATAGCTATTGACCAACGTAATCGGAGCATTTTAGATTTTTGCCGTTCAAAATCTGTGGGCTATAGCACAGTTGATTTTCAATAAAATCGAATTTTCTATTAAATGGTTAGAAATATTCGAGCAATCCAAATGCAAGTTAGCAAAATAAATACAGATCCTGAAGCCTGTTGATAGAGCTATTGACCAACGTAATCGGAGCATTTTAGATTTTTGCCGTTCAAAATCTGTGGGCTATGGCACAGTTGATTTTCAATAAAATCGAATTTTCTATTAAATGGTTAGAAATATTCGAGCAATCCAAATGCAAGTTGGCCAAATAAATACAGATCCTGAAGCCTATTGATAGAGCTATTGACCAACGTAATCGGAGCATTTTAGATTTTTGCCGTTCAAAATCTGTGGGCTTATTAAGCACAGTTGATTTTCAATAAAATCGAATTTTCTATTAAATGGTTAGAAATATTCGAGCAATCCAAATGCAAGTTGGCCAAATAAATACAGATCCTGAAGCCTATTGATAGAGCTATTGACCAACGTAATCGGAGCATTTTAGATTTTTGCCGTTCAAAATCTGTGGGCTTATTAAGCACAGTTGATTTTCAATAAAATCGAATTTTCTATTAAATGGTTAGAAATATTCGAGCAATCCAAATGCAAGTTGGCCAAATAAATACAGATCCTGAAGCCTATTGATAGAGCTATTGACCAACGTAATCGGAGCATTTTAGATTTTTGCCGTTCAAAATCTGTGGGCTTATTAAGCACAGTTGATTTTCAATAAAATCGAATTTTCTATTAAATGGTTAGAAATATTCGAGCAATCCAAATGCAAGTTGGCAAAATAGATACAGATCCTGAAGCCTATTGATAGAGCTATTGACCAACGTAATCGGAGCATTTTAGATTTTTGCCGTTCAAAATCTGTGGGCTATTATAGCACAGTTGATTTTCAATAAAATCGAATTTTCTATTAAATGGTTAGAAATATTCGAGCAATCCAAATGCAAGTTGGCAAAATAAATACAGATCCTCAAGCCTGTTGATATAGCTATTGACCAACGTAATCGGAGCATTTTAGATTTTTGCCGTTCAAAATCTGTGGGCTATGGCACAGTTGATTTTCAATAAAATCGAATTTTCTATTAAATGGTTAGAAATATTCGAGCAATCCAAATGCAAGTTGGCCAAATAAATACAGATCCTGAAGCCTATTGATATAGCTATTGACCAACGTAATCGGAGCATTTTAGATTTTTGCCGTTCAAAATCTGTGGGCTTATTAAGCACAGTTGATTTTCAATAAAATCGAATTTTCTATTAAATGGTTAGAAATATTCGAGCAATCCAAATGCAAGTTGGCAAAATAAATACAGATCCTGAAGCCTGTTGATAGAGCTATTGACCAACGTAATCGGAGCATTTTAGATTTTTGCCGTTCAAAATCTGTGGGCTATGGCACAGTTGATTTTCAATAAAATCGAATTTTCTATTAAATGGTTAGAAATATTCGAGCAATCCAAATGCAAGTTGGCCAAATAAATACAGATCCTGAAGCCTATTGATAGAGCTATTGACCAACGTAATCGGAGCATTTTAGATTTTTGCCGTTCAAAATCTGTGGGCTTATTAAGCACAGTTGATTTTCAATAAAATCGAATTTTCTATTAAATGGTTAGAAATATTCGAGCAATCCAAATGCAAGTTGGCAAAATAAATACAGATCCTGAAGCCTATTGATAGAGCTATTGACCAACGTAATCGGAGCATTTTAGATTTTTGCCGTTCAAAATCTGTGGGCTTATTAAGCACAGTTGATTTTCAATAAAATCGAATTTTCTATTAAATGGTTAGAAATATTCGAGCAATCCAAATGCAAGTTGGCCAAATAAATACAGATCCTGAAGCCTATTGATAGAGCTATTGACCAACGTAATCGGAGCATTTTAGATTTTTGCCGTTCAAAATCTGTGGGCTTATTAAGCACAGTTGATTTTCAATAAAATCGAATTTTCTATTAAATGGTTAGAAATATTCGAGCAATCCAAATGCAAGTTGGCAAAATAAATACAGATCCTGAAGCCTGTTGATAGAGCTATTGACCAACGTAATCGGAGCATTTTAGATTTTTGCCGTTCAAAATCTGTGGGCTATGGCACAGTTAATTTTCAATAAAATCGAATTTTCTATTAAATGGTTAGAAATATTCGAGCAATCCAAATGCAAGTTGGCCAAATAAATACAGATCCTGAAGCCTATTGATAGAGCTATTGACCAACGTAATCGGAGCATTTTAGATTTTTGCCGTTCAAAATCTGTGGGCTTATTAAGCACAGTTGATTTTCAATAAAATCGAATTTTCTATTAAATGGTTAGAAATATTCGAGCAATCCAAATGCAAGTTGGCCAAATAAATACAGATCCTGAAGCCTATTGATAGAGCTATTGACCAACGTAATCGGAGCATTTTAGATTTTTGCCGTTCAAAATCTGTGGGCTTATTAAGCACAGTTGATTTTCAATAAAATCGAATTTTCTATTAAATGGTTAGAAATATTCGAGCAATCCAAATGCAAGTTGGCCAAATAAATACAGATCCTGAAGCCTATTGATAGAGCTATTGACCAACGTAATCGGAGCATTTTAGATTTTTGCCGTTCAAAATCTGTGGGCTTATTAAGCACAGTTGATTTTCAATAAAATCGAATTTTCTATTAAATGGTTAGAAATATTCGAGCAATCCAAATGCAAGTTGGCAAAATAGATACAGATCCTGAAGCCTATTGATAGAGCTATTGACCAACGTAATCGGAGCATTTTAGATTTTTGCCGTTCAAAATCTGTGGGCTATTATAGCACAGTTGATTTTCAATAAAATCGAATTTTCTATTAAATGGTTAGAAATATTCGAGCAATCCAAATGCAAGTTGGCAAAATAAATACAGATCCTGAAGCCTATTGATAGAGCTATTGACCAACGTAATCGGAGCATTTTAGATTTTTGCCGTTCAAAATCTGTGGGCTTATTAAGCACAGTTGATTTTCAATAAAATCGAATTTTCTATTAAATGGTTAGAAATATTCGAGCAATCCAAATGCAAGTTGGCAAAATAGATACAGATCCTGAAGCCTATTGATAGAGCTATTGACCAACGTAATCGGAGCATTTTAGATTTTTGCCGTTCAAAATCTGTGGGCTATGGCACAGTTGATTTTCAATAAAATCGAATTTTCTATTAAATGGTTAGAAATATTCGAGCAATCCAAATGCAAGTTGGCCAAATAAATACAGATCCTGAAGCCTATTGATATAGCTATTGACCAACGTAATCGGAGCATTTTAGATTTTTGCCGTTCAAAATCTGTGGGCTATAGCACAGTTGATTTTCAATAAAATCGAATTTTCTATTAAATGGTTAGAAATATTCGAGCAATCCAAATGCAAGTTAGCAAAATAAATACAGATCCTGAAGCCTGTTGATAGAGCTATTGACCAACGTAATCGGAGCATTTTAGATTTTTGCCGTTCAAAATCTGTGGGCTATGGCACAGTTGATTTTCAATAAAATCGAATTTTCTATTAAATGGTTAGAAATATTCGAGCAATCCAAATGCAAGTTGGCCAAATAAATACAGATCCTGAAGCCTATTGATAGAGCTATTGACCAACGTAATCGGAGCATTTTAGATTTTTGCCGTTCAAAATCTGTGGGCTTATTAAGCACAGTTGATTTTCAATAAAATCGAATTTTCTATTAAATGGTTAGAAATATTCGAGCAATCCAAATGCAAGTTGGCCAAATAAATACAGATCCTGAAGCCTATTGATAGAGCTATTGACCAACGTAATCGGAGCATTTTAGATTTTTGCCGTTCAAAATCTGTGGGCTTATTAAGCACAGTTGATTTTCAATAAAATCGAATTTTCTATTAAATGGTTAGAAATATTCGAGCAATCCAAATGCAAGTTGGCCAAATAAATACAGATCCTGAAGCCTATTGATAGAGCTATTGACCAACGTAATCGGAGCATTTTAGATTTTTGCCGTTCAAAATCTGTGGGCTTATTAAGCACAGTTGATTTTCAATAAAATCGAATTTTCTATTAAATGGTTAGAAATATTCGAGCAATCCAAATGCAAGTTGGCAAAATAGATACAGATCCTGAAGCCTATTGATAGAGCTATTGACCAACGTAATCGGAGCATTTTAGATTTTTGCCGTTCAAAATCTGTGGGCTATTATAGCACAGTTGATTTTCAATAAAATCGAATTTTCTATTAAATGGTTAGAAATATTCGAGCAATCCAAATGCAAGTTGGCAAAATAAATACAGATCCTCAAGCCTGTTGATATAGCTATTGACCAACGTAATCGGAGCATTTTAGATTTTTGCCGTTCAAAATCTGTGGGCTATGGCACAGTTGATTTTCAATAAAATCGAATTTTCTATTAAATGGTTAGAAATATTCGAGCAATCCAAATGCAAGTTGGCCAAATAAATACAGATCCTGAAGCCTATTGATATAGCTATTGACCAACGTAATCGGAGCATTTTAGATTTTTGCCGTTCAAAATCTGTGGGCTTATTAAGCACAGTTGATTTTCAATAAAATCGAATTTTCTATTAAATGGTTAGAAATATTCGAGCAATCCAAATGCAAGTTGGCAAAATAAATACAGATCCTGAAGCCTGTTGATAGAGCTATTGACCAACGTAATCGGAGCATTTTAGATTTTTGCCGTTCAAAATCTGTGGGCTATGGCACAGTTGATTTTCAATAAAATCGAATTTTCTATTAAATGGTTAGAAATATTCGAGCAATCCAAATGCAAGTTGGCCAAATAAATACAGATCCTGAAGCCTATTGATAGAGCTATTGACCAACGTAATCGGAGCATTTTAGATTTTTGCCGTTCAAAATCTGTGGGCTTATTAAGCACAGTTGATTTTCAATAAAATCGAATTTTCTATTAAATGGTTAGAAATATTCGAGCAATCCAAATGCAAGTTGGCAAAATAAATACAGATCCTGAAGCCTATTGATAGAGCTATTGACCAACGTAATCGGAGCATTTTAGATTTTTGCCGTTCAAAATCTGTGGGCTTATTAAGCACAGTTGATTTTCAATAAAATCGAATTTTCTATTAAATGGTTAGAAATATTCGAGCAATCCAAATGCAAGTTGGCCAAATAAATACAGATCCTGAAGCCTATTGATAGAGCTATTGACCAACGTAATCGGAGCATTTTAGATTTTTGCCGTTCAAAATCTGTGGGCTTATTAAGCACAGTTGATTTTCAATAAAATCGAATTTTCTATTAAATGGTTAGAAATATTCGAGCAATCCAAATGCAAGTTGGCAAAATAAATACAGATCCTGAAGCCTGTTGATAGAGCTATTGACCAACGTAATCGGAGCATTTTAGATTTTTGCCGTTCAAAATCTGTGGGCTATGGCACAGTTGATTTTCAATAAAATCGAATTTTCTATTAAATGGTTAGAAATATTCGAGCAATCCAAATGCAAGTTGGCCAAATAAATACAGATCCTGAAGCCTATTGATAGAGCTATTGACCAACGTAATCGGAGCATTTTAGATTTTTGCCGTTCAAAATCTGTGGGCTTATTAAGCACAGTTGATTTTCAATAAAATCGAATTTTCTATTAAATGGTTAGAAATATTCGAGCAATCCAAATGCAAGTTGGCCAAATAAATACAGATCCTGAAGCCTATTGATAGAGCTATTGACCAACGTAATCGGAGCATTTTAGATTTTTGCCGTTCAAAATCTGTGGGCTTATTAAGCACAGTTGATTTTCAATAAAATCGAATTTTCTATTAAATGGTTAGAAATATTCGAGCAATCCAAATGCAAGTTGGCCAAATAAATACAGATCCTGAAGCCTATTGATAGAGCTATTGACCAACGTAATCGGAGCATTTTAGATTTTTGCCGTTCAAAATCTGTGGGCTTATTAAGCACAGTTGATTTTCAATAAAATCGAATTTTCTATTAAATGGTTAGAAATATTCGAGCAATCCAAATGCAAGTTGGCAAAATAGATACAGATCCTCAAGCCTGTTGATATAGCTATTGACCAACGTAATCGGAGCATTTTAGATTTTTGCCGTTCAAAATCTGTGGGCTATGGCACAGTTGATTTTCAATAAAATCGAATTTTCTATTAAATGGTTAGAAATATTCGAGCAATCCAAATGCAAGTTGGCCAAATAAATACAGATCCTGAAGCCTATTGATATAGCTATTGACCAACGTAATCGGAGCATTTTAGATTTTTGCCGTTCAAAATCTGTGGGCTTATTAAGCACAGTTGATTTTCAATAAAATCGAATTTTCTATTAAATGGTTAGAAATATTCGAGCAATCCAAATGCAAGTTGGCAAAATAAATACAGATCCTGAAGCCTGTTGATAGAGCTATTGACCAACGTAATCGGAGCATTTTAGATTTTTGCCGTTCAAAATCTGTGGGCTATGGCACAGTTGATTTTCAATAAAATCGAATTTTCTATTAAATGGTTAGAAATATTCGAGCAATCCAAATGCAAGTTGGCCAAATAAATACAGATCCTGAAGCCTATTGATAGAGCTATTGACCAACGTAATCGGAGCATTTTAGATTTTTGCCGTTCAAAATCTGTGGGCTTATTAAGCACAGTTGATTTTCAATAAAATCGAATTTTCTATTAAATGGTTAGAAATATTCGAGCAATCCAAATGCAAGTTGGCAAAATAAATACAGATCCTGAAGCCTATTGATAGAGCTATTGACCAACGTAATCGGAGCATTTTAGATTTTTGCCGTTCAAAATCTGTGGGCTTATTAAGCACAGTTGATTTTCAATAAAATCGAATTTTCTATTAAATGGTTAGAAATATTCGAGCAATCCAAATGCAAGTTGGCAAAATAAATACAGATCCTGAAGCCTGTTGATAGAGCTATTGACCAAAGTAATCGGAGCATTTTAGATTTTTGCCGTTCAAAATCTGTGGGCTATAGCACAGTTGATTTTCAATAAAATCGAATTTTCTATTAAATGGTTAGAAATATTCGAGCAATCCAAATGCAAGTTGGCAAAATAAATACAGATCCTGAAGCCTGTTGATAGAGCTATTGACCAACGTAATCGGAGCATTTTAGATTTTTGCCGTTCAAAATCTGTGGGCAGCACAGTTGATTTTCAATAAAATCGAATTTTCTATTAAATGGTTAGAAATATTCGAGCAATCCAAATGCAAGTTGGCAAAATAAATACAGATCCTGAAGCCTATTGATAGAGCTATTGACCAACGTAATCGGAGCATTTTAGATTTTTGCCGTTCAAAATCTGTGGGCTTATTAAGCACAGTTGATTTTCAATAAAATCGAATTTTCTATTAAATGGTTAGAAATATTCGAGCAATCCAAATGCAAGTTGGCAAAATAAATACAGATCCTGAAGCCTATTGATAGAGCTATTGACCAACGTAATCGGAGCATTTTAGATTTTTGCCGTTCAAAATCTGTGGGCTTATTAAGCACAGTTGATTTTCAATAAAATCGAATTTTCTATTAAATGGTTAGAAATATTCGAGCAATCCAAATGCAAGTTGGCCAAATAAATACAGATCCTGAAGCCTATTGATAGAGCTATTGACCAAAGTAATCAACCAAAATGGTTAGAAATATTCGAGCAATCCAAATGCAAGTTGGCCAAATAAATACAGATCCTGAAGCCTATTGATAGAGCTATTGACCAACGTAATCGGAGCATTTTAGATTTTTGCCGTTCAAAATCTGTGGGCTTATTAAACACAGTTGATTTTCAATAAAATCGAATTTTCTATTAAATGGTTAGAAATATTCGAGCAATCCAAATGCAAGTTGGCAAAATAAATACAGATCCTCAAGCCTATTGATAGAGCTATTGACCAACGTAATCGGATCATTTAAAAATAAATACAGATCCTGAAGCCTATTGATAGAGCTATTGACCAACGTAATCGGAGCATTTTATATTTTTGCCGTTCAAAATCTGTGGGCTATAGCACAGTTAATTTTCAATAATTTCGAATTTTCTATTAAATGGTTAGAAATATTCGAGCAATCCAAATGCAAGTTGGCAAAATAAATACAGATCCTGAAGCCTATTGATAGAGCTATTGACCAACGTAATCGGAGCATTTTAGATTTTTGCCGTTCAAAATCTGTGGGCACAGTTGATTTTCAATAAAATCGAATTTTCTATTAAATGGTTAGAAATATTCGAGCAATCCAAATGCAAGTTGGCAAAATAAATACAGATCCTGAAGCCTATTGATAGAGCTATTGACCAACGTAATCGGAGCATTTTAGATTTTTGCCGTTCAAAATCAGTGGGCTATAGCACAGTTGATTTTCAATAAAATCGAATTTTCTATTAAATGGTTAGAAATATTCGAGCAATCCAAATGCAAGTTGGCAAAATAAATACAGATCCTGAAGCCTGTTGATAGAGCTATTGACCAACGTAATCGGAGCATTTTAGATTTTTGCCGCTCAAAATCTGTGGGCTATAGCACAGTTAATTTTCAATAAAATCGAATTTTCTATTAAATGGTTAGAAATATTCGAGCAATCCAAATGCAAGTTGGCAAAATAAATACAGATCCTGAAGCCTATTGATAGAGCTATTGACCAACGTAATCGGAGCATTTTATATTTTTGCCGTTCAAAATCTGTGGGCTATAGCACAGTTAATTTTCAATAATTTCGAATTTTCTATTAAATGGTTAGAAATATTCGAGCAATCCAAATGCAAGTTGGCAAACTGAAGCCTATTGATAGAGCTATTGACCAACGTAATCGGAGCATTTTAGATTTTTGCCGTTCAAAATCTGTGGGCTATAGCACAGTTGATTTTCAATAAAATCGAATTTTCTATTAAATGGTTAGAAATATTCGAGCAATCCAACTCCAAGTTGCCAAAATAAATACAGATCCTGAAGCCTATTGATAGAGTTATTGACCAACGTAATCGGAGCATTTTAGATCTTTGCCGTTCAAAATCTGTGGGCTATAGCACAGTTGATTTTCAATAAAATCGAATTTTCTATTAAATGGTTAGAAATATTCGAGCAATCCAAATGCAAGTTGCCAAAATAAATACAGATCCTGAAGCCTATTGATAGAGTTATTGACCAACGTAATCGGAGCATTTTAGATTTTTGCCGTTCAAAATCTGTGGGCTATAGCACAGTTGATTTTCAATAAAATCGAATTTTCTATTAAATAGTTAGAAATGTTCGAGCAATCCAAATGCAAGTTGGCAAAATAAATACAGATCCTGAAGCCTATTGATAGAGCTATTGACCAACGTAATCGGATTATTTTAGATTTTTGCCGTTCAAAATCTGTGGGCTATAGCACAGTTGATTTTCAATAAAATCGAATTTTCTATTAAATGGTTAGAAATATTCGAGCAATCCAAATGCAAGTTGGCAAAATAAATACAGATCCTGAAGCCTATTGATAGAGCTATTGACCAACGTAATCGGAGCATTTTAGATTTTTGCCGTTCAAAATCTGTGGGATATGGCACAGTTGATTTTCAATAAAATCGAATTTTCTATTAAATGGTTAGAAATATTCGAGCAATCCAAATGCAAGTTGGCAAAATAAATACAGATCCTGAAGCCTGTTGATAGAGCTATTGACTAACGTAATCGGAGCATTTTAGATTTTTGCCGTTCAAAATCTGTGGGCTATAGCACAGTTGATTTTCAATAAAATCGAATTTTCTATTAAATGGTTAGAAATATTCGAGCAATCCAAATGCAAGTTGGCAAAATAAATACAGATCCTGAAGCCTATTGATAGAGCTATTGACCAACGTAATCGGAGCATTTTAGATTTTTGCCGTTCAAAATCTGTGGGCTATAGCACAGTTGATTTTCAATAAAATCGAATTTTCTATTAAATGGTTAGAAATATTCGAGCAATCCAAATGCAAGTTGGCAAAATAAATACAGATCCTGAAGCCTATTGATAGAGCTATTGACCAACGTAATCGGAGCATTTTATATTTTTGCCGTTCAAAATCTGTGGGCTATAGCACAGTTAATTTTCAATAATTTCGAATTTTCTATTAAATGGTTAGAAATATTCGAGCAATCCAAATGCAAGTTGGGAAAATAAATACAGATCCTGAAGCCTATTGATAGAGCTATTGACCAACGTAATCGGAGCATTTTAGATTTTTGCCGTTCAAAATCTGTGGGCACAGTTGATTTTCAATAAAATCGAATTTTCTATTAAATGGTTAGAAATATTCGAGCAATCCAACTCCAAGTTGCCAAAATAAATACAGATCCTGAAGCTTATTGATAGAGTTATTGACCAACGTAATCGGAGCATTTTAGATCTTTGCCGTTCAAAATCTGTGGGCTATAGCACAGTTGATTTTCAATAAAATCGAATTTTCTATTAAATGGTTAGAAATATTCGAGCAATCCAAATGCAAGTTGCCAAAATAAATACAGATCCTGAAGCCTATTGATAGAGTTATTGACCAACGTAATCGGAGCATTTTAGATTTTTGCCGTTCAAAATCTGTGGGCTATAGCACAGTTGATTTTCAATAAAATCGAATTTTCTATTAAATAGTTAGAAATGTTTGAGCAATCCAAATGCAAGTTGGCAAAATAAATACAGATCCTGAAGCCTATTGATAGAGCTATTGACCAACGTAATCGGATCATTTTAGATTTTTGCCGTTCAAAATCTGTGGGCTATAGCACAGTTGATTTTCAATAAAATCGAATTTTCTATTAAATGGTTAGAAATATTCGAGCAATCCAAATGCAAGTTGGCAAAATAAATACAGATCCTGAAGCCTGTTGATAGAGCTATTGACCAACGTAATCGGAGCATTTTAGATTTTTGCCGCTCAAAATCTGTGGGCTATAGCACAGTTGATTTTCAATAAAATCGAATTTTCTATTAAATGGTTAGAAATATTCGAGCAATCCAAATGCAAGTTGGCAAAATAAATACAGATCCTGAAGCCTATTGATAGAGCTATTGACTAACGTAATCGGAGCATTTTAGATTTTTGCCGTTCAAAATCTGTGGGCTTATTAAGCACAGTTGATTTTCAATAAAATCGAATTTTCTATTAAATGGTTAGAAATATTCGAGCAATCCAAATGCAAGTTGGCAAAATAAATACAGATCCTGAAGCCTATTGATAGAGCTATTGACCAACGTAATCGGAGCATTTTATATTTTTGCCGTTCAAAATCTGTGGGCTATAGCACAGTTAATTTTCAATAATTTCGAATTTTCTATTAAATGGTTAGAAATATTCGAGCAATCCAAATGCAAGTTGGCAAAATAAATACAGATCCTGAAGCCTATTGATAGAGCTATTGACCAACGTAATCGGAGCATTTTAGATTTTTGCCGTTCAAAATCTGTGGGCACAGTTGATTTTCAATAAAATCGAATTTTCTATTAAATGGTTAGAAATATTCGAGCAATCCAACTCCAAGTTGCCAAAATAAATACAGATCCTGAAGCCTATTGATAGCGTTATTGACCAACGTAATCGGAGCATTTTAGATCTTTGCCGTTCAAAATCTGTGGGCTATAGCACAGTTGATTTTCAATAAAATCGAATTTTCTATTAAATGGTTAGAAATATTCGAGCAATCCAAATGCAAGTTGCCAAAATAAATACAGATCCTGAAGCCTATTGATAGAGTTATTGACCAACATAATCGGAGCATTTTAGATTTTTGCCGTTCAAAATCTGTGGGCTATAGCACAGTTGATTTTCAATAAAATCGAATTTTCTATTAAATAGTTAGAAATGTTCGAGCAATCCAAATGCAAGTTGGCAAAATAAATACAGATCCTGAAGCCTATTGATAGAGCTATTGACCAACGTAATCGGATCATTTTAGATTTTTGCCGTTCAAAATCTGTGGGCTATAGCACAGTTGATTTTTAATAAAATCGAATTTTCTATTAAATGGTTAGAAATATTCGAGCAATCCAAATGCAAGTTGGCAAAATAAATACAGATCCTGAAGCCTATTGATAGAGCTATTGACCAACGTAATCGGAGCATTTTATATTTTTGCCGTTCAAAATCTGTGGGCTATAGCACAGTTAATTTTCAATAAAATCGAATTTTCTATTAAATGGTTAGAAATATTCGAGCAATCCAAATGCAAGTTGGCAAAATAAATACAGATCCTGAAGCCTGTTGATAGAGCTATTGACCAACGTAATCGGAGCATTTTAGATTTTTGCCGTTCAAAATCTGTGGGCTTATAAAGCACAGTTGATTTTCAATAAAATCGAATTTTCTATTAAATGGTTAGAAATATTCGAGCAATCCAAATGCAAGTTGGCAAAATAAATACAGATCCTGAAGCCTATTGATAGAGCTATTGACCAACGTAATCGGAGCATTTTAGATTTTTGCCGTTCAAAATCTGTGGGCTATAGCACAGTTAATTTTCAATAAAATCGAATTTTCTATTAAATGGTTAGAAATATTCGAGCAATCCAAATGCAAGTTGGCAAAATAAATACAGATCCTGAAGCCTGTTGATAGAGCTATTGACCAACGTAATCGGAGCATTTTAGATTTTTGCCGTTCAAAATCTGTGGGCTTATAAAGCACAGTTGATTTTCAATAAAATCGAATTTTCTATTAAATGTTTAGAAATATTCGAGCAATCCAAATGCAAGTTGGCAAAATAAATACAGATCCTGAAGCCTATTGATAGAGCTATTGACCAACGTAATCGGAGCATTTTATATTTTTGCCGTTCAAAATCTGTGGGCTATAGCACAGTTAATTTTCAATAAAATCGAATTTTCTATTAAATGGTTAGAAATATTCGAGCAATCCAAATGCAAGTTGGCAAAATAAATACAGATCCTGAAGCCTGTTGATAGAGCTATTGACCAACGTAATCGGAGCATTTTAGATTTTTGCCGTTCAAAATCTGTGGGCTTATAAAGCACAGTTGATTTTCAATAAAATCGAATTTTCTATTAAATGTTTAGAAATATTCGAGCAATCCAAATGCAAGTTGGCAAAATAAATACAGATCCTGAAGCCTATTGATAGAGCTATTGACCAACGTAATCGGAGCATTTTATATTTTTGCCGTTCAAAATCTGTGGGCTATAGCACAGTTAATTTTCAATAAAATCGAATTTTCTATTAAATGGTTAGAAATATTCGAGCAATCCAAATGCAAGTTGGCAAAATAAATACAGATCCTGAAGCCTGTTGATAGAGCTATTGACCAACGTAATCGGAGCATTTTAGATTTTTGCCGTTCAAAATCTGTGGGCTTATAAAGCACAGTTGATTTTCAATAAAATCGAATTTTCTATTAAATGGTTAGAAATATTCGAGCAATCCAAATGCAAGTTGGCAAAATAAATACAGATCCTGAAGCCTGTTGATAGAGCTATTGACCAACGTAATCGGAGCATTTTAGATTTTTGCCGTTCAAAATCTGTGGGCTATGGCACAGTTGATTTTCAATAAAATCGAATTTTCTATTAAATGGTTAGAAATATTCGAGCAATCCAAATGCAAGTTGGCCAAATAAATACAGATCCTGAAGCCTATTGATAGAGCTATTGACCAACGTAATCGGAGCATTTTAGATTTTTGCCGTTCAAAATCTGTGGGCTTATTAAGCACAGTTGATTTTCAATAAAATCGAATTTTCTATTAAATGGTTAGAAATATTCGAGCAATCCAAATGCAAGTTGGCAAAATAAATACAGATCCTGAAGCCTATTGATAGAGCTATTGACCAACGTAATCGGAGCATTTTAGATTTTTGCCGTTCAAAATCTGTGGGCTTATTAAGCACAGTTGATTTTCAATAAAATCGAATTTTCTATTAAATGGTTAGAAATATTCGAGCAATCCAAATGCAAGTTGGCCAAATAAATACAGATCCTGAAGCCTATTGATAGAGCTATTGACCAACGTAATCGGAGCATTTTAGATTTTTGCCGTTCAAAATCTGTGGGCTTATTAAGCACAGTTGATTTTCAATAAAATCGAATTTTCTATTAAATGGTTAGAAATATTCGAGCAATCCAAATGCAAGTTGGCAAAATAGATACAGATCCTGAAGCCTATTGATAGAGCTATTGACCAACGTAATCGGAGCATTTTAGATTTTTGCCGTTCAAAATCTGTGGGCTATTATAGCACAGTTGATTTTCAATAAAATCGAATTTTCTATTAAATGGTTAGAAATATTCGAGCAATCCAAATGCAAGTTGGCAAAATAAATACAGATCCTCAAGCCTGTTGATATAGCTATTGACCAACGTAATCGGAGCATTTTAGATTTTTGCCGTTCAAAATCTGTGGGCTATGGCACAGTTGATTTTCAATAAAATCGAATTTTCTATTAAATGGTTAGAAATATTCGAGCAATCCAAATGCAAGTTGGCCAAATAAATACAGATCCTGAAGCCTATTGATATAGCTATTGACCAACGTAATCGGAGCATTTTAGATTTTTGCCGTTCAAAATCTGTGGGCTATAGCACAGTTGATTTTCAATAAAATCGAATTTTCTATTAAATGGTTAGAAATATTCGAGCAATCCAAATGCAAGTTGGCAAAATAAATACAGATCCTGAAGCCTGTTGATAGAGCTATTGACCAACGTAATCGGAGCATTTTAGATTTTTGCCGTTCAAAATCTGTGGGCTATGGCACAGTTGATTTTCAATAAAATCGAATTTTCTATTAAATGGTTAGAAATATTCGAGCAATCCAAATGCAAGTTGGCCAAATAAATACAGATCCTGAAGCCTATTGATAGAGCTATTGACCAACGTAATCGGAGCATTTTAGATTTTTGCCGTTCAAAATCTGTGGGCTTATTAAGCACAGTTGATTTTCAATAAAATCGAATTTTCTATTAAATGGTTAGAAATATTCGAGCAATCCAAATGCAAGTTGGCAAAATAAATACAGATCCTGAAGCCTGTTGATAGAGCTATTGACCAAAGTAATCGGAGCATTTTAGATTTTTGCCGTTCAAAATCTGTGGGCTATAGCACAGTTGATTTTCAATAAAATCGAATTTTCTATTAAATGGTTAGAAATATTCGAGCAATCCAAATGCAAGTTGGCAAAATAAATACAGATCCTGAAGCCTATTGATAGAGCTATTGACCAACGTAATCGGAGCATTTTAGATTTTTGCCGTTCAAAATCTGTGGGCTATTATAGCACAGTTGATTTTCAATAAAATCGAATTTTCTATTAAATGGTTAGAAATATTCGAGCAATCCAAATGCAAGTTGGCAAAATAAATACAGATCCTGAAGCCTGTTGAAAGAGCTATTGACCAACGTAATCGGAGCATTTTAGATTTTTGCCGTTCAAAATCTGTGGGCAGCACAGTTGATTTTCAATAAAATCGAATTTTCTATTAAATGGTTAGAAATATTCGAGCAATCCAAATGCAAGTTGGCAAAATAAATACAGATCCTGAAGCTTGTTGATATAGCTATTGACCAACGTAATCGGAGCATTTTAGATTTTTGCCGTTCAAAATCTGTGGGCTATAACACAGTTGATTTTCAATAAAATCGAATTTTCTATTAAATGGTTAGAAATATTCGAGCAATCCAAATGCAAGTTGGCAAAATAAATACAGATCCTGAAGCCTATTGATAGAGCTATTGACCAACGTAATCGGAGCATTTTAGATTTTTGCCGTTCAAAATCTGTGGGCTATAGCACAGTTGATTTTCAATAAAATCGAATTTTCTATTAAATGGTTAGAAATATTCGAGCAATCCAAATGCAAGTTGGCCAAATAAATACAGATCCTGAAGCCTATTGATATAGCTATTGACCAACGTAATCGGAGCATTTTAGATTTTTGCCGTTCAAAATCTGTGGGCTATAGCACAGTTGATTTTCAATAAAATCGAATTTTCTATTAAATGGTTAGAAATATTCGAGCAATCCAAATGCAAGTTGGCAAAATAAATACAGATCCTGAAGCCTGTTGATAGAGCTATTGACCAACGTAATCGGAGCATTTTAGATTTTTGCCGTTCAAAATCTGTGGGCTATGGCACAGTTGATTTTCAATAAAATCGAATTTTCTATTAAATGGTTAGAAATATTCGAGCAATCCAAATGCAAGTTGGCCAAATAAATACAGATCCTGAAGCCTATTGATAGAGATATTGACCAACGTAATCGGAGCATTTTAGATTTTTGCCGTTCAAAATCTGTGGGCTTATTAAGCACAGTTGATTTTCAATAAAATCGAATTTTCTATTAAATGGTTAGAAATATTCGAGCAATCCAAATGCAAGTTGGCAAAATAAATACAGATCCTGAAGCCTATTGATAGAGCTATTGATCAACGTAATCGGAGCATTTTAGATTTTTGCCGTTCAAAATCTGTGGGCTATTATAGCACAGTTGATTTTCAATAAAATCGAATTTTCTATTAAATGGTTAGAAATATTCGAGCAATCCAAATGCAAGTTGGCAAAATAAATACAGATCCTCAAGCCTGTTGATATAGCTATTGACCAACGTAATCGGAGCATTTTAGATTTTTGCCGTTCAAAATCTGTGGGCTATGGCACAGTTGATTTTCAATAAAATCGAATTTTCTATTAAATGGTTAGAAATATTCGAGCAATCCAAATGCAAGTTGGCCAAATAAATACAGATCCTGAAGCCTATTGATATAGCTATTGACCAACGTAATCGGAGCATTTTAGATTTTTGCCGTTCAAAATCTGTGGGCTATAGCACAGTTGAATTTCAATAAAATCGAATTTTCTATTAAATGGTTAGAAATATTCGAGCAATCCAAATGCAAGTTGGCAAAATAAATACAGATCCTCAAGCCTGTTGATAGAGCTATTGACCAACGTAATCGGAGCATTTTAGATTTTTGCCGTTCAAAATCTGTGGGCTATGGCACAGTTGATTTTCAATAAAATCGAATTTTCTATTAAATGGTTAGAAATATTCGAGCAATCCAAATGCAAGTTGGCCAAATAAATACAGATCCTGAAGCCTATTGATAGAGCTATTGACCAACGTAATCGGAGCATTTTAGATTTTTGCCGTTCAAAATCTGTGGGCTTATTAAGCACAGTTGATTTTCAATAAAATCGAATTTTCTATTAAATGGTTAGAAATACATATTCGAGCAATCCAAATGCAAGTTGGCAAAATAAATACAGATCCTGAAGCCTATTGATAGAGCTATTGACCAACGTAATCGGAGCATTTTAGATTTTTGCCGTTCAAAATCTGTGGGCTTATTAAGCACAGTTGATTTTCAATAAAATCGAATTTTCTATTAAATGGTTAGAAATATTCGAGCAATCCAAATGCAAGTTGGCCAAATAAATACAGATCCTGAAGCCTATTGATAGAGCTATTGACCAACGTAATCGGAGCATTTTAGATTTTTGCCGTTCAAAATCTGTGGGCTTATTAAGCACAGTTGATTTTCAATAAAATCGAATTTTCTATTAAATGGTTAGAAATATTCGAGCAATCCAAATGCAAGTTGGCAAAATAGATACAGATCCTGAAGCCTATTGATAGAGCTATTGACCAACGTAATCGGAGCATTTTAGATTTTTGCCGTTCAAAATCTGTGGGCTATTATAGCACAGTTGATTTTCAATAAAATCGAATTTTCTATTAAATGGTTAGAAATATTCGAGCAATCCAAATGCAAGTTGGCAAAATAAATACAGATCCTCAAGCCTGTTGATATAGCTATTGACCAACGTAATCGGAGCATTTTAGATTTTTGCCGTTCAAAATCTGTGGGCTATGGCACAGTTGATTTTCAATAAAATCGAATTTTCTATTAAATGGTTAGAAATATTCGAGCAATCCAAATGCAAGTTGGCCAAATAAATACAGATCCTGAAGCCTATTGATATAGCTATTGACCAACGTAATCGGAGCATTTTATATTTTTGCCGTTCAAAATCTGTGGGCTATAGCACAGTTGATTTTCAATAAAATCGAATTTTCTATTAAATGGTTAGAAATATTCGAGCAATCCAAATGCAAGTTGGCAAAATAAATACAGATCCTGAAGCCTGTTGATAGAGCTATTGACCAACGTAATCGGAGCATTTTAGATTTTTGCCGTTCAAAATCTGTGGGCTTATTAAGCACAGTTGATTTTCAATAAAATCGAATTTTCTATTAAATGGTTAGAAATATTCGAGCAATCCAAATGCAAGTTGGCAAAATAAATACAGATCCTGAAGCCTATTGATAGAGCTATTGACCAACGTAATCGGAGCATTTTAGATTTTTGCCGTTCAAAATCTGTGGGCTTATTAAGCACAGTTGATTTTCAATAAAATCGAATTTTCTATTAAACGGTTAGAAATATTCGAGCAATCCAAATGCAAGTTGGCAAAATAAATACAGATCCTGAAGCCTGTTGATAGAGCTATTGACCAAAGTAATCGGAGCATTTTAGATTTTTGCCGTTCAAAATCTGTGGGCTATAGCACAGTTGATTTTCAATAAAATCGAATTTTCTATTAAATGGTTAGAAATATTCGAGCAATCCAAATGCAAGTTGGCAAAATAAATACAGATCCTGAAGCCTATTGATAGAGCTATTGACCAACGTAATCGGAGCATTTTAGATTTTTGCCGTTCAAAATCTGTGGGCTATTATAGCACAGTTGATTTTCAATAAAATCGAATTTTCTATTAAATGGTTAGAAATATTCGAGCAATCCAAATGCAAGTTGGCAAAATAAATACAGATCCTGAAGCCTGTTGAAAGAGCTATTGACCAACGTAATCGGAGCATTTTAGATTTTTGCCGTTCAAAATCTGTGGGCAGCACAGTTGATTTTCAATAAAATCGAATTTTCTATTAAATGGTTAGAAATATTCGAGCAATCCAAATGCAAGTTGGCAAAATAAATACAGATCCTGAAGCTTGTTGATATAGCTATTGACCAACGTAATCGGAGCATTTTAGATTTTTGCCGTTCAAAATCTGTGGGCTATAGCACAGTTGATTTTCAATAAAATCGAATTTTCTATTAAATGGTTAGAAATATTCGAGCAATCCAAATGCAAGTTGGCAAAATAAATACAGATCCTGAAGCCTATTGATAGAGCTATTGACCAACATAATCGGAGCATTTTAGATTTTTGCCGTTCAAAATCAGTGGGCTATTATAGCACAGTTGATTTTCAATAAAATCGAATTTTCTATTAAATGGTTAGAAATATTCGAGCAATCCAAATGCAAGTTGGCAAAATAAATACAGATCCTGAAGCCTATTGATAGAGCTATTGACCAACGTAATCGAAGCATTTTAGATTTTTGCCGTTCAAAATCAGTGGGCTATTATAGCACAGTTGATTTTCAATAAAATCGAATTTTCTATTAAATGGTTAGAAATATTCGAGCAATCCAAATGCAAGTTGGCAAAATAAATACAGATCCTGAAGCCTATTGATAGAGCTATTGACCAACATAATCGGAGCATTTTAGATTTTTGCCGTTCAAATCTGTGGGCTATAGCACAGTTGATTTTCAATAAAATCGAATTTTCTATTAAATGGTTAGAAATATTCGAGCAATCCAAATGCAAGTTGGCAAAATAAATACAGATCCTGAAGCCTATTGATAGAGCTATTGACCAACGTAATCGGAGCATTTTAGATTTTTGCCGTTCAAAATCTGTGGGCTATAGCACAGTTGATTTTCAATAAAATCGAATTTTCTATTAAATGGTTAGAAATATTCGAGCAATCCAAATGCAAGTTGGCAAAATAAATACAGATCCTGAAGCCTATTGATAGAGCTATTGACCAACGTAATCGGAGCATTTTAGATTTTTGCCGTTCAAAATCTGTGGGCTTATTAAGCACAGTTGATTTTCAATAAAATCGAATTTTCTATTAAACGGTTAGAAATATTCGAGCAATCCAAATGCAAGTTGGCAAAATAAATACAGATCCTGAAGCCTGTTGATAGAGCTATTGACCAAAGTAATCGGAGCATTTTAGATTTTTGCCGTTCAAAATCTGTGGGCTATAGCACAGTTGATTTTCAATAAAATCGAATTTTCTATTAAATGGTTAGAAATATTCGAGCAATCCAAATGCAAGTTGGCAAAATAAATACAGATCCTGAAGCCTGTTGATAGAGCTATTGACCAACGTAATCGGAGCATTTTAGATTTTTGCCGTTCAAAATCTGTGGGCTATCCGGCTATGGCACAGTTGATTTTCAATA
The DNA here is from genome assembly GCA_958295665.1 of Tipula vernalis. NCBI lineage: Eukaryota > Metazoa > Arthropoda > Insecta > Diptera > Tipulidae > Tipula > Tipula vernalis. Next base: position 145,894,239 of record OY282560.1, on the reverse strand, counting down.
AAATCGAATTTTCTATTAAATTGTTAGAAATATTCGAGCAATCCAAATGCAAGTTGGCAAAAAATAAATACAGATCCTGAAGCCTGTTGATAGAGCTATTGACCAACGTCATCGGAGCATTTTAGATTTTTGCCGTTCAAAATCTTTGGGCTATAGCACAGTTGATTTTCAATAAAATCGAATTTTCTATTAAATGGTTAGAAATATTCGAGCAATCCAAATGCAAGTTGGCAAAATAAATACAGATCCTGAAGCCTATTGATAGAGCTATTGACCAACATAATCGGAGCATTTTAGATTTTTGCCGTTCAAAATCTGTGGGCTATAACACAGTTGATTTTCAATAAAATCGAATTTTCTATTAAATGGTTAGAAATATTCGAGCAATCCAAATGCAAGTTAACCAAATAAATACAGATCCTGAAGCCTATTGATATAGCTATTGACCAACGTAATCGGAGCATTTTAGATTTTTGCCGTTCAAAATCTGTGGGCTATAACACAGTTGATTTTCAATAAAATCGAATTTTCTATTAAATGGTTAGAAATATTCGAGCAATCCAAATGCAAGTTGGCAAACTAAATACAGATCCTGAAGCCTGTTGATAGAGCTATTGACCAACGTAATCGGAGCATTTTAGATTTTTGCCGTTCAAAATCTGTGGGCTATAGCACAGTTAATTTTCAATAAAATCGAATTTTCTATTAAATGGTTAGAAATATTCGAGCAATCCAAATGCAAGTTGGCAAAATAAATACAGATCCTGAAGCCTGTTGATAGAGCTATTGACCAACGTAATCGGAGCATTTTAGATTTTTGCCGTTCAAAATCTGTGGGCTATAACACAGTTGATTTTCAATAAAATCGAATTTTCTATTAAATGGTTAGAAATATTCGAGCAATCCAAATGCAAGTTGGCAAAATAAATACAGATCCTGAAGCCTGTTGATAGAGCTATTGACCAACGTAATCGGAGCATTTTAGATTTTTGCCGTTCAAAATCTGTGGGCTATCCGGCTATGGCACAGTTGATTTTCAATAAAATCGAATTTTCTATTAAATTGTTAGAAATATTCGAGCAATCCAAATGCAAGTTGGCAAAAAATAAATACAGATCCTGAAGCCTGTTGATAGAGCTATTGACCAACGTCATCGGAGCATTTTAGATTTTTGCCGTTCAAAATCTTTGGGCTATAGCACAGTTGATTTTCAATAAAATCGAATTTTCTATTAAATGGTTAGAAATATTCGAGCAATCCAAATGCAAGTTGGCAAAATAAATACAGATCCTGAAGCCTATTGATAGAGCTATTGACCAACATAATCGGAGCATTTTAGATTTTTGCCGTTCAAAATCTGTGGGCTATAACACAGTTGATTTTCAATAAAATCGAATTTTCTATTAAATGGTTAGAAATATTCGAGCAATCCAAATGCAAGTTAACCAAATAAATACAGATCCTGAAGCCTATTGATATAGCTATTGACCAACGTAATCGGAGCATTTTAGATTTTTGCCGTTCAAAATCTGTGGGCTATAACACAGTTGATTTTCAATAAAATCGAATTTTCTATTAAATGGTTAGAAATATTCGAGCAATCCAAATGCAAGTTGGCAAACTAAATACAGATCCTGAAGCCTATTGATAGAGCTATTGACCAACGTAATCGGAGCATTTTAGATTTTTGCCGTTCAAAATCTGTGGGCTATAGCACAGTTGATTTTCAATAAAATCGAATTTTCTATTAAATGGTTAGAAATATTCGAGCAATCCAACTCCAAGTTGCCAAAATAAATACAGATCCTGAAGCCTATTGATAGAGTTATTGACCAACGTAATCGGAGCATTTTAGATTTTTGCCGTTCAAAATCTGTGGGCTATAGCACAGTTGATTTTCAATAAAATCGAATTTTCTATTAAATGGTTAGAAATATTCGAGCAATCCAAATGCAAGTTGGCAAAATAAATACAGATCCTGAAGCCTATTGATAGAGCTATTGACTAACGTAATCGGAGCATTTTAGATTTTTGCCGTTCAAAATCTGTGGGCTATAGCACAGTTGATTTTCAATAAAATCGAATTTTCTATTAAATGGTTAGAAATATTCGAGCAATCCAAATGCAAGTTGGCAAAATAAATACAGATCCTGAAGCCTGTTGATAGAGCTATTGACCAACGTAATCGGAGCATTTTAGATTTTTGCCGCTCAAAATCTGTGGGCTATAGCACAGTTAATTTTCAATAAAATCGAATTTTCTATTAAATGGTTAGAAATATTCGAGCAATCCAAATCCAAGTTGCCAAAATAAATACAGATCCTGAAGCCTATTGATAGAGCTATTGACCAACGTAATCGGAGCATTTTAGATTTTTGCCGTTCAAAATCTGTGGGCTATAGCACAGTTGATTTTCAATAAAATCGAATTTTCTATTAAATGGTTAGAAATATTCGAGCAATCCAAATGCAAGTTGGCAAAATAAATACAGATCCTGAAGCCTATTGATAGAGCTATTGACTAACGTAATCGGAGCATTTTAGATTTTTGCCGTTCAAAATCTGTGGGCTATAGCACAGTTGATTTTCAATAAAATCGAATTTTCTATTAAATGGTTAGAAATATTCGAGCAATCCAAATGCAAGTTGGCAAAATAAATGCAGATCCTGAAGCCTATTGATAGAGTTATTGACCAACGTAATCGGAGCATTTTAGATTTTTGCCATGCAAGTTGGCAAAATAAAAACAGATCCTGAAGCCTGTTGATAGAGCTATTGACCAACGTAATCGGAGCATTTTAGATTTTTGCCATGCAAGTTGGCAAAATAAAAACAGATCCTGAAGCCTGTTGATAGAGCTATTGACCAACGTAATCGGAGCATTTTAGATTTTTGCCGTTCAAAATCTGTGGGCAGCACAGTTGATTTTCAATAAAATCGAATTTTCTATTAAATGGTTAGAAATATTCGAGCAATCCAAATGCAAGTTGGCCAAATAAATACAGATCCTGAAGCCTATTGATATAGCTATTGACCAACGTAATCGGAGCATTTTAGATTTTTGCCGTTCAAAATCTGTGGGCTATAACACAGTTGATTTTCAATAAAATCGAATTTTCTATTAAATGGTTAGAAATATTCGAGCAATCCAAATGCAAGTTGGCAAACTAAATATAGATCCTGAAGCCTATTGATAGAGCTATTGACCAACGTAATCGGAGCATTTTAGATTTTTGCCGTTCAAAATCTGTGGGCTATAGCACAGTTGATTTTCAATAAAATCGAATTTTCTATTAAATGGTTAGAAATATTCGAGCAATCCAACTCCAAGTTGCCAAAATAAATACAGATCCTGAAGCCTATTGATAGAGTTATTGACCAACGTAATCGGAGCATTTTAGATTTTTGCCGTTCAAAATCTGTGGGCTATAGCACAGTTGATTTTCAATAAAATTGAATTTTCTATTAAATGGTTAGAAATATTCGAGCAATCCAAATGCAAGTTGCCAAAATAAATACAGATCCTGAAGCCTATTGATAGAGTTATTGACCAACGTAATCGGAGCATTTTAGATTTTTGCCGTTCAAAATCTGTGGGCTATAACACAGTTGATTTTCAATAAAATCGAATTTTCTATTAAATGGTTAGAAATATTCGAGCAATCCAAATGCAAGTTGGCAAACTAAATACAGATCCTGAAGCCTATTGATAGAGCTATTGACCAACGTAATCGGAGCATTTTAGATTTTTGCCGTTCAAAATCTGTGGGCTATAGCACAGTTGATTTTCAATAAAATCGAATTTTCTATTAAATGGTTAGAAATATTCGAGCAATCCAAATGCAAGTTGGCAAAATAAATACAGATCCTGAAGCCTATTGATAGAGCTATTGACTAACGTAATCGGAGCATTTTAGATTTTTGCCGTTCAAAATCTGTGGGCTATAGCACAGTTGATTTTCAATAAAATCGAATTTTCTATTAAATGGTTAGAAATATTCGAGCAATCCAAATGCAAGTTGGCAAAATAAATACAGATCCTGAAGCCTGTTGATAGAGCTATTGACCAACGTAATCGGAGCATTTTAGATTTTTGCCGCTCAAAATCTGTGGGCTATAGCACAGTTAATTTTCAATAAAATCGAATTTTCTATTAAATGGTTAGAAATATTCGAGCAATCCAAATCCAAGTTGCCAAAATAAATACAGATCCTGAAGCCTATTGATAGAGCTATTGACCAACGTAATCGGAGCATTTTAGATTTTTGCCGTTCAAAATCTGTGGGCTATAGCACAGTTGATTTTCAATAAAATCGAATTTTCTATTAAATGGTTAGAAATATTCGAGCAATCCAAATGCAAGTTGGCAAAATAAATACAGATCCTGAAGCCTATTGATAAAGCTATTGACTAACGTAATCGGAGCATTTTAGATTTTTGCCGTTCTAAATCTGTGGGATATAGCACAGTTAATTTTCAATAAAATCGAATTTTCTATTAAATGGTTAGAAATATTCGAGCAATCCAAATGCAAGTTGGCAAAAAATAAATACAGATCCTGAAGCCTGTTGATAGAGCTATTGACCAACGTAATCGGAGCATTTTAGATTTTTGCCATGCAAGTTGGCAAAATAAAAACAGATCCTGAAGCCTGTTGATAGAGCTATTGACCAACGTAATCGGAGCATTTTAGATTTTTGCCGTTCAAAATCTGTGGGCAGCACAGTTGATTTTCAATAAAATCGAATTTTCTATTAAATGGTTAGAAATATTCGAGCAATCCAAATGCAAGTTGGCCAAATAAATACAGATCCTGAAGCCTATTGATATAGCTATTGACCAACGTAATCGGAGCATTTTAGATTTTTGCCGTTCAAAATCTGTGGGCTATAACACAGTTGATTTTCAATAAAATCGAATTTTCTATTAAATGGTTAGAAATATTCGAGCAATCCAAATGCAAGTTGGCAAACTAAATATAGATCCTGAAGCCTATTGATAGAGCTATTGACCAACGTAATCGGAGCATTTTAGATTTTTGCCGTTCAAAATCTTTGGGCTATAGCACAGTTGATTTTCAATAAAATCGAATTTTCTATTAAATGGTTAGAAATATTCGAGCAATCCAACTCCAAGTTGCCAAAATAAATACAGATCCTGAAGCCTATTGATAGAGTTATTGACCAACGTAATCGGAGCATTTTAGATTTTTGCCGTTCAAAATCTGTGGGCTATAGCACAGTTGATTTTCAATAAAATTGAATTTTCTATTAAATGGTTAGAAATATTCGAGCAATCCAAATGCAAGTTGGCAAAATAAATACAGATCCTGAAGCCTATTGATAGAGCTATTGACTAACGTAATCGGAGCATTTTAGATTTTTGCCGTTCAAAATCTGTGGGCTATAGCACAGTTGATTTTCAATAAAATCGAATTTTCTATTAAATGGTTAGAAATATTCGAGCAATCCAAATGCAAGTTGGCAAAATAAATATAGATCCTGAAGCCTATTGATCGAGCTATTGACCAACGTAATCGGAGCATTTTATATTTTTGCCGTTCAAAATCTGTGGACAGTTGATTTTCAATAAAATCGAATTTTCTATTAAATGGTTAGAAATATTCGAGCAATCCAAATGCAAGTTGGCAAAATAAATACAGATCCTGAAGCCTATTGATAGAGCTATTGACCAACGTAATCGGAGCATTTTAGATTTTTGCCGTTCAAAATCTGTGGGCAGCACAGTTGATTTTCAATAAAATCGAATTTTCTATTAAATGGTTAGAAATATTCGAGCAATCCAAATGCAAGTTGGAAAAATAAATACAGATCCTGAAGCCTGTTGATAGAGCTATTGACCAACGTAATCGGAGCATTTTAGATTTTTGCCGCTCAACATCTGTGGGCTATAGCACAGTTGATTTTCAATAAAATCGAATTTTCTATTAAATGGTTAGAAATATTCGAGCAATCCAAATGCAAGTTGGAAAAATAAATACAGATCCTGAAGCCTGTTGATAGAGCTATTGACCAACGTAATCGGAGCATTTTAGATTTTTGCCGCTCAACATCTGTGGGCTATAGCACAGTTGATTTTCAATAAAATCGAATTTTCTATTAAATGGTTAGAAATATTCGAGCAATCCAAATGCAAGTTGGCAAAATAAATACAGATCCTGAAGCCTATTGATAGAGCTATTGACCAACGTAATCGGAGCACTTTAGATTTTTGCCGTTCAAAATCTGTGGGCAGCACAGTTGATTTTCAATAAAATCGAATTTTCTATTAAATGGTTAGAAATATTCGAGCAATCCAAATGCAAGTTGGCAAAATAAATACAGATCCTGAAGCCTGTTGATAGAGCTATTGACCAACGTAATCGGAGCATTTTAGATTTTTGCCGTTCAAAATCTGTGGGCTATAGCACAGTTGATTTTCAATAAAATCGAATTTTCTATTAAATGGTTAGAAATATTCGAGCAATCCAAATGCAAGTTAACAAAATAAATACAGATCCTGAAGCCTGTTGATAGAGCTATTGACCAACGTAATCGGAGCATTTTAGATTTTTGCCGCTCAAAATCTGTGGGCTATAGCACAGTTAATTTTCAATAAAATCGAATTTTCTATTAAATGGTTAGAAATATTCGAGCAATCCAAATCCAAGTTGCCAAAATAAATACAGATCCTGAAGCCTATTGATAGAGCTATTGACCAACGTAATCGGAGCATTTTAGATTTTTGCCGTTCAAAATCTGTGGGCTATAGCACAGTTGATTTTCAATAAAATCGAATTTTCTATTAAATGGTTAGAAATATTCGAGCAATCCAAATGCAAGTTGGCAAAATAAATACAGATCCTGAAGCCTATTGATAAAGCTATTGACTAACGTAATCGGAGCATTTTAGATTTTTGCCGTTCTAAATCTGTGGGATATAGCACAGTTAATTTTCAATAAAATCGAATTTTCTATTAAATGGTTAGAAATATTCGAGCAATCCAAATGCAAGTTGGCAAAAAATAAATACAGATCCTGAAGCCTGTTGATAGAGCTATTGACCAACGTAATCGGAGCATTTTAGATTTTTGCCATGCAAGTTGGCAAAATAAAAACAGATCCTGAAGCCTGTTGATAGAGCTATTGACCAACGTAATCGGAGCATTTTAGATTTTTGCCGTTCAAAATCTGTGGGCAGCACAGTTGATTTTCAATAAAATCGAATTTTCTATTAAATGGTTAGAAATATTCGAGCAATCCAAATGCAAGTTGGCCAAATAAATACAGATCCTGAAGCCTATTGATATAGCTATTGACCAACGTAATCGGAGCATTTTAGATTTTTGCCGTTCAAAATCTGTGGGCTATAACACAGTTGATTTTCAATAAAATCGAATTTTCTATTAAATGGTTAGAAATATTCGAGCAATCCAAATGCAAGTTGGCAAACTAAATATAGATCCTGAAGCCTATTGATAGAGCTATTGACCAACGTAATCGGAGCATTTTAGATTTTTGCCGTTCAAAATCTGTGGGCTATAGCACAGTTGATTTTCAATAAAATCGAATTTTCTATTAAATGGTTAGAAATATTCGAGCAATCCAACTCCAAGTTGCCAAAATAAATACAGATCCTGAAGCCTATTGATAGAGTTATTGACCAACGTAATCGGAGCATTTTAGATTTTTGCCGTTCAAAATCTGTGGGCTATAGCACAGTTGATTTTCAATAAAATTGAATTTTCTATTAAATGGTTAGAAATATTCGAGCAATCCAAATGCAAGTTGGCAAAATAAATACAGATCCTGAAGCCTATTGATAGAGCTATTGACTAACGTAATCGGAGCATTTTAGATTTTTGCCGTTCAAAATCTGTGGGCTATAGCACAGTTGATTTTCAATAAAATCGAATTTTCTATTAAATGGTTAGAAATATTCGAGCAATCCAAATGCAAGTTGGCAAAATAAATATAGATCCTGAAGCCTATTGATCGAGCTATTGACCAACGTAATCGGAGCATTTTATATTTTTGCCGTTCAAAATCTGTGGACAGTTGATTTTCAATAAAATCGAATTTTCTATTAAATGGTTAGAAATATTCGAGCAATCCAAATGCAAGTTGGCAAAATAAATACAGATCCTGAAGCCTATTGATAGAGCTATTGACCAACGTAATCGGAGCATTTTAGATTTTTGCCGTTCAAAATCTGTGGGCAGCACAGTTGATTTTCAATAAAATCGAATTTTCTATTAAATGGTTAGAAATATTCGAGCAATCCAAATGCAAGTTGGAAAAATAAATACAGATCCTGAAGCCTGTTGATAGAGCTATTGACCAACGTAATCGGAGCATTTTAGATTTTTGCCGCTCAACATCTGTGGGCTATAGCACAGTTGATTTTCAATAAAATCGAATTTTCTATTAAATGGTTAGAAATATTCGAGCAATCCAAATGCAAGTTGGAAAAATAAATACAGATCCTGAAGCCTGTTGATAGAGCTATTGACCAACGTAATCGGAGCATTTTAGATTTTTGCCGCTCAACATCTGTGGGCTATAGCACAGTTGATTTTCAATAAAATCGAATTTTCTATTAAATGGTTAGAAATATTCGAGCAATCCAAATGCAAGTTGGCAAAATAAATACAGATCCTGAAGCCTATTGATAGAGCTATTGACCAACGTAATCGGAGCACTTTAGATTTTTGCCGTTCAAAATCTGTGGGCAGCACAGTTGATTTTCAATAAAATCGAATTTTCTATTAAATGGTTAGAAATATTCGAGCAATCCAAATGCAAGTTGGCAAAATAAATACAGATCCTGAAGCCTGTTGATAGAGCTATTGACCAACGTAATCGGAGCATTTTAGATTTTTGCCGCTCAACATCTGTGGGCTATAGCACAGTTGATTTTCAATAAAATCGAATTTTCTATTAAATGGTTAGAAATATTCGAGCAATCCAAATGCAAGTTGGAAAAATAAATACAGATCCTGAAGCCTGTTGATAGAGCTATTGACCAACGTAATCGGAGCATTTTAGATTTTTGCCGCTCAACATCTGTGGGCTATAGCACAGTTGATTTTCAATAAAATCGAATTTTCTATTAAATGGTTAGAAATATTCGAGCAATCCAAATGCAAGTTGGCAAAATAAATACAGATCCTGAAGCCTATTGATAGAGCTATTGACCAACGTAATCGGAGCACTTTAGATTTTTGCCGTTCAAAATCTGTGGGCAGCACAGTTGATTTTCAATAAAATCGAATTTTCTATTAAATGGTTAGAAATATTCGAGCAATCCAAATGCAAGTTGGCAAACTAAATATAGATCCTGAAGCCTATTGATAGAGCTATTGACCAACGTAATCGGAGCATTTTAGATTTTTGCCGTTCAAAATCTGTGGGCTATAGCACAGTTGATTTTCAATAAAATCGAATTTTCTATTAAATGGTTAGAAATATTCGAGCAATCCAAATGCAAGTTGGCAAAATAAATACAGATCCTGAAGCCTATTGATAGAGCTATTGACCAACGTAATCGGAGCATTTTATATTTTTGCCGTTCAAAATCTGTGGGCTATAGCACAGTTGATTTTCAATAAAATCGAATTTTCTATTAAATGGTTAGAAATATTCGAGCAATCCAAATGCAAGTTGGCAAAATAAATACAGATCCTGAAGCCTATTGATAGAGCTATTGACAAACGTAATCGGAGCATTTTAGATTTTTGCCGTTCAAAATCTGTGGGCTATAGCACAGTTGATTTTCAATAAAATCGAATTTTCTATTAAATGGTTAGAAATATTCGAGCAATCCAAATGCAAGTTGGCAAAATAAATACAGATCCTGAAGCCTATTGATAGAGCTATTGACCAACGTAATCGGAGCATTTTAGATTTTTGCCGTTCAAAATCTGTGGGCTTATAACACAGTTGATTTTCAATAAAATCGAATTTTCTATTAAATGGTTAGAAATATTCGAGCAATCCAAATGCAAGTTGGCAAAATAAATACAGATCCTGAAGCCTATTGATAGAGCTATTGACCAACGTAATCAAAGCATTTTAGATTTTTGCCGTTCAAAATCTGTGGGCTTATAAAGCACAGTTGATTTTCAATAAAATCGAATTTTCTATTAAATGGTTAGAAATATTCGAGCAATCCAAATGCAAGTTGGCAAAATAAATACAGATCCTGAAGCCTGTTGATAGAGCTATTGACCAACGTAATCGGAGCATTTTAGATTTTTGCCGCTCAAAATCTGTGGGCTATAGCACAGTTAATTTTCAATAAAATCGAATTTTCTATTAAATGGTTAGAAATATTCGAGCAATCCAAATGCAAGTTGGCAAAATAAATACAGATCCTGAAGCCTATTGATAGAGCTATTGAACAACGTAATCGGAGCATTTTAGATTTTTGCCGTTCAAAATCTGTGGGCTTATAAAGCACAGTTGATTTTCAATAAAATCGAATTTTCTATTAAATGGTTAGAAATATTCGAGCAATCCAAATGCAAGTTGGCAAACTAAATACAGATCCTGAAGCCTATTGATAGAGCTATTGACCAACGTAATCGGAGCATTTTAGATTTTTGCCGTTCAAAATCTGTGGGCTTATAAAGCACAGTTGATTTTCAATAAAATCGAATTTTCTATTAAATGGTTAGAAATATTCGAGCAATCCAAATCCAAGTTGCCAAAATAAATACAGATCCTGAAGCCTATTGATAGAGCTATTGACCAACGTAATCGGAGCATTTTAGATTTTTGCCGTTCAAAATCTGTGGGCTATAGCACAGTTGATTTTCAATAAAATCGAATTTTCTATTAAATGGTTAGAAATATTCGAGCAATCCAAATGCAAGTTGGCAAAATAAATACAGATCCTGAAGCCTATTGATAGAGCTATTGACTAACGTAATCGGAGCATTTTAGATTTTTGCCGTTCAAAATCTGTGGGCTATAGCACAGTTGATTTTCAATAAAATCGAATTTTCTATTAAATGGTTAGAAATATTCGAGCAATCCAAATGCAAGTTGGCAAAATAAATACAGATCCTGAAGCCTATTGATAGAGCTATTGACCAACGTAATCGGAGCATTTTATATTTTTGCCGTTCAAAATCTGTGGGCTATAGCACAGTTGATTTTCAATAAAATCGAATTTTCTATTAAATGGTTAGAAATATTCGAGCAATCCAAATGCAAGTTGGCAAAATAAATACAGATCCTGAAGCCTATTGATAGAGCTATTGACTAATGTAATCGGAGCATTTTAGATTTTTGCCGTTCAAAATCTGTGGGCTATAGCACAGTTGATTTTCAATAAAATCGAATTTTCTATTAAATGGTTAGAAATATTCGAGCAATCCAAATGCAAGTTGGCAAAATAAATACAGATCCTGAAGCCTGTTGATAGAGCTATTGACCAACGTAATCGGAGCATTTTAGATTTTTGCCGTTCAAAATCTGTGAGCTTAACACAGTTGATTTTCAATAAAATCGAATTTTCTATTAAATGGTTAGAAATTTTCGAGCAATCCAAATGCAAGTTGGCAAAATAAATACAGATCCTGAAGCCTGTTGATAGAGCTATTGACCAACGTAATCGGAGCATTTTAGATTTTTGCCGTTCAAAATCTGTGGGCTATGGCACAGTTGATTTTCAATAAAATCGATTTTTCTATTAAATGGTTAGAAATATTCGAGCAATCCAAATGCAAGTTGGCCAAATAAATACAGATCCTGAAGCCTGTTGATAGAGCTATTGACCAACGTCATCGGAGCATTTTAGATTTTTGCCGTTCAAAATCTGTGGGCTATAGCACAGTTGATTTTCAATAAAATCGAATTTTCTATTAAATGGTTAGAAATATTAGAGCAATCCAAATGCAAGTTGGCAAAATAAATACAGATCCTGAAGCCTATTGATAGAGCTATTGACCAACGTAATCGGAGCATTTTAGATTTTTGCCGTTCAAAATCTGTGGGCTATAACACAGTTGATTTTCAATAAAATCGAATTTTCTATTAAATGGTTAGAAATATTCGAGCAATCCAAATGCAAGTTGGCAAAATAAATACAGATCCTGAAGCCTATTGATAGAGCTATTGACCAACGTAATCGGAGCATTTTAGATTTTTGCCGTTCAAAATCTGTGGGCTTATAAAGCACAGTTGATTTTCAATAAAATCGAATTTTCTATTAAATGGTTAGAAATATTCGAGCAATCCAAATGCAAGTTGGCAAACTAAATACAGATCCTGAAGCCTATTGATAGAGCTATTGACCAACGTAATCGGAGCATTTTAGATTTTTGCCGTTCAAAATCTGTGGGCTATAGCACAGTTGATTTTCAATAAAATCGAATTTTCTATTAAATGGTTAGAAATATTCGAGCAATCCAAATGCAAGTTGGCAAAATAAATACAGATCCTGAAGCCTATTGATAGAGCTATTGACTAACGTAATCGGAGCATTTTAGATTTTTGCCGTTCAAAATCTGTGGGCTATAGCACAGTTGATTTTCAATAAAATCGAATTTTCTATTAAATGGTTAGAAATATTCGAGCAATCCAAATGCAAGTTGGCAAAATAAATACAGATCCTGAAGCCTATTGATAGAGCTATTGACAAACGTAATCGGAGCATTTTAGATTTTTGCCGTTCAAAATCTGTGGGCTATAGCACAGTTGATTTTCAATAAAATCGAATTTTCTATTAAATGGTTAGAAATATTCGAGCAATCCAAATGCAAGTTGGCAAAATAAATACAGATCCTGAAGCCTATTGATAGAGCTATTGACCAACGTAATCGGAGCATTTTAGATTTTTGCCGTTCAAAATCTGTGGGCTTATAACACAGTTGATTTTCAATAAAATCGAATTTTCTATTAAATGGTTAGAAATATTCGAGCAATCCAAATGCAAGTTGGCAAAATAAATACAGATCCTGAAGCCTATTGATAGAGCTATTGACCAACGTAATCAAAGCATTTTAGATTTTTGCCGTTCAAAATCTGTGGGCTTATAAAGCACAGTTGATTTTCAATAAAATCGAATTTTCTATTAAATGGTTAGAAATATTCGAGCAATCCAAATGCAAGTTGGCAAAATAAATACAGATCCTGAAGCCTGTTGATAGAGCTATTGACCAACGTAATCGGAGCATTTTAGATTTTTGCCGCTCAAAATCTGTGGGCTATAGCACAGTTAATTTTCAATAAAATCGAATTTTCTATTAAATGGTTAGAAATATTCGAGCAATCCAAATGCAAGTTGGCAAACTAAATATAGATCCTGAAGCCTATTGATAGAGCTATTGACCAACGTAATCGGAGCATTTTAGATTTTTGCCGTTCAAAATCTGTGGGCTATAGCACAGTTGATTTTCAATAAAATCGAATTTTCTATTAAATGGTTAGAAATATTCGAGCAATCCAACTCCAAGTTGCCAAAATAAATACAGATCCTGAAGCCTATTGATAGAGTTATTGACCAACGTAATCGGAGCATTTTAGATTTTTGCCGTTCAAAATCTGTGGGCTATAGCACAGTTGATTTTCAATAAAATTGAATTTTCTATTAAATGGTTAGAAATATTCGAGCAATCCAAATGCAAGTTGGCAAAATAAATACAGATCCTGAAGCCTATTGATAGAGCTATTGACTAACGTAATCGGAGCATTTTAGATTTTTGCCGTTCAAAATCTGTGGGCTATAGCACAGTTGATTTTCAATAAAATCGAATTTTCTATTAAATGGTTAGAAATATTCGAGCAATCCAAATGCAAGTTGGCAAAATAAATATAGATCCTGAAGCCTATTGATCGAGCTATTGACCAACGTAATCGGAGCATTTTATATTTTTGCCGTTCAAAATCTGTGGACAGTTGATTTTCAATAAAATCGAATTTTCTATTAAATGGTTAGAAATATTCGAGCAATCCAAATGCAAGTTGGCAAAATAAATACAGATCCTGAAGCCTATTGATAGAGCTATTGACCAACGTAATCGGAGCATTTTAGATTTTTGCCGTTCAAAATCTGTGGGCAGCACAGTTGATTTTCAATAAAATCGAATTTTCTATTAAATGGTTAGAAATATTCGAGCAATCCAAATGCAAGTTGGAAAAATAAATACAGATCCTGAAGCCTGTTGATAGAGCTATTGACCAACGTAATCGGAGCATTTTAGATTTTTGCCGCTCAACATCTGTGGGCTATAGCACAGTTGATTTTCAATAAAATCGAATTTTCTATTAAATGGTTAGAAATATTCGAGCAATCCAAATGCAAGTTGGAAAAATAAATACAGATCCTGAAGCCTGTTGATAGAGCTATTGACCAACGTAATCGGAGCATTTTAGATTTTTGCCGCTCAACATCTGTGGGCTATAGCACAGTTGATTTTCAATAAAATCGAATTTTCTATTAAATGGTTAGAAATATTCGAGCAATCCAAATGCAAGTTGGCAAAATAAATACAGATCCTGAAGCCTATTGATAGAGCTATTGACCAACGTAATCGGAGCACTTTAGATTTTTGCCGTTCAAAATCTGTGGGCAGCACAGTTGATTTTCAATAAAATCGAATTTTCTATTAAATGGTTAGAAATATTCGAGCAATCCAAATGCAAGTTGGCAAAATAAATACAGATCCTGAAGCCTGTTGATAGAGCTATTGACCAACGTAATCGGAGCATTTTAGATTTTTGCCGTTCAAAATCTGTGGGCTATAGCACAGTTGATTTTCAATAAAATCGAATTTTCTATTAAATGGTTAGAAATATTCGAGCAATCCAAATGCAAGTTGGCAAAATAAATACAGATCCTGAAGCCTGTTGATAGAGCTATTGACCAACGTAATCGGAGCATTTTAGATTTTTGCCGCTCAAAATCTGTGGGCTATAGCACAGTTAATTTTCAATAAAATCGAATTTTCTATTAAATGGTTAGAAATATTCGAGCAATCCAAATCCAAGTTGCCAAAATAAATACAGATCCTGAAGCCTATTGATAGAGCTATTGACCAACGTAATCGGAGCATTTTAGATTTTTGCCGTTCAAAATCTGTGGGCTATAGCACAGTTGATTTTCAATAAAATCGAATTTTCTATTAAATGGTTAGAAATATTCGAGCAATCCAAATGCAAGTTGGCAAAATAAATACAGATCCTGAAGCCTATTGATAAAGCTATTGACTAACGTAATCGGAGCATTTTAGATTTTTGCCGTTCTAAATCTGTGGGATATAGCACAGTTAATTTTCAATAAAATCGAATTTTCTATTAAATGGTTAGAAATATTCGAGCAATCCAAATGCAAGTTGGCAAAAAATAAATACAGATCCTGAAGCCTGTTGATAGAGCTATTGACCAACGTAATCGGAGCATTTTAGATTTTTGCCATGCAAGTTGGCAAAATAAAAACAGATCCTGAAGCCTGTTGATAGAGCTATTGACCAACGTAATCGGAGCATTTTAGATTTTTGCCGTTCAAAATCTGTGGGCAGCACAGTTGATTTTCAATAAAATCGAATTTTCTATTAAATGGTTAGAAATATTCGAGCAATCCAAATGCAAGTTGGCCAAATAAATACAGATCCTGAAGCCTATTGATATAGCTATTGACCAACGTAATCGGAGCATTTTAGATTTTTGCCGTTCAAAATCTGTGGGCTATAACACAGTTGATTTTCAATAAAATCGAATTTTCTATTAAATGGTTAGAAATATTCGAGCAATCCAAATGCAAGTTGGCAAACTAAATATAGATCCTGAAGCCTATTGATAGAGCTATTGACCAACGTAATCGGAGCATTTTAGATTTTTGCCGTTCAAAATCTGTGGGCTATAGCACAGTTGATTTTCAATAAAATCGAATTTTCTATTAAATGGTTAGAAATATTCGAGCAATCCAACTCCAAGTTGCCAAAATAAATACAGATCCTGAAGCCTATTGATAGAGTTATTGACCAACGTAATCGGAGCATTTTAGATTTTTGCCGTTCAAAATCTGTGGGCTATAGCACAGTTGATTTTCAATAAAATTGAATTTTCTATTAAATGGTTAGAAATATTCGAGCAATCCAAATGCAAGTTGGCAAAATAAATACAGATCCTGAAGCCTATTGATAGAGCTATTGACTAACGTAATCGGAGCATTTTAGATTTTTGCCGTTCAAAATCTGTGGGCTATAGCACAGTTGATTTTCAATAAAATCGAATTTTCTATTAAATGGTTAGAAATATTCGAGCAATCCAAATGCAAGTTGGCAAAATAAATATAGATCCTGAAGCCTATTGATCGAGCTATTGACCAACGTAATCGGAGCATTTTATATTTTTGCCGTTCAAAATCTGTGGACAGTTGATTTTCAATAAAATCGAATTTTCTATTAAATGGTTAGAAATATTCGAGCAATCCAAATGCAAGTTGGCAAAATAAATACAGATCCTGAAGCCTATTGATAGAGCTATTGACCAACGTAATCGGAGCATTTTAGATTTTTGCCGTTCAAAATCTGTGGGCAGCACAGTTGATTTTCAATAAAATCGAATTTTCTATTAAATGGTTAGAAATATTCGAGCAATCCAAATGCAAGTTGGAAAAATAAATACAGATCCTGAAGCCTGTTGATAGAGCTATTGACCAACGTAATCGGAGCATTTTAGATTTTTGCCGCTCAACATCTGTGGGCTATAGCACAGTTGATTTTCAATAAAATCGAATTTTCTATTAAATGGTTAGAAATATTCGAGCAATCCAAATGCAAGTTGGAAAAATAAATACAGATCCTGAAGCCTGTTGATAGAGCTATTGACCAACGTAATCGGAGCATTTTAGATTTTTGCCGCTCAACATCTGTGGGCTATAGCACAGTTGATTTTCAATAAAATCGAATTTTCTATTAAATGGTTAGAAATATTCGAGCAATCCAAATGCAAGTTGGCAAAATAAATACAGATCCTGAAGCCTATTGATAGAGCTATTGACCAACGTAATCGGAGCACTTTAGATTTTTGCCGTTCAAAATCTGTGGGCAGCACAGTTGATTTTCAATAAAATCGAATTTTCTATTAAATGGTTAGAAATATTCGAGCAATCCAAATGCAAGTTGGCAAAATAAATACAGATCCTGAAGCCTGTTGATATAGCTATTGACCAACGTAATCGGAGCATTTTAGATTTTTGCCGCTCAACATCTGTGGGCTATAGCACAGTTGATTTTCAATAAAATCGAATTTTCTATTAAATGGTTAGAAATATTCGAGCAATCCAAATGCAAGTTGGAAAAATAAATACAGATCCTGAAGCCTGTTGATAGAGCTATTGACCAACGTAATCGGAGCATTTTAGATTTTTGCCGCTCAACATCTGTGGGCTATAGCACAGTTGATTTTCAATAAAATCGAATTTTCTATTAAATGGTTAGAAATATTCGAGCAATCCAAATGCAAGTTGGCAAAATAAATACAGATCCTGAAGCCTATTGATAGAGCTATTGACCAACGTAATCGGAGCACTTTAGATTTTTGCCGTTCAAAATCTGTGGGCAGCACAGTTGATTTTCAATAAAATCGAATTTTCTATTAAATGGTTAGAAATATTCGAGCAATCCAAATGCAAGTTGGCAAACTAAATATAGATCCTGAAGCCTATTGATAGAGCTATTGACCAACGTAATCGGAGCATTTTAGATTTTTGCCGTTCAAAATCTGTGGGCTATAGCACAGTTGATTTTCAATAAAATCGAATTTTCTATTAAATGGTTAGAAATATTCGAGCAATCCAAATGCAAGTTGGCAAAATAAATACAGATCCTGAAGCCTATTGATAGAGCTATTGACCAACGTAATCGGAGCATTTTATATTTTTGCCGTTCAAAATCTGTGGGCTATAGCACAGTTGATTTTCAATAAAATCGAATTTTCTATTAAATGGTTAGAAATATTCGAGCAATCCAAATGCAAGTTGGCAAAATAAATACAGATCCTGAAGCCTATTGATAGAGCTATTGACAAACGTAATCGGAGCATTTTAGATTTTTGCCGTTCAAAATCTGTGGGCTATAGCACAGTTGATTTTCAATAAAATCGAATTTTCTATTAAATGGTTAGAAATATTCGAGCAATCCAAATGCAAGTTGGCAAAATAAATACAGATCCTGAAGCCTATTGATAGAGCTATTGACCAACGTAATCGGAGCATTTTAGATTTTTGCCGTTCAAAATCTGTGGGCTTATAACACAGTTGATTTTCAATAAAATCGAATTTTCTATTAAATGGTTAGAAATATTCGAGCAATCCAAATGCAAGTTGGCAAAATAAATACAGATCCTGAAGCCTATTGATAGAGCTATTGACCAACGTAATCAAAGCATTTTAGATTTTTGCCGTTCAAAATCTGTGGGCTTATAAAGCACAGTTGATTTTCAATAAAATCGAATTTTCTATTAAATGGTTAGAAATATTCGAGCAATCCAAATGCAAGTTGGCAAAATAAATACAGATCCTGAAGCCTGTTGATAGAGCTATTGACCAACGTAATCGGAGCATTTTAGATTTTTGCCGCTCAAAATCTGTGGGCTATAGCACAGTTAATTTTCAATAAAATCGAATTTTCTATTAAATGGTTAGAAATATTCGAGCAATCCAAATGCAAGTTGGCAAAATAAATACAGATCCTGAAGCCTATTGATAGAGCTATTGAACAACGTAATCGGAGCATTTTAGATTTTTGCCGTTCAAAATCTGTGGGCTTATAAAGCACAGTTGATTTTCAATAAAATCGAATTTTCTATTAAATGGTTAGAAATATTCGAGCAATCCAAATGCAAGTTGGCAAACTAAATACAGATCCTGAAGCCTATTGATAGAGCTATTGACCAACGTAATCGGAGCATTTTAGATTTTTGCCGTTCAAAATCTGTGGGCTTATAAAGCACAGTTGATTTTCAATAAAATCGAATTTTCTATTAAATGGTTAGAAATATTCGAGCAATCCAAATCCAAGTTGCCAAAATAAATACAGATCCTGAAGCCTATTGATAGAGCTATTGACCAACGTAATCGGAGCATTTTAGATTTTTGCCGTTCAAAATCTGTGGGCTATAGCACAGTTGATTTTCAATAAAATCGAATTTTCTATTAAATGGTTAGAAATATTCGAGCAATCCAAATGCAAGTTGGCAAAATAAATACAGATCCTGAAGCCTATTGATAGAGCTATTGACTAACGTAATCGGAGCATTTTAGATTTTTGCCGTTCAAAATCTGTGGGCTATAGCACAGTTGATTTTCAATAAAATCGAATTTTCTATTAAATGGTTAGAAATATTCGAGCAATCCAAATGCAAGTTGGCAAAATAAATACAGATCCTGAAGCCTATTGATAGAGCTATTGACCAACGTAATCGGAGCATTTTATATTTTTGCCGTTCAAAATCTGTGGGCTATAGCACAGTTGATTTTCAATAAAATCGAATTTTCTATTAAATGGTTAGAAATATTCGAGCAATCCAAATGCAAGTTGGCAAAATAAATACAGATCCTGAAGCCTATTGATAGAGCTATTGACTAATGTAATCGGAGCATTTTAGATTTTTGCCGTTCAAAATCTGTGGGCTATAGCACAGTTGATTTTCAATAAAATCGAATTTTCTATTAAATGGTTAGAAATATTCGAGCAATCCAAATGCAAGTTGGCAAAATAAATACAGATCCTGAAGCCTGTTGATAGAGCTATTGACCAACGTAATCGGAGCATTTTAGATTTTTGCCGTTCAAAATCTGTGAGCTTAACACAGTTGATTTTCAATAAAATCGAATTTTCTATTAAATGGTTAGAAATTTTCGAGCAATCCAAATGCAAGTTGGCAAAATAAATACAGATCCTGAAGCCTGTTGATAGAGCTATTGACCAACGTAATCGGAGCATTTTAGATTTTTGCCGTTCAAAATCTGTGGGCTATGGCACAGTTGATTTTCAATAAAATCGATTTTTCTATTAAATGGTTAGAAATATTCGAGCAATCCAAATGCAAGTTGGCCAAATAAATACAGATCCTGAAGCCTGTTGATAGAGCTATTGACCAACGTCATCGGAGCATTTTAGATTTTTGCCGTTCAAAATCTGTGGGCTATAGCACAGTTGATTTTCAATAAAATCGAATTTTCTATTAAATGGTTAGAAATATTCGAGCAATCCAAATGCAAGTTGGCAAAATAAATACAGATCCTGAAGCCTATTGATAGAGCTATTGACCAACGTAATCGGAGCATTTTAGATTTTTGCCGTTCAAAATCTGTGGGCTATAACACAGTTGATTTTCAATAAAATCGAATTTTCTATTAAATGGTTAGAAATATTCGAGCAATCCAAATGCAAGTTGGCAAAATAAATACAGATCCTGAAGCCTATTGATAGAGCTATTGACCAACGTAATCGGAGCATTTTAGATTTTTGCCGTTCAAAATCTGTGGGCTTATAAAGCACAGTTGATTTTCAATAAAATCGAATTTTCTATTAAATGGTTAGAAATATTCGAGCAATCCAAATGCAAGTTGGCAAACTAAATACAGATCCTGAAGCCTATTGATAGAGCTATTGACCAACGTAATCGGAGCATTTTAGATTTTTGCCGTTCAAAATCTGTGGGCTATAGCACAGTTGATTTTCAATAAAATCGAATTTTCTATTAAATGGTTAGAAATATTCGAGCAATCCAAATGCAAGTTGGCAAAATAAATACAGATCCTGAAGCCTATTGATAGAGCTATTGACTAACGTAATCGGAGCATTTTAGATTTTTGCCGTTCAAAATCTGTGGGCTATAGCACAGTTGATTTTCAATAAAATCGAATTTTCTATTAAATGGTTAGAAATATTCGAGCAATCCAAATGCAAGTTGGCAAAATAAATACAGATCCTGAAGCCTATTGATAGAGCTATTGACAAACGTAATCGGAGCATTTTAGATTTTTGCCGTTCAAAATCTGTGGGCTATAGCACAGTTGATTTTCAATAAAATCGAATTTTCTATTAAATGGTTAGAAATATTCGAGCAATCCAAATGCAAGTTGGCAAAATAAATACAGATCCTGAAGCCTATTGATAGAGCTATTGACCAACGTAATCGGAGCATTTTAGATTTTTGCCGTTCAAAATCTGTGGGCTTATAACACAGTTGATTTTCAATAAAATCGAATTTTCTATTAAATGGTTAGAAATATTCGAGCAATCCAAATGCAAGTTGGCAAAATAAATACAGATCCTGAAGCCTATTGATAGAGCTATTGACCAACGTAATCAAAGCATTTTAGATTTTTGCCGTTCAAAATCTGTGGGCTTATAAAGCACAGTTGATTTTCAATAAAATCGAATTTTCTATTAAATGGTTAGAAATATTCGAGCAATCCAAATGCAAGTTGGCAAAATAAATACAGATCCTGAAGCCTGTTGATAGAGCTATTGACCAACGTAATCGGAGCATTTTAGATTTTTGCCGCTCAAAATCTGTGGGCTATAGCACAGTTAATTTTCAATAAAATCGAATTTTCTATTAAATGGTTAGAAATATTCGAGCAATCCAAATGCAAGTTGGCAAAATAAATACAGATCCTGAAGCCTATTGATAGAGCTATTGAACAACGTAATCGGAGCATTTTAGATTTTTGCCGTTCAAAATCTGTGGGCTTATAAAGCACAGTTGATTTTCAATAAAATCGAATTTTCTATTAAATGGTTAGAAATATTCGAGCAATCCAAATGCAAGTTGGCAAACTAAATACAGATCCTGAAGCCTATTGATAGAGCTATTGACCAACGTAATCGGAGCATTTTAGATTTTTGCCGTTCAAAATCTGTGGGCTTATAAAGCACAGTTGATTTTCAATAAAATCGAATTTTCTATTAAATGGTTAGAAATATTCGAGCAATCCAAATCCAAGTTGCCAAAATAAATACAGATCCTGAAGCCTATTGATAGAGCTATTGACCAACGTAATCGGAGCATTTTAGATTTTTGCCGTTCAAAATCTGTGGGCTATAGCACAGTTGATTTTCAATAAAATCGAATTTTCTATTAAA
Organism: Tipula vernalis; assembly: GCA_958295665.1. Lineage (NCBI taxonomy): Eukaryota > Metazoa > Arthropoda > Insecta > Diptera > Tipulidae > Tipula > Tipula vernalis. Next base: position 145,872,135 of record OY282560.1, on the reverse strand, counting down.
TGGTTAGAAATATTCGAGCAATCCAAATGCAAGTTGGCAAAATAAATACAGATCCTGAAGCCTATTGATAGAGCTATTGACTAACGTAATCGGAGCATTTTAGATTTTTGCCGTTCAAAATCTGTGGGCTATAGCACAGTTGATTTTCAATAAAATCGAATTTTCTATTAAATGGTTAGAAATATTCGAGCAATCCAAATGCAAGTTGGCAAAATAAATACAGATCCTGAAGCCTATTGATAGAGCTATTGACCAACGTAATCGGAGCATTTTATATTTTTGCCGTTCAAAATCTGTGGGCTATAGCACAGTTGATTTTCAATAAAATCGAATTTTCTATTAAATGGTTAGAAATATTCGAGCAATCCAAATGCAAGTTGGCAAAATAAATACAGATCCTGAAGCCTATTGATAGAGCTATTGACTAATGTAATCGGAGCATTTTAGATTTTTGCCGTTCAAAATCTGTGGGCTATAGCACAGTTGATTTTCAATAAAATCGAATTTTCTATTAAATGGTTAGAAATATTCGAGCAATCCAAATGCAAGTTGGCAAAATAAATACAGATCCTGAAGCCTGTTGATAGAGCTATTGACCAACGTAATCGGAGCATTTTAGATTTTTGCCGTTCAAAATCTGTGAGCTTAACACAGTTGATTTTCAATAAAATCGAATTTTCTATTAAATGGTTAGAAATATTCGAGCAATCCAAATGCAAGTTGGCAAAATAAATACAGATCCTGAAGCCTGTTGATAGAGCTATTGACCAACGTAATCGGAGCATTTTAGATTTTTGCCGTTCAAAATCTGTGGGCTATGGCACAGTTGATTTTCAATAAAATCGATTTTTCTATTAAATGGTTAGAAATATTCGAGCAATCCAAATGCAAGTTGGCCAAATAAATACAGATCCTGAAGCCTGTTGATAGAGCTATTGACCAACGTCATCGGAGCATTTTAGATTTTTGCCGTTCAAAATCTGTGGGCTATAGCACAGTTGATTTTCAATAAAATCGAATTTTCTATTAAATGGTTAGAAATATTCGAGCAATCCAAATGCAAGTTGGCAAAATAAATACAGATCCTGAAGCCTATTGATAGAGCTATTGACCAACGTAATCGGAGCATTTTAGATTTTTGCCGTTCAAAATCTGTGGGCTATAACACAGTTGATTTTCAATAAAATCGAATTTTCTATTAAATGGTTAGAAATATTCGAGCAATCCAAATGCAAGTTGGCAAAATAAATACAGATCCTGAAGCCTGTTGATAGAGCTATTGACCAACGTAATCGGAGCATTTTAGATTTTTGCCGTTCAAAATCTGTGGGCTTATAAAGCACAGTTGATTTTCAATAAAATCGAATTTTCTATTAAATGGTTAGAAATATTCGAGCAATCCAAATGCAAGTTGGCAAAATAAATACAGATCCTGAAGCCTATTGATAGAGCTATTGACCAACATAATCGGAGCATTTTAGATTTTTGCCGTTCAAACCTGTGGGCTATAGCACAGTTGATTTTCAATAAAATCGAATTTTCTATTAAATGGTTAGAAATATTCGAGCAATCCAAATGCAAGTTGGCAAAATAAATACAGATCCTGAAGCCTATTGATAGAGCTATTGACCAACGTAATCGGAGCATTTTAGATTTTTGCCGTTCTAAATCTGTGGGATATAGCACAGTTAATTTTCAATAATTTCGAATTTTCTATTAAATGGTTAGAAATATTCGAGCAATCCAAATGCAAGTTGGCAAAATAGATACAGATCCTGAAGCCTATTGATAGAGCTATTGACTAACGTAATCGGAGCATTTTAGATTTTTGCCGTTCAAAATCTGTGGGCTATTATAGCACAGTTGATTTTCAATAAAATCGAATTTTCTATTAAATGGTTAGAAATATTCGAGCAATCCAAATGCAAGTTGGCAAAATAAATACAGATCCTCAAGCCTGTTGATATAGCTATTGACCAACGTAATCGGAGCATTTTAGATTTTTGCCGTTCAAAATCTGTGGGCTATGGCACAGTTGATTTTCAATAAAATCGAATTTTCTATTAAATGGTTAGAAATATTCGAGCAATCCAAATGCAAGTTGGCCAAATAAATACAGATCCTGAAGCCTATTGATATAGCTATTGACCAACGTAATCGGAGCATTTTAGATTTTTGCCGTTCAAAATCTGTGGGCTATAGCACAGTTAATTTTCAATAAAATCGAATTTTCTATTAAATGGTTAGAAATATTCGAGCAATCCAAATGCAAGTTGGCAAAATAAATACAGATCCTGAAGCCTGTTGATAGAGCTATTGACCAACGTAATCGGAGCATTTTAGATTTTTGCCGTTCAAAATCTGTGGGCTTATTAAGCACAGTTGATTTTCAATAAAATCGAATTTTCTATTAAATGGTTAGAAATATTCGAGCAATCCAAATGCAAGTTGGCAAAATAAATACAGATCCTGAAGCCTATTGATAGAGCTATTGACCAACGTAATCGGAGCATTTTAGATTTTTGCCGTTCAAAATCTGTGGGCAGCACAGTTGATTTTCAATAAAATCGAATTTTCTATTAAATGGTTAGAAATATTCGAGCAATCCAAATGCAAGTTGGAAAAATAAATACAGATCCTGAAGCCTGTTGATAGAGCTATTGACCAACGTAATCGGAGCATTTTAGATTTTTGCCGCTCAACATCTGTGGGCTATAGCACAGTTGATTTTCAATAAAATCGAATTTTCTATTAAATGGTTAGAAATATTCGAGCAATCCAAATGCAAGTTGGCAAAATAAATACAGATCCTGAAGCCTATTGATAGAGCTATTGACCAACGTAATCGGAGCACTTTAGATTTTTGCCGTTCAAAATCTGTGGGCAGCACAGTTGATTTTCAATAAAATCGAATTTTCTATTAAATGGTTAGAAATATTCGAGCAATCCAAATGCAAGTTGGCAAAATAAATACAGATCCTGAAGCCTGTTGATAGAGCTATTGACCAACGTAATCGGAGCATTTTAGATTTTTGCCGTTCAAAATCTGTGGGCTATAGCACAGTTGATTTTCAATAAAATCGAATTTTCTATTAAATGGTTAGAAATATTCGAGCAATCCAAATTCAAGTTGGCAAAATAAATACAGATCCTGAAGCCTATTGATAGAGCTAGTGACCAACGTAATCGGTGCATTTTTGATTATTGCCGTTCAAAATCTGTGGGCTACTATTAAATGGTTAGAAATATTCGAGCAGTCCAAATGCAAGTTGGCAAAATAAATACAGATCCTGAAGCCTGTTGATAGAGCTATTGACCAACGTAATCGGAGCATTTTAGATTTTTGCCGTTCAAAATCTGTGGGCATATATATATATATATATATATATATATATATATATATATATATATATATATATATATATATATATATTTATATATATATATATATATATATATATATATATATATATATATATATATATATATATATATATATATATATATATATATATATATATATTATAGCACAGTTGATTTTCAATAAAATCGAATTTTCTATTAAATGGTTAGAAATATTCGAGCAATCCAAATTCAAGTTGGCGAAATAAATACAGATCCTGAAGCCTATTGATAGAGCTATTGACCAACGTAATCGGAGCATTTTAGATTTTTGCCGTTCAAAATCTGTGGGCTATAGGACAGTTGATTCGAGCAATCTCAGAGCATTACGGTCGAGCTACCCCGATAAAATACCAGGCCGACAAACACTTTCATCAAAAATGCTAAATCAATTTTATGAGAAATCTGTACCTAATATATTCGCAAATTGTAGTAAAGATTCGGTTCTGGTTATTGACTTATGGAAAAATACGGCCAATAGTTCAAAAACCATTGTAACCATGATCGAAAACCTTTGAATATCGAAAAATTGTTTATTTTTGACATTGTTGACATATTCGACATTGATGACATTTTGTTATTTTAAATCGACACGTCGACAATTGAATAATTGACATGTCATTATCGACCTCACCATCGCTGATTGGAGTGCGCACAGCCAGTACATAATTATCTATTTTAGTGATTCGAATGCCATTTTAATATGAGGAAACAAACATTTTTATATCCTTCTTCTATGCTATAATCGTATGCTCTGTCTCGACAACCGATATCGAGAGATATATACTGTCTTGCTAGAATCAAACACGATATCTACAAAAAAATCGGAGAGCGTTATTTCATGTCGGCTAGATACGAGATATATCAGCATAGAATACAATCCAAATTCCAGTAAACATTTCCAAAAAATATTTCAAAATCAAAGTTCTTTGGAACAAAAAAATTGAACTCAAGGTTAACACAATTTTCGCTACTGGTATTTATACTGACTCGAATTTCACACAGTACATAAACGAAACACAACACAACTACATACATTTAGAAATATTATTTACATAGATTGAAAAAAGGGGACGTAATGGATCGTTTGACAGAAATCAAAATTTACAAAAACAAAACCAACAAATTTTTATTGAATACCAAAATTAACATCACAACCAACAAGTTATACGATTTGATTCTACAAAATTCATGAATCAATAGTCGCATTTCTTAACGCATAGTGATCCGGATCTAATCAAAGTTAACAATTGAAAACAACAACAAAAATTTGTAAATTTTACAAACGTTGGTTTTGGATGAAAATGTTGATCCAGGTAGTCGTTTATATTAAAACTTTCTGATCAACTTAAACACGGACTATGAATGTTTTTCTGTACGAGTATATACTTAAAGACGAAAAATACCAGCTAATGATTAATATCGAAATCGATATTGGTCGCAAGATAAAACTAAAAAAAACTTATTTCACAATAAGTAATCTAAAAAATAAAATTAAAAAAAGTATGACTCATATAGTGAACGACTTCTGATTTTATAGTGAATAAACTTCTGATCTATTTCTGCAACACACACCCACCCACATATCTAACTTTATGACATTCATACACACATATATCAAAAAAAAAAAAAAAAAAAAATTTCATTAATTCACAAATTACAAACAAAAAAGTAACAAATGTAGTAAAAAGTTTAATTTAAATAGTTATAATGTACACCATACAAAGCCTGGCATACAGAATTTATTTCTTCCAAACAATAAAAAAAAAAAAAAAAAAAATGTTAGAAATTAAACTTCCAAACAATAATTTTTCTAATTTTACGATTTTTTTTTTTTTTTTTGTTTTATTATATTGCAATTATCTTTTGGGGAAAAGAGAATGTACCCCCAACACCCAACAATTCTCTAGTAAAATTTTACGAGTAAGTTTTGTATGTTACTGGCTGTGTCTTTTCGTATTTTGTGTTTTCTTTGTGCGGGGAGTGAACAATGTTAATTTAAAACTTTCATTTAATTTTTTGAAAAAAAAAAAAAAAAAAAAAAAAACCGAAAAAGCACAAAATTTGTATTTTTATATATTTAAATAATGTTCAGTTAATTTATTTTTTATTTTTTGGTTGGTATTTACTATTTAGTTATTTTGCTCTTGGATTTATGTATGAGGAGGAATATTTTAGTGTTGTAACCACCCAACAAAAGTAAAATGCTTTTATTTTGGTTTATGCACATTTTGTAACTTGTATAATTGTTGTGAAATCTTAAATTGCTTCAAATTTTTTTTTGGTTCAAAGCAAATCGGATTTTAACATATTGACTACCGTCTGAAGAACGGAGGGAGCAATATCTGAAAAATACGGCGGATGTACTAGAGCATCCCAGTTAAGCGTTTCTAACGTTTCCGGATCTAAAAAAATAAAAGCTTCCCACAAATTGCAATTTGACAAAATTCGACATATTGAACGCTAATAAATTTTTTTTTTTTTTTTTTTAAACATCTTTATTGATATGGCTACTACAATCTTAAACATTATTAATTCATTAGTAAGGTCGACATTAGTACTTATGAGATAAGCATAAACTTGTGTGGGTCTGCTGGACCAGTATCCAGTTCCCTTAAGATATAATATTCATACGGTTAGCTCATGTGGCTTGATTCGTTTGAGCCGCTTTACTTCGTTTGTACTGCCCAGTAGTTGGATGGCCTCGACGTTGGTGTGGTTAAGGAGCCTCTTCTGATGTTTAATGGCACATTCGCGGATGACGTCGTCTATCAATTGTATTTTTAGATCATTGTGTATTTCCCTGTTAGTCACAAATCGGTAAGCGTTGGTGACCATTCGAAGAAATTTATTTTGGCTACGTCGTACAATGTCTCTATTGGATTTATGAGTACAACCCCATAGCTGCGCACCATACATCCATATTGGTTTGAAGATAGTCTGGTAGACTAGTCTTTTGCAATACAGATTTATTTTGGAATGATGCCCAATTAACCAGTACATTTGACGTTGTTTTAATCGTATCTGTTCAGCTTTTTGTCTCACATGATGTTTCCAGTTGAGCCTTGAATCTAAATGCAGACCAAGGTATTTTGCCGATTCAGCCTGCGGCACTTGCACCCCATTGAGGTATATGTGTAAACTGTTATTTTTGTGACGGAGCGTAAATGTCACATGGGTTGATTTGAGCTCATTAAGCACTATTTTCCAGTCAATTGCCCATTTAGTAACGTTGTTCATTGCTCGTTGAAGATTTTCCACTGCCCTTGGTTGTGATTCGTCTACTGACATAATTACAGTGTCGTCAGCGAACGTGCGCCGATGAATGTTTTATTCGTTGTAGGTATGTCCGCAGTGTAGATAAGGTAGAGGAGGGGTCCCAATACGCTTTCCTGCGGAACTCCCGCTAGCGTTGGATAAAAGTCAGAACATGTTTCTTCATGGATGACTCTGAATTGGCGATCAGAGAGGTATGATTCAAGCAGCTGGTAATAGTTTTGTGGTAGCATTTTGCTCATCTTGAATGTCAATCCCTCGTGCCAAACCCTATCAAAGGCCTGAGATACATCCAGAAATACGGCGGGGCAATATTTCTTTTCTTCTAATGCTTGCTCTATTGCCGTAGTTATTCGATGGACTTGATCTATTGTGGAGTGGTTATTCCTGAATCCAAATTGAAAATCTGGAACGTTTACCATTGGCTTTAGACGTTTTAGTAGTAGTTTTTCAAACAGCTTTGATAAGGTCGGAAGCAGTGAAATTGGTCTTTATGATGTTACTTCTTCATCTGGTTTACCTGGTTTCTTTAACATAAGTATTTGGGCCGTTTTGAAGCATTTGGGTACATACTTCAATCTCATACAGGCATTAAATAAGTATGTGATCATGATTTGCTTTGCGTGGAAGTTCCTTGAATAGACCGGGTGATATTTCTTCAATTCCTGGTGCCTTTTTTGACTAAGACTTTTTTGATTTCTTCAGCAATTTCCATTGGCGTGATCCTTTTAAAATCCTGATTTGGTTGATAGACAGGTGTTACGTCAATGTTGGATTGAATGTCATGGGGTTGAAACACTGTTGCTAGGTGTTGCGCAAAGAGTTCCGCTTTTTCTTTGTCATGTCGAACCCAATTGCCTTGAGCATTTCTTATAGGTGGTACTCGAACTACAGGTCATTTAAATTTTCTGTTTGCTTTCCATAACGAGTAGTCCTTATCCATTTCTGGACCTAGCCCGCTTAAGTAGTTGTCGAAGCAATCCTGTTTGAAGCTTTTGATTAGCCTATTGACTTTGTTACTTATTCGATTGAAGGTGGTTTTGTCAGCGGGATTTATGGTGAGATGCCAAATTCTCCTTGCCTTTCTCCTTTCCTTGATTTTTCCCTTGATTCGTTCCCTATTTCAGCCGGGTATTTAACTTCAATCTCCGCTTTTCCTTTAATTCTGGAGTAGCTAGACTGGCGGCCATACGAGTGTATTCAGTGAAATTGTTTGTTTGTTGTTCCAATTCTTCATTACTTTTAATACTAAATTTTAATTCAACTAGCTCTTCCAGTTTTTCTCTGAAGAGATCCCAATCCGTGAATCTATTAGTAAGGTTTTGCTTTTTATTTTTCTTGATGACTATAGCGCTTACTGACAACAGTACAGGAATGTGATCAGATGTTAAGTCGTTAATTCCTTCGACTCTAGTGTAACTGGATGAAATACCTTTTATGATGAAGAAATCAAGCAGATCTGGTATTTCTCCTGCATCCGTTGGCCAATACGTTGGCCCTCTTGGAGACAGATATTCACATTTGTTTTCATGAATGTCATTGAACAAAGCATTTCCTTTCCCAGGAGAAATTAGCCTGGAACCCCAAGCTATATGTTTTATATTATAGTCCCCTCCAATAATAAATCTTGGACCGAGCTTATTAAAGACGTTATTAAATTGTAACTTCATTGGTGTATGCCGTGGAGGACAGTATGCTGCCGCAATATTTAGATCTGCGCCATTATATTGGATTGAGATGACAGTTGATTGCATTTAGCTTTCTCGAATGTCCTCTTGTTGATTATGTTTGATATTATTTTTAATTAGTACAGCTGAACCACCTCTGGCTCTTTCACTAGGATGGATTGTCCAGTAGGAATTAAATCCGTTTATTCTAAAAAAGCTTTTGTTGGAGAAGTGCGTTTCTGAAATAAGTGCCATATCTATGTTGTTTGTACGGAGAAATATTTCCAGTTCTTGGGCTCGTTGGTTGAGCCCATTAGCGTTCCAAGTTACAATGCGTAGGAACGAGTTAATCATTTGTGTGTATGCTGACTTTTTTTGCTAGGCGGATAGAAATTAATTTCTAGTTTTGCCACCCTTTCTGTTAAGTGACCAAGTGTCTGTTGAATTTGACTAAGCTTTTTAATAATTTCAAAGTTATTAGACTCGTTATTAACTTCTATGTGTTTGTTGTTTTGGTTTGATTCATCAGCAGATAATTTGGTGATTTGCGCATAGGATAATCCAACTGTGGATGGTGTGATTGTTGTTTGTGGTTTAGCAGCTTTGGTTTGTAATCGCTGTACTACTCTTGTTCTATTATTCTGTTGACTTTTAATTTTATTCTGATATACACAGCATCCTTTATAATTTGCAGTATGTACTTGTTGTTGACAAAGAGCACATGAAGGCGCGAGATCTGGTTGTTTTTTGCATTTTGTCGTGTGATGATCTCCAGCACGTTTAACGCATTTGGTTTGACGATAGCAAAAACTCTGGGTATGTCCAAGTTGTTGACAATTCGTACATTGTGGAATGTCCCTTGTCTTGTTAGGTGGCTCAATTTTAACTATACAGTACGTAAGTTTCATGATGTTGTATACTTCTTTATTGTTGTCTTTTTGTTTTAAGTCGATGTAAAACAATGGAAAGTGTTTCTTGTCTTTTACACCATTAGTTGTGACCATTTTGTATATGTTAGTAATACCTGCGACTTCATGTCCCATTTTTTCTAAGTCTGCTTTAATTACATCGTGACTAAAGAAGATGGTAAGCCTCTGATAACTACTCTATAAGCCTTTTCGCTCTTCAGCTGATAGGTGTGATATTCTATATTTTCTGATTGGTTGCTGGGTTCTTTTTTTAATTCTTCCAGTAATTTTTTGTCATTTCTGTAATCATTTTTATTTTGAAATGTAATTTTAATGTCACTATTTGAAAGCGCCTTAAAATTAGTTGATTCACTAGTGGTTGGGTGCTGGGTGGGTTTCAATAAGGTAGGCGTTGACCGTTTATAGCCAATTATAAATTGGTTTATACTCCAACGTTGCAACTATGTAGAAACCATCAACTGTCTCTAGTTTATCTCTGAACTTCTAGAGGCGAGTGTAATAACACTATAAAAACAAAACGCAATGGATAAAACAAACAAGGAAACTAATACCCTAGGTGGCAGACCTGATGTTCAGGAAAATCCACTCTCTCCGGAGGTCGATCCCATGGATTCTAGGGGGACCAAACATTGCTACATAATTCTAATGATACCAAAAATAAGCTAAGCGATATCAACGCTCAAAAGAGTAACGAGGAAGAACTTTCATTCCGAAAGGGCTCCATTACAATCAGATCACCAATACAAAGTAACTTCATTATCAGAACAAATGCCGAGTGCATCAACAAATATTATAAACAGCGAGGAGCTATTAAATAAATTTCAAAAAATGGAGAAACTAATCGTGCAGCTGAGCAATGAAGTTGCTGAACTTAAGAGAGAAAACTCTACACTAAAAGAAAAGGTTAAAAAGTAGCATAGCTAAGGATTCAGCACGAGTTAACAATCTTTCTTCAAAAGCCATCATCCAGTCAACATGAACATTCAAATAATTCCAACTGGTTGCTGCGGCAATTTCCAGTTTTTCAACAGAATAATATATTCAGTGCTCTGAGTCAAGAGGATTATTGCACAGATGAGGAAGAACTGGAAAAAGAAGTTTCCGGTGCTGATAACAGAAATGCTAGGAAATTGTGATCAATAACACTGAACAGAAAAACCCAAAAATACCACTGCCTCCACCCATTAACGTGAGCAATATCAAAAATTTCGAACTTTTTCGACAAAAAGTAACGCTAATAAATGACGGCTTTGACAATATATAACACAAATATATATAATCAGTAATCACTAATCATATATAACATGACAAAAGATTCATTCGCTAGAATTCGAGGATACTACTGCTACCACGCCATCCAGCCAGCAGGCAAAGCGAGAACCATATTTGTAAATGAAAACATCAAACATTACGAAGAAGTAAATATTGAAAAAGAAATTATGCAAGTTCGTAACAACCCGTAAGGGTAAGGAGCTTTTTGCAGCTGGTCGGACTTTAAACTGCGGGTTAATGGATGGAGGTAAACCAACATATTTTCCAGCTGATACAAATAACATACTAGATTTGATAGGTTTCTTTGTAACGAAAGGGATATCTGAAACTACGTATAGTACGCCTATTATTATGACACTCAGTGATACCATTATCAACAAAGAAAATTTGCCTAGGTTAACAAATAATAAAACAAATTTCTTGAGATCTCTTCCGGAACCTATTCGGCACAACTACAAGCAGCGTGGCAGAGTACTCCTCTTACTTCAAACAAAAGGGAAAATTACTTCAACTATCCAGTTAAGAGGTTTGGTTAAACAAAAAACGGCAAACGCGAAAAATCTGGCAGAGGAACCGATCATAACAAAGCAAGCACGACTTAATTATTTAAACAATAAATTAAAAATGTTTATCAAATAAATCAAGAACAAATCTTTCAGCGGATACCTAGCCGGCCTTTCTGGCAACAAGGAGACTAATTATTTCCTTTGGAAAGCAACTAAAGGGCTTAAAAGGCCTTGAGTACAAAAAGCGCCCATCAAGAATGACGATGGTGCTTGGGTTAGGAGTGCCAAAGAAAAGGCTGAATTGTTTGCAGCCTATCTTGAAGAGACATTTCGACCCTTTTCAAGGCAAACAGCTGAAGAAAATATAATTCCAGTAAATAAAGTGGATAACCAAAACATAAGACCTGTAACATTACAAGAGCTAAAAGATGAAATTAACAACAACGGTGTGTAGCGGAAGTCAATGAAAAGTTAAGAAATCGTAAGAAACTTAATACGGAGGCTTATAAACAATACGTTTATTCTATATGGAAAAAATTGCTAATTTAAACGGCCAAATCGATGATCAGTCTTTATATAGCACATAATCAAGGGAATCCAGGGAGATGAACGGGACAAACTAATATTATTGGGTGCTACGTCCATAAGAGTGCTTTAAGTCAAATTAGAGCTATATGAAAAATTACAATTAAAACTAACAGCCAATGAAAAGAAATCTACGGATAGACCAGTAGCAGAATTTAAACCTAAAACTGAACTAGATCCAAAAGATAATGCAAGCCGAAGACAAAGATGTGCAAATTGTGTTTATAGAAATCATCGAACAAATGTAATATCGTTTCAAATGTACCAAGTTTGGGCACAAAAGTCTAACATGTCCAGAAAAAGGTTTTGGTTCCCACAATGAGAAACTTTCCTATGGTAATAGGTCATAAGCCAAATTGGTGATAAACGATGAGGGCGTCAAATTTTCGCCAAAGAGAGCAAATATTTGAAGATCTTCCACATATATTTAATATTGAATTAGACGTTAATGTTCCAGAACCAGATATTTCAAACATCAAAGACAAAAACATAAGGGATAAGAGATATGATCCAGCTGCTGAAAAAACAACAAATGGATTACTTAAGATAGTCCTGAAAGATGACATACCAATCTATCAGCACGCTAGAATGATGTCAGTCCATGTTAAAGCTATCGTAGATGATACAATAAAGGTATGGCTCGATCAAGGAATAATACAGAAAAGCCACTCAGAATTTTTTAGTCCAATAGTATTGGTCAAGAAAAAGAATGGGAAAACAAGACTATGTGTCTGAATGAAAACGTTTCCAATCGTATTGAAACTTTTCTTGAGTAAAATATGGCGCGTATACCGATGCAACTATTAAGTGGGTATTAGTTAATAATAATAAAGATATAATTGTACATTCTATTTTTGCTTCATCCTCAACTAGACTGGATTTTAGGTCAATTTTTTATATTTTATAAAAATTTTTATTAGAATAGCTGTTCCTCCATCTTGCTTCCTATTTTTTCTGTCGTTCCTTATCACTTTGTAATTTTTAAATTCAATATGATGCCGTTGATTTAATTTCGTTTCAGATAAGAGCATTATATCTAGATTATAAGCTTCAAAAATTTTAGAAGATTAATTCGTTTATAGAATAATCTTCAAAAAATATTACGTTTCTATATTGGTACACTATTCATTTTAATTGAGAGATTATGAAATTGATTGCATCAAATATCTTGTTAATTTTCTTTTCATTTTCTAATATATAACTTTTGAATAGTAGTATCTCTTCTTGAAAAATTAAATTTCCATTTGATTTTTTGGTTTGTTTTAAAGAATTATTGACTATTTGAGCAAAACTTTTTTCTTCCTTAGTATTTATGTAACTTGATATGAATTTTCTGGGTACTTTATTTGTTAAAGGTTTTCTTACTTCATACCCTCTATAGTAAGCAGGATGCCCGTTGTATTGCAGTTTGCAGTTAACACAATACACTGGTTGTAATTTCTTATCCTTTGCACAACACTCTTCATTTTCATATTTGACACAACTGTATCTCAATTTGCAATTAATTGCTTAGTGTTCTATTCTGGTAGTTATGGCATATTTTTGTAGAGTTACTTTTTTCCGATCTTATTGTTTGATAACGGATGTATTCAATTTTTATCAATTAATTATAGTCGCATTTAGAATCCAACCTCACAATAAAAATTGGCAACTTTAACTTCCTTTGAAGTTTTAGAAATGATTTCGTCCTTGATAATTTGTATATTTTCATTTATGTGGAGACCATTCAACAAAATTGATCTAGGTTTTTCATCTTGTGGTGTGTATGTGAAATACGGAGTTTGTACCTCTTTTAGTAACCGTAGTCGTACTTTTTTAGTAACCGTAGTCATATTTCTCTTCATCTAATGCTTCACTCATTGTATCGTTATTTTGTTGAACTATATCGATGGACGTTTCTCTTAATTCTGGGAGATTACTAGTTTACTATTTTATTTTGGTGTATATGGGACTCAAGTTCTTTAAGTCTTTCACTCACTAACTATTATCAACTGAGCTTTTAAATTGTCATTTTCTTGTAAGAGTCCCACTATCCCAAAAAAAACTTAGCTTTGTTTTTCTTGTCACTTTCCTTTTTATATCTTTGTTGTTGTTTTTAATTTGTTTTGTTTAAGTTACCCCAATCGCTTCGCCCTTTAGTTTCTTATTTCCAACAATTTCTTTTTAAACTATAAAGATGCAAAGTAAAGCATTATATAGGTAATAGTGTAATATAATGTGAAAGATTCAAGCTTTGAATAATATTCTTCAGCTTCCACAATTTTCCGCTTCCACGCAATCGAGGCAAATGACAATTAATATGGAACCTCCACATTTCGATAAATTATGAATCTAGCCCAACATATTAATAGTACTTTGTGTAGATCGCACCTTAGTATATATCGTCCACATAGCCTTTCGAAGAACCGCGATTTTCATAAATTGTGGAGATTCTATGGCCGATTCTGGCCAATTAAAATTATTTTTAAGAACAGTATAGTTAAACACAATGTTACGCAAACGGAAGATTGGGGTTTCTTGTGTGATCATCACGTGAGAAATCCCTTCTTGTTTTCTAAAGTACGCTATGTATGCACAAACTTTATAATTACCGGCAAAAAATTGCAAGAAACTTCTTTTTTCTAAAATGTGATTTGTGGCGCGATGCCAACGACAATGTGGACTTTACGTTTTATTTCATAGACGAATTTAAATATTATACAAGTTTTACACTTCAAATTGAACCTTTAGCAAATTACAAGTCCAATTAGGATGCGATGGAATCGGGATTCTAAAATGATTTTTGGATGAAGTTCTGGAATATGGCCAAGCGGGATGGCCAATTATTAACGGGCTTTAGTGAAATTTAACATCAATTAGATCGGTACTTGGCTATTTCTTAACCGGTGTTAGTGAAATTTCACATCCGCGAAGGAAATGGAATTCTAAAATAATTTTAAGATGAAATTCTGAAATATGGTAAGTAAGAAAATAACTTGGCTATTTTTAACCGATCATGATAGACGTCGTTTGACTTTTCCACAAACAGAAGCAAATGTAACCCAAAAATTAGATTTGGATTAGGTTGTGAGAAATTTATCAATATGACTTCTATAATGTTGTCTGCTGAGGTTTCTATCAATCATGCAGCTGTTGGGATTCTTTGAGGCAGCGTATTTTTTAGTTATTGTGTTTAGCACCAGACTCATGGAATTTTCGCAGTTAGTTTAAATTTTATTTTTAAAGTTCTAACAGTTGTCGATAGTGTCATGTACATTCAATCAAAGAGTATGAAAGTACATATAAGAGGACCGAAACAGAACAAGAATTTTCATCAAAGAAATATGGGGTTGTGCAATTCAAATGGGTTATGCAATATTGCATGCAGCAAAAATAACAACTATTATGGGTTAAGCGCTCACACAACTTAATTTCGCTATCTGTGATTATACATTTCTAGATACAAAACAGGTTTTGATACAAAACTAAATAACTGACTCGTTCTATACTTTGTGTGTATTGCGCCAAATCGATGTGTTTATGTGGAGAAGAATTAAAATTGCAATAGTAAAAAAAAAAAAAATATATTTTTCAGCTGATCTGGTTTTTATTGTATAGATGCATGAAAATTTGCTCGTTTCGTTGTTTCTTTATAGTATTTTCTTCCTGATATTTTTATTTGGTATCCGATCACATGGCCGACAACCATTTCGCCGACCAGCCACTTTGCCGATAACTACATTGCCGACAAGAACTTTGGCCGACAGGCCAAATGACCGACACAACCACATCGCCGAAAAGACAGATGGCCGACAAAACCATATCGCCGACAGGACAGATGGCCGACACACCACATCCCCGACAGGACAGATGGCCGACAACCACATCGCCGACAAGACAGATGGCCGAGCACTAGATTCCAAAGGACACAACACCGTCGTCGACAAGACTGATGGCCGGCACAACTATATTACCAACAGGACAGATGGCTGACACAACTACATCGCAGACAAGACAGATGGTCGACATAATCACATCGCAGACAAAATAGACAGCAGACACAGCCACATCGCTGACAGGACAGATGGCCGACAGGACAGATTGACCATCTGATGCAAATTAGTTGTCCAAACATGTGGCAGCTGCTACAAGTATTAGAAGAAGGAGTACCTTTTAGCGAATTGTTTCTGAGATGGAAAAATTACGCATGGAATTCAACTTGAACTAGCACAGGAATAAGTTATACAAAAATGAATGTATTATACATGGATGCATGGAGTAATGATTCATCGTGCCTATTTTGAAATGAGTTGACCAAAGAATTAAGGCAGCTTTATGCTTATTTGAGTACGGTATATTCCATCATTAACTCCTACTTCAAAGGGTATATCGAAATATTTGTTTAATTGAAAAGAGGAAAGTTACTATTCTTAGTATTACAAAATATTTATTTAAATCAAATTACAGTTTATTAGAGTAATTTCTGTGGCGATTGCGCTTACAAAGTTTTCTTCAGGAAACATAATTTTTATTTATCTGATTAAATCTGAACAATCAGACGTCAAAACACTAGGTGTATTCTCATCGTATAACGTCTTAATTCGCGCACCATTTGTATTTTCAAAAAAATTATTTAAGTAGCTACTTAAAAACGTAGAAAAAAGAGGATTCAGATTATTAACTAATTGTAAAACATACACATTAAATTTATTTACGAAATTAAATCTGGATGGTGAAGAAATTGAACATACAGATACTTCCGATAGGCCATATGTCTTGTTGGCGATGTGGTTGTGTCGGCCATCTGTCCTGTCGGCGAAGTGGTTGTGTTGGCCATCTGTCTTGTCGGTGATGTAGTTGTCGGCGATGTGGCCGGTCGGCGAAATGGTTGTCGGCCATGTGACCCACACCCATTTTTTCATTGTTTTGTGGGAGTTTCAACATAGTAAGATAAATCCGTAAAATAGTGATCAACAACCTTAAATAAAATACATTTTGTATAGTGAACCAATTTAATTTTAATCGAAAATATTCCTAAAACAAATAACGTGCTACATATAAAAAATAGGTTTTGTTGCTATTTCTTGGGTTTCATAAAAAAATGCAGTGTCGGGGAATATTTTTTTTTTCTGTAGTGTTAGTATATAGGTACGATCCAAAATTTTGACGTATTTAACTATTTTATTTTGTTTTGATTATTCTATATTATTAAATGGTTTCCTAAATTAACTATTTTAATTATTTACGAAACGTTTAGACTTGTTTATTTAAAAAATCGAATTTCTCAACTTACTTAAGCTTGATGTGAAACCACCTATCAGGAACGCTCAGGGTACTTTATTCTGTCAGCATTCCCTTGATACGGGACACCAACTTCAGAATAAAAATTAGCCGTTATTTTTTTTTAATATATAGATTTCCTAGAAAAGTGGATATGAAAAAACAATGGGGAAAGGTTTTGAATAAAAGTATAGTAAGACGCTCGGCAAGAATTTGTTCTGACCATTTTGAGCAGAAATTCGTTAATTTGAATGGGATATTTAAACAATTAAGAGTATATGGTATTCGAACCATCTTTCCATCGACGTCATCCTCTGTAAAACGAACACATTTAATGAACTTGAATATATATAAATTTTGCCGAATTTAATCGAAGGCGACCAAAAGGCTAACGTACCAAGCCAAGAATTTACTAATATTCCGATGTTGGTAAATAAAGAGGTATTCAGTTTCAGTTCTTCATTAGTTCAGGAGATACATCACTTATTTAGTAAATTCAGATCCTCGTAAAAAATGTTTAAAAAAAAAAAATGAAAGTAAGTTTGTTGCTATAAAGATGGTATAATTCCAAATCTTTACTAGAGTAAAAGAAAGTAAAAAGGAACAAAAAATACAATTTTTCTATAATCTATATACAAAGTAAGTTTATTAGCTGATGCTGTAATAACGTTTTTCTTTTCAGGCGAAAAAGGTTACTTTGACAAGCTCATTAAAGACCTCAACGTCAGGCGATTCATCGTCACCGAAAAAAAGGTGCTCCGAAAAATGAAACTAAACTTGTTAAGATCCTCAAACAGAAAACTTAAGAAAAGGCATCAGTACTACAAGATCTTCGAAGCAAAAATCTCTTAAAAGAAGAGCAACTTATAAATCTGCTGTCGATTTCGTAAATCGAAAGGATTATCGCTATCGAAAAAATATCTACTTGAAATTCGAAAATTCGCTATGAATCTCAATTTTTGTTCCCCAAAAGAATATGACTACGTTCGGAAAATCTTTAGTGATTTGTTGCCTCATCCCAAAACAATTGGAGAATCGTATAAAAGTGTTGAACAAAAGGCTGGATTTACAGAGGAATCTTTCCACACCAATTCCATAACCAACCAATCTTCTTAAATTTGTACCATTTTATAAACTTAACCACGACCATCTTGAGCTTTCTTTCGGTAGCATTAGATCCCGTTTAGGATCTAACAATAATCCTCATGATCAAATTTAGTTAGTATAGTTGTGATTGCGACAGCATTAGGTTATGCCATAATACATACTATATAGTATATTAATAAATTCCATAATAATAAAATTATGTTTGATTTTTCCCCAAATAAAACATTGGTGACGAGGAATAAAACGGAAATAATTTTTTTATTCACACAATACCTATATTGTGATTAATTTATTGCTATTTAATAAGTTAATCAACTTAAAATAATTTTGTGACTGCGTGTTTAATACAGGTTCTATTAGTAACGGTAAAAATATTACGGGAAAAAAATCGTGTTATTCGTGAGTGAGTGAGTGAGTGATCATGCCTATCGGAAATATTGAAAATTTCGATACAACGAAGCCAATTGAATGGGGCACATATTCAAAGCGTTTTGAACTGTTTTGTGAGACCAATAAAATCGAAGATGTGCAATTGAAGCGGACCACGTTTCTTACACTATGCGGGGCGAATACTTTTGAGTTGGTAGAGAATCTTATAGCACTAAAAAAGGTCAGTAATTTAGTGATCAAAGAAATCATGGAAACTTTATCAAATCGCTTTTTCCCTCGCCAATCGGAAATTGCGGCGTCATACACATTATTCAAACGTGAACAACGTTCGGAAGAATGCGTCGCCGATTACGTAGCCGAGCTTCGACGTCTTGCCAAAAGTTGCAATTTCCACAAGGATAGCCTAGATCGCATGGTACGAGATCGCCTGGTTTGCGGGTTACGCAACATTCAGTTGCAACAGATGTTTTTGGCTGAGCAGGATTTACAGTTAGATACTGCTATCGATCGCAGCGTTGCCGCAGAAGCTGCCGAGAAGAATCAACAGGTCATTGCTGAAGCTCACCAAGCGAAGCAAATCGTGCCTAAAGATCAATCAACACCGACCAAAGCTAATCAACAGAAGAAACCGTCACGATCACAAGGGTGTTTCAGCTGCGGGGAGAACCATGACCGATCCATCTGCCGATATCGTACTACTACGTGTTCCTTTTGTGGTATAATGGGACTCCCCCAACGGGTTTGTCGTGCGATGGCCAGCAGCACCAACAAACCTAAGAGCAACCAGAAGCGTTCGAATCGTCGTTACAGAGAAATGAATAGTATTTCCAATCCTTCTGGGCACACTATTGTGTCCGAGATAAGTATTAAAAAATGTTTCGAAAATCACCACCACTCCGTGAGGCAAATTAGAAATTGGTCGATTTCCAACGGAATCCAATCGACATTTTGGGATGTTTGGACATTGATGTTTATTACAATGGTAAATCAGTTTCCAGTCTACCGTTATACATCACCACCGGGAACAAAACCAGTGTTCTTGGTATCGATTGGTTCGAGCCTTGAGGGATTTCCATCCAAGGAGTCCATGCAATCACAGACACCAGTTTTTCCGATGTACTGGTGAAATACAGCCACCTATTTACACCTGAGCTGGGTTCGTACAGTGGGCCTCCGATTATTCTTCAGGTGGATCCAAAAGTAATTCCGATACGTTTGCCAGCACGAAGAATTCCTATTGCAATGCGAGCAGCATTTGAAGTTGAATTAAATAAATTGGTTCGACAGGGAATTCTTTAGCCGGTCGAATACAGCGAGTGGGCTACGCCTAGTACCTGTTTCGCAGGCCGATGGCAGTGTGAGAATTTGCGGCGATTACAAATCAATGGTGAATAAAGTTCTCACACCACATTGTTTTCCGGTTCCATCAGCAAATCACCTGTTATCGACGTTACCAAACGGTTCCGTATTTGCAAAACTCGATCTCGCCCAAGCATACCAACAGCTCATCGTAGACGATGCATCCGCGCTAGTACAAACAATTACAACACACAAGGGAGCATTCAAGGTGAACCGACTCCAATTCGGTATTAGTACGGCGCCAGGAATTTTCCAAAATTTCATGGAGAATCTACTTCGAGGGATTCCGGAAGTCATACCGTATTTCGACGGTATCATCGTCATCGCGTCGTCCGATACAGATTTACGTCAGAAGTTGATCGACATCTTCCAACGATTTGATCAAGCTGGTATCCGTCTAAAACAAGACAAATGTCAAATTGGTTGTTCATCCACCGATTTTCTCGGGTACAGAATCGATGCCGAAGGTCTGCACCCAATGCAACAGAAGATCGACACCATTAGAAGCACCCCACCACCAACGGATAAAGGGCAACTACAAGCTTTCCTAGGTTTAATTAATTTTTACCATTATTTTATTCAAGATAAGGCAACGCTTGCGGAACCTTTGCACCAGCTGCTTCACAAGAATATCCTGTGGAGATGGGGACCTGCCGAGCAGCGCAGTTTCGATGCGCTTAAAGATGCCTTGATGCCCAGCAACGTCTTAATGCCATTTAGTGAGAAATATCCGTTGTTGCTGGTATGTGACGCTTCCCCCTAAGGAATTGGCGGTTAACTGCCACATAGAGTGGGCATGAAAGAGCGTCCCATAGCTTACCACTCGAGAACGATGACCGAAACAGAACGACGATACAGCCAAGGTGATCGCGAGGCTTTGGCGATTATTGCGGGAGTGAGGAAGTTCCGTGATTTTCTCTACGGTCGAGAGTTCGTTATCGTGACGGACCATAAGCCGCTTCTTGGTCGTTTTACCACAGATATTCCAACTACACAAATCCTATCGCCGAGAATGATTCGTTGGAGTACTTTCCTGAATGCCTACACATTCAAACTTGCCTACCGTGCTGGGAAGGATGTGGGAAATGCTGATGGTCTTAGTAGACTTCCCGTTCCGAACACTACGATCGTCACAGGGGAAGAAGAGTTGCTGCTTATAGATACGGTACACAAGCCGACCGTCCATGCTGATGACATTGCCGCTTCGACAAACAAAGATCCAGTTCTCTCGCAGATCCTTCAGTGGACACTGCAGGGCTGGCCAGAGAGTAAACCCGTGGAACAGTTCCAGCCGTTTTGGGTTCGTCGTGCCGAAGTGAGTACCCTCAAAGGATGCCTCCTCTGGGTATATAGAGTAATAATTCTATCATGTCCGTGTACAAATTTTGTCCGCGCTACACACTGCTCATCCGGTTATTGTTAGAATGAAGGCACTAGTGAGGAATTACGTGTGGTGGCCCAAACTAGATGCGAACATAGAGAAGGCTGTGCGTCTTTGTAAAAAGTATCAATCAAACCGTCCTGAGGTGGCACAGGCTCCCGTACACTCATGGGAGGAGACGACAAAACCATGGTCGAGAATCCATATTGATTATGCGGGACCTCATCGTGGTAAGACTTATTTCATACTCATCGATTCTTACTCCAAGTGGCTTGAGGTAGTTCAAGTGGCCAAACATCAGCTGCCTGTGGCATACAGGCTCTTCGCAAGATATTTGCCACTCATGGAATTCCAGAGATCATTGTGAGTGACAACGGTACAGCTCTCGACTCCGCGGAATTCCGACAATTCTGTGATACAAATGGTATTCGCTCGGTGTATGTGGCTCCATACCATCCACGCTCGAATGGGCAGGCGGATATAATGATCAAAACGACGAAAGATTTTCTTTAGAAGGAGACTTCTGGCGACATTCAACATCGTCTGGCGAAGTTCCTGCACCACCATCATGCAACTCTATCAACCGCAACCGGCAGATCACCCGCCGAACTCTTATTTAATCGTCGTATTCGAACTTTCTTCGATCATCTTCATCCGGATAACATTCGCGTTCGCAAGACCAAACCGGTGGTCGACCAACCGCGAAAACTGTCTGAGGGTTCCATAGTCTGGGCGCGAAACTACTCGTTGGGTTCAAAGTGGATACCTGCTTCTGTTACAAGAACAACAGGGCCTATTGCTTATGCTGTAGAGACTGAACAAGGACAATCAATGATACGTCATATTGATCAGTTGCGAAGTCGAGCAACCGATGAACAGATGGACAATACAACTACCATTTCGATAGATGAACCTCAATCGATTCTTCCGAATGATGTTGTCAATTCGGAAGACGTTATTTCGACACCGAATGATATTCAACAATCAACATCCGGCACGCTACAATCAACCGTACCACAAGAAATTATACAGCCAAAGAAACGAACAAAAAAGACAACATCTGAAACCGATGAAGCTTCCCTCCGTAGATCAGCCAGACCAAAAACAATTCTTTCTACATTTATGTCCTAATCAAAGGTGGAGGGATGTAATGTACTCGTTCTTAATCTGCACCCTATAATATTGTAACGTCGTATTCAAGTTGTGTTTACCGTAAACAACAATTATATGTACGCCGTTTATCGTGATCACCTCATGATCATATTTGGTTAGTCTAGTTGTGATTGCGACAGCATTAGGTTATGCCATAATACATACTATACAGTATATTAATAAATTCCATAATAATAAAAGTGTGTTTGATTTTTCCCCAAATAAAACAGTTTATATCCGTCAAGTTCTTCTGTTGCGAAATTACCATAAAAGTCACTGAAATTAATTTTCCAGTATGAATTTAGGCGAAATATTTATACTTTAATATCTAGATTTACTAAATTTCAACTAACCTTTTTCAATAGCCAACCTCTAGGAGCAGCCCTAGGATTGATCCGTAACATAAAATAATGAAGTATAAGAAAATTCAAGCGCATACAACAATGAAATTCAATCAGCGCACGAATAATGTGTACGGCCGAAAATAAAACTAACATTAGGTGTCCACCAAGGGAAACAAAGTTTTTTATAAACGTAATGAAATTCTTTATTTGAAATGGAATATTTATTTCCTTCACTGAATCTGCTCTTTAAACAAAAAAAAAAAAAATTTACCTCTCTCTTGCTTTTACGAACATTTTTCCCTTGTTTTTGTTTTTTTTTTGGTATATTATGTAGATGTACGTCTGTATATTATCTTGTACGTACATAGCTAATTGAGTCGATTGTTGTCGATTAGTTTTAGTTTAGAAAAAAAACTTATGAACGTCGGTCGTGCGATTTTTTGTATCGCGAAATAAAAAAGATGAATTATGGGTTTTCTTAATTAAAATACCCATTTTTCGTCTAATATGAATGAAAACAAATTGATTTTGTTTCGTAATAATACGGCCCAAAACCTACATAGGAATTCAAACATAATATTTTTCAAAAAATCGATTTCTCTATAAAGTTAGCAGTTGGTTGGACTAATAAAGCTTTATTCAAAATTGTTTGTGCAAATTAAAAATTAAGACAAAAAAACACATTTAAATTAACAAACAGTTACTCGCGACATGATGTGTTCTTTATAAATAGTAGATCTACAAATAAAGAAAAGTGAGTTTTCCAGCGAGTGTAAAATTTCTCAAGCATGCGGTAAATCACTTTTGTCACGCGTCGAATATGTCATTTTTCGTTGTATACTTGACGAAAAATACCTAAATTAAACAATTACAATCACTGGAAAACTTTCACTTTTCTTTACTTGTAGAACAATCTACTATTATTTGTGTAAATTGTCCCTTTTAAAGTGGAGAAAAAAAGAAAAACTGATTTTTTTTGTTTTCTTCACATTTTTATTTATATTTCGATAATGGATGAACGGCCGTTAACGGGACAAAAACCTTTTCACATGGTTCGACGACCTCTTTATAACAATTTTTATTTTTGAAAATCGCAGAAAATATTTCTCTCATTTAAGGTCGCCGAGCCGCGCGTTGTTTTATTATTTATATCTCGGTAAGGGTTGGACGGCCTTTAGTCAACCAACACCATTTAATTTGCATGAAACGATCAAACTATCCTAATTCATATACTACCAAACTATCCTATTCTATGTGACCTCTTACTTTATACTATAGGCGTATGTAGTTCTACATTTAAAGGTCGTGTCTCACAATCTTCTGCTTTTTTGTCTTAAGTTTTAATATGCACAAACAATTTGAAGACATATTTTAAGCAGTTTTGAATTAAGCTTTATTATTAGTTCAACCAACTTCTCTAATTTTACAATGAAATCGATTTTAAAGGAAATATTTTTTGAATTCCTATAGATTGTGTGCCGTACATGATGTCAAAATATAAAGTGTACGCTGTTTAATGCGGGACACCCTTAAAATTGAAGAAGCATTCCGTCTTTACCCTTTTTCTTTATTTTAAAAGTCCTATAGGGTCAAACTAATATACTTGAACTTAATTTCCGGTAGAGATATGTGGTACAGTGTTCATTATATTGTGAAAATGGACACGCGTTTTTCAGTAGTAAACTACTTGTAATTGTTATTTTTTTTTTAAATTCCTGAATATCTGTGAATTTATTTATTTATTTAGTTATCCTTATCACCAACTTATTTAATTGGTTATATAGTTATAACGAACTGGTTACATTATTAAAAGATTTAATAAAATCATATCATTAAAATATTTCAAAATTTTTTTTTTCAAAATTTACCAATAATCTAAAAGATGCTTTGGCACCAATTTCTTAAATGGATCTCTACGAAAAAAGAGGGGCTCAGTATTTATTAATTTGCATCTACCTCGATATGCTGGAAGTATGAAAGCAGGCAGGCTTACATCTCTAGGTAGCCTTGGGAGAGCTTACATTTAAAAGCGCTTTTACACTCTATCTATGCCATCTGAGTAGTTATTATAAAACAGATTCCATACGGCAACACCATATTCTAACAATGAACGAACAAACGGGATGTATAAAATTTTAATCACGTAAGAATCCTGAAAATCTTTGGAAAACCTTTTAAAAAACCCAAGCATAGAATTCGCTTTAGAAATGCAACCCTCAATGTGCTTATGAAATGATAGATTCGAAGTAAAAGGTATACCTAAATTCTTAAACTTATCGACACTTTCAATAATGCAATCGTCAAAAAAGTAAACGTAACTAGCGGGTGAGTGTAATCGGGTGAAGCAGATTGTTTTGCATTTGTAGATCTATAGCATCAAATTATGCGATGTACACTAAACTTTGAAGTTTGTCGGATCCGATTGAAAGTCAATTGCATCATTGGCGCAAGAAATAGTTGTGAAAATTTTAATGTCGTCCGCATAAATTACTCAGACAATTTACCACATCATTTACGAAAAGAATAAAAAACATGGAGCCAAATGACTACCTTGATGGGCTCCTGAAGAACTCTTGAAGTGAAATTATACCAATTTTCACTATTTGAGTTCTAAATTCCAGGTAAGACCTAATCCAATCAATCGGAAAAACAGGTTCAATCCAAGGAGTTAAGTTTCCGCAGCAGCAATTCATGATCGACCTTATCAAAGGCCTTTCACAAATCAGTGTAAATGACCTGTACAAAATTACCATTTAATAGTGCATATAAAATACAATTTGAAAACCAAACTAAGTTAGTTACAGTTGACCTATCAAGGAAAAATTCAAGCTATCCTGTGAAAATCCATGAGAAATGAATATCTTAACATGAAACCACAATTTCCCTTTAACTAGTTACACACAATGCTTTGTTAAAACTGAAATAATGCAAATACCTCTATAGTTCTCGACATCGCTTCAAGATCCAGATTTAAAAATTGGCCTAATAAGTAAGTGTTCCCATAGAAGAGAGAGGCAACTAGGGAAATATGGCCAGAAATTGCACTACCGGCTAATTTTAGAAAATGAGTGGAATACAATCGAATCCGGAACTTTCATTAATATCAAGGATTGACCATTCGGATAAAATAGTATCTACTTCGAGACGAAACATAGAATATTTTGACTCCCATACAACATTATTCAAAATACATAGATTTTGAATTATATACAATGTCCAACAAATTAGTTGTCCATTAGATTTGTTTTTGTAATTAACAAAATGCGAAAAGTTATTCGGCTTTGATTTAGTTGATGATGCAAGCTCCAGAATATAACTGCTGTAAAGAATATATATGTACATATATACTATATTTATATATATATATTCTTTAATAGAGTTTCCCAAAATTTGGCTCTTTCCAGCGCCCCTCCTCTCCCCCTCCACGAGTAATACTTTTTGGAAGTTAAGACCATTCTACTTAGGTTGCTTTATTTTAATGTTATAGGCATCATTCTCTTCGTTTTTTATTGAACTTTCATTTGAAGTCAGTTTCAGCCTCATATTTAATATTGGCTAAATGCAACACCAAAAGGTACAATCTTATTTTTTTATTAGAAAATGGCATGTTTTAAAATTTTCGCTAAATCAGTGAATTTTTACTAAAACACATAGACTCAGTTTTTTCATGTTTACATGACCTTTACAAATTTTTGAACCACATTTAATTTTTTCAAACACTTTTAAAGTTGGGTACAAGCGTTTGAATGCACCCAATTTTTCGGAAATCGTAATATTCACACCTCTGAAACTTTTCTCGTTTTACTCTGAACGACACTAGCTTTTGGAAAGAAGCTCTTCGTTTTATCCTCACAACACCTCATGAAATACTTATTTGGATATTGAGATCCTAACTGCGTTATAATTTTTTAAAACACCTAATAACTCGTTAAAAAAAAATCAGGGGTAGTAACGCACGTTTTAATTCTGTATTTCACAAATATCTCAGCTTCTGTTTATCATGTTAAAAAAAAGTATGTATTTCTTTATTTATTTTGAGTTTGCCTTTAAATCGAACATTTTTAACTTAATATTACAGTAAACAAATTAAAATCTCTCAGATCAATTTTGGTTTTATATAGATCATAACAAAATTCAGAAGCATAAGGAAAAGCTCAGTAGAAGGTTCAACACTGTTAAAAATTCACAGTTGTGATCCCCTTGATGAAAAAAGGTGCAAATTAACTTGTATCTACTACTAAACTTACCCCTACTTATAATTTTAAAAATGTTAGATTTAAAGGCAAACTCATAATAAATAAAGTTTTATATACTTTTTTTTAATATGATAAACAGAAGCTGAGATATTTGTGAAATAATGAATTGAAACTTACGTTACTACTCCTGATTTTTTTTTAACGAGCTATTAGGTGTTTTAAAAAAATTATAACATAGTGAGGCGAGAAAACGGAGAGAATGAGGCCTATAACTTTAAAAACAAAGCAACCTAAGTAGAATGGGTACCTATCTATTAGCCTAAAATCACTCAATTTCTTAACTTCAAAAAAACATAGCTTGAGAAGTGTGGGCCAGGAAGGGGTCAAATTTTGGGAAAATCCATTTTTCATCGACTAATTTTCTGGAAAAAAGTTACAGATAAATCGGTGAATGCAGTAAAATGCATGCGCCCGGTTTTTTTAAAAAGTAGTGGATAAGCCCATACTTACGCAATTAGGATGTAATTTATATTTTTTGTGAGCCTTGCCCCTTCTATTTTTAGATTTATCAAGTCATTATTATGCCACTGTTCCTTTTTTGTACTTGAAGGTGTTATCCTAGGGATAAATCTCTGCATACCTAAATTAATGTTTAAATTGAAAATCCGGAAATGCATTTAAGGAAATGTAATCGCCCATTACAAAATTTAAAATTCATGAGTTCACATTTTCTTCAACCAACTCGCAGCATTTAAAAATATAAAAATACATATTGTATATTAACGAAATTCGTAATTTCGTATGAGTTGAGTTAGAAAAATCTGTATGGCTGAAAAGTTCATGCCGAGACCGTGCGAGGTCTTTTACGAGGTGCAAATTTCCATGGCAGAAACGCGAGGTAAAAACAACTTATTCATAACAATAATATAAAAAAACACGGTAAAGGTGTACTTCAGCATTATATTATATTCTCAGATGAGAGTAACTTTAATATTTTTGGATTCAATGGAATGATGAAATAATATTCAATAAATTCAACGCTGCCGTACGTAACTTGATTTACATAACGAGAGAAAACGCATTTTGGGAAAATCGATGTAAAAGTTTTGAAAATATTATATTCTGCACCAAAATTGAAAACTATTCTTCTTAAGCGTTTCTTAATTTAGTTTTATGTAATTATTTTTGTTAATTTTAATGATAAAGTATATTATTAGTTATCGATTGGCATCAATAACTGAATTCGGCCGAAAATATAGTTCTGTAAAATATGCAGTGAAACATGGATGTGGACATGATGAAATGGCGTGGGGGTATATATCAGACGGAAATATGGACCGATTTCTCAAGGAAAATTTGATTCCAAGCTTTTTAACCCTTGGAGTGTTTAAAAGCTTGGAATTAAAGATTGTTTCGAAATTTATCAGGAGAACGATCCGACACGTTCATCTTATATCGTCCAATAATGACTTTTGTATAATTGTCTCGAAGTTATGAAAATACCACACATCACCGGGCTTAAATATTATTGAAAACTTGTCGCTTAAGTTAAAACTCGGAATTCGAAATTACCCCATTTCCAACAAAAAGCGTTGGCTGTTTGGTATTGGCTATCTTTTTTTTTTGTATTAATGTACTAATAAATGTATATCTAATTAACAATTAAGTCGCTATAGCATGAGATGAAAAAAAAAATTAAATTTTTCATAATTCTCATTCAGATCGAAACTGAACTTGCAAAATTCTTGATAATTTCGCTCTTCGTAATAAAAGTATTGTAATATTACAAACCGATAGAAATCTTTGTTCAACTATTTTAATTATAACTATTTTAATTATTAACTACAAATATTTTAAATATATTATAATATTATTTAATATAGTATACATAAAAAATATTTTAACTATTTAATTAAATATTTAATTTTATAATATTTGTTTTTTTTTTTTTTTTTAAATTAATCTAAAACTAATTGTCATAATTTTAAATGTTAAAATGAAGTGAAAATTGTTAATTTAATTGTTCAATAATTATATTTGGTTAAATAACCGAAAGAAATAATTGAATTAAAAATTTAAACAAATAAAATAAGTAAATTAGCAAAAAAATCGTTTTTTTCATGTTTAACCTGGAAAGCTCATTGTTTCCACCAGAAGTTGAACATTTCATTTTTGGTCTAGTTAAATAAAATTGCTATGTTGAAAAAGTTAACAATTTGTAAAATAATTAAAAAGTAGGTAGAAATGAAGAGTGTTTTCCCATTTTAAGGGTGTGGTAGGAATACCGTAAATCACACACAATTTAAAAATGAAAGTTTGAAAAACCACCAAATTTTGGTTTACAAAATATGTAAAAACATTTACATATTTTAAAAATTTATGCATAGTGCACATCGTGAACAAAAATTCGCATCATCAGTTGCTTTTATTTACTTCTTATTGAGTAAATAAAAAGCAACTGATGATCTGAATTTTACTTCACAAAATGCATTTTGCACAAATTTCTAAAATAAATGTTTTTATTTTTTATTCGTTTTGAAAATCAAAATTTTGTGATTTTTTAAACTTTCATTTTTGAATTGTAGTGAAATAAAAAGCTTAGATTATTTATTTATTTAAAATAAAAACAATCTTAAAAAATTATTATTTGATTTATTTTTAATTTCATAGGATTGGGTTACGCTGTAATACAAGTTTAGCATGCACAAACTATTTGAATATGTATTTTGAATGCAAGGAAAAATAAATAAAATTTCGTAGAAGTAGCACAAAATTAGATAAAACCATGAATGAAATATTTTCTACGTTTTCAATTCCTTTATTCATAAATTAAATAGTTCGATGCAGAAAAAATCTATTTAAAAGTATATATTGTGTTATGTATTTGTGCATACTATAATATGTATGTATAAAAAATCAACATAAACAAAACTATGTAGAAATGTTTTCTTTCTCTTCTCCATACCAAATGTGGCTAATGGAATGGCTAAGCTATATGTATATATACATATATATAACTATGTACTATGTTAATGTTGTGTTTTGTGTACATAATTACGAAAATACAAAAACGAAGTCAAAACGAATGAAAAATACATGAGAAATTGAGAATATGCTTTACAGTGAAGGGAATATATATTCCATTTAAAATACAAAATTTCATATCATATGTAAATGAATTTGTTTCCCTTACTAGACACCTAATGTTAGTACCAGAAAATAATATTCAAAGAGTGTCGCTAGGTTCGCACCGGCTTAACATTTTATTTCGGTATAATCTTTCTTATACTTTTGTGTTTTGTGTTTCAACTAACTTCTTCCAATAGCCAACCTCTAGGAGCAGCCCTAGGATTGATTCGTAAGTAATTTTACTTAGACTTGCCACATTTTGAAACTTGGAAAACGGGACACCACAATTTGTATTCAACAATTTTTTCCAATTGGATTTAACCACGGTTTGTTCTTTTTGCCTTCTTTAGTCTTTTTTAGGTTTGAAAAACTCAGACAATGCATCCACCCATCGTAATCGAATGAAATCTGTGGATACCGTGAAGCAACTTTTAGTCTAATTACTTGGTGAAATCACATTTCTCTAGACAGAGCGACTCCACCAATAAGGAAAACGAGGAAGTCTCTCCAGCCAGGATGCTTTGCAGGAAGAAGAAAATGAATATCCGAGTGATTATTTGAAATTTGCTTGATTTTTAGTATTACACGTAAATTTGCTACACTAGTTTGACAAAAAACTTTCGAATATCAAAAGATAACGATTTGAGCATTTTAAAACTGAGCTAAACTTTCGATAACAATTCACTATTCGTACAAATGAAATTAATCAGCGCATCAACAAAGCAAACAAGATATTCAACACATGGAAAAAACTAGGCTTGCCATCACGAATAAAACGGACTTTTTTTTCGTTTAAAAGCTAATTTTCTTATTTCTTTCGAGTTTTTCTTCATTTAAGATTTGTGTTTCTTGCACTGATAAAAATTTTCTTTAGTTAAAATTTGTTGCATAATTGTAATCTGAGATTCAGTTTCTTACATCTATAACTGCTCAAAATTCGTGATTGAAAAAACAAAATCAACGAATGGAGAAAAATATGATTGTTTTGTTTCCAATTTTTCTTGCAACAAGAAATTGACCATTTTCTCTAACTATATTGCCCAATTTTCTTGAAATTGGTTATTTTAAAAATTAAAAATTTTCCTGATGAACGCAAAAGCAATTTCTTGATTCGAGAAACTATTGAAATGTTAAAGATAAGATAAAACTTTTCTTAAAACGAAACGGAACCTTTTTCTCAAAATATATTTTCCAATTTTCCTGAAATCTCTCATTTTAAAAATACAACATTTTCTTAATATGTAAATATACGTATAAGTACATAGGTTTAATATCAAAATTTAAACTTATTTTAACACTAATTGTACTTAATTTTTCATCATACTTCCAAATTTATAAACAAGAATAAAGTTTGAATCTGAACTTTATTCAATTTTGAATGAAGGGTATGAATTACACGCCGTTTTGAAATATGCTATGTATACCATATCAAATAATTTAGATTAGTAGATCAATTAAAAACTTCGAAACAACCAATTTTTCTACATTACTCTTGAACTGAGAGAAAACCTTCAATTGAATAAACTTTTTCTTAATAAATTTTCTTAACAAGAAAACTATTATTTTACGTCTCTCAGGACAAGAAAACATTTTCTTCGCTCAAACGATCTTATTTAAAAATCGCATTTTTCATTTGAATAAAAATTTCTCAATCTGAGAGAATATTTTTGATACAAGAAATTGTTTCATAATATTAAAAACTTATTTCTCATAATAAGAAAACAAAATATATCAACTGAAGAAGCCTTTCTTGATACAAGAAAAGAATAGTTAAATTGTTATAATGCTATATACATTACCATTATATAATAGATGTAAACCAAAAAGGAATCATTCTATCGCGAAACTTCAACAGTTTTGTCGTTTTAAAAGTGTGATTTTTTGAAAATATTCTTTATCTTTTGTTTAAGTAAAAAAACTTAGATTTTTTAAACTGTGGTGTAAACTGAAAAAAAAAGGATTTCTGGAAACTTTTTAAAATGTAAGTGTTTTTATTTCACTGTGTTCAAAAAATTTTATATAGGTAATTAATGTATCGATAGGTAAAAGAGTGGTCGTAAGTGATGTTAATTTTTTATTTTTGTAACCACTAATTATTGCGGCACTTGTGAAAATATTTTGTGTTTTCTTTAAGATTAAATACAATAAAATTTTCCAATTATTGCTTATTAGAGAAATGGCTGATGAACAACCTAACACAGATAACAGCTCAACAAT
The DNA here is from genome assembly GCA_958295665.1 of Tipula vernalis. NCBI lineage: Eukaryota > Metazoa > Arthropoda > Insecta > Diptera > Tipulidae > Tipula > Tipula vernalis. Next base: position 145,839,964 of record OY282560.1, on the reverse strand, counting down.
TGTATTTGTTGACCTTGACGGAATATCACATAATGACCTAGAGCAGATGTTTTCTGAGCTAAAGCAAGTACTTCTTATCCGACTGGATCCAAACTTAGTCTCCGTCTGGCTCTTCTCGAGCTAGTGATGTGATTTCGTTATTAGATTTTATTAGGTTTGCAAAATAATATTAAGGACATAAATTATTATTTCATATTCTTGTTTTCATTTCAGAATTTGGGACAATTTCTTGAGACCAATAAAGGAAGTAAAATATTACGGATATTTAATTCGAACACACCACCACAATTAGACGAGAAGAGTAGAAAATTACTTGTTTCATCTATTGTAGACAAAATTATTGAGGTCCCAGTTTCACCGACATATTTTGACCAAATTTCTACCGATATCCAAAAATATTTCCCTGGAGAAAAAAGTAAATAATAACAAATTAAAAAATACATTTAAATACTAATTTGTATTGCGAATCCCTTTTCAGGATAGAGGAGGACGGAGACCGTCTGGAATATTATACCACAAGTATATCGAAACTCCGGAAATTGGGGTTCTAAATATTTTCTTTATATATATATATATATATATATATATATATATATATATATATATATATATATATATATATATATATATATATATATATAAATATATAACGCTTGATAATTAAATTGTTGTTTATATAAATATATATTATATTTCTGATGGTGAAATAAAATAAATTATTAAAATAAATTTTCATACAATTGTATTATTTTAAACAAATTGAAGAAATATTTCTGCAACGAAGAAATATTGCGTTGTCACAAGAAAATCGATTCTCTAGTGAAGAATAGTCAAGTTCCCTGGAAAAAGTAGACCGATGCATACAAGAAAAAAAACAATAGATTCATAAATTATTTTTTATAGCCAAGAAATAGCAAGTTTTTTTAAAGAATTAAATAGATGCATCCAAGAAGGCCCACGCATTAGATTCACAAATTCATTTCTCTAGTCAAGAATTAGCTAGTTTTATATAAGAAATAAACGGATACATACAAGAAAATCCAAACAATAGATTGATACATTTTACTCTACTCAAGAAAATATGTGTTTTCCAGCAAGAATGATGTTACCTAAATAAAGAAACGTATTTCTCAACCTAAGAATTTCTAGTTTTCAATCAAAAGAATCGGTTTCTACAAACAAACCTATTTCGTTTAACTTAAGAAATAATAATTAACCATCAAGGAAAACTATATTCCTATGTAATCATGTTTTCTTGCACCAAGAAATTAATTTTCTCATATCAAACAAATAAAGATTACTTTTAATATTTTAGAAAAATTTCAAATTGAGTAACGTAAAGTTTGTGGTGAGAAAAATTTCGTTTAGCTAAAAAATGATGTACAAATTTTCTTGAATTAATCCGTTTTTTCTTCATATTAGAAATTATTTTTTTCCGTAGAGGCAATGAGACCGAAATCCGCAAGGTAAGCGGAACTTTGCAAAACATGGGGAGATTTGAAGACAACAGCTCCCAAAATAGTGAGCTAGTCCTTTATCTAACACTTAGGGAATGGAGCCTTGTTTTGCAGCGATTTACAGTTCTGATCCTTTTGTAAAATAATTCGATAGCATTAAAATTGAGCTTGTGTTCTCTGAATGTGCTGGGAAATTGTGGGGTTCCAATATAGACATTTCTACGTTACCCCTCCCTCTAAAGCCTTCATATTTTTTAATACACAAAAATTAAATTGTTCATTTCGTATAATTTCTGAATTCTTGAAACCAAAAGATTTTAACCAACGCGAAACTAAAAATGACAACAACGTTTTGTTTAATGTTTTTTGTTTTTTAAAATTGCTGAAATATAATTAATTTCAACAAAACGAAACAAACAGCGTCCCGCTCTTAGTAACGTCGGGACACGAGACATTCAATTCTACAACTGGTGTATCCCATCAAAAACGGTACGGTTGGCAAGTCTAATTTTACTTTATATAGTAGATATCAATTTTCTTGACGATTTATGATAAAATATTTTCTTTTAAATAAACATCCACTTAAAAGATTGACAACCCTTTTCAATACACAAACCCGCATACAGATTTATGCTCAATGAACTCAAAAAAAAAAAAAAATTTTTTATATTTAATTAAAATTTTCCGTTTATTAATTTTTAATTTTCCAATCAACAATCAATAACGTCAATCATTTGAAAATCAAACAATAAGCGAACAAACAATAAAACCATATCATTGAACTAACTGATGTGAAAAACGGAAAAACTAAAATTCTTTGAAAATCAAATTACCAAATTACTAAATAAAAGTTTCCATTGTCTTTAATGTACACACATACACATGTATGTACAATAGCAGAAATTTTGTTCCCAAAACTCGTAAAAGTCTAAATGTAGTTTTGACGGAGCTTTCATATGAAATATACCCTCGCATTGGAAATTTCAAAGAGCAACAAATTTTTTTTATGTTTCCTTCTTCCGCTATTGTATTTGTTAGAATCGATTGGATGTCGAAGGGAAATAACAATAAAACCAATAGATTTTGTTTTCTTATTTTCCACATTTTCAATAGCAAAAATCCAGATGTTTTACAGAAAAAAAAAGTCTGTTAAGTTTCCCAAATTTTAGTGAATACGTGAATCTACATATACTCGTATGAGACAGAATGCGATTTTTAGATGCACTGATTGTTATTTAATTTAAAGTCTTTACATACGGAATGTATAAACGAAAAATTTAACACTGTGTGTGACCTTTCAGAAATAACACACGAATAAATGATATTTGAATGGTTTTGATTTAGAATTGATATTTATAAAATCAAAAATAGAAAAATAGAAAAATAAAAATGTTAACAGTAAGCTGGAATCGAAAAAATTCAATCATTAAAAAATCATTTGGTTTTTATCAAATGGTAAATCCTACCTTTCATTAAATTTAATCCTTTTGCTGCTTGAAACGATATAGAATAAAAATATTTAATGAGTATTGATTTTGCGATTTGAAGGAATGTACATACATAAGAATTTTGTTATGATGTTTTGATCGTTGAAATTTAGATTTAATCATTTAACAGTTCGAAAGTTACGTGTGGATAGGGAAACACAAAAATATGTTGAGGTAATATGGTATGTAAACAAACATACTTTTTATTGTATAAAGCAGTTCGTAAATTTCGTATCGCTCATTATGTAATCTTTTTATCCTTATCTGGTCGTTCAGTCTGATAGTTTGCCTGCCAACCTAGTTGCCTGTCGGTTCACTGAATTGATCTTGGTCTGTCTATCATTCAGTCTTCCGACCTGTCAATGAATCTATCTGTTAGTCTATCCGTAGCTCGATTTGTCTCTCTGTCGGTCAACCCCAACAGTGTATCGATCGATGTAATATTCTTCTATTTTGTTTTCATTCGATGGTATATAGACGGTGGATTAAGATTTCAGCCTAAAAATTCATTTTTAAAAATTCTTAATAAATTTAAATGCCTGATCTAAATTTACTGTAGACTCCGTCCCAGTGAAATATGAATTTTGAGCAGTTTCGAGCTCTATAAATAATGCTAATTCAGTTGGTAATTTGTTTGTTATGTTGAACAAATGTCGGTGAGAATGGAAATTGATGGTTTTGCTCTCGCTGAACAGGAAATTAAACGAAAGGGGTTACTGATGATTGGAAATTGATACTTGTATAGCAACAAATTGCAAAAAAATGGCGATTAGTGATTTGAGCAGCAATGCATACCAGCAGAGCAAGAAGAATTGAAGAATGATCCTTTAAAAATGTTCAGTAATGGAATAATCATATTATTGGGTTTGACTAGATTTCTCCGAAAAAATTATTCGCAAAGCACACATTGTTCTGGAAAGGCAGTAAAGTTTGGCCACCATGACCCGCCCGGGCAATAGACAAATTATTTATTTTTATTTTATTTATTTATTTATTTAATTATACACAAATAAGGCATAGCCTTTTTAAAATATCCAGGGATATATTCCTATGTGTATTCCAGCAATTACACAGAAAAATAATTACAACAATAATTAAAATTAAATATAATATAATTAAAAATACAGAAGAAAAGATTAAGAACAAAAGATAAAACATTGGAAGACGTGATAATGGAAAAAAAAGAAAAAAAAAACGAATTAATGGAAACGAATTATGTTCCAATCAGCCCCTCGAGGTACAGTCCCTTGAAACCACGCAAATTAGATGCTGCCTTTATAGACGGATTCAGACTATTCCAGAGCTTCACTCCATGGATAAAGAAAGCACGTTGTCTTGGCTTAGTTTTGTATGATTTAGGCAAATTTAAATCTAATGTCCTCTGCGATTTCGAGAATTTCATTTTATCATAAAGGTAGTTCGGAACTTTATTTTTAGTCAAACCAAACATCACAGTCAACACCGACAGTTCCAAAAACTGGTTCAAGCTTACACCAAATATCTGTTCAGAAAGGTGCGAAATTGGATCGCCCATTCGCTTCAAAAATATGTATCTAGCACAAGAATTAAAAGCAACATTTAACTTTCGTAATATATCGAAGTTTGTTTTCGTTTCGAATATATCGAAGAACAATATGAAAGTAAAGGTCCCACAAGAGTATTAATGATATGACATTTCACATCGCTTGAAATAAATTTCGCCGTGCATCACAACTTACCTAATATACCATAAATTTTACCACATAGGTTATTAACATGGGTACTCCAATTTAATTTAGTGTCTATGATCAACCCCAGACCCTTGATAACGTCACAAAACTCAATTCTGTGATTGTCAATTAAAAGACTGTTTATCGGTAAATTTATACGTTTTTTGTTAGTTATTAGTATGGCTTGTGACTTCGCAGGATTGATTTGAAGTCAAAGCTTGGTTTAGATTATTAATCACAGCATCAACCGAATCAATATCCCCGAAAGAATAGATTTGCAAATCATCCGCAAAAAGGTGATAGCAAATGTTTCCCGTTTGTTTAATTGATTGACATAAATTTGATTTATGTACAATGAAAACAGAATAGGTCCTAAAATAGATCCTTGAGGAACCCCCCAGATGTGAAAAAAATGTTGTCGCTAAAGTTGCCATGATATTTTACAGATTGTTGTCGCAGATGCAAGTAAGAGCCTATAAGTTGACAAGCACTCTTGGAAAAATTATATTCATAACATAGTTTCGATAACAACATAGCGTGGTCTACTTTATCAAATGCCTTAGAAAAGTCTAAGAGAACCAAAACTGCAACTTTACCATCTTCAATATTAATAGTAATATCATCAGTAACTTTCAACAAGGCAGTTGTAGTACTGTGCTTGGCACGAAAACCAGATTGTAGTTCATCCAATAGGTTATGTTTAGCAATAAAGCCACTGATCTGAGCATGAATAATTCTTTCAAAAACCTTAGATAATGTTGGTAATATACTTATAGGACGAAAATCAGTTACTGTAGATGGATTCGGTATTTTTGGAATAGGCGAAATTGTCACAATTTTCCACGCATCAGGAAATATCGATTTTGTGAGGCCAGAATTTATAATAAAAGTTAAGAGAGGTAGCAAAACCGGAAGTAGAATTTGAATGAGGTTAAGTGGAATACCATCAACTCCTACAGAACTCGATTTAATTTTTTCAATTAAAGTGGTAGAATCACCCACAAAATTAGTAGCTACCTTTGAGACTAATCCAAGCCCACAAGATGACATTAATGATTTTAGTTGTTTAGCCGTAGGTGTTGAAACGAAACAGTCAATATTAAAGTCACCAACAATAATGACCTCATTATATCGTGTCATAAGATCACTTAAGACAGTTTCAAGATGTTTTAGGAATCCTAATTTCGAGGACTCCAATTTGAGCGGATTGTATACTACACCCAGGACCATTTTCATGTTAAGTTGATTTCTAATTTCAATGAAGATTATGTCGAATAAAGTGTTTCTTGCATTAGTGTATATAACTTTTGGATTTAGAAATTTTTTGACATAAACACCAACACCACCAGAACGCCGCCCGAACGATCTTTACGAAACAGAGTAAAATTGTCAAGATCAAAATGTTTACTAGAGTGTTTAGATTTCAACCATGTTTCTGAAATGACAATAGCATGGAACGGGATGTCCTTAACGAATTATGTTCCTTGGACCTTGAGAACTTCGAAAATTACCCCCCCGAAATCACCGCTGATCCTTTTTTACTCTTTTCCATACTTTTTGCGTCTGTATTTTTATGATAGTTTCTTTCATGAAGGCGTGTGTATGTGTGTGTGAGCGCTCAAATCGAGTTCTCACAACAAAAACAATTTTCGCGTTTTCGAAGTCAGTCGTGCGTGAAATATCATCCACTTCACATTTTGAATATTACTTCTAACATTTATAAGTCTTCTTTTGCCATTTTATATTTTGTGAAAGATGGGCAGTAAATGCGATCACAAATGCAATCATAGCGAAAACCGAAGGAAAATTTGTGCACCTTGTGGTCGGAAAATTGTTTTAAGTGGTAGAGTAGATACAAAGTCGTATAAATGTGACTTTTCGATTGTCCGATCCTCGATTCCCGACTAGTATCTGTTTGAATTGTCGAAGAATTCTAGATGAAAACTTACATCTAGAGAGCGCGGAGAACTCAAGCCGATAATTCAAAATCATGCCCAACTACAAAGATATTATTTTGCTGAAAAATACAAGGTACGGTGGTGAATCAAGTGTTGTTTCTTGTGAATGTTATATATGCCAAATTGCACATTGTAAAGGTAACAAAAAAAGAAGGATAGGTGTACCAATAATATCACGTTCAAAAATAACATCTGAAAATGGCATGTATGCTCAAAAATCTCCTGAAGCAACTGAAACTAAAGTGATCCGTACGCCGGTAGAAAAATCCGGTTCGACTTTTAAAATTTGTAACATTTGCTTCCAACATACTGGTAGAGGCATCAGACATATGTGCTGCTCAAAAAGTAAGCCCGCTCTTAAGAGAGTCACTGGTGTCCAAAAAAAAGCAGGCCACCGATAATAAGGCCATGGTGAAAATGAGTACGGGCGGACGCAAAAGCAGAGATCTGAACAAGCAAGGAATAAACGCCCAATTATCATCTGATAATTTATTTGATTTTCAAGTTCAGTCAGGTACTTCTGGTAGACAGATGAACAAATTATGCACTTTCATTAGAAAGAATATCGGTCGAAATTCGGTTCCTAGCAATTATTTAGCAGAAGCATCAAAAAAATCCAAGGCATTAGATGACGTATATAAAAGTACTATTTTGAGTTTCGAAGTCGATAAAAATATAAATAAACAAGAAAGACCAGTAGTGTGGGCCGATGCCGAAGAAATATTAGAGTGTGTTTTAGTAAGAATAAATTTAATTGGCAATTACGTTATTAAAGTTATGGCTGACGGGGGTCAAGGCTTCTTCAAGATTTGTATGACTATTCTTCCAGAAGATTATCTATGTATAGATTCAGATAATGGTTCTAAAAAACAAAAATTAGACTCAAACAACAATGAAGGGAAGTTAACAGGAATTCATAAGTTGATAATGTTGGGTATCGTCCCCATAATCAGTGAAACTTATGATAACGTGAAAATTTTATTTGATTTGATTAGAATAAATTCTATTCCATTCAAATTCTTGTCAGATTTCAAGCTTCTTCTGCTAGTAAACGGTCAACAAACGACTACATCGAGCTTTCCTTGCCCATATTGTTTCGGCGTCTTCAAGATCTCAGCAGTCGAAAAGAACTAGGTATTGGGAAATTAAACAATGAGCGTCAATTAGACTTAACCAATGTTTCATACTCATTAGAGCAAGATATTTATAGACTGAAAACGTACGGAGATTTAGAATCAGACTACCAGAAATTTGTTTCTCTTGGCAGTATTAAGAAACAAGCCTCAAGGAGTAATATAGTACAGTAAATAAGCCGCTTTTTACCGAAGAATCGAGTGTTTTTGTCTTGGAAAAGTGCGTTGTCCCAGAGCTTCACATTCTACAAGGGTTTGTAAATCACTTGTTCTGGGACGGGCTCGTACCTTTGCTAGGCAGGGATAAGGCCATATTATGGCCTCAGGGGCTCAAGTTCATATCCAGAAACTATCACGGAGAAGTTTTTGAAGGGAGCACCTGTAGGAAGCTTCTTAAGGAACCAGAAAAATTGTTCAATAAAGAAATTAGTGGAGCAGTTGGTGGTGAATTAATCATGATACTCTACGTTTCTGCTTTCCAAGCAATGAACAAAATTGTAGAAGCTTGTTTCAGTATCAGGAGAAATGAAGAAAATTTGTCAAAATATATAAGAAGATGAATTGAGAAAAGCGGTCCTGGCAACTGGAATAAGTGAGACCTTGAAGATTCACGTAGCGATTCGCCATATAGAAGAAAACCTTAGTTTTCTAAGGGAAGGCCACGAAATCGGGCGAGTCAGTTCATCATGAATTTTTGAAATTCTGGAATCGATGGAAGATCAACAATATTTTGGACCTAGAGTACTCCCAGAGATTGAATTTGTGCAACAGGAAGATGGATATATATTTATACTCATATCAAGTGTTTGAATAATTGCATTTGTGTTATATATATCTCATGAATTATAACAATAAACTAGTTTTACTCACACACATACATGTAGGACGAGTCCCCGTACCTAGAGACTTGAGTGTATACCTGTTAATGTCACTCCCGGACACGCACACACGGAAATTTCTGCGCGCTTTTAATTCCCGAAATCATTAATTTTCGCATTTTCTCAGCACGCAAAAAGTATGGAAAAGAGTAAAAAAGTAGCAGCGGCGATTTCGGGGAGAGGGAGGGGGCAATTTTCGAAGTTCTCAAGGTCCAAGGAACATAATTTGTCCATTGCCCGGGCTGGTCATGGTGGCCAAACTTTACTGCCTTTCCAGACCACTGTGAACAGTAGACGGTGATATTTCCCGAATAATTTTCTAGATATAAATGTTCAAATTTCAACGAAAGTGCAAAAAGGATTGAAAAGGATTTCAAATCGAAATTTGAATTCTCATAAGAATGTGGATAGATGGTATGAAGAAAAATTAAAAAGGGAAAAGCGAAATTGCTATCGGAACGCTATCGGAGCCAAATTTGTTCTACATCATGCGCAACGCAACAAAATATATCTTCAGGTATAGAAAGCGCGGTCTATTTTTAGGTGACTTTCTGCTTGAAATAACGAATCGGATTCAGCAAAGACGAAAATCGTGTCTGCTTTTTGGAGACGAGTTCGAAGATTTTTAATAATGCTCAATTTTCATAGTACCAACATTTCAGGAATTGTAAATCCAAGCTCAAAATTACGACGATTAAAAACGCCAAAATCCAAATAAACCCCCAGAAGAGATGTTTAGAGAGAAAGACCGCAGTTCCGAAGATATTAAACAACAACTATAAAGACAACCATGAAAGAATGCTGTCTGAGGGCACAACTTTAGAAACTTCAGCCTTGGTTATTACCAAGAAAGAAGATTTTCGATGGAGAGCTCCAACAAACGAAACAAGCATTACATCTGCATGATGGAAACATCAGAAGAAGAAGATTCATCGTTTAAATACTTGAAGGAAGCAAATTACGAGAACGTTAAAGAAGAATATGGCATTATGTAAAATAGGGAAGAATTGCAAACACGTTTAGAATCAACCGAATGTATAAATAGATTAAGAAACGCAGGCACTATCATGAATGATGTAACTCAATTATTATCTTCATGATTTACAAAAAATTTCACAGTGAAACTAAAAAACTGTATGAAACTTCTCCTAAAGAACCAAGAGAATTTCTACAAATACCCGAGTTTCTAAAGTTTTTAGAAGGAAAGTTCCAATCTTTATATACAAGCATTCAGTGGGCACAATAACTAAAGTGTGGGCAATTAAACAACAACAATCGATAACACATCAAATATGTCAACAACTACCAGTAGGCTAAGATACAGCTTCCTAACACCAACTATCATTTGCGAATATTGTTAAAAAGCCACACGCTACAAAATGCCCAACCTTGTGTATCATAAAGGTGCCAGATAACAATGTTGTACAAGTCCTACTGGCCGACTCAACCTTCAATACAAAAGGCTCAATTGATAATGTAATTGGAGCTGATGTATACGGAGAGATCAATCAAGAAGAAATCTATTATGGAAATCAGAAGAATTTCATCCTGAGAAATGCTTACTGCCGGAAAGACAAATTGTGAAAAACACACAGACGATTGTAGAATAGATATTCCATTCAACATCTCACTGCAACAAACATCACTAGTAGAATCCAAAAATGCAGCAATATTCAGATTAATATCATATGGACAGTTCCAGATGTACTTCGTACCATGTCATATAGAGAAGACTATGAGTTGCCAACAAATGTTTCTCTCAACCAAGTAAAGTTCACCGAACCAACTGTTTAGGATGGATGACCTAACAAAAAGAATAATGAGGTGGAGAAAACACCTTTACGTGTTTACCGCAGACATAGAAAAAATGTTCCGGCAAACCAAAAAAACTGATGAAGACTCAAGTTCCAACTAATATTAAGACGAGCTTCCGAAAATGAGTGAATGGAAAACTAATGATTAAAACCTGTAACTTACGGTACTTCTATGTCGAGTTCAAATTCATAAAAGACAACATTAAAACATTTGCCAATGTATTTCAAAGCATCAGGCTTCATATGATTGAGTTTGACACCACAGTAGAAACTGTAGTAATTAGAGCTAAAATACTATTTCAGGGCCTCCGGAATCGACTGAGGCACTAAGGTTCATCCATCCATAGAAGAAAGATGGGTCAACTACAAACAAAATTTACCCCTTTTAGAAAGAATTACGATAAATCAGCAGCCACCGATTTATATCAAACACAAGATTAAAATTAAAAAATATCTCACAATTTCATCCAGATGAGTTGCAAGTTACGCAAGACACTTTAAAGGTTGAATTTATACAAATTTTTTAATTTTATATTAAGCTTTTCTCATGAAATTTTAAGTATAATTCCTATGGTAAACAGTGACAAACCAAAATGAGCCTTTTTTCAGCCGTAAATTCACTTCATGAAAATACCAGTTTCTAGATTGTTTTGTAATTTTTTCATTTTATTTAAAATATGTTTCGGCTGAAATATGTCGGCTGGTAACTTACGGCTGATATAGCCAAGACACTATCTGCATTACAGACATTTTATATCTTTCGGCTGAAAACTTTCGGCTAACTTTAATAGTATGTTTAACTGTCACTATTGTAAATGAATAAAATTTTCATAATTGTGAATGAAAATAGCTGCATCTAACATTGAAATGGTGGTCAGGTGTGAAGTTGCTCGGGGGATTCTAGTTAGCACTTGCGGCCAGCTCCGTAACTTGCAACTTCCACAAGTGGTTGTGTTGCCTTCACTTGGTGATCGCTGGTAACTAGATTGCTGATTCTTTGGCTTCTAGGCTAAAATACGGCGCTAAAGGAATCAACCTTAAACAAACCGCTGGGCTGGGTTAAGGTGTTAATCGTACTGTGCCGATAATCGACCAGACTGAGGGCCCAGTTTTAAAACTAGCTCAGTCGCTAACGGTGGATCCGGATACTTGGCGCCCTCCGGATTAAGTAGCCTTATCTGTGTACTGCAGATCTCTGCACAGATGGACTATCTGTAGTGTTCTTTCTCAGCTACTCGTGGGAACAACTGTGGATCTTAATAAAACTAAATAACAACAAAAAGGGTTCGGCTCTCTAAAAAATCCGGGAAATGTGGACAAAGAGACTCGGGCTGTTCTGTAGGCCTGACTCTAAGTCTACAAATAAACAACGAGACATAACCTCAAGCGAGGCTGGTCTCTCCACTCGGGTCACCAAATCTGAGTGTACAAATACAAAGCGGAACCAAAGCACGAATGAAGCTGGTTCCTCAAAACCAACATATAATACTAGGAGGAAGGCCTGGATAAGATCAATAACATCTCGCCAGAAGACAGAACGGATAAGGACAAAGCCACGCTTGCGTGGGTAAAAACAGTCACCGAGAAAAGTCGGAAGGCCCTTCAGCTGGCTTGCAGCTCAAAAGAAATAGATCTCAGTAGGAATGTCCTAAGATCGCAAAGCGAACAAAACTCCATGCTTCCGCTATGAGGCCTTTTAACGAGGTCCTCAAGGATCAGCTGGTTGTGGCAGTTATTGACAAATCCCAAGAGGCTGGCAGTATCAGGTCCGCCAATTGGGGGAAGGTGGAAGGGGCCTTAGCCACCACCTAACTGAAAGTCCTATCGGAAAATCCAGGACCTGGTCCGGCCTGTCGGGACGCGGGCTGGCACAGGAATCAGGTGAAACTAACTGCCTGTGCAGATCAGAGGTCTCTGCTGCTTTATAAGAAGGCAAGGGGGAGGGGGACTTGGCGAGGTATGGCCCGGAGCCAGCCTTACTGTGATTGATAGGGAGGAGATCCACTGCAGACCAAGAGCTAGGGTGTACATCCCTTCGGAGCCTAGTGATCCGAAGGTGATACTCCAGATGTTGCAGGTTGGCAACCCGGAGTTGCCAACGCACACCTGGTAAGTTGCTAAGCTCGAGGAGACAAAGGCTAACTATAAGTCAGCTGTTATCATCCTAAACAGGGAGTCACTGACTGCACTGGAAAAAACCAATGGTTTAATCAAATATGGTTTCAGTGCAGTCACACTCAAGGTGTACAAGAAGGACTCGGACAAGCCGGAAGCTTCGAAGTCATCTTCAGAAAATACTGCGGTGCTTGATAGCTCATCTGCGTGCGCCGAGGTAGCCAGCCAACCAGAAACTCTCTCCACGGACACGGAGATGTCAACGTCCATGGAATCTTTAAAGAGGCTCTCAGAGGACTTCTCGTCAGGGAATGACTCTGATGTTACTGTGGTGGAGAAGAGACTGTAGAGATAACACTGACATTTCTTGAAGTTAACCTTTACCACTCTAAGGGAGCATAAGCTGCTCTAATTTTAAAAATTGGTAAAGAAGCGACACATGTCGTCTTGATCCAAGAACCTTGGGTCACTGAAGACCGGGTACTTGTGCTCAAGACTCCCTATTATAGATTAATGCACGCGAAAAAAGAAGGTAAGGTTCGGTCGTGCATCCTCATTAAAAATAACATAAGCTGTTTTCTGTTATCACATTTCAGTAAAGGAGATGTGGCAGCGGTCAGGCTGGCTTATGATGAGGTGGATACTCCACCAATAATTCTAGGTGAGCTAATCTTGGAGGCTCAGAAGCTCAAGGTTGTAGTCATCCTTGGGAGTGATGCAAATGCCCATCACACGATCTGGGGAAGTACGGACACAAATGAACGAGGTGAATGACTTCTTGATTACATTTTAAGTACTAACCTTCATATATGTAACATAGGCAATAAGCCGACCTTTATAACTAGTGATAGATAGGAAGTATTGGATATTACTCTTGTCTCAAGCTTTCTGGCGATTAGTTTATTAAATTGGAGAGTGTCGGAGGACCACCCATTTTCTGATCATTGTTATCTTGAATTTGAAATGGACTTGACTTCTCGAAAAAGTTCAATCTACAGAAACAGGAGGAAAACCAACTGGGAAACCTTGAGAACTATTCTGGGTAATTCAGTACCAGTTACGGTGCCAAAACCTCCAAAAACTGCGCAAGAGCTCGATGGCTTGGTGGACGGGTTGTCCAGCGCTTTTAATGGAGCGATACTGGGCTCTAGTCCCCTTAGCAGGCCTAGGGGTAAATCTCGGCAACCTTGGTGGTCCAAGGAGATTCAATAAACTCGTCGAAAATGTAAGAGACTCTTCAAAACAGCATGGAAAACAAAATCTGCTGTAGACTGGGACTCCTATAAGGCAGTCCTCAAAATTTACAAATATCAATTGAAAATTGCCAAGAACAGCTCTTGAAGACTATACTGTGGCAAAATTCAGGAGTCTTCAGAGATGTCTAGGCTACGCAAAGTACTAACAACTGGTCCTTCCATCCCAAGTTATCTTCAACGGCCGGATGGGATATGGACCACTAATAGTGCGGAATCGCTGGAACTTCTGATGGAGACTCATTTTCCTGGTTGTTTCGAATCTGTACCTAGCACATCAGTAGGTAAAAGGGCAAGTAGCCTCATAGGCCAAATTATTAGCAGAAAAAAGATCCTGTGGGTGATAAACAGTTTTAAACCATATAAGTCGCCTGGACTCGATGGTATTATCCCTGCAAATATTCAACAAACTACGGATCTAACAATTTCCTGGTTGGATGTAATTTTCAAAGGTGACCTCGAACTATATCACATTCCTAGTAAATGGACAGAAGTGAAGGTTGTTTTCATACCTAAGGCGGGAAAACGCTCACACTACAATCCTAAAGAGCTTAGACCGATTAGCTTGCCTTCCTTCCTTTTTAAAACACTGGAAAGACAAATAGAAGCTCAAATTAGAGGCACGATTGTGTCGGAAAAGCTGTCCAAATCTCAACATGCCTATTGCAAGGGGAGATCTGTAGAGACTGCTCTTCAATCTCTTGTATTTTTCATTAAAAAATCTTTCGAATATAGAGACTACGCAATGGTAACCTTCTTGGATATTGAGGGGGCCTGTAACAATGTGCTTCCAGGAGCTATAACTCGGGAACTTTCAAATCTGGGAGTGGATGAATCACTCAAGGCTGGATAGATCATATGCTAAGAGGCAGGATCATAAATGCTAGTTTTGGGGAATCCTCCGTCAGAAGATTTGCAAGCAGAGGTACGCCACAGGGTGGCATACTATCTCCCTACTTTGGAACTTGGTCATAAATGACCTGTTGCTGAGACTGGAGAACGGTAGCTTCAAGGTTGCTATTGGTGTCGGTGGTAAATATCCCGGCACCCTTAGTGAGCTAATGTAAAACGCCCTGGGCACTCTTTCATTATGGGCCAATGGCTGTGAATTAAATGTGAACCCACACAAAACCGAATTGGTTCTCTTCTCTAGGAAATATAAACTTCCTCATATCGATCCTCCCACTTTAAATAGGTTCAGCTTGACTTTTACAGTTGAAGCGAATTTCTGGGTCTCGTTTTGGATGGGGGCTGGAGCCCGCATCGTACATTGGCTTTATACCGCAGTAGTCAGACCCATACTCTTGTATGGGGTAATAGTCTGGTGGCCTGCTCTGGACAAAACTGTCAACCAAAAGCTGTTGACAAATGTTCAGAGAACAATCTCTCTGTGGATCAGTGGTGCACTGAGGAGCACATCCACTCAGGCACTAGAGACTCTGCTATTTTTGACTCCTCTAGATATCTTGGGGAAACAGTTGACCTGCAACAATACAGGGCACTCATCTAATTTGTATAACAAACAAATTTCCAAGACCACCGACTATACTGTCCCGTCATTATTTTTTGACACAAAGTTCCGGACTAGGATCCCATCCAGGGAGGAGTGGATGATGGGTGCAGTTTTGGAACCAGGAGTTATAAACTTCTTCACTGATGGCTCAAAACGGGACGGGAAAGTCGGGGCTGGAGTGTTCTGCGAGGAACTTCTGTTAAATCTCTCCTTCCGTCTCCCCGACTACCGTAGCATTTTTAAAGCTGAACTACAAACAAATTACCAATTTGTTGAAACTTGAAGATGTTTACAATTACACGAGACATAGTTTTCGGCGCACATCTGCAACATTATTGGCGCACAGTGGTGCCGATTTACTAACCCTTAAATGCCACGGTGGGTGCCGATCATCCAGTGTAGTGGAAGGCTATATTGATGAATCGATCTCAAACAAAAGAAAAATTTGTAATCTGATTACAGATCAAATTTCTTATAAAAAACCCAATGCTTCAAGAGCTTCAATCGAATTCTGCTCCAGTCACATCAACTTGCTAAACGTTGTCTCAATCAAATACAACCAACACAATACATTTGGAAGCAGATAATGTAAATAATACTGAAAAAATTGTTCGTGGAATGCAATTTAATAATTGCAGTGTAACGATGAACTTCAATTTCAATAAATAAATCAAATTGCGATATTAAATGTAATTGTTTGATTTATATACAATTTCCAATTCACAATAGCCTCGACTATTTAATAGAGTTACCAAAAAACGCCTTTATTGGTATAGCTTTCGCTTCCATAAAGTGCCTATTACAGTTAAGAATGATATAAATTATAATTTATTGTAGTTACAGTGATTTCTTTACAGTAGCACGGAAGCAATACTGAGAGATGTATATCAAGTTGCTGAGAGGATTCAACCTATATAGTAAAAGATAAATAAAGTTTGCAACTCGATATGGAATGTTACCGAACTGATATTCCTAAACAAATGACAAGCGTTATTAATTAAAGTTAACTTACCTTCAATATTGATTTCGATGTCACCCTCGATGATACGTTTTGTTTTGTCAACCGCTTTACATTTGTATATACCCAAATTATCAACATTTAAATTTTGTATCATTAATGTTCCATTAGTAAATATTTTCAGTTGATTATTGAATCCACTATTCTCTAATTTTACGTGATCATCGTTAAAATACCATGAATATGAAATTGGTTTCTTTATATCTGCAAAATTGAGCAAAAAAAAAAATGTAAGAAAAGAAAATTAGTTGAAGTAAGGGGAGGGAGGGGGGGGGGGGTGCTATACATAACATATGGCACAAAAATCTATTAAATTTTTATGAGAAATCTCATTAAATCTCTAATATATTATTTGTCTTATTTAGCTGTAGTTATGGATGCTTACCTCCCGATACAATGCAATTTAATGTAATGTCTTCATTTAATTGGATACTCTTTTGCAATAAAATAACTTTGATTTTATTATTATTACTATTGTTATTATTAGTATCATGAATATTATTATTATTATTATCATTATTACTAATATTACTACTGCCATCATCTTCTTGATTATTATGATTATCGTTGTGATTCAATTCAATTGATTTTGATTCAGCAACACCCATATCATTTGTTGCGATACAGCGATACGTGCCAACATCGAGGGGTGAAAAATTCGGTATCAAAAGTGAACCGTCCCGCAATTGTTGATATTGATTGTTATACAGTACAATATGATCATTTTTTATCCAAGTAATTTTTGGTTTTGGTGCGCCCGTTGTATTACAATGTAAAATTTTAGATTGTCCTAGTGGCACAGTAGTGTCCGACGATTGGCCTATAATTTGTGGTTTCTCTGTAAAAAAAAAACAAAACAAAATCTATTAATATACCAGAAGCCAACTGTATACAGGAGTTACAAATTCACTTGCCACATTCCATTTCTTCCAAAATAACGCTATTCAAATTTTTCCCCGAATAATTGGACGGTTCCCCGCAGAATGCCGTAATCGAGACAGTACGTTTTATTCGCATCATTTTCATGAATGGCATAATGGTACAGTCACACATAATTTTGTTGCCGTCCAGGCGCACTCGAACGAGTGATGGCAAATTTTCAAATGTACCGCTTGGCACTTTCCTGATTTTGTTGTCATTAAGAAATCTGAAACGATTTAATAAAACTTTGTATCCAAAAGGCGAAACAATTTATCACTGTAGTTGTCTTCTTCCTCGACATCGTATGTGTAAAGAATTTTTTAATCTTATTTATCCGGTGCGGATTATCGATGTAATTCTTTAATTTGCATAAATCAATTTTAGGTCGTTAATCAAATAAATTGATTTTCGGTTTGTCGTTTATAGGAGATTTGGTACGGCCCGAGAGATTAAGATGTTTGAAAAAGCGAAGAATGTGTGAAACAGACCAATATTTTCTCAATCCATATACATACATATGTACATACATCAAACAAAAAAGACTTTATACCCTTTTTAATGTAAATATTGTCAAGTGAACTCTGTGATAGACGACAGCGATGACGAACAAAAAAAATCCTTTTATCTTTACGTCTTAACAAAAGTAAAAGAAAAAAGAACGAAATTGTTATTGAATTTCAGCTGCCCATGTTGTTGCTTGTTGTTTTTTTCCCGTTTGAATATGATCCAAAAAAGTAAAAAAATTGGTAGCAACAACAAAAGCGCTTTTAAAGAAAAGAAAATTCTTCATATCTCACAACAGTGTCTCACGTCTGTGATGACATTTATTATAGCGCAAGACTGCAACTAAGTAAATAACAACATAAGGTTTTGGTGGGGGGTTGGCTGGTTTTTGTCTATTTAGTATATATTTTATTACATATTCGTGATATAGTCAGACACACACACACACTGACAGTGACAAGTTTATGCTGTTTTATAGTACACAAGATGATACATAGTTCAAACAGATAAAATGGAAGGAGATACATTTGAGAATTTGGATGAAATATTATCGCATACGAACATTTGCATAACACTTAAATATTTTATAAAACCGCAACCAAAACAAGTCGGTCCCATCTAGATGTAATCTATGCAAAATTATAGTGTTTTATGTATAAACGTATAAATAACAGCCTAACTCTAAACAAACAAAGTTAAAATTTCTAAGTGCCACGTGAAATAGCACCTGTTTACGTTTTTTTCTACAGTCAAAACCAAAAATCTTAATGTTTAGTTCTTAATAGCTACTTATAACAAAAGCGAATATAATTTGTTACTTCATAAAGACTTATTGATTCCTACTTTTGTTCTCAAAGTTTGTCTACAGAAATTCATTCAAAATTGAAATCGAAGTATTTTAAGTTGAATAAATGTTAGGAGTAATATTTACAAATTTAAGTCAATTGTAATAATGTGGATGCTGGTTGGAGTGTTATGTTATTAATAGTTGGGGTGCACCTAAATTTGTCGACGAACAAACAAAAACATCTCCGACCTCAGAAAATAACGACTGGTTACGGGAATACGTAGAAAACCCAACAGAATTTATTAGAGATAGTTCACCAATACAGAGAATAGAATTAGGCAAATTATTTAAAAAATATAAGGATAAGATAAAGATGGATAAAGTTATCGAAATATTCAAAGTGAACAACATCACGAAAAACATAAACTCCTTTGATGGAGATAAATCGGAGATTTATAATTTTATAAATTCGGTCGACGAAACTCTCCTTCTATGCGAAGAGATAGCAGAATTGGACGCATTTAAAGTAATCCAACGTAATATTCGACAAAAATTACTGGTAGGGCTAGCCAATCAATAACGAATCATAATATATCGAATGAATGGGTAGACGTTAAAAAACACTTAATCGATCAATTCGCCGATAAGCGCGACGAATTAAATTTATTGTTTGACTTATATGGGTTAGTTAAACAAAACTTAAAACCAAAACCGTTTTACGACAAAGTTTGTTCTATAAATAGTCTGCTTTCAAATCAGTTGAAAATAAAAGGTTTGAAGGAAGAAATAGTTGAATACCAGCTAAAACAATATAGGAATACATGTTTAATAATTTTTATGGTCTCAAAGAACCGCTGGGAATCTGGCTTAGAGCAAGGGACCCAAAGAGTTTAGAAGACGCATACGAGCATGTCGTGAAAGAAGCCAACATTAAAACTTTGAAAGGGTCATCACAGGAACAAAGTAAGAAACCCTATAAAAATTTCACCAAATACCCAAACAATTCAAATAAATACCAAATTAAATCAGAACCAGGCACTACTAGTAATCAAAAACAGTTTTATAGTAATTCTTATTCAAATAAAAATAATTTCCATAACAAATACGTAAAAACAGAACCAAGTACATACGTAAAACCCTATTCTCCAATTAAAATCGAAAAGGGAAAGACTTATAACATAGAGGCAGCCATTGAGAATGAAAATTTTCAGGCAGAAGCCTCAGAAAATTCACAGTAGCAATGAATCTAATTAAAACTAGTGGATTGGGCTTGATAGATCTGACCTGCGGTACTCTAAATCGTTTATTCACTCTGATTTCGCTAAAGAAAAAATACCGGCAGACCTAACTATAGCTAACTATAAAGATGACATTACCCGTATTAAGCAGAAAACTATCAAAAAGTTTGAAGAGTTAAATAAACCTATAGAACTTTACATATTTAACTTCAATAAAGTATATGATGGATTATTAGGCCTCGAAACTTTAAATGAGTTAAATGCGGACATTTCATTAACGCAAAATCGGCTTTTTAGTAAAGTTTTTAATGAAGAAATCCACTTCAAACTATGGTCTTGTGTTCCACCAATAATGGCAGAGCCAAAATCTAAGCAAGTTATAGAAGTACCAGTCAACCAAAAGACAGGGGAATTCTATACGGACCAAATTAAGATCCAGAACGATTTATTCATTTATCCAGGGATCTATACAATTATTAAACCAAACGTAGCTTTAATGGAAGTCATCAATTTTTCAAACAGTTCACTACAGTTTTACTTATTACGACCACTAAACGTACAACAATTTAATACAAAATACGAGGAAATAAATCTCGTGTGGTCAAATCAAGAAATGGAAAAACTACAAATTCCGTTAAGTATAGGGCACCTGAATAAGGAAGAAAAAAGTAAAATAATTCCATTATGTCAAAAATTTAAGGACATCTTTTATAATGATAAACAAAAGTTAACTTTTAGTAATCAAATTAAACACGAAATTCTACTATCAGATCCGAAACCGGTGTATGTCAAGCAATACAGACAGCCGCAAAATCTGAAAGAAGAAATTAAAAACCAAATAGAAAAACTATTAGATAATGGTATAATTAGGCCATCATTTTCTCCCTGGTCCAGTCCAATTTGGATGGTACCAAAGAAAACTGATGCCGACGGCAACAAAAAATGGAGGTTGGTTATCGATTTCAGGAAATTAAATACCCAAACAATTGATGACAAATACCCTCTGCCTAATATCACAAACATCCTAGATCGTTTGGGAAAAGCCACCTATTTCTCAACTATTGACCTGGCGAGTGGATTCCACCAGATTGAAATCTCTCCGCAGGATATACCAAAAACAGGTTTTTCAGTGGAATCAGGCCATTACGAATTTGTGCGTATGCCTTTTGGCTTAAAAAATGCACACAGTACATTCCAGCGTATAATGGACAACGTACTAGGAGATTTGCAGAGCAAGCAGGTATTATGTTATATGGATGACATAATAGTGTTTAGTCCTAATCTTCAAGAACATATGTACCACCTTAAGAAGGTATTTAGTAAACTTCGTCAAGCAAATTTAAAAATACAAGTTGAAAAAACATTCTTTCTGCAAAAGGAAATAGGATTTCTTGGTCATATAGTTTCAAAAGATGGAGTAAGACCAAACCCATCAAAAATAGACGCTATTATGCAGTATCCTATACCCAAAACGGTAAAAGAAATCCAAAGTTTTCTTGGGATTACAGGTTACTATAGAAAGTACATAAAAGATTACGCAAAGCTTGCAAAACCGCTAACATCATGTCTCAAAAAAGGTTCAAAAATCATACATACTACTGAATTCGTTGAATGTGTAAAACAATTCAAACAGATCTTATCAAGCAATCCGTTGTTACAATTTCCTGATTTCACTCAACCATCTAACCACGGATGCGTCAAATTATGCATTGGGAGCGATTCTAAGCCAAGGAGTAATCGGATCCGACAAACTAATCGCATACGCATCTCGAACGTTAGGCTCTGCAGAAACAAACTACTCCACAATAGATAAAGAGTGTCTAGGAATAGTTTGGGCATGCAAGTATTTTAGACCTTACTTGTATGGCAGAAAGTTTACTATTGTGACTGATCACAAACCTTTAATACATCTCTTCAATATAAAGGATCCTACATCTATGATGATTAGGTGGAGGCTCCAATTAGAGGAATACGATTTTACTATTCATTATAAAAAGGGAATTAATAACACTAATGCAGATGCATTATCTCGCATTAGATTAAATCAAATATTAGAATCAAAATTGTTGAAAGTACCGGAAACAATAGATTCAATCGCAAGTCGCTCAAAAGAAACATTTAAAACTGATGACATGTCGCATATTAATATGAACAAAGGAGTTCATAGTGGTTTGCTGGACAAAGCCACAGGTACTAAAGCAAATTGCAAATGCTTATTATTATCCCAGTGCCAGGGTAATATGGTCACAGAAGTGTCTGACTTAGCTACTCAGCACGAAATCCAAAAACTTGCACAAATACAAATCCACAGTGATTTAGTAAAAAGCAAAAGTTTCAATATAAAAGAAACAAAAGCCTCTTTGAACGAGTTTAGGTAACATATTGAATAAATATCTTCGCAAAAAGCATGTTACAGCATTATTTTGTAATGATGAAGTATTTGTCCAAATCGATAATGTATATACTAATAACTTCTCCGATTCAAGTCTGAAAATAATTCGAGCAAAAGTTCAAAGGATTGATATAGTCGATCCCTTAAAACAAGCCGAAATTATCATCAATGAACATAACAAAGCTCATAGGGGTATTAATGAAAATTATACGAAATTAAAACGTAAATACTATTTCCCGCAAATGCGCGAATTAATAACAAGTTACATTAATAATTGTGAAACATGTAAAACAAATAAATATGAGAGAAATCCATCGAACATTAAATTCAAAGTTTCCCCAACACCTCAAAGACCGTTAGAAATATTTCACGTAGATACATTCTGCTTGAAAGGAAAAACATTTCTAACACTGATCGACAAATTCTCCAAATATGGAATGGTAGAATTTCTACCGGACAGAAGGACAGCCACCATAATAAAAGTATTGAAAAATATATTTTCCAGGGAAGGAATCCCGAAGGAACTTGTATTTGACAATGCCGCAGAGTTTACATCAGAATTAATGGAAACCTTTTTAAAGTTTTACGAGGTAAAAGTTCACATAACTACCGCAAAATCCTCTACAGGTAATAGCCCCGTGGAAAGACTGCATATTTATTTATTTATTTATTTATTGTCCACATTTAATTTACATCATTTTCGGCACACCCTATTTTGAGCATAAGCTCATTCATAATAGGGTGTACCAAAAAAAAAAACAATTTCACCCAGTAGCATCTCCGAATCCCAGCATAACATGAATCTTTGCTTGAAACAGTTAAGACATCAGTTTTTCTTTTGGTTTCGCTAGACTTTTGTTCTTGACCCACAAACTTCATCAAAATCGTGAGAAAATAGGCTTAGAACAAAATCCTCATCTGACATCATGACATCAACGTTTCTGTTCGTTTTCGGGATGATACCTGTATGGCTCGAGCGCTTACGTAAATTTTAATTTAGCGAAAAAAAAAAGAAAAAAAATTCAGAAAAAACACGCCCATTGACATGAAAGTCAAAGGCTATTCTGCAATTATTCTGCATAGTACCTTAACGGAAATTTGCAGAATAATTTTCCAACAAAATAAGAGCCTTGAAACACAGGAACTATTAACGGATGCAATATTAGCTTATAATAACTCAGTGCACTCGACAACGGGATTAACACCATTCGAATTGCATAGAATCAATATTGAAATTAAAAATATACCCAAGCTAAACCCCGTTCAACCAAACGAGTATCTTGAGGAAATGCGGAAAAACTTCGAAGTCTTAAACAAGACAATAGCGGAGGTATCGCATAAAAATAAAAAACGAACAATAGAAAAATTAAATCTAATGAGAGATGAACCAAGAAAGTTCGATAAAAATGAAATAATTTTCGAACGAAATTCCACCAGAGATAAACTCGCACTAAAATACATAAGGCATAAAATCATTGAAGACAATGATGTTCCCGTAAAAACTAACAAACGTACGGTGCATAAAAATAAAATCAAAAAATGAAAATAACAAAATAATTTTAATTTTTTTTTTCAGGTGTATTCTTATAATCCGTCACCATTGTAAAATCTCAATCGCTAGAAATATTCGACCTAAACAACAACCAAGGGGTTATCGGGTTAAGTTTAGCAGAAGCAAAAGTAATAACAACACATACAAAATTGGTACATATTATAGAACTAGAAAACTTAAAAATCAGTTTAGAAAACATTCAGGGTAACTACGAGAAACTAGAAGATATTACAAACAAACACAAACTCCCAACTTATCTATTAGTAATAGCAAAAAACAAAATTTAAAATCTCCAAAACGAGTTGAATAATATTTTACCCATAACCACGAACAGGTTTAAAAGAGGAGTCTTTGATCCATTAGGTACACTAATCAAGGCTATATCAGGAAATTTAGATAATAACGACTACATCCAAATACAAAATTCAATAAAAATTTTACAAGATGGAAACTACGAGGTAATAGAAAAGTATAATGAACAGGTAGAGCTTAATCATCAAATGATAGATAGGTTTGAAAATGTTACGATATACGTTAATCAGATGTCAAATATTTTAGAAGAGGTATACAAACAACAACTCAACAACTCGTATGCTAACTGGGAAAGTAAAGAACAACAGAAATATCATTACCTGTTAGACTATAATATAGAAATCCTGAAGGACCAATTACGTGAGATTCACGAAATAATAACATTCGCGAAGCTAAATATAATTTCTAGATATATACTGGATGGTAGCGAATTAGAGTACGTCAAAAATATATTTAAAAATCAAAAAATTAATATTAAATCAGATAAGCAATTGTACTCATTATTAAATTTAAAATCATATTATAATAATACAAATAATGTACTTATTATTGAAATTCCACATTTCCATCAAAAAACATTTTCCTATTACTTTATCAAAACTAATCCTATCTTAAGTAATCAAATAATTATTATAAACACAAATCATTTAATCCTCTCCCAAAATTTATATATGGAAATAAATAGCCCATGCAAC
Organism: Tipula vernalis; assembly: GCA_958295665.1. Classification (NCBI taxonomy): domain Eukaryota; kingdom Metazoa; phylum Arthropoda; class Insecta; order Diptera; family Tipulidae; genus Tipula; species Tipula vernalis. The sequence continues at coordinate 145,815,228 of OY282560.1, read as the reverse complement.
TTAGTAGAAAACACGTATTACTGTCACATAAATCAGTTACACACTACTAATAATAGCTGTATTCCTAACCTGCTATTAAATAAAAACGCACAATGTATCTGTTAACAACAGAGTTTCAATCTGAAGATGAAATTAGCCATCTTCAACCTCAATATCTGTATATTTTATCAAAAAATGGAACCAACTTTACGTCATCATGCAACAAGAATGGAATAATCTACGGGAAAAAATTGCTAAAGTTGACAGGTTGCACAATTTTCATCAAAAACAATCAGTATACAAGCAAATCAATGCAGAGACAGCAGCGAATCACGGTTGTTCAACCATTTGACGAAATTAATCTAACCACATCTTTGGAAAAGGCCTCACATTCCAGAAGCTTGAACAATTCAACCTAACCAATATAAAAACAATAAACAACATTCGGAAGTCCTTAAACCAAACTCATTATGCCACATCAGGATTCTCTATAATTACGATTATTGCAATCGTAGCAACTTTCAGTTATATTTTCAGAAAATTCAGATATGTCAACAAGGATGTTAACAATCTTGGAAGGGAGGAGTCATATCCCACACAACCCAAACCATCACGCGCAGTAAATATGACGCAATCAGCGGGTGACGCAGCAATCCCAAACATTAAACTCACTGTCTCCCGTCATTTCTTTTTTAATAAAATGCAGGGTTGACGCGGTATTTGCGTGGCCCGCTAATTTTTACAAAATGTTGGAACGCAAATTTCACGTTGCAATAGTCATATAAATTGACATTAGCTCACCACTACAATTGTAACAATGGGTAATTTAAAAATAAAATTTTAACGTTTTGTACATTTGTCATTTTATACACACCATTACAAACTTTGAAATTTTGTACCGTGGAGCCACCTACGGCTGAACATTTTTTGTATTTTTTTTTGTTAAAAATTAATTTTGTTGTTATGTTGGGAATTCCATACCAACATAACTAAAGAAAGAAAAGAGAGGGATTTTTTTTATTCATTATTAGAGAACACGAAGAAAGGAAGACGTGTATTTTTTTTGTTAAAACATTTTTTTTTATAAAATAAAATAAAGTGAGAATAAAATTGGAATAAAAAGTGTTTTATTTAGCCAAAGAAATAAAAAATAAAACCAAACCCAACCTTATTACAAGTGGCAACCCAACGTGTAGCTAAATAAAATAAATTTTAAAATAAAAGTGACGGCCGAAAGTAAATCGACCATGCGGTTTTGAGGTTAAAGGAAAGAACATGTATATGTAAATCGTAATTTCCGAAATTTCCAATTACATCTATAATCATCGCAATTACGAATCATCAGCATAGCGTCGACATCAGTACTGCCGCTCTGAAAAAATTGAACGGAGTACGTTTCAAATTTTCAGGGGAGTATTTCTAGTCAGAAGGGAGTACATACGAAATACAATAGTTACACCTTAGACGTAAATAATTGTTGGTGTTTTGTGTTAAACAAAAACCATGATCCAGAAAATTACACTAAAATTGTTTTAAGCTTTTGAGCCAAATTTGAATATTAAAAAGTTTTAAGATTGCCACAACTCTCTAGGAAATCACAGATATTTTTAGATTATCGTTTTGAGATTTTTAAGTTTTTCTCGTAGAGAAAATTACCGATCAGTGAAACCGTAAACGAAATTTGTAATTTTTAGCTATTTTTACAGCAACTTTAAGTTCGAACCCTTTTCATTTTCAAAAGCATTTTGGCAGATATGCGAATTCAGACATGTAAAATATGCGAACGTGAATGTTCGTCATTTTCCCAAAGCTGATTTTTGAGAATTGAAAAATATTTTGGTGCAATTTAAAGAAATGTATTGCCAGACGATACCACAATAGGTACCTACTTAGAGTGACCTGGAGGAACAGGAGATAAAATTGGTTTGTTGGGGACTCAATATATGCACATGGTGAAATCTCTTTTAGAAAAGTTTTAAACCCGCTAACTGGATTCATATTGGTTAAGTCAGATAATAAATTTCAATGGAATTCGTACATAATCACACCAGTTTCATTTGGTGCAGGGATGGAGTTTCTTAAATAAAACATGGCATTATAATAACATTTTGGTTATTAGAAAAAAGTTTGGGGAAATTAGATTTGCTAAAGAAAAATTTGGTTTTTTATTTTCATAATCACTCCAGGCCTTTACTGCATTTCCTGGTTCCGGCACAAAATGGGGCACGTTTGTCAATGGATTTTAGTGAAATGTTATATCTGAATTATTAAGCCGATTCTATCACTAGTTTCTAATATAAAACCGAATTATTGACGCTCGGAAATTTCTTGGGTCACAAGATATTTTTATAAATAAAATAAGAATATATTTAATATTTTGGTTGAATCCATTTATTAGAAATATTGTTTCACCAATTTTTCTTTTTTTTACGTATACAACCAACCAGGCAGTGTACTAAGTCTCCAGCTTCAAATGGAACTAGAATTTATATCTGAGATTTAATAGGTTAAGTCGATTCTTTAAGTAGTTCGTAATATAAAATTTATTAATTTTTAATTTATTTAATAATCTGGGATCGGATTTCTTAATTAAACCATGGTTCAAATTTAGGATATTTTTCGGTTGAAACTTTAAATCAAAAATGATATTCGCCAAATTAACTTATATAAATTCTTTAAATAGTTCCTATTATAAAACCTATTATTTTAGGGCCTGAAAAAAATGTCTGTCGTAAGGTAGGGTTGGGATCAGAATTTTTAAAATAAAACATGGCCCAACGACAAGAAATATTTTGGAACACTTTTCGTACTAATGTCATTTTGATCGATACCATAAATCACACAGCACATAACATCAAAAATTCTATTTACCAGTTTTGGTTTTCCACACAGCCAACCCAGACAATTTTCTCTGCCTCCAGTACCGAATAGAATACACACTTTTGTCGATGTATTTTAGTGATATTTTATTTCAGAGATATTAAGCCGATTCGATATAATGAGTTTCTAGCCTTAAACATATTAAATCACGTCCTGAAGAACTTTTTGAGCCAGTCGTTTGGGAGTTCGAATTAAATTTTGTTAAAATGTCCCACCCGAATTTTGCATTGTCGCTAATAAATTTAACACAGAAGTTTGAAAATTCAAAACAGGTCTAGAGAAACCTGGACGTCTGTCACTGAAGAATTTAACCGTGCCAGACAAGAAATATGCATGGGAATCTGGTGAATATTTAGCCAAAGCAGATAAAAGTTTTTTGATAAAATCAAGTAACCTCTGTCATGTTTGGGTTTACTTGGTGGAAGGTAAAAAACTTGGAAATATCTTTTTATAAGTTTTAGCAATAAATCTTCAGATTCTGAAGGAAAAGCATTGTGAAGTTGAAGTAATTTAGTTTTCAAATTTGTCATGTTTGAATTGGTATTGTTTGCTAAAGTGACTGACACATTAATACAAGAAAACCATTTTGTGGGTTTTTGCTGGAGAATGACAGAAACCATTATAAATTAGCTTTGAAAAAATGCTTTATGAAAAAGCCAGCTATCTCCCAGAATATTATAATTATTGCAAGCAAAAGCCGAAAAGTTAAAATATTTTGTAAAAGTATTTCGTATTAGTAAATCAGTTATTAGAACAGGGAGAGTACAAAATGAAAGTGCGCAGTATAGGAGTAAGGACTTAGCGAAAGTAGTACATATACTCCGATCGTAGTGGTTTTCGAGACAGTAAAATAAAGAGCCATCTACTCACAATAAATCTACTAAAAAAAAGTAGAAATATCATCCCACCCTCGTGATTTTACCCCAAGGATTATATAAAGTATATAACCCTTTAAACATGAGCGTTTACCTTAACCTCCTTCGGTAGTTTGGTTTCGTACTGATAAAAAGTTGGTCTACTGACTACTCATCAGCAGTGCTGAATGTTCTGAAAATTTTAAACGAAGTACGTTCAAATTTTCATGGGAGTATTTCGAGACAGAAGTATATGCGAAATAAGATAATTAGACCTTAGCCATAAATTTTGTTAGCTCTTTATCTATTTTACTATTAAAGCGTTTAGCTTTGTATACTGCTCGAGCTAAATAGTTTTTAACCCGGTTACAACTCTTCACGAGATCACAGATATTTTTAGATTATCGTTTTGGGAGTTTTAAGTTTTTATCGTAGAGAAGTGAAATTTTTAATTTTTAACTATTTTTTACCTAAATTTTACGTTTTTAGTGAAATTTTAATAAAATCTAATATAAAACAGAATTATTGACGCTCTGAAAATTTCTTGGGTCACCTTATTTGGGGTCGCATTTGTTTTAATAAAATAAGAGCCAAATTTAATAAATATTGCGGAACACCGCTAATGATACTTTGGTTGATGCCATTTATCAGAAACATTGTTTCCCTAATTTTCTTTTTTTTAGGTGGCACGTTTGTGGATGGATTTTAATATAATATATATCTGAGATTTGAGATTCTTTAAGTAGTTCCTAATATAACATTTATTAATTCCGGCTCTGGAAAATTTCTTTGGCCATATCATCTGAAGTCGGACTTCTTAATTAAACCATGGCTCAAATACAGAATATTTTTGAGTTGAAACTTTAAATTAAAAAAAGATATTCACCAAATTTATTTGTATATATTTAGCTAATTTTCAATCTAGTTTCCAGCATCAAATGGATGGAAAAAACTCATTTGTTGAAATGAGATAATGGGATTTTGACAAGATATATCAAACTTTGACAGTAATATAAAATTCTGACAGTATCTGACGAATTCTGAGATGGTTAAAAGAATTCTGATTAAAATTTGTGAATTCCGACATAATACGTGGAATTCTGACATGATAGGTATACCAAATTCTAAAAGATTTATCGAATTCTGAAAGTATAAAGCGAATTTTGAAATGATATATCGAATTCTAACATATGATATTTCGAATTCCTACATGATGTATAGAATCCGGATATTAAGTCGAATTCTGAGACGACATATTTAATTTTGACATCATGTGTCGAATTTCTACTTAATTCTAACAGATATATTGAATTCTGATAGTATTTAGTATAGCGAATTGTGAGATGATATATCGAATTCTGATATGTTACGCCGAATTCTGAGATAATATATCCGAATTCTGAAATATTATATAGAATACTGATATGTTAGGTATACCAAATTCTAAAAGATTTATCGTACATAACGAATTTTGAGATAGTATATCGAATTCTGACATATGATGTTTCGAATTCTTACTTGATGTAAAGAAACCGGATATTAAATCGAATTCTAAGACAACATAATGAATTTTGACATCATATGTCGAATTTCAACATAATTCTGACAAAAACATTGAATTCTGATAGAATATAGTAAATTCTGAGATGAAATATCGAACTATAACATTATGTTTCGAATTCTTACATGATATATAGAATTCTGATATGGTATGTCGAATTCTGAGATGATATATCCGAATTCTGACATACATATATGTCATATTATATAGAATTGACATGATAGGTATATCAAATTCTAAAAGATTTAACGAATTCTTACAGTATACACCGAATTTTGAGATAGTATGTCGAATTCTAACATATCGAACATGACATAAAAAAGTGACACAACTCAAAAAATTGAGTTTTTAAGATATTTCGTCAAAAGTTGTCATAGTTATTTTACAAAGTGGGAAACGGCTTAATTTTCCGATCTTCTTTTTTTTGACGCTCATAGAGAATAGTACAGTATAATCGAAACTAGCATGTTTTATTTTGCTCTCCTGAAAAATTTGAAATTTTGAGTTGTCAATATTCTTTGTCACGTGCGATGTATATCGAATTCAGACGTATTATATGGAATACTGACATGATAGGTATACCAACTTCTAAAATATTTATCGAATTCTTATAATATATAACGAACTTTGAGATGGAACAGCGAATTCTGACATAATTTGTAAAATCCTCACATTACATATGAAATATCATGAATCTTACAGTTTGTATCGAATTCTGAGCTGATATATCGAATTATGACATTATATTTCGAATTTTTACGTGATATATAGAATTTTGGTAAGGAATTTCGAATTCTGGCATGTATATAGAATTCAGACATATTATATAGAATACTGACATAATATATCAAATTCTGACAGATGTATCGAATCCGATAGTATGTATCGAATTATAACATGAAATTTCAAATTCTTAATGATATACATAATTCGGATGTGAAATATATAAATTTGAATATGATAAGTTCTGAAAATATATAGCGAATTCTGATATGGTATTTCAAATCCTTAGGTAATATATCGAACTCTGACATGATATAACGATCTTTGACATAATAGTTAAGTTTAAAGAGTACTGACTGGATATATCAAATTCTGAGATGAATTATGATGATATCATAAATTCTGACAAATATCAACGATATATCAAATTCTAACTGATGCGTCGACAATATATACATATAAAGCAAATTTTGAGATGATATATCAAATTCTGATATGATATTTCGAATTGTTACATGATATACTCGAATAGAATTCGGATATGATATGTTGAATTCTGTGATGATATATCGAATTCTGACATGAATAAGATACATATGACGAATTTGGAAATGATATGTCGAACTCTGAGATGATACATCGAATTCTGATAGTAAATGGCGAATTCTAAGATGGTTTATTTAAGCCTAACGCGATTCTCCGAATACCGACATAATATATAGATTTCTGATAGTAACTATAAGTACTCATACTAATGGTATTATGACCGATACCATAAATCACAAATTAGAATTACCAATTTTGGTTTTCCATACACAGTCAGCCCCTCCGGCACCGAATGGAATACACACATTTGTCGTTGTGTTTTAGTGAAATTTTATATCGGAGATGTTAAGCCGATTCTATATAAATAGTTCCTAGGTTAGATTTGAGTGGCGGTCCACAAAGACCATAGCCATAAATAGTTCCTAACCTTAAACATATTATATCACACAAGACGAATGAAATTTCCCACAGCACACTGCATAAATCCAGACTTTCCAGTCTAGAAAGTTTAAATGACTGCAGAAATTACCTTACAGTATTATTTTTATATAGGAGTGCTAATCTACGAGTAAGCTTAAAGATTTTTATTTTCCGTACATCGTTTTTGTGTGGTAATTTTTGTATTCAGAAGGTCTAAATGTTTAGTCAAAGCTGATACATTTTTTTTTTTGGTTAAATCAGGTGACGTTTGTCATGTTTGAGTGTATCTAAAGTTTTAAAATTGTAAGTTGTAAAAACTCGAAATTATCTGTTTATAAGTTTTACCAGCTAACATTCAGATTCTAAAAAAATAGCCGTGTGAAGTAGAAGTAATTTAGTTCGCAAATTTTACATGTTTGAATTGATATTGTTTGCTAAAATGACTGATTCATTACTGCAAGAAAAATGTTTTATGGATTTATGCCTGAAAATGACAGGAATCATTATAAATTGGCTTTGAAAAAGCTAGATATCTTCCAGAATATTATAATTATTGCAAGCAAAAGCCGATAACTTAAAATATTATGTAAAAGTATTATTAGAATAGCAGTTATTAGAACAGGGGAGTACAAAATGAAATAGCGGAGTACAGGAGTAAGCACTAAGCGAAAGTAGTACAAATACTCCGATTGTACTCACTTCGACAGCACTGGTCGACATTCGTCATAATCATTGCGATTACATTTGTTGCGAACACAATAATTACATCCATAATCATCGCCAATTCTAAATATCAACACCGAGTCTTAATTGCATGCCATCAAATACCGAGAAACTAGGGGCATATAAAGCAGCCGTTGGTCCAGTAACGAGAGCAACAGCATTACGACACAGCGTACAACCATCAAGCAGCAATAATAAACCAGGTAAACAAAGTTTTTTTCAAAATAATAATAATAATATGGCGTTATCTGCAGATCAGTTTAAAGTCATATTAGACACAATTAAAGATACCTTTAGGATTAATATAGAAAATTTTGAAAATTGTTCAGTTAGGTTTAGTGGAAATAAAAACTCTGATGTGAACACCTTTGTAAACACAGTACAAATTTTCAGAGAATGTAAAAATATTTCGGACAAAGACGCGTTAAAGGGGTTACCCCTTTTGTTGACAGATGATGCTGCTATTTGGTGGCAGGGCATCAAGTCAACTGTTGAAACGTTCGACGGCGCGATTAAATTGTTGATTTCAAATTACGACCAGATAAAACAACCGCACGAGATTTATATGGAGATTTTCTCAGCCTCACAAGACGACGTTACCAAAATCGATACATTTGTATGCACTAAACGTGCACTTTTCGCGAAACTTCCAGATAATCTATCGGAAAAAATCGCGTCGAATACGTAAAAGTGTCAACCGAAACAATTTTGACTCGTTCTCGAAACTAATAGAGTTAGCACGTATTGAAGAGACATTCCTAGAGGAAAATAATTTAAAAAAAACTTATTGTAATTACTGTCGTAATCGCGGTCATACTATCAACGATTGTAGAAAAAAACAATTTGCATCGTCCAATATCAAGGCAGATGTAAATACGAGTTTAAATCAACCTCGATCAATTCCAAATATATTTACTCCGGGTACAACAGGCCGATCCAGATCGGACTTTATTAAGAAAGAAAAGAATTTTTATTGTTATGGGTGTGGGAAACGAGGGGTCTTCAAGAGTAACTGCGACGAGTGTAAAAAGCAAACCGTTGCATCAGCATTGGTTGCCGATGTTATTGATGATAAACCAGAAAGTAGTTTATGTGTTGATTTGCACGAGGATGTCGATAGGTTATCTCTAACATCAATAGGTTTCTCATCCATATCATCAATAGAACTTAATCCACAGGTCCGCCCTCAACTAAAAATTCAAATTTTTGGCATTAATGGTTTAGCTATTATTAACACAGGCGCAAAATTAAGCATCGCAAGCCAATCTCTTTTTGAAGTTTTTAAAGATAATAATGTTTCATTTACTGAGAAACAAATATCCACAGTCTTAGCTGATGGATCTCAAAAAACACAAAGAGCGTTACTGGCAAGTGTTAACGTTGTCTTGCAGAATAAAATTATTTTAACAAATTTCATAGTATATGAAACATGCCGACATCATGTGACTTTGGAGAATGAAAAGGTAGTCCCAATAGCCGATTCACCTTATAGGTACAACGTAAATAAGCAAGCTTCTCTTAAAAATGAAATAGTAAGAATGTTGGAACAGGATGTAATCGAGGAGTGTGAGTCGCCTAGGGCAGCTCCTGTCGTGCTTGTTTCCAAACCAGATGGATCTATTCGCGTATGTATAGATTATCGCAAATTAAATAATCTGACCGTTGGCGATAAATTTCCGATGCCAAATATCGATACATTATTGCATTTAACACACAAATCAATTTTTATGTCAACCATGGATCTAAAGTCAGGATTCTGGCAAGTACCAGTCAAATTAGAAGACCGTGATAAAACTGCCTTCATTACGCAATCAGGACTCTATCGTTTTAAGCGAATGCCTTTCGGGCTGAAAAACGCACCGGCAACGTTTCAACGACTTATAAATCGATTTCAATCCTTGCTTATTTGGACGACTTAATAGTAATATCGGAAACTTTCCATTCACACATATCCGACCTGCAGGCTGTCTTTAGCAGATTGAAATTGTTTAACCTCAAAGCAAATCGAGAAAAATGTGTTTTTTTCTGTGACAAAATAAAATTGTTGGGCCATATAATAAGCGAAAAAGGAATTCATCCCAATCCCGAAAAGATCGAAGCAATCTCGAAACTATTGCCTCCTAAATCTGTTCGTCACTTAAAAGGGTTCTTACAAACATGTTCTTGGTACTGAAAATTTGTAACCAATTTTTCAAACATAGCTCGCCCATTAAGCGACTTAACAAAAAAATTAGCTAAATGGCAATGGAACGAAGAGCATAAGAAGGCTTTTGAAACCTTACAAACATTATTGACAACCGCTCCAATTTTGAAACAGGCTGATTTTAAGCAACCGTATATAATTAGAACCGCCAGCAACTATGTACTGGGGTAGTAGAAGAACGTCCTGTAGAATATGCGAGTCGTTTGCTTTCACTTGCAGAAAGAAATTATAGTACCACGGAACGTGAGGCTCTAGCCGTTGTCTGGGCGCTCACTAAACTCTGAGGCTATTTAGACTACTGATCACCAAGCGTTAAAATGGCTAATGTCATTAAAAACACCATCAGGGAGATTGGCCCGATGGGTGCTGTTAATTCAAGATTTCAACTTGAAAATTTTATATTGTCCCGGTAAGGCGAATGTAGTGACTGATACGTTATCAAGACCAAACTGTGAGAATAGTGACCAGTGTAGTTTTTGTTCGTTCCAAATAGATATTCCCACAAAGGATCCAGCTAACTTTCGAAAGTCGCAACTAGAAGATGAACACCTAAGCAAAATTATGAAGTGTTTTGAAACTATAGATAACCCAGATTTGTCAAATTGGACTGATCGGGGATATGTTATGGAAGACGGTCTTTTGTATAGATATGTCCCGGATACGGAATCCGAGGAACCACAGCTTGTTATACCAGAGAGTTTGAGACTTCAAATTTTGAAGTCTTTTCACGATGAAGCTTATGCCGGACATTACGGAGTTGAACGTACTTTAGATAAAATTTCAAAGAGATTTTATTGGTCTGGTATGAGAAAATTTATTTTAGACTATGTTCGATCATGTCCTGAATGCCAGAAGTATAAAGTCTCAAATTTGAAACCATCGGGATTATTGAAAAACTCCGGTAATGAATCAAAGATTTGAAGTGATTGCCATTGATTTGTTTGGCCCACTAGTAGAATCTGACGAAGGATATCGGTGGATCTTGATCGTTGAAGATTTAGCTACTGCCGAAGCTTGTGCAAAAGAATTAATCAACGAATTTTTCTTTCGATATGGTTTACCGCGTCGAATTATTTCGGATAACGGTGGACAATTCGTAAGTGCAGTTATGCAGCTAGTTGTTGATTGTATGGGTATTAAGCATAATTTAGTACCATTATACCACACAGCAGCAAATGCTGTAGAACGACGAAATCGTGATTTGAAAACACAAATATCAATAATGGTGAAAGATAAACATAACACCTGACCAGATTTTACGTCAGCTATCCGATTTGCTTTTAATACAGCGCACTCTGATACTACCGGCTAAACACCCGCATACCTATCATTTGGTCGTGAGTTGCGAACGGTGACAGATGTAACCCATGATTTTAGAGCGGTTGTCCAAAATTCAAATTTTGTACCGCAAATTTCGCCCCATCTGCTCGGACTAGAATCTGTACTAAAACAGGCTCGTGACAACAGCGAGAAAGCCCAAGATAGAGCAAAACACCATGCCGATAAAAAAAGAAGACATGTGAGTTTTGAGGAAAATGATTTGGTTTTAATAAAAACGCAGATATTAAGTCATGCTCAACGTGGAATTATGTCGAAATTCGTCCCTAGACGTGAAGGGCCATATAGGATTAAACGAAAAAAGTCAAATGTATCTTTTGAGTTAGAAAGTCTCGGTGGTGAATTCGTGGGTGTGTTTCATGTCTCCATGATAACTCTCTGGCTAGAACCGCCGATAAAATGTACGAACACATTTCCTTTCACCAACAAAATCTTGACATATCTCAAATTAATAGACAATCTCGTCCCACTGTACGCATTGATCGTGTCCCATCTAGCAGTCATAACACTGACTCACTTGAGAATCGAATCGCTCGGCTCGAGGCAAAGTTAGATAACCTGTTCCGAGACCGATCAAGGGGACAACGAGAATCGTCTCGTTCACGATCGCGATCGTGCAGCTCAAGCAACTACTCTCGCCGTCACGGCAGATGTTGGTATCACGTCAAGTTTGGTCCAGCTGCAAAGAAGTGCGTGCCACCTTGCAATTTCTCTACGTCGAAACCATCGACGTCTCAGCATATCAACAGGCTTGATGCTGAAGAGTGTAGCTCAAAAAACTACTAGCAAACAGGGTAGGGACCCCAATATATATATAATCGACAAAATAAGTTATTTAGTCGACACTGGCGCTGAACTTTCGGTTATTCCAGTTTACAATTATGGAAGTGAGTTTAATATTCTAAGAAGAAATTCAAGTCTAGTTTTGTCGGCCGCCAATGGCACTAATATCCATACTTATGGCACAAAGTTGCTTCAGTTGGATTTGGGACTAAAACGAACCTTCACGCATGCTTTCATTTTTGGACTTTTGGTTGATTTAAGGAATAAACGGCTGATTGATTCAGCGATGCCAACATGGTTCACGTCGACACACCGACCCCGATCCATTATTCAATCACCAACAGCTACGGCACTTTGCTGAAAAAGTTTCCTCAACTTACAGCAGAGCCGAATTATAAATTGCCAGTCCGACAAAATGTGGTCCATCACATTGTCACAGCAGGACATCTGCCTGTATCAAGACCAAAAAGACTAGATCAAGTCCGCCATAAAGCCGCATTTGCGGAATTTCAGCGTATGGTCGAATTAGGGATTTGCAGGCCATCTGCATCTCCCTTATCATGTCCATTACACATGGTTTAAAAAAAAAGATTTCGATTGGGAGGCCATGTGGGGATTATGGACGGTTGAACACCGTGATTATACCGGATCGTTATCCGATTCCCCACATTCAAAATTTCTCTATGCACTTGCATGGATACAACATTTTTTCGAAAATCGATCTTGTCAGAGCTTATCATTTGATTCCCGTTCGATAGAAGACGTTTTCAAAACGGCAATAACGACCTCCTTTGGCCTCTTCGAATTCACTCGAATGCCATTCGGTCTACGCAATGCCGCCTAAACATTGCAGCATTTTATGGACGAGGTCGTTCGAAACTTAGATTTTGTTTTCGTCTACATTGACGATATTCTTGTGGCATCCTCTAACTGAGGAACAGCACAAACTCCACCTGGAAAACTCTTCCAAAGGTTGACTGAGTTTGATGCTCACATCAATAGTTCAAAATGCGTCTTTGGCGCATCCACTTTTGATTTCCTCAGTCACAAAATAACCCCTAATGGTATTCTGCCGTCTGAAGAACGAATAACCGCCATTAGGGAATTCCCAGCTCCAAGCTCAATTAAGCAAATTGAGCGGTTCATCGGTATGGTAAATTACTATCATCGATTTATACCAAAACTTGCTGAAATACTCGCACCAGTTCACAGCCATTTGGTCGTACTTCTACGTAAACCCAAAACTAAGTTTGACTACTGACGCATCTAACACTGCCGTTGGGGCAGTACTGCAACAGTATAACAACGAATGTTGGGAGCCATTGGGATTTTTCTCAAAGAAACTTCCGGATGCTGAGAAGAAATATTCTGTGAAACACTTCAGATATTTTGTCGAAGGTCGGGACTTCACCATTTTTACCGACCATAAACCTCTGACTAGAGCAATTCAGTCTAAAACTGAACGTAATCCGAGGCAAGCTCACCATTTGGATTATATTAGTCAATTTACCACGGACATTCAGCATGTTCACGGACATGACAATGTTGTTGCAGATACACTCTCTCGCACAACAGACAATGAAACGGCCGCAGTCGAAACACAATTCGACTTAAACAAAATCACAATTGCACAAAAAGCTGACCTAGAACTTCAGAATTTATTTTCTGGTTCCGAATGCCACTCTGGTTCATCAATGAAACTGGCGCTTTTCCAATTACCTGGCCTCGAAATAAACTGCGAAACATCAACTGCGTCGAACCATCTTCGATGCTTTACATAACATTTCGCATCCTGGTGTCCGTGCTACTCGTAAGTTGATTACTGCTCGATATTTTTGGCCTAGTATGAACAAAGACGTAACCCATTGGGCTCAGTCCTGTTTATCCTGCCAACGTGCCAAAGTTCAACGGCATACTAAATCATCCCATGGACAATTCCAAATACCATCAGGTCGTTTTGAACATATCCATATAGATATAGTAGGACCACTTCCTCCATCTAATGGATATACTTACCTGCTCACCTGTGTCGATCGATATGTCAGCCGCAACCATTGCCTTGACTTTTGTCAATAATTACGTTTCACGATTCGGTATGCCCCTTAACATCACTACGGATCATGGAACGCAGTTTGAGTCAAAGCTTTTCAGCGAGTTAACAAAACTCCTTGGCTCACATCGGATTCGTACAACGGCTTATCTTCCTCAAGCTAACGGCATGGTCTAACGCAACCACCGGCAACTCAAAGCTGCGTTAATGGCCAGAGGAAACACAATCAATTGGAGTTCGGAAATACCCATCGTATTACTGGGAATCCGAGCAACAGTAAAAGAAGATCTGAAGTACTCACTAGCTGAAATGGTTTATGGACAAACCATAAGGCTACCAGGCAAATTCTTCGTCGAAAATCCTCTTTTACCTTTACCAACCAGCGACACAGTCATCGACACAATGCAAAATCTTATCGCGAAATCAACTCGGCAAGCCAAACAAGATGACGTTTCTGTTCCCAAGTTACTTTCCAACTGTGATTTTGTGTTCGTAAGAACGGATAAGGTTCGCACAGGCTTATCTTCTCCTTATGAAGGGCCGTTTAAAGTTATTCGACGCCTTCGGAAGCAATTTACCGTGTCAATTAATGGAAAAAACCAAACAATTTGAATTGACCGGCTCAAACCGGCTTACGGCATACTATGTTCCACTGATGCGAAATCAGTTTCTCGACAACATAAATCAGTTCGTTTTCAGCCTAACACTGAACTTCCTTAAGGAGGGGGACTCACTTGCGGAGGAGCGTTATAAACTTTATTCAAAGTAAAGGTTTTTATTTCGTAACTAAGCTTTAGTTAAGTATGTCTGTGAACGTGTGGCGATACCAACCTAAGTTTCACATAAAGTTCATCTTTAATTTCAATGTCGAATAATTTGAGTAGAGTGTTTTTGGCTATACATTTTATTCTTTGGGTTGGCAACCATGCACTGTAGTATTATTATTTTAAATGGTATAAAACAAAAGTTTGGATACTATTATTGAAATTGGTTGGAACCCATACAGGTCCCGCACTTAATGCCACAAGGGTTCATGGTGCAGACCTAGGATTCTATCGCAACTCACGGATGCGCACTGCAACCTTCGAAAGCCGGACAACTGCAAACAAAGTGAATACAGCTATCTCTTCGAGGCATTCATCACATATATTATCCTGAGCCAATCCCAAGCGATGTAGATGATCCTTAAAATGGACATGGCCAGTTAGCATTGCAACCAATATTCTGAGCTGGTCTCTTTTTAAAGTTAGAGCAAACTTAGTAAACCTCCGATCTGGCTCACTGTTAAAATCTTTGCCTTACGGTAACCAGAAGTAGCACGCCGCTTAAGCCTTAGCTAAGAGCAAAAGTTTTCTATAGCCTTCTTACCGCTAATAAAAGATAAGGGAGGCGCTGGTTCGGGACCGATTAATGTTCATCGCGAACCAGCCTAGACCAGGGAATCTTAATTTGCTTGAAAAACAGTGTAGTGCGAACCCAGACTGCAGGGGCAGTAAGCTGAAGAGCCATCAGAAAAGAAAGCAAGAGGTTCCGATAAAGTTTTAATAAATTGCTCCGAGGACCACAAATCTCTCGACGGATAAACCACCGAGAATAAATTTTCGAAGTTGAAATCAGGCAATAGCCTATCATTAACCATAACAATTTCTGGTATCAATGAAAAGTATTTATTAATGATTAGTATTGATGTATCCTCTTCATGTATTGGCCTACGGAATTTAGATGATTCAAGATTCCTTAAAACTCTTCTCATGTACTGGCAACCAGATGTGCATATGTATCATTTCTGCGTTAACAAAAGATCTGTGATACTTGATATTGCCAGAATTTTTGATCCTCGTGGATTAATAGTGCCCCGCTCATTGCCCCGAGAGCTTTACTGTAAATTGGCCAATTACCAAGCTGAGAAACGCCACATATTTTCATGAAATCCACCAGGTGAAATACGATTGCATGGGGTTTTCTACACTTTTAGTATGAAAAAATGGTAACATTACCGTATCACTTTTGGGTTCTAAGTTTCGAGCGGCTCCTCTATGAACGACTATCATTCACCGCCCGAGAGTCCGAGTCTTTCCAATCCAGTACTTCAATCTTAGCAGCACAACTATATTGGATCGACTAGACAATCGTATTGCACTGGACCAAGTCTTTAACCATTATTTGGAAAACATTTGTGTCGAATCGTGTACCAGGAACTCAGCAACTTCCTGTAATCGATAATTGGAATACGTTGAAATCCGTCAGACATTATTTCTTGTGGTCTCACGCCTAAAGAATTCTTATAATAAATGGTTGGTTTAGTGACGTACATATAACGGATGCTATGTGGGAAAAGTGTCGTTCCAAAAGTCGGATAGACCGATTTAAAACTAATTTTGCAAAGATTTAAGGTTTACTGAATCATTCAATGAAATTTATGTTATTCGGTGGATATTAGACATTGGTTTTTAAAAAGTCATTAAATTCTCAATTTTCTATTTAGGTACTATACGATTATCTGTTGAGGATAAACGAAGCCACGCCTAAATTGTGTCCTTTTTAGTGTGCTACGTGTTTTTAAGCGTAGAATCTGCACCAAGAATTCATTCCTCGAGAGCCATGCAAATAATTTGTTTCGCAATAATGCTTATCTGGTTGTATGAGGTTTAAGGAAATTTTGTAATATCGGGAACTGTTTGTCTGAAGGTCGTGCAAACCAGTTTGGATTGCATACCTATAATATCCTAAACAAGAGCTAACGGTTCTACGATATTTTTTCTTGTTCTTCTTTTGTCTATTGTTAGGAAACGAAAGACAGTGTCGTCGATTTTGTTGGTAAGGCCCCATACTTACGAACTCATCTCTACAATTCCTTGTCATTAGTTCCTCAAAAAACAATTTTCGGTAATAAATATGGAAAATAAAATATAAAGGGCTGAATCCTCACGGAGTGATTAGAACTTCGGTCCTGAAAATTAACTCAACTCCCAAATCAATCCATAACTGAACCTCTTAGCTCAATGTTCACCTCAACGCAATCACCAAACGAATCGCCAACCCAACCCTTCACTCAATAACCATTTCAACCCGAATTCAACTCTTAACCTAGCCTCAAATTCAACGCCTAAATTAATCCACGAAACAACCTCCAAATAATTCCTCTACCGAACCTCTCACTCAACCCCAACGCAACCTAACTCAACCCCAAATCAAATTCAACTGAACCTAGCTCGAACCAAATCTCAACCTTCTAAATCAGTACAACAGAAATAAACTCAATCTAGTCTCTCACTTAACCCCCTCAACTCAACCCAAATTAATCCCCAATCGAAACTCTCACTCAAATCCAACTCAACTTCAACTGAAACTTTAATCCACCCTAACTCGGTTTTAACTCAACCCTCAATCCAACCCTAAACTCAACCATAATTCAACCTTCAACTCAACCCCAAACTCAAAGTTCAACTCAAACCCTAAAACAACACTGTTCGAAAGCTACATGCGTAAACTAAACTCAACTTAACCTAATTTATTTGCCAACCTTCGACTCAACCCCCAAATAAATCTCATCTGAACCTTATCGCTCAACGCCGAACTCAATTCTTAAATAAACACGGTAAGAAAAACTACATGCGTACATGAACTCAACTCAGAGCCTCAGAACAAACTGAGCCAACTTCCAACTTAAATTTCAACTTAAGCCACAACCCAACCCTAAATTACCTTAACTCGACCACAAATTTAGACCTCAAGTCAAGCTCAAACTTAACGCCCTAATCAACTCCCAAATCAAAATGGTCGCATAATATAAAAACGTTTTCAATCTCAACTCAAGCCAACTTTCGCCTAAACCTACAGCTCTCCCCAAATCAATAGGAAACTGAACCGCTTACTAAACCTCAGTTTAACACCAACTCAATTCCCAAATCAACCCCAAACTCAATTTATATACACACAGTCCGAACACTGCATATGTCTCTGAACTCAACTCAATCCTAATTTAGTCTCAACCTAGCCCAACCTCAAATTAACACGACTCAACTCAAAACAACTCAACCTAACTCTACTCAATCCCAGCTCAACTTCAATTCAGGCCCAATCCAATCCCACCTCAATCTTAACTCAATCAACAACTCATCGCATAAATCAACTTCAACCTAACGCCCAACTCAACTCCAAACTCATTAAGGTCTTAAGAACTATATTCGTATAGAATCAGAACTTAAGCTATCTCCAATTCAACCGTTAATTCAACACACAAATAAATATCTAGCTGAACTGCTCGCTAAACCCTAACCGAACCCCAACCCAACTCCAACTCAACCCGCAAATGGAACCCAACTCAATCCTCAACTTTAATAAATGCGTTAGCGTTTAATAAACTTGAAGACTTTGGGCTGTGAGTTTGTTCCTATCAGGTGGTGATTTTATTGCGACATCGGGGTTTCCTCAGAGCAGTCACATTGGTTCACTTTTATTCACAGTATTTAAAAATGATGTTATTAATTATTTCAAATTCGCAAAATGTTTTCTTTTCGGTGACGATATGCAAATTTTCATCACAACCTGATACGTATCCGATTGCCTTTTATTACAAAGTGGCCTGGACCGATTTTGCAACTGGTCGTTCAGCAACAAGCGTTTCTTAAACGCGAGCAAATGTAAAACTGTTTCTTTCTTTCACAATTTTGCATCCGTTCCAGAGTGTTAGGTAGAGTCGAGTATTTTTCGACCTCGGGTAATCTTTTTATAAGCGTAACTAAAGCGATTTTTACGAGACGCTCACACTTAAAGCAATATAAGTGGCATTCGTTCGATCCATCCTGGGATACGCCTCTCCTGTTTGGTCCCCGAATTAAGCGTGTCACTCGGCAATATTTACAAGTGTTCAGAAGCAGTTCATCTTGTGCGCGCTTGAATGTTTATCGCATTATCCTGCCAATCAGTACATTCCTCCGCCTTATCAGGATCGGTACAATCTTCTTGGATTATAGCGATTGTACCATACTATAGAGTATTTAAAAGGTGACAGTCTATAAATTATTAAAAAATAAATATTATGAAATTAATTGTCAATTCTGTCGAAAGTAATTCCGTTTTGAAAATGAGCCAAAATTCTGAAAAAATTCGCTACGTTTAATAATATCACTTCGACTAAATTCGTGGTGCTTATAGTAAAGATGCTTTATCGAGTAAGCAGTGAACAATTTGATGGACCGAATTTCTATCTGCGAATCACTGCTAAAACGTAACGAAATCGAACCATTATGAAGCTGCACAAATGGTGGCAAAGCCCGCATTGACGCCACGTAAAGTAATAATTTATATTTGGCGGGATTGGAAGGGAATTGTGCATCATGAGTTACTCCAACCTGGCCAGACGATCGATTCCACTCTCTACTGTCAATAGCTAGCAGACGACCATATCTTTAGTGACTCGGCAAAATTTGAGAGAGCTTATCAGATTAGTTTCGATGCGTCCGACTACCATTTGCTTCGCTCTCTGAAAAACTCTCTTAATGGTGTGAAGCTGACTTGAAGCGAAGCCTGTGAAAATCACTTGGTTCAGTGTTTCGCCCACAAATTCTAGAAGTTCAAAATATAATAGTTTTACCAACAAAATGGCAAAATTTTATCGATCGACACGGCATATATTTGGTTTAGTAAAATTCATTCAAAATATAACAAAACATGTGTTAAAATTTTGAAAGCAACATTGAGTGCAGCGATAGGTATGTTACATTCTACAAAAATCGAGGATTCCGAAGATGAAGATAAGCTGAGTGCTGATGAAAATTAAAACAGAATGCAGAATTTTTAGAGCTGAGTGTTGTATATGACCATTCATAATCAAGTAAAATAAGAAATCAATCAAGGAATTTTGGATTATTTTGATAGTTATGCCTGCGGTTGTAGTACTCGATTATGACAGAATAGCATAGATATCACTTTATACGAACAAATCTGGTTTTTCTGAAGATCGTTTCGCTCTGAAAAACTGACCAATATTCCAAATAAATTTGTAAAATTAACATTTCGAGTGAAAGAAATTCGTATGGTGGGTATGCTTCCATTTCATTATACTCGTATATATATAGAGCAGAAGCAATAGTAGTGTAATTTATAACAATGCGAAAAGTTAGAAAGTTTTTATGTTATTCTTTCGTTAAATCAGCATCTTTTAATGGTATAATGAACAACAATAATATCCAATATTCACGCTATCGACAAGAAACTAGAAACTCACCCATTAAATACCCTTAACCCCTTTAAATTTTCAATTTTACCCAATACTTTTCATATAGTTTAGTTTAGAATTTTAGACACATCCGGTTTGTAAATTTATATCTTGTTTAGATAAAAGGAATACTGATATATGTACATTTGGCATGTTTGGAACGGATGTCGTATAGTTTGTAGAACGGATACTCAGTATTCTGTTTAATGTTCACATATTTTTTTTTTTAGATACGTTAACGACAGTATACAAATAATTACGTATAGCATATTAAATACAGTCACTGACAAAAATCTAAATATAATTGCCATATAAAATCATATTTCAGGTGTAGATAAATTTTTGTCGGGGACTGTACTTGAATACAAATATTATATACGTTGGCAAAGTACATTAAGCTTTTGTATACAAAATAGTAAAATTTTCACTGTCATTTACTAACCAAAATTAATCAATTTTCAGATGAATCAGCATCTCAAACAAGATGAACGAAAGGATAAAATCTACTTACAAGTATATGTACGTACATACATAGAAACAACAAAATATATACAGTATGTATGTATACTTACATTCGTTCTAATTTTGGCAAATTGGAAAATGTGTTTGGATTAAAATCTTCAATACTGTTCGATTGTAAATTTCTGTAATGTAAAATAGAAAAAGGGTACATACATTTATAGAGACATGACATTAAGTATTAATAAAATATTTATAACACTTACAAATTTTGCAGATGGTCTAATGACTTGAAGATTTCATTCGGTAATTTACTGATATGGTTTTTATTTAAAAATAAGAAACGTAATGACGGTACACCGCTAAACGAGTCCACGTGCAATTTTTGTATTTGATTCTCATTTAAAAATATTGTATGCAATGCGGTCAGGCCATCGAATATATTTGGCGGCACGTCCTGAATTCGATTGTAACGTAAATCTCTGCAAATAAAAAATAAAAAATAAAAACAAATAATTAGGCTTCAATTGTTTTACAAATTACATACATATACGCAATATACCCCAAAATTAATTAAATTAAAAAATTGTTGAATTTATTACCCAAAAACCAACAAAAACGGAAAAACTTTCGTTTTTGTGTTGTATTTGGCTTAGGATTATCTCTTGTGAGATCATCATTTATTCTCGACTAATTTTTGTTTTTACCCAAAAATTGATTTTGATGTTTTCCAAAGTAAAAAGTAGAAAAACTTTTCCCGGATATAATCATTATGTAAATTGATATTTTTAACCACACATTTATTTTCGTTTACTAGTACCTACATACTCGTACCTAATCAACTGTCTTGTTTTTGTTGGTTTTATTCTTGGGTATATAGTAAAGATATACACACAATACACAAATTTAAGGATGTGAATTGGTAATTTGATTATGTTTCATGGAAAATTTTGATTGTATATGTATTTTCTAGAAGCAAAAAAAAAAAAAAAAAGATTTTCATGATGATGTTACGGTTTTCGTTTTCTTATTTCCCCGCAAATGACAAGACACAAAACATAGAAATTTTGAAAGTAATTCTTTGTGATTTTCTGCCAGAGGGTAAAAATTTAATAACATGTAAGATATATTTTGAATTAAACTCATATATTTATGGTTCTAATACAACTGTACCATTTATAGTTTTAGAACTTTACATATAGTTGAACCCATCTTCACAAACTTGCGGAAGTCGAAATATTTTTTTGAAATAATTTTTATTGTTAAACGAAATATAGGTCCTAAAATATTTTCGTAGGCCGTTAATAATCTCTGATATACAATTTCGGTGACACATCTTTCCGAATTGATTTTAATTGTCAATTATAGATAAAACTTCTGTTTTTCCATCGCCCTCAGCGTAAGAGAAATTTTTCATTTTTGTATAACGTATGTGTATGGTCGTCTACCTCAGGCTAATGAATAAAACTGTTCTGATCAAAAATTCCTATGTCTGAATGAAATGAGGTGAACGTCCAATTAAAAAAGGCGTAATTGTTAGGAATAAATGTACTCGCATTGTAATGAAGTAATTAATTAATTGTCTGCTCGTGTAGACAATATATGTGGATAATCTAAAAGATGATGTCGACAATTCCCAGCAGCTTCATTAAAAAAAATTTATAAGAAATTAGTCTTCAATAATCTTTATATATCATCGATAGCTGCAATTTGTTGTCAGTTCGATTTCGTTTAAATTATTTCCGTTAAAATAATAATAAGAAAGAAATTTAAATATTGGGAGCATTCAGCGCATTGAGCTCTCACAAAAATATTGTATAAGCATTATAAATTCAAATTGGCGAACATAGAATTCAAACTAAAAAAATATTCTTTCCAACATCTAAGAAGAGACTTTGGAAACAGAGATGTTAAATTGTTTACGAAAAGAATTGGGGCTAGCAAGAACCATAATAAGAAGCATTTTTTCATAAGGTTTAGAAAATGGTACGTTTTTCTGACAACATCTATGCAGATTTTTTTTTTTTTTTCAAAATTCTAAAATTCGATACCGTTCGATGAAGGGCTGAAACCTCATGAGGTGATCAGAATTTCGGTCAGTTCACCTCCCAAATCAATCCCTAACTGAACCTCTTAATTCAATCTTCAGCTCAACCTCCAACTCAATTTAGATCTAAGCCTCCAACTCAATCGCAATCACCAAATTAACCGCCAACCCAACCTTCAAGTCAATCTCCAAATCAATCCCAGATCAACTTTAAAATTAAACCTTAACCTAACCCCAAATCAACCCTTAAATAATTCCCCAACCGAGCAACTCACTCAAGTTAATAACAAGAAAGTTAACTAAATCCTAACTCAATTTTAGCTCTAGCTCGAATCAAATCTCAACTGTTCGCTCAACTAAATACTTAATCTTTAACCCATTTCCAAGATCAATTTGATTCGCAAGCTGCATGCGTGTATGAACTTAACTTAATCTAACCTCCCACTAACCCTAAACTCGACCACAAATTAATCTCAAACCAAACTTCTCATTCAAATAAAACTCAAATTTAATTCAAACCCTAGTCACCATCATACCATAATAGCAACGTACAATCATAACCTTAAACAATCATTCCATCATACTATTACTCTATTATACCATCATACCATTATGACTCTATACTATTAAACCATCATACAATCATAATAACGTACCATAGTAACGTCGAACCATCACACCATCATAACATCATACCATCGTAACATCGTACCATCATATAATCATATACCATCATACTGTCAGGCCAAGATATCATCATACAATTCAACCGTCATACCATTATACCTTCATACCATCGTACTATCACACCATCATTCTAGAGTAAATACTGTTATACCATCAAACATACTATCATATACATATACAATCATACCATCACACCATTATAACGTGTGGTCCATCTAACGTTTGCAATTTAATTTGGCTCTAAATTTAAAGACCAATGCATATTTTTCAAACCGGTTTGTTTTATTAGAAAGAGTAAACATTGCCATTAAGTATTGAACACAATTTCTGATTCAATCGGAAGGATACACAACTTGTTGATTGGTCGCTTTAATATGCTGGGTTTCGTTTTTAATGTAACAACACGTACAATATTGTCCTTGCCTGGATGTAATTGAGTGACCTTTCCTAGATGCCAATGAGTTGAAGGGACGTCATCTTCTTTGATAATGACGATATCACCTATTTTAATATTTTTCTTGGTTGTATGCCATTTCACTCGTTGTTGTAACGATGTCAAATACTCGTCGTGCCATCGTTTGGAAAACTGTTGTGATATGCGATGAACATTTTGCCATCTCTGATTATAATTCAATTGCATATCATATGTACTTGTTTCGGGAATTTTGGCGTTAGAATGTCCAATTAAAAAATGCGATGGTGTCAACACGTCTAAATCGTCTGATGATAAAACACACAGCGGTCTGCTGTTTAGTATCGCTTCAACCTCTACCAACAGGGTGATCATTTCTTCCATAGTAAGAATGCTAGCACCTATGATTCTCTTAAGATGGAATTTCATAGATTTAACTGCGCTTTCCACAGACCACCAAAACTAGGAGCACTGGGAGGATTGAAATGCCATGTAATAAAATTTCTGGAAAGAAACTGAGAACATTCATTGGATTCTTTCATTATTTTGTTAAAGTTTTTCTGAAGAATCTTATTGGCGCCCACGAAGTTGGTACCATTATCTGAGTATATGTCGGTGCTGATACCCCTTCTCGCGACAAATCGTTTTAGTGCAGCCAAAGATGAATCACTGCTTAAATCCCCTATTAATTCTAGATGAACGGCTTTGACACTGAGGCAAATAAATATACATATATGCCTTATACGTCTTTTGCCCACGACCCCTAGTCAAGTGTAATGACAGTGGACCAGCATAGTCGACACCAACTTTTAGAAATGGTCTGATGAATTCGAATCTTGCTGCTGGTAAATCTGCCATGATTTGAACTTCTGTTTTGGTTCTCATCTTCGTATACACAACACATTTACCAATGATTTGACGAATCAATCATGCCTTTTGCTCCTATGATCCAATAGTTTTGTCTAAGGTTAGCCAACAATAATGTAGCTCCAGCATGATTATAATTTCGATGAGCTTCTTCAATTATTCGTGATGACGTAATGGACTGATGTGGTAGTATCACTGGATGTTTTGCATCGAAACTGGCATTTGAATTTGAAATTCTGCTACCGACACGTAAAATCCCATATTCATCGATAAATGGACTTAATGTTTTTAATTTACTTGACGTGGATGTGCTGGCAAACTTTGCCAGGCTGTTGAATTCATTGAGGAAGTGCTGCATTTGGACAGATTTCAAAATTACATTTTTTGATTTTATTAACTCATCTCGGGTGAATACTTTGCTCTTTCTACGTATCTGGCTCGGTGATTTACAATTATTTACAACGTAGTAGTTTGTTAAAAGACGAGTACCTCTCAGACAAGTTGGCAATTAAATTTTCGTTGATGATAAGGTTAAACGATTGATTTCGGAGTTCTTCCGTTGTTGCTTCACTGCTGGTTTGTGGAGATGTCCACGTATCCTTATCGCAGCTTAACCAACACGGTCCTTTCCACCAAAGATTCAATTCTTTTAGTATTTGTGGAATTACACCACGTGAGGCACAATCTGCCGGATTGTCAGCTAAACGAATATATTTCCAGTTGTCACGGGGTAATGATTCAAGGATTTCTGACGTTAGATTCCCAACAAAAGTCTTCCAACGCTGTGGATGCGAAGATAGCCAGTCAAGTACTATTTTAGAGTCGGTCCAGGCAACAATTTCATTAAACTGAAATGAAGAATTTTTTATCACGACCTTTATCAGTTTTGTAAGTAACAGTGCACCACATAATTCTAGACGCGGAATTGATAGCTGTTTGATTGGAGCTACTTTGGTTTTACTTGTTATGAGATTTACATAGACTTCTCCATCACTTGATGTCAAACGGAAGTAGATTGCCGCTGCATGTGCACTTTCGCTTGCATCACAAAATCCATGTAGTTAAATATGAGTGGGATTTACGCATCCTATAAACCGATTTATGCTTATGCCTTGGACAAGATGTAAGTTTTGATAAATTTCTTTCCATCGATTTATTAGTTCCTCGTTCAAAGGGTCATCCCATCCTAGATCAAACATCCAAAGTTGTTGTATGAAGATTTTTACGCGTATTATAATAGGTGCCAACCAGCCTAACGAGTCAAATATTCTACCCGCGTTGGATAGTACCTTTCGTTTGGTAATGTATGTTGTTTCTTCGATATCCACATAAAAATGGAATGAATCTTGTTGTGGACTCCAACGTAGACCCAAAACTCGCAGGATGTCTGATTTGTCACTGATTTGAATATCATCATTGTTTTTTATTCGATCTTTCAACTCATCTGCGTTTGATATCCATTTACGTAGCAGAAAACCTTTGACACGTAGAACTGTATCTATTCCTTCTTTTAATTCTATTGCTGTGGCGATAGAGTCGGTCCCAGATAATAAGTCGTCCAGATAGAAGTCTTCGAGGATTGCTTTAGCTACCATTGTGTTGGACGTGACGTTTTGCAAGTCAATCTCTCGAAGAGCTCTCATAGCGAGAAATGGAGCAGACGATGTTCCGTAGGTTACGGTACGCAGCTTATAGTGTCGAATTAGTTCGGTTGGATGGTTTCTCCATACTATCCTTTGAAAATTAGTATCATCATCAATTACCCAGACTTGTCGATACATCTTTTCGATATCAGCTGCGAAGACAACGGCTCGTTCTCGGAAACGCAACAGAATTTCTGTTAATGATGGTTGTATTGTAGGACCCACGGCCAGACAAT
This sequence comes from Tipula vernalis, assembly GCA_958295665.1. Lineage (NCBI taxonomy): Eukaryota > Metazoa > Arthropoda > Insecta > Diptera > Tipulidae > Tipula > Tipula vernalis. The sequence continues at coordinate 145,788,597 of OY282560.1, read as the reverse complement.
TATTTAAAGACACGTCAGAAGTGGTTTTTGATGATGCATCGAAGACAACTCGAACTTTACTGGTGGTACTGGATTGTTTCAATATTGCATGGTGGGGAAGGTACACTTCAACATTTCTGCTCTCTGTTGATGGTAATTCTATCATTTGCTCCAATTTAATATATTCATTTAAGAAGTTCTTCTATTCATCGTGTAGCCAAGGATCTCTTTGAAATTTACGTTCCATGCTCTGTAATCGACGAATTGCGATGGGTAATGATTCTCCTAAGATATTTGTGTTTTGCTTGAACGGCAATTTTTCTATAAATCGGCCATCTTCTTCGTTCGATAAATTCTCTCGAAAATGGTTTTCGCAAAATTGCTCTTCCTCAGTCAATTTGGATTTAGCTACAGCTTCTTCAACCTCCCAAAATCTGCGTAAAGTTTGATCGATATCAAATTCAGATAGGTTTGTTGTAAATCCACTTATAACGTTGTTCTCATTTGAATATTTTTACTTGTTTTAATCTGACAATCGATTAATATGTTGAAGAAGTGGTCGACCCGATTAGAATATCGATCTCACTATAAATACTAAATGATGGGTCTGCTAAGGGTAATGTACTCCAAGCATCTAAATTCTCGATGCACCTGTTATAACTCGGGATATTTGAAATAATTTTCTTTAGAATAAATACGTTTACTGTGAAAGAAGGACCTACTTCTTGATGAATGTGGATCGTAGCCATTCCTCTGGTGGTGCCTGCGTCCACGCAACTTAGACCTCATACAGTAATTCTTCCGTTCTTACGACGTAAGCTCAAGCACTGAATACATGATTCAGTGATGAAGCTTGCCTGGGAGCCAGAATCCAAGAGTGTGCGACAGCACAACAGAGTTCCAGAAAAACTCACCACTTTTGCAATGGCAGTTGGTAGTATAGATTGGACAGTTGGCGCCTGGCCGTAAATTGTCAAAACTGTGTTTGGTTTTGGTAAGGCCCCAACAGGGGTTTTTTGATCTTGCATACTTATTTTGTTTGTGGCATCTTCATTTGATCTTCATGTAAAAGCATATGATGCCTTGCTTTACAAATTGTACATCGCTGTTTTGATAAACATCTGAAGACAGAATGTCATTCACCCAAAAAGTTGAAGCATCTTTTGCTCTGTTTAGTCCATTCACGTCGATTTATTACATTTAGTTCATTGAATTGCGAGCATTAATAAATGGAGTGATCTGATGAATGACACATCGGACAATTTGGCCTATCGGTGACAACATGACCTTTGATTGGTAACTGTTTGGTTACATGCGGTTGTTTGACTGAACTGTGACTGGACGCTAAGGCATCGCTTCTTCGCAACAAGAACTCAAATAACTCTTGAGTCGTAGGTACCTGATTTTCTGCCGTGATTGTTACCCATTGATTTCTTGACTCATTATCTAACTTCATCAATAAAATATAAATAAGCCACGGATCTCTAGCTTCTCCATCTAGCCCCATTGCCTTTAATCCTCTAAGCACTTCATCCGATGTATCGAGTAACTGCTTTACATTGGAGTGATTTGCTGAACTAATGGCTGGTTGATCTATAAATGATTTAATGAATGCGTTAATGGTGTATTTTTTCCTATCATATCGTAGTCGCAGTTTTAGCAAACTAGCAGCTTCACCACGGAGAAGCCCTTTCAGATACTGAAATTTCTGAACAGGCGTAAGAGCGTTTGAATCGTGGATTGTATAAACATAGAGATCCTGAAACGATTGCCACTCAGTGTACTCACCACCAAATTGCCCCATTAACTTAACCTTCAACTCAACCTCCAATACCATGAGTACAGACATCCAGAGAGACCGCCAACGATCCAGACGGACATTTTTTTTTTGCTTTTCTAGACTCAGGGAATTTTAAAAGGGATTTCAATACTTTGGTCTTTTAAGACCGAAGAAATTTTCCAAATTGATCTGCCAAGTACAAAGATTTTTTCACTAACGAAACATAACACTGACGTAGAGGAAACAACCATGTCCATGGATAACCATGTCCATGCTTTGGAATATGAATGCTGAGAAATGAAGTATCCTTGAACTGCAAGTGGTTTAGAGAGTGGCATTACTAAATCATTAGGCGAGACAACACAGATCAGCATCAGGAGCAGACCTGTAAATATTATGGCAAATTTTACATTTAACGATAACTTGACAAATAATTTTGTGACTAAGGACGAAATATTACAAACTCGACGAACTCGCAAATCTGAACGATTTTTATGTGACAATGCCGTAAATATTGAATGCTGGAAACGAAATGAAATGAAATTCCTAAATGATATAACCGAAATGGTTTCTTAACCGATTATAGTGAAATTCGACAAGTACGATATAAATGGGATTCCTAAATGACATTTGTGAAACCTGTCATTTGTGTATTTCTTAACCGATTTTAATGAACTTTGGTGATGCTGATAATGGTGAAGGTGATATTGAATTAATAAAAATATTTTTGCTGCGAAAGGAAAATTTATTTTCTGAAAAATGGAGGTTTAATTGCAAAATAAAAATGGAAATGTCCATTTTCCAGAATATTTCAACACGAAATTATCAAGAATCATCATTACCATGTGTATTTGGGGCATTCGCAATTTTCGTATAGCCGGTGACATAAGGTTGGTTCTGGTGGTGGTATTTTTAAACGATTGTTGTGAAACACAACACATTAACTTATAATAAGCCAATTTTCGCGGTCATACAACTTTCTAGGTTGATTTATAATTAGTAAGTCGCACTTACATAATATTAAATTACAAACAATAAGCGCATAATTATAAATATTTATCAAGGCCATTTAAAGTTGTAAAATCGCAAAATAAACATATTCATCAACATAACATTTTTCCGTAATTTTTCGCGACTCTTCAAAATTGCATTTCCGCGTATAAAAATGTTATGTTCCGCGATGATATGTTTCCGCTTAGCTTGTAAGATTTTCCATATATATAATGGAAATTCTTACAGGTAAGTGATAGTTTCAGTTAGTTATAATCCAAGAATAGTTACATTTCCAATTCAGATAGATACAATTCTGAATAAGTAGTTATACTCGTAGATAGTTCAATAGTAACAAGTTAAGTGATAATCAGATATCCGTTAGACACAAGTAAAAATACAATTGTAAAAATCTTAAGTGAAATCAGAGATTGTAAGAAATAAATTAGAACTAACACCTCGACTAAAATTTATAATATATACACTGTGGTGCAGAACTATAGACGCACCTTGATTTTAATGCATTCACTACATCCGAGGAAAATTAAAACGCATAATACGTAAAATCTAATTGAGCATAGAAAACCACAAACTTGTGTACCGTTATAACGAAATTTTATTTTTGTACATACCGTTATAATGAATTTTTGTTCTGTTTGCTGGTGCTTAACAATAGACACATTGTTTAGTATCTTCTAATTATTTGAAAGTTAAGGTTTGTGGATTTATTTTTGTTATTACTCCTTGCAATGCCGCGTGGTTGTTATTTAACCGATATAGAACAAGGCAAAATTTCTGCTTTTTGGGAATAAGGTATCGGTATTCGGGAAATTTCTCGAATGTTGAAGCGGTCCGACAAAGTAGTCTATTACATTTTTAAAAGATCCGGCTAATTACGGACAAAATAAGAAAGGAGGACCAAAAGGAAAGCTTTCGAATCGTGATAAGCAAAAAATGATTAAAACTGCCGGTAATTCAATGAAAATCGGAGTCCAAATAGTACGAGAATGTCACGTAAATGTATCTCGTTGGACCGTGAATCGGGTTTTAAAACATTTAAAACAATCTCCATACCTTTCGGCAAAAGCTTAAGTTTATGCCGAGATTATTGCCTCGTAATAAAGAAGCCCCCCTCGAATTCGGACGAAGAAATATGAGCACGGACTGGAAAAAGGTAAATCATTTTTCGCAATTTAAAAATTATATTTCTTGATTATTTTAATAATCTGTTTCTTTAAAAAAAAAATGTTTAGATTATTTTATCAGATGAGAAAAATTTTAATTTATACGGTCCGGACGGTTTTAATTCTTACTGGAGGAACCTACGCAAAGAACCAAGCTATTTTACTAAGAGAAATTTCGGTGGCGATTCCTTGATGGTTTGGGGAGCTTTTTGTATCGATTGAATGCTAGAGTTAGCTTTCCCATCCACACGCATGAAGTCCGGAGAATACACAACATTATTGAGAACCAATCTCCTTCCATATTTAGAGACTCACAGGACAGAAAATTTAACTTTTCAGCAAAATAATGCTTCCGTGCACAAGAGCAATGAGACTCGCTCATGGCTAGAAACGCATAATGTTGACGTATTGCAATGGCCAGCCTGCTCACCAGACTAAAACCCAATTGAAAACATCTGGGGAATCTTGGTTCGACAAATATTTGCTGAAAACAAGCAATATGAAAACGTTTCGTAGTTAAAAATGGCCATGATTGAAGCTTGGTAGTCAATTGGTGAAGATGTTCGAGTAAGCTTAGTTCAGAGTAAGCCGAACAGGATATTTGAGCTTATTCAGAACAAAGGAGGCCCTATTCATTATTAATTTCCGTTTATTTATAATTAAAGTGAATTTATTTTTTTATTTTTTGGGTCTTATTAAAGTGAGTCTATAGTTGTGCACCATTAGAAAACAAAACATTGAATTATAACGGTCAATAAAATGAATACATTTTCCAATTTCCTTTGTAAATTTTATTGTTTTTCTATGCCCTTTTATAGTGCACCATTGGCTTCATCTGAAACTTTCTTGGAAACCAGGAGTATGCTGAAAAGAAGATGCGTCTATAGTTCTGCACCACAGTGTATATACATAAACTATAATACAATGGGAACATGTTCGGATATTAAATTGTTCCGTCTGGTGATAAACATTCACGGTCGAATATTTAATTGTTGGCTTAGTCAGTTGATAATAAATCAATATTTACACCTAACTGTCAAAAAATAGTTTATTTTTATAACACAGATGGTTCTTATTTCGCTAAGAAAAAATACGCCTACTAATGGCTGTGTGCCTTAATCCACTAAACTAACTAAACTAAAAAAAAATTTAAGCTTCTGCTATTGTTTCATAGGCGGCAACCAAAAAATCAATTTACGAGCTTACTTTTCAATGACTTTTCATTTATACTATAACAAGTGAACATCAAAATCAAAAATAAAAAAAAAAGATTTTACTCTTAAATGCTGTCTTATAATTCGGTTATTATTCGACATATTTCCTTGGAAAATTGTAGAATTATATGAAGAATAGAGGTTTCGTGGAAGCTGCAATTTAAAGCAAAACAATTTTGGACAACATAACATAACCTCGTAAATATATTGTGTTGTAAATTACAAATTACTTTGGTTCGATATTTTCGTTTTTTTTTCTTGAATTCTGTTTGCTAAAATACGTTTATAATACATCGGAAGTGTATTGGTATGAATAAATTTTTGCTTTTAACTTTTTTTTACAATTTTACGTTCAGTATTTTCCTTGTTAAATTTAGTTTAGTGTAAGTTGAAGCACAGACAGAGACTTTTATACTAACGCCATCTATTTAAATATTGCATTAACTAACTCGTCCAACTTTATTTAGTTAGTTAGTTTAGTCGACTAATGCACACAGCACAAGATTTCAAATTTCATTTAGTAAAGTCATGAACCAAAATTATTGTATTTTAACCCAAGGCTCGAATCATAATAAGTTATTTTCTGTCATTTAGTAAGGTTTTTAACCCAAGACTTAATCCAAACTGTAGTTTACCTTTAATTCCGCTTTTTAAAAAATGGTGTTTTCTGGTTAGACCTACTACATAAACATGTTTGCTGGAGTGTTCGAATACATATTTATGCTGTGTGCCTCAGAAGACTTTTCAAACTAAACTTTTGTAGCACCCAGTAATTCATGCAATACTTAAATAGATGTCACTACGTTAAAAGTATTCAATTGTGCCTTATAGCCAACTAAACTTTTTCAATGTATCGTTGAAATAAATTACGTCTAATAAAAAATAAACCGAGTCGTTTATTAAAAGTACATATGTAATTTAAAATATTATAATATATATATATATATATATATATATATATATATATATATATATATATATATATATCCAATCTTAAAAGCGTACACTCAACAGGTTACGGAATTGGAACCGTATTCCCTTTCGCTCTCAATGAATTATTTTTTATGTTATAATAATAAAAAATATTCTAGTTTACCACAGCTTTCGCATAGAGCTTAGGACCGACTAACTCGTGATATATATATATATATATATATATATATATATATATATATATATATATATATATATATATAAAGAGTGTTAAAATTTGAAGTATATTTTTAAATTTTAAATAAAAGACATAAATTGTGTGAAATCTTTATTTATTTTTATTGGAAATTAAATTACATTGGTTCGGGTTAATAATGAAAATGAATGTCGTTCAAGTGACCTTCTTTGCTAGCTGGGCAGGCTGTCAATCTTTTACCAAAATTTTGAATAATTTTTTGCATAATGATGGTTCGATTAGTGATACTATATTTGCTCGATGATGTTGTCTTTGAGGTGTTGAATAGTTTGAGGATTATCCGTATAAACTTTACTCTTCAAGAAATCCCATAAGAAGAAGTTCAATGGCGTTAAATCGCATGATCTTTGTGGCCAAATAATGTCTTTTCTCGAAAGCGTTAGGAATAAAAATTGTTGTACCGACTGCGTTACACTGTCAATATATAAATCGTAAACTTGATTACATTATTAATTTAATGACAGTATGCGATAATTCTGGTAAATTTATTAATATTTGTTGTGCATACCCCGGGTTCCGTAAATTACCAAAGGGTCCTACGGAATAGTCAGTTATACCGCAAACAAACATTCCCACCTCATAAATTTTTTTCTATTAGATGACGGTGGATTTAAATATTCATTAGATCCAGCAGCTAAGATCGGAGTTTTGAAGGAGGGACGATTCTCAAATCGTGAAATAGCGGAAAAAATTGGTAAAGGGAAACCTTTATTAATAATATTAAAAATCATGGTAAAAATAGAGAAGGCAGCATTGCCGAGGCTACTACGCCCACGGATAAACGGGAAATTATTCGATCAACTTCAAATTCATGCTTATCAGCCTAAAAAAATTAAGGCAACAACCGGAGTCAAAGCTAGCTTATCAACGGTTCGTCGTGTGATTAACAATGCTACGCATCTTAAATTGAAAACACTCCAAAAGAAACCTCCTTTGAATGCATCACGCAAAGTAAACCGATTGGAATTGATCAAAAACCACATGTCATGGAAGCAAGAATGGAACCGGATTGCATTTTCGGACTTATGGAAATGAAACTGGTGCCCGTCAGAACCATCCAAATTAATTTTTTTTCCGTCCGATACAAGCGATGGGACGCATTAGGCTCAGCTTCGAAATGGGTGGCAGTTAATCCAGATGCAATGGATTTACGAATAATAAACAACACAATGAATGAGTTGATTGAAGAAAACAGCCAACAACGTGAATGAACAAATTATTGAGAGGATCCGATTAACTATAGGCACCGTAAATAAGGCCGTAATAAGTAATACAATAGCCAACAGCAAGTTGGAAACGATAACGCTAATAATAAAAATAGAGACGGTGAACACTATAATGGAGGGTATTCAAGAAGCGATCATCAGAACCAAGATCGAACTACCTATGTAGCAGTAAGATTCTATCATTAAAGGAGATTATTATGGTAAAAGATCTACTTATCAACCAAGGAGTCAATATTACACTCTCGGATGAGGTCTTATAATATGTAAGATCGAAAATAACTGTAAAAAAGCGACACACTACTCTACATACTAAAGGTGCCGAAACTTCAAAAGGCAAAATCAGCTGCATTAATGATCGCTTCATTAACAATCAAAGACACGATTATCAAAAACTATCTACAGCATCTCATCAAGTCAGAACAACAGTTATTTTTAACATTAAACTATAGAAACTTTGTTCAAAGACATGCAGAAATCCAGGAATTCGAGGACGACTGTATTAAACCATTAATAATGGGGACCAAAAGTCATTGCAACGTCTCTTCAAACATAGAAACAATGCTGCATCTCATTATAGAGGATACAGTTTTAATAGACAACGCAAAAAATGAAACGTTATCATCGGAGTGTCCACCAAACAATCGCACGCTGACAGGCAATTTCCTGATAACGTTGTTAAATTGTACATTAACAATCAACAATAAAAAATTCCAATCGTTCGAAATTAGAAGTGAGACCCAGGAAATCCAAGGAATTCTACACAACCTACAGATAAGCCGACAGCTAGTAAACGAAACCAATATCGAGTTAATCAAACAACAAAATATCCAAAATCGCAAGAAGCTATCACAAGGGTATCTCACACAAACGGGCCATCAATATTGGATATGGACGCTATCTGGAGGTGTATCCCTATCAACAATAACCATAATAAAAATAAATATTTTTTTTATTTCATATAAGTCTCTAACTCAATGTTAGTAATTTATTTTTATTTAATTTGTTTTTGATATTCGATTACATTTACTTACTACGTATTTTAAACTGTTTGTCATACAAATTGAAAAGTCATCGAAAAGTAACCTCGTAAACTGCCTTTTCACCAAGCATTTATGAGGAAATAGCAAAAGCTTCAAAATTTGAAAAGTTTAGTTTGAAAATTCTTCTGAGGCACACAGCATTAGGCATGGAAAGAAGCGTAGTTGAAATTTAAACAGATAGAATTTTGTCGCCTCCACGTTATTTATGACCGAAAAATTATTATTTCGTATTTTTAACCAAGAAGCCAAACGTTTGTTTAGATGTTTGGCAATTCTGTAAGATGGGGATGTTAAAAAATTTCCTAATGGTCTGTTGGGTCTATCTTGTTTGCTTGGATGGTATTTCGATAACCAATTTATTCCTGCAATCCATAGTAATATTAGAATAGTTGAACAAAAGTAATAATGGAGTACCATTGCTAGTGTTACAATAGATAATACGGACACAAATACACTTACGAGTATCTCCAGTTTTTAATGCAGAATAATCCTTTTTATGATCTTTTTATGTTCACAGAATCATTAACTAAGGAGCTGGGTGAATAAACGTATGCTTTATTTAACGTATGCGTTATTTAAAAGTTATGCTAGATACTTGAGAAATAGCTATGTGAACATTATGATGTACTTAAAACTTAAAGAAGTTATCCAATTTAGGTACCAGAATATTTTATTATTTTTTTAAGTAAATACAAACATAATAATGCAATATTTGGTTTCTATTTGTTAAGTTTATTTTTAATTCGTCAACTTTTTGTTGCTAACTTTAACAATTATCGCGTAATATCAGAGCCTCCCATGACGTCATCATTTTTTCAAGTTTTTTTGAAGAGGGATAATTTTAACACGATCTCATAAGAACCAATGTAAATTTTACAATTTTTAAACCTATTTTACTGCTTCATTTTAATTTTCACGTTATGTGGTGCAAGCAATATTCAAGAAATACATATGCAAAAAATCGAAATCATATATAAAACATCAATAAATTTAATAAAATTCAAATTTTAAGGTAATATAAATTCAAACAAGCTTAAATTTATTTAGATGTGTTAGCGTATAATAAATAAATATAATAAAGGGAGTTCCGATATAGCTGCTTATTTTTATATAAGCCGAATATACAAATTGTGCATATTTTATGGAAACAGTCTTAATTTTTTTTTAACAGAAACATTCGAAAATAAAAAATGTTCCTCTCTACTCACTCACTCTAGGTAGCAAGAATTGCCTACTGTAGAACTTTTAAATAAATTATCACTATCAACAAACGCCGATGGATAGTTACAATCTAGAGATGGCAGCACTAGAAATTTGACAGATTTTTGATCGAAACAAAAATGTAAACACATGCATCCAACAAGTACAACAATGAGAACTAGGTAGGCATAAATTTAGACACAAATTTATTTTATTTTATCTTTATGTGCCAAAAATTAAAAATTCTTAAAGCTGACATTAGCATATGTTACCAGTACTGATTTAAAACTCTTACAAATGCACCATACCTCTTAATCCAAGGTTATATAAATGTTGTAATGGTGTCGAATTTCGAAAATCGGTAGAATAATATTTGTTTAGTATTTTATCAATTCTTCAATATAACATAATACAACCTGCATAAGCATTTCAGGCAATATGATGATTTCCGATTAAGAATTGGCGGGCTAAAAACTGAAAAGCTCTATTTATTTGTAAAACAATTAAATGTTTTAATAAATTTTACCACATGAAGATTTCATAGGCTAAGCCAAAGGTTAAAGTAAAAAGTAAGTCTGCACATTTTTATGGAAGTCCCCTTAGTCTCTTATTGCATTATATTTTCATATGGATAGCCAAATCCAAGCGTGTTTCCACAAAAATGATAGAAATAAATTTGAATTCAAAATTTAACCGAAAATTCGATTTTCCCGTTTACTATCTTAAGGGTAACAAAATTCAGAGGACATTTCTCGTAATATAGCCTGCATGAATTTAAGTTTAATTAAAATTACAATGGTTTTGAGAATCTTGAGTCCCCTAAAAGCCATTATTTAAGCAGCACATTAAGGAATAAGCGTCTACCGCAGTTCTCTACCAACCTTCATTGAGGTAACATCTTTGAGGTTTAAAATTGAATTTTTTCTGTGTAACAATTATTGTTAAAAATCTTTATAAATATAAATTGTTCTTCACAATTAATTTACTAGTTTTCAAACTAATAAATAAGTGTATAAAATAAAACAATCTAACGTGAGTGGAACTAAACGTCGCTCTAATGCGACGTTAACAGTGATACCGTTCAAAACTCAAAAACAAAAAACATACGATGAAACAAGTTTACAACAAATGATTAGAGAAAATCAACGCGTGATTAACTCTCTACAACATAACAGTAATATGTCTGGCTCAACATCAACAAATTTATCAACAAAAAACTCATTCAACAATCTAGTTGATGATGATGGTAACGGTATTGAGTTTGATCTCGATTCTGAGATTCATTCAAAAAATAAAAATAACAAAGTTATTATAACGCCTATAATAATACAAAACATCACTGAAAACAAATTGAGGGATATTCTCAAACAACTTAACATTAATAAATTTTTGATTAAATTATGCAGCATTGGGATAAAAATTTCACTACACATTCAGTTAGATTACAACAATCTACGTAAACAACTGACAGAAGCGAATATTGAGCATTTTACTTATCGTTCTCCATCAGAAAAAATATTAAAAGTAATATTAAACGGTCTACCCAAAAAATTAGTACGGATGAGATTAAACAAGTACTCACTGATAATGAATACACTAATAAAGACATAAACAGTGACGATATCATCGAAATAACTGAACTTAATCCTAAAGCAGGCTCGATGCAAAATGGTCTTTATCTAATCAAATTTAATGCAAATAACATAAAATTCCAGATTATAAAAAAGATAAAAAGTCTCAACCATATAATTGTATCATTTCGGATACACACTCCAAGGAAAATTTCTCCAACGCAATGTCGCAGATGCGGTATGTATGGCCATGGTACATCCTACTGCTATAAAATACTAAGATGTCTCAAATGTGGTGACCCTCATGATACGTTACAATGCAAAGTTGTTTTAGATGCCAATTTGAAATGCTGCTTGTGTCAAGGAAACCATATGGCAAACTCACCCAACCGTCCAAAGTTGAAGGAATACATCCTCATACAAGAAAACATCAAAATTAAACGGAATATAAAAAGTAACAATATAAATAATATTAGGGGATCTTCAATACGGCCTCCTTCGAATTCGTTTAATGCTGAAAAATTTCCGGAACTTACTTCACCTCGGCCAACACAGATGCATCAGTCTTGGAATTCAATATTTAATAATAAACCATCAAATTCTAATTATAGTGTAAACCAAAACAAATTGGCTGCCACAAATGAATCTGGACAGGTAAACTCTTCAAAGGATTCTTTATTTACGTATGAAGAAGTTTTGACTCTGGTAAGTGATATGGTCTCGAGTCTTTCAGTTTGTAAGACAAAAGCGGAACAATTTTCTGTTTTAACTCGCCTAACTGTAACCTATCTCTATAATAATGTTAAATAATGGTTCTGCGAATCTGAATAATAACGCATTAAATATTTTTATCTGGAATGCGCAAAGTATAAAAAATAAGGCAAATGAAACATTCTCTTACATGAAAAATCTTAATGTGCATGTTGCCATAATTTCGGAAACCTGGCTAAAAGACGATGTTTCACTCTTTGACCCGGAATTTAAAGTGTATAATTTAAATAGAAAATCGAGTGGCTATGGTGGTGTTGCTATTATAATTAAACGAAATATTCAACACTGTTTGCTACCCACTTTGAATTTACAAGCTATAGAGGCTTTTGCAATAGAACTTTTTACAATTCGTGGTAAAATAAAACTCATAGCCGCTTATTTTAAAGGAGGAACATCCAATATAATTCTAAACAGATTTAAATCAGACATACAATACCTTACATCATTCCAAACTAATTTCATTTTAGGTGGAGATCTGAACGCTAAACATCCGCATTGGAATTGCTACAGAAATAATAGAGCTGGGACAATCTTATACAACGAAATGTTAGATAGTAAATTTGTTATTAAATTTCCAAGTTCTCCAACACATTTTAATCACAATTAAAAATATGGATCTACTCTAGACATAGCTCTGACAAATTGCCCACAATTCATTCATAATATGAAATCTCGCCCTGATTTAAGTTCTGACCACCTTCCGGTACATTTTCAATTGGACTGCAATTCCCAATATTATGAGGGTTTTTGTAGATCTAATTATTCTAAGGCAAATTGGCAACTATATAAATCATGCATTAATAACAATCTAAATCTAACTAGCGAATCTCCAATTCGAAATATTAAATCATGTAGCGATATAGATGAGCTAGTTGGTAATTTAAATAATATCATCTTATCTGCCAAAGATAAGTGCGTGCCATGTAATATACCTATATCAAAAAATATTGAATTCAAAATCCCAGAAGCAACCAAAATGTTAATTCGGCTTAGAAACACTCGTAGACGCCAATGGCAACGTTCTCGTGATCCTATGCTTAAAACTATTGTTAACGAGTTGCATCAACGCATCAAGGCTGAATTTCAAATTCTGAGAAATAATAAATGGCATAATATGATTGAAGAAATCCAAAATGACCGTAATAAAAATACAATGTGGGCAGTCAGTAAAAACCTGCGACAACGAAGTAAACAAATACCCCCCTTATTTGATAAAGAAAACCATATTTCGATTACTAATATTGAAAAATGTGAATCCTTCGCAGCACAATTTGCTGCAATTCATAATAAAGACAATCACAATCAATCTACTTTTGCCCAACATATATCTTCAGAAGTCAATAGTTTTCTATCTACTCATGCCGGATTGTTATCGTCCCATGAATTTGATATGACAACTCCTAAAGAGATAAAGCAAATCATCAGATCTATCAAGCCACGTAAATCTCCTGGGTATGATACAATAAATGGTATATTAATTAAGAACCTTCCCATAAAAGGGCATATATTTATTTCTTATTTATTTTACGCTTGTACGAAATTCTCTTATTTTTCCAAACATTGGAAAATGGCAAAAGTTATACCAATTTTAAAACCCGGAAAAGATAAATCTAAACTATCCAGCTATCGACCAATAAGCCTATTAAATTTACTTGGAAAAATTTTCGAAATACTTCTCAAAATTCATTGTAACGAATTTATTAAAATTAAAAATATCCTACCAGATGAACAATTCGGCTTTCGTGATGAGATTTCAGCTCAACATCAAGTGCTTCGCATTTATCAACATGTCAGATCTGCATTCAACCAAAAACAATCGACGGGTCTTATCCTATTTGACATTGAAAAAGCATTCGATCGTGTTTGGCACATGGGACTTATTTACAAACTAATTCAATTTAATTTCCCAATTTATCTCATTAAAATCATTTATAATTATCTCAATGAAAGACGGTTTTTCGTCTATATGTCTAATGAGAAATTGAATATACATCACATTGATGCAGGTGTTCCTCAAGGGGCCGTTCTATCACCAATTCTTTATAATCTGTACATGGCAGATATTGGGAAATTTTTTTCAAATATCCATTTTGCCCAATATGCCGATGATACAGCAATCTTTACGTCATCTACCGATCCCAATATCGTAATAAATAACTTACAAATTAACATGAATACATTATCTAGCTATTGTGCTCAATGGGATATCAAATTAAACCCGTCCAAAACCCAAGCAATATTTTTTACCCGGAGGAGAGCAACTAGATTTTTACCTGGAGGTCTTCACGTGATAGTAGATGACACTCCTATTGAATGGTGTAAAAGAGTCAAATACCTAGGCCTCTGGTTTGATCAAAAAATGTTATTTCAAAATCATATTGAACATACAATTGAAAGAGCACAAAAATTAACCAGAATTTTATATCCATTATTATGCCGTAACTCAAAATTATCTGAGAATAATAAACTCCTAATTTACAAAATGATAATTAGGGCAACAATCACGTATGGTAGCCAAATCTGGAGCTAAGCAGCCTATACACATAAAAAGAGATTACAGATTGTACAGAACCGTTGTTTGAAAATTATAAGCAATCTCCCCCGCAGATATCCAACAATCGACTTGCACACTGAATGCAATATTGAGACTTTATCAACTTATATTTCCAGATTAAACCAAAAATTCTCTCTCTATGTCATGTTTATATTCGGAAAACACTTTAATTAGAAATTTAATTTCTTAACTTTTCATGTTTATTATTTATTGTTTTTGTTTTAAATTATATACAGTAAGGTTTTTCTAAATAAAATTTTTCCTTAAATACTTTCTCTTTAATTTACAAAATATTTTAAATTATAAAATAAATAAATAAAATTTAAATGTAAATAATTTAACTAAGTTGTACGTAATGTTAAATTACAGAGCTCTAAAAAATGTTTTATAATAAAAAAAAAAAAAAAAAAAAAAAAAAAGCGTCTACCGTAGGAAGTAATAGGGAGTAAAAGCATAATAATTTTAAAATTTACAATTTTTGTAAATTATTGTTTTTTTCGGTTTTTCAAAGGACGCAAAAATAAAGAAACGCATAACG
The DNA here is from genome assembly GCA_958295665.1 of Tipula vernalis. NCBI lineage: Eukaryota > Metazoa > Arthropoda > Insecta > Diptera > Tipulidae > Tipula > Tipula vernalis. The sequence goes on along the minus strand of OY282560.1, from coordinate 145,773,361 downwards.
AACCGACGCAAACCGAGGCTTTCGTGTATTTAATAAATCGAACTATAACAATTTTAGTGAAATTTAGTAAACACCTCTGTTTAGCTATTGAATTCACTTCAATTTTAAGCCATTCCGATTTAAAGTCACTTGAGATTTGAATGCATATATCACCTAAATAAATTCATTCGGCGACAGTTAGTCTCTAAAAATACCAACTGATGATAAAATTTCATGTACACATGTGACCTGTGTTGTCAACTAGTATATCAACAGTTTTTTTTTTTTTTTTGGGAAAAAAACTACTAGAGTCTTTCATAATAAAATATGCATGTGGCAACATCAAGTATAGGGAAAAACTGTAAATCTACACATCATACAAGGTACATTATTGCTTCTGTCATATATTGTATAATTCGGTATGGTATGAAATACATAAATATTTACCATACAAAATGACCTCAACAAGTATGTTATGTGGTTTTCAATTTTTTTTCTTTTTGAAACTTTTCTTGTTTTTCATAAACTGATATTTTCATTCCATTCCATACCATCAGACATTACGTTGTACATACTATATATACATATTTATAACAACAGCATTTTATGAAATAACATATTTTGGTTTGATGAACTTTTATAATAATTCTTAAACAAAAAAATACAAATATTATGTAATGAATGTAATATATGTATAAAGCTTATGTTGTGTGGTGCAAAGTGAACACAAAATTTATTTTTATTTTACATACTCGATTAAGTGATGGGGGCAGGTAAACTTTACGTTTTGATCTATATTTTAAAAAGAATTAATTTTGTAAATTTAGTTTTTCGTATCAGTTTCACTTCACTAAATAATTTCACTTGTTCATTTGTTTATTTTATTATCCAGGTCATATCATTTCTGTCTATATTTATGCTCATGATGTACGTAAGTAGACGTGCACACATAAAAGAAGAAAATTTATTAAAATATTTTTTTTTTTTGTTAAGAGTCGTATCGTGTGTGTGTGTTTGGTTATGAAATGAAAATGTGCTTTACCCTTAAAACGTCTCTTTGATTTATTGTTCTCATTTTTAGTAGATTTTTAGTTTCATTTTTTATACATACACATACGTACATATTTGAAGATTGTAAGCATATCATTAATTTCGATTGTCATTGTTTTGCGAATGAGGCGCCTGATGAATGAAAACAATTTGGCATGGGAGTTTTCACTTTTTTACCGATTAAATTTGATAAATTATGTATGTTTTATGTATAATATACTTATTTAAGTGAAAGGAATGGAGGATGATTATTCATCCAATCTTGAAAAACGACATTTTCTATATGTTCGAACTCGAAATGGATTGATATGACCAGGGGTACTACTTGTGAATTCGATTCGAACGTGTTTCTTTCTTATTTAAATCAAATACAAATCTTATTTTTCGAAGAGTCGAATTCGAATGGGTTCGAATCGAATTCACAAATAGCCCCCCAGAACAATAATTGAAGCGGTCTGGTGAATTCAATTTTCAATTTTATTATTTGGAAAAATCTTCAAAATTTTCGTTTTCATTTAGATATTGGGCCCGATTCTGAAACGATAAAATTCATGTTATGTTATTTCCCCCGCTTCCTATGTGAATTTGCATTGAAAATACAAAAATAAAATAACATATCATAAAATGTTTGAACTCAGAATCGGGCCCGTTATGTCTGGAGGCCTATTATGAACTTGATGCGAAGCGGATCCCATTTTGCATTTCTTGAGATTTAACAAATACGATCTGCTTCGCAAGAGCTCATTATGAAATATCATTATCGCATATCGCATTTCCCTTAAGGATATATTTTTGGGAAATTTATTTTCTGTCAAATTATTGTAATAAGTGAGGTAAATTGTTCATTGTTTGTAAGAATATTCCAATAAAAATCATTTTTGAGTAAACAAAACCGTAAATTTGATAAAAATAAGAAAAATATTATTATCATTTAATTACATTTTATCGCTGCACAAAATAATGTTTCACTACTCAAATGCGATATTCCCCTGCTATTGAGCAGTCGCATTTTTCAATTTTATTTTCTGTATAAAAGGAGCAACATTCCTAAGAGCACGAAAATGTTGAGATCACCAATTCTAAAGGTTCCAAATGTAAGTAGTTGTACACTACAACTAAAGACGGCTGCGACAGTCGCGACTGCGTCCCAAGTAACTAACAATAACCCTCAATCTGAGGAAGTAATCAAAGCTCTAGCCGAGTCTAGACAAGAAAATAAAGAATTAAATAAAGCAATTCAATGGATGCAGCACCATATAGCATTTCTTGAAGAAGAAGTTAAAAACCTTAAACATAATCTAAAGATGAACTACCAAACTGGTCATCAAGTTTCGGTTGAAGTAGAAGCCCTAAACCAGGAAAACAACAACAAAGAAACGTAGTGTGCTAACTTAATTGAGTACCAAACCGACGAGGAAGATTTAGAAAGAGAGACCAATTGGATAATGAAAAAGTCAAAAAGGGCTCTTAAAAAGCAAAAAACACAGGATGTAAATTCTTCCAGTAAAAGGAAAGCTGAGTCATCCCCAGAAATGAACACTAAGTTGAACATATCGGGAGCAAAGGTAAACCAATTACCAACTATCAGCAAGACCAAGAAAGAAAAACCACCACCACCAATCAATACCACACATGTCGGTAAATTTAGCGTTATTCAAGCGCTAATGAAAGAAAGGACAGAAAAGGAGTATAAGCTTGTGTCGCTAAATAACAACGTCTGGAGGGTAAATATGCCTGATCCAGACAGTTATAGAAAACTTTCAACTGTATTGAATGATAAAGGTCTCCAATGGTATACATATGAAGACAAAAATACCAGACCCATTAGAGTAGTTGCTAGGGGTCTACATCAAACATGCACACCAGATAAGATAATTGAAGATCTCAAAAGAAAAAAATTAACGATCTTAGATGCAGTTAATATGTGTAAAACTGAAAGGAAGTCTACCGGCAAAGGAGGGAGTATTGTTAATTAAATAAAGTTACCACTATTCACTCTGACCTTTGCAAGCTCAGAGAAAATTGAGAACATATTCAACATTAGGAACATCTTGGGAATGGTTGTCCGAATGGAGCCATTGAAAAAGGCAACAGGGATCATACCACAATGCAAAAAGTGTCAGGCATACAACCACACGCAAAAATACTGCAATCGTGAAATCAGATGCGTAAAATGTGCGGGAAAGCATGACACTAAAGAATGCGTGATAGATAAGAACACTCCAGAAAAATGTGCTAACTGCCAAGGAACGTACTACAGGGGGTGTGAAGTAGCCAAAACACTGCAAAACATGCGAAATAGGACAAACAAAAACCAGCCAAAGAGAGCAGTGAAAGAAAAAGAAATCCCGACAAAAAATGTCACTACGTTTCATAGTGCGAAAGTGGCAGAGGGATTCTCATACTCACAAGCAGCAAGACAAGGACTACCTGGGCCTACAGATCAAAATGTTGGAATTCAACAAGCTATGACAACAATGCAAAACACCTTGAATGCTATTGTCAATCGCCTTTCTAAAATAGAAGAAAATATAGAGTTTCTAAACAAGAGACAAGTTAATCTTAAACAACAAGTAGGACATCTAGAAAAAATTAAGGAGATTTCTATCAAAAAGATTGCTTTATCTTCTGATCCTTCACTCCAAAACGCAACTGAACAATTACAAGAAGCTGCGGGTTGCTGAGATATATTGTCCACCAAGGCATCAACTTAAAAAGGATGATTACCTCTCAATGCTCAAAATGATGGGCTCAAATTTCGTCATAGGAGGAGACTTCAATGCCAAACATACGCATTGGGGTTCGAGACTAATATCACCTAAAGCTAGAGAACTATTAGAAGCTGGACATCAAATAAACTGCGAATTTCATTCAAGTGGTATTCCTACTTACTGGCCAACGGATAGAAACAAAATACCAGATGTGATTGACTTTTTCATAGCCAAAGGTATTTCAGAAAACTATATCCACATCGAAAATAATGAAGGATTATCCTCGGATTATTCTCCAATCATACTTACGATCTGTGAAACAATAATTGAAAAAAAAGCCACCAAGGTTAACAAGCGGGAAGACCAATTGGGGAAAATTCGCATTGTTAATTGAGGAAAGTATTGATCTTCAAGTCCCAATCAAAAACCGAACACAACTTGAAAGAGAAGTACAGCTGCTCATAAACAATATTCAGACCGCAGCATGGGAAAGCACTCCCCCTGCCAAAAATAAACCTCACAAGAATGAAACTTATACACAGAAAATAAGGAATCTGGTCAGAGAAAAGAGGAAATCTTGCAAAATCTGGCAAAGAAATCGAGCACCGGAGTGCAAAACTATCTTCAATCAGCTCAAAAACAAGATGCAGAAGTTAATATAAGAAACCAAAGCGGTAAGCTTTAACAAATATTTAAAAAATCTTTCTGGCCACAAAGCAAGCGATAACTCTTTATGGAAAGCTAGAAAGGGACTAAAGAGACCAAAAGAGCAGGTGCCGCCAATTAAAAAAGCAGATGGTACTTGGGCCAAAAGCCCCAAAGATAAAGCTGATCTTTTTGCTGAACATCTGGAAGAGACGTTCCAACCTTTAACTAGACAAACAACAGATGAAAATACCTTTCTAATGCAAAAAGAAGATGAGTTAGACATACAACCAGTTACAATGAAAGAACTCAAAAATGAAATCAAACATAACCTAAATTCAAAAAAGGCTCCTGGATGCGATCTTATTACAGGAAAAGTTATTAAAAATTTGCCAGAAAAATGTCTTAAGAAGTTGCTACACATAATTAACGCAGCTTTTATAATGAAATATGTTCCTCAGCAGTGGAAAATAGCAGAAGTTATTATGATACTTAAGCCTAATAAGCCACCTAATGTGAAAATGTCATACAGACCTATATCTGTATTACCATCATTGTCCAAACTCTTCGAAAAATTACTCCTCAAAAGGATGAGACCTCTGATTGAAGAAAGATACCTGTTACCATCGCATCAATTTGGTTTCAGAGAGAAACACTCCACCATAGAGCAGGTTCAAAGAGTCACTAACGTGATTGAGAAGACGCTTGAAAACAAAAAGGTGTGTTCTGGAGTTTTCCTTGATGTTACCCAGGCCTTTTACCGAGTCTGGCATCGAGGACTGGAATATAAATTACATCGCGACCTTCCTAAGTAGTTCTATGAGATATTAAAATCATACAATGAAGGGAGATATTTCAGAGTGAAATATGAAGGAGATTTCTCATCACTCAAGAGAACTAAAGCAGGCGTACCACAAGGGAGCGTGCTCGGACCAGTCATGTATTTGCTTAATACGAGAGTCATACCTATTACTGGAGAAACAGATATTGCAACCCTGGCGGTTGGAAGTACAATCGAAAAATCAACCAGCAAATTACAGCACACTGTGAATGAGATTGTCCACTGGACAAAAAATGGAGATTAAAATTGAATGAGCTAAAATCAATTCACACAACATTCACCTATCTAAAAGTTGATCACTTACCTGTCTACATAAATAGACAGGAAATACCACATGCGAACACGGCAAAATACCTAGGTATGACGCTCGACGCGAAGTTAAAATGGAAAGAACATGTCAAGAAAAAAAGGCAAGAATTGGATATACAGTTCAGAAAAATGTATTGGCTCATTGGAAGAAATAGTGAGCTTACCATTCATAATAAGCTGCTTTTATACAGGCAAATACTTAAGCCTGTGTGGACCTATGGCATCCAGCTCTGGGGATGCACAAAGAAAACGAACGTTAAAATTATACAAACGTTCCAGAACAAAGTACTGCGATGTAGTATCAATGCACCTTGATATATTAGAAACGGTAATCTACATAGGGATCTAAAGATGGAAACCGTCAACGAAGAAATCACAAAAAATACCAAAAAATATATCCAGTGTTTACAACTCCATGAAAACAGGGATATTCGACATATTGTCAACGACGTCGACAGCGCAGTGACAGGATGGCTAAAGAGAACGAAGCCGCTTGATTTAGTTCCTCAGGACTGAAAGTTGCTGATGTAACCGGAAGACATGGGCCCACTGGGAATAACTACTGTGTTATAGCCCAACTAACAGAGAATTAAAATAAGAAAGCAAAAATTGCTAAATGAGTTGTAATAACTTAGTCGTAATAAATTAAAAATAAAAAAAATAAAAATTCGCAAAAATCCACTTTCATTTTCTATAATTTGGCGCATCATTCGACAAAGAGCGGATTAAATACGAAAAGGGTGTTTCATAATACAAAAATGCGAAATCGCATGGAAATGCGAAATGCGATGTCGAAATTTTATAAATGAATAGTCGCAGTGATAGGCGTACAATTGTTAACAACAAACTTCGAAAAGAAAATGTTTCAATTAAATTTTATTTCATAATGGCATTTCTTTAGTTAAACACTAATTGAAAAACATAAAATTTTGTACTGTAAAACAATTAATGAGTAATAAATTTTGTAAAACATTTAGGCTGGTACAACAAATTATTTCATTCGATATTGTATTTCAAATAAACTTTCTGGTTCGATTCTCACCAAGGACTGAGGGTAATCGACATTTAGGCTAATACGGTGTAAAGCATAAAGATGGCAGCATTAGACAATTAATGTTTTTTTTAACCATTTTTCTCTATTGAACATAATGTAAACCAAAACAACCAACACGAATAAAAATGACAACTATAGTCATAATTTCTTTGAATTTTTTAAGTGCTCAAAGATTTATCTGAAGTGATTTTAATACATTTTGGATAATAAACTTATAGAAAGCCTCTGTTTGTCAGTCTGTATCGTACCAAAATAATAATGAAAATTAAATTTGATTTCTTTTGTGGTTTGCGTTTTAGTGGTAACGCACTGGACTACAGTGGCGAATTAAGGAAAACCCGGCCCCTATAGGCAACATTTCGTTTCCGGGCCTCTCAAAATAATAAGGAAATCTGGGCCCTAAGCAAATTTTCGTTTTCCCAAAAAAAAATGTGAAAGTAGGCGTTTTGTCTGTTTCCCATGATCAAAGCGTCTGCTTTCTTCCAAGACCGAAACCTCTGCTTTCACGTATTGGTGACGTCTTATTCGCACGTCTCGCATCGTGAGACTAACTGATTTTAAATTTTATTTTCTCGATTGAATAAGATTATTACGTAATACCTACAGGAAAAGTAACGTGTGTAATATGTCTGTAAAGTACTTTGTCGCGCTTGAAATAATTCGGTCAAAGCGCCACTTTGCGTTCTAGATACACAAATAACTATTTCTTTACGCACAACAAAACTTAACCAAAATTATCATAAGTGATACGCTTTTGATTTTCTTGTATGTAGTGGTCACAAAATTAGAAAAAATGGACGCATCTAACAAAGCAAGGCCTTACTAAAAAATAAGTTGGAAGGCCCAAAGATAAACTAGAATATTAGATACTTTCAATAATAATTTTAACCGTAACCGGCATTTAATTTTATCGTATTTTGTTTTGTTAAATTTTTGTTAGTCGCAACTGCTTTACGTTTCTGTTTAAAAGAAAAAAATGCGACCATTTAATTAGAAACAGCGCAATAGTTCAAAGGTATTTTGTTTAGTTGAAGAAATGTGCAAAAACAAGAGCTTTATACCAGAAATGAGGAAGCTGTACGGAAATATTGCAAACGAAATACAACAAAGGGAGCATTTGTAGCAATTATGCCACTAAAACTTAGAATATTACTGGGGCTTTCGAAAACAAACCCAGAAAAGAATGAGCTCGAAAAGTAACGAAAAAAAAGATAACGCCAGGAAAATAAATTGAGCCAAATCACCTCAAATTAGGTAGACATTTCGGCGAATCAAAAACAAAAAACTCCATTTGATTTGCTTGAGTCGGACTTAATGGTTTACGGAGATGGGAACGTTATGGTTTGGGAAGCGAATGAAACATCAAAACTGTTTCTATAAACTTCAAGGTCCTATCACCTATATTACAATTCAATTCATTTCAGATTTTCCCTAAAAATGTAAGCAAAATGCCTGAGGTTCCAACATCGCTAAATACCGAGGAGCTAAAACGGTTAAGGAAATAAAAGAATTCAATCTAAAGTAGCATTCGAAATTGGAATCACATCCCAATTAGGGATTGCAATGTCGATAAATTCGATTAGTCGATTCTACAGTACTTCCCCGATAAATTTGATAAAAATAACAAATTTTGGGGTAACCTTTAAATTAAAATTTTAGTTTTTTGCTTATTTAAAAACGAAGGGGAATTTGGAAATCCATTAAGCATACGGTAGCATAATCAAACTACTATAGATACTTAAAAAAACATAAATTGAACTTATAGGTCAGTTATAGTTTACTGAAGATGCCGATGACTTGATAGCGTGCTCAGGGCCGTTCTTATATATTTAAGCGCCCTGGGCTAAAAATATTAGGCGCCTTTGTCGAAGAAAAATAAGTTTTTCCAGTACAGAATCATCTTCTGTTTTAAAACCAGTACATTCGATACTATGAAATTCTAGAGAAAATATAAGACATGAAGTTCAAACAGCATTTAGAAAGAGTGGCAATTAATTCCAGAAACGAAAAAAAACGTTATGGCTGTATGATACTCACTTTTTTTCAAGTGCAATAAAGTGCTCAGCGACATAATTTCTTTTATACACAAATTTTCTTTCGTAGAAATGTCAGAAAAAAGTATCTAATGTCAGAAAAAAGAATCAAATCTAATTCTTTTTTCCACTTTTATTTTGACCTTTCTATATTTTTTTTCAAATCTATGGTGTACTCACTCACTCTCACAAATATTTTGTTTATATATTTTTTATCTCACTCCATTTGTCTTTCCTAGCAGGGATGAAATTGACGTAAATTCCAAAGTACTAAAATGTTGAGCAACATATCACTAAATTGGGCTTTAAAGTACTTTTTAATTTTTTTGGTGTGTAAATATATCGTCGGCTCAGAATTATCCTTATCCTTATATGCGGTTTGCCTATATTGGAGAAAACGGCATTTGAAGTTTAGCTGGAAAGTTGAAGATGTTCCTGAGCGATTTCTTAACTAAATTTTGGTTTCCAAATAGATCTGTTAGAAGAAAGCTGACTTACGAAGTATTTGGTTTCAAATTTAAAAGTTTTGTCTATGTTCAGTTTTGGGCCAACTTTTCTTAAAAGGCTTGCATATATCCATGATATTTTGCCTATATCCTCGATTTTTGGAAATACTCGTTTTTTTTTTGCATACACCAAGCAATGTTTATTGAAATAATAATATAAAACAAAATTCTAAAACCCATTTGTCACCAAACATCACAAATTCATTGCGTAAAAAATACATTACAAAAATACATATCACATTACAGTTAACTTACAATTTTTTTTAACCTTAATTTCATGATTAAAAATTATTGTTAAATTAACTGACAAAATTTAAGACTCTTTTATTTTCAATTATTGGTTCTTCTATAAAAACATCGTACTAACATTATAACATTATAAATGGACAAAATATTTATGTAAACGTGTTATGTGTATCATAATTTTATAAAAAAACGTTCACTCGCAGTTAGAATTCGCGCTTGGTGTTGTGATTAAAGTTTAAATAAAGGATGAACTTCAATATCTAAACCAAAAATTATTTACGTATCCATTTTAGTTATTTATAAGAAATATAATAGATAATATATTTCCCTCCCATGGAACGGAATACCATCACAAGTTATAATTACAACAACAAGACCACACTCCTTGGCCACCAAAATTACAAGGAAAAAGCGTTATTACGTTTGCTTATCGCCGGTATTCGGTCGTTTTGGCGGTTAGAAATTTAGAATTGAATTTAGTCAAAATTCGAAGATTATCCAACGAAAAATGATTCGATCTTCGAAAGTGCTGCCTAACGTCTACAGAAAAAATTGAATATAAATATTTTTCAAAAGAACTGAAATGTGGATCAAAAGTATCGGAGTACTTTTTATTTTCGAAAGGACCGAAAAAAGTACTAAAGGATCAACTTTTTCATCCTTGTTTCCTAGTCACTGAAAAAGTGGGAAAAAGTGAGTATCATACAGCCATTAGTGATTTCATATAATTTTCATTTTTATTTAAATCAAGTTTTTAAATTAAATGCTATTCAATAACTGCATAACATTCGACGATACAATGAATAAAATGAGAACACTGTTTGATTGTGAAAATGCGTACTAGCAGAAAAAAAGTTTTTAAATTTGGAATGGTCTACAATTCATAAAATAATAATCGCGACTCGTGCATTCCAAGCGACGAATAGCGCGTTTGCATTTCCTTTGAAGTGAAAAATGAAATTCAAATAAAAATATGCTCTCTAAAATTGACTAAGTAGGTCTTGGATATTTGGTGGCGCTCTATTAATGCGGCGCCCTAGGGCTGCAGCCCTTATAGCCCCATGGTAAAGATGACCTTGAGCGTGCTTCAGTAATATATTAAAGAACAGTTAACCATTTCACTAACAAATTGTTCTTTAATATATTTCTGAGAAAGTTCCAAGTTAGAACTCATCAATTGTTTAGATGAAGAATCGAATTGTTCTTAACCGTCCTATCGCGTAAGGCTCTTTAAAAGTATAATCGTACAAAAGTTTTGCGGCCTTCATTCGTTCGAAGAGAATCGTATTCCTCACAGAAAACGTTTGTTATAGTTCGCTTCGTGGTCCTTAGATTGGTGAAAAAAATTTCGGAACGAATGACAACCATGAATCCGTCAGATACAGATGCAATCAAATATCCTAGAACCCGCCATAGACGATACTAAATTTGGTTGAGAAAGGAAAAAGGGTGGTACTTAAGAATCGATAGACCTCCAACTTTATTGGATGAACTCTGTCATTATTGAGCACAACAATCCAAAAGTGTTGTTCCTAAATTGACCAGCTTTTTGGTCTGCGTCTGACACCAAAGGGACGGTAGCTATAAAACCTGGCAGAAGGCATAAAATGCACAACAATTGTTGTGAAGATAAAGCAACGGCAATGGATAAAACAACAGGTGTTGCTATCCCAGATAGCACACTTAACCTATCCTATTAAAACAAGAAATCAAATTCAAAATGAAGAACCCGAGGAGAGATTTGCCAAGGAGAAATTTCTTTATCTAAAAAATATAAACCAACCCAGCCTTTAATACATTTCCAGCACCAAATGAAACTCATACGTTTGTTAATGGGTTTTAGTGAAATTTTATATCTGAGTATATGGGACTACTTATAGAATAGTTATTAAACCGATTCTATAAGTAGTTCCTTATATAAAGTCATTTGGGATTAAATGGTCGGATTTCTTAAATAAAATAAAAGTCAAATTCAAGAAATGTTGCGGAATACCTAGTGGTATTCCGCATTAATTGTTTCACCAGTTACATTTTGTACATAAACAACAAATCCGTTTAATACGTCCCAGCTCAAAATGGAACTAGGAAACTCGGCCATATCATCTGGGGTAAGATTTCTTTTCTAAAAATTATATTCGCTAAACTTATTTTTATTACATGCTTTGCTATCCTTCTCAGTCTCCAGCATCAGATGGAATAACACATTATTTTGTTGATGGATTTTAATGAAGTTTTATATTTTAAATATTTTGTAGATCCTATAAATAGTTACATAATGTAGAACAAAGTTCGAAGTTATCCTATTATATCAGAGCCTGAAGAATTTTTCGGCCATAAGGTTGGGCTAGGATCAGAATTTATAAAATAAGCAAGAAATATTTTGGAACACTACTTCTACCAATGGAAAGTATAAAAATTAGATTTGCCAATTATGGTTTTCCGTTCACTGGAACAAACACATTTCGTCAGCGAGAAATGCAAAGTGTGAAAGTCTAAAAACAATTTTTTTTCGAGACAATGCGAACTACTTCCCCGTTACTGAAGACACCATTGTTTACTCTTCGTAGTAGTGAAGCAGTTCCCCAGCCACGGTCATTCTTAAATATCTACTACCATAATTCAAATAGTATCAGAGCCAAATCAAAATCTCTTGATGTTATTTGCATTGTTGAAACGTGGTTAACAATCCACTTTAAAACTGAGGAGTATTTTCCGTCATCTTATGCTGTTTTCCGGAGGGACAGGCATCTGCAAAGGGACACTTACGAAAAGGGTGGCGGTATTGTAGTCGCAGTCTCTAACAAATATTCATCCAGTCTGATAACGTTGGCTAATTGCGTTGCCGAAATTGTTGCTGTACGTATACAATTCCATTCATATTCGCTGATCATCTGTGTTACATATATACCCTGCCATTCGAGTATGTCAGTTTATCAAAGGTTTGTGGACACTGTCAAATCAAATATTGCTCCACTTCTTCAGCCGGAGGATCGTCTATTTATTTTTGGAGATTTTAACATTCCGGATATTGTGTGGGAGTATGTTGATCACAATTTGACTCCTATTAACATGAACGATGAAATGGATAACTTCATCTCGGAAATATTTTCGTTGGGGTTAAAGCAATGTAACAGTGTTGCGAATAATAGTGGTAATGTGTTGGATCTGGCTTTTGTACCATTTGATCATGAGGTGACCGTATCGACGTGTGAGGATTTGGCTGGATCGTCTAGTATTTTCCACTCTCCACTGAATATTTCAGTTATGTTTGAATGTTGCGAGTTAGTCGAAGAAAATGTTAATTCATGGACTTACAACTTTATAAAGGGCGATTACAATTCTTTAAATGCATTTCTGGATACGTATGATTGGTCGTTTTTTTATGCTTGTAATAGTATTGATGACATGTTAATCGAATTTTATAGAATTATTAATCTAGGTATTGAGAAATTTATCCCTAGACTGAAAGCTTTTAGCGTTAAGAAGGAACCGTGGTATAATAATGAGTTGATAAATCTAAAAAATAGAAAGGACAAGGCTCACAAGAAATATAAATTGCATCCTAATGTTGTTAACTACAACTCGTTTGATGTATTACGTAAGAAGTATATATGTCTAAACCGATTTCTTTACAGCTGTTATATTCTGGAAATTGAATCATTAATTAAATCGAAGCCAAATAATTTTTGGCATTTTGTTAACTACAAAAGTAAGTCTAATGGTTACCCTTCTACGATGTATTTGAACGACCGTTCCTGTGATAACATACAGGATACTTGTAATTTATTTGCTGATTTCTTTCAGAGTGTATATAGTTCGAAATCAAATCTTGGTAATTTCAGTAATGTTGCAAGTAATTCTAAGTTTTCAATGTTTCGTCTGGAAGTGGATACTATTTTATCCGAATTGTCTAATATTGATATTAACCAAAGTGCTGGTTTCGATTCTATTCCACCCATTTTTCTAAAATTAACCGGTAATGTAATTTCTTCCCATATCTCCGTACTATTTAATAAAAGTCTCGCTGAGGGTTGCTTTCCTATTGCATGGAAACGCTCACTTATTAAGCCGATTTTCAAATCCGGATCTCGAAGTGATGTCGAGAACTATAGAGGTATTTGTATTCTATCAGTTTTACCAAAGCTTTTTGAGAAACTAGTTAAAGATCAATTATTCTTTCATGTTAAGACTTTCATTTCTTCCAAACAGCATGGATTTTTCCCTGGTAGGTCAACTATTACTAATTTAGTTTTGTTTACTAATTGTATTTCAAGGGCTCTATTAAATGGTAATATTGTGCAGGTCGTTTACACTGATTTTTGTAAGGCTTTTGACAAGATCGATCATGACTTGCTGTTGCGGAAACTTATTTCATTGAATTGTAACTACTTGCCAGTCGATTGGATTAGATCTTATCTAAAATCCAGAACTCAATTTGTGAAAATTGGCAGCTTCACTTCAAGAGTTATTGATGTTTCTTCAGGAGTCCCTCAAGGCAGCCATTTGGGTCCCATGCTCTTCATTCTTTTCGTAAACGATGTGGTCAACTGTCTAAGTCATTCCGACATTCTCATTTATGCGGACGATATAAAAATCTTTAAAACTATTTCTTGCGCCAATGATGCACTTAACTTTCAGTCTGACCTGACAAACTTCAAGGCTTGGTGTACATCGCATAATTTGATTCTAAACATCTCCAAATGCAAAACAATGTGTTTCTCCCGCGTAGTCTTACCCACTAGTTACGATTACTTCTTTGATGGTTGTAGTATTGAAACTGTTGATACTTTTAAAGATTTAGGTATAACCTTTACTTCGAATTTATCGTTCCATAAACATGTTGAAGGTTGCATTTCTAAAGCGAATTCTATGCTTGGATTTGTTAAAAGGTTTGCTAAGGATTTTCATGATCCTTACGTGATTAAAACTTTATATGTCTCTTTTGTTCGTTCATTGTTGGAATATGGTGTTGTAATATGGAATCCGTTTTATATTAACTATTCAGATCGCATAGAGAGGGTTCAGAAGCGATTTTTAATGTACGCACTACGAAGGTTGCCTAGAGATGCGAATGTACCTGCTTTCATACTCCCAGCGTATCGTGGTAGATGTAAATTAATAAATATGGAGCCGCTATTTATTCGTAGAATTGAAATTAGCGCAATGTTTGTTCGAGATTTATTGGTGTCTAAAATCGATTGTTCAGAAATTTTGAGTTTGCTTGATATATATACTCCATTACGTGTGCTGCGCGATAAAGATTTCCAAATTAAGTTGCCGTTTTGTAGGCAAAACTACGGTAAATGTGAGCCGGTTTATCATTCTTCTGCTTCCTTTAATAAAGTACGGCCGGCTTTTGACTTTAATCTGTCTAGAAATGCATTTAAGGAATTGATGTCGAAGCTTCTTTTGAATTATTGGTAATCTTTACATTATATAATTTTATTAAATTTCTTATTGATGTAACCAGTTATGTATAAGTTGGTAATAAATAAATAAATACTGCACTCTTCATATTGTTTTCAGGCAAACTCTTTTTTGATATGAAAAATGCAAAATTGGAAAAAATTGACTTACACTGACTGATAGATCTTAAGCCGATTCTATAAATAGGTTCTAATTTATAATATGTTGAATCACATCCTGAACAATTTTTTAGGCCAGATCATTACTTCTTAAATAAAATATTTAAATTGTATTGAAATTATTATTTTTCTGGTTTCCGGAATTTTGTATTGTCGCTATACCGATGTGAATGAAGATTGTTTAAAAACCAGGGCAATGTAAGATATTTTCCCGGACGCGGAACATCCAGGACGCTTGGTCACTCTAAACGATTAACTTTTGCGGAAATGGAATCGTGCGTTAGCTTGTAACATCTCATGTTACAACCATATGAAAATAATTTTGTGTTTTGGATTGTAAAATACTTTCCGTCGGTACTACATTTTGATAATATTTACAACAATAACATTTCGATACATAATGTAAAAAATTTTGTAATTTCATGATGGACAGTCGATCTTGAATTTTCAACCATGGTAGTTGATCCATGGTTTTAACAAAAAATTAAAAAGAAACTAATTTTGTTCTTAATTGTTCACCAAATTAAGTGGCCATCATCATTTCCTACGTATTATATTAATCGAAAAAGGAATCCAAACGAAAGTTTTGTTGTGTATTTAATATATATATGTATATACATATATTTATATATATATATATATAAATAATAGTGCGTGTATAAAGAATCAAATATACTTTTGATAAGATCGAATTATGCTTTTCTATGTCGACCATCCAATAAGTGATAATTTTTGTATGAACTATTATTGAACGTAATAAATAAAATTTTTTTTTTAAAATCATTATTATCGTATGAGTGGTAATAAAGAGGCCTAGTGATTTCTTTGAACCTAATTAGAAATAGGCATCATTACGAGTGAAACGAAGCATTTAGAAAGACAAATAAACAAGTTAAACTCCAGTTTGAGCGTATACCAGATTTGATGCACGGATTTTGGCGGAATTTTGTATCGGCAACTGTATGGAGGACGAATAGGGTGCGGCAGGATAACGGAAAACAAAACGGCAACTGATATATATATATTTTTTTGGTTCTCTCAATGAAGCGTTTTGGATCAATTTTGTAAAGTATTTATTTTTGTGATATGGGCAAGAACATTTGATTTCGTTTGTTGTTTTTTTTATATAAACCATTAATTTTTTTAGAATAATAATTCATTGTTAATTTTTTTGTCAAGAGCTAATATTTTTGTGTCTTCTCATCCAATAGCAATAATAAATTTGTTTTTAGTTTAACGCACGCACACGTGCTGGCCGTGAACGGATTCTCTGCGAGCGCTTGCGGCGGATCAACTAAGCGGAAGAGTACGATTGCGATCGTCCGGGTAATAGGTAACAAAAACATTTTTTTTTTTTTTTGATCAATTGGTCTGCTCGACAATTGATGATGAATTTATTTGAGAAATCATTTGTTTATTAAAGTAGTTTTTCGAGTTTTTCGTTTATCACATTAAATAAAAGTTTTTATATGAGTTTAAAGCCTTGTGTTTGGGTTTTTATTATGAGTCATTAAAATATAACAACCTTGGAGTGTGAAGGGAGGTAGGTAGTTGGCGGACATAGTGATGATGTGGTCATAAGATATAGTTTTAGGCCACAGGCATGGATGCCGAATAATTGCTACAACCCCACGATAAATATACCTCCACCAACTGAGCTACAGGTTAAGGATGGCCAGTGGCAATTTGTATCCTGCCAAAAATTATTTTTTTTCCAGAAAATTTATGTTAACGGCTGGTCGAGCTTGGCAGAACATGCCACCGTTACATAATGGCGCCCAAACTTATAAGGGACTATGGATTTTTTTTCTTCGGATCGAGAAACGAGGTAATTTCACCGCTTTGTGTTAAAGTACCGGTTCAATGTAACACGTGTTACCGCGTGGTTGGGTCTTACCGTAGAATATGGTGGAATATCACATTCTCGCATTTTGAAGGTCAACAGAATTTATTTAAGTACTTGAATTCATGGTTAACAATTTTATTTTTAACTCATATTTAATTTTTTTTCTTTTAGTAAATACATCATTTTACCGCTGTTAGTCTGGTGTGTGAGCGTGGGTCTCCTTGTGTCAGTCGTCCATCACGCTACCTTGTGGTATTGAACGTGAGGCATGTGAGGCAAAATAGTAGACGACCTATGACTCACAGCACTATAGAATACAGTTGGTGATGTCCTTACTTGTCGTATATTCGGTTTTATAGTAATCGCCAAAACAGTTGTAGATCGATTACGTTGTATTAAAAATTCCGAATTTGTAATTATTTTTTTTTTCACATCATTCACGCTATGCTCAACAATTGCCTATTGAACTTCACAATCCAAGGTTTCACAATTACGAATTAAATTCTTATATTATATATTATTTATTTTTATTAATTATTTATTATATTTAATTATTTATCTATTATTACACTATATTTATTCTAATATATTTATTTATTTATTTTTTTTTTTCCTATATATATAACACTATATTTATTCATTCATTATATTAATTATTAACATTATTTATTTACTATAATTATATTTTCCTATTTAATTTATCATATTTATTTAATCAACCTATATCGGTATACAATTTATGCTATTGCCTAGGTAACCGTAATAGATTCTAATTTAATCATGGACGTTAATTATTTAGAGCCTGATGAGTTTGAGATTGAGTGTGTGGTTCGGCAGCTTCAAGGATCTCCTATTGAAAATTTCAAGTATCTCCATAACGCATTCCAAGTTGAGGATAAACATCCCCCTTTGAAACCAGCGCACGCTCATATTGCGGCCAAGAAACGTCCACAGGATGAAATCAAATTATGTACTAATAAGCTGATTGAGCATCGGCGGTCTCTCGCTAATGTCACGGATGTCGATAAAGTGAAAGGTGAACCACTCGATCGAATATTAACCCGAATATTGCATGTCACCGGAAGACTAAAAAAGACTGTGTAGTACCAGTCGACATTATAAACAACCTTGTTTGGAGCTGATCGGAACCGGTGAAAATCTCCTAGGTATAATAAAGACATTGCGGGGAGATGTGGTAGACCTAGACAAAACACTCGCAGAAATAAATACTGATATTAAGCTGCCAGATGAAGAGGTAGTCACGTCAGAAGATGAATCCGACATTCCGCCAACAGTTCAAAGGAAACAATTAAAAGGCCCCGAGGAAATTGAGAATAATATGCAACCCGGTGGTAGTGGGATAGATAATAAAGATGTTCATCAATCGATCCCGAATCCGAAGACCAACAAATTGGAAGAAAACACTAATTTAATCAATCTAGGTTCGGAGAACGTGGTTACACGTGCTGACGATGTCAGAGATAAACTCGAATCCGATTCGCAAGTAGTTAAACAAGTCGCATCACGATCAATTAATCATACGGATAGTACAACACGGTGTCAGTCTAGTAGTCCAGTTTCTAAATGGAATGTTTTTTTTGATGGTAGTGCCGAGCAGTTATCAGTAAATGATTTTTTATTCCGAGTTAGTCATTTAGCAGCTACTTACAATGTTTCAGACGACCAATTACGAAACGAAATTTGTACACTACTCAAGGGAGCAGCCGCGGATTGGTATTGGTTACATGTGAGACTGCACCCTCAGATAAATTGGAATCAGTTAAAGTGAGATTTTGAGAGCCGATTTAAGGATCACCGTACGGATTATGACATCCGGAGACTCGTCGAAGCGCGCAAACAACGTCCCAGAGAGCCGTTCATAGAGTTCTATAATGCTGTTCAAACCTTGAATTTACAGTACTCTATACCTCCACCCGAGACAGAAACACTGCATATGCTGAAGCGCAACATGAGACCTGGTCTTCAAAATGCTCTAGCAGCACGTAATATTCCCACCATGGATGAGTTGTTACAAAATTGCATCGGGCTAGAAGATACTTGGAAAAGGACACACTGTGAACCCGAGCTTCTATGTAATCGCAGATTCGTGAGTGAGATCAAGTATGTAGAAGAGTCAAGAGATAACCCTGATGAGGATAAAAAAATCGAGGCTTTGGAATCAGCACGCACTCATTCATTTGCTCCGCCGACCAGAGGTCAAATACCGAATACTTCCAAACCAAATCAGGTGGATAAAAATCATAGTTTATCTAACACCATATGTTGGAATTGCCGGGATATCGGGCACACTTTTGATGTGTGTATGCAGGCGCGGACAATTTTTTGCTATGGATGTGGACGGGCCGATATTTTTAAACCTAATTGTTTCCGTTGCAGTCCGGGAAACGGAGAAGGGAGGAACCGATACGCTGGGAATGTGGCCCCTCGACAAATACTTCTCAGAAACCAGCAGCCCAAGACAGACAACCATTCCGGTGGGGAGACGAAGTAGTCTTAGTCAACCATCCGAATTCACCTAACCTCCAATTTTCTCATCATTTCTCTCAAAATTATAATCACCTATCGTCAAAGCGACAATCAGCAAAACAGAAAATGCGCGTAAGGAGTTACTGGAGACGTAAGAGAGAGATGCGAGCCGAAATAAGCGAAACAAGCCTATCAGACGGCGATGACAAACGTCCGTATGCAGAGGTGGAAATATTTGGGAAGCTATATCGCGGTCTTATGGACAGTGGATCAACTATTACCGCTTTTGGAGCAGGCAGTGAATCTTTTCTAGATGATCCAAGCTGTAAAGTTCATTATATTCCTGCTAATGTTAAAACGGCCGGAGGAGAAGTGAAGAGGATTTTCGGTTATGTTTATACCACCATTAATTACGGAACTCAACAACATTTAATTAAAATTTTTATTATTCCTAGCTTAAAACAGAAGTTGTACCTCGGCATGGATTTCTGGAAGGCATTCCAAATCGTCCCTGCTATGTTGCCGTCAGATTTTCCAGCTATCTCAGAAGTTGAGTTAGCGCCCTCCGGTATTGGCGACCTGGATAACGAGGAAAATAAGCACGTTTTAACACCGGAACAACAGATTATGTTAGAAAAAACAATTAAACGATTTCCATCATTCGAGGAACGAGGCCTGGGAAAAACTAATAAATTATCACACACCATTAAGATTATAGATGGAGCAGCGCCTATCAAGCAGCGTTACTATCCTGTTAGCCCACCGATCCAGGCTAAATTGTACGAGGAACTGGATCGCATGTTGATCCTGGGTGTGATTGAGGAGTCAGAAAGCTCTTGGAGTTCACCTGTGACATTGGTCCGGAAACCCAACGGCAAAGTGCGGCTATGTTTGGATGCTCGCAAGCTGAACGAAGTGACGGTCCGGGACGCGTATCCTCTGCCTCATATCGAAGGACTCCTGAGCCGATTGGATCATACCAGATTCATCTCCAGCATAGATCTGAAAGATGCATTCTGGCAGATTCCTCTGGAGCAGGAGTCCCGAGATAAGACCGCGTTTACCGTTCCTGGTCGTCCGCTTTACCAGTTTGCCGCAATGCCGTTTGGCCTATGTAATGCACCCCAGACAATGTGCAGACTAATGCACAAGGTGATCCCTAATGAGTTACAGGACCAGGTATTTGTATACCTGGATGATCTCCTCATCACCTCCGGGACATTCGACGAACACATCATTCTACTTAAACGAGTCGCCGCCCTATTAGAAGAAGCAGGACTGACCGTAAATTTAGGAAAGAGTAAGTTTTTGCTGAAGAGCATTCGGTACCTCGGCTATATTGTTACAGACGGCAATTTGAAGGTGGATCCACTAAAGGTCAAGGCTGTTACTGATTTTCCTGTGCCGAATACGGTAAAGAAGGTTCGCGGTTTTCTTGGTTTGACAGGGTGGTATCGCCGCTTTATCCCACACTACGCCACCATCGCAGCACCGCTATCAAATCTTCTGAAGAAAGAAAAAAAATTTATTTGGACTCCAGAGGCACAGCGAGCTTTTGAAGCGTTGAAACACACCTTGTGTACAGCACCAGTATTGGCGTATCCAAATTTCGGCAAACCTTTTTGCATTCAATGCGATGCAAGTAGAGTAGGGGTAGGAAGTGTACTGACGCAGATCGGTGAGGACGGTGAGGAACACCCCATAGCGTTCATGTCCAAAAAGTTAAATCGGGCCCAACAGAACTACTCAATAACTGAGCTGGAATGCTACGCCGCCGTTTTAAGTGTAAAACATTTTCGTCTTTATATCGAAGGAAGCCACTTTAGTATCATTACAGATCATGCATCACTGAAATGGTTAATGAACAACAAGGATTTGGATGGACGATTGGCGAGATGGAGTTTGAAGCTCCAAGCATTTGACTTCTCCATAAGTCATCGTAAAGGCACATCGAACGTCGTTCCGGACTGCTTATCCAGAATGTACATGGAGGAAGTCAATACCAGTGACGCATACAAGATTCCATTACCGGATAGCCCTCAGTTGGATTGGACTTCTCCGGCGTTTGAATCAAACGAATATCAACATCTTATACAAAGCATACAGAATGCGCCAAAACCATTAGAAAATTTTGTTGTTCAAGATGGAAAGATTTTGGTAAACACGTCTCGGCGACAGGCAAATGATGATTCTGATATATCGCCATGGAAGGTTTATATACCAACACCACTCAGAAAGGAACTACTATATGCTGTCCATAACCCACCATCTTCCAGTCATCCGGGAATTAAGAAAACCCTGTATTTGCTCCAGCGGTACTTCTATTGGCCTAAAATGCCTCTTGATGTTCAGCAGTATGTTACGGGATGCGATATTTGCAAAACTTCCAAACCATTAAACCATATAACTCAGCCCATGATGGGGAATCAAGCACAAGTAGAACGGTCCATGCAGCGGTTATATATCGATTTCCTTGGCCCTTATCCGCGTTCTGTTAACGGAAATTGTTACATATTTATTGTCCTGGATCATTTTAGTAAATACGTGTTTCTTAAGGCTATGCGCAGCGCCACAGCAAAAGATGTCTGTAATTATTTGGAACACACTATTTTTCGTTCATATTCAGTACCCGAAACCATTATATCAGATAATGCGCAACAATTCAATTCCAATGCTCTAAAGGACTTACTCGGAAAATATGGTATAAATCACATTTACACTCCTAGGTATAGCCCGCAGTCAAATTTATCTGAACGAGTGAATCGCTCCATTCTTGCTGCAATCAGAGCTTACATCACGGACGACCATCGTTATTGGGATACACATCTGTCGGAAATTGAACATGCATTACGAAATGTCGTTCATGAATCAACCAAATACTCTCCCCATTTCGTTTTATTTGGCCAACATATTATATCGCACGCGACTGAATACCGATTGCTTCGAGAGTTGAATTTAACGGGAGAACGTGATATTTCGCCACAGTGTAAGGCCAACCGGATGAACAAATGTAGTGAAGCTATTCTCCTAAATCTCAAAGCTGCATATGATCGAGCAGCCCACACTTATAACCTCCGAAGTATAAACCGTGAATTTGTCGATGGACAAAAGGTCTTCGTAAAGAATCATGTGTTAAGCGACGCTACAAAGAAATTTTCGGCTAAGTTTGCTCGAAAATTCGTGGTGGCAAAAATTCGGAAAAGAATAGGCAAGGTTGCGTATGAATTGGAAAGAGATGGAAAAAGTATAGGAGTTTATCACGCCCGCGATATCTCCAGTTAGCGAATTTTCTTATCATCATATCGTTATTGAATGCCCGGCGTTAAAATGAGACCTCAGGGTTCGTAGGCAACGTCCCCACGATTTGTAACATCTCATGTTACAACCATATGAAAATAATTTTGTGTTTTGGATTGTAAAATACTTTCCGTCGGTACTACATTTTGATAATATTTACAACAATAACATTTCGATACATAATGTAAAAAATTTTGTAATTTCATGATGGACAGTCGATCTTGAATTTTCAACCATGGTAGTTGATCCATGGTTTTAACAAAAAATTAAAAAGAAACTAATTTTGTTCTTAATTGTTCACCAAATTAAGTGGCCATCATCATTTCCTACGTATTATATTAATCGAAAAAGGAATCCAAACGAAAGTTTTGTTGTGTATTTAATATATATATGTATATACATATATTTATATATATATATAAATAATAGTGCGTGTATAAAGAATCAAATATACTTTTGATAAGATCGAATTATGCTTTTCTATGTCGACCATCCAATAAGTGATAATTTTTGTATGAACTATTATTGAACGTAATAAATAAAATTTTTTTTTTAAAATCATTATTATCGTATGAGTGGTAATAAAGAGGCCTAGTGATTTCTTTGAACCTAATTAGAAATAGGCATCATTACGAGTGAAACGAAGCATTTAGAAAGACAAATAAACAAGTTAAACTCCAGTTTGAGCGTATACCAGATTTGATGCACGGATTTTGGCGGAATTTTGTATCGGCAACTGTATGGAGGACGAATAGGGTGCGGCAGGATAACGGAATTTTGTATCGGCAACTGTATGGAGGACGAATAGGGTGCGGCAGGATAACGGAAAACAAAACGGCAACTGATATATATATATATTTTTTTGGTTCTCTCAATGAAGCGTTTTGGATCAATTTTGTAAAGTATTTATTTTTGTGATATGGGCAAGAACATTTGATTTCGTTTGTTGTTTTTTTTATATAAACCATTAATTTTTTTAGAATAATAATTCATTGTTAATTTTTTTGTCAAGAGCTAATATTTTTGTGTCTTCTCATCCAATAGCAATAATAAATTTGTTTTTAGTTTAACGCACGCACACGTGCTGGCCGTGAACGGATTCTCTGCGAGCGCTTGCGGCGGATCAACTAAGCGGAAGAGTACGATTGCGATCGTCCGGGTAATAGGTAACAAAAACATTTTTTTTTTTTTTTGATCAATTGGTCTGCTCGACAATTGATGATGAATTTATTTGAGAAATCATTTGTTTATTAAAGTAGTTTTTCGAGTTTTTCGTTTATCACATTAAATAAAAGTTTTTATATGAGTTTAAAGCCTTGTGTTTGGGTTTTTATTATGAGTCATTAAAATATAACAACCTTGGAGTGTGAAGGGAGGTAGGTAGTTGGCGGACATAGTGATGATGTGGTCATAAGATATAGTTTTAGGCCACAGGCATGGATGCCGAATAATTGCTACAACCCCACGATAAATATACCTCCACCAACTGAGCTACAGGTTAAGGATGGCCAGTGGCAATTTGTATCCTGCCAAAAATTATTTTTTTTCCAGAAAATTTATGTTAACGGCTGGTCGAGCTTGGCAGAACATGCCACCGTTACAAGCTACAATTCTTTTTTTATACGTTTTGTTTCCAAACTTTACATACGAGCTGGGAAATTTAAGTCAGCAGCCGCCGATGATATTTCTTAATTTTTTAGGAAATAAGGCCCACGAACTTTATCTTTTAAATGATTTTAAAATGAAGCTTGCGGTTTTTAGTTTTAGTGCTTTTCTACGGTTAATCTATATTATTAAACGAGCAATAATTGCGGGTATGTATATATGTAAATATGTCCGCACGAAAAACTACTTCGAGACCGATTTCGCTGACGTAAAATGGCTATATGATGTCTTTTTGCATGAAAATGCGATTGAGTCTGGTCTCAAGTCTGGGAAAACTCTGTAAAGCCTTCAAATCTGGAAAAATTATCCAAATTTTACAGCGCCATCTCTAAAATGGTCAATTGTATATCGCTCATTTGCTACCACAATGGCATAACTCAAAATCGGTCGTTTTTGACTTATTTATAGAGAAATATCGGCTTTTTAATATAGTTAAAACTGATATAACGACACACCTAAAGCTATAAAGCTCACTACAAGACAAACGGAAATGTCTCTCAAATTATAACATTTGTTATTTTTAAATTGTGTCATTGTTGCAGCAAATGAGCGATATGTATTGTGTATTTTTTTTTATAGAAAAGAATGTTTGATGATTTTTTTAAATAGTACAGCTGCGTAGTTAGCAGCATTCGGAGTTGGGATGTATTTAATTTTTTTTTTATGATTTTTTTTTCATGGATGTCCATTTTTCAAAAATCACGACAAAAACAAAAAAAATTTAAATTAATGTTGGATGATCAGCATATTTTTTTTAGTCTTTTCCCGACGAATTTTCCGAGTGGAAATTCGCGATTTTCTCGCATTTTCCGTGATTTTTCCGATATGATGTAAAAGGAAATTATTCTTAGAATATTTTTCTTCATCTGTATACCAAATTACAGAAAGATCTGACAAATTTTATCTTTCTCTATGTTGATACGTCACATTGTGTAAATCTATCTACATATTATATAATTTAGTAGAATGCTCAAAACTTTTTATAAAACCAAGTAATTTTTCGGCAAATTCCCATGCCGCAGTAGTCTAGGTGTTAGCGTTGTGGATTTTAAAATTTTAGATCGTAGTTCGAACCTCGAAAATTACATTCTTGAGATAAATTTTTTTTTCGTTTTTTTTTTTCAAATTTATATGGCATGTATGATTGAATAATAATAAAAGATGAATGTAAAAGTTGTAAGCTACATTTAGGCTATTATAGTAAATTATTTGTGTTGCAAAGGCACAATTATGACATTTACGTTCACAAAAATCAAGAATTAACTACAAAAACTACATTTACATTTAAGTTACGGTAAATGTATGTATATCAGTAAACGTAGGTATAATTTGGGAAACTACATATATATATATGTATTTAGGTGAAGGATCATTAATTCGAGCGAGAATCTTGAAAATTTATATGAAATCGATATTGAAATAATTTTCTGGAAATATTGGATTCAATTTTCAATTGTAGGATTTAATTATTCCAGTGATTTTCTTGACCAAAAAATCACGAAAATGAGTGGAAATTAAATCCTAATGATGTAAATTGAGGCTGGGATTTTTTTTTTTTTTTTTTTCAAATTAGATTTAGAAGAAATTTTCAAGATTTTCGCTCGAATTAAGTTTGTAAAGTTTTCTCATGTTATGTCTATACATTTACCGAAATAAGTACAATACATACATTTACAGTACCATATTATATATATTATTTTTGCAACAATAGATGCAAAGATTGATAATTTAAACGGTATTGTTTTTACCTTCAAAATATTCGGTATCATCGCTAATCGGAATATATTAGAATTGATTTTTACTGAATCCAGATAATTATCTTAATCGGGGATCAAATGATTCTTATACTGAGTTATTCATATACGACACTTATATTGCAGTAAATATTTCGACCGCTTTTACCAATGGTTAGCTAGCCAATCACAATATTACACAGATATCATTAATTTTCACTCGCGTCGGTAATCAATGTATACGTATATCGGTATAATTTGGGTGAACTATACATACATATACGCATGGGTGCTAGAAAGCGATTGCGCTGGGTGTTGATTTCGGGAAAATTTGTCTAGGGGGTTCTCCAGTGGGCCCAGGTGCTTTTTTGTTAATTTTGGCGAATTTGCTAAAAAATTAGTGAGCGGGGGTTTTCGGGTGCCAGGAAGCGATTGCGACGGGTCTTGATAATTTAGAAGGTGTTCTCCACTTGTGCCCAGGCCTTTTTTTAATTTTTACGATTTTGGTAAAAATTGGTAAGCTGGGGTTTTCGCGTGCCAAGAATCAATTGTGACCGGTCTTGATTTCGAAAAAAATAGTTTAGGGGGTTCTTCAGTGGAACTCGGGCTCCTTTGTAATTTTCACGATGTTGGTAAATATTGGTAAGAAGTGTTTTTAAGTGGTATAAGGTGATCCCCATTGGTCTTGATTTCAGGAAAATTCAGACTCCATTTTTATAGTTTTAATGATTTTGTTGAAAATTGGTAAGTATGTTTACCAGTCCAGAGTGTCATCCATTGGAACTTGGGTTTTTTAAATTTTAACTATTTTGTTAAAAGTTGGTAAAGAGGGCTTTCGAGTGCCACGAAGCGATTGTGATGGGTATAAATTTTTGGAAAATTCGTTTAGGGGGTTCTCCAGTTGAGCCCGGGCTTCTTTTTTTAATTTTTACATTTTTAGTAAAAATTTGTGAGCGGGTGGGTGCCAGACAGAGATTGCAATGGATCTTGGTTTAAAAAAATTAGCTTAGGGTCTTTCAGTGGTATCCGGGTTCCTTTTTTCATTTTAACAATTTTGGTAAACATTTGGTAATGAGAGATATTCGAGCGGCAGGAAGCGATCGCCATGGGTATTGATTGAAGTCAAATAGGGTTTTGAAAGGTCTGCAATGGGTGTTGATTTCGGGAAATATATGTTTAGAGGGTCCTCCGGATGGTCGAGGTCCATTTTTTAAGTTCAACGATTTTTGTAATAATTGGTGAGCAGGGATTTTCTAGTGTTAGGAAACATTTGCAGTGGACTTTGATTTCGGGAAATGTCGTTTAGTGGGTCCTCTAATAGGCCTGGGGTTCGTTTTTTTGAATATTTTTTTATTGATCATAATTGGTGAAAGAGAGTTTTCGAGTGCCAAAACGCGATAACACCGGGCATTGATTTTTAAAAAAAACGTTAAGGAAGTTCTCGTCCGGTGAGCCCCTGTTTGCTTGGTTTTATCTTACTTTTTAACTTACTACCGGTTTCTGAAACGGTTATTTGATTTTTATTAATGTTGGTTGGGGTGGTTTTATTTCAGTAAAATTCGTTTAAGAGGATCCTCCTATGGGAATTCATATTTTTATTATTTTCTTTTGTTAATAGTAATTGGTTAGATGGAAATTTTCTAGTGAAAGGAAGCAATTGTAATGGGTTTTGATTTCTTGGAAAAATATTTTAGTAGGCTTTCTGGAGAGGTTCGGGTTTCATTTTTATTTTATTTTCTAACAAAGGAAATCTAATTGTTGTTATTGCTATTGATATTGCATTGTGTTTTGTTTTTTTTATTTGTTCAATTGTGATTTTTGAGAATTATATAGAGATCATAAATTAGTTCCAAATATGGATCGTATAGGTTCTGTAAAATAGCCAATTCCAATGGACCAAAGCCATTTCTCAACCGATTTCAATAGAACTCGGTATGTACCATGAAAATGGGATTGTAAAATGGGAATATGAATATTATTCTAGTTTCAATAGAATTAAACCATTTCCTTTCAATTGGGATGAATTGTATAGAATGGGATTTGTTTAGTATAGAATGGGATTCAAACATGAGTGTCGGAAATTTTTCTGGAAAATCGACAGTCTAAATGGAACTAACATATTGCTCAATTGAATGAGGTGAAACTCAGTGACATGAACGTGTAACAAACGCTAATGTAATTCGGAACGAGCTTAGCTCGGTGCTTCTGGGACTAAGACATAAACCAACAAGTTGTCTAAAAAATATGTGTTTTAAAAATCAACATTTTAAAGTAAGCAAAATCACCCAAAAATGGTTGAACGGTTCTCATAATGCAAAATCGTATTTCCGTCGCCATATTATGATAGTAACTTTGCCGCATTGAAGATAGGACTTCTTCGCAAATTAAGAGTCTTGTTAAATTAGGAGTTCTCCAAATTAACAAATAACATCATTTGAGTTTTTTGTAGCCTCAGCTTATCATCTGCTGAACAGTTTTAAATTCTTCACTAAAAACACTTTACCAAACTGGGTTCATATACTGTAATTACATAACCTAATATGTATTTTTAACAGCAAAAAGCACAGGTATACTATAAATGCAATAACATAATAAAATACAAATTTATTTTGTTGTGTTATGTATGCTAAAGAATAATTACATTTTGATTGCAAAAAAACGATAAAAATTTACAATTTTGGAACAGGCTACACAGAAATCTAGGCATACATACATTAATTAGATAAACGATGTCAAGCAGGTAAATCTTACTCAACAATTTTGACAAATCTCTTAGTATCTATCCAACAAAAACGTATTTCCTGCCTTTATACAAATACCATTTTCAATTAAATCCATTATCAAGGAATTTATTTTATCCTTTCCAGGTTATTTCTGAAAAATTTACCAACTGGAAAGTTTTCTAAAAAATAAAAAATCTTCCCACAATCCTTCATAGAAATTGTCATCAGTTATTTTTCAGACACAAAAAAAAAATTAAAATAGCAGCAGCACAAATACAAGGTTCACATAAAATGTAGGCGACCAAGAATATTTTTCTTATGTAATAGATTAGAGAGCAAACAACAGATACATACATACATACATACAAAAAAGAAACTTGTGACATCGATGTTGAAATTTTGGAAATAAGTTCGTTAGTTCGCTTTTTGTTGTTACTCTCAAAAAAAGTTTTGCGATTTTCCAATCAAAAGTTGCTTTCAACAAAAATAAGAATAAAAAAAAAATTCTACAGTTGTTATCTAGTCTGATTTCAATGTCATTGTTTTAATTTATTTGATATAAATAGGGGGGACCGCAGAAATTTATTGATCGACCCAAAGTTCGAACAAATTCTAACAAATCGTTAATATTCCAAAGGTAATAACACCCAAATTACAACAATTAAAAATTAATCAATCTTCTTGACAGAATATATCTTCTGTTTTTTTTTTTTTGTTTTGCAGATTTCTTTTTTCTTGTACTCTTGTACACACATATTTTGTTTTGTGGGTATACGGGGCGCTGCGATAGGCAAGAGGCAATATAACCAAAAACAAAATCCTCAAAATCTAATTATAATACACAGGCACAACAAGGAAAATTTTAATTACATTGTCAATCTCTATGTTGTTCTCGAACAAAAAATTTCGAATTTTTGTAATTTTTTTTTTTTGCTGAAAACACTAAACTATCAAATAATAATATTAAAATCGAAGTTGATGACCTAAATTTGAAAGTTTTTTTTTAATTTTTTTTTTATTTTGGATATAAGAAGACACAAAATAAATGTTATATGTGTATCTAGTATTTATATACTTACCATCGAGTACTAGACTAAAAGTACATTTTTTATTTATTTACAAACTGTGTATTGAAGATGCAATACAACAAACCGAGTGGATGGGAATAACAAAATAACAGACCAAACCACAATACTGCATTGCAGAATGCAAATTATAAAGTTTATCAAAATAACATCCCCGGATAGGAAAAAAAAAAGCGAAAATTGACTAACGAAAAGTTAACAAAGAATGATAGTTTTTTGGTTTTTTAAAAAAAAATTTACATCACAGTTGTAGCGGTATCTACTCGTAGATACTCGTTCTTTATGGCATAAATAAGTGCATACAATTTTCGCTCTTAAGTTTTATTTTGTACATTTTACGAAGAATTTTATTTACTGAAATAAAATGTCACTTAGGTGTACAAAATATTAGTTTGAAGAAATAAATAAGAGAATGTAAAATGTCTCAGGCGTCCAATATGTCTCAAATTTACTTCCAATTAATTTCAATAATTTTAAATATACTTTGTTAAAATATAACTACAAAAATATTTTGTCCTAACTTCTAGATTTTAGTTCTAGTTTGTTTAAATCTTTATTTTGTTTTGCTATTTTCCCCTTTAAAACAGTAATAAATGACCAATAAAGTTTTTTCGATCGACCTTAATTCTTTACTGGGCTTCTTTCTAATCATGTAGCTTCCTCCGTTGTTCTAAAAAGGGAAGCATTTAATTTTTTATCTGCCCTATTATTTAGGGGTCACCTTTAGGGTAGAATGGATATTAAACAGTTGATGCATGTCTAGATGACAAAATCCAGATGCAATTTGATAACAAGATTATTAAAATATAACTAAAGCAAAAATTTCTAACTGAAGGAATTCAAAATATTTTAAGTCTAAATTTTTATATTCTTAATTTCTAGAATGCTTAAACTTTCGTATATTTATATAAATTAGTAAATCGGTATCGATCCAACCCGCCATCTGGTCAGAAATAATCGCAGAAGGTTTAATGCGAATTCGTAAATAAAGGTGAGCTACACTTTGGAAAGTGTAGAGGTATCGGTAGTTTCTTTAGATAAAGAAATTTACAATTTCAAACTGTCTATTTTCATCTTGGACCATATTTTTATATTATTATTACTAAAGACCATCATGAATTATATATTATTATTATTACTAAAGACCTTATTTTCATTTATAAACAGTTCAATTTCGCCTTAAGCACCTTTATATTTTATAATTATTTATATTCAGAATTCAAACCATTTTATAGTAAGATCATTTTTATATTGGTATTACGTAAGCATTGAAATATTTTGTTATCTACTAATAT
This sequence comes from Tipula vernalis, assembly GCA_958295665.1. Lineage (NCBI taxonomy): Eukaryota > Metazoa > Arthropoda > Insecta > Diptera > Tipulidae > Tipula > Tipula vernalis. The sequence continues at coordinate 145,742,271 of OY282560.1, read as the reverse complement.
ATAATTCACAGTGTGCTGCCGTAACGCTTTTCTTATATTTCCAATTTAGATGCTTGAATTTTATAACTGAGTAGTCCGAGTGATATAGGTGGTGACTTTTTAACAAGGAACTTTGAATAGAAAATGTTTCGGGTTCGATGCTCACCGAAGTACTTATTAATATTAATAATTTTTTTGCCTATAACGGTATTTCATTTTGTCAATATGAATTGAAAAACATAAACTTTTATATTGTAAGACAATGATTATAATGTAATATGTAATAATACATTTTTTAAAACTGTAATGTACATTTAGGCTGGTACCGAAAATTATTTTTCGATATTCAATTTTTTCCAATAAGCTTTCGGGTTCGATCCTCACCAAGAACGTTTTGCATTATTATTATTTTTTTTTTTTCATTTTATAACGGCATTTCATTACAACATAACGAATTGAAAACTATATCCTCTTTATTTATTATTAAATAATATACCCAGTGTGGGGCGAGACGCTATATGTATAATTATACACCCCACACACTAACACTACTACAAACTAAATGCACCAACACCTCATTGTATCAATATTTCGCGTATAATACGGCACGCTGTAAATTTCAGCTAAGTGAGCCTTTTTTAATTCGTGGAGCCCTTTCGATGCAATCATGACCATAGGAACCATTGTAAAATTAGTTTCAAATACTCATATAGGTATCGGGTGTGTTTATAAAAATAAGAAACTGAAATTTATTTTATTTCTTCAATTGTTTTGTTTAGTTCTTATGTTTTACGTGTGAATAAAGTGTTAAAATTGTGTCATTTTATTGAATTTAAAGATAGTTTTTTATTATTGCACTAACGTGTGAAAAATTAGAGCGAAACTTTCGCTCAATTTTTAACGAATTTACACAGACGTTGTGTAAATAGATTTGTTATATAGACCTTAATAAATGTAAGCAATATTAAAACTTTTGAAATGTCATGTTCCCGAAAAAGATTAAATTATTTAAATTTTACTTTACATGAGAAATCAAAATTTTAAACTTTTTAACTAGAATGGAACGAGAAACTCCGGAAGGACGGAAATTGCGTTTGAATTGTGAACGACAACTAAGGTGGAGAAATCGACAGTCGCAAGAAGGTCGTCAACGCAATAATGAGCAAAAACGCCAACGACTTTTAAATAAAATGCCGGGAGAAGGCATAATTCGCAGAGCTCAAAATGCAAATCGGATGCGAAGATCGAGAGCCGCTGGGAATTCATCGATTTTTGATCATGAAACCTTCCGAGACAATGAAATTAATGCTCACAGTTGTGGTGTAATGAATGTTGAATGTCGACACTGCCATTCTCTCAATTTTAGTGCTGAAAAATCGTCGGATGGAAACTTCAAAATTTTGTTGCCACAAAGGAACTGTATTGCTTGAAACTAGCTGCCAGCAAATGCGACAATTTCCGTTTCTTCTTCATGAGCTTCTCAGTAATCCTCATCACCCACATTTTCGAGCCTTTCATGATAACATTCGATCGTACAACTCTATGCTTGCATTTGCTTCAATGGGTGCGCAAATTCATCAGTTTCAAGGACGAGGCCCTTATGTTTTTCGCGTTCACGGTCAGATCTATCATCGTACTGGCCACATGCATCCAGCTGAAGGTGAGCAACGACAATATGCTCAGATATAAGTTATCGACTCAGCTATGGCGAATCAAGATCGCATGAATCATACTGCTAATTCGCGATTGAACGCAACTATTGTCAGCGCTTTGGATGAAATGATTCGAGAGCAAAATATTTATGCGAAAGCGTACCGAAATCTTGGTGAGGTTGAGCGGGAGGAAGATCAAGCAGCGGCAGCCGACAATCGAACGCTTCCCGTTGTGAACATGGCATTTCGGCGCGATCGTAATAACGATAGACGTCGTTACGATCTTCCAACAGTTAACGATCATTACCACGTAATGATGAACAACCTCTCATCAACCTCAACATTTTAAGTTTACATTTGGATCCGATGACATACGTACTATTCTATCCTTTTGGAGAAGCTGGCTGGCAACCAAACATGCAAATGAATACCGCTCATGGTCCCGAGAGAAAGCGAACTAAAATCACTCTTCTGCAATGGAAAGTTGCACAAATTGCCATTCGAGTCGGTCGCTTCAATACAATTCTACATGGCGGAAAATTGTTTCAGCAGTGGGCTGTTGATGCTCAACTGCAAGTTGAAGCCAACAATTTGAACTTTGGGCGCAATCAGCAGGGACGCTTACGAGTCGAGCAATATCGAGGTCTAATGGACGTTTTGAATAATGTGGAAATTCGTAATGGAACTACAGTTGGTCGATCTGTCATCTTGCCATCTTCATTTCAAGGTTCCCCTCGCAACATGCGCGAAAAGTATCACGACTCTATGGCAATTGTGGCAAAGTACAGCAAGCCTGATCTTTTCATTACTATGACATGCAATCCCAATTGGCCAGAGATTCGAGAGAACCTTTTTCCTGTACAACAGCCCGGTGACAGACCAGATTTGGTTGCTCGAGTGTTCAGCATTAAGTTGAAAGCACTACTCGATGACATAGTAAAGAACAAGGTTTTTGGAAATGTCATTGCATACGTTTACACGATTGAGTTTCAAAAAAGAGGACTTCCCCATGCTCACATGCTCTTCATTCTGGCCAATGACTCAAAAATCGACACAGCCAAGAAGATTGATCGATTTGTGTGCGCTGAGATTCCTGAACAGCAACTGGAACCCATATTGCATGAAATCGTTGTTCGCTCGATGATACATGGACCTTGCGGCAATGAGAACCTACTTGCGCCTTGCATGGAAAAAGGTGAATGTGCAAAAAGATTTCCGAAATCCTTTTGCAAGGAAACGTTAACCGAAGTTAATGGTTTTCCCATTTATCGTCGTCGTGAAGGAATTGAGATTCAAATAGGAGAAAGGAAAATTGATATTCGTCATGTCGTTCCATACAACAAATTTTTAACATGCAAATTCAATTGTCACATTAACGTCGAATCCTGCCAAACCGTTCAAGCAATCAAGTACATTTTCAAATATATATACAAAGGATATGATTGTGCTTCTGTTGAATTAAGTGCACAAGGACCGATTGTTCATGATGAAATTAAGCAATTTCTCGATGCGCGTTATGTTTGTGCTCCTGAAGCAATTTGGCGACTGCTCGAAAATCCAATGAACGATCGATCGCATGTTATTTATCGTCTTGCCATCCATCTTCCTGACGAACAAATGGTTTATTTTCAAGACGGCCAAGAAGATGCTGCAGCTGATCAAGCTCAACACCGATACACACATCTGACTGCATGGTTTGAGCTTAACAAGCACGAAGACGAGAATGCTCGACAATATTTCTATTCCGAAATTCCTGAGCATTACGTATTTGACAAAACTTTTTGCATTTGGAAAGTTCGCAGGCAGAGAGGAGATAGGATTATCACTCGAATGTATGCTGTCAGTCCGAAAGATCGCGAGCGCTTTTATTTGAGACTGCTATTACAACACATTCGTGGAGCTCAAAGTTTTACCGATCTTAAGATCGTCGATTCAGTGATTTTTGACACCTTCAATGATGCAGCACGAGCCATGAACCTTCTTGGGGATGATAGCGAATGGGAACGATGTTTAAGTGAAGCAAGTCATGTGTGCATGCCGCATCAAATTCGCCTAACATTTGCTTTGATTTGTGTCTTCAATTCGCCAAAAAATCCTCTTGCGCTTTTCGAGCAATTCAAGGAGTATTTAATCGCCGGCTACATCATGTATTTCGATCACATAACCGCTGAAAAGAAACTGCTTCAAGACATTGAGGTTATTTTGCGCATGAATGGCATGAAATGCACAGATTTTCGCCTTCCTGGACCGGGCCCGATTCAAAACGTCGAACATGTTTTCGATGTCAAAGAGCAAGCTCAAATGGCCATAAACTTGATCGCCACCCTTAACCCAATGCAGCGTGCCATTTTCGAAGAGATTGCTGCTGTAATTGATGATTCGATGGCTGAGTCGAGATTTTTCTTCCTCGACGGTCCTGGCGGTTTGGGAAAAACTTACCTTTACAACACTTTGATGAGTTATGTAAGAGGCCAGAGTAAAGTTGTTCATGCTTTCGCCACGACAGGAATTGCAGCGGATTTATTAGTTGGTGGTAGAACTGCCCACAGTGGTTTCAAAATCCCGCTTTCTGCTAACGAAACATCGGTGTCATCCATGAAAATCCCCTCGCAGGAATCCATTAAATTACGAGAAGCTGCAATGCTCATTATCGATGAGGTTTCAATGCTTTCTTCGCATACTCTTCGAGTAATTGATCTGCTTCTGCGAGGAATCATGAATAACATTCGTCCTTTCGGTGGCAAGCTTCTCATCCTTGGCGGTGACTTTCGACAAACCTCAAATGTTGTTCCCAGAGGAAAAAATGCTGATATCATCGAAATGTGCGTGAAAAATTCTCTTTTGTGGCGGCATGTGAAGCAGCGAACTCTCATCACCAACATGCGAGCATTTGGACAACGAGAGTTCAACGAATAGGTTTTGCAATTGGGCGATGGCAGATTGCGAAATGATCTGGAAGAAGCCGATCCCGATTTAGTCGAAATTCCTGAGGAAATGATAGAGCATGAAAACATCATTCGATCAATTTTTGGAGTTGAAATTCGAACAACAACTGCTGATGAAATCGCCGATGTCGCCAACAAGATCATTCTCAGTCCAAAAAATGTTCATGTCACAAAGCTCAACAATGCCATTCTCGATCTTTTACCGGCAGATGCAACAACCTTCCTGAGCATTGACTCAATGATCTCCGACGACCCGAACGATGCAATCGATTTTCCAGTCGAATTTTTGAATTCTCAGACCCCTTCTGACATGCCTCCTCATTCACTGAAATTGAAAGTTGGTGCGTTCATCATGTTGCTAAGGAATTTGGATCCAAAGAAGGCACTTCTGAATGTAACTCGATTGATCGTGAAAAAGCTGTTCTGGAATTGTACCAAGGCGGAAATAATCGCAGGCAGCAATAAGGGAGCGGAAGTTTGCATCCCCCGAATCGACTTGGATCCAAGCGAGAGCAGCTTAGGATTTCAAATGAAGCGACGACAATTTCCCATCATTTTGGCTTTTACAATGACGATTAACAAGGCTCAGGGACAATCATTCGATAAGGTTGAGGTGTTTTTACCAGAACCTGTTTTTGCTCATGGCCAGCTTTAACGCGAGTACGAAATCATGAAAACCTTAGAGTGCTGATCAACTATTTCTCATACCAAGGCGCAATAATAAATGATAACTGTACATTTACAAGAAACGTTGTGATAAAAGAATTATTGAATTAATATTAAATTGTCTTATTTCGTATTATTTTGGGAAAAAAAAACATTTTACTTTTCAGGCTATGGGGCCATATTACGTAACGCTTCATGGGGGTGGCTTCATGATTTGTTACGATTTGTTAAAGATAGGGAGGAGTGAACATAGATCATATCATTGATAGCCCGTTTTCTTAATTGCAAAATTCACTTTCACGTGATTAAAATAATTTAAAAATGTGAATACTTTTATGTTACGCCTGGGAGAGGGAGGGGTTTTGAAATATGTTACGATCTTTTAGAAAGGGGAAGTAAGGGGTATAAAAAGCAAATAAATATGTGGACTACTATATATTGAGTTTTCAGAAACTTCCGTCAGTTTTGACGGGTAATTACTAGTTTATTATAATTAGATGTCGCGTCAAAATTGTTATGACTCGGTAAAATTTTTACTTGACAACAACAATTTGTAAATTATATTGGAAAAAAATAATAAAAAGACATTCGAGATTTGTCAGTCTTATGAGAAGTATCTGATTTTACCATATCATCAATTAAAAAAAAAAAAAAAAAAAAAATTTATTCATTAATTTCACCGTAAAGATTCCGCGCATTTTTTGGAATTCTTTTTCACTGTGCAATACTGATGGATTTTTGTTTCAATTATGCCGAAGAATTATCTCACCAATTTACACGGAATGCGAAGATGGCGGTGTTTCCAATTTTAAGACAAACACACGTGATGCACTGTAGTGCTTACTGAATAATTAATTACACAAAACGTCACCAATTTGAAGTTACAAATATTTTATTAATCTTATTTAATGTTCGAAGTAATTACATAACATACAATTTTTTGGAATGACGGTATAAATATTTGATACATTTAATTTCTTATTACTCTTTTTATTTAATGTTTATCAAGCGAACTCAAAATCTTGAATGTGTACAATGGCTTCAAAATTCCCAAAAGGGTGCAGATTAGTTCGACAAATTACGCCAAGGTTAGTATCGACGCTCACATTTAGGTATCGCGTCGATCAATTCTATGTTATTATCGTTGCACTGAACTCCAAATACTGCATTGGAATTCATCCACCATTTGACACTTTGAGTTGTCACTTTGGACTATTTTGATTATTTTGGTAAATATTGAATATAAGTATAATTGTTTTTGTTTACAATCGAATTACATAAATTATTAATTAATTAATTCTATTTTTCAGGATGACGCAGCTGTAATATGCCTACCGACGACATCCTCATCCGACACCGACGTAACAACTGATCCAAGAAATGGTAATTATCCAGCTAGCATTCATTTTAATAATCGTTCGCTCATTTGATTCCAGATTTGATGCCTCGGTAGCCCATCACAACTCGTCGTCACTCTGAAGACAATAACAAACATAAATATTAAATCGTTTAAAAATTATTTTATTGTGTTTTTTATTTATATGAATTATTTTGAGACCAACAAATAAACGTTGGCGTTAACATACCCGCGGCCTTGAAATATCTAGATTTCAACAGTAAGTTGATTAGTTTATTATTCAAAATTTTAATTTTGTGCATTCAATTGTACTAGGCGAGACATGTCAGCTGTGCCTCTTTCATTGGATTCATCGTCAACGGGTAAGATGCTAACTCGATTTGCAGCTCGTTTTAAAATAGAGTGTGCGGTCTTAACAGTCACGACGCGTATCACACCATCTTTACCGGGGTGAGTCTCTACTATCCGACCAAGCTTCCAGTGAGTCGGGGGTGCATTGTCGTCGTGAAGCAGCACTAATGAGCCAATGTTGATGTTATGTCGGCCCTTTTGCCATTTGTACCGACGTTGTAGCCCAACTAAGTACTCCGTTTTCCATCGCTCCCAGAAACCTTGGACTCGTTGTTGAAGAATTTGAAAACGGGATAATCTGTTGAGGGGCACATCGACGAGCGACGGTTCCATAATGGATGTCAATGGAGAACCTATGATAAAATGACCTGGCGATAAGGCGGTTAAGTCGTTAGGATCGCTGGACATAGCGGTCAGTGGCCGAGAATTTAAACAAGCCTCCACTTGTGCTATCAATGTATAATATTCTTCGATGGTAAAAGAGGATTTTCCGATAACTCTACGCATGTGGTATTTTGCACTTTTGATTGACGATTCCCATAAGCCTCCGAAATGAGGGGATCTTGGCGGAATGGTACACCACTCAATGTCGTGCTCGATGCAATAATGCACTGTTTTGTCGATGAAGTCTTGTGATAAAAACAGTTGCTTTAATGTGTAAAGTTCACCCCGTGCTCCAACGAAGTTTGTGGCATTATCAGAAAATATTTTTGAACATAGACCTCTACGAGCAACAAACCGGCGAAGACATGATATAAATGACTCCGAAGACAGATTCAAGACCAATTCTAAATGCACGGCCTTTGTAGTGAAGCACACAAACAGACATACATAGCACGGCATCATTAATTTTGACCGAACAGTTGGTTTGGTTGTGAATGGACCACAAAAATCGATGCCCACACTTACAAATGGTCGAACGGATTGGGCCACTCGATCTGACGGTAAGTCGGCCATGATTTGGTGCTGAGTACGAGGGCGTGCGTGGAAACACCTTATGCACTGCTGTACGGTTTTCCTACACAAACTTCTTCCTCCGATAATCCAATATTGTAACCTGAGGTTGTACAACAGGGCTTGTGGACCAGCATGAAGTAGTTTCCAATGTTCATGGTTCGCAATTAATTTAGTCAACGGATGGGATTTTGGTAGAAGAATTTGGTGTTTATTATCATACGAAAGAGCTGAATTGCGAAGTCTGCCACCCACTCGTATGATGCCATCCCTATCTACAAACGGGGCTAACGACCGCAATGAACTATTCATTCCAATAGGTTTATTGGTGACCAGATATTTTATCTCCTCAGAAAACTCAGATTGTTGAGCTAATTTGATTAATACCTTTAATGAAGCGTTCAATTCCGTCGTTCTAAGTTGTCGTGAATTTGAGGGAGCTTCTCTTTTTAATGCGTTATAAAAACGATATATATGTGATACCACTCGCAGTAACTTCGACAAAGTGCTAAATCGGGTGAAAATACTATGGTCGCACCGTTCGGATTGAGTGAGCGCAACCTTCATAGCAGGTCGAACTTCCAAATCTGTCACATCATTAGCAAGTTGAAGATTTGATGGTTTTGGCCAGTTTGCCTTCGATTGATTTAAAAACTCGGGACCGGACCACCACAATGAAGCTGCTAATAGTTCCGATGGCATTATGCCTCTAGACACATAGTCTGCCGGATTCTGCGATGTATTAACGTACTGCCATATCATTAACGAAGTAACTTCTTGGATCTTTGCCACTCGATTGGCCACAAACGTAGTATATTTGTGCGGTTCTGACTTTATTCGGAACAACGTAATTTCCGAATCGGACCATAGAAACACTGCATCGAATTGTATATCTAAAAATTCTATGAGTTTGGTTGATAATTCGGCTAACAGTAAGGCCGCACACAACTCAAGACGAGGAATGCTCTGTTTCTTGAGCGGTGCTACTCTTGACTTTGCACAAAGCAGTCTGACTTGATGACGATCGCCTGAATCCGTCACTCGTACATAAAATACACATCCGAACGCCTTTTCGGATGCATCACCGAAGCCATGTAACTCTATGCGACGAGCATTTCTGGTCAGAATGCAACGAGGGATATCGATTTGCGCGAGGTTCAACAATTCAGTTTTATAACGGATCCACTCACTAGCAATTTCGTGTGGTATGGGATCGTCCCAACCAGTGTTTGGCAACGACCATAACGTGTGCATTACCAGTTTTGCTACTACCAATACAGGTGCACAAAAGCCGAGGGGGTCAAACAATTGACAAATCTCGGATAGAACATTTCTTTTAGAGTTAAACGTGGTTACTGACAATTTGTTTAAAGAAGTTACGAAGTTGTCCGACGCCGTATTCCATGTTAGTCCAAGGATTAACGACGTGGTTGCTTCACGATCTACTTCAGTAGTTAGAGACGCGTGATTCGATTGAAATTTTCGAAGTTCGAATCCTCCCAAGCTTAATAAACTTATCAACTCCGCCTTAAGCTGCACAGCATCTTTGATATTTGAGGCACCAGTAAGAACGTCATCAACGTAGAAGTCGTTTGTCAAGACCTTCGAGGCGTGAGGATATCTACTATGTTCATCCATGGCCAATTGTTTGAGCGTCCGAGTTGCCAAAAACGGTGCGCTAGCCGTTCCGTACGTCACGGTACATAGTTTATATGATTGCAATGGACTTTTGGAATTGTCACGCCACCAGATGCGTTGGAAATCCTGCTGATCTTGGTGCACTCTAATTTGTCGATACATCTTAGTAATGTCACCAGAGAAGGCGTAACTGTGTTTTCTAAATCGAAGTATCTGGGCAAACAGAGTTGGCTGAATTGTGGGACCCACCATTAAGCAGTCATTCAATGACAACTGAGTTGAACTTTTCGAAGAGGCATTGAAGACCACGCGAAGTTTTGTCGTTGTACTGCTATCTTTTAATACGAAATGATGCGGCAAATAGTACGACGACGGTGACGCGGTATTTGCAGATGTCGAGTTGATCATATGACCCAGAGCAATATAGTCTGCCATAAATTCCTTATACAAACTATATACATTATTTCGATTACTAAGTCGTTTCTCTAATGAGGTAAATTGCCGCTGGGCGGATTGATCCGACCTTCCTAATTGGTTAATGTTGGTTTTAAAAGGCAATGCTACAGAGTATCTACCGTCAGGCAACCTTTTAACGTTTTTTCGGTAGTGTTCCTCGCATGCCTTCTCTTCCTGTGAATATAAACTCGTAGGAATGACAGTTTCAATTTCCCAAAATTGACGCATTTGGGCGTTGAGAGTTTCGATACTACAAGCTGCAATGCATGTTGTTCGTGATTTTTCTCTATCATTGATTTCATTTGCCTTTCCGCACACAACATAACCCAACTCGGTTTCATAAAAGGGTGGCAATTCCATTGCCAACTTGACATGACTTCCTTTAAATAACTCATGATAGATCTCGACTCCTAATAGTAAATCGATCCGATCAGGAACATGAAAATAAGGATCAGCCAATTTTACGCCTACCGGAATTGATGTTAAGTTGAATTCACATGGCATCGAAGGTAAATTGTTCGTGATCTTAGAAAGGACATAAAACTTCAATTCGACACTGTAATTGGACACTCGTGATTTGATATTAAGATAAATTTTATGGCGGATGTCCGATTCTCGTCCATTAATGCCCGATATGGTTTTACATGTTGGATATCGTTTTGCCTTTAAACGGGTGCACGCTTCGCTCGTAATGAAGTTTAGATGCGAGCCGCTATCCAATAAAGCTCGGCATAGTTGATCCCCGCTGGATGAAGTTCCAATTACGAGCGCTGTACCGATCATTACGAGCCCGCGGACATTCGACGATTCACTCGGACTTGATTGAAGGGTACTGGCCGACACTTGCGGTATCGGAGTTGCATGCAACTGAGCCTTGTTATGATCACTGTTTGTAGTTGGTACATTTTTTGGGATCGCTTGACTATTGGTGCGCGAGGAGTCATAATTAGACATCACGTTGGATTTCTGATAATCGTTACTTTGGTACCGTCTGAAATGTAGGAGTCCATGATGTTTAAATGAGCACTCATTACAAGGAGGACTAAGACAATCACGAACATTATGTCGTTCTACTAGACAATTGGTACATAAACGGTTGTCTTTAATGAATCGCAAACGCATTGGAGGCGACACCTTTGGATCTCTAAACGACGAACAATTGGTTAATAAATGATTTTCGCTACAATAGGCACATTTGTTTGAATCAGCAACTAACACCGACGGATGACTGCGTTTCTTGAATTTTCGAACGAACGTGTTATTAGAATCTGAATGTGACCGTATGGGTTGCGACTGTACGCTGCTATTTTGTATTTCACTAAGTAATCGAACTCGATTCCGGACAAGCTCAATCAATTCCGAAAATGTGAGTAGCTTAGTTACCTTTGCACCTTTAATGACTTCTCTGCGAGACACGCTATCTAACCGTTGGGTGAGGTGGTGAATGAGCATTAAATCCCATTCATCGACTTTAACCTTGAGTGACTTTAGAGCGTTGTAATGTTTTACTATTGTATCGACGAAAACTTGAAGCGATTTGGCTGAGTTCTCTTGAGGCGACTTGATATCATAAATGGCCCTCATATGTACCCGTTGAATTGCAACTTCATTATTATACCGATCGCATATTGTATTCCATGCTATTTCGTAGTTATCGGCAGTCACTGGCAAACTCTCAATAAGAGTATATGCAGAGCCCGCCCGAATACTTGAAGTTAAATAAACGAATTTAATAGTGGGTGCAATGTTCTTCGAATGTATGAGGTCAACAAATACGTCACGAAACGCTAACCAGTCGGCTTCCAAACCACTAAAAGACGGAAGTTTTAATTCGGGTAACCTGATGCCCGTAGACCCAGTAGTCAATGATAAATCATGCGTCGAGGTATTCTGAAATGATGCGGACGAACTTGATTCTCCTTCTTCCTTTTTCTTTTCACCGATGCGGTTTAATATTGTAGATTCAATTTTGCCATATTCGTCTTCAAAACTGTCACGATCACTCATTTGAGTATCGTCGGCAGTTTCTATAGTGAGCTGGACCATGCTATATTTTTCATACATGATCTGAATCCGGCGTAACAGAGACTCGAATGACCCCAGTGAAGATGCCGTGCTCAATTGATTTTTGAATCCCGTTAATTGACCTTTGTAGGCTGCACGTTGTTTTTTTAATAAAGCTAATTTATTTGCATCGACTGGTTCCATTTTGAGAATAGGGTTATAAACTTGAAATTGAAATGACCTTAATAATGGCGTATCACTGTGATATTTTCCCGCTTAGTACAACCGTTACAATTTATTCACAAAACTAATTAAACAATTAAAATACTTACTCGATTGAAATCTAGATATCAACAGCTATTCGATACGATAACTTAATATATGCTGCTTGATGTCACGTTCTCCCAAGCTTGCAATGTGATATATCCTCCGGTGCTACGGATCCTCGTATGGATTGTCCACAATAGCGACACAGTCACGTATCTGGGCGGTTTCCCGTTGTATCGATGTGATGACCAAAATAGAGGCTGATATTTGACCCCTTTATTCAGCAATCAAATGGTAGTTTAATTAATGTTATACTTAAAATAACTCCAGTAATTGGACGTAGCCCGATTGTATCGGTTTTACGATTGCGCAGTTTAACCGTTATTTTATCGAAGATATGACCATACAATTTCAATGTTGAATTTCTAGTAATTATACCGGTTGTGCTTGAAGACAATACAGCTGCGATCGAAACCGGTTGAAATTACGTATGATGCGTTATCAGCGTCCGTTATCCAGTTCCGTTATACGGTTTCGGATCCTGCTTCGGATCCGGCTCGAAGGACCAAAAATGTGCAATACTGATGGATTTTTGTTTCAATTATGCCGAAGAATTATCTCACCAATTTACACGGAATGCGAAGATGGCGGTGTTTCCAATTTTAAGACAAACACACGTGATGCACTGTAGTGCTTACTGAATAATTAATTACACAAAACGTCACCAATTTGAAGTTACAAATATTTTATTAATCTTATTTAATGTTCGAAGTAATTACATAACATACAATTTTTTGGAATGACGGTATAAATATTTGATACATTTAATTTCTTATTACTCTTTTTATTTAATGTTTATCAAGCGAACTCAAAATCTTGAATGTGTACAATGGCTTCAAAATTCCCAAAAGGGTGCAGATTAGTTCGACAAATTACGCCAAGGTTAGTATCGACGCTCACATTTAGGTATCGCGTCGATCAATTCTATGTTATTATCGTTGCACTGAACTCCAAATACTGCATTGGAATTCATCCACCATTTGACACTTTGAGTTGTCACTTTGGACTATTTTGATTATTTTGGTAAATATTGAATATAAGTATAATTGTTTTTGTTTACAATCGAATTACATAAATTATTAATTAATTAATTCTATTTTTCAGGATGACGCAGCTGTAATATGCCTACCGACGACATCCTCATCCGACACCGACGTAACAACTGATCCAAGAAATGGTAATTATCCAGCTAGCATTCATTTTAATAATCGTTCGCTCATTTGATTCCAGATTTGATGCCTCGGTAGCCCATCACAACTCGTCGTCACTCTGAAGACAATAACAAACATAAATATTAAATCGTTTAAAAATTATTTTATTGTGTTTTTTATTTATATGAATTATTTTGAGACCAACAAATAAACGTTGGCGTTAACACACCATCATCGACATTTTTTGGTCCTTCGAGCCGGATCTCGTTCGAGTTGACCGGACACCAACCAGCGTGAAGGAGAATTACACACCTCGTGGAGATTTTGCAATTTTGATACCATTTTGAGCATCGTTTTACAAGGAAGCTGAAAACTATAAACCAGCCACCACTGTTGGAGAAGAAACATCAACCTCGTGGAAACTACGCACGCTACAATTACACCCTGAAAATCATAAGTACCATTTTTATTTATTCTTTACTATATTCCAGTTCCTATTTTGTTCCTTAAATTACCATTTCCCTGTTATACATAAGTTACCATTATATAACCTTTTCACACTACATATAAACTCAATAAGTGATTATTTAACCATAAGTGAACAATTTTGTTCACCGAAACTTCCGACATTATAAGTGTTAAAGCACGGCTAGACAAACTCCAACAATTCATGAAGTCCTTTTCGGATTTCGAGGACGAAATATTTGCAAGGGATGCCGAGGCTGAGTCTAAAGCTCTGGAATGTGACGAGATGTATTATTCAGCCATTGAAAATCTCAACACACGCATACGAGATATTCAGCAGAAAACACTGTACCAAGATATTTCTATAGCCATGAATACCGGTCATGCTTCTGTATCATTCAATCAACCGCGCAGTGAAACAAAATTACCACGTCTAACCTTACCAACGTTTGATGGAAATTATCAGGAATGGCAGTCATTTCATGATATTGTAGTCGCCTAGTACTAAAATATTTATTCTCCTCGGTACAAATTAAATACGGCGCCTATGCGTTCAACTTGTACTAATAATATTTATTCCCCTAGATACAAACTAAAAACGGCGACTATGTAAACTGGTAATCATCGTGTGCATCGTACGCTTATTCTTATTGGTTCGTTTAAAATTGGTTATAGTACGTGTGATTTGATTGGTTGTTTTGCGTCAAACGTTTTAAAAAAAGAAAATGTAACAAAGAGACAAAGAAAAAGAGGGATACGAGTTAGTCGCGTCATGCTAAAAGGTTGATTGTTATTCGGGATAAAATATTATTTTTTTGGAGTTCTTATGTTTTAAAAGTAATAAAATTAAGTGTCGAATTATTTATGTGTTTTATTCAAGTGTTATTCTAATAAAAAGCCTCTCAATATGTTCATGTCGACCGTTCATGTTAACCCTGCTCTGACGGGAGTTCAAAAATTGCAATACTTGAAAGGCGCATTAAGAGGAGAGGCTAGTGCATCACTGCGACACTTGGCCATAACTGAAAGCAACTACAAAGAAGCATACCAAAAGCTAGTCAAAAGGTACAGTAAGAAAAAACTAATCCTAACCGCTTTTATTAAAACGTTTGTTAGTCAACTAATAATCACCACTTTATCAGCTAAGCATCTTCGTCAAGTATGCGACACTTCAGACGAAATAATACGTGGTATAAAGGCGTTGGGGAATGGCGCAGAAAACCGAGATCCATGGCTGATTTATTTAGTTTTAAATAAATTAGATGAGGACACTCAGCAGCGTTGGTCAGATGAATCATCAGAAATCGAAAACCCTACTTGGCAATCTTTCGTCGAATTTATAAACAAGCGATCCGATTCCTTAGAGAATTGCATACCATCAAATATAAAACCACAACCACGCCCAACTAACATCCGAAGTTTTACCGTAGCTATCAAAACTTGTCCATTATGCGACACAGTCCACAATCTATATGAATGCACCAAATTTAAAAATATGGATGTTAACGCAAGACGTGTTTTTATGCAGGGGGCGAATCGCTGTTATAATTGCTTGTGTGATTCCCATTTAGTATCGAGATGTAGATAAAAAAAAATCGTGTTTAAAATGTCAAAAACCCAACAATACCTTACTTCATTTATCATACACCGCTAATATTCAGTCAGAACCTAACCCAACAACAGAGATAACCACAACAACGTCAGTATGTCTAATCCCTTCCACCATGCCAACGAACCAGAAGCCATCGATAGCTCACATGGGATTACTACAAACAGCAATGGTAAATGTAAGAGAAGCAGATAATGTTCTCTATTCCTGCAGGGCGCTTTTAGATTCTGGAAGTCTGGCATCATTCATAACCGAGTCATGGGTTCAAAAGTTGGGGCTTCCACAGAAAAATCAACAAACCATAGTGGAGGGCCTAGCATCAACAAGAGTGGGAACTTCAAGGGGGAAGGTGACTATGGAGGTATTTTCACGGTCTCGACCAGACACATTTTTTAATATTGAAGCTCTTCTTTTGTCGTCAATTACATCCATTCAACCGCAGATTCACATAGCCAACCAACACTGGGATGAATTTAAAAATTTGGAGTTAGCAGACCCGATGTTCTATTTGCCTGGTGAAATCGAAATTTTAATTGGGTGCGATCAGTATCTGTCATTAATTCTTCCAGGTCACATTGAGAGTAAGAAAACCAAACTGATAGCACAAGAAACCATTCTTGGTTGGATAATTTCGGGGTCATTGAGTGAGAGAGAACGGGAAAAAATCGTGACATTATGCACCACCATCAATATTGACAAAACGCTTACTAATTTTTGGGAAATGGAAGACATCAAAAAACCGATTAGCCAAACACCTAAAGAAGTTCAATGTGAAAATAATTTTCTAAACAACTACCAAAGAAATTCTGATGATCGATATATCGTAGCTCTACCGTTTGACCAGGAAGCTGTACCACTAGGGGAATCGAAAACACAAGCCATCAGAAGACTCAAATCAGTTGAACATCGGCTAACAAGAATTTCAGAGCTAAAAGCAGAATATGTACATTAAATTTATGAAGGAATACGAAGGTTTAGGATACATGGAGCTTATACCTGACACCGAAATAGCCATTGCATCAAATCAATCCTATTATTTACCGCATCACTCAGTCTATAAGGAAACAAGTACCACGACCAAGTTACGAGTCGTTTTTGATGCTTCGGCGAAAACCAAATCAGGCAGATCATTGAACGAAAATTTACTAGTTGGGCCGTCAATTCAGCAAACCCTACAACAAATTCTTTTACGTTTTCGTTTCCATAGATTTGTTATGACAGCAGACCTGGAAAAAATGTTTAGGCAAACATTGATCACTCGCCCACATACTGAGTTCCAACGAATTTTATGGCGGGAGGAACCAACAGAACCAATTCGAGAATATCGTTTGATTACTGTCACGTATGGAACTGCATCAGCACCATTCCTGTAAACTTGTGTTCTAAAACAGATTGCTGAAGACAACAAACAATCATATCCATTAGCAGCATCAATCATTGCTAGAGATTTTTATGTCGATGACCTAATGACCGGGGCAGATACCTTAGAACAACTCTTCACATTAAAAAAGGAAATTTCTACAGTAATGAAGACATCAGGATTTAACCTTCGTAAGTGGCTATCCAATTGTCCACTAAACGATGAAGTTTCAACCAGTGACAACATACTAATTGAAAACGACAAAGAAGCACAACACTCCAAGGTGCTAGGTATGTATTGGAATACAAAAAATAATTTTTTCACCTACAGAGTTTCATTAGACGAAAACCTAATGCTTACCAAACCAAATGTCAGAAGCATCTATGCTTTTTGACCCACAAGGTTGGCTAGCCTCTATTACGATTTACGTGAAGATCATTTTTCAAAGGACATGGGCAAAATGCTTAGATTGGGATGACCCACTACCAAGGGATATTTCAGAAGATTGGTGCAAATTCCAGAAAGAGCTAACATTAATTGAGTTCGTCACTATACCAAGATGGCTCAAATTTTCATCTCACCCAATAACGTTGCATGGATTTTCAGATGCGTCCCAGAATGCCTTTGCAGCTGTCGTCTATGCTACATGTCTTAATGAGAATGGTGGAATAGAGGCGACAATTGTATCTGCCAAAACCAAGGTGGCACCAGCACAAAAGCAGATTACAACCCCTAAACTGGAACTCTGCGCCGCAGTACTTCTCGCTAATTTAATGGATAGTGTACAAGATCTCTTAATAGACCGAGAAACCAATATTTACATGTGGAGTGATTCAACGATAGTTTTGTCATGGCTGGAAACAGTACCTCGCTCACTCGACGTATTCGTAGGAAACCGAATATCCCAAATTATCACCAACTATCGCAGGAAATATTGGCAACATGTAACGACGAAACATAATCCAGCGGATTGTGCCTCTAGGGACATTTTACCTTCAGAATTATTGAACCACAACCTTTGGTGGATAGGACCACAATGGATTAAGTATCCTGTAACCGAATGGCCAGTAAAACCTGTAGTCATTTGTAACCTAACATCATTTTCGTCCCCGATCCAGCTAATTGTGTCAAAATATT
Source organism: Tipula vernalis (assembly GCA_958295665.1). NCBI lineage: Eukaryota > Metazoa > Arthropoda > Insecta > Diptera > Tipulidae > Tipula > Tipula vernalis. The sequence continues at coordinate 145,724,220 of OY282560.1, read as the reverse complement.
CAAATTTTAATAAAATTATTCGTATGTTAGCATATTGTAAACGGTTAATTAAAAATTGTAAGTTGAAACCAGAAGAGAGACCTAAAACATTTCTTAATTGTAGTGAATTGAACGAATCAAAATTACTTATAATAAAATTTGTGCAAGGAAATCACTTTCAATCCGAAATAAAAACATTAAAACATAATTTACAATTGCCAACCAAACATAAACTAATAAGCCTTAATCCCTTCCTAGACAAAAATGGTATACTTAGAGTAGGGGGCCGTATAGAACGAGCAACCGTACCATTTGATGCGAAGCATCCGATATTATTACCAACCGAAGATGTCATCTCTGAAATTATTGTTCGTACAGCACAAGAACAATTACTTTGTGGAAACCATACATAGTTGTTTACAACACTTAAGCAAAATTATTGGATTTTGAACTGCAAATTAATAATTCGCCGCGTTATCAAAAGGTGTTTGAAATGTTTCAGACACACAGCGAAGAATATTCAACCGATAATGGCAAATTTACCAAGCAGCCGAGTCACTTTAGTCAGGCCGTTCTTATCGACAGGTGTTGATTATGCTGGACCGATATACGTTCGACCATCAAAACGAAGGGGATTAAAACCGGAAAAGTCGTACATTGCAGTTTTCATATGCCTTAGCACAAAAGCAATTCACCTTGAATTAGCTGGCGACCTAACAACCAATTTATTTATAGCGGCTTTTTGGCGTTTCATTTCACGTCGTGGTCTTTGTCGTGAAATAATAAGCGACAACGGCTCAAACTTCATTGGGACCAAAAATTATTTCAATGAACTTTTTAAACTCATCAATGACGATGCGATTTCTAACTTTCTTTCGTAGCAACAAATTACATGGAAATTCAACCCGCCAACTGGCTCTCATTTTGGTGGGATTTATGAAGCAGCCGTCAAATCAACAAAGTATCATCTAAAAGGAACATTGTCAGAAGCGCTACTTACATATGAAGAAATGACCACATTGTTGACGCAGATTAAGGCGATCCTTAATTCGCGGCCATTTGTATCAGCTCCGATGACGACATAAATCCGTTGATGCCGGCTCACTTTTTAATTAGCCATTCATATACTTAACCAGAACCAGATATTAGCCACATTAAATTAAACCACCTTACCAGATGGCAATACCTACAACGATTACGGCAAGAATTCTGGAAAAAATTGCATTCAAATTATTTGACATCTTTACAAAAAAGAACAAAATGGCAAAGTAACTCCCCAGCAATGAAATATATTTATTTGGCAGGCCTATATGTGTCTACATAAATCATGACAGTTCACTTAAAAAGTTATTGGGGTTTATCTGATTATCCTATGTATGTGAAGTTAGCTCTAAAAAGTACTATCATGACACTTTTTACTCTCAGTCCCGAAAATCCTGTTGTCACGAAAGTTTTTAATATTTTTTTCTGGTTAGCTCAAAATTCTATCCCCAAACACTATAAGATGTTATGATACTATATCTATATCATGATAGTAACATAATGCCTATACAGTTTTGCGCTCAGCCCCCAAAAATATTGCAATCGAGGGATATTTGTGAATTCTATAATCTAATTTCATAATCATCTTAGCCGGCCAAAAATATTTTCTGACTTCAAGCGACTATATCACAGTCCACCGACATACAAAAATTCTAAAAGGCTTACAACAAATACGTTGAATCATCCTCTATCAAATTCCATAATCATCTGAGCCGGCCAACAAATATTTTCTGACTTCTAGAGACTACATGCATGATTGAACATTCAATTATCGTGTATCTCTTATCGTTTATATTGGATTTTACAAAACAGGGTAGCAAAAAATTTTCGGGGCTGAGCGCAAAGCTGTATATATATAAATATAGTATCATGATATCTTACAGTGTTTGGGGATATAATATTGGGCTAACCACAAAAAAATATTAAAAACTTTCGTGACAACAGGATTTTCGGGGCTGAGAGTAAAAAGTGTCACGATAGTACTATTTAGTGTTACCATATCATTTTTCGAGGATGAAAAATGGGCTAACTGTACATACATAGAATAACCAGATAAACCCCAATAACTTTTTAAGCGAACTGTCATGACTAAAGTAGACACACATAGGCCTACCGACGACATCGATTCTCTTAGGCAGGCCACACACGTACAGTTTTAACTGACAGTTTTAACTGTACAGTTAAAACTGTCAGTTAAAACTGTACGTGTGTGGGTATTTCAGTTCAGTTAAACTTAACTGTACAGTTTAACTGAGAACTTTAAAATTTTTATATTTTTAACTGAAACGATTAACTGAACTGAACGTGTGTGGGGGTTTAACTGCACAGTTCTCCGTTTTGGGTCGAAATTTTGAGATGAGAGGACGTTTCATATAATAATTAAAACATTGAATTATACAAAAGTAGTTCGACTATTTATATAGAAAATTTGAGACACTCATATGCCCGTCCTGTTGCTAGAAATCTCAAGGTAGCAGTTAATCTTTCATGTGGGGATATTGCTCTTCTCATGACTGTAGGTTTCTTCTTAATCAAAGGGGATACTAATGAAAGCAGTTTTTCGTACATTGTTTCAGTCATACGCAAATAATTAAAAAAATCTAGTGGTTCTTCTTCACTTAATTCTTTTAATAAATTTATTTGGGAAGTTAAATTTCGTTTTTGAAGCCACTTCTTGCACCACTTTTTCGAATTTTTTTTATTTAATTTTGCTAGTATTAAAAAAACCACACAGAGAGCAGCCAAATCGTTCCGCTCATTCAAATCCATGATAATAACTGAAGGATTAGACTGAACGTGTGTGTGCACTCAGTTCACAGTTAAAACTGACAATTATAACTGCACAGTTAAAACTGTAAGTGTGTGGCCTGCCTAAGGGTTGTTGTTGCTGTTTATTCTAATTTTATTTTGTGATACAGTCGCATAATTATTATAGCTCAACAAAAATTTAAAATAATTTAATTAATAAATAGCAAACTGATTTTTTTATCAACTATTGGTTAAACAAAAAATGCTGTTATCGTAGAAGCTATCCGAATATCAAAAAATGCTTCATTTGGTTAAATAAAAAATTCTGTGGAACTGATTATAGAGATTTTGCCAATTGCTAACATACAATGGTAATATACACAATTAACATACTTTCAGTGTAAGCGATATGGCATCGAATGAGGTTGCAAGCTCCTGGCGATCCGTAAAAATAAACGAAGTATTTTGTGATGCTGAAAGAGCTTCTTGTTACTTCATTATGTATATGGAGAATTGACAATATTTCTAGGGTCAGTTCCACAGAATTTTTAGTTTAATCAATTGTTGTTACAAATGATAGGTCATCAACAAAGTTGTAAGCTCCTGACGATCTCAAAAATAAGGGAGGTGTTTTCATGACATTTTCGTCATGTAAAATCTCTTGAATAAACAGTCCTTACATAACAGTTTTCGGCTAACACAGGTAATTTACTAACAAATCTTAAAATTTTCGCGTTGATTTAAAAGCTATCCAACATTTTTAGTTTGCATTTTAGAAACAACCAATAATGTTTCAATCAACGTTTTTAAAGCCATCAAGCCGTATTTGGAAAATTATCCACCGTATTCACAGACAAGTAAACATTTATTTTAGAAATAAAGGCAAAATAAATCTGTGAAAGTAATAAAATGAACTATAGTGAAACAAAAAAATGAGTGAGCCAGAGAGTTTAAAGACAATTTTGACCAAACTGTCCTAATGTGCAAGTTGTATCACCTATCATTCTGGAAAACAGTTGAAAAATGACGGTTAAAGGAGCTTCTAGAGGAAGCAATAGACTTATAAGCATCGATATTTGCCATTAATTGAGGAACCTAAATTAAATAGCACATTAAACAAAATGGCAAACTTTCTTTGGCCTGGTCCAATCCAGTATTCTTATTAGACCTAATACAAATCCTGTGCAAAAGTTCCAATACTTGATGGGCTTACTTAGAGCGAGCGCATTTGCTTTAGTAAAACATTTTAAAATTACTGACGCTAATTAATTGATCGCAAACGCCATGAGATTAGATTGTAGAACAATAGTATATTGTATAACAAGTGGAGAAAACGAGTCATTGCAATACGAAAGTGAAATTTGCAGCCTGACCGATAGTGAGAAGAAAAATGGAAGTTCTATCTACTCCTTAGCAACACCACATCTCTTCTTCATTAACATTTAACTTTTTAGCTCTACATTTTCAACCAAAACATTAAATTAACGTCAATTATGAAAAGTTGTTACATTTGGTTGTAACTGTTTCCGTTCCTCGTAATATTCCACCGTGATTTTTAGTTTTAATGCTAAGGGTTGCAAATTCTAATAGACCCTCTTAATTTTTACAAAGATACTAAAGGTAATAAAGTCGAATAGAATTTCCTAAGTTTTTGTCTAGATATTTAGTTGCACCCATATCTTAACCTATAGCCATAATTTGCTCTTGGGCCAGTAAAAAAAAAATTTAATTAAACATCTAATTTTATATTTCTGCCTTATTAGTAAATCAAAACATTTCAATTTTGTACGCAATGGTCCATCTAATTACAACTAGGCGATTAAATTCAATATTCCAAGAAATGTTTATTGAGATTAATTAAATGAAAGTAGAAAACCCCAATAACGTAGTGTTAAAAATAAACTTCGAGTATAATCAGAGCACCCTGTATTTTATAGAGCCATAATCAAAAAATTTGAGCTTTTATAAGGAAATTAGAAACGAGGAAAAAACGGAACTTTTCATAGTAAAACACACAAAACATATGGGGAATCACTTTTTTTCCTAAGATAAATTTTTAAATGAAAACTTTACAAATTTTTAATTATGATTTCTGAAATACTTTCATAAATGTTTAAATTTCAACATATATGAACGTCGTTTAAGTAAATCGTTTTCATTTTCTTGTAATAATTGATTTATTTAAACCAAAATATAGAAAAAATGTCATAACAACAGCATTCTGGTCAAATTAAAATAAAAGCTTACTACGATTCGTTTGGTCATTAAGTCAATATACATTACATAGATGGCAGTGACGGCCGTAAAAATTTGGAAAAATCATACCAAAAATTACCACCTGGGGAAATTTGAAGTTCCAAAATTGTAGGAAAAGCAAAACCAATTCACAAAATAAAGGAATGTGTGATAATTTTGCGATTAAATAATTTTTTTTCGTATTTTTCTGTAACCATTTTAGACATCTTACGTACACTAGTAAAACTAAAGATAAATTTAGCAAGTATTATTTTAATTTGTCAGAGCCAACTTTGATTTATTTTTCAAAATGAAAGTTCGAAAAAATATATTTTAGAAATAATTTAATTTTAATATTTCTGCAATTAATATTTACTTAATACCAATATGGAGCGTGTTTTTTTATTAGCTCCGGATAGCTGGTATCCGGAGCAGCTAATTTTCTATTATAAAACTTATGTTTGACAAGCTATTTATACATATAAATAATTTATTTAAAACTAATCTATAATTTTTAATTCAACTTTTTAACTAAAAACCTATAAAAAAATATTTAGCTCTACTATTTATCTGGAGCTGCTATCCGGAGCTGCTATCCGCAGCAAAGGGAAATTTGAAATATTTTTGAATTTTGTACAACCCTAATTGTGGCAAACTTCATTTTGGTTTAAAAATTTTGATAGATGTCAAATTCAAATGTCATATGGTTGTATGACATTTCTTCCAAATAAAAAATCATCGGGATATTGATGAGGAATACGTTAAAGCAGAAGCTGCAAAAATATTTTTAAAAGCTGGAAAGCAAAACGATAATCGAGATGCAGCATTGTCGGAAGGTGACGAAGATGAAGATAAATAATATTTTGATGAAATTGACATGCCTGGTACAAAAGTTAAGTCGATTCAAAACAAAGAATTACTGTACGTATTCTACGTATACGTGAAGACACAGCTTAATATCACAGAAATTTGAACCAACCACATCCATTTTCCACATGCAGACATCTGTCAAAATTCATCAAAACGTTCGGAAATTTTAATTGGTATATAAAACACTTGATACATGGCCATTTTCCTATATGAATTTCTTCCACCTGCTTATATCCATTCGGAAATATTCCCTTAGTACCAAAAAAATTCCATTTTTATTCATTTGGCTGATGTCCACATGTGGAAAATGGATGTGGAATTCGAGAATAGGGCCCCTGAAGAGTAAATAATTTTTGTTCACTAATTTTAGAATTAAATAAATTAATTAATTTTATTATTTTAGAGTTGAGTTGTGTACTGGAGACATGGAAAAATATTCTAAAGCAGAACTATTTGCTTGGGAAGCTTATGGTAAAATATTCTCGAAGTGGAAAAATCATTAAAGGACAAGAGAAACAAATCATTCGAAGCCGATATGAAAATATGTACATATATGTATTTAAATAATCACTGAATATATTAAAAATAATCCAACATGTATTTATGCTTCTTATCTTCCACGATTTCCAGTAAGGCTTATTAATTTTATTCAAAGATTCAGTTTTTTAAATCATAATTTGTATACTTCTGCGAATATAACTTACAAACTTAAATCGTTTGCTTGCTGTTCGTTAAACAACCTTGACATGTTACCTGACCGCAAATTAAAATTTTGTACAAGGTAATTCCGCTGCCGCTAGATAGTAAACATTTTACAGCAATCCGAGTAACAATGTTCGCCTGTTTCCCTTTACCTTCCACAAATTCTAGCCTTTTTAATATTTTTCATGGCATTTAATAGTAATAATTTAAGAAATGGATACTCGATACTCAAAAAACGAAAAACAGCTGAAATGGATGGAATTTATTCAAAGTGGTGCGTCAAAATCATTGGCTTTGGAAGCTCGCGTTTTTGATCGGAGAAAATATTCACCAAGAGATAGGTATTCAGGTCTTTTGAATCTAACTAAAAGGGACTCTCTATTTTTAGTAGTATTTTAAACCAATTGTATTTACTGCAAATCCCGATGCAGAATGGTCCTATCTAGGATCGGATAACGCCGCAGTTATGTCTGGCCAATTTAATGGGGTTCAAGCAAGACTAAAAAGGCTAGAGTTTGAGAAGGGGAAATAGGTGAAGATTGTTACTCGGATTGCTGTAAAATGTTTACTATCTAGCGGCAGCGGAATTACCTTGTACAAAATTTTAATTTGCGGCCATGTAACATGTCAAGATTGTTTAACGAACAGCAAGCAAACGATTTAAGTTTGTAAGTTATATTCGAAGGAGTATACAAATTGTGATATAATAAAACTGAATCTTTGAATAAAATTAATAAGCCTTACTGGAAATCGTGGAAGATAAGAAGCATAAATACATGTTGGATTATTTTTAATATATTCAGTGATTATTTAAATACATATATGTACATCTTTTCATATCGGCTTCGAATGATTTGTTTCTCTTGTCCTCTAATGATTTCTCCACTTGGAGAATAATTTTCCATAAGCTTCCCAAGCAAAAAGTTCTGCTTTAGAATATTTTTCTATGTCTCCAGTACACAACTCAACTCTAAAATAATAAAATTAATTAATTTATTTAATTCTAAACTTAGTAAACAAAAATTATTTACTCTTCAGGATGTGATTTTGGATCAGGAATATTCCTCATAGAACGTGTTTTGGATCATAATATGCCGAATTGGGGTTCAGATTTGCGTAATATTAAGCTGTGTCTTCACGTATACGTAGAATACGTACAGTAATTCTTCGTTTTGAATCGACTTGACTTTTGTACCAGGCATGTCCATTTCATCAAAATATTATTTATATTCATCTTCGTCACTTTTCGACAATGATGCATCTCGATTATCGTTTTGCTTTCCAGCTTTTAAAAATATTTTTGCAGCTTCTACATTAACGTATTGCTCAACAATCTCCCGATGATTTTTAGATATTTTTATTCCGATTTATTATTCGGAAGAAATGTCATACAACTGCATGAAGTTAGGTAAAATTTTAGTTTTTTGTTTATTAGCGACACATGTGTATAATAGAACAACTTTCAATAGAAATTTCCCTTGTGCTCCCGATAGCTTGCTATCCGGAGCTAATAAAAAAACACGCTAATGGCCTTCTTGTATATTGTTCTTATATGTAGAAAACTTTTATATCAACATTTTATAATATTTTTGCTTTTTTCATTGAAAAACTTGAAGCTAAAAAACACCATTTTTACGATGGATTCCTATGGAATTCAGTGAAAAGATATACCACTAAAAAAGCTTTTAAAAAATTCGTCATTAAGATTATGGCTCTATACTCTAGAAGGCTCTGGTATAATCCCTATTTGTGGAAAGCATATCGATTTATGAATTTCCGATTTTAATCTTTTATGAATAAATATAAATATTATTTTTGGTTTTGAACTACTAAAATACTATTTTTTAATATTGTAATTAAAATTAATACATTCATTCATGAATTTATAATGTTTCATTTTTTTGCCCAAAATAAAAATAAAAATTCTGGTCACGAAATTTCGATTTCCATGCAATTTTTTTTGGACCGGATTAATTCATTAAGAGAGTTGTTTTTCTAAATTATCAAAATCAAAATATAAATTTACGAGATTAATTTTGATAATTCTATTTCCTGATTCACTACCCCTGAATGTAAGCATTTGAGTAACTAATACATAAATTTATTTTTCTTTAGTAGAAATCAGTAAAATCTTCATTCGCGTCATTAACCTCCCATTCTTTTTACGAAATGGCTTATAACTGAAATAAGCTTTTTTCTAATAAAGTCGTTTTGCCCACTAATCGGTTGTATGTAATTGCAAATTGTTGTTTATTGACAGATTCAAAATATGCTATTAAACTATTCGTTAAATTAAATTGTGGTGGAAAGATAAAACCTCTTTCCTATAACCTAATATCACAATGTTTCTATAACTATTTCCAATTTGTGTTAACCCTCCGAGAACACACCTATTTTTTCCGCTTTATACTTGCAAGCATACAAAATTCTTGCGTTTACTAGCTTGATCAAGTATGCCACAAAAGAACAGCACGAGCTGTGGTAAAGCAACCTTCATTATACAAAGCCATAGTCTAAAAAACACAGCTTTTATAAAGGAATTAGAAACGAGGAAAAAACCAAACTTTTCATAGTAAAATACACAAAACATATGGTAAATCACTTTTTTTCCTAAGACAAATTTTTAAATGAAAACGTTACAAATTCTTAATTATGATTTCTGAAATACTTTCATAAATATTTGAATTTCAACATATATGAAGGTTGCTTTGCCACAGCTCGTGCTGTTCTTTTGCGGAATACTTGATCAAGCAAGTAAACGCAAGAATTTTGTATGCTTGCAAGTATAAAGCGGAAAAAATAGGTGTGTTCTCGAAGGGTTAATACAAATAGGAAATAGTTATAGAAACATTGTGATATAAACGATTTAAAACCTCGTTCATTTTCTTATAATAATAATTGAATTATTTAAACCAAAATATAAAAAAATTTCATAACAACAGCATTCTGGTCAAATTAAAATAAAAGCTTACTACAATTCGTTTGGTCATTAAGTCAATATACATTACATAGATGGCAGTGATGGCCGTAAAAATTTGGTAAAATCATACCAAAAATTACCACCTGAGGAAATTTCAAGTAAAACAATTGTAGGAAAAGCAAACCAAATTCACAATATATTAAGTACGAGTGATAATTTTGTGACTAAATAATATGATTTTCGCATTTATCTGTAAATATTTTAGACATCTTACGTACACTAGTAAAACTAAAGATAAATTTAGCAAGTATTATTTTAATTCATCAGAGCCAACTTTGATTTATTTTTCAAAATGGATATTCGAAAAATATATTTTAGGCATAGTTTAATTTAATTTTAATATTTCTGCAATTAATATTTATTCAATAACAATATAGTCTTATTGAATGTTGTTGTTCAAAGTAGAAAACATTTATATAAACGTTTTATAATATATTTGCTTTTTTCATTGAAAAACTTGAAGCTAAAAAACACCATTTTTACTATGGATTCCTATGGGAATCAATGAAAAGTTATACCACTAAAAAAGCTTCTAAAAAAATACGTCATAAAGATTATGGCTCTATACTCTAGAAAGCTCTGGCTGTGGTGTATGCATGACCCATTTTTTCGACAACGTTTGTACCACCTTTCGTTTTATTATAATATAATGGTCCGATTTAATGTAAATCTTCTATTAATCTTTTCATCTATTCTGCTATTCTCGATTTAATTTAAAAGACTTGCGCATAAATTTATGAATTGTTTGAAAATCTTATTTAGTTTTCATAGAAATAAAAGGGATTACCCTCGATATCTCGAACAAAGAAAAACCCAAAAGAAGTGAAGCCCAAAAAATCAAGTTTTCTAATTATAACTAATTTCTGGAAGTTTATTTTAATTCGTTGTATATCTTGTAGGATGAGGGGCTGCCGCCGTTTGTCAACAGTTTGTGCTTTTTTAATAATTATTCACATGCTAAATAGAGAACTCCCCAAAGCCGCTTTAACATTGGAGCCTTTGCGCAAGGTTTTTTTTATTTTTATTAGACAATTTTAATTACATTTGAGTAGATATACAAAACTTCATCCTTAAATTACAGATATATAACGTACTTATTTTGTTTAATATGATGATGCAAAATCTTGTCAATCTAGCTTCATTAAGTTTTTTCCTTTTTTATTTTTTGGCTGCTCGAACCACTTAACCTTTAGCGACGCAGTAAGAAAAAACATTAACTCGCTTGATTATTTAAATAGATAAAGATTTTACTCTTAAACATTATAAGAGTATATGGTATGTCTGATTTCTGAGGGCAACTCGTTGAACCTATTTAAGCCACGATAAAGAACATTATTACTTGAAACCAAACTGGAGAAGAACTGAAGATTGACCTATTGTCTGATATTTGTGAACATTTGATATGTTTGTTAGCCTTAAATTATGTTTAATTAAATTATTAATTATCTATTAAATTAAAACGAAAAGTTCTCTTTCAATCAGCAATCGCAAGGAATCAAATTCCTTAAATAATAGTTGGGTTGGGTATATTATAAGCACATGTAGGATATGCTTCAATGATCTTTTTTGCAAGATTTCTAGCTCATCTATCTTAGCGAAGTACAATTGTAGAAGGGATTTCTTAGGTAGTAGATGCTTTTTTCGATTTAGAGCAAAATATAAGGTAGGACCAAGTAAGCCTGCTATCTATCATCAACCCCAAATAATTATACTTAATAACTCTTTGAATTCTGAAAGAGTTGGTAATTAATGGCGGTTACATTTAAAACGTCAACATCCAAAGCCGTATTCTCAGAGAGTAGATACTTTGTTTTAGAGTGATTTAATGTTAAACGGCTAAAATCAAACCAATTTTTGATCTTGCACAGATCAAAGTTTATTTGCCAGAAAAAATCTGATAGTGATTCTGACGAGTAAGCAATCACGGCATCGTCAGCAAATAATTGAATCATCCCTTCCAATTGAATGAAGGTTAATCGTTGATTTTTACGCAATATACTCTGAATTGGTCGACAGGAAAATGTGAAATTGTTTCGAGGATCGAATTTGAGGTAAGGGTGAAATTGAACCTGTCTGTTCTCGGAGGGTTAAATGTTCAGTACATTTTTTTAAAACGGCTTTCGTAAATTGCCTGGAAGGTACGCAGTTTCGTTGGCTGAGATACGTTTTGTACACTATTGAGTTGCATGTATATATATATATATATATATATATATATATATATATATATATATATATATATATATATATATATATATATATACCTTTTTGCATTTTGTACAAACCACACTCATAATCAACAACAATTACAATCTTTTACAATGGTATCCGTATCTATTGAATTTGGTCAAATACTTCCTAAATTTTGTTATAAGTTTGTCCCTTTTTCCTTGCTATACTGTATAGTATATAGTATATACACACTCCTATTTTTTAGCTTTCCCGAAGCATTTGTGACTAATTTTGCGTTCTCAATCGACATTTTGATTATTTTTTTCAAATGTGTCCGTACAAGTCCGGTTATACCAGTTAATATCCAGGTATCACCACATTGGCTTATTTATAGGTGTATGCAATGCAATTATATTGTAATATATGTGCGAAAAGAGCACCATTGCAAAACAAGTACGAAAACAGCAAGAGCTCTAATCACATGAGTTTTGCAAAGGTCCCTTCCGCAAGAATGGTTTTTTCTCAATTGTTTTCGAAATTTAAGAATTATTGATAAGTAAAGAAAATTCTTCTAAACGTGCATATCAAAAATGATAAAAATTATAGAAATCGGTTTACCCATAGACTATAAAAGCAAATCACTTAATTCTACTATACTTTACATTAAAAAGAATTGTTTCCGACGCAATGATTGTAAAAGTTGGAAACGGCAGAACCATCTTGATGTAAATAGAGCTAGTATGTGAAAAATGAACTTCAAATAAGGGACATCGAAACACTAAAAAATAATTTATTTTCATAGAGTTTGTATGAAGAAACACGATTTCGATTGACGACAAAATATGAATAAAAAGTTAAACCCTGTTAAATAATTTTTTCTGAAATTACTGAAAAACAACAGGTTTTCAAATTTCCCTATTTTCCAGCAATAATCAAAAGAAAATAAGGGAAATTAAATTAAAAATCATTCTACAACAATAGCAATATATATTAAGAAGAGAAAAATTCAAGTTAATGACGTCATGAATTGTCCACATCTAAAACCAATGGTAAGAAAAAAGACAACACGTCTCCGCTCAACAATCGAAATTAAAATAAATCAAAAAGAGCCAAACATAAAAATTTAAATCAATACAATGAGCGTGAAGAAAACAGAAAACCAACCCAATCTAGTATGCTTCCCAAATTTGAAATGACAATAGAAGAAAATTCGAATCGAATTCAAATTTGAATGGAGGCAATGAAAGAGATGACTATTGTTTTGTTTATAAATTTCGAGGTAGAGTTTATGAGTTACGACGTATATTACAAAAATAAGAACATTTTAAAGTTCAAAAATATCGTATTTTTGAAGACGATTTTCACCAAAAAATAAACATTTTCATGACTCGATTTTTAAATCAAATAAAATTACATATTTTATGAACATTTTCCTATAAAAACAAAACAAAAGCTCATAATTCTAATAAACTAAAATTATAAATGAAAATAATCGTTTTCCCATATAGTTTCATAGTAAAGAAAAAATTGTATGTACCTTATTTTAAGCTTAGTAAAAAATACAATCGATACTGGAGGCTCTGGAAATGCGATACCTATCGCCAAAAACTAAAGCTTCGTACCCATTAAACGAAAAAAGCATGTGGCGTTCACACGGACATATAAGATGACCCATAATAATTATCTGCGTCTTTTATTCACCTCAGCGGGCAACAATGCCATCTATCCGCCGGTCGATTAGTTGGAGTTGCCAATCAATTAGGCAATGAAAAAAAAAACAAATCGATTGGTATAAAAGCTTTTTTCATAAGGAAAAAAGCACAATCATAGCACAACGTCCAGGAAACAAACCTCAAAAATATAAACAAAAAATGTAAGCAAATATTCTCTGTCGTTCGTTTATCCTCGTTCGCCACTACATACAGCGGGGCCATAAATGACGACGTATAATCATTATAAAGATTTATAAAAAATAAAATAAAAGAAATAAAATAATTGAAGTAACATATTTATTCCACCCTATTCCTAGGCTTTACCTGATCGGCTGCAAGGATGTAAAGGCCAAATAGCCGAGTAATAAAACAAAAAACAATTATTTATGGGGGAAATACCAACGGCACCCTCATAAGCAGACTGATATGAATATTAATCAATTTCATAAAATATTTGAGTGAATGATCAAAGCTTAGTTTGATAATTTTTTTGAAATCTGACAAAATCGATCAGCTAGCTTCATTTCAATAGATGATATTTTAACATAGGTTAAACAGATCATACATTTTGGACACAAATTCATCTTTAAGAAATGAATAATTACTAAAGTAAAAGGGGAACCAAACGAGTCAATAACAATTTTAAGTAAGAACGCGAGTTACAGAAAGTACATGTTACTGAGCAGCGGATTTTTAAGAACTTTTCTTTCAGTTCAGCTGTCACTTAACAGAGCAAAAATGGAGGAAAAGCCAAAATTCTTCGTAGTTTTCACAGTATTTGTCAGTTGTATTACGGATTCGGTGGCCAATATGTCAAATATTCTGTAAGGTAATAATTTCGTTAAATTCTTAAAGGTTTCTTACTGATTTACTGGTTAGCCCTTAAGCTATTTTATTGCAATAAGAGGCTGCTTTAATAAACTTGCTAGGAAATGGATAGTTGATTTTTACGAACATTTACAAACGATGACTAAAGTGTGCTTTAGTAAGTTAAGTAAGTTAATAAATTTGAAGCCTTGTTTCGTTAAGTTTACTTAAAGGACAACTTGGTCGGATTAGTGAATTTACATTTACTCTTTAAAAAAGGTTTAGTATTGAAATATTAAGCATTTTAAGAAAATACGGTTCTTGTTAAAAGTTCCTTTACATTTTTGTATTTATGGTACTAACAATGCTGAAACTTAAGCCCTATACCAAGTATAGTATATTTTTTGTGGTTTTTATGATTATCAGGGGAATACTCATTAAAAAAAGTCCTAAATCAAGTCACATACACGAAATTAAAACTGTAAATTATCTGATGGCCATTTATAATTTCTATAAACACACCAAATACAGATAAATTGAAAAATTAAATTATTTTATCTCGATATTATCTTTAAATACATATAATAAAAAAAAAAAACGTTTAATAATAAATGTTGTAGAAATATATGTATACAGCATTATACCTATGTATCTAGGATTTGTCTAATGGCTTAATAATCCAACCACGTATTCGATTTTGAACGTTTTACTCGTATATAAACAAACACAATGAAATAATGCGATGTTATGATGGTCGTAGATAAACGATGGATATTGGACTTTGTTGTTATGCACATACAATAGTTTTAAATGGTAAAACTATTAATTCATCACCTCAATATAAAATCAGTACAAGAATATAATGACACGCGCGCACCTATATCAGTAAAATTTACAACTTTTCACTCTCGCATTCATATAGTTCCCCTTGATCGACATACTCTCGGGCGCTTTTCCATGCTTTTCCATTTTATGCAAATTATAATCGATTTTATAAATAATAACATTTTTTATTGGTTTTTTTTTTACATATAGATAAATAAATTATTTAATATTTAATTTATTTTAATCATTAAAGTGTTTCTATGCTTTTTGGTTAGTTTTAACTTGTCATCGAGTGGAAATTTATGGTTGGTAATGATTTTGGTTTTGTACGTAGTCGATTAGAAATTATGGATTATGTACATCCGTACATCTGTTTAGGGTATGGGATTTGGTTAACTATAAAACTCACCCAAAAATATATTTCTCCCTTATAATCGTCATCATTTTTACGTATTCCAAATTTTATCGATTCACTTTATTAACGAAGATGACTAAATTTATTTTAGTCAGGTTTTACGTTTTTCCATCGGCTCTTATATGTCTGTATTAAGTGTCTGTTGTATACACATGTGTATGTAAAAAACACAAGTTTTTTCAAAAAAAAAAAAAAAAAAAAAAAAAAATTTCAAATTCAATCAATTCGAAAAATAATTGAAAGCAATTATTCATTTATCCATCTGACAGATATTTCACACAGATCTTACATCTTCGTCAAGTTATTTTTTGTTGCTCTGTATATTTCCTCAAGACATTCGAACATAACATACATACATACATACGTTTATATAAATAATGATACACAAAGTATATGTTCGTGAACACATTAACCCAATAAGGAAATTGCTGTTTTATTTTCACAATCGATGTGTTCTGAATATTCATTACACCTCACCAAGATCGTCAATCATATTGCGGCGGCGAATGGAAAAGGGTTATATGTACACACACACAACATATCACATAAACATGTCTAGCAAGAGCAAACAACAAACAAAAGTATTTGTTACATTTTGAGTAACGTGCCTAAGTTTCACGGAAATAAATTTGAAACGGAAAACCAAATGAAAATGGTTTTTACCGTTTTGATCGATCACATATTGAAAATCAAATCAAGATAACCGAAAAAAATGAAAATGATAAATCGAATAAAATGAAGGATTTTTTTTTACTAAAACATACACAACACACTCATGCAAACCTATAAAATTCGTACGACAAGACACAAAAAAAAACAGGTGGAAAATCCAACATCATTTTTCTTAGGTTTTGACGGCGAATACGTTTTCATATTTCTCATTTTATTAAAAAATGAAAAATGATTCAACGATTAACTGTTCTATTGGTGTAGCGTAGATATTTCGGTTCCTATTTTTATAAGGTATAGGGATTCTAATTTATAAGTTGTCTATTTTATAAGCTTTTTAAAGAAATAATTAATGCGACATACATATCGCCGGCGAGAAATCCAGAATGTCTAAGTCCATTTTTCTCAATTTTTCGTTTTTCATAACAAACGAAAGAGGGGAACGTTGTGCATCGATCACCATTTATAAAATATTATTAAATTTATGTTAAGAGGGAGAAATTTGGAAAGAAAAGATTTCTGAAAGAGGTTTTTGCTCATTTCGTAGCATTTTACAGCGAACAACGCCAAATTGTTCTAAAACGGAATTGCAGAAAACTAATCAGTTTATTATTACTTTTCCTACTATAACGAAGTTAGATTGGGTAAGTATTGTAATCGGGAAAAAATATTTTGTTCCAGATTTTCACATTTATCGACGAACTAGGTTACGTCGCCAAAACATAGATTAGAAAAAAGTCGTGTCCGTTATTCCAGTTATTATTTTTGTTTTGCCTCCCATTCTCACAAATATTGATAGCTTTGGTCGAAATTTTCTACATTTTAGTAATCAGCAGTTTGTGTTAACTTTTAGGTCCACTCGAGTCTAGAATAGAAGGAGTCGCAGTGGAAGAGAAAACTGCCAAATGGATTTTCTCAAAAACGGGACTGATGTTTTTTTTTTGTTATGTTGTTGATAAATTTGCCAATACATCATCTACCTGTTCACAAAATTTGAAGCCGATGGAAGCATTGCGTTGGGCCATTTTAACAATAAATAGTAAAAACAACTTTTTCAACTGTTTTCCGAGGTATCTTTAAGATATTTAAGATAAAATGAAGAGGTAACCATGTAACAGGGAATTTAAGTTTCTACAATTACCTAAAATACTTTGTTGGTGGCAAATAATATCGTCATCAATTAAAAATAAAATATATCTAGTTAGCTTTGAAATATAAATTATTTCTTTGACATTTTATTGATTGAAATTTCAACGACATGTTTATCGATTTATTATTTGTGAAATGGTTTAATAAAATCGCCTCTAAAGGTATTATTTCTGTCCAATACTGTATTGGACAAAAAACTGATGAAGGATGAACAATCCGAAACCGGTCTTTAAAATTAATAAATCACTAAAAATCAATATTTATCACTAAAATTAAAAGTATCTAGCTTGTTAAAAATTTTTAAAAATTATTTTTTTGGGTTTTATTAAATATTTAAATATTAAAAGTGATAAAAGCCGCAGCAAAAAATTAAAAAGGATGTTTACAACCTACATAGTATTGATTATGATTGTCGAGTGGTGTTGCATGAAAATATTAAATACTAAAAATTATGTATGTAAAAATCGCAATCTAGTATGTGTTGAAATAAACGGCTGATTGAGGATTATTGTTTGAATAGTTATGCTGAATAGAAGCATTTTTATTAAAAGAAACAAAATTATTGGATTTTAGTGGAAATATGGTACAGTCCATAAAAAACATAGTCAAAGTCAAAGACAATTCATGGTCCAGCTCCTGGAATTTATTTGATTGGGTTTAGAGAAGAAAAGTTTCATCTATAAAAGAAGACGTCCATATTTGGTCCACTACAATGGAAATAGCTGGAATTTAAAATAGGCATTTTGGATACTTGATCATTTTGTAGTTTGATTCATCAATTTCAATATTTTTTGACAACAAAAGTAAAGGTATTTAGTTTTGAAATATATAGATATTGAGCTTTTATGTGTAATAATATAATTTGGCAAAAAATGGCACAATTGAATCATGGAAAGTTAAAAGAGCAACCGTTAAGAGGAAACTTATGTTGCAATTAAAGTTTATAAAAAAACCTGATGAAATAGGAAATTTAAGCAAAGTTAGTGCTAAATACCATATGAAAATTTAAAGCTTTTGTTAAAAGAATATTGTGAACTTTATTCTGGATGAGGAGGAATTTAATACGGATTTCGAATCATTTGAGCGTGAATTTTATGATGTAAAGGGTAAATTTGAAGTGATTTTAAGTATTAATAAAGTAGCGAGTAATATAGGTGATAAATTAGGTTTGGGTGATGACGCGGCAAAATTGCCAGAGATTAGAATACCTGTATTTGATGGAAAATTAGATGACTGGTTAAGATTTCGTGATTCTTTTGAGAAAATCATTATAGATAATCATCAAATAAATTCAAAGATACAAAAAATGTGGTATTTAGATATGTTTGTTGTTGGAAAGGCCAAAGAGATTATTGATAAAATCGATTTTTCTGATGGCTTTGATATCGCCTGGAAGGCTTTGGTAGATAGATTCGATGATACCCATGCTTTAGTAGAGAAACACATTAGTGAATTATTTAAATTACAGTACGTCAATAAAACATCTGGTACAGCTATGCAAAATCTGATTGATCGCACTGAGCTCAATTTGCGTGCATTACAAAAACTAAAGTAGAATGTTGATATGTGGGATATGATGATAGTTCATATTATTACTTATAGGTTAGATGATGATGTTTTAAAGGCCTGGGAATCCCAACTTGATAAAAAAAGACTTTCTGAATTTTTGCAATCCCGTTGTAAAGCTTTGAATGTAGTGGAAAATAATCATCGTTCCAATAGACCTAACCAAAATATGGTGGGTCAAGGACAAATGTCTAAATCTTCTAAAACTTTCGTGTCGGTTTCAATGCCAAATGAAGTAAATACAAAAATGGTTTGTTCGATGTTTAGTGGTAGTCATTCTTTAGAAAATTGTGTTCAGTTTAAGAATTTACGTCCTGAGGAAAGGTATGGAAAAATAAGATTTTTAGGTAGATGTTTGAGTTGTTTGAGCGACAGTCATTTAGTTAGAACTTGTCAAGCAAAAAAATGTGAAATTTGTGGTTATAAACATTACACATTACTTCATATAAGAATGGATAGTCGAAATCACAAAACATCAAACGAAACAAATAGAAAACACCCTAGTAGTAGTACGGATAATAATAGAGATGTCGATAGTACAAAGGCTGATTTTGCTCAAAATAGTTTTACATATTTGTGCAAAGAAATTGTGCACAAACAGGTCGTTTTAACCACTGCTATGATTTTGATAAAAGATTCTAATCAGAAGTATATTCAATGTAGAGCTCTCTTGGATTCAGCCTCTCATAACAATTTTATATCTATGGACTTGGTCAAAAAATTGGGAATTAAAGTCGAAAAGGATAATAACACTGTATGTGGTATTAATGGTACAAAAACTGATGTTTGTAATAGAGTAGAAGCATCAATTCATTCTCGCGTTGAAAATTATTGTAAGAATTTGAGATTCCTGGTAGCATCTGAGATCAGCAATGGATTGCCCTATTAGTATGTCAATATTTCCAGATGGTCCGTTCCATCTAATTTAGTATTGGCCGACCCAGATTTCAATAAACCTGGACCTGTAGATATATTATTAGGAAATGAAGTATTTTGGGAAATTTTGAAAGATGATCGTTTAGAATTGTCAAAGGAGCTCCCAGTGTTTCGTAATACGAGCTTTGGTTGGGTAATTGGTGGAAAGTTGGAAAGTAGTTCAGACAATCAGAATTTCTTTTTGTCATCAGAACCGAAAACAACGAATACTGGGTTGGATAGTTTGTTAGAAAAGTTTTGGGATATGGAGTCCTGCTGTAATGACATCTAAGGAATTAGCATGTGAGCAGCATTTTGGTGACACTCACAAGAGAGATATAGACCGTACATTTATTGTACAACTACCTTTTAAAATGGATAGTAGCTTGTTGGGTAATTCTTCTAATATGGCTTTTCATAGATTCATTGTTTTGAAAAGAAGATTAAATAAAAATTTGGAATTGAAGATGCAGTATATCGAGTTCATGAGAGAATATGAGTCAATAGGACATATGAGGCTTTGTACTGAAGTGGATGATGGTCCGGGTTATTTTATACCTCATTTGGCTGTATCACGTCCTGGTAGTTCCACAACTAAGTGTCGAGTTGTTTTTGATGCTTCGGCGAAGTCTTCGTCTCAGTACTTGTTGAACGATTTGTTAATGGTAGGTGCTGTAGTTGCCCTTGCTTTGTAGCATGCCCTTGCTTTCTCAAGTGATATCGAAAAAATGTACAGGATGGTGAAGTTGGAGCAATCTCATACAAGGTTTCATAGGATTTATTGGCGAGAGAGTTCCAGTGATGAATTGAGGATTTACGAGTTGCAGACCATAACTTATGGAACGGCATCTGCGCCTTACTTATCAACTCGTGTAAACAGTTAGCTGTAGATGTCAAATATTTCAAGGACTGATTTTTATGTAGACAATTTACTTTCGGGTTGTCAAACATTAGAGGAAGGTGTTTCAATGTATGACGAATTAATTAAAATGTTTTCGTCAGCAGGGATGAGATTAAGAAAGTGGTATTCAAATTCTAAGGAATTATTAAATCATATTCCAATGGAAAATCGAGGAGATCCCAATGGATTAGATGTCAACGATGCAATTAAATCTTTGGGCTTAGGCTGGTCACTCTTATGTGATGAATTCACATTTTTGGTTCATCCATTGGATGACAGTAACAGAATTACAAAAAGATCGGTATTGTCTGATATTAGTAGATTGTTTGATCCATTAGGACTATTGGGGCCAGTAATTTTAAGTGCGAAAATTCTTATTCAAGGGACGCTAACATACCCGAGAACTTAAAGGCAGATTGGATTAATTTCAGAGATAGTTTGGAATGTTTGAATAATTTGAGATTGAACCGATGTGTCATTCCAGAAAATGTTAGTGATATAGAAGTACACGGTTTTAGTGACGCGTCGCAAAAAGCATATGGCGCCTGTGTATATCTTCGTTGCAAAAATAGTGATGGTAGTGTAGTTATGAATCTCCTATGTAGTAAGTCTAGAGTAGCTCCTTTAAAAGTGATCTCTTTGCCGAGGTTAGAATTGACTGCAATATTGCTCCTTGTCAATTTAGTTCAGAACGTAGTGGCGTCTCTCAAAATAAATGTTGGAAAGATTGTTTTGTGGTCTGATTCGACTATTGCCTTGTCCTGGTTAAAAATTTCACCCCACAATTTGAAAACATATGTGGCCAATATGGTTAGCGAGATTTTGGATGGTAGTAAACATATCAGATTCAGACACATCGCTGGGAAATCAAATCCTGCAGACTTAGTGTCTAGAGGAGTTTTACCTCACGAGATTGGTATTTTGGATGTTTGGTGGCACGGTCCCTTGTTTTTAGAGGATGATGAGTCAAAGTGGCCAGTTAGTAAAATAAATATTGCAAACAGTCAGGAGTTGCCTGAATTGAAAAATGAACAGTCATCTTTTGTTTCTGTAAGAGTCATAGATATTTTTAGCATTGAAAATTTTGGTTCGTTGGTGAGACTCAAGCGCGTTGTAGCTTACTGTTTTCGCTTCATAAACAGATATATTAGAAAGAAGACTATTTGCACAGGTGGCTTGGAGGCATGTGAGTTGGAGGCCGCGTTATTGTCAGTCATTCGGGCGGTTCAGAAGGGTAATTTTAGAGGTGAGATTTAGAATCTTGTTAAACAATAAAACCCTGCCGGAAAAGGAAGGAATGGAATGCTTAGAGTAGGAGGAAAGCTGGAGAACAGCAATTTGGATTACGATCAAAAGCATCAATTGATTTTGCCGAAAGATCATGGTCTGACAAAGTTGATTATTCGACATGAGCACATAAAAAATATACATGCTGGAGTTCAGTGAACTTTAGCAGCTGTGCGCCAGAAGTACTGGATAGTTAATGGCAAGGATGCAGTTAGGCGAGTCATTAGAAGCTGTGTCTCTTGTTTCAAGTTTGCCAGACCATTTAATATAGTCGGAGTTGACTTTTGTGGTCCTTTTCTAATCAAATATAAGGGACAGCGAAAAAATACGCAAAACAAAGTTTAGATTTGCATATTCGTTTGCTTCGTCAGTAAGGCCACCCATTTGGAATTGGTCGAGGGCGCAACGAGCAATTCTTTCATCGAATGTTTGAAACGATTTTTTTCAAGACGAGGACGAAGTGCAATCATTTAGAGTGATAACACCGGAAATTTCGTCGGCGCCAACAGAGAAGTCAAAGAGATGGAAAATTTAGTTCGTGGATCAAACATAGACTTGCAAGCATTTTATTCAAATGAAGGCATCACGTGGAAATACATTCCGCCTAGATCGCCACACTTCGGAGGCCTCTGGAAGACAGCAGTTCGGATGTTTAAATCTCACATGAAAAAAGTAGTTGGAGTTCAAGTATTGACCTTGGAGCAGTTAACAACATTGGCTATAGAGAAAACAATTCTCGCCCTTATTCATCACTTTCTAGTGATCCACGTGATCTAGAGCCACTAACACCTGGGCATTTCACAACAGGGGGTCCAATTAATACAGTTTTAGAGGTGGATGTCACAAACTTATCAAGTATAGTAGGCTAGCGTATTGGAAACAAAAAACTCAGTTGGTGCAGCATTTCTGGAAAAGGTTTTCCAGAGAATATTTGCACACTCTACAACAAAAAACCAAATGGAAGTTCGAACGTGAAAATTTAAAAATAGATGACCTCGTCTTAATTCATGAAGACAATATACCAAGCAGAAAATGGCTAATGGGTCGAGTGGAAAAGACAATACCAGGACGAGACAAGAGAATTCGAGTGGTAGTGCTCAGAACACCAAATGGCAAAGTGAAGAGAGCCATAACGAAGGTGTGTAAATTACCAGTTAATTGAATGACTAAAATAGTAATAGACATTTAAAAAAAATATATTTTTTGCATTGATAATTGTTATCTTAGTAGTTTAAGTTTGTGTATAAATTTTGAATTAAAGGCTTAACCTTTCCAAGGCGGGGAGGATGTCGAGTGGTGTTGCATGAAAATATTAAAATGCTTTGTACTAAAAATTATGTATGTAAAAATCGCAATCTATTATGTGTTGAAATAAACGGTTGATTGAGGATTATTGTTTTGAATAGTTACGCTGAATAGAAGCATTTTTATTAAAAGAAACAAGATTATTGGATTTTAGTGGAAATACAGTCCATAAAAAACATAGTCAAAGTCGAAGACAATTCAATGATTTTATAATATTTCAATCATATTTTCTGTGAAAACTAATAGGTGTAAAAAAAATCTGCACGCCTATGGTAAAAACGTCTACATTTAATTTTGGCACGAACTAAGGAACCTATGTATTTTTTCTTCGCGAGAACTGTCAGAATTCCAGCGAGATTTGAATACTACTACTACACATTTTTTGATTCTTATTGTGACTCTCGTTGTGTGAACGTCGTTCGAATATCACCATAAAATTGTGAAAATTTCAATTAGCAATTTCCATTTTATCATACATCGGTTTTTGTGCGTATTGTTAACTCAAAATAAATCTGTGTTAGTTTGTGAATTGGATTGACATTAAATTATCCGTTTATCAGTGTATGAAAAGATGGTATGAGCAAATAAATAAACTAAACACGAACAACAAATGACAAAATTGTAAGCTGTGTGTAAATTTTTGACTAACTAAATTATGCTACATTATGCTATTAGCCACCAGACGGCTCATGAAAAGTATCCTCGCGAGGATGCTTTTTGTTTTAGTTGTCATTTTTATTGAAAGTGCTTGTGATTATGTTTTTAATTTTAATTTGAAGCATAAGTTTGTAGCGAAATGCTAAGACTATAATGATAACGACTAGCAAATTAACAATTATAGAGTAAAGAAACGTATTAGATTTATGCAAATCATTATTTCGGTCAGCTCTCTGTAACTGTGTTCTGAATCAGGAATTTCACTTTACGATGGTTAAGCTTTGATGCACTTTAAAGTTCATTCATTTTCTATGTGCAGATAAATTACCATCTTGCCCGTTTTTAGCTTTAGATAAATTTGGAAATCTATGCTCTCAACACTTTTTGTCAAAAATGATTCATAATTGTGAGTATGATCTTACCAAATTAAACTTTACTTGTTGGATTTTCGGATTAAATGAAACCGTTTCCAAATTAACCGAAACCATATCCAAAAGGAATAAAATTTGTTTCGAATTAAAAGAAATATTTTACGAATGCAATGAAACTTAATGGAATGAATGAAAATCGAATGGAATGAAACCTTTACCTAAATAAGTGAAACCAAAATAAATAGATGTAATAAATAGCTAAATCACTAAATATTGTTTATTTTTATTTGTTAAATAAAAAACCTTTTTAAACCCATTAAAACTAAATGAAATTCGAGAAGTCCGTGTTGCTGCGGCTTTTCCAACCCTACTTTTGATCACGCATTCTAAATTAGCTTCTCTCATAGTGCGTTTGAGAAGGTCTTTTCTTTCTTATTTAATACCAGTGAATACGGAGGAAGAAACATGTATGGTTTTGCACTGCTTTGATAAAGTCATTCATCTGGATTGTTTTACGACAAAATCATACAGATAAATGATTACATTTCATAATAATTAATCGGATATGCTCTCTCCGACCCGCTTCAACATACTTATCATTAATTCCTCTATGGAAAAGATTGTAAACGGTTTGGATGACTTTACTTTGAGATTTGTTTTGGTTTATAGTGTTAAATTAAATATTTCTTGCCTTGTTTTTAACTTTGTATATTTTGATCAAAGTGTTTAATTTTTTATTTTTTCAAGGAACTCAAGAAAATGAAAATAGGGTTCAGCTAGCAATCGACCGACAATTTTAAGGGATAATTTCAAGCCTTTCAATTTACCATCTGCTCGGTAAGCACAACAAAAATTATTTCTGTTTATGTTCAAATTAAGGCAAATACTGCTAAAAGTCACAATAAGAAAAAACAAACAGTCAAAAAATATTCGCTCGAGTAAGGTTTCTTCTTCTGTATTGTTTGCGTTTGCAGAATAAATTATTTGGTTCCAATTTGAAAGCTCTTTATCTTTTTCTGACAAATACTATTTTTAGAAATTAAAATAACTCTTTGCCAATTTAAATTAAACTATACAAATATACGATAAATTTACTTTTTTTTGGAAATAATTAAAATTTGTCCAACTGATTAGAACTATTTTCCAAAAGCAGGTTAGTTTTCATTTAATTCTGATTGAACAAAGTTTAATTTATGATCGTCAATGCTTTGATTGGCAAAGGATTATTTTAATCTGCAAAAACTATAAATTTGATGGAACACACAAAGAACTCATTTTTCGCAAGGACAAGCAAGGAATATATTAAGAAAACCGAATTTAGAAGGCGTAATCAATTATAGCTATACCATATTGAAACGTTGTCACTTAAATCGGATCTTTCGATTACAGGAGGGAGAGTTTCATTTAATGCGAAAAACCTTTAATATACATCAAACCAAATTAACTACTACCAAGTAATTGTAAATCATAAGGGTAAAACATCTCGCCTCTATTTTTACTAACGGTCTTAAATACCGTTATAATTTTGGTAAAACCGCGATACAAACTTTATTTTCGAGCACTCTATCAGGAAATATAAGTCAGGTCGTTAAAATTTCAAACACTATGCCTGGTTACTTCCGTCAAATACTAATAACAAAACGCTGACGCTCCAAAAGTCGCTATTTAGTATAATGAAAAGTCAGGCACAGCTTGTCTTGTCGAGCCTTATGACATATTTGAATGACTGGCATGAACTAGTCAAATAAAAGATTGCCGTGAGGCACACAGACATTTTTCAAAATCCAAAATATGTTCAATCATAATCATAATAACATTTGCACCACAACACTGTATTTGACAACACTACCATATATAACATCTAAAAACTGTTATCGATTTTTGAGCACTCTATTCTATGTCTTTCGAGATCAAATTTCTACTGTGCTAAATGCAACATTGAGTGGAGCAGAGACAGCAAAGACAATACGGTGCCTTGTTAGCTTATTTCATCTCAAGCGTGCTTTTTTAACAACAACTGTGTACAACAGTTTAGTTAAAACTCCTTAGTAATAATTTTACTGTAGTGCATGTTCGTAACTTAACATAGAATCTGTCGTTAAGATATTGGATAATCATTCGCTTCATTTAAAGTTGGATTAAATTCGGATGTGTTTAAGACAGTTACTAATCCCAGCGTTTGGCCGGTAGATGTTCTTATTCGAGAATTTGAATATCGTTCTTGAGCCATTGATATATCAGGCGTATTGCTTTCGCAACCAAAAAACGGTTAGATCTACCTGCCGAACATGAAACTGCCAACCATCTCCGAGTTTAGAATTTCGCCTAGTTTACCAACTGTATCCGGATCAGCGGCATCATCAACATCAGCATCAGACAATTTTAAGTTTGGATACACTTGAACCAATGCCACAGATCATTGTCGGAGGTCTGGATTAATCAATTTGAGCTGGATAATTATAATATGCCTGGTTTCAATGTTTTCGGCAATTGAACTCCTGTTTGCAGATTAGGTGGATTGGTTGTTTACATACATGAGGTTATTAATTATGATGATGTTTCGTACATTAGCATAGTTGGTGCTGACATATTATCCAGTTTAATCTCAGATTAAACAAAGAATTATTTTTTATTTTTGTATTTACAGACTGCATCCTTTTAATTCGCATGTTGTTGTTTTAATGTTTGGGGATATGAACATCAATATTCTTAATCAGTCATGTTTCGACGAATTTAAGTTTATGCTGGCTTCTCTGGCAAACAGAAGATGCAATTTTGGTTTTAAAATTCAAAAGTACGGAAAATGCATTACTGGAAGTCACCACCTTCTTATATAAAAATCTTGACCAAAGAAATTCTGTTATATCGGTTTTTGTGCACCTGAAAACAGCATTTGTAATCATAAATCATAATGTTTTATTGAAGAAACTTTATTTTGCTAGTTTTCATGGACTAACACTACAATGGCTCTTTTCTTATTTGTGGATAGACCGCAGTGTGTAATAATGAAAAACTGTAAAAGCCAAACCAAATTAATTAATGATGGAGTTCTACAGAGGGTCATCCTGGGGCCTTGCTGTTTTTAATTTATTTAAATTTTATATTTTATGCAAATAGTAACATTGAACTATTACAACGCAATTTAATTTTATTGAGAAAATGGTGTGCTACCACATTCCATATGATAGAGTTCGAAATCTAAACTTATGTTTTATAGACTGATTGATTTTAATATTGCTGAACCGTACATATTGTATCATGATTTAAATTGTAACCAAGCTATTTGTATGAAAGATGGTTTCCAAATTGAATATGTTCAAAGTTTTAAATATCTTGGGCTATATGATATCGATAATTCGTAAAATGTTTATCCTGAGGCTTGTCTGTCCTATTGGGGTTTTGAAGAATGTTTATTTTGAGCTTGTGGAGTCGAGGTTGTTTTCTGATTTGATTTGTTGAGGAGGTACTTATTTCGCTGGAATTTTACCAGTGCTAATTGCCCAGAAGCATATTGTAAGAGGGTTGGTGACATATTCTCGAGGGACAAAATCCCGCAGGACATAATCCCGAGGGACAAAATCCAGAAGGTACAAAATCCAGAGGGTACAAAATCCCGAGGGTACAAAATCCCGAGGGTATAAAATCCCGTAATCCGGAGGACCGCCCCTTCTAGTAAAGGAAAATTTTAATTTAAAGTAAAATAAAAATCAAAACGGATGTTTATTTTTGCGGAACCGGGGTTTTTAAAGAAGGATTCAGTTTTTAATGGTGTCTTTACGATCCCTTTGTAACCATGACTATTTTCGATGTTCGATTTTTCGTGAGTATAAATCTTTAAATCAAGGGCAAATTGCACCAATTGTGCACCAACTAGATTTTGGAAATTTCATAGGCTTGTATGCGGATTTTGTATCTTCGGGATTAACTATCCTCAGGATTTTGTATCCTCGGGATTTTGTAGCCTCGGTATTTTGACTCTCGGGATTTTGTCTCTCTGTCATTGTAAGGATTATAAGTAATAAAGCGATATTAACAAAATCTTGGATGCTATTTCAGTCATTGGAAATTCTTCCACTTGAGCATTAATTTGTTTTAAAAGTTATGAAGGCTTTTATTTGATGAATGTTAATGAATTGGTTAATATTGGAGTCAGTTATAGCCTGACAAAGAAGAATCTTCCACACATTCAAAAAATTACTACCGGGTTGGTAGTAATTTTATGAATGTGTGAAAGATTATTCTTTGTTAGGCTATAACTGCCTAATATTCCCGAGGGACAAAATCCCGAAGGTAAAAAATCCCAACGGTTCATAATCCCGAGGGGACAAAATCCCGACGATATATAATCCCGAGGGTACATAATCCCGACGGTACAAAATTCCGAGGGGACAAAATTACAAAATCCCGTAATCCCGAGGATCGCCCCTTGGGGGTTGGTGACATATTCTCGAGGGACGAAATCCCGCAGGACATAATCCCGAGGGACAAAATCCCGAAGGTACAAAATCCAGAGGGTACAAAATCCCGAGGGTACAAAATCCCGAGGGTATAAAATCCCGTAATCCCGAGGACCGCCCCTTCTAGTGAAGGAAAATTTTAATTTAAAGTAAAATAAAAATCAAAACCGGGATGTTTATTTTTGCGGAACCGGGGTTTTTAAAGCAGGGTTTTGAAAAAATGGAATTTAAAAAGCGGGATTTTTTTTGGGTACGATTTTAATTAAGAGGGATTTTAAAATGCGGGATATTGTCGTTACGATACCGTTATAGCCATCGCTAAGAAGCCATCAAAACCAAGGGAAAATTGCACCAATTGTGCAACAATTAGATTTTGGAATTTTCATAGGCTTGTACCCTGCGGATTTTGTATCTTCGGGATTAAGTATCGTCGGGATTTTGTATCTTCAGGATTTTGTACCCTCGGGATTTTATACTCTTGGGATTTGGTATCCTCGGGATTTTGTATCCTCGGGATTTTGTATGCTCGGGATTTTGTATCCTCGGGATTTTGTACTTTCGGGATTTTCCGTACCCTCAGGATTTTGTACCCTCGGAATTTTGACTCGGGATTTGGTATCTCTCCCTTATTAACACTAACGTTAAAAATTCTTATTTAAAATTTGGCTCTTAAATTATTCAATAATTAACCAGATGTTACAATTGCAAATATAGTATTAGTATAGATTGTTTAAATTTAAGATTTTCATAAGTTTAGTTTTAATTATATTATTAGATTTAAGTTTTTTTATATTAAGTTATATTTTGATGATTAGACGAGGAACGAATAACGAATTTTATTAGCTAATTCTCATGTTGCTCATATAATGATGTGATCTGAACAAACGGTACAACTTTTGAGAAAAGAAGTTTTGAACATTGTGGATGCTGTTCAACATATATTTGTTCTAAATAATCTAACAGTAATTGTGAGTCTGTGATTTAGCGGATTAAGAGCAGAAAATTTATATTGATATGACCAATTGTGATGATGGCGAAGTAGTCTTATCCTAAATTAATATTCGATTTTACAACAACAACAAAATTGTGTTTGGATTTGTTTAAAAAGCATACATTC
The DNA here is from genome assembly GCA_958295665.1 of Tipula vernalis. Taxonomy (NCBI): domain Eukaryota; kingdom Metazoa; phylum Arthropoda; class Insecta; order Diptera; family Tipulidae; genus Tipula; species Tipula vernalis. Next base: position 145,694,339 of record OY282560.1, on the reverse strand, counting down.
GGGCGAATTTACAATATGCACAAAGAAAAACTCATTCAAATCAAATATTTGAACTTAATGCTAAATTAAAAATAAATCCAATTAGATAAAATTTATCAAGATTTAAACTAACGCGTTAACCTATTAATCGACAATGTTTGACAATTTAGAAATTTAATCTTATCCATGTATAAGAAAACTTTCTTCTATCGGCAAATATTCCACTATGATATTTTGATATGCCTATGCGTTTACTTTAATCAAGCTTACCCGCTAAAATTTAGTATTGGGTTTACCTATTGAAATATCGATTATTCGAAGACTTGAATAATTGAATCTTAAGCATATATAAGAAAACCAATATCTCAAAACTTTCTTCTATTGGCAAACATCTCACTAAGATTTTCTGATAGGCTTATGTGTGTACTTTAATCATGCTTGTCCGCTAAAATTCCACATTGGGTTTACCTATTGAAAAAATAATTATTCGAAAAATTGAAAAATTGGATATTACGCATATCTAAGAAAATCGATATATTGCAGGATTATACTACACGATCGTTTGTCGATAAAAGAAAGTTTTAAGATATCGATTCTCTTAGATATAAATAATATCCAATTTTTCAAGTTTTCGAATAATCGATATTTCAATAGGTAAACCTAATATGACATTTTAGCGGATGCTCATGATTATACTACACAGATAGGCCTATCGAAAAATCATAGTGAGATGTTTGTCGACAGAAGAAAGTTTTCTTATGCATGGATAAGATAAAATTTTTAAATAGTCAAACATTGTCGATTAATAGGTTAACGCTTTGATCTGTTATTTAATTTAAGGGGATTAACTTTGTAAAATCCCAAATAATTTAAATTTTGATAAATTTAGTCTATTTCGATTTTTTTTAATTTTAGCATTAAGTTCAAATATTTGATTTGAATGAGTTTTTCTTTGTGCATAAAATAAATTCGCCCGAATGTATGCTTTTATCTTACTGTTGTTATTGATGTAAAATTTAGTATTAATTTAGGATAAACTTCATTCGCATTGACATCTTTTAAGGACCTTGCTCAAAATAACGAAAAATCTTTGAAAAATGTAAATGGTTAATTTGGTGATCTATATTTGTGAGAAAAGTGTTAATCGTGGGGTCGGATAGACCGTAATGTTTTTGATATACAATTTATCAAATTTAGTTTGATGTAATTTTGGTGATTATTATGTTGCTGTGTGATCTCCGCACTAACTTGAGCATAATCAACCAAGATAACAATTTTAAGGTTATTTAGCATACTGGGGTAATAATTGTCAGTTTTACGGTTGTTCTATTTCCTTAGTTAAGAATCCGTTCGGTTTGTTTAAATTATTGTTTCAAAGTCTATTTAATAACTTTATTTCTATGTATATGTCCGCGGAAATACTTCATTTCTAATAGCACTTATGCTGAACTGTAGTTCAAGTTGCGATAGTGACCAGTTTGGCGGAAATCATTTGAATAAGTATCTGATACTAATTATAAATGTTATGTTAGATCGTCTCCGAACTATTATTGATAAGTTCTAAGTGAAATTTAAATTAATAATGATTACAATTTAAGAAGTGTACAGAAATTTGACCCATCAAAATAATAAACGTTATTTCAGAATGCGGTTGTTATTCTAATAATCTACAAAATTAGATTTAGATAGTTAGTTAGTAATTAGATTTAGACAGCTCTTTTCGGCGGCAGGTTCTGGAATCTGAAGCAGCCAAGGGAAACAGACAATAACATTAACATAAAGGTTGTGTAGTATTTAAAGATTAATTCATAACAGGTTTATAGACATTAAATTAAATCCTCTAGTCTACGTATCAACTAAAGTGATTAGTGAAAGGAAAAATATTTTTTTTTGAAGTGCTCTTGTAAAAGCCGTATCAAGTTTTTCTCGTCATGAACTTGTTTAGAATGATTTCCGAAAGCTTGTTACGTATGCTTTATTTAACTTTATTTATTTCACTTCACATCGCAATTTATAAGATAATGTTTCATACCCCTGACTTATGAAATGATACTTATGTTTAGTAATAGGTACCCGTTCTGGTTTATGATTGTTTTTTTTCTCTTTTATATGGCATTAACGGACTTTTCCAAACATTTGTAACCGAGTGGAAATAAAATAAATTTTTTTTTTATTGAATCATTCGTAATTTGGTGGCGAGTGCTAATAAGTTGAGAGCAGAAAAGAACAATAAACCAAAAAATAAACCTGAGGCAGTACACATTGGAATAATAAATTGTTTAAGCTTCAAAATCTTCCGGTAAATATAGTGCATATTAAAAAAATCTAAGTAGTTGGCTGTACCGTAACGCTAAATATAATGTTTCCGTTGTATTCTAGATTCAGTAAAAAGTAATCGGGAAAATAGTTTTTTCTAATAAAACAAAAAATTAATAAGAAAAAACAGGATTTTCTGCGACACCGTTTGAGTGGCCTAACGGTGATCCATACACAAACGGCATTGGTCACAAGATTACTTATTCATCTTTACTTTCTTTCTGTTTTGTATTTATTTATACAATACACCTGTCAATTAAATGTGGATATTTTCTACAAATCGGCTGGTTCGAGAAATTTTATAATTGGTGTATTTGATTGTGTTCGACTAGAACTTGGATTAGCAGTATTAACTGCTGCAAGAAATTGCTGAAAACGTCGTCCTCATAAACAAAATAAACAAATTAAATTCTCAAAAACTACAATCAATTAAAAATAAAATTTCTCCTTATTATTTTAGAAAATTAAAAATTACATCAGAAATTTATTTTGCAATTCCCGAGAAAGTATCAAACATTCTTAAGCTCGGAGAGAAGTTTTGTCCGCCTATTTCTGCAAAGTCTGTACCATACATCCAGATTATGGCGAATATTGAAGGCGTGTTAATAAACAATAGCGACGAACAATTAGATAAGCCGGAAATCGGAGTGAACTTAGACAGAGTTTAACGGTAGATGACATAAGTTTCATGAAAGATGTTGCAAATTCAAAAAAAATTGTACGTGACCATCCTGAAATTTTAATTACAAGAGCTGACAAGGGCAATACTACTGCAGTTGTATATCGGTGTGACTATGTCAACAAAATACAGTCGATGTTAGAAGATAGGGATGTCTACAAAGAAATCAGTAAGGATAATACAGCGTCCATACAGAGGAAATTAAATTCTATGGTAACCACTTGGCATAATGAATGTAGAATAACGGATTCTGAAACGAAATCAATACAAAGTCTTCATGGTGTCGTAGCAAGACTTTATGGGTTACCAAAAATCCACAAAGTGAATGCCTCCGTACCGACCCATAGTAAGCTCGATCGGAACTCCTTTATATCACCTTTCTGCCTCGTGTTACGAATTTTAAACTACACTGTTGGAAAATCTTCCACAGCGGTAAAAAATTCAGTTGACCTTAAGGACAAAATTAAAAATATTGTTTTACCTCAAGATCACACAATCTTCTCGTTGGATGTGGTATCACTTTTTACCAACATAGACAGTAAACTAGCAATAGCATTAATTAATGAAAGATGGTCCGAAATTAAAAAGAATTCGAAGACTAAGCTGAAAAAAGTTCAGTATATTGAAGCAATGGAGTTTATTCTTCAAAACTGTGAATTTACATTCAACAACAAGACATATAAACAACTATTTGGTTCCGCCATCGGCTCATCGACCAGTCCAGCTTTTGCGGAGTTAGTTATGGAGTTTGTTGAAAAAAGTGTACTGAATTCTCTCAACTTTAAACCAGTTTTTTATTACCGTTATGTTGATGATATAGTCACAGCCATTCCTACAGATAAAATAGATATTTTATTTGCAGCATTCAATAATTTTAACAAATATATAAAATTTACAGCAGAGTTAGAGAATAACCACAGGTTGGCATTTTTAGATCTTGTTATTGTACGTAACGATAATGGTTCATTGTCTACGGATTAGTTTCATAAAACAACTTGGTCTGGTAGATATCTAAATTTCCATTCTCATTTTCCATTAGCAAAAAAAGGAAATACTGTCAGCTTATTATCGAATAAAATTCTTGAACTTTCTGACCCAATATTTCACTAAATTAATTTTCGGCTCCTCAAAAGTACTCTCATTAATAATGGCTATCCAACGATTCATACAAATTCCACAGAAAATAGCTAATCCGTAGAGATTGTGCCACTGTTAGAAGACAATCGTGCCAGATATGTATCAATTCCTTACGTGAAATCAATTTTTGAAAAAATAAGGTTCTGTTTGGGTAAATATAATTTCAAAACAGTTGGAAAGGTGTAGTAGTTTTGATAATTCACTTTTCTCGTCTCTTAAAGACCCGACATCGTTAGGAAACAACAAGAATGTTGTATACAAAGTTGTGTGTGAGTGTAATAAGTTATATATTGGGCAAACAAAATAACTTTTAAACACCAGGTTTTGTCAACATAAAAGAGATGCAAAAAGATTGAATCTAAACAAAGTGAGTTCTGAGCTTACGAGTGATTTGCCAACACATTTACACGAAACTAACCACGAAATTTATTTGGAAAATGTTGAAATTCGTAAAAAAGAAGCGAACCATGCTACCAGACGAGTTTTAGAGATGATGCACATAAAGATGGATACCAATAGTATCAATAAACAGTCGGATTGCAATTACCTTCAAAATAATTATAATCATTTGATTCAAAACAATTAATTATTTAGTTAGTACAGCGGTTATACTGTTGGTATAGTCAATCTCTTGGTATGTTTTTCGAATTATTGTATTAATAATTTTATTAAAAAATAACAATTTGTAAGTAGTTTTTGAGTTATGTTTATACCATATTTTATACCAAAAAAAAAAAAAAATAAATTTTAGAAGCTCTGAAGATGAACAGGAATTCTGTTTGAAACGTTAGCGTATACCAGTTTTTTAATTATTAATATACATATACAAGCAAAAGTTATCTAATAAATATGATTGAATGTGTTATTAGCAACATGAAATAAGTTCAGGTAGTTATTTCATTTAAAATGATGTGATAAATTTTCCGTTATGGTGAGGTGCCATACTTCGTGGAGGTATGACTTGGAGTTGTTCAGTTTAGACCTAGAATTGTGATTTCGTTATGTAACCAGTGATTTAAATTGTTTTTTTTTTTGGACGGATTGTTAAATTATGGCGGCTAAAATTGAACCCCATATTTCCCTGATCGCTATCCCGCTATCAGGATGTGCAGCACGCTATAGATCCGTTATAAGCTTAACTCAGGACAAACTAATGACAGAATAAAAGTACGGGGTCTGCAAATTAACCAACGTCGAGACTTGCAGAATGAACTGCACAATACGTGAGGCCTAAAGCATCACACATTACTACAAAACTACAGATGAGACGCTAGAGTCAAAAGAAAGCGAGTCATAATTAAAAGCAAAAAAAAAAAATTCTTTTGATAAGAACACAACATTGGAAGGACCGGACCGAAAAATTGGCCAACTATTAAGCCGCGACTGAAAAAAAAAATCAAGCTGAGCAAAAGGAACAAACAATTACCGACATTCATAAACCATCCATATTCCACATGAAACATTCCCATTTTCATCAACTGGCGTTGCCAATCGCGCCTTTAAAAAAACCTATTTATAGCAAGAAATGGGTAATCAGCAAATAATTATTGCTAATATCCATACAAAATTGAACCTCATCAAATAACATTTTTGGTACCATTTTTCTAAATAATCCACTAAACTTACAAGTACCATTTTGTAATAACATCAAATTCATTATGTCCTTCTCTAATCACTACACCAAATCATGTAATATAAAAGTAATTCATCCAATAAATTAACATCTCACTAGATGTATGTATAACAGAATAACAATGTTTGCGGAAAACAAAAGAAAATAATTTTTATGTATTATTTCAATTACACAGAATTGTAGTGGTACAGTGGAAATTTTGTCGGAAGAAGGAAAATCAATTTATCTTCAGAATCACAGCCAAGAAATATGTATGTACAATATATGTATAACATAAAAAGTAAGAAAGGACCATGAATAAAATGATGGCAACATACACAAGAAAATAAATAAATTTAAGCTCTTCATGTTTTGTTGTTGCTTCCAAGGAACTATTATTTTAATGTAATCTCTCACTTGTTTTTTTGTTTTTTTTGTTTTTATAGTTCTTGTACTTACGTTTTACCCATTTTCATATTAAGCAATATTCTGATTCTGTTTTTTATTCCTATATAAAGTTATATTTTGTTGCTGCTGTTGCTGTTGTGTTCTGGCATAAAAATTGAACAAACTTATCTGTTTCCATTATCGTTTCGTATTTTTATCTTTTTTTTTTTTTTTTTTTGTTGAAAAATGAAGTATTTTTGATGTACTCGATGGGAAATTCAAAGCGCTTTTTTTATTGAGTATGTTTCTGTGGGAGTTATTAAGAATTTTATGTTTTTTTATTGTTTCGGTTCGAGTCTATAGTATATGGAATGGGGCATACATATGTATAAGGAACGTGCAAATTCCTGTATACAGGAATTTTATGTGGGAGTCAAATGTTTTTTTTTTGACAGCCACAGCAACGAAATTTTAACTGGCACATATAATTTCTAAAATATTTCCATAGTTTTATTAATAATAATTTTCAGTCATGTCTAAAAAAATTTTAAATATTAAAATGACTTTTATTTTTTAAGAGTCATCACATCCATTCCATTTATGTATAGAACATATTCACGCAATAATCATTTTGCATACGTTAACATTTTAATTCGATAGCGTATAAAAATATATAGCAATAATTCATGTACCAAAAACCAATTTCATTCGAATTTTTTCACTGAATTTATATTGTGTTCCAATAACGTTATGCAAATTTAGGCGCGTAAATTTCGATTTTTTTTATTTTTATTATTACCATTATAAGCGCCTATACAACATTTTTACACTACAGATCGAGAGAGACTATGCGGGTGTCAGGCCATCTATGTTGTATTAACTTCAACAATCATCAATCTTCTATGTTTAAAAATAGGAAATTTAAATTTTTGATTTTTTTTTGTTTATGTTTTGATTATGTGTGGTTTGTACACCGCAATATGGTGTTTAGCATGAAAATCATTTTTATTTATTTATTTTTTGATTGGAAAATTAATTCTGATTTATCTATGTGCTTTATTCAATATACATTTACACTTATACCGGTAATATTGTAATGCCTAAGCAAAATATACTGGTGGTGTAAAGTACACCTATATCCCTTTGTAATTGAACTAATTGATATATCCGTTAAAATGAAATCACTTTAATGTGATGGATTATTTAAGCTTACCACTATTGTATTATGTACTTATGGTTTTAAGGCACTTACCTGAAAAATAAGAAAAAATATAAATACTATTAGTAAATAAATTAAATACGAACTTCTTGAGTATATTTGGAGAGATGAAAAATATTCTCCTCCTTTATTACTTTCTTTTATGTAAGTAAAATAAAGTATAATAATCATGAAAATTTTGGGCCTTGAGATTTTTGGAGATTTATCTTTTTGAGGCCCCCATGAGTCCAAAAAAGTGGGTTTCGGAATGGTGTCTGTCTGTCACATGGTTTATCCAGTCGAACTGAAACTTCAGATTTAAGCTTTTTTCATCAATTGTGAGGTCCCAGTGAATTGTAGTCCAAATCGGCCAACCGGAAGTGGCCACTCCCTTGAGCCAGAAAATTTATTTAGCAAATATATTAAACAGTATATTTCCAAAATAAAAAATAAAAAATGGTTCATGTTAATATTTGAGATGTCTAGGGCTCTTGGCTTCGGATGTCTGCTGGTCTACATGTCTGTCACTTTGTAGCCCAGATGCAGTGGTGTAACTAGGTACCCGCAGCATCCGCAGCCGCAAGGCGGAGGGGGTACGGTTAATGTGGCCAAATAGGCCAAATAATGTGGCCTAAATTCTAATATTTTAGTTGAAAGTCAAGATCGATAGATGGTAGCACAGATTAAGCTTAAAATAGACTATTGTTCCGTTATACTTATACCATTATACAACTACACCATTATATCACTATACCATTACGCCATTATTATTATACCATTACCATTATAACATTGCCATTATACTATTACCATTGTACCATTACCATTATACAATTACAATTATTTGTACCTTTATACTTATTCCATTATAATATAACACCTTTATACCATTATACCATTACCATTACCAATACCATTCACATCGCGTGTGGATTTGTTTAAATATCATTCATTCATACAAACACGCAAACAAACACTCTCTTATTATAGATTTCTCAACTGCTCACTAAATCCTAATGCAACCCAAACTCAACTCCAAGTCAGCCCCAATTCAACCCGGAAATAGAACGTAAGCTCAACACTTAACTCAGTCCTCAAGCCAGCATACATAAAAACTATTCAACTGCTCTTTATATCCTAATACAACCCCAACTCAACCCCCACTCAATTTTAACTCAACTCGCAAATTGACCGCTAACTTAACCCTCAAGTCAATCCCAAATTAAGTATCCAACTCAATATTCAAATCAACATATATAAAAAATTGGTAAATATTTATAAAAGTAGGTGATTTTGGGTCAATTAGTATGGCAGGTACCCCACCCTCTTGACGTACAGGTTCTAAAAGGTTTGATATTCTCCGCAGAAAAAATCCAATCTACACATCCCAAACAACTTTATGCTCATTTTTGACAGGATTTCAACAGAAGACTTTCTTTTACGAACAGCGAACTTTGAGAAACTTATTATGCAAATTTCATGTAAACTTATTTTCTATAAATTATATATTTTTGAAATATTTCGAAAATACATTTTCTGGTTCACGGAACCTGGGAGCTGGGACCTCAAAATTTATGAAAAAAGTTTAAACATGAAGTTGCAGTTTGATTGGTTAAACCATCTGCTCTATGGTCGACATAATCGTCCATCAGAGCAGTTAATTCGGTTAACTACGGCTCGCTTGCGCATCACGTTTACTCTAAATGATAATATGCATCACGTTAGACACCATGCGGTGCGCGCTGAGCATGCGTTAGCAGCTGTAGTGTGTAGTATTGAAGAGGATCCAAATGAATCGATTCGTCATCGTGCACAACAATTGGGAGCTGATCCAACATCTTTGTGGAGGATTTAACTTGTGCAGGAATTAAAACCATACGACCATCGTTCGCGTCGTGAATTCGGCGATTGGGCCGAAGCCATTATTTACATCGATGCAATCTTTCCATACACAATTTTATTCAGTGATGAAGCCCATTTTTGGTTGAATGGCTATGTTAACAAGCAGAATTGTCACATTTGAAGCGAACAGCCATTGTTCCAAAACCACTACATCCACAAAAAATTACCGTTTGGTGTGCTTTATGGGCCGAAGGAATCATCGGACCATATGTGTTCAAAAATAATGCTGGTGAAAACGTTACAGCCAACGGAGACCGGTATTGAGTCATAATTACCTACTAATTTTTTTGTGCCGTAATGACATCAGAGACATGTGGTTCCAACAAGATGGGGCCACATGCCATACAGCGCGCGATACAAATTATTTACTGAAACCAACATTTGATGAACGATTAATATCGAGAAATGGACCTGTCAACTGGCCACCGCGTTCATGTAATTTAACACCGCTGGACTATTTTTTAAGTCTGATGTTAAGTCACTTATCTACGCTGACAAGCCAGAGTCTATTGAACACTTGGAAGCCAACATTCGACAGGTTATTGCCGAAATACGGCCAGAAATGCTGCGAAGAGTACGCGCAACCTGCGGCGGCCACATGTTCCAAATCATATTCAAATATTAATGGAATAAAATTATCTTTGAAATAAAGTCCCATTCTTACGCTCAACAGAACGATATGCACTAATAATTAACCCTAGAGTAAATATCGAACAATTGTATTGTTCAAATAGGCTCTCAGATTCTCTAGTTCAAATATACCCGACAATCTCAAACATACTGAAAATCTCGAATAACCTGGTTGTTTCGAAACACCGAATCACCAACTAAGTCTCGAAAATCACTCATCCGAGACAAAGGAATATGAAACAGGGGAACCACGCCACCACCACACTAATTGCAAAATTAATTTTGAATTTGCAATTTCCTTATATTTACAATAGCCGTTCAAAATAGCAGGTTTTACCGCGTTTACCGGTAAATTAAGTTTGTATTTACCATTTACCGGTAATAAAAAAGATTCGGTAAATGACAAACTAAACAATCACACTCAATCTTTTGCAAATAAAATTCAATCCTTTCAAGGTTGAAATTGAAGTGGAATAGAGGTAAATTTGGAGTGCAAAACGTATTACAAATAAATCAATCCAGCAAGCACTAAAATCGTTAAAAATCTTCTACATATTGCCTAAACTTCCTGACACTCAACACAGCCACATAACATTCCAGCTCTGTTATGCTAAAATTACGCTGAGCTGCATTGAGTTTCTGGGAAATGAAAGCAATAGGACGTTCTTTGCCGCTAGAGGCCTTCTGGAATAATACACTTCCCACTCCTGTAGTAGACGCGTCACATTGTATAAAAAATGGCAATTTCAAATCTGGATTGCTGAGCACTGGAGCAGTAGAAAGTGATGATTTGAGCTCGTTAAATGATTTTTCAGCTTCATTATCCCAAATAAACTTCCTGGATTTTTTTAATAAATTCGTTAAAGGTGTTGCTATCTCAGAATATCGATAAATAAATCGATTGTCGATACCACCCGGTTATACCCAAAGATCGACGAATTTGCCGAATATTTTTCGGCCTTGGATATGACGTGATGGCAGAAACCTTATCAGAGTCGACCTTTAAAACTCCGTCACCAACAATGTATCCCAGATAATTCAGTTCCTTGAGGACGAATTGGCTTTTTTCGATATTTATAGTCAAAGTCGCTCGCCTTAAATAACCAGCAACCTTGCCTAAAACTTCCAGGTGCTCATCAAATGTTTCGGTTGTTATAAGCAAGTCGTCTAGGTAAACAAAGACTTGAGTGTGCAGTTCATGACACATTGTTTGAGGGGCGTTGCAAAGTCCGAAAGGCATCACTGTAAACTGATAAAACGTTTTACCGGGGACAGTAAAGGCTGTCTTATTCCTTGACCTCTCATCTAAGGGTATTTGCCAAAACGCGTCTTTTAAATCCAGGCTTGAGATAAACCTGGTTTTTTCAAGAAGGCCTAGCAACCCGTCGATGAGTGGCAAGGAATAAGCATCCTTCACTGTTCCTCGTTGATCTTTCGCGCATCCAAGCACAATCGGACTTTGCCACTAGCCTTCCTCACAAGTGCAATAGGAGAACTCCATGAACTGCAACTCTCCTCAATGACGCCTAGAGACAGCATTCGATCCAGTTCCTTATTAATCTCGCCCTGCACAGCGGGAGATACAGAGTAGTACCTTTGTTTAATCGCCTTAGTATCCCTAACATCAATAGTATGCTTAACCAGAGTGGTTCTTCCAAACCCAAAACAGCTGAGGATAGAAATTGTTGCACTACTGTGCCGCACACAATCACCGCCTTACAAAAAGATGAACAAACCTTTCCTTTTTAAATAAAAGTAATGAAGTGGACTGTATAAATTTTTTATTTGATTTTATTATTAATTTTATTATTTTTTGTTACAATGCGGTTAATTGTGCTTGACGTGTTGCACATAGGAAATCTCGACTTGCAGTGTTTGTTCTGTCCAACACACATTTTATTTTCTTCCGTCGAGCATTCCTTACAATTGTTTTTTTTTTGTTTCTTTTACGTCTACAAATTGAGTTACATTTTTAGTACAGCGGATCTAGTACTATTTTGTTTTAATTATTTGAACAATATGTCAAAACACAAATTGTCAACACGGCTAAGGTAAATATTTACATAAATTCTTACCTAAAATTGGTTATAATTAATATTAAATAAACTAAATTTACATTTATCTTTCAGTTTACGATAGTTCTAAAGGGGTTACATCTTTTAAATAACAGATAAGTATTATTTACGTATTAATTTATGTACATTAATTAAATGTTAATCAAATTTTGTTTTTATTTCAGGTTATAATTACATACAAAGTGAATTACAGGTTCGCTTCGTATTGCGCGAACCATTGGAATGTTGTGAATTTTCTTTCCTTTGCAGTCGTACTGTATCAAACCAGTGAATTGTGAATTATTAGTAAAGATACATGTTAAACCGAAAGTGATCTGACTGAAAACGTCCGAGATAAATTCAACATGTAAACGGTGACTTGAGTCTGAGTTCGGTCAACTTAAATTTGGTTGGTCGAGTCAGTTTGTATATTGAGTTAAACATGTAAACTTTAGTTTAGTTGAACTGACAGATTTTTTCATACTGTTAAAAGGGCAAAATGTTTTTATACATTTTCCAAGTAGTTTTTAAATTATTTTAAATAATTTTTTAATAATTTAAATGTAATTTTAGGAGAAAGTGACATTTGAACTGTCAGCTCAGATCAAATAAAAAAGTCCCATGTAAACACCAACCCAAATTTTCAGTCAGATCACGTTCAGATAAAACTCAGTCAGATCACCCTCGGTTTAACATGTATCTTTAGTATATATTTATTACGTGTATTAAATAGTGTAGCGTAACAAAATTATGTACAATAAATCGTTGTATGTTGAAGAAAATATTCTTTTCATTTTTCTTCCTGATTTTCGGTCGCTATCAAACAACTACAAGATCTAGTTTCTGACGTTGTGTTGCAGTCAAACTATGCTGTTTCAAAAGGCTACTCTGTGATGTATCGCAATAAGGTAATTGGCTAATTTCTAGATTCAAGGAGCTTTCTAAATTTTGATTTTGATCACTATTAGTTGGTGACGTGGGAAATGAAAAAAGTATCACAAATGTACGCCAAAAATCCATCCCTAAATAGAGTGATTGGCTCAGATTTGGTGCTAAGTGAAGCAACATCGAATGAGTTTGCCCTGCAAAGGCTACTGGAACAACTATGTAACCGATAATGGTTTCGGCATGCCCATTGGCAGTTCGAACAATTGAGGGAAAATTACGAAATTGTATGCCGGGTTGTAAAAGAAATTCTTCACATCCTATTCCAAGTAAAGAAATACTAGCTCCGCCAACCAGTAATCCATTAATTGTTTTGTCAAAAACAAAATTTTCAAGGTACGGTCTCGCATCGGTTTTATCGGTGATTAATTGATTTAATTGTTTTCCGACGTTGCCAATATCGAATATTGCGGTTAGTCCTAGATGTGAAATTATTTGGTGATTTATAGATAACTGGCGTATTAGGTAAGTATGACATATTTGGTTCGTAAATCATATGTTCGAATTTTGCAGACGGCGAAAGAATTCCGGGTCGGTTTTGGTACAAATCTCTTCCGTCGTTGGTTTTAACAGGAGGGTCTTGGGAAATCTGGGCCCCCAGGTCGAGTTTCCCGGATTTTGCTTGAATTTTAGGCAATATGGTAATTATTACACCATTGGTTCCGCACCCGAAACAGAATCGGTGACTCAGTGGTAATGGACAATTCTTGAAAAAGTGGTCGCATTTTGAGCAATTCAAATTTGATTGCTTTTGAAAAGTGGTTGCGTTATGAAGCGCATTTAGCTGGTCTTCGGCTTTAAAATACGGAGAATCGAAATCATGGTTTATAGAACTATTTAACTCATTCATAAATCATACACAGCATTTCAGAATTGTAACCTGTTCGATTCCATATGTCCTCATAACTAACACAAAGTCGAACCATTTCTTCCAAGGAAGAGACCTGTGTGTCGACCAACTTATCTTGAAGACCGGCTCTCATATTATGACGCATGAACATCATAAGCTCCGAATCCGATAACGGTTTTCCGAGTTGCATCGATATTGAAAACGTATCATTATAAAAATCATAAAAACCCTCACGCGGTTTTTGTTTACGACTCTCTAATTGAAAACGAATTTCCATATTTGACCTTCGATCTTGGAATCGTTTAATTTGAGCGGCTTTCAAGGTTGACCATGTTAAATCTTTGGTTCTTTCAATCAGCAGCCAGTACCAGTCAGCAGCTAACCCTTTCAGAACGTAGTTCAACTCGTTTATTAACCGACTTTCCGGAATTTTCTCAGCCATTGCAAAATGTTCGAATTTAAATAAGAACCTCTGAATTGGAATTCTTGTCGGTGATCCGTCAAATGAAATGTTCCATTTGATAGGAGACTTGCTAGCGGAGCGTGTAATGACTTGTGCTGCGTATGGAAAGGGGCGTGACCTAATTGCACAGGCTCGTTAATAATTACGTTTTGACGCTGTGGATTGTTTCTATTATGGTTTCCTAAATTTTGGGACTGATTATTAACCCGAGTGCTGCTCATTGCCTCATCATTGTTGCTAGATGGCCTGGGTCGATCTTTTGACAACCTATCACCGTGACCAGATTTTGGTGAACTGTGCGAAGAAATCGAATGCTGATGTTCCGAAGATTCGTCACTTTCATCCTCATCGTGTTGGTCACTTTCATCCTCATGTTCCTTTCTAAGAGTTTTGTCAATGAGATTAATTAACTGATCGCATGTTTCTAAAAGCTTGACGATATCAGATGATACAGTCCTGGAGTATTTCATCCGCAAAAGTCTGCCCTGAAGATGAAGCAATCGGAAATTTAGTTTTTTTAAGTTCGCCTCATTTTCATTCGAAATTGTGATTTTCAACGTAGAATAAATCCACTTTAATTTCACACTAATTTTTCCAATTTCACGTTTAGGGTTTCCTTTGGCGGCAGTGTGAGCTTTAGTGGAAATAAACACTGCGTGTTCTTGCTCTAACCGTAATCGTTCCGTAAGTTGCGTTAACGTTTCAATTGGAGAATTGAAATTAATATCTCGTATTTGATATTCAACCTCAAATTCTTCATACTCTAAATCGCCTGGATTCATTGTGAAACTTTGTTATGTCAAATATAAAAAAAAACGAAAATCTTAGATAGAATTAAATTTAAAAAAAATATTTTATGCGAGCAAAATAAATTGCATAAAAATCTTTACGATGTAAAATTAGAGAAAAATAAATATTGTTTGAGCTGAGGCAATAACAAAACAAAATATGTATCTACCACACTAAAATCAACAAAAATCTGGAAAGAGTGTGCCTTCACAAAAGTAAAATTGTCATGGTTATTTCTGAAGGAAATTACTCGTATTTATGAAAAATTAGGAGGAAAAAAAATGATTATCTTGCATGTGTCCGAACATGATAATCTAAACACAAGTTAAATAACTTATGGGATCAAATGCGAGAGCATGATAAAAAAAATGAATAAAGTAATAATAACTATTTACATTGGAAAAGGAAACCATATACCGGTATTTGGGCGCCACTGTAAAGGAAGGCCCCAAAAAGAGGAGAACAATCATTCCTACGGTTGCTTCCGCCAACAGAAATTATCCATCTGGTAATCTCAGAGCGGTCCAAATTTGCTGACTTTAGCACAGGGCTTGGGGTGGGTGTTTCTGAGGAATCAGACGGATCTGTATTAGACCGCTAGAATAAAAAATAAAAATGAAAAGAAATTGGGAAACCCAACAAAAGAAAACGAGAGAAAATAAAAATCAAAACACTAACCAAAAATAGCCAAAATACACCTGCCATAACTGCTCGAATATCTCTGCGACATAGGTCAACCGCTGAATGACTACAGCTCTGATAAAAGCAGATGTGAAATGCAGTTACTCAAGCAGGATGGCGAAATAGCAACAAGTTGACAGATACTTCAGGGAATCACCACTATTTGGATTCCTTTGCACAGATACAATTCCCTTGCACAACCACATCCATTCATGGTGAGGGGATCATGGAGCTGCATGCAAACTACATCTTCAAAGGTGATACATTTTACCAGATACAACGATTCATGTAAACATGGATTGAACATTCTTTTTAGTTTGTTTGTCACCGATGTGATTTTATTCAATATTTCTTTCTCCAAACTTTTGTAATTTCCTGTTTCACAAGAAAATTAACACAGGTGGATTAAACTTTGCATTTTATAAAAACAAATTTAATTATATTAATTAGGTCGCAACATCGCATAATATATACTGCCACTATTCCAACAAAAAAAAAAGCAAATTAATTTATTAATAAGTAAAACATAACCAAAAATTACATTCATTCCTTATCTCAAGCACATCAAAAATAATGGTCTGGTCCGGATGGCAAACCAAAAAAACAAAAACTCCAAAATTATAAAGATCAAACGGAATACATAAATTTTCCTTTGTTTCTTTACATTTCTCTATCTAATCCAAATCTCATGGTGTTATCATTTGTAATTTAAGAAGAGAAAATAAATAAATTTTCTTATACATTTTATTTTAAAACCAAAAAGAATTTTATCAAGGTAATCAAAATAATTTAAGAAAGGCCACCAACCACAAACCATAACCAATTTCTCTCATCCACATCGCGCACAAAAATTCACCGTCATCATCATCATCATCATTATTACATCATGTCATCCACAAATATAATATAAAACGGGAAAACATTTAATCAAGAAAATGTTTACGGTTACCGAAAAGGACTGCGGAAATGAAAAAGAAGAAGGTGTACGGCGGAATAGAATTAAGCAACTTTTATAATTTTCCTTTAATCTTTTATTTATTTTCAATTGATTAGTATTTATGAAATTCAATAGGATTAAAATTAGAAATTGAAGGGGGCGATTAAGCGTAACGAATTTTTTTGTTTCATTATACAGATTGAGTTTAAACAAAGGTACATACTATACATATATATGTACATCCGTATTAGTGGATATAAATATCGAGTACATATTTAACTTGGCCAGTTTCCAAATAATTTTGCTAAATAATAAAAACACTAATAGTTTAGTTTTTCGTTTTTTTTTTTTTTTTTTTTTTGTGTACGTAATAATATAATAATTAATAAACCTATCGTTCGTTGAACACAGATCACGATATACACTTGAAATATTCGCCAATTATACAAACAAAAAATTGGCCTACGGGTGAAAAATTAAAATTTTTCCAAGCGTACTATAAATTAAACGAGAGAGCGCACACAAAAAAAAAAGTTTTACCAACTTTAATAATTTTTGTTGTTGTTGTTTTTTTTTTTCATTTTTAGTCCAAATAGTAGACTATATAAAATCTATTGACTATAATTTTAGGATTTAATGCCAATGGTGTGGCCAATAACAAAAAATCGACTTAACAATTTATATGAAGTAGGTACTAATAGGATTTTTTTGCTTTTTGTTTTTCATTTGAAATTTATTGGAAATATTTAAGTCATAAATTATAATGGGGAAGCAGCAAATTTTTTAGATAACAGCTAATTATTGTTAATATTTGTTTTTGGAATAGGTCCTGGTTTGGAATGCTGTTTTCTTTTTTTTGCTGTTGATATATTGAATTATTGATTTTAATTATTTTTGTTAGAAAAATCTCATCCTTATAAGGTATATTTGGAACGAACGGCTGCTTTCAATTAATACCACCCAAAAAAGTTATAAAAAGTTGGAAATTTTTTGGTTTTTTGTTGGATTTTCAAACAAATGAACGCGTTTATAATGTTTTGGTATTTAAAGAAGCAAATTGTTTATGTTAACGAAACGAGTTGTTGTTTGGTTATATACTGCGTGGTCGGTACTATCTACTTATGGCTGCCAGAAAGGTAATAATAATTGGCTGGCAGTAAACCGTTACCACAACTATTAATATTTGAGATAAAAAAAATTAATAGAACAGCGCAATTTAATTTAAACATTTCTTGGCATCATAGAAAATAATTATTTGGAACTATAGGAAGGCACAAAAATGTTATTTTTGGGATCGAATTTTTAGGAAAATGGAGATTTATTTTATGGTGTACATTTGCTTCGTCAACCTTGCAGTCACAGATCTAATATTTCATAATTTGTCTCGATTCTTTTTATTTTGTTATTAACATTTTTTTTTTTTTTTGTATTCAATAAATTTGTTGCCAAATATTACATTTGTTGCCAATTTATTATTTTTAAATGATTTTTTTCGCTTTTAATAGACAAAAATCTGTTATTGAAAATGACGTTCGCAAGATTTTCGATTGGTTAATCAGAAACAAAATCAAGCGGCGGTATAACTTTTATGGTAAAGTCCGGGGGATTGATATTTCTACTTTTTGGGTAGATATATTATGAATAATTGGACTCTTGATTTTGTTTCTGATTAACCAATCGAAAATCTTGTGAACGCCATTTTCAGTAATATATTTGTGTCCATAAAAAACCGAAAAAAATCATTTGATAGACAGACATACTTCTCTTAAACTCGTTAATATTGTGTAGGCATTAAACACACACAAATGGGGGTTTTCCTTGAGTTTTTTGATTTAGCGAATATAATTCGCTAGGTCAGTATATTCATACTTGGCACTATCTGTGTTAAGTAGAAATTGTATTTTTGTAGTTTGGTCGTAGCTACTTGATGAGTAAGTAGACCAACTTTTGGAGTACGAAACCAAACTACCAACACAATGAGCTCAAGGAAAGTTCTCATTTTTTGTCCAGAGTTATTACACTTTGTATAACTCTTGGGGTTAAATACGGGGGGGATTGATATTTCAACTTTTTTTGGGTGGATATATTATGAATAATTGGCCTTTTGATTTTTTTTTTTCTGATTAACCAATCGAAAATCCTGTGAATGACATTTTCACTAATAGTTTTATTTGTGCCTATAAAAAACCGAAAAAAATCAATTGATAGACAGAAATACTTCTCTTAAACTTCATAATATTGTCTAGGCATTAGACACACATAAATGAGGGTTTTCCTTGAGTTTTTTTATTCAGTGAATATAATTCGCTAGGTCAGTATGTTCGTACTTGACACTATCTATGTTAATTAGGAATTGTATTTTTATAGTTTGGTCGTAGCTACCTGATGAGTAGACCAACATTTGCAGTACGTAACCAAACTACCAACAAAATAAGCTCAAGGAAAGTTCTCATTTTTTGTTCAGTGTTTTTTGTTCAGTTTTTACATTTTGTATAACTCTTGGAGTAAAGAAGGGGGATTTTATATTTTACTTTTTTGAGTATATATATTATGAATAATTGGCCTCTTGATTTTGTTTCTGATTAATCAATCGAAAAGCTTATGAATGCCATTTTCACTAATATTTATGTCTATAAAACTTCTCATTATTTTTAATGCTAGTACCACACATTTTTTTTTTGGCTGCTCATTTGTCCCATAATAATTACAACTTTAACTACATCACATCTACATTCATCAACATTTGCAATTTTTGGAGAAACAGTCATCAATAAGGAATATAAAAGTTTTATTAGTTTAGGGTTCTATTATTTTTTGCGTTAAGCTTCGAACCCTATTCGTTTCATCGTTTCGTTTTTGAAAAGCGAAATTTACAGCATTACACTTTAGAAAATGAGCCCGAATAGAGTTCGGAACTTTAAGCTTTCGTTGGCAAAAAATAAATAGAAATACCTGCTGGCACAAAAAACTAAAAATAAAAACATAGGAGTCAATAGAATCGGGGTGGCCATTCTGCTTGATTTAACTTTACTAAAGAATTTTGACAGAAAGTAGAACCTCGATGAGGTTTAACCGGTTGATGATTAAATCGACTGTGATTTCCAATCGCATACGTAATATCTTAACGTTCGTGCATTACGACAAGAGGCTGATTTTATTCAAATTTTGTGGATTTCCCACGATTAGGTGGAACAAAGTTTTCCATGTAAGAGTATTGCAAGGCTGATAATAGCTATCGCTGCAAAAATTTCAATTCAAGATTCCCTTGGGAAATATGGAAAAATTCGATTTTCCAAAAAACATTAGAAAATTTGTATAAAATTATCCTCTAGGGTGTTATGTCTGGAGATGGATTGCATTGATGCGACTTGTCAATAGCTGTCGCTGGAAAAAAAATTCAGTTTAAGTTTCCCGTCCGAAATCTCTGAAAATTCGATTTTCCAAAAATCATTAGAAAAATCATTAGGCAATCCATCTCCAGACATAACACTCTAGAGGCTGATTTTATGCAAATAAATCGCATTTTCCGAGATTTCCCACGGGAATCTTGAACAGAATTTTTTAGTCACATCAATGCAATAAATTTCCAGCCATAATACTCTAGAGGTTGAATTTATACAAATTTTCTAATGATGTTTCGAAAATCGAATTTTTCCAGATTTCCAACGGGAAATTTTTACTGATTTTTTTTCTTGTGATAGCTATTGGTGTGACACACTAGAGGCTGATTTTATACCAATATTAAATATTTTTTGGGGTTTCGCGAATTTTCCACAATTTTCCACGAGGAACTGGAGGCAGGTTTTGCCACTAGAGAATATTAACATAGTCTTCAATGCTATCCATTATTATTATTATTATTGGTGGGCCATGCGGGCGATCAGCCACTTCGCACTGCGACCTAAAAGATCTATTGTGATGATCCGACGAAAATTAACTCAAGCGATTTTGCGTCAAATATTTAACGTCTTTCATCCGTAATATGCACCATTGCGCGCAATCCAAAAATTCTTAAGTGGCTTCAATGCGCCTTGCACGCTTAATCAATGTACGAATCGTTCTCTCTTGAATTAAACAACTTTTCGAGCTGTTGATTACAAAATTTAGTTCCATTGTCTGACCTGAACTTCTTAACCCGCTTTCCAGTTTGATTTTCGACATATGTTTTGAATTCACGCATAGGGATTTATACTTCATCTTTTGATTTCAGAAAAAAGGTAAATGCTATTTATTTGAAATCATCGAACAATGCATAGTGAACACCGCCAAGTGCAGCGTTTTCAGTTGGTCCCGCTAAGTTAGCATGAATCATCTCCAAAAGTTTTTCTGCTCTTGAATCATTTTTGCTGAACGGCTGAAGTTACTGCTTCCCCTTGCATTATGTAACACATACATGTTCCCCACTGTCATCAACAAATGAAATACCGTCAACTGCTCTTGATTTCATTTTGTTTAAATCGTGATACACGTTTCGGAACCATCAGTTGCTGCAACTACTATAAAGCTACATTGTTTTATACCATTTTATCTATCTGACTCGGTTTATCCTTTTTATCAGCTAACATTTTCATATACCGCTTGTTTTAACTTTCATCATTATTTTATTCACTGGCGTTGTGCCAGAATCTTTATACCAATCAACCTTGTCGAAATTTCCCGTTAAAAATGCTGAAAGTTGCACCAGATTTGCCACCAGAGTCATTGCCCTTTTTCTGATTTTTATCATCTTTACCTTTTTTTCAGTGCATTCGGCCTTTTTGTGGCCTTTTACTATCGAATGCTTTTTGTTTTCCGCTGACCCTTTTTATTGCTGTATTTTCTTTACTTGTCAATGGTATTTTTGGCAACAATTTAGTTTTGATTCCGTCACTGCTTAATTTCGTTTCAGTGTTATCAAGCGCCATTACTTTACATTAGTAATCTTCAGTTAAACCGCAATCAAAAATATCGCCAACCATTCGCCACTGACTGGAAAACCAATTGTTTTTAATCGGTGAGCCGGCTTAGGGGAGAAATGTAGCCATCCATTGAATGACAATCTTCAAGTTTAGTTTCCGTTAATTGCGCACGGCCCTTTATCATTGAACGTCGTTTGCAATTTTTCCCATACTTCCTTGGCTGTTGTTGGATACTCTACGTGAGCGTAGTTACTTGATATATGCTCAAAATGATAGCCGTTCGAGCCTGTCGAAGAACAGCTTTCCAATGATTATCATACTCATCAAACTCTTTAAAAAAAAAAAATCAGTAAGTATTATGATGACAGTAAGATGGGCTTTTTGAATTTTTATGTTATAATAATTTAATTTGGTTGGCTCTAATTGATGTGTGTGTATTTAATTTTATTGAGATTGAATTTATAAAAGTCAATTCGAACATTTTTATGGCGCTGGGTGTATTTTGGATTTTTTCAATATACCAGTATGATATCAACAAAATGAAGTTATTAGTAAATCCTACAACTTATCGAGGGGTCAATCAGGTTAATCGTTTGCTCAAAATTAATCAAGGAACATCCCTTAAAATATTTACAGTGAAGTACTTAACAACCGAAATAATGAATTTTGTGACCTGTTGTTGTATACCAACATTAGGTTATTAAACCAAACCAAATTTAAAAAAAAACAATAGAATTTCGGATTTCTTCTACGTATGGTACACCAAATGATTGCGTGAAAGCTGAGAAGACTACTCCTCTCTATATTAAGTGAATTTTAAAAGCAATTCGAAAAATTTCTGCATATAAGTGAGAAAAGATTTGGAATCTTCATAAAAGTTTGTTTTCAAATCGGAAAGCAGCTTAAGGAGATTCCCGGCGCACAGTTGCGCAATGTTTCATTCACTACGCGAAATTATCTTCAAATAAATGTGGTTAATTCACTCTTCGAAGCATATTGCAGTGATCTTATAGAACAGATTAAAGTCCCTCTTGTGGATCTCCAATGGGAATTGGTAATAATTTCATTTTTATGTTAACAATAAGAATTTAAGCCTAAAACCCCATGTATTCAGATAAAAATTTCCTGAATCGGAATAACCGACTTGTGGTTTACCGGGTACAGCTTTACTTATAAGTAACATGAAATCATTTTCTTAGTCGCCACGCCGTCGTCAAATCAAAGATCAAAAGGTCAAAGGTCAAAGGTCAAAAGTCAAAAGTGAAAGGTCACGGTCAAAGATCAAAGGTTAAAGGTCAAAAGGCAAAAGATTAAAGGTCAAGAGGTCAAATGTCAAGGTCACCAAAAAACCTTTTTTTAGGCGTAAAACTATACATTCAGGGGTAATAGTATACATTTAGGTGGAATTGCATACATTCAAGTGTTAAGTTATATTTGAAACATACTTTAAAGGGAATTTAGGTGTAAATACCATATATTATGGTAAATTTATAAGCATACTTTCAGGGGAATTGTATAATTGAAGTGGAAATTGCATACTTTCAGGTTAAATTGATTTTTGACATACATTCAGGGTTGAATTGCCAACAATCAGGTATAAAGTTGTATTTATAGCATAGTTTCAGTGTAATTGTATACATTCATGCGTAAATTAGTCGTTATAAGCAGAGGTACACCGCAGGGTGGCGTACTGTCCCCCTACTTTGGAACTTGGTCATAAAATGACCTGTTGCTGAGACTGGAGGACGGTGGCTTCAAGGTGGTTGCCTATGCGGATGATGTTGCTATTGCTGTCCGTGGTAAATATCTGTAGCCGATTCGACCGCAACACAACCTTCAATGCCCGCAGCGCCGCCAATACAACCATCATCGCTAGCAGCGCCGCGCCCTACAGCAACTTGCTGCCATATGGGCAATCTATTTTCGAAATCGAAAATTTAAAAACAAAAAAATCAAATTGACCGAAAAGAAAAAAGAAAAAAACTTGACTTCCTCCTTTTTGTTTCGTCGATCTGATACCTTCGCCACACACTCATGTGTTATGGTATTATTCGTGAATTTCGTAAAAATTAAATAAATGTTTTTTGGGAAATGTTAATTAATAAAAGTTTAAATTAATTAACTAATATTTTTTATTTGTACCCAAGCGAAGTGCTACATATCCCCGCACCCTTAGTGACCTTTTGCAAAATGCCCTAGGCACTCTTTCATTATGGGCCAATGGCTATGGGTTGAATGTGAACCCATACAAAACCGAATTGGTTCTCTTCTCTAGGAAGTATAAACTTCCTCACATCGATCCACCCACTTTAAATGGGTTCAGTTTGACTTTTACAGTTGAAGCGAAGTTCCTGGGTCTCGCTTTGGTTAGCAAATTATATTGGAAACCTATTATACTGGAAAGGGTAAAGTAAGCTACGGTAGCAGTATATTCTTGCAAAAATGCCATTGGGAAAAGGTGGGGGCTGGAGCCCCGCATCGTACATTGGCTTTGTACCGCAGTAGTTAGACCCATACTGTTGTATGGGGTAACAGTCTGGTGGCTTGCTCTGGACAAAACTGTCAACCAAAAGCTGTTGACAAAAGTTCAGAGAACAATCCCTCTGTGGATCAGTGGTGCACTGAGGAGCACATCCACTCAGGCACTAGAGACTCTGCTATTTTTGACTCCTCTAGATATCTTGGGGAAACAGTTGGCAGCTTATACTGCCATACGGCTGAAATCCATGTTAATGTGGACCTGCAACAATATAGGGCACCCATCTATTTTGTGCAACAAACAAATTCCCAAGACCACCGACTATACTGTCCCGTCACTATCTTTTGACACAAAGTTCCGGACTAGGATCCCTTTCAGGGAGGACTGGATGATGGGTGCAGTTTTGGAACCAGGAGTTATAAACTTCTTAACTGATGGTTCAAAACGGGACGGGAAAGTCGGGGCTGGAGTGTTCTGCGAGGAACTTCTGTTAAATCTCTCCTTCCGTCTTCCCGACTACTGTAGCATTTTTCAAGCTGAAGTACCTGCCATAAAGGAAGTCGTAGACTGGTTGAGGTATAATATCAGTTTGTGATATTCGCATATGTACGGACAGTCAGGCTGCCATTAAAGCACTTCAATCACACGTCCTCACGACGAAAGTAATCCAGAACTGTCTCTCATCTCTTAACGAGATGGCAGATCAGTTCAACATCCACATTTTATGGGTGCCAGGACATTTCATAAGTACAAGGAATTTAAACGCCGATGAACTGGCTCGACGTGGTACAATGGACTACTTCTCAGAAAGCAGAAAGGATATTGAAATGCCTCTCGGTACGCAAACTGCTGCTTCAGGAAGAGGCTAGCAAGCTGACGAATGACAGATGGTCAAGTATCACCTCTTGCGTAATAAATCGGCAGGTCTGGCCAAAGTTGGACTTGGCGAGATCCAAACAGCTGATCTCACTTCAGCGAAGTCAGATCAGTGTGGTTGTTAGAGTGATTACGGCGCACTGTCTCATAGGGAGGCATGCGAGTAGACTTGGTGTCTTCTCACATGACTACTGTCGTAGTTGCGAGGACGAAGAGGAGGAAGGGACAGTACTTCATCTTCTTTGCACCTGCCCTCGTCTGGCACGAAACAGACTAAAGTTTCTAGGGCCACCACTCTGGTCCCAGTGGACCGCCACCCAAACCTAACCTAACCTAACTCTTTCTAAATTACTTCCATTATCTACAAAAACTGCTCTACAATATCGTACGTTATTCAGGTACGTTGGAATGAATATCGAACAAGCCATTGAGGAGTATCGCAAGATATGCAATGAAATTGTTGACGAAGTAGAGCAAGCCGAGCAAAAACGCAAAGAATTTGTAAGAACAGTTGGTTTTTAAGAATCAAACGACGATGATATCGCGAGTATTCCCGTACGCGGTGCACTTTCGGCAGTTGTTCGACAGCGATCGAACGTGATGCCAAAACAAGAATACTGCAAATTGGTATGACTGACTAATGATGAGCAACTTAAGTTGGTGCAGGCAATACATGTTTTACATGACAACACTGGTGAGTGTCGGCCAATTCAAACCTCCTTCACCGGGCCCGCTGGTTGCGGTAAGACATTCACTTTGCGAATACTAATGGAAACAAACAACCGATTTGCGCAGACTCACAATTCTACGCACAACGCGTATTTCGCTTGTGCAACCACAGTCAAGGCTGCAGTGGCCATAAACGGAACGACAATACATTCTGCATTCAGAATAACCATGTCCAGAAGACCTTGTAGCAGCTTGGGACATGAAGCACTGCAAGCATATCGCAATGTTTTCGCTAATGTAAAAGTAATAATCATTGATGAGGTTAGCAAGATGAGCGTAGATCTGCTGAATATCGTAAATGCGCGCCTCACTCATATCACAGGAAACTTCGACGAACCGTTCGGCGAGATGCACATAATCTTCTGCGGCGATCAATTGCGGGAGCAATGCTCTGGCATTCACTGGAGTATTATCCATTGCGACAAGTTATGCGCCAAAGTGATGTGATGTTCTCGACAATCCTAACGAAAATTGGTAACGATCAAGCTTTGCTTTCCGAAGAGAAAGCGCTGCTTAACACACGCTTTCAGACAATTAATTGGTGCCGAGAAAATGTACTAGGGGCGATCAGGCTCTTTAACGTAAACCGAGATGTTGATGGTTTCAACTCCAATGCATTCGAATCTACGACCGATTGCATCTCCGATGATATACGTTCTCGGGGTACAGGACTCAACAAGAGTTGACGAGCTGCCGTAACGATCTGTTCAAGAAGACTGTGATGGAGACAAGTAGTTTGCCATATTTGCTGCGATTGTGCGTTGGTATGCCATACATTATTACAACAAACGTAGATGTGGCCGACGGGATTGTTAACGGAGTGATCGGCGAACTGAAGCATATCGAACAACCTCTGCTCGGAGAGATTGAATTAGTTGATATGGACGACAATACAGACCATGTAGCGGTAATTGTGGGACAATCGAGTTGTGGGGCGAGCCGATTATGGATCCAGTTCGACAATGACAAAATTGGTGCAACATTACGCCTGAAGGCTAAACCATATGTCGTGAGCAAATCCGTGTCGCCTAGTTCGACTCCGATTTACAAACGATCGGCTACCATTCAGTTAAAAGGTACTGTGAAATGTAAAAGACTCCAGGTCCCCTACGTGCCAGCATGCGCAATGACCATACATAAATCGCATGGTTTTCTCAGGGAATACCGGTGGTCACCGGCCGCTTGTTGTATTATTTAGTGTGGGATACCGGTGGTGCATTGGCAACTTAGAGTGTTTTCCATCGTGACATACCGGTGGTACACCGGCAGGGAACCTGTTAAACATTACCTGTTTAGGACCGGCAAAATCGGATCAACCATCAAAGTATCGCATAAAAATTCCCATAAACTGTTTTTGAATAGTACAAAATGTAAAACCTGCTAAATCATGTTAATGCTAATGTTATATTTTTCCTTATACTAAAGCATACGACCAATGATTCAAAGTGTTTACAGTACAAAGTTATGCTGGGGTTAGGTAGAAAGCATAGCCTAACTTCCTGGTAAGCGAATTATGGCTTTACAGTTCTTCCATCATCTTAAACAGGAAAGAAGAAATACTTACTAATGTATTAGCCCCTAGGAGATAAACACCCGTTTTCTTTCTTTCACTGTCGAGGTAATTACCCTTAGTGCAAACTGCTGGGCAAATTGTTTCGATACAAGTGGTGTGACCTGCGCTGTTATTTTAATGAAAAACGAAAATTCTTCATTTAGATTCAGGTGATCTACAGGGTTTAAAGTAAACAAGTGTTAATTTCACTGTTTCATCATGACTGTTTTCCTTGCGAAAAGCATATGCATTTTTTCAGTGTGGGCTTCGAACTTTTTCCTAAATGTTGCAATAATAGAGAGTTTAATATTAGGACCTCCTGTGCCCTGATAATTTCATTAAGGCTTTCACAAAAAAACTCTATCAAGAATACTGTTTGGCCTTACATGGCTCTTTGTTGAATTTTTGTAGGATATTAGCCATTCCTTACAGATCCATCAGTTCTAATTAATTACGAATTAATCTCATGGATGAAAGGAGGAATTAATTTATTCATATTTACCTAATATCCGGCATTCTGTGGCAAAAAACCAAACATTTTTTTTTGGTCTTTATTCGTTTTAGAGTCGTGATTCATGTTTAGCTAATAGAAAATTACAAAGCGCCCTACCTTATATTAAACCGGGTGATTTTATTTAAGAAGCCCTGCCTTCTTTTCTTCAAATATTTTGTGGTTGATCAAATATCAGTTTTTTGAAGTCGGTTAGCATATTTTGCCTTACGATAACAGTAACTTCCTCATCCGAAATTAAATCAGATTTTAAGGTATCTGCATTTTTCAAAGGTTTGGTTTCTGTAAAATAAAGTCTGTTAAATTATGACAAAGTTGGAGCAACCGGAATCACTTTCTATGTTATACAGAATTTTTACCGTGCCGTTAATATTTTTTATTCTGCATTGAAGAGAACACCCCACTCCAAAATGAATTTCTTAATGAAAATTTAGAAATCTCCAAAAATTTCGTTTTTAAACCACAAATCGTGTATCTAGAACATTTATATCTGTAAATCAGTTTTGTTCACCTCTACTAGTTTTATGTCAAACAAACAGCATCAATACCTAATTGAATATAAAAAGACACGAAATTGGAATAATATTTCTATGCGAATACAAAAATCACTTAAGAAGAACCAACTAAAAATAAAGTTGTAGTGGAATACCACTTCATTCTCTCAAGTGGATGGCCTCTTCTTAACCCACGCCAATGATGATTTTACGTTGTACCACATGGTGGAGAATAACAATCCAAGACTTCGGGGTTTGCGATCCGAATTAGCAAGGCTAGACAATCATCGCATGCAAACCTTGGGCGATTAAGTGGTCGAAGTTCTTAATACAAAG
The DNA here is from genome assembly GCA_958295665.1 of Tipula vernalis. Classification (NCBI taxonomy): domain Eukaryota; kingdom Metazoa; phylum Arthropoda; class Insecta; order Diptera; family Tipulidae; genus Tipula; species Tipula vernalis. The sequence goes on along the minus strand of OY282560.1, from coordinate 145,665,905 downwards.
GCGCCGACGAATTTATGCTTAATGAGTCACAATGTGCAAAGTCTAGTGGCTCACAGTAAAGACATCGAAACTGAACCTGTCTTGAGTTCAGTGGACATTTTAGCATTGAGCGAAACTTGGATGGGATACACTACTGGTGTGGCTATAAGTATCGAGGGCTTCAAATGCGTCTCGCTGCATAAGCGTGGAAAGATAAACGCAGGAGTTGTCGCAATTTACGAGAAACAGGATGCTGTAACTACGGCTTTGGCGCAAACACTGCTCAAGTGGAATAATGGCAATACCTCAAATATCGCAGACATCAATGAATTCGGCGATATCTGTGCGATAAGAGCCAACATCAATGGTAAGCAATGCCTATAATCATTACTATATATTTATCGACACAGATCACATCTAAGCAAGCACGTTAGTTTATGCTGCGAAACTTGGCATGTTACATACGCAAGTTTGCACAGATATTTAGTGACCTAGACGAGTTGTGGAATATACCGATAATTCTTACCGGAGATTTCAATATAGACATTAGTAAATCGGACAACCATTGGTTTCTTGAATTTATGCAATCCGAGTTCCAGATGAGCTTAGCTACTGATCCGGATAAACACACGACGCTGGGAAGCACGACTATTGATGCGATATTTATCATACCACCGACCGCTATTTGCCATAGTTAAGAGCCCACCGACCTCACCAGCAACAATGACTTCAGAAACAGCAGAATGAACATCTTGGCTGTATAAAATAACTTTATCACGTACACAGAAAATAAAAATAAATAAAAAAATAAAAATATGTAAATATAAAAATAATAACATTAACAACATCCATTGCGTATTTTTTGGTGATTCATGAACTTATCAATACAAGGTTACGTAGTTCTACGTTTTTGGTTTCGATTTGTATTTTCTTTTGATTATATCTGGAAAATGGGGAAGCTTGAGAATCTGTGCTTTAAATGAATTAGTCATCGAGTTGTTTATTAGTGATTTCAGAAAATATTATTTATCTACTTAGGTTTAATTTTAAATTCATATTTTTTCGTCAATCGAAATCACGATTTTTCATACAAACTCTATAAAAATAAATTATTTTGTAGTGTTTCTATGTCCTTTATTTTAAGTTCATTTTTTACATGCCAGCTCTATTCATATCAAGATAGTTCTGGCTAGGCACACTAAATGAAATACTTTCCAGACATAACACTTTTGAAGTTGTTGAATTTGAATTTATACAAATTTTGTAATTTTATATGGGCTTTTCAAACAAACGAATTTGCCAGAGCTCCACACATGAAACTTGCCCTAATAATTTTTCTAGGGATAATTGTTGGTAAGGCACATTAATTGAAATACTTTCCAGACATAACACTTTAAAGTTTAAATTTATACAAATTTTTACATTTTATATTTGGCTTTTCTGATGTATCTAGTAAACAGTGACAAGCTAAAATGAGCCGTTATTCAGTCGTAATATTAGTTCAATGAAATACCAGTTTTTAGGTTGTTTAAAATATTTTCGGCTGAAATATGTCGGCTGGTAACTTTCGGCTGATATAGCCAAGACACTATCTGAATTACCGACATTTTATATCTTTCGGCTAACTGAGATAACATTGGAGAGTCTACAACGATCAATAAACTAACTACGCGCGCAATTCAGCCGTAGTAATAATCGATCACGTGGTAGAAGCCGGTCTTGCAATTCCTCACGGAATCGGCCAATCTCTAGAGAACGATCACCTAGTCGATCTAATTCTTACTGCTGGTTTCATAACAATTTGGCATAAGAGCTAGGAAATGTCGAGAACCGTGTTCGTTTAAACGATCTAATTCTCCTTCGCCTTCAAAGTCGGAAAACTAGAGAATCCTACCGTGCTCGCGACGGCTGGTGGGATGCAGCAAAATCGTCGCCTAGTTAATACGTGCCCCGCCACAAAGTTAAGTTTCCTAATAGATACTGGTGCCGAAGTCTCAGTTGTTCCTTTTAAATATTTTCCAGATGCTCTTAGCGATACAGATAAACTGTTAGTCGCCGCTAATGGAACACCTATAAACACCTATGGTACACGGTTATTATGCATAGATTTAGGGTTACGTCGCAACTTTCGCCATGCATTTGTCGTCGGATCAGTTACCAGACCGATTATTGGAGCTGATTTCCTGGTCAAATTCGGTTTGGTGGTCGACTTAAAGAATAGGTCCCTTTTGGATACAAATTATTCGCTTACGGTAAGCGCAATGGATGTAGGTATTCCCATTGAAGAAATTGTATCGCCCAGAATATTTCACCAGTACCGAAGTCTGTCACAAGAGCCTCGATACGATCTCCCGGTGAAAAATTCTGTCGTGCACCGAATAGTAACACAAGGGGAATTACCTTTTTGCCATCCGAGACGCCTGAACTCTGAAGAGAGATTCACCATATGATGCAACTTATGGTATGTAGGCCGAGTTCATCCAGTTCGCCTCTCCCTTACACTTGGTGCCTAAACGCGATAGTGGTTGGCGGCCCTGCGGAAATTACAGATGATTAAATTCGGCAACGATAGCGGATAGGTATCATCTTCCGCATATTCACAACTTTCCATGTACCTTCAAGAGTGCAAGATGTTCTCAAAGATCGATCTAGTTCGCGCTTACCATCAAATACCTGTCGCTGCTGAAGATATATATAAGACTGCTATTACAGTTCCTTTCGGTCTTTTTGAGTTCATGAGAATGCCTTACGGTCTGAGAAACGCAGCGCAGATTACGGTTTAACGATAAAACCATCAAAATACGAATTCGGAGTACCATTCTAAGGATCGAACCACAGCTATCCAAAACTTTCACGAACTAACGTCTATTAGACAAATTCAAAGATTCGTGGGCACGGTAAATTATTACCATTATTTTTTCCTCCTCCTAATTTGGCCGAACATTTAGCTCAAATACACAAACAATTTCGCTCTTTTAATAAAGTTAGTAAAAAATCACAAATCAAATTAACGTCTGAGTGAAAGGCAGCTTTTGTAAGAACAAAAGATGCCCTTGCTCAGGCCGCACTCCTCGCGCATCCTTACGACAATGCTTCGATTAGAGTTACGACTGACGCGTCGGGTATAGCAATAGGTGGTGTATTGGAGCAGCTTATTAATAGACGTTGACATCCTGTCGGATTCTATTCCAGAAAACTAACCATTCCTGAGCAGAAGTATTCTACTTTTGACCGAGAACTTCTCGCAATTTACAGTGGCATTAAACATTTCCGATACCTCGTCGAAGGCAGAATCTTTTACATTCTAACCGATCACAAACCATTAACGTAATCTACGTCAGAGCCGTCAGCTCGATTACATTACGCAGTTCAGCACTGATATCCGTTACATCAAGGGTGATAGCAATGTTGTAGCAGATGATTTGTCTCGATCTGATAAACATCAGGCCTCCGCTATAGCTCATACAGCACTTGATATGGAAAAACTTGTTTCTTTGCAAGAGTCGGATGACGAGCTAGCTCAAAACTCTCATCAATTCGACATCAAATATCATTAGTTCAAAGCGAAAGCTCGAACATATACGAGATCCTAGTTCCGGCCTGTCGATTTGGTGTGAAACTTCTTTGGGAAACAATCGACCATACGTTCCTAGCGATTTACGACAATCTATTTTTTCAAAGCTACATGGTCTTTCACATTCGGGAACTCGAGCAACGCGAAACATTGACATTGGATATTGGTCCAAGTCTAGTGTTGCTTGTCAGAGATCGAAAGATGGTCGTCATACACGTTCGGAATATGGTCACTTTGCGATTCCTTCTGGTAGGTTCGAGCATATCCACTTGGATCTTGTAGGACCATTACCACCATCTGACCGTTACAACTATATTCTGACGATAGTTGACCGATTCATGCGTTGGCCAGAAGCCATTCCTTTAATTGACATGAGGACGACTACCCTAGTACGTGCATTCGTAAGCCAATACGTCTCAAGATTTGGAGTCCCACTTGAGATTACGACTGATCAAGGCAGTCAGTTCGAGAGAAATCTGTTTCAGGAACTAACTAAACTTTTAGGTGCTCACAGAATACGGACGACGACGTATCATCCACAGGCCAATTGTATGGTGGAACGATACCACCGCCATTTAAAAGCCTCATTATATGCTCGATCGAACACAGTAAATTGGAGTGACGAACTCCCATTCATCCTCCTTGGCATTAGAACATTGCACTTCAGCCGACCTTGTCTACGGACAATAACTCAAGGTCCCTGGAGAACTTTTACTGCACTCTGAAAATACGACATCGACAGACCATTCTTCACTGGTCGGTAGACTACAGCAGTCGATGCGTAACATCGTACCCAAGGATACCCGAAGCAGCCTTCAAAACAACATTTTTATCCCCAAAAGACTTGACGGACTGCGACCAAGTTTTCGTTCGTGTGGATAAAGTCAAGACTGGCTTGACACCACCATATGAAGGCCCTTATCGAGTGATCAAAAAGCTCCGGAAATACTTTATTATCGAGCAGAAAGGAAACTCTACGTCGATTTCCATTGACAGACTAAAACCTGCCTACCTTACGGACGCAATAAAGCCATCAACCGAGAAACAGTTCGCGATTAAACGAAACATATACTTTTTTCCGTGCGAGACAATTACTGCGAGGGGAGTTATGTGGCAGTCAATAAATCTAATATTTTATACATTTGTATTTCCTTCCACAGTTCCCTACTTTCTATTAAAAATTCATTTCCAATTTCCACTCATTACAGTACTCAAAGATTCCGTAACAAAATGGTTTGCCATTTTCTTTTGATTACTATATATCTGGAAAATGGGGAAGCTTGAGAATCTGTGCTTTAAATGAGTTAGTCATCGAGTTGTTTATTAGTGATTTCAGAAAATATTATTTATCTAGGTTTAATTTTTAATTCTGTCTCTTTAACTCTGTCTAGGCACACTAAATGAAGTACTTTCCAGACATAACACTTTAAAGTTTGAATTTATACTAATTTTGTAATTTTATATGGGCTTTTCATACAAACGAATTTTCCCGAGCTCCCCACATGAAACTTGCCCTAATAATTTTTCTAGGGATAATTGTTGGTAAGGCACACTAATTGAAATTCTTTTCAGACATTACACTTTTTTACATTTTATATTTGGCTTTTCTGATAAAACTTAAAAGTATAATTCCTATGGTAAACAGTGACAAACCAAAATGAGCCTTTATTCAGCCGTAAAATCAGTTCAATGAAATACCAGTTTTTAGGTTGTTTAAAATATTTTCGGCTGAACTATGTCGGGTGGTAACTTTCGGCTGATATAGCCAAGACACTATCTGCATTACCGACATTTTATATCTTTCGGCTAACTTTAAAAAGGTACAGAAGCAACCACAAAACATGGAGAAACTATATAGATGCAGTTTTTACGAGTTATCTGGATACAGTTCTGGGATTTGGCCAATTATCAATTTTTTCATTTTTTTCGCTTGGTGCATTTCCTTTTTTGAAAAAATATTATTATAAATATACATAGTAATTGTTTTCTAAATTTCAAATTTGACATAAAAAATCAAATAATAACATCTACGATTAAAGACGTTTCACTTCCCCCGCGAGCTTATGCGATGCTCACAAATTTTTGTTTAAAATTGTGACAAAGGTGAATTTTCGGTGTGGCTACACTAATTACAAATTTTAGGCAACAGTGAATCTGTAAAAATTAGTCGACAGCTACTAACAAATGTGTGACCTTAATGATATTTCTCAAATTTATCATTCCCATTTGCCCGCAATTGATCTTTATCGTCGTAACACCGTTCACATTTTGTTTGTTAACATAATTTACCATTTGCCCTATTTAAATATTTATTTAACATTAGCTAGCTGTATTCCTGTAAAGCATCGCCTTTCATTTGATTAAATAAATTATCTTTACGGGTGTATCGCAACAACACTAAAAAATTACAAAAAAAATTTTGGCGTCCTGAATATGAAACAACAATAAATTAGGAGATAATAATAAAAAATAAACAAATTCTGATTATGTAATAAATCAAGGATGTATGTACGAGTATGTAGAATTCATTCTTTGTAAACATTCGCATTGATGCTCATTTATGGTTATAATAAATCTCTCCCCTTTTCTCTCTTTCCACCGTGTGTTTGTGTAATTAACATTAATTTATATGACTTATATTCTAGATCTCGAGCTTTACTAGCTACCACCCCCTTACACAAGATGTCAAGAATGGACGGAATATAATTTTTTTTTTAATTATTTAGCTATCTAATATTTTATAAAAATAATAACATAAACATTTTCAAACAAATCATTCATATCATAAATCCATCCGGCAAATATATGTACGTTCGCGAAAAAAACCCGTATATTTGTGAGAAGTCATAAACCGAAAATGTCATATGCGATATACATTTTATGACATATTAATATTTGGTTAAATTTTTTTCATTTTTATAAAAATATCCTCGTAGCCAAATGTAAATTGGTTACAAAATTGAGTTGCATAATTAAATATGCATCCTACATATTCATCATCTGCATACATAATGTTAAATGAACTAAAGTAATAAAATGTGGAATATACGCTCCCTCAAACTCACATGCCTCGCGCGTTCAATCTATTCACCGAGATAAAATCATTAATACAAATGGATGTATTTTATGCTTCTATTATTATTCATTCATTCATTTTAAATTACACATACATACATATGTAAATAATATGGAAAAAAAGGAAACTCTAGCAAATTACCATATGGGTACGAGTATATGTACTTAGATACATCATGTTACATTCAATTTAACAATTTAACCAACAGTCCACACAAAACATGTACAATTCTACGTATGTGTATGTTGCTTCCGTCTATGTACTTTGCCTATATATGCGATTGTAAATACATATTTTAAAACTTTATTAATTTAATGTAATTAGAAGAGAAATAAAATGTACGAGCTACAACAACACAACATAATAAACGTCCTACATATCCATAGTTATGTAGTACAGGCAATCCTTATCTATCTTTTTTGAATTAATACAATTACATTAAATTTACTGTTTTGTATGCACTAAATTACAAATCATAATTTCTAGATATCAGACACTACTCAAACCCTGCACGGAGTTTGGGGGAGGGGAGGTTTGATTGCCTTCGTACATGGTTCATGCGCAATACCCAAAATTCTCCCGAGTTTCAGAGATGTATGTTGTATTGTGTTTTTATCGAGAATCGAGATGAATAAACTTAGATATAGCAGACAGTAGATGGGAGGCACAAACAAACCAACATATTTTTCTCAGAAATCGGTGTAAAAACACGTGAAAATCGTCTTTTTTTTTTTTTTTTTTGGATGTATGATCTCTCTTGTGGGGTTGGTATGGGCGTCTGTATAAGGCAAAACCATTTATCTCCCAAAAATTATTTTCAATTTACATTTAGGTTTACGTTTCTTTTTTGTCTTACGAATTTAGGTAAAATGGGCTATTTGAATTATACGTTACATATAAAATGTATACCTAGGTATATCTTGTAATTTATGATTTAGCACAAAATGTGGAATGACTGTGCAAGAAGGAATTTTTTTTTCTATGTATAGTATACACGAATGAATGATGATGGTTTTGAGTTTTAATTAATAATTTTGACTGTTAATATGAGGCAATCTATACAATCTATCTATCCCAGTGAGTTTTGGTTGTAATCGTCCAAAACCAAACGTTGCAACATAATACATACATATCATAAGTAAAGATTTTATAAGAAAACTTAATCAGTGCCAAAATAGTCTGAAAAAGTTTACGATAGACAGATGGGACGCAACACAAAATCCAACACAAATTTATCTAATAAAGGGGCCTCCAAAATAGAGGCGGTATAACTTTGAAATAAGTTAACGCAATGGTGAAATCAACCAGAGGGGCCAACAGAATTTAAAAGGAGGTGATAAATAAAATCACACATACTAAACGTTAGTTAAATAGAATTCTCATGTTTTTCAAATAGAATTGAGCAACATTTTTAAATTATTTTGGACGACATTCTGTTTGCCAAATACCATTGGACGGATTTTGACGATTGGAACATACTATTATTACAGTTGGTCCTGAGGAGCGGTGCAGCTGGGCATTACACGTTGGCTGTTGCTCACCAGAAAATTTCCAAAGACAAATTAATTAAGAGCATTCAGGCTCAAACTTAATGGCAAAGGAGTGGTGTGATGAAGCTAAATGGTAGGTGGATAATGAAACTAAATGATAAGGAACACGTTAATGTGACTTGCGATTGGCCGTGGGTGTTGTACCACGCGCAGTAGGGAGACCGAAAGCATATGGCAATAGGTGCGTTTGGTGTTGTCCTCTTTTATATTGTATATTACAGTGGCCTGAGCAAAATGGGATTGCTCACTCTAGCCGTCTTGCTCAGCCAGAAGCTGTGCTCTATTCGAGTATACAATGGCAGGGCGATGGTTAAACTGTTTGCTGGTTCAGTCAAACCAGTTCTTGTGCTTGAAATAAAAGTTAATATGTTCAATAGTATAATATGATTCACCAAAGAGGCTCGTTGTTATTGAGTGTACCTAATAAAATAAAATTATGGAATCGCTTAACTACGCCTAACTTAGTCGAGCTTAAATGATAATGGTAATATTTATTAAGTGACGTGTCAGAATTAATTTTAACGATCCCGTGGTGGAGCAGCTCTTTATGTGAACTTTAGGTAGCCCTGTATTATGCTTATTTAAAAAATCACATCCAAAAGCCTTGCTTGTGATGAATAGTGCGATCTTGTCAAAATGAATAAGGATGAGAATATCTTGCCGCATATATCACAAATCTTTGTTTCGGATTATGTAGTGCAATATATAGTGCAGGGAGTAAATTCTCGTTCCGTGAAAAGTATAATCAAAAGTATTTTCAGTGAGAAATGCAAATTTCGGATTCATGTTCCTTGAGAAGTCGTTTCATATGAATAAATTTTTCTCACCGACCATTTTGGCGGTGAGAACATCATAAATATGAAAATAAAATTCTATAAAAACTAAATTTGCATTTGTAGCATTAAATGTGCATTAAAACTGCAATATGATTCACTTTAAACTTAACTAATAAATAAATATCTATTAAAAACTATTCCGTTTATTTAAGAAAGCCTCCAAATAATTTATTTAGTAAAGTTTTAAAAATAATTTGGTCATTTTTATAATTTATTTTATATTTTGACAGGCAATGACGAAAATGTATTAACTAAATCTACTTTATCATTTATTTAGCTAATATTTAAACCATTTGCTGTATCATCTAGCGGAAATCTATATGAAACTCGATAAAATTTCTTTCCACAGTGTAGCTTACTGCATTCAGCGTTTTTTTCACGATTCTTTTTCATTTGGATATCAGGGGATCATTTCTCGTTTTATGGAAAAACCTAATGAAAAAAAAGTTTCCATTTTGTGTTCATCAAGTCTTTTTCATTTATAACATTTCACACAATGCCAATAAGCGATTCTCGATGTCCAAATGAAAAAGAATCATGAAAAAAACGCTGAATAAGTTATTTTCGTAGTAAGCTACACTATTCATATGGATTTCCGCTAGATGATACAGCAATTGGTTTAAATATTAGCTAAATAAATGATAAGGTAGATTTAGACTGTGACCGAAACCTGTGATAAATATTTTTTAGTACACATTTTTGACATTTATTTGAAAAAACCGCATACACCCAAATTATCACGGTCTTTTGCCAAGATAATTTTTGACACAAACAGAATAATACACTTCTACAATACATGGGGCAAGAATCATACGATATTTTGTGTGACAAAATTGCCGCCAAACCTACCGAAAAGAAATATGAAGATATCACAAAATTAATGAGTGATTATTATAATCCAGCTCCATTGGAAATAGTGGAAAATTACCGGTTTTACTTACGAAAGCAGAAGGAAGGCGAAACTGTCAACGAATACATGGTAGCATTACGTAAATTATCAATAAATTGTAATTTTGGAGATTACCTAAATATGGCGTTACGTAATCAACTAGTTTTTGGATTGCGCAGTGGCAGAATTCAGAACCGATTATTGGAAGAGGAAAAGTTAACATTAGATTCAGCATTGTCGAAGGCAAAAGCTATGGAGTTATCTGCCCTTGGAGGGGCAGAAATACAACGAGCAATGACATCAACGGGGACAGTGCACATGATAAATAGGAAAAATAATTTCTCAGAAAAGAGTAATGAAGTGTCACGGATTACATTCAACCCAAATAATCAGAGGTGTTTTAGATGTGGTGATGAAGCACATTACGCGAATAAATGTCTATCTATCAATTCAAAATGCAATTTTTGCAATAAAATTGGACACATAAAAAAGGTTTGTTTTAAAACGAGGACAAAACAAAAAGGAAAAACAAATTTAGTGGTGGAAAAGGATGATGACGATATCGAAATAGACGAAATCTGTAATTTTACAGATAAAAATGAAAAAACTACCGATTTGGACAAGGCAACACATAATGATGGGGACAATAACTACGGAGGCACTTCTGGTATGAATTTTAATATAAATTTAGATACTAATGTTGAAAATATAAGCAAGACAAATTGAATTCAAATTTAATTAATATTTTAGATCCTTCAGATCAGAATTTAAATGTAGAGGGTAATTATAATTTGCACCCCCAGGGTAGATTAGATATTTGTAACATAAAAAAAAAGAAGTCGGTGGAGTTGCGATCTAAGTTTTTGATTAAAGCCTGGATTGATGGTATTGGGTTGAGTTTCCAAGTAGATTCGGGGTCTCCGGTGTCGTTGTTAGGGTCAGAGTATAAGCAAAATATTTCTCAAATGCAGAGATCCATAGGTCAGATACTGAACTGGTGAGTTACTGCAACAACACAATTAAAGTGTTTAGTTATATAAATTGTAATATTTGCATAGAGGGGCAGTATCGGGAGTTGAAACTTTATATTGACGATTCGAAGCGACATCCTCTGTTGAGACATGAATGGATAAGGGCGTTTGAATTCGATTGGAACTCATTGATAAATAACCAAATAAAAACAGACGACGTTTGTCAAATTATAGATGGTTTAAAACATAATAAAGTAATACCTACTTCGGTAAAAAAATTAAAAGCAAATTACCCAAGGGTGTTTCATGACTCTATGGGTCAGATTACCAACATTCAAGCGAAATTGACATTAATCAGATTTTAAACCAGTGTTCTTAAAAGCCAGGCCAATTCCTTTCGCTATAAAAGAGATAGTCGAGGGGTAGTTGCAAGATTTAGTTGACCAGGGCGTTCTTATAAAAGTTGACCATAGTCGTTCGGCTACGCCGATAGTGCCCGTGCTGAAAGCAAATCACAAAATCCGTATTTGTGGAGACTATAAAATTACAGTCAATCCCAATTTAGAAATTGATAAACACCCCTTACCAACAATTGAGGAGTTGTTTGCCTCAATGGACGGAGGAGACAAGTTCACAAAAATTGATTTGATCAAGGCTTATTTACAACTCGAAGTTAGTGCCGAAGATAGAGAAATTTTAACCCTAAATACGCATAAAGGGCTGTACCAACCTACACGGTTGATGTATGGGGTGGCCTCAGCTCCAGCTATTTGGCAAAGACATATCGAACAGATACTACAAGACATTCCGGGTGTCTCAGTTTTCTTGGACGATATCAAAATTACCGGCCAAGATGACCATAGACACCCCATGCGACTTGAGGAGGTATTTAAGCGATTTAGTAGTTACAATATGAGAGTTAACGTTGAGAAGTGCCAATTCCTCTCAGAAAGGATTGAGTATTGTGGCTATATTATCGACCATAAAGGCATTCATAAAATGAAAAATAAAATTGAGGCAATTCAAGATATGCCAAGACCCCAAAACCGAGAGCAGATCCGTGCATTTGTGGGACTTGTTAATTATTACGGCCGATTCCTTAAAAATTCGTGTACCTTATTGTACCCGATTAATGACTTGCTCAAAAAGGAGGTTCCATTTCAGTGGAGCAACCACTGTGAAGAGGCTTTCACACGGGTTAAAAACGAAATTCAGTCCGAAGGTTTTTTGGTGCATTATGATCCTAGGCTGCCTTTGATATTGGCAACTGATGCGTCGCATAGTCGCATTACGGAGTGGGGGAAGTGTTGAGTCACCTATGCCCAGACGGTTCTGAACGACCAATACAGTATGCCTCAAAAACATTAAATGCGACGCAGCAGAGATATTCACAAATAGATAAAGAGGCTTTCGCAATTATTTTCGGAATACGAAAGCTTTACCAACTCCTCTATTCTAGGAAATTTACACTCATAACAGATAATAAGCCTCTTCTGCAAATAATTCCGCCACATAAAGGGTTACCAACGATGTCTGCGATGCGAATGCAACATTATGCAATTTTTTTACAGTCATTTAATTACGAAATATGCTATCGAAATACGAAATTACATGGAAACGCAGACGCTATGTCTCGGTTGCCTGGGGGCGATATAGATAATAAAATGGAAGAAATTGACATAGTGGAGGTCAATATGATCGAAACCTTGCCTGTTACAGTACCAGAGTTGGCCGCTGCCACAGCGGAAGATAAAACGTTGAAAAATTTATTACAGGGGTGGAAAAATGGGCGTTTGGTAGAACCTTATGACAGATTTAATATTGACCAACTAGAATTTACTATTCAAGGGGGTTGCTTAGTGCGTGGAATTCGCGTTTATATACCTACAGTACTGCGAAAACGAATCCTGGATGAATTACACTCCACACATTTTGGGGTTATATGGATGAAATCATTCGCACGCGGATATTGTTGGTGGGAAAACATAGATCGTGACATTGAGGAAATTGTGAGGAATTGCACAGATTGTCAGATGGTTAGTCCATTTAGGGGAGTGTATTTCCTAGTTTATGTGGATGCATACTCAAAATGGCCCGAAGTTCGTGTTCTGCGAAACATTACAGCAGGAACAACGATTGAAGTTTTAAGAGAGATTTTCTCAACTTTCGGTATACCGATGGTACTAGTTAGTGATAGAGGTACACAGTTGACTTCTGCAGAGTTCGAGAATTTCTTAAAAATAAATGGTGTGACTCATAAAATGGGAGCACCTTATCATCCTGCTACCAACGGACAGGCTGAGCGATACGTACAGACAATTAAGAACAAATTAAAAATTTTGAAATGCGACAAAGGCAATTTGCAAAAGGAAATTTGTAACATTTTGCTCACATATCGGAAGATGGTACACCCAACAACTGGAAAATCTCCATCCATGATGATTTTCAACCGTCAAATTAGGTCAAGAATGGATTTAATTGTACCAATGGATTCTAAAGGGAGGGAAGGTATCTCAGATTTCATAAAAGTTAGCGAGTTTCAGTTGGGGGACAGAGTAGCAGTGCGGGAATATCTGGAAAGGGATATGAAATGGCGTTTCGGATTGATTATAAATAGTGGAAGAGATAGATAGGAACTCAAATATTGGTACACAGGGGAATAAGGAAATGAGTAATGATGTTCCCGGTCCGAGTGATATTACAGTGGTACCACTACAGAGGATAAGCGATAAGGATGCTCCTATTGCTACACATGACGATGTTGAGGTTATTGCGAGAACACCATCAGTCGTGGCTGACAGTTCCTCGACTGAAATTGAGAAGTTACCGGCTCAGCCAAAAATAGAATAGCCGGCAGTTAGAAGGTCGGATAGAGTACGTAGAACCCCAATTAAACTCGATTTATAATTTTTGACTTGCAGATAAGGAATTCAAAGTAAATATGTACACTTATGATAAAAAAATAAAAATAAATGGTTTATTATATACAATTAAGTAAGTTCTTATATCAAATACACAAATGAAATATAATTGATATTTTGTAGTTTAGATAGGTTACCATACATTGTTAAGTTAGTAAATGAATTAGATATTAAAATTATAATTTGGAACTTTGTAAGAGGGGAAGAAATGTCATGTTTCAAATAAATTAGATGTCACGACCAATGTTTTATGTACATTGGGTTACGGCGCATCGTGTTTGTTGGGAATGATATTTGTTCATCCTCCTAAATTAAAATTCATTCTGTACTTCAGCCTTATAATAGGGTTCCACCATGCGGATGTAATTGCCATTGTTTTTAATATAAATAAATAAGATATAATAAACGTGCGTACAAAATATATTTATGAGATAAGATATAATATATAGATTTTCGCAAGAGGCGCAAGTCCGTGTAGAAAATTGTTTGTTTACATTTGTTTTATATGGAGTTTTGGTAAAAACATGTCCATTAAAATTGCAAAATTGTGAATTAAATTTATCTTGAAAAAACGTTGAAGGTTACATTAAAAAATTGAAATACTATTTAGCATATTTAATATCTTACAAATAAAAATGTGCAAACTTTCCGTATTTTGTGAGGTTACGTCCATTGTTTTGAAAATTTATTAGCAAGTAAAATATGGGATTTGAGAGATTTTTGAATTTAATTTCTTTTATTAAGAGAAACGTTGGTAAGTTGCATCGAAAAATCTAAATTTAATAATAAGTTTAGTTAGTAAATCAGCTATAAATATGTCAAAATTAGCTGTTTTAATTTATCGTTTTCCTGGATATAAAAGGGTTGTGGATTATTCCCTTTGCAAATTACACGTATTAATCTACTGTAAATTATTATTGTTATTCTAAACTTGTTATGGTGGTATTTTTTATTCAATTTGTCTCAATTTTATGATAGCTGTTTTGAGCAAAACTCCATATAAAAAAATGTAAAAAAACGTTTTTGTACACAGCCTAGCGAAACTAACGAAACGTTTTTGAACTAATTTCGCAATCTATTAGCTGCAATTTAGTACCTACGTACAAAACATTGGTCTGCAATACCGACTATGCGTCTTGAATGCAGTAGCAAAGTTTCTCACCACCAAACGTCATCGCATATGACTCGCCAGCAAAATACATTTTTGCTGATGTTAAAATTTTACTTTAGTGCGCTGTTTCAAGAAAAAATTCATTTCGGACATTTTTGTTCATCATCTCGAAATACAGCGTATGCACACAATGAGAAACCACAATGGTTATTATCAAAAACTATGTAACCAAATAAGAAAAATATAAAGAAGCTAGACGCTACATAGATTAAAACTGTGTAGTTTTTCATAATTTATGGTGTTATAATTCTTATAAATACACATAAATACACCATAAAACCTTTATTGTATACATAGTTGTGTATATAGTGTTACTTACACAGGCTTAGGGGTCAATTCTCGTTCTATGAAAAAACCTAATGAACAAAATGTTTTCATTTTGTTTCCATCAAGTCTTTTTCATTTATAACATTTCACACAACGACAGTAAGCGATTCACGATGTCCAAATGAAAACGAATCGTGAAAAAACGCTGATTAATAGCTTCATAGTAAGCTACACTATAAACAGACGTTTTATCGAGTTTCAAATAGATTTCCGCTAGATGATACAGCAATTGGTTTAAATATTAGCTAAATAAACGATAAAGTAGATTTAGTTAGTCAGTTTTCGTCATTGCCTTTGCCAGACAAAATATAAAATACATTATAAAAATGACCAAAATTCAATAATTATTTGGAGGCTTTTCGTAAATAAACGGAATAGTTTTTAATAGATTTACATACTTATTAGTTAAGTTTAATTATTAGTTAATATTGCAGTTTTAATGCACATTTAATGCCAAAAATACAAATTTAGTTTTTATAGATTTATTTGACGTCATTTTTTCCTTTTCAAAATACCTTTCATTATACTTTTCACGCAGAGAGAATTGACCCCTTGCATGGATTTTTTTTTTTTTTTTTAAAAATAGTCGTGTATCCAAAGTAGAATTACCCTGTCATGCCAGGTATCAAAAAGCGTGTTTTTGGCACTTTTGCACTTGAAATAACTCAAGGCCAATAAGAGTTAGGGCAATGCAACAACGGGATCTTATTTAGCGTACCAAAATCTACAACTACAGAAACATTAGAAATATAAGAATCTGCTGCTAACAGTATATATTTTGGAAATTTTTAAATGTAGGATTGTGCATCTATAGTTTTTAGGAGCGGGAAGCCAAATTTCACCGGAAAATTACCTCATTTTCCGGTAAAATTTTCACTTTTTAGTTGAAATATTTGTGTATTATTTTATTCAAAATACGTAAAAATGTGCAATTTTTATAGAAATTTTGATATTAGGATTGTATCTTAACAATTTTTCGACAATGCAAATTGTAAATAAAAATTGAAACAGGAAGAATAAGCGGTGGTTTGGGGGGCGGCAGCCCCCATACTCTAAAGTATACAACGAATTAAAATTACATTAAAAAAATTGTTATATTTACAAAAGTGGATTTTTTTAACATTTGTGGTACTATCAGAAGAAGCGATAAGGGCGAAAAAAACTCTTTGATCTGTGTCTGCAAGGTTGACGAAGTAATTAAAATTATTACAAATACTCGTGGAAAATGAGATACATTTTCTCGTAAAATTTGGTTTGCACCTTCTAAAATTTATAGATTCACAATCCTAACGACAACAAATTTACATTTTACCTTATTTTGAAAAAAAAAAAATGAAAAAGTGGAAATTTTCCGGGGAAATTTGGCTTCCCCCCTCCTAAAAACTACAGATGCACAATCCTACATTCAAAAATTTTCAAAATATATACTCCTTACCTGATTTTCTCGATGTATACGTAAAGTAAAGTAACGCCAAATCTGCATATCATTTAGTTTTAAAATGAGAAGAAATACAAGCTGAAGAGAATTTGTTAATTTTTAATTTATATGATTTTAATATGTTCCGAAGATTGTAATAGAATTCAATCCAGTTTCGAACTGATGAGCTTATGATTATGAAAAAATCAATCTTCTCATCAGGCCGCGGCGACTGGACTGATTATACCACAATTTACATTCTATATATACATAATGTACTGTGCGTTATGTACTAGCGAATCATACTAATACAGATATAAATTCTCTTACAATTGTTTCTTCTTCACGACATTCACACAGCTCTATTTCTGTGTAAGCTAATTTTACTTTTTTAATTATTTTTTTTTTGAATGTTTAATTAATTCATGTAATTTCTAACATGCTACCGGTGTTTAGACCATTTTAAGTGTGTTTCGATTAACACGAGAAATATATTAGTATTTACGAACAATCATTGAACGAAACCGACTAATAGATAGAATTCTATTTATTTAATTTTTAATTTATATGATTTTAATATGTTCCGAAGATTGTAAGAGAATTCAATCCAGTTTCGAACTGATGAGCTTATATTAGCTTGGTTTTCAAACTTTCCCTATCTCATTTTAGTTTTGAATTATTTCAAGTGCAAAAGTAACAAAAACACGCTTTTTGACACTTTTAGGTTAGAATATCTCAAAAACCTGACGTAATATGGTAATTCTGTCGCCATATAGGGTAATTCTGGGCACCAAAAATTACTTCGGATACGACTGGTCAATAAAACAAAAAATAATGTTTAACCCTTTTTTTGCATGCCTGTCCGTGTTATTAGTGAAATTTTGGTATTTGTTGTGTTCATCATTTTTTTTATTTTTTGTAATGCTTTATTTACATGAATGATTTTTTTTCCTGTTGTTTTTTAATATCGTAAAACAACAACAAAAACTAAATTTCTAATTTAAATTTTGCAAACTGAACGTTTTGTTTTTTATCGTTTTTTTGAAATTTATGATTTGATAAATATTTTACGTATAAATATCTCAAATAAATTTAAATAAATCATAATATCAAAATATTATAAGTGAAACAATTTTATTTGCGTGCAATAAATAATTAAAAAATGTCAAAATGTCAAAATAAATTTCGATGTCGATATAAATCGATAAGTTTTGAATTCACAATCAAAAAAACAACCAAAAATACTACCGCAGACATATTATGGTTGTTTCTGGCACTACAACAATGGCTCTACAAATTTACAAAATATACATTGCATTGGTAGAAAACTTGACTAACGTCGATGATAATTTTGTATGGAGTTGGTGTGTTTCTGTGGTCAAAAAACAACAACAACTACTAAAAACGACAAAACAACAGAGGCCTAACTATGCAATTCGATGACAATTTTCGACGGCTATCGTTTTATATTAGAAAGTACAGGAAGAAAAAGGAAAACAATAACTATCGTTTTCTTTTTCCTTCTTGCATCTCCTTATACAAAACGAAGCCGTCGAAAATAGTCGTCGAATTGCATAGTTAGGTCCCAGAATTCACAAACGAAAAAAACAATCATGTAAATCCTAGGTAAGTGTATGAAGTGTGATTTAGCCACTGCAAGTGAGAACTTTTTAGTTTGGAGTGATTTATGCAAGAAAGTTGTGAGTTTGAGGAAAGCTGCATAAGCGGCTTTAAAAACATTTATTGGTTTTGCTTATATCACTAAACTCCAAACTATGTGAATTGACAAATATTACGACGTGAATTGACAAATATTGTAAGTCAGCCAATTGGTCGAGTTGATAAAATTGAGGTTGAAGATGGCCGTCTTGCTATTGACACGGATCAAGTTTGTACAACGGAGATACCTACTGACCTTTGTGCCGTTAAAACTAAGACAGCCCGTGCAAATACGGTTATTGATGTTAGCAGTATGAATTCTGTTTTGGTAGAGAACAATACGACAGATTATTGTACTGAATCCGGTGAAATGATAATTCTTTCTCTATCAGAATCTTTGCTGATGTGACATCACCTTCAGTCAATTCCAGTGCTGTTGTGCCTGAGGTTAATAAAAAGCTTCCTCAACGTCAGAGTACCAAACCAATTTGTAGTACAAAACATTTTCCTGAGTTGTTACACCTTTCTAAATTTCTAGTTTTTGAATTCAATACCTTAAGGATTAGATATTATTTATGTGCCTTGTAAAAGAAGTAGAAATAAATGTCCCACTGCACCATGGTTAAATGCACATATTTTGAATTTAATGCAACGTAGAGATTTGGCTTACAAAAAATATAAAAGGTTTGAATTAGAGCTCGATTTTGATAACAAATGCATCAATCAAGCTAAAAATAGATTAAACCTTGATATTTAATGTACGCCAACTGAAGAAGTCATTGACTTGGCCATAGTACTACTACTGCATATGTGCACCGCTCGGTGATGATCTATCTGGCATAAGTAATGTAATTACTGGAGTGTCTCAGGGATTAATTTTAGGCCCTTTACTTTTTTCCATCCGTGCCATATTCGATTTCATCTTTACGCTGATGATTTGCAACTGTATATTAGTACACAACCACTTAATGCAGATCTTAGGAATATTTCGTCATGGACGCCAAAATAGTTCACGTATCATCTGCTCACTTAAGACATAGAACATTTTGGTGGCCCCATTCTAGGATTTCCTCAACAAAATCCGGAAAATCACTTATACTACAATTCGCTAGAAGACGAAAACTATTTTTCTTTTGAAAAATCATCTTTCGTAAAGGAAACAAGAGTTTATTATTCCGCCAAAAGTTCTTCCATACAAGCTGAAATACTCGTAATGTATTATTTATCTCTAGCAGTCTTTCGCATATCTAATATTGTATAATTAAATATTTTCTTTATAACGGTAAAAAATGCAATTTACTATAAAAGGTAAAGATAAATTGCAACAATCAACTTTATAATTTTTTTTACAAAATAAATGCAAGCTTTTTAAGTGTAAGAAAATGAAAAGAAGCGCAAACATTTCTTAGACTAACGAAAACTTTAGTAAGACGTTAAAGTACAAAGTATTCAATAGAATCTAACAAAGACAGAATAACAATTAAACAAAAACTAAAAAAAAAACTTTCAAACTTTGTAAAAGTTACAATTTAAATTGAATTCTTAAAGTTTTTAATTTTTTTAAATTATCTCTATTTATAAATTTTGATCAATATAATTATTTGGTACAGTTGAACACTTCCTAGCCAGTAGTACATATTTATTTTGGTAGCTTTGATGGCTTATTGCCATCCCCTAATATGCTTATCATTGCCAAATTTTTTACACCTACCTACATTTTTTTGCATCTATTGACCAATATGCACAAACATAGCTTATTGACCTCTCCACACTAAATCAATAGATTAGATTAATTTAATTTGATTTTATGGTTAGTCAACAATAGTTTAGTTTCAAAACAAAAAAAAAATTCAAATGTCGGACTAACATTCATTATATGAATTAATTCAATATTTAGTGAATGTGGGTAGTTTTTAGGGGAATAAATTTCCCAAATAAATCATATACATATGTACAGGTATATAAGACTTGTTTTGTTTAGATTTTTTTCTTTACATGTTTTTTTATTTTTTTGTTAAATGTTTCACAAAAATACAAAAACCTTTCCTAATCCAGCCCAAAAATAAGGGGCTTTCGGTATTTTTTTTATCTTGGTCAAACGGAATATTTAATTTTTGGGGATTTACAATTTTTTTTTTTTTTTTTTGGTTATGTTTCAAAATTAACCACACAAAGGCATCAGTGCTTGAAGGTAAAATGTATGTAGGATACGTGAAAAATGCTTTATATATACACATATATGCTTGTACCTACGTACGTACATACTATATATCAGGCGATATTACTGTCATAACCAACATTATAATTAAAACAATAGGACGTGAGATTGCGAATTTATGTTTTATTGGGACTTAACAAAAGTGTACATGGTTTGATGAATAAAGCGATTACACATTATGTTGTATTATAGCCGAAGTGGTAATTATTCAAACATCGTCGAACTTTGTGGTCAATAAATTGTATATTTTATTCGGTTAAACTGAAAACTTTGTTGGGGTACTAAATTCTTAAATTCAACATCTTTAGAGCTTCTTCGATTATATTTAGCAATCTCAATAGTAGCCCAATGTTTGTTTTATCTTACATAAAGAATGTATATGAATCAAGAAGGCGTCGCCCGACATATTTGGTTCATATTGCATGTGAAAACGTTTTCGCTAGAAGTGGCATGATTCTCTATAGTCTTAACATACAAACCCCTGGTACATCTATTACACTCCAAGGTAGTATTGTTAATTGTACCCGCGCATTTAAAACAAAGTCCATCTACCACAATGCTGTTCAAAAATTTTGTTGTCATGCTATTTATGCCACAAGAAAGATCCATTAGCCCCCTATTAGCGTTCCTTCATTTAATCTGTTTTTATACATCACTTTTCCGTTCCAGTTTGCCTTCTTCCTTTCTCTGGTCTTTCTGTGTTTTTTTTTGTATTTGTTTTCCTGCCAAAATTTTGAGGTAATTACAAACAAGCTTAGGTTTAGCCGTTTTTTCTATGGGATTTTATTTTGCACAAAAAATCCTTAATCTGTAAAGTCTCGCTTTCGTTATTTTCTAAATTTACAAATATCACTAGAAGTCCTACAAATTAAGTGTTGGTGCCTCCCCTATAATTTGAGCAACAATAGGTATTGGTTCATCCTTGACAATTCCAGCTGCAATTTCCAAATTAATTTCTTGACCATCGTGTATTGTCGTCGATTCATGTTGAGCTACTTCCGTCAAATTTACTATAAATTTCGTGAAGAAATACAAAATCTTCAGAGTAAGTTGCATGTGAATTTGAAAAATTCGTCAACACTTTTAAATTGTCTGCCCCGTGTATGGCCTTGAAATTCTGAAAAGTAATTGTGTTTGAGTTATTGTTACTTTGGGCCAAGATATTACTTCTGGGCTAAGATATTTTTGCTCAAACATCGAAAAAAATCGATGACATTTTTATTGAACGGGTATAATCAGAGCTTTTTTAGTGGTATAACTTTTCACTGATTTCCATAGGAATCCATAGTAAAAATGGTGTTTTTTAGCTTCAAGCTTTTGAATGAAAAAAGCTACAATATTATAAAATGTTTATATGAAAGTTTTCTACATATCTTTAAAAACAATATACATACATTATATATATATATATATATATATATATATATATATATATATATATATATATATATATATATATATATATATATATATACAGTGTGTCCCACTGGGACGAGTTCAAACGACTAGGGCGTGTAGCTGAATTAATATAATGAAAAAAAGTCCACTACGCATATGCCCGGAAGTGAACCGTTACCCACTTCAATTGCATTTCAAAATTTTTAGCATTGTACACTGCCTTGAATAATGTAAATGCCAATAACTCTTCTAAAAATTAAGGTAACCCAATTGTTTTTCTATAATTTTAAAGGCACAGAGTGCTTCTTTTTTCTCTGGAAGTAGGAATATCATGCATCGTATTTTCCATAAAGAAAACATTTGTGGAATAAAAAAAATTGTGCGAGAAATAACAAAATAATTCATTAAACTCATTTTTTCTCGAAAAACTCACTTAATAATTTTGGTTTTTTATTTCAAATTTAAATTTAATAGACTATTTAATAAAAAATTGCTTCATCGTTTTTTATCTAATCATGTATAGTTTTTGAGATACTACATTAACTTTTCAATGTAGTTCAACTTCACAAACAATTTTGAAAATGATATCCATTTTGTAACAAGCATAGTTGCAGTCGTCTTTTAATGGCAGCACCCATGTTGCAATTTCCTAAATTTTCTTTTGTTGCCGGCATTATTGATTCGATCAACCAACTGCTCCCTAATCTGAATGTTTGTTTTGTAGACTTCTCCTTTCAAATATCCCCATATATATCTCTTTTCAAATATCCCCGTCTTTATGGAAAATACGATGCATGATATTCCTACTTCCAGAGAAGAAAGAAGCACTATGTGCCTTTAAAATTATAGAAAAACAATTGAGTTATCTTAATTTTTCGAAGAGTTATTGACATTTACATCATTCAAGGCAGTGTACCATGCTAACAATTTTGAAATGCAATTGAAGTGGGCAAAGGTTCACTTCCGGGCATATGCGTAGTGGACTTTTTTTCATGATATCATGATATTGATCCAGCTACACGCCGTACTCGTTTGGACTCCCAGTGGGACACCGCGTATATATATATATATATATATATATATATATATATATATATATATATATATATATATATGTAGGATATGGATCACCCTGTTTAAATATAAAATATAAAAAAAACAACAAAAGACAAAGAAAATAAAACAAAATGACTGAGGTAGTAAGCGATGAAAAAAAATAAAATTGAGCAGTCGAATTGAGGATAAAAAAAGAATAAGACGTTTGTTTATTTTGTTCATGAGGAATTAAAAATACAAGATATTTTTTAGCATATGTATGTAATTTCATTTAATATTGTTCGTTTTCATTTATGTTTTTATTAACTTCTCATTTAAATTCCTACATGGGGCTCAACCAAGATATTAAAATCTAGTGATTGGTGGTAGCTTATAAAAAAGAAAAGGAGTGCCGTTAAAATTTAGTGTGAGTGTATTTGTTTTGATATGCACAAACAAAGAACATTGAAAACGTGTTAAAGAATGTCCGAATATTTTTACATTGAATTCTAAGAAAAATTAGACATTTTTGAAGTGATTTTGCGCCGAATAATAATTGATGAATTGATTGATTATTATTAAAAATACGCATGTTGTATTAATTATTGAAGCTGAAAGCTGAGACGTGAATTTTCATACTTATTCTGCCACCAAGTGTTTAAATTAATAAAAGTCGAGATGAATGTTAAAAAAGTAAAAGCCGAGTTACTTGCGAAAGGTTTATCGACGGAGGGAAAACCAGATGTGTTACGTGGTAGATTATTAGCTGCAATTTACGAACGAAGCCGAAGATACTGAGGATCAATACGTAGACGGTGAGCTTGAGAAGTTGAAACTGCAAGTAGAAGTTTTGGAAAAAGCGAAGCCGAAGCAAGCATTTGAATTTAATGATATGGAAGACTCATTGAAACGTTACAATGGAGCAGAAGTGATTAGTGTAGATGTTTGGATTAATGATTTCGAAGAGAATGCGGAATTAGCGGGATGGAATGAACAGCAAAAGTTAATTTATGCGAAAAAATTGTTAACCGGAAATGGGCAAAGTTGCTGTTGGATAGTAGCGATTTTATTAAAACGTGGGACGAGTTACAGGCGTTGTTGATTAAACATTTTAAGGTTAAGTACACCAGTGCACAAGTTCATCATCAGCTAAGTACCCGATTTAAACCTAATGACGAAAGTTGCGAACAATATGTTTTCAAAATGCGTCAAATTGCCAAAATGGAGGCTGTAGAAGACGAGTCGCTAATCCAATATATAATTGACGGAATAAGAGATTTAGAATTCAACAAAGTAATCTTATATGGTTGTATGACGTTAGACGAATTAAGGGAGAAGTTAAACATTTATTAAAACGTTAAAGTAAAAGCTACCAAATCTATAACAAATTACAAAAGTAGTAAAGTTAGGCAATTTGAGAAAAAACAGGATATTACAAAGCCTGGAACCAGTAATAGCAGCCGAAGATGTTTTAATTGTGGTCATGAGGGTCACGAATCTAAAATTTGTCCAAGTAAAAGTTTGGGACCGACCTGTTTCAAATGTAAAGGTGTAGGGCATTTAGCCCAAACTGTCCAGATAAAGCAATAAACATTAAACATGAGAAAGCGCAGACAATGGTTATTAGAAAGACCAATGTATATAAAGACGTTATGATTTTGAATAAAACTGTGAATGCACTTATTGACATGGGAAGAGATATAACAATAGTTAGAGAAGATTTATATAAAAAACTAGGATCGCCAACACTAGAAGATGGTAAATCAGCAGTGTTGGGTTTTGGATCATCAGAAGTGAGAGCAATTGGAAAGTTTGAAGCTGAAGTAAAAATTGACAATAATCAATTTAAACTTAAATGTTATGTTTTTGGTGAGAGGAATATGAGTTTGGAGATGATTGTCGGAAATAACTTATTACTAGAAGGTGCAGATGTTCGTCATAATCAAAGTGTGGTAACAATTTCAATAGGTAAGGACGAAATTGTCAAAAAACAAATCGAAGCCATTGACGATGAGAAAGAATCGAAATGGTTGATGACGATTGAGATAAATGAAACAGATGGCCTACAAGTGCATCCAAAATATGCCGAAGTCGTGGAGGAGAACAAACGAAACTATAATCCTAAAAAAATTGATGAGACAGAGATAAAAGCAAAAATTATAGTAAAAGACGATATTCCTATATACCAACATCCTAGAAGATCAGCTCAGAGAAAATGTCAATTCATGGTTTCGTCAGTAGAGTATTTGGGTCATATAATTGAGAATGGTAAAATCAAGCCGTCAAATATGAAAGTGAAAGCTGTTGAACATTTCCCAGAGCCGCGAACTAGTAAACAGATTCAGAGTTTCTTAGGATTGACGGGTTACATGAGGAAGTTTATACCCGAATATTCCATTAAAGCACAGCCGTTGAATGAATTGTTAAAAAAAAATATGGCATTTGTGTTTGGTCCAGAACAAAAGTTTGCAGGCCCAGTGTTGAATTTACATGAACAAGATGCGGAAACTCAGCTACGGATGCCAGTAAATATGCTTATGCTGCGATATTGATGCAGAAATCAAGGGATGATAATAAATTTCACCCGGTTTATTATATGAGCCGTAAGACGTCGCCGGCGGAAGAAAATTATCACTCGTACGAGTTGGAGGTCCTGGCGATAATAGAGGCTGTTAAAAAATTTCGAGTTTACTTATTGGGAATTAAGTTTGTAATCATTACAGATTGCAAAGCTTTAAAGATGACAATGAATAAGAAGGACTTAGTAACTAGAGTCGGTCGTTGGGCATTATTACTCGAGGAGTATACGTATAAGATTGAACATCGATAGAGGAATCGATTGTAGCAAAGATAAAGAAATCTCAAACTGATGGGGAACTGGATATGGATCACCCTGTTTAAATATAAAATATAAAAAAACAACAAAAGACAAAGAAAATAAAACAAAACGAATGAGGTACGAGTAACAACCGATGAAAAACAATAAAATAGAGCAGTCGAATGGAGGATAAAAAAAAAATAAGACGTTTATTTTGTTCATGAGTTATCTAATATTGTTCGCTTTCATTTATTTTTTTATTGACTTCCCATTTGAATCCCTACATATATATCTATATATATATATATATATATATATATATATATATATATATATATATATATATATATATATATATATATATATATATATATATATATATATATATATATATATATATATATATATATATATATATATATATATATATATATATATATATATATATATATATATATATATATATATATATATATATATATATATATATATATATATATATATATATATATATATATATATATATATATATATATATATATATATATATATATATATATATATATATATATATATATATATATATATATATATATATATATATATATGTATAAACACTCACTTTTAAATACAGTGAGATCTCATATCAACGGACACTCAAATTAGCGGAATCCTCACTTAAAAGGACAAACTTTTAAGTTCCATGCAACTGAAGTTTTTCAATGAAAACCTCCTTTAGATAAGCTTACACTTTATTAGAGCGGACACGGACAGATATTTCTGCGATGATACAGGTATTACGAGTACACTTCAAATTGAACTCTTAACATATCAAATTGAACATTTTACATTTCAAATTGAACCTTTAGCAAATTATATGTATGGCTAATTAGGATGGAACTTGGCTCCTTCTTAGCCGGTTTTAGTGAAATTTGACATCCATGATTAAAATGAAGTTATGGAAAATGGCAACAACTTTATCTAAAAATCATTTTAGAATCCCATTTCCGTCAAACACATCCAATTTCATCTTAATCGGCTAAGAAATAGGCAAGTTCCGTCCTTACTGGCCATATTACAGAACATTAGTCAAAAATCATTTTAAAATCCCGTTTCCAACGCACATGTCAAATTTCATCATAGTTAATTAAGGAATAGCTAAGTTTCATCCTACTACAACGGACAACTTTTTTGGTCCCGTCGATTTCCGTTGTAGTAAGGTTTCCCTGTACATAGATTGCTCAACTGCTCACTAAAGCCCAATCCAATCTCAACTAAACCGCAGTTCAACCCTAATTCAACACGTAAACGGAACTCAACTCTACGCCAAACTCAATCCTCAAACCAGTATATATAAAAAATTGGTCAATAACTCACTATATCCTATCCAACCCTAACTCAACTTCAACTCAGTTTCAACTCAAGCCACAAATTGACTCCTCACTTAACCATCAAATCAACCCCAAATTCGATGCCCAATTCAATAATCAAACCAACTCAACTTCAACTCAACCCGGGAATTGACCGCTAATTTAACCTTCTTCAAACCAACTCCAAATTCAATGCCTAATTCAATTATCAAACCAGCATATTATATAAAAAAATTCGTAAATATTTTTATATAACCTGGGGTTTTGGTTCAATTCGTATGGCAGGTACCTCACCCTCTTTACATACAGTTTCCCAAAGCTTTCCAAATCTCCGCCTTGACCATAGAAACAGGTTGGCAAAAAAAAAAAACTTCAAATCGGACAAGCCGTTCTCGAGATACCAAACATCCAGACATTCAGACAGACGGACGGACATTTTTTTTGTTTGCTTTTTCAGACCAAACAAATTGTTCGTCATTTTTGACAGGATTTCCATAATTTAGTCTTTTTAGATCGTAGTAATTAAAGTAAACTCTTATAGGCAATTAATTGTAGGAACCGTAGGTACATGATGAAAATTCATAACTAGTTGAATGAATATTATCTGCTAAAATGAATGTTACATTCCGGCTCTGTGCTAGCCCATCTTATTGTTTTTCGCCGGAGAATGAACGGAAGCCATTATAAATTAATTTTGAGCAGGTGCTTTATGATAAAGCGGGCTATCTTCTAAAATATTATAATTAGCAGAGTACAGACTATGTAGGCGAATTAGTTAGTGCAAATACTCCGATCGTACTAACTTTGACAGTACTGGTCAAGACCATCACACTCAGTTAATCCAGTCCCATTCAGGGTCTATTTCTTTTAATTCACACGTGAAATCAAAGCAGGCAAGGAAAATATTGTCTTGAGCAAGGATTTTGACCGTTGAATGAAACTTGAGACCTGGATTTTTATGTAGGTACTAGGTAGACGTATAAAATAGTACTACAATAAATCCAAAAACCAATCATATATATTCTCTACCTCGTAAATCAGATAGAGGTCTAGTTTTACCTAGACTAATTTTCTCTCGTAATATACTTTTTAGAACAATATCCCTTTCAACAAGATTGTTTGACGCCTTTCTTAAGATGATAAATACAAGAATATTTTCTGGATTTTTTCGTAGATCGAGAGGCTTAGCTTTACTGCTTTTTGATGAGTTTGTTGTGAAAATTGCTTTGAATGAATAGAAAATAATTATCACAAGTACAGAAAAATGTTCCTAAAAATTAACTCCAAAACAAAAAAGGTGGTATATAAACTAATCTACAGCATACTTGCCCAACAAGTAGTTTAGATTCGAAGTAAAATGTTGGCTAAAACAGGAAAACGCCCAAAATGTATTAAAACTAAATCTATATAAAACGGAAATACCATAAAGATTAAGCTAAACCATATGAATTTACTCTACATATTTGGCAGATCCGATAAAAAATATTCGTGTACCTACCTATATCTACATGTCGACCCATATATGATTTAAGCCAGTCCGTTTTGACTTTTATAGTAAAAAAAAAACAAAGTTTCCATATTAAGTCGTACAAATCCTCAATAACATAATATTTTTTTTTGTTCCTTTGAACATCAATTTTTGGTGCTATAAAGCATTTCGGCAACACTAACCGAGTAGTAACATCATTGAATTAAATCACTGTGACAACAAACAGAAAGAGGAAAAAGGGATCATAAATTCAAACATAATCTGACAAAAGGATATACAGTCCTACGATACGTATCGTACAAGATTCAAGGATTATAATTTTTTGTCATATTTTCTGTTTTTATAACAAGTTTCAGAAAGCTACGTTTTTTTTTTGTGTTATCAATCACATATTATATACAGTGGATTGTGTATCGATAAGTTATTGTATGCATGAGGTAGTCTTATCTAAAGTGTTATCTGACGTGTTTCAAAGTGTAAGTATCGTATAAAGAAAAAAAAAACTGTTGGCGCCACCAGAATCACAAGATTAATCGTGTAATCATCTATATTTTCATCATCACAAATTCAATTTAGAATGTATAAGCGAGAGAGGCCTACCATCATACAAATACCAAAAATACACTGTTTTCATTTCACATTGGATTTCCATTACATCCTTCATTAATTTTAATTCTAAATAGAAAACCCTTGATGTGAATTGATATGCGCGCCATGCTATAATCAACGCTCCAATCGAATATGGAGGCCTAATATGATACATAAGCATTTATAATGTATATATGTTCGCGTGTTGTATGTATTTCGATTTATTTACCAATCTCTCTGCTTAACAGATAGCGAAAATGAAATTTTGATTGATTTTCATTTCTTTTTTTATCTTGTGTTGTGAACAAGAAAAATGAAAAACAACGCACAATATTTGTTAGGCGAAGAAGGAAACTGTTAGAAGAGAAATAAGGAAATATTGAACATCATGAATCATCATTATAATATGCGAGTAGCACATATTCACAGTCAATAAAACTATTGTTGTAAAACAAACAACTGTCCAAACAATTTATATTGAAATAATATATACAAAATGTTAGCCACTATAAACTAACAACAATATTACCGTATATTCAAAATGAAATGAATAGGAAAAATTTCATCAAAGATTTTTTGGAAACGATATCTAAGAGAACAGCATGCAACAACAAAACAACTTGTTTGGCGCCATCGAATTCATAATAGAAAAAAACCAAATTTCATGTTTTGTGTATATGTATTACATACACTGTTTATTATGTAAGAGGTTGTACCCGTTTATCGAATCACAAAAAAAAAAAATTCAGATTTGTTATTATTGATTTTGTCTGTACCCCCTTAAGTCAAAGGTTGAAGTTCAAATAAATACATCCTGCAGTTCAGATTTTGTTTTTATTACTTCAAACTGCACCAGATGCTACAAATAACGAATGAATTTATTATTTCAGTTTTTAAATTACTGATAAAAAAATATTTCTATTCACTCAAGTTATAATAAAATTACAGCACTTCTAACACATTTGAAAATTTGTCACTTAATTCAATCGCTACAGATGAGCGATGATCCGCACATCTAAAACAAAAGAGGCTACAAATTGGCTGGCATCCTTTCATTATTTAGTGGCTAGTTTGATTTGGCATATTACCACCACCGAACAATATTACGATGATTCAGAAGGCAGAAAAACGTAAACTCGACGTGTGTTTTACAAAAAAAGTCGTGGAAAAAAAAATCTGACAAAATACAAAATGTTATGCAGTCCAAGTAATATAAACATTTCCTTAATAAATTGTAGTGGTTAATAAATTAATATTTCTAAATATGTCAAAATATCAACAAATCTTTGAAAAATATTGAATTTGGCAAAAAACATGAATTTGGCAAAAAACATGAATTTCAACAAAAATCATTATCACAAACATTAAGCCTTGTAGGAACCTAGAACAGTCTGAAAAATCCTTGAAATTCTCAATAATCACAAATATTTTTAACTCTACACTCATGACTAGGGTCCGAATGCACCCCTCGCGAGCCTTCAACAACGCTCCTGAGCTAGCATCTATGAGTGGTGTCAGCAAAGCAACCTAGATTATATAAAGCCATAGTCTAAAAAATGAAGCTTTTATAAGGGAATTAGAAACGAGGAAGAAACCAAACTTTTCATAATAAAACACACAAAACATATGGGAAATCACTTTTTTCCTAAGACAAATTTTTAAATGTAAACTTTACAAATTCCTAATTATGATTTCTGAAATATTTTCATAAATGTTTGAATTTCAACATATTTGGATGTCGTTTAAGTAAATCGTTATAATTTTCTTGTAATAATTGATTTATTTAAACCATAATTTAAAATAAAATTCATAACAACAGCATTCTGGTTAAATTGAAATAAAAGCCTACTCCTAATAGTGTGGTCGTTAAGCTAATATACATTACATAGATGGCAGTGATAACAGTAACCTTTTTATGAAATCATACCAAAAATTACCACCTGGAGAAATTTCAAGCTAAAAATGCTAAGGAAAAGCAAAATAAATTCACAAAATATTAAGAAAGTGGGATAATTTTGTGATAAACTAATTTTTTTTATATTGTGACGGTGACACCTAGTGTGTAATAGAAGAAGTTAAATGAATAGCTCAATGTTTAACTGTACTAAAATGGAGTTTTCCATGATAAAAATTGTTACGTAATGTTTCTACGCTATTCTAACTGGAAAAGTCATGAGCTTTCTAGAAGTTTGGTTTGTGTATATAAAAAGGCGAACGAAGTCGAATTGGATTAGTAATATTTGGTAAGCAATGGTGTAAAGATTAAAAGAAATTAAAAAGTGATTTAAAAAGTGTTTTTGTGCGAAATTAAAAGTAAAAGTGATCAGTAAAATTTGAGAATAATTTATATAAAGTGATTTTGTGTAGTAAAGTACCGACAGTACTGGATCTGCACGCCTGGCAATTTTCATCCGATATTTTAGAGCAGATGAAATTAAAGAAGAACTAATCGACTTGGCATTAATGTATACATCCACCAAAGGAATTGATATTTATGAGACGGTAATTAAAGCATTTTTTAAATTAGACGCAAACTTATCAAAAGTCGTATCTGTAACTACTGATGGCGATCCCATTTATTTAAAAAAAGAATGTCACATCCTGCATTAGAGTTCCATTGCATTATACATCAGCAAGCTTTACCTGCTAAGTTCGCCTTCAAATCATTAGGAGAAATTTTAAGTACTGTAATAAAAATAGTGAACTTAATATCTGCACAAACTTTAAATAGAAGAAAATTTAATATTTTATTAGATGAAGTAGATTCGGTGTATACTCTACTTATGTTTAAGAGAATGCTGACACTGAGTGCTTACAATAATTTTGAACAAATTGATTTTGTAGTTAACGTCCCAAGAGGAAAATTTGGAAGATAAAAAAGAAAACAAATGACAATTAAATTGAGAACGCAAAAGGAAGCTACATAATCTCAAGTTATCCTTCCACACAAAGGACCAATGTCCACGGCTTTGGGGAGTTCTCTATTTTAGACCTGAATGATTATTAAAAAACACAAATTTTTGAAAAACGTTCTAATTTCTATTTATATTGGAATTTTAATAAATCGTCAAACTTTACAAAAAAATTTGTTATAATGGAATTCTGGGAAAACCAGAATAGTGTCACTACAATGTTTATGTTTTGTGTTTATCATTCGTATTCATTCCTGTGGTTTACTACCGAAACGCGTACCTTCCAAAAATTCCACCAAATTTTCCTTAGCTTTAGCTGAAGTAAGCCGTACGAGCCATAAACTAAATAGCGCTCTGAGGTATGGAGCCCAGAATGTGAAAATCCAAACGCGACAACAAAATACGAAAGTAGTGGCCGTTACTTGTGTACCACAATTTTCAAAAACTTATTGGAAACCGGAAAAAATTAGAGCTTAGTCGCTATTTCTTACACCATTTTAATGCAACTGCTCACACTGCAGAAAAACAAGCAACTTTCTAGCGCTGTCAGGGATCAATGAAATTCGACAATCAGGTTATTGTCCGGATCTAGCAAAAGATCTGATTTCTGGCTGTTCCAAAAAAAAAAAAGGAAAAATTGAAGGTTGGAGTCTTTGGTTCACATGAGGAGATTATATAAGCAGACAATGTTGAAAAAGAAGCTTTCCAAAACCATAATTTTGAGGAGTGTTTTGAATGGTAAGCCTAACGTTTAAAAAAACGAAGAAGATTGATTAAATAAATTTGAATTGAATTGAATTTTTTTTTTTTTTTTTTTTCAATCAACTTAGCAAACTTTTGTTAAACCGCTCTTATGTTACTCGTGCTAGAAGATTACTTCGAAACTAATTAAATGGAATTTACTTGTATTGGTCACATTCAAATGATTTGAAATTTCTGGAAATTTGAATTGCTAGGAATAATAAATTCTTTATGTTATCTAAATTCTTACATTAATTGAATTTTTAAATTTTTTAAATTTTTTAAAAAAATTTAATTTCTTTAAAGTTTTTAATTTCAATTTTTGTAATTCTTGAAATATTAAAACTTCTCTAAAATTTTTCAATTCTTTAAATTTTTGGACTTGTAGAAATTCTCTAAATTTTTACAATTCTTTATTTCTAGAAATCCTCTTAAAATGTATCAATAAAATCTTGAAACTTTAAGAATTCCTTAAATTTTTGTAAACTCAAACATTCTGAGGTTGGTACACCTTAATATAAATCAGGGTTGTTTAACCTAACAATTCGGCCAACCTGACTGAAACCGCCTCGGTTTTAGTAATTAAGAACGACCAATTAATGTTAGCCAGACAATTTAATAAATGGTTTCATGCGAGTATTGTCATATACACCTTCAAACGGCCGGCTTGTAATGCTGAATCCAGCGACATGCCCAATTAGATATCGATCATTACCCAATATTTTCTTAACTTGATATGGCCCTCTGTATTTTGGAATTAGTTTTTTGTTAATACCTGGAGTAGTGTCCACATTCTTCACGACGATTAAATCACCTTCATTAAACGTAACAGATTCCTTTCGATGACTATTCACATATTCTCGACTATACGCTTGTGATGCTTCAATGTTAATACGGGCAGTTTCCCGAATTGCGTTAATGTTTTCCGGAACATCATCTAATTTGTTTTCTCTTTCGAGAAATTCACGAAACTTATCATTTACGGGACCCCTCAGATTTCTTCCAAATAATATCAAGGATGGTGTCAATTTCGTCGTAATATGCTCACTAGTGCTGTACGCAAACTCTACTTGTTCCAGGCCTTGGTCCTACTCGATTTTTCGTTCGGCATCGACCAACTTTGCTATCATAGGCGTTAACGTGCGATTAAATCGTCCAATTTGTCCATTTGCATGTGGCGCGGCACTACTAACCAAAATATGTTGTTCACAATTTGGCTTTAAGTAGTTCTTAAACTCATGCGAAGTAAAATTACTGCCTCTGTCGGTAATTACTTTATCGGGATGACTAAACTGTCTAAAATATTGCTGGAAACACTCGATGGTATCTTTAGCACTCGTCGTTTTGGTTGCAAACAATCGAATATGTTTCCGTCAATGATACCCAATATAAACCGCTTCTTTTCCTTAGTCATGCCCAACGGAGCATAAAAATCGGCATGTACGATTTCAAAAGGTTGATCTCCTTTAGGAATGCTGTGAAGAAAACCTTCTACCTTCCCCGTTGGTAAATTGTACTTAATACATTTCAAGCAATTCTGGATGTATTGTTTTACGATGCTGAACATATTGGGAAACCAATAATGTCTTCCTATTACCTCCATCGTCTTCTTCAATCCATTATGCGCCATGAGATCGTGACAGTTTTTAATCACTTGATTTTGAATCGACTCTGGCACAAAAAAACATATTTTATTTTTATTGATCTTTTTGTAGATCAATCCATCTAGTAGCTCATAAAGCGAACTTTCAGCTAACTCAAGTTGCTTTCGTAATTCTTCAAGCTTTGGATCTTGTGATTGCAATAAGGCCAATGTTTGCTCAAAAGGGTTATCGTGAATTACTAAGACACTCTGAATTCGACTCAATGCATCAGCGTGTTTCATCTGATCTCCTTTTCGATAATGAATCGTATAATTATACTCTTGCATTTCCAAGGCCCACCGTGCAATTTTTGGATGAATAGCCTTTTTATTTAATGTCAGAGTAATTGCATCGCAATCTGTGTACACCTTAAATTCTCGACCATGCAAAAAATCCGAAATCTTTGGAATGCGTATATGATTGCTAAGCACTCCCATTCAAAAGAGTGTAACCACGATTCATTCTTTGTTGTGCGTCTTGAAAAATAGCTAATTGGATGCCACTTTCCATCTTTTTTCTTTTGTAGTAGAATTGCACCGTATCCTATACTGCTGGCATCACAATGCAGCTCTGTGTCGTCATTAGGTGAATATATCGCAAGTATCGGGCTTTCAATTAATTTCCTCTTCAATGATTTAAATGAGTGAGTTCATTTCATCCTATCCAAATATATATTCCGCATTCCTGCGCAACAAATCTTGTAATGGTTTGTCAATCAATGCAAACCCTTCTATAAATTTCCGGAAGTATGAGCATAAACCCAAAAAACTCTGGATCTCCTTGTTGTTTCTTGGTACCGGATACTTTTCAATAGCACTGATGTTACGGTCATTGGGACGATTACCCTTTTCATTAATAGAATATCCCAGGTAATCAATATGTGTATACAGGAACTCACATTTATCTTAATTCCAACAAATTTGCGGAAAGCAACTTTAATACTTGGTACAAGATTTCCAAGTGTTCACCAATCTCCTTCGTTGCGATGAAAATGTCATCGATATATGTATACTATATGACCACACTTTACGTTCTGCAATCAATTTAGCAAAAATTTTATTGACTTATTTCTGGAACTCTGCTGGCCCATTTTTAATCCAAATGGTAATCGTAAATATTCATATTGGCCAAAAGGGGTGACAAATGATGTGTATGGTATCGAATCTGGAGCAATTGTTACGTGATATCCTCGATAATTGGTAAAGGATAATTACTCTTCATCGTTATTTTATTGAGAACTCGATAGTCTACACATAAGCGATATTCTTCTTTATTTTTATTTTTTATAAGCACTATCGGCGAACAATATTTAGATTCGCTGACTCGTATGAATCCCTTTTCCAATAATTCATCCAACATTTTAGCAACAATATCTCGTTCCGCATATGACAATCGCCTTGGTGTTGCTGTAATAGCTTATCGTGCGCTAATTCGATGTTCATTTCAAATTTGACTTCAGGAACATTTGGTTTCTTGGTACTGAAATAGTTATCATTTATCATTTGATATATTTCAGATTTCGTATCAATATCTAGGGAATCATTTATTTTTATTTGATTTTCTAATGGATTTTCAATTAAATCTATATGCATTAGCTCTTGACAAAATTCAGTTTCAAAATTAATTTTGTGCTCCTCAATTTTAAATTCAGCTTTTGCGATTCGAAGAAAATCTCTTCCCAACAACAATTCTACCATCATAGTATTATTCTCAACCACAATACAATCAATATTATATAAATTCCCAAATATTAGAACATTGACATTTATAATATCAATACACTTGACTTTACTATTATTAATACCCGTTAAATTTTTTTTATCTCCGATTGGTTTAATTAATTCAGGTTTCACTATTTTACACACCTTAACTAAAGTTACCGGGCTTCCAGAATCGATCAATGCCGTCATTTGAATTGGATGTTCATCCACAAATACGGAACAGTTTTGCTTTACCCCAATTTCTTCACCCTCATTCATGTTATTCACTTCTTTTTTCCTTTCGTTTTGATATTCCCCTAATTTGTGTGCTATTTTTCCGCATCGAAAACATGAATTGTTCGCGCGTTTCGGTTTTTCACACTTTTTCGAAAGATGTCCTCGCTCACCGCAATTATAACATCGTATTCCCCAACCAGTTGACTGCTTAACACTAACACCTTCACGTTGTTCTGATTTGAAACCACTACCGGCTTGTTTTTCACTCTTTGATTTATCATCGAACTGTTCAAATTTACCTCTCACCGTTGTATTCGACGGTTTTACAATTTTTATGAATGCCAACAATAACTGTTTTGGCTTTTGGTAGCACTGTAATCGTGCTTGATTTTGTAATCCAATATTTTGGATATCATTGATAATACCATCTACCAATTCGTCGTCCTCGAACTTCAATGGTACCGCCAAAATCATCTTGTCGGTGTAGTAGGCGTAAAAATCTTCTGAATGTTTCCAAACTCTTTCCTCGAATAACTTGCGTTGTTTGGATTTACTTTTTCTGGTGTTGAATAAATCATTCAACTCCGATAGTATTTCGTCGATACTCCATTTTAAATTGTTTGGGTCACATAAAAACCAATTACGAGCACGGTCCTCTAAGCAATCTGCAAGTTGCAATCGCATCTCATCTTCATCAACCTCGTACTTGTTCTTTATTGTTCGAATTGATTCGACAAATAGCTCGAACGATTCACCTTTAATTTCCTTAAATGGTGATACCATTTTACGTAGCTTAATTCTACCATACCGCCGTCTCGTTATCTCTGATTCGTCTAAACTATCCTCATCATCCTCACGCAGACGATTTTTTTCTCGTATCATATTATACGATGATTGTTGACGAGATAATTGTTCATCCCCTTTCGCTTGGTATTTTGCCGCTCCGACTCAGCTAACACCAATTTCTGTTCAACATTCCGTTCAATCATGGTTTCCAGCATTCGATGTTGTAATTCCTTTTTAGAACCTTCACTATTCAAATTACTTTGTTGCAACTTATCTTGCAACTCCGCCACTGTATAAGACAAAGTTTCCATTAAAGAAGCCATTTTATTTTTCAGTAAATTCAATTTAATTCGATCGCCAATAAATTTTATTAATTTATAAATGTAATTTTATATTAATAATTTTCGTTGTTTATTTTTTTTTTTTACAATCCCACTTCTGAACTATATCACTAGACACGTTTTTCAATTAAAACAATAAAACGTCTGTCTTACACTCGATATTATCAGCGACTCCCTTGTCCTTTATTATTATTTCTTTATATAACATAATACAAACATTCTGAGGTTGGTACACCTTAATATAAATCAGGGTTGTTTAACCTAACATAAATACTAGATTATATTCTTTGAATTATTTAACCTTGAAATTTTTGAAATTCTGGAAATTCCTTAATTTCTCTACTACAAAATTTCGCTTTCTTTTCACATAACAAATGAATTTAAATAAAAAATGTCCCAAAACGTAATAATTATTTGGTTTTATGAGTTTGTAAAAACGTAACTGCATCGATGCGATCCACAAAATATTTCAAAATGTAATATGGAAAGGTGACCTAAAGTATACTATAGCATATTTTAAAACGGATTATTCTAAACTACATATGGTACACTATGGCATATTTAAATGTGGCATATTTCCAAATGGCATATGGTACACTATGGCATAAGTCACACAATGACATATTTCAAAACGGTTTATTTCAATAATGGCCAATTAGGGTAGAACTTGGTTATTTATTAACCGAATATGAAGAAATTTATCGTATATGATGGAAAAGGATTATTAAACTGATTTTAAATGTAGTTCTGGAATATGGTCACTTTTGATAGAATTTGGCTATTTATTAGCCGATAATGATGAAATTCGGCAAGATTGATAAAAATGGGAGGCTTAAATTTATTTACATTTACATCGAGAAAATCAGATAAGGAGTATACATTTTGAAATTTTTTGAATATAGGATAGTATATCTATAGTTTTTAGGAAGTGGAAGCCAAATTTCCTCGGAAAACTACACCATTTTCCAAAAATTGTGTTATATTATTCAAAATATATAAAAACTTTTATAAACATTTTGATATTAGGATTATATTTCAACAGTTTTTCGACAGTGCAAGTAAGTTTTCCGGGAAAATTTTGCAATTTTTGCATGAAAATTTTGCAATTTTTGCAATTTTTTTTACTTAGTTTAAAATTATAAATAAAATTTGAAACGGGAAGAATTGTATAAATCCTGGTAAAGCGGAGGTTTGGGGGCCATCCTCTAAGTTATACAACGAACTAAAATTACATTAAAAAAAATTTTATAATTACAAAACTTGCTTCCCTTTCCTCCCTATCCTAACGTAAAAAATTATCAAAAAATTTACATCTTACCTTATTTTGAATAAAAAAAAGAGAAATAAAAAAAGTGAAAATTGTCCCGGCAAACGAGGTTCCGGTTTCCCGGAAAATTTGGCTTCCACCTCCTAATAAATCGAGAAATTGTAAGCCGTAATAATTTAGTAAACGTATGCCATAGTGTACCTTATCCCGTAATGTACCATATGCCATTTTGAAATAGACCATTTTGAAATATGCCATTTTGACGTATGCCGTATTATGCCGCATGCCGTAATGTACCATATGCCGTTTTGAAATATTAAGTTTTGAAATATTCCATAGTGTACCTTATGCCGTAGTGAACCTTATGCCGTTTTGAAATATGTCGTTTAAAAAAATGCGGTTTTGACATATTCTGTAATATGCCATATCGACCGGGACTCCTTTATGCCATAGAAAAAAGATAACGATGGCTATCATCTTGTCATCTTAAAACGAAAACTAAAAAAATCGATTATTGTTTGTTACAAGATGAAGTTTTTTCTCGATGATTTTTCAGTGTAGTATCTTTCAATGTTATGAATATTACGAATTAAACTTTTTGGTTTTTTTCTGGAATGAATATAAAAAATTAGACTTTCTCATTCTCAGAAAATTAAGCCGGACTATGTCGATTTGCTTTCTACCGTGTCCTATAAATTATTTTCGTTTTCAAATATTTCTTTCGAGGACGCTCAACTTTTTTCGTACCAAAATACTTGCTATACGCCCGCCCTCTTTATATCCAGATTAT
Source organism: Tipula vernalis (assembly GCA_958295665.1). NCBI lineage: Eukaryota > Metazoa > Arthropoda > Insecta > Diptera > Tipulidae > Tipula > Tipula vernalis. The sequence goes on along the minus strand of OY282560.1, from coordinate 145,626,202 downwards.
TGGAAGCTTAATAAAATCTCCATCCCAAAGATTAGTAATCCTTTAGAACTATCCTTCTCTCTCTAAAGCAAAGGTGGTCAGCTAAATTCTTTTGTGGCGATGAGTGTGAGAGTCACCGCCTTAATTATTGCATTTTGCAGCATGTGGCTCGAGAGGCGAAATTAGAATTAAAGGCAAATTAAAAATAAATTGAAGCATTTCTGAAAAATATACCTATTGGTTTCTATAGTGCTTTATATCATAAATACTTTTCTAATTTCTAATACAATCAGGTGACTCAATTTCATTTGTTTGAGCCAAACTGAAGTTTTTAGTTATGCTGTATTTCACTCCGTCAATAAGACTGACTCTGTCAATCTTACGAGTTTAAACGTACTTTTTAAAAAACTCAATTTCATGGAAGGATTCTCAATTTTAGAAATCAATATCTCGTGTACAGACAGAAGCAAAAAAACTGTTAGATCTCTATAAAAAATTACTTTGAATAGAAAGTATCATGTTGGTAGCTATCTATCTATACATCTGTTTTATGAATATAAATTCACAAGAAAATTAAATTATAATACAAGAAATAATATTTTACCAGTTTTCTCCACCTGGTTTAAATATATGTACGTACACTTTTAAGATAATCAAAATACAGGGTAGCTAAAAGTGTAGAATAGTGTAGAACAAATTATTTGTTTAATTTTACTTTTAACTAGCCGGTTAATTATCACGGCTGTACAAATATTTCTTTCATCTCAATCCAAAGATTAACACCGTAATTTAGATCGACCTAATCAATATGAATGACCACTCGGCTCAGTACATTTGTCTAAAATGAAACAACCGTGTAATTTTGCGTTTTTTTTATTTTTTATTTGCTTTGTTTTATTAAACTTTTATGAGCTTTTTTGTGTGCGGTTTCATAATTCCTGAACCAATATACTCGATAAAACAATAACTTTATGTTTTTTTTTTTTTTTTGTACAGAAAGGGTGTACGTATTTTATCGAAACGACAATGACTAAAAAGCATAGTTTAAGGACACGTCTTTTCCACTTTAAATCACAAAAACAAAACGTTTTTCTCTTTTTAAAATGAAAATGACACAAAAAACGTTAATTTTATTTTATTTTCATAGTTTTTGCCATTTTTCCAGAGAAAACAGGAGTAGCAAAAAAAAAAAAAATAATTTTTATAAAGTTTGTCTGAATGTATCACAATGTTGAATTCTATTAACTGCGGGAATGAAGAGCGTCTACGTTATATAAACTCGAAAAAGCTCTATTGTTGGTGGATTTTTTTTTGTTTTGTTGTGTTTTTGCTTGAAACGAACGAAATAATCATACATTTTCTTCAATTGTCGTCTTAAGATTTATGAGAGATAATTTAGAAATGAAATAAAAATAAAAATGGAAAATGGAAAAATCTAACAGAATCATCAAATGAAAACGGAATTTCTATTTATTATTTTTTGTATGAAATAGATGAGTGTTATGGATTAAAAAAAAGAAAACGGTTTTAAAGTGAACAATGACAATTGATGAGTGGATTACTTTATACGAATTTTAATGTTAAGCACAAATAATAATGTATTGTGTCTGGGTTATTGCATTTTTATTTGCTTTGCCGGTATTTTATTGTTACATTAGGAAAGTTGTACATTACATAATATATTGTTGCTTTACGCTAGGTTTTTGAGGGAAATTTAAGGTAATATGCGATTTAAATTTTAAACAACCATCGATTTTTAATTTTTAATTTAACTTTTTAATAATAACGCATTATTAAATAATTCTGTTCCTCAAGGAGTGCTCGCAAAAATACATTAAATCTAATGCATCGTCGCTCTTGTCTTTTAAATTGTGACTATTCATTAAAACACTTTTTACAATGTTGAACAGACAACAGACTGCGAATTAATCATTTTTATTAATGGAAAACATTTTCACTAAAAATAGAATTTGTTCAACGACTATTTTTTTAGACTAATAAAAATTGTCACAAAAAATTGTCACAAAAAATGTCACAAAAAATCCAAAGTCTCAATTTTTTTTTTGCCAATCATATTTTTGCTGGTTTTATTGAATATCACATAATTTTCTGCTTAAATGGTGGAATTTGGTTTATACAAAACACATTAATTATAAATACAATAAGTATTCACTTTAATCTTTCTTTTATGCTAATTAAAATTTTAAAAAAAAATAATAATAAGTGTTAATTTAGAATAATAAAGTTGTTTGTGATGCATGTAATGTAAGTTAGACGTGATATTTTGAGTGCAACAGTGGTTTATAAATAAAATAAAATCTGAGCTTCTAAAGTGAAATGGCCTGTGTTAATTTTGCTTTGATTGATAAAAAAAAAAATCATAAAGCTACAAGAGTGGTGCGTTGAAAGTGTAATCAAAAGTGAATTATTAATGTGATTTGATAATATTGTCACATTGAAATTGGTAAGAGAGTAACAAAAAAAAAAAAAAAACAGAAAAGTGTTGTATATTTGTTTTGTATTTTGTGCGTTGTTTCATATTGTATTTTTGATTGATTTTGGTTGAAACAACTTTGTGTACATAAAACATGTCGCATTGTGAGTGCTACGGTATTTTAAGTAATGGGGAGTGAGCCATATTTTGTTTAATATATAATGATGATCTGCGAGTGTGAGGTTTTCCAGACATTCCAGAGATTTGTCAGTATTTAGAAAAGTATTTTAAAAAAATCAAGCTCTAGCTGGATTACAACAAATCAAAATATGTTTATTACAAATTCTTGTTCGTTAGATATTCAAGTAATTTTAATTGAGTTATTTTTTGAGTGTTCATTAAAAAACGGTATATGGCGTTCTAAAGTTGAAGTGTGATTTCAAAGAGGGTACTTTTGTAGAACTTTTATTAAATGAACGATTCGTATGGATTAGGGCTTTTAATTAAGTAATAGAGGCCTATTCCATATGCTAGCCAAACCTGTGTCATCATTGTTGGCAATGGCCGATATTGGTCCTTGAGGGTTGAGTGCGATTTCAAAAAAAAAAAATTTTGTAGAACTTTAATTAAATAAACGATTCGTAGGGATTAGGGTTTTTTAACTAAGTAATCTACTTACGCCCTGGACAGGTTTAATCTTTTGAACTTTCAAACTTTTGAACTTTTAGACTTTTGGGCTTTTGAATTTTGAACTTTTAAACTTTTAAACTTTTAGACTTTTGAACTTTTAGACTTTTGAACATTTAAACTTTTAAACTTTTATTAGACTTTTATTAAACTTTTGTTAAACATTCATTAAACTTTTGTTAAACTTTTTGTTAAACTTTTATGAAACTTGTATTAAACTTCTGTTAAACTTTTGTCAAACTTTTGTTAAATTTTTATTAAACTTTTATTAAACTTGTGTTAAACTTTTGTTCTTTTATTAAACTTTTGTTAAACTTCGATTAAACTTTTGTTAAACGTTTATTAAACTTTTGTTAAACTTTTGTTCTTTTATTAAACTTTTGTTAAACTTCGATTAAACTTTTGTTAAACTTTTATTAAACTTTTAGACTTTTGGGCTTTTGAATTTTGAACTTTTAAACTTTTAGAATTTTAAACTTTTAAACTTTTAAGCTTTTAGATTTTGGAATTTTAGACTTTTAAACTTTTAAACTTTTACACTTTTACACTTTTACATTTTTAAACTTTTAGACTTTTATACTTTTAGACTTTTAAACTTTTAAACTTTTGAACTTTGAAACTTTTGAACTTTTGAACTTTTAAACTTTTAGACCTTTAAACTTTTAAACTTTTAATCTTTTATTCAACTTTTATTAAACTTTTGTTAAACTTTTATTAAACTTTTGTTAAACTTTTATTAAACTTTTAAACTTTTAGAATTTGAACTTTTGAACTTTTGGACTTTTAAACTTGTAGACTTTTAAACTTTTAAACTTTCAAACTTTTGGACTTTTAAACTTTTAAACTTCTAAATTTTAAGACTTTTAAACTTTTGAACTTTTAAACTTTTAAACTTCTAAACTTCTAAACTTTTAGACTTTTGGCTTTTGAACTTTTAAACTTTGAAACTTTTGCTCTTTTAAACTTTTAGACCTTTAAACTTTTAAACTTTTATTCAACTTTTATTAAACTTTTGTTAAATTTTTATTAAACTTTTGTTAAACTTTTATTAATTTTTTGTTAAACTTTTGTTAAACTTTTGATAAACTTTTATAGAATTTTTGTCAAACTTTTGTTAAATATTTATTAAACTTTTGTTAAACTTTTGTTATACTTTTATTAAACTTTTGTTAAACTTTTATTAAACTTTTATTAAACATTTATTAAACTTTTGTTAAACTTTTATTAAACTTTTATGAAACTTATCAAACTTTTATTCTTTTATTAAACTTCTATTGTGTTCTTGATTATTTTTAATTATTGTTCAGTGGGATTTAAACGGAATATATTAATTAGTAAGCAATTAATTAATAATCAATTTGATTTGATTTTAGAGGTATGTCTGGAATTAACTAATATAGTTGTAAATAATTTTAAACTTTTAGACTTTTGTCTTTTGAACTTTTAAACTTTTGAACTTTTAAACTTTTAGACTTTTAAACCTTTGAACTTTTAAACTTTTAAACCTTTGAACTTTTAAACTTTTAAACCTTTGAACTTTTAAACTTTTAAACTTTTATTCAACTTTTATTAAACTTTTGTTAAACTTTTATTAAACGTTTGTTAAACTTTTATTAATTTTTTGTTAAACTTTTGATAAACTTTTGTCAAACTTTTGTCAAACTTTTGTTAAATATTTATTAAACTTTTGTTAAACTTTTATTAAACTTTTGTTAAACTTTTAATAAACTTTTGTTAAACATTTGTTAAACTTTTGTTAAACTTTTATTAAACTTTTGTTAAACATTTGTTAAACTTTTGTTAAACTTTTATTAAACTTTTGTTAAACTTTTGTTAAACTTTTATTCTTTTATTAAACTTTTATTGTGTTCTTGATTATTTTTAATTATTGTGCAGTGGGATTTAAACGGAATAGATTAATTAGTAAGCAATTAATTAATTATCAATTTGATTTGAGTTTAGAGGTATGTCTGGAATTAACTAATAAAGTTGTAAATCTGGAATTGAACTTATATGGTTTCAGGAATTAGTTGATTTAAATTTGAATTTTAAATTTAAAAAAAAATAAGTAATTGCATTAAACGTTTGTGTTGCAATTCAATTGATAATTAATAATGGATTGGATGCAGTGAAATGTGCAGATGAGAAACCGGGCGCGGTTTCATTGTTTACCTATTATCGTTCATTATTTTAATTATTTTTTATTGGACTTTTAGTGCAGATAAATCGGGCGCTGCTTTTTATTTAATTATCGTTCATTATTTAATTGTTTGTTTCATTTTTATAGTTGATTTATTAACTTTAATTTAGTATGGAAAGGTTGAACTATTAGTATTTAAGCTATTTAAGCAGAATGAAGTAATAAACAATTAGTTATTTAATTTTGATTTTAGTGGTATTCCTGGAATTAGTTAATTAATTTCTTTAATTTCTGGCAATAGCTAGTTAAGCAGGAATTGGAAATACATTTTTTGGGGTTTCAGATTTTGGTTTTTGATTTTAGAATTTTAGTTTAAAAAAAGACATTTAGTGTTTAAAATTCATAATTGATGATTACAATTTTTATGTATCTTGATTTTCAGGTTATATAGTTAGTAATTAATTTGCTGTCGTTTAATTTAGATGTTGAATTGAATTTATTTTATTTAAGGGTGTTAAGGACTGATTTTAATTAAATAAAGAATTAATGATGAAGTAAATTAGGTTTTGGGTTGAAATTAAATTAATTTTTATTAAAATTAAGTTGAATTAAATTGAGTGAAATTAATTTTTCGGTGTAATCGAATCATATGTCATAATATTATTGTTGATGTTGGTATTGGTGTTAATGTGGGGGTGTTGGTATTAGTGTTCGTATTGTTATTAATGTTCATACTTATTGGTATTAATGTTAATGATAGTTTGGTATCAGTATTCATATTGGTTAGTTAAAATGGTTTTAGTTAGGAAAACTCCTGAGAAACTCGACCAAGATGACACTGGCTGAGGTGAGAGCACGATGGCCTGATGGTAGTTGATTTAATTATTGTCAAACTATTAAGGTTAATTTCTTTGTGGTATATAGGGATTGATCTATAATTTATTTCAGAGAATTGAATTTATACTTAATTAATTTAGGAATAGTTATTTAAGATGTTAATATTGGAATGGTTAATAAAATAATTTAATATAGGACACCAGAAGTTGCTACCTACCGTTATAACGGTTCTCACGTGCACGTTTTCAATTGTTTTTGTATTGTTTATTGTTACACTAGTATATTTATTTATTTATTTATTGTATTTTCACTGGCACTGCACTGGGTTTTCAATTTTATTGAATTCACTTCACTACTTTTGGATTTAAACTTTATTTATCAGATGTCACGAGTAATTTTGGTTTTTTCACAAACTTCGATTAAAGGCAATTGGTGAGGTTGTGGATGAACAAGGGCTTTATATAGCAAATATTTACTGTTTAAGATTTTTGATGATACCATAGGTATAACAACTAACAAATTTCATCAATAATGAGCGGAGAGACATCTATTAGAACTAGTTGGAGTGTACTTATGGTTCCAACGTTTTATTATTAATATTTTAATTGTGTTGTCATTGTGCTGTCATAAAACACTAACTATCGGCTTTATTAGGTGTCTGTAACCGGGCCGAGTCTGTCCTCACTAACATTCCTTTCCCATTCATCGATTTTATTATATGTAAAAAGGTGTACGATGGCTGCCTGGCCAGGGGGGCGGATATCACACTATTAGACTTATGTGGTTATCGATGTGGCGCCTTTCTTTACGGGGTGAATATTGCTATGTTCGGCTTCATGAAAAGCTGAGTATGATGGTACATATTTCCTTGGTGAGGGAGAGTTATGGTGTCGTGTTGTAACATGGGTGTAGCGGTGTGGTATTCGCATTTATAATACAGAAGACTTGCTTCAATCAATCAATCAATCAATCAATTTAATTGAAAATGAGTTTTTGTAAAAAAAAAACTAAGCAACTTAAAATCTAATATTCTAGTTAGTTCTAATATAGTTCTAGTTAGAACTCGGTAAGCAGCAGACCCATAAATGCAATGCCATGCGGAAAGCAAATTTATTTCGTTTAATTTCATCCAATTGGCCATAACAAATCGGCACCCAGCATTGTGTGATTTTCCACACCTTCAATTTTCGGCAACGTACATTTTTCATTTTAGTTTCATACATCACGATTCACGCTTCCACACGCAAAAACTTACATTCCACGTTTAAATACAGAAAAAAGCAATTTAAATTGTGCTTGCAAATGAGAATATAGTACAAGAAGGAAATGATGTTGTTTGTGACTTTTCAATCAAAATCTGGTTGAATCATTATATAAGGTATGAAAGGTCTATATTTTGTGTTTGTTGAGGGAGGAAAGGGGGTGAAACGCAAATTAATCACCTATATACCTAATGCACGCACTTTGTGGCATAATATTTGCTTGATTATTTCTAAATTATAGCCAAAAAAAATTTTTGGAAAACCAATAATCTTCAATGATAATCTCTAAAGTGTCGAATAATCTCGATACCAAGCAATCCAATGTCGTTCATATTATTCGCAATATCTATCTCATTATGTACAGCCTTGGCCAAAAATATAAAGCACCCCTATCTATTAGCATTATATATTAATATTATGTCTTTCTAAACAATGGGTGTTAACAAACGAGTCATCCCACCGAATTCGACCCTTAATTATTGAAAATCACCAATTTTTGTTTTGTTTTAGGTTCTTAACAAGAAGTTGTAGCGTCGTAAAATTTTTTTATTTTAGTTTTGTATTTGATCGTGTGCAGTCTTCACATAAAGTGTTTTAAATCAAAAAGAGTTTTCGTAAGTTTTTTGAGAAAAAAAGTGTGTTTGTGATAATTATGCCTAAAGCGTGCCAACTCAGTAAAGGAATAAGGGCACAAATTGTGTTGTTGGATTCCCAGGGTGTAAGCCAAATTAAAATATCCCAAAAATTAAAATGCTCTCGAGGAGCAGTTCAATCTACATTGAAAAGGGTTAAAGAGACCGGGGACTATGCCTATAAACTACGCTCAGGCAGAAATCGTATCACTTCGGTAAGAGACGATCGACAAATTGTGCGAAAATCTCTCAAAAACCGAAGAAAAACATCTGCTGAGATAGCTGCAGAGCATTTAACAGAACAAGAAGTTCACATTTCGGCACGGACAGTTAGAAGAAGGCTCCTGCAAGCTGGATTGAAAAGTTGTAAAGCAAGAAAAAAACCTTTGCTCTCACTTACCAACATAAAAAGTCGCTTGAGATGGGCTCGAGAACACAAACATTGGAATGACGTGGATTGGGCGAGAGTTGTTTGGTCAGATGAATCTACTTTTGAGGTAAATATAAAAAATAAATATTAAAAAATAATTAGTCAAAAAAAAAATAAAAAATTGTGCTATGTATTTTAAAAGAATTAATAGAGAAATTTATGTTAAATTTGATGGAATTCTTATAGATTTTTGGAACTGGCGCAACCATCGTAAGAAGAAGAGTCGGGGAAGCATACAATCCTGATTGTATAGTGCCTACCGTAAAGCATGGAGGGGGTAAACTGATGGTGTGGGGTTGTATGGCATCATCAGGGGTGGGAAAACTGTTGTTTTGTGAGGGTCCGATGAACAGTACCAACTATATTACCGTCCTCGAGGCTGCATTGAATGCCTCAATTCGGCAAATCTTTGGGGAAACGGATAGTTCTTCGATAATTTATCAACAGGATAATGCCCCCTGCCGTACTTCCCGCGTTACGATGAGTTGGTTTCGAAAAAAACAAATTCGAGTCATGGACTGGCCCGCCCAGTCACCAGACCTAAATCCCATTGAAAATTTGTGGTCAATTTTAAAAAAAAAATCAAGGATCGCGGTATGACTTCAAAGGAAGACCTCAAACGTGCGCTGACAGAGGAATGGAAAATATATCGAGAAATAACTGCGAAAAATTAGTACGGTCGATGAATAAAAGAGTCCTGGCTGTCATCAAAGCCAAAGGAGGACCTACAAAATACTAAAATTAATAAAATATAAAAAGTATTTCCTAAAAATATTGAGTTTTAATTTTTGTCTTCATTTGTTTTGTAGATACTGCAATTTGGGAGGGGTGCTTTATAATTTTGGCCAAGTCTGTAAGTCTCACAACACACTCCAAATTTGCTTAATTTAATAAAAGAAACTCAACGGTATGCAAATCTCTTATAAATTTCAGCTTATATTCGGATTATTTCGCTATTATTACGGATTTTCGAGATTTATGACGTTTAGCGAGGATTTGCTTGATTTTACAGATGTATAGGCGATTCGAAGACTATGTGTTTCAGGTTTTGTTTGTGTTATTTCGACTTGAGCATTGAATTACCGAGAGCAAATTTCGTTACATTTCATGCGAGATTTTCAAGGCTTTCAACATTCACCAGAGTCTTCCAGGTTTTTAAAAGAATTTCGAAATTTTCTTGATTATTCATGATGTTTTTGTAATTTTTGAGAACTCATCAACGATATTCCACTAACAAGAGCCGCGTTTATTCGACTTTATTCTAGAGTTTAAGCTTTTGGACAACACTTGTCGAAGTTTTGTTTGGTTTAAAAAACTACGTAAAGGGGAAAATACATGGAAAGAAAAGGAATAGTGCAAAAACGCTCACCTTCAATGATGAAATTCGTCATTTCGATAGAAAGGGAAAAGAATTTTAAGATGCAATTCTGGAATACGGCCAATTAGAGCGGAACTTGGCTATGTCTTAATTCTATAAAGGTAAAAGCGGTGGGATTAATGCGTTGCAATTAGTGTGTTGAACAACAAAGTTGATCAGATGTTTCGAATTTTAGACATCTCGGTGCTGACTTATTGTGGCCATTATTTGTTCGCTTCGTTAAATTTTCGATGGAATAATGCTATTATAGTAATTCCGTATCAGTGGTGTTCTGGACGGTTGGCGCGGGTTGAGAACTGTAGTTTTTTGTTTGCGATAGCCTTTTTGTCGCTCAGTTTTCCCTCGGCTAGGGGGCTCCGTAAGTTTTCCTCAATTTGATACATCAGACACTACGGAAGGTTACTTCATCGTTTTTGGTGGGCAGAGGGGTGGGTGGCATTTAGGCAGTGCCAGGTAGGAGTTTCATTTTTGAGTTGGATCGGTTTGCTGATTTATATCAAAGGAAAGAAGTTGTTCTGTCTGGGCGAAAGAACGATTTGGTTTAATGATTTGGTCATTTAATTTCTAATTAAAACTTGGGGTCAAAACGCATGTATTTTCCTGTTTTATTTATAATTTAGTGCCGATTAAAATAATTTGACGTCACCAAATTTTTGTATTTAGGCCTAATGAGTAGAGGCGAGATGGAATTGTCAGGGCTATCGCGGGTTGTTCTGTTGGGAGAGGAAAGGGTGTATAAGTTGGACTGGGTTTTGTTGAAACTTTCTCGTCATGAAGTAGAAAATAGAAACAGCATTATTATAAGACAGATGAAGTAGCATCATTGATATTTTTAATCTACAAAAATTATGTGGTGGAATAAACAAATAAAATGGGATGGTTGAATTTGTATATAAAATTTTGGTTCGAAACCCAAACTTGTGGTGTAATCCGAATTTAGCTAATCGAATTTATCTAATACCCAGTCTGTCAGTGGTAGATGAAAAAAGCCATTGAAAATATATAAAGTTTGCATAAATGCCATAATTTATTTGCCCAATTTTACTCAATCATTCAAATACCCTATAAAACTGTTAAACTCCAAACATGTTGAACAAATTTGTGATTAATATACAAACTCACGGTTAAGTAACCCGTTTCAAAACTAAATGTATACGAACGACAACCATTTAATTTCACCTGAAACATGTTTTTGTATATTATTATAAATAGAAAAATATTAAAATGAAAAGCAAAAATGGAAAATTTAATCGTGTTTATATGATTTATATCCAGAATTTTTACCTTATAGATTTACGTCTTGGGGCCAACGATATACGCTCGGTACACGTTTAACTTGATTGAAAAAGGTTAAAAAATAAATTAACACATTCATGTAAAACAATGAACAGCGGGAGGTCCCTCCAAACCAATACCCCACCCCCTTATTTTTATATACTCACTGTAAATAAGTATGTGTACAGATTGTACACAGTCCTATATCCGTATGGTATATTATGTATTATGTATATGTTGAGTATTTCTACTGTAATAAAAAAATAAAAAAATCAACGACCGAAAAAAAATGTTGTGGCAAAACCAACAATTTTCATTAAAATTTATCATAAAATTAAACGAAAATATTACAAAAAAAAGGATAAACCTGGAGGAGAGAATTGTGCAGTAAAAGAGGTTAACTTAACTGACACGCGTTTGGTTAAAATGTGTACATCTAAGATTGTGTATGGGCCAGATAAATTCGGATACATTTCACTCGAAGCTATTACCAGAATGTACTTTGTTGCGTGCAAAGAAAATATGTACATGCAACCTTATGTTTACTATTGACTCAATCGAATGCTCAGTTATCAATTGAACCTAATTGTTTTGACGTAAACTTGGGTATTGTATTTTGAAAAAATAAAACAAAAACAACTAAAGTTATAACAAGAAAAAATAATTGATAAAAATTTTTTGTTGGATGAAAATATGTAATGGTAAATTTCCCAATTGTATAATTTTTGCCGTTTTATGGTTTTTTTTTATACTCGTATATGCCAATCGATACAAAAATATTTCTGTGAACGTACGAGTATAACGTTCGGTATTATGTCTCTTTAGGTACATGTTTTTTATACATACGAATATGTTCTAATCAAATTTTTAAACTTTTCAGTTTATATAAAAATCGACAGAGACATGGAAATTTATTTTTCCGCATAAATAACGTTTGACATCATCGAATAAAAACGACTTAATGTTTATTGGGTCGACTGAACTTTTAATTAGAATAATTCTCTACATGTATCTACATAGTTCACAAATATGTATACATGCTGAAAAATTAGGTTTTGGGTTTATGATTTATAATTTATTTAAAATATCAAAACGCAAAATTTTATTGTCAAATAATATACGGATCAAAATATCCTTTTATTCGAGTACGTGAACCGGACTTTAATGATTCGGTCTAATTTGTATCAAGTTTTTTTTTCGCACATTCAAATAGTCACAAATAAAGAAAGCACAATAAAGTTGTTTGTTGCAGCTGTAATTTGGGTGAAAATTGGTTTCAGGTACGTTTTATTAACTAAACCAAGAAATAACAATAAATTTATCTGGTATTCCTCTTCTTTTAAACAGCAATCAAATATTGATGTAAGACTAAGTGAATATTTTACAAGGTTGGTGTAGGACAAATCGCACCGAAGAACGTTTCCAAGATGACTGAAAATTTTGGGAAGTAAAGAACAGATATTATCATTTTTAATGAATTATGTCGTTATCATAATTCGCTAAATATGTATGCTTCTAAGTTGTGTTTTCTAATGAAAGCTAAATACATTATCCAGTTGTCCTCAGTCAGGAAATTCAGTTGATATTTAGTTACCCGTGATCAAATAAATGTACCCTTATGGAAGCACCTGGTACAAATAGTATATTTACTCGCAAATTTCCCTATCATTAGCTTTAAGCACTTTATGCATGACATTTTCAAATTTTTCTATCTGTTGTTGTAGTTTAAGTGTGTGCCTAAGATTAAGTAAAATTTACCGTTATCAGAAATGTATGATTTGCATTCTTTGCATCCAATGGATTATTTTTTAATAAAAATTAAGCGAAAATAGTTTCAATCGCTTTTTATGGTGTTAACCGTTATTTTTATATTTTCGATTTGTACATATAAACTGCTGTTTATTTTCTTTAACGCTCAGCAAAACATGACGTATTTTAGCAAATCCATAGTCTAAAAAACGAAGCTTTCATAAGGAAATTAGAAACGAGAAAAAAACAAACTTTTCATAGTAAAACACACAAAACATATGGGAAATCACTTTTGTTCCTAAGGCAAATTTTAAATGAAAACGTTACAAATTCTTAATTATGATTTCTGAAATATTTTCTTAAATGTTTGAATTCTAACATATATGAATGTCGTTTAAGTAAATCGTTTTCATTTTCTTGTAATAATTGATTTATTTATACACACATAGATGGCAGTGATGGCAGTAAAAATTTAGTAAAGTCGTACCAAAAATTACCACCTAGGAAAATCTTGGAATTAAATAATTTTGTAAAACAACGGGTGGGATTTTGATATTTCTACTTTTTCTGGTAGATATATTTATAAATGATTGGCCTCTTCATTTTTCTGAATAACAATTAACTAAAGATAAATTTAGCAAGTATTTGCTGCGTTTTTTTATTCGCTCCGGTTAGCTGCTACCGAGAGCCGTCATATAAAAAGTAGCTCCGATAGCGCTCCGTATAAATAGGTGGAGCCAAATATTTTTTATATGAAGTTTTTGCTAAACAATTGAATTAAAAATGATAGTTTGATGTTAAATAAGTTTATTTTACCAATAAATAGCGCGTCAAATTGAAATTTGGAGGCGTGAAAAAAGGACGGCTCTCGATAGCAGCTATCGGGAGCGAATAAAAAAACACGGCTCTTATTTTATTTCGTCAGAGCCAACTTTGATGTATTTTTCAAAATGAAACTTCGAAAAATATATTTTAGAAATAATTTAGTTTTAATGTTCTATCACAAATAAATACTTAACCAGATGAACAAGTTTCACGTAAACAAAATGTAGCTGAAATAAAATACACAAATTTTAAAGGGGAAATGTTTGTAACTCGAACGAAAGGCTATATAAGATCGTCCAAAAATTAATTATCTCTTTTCTTCCTACAGCATTTAGATTACGAAAAAAAAAATCGAAGGAATCTATAGAAACGAAAAGCAAAAAATAATTAAAAACATAAACAATGTACAAGAGGCAAAAATAAAATAAAATCTATTTGTGCATTTTGCGTTAGTATTTGTAGTCTTTACGAATGAAAAAGGCGTACTTTGTTGGCGAATTGTTGTTGTTTATTATAGATTAATGCGAATGTATGTATCACCGAAAGTACATAATAAGCTATTCCTTTTCTTCTTTCACAAGAATTTTTATAAACAAACAATAATTATTGAAATTTTTAGAACGGCCTGCGTAGCCGTAGATGAAATGAAAACATACACAAATGCAATATAAGTAAAACTTTGTGTGTTTGTGAAAACACATAAGCGAATTTAATAGGGAGGCTTATCGAATTCTCGGTTTTCAAAATCTTGGTTCTACAAAATCTCGGTTTTTCAAAAGCTCGGTTTTCAAAATCTCGCTTTTTTAAATCTCGTTTTAAAAATATCGATTTTAAAAATCTTGATTTTGCTGACAAATTTTTTTTTTTTTTTAAATTTTGGTTTTTATTTTTTCTATTGTATGTCTAAATATTTTACTTTTAACGGTTTTTAATAGTTTTAGTTAATTAAATTTGCTAGTATTTTTGGAGCGTATTGAAATCATGATTCTCAAAATCTTGATTTTATCAAAATATTGGCTTTTAGAAAATCTTCGTTTTTTGAAAACTTTAAAATTAAATTCCCCATTTACCCCATCAAATTAAATTCCCCATATATAATTTTCAGTTTTTTCGTTTTGAAATGAAAAATCCCCATTTTCCAGAACTTAGAAAAAGCATGATTTTGAAAACCAAGATTTTTCCAACTAAGATTTAGTACCCAACCACACATATACGTAAACATGTACACACACATAAAGACACAAATTCGCAACCCGTAATAAAACTTAACACAATAAAAAAGTTTATGTCGAATTTGTATACACACTGGGAAAGTGTTTTCCATAAACCAAACATTAGCATGGATAAATTCTGTGTAATATTAAACAAAAACTGAATACATATCTACAAAAAATCATTTTATTTTATTTGTTGATGCAATTCGTTTCAGAATTTCAAGCTATATTCAATAACCTAATCCATTTTACATAATTTTCAATATTTCCCGAGAAAATTTTCATCAAAACCAGTTATTTTAAATCTAGAAAAAAATTAAATAACAAAAACACTTTATCTTTAGATATTCTGTACCCATTTATAAGTCAGAATTATGTAAATTTGGAAAAAACTAGGGTTTTTCTACTTATTCAGTTTTCTGCAATAGTTTAATTTTTTGTTTAACGAAAACACGATATGTTCAGATACCGAAACTTAAGTTGTTTAAATATAAATGTTAATAAATTTATATCAGCACTTATCAAGTTTATGAAACACAATATTTCGACTAACAAATCAGATCTCTTAGTATTTGTTGAAATAAAGCTTTATTTTAGGTTGTTGTTCGGTTTTGATTAGTGAAGATTACGTAAAGTTGGTATTAAAATTCAATGTAATTAACCGCTTTATTACATGCAATACGTTACGTAATACAAAATATCTCAAAAAATATTTACACAAGCTTTAAATGCGAGTTCCTAACATTTTGTTTTTTGCAGATATCCTGTTTTTTTTAATTCCAACGAATTTTGCAACGACCACAATACAAAAAATATTGTTTCAATTATTGTACGATTCATACAACAAGAAGCGAATTTTAAGTTTTGTTTTTTTTTCTTGAAACTACAATAATTATTTATTTTCAAGAAGGATAGAAGTATGTGTAATTCTGTTCCTGTGTGTAATATCTAAAAAACCCTAATGAAAACATTCTCAACACAATGATATTTTGTAAACAAAATCAGCTGATCTACTTTTTTGTTGTTTTTTTTATATATCGTTTTATTTAGTGTTTGTAAGTTTTAACGCGTTTTTTTCGTGAAAAGGATCTTAGTAGGCCTAGACCTATTCTTATATCTGTTCCATTTTAAAATGGAAATGTGGCAACCAATAGAAAGAGATAGGTCTCATTATTTCAGAAATACCTAGTAAAATAAATTAACATCCATATGTTCGAATGAGATATCCGAACTATGATATAGCTTTATCCTATTTACACTCTTTACTTCTAAAGTTATTTAGAATATTTTACTATTTTTGCTTTATGTACAAAAGAGATGTAGATCTCTACCTGGGGCCCTATTCTCGAATTCCACATCCATTTTCCACATGTGGACGACATCTGTCAAAATTCATAAAAATTAATTTTTTCGGTACTAAGGGAATATTTCCGAATGAGTATAAGCAGGTGGAAGAAATTCCCCGTATAGGAAAATGTACATGCCCCATGTGTTTTATATACGAATTACAATTTCCAAACGTTTTGATGAATTTTGACAGATGTCCACATGTGGGAAAAAGGATGTGGAATTCAAGAATAGGGCCCCTGTTCATTCAAATTCGCTCAATTTCGTTATCATTTCCTTATGACCAATAAAATAATTATCGTTTTTATTATTTTGTTTATCTAGCATACGAGTTGTATTAATTGGGTTGGCTACATAATCTCGGTTTTCAAAATCTCGGCTTTCAAAGTCTCGGTTTTCAAGATCTCGATTTTCAATATTTCGGTTTTCAAAATCTCGATTTTGAAAATCTCGGTTCTGAAAAGCTCGGTTATGAAAAATAAATTTTTATTAATTCGAGCCGCCCGAACTAATAAAATTTTATTTTTCAAAATCAAGCTTTTGAGATCAGGATTTATATCGTTTGCGATTATGTATCTCTCTTGTTAAGAGTTGTGAATTTGTGTGTTTATGTGTATGTGTATGTGGGTGTGTAAATATGTGTATGTGTAGTTGGGTACTAAATCTTGGTTGAAAAAATCTTGGTTTTAAAAATCATGCTTTTTCTAAATTCTGAAAAATGGGGATTTTTCATTTTAAAACGAAAAAACTGAAAATTATATATGGGGAATTTAATTTGATGGGGTAAATGGGGAATTTAATTTTAAAGTTTTCAAAAAACGAAGATTTTCTAAAAGCCAATATTTTGATAAAATCAAGATTTTGAGAATCATGATTTCAATACGCTCCCAAAAATACCAGCAAATTTAATTAACTAAAAATATTAAAAACCATCCAATAACCGTTAATAGCAAAATATTTAGACATACAATAGAAAAAATTAAAACCAAAATTAAAAAAAAAAAAAAATTTTCGTCAGAAAACCAAGATTTTTAAAATCGAAATTTTTAAAACGAGATTTAAAAAAGCGAGATTTTGAAAACCGAGCTTTTGAAAAACCGAGATTTCGATAAGCCTCCCTATTAAATTCGCTAATGTATTTTCACAACACACAAAGTTTTACTTATATTGCATTTGTGTATGTTGTCATTTCATCTATGGCTACGCAGGCCGTTCTAAACATTTCAATAATTATTGTTTGTTTATAAAAATTCTTGTGAAAGAAGAAAAGGAATAGCGTAATATGTACTTTCGGTGATACATACATTCGCATCAATCTATAATAAACAACAACAATTCGCCAACAAAGTACGCCTTTTTCATTCGTAAAGACTACAAATACTAACGCAAAATGCACAAATAGATTTTATTTTATTTTCGCCTCTTGTACATTGCTTATGTTTTTAATTATTTTTTGCTTTTCGTTTCTATAGATTCCTTCGATTTTTTTTTCGTAATCTAAATGATGTAGGAAGAAAAGAGATAATTAATTTTTGGACAATCTTATATAGCCTTTCGTTCGAGTTACAAACATTTCCCCTTTAAAATTTGTGTATTTTATTTCAGCTACATTTTGTTTACGTGAAACTTGTTCATCTGGTTAAGTATTATTTGTGGTTCTATGTTAGGCTGAATTATAGCCTAACATAGAATATTAAATCCGCAATTAATATTTATTTAATACCAATAAAGCCTTCTTGTATATTGTTGTTAAAGATAAGTAGAAAATTTTTTATATAAACCTTTTATATGAATTTTGCTATTTTCATTGAAAAACTTGAAGCTAACAAACATCATTTTTACTATGGATTCCTATGGAAATCAGTGAAAAGTTATACCACTAAAAAAGCTTCTAAAAAATACGTCAATATGATTATGGCTCTATACCCTCGAATGCCCTGATTTTAGTTGCCAAGTAATCGGTCTATCAAATAAATTAAACCGTTATATAGATTTTGCGTTCAGCTTCTATGTATGCAGATATCTCCGTATATGACATTGATTACTTCACAGATTTTCAAGGTGTTAGGAAAAAATAATTTGGAATTTCAGTTAAAGATAATTATAAAAACCCATAATAACTGTGTGCTAAGTTTATTATAAATTAACTAAGGTTAACAACTTTTGATAGAAGTTTATATTTAACCATTTAAATTGCCGGTTGGATTATCAAGTTCATATAAATCCTCAAGTAATTTAATATAAACGAAAAAAATATCGCGGGTATGTAATTTCAAGGCTAAACCGAATTCGACAGAAATTGCACGTCTCAGAACATAATTTCGGAAAAATCCGTCGGAAACGGAACGCAGCCGGATCAGCAGTTCCAGCTGCAACTAAATCATCATACGATATCGAAAAAATTGTTTAATATTAAAAATTCTAAATGTACAGACTCAAAAGTACCTAATCAAAAAAACTACTTGAAACTTTGAGTATTTGCCTTGATGTTTTTCGGTCGTCACTTGAAATTAGAAAATTTGCAAAACCTTTTCAATTTTTTCTTCTTATATATATTTATTATTTAAATTAATTAAGTTCATTATCCCCAATTACCCCAAGAAACTTCAAAATTTTACAAACAAATGGAAAATCTGGGCACCACACATTCAGAAAGTTTTTATGCAAATCAAAGGACCAAATTTTAGAAAGTTATTCACTTAACTAATTTTTTACATACAATTCTGAACATTTTAAAGAACACTTTTTGCGTTTGTTAACATTTTGTCGTTTTGATCTGTTTTTGCTTTTGGAAAAATATCTTAAGTCGACAGAATAACAATCAGAACAACATTTATTTTCCATTTTATTGATTTATTAGGAAAAACATTTGCAATAGTTAGCAATTTGTATCTTTAATGATCTTAAGTGAAATTTTGAAATGGAAAGCTAATGCATGAAACTGATCCACAAAACGACAACAATTCGGATTTGGAAGAATCTGGAATACTTACATTTTAAGTTGGGGATAAACGAAGATCTCAAGGACAAGGCTTTAAGTTCGGAAATCTGGCCAACTGGCGTTTATATTAGACCATTTAAGAATCAACATTTTCAGAAAATGGTTGCCTCAGTGCGAGTATACGTAAATATTCTGCTGAAAAATTTTCAGCAGGCGACCAATCAACGTAGTCTATTTTGTAAACAAATTTCCCCTTCCGAATAAAATACTTTTAAATTGCATGCGATCCTGCTGAAAAATATGCAGTAGAATATTTACGTAAACTGTAGAAATCAAGACTCCCAGAGCTTAAGTGATCTTGTTTTTAGTAAGAGGATGATCCGGCCCATATGCTCAAGATAAACTACAATACCCCTATTTATTACCATAGGGCATCCAGTATTCAAAGGAAATCTAAATTGTTTCTGTTGGGCGTTCTCGGCAATGATGTCAATGATGAATTATGATGTCATATTTATTTGTGAAAAATGGGTTACAAAAAATTTCATTCTTAAGAATACTCTCCATCAGATTACGTGGTCTATAGAAACGACAGACATGATTTTCATACCAGCCTTAAAGGAGGAGGTATGTTGTTGCCGTGAAGAATTCACTTTCGAGTTAGGTTATAGCATTTCGTCCGGTATACGACATTATGGCTGTACGTATTAAAGCCGATTTTCCCAAAACTGTAATATCTTTAGTACATTTTGATGAACAACTCATGATCATTGGTGAATTCAATCTTCCAAAAATTGTTTGGTTTAACGTTTATGGTGTTCAAAAAGCAAGCAGAGGTCGAGGAAAGCTATTGGATTTAGTATTTTCTGCTGATGTTATGTAGTCGACATTGCTTCATCCGATTATTTTACTGGATGTGGGAGCGTCTACCATACTCCAATAATGATAAATGTTTTTGGTGAAAAATGCAACAATAATTTTTCCCTTGAAAATTCTTTTCATTTTGATTTTAGGCGTGCTGACTACATTTCTTTAAACGAATTTCTTGCCATCTGATTGGGGGTTCTTTAGGCGTGAGAAAAACTTGAACGAAGCCGTTTCGGTGTTCAACGAACTACTCAAGGCTAGTGTTGAAAGGTATGTCCCTTTATTAAAAATAAAACTACTGCACCTGGAAAAACGGCGAAACGAATATCATTCATTATATAGTCTACATGTTGCTGAGTTTTATTCTAGATTCGATGCAGCTCGAAAGGAATTTAAAATTGTATCTTTCTGCCATTTCCAAACACTTTGCCTGCAAAGTATTACCAATCTGACCGCGTCCTGTCGAGATAAGAAAAACTAAATTATGAGTTCATCCCTATCAAATGGTTACAATCATATCTTTCCGGCCTACCAAAATACGTTAAGATTACTGATTTTGCTTCTCATTTATTTCGTGTAATTTCTGAAGTACCGCAAGGTAGTCAGATTCTCATTATTTATTAATAATGTTGTGGTTTTGTGGAGCGTTTTGAATTTGCAAATTATCTTCTTTATGCAGATGATATGAAAATATTCGCTCCGTT
Organism: Tipula vernalis; assembly: GCA_958295665.1. Lineage (NCBI taxonomy): Eukaryota > Metazoa > Arthropoda > Insecta > Diptera > Tipulidae > Tipula > Tipula vernalis. Next base: position 145,605,501 of record OY282560.1, on the reverse strand, counting down.
TCTACAATTTCTGATTGAATAAAATTACAAAGTGTTATACATTTTCCAGGTCATTTAACAACAAACTGTAGTTGAAGTGGCTAAATTAAAGGTTATCTCTTCTTTTATTCAGCATTTATAATATGGCGGTTGACAGAGTTGAGTTCATGTCTGTCTTGGGTATAATTTTCTCTTCTGATCTATCTTTTACAAAACATATTGATTCTATTATTGCTATAAGGCTTACATTATTTTAGGACCCGGTCACACTGAAATCATTTAGCGTATTTCTTTGACAAATTTACAACAACAATTGCATATAATAAATCCCTGCAAGAATAACATTAACCCCAAAAAAATTGGGTTTAATTAAACATAATTCTAATTCTTGGTTATGATACCTGCCAAAAGAGCCATAATACATAGTAAATTTATATTTTATTTCGAAAGGTTGGCTTTTGTCAATTAAATCAAATTGGCTATTTTCTTGGAAAAAAAATTAACCCAAAATAATTCGAATTAAATTTTGGTCAACAAAATACGCTTATTATGTATATGTGTCCTTTGTTCCGTCTATTCTTAAATTCGCTTCTCAGATCTGGTCACCATTTCATCATTGTCATTCAGATAAAATTGAAAGCGTTCAGAACATTTTGCACTGCATGCGCTTCGTCGCTTCCCTTTTGAAAGAGTGAATAACTATGCTCTTCTCCCTTATAAAGGTTGCTTTAATTTATTAAAATTACAACGATTAGATCACCAAAGAGACGTAGCATCACCTATCTTTCTGCGCGATGTTTTGACCTCACGAATTAATTGTGATGAAATACTTACGCGTTTTAATTTTTACGCACTTTCTGAACTAGTCTTGAAAATGTCACGAATTTATCAACTGTATGTTATGCCGTGTAAGTCAAGCATTAGTCAAGATTTTATTTTATTTTTTATTACGACAAATCATATAGCGGGCAGACCAACGGCCAATATCCAAAGGGAACGATTTCATACAGTTTTAAACAAAATAACAGTTTTTAGAAAGGTGAGTGTGTTTACTTATATTCGGAACAAACTATATATAAGAAAAGTGTATTTATACAGATTTTTCATTTATATCCACAATCTTAAACTGCAGAAGCAACAAGCTACTCAAGAAAAAAAAATTTCAATTTATTCGAATTTCAAAGAGTAATCACACTTCTTAAAAATTCTAGTTTCCTTCATTAATTTAAATATTTCAATATTTCTCATAGGTGTGCTAGTGGAAATTACACAGTTGTTTGTTATGGAAATCGTTTTCATTAAAAGTGATTTTATAAATAAATCGAGGATTTTAATTCAGCTGTGGTACGAAGATTTTAAAGTTGCTAGGGTGCTTGGTAGTAAAACCATAATTCATAAAGTAATTGCTAAGCCTTTGTTAGCCTTTGTAAACGATCTCCATTATGATTTTAATTTAAATATTTCTAATAGGTATGTCATGAGAAAATTATCGGCTACAGAAAAAAACTCCCGAATGAAACAACTCTCCAAAATTCGGCATTCATTGCTTAATGAAATAACTGCCTAAATTAGGAAATACAAATATTTCCCAAAAAAAATTAAATAAATCCCCAAAATAAAGTGAAATAAAACCCCAATTTTATTTTTAATATTTCGAACAATACATTGAGCCCCTATTGTCGATTGTAAAAGTAGAAAAAGCGCTTCTCGAGGAAAAATGTTGCTAACAAAATGACACTTTTCACAGATGCGACGAAAAAAAATTTAGCAATCCGTTAATTAAAAATTATGTTTACAGTTCAAAATTGGAATTGTTTACAACAACAATTTCGAACGTCAAATTATCAGCTAGCTTAGTTTAAAAATTTTCCAATAGGAGGAATCCGTGATGCTCCAATCGTCAATACAATATACATACTTGAAACAACAAAAAAATAATTCCCTCTTTGAGTAAATTTACTCTCCAACTAACGCGAGATTGTTTTGAGCTAGCGCGAGGTAAAAAATATTTATTCAAAAAAAATTTCGTGTGTAAAGTAGTTAGTATGCGCTGGAACACTGCTGAGCATGATTCAAAGAAAGTTAGCTCGATCTTTCGAGTCACGTGTTCGTGACATCATACAATTCCGCCACGTGTTTATAAATAAAGAGAGAAAAAGCAAATGAAACATTTTTGTTTCAAGTTATAGATCATGTTTTCCGAAAGAGGCAGCACGATCAAAGAAAAAGTACAGAGTGATTGCCACTAGATGTCACTACAATCAAATCAAAAACATATTACTGATGTTTTTCAAAAGGACGTTTATAAAAAGTTCTCAAAATCAATTTAATTATCAAGTATTAATTAATAATAATCACTTTTATAACACGAAAATATTTTTGCTTATGTTTACAAAATGCACACATAAAAATGTCATTCAATTTTTGACAGCAAATATTTAGTGACACCTAGTGGGATTATGTGAAAGTTGCTTATGCTTTTTGAGTTTTCCGAAAGATGGTAGCTCTTGTGGTTTAAGAAAATTTGACATTTAAACATGATCTATTGTGTTTCTAATTTTTCATTTTTTTACTTGTTGTAATTTATACGTCTCTTTTAATACTAGAATTGTGTGTCATCACAAAAAATTAAAAAATGGTTATTTGTTTACATATTTAGAGCTAACCTTGTATTTATTGAATCATGACCGGTGAATAAAGGGACTTTATGTTTATTTATTATTTTGTTAACCTTTATCCGGCTGGAGAGGTACAATATATGTTTATATGTAATAAAGCGAATTTATAAAACTAACAATGGGTTTTCATTGTGTTATGGGTTATTTATTGTGTGCTTTGTCAGTATGACTAAACGTGGGATTCTAAATTGATTTTTAGATGAGATTCTGGAATTTTCCCAAGTAGTTTGGAATTTGGTTATTTCTTAACTAATCATGATGAAATTCGACATGTATACGATGGAAGTGGGATTCTACAATGATTTTTAGGTGAAGTTCTGGAGTATGGCCAATTAAGATGCATTTTTAGATAAAGCTCTCAAACATGGCCAAGTAGGATAGAACTTGGTTATTTCTTAACAGATTTTGGTGAAATTCGACATGTGCAATGGAAATGGGATTCTAAAATGATTGCTAGGTAAAGTTCTGGAATATGGCCAGTTAGGAAGAAATTCGGTAATTTTTTAACCGAGTATTATGAAATTTGACAAGTACAAAAATAAATTGATAAAAAAAATTGATTGTGAAATGAAATTCTGAAATATGGTCAAATGGGATGGAACTTGCCAATTTCTTAACTGATTTTGATGAAGTTCGAGATGTGCGATAAAAATGGAATTCTAAAATGATATTTAGGAGAATTTCGGTAATATGCCCTATTAGGAAGGAATGACATGCGCGATGGAAATGGGATTCTAAAATGATTGTTAGATGAAGTTCTGTAATATGGTCAATTATAAAGGAACTCGGTTATTTTTTAACGGAGTATTATGAAAATCGACATGTGCGACATAAATGGGTGTTCGAGCTGATCCCAATAGAAGAGTGCAACCTAAAAAAAAAGGAACTGGAAAGAATCATCAAACAAAAACAAATACTTCAAAAAACACTTATCTGATGATTCACAGCTGATCCGCATTCCACACACAACATACATTGGATTTTTTATAATTGATGGGATCTGAAAATTAAATTAAATATGTATAACTTAATTTATTAAATGTAATTAATTCATATTTCGTGTATTATGTAGCTTACCTTTGTAAATTTAATGATTTTGACAACCAAAATGTCTTTGCTATTTGCTTATAATTATTTGACATTTAGTGATAACGAAAGTAAAAGAAGTGATGGAGCATTGTCATGAATATTAAAATTTGTACTAAAAATTCAATGACAATATTCAATCACAGATGACTCTTTGTCATCGTCGTAAAATTTATAAATTAAAAAATGTATTGATAGGTGACACTTTGTCAATTCGTTAAGTTTATAAAAAATTGTAGAAAATAAAAAATACTCTCTTCTGAAAATTACCGTCAAAGTGTGAGCAGCTGAAGAAAATAAAAAAGGCAAAATAATAAGTATAAACAATTTTGTATTTACTCGTGATAAAAAAGGTTCAATCCAAGTTAATTAAAAAATATAAATTAATTAATTCAAAAATAGTTCGCAAGGAATATTTTGCAAGGTCAATCTGTTCACTGGATTTGGGGAGCGTGAATACTTAACCTCAACTTAAATTATATTTTATTTACTGAGTGCGTTAAAGTTGGACTGGAACATTATACCACATCCGACACAGCTCAGTTCGCTTTATTCATGGTCCTTCGAGCCGGATATTTGGGGCTTTATTAAACACGTGATTGAAACTCCCATATCCGAAAAAACAGCGAGTGTGGAACACGCGGATAGTGAAATCGCGTTAGTTAACGGGAAATAATTGTTGTGAAAAGTGATTAGCGAAACAGTCCGATTAGCGAAAGAGCAACGGTGAATTTAGCTCTCGAGAATAGTGGAACACGTGTAATTGAAAAAAAGTTAGGTTAAAGGTGAACAATATAATTGATTTATAGTGAGGGTAAAGGTGATCTTGAGTGGTATACACGAGTAATCAAGGCGACACCACTAGTGAATTAGGGTTACTTTACAATCAAGATGGCGGAAGCAAGAGCGATTAAGAGATTATTGAAGAATATGGAGAGTATTCGGGCACAAGTTTTGTTATTTGATCGAACAACGCCGATAGCTGAAATCGGAGCGAATCAAGACCTCCTTAACGACCAATGGATGGACTTCCAAAATTTAGAGAAAACGCTGAAGGGTAAATTTGACGAAACGAATTTGGACTTGGTAGCGAAAATTGAAGAAATTCGTTTCGAAGTGATGAAAAGTTTATTCAACTGGGCGAGAGTTAATGAAGCGCATCAACTCGAGCAAAATAAACATACGATGGACGAATTGCTCATGAACCAGACAAATTTCATGCATGAAATCTCAACGATCAACAAACGAGAAAACGAAATACGTTTGCCTAGGGTAAACATCCCAACATTTGGAGGAGTGTACGCAGAATTCCCCTCCTTCATGGATTTATTCGAAGCATCGATTCACAACAGTTTCAATATAACCAAGGTACATAAAATGCAATATCTTAAGGGATTACTAAAGGGCGAGGCATTTTCCTTGATAAACCATCTTAGTGTGACGGAAGCCAACTACGAAGAGGCATGGGCTAAAATCAAATTGAGGTACAACAAGCCTAAACTAATAGTGCAAGGGTTGTTAAAACGATTTTTGGAGCAACCGAATATGCAACACTGTTCCTCAAAGGCCCTGCGACATCTCGTAGACGTATCTGATGAGATCACTCGTGGATTGAAAGTGCTGGGAGAGAAAGCTGAAGGACGGGATCCATGGCTTATATATATATTAGCCAATAAATTAGATGGTGATACTAAGGAAGCCTGGGCGCATCAGACAGCTGAGAGTGATTTTCCAACTTTAAAGGAATTCTTCGAATTTCTTACTAAGAGAAGCGACGCGCTGGAGAGTCTTGACTCTATGACGAAAGTAAGGACTAGTCAGACGAGGAAAGTTACAGCGCTGATATCACAAGCTGAATCATGTCCATTGTGTACAGGCGGACATTACTTGGGGGTATGTGACAAGTACCTATCGTTATCCGTTTCAGCGAGAAAGCAAGTAGTAGCCGAAAAGAAATTATGCTTCAATTGTCTGTCGTCGAAGCACCAAGCGAAAATTTGTCGATCCAGATATAATTGCCAAAAATGTAGAAGACGCCATCACTTAACGTTGCACCATGAAGAAGAAAAGATAGAAGAAACCGCGAAGCCTGACATTCTGAGTGCTGTCGTACAACCCACCACGAGTAATAACTTCGCCATACTACCGACAGTCATAATGACAGTAAAAGACAAATTCGGTAAATTACAAAGATGTCGAGCACTATTGGACTCAGGGTCGCAAGCCTCCTTGGTGTCCGAGGATCTCGTTCAACGACTGCGTCTACCAAGAAGCAAAGCCCTTACAAGTATAAAAGGCATAAGTACAGGTATTATTCAATCGCGTGGCCGCATCGCCATGGTATTGGGATCAGTATCCAATTCCAGCATTCAAATTGAGATAGATGCGTTGATCTTAAGCAAACTTCCGCCTAACATACCAAGTTACGATCTAAATACGGACGACATTCCGTCCATAAAGAGCATACAGCTAGCTGACCCAGATTTCCACATAGCCGCCCCAATTGATGTTTTAATAGGCGCTGATAATTTCTTCGCGATTCTCGAAGAAGAACGAAGGCAAATGGGATCGATATTTCTACAAAAAACTGTATTTGGATGGGTGGTGTCGGGCCAGATTAAATCAACAACGTTAACCAATGTGAGAAACAACTATGCAGAGCGAAACGTATTTTCCATAGCAGTGAGCGAGCAACAAGAAGAAGACGTGGACAAGACACTGCGTCAGTTTTGGGAGCTGGAGGATACTACGCAGGCAAATCACATATCACCGGAAGAAGCAAAATGTGAGCAAATTTATACTGATACATTTAAGCGTAGAGAGGATGGAAGGTATGTGGTTCGACTTCCATTTCGTGACACATCAACAAAGTTGGGAAATTCTGTTAAAGTCGCCGCCCGTCGATTTTGGTCATTAGAACGTCGGCTGATGAACGACGAAGATTTGCGAAAACAATACGTAGGACAAATGAGGGAATATCTGCAAAGAGGGCACATGGTCGAGATACCCGACGAGCAAATAGATATTGGCGAGGGAGATTCATTCTATTTGCCCCATCATGCAGTCGTAAAAGCAACCAGTGAAACAACCAAGCTGCGAGTTGTTTTTGACGGCTCAAGCAAATCCACGACAGGGGTTTCCTTGAACGATACGTTACTAATTGGACCAACCATTCAGCCAACACTATGGGCTACACTGTTGCGATTTCGTTGCCATCGGATTGCCATTGCAGCAGATATAGAACGGATGTACCATCAGATTTTGATAAACGATGACGATACGAATTATCAAAGACTACTATGGCGTGAGGACCCACGAGAGAGGATGCGACATTATAAGCTGACTACGGTAACATTTGGGTTGGCATGTTCCGCGTATTTGGCAATACGCACACTGCAGCAGTTAGCTCGTGAGAGCGAAGACAAGGCCCTACTACAGCACATAGTGAATGACTTCTACGTGGATGATTTCTTGTCGGGTGCAGAAAGTGAGGAAGATGCTTTACGTTTGAAAGAAAAAATAAAAGCAACTCTGCAGCAAGGAGGATTCACATTGCGAAAATGGAAGTCAAATAGTCCAAGCTTAACCGAGCCATCAAAAGACCTAACGACTACGCAAGTTTGTAACCAGATATCACCAAGCATAACGGTCCTGGGGTTACATTGGCATGCGAACGACGACCTATTCACATTTAAAATCAGCAGCCAACCTGAAGGTCCAATCACAAAAAGGCGAGTAATCTCCGAAACAGCCCGAGTCTTCGATCCGCTGGGTTTCCTAGCGCCATCTATAGTATTATTGAAGATGTTGTTTCAAAAACTATGGTTGACCAAATGCGGATGGGACGAGCAGTTACCGGAACCCTTTCAAAACGAGTACAAAAGAGTGAGAGAGCAGTTTCAGTGCTTCGAGGAAGTTCAGATAAAACGATTCACGAATCACTATGGAGATGTGCAAGTACACGGTTTCGCAGACGCCAGCGAAAGGGCATATAGTGCCGTCATTTACAGCAAATATCGTAATGAACGAGGTAAAATAGTGGTAAATTTATTAACAGCAAAGACGAAAGTGGCCCCTATAAAAAAGGTATCACTACCCAGATTAGAGCTATGCGCCGCTCACCTGCTTGCTAAATTGATGCACACGGTAAAGGAGACCTTAGCACCTACGGCACAATATTTCGCATGGACAGATTCCGCGATCGTACTTGCCTGGCTGTCATCTTATCCTGCAAAATGGTCAACCTTTGTGGCAAATCGGACCAGCGATATTTTGGACAAATTTCCGAGGCAACAGTGGGGTCACGTCAGATCCGCTGAAAATCCAGCGGACCATGGCTCTAGAGGAGTATGTCCTAAAAAGTTAATTAATTTAAAGCAGTGGTGGTGTGGACCCGAATGGCTGAATATGAATAGTTGTGATCATCCTAATAACACCCAAGCAGATTCGGAGGATGTTGAGACAGAGATACTTCGTGAATCACGTAAAGCGAAATTACCTGAGTATGCATTACGAAGTATCATCGTCAACGACTGGTTATACCTTCTATTCGAAAGAAAATCCAGTTTGAGCAAGATACTACGTGTCATCGCATATGTTCAACGTTTTATAGAGAACTTAAAGTGCCGGAATACCAAACACCGACAAATTTATGAAATAACCGCGCAAGAGATAGAAAAAGCCAGAAATTTATGCATTACATTCGTACAAAACGACAGTTTCAGTGAAGACATTTCTAATTTGAGAAGATACAAAATGGTGAACAGCAGCTCGAAGATGGTGTCCTTAGCCCCTTTCGTAGATGCGGCCGGAATACTACGAGTAGGAGGTCGGCTTTTCAATGCCGATTGCGACTATAATAGTAAGCATCCGATCATATTACCCGCTAATCATATATACACCGAGAGATTAATTGTGTACATTCATCGTGAGAATTTGCATGCGGGTCCTACTTTGACCAATAATATACTAAGGCAGAAATATTGGATATTACATGGTCGAAATAAAATACGAACGCTACTAAGACGCTGCGTAATCTGTGTTAAATACGCCAGCAAAACTAGCAATCAATTAATGGGGAATTTGCCGGCTGAGCGAGTGACAGCTACGGTTCCGTTTACCAACTGCGGTATTGATTTTGCTGGGCCAGTTTATTTCGTCACAAAAAGAGGTAGAGGCTCAGCCAAGCCAATTAAGGGATACTTGTGTGTCTTCGTCTGTATGTCGGTCAAAGCAGTACACGTGGAACCGGTGAGCGACTTAACGAGTGAAGCTTTCTTGGCCGCTCTTAAACGGTTTACAGCGAGACGAGGATATCCTCAAAATATATACACCGACAATGGGTCAAATTTTATTGGCGCTAGAAGAATTTTAAGCGAAGCCTACAAGGTAATACAAAACATTAATCGGGACTGTCTAATTTCAGCATACCTTAGTAGCAAGAACATGGAGTGGCATTTTATCCCGCCCTCTTCTCCCCACATCGGCGGATTATGGGAGTCAGCCGTGAAATCCGTGAAGACGCATCTACTAAAAGCAATAAATAATGCCAATATGACATTTGAGGAGACGGCCACTATCTGTTGCCAGATCGAAAATATTTTGAATTCTCGACCACTTTTTGCAACATCACATGATGAATATTACGAAGTGTTGACGCCCGCTCATTTTTTGATTGGGAATACAGCCGTGGCAGTTCCTGAAATACCGATAACTTCTGAAGCAGATTATTTGCTAACTCGATGGCATCGATTACAAAAAAGGATTCAAATATTCTGGCAACGGTATTCAACCGACTATTTAAATACCCTTCAGCAAAGGTATAAGTGGCAAAAGCAAAAAGAAGACATAAAAGTTGGCGACATCGTTCTCATTAAGGACGATAAAACTCCGGTATGCGAATGGCCGCTCGGAAGAATAGTACAGGTACATCCAGGAGCCGATAATTTAGTGAGAGTGGTTACCATAAAAACCGCAAATTCCACTTTACAACGTCCGGTAGTCAAGTTGTGTCGACTACCCATTTGTTGACGCATTGAACGTCAACGGCGGGGAGTATGTTCGAGCTGATCCCAATAGAAGAGTGCAACCTAAAAAAAAAGGAACTGGAAAGAATCATCAAACAAAAACAAATACTTCAAAAAACACTTATCTGATGATTCACAGCTGATCCGCATTCCACACACAACATACATTGGATTTTTTATAATTGATGGGATCTGAAAATTAAATTAAATATGTATAACTTAATTTATTAAATGTAATTAATTCATATTTCGTGTATTATGTAGCTTACCTTTGTAAATTTAATGATTTTGACAACCAAAATGTCTTTGCTATTTGCTTATAATTATTTGACATTTAGTGATAACGAAAGTAAAAGAAGTGATGGAGCATTGTCATGAATATTAAAATTTGTACTAAAAATTCAATGACAATATTCAATCACAGATGACTCTTTGTCATCGTCGTAAAATTTATAAATTAAAAAATGTATTGATAGGTGACACTTTGTCAATTCGTTAAGTTTATAAAAAATTGTAGAAAATAAAAAATACTCTCTTCTGAAAATTACCGTCAAAGTGTGAGCAGCTGAAGAAAATAAAAAAGGCAAAATAATAAGTATAAACAATTTTGTATTTACTCGTGATAAAAAAGGTTCAATCCAAGTTAATTAAAAAATATAAATTAATTAATTCAAAAATAGTTCGCAAGGAATATTTTGCAAGGTCAATCTGTTCACTGGATTTGGGGAGCGTGAATACTTAACCTCAACTTAAATTATATTTTATTTACTGAGTGCGTTAAAGTTGGACTGGAACATTATACCACATCCGACACAGCTCAGTTCGCTTTATTCAATGGGATTCTAAAATGATATTTAGGAGAATTTCTGGAATATGGTCAATTAGGAAGGAACTCAATTAGTTCTCAACCGATTTTGGTCAAATTCGACATGTGCGATGGAAATGGGATTCTAAAATGATATTTGGGAGATGTTCTGGATTATGGCCTATTAGGAAGGAACTCGGTTATTTCTTGACCAATTTTGGTGAAATTCGACATGAACGATTGAAGTGTGATTCTAAAACGATTATTTGATGACGTTCTGGAATACTGCAAATCAGGAAGGAACTCGGTTATTTCTAAATCGATTATGATGAAATTCGAAATTTGCTGTAGAAATGGGATCTTCAATTGGAAGGAGGATGGAACTTGGCTTTTTCTTAAACTATTTTCATGAAATCCGACATGTACGATTGAATTGGCATCCTAAAATGTTTGTTGGATGAAGTTCTGGAATTTCAGGAATTTGGATCGAACAATCAAGATGATCTACGGGATGAAGTTCAATTAGCAAATTTCCTTGCCAATCCTTCACTTTAATCTTGGGGTCAAGTACTTTGTACCTTTTGTGTTTTAAAATTGCAACAACTTTGTTTGTTGAACTTGCCACTGTCGAACTGGATAATGCGCTTACTGCAATAATTAAACATATCCAAATGATCGAATATCCCAATGATATTGGTCATCTTCGTAAAAATCAAATCGTTTCGTCAAGTAGTAATCTTCGAGCGTTGAGCCCATTCTTAGATGAGGGTGGATTAATTTGCGTCGGCGAACGCTTAACTAATGCCAACATCCCATACGACCATAAGCATCAGTTATTATTGCCTGGGTCGCACAAGTTTATCAAACTATTGGTACATCTTGAGCATCATCGTCTACTTCACGCCGGTCCTCAATCTCTATTGTATAATCTTCGACATCGATTTTGGATAATCGGTGGAAGAAATCTCTGCCGACAAATTGTTGCTCAATCCATAATATGTACACGAACACGTCCTCGAAATATATCACAGATAATGGGCCAACTACCCGAACACAGAGTCAATCCATCCCGACCATTCCAACATGTCGGAGTTGATTTCTGTGGTCCTTTTTTGACCTCAACTAAAATACGCTCTAAAACATTGACTAAAGCGTATCTAGCAATTTTCATATGTTTCGCTTCAAAGGCGGTTCACATCGAACTGGTACCAGATTTGTCGACTAATGCTTTCATCGCTGCAATGCGGAGATTCGTGTCTCGTCGTGGACTCTGTTCCAACGTTTACTCTTAAGATCTTAGGAAAATATTTCTCTCAGAGTTTCATCAGAATGAACTATTAAAATATTGTACCGATCATAGCATCCAATGGCATACCATCCCTCCGCGATCCCCTCACTTTGGCGGGTTATGGGAGGCCGCTATAAAAAGTGCGAAACACCATTTGAAAAGAATTTTGGGTACAACGTCGTATACTTCAGAAATGCTTTCCACACTCGCCAACCAAGCGGAGGCATGTTTGAACTCACGCCCAATTGGCTACATGTCAGATAATCCAAACGACTACGAATGTCTTACACCAGGACATTTTTTGATCGGTCAACCTTTAACCACCATTCCCGATCCGTCTTTATCACACCTTGATTATAACCGACTGAGTCTTTATCAACGCATACAAGCTAATTTCCAATTATTTTGGAAGAGATTGTCATTCGAATACCTCTCGCAATTACAACTAAAGAAAAAGTGGATACAACCAAATTCAAATATCAAGGTTGGCGATCTCGTGATTTTACAGGAAGATAACGTCCCATCGTTGAAATGGCCAATGGCTAGAATCGTCGAACTCCATTCAGGTAGTGAAAATCACGTTAGAATTGTTACCGTCAAAACCCAACATGCCAAATTCAAACGAGCCATCACTCGCATTTGTCCACTTCCCGTCGAATAATCGTCGAATAATTGATTTTTAATTTATTTTTTTTGTTAATGGTTGAGAAGAGCCATTGCGTTTTGAATTTTTGTTTATGATTTACAAAATGACCTGTTGTTGTGTTGGATTCCAGTAATGGTTTTTCAAATTTGTCAATATTAGATGATTCTAATTGAAATATTTTTATTTATTAAATTGTGAAAAAATATGGTTGGTTATGTATAAAAATGAATACACCTATCCCCCGCTTTACACGGAAGATAGGTTCCTCACAAAACCGTGTAACTCGAAAAATGAACTTTTATATAGAAAACTAATGATACTACGAATTCGTAATACAACACGTACAAAATTGTATTCTTTGCATGTATGATGGCAGTACAACATTTAAAATGTTACTGTCAATGTTTTTGGTAAAAAATTTTTTGATTTTAAAAACCGTGTAAGATCGAAAACGTGTTTAACTGGGGATTGGTGTATTAATGTTTGATGAGTTATTTTTTTAATAGCTCAAGGCGGGGAGAATGGATCAATAAAAAATAAATAAATATTAAATAAATAAATCAATATGAATTAATGGCTATACCTAACATAATCGTTGGATATAGTTCAGTGCAAAATGTAATAATAAAAAATGTATAACCTTGTATAAAAACAATTTGAAATACATCTAGTGGTTCCTTTTTGATAGCCGAACACGAAACATGTTTTTTTATTGGTGAGACGATTGAATTTTATAAAAACGTCGTAAAAAATATATACAGTCCGCGCTATCTTCGTAACAGACGTCTTTATGAAAATTTATATACGAGTATGTAGTTGTTGGTTATATCACAGAATACAACCAGAAGGGACATAACGCTGTTTTTGTATGGAACAATTTGGACTCATTTTATTGATCTTGATTTGCCGAAGGTAAAAGAAAGTTGGGTTATGTATTCTTTGGTTTACTGATTTTGATTTGAAATAATAAAAATTGAGAATTCTTAACAGTGTAGTTAGTGAAATTATTTGACAAGTTTTGTTTTGACAGTATAATTTGTGGTTAAGTGAAAATCGCTTATTTGAGTTATAGAGTTTTATGGTTTTTCTTCAGTGTTTAAACTGCCCGAACAGAAGGAAGAATTACTCGAGTATGCCTCTGAAGAATTACTCATTTATACGAATTTTAAATAAATCCCAGCCTACAGATAAAACATGCGAAATTACAAAAGACATATTCACGTCGAAACAATTTGGGGAAAAAAACGCGTAAACCAAGCACCCCAAAACTACTAAAAATAATGTGGAGGGAGACGCAACAGACATCCGCCGCTCAACTCACAAATAAAGTTTTTAAAAAAATTTGGCGCAGACTGCTTATCCGATGACGATGTGGAACGGACACAACAAATATCCAGCGGATTAAGTAAGTATTTATTTTGATTCGTGCATTCACTGAACTCTTAGTAAATTTTTCTTTATAGTACGGATTGACAAATTGGCTTTCAGAAAATTCCCCGGTATGCCTTGCATAAAATTTTCGTTCGTTCCAAATACCAATGAAATGTTTGGTTTTTTAAAATTGCAGTGCGGTTCCCAAGAAACAGTCGCGCGAAGCAGTCAAATATATTTTTTAACCTTAATGTTTTTCACAGAAACATCGGTCACGGAAATGATACTACGTGAACTGGATATGGTACAGCTGCCTCCGGATTCTAAATACGGATTGATTAATAATAGCCGAAAACCTACAATTCTGCTAACGGCGCGATTCTTAGCTGAATGATGAATATTCAACTTCAAACTAAACCTTGTAATGTGTTAAACGGTTTTTATTTTGTGAACTGGTTTTGTAACCCATACAACAGATTAAATAAATATTTAGTATTGTTTTAATGAAAATAAGTTTTAAATGCGAGATAATTATTGTTCTCCTGCCTTAACTGGTGATGGTGGTTCCTTGTCGCCGCTTTTCTTTGAACCTAATCATTACAAATTTTGGAATGTTTAAGATCAGGCAAACTCATCATCATGAATAAGAAATTCAAAATACTTAATATATTATTTTAAGAAAATAAATCACTACAATAACAAAAAATGTCAAATTTTTTGACAATTGTTAAAACTTTGTAGAAGTGAAAATTGTCGTTCAGTGGCTATAATATTCAAAAATAATTATACTTCAATGTCCAAGAAAGAAAGTAAGATGGAAAAAAAATTTGGTCCACGCAATGTCTATTCTGGTTAATCTTTCTTCTGTGGTTATATTCTGTAAAATGAAGATATAATTTTGAAAAATTCCGGAAAAGAGGAGATTTAAAATGAAATTTTAAAATTATATTTCCATTTTCCAGAATATTTTAAAATTAAATTATCCATTTCTAGAAAATTGAACAGTGCTTAAAATAATTTTTCAGTTGATACTTCATATCCGATATTTGGGGAATACTTTCATAATGAAATAAGCACAAAACGTCACACTGATAAAACGACACACTAAAGAAGTTTTAAAAAATAGACCGCTTTCGAAATTCGGCGACATCATATGGCCACACCCAGGTGGAAGTTGAACATCGACCATCCACAGAAATTGCCAAGATTTCTACCGAAACATTACGCCACGTCGTGGGAACCGTACATAATTTTTCATACCTAAGCAAAATGAATTGTAACCATGCCAACAAAAGAAATCAACCGTAACTTTGACGAATTTTTTTTTAGCTACTGTTCATTTAATTATGGCCCACCCTATATAATCTGGAGTACTTGGATTACGTATTGAATCTAATTTCTAAATTTTAAAAATAATTTCTCTAATATTAAAAATTTTAAACGATTTTAGAAATTACTTAGCTCTAAATATTTCTCCACTAACACTTATTCACATAAGTACATGTGAAACTCTCCGGGACTTGGTTCAGTTCTTCATTTGAGGCGTAGCGAACGTGACCGAGAGAGATGCACCTGAAGGGAAGAAAAGGGGAAGAACGGGCGCTTATAGAACCGCACCCCGAAGGCGGGTGAGTATACGTTCTGTCGTATAGTTATTCATTAAAAATTCACATATGCTGATACGTAAATTGAAATCAAATAGAATTGAAACAAAAATGTTCAAGGTGTCTGTGCGATCACTCGCTCGTAGCGAATGGCGAGTTTCGAAAGCTCGAAATATGCTGACAAAATCCTTTACAAAAAAAAAAAACCTTTAATAATTGCGAGTTGTATGCGGTATTCCACACTGTACGAATGGAAGCAACAACAGGTGGCAATTGCGAGAACTCATGGTGCCTTGAACAGAATCGCGAAATCGAAATTTCTGGTAAATCGAAGCGCGCAGTGCTTGCATGGTCGAACCCGTGATGTATACTAAAATAAAGGGGGTAAGAGGGTATTGGAGGTGTCTGACTTATCCCAGTGGAGGGTTGCTACAGTGGCGATTTCTAAGTATCGGTCTGAGGCGGAATGGTGGTCATGCGGGTGTTTAATGGTTTATTGGTTTAGCTGTTAAATACAATTGCTTGATTACGTTGACCAGATCAGAATTTTTGAGCGAAATATCACTTAGCTTAACCGAGGGTATCCGCAACTGCGGATTCTCTGCGAGGTTGTTCTGACATAGAATTTAGGTGTTTCGAACACATAGAAGTACAAATGCTATAGAGAGGAAACGAAAAAGCGTCACTTTTAGTGCGGACCTGGTAAAGGGAATTGTAATCAAATCGTAAGGAACACAACAACAACAACATTTTTTTTTTATAATAACATATGTAATGGATTTAAACTAATAAACTACAATATTACTTTACAATTTTAATTTCGTGTAAATAAATAAACCACAGAAAACTTATTGATCAAGGGAGGTTCCGGTTGGTCACTTTAACAACGGTGAAACTAAGTGGTTTGTTAACATAAAGTACAATCATATATTATTCGTATGGACCGGTTATAAAACAAAATTTTTTGCAATAAAATAACTGTAAGATGCGGCAATTACGACACATTTCCTGAACAGAATCCATTTTGAATTAGGTCGATCGGACAAAAACTGTCTGTGCCAAGCTGTCAACCAGGCCAAAAACACCTGATTGTGAGAATAACGCGTTTAAAGTTTCCAAACAAGGTTGATGAAAGTTTATCATTGTTAATTTACCTGTACTTTTTAAAAGCCGTTAATTCGTCATTTTCCCTTTAGGGGTATTTTCTAGGGATAATATATAAGCAACAACAAAAATCGATTTTTTGACCCTTAACCCACGTCAGGTGGCATAGTTTCAATTGTACCTTTTCCGTTTTTAAATTGTAATAATTTTCCTTGCAAAAGCTCTACGGATGAAACTTTCGTGAGATCTCTTCGTAGGCTATTTACCGAAATGTTGCTTCCGTTAAACGTACGATTATTCATTTTAAACGATGTTGAATACAAAAGCTAATATGTGGAAATGAATGAATTCTTAGAAGAACGAAAATTCTTAGAAATATGTTTGCCGCAAAAATATAGATACACACACATACACACCATATATGTATGGATATTGTGTATATAAATTATTCATGATAAATTCATTATTCTTGGCTAATTAAATTTTTTGGTATGTATTTTGAGAAATCAATTCCCAAACAGACATTAAAATACTCCAAAACATTACACATAAATTATTCATAAAAAATTTTCCTGTTTATGTTTTTTTTGGAAAAACCTGGTTTTTCTCGACATGAAACACATTAAAAATGTATACACAACACACATCATGTACATGTACTTTGGTTAAATATTTTTTTTCCTTCCATCCTAAATTCGTTAAACTAAATCTGCCACAGACTGAACAAAAAGAACACAAACTGTTAAGGCGGCAATTTGTTTATAATAATTTTTGCCACGAAGATATCAATTATTTTTAATAGGATATGTGCACATGAAGGATATCATGAAACTAATTAACATGGTTTTCGTTGTTTTGAAAATTGTTTACATACGCACATTATGCGGTATTATAAAAGAGGTTAGGATGGCCAATATGTACTTAAAATTTCAACAACCGAAAAAGTATTAAAATTTAATTTAATTTTTTTTTTAATTTTAATTACTTCTGGGGCTACCAAAAAAAAAAAAAAATTTTTTGCTAAGTTCCCTTTTGCTTTTCCCCCATATATATATGTACAAGTAATTAAGTATGATTTACTCCCAAAAAAAAAAAATATTTTTTTTTGGATAAAAATTCAAGACTGGCTGAAAAAAAACGCCATAATGGAAGGATTACATGTTTATTTAGGACATTCAATTTCATTAAGACTATTTCTCGTTTTTGAACTTGGCAAAGCAGCAAAAAAAAAAGTTATGAATTGTTATTTTAATACATATTATGATTTTTATCATGGTACACGAGATAAAGTAAATTATTTGTTATGTCGACTGGAATAGATTACAATTTTTTATTATATTTGTTTGTAGCAAAAAGTGCAATTATTCAAATAATATCGATTAGTATGTACATAAGTATGCTAGGGAAAAAAAGGTCAACGATGTCGTTAATGCCAAACTCTTAATGCAGACGACAAAGTTGGGGAAAACAATTCTCAAGTTGTATAATTTAGTGCAGTAATTTCAAATCGATATGCTCTAAAGTGCATAAGCATTTTTATTTCACACCAATGCAAAAATACCTTATCATCGCATATAAGAAATGTATACGATTGTGTCAATTTTAAATATAAAACCATCGACAAGCACAAGTATAAAACAGATGAATTTGCAATGCTAATTTTCAAACCATTCTAAGGATTAGAATAATGTGAAAAAGTAAAAAGCACAGCAGCAAAGAAAAAGAAAACCAAAAACCATAATCTTCGTCTGAAAAGAAATTTCATTTCGATGGTTTTTTTTGTGTTATTTTTTATTGTGTTAACTGTTTTCACAAATCAATAAACATCTTCGTTGTATCTTATAGTATATACATATGCATAATACCAGAGCCTTCTAGAGTACAGAGCCATATTCATCATGACGTATTTTTTAGAAGCTTTTTTAGTGGCATAACATTTCACTGATTTGCATAGGATTACATACCACAACTGACTTTTTTTAGCTTCAAGTTTTTCAACTGAAAAAGCAAAAATATATAATAAAACGCTTATATAAAAAATTCTACATATACAGAAATATTAAAATTAAATTATTTCTCAAATATATTTTTCGAATTTTCATTCTGAAAAATACATCAAAGTTGGCTCTGACGAATTAAAATAATACTTGATAAATTTATCATTAGTTTTACTATTGTACGTAAGATGTCTAAAATGGTTACATAAAAATACGAAAACAAATTATTTGTTGTAACTAAATTTTGAAGTAGCTGTATGTCAATAGATGGCACTGCAAACAGTATATGTAGTATGTATTAAAACCCTATAAGCGTATTTTGTTGACAAAAATTGAATTCGAATTTTTTTGGGTTTATTTGTTTTCCAAGAAAATAGCCAATTTGATTTAATTGACAAAAGCCAACCTTTCCAAATAAAATATAAATTTAATATGTATTATGACTCTGGTGGCAGGTATCATAACCAAGAATTAGAATTATGTTTTTTTTTTTTTTTTTTTTTAATTTTTATTTATATTTTCCGAAAAACATACATTTTTATTTTGGAAAACATCAAAATTGAAATAAAGTTTGTACAATAATATTTTTTTTTCCTTAACCTATATACAACATAATTATTAAAGTTAAACAAACAAAGTAGATAAAAATACACTTAGATATTAAATATTATCTAGGCATCACCTAATATAACTATAGTACATATGTACATACAAACAAAATAATATCAATCATCAATCAAGCAATGAACAAAGAAATCAATGGTTTAATTCATATTCACGAACAAATTCAGTAAAAAAACGACTTTTCATGCTCGTTTTAAAGGCGCCAAGTGGCATACACTTACACACAGGTTCAAGTTGGTTGAACAGTTTTAACCCGCGGTAAAATACACTATCTTGTGATAGTTTGTACAAATAATTTGGTAAGCGGTAATGCGCAGCATCCCGATTGGAACGTTCCGTTATCTTATAATTTGTAGTTAATACGTTATTACATTTTATCATGCGATGTTTTATTTTATATACCAAGAGAATAAATTCATAATCTATCATTTGAGATATCGGCAGTAGTTTATTGTTATAAAGTGAAATTGTTGGTGTTCTCATGTTAAGGCAATTAATCGCTTTAAGGGCTTGATTCTGGTAAATCTGCAGCTCATTCACCTTTGTTTTGCCTGGTGTGTCCATTTTAAATTGAAACTAAGATGCAAGCCGAGATAACAGATGCTCTCTACCCTATTGATTTTGTCCGAATCTAGAATAATTTCCTCAAGGTCAGTAAATAGTGGTTGCGAGAGTGGAGGATGAGGAACTCATTCTCCATGTACAGTTCACTGCGTTTAAGCTCAAAATCAAGATCAACATGTATGAAAACAGTAATACCACCGCCCCCTCTATGTTCACGAGTTAGATGAAATGATTTGTAATTATGAAGATTAAAAAAATGAATATCCCGGTTGAAAAGAAAGGTCTCAGTTAAGACTATTACATCAATTTTCAACTTTAATGAATATAGAAATTCTTCCACTCTTTCAAGCTTGTTCATTAAGCGATTGATGTTTAAATATAAGATGTTGATGCCTAAAATTACATTTAAATTAGTGTTATAAATAAATTGATTTAAATCTAAAAAATATTTATCTTTTTTGGTGTTTATTTCTGCAGACGTCATAAATAAATGATGTCGAGCAACTATGCTGTTAATTTTGTGATATCATCTTTTGTTTTGATTAACACTGGTTGATTGCCCTCTTTCAAGCGTGCAAATATTTTTCCACCGCGAAACCAGACGTGAGTTAATTTCTTTCCCTTTTTCAACTGGTTCAACATTTTTATTAGCTGTACGTTGTTTTTTGTCATCCGCTCATTAATAAAAATTTGTTTATTATGATGTTGATTTGGATACAGTTGAGCCAAATATAGCGGTCCATTATTACGTAGCTTTGTCAAAAAATTCGATTTAATGACAGTATTTTTAAACGTGACGATCATATGCAAAAATTGTATAGGTTCCGTATTACTTTTACGATTTGCAACTTTTATTATTTTTTGATATGATTGAGTGATGTTGTTTGTATCGAACTGGAATATTTTGTTTAGGTTAACCACTACATCCTCAACATTGAAATCCAATGATGGAAACCCGCTTATGACAATATCATTGAGAAGTTGTTGTTGCTTCAACGATTCCACTTCATTTTCTAGAGATTGAATCTGGATATTGCATTTTACAACTTTGTCGTCAAGTTGATTTATATTTTTTTGAACACTTGATAACTCGTTGCCAATACTATTAACGGTTTCACTCAATGTGTCAAATTTCTTCGATAAAATTGTTTCCGACGTATTAATTCTATCGAATGTGACCTTGATAGCAGTAAGAAGATCTTTCATAGACGGATTTTCTGCTTGAAATATTTCTCCTAACTTAGAAAAGCTACGCGTCACAGGCACTTTAGGCAAATTAATTGTGTTTGGCGACTCAGTCATTTTTAAAGATTATGCCAACTAACAAAGCAGTTCAAAAACTTTATGATTGTAGATATAGCACTTTTAATAAAAATCCACCGTTATGAATGTATTTATTTTAAATTATAGTTTTAAGTTATTTTTTTTTTTTAAATACATACAATATCACTCTAATTATTATCTATTGTCACTTAATTCGTAGATTTAATTATTGTTTTAATTTTAATTGCAATATTGCAGAGAAAAGGCACTAAAATTTTTTATTTAGTTGTTCACAGACAAAAAAAAAATATCAAATTCACTGATATAACTGATTATCTATGATTCAATTTAAAGTTTTATTTTTTTTACGTATAATTTTGAACTATTCTGGCAATGGGCAATTGAATTGTTTAATATTTGATCACAATAATAAAATATTTTAATTAAAAAAAAAACGTTGCTCTACATCAACACGACTAAGTTACTCGGCGGCCATATTGGAAAAAATAAAAAAAAATATGGCGGCCATATTGGAAAAAATAAAGTTTAATTAAACCCAATTTTTTTTTGGGTTAATGTTATTCTTGCGGGGATTTATCCTTTGCAATTGTTGTTGTAAATTTGTCAAGGAAATACGCTAATAAGTAAAATAATAAAATAAAAGTTAGTATTGGTGTGTCATGTAAAAAGAATGGACGTAAAAGTCTTTGTGAATAAAATTGTTTTTTTTTTTTTAATTAAATTCGTTTTTATTTTTCGCCCACAACAAATCAGAAGTGGGATCCCAGTGATTCAATAAATATTTTTAGTGAACGTATTGTATTGTAGTTTTGTGCTACTACGAGTATACGCAGAACGAAAATGAGTTACCTAAATGATACGGGTGAACCATCAATGGTGAGCCGCAGAGGGTATTTTCAACCGAGGTCTCTAACGCCAATGTATCCGGGATTGCAGTCAACAGTTCAAGATGATTCAGTAATTTTGGACATGCCCACAATGGTATTCAATCAAAATCATAACCTCCAACAACCACGTGTGGACAGTCTACCAAACAGTATACACCCAGCAAAGATATCATCTACAGTAATAGATAACCCATTGCTGCAAGTGCCTTTAAATCACCAAATACTACATCCAGTTCAGACATCACCGAATTACCAGTCATCGAATGTGCCACTACAACAAGCACATCAGTTCGCACAACCTAACCTCATTTATTATGGGCAACACGTGCCGATACACTGTACTCAAAATTCAGTGCCGTTACCACATGTACCCATTAATGGTTGATCATGGCAGTACTCAACAGAATATTTCAACTGCAGATATTCAACGACAAATTTTGCAGCAACAACTAAATATCATCCAGTTGCAAAAAGAAGTGTTAGTTCAGAGAGTCAGCAATGAAAATCGACATGGTATCACACCACATTACCTATATCCGTCAGAGGTACAGAATATAGTACCAGAGTATACTCCTGGTGGTAAAAATGGAATGAACGCAGTACAGTGGCTGAAACGTATCGAATATTTAAGAGCTGTATAAGGCTGGGGTGACACCGAAACGGTTCATTATGCAACTCTCAGTCTTAAAAGACCAGCCAAGGCATGGTTTCATGATCTGGAAACTCCCTTGAAATCTTTTCGAGATTTTTCTGATAGTTTAATCAAGTCATTCGGATGCTATATGGACAAAGCAGATCTTCATTCGAAGATGTCGTTGCGGTTTAAACAACCGGATGAAACGTACGAGCAATATTTTTATGAGATGAGGCAGCTTGGACGAACGGGTAACCTGAAGGATTCTTCCATAGTTAAGTATCTGGTCTAAATAACCCTGAAATGGCAAAAATATTAGCTCTTAATAGATTTACAAGTTCAGATCATCGGGTATTCGGCATATGCTCGACTTGGTAACCCCACAATAGTATCCACACAGAAGCATCAAACTCCAAATAGATCAATATCTACTGAATCGAAAATCAAAAAGAGACAGATGAATAATTCTCCTTCCGATAAAACACAACAGAAGCCAGCATTTGTGTCAAAATTAAGATGCTATAATTGCAACGAGTACGGTCACATCGCTACAAAATGTCCTAATCCATCAAAACAGTTTTGTGATTCTTGTCGCAGCAACCGGGACACACATCATCGTACTGTACACGCGCTCGATCAAAGGAAGTAGGACTGATTGCTAAATTAAATATTTTAGGTTATTTAAATATTAATTATCAAATTGAAAATGTATAATTGCAGATTGGACGTGAATTATTGGGCATGAATTTTTACAAGAATCAGAGAAGCTAAGTTCTGAAGGTTTTGTTCGAAACAAACGGTAACATTCAAACAAAACATAATGAGGATGTCATCGACGTGACAATGGAAGCTTTGTTTAACGAAATTTTGGGAGTTGAATTCGAATCGCAGGTATGTGAAAATTATACTTATGATATAGGGCCATTTTCCAACGAGTCGAAATATAACTTTGAGATTGAGAAGCGATTAGTACAAATGCTAGACAATCACTTTTCCAAACCAAAACAGCAAACACCTGAAATTAAGCATGAATTAAAAATTGTATTGACGTCTGATCGATCAGTTTATTCAACTCCACACAGATTATCGTTGAAGGAAGCATGGTAACAGACTTGCAAAAGCAGCGAGTCGTGAGGGAAAGTAAGAGCGATTACGCAAGTCCGATAGTCTTGATAGTTTCAGAAGTTTTTAAACCGTTATTGGAGTCAGGTGATCTAACCATTTATTTTTATTAATATCAACCGATACTGTTGAAAGTCATTTCAAAATTTTGAAAAGTGTTTTGAGTCTATATCATAGAAACTGTTTAGGATTATCAATAAAATAATGTCGTTTTTTAAAACCCAAAATTGAATTTCTCGGGTAGGAAGTTAGCTATAATGGAATTAGACCATCGCGTCGACATGTGGATGCTATAAGTCCGTATCCTATTCCAAAAAACGTGCATGAACTTCACCGTTTCCTAGGGTTAGTTAGTTTCTTTAGGAAATTTGTTTTAAATTTGGCATTATAGCTTCGAAGCCATTGTACGATCTTTTAAAGAAAGATGCAGGTTTTAGTTTTGAATCTAATGAGTTGGAAGCATTTGAGCTACTGAAGTTAAGATTATTAGAGTCGCTGGTTTTGGCATATTATAAACCCATCAGCGGTTACAGAATTGCACACGGATGCCAGCAAAATTGGATTTGGTGCCATATTGCTGCAGAAGCAATCATCTGGACAGTTCCATCCAGTGTTTTATTTTAGTAAACGGACTACTGATGCTGAGAGTCGGTATCACTCTTTTGAATTAGACACTTTAGCCTTAGTCAATGCGGCTAAGCGTTTTCATATTTATTTATATGGAATACCTTTTACAGTGGTAACTGATTGCAACTCTCTGAAGCGGACACTTCAGAAGAAGGAATCAAATCCTAAAATTTTAAGATGGACTCTGAACGGAACGGACTGAAATGAATGCATGTTGTCACAACCACTCTCTTATCATCAATTATCTGATCCCATAATTGCCGGTATAAAGGAGTCAGTTAAGCCCACAAAAGGAGATAGTAAACATTTTATAATTAGAGACAATCTTTTATATAAGAAAAATCGAGATAAGTTTTTATTTTATGTTCCACAGTCATTGGAGGAGAATATAATTAGACAGATTCATGAAATAGGTCATGCTGGTGTCAACAAAACGCATGAACAGATAAGTCAACAGTATTATTTTCCGTCTATGAAAGACAAAATTATATCTTCGATTAAAAAGTGTGAATTTGTATGATCGGTTCGATAAGCCTTTCCATACAGTGCATATTGGCCACGTTGGTCCGTTCGAAGTTACCAATAAGAAATACAAATATATATTAGTATTGGTTGAAGCATTCTCGGAATTTTGCCGCTTTTATCCTACAAAGAGTACTGATACTCATGAAGTTATTAATAGTTTAAAGAAGTATTTTAGAGATTATAGTGTTCCTACGCGTATTATATCTGATCGAGGAACTTGTTTTACATCCCATCAGTTCAAAAGGTTTTTAAATGAGTTGGGAATTATTCAAGTGCTTAACGCAACGAGCTCACCACAGTCGAATGGTCAGGCTGAACGAGTGAACCGAAGTTTAGTCCCTATGCTTGTAAAACTCCGTGATGCAGAAAAAGGAAAAAATTGGGATGCTGCTCTTAGTAATGCTGAGTTCATATTTAACAATACCATCAATCGTTCTGTAAATAATACTTCATCCATGATTCTTTTTGGTGTCAACCAAAAATTTGAAAATGATAAAATTCAACAGTTAATCCATGAATTAAATAACGATAGAAGAGACTTGAACAAAATACGACAACAAGCTTCTCAGGAAATAGAATATTCTCAATTGAAATCAAAGGAATATTTCGATTCAAAACGAAAGCCCGCTCATAAGTATAGTATTGGAGGCCTGGTATTTTTAAAAAATAATTCAGTAGAAACTGAATAAGCCGGAAACTATTACCGCGATTCAAAGGCCCATACGTCGTAACCAAGATTTCGCCAAATGATCGATGTCAATGTGAAGATATTCCAGCACCGTTCAATATGAAGCAATATGAATAAATAATTCATTTATTTTAATAATGTATTCGTGAAATTTAACTTTAATTTTTCTATATTTTATTATTCCAAACCGAGACGATTGGAGCGTCAGGTATGGCCGAATGTTGTAACTAAATTTTGAAGTTGCTGTATGTCAATAGATGGCACTGCAAACAATATATGTAGTATGTATTAAAAAACCCCATAAGTAAAATAATAAAATAAAAGTTAGTATTGGTATGTCATGTAAAAAGAATGGATGTAAAAGTCTTCGTTTTTATTTTTCGCTCACAACATATTTAATCACAAATTTATCACACGTTCTCAATATTTTGTGAATTTGTTTCGCTTTTCCTACAAATTTCCCCAGATAGTAATTTTTGGTACGATTTTACCAAATTTTTAATGCCATCACTGCCATCTATGTAACGTATGTTGACTTAATGGCCACACGATTTGTAGTAGGCTTTTATTTCAATTTGACCAGAATGCTGTTGCCTTGAAATTTTTTTTATATTTTGGTTTAAATTAATCGATTATTAAACGACATTCATATATGCTGAAATTCGAATATTTATGAAAATATTTCAGAAATCATAATTAAGAATTTGTAACGTTTGGTTGGTTCAATGTTTGGTTTTTTCCTCGTTTCTAATTCCCTTATAAAAGCTTCGTTTTTTTAGACTATCGCTTTGTATAATCTAGGTTGCTTTGATAATACACAGTATAAGGAGAAAACAAAAGAAATGTAAAGAAGTTTATGTTTACTTGAAAAAGCTTAATTTTTATTCATCATGCATAAAGAAATTAAACGCAAATTGCATTTTCTTTATACATTTTGTTACCGCACACACAAAATGGTTATGTTTTTGTGTACATGTGTACACTTTTGTTAAAAGTTTAAGTAAAGTGTTTATTCTTTTTATGTGAAGAAATGTTTCTTTAATACAACTTTATACAGTGAACAATCGAATATGAACAAGGTGATTAAAAAGCAAAATCAAATACAAAGGGAACGATTAGCAAATAATACAAGAGCCAGATTTGGAACGTGAAATTTTTGCTAAATCTAAAAATGTGTGTTACACAAAAACCATTCAAATTCACATTGAGAAGATACTACTCAATTTTGATCGTGAAGGAACACCTCTGCTTTAAGTAAATCGGTTAACGTTTCAATTTAAATTATTAAACCATCTTCGGTGCCCTGTCCGGAAATAAAACTAACTACGAAATGTAGACCGTTTAGACTAAAGTTTAAATTCAACGGCTAAATATTTATGTAAGTCAAGAATGGACTAAGTCCTACATTTTATTATCTTCATTTTATGGTTATTCTTTCAATTTTAACTTAGGGAGATTTTCATCATATCTTACCCTCTAAATTCGAAGAGAACATTTCTGAACCACGCAACGGACCATGGCCTACATTCTGTTCTTAGTTTTATTTTCGAACAAAGCACCGAAGTTAATAGTAGACAACTCACCGAAGTTAAATCTCTGATTTAATTTCAATTGTCCACTTGAGTATTTCAATAAACTAGTAATTGACTAGTTTATCAATACAATAAAATGTTTTTAAAATTTAGAAAATTGGGATATGTTTTAGTAAAATTTCAAATTTATATCTGTTTTAACTATTATTTCATCAGACTTGGAAGCCTTTTCTTTTACCAGCTTGTTGTACCATAAGTTTTATGTAGTACACTGAAAATATTTTTCAAAGCGTTTTTATGTTTTAAAATCACGTTCCGGCAAAATTATTTAGTGTTAAAATTTAATTATTTAACTTGAAAACCTCAAACAAATTGAATTTTTATTTTTAAGCTTTTATTTTAAACAATTAATTGAAATTTTTCTTTAGCTACCTGAAATTTTAATCTTTTTCTCGGTATTTTGTATATTGAAATTTTTTTTGCGGTCTGTATTAAAAGGAAATAATAATTCTAATATCTAAATTCCTCGTAATTATTTTAAAAGCAAATTTGTTTTCATTTGTATTGTATTTATAAAACCAAGCTTTCAAACAACATTATAAAATAATTAACTTCCTGGGAAGCAAAATATCCATAATAACCACCACTAAAAGATGGTAATAGCTTTTTTCCAGTGCTCAGGATGAAGCTGACCGTTTCGCCTCTAAGTTAACCGTGAACTCAAATTTCGCCGGGTAAGTTTATAAATGCCTCGTGTTACCTTCCGGGCTCGTGTGATTTCTAATATTCTCGCAAATATTAACGGTCCTGACGGTATTCCCTCAATTGTTGTCAAGAATTGCAATAAATTTAAGAGAGATTTAATTAATTATGTTACTGAACAATGGAATAGATGTATCGTCTATCTAGTGAAGCTCAAGTTATAGCACTTGACATTGGTATATAAGTTAGGAGCAATTGAGCTCTACTGTTTGCTAAGTTTATGGATTAAGGATTTTCTTTCATATTACAATATTCGAATGGTAGTGGATGGTGCGACATCCTCAGCTTGAATTCTGTTCAACTCATGTTACTGTTTCCTGCAAACAAACTTGTAAAAGGTCTTGTAACAATTCCAATTAATCTCCAGAAGTTTCAGTCTAAGTGTTGACAACTCTAATTCAATAGAGGTGCCAGGTTTGGGTATCACCAGAAAGATCTCTTCGACCGAACAAATAAATAGGCAGTGATGAGCGCTGCCAAATGCTTGAGATATTTACACCTTTGTAAATTATATTTCACTTTAAAAGAACTCCTAAAAATATACAAAGGTTACTTAAGACCGAAACTTCAGTATAATTCGTACATTTGGGTCCAAACGAGGGCATGCCGATTGAATTGGGATATTAGTCTCCCTTCCGCCCTTAACTCTCTCCCACATAAAAAATGATGGCTTTATGTGTGCTAAAAGTATTTTAATCGTCTGTGCTCATTTAATTCTATGAACTTACGCCTGGCTTAGCTAGATGTTCAAGAACTCTAAGACGACCAGTGCATCGTTAAAACTTTGAAGTGAAATTTGCCCATAGTTCAAAAATTAGTTTTTTTACGAACTATCCGATTATGGAAAGGAGTGGACGAGAGGGCATTTTGGTTGGCTTGTAATTTACAGTTCCTTTCCTTGTAATCGATCAATATTCTCAATCAAAGAGAATCATTATGAGGACGTATAATTAATATTGTGAAGTCTGCTGCATTCAATACAAGTTGCATTTAGTCGTGGAAGCTGAGGCCTAAATGCAATTTCACTAAATTATTTGAGCTATTCGCTCTTCGAGAGATCAACAAGTTTCGAAGGATTTTCATTAAACATTTTCTGAATGGCTAGCCTTGTTTCTGATAGCATCGCAGTGAAATTCGTTTAGAACCTGACGTCTGCTATCCTTCGAAATATTAAAGAATTCTTTAAGCGGGCACGACCGCTCTAAAAAGATTGATTGTCCCACTAAATAAGCTTTGTTTTTCTGCGGTTTGTCAAATTGATTGCGATTTACTTCGCAAGCTATTGTTCGGCTTTCGGTATAGACAGATCATAAGTGTTACAATCAAAATCAAGCCACTTGACTCCTTATTAACGATGCATTTAAGAATTATGTTTGAAGCACAGTTTTTTTAAATAAAACAATTCAATATGGCGTTCACAATGTAACACGTCCAATTATTAATTAAACTACATGTTCTGGTAGAAAAACTTTTTTTTAAGGCCGTAATGTAAAAAACTTAGCATTTTTATGGGAATTAGAAACGAAGAAAAAATATATTTTTGCATATAGAACTTATATGGGAAATCATTTTTTTTAAGACAGATTTTTAAATAAAAATGTTAAACTTTCTTAATTATGAATTATGATCTAAGAGATATTTAAGATCATTAAAAACCCGAATATTTAATCACAATAAGAACAATGCCAAATAATCTGTGTCTTTGCTTCTTTGGATTGTGATTAAAATATCGTCTTAGTCTTCACAAATTACAAAACTCCTGAATACTCTCGAAAATCTTGAAATTCTCTCAAATCTCGAAGATTCTCAAGTAATCTCGAAAGCCTCGAAAATTTCAAATTAAATGTAAAGGCTGATAGCTCTATTGCTAAAGTTCAACAATTTCGAATAAAACTTGGAATCGGCAATAATCTGATAAATTCTCTCAATTTTCAAATTTTCAATAATCGCGAATAATCTTCAATAATCTCGAAAATAATTGGAAAAATATCAAATAATCTCATGCAACTCAATAAGCGTTATCGAAAATTTCGATTAATGTCTGATATGTATAATATCATAAAGCAACCCAACCATAAAACCCGAAAAATTTCGTTAAATTTGGAATAATCTGGAAGCCAAGCAACCCAAAGCCCGAAAAACTTTATGGTGGCGGATAATCTCAATTTCAAAATACTACAAAATAACGAACGGGGACAACTGACAAACTTAACTTGAATGTATTCCCCTATCATTTAACCACAAATACAATAATTACTAATGATAAACAGCCACTGTTAACAAATAAATATACTGATTGGAAAAAGTTCAGGAATGAACTAAACAATAGCATCATTTTAAACACACAACTTTCATCAGAAGAAACATTAGAACAGGAGGTGGAGAAGCTCGTCAAGGACATACAGGCAGCGGCGTGGAAAAGTACTAACACAACAAACAAAAAAATAGCTGGCAAATGCTATCCAATGGAAATTAAATCACTAGTTATAGAGAAGAGAAGTACCCGTAGGGAGTGGCAACGTACACGAGACCCAACCGTCAAAAATAGATTAAATAATTTAACACAACGAATACGTAGAGAAATACGGGAATTTAAAAATAAATCAATAAATTCATACCTACAATCTCTCACCTATGATAAAGGTAGTGATTATTCATTGTGGAAAGCAACCAAATATTTGAAAAGGCCAGTTATGCATATACCACCAATAAGAACAAATAATGGTCACCTGGCTAAAAGCAAAGAAGAAAAAGCAGAAAAATTCGCGGATCATCTCGAGCGTACCTTTCAGCCAAATTTAACAACACTTAACCAACAGGATATATTGTTCGAAAACCAAACAACTATCCTGAGACAGGAAATTCCATTAACTAATGCTAAAGAAGTAAAACAAGTAATAAAGAACCATGTAGTACTTAAAAAATCACCAGGATATGACCTGATAACTGGAGAGATTCTAAAACAACTACCTAATAAAGCTATTAAAAAAATATCGAACATAATTAATGCTTCCTTCAGACTCCGTTATGTCCCTCTATCTTGGAAATTTGCGGAAGTGATAATGATACCTAAGCCAGGTAAGCCACCAAGTGAACTGGCCTCGTACAGGCCAATATCACTTCTTCCAACTATGTCAAAACTATTTGAGAGATTGTTATTAAAACGAATTAAACCAGAAGTTATAAAATCAGGAGCTGTTCCGTCCCATCAGTTTGGATTTAGAGAGGAACACTCCACAATCGACCAAGTCCATAGAATAACAGATATAATAGAAAAATCCTTAGAGGAAAAAAAGATTTGTTCAGCTATATTTCTTGACATAGCGCAGGCATTTGACAAAGTCTGGCTAGATGGTTTAATATTTAAATTGGAGAAAACTCTGCCATTTGAGTATTGCGAACTGCTAAAGTCATACCTGAAAAAGAGATATTTTAGAGTTAAACAGGAAGGAGTTTACTCCAGTATTAAAGAAGCTAAAGCAGGAGTCCCGCAGGGGAGTGTCTTAGGGCCTTTCCTTTTCGTACTGTTTACTAGCGACATACCGCAGACGAGCAATACGACTATCGCCACGTTTGCAGATGACACTGCAATTCTAGCTGTTGGTGACACAATCGATGAAGTTACATTCAAACTACAAATAGCCGTAAATAATATACAAGATTGGCTAGCTAAGTGGAGAATTAAAGTGAATGAATCGAAGTCTACTCACATTAACTTCACTAATAGATCAATAGAACCACTACCTGTGATTCTCAATAATATCTCTGTACCACATGCCAATCAAGCAAAATACCTTGGTATGAACCTTGATGCAAAGTTAAAGTGGAAAGTACACGTGAAAAAGAAAGCAGAAGAGCTTCAGTTAAAATATAGAAAAATGTACTGGTTAATTGGAAGAAACTCTCAGTTATTCATTCATAATAAACTTATGCTTTATAAACAAGTACTCAAGCCGGTCTGGACATATGGTATTCAACTATGGGGATGCACCAAAATCAGCAATCAACAGATAGTTCAACGATTTCAAAATAAAGTCCTCAGAGGAATTGTAAATGCCCCTTGGTATACTCGTAATAGTGACCTTCATAGAGATCTCGGAATAGACACAGTCGCAAGTGAAATAAAGAAATGTGCTCAAAAACACCAGGAGAGGCTCCATCATCACCCTAACATCGAAGCTGCAAGACTACTTCATCAAGAGGGTATAATAAGAAGACTCAAAAGACTAAAACCTTTTGAGTTGCCAGAATAGTCCGCACAATGCAACATCAACCAAAACAACACTTTATGTAAAGAACACATATGAGTGCTTTATTATTATATTGTCAGAGTCAAACGCTGTTAGTCAAAAATGACTAGTTACTTTGTAAAAAAATTTTATTGTTATCATAAATAAAATTATTAAAAAAAAAAAAAAAAAAAAAAAATTTAACCAAAGAAAAGCCGAAGAAAACTGTTGGTTGCACTTCTCTGAAATTGTTATTGAATATTGTTATGCCAAAACCAACACCGAAACCAAAAGTAGTTCTATTTGTATTGGTAGTATTTACTGCCCACTGAAGCACTCAATGAAGAAAAAGATTATCTCGAGTTCCTCAGTAAATTAGGAAAATGATTTGTACTTGGAGGAGACTTTAATGGAAAAAATGTCCACTGGGGATTCAGATTAACTACGACTAAGGGTAAAGAACTCCTAAAAGCTATCAGTAAATACAGTTGTGAAGCCCTCTCAACTGGAAAACCAATCTACTGGCCAACTGATCCAAACAAAGTACCAGATCTGATTGATTTTTGCATAATAAAGAATATATTTGTAAATTATGTACAAGTAGATGAAAGCCATGACTTAAACTCTGATCATTGACCGATACTTTTAACGTTAAGTGAAAAAATCATTCAGAAAGAAAGAAACCTATTCCTAATAAATAATCACACTAAGTGGGCAAGCTTTAGACTATCGCTAGAAGAAAAAATTAACTTATGGTCCCATTAAAGGCTGAAGAACAATTAGAAAATAGTCCTGAAATTAAAACGAAAATCAAGGGAAACAACTACCCTTTGGAAATTAGGGAACTCCTCGCAGAAAAAAGAAGAGCGGCAAGAGTATAGCAACAAACAAGGGCCCCGCAAGATAAACCTCATTTGAACAATCTCACTCAACAATTAAGAAGAGAGATCAAAGAATTGAAAGATGAATCAATCAGCAACTATTTAAGAAAATTAACTAATGATAACAGTAATGATTATTCTCTTTGGAAAGCAACCAAAAAAATTAAAAGACCAATAATGCAGATTCCCCCAATAAAAATAGCAGGTGAGAAATGGGCTAGAAATAATAAAGACAAAGCTCGAGAATTTTCTGAACACTTCGAAAAAATATTCCAGCCACATGAAGCCCAAACGTTGGAAGCCGAGATAATAACTGAACAAGATGTGCAAGAAAGTATAGAAATCCTACCCACAACAACCAAAAGAAATCATGCGTGTGATAAAAGCTAATATGAATACGAAAAAGCTCCTGGGTACGATCTTATTACTGTAGAAATCTTAAAAGAACTGCCAAGGAAAGCTCTGGTGAAACTCACCAATCTTATAAACGCAGCATTTAGAATTAAATGTGTAACAAACTTATGGAAAATTGCAGAAGTAATTATGATCCCAAAACCTGGGAAACCACCACACATGACATAGTCTTACTGGCCAATTTCGCTATTGCCAGTCATGTCCAAACTCTTTGAGAAGCTTCTGGTAAAAAGATTAAATCCGATAATCGAGAGTAAAAGCTTGATCCCAAATCATCAGTTCGGTTTTCGCAACCAACACTCAACAATTGATCAAGTACACAGAAATGCGCAATTCGCTCCAATATATTCGTCGATGGTTTACTAACCCAACGAATTAAGATAATCAAAACACAACTTGAAACACATATGGTGAAAGTGAAACTATCAGTAGACGCGGTACGACTGATATAATTCCATCCATTTAAAAACAAATTTTACCTTTACTTCAAAATTTAACTCACAAGTAGAATAAAAAAAAATATTTAGTCTATAAATATAAATAGAAATGAATGAGCGAGAATGAGAGAGCGAGCAAAATTAAACACGTAAACAATTTTTTTTAATTTGTTATTTTTTTTGTTGTCCCGTGGGAGTTGCAAGTCTCCTATCGGGCGCGTCCCCAGGTAGCGGATAGGGGGATGCCCTCACCGGTTTACCGGCGGGTAAGTGGGAAATAAAATACCACTCGTGGACCAAAACTTGCAAGAAGCGTCTGTTCACCAGGAGGTGCGGCTTCAAACAGCGTTTGTTCCTCATGCAAGAGGCGGCTGATTTCTTGCCTGGCAGTAGGCATAAAATGCTAAGGGAAGGACACCCTGATCAAAAACCAACCATAGGTAGCGAAGAAGAAAAATTTACGGTGCAGGGATCAGGACACCCAGTACCGGCGACCTGTGCGAGTGAGCGAGTGGGCTCCCAGTCGTCGAAATCCATCGACCACAATGTCTCAGCAGTTATGCACTTGGCAGCTGGGACAAATAAAACTACAAGCACTGCTACTACTGCTGTGGCAAATTTCGCTGCAGCAAGTGAAATAACGTCATTCCAATATCTGGTGATTCTTTTCCTGTTATTACTGGAAGCACAGAACAAGATATAAAAGTATGGCCCTTTGGTGGAAGAAATACGGCACTTCGTAGAACTCCACCTTCAACTCCACCGTCAGCGAGCACCACAATGCTGAGCGAACTTAACAATGAGAAGGAAAATATCTCTTCTATGAAGCATACAACTCTCAAGCAAACTCCTGAAGTCACGCAAAGTGCACAAACAGTTAAAATAAACAACGCGGAGTTAATAAATAAATTGGAGTAAATGGAGAAGTTAATCGCACAGCTGAACAATGAAGTTGTCATGTTAAAAAAAGAAAAAATTATGCTAAAGGAAACAGTAAATAAAAATTAAAACGCAGGAAACTCAGCATTAATGAACAACCGATTTCAAGTACTCAGAGAACAAGACGAATATCACACTGATGAAGATGAGCTTGAAAGCGAAACCAATTGGAGACTACAGAAAGCCAAGAGAGCAAATAAGAAAATAAGAAAAGAAACCAACCCAAGTAAGAGGAAAGTGGAATCATCACCAGTAGTTGAGCCAATTCAAACCCACTTTAAAAATGCCAATGCAATTACTGCACCAAAAGTGCATGAGCCAGAAAAGAAGAAACAGGTCCCACCCCCGATCAATATACTGGGAATAACAAATTACGGTATTATTCAGAAATGGATGAAAGAATTAGTACAAAATGACTACAAAGTAATATCGCTCAGTAATAATATCTGGAAAATAAATACAACAGAGCCTGAAGACTATAAAGCTCTAGCTAACAAATTAAATGCTGACGGTCACCAGTGGTACACTTACGAGGATAAAAATGATCGTTCAATTAAAGTAATGGCAAGAGGTCTACACCCAACTTGTTCAAAAGAGGAAATCATTGAGGACCTGAAAAACAGAGGCCTGAAAATAGTTAATGCAGTTAACATCATCAGAAAAGACAGACGAGAAAACAAGGAGGGAAAGGTTGAAATCACAAGAAGAGGTCTCCCACTTTTCATGCTAACCTTCGACAACCAAGAAAAAATCGAAAATATTTCTAATATTAAGGCTATCCTTAACCTCAGAGTTTAAATAGAAACACCGAGAAAGGTCACTCGACAAATTCCGCAATGTAAAAACTGCCAAGATTATAATCATACACAAAAGTACTGCCATCGAGAAGCAAGATGTGTTAAATGTGCAGGAAAACATGCAGGGAATGACTGCATAATTTCCCGAAATACAACACCGAAGTGTATCAACTGTAATGGCCAGCATCCAGCCAATTACAGAGGATGCGAAGTTGCAGTAGAACTGCAAAAAATGAGAGATAAAATACGTAAACCAGTTACATCAAGAAATGTACAAACTATCAAAAAAAACACGGAGCCAAAATCGTTGACTCCTAATGTTAACTTAAAAAAAGAGCGAGTAAATGAAAACGTTACTTATGCTCAAATAGTTCAGCAAACAGAGCAGAATCAGACGAGAAGAAAACCTTGATCGAGTGTATCAAAATATAAATTATATAAAATCGAGTTATAAACCAAATAAATGAATAAAACATTACGAATTATAACCTGGAATGCAAATGGGCTATTGCATCACATTCAAGAACTAGATATATTTTTAAACATGCATTATATCGATATATGTCTTATATCAAAAACCCATTTCACCAAAATTTCATTCTGTAAAATAAAAGGATATAATTGCTACCATGCATTACATCCAGAGAACAAAGCTAGAGGTGGATCAGCTATAAAAAATTATATAAAGCATAACGAAGAACTTAAAGTTGAGGAGCATTCCATGCAAGTCACAACAATCAAAATACAATTAAACAATACTAAAACCTGCAGTATCTCAGCAATCTATTGCCCCCCCCCCCCCAAGATACAATCTCAAACAAGTAGATTATACTAATCTTCTCAAAACACTAGGAAGTGTCTTTTTCATTGGAGGTGACTATAATGCAAAAAATATCTATTGGGGATCACGTCTAACGACCGCTAAAGGCAAAGAACTGTTCGCAGCAGGCAAACAACTAAAATGCGATTTTCACTCGGGCGGTACACCAACCTATTGGCCCTCGGATATCACTAAGACTCCAGATCTTATAGACTTCTTTATTACAAGAGGGATTTCAGATAATTATATCCATATAGAGAACAGTGAAAGTCTATCTTCAGATCATTCACCAGTAATTATGATTCTTAGCCAAACAATTATTATGAAAGAGAGCAACCCGAAATTAATGAGCTTCAAAACCAATTGGGATCTCTTCCAAACACGGTTAACAGAAAGAATTAATCTGCAGAACCCAATACAGGGACCAGTTCAAATAGAAGACGAACTAGATAAGCTCATCCATAATATCCAAAGTGCTGCGTGTGAAAGCACTCCTAATAACAATCAGGAAATGAAGCGCAATGTTAGCTATCCAGAGGAAATGAGAGAACTTCTTAAAATTGAAAGAAAAGCACGGAAGAATTGGCAAAACATCGAAACCCGGAAAATAAGAGGGTATTTAACCATTTGTGTAACAAATTAAAATATCTAATAAAAGACATTAAAAATCAGTCAGTTAATAAATACCTCAGCACTCTAACTGGGCAAAAATATACTGATTATTCATTATGGAAAGCAACAAAGAATCTTAAAAGACCCAAACTTCAGGTTCCTCCAATTAAAAATAAAGAAAATTGGGCTCGAAATGCTAAACAAAAAGCAGATTTGTTTGCAAATCACCTTGAAGAAACATTCCAACCTTACTCAAAACAAACGGAAGAGGAAAATATTACCCCGATAAATAAACAGGATGAAATAAAAATTACACCTATAACATTGAAAGAACTAAAATGGGAAATCAAGAATAATCTGAATAAGGCTCCAGGATATGATCTCATAACGGGTCAGATAATAAAAGTGTTACCGGAGAAAGCGTTGAGGAAACTAGTGCATATAATCAATGCAGCATTTCGACTAAGATACATATGTACCAAGACAATGGAAAGTTGCAGAAGTAATTATGATACTTAAGCCGAACAAACCTCCGAACGATAAAGCTTCATATAGGCCAATTTCTCTGCTACCAACATTATCGAAACTATTTGAAAAGGTTCTTCTTAAAAGATTAAAACCAATTATCGAAGAAAGGAATCTTATCCCCTCACATCAGTTTGGGTTTAGGGAAAATCATTCTACGATAGAACAAGTACATCGAATTACTGATGTAATCGAGAAATCATTAGAAAGCAAACAAATATGCTCAACTATATTGCTTGATGTAGCGCAAGCATTTGATAAAGTATGGTACCAGGGGTTAGAATTCAAACTTCACCGAGATCTTCCGGAGCAAGGAGATCAGTAGACTTACCGTGGCGAAAAATCTGAGGAGGAGTTACACGAAACGGAGGATAATCACTTGATTGTGCCTACTAATCAAAAACTTTATTATGCAATGTAAATTACTAAATGGGTATAAGACTCAGTCGTAATAAAAAAAAAAAAAAAATTTTGTGAGTTAATTTTTGAAGTCGATCCTTCAATCCAATTTAACCCAACTTTTTCATGGAAGACGACTAAATTTATTCATGAATTTATGAAAATCAGCTGTAAAATGATACAATTGTTTTTTATTGCCAAAAACGAAAAAGGACCACTCTTCTATTCTTTTGTTTCACTTTTCCCTTTGTTTGAATAATAAATAGAATAACGTATACAGTGAGTCAAATTCAAACTCATACACTACAAAAAATTTGGATAATTTTAAAGAATATCCGCCCTTCTTAGCCGTCTCCATTTTGTACTGTAAACTCTCCTTATATATTTTTAAGCTCGAGGACTAAGCTGTTAGATTTTAAATTTTACACCAATCATGGAAAATTTACAAAAAATTAAATATTCTTTTTATTATATTTAACGGTATTTATTTGTTAATTTTGCATTAAAAAGTCAAAAGAGTAGGCGATACAATTTCATAAATGAATTTGCAGAAAAAGCGCGGGAAAGTAGGCATTCTATAGAAATAAACTTACTTTTTAAGTGTATGAGTTTGACTTTGACTCACTGTAGTAATTGACTGAGTTGAAAATAATTTTAAATCCTTCTTTATTCAATGCCAAATGATCACAATATATTTTGTTTTCTACTCACTATTCAGATCGATCAATTGTAAAAAAACAGAAAAGAGCTAATTATAAACTTTAAAGAGCAAGATTCAGAACCATACATTCCAATAAGTTATATATTTTTTACTTTCTTTTACTCTAGTAAAATAAAGTATAGTAATCATAAAAATTTTGGACCTTGAGATTTTTAGAGATTTATCTGTTTTGAGGTCCCCTGAGTCCGAAAAAGTGGATTTCGAAATGGTGTCTGTCTGTCAGTCTGTCAGTCTGTCAGTCTGTCAGTCTGTCAGTCTGTCAGTCTGTCAGTCTGTCAGTCTGTCAGTCTGTCAGTCTGTCTGTGTCCTCTCTACAGCCCAGATGGTTTAACCAATCGAACTGAAACTTCAGATTTAAGCTTTTTTGATAAATTGTGAGGTCCCAGTGAACTTTACTCCAAATCGGCTAACCGGAAGTGGCCACTCCCTTGGTCCAGAAAATTTATTTTGCAAATATCTTAAAAAGTATAAGGTTTACAAAAAACTACTCAATACAAAATGTTTCCAAAAATTAAAAACAAATAAAAATAAAAAATAAAAAATTAAAAAAAAAAAATTAAAAATTTAAATTAAAAAAAAAAATTTAAAAAAAAAAGTTATAAAAAAAAATAAAATTTCTCAAAATTCTCTGTTCGTAAAAGAAAGTCGTGTGTTGGCCACAACTCAATTTTTTCGTTTAAAGTGAAAACAGATTCAGCAACTGTGCAGATGTTGCAGTCATTATTGCAATCGGTAGCAGAAATCGCAATCGATTTTAGGGGTGCAAGGCGTGGATTATTGCTTGCTCCCGTAAATTTAATATTTAAACGACAAATTGCGAGTATTTTGCAATAATGCAAAAACTGCGCAGCCGACTGAATTTTTGAAAGCCCAAATTGTCATTAACCGTGCTTTATTGAGGGCTGCCTGGAAAAACGAATGAAGCATCTACCGGCTTGGTAGTTGTATTTTATTAAAGGGCTTTATATGACGTAAGACAAATATTGTATATACACAATATTTATAAGAATGAGTTTGTATGGTACTAGAAAATGTTAGCAGAAAAATGGGCAATTCTACCAAACAGAATTGAATTTTGACATTTTCTGGCATTTGCTACATTTTTGTGATGTTCTGTGCCTCGCAAACATATATTTAATTTAATTATGTTATTAATATCTTAATCAAATTAAACAAAATGAAAATTGTTTCTTCAAAGTTCTATGAAGAATGTGAAAAATCGAAATAAATAGGCAAAAACAATTCCAGCACGACGTATCAATCAATATGCTGAAGGCAAATAAATTTTTATTTTTTCACTATTTGGCATTTTGAATAACAAAGGCAAATAATGTTTTATTTTTTTGGTTTTATATTTTTTACAGCAATTTGTTGTAGACAATTAAAATAAGTGAGCAGCGTTGGTGGCACTTTAGTGGTAAGTCCTTATTAGAATTCTTAAACAAATCATTCCAAGAAGCACATAATGTGCTGTGTGTAGGTTGAATATATTGGATAAGCCCTGTAAAATTTGAAATTTTAACCAATTAGATTACAATCGCATAGGCAAAATTATCTGTATTAAATTGCTTTGAGTGAAAAAATGCTTGCTGTAAATTTACAAAATAATCAGATACTGACGGTTGAATTAAGGCTGCCTAATTAGAATTATTGACTATTAGTTTTAGCTTAAAGGTATTTATTTACTTACAGCATTGTTATATAACTCGGCAATGGATGCGGTATATGATCCAAATGTTGTTTTAAACATCGAACGACAGTTCCCTGGCACACACATTGTGAAGGACACACTGTTTGACCATAACACAATTCACTTAAACACAATAAAATTATAAATGTTATAAAACTCATTTTAACGTTATTTATTTTCATAATTAATTAAGAAAATAAAAATTTTGTAACTTTAAGAAAATAAAACACTTTTCGTGTTTATCTTGGCAAAGCGAAGACACGGTGCGAATAAAAGAAAAATGGTTAAATTTTTTTTTTTTTTGACTCGACTGTTCTTTTAGCTTTTTTCTTAGCTTTTCATCGCACACAAGAAAACAAAAAAGATCATTAAAACTTTTTTCTTCGTCGTATTTTGTGTTAGTTAATTTCTTTATTATTATTATGTCTGCAAGACTATTTCTGGTTTTTTTTATTGTTTGTTGCTGTTCCCCTTGAAACTGGCTGTTTAAATGCAACGCCAACGACGAAATCCAAGTTTAAGATGAAAAACTGAAAATAAAAAAAATAAAAAGTTTCACTGTAAATAATTAATTACTTTAAATTGTTTATTATCGCTTACGAGAAGGGATTAAATACAGTAGATGTGGTATTTTTCCAAAGGCGAGAGAAAAGATTTGTTGTTTACGGCTACGATAGTTATGTGTACGAGTAACTTGGTTATGTGGTTTGTTTAAAAAAAAAAATAACAAAAATACTATTCCGGTAAATGAATATATAATTACTGTACAATTGGCTTTAATTTCGTAAAAATTAAAAATCATCAGCACAGAGCAAATTCTTGGAAATTTATTGTCACCACTATGACCTGGAAATTCTTGGTTTTTATATGCAGTCAGCTATTTTAAAATGAATTACTGCTAAATGCTTAGTGTTATATACCCTATATTGTATTGTCTCGCTCTTTAGTAGTACTAAATCTCACTCTGAGGAACCCTTGCTTACATTAAGTTGTTACATCGGTCTACAAAGGCCAAAGTATTGAAATCCTGTCAAAAATGAGTAAACATTTTGTCGGTCCAAAACCACTTTTCTCAACGTTTTGAAAGTCCCTGAGCCTAAAAAAGCAACAAAAAAAATGTGAGTCCTTTTGGAACCTGGGCGTTAAGAGGGTCGGTTACCTGCCATATGAATTGACCGAAAATATCTGGTTATAAAAATATTTAATATTGGGGTTGAGTTGAAGGTTAAGTTTGGGGTCAATTTGCAGATTGAGCTAAAGTTGAGTTGGAGTTGAGTTGGGGTTGGCCAATGTTTTATATATGCTGGTTTGAGGATTGAAATAAATAGAGTTAGCGTTTGGGTTGAGGGTTAAGTTGAGGCCCATTTGCGGGTTGAATTGGGGTTGAGTTGGGGCTGAATTAGTATTTAGTGAGCAGATGAGGAATCTATATAAGTGAGTGCTTGTATGTACGTACAGCATAAGTGTAACGTATTTAAACAAATCCACACGCCTTGGTCGATTTGAACCAAACCGTACACAAATATTGTTTAATA
The DNA here is from genome assembly GCA_958295665.1 of Tipula vernalis. Lineage (NCBI taxonomy): Eukaryota > Metazoa > Arthropoda > Insecta > Diptera > Tipulidae > Tipula > Tipula vernalis. The sequence goes on along the minus strand of OY282560.1, from coordinate 145,563,669 downwards.
TTTAAGAAAGGTTAATATCTCAAACCTCAAATTGAACCTTTAATATTTCAAATTGAACCTTTAGCAAATTATATGAATGGCCAATTAAGATGTAACTTATCTATTTCTTACCGGGTTTTAGTCAAATTTGACATCCGCTTTGGAAATGAGATTCTAAAATGATTTTTAGATGAAGTTCTGGAATATGTCCAAGGAAGATGGAAATTGTCTGTTTCTCAACCAATTATGATCAAATTCGGATTGGGCTTTGGAAATGTGATTCTAAAATGTTTTTTTGGATGAAGTTCTGGAATATGGATAAGGAGGATGGAAAAATAATTTCTGTTCACATGCCCTTCTATTCGTTGGAACCGTCAAAATTCATCATAAGCGACTAATAGCTAAGTTATATTCTTACTGACCATATTACAGAACTTTGTCCAAAAATTATTTTAGAATCCCATTTCCAACGCATATGGCAATTTTCGTCATAATCGGTTAAGGAATAGTCAAGCTTCGTCTTAATTGGCCATTCAAAAAGTAAAAGATCCAATATGAAATGTAAAATGTTCAGATTGAAGTGTAAAGGGATCAATTTGAAGTGTAAAGCCTGCATGATGGTATAATGTTATGATGGTATGTTGTTATGATAGTATGATCGTATGATGATAAGATGGTATGATGGTATGATGGTATGATGGTATGATGGTATGATGGTACGATGGTATGCTGGTATAATGATATGATGGTATGACAGTACGATGGTAAGATTGTATCATGGTAAGATGGTATACATGATAGTATGATTGTGTGATGTTATGATGATATAGTGGTATGAGGGATTGATATTATTTGGTGAAGGTGTGATGGTATGATTGTATATATGATACAACGTACGATGGTACGACGGTATTTATTCTAGAATGATGGTGTAACGGTATGAGAGTGTGATGGTATGACGGCATAATGGTATGACGGTTGGATGTTATGATGATATCATGGCCTGACAGTATGATGGTATGATGCTGCGATGGTATGATGGTATGATTATAGGGGCGGTATGATGGTACGATAGTATAGTGGTATGATGGTATGTTTATATGATGATACAATGGTACGATTTTATGATGCTATGATTTTCTGGTGGTATGAAGCTTTGGTGGATTGATGATAAAATATACATCATGGTGTGTCGGTGGGATGGTTCGACGTCACTATGGAACGATGGTACGATTGTGTGATTGTTTAATGGTATAATGTCATGAGGTTTGATGGAATAATGGAATAATGGTATGAGAAGATCGGTTAGGGATTAATTTGAGATCGAGTTTAGGGTTTAGTTGGAGGTTAGATTGAGTCAAGTTCATACACGCGTGTGGCTTTCGAATCGAGCTAATTTTGGGATTGGATTGGAAAATAAGTGAAGAGTTGAGCAGAGGGATGGGATTTAGGTCGAGCTAAGTTGAGTTGACGTAGAATTAGGATTAAGTTAGGCTTGCATGGGGGTGCTAGTCGCTCGGTTGGAGAATTATTTAAGAGTTGATTTGGAGTCAGGATAAAGATTGATTTGAAAGTGGATTAAGGGTTGATTTGGTGATTTAATTGATGGCTAGTTTGGCCATTGATATGGGAGCTGAATTAATGACCGAAGTTCTGATCACCTTATGAGGTTTCAGCCCTTGATATTTTTACCATTTAAATTTTTGATACACACCCTGCCCTTCCGCGTGTCCATATGCGCAAAAACCCTATTTTTAAATATTTTCTACAGTGAAAAATATTTTATTTAATTTTCAAGATAATTAGTTATATGCATCACACTTAGGATTTGCAATCCCACACAGTTTTGAGCATTTTCGGGAGCCAGAATTTAATAATTTTTACTCTCGGCATCGCTTCATTTTATAAATCCAAAAATTAAATGAAATTTTTATAAACAATTTCCATAGGAAAAACTAACGTAACCGCTAAAATAAGGACGCTGATTTAAATTGAACGTGCTGCTTGTCCCAATTGTCACAAATATTTCTAAATAATTGAGTTCTACTCTTAAATAATTTCGGAAGGTTTGAATAACTATTAGGCGGTGATTCGGGTAATGAAAACAAACAAATACCTAAAAAATCGCGAAACCCCGAACAATTTTAAAATTCCGGATTCCAGAATTCGAGATTGCAAAACCTTTGCTAAAAAAATTAACTTTTCTCATAATGATAATGATCGTCCTTGTGTCATAGAAGTTCTTAAATATATTTTTTATTAATTTTAATTTACAGAAATCGGGTTCGTTCGAAGTTACTGAAACGGATATAGTTAGCTTTATTCGTTGCTGAACCCAATTTCATTAAGAAATTAAATATTCGATAGCTCAATTTTCGCTTATGATGTCTACTAAATTTAACAACTCATCGTACATTCTAATCAGTTCTCTCGTGGGTCTGAACATTTCAGAGATTTACATTTTTTTTAACACTTGAAGTTCCGTGCGCTACGTTTGGCAAGCTCAGCCCTGACTATAAATACCCTCTGCTCGCTCGAGCTAGTGGCTCGTTATAATTAATGGAATTGGTTGTTTTCAACGTACGTGAAATTTGTCCTAATTTTCCTTAAGTTGTCCTTAGTAGTTCCTAAGTTTTTTTTAAATGTGTTGATGTAAAAGTTTCGTTATTACGAATTTATTTAAATCATATTGAAATAATAAAAATTATGCTTAAGATTTACTCTTACAAAACAAATTTAAATTTTTTCTGTGGCGCGATATATTCTGATAGTGAATGTATAAAATCAGATCATTTCCTAAAAACTGAGGAATTTTCAGAAAAACTGTGTTTGGTCGTGTTTGTTTGCAAATTTTCTTGTGAAAAATCTAGGAAGTGGCCAACAAAATGTGCACAATTCTAAGTTGTTATAAGGTCTTATCTATTCGAAAAATACTTCACTTTTGAAAAAGTAGGGGATTAGGGTATTTAGGACAACCATGTTTGACGTAATCTAATATAATATATCGAATATATGTATGAAATGGTTGTCCTAAATACCCTAATCCGCTACTTTTTTCAAAAGTGAAGTATTTTTCGAATAGATAAGACCTTATAACAACTTAGAATTGTGCACATTTTGTTGGCCACTTCCTAGATTTTTCACAAGAAAATTTGCAAACAAACACGACCAAACACAGTTTTTCTGAAAATTCCTCAGTTTTTAGGAAATGATCTGATTTTATACATTCACTATCAGAATATATCGCGCCACAGAAAAAATTTAAATTTGTTTTGTAAGAGTAAATCTTAAGCATAATTTTTATTATTCAATATGAATTCCTAATAACGAAACTTTTATACCAACAGATTTAAAAATACTTAGGACATATGTACTTAGGATAACTTAGGACAACTTAAGGCAAATTAGGACAAATTTCACGTACGTTGTTTTCAACATTAATTTTAATAGTCATAACACCAGCAACATAGGTAACTATTTAAAAAAACCAAGGGCTGTGCCCTTCCCTTAACAGAAATCGGTTTTAATTTAAAAAATACACGAAGCCATCCGGGTGGGTCGGGTGTATACTTCTTTTGATCTGAACACAAGGATTAATCTAATCTTCACTTCACCCTCAACCTAACTCTCAAATAATTCCCCAAATGATGTTTGTCTTGAGCATTCTACTCGACCCTAGCTCAATCCTAAACGCAACCTCTAACTCAACGCTCAACTCAATCCTCATCACCACGGTTCGAAAAATTAAATGTGTACCTCAACTCAACTCGAAAAAACTAAAGCTAACTTCTAACTCAACCCTCTACTCATCCGAAATAAAGCCCTAAATAAACCACTCACACAACCCCAAAGCAACCCCAATTCAACCCCAACTCAACCTCAACACAACCACCAACTGAATGAACTGCTCACTAAACCCTAACTCAAACTCCAACTCAACTCCAACTCAACCCGCAAATGGAAGGTACCTCAACTCTCAACTCAACCGCAAACTCAACACCCAATCCAATCCCCAAACCAGGTTATACAGAAAATTTATCAACGTGGATCGAAAACCACGTAGAAGTATCATACATGGTTTTGGGTAAATTCATCTTTCAAGTATCTGACCATCTTGAAGTAAAACTTTCAAAAGCGTTTCAATTCTCCGCCTTAACTAGAGAAACAAAGATGGACGCTCGAGGGAAAAAATGTCGAATCGAATTCTCGACGAACCATGGCTATCCAGACAGACGGACGGACATTTTTTTACATTTTCGGACTCAGATACTTTTAAAACGTCTACGAGTTAGTTTCTTGAAACTTTATGCTAACGATCATCAAACAATTCAGCAACTTAAAGACAACACAATTGAGCGTATCATTGAAATTTAGACCCAATTATGTAACAATGTCATTTTAAACTTTAGTAAAAGAATGCTGGTTTGCAGAGCTAGTAGCGGGAGTCATTTATCAGAAATTGTTTTCCGAGATTCAGAGATACAAGAACTCAGCCTTTGTAAAAAACTGGCGAGAGATAAAATTCTGAAAGTTTTAACTAAACAAGCTGTACAAACCAAATTCAGGTAGAATAGCAAACCGGTAAACACTATCACATGGTCTACCTAGAACTCTACAAATACGCCATATGTAGTGTACTATTGTAAGGGCAACGTTCCCAATGAAAACGTTGCCTTCAGTTTTCGCTTTACTTTTTGCTTTATTAAGTGAAAACTGGCGCTGGACAAAGTGGCGCTTGTGAGTAACATACACATTTGATCTAAATATAACCGAACTTTTTAGTTATAGAATAAAACAAGCATGGTATTATGTTTCAAAGCTAATATTTATTCAAAATAGGATCCATTTAAGTTAATACAATGTTTGGAAAGATCAACCAATTTATCTAAAGACTTTTTAAACACCGTTTTTCGGATGTTCTTTAGCACCTGTGTCACGGCTGCTTGAATGGCTGAAATGTCATCGTTAAAAGCTCCTTTCATTGCAGTTTTCAGTTTTAGGAATAGAAAATAGTTACACGGTGATAGATCATGCGAATACGGAGGGTGGTCGATGACTCAAATCTATTTTTTCATGTCTTTGCAATGCTCTACACGAGCGACTTTATGATCTTCATTTATCTGATATGACCGTGCACAGACCTTTCTTATACCCAAATCTTCAGTTAATATTGTGTAGATTGTAGCCGTAAGATGAATTTAATTCTTCTGCCAGCATTCTCACAGTGAAATTTGCATCGATAGCGATTATTTCACGTACTTTTTCCACTAACTCAGCATGATTTTATGCTTTTGGTCGTCCAGGTCTTGGATCATCATTTAAATCGTCACGGCCATTTTTAAATCGTGTAAACTTGAGTACGACTCATACAATCATCACCATAAACTTTTTTTAACAATTCGTAAGTTTCAGCAAATTTTTTACCGAGTTTAAAACAAAATTTAATATTTGCTCTTTGTTCCATTATGCTTTTACGACATAAATGTGTAATTTTGTAACCTGTCAACCGATTAGCATGAACTTAGCTGCGTTCTAAAAAATAAACATGTACCTTTCTAACGCTACAAACGTTTAATAGATAACGCTACGTGTTCTATGATTTACATTAAAATTTCGGTTATTTTTAGATCTGTAGATTGCATTCTTACTTAAAGTCATTACTGACTCGCTAGTTAGGTCTTTACTTATGTAAACTTGGGATTTTAGAGAAATTGACGAGTAAAAATATGGTATTGAAAACCATCAAAAATACGTTTTTTTAGGGGCATTATTTTAAAGAACTGCTTCTTCGGCCCTACTTTCCTTTTTTTCCAAACATTCTATGGACAGAATCCAAATGCGAATAGTAAAAGATCATTACAAAAATGGTATCATGTTTTTGTCTTTGCATAAACGGATCGAAGATACAAGTAACATCTTGAATGGGTTGGATGGAAGCTCCGGCATAATTGCCTTTCCCAATTGCACAGCGGTTTCCGATTAAAATATGTGAGTGACGGTTAGCTGTTTAAATAAATTAAGAAGCGGCAACATTGTGTAATGACCATAAACTACAACAATTTTTATTTTGCTTCGAAATAAAGCTTATAACAATTCCGTTTTATTGGTAAGCCCAAAAACTTTCGAAAACAAAATTGTTTTGTCTTGAGACATAATTAAGTTATTTTTGATGTCCTTAAAATGATCGGTGATGGTCAACTTGATAATTTTATTGCAGACGTACATTTATTACGACAAATTGGCAAAAAAACAACTTTTTTCTGAAACAATTTTTACCCCCCCCCCCCTTGCAGTTGCAAGATACGTTTGTAGTGAAAAATATTTAACTTTATAGACCACCCGGTGAAAAACATCTTAATATAATATCAACCCCGGGTTCGAATATAAAGGAATAATGCTTTATATATAACAGTAATCGCAAATCGCGTGCCAAATTTGTCTTACAAAAAATGGAAAAGTCGTTTTTAGAGTTTTCGTAAAGCCCAAATATCTAAATGCGGGAAAATGTGAAAAAAATGAAATCAATTTGGTCATATAACCTCCATTACGAATATCAAATATTTTCGACAAATAAGGAAAGCTCGAAAGAAAATTAGCTGATAATGGTATGATCAAAAAATCGTGGAATTTATGAATTTCCTATAGGCCTATTTTTGCTGGGGCCAACCCCCCACGTATCCCTGCAGTATCTTGACATTTGTTGAAGCCATATTGGACGCTTAGATTACTGTGGGTTGTATAAAAAGCTATGCAGTTTCTATGTGTTTGGCAATTTGTTTTTTGAAACAGGAAGAAGTCACAGGGACCTTGTAAGGCGAATACAGAGACCGTTTTGACCAAAAATGTATAATCCAGGCAGTACTCCTTATTGACCGTACGACCTGGTTGTAAGGACTTTTGAGCAGAATCTTCACGTTTGATCGAATTTGACGTGTTTTTCTCGGTCTTGCCTCTTTAGGAAGCTTTCAACTCGGGACGATTCGACATTAGTTTCGACGTGATATTCGTTCACTCCTGTTTTATCACCAGTTTGGGCAAAAGAGTGATAAAACCACGGTTGGGCGAGTAAATTACACTATGTAATTTACACAGTTTTTACACGTAAAAAACGTATAATTTACATAAGGTCATTTTATACATTATGTATGAAAAAACGCAAAAAACTGTACCGTAAATTAAATATACTAATTATATCACCTAACTGTAATAAAAGGTATTGTATGTCAAAATTATTATTAGTACTTTAATAATATAATGCTAAAAAAAAGGGGGAGATAGTTAGGTATTATATTAGGTATTTTCAGTCGTTATATTAGGTATTTCTTAGAAAGACCGGTCTTTACCATGATATATTGAATTCTGACAGGACATTTAGAATTTTAGCATCATACTAGTATATCGAATTCTCATATGAGTTATCGTATTCCGACATCGCAATTTCAAATTCGAATATGATTTATCTAATGACTTATTGAACGACCTATCCTGTTGTAAAATTCTGTCATAAAAATTCAAATTTTGGAAAACCTATCGAATTCAGACACGATATATAGAATTTTGCAATCAACAGCACAAAATCTTATATGATTATCGAATTCCGGCATGACATTTCGAATTTTAACATCCACAACTCAAGCTCTGACATGAATTATCGAATTCTGACATCATAAAGTCAAACGCTGAAAAGATTTATCGAATTTTGACAAAAGATATTGAATTCTTTGATAAATCTTCTCAAGACTTAAGAAGATTTAATATATCATCCCAAAATTCAAGATGTTATGTCAGAATTCGATATACCGTATCAAAATTCAATAAATTGTATTGAATTCTGGGATGATATATCCAATTCTGATAAGATCTCGAATTTTGAGATGATAAATATCGAATTCTGAAGTCATGAGATGATATACCAAATTATGATAAAACCTTTTGAATTCTGACAAGACATGTCGAATTTTGACCGAATATGTGGAATATGGAAAAAGTTAAAATATCGATGTGATATATAAAATTTGACTTGTGATATCGAATTCTTACGTCATATTCTAAAACCAAAAATTGAAATTCTGATATAGCATCTAGAATTCTGAGATAACATATCGAATTTTGAGATAATATTAGGAATTCTGAAGGCTTCATGAGAGATTTATCAAATTGTGACAAGGCATTTCGAATTCTGAAATGACATTAAATCTAGATATAAATAACTCAAATTCTGGCTCTACATATCGAATTCGGTCATCATTTATCTGATTTTCGCATAAGATATACAATTTTGACATTATCAATTCATATTCTGACATGTCATATCGAATTTTAACGTCCTTTGTAGAATTATGATACACAGAATTCCAACACCAAAAAATTCAAATTCTGACTTCAGACATATCGAATTTAGACAGCATTAACTCTAATTTTGACAGGACATATCGGATTCTAGCGTGACATATTTTAAAATTATTTATTGAGTTTTTCCATGATATATCATACCATAATGTCGAATTCTGACACAATATATCGAACTCTGATATCATAAAATCAAATCCTGACTTGATATATTGAACTATGCCGTGATTGGACACCTATGATACATACATATATTCCGACAACAAAAATGTAAATTCTGACATGACGTATCAAATTCAGAAGGGTTGAATCAATTCTGACATCATAAATTTAAATTCTGGCACGACATATCAAATTCTGGCTTGATATATCAATTGTGACCAATTGTGACATCATAAATTCTAATTTTAAAGTAACAAATTCTGACGTAATAATATCTCGAATATGTGATATATCGAATTGTGGCATGATATATCGAATTCTGACATCATAAATACAAATTCTGGTATTGCATATCTAATTCTGACATAAAGTATGGAATTCTGACATTAGATATCGAATTTTGACATCAAAGATTCAAATTCTGATACGACATCGAATTCTGTTATGATTTATCGAATCCTGATATGACGTATCTATTTCTGAATTCTGATATAAAATGTCGATTTTTAACACAATTTATTTTATTCTGGTATGGTATATTGACATGATGTATCGAATTCTGACAAAGGTATGGCCAATTAAGATGAAACTTGAATATTTTTTAACTGATTGTGATAAACTTTGAACGATAATTATAAGAAGTTCTGAACTATGGAAGTTCTGATCAATTTAAAAAGAAATTGAATTAACTAATAAATAAACAAATAATAAAAATGTTTTAATTGGTATCAAAATTATTTTATTTCTCTTATTAGCGTATGTGGTATATAAGCAGTTAAGAACCAGAGAACAAAATTGTATACAGAGTTCAGTCCGAGCCTTTTCGATCTTCTTTTAAATGATGTTGACATTCTCTTTTCTATTTGAAAATTGTTAACATTACTGTCGGAAATAGAGCAGCTCAAGGTATAGATGTACAAATTATGTATTTAGAAAAATATCCACATTTTTCATGTGATAATGATTATTCGATCAAAGAAGAGCGAATGATAAATTTCACAGAGCGAGTTTTAGAATGATGCATTTTTCACATTTAAATTTGATCAAAAATTAGAGAACTTTTTAAAAATGGCTTGTTATTAATAATAAAAAAGAAAATTATTTTGATATAGTAAAATGTCTTCACTTTTAAATTATTTAAGATTTGTCGAAAAGGTCACTAGAAGACGTTGGTTAGTTTTAGTGAATAGTAGATTTTTTTAATATTATCAAACAGATGGTATTTCATTAAGATATTATGTAGAAAAAAGAATTTTAAATGTAGAAAACTAAAAACGCAATATCTATAAATGTAATTTACACTTTAATAAAGATATAATTATAATTTTTATTAACTTTATATCTTAAATTTTCAGTTAATTAATTACTTATTATTATTTGTTACTTTTAAAATGTAAATTTGTTTACATATAATTTACATTTTAATGTAATTTACGTAGATTTTTACATTTTTTACTTGTAAAATGTAAAAAAATGGTTTTTTACACGGATGTGCCCAACTGTGGATAAAACAAGGAGCAATTTTGCTATCACCAGTTTCACACCCAAAACATTCGACAAAAGTGTCTGACATTAGCCAAACTAATGTTTTTATTAACCTACATCACCAGTAATCTCTCTGATAGTGGTTCTTCAATTGTTCAGACCCATTTTTTTTCACTTTTTCGGCGCTCGTCATATCTTCAACGTATTCGTAGCTCTAGCATAATCGTTTGTATCATCGTTTTGTACCACTCATGTTTGTCTTAATTACAAAAAAAGTGACTACAGTCTTCCCCCGTAAATAACGCCTAAGCGTTTTATTCGAAAGTGGCAAAAATTTTCATATTTTAAGAATCTCTAAAAAATTTCATTTAAAGCGCTCATTTGCATGAAACGCTTAGGCATTGTAACTCAAATTTTCAAATTTAAAATTAAAACAGTTTAACACAAACCAATACACCTATTGCAAACCAAATTTTTTATATATGCATCGTAATCTTCGTAGCGTGAATTACCTTTACTTCTACTTGGTGATTTACAAAGGTTGTGTATAGGGAGAATTAAGTTTAGCTTTGATTATATTTTGATCAGAATTGTCGGGATTGTTAATATTCGATAAACTTAAAATTGCCGTGAACGCCGAAAAATAGATACAATCAAAGTAAACAGAACGCCGTTCCTAAATACGATACAAATTCAAATGTATAAGAAGATTCACATTTGACTTAAATGAAATATGAACCTTATACTTTCGAATTCGTTTATAATTTTGATAAGAATGACGAATGGAATGGTTTGTAAGTCGTTAGGTTAGGATTGGACACAAGCTTTTGACGTTTGATTGCTTCTAGTTAAAAAAAAATATTATTTTAAATTCAGAAGAATGTTTTGTCCAGGTTCGCATCCCATTAAAAAAATTAAACAATTTTTACCTTATTTTAGTAGGGAATAATTGGGTCAGGATTAGAGCCACTTTCTATCGTTTGGTAATCTAAAGGTATTTTTTTTCATAACCAAACATTTGGAGAAAAGATCCAAATAAAGGTTAAAACGTTTTCAGGAAATAGTTAAGCATATTCCAATTGGGGTTCGCTGCATATACATTCATATAAGCAAATTCTAATTGGATTGTCCATATTCATTTCTACATTTCCTAAATGTGGTGTTTCCAGTTGGGATATTTTTCATTTGGTTATTTTATTAAAAGCAATTAATATATTAATAATTCGTATGGGTTCCAACTAAGCCATTTTCGGTGTGAGACTTAACCTCCGGTCTCTGGCTCTGGATTAAAAGGCTCTGGGCCAAGCTACGCAAACGATTTTGCTTTAAATTGGGTCAAGGCAGTTAAACTAGCTTGACCAAAGCATTTATTTTGGTTATATATTCCTTAGAAACATTAAATGTTCAAACTACAAGCATTTTCGTAAACTATTATATATTTGATGAAGATCGAAGTTTTTCGAATAACTATTAGGTAATTTTAAAAAGATGGATAAACCACCGAAATAAAAGCTATCTTATGACTCCGCCCTTTTTTGTTAAAATAAAACACATTTGCTTGTTTAGAAAATGAAAGAATTATTTATTGAAAGTATGTTCCATTTGCAGCTACAACTTTCCCTCATTTTTCAGGCAGTTTACGGATTCCCGCTCTGAAAAAATCTTGGTCTGTGGAGGCGATCCAATCATTAAGCCAATTTTCGATCTCTGCGCGAGAACTGAACCGCTGACCGGAATAAGTAGTAATCTGAAGGAGCTATGTCTGTTGAATACGGCGGGTGGGGTCTCTTTCTTTTAACTCATGTGAAACCCAGTTGTTAGCTTTCTGAACCATTCCGATTGTTTGTAAACGTTTTGCAACAGTTGATCGATCAACATTTAATGCTACAGCCAATTCTGATTGTGTTTGAGAAGAATCTTCAGTCAATAACGTTTCCAATTCAGCATCTTCAAATTTTTTGGGTGGTTTTCCATGCTCTTTATCTTCAATCCCAAAATCATCTTTTTTAAATCGTCGAAACCATTCTTTGCACGTTGAGCAGTAAAAATAACGACACCAATTGAGAAAGGGGGGAGTCATATTCACACACCCAATATTTATTATTTTTTTTTTTCAACTGATTTTTTTTTACATCTTGACCAATATGGTCCGGGCAGAGCACTTTATGGTAGAAAGTTGACTACTGTAATAATTTAATGGTTTTTAAATTGTAATTTTTATAAAAAGATCGAAAGAATAGTTCGTTTATCGTTAGATCAGGATTGGTCATCAGTCACTAATCAGTTTTGGTCGTTTGAACTCATCAACCAATTTTCTTTTATTAACTTTGCAGCAAATTTTTCAAGTTAGCACACCATTAAAATAAATCGGACAATTATTTGCACCATATTTTGATAGAAAATCGTTATATCAGGACTAATTACTATTTTTTATCGTTTGGTCGTCAATAGGTATCATCCGTCGCAATCCAACTTACATTAGAGACCCATTTTCACAATCTTCTTGTTGATCCATTACATTTATCGACTCCTCCAACTTTCTACAACCATTCTTCCATATTAATTTATGGTTCACTTCCACGACATACTTTGGATTCTGGCTAATTATAATTGTGAAACATACTTGGTGTTGATAAAAAGTACGTTCTCCAAATGTCGTCAAAACCGCTCCTAGTGATCCTACCATATACCTAATGTGTAAGGATATAAGTGGAATCCGGTTCCGACATTTCGGTTAACTCTCTCGCTAAATAATTTTCGTCAGTAAAAGCGTGCGCTCTCGATAAATTGATGTGGGTCCACCTTCTTTTAAGAACCGATGAACACATTTCAAATAAATGACTTTATTGGAAATTGGAAATTTTAAATTAGATGATAACTCAATTGGAATTCCGAGAATATTCGTTAATAACAGGTTACCTATAATGACCAAGCATTAAAACACGTTCAAATCAATCGTAACATGATGTAAAGTTTCCTGTCAAAATTTAGTAAAAAAATCTTCCGACAAATTTTAAATCGATAATTTTTTTTTTTTTATTCAAAACTACAGGTAACCAAAGGACAAAGCCTGATGACCACTCCTGACGTAATCATGAACAAACGAATTCCATTTGTTATTTGTATCAAAATCCTTAGATGGCGTGCTAAAAATTCGGTGATCAATGACCTTAAAATTTAAATCAATTTTTTTTTTAAACTACAAGTAGTAACGACAAAAACTATGACCAATACAGATCTAACGATGACCAAACGACCCCATTCGTCATTGTTATCAAAATACTAAGATAGAGTTAGTATTTGTTGTTCACTCGTGGACTAATATCACCAATAAAAAATTTTTATATAATAAACCACAATATTTCGGTTTTGTCATTTTCTTTAACGTGATATTTATTTTATTTGTAAATGAAATTACGATCGTTTCGGATGTTACTCCTTTATCAAATTTCTAACAAACAATGTTTGTTAGAAACTTGATAAAGGAGTAACATCCGAAACGATCGTAATTTCATTTACAAATAAAATAAATATCACGTTAAAGAAAGTGACAAAACCGAAATATTGTGTTTTATTGCATAAAAATTTTATAAGATGGAGTGTTTAAATTTCGGAGCTCTATTCCTGCAGGGCTATTTGTGAATTCGATTCGAACGTATAAGAACTTGCGAAGTATTGGATTCTAATTGAAATTGAATCAGAGTCGTCTGCTTCTATTTTAATCAAACACGAATCTTATACATTCGAATTCATACCGTATTCAGAGAACCTATTATGAAAAAAGTGCGATTTTGCAATTTACATGCGATATCGTATTTCTTATTATACAACGACATTTTCGCAAAAATGTGTTCCTGGTCGAATGAGTCTACTCTCGTTTTCCATAATTATAAATTATGTGAAACGCATTGAAACGCTGAATTTGAATAAAACGACCAGTAAGCGTACTATTCGTATAAACCATAGCCATAATCAAAATGACGTATTTTTTAGAAGCTTTTTTAGTGGTATAACTTTTCACTGATTTCCATAGGAATCCATAGTAAAAATGGTGTTTTTAGCTTTTTCAATGAAAAAAGCAAAAATATTATAAAATGATTACATAAAAGTTTTCTACATATGTTCAACAACAATTTACAAGAAGGCTATATGGTATTAAGTAAATATTAATTGCAGAAATATTAAAATTAAATTATTTCTAAAATATATTTATTCGAACTTTCATTTTGAAAAATACATCAAAGTTGGCTCTGACAAATTAAAATAATACTTGCTAAATTTATCTTTAGTTTTACTAGTGTACGTAAGATGTCTAAAATGGTTACAGAAAAATACGAAAAAAAATTATTTAATCGCAAAATTATCACACGTTCCTATATTTTGTGAATTTTTTTTGCTTTTCCTACAATTTTTTAACTTGAAATTTCCTCAGGTGGTAATTTTTGGAATGATTTTTCCAAATTTTTACGGCCATCACTGCCATCTATGTAATGTATATTGACTTAATGACCAAACGAATCGTAGTAAGCTTTTATTTCAATTTGACCAGAATGCTGTTGTTGTGAATTTTTTTTAATATTTTGATTTAAATAAATCAATTATTACAAGAAAATGGAAACGATTTACTTAAACGATATTCATGTATGTTGAAATTCAAACATTTATGAAAGAATTTCAAAAATCATAATTAAGAATTTGTAACGTTTTCATTTAAAAATTTGTCTTAGGAAAAAAAGTGATTTCCCATATGTTTTGTGTATGTTACTATGAAAAGTTTGGTTTTTTCCTCGTTTTTAATTCCTTTATAAAAGCTGTGTTATTTAGACTATGGCTTTGTATAATCAAGGTTGCTTTGTTAAAATGCCTAGGCGTTATTTACGGTGGAAGACAGTAGGCCAAAAATGACTAAACCTTAACGAAGTCTAAAAAAGTTTCAAAAAGCAAAATATTTAGATTTAAAAAAACCAGGACAGTTTTTAAGTCTCGAAATTGTTATGTATATGATAAAAAAGGAGCTACATAAAATTGGTTTACTTGCGACAACCATCCACTGATTAGAAAACAAGTTTATATGTAGTGAAATCTCTTCTATAAAAGTTTCAAAACTCGCAACTTATATTCATCATTTGGATGTGCTGCAACTAATACATTTAACATAAAATATATTGGTTAAATCAGATACCAAATTTCAGTAGAATTCGAGCATAATAGCAGATGTTCCATTTAGAGCCGTGATGGAGATTTTACTGAAGGAATAGTTCCTAATATAAAATCGAATTTTCCACGCTCTTTTTTCTGTTCCTTGGAAGCATATCATTTGGGGTCGAACTTAATAAATAAAATAACAGCCAAAATCAAGGAATATTACGGAACACCACTGATTAATCAAAAAATAGTTTCACCACATTTTGTTTACAAGAACAGCCTGGTCCTCAGCTCAAGATGGTACTATGTCGCACGTTTGTGAATGGATTTTAATAAAATTTTACACTTGAGATTTGAGATGTAAAGTCGATCCTTTAAGTGGTTCCTTTTATAAAATTAATTAGTTTTGCCTCTGAAGTTTTCCTTCGGCCATATCACCTGGGGTCGGATTTCTTAATTAAACTGAATATTGCGGAACGCAATCAAAAATTATATTCGCCAAATTTACTTTCACATTCTGATCTGAGCCAATTCAGATTATCTTCTCGTCTCCAGCATAAAATAAAACAACAATATTTGTTGACAGATTTTGGTGAAATTTTAAAATCTTTTATAGAAATGATAAATAGTTCCTAATATAAAACCTATTATTACATGGCCTGAAAAAAATTTTCGGTCCTAAGGTTGGGCTGTGATCAGAACTTGTAAATCACGTCTTAAAGAATTTTGTGGGCCATCTCATTTGGGCTGGAATTTGATTTCTTAAATAAAATATTTAAATTATATGGAAATTATTATTTTTCTGGACCTTCCTCTGTGTTTTTTGGGGACAACGTAAGACATTTCCCTTTTCCAAAACAAAACAATTTTAACACTAATATAGAAATGATTCCAATGCACAGAAATGCGCTTCGGTTATTTCAATCTATCATAACTACACCACAAATATAACTGGTTTTGTCCCGTTTTTTGTTGTATTCCATGCTAAAATTAGAGTTGAGGCAATCCATGTTTTTGCGGAAATTTAAAAGGAAAGCATAAAGATTTGTTCTACCTTAAAAAGGACTGGAGTCAATTATAATAAAGGTTAAATTTATCAATACCACTGGCTCTGTTATATCGACATTTCAATGTGCGTATTTTTTAAGGAGTAAATCTTTTCTCGTCTCCCATAGACCTATTTTTAAGTCAAATTTGACATCTCCTAATTAACCCGATCAATTCTCATTTTTTGCTAACGTTTCTTTATGTGTATCGAATTTCACCAATTTTTGGTGTGTCATACACATCACCAAATAATTACTAAAATAAATTTCATTAAAAAAGTTTTGTGTAACAATAATAAACCACCATCGTATCCACCTCTATGTATATATAATAAATAACAATTCCAACATCCAACCATTACATTTCAATGCTAAAGTTAAAAAAACAAAGTAGTATAAACATAAAAAAGTTGATCGACAAACTTCACAAATTACCGAACAACAAGGTGAAAGTGTGGAGTGAAAAAGAAAAACTTTTTTGTTGCACAACAGAAAAAAAACGGAAAACCCATAGAATACATAGAAGAAATATTATTTCGTTAAGAAGAAATGAAACACAGTAAGATTATAAAAATGAAATAAAATTATCACATCAAGGGAATGATAACACAATATATTCCCCACACTGTAATTTTATCGCGTTATCATATTTTATCCTACTACTTTTGTTTTCTTTTGTGCTGTGCCAATAGGGTGTAGCAATCCCAAAATCGTACGCCATAGTATGAGACACATTAGGGGTATGCTTTTCATAACTATACCATACTGTTTATGGAAATAGGGGGTTCGGTTGGTATTAATGCATGCTGTATACATAGAAATAAATATAATTCGACAGTTTAAATACGGAAATGAAAATTTTTCGTTTATAACTTTTCGGATATTCGAATGGTCCATTTAAAAAAACACACACACACACTCTATTGTTTCTATATATGGTATACAATACAAACATAAAGCATGATACAAAGTTTTCAATTAGGTCCACAGAGATGATCATTATGTTTCTATCGGCTGGTAAAATGGTTTTACGCGGTAAACAAAATAAAACAATTTGTACCGAGCTAAAGAGCTAAGTCTGAGATTAGCGTAATTTACGAATAAAAACCAAAAACCAAATTAAAATTCTAAACCTTTTGGTTTCATTAAATTTTACTATAATACGTTTCATCTTCCGCATACTGAGAGGGCTTTAAAAATTTTCAAAAATGAATAAATTAATCCAAATGACATCATTTGGTTTGCGGTTGAATTCATTCCACATAAAAAGAAAAAACATTGGAAAAACGTGACCATCGTCTAATTATATCGATTATAATTGATTGTCATTCTTAGCGCACATCGACCACAAAAAAAAAAAAAATTTTTGCCAAGGTTGTGCGCACGCGATGGTTTGAATTTAGAGTAAAATCTATATAATTAGTAATTCTAATTTTATTCATATTATTCTACTGGGTTTCCTTTGCTGGTTAAGGCAACAATAAACTTTTGCTTTCTATGGAATCAAAAAATAAACTTTATGATTAAAGAAAGAATAACAAAGAAGAAACGCGAATTCAAAATAATTTCAGATTTTATTAGGTTAGTTGTTTGGGTCATCTTTTTTCAACAAAAAAAAAATGTTTACAATTTTTATACGCTGATAAATGAATGACGAGGGTTTTATCAAACAACTGATTCCATTCAATTTAAACACAGACAAAGCAAAAGTAAAATTTATAAAATAAATTATAATAAAATTTAAAAGTTGTAAAGTTAATTTTGCAAAAATATAGCTACATTCCCAATCCGTTAGATATTATTTGTTTTTAGCTGGCAAAAGTCGATTCCAGCAGAATTTCAAATATTTGCAATTCACGAGCTATTTAGAAGTTAAGAAATCGGAAGTTGTGACCAGAATGATAAATTGTGAATTTTAACAGGGCTGTGGAGTCGGAGCCGGAGTCGGAGCCACGGAGTTTATGTTTATTTTCGTATTTTTAAAGGAGCCGGAGCCGTGTGGAATTGACCCACTCCGGCTCCAGATTTTTGTTTGTTTTTATTCCTATTTTCTTACGTATCTCAAATATTTTTATATGAATTACCACAGTTCAATTTGGCATTTCAAATCGTATTAGCCGAAATTGCGATAAATTTAAAAAATCTGGGTCCAGATTTTTGTGAAATCTTTAATTTTTTCCAATTTTGAATTAAGCACGCAAATCGAAATAATTATTTTGTCATCACATTTCACGGAAAATTATTGATGTTAAACCAAACAAAAAATTGGAAAAATATCAAGAAGAATTAATATGAACTTTGACGAAACTTTAACAAGCTTTATTGTTAACTTTGCTGTTGGGCATACTTAAATTACTTACTTAAAATTTGTAAATAAACCTTTTCACACCAATCATCGTGCCTTAAATGTATCTTACAAATCAATGAAATAAAATCCTGGGGTGTCAAAAAAAATTGCAAAATAGCCAACGCTTATTCAAAATCTCTCAACGTGATCCTACAGCTACTCTTCTAGAGCTGAAGCCATACCCGATTTTTTTTTTTTTTATGCAGAACTCAACTCAAATATGGAAGATTGCAATTTGAGCCAGAAATCGATGACATTTTCCGTTCGTTGGCAAAAGAATTGTATGTTTATGAAGCAACTGGAAGAATCGCAAATAACCTTTAGTTTATGTCTATGTTTTCTTTTAAAAAATAAGGTAACTGAAAATGCCACAGTAGCTTTTAGGAAAATTTTCAAAATCTGAAACTTATTTTTGAAAATTTAGAAAATTGTCGAGTTATTTCCATCCATAACTCAAAATCGATGAAAAAAACACAGATTTGTTTGAAAAGCACAAATGGTTATGAAATAAATCAGAACAAAAAAAAATGAAAAGTTACTGGCATTAAGTAAAACCCTCTTACGATTTTCAAACAATATCCACGTCACCGATACAGATTCTATGTATTTTGAGTAACAGCTCAACAGATAATCCTACGGATGATCCGAGCCCCTTCTTTTAACGAATGATTTTCTCAAGCAACCACCGACACGCTACCTCCTCTCCCTAAGACGGAAACTCTGCATACTTGTAGAAGTTACATACTTTAGAGATGACCTATTGTTACTCGTTCCGCCTGTTAAGAAAAAGGGGAACTAACTTCGTACGAAATTGAAATGTATCGTAAGATTATTGACTTTATAGAAAGATATCTTTGGAATAAAATTGTGGCTAGCTTAAATGCACCGTATAGCAGCTTTCCCCGATAAATAATCTAATATTGAAATTGAACAGCATGGTGGGCCTGCGGTGACCTTTGCAAATTAACGCCAGTTACTGCCAGCTTGCCCAACTAAATATATATTTGGTGTCGGAGCTTGAACTGAAGTCGGAGTTGGAGCCGGAGCTGGAGACGGAGCCGGAGCCGGAGACGGAGCCAGAGCTGGAGCCGGAGTCGTTAATCAATCTATAATTTTCCGGAGTGGGAGCCGGAGCCGGAGCCGATTATTTTTTTCAGACTCCACATCCCTGAATTTTAATTCAATATCTGAAAATTAACCGAAGTGATATTTTCGGCATATAATAAAATGGATGATGTGTGAATAAACGAGAATAGCCTACATTTAGGCAAAATTTGTTTCAATAGAAACAAGCAATGGAATAGACGATTGGACTATCATGATTTTGCATGCAGAGCGTAGGGTTTAGTTTAATTCCGGTAGTTTCACTCTCCATATGTTTTATATGGAGAAAAATGTCATTTCATGCAGAGTGTAGGGTTTACATTATTTCCGATAGGTACCGCATTTTGCAGTTTTCCAATCGTCAATGGACGATTGGAGCATCACAGATTCCACCTAGCGGAAATTTTTAGCTGATAATTTGACGTTCTAGCTGAATTTCCAGCTGATAATTTGACGTTCGAAATTGTTGTAAAGATTTCCAATTTTGGACTGTAAACACAATTTTTACCTACCAGATTGTTAATAATTGTAAATAATTCCAATTTTGGATTATAAAAACCATTTTTAGTTACCGGATTGCAAAATTTTCTTTCATCGCATTTATGAGAAATGTCATTTTGCCAGTTGCCTCATTTTAACTTTTTTCCTCGAGAGGTGCTTTCTCTACTTTTACAATCGTCAATAGATCATGTTTAAATGTCAAATTTTTTAAAACCGCAAGAGCTACCATCTTTCGGAAAACTCCGAAAGCACAAGCAACTTTCACTTAATGCCACTAGGTGTCACTAAATATTTGCTGTCAAATCTATGACATTTTTATGTGTGCATTTTGTAAACATAAGCAAAAATATTTTCGTATTATAAAAGTGATTATTATTAATACGTGCTGCCTCTTTCGATACACATGATCTATTGAGCAAAAAATTTTTCAATTGGTCATGTTTTCCGAAAGAGGTAGCACGATCAAAAACAAGTACAGAGCGTTTGCCACTAGATGTCCGTCCGTACAAAATAGAAAAAAATATGATTGACGTTTTTCAAAAGGACGTTTATAACTTCTCAAAATCAATTTAATTATCACGTATTAATAATAATCACTTTTACAACACAAAAATACTTTTGTTTATGTTTACAAAATGCACACGTAAAAATGTCATAGAATTGTTGACAGCAAATATTTAGTGACTCCTAGTGGCATTGTGTTAAAGTTGCTTATATTTTCGTAGTATTCCGAAAGATGGTAGCTCTTGCAGTTTAAGAAAATTTGACATTTAAACATGATCTATACAAATAAAAGGAATAGGGCCGAAACGCCGAATGTCGAAAGGCCGAACTCCGAATGTCCGAATGTGCCGAAAGGCCGAATGTGTCGAAAGGCCGAATATGTCGAAAGTCCGAATGACGAAAGGCCGAAAGGGTCGAAAGCGAATGTGTGTTGTAAGGCGAATGTACCCTATTTGATTCCATATTTAGTGAAAATGTTGGAACAGGGCAAGCTTCCTCTGTTTCAATACTTTTTGTTATTAATAGTTTTGGTTCTTCTCTAACATTTTGTTCTACGGCTTCTATCCCCTATTCCACTCTATTGTGCAAAATAAAATCAGTTTCAAACCGATCTATAATTACAGTTGGTCAAATTGAACACCGATTTTGATAGTTGCTTTTTGAAAAGTTGCACTAATTGAAAACTGATTTTTACAGTAAATGTTTAAAATATGTAAACGCTGTTGAAGGGTTAATCATTCCGTGCGGTGAAATAGTAAACTAATTGAATAAAAATGCTAAACTACTGTCAAAGTCAGGACATTCCTATTGTAACCCGTAAGAACCAACTAAATTTCCAAAACATGATTTAAGTATTACAGTAAATGCTTTTACTACAATTTTAGTTATTAAAGTAAATGATTTTACTACAATTTTTTTTTTTTTAAATATTTCTTGTTTTCAGGTTTGTTTAAGGGGTCTGTATAAGTTTTGAAGAATACGAAAAAAATTTATTTAAAAACAAAATGGCGGCGCTGTGGCTGATGAAAGGAAACCCCTCTTTTTATTATTGATCTTCATGGGCGGAAATCTACAGGTGACAATTTTCAATCTAGAACAAAAAACGTAAGAGATTTTGAAAAAAAGGAGTTTCCTTTCATCAGCCACTGCGCCGCCATTTGGTTTTTAAAGAAAATTTTTTTGTATACTTCAAAATTTTTATAAACATCTATTAAAACCGGAATTTAAAAATATTGCCACGTTTTTCTTAAATAAATTGGAGAAAATGATCCTTGATTTCTCTCTCACAAGGTGTGTTATTATCCCTTAATCGATTGTGTTTACCTATAAAACAAGCATTAACTTGACATTCAAATATTGATCTTCAAATGTGTTCTTGCTAACAGGTAAATTTGGTAACAGTAGAGTCTGCCATCTTTTTTGCTGGCCCAAATAGTGTTGACAATCTGGCACCATCGATTTCTATGATGAACCGGCTTTTATATGATTTTAATATGTTCCGAAGATTGTAAGAGAATTCAATCCAGTTTCGAACTGATGAGCTTATGATTATGAAAAAATCAATCTTTTCATCAGGCCGCGGCGACTGGACTGATTATACCACAATTTACATTCTATATATACAGAATGTGCTGTGCGTTAAGTACTAGCGAATCGTACTAATACAGATAAATTCTCTTAAATTTTTTTTTTTTTTTTTTCTTTTTAAATTAATAAAATAAAAATTAGCGTACACAGAAATAGAGCTGTGTGAATATTGTGAAGAAGAAAAATTGTAAGAGAATTAATCTGTATTAGTATGATTCGCTAGTACTTAACGCATAGCACATTCTGAATATTTAGAATGTAAATTGTGGTATAATCAGTCCAGTCGCCGCGGCCTGATGAGAAGATTGATTTTTTCATAATCATAAGCTCATCATTTCGAAACTGGATTGAATTCTCTTACAATCTTCGGAACATATTAAAATCATATAATTAAATAAATAGAATTCTGTCTATTAGTCGGTTTCGTTGAATTTACTGTTCGTAAATACTAATATACTTCTCGTGTTAATCGAAACACACTTAAAATGGTCTAATCACCGGTAGCATATTAGAAATTACATGAATTAATTAACATTCAACAAAAAAAAAATTAATAAAGTAAAAACCGGCTTTTCCTATTATTCAAACAGGAGTCACCACCTTCTACAGTGGCCTTTTCACCTAAGAAAGTGTGGATCAAAGGACCGTGATACCATTAATTTTGAATACTGCATATGTTTCACGAACAACTGGTCTCTCGAATATCGCTATTCAGTTAACTGTCGAAACCATCAATTAGAGTTGTTTTAGTTCGTCTGCAAGGAACCCCACCGCTCCTTTCCATGTGTATTTGCTGTTGCTAAAATTAATTGTGTTTTAATCTTTAAACAGACATTTTCTATTCCTGTCGTTTAGTTTACATAAAAAACCAATATTTTATTAACGAAAAATACAGAAAAATTCTAAACTATGAAATCTGAGGATCATTCCATCCCTGTCGAGGTTTAAATGCGGTGTTCAGATTCAAATGCCATAGATTTACACATAGTGCTGTTTGGTTGGTTGCAGGCAAAGTAGCACTAATATCCAATGACATTTGATTGATGTTCGAAAAGTCGCAATTTAGAAAATGAAAACTCAAGACACCTATGTCGTATTAAATATATTGCAATCTATGAATTACTGGAATGAATTTACCAACTAAAGGGTGGGCCATCTATTGATTTGTTTTTAATTATAGGCTAAGGCAAAACTTTTTTGAATGATTTGCTTGAAATTTTGACAGCACGTCAGTCTGATATTACGTGTCACGAAACAATCATGTTTTCGCTTGAGGAGCGTTCGAAATATTAGCAACTTATTTTCAAATTCAGTGTTATGCAGCCGAAACCATGCGAATTTGCGAACCATGCGACTCAGCGCAAGCTGAGTTCGTGAGAAAGGTTTGCTATTGGATAACATAGGTGGTCCCTGAGCTCGGGCAATGCACACCCCGAGAATATTGCTGCTGTGGCCCATAGTGTAATGCAACCATAGTGTAACTCAGGCTCTCACATAATATAGCAACGAATCTTTTGACCTAATCAAAAGCTTTAAGATATCAACTAGCGCTTTATGTTTGCCTTGTGACAACAAAAAGTCTTTTGTGGATGAATCTAAAAATTGCTGCCAATAGTTTGCTTGATCTAAAATTATTAAGATTTAAAAGTATTTTATGATTGAGTCTGAAAATTGCTAGAATTTGTATGTGAGGTTATTTTAATAGTCCGATGTACTTAATATTGCCTAAAACACAGAGATTTTCCCGGGGTGTAATATTTGCCAGTAGTTAGCTTTTGCAAAATCTTAACAAATTTATTTTTTTTTTTTTTTCTAATTTTTCTTAATTATTTCATTTTATTTACAAGTTAACGTTTATTTCCAAACAACACTAACTTTTTATAAAAAAAATGTACAGTGCACCGTGAGAAGTTTATGTTAGCTTTTGTTTCGTTAATTCATCAAAATTAATATGGTTCAGCAAGAGGGCAATCTGAAGTAAATGTTGCAAATTATTGTCGGAAAGCCTATTTAGATAATCACTTTTAATAATTTTTAACAAAAGGCCGTATGAATTAGGTGTTAGGAGCATCGGCATTACATTTTTATTATCTTCAAAGTCACTAAGTCGTTGCCCGAACGCCGAAAACTCGAACCATTTCGCTCAGATTTGTTGATGGCACACTACGGGAATTTGCATAGATCATCACTTCCTAAGTTGTTTCGCAAAATGCTTAAAAACTGACTATTTTTCTTCGGAGCTTCTTCGGTACAAATTGCATTTAGCTTTTCAAAACCACCAATCGACTCAAAAGTAATTTCGACAGCTCCAAAAATAACAACTCTCTTGGTAGTAACGTTGGTACCATCTTAAAAAGTGCCTCTTCCACATTAAAATCATTGTCTATAAATCTAATAAAAATTATTACTTGTGGCACGTCAGTAACATCTGTACTTTCGTCGAAAATTAATGAATAAAATTTACATTTATTATTGTTGCTTATTAAAATTCCTTCAGATAGTCACTAATGTACCCTGAACTCTTCTTGTTAGTACTTGTCTTGTCAGTGGACTGTTTTGTATATGTTCAGTCATTATTTGTCCCTCGTTGCCGAAAGACTGCAACATGCCCATACAAGTGTTTTTAAGGAAAAGCCTATCAGTAAAAGGCTTTTTTGTTTTGCGATATTATGGCTAGCATCATCAAACGAACGTAGGATCAAAAGTAGAAGTTGAATATGAATTCGATGAGGGCATCATTGGTTTGAATTCAGTTTATGTCACGATGTCCAGCTCCAATGACACTTTCGTAATCTAGTTTATCTACTCAGTCTAAAAAAGTTTATTATTTTTCAAATGTTTTATTCTCTGTTTCTCTCTAATCTGTCATTTTTCGAGCGTTAAGTAGGAGAGGTAGTACAGAAGGGTATTTAAATAATATCATTTGTAATGAAGAGCAAAAATGTGAAATTACTAGTGGTGCTTTGGTACGGAGATTTACAAAAGCAAGATCAAATTGAGCCATTTAGGCGATTAATTATCTCTGGCATAAAATATATACCAATATATCAATATATCCGTTTTCACCAATCACTTGCAAATAAAGGCCAATGACGCACAAGTTAAACGCGTTGAGGATGATATTTTGGGATTAAATCGGTAAACAGGTTCTTATAATTAGATTCTCAGTTGTTCAGTAGCTTTTAACTAGTTACTTAATTATTATCATTTATTTTTAAATCCATTTTAAATATTGTAGTTTCAAAGTCTCCATTAAAATCTTGTAATTGCAAGGCAGTACAAAAATGAGCATCCAATTTCCCTTATTAAAAATGATTTCCTTTTGAACACAAAAGCCAAACGATAAATAATTTAAAGAATAAAAGTTTATTATAAGAAATTTTTAAGATAACCGACAAACAAACAAAAAAAAAATAAAAACAAAATTTTAAGTGAATATAGAGGGATATTTAATTTACGAGGGTTTTGTTCCAACTGAATGGTAGGAAGCACCAGCAGCAGCAGCAAAAAAGAAAATACAAAAAACAAATCCATTTCTCTGCTACTCGGATAAGAATCCAAAAACTGTTCTTATCTAAATTAAAAATCTTTATTCATGTCTCCATTGTTTATTGTTGTTTTTTTATTTCTTAATTTGTTTCCTTTTTTTTCATTTTTACGCAAATAAAAGATTTCCTGGTATCTCATCCCACAAACAAAAGAGGGATAACCAACCAGAAGATTCTAAACAGACTCCCATATGGAAAGGTTTTGGCACAAAAGATTACCAACCTTGTGATTTTGAATATTGTATACCATTAATTAGCATTTTTTAGAAGACGTGTTTACTCGAGTGAAAGGAAAACACTATGTGTAATGATAACGCAAGTAAATAAGAAAAATCTGTTTCACATTTATACGTGATCAGCACAAAAATAAATATTTTTTTTTTTTTAAGTTTCTCAAAATCAAATTAAAGATTCATCAAGACATTTAAAACGTAAACCCACTTAAAAAATAAGATTAGGCAATTGAATATTTTATTTATATTTTCAACAAAATTTAAATTTCAGGCAGATCAACAAAGGGATGTGAGATTTTTCTTCGTAGAATTTTAAATATTTTTTTTTTTTTGTTGGTAATGTGTAGGCTCCTATATTGCTTTATAGGTGAAAAAAAAGACTTACAAAAGGCATTGACATTCGAACTTTATGCTCTCGAATTGCGTCTGTTTTTTTTAGTACAAAGTGACCCCTAATAAATATTATTTTAATAACTTCAATTTATGTTTCTCTCTGTTTGTAAAATAAGCAGACAGATAGACCAGGTCAAATTGCATTCCTCTTTTATACTACTTATAGGTTTTAATTGTATAAGATAGAATGTTACAAATCATAATACTAATAACGAAAAGATTTATTTAATTAATTTAGTATATTTGTCTTCTTAGAAAATGTTACTGCAGAAAAACTAATTATATTTCCCAGGGCTAATATTCTGTTTTGTATAGTATGTACATACTTATTAATAATTTCTGCCTATTCTTCGAATTGAAACAATTTAGTTACAGAAATAATAAGTATAGTATGTATGTATGTATTGTTTTGTATATTGTTGATGTATTGTTTTGTTTTTGTATACTGTAGACATTGTATTGAAGCCTAATTACCTTGCGACATACTTTAGTCATATCTCTTCTGAACATGCAATATGATATTACAACCTACTCAAGATTTATACGAGGAAAACATTATAGATTCAGCTTATTTATAACAAACAAAATACTTAAAATATACTGACAATTTCCATTTTGTATAATAATCGATAATGCCACTATACCACTTTTTACAATTCCATCTTGAGAAGTTTTAAAAATAAAAAACAGCTTTGTTAAAATATTAAAATTACGGCTCAAGATTAATTCTCATTTTCTCAGGGTAAGGCTACTTTATTTAGTAAACCGTTCACAAAACATGGGTAAAACGGAAATAAGTAAATATTGTTACGTTTTTGACTTGTCAATAAAGGTTCGAGTCACTGGATTGTGAATAAAACAAAACAATTCAATTTATTACCAACGAATTTATTTATGTCACCCAAAAATTATTACAACACAATTTACTAACGAAAATTCACAAAATCACTTTACTTTAATATTCGCGCAATTTTACTGATCACTTATAATTTTTATCTCGCACTAAAACATTTTTTCGCACACAAACCAAACTTCTAGAAATTTCGTAAATTTTCCAGTAAGAATAGTCTAGAAACATTTAGAACAGTTTTATCATGGAAAATTCCATTTTAGTACAGTTAAACATTGAGCTATTCATTTAACTTCTTCTATTATACACTACCTAGATGTCACCGTCACATTATTTTATGTTATGTAATTTTTGTTTTAAGCCGAATTTAGTTCTGCAACGTAAAAATCCGCAAAAATAAGCCGCACGTTGCAATGAAGTTAGCCAAATATCGCTAATTTTTTTTTTTTTTAGTTAGTATAGAAGGAAATCAATATTATAAATAACACGACTTTTTTAAATGTAAAGCTAGTAACAATACATTCACATGCACAACACCCAATCACGACGAAATTCTTCGTGCCACCACTGGGACAGGACGAACAGGACAACAAAAATAAATGTTGGCTTTATTAAACATGGTAAGTAACATGTAAATTATTATTATAAAGTCAGTCTATCTCTATTTGAAAATCAATTTTGACTGTGCTTTCAATGGGTGGACTTTTTGGAAAAATATTGAAAAGTGAAAAAATAAGAAACTGGTACACGTAGAAGTATATTAGTATTTACAAACGTTAATCCAACGAAACCGACTAATAGACAGAATTCCATTTATTTAATTGACAGGTGGTCTAGGCGTCTGGTGAAGGGGGGAACAAAGCTGTGTAGTAATTACCAGCTCCGTAACCTTCAGTAGAGTGAGCTCCAGCAGGCTGTTCTGGTCATGTTTTAGGCAGTCCTATCTGATGCTCACGATCGCATGAGGGGTAACCTAATCGTGGTTCGCAAGTGTACGTGCTACCTCCCCGTGGTGACCACCGGTAACTGTTTGTTCTGTTAACCGAACAACAGGCTAAAGTAGGACGCTAAAGGAAGGAATAACCTTGACAAAAAAACCAAATACAAGGTGAGACACGTGCGCCGAGGGATGAATGATCATGGGTTAGTTGGTCTCTAGCACGGAACTCCAGATACCTGGCGACCTCCGGTTTCAATTAGCCTTACCACAGTAAGAGGCGCTGCTGTGGTGGATCTTCTTTCCTCAAACAAAATCTATTGTATGGACACAAGTAATACAAAAAATAATGAGGGCGGTGCTTCTCTAAACGCACCAATCTCGGTAGATGACAAGGACCTAGCAGGCCATGCTACCGAAAAAAAAAATTTCAGATAGCGAGAGCAATTGCTCTATCATGGATACCGTGGTTGGCTCACCGGCTCATGGCACTTATTGGGCATTACAGGTTGAGACCCAATCTACCTCAACAACAACAGAGGTCAGAGAGAATCTCGCGGGCCTGGAGCTCGAAACCAGAACGAGGCCACGCCTTAGCGGTGCCGCAAGGAAGCGCCTGGCCCATTTAAAACAGTCAGGTGTGCCTCATGATGTCGCCGTGGAGCAGTGCCGCATGAAGATAAAGGACAGAGATCCAAATGTAACAAACAAGCGGAGCCGGTCAGACGGATCTACCCATAAGGGTCTAGCACAAAAACGGGAGAAGAGGTCCAGCCCCTCACCAAAGGGAGAGGAAGGTGCCCCAAAGTCGAGGCGAGTGTGGGTCCTAGGAATACGACCGTACCCAGCTACAGCGAAACAACCAAATCAATCAAGTTGGAAATCATCGACCAAGGCTTCCCAGATGTCAAGCTAGCTATTACCCAGATCTTGGAAATCTAGGATGCCATTATGGAAACAATGGCAGATCTGCCGCTAGACGGAGTCAGCCCCAACTTTCTGGGCTGCCGTACTAGGAACGGATGGCTAACAGTTAACTGTGCGGACGAGGACACGGCGGAGTGGCTTACAGCCGTCGTACCTAAACTAAAGCTATGGGAGGGGGCAACCATCAAAGTGGTCAGGGAGGACGAGCTTCCTCGCTCCAAAATCTTTTTCGTATACTTGCCACGCTGTGGCAAGGAGGCGAATGAGAAGATACTTCGCCGGTTGGTGATTTAGAACAAAAAGTTGAGAGGAGCGAACTGGAAGGTTGTGGCGAGGAAGGAGCGAGAGGGCGACCTCCTCCAGGTGAAGATGTTCGTTTCCCACAAAACGACAGAGATCCTTAAAGGCTCCAGTTATAGAGTAAATTGGATGTTCGGTGCCGTACACTTTCGCTCCAAGAAGGAGAGAACAAGGGATGGGTGTATCACAAGAGCGGTCGTGCGGAGGATACCGGAACCACCAAAGATGGAGGCGCCGAAAGACGTGGAACGCGCCAGAGCTACCTCTGAGCATGGCAGGACGAATAGGCCTAGCACATCAGGTGTGACAAGGCCAAGACCGAGCCAGAGTAAGAAAAGGAAAAGCCACGGTTTGAGCCCAAGGGGCAGGGTGGCACAATCACAAAATAAACGGGAAGATGATACACCATTCAACACACCACATAGCCTTGAGATGTGTGCAGATAAATCTTCATCAATCCAAGGCGGCCATTTATAGTCTAAGCCGCCTTTTCTTAATAGAGAACTGGGACATAGCGCTCATTAAGGAGCCGTGGGCCCACAATGGAAAAATTAAAGGTTTGCCGAGTAGAACAGGTAAGCTAATTTACAACACGGAAGCGGATAGGCCGAGGACAGCAATTCTTTGTCGCTCGACACTTAATATATTCGCCATTAATGAATTTATTTCCAGGGACATAACAGCGATCTCGATAGAGACGCTTTTACCCAAAGGAGGCTGAAGCACGCTCAACTGTGCTTCGGCATATTTTCCCGGGGACGAAGACGACCCACCTCCAGAAACGGTACAGAGATTCATTAATTACTGCACGACTCATCATCAAAAATGCATCATCGGTTGCGATGCAAATTCACACCACATAGTCTGCGGAAGTAGTGACACCAACATCAGAGGTGAGCAACTTTTTGTTTTGAATTTTGTTTAACAAAAAAATATAATTATTAATAACAAAGGGAGCGATGCGACTTTTGTGAATGCAGTCAGGAAGGAGGTGCTAGATCTTACCCTGTCTGACATGGGTACCTCTGGTACAATTCTGGACTGGCATGTGCCAAAGAACGCATCCTTATCGGATCACATGTATATCAGGTTTGATATTAAAAACCCCTTCAAAACAAGAATCGGTAGTAAGAATACCAAAACGTATTAATTTGCCAGTCTATAATAAAAGACTTTATGATAACGTAACTGGTCTACAGACCAACATCAACTCTATTGAGGATCTCGATAGAGTTTCAAGCAATGTTACTGAGGCAATTACTGATGCCTACCACTCAAGCTCACCCATGGTTCGTATTAGGGGGACAAGGGACGTTCCTTGGTGGAACCACACCCTGGAAACCAAAAGACGAGAGGTTCGTAAACTTTTCAACAGGGCTAAGAGAACAAACGATTGGACAACCTATCGAATGACTCTTACCCAGTATAACGTCACTCTTAGGAAAAGTAAGAGGTCGGTCGAGCTGGAGAGACTTCTGTGAAAAAATAGATAGGCTGCCTGCGGCTTGTCAACTCCAGAAGGCACTCTTCTTGGACCACAGAAATCCGTTGGGATCTGTAAGGAAACCGAATGGAGAGACAACTACATCCAGAAAGGAAACTCTCGAATGCCTGGGGAAAGCCATTTCCCAGAGTGTACTGTCCTTGGAGGCCAGGAAGACCTCGATGTAGACAGCGAGCATCCCTACCTGATTCCAAGGGAAGCTTACAGGTTCTCAAGAGACATCTTCACTCCCGGAAAAATAAGATGGGTCGTCAATTCCTTTGATCCCTTTAAATCGCCGGGAGGGGATTCTATATATCCTGCATTTTTACAGCAAGGCCTACAAATACTGTTGCCTTATTTGATTCTTTAGAGCCAGCTACAGCTTACAATATGTTCCAAGAAGCTGGAGGGAGGTGCGGGTGATTTTTATCCCGAAAACGGGAAGAAGATCCGCAGAGGATGTAAGGTCTTATAGACCCATTAGCCTCACAGCTTTTATTCTGAAAACCATGGAGAAGATACTGGGCCTACATATTAGATCCCATGTCCTCCTAAGGCATCCTCTAGACCCCAGCCAACATGCATATCAGGCTGGGAGATCGACAGAAACAGCGCTCCATGAGCTGACAACAAATATCGAAGATACACTTTGGAATAAAGAGGTTTTGTTATGCTCCTTTATCGATATTCAAGGGGCTTTTGACAATACCAAGTTCGAAATGGTTCAAGAACAAGCACATGCAAGGGGAATAGACTCCTCCACCATAGGGTGGATCATCAATATGCTTAGAAACAGGAGGATAACGGCCTTCTTTGGTGATAAAACCATCACGATTGCGGCTACCAGGGGTTGTCCCCAGGGGGGAGTTCTCTCACCCCTTTTGTGGCTACTCGTGATGGATGGACTACTTATAAGATTAAAAAACTCTCACTTCTCGAATATCACCTACGCGGACGATCTAGTCTTATAATGGTCAGGGGGAAATTCGAGAGTACAATAGCGGAACGTATGCAATATGCCCTCGAGTTGGTAAGCGACTGGTGTATTGAGACGGGCCTTAGAGTAAACCCCAGCAAAATTATTTGTACTTTCTTTACAAATCGGAGTAAAACAATTCTCCCACCTCTATTTCTAAATGGGAAAATTCTCCAAATGGCGACGGAGGTTAAGTACCTGGGAGTGATACTTGATCAGAAACTGACATGGAACCCGTTTTTAAAATATATCACAAACAAGGCAAATAGGGTGCATTTCACCTGCCAAAGAATGATTGGCAAAACGTGGGGTCTAAATCCCCAAATGACACTTTGGTTATACTCAACCATCGTAAGACCAATAATCTCTTATGCGGCGTTTGTGTGCAGGCCTAAGACAAAGCAAAGTGGTGCCTGCTCAATATTGGATAGGATCCAAAGGCTAGCTTGTTTGAGTGTAACGGGAGCAATGAAAACCTACCCTACAGCTGCTCTTGAGAAGCTATTGGGGCTCTCACCACTACACTTGCACCTTAAAAGAGTAGCTGGTTCAAGGGCAGTCAATCTAAAAATAACATCTCAAATTAAAACTATTAGACCAGAACATCATAGCATCCTGGACAAATTGAATCTGGACGAGGAAATAATCCAACTATCAGACGTGATGGTTAAAACTATTGACTGCCGGAGGAATCTCACGATTGAAATACCCGACAGGGAACAAGCGGGGAGTATCATCACCTCCTTACCCCGTCACGCCTCCATATGGTACACTGACGGTTCAAAATCAGGGGTGGGCACTGGTGCGGGTATAATCGGGCCGGGTCTCGAACTCTGTATTCCATTGGGTAAAACCTCCACAGCTTTCCAAGCAGAGATTTGTGCGATCGAGGTATGTGTGCTTCGATGTCTCACAAAAAAATATAGAAAAACCGAGATTTACGTAATCTCGGACAGCCAGGCGGCATTGCTTGCCTTAGGAGCAACTGTCTTCTATTCCAAAATAATCTGAAGCTGCTATTGCAACCTTCTAGAACTCAGCAGGGAGAACAAAGTAACCCTTTTGTGGTCCCCCGGCCATTCCGATATACAGGGAAACGAGGCGGCAGACCGCTGTGCAAAAGAGGCAGCGGAGTGTCCTTTCCTTGGCCCCGAGCCTAGTATTGGGCACTCCATCTGGCAAATTGCATAAGGAATTGGGAACAAAAACATACGAAAATATTCTGGGAGTCCTCCATTGGGATGAGACAGACCAAAAAACTATTAAGCTATGATATTAGACGTTTAGATCAGGCAATCAAGATGGACAGACAGTCTCTAAAATTCCTCACCTGGTACTTAACAGGACATGGCCCTTTTAATGGACATCTGGAAAAAATGGGAAAGTCCCCTACAGACCGTTGTAGATTTTGCAACCTGGAAAGGGAAACATCCGAACATCTACTATTCATGTGTGATGCTATAATCCATAAAAGACTTAAATTCCTCTATGCATACACAATACAGTGGCCTAACGTCAGTCCTTTAAATATGCATGAGCTGGTGTCGTTTATCAAGGACTTGAACCTCCACTTTACGTGAAACTTTCCGGGGATGCACAATAGACCTCAATGGTCGCGGTGCGCAGGGCTAAAAAAAATTTAATTGACAATTTTATATGTTCCAAAGCTTGTAAGAGAATTCAATCCAGTTTCGAACTGATGAGCTTATGACTATGAAAAAATCAATCTTCTCATCAGGCCGCGGCGACTGGACTGATTATACCACAAATAATTTTTAGTACAAATTTTTGACATTTATTTGAAAAATATTCCCCTCCATTCACAATTTTTTGTTATGCTGTCCGTATGGTGTAATAATTGTTTGCCATATTTCCCCGCCGTATATAATAGTTATCTCACTTTAAATACAATAATTTCCGTGAAATGGGGAGATTTTTGAACAGGAAGTGGCTTTAATAATATCCAGAAGTAAACTTGATGGCTTTTTTTTATTATGGCTAGGTAGTGGCATATTTACAGAATAATAAGGGTTATTACTCCTTATTTTGATAAAAAAGGAACATGGTGAATAATTTTAAAATTTAAATGTATGCTATTAATTGTCAGGAATTGGTAGGATAAAGTCATTCTAATATATTATTGCGTTACCGGAGCCAACAAAGGAAACATTTTTGAAAATTGGGCTCTAGTGTTAAATCAGTGTATGTAAAGAGAATAGAACGTGCATAGATAAGCAGATCCGCAGAAATAGGAATTTGGCCGTATCGCCTTCGCGATCATTGAACAATTTCCGATTTGTGGATAATATATGTTCACGACAGTCTTAGACTGTGTCCCAAATCTTTGATAAATATGTTTAGAAAAAACCGCACACACCCAAATTATCAGAGTCAAAATTCTATTTTTGACATACATATACAAAATAAATTCATTGTGTGATTGATGTAGTTGCCTTAGAGTTTTATTTCAAAGAAATTGATTTTCCTCATTCTCTGTTATGAAGTTGCATTTTTCAACTGGGAACGTGGTTTTAATACCCTGACCGTAATTTTTACTGTCGAATTAAATTGCGTAATCATGTGTTAATGAGTGTTGTTGTGAGCGTCGTGATCATCCGATAAATATCAAGAAATCGGAAATTGTTCAATGATGAGGATAGTTCGATTTTTGTTCTATATATTGGTTGTGAAATAGTTTAGGCCAATTTCCTATTACTGCGGATGTTTTATCTCATATCTGCTTATTCTGTTCGTTTACCATTGACGTCAAAAGTTGTTATTTTCTATCCAATAATCTGCACATTTCTCGGAAATGAATATATTTAAGCAGAGATGGGTAAAATTCTTAATCTGACTTTTCGACAATTTTCTCAAAATTAGGCCAAAAACCTTAAATTATGGTCAAAAACTGATGAAAAGTGTTAAAAACCGCCGAAAAGTGTCAAAAACTGTCGGAGAGGAAACAAAATATTCTTATTATTTCGTGAGCAAGTTTTTGAACTATATTGGTAAATTTTGAAATTGTTCAAACAGTTCTGAACGTAACTAAAGCTAAAATTTTACATTTTACAGTTTTTTTCGCTGTCAAAAGATGCCAAAACACAGGGTTTGATCAGAGATGGTTAAAACGCAAAAAATTCGACTTTTCGACAATTGTGCCAAAAATAGGTCAAACAAGGCATCATCTGTCGAAAAGTTTCAAAAATTGTGTAAAAGTGTAAAAAACAGTCGAAAAGTGTTGGAAAGTGTTAAAAACTGTGCTTGTTATATTTGAAAAAGGGGAAAACGAAAGTTTCTTATTATTTCATGAGCAATTTTTTCAAATATATCGGTAAACGTTGAAACTGTTCTAGCTGTTGAAATGTAAAAACTGAATAATAAAACTGTTCTAGCTATTGAAGTGTCAAGAAGTGTGGAAAACACAAGTTTTGAAAGAATGACAAAAAGTTGTTTCAAAAAGTGTCGAAACTGTGTCACAAATACTAGTTTTCGTCCTTTGAAAGACTGTCAAGAGCTCTTGTCAAAAAATGTTGAAAACTGTGTTTTAAATACTGGTTTTCGACACTTCCCATCTCTGATTTAAAGCAGAGATGGGTAGAGTCAAAAACTGGTAATTGTGACACAGTTTCGACACGAGTTATTGTCAGTCTTTCAAAATCTTTGTTTTCGATACTTTTGACAGGACTTTTTGACATAAAAAAATGTGTAAAATGAAAAATTTTAGCTTCACATTTAGAACAGTTTCAACAGTAAAATACTTGCTCATAAAACAGTAAGAATATTTCGTTTACCCGTTTTTACAATACCCCACGCACAGTTTTTGACACTTTCCGACAGTTTTTGACAGTTTTTGAAACACTTTACGACAGTATTTGACCATAACTTAATTTTTTGACCTATTTTTGACAAAATTGCCCTATCACACTGTAATAAATAAGATTATTTATTATCTAGTAAAATTTAATATATATTTTATTGTACAATGTTAATTTATCTTGCGTACAGCATGGTGGTCAAAGCTTAACTAACCAGCATGATGTTGGTTATGATAGAACTGTCAGTGGATGCTTGATTTATTGAACGCACTCATTACATGCACCCAGCGCATTAACCATCACTTTAAATTTTAAAGTGAAACATCAAATGTATAAGGCGGGGGAAATTTTTTTAAAAATTATTGCATAATTCGGACAGCATAATAAAAAATTGTGAATCTAGGGGAAAATTTTTCAAATAAATGTCAAAAATTAGTACTAAAAAATATTTAGCACAGGTTTTGGACACGGTTTAAGGTGTACTAATTTTAGTACTAATTTTTAACATTTACTTCAAAAAACTGCACACACCCAAATTATCACAGTCAAATCCTATGATAATTTTGCACATATTCAAAATAAATTCATTGCATAATTGATGTAGTCGCCTTAGCATTTTATGTCAAAGAAATTGATTTTCCTCTTTCGCTGTTGTGAGATGCCTTTTTTGAACTGCGATTTGATTTTAGTTCTCTTGAAGTGATTTTTTTGGTCGATTTAAATCGCGTACTTGTGTGTTTTTGTCAGTCTAAAAGTGTTGTTAACATCCGATATCTAGAAATCGAAAATTATTTAATGATGGAAATAAATGACCACCTAGATAGGCCAATTTCATATTTCCGCCAATTTCGGAATTATAGAGACTGTAGGAAGATACCAAAATAAACTTTTGAAAAAGCAAAAAGCGAATTAGAAGGTAGTTGAAGGTATTTTATATTTGTTTAGATCAAAACGACAAGCATTTCGAAAATTTACTATAAAAAAATTAATAACAGATGTTAAACATCAAAAATCGTGTTTGTCCTGTATGGATTGTAGGAAAAACGGCGGGAACGAGTTCATATCTGATCTTTTGTTTTCCAAAGTTATATTGACCATCAATATTTCCTTGAAAAACTAAAGATAAGGCAGTAGGTCGTTCTTAAGCCAGTGTTTCACTATAAAATGTCAATTTTGTAATTTAATGTAACTTTGGTAAATATCTTGCAAAATGAATGTCGAACAAACAAGTTAACTATTCTATTGTATGTTAACAACACTTGTTAACATACAATACATTGCTGCTTAAAAATGTAGGTTGCAATTCAAAATCAAACGCTTGGTTTTCGACATAATTCGGATGTAAACCGCATCATTAATAAATATTATGAATAATAGGGCACCCAAATGACTTCCTTGCGGAACACCCGAAATTCAGTCCTGAAATTACCAATCACAAATATTTGACTTCTAGATTATACATAAATACGATTTGATCCACCTAATTGGCAACAACGTACAGTGGGCAGGGGGGGGGGGGGGTAGACCGACTAACTTCTTAAATAGTTCGGTAAGAAAGATCAAGTACTTATACATCAATAATTCCTAGTATCACTATGAGACCTGACTTTAGAAAGTAAACCAGTTCAAATGGAGGCATAGGAAGAGGAATTGCCTAGGCTATCATCTCAAGGCCCAAAGACGGGAGAGGATCAAAACCCGCACTATGATTGGTAACCAGTGAGATTTAGTCTGATCTCACAGTATCGAACATTCGGCCGCAAATAAGAAAAATTTGCACTTGTACAATTCCTCAGAATGGAACGATAGATTGATTCACGTACATACCTTCAAAATAGTCGGCGGACAAATTAAAAATATCCTATAAGTTCTCTCCAACGCGCTAATCCAGAAACATTGACGGTGGATATGAAACCCTATATTGTTTCTTTTGGAATCAACGAACTTACAAAAACAGGCATGATTACGTTTAATATCAGACTTACAACCGACTTCTTTCTCAAAGAATCAAATACGTTCAAATTTACTGACGGATGCCGTTTAAATAATTTATGAGCCTCGTCCACAGGGTTTTTCTT
The DNA here is from genome assembly GCA_958295665.1 of Tipula vernalis. NCBI lineage: Eukaryota > Metazoa > Arthropoda > Insecta > Diptera > Tipulidae > Tipula > Tipula vernalis. The sequence goes on along the minus strand of OY282560.1, from coordinate 145,525,917 downwards.
ATTAATAGGTATTATGCCACGTTTCTTTTTCCGATACGGAGCAAAAATTTCAAAATAAATTTCTCAATTCCTTCATTTAATACGAGGTAGAACACTCGCAACATTTTTTCAATATCATCGATTGTCAAGAAACGCGTTTATGAAAATTAAATCCCCCAGTTTCAAGTTAAAATTCACTACATCGATTTCCTTGTTTACGGTTTCACAAATCTCGAAAGTTACTACTAAATTTAATGAACAATGAAACATTAAACTTGCTGATGATGCTGCTAAATCCTTATATTTATTAATAATGAGAACATAATTAGAACACCAACAGGCTCACACGTTTGCATTATTCAGTATATTAAAATAGTCTTCATTTTTTCGAATCTTAAACGACTAGAAAGTAAGTGAGGTACGAGTATCAATAGCACGGTCCTTAGCAAGGAAAGATTTGCAATCCACTTAGTCAGCAGCACACTTATCAAGTTTCGAGAGAATATAACATAAAATTGCTTTCTTATTATCCAAATAATGGATTCTGCTAACATATATGTACTTTTTGCTATACATAACAGTACCAATAATACCCTGGCGAGGCGGTAAATTATATGACGAGCTGCCATTTTGATTTGTCACATTATCGTAGGTTGAATCTGCTGACGTGTCCGGCTTAAATTTAGCCATATTCGTTAATTTATCAATTAACTTCATATTCTCGGTAACGTCAGCTTCCAGCTTGTCAATATTCACTATATCAGCAGTTCTCTCCGCAATCGAATCCATTTTTTTGAAAAGTTTCATTATGCTGTTATTATTGAGCCACTGGTTACAGCTGTTACAAAAGAAGGAAACGTTCGAATATTTGTTTGTACAATTCATAGCAGCCCGATCTATTTCACTATAATCGTAATACAATTTATTGCCACAAAATCCACAGCATACCATAAAATATTTTCTAATCTTAATTTTCGATTTGTGCGAAATAAACACAAACGGACCTGTAAAAAATACTTTCAAAGTCAAAAACAGGTAACTGAGCTTAGAAATAGATCACAGTTCGCTATATTGCTAAGTTCACACAACGATAATCAAGTGAAAATTGAAACCATTGAAATCCATTTGTTCTGTGTTTAAATTTTCCAATAAAATTCAGAAAAAGCTTTTTTGTTTCACGAAAAATGCAAATGCAAAATAAATAAATATACGACTAAACCAAAGCCAATGGTAACCGAAATAATAACCCCCTCCATACCAAAACCCATTCATTTTCAATTCACATTTAAACTTTTAAATAAACACACATGGTACAATTCTATGTTATAATAAAACTTCATCAGTTGAGTATTCTATATTCCCATCATGTAACCATTAAGAGATTACGATGTATATAAAAATAGTATAGTCTGCAGTCTAGCACGATCACTCCATATATAAAAACATACACAGTCTATAAAAAACACGAATTTAATGTTTCGTATACATTTCTGCAAAAACCAAACCGCAAATACTGTACACAATTTTAATTCTTAAACAAAGTAAAAATTAAGATTTAATCATTGTCGCTTTTTAATTATTTTATATTTTATTTATTTTTTTTTTGGGTAAAAGTTAAAAAAAAATTAAAATTAAATTTCCATAACGAATTTAAAAAAAAAAAAAATCGCAAAACTGTACGTGATAAAACCATATTTTCTTGCAAATGTGATGCTCAACAGCAACCAAAACCGAACAAAACAAAAAAAAACGTTTCTTCATTTTCCTTTCACAGCTTTTTTCTATTTTTAGTTTGGAACATTTTTTTTTTCCTAGAGGAATCTCCTGGTGTGCGGGAGGATATAGTTGCCCCGAGGGGAGCGAGCATGAATAAATATAAAATTCTGATATTTATTTGGATATAAAAATTATCCTTCGAGGAAATGCAATATTCGTTTAAATACATCGCGTATTGATTTAAATTTTTTATGTTGCGATAAAATTTTTTAAGTGTTATGGGCCCTCGAAATATATATTTAATGGAAATCTTCAGAGTTTTTCTTTTTTTTTTTTTATTATCTTTATACAATTAAAATCGACCCCAATATAAATCGAAAAAACACAAAAAAAAAGTCACATTAAATTCTGTAATTTTATATTGTAACGAAAAATTGAATTGCGCAAATATTTTCACATTGTGTTTCACAAAAAAAAAAAAAAAAAAAAACTGGAAATAATTAAATTCAAAAGCAAAGCGCTCAACATTGCACGTCGCACACCATGGAAACATCCTGGACGCATTAAGTTTTTTTTTTTGGTTGGGTTTTCTTTTGGTTTATTTTATTTTTTCAGTTTGTATTTAGACAAGATACGCATATCGCGTTAACCGTCAAAAATTAACACAACAAAAGAAAAGCGAGATTAAATGTTAATCTAACATTTATTTATTTGATCCTCGGCACCAAAAGTGGGAAGAAATTTGCAGAAAAAAAAATAAATAAATTACGCGAGGAATATTTACTTAATCCACGCGAGATAAATAAAATCGATTGTATATGTAATTAAGTGGAAGATAAAATGTGATGGTTTATTTTTTTTTTTTGTTGTTGGGCTAGTGCTCGTTCGGGATTTTCGAAATGAAAATGAATAATGGAAATGAGATGTTATCTCATGCTGGGACTATGATAATTTTGGTTTTCTTCTTCTGTTACCTTATTTTTCGATACAATAGTGGCGAAAGATTTGTTTTTGTTATATGGTATTAAGAAGTTTCGTTTAGCTTTTTATATGTACATATATCAATTTAATTGGATATTATTTATGTCTGAATTAAATTATATTCTCAAGGGCATCTAATATATCCAATAATCCAAATTATAAAATACAAATGATATAAAATAATTAAATTTGAAGTTATATTTGATAGTGCCGATGTAAATTGTAAAATGGGCAACTTTTACGCTTAGTTTGCCCAAAAATCTATCTAGAGCTAAATCAATGTGGACTTGGTGCTGCACTATGCCAATTAACACGACATCAAATCAAATTCGACAAAAATTTGGATGTCTGGTGTGGATTTGGTCGGAACGAATCATTCTACCGTATTTTTTTTTTAAATAGAGCGGGAAGTGTGGTATTTGAACATAAGATAGGAATACTCTTATTGAAAATTTATATAACGGTACTCCTCTGGTATCGTTTGGCAGGTAATCTTACGCCACATGCGTTCTTTTGCAAGTGGTAATGAAAAACAATTAATATGTAAAAAATTTACATTATTTTTTTTTTGTATGTTTTATGGTAAATTCTTGTTATTAGAAATTTAATTGCACATAACGAAGTTGGATTTATTTTTCGATTGGTATTTTATATTTTCTGGTATTTGATCTACATCAAACAGACAAAATACATAAAATACATCAAACAATTTATATTTTAATTAACCATATTTATCGATTTATTAATTTGGTTTTGTTCAATTTTAATTAATTTAATGAAATTTTATTTAGTACAAAAATGCGCACTATTTCATTAAAATCATTAAATTAATTAAAACTAAACAAAACCAAATTAATAAATCGATAAATATGGTTAATTAAAATATAAATTGAGATGTATCAAAAATGCACACAAAAACTACATCCCATGTAGTTTTTTAAATATGTCTTCGTTAAATGGACATTTTCCATTTCCGAGGCACGCTTTGTTAATTTTCAGTGTTACATTTAGTTTGTTTCCATGTAAGGTTCAAATTGGCTTGAGTTGGGGTTGGTGTTCATGGAAACGAGGTTGAAGTTAGGTTTTCTTTAAGTCAGTTTGAACTCAACGAAGCTAGTGGAATTGAGTAGAGTTGAAAACCAAAATGGAGAGAAAAATATAAATAAAGGATTTTTATTGTTACCACCATAAAAAAATGTTACTATAATTGAATACAACAAAAAAATATTATCAAAAAATTAAGTATGTTGCAATACAAAGGTCAAAAGTGTATTTATAATGTACTTTGCTGTAACACTTTCAAATCAACCCAACTCACTTCCACGGAAACAATCGACGCCATTTTGAAATTTAACGAAAACCTAATTTCAATCCAACCTAACTCAAACTCGTTCATACATGATAATTGTTTTATTTCTTCAAACATAGCATGCTATTAAGTTTATGACAGGAAAAAAATTGTTTACAGAAAAATTCTCATGGCTTACTACAAATCATAATATAACAGTTTTTAAATAATCTGTAGGAGTGTTCGCATACATTTAGGCGCATCATAAACGCTTACCACGTATTTTTTATGTAATTACTGTAATAACTAAAAAGCACAATATTTAATTTAAAGAAAAATATTTGGTCGTTACATGAATACTAAAAAAATATTAAAAAAAAAAAAAATAAAGAAATAAAAATTGCATGAGAATCGAACCGAAGGCCTTTGCCGCTCTACCCCATCGTGTTACCACTTTTTTTTTTTCTTTTTCCTTTTTTAAATTTAATCTAAGTTCAACATGGAATATAAACAGGTTTAACTGCGTTCTATTACTTGCTAGGTTTGGCATAAAAATTTACCTAGTTAAAGATGCCACGTTCCATTTTCATGATTTGGTACTTAATACTACTAATAATTTGTTTGGCTTTATCAGTTTTGGTTCAGCCACCAATATTTTTGTTTTTTTCTTATGAATTTCTCACAGGTCATTCTTTTGAATGCGGTGCTACACCTTGAGTTCTCCTCAGGGTTATCAAATTTTTATTCGTTGAAACCTTTGTCCATTGGTCTTCTTGGAATGTGGTAAATTATAGGGATCTGATTTGCGTCTTGAATATATACTTTTCTATCTAAGCAGATAAATGCTTCAAGTGCTCGCTTTTTATCGATTGTTTGATTATTCTTTCCTCCGTTAAATATGGTCAATATATTAGCGAGTTTGAATACTGCTCCGGTACTTATTTTCCTATTAAGGTTGTAACTGATATCCGAGGTAACTTTGGTGATGGCATAAACAGTGGAGTGCTCTTGCCTGAACCCAAATTGGTTATTTGGGATTAGTTGATTACTCGCTACATGTTGCTGAATTTTATTATTTATAATTATTTCATAAAGTTTCCCGATGTTCGATAGTAGACTAATATATCGGTAGTTTTTTGGTGATTCTGCCTTTTTATTTTTCTTAAGAATTGGCACTATTCTGGTTGTTTTCCAACAAGAAGGAAACGTTTTGTTGTTTATTAAATATTTGAAGATTGAACATAATTCTGCAATGATCATTTCAAGTAAATGCTTTAGTGTAATATTCGGAATTTCATCAAGACCAAACGATTTTTTTGAGTTTTCACTTTCCTTAACTTCCATAGCTGCCCCTAATTATCTGATTGATGTTGAGGAACATTTTGCTTCCTGGTTTTATTGCATTTAGCTTATTTTTCCAGTATTTGTTGATTTCTATTTTAATATTTTGTCCTATCAATGTTGGCTATTCTGCGATCCCGCTCGTTTTAATCTCTTTACTTTTATGGTTGTACAGCTTTTCGATCGTCTTATTTGTGAAAAATTCCGTATTATTTCTTCTTCTAATTTTCGGTGCGTTCAATTTTAAATTTTGCTTGATTAGCCCAATGATTATCTCAATATTTTCTTCAATTTCCGGATTCGTAATGTTCCTGATGTTTGATACGATATTATTCGTTACAGTCTTTGAAATATTTTTGATATGATTTTGTAATTTTACGGTCCATTTTGGCCAGTTTATATTTCTGAAATTGTATCTCTGTTGTTTCGTGGCTTCTGAACTATTTTCTGCGGTATCTATATTCTCTATTTGAACTTCTATAGCTTTATGATCATTTTTATAATCGTGTGCCGGGATTTCACCAAGTTAATTTGTGATGACACTAAGTCGCTCATCTGTTATTGCTATTGATCTAAGTAACTTCCTAATGAGTAAGTAGCCGAGTCTGGTCTATATGATTTAGTTCTTTATAGGAAATTATGTCGTGCATTTAGGTCGCTTGCCTCCACAAAATAATTTGCTACATTTTTGAGGTCTAATTCCTCAAATATCAGCTTCCATTCTTTTTCAAATTGATTCCCATTATCGTTGCTGCCTTTACAATATATAGCTATTAAATACAGTTTGGCCCCATTTTTGAGTTGCATTTTAACTATGGTGGTTTCTATAGTTTTGCCGTATATCAGTTTAGTTGTTTTTATATCTTCAAATTTAACTGTGTTTTGTATTAGAATAGTGGTCCCTCCTCCTTATTGAGCATCTGGTATATCTTGTCTTATAGTAACATAATTTTTAAATTCGAGTTTATGTTGGTAATTTAATTTTGTTACAATTTAATCGTCTTCTAATTGTTACTACTGAATTTACGTTTAGTGCTATTATTTTCAGATTCTTCATGTTAACTGATTAATGAGGAGGCTTCATAGTTCTGCTATTTGTTCACTTTGTTGATGTATGGTTTGTACATTACCCATTTTCTGGTCTAACGAATGTTGTTTTTGTTCCCGTAATTGTCTTTTCCGCTATTTTTTGTTTTAGTCTCAATAACATCCTTTATATGATGCTGGGTGGCCGGGCTTTTTGCAATTGATGCAAAAGATCTCTGCATTATCTAATTTACTTTTAATAGCACATTCTCCTGGGCTATGTTGACTTGCGCATTTTACGCACCTATAATTAAGATAACAGTTTGCGGCTGCATGTCCGAATCTCTGGCATTTCCTGCATTCCATTATTTCGTCTCGCTTTCTTAGTGATTCCCAAGATACTCTTTGGTGGTTAATTACCCTTATGTTATATAACTTTGACATCTGTGTTTCCGCACCTACTTGGACTATATATAACCACAGTTTACGGTTGCACTTTCTGCTTTCTTCGTTGTTAGTTGACCTATTTTATTAATATTTATGTCAACAAGATTCTCAATATTTTCTTTCAGCTCTTCAAGATCTTCTTCCTCCGTCAATTCTTTAATAACTAAGGATTTTGGTTTCAAGTTTTTGGGCGTGAAGATGAGGAAATTGGTATTGTGTTACCGCTAAGCCACAACCCATATTAAAAATCTAATTAAATTTTCATTGTCATTCAAAATAGAAAATACTTTCCGTTTTTCAAGAACACGAAAGTCAACGTTTTTCACAAACTCTGGGCTGAAAATAAATAATTTGGCGATTTGTTTTGATTGAATTTTTTTATTCTGAGTGCGAGTTTACGACCATTTTCTGAAGAAAAATTTTCAGCAGATTCAATATATTTTAAATGGGAAACAAAAGAATTATGTTCGGAAGGGGAAATTTGTTTACAAAATAGACTACGTCGATTGGTTGCCTGTTGAAAATTTTTCTTCAGAAAATGGTCGTAAACTCGCATTGAATCATGATTGCTATGATCATTTTTAATTTTACCGTTAGTATGCATTGAGTGTTACAGAATTAGTGAGTAAGTGACCTGGGCCCTGGGTGACCTGTTCTATAATAGATTTAATTTAAACTATTTTGCAGTAGGGATTTTAAGCAGAATAGAGTAATAAAATTATTTGTTTCAATTTTGATTTTAGAGATATTTCTGGATTCTATATTTAGAGATATTCCTGTTAGGTGAGTCGTAGTCTATGGTCTAGTGGAGGTGAGATGGCATTGAGAGAGGTGGAGCTCTTTGGTTGGAAGAGAAAAGAGGATGTGAATTGAATCGAGTTTGGCGTGTGATTCATAATTTTGATCGGGGAAGCGATTCCGCAAAGTGTGATGTGACATATGCTGATGGGCAGAAATGGTTGGGAATTTTTGAGTTTGATTTTCAATGAGAGTTCGATTGTTTTGTGAGGGTATTGATCGAGAAGACTGGGTTTCCAGGTACTTTCTGCACCTAGTATAAATTATTAAAATATTTTCATTTATTTTAATTGGGATAGGGTTATGTGGTTTGTTACTGAGCGAATTACTGAAATGTTAACCGATATTTAAAATCCGTTTAAATTGTTGTAATTTCAATTGTCTTTTTTTATATGCTTTAAAAGTTTAAAATTTAAATTAAAATTAAAAAAAAAGTAGCCGGTTACGAACATTTTTCTGACGGTTTCATTTACTTTCCTGCTAGTCAAAAAGGATCACACTTACTCTTCTTAATAATAATAATCCTACCTTCCCTTTTCGAGCTCGTTTTTTTCTAGGTTTCTTTTTATAATCCACTGTATCCTTGGAGATTTTAATGGCACCGCATAAACCATTTTCTTTGAGCACCCCAAATTTGCGATGGGTTTCTCACAAAGAAATAGTATTAAATCCCTTTATACAACGCATTATATTCAAGAAGCATGCAACAATTCCCCATGGAGTAAAGATAAATGTGGGAACATCAAAATTTTCGATGACTTTTTCCAAAGCAGTTCAATGGCCTCTTAAGATCTTAAATTGTTTGTGAATTATTGCTATACACTTTACTTTTAAAAAAACCCCCAAGAAAATAATCTAACGGTGTCAAATTGCATGATCTTGGTGGCCAATCGACATTATAATTTCTTAAAGTTATGCGACCATCGAACTTAGTTGCCAGTAAGTCGAGTGTTTCACGAATTGTGTGACATGTGGCACCGTCTTGTTGCAACCAACAACAAATTAAACTAAATTATGACATATGATTATGGCACTATACTCTAGAAGGCTCTGATATTATTCGCCCTTTAAATAAATTACAAAGATTAAATTGCAAATAAAACCTGTTGGAATCCTATTTAATCATTAGCTCTACATAATAACAATGTGCTGTGTCTTCATCATTTATGTGCCATTATACCAACGGAAACGTATGAAGCAAAAACCAAACTTAAACATGTAAATTCTTGACACACACAAAACTGTAGGCAAAATTATCAACATAATAAAAGCTCATGATAAAAACATTATTCCTCCATCACTTTTATATAGTCAATCTCCCCCCCCAAAAATCTTTCAAGCAACACATTTAAGAAAACAGAAAAAAATCTTACGTACAATTCTAGTTGTTTAACATAAAAAAAGGATATACATAAATTTTTTTATGATTTTGATTTTTAATTTTTTTTTGTTCTTTGTTGGATGCTGTATTTTTCAAATTTTGTAAAATTAAAAATTATTCTGAAATAGCGCAAAATGGTAGTAGCAAAAACCAGATTTTATTTAGCTTTTAATAGCTGTAAATGAAATAAAATCATGAATAGCCCGAAAATGATTAAGAAACATGTTTGTATAATAAGACGGCCAGTCGGCTATATTGTCATGGTGATTATATGTATATAGCCTGCGTTTATACTGTCAGTATTATACGGTTAATTATATTCACGCATTTATGTACATAGAAACCATAAATTAAAATTATGAGGTCATCAATTTTCTGCTTATTGTCATAATAGAATTTCGAAATAATCTTTTCGGTGTTTACCTATTTTACCATTTTATGTTTTTTGTAATGGTTTTTGAGGAAACATTTAAATAATTACATGTGATGATGTCCCACTAAACTTGGTAGAGATTGGCATAGTACTAAAATGGTAGCGCATGTGTACTTCTTGGGTTAAGAAATGTTAAAAAAAAAAACACTACGAGAAATAACTTTATTTCAGCCTAAAATTAATAAAAATGAAAATTAAATTATTTTAAAATGGATAATTTGCCAACAAGTAATTAATGTACATTTCGTAATAAATAAGGAATTAAATTAAATGAATATTAATATTAATATGAATGTTTTTCTTTAATAAAATTAGATACGAAAACAGACACAATTTTTGCGCTGAAGCAACGCGCTGAAGATTACCGGGGCAAAAACTCATGGGAATAAGGCAGCTCTTATGCAAAGTTAATTTGATGACAAATTAAAAAAGTAACCAATTAAAACACAGAATTTAATTAAATAAGTTGCAAAAACTGACAAATTTTAGGTTTAACACTTGGAAGACAAAGGATTTAAACAGGATGCTTTACGACATCCGAATGATTAATGAATAGCGGAAAATTGAGGGCCAACAGAGCAATGTCAACCAGTCAAATGATTTGGACATGGAAAATGAAGATTCCAATATTCAGGGTGAAATGGAGGTCAATTTAGAGGGAAACTTTACACATTAAGCTGTGTTAAGCATCGAATTATAACCTTTGTGTCACTTCGACAATAACCTTCGAATAATAATAATTTCGACATAAACTGTTTAATTTCATTACTTCAACAAAAGACTGGAGCCAAAATCAATACAATTGGACTTTGTATTGGCAAACAACAAAATTGTATTGATGCTTCACCTGATGGTAGCACAGGCGATGGAGCGAAAGTTATTGAGATAAAATACCCCCACTCGATAAGGAAAGATGGCAATTTGAAAAGTTTAAACTCCATCAGCAATGGAGCATTAGATAAAAAACATAAATATTATCAACAATGCCAGTTACAGATGAGGGTAACAAATACAAAAATTTGCGTTTTTGTTGTTTCGTTATCGAAACAAATTTTCATATTTCCAACCCACTACGATGAAAAATATATTTGTCAATATATTGCCGATATCGAACTATATTATGCCAGAGTATTTTGTAAAGAGCATATGAGATGGAAGTGGAATTAACCTAAGAATGATAATACCTTTTTAATTTTATACCTTGTACCTAACGACTATATACTATGTATGTATATTTTGGAAATGTTACATTTAGGGTTAAGTTATTTATAATATTGAAATTTATGGTTTACTTTGAAATTATTTTATTTTCATAACGTGTTTTACCAGAGCCTTCTAGAGTATAGAGCCATAATCTTAGTGACGTATTTTTTACAAGCTTTTTTAGTGGTATAACTTTTCACTGATTTCCATAGGAATCCATAGTAAAAATGGTGTTTTTTAGCTTCAAGTTTTTCAATGAAAAAAGCAAAAATATTATAAAATGTTTATATAAAAGTTTTCTACATATCTTTAAGAACAATATACAAGAAGGCCATATTGGCATTAAGTAAATCAGAAATATTAAAACTAATATTTCTAAAATATATTTTTCGAACTTTCATTTTGAAAAATACATCAAAGTTGGCTCTGACAAATTAAAATAATACTTGCTAAATTTATCTTTAGTTTTACTAGTGTACGTAAGATGTCTAAAATATTTACAGAAAAATACGAAAAAAAATTATTTAATCACAAAATTATCACAGGTGCCTATATTTTTTGTATTTGTTTTGCTTTTCCTACAATTTTTGAACTTGAAATTTCCCCGGGTGGTAATTTTTGGTACGATTTTTCCAAATTTTTACGGCCATCACTGCCATCTATGTAATGTATATTGACTTAATGACCAAACGAATCGTAGTAAGCTTTTATTTCAATTTGACCAGAATGCTGTTGATATGAATTTTTTTTAATATTTTGGTTTAAATAAATCAATTATTACAAGAAAATGAAAACGATTTACTTAAACGATATTCATATATGTATGTTGAAATTCAGGTTTTGGCGATTTTGGTTGAAAACGATACAACACAACTATCCGCACTCCAAAGCAGTTTAAAGGCAAGGAGATATCAAACGAGGAATGGTGTGTGGCGGTGTGTAGGTACAGGTAGGTGTACACACGCTAATTGGCATCAACATTTTAAATAATTCAAAATAAAAATTACAATACTATGAATTTACTGTAAATGCTCGAAAATAGATTAGTAAATTTCATCTTCGACGAACATGTCTAGGGCTTCTTTTAAAAACAAAAATGTCCAGTGAAATACCGGACTTCTTATAAGTAAGTAGTGAAAAAATAAAAAATATTTGATGAAGGTGCAGTGTCGTTATGGTAATTCCAGTACTATTATTCGTACAGGATTTTTTAAAGCATTAACATGATAAATGTTAAAATGATTTAATTATTCTGAAAATTACAGAAAAAGTTACGAATTTACATAAAAATATACTGAACGACATAATAATATGTCAGATTACTAGGAGATGGTAAGAACAGAAGCATGATCTCTGTTTAAACATCAACCGTTTATTTATTTTAGATTCGCGCGCACGCAACAATGTATTTATACATACTGACATTTAGCTTTACAGTTTACAGAAATGGGATTTGCATAAGAATCACACCAATCAAAATAATAAGAAAATCTGTTTATCGTGTTTTTTTTTAAATCATGTATACACAAGACAAATAGAATCTAAAATCACGTAGCATCCCAATGTCTACCAAAAAAAAAAAAAAAATCAATATTTGCATAAACAATTGTGGTTATGAAGCGAGATCTAAACTATCAATCGATTTGTAAACATAATATATTCAAGAAAATATTTGCCTAAGAGTGACATGATGTGAATTAAGAATCAAAATAATATTGACAATAAATTTGATGATCGGTGATGATTTTGTTTGCTTATTGACTATATTTGGCGTACATATTAAATGGAAGATCGCGTTTAGCACGTACATATATATTGCGTAAATAATTTTAAGAAGCAATTTATGTACATATTTATGTATGTACAAAAAAATACTTAAGTGTTTTTATGAGACGTGAATTTAAAATCAATATTGACCATAATTTTGATAATTTGGTCTACTATATGTGATGACATTGAAATTATGTATTGTTTGGTAAAAACATTAACTCGATTAAGTTAAAAGCTTACCTAGATGTGGTATAATTGATATAGCCTAATAATTTAGTTTACTTCTAATTTTTGACAAGTCATTCAAGTATGTTTACAAATTGGAATAACTTTTTGTGAATGAATATGGAATTGTTCAAGGTCTCTTTTGAAATACTAATACCCCGTACCTATGTAAGTGCCAATCACGTGACAAATCGGTTTCTGAGATCGAATAACAGAAGGTCGTAATACAGAAGTTTTACGTTTTCGCCCAGATGCTGGTCTCCGCTGATTGTTGCCACGTCCCGATAACGTGCAAATACACAACAGAAGACCGTCGATTGGTTGGTTCCTATACCAGATTAGCGACATACCTATCTCGTTCTTGGAGTAATCGCACTATTCTCGTTGCCTCTAACTCACTAACATTTGCAAGAGGGATCGGCGAGAACACATTTCATGTAATTTTCAATAAAATTTTTATATCATGCACTGGGTTGTGCATCTCGTGCAAAAGTTCCCAATACAATCTCAATTGCAGTTTTGTTTACTGTTATATAGAAACAAATTGAAACGCAAGCGTTTGCTTTGATTAAAATATTTTAGAAAACATGTGACCGACAAGAAAACTGGAAAAATTAATAGATGCGATACTTAATTGCGTGGGGAGTAGGGAATACAATATTTTGACTAAATCAGTTTACTGGGTTTTCGAATTTGCAGTGTACAAACAGAATATATACATACATATGTATATAAAAAAAAGGAAATGGACAGAATACATAAAAAAAATTAAAATGGGATTTATAAGAATAAAGGATGAAAATTTAATAAATTTACTGTAATGAAATAAAGCAAAACCAAACACAAATATATTTCAAAAATCTCAGAAAGTACCATGATACGTTTACACAATACAATCTTTGGAGAGATTTTAGTACATCATTTTAAACCATCGCCAGAATACCGATTAAGACTTTCGTCTTCAAAAATAAAAAAATTACCAAATGGGTCTGAGCTAAGACGGTCTTAACAGTCTCAATCAGTGCCGGAGTAAAAAAAAAGAAATTTGGCCAACAAAATTTTGTTTTCCTATGAAAAGCGTGAAAAGTACGTCTCCCTTAAGCAACGTGAGAACAACAAATTTTACGTAGGATAATTTTTTCGAATCAATACAAGCAACAACAAAACACTTTGGTTTTCCCTATATTGTCGACACATCGCGACCTAAGAATGAAAAGGTTCTATGTGACATTTTTGTAATTTTTGAGGTTGATATCAATTTTGACTTTTCCGTAGTAGTATTTTCCAAAACCGTTGATCAAATTTTGATTTTTCCTATAGTTTCAGAGATAACAAGATAGACAAGTTCTATTTAAATTCATTATGAACATTAATTAATTCAAGAAAGTTCTAACTGCACAAATAGAACCTTTTTCCAAAAAATGGAATTTTATTTGAACACCTGTTCAAAAATATTTTCTGTCTTTGCAAATAGAACTTTTTTTTTATCAAAAAACCGTTTTGAAATAGGGGTTTCCCCTTTATTTTTAATGTGCAATGAATCAGTTATTGATTAAAACTTGTGGAATAAGGTTGTGTTTTGTGTAAGAAGACAACAAAAAATTACTATAATACTCGTATACTGCTACATAAAAACCTAATTAATTTGAAATATTAATGTTATTTATATAATTGCTTTTAGCATAATGGATTCAGAGTATGTTGTTTTGGGTCAATGTGCTAGCGACGGAATGATCGAAATAGTTAATGAAGAAATCCTACAGAATATACCAATAACAGAAGCAACAGAAATTGTTCCTATATTTGTAGACGAAAATGGAATTATAGTGCCTGATAGTCAAATCTATGAAGATGAAGGTCGAAAACGCAGAAGAAGACGGAATTATGAAAATTGGAAAGTACGTCAGCAGCTATCGAAAAGGCAAAGAGGAGAGGAATATATCAATTCAAAGGGAAAACTTACACAAAAAAAAAAAAATTAAAACCAAAAAAACTGTCAAAACTAAACTGTAAATTTAAGTGCTCCGAAAAATTAGTGAAGTTGAGCGGGAAATAATTTTCAAGCATTATTATACGTTAGATCGTTACCGCAAATATGACTTTATTTTCAAATATACAGGCGAAAGTGAAATTTTAGGTCCGTCACAACCAACACCAAATCGAAGAAAAAAAGCGTTGTTACTATTTGGAAATTAAGGGAGAAGTGACTCGCGTATGAAAACCCCTATTTTTTAGGAACGATGTTTCACAAAAATTTGTTTATGACGAGCACAATAAAAAGGTTTCTACTGGAGTCATCCAGTGTAAAAACTTGATGTCATAATTGGTACCGGTAGTAATATATGCATGCATTAAAAACCGGAATTTTTTATGAAATTTGAGCCTTTATTATGGAAAAATGTTACAAGACTTTTTATTCAAAGTATTGCCCATCGCTACCCACTACTTTTTCCCATCTTTCTGGCAATTTATGGATTCCATCCCAGAAAAACTGCGCCGGCTTGGCGGCCAAAAACGAATCGAGCCAACTTTCGATACCTTGAACTGAAGTGAAGCGTATTCCTGATAGGGCATTCTGCATGGATCGAAATAGGTGGTAGTCGGAAGGAGCAAGGTCTGGGCTATAAGGCGGATGAGGCAGAATTTCCCATCCGTTGTTCTCCAGGTAATTTTTAACCGGCGCCGCAATGTGTGGCCGAGCGTTATCGTGGTGGAAAGTGATTGACTCGTGTCTGGTCGCATACGTTGGCCGCTCTGCCTAGATTTTCTGCTTCAATCGGATCAATTGTTGACGATAGAGTTGGGCATTGATGGTTTGGCCACTTGGCAACAGCTCATAGTGGATCACACCTAGCTGGTCCCACCAAATGCACAGCATGACCTTGGCCCCGTGAATATTCGGCTTTGGTGTCGATGGGCCGGCCTCGCCTTTCTTGACATACGCTTTTTTACGCTTGGGATTATCGGAATGGATCCATTTTTCATCGCCAGTGACAATACGATGCATAAACGACTTCTTTTTGTGGCGCTCGAGCAGCATTTCGGACATGCAAAATCGTCTTTCCACGTCTTTTGGCTTCAACTCGTATGGCACCCAATTTCCCATCTTTTGGATGAATCCCAAGGCTTTCAAACGTCTAAAAATTGTTTCTTGATCAACCCCAATGATTCTGCAAGTTCTTCTTGCGTTTGACATGAATCTTGATCGAGTAATGCCTCCAATTCTTCATCCTCAAACTTTTTCGGCTGACCAGGACGCTCTTTGCCTTGATGTCAAAATCACCACTTTTGAAGCGACTAAACCACTCAAAGCACTGTGTTTTTGCAAGAGCATGCTCACCATACAAATCCACGAGCAAACGATGACTTTCAGCTGCAGTTTTGTTTGCGAAAAAGTGACTCAACCAAACTTCCCGCAAATGCTATTTTTTTCGCAAATTTGATAAATTTTTCATCGTTGAAATCGGTTGGATGTGCACAATCAAAACAAAAACTTTTAGCTGATTTTGACAGGTATTGAATAAGGCTTTCAAATGACATATATGTCCATGATGTACTATAACGCATAAACAAGTAAGGACATCTAGTATCAAATTCCGGTTTTTAATGCATACACCCATAACATCTATTGAAGTTATTCCACCACGTTTTACTGACAGTGAATTCACTGAGTTTGTGAAAAATAATCTTCAAATTTCGGATGCTACTTGTGTACGGATCAATAAAGATTCGCAGAATGGAGTAGGAGCGCCTTATATTTCGTATAAAATAAGTGTGCCACTTGAATCCTTTGAGATTATTATGAATGCTGATTTATGGCCGGAACATGTGCTTATCAAGGAATTCAACTTCAATTAAAATAGAAGAAATTTTCGGGGAGGTCGGCGGCTCCCTTAACGAGTGCCTTAAGCACAAACATATCAACACCTAATAGTATTGATTTAAGAAACAATTTAAATATTTTCAAAATGTTCGCGGTATTGCCTCTAAATCCGCTGAGTTCTATCGCTTTGTCGTTGCTTCTATGTATCCCGTTTACGTGATTGTAGAGACCAATTTAAATCCGAATATATATAGTTCTGAGTATTTTCCGACAGACTATATTGTATACAGGTGTGACCGCTCGGCACTATCTAGTGTCAAATCAAGTGGAGGAGGTGTATTGTTGGCAGTTCATTCATCTATTGTAAGTGTGGCAGTTGACAGTGATCCAACAATTGAACTTTTATGCATCAAGTTAAAATATTTAAGAAAAATATTTTCATTATTGGACTTTACATTCCACCGAGGTCTTCATCTGAAGTTTATACGACATATACAAACTGTTTGTATAAAATAATTTATAAACTCAACTTAGTTGACAACGTGCTGATAGTTGGCGATTTCAACTTGCCAAAGGTTGAATGGCTGGTAGATGACGACGTAAACTGCGTCATTCCGTACAATGTTAAGTCGAAGGCTGAATCAATATGTATTGATTCCATTTTGTCATTTGGTCTCGTTCAGATAAATAACGTTTCTAACTATAATGGTAAATTTCTGGACTTGTTTTTTAACTCTGCTAACTCTGCCAATCTTTTTATGATAAAGTTGGCACCAGTTCCGTTTATCATCAACGATGTCAACCACAAATCTATGGAAATCAATTTAAACGTATCAGAGTTTTTGGTGTCTAATTTTAATACTAATAATTGTAATTCTATTAAATCTTATGATTTTAGGCGTGCTGATATTGATGGTCTGATTTCTTATTTCAAATCAGTAGAGTGGGATTCGTGTTTTTCGTTGGTTGATATTGACCGTGACGTGCAAATTTTCTATGACAATTTATTCATTGGCTTCGACAGATTTGTACCGGTTTCTAATAAAAAAGTTAATCGTAATAATCCTCCGTGGTTTAACAACGATCTAATAAACCTACGTAATCGTAAGAAAAAATTATATCGAAGATGGAAGTTATCCGGAAACGCTGACGACAGATTAGCATTTATAATTTTATCGAAACATTTTGACGATTTGCATTATATTGCTTATAAAAATTTTATTATTAAGGCTCAAAATAATATGACTTCAAATCCAAAATCATTTTGGAATTTCGTTGACTCCAAAAGGAAAACTTTTGGATTTCCATCAACTATGCGGTTCAATGATGTTACTAGTAATAATTCTGGGGATATTTCTGACTTATTTGCTTCATTTTTTCAAAATATATATAGTCGGACTGATATTGATAATGACAAATATGTTAGTGTAGAAGGTAGTTGTACCAACTCTTGTTTGAACACACCTCACACATCTCCAGAGGATATCGTTAAATCCCTCCATTTGTTTAAGGGTGGATGTGACCCAGATGGTATTCCTTCATACTTTCTTAAAAACTTGAGTAATGAAATGGCTCTGCCTTTGTCAAATTTATTTAATGATTCACTTTTAAAAGGTATTTTCCGGTTGCCTGGAAATCGTCTCATATTGTACCGATATTTAAATCTGGTAATAGGAGTGATGTTTCTAACTATAGGGGTATTTCGTTATTGTCAGCCATTCCTAAATTATTTAAGTCAATTGTGTGTGATTATATGTTTTTTGGACTAAAGTAGTTTATTGTAGATGAGCAACATGGTTTTTTCCGTGGACGTTCTACTGTGTCAAATTTAGTGGAGTTTACGAAATATGCCACGGAGGTGATTGAGACTAATGCTCAACTGGATGTCATTTACACCGACTTCAGTAAGGCGTTTGACTCAATCAATCACTTCATTGTTTTGCAAAAATTAAAATCCTTCGGAATTAATGATAATTTAATCAAATGGCTTGAGTCGTACCTCACTGGGCGGGTACAGTCTGTAGCAATTAACAACAGTTTTCTAAACCAATTTATGTTTATTCTTGAGTACATCAGGGCTCACATCTTGGTCCACTTATTTTCATATTATTTGTAAATGATATCACAAAAAGCATAAAATTTTCCCGATGTCTAATATATGCTGATGACCTAAAAATATTTTCTCCTATTCGTAGTCTACCTGATGCAGTTAAATTACAAATGGATATAGACGGGGTAAGCTCTTGGTGTAAGAATAATTTATTACATTTGAATGTAGCTAAGTGCAAAATGGTGACGTTTACACGTTCATCTTCGCATCTTATTTATAATTACAACATTGCAAATAACACTTTGAATCATGTTAACGAAATAAGGGATCTTGGAATTATATTCACTTCTACATTATCATTTAATCGTCATTTTGACATGATGTGTGCCAAAGCCAATTCTATGTTGGGATTTTTAAAACGTAGTATGAAAGAGTTTAATAATCCTAGAGTTTTTGTTTGCATGTATCAATCTCTTGTACGCTAACAGCTCGAATATGCATCATGCGTATGGTCTCCACGTTATAATGATCACATAAGCAGAATTGAATCAATACAAAAATCTTTTCTCATTTTTTATGCATATAAAACTGGGGAGTTTGACCGTCGATTACCTTAGTGGGATAATGTTAGGAATCTACCTTCATATGTAGATAGATGTAAATCTTTGAAAATTGAGCCACTTGAAATTCGTCGTCAGCATGCTGGAGCTATTTTTATTTCCGATTTACTTAACGGTAATATTTTGAGTGCGTACTTGTTAATGAACCTAAAATTGTATGCTCCTATTAAAAATCTACGTACTCGCACACTCTTGAAAATTGATTTTCACCGAACGAATTATGGAAGCGACGAGCCTTTGAATTCTATGTCGAAGAGAGTTGAATAATTTATTTGTGCTTTTAATAATTTAATTTTTTGAGAAAATTGTATTTTTTGTTATTATTAGTCAAAATTGTACTGGAGCTTATGGTTCCGAATAAATTTTTCTTTTTTAAAATAAAATTAAAATAAAGAAAACGCAACCAGAATTCGCAACGGAAAAACTAACGAAGAAGTAACCAACAGAATAAAACAACATATCAAATCCTTTCCAACAATGGAAAGCCATTATTGTCGGGCCAAAACATCTAAAAAATATCTCGAGGCTGGTTTAAATATTATGCGCATGTACGAATTACATAAAATTCAATGTAGCCAAGATGGAGAAAATCCAGTTAAACCTAGTTATTATCTTGATGTCTTTCTTCTGCAGAGAGTTCTGCAGAGTTCTGCGCCTAGAAAGGAAATGAATGCACACCGAAATCTACCGCTGATTTTGAAGAACACCAATGGCTTAAAGAAGATATGCGTGCTGAAAGAAAAATGGATCAGGACAACGAAACCATTACAGTATTATGCTTTGATTTACAAAACGTAATATGTAAATTGTCCCAGATCCAATATTGGTTCCTTATTTTATAGTGCAAAGCTAAACGTCTACAATCTTACGGCGCACTATTTTCCAACTAAACAAATTTACTGTTGTTTATGGACCGAATACACAGCTGGGCGCATTGGCAATGATCTTGCATCAGCGCTAGTGAAAATTTTTGAGCAAGTTTACCAAGACACAGGGTTTACCAAACTTGTCACCTGGAGCGATTCGTGCGTATCACAAAATAAAAACTCCTTTATGGCAACGACAATTTTAAAGTTTATACATAGTCATCCTGACATTGCCGAAATCACGATGAAATATTCCATCGCTGGTCATTCCGCTATACAGCAAGTATATAATACACATTCGCAAATAGAAAAAGTGTTTAGAAAAAATGAGCTTATGTCGCCTTTAGGCCTCATAAGAATAAATTAAACAATTTTTATTTGGTTTAGGGCTCTTTTCATTTCTCTTTTAATTAATTAAAGCTTTAGCTTTCGAACTCTATTCGAGTTCATTTTCAAAAGCGTAATCTTTTCTAAGCGTAAAAGATTACGCTTTTGAAAATGAACTCGAATAGAGTTCGAAAGCTAAAGCTTTAATTAATTAAAAGAGAAATAAAAAGAGCCCTAAACCAAATAAAAATTGTTTAATTTATAAATATTAATTGGCTCATAAAAATGCCTCATAAGAATTTTAAATACCATAAATTTAAGAAAACCATTCTATATTATCCAAATGAAGCCATCGGATTTTAAAGACTACGAGGAGTATTCAAAAATGATCTATAACTTTAAAGAAGTGCCGTTCAACAAAGTTAAAATAATTCAATTGTCAAGAACCGTACGCTGTTAAATTCAAGCTGGATTATACCAAGGAATTCAAAACCAGTAATTTAAGAAAACAAAAAAACAGAATGCATCGCTCATTTGTAATGCGACCGAATATTTTAGGTGTTAAGATTATAAAAACGAAACCGAAGATCGGCCTAACAAAAAAAAATCGACTTGCAGGCCGCATTTTGCTTCATGACGCCACAAGATATTGATTATTACAAAGTGGTTCTCAATATTACTGATAAGATTTTTGTTTATTAGTTGTGATCGAATTTTGATAAATTTTTTTAATTTCAGATGACAAACCAATTTGTGAGACTCCAAAACGATCAGCAAGTAGTAGTTCACGTAAATTAAACCGAAATTCCAACACAAAATAAAAATAACTCACCGTGAACAAAAATTAAGAACCGATGCTGTGTTGAATTAAAACTGAATTAGAAATTATGTAGATTTAAAAATGAAGTATTTGTTTATGTACCTGAATTACTACGAAACGAAATGTTATAATAATTTGTTTATTTGTTTAAATTTGATATACGTATGTACTCGTATGTATCCACTAAACTTAGTTTTATATAAAAATTCAATAAAGATTTTATTTAAACAAATAGCTAAAACTATTTGAACAAATAGAACTTTGCTGTTTTCATAATTAAAGCAAAAAGGTTCTATCATGCAAATAGAACCTTTAAACTAAATTGATAATCATAATAATTACGAAAAAGGTTCTATCCAAATAATTAAAATTCATTTTACAACTAATCAGATAGCCAAAACTATGTTAATTTGATACCTACTAATTTATAATGCTTACCATCCAAAAATTTGTTTGCGATTTTCTCAGTATTGAGGTTTATACAAATAGAACTATTTCATTCTTAGGTCGCGTCTTATAATAAAAATATGGTAAACCCTCGGAATTCTAAGTTTGTACATGGATTTTGGTAAAACCTTCTGTGATCGGTATTAAATGCAACCTGAAACTTTGCTACCTGAAAAGGCTTGCATATGTTTTGTTAATATTTTATTAACGGATTATTTGCTGTAAAATAAAATGAAAAAATTTGCAATTCGCCTAATAATTAGTGTTAAGCAATGAGCGAGCCTCATACCCAGGGATTTTTTGGCTGCTGATTAGAATTTATGGCCCAAATTTTCTAATTCAAGATGACGATTCCAATATAGCCTCTGTAACCTGTACTTAGTAACTGTTTCATAATTTTGCAAAAAAATTACAAACCACGTAGAACAAACATTTTTGGAGGTCAAGGGTAGCTGATATAAAGAAAAATCAATTAGCTGATTTTAATGTATTCAAAATTCGTAATTAGCAACTCCAAAACTCCTGCCCAAAAAGTTTGGAGCCAAAAATTCAATTAAGGTTAGGAAATATGGCCACTGTGAAATCCATTAAAGTGGGTATTTCTTGAAGAATTTCAAAATTTTGCACCAAACTTTGTAAACAGGAATTTTATGAGACACTAATTATGTATTTATGGTCAACAATTTTTAACACTAAACGTATACCGATCAGTGATAGAATTTTAGGTACAATTGTACTTTTTTCGATACAATTCATTTATAAAAGTACAATAGAACATTACAGTGAAATTCAGTACAATCTGAAAAATGTTAGTTATGGCTTTTTTACATCGTTTAAACATTAAACAGTTTTCCTTATGCGTTTTTTGCCTTATTAACTTTAAAAAACACAAATTCAAGTAACTGAAGATTATAAAAATTGCGTACGATACAAACATTAAAGATACATCTCCAAATTTTTAATAGTATCTCATTAATCATCTCATTAATCGTCATTGTCACAATTTATACAATAATTTAAATGAAAACTTTTGATAAAGTATGTTTTCCTAATGCAACTAGGGTAGAATTTGAAAAATGAAAAATACTCAATTTAACGGAAAACTTATAAAACTACAAAATGAGTTATACCCTAATGATAAGTCAAAGATAGCAGTGTCGGAAATAAGACAGCCACTTGAATCTGCAGCAGAAATTCAGATAATTCGTTATAGTTTAAGTCAAATAAGAAGAGCAAGAGCTTGTATTTTCGATGCAAGGTGGATTTTTAATTTATCAGATGTAGAGAGTTCTATATTAGAATTTAGGAAATAGGATGGTGAATGTGCTGACAAGGTTTAAGTCAAATAATTATTTAGCAAAACAATTTTTAGGAATTGAAAAAATCTAACAAATTCGAGATGGTTAAAACGCAAAACGTTTCTTGATTGAGCATCCCGATTTGTATGAATTGAAAATTGATAAGGGTAAATTAACGGTACTTATGCCAATAGAGTATGTATACAGAAAAAATGAAGTTACGCTTGTCAGACAACAATACTTACAAAGAAATTCGGAAAGTTGGTCAAAATTAAATGTATTCATTATGGGTCTTGGGAGCGTTCAGGAAAATTAATAAAAATTAGGTTAAATCCATCAGAAATTACCATGACATAACCCCGCGTCTATATGGTTTGCCAAAAGTGCCAAAGTTGGAATTCCTTTGCGACCAATTGTACTCTATTTATAATAACTATAACATTAAAACAAGTAATAATACAAATTTGGAGTTAAATAATTTTGTAGAAGCGTTAAAGTTTGTGATTGATCATATGTAATTTAGTTTTGGCGAAAGATGTTTTAGGCAAGTGTTGATCGATGAATTCGCAAGTTAGTCCAACTGTGGTAAACCTATTGATTGAACACATGGAAACTAAAGTATTAAAAGCATCTTCCGCCAAACCTATCCTCCAGGCTATTGATAAATTTCTGGACTCGTTTAATAGTCTTACACCGCCAATTAAGTAAAACTAGAAACCAAGGCATTTAGCCTTTCTAGACCCTATAGAAATACTTAATGATGATGGAAGTTTAACTACAGATTTGCGTCACAAAAAAACATGGTCGGTTCGGTACCTAGATTATAAAGCTCGGCTTCCATCATCTTTCAAAAATAACACGGTCCTCTTGTTAGCCGAAAAAATTTTGAGATTAACAGACGTAACTTTTCATTCTGAAAATTTCAAAATATTAAACCATGTTTTAATTCAAAATGGTTGTCTGAGAAGTGTAGTTACTAGAGGTATTAAAAAATTTATCGAAAAACATAGCATTTGAAAAAAAAATTTGGAAAATACGCGCGAAAATCTAAATTTAGTCGTTTACTGCTTTACAAAATTGGGATATACAATTTGTATTGTAAAGTTTGGATATGGGGATATGGTTTCATTCACTTTCCACGTATACCTTTAAATCATCATAAAGCGAATTATGTAATCATCATCTATAAATGACGCTGAAATATTTGATAAGCAGCAAAATCTCAATAAAACACTAATTTTGGAAAGCTTTTATGTCAAAAAACATAAAAATTTATCTCAAAATTTATTAAATGCCAAGAAGTTTCCAAATTTTTTGTTAAATTATTTGGTTAAACTGAGTATTTTTCATTTTTCAAATTCTACCCTAGTTAATTTAGGGAAACATTTGATATCAAAAAATTTCATTAGAATTATTGTACATAATGTACCCTTTAAAATAGCGGAATATACCGCTGAAACGTCGACGATTGTTAAACAACTGGATTATTAGTATTTGCTTATTTATAATCCAGTTCCTAATTTAGTAAATATGATGATAAACTATTCTGCACAGCAAAATAAATTAAAATAGAAAGCGTTGCGCGATATTCTCATTGAACTTAATCTTCTCACACTCATTTCTTAAGGCTGTTTGATACCACATTTGTTAACCTGTTTGTTTTTGTTTTTCTAACTATTTCTCTAAAACTTGTACATTTTGAGTTTAAATATACATACTTAAAACAATCTCTATAACTAAGCTCGGTACTACCTTAAGCCGAACAATATAGTACTGCTGACATGTCTTTTTTATGGTATCACTAAATTTCACTTAGGCGTTGCCCATAATGCTAGGATACCTTGCGCAGTGACTTTATGGTTGGGATAGGAAATATAGGTAGTGTTTCTTTCATTAAGTCACACAAACTGGGATTCGTGACAAAAATGTTGATCTAAATTTGGTAGGTGGTTTGAACCTGACCAACAAAAGTTCTCCAAAAGCACTCACAATTTGTAGATTTCACTGCTTTGGCTGCAATATTTAATGTTTGCCCGACTTACATTGCAGTGGCGGCTGAATTCTTAACGGTAGCTACAATTTTTGGGTACTACTTTTATATAAAAAAAAAAATTAAAAAAATAAGTACAATTCAACTCAATTTAGTACAATACCATTTCAATTTTTAGTCCAATTCAAAAAATGAATTTTCCATCACTGATACCGATATCTTTATATAGTAAGTATTCCTACCAGCAAGGGTCAAATGACCCCACTGTAAAAAGTCAAATTTTTTACGATGTTGGTACAATTTAGTGTATGAATAACATTTCTTTTTTTTTGCAAATAACGATTACAAATTGTCTATTTATTAAAGTAACAAAATAATAATTACATAAAAATAATAAAGAAAAAAATTAAACATTTCAAGAAATTCCAAAATTTTTATTTATGTTCACCACATATTTTGCAAATTATTTCTTTCTCGAAGGCACATTTTCCACACACATATTTTGTACATTCCAAACAGATTTTTTGTAGTTTTATTTCCCTTGCATAAATTTATTTGGGACTTTTTTCGCTTTGGCACACATGAAACTAAACTTGAATCTGTTGAGCTTATCCATATAATTTCTTGTTCTTCCTGTTGCTTATGTTGAAAATCTTCGGCAAATTCTTTAGCTAATTGGAATAAAAATTGTTGCCTAGAGATTTTTTCGCCGGTTGTTTCTTTATATAATACACACGAGTTAATTCCAGCCAGGTCAAGAATATTGAAGAAAATCTGCACAGGCCATACAATGATCAGATGTATACGGTTTTGTTGCGAAGCGTGGCATATCATCTTTGCCTGTTTGGCGAATTTTGGTAATTCTTTTTTATTTCCTCGGATAGTTACAACAATAGAGGTTTTTTTCTAATAACTTTGTAGCTCGTAAAACAAATATCAGTGGTAACGCTTCCTCCGCACTCTGTGAATGGTTCTAGTAGTTTGAGAACTACGGATTCCCCAAGCGGAGCTGAAGGATCTCTGTTATCATCCTTCCCCAAATATGGAAATCCATTTATAATGTATTTGGTCTTGACGTCAGATACTAGCCAGAATTTGATTCCAAACTTATCCGGTTTGTTTGGGATATATTGGGTAAATCTACACCTCACTTTGGTTGAGAAAAGCTGTTCATCTATAGTTACATAAGGACCAGGCTTGTAACAATTTTGGCTATTCTGGATGAATTTGTACCATACTTCGGAGATTAGAGCAAATTTATCATTTTTTTAACGATGGCTTCGTTGTTTTGTTTTTATCAAATCTGATAAAATGCATTATTTCACTAAAAGTATTCCTGCTCATGGTTTTTGGAAAAAAAATCAGAGCCCCATTTCTTGTTCCATAAATATGAGATGCTCAAATTTTTTGCCTGATTAGAATTGCAATAAATCCATTGAGTTTTTCAGGAATAAAATTTCATTTAGTTCCTAACATCCGAGAAGCCTCTTCTTCTGGGCATTTTATTATGTGTTTCATTACATTGTTGTCAATAAACAGAGAAAATTCAGTTCTCACTTTCCCTTTGATAATATGCCGTTTGGAATATCTTGTCGGGCCTGCAACCTCCCTAAAAATATTATGATAGGCGCCCGTTCTGGTGTAGATCCTTTATGTATTTCCTGCCATTTTGTACCGTCGGCCGCAATTTCGATGCATCGTTCTTCTTTTTCACTTTCTGAACTGAATAACCGTCTCTTTTTCTTTTGTCCTCTGCGTCTATTCAAATTATTCTCTTCTTCACTTTCTTTACCTATTGACTCAATTATGCTTGTATTATCCCATAAACCAACATTTTTTTCTATGCTATTCACTTCACTTTCAGATAGTTCCTCTTCACTGAATTCTGAACACTTCATCTTTATTATTTATTATTTCCAATAATTTCGTATATCTTGAATTTGTCGACATTTTTTGAAAAAAAAAAAAACAATTTTTGACTCACAAAATAGTACTATATATAGTCTGAAATGTTCAAACTACATAAGAAATATGATGTAATGCGTTGCGAATATAATACGTATAAATAATACACACATGATTCTCTGCAACAGTTTTGCCACACAATAACATATTTAAACCTTTAAAATTTAACCTAAATTCACCCAAGGGTCAAATGACCCTTTGCGGTAGGAGATGAGGCAATATTAAGGAATAATTTGATTCTATATTTCAATAAAAGTAGTGAAATCAATGGTGGTTTCGTAATGTTATATTTTCAAGAAATTCCAAAAAAAAACGTTTAAAAACGATCATTTGACCCCTCATGGTAGATTTAGTGTTAATTCTCAATGGCGAATCCATTATGGCTGTAATTTTTTAACTTTATTGATAAAAATATACCCAAAATGGTTTTTGGAGTAGCCATTATGGTCAAAATGCTTATTTGAATAAAATTAACCTCAAAATTCTTTCACTTTAAAGATGTTATATCCGCCATTTTTAGTTTAGCTCTTTTGAAATCAGATTCGTAATCAGCGACCTCAAAAATACTTTCCTATGTGGTTTTGTAAATTTTTAGAATAAATATGAAACAGTTCTTAAGTAAAGGTTAAAATAAAAATTCGTAATCAGCGGCCAAGAAAACCCATAGATACTTAATTATTGAACACGAAAGATTTCATCAAAATTTATTTAGAAGCTTCGGAGTCTGAGGAACGTTATAGGAACTCGACTAATATTAAATTAATAAATTTAAAGAAACGCATAATTATAAAGTACTTAGTTGTGCTTGAAAGGTTGGACAAAATGGCACATTGCGCTCTTGATCCACAAATACTATTTATTGACACAAAAACTAAATTTAAACAAAAAATGTCATAAAACAGTAGAAACGTTTGCTTTTCTTGTACGGCCACAAAATAAGAGATAACGATAAACTAGAATACTAGATAGTTTTCAACGGTAACTTTGATCGCAATAGGCATTTAATTTTACCGTATTTTGATTTCAATTTTGTTTTGTTAGCTCGGGAATTGTTTTACATTTAAGTACTGGATAGGAACCAAGCGCAAATTTTAGCGAAAAAAAACCTCGATATAGAAATTTATTTAAAAACCAAAAAATTGAATGCAACCAAAACTGCTGTAAAATAATTTCGTGCATGAAACCAAATTAAAAACTCGATATATTAGAGAAAATCTTAGTAGTATGTATTGAGGGTACTTATAAAATTTTAAAATGTCGTTTATATATTTTTAAATCAAAATAAATTATTCGTTATACTTTTTAACAAATTATGTAAGTTATGCGAGCAAAATTTCCATTCATATTTCTAATCCTGCTACTATTACGATACATATAAGTACATAATTTAAGAATACCACTGGATTATTTGATTTTTTAAAATGCTACTTTGCTAAAGTTTTCTACATTAATTTAGTCAATTGCTTGAGGAGCATTTTCTCTTTATTCAAGGTAAACAAATGCCTCACTTTTTTTTTTTGTAATTTTATAGTAATAAGTTTTCCTTATAGGGAAATAGACAACCGACAAAAAGACAGAACCTTATTGTAGAAAATTTGAATTCCGTTTTACCCTAAAACTTTCGTGGATAAACAAAAATGTTGGTGGATCTGCTGAGACAAACGCTAATTTTCCATATAAAATTCAAGAATTTAAAACAGTATGAAACTTTAAATGAGTTAAAATTAAAGTCAAACGATGTTTTGCTGGGACTAAGACTTAAAGATAAAATTTTAGCTGGAATTTCTGTTATTTTATTGGAAAGTTCCATTTTATAGAATAATTTTATTTAAACGATATGTAGCAGCATTTTTGTTTGATGCCATATGCCAGTATATCCGCAGAAGTGTTAACAATATTTGCTGCACATTGGCCAAACGATTTTTTAAACTCTCATATTAGATACCTAAAATTTAATCAATATATTTTTAATAGGAAAAAATTAAAATCGCGCAAACTGAAAATATCTGCGTCTGATCTTTATGCCACAACAATCTTTTCAAAACGTCAAAGTATTTTGTAAACATAGCAAAATGAATAAAAAATGCACAGCCGTCTGCTGTAAAAAAAAAAATAGAATTGAACGTACGTTTTTCTAGCCAACTACAATAAATTTATATCGAGGTTTTTTTTCGCTAAAATTTGCGCTTGGTTCCTATCCAGATTGCATTGCCAATAATTTCTAAAAAAAATAAAACTTAATTTTTTTAAATTTAACAGTAAGACATTTTGTTAAACTTAACTGTCGAATTTAATAGTTCAGTGATATCGTATAATATTTAGTGGCAAAATGAGCAAAAATAATAGCACATAGTATGAAAATAGAGCAAACTTATCGCAGAATTGGAGGTCAAAGAAGATGGTTTATGCGATGCCATCAAACCCTACAATGATACAGAGGATTTTAAAAAGAGACCCAGTAAAGAAAGAGTTTATAAAGGGAAGTTAGGATCTTTATTAAGAAGAGTAAGTATGTATTATTCTTTTTTGACCGGCAGAATTTTAATTGATGCCCTATCATCATAAATTGCACAGAGTGGTTGAACTGCAATAGATTAGACATCGGGTGTTTGAATCTGGGCTATGTGGGTGCGTTACACGCAAAAATCGGATTAACCCAAAACAAAATTTAAAACGAAGGATACATTTCGCGAAACAACACAAACTGTTGGCATTTTGGAAAATAAACTTTGGAGCGGCGAATCGATATTTAGTTTGTTTGAGTCGAATGATAAGGTGTATGTGAGACGTTCGAAAAATAAATAATAAAGTGTAAATAAGAAGTAGAATCAGGTATGGGGCGATATTTCCATAAAGTGGACAGGTCAAACTATCCGAAACAATTTTTCTTATTAAAATAAAAAGGGTAGGGTACGTCCGACGCTATTTTGAAAATTGTGAAAATCACATAAAATCTCCAAACCTGATGCTACACTACGACCATTTACGAAAATCCCAGAGATTTGGAAGGTTTGAAGATTTTATATGATTTTCACAATTTTCAAAATAGCGTCGAACCCTTTTTATTTTAAAAAGAAAAATTGTTTCGGATAGCTTGACCTGTCCACTTTATGGAAATATCGCCCCATGCCTGGTTCTACTTCTTATTTACACTTTTTTATGTAGGCCTACACTTTTTCAGTACACTTACACTTTTCGTTAATTTGTGTAGCTATACATTTTGTGTGAAATACTTCACACCGGTATTCAAGCCAAAATTCAAGGAATCATTTTTTCAATAGTCAGTGCCAGTCGAGCTGGTAAATTATACTCTATGCATTCTGAGCCCCTATTATGATTGACAAGTCGACCAACAACCAATATGGCGACTATGTTGTCGTTTAGGTTTTCACTTAGTATTACGGGTGAACAACGAATCGACACATTTATATTGCTACATCAATTTGTCGTGAAGTAACATGTGTTCGACAGAAAATTGCAATTTTACGACAAACCATAATTTACAAACGAAATTCGTAACATAAATTTTGCCAGTCTATGTGACATCGAAGAAAAAACGACAAATATAATAGGGGTCAATGTAGAGTTGTGAATCTGTGTCCAGTCACCACGGCTTGATGAGGGGAATGATTTTTCATAAACGTAGGCTTTTCAGCAGGAAACGCGGCCACTATTTCTCTTGCAATTTTCGGAATATCAATTTCAAACATTAATTAAAATGTGTTTTAATATTAACTGTAGATTTTGTAATTAATAAATTTGCCGTATTGAAGAAAGTGAGGTCGCCTTCATATCTTACAAGGCCCTTTCGGACTGATAAAGTGTAAAGGAGCAAAAGTAGAAATTTACCGGTAAATAAAATACATTTATCCGTAATTCGATAATATACTTTAAGACGATTTATCGGTTAACCGGTTTCCGGTTTTGCATTCCCTAGTCGGGAGCATATCGAAATCTTAACTCACAAAATCTTGATTTCTCAAAATCTTGCTTTTTGATATATTTTAATTCTTTTAACACTCTTTCAGAAAAACCAAGATTTTTAAAAATCAAGATTTTCGATTTTTTAAAATCTTGGTTTTTCTGAAAGAGTGTTAAAAGAATTAAAATATATCTGTAAAAAATGGAACAAGCACCCTTTATATTGAGCCTCTGGGAAAAACATTTTTAAAGCCGACACGCTTTGGCTTCAAATGTATGGCCCATTCACATGCTAATTGACATTGTTTATAGAATGTCGCGAAATATACGGCGTTCGATTGCCTTGAATATTAAACAGTTGCTGCGTAAATTCTGGACCGCATCTTGAAACTTTAAAAATTTTACTTTTTCTTTGCAAGTGATACGCATATCCGCCCAGATCCATTAATTGTAGTATATTTTAGAAATTATTGGGCTTAAAAAACTAAAGCGTTCACTCGAACACAATATTTTAAAATTTCATTGGCTTGGCAATGTTTGGTAATACCCTGATAGAGGTGCTAGCATGGTGTTATAAAATGTATTTCTAAAGATAGTGCATTGGCCAGAAAACTTGACGGATATTGCTTCTAATTGTTTACTATATTTGTTGGAGTTTTAGGGTAAATTAGCCCTACTAAAATTTCAGGTCACGTTTTAAAATTTCCAATCGCTGTTTTCTAATATTTTTGTCTTGTCCACCCTTAAAATATTCGACTGATTTCTAAATCGACGTTTCCAATTTTTGGCAAAATCCTTATAAAGGCCAAAAATTGAAATAACGCGTTTTGTCTATTATGAGAAATAAATATCAATTAATTTATTTATCGTGTTTTTCAGATACCTTGTTGTATAGCGTATTAAAAGGAGGAGCGCAGACGGAGTCACCAGTTTTCTTACTTATTATAACCTAGGAGGATGCGGATTCAAATTACGATAAGAATTGTTACTACGAGTCTTTACGGAGAGGTGAAAAATTTAAAATGAGTTACTTAAGTTATGAATGGTCAGGTCTTAGGACAAATTTTTTGTATGAATAGCTTGCCTCTTTCCCGTTCGGTTAGGTAACTCTATCCAGAATAAAAACTTGTGTTAGAGGGGATCCGTTGATTATAACATGATTCAGTTCGCATATTTCATTATGAAATATGCCACTACGACATAAGCTACACTTCGGACTATTTCATTACGGCATATTTCAGTATGGTATATGGTACATTACGGCATGAAATATATTAGGGCACGTTTCAGTAAGGCACTTTTCAATACTTCATGTTTCAATAGTTTCAATATAACATATTTCAAAACGGCATATTTCAGTATGGCATAAAATATCAGGGGAAACATTTTAAAAAAGTGGCGATTACGAAAAGTTAATTGTTTTCCCCGGAAAATTTAATTTTTTTTCGGAAAAATACTTTTTGTTGCATTTTTTTTTTTTTTTGTAGTGAAAACAGTTTCCCGAGAAAATTGACCAAGATTTTATAGGCAGCACACGAATAAGAATTCAGACATAAAAGGGAAAATTTCAAAACGATATATGGTGAAATTCGATAAATGCGGTGGAAATCGTATTCTAAAATGATTTTTACCATCATTGAATTTTATGCTCTATATGAACCATATGATTTAGTAAAACATGCCGCAAAGAACATGTCTTAGTATACCTTATGCCGCAGTCTACCACATTACGTTACAGCGAGTGGAACGGTTACCTTACCACTCGAAGGGGGGGAGGGGGTCCATATAGTTATTTATTAACTTTTTATTTTGGTTACTGGTAAACCAAAAAGAAATTTACCGCTAAAACTGGAAAAAACGATTTATTTTGAAAAACTATTTTAGAATATAAGAATACAACTCCCAAATTAATTTTGCAAATTAGTGATGGCGATTTTTTTTTTTAGGTTTTGGCGGGATTTTTCCAATTTTGCAAACTTTCGTTTTCAATTTCATATTTCCCCTTGTCCCGGATTTCATTTTTTGATTACTTTCTAATTTCCCGATATTATTCGAGATTAGCGTATAAATGATTTGCGTAACGTTGAGACTTAACTGGTTGTTTCGAAACAGTCAGGTTATTCGAGGTCCTTGTATGTTAGAGATTGTCGAGTGTATTTGATTGTTCAGGTTTCACGAGAAACTGAAGCCTATTCGAAGTATAATGATTGTTCGATATTTAGAGAATTAACGGATACTACTTGATAGTTCCAATCTTGATGTTCTTGTGTTTCTAAATTTTTGTTTCAAACTTTGAAATTATTCATTAATATCCAGATTTGTCGACCTTATTGAAATTGTTCGAGATCAAGAGATTCTTACAGAGATAATTAGAATCTTTCTCGGGCAATCGATATTATTCCGCAGTTTATTCTAAGTTCATAGCTATATTCGATTTCCTAAAATTATTCAAGAAAGTTTAGGTTGTCTTAGTGGTGTTTAGCGCGTAGAATTTCTTTTGGTTTTACATAAAAACCATGTACTTACATAAATTGAAACTTTCCTAAATGTTCAAGGTATTCCGAAAATTTGACATATTTGAGATTATTTGTAAATTATTAATACTTTTCAAATTATATTCTAAGTTTGTGATACTTTATCGATATAGTTAGAAAGTTTCATATCGTTGATTTGAATGCATAGTACGAGTATTTCGGGACATTAGAAATTAATCACGTTTTGTTTCCTCCCAGGTTTGAGTATCGCATTCCGACTAAAATTTGTATGTTTGGTAAAAAATAAAGATTTTTACCGATAGAGAAACTATTGGGTTCCGGATGAAATAACCAGTGGTTAAAACATCACTATTGGTTGTTAAGTTTTGTGTGAGTGAGCATATATGCCTGAAAGTTGCGAGGGTTTCTGCAATCTTTAATTTGATTATTTTTACGTTTTTATCAAACTTGTATAATCTTCCAGAGACAGATTTGCGGAAATTCTACATTTATAATAGTAATTTGAACTAAATTGTAGTTCTAAGTTGCGACAGTGAGCAATATGGTGGAAACCATTTAAATAAGTATCTGATACTAATTATATTTCATATTTATTATGTTAGGTTGCCTCTGAGTACTGTTTTAGAAGCATTAAGATAAATTTAACTAATTAATGATTGGGCTTTTCAGAATTGGTAAGAAATATGATTCAGCAATCTAATAAATGTTATTTCAGATTGCAGATTTAATTTTTAATAAACCATAAAATTAGATTAGAAATGTATTGTCATTGTATTACTAACTATTGGCTCTATTTAGGTGTCTGTAACCGGGTCATTTTCTATCATTACTAATTAAACCGACCCAAATCTTCTTTATGTTATGTGTACCAGGGTGTTCGGTGGGACTCGGCCATCTCCGGGATGTCTTGCTAGCATGATATTGATCGATAAATTATTCGTTTTTGTAGGTCGCGCGTATTGCAAAATCTCACGAAGCAGCTACTAGCTATCAGAATTGGGTGTCGACAACCCCCAAAAAATCTGGACATTAAATGATAGTCAAAATAGGAAGAGTCTGTTTGGGAAACACTTGTTCCAAAGTAATCGTGATAAAATATTTATGTACTTAAATAAACAAAAATGTTCCAAATAGTGTGCCAAAATTAAATTTGGCGACCCTATTGAGCCACCCTTTAGAAATACTTATATAGGATGACGGGCTGTGATATCTATTTTCACTATCCCCTTTAAAAAATTTAAATAGCATTTATTATTTATAAATAATGGAAAATAATTTTTAAGCGATTCAGAATTAATTTATGCTTAATTAAGAAGATTGTTTAAAGATTTTAGCAATAAACTTGTACTAGATTTCATAATAGTGAGCAAAGTAACCTCACTAGTTGGAAATTGGAAAATGTCCGGCGCTAATTGCCAGAAAGAAATGAAAACACAAATCGTTATTTCATTAAATTTATTGATCATTTGTAAAAAAGCGAATATATTAAGCTGACCGTTTTTACTTCGTCTGGATGCAAAATACTTCGTTTTCGTTGCTCAAAACAGAAGCAATACTACTGATTGTCGTTGTGCTTAATGGGCAATGTTTTGGAAAATTTGTATTTAGGAAAATATGATTAGTACTAAAATATTTTTGTGTCCGTCCAACGAGAAAGCGAAAAAATTCGCTGTACGGCCACGACATTTTTTTTATATTTATGTCGAGTTCGATTGGGATTGTCAAAAAGTCAAGTTTTTGGTGCCCAATCGTACGCATAAGCAGCATGAGGAAAAATGAACCAATTGTGTAACAAATGCAATGCAAAAAAATGACGAGAGTGAAGTTAATAACAAAAAAAATAACATATACGTATACAAATCCAATAAGAATTTACAAATATTTCGTATGTAATAGTAACTACACTGTTAAACATATTTCTTAAGGAAAGTGCTACACAATATACAAAAGGGAGGAAATGATATATGTTTTATTTTTATAGGATCCCAAAACATTTTTTTAAATAAAAAGTCGTTCCATATAAATGTTTATTTCATTGGCCAATATTCGATGACCTTTAACAGGCAATCGCAGAGATGTCTACGTGAATCGGAATATGCCAACACATTTGTCTGTATTTTGTAGATATTTCGTAGTGGGCATCATGTTAGCGCGACCCTCAGTTGACCATTGATCTATTTTACAAAAAAGTCGTACCATATAAATTTTTATTTCATTGGCCAATATTCGATGACCATTAACAGGCAATCGCAGAGATGTCTACGTGAATCGGAATATGCCAACACATTTGTCTGTATTTTGTAGATATTTCGTAGTGGGCATCATGTTAGCGCGACCCTCAGTTGACCATTGGTGTATTTTACAAAAAAGTCGTACCATATAAATTTTTATTTCATTGGCCAATATTCGATGACCATTAACAGGCAATCGCAGAGATGTCTACGTAAATCGGAATATGCCCTCATATTTGTCTGTATTTTGTAGATATTTCGTAGTGGGCATCATGTTAGCGCGACCCTCAGTTGACCATTGATCTATTTTACAAAAAAGTCGTACCATATAAATTTTTATTTCATTGGCCAATATTCGATGACCATTAACAGGCAATCGCAGAGATGTCTACGTAAATCGGAATATGCCCTCATATTTGTCTGTATTTTGTAGATATTTCGTAGTGGGCATCATGTTAGCGCGACCCTCAGTTGACCATTGATCTATTTTACAAAAAAATCGTACCATATAAATTTTTATTTCATTGGCCAATATTCGATGACCATTAACAGGCAATCGCAGAAATGTCTACGTGAATCGGAATATGCCAACACATTTGTCTGTATTTTGTAGATATTTCGTAGTGGGCATCATGTTAGCGCGACCCTCAGTTGACCATTGGTCTATTTTACAAAAAAGTCATACCATATAAATTTTTATTTCATTGGCCAATATTCGATGACCATTAACAGGCAATCGCAGAGATGTCTACGTGAATCGGAATATGCCAACACATTTGTCTGTATTTTGTAGATATTTCGTAGTGGGCATCATGTTAGCGCGACCCTCAGTTGACCATTGGTGTATTTTACAAAAAAGTCGTACCATATAAATTTTTATTTCATTGGCCAATATTCGATGACCATTAACTGGCAATCGCAGAGATGTCTACGTAAATCGGAATATGCCCTCATATTTGTCTGTATTTTGTAGATATTTCGTAGTGGGCATCATGTTAGCGCGACCCTCAATTGACCATTGATCTATTTTACAAAAAAGTCGTACCATATAAATTTTTATTTCATTGGCCAATATTCGATGACCATTAACAGGCAATCGTAGAGATGTCTACGTGAATCGGAATATGCCAACACATTTGTCTGTATTTTGTAGATATTTCGTAGTGGGCATCATGTTAGCGCGACCCTCAGTTGGCCAATAATTTATGTATGTATTTTATAAAAAGTAATTTGGGAACATTAAAATATAACAAGTAAAAAAAAAAAATCGTTTTAGTATATAAGGAATTTTTTTTTCTGATTTCTTTCAATTCTGTTTTAGCCTCCGTGCTGTTAATATCGTGTTGTGTTTTTCAGATTTTGTACTGTGTTATTATTGTGTTATCAAAAGTTTTTTTCAAAACTACCTACCTCCGCTTTCTCTTGGATATTCTTTACCCGCTATTTTATTATTGACCTTGACTTACACATATTTGGATTTGCTTTATTACCGGTTCTAGTTTTTGTTTTCTTTATTACATTTTCTGTAATTTGAGCTAAAAACGATTTTTTATTATTTGTTTTTTTTTTGGGTTATTTGTTTACGTTATATTTATTTTATAACAAGATGGCTACCAAATATTCGCTCAAATATAATTACAAGAAAAAAAAGTCTGCTCTTTCTCAACAAACATTAAATGACGCATTAGATCAGCTAGGTTTTTCAGAAGATGTACTGACCCGCACTGACAATTCTGAAATGAAAGCAATTTGTGGCAAATTGGGTGTACAAAATTCATTAAAGAACAGAATTAATATTTGCTTAATTTGGAAGAAAAAAAGCAAAAATACGGTTGTAAAGAGTATCGAAAGAATGATACTAGATGAAACAAATTCTCAATGCGCACCTATTGTAGCAACAAATAATGTTTCGATTATTGTTCCTAATCCGGATGAAATGATAGATTATAGTATCGAAAGCGATCCTACCAAAACATTTCAAGTCGAAGGTTATTCTCAACCATCAGAACTGAAT
Source organism: Tipula vernalis (assembly GCA_958295665.1). Lineage (NCBI taxonomy): Eukaryota > Metazoa > Arthropoda > Insecta > Diptera > Tipulidae > Tipula > Tipula vernalis. The sequence goes on along the minus strand of OY282560.1, from coordinate 145,488,462 downwards.
ATTGAAACCATTAGTGCAACCGTCACGAAACCAAGTGATTTTATACCAAATTCGGATTTGGTTGAAAATTATAAGTCACTAAATTCTGAATCCGAACCCCAACCAAAACAGAAGGGTTCTTCAATAATAGATACAGATATCTATGGAATTGTTAGTTTATCGAGTGAGAACGAGACCGACACTGTTTCGTTAGCCCCGTTAAAAATAGATCTTGCTGATAAGAAACCTGAATGGAGGCTAAAATTTAAAACTGAAATGGTGGAGTTACCTAAATCTAAAGAAGAGGTTCGATATTCAATTAACAGAGCATTAATTCAAGCTAAAAACACTTGTGTAATTTCTTTCGGAACAATACACCTAGTTAATTCATTTCAACAAAATGTAGTTATTTATGGTAAATGCAAATATCTATCACACAACCAAAAATATAAATTTGTGATAGACACTAAACAAATGTTGTCAGTTTTTGTAAGTGGTGATGAAATCGAAATTCATTCGGGTAAAAGGGTTTTTAACCAAGTTAGAGGAAAACGACGTGTAACGTTAAGGAATGAGCTAAGCCTTAAGACTCCCCATAATTACGAGTTGAGCATGCTGAAAGATTCAGATATTGAACTGGCAAGAAAGGGCAATACGCAACTAATCACTACGAGTAATGTACTTAAAAAAATTAGATCGGAATTTTTAAAAAAAGATGATCTAATATCTAATTGTGATTTAATGGATATGTATCAAAAAAGTGTAATCGAAGGCCAAGAAAATAAATATATATTTTCTTTTTCATATCCGTTAAATATTATTATGATTCGGGATCGTCAATTAAAACTAATTAGTGAATATAAGCCCGTCATAATACATATGGATGCTACAGGGAACGTGGTGAGACATCCAACATGTTGCGCCCATAATGTTAAAAGAATTCTATACTATGGGTGCGTGATTAAAATCAATAAAATTGTAGTTCCGATTGGTGAAATGGTTTCAAGTCAACATGACTCCAAAACTATAACAAAATTTTTGATTGATTTACAATCTCAAATGCAAAAAATTTCGAAATCATATGTACCAAAATGCTATGTGGTCGACTGGTCATGGGCTTCCATAATTGCATTGTTGCACTCGATAAATTTTATGAGTATAGCAGGATACCTAGAATATACGTATAGAATATTAATGAACAATGACCAACCAAAGCATGATAAAATAAATATATTTATTTGTTGCTCTCATTTTGCTAATATAATAGCCAAACAAATTTCCAAAAAATGCAGCAATATTAAATTGGATCACAGAAATTTGCTATTGGATATTTTTTGTGCTATTTTAAACTGTTCGAACATCAAAGATATTGATCAACTATTTGAAATATATTGTATTATTTTTTGTAGCCCGATCGTGTCAAACGACGTTGTTCAAGCATTTAATATTTTTAAAACTTTCACAAAGGATCTGTATTCAATCGATACACAGAGTTTTTCAGAGGTTGGTGAAATATCTTCTAATCTAAATGAAAGAGAAATGGATCTAGAAGGCGAACAGGCAGGATATGAAAGCAGTCCGTTTTATCATAAATTTTTAGAAATTTATGAAAACATTGTCGCTAAAATTGAAAAATTAGAAATAGATGATTTCAGTGAGACAAATAATTGTTACTATCCTGATTTTGTTTTGTTTACGATAAAAAAATATTTTTCTTATTTGCCATTGTGGACAACCTGCCTTTCAAAAAAATTACAAATTCCAGGTCGTTTATCTAATGCCGATATTGAAAATTGGTTCAAATTAGTAAAAAATCAATATACGAACAACAAACGCTTAAAAATAGGAAGGTTTGTAAGTTTGATGAAAGAAAAAATAGATCATACTTTGACAAGAATAAAATATTCTGAAATACTGCCATCTACGCCGAAATTAAGGCAAATTGAGAATAACGTAAAAAAAAGGGATTTATCATCTGATCCTATTAATCTGGAGGCAACGGCAAATCCTGAAGAAATGTGGCGAAAAAAAATTACAACTTATACTTCTCCAAAACATATCGGGCAACGAGTAATTAAAAGATACGCTTCAAAACAATTGTTCAGAAATAAGATCAATAAAAACCGCTTTAAAAAAAATATTTTAGATAAAGAACAAATTGCTGAAGTGGAACATAACAGAGCATTAACAGCCGACACAGTTGAAACAGATTTAACGAAAATAATGCTAAATCCGAAACTATTAGTATTATCTAATGGATTTTGTTACTTAAACGAGGAAAATATACGAATAAGCGTTTCTGGAACTTGTGCATTTGATTCTTTATCTCAAATAATGTACTCGTTAGCAATAGATTTAGAATATTATAAAAATGTATTTCAGTCATCAAATGATAATAGCTATTTTGAATTTATAACCTTTTTGATTAGTAATGGAATTAAAAAGGAGACATACATTAAACGAAGCGATATATTGATGAATTGTTTCCCAGATAGGATATCCTCGAAAACAAAATCATTATCAGGTATATCATTTTCAGCAGTTTGCAATATACTCGACGTTATAAAAAGTTTAATGGGTCCTACGATATATATCGAATATATTTGTTCCGAAGCATGTGACAAAATTACCAGAGATGTTTGGTATTTAGGAATTGACTATATTAACTTTAAGGATTCAGATTTTAAAACGATACAAAATAGAATTCAATTACCACATGCCAGGTGCCAAAAGTGTCTAAAGCGCATCACTGAAAAAAAAATACAATCTCGGAATGGGATGTTACTTATTGACGTAGAACCATTGAACAATGAGAAAGTGTATAACATTAAGCTATCCGAAATACAACATCAATTAACTGTAATAGATGAAATTGTATTTTTGAAAGGGGTAATTAACTACAATCATTCTTCATTTGAGGGTGGAGTTGGACATTATACATCATATGTAAAGAGGCCCAATGGACAATGGGAATGCCATGACGACCTAAAAAAATTCACAATTGCAACAAAATCGGATCGCCTAGTAAATCCGTCAATATTAGTATATGCAAGAAATTAACTTACTACTATGATATTATTAATAATAGTCAAATAGACAAATTTAAAACAAGAAAGGATGAATTAAAAATTTACCTGTTAATGGTCATCGAATATTGGCCAATGAAATAAAAATTTATATGGTACGACTTTTTTGTAAAATAGATCAATGGTCAACTGAGGGTCGCGCTAACATGATGCCCACTACGAAGTATCTACAAAACACAGACAAATGTGTTGGCATATTCCGATTCACGTAGACATCTCTGCGATTACCTGTTAATGGTCATCGAATATTGGCCAATGAAATAAAAATTTATATGGTACGACTTTTTTGTAAAATAGATCAATGGTCAACTGAGGGTCGCGCTAACATGATGCCCACTACGAAATATCTACAAAATACAGACAAATGTGTTGGCGTATTCCGATTCACGTAGACATCTCTGCGATTGCCTGTTAATGGTCATCGAATATTGGCCAATGAAATAAAAATTTATATGGTACGACTTGTTTTGTAAAATAGATCAATGGTCAACTGAGGGTTGCGCTAACATGATGCCCACTACGAAATATCTACAAAATACAGACAAATATGTTGGCATATTCCGATTCACGTAGACATCTCTGCGATTGCCTGTTAATGGTCATCGAATATTGGCCAATGAAATAAAAATTTATATGGTACGACTTGTTTTGTAAAATAGATCAATGGTCAACTGAGGGTCGCGCTAACATGATGCCCACTACGAAGTATCTACAAAACACAGACAAATGTGTTGGCATATTCCGATTCACGTAGACATCTCTGCGATTACCTGTTAATGGTCATCGAATATTGGCCAATGAAATAAAAATTTATATGGTACGACTTTTTTGTAAAATAGATCAATGGTCAACTGAGGGTCGCGCTAACATGATGCCCACTACGAAATATCTACAAAATACAGACAAATGTGTTGGCATATTCCGATTCACGTAGACATCTCTGCGATTGCCTGTTAATGGTCATCGAATATTGGCCAATGAAATAAAAATTTATATGGTACGACTTGTTTTGTAAAATAGATCAATGGTCAACTGAGGGTCGCGCTAACATGATGCCCACTACGAAGTATCTACAAAACACAGACAAATGTGTTGGCATATTCCGATTCACGTAGACATCTCTGCGATTGCCTGGTAATGGTCATCGAATATTGGCCAATGAAATACAAATTTACGACTTGTTTTGTAAAATAGATCAATGGTCAACTGAGGGTCGCGCTAACATGATGCCCACTACGAAATATCTAGAAAATACAGACAAATGTGTTGGCATATTCCGATTCACGTAGACATCTCTGCGATTGCCTGTTAATGGTCATCGAATATTGGCCAATGAAATAAAAATTTATATGGTACGACTTTTTTGTAAAATAGATCAATGGTCAACTGAGGGTCGCGCTAACATGATGCCCACTACGAAGTATCTACAAAACACAGACAAATATGTTGGCATATTCCGATTCACGTAGACATCTCTACGATTACCTGTTAATGGTCATCGAATATTGGCCAATGAAATAAAAATTTATATGGTACGACTTTTTTGTAAAATAGATCAATGGTCAACTGAGGGTCGCGCTAACATGATGCCCACTACGAAATATCTACAAAATACAGACAAATGTGTTGGCATATTCTGATTCACGTAGACATCTCTGCGATTGCCTGTTAGTGGTCATCGAATATTGGCCAATGAAATAAAAATTTACGACTTGTTTTGTAAAATAGATCAATGGTCAACTGAGGGTCGCGCTAACATGATGCCCACTACGAAATATCTACAAAATACAGACAAATGTGTTGGCATATTCCGATTCACGTAGACATCTCTGCGATTGCCTGTTAATGGTCATCGAATATTGGCCAATGAAATAAAAATTTATATGGTACGACTTTTTTGTAAAATAGATCAATGGTCAACTGAGGGTCGCGCTAACATGATGCCCACTACGAAGTATCTACAAAACACAGACAAATGTGTTGGCATATTCCGATTCACGTAAACATCTCTGCGATTACCTGTTAATGGTCATCGAATATTGGCCAATGAAATAAAAATTTATATGGTACGACTTTTTTGTAAAATAGATCAATGGTCAACTGAGGGTCGCGCTAACATGATGCCCACTACGAAGTATCTACAAAATACAGACAAATGTGTTGGCATATTCCGATTCACGTAGACATCTCTGCGATTGCCTGTTAATGGTCATCGAATATTGGCCAATGAAATAAAAATTTATATGGTACGACTTTTTTGTAAAATAGATCAATGGTCAACTGAGGGTCGCGCTAACATGATGCCCACTACGAAATATCTACAAAATACAGACAAATGTGTTGGCATATTCCGATTCACGTAGACATCTCTGCGATTGCCTGTTAATGGTCATCGAATATTGGCCAATGAAATAAAAATTTATATGGTACGACTTTTTTGTAAAATAGATCAATGGTCAACTGAGGGTCGCGCTAACATGATGCCCACTACGAAATATCTACAAAATACAGACAAATGTGTTGGCATATTCCGATTCACGTAGACATCTCTGCGATTGCCTGTTAATGGTCATCGAATATTGGCCAATGAAATAAAAATTTATATGGTACGACTTGTTTTGTAAAATAGATCAATGGTCAACTGAGGGTCGCGCTAACATGATGCCCACTACGAAGTATCTACAAAACACAGACAAATGTGTTGGCATATTCCGATTCACGTAGACATCTCTGCGATTGCCTGTTAATGGTCATCGAATATTGGCCAATGAAATACAAATTTACGACTTGTTTTGTAAAATAGATCAATGGTCAACTGAGGGTCGCGCTAACATGATGCCCACTACGAAATATCTAGAAAATACAGACAAATGTGTTGGCATATTCCGATTCACGTAGACATCTCTGCGATTGCCTGTTAATGGTCATCGAATATTGGCCAATGAAATAAAAATTTATATGGTACGACTTTTTTGTAAAATAGATCAATGGTCAACTGAGGGTCGCGCTAACATGATGCCCACTACGAAGTATCTACAAAACACAGACAAATATGTTGGCATATTCCGATTCACGTAGACATCTCTACGATTACCTGTTAATGGTCATCGAATATTGGCCAATGAAATAAAAATTTATATGGTACGACTTTTTTGTAAAATAGATCAATGGTCAACTGAGGGTCGCGCTAACATGATGCCCACTACGAAATATCTACAAAATACAGACAAATGTGTTGGCATATTCCGATTCACGTAGACATCTCTGCGATTGCCTGTTAATGGTCATCGAATATTGGCCAATGAAATAAAAATTTACGACTTGTTTTGTAAAATAGATCAATGGTCAACTGAGGGTCGCGCTAACATGATGCCCACTACGAAATATCTACAAAATACAGACAAATGTGTTGGCATATTCCGATTCACGTAGACATCTCTGCGATTGCCTGTTAATGGTCATCGAATATTGGCCAATGAAATAAAAATTTATATGGTACGACTTTTTTGTAAAATAGATCAATGGTCAACTGAGGGTCGCGCTAACATGATGCCCACTACGAAGTATCTACAAAACACAGACAAATGTGTTGGCATATTCCGATTCACGTAAACATCTCTGCGATTACCTGTTAATGGTCATCGAATATTGGCCAATGAAATAAAAATTTATATGGTACGACTTTTTTGTAAAATAGATCAATGGTCAACTGAGGGTCGCGCTAACATGATGACCACTACGAAGTATCTACAAAATACAGACAAATGTGTTGGCATATTCCGATTCACGTAGACATCTCTGCGATTGCCTGTTAATGGTCATCGAATATTGGCCAATGAAATAAAAATTTATATGGTACGACTTTTTTGTAAAATAGATCAATGGTCAACTGAGGGTCGCGCTAACATGATGCCCACTACGAAATATCTACAAAATACAGACAAATGTGTTGGCATATTCCGATTCACGTAAATATCTCTGCGATTGCCTGTTAATGGTCATCGAATATTGGCCAATGAAATAAAAATTTATATGGTACGACTTGTTTTGTAAAATAGATCAATGGTCAACTGAGGGTCGCGCTAACATAATGCCCACTACGAAATATCTACAAAATACAGACAAATGTGTTGGCATATTCCGATTCACGTAGACATCTCTGCGATTGCCTGTTAATGGTCATCGAATATTGGCCAATGAAATAAAAATTTATATGGTACGACTTGTTTTGTAAAATAGATCAATGGTCAACTGAGGGTCGCGCTAACATGATGCCCACTACGAAGTATCTACAAAATACAGACAAATGTGTTGGCATATTCCGATTCACGTAGACATCTTTAAAATCTGTCATATAATGTATGTACGTACTTTGTTTTAGTCTAGTTTAGCTAGTTTTAAATATATTTTTGTTGTTATTATTAGACTTTATTTTATTTTTATAATTTATTCAGTAAATACAATTTGTTAACTACGAGTATAGTAAATTATTTTTATGATATGTGTTATAATAATTATATTTTATATATGTACATCTATATTAACTGTTGTCAGGTTTCTTTCTTATAAGAATGTAATTTTACAGTGTATTTACTAATACATTTATATTTTTGTTATTTGTTATATACTTCACTCTCGTAAAAAATGGGCTAAAGAACCAAACGGAATGTATTGTGCTGCCGGCAAAGTAGTTTTGCCTGAGGTTCTTCAGCCACCACAATCAATTAAAAATTTGTTAGTAGGCAATAATCCACTGTCAAAGCATTTCTTAAATAATATCAGAAAATATAATACCCTATTCCAAATGACATCCTTCGGTGCGAATGAGATTAGGGAAGAAAATTTCATACCTACGTTCAAAGTGCAAGGCCAAATATACCATCTCATCGGAAGTTTACTCCCACCTATAGGTAACAGTCCTGAATATTTACAAATATATTTTCTTTCGAATGAAGACCAATTATCTGCCCGGACAAATATAGTGCCTAATCTAAAAGTGGAATTGATCGCACAACTACAAAAAACGCTACATGAACATAATCGTTAAGTTCAAAGTTTCAAGTACAAAATTGAAAGAAATCTAAGGGCAGATAACTTTAAACTCATAATACATGCAGAAGGACAACCGACAAATGAACATAGAGGTCGCTACAATGCTCCAACTACTAATGAAGTCGCTGTGCTTTTAGTTTATGAAGGTAAAGGACCAAGGGATATTGTGTTGGACTACCGTTACGGAAAATTATCACGTATATCAGAATTGCATCGATCGTATGACGCTTTACAGTACCCGTTGATGTTTGCTAGAGGAGAAGATGGGTACAGCCTGAATATGCCACACACAAATTCGCCACGCAGTAAAACAATTACCTGTATGCAGTTTTATGCGTTTAGGCTAATGGTGAAAACGGTAGCTTTAATACGCTCCATTATTACAAGAATTTATTTAACCAATATTGTGTCGATATGATGGCAAAAATGATTTCGGAAAGGTTACATTACATCCGCACAAATCAAGCAAAATTAAGAGCTGAAAATTATGTTCATTTGAGTGATGCAGTGAATGAAGATCAAAACATTGACGCCAGAAATATGGTGCAATATGTCATACTGCCCTCAACATTTACCGGATCACCAAGGTACATGCACGAGAAAACCCAAGATGCAATGACCTATGTCAGAAATTTTGGCAGACCAGATTTATTCATTACCTTTACGTGTAACCCCGAATGGACTGAGGTCAAGGAGGAGCTATTTCCTAATCAAAGATCTTTTGATAGGCATGACATCATAGCACGAGTGTTCAATTTAAAAATGAAAAAGTTAATGAAATTGTTAACCCAAAATGCTATATTCGGTGACACAAAGCTTTTATATACAGCATTGAGTGGCAAAAAAGAGGGTTACCTCATGCACATATTCTCCTATGGTTGCAAACGAAAATACAACCAGAAGAAGTATACTCTCTAATATCAGCTGAGCTACCAAACCGCGTTGTGGATCCTATTCTCCATGACATAGTTCTTAAAAATATGGTACACGGTCCGTGTGGAGAACATAACATGGCTGCTCCTTGCATGGCCAACGGCGTTTGCTGTAAAAATTATCCTCGCAATTTAATTGCAGAAACACAAACTGGAGACGATGGTTATTCAGCATACCGTCGTAGAAACCCTAATAATGGTGGAGTGACTGCAACTTTGACTATCCGAGGTCATCAAACCGTAATAGACAACAGATGAATTGTTCCTTATTCTCCTGTATTATATAGGAGCTTTAATGCCCATATCAATGTGGAGTATTGTCATTCGGATCAGGCAATAAAATATATATGTAAATATATAAATAAAGGATCGGACCAAGCCACTGTTTCAGTAGAAAACAATCACAGTGAGATCAAAAATTATTTGAACGGCCGGTATATAAGTACATCAGAGGTTGTTTGGAGACTTCTAGAATTTCACATCCGCCAAAGATATCCAACGGTTATACATTTGGCAATCCATTTAGAAAACGGACAAACTTACGGCATTTTTGGAATTATGCAGAAATGATCACTTCGCGAAAACCTTATTATACAATGAATTTCCAAAATATTACACGTGGGCTAATAACAAGTTCTCGCGAAGGCAACGTGGAGAAAACGTCGAAGAACACCCCGGCATTAAAAAAGACTCTGCGCTTGGCAGAATGTACAGTATTCATCCTAACCAATCGGAATGTTTCCACCTAAAGATGATGTTGCAAATTTTGCAATATGTCCGTGAGCCAACTTCTTTTGAAAGCTTATAGACCGTCAATGGACAAGTAATGTCTACTTATCAAGCAGCTTGCAAAGAACTTGGTCTACTTGAAGATGACGAACAATGGAACCGTACGTTAGCAGATGCAGTCCTTTCCAAATCACCTTTAAAATTAAGAGAATTATTCGTGATCATTTTATTATTTTGCCAACCGTCTGATCCTCTTCAATTATGGCAAACTTTTCGAGAAGATCTTTGTGAAGACATTCGTCATAGGGAGCGCCAACAAAGTAATGATATCACTTTACTTTGCTCAGACAGTGTTTTAAATGAGGGCCTGAATTGAAAATTTATTATTTGAGCTAAGTGGGAAAAATCTGCCAGATTTTGGACTTCCCTCGCCGAATCGGGAGGGTCAATCAATTGATCCTTTAGAAGCGACGCTGAGACGCCCATACGATGTCAACCAATTGAGTGACTTCATATCAATTAATGTTACAAAATTAGTACCTGACCAGCGACATGCATATGATAAAATAATAAATAGCTTGAGAAATAACGAAGGCAAAATATTGTTGATCGACGCTCCTGGTGGAACAGGGAAAACGTTCTTAATCAACTTAATTTTGGCTAAAGTTAGATCAACAGGTAAAATCGCTGTCGCAGTTGCTTCATCTGGAATAGCACCTACACTGCTCAGCGGCGGGAAAACCGCCCATTCTACTTTTAAATTGCCTCTAAATGTTTCTTTCCACCAAGAAACAGTATGTGCAATTCGCAAAAATGGGCCACTAGGGAAAGTCCACCAAGAAGTTGCTCTAATTATGTGGGATGAGTGTACAATGAGCCATCGATCGCACATTGAAGCTGTAAACAGAACTCTGAAGGACATTAGGAATTCAGAAAAAACAATGGGGGGTGTCACCTTGGTCTTTGCTGGAGACTTTCGCCAAACATTGCCTGTAATCCCCAAAGGAACGCGAGCGGACATTATTAAAGCGTGTTTAAAATCCTCACCTCTGTGGAGTTCAATTCAAACCGTTACATTAAAGACAAATATGAGAGCTCATTTGGGATGTGGTGGCTATAATTTTTCGGGTCAATTATAAAAAAAAATCCTTCAGGGTTTCCACCACATTGCCTTAAAATGAAAGTTGGAATACCAATTATTTTATTGCGGAATCTGAATCCTCCAAATCTATGTAATGGGACAAGACTGCAAGTCAAATCGTTGAGAAACAACGTCATCGATGCTGCATGATACCCACAGATTTACCTTTTTCCTTTAAACGATTACAATTTCCTGTAAAAATTTTATTTGCAATTACAATTAATAAGTCACAAGAACAAACATACAAATATGTAGGAGTAGATTTGAGGAAAGAATGTTTTTCTCACGGACAATTTATATGTCGGAATGTCCAGGTCAGGAAGTGCAAAAAACCAATTTATTTTAATTCCAGACACAAACGAAACTAAAAATGTAGTTTACTCGGAAGTTTTAGTAAAATAGATAGATAAATAAATAATTATAATATGTAATGTAATAACTTTTAAACCAAAAATAATTTATTATAATTAACTACATGCAATCATGCTGGCTGTCTATCTAAATAATTCTTTTTTTTTATACAGTTACTGATATGTAGATTGGACACGCGTAGCGGCCACAGGCAGCTAGTTTATTAATAAATAACGAACTCGTAAACATTTCGGAGTGATTAAAAACGATGAATTTTTTGATATCTTGGATTGTCACAATTGAGATTAGTGAGTGGCCTAATTCGATCTTTTTTGTTAAAAAACATATGAGAAAATAAACAAAACAGAACCAAAAAGATTGATTTAGCACATCACTAATTGAGATTGACATTCCTTTTTCTTGGTATTGGTAAATCTTGGAAAAAATCTCGGTTTGTCAAAATTGATTTAAATCAAAAGATAAATGATTTATTCTGCCCAATCGTTTGCCCCATCGAATTCCACATTATTTGTTTAAATAAAATTGGTAAGTTTTGTAAATAATTTAGATAACGATTTTAGAAATAGAGAGCAAAATAGTTTTTTTAATTATTTTTCTTGTAGAATACAAAAAAAAGGAAAAAATTATTTAAGTGTGAAATTAAAACGACGGGACTTTCCCCATATTATATCGCAAAACAACAACGAGACGATAGCAAAATGTGTTGTGTGTGTTACAACGTTTAATATTTCAAGCGGAGGTACAACAGCGATTAAAAAGCACAATGAAACTAAATTGCACAAGTCGTGTTTAAATGCAACTAGCAGGTCTTCTCAAAATTTAGTAAAATTTTATGAAAACGAGTTGGGGCGATGAGGAAAAATCTATTGGTAAAGCTGAAGGAATTTTTACGTACCATACCAACCACATAACCACAGTATTCGCAGCATGGACTGTACCACCACCTTAATTCGAAAGCTTTTTAATAAGAAATTTACCTGCAAACGGACAAAACGTAAGTCAATTTTTGAAGAAGAGGTAATGAAAGATCTTGAAAACAATGAGATAAAACTTTATCCCGTCTTGATTCGGTATTTTATACAATATACAAAAATATTAGATTTTAATGAGATATATGGCGAAACAACCGAAATTTTGTCAAACCATATAGGTTATTAAAACAAATAATTTACTGCAAAAAGTAGAAAATAGTATTCCTCAAATATATTTATTTTTCCATAGATATACTGTTAGAGTTACTCAAAACAATTCTGTGAAGAATCATCAATACAGTACAAAAAATTACTAGGAGTTCCTAAAACTCGATGGCTGGCACTGCCTGCAGCAATCGAAAGAATTTTGCAGGAGTTTGCTGTACACTGAAAAAAGGGCTACCTCAATTTTAGGAAACGCTGTTTTTGTTTCAAGGAATTTAAAATTTCCAAAAATTAAGTCAAAAATGTAAGATTTTTCTGGTTTTAATGTAAATTAAACATTAAACACAACCTTATTTTCCACAAACTAAGGTTTTCAAAGACTCCTAAAATTGAAGCAAAATTTATAATTTAGTTTTAGTTTTAAGGAATTTTACATAATTTTGAGTAAAATTAACATTGAATTAATGTAAAATCTAAACAGTACATTCATCTGTGGGTTTTATTCATAATATCAAGGAAACAATAAATTTTTAAATTTTAGGCTGATGATCCTTAGACGAAAATGAAAATACAGAATTAAAATCAATTCAATAAGGTTCGTTTATTGAAGAATGTTGAAAAAACATTAAAATTGAAAATAAGTTCGTAACAAGTAGCACATAGCCGAAACAAGGCAAAATATAAACAAAGTTAACACAATGTTATTCCTTAAATTATGGAATTTGAAGCATAAAGTTAAACTTAATGTGAATCAATGCCTTAATATTAGGATATTTTCCTCACTTTAAAGTATTTTTGTATTAAACACAAATGTTTTAACGGTAAAATATATTCCAAGCGTATAATTTTAGAGTTTTTATCATTCATGTTGCGACAGGTTCAATAAACACATGTGGAGTGATAAATAAATATATTTTTACAGTGTTTATAATTTAATAAATGATAAATCATTAAAAGTATGTATTATTACTTTAAACAAATAAATATTAGATTTTGTGTTGTCGAAAGTTGTGCAGCTAATGAACTCGTGAATAAACGAGTTGAAAATGAACAAAGTGGAACAACGAATTCTACTGTTCTCATGTATGATCATTTTCGAAAATACTGACCAAGGACGGCATAATGAGGAAATAATTTTGGTAAATATACCAAGTGATTCAGCAGATAGCAACGAGGTCGAAGAAATACTGTATCAGTGGGACATGCTCTATTTACGAAACAAATTTGCAGGTAACCTAATTCCAGTCTTTATTATTACAAGAACAACAACTTTGAACCGGTATTCATATTACAGAAGCTGGCTATGATCAACTTTCGGATTTGCAATTAACATCGGAACTCGAATTGGATCAAATGTTTCCGACATATCGTGAGCAATGTTATAAGATACGGCTTCGCAACAAAATACATAGTTGAATGGCGGAAAGAAAACGTAATTATTTCCACAGAAATTTAATATATTTATTTGTAATTTAATGCCATTTTGTTTTAGGGATACAATGTTGAAGTGACCCTATAATAATTGGTAAATAATTGGCTTCAAAACCAACATAATCAAAATGGCGTAATAACACCAACTGAAAGAACACCAAAAAATTCGAAAACTTGCACCACGAACGAAGCTTTAAAAATATTTTTAAACACGGATAAGGGCCGAAAAATTTGGAACAGTTATTTTCGACAAACCCTCCTAAATTGGGAGATATTGAAAGAAAAATTCTTGTGGACGGCGTACTAGAAAATCATTATGTTTCAAATACGTCATTGAATTACATTGACTTCGACAAAATTTCATCCAATATTGCAAGTACTTTTGTTGGCGAAAAAAAGATAAAATTTCCCACAGTAACTTACTGATAAAAATGTTTTTGATAGTCGTATATATAAATTTAACTCGACTTATAGGAATTTTACTACCATCGTATTGATAAAAAACGACCTACCGGAAAACTCTATAATAAATATAGAAGCGAAGCCCCAAAGCTGAACAAAATTGGGTTCTTTGGCGCGACAAAAAGGATTAAAAAAGATTCATCGCACTCAATTGGTATTTTGCTGATTTTGCGCATTTTTTTTTTTAATATCACGGTTTTTTTTATATTCATTAGTTAGCGAAAACAGCAGCCAAAATTTTAATACCAACATAGAATATGTGAAAGGCGAAGAATTCGCCAAGGACAAAGAATGGTTGCAGTGCATGGATGTTCCATGTAGTACTTACTGTAGAAATAAAATTTCAAAGTACATTTAAAGGGCGCCAACAAGAACTTTTAAATAATAATTTAGATGTTCAGACATTTTATGAGGATTGGATCATCTACAGAGACCCAGACGCCTTTAGACTTGTATATAAATCTAATTTGGTTGTAAACTAATTATGTCAATTTCAAATGATGTTTTATATACTTAGATTGATCTCGAGTTTCAAATGTTATTCCCAGAAAGAGCATTTGATAAAAAAATGGGATACTTTTGTTCATAAAATAACTTCGACTATGAAAAATAAAATTAAAGATAAATCATTTCTCGAACAACTTTCTGATGTATCCCAAAATGTAGGCATTATCCTGGGTTTATTTTCCAGCCAAAATGTCTATTCAGATTTTTCTGAGGAACTTTAAATACTAATAATCATAATTTTCTTTTATATATTTTCAAAGTCAAAGTTTTTGTTAATCTTCAAAGGACTTCATAACCTACTGAAACCTTCTGCGCGGCTTATTCGAAAATCAGATAAAAAATTTGGAAAATTTCAATTCGGGATTCGATTAACGCATTTTTTTTACCACTTAGTAACGCAACCAATCTTAAAGAAGAGATAACTAAGAAAAAGGATATTTGCAAAGAGTATGGAGTAAATCTGCAACCCTTCATTGTTATATTGGAACATCAAGAAAAAAAAATTTGCGATTAGTTACGATCAAATCTTCTACTCTTTTAAAAATATTTTGGAATGTGTTTCAATAGCATTCAAAATACATTTTGCACTGAATTTGAAGTACGCAAGTGAATGCTATAAGGTTTGGCTATTTTGGCAATATTATTTTTTTGATTTAAAAACTTCAAGTGATAAGCCAGATGTTGAAGTTTTATCGTTAATTACAGGCCTAAATTGTTAAATTTAAATTTCCTTAATTTTATATCATTTTATAAATAACTGAAATTTAATTTGTATTGTTTACTTAATGTAAGCAGTGAAATTGATTCATATATTTTGCATTTAAAAATAGTTCATAAATTTAAACCATTTGAAAATAACTACAAAATGTCCAAATGCTAAATGTTTATCAACCTTTTCTAATTCAAGTAAACTAAAACGCCACTATAATTATTGTAATAAAATTTAATGTCATTGATTCCGGAATTTCAAGGGATTCTCAATGGACTCCTTGTAATTCGCAAACACATTCAAATAATATAAATTCTCTTGCTAGTGTGTTTGAATATGATGCTAAATCTGAAATAGGAAAATTGTATCCTCAGGTCGATAGTATTTCAGAGTTTCAACGAAAGATTTATTCTTTTGCACTTAAATTTGTGTAAAAGTTGAACGGTATGAATAATGTCACAACATCCCTGTGACAAACTATTATATCAGATGTTTCTAATTTAATTGTTTTTAATATTCTAAACGAGTTAAAACGACAGATTGAACCGTGTATTACTGAGGAAATGAAATGTAAATACGAGCATCTTTTTAAAATATGCGAAACGCCTTTTAAAGAAATTAATAGCGAATATTTACTATTAAAGACCCTAAAAAGTTTAGACTTATACAAACCAGCAGAAAAATTTACTATTCATATTGAATTAACTGAAGTGATGAAAAAAGGAATTTCTTATCTAGATAAGCAATCATCTATTGTGGTGTTAATGCCTATACAATTCCTGATTCGTAAATTTTTTGAGCTGCCAGGCGTTTTAGAAAAACTCTGGAAAATGGGAAAGTGCTTCAAGACAACAATGCCTCAAAAATGTCTAGCTTAGTACATGTATCAAATTTGAAAATAAAAATTAAAAATTATATAGATGCATACATAATTCCAAATAATTTATAATACGACGATTTTGAGACAGGTAACGCATTAGGAAGTCGTGCAGGAAATCAGTCGCTTGCAGCATTTTATTTTAATTTTCCCACCATTCCTCAAAACATTTCAAGCTTATCGACTATTTTTCCAGCCATGTTTATTAAAATCACTGTTATTAAAAAATACGGATACAATAAAAGTGTTAATAAATTAATAAAAGTACTACAAAATCTAGAAGAATCCGGCATTATTTTCAATATTAGAGGCACTAAATTTAAAGTTTTTTTTCGTCTTAGGAAGTATAATTGACGATAATTTAGGCTTAAATTCTTTGTTAGGTTTTAGCCTTTCATTTAATCACAAATATTTTTGTCGATTTTGCAAAGTTGAGAGAACTGAAATCCATAAATATAAACTAAACTAACTATATAACTTATAGAAATATCCAAAATTACCAAGATGATCTGACAAAATGATTACAAACTGAACGGAATAAAGTTTGACTCATATTTCAATAGATTGCAAACGTTTCATGTAACCCAAAATATTTGTGTAGATATCATGCATGATTGTTTTGAAGGCATTATCAAATACTAGACGTAAGCGCGTGCTACGCACGTGAGATATCAGTCGATAAGCGCTTATCTACTACCTCACAGGTCAGTAATATCGGATGATTAACAAGCTAGCACTCAGTAAAAATCTTTTTAGGATGTTTACTGAGTGCTAGCATGTTAATCATCCGATATTACTGACCTGTCAGGTAGTAGATAAGCGCTTATCGACTGATATCTCACGTGCGTAGCACGCGCTTACGTCTAGTTTTTAATAAAAACACGCTTGAAATTAGTTGAACCGTAAACAAATTTATTGAAACCAAATTAAAATATATAACAAAAGCCGTTTATTTGGCTTTTACTACGTACTAACTTCATTATATAAATCTCAATATTTCTGTTTTTGATGGAATTTTACATTTTTACATATTCTTACACATACTTGTATACACCATAAACACAAAACAAAATGATTTACAATGCACAGTTAAATTTATAATGTGGTAATTGAATTATTATACAAAAAGGATTTTCCGTTGAAATTTACCCAGGGCAGGGGACGTGGACCCTTCTCTGATTGCTGCCCCACAGGCTT
Organism: Tipula vernalis; assembly: GCA_958295665.1. NCBI lineage: Eukaryota > Metazoa > Arthropoda > Insecta > Diptera > Tipulidae > Tipula > Tipula vernalis. The sequence goes on along the minus strand of OY282560.1, from coordinate 145,470,852 downwards.
TCTCACTTGGAGAAAGCACGGGCGGTACATTTGTCAAGAGCCACCGCTGGCTCGGTCAGTAACTACTGATCGTTACTGAAAACTTCTTTGTACACAACATTCGTAGTGTAAATTTTTTTTTGTCTGGACCAATTCTACCTTGGCCATGACTGTCAAATATTTGTATTTTTATGTCAGATCCTCTACTCACTCTTGAGAAGGCTACATAAAGCTGTCCATGACTAAATACTGGTTCAGGTAAATAAATACCCACTTTATCCAGTGTTTGACCTTGAGACTTATTGATGATCATTGCAAAAAAAAAATTCACAGGGAATTAGCATCTCTTCATTTTAAAGGGGAGATCGCCATCAGATGGAGTAAGGTCTATTCTGGGAATGAACACTAAGTTCCCTTCCGCAGAACCGGCAAGTACCTTTGCTCTAATTAGGTTTGGTTGGAGTTTCTCGACTACCAACCTGGAACCATTGCTATGTCCCCTTTTTGTGTTAAGGTTTCGCAATAACATTAAGATTTAACTTGTGAGGGGGCATACCGGAACGGGTAAGACTATGAAGAAACTCAATAGGGAAATTATCAATTTCCTGAGGATCATCAGACACAACTTGGTCAATGCTAATGTAGGTCTAGCTTTCTCCTTCTAAGATATCAAGAACCTCCTCATTTAATTTATCCACATCCTCATTTTTGGGACACAAAATAGCAGTTTTTGCTAATTGTGGGGTTTGATCTTTTGTTACCTTTTCACCAAAAGTATCCTTTATTAAGGAGTTTGAAAGGTATTCTTGAGGTATTTCGATAACATCGCCCTCAATACCGTCTTGGTTTTTTAATGTTCCACTCCCATCTTAAGGAGGAATTCACTGTATGGTGGGTCTTGAGACCCACATTATTTTTTAGTTTTAGAGTCTGGAAGTCTCTCCATAGATGAAATCTTTTGACAATTGCTTCTAAAATAGAATTTCTCGTTCCATGTTTAATAACTGGAAGGCACTGCCGGAAATCACCTCTAAGCAACAAAACTTTACCACCAAAAGGTTGATTATTTCGCATTATCTCCTTTAGGAGTTTATCAACACATTTCAATGCGTATTTAGGGATCATTGTACATTCGTCCCAAAGCAAAAGCTTAGCATTTTTGATGGCTTCAATATCAGCACTGACACTTGTAACTGATATTATAAAGTTTGAGGAAGAATCCTCATGTAAATCTAAAGGGAGTTTGTATACTGAGAATGGTAAGTTCTCCCTCCATCAAGCAGATTTGCTGCAATTCCTGTAGAGGCAACAGGTAAAACAGATCCCCCTTCTTCTTTTAAGGAGTAAATCAAAGATTTATAGAACTACATTCCCATGACAACAAACAAAAAAATTTAAAAAAAACTCCCGTTACTATGACAATTGCTTTGGTTTACTTTATGGTTTCGATAGGAAAAATATGTAGAAAACTCCTAATTGTCTAATGCTGCCATCATAAAGCTTTAGGATACAAAATTTTATATTTTTCAATTCCTTATGATGCATTGAAATGCCGTTATAAAATAAAAATAAAAAAGAAATAAATAATTCAAAACGTCCTTGGTGAGAATCGAACCCGAATTTTTTTGTAAATTATTAAATTTTGAATGAAATAATTTGCTGTATCAGCCTAAATGTTGAATACCAGTTTTACAAAATTTATTACATAGCTACTTATTGTTTTACAATACAAAATTTTATGATTTTCAATTCGTATTAAACCAATAAAATGCCGTTATGAAAAAAAATATTATTAAAATTAATACGGACTTTGATGAGCATCGAACCCGAAACTTTTTCAATAAGAAAACGAAGTTTGTTGCTACTGAGGTATAAAATATGAAGTTGTAAATTGGAAATATAGGAAAAGCACTAAAATGTGTTTCTATGACCTTTGACCTTGAAGGCGGTCATAATTTCAAAATCAAAGGAGAATGGGGCCGCCTAGATTTTTTTTGTGATTTTTAGAGCTATAGCATGAGGCTCTAGGACATTGGGAACTAATTTTCCATAACAATATTAGATATTATTGAAAATTTAGTACAACTTAAGGATCATATATAATAGAATGGTTTATCAAATGCTCTTAATTATTTTATTAGAGATAAACAGTATTTTTCTTTAGATGAATTAAATAATAGAATTAAATATTTCGAGTATGGCGAATTACAATGCACAAACCGAATACTATTGATAAAAGACGACCATTTGAAAAACAAAAACCTTCATATGTCGGCCCGAGTAAGTTTAAAGTTATTACAATTGTTTTCTTTACTTGTTGGTGACAAAGTAACACAAAATGACAAAGTATGGAAATATGTTTGTCTGTTAGATGAAGTGATTCAAATTTTACTTTATGATAGTTTTACTGAGAACATATTATGCATGTTAAAAAATAAAATAGCACTTTATAACGAGATGTATACACAAAGATTTAATGATCTATTAAAACCGAAGCATCACATTTTAACACATTACCCTTCAATCATCTTGAAATCCAACGCGAATGAAGTATTTACTAATCTAATTCTTACTAAATATAAATAAATGTAGAGCTATTCGAATGCATACATTCAGGGGTAATTCATCAATAAAAGGAATTATTAAAATTAATCTTGCAAATTATATTTTGATAATTTAGAAAAATAAACTGCACCAATTACCTGCTTAACGAAATTATTCGTTGCATAAAAATACATTAAAATCAAAATTTCGTTAAGCTAATTTTTATTTTTATTTTGTGTACAAAACGGAAAGTTTGAATTTCGTGAATGAAATATGGTAAATGTAATAATTTTAATTTTGTAAGCAATAGTAGTTTACTACTATTGCTTATAAAATTAAAATACCTAAATACTGCTATGTTAAAAATAAACTACAAGTGATCCATATTTGCCTTCCGCAAATATGGATCAATTGTAGTTTACTTTTAACATGTCCGTATTTTGTAAAAAGATATACCATAAATCGATTGATTGGTGTTTTCGACATGCATTTCATTAATTTACATAAACAATTCAATTCAATTTATATAAAATTAAATGTTAATTAAAAAAATTTTACTGGCCCAAAATCACACGATAACTATCGGTTAAGCTATAGATTCAGCTATAATTATACCAAAAATTGGGAAGTTCTATTGAACTTTGCTACCCTTAGTATTAAAAACTAAAATCCTCAATTTACTATAAGGGCCGAAATATAAAATTAAATGTTTATAGATATAGCTGAACCTATAGCTTAACCGATAGTTATCGTGTGATTTTGGGCCAGTAACTGTAAATTGAGAGTTTTAGTTTTTAATACTAAGGGTAGACAAAGTCCAATAGAACTTCCTGATATTTTGCAAGTGTGTTATTGGGCCAGTAAAAAAAATTTAAATAACCAACTAATTTTATTTTTTTGTCTTACTAGTACGCAATAACTTTTTCCTACAATCGCCGTGAAAAGCAGGCTTTTTTTCTCTGTTTTCAAAGCCCAAAGTGTCTGTTTTTTTGACAGTTAATAAACAAATTACTTTGTCACACGTTTCTCTTAGAAACGTGTGACAAAACTTGAAACCGCACGCTAATTTTTAAGAAAGACTAATGTTTGTATAAAACATCAAACCAAATTTTTGTTTTTCTTTATGAAAAATAAAAAAAATCTTTGACTACTCGATTGAACAAAATGTCGGTCCTAAAATAAAATCGTATTGTCAGTATAGTAAATTTTACTACAAAATTATCTTTTTATTATATTTTTTAAAATGATTGTAGGAAAAATAAAGTGTGAAACACGTCCGCAAAGTTGTTTGTCACGCTCGAAAGGTTGCTGGCCTCCGTCCCGTCAGCCAGCAATTTCCTTTCTCGCGTGACAAACTGGCACTTTGCGCTCTTGATACACAAATAACTATGAATGGAACCTGACCAACTTAATTCCCCTAAATGTCATTATTTGAGTAGCTTTATTTTTGAGTTTAGTACTGTTGTAGTAAAATATTCATCCCGTTGTGTGCCCAAGTGAAAAATTTACTAAAATCATACTAAAACAATTTTAGTAAAATATAATATAAACTTCATAGGCATGAAATCCCCCATATATTATTGGTGTATGAGATTTGAATCAAAACTCAAAGAAATGAAATTGTACACTAATAGCACTTCCTCAAGAACAAATTTGCCAGTTTCCTTAGCTAAAAAGTGCTTAACACGTTTTGCATTTACTATTTTAGAAAATATTGGGTTTAATGAGAATTTTCGAAAAAATAAAATAGAAAACGGATGTTCTATAGTAAATAAACCACATTTTACTTCGATTAACGATAATATTAACTTAACATAGAATAATTTTCAGTTAGTAAAATCAATAATATTTCATAATACTTTATAAAAACCAAATTTCTTAATATATGATAAAGAAGATGGAAAATTAATGAAAATAATTGATATCTTGGTGAAAGAAAGTGAAGTTTATCTCATTACACAACGCCAAATTATAGAAAAGTATGATAAACATTTAAGGGCATTTATAGTTGGCCGACTAGAATCGGAATATGATTATCTAAAATTGGGTAGAACCCATTTAAAACCGCTGTTATTATTTACACTTACAGATTTAAGAAAATGTTTTAAACCAGCTTTGTTTTGAAATTAACTCTTTTGGAATTTAATATAGAAAATAAGAAAATTATATATAGATATTTGTTGTATGAATGTATAATATTGTAATTATAATTTAAATTAAAATATATTTAATCATATTTTTGAATTTAATAAAAAAACGGTATTTTATTTTTTTAAATGTATGACGTGAAAAATTTATGTCTTAAATTAAGACAATTTCTGCTATAGATTTAAGGAACCAATACTTAATTCTATGTTAATCCGATCACCAATATAAGGAATTATTCCTTAATTGTAAACAAAAAACATTACAGTTTATTCGAGTTTACCTTAATTTTTGGAAATAAATTCCTAAATTTAACGACGTTTGCCTTAATTTATGTTTTAAAATAAGTCATAGAAATCCTTAAATTTAATCTCGTGCTACTTAAAACTTGGGTGTTGGGTGCGTCTCAATAGGGTAGGGGTTGACCGTCTATAGCCATGTATCTCGTGGTCTATATTCCAACGCTGCAACTATGTAGAAACCACCAAATGTGTCTAGTATACCTCCACGTGGTAACACCCGGGCAACGATGTGAAGCATCGGCGAAATACTAGAGGCGAGTGCAGTACACTATAAATGAGCAATGAGCAGAACAAATAAGGAAACTAATACCCCAGGTGGTACACCTAATGCTCAGGTAAATCCACCCTCTTCGGAGGTCGGTCTCATGGATTCTGGGGGGAGACCAGCCATTGCTATACTACAATTATTTTAACCAATCCCAAGACATGTTGGTGAATAAACAAGCTCATTTGAGTGAAACAGAAAAGGATAATTCACATCCCTTCCAGAGGAGTAACAAACTCGCGTTTGTTGAATCAAAATAAACTTAGAAGATGCTGAAACATACAGAAAAATGACAAAAATGTTAAATGAAGAAAAACGTGCTTGGCACACGTTTGAAGATAAACAAACCAGACCAATTAGGGTCATGGCTAAAAACTTACACTCTACGTGTAAACCAGATAAAATAATTGATGACCTGAAAGCAAAAGGATTTAAGGCAACTGAAGCATCGATTAAGCTAAAACGGAGAGGCAAAGTACCTCTCAACATGTTTATGTTGACCTTCGATACTGATGAAGATATCGAAAAAATTTATCAAATTAAGTACATCTTGGGGTGCAAAGTGGTTATTCAGCCTCTAAGAAGATCTAAGCTTATACCACAAAGTAAACAATGTCAAGCCTATGGACATACACAAAAATATTGCAACAGGGAATCCAGGTGTGTCAAATGTTTAGGTAAACATCATACCAAAGATTGTGTAAAAGCCCAAAATGTTCAACCTAAATGCGTTCACTGTGGAGAAAACCATCCGGCTAACTACAGAGGATGCAGCGTTGCTATTGAATTGCAAAATATCAAAAATAAGAACGTGATTGCTAAAAATCCAAGTTTATTCAGGAAACAAGCCGTTAAGATGAACCGATCCGAAGTAAATCGTAGAGTGTCGGGAACTACTCAAGGACAATTTGGTAAAATGACTTATGCTCAAGTAATGATGAGCAACGGAAATCCAGGAAAAACTGCTCAAAATGACGATATAAGTCAAACACTTAAATTAATTTTAAGCAGACTAAATAAATTTGATAAGCGATTACAGAAACTAGAGTACAGCACTAAGGGAGTCATCCCTAAACAGAAAAATGGCCAATGATCTTAGAATCTTATGTTGGAATGCCAATGGACTGATGCAACATCAACAAGAACTGCAAGTAGTCCTGGACACAGAAAAAATCGATGTATGTCTCATCACGGAAACACACTTCACTAGACAATCAAACATTAAATTTAAAAATTATCAAATATATCACACTATTCACCCTGGAAACACTGCTAAAGGGGGTAGTGCTGTTATAATTAGAAATAGTATTCATCACTATGAGGAGTTAAAATATGAAACGGAAGAAATACAAGCAACTGCTGTTATTGTCAAATCCAAAAGTAGTTCTATTTGTATTGCTAGTACTTACTGCCCACCGAAGCACTCAATGAAAGAAAAAGATTATATCGAGTTCCTCAGTAAATTAGGAAAACGATTTGTACTTGGAGGAGACTTTAATGCAAAAAATGTCCACTGGGGATCCAGATTAACAGCGACTAAGGGTAAAGAACTCCTAAAAGCTATCAGAAAATGCTGTTGTGAAGCCCTCTCAACTAGAAAACCAACCTACTGGCCAACTGATCCAAATAAAGTACCAGATCTGATTGATTTCTTTATAATAAAGAACATATCTGTAAATTATGTACAAGTGACATATATGTATGTACCTTATGACTTAAACTCTGATCATTAACCAATATTTCTAACGTTAAGTGAAAAAATCATTCAGAAAGAAAGAAACCCATTCCTAGTAAATAATCACACTAATTGGGCATGCTTTCGACTATCGCTAGAAGAAAAAATTAACTTAATGGTTCCATTAAAGACTGAAGAACAATTAGACAAAGAAGTTCACAAATTTGTAAACGATGTACAGCAATCAGCTTGGGAAAATACTCCGGAAATTAAAACGAAAATCAAGGGAAACAATTACCCTATGGAAATTAGGGAACTCCTCGCAGAAAAAAGAAGAGCGAGAAGAGTATGGCAACAAGCAAGGGCCCCCCAAGATAAAACTCATTTGAACAATCTCACTTAACAATTAAGAAGAGAGATCAAAGAATTGAAAGATGAATCAATCAGCAACTATTTAAGAAAATTAACTAATGATAACAGTACTGATTATTCTCTTTGGAAAGCAACCAAAAGAATTAAAAGACCAATAATGCAGATTCCCCCAATAAAAATAGCAGGTGAGAAATGGGCTAGAAATAATGAAGACAAAGCTCGAGAATTTGCCGAACACCTCGAAAAAATATTCCAGCCACATGAAGACTAAACGTTGGAAGCCGAGATAATAACTGAACAAGCTGTGCAAGAAAGTAAAGAAATCCTACCCACAACACCAAAAGAAGTCTTGCGTGAGATAAAAGCTAATATGAATACGAAAAAAGCTCCTGGGTACGATCTTATTACTGCAGAAATTTTAAAAGAACTGCCAAGGAAAGCTCTGGTGAAACTCACCAATCTTATAAATGCAGCATTTAGAATCAAATGTGTACCAAGCTTATGGAAAATTGCAGAAGTAATTATGATCCCAAAACCCTGGGAAACCATTGCACATAACATCGTCTTATAGGCCAATTTCGCTATTGCCAGTCATGTCCAAACTCTTTGAGAAGCTTCTGGTAAAAAGATTAAATCCGATAATCGAGAGTAAAAACTTGATTCCAAATCATCAGTTCGGTTTTCGCAACCAACACTCAACAATTGATCAAGTACACAGAATAACCAGTATAATTGAGAAAGCATTAGAGGAGAAAAAAGTCTGTTCAACAGTATTTCTAGACGTTGTACAAGCGTTTGATAGAGTGTGGCATGAAGGACTTAACCACAAGTTAAGGAATCTTCTACCAATGCAATTTGCTAAGATACTGGAATCATACTTGAAAGATAGGTTCTTCAGGATTAAGTTAGATGATACATTTTCTGAATTGAAAGAAATCAATGCAGGAGTTTCACAGGGCAGTGTATTAGGGCCGGTTTTATACCTACTATACACTTATGATCTTCCTACATTAGAAAACAACACGGTGGCAACTTTTGCAGATGATACGGCGATCTTAGCTGTTGGAAAAAGCAACGAAGAATCAACACAGAAGTTACAATCAGCTATAATTCAAATATATAAATGGACAAAAAGATGGAGAATAAAACTAAATGAAGCTAAATCAGTTCACATCAACTTTACAAACAGACGATTCGAACATATTCCGATTACCATAAATCGGGAAATAATACCGCATGCGAACACAGCTAAGTATCTCGGCATGACCCTGGATGCTAAACTACGATGGAAAGCACACGTCAAGAAGAAAAGTGAAGAATTAAGACTTAAATACAGAAAAATGTATTGGCTGATGGGAAGGAACTCTTCTTTATCAACATACAACAAGCTTCTACTTTATAAGCAAATATTGAAACCGATTTGGACTTATGGTATTCAGCTTTGGGGTTGTACCAAACAGAGCTACGTAAATATCATCCAAAGATTTCAGAATATGGTATTAAGGAACATCGTTGATGCACCTTGGTATGTTAGGAACAATGACCTTCATAGGGACCTTAAAATGAACCTCATCTTAAATGAAATCCAGGAAAAAGCAAGGAGACATGAAGAAAGGCTCCGCCAACATGTGAACATTGAGGCAACTCGGCTCCTAAGCATCATGAATTTAGTACGCAGACTTAAAAGAACCAAACCTTTTGAGCTGGTGTGATTGTCAGTTTAAGCAGCATTATGCTGATCTAAATCCACTACAAAGATGTGGTTTACTTCAATTTACCAAACACTATGGAACGCCAATGGGAAGAAGCCATAGATTAATTTAAGTTAGTAAATTAAGTCAGAAACAAATTGCTCATTAGTCCAGGAGACTAAATTGTAATTACATAAAATAAATAAATAAAATTTATTTTAAATAAAAAAAAAATCAAGTCCGAAATTCCTTAATATTAATTACAAAATCATTAAATCTATAGGCTAAATTTTTTTCAGTGTATTAAAATCGTACTTTCTCAGTATCGATGTTTGTCCAAAATCAATCAAAATATTTTTTCAGGATGAATGTGCAGAAATACCTAAATTTATTTTTTGTGGCTACAAGCTACAATTTTTCGCGAAAAAATAAAAAAAGTAGAAACGTACGATGTATCTTGTGTAGAAGTAACAGCTGCGAGTTAGACAAACTAGAACCGGCAAACCCTACTTTGCGTAACAAATTCATGAAAGATGTGGACGTTTTTAAAAGAATAGTTGAATGAGAAATTGAGTGGGATCATATTGTCGAATCATTAAACATTTTAGTAACCATGTTACAAATGAAATAAATGATAATTTATTATTCGAAAAAGTATGATATATCAATAATTTTTGCACGGAATTAAAATTTATCGAGTGGATTTCCTCACACACAAAAACAGGCGAAAGGGTTTCTTCTGAGAAGTCGAGATTAAGCATTGAAGGATTTAAAGAGAGAGTAGAATGCAAAATAAACGTAAAATATTCATGCTAAGAATTTTTACCATTGTTAGGGAGTAATGAGAAATTGCTGAAACAAATAAGCTCCTCAGCGAAATATAACTAAAACGATTTATTTTTGCCTTTTGGATTTTGAAACTACGAGACAGAATTAAATGAACTAATTGAAGATGATTGTAGAAAGTGGTCAATTATACATTGAATATACTTCCAACTCTAGAAAAATATATGTCACCTTAAATATATCCACTCCAAAATGTATTATTTAATTGTTACCTGCGTTACTGCAGTTGAAATAAAAATATGTAGTAATCGGTCAATTTAGAGAATTCAGAGTAAAAATTCTATTGGTTTCATGGTAACCGATCGCTCTAATATGTATATAAAGAATATTCGAGCATGCATATCTTCATTATGCCATTTTTAATTATTATCCAAAACGAAAATTACGTAATTTTCTTTCCATTAAACCACATAAACACTAAGTTCAATGCCGTAATTCTTAAATGAAATATTTTATGAACTTGAGAAGTAACCAATTTCAACTCAGTTTATTTATTCATACATAAATGTTTTTATCTTTCTACAACTTACTGTTTCTTGAATAAATTAGTGTGATTATTTTAAATGTATCTAAAATAAACTTGGCGAACATTTAAATGCATTTCTCGCTAAAAATTAAAACAACATATGCTACTAAATTCGCCTACATACGTTCGTCAATTTTTCAATGATCACATTCTCTTGTAAGTAATATATACATATGTACTTGCCATAAGAGCAAACCGTGCGTAGGTGTAAACATTCCTAAAAGGAGCCACACCAATATTAGATCTCAAGAAAATGTTATCTCTTCAACCTAATTATTTTCTACATAAACGATTAATTTAATAAATAAACCGGAAATTTTGTATTAAATATTGTACGAACCAACTAGATTTTAATCATTTTGTACCACAAAAAAATAAAAAATAAAAAAATGACAAACAACAACCATTGTCGAGACAAAGTTAACATTGATAAGAAACATTCATTCATATATCAAAACAAAACGGTACATATATAAATAAATATATACTAACATAATAAAATTGATGTATCCAGACTCCAACACTTTACTCAAGTTCTTATAGACTATGTATTTGGACAAAAGCAAACCCAAAAAACTTAATCACCTCTTGCCAAAAAACATAAAAAAATACAATCACTAATTAGATTTTCACTTTTCTTAATTTTTTTTTTTTTCGTGTTTGATAAGCACGAGAACTCACATAAATATACACAAAGAAAATTTATTGTGATTTTTTTTTTCTTTTTCCCAAAATCAAATTGAATTTGAGACACAAGACACTTTTTTTTTATTATTTTCGTCTTCTTATTTTTATTATTTTATTTGTAATCATCACAACAATAACAATCGATTAAAATACAAAAACAAAAAATAAACTCGATTTGCACCACCCACAAATAAAGACTCTCTGTATTTTAGTGACACATTCGGTTCGATGAATTTTAAGAGATGTTTGAAAATGTTATAAAATTCCAAAAAATATTTTTCAGCTCACACAACAATCACAAACATAAAAAATTTTTTTTTTTAATTTTAGGTTTATTCACTGGAGATGTTCTCCCAACCAAACTAATTGGTTGCCGTTCCGCTGATGACTGAATCTTTTTTAAATTGACTGGAGAAGCGATAAAAAAAGTGAAACAGAAAAAGCAACAAAAATAAAAAATGATTTCTTCATAATATCGTGTATATTATACCGTATTTCGCTTGTGGAGACATTTTTTTATTTTGTATTAAAATATACAACATGATATGGGAGTTGCTATGCTCTTCAGCATGATATTTAAGTAGAATATTGAGAAGTGAACGAATTTCGTAATGGTGAATCTGTGAGAATTTTTTGTTTGGTCCAGCCAAATTCAGCAAATGGAAATGATGGAGAAAGAGAGATAACATGCCGTAGTAAGTAAAAAAAACGATAACATAGCAATGGTGTTGGATATAAACAAAAATTTCCCCACTTTTATAATCTGAATATGGAAATTTTCTTCTCTTTTTGATACATTTTTGGGTAGATGGATATTGTACAGTTGGTAAAAATAATTTGCACACATGTCGAACAAGATTTAAATTGTATCACTCATTATTAATGAGAAATTGGGCGTTATGCTTACTTTCCACTGATTTTCAAAATTCGAGATCTCATCAGAGAAATTAATTTATTCAAAGTATTACAATCATAAATGTAGTGGATGCAACAAAGTAACGTAGTAAAAAAAATGACGGACGAGTTCACGCTTAACTCGCAAAAGAATTATGTGAAAACCTTTTTTGTAAAAGTATCTATTGAATTTAAATTACATTAGATTTTGGTTTAAAAAGTCAATAAGTTATTCTAAATTGAATTTGGAGAACGAATCTTGCCGACATTAATTATTTAATTAAAAATTGAAATTTGTAATTTATTTGTTAACAACGAAAAATACAAACGACTATATTTCAGTATAGCCATGTCTTGGTGAGCTTGAGCGAAGTACAGTTTGTGACAACTTCAGTTGTCCGGAATAAAACGATATGTATATATTTAAACTCTTATATTTATTAATGCTTTACACGTGTATCTCCTTACGTATCGTGTGTTTGACATTCCTTTTACTCCCCACCGCTACCTTTTCTAGTAGCGTTCGTTGTCTGCCCTACAGTCGCACGTGCCATACAGTAGCATCACTGACAAACCTTCCGCGGCTCCTCGCGTGAAAATGTGTGGGGCCGCGAAGAAGCGATACAAGAGGCTTCTTGCTGAGGGCAAACCGCCCGGAAGCGAGACAAGGCTTCTGGCGATGCGGCCACAAAGGGAGTCTTGTGCTCCCACAGAGGCCCCACCTTCAAAGAGAATCCGCTCGGATGAGGGTACTCCACCGCCACAAGAAAAGGCCATGGGAGAAGAATCTGTCCCGACGGTCTCGGGTTCTGCGGTCCGGTCAGGACTTACCTTCAGGCAGGCTGCGGAGTCGGAGATCGTTGGGATCTTGCCCTCTGGTTTTCCTGAGGTTGTCCTCACTGGAGAGCAGCTTAAGGCTGTCCAGAAGGGCATCGTAGATAAGGTGCTAGAGCAAGAGCCCAAGGAGCTTAAACCTAAGTTCTTTGGCAGTCAGCTGCGGCCTGGTTTGCTGGTACTAACCTGTGCTGGCCGGGCCACTGTTCAGTGGCTCAGGGAGGCCATAGGAAATATCAAGCCATGGGAGGGTGCACATCTGATCGTGGCCGAGGCGGAAAACCTGCCTCGAGCCAGGATTGTGTTCGGCACCTTCCCAAATAGTGCTGAATTGCCCACGGAGAAGCTTTTTGGTTTTATCAAAAGCCAAAACGAGGGCATGCAGGCGATCAACTGGAGAGTGATTAGGAGAGAGGCGAAAGGCTCTTCGGCCTTTTGCACCTTCTCTAAGGACCACTCTTCAGTTGAGAAGCTCAAGCGGGTTGGCTTTAAGGTCAACTATAAGTTTGTGACTGTCCAATTGCATCCCACGGGTGGTCAGGGTGGTGCTAAACCGGCTTCTGTCGGCGGGACCCAAGTGGTCAAACCTGTGGAAGCTAGGTAGCGGCGCCTGTAGCTAAGACCACCTGGGTGACCGCCCTCTCCAGGAGACAAGTGAAGAGAAGGCGGAAAAGAGAAAGGAAGGCGTCAGGGGTTCCACGGAGGAAGGCCTCACAATTGCTCCCCCCGTGCAAGCCACTGGTGAGGCCTGGAGGCTCTCAGGCAGCGGGGGCCAGCAGAACGGCGATAGAAGACACTGGTCAGCCATCGGCCGAACAAAAAAAGCTTGCGGGTGGTGGCAGTGCTGAAAAGGAGGCTGAGCAGGGCCTTCAGAAGGGGCCTTCGAAAAATGAAGGCATACATCGCCTGCCTGCAGATAAACCTGCATCATGCAAAGGCGTCTTCGGACGTCCTTTGTCGTAGGTTTATCTGCCAAAACATTGGCATGGCTCTAATCCAGGAGCCATGGGTGATTGGTAACCAGATTAGAGGTATACCAAATCAAGTGGGTAAGTTAATTTATCATAACGGAACTCAGAGTCCAAGAGCGGCTTTGTTGGCCAGTTCGCAAATTAATTTTATTCCCATTTCAGAGTTCATCTCCAGGGACTTGGTTGCAGTAATGGTGGAGGTTCTGGGTGAAAGAGGCAGACAGGAGGCTATAATGGCCTCCGCCTACTTTCATGGAGACTCAGAGTTAATACCTCCACTTGACGTTAGGCGGCTCATAGCTCACTGCAAACGCAATGGGCTGGCCTACCTAAAACAGGGGTGAGTACCTTTTTGAATTTCTGATCTCAAATAATGTAGACATTGTCAATAGGGAAAGGAAACCTACTTTTATAAATGCGTTTAGGCAAGAGGTCCTAGATTTGACACTTGCTAGTCCGCATTTCAGCGACTTGGTCAAAAAATGTCATGTGTCTGAAGAGGCCTCATTATCGGATCACTTGCACATCAGATTCGATTTGGCGGCTGAGACCATGCAGCGGCAGGAAATCAGAATTCCAAAACTGACCGACTGGGACTCTTATAGAGTCTCACTCGAATCAGAAATGCTCTCGGTTGTGGGGAACATAGAATCTCCAGAGAGTTTGGAGATCTGTTCAAATCAGCTGCATAATTCTATACACTTGGCTTACGAGAACAGCTGCCCGGTTAAGCGAAGAGAGTCCACAAAGATGGTCCCTTGGTGGAACGGAACGCTGAGTAAACTAAGGAAAAAATCGAGAAGATTATTCAACAAGGCTAAACGCACCGGTGAATGGGGCGAGTATAAGATGGCCTTGACGGAATATAATCTCGAACTAAGATGATTCAAAAGGGCTACCTGGAGGAATTTCTGTGAGGGAATCAATGAATTGCGCTCTGCAGCTCGTCTCCAGAAAGTCCTTTCCAGGGATCATTCAAATGGTTTAGGACTTCTCCAGAAGCAAGATGGGAGGTTCACTGAAAACCGGAAGGAAACCTTAGAGGTACTGCCAGAGACCCACTTTCCGGATTCAGTAGTGGTAGGAGCCCAAGAGGACTCGCATGATGCCTCAAGTGAGGTGGCCTATGCGCCTCACAGTAGGATCTGGAGTCTCTCTGGGAAAATACACACCCAGCAAGGTGCGATGGGCTATTGGGTCTTTCAAACCTTTCAAATCCGCTGGAGGGGATGGTATCTTTCCAGCTTTACTTCAAAAAGGTATTGAGGAAATACTCCCCAGTTTGATCCAGATGTTTCGGGCAAGTTATGCTTTTAACTATATTCCGAAACTGTGGAGGAAAGTAAATGTGGTCTTTATACCAAAGGGCGGGGGTCGTCCAGACACCCAGGCCAGGGCATATCGGCCAATTAGCCTCACATCGTTTCTATTGAAGACGATGGAAAAAATCCTGGACTATCAAATAAGAAGTGAGGTTCTTGGAAAGAATCCGCTGCATCGGGACCAGTTTGCATATCAAACTGGTAAATCCACGGTGATGACCCTTAGCGGTCTAGTTACGAGGATTGAAAAAGCATTGATATAAAGAAATGGCCCTTTGTGTCTTTGTGGACATTGAGGGGGCGTTTGATAATACCTTCTATGGATCTATAGAGAGGGCAGCAATGGGAAAAAAGGTTCCGCTTTCAACAATTAGGTGGATCCGTTCCATGCTGGAACATCGTGAGATTACTACCAGACACGGTGGCGAGTCAGTAACCATCAAGGCCATAAAGGGCTGTCCTCAAGGAGGCGTACTATCTCCTCTGTTTTGGTCATTGGTTATTGACGGACTACTGGTCCTTCTGAGTAGCCATGGGTTTGATGTCCAGGGCTATGCGGATGATGTGGCTATCATAATCAGAGGCAAGTTTGATGAGGTCATTTCTGATCGTATGCAAAATGCACTCAATATAATATGGCAGTGGTGTTACCAGGAAGGACTCAGTGTCAATCCAAGCAAAACTGTCATTGTTCCTTTTTCGAGGAGGAAAAAGCTTGCGCTTACAGCTCCCTCGTTAAACGGTACTACTGTGCCTTTTTCCAGCTAGGTTAAATATCTAGGGGTTATCCTAGATCAAAAACTGAACTGGAACTGTTCAGGATCATTTTGATCTAAAATGGAAATTAGAAAAAAAAAAGAATTGTAAATTGCATTGAATTTTGATTTAGTTATAAAACTTATCTTGTATAATTGATTTCATCACTATATAGTTTATTTATTTATCTAAAATTGAATTGTATTTAATTAGTATTATCATGAATTTAATTTATAAAAATATTTTGTTTACCTGGTATTATCACTCCATTGACAGTCACTGTGTTTACAAGTATTTGACATTCAATCGATGAACCGGTCAACCGTAAAGTTATCGATATTTATTGTACAGGTATTTGTTGATCGCACTACCATCTTATTGTTATCGATAGAGTGATTAACAAATACTGCCATCTCCCTTTTAATATAATTTTCTTTTTGTAATTTTAACAATTTAATTATGGAGTGATTTGCCGCTGTTTTGTTTTTTATGACCTTTCGCGGCTATTTAGAAAATTATATAAAAAAAAATCTTTCACTTTGATTTGAGATTGAGAGCTGTGCACAGTAAAATAATATAATTTTTGTTAATAAATTATAAAGTTTAAGCTGCAAATTGGAATAAAAAAAAATCGCTGTTTTAATTAATATTTTGATATTTCGGAAAATTTCATGAGACAAATAGCTGCAATCATTTATCCCGCAACATTGGTCCTTCGAGCCGGATAATTGAAGAAAGATCCAGATTTTTTCTTTGGAAAGCAGATTTCAAGCACACGTGGATTGGGAATCACCAGGAAAAAAGGAAATTGAGCAAAAAACCTTGAGTATAATTTTCTTTAATACATTTCTAAAAACATTTTAGTTTTCCATTGATTTATAATAAAGTTGAATTTATAAATAATTTGTTTCAATTTAATAAACTATATGCTTATTGATATCCGTTAGTGTAAATCACGTATAGATAGTGATTGATATTAGTAGTGGAAAGTGTATTGAACCATATTACAAACTAAAGTGAAGTGATTTTAGACTATTTATTATACTCTCTAAAGCTTTCTTCCTTATTCCTACGTTTTTTTCTGGTGCATACGCATTTGTAGTGCTATTCGTTGAGAAATTGTAAACGATTTTCATATTATTCAAAATGGAAGCCCTAAAAGGAAAGCGATCCTACATAAAGGGTCAGATTAAGAGAATCGATAATTTTGCGCGCACAATTAAAGATGATACTAGTGTAGACGAGTTAACAGTTAGGTTAGAGAAAATACAGCAATTGTACAAGGATTTTGTTGACGTGGAGTATCAAACGCTCGAGCTTTCGGATACCGTACAAACCGATATAGAAGCCATCGATACGCAATATTATTCTATTGTACCCAAATTGCAAGGCGCTTTGCGGAAAAGTACAGCCAATAATTCACCTGTTGTGAACCTCGATCAAACCTTGAATAACACCCAAACGTGTTCAAGTGATTTTAGATTACCTCGCATTACCATTCCCCCATTTGATGGGAACTATAAGGAATGGCAATCTTTTTTTGACTTGTTTGGATCGACGGTGCACGAAAACGGTAATATTTCTCCAGCCCGAAAGTTCCAATATCTCAAAGGGCTTTTAAGAGGCGAGGCATTAACACTAGTACGACATTTTCCAATAAACGACGCAAATTATATCGAGGCATATCAAAAACTGTGCAAAAGGTATGACAAAAAACAATACATTGTTGATTCGTTTATACAAACCTATTTTGAGCAACCAACGGTAACGCAAGCTACATCACAATCTATTGCGCGACTACATGATACATGTGATGAGGTGGTACGCGGTCTTAAGGCACTAGGTCCAGAAGCCGAAAGCCGAGACCCTTGGCTAATTTATATAGCCACACAAAAGATGGATGCTGAGACACGGCAAATGTGGAAACTTGAAACTTCCGAAATCAAATATCCTACGTTTGAGAAACTTTTGGCTGTGTTAAATAAGCGAATGGATGCTCTACAAGGCATTAAATCAGAAACCAATAAGGGTGCGCAAAGTAAGCAAAATATACAGCGAACAAAGTCTATGCACACTGCACCGGCAGTAACTTGTGCATTTTGTGGTAAAGACCACAAATTATTTGAATGTGACGGTTTCCGAGGCTTGGAGATACAAAAGCGAAGAGATTACGTGAAGAAGCACTCTAGATGCTATAATTGTCTGAGCGATACCCACATGGTTTACCAATGTAAATCAAGACGAAAGTGTAGTTTATGTCAAAAGAAACACCATGAGATACTGCATTTAGAGCCAATTACAACTTCATCTGAAACAACTATTTGTGGTCATGCCAGTTCGATGACAAATGCAATTCTTCCCACTGCCCAGATAGCTGTAGAACGATATAATGGCGAATGGCAATTATGTCGAGCTTTGCTTGACTCCGGATCGCAAACGTCTTTCGTTACAGAAGAGTGTTTTCAACGACTAGGACTTAAAAAGACAAAAGGAAGAATATGGATACAAGGTCTTAATGATGTCAACTCAGGAGTATCCAAAGGCGTGACTACTCTACGCATCAAATCCAGATTTCCGGACGATCATTATGAGGCGAAGGTGAAGGTGTTGATAGTTCCAAAAATCTCCTCGTATCAACCATCAATTAGTGAAGTGGACGGCCTTCAAGAATTGGTCAAAGTGAAACTAGCAGATTCTAAATTTCATAAGAATAACAAAATTGACGTTCTTCTTGGTAGTGACTTGTTCTTCGATGTAATTAGTGATGGTAAAAAATATCTTCCGAAATCAAATCTGGTGGCTCACAACACGAAGTTAGGATGGGTGATTGCAGGAACACCAATTGATCATGAAGTTAATAAACAAATTTCAATCAATCTTCACCTTGATGTCGACCAAACACTCAGAAAATTTTGGGAAATCGAAGAGATCGTGAATATTGCTCCCTACAGTGAAGAGGATAAATTTTGTTTGGAACATTACCAGAGAACCGTTGAAAGATCAGCAGATGGAAGATACATAGTAAGCCTACCGTTTAGAAAAGATTCACCGAAGCTGGGAAATTCTAAAATACTGGCTGTGAAAAGGTTGGGCAGTTTGGAAAAACGATTTGTACGCGATAGTTCGTTCAAGAAGCAGTACACGGAGTTCCTGAAAGAATATTTAGAACTAGGCCATATGGAGATTTCGAACGAATCTAGCCCTGATGAATATTATTTGCCGCATCATGGAGTATTAAAAGAAAACAGCACTACCACCAAATTGCGGGTAGTGTTTGATGGGTCAGCCAAAACTACTTATGGTAATTCACTAAATGATGAATTAGCGGTAGGACCAGTTGTGCAGTCCAGTTTGGTAGAGTTACTACTCAGATTTCGCAGACATAAAATAATATTTACGGCTGATATAGAGAAAATGTTTAGGCAGATTTGGGTCAGTTCCAAGGATAGTAACTACCAAAAGATTGTGTGGAGAAAGGATCCACAAGACGAGCTACAATTTTTTAAGCTGCTGACCGTTACGTATGGCACATCGAGCGCCCCATTCTTAGCAACACAAACATTAAATCAACTGGCATTAGATTACCAAACCGAATACCCAGAGGCAGCAGAAATAGTGAAACGTGATTTCTACGTTGATGATCTGATGTCTGGAACTAGTAATTTAAAGGACGCTCAAACAATTGTGAAAGATTTGGTTTGTTTATTGAAGAAGGGCGGATTCAATCTACGCAAGTGGGCATCCAACAGTTCCGAGCTTCTATACAGTATTCCTGAAGCCAATAGAAACGTTTCTATTATCAATTTTGAGGAAGAATCTCATGCAGTTTCAGTTCTTGGTGTAAGATACTCTCCCGTAAATGATACCTTCCAGTTTAAAGTGATTCTAGTAACTAAAAGACTAACCAAACGAAATATGTTATCGGAAGCGTCGAAGTTGTTTGACCCGATTGGATGGTTGTCTCCAACGACCATAATGATTAAAATATTATTTCAGAAACTATGGTTACTTGGAGTAGACTGGGATGACCTATTACCAGATTCAATTTCTCAGAACTACGAAGCAATAAGAGGTACCTTGATCAAATTGGAAGATATTCGTATAAACCGCTGGCTGTTCACCGAAGGTCAAGAACTGGAATTGCATGGATTTGCCGATGCATCCGAATTGGCTTACGCTGCCGTTATCTATAGCAGGGTAAAAACTAAGAATGGTTATATGATAAATTTGGTAACTGCGAAGACAAAGGTAGCGCCAATTAAAGCAGTTAGTATTCCTCGGCTGGAACTCTGCGCAGCAGTATTGCTAACCAAACTGATGACATCCGTATTAGAAATGTTTAAGAATACGCTGATGATAAAGTACCATTTATGGACCGACTCAACCATTGTACTACACTGGCTATCATCATGTCCCAGGAGATGGCAGACGTATGTAGCTAATAGAGTTTCATTTGTGTTGCAATATACAAATCGCAATCAATGGCGTCATGTGCCATCCATAGAGAATCCAGCTGATTGCGCTTCTCGAGGCTTGTTGCCGGAACAATTAGTAAATTTTAGTTTATGGTGGAATGGCCCACATTGGTTGAGAAAGCCAGAGGTGGAATGGACATGCCAAATTAATCTAACAAACGAATTACCGGAGCAGGCACTAAAGGAACAGAAGATTAATTCTGTGGCATTAATAAACACAGAATATAAAAGCGACTGGCTTTTGAATCTCATAGATCGTTGTTCCAAATTTTCGAAGGTGTTATTCGTAATTACTCGAATTTTAATATTATTTCGAAATAAATCATCGCACAGAACTACGATGGGCCTAGAATCCTCGAGATTTTATAATGAGGCCAAACTCGATGCGTTCAATTTTGTGATTAAACAAGTGCAACTGAGCGACTTTGCTGCTGAAATCAGTGCTCTCACTAATAATAAATTCATCAATAAATGTTCCAAATTAACATCTCTTTTTCCATTTGTAGACAAATGTGGTTTATTACGAGTCGGAGGAAGGCTGGGTAACGCAGATTTGCCTTATGATGTAAAGCATCCAATTATACTCCCAGCCAGAAATTATGTGACAAGTTTAATAATAAGAGATGAACATCTTAGACTTTTTCATGCGGGTCCCACTCTTCTAATTTCTACGCTAAAGCAGAAATACCATATATTGAGATGTAAAGATGAAGTCAGAGGAGTGATTGGGCGGTGTGTTAGGTGCATCCGTTTAAAGGCGCAGCAACAACAGCAACTTATGGGTCAACTTCCGGAACCCAGAGTGTCATACCATCGACCTTTCTTCACTACAGGAGTAGATTATGCAGGGCCATTATTAATTAAGGCATCAAAATTGAGAGGTGCTAAAACCATCAAGGCTTACCTAGCCCTTTTCGTTTGTATGGCTACAAAGGCTGTACATTTGGAGTTAGTCAGCGATATGACTACCGAAGCATTCCTGGCAGCTCTACGTCGATTTCACGCACGGCGAGGTATATGTGGCCATATTTATAGTGACAATGGTACTAACTTCGTGGGCGCACAACGAGATCTTCGAAGAAACCTAATGATGCTCTCCAAGGATGCAGCTGTAATGAGATACATAAACAACAACAACATTGAATGGCACTTAATTCCTCCTGGCGCCCCTCATTTTGGAGGCCTATGGGAAGCGGGAATAAAGTCCTGTAAATATTACTTAAAACGAGTAGTGGGTGAGACGCTGTTGACATTTGAAGAAATGACGACGTTGCTAGTCCAAATTGAAGCCATTCTTAATTCGCGACCACTGTGTGAAATATCTTCAGAAGAATTGGAGCCGCTAACACCTGGACACTTTCTAATTGGTCATGCACTTACGTTGTTACCCGAACCGAACCTGCTAGACGTTAAGGAGAATCGATTATCGCGTTGGCAACACATTCAGCGAATGGTTCAGCATTTTTGGGTAAAATGGAACAAGGAATATCTACTAACACTACAACAACGCACGAAATGGAAATCTACTACGAACAATCCAAAGTCTGGTGATCTTGTAGTTGTGATGGATAAAGATACACCACCAACGAAATGGCTTATGGGACGTATTGTCAAAACAGTTCCAGGACAAGATGGGCTAGTCCGAGTCGTGTACATCAGAACTAAACTCGGAGAAATAAAACGACCAATAACGAAAATTTGTATTTTGCTGTCTTCTGGCTCTGTTGAGCCAACGGACGCGGGATGTTCAGGATCATTTTGATCTAAAATGGAAATTAGAAAAAAAAAGAATTGTAAATTGCATTGAATTTTGATTTAGTTATAAAACTTATCTTGTATAATTGATTTCATCACTATATAGTTTATTTATTTATCTAAAATTGAATTGTATTTAATTAGTATTATCATGAATTTAATTTATAAAAATATTTTGTTTACCTGGTATTATCACTCCATTGACAGTCACTGTGTTTACAAGTATTTGACATTCAATCGATGAACCGGTCAACCGTAAAGTTATCGATATTTATTGTACAGGTATTTGTTGATCGCACTACCATCTTATTGTTATCGATAGAGTGATTAACAAATACTGCCATCTCCCTTTTAATATAATTTTCTTTTTGTAATTTTAACAATTTAATTATGGAGTGATTTGCCGCTGTTTTGTTTTTTATGACCTTTCGCGGCTATTTAGAAAATTATATAAAAAAAAATCTTTCACTTTGATTTGAGATTGAGAGCTGTGCACAGTAAAATAATATAATTTTTGTTAATAAATTATAAAGTTTAAGCTGCAAATTGGAATAAAAAAAAATCGCTGTTTTAATTAATATTTTGATATTTCGGAAAATTTCATGAGACAAATAGCTGCAATCATTTATCCCGCAACAGGAACCAACATTTGTTGAAAGTTCAAAATAGAGCCACAAAGGCTTTCTGGGCCTGTCAAAGACTCTATGGGCGTACTTGTGGACTACAACCAAAAATGATCTACTGGTCATTTCTTACAATCATTAGACCTATGGTTACCTAAGCATCGGTTGTATGGTGGCCTAAAACTGAGCAGAAGGCAACGCAAACCTTATTGAATAAGGTTCAGCGTGTAGCCTGCATCGGCGTTACGGGCTCAATGAAGTCATGTCCAACCGCGGCGGTGGACTTCTAGGACTGACACCGTTACACCTGCATATTAAAAAGGATGCTGCAATTATGGCACTGAAAATGCAGGCGGAAGGAAATATAAAACCAGGCAATATGGTGGGTCATCTGGAAATCCTTAAGGAATTTCAGACAGACCCTACCATAGGAATGCCTTCCGACTGTATGCCAGCTAAACTGGACTTCCACAAACCATTCTGTGTTAGGTTACCTGACCGGGATATGTGGAGGGCAGGTGGACCATCCTTTGAGAGAGAGTCCATGATATGGTTTACAGATGGATCAAAAACGGAAGATGGGGCGAGGATAAGAATACACGGGAGTGGCACTACCCTCTCGAAGTCCTTGGGTACAAATGCTACCGTTTTTCAAGCAGAAGTACATGCTATAGAACTTTGCGCTAGGATAGGCATAGCAAAAGGCCTAAACGATGCAAAGATTTATATTGTATCAGACAGCCAATCGGCCTTAAAAGCTCTTAAGTCTTGTACCGTTGAGTCAAAGCTGGTATGGGATTGTCTGAAGGTTATTAAACATCTGACAGGCTCAAATAAGGTAACACTTATGTGGGTGCCAGGTCATACTGGAATCGAAGGAAATGAGGCAGCTGATGGCCTCGCCCGTATGGGTTCTGCCTCTCCATTTATTGGACCAGAACCCTTCTGCGGCGTCACTAAGGGACACCTTAGAGCAGCGGTAAAACGCTGGGAAGTTGTTCAAAAGTCCTCCTACTAGCGCAGAATTCCAGGTTTACGACAGGCGAAGAAATGTATATCACCTTCGTCTGTCAGGGTTAAGGAGTGTCTTGAACTTAGGAAACCTGAGTTGAGGCTGCTTACTGGCTTCCTCACAGGTCATGTCCCCTTAAAGTATCACCTTAAGAAGATGGGCCTAAGTACGACAGATAATTGCCGCTTCTGCGATCTGGAAGCGGAATCAGCGGAACATGTTCTGTGCCATTGCCCAGCCATTTTCCAGCAAAGACTGCAACATCTAGGAGGGAGAACAATGAGCCCGGATAGTATGTATCTTGTACCGGCCAGTAGTATTATCAGATTCATTAAGAGCCTGAATATTGAATGGACGGATAATTAAGTAGGGTCCAGCACAATAGATCTTTTAGGTCGCGGTGCGAAGTGGCTTATCGCCCACATGGCCCTTCAATCAATAATAATAATAATGTACACATATGTAGAGATAATGAATCTACAAAATCAGATGCAGTTAAGAAACTAAACGAAATAAGCCCGCTGTATTGTGAACCTATACTTGCGCATTATAAAAAAAACCCGAAGGTAATATGAGGAAAGTTAATTTAACAAAACTTTATTTACGTTTTGGTACCTAGTGATAAGATCAAGCTTTCGTGCATTAAGCTTCTACTTTTGTTTAGGGGAGTTAACAGTCGCAAAAACAGTAAAAAAAAAATTTAAAGGCGATAATAAACCGGATGATAAAGGTCACAATGCCTTCAACTATCCAAAAGTCTAACCCCCCAATTCTGACGTTAAAACTTCTAAGTCTGTGTTAGCTAAGATGTTTTTTGAAAAGACTTTTTTTAAGACTAAAGATTATTTTGGTATTCTGGTTGTATAGCGGTTTTAATTTTTTGGTTGCAAATTCTCCAAAAATTGTCTATACCTGTCAAATGCCAATGTTTACCTTTGATCATTATTTGTTCAGCTTTAATTTGTATTTTGAAATATTTTCACTATTGGAAAATATATAAACAAACACATTTAACTGTGGCACTTTATTGTAAAAGCGACATCATTTGAATCAATGTCAAAGTAAGACCATTAAGACCAACAAAATTGTCGGTCTAGGACCAATGACAGGTAAGATTTCTTGTAGAATATGGAATGCGTCTTAACTAAGACAAAAGTCTTACCTGAGACGGATTTTAGCCAGTGACTGTACGTCAGAGTCGAGGGGCGAGGGGATAAATATGTTGAAACTGGTAATAACTTTTTACATAAATGGAACTTTAATAATTGTTTAGGTGAACTTGACGGGAAGCATATAGAATGTTTGCTCCCAAACATAGTGGATCTAGGTTCTTCTGATGACGCTAGTAGATGCTGATTATCGTTTTATAAATGTTGACGTGGGAGCTTATGGTTCAACGGCGACTTCTACAATTGTTCAAAATTCTAACTTTGGGAAAGAATTATTTTCGGCAAACTCGGCTTAAAAAAATATAATGAGACCCTTACTCCGGTAAGAACTTGGAACACAAAAAAGAATTTTTAATTACAGGTCAGTTAAATAATTTCCAATAAAATTCCATATTCATTTTTAGATTAAGTCGAGCTAGACGAATGGTGGAAAGAAGAATCAACCAGCAACACACATCGATAAGCATTTATTTTTCACATCGATAAGAAATTTATTTGCTAATTGGTGTGTATAACTGAAGAAAATCTAGAGTTTCAATATTCAATGTTATGAGCAGATTTGTTTTCAATCACTGACGTAAAAAAATAATAAAACTTCTGATACGAATGGAGTGAATCGTATCGTGGAAACAAAGACAAAAGTAAGATCTCCAAAGAGGTGATTTTTTCCTTTTGAATCTTAGGTATCTCAAATTGAGAGTCAACATTTTTCCTTATCTTCTTTGGCGCTGGTGCTGTCCTGGAAGTGTCAATCCATTTAATATCCGAAATGTTAACCGAAGGGTTCTGTAATAGGTATAAAGACAAAGTAAAATATTCAAATTAATTATTTTAAAAAAAAAGCCATAGATTCTTACTTTGAGTTTTCCACAAAACGAATTTAAAACGATTTAATGTGGTATAACACCCACTTTTTGCTTTAGCTTGGAACCTTATGGTTCCCCCAAATTAATTTGATTACAATATTTTACGAATGCATATTTTAAATTCCTCCATAGCTTTTTAGTCTCTATAACTGCAACCCGAAATGGGAGCACTCCAAAATCTTGCATTACCAGATCTCGTATTACAAAATCTCGCATTACAAAATCCCGCATTATAAAATCTCGCATTATAAAATCTCACATTACAAAACCTCGTATTACAAAATCTTGCAAATTAAAAAATAGTATTGAAAAATAACATAGACGGAAAATTAATATTAAATCATTTTATTATACACAATATTTTTTAAAAATTCTATTGGAGTGAGTCTAGCCTTTTTCTTTAATATTCTTTGTATTTTTTTATTCTTGTTAATTTGCTTTCGTGTTTTGGGAAACTGGATACCAGATTTAAGTTGTTCAATTCTAAGCTTTGCCAAAATCGCTTCCTTTGCTAGATTCTCTATTATTTTATAAACACCCGCATGTCGTTGACCGAACACAACTTTTAAACGACGGTGCCAGGCCTCCACACTATTTTGCGTTCAAGGGAAGCATTCAGTATCATTTCCTGAGTCTGCTATAGACCAGAATTCAGGTTTATATCTTAGTGCTCGGTTGCCATTGCCGATGTAATTTTCCTTGAACCATGATCCAATTCTTTTGACATCTGTGTCATTATACCCATTGGACAAACTGGCATAATACGCAGCAACTTCATAGTTTGGCACGGTAGCTTTTAGCTAGGCTTTTTATCATTCTAATTTGCATTGAAAAAGATTCGACGTTCCCATACTTGTGTACCAACCTTTCTTTTTGGATCTTTCGGAAATATAATTTTGGCGAAATGAAATAAACATCCCTTGAAACCGGTTTCCGGAAAAAAATATGATGCTGACGATACTACTGTTTTTTCGAAATCGCAAATTATTCTCGTCGGATTTAAATGAATTTCATTTTTCAAGCAAATTTTTTTTAAATTGAAAAACAATTGGTCATATACTTTTCTACTTTTTTGCTCATCAAGCAAAATACCAATGGTAATATTTCTCCATCAATACGTCCGTGTATTGAAAATAGCTGTCGCATTATGGATGGTACAACGTCGAAAGTACCATCCATAATCCAACAACTGGATTCAGCGAGGAGCTTTAGCGAAGAAATCGTTCCCAACAAAATAATTTTTTCGCCATCGAACTCTTTCGGTTAAAACAAATAATTCTCCTTCAACATATCGAATGTGGTCGGGAATGTTAATATCTGCAAAGTTTTCAGGCTCTTTACTTTTGTTACGGCGGGCACGTTGAATTTTAATTCTTTGAGTTTTTGCTGTTAGAAGATAAATGCGGGTGTCGCAGGAAGTGTTGATAATAGAATCTCTCATTATAATTGGTGGTGGCTGATCAGAATTTTTTACTTGGAATTTAAGGGCGCTGTTAGTTTCAGCTACAACTTTATCCGATGCCAATGGTTCATGAGAATGCACTGATGGTGGTTTTAAAATTTTGAATTTTGGTGTTTCACTGTTTTGTCATAAATGTAGCGCAGAATAAAAGATAAAATAACTATATATATATTTATACCTGTTAACTGATTTAATAGTTTTGGATTTGAATACTAATTGATAAAATAGATATTGTATTGCGAGATAATGTAGCCAACCCGAATACTAATTGATATAGTGACAATAATCAATAAACAAATTGTACTTATTGTATTCTTAATTGTAGTAACAGACTGCCTGTTACTTGGTTTTGTAAAATTTTACTTAGTTATGACTCTAAACATTTGCTCGCGAAATCGCGCGATTTTATATATTTACGGGAAAAAGTTTATGCGAGATGATTTTGTAATGCGAGATTTTGAAATGCGAAATTTTGTATGCGAAATTTTGTAAAATAGATTTTGTATTGCGAGATAATGTGGCCAACCCACCCAAAATCTATAAATGATGTGATTAAATATTTATTACTTACCAGATAGTTCTACGTTTAAGCTTATTTCAGTAAACGCTGAATCCCGTTTACCATAAAAAAATTAGTAATTTTCGATTTCGTTTATCAACAATTCGTTCAATTCAGTTTTATTCATTTTTACTGGATATAGTTTATTTGCAGCATACGAGTATGAGATATAGTGGAATATTTTGTGGTATGCGAATGAAATTTGACAACGACCAAAATTATTCGCAAGTCGTAATTCAAAATCGGCTAATTCACTTTCAGGACAAGCTTAAGAAACCTGCTTTGATTTGTCGCCCCGCGAAATTGAAAATGGCGGATCAATATGGCGGCTTCAAGTAGCGGACATCACTCAGAACGAGCAATTTAATTTAATTTAAAAACCCTCAGGGTGTGAACTCAACCTTACTCTTGGCCAAATATAACCTCACTTTTGCCTAAAGGCTCTGCAGTTCATTTGTAACCGTTCAAAAATTTTTCACAAAAGTAGTTTAGGCGACTTTAAACTAAATAAAATTGCTCGAGCAGAGTGAGATCTGCTACTGGAAGCCGCCATATTAATCCATCAATTTGAATTTTTGCAAAAAGGTCAGATGACAAAAAAAGTAGGTTTCTTAAGATTTATTTGTCGGCAGAAGAGTGTGTTAAGTTGAAAGAGAATGTCACATATATATTATATTTTATTCGCAGTTTGCATTCCCGCACTCAGTGTGTTGTATGTCTAAGTGGGATAACGTTTTAAAATCTGTATTAATGCCCCACCTGTCCCTTGACAAATGGTCAACTTTCTGTAGAATATTTTTTCTGTCAAAAAAAAAATCATTTGATCCTAGACCTTTGGGACACCCATTAAAAACATAGCCAGAAATATTGATAGCTGCTTTTTGCTTTTACAGATAAAAATAATCTGTGTTTAGCTTTTTGCTTCCTGAAAACTCTTTCTTGTTTTTAAAAGATTTAGTCGAATACATAACAACAAATTTAAATCGTTAGGTTTAATCGCAAACAATTTCAATTTTTAATATTGTTCAATTTTTATTTTAAGGTTGTTGACCGAAGCAACATCGCAACATGGTTAGCATAAAATTTAGCTTAAAACAATTTAAAAATAAGCGAATATAGTAAAAATATGCGATTAAATGACGGATGCGATTTTTATTTCCTTTCCTCCGATAAAACACTTAGTTGTTGCTGATAACAAATTATTTCAAATCTACCTTGAAGATTAATTTCATCGACTGTATATTCTAGATATTGTACATACTTCATAGAAATATGTATTCATATAATGCTAACATTTCTAATGTATTCAGCTTAATGCTGATGAACTTTTATCTTGTGAAATAAATCACCAATTTATGTGTCTCATCTGAGACTTTATTTGTATAAGCGCAAGAGTAAAAAATTCAGAGAACATTTATTTCCCCTGTATACTAACACAAAACCAAAGCGGAAAATGGAAAATTTGTTTCTCTTTTCTAATTTTCCGTTTGTTTTTATTTCTTTTATGAATATTTTATATTGAACATGTACTGTATATAATATATTAACTGGCTGTTATATCAAATAACATCACCATACTGTATATAAAATCTAATCAAATTTTGGTTGTATGAGGTTAAACCAGACGACCAGACGTGTAGACCAGTCTCTTTGTCTCTCGGCTCTATTTTACAACAGCTTGCAGAACTTAAAAATGTTTAACTCTATTGTTAATGTTGGTTTTTTAGACAGGGTGAATAGATTAAAAGACATTCGCGAAATTCACAATTACTCAATCTCACTATATTCTACATCACTACCAAAAAAAAAAAAAATTACAAAATGAAGAAAATTTATTACACCCAACACTATACGTAGCATCTTGGATTACTGCTCATCCTCATTAATCTTTATATATAAATGTATGTACGTGTATTTATGTACAACATATAAGTAGATGTTCGGAAAAAAAAAGTTTTATATTTATTTTTTTTCTACCTAATTTGTTAAACAAAATAAATAAAAACGAAAACGAAGAAATAAAGAAAAAAGTAGCAAAATTAGAAATGAAATAGAAAAATTTTCCAAACTCTTGAGCTTTTTTTACTTGCTTGCTTGTTTGATACGGAAAAACTAAAATTTATTCTAGTTAAATTTATTTTCGTTTCACAACTTTATCTGTATCCAAAAAAAAAATAATTTAACCGTTACGAAACATCATACATAAAGAAAATTATTTTACCAAGTACTGTAGCAATAACTCTATATGTAAGTACAATCTAAATAGAAACCAATAACAAAAACTATCCAAAACTATAAATTTATTTTTGCAAAAGCATAAATATTTATAGTGATAGGTAAATTAGTGTATATGCGGGAGCTAGAGTTTGTTAAATATGCGCTTAATATTTGTTTTAGACATGTTTTGGTGGGGCACTGTTTGAATTGTTACGTGTGAAACATAATTTTCACAAAGTATGTAGAAAACTTAAAAGTCTAAATTAGATTAGACTGTTGGCTTACGTTTCGTTTGATGATTTTTTATTTATTTATTTATTTATATATATCATGTATAGCCTACAGTGATAACAATCAGCTATACAAACATGTTAAAAAAAAAAAACACAAAAGGAATAAAATATAGATAGAAAACGCCGACTATTTAGTTTTTATAAAAATTTAAATAAAGCTTTCTTAAACGACTCTCTGGACATATTGAAATCGAAAACACCATACACTGAATTAAAATCTCGCGAAGCTCTCAAAAGTGGTTCCGAAAGGCCGTAATTTGTTGATACCCGGTTGACGAGTAACAGTCCATCACGTGGACGCATTTGACGTTCTGGAGCGTAAAGATTTAAGCGCGAAAGCAGCTCGGTACATTCGATTCGAGAACTGAAAATATCGCAAATGAACAATGCCGATGCTACAACACGTCGACAATCTAACCGGTGCAGTTTCAACAGGTTGCAGCGATCTTGGTAGGGTGGAAGAACATATTCAACAGACCGTGCAGATGGTAGACCTCGAAGTGCGTATAAAACAAACTGCTTCTGAACACTCTCTATTCTATTCGAATAACAGTGATAAGACGGTGACCACACCGGCGATGCATATTCCAAAATAGAACGGACAAAGGAACCATACAGTGATGTTAGAGTAATCGGGTCGATAAAGTCCTTACAGTTCCGCTTAATAAAGCCCAACATAATGTATGCCTTAGGTATAATGGTGTTAATATGTTTGGTAAAGGTGGCATCAGTTGAAAAAATTACACCCAGATCGGATATAAACTCCACTCTGTCGACTTCCTCATTGCACAAACGATACTGATGAAACAGAGGTGACTGGATGCGATAAAATGAAAGAGTCTTACACTTACTCACATTGAGACCCAGTCTATTGCTAATAGACCAACTACAAAATCTGTCCAAATCATCCTGCAGCTTCACGCAATCGGACACGCTGTTGACCCGGGCGAAAATTTTCACGTCATCGGCAAACAGGAGGCAACTGGCAAACTCAAAGCAGTCAACAATATCGTTGATAAACAATGTAAATAATAAAGGGCCAATATGACTTCCTTGCGGTACGCCGGATGTCGCGCGAAATAGCTGGGAACTAGAATCAAAAATCCTAACGGATTGCCAGCGGTCGGAAAGGTAAGAACACAACCAATCAATTGGGATGCACTGACAATTTAAGTTCTTTAATTTAGTGATCAGGAGCGAGTGGTCGATCTTATCGAAAGCTTTCGCAAAATCAGTATAAACAACGTCCAGTTGCTGCCTGGAGTTTAAACTGCTAAATAATTTGCCACAGAAAGAAACCAGATTAGTCACTGTGGATCTGCCTGGATAAAACCCGTGCTGAGCAGAAGAAATTAATGATTTAGTATGGAAAACCAAGACCCTGTGAACCATAGACTCAAATAGCTTGGGTATGACAGAAAGAATGGCAATCCCCCGATAGTTACTTACTTCGTTTCTTCTACCCGCCTTGAAAATGGGATGAAGGCAGGAAATTTTCCAAGGCTCTGGAAAAAACCCACTACGTAAACTTTCATTAAACATGAAGGTAATTGGGCGGGACAAACTCTCGGCACAATGCTTAATAAGGATCGGCGGAATACCATCGTGACCAGCGCCCTTTTTAACATCCAGATTAAGCAAGCAATCACGAACTTCCTGCTCAGTAAATTTAAAATAATTAAAGTCCACGGAACTGTGACCTCTTGTGGACATGGTAGGAGGCATCGTGGCTGGCTCGTATACTGAGGCAAAAAAGCTAGCAAATAAATTACAGATCTCCGAGGGTTGACTAGCGACGGCGTTCTGGTAAGACATAGGAGAAGGGAAACCAACCACTTTCCTCTTACTATTCATAAAACTCCAGAACTCCTTTGGACTTGATGTTAATTCCTCCTCAATTCGCACAACATATTGGTTATATAAAAACCAATTTAAACTTTTAAACTCTTTGCGAGCTTTATCAAAATTGGGATAAAAATGTACTCCGTACCGTCTGTATAATGAATGGAACTTATTGCGGCGTTTCTCCAGATTTAACAACCTATTGTTGTACCATGGCTCCCGAAAGCCGGGTTGTTTTTTAACCAACGGAACGTGTCTTTCAATACCACTCCTGAGAAGGACGTTAAACATTAAAACAATGTCATTTAAATTACCGCCACGTTGCAAAAAGTCCCAATCAGAATTCCTGAGGAACTCGTTTAAGGAAGCGTAGTCGGCAATTCTGAAATTAAAATAGAACTTGTTAGAAATAGAATCAGTTGTACAATTCACATGAAAAATATTTATCATAATCGGTGTGTGGTAGATGCTCTGGGAGCCGGTGAAATCCAGACATGACGAAACCTCGGAATGCATGACGTCATTGGCAAATAACAGGTCCAAGTATTTCCCTAGACTGTTGCTAGTACGGTTTAGCTGCTTGGTTGAGATGCTAGCAAAATAGTCGATAATGTGTAATGCCCTTTCGTCAGTGGAAAGCGATGTAAAGACACCATCAACATCAATCCAAGCAATATCGGGCAGATTAAAGTCACCCACAATGACAAGTTGATCATTAGGATGCACTGATGGCATCACAACTGAGTCGATGAAATTGATTAACATTACAAAATAGTCCAAGTTCGATCCGTAGAGAGCATACACTGCGATGACAACGATAGAGGAATTGGCCACTTTGACTCGAACAGCAATAACATCGAGACTAGGATGACAGGCAACCAACTCATTAGGAATAGAAACTTTAACCGCAATCAATACCCCGCCCCCTCTAAGCCTGGTGTCAAAATCATATCTATCCTTCCTGTGAACGACATAGTCCGGTGGAAAATATTCTCCAGAATACATATTGATAGTAAGCCAGGTCTCACAGATTATTATGATATCATAATCGTTGTCCAAAACGCCTAGGCGAAAAGACTTAGCTTTACCTCGGATGCTAGAGGCGTTGTGGTAATAAATTGAGGTAAAGCTAGAGCGATCAGAACTTACTTGCCGGAATCCGGCACAGTTTGATGCGTAATAACCACTGGAGGCTTCAGGGTCAATATTTTCTGGTTCAGAAAGACACCTTGTCTCGTTTCTGGCATACGGTGTGATTGACGCTGCCGAAAATTTGTATTAATAAAAGGTCTGATACACACATCATTTGGCCAATTCACCGTGGACATAACTTTTGCTGTTAAATCAGCATCAACTCCCACTTTAAAACAGACATACTCCATGTCAGTAAGTTTACGCCCGTTAGGTATCAACTTGGTAGCCACAGCATTAGAAATACCAAAGTTGACATTCACAAATTCGGCAATCGCAGCATCCTCAACAGTGGTATCGAACTGCGACAAATGAAACCAAAACTTCGGTTTAATCATCCGGATACTGTTAGGCAGAGAACATGGTTTGGTTCCACTTATTGACGCGTACGACGCACGACGCGCGGTTTCTGCTGCTGATGAAATAACCGGGATAGTTGTAGTCGATGTCTCGGAACAAGGGGTGCCAGCGTGAGCGGTTAGGATCGACGCCTGAGCGAAACAATCGCGGATTTGTTCAGCGATCTGGACCAAAATTTTACTGCAAACAGATGAAAGGCTCGAAGCACACGAATTTGCCAAAGACTCGGCGGCCTGGCTAATTATAGTATTAACGGTTGGAAGAGTGGTGTCAGCAATTAATGATATCTTCGAGTCGATTTTATCCAGCGATGATTTGATCTCGTCCAACGCCATACAATTTTCATCTTTTAATAAACGCTGACACTCCATGCACATGAAAACAGCATAAGGACAGTCATTAACGGCTTTGATCCAACCGTCATTCGAAGGGAACTTCCAATCCAGACAGTCAACGTGGAAGAACTTGCTGCAAGGCCCAAAACAGTGTAGAAGCTCTTTGCACCTTTTGGTGTTATTGCACTTGACACAAGTCTTTGTCATAATTATTGTCTATTGTCGTTTCAATGAATTCTTTCAAAATTTATAATTTCTTCTTGAAAATTTGTTTACTTTCCACTAAACGTTAAAAATGGACACTCACGAATTTTTTTCGTTATTCGTTTTTATTTTGCTTACAAAATTGTAAACCATATAAATATAAATCACAAGCGTATATACAAAACACTATATACTGCAGTTTTTTAATGCTGTAATTTTATAATTTCAATTAAATTATAATATTTAATTTCAAAACGAAAATTATTTGACGCAAAAACAAACGCGTCCGATCACTTGGCAAACTTGATTTTTCTGTACCTTACATTCTAAAAGTAATTTGCGGAAACCCGTTATGTTTTGTAAGCCAGGAAAGTAATTCTTCTGTGGAGTGGTTTTTATTAGTAACAATTTATTTTTATAAAATTTGATGAAATTTAATGTATACAAATTGATGAGAGGCGGTTTGGAACTCTCTTCCCAATTGTATAAAAATAAAATAAAAATTCAAATATTTTTCACTACTCAACCGATTGGAACCGCAACGCGATGAAGAAAAATATTTTTTTCTAATAAGCACACGAAAATCTAAGGTCAAAATATAATAATTTTGCTTTTAATGTTGTGGTCATTATAAACAATTTTTTACAAGGTAAGCTCATTAGATTACGTTGTGGCGTTCACTTCCGGTACCGATTCAGTATACTTATGTACCAATACTTAGGCTGTGTTTCAAATGAATAAAAAGTTAAACTGGTCAAGGACCAGTTAAAAATTTGTAGCTTGTATTTTGCTTTTCTCTACGCAAAATAAAAATAAAAACGAAACGTCACAATTTTAACCAGTTTTATTTGAAACACCAAAAGGATTAAAAAGTTAAGCCTTACTTCGTTTATGTAAGTACATACCTTAAAATATTATTTTTAAGTTCGACTATGGAAATGTCAAAAGATGCGTTTTTTTATTCGCTCCGGATAGCTGCTATGGAGAGCCGTCATATAAAAAGTGGCTCCCGTTAGCGCTCCGTATAAATAGGTAGAGCCAAATATTTTTTATATGATGTTTTTAGTAAACAATTGAATTAAAAATGATAGTTTGATGTTAAATAAGTTTAGTTTACCAATAAATAGCGTGTTAAATTTAAATTTAGGCGTAAAAAATGACAGCTTTCGAGGACAGCTATCCGGAGTGAATAAAAAAACACAGCTAAAAACAAAAAATGAGGAAAATAACAGAAACAAACAAAAACAAAAATTATATATGGCAACAGTAGCTTTACGCCCAAAATTGGATATGCTATCCGGTTGCCTAAAACACTTTACTATTGGCACATAATATCGCTCATACTTAGAAAGAAATATGTCTAGTAAGCTTTTAAATATAAATTATTTCTGTGGCATTTTATTGATTGAAACTTCAACGACATGTTGATCGATACATTATTTGTGAATTGCTTTAATAAAATTGTCTTTAAAGGTATTATTTCTGAGTAATAAATTCTCAACGCCCTTAAATAATATCACGGCTCCTTCGTTGTGGATATTGACGATTGAAAATACATATAGAGAAAGCTCTACTTATCGGAATAAAATAAAACTGTAACTACAATACAAAATTAGCATCAGCGCTGTCAAAACGAATAAAATATACAATAAATATTTTTGTCTAAAATCACTTCTCCAATCGTCAATAATAACTCTAACTAAATTTGTAAAGTAGGTAAAGTGCGTTATGTGCGTTCAGGTCTAAATACATTTGATAATTTCACTGGTTATTTTATAAAATTGAGGTAATCTACTGTTTAGTACATGGCGTTAATGTGGGCGCAGCGTTGTTTAGTACATATGCTAAACATGATCTATGTTAATTAACATAATATAATTTATTCAATGTGTAAAGGTAAATATCTGCCAATTTTCCGTTTATGTATTCCGGTCCCCATATTCATTATTTATGTATTGTTAAATTCTTTTTTTTTTCTTTCTCTCTTAATACAAAAAGACTTACTCCAAGATTAAACCATAGCTGAACAATCCCACCTTTCGCCGCTTATAGATGAATGCTCCATCAAAGGTAATTCTCGTGAAATGTCTATTATTCATTGGCATTACGAACCGTGTACAACAGCGATGACTGCACCGGTTGCCTATAATCTCTAAAATAAATATTTTTAAGCAAAAACAATAAATAAACATGAGCAACTCACTCGAAAATCAAAGCCAACATCCAAATAATTTTAAATGACAGAGGTTGGCTGTTGATTAAGGAAAAGCGCCCACGTTGTTATTTTCCGAGTAATGAAAATAATATTTTTTACTTTTTAGTAGTTTAGAATATAAACATCATTTTTATAAAAAAACATTTGTTTACTTATTGTGACGTTTATGATACAACAAGTCCACGTGGTGTACAGCTATAGTTCAGACAGCTATATTTCTAGATGATTATGTATCAAAAACAGAATACCCATGAATGAAGATGATTTATGACACGTAATAAAGGAAATTTCGAGAGCAGTGTTAAACTGGTAAATAAATATGACCGATGACAAGCGGGACACAATTTTTGGTTTACTTTAAATTGTGTAACAAGTGAAATAAATCTGTTGTCATAGCACCCACCAGTGGTAAGCGAACAGATTTAGATAATTAAAGTAAAAGCAAATATTAAAGTCTATAAAAGTAAAGTGAAATAAAGTCAAGTGACATAAAAGTACACAGTGTTTTTAATTGCAAAATCCAGACGAACTCAAAACCCCAGTTCGTAACAATATTATTGTTTTTATTTTGCTTATAGATTTTTTTATCGAAAACCTAGATTTATTAAATTCACCAATCTACCCAAGATTGGCGTTTGTTGATATTCGGTTCGCAGTCTAGATGGCGACTCGCGAAATTAACGAGTCAAGACGATAAATTGCAGTACAATGTCACGATATACCGATTTAGAGGTATGCTCAAGCATAGCTACGTTTTAATTTTATTCGAAAAATTACGTCATTCGGTGCCAAAATTTGTTTTTTGGCTTTTGTTTTTTTACGACATCATTCGGTGCTGCACAGGAAAAGATATCAATTTATCGTGGGACATAAGTAAAACATAATCTTAAAAAACAAAACATAAACATTTGTTGTAAACAAAAGATATTATCGCTCATTAAAAAGTTTAATTGGTAAAATTATAAAGGTTAATTTGTGATTTAAAGAATAAAGAAATTAATATAGTATTTTGAAATGACGGATCAAGTAAAAAGAAATTGGTCGTTCGCCGAGACAAAAGCGCTATTGCCTACGGAAATAGACAAGAAGAGTATGCGACCACTGTTTTAAAAAAAGCAATTCTGGGAGTCTGTTTTAACAGATCTGGAATCTATGGACGTCCTAGTAAGTATAAATTTGTATTTACAGATGAAAATGGAAGTTATTATTTTAAATTTTAGAAAGATTTTACAACGGCAGAGCACATTGAAATAAAGTGGCGGTCGTTGTGGCGATCATATAAATCGGCAAAAGATCAAGGAACTGGCCGAAGTACGTCCAGATTCCTTTTTTGGACCTAATGGATGATATGTTTGGCACCCCGTCCAACAATTTCATCGTTTCATTCTCGTTCTGTCGGTGTGGTGAGTGAAATGATAGAATCGGTCCATCCTTCACAGTTGGTAGCAACATCACACTCGGAAGAAGACGAAGCATCAACATCTACAGCCGACCAATCTACCACAAGCCCCGTTCCAAAACGCAAGAGAAAATCTAATAGCGACAAACTGGCTGAAGTTAAAATTAAATATTTTGAACAAAAAATAAAAGAATCAACAGAAAAGACAAAATTGTTAGAAACATACATAAAAAATAAAGAAGCAGCCAGAAAGGAACAGCATATTTGCTGCAATTGCAAAAGTCAACAAAATTAAATTTTTTAAAATATTTATTTGAAAAATATATATGTAGTACATACAATTAATTTAATCAATAAAAATATTAGTTTATTAGAATACAACTTAATTATTGATTTCTTCTATCAGCTCTTCCCTTCGGTAATAATGCTCTTCAATAATTAAATTTTCCTCTACCTCTGCATCATTTGTTGGTTCGATTGCTTTTTCTACATCGATAATATCGTTGTTTTCAATACAAATGTTGTGTAGCACACAAGCAGCAATGATACAATTAACCACAAAATCGATAGAAGTATTATCGAATTTTGATAATCTTCTAAATCGATTTTTCAGAAGCCCAAACGCGTGTTCCACCACTACTCTGGTCGCGGAATGCTTTTTATTGAAGTTGATCTGGGCATCCGAAAGGTTACCTAGGTCTCGATATGGAGGTATTAGCCAAGTAAGGCAAGAATAGGCGGAATCTCCTAATATAACTCGCCTTTCTTTAAGAAGTAATTCTTGATTTTCGGCGCACCTTTTATATAGTTCCGTTTTTTTAAGCATATGGCTGTCATGTATGCTCCCTACGTCGTAAAATTTTTTATCTGGCCCCAGAACACCTTGCAGTAAAATACTATAAAATTTTTTTCCGGTTGTAATAGTCATTTGAATTTTTCTTGGGCTTTGAAATTTCAATATGACTTCCATCGATACAGCCCAATACATGGGGAAATTCCTTGATTTCCTTAAATAACGATGAAATAGCCTTTTGTTCTTCTTCCTCTTTTGGCCATTTTATTTATTTATGAGCGCATCGGATTAACCAGTGCGTAACGCGTACAATACACCTATGGGCAGAGCTTATGCTGATGTCAAATAAATTGGCAATTTCTCTGAATGTATTCGTATTAGCCAGGTACCACAAAGTGACATAGAACCGTTTTTCTGGACTAATTTCACCTAAGCCACCTCTATTGCTTCTCTTCAGAGAATTTGCGAATTTTTCTATAAAAAAATATAGAAATCAATATTTTTATCTGAGCTTTATTACAATTAATTTTTTTTAATTACCTATCAATGAATTGACAATTGACCTTTTCAACCGAAAATGACTTATAAATTCCTTGTTAGAATATTTGTTGACTATGCTGACGAAATCATTAATTAAACTTTTTTTGCTTTTGGAATATCTTCGTCCGATGTGCTTTCTGACTCGTCGAACCAAAGCTTCAAAATTTCT
This sequence comes from Tipula vernalis, assembly GCA_958295665.1. Taxonomy (NCBI): domain Eukaryota; kingdom Metazoa; phylum Arthropoda; class Insecta; order Diptera; family Tipulidae; genus Tipula; species Tipula vernalis. Next base: position 145,431,564 of record OY282560.1, on the reverse strand, counting down.
TCCATACTGGAGTCAGACGCATGTCTAAAAATTAAAAGACAGATATGTAGAAATGTATGCTAACAAATTTACTCTTTCTTAAAATTACCTCATGATCAATTTAAATAATTAATTAGGAATTTATTTTTAAATAACATATGATTATTATAAATTTATATTTAATTTATTTTTAATTTATAAATTTTATTTATTTAGAAATATTATTTTAACCTCAAAAACTAAACACAGCACAAATGAAAAATTAATTGTTTTTGACATAAAATCAACACTAATCCCCCAAGCGAGCAAATTTGGCGTAACTGCTTGTAGCTACTCATGAAAAATTAGGTAGAGTAGTTGCGAGAAGATGATTTAGCAAAGACATGAACCATAAGTGCTTATAAGTACTTGCGTTGGTCGATTGGAAAACCACTAATGTATCAATTTATTTTAGGATTGACTGGAAAATTATTAAGTCTCTTTTCTTTAGGCATAACAAAAATAAAAAACGTAAACGTCAAAATTTTAACCAGTTTTATTTGAAACACCAAAACGATTAAAAAGTTAGGAAAATTTAATATTTTTGACCACAGTTAAACAATTTAACTTTTTAGATTCGTATAAAATTTTTGAACCTTCACAACATAAGTAGATTTTTATTTTGTACTTTTATTATTTTTAAAAGTATTATGATTCACGTTTGTAACAGATATGGTATATAGTGCTGGACATATGGTATATAGTGCTGGGAAAAAAAATTGGGCAAACATATTTTATTACAAATTGGAGTCTTTTTTGTTAAAATTACAAAACTTTTTGATTCAAAGCAATTGACTTAATGTTTTATTTTAAATACGTCTATGACTCATTAAAAACAAAAAAAAATACCCAGTTTAGGGGCAAATTCGATAAATTACTAAAATTTCCAAAATATCCCATTTGGCAATTAAGGGCGTGGCCGTAATGGAATAAAATAAATACTTTTTTTTTGTATTTTATTGGTTTGTGGAAATTCTATCTTCAATATTAATATTTTTTGAACCGTCTTTTGCCTCTATTACGGCGGTACAATCCCGCAACTGATGTGTAAAAAATTTGTCAAGCAATTAGTTTATTTTACGCCTACCGTTCTTGGCCGTAATTAGAATGCAGATGTTTTATTGCCTGCAAGTATTTTATTGAGTGTAAATAGTGCATATTTTGTAAGATTAATGTAGTGTTTTTTTATTCGCTCCAGATAGCTGCTATCGAGAGCCATCATATGAAAAGCGGCTCCCGATAGCGCTCCGTATAAATAGGTAGAGCCAAATATTTTTTATATGAAGTTTTTGGTAAGCAATTGAATTAAAAATGATAGTTTGATGTTAAATAAGTTTAGTTTACCAATAAATAGCGCGTCAAATTTAAATTTAGGCGTAGAAAAATGACGGCTCTCGATAGCAGCTATCCGGAGCGAATAAAAAACACTACTTAAGTTATTCTGTAGGTGATCCTAGGTCAAATAAAGAATAAAGCGCAATTTTAGTTTTTAAAAAACGGGAAAAGTTAGTGAGCAATGTAAAAGCAATATGTTGATTTTGGCGCGGGAAAATTTAACCACGCTTGAAATAGAAGAAAGATCACACATTCCTAAAAGTACTGTCGCGTGGAATATTAAAAAAATGCGAGAGATGAGCGGTACACAAAGAAAGAAAGGCTCTGGAAGGCCCGGAAAGACAACGCCAGTGGAAGATAATTTTTTAATATTGCAATGTCGTCGGAACCATTTTAAAACTTCATCGGACATAAGACAGGATCTTGAGCGAGCAACGGGAAAACTAATTTCAGCCGGCTTAGTGAGAAAAAGACTTGTTAAAGCTGGTTTGAGAGCACTTAACCCAGTCCAGAAGCCTGAGTTCATTTCTGTGTTAAAGCTTTTAGGCGAGACTTGCAGATTTATTTTTCAACAGGACAACGCTCCGTGCCATACCGCCAAAGTTGTGAATAATTAATTTTGAATTGTAGATAGAAAAATTAGCTTTCAGATAAACATAAATAATTTGTTAAAAACTTGTTTTATTCTTATCTTTTCATTTAAAGGTAAAAAAGTACTTCGCAGACAAAAAATATCGATGTGTTGAGCTGTGTTGACAGTCCAGACTTAAATCTCATAGAAAATATTTGGTCTTTAATGAAGCTAGAAGTAGCAAGAAAGCGCCCAGAATCAATTCAAGCTTTAAAAAGTTTATTGATGACGATTTGGGAATCCATACCTTCTACGACTGTGAAAAATTTATCAAATTCAATGAATCAGAGGTGTATCGCTGTAATAAAAGCAAATGGCGGTCCAACAAAATAAGATAGAATTTCTATAAATCAGTAAAAAACAAAAAAAAATTAAAAAATAAGTGTTTAATTTATTCCATTACTTTAACTCCAATCAACGTATTTTGAATATTTTGGCATTATTCGAGTTTTCACATAAATTGCAGGTAAATTTTTTTTTCTTCAAAAAATTACGTCATACATGTATTTAAAATGAAACAATAAGCCAGTTGCTTTCAAAAGTTTTGTAATTTTAGCAAAAAACGACTCCAATTTGTAATAAAATATGTTTGGCCAATTTTGTTTCCCAGCGCTGTACATACATACTATAAAGAGTATGTGTTACGGTTGGTCAGATTGTGAATAAATAACGACAACCAAGGGTTGTCGCACCGAGTAACATCTGCCGCAACTGAAATATTTAATATTTTAGTAGAGCCTCCAACGCGGTCATTAAAGCGCGACTAGTGCTCAGGGCTGGGGTGGGTATTTGTTGGATGATACTAAAATCTTGAAAGACCGCTTAGGGTGATAAAAGTTGAAGGATGATATGAAAGGAGGAAATATAAACGGGAAAGAGAAAAAAAACAGGGAAGGGAAGATGAGAGAGAAGGGACGCAGACAGAGAATACTCACCTAACGAGAATTATACCAACCTCACAACCTATATGACGAATTAAATTTCTATTCCATATTTCTCAATATCAATTGACAATAAAAATGAGGAACTCCATAAATATTTGGATTTAACAACATGTCTATAAATTTGTATTTCAAAAAAAAAAATAAAAAAAATGAAAATATTAACAAAACTAATATGACTATTATATTGACTAAATCTAGCTAAACCCTGGCTAATCTACCCAATCCAATATCACTACAATGTTGCTTATAATTAATAAAATGAACAAGAAAATATAAAAAAAAATAATTAAATGAAAAGAAAAAAAGAGAACTTAAATAACTAATTAATTAATCAATTAATAACAAACGCCAAGCTCCTGAGATAATAAATTGGGATTGTTAGAGTACAATATTAGCAATTCAGGAAGCTGTATCCATTAAAAATTAAAACAAAACTTTTTTATCACTTAGCTGAACAAAACCGCTTCACTGTTGATTGATGTAACCGCCATGTTGAATGTAGATTAATTTTTAATATATACTTCTTATTGAATGATTAGGACATACTATCACTATACTTATTGTCCGTTATATCTATATATATTTATATATATATATATATATATATATATATATATATATATATATATATATTATTTATGCACAAATAAAGCACACTGGCACAAGGAAATTCGGTTTTTGCGGATGGTTTGCTTTAAATACCCATATTATTACTGTTTGCACTGTTCGCACTTTCGTCTATTACCATTTACTCGTACCAAACCATTTAATTTATTAATCTTTTTTTTTCTATTATTTGGTATATAATTTTTGCATTCAACAAAAGCACAATTTTTAATAATTTGTTAGTGCCTTTCTCGCTTCACTTTTGTTACACTGATAAACTTAAGTCTTCAAATTTTTGGATTAATTTCGGTTTAAACTTTAATTATTTGATTAAATGTTTGAATTTATAATTTGAAATATTATAATTTGAATAAATGTTTGATTTTTTTTTATTCCTTAATTTCTATTTTACGAGTAAAGACTCATGATTCACACAGTTCAACTTAACTTTATCTTTCGTACCGTTATACCGTTAAACAATCGATATAATGAAAGATATAATAAATACAATAAAAAAATAAAAAAAAAAAATAAATTACAATAATTATGATCCAATTATTTATGGAGTTATATCCATTTGCACAAAAAAAAAAAATGTCGTATTTTGGGGTACTTATTTAAAGTACAATCAAATCACCAAGAAAAAAAACTGTTCAATATCTGATTATTATTATTATTACTTCAATTTAAATATATTTGCCACGCCTTGGGCTTCACTTAAACAAAACTACCACTGATCGTACCGTGATTATATTTTTCCAAAAATTATCAATTATCTCCCGAGCGATCCAAAATGTCTCGCTTTTATATCAATCCAAAACAATTATTTCCCCACTCATACAAATACAAACCAGTTGATTGCTTAATTTGATTAGGGTTGTCATATGAATGTTCCTGATACGTTCAACGCAACGGTCTCGACGCGACGGTAAAAATAATATTAATTTGCGCAAATAAAAAAAAAAAAAATTACAGGCCGATGCATTGAACGTAACATATGTCTATTCAATTATTGCTTTTACCATCTAGATTTATTTTGTTACTTTGAAAATGCGAAGGACGAAATACTTTTCTTTTCGAAATACTCTTCTGCTTTTATCTCTGTATGTAAAATATTTTTTCTAAACTAAATTTAATTTCTTCAAACAATAATTACCAAATTGTGTACAATGTAAAATCGCTTAACTACGATGCGAAAGGAAAAAAGTAACCACTAAAGATAACAAATCATTCGGCGTTCCAATTAAAAACTAATAAATTTTAGAAAAGAAAATTTAAAATATTATTGTAGAAAACGGGAGCTCCTGCTAATGCCTCTAGCAAAGATAGAGATGAAGATCTGATCTGTAATTCACAAATTGTTTTATTATTATTATTAAGGCATGCCATTAAAAAGTATATCAATTTTATATAGTTAATGAATAAAGCTCAAAATGGAGTGGGCCAAAAATCTGTAAATTTTAAAGTACTTCTAACTAAATAAATAAAACGAAACAATATTTTTTTAAATAAGTATAAACATTTTTATTGCTTTATTGCCTTAGAGGTTTGCCTTAATATTTTTACATGGTTAAAATGCACAATAATCTATGAAACAAACCCTTTAAGTAACTAACATATTTTTTATTTAAAATATAGAACTACATCCCTTGAAATATTACGAGGCGGTTAAATTTGTTTCGTAATCTAATATTTTTTTTATGTTACTACAAATATAAAATAACATAACATCCAAATATTTGATAATGATACACTTTATAAGAAGATTATATAATCTTCTGTGTTTATGGTACTTTAGCGGCTCGGTGATGGTAACTCCCTATCGAGCACAATTATGTGAAGCCCTCTTTCGTTCTTCTTTAGTGTTTTTTATATTAATAACATATATGTTTTTAATTGATTTTTATATTAATCACAAGTACTTTAGCTGTACACCTTTTATTTTTATTTTTGTTACAAACACAGAGAGGAGATACAATTGCACCAAGAAAAGACTAAAGTCGTAAGTAATATCTTTTTTTGCAAAACCTTCTTCTTTTTCGAAAAAACAAAAACTTTTCTTTTTTTATTTTGTTGCTTGCTACGTTTTTTTAGGAATCTAAAAATGGTGCGAATATTTTGTACTTAATTAGTCTTAAAGGTGCATTTTTATAATTTGACAAATTTAATTTCGATCGACGCCACAGTACCCTTCGATTTTTATGAGATATAAGAGAATTGGTTGAACTAGTTCTTTTGAGCTATAAAATGTACTCAGAGCAGTGAAGCGGCTTTTTTAACCGAAACACTATAAAACCTGCTATGTATTCTACAACGTTCTCCACAAACTGAGATAAGCCGGAATCATGAAATAAATCTGCATTCTCAGAAATAAAGGTAGTATCATCTTCCGTAAGATGTTTATCATTGTCATAGTCAAACCTGTATTTGGTTGAAGCAAGAGAGATCTATCAGTTGTTAAATTTATAGCAGTTAATGGGTTTAATATTATCAACTCTTCTAACGGTAAACAATTACGTAATCCTGAGTTTGAATTTTTTGTATGAACCAGAAGTCTTTTATAAACTGCAGTGAACTGTGGTACAGTGGGATTGTTATTTGAACCTAACCCGGACGACCTAATACTAGTGAAGAAAAGCTCAATGTGGTCTTGATTCAATTTATAAAATAGGATAAAATTAAGAAGTTTGTGGGGACATAACAACCGGTTGGAAATTATTGAATGTCTTGATTTGTATGGAACCTAAATAATTTACAGCAAAATTAACAAATGTTTTGTAGTTTGTGGAAAAAGAGTCAATTTTAATGTTCTTACAACAAGAAAATAAAAATAAAATTACACTTAAGTTTTTAATGGTGGCCGCATATAAAGTAATGCCATGCGACCGAATTTCATTTACAATTGTATATGCCACTGACACTATAACATCCCAGAAATTGTGGTAAACCAACCTGATCCCTACAAAATAGAAGAGTACCTGCAACAGAATTGCTTAGAGTTTGTGCAGCATGTCATACGTTCATTTTCTGATTTTAAAAGTAAACGTGGGCTAACCGCCTAACCCAAATGTAGCTTTTCAGATTCTTCTAATTTTAATAAATCTCATTTAATTCGTTTCGTCATTTGATTCGTGCGATGAAGTGTTCCGTATTGGTAAGGCGCTTGGTATGCAAGCAGAGAGTCGAGCTGATCATCTATATAGCCAGGAATATCCTACAATAGAGAATTTTTTGTCAGTGTTCTAGGCCTTGAAATTCAGCAAAAAAGAGAATGCAATTATGTTAAGAAAGGCTCACATTATTACAACTGCCTATACGATAACTATAGCTAAGGGTGGATGAATAAGGGTTGCATCATGTGAATAGTAAATAAAAAAATTATTTCGTTGGAATGATTTTATATTCTTTGCTGCGGCACATATCCATCCGTTTGCCTAAATTTAGAATGATATCGTGGCATAATTGCTCCTCTATTCCACCAATATGCCTTATTACCTCGTCCTTTAGCTCCTGAATGGTTGCTGGCTTATTGGTATGGACCTTACATTTGAGATAACCCAAAGAAACAAGTCCTAAGATGTCAAATCGCACGAAGACATTGATTGCTAAAGACGGTCCTATATTATTTTCCAGCAAGATATCCTGCACTGAGATTTCATTCACCAACTATTTAATTTGACCAAGGCAGTTTTGGGGGTAAATATTTTATCGCGAACCCGGCCTTCATATCTTTAATTCTTAACGGTTTATTTATTGTTTTATACTAACCCGTATTTCTTTAGAATTATCGCCTTTTTAAGAAAACGAAAAATCGAAACAATAACAAGAAACTGTTTTTCTTTCATCCTTTGCTATAAAGTTATTTATAAATCGTTTCTTGTCTGTATTGGGTTGTTTTCTTTTCTTTTCCGGTTTTGGAAAAATTTTATGATTTTCCATAAAAACGGAAATATATATTATGGAAGAAATAAAATCTTTCTGTATTTTTCAGGATATAAAGTGCATGATAGTCGGTTTTCCTTTTTAGCCATAATATAGAACAAATTTTCTTTTTCCTTTTTATGTTGATGATATTTTCTTCGTTCCGTTTATTATTTACTCGTATACATATATATAATCATTGTACATAAAACAATCTTTATTTTATATGTATTTATATATTTTAAAGCAAACAAAAATTTTTTTTTTTAATAAAAATGAAAAGTTTATGGGTTTTATGAAAAATTATTATGATTTTCGCAAAGTGTTCATGTTTTTATCCTAAAATAACACCAAAAAAGAAATGTTCAACTCGAAGTCTTATATATGTATATGACGACATTAGATTTATGTTGAAGAATGGTTTTCTGGTGGATTTGTATGTAACATATGATTCAATTTGTTTGTCGCTATTATACCCTTAAATGTCCTAAATACAACTAAATTTCGTTTTATTTTATTAATCCAAATTACTCGAAACATGGGACAATATCAATACTTCTAGGCTATATTTCAACAAACGTATAACATTTCTTGTAGCCCTACTGTTTTTTACTGCTTGGATATTAAACATACTTTTTTGAAACAAATAATTCTTTAATTCAATCATAAATTTTATTTTTTTCAAAATGGAAATGTTTTTGGTAGTTAACGGATTAAATGCCCAACCTTCAAGGAATTGTTCCCACATTTGTAATAAATACACTGTAATTCGAAAATTTGTATCTTCATTTTAACCGATAAATACACATTTAGAAATGGGGAGCTGGAGTCTACTTTTTGTAGGCAGCTGTTTGGATAAAATTATTCAAATTTTTAAACTATTCATATTCGAATTTGGAAAATTTGGAAATCAATCAACATGTCGTTGAAATTTCAATCAATAAAATGTCATAAAATGTCAATAAAACGACACAGAAATAATTTATATTTCAAAGCTTACTAGACATATTTTATTTTTAAATGATGACGATATTATTTGTCACCAGTAAAGTATTTTAGCCTCACAAAATGCAACGTTACCCCAACAGTTTTCTACACGATGCTATTTGCATCCTCCCAAGACGGTTTTAACTTCAAATAATTTATATATCTCTATATGTACTGTATTAATATAAAAATAAAAATATGATTACCCATACGGTAGCTTGAGTGCTGACGGAGGTCTCCACTATTTTTAATGAAAACATTGTAATGTTACAAATGGAGGAAAAGCAATTTGAATTGTGCATGCAAGCTAGAAAATTATATGAAAGAAAATGATAGCAATATTTAAAATAAAGAAGTTCTCTTTTGCGATTGTGACTTATGTTTAATATTCATTAAAAAAAAAATCAATATTTAAACTATTCACCGAAGTTTAAAATGATCAAGTGTTCAAAACAAATTTTTTTAAAAATTGTTTTAAGTTAATGTTCCATCAGCAACGTTCCTTTTTTGGTTGAGTTTGTTTTTTGGGTAATCCAGGTCGATCAAGTTAATAGTTTATGAACGAATTTGTTGCATAAAAATGATTGTAAATAAAATGTGACGCATTTTCCAAAGTGGTTGAAAGTTGCCTAAATGTCAAAACTTTCAGTATTATTGAAACACATGATTATTCGCAATAAATTTCGAATATAACCGAAAAACTTCGAATAAACTTAGGAGCCCACAATAATCTTAAAAAACATCGAATATTTGCTTTCCAATCGACCAACCGCAAGCACCCGCTAGCAAACCGCTAGTAGAAAGGTTTTTATCCTTGCTATGGTCGATTGGAACGATTAAAATGGATGATGTGAGTAAAACATACCCTATAAATGGTATATGTTTTGCAATAGCTGTCAAAACTTTGGTGCGGCGAACAATTAAAAACAAAATTATTTTTTTTAATAAGTTAACCAACGTATTGACCAATGCGATAGAAAATTTTTTATTTTTGACTCAACAAAAATAAATATTTTTGATATAAAAAAGCGGTTTATCAAGCGGTTCTACACTCAACCGTCTAGCGGCGAAATTATGCGTAACTGCTTCTAACTGCTCGTAAAAAATAACAAGAGCAGTTACGAATAGTTCATTGAGCGGAGACAAAAACCTTTCTACTAGCGGTTTGCTAGCGGATGCTTGCGGTTGGTCGATTGGAAAGCAACTAATATCGGGCATACAAACTATGCAAAATTTAATGTACAGTGGTGCGTTAATTCTCCTTCTTCGGTGCTTACTCATAAAAATACAGGAAATGTACGCCATCCAATGGGGCGTAACATGTTGGCATATTCTGTAAATATTATATAAGTTTCTAAATTTTTTTGCATTTTGTAAAACATTTCGGATTATGGTAATGCTAACCGTAGCAGGTCAAATTGAAATGTGGATTTGTTTTCCTCAAATTAATTTGTGTATAATATTTTATTCACGTGGAACGTTGCGAAATGTAGGGATTTGAAAAACCACATCGTGATCACCGAAAAAAATAGAATGGGATGGATTATGAAATCTACTTAAATGTGTGGTGAATTTTGAAATACGTTTTGTAGGTTTTGACATTAAAACATCATTTTTTTTTATATGTGGGGTATGTTAAATTTCTTCACTTTATTAGTTTTTTGTTAGATTTTATGGCAATATAATTCTTTCGTTCAACATGGCATATTTCAAAACGGAATATTTTAAAATGGAATACGAAAATATGGCATAAAGTACACTATGGCCTATTTCAATACTGTATATTTCAAAATGGCATATGGTATATACTACGGCATATGGTACACTACGGCATATGGTACATTACGGCATATGATACACTATAGCATATTTCAAAACGACGTATTTCAAATAATACGGCACATCGTACATTACGTCATAAGGAACAAAACAGCATATATGGTACGTTACGGAATAGTTCAAAATGACATATTTCAGTACGGGATATGGTACTATGTCATAAGGAGTGTGTAACGAAATTCCGGTTTTCAAAATCCCAGTTTTTAAAATCCCAGTTCTGCAAAAATAAAAATCCTGGTTTTCAGAAAATCCCGATTTTTATTTTGATTTTACGGATGTACTATAAAATCCCGTTTCAAAATTAAAATTTTCCTGCACCAGAATTTTAAAAAAAATGTTTCTTTCAAAACCAGGATTTTGAAAAGCGGGATTTTGAAAACCGAGATTTTGGAAGTACACCCGGCATAAGGTACAAATATTTCAATATGGTATGTAGTAGAATATGGCATATTCTAAAACTTGGCTATTTCTAAGACGATTATGATGAAATTTGAGAAGTACAATGAAAATGGAATACTAAAATAGATCTTAGACAAAGTTCTGAAATATGGCCAATTAGGGTGGAACTTGGCTATTTATAAGAATATGACGAAATTCAACATATACGATGGAAATAGGATTATAAAACTGATTTTAGATGAAGTTCTGGAATATGGTCAATTTTGATGGAACTTTGCTATTTCTTAAGTCTTAACCGGTTATGATGAAATTCGACAAATATGATGGAAACGGGATTATAAAATGAGTTTTAGATGAAATTCTGGAATATGGCCAATAATGATGGAACTCGGCTATTTATTAGCCGATTATGATGAAATTCGGCATGCGTGATGGAAATGGGATTCTAAAATTGTTTTTACATGAAGTAATGAATATGGCCAATTTTAATGGAGCATGACTGTTTCTTTACAGATTACGATGAAGTTCTGCATTATGGAGAATTTTGATTGAACTAGGCTATTTATTAAGCGATTATGATGAAATTCGACAAGTGCGATGGAAATGTGATTTTAAAATGGTTTTTTGATGAAGTTCTGGAATATGGCCAATTTTGATGGTACTTGGCAATTTCTTAACCGATTATGAAGAAATTCGACAAATTTGATGTAAATGGGATTTTAAAATGAGCTTTAGATGAAGTTCTGGAATATGCCCAATAAGGACGACAATTGGCTATTTCTTAGCCTATTATGATGAAATTTAACAAGTGCGATGGAAATAGGATTCTAAAATGGTTTTAATCATCAACTGATAAAGTTACCCTATACTTACTAAAATTGCCCTTTACCTATTGGAATTTTATTTCGCTTAATGTAATTTTCCTTCACTTAAAAAAATTAAATTTATTCTTCTAATGGAAATAAATTTGTATGTAAATCTAATTTTAATTAAATCTATCTTTTATTAAATAAAATTATTTGTTAATAGGTGGACCAAATTTTCTAAGAACATCAATAATTAGCAAAGTAATTAGCCAATTCGCTCATTAATTCGCCGATTTTTTATTTTATTTTTGTAGTGATTGTTCCTATGGCCTTCTTCAAGTGTTATTTTTTACGAAGATATGTGGGGAAATCCAAATTTTAATTTTAATTGTTGTTTTTGTTTTTTTACCGAACTACATAGTATAGCAGATGTTTTATTGCACTTATATTTTCAGTTAGTAACCGCTTTCCAGATATTGTGGTTATTTAAAAAAAAAACTGTCAATGTACAACAGAAACACCCATTGAAATGTTGGGATTTTCCATCTTCGTTGTAATGAATTAATTAGGCAAATATGTATAAACGAAAATTGTCGGAAATCTTATAAATTTATAAAAAAGAATGAAGTTTGATTCTTAACTTTATTCAATTTTGAATGTAAGGTGTAAAATTACTCATCAATTATTAAATAGAGAAATTTGAAGCCATAATAATTTAGTAACCATAAAAAACAATAGAAATGAAATAAAATTAAAATAAAATTTCAAAATATCGCATTTATTTTTTGTAAGTTTACAATTTTAAGTTAACAAACTTATTTTAGAATCCCTTTTCCAACATACCTGTCGAATTTCATCTTAAACGGTTAACAAATGGCCAAGTTTTAAAATATGCCGTTTTGAAATATGGCATAGTATATCATATGCCGTAGTGTACCATATGCTATTTTGAAATATGCCATAGTGTACCATATGACGTTAGTGTATCATATGTCGTTTTGAAATACCCAATAGTGAACCATATTATGCCGTAGTGTACCATGTGTCGTTTTGGAATATACCATTTTGAAACGGTAAATTTTCCCCAACAGATGTGCTATGCTCGATTTACAACATTATGAACCACTTGAACACCCATAGTGGGATCGTTTAGGGTATGGGTGTTCCATAGTGGGATAGTTTGTACAAATCCACAACACTACACTAAGACCACGCGAACAAGATAGTAGTTAAAATAGTTAAAAACATTATTGAATAATTTTGCATAATTTTTATTATGTACGACGTAAGTTATATCGTATACAAAAAATTGCACTTGCTTCACAACAAAATATTTGATTTACTCACCATTGGAAAACAGATTTTCTTTACACATTTGTTACTTATAAATTTACCTGAGCTCATAAAATCCTGATACATTTTGCTTCATTAAAATTATGTTCTTTAAATCCATGATTATAGCTATGAACCTATAGCTTTAGCAAAATTTGCCATGTGAAATAAAACTCATTGGGTGCTGAAATCTTAACTATGGTTTTTCATTTCGTTTGCACTTCGTACGAAAAAATAGTATATTGTACAATTAGTAGGAAACGGGAGCCACGGAAGCAACTGGCGGCAATACACTGTTTCTCCTAATTTACGTCCTATTTTTTCTTCGATCGAACAATAAAACCAATATAAACCTAAATTAATTTTATTAATTTTTTTTATTAATTATCACATTAAGAAATCAAATCAACTTAAAAAATCGAAATCAACATAAAATTGTTGCATAGTTAGCCGCAACAAAGTAAATAACATTTGTTTTGTTACACAATCAAAAATCCATAAGGGCATATATTGTCGGTCAAAGTAGGCCGGAAAAGTTATTCTCATACTGTTATTACTTGTTGCCTAGCAACGAATACGACATACTATATTCATGATGTGTTTTACGTTTCGAAAAAACAACGGAAAGTTATAGTTAAAAAGAAAATATTTGTTTCTCCCATCGTAGAAAAAAATATTTTTGCACGTAAGGTTTTTACCAGGGGGTCAAGTCAATTCTCGTTTCGTGAAAAGTATAATGAAAAGTATTTTCAGTGAGACATACAAATTTCCGATTCATTTCCTTGAGAAGGAAAAAATTACGTCAAAATCTTTTCATATGAATAAAACTTTCTGACCGACCATTTTGGCGGTGCGAACATCATAAATATGGAAATAAAATTCTATAAAAACTAAATTTGTATTTTTAGTATTAAATTTATATTGAAACTATAATATGATTCACTTTAAATTTAATTTACAAGCAAATATATTAAAAACTATTCCGTTTATTTAAGAAAAGCCTCCAAATAATTATTTAGTAAAGTTTTAAAAATAATTTAGTCATTTTTATAATTTATTTTATATTTTGACAGGCAATGACGAAAATTGATTAACTAAATCTACTTTATCATTTATTTAGCTAATATTTAAACCATTGGCTGTATCATCTAGCGGAAATCTATATGAAACTCGATAAAATGTCTGTTTGCAGTGTAGCTTACTATGAAAACAACTTATTCAGCGATTTTTTTCACGATTGTTTGTCATTTGGACATCGAGAATCGCTTATGGTCATTGTGTGAAATGTTATAAATGAAAAAGATTTGATGGAACCTAAATGGAAAAAAAAATTTCATTAGGTTTCTTCATAGAACGAGAACTGACCCCCAGTGCCCTGTATTGCATTGTCACTATTCTACGTCGTAGAATAATAATAACAATTTTTGACATAAAAAAACGATAACAGAAATGCTACAAAAAATCATTTTTCTATATTACACTATGAATCACGGTTCATGATAGTTACCAAAGAATAGAACAAAAGCGAGTTTATTTTGTGCCGCGACAATTTCGGCAATTACAATTATAGCGTTATTGAAAAAAAAGATTATAAAGGTGTTCAATAAACATTACTAAAAGAATTACGAGTTAAGGATATGAATGATTAGACAATATATTTACGAATGGATGATGAAGCATTTGATTACATTGTTTCAAAAATCGGGCTGTTAATTAAAAGGCAAAATAGACATTTACGGAATGCAATAAGTATAGAGGGCAGATTAATGGTCACCCTGCCGTTTCTGGCGACAAGTAAAAGCTATTCAAGCTCAGTTTAATACACAGATTCCACAGTTCACCATTTCTGGTACAATTCCTGAGACTTGTGATGCCAAATTTCAGGCAATGAAAATTGATTTTTTGACGGTAAGCTCTTTAATTAATTTAATTTTTACATTTTTATTATAATGATAATTTATTCATAAAAAACCTTTTCGATAATTAAGTCGTCATCTTCGGTAATTAACTCATCTTTGTAATCGATATTTGCCGAACTTGACTGAAAAGAGGAGCTAGTGTTTGGACGGGTATCTTCATCACCAACAATGGTTGAATTCGACACACAAGAATTTCGCATAGTTGGCTGAGATGGGGTACTCATTTTCGTAATTGATGATATCCTATTTGTCTAATCACACATGCTGCTTTCATTTTACGGGGTTAACCGGATAGAAATGTGGCGAATATATCAAATTCATCGGTTTCGGTTGTTGTTGTTGAAGGGAGATTATCGTAACTGTCGGAGATCTTTCATTTTTTTTGTATTACCGTTTCGACTTTTTGCTGCTTATTTGTTGGCTGACAAGTGATGCTGCATCGTGTTGTAAACCCCTGAAACAATCAGCATTCTTCATAATTTCGATAAGTACATTTCATTTATTTTTAATTATATAATGATTTTCTAAATTGCTATTGTGTAATGCCTTATGTCCGGATCTAAAGAAAATATAGCTGTAGATATTGATCGTAACATATCTCCCAGTGCGTCGGAAACTTATCTAGAATTGCGTTCTCGAAAGTCAATATACCTAAACATAATATATATATATAGTAAAGATAGTTTGCATTCCGAACACGATTCTGATATTATTAGTAACAGTAATGATAGTGACTATGTAATAATGGCCAAATTTGATTTAAAAACCGCGATTTCTTTAATACCTGAATTTGATGGAACAACAGAAAACCTTCATAAATTTGTGCGATGTTGTGAAATTATATTAGAACCATTACCATGGATACCAACCCATGGACAAATCTAAAATCAACTTTGAAGAATAGATTTGGTGAAATTAGGGCGCTTGAGAATATACAAATGCAACTAATTTCGGTATATCAATTAAAAAATGAAGATGTGCGTTCTTTTGCTTCAAGAGTTGAGAAGTTACTTTCACAACTTAATAAATCGTGCATTGAATCACAGGGTTCAGCTTCAGCAGACCTCATTGAAAAATTGAATTCAAAAACTGCAATTAAAGCGTTTCAAGAAGGGTTGCTCGATCCAATTAAATTAATTGTTAAGGCTTGTAGATTCGAAAAACTTCAAGACTCTATATCAAAGGCAGAAATATCAAATTCCAAATCTAAGCGTGTGTCTTTTGTAAATCAACCTTCTACTTCACAAGTCATATGTTCTAATTGTGGTAATCCAGGTCATTTATTTCGAAATTGTAACTTAAATAAATATTCTCAATATGCATCTAATAATATTCAACCTTTTCGACCAAATTATTCACCCAGTTTTCGAAAAAATCCCAAACAAATAAATCATTTTCAATTAACATATGCCTATTGTAAAAAAGCTGGGCACCATATAAGACAATGTTTCAGAAAGAAAGCTGCTGATCAACGAAGTGAAACTTATAACCAATCATCAAACATCCAATCAGCCAATGCTAAGGAAAACTTAGGAGGATCCTCGCAGACATTAAACTGCATTCCCTGCCGGATCCAAACCAAACAATAAAGGACTGTTTCACATCTCATAATCAACTTAAGCTACAACAACCAGCTATTAACAGTGCTAATTTCGAAAATCAATCAAACGTCTTGAATCATCGGAATTAAGATCCGTATTTGTTTCAAATGATTCATCTAATAAAATTTATGTCACTCTATGTCTCGGTGTAACTAGTATTAATCAACAGAAATTTCTTGTGGACACTGGAGCTGACGTTAGTGTGATCAAGGAATCGAAACTTTCCAACAAAATTAATACAAATTCAAAAATTTTAAATATTAACGGCATAACTACAGAAGAAATAAAGACACTTGGAAGCTGTAAGGCCGAAATCCAATTTTTTAATATTCCAAATATTGTACACGAATTCCATACTGTAGATAATAATTTTCCAATTCCATGTAGCGGAATCTTTCTTAGGCAAGGATTTCCTTAATGAAAACAATTGCATAATCGATTTCTCGTCATCTGAACTCAGAATTCCATTTCAAAAATATAATATTATTTTAGATCTTATACAATTATACCTGAATCAATCGTAGTAGGACCTCGTTCCGAACAAATTTCAAAAATTTCAATCTATATCGAAGATGATGCAGAATTTATTCACTGTTCTAAAGAAATAAAGCCAGGAGTATTTATTGGTAGCTCAATTGTTCGTCCTCGAAATAATACAATTTTTATTGCGACAATAAATACGAATGATTACCCAGTTACTGTCATCCCAACAGATTTAAATTTTGAAAAATTATCCGAATATGAGATATTCAATTTAACTTCATGGAACAATGTAGTAGAAGATAGGCTTAAATTGTTAGCTTCTCTTTATGCCGAAAGTATAATGATGTATTTTACTTGGACGGTGATGTACTTCCGAGTACCTCTGCTACTTCGCATGAAATACCATTATTACCAAACTCTGTACCGATATACCAAAAACCTTATAGGTTACCTGAAACCATTAAAGGCGAAATACACAAACAAGTCAAAGAAATGCTCGATAACAATATAATAGAAGAAAGTGACAGTCCGTGGAACTTTCCGTTGTTAGCCGTTCCTAAGAAATCACCAGATGAATCTAAAAGATGGAGAGTAGTTGTTGACTTTCGCCGCCTTAATGACAATACCGTTGATAGAGTTTTTCCACTGCCGAATATAATTGAAATTCAGCAAATTCTGGATCAGTTAGGTAGAGCAACATATTTTAGTACTTTGGATTTGACCAATGGTTATTACCAAGTATTACTTAACGAGACTGACAAACCTAAAACTGCTTTCAGCACATCGAATAGTCATTACCAATTTAAACGAATGCCCTTTGGTTTGAAGGAAGCTTCTGCCACATTTCAGCATATGATGAATAAAGTCCTTAGTGGTATAAACGGAGTGAAATGTTTTGTTTATAGGGATGATATTGTCGTCTATGGGAAAAATTTATTCGATCATAATCAAAAATTAGAAGAAATACTAGCTTGTTTACGACTAAATACATACATTAAAATTAAACCCTCGAAAATGTCGATTTTTGAAAACAGAAATAGCTTATTTGGGTCACATTGTTAGTCAAAATGGTGTCTCACCAGATCCTAAGAAAATAGACGTAATATATAAATATCCGATACCCAAAACTACAACTGAATTAAAATATTTTCTTGGGCTTATCGGCTATTACCGCAAATTTATTAAAAACTTCTCTAAGATTGCTCAACCATTGAGTAACTTATTTAAAAAAGATATTCATTATACGATTGGACACCTTTCTGTGATGAAGCTTTTAATCTATTAAATCATTTATAATAAAAGAACCTATTCATCTTGATTGAAATATAAAGACTTACCATTTTTGTGGCCTTTTTCTCATCGAAAAAATTATTATTTAAACTGAAGTAGATAGTCTGCATTAATTAATTTTATGTTACAGATATTTTACCCATATAAATAATTTTAATGTGTTATTTGTAGTAGTGTTATTTCTTGATTGAATGCGGTACTTTCTGGGGTTTCTCAAACCTTAAAGTAGTAAAGGACCAAAGGAGGGCTCGAGATTTATGAACCTTTCCCGACAAAATTACATCCATTCGATAACAAAATGGGCAAGCAAGCCTACTCTTTTGAAGTTCTTATAAAGTTTCTGTTAAATCCATCATGAATACGTTTGTTACTATTCATAGGGAGAAATTCGTTTTCTCAGTAGGTGTGAATCCACTCTATGTGATTAAAAATTATTTCCTGCAATGGAAATTCAACGATTTTGCTATTTTTATTTCAATAAAATACCATGAAAAGGAAACTTTCAATCGGTTTTTCAGGTATATGGATAAAGTTATGAATCGATTTTTTTTTTTCTTCTACGTTCAAAGATTTATATTTTATAATAAATAAATAATATTTGTTGAATTTAAAAATAAATATATTTCAAAAAAATATCAGCAATAAATTTTTATTTATAAACATACATACTCGTATGAAGACCACATATGGCGCAAATGTTGATTACATTTTATGCAACACCAGCATCCATATATGCATTGGATGCTTTTTTTATAATTCCGTGCAAATACAAATTTAGGTACCAGCAAATATAATAAAACTATAGCTACGTAGGGATGTCACGACATTTAGCTTCTGAAAAAATGTGTGGTATGTGTGCTCTTTACAAATAGCACACTTTATACTTAACATACAAAAGTTTTTTAAAAGTTTAAAAAGCCAAAATCATTAAGATTATGGGTCTGGCAAAAAAAATAACACCCAACTTTAAAATATAATAACATAAGTATTAATATTACACAAATCACTATATAACCATCATCACCAGGATATATTCCACCACCATCTATTGCCACTAAAAAATAAGACAACACTAAACTAACAATAGTTTATGATTTATGATACTTTTATTATATAATCCGTTCATAAATTGTAATTTTTCTTAGATTAAAGATTTTTCCGCTTCTTCGTCTTCTTAGTATTCATCGTATTATTACTATTCGTATACACAGTTACCACATTCATTGAAATTTCCTCCAGTGAATCGTTAAGTTTCTCGCTGAACGTTAAAAAAACAGATTTTTTTTTTTTAATTTTTGTTTAAAATTTTAAATTATGGTGATGTATCCTCCACGACTTTTTATTACAAAGATGTGCTCTTTAAAAAAAAAACAAAACTTTTTCTTTTCATTTGGTGTGAATCATTCTGCGGGTTAGCAAAAAATTCTTTAAAATAAAATCTATGTGAACCGAATTCCGAATACCTACTTTGTCTTTTGACGTATATCCATTAAAATCGAATCAATGTTGAACCAAGTCTAGTGATAAATTTAGATTTGTAAACAATGCTGTGCTGCTGCCATAAACGGGCGAAGAATGGAACATGGAGGTGATATTTGCCCCCATTTGACAATGCGCAAGGTTTGAGTCACTGGATGTGTGTTTAAAATTACCATTTAAAATTATTGCTCAAACTGATTTCTTTACTAATTAGTCTCTCAAATTCACTAAGTTCACTTCAACGCTATTCACATTAATCGTGTAATTTAACTGCTTTCGCCATACTTCCAATAGATATTTTCGAATAATTAAGTTAACACCAGTATTAATGTCGAGTTCAACATAACGTGATTTATAAGGCAAGCGCAAACTTGTCGAATCAACACAACGTGTGGTGTGTCCGAGAGATTTTTGGAGATTTATCTGTTTTGGGTCCGAAACATTGGGTTTCATAGTGGTGTCTATCTGTCGATCTGTATTTGTCCTCTGAACGGCCCGGATGATTTAACCAGAGCCTTCTGTAAAAATAAGAGCATCCAGTAGCAACTGAATTTTTTACTAAGCTTAAATTAAGGCACAAAAATGTTTTTCTTTACTACGAAACTATGTATGAAAAGATTCATTTTTATAATTACGGAGATTTCGTATTTGAAAAGGGCCATAGAAGTAATTTAAAATTCTGGAGCGGTAAAATTAGTTCAATCCTCTTACGACTGTAGTTTTACGACCCTTAGGATATTACTAAAGGCAACATAACGTAAAAAACCTAAATAAAAAGTTTTTTTTACTTGTGGCCTGCGTTTTGGCAATCGGCCCTACACGGTGCAATATATTAAGGCACGTTTTAATTTTTATTGTGTTATATTTACACAAAATTTGCATATGTCAACTAAAAATATGAAAGAAAAAAACGATTAAACGATTCTATCTCGATAATTTCAAACCAATACCGTGTTTACTATGACTGTTCATACCAAATCGTTAACATGGATGCATTGGTTGGTGGTTCTCCGATTAGTAAATGTCCCGGTGTGATGTGGCCCGATTTGGTAGGGTAAAGTATTCTAAATTAATTCTTCGAAAGTCAGCAAGACGTCACCTATGATCCGACGAAGGCGATGTTTTACTAATTTGATCCCTTCTTTCCATAACCACCTAAATGAGTTGAAGCAAAGGGATGAAACTCCATGTGGTTCCACCTTGAGTCAATTTTGCAGCTATTTCAATTTGACTGGCTTCATCGCAGAAATACCAACTGAAGGCTGGATTCATTGAAGTTCATTGCACACTCGCTATACAAGATTTGGATCTTCCCTCGTCGAGCAGTGTAGCGTTGTGAGATCGGGCACTAGTTCGAAATGTAGTGCTATGATTGAAAGGCAGACGAACAAACAGACGTATCCTTTGGTCGATCTGCTCCCACGGCCCTTGACTACAATCAACATACAACACTACAAGTACAATCCACTCTACTATGCAAAAATGGTCTGGAAGAATACAGGTGCGGCGATGTAAAATCAACCATAATTGGCTGGTTGATACAGATGAACGGAACCGGAAATTTTTTAATAAAACTCTAAAAATTCTTAATTATGATCTATGAGATATTTTCAAACGTGAAATTATACAGGGTGGCTGAGACCAAGTGTTACCAAATGAAAACGCTGTAATTTTTTTAATTTTGATTATTTTTTATTGAAATTTCGTGGAATATGTTGAAAACATATTACATTTTATGAAAAACATGTTACTGCTCGATATGACCTCCTTTGGCTTTGATTATTTGATTCAGTCTTCCATAGAAAGCATTGCATGCTGACCGAACGTGGGCTTGCGGAATTTTATTCCATTCTCGAACAAGAGCTGACTTCAATGCATCAACACTTTCGTATTTTTTAGTGGACACCTTACTCTCCAAAATGGACCATATGGAGAAATCCATGGGATTCAAGTCTGGTGAATATGGTGGCCATTCTTTCGACGAAATCAGCCGCGGAACGCAATTTTGTAAAAATTGCTGTGTCGCTCGAGCTTTGTGTGACGGTGCCGAGTTCTGTTGGAATGTCCAACGGTTCGTACCAAAGTGTTTACGTGCCCAAGGTAGCAAAGCATCGTTTAGGATCTTTTGGCGGTACATCTCTTGGTTTACCTTGACTCCATGTTCGATGAAAACCAGAGGAGTGCGTCCATCTGCAGTAACTGCAGCCCAAACCATAACATAAGCTGGTGATTGCTTGCGCATGGCAACTCTTGTGTCCAAATTATCGTTGGACTTGTCCTCTAACCAAACACGATCATTTTGTTTATTCACATGCTGTTGAATGGTGAAAATTTTCTCATCAGAAAAGACAATTTTTGGAATCTCATCACGTTCGGCCAAGGCCTTCAATGCTCGTGTTCTTTCAAGCCTAACTTTTTTTTGTGCCTCCGTAAGATCTTGAACTTTTTGTATCTTGTAGGGCTTCAAGTGTAGTTCATTTTTCAATATGGTTTGAATGCTGTATCGTGAAACATGTAGACGTGCGGCTAATTGATTGGCACTTTGACGAGGATTTCGTTGGATTCGTTTCTTCACCTTTCGTATCATTTCTTTTGATGTTGCTGTCTTTTTAGGACCGCCTCTGTTGCGTTTAGCGATGCTACCAGTTTCGTTGTATCGAGTTATGGTTCGATACACAAACATTTTATTCACATTCAAATGCTGGAGCTGACGAACTATTGCTGTTTGTGAATTTCCACCCAAATACAGTGCAATTACACTATTACGTTTGAATTCCATTACGATTTTTTTATTAAGATATTAATTTAGAACAATTATTTATTGACCACATATAAACAACTAACCAAACTTCAATCTGTCAAAAAATTAATGCGCGAAAATGACAACTACACAAATGACAGCAGAGTGAAGTTAGTAACATTTGGTCTCAGCCACCCGTATAAACATCGGTTAAGAAAATCGTTTTCATTTTCTTGTAGTAATTGATTTATTTATAACAAAATTTATAAAATTTTCGTAACAACGTCATTCTGGTCAAATTGAAATAAACGCTTACTACAAATCGTGCGGTCACTAATCGAAGAGGGCTTTTATCCAAGAGATGTTTCCTTGCTTGACAGCGTATCTCTTTCGTCGCCGAATTGAACACTATCTACCAATCCAATTCAAAATTCGAAGGACCTCCTCAATTCGGGAACTGAATCGTTACGAATGTCTTCCATCGATTAGAGGAATCCTGCCCAGGACCACCTGGAAGTCAGTCCTTGCGAATAGATGAGCGTGTGGTACTTCGAGCGATTGAATGATGTCCTTGAGTCTGGCGCACGGTACGCTAGCGCACAGCTCCAAACAAGACAGGCTCACTCGTTTGAGAGATGCTAGTTTGTTTCCCGCTGAAACCATGTATCTGCAAATCCTCACTTGATATTAATCACTTTAGCCATCGCTCAATTTTGATATTCTCCAGATTCTTAAAGTTGTAACGATATGTGGATCATCTCTTATGTATTGCATCTGGGACCACCTTATCCCACGAAAGCCCGAGTACCCTCAATTCTTGAAACATGGGCTCACACAGGCTGTTCTGACTGAGGCTAAATTGATTCTGAAGCCGAAGACGTCAACCGATGAAAGCCAAAGGAGCCCGAGAGATTCAGGTTAATGCCAATGATGTTCGCGAGAATGAAGTCCCAAGTAGTAACCGGAGGTGCCTCCCCCTTGAGGCAACGGATCGATGGAAATGTCAAGCATCTTCCTTAGGCCTAAGGCGCATCCGCTTTACTTTTGTTCGCTTATTTCGGAATTTCCGTAACTTTCCGATGATAAACCTTCGGTGATTTTACCGTTCAATTATATGAAGTTTTTCGAGTTGGATAATTTTCAATGTTTATGAATTAAGTTAATGAACAAATTTTCAAACTCGATCCAATCCGTGAAGTCGCCGTTGAATGTAGCGATCTTTAATCTGGGTAACTGAGTATCTGCCGCTTGCTGAACGATATTTTGAACTTTTGGTATCACTGCTGTTGTGTGCGATGGGTATTATTTAGCGATTTTCATCAACATCCTTAGGTTAGCCACAGCGGTAAACTACTACTGTTCGTGCTGAGCACGACTCCCGAATTCACCCTCGACCTCGTCAGCACCGCACACAGCCTCGGCTGTATCATCTTAGATTATAACGATATTTAATAAAACATAAGATGATGTTAAATATCTTTTATTATATATTTATTAACTCAATATTACACAAGCTAAAGAATGTGTTGTCTGCTTCTTTAGTCCACACATTACATGTCACCAAAACAGTGCTACCAACATATCTCTATATCTATAAAGGATGGTTTACACTTCACATCACCTCCCCCTTATCAATTCAATTTATAACCTTATATTTATTTCAGATATTTATATTAATAATACATAAAAAAAAAAAAAATTTACTTATATAAAACAAATATATATCATTATCAATTAACATTCTCCCCTTCATCAAATTTCGACTAAAGGTCTCTTAAATTCAACTCCGAATGTAATCTCTCAAATATGCGGGTGGTCTAGAAATACGACCTGTTTTAGTAATATACGCACGATTTTGACTATTATACGTTACAGTGCTGTCAACATCCCTAGGAGACACCGGTTGTAAAGAACGACGACTACCTTCACTGCTGTCACCAACCCCATCTTCCCGTACATGACCAGTGTCCGATGTGTTGTATTTTAAATTAGGCTCATTTTTCGAATTTCTCAAATGTAATGAGTTTCTACGTAAGATTCTATTTTCTTCGTTTCTTAATATGTATGATCGTGGACTAGGATGTTTCTCTACGATATTGGCTGGTCTCCAACTTTTTCCATACCTACATATATACTATATTACATTTTGTTCCGTTTGAAATGGTTGTCTAACTTTTGATGTTTTGTCATGATACAACTTTGTTTTTGCTTGATTATCATGCAATTTGTTTTTAATTTCTGTCAACACTTTCGGAATCAAGAACCCATTTTCGACCGGAATTTTTGTTCTGGCCATTCTGCTCATAGCAATTTGTGCTGGCGATGCACCCAGATTCGCCACAGGATGGTTCCTGTATTCAAGCAAAGCATATTCAATATCTTTATCGTCTTCCACAGCTTTTTTGATCAAATTTGCAATGTGTACTGCCTTTTCACTCTGACCATTTGATCTAGCATATGTTGGACTTGAAGTTTTAAACTCAAAGTTCCGTTCTTTGCTGAACTTTAAACATTCCTTTGAATTAAACGGCAATAACTGTCTTTGGTATGCCATGAGTTGCAAAGATTATTTTCAAATTTTTTATTATTTCACATGCTTGTTTATTCTTCAGTGTTAATACTTCTATCCACTTCGAGAAATAATCGACTGCCACCAAATAATCACGACCACCAACATATGAAATGTCACACCCCACCTTCTCACCACTCTTTTGTGTTTGATGGTAACCATTTTTCGCATATCCGAAACTTGCTGAAAAAATTTTCAATATCGGTATCGATACGGGGCCAATAAAGAATATATCACACGATTTCCCAAAAATACAAGCTCGTCATCAACATAAATATCATCTCTGAACTTAAAATAATGTTTTACTATCTCGGGCACTCTTTTCTTATCGGAAGGCCATCCTTCTTGATACATTTTTGTAAGACGTGATAAAACCAGATCACAAATAGTTTCTCTTCTGAATTGTTCCTTCCTTGGTTCACTTAAAGCGACGGAATGTACAACTTCTGCATATACCTTAAATTCATCTGCAGGTTCATCGCTCAGATGTGACCTATTTAACTTCTAAGTCATAAATCAACAGTTTTATTTTTATTCGTCTTAATCGAGAGCAATTAACTTTATGAATTTCATTCTTCATAACTCCTACAAGAGGCTTGTGATCTGTGTTAATTTCAATATGTCTACCATAAATATAATGATGATATTTCACACACGCGTAAACAATAGCCAACATCTCTTTTTCTACCTGTGCATAGTTGACTTCTGTGTCGGTGAGACTACGAGAAGCATATGCAACAGGACACTTATTTTGCAGTAACACACAACCTATATCTGATTTCAAAGCATCTGTTTGTATCGCCACTTTCTGACTCGCATTAAAAGGCTTCAATATTGGAGCTTGACACATTTTGTTTTTCAAAATTAGAACTGCCTTACTTTGAGCATCCATCCACTGAAACTCCGTGTCATAGCGTAATAATCTTCTTAATGGTTCAGATACTTCAGCCATATTTGGTATAAAACTTCTCAAATAGTTTGCCATACCCAAGAAGCGTTGCAACTCTTTTTTATTAATCGGATTGTCCATGACCGTGATCGCTTTTATTCTCTCGGGATCTAGGCTTACACCATCTTCGCTGAAAATATGACCCAAGAATTTCACACGGTTAACCTTAAACTGTAGCTTGTTTAAGTTAAATTTGATCTTCAAATTTTTTGCCCTTTCCAGAAATTTTCTTAAATTATGGTCGTGTTCCAATTCAGTTCTACCTGTAATTAGCAGATCGTCTATATAAATATATACTCCATTCAAATCACCAAAACTTTTTTCATTCAATCTCTGAAAAACCTCAGGGGCATTGTTCAACCTAAATGGCAACCTCCTGAACTTGTAACAACCAAAAGGTGTGCTAAATGCACATATATTGGACGATTCTGCCGATAACTTAACTTGATAAAAGCCGTCCTTTAAATCAAAAACAGTGAAATATTTTACACCTGTCAATTTTATCATAAGATCCTCTAGCACAGGTATCAAATAATGTTCTCTTTATACTGCCTGATTCAGCTCTCGGGGATCTAAACATAATCTTAAAATGCCGTCCGGTTTCCCTACGACAACAAGATTACTGACCCAGTCTGTTGCTACGTCAAGTGATTCTATAAAACCTAAACTTTCTAATTGTGATAATTTCTCCTTCGTTTTTTCTCGTATTTTTACAGGGATTCGTCGCGCTGCTTTTGACACTGGATTCATATTATCTTTTAAAGAGATCGTTAATTCGTCTGGAAATTCACCAAGACCTTCGAAAATTTCTCTATTTTCATTAATGAACTCCTCTCTTTCTATTTCGACACTCTGAACTAGTTTTATGATTCCTAATTTCCTGCAACACTCAAGACCTAGGATCGGTGTTGAATCTGGACCAACCAGTATAAATTCCTCAGTGAAATCATTTTGTTCAAATTTTATTTTTAAATTGACCGTACCGAATGTTAGAATAATCGTCCCACCGTATGCCTCCAAGATGCTTCTGTCTCTTTTAACACAGTTATTTGAATTTATCTTTTCGAACATTGACATAGGTAAGAGATTTACGTCAGAACCCGAATCTATCTTAAATCTACAAATGCTATTATTAATTAACAATTTTTCATACCAGCCGTGTCTAGTCAAGTCACTGATTTTATGCACTACATCGATGCAATAACTGTATGTGCCCTCATTATCGGCTTCAATTACGTCATGCACTTTCTTAGCTCGACAACATCTCGCAAAATGATGCATACACCTACAATTACTGCACCGCTTTTCAAAGGCAGGACATCTCCCTTTCTCATGCCATTGGTTGCATTTACTACAAATTTTTCGATCGACTGCTTTATCGACATTATTATCTGCACAATTATTTTCATTATTTCTATGCATTGCAAACTTATTTGAGTTCTTATTAATATAATCATAATTCTTATTACTATAATTACTATAATTTTTCGCACGATTATTATTCCTATTATATAGAGTATTTACCTCACTTTTTTTAATCTGATTCACCTGTTCTCTATTTCTTTCAGCTATTCTACAAGTTTCTGATGTCTTCTCCAGATTAGGGTCCCCCAATTTTATCAGTGTTTCTTGAACTGATAGGTCTTGAATTCCGAAAACAATTCTGTCCCGGATCGTTGTTTCTTCTTGAGCTCCAAATTCGCAAGGTTTTGCTAATCGACGAACGTCTGTCAAGAAAGCATCAAATTTTCCACCTTCATCTTGCTTTCTATTATAGAAAAGATGTCTCTCGAATAAAATATTTTTCAACGGCGTGCAATACTCTTCGAAAGCATCAACTATGCAATCAAAATTTTCTTTTTTCTTGTCGTCTAGATCAAATGTTTCAAAAAAATCGATGGCTTCCTCTCCAACAATATTTAGCAGTAGTGCGGCTTTAACATCGGATTCGTTTTTATCCAGTCCGCTTGCCTTTAAATATATTTTCACTTGACTGTGAAACTTTCTCCAATTTTCGGCCATATTACCCGTTGTTTTTAACATACCCGGTAATTTCATCTCCATTTTGGTTTCACTGATTTTCGTGTTATTTTTATTCTTTAATTATTTTTGTAATCCGCGTATTATCGTTTATCACAACTGCGCCGTGTATCATCTTAGATTATAACGATATTCGATTATAACGATAAATGTCTTTAATTATATATTTATTAACTCAATATTACACAAGCTAAAGAATGTGTTATGCTGCTTTTTTAGTCCGCACATTACATGTCACCAAAACAGTGCTACCAACATATCTCTATATCTATAAAGGATGGTTTACACTACACATACAACATCCTTAGGTTAGCCACAGCGGTAAAATAATACTGTTCGTACTGAGCACGACTCCCGAATTCACCCTCGATCTCGTCAGCACCGGACACAGCCGCGGCCTTGTCTTGGATTTCGCAATATTCCTGATAACATGATTCAAAATGGGATATTTGCGTCTGAACGAGGTTAGTCGGATAGTCGCCCTTGAGATCTGTGCTTCTCTTGAAATAAAAAATAATTTGATGAAATATGGTAACTCGTCAATAACACTGTCTAATCCACTCGCTTATTGTAATGACTTTTTCGAAAGTCAAGTGACTTGATTCATTATTTAGACACTTACCTGCCTAATTCTGTTTTGCAAAATTCTGCTTTATAAAAATGCTTTTATTCAATTCTGTTTTTTAAGGCTTTCCGTCTAATTTACGGGCTCTTACGGGTCCTTACCGGCCTATCCCGCTTTTTCAGAATACTGTTTCATCAAAACCCAGCCCAGATTTCTACTTTTCATATCTCGTCTCACAATATCTTCTCTATTAACCAATTTATTGCCAGGAATATCACCGCGTAGACACTCCATTAGGCCCCCTCCTGATGGGTCCTGTTCCTGAATGTTTCTCTAATCCCAGGAATCGGGATCAAGTTTTAAATAATTCCGGGATTTCCGGGCTCTTTCGTTAAAATTTATGGGTTTTAAAATATGCCTGGCCTATATCCTTCAAACTTCGGGCAAGCGCTCCAAACTTGATTGCTTCGATAAAGTGCTCTGAAATAAACAGTACCGCGGTTCCCTTTGCTCAAAGCTTTAACTGATTTTGAAAATTTGGGGCAATTATTTATTAGATGTCTATTTTGACCAGTGTTACTAGAGAATTTAGATCGATCCTTCAATACATTTTGATAGTGGTCCAAATATTCAGCGATGGTTTTTCAATTATTATTTTTTAATATGCCAAAAATCTTAATATTGTGCAAGAAAATGATTTTTGCTAAATCCCGGGATTTTAATCAAAATTCCCGAGAATCAAGAATATAAATAACTATAAATTTCCCGAGATTTCACTCCTAGGAATTCCCGGGAAGGACCTATTTCCCCCTCCAGAAGCTTTATAGAGATTTGTCAATTATTGTTACATGTAATGGTTAAAATATTAGATTGTCGTAGAAACTTCACGATTAAGGTACCCGAGAGAGATCTAGCGAGAAATAACATCTCCTCCCTAGCCCGTCATACTTTCGTATGATAAACTGGCGCGAGGATCATTGGGTCTGGTCAAATAAAATCCACGGTTACAAAAACAAAAAATACAACTATATTGAGCATATTTTATTTAAATTTTAAAATAATTGGTTATTCATCACACAGGGTTCACAATCCGTAAGCTTAATGGCCAACTGTATGAACGGTACTGTATCGCAGTAGAAATAGAAATTAAATACAAGCTTAAAAATTTTGTAGGAAAACATTTTAAACTTTGCATATTGCTACTGCGGTTTAGTACCGTTCACGTACATGGACATACGAGTAAATAAAACAAAAAATATAATTAAAAGTGATGCGTTTATAATTCATTTGTGAGAAAAAATTAATAAAAAAATTATTTTTTTTTTAGTTAGAGAAAAATAAATTGAAATAACAATAGATTTTACAGAAAAGGGTTTGGAAAAAAACTGGAGTCAAATTAAACGAGAGTGGTATTGAACAGAACCGTCTTAAGCATTTCGTATGCCTTAAAGAAAAAAGTTGAATAAAGAAATACGAATATGTACATTAATATAAATTGTTCCGTGAAAAAGAAGGAATTTGAGTACCTGTGCAAAAATGAGAAATTGCAAGTTCTGAGCGTTTTCGAGATCCTTTGTCGGATTTTTTTTATAATGTTATCAATGCCTTTTTCTTAAAATATACCAACTTTAATTGACGGAAGTGGCAATGATGATAACCTTCCTTGCGTCAAAAATATTCTTAAATAATCCTTTATTTATTTTAACTTAGAAAAATTGCATTGTTTCGAAGCTACCGAAACTGGTTTGGTGTTTAGTATTCGTGTTAAGAAATTAAATAATTCTTCGATAGCTAAATTTGTCCTTAGCATGTCAATAATCCACCATATAATTCGGAGACAGTACGAAGTGCAATTGAAAAGTTTAATTTTATTTTGTTGTGTTAAATTGGCGGTCTTTCATTTTCCATTAAGTTGCCGCCCCAATCAGCTTTCTTATATTGCGCAGGCAAACAACGGCCCTGAACATATTGGTCAAAGAACTCTTATATCCACTACATGTGATACATTTTTAAAGTCGATTTGTGTGGTCCAGACTGGGATAAAATCTGTCAATGCTGAAATCGAGCTTAACAGCCTGCATACCCATCTTGTCATTTACTACTCCTGATACTGTAGCACGCCTTCACATATCGCGAAATTTTTTCAAGAAATATGTCAGCCAATGTTGGACAGGGCAAGCACACACAAATTTACAAAATTTCTAGTAGAATTAAGATTCATAATTCTGTAAAAAAAATGTATTCTACAATTAATATTTTTGCGACAAAAAATTTAATTGCAGAATAAATTTTTACAGAATTATATAAACAGACATTTGCTTCCGACCCTTTTACAAGCTAAGGATGCTTGCTTCAAATACTCCCAAATAGTGTATTGATTAGGATCATCAGTTTTATTTTAATTCACAAATCCTTTATAATTAGCCTAAATAACTTAATTACCTTTCAACTTAATACAGATACAGCAACAAAATTAGAAATCGCTTAACTTAATTTTTACAAAAGATTAGCAAAACAAATTGATTCCAGCAATGGCATAAAATACTGCGATGCCCAAACTTATTTAACGCGGGCCAAACAATGACATGTATATAACTTGGCTAAATTTTTTAAAAATCTTGTTAAACGTAAAAATCATGGTAAATATGTTTTAGTGAGATCATTATGCCTTGAGTTCCACGAGATCAATTCAGTAATGTTAGAACACAAATTAGATAACTAGTATACTGTAGTTATCTAATTTGTGGTTAGAATAACAAGATGTGGCCCGCGGGCCTTAGTTTGGACTCTGCTAGTCTAAATTATTCATAAATTTTGATTAGTCTTGATTTGAGCTCGGCATTAATTACATTTAATAAGCGATTCCTATCTATTCTACTGAAAAACAGTTAGTGCATTTTTTATTTGCGCCCGATCCTATGAGGAGCAATCAATTTTCTATACCTAAATTTAAATTTGAGTGCTATTCATTGGTAAATTAAATTTATTTAACGTCAAACCACAGAGAATACATATAATTATAATCCTCTCTGGGCAAACTATAATTTTTAATTCAATTTGTCAGTGAAAACTTGACAAAAAAATATTTATATGGAGCCGCTATCGGAAGCCACTTCTATATGACGGCTCTCGATAGCAGCTCCGGATAGCGAATAAAAAACCCACTAAATATTACATACAATTTTTAAAAATTTAATCTATACATAATTACAAATATATACGAATTTGTACAATTTAAACTTAAAATCAAAGTTATAATATACAAGCCCTCTGAGGTACACCAATATAAAATCACGATTTCATAAATTAGTGATGTTGCCAAATTGCACAATTCATTGTAATGCGACTTTTTCGTTCGATCGTAATCATTTCGTCGAATACATTATCGCAATTATAAAATCGTTGCAACTCTTCAATCGCCTTCTCTTCGATTTGGGTCAACATTAATGATTTGGTTTTCATTCTGTAGTAATATTCCTTCTGTTTCTTCTCATCCTTTTGAATTTCGTAAATGTTGGTGAGAATCGGAGATGATGGAGACGGTAAACTTGATGACAAATTGGCTGATGATTTCAACGGAATATTTAGAGGCGATGATTTCCAGACATTTTCACTGACTAGTGGAGGCGATGCAATTGGTTCTTCAATTGCAGAAGGCTTGTTTAGAGTAACACTAAATTGACTCGATTCAGAAGACAGTCGCTTTCGTTGCTTTTGTGATAATTTCTCTCGTTTTATCGGTGTAAAATCAGCCAAACTGATCATATTCCGCCCGGGCGATGTAATAACACTACTCTCTTGGCTGATATCATTATTATTTTGGATATTGATGTTGTTATTTTGCTTAATAACTAAATTTAAATTAACAAATTTATTTTCATCTTTTTTCTCATTCTTCAGAATTTCATTAGCTTTGAGCATTTTTTTCGACTTAGTACTATCAGTTTTCTTGTCAATAACCGTGGTCCATACATTCTTACTTGTTTCGTTACTTATAATCTCAGGGCTAACATTATTCCTGCTCTCAACTTTATTTGTATTTACATCCTGTGCTTGTTTATCACCTCTATTACTACTGTCGTGCAAAACATGTTTCTCATATTTGACTGATTCTCTCGCCCGCTCACTCGATTGCCGATTTACCTTATTCTTGATTTTCTTGCCTATCTTTCCACTTTTATTAAAATCAAAACTATTGTCATGGGAATTTTCGTTATTAATACCGCCTTCGGTGGACGAAAAATTGATCTTAAAATTATTTACAAATGCATCGACATACTCGTCATCGATTGTGTCCGAGTAGGGTGTTATAACCCGTTGCTCAATTGTTTTAAATAAATCAGCATATTTCCTGTTGATTTTATTTAACATTCCTTGATCTAAATTATTTAATGAGCCCAGCTCAATAATTCGATCAATATTACAGCATATATAGTCAAGACATTTGTCTTCGAGTTGTAGACAATTGTAAAAGTTTGATAGTTCTAACATGTAACCACAATTTTTAATGTTCAATCGTTCCAACAACAACACTTCGTAATGTAATTTAAGATCGTCGATGAAAAATTGATCGCACAGTATAATCATTTGATAGATAAAATTTTCCGTGTAACTTTGATTCTTAAAAATGAAATTAAAATCATGCGTATACAACCAATTTACAATCAGCTCCATATAATCGATCGAGATATTTGAAAGATTAACTACATTATTTTCAGACCAAGTGTGACCAAACATCATATTGAAATATTCCAGGCGACCGACTAGGATACATTTGTGAGCGTTTATTATCTGATTGTTTAAACATTTTATTTTAACGTCATGATACTCTGGAAACAATTTAGGATCAAACTTTGGATAAATTTGGTTATTTTTGTTATTGCTAAAAGCTTCAATGGTGTAATCTTTGATTTGGAACTTATCTAGAAACTGTCGGAAATTATTCAAAGCGTCTTTTTTGTCCGTATTTGCAGGATACAATTGGAATATTTCTGGAAAAAAAGATATTTGTTTTGTGATTGCCCATCGACTCAGAAGATTAAATGGTTAAAAAAAATGTTGGCTTACCATTTACCGATAAACATTGATTGGTATAAATAAAATTGAGTATGGCTTCAAAAATATTTCCTGTTAGTCGATCAAAATTTAAATAAATATTTTTGTCTGAATATTGTTTAATAATCTCCCCTAAACCGGAAGCTCTATAGCATACGATATACTTATGAGCAACAAACTTCTGATAGTCCACCTAAAACGAACCCAAAGACCCGTTAAATAAAGATAAACGAACAAGTTAGGTTTATTACTTACATGAAAAATCAAATCGTGTACAGCATCAAAATCATTCGCCTCATCAAGAAGCATCTTAAAATTTGGCATGTATTCCTCCACTTTTGGAATAACCAAATAATTTGACGGATTGTCTTGCAAAACAATAAAATTATCGCCACTTTCATCGATCATGACGTCGACTGCTCGGGACACATAAGGTATCCTTTTCAATTCAAATTTAACTTTTGTCATATCGCAGATATCTTTTTTATTATAAGTCTCCTGGTACGCCCCCAATTCAATTTTTTTGTATTTGAATTTAATCGGGTTTCCCATAAACAAATCCCCGCTGGACACAAATACTACATGTTTCGCGCAGCGAACCATAAGTTCAATCGAAAAGTCAGCTGCGGGGAATATACATTTAACATATTTTTGAATATCCTCATGCCACATGTACACTGATTGTGATTCTGTAAGGATTAATATACGCACATTTGTTTGGGTCAACTGGTTATTTGCTTCATTGTTTGTCGCATCGTTACCGACAACTAATAACTGGGTGATCGCCTCTAACTTCGGTGTTTTGAAACTTTTCGTTTTATACTTGGAAAATACATAAAAATATTTGTTGGACGTGTAACAAGCAATGGCAGTATTCCCTGAATCAAATAATTCAATATTGTTAATTGGCAGCTCTTGGAGAATTGGGATCGGATTCATTTCTTTTTTGACCCCAAACTGCCCGCTATTTATACCCCAAACAAATATTTCATTACTATTATAGGCGAGAGAATAAGTGTCGTGGGCTTTAACACCGCGCATAGTTTTCCCACTAGAATTAGACGTTAGTTAAGACAATGTCCAGCATTTAAGGGATGAGACTTACTTTAATTTCATTAAATTGCTAATCTCTTTGAATTGGAGTAGACTATCCGGTGCCAATTTGACACCCAATTGACAGTGGTTGTTCATCCCTGTGGCATATATCTGCAAAATAAATCAAGCTACTTAGATGTTGTTTTAAGTGGAACCAATTTCATTTTGTACTTACATTATCACTGTCGGTGAGAATCAGCGAGTGGTATCGTCCAGCGCTTATAGAAATTACCTTTTCATTGGCATGTTTAAATGAAATTTGTATTTTTTTTGGTGTGACCAGCGTATGTTCCACCCCAATTCCTAACCGACCACCCTTGCCATGCCCAACTACATAGACTTCACCTTTATCGGTTAAGAAAATAGTATGAAACAGTGAAATCGATACTTGAGCTATGGCTATATTATTCTTGCGGAACTCTTCAATCTGCTGTGGCACGTTACGTTCCTGTTCGTCGCCTATTCCTAAATTATAATTCTTATTGCTACCCCATAAAACCATCTCCTTCTTTAACTGACCATTTTTGCGATATACTTGAGGGCTACATGTATATTGTAATGGAATTTTAAAATCACTGTCGACCACATCCAAAGATGCACCCAATTTGAGCAATAAAACAGCAATGCTTATATTTCCATACCAAATGGCACGGTGGAGCGGTGTTTGTAAAGATTCTTCATCTTTTAAATTAATGTTAGCCCCATTATTAATCAGCCATTCAGCAATAGTATACCGATTAACTGAAGCGGCTAAATGCAATGATGATCGACCCTCATAATCCAGGACATCGGTAAAGTTGCGACATGTCTTGGCAATAAACGCAGCCAATTTTGAATCTTCCACAGAGCGTTTCGTCAAAGCATACGTGATAGTTTTGCCATGTTCCAAACTTCTACATTTTTTTGTGCAATCATATTCGTAAGTATTTATTGTAAACATTGATTTATTCACTTTACGATATTATTTTTTACTATGTAGGGTCACTAAAATTTTATTTGTTCCAAAACCTGAAGACGTGGATATGATTGCAAATAAATCTTATTTAAAGCGGCGTAACTACTTTGAGAAACAACAAACTGCGTGTACCTTTTAATTGCTCAATTAATATTATATAATATTATGAAATTAT
This sequence comes from Tipula vernalis, assembly GCA_958295665.1. Taxonomy (NCBI): domain Eukaryota; kingdom Metazoa; phylum Arthropoda; class Insecta; order Diptera; family Tipulidae; genus Tipula; species Tipula vernalis. Next base: position 145,395,831 of record OY282560.1, on the reverse strand, counting down.
TTTTATATTTTTATCAAATTATACTTCTTTAACTATTTTTAGGCAAATTTATGTTTGTTTGGTATATTTTTGTAAAAGACATAAACAAAGCCATTTAATTATTATATAGACTAGAAACACCATGTAAAATCTGGGACGGAGAAGGACGGATATATATATGGGTTCTTATGAATAATATATGGTTGCGCTTTCTTAATAAACACACATTGATTATCACGTTTTCCCATAAAACGCACTCATTTAAAACCAAAAAAATAGAGAGAATGATTTTGGTTTTACCTGTCAAAGAATCTTGTATTTTTATACATAAGAAACTTAATTAATAATTTTAATTAATTTCAATTTCCATAATGGACGTGTTCAATCGGGCAAAAATGATAAAAAATATCATGATATTTTATCCCATCCTAACTTCATTTTGTAATACTGTACGTCAAAACCAACCAAAATTGATCAAAAATGATAAATTGATTTTAAATGTTACATTTGGTTTTAAATCGCTTCGTAAAATTCAATAAACTCGTTTTGTCGTCAGGTTTTTAATTAAATGTTATACATATTTTCTAATTATTTTTTTTTATAAATTATTTTGATATTGAAACTATTTGGTTTTTATCCAAATATTAGAGACACAAATAATTTTAGTTTGAGTTTTATTGTGTTTGTATTGTCATTGTCAGACAAAACTACGAAACATAAATGATTATTTATGTTTAAATAAATAGGTGACTGTGTAAATACCATATAAATATCTTTAAAAAGCAAATTTAATTTAATTTAATTACCGAAAATATCATAAAGAAAATAAATTCAAAATTGACAGGAGGAACCCAAAAAACCAAGAAAAAAGTTGGTTTTTTGTGTGATAAATGAGTGCGTTTAATGCCAAATGTGATAAAAAATATGATGGACGTGTTCAATCGGGCAAAAATGATAAAAAATATCATGATATTTTATTCCACCCTAACTTCATTTTGAACGTGTTCAATCGGGCAAAAATGATAAAAAATATCATGATATTTTATTCCACCCTAACTTCGTTTCGTAATACTGTACGTCAAATCCGATTGAACAACCAAAATTGATAAAAACTGCTAATACCGATTTTCCATCGTCATAGTATAATAGTATATGTAGTATTATACTATTATACTACGACGATGGAAAACCGAAGTTGATAGTATAATAGCATTGAGGAAGGACTTTAAATAGAGAGAGATTTTGTATGGCTAAAATATGCTAGGAAAAATAATTTCTGTTTCGTTTGGAGATTTTAGTTGTGATATTATGAAAGGAATATATAAATTTTAATTGCCTCTTTCTATTTCTCATGTTTCCTATCCCCATATTATTATAAATGAACACAATGGAAAATTGAAAGGCGGTGCTTAATATTTCATTCTTTCTTCTTTGTATATGTAACAAACAAAAAATCGAACGCAAATGCTAGATCAATACCAACAAAAATGTTCAAAGCATTACCGAAATTTTAATGCCTTAAAAAATTCGAAAAAAAGGAAGTTAACAACAAACACAATAATATTTTGTAAACAATGATTTTGTGTTAATATGTACATATTTTTTTTATTATATGTAGCATGACGATATTTTTAGACTAGAAAGGAAAGAGGAAAACAGTTGATTTCAATGTCATCGTTTATAAATCGTATATGTATTGTTTTAGTGTTGGTTAGATCAAAACCAACAAAAATGTTTATACAAGCCGTCTCGTTCGCTCCTTACACAGATCCTATTAAAAAAATGTACACTATATTTATTATGAATTTATCACCTATACTTATCTGTTTTGTGTATATATACTTTCTGATTTATTTATATGCATCACTAATACTACGCCTTAACGTACTTTTTTATATCTTACGTGTTTATACTGTTTGGCTTGTATAAACATTTTTGTTGGTTTTGGTTAGATACATATATTAAAACCAAACCAAAAAACAGATCAAAAATATACATTCCGTTGCAACTTCGTGAATGTATTTTCGTTTTTTTCCTTTTTAAAACTTCACGTATTGTATTCTACTTTTCATAAAAACATTACAAATACTCAGGAATATTTTTTGAATTTCATTATACTGAAGTTCTTATTTGAGCTTCGCGTTTTCACTTTTTTTAAATACAGTATTTCGTTTCTTCTATTTTTGTGTTTCGTTTTGCATTATACATTTATTATGAACGAAGAGCAAAATTTAAATACTTTACAGAATGAATTAACAATCCACATATTCAAAAATTTTTGTATTATGATTTTACTTATTCGCAACGTGATGAATTTGGAATTTTTCGATTCATGAATTTCAAAATCCTAAGCACTGTATTTCAAAGATCGAATATTCAGTATAATAAACGTACGAAGAATGTAGTGAAGCTAAAATAAAAGTACGAACTCCATCGTTATCTTAGTCATTTATATTTTTATAATATTTACGTGCGTAAGTTCATCTTTTGGGGTAAGGTGGGTTAAATGGCCATGGTGATAGTTAAATGACTCTGTTCATTTATCTTCGCTCCCAAAACCATCTAATGTACAATATATATTAATTTTTTTTTACTGCCAGAACTTTAAATATGGCCGAGTATGATGAATTTTATGGTAATCGGTTAAGGAACAGGCAAGTTAAAAAATGAAATTCATGAATCTAAAAATTCCAAATTCATCACGTTGCGAATAAGTAAAATCACAATACAAAAATGTTTGAATATGTGGATTGTTAATTCGTTCTGTAAAGTATTTAAATTTTGTTCTTTGTTCATAATAGATTTATAATGCAAATCGAAATAGAAGAATAGAAAAAACGAAATACTGTACATATTTGAAAATAATAAAAACGCGAAGCTCAAATAAGATCATTTAGTATAGTGAAATTCAAAATTCGTCACGTTGCGAATAGGTACATATATTCATAATACAAAATTTTTTGTATTTTGTGTTTTTTCAATTTCGTTATACGAATATTCGTCCATTTTTGAATATAAGGATTATTAATACATTCTGTATAGTATTTAAATTCGTTCTCTGCCAAAAAAATACAATCAATGATGACACCAAATTATCTTAATTACTCGTACCATTAAGAAACAAAAAGAAACAAAAAATTCGAGGCGGCTAAAATAACAACTAAATAACTCCCGAATAAAAACCATACTCGTATATACATATGAATTTCTTCTGCGTTTTTGTTTTTTTTAGATTTTATCCGTATTGGAGGGCAACATTTTTTTCCGTTTTAATATTTTTTGTATGGATTTTGTTAACCCAGTGAATGCCATTTATGTAATGTGCAAGTTAGTTTAAAATTGCGCTGGCAAGTTAGCTGTTAACGTGGTAATAAAAAGATTATAAAAAATCGGTTTCACTGAAATATTAGGATTACTTTGTAAGAAAAATTATTTTACCACGATAGTTTCTATCTAATGTGATGTTCTATTGACCCAACACTTTTCGTAGAAAATACTGGGAAATACGCATTTTATTTTTGCAATAATTCTTTATTAAAATTAACACAAAAGAAATCCAACACTCATTTCGAAAGTAATAACAAATAAAACTAAACATGTTTTCTTTTAACAAAAGTTAATATTTTATTGTTAGTTATACAGTTAAAATTCTAAGCTTTTTGGAAGTTTGGGTAGATGCTTGGTGCCCTTGGTGGTTATTTTTTAAGTTTTGAAATTCATTTTTACTAAAGACCATTTTTAATTTTTTCTGATCAACACAAGAATAAAAAAGTGTATTAAAATTTTATAATGGTCATAACAAGGCCCTTCATCTTTTAAAGACAAAAATCCTGGAAAATCCCGAGCCACAATACTCATACATTTTTCCGAAATGTTTGCTACGATATTTGGCAAATGACAGTTTTTTCTAAACATTTGCTCAAATACAGCTACTAAAACATATGCTACTTCACCATACCACAGAAGAAAGATTAACCAGAACAGTCATAACGCTGTTTTTGTATGGAAAAATTTGGACTCATTTTTTTGACCTTGATTTGCCGAAGGTAAGAGAAAGTTGGGTTATGTATTCTTTGGTTTACTGGTTTTTATTTGAAATAATAAAAATTAAGAATCCTTAACAGTATAGTTAGTGAAATTATATGACAAATTTTGTTTTGACGGCATAATTTGTATTAAATATTCAAAAATTTCATAATATTCGAAAATAATTATACTTCAATGTCCAAAAAAGAAGGTAAGATGAAAAAAAAATTTGATCCACGCAATGTCTATTCTGGTTAATCTTTCTTCTGTGACCATACTCCGTGTGCGGTGCTTTAAGTGAGCCAAAGTTTGACGATTTATTAAATTTTTTTTCTGTAATAAATGTTTCACGTTGATGTTATGTTGTCATTTTGTTTTAATAATTTTTGACTACATTCATTGCAGTTTACTTTTTTCAAAATTCGTGCTTTGGAAACAAATATGTTATTACATATTTTTGGTTGCCCTAATTATTACTTTTTTTTTTATTTAACAAATTTGTTTATCAATTTGATTTTTCCTCCAATCTAAAAATTATAATTATTGCATTCGAAATCGCAAACGTAATTTAAACTCCATCAGATGGAGAATAAATGCAACAAAAACATAAGCAATAAAATAATCAAAACACAAAAGGTGAATGACCGTTCTGTGACACAAAATAAAATACATTTGTATAATTTTTCATCTACATTTTTATGTGCACGTGTATTATCAACCAATGCCACTACATGGCATTTCATTATCAACCTAACTTTATTACGATCATTTATTTCTTACATTTCCCAAACAAACAGATTCGGATCATTCATATTATTATTATTTTTTTGTTTTGCTTATAAATAGAGAAAAGAAAAAAGGACGAAAGATGCAAATCGAAATTAAGTTATATATTTACAAGTGTTGTGTCAGTGTGTATGTTGCATGTTTATTCAATGTGTTTCATTTCGCTTATTTAACCTTTGTTTGGCACGATTATAAAACTATTTCTCGTGAACGCTTACAAATCGGGAAGTGGAACAATTTTATCACGAGTTTTCCATAAAAGGAGGTAAATTCGAATAATATAAATATGATATCATAATTTAAATGTCGGTTTAATTTATTATAAAAAAAAACTTCATTCTAGTTTTAAAAAAATCAAATTTAGGATGTGTCGTGTTAACAAAAGGGTTAAAAAATACCCACGCTGAATCGACTCTTTATTTTGTTTTTTTTATTTTTTGTTTTACTTATACAAAACCAAAATAGATATAGGTAAAATGATAAAAATTATTAGGACAAAACCAACAAAAATGCTTGTAAAAATGTATAAACATTTTTGTTGGTTTTGGTGAGGGGTGTGGTTTCCAGTATTTGTGTTTCGTAAATATTTCATTTATTTTAAAAACATTTCGTTCTGTTTATTTAAAACACGAATGATGGAAGGAGAGGCATATAGAAATTATTCTCGTCTCATAAAATCACAAAAACGGAACTTAAAATAGTTGAAATTATTTTATTTGGGTATATTTCCCTCATACAAAATATGCTTCTATAGTAGTTATTCTATGATAATAGTATAAATATAATATTTTGTTATACTAGCTATCAAAAATATAATAGGTAGTAAATTGTGTTTTTAACATTGTAAATTTATCTGACAGTGTATTATTTTGACAATTCACTAAATTCATTCGATTTTTTGTTGGTTTGTTTTTGTGGTATCTGCATAGTGCATACATTATTAATTTTTTAAAAACTCAACTAATGCGTATGCTTGGTTATTTTTAATTGTTTTTTTATTATGAATACACGTTAAAATTTTCAAAATATGAATTATACCTACGTTCACATAAAAAAAACTATAATTGGTGCTAACTTCGTTGCATGCGATGGAAAACCGACAAGGAATAATAGTATAATAGTATTATACTATTATGCTATTATACTATTGACGATGGAAAATCGGTATAAATTGATTTTAAATGTCATATTTTGTTTTAAATCGCTTTGTAAAATTCAATAAACTCGTTTTGTCGTCGGATTTTTAATTAAATGTTTATATTTTTTAATTAGTTTTATTTATAAATTATTTTGATATTGAAACTATATGGTTTTTATTCAAATATTGGAGACACAGGACGTGTTCAATCGGGCAAAAATGATAAAAAATATCATGATATTTTATCCCACCCTAACTTCATTTCGTAATACTGTACGTCAAACCCGATTGAACAACCAAAATTGATAAAAAATGATAAATTGATTTTAAATGTTACATTTGGTTTTAAATCTCTTTGTAAAATTCAATAAACTCGTTTTGTCGTCAAGTTTTTAATTAAATGTTATATTTTCTAATTATTTTCTTTTATAAATTATTTTGATATTGAAACTATTTGGTTTCTATCCAAATATTAGAGACACAAATAATTTTAGTTTGAGTTTTATTGTGTTTGTATTCTCAGACAAAACTACGAAACATAAATGATTATTTAAGTTTAAATAAATAGGTGACTGCGTAAATACCATATAAATATCTTAAAAAAGCAAATTTAATTTAATTTAATTACCGAAAATATCATAAAGAAAATAAATTCAAAATTGACAGCAGGAACCCAAAAAACCAAGAAAAAAGTTGATTTTTTTGTGTGATAAATGAGTGCGTTTAATGCCAAAGGTGATAAAAAATATCATGATATTTTTTATCATTTTTGCCCGATTGAACACTAGGACAAATAATTTTAGTTTGAGTTTCGTTGTGTTTGTGCTCTCAGATAAAAAATCGATATATATTATTATTTATATTTATATAAATATGTGACTTTGTAAATACATACCATATAAATATCTTAAAAAATTAAATTTAATTTAATTTATGCACCGAAAATTGCTCAAAGAAAATGAATCCAAAATTGACAGCCGGAACCCAAAAAACCGAGGAAAAAATTGATTTTTTGTTGTGGTAAATGAGTGCGTTTAATGGCAAAAGTGATAAAATATATCATGATATTTTTTATCATTTTTGCCCGATTGAACACAAGGGATATTTTTTTCAGTTTTGCCCGATTGAACACTAGGATTATTTCTCTAGCACCTTTCACTGGCTTTAATTATTTGCAGTAATTTTCATAATCCTTTTTCTGTAATGCTTTAACTATCCCTAGGTTTTTTTTTATAATGCTTTAACTTTCCCTAGGCCTTTTAAGTAATTTAATTGCTTCGCATAAAAGCATAATAATTTATTCGCTAAAAGATTTGTTCTTGATAAGCATTTTCAATTTGTTGTGTTCTGGTGAGCTGTTCATCTGCCAGATTTTTTGGCGCTTTCCGTTTTTCTCTAACCAGATCTCTCACTTCTACTGGACAGTTTTTGTGATTTTCCGTTTGATTTCGAGTAGGATGAATACTCTGCCACGCTGCTTGTAGTATACTGTTGTGCAGAAGCTCTAATTGGCCATCAAGTTCTGCCGGAGTTTTAATTGGTGTAAAGGTGGATTTATATTATCCCTTCCTTGCAGTTCCCACACGTATCGTGTGATAAAAAAAAAACTTGTTACATGTATTTTCTATATGAGTATTTATATTATTCGTACCTTTCCATTCCTACACGTAACGACACAGACAAATATTGTTGAAAAATATATAAATTGGTGATGACTGACGAATTTATGAAATATATAAATTGGTGATATTGTCGTAAGACGATGTCTTACACGATACGTGTAGGAACTGAAAGGAACGGATAATATAAATCAACCCTAATTCAGTATTGTCTTCTACTAGGTTGCGGAAGAGATTCCAGTTTGTTATATTATTTGTTAATAGGCAAATTTTATTTTTTGATAATGGTTTCACTGAGTGTTACTTTACCTCCAGATAGGAACTCACAGTTTTAAGCCTGACCAGCTGCAAACAACTCTTTACCCTTATGGGTTGTTAGTCTCGTTCCCTAGCGATCTGAGATGATTATTTAATTGAACTTTAATAGTGGCTACTTGCATAATTTCTTTTTCAATTTTTACTCCTTCGTAATGTTTGATGTTTTCCTTCACAAATATTCTCACTCCACTTTTCACTTTTTCTTGCAAGGTGGATGGCGTGTTAGCAGTGGTCTCCTCGAATTCTAACGATTGAATCTTTTGTCAAATAAGATTCCGAAATTAGGCTTGTATCTATCTTTTCTATGTTTAGGAAATTTTCTAACTCTGTAATTTGTTTCAACAGCTTATTAGCATTCCAATTGGCGATTCTGAATGTGTCGTTCATCTTCCTAGATTAGTACATCATGGAAGTGATTTCATTCACTGTTTCTGGCTTATTTAAAGGGTCCAGACTCCTTTCTTGTTTTAGTAGCCTTAAGTTTAAGGCCTCTATATTCTGTAGAATTTTTCCAAGAATTAGATTTTAGCCGTCTTCCTTGTTACTTACTGTTTCCTGCTGTTTTACAATCTGTGAGTATATGTTTTCGGCCGACTATTGCACTTGTTTGTGGTAGTTCTACCTATGACTGGGTTTTTGGATAATGTCTTATCATAAGCATCCCACGGTTTAGCGGGCTATGTAGTTTTTTGTTTCTCATATTTTACAGTCCTCTTGCTGCTTCACATCCTCTATCTCTCTGAGATATCAATCCAGTGGATTTTCTTAACTCCTCTGTTCTAACTCTCATGTTAAGGACTGCTTTAATATTGATTTTTTTTCACTCTTTCTTTGCCATTAAAAGCAAAAACAATGGAAGTCCACTTCTTAATTTTGATCAGTGACAGTTTTTTAAATCCCTGGTGTTTAACGTCTTCCATTATATCCTGCTTTGTACAGGCTGCGTGAAGACCTCTAGCCATTGCTTTGATCGGGCGATCATTTTTGTTCTCGTGTGTATACCCTGCCTTCATGTGTCAGCTTTGCAGCCAAGGCTCTATAAGTTGCAATATCTGTTGTATTGATTTTCCATGTTATTATTCAGTGCTGCAACTCTGTATTGTTTTGTAGACACGGATGATTGAACTGTACAATATTCAGTAATGCCAATAATGTTGATTGGTGGTGGTGCCGGTTTCCCTGATCGGGTATATTTTGCTGATTTTGGTTTAATACAGCTGATTTTTAAGTTCGGTTTGAAGCTACAAGTTCTGGAGAAAATTCTGCCTTCCGTTTTTTGCAAGTCTTTTCTTCCTGTTCTTTTTTAAGATCCAGTCAGTTTCTTCTCTTAATTTTTATTCGTCAGTGTTTAACTCTACAGCACACTATTCCTCTGGTTTCTTGGCTTTCAAAGCATTTCCTACGGAACTCTGAAGCATCTTGTTCCTCAGACTCCTTTACTTGTAAAAAATTGTTCAGTTTCTCATTTTCTATCTTAAGAGTTTTACTTCATTAAATAACTCGGATGTAATTTTTTCAATGTTACTCTGTTGTCTATGGAGCTCTTCAATTTTTATCTCGTCACTTCTAGCTGAGAATGTTCAAACGCAAACTTTGCATTATGGAACTTCTTCCAAACTGGTTTTCAGAGTTCATTACTTCTGAAGTATTGTGGTCATTGGATATCGACGACTGAGAGCCCACTTGCTCAGCCCTCAAAGTCGACGGCACTGAGTAACCGTTTCCCTGGTTATTATATTCAGGGAACCACCTAGCTAGTTTTGGTCTGCGAATGGTATTTTATTTCCTATCTACTCGCCGACAAGTTGGTTAGGGTTTACCCCTATCCGCACCTGAAAATGTGCCTGACGAACAACGGCTAGCAACTCCACTCGGGCACGTTTTAGTGATAAGCAAACCAACTGATATGGTGTTAAAATTAAAATCAATAAATGCGAAAATAATGTTATTTTAAATGTAAATAAATCTAATAAAATATTTAATTGTTGACAGTATGATCTAAATGAGACCTATATTCCTCTTGATGTAAACGGTCGGTAAGCGGATTAAAATAGGACGCCATTTTGGTCATTCCATTAAATATTTCGTGGTGTAAAATAACCTCAATAGCCATACATCAAAAAATCTTAATTCCTAAATATTTAACGGCTAAATAAAAAAATATAAATCTCAAATAATTATTGATCTATCTTTTATAAAAGAGTTCCATGAAAACGTCATTTTCCCTAAAATACCTGGAACTAAGATACCGCTTTTTGATTAAGCGTGGCAACATACATGGTACAACACTCTCAAACACTTACCTTGTCAAACATTAATTGCAAGTAATCACAAATTGTTCGACCCTTTGTGTACCTTCCACTAAAATACTTAGGTATTTAAATTAGAAAACAACTGTTTTTTATAGGTATGTTGGATATTTGGAATGAAAAATAGTAATTTTTTATTTAAACACATAAAATTTTCTGTTTATACATCAAATATTATCCTTATCACAAATTCAAACAATAAAATATGTATAAAATAAAATAAAAATAAAACGAAATTTTGTAATACTTGTTTTTCCACAGGTGGGAAGAAAAACAGAGATAGAGGGCTGAGATTATAAAACGAAAATAAAACACTATGTCAAATTGTGTTTATAACTTTTTTTTTTTGGAAGTAATCCTCATACACACCCGATCCTTAGTGTTCATTTAACTCAATTTCATTGTTGTAAACTTCCATAATTTTCTCAATAATATCCCAATGTTTATCCTTCGTCAAATCTTTTGTAAAAACATGATACCAAATTGTTGATTCATCACTTTCATCTGTAAGTGGAACATGAACACCATAGGTTTGAAGTGCAAGCGATAAACAAGCGATAGCAATATGAGACGGTTTGAAATTCAAAATCTCCGGACTGTGATGAAAATCCTAAAAAAAAAACAATTTATAAATAAATTATCAGCAGAAATAAGAGAAGCGAAATAAAACTTTATTATGTTTATTTAAAGTAATATGATTCGTGTCTTACTTGTAAAAATGCAGCCGCAGTTTTAGCAATCGGCAATGAATTCCATTCATTTGGACCAATCCATTCTTGTAGTGATTTCATATAATGCAGCATATATTTGTGCGGATGTATAACATTAAAATCAAATTTTAGCATTCGAGTAATTAATAATTCCGCTTGTACGATACCATCACGCATAGCCCAGTATTCATCGCCCAAATCCAAGGGGTTACTACCACGATTTATTGTATTGTGTGCCACGTTTATAACGTCACGTATCTTGATAGGATCATCTTTAATTTTTCCAGCCAAATATAAAGATGATGATGCAATTAACTGAAAATGAGAAAAAAAAATATTACATTAAATTGTAACATCGGTACGAATCATTTTATGATCGCCAGATTATAAAAAATTAATTAATTTTGATATCTTCTAATAACATTGAGCTTACGCATACTACATTGACGAATTTAAATTTATGAACTTATGACTAAAACTTATATTTTGATAAGCCCGCACTACTGATAACCGATACCTAAATCGTCCACGAAATTATTAATTTACATCATAAAAACAACAAAAACTAAAAACGACCAAGAATGTGTATCAAGCTGATTGTAACAACAACAGCAAAACAACCTTTTACCGTTTCTCCCACCTTATAAACACACATGTTTTGAACAAAACACAAAAAAATTGAGTATTAAGCAATAATAATAAAATTATTATTCAATGTTACCGTCTTACCTAACTAATAACAGTAAGTTGTGTTACTAAGTCGATATGTTATCAACGTGTTTCCTCAGGAAACGTGGATTATTTTGAAAATTTGTCATTTAAAAAATTACATTTACGCAATATAAACAGAATCTTATTACAATTTTGATTTATCTTATCTACTCGTTTAAAAAGAAAACGAATTATTTACGTTACGCTGAGATGAAAACAGAATCTTAATAATGATGTCAACATAAAAAAATTAATTAATACACAAAACCAGTCGGTGAGCTAGCCAATATTTGCAGTATACTTACAAAGCTATCATACTCCTCTGGATTCACTTCATTGAAAAACTTATGAAAAATGACTGCACCCATGGCTGAAGTTAGTGGTTTCATATTCAATTTGATGGCACATTCAAAAAGAAATCGTGACGAAACGGTTTTCCCATTTTTCTTTTTATAATCGATCGGCATTGTTTTGGTGGCTTTTAATGTATCACGTTGAGTTTGTTGTTGTAATGCCAATACATCGATAAAATCTTTCATTTTGTTGTTTTTTTTTGCTAAAATTAATCAGTCAATTTTGTTTTGATTTCAGTGCTATTTGTAGATCGAGTGGGGATTTGGTGGGCTTATGATAATTTAATCTGAAATAAAAATGAATGAATAAATGTGTGAACAAATGAAAAGTTGATAATTAAATTTACTTTCTAATCAATTAATATAAATCAGTTAATTTATCGGAACATTATAGTATTTTACATTTTGGTTATTGTAATCAATGAATGTTGAGATCTCATTAAATAAAATAGGTCTCTCACGTGTGCTCACTGTTTTAGTGAGGCGACAAATTCTTTGCATTTGTAAGAGAGAGCAGAAAAGGTAATTAGTGCTTAAAATAACCAGCGGTAAAACTTCCAAAATTGCAGATTGTCGCCTGATTTGTCCATATATTAGTATACTTTCTGACGTCTACAAGTGAGACTATTCGGCATTTGAAAATATCTCAAAAGTAGGCCTCAACAGCATGTTGAAAATTGAATACCAAAAAGTTTCAGGTTAGGTTAGGGTGGCAGTCCTAAGTACCGGCATAGACATAAAAATGGTCCGTAGCCACACTACATAAAAATTTTCTCAACTACTCTTTGAACCATCCAGAGCTTACAGCCAGTATACAATTAAGTACGCTTTGCATGCTTGATGCAGGCTGCCTCTGAAGATAACTTCCAGCCAGGATAGAACCAAGTCAATGGCTTGCTGAACATCCGCAGAAATATCAGGTCCAGCTGACTTGTATGTTTAAGGCTGTGTTAATTGCCCACACCAACTTCCTCCTGCTTATTATTCGACTTGCAACGTCTGAACCCATTTCAGGCGCCAGTTTGGAGCACTCCAGAAAGCGGGTTATCAGAAGTAACTTCAAAGATTCAGTACTAGTTATGTTCCAGAACCATCCGGTCGCTGGAGATGACTCGGCATGATAGGCTTGGCATAGCCTCGCAGCCTTCGATGATTCCTGTATTTTAACACAGTAGACCCACTGACCCCCCAGCCACTTATTTTGGCACTTCTTATTTCATACTTGTGTGTTTAAGGACTTCCTTATAGCAATCCCAATCCTCAGCAGTTCTTGTTTTCTTGGCTTTTGTTTCGACCACCAAGGTGGCCTTTGTTTACCCAAACCTCTAATCAGAGGAGATGCTCCCAACATAGCTACAAGAAAAGCATCAGAAAGCTTCTCTACTAAGTCATCCACCTCCGGTGTCGGTACAGAGAGTTTTAATCACATTTGTGGCTTCTGTAACCAGTTCATACTGAAGATAGCAGTGATCAGAAAAGGAATGGGAAACATTTCAATTCACCAAACTACCCTTAAAGGTCTTACTTAAGAATATTTTTCTTATAAAGTGTTAACATGGCTGATGGCTCTTTCGCGCTGTGTAGCTCGTGAAATTAGGCCAAAATAATAATAAAAAGAATCTTATTCGTTTCATCAGAATAGAAACAGAATAAAAAGAGACAAGCGAACATCCTACAAAAACGAAGTACAGCATAAAGCTTGTATGACAAATATTAAAATGTTGATAAACAACTGGAAAACTCAAACGATATGAACCAACATTCTCCTATGCTTGCACGACTCAATACAAATCCACCGGAGCTGCGATACAAAGGTTCTGCATGGCTCGATTTCAGAATATTCTTTGCCTTAAATAATTTGAACATCGGTACTTCAACCAGGAATATAAAATAAATTCCACTTGTTTTAAAGACTCTTGAGAACAAGACGCATTGGCAATCAAAATCATTAGATAAAGTTTTTACTTTTCTAGAAGATCACTTAGATCCCAATAAAAGCTTCAAATACAATAAAGGACGCTCAACAACGCAGATTTATAGTTAGTAGTCCGTCTTCTTTGCTGAAATCAGAAAAGTGGGGTTAAATGGGATTACCTAAAAATTCCGCCCAAATCAAATCAACCTTGGATATCCAGTAAAATTATCTGCGTTGCTAGATCCAAGGTCATTTCATAATTGAGCATCAAAATATTGCCCTTTGAGTGTACGAAGTTATTCAATAAAATCTTCTACCAACAAACTATGGAGAATGATTGCACTAGCAGCCTCAGACCACGTGATACAACACCTCGACCGCGATTGCGAATTATGAATAAATTATATTTCCCTATTTTTAGGGAATATTGGAACAATACCTTGGTAATACTATATACCAGAATATGTAATATTAAAATTGTGTTATTTTATGAATGTTACATTATTCTTATAGTGAATTTGATTTTTGAGCATCAAATTTCGGTACAGAATTTTGCTGCCCGAAGACTAAATTTTTGAAAGCATCTAAAGATACTCCTTCCTCTGCTAACTTGCTTCTGAGTACAGAGATATATACTTATATCAATAGCAGACAGAAAATTACAACTATTGAAGGATATTGAAGCAGAATGATACATTACCTAGTAATTGAGATCCTAATAAAACAAGGGTTTTCGACTGTGAAATAGATCTCTTGATAAAAGAGCCGAAGGAAAGCGAAAACCAACAAAACATCCATAATATTAGGGAGAATTAACCAACAAGTGCAAAATAAAGAGTACAAATTGCGTTAGGTCACTTACGAATTTCCGCGATGAATCCAGAGCTACACGAATTCGAAAAAGGTTAAGTATAAAACTCAGTTCAAAGACCTTTGAAAAATAAAACTATATTTTAGTAAAAATTTCAATTTTTTATGCACAAATTCTTGTATTGAAATGCTTTTTGTTCAAAATGGAGTTACCGAATTGGCCCACTCTAAATTATATGCATTATAAGCACCAAAATTATTAAGTTAATCAGAATTGGCTTCTTTTCCAAATTTTGAAGAGGACTAAATGTCTGTTAGAATATTGTATGAAGCAGAACAAGCAAAAAATGAATCACCGCTCGCACGAAGGCCAAGCACCCTCGCTTGTTGGTGGCTCTTGGGTCTAAAGTCTGCGGCTTATTGGAATAGACCATTGACTTGACATAGCCATAAAGAAAAAAAGTCTAAAAGTGTTAAATCGCATGAACGAGGCGGCCAATTGACTGGTCCATTTCTGGAGATAACGCGTTCCCCGAGCTTCGTTTCCAATAAATCGATGGTTTGACCAGCTGTGTGGCTTGTGGCGGCGTCCTGCTGAAATGACATCTCGGCCTAGTCTAATTCATCCAATTTATCGCACCAAAAATTAGTCAGCATATCACGGTCATTAACCGTAACGGATTGTTTATGTTCGTTTAAAAAGAAATATGGACCAATGACGTGGAGGACATTTGAGTGATGTTGTGGTCCACAATTAATGGTATCTAAATATTCTACTTTCATACGAAATAAAAGTAAGGCGAATATGTTACACACAAGTCTTTTTATTAAAAAGAAAAAATGCGTCGCCCTTAATTTAAAACTTTATCAGATTGAGGCATCGTTCAACTCTAGACCAATACGTCCGCTATCAGATGATATAAAGGTTCATTCAGGTCACGATCAATTACATAACTAGAGACGTTATATAAAAACTCAAAGGGGAATATAATCATAATGATAATATTCATATGCATGCAGCTTACAACGTGCAAAGTACAAGCAATCATTGAAAATACCATGCGACATGAAGGTAGTAAAGCAGAGAAATAACCCGCTGTCACAACACAGCCAAATTTTATTGAGCCCTTCAAGAATCGCAACTCCTGGTCCAAGGTTGTTTTAAATAAGCGAGATGATCAATAATAAGATTAGTTGCTTCGTTTATATACGCTCCACTCACAACAACAATTTCGGAATTCTTAACTCCCATAGCGGCACCAACAAGTAGAACATAGTAGTTAACACTTTAGCGGACAAAATTAAATTGTTGGTAGTTCTAATGGAACAAAATTGAAAACGTTTTACTGGGTACATAAAGATAAAGTTTATAATGCAGTTTAATGGAAAATTGAATGCAAATGCCATTATAACAACCATCTTCCTCAATCTTGGTTTTCCCTCGCCCAACAATTGTTGCTGTCATGTAATTATATTAACCCTTCCGCGTGGAGTGCCATACACGTGTACGTTATGCGTAAAATCATCTCTACTGCGGAATGCCGTACACGTGTATGTACGTTATTACAAAATACGAACTTTAATAACCGTGAATTATTTTAGATTCTATTTGTATAAAGTACAGTTAAAAGTTTTCGTTTAATTTCCTCCTCCTGCAACTCACATAGTAATTCAAACTTTTAACTCCCACGCAGAAGGGTTAATTATCAAACATAACATCAAACTGACTAAAAAGCTTATCATCCAATGGACAAACGATTTCCAAATTGTATTGGTCTGAGCCTAAAGTCGTAATATTAATCTCAAAAACGTGCAAGGCTGTAAGCATAATTGAAATTGACGAGGACAACAGCTTGCCAAACGTTAAGGTCAAATAGCTTTATCAGATTTTTAACAACTACTTAATTAGATAATCAAACAATCAAATTTAAATCAATATGATATGGAATAATCTGAATTTAGACTCTAGAGTCAAGTTATAGGAAGAGGAACCACATCAATTCTAAAGCAAATAGAAACTGTAATTAATGCAAACCATTTAAGAACAGTTGTGGAATTTTCGCAGTTACTTAAGGCTTCTATAATTAATGTGGATAATTATTAGGAAATAAAATTCATGCTATTCTCAATTTTCGATTCTTATTTTTCAACAATTACGATACATACAAACATCAATTGAAGTTGTTGGTTATATTATTTAAATAAAAATGATAAATTCGCTTGAATATACTTGAGAGCAAATTAAAATGCCGAAACACCTTTAATAAAGACCGGTTTCAAATTGAGTGGTGATGGTGATTAAGTACTTCTCTCTTTTTATTTACTACATTAGAAAGTTTATCGTTTTTTTTATCGCAAAAAAAATTACTTTGGTACACATCACACATGCACAAACCCAAGCTCCTATGAAATGAAATTGATTTTATGCATTTACGTTACACAACACAGACAAGAAATGGAAATGCAATACAAATTAAAAGAAAACTCCCAAAATGCAAGCGGGTCCATTTTTAGAGAAATTTTCCATGGTTGCCGAATTAAATTTAGATCGAATTACAAAACTATCTTAACACGTACCTTATTTAATGCAGTAAGTTTAGTGCAATTATAGATTTTTGTTAATCAATTTAAATGTATAAATCCTGTAGTACGTGGTTATGGCTAGAATACACTTCTTAAATAGGAAACATAAAATATTCACTTTTTGTAATTCACTCTGTGCTATTTCCAATCACTGTTGATAAGTATTTTTGCATAAACACAAATTTAGATCACAGTTTATTGATTTTAATTTATAAAATTTAAATTTCATCAATCAATTAAATATTCACTGAGTTTACACTAACAGCAACACAACAAGCTTGCACCGTACGTATTTATTTATGATAAAGGAAATTTTGACAGCAAATTTCTCGCTTTTATAGAAAATAAATTGCCATCGAAAACATAAACTAATAATTTACTCTCTCTTGCTATTTTAAAAATGAGTACGTTTAAAGCTCTTCAATGTTATTCGAACATACATTTTTATTTAAAGAAAATATACAATTCCAAGAATGTATATAATTATTCTAAATACGTGAAATCAATTTATGGATCAAAATAATATATTAAAATACTAAAATTTAATAATTAAAAACGAGCAAACATTAAAAACTTATCGATATCGATAAATTTGAAAGTGTCAAACCCTGACATCGTCCTACTTTCATAACAAACCATTTTACAAATTGATTTTGATTGATATTTTTACACGTAACAATTAATAAATTGTGCTTAAGTTAAATTGAAATATCTTAAATACACTAATATAAAATGTAAAGTTCTAAGTTAAAGTGATTTTTACATCAACACAGTTGTAAGTATTTTGCCATTGGGTGTTTTGGTTTATATTTTAAAGTGAAACGAAATAAATTACCCACGTAATTTTTGAGGACAATAGCATATTATCTATGCAATAAAACTACATATTAAAATCAAAGTTTCAGTAATCAATATTCGACTGCAGTTCGGAGGAACGGAAATTTGATTTATTTATTGCAATGTTATGTATGTACGAAATTTTATAAATTAGCCTAAATGATGATTACGCGAGATATGTTACAGTAATGTCTCAATAATTGAAATAAAATAGTACGGCATGATTGCGGTGTTGGTGTACTGATAATTTTTTGTTTCGTATACATAAGTTTGTTTAAGCATAATTTACATTTAATAATCACATAATTGACCTATATTTCCCGCTGTCATATTTAGGGGTCATGCATGTATGTATATATAAGTTAAATAAAACAGCCGACAAATCAACACGAAATGCATTACGAATGGGTGGCATTGAGCACTAATTATGCCTTACTATGATCGACTAATTACATTATGACTCAAACATCAAATTTACACCAAACTCTATTTGGGAAGCTTTTATTAAATAACTGGTTATTTATTTTTCAAAATATTAAAACCCATTCTTTCTTTTCTATTAGGTGCATTAAAAGGCGATTCGAAAATTTCATGTTTTGAAGAATATGTGAAATTTGTAAAACTGAGATCCACCGCTTGCTTAATAAACACCACCAATCGAGGACGAATTCTTTTAAGAATAGGTTTAAATTTTACAATTTATCTTATTATCTTATTATTAATATTGTGTCAAGATTAATTTAAAAGTTATAAAGTTAAAATTAAAAAAAATTAAATTCAATTTTACACAATATTTCGTTATTTTTATTATTTGGGTTCCTACATTTTCAATTCGAGCCGTTTGCGCCATCAATGTGTAAATTATCGGTCACGTATAATAGTAAGGCCTTAATTAATGCTCAATGTCAGCCATTCGTAATCGGTTGCTTATTGTCAGTCGTTTTATTTAACTTACTCCATATATGCCAGCAGGACATGGAGGTCGATTACTATTTGCAATAAAAGGCAAAGTCAGGCATTACCAGGCATTTTTGTCAGATATTTTAAATGCCTTTGTTAGATCTGAATCGTCTGCTGGGTACATAAATATTTTGTACCGATGAAAAATATTTCTCGCACCAGCTAATAATGTTTTGTCATTTTTATGGTAGAGATATTTTTAATTTTGTATTTTATGACGGAAAATATTCGAAAAAAATAAGTCTGATATGAGTATTAATAATAATTCATTTTTTAGAAAATTTTGAGATGTGGAAATAATCGAATTAATATTAATACGTATTTTTTAATAATTCTTAATTATGTTTGTGTTTGCTGTCAAAATTTACCCATAAAATCTTGATATAAAAAAGATAAAGAAATGCTCTATCTGATCTTCTTCCGACTTCAAGTCAGCTCAGTCAATTATTCACAGTGGAATTGGGGCATTTCGGTATTGTTTATTTTTCATTTTTTATGCTATTAGTCCGATTTAGACGTCGAAAAATGTTTGCCTTGCAAGCAAAGAAGTGATTAGTACATTATAATTTTCGTTTGAATGACAAGAACAACAACATAAACATGTAAAATTTTGTTAGGCTTTTTGTATTTTTCTTAGCAATTGTTACTATAAAAATAATATTGTTGCTATAAAATATATTCGACTCGACTATTTTTTGATTTTTTATAGTAACAAATAAACATAATAAAAGTATATTATGAAAACTCATACAATGATCAAACGTAAAATGTTTATAAAAGATGAACAATCAAATTTTCAAAAACTGTCAAATCGAATGATAAGGTTAGGTTAGGTTTGGGTGGCGGTCCACTAGGACCAGGCATAGACACAAAAATGGTCCGTAGCCATACCACGAATAATTATTCCTCCAACTCACTGGAACCATTTTGAGCTGTTAACAAAGCGCTGGATACTCCTGACGTCCATCCTACAGAGGTCCGTCAGGTCTTTGAATAGGGGTGCCCCTAGAAACTTTAGTCTGTTTCGTGCCAGACGAGGGCAGGTGCAAAGAAGATGAAGTACTATCTCTTCCTCCTCTTCGTTCTCGCATCTACGACAGTAGTCATGTGAGAAGACACCAAGTCTACTCGCATGCCTCCCTATAAGACAGTGCCCCGTAACCACTCCAACAACCACACTGATCTGACTTCGCTGAAGTGAGATCAGCTGTTTGGATCTCGCCAAGTCCAACTTTGGCCAGACCTTCCGAGTTATTACGCAAGAGGTAATACTTGACCATCTATCATTCGTCAGCTTGCTAGCTTCTTCCTGAAGCAGCAGTTTGCATACCGCAAGAGGCATTTCAATATCCTTTCTGCTTTGTGAGAAGTGGTCCGTTGTACCACGTCGAGCCAGTTCATCGACATTTATACTTATAAAATGTCCTGGCACCCATAAAATGTGAATGTTGAACTGATCTGCCATCTCGTTAACAGATGAGAGACAGTTCTGGACTACTTTCGACGTGAGGAGGTGTGATTGAAGCGCTTTAATGGCAGGCTGATTGTCCGTATATATGCGAATATCACAAACCTATATTACATTATACCTCAACCAGTCTACGACTTCCTTTCTGGCAGTTACTTTAGCTTGAAAAATGCTACAGTAGTCGGGGAGACGGACTTACCCGTCCCAGTCCTCCCTGGATGGGATCCTAGTCCGGAACTTTGTGTCAAAAGATAGTGACGGGACAGTATAGTCGGTGGTCTTGGGAATTTGTTTGTTACACAAAATAGATGAGTGCCCTGTATTGTTGCAGGTCCACATTAAGATGGATTTCAGCCGTATGGCAGTACAACCTGCCAGCTGTTCCTCCAAGATATCAAGAGGAGTCAAAAATAGCAGAGTATCAAGTGCCTGAGTGGATGTGCTCCTCAGTGCACCACTGATCCACAGAGAGATTGTTCTCTGAACATTTGTCAACAGCTTTTGGTCGATAGTTTTGTCCAGAGCAGGCCACCAGACTATACCCCATACAAGGGTATGGGTCTGACTACTGCGGTATAAAGCCAATATACGATGCGGGGCTCCAGCCTCCATCCTTTCCTAATGGCATTTTTGCAAGAGTATAGCGCTACCGTAGCTTTCTTTGTCCGTTCCAGAATATTAGATTTCCAATTTAATTTGCTATCCAAAACGAGACCCAGAAACTTCGCTTCAACTGTAAAAGTCAAACTGAACCTATTTAAAGTGGGAGGATCGATATGAGGAAGATTATGTTTCCTAGAGAAGAGAACCAATTCGGTTTTGTGTGGGTTCACATTTAATCCACAGCCATTGTGGGACAGTACGCCATCCTGTGGTGTACCTCTGCTTGCAAATCTTCTGACGGAGGATTCCCCAAAACTAGTATTTATGATCCTGCCTCTTAGCATTTGATCTATCCAGTCCTTGAGTGATTCATCCACTCCCATATCTGAAAGTACCCGAGTTATAGCCCCTGGAAGCACATTTTTAAAGGCCCCCTCAATATCCAAGAAGGTTACCATTGCGTAATCTCTATATTCATAGAGCAATATGCATGTTGAGATTTAGACAGCTTTTTCGACACAATCGTGCCTCTAATATGAGCTTCTATTTGTCTTTCCAGTGTTTTAAAAAGGAAGGAAGACAAGCTAATCGGTCTAAGGTCTTTGGGATTGCAGTGTGAGCGTTATTCCCGCCTTAGGTATGAAAGTAACCTTCACTTCTATCCATTTTCTAGAAATGTGACATAGTTCTAGGCTGCCTTTGAAAATTACCTCTAACCAGGAAATTGTTAGATCCGTAGTTTGTTGAATATCCACAGGGATAATACCATCGAGTCCAGGCGACATATATGGCTTAAAACTGTTTATCGCCCACAGGATCTTGTGTCTGCTAATAATTTGGCCTATGAGACTACTAGCCCTTTTATCTACCGATGTGCTATGTACAGATTCGGAACAACCAGGAAAATGAGTCTCCATCAGAAGTTCCAACGATTCTGCACTATTAGTGGTCCATATCCCATCCGGTTGTTGAAGATAACTTGGGATGGAAGGACCACTTGCTAGTACTTTGCGTAGCCTAGACATCTCCGAAGTCTCCTAAATTTTGCCACAGTATAGTCTCCAAGAGTTGTTTTTGGTACTTCTCATTTGATATTTGTAAATTTTGAGGACTTCCTTATAGGAGTCCCAGTCTACAACAGCTTTTGTTTTACGTGCTGTTTTGAAGAGTCTTTTGCATTTTCGACGTGTTTGTTGAATCTCCATGGACCACCGGGGTGGCCGAGATTTACCCCTAGGCCTGCTAGGCGGACTAGAGCCCAGTATCGCTTCATTAAAAGCGCTGGACAACTCGTCCACAAAGCCATCGAGCTCTTGCGCAGTTTTTGGAGGTTTTGGCACCGGAACTGGTAGTGAATTACCCAGAATAGTTCTAAAGGTATCCCAGTTGGTTTTCCTCCTGTTTCTATAGATTGGACTTTTTGGAGAAGTCAAGTCCATTTCAAATTGAAGATAACAATGATCAGAAAAGGAGTGGTCCTCCGACACTCTCCAGTTTAATAGACTAATCGTCAAAACGCTTGAGACAAGTGTAATATCCAATACCTCCTGTCTATTACTAGTTATAAAGGTCGGCTTATTGCCTACTTCCCCAGATCGTGTGATGAGCATTTGCATCACTCCCAAGGATGACTCCAACCTTGCCCTTCTGAGCCTCCAAGATTAGCTCACCTAGAATGATTGGTGGAGTATCCACTTCATCATGAGCTAGGTAAGCTGATACTAGCCAGAGGTTTCGTTTATCGACTTCAATGCTGACCGCTGCTACATCTCCATTACTGAAATTTGATAGCAGAAAACAACTTATGTTATTTTTAATGAGAATGCACGACCGAATCTTATCTTCTTTTTTCGTGTGCATTAATCTATAAGAGGGAGTCTTGAGCCCAAGTACCCGGTCTTCAGTGACCCAAGGTTCCTGGATCAAGACGACATCTGTCGCTTCTTTCACAATTTTTAAAATTAGAGCAGCTGATGCTGCCTTAGAGTGGTGGAGGTTGACTTGCAGAAATGTCAGTGTCATATCTGCAGTCTCTTCTCCACCACAGTAACATCAGAGTCATCACCTGATGAGAAGTCCTCTGTCCTCTGTCGAGAGAGAGTTTCCGCTTGGCTGGCTACCTCCGCGCACGCAGATGAGCTACCAAGCACCGCGGTAGTTTTTGAAGATGACTTCGGAGCCTGCGGCTTGTCCACGTTCTTCTTGTACACCTTGATTGTGACTGCACTGAAACCATAGTTGATTAAACCGTTGGTTTTTTCCAGTGCAGTCAGTGACTCCCTGTTTAAGATGATAACAGCTGACATATAGTCAGCCTTTGCCTCCTCGAGCTTGGCAACTTTCCAATTGTGCGTTGGCAAATCTTGGTTGCCAACCTGCAACTACTGGAGTATCACTTTCGGATTACTAGGCTCCGAAGGGATGTACACCTTAGCTCTTGGCCTGCAGGGGATCTCCTCTCTATCAATCACAGCAAGGCTGGCTCCGGGCCATACCTCGCTAAGTCCCGCCACCTCCTTCTTATAAAGCAGCAGGGACCTCTGATCTGCACAGGCAGTTAGTTTCACCTGATTCCTGTGCCAGCCCGCATCCCGACAAGTCGGAGCAGGTCCTGGGTTTTCCGATAGGACTTTCAGGTAGGTGGTGGCTAAGGCTCCTTCCACCTTCCTCCAATTGGCGGGCGTGATACTGCCATCCTCTTGGGATTTGTCAATAACTGCAACAACCAGCTGATCCTTGTTTCTTTTAAGCTGTGAGCTAGCTGAAGGGTCTTCTCACTTTTTCTCGGTGACTTTTTTTGCCCACGCAAGCGTGGCTTTATCTTTATCCGTTCTGTCTTCTGGCGAGATGTTATTGATCTTAACCAGGGCCCTTCAGGCCTTCCTCCTAGTATTATAGGTTGGTTTTGATGAACCAGTTTCATTCGTGCTTTTGTTCCGCTTTGTATTTCTATACTCAGATTTGGTGACCCGAGTGGAGGGACTAGCCTCGCTTGAGCTTATGT
Organism: Tipula vernalis; assembly: GCA_958295665.1. Taxonomy (NCBI): domain Eukaryota; kingdom Metazoa; phylum Arthropoda; class Insecta; order Diptera; family Tipulidae; genus Tipula; species Tipula vernalis. Next base: position 145,371,702 of record OY282560.1, on the reverse strand, counting down.
CCCGTCGATTATTTGTAGACTTAGAGACAGGCCTAAAGACCCGAGTCTCGTTGTCCACATTTTCCGGATATTTTAGAGATAAATTTTCTTTCTACAGATAAATGTCAAAACATATGGCATCCGATATGTCTCACCATTTTTGTTTACATTTTCTTCCTCAGTTTAATTAGTGGATATTTTTGTTTTGCGTGCAGCTCTAAGTTTCACGCAAAAATTTCACAAGGCAGACATTTTTCTGCATCTTAATCGGACTTGAGCCTTTCGAGTGCTAATCAAACAAAAAAATCTTATTAAAGTATTTTTTTATATATAGAATTATTGTATTTTGTATAAAGTCAATTATAGTTTAGTTTTGTGTGAAACAAATTTTCATAATGCAAGGCAATCCGGGGAATCCCCTATTTATAAGAAATCGGGTTGCTCAAAGTCACAGGTTCCAGGTAAAATAATTTATTTCTATATTTTGTCGAACAAATAGAATTAAACGGTATTTTTTCTAATTGTAGATATGCTGTCGTAATGCCGACAAGAAAAAGAGTACTTCGTGAGGATGGTAACATGTTTAAAACAATTGTTGCAAGAGACTGAACAATAAAGTAGTTGCTGAAGCTTTACTCAATAGTGCCATTGATGATATTGGATCAAGTTTACATATTACAAAGTGAGAGCTAAATGCCGTAGCAGTTATAACAAACAAAATTAGTTATGGTATAGAAGGTATTGAAATATTAACAACCGAAGGTTATACCAGCTTGTAAATAATCAAATGGTTCAAGCTATTAAGGACAATTTAAACGATAATTTGCAATTTTGCGAGAGTTGGGTAAAAGGGAAAATGACACAAAATCCTTGTACAGGTGGGCCTGCAGAAGCTAATACCTTTGATGGTTACAGATATTTTGTAACATTTATCGACAATTAGACGCACGTAACGGTAGCAGTTTTGTTGATAAATAAGTCTGAAGTATACGATTATTTCAAAACCTACAAAGGAATGACAGAAACGCATATCAACAGTAAAATTTAATGTTTTAGATGTGACAATGGTGGTGAATATTTGTCGTCTGCAATAAAGAGTCTCTGTAATGGAAGCCATATTGAACTGGAATTCACACCTGCTTATAGTCCAAAGTTAAATGGTATTAGCGAAACAATGAATTGCACTCTCATATAAAAGGCAAGGGCCATACTTAAAAGAGCCAAACTGCCAAAGGAATTATGGGCCGAAGCACTAAAAATAGCTACATTTCTAGTATATAGAAGTCCTGCTGTTGCAGATATAACAAAGATTTATGGGTGTCGTGCTTTAAGAAATTGAGGTCCAAGTTCAAAGATAAAAGTAAAGAGTGCATACTTATTGGATATAATGAAAGCTGTTATCGTCTACTACCTGTATCATCTATTGAGACAAATATCGTACCAAATTCTTCCGTCTTGGGATCAGTTACAAAATATGAAGAAGATGAAACACAATTAACAGAACTAGATAATACGATTCGCACAAGGTATAGTTGTGAAATTAATAAGTCAGCATATTTATCTGATTACGACGTTTACACTGGATAATCTGATACACATGCTTTAAGTGTACTTATCAATTGTGAAAATGATGTTCCTGAAAAATATTCGGACATTACCGCACTACCTAGAAACATGAAGTAAAAACCAAATTAAAGGCCATTCAAAAAAATCTTGGAAAATGCGGGATGCCATGGAAAATTTAAATATATCGGCAAATTATGATCGAGTTTACATTTTGCTCTGTCAATGTGTTACGTTTTTATTATGTCGCTAAAGTCAGAAGGAGTAACGGCGACAAGGTACGGTCAGCAAAGAGTAACACAAACGTTCGAGATGACCGTTTTTTAGTTTCATCAACTCTTAGAAATCGTCATGCAACCGCTGTTGAGATCTGCAATGAATTATTATACGTACGTACAATAATATAAATGTAAGCGAAAGAACAGTACGGCAAAGGTTGGGAGAAGCAGAGCTTCAAGCACGAAGACCAGCCACGGGTCTAGAATTTCTGTCGCAACTACTCCGTTATTATTTGCTAGGAAACATGAAAATTGGACTGAATCTGATCGGAGCCAAGTTTTATTCACCGATGTATCGAAATTTTGTTTGCGGACGACCTGGGGAACGTTACTCTCCATGCATATTTGACGAAAGCGTTCGAACCGAATCAGACCATCATCAATTCCAAACGGATCAACGGCAGTTCGCTATATAATGGAAGAATATGTTGTTCCCTACGTACCATTTATAGGCGATAATTTTATGTTAATACAAGATAATGTAAGACATCATGTTCACAGAGTTGTGAATGAATACATGGCAGATGTTAAATATTTCAAAGATGACGTGGTCGGAAAAGTGTCCCAATTTGAATCCTTTAGAACATGTTTGGGACATTCTTGGTAGAAGAATTCGGTCTCGTATTCCAGCTCGGAAGAAGATGGAACAACTCCGAAGCGCGCTCTTAGAGGAATAGGAAAATATCTCATTGCGATATCCAACAGATTATCAAAAAGTAAGGGACGGAGGTTTACAGCGGTTATCAATATACACATACGCTACTAAACATTTTTTATTGGTTAATTATGATTTTGTTGTTGTGTTTATGTTTGTGAAAATTTAAATAAAATTTTTAAAATTTGTCATTTTTTGGTTTTTGTTTGAAAATTCGTAAAAACCTCAACCATATGTTTAGAAAGAGTAGGTCTTACCCTCATTTTCCAAGATTGTTTTCAATTATCTTGAATTTGGATTTATTCCATGTTTCCAGCTCCAGCAGAAAATTTTGTTGTAAGCCATGTTGTGGGATAAGTAAAACACTCAGCCCCATGATTGGACAAAGTTTTTATGATAATATTTTATAAGATTGTTTTGAATGACCTTGAATTTGGTTTTTGTTTCATGTTTCCTACTAGTGCGGTTCAAAAGATATTCGCGTTAAAAAAAATTGTTCTAAGGTGGCCTGTTTTCTATGCCAGTCTGTGTAGAATCTACCAAACGGCGTAGTAGTTAAAGCTGTGGCGCTTGGATCGGGATGTGTCGGGTTCGAATCCCGATAGGGGCGAGATGCAAAAAATGTTTTTCATCATCTGATTACGTTCAGTTATTGCTTTGGTTTCTTGAACTGAGGAAATATTGGTTTAAGGATAAAAATCCCTCGGAGCCGTTTTTGAAAAAATCTATTTAGCAGTTTTCATTGCTACTGCAATCCGAGAGAGTCGAATAGACCCAAAATTGCTTATTACTAAAACCTATATTTTTTGCAAGATTTCGACCAAAACTATCAATATTTGTGAAAATGGGAGGAGAAACAAAAATAAAAAAGGAATGAATGGAAGGACGGACACGACATGGTTTAGTCGATCTTTCGGGGTCCTGGTAAACTAATTCGTGAAGATCGCGAAAATTGCAATAACATTTTTTCGCGGTTACAATACTTATCTAACTTCCTTACAATCGAAAAGTAGAAATGTGAAAGGATTTTGAAATTTTCACAATATTAGATTATATTGCGATTTAATAAGAAACAGTAGTCTAACTGTGCAATTTTCGACGGTCATGTCCATGGTTTCACATTTGTTGATCGATAATATTTATTTCATTAATTAATTCGGTTATTTAGCTTCGCCCGAATTTATTATACAATTATAATTTTTTCGGTTTCCATTTCCATCGTTACCTTTGAATAGAAAAAATTTATTGAGAGCATTAGTGGTTTGAATAATGTGAAGTTAGCAAAACTAAAATGAATCTGAGAAATCGAAATACTTTTACAGATTGGAAAAAATAAGATAAAGCAACAAAACTGATCAGATCAACCTGAGTGGAAAAAACCTGATTTTCAGAAAATAAGAAATGTAGCTATAAAGTCTACATATTAAGAATAGATTAAGAAAAAACAGACAATGCATGGTTCGCCGTCAACGGAGATAGGGGCAGATGATGAGATGAGTGGACGTAATTTGTGTGGTGTTAAAAACAAAAGGATGTCTGGCAGCCCTGCCATACATATTAAGCATTGCTTCGTTAAATATAAATCTTAATCTAACTGAATTTATTATGAATTTAAAATATATCAGCCCGCCAAGTTCTGTAAATCTAAATTTATGTTTTTGCCCGGACAAAATAAGTTTGGACGTCACTGACAAAATGCATTGTTCATAAAAATAGTAGTTTTTACTTTAATTTGACAAAAACAGACATTCATTAGAAAAGATAACCTAATATATCGTAGTAACGATTTGTTTTCCCGATAAGCTTACATCGATGATCCAACAAGGCAAAATAAGACTTGGCATCTTTCTCTAGTGGTTTTTCTGAACAATATGCAAAACTCTTGCTAATTGCAGGTATTAATAATCTTTACTACTTTTCTTGTGAAAAGTGAATATTTTTGGGAGACTTGTTATGAAAATTGTGCCGTGTCCCGTGTGTGATCTAAATTAAGAGCTCAATAATACTTTGATGCGAAACCGTACATTAATTTTTCGTATTGTGTGTTTTGGGTCATTTTACTTGTAAAAGATCCATTTTATTGTCATACACTGTTTTCGGTGTAAAGAAGCCTAACTTTACATAATCTATCAATATGAACAGATCGATCTGTAATTTCCTTATTTGTAGAAGCGGATTTACGCTTTATTATGAAAAATATGCCCAAATTAGCATATTGCACGTCATGGTGGTATTTTTTGGGTGGTATCTCCATTTTGGGATTTACGAATTTAATATCGAGAGCCTTTGTTCTAGTAAAAAACTATTTTTGATTTGTTCATTAAAAAGTCAAAACACAACAGGACACAACTGTAAGCCGCATTGCAAGTTTGGTTGAAAATATCTTAAACCTCCCTAATACTATATACATTTCCACCATATGATTTTACAACGTTATATCTAAATTTTCTGATTAACATAAATCGGATAAGAAAGTTTTTCTCGTGATGAACAAACTTCAAATTATTTACATTAATTACCGCCACTTCAATTAAATTAATGAAACTAATTTTCTTTATATTGTCATCATTTTATTGCATTTTTATTTTTTATAGCAAATATTTTTTTTATTTATATTGTTCAATTTTTTTTTTTTAATTTAATTTAGTCTTTCTTCGTCGCTTGACTAATTCGAACATGAATTTCGAATTTTTTTTTGTTTTAGTGTTACTTTTAAAAATAAAGTAAACAAATTTTTAATTTTAATTTTATAAACGAAATTAAATGTAATTAATAAATCGTAAAATAATAAAATAAATAAATTAAATTAACTACAGTGATTATTACGAAAGTGATTTTGTGAAAATAAATCTTTAGAGTTGCGTAATTTTCAAATGGATGAAAATTCGCGGATATAAGAAAAATTTTCATCAATCACACATAAATTTATAAAATTTTTATAAATTTTTTTTTTATTAAATTGTGATCTTGACATACAAATATAATTTTTATAAAAAATTTTGTGAAAAAATTGAAAATTATCAAAAAAAAAAAAAATATTTATAAATCTTAATTTTAAGAAATAAAAAAAAAGAAAATTAAAAATATATCGTTTTTGGCTCAATTCTAAAAATAATTTATTTTTTTTTTTATTTTTTAAGATTAAAATAAGAATTAACGTAATTTACGCTATTTTTTTTTCGTTTTTATTTTACCAAATATTCAGGTGACATTTTACACAAAGGTGAGGTATTTGAAGTAAAATCAAGTAATTAAGTAAAAAATGTACTTGTGGTTATGGTATAGAAGCAAAGGGCTATGTAGTGCAATCGATTCAAATTTGGGTCAAGTACGGGATAATTGTTTGTTTTTGAATATTTTGGTATTATGTATTAAGAAATGGTTAGAAATGAAGTGGAAATTTGTAATCCCGATAGTGAGAAACAAACTTGTGTTGTGGTTGCGGCAATTATTCTAAAATTATTCGAACAATTTTAGGTAATCGTGGTTGTGTAGCAATTCCAACAAACATCAAACGGAAATCAAACATTTTTTAAACTAGAAAATTAATTAGATATTCTAGCGTTAGAATGAAATTTTTATTGAACGGAATCTACAGTCAGTATACTAATTCACTTTTTGTTCTGTACATACTAAAATTTCGTTATTTTTACTAAATGGGTGGGTGTAATATTCGATTATTGAATCATAAAATATTTGGCTAAAGTCGTAGTCGTGATATACAAAGATCCAATTTAAGTGCATCATGTTTTATAAATATTTTGAAACAATTTCAATTGACAAAATCCCACCAATTGAAACCCAATCAAGTGTCAGACATGATGATAATCAATTGTTTTTTAATGACTTGTTTGATGAATAGTGGAATAAAGTTCTTAATTTGTTATTTTGTTCAATAATGTTTCGAGCCTACCGACTTAGAAGGACATATTTTCTGGTCAAAATTTCTGCATATTAATTTCTCTATCTAGAGCTAGGACCTTTCTTCAAAAATTAATTTTTGTTAACTCCGAAGGAATGAACATTACGAACGTTGCGAATGCTGCGAACATTGTTACAAAGTCTAAACGAGGTATCTCTTTCATTCATAATTGAATTTGGCAGTAATTCATTATAATGGTCCGACAAAACACTATAGAGTCCTTCTAATATAATTTGTAGCGTTCCTACAGAAATTTCTTGAAACAAGACTTTGGAAATAATACCCTTTCTCAGGGACAACTGGTAACTGTACCTGAAGTAACATCATGTCAAAAGTCATATTTTCCACAATATAAAACCTTGTTATCCTAAACAGGAAACTCCATTCCAATGTTCATTGAAGTCCTATTAAATGTGTGACCAAAGTCTTGGCAGGTCTAGCACATTGGTGCAGTTGTAATGTTAGGCGAAGAAAGTAATCTGCGCATCTCAATTAAAAGATTGCAATTCACCTAACATAATTTTATTAATGTTCAAAAATCGTTGTACTTAACAATAAATAGAATTCCGTATGAATAATAAAAATAAAAGGATAAATTGCCGCTCTGTGTTCTTTTGTTTTCGATTTGCTGAGATCTTTCTTTTACAGATTGTTCCAATATTTGTAGAATCTCGCTGCACTTGTCCACGACTTAATCCAATCGAATGTTAAAAATTTATATTATGCCGATGCAAAAACCTTTGTAATTCGGTTACTGTATTTGTTAACAACTTACCTTAATGTGAATTGAGTGGAGCTCTATTGATAATATTTGACTTACTTAAATAAATGCCAATGTTATAGAGCGTCAAGAAAATTTTTGTAGTTTCACAATATCAGGTCCTTGTACCTGTATTCTGTGACAGTTGATTAAAGTATTTGCCACAATTCTTTTAAAAGGACAACGGTCGACAAATTGTGTTGTTTCTTTTCATTTTAAGATTGCCGTGAAAAAAAGGCAAAATAAAAAAATTTCGAAAATAGTTTTTTTCTACGAGCGAGTTGAAAATGATACTTTGCATGAAACCTTTGTGCAATAATATTGCAACAAAATTTCTAAACTGCTTCTGACTATTACTCGCTCTCGCTCTGGAAATGGTGCCCTTTCCGCACTTGTATTATAATATAATCTTTTTCAACAGTTTGTAACTTGTTAAAATCTTTACCTCTTTTAAAGTTACACCAGCGAAAATTAAAGGTAATTTTGTCTTTTTTATGAAACTGGTAGTTGTTTTTGAATAAATTAGATTTATACGATTTTTAAAATGTGTTATTGCTTTTTAAAGTGAAAATGTTCAAAAATGATTAAATCTCAATATCTCAGCAACGAATTTTCGTGTGCCAGAAGTTAGCACTACTGGATCGATGTGAACGTTACGAGCGTTAATATTAACTGCCCTAAGTTTTTAATTTTAAGATCGCAACTTCAAATTTCACGCTCAAGCATGTTGCTATCAAACCTGGTGGTATTTCAATTATTAGCTAGCTTTGATTGTTTTTTTATATGCTTAGGATTTTTGAATTCTTAATGTTATGGAATTTTGGTATATTAATTGAAACGCCACTTATTTAATAGTTAAACACGATTTATTTATAATTGTTAGTAAATATAGAGAATTTAGTAGAGAGCACGAAACACGATTGCACGAGTAAAAGAAATCGAGATATATCCAATACGAAGTTTTGAAATGATGAGCAAAAATTATAATGAGTTTGGCGGTAAACGAATGTATATATTTAATAAGTGAGCCGCTACAATGTGTATACGCAACCGCAACACGGAACTACCTTTTATTTGGAAGGCAAGAGGGAAGGGAGGTTTTATAAGGTTTCAACGAACTTTATAACAAACAGCCACATGCACCTATAACAAAACACCCAATCGTTCTCTTGTCACACATGAAATTACTGCCCAGAAGCCCAGACCGTAAGGGTGCCAACATCCTTTGAAACTATAAATCGGAGCTAAACAGCGAATCTTCGCTTTATGATGTTAATCAGTTCTACTCATTCCATCGTGGATAAATCCAATTGAATAAAAATTAAATGTTCGGCTATTAGGTAAGCTTAAACAGATAGGTCCGTTTGAATGATTATTCATTTGAAGATTTATAGTCAAACGCTGAATAAAACCTTGAAAAATGTAATGAAATCACTAACTAATAAAACCATTAATTTCAAATTTATTTGTTAAGCGGGATTAATTTAGTCTAATTCTATATATTAAAACGCGTACACTCGTAAAAATCAGAGCTTCGTGTTTCTGGAATTTAAAACTTTAGCGCGAAGCATTCGGCATGAAAATTACTTTAAACGGTATGAAAGAGAGCTATACGAGCAGAGCGCAGATACAGTCCGAACCAAAATTATTTGTACCTGCTAAATTTTTGATACAACGTAACGCAAACAACTTAAAAATAATATAAATAATAAACTTTTTGAAAACATTAATTTTAATTCAATAAATTTAATTATCCTGCTTTATATTTCTATCAAATTTTTTTTTAAATTTTAGTTCTAGGAGAATTTACAGTTAATTTTGTTTTTGCCAAAATTATTTGTACCCACAAATTTGTTCTCAATATTATTTGTGCAATATGGAAAAAATCAAAATAAAATAGTAAATCAAATAAATTTAAGATTATTTGTTGCTAATTAAATAACGATATAGTCACACATATTTTGTATGCAGACGGTCAATTTTTGTTTAGCCTCTATAAGATCTAGCAAGTGGTTCAAAAATTTCTTGTTAACATCACCTACAATCTTATCCCGCTCAGTTTTCTGGGCACCTTGCTACAAATTTTTGGTATTTTTAGATCACTTTAATTTAAACCTCCGCAAGTTTAAATTGAAACCCTGCCCTGGCCAAGACAAATAATTATATTCAAGATTTTTATAGAATTTCCTGGCAATGACTTTTAAAAAATAATCTTAAATTTATTTGATTTACTATTTTATTTTGATTTTTTTCATATTGCACAAATAATATTGAGAACAAATTTGTGGGTACAAATAATTTTGGCAAAAACAAAATTAACTGTAAATTCTCCTAGAACTAAAATTTAAAAAAAATTTTGGTAGAAATGTAAAACAGGATAATTAAATTTATTGAATTAAAATTAATGTTTTCAAAAAGTTTATTATTTATATTATTTTTAAAGTTGTTTGCGTTACGTTGCATAAAAAATAAATAATTTTGAAATTTTTATTTAAAGCCTCGCATCAAAATTGAACGTTTTTTTCAATCTCGTTTTACATACATCGGTTTAAAAATTGTTTAATAATGACTTTCATTTCATAAAATGAATATTTATTGAAAGACAAATAGTAATTTTGGAAAATTGTTAAAATTTCCCTAATTTTCCGTATCATGTAACAGAGATTGAGATTTTAACAAATTACCTACCGTTGAAAAGGCTATTTTTTCTGAAATATTTAGTATTTGTTATTGTTGTTGTTGTTGTTTTGTATCCGTTATTATTATTATTATTATTGGAGGGCCATGTGTTTGATCAGCTACTTCGCACTGCGACCTAAAAGATCTATTGTGCTGGACCCTGCTTGATTACCCGTCCAGTCAATATTCAGGATCTTAATGAACTTGATAATACTGCCAGCCGTACGTGATACATACTATCTGGGCTCATTGCTTTCCCTCAGCCTAAGGACTTCGGGAGGGCTGTCGCGCTCCCGTATATTCCTACCGCTGCCCTGCCTTCCGTTTAATTTAACTCTTACGAGTTGCTGGGAATTGTAAATCGCCTGTAGGTACTACAGGAAGGCTAAATAAAACTGGAGGGTGCCTGTTATCTAGAGTCCGCATATTTTGGACTGATTAACCTATCAGTCATTCATCGGCATATGCTGTTCCACTTTAGATTAGGGTTTTTGTCAAGGTTTTCTCCTTTAGCGCCGTACTTTTAGTCTGTGCCAAATGGCGAATAATGCGCCAAATGGCCTTAGTTACCAGTGGTTGCCACAAGGAGGCACCACGTACACTTGCGAATTGCGAACAGGTTACCCCTTACACAATTGTACCCATCACGCATCTGCCTAATACATGACCAGAATAGCTCACATGATGCGCACTCTACTGAAAGGTTGGTTTTCCGTAGATTTTAGTACAAACGGTAACAAAATGGCCGAGTATGGCAGGGAGCATTTGCTGTTGGAATAAAAATGTCGGCTAAATAATTGATTTGAACATCTTTTGTAAGGATGGTATTAAAACTTGCGATAGCATCCTGGTGTATGATGAAGAATACATTCATTCCTCATAGACAAACATTTCTTTGACGGCCATGCTTTACATGTAGCTTCTTCTCCAGGCCTTCTTCGCACATGGATACTTCCAGTCGGAACATACTCGTATTAAAATCATATACCATTAAAATAAATAGAATTACGTCTATTAGTCGGTTTCGTTGAATTACTGTTCGTAAATACTAATATACTTCTCGTCTTAATCGAAACACAATTAAAATGGTCTAACCACCGGTAGCATATTAGATATTACATGAATTAATTAATATTCAACAAAAAATTAATAAAGTAAAAATTAGCGTACACAGAAATAGAGCTGTGTGAATATTGTGAAGAAGAAAAATTGTAAGAGAGTTCATCTGTATTAGTTATGATTCGCTAATACTTAAATGCACAGCACATTCTGTATATATAGAATGTAAATTGTGGTATAATCAGTCCAGTCGCCGCGGCCTGATGAGAAGATTGATTTTTTCATAATCATAAGCTAATCAGTTCGAAACTGGATTGAATTCTCTTACAATCTTCGGAACATACTCGTATTAAAATCATATAACTTCCAGTAATTCTAAACAAGTAAGTTTTTATAAGCAGATTTAGGTGCTTTTTAAATGTTTGATTATTTTTCATTAAAACAATAATGCTTATGATAACTGGTTTTCTGATGTCCTTCAGTTAAGATCGGGTTTTTTCAAGCCTTGTTTTCTTATAGCCTGAGCACAGATTTTTGAGGTTCGGACATCATTAAGGTCAGAACCTAACTCAGAAGAGATTTTCATTGTAGAAGCAAGCGATATTCTGACCAATTGGCGATCATCTCGCGTTGTAGTCTTCCGATTTCTTATTGGTTTTGGCCTCTCCTCAAGAGGATAGGTCAGTGCAAATCGCTTTAATGCAGTTTGCATCGCCCTTTTGGAGCATTTCACTATCTAGGGGTTGCTGACAAGGTTCCTTTTAGGCCTTCCTTGATAAACTAGTTACATATTGTACAAGAATATTAGTAATACATAAATAAAACCAAAAGAGTAGGTATATATGTGCATCAAACAGCAGAAATACTAACTGTGTTTATAGGGTGCTGCATCCTTATGAGCAAGGCTGTATATCGTTTTTATGGTTTTTATAGCCTCGTCCCCATTAGTTAAGTTACTGGCATTCATAAACTAAAACGGTTTCACAAATACGAACGTGCATTTAATTCAATTATCCTTTGAAGTAATTTTCAAGTGAAGTAGAGAACGGTTTCGTTTATTCATTCAGACTATTCCGGATGTTCCAAAATTGATGCAAAACTTTCTTTTTTCATTTTAATTTTTTTTATTTCAAGTTTTATGACGCTTAAGAATTTTATCCTTAAAATTTATCCGCACGCAAATGCCACGGCACACAGCACTAACAAAAGAAAGGAAAGAACCAAGGTAGGAATTATAAGAGGGGATTATAAGGAGGGGGGGGGGGAGGTTCAGTCTTCAAGAATTCTATTTTTGATATTTAGTTTAAATCTCTGTAAGTCGTAAGCCACTTACTTCTATTCATTTTTTAGTTCATTCTTGTATTTATTTGAAATAGGCTGAATGTATTCTTCTATACTACGTTGGTAGATGGAACAAGACAAATATTCTTTTAAGTGGCTTTAAGTATAATTAAGAAAATTATTCACAAATACATGTAACGTTTTGTACATACAAATATTTTTTAAATCTTTCACAAGGCAACAGCTTGAAATATAAAAAATACTATCTAGGTTATTTTTATAGATAGCTCAATTACATTAATATTAATTATACATTTTCAAGTGTTTTAATGCATTTTCAATTCGTACATTTTAAATAAATTGCTTGCATTATTATTGGTTACCGTTAAAATAGGAGAAATGTCACGCCAAACAAAAAATCTTTGTATTTCAATACGTTCTTTTAACATTGCTTTCGAAATATTCCGCGGTCAAGCGATTAATATTCTATGAATGAGTAAACCAAAACAAGCAGAGGTCAGATCGTTTTAACTTACATCATTACTTGAATTGAATTAACTTGACTAATGAAGCTTAACACTTAAAATAGCCATGCATTCCAGAATTCCAAATTGGACCCTGTGCATTGCATTCAGCTAAATGGAATACTACCTCGGATTTTGGTTCACTTTGTTCGTTAACAAAAACTTCGCGTCAACTTGCATTTTTTTTAAATAAAACTCCGAACCACCACCTCGACCACCATTTAATTTAGTAGGGCCTGAACCTCTGTCTTTTGTAATCCATAATATTATTACTAATATCCTCTATTAGTTTCTTACGCTCATTTTTTATCTAATTGTCACTTACAGACATTTCTCAAGGGAAGGGCTGAAGCAATGGAATGTTATATCATTTATTTGTTTATTGTTACTCTAATTATCTCATTAAATAAGTTTTATTTCTCAAAGTAACTAATAAGATACATATATACTGACCGGCACAGAAAACAGGCCACCCTAAAAAAAATTTTTTTTGATGCGAATATCTTTTGAACCACACTAGCTAGAAACATCAAACAAAAACCAAATTCAAGGTCATTGAAAACAATATTGGAAATGTGGGTAAGGCCTACTCTTTCTAAACATGTGGCTGAGGTTTCTCGAATTTTCAAACAAAAATCAAACATTCACAAATTTTAAAACTTTTAATTTCTCCGCCCTGAAGCTTGAATAACCGCTCACGGTGTGTCTGAACCACTTTTAAATGGCTCGGAAAACCACGTCTCTATTTTCTTCAGGGATTGAAATTCCCATGTTTGAGAAGTCCAAAAAAACAAAAATTAGCAAAATCCCCGGAGCCGTTTTGAAAAAAACGCAATTTCAAAATTTTTTTGGTGACGATACGGAAATTTACGACTTTTTTGCAGCTTGTTTGTTCTCTCTTGTAGAAAGAAGAATCGAGAATAGAAAGTTTTAATATTTTCAACAAAGATCAACTTTTCCAGACCAAATCAGTAATATTGGACGAAATCTATCGAATTAAGTAATGCAACTTTATTTGAAAAATTACGAAAATCAAGATTATTGAATGAAATACATGGAGACATCAAAATGAAAAGGCAAAATTTATTTAGGCTGCCCAAATCATAATATAGTCCTTACACGAAAAAATGTCTTCTCTTGACTGTCATTGTTTATTCAAGGCTGTGGAACAAAAGCCAGAAACACCTTGAACCTTAAACATGTCGAGAATTATATTCTTGTATAGCTCTTAGAAGTTTGGAGCTCTAATCTGGATGTGTATGGTGGACTTTATAATTCATACAGGTATTTTTGAAGTCATGGTGAACTGACTCCATAGCTTGCTCACTGTAGTTCCCGAGTCCTTTCTCCATTTTTCGGCAAAAATGAGGAACGTGGAAAAAGACAGCATGAACTTTTGGCGTTATTGGTATTGCTAGGTCCAAATAACTTCTTTGAAATTCTGAAATATAGACCTCAAATTTTTCGTCAAGACTACTTGAGAAACATGAATTGACGACACTTGAAAAATCATTAAATCATCTGACATATTTTAAACAATGAACACTACATTTTGCCCGAAGCAGATCTATCTTGTTCAACAAATTTTTGCAGGCATTGCCTGCGAAACCAGGAGATCCATGGACAAATTCTCTGCTTACATTGCACGATTTTGCCCATTTCTCAGTATCGTTTTCGCATTCCCTCAGCATGTGCCCATACAACGTGTTTACTACCCCGAGCATTAGATGCAGTTCAGGTGGAGGTATTATATCGATGATTTCTGTCTCTGGATTCCCTGTAAAAATAGGTTGAGATACGTGACTGTAAAAATTCTTGGCATTAATTTTTTTACTGCCACTATTCTTGAAGGCGTCTGAATTTTCACGGCAACTACCAACGGTTCTATAACTTCTACACTTACTCAAGAGATCTTTTGATGCAGTACACCACGTACACGAGTAATGAGAAGAATGAGCCATGACCCCAGTTATTATATTGGCCATTTTTAGGTCTGTGGCAATGGTCATGACTTTTAAGTCATTCAAATGTAGAGAGGACCACAGAGTGCAAACATTCACATAATTTTTTGTGTATCAGAAATGATACCAAGGATGAATAACTTTTTCACACCCGTGTCCTTAAATTTATTGGCGTGAACTCCATCATGATAATGCTGCCTGGCCCCTTTGTAATGTGGATTATTATCGGATCCTTCGAATCTTGATTGAATGGATAAGCAATTCTTCAAAAACCCTCCACCACCATCAAGCCCAATTTTCAAATCTACTTCTTGCAAACCTCTTTTTTCTCGAATATATGTAACTAAACCTTGTACATTATTACAACAAACAAAGCACCCAGATCTTTTTATTACACAAGACTTCTTGGTATTCAATACGTCACAAGTATGGATGCATTTAGGTGAAGTGCAAATTTTGTTTTTATCCAGTGGTCCTCTGCATTTCTTACACTTTTTCTTGATCACTTTTCTTTTCGCTGAATTTCCTAGACACAGATTGTCTGGTGCACTTCTCGCAATTTCACACAACTTGCAGTCACAAAGTATCTTATTTTTAGATCGTGTTACACATGGGTGTTCCAGAAAAACAGAATAGTCCGGTAGAGCTAATGTGGTTTCTTCAGAATTTTGTTTATTGAATTTGTATATGATGATTTTGCAACTGCTACAGACAGCAGATGGGTAACGAATATCATCAAGATCAATATTTACAGCATTTTTTACCTCAATTTTCAATGGGCCCACAATATCCCACATCTTATCTTTCTTTCTTAAACACAACAAACAAATCACGCCTCGGTTTTCTTCATGAGTTCGCGTATAGTTCTTTGTCTTTCGTGACATTTTGTTTCACTCTTATGTAGGTAATAGGTTCGTCTATTACTAATAACTGTTATTTACTGGCCGGTTTGTCAACGACTGTTTTGACTAATATTGCGACAACTAAGTCTGTCTTTCTGCTGATTTTTGAAGCAAACATTTGAAAACAACAAACATATTTACGTGAAAAAAAACAAAACAATGTCTGTACACAGACAGATATGGTGATGTATTTATTTTTCAAGCATTTCAGCATATCTCTTGGCTACACCTACAGAATTATGAAAAAAAATCGTGAATTTTCGTATCGTCGCAGAAAAAAAATTGAAATTGCGTTTTTTTCAAAACGGCTCCGGGGATTTTGCTAATTTTTGTTATTTTGGACTTCTCAAACATGGAACTTTCGATCCTTGAAGAAAATAGAGACGTGGTTTTCCGAGCCATTTAAAAGTGGTTCAGGCACACCGTGCGCTGTTAGCCTCCGTCCCATACTTTTTGTAGTCTGTTGGATGTCGCACTATGAAGTATTTTCCCATTCCTCTAAATGCGCGCTTTCACTATTTATAGAGCAAACTTTGAGTGAAGATGATTTGATGGAGTTTGTAACAGACTATAAATAATATTGAACAAATTTTTGAGGATGAACCTGTTGAAAATATTTTGTATGGGTTACGTAGAATATGGTTTAAATTTGGCAATAAATTTGAACAGCATTTTACTCAAATAGATCTGTGAATAAGAGCTTGGATCCATAAAAAAAAATTGTTAGAAGATTTGAAGGCACCATTTTCTAATACTGAATATCCCGACGAAGAAATATTGAGCGATGATTATATTCAGGCTCCTAAAAGAAGAAATACTGAACGAACGAATTTTTGATTTGACACGAGTCATGATGAATAGGATAGTATTTTGAACAACATTCATTTCAATGCTTTTTTGTATCGATATACGAGTATTTCATTATTTTAATAAAAAATTTATGAAGATTTCTAATTTTAGAATAATATTCCATAATTTTCACACTTGTAACGAAACCTTCTCTTTTATACAAGTTTCTAACTTCAAGGTGCGCGGTTTCTTGTTACGCGGAACCCAATATCTTAGTCTGCACTAATCCTGAGTCTCGACTTATGCGGAACCAATTAAACGCGTAATGCGATGGATACCTGAACAATCTTTTTATCAAAATTTCTGGATACAAAGTAGTTTTTTCGGAAACTTAATAAATGTCCAAATAATTTTCTCCTTGAATATTTAATGATTTAGTGTTTTTAAGCCGTTGTCTTTTAATTCACTAATATTCTTCGGTTAATATTGCGTTAGGGTAAAATGAGTTGCATCGAAATAGTTGTTTTTATGCCGTATGCTAAAATTTGTAACCGAATCATAACCGAGTTGTAAGAGTATCTTGAGTTGGAAGTAAAACGTACTACAGTTTAAAATTAAAATTCAGAAATATATTATCAATCGTCTCATATCGTTGCTTCTACATATCTATGATTCATTTGAAAATTATTAATGTTTTAACGGTCTAAGATTATGTGTTCGATTTTTAATAAGATAAAAATTCAAGGGTGGTGGTTGACTGTGCTCACTTAAACACAAATAAATAACCATTACAGTGTTATCAAAGAATTTTTTTTAAAATATTTTTTTTTTAATTTTTGGCTCATTTCCAAATCCAATTCTAGCCATTTTTACCACTATTAATACGGTGATGTTCACATATTAACAAATTATCAAATTTGTGCGAGGGTATTTAATCTGATTCAGACGTACAATTTGCGTTATGTTGTACTGTGCTACTCACTAAATGTATGCAGGTCGATTGGCTTGTCCGACGTATGTACCATACATACGTTCTAGTTATTTTAGTAATTTAAAGCAAAAAAAAAAAAAATGTTATTTTTACAATTTATTTAGCTTGAAGAAAAAATATATACATTAAAAATTAAAAATAGGAATAAGTATTAATTTAATAAAACATAAAATAGAATTAATTGACAAAATGATATTAATCAGGTCTTAATTATTTTCTTTAGTACATTTTCTGTTCTATAGTCAAAAAAATTCAATAAAAATTGACCAATTGAACCAAATACGTACTGTTGTATGAATTTTATTTCACTGCAATATTCACCAAAGCAAAAAATTATGTACTTTCTCTACACTATACACACTTAGCCGTTTGTTTTTCATTAAATTCTAATTTATGTATTTCTTTTTTAATTTCTTTCTAGTGTTTTATAAGACAACCGGCATATTACGCAAAACAAAATTATAACACGTTTAATTAATCAATATTTAAATATGAAAAATAGTGAAATTAATTAATTATAAAATAAAAATTGTGATATAAAATTTAACTACAAAATTATGTTTTAAATTGATAATTATTAAAAAAAATTAAGTAAAAAAATTGTGAAATTAATTAAAATATAATAATAAAATATATAAGCAAACATAATGTCAACAGTAACGTCGTTAGAACCACCGGGTATCGGGCCACGGAAAACACTTTTCATAATGGTGACCGTGGTCGGATGTATAGCATTTTTATGGCCGAAAGTTTTTTATCCAATGATGTTTGGCGGTCCCGGTACCGGACCATCTAAAAATTTAATCAAAGATCATCGAGGCTCAGGTAACAAAAAGATTTTATTTTATTTTATTTTTATTTTATTTTTATACCATGTTTAGGGTGTTGTGATGTTGTTCTTGATCAGGAAGAAAGTTTTGGGAATGCCTCACTTGTGTATGGTGATAAAACATTTCGGAAAACAATTATGATTATTGGAGATGAAGTGATAAGTAAGGAAATAGTTTTCGATTTTATATATCACAATTAACCCAAAATTGTTAACATTAAATAAGCATGAAACTAACAAGTTTTAATAGTCGGGTGGGCCATGAGGTAAATCTTGGTAAAACTAATTTTTTATAGAACAATGTCGATTAATAGGGTAAAAGAACTGAATCCGTTCGGAATTTTTAAGTCACACAAAATTCAAAGATTTATAGAAAATTGTGTACAACTAGGTTCAGACCGACAGATTGTTTTATTTCTTTTACTTCCAGTACAGGTAAAGTCATCATCATAGCTACAAATTTGTACAAGTTTTCGAAATTCTTTCGTTTCGTGGTCTGGTTCTTGTATTTTTAACAAACATATTATTTAATATACACCCACGCAAAAACTGCCATTAAAAACTCATTTTCCACAAAGTATACTGCAAAATTTCAAAACCATATTTTGAAGTTAATTTGTCGGTCTATTGAATTTTTAAAATGTGACATGCTTTTAACAAATTCTACACACAAATCATCACCATACGCTTTACTAATTAATACTAATCAGTTTATTCTTAGATTTACGAAAATTATATTTTGAAAATCCTTTTCATTTCAATTAAACAATTTTTTTTTCTCCATATATAGGTATAAGGCAAGAGCGACCGCCTCATTTACGGCCCGATTCAATACATCCGGCAATGCGTGAACGCGGCAGAAATATACCACCATCGTCTCATATTATACCAATAGTTGAAAGGACGCCACAACCGCCAGTGCAACCGCGTATTGTAGAAGGAAGGGTAAGCTTATTTTAGTCGAATAGACTAATCAGTATAGTGTGCCTGTATTTGATTTTGAAATTGTGCCAAATTACGGTCAAAACAACATTGGTGAACATGTTTTGTTGTGACATGAACTGTCATGAACTGAGTTTTTGAGTATGTAGTTTTTAAACTAAAAAATGGTTTATAGGTCAAACGTGACCTATTTATATTACGTTCGTTATCGTCTTCTGCAATATTTTATTGTCGGCCATACTATAATTTATGTCATATAAAGTCATAAATTTTGCATCTCATACAATCAAACATTATTAGAATGACTATAGTAAATTATAACTTTATAGTTTTAAATGTTTTTGCCAATTTTTTCTTGTTATTTGACTTCTTACATTGGTTGCACTTTGACGTTGTACGAGTACATCGAAATTATAAAAAAGGCGGTTATATTTAATAAAGTCAAAAGTCAGATAAAATCGGTGCATATTTTTCCTTTAATTTCTAAATAGAATCTATATTTAAATTGAAAGAATATTGTTTTTGTTTTAGTTTTATAGTTTTGAACTTGAATCTTTTCTCATGTTGTAATCTAATTGACACGACGTGATACGGAATTGTCAATAAAAAGTGAAATTTCGTTTGGGTCGATGTGTGCATCCGTCGAATGGAAAATAGAATATGAGAAATAGTACAGAGGTGGAAATGTATCACATGTGGCCACATTTATTAATAACAACGAAATGGCCTTGGTTGAACACAGATTTTATGAGAATGAATAATTTTTGTCACATGGTCATGAATCGCTTATTTATGAAATTTCATGAGGCAAAGCCAAAACATAATTGATTTTTTAATTTAAACTTTTGTCATCATAAATTTAAAACTACCACTCGGTGACTTGTAAATTCCACAAGGGGGCTAACTTTATGCTAATCTTTATAAAAATTTATTTTGCACAATCTGTATTATGTTGCAATGTTGCATATTGTTAAAAGCAGGAGGGCATATAGAAACATAAATGAAAAGATAGTTTAGACTTAGATTACGAGGGAGACTTTATAATGTTATTTTGGTTAGTTCCGATACAATTAGATTACGAAGAGGAATACTCGTATTTATTTATTTTGAAAGTTTCTTCTTTATCTGATTCTACTGAGCATTTTTTCATAGCAAACGAAAAATAAAAGTTAGGAAAGGCTAATTTAATTACATAGAACCTTGAATACGGTCCTCGCAAACTGTAGTTTCATCGCTCCTACTTCCTTCAATCTACAAATGCTAGATACGGTAACAAAGTTTAGTTAAATCAATTTGATCAATTTGGTAGGCGGTCTTCCACGCAGGGGCGTAGGGTTGGGGGGTTCAAGTGGTTGAAACCTCCCCTGAGTTTCACATATCATACATTCATTACATGGTGAAGTTTCGATCCACACAGTAAACAAAATCTTTATAATTCGAATAAGGAAAATAATCAATACCTGTTAAAGGTATTGTATAATACACGTAACCTATTTTTGAACCACAGCGGCATAATATTAGCCGTGTTTTTTATAGATCTGTGTAAACCTTTTTTCCAGATTAAATCGAAATTAGATTGCCTAAGCCAAGTTAATTAAAATGTTTAATAGACGATCAGGTAGATCTTGAACGATTCTATCTATAATAACAAGATTATCATAAAATATTTATCAGATTTTTAGTAGGACCTGGCGAACAGCGACTAAATGGATTAATGGAAAAATTATAAAAAACTAATAAAAAATTGAATTCAAATAAATTCATACACCAAGGCTTGCTTGGTGGTCCGATTTTGAGAACGAGGAATGTATTTAACCCATCTGAAGTTTGATAATTTTAAGACTCAGAAGATGTCCACTTAACACCGGATGTAGCATAATATTTGTATTGAGAATTTTAATTTTCATAAAGTATATATTTTCAATTTCTTTAGACCATTTTACATTAAAAATAAATTCAATGATTTTAAATATTATTTTCAATGAATTAAGTGAAGGAAAATTTCACAAAAAATGGACCATTTTAAAATAAGTGGTAAATAAATTGCGAATTACAGATTACCTATTCGGCACATTCGGCTCTTCGACAAGTTCAAGGGCCTCTGACCCATGCGGCTCTTTGATATGTTCGTCTTTTCGAGATTCGGCCCTTGGCCATTCGGCCCTTCAACATCAAACAAATAAAATCAGTTTAGTCAGCTAAGTAAGAATTATGACTATGTGCAATAGGTCTCAGTGGTCACAGTGTCCATGGCTCCACAGCTCACTCTATTTAAAAAAAACCTTAGGAATTGTTGAATTTCATCATGTTTCCTCTTCAAACTATCGAGAAGTAATTAAAAACAATGAATTTAATTTATAAAAATAATTATAATTAAAGACACGTAAAATACACGTTAAAACTCTTTATCTTTCATTAATGTGATTTTAATAATTCTAATATATTGGGTATATGTAAAAGTAAGTTCCGTTTTTCTAATAGATGGCGTAATTGTTCTGTCTTCTGGACATAAATTTTGGTCGTCTCATGAGTCGGTGAGGCGAGAATTACCGGATCGTAATGGTATTAGTTATTGTGTGTGTGTTCGAATGCTCTTTAAATATTCATGCTCTTCATGCTCTTTTTAGTTTTTCGTATCGTTATTTTGTGTTCTTTGTTGAGATTAGGGTTTCGTATACGAATGAAATTTTTAAAGGGACACGGAGATGACGATGTTTGAAAAAAAAAACAATTGACTAAAATGCAAAATTGTGTATTAAAATTTTATTAATTTCAATTAAAATTGTATACAACCTGCAATTCGATATATTTAATTTCAAATTATTTATATTTATAAAAAAAAATTTCGTTTAAATTGATAATAAAGACGATGTAAAATAATGAATTTGAAAATCCCATATGATTTTGTTTACGTTCCATATTGCATTGGAAAAATGTATAAAATGCATGTAGTAGTTAGCAAGATAAACAGAAAATAAAGGAATAAGAAAGAAGAGTTTAAATACATATGTATGTGACGCTGTACGTAAAAAAGGTTTCGTAAAACATCATTATCAATTTCAAATACAGCTTGTTAAAACAAATAGCGATTACTCTCGATTTGTTTAAATTTATCAAATTTTCAACAGAATTTTTTGATGGCTTTAATATTAAAATGAATTAAATCAATCAAATATTGTTAAAGTACAGTTTACATTATGTATTTTGAATGTATTTCAGTGTAAGTATTTTTTAATAACCTTTACATAATGTAAACTGTACTTACACAATATTTGATTGATTTAATTAAGTTTTTAATAAAAAATTAATCTGCTTTTGCAACACGAAATCTAAAAAATTAATAAACAAACATGTTAAGTTAAAACTAAAGAAATACATTTTTTTATTATACAATAAAAGAACTTTACTAAAAGTAGAATATTCAAAAAATATTTACAACGAACAACACGGTATTGTTAATTCTCTTGCTTCATAGCAAGTGAAATATTCTCACACGTGAGCATAAGCATCAAAAAATTTTCCCGATTTCAACTGATTTCAACCGATTGGCTTATTTTTGATACTTACCGTCACAAAAAGATACACTAATACAAACAACGAAAATGACAGAACACAATAACAAAATGTATCTTATACTCCTTGTACGTATACAAAATTCTCATGAGGCAGTGAGGAAATTTGGGACCAAAATTTATATACTGAATTCTTCTGTATATGACATTTGATTAAAATATAAACAACAAGTTTTAATCGTCATTTGCGGGAAGTTTTGTTGTATATTTTTGCTATGATGAACCAGGCTTTACCCAAGCTTCGTAGTAAACCAATTTTTCATCTCGTCACAAGTCGATGCAGAAAACCCTTTCTTTGTTGTCTTTGGAGAAGCATTTCAGAAGTGATTTTTCAACATTCCATCTGCCTTTCTGTTAATTCTAGTGGTATACATTTCCTAAATTTTTCAACCATCCCAATTCCATATATAGTCTACTGACAACGGCTTGATCAACATTGCATGCTTCTGCCAATTCTTATTGCGTTCGTGTGTTGTCTTCATCCAATAATGCTTGCAATTTTTGATCTTCAATTTTTTTCGGTCTATCTTCACATTGTGCGTCTTCAACATCGAATAAACCTTCTTCAAATCGCCTAAATCTCCCTCTGCACAAACTTCCCGCAAATGATGATTATTTGGCACAAACTCTCCATTTTAAATCGAATAAAAAACTGTGTTGTTTATATTTTAATCAAATGTCATATACTACGTTTTCAAGGTTATGAAGAGACTTTTCAAAAACATATATTACCAGATTCACACAAGACATATAAGAACAATTACGCCATCTATTAGAAAAACGAAACTTACTTTTACATACCCAATAAATACAATTCTTACCTGCTACTAAATTGGTGGTTTTCTCCAACGGTCAAAATTGAGGTGTGCCCAATTTTTTTTTGTGAAGCAGCAGAGGGAGGGTTATTACGTTCTATGTATATTTCAAATTCCTCTAACCTATCTAGGGCATCATCACCTTTTGATATTCTGTGAATTATTTCCATGTTTAAATCCAGGTTTGTATAAGTGTGATGTTGGTTAAAAAATTAGGCTTTACTTTTATTGACCTAATAGAAATTATCAGTTCCACGAAGCGAATTATCCTTGTAATGAATAGAACGGTAGAACTTTAGTTCTGCGTCAAAAATTGTTACGCTGGTTCAAAGTGCCAAAGTAATGCGAGAAATGTCATTAGCACTAAACCTGAACATTTTAATTGTTAGCCTTACGTGGATTCGTTATATTGAAATGAAGTTCAAAAAGAAGCTTAATTTCTAGAATACCTTTTAAGAAAACGACAAAAATGATCGCAATTTAGTTAATTACTTTGCGCACCCGGATGGCTTCGTCTGAACAAATAGGAGGTAATAAACTGACAATGTTCAGTGACACATAATGTGATCTTCCTATATGAAAAATTTTGTCGAATACAGAAATTTACAGCTCTAGCGAATGTTCCTATTTTGAGAATGAGGCCCTTTCCTTATTATATTTTTTTATATTTGATTTATTGATAGTCAGCTTAAAATGACGACTTCCGAAATGGCAGCATTATAAAAAAATAAAAATTTATATTTGGAGATTCAAAATGCAATTCAGTTGCACAAAAAAGAGAACCAACCACCAGTTAAAAATATTTCCTCTCATTCTACTTTTATGAAATTAAGATTTGCTGCATAATACAAACGTAATGCAACTTAACCCTCCGTTACTAACTCCTGGTTTGTAAATTTTTTAGACGCAGAGCAAATTTTTCGAGAATAATACTAACCGGTATAAAGAACCCACTCACTTTTTAATTTACAAATTATGTATACCTCGGGGCGTTTGCCACTATCAAGTGAACAAAAATACCTGTGGCAGTTGATGAGGACACTGAACTGGATAAAGAATTAGCGGGAGTGGAGAAGCGGCATAAAATAATGATGTTACAACGACGAGAGTTGCATGAGGGGTTAGAAATTCAACCGAAACGGTATGAATTTTCAGATATTGAACATGCCATCGCTAAGTTTAAAGGCGATGACACTTATTGTGGCGTTGTGGCATTATCAGTTGCTAGGCGCCCGAAAATTGAAATTAGGTGAATCATTGCGTCGACATGTCATTGTCATGCAGGAGATTGCTGGACCGGCGCAAGTGGATGACACTGACTTGATTGATTTTGTGATCAGGACTTCGGGATAATAGTGTTGCTGCTTCTGTGTTGTATACCGGCACTATAATAGAAAAATTAAAAGCTCTCACTCTCTCTACGATATGAAAGCCTAAAAGCACAAACGCTAACCAAATTGGTAACAACATCATCGTCTCATCATCAAGAGTCTCGTCAAATAACTAGTTATCGTTTCAGCTGATATTTCGCCAGAGTTAACAAGATAAATAAGAAACGAGAAAAATGCCCAGTTTTTATTTTGAGCTGAGCAATTATCTCCCCATAATATTATTTTTTTAACATCCCTGTGATGTTTGAAAAATTTATAATATGAACTTATAAGTTCATCTTTCGTGCGTCCAGATAACGCTTCATGCCACAATACTGCAACAATCTTCAGATCAGTATGTTTTTTTTCCAACCGGAGCAAATGTTTCATTATACACGACAAGTCTATTTACAAAAATTGCTGTTTCGAACATCTCCATTCGTGATAGCATAATAACTTTCTGTAAATCTGCTGAATAAATTACGGTACCATGTTCAATAAGATCAGCATCTTGCTTATATTGTTTTCTGGATTCGTTGGCTCTGTCAATATGTTTTTTCCACTCTGTACATGTTCCACTCTCACATTTCTCATGGCCCAGGTTAGGAAACGATATATTTAAATCAAGAACGACTTTACGATAACTACTTGTCATATGAGCAGGTTAAATCTTGGTTGTTCTTTATAAAATGTTCGTGCAATGTCTTAATTGATAGATCGCTTGGAAAATACAAGCGATTCGGCGCATGTTCTCTTCTATAATGCGAAACATCAGGATGTGCTATCATCAATTTTATTATGAGCGGAATTTTTCCCTCTCTAATCTTTTGGAGCTTCAACTGAGTTCCTATAACTTTTTAAAGCAGTTTGCAAAGGCTTGTCGTTTGATGGCTTATATCCTAAGGTGCTTAAAAAAAATTGTTTGCAGACTATATGGGCTGTACCATTTGTGTCCTTTAAAGTATAGGAAAAAGATTTTTGCCTGCGGTACAGTTGATCTAATGATTCTCTTACTGTTCTCTGTTTCACTGGTTGAGATGATGTGTGATGTAACATGAACGATTTCCTATCCGAACTATTTAACTTCCAGAATGACTCGTTTAACGAGCGTGGTTG
This sequence comes from Tipula vernalis, assembly GCA_958295665.1. NCBI lineage: Eukaryota > Metazoa > Arthropoda > Insecta > Diptera > Tipulidae > Tipula > Tipula vernalis. The sequence continues at coordinate 145,345,715 of OY282560.1, read as the reverse complement.
AAGTGAATGTTTTACTATTTGTTTTAGTTTTTTTTTCCTGAATTTCTTTCTTTCACTATGATGTGTCATACTTCTTCCTTTTCCTTACTGTCCCCATTTTGGTACAATCTATTGCTGCTTTTTCGATATTATCTGAATTCAAGTTTTTCTCCAACGCCATTAACTCGTTTGCTTCTAAAAGGTTGGTTTCTGTTTAGATGTGCCATTGGTATCGTTTTGAGTTCATGGTACATTGATGATGATATGTTATTTTGCCGAATATCACAGGTATCCTCAAAATGCTGTGCTATTTCTTCTTCTAATATTCTCGATTGAATAGTGCTTGTTGTCAATGTTTTGTTTTCAATTTCTATAGTTGATATTGATACCAATTCCATTAACGTCGGTGAATTAATATAATTTCGCCTTATATCAGAGATATTTTCAAAAGGCTGTGTGTTTGGCACTTCTATAACAATTGGTTGATTATCATTTGTCAAAGTTTCTTTCATTGTGTCAATTGGTACCGATACCAATTCAATTGGTGCCGATGCCAATTCAATTGGTGAAGAGTTTCCTTTTCGCAAGACATCAGCTGATTCTTTAATAGGTATTATCCTTTTGTAATAATTTTACTGGCTCATAATTTTTTGCTGTCGATGTTTCAATCGTTTGCTCGTTTTGATATTGCACTTCTGGGTCGTCATCTGATTCATCGTCGGTTGGAAAAAATTCTATTCTTTTCGAAATTTTTCTCTTAGTAATTTGTTTTTTTCGCCAGTATCATTAACATTTGTGTACTCCTTTGTGACATGTTTCTCTGAATCTGAGAATAAAATAAAATTGATCTTTAACAAGAAAGACGTTTCTCAAGCTTGTAACAAGTAAAATGGATGTGCTTTTTTTTAAACCGGACAAACTAAACACTTAACATAATTTATTCATAACTTAGCATTCATAATATTATGCAATAAATTGTTCACTTTCACGGTAAATTTACTAAGCACAAACCAAAATCACTTGATCACATACAAAATCAACACCCGAATTATACGAAATTATATCGAAACTGAGCCGCACATTATAATTATTGTCTAACCAAGCAAAAATATAACGGTACTTTGTATGAGAAAGTTCTCAATTAAATGAGAAATTAATACTTAGTCGAGAAGTATCTATTATTTGCTTAGCGAAAAGGGTTCATCTCATACTCGTAGCTCAAATAAAGGTTTCCGTTAAAATAACGTTGAAAATAAAACCGAATGGAGCCGTATCTAGATTTTACTAAGCAAAAACGGCACATATAATCACAAATTCTCTTCGCTCAGAAAAGTTACCGCCGTATTGCTTGGTAGTACTACTTAAATATTGTTGAAATTAATGCTGATTCGAGCGGTAACTATGTTTTTCTTAGTGAGGAAGGCGCATCTCACAGGATGAAAAGTTACCGCTGTTATTGTTAGGTATTTCTGATTTACGATATTATTGCTTAATTAGTATAGACAATTATTGGGAATGTCTAAAGAGAACTAGCCATTTATTGAATTACGGCTTCTAAGCTTGCTAAATTGTAGATACGCCGTATTTGCTTAGATTAATGTTTGAAAATTGAGATACGCAATTGTTTCTAAATTGCAAAATTTTCCTGGAAAAATTGCTAAATTTTCTTGGAAAAACTACTCTCCCTGCCGAAAAAGTATTCATTGTTTCAATTTTGCATGCATCTCGCTTCCAAAGCTGTACGAAATGTTATTTTTACTACTTTACGGTACTTTAAATGGTCGTGTTATTTTGTCGTAAACACCCTGCATACCCTTTACGGCAGACTAAGTGGCGCACTCTTTACACTTTCTTTATAATACGAAGCAAATTATAATTTCATAAAAGTATATTAGATAGAGAGGAAACATTATTTAACTAGCGGTTGGCCCTTTTCATGTAACCGAGCATTTGTGTTGTGTTTTTCAGGGTTTTTGAAATTGAAACTTAACTGTTTTATTTGGGTTGATTTGGTATCTGAAATTATTGAATTTCTAGAAAATCCAATAAACAGACAACTTCAACATGGCGGCTAATCAAAAATGGTGTAATAATTAATTTTATTTCTGGCCTAACACATTGTTGTTATTTCAAAAAATGGTGAATTACTTGAAGATATATACATACATATAATATGTTATTAGATTACTCTCGTTTTTAAGATAGATACCAAACTTTTCACAGATTTTGGGTAAACATGGTTTTCTTAAAACAAAACAAAGTGGAGAGGAGGTATCCGTTTAAAACTATAAACCGAACCAGATGCTTTTGGAAACGGTAGTTTGTACCTACATACTTGTATATCTGCCGTTTTTAATTCCACCACGAAACAGGTTTTTATTCCTGTTGATACATAACTCCAATTTTAAATAGTTTCGCTAAAATTGATAGGTATTTTTGAACTAAAGTTAAATAGTAAATCGTAAAAATAACAAACCCACAATTTTTAGAAAAAAAAAAAAATATTTGATTTATTTAACTCCAATACAATGTCAATGGCTGAAGACCAAACGGAATCATATGTTTATAAAATAATAAAACCTGTATAGTACATGAATGATTAAGTAGGTGGTTGAAACACGAAAAAGTAAAAAGTTTTGAATTAAAAAGTAAAACCGATAGAATTCTATGTAAATAAATAAATAAAACGCGATCAAATCTATTTTTACTTGAATCAATATTTTTCTCGCTATGTATTACCAGCACCACTGTACGGCTACAAAAATCGGCCCGAGCAGTGAAAATTAATTTTAATGGGCTTAAAATCATATGTGAATATTCCAAAAAAAAAAAAGCAAAAACGAAATAATAATATTCGACAAAATCATGTTAAAAAATTAGTTGGCATAGAATAACGTTATAAGCTAGACGCGTATTCTCAATTCAAGTGTTAAATTTATTTGGTGATTTTAAGTTTTACAGTTAATTTTTTAATTTGGGTGCCAAGCAAATTTGAGAACACTTTTAAATATGATAAGGTAGGCGTTTTTTTTTTTAATATTTTGGAAATAATTCAAAGTGATTTTGTCTTAAAACGGTTAAACAAAAAGAGACTACTAATAATTAACTCCGTATTTATTTTAATTAATACCACATCACATGCTAGAAACCTATTTGGTTTTTTTGGAAAAAATATTATGTATTTTAATTCTCTAACTTACAATAATTAAATAATGTAAACATTAATTTTTTTATTTTATTTTTATGATATTTACAAGACGATTATTTAAAACAAAAAAAGTTTTATTTATTTTAATTAAATTTATCGATAAACTTAAAAAACAGGATATACATTTAATTTTGTTTTGCTTCTGAATTTATTTACATTGTTCCATTGAATTTATAAATAAGTGGCATTTTTCTAAGAAATCTTGTTTAGTTTTTCATCCGTAAGCAGCATGAGCTACATTTGAACCACCGATGATATTACAATACAAACAAAATTATGGTTTTGATATTTCTATGTTGAAAGTTGTTTGGGGCTGATCAATTGAAAAATGTTAATAATTTATTGAAGCTGATGGATTATTAAAGAACTGCAGCTTTCTGCATTTTTCGAAAAAATAGTTTTTCAAAAGTTTTCGTTAAAACGTTATGTCCAGATCAAATTAAATAAGCGTTTTGTCAGCATCCGTGAATTATATCTGTGGCAATAATACATCGATTTTTCTCATTTATCCGAGCCACTGTTTTTGATGTTTTAAAAAACTGTGTTTCTTAAATAAGTAGGATCAATCAACGGAAGCAAGTCGATTATATCCATGTTTTTTTCAGCGGTGATTTTAAGACACAGTACAGCACTTTTGAATATCATTTCCCCGAACTACTTTAACTCCTCCACGTGAAATTTTAAGACATTTAAATGCCTCGTAGCCATCTAATTTTATTCCAAATAAATCTATTACCATCCCGGTCTACTTTACGCCACACAAATTTGGATTTTAACATGAGAGAAAAGTTTAAAAAATGTTGTTGATTCATTTCAATTGCGTGAAATTTATTTCTAGATCCAATTGCCCTGACGAAATTGTACCAATCATGCGGATGATGGATATGCGATGTGGTTCTTTTTTCCTTTTTCAATAAGAGCATGGTCGCATTCCAAATTCTGATGTCCCACTACTAAAAATTTATGTATAAGGAAAGAATTGCGATTTTGTCTAGCTATGCTTTTCCTTCGGAGGTAATCTGGTTATATGATGGTATAAACAATACGCAATTTCGTTTCTTCCTCGTTTAGCAATTGTTTCATGCCACATATAACAGAACGGTTCATTTGTTCTGCAGTCATGCACAGTATGGTTAAACGTCCATAATTTGCGCTTGCAAAAGGATACTGACGTTTTGAGATAAGGTGTCGGAAGCCACTATTCCAAATCGAACGTATAGACACATAAACGGAATCGTTTTGTGATCTCCTTGTCCTGCTTTTTGGTAAAGTAGGCTTCGTCGGCATCTTTATGATCTTTTTGTTGCTCAAGCTTTAAGAGTTTCATTTCTTTGCCAGTTGCCAAGCCTAGTTTTGTTTTAAGGACATCACGTGTGTTGCAGGTTTCAGACTTGGGAGGTTTAATTTTCGTGACTTTGATATGCCGGAAATTTTTTAATGTGAGTTCTGATTTCATTGAGCTTTTATTCTGAAACCTTTCTACTCGAAGGATGCTTACCCCGTTGATCCAAATAATTTGAACTGTCTGATGAAATCAATAATTTTTCGATTGTAGTTCTTATAAGTCTATCAGTTTCGCCCAATGTATCTCGAAAACATCTCTTACACATTTTAACGCTAATTGCAAGTAAATCTTCGATTGATCTTAATTTTATTTAAGGCTGAAATTTTGTAAACGTTTTTGTCTGCTTTTGTTATTAGTCCACAAACATATAATAATCTTAGATTAAAATTGCCTAATTTCCAATACTGATTGTTTCATAATTAATTTTTTCCATACATTTATTTCTGCATAGTTTAAGCGGTTTGCAAATTTTCTGACACATCAGCTTACCTGTGTCAGTAGTGAAGGCTTTTCCACTATTTCTTTTCAGTTGTCTGAACTTCCGACTATCTCTCCCCTGTTCCAAATTGGTTTCGATCTGTCGGCCTAAATTATCTAAACCATCATCGTCTCCAGTTTCATTACTTGAGATTTCGTTAATATGTGAAGGCCTATATTCCGGATCGACAACACTGTCGTCAATATGTGTTTCGTAATCCGGCTGCGAAACAGAATTAAAAATATTCGACTCTAAAACTAAAGGTGTTGAAAATTTTGAATAGTTTGTCAACATACCAATTAGAATTATATGAAATTCTTTACCATTTATATTTTGGCCTCGGGTTTCCATGTTGCACATGATTTTTCTGTATAAAACAAATACTTAAACGCTTTCAATTTGCCCGCCATTTTGTGTCAAACTCAATAAGAACTTGGAAAACAGATAGGAGCATTACTCAAGTAGCAATTTCAAATCGATTGCATGCAATGGGAAAGATCTACAAGGAAGGAATATGGGTTCCTCATGAGCTAACCGGAGAGAACAAAAATCGACGACTCAATATTTATTTGAATTTGCTTTCTCGCTACAAAAAAAGGTTTTTGTTTGCACAAAATCATTACCCCGGAGATGAATTGTGAATTCTATACGATAATTGTAGATTCGATAGTCTAAAATGAAGAAAACCATGGGTTGATCCAGGTCAGCCATCTCCATACGTTACAAAGCCCAAGATTAGAAAATAATCACCTACTACGAACTTCTTGAACCTGGTCAAACTGTCACGGTTAACCTTTATTACACTAAACTGAACAAATTGGCTGGATTAAAGGAAAATAGATCATTCACGAGCCAAGGAACGCGATCTGTCATGTTACTTCAAGATAACGCCCGTCCAGACAAAGCAAAAGCAACCAGGGAAGTGATCTTTAACTTGGGCGGGGAAGTTCTCCTACAAGCCAGTCTTATTTGACTGACCATCGATTCTCAAAAGTTGAAGAGCAAGTTTCTATCGAAAGCAGTGCTAATAGCAGTGCAGAATTCCACAAACAACGCAGGCCACGATAGTTCCTGTCACATACGTCATTAGGCTGATTATTCCATGTAAATGCACTGTTAATGTTTAATCCCAAATTTGTTGGGTTTAAGCACACCTCCACGTTTTCTCCCATAATTTTGATGTCGCTGAGATTTCTTCTATGAAATTCAATGTGACTTTGTCCAAAAATAATACATTTAGACTTAGACTTGTATTAAGGCGAAGTTGATTATTATTAGCACATCGCTCTAGATTTTCGAGATCACTATTCAAACGACTACTTATTTCTTGTTTGGTAAACGAATTTCGCCCAAGATACAATTGCACACCGTCACAATTAATTTTGTACACTACATTATTTGCAAGTTCCTTATACTAATTTTGTCTTTCAGCTGAGAAAAGATGTAAATTTCTAAAGTATTATTTGAACCACCCACAACCTTGAAATCGTACTTGTTTAAGTACTTCTTTACTTTATAAAATAAATCTTTAACATGGAGAATTTAAATACAGGGTGTGTTTTTTGTTCCAGGTCGATTTTGTTTGGCCGTCATTTTGGTTTGGATGACATTTGTCAGTTAGCATTTGACCGTCGTAGAGAGTGGTCGATAACAATTTATTATGGACAACGACGCAACAATGTGTTGAAGTTATTAAAACATTTTAGAAAATTTTTAATCTTTCCTGACGAAGTGATGTCTTCCTCAGTTAAAACTCAAGACATTTATTATCTATCGTTCTTTTAATATCGTAACTTATCGAAACATGAATACTTGCTACTTTCTTGCTAGGTTTAATTTTCCTTACCGGAACAAATTTCTCAAACAACTCCAAAATAACCGACGTAATGTTTTTGAGCATATCAGAAGTGGTGGAATTACAGAATTAATTCCATAGATATTATACTACACATGGCATCAACATCAATATTGCGATAATCTCTTATAAAGTAAGACCTATATTGACCATTGGTATAGCATAGCAACCATTGGTATAGCATTAGGAAAAAATGGTCGTGATATCTGCGAGTAGCCTACAAAATATCTGTTTTAAAATCCCCTAACTCTACAGAATCTTCATATTGAGTAGAAAAATTGGGTAACACTGCGTCAGGATTTAAATGATAATTGTAAATCAAGGGTTTAGGATTATAAACTGTCCAACCAAGAGCCCTTTACTATTTAGATTAATTTCCAAAAACATAAATTGAACGCCAGTTGCCATATTCTCTACAACTACATTATTATGAGCGGAAATTCGTTGATTATCTGATGATCTTGCCACAGCGAGGCATTTAATATCCCATTTCATATAAATAGCCACTCCTTCACCCGGTTCTTTTCGTATGCTGATCATTTCGCAAAACTTTTTAACTTGATATATAATAATGATATATATATATATATATATATATATATATATATATATATATATATATATATATATATATATATATATATATATATATATATATAATGATATCACCAATTATTAATTCAGAAATCTCCAAAATTTTTATAAAGCAGCATAGAACAGTTCTTCGATCGAGTGTGTCATTTGCCATTGATCACCATTCTTCTGTTTAATAATCACATTGCCGCGTCTTGTCGAACAGCTAGCCAAGCTATCCTTCTTCTTTAGATTTCTGGTGAAGTCTTACAGAATGCGAGGCGTTGCGGTAAGGTGGTCATTGAGCACGATTATGGTAGACGAGTCGACTCTTCTAGGTTTCGGATCAATCGCACCAGTTTGTCCCTGATTCTATAACAAAGAAAGACACAAAGCAAGCATAGTCGCCGCACCTTAAAATCATGTTCGGTTGTCGAAGGATTTAAACTGTTGATTATCTTCATGATGATAAAACATATCCAAAAGTAAATTTTTTAAACCGCCTAGGAATTTTCATAGATTGAAACCTTGGATGAATAATTCGTTGATACTAAGGTTAACGAGAAAAATTGACTCAGTTGAAAATTGAACAATCAACCCAATAATTTAGCTAGGAAATTTTTTTTCATCAGTATGCCAAAAATCTGAAACAGGTTATAAAAGAAGCTAAATTTAGATATTACTTGACTAAATTCCTAAAAGCAGGTAATAATAGTAAGCAGTAATGGTTCTTATTGAATGAAATACTTAACAAAGGTATTTCCAGTAACGAAATTAATGAAATATTAGACGAGCAAAATATTAAGCTCTCATCCTCAGTAGACATTGCTTGTTTTAACAATTACTTTTGTAATATAGTTTCAAAAACGCGTCTGAATTCAACAATAATTCTCGACTAGTTGATAACTCTGTTATACTTATTATGAGCCCCAACTTAAACTGTTTCTTTCGTCCAATTTTTTCCATGGAATTATTTTTCATTATTAATTCTCTTGAGGGTAAACACTCAACAGATTTGTTTGCCCTTAGTAGTACAGTTATTAAAAGAATTAGTTTCAACATTGTTGAGATATTAAGTGCATTGTTTAACCGAAGCATAACCGAAGGAACATTTCCGGAATCACTGAAAATGGCCACTGTTATTTCCCTCTTTAAGAAGGGTGATCGTCTGTTGTTGTGTAATTATAGGCCAATATCCAACCGTTCTGTTGTTTATAAGATTTTTAAAAAAGCAGTTAAATTACGAATGACAGAATTTCTGAATAGCTTTAACTATTTCAGTAAATCTCAATTTGGGTTTCGCGCTAATTTGGGTACAGAGGATGCTTTGATCGAACTTATGAATCCACTTCATGAAGGTATTAATAATTCTAGTAAAGTAGCTGACCTCTTTAGGCTTTTGATATGGTTGATCATTGTATTTTTTGGATAAGCTGAGGAGTATTGGTTTTCGAGGTTATACTATATATTGAACTGGCTCAAGTCATTCATCACTAATCGATCGCAAAGGGTTACTTGTAAAAATAGTTTCAGTGGCTTATTGGTACTATAGGCGGGTGTCCCCCAGGGATCTGTACTTGGGCCAATTTTGTTTTTAATTTACATAAATTCTATTTTTAAACAAAATTTAAAAGGTAAAGCTGATGATCTGTTGTTTGCATATAATAGTTGTGATTATTCATCTGCTGGTTCGAGCCACAAAAGCTATTGTTGAGCTCCAAAACAAAAACAATGCTCTTTAATATAAAACAGTTCGTTTAATAATGGCATAATTTATCATGTTCGGCATTGCACCAGGAATGGCCCTTGCATTGATAAATGCTTGCCTATTGAAACGTTGATTGTAGATTAGACTGGCAGTATCATATGTTAGAACTAACAAACTCTCTTCATTCTGGAATTAGGCAAATGTATCTACTGCGGCACACTGTCCACCCCACTGGTCACGTCTTAATTGAATCCAGACTGCGTTATTGTATTTGTTGCTAAGGTGGTACGTATTAAAGCAGGGATATGAACATATGAAATTAATATATAGCACGGCTTTAATGGCTTGTAAAACAGCAGAGTCTGCCGCAAAGATTCCCTATTTTTAATTTTCTATGTGGTTAATTTTATTAGTACCAGTAAGCTCTATTCCGCATTTTACGTTCACGAGAAAGATTTGCGTGTTTGTATTTGCAGCTAAATGCTAACTGAAATAAATCAGTGAAATGTCTGATAAGGAATTTGTGTTTTTGAAGTAAATAATCATTGGATTATAATCCGCTGTAGCCGAGATATTTGAGCTATTTTTAGTGAGAGTGCTTTGCATTAACAACCGCAAATATTCTAAATTTAAGGTTTTATGACTTCACTTTATTTTTTATTGCCATCGTTAATCGAAGGATTAACATTAATATGCTGTTAACATTATTTAAATTCAACACAATTGTAAGGTCACCGCTAAATTGAAGTTATATACAATTTATGCCAGCGATATTTTTAACCACCCGTATTTGTTGTGGTAATCGTATCTTTATACATTGTTTCACTGCTTTTTGGAGCAGAAAATTTACTACAGTAGTGTAGATAATCTTCAAAGTATGTTTACATTAAGGTGAATACATTTTAGGTAGTTGTAACATTCTTCTGTCGCATTTGATATTGTGGTTAACTTTCGGCTGGTGCCTCCTTCCTAAATGCGCTATGATTGACACCTACGCACTGACTGCTACTTGGGAATTATACCGTTTACTATAAACCTTATAGTCTGACTTTTCTCAACGTTTCGACTTATAGATAGAAGGTTGTCCCTATGGTCCAAATTGTGGAGTAGAAATAGGTAACTATATTGAACGATTCCACCTCAACGCATACTTGAAATCATAATGAAAAAATTCGCCAAACATTTCTATAGGAATTTTTAGTAAATGAAGAAATGACTGAAAATTTGGAGAATTTTTTTATTTTTGAAGCAAGTTCCAAAGATAAGCGACTTTAAGAAGTTCTCTATTTTAGTATGTGAACTATGAAAAACTGAGATGTTTGAAAGTTTTTGGCATTTTCCTGTGATGATCCTTGCGCAAAGAGGCCCTTGCTAAACGACTTTGAGATGTTCTCTCATTTTAGTAGGTGCATAGTTCTTCCAATTTTTGGGAAATCGGTGATTCGGGGGTGGCAACCTGTAAGGTAAACATGGAACTAAAATAATCTTAGAAAAGTGTGATAACTTTTTGCATCTTTCTTTCGTTTTTTTTATCTCATAATACTCGTACATACGTTCCGAGTAAAGTACCAAAATAAGCTGTGGGCAAAGTTTTATTATTTCTTTAGAACGAATGTAATTGGCATGCTTGACGCCAGATTGAACTCTGTATACATCGTCGATTTAATTCTAATTCTAGTCTTGATCGTTTTTCCCAGCATATTGCTGTCGATAAAGTTTCACAATCTTGTATCGGGGTTAGGGTTGCTTCATTCCCAAAGAGGTTTTCATCACCTTTATATGTACCTCTGCTCTCTTAGTTTACCTATATGCTTTCCGAATGAATTAAGACAAAATTTACTTGTTACTTCTTTAGCTGTCATAGGATGAGGCTGCTTCAACCTGTTTATTTAGAGAAAATTAAAAAAATACTTATAACAGTGAATTACGGGATGAACTTTTCATTTCAGACATACCTCAAGATTATTCAAGAAGCCAAATTGACAGTCGAATTAATTTTATGGTGGTTTAAGCCTCTCAAATCAAGCTCAAATCGAGTCAAACGTTATCTTTTCTACTCTCAAATTCTTGATAAACTCCTTTTATGAGAAATAAATATCAATTGGTTTATTTATTGTATTTTTACTATTCTCTTTAGAGATACATGTGGTGCTAGAACAATTTTCTTCCGTGGCTATCATAATAATATTGTTGTTCTCTTTTTATTTTTAGCCCGGTCCAATTCCCGGTATGAGACCACCTATGGGCGCTGGATCTGTACATCAAGCACAACCAAAAGCAAGTACAATGGGTTTCTTAATGCCAATGTATACAATTGCAATTGTATCATTCTTCGTGTACACGATTATGAAGGTAGGAAATTTTACGATTTATATTGAGGAGATAAAATTGGAAATTATTAACTATTTTTGCAGCTGGTTTTCAAGAGGCCACAAAGTAATTTACCATATGGTGCCGCACAAATACAACCGGATCCACATTTTCATAAACAAGTGTTCACCCAAGAGACAGCTGGTTATAAACGACCTGATGATGGTACAACAAAAATAGGTAACATTTATTTTTATTTTTTATTTGGAGCAAAATTTTCAAAAAACATATTTCGAAAACCGAAAATTTATTTCCCTTATTTCTGTTTTGCAAAAATAATGAAAAAGGATGGAAAGAACATGAAGCGAGTAAGATATCAGTGATTCCAATTTTATTATTAAAATTAAAAAAAAATCAAGTAAAAAATCAGAGCAAAATTAACTTTATATGAAAAAAAAATGTCCTTTTTTGATAGTGATTGTGCCGTGATCGTAACCGTGATTGTCGTACCAAACGGTTCATATATATTTATAATTTGTGGGTTTTATTTTGTTAAATGTTTTAATTTTTATTGTCGGGTGAACTAAATTTTGCTTGGCTGCTTTGAATTTATTTCGATAGATAAATGGTTTAATGGTACGCCAAGTTAGTAAATATCATCGCGCGCAATATACCTTAATTATTTTTCCAGTCACAATCGGCAATCAATAAGTAAACTTTAACAAAGCAATTTTATTTTATCGTCATATTATGATTTATTTACCACAGTCACGCTACTAATAGTTTGGAAATTTGAATCATTCAGTAAAATTGGATTTTTATTTTCATTACATCAATTCATTTTATTTACTAATTTCTAAAACCATTTGTAAATTTATTGCATTTTATTAATTGTTGGTGAAATATAAGGTAAGTTACAATTTTAAAAACATAATTTGGTTACCATTAAATCAATCGAAATTACATTCCAAGTAGCATGAATCTTTACGTGTACACAATGATATAATAAACTTCGTTAGAAGTTGCTTTCGATTTTCACAAAAAAGTTTCCTTTATAAAAGCTAATAATAGCTTCGTGCCAATTAAATGGTGTTTTTGTTGTTTTTCGTCATTGTCATTCGGCCTAAATAATTATAAAATAAATAAACAAATAAAATGTTGGTTAAAAGTATTTTGCATTGAAGGAGTCGACTTAGTTAGTAGTGCCTTAGCTACATTTCTTGACGCACAGTGATCCGGTCAGATCAAAATTTATATGGGAAGCAACAACCAACAACATTTGATATAACCGATCTATTCTGTCTGTTCACACACGAGTATTGTATTCATAATATTATTTTATCATTGGTAGAGGAAAGAAGCGACAAAGAATATGATGAATACAATACGCGAATGAATAGGTAGACTTAGAACAAAACGAAACAGAAAATTGACTTTTGGTGTTTGTTTGTTTTACGCATTTTGGTGTCGTTTCATGAGACATGATCTAATCTGGATCAGATCAAACGTCAAGAAATGCGGCTATTGCTTCTTCTATCTACGAACGTTCAAATAATTCGCACAAGTTCGTTTGTGCATTGAAATTAGTTTTATGTAAGTGATTGTTTCCATAAATTCAACGATATTTGTTATGTTTTTTGCATGCGCTAACCTATAATTTTTTACAAACTTTAAATTTGTGCAAATTATTTGAACATGAAAACGAAAATGGGCTTAAACCTAGGATTCTTTTGTATGCAATATACTTTTACATAACAAAGTACCTAATGAAAATAAATAAATAAAAAATTAAATTTTTGTTGTACTTTTTAGTATTCCAAGTATGAACAAACGAATTTTATATTTATATTTTTTTTTTTTTTTTTTTGTAAACTTGAAAATTGCATGTTTTATCTCTGATTTGTATCTTTTTCTCTTCTTTTTTTCCAATCAATCAAACGAATATTTATCAAACGAATTTTAAACCAAACCTAAATCCAAAAAACCAAAACCAAAATATAAAATCTGCTGAACAGGATTAAGTCATCATCATCATTATATTCACGAAAATGGTGGTCATTCGCATGATAATGGAAAACTAACATCTAATTGTAGTAGTAATAGAAATAATATTAATAGTATTCAAAATCATTATGATCATCATGATGATAATCAACAAAATTGTACAAATAATCAGGCAATTGCTTTACGAACATACTGTGCAAAAGGTGAAACAACGATTCATAAAGATAAAGATGGAAATGAGCAGTTGATGGAAATATGTTTGTTGCGAAAGAAATTACAAGAAACTGAAAATGCCATGGCTAAGATAATTGCTCAAATGGGGAAGGTAGCTACGAAAGGCAAGGTTAGAAAATACAACAAATTTTAAAACGTGTATTGTTAAATATTTATACATATAGGGTTCAATAGATTTTTAGAGAAATTCACGCACATTTTTATTTTTTATTTTTAAATGTCGCACGCTGCATGATTTTTTATACGCAACAGTATTTGATTAAGTTTTATCATCTGTGTACGTTGAATAAGCTTGTTTTAGTTAAATGTTTATGTTGGTGCTTGGGTTATTAGAGTTTTAAATTTATTAGTTTAGTTTAACATTATTTACAGAAAACCGGGCATATTATACAGAATTAATTGCATATCTCGTTAACGGATTCATTTTGTAAAACCGCGTCCATCACAAAGCATTTAACCGAATTTAACATTTGCACCTAAAATCTGAGGTTATAAAAATTTAAAATTATTAATTTGGATAAAAGCTCTTCTTAACAGAAAAAAAAACACTATTCTACAATTGGCCCAGACCCAGCAATTTTATATTTTAAAAACTGTATTAAATACTTAATTATTGTTGAATAATGGATCCGATTCAATGTAAATATGCTGTCATGAAAAAACAAATTAATTTCGCGGCATTGTCACTGCGAAATTATGAATGAATTCTGCGATCTCAATTTTTTAAAAACCGAATTTTTAAATCCTAGCAATTATTTCGTTTTAATGTTTTTACTACTTTTTCGTGGAAGTGTAATGTATAGTACATGAAGGACCGATTGATTTTTTTTTGGCGAAATTAATTCATTTTCAATATAAACGAAACGCGCGACAAAAATGAATTAATTTTCGTGCGGATATAATTCAGAATTGGGAAAAATTGATCAAAAACATCATAATATTGACTCTAAATTGGTTTTAAACGCCAAAATTCTGTGAGATCATCCTTCTTCTTTAATTGAACTGCATCAAACCCAATTTATCGCGATTTTTTTTTAACTAATATGTAATATAAAATAATATTACGAAATATTTTATTTTCAAATTTGTACCTATTTTAACAGCTAAAACCAACAAAACCTTGTTGTTTTTGTGATACTGCTTCATAGCAAAACGTGATAAAAAATATAATGATAATTTTTATCATTTTAACCCGACTGAACACTAGGATTGAAAATGAATTAATTTCGCCATACAAAATTGTTCGGCTTCTGTTTTCTTCTAATCTGCTTATTCTTTGAAAACTTGTTTCTAAGTTCAAGATGTCTTTAATTGCCTTGAGGAAAATATATCAAACTTTGGTTTGGTTCTCGTAGAATTATGCTTTCAAAACATAATGGCAGTGTTGATATTCAGCTAAGTCAACTCACGGTGAGTAAATCACATTTCACTATAATACGGTTCTATACTGTTAAAGTGGCGAACCATACACAACAAGTGTAAAATCTAGCTATTCTGTAGTTATTTGACTTAACCCATATTCCAGTTGTCATATTGCTTTTCGTGTCAAATAACATACAAGTTTTAATATTTCTTTACTAAACCTTAGACAGATATACTGTTAAAAAGCACAAATCAAATACAAAAGATTACGACATCCCATGATTCAAATTTGTACTGTTTCGCGCATTATGTTAATAAACATAACATTCAGTTTAAAAGAAGAAATCGCCCACGAACAAATTATAAGAAATAATAGGGCATTCACAATGCAAACATTTTTTACTTTTAACTTACAGGTTTGTATGGATTTCCAACGTAACGAACACAAATTTTTGTATGACAGTAAACTTTGCTAAGCCAAATTAATTAAAATTTTCTAAATAGCTTTTTCTTATGTCTAAACCTTCCCCATTGACTGATTTGGCAATTATGTCTAATGATTTCGCATCTTCCATTATTTCTGAAGTAGGTTTTGTTAGACCACCTTCATTTAGATGGTTGACACTCGAAAAATTCTGGTTACTTGTGCTTCATCAAGTACAATTAATATTTATTATTTTCTCAACCAACAGATCTAACAAAATAATATGTAAATAAGTAGTAACACCTATTCCTGCAAAATATAAATTTGATTTAATGCATTTTCTAATTCTTTATTCGGCTTTAAATTTAGTGAGTCCTTCTCGCATTGGTATTCGTTTTCTGTATCATCATTCGATCGTATCATCAACGAGGTAAAATCACTCGATATATGGTAAATTTTAATATGGCGAGCGATTGGCGTAAATTTTAGTATTTTATTTGTGATCAAAAAGCATCATATTGATGAACATTGCCTTAAATTTTTAAGCAATAATCATTTCTATTAGCTGCTAGTGCACTGCTCACTTGAAAATACCTTGTGGCAAGAAAAGTAATTTGAAATGACTTCAATCATAAAAAATCTGTGCAATGTGATGTTTTTTCATAGCAGCCGCCTACGGGTTAATGAGGGAACCAGCGAATCAGTAACAACTTGGAATAAGAACGCGATACACAGAAAGTGTATAGGGCTAACCAGCGAATCAGTAAGAATATAGCATATTTGACGTATTGGCCACCGAATCCGTAACAATTGACAAAGTGAATAGCAAAATTTATTATTTTAAGAAAAGTCTGCTGTGAAAATTTTTATATCCTTTCCGCGTTAATTTTCGCTCTGTTAAGTGACGGCTAAACTGAACGAAAAGTTCTTAAAGATTCGCTGGTCAGTAACATGCACTTTCTGTATATTGCATTCTCACTTAAAGTTTTTACTGACTCACTGGTTTCCCCATTAGTTATTGACCATCGGATCTTTAAGAACTTTTCGTTCAGTTCAGATATGACCTAATACAGCGAAAAGTAACGCGCAACACTTTTCTTCAAGATAATAAATTTTCCTATTCACATTACAATTTTAATACTGTATTTGTCAGTTGTTACGGTTTCGGTAACCTAAATTCTGTAAGGATTTTTACTGATTCGCTGGTCACCCCTTTATACTGAAATATTAAAACTTTAAGCATTGACCAGCGAGTCTTTAGGAAATTTAAGTAAGAATGCAACCATAGGAACATGCATGTTACTGATCAGCGAAACTTTAAGAGCTTTTCGTTCAGTTTCGTTAAATTTGAATTGTTATTTAACATTGTTTAACAAGAGCAAAAATTATCGCTCAAACTGAAGAAAAAAACGTCAAAAAGTGAAACATTGTTTCACCGAGCGATCTGTCAAATTTTCTTTAGCAATCCATTTTCGTTAAATTCATTAAATAATCGCTGATCAATGCTTGGCCTGAGGTCTTGTGCCATTCGGTTAAAAAGTTAAAAACTGTGGTAAACATAATAAAACTTACCTCACTTTTTAATCGCTTTGCTGTGCCAATTGAAAGCAGTTAAAATTTTTGACGTTTCGTCATATGTGGTTGTGAAAATAAAAAATTAAGGAATTAAATATTATAGTAATAATTGCTGCTTCCGTTTCTTATAATTTTATAATTTTGACAAAGGAAACGACTACGGGATTTGGCGATTGTACAAGTTGAGAAAGCGCCGCTCTTGGAAAAGTTAAAAATGCTTAAAGAGATTTGCCTCAGTGACTACTGGCATGGACGATATAAATTAGACATAATGAAAACAAATTCGAAACGTCAAATGACGCGCATTGTTTCAAATTTATCTGCTAAGCGGCGTCTATAATCATCCAATCGTCAATAGTCGTGTTAATGAAAATAAATTCCCGACATATCAGAAATAAAGGAAAATATATGACGAGAGGTTGCTAAAATTACACGCAAAAAGCTAGATCAGTCAAATTCACGGTGTATCCTAGAAAACAGAATGTACATATACAAATATACTTAGGCTGGAGACCCACCGAATTAGTCAAAACTTTTCTTTCTTGTTTCTTGCGGCCAAAATGCATACGATTAAGTAGCGCTATGCACATTGAATCAGGTAAAACAATTTTACGTCAAACATTTTGTTTCATAAAACATAGAACGGCAAACATTGTAATGTACTTTATGGGTCCATTCACAGATAATCACTGTGTTCCATTGGAAACAATTTGCTACCGCCAAGTACTTGTGAGTAGATGTTCAATGAAACGCAAATTTTTGTGACAGTAGTAAAACATAACCTCAATTTTAATAAAACTGCTAGATTTTAATAAAAATACGTTGTTCTATTAATAATAATAAGTAATAAAACATAAACACAACAAAATAATTAAAATATTTTTACTAATCGAACCAACATATTTTTGTTATGTCAGTAAATTCTAATCTAATCAAACAATTTACTAAATTTTTGCCAAGAGTGAGTAGATCTCAAGTAATTTGTATGGAAATGTTTCAAAATAAAATACATACAAACAACATACAACATTATTTTGAAAATCGATGCATTTATCAAACGAGCCAAAAAGGCACGGTATAGAGCCATCTATTAGAATTTTTTAAACTAAAATCCCTCTGTCGTTAATTATATGTGTAACTACTTCTAAAAGCTACACCATCACTTGAGCATGAGTAGTTGCGAGTAGATACAGGTACTTGTGAGTAGTTTGCTAACGCCAATTGACGATTGGAAATAGAGAGAAAGCACTACCTATCGGAATAAAATAAAGCTGTAACACCATACAAAAATTAGCATCAGCACTCGCAGAACGACTGAAATATGGTATAGTGGAAATTTTTTGAAGTTGTAATGCCGACAAATATTTTGTCTAAAATCACGGTTCCAATCGTCAATTGAAGGCGACCACAGCCTATAAACAAATATGTTAATTCACATTGAAACAAAACAAAGCAAAACAAGAAAGAACTGCTTGGATCAAGAAAAAACATTGTTTGAAGTCGTTTCGTGGTCGCTGTTTTGCGCTTTCAACATTTTGTTTTCTATCAAACCAATTCACACCAACCTACATATAAAGCAATACGAGACAAGTTGACTAAAAACAATTTGTTTGATTATATGTGGGCTTTGCTTAGGCAAATCGTTTTGCCAATGTCGAGGATTGACCAATCCAACTCAGTTTTAGCACCACGAAAATTAGTGCCATTGACACACCAATCTTCCACTGGTGTACCTCTACAGGCCATACATTTTCTCAATAGAATAATGAAGGAATCCGTTGTCATACTATGTGCCAAATGTATAAAGCTCTTACTGTCAGGCAGGTAAACAATATGCCATACCTTTTTCCTGGCGGCGCCCAACCTTCACTAACAATGGACCAAAAATGTCAACCCTCACGTAAGTAAAGGGTTCAGTGAAAGTAGATAACTGCGCCGATGGGAGCTCTCCCGTTTCGGGTGAAATAGATTTTGCTTTTTCGTTTTTGCAAACTTGACATCGCTTTCGGATGAATTTTAAAACTCCTCTCAGCCTTGGAATCATGAACTTTTGGCACATCTCATTCACAACTGTTTCATGATTTTGGTTAAGGTATCGGCTGTGATAGTGAGCCAACATGAGTTGTGTTACTATGCTTTGTTAAAGCAAAATTATTATTTTTTTAAGAAACCCACTGAGTTTCGGGAGCTAGATAATTCTCACCTTCACTCTTAACAGGAGATTTTGATTATCGCAATACGGTGACAAGTTGTAAATTTTGCTTTTTTGTCCAACACAACCACCCTGCTGCAAGGTGATACTTTCTGTTTTATAGGCTCTCCATTGAGCCATTCGAATGATTTCATGCTTTGCTGCAGCAATTTCCTCGCAACTCAACGACATCCAACTTTTGATCTTAACATTGCGATTATTTTCAAGCCAAAGTTTAACTATTTGAAAACTCGTGCCACTACTCTACTAGCCTTCATGAATGTGGAATATTTTTCCAAATTGATTACTTCTTCAAGATTCTTTAAAACCATTATATCACTATGTACCGATAGCTCCTCTACATTCGCTTCTCCGAACTTGAATGTCGCTTTTGGATATTCATATTCTTGATCTATTAATAATAATGGTCCTGTGAACCATAAAAAATTATGTTGTGTAGCCCATTCAGCTCCGAAGGAACCCAATTCCCATCTTTAATCACTGGGTTTTCTTGGTTTTCTCCTGTACGATATGACCCATATTGACTATAATTTTTTGGATCCGAATTCAACCATCTCAATACTGAAAATGGTTTGCATTAGGATCTTATCGCACAGTCTCAAGACTTTCTGAACGGCAAATTAATCCTCGATGTTCAGATTCTTATTTGTTTAGCTTGTATTTCACCCAGGGCACTAATCACGTTCTCATAATTCGACATCCAACCCTTCATTTCGAAGCCAGCCTGTAAATGAGCCCATTTGATTTGTACTGAGACTTCGATAGCGGCTCCCCCCCCCCCCCCCGACTCGAAGCTGTCCGGTTAGTCGAAAACATAATGTTGATCAACTTATTGCTTTCAGTGCTCGCGGATATGTTTCTTCTAGATTTTACATTTTTATTTTTAATGAACTGCGCCGTTAACGGCAAGCATGCAGCTCCAAAGGTCATCAAATCCATCTTATACACATCTGGTTTGTGATTTTGGTTGTTATCATGCCAGAGGAATTGTTGGCAGGGTCGATCTTCGCTTCTCATTAATACCTGGTGGAACATCTCGGTGATGTTTCCTGCGACGGCAACCTTTCTTTCCGCAAAACTTGATTAAAATATTTAATAAAGGCTTTATCAGATCCGGGCCCTTCAACAATAAATTATTTAGCGAAATACTATCCACTTTAGCTGCTGTATCCCAGTCAATATGAAATTTTTCTGGTTTATTTCAACGCAACGGTTCAGATCTATCGCAACCCACTCAGGTATTACGCCATTTTGACATATTTTTGGTTACATTATTTAAATTTATTGGTTCCTCAACCTTGCAGACACAGATCAATGGGATTGTATCGCTCGTCTCGTCCCTTTTGATAGATTCACAAATGTTAAATTTTTATCGCGGATTTTTAAAACTATTTTCAAATCCATAGAAACCCAACGAAAATTTTGACAATAAAACGTCAATCAAAGTTCGTGGGGATAAGTCTTCCTTAGAGGGGGAAAAATCAAATCATAGCGATTGATTGTAATTTAAAACTTTAAAACTTAATATTTTTTGCCATTTATAACTGTAAAACCATATTTTTTGCAATATATACATTCATTACAAACGTTTTTACATTTCTAAAAGATTTTAATAACTAGAACGTCATTTTCCAAACATTTCAGGTTTTATTTCGCTTTATAAATGTGACAAAATGATCGAAAAATGTTTCGGGATATAATACACTTTGGGAAATAAAGCCCTAACTTTGTTTTTGGGCTCTAATGCCTCCAACCTTGTTTCACGGCACTGTTGCTAGCGATGTAGATTAGGCTCCTGCTGCGATTCTTATCTGATCATTGGCTGCAGTGTTTATAATTTAAACACTCGAATTTCCTTTACTGACTGATCGATATGCAAGACATTCTGATTGAAAATGGATGATTGATTGAAAACCAATGCAAACTAAAGAAAAACGGTTAAATTGTGTAGGTCCCTACTCGTCTGACATTAGTTTTCACTTGCAAGGGTTGTCTTAGACAAATCATTTCAACCAAATCCAAAAATTTCTTTTAGAAGCACAAACATTTAAAAACGTAAGTAAGATGCTTTCAATTTCTAGACTTTAATGATTACTTTCCTGGCATGCTGTGCTTATTTAAATAATAATTGTTGAATCACTTTCCTAATTAACGGCAGATGCTATTATTCAGAATTTAGGGAATTTTCATTAAAACTCTAAACAGATAAAAATCATTTCAAAAAAGGGCATTTTATACAGTTTTTCGTTTGTTTATTTTGGTTGATTTACTTATAATTTTGAAAATAAAAATTATTAATTTTTTATATTTTAATTTTAATTTATATATTATTTTGAAATTTGGTCATAATTTGTTCAATATATTTTGTTGTAGTCGTCACAGCTATCCAAGGTTTAATAGATGCTGCAGATGAACAATTTAAAAGAAAAGAAAATGCAACAAATTTAAGCAAGGTGACAATTTTCTAACTGTTTTTATTTTTCATTTTTATGTTCATTTTTTATTTTGTTTATTTAATTTACCATAAATCATAAATTACACAAATCTATTAATAGTAAAAAAAAAGCATGATAGGGCTTATTATAGTTTATGCTTTGTTGAACACAAGCTGTACAGTATTCGTCTCATTTATTTAAAACAATTACATTTTTTTAAGGGTAACAAACAAAGTTAATACGATCGGACATACTGATCTCCCACAAAATTCTTGGTTTGGTCGTAAAAAATTATCTAACTTACTTATTTAGAACAACTTAAGTTGGGTGCTTTAGTTAAGTTAACTAAGTCTGAATAAAATCGAAAATTACCGACCAAACAGAGTTCTTAATAGAGTCACTACCCTTTCACATCAGACATGTGTGTACAATTTACTAATAATAATGTTCATTCTTAAAATAAAGGAATCAAAAGAAACATCAAATGGTATTTCGCCATCATCATCAACGCCATCACCAATTTCAAATGGGCATGCAACTACAATGGATGAAGCTTCTGTCGTGGCGCAACCACTTGAAAATGGACATATTAAAACATCAAATAATGAACCATCAAGCGATTCAATTACCAAAGCGACAACTGATTTTATTGAAAGTGAAAAACATGATACCAGAAAACCACATGAAACGGGAACAGTCCGGGTAAGAGTAGAGAAAATACCAAAATTATTTCAATTTTGTATATAGAATTTTTTACTTAAATGGTTATTTAACCAACAAAACATATTAGATTCTTGGTTTAGAAATGACAGCTACGCGTGAAGATGGTCATAAATGGGGTCAACAGCAAATGACTCCGTCAAGTAGTAACAAACAAACAAATTCATTAAGTAAAAACTTATTGAATTTTAATTTAGTTAACGATAGAGCGAACGTAAGTTGAGTATGGTCTATAAAGACAATAAGTAATCGTAAATAAGACAAAATTCCAATGTGACTGAAAATCTAAAAAATTTCGTAAAATTTTGTTGCTAATATTTTAGTGTACTTATATATTTAAGTTTGCATTAATTTTATTGTGATTTAAGTCCGGAAATGTAACCCAAAAATCAATTTCTACTTTAATCAAACAGCAATCTCGTAATTTCCTTTTTAAATCACAATTTTCATTTTTTGCTAATAACCAATTATATTTTACCTCTTTCAAATAAGCGCCACCTATAAATTTTATGTTTATTTTCATTTCATTCCAGACACTTGAACAAATTCCAGTCGAACCCAAACCAATATATTTGGAAGGTGCGCTACCGCATGAATCACAAATCTTAGTTTCGGATTCAGAAATATCGACAGAAAATATATTATTGCATGATGATGAAGATGATGATTCCGATGAGCCAGCTGTTGTTTTAAGTAGTAAAATGACGCTATCGTTAATTAGTTTAGATCCACCCAGTAGTGATGAAGTAATACGGTCGGCCGATAATCTGGTGCAACAAAAAGCAACTGAAAATGGTACTGTTAAAAATCCAAGTATCGAAAACGTAGAAACAGATGCAGCGGAAATCGATGAAGAGGAGGAAGAGGAACCGGTGGTCGAAAAAATTGTTATAGAAGAAGAGGAAGAATATGAAGAGGAGGAATATGAGGAAGATGAGGAAGAAGAGGCCCAAAATGATGATGTTAAACAATAATTTTTTTTTGTTAAGATTTTATTATTAAGACTGTTTAATTTGTTTGGTAAGAAAATTAAAAAAGGAAAAAAGCTCGGTTTAATAAATTAAGAAAATAATTTTAATTGTTCAGCAACACCTAAGCGAACCTAAATATATTATTCCTCTTGACTGAACATGGCCAATCATTTTTTTTTTTTTTTTAGTAATTTTTATCCCTAAATTCTTAAAGCGTCAAATAAGTATTTTGACTTATATCAGATTAAACATATTTTTTTGATATCTTGCTTAAATTTATGGCATTTTTTTCAATAGTAAACTTAGTAAGGAAGAAATTAACACACACACATACAATACATAATTCTAGTCATTTGAAAATTTAATTTAGATACAAAAATAATTTTTAATATTAATAATGTTTTCGTAAATATTTATTTATTTAATTATTTTTCTCGATTGTAAATGCAAATCGATTATTAAGCAAACATAATTATGATATTAATTAATTTATGTATTTTAAAAATATGTTTTATTAGTAAAATAATAAAATAGATTAGCCTTTTTTTTTTGATGTACATGAATTTAAAGTTGATTTAAATTTTTAACTACCTTTAAAATAAATTTAACGATATTTAATTAATATTATAATTATTACTACTCTATATTTTATTAGAGAAAAATAACAGAATAGTTATATTACAATATCAAGAACGGCACACCTTTTATATAATCGAATGAATTCTTTGCCAAATGTGTAGTAAAATTGTCTAGAGACAACTTTACGATTGCAGTGGATAATTTTTGTACCAGCGTTTATTTGTTTTACCCTACGAATAAAATGAAACATTTATATATAAGGAAAGCACAAACTAAGCAAATTACAAAAATAACTAAAACAATATTTACTTAATAAAATATTAAATGTGTTTTATGATGCAAAATTGTTTTATTTTGATCTGAATTTTGATCTAATCTGAATCAAAACAAAAATAAAAAGAATAATATTGCCGTATAAATTAAGTGATATTCAACTCATCAAGTTAAAGGAATCTAAAGTTTTAGTTAAGTATTTATTACGAGTATATGCTCATGGGAATTCAGTTATTTATATGCTACCTTGTCTCTTTCTCTTAGCAATTACTAAATTGGCACATTGCCTTGTTGAAAAAAGGGAGTTCATGAATGAAAAGCAACGCCATGGAGTACACAAGACGTGGCAGAGAAACTTCAAGTTACAATAAAAAGTATTCCAATAGATACTACCCTTTAACAAAGGAGTCCAATTACGGAAGGGTCGGGTAAAACATAACTCGAAAAAACGTTTCAGTTGCAATTTTGTACGCATTACTACGCGAGATCTCATTTACGAACTGTTGTAGTATTAAACGAACGTCTTTGTCGAGATCTACCAAATCGAGAGAGAAAACTATGATCTTGATTAAATTGTGGGACTCTCACCTCGTTGATCAAGAAGTTGCAGAATTGCAAAAGCGAGACAAGCTAAAGAAAGAACAAAATGGAAGATCCAAATAACAACAGATAGCAGGAAAAATCCAAGAAGGATAAAAAAATGTTACAATAAAATCATCGCCTAACCGAAAACATCGCATTGAAACTGTACCCGTCTTCAAGAACTGCGGCTATTTTAGTTACATAACTCAATTAATTCTCAACCGATATGGAAATTCCACAATATGATATGCGACTACACAATTTAATATTAAAACTAATTAGGATCATTTTTATTTTGTACAATTTATTTATTGTATGTTTTTGTCACTGAGGTATGTCGTATGAGTAATTTTTAAATTATTTTTCATTTTTGCATAGCCTCTCTGAAATAACAACGACAATTGTAAAATAACAAGTAATTGAAATTTTGGCTATATACAAGCATAAATATACAAAATAAGTAAGAATATAAATGAAACAGTTATATACACCTGTCGCTCGATTAACACGATACTTGAATAACACGGATTTGATTTAACAAGGTCAACGAATTGGGACAAAGTCTTGATTAACACGCACAGAATAAATCGAGGGACAGGTGTATTAGTCGCGATTAACACGGTTTTGAGTTACACGGTAATTTGGCGGAACGTAATTACCGTGTTAATCGAGGGATAGGTGTACTATAGCATGAGCTTTACAATACACAACAAACCTTATGTTTAATAATACGGTACGTGAATAAATTTTTAAAATGATACAATAATTTTATGATGCATCAACATTCTCGCCCTCTTGAAACGTCAGTGGTTTCAATGTTGTTCTGACTGAACTTGAGCAGTTTTTACGTTGGTCACATGAACTATCCCCAATCGACCCATCTTCTGTCTAAGAGGTGGTACATTTTCATCAATTAGGACCACCAAATCCCCGTCTGAAAGCTTTCCTGATGATTTGGTTCATTTATCACGTTGCTGAAAAAGTTGCAGATATTAGGTTGACCAGCGATTCCAAAACGTAAGGTGGTAAAAATTGACTTGCTTCCAGGTTTCGCTCGTCGGTCGGTCAACCAGATCAGGTATTGGTAGCGAATTAAGCGGTTTTCCAATAAGGAAATGTCCAGGAGTTAGACGATCGAATTCATTGATACTATTTGAAAATGGCCCAAGTGGCCGAGATATTAAAATTGCCTCTACTTGTTTTATCAGCGTCAATTGTTTTAGCTGAGCCCATCGTACGGCGAATGTGAAATTTAGCTGCTTTAACACCTGCTCCATGAAGCCCACCGAAGATTGGTGAAGCCGGCGGTGTGAACTTCCATTCTATGCGGCAGCGAGCGGGGTGCCGGTTTTTTCTCGACGAAATGTTTCCTTTCCATCCAGCTTGGAATTGAACTCCTGTAGCTTTAGTCGTCTGCTAAATTTTTAATTAGGCGTTGGTTTGAACCTACCTAAGATAGTTAGGATGTTTGCTGCTTTATTTGGCACTACTTTGGTACTTGTAGTTTTCCGTCCACCACACAATTCTTCCGGCATTGGAAATTGCTCACTGTAACTCTGAAACAATGGACTTGTCAGGCATCAATCCTCGAGATCAGCTTGATTCCAAACGGTCGGGACATGTAGCCAATTTTCGATGAAGACAGTTCTTGTAATGTAGACACTCGATTTGATATGAAGGTTTTCCTTCAGGACGGACAAGACTTTATCCAGTGGAGTGTTATTGTAGAATCTTACCAATAGAATACATCGTCAACATTAAAATTCAGGTTCTCACGATTTATGTGCATTAGTTTAGCGAGCAACACGGCTGCACAAAGTTCTAAACGTGCACGTTCGCTAGCATCGGCAAATCTGTATATTTGGATGCTAATTTGATTATGCATGCAAAACAAGCATATGTGGGAATTTTGCAGTAACGATTGGCCCCAATCCAGCTTAAACTACCATAAATATTGAACTAATAATTTCCCCAACACGACAACCGGCACCAAAAAGCCAAGTGGATCATATATTCGGGCAATTTTAGAAAATCGGTCGCCTCGAGACGGTAGTACCTTAATTAAAGTTGACAAACAATTTAAATTCATCTGATGCTGGATGCCAGAACAATGTTGGAACTCATTTTCGTCAGTTCTGAGGTATTTTTCGGTATGGTCTTCTGGCACATCTTTTATAATTTCAATAGTGTTACACACCATTTCTTAAATCCATTCCCGCAGAACGAAGCATATGATAGAAGTTTGATGTTTAAGCTCTATTGGGGCTGCAATTGAGTTTGTACCAGTCAATAGATAATCAACTTTCAAACATTCGATAGGATTTGCAGCGATAGAAGACGTACTTTATTATCGAGAGCTAACTGCTTTAAACATCTTGTAACGATGTACTATGCTGATGTAGTGCCATATGTTAACGTTGTTAATCTCAATATTTAGAATGGTTTAGACCCAAAATTTCGCCACAAAACGAACTGAAAATTATGATTCTCTTTGCATGCTAGAATTTGCTGATACATTTTACCAATGTAATCAATATTTTTAGGAATAAATAATCCTCTGTTATATATTTAATTGCTCAAAATTAATTAATGGCAATAATTTATAAATCTAATATATGCTTACATTAGAATATTCACAATATTCAAAATTTCTTTTCGCGAGATTTGTGTTGAAGTACATATTATACAAGAAAAATTCATTATAATAATGGTGAGATTCTTGAAAGGGGGATCATCTCATCGGATTTATAAAAACATCTAAGTTAAGATGGCTGGGAAACACTTTCGTTTTCACAATCGGACCAAAAAGGCCTTCGATATGGCACCAACGAATGTCAGATATCGCTACAGACCCACTATACCCCATGGCTGGACGACGTTAATAGCGACCTAATCATACTCGATCGTGGTGTCTGGCGTTTTCTTGTTGTGGGGGCCCGAAATTTGTAGTTATGCCAAATTAAAGCAGCATGTTATAGTTAGGATTTAAATTCTATAGGAATTTTAAAAGTTAAAATTATTTCAACTCGCTTAAAACGAGTGGATTTAAAATTTTAGGATTTAAATCCAAATTCGTGCAATAAACTTAAGAATAAACTCTTTCGTTTTGTCATTCCTTGATTTTTTGGTTCCTTAACCTTTTCAAGTAAAAATTATTTATTATATAAAAGCTTTACAAATTCTCTTGTGTGCTAAAAGTAAATAATCATCCTTATTGCGATTGTCGTATCAACGTCGATAAATCGAAATAGGAAAAAATTTGTGTTGCACATGTCAAATTCGATTAAAATTTAAAATTGTTCGATCTATACTACCATTTTCGGTTGATTCTAAAATGTCATCGACAGAAAATGTGATCCAGTACCTGGTGGTTTGTTTATTACAATATGTTTGCCGTTCATAGCACCGGGGTAATTGTTAAATTGCCAGAATGTCTCAAATTGCTTCGATGTTTTAACCCATTCGATTTCTATTGTAGGTGTCTGAAACAGAAACAAATAAATCATTACCACCTAGTAAGAGATGTACTTCAATTATGATGAAAAAGCAGGAACCATTAACATCCAGCGCACAACAGCTACAACAAGCAAAGAAAATCCAGATGAAGTTTATGTTCGGCACATGCAGAGTAATCACGAAGTCAACAGAAACGGAATTAATCTAACCGATACTGAAAAATTAATCAAGAATCTTCCGAAAATAAGACACCGCACCAATAATCCATTCAACTTCAAAAAATAATAGACATTATATTCACCACTACCCAGTCCATACCAGTAACTACCACCCAAATTACAGCGACAATATCCAGCCGACCAATACCGATACCGTCAACATCAACCCAACCAATACCTATATCGCACACATCAGCCCAACCAACAACGATACAGTGCTCCATCGAAACAACCAACGGAGAGCAGAAATTAAAAACGCCGATCAGACGCAAATAACTCCAATCCGTTTGAGAATTTGATAAAGGAAGTACTCGATGATATGGTAGAATATAGAAAATTAATAAAAGAAATCATAAATAAAGAATAATGTCTTCTTACGTCGTACATCCATTCCATAAGTGCCAGTTTCAACAAATGGCCAGAACCTGAAAAAAACGAAAATGATTTATGATATAAGCCTCCTAATTAAGAAGAGAGAGAATTATTTAAAAGCGTGCAAGTTAATTTAATTTTCTTTATTTTTCTCGAAGGCTGAACTGATACGTACTTCATTTATATTTTTTGAAATAATCTCGGATCTCTACTGCATTCCTGATTGGACCCTACTAGCTGAACACCCTCCATTCATCACGCCATTGCCCTGGCCGGTGTGTTTCACCTACGCCTCTATCAACTAAATCGGCATTCACATATGGTATTCACAAACTTTTTATTTCATAGCTAGTTAAGCAAAACTATCGTACCTTTAATTATTGCAATCACGGTAATTTTACTCGCCAAAATCGGCCGTCTGTAAATTCACTGTCTACTGACTAATTTGCCAAAGGCATTTTTAACCACTCTTCGTGCTCAACTGCTCATGATAAACGGTACTTATTTGTACTTTAATCTGGAGGTAATGTAGTATAGTGTTCCGGCCAGGATATTGAGCTATTAGGTTGGGCTGCAAGGGAAACACTTCATCTACTATGAAAACATATGGATATTTACTATTATCACCTAAATTTTCAGGTGTGGCAAGTTCAAATCTGTACCACCACTTAGAATATCTTTTCCAAATGCAGAGGTTCTAAATATAGTGCTGTCATGATATAACAAATTTATAATTTGCATCTGTTATTGAAAATAACACCACGCTATGGCTATGTTTACAGTTTAGGTAGGTGGAACCAGAATTCCCAAATTCCTAACAATGAAAATATTTTATTATAAAACTCACACACAAAAGCTACAGATATTGCTAAGGAACTTTCTTGTATAAACACGTGCTTTCCGTCCGTTGCTCCTAAGCAGTGTGGGAAATTCCACTGTTCTTCAAAATCCTTTGAGATTTGTTGCCACAAGTTATGGAAGTGCTTAGGAAAAACTCTCTTTCAAGACATCCCACAACTTCAAGTACGTCTCCCTAATTATCATAAAGGCTGTGCTTTATCCCAGACTGTATCCGTACGCCCAATGGATACCATACAATCACCACTGGCAAGATAGCTAAATGTTACAAATACAATTTTACAGAAAAATTTAATTTAATATTTATAGGTAATAATTACCGAATATTTAATGATAGCCTTTGTTTGACCTGCAGTAATCGATCTCTGCCCCTACATTCATTCGTTGAATGGTCGGTCCAACAATGGCAAGTAGCTCATCCGATGAAAATTTATGTGAGTGTCATTATCGGTTAACGCATTTCTGCAACAATGTTGCGATACAAACCTTATTGCTGATATGCGATTGACATCGTTTACGCCAAATCAACGAGTATTACGATATTGATTTTCATATTCTAAATACATGTAAGGTAACAATACCACTTAGAATATTAACTTTAGATCACCGTTAAAAATATTATACGTAGCTTGTCTTGGTAATGACATTTTTTGGTAAAACTAAATGACTATAACTGCATTCGAACAAATTAAATTGAAGCGCCAAAACCTTTTACAAGAATTCTACATGGGATGTGAAACTAAATAACTAAAAGGTCGTGTGAAAATTAATAGGGTGAAATCAAAAACTATAAAATAAATGTTAAACCCAGATTTAAAATGATAAACGCATACGAAACCAATCAAAAAAAAATTAAAACGCACAGAAAATTTCAATAATAATTAATTTGGTGTAACCGGAAGCAAGCAGAATTTGAAAGTAAACAAAAACAACTGAAAACAGACATGACAACCACCCACAGTGCAAATAATTGAGCAAAACTTATGTGTAACTGACTGACTATCTTCACTTTAAACAAAAAACAAAAAAAAAAAAAAAATCTCACTTTATAATCTCTCGTTAAAATCTTCTGGTTCTTGATCAAATACTATTTTCAATTTAAAATTTAAAAGTGTTGGGTG
Organism: Tipula vernalis; assembly: GCA_958295665.1. Classification (NCBI taxonomy): domain Eukaryota; kingdom Metazoa; phylum Arthropoda; class Insecta; order Diptera; family Tipulidae; genus Tipula; species Tipula vernalis. The sequence continues at coordinate 145,314,863 of OY282560.1, read as the reverse complement.
CGTCTCATTAGGGTAGGGGTTGACCGTATATAGCCATGTATCTCGTGGTCTATATTCCAACGCTGCAACTACACATACCTCCTCGTGGTAACACCCGGACAACGATGTGAAGCATCGGCGAAATACTAGAGGCGAGTACACTATAAATGAGCAATGAGCGGAACAAATATGGAAACTTGTTGCTCAGGTAAATCCACCCTCTTCGGGGGGCGATCTCATGGATTCTGGGAGAGACCAGCTATTGCTATACTACAATTATTTTAACCAATCCCAAGACATGTTGGTGAATAAACAAGCTTGAAAACGAGGTTCTACTCCTAACTAGAATACAACTCCACAAGAGTATCATACGGATGAAGAAGAACTAGCTCGATAAACTGAGTGGATTAGAGTTAAAGGTGGGAGAAAAAAAGGAGACGGAATAATACGTCCTCCCCACCTCAATTAAAGGATTATGTTCCAAATATTATCCAGAAATAACCAAAAAAAAAATACCTCCACCACCACCAATAGTAATAAATGAAGTCAAAGACTACGATGTACTCTATGAGAAAGTAAATACAATAACTACTACTGATAAGTTTAATGCAAAGGTGATGAATGGAAACACCATCAAAATAAACTTAGAAGATGCTGAAACATACAGAAAAATGACGAAAATGTTAAATGAAGAAAAACGTGCTTGGCACACGTTTGAAGATAAACAAACCAGACCAATTAGGGTCATGGCTAAGAACTTACACTCTTCGTGTAAACCAGAAAAAATAATTGATGACCTGAAAGCAAAAGGATTTAAGGCAACTGAAGCATCGATTAAGCTAAAACGGAGAGGCAAAGTACCTCTCAACATGTTTATGTTGACCTTCGATACTGATGAAGATATCAAAAAAATGTATCAAATTAAGTACATCTTAGGGTGCAAAGTGGTTAGTCAGCCTCTAAGAAGATCTAAGCTTATACCACAATGGACGTGTTCAATCGGGCAAAAATGATAAAAAATATCATGATATTTTATCCCACCCTAACTTCATTTCGTAATACTGTCCGTCAAACCCGATTGAACAACCAAAATTGATAAAAAATGCTAAATTGAATTTAAATGTCACATTTTGTTTTAAATTGCTTTGTAAAATTCAATAAACTCGTTTTGTCGTCAGATTTGTGATTAAATGTTTATATTTTTTAATTAGTTTTATTTATAAATTATTTTGATATTGAAACTATTTGGTTTTTATTCAAATATTGGAGACACAAATAATTTTAGTTTGAGTTTCGTTGTGTTTGTGTTCTCAAATAAAAAATCGAAATATAAATTATTATTTATATTTATATAAATAGGTGACTGTGTAAATACCATATAAATATCTTAAAAAAGTAAATTTAATTTAATTTATGCACCGAAAATTGCTCAAAGAAAATTAATCCAAAATTGACAGCCGGAACCCAAAAAACCGAGAAAAAAGTTGATTTTTTGTTGTGATAAATGAGTGCGTTTAATGCCAAAAGTGATAAAATATATCATGATATTTTTTATCATTTTTGCCCGATTGAACACAAGGAATGTAAACAATGTCAAGCCTATGGACATACACAAAAATATTGCAACAGGGAACCCACCAACCCAAGTGTGTCAAATGGATTCTGTGATCGAACGTTGGATGGACAACAATACAACATCGTAAAATAATTAGTGCTCAATAAAAAATATTAAAACATAAAAATAATAAAAAAGTGATTTACCGGTGTGGAAAAAAAAAATTTTCATCAAATTTTTTTTTCAAACATGTGGTTTGTGGTAAATTTTTTGAAAAGAAATGAACAAATATGAGAATATAAGAAATGAACAAATTCTAAATAGTGTTAAGTTAAGCAATAAATAAACAATAAGTTATTTATTTAGTGATAATCCTAGTGATATAATTATTTAGTGATAATTTAGTGATAGTTTAAAGTTAAAATTTTTTGATATACAAAAAATTTTTAGAAATTTAAACATTTAGTGATGGTTACGGGTAGTGCACAATTAATTAAGATTAGGTTAGTAAACGGGACAAATACATCTCGGATAGTTTTCGAGTTATAGATGTTTTAAGTTTACATGTGCGCATAAAAATAGTGATACACACAAACGTTAAGTGTTGTACAAACTAGTGATATATTATTACACACAAACATTTGTGGAGTAAATCAATGTGAAAGTGAAAAAAAACAGTGAAATCAGTGAGAAAAAAACGTGCTCGAGAATATTCTCGCATGAAAGACAATAAAAAATAACGGTAAAATCAATCATAAGATTTTCAACGTTTTGCCTCATGGTATAAATAGCGGTAAGCGTTTTATTTTATAAAATTTTTTTTTGGATAATTTTTTTGGAACGCAATATTGTATGCGTAATACAAACATTTTTTTTACTAAATAAGTGAATACAGTGGGTACCCACAAACATTTTTTGAATTTATTGAAAAAAAATTTTTTTTTTTTTTGAAATTTTTATTTTTTAACGTGCATATAACGGTAGAGTGTAACAGATATTCTATTTGACTCAATTAGCTATAAGTTAACATTTATTATGCGAAAAAATAAACTCGGTTATAGTGAAAGAGTGAAAATTTTTTAGTGTTTTTTCTTTTTATTTAACATTTATATACACAAACTTTTGTGTGAATTTTTGAGTGAATTTAAAATAATAAGAAGCAATAGCAACCCAAGTGAATCAACCCTTACTAACGTGGCAGGGGTTAACAATATAAGCACAGTGTCAACGGACGCTGAACAAACCGGCTCATCTACAACAATCAAACGAGCACATGCTGATGAAGACAACAGCAACACTTTAAATAAAGTTTATATCGTAGATGACGAAGACAAAACAATGAGTACAAATAGCGCAACAACACAAAAGTGGGAAAGGGCACAATCAACTGAGAAGTTTTCATCAATAGATGAAAGCCATGACTTAAACTCTGATCATTCACCAATATTTCTAACGTTAAGTGAAAAAATCATTCAGAAAGAAAGAAACCCATTCCTAGTAAATAATCACACTAATTGGCATGCTTTAGGCTATCGCTAGAAGAAAAAATTAACTTAATGGTTCCATTAAAGACTGAAGAACAATTAGACAAAGAAGTTCACAAATTTGTAAACGATATACAGCAATCAGCTTGGGAAAATACTCCTGAAATTAAAACGAAAATCAAGGGAAACAACTACCCTATGGAAATTAGGGAACTCTTCGCAGAAAAAAGAAGAGCGAGAAGAGTATGGCAACAAACAAGGGCCCCCACGATAAAACTCATTTGAACAATCTCACTCAACAATTAAGAAGAGAGATCAAAGAATTGATAGATGAATCAATCAGCAACTATTTAAGAAAATTAACTAATGATAACAGTACTGATTATTCTCTTTGGAAAGCAACCAAAAGAATCAAAAGACCAATAATGCAGATTCCCCCAATAAAAACAGCAGGTGAGAAATGGGCTAGAAATAATGAAGACAAAGCTCGATAATTTGCCGAACACCTCGAAAAAATATTCCAGCCACATGAAGACCAAACGTTGGAAGCCGAGATAATAACTGAACAAGCTGTGCAAGAAAGTAAAGAAATCCTACCCACAACACCAAAAGAAGTTATGCGTGATATAAAAGCTAATATGAATACGAAAAAAGCTCCTGGGTACGATCTTATTACTGCAGAAATCTTAAAAGAACTGCCAAGGAAAGCTCTGGTGAAACTCACCAATCTTATAAATGCAGTATTTAGAATCAAATGTGTACCAAGCTTATGGAAAATTGCAGAAGTAATTATGATCCCAAAACCTGGGAAACCACCATACATAACATCGCCTTATAGGCCAATTTCGCTATTGCCAGTCATGTCCAAACTCTTTGAGAAGCTTCTGATAAAAAGATTAAATCCGATAATCGAGAGTAAAAACTTGAACCCAAATCATCAGTTCGGTTTTCGCAACCAACACTCAACAATTGATCAAGTACACAGAATAACCAGTATAATTGAGAAAGCATTATAGGAGGAAAAAGTCTGTTCAACAGTATTTCTAGACGTTGCACAAGCGTTTGATAGAGTGTGGCACGAAGGACTTAACCACAAGTTAAGAAATCTTCTACCAATACAATTTGCTAAGATACTGGAATCTTACTTGAAAGATAGGTTCTTCAGGATTAAGTTACATGATACATTTTCTGAATTGAAAGAAATCAATGCAGGAGTTCCACAGAGCAGTGTATTAGGGCCGGTTTTATACCTACTATACACTTATGATCTTCCTACATTAGAAAACAACACTGTGGCAACTTTTGCAGATGATACGGCGATCTTAGCTGTTGGAAAAAGCAACGAAGAATCAACACAGAAGTTACAATCAGCTATAACTCAAACATATAAATGGACAAAAAGATGGAGAATAAAACTAAATGAAGCTAAATCAGTTCACATTAACTTTACAAACAGACGATTTGAAACTATTCCGATTACCATAAATCGGGAAATAATACCGCATGCGAACACAGCTAAGTATCTCGGCATGACCCTGGATGCTACGATGGTAAGCACACGTCAAGAAGAAAAGTGAAGAATTAGGACTTAAATACAGAAAAATGTATTGGCTGATGGGAAGGAACTCTCCTTTATCAACATACAACAAGCTTTTACTTCATAAGCAAATATTGAAACCGATTTGGATTTATGGTATTCAGCTTTGGGGTTATACCAAACAGAGCCACTTAAATATCATCCAAAGATTTCAGAATATGGTATGTCACCTTGGTATGTTAGGAACAATGACCTTCATAGGGACCTTAAAATGAACCTCATCTTAAACGAAATCCAGGAAAAAGCACGGAGACATGAGGAAAGGCTCCGCCAACATGTGAACATTGCATTGAGGCAACTCAGCTCCTAGGCATCACGAATTTAGTACGCAGACTTAAAAGAACCAAACCTTTTAAGCTGGTGCGATTGTCAGTTTGAAAAGCTCCTCTTGAGTTTGGCATGAATCTTGGTCCAATAACGCCTCCAACTCAGCGTCTTTAAACTTTACTGGCCTCTCTTCGCGTCCTTTATCACTGCTTCACATATGCTTCACACAGCAATCGATGTCCATCAGCTGCACTTTCCTTCAAATTAAAACAAAAAAGCAGCACTTCCCGCAAATTGTGCTTTGTTGGCACAAACGTTAACATGGTTGTTTACACTTCAGCGAAATGGCACATACTGATTTTTAAAGGGAAATGAAGACGCTTTAACATGAATATAGTTACAAGATGGTCTGATGCGATTTAATACTATGTTTATGTGAAAAAACAAAATTGGTTTGGAAGTCTGATCTCACGGTAAACTTTTAGTCGTTTAGTAAACTTAGTAAATCGAAAATTCATAACATTACCAGTTATATTTCTTATTCAAAACCAACGAAATTTTACTCAGTTTTATTTTTGCTATTCTTGAAATATTGTAGCTTTATTACAATGCATATAATACATACAGTGTTTACCTAGGTAAGGTATATTTACATGAAATGTATAAAGTCGTGGAGCACAATTAAATATGAATTAAAATTATACAGTAGACATTACGTTTGCAAAAATAAACGTTCAATTCCCAATTGTGTGAAAGGTGTTAAATAAAATCATAACTATGAATAAATAATTATTTGTCTATGCCTATTTATCGTTTAGCCCCACCGTATAATTATGATTGATGACATTGTAACTCGTAATTGTTTTTGTCTTTTTTTCTAATTTTCTATTAAACATATCCGACAAATGGTCTCAGTTACAAAAATGAATTTAAACCGACACAAACAATTAAACTACGATCGCTTTGTAAAATCATTGAAAATTTTATTATTTGTCGGCCGTGTCTTTAATGTCGTCCCGTACATTTTATTAAAACCGTCCGAATCGAAATGCAATAAAAAAGCGTTAAGTTTAAATTTTTTTCAAATCATATGGTCAACCATTATTATCGTCTCGGTAATTATTGCGACCCACTATCAACATATTCAGTTCGACACGAATATGGGATTTTTAACGCGTGTCCTATACATGGGCGAATATTTTTTTGGCATTGTCAATTTAATAGTGATTATGTACGGGTGCCACTATCAAAATCGAAATTATCATAATTTTATACGGAAATTTGTTGAAATTGATATAAAATTTACAAAATTGAATGCAACGATAAATTATAATTTTATAAAAGCTTATTTACGATTTTATTTTATAATTTATGCGATATTCTTTTTACAAGTGCTGGTTACAGATTTTTTGTATAATAATTGTTCAATGCAAGATTTTTTCCGAAGCTCAACCGTGTACACAATTCCAAATATAATTAGTATACTTGCGTTGACTCATTATTCGCTGGTGTGCCACGTTATTCGCTTCAAATATCAACAGATTAATGAATTGTTGGGCTTGCTAATTGCGAACAATTTAAATAAAATACATTTTATAACACTAAGTAATTTGCATAAAATTCATAATGTTTGCGATTTTATAAATACGGCACGATTACTGCATCAGAACCTATCATTTTTGATGGTAGACCTTGTAGAATCATTTGGATTGTTAATTATCACTACATTGACCGGTTCATTTTTAATATTATCGATACAGTTATATGCGGTTTATAAGACTATTGAAGGGTATACCACCGATGATTTGTTCTTGACCTTGTATACGATATTGTGGATAGTGTTGCATGGTGGAAAAATTATAATTATATTGTTTGCGAGTGAAGGTGTTCATCTTCAGCGACGATTAACAGGAAGTTTGTTATATAAAATTGAAAGCTTTGACAAAATCGATAAGGAGCTAAGAGATTTGGTAAGATTAAGTTTAAAGTGTTAACCGATTAGATAACAAAATAAAATCATTTTTGATTTGTTTGGGAAGGTTGTGTTCCTATTTGAAAAATCATTTAACTAAATATTGTTTTCAATGACTGTAAAATTGCCTTAATTTGGGTAATTGTCTAAGCCTTATAATATCCAAAAATTTATGTTTGATATCATTTACGACAAATGGATTGGGTGACTCAGTTACTTCAAGCGCATCTACTTAATTGCATTGCATCAACGAATAATGATTCTACATCTGACTTTATATTGTTTATAAGAATGCAATTTATAGTCAAAATTGCAGATGATATTTGGAAGATTAAAGTACAAGAACTAGCGCTTAACGCGATTCGACGCATGCTGCATAATAATCACTGTTTGAATGAGGTGGTTTGTACGCTGTGTATAGATAAATGTATATCGTTGGTTGATTCCATCTTCACACAAATCTGTCCAACTTAGTTTAGAATCCTGCTGAAATATTCAGAACTCTTAATTCCCCTTAGTTTGTTTGAATAACAAAACGGTAAAATTTGGATGCCCTTGAAGCCATTTTGTTAAGGTTCCGATAATATATAGAAAACAACCCTATAATTCTTTTACTTCTTTACTTTTCCGATGGTTTAGTTTTAGTTGTAGGCAATAAAGGTGTAACATTGGTACAGGTTAAATGGCGCCCTTTCATCTCTAGTGAAATATTTAAATGAACCCGTGCGTCTCGATATCGCAACGATTGCATGTGGTAAATTCTTACACATTTAACATTTGGTGACGTTAGTCCTTACGCCTCGTGAATCGTTAAGACTTTACTTGTTGGTGGTAAGATAAGCTGGGCGATTTATAAACGCTTATCCTCTTTGGCGAAAATTATATAATTATCTAGAATTGGTAGAATTGCGATGTTTGGTGGTAATTAGAGTTTTTGTGCTGATATCTGGATAAAATTATTTTAGTGCTAACACATAATTGCTCCGAATTCCTCATAAATTTATTAGCATTATAAAATTTCATATTAACATGATGTAATCTGTCAATTGGAATTTGATTTTTATCCCTAAGAAGACAAATTTTTGAGCATTTACTGAGCTTGACAACAAGTCCAATATAACCGGCATATATCATCATGTATTCATCAATAAATACCGCATCATAATTTCGGATTCCATTAATTAGATAGGAAGTCTTCTCCTTAACCCTCATACGACCCTTAAAAAAAGTTACACACATGACGCTTGGGTGAAATTTCACCCACATATTGAAATAAAGAAAAATAATTATTTATTTCATTTTGGTTACAGTTCATTTTATTTATTTTTGAAGTTATGTTTTATTGCAATTCGGACAATAGTAAACGATGGTCTTGTGTTCACCACAGATAGATCTTTGGCAGGTAGGGCAAACTGAATAAGCTTTTCTATCTTTTTTGGAGCAAAACTCACAACGAGACCCCGAGATTTTCCTTTTTTTAACACCGGCTTCTTCTGTAACATTAGCGCCGATCTGGTATAGCACTAGACGCTTCCATTATACTAGATGTTTCTATGATATCAGATGCGGTAGTATTATGCCGTAAATGTTTGACAAGGTCCATTCTAGAGTTTAATCTTGGTAATCTGGGTTTTCTTATTATTTGTTGATAGACAAGGTCAGCTCCAAGTTGTTCTAGATAAAAACGTCGTTTGTATAATTTGTTTTTATTCCAGTCGGGGTCGACTTCCAGCCACAAAAGATATGCATTGACACTTGATACGTCTATCATGTTACAAAATAAGGCGAAAGGCCAGCGATTGGTTTTTTGTTTTATTGTGTAGGTCCCAACCATTTGATCTAAGGTATCGACACCAGACTTGGTTTTATTGTAAGAGTTGATCATTTCAGGTAAACATTTTATATCCGTAGAATTAGTTGTTGTGTGATGAAATGTGCTCAAAACTGTGACTCAATGTGAAAATGTGCTCAAAACTATTACACCAACGTTATATTTTCGTAAAAATAAAAGTTGCTGGAAAATACGGGACGCCGACGTAATTCTCGTTTCGTGACGGCTAGTAAAAATGTTTTATTTGAACGTACTGTTTCAACAATTGTATTTGTATGTTTGAATTGTTCTTTAGCCAAGTTGAGAGTTGTAAAAAAGTTATCGCACGTGATATTACGACCCTTAAAGTATTTTTCTAGGTCTAGCACTACCTTCTGACACTGATTTGTTACAGGTGGGAATTTGGTTCTTTTCCACCACATATAAAGACCAGATTTGAATACCATATTTTGCTGGATTAGATGGTATATACTGCTTCAAAGGAGAACGCCCACGGAAAGCCAACAATTGCTCATCAATAGTTACATTTTTATATGGAACATAAAGTAGTGGCATATTGCCAACCCATTTATCCCACAGGTTATGAATATGTGCCAATTTATCGCAAGCTTGGCGCTCTTGTCGATCGCTCCTATCATCAAACCGTATGACGGGGTTAATCATTTTGTAGGTTTTTTCCGCCATGATACCTCGAAAAATTGGTCTGCTCTTTTGATCATCCCACAGATTATCCCGTTAGACTTGTAAACCCCTGCCAAAAGGGTCGTCGAGATCATTCCAATCCTCACCATATGTATGCCGCCCCTCTAAATTCGTATTCTGAACAACGGTTTTTCTCATTGATGGTGTAAAACTTGTTGCAAATAAAGTTTTTATATCTTTTATTCGCGAAGTTGGATATCTTGTTATGCCGGGCCTTTCTCTTAGAATGTTTCCAGCATGGGTTGTACCATAAATGTTGGATGGCGTTAATGAGCGTTTGATGATTTTATCCTTTGAACAATACGATGTGGTTTGATTACTAGGAATGCCGTTGTTACTATCATAACGATCAGTACTATCTTCATTTTGATCGTTCGGCTGATAATCTTCTTCTGAATCTGAAGCAAAATCCAGTGTATCATCCTCGTCGGACAAGATATTTGCCTTTTCGTGTGCACAAAATATTTTTGTACATTTAGGAGGAATTGGAAAAGTGTGGTTGAATTTATACATACTTACGAGTATGTATAAATTCAACCACACTTGTAACTTACTAGAGACTAAAAAACTATTACTTCGACGGCTTTATTGTATCTAAACAGGCAAAACAGCCACTCAAACAATAGTTTTTTATAGTTTTAGGCAAAACAAAAAATAATAGAATACCATAGAGAATCATAAAGGTCTATGACATTGTCAATACTAACGACTACATTTTGTGTATGGGTATATAAATAAGCGAATTACATGTGTACATCACACCAGAAATCCCATTTTAGAAAACCCAAGTTTTTTATATAAAATTCGCACCATTTGGATTGTGCAATTTTGTGCCTGTAATTACAAAATTTGTGCATAGCGTCCTTTAGGAAATAGGATGGGATTTCTCACGTGATTATCACACCAGAAATCCCATATATTCCGTTTATCTAATAAAACATATTTTTCGGTGTATGGTGATTGTGCAAAATTGTGCGTTACTGAACTTACCTTGAAAATAGTTTGTATTGGCCAGAATCGGCCATAGAATATCCACAATTGATGAAAACCGCGATTTTTCGAATAGGTTATATGGGCGATTTCCATAAATCCCACCTTTTATTGACATTCCAATTAAAACAAAGTGTAGTTAATATTCTGGCCAAGATTCAGATTTGTGCATATTACACTTTAGCCAGAATCGGCCATAGAACATCCACGGTTAAATGCTTTACATCAGATTTTGAATAACGCAATTTGTAATCTAATGTTCCTTTTAGATATCTTAATATCCTCTTTACAGCGGTCCAGTGTGGTCGTCCGTAATTCGAGTTGAAACGACTCACATCATTTACTGCATATGCAATGTCTGGCCTACTTCCTTGTGCAATGAATAACAAACAACCAACTAATGACTAATAAGGAATTTTCGTCATTTCTTCTTTTTCTTCTTCAGTTGTTGGGCATATTGTAATAGACAGCTTTTGACATGGATCACTGGGTGTTGCAACTGAATTTGAATATGCTATACCAAATCGACCAATCACTTCTGATATATACGATTTTTGATCAATGGTAATTCCATTATTCTCGTACGTAACATGCAAACCAATACATATAGTTGCAATGCCCATGTCTTTCATCTTAAATGCATTGCATATAACGCCTCTTTCAATTTGTTCAACATGATTTGATTTTTCCAAAAAATCAGGAAGTCATCAACATAGATCGTAATGATCAAAGACAGATCATCATTAAAGAACACACACGGATCATTTATTGATTTCTTTAAGCCGTATGTCTTTAAAATCTTTGTTAATTTCTCGTTCCATACTCGTCCACTTTGTTTAAGACCATTTATATCGCCTTATTTAACTTACAGACTTTATTTGTACCATCGTGAAAGCCTTCCGGTTGAACCATATGTCTTCATTTAAATCACCCTGCAAAAATGCTGACACTGCATCCATCTGATTAATCTTCAAACAATTTTTGACAGCATGTGCAATGACAAAACGAATCGATGAGTAACGTACCACTGGTGAATATATTGAATACACTTCTTCATAATCGATTTCGTAGACCTGCGAGCAACCTTTCTCAACCAATCTTGCTTTAAATCTAGTAACATTTCCAGATTCATCACGCTTAAGTTTAAACACCCATTTTGATTTTATTATGGTTTGCGATTTTTGGGCAAATCGACCAACTGCCAAGTCCCATTTTCGACTAACGAACTAACTTCTTCTTGCATGGCCGATTTCCATTGTTCACAGTTTTCATTATTCAACGCCTCATTATATGTTATCGGCTCATCTACTTGAGCAAGTAAACCACAGGCACCGTATGTAACATATCCATCAAATTTTTTTTGCTTTGGTGTACGACTTGTTCTTCGAACTGTTTGTTGTGGTGTAACACTACCACTGTGTTCATAGGTTTTATCATTTGCGTCATCATATATCGTTTCAATTGAACTGTCACATGGAACCAATGTTTTCTTCAAATTCACTTTCGATGGGCTCACTAGTTGATTTTGCAGGAGTAGTGGTAACGAGTTCATTGTTGATTGTGGGAACACTTTGTTCGTTGTCCCTCACTTCATTTGATACCTCCTTTAATTCTAAATCACCTGAATCTTCTGTTACAACAACTTGATCAGAACCACTTTCGTTTATAAACACAACATCTCGACTGATATCAAGTTTAGCCTTTTGAACCTTCAGAAAATCCCACGAAGACCGATTTCTTTGACTTTTTATCCCATTTCTTCCGTTTTTGCTTTGGGATGTGCACCATGACCGGACTACCAAATACTTGAAGATGACTAACATCAACTTTATTGCCTGACCAAACTTCTTCTGGAGTTGTTGTATTTAATATGGCATTTGCTGATCGATTTATTATATATGTTGCCATGTTAATAGCCTCAGCCCAGAACGAAACATCCAACTTCGAATCAAACAACATACATTTAGCCTTTTCCACCAATTTTCGATTTGTTCTTTCGGCGATACCGTTTTGCTCGGGAGTATACGCAACTGATGTTTGATGTTTGATACCATTCATCTTAAAATACTTCTCGAACTTTTGATTGATGTACTCTGTGCCATTGTCTGATCTTAATGCTTTAATTTTTCTTCCCGTTTCTTTTTCAACTACAGCTTGAAACTCAATAAATCGATCGAACACTTCAGACTTTTCTTTTAAAAAATACACGAAAATCTTTCTTGAATGGTCATCTATAAACGTAAGTATGAATTTAGCACCACCGATTGATTTATTTTCCATTGGTCCCATTAAATCTGAATGAACCAAATCTAAAATGTTATCGGCGCGCGTTGTGCTACTAGCAAATGGTTTTCGAGTTTGCTTCCCTTCTTTGCAAACCTCACAATTTTTAATTTCAATTTCATTTTTATCATTAAAATTGATGCCATTTACTAAACCATTTTTCATCTTACACATGTCCGCAAAGTTTATATGACCCAACTTTCTATGCCACAATAAACCACTCTTCATCTGTGTCATGGCTGCTAAACATTTAACTTGTTGCACCTGAAGTCGATATACACCATTATCTGATTTAATGTCACACACTAACTTTTAATTTATTGAAAATTCGACATCCATTTTGATCAAATATGACTTCAATACCATTTTTTATCATTTGTGCTACTGACAACAAGTTCGCAGATAAACCAGGAACGCACAAAACATTATTAAAATCTATCTCGAATTCGTTTACACGCACTTGTGTTTTACCGACACCTTTAACTGGAACTTTACTTGAATTTGCCGAAGTAATTTGTGTATTTTCGGATGATTTTATATCGGTGAACAAATTTTCAAATGGTGACATATGCTGTGATGCCCCACTATCTATGTACCGTTCACTTTCATGGCATTGTTTCAAAAAATATGCTGCACTTGTAACTTGAACCGAATCCTGAACCGGTGATAAAAATGCAACTTTTGCATGTGGGCTTTGGTTTTTAATATTTTTATTATATTGTGGCTGTGACTTATTCTCACTTTTCGGCGAACGGCAATCTTTAGCCATATGCCCACGTTTACCACAATTAAAACACTTCACATTGCTTTTTGACGATGATTTTGATTTATTGCTGCTATATTTCAAATGGTGACATATGCTGTGATGCCCCACTATCTATGTACCTGTTTCCAAAGAACCCTGATCCTTGACCAACTGATTTCGAACCATAACCGCAATCTAGTAATTTCGATTTGATTGAATCTCCTGTTATTGTGATGCCGCTACTTTCAAGCCCCATTATCATAGGAGCAAAATCATTCGGTAAAACAGCCAACAAAATCCTACCAAGCCACTCATCTGGCACAGAAAAACCGATAATGTTTAATTTATTCGCAGTTTCAAATACTTGTGAAATATAATCGTTCATGGAATCACAACTTTCCAAACGTATTGTCACCAACTTGCGTAACAAACTGATACGACGTGAAAGACCGCGATCCTCATATAAATATTTCAATATCTTTCATGTTTCAGCTGCTGAGGTTGAATTCGCAACGTGTACGAATATACTTGGAGAAATACTTAGTTCAATTCTGGCTTTTACTTTTCTTTTTTTTGTTTCATCTGTTTCAGTTTTTGTTCCCGTTTCGATGCATTTACTATAATCGTTCAATTCGAGCAAATTTTTGATTGAAAATGGGCGGTTCACTATTTTCCTTTTTCAAATGACAAAGCATACCATAGTATAATAAATTTAATATCCCTTGTTCACCTCTCGCCGCCGATACTAATACCATTACATTTTCCATGTGCTTTTACTCATCGCCGTCAGTAGCGTAGTCAACAATACAATATCGATAATACAGATACTACAGGCTGCTCAAGGTATTTATTGTCCTGGTTGTCAAATATAAGAAAATGTGTGCCGATAGTAAGGAAGAAGTTGCAAAGGGCGTCAGATGAATGTATTTGATGTAGTAATTGTGCAGGTGGTTCTTTAAAATACTATCCGAATGGTTTATGAAAAACGTAATTTCCAACAATGAATTATTGTAGTATAGGAATCAGCAGATGTTTCCGCATAAAATAACGGCGGTCCAACTAAAGAATCGTTCATAATGATAGACTTTAAAATGTTGGAGGGCTCACCATAAAAAGTAAACCATCGAGATGATCTCTTTCATAACTCGTTGTTATGTATATTAAACGGTATATGTATAGTATTTCATACTACTGTATATTCCCATCCTGATACCGTATGTATATTAAACGGTATATGTATAGTATTTCATACTACTGTATATTCCCATCCTGATACCGTTTTCCTTATATTGCAATATTTTTTGAAATTTTGTGTTGAATAACCGCTCTCTGCGAACGGAGTCCTGAAGAGTTCAAGTCCGTTTTCTTTGATAGTATTCACACCTTTGAATTTTCTTTAAAAAATTTCAAATTGTTCTTGATTTTTCTTGTGTTCATGAACAAGTTGTAACTCACAGGGGTGAATTAAAATTTTCTATGAAAGAACATGCTACAGAAGTAGAAAACCAAAATGAATTTTTTTTAGAAAATCTTGTGTTGTGTCATTCTTAATTAAGTTGGCCTACTTTCGGTGATCTGGGGAATTTCAGCCAGTTTCTCATTGTAGTAGAATATAATAATAGATTTTTAAAATTTTCCCTGACTTCAATGATTTTCATACAACCACTAAATAAAGTCAAAACAACATAAGAAGATGCACATTTTTCTTGTTAAACCTAATTTTCGACGTTTTCGATTGATTACATTTAAATAACATTTATAAAGTAGAAGCTCCAAGGAGGCACCATTCAGATTCTATATGTTTCATAAAACTTTTTTCGATCTCGAAAACTTTCTACAAACTTTTTTCAAAATTTATTCATTTTGATTTGATTTTTTTTTTTTTTTTTTTTTTCAGCTAAAAACCTTCTCACTACAACTATTGCACGAGTCAACTAAACCACATGCATGTGGAATTATTGAACTGGACTTATCAATGTTGAGCACTATTGCAGGAGCGTTGACCACTTACTTGGTCATATTAATTCAATTTGATTCCTCGACCCGACCAAATCCAACACGTTCCAGAATTTCCGCTACGACTACCACAGCTCAACCACAACATTGATGCTACCTATATATTATTTTGCTACTGTACCTTAAATATTTACAGTAAAATCTACTGACCGTAAAAATAAATGACATTTACTGTGTGCGAGTCAAAATTGTATTTCCTTTGATAAGCAAATAAAACCAAAACAAAACGTGCAAGTTTCTTAGAAAAACCACAAAGAATGAGAGATTAGTGTGGCACTCTAGGTTACTATAGCTATATACTATACATTAATCTTTGTTTCTGCACTTTCCAGCTTATTTCTATTAAGATGCAAAAATAAATTTCAGTTGATTATTAGCGTTCGAATCATACAAGCGTTTTAAAAATTATATTAGAAATGAATAAAATCATTTTCATAGTTTTACTAGTTTTAAAATTATCATTGATTCAAGGCCGAATAATAACACAATGTGAATTAGCACGTGAACTCGAAAACAATCGAGTATCACGAACGTTCATCTCAAATTGGGTATGTTTGGTGAAATATGAGAGCGGCTTTGATACATCGCTGATAACAACATATCCGGCTACATCGAGCTATGGCTTATTTCAAATAAGTAGTCGCGATGGCTGCGGTGATGGATATCGTGGCAAATTGTGTAACGTTAAATGTTCTGACTTAATTGATAATATTGGTGAAAGTATTAAATGTGCGAAAAAAATATTCGATGAAAATGGTTTCAAACATTGGCCAAAATGGGTGACGAATTGTAAATCACGGGCATTACAAGATTTGGATTCATGTTTTGGACGACATTAGTCACGCGTAGCGTTTTGTTTTTATAAATTTTGTTTAAGTGCACTTTGACCACCAGCCATCCTCTCTTTCTGTGTGTGTATCTCTCTCTCTATCTGTTTCTCAATATTGTAAATATAGATTTTTATCAAGTATGAAGTTGTGTAATTAAAATGAATAAAAAATAAAAATTTGTTGATAAAGAAGAAGAAAAGAAATAAAATTGATTAAATGTTGTGATTGTTTTTTCTTGACAGCAAAATCCTCCATTAATTTGTTTACTGTCTTTAGATTAAATTAAATTTGATTGATGGTTTTTGATGTTACTCATACTGGTAAATTTTGAAATAAACTTGAAATATGTTTAAAAGTGTTTTTATTAAGGTGAACAAGGTGAACTCTTTCAATCTAGCGGATATATATATAGATTTTTCCAAAAACGGGACCGACGATTTTTTTGTTATGTTGTTGATAAATTTAACAATTCATCATCTACCTGTTCACAAAATTTGAAGTCGATTGAAGCATTGCGTGGGGGTCATTAACAAAAAAAAAGGAATGGTATAATGTCGTAATTTTCGAAGAAATATTTTTCTACGGTTAATACACCTTCTAAATTCCAACAACCGTTCCCCAGATATGTTTAAGACAAAATGAATAGATTACCATATAATATAGAATTCAAATTTCTAAATTTTTTTGGTCCAATTTGTAACGATCAGCTAAGGCTTTGCATAATATTTTAAAAATTGTAATGTCCTGCAATCCAATGGTTAACAGATCTCCCGAGAATTTTGTTTGTGGGACAGCATATTGCCGGCTAAGTGGCAGCCGTGTTGGGTGGGATCTTTCCACCAACCCTCAAGAGCTAGTTAATGCTGTACTATATACTATTACGACGAACACCATCCCACATAAACGCACTAATGACCATTTATAAAAAAAACACTATCTCAGCCATTCCACACAAATTTATGAATTGTTTGAAAATCATATATAGTTTTCATAGAAATAATAGCAGAATAGAAGAAAAGACAAATAGAAGATTTACACTGAATTGGGCCCAATAGATCGATAATTTGAATGCTAAAATATGTCAGATTTTTTTGAGTGTTCAGGAAAACAAACAGCAGTTTATATGAAAATATCGTAAAATATTTTAAAATAACTTAATTTTAATAAAAATGAATGCCAGAAAAAACTCAATCTCTATTTATATTTTTATTTTGGGCTCAATTTTCACAAACAAAATACCGGCTTAGCTTAAAATGAGATTAAATGAAAACATTTCAGTTAAATTTTTATTATAAAATATTTGATAAGTAAAGAAATCCTACCCACAACACCAAAAGAAGTCATGCGTGAGATAACAGCTAATATGAATACGAAAAAAGCTCCTGGGTACGATCTTATTACTGCAGAAATCTTAAAAGAACTGCCAAGGAAAGCTCTGGTGAAACTCACCAATCTTATAAATGCAGCATTTAGAATCAAATGTGTACCAAGCTTATGGAAAATTGCAGAAGTAATTATCCCAAAACCTGGGAAACCACCACACATAACATCGTCTTATAGGCCAATTTCGCTATTGCCAGTCATGTCCAAACTCTTTGAAAAACTTGATCCCAAATCATCAGTTCGGTTTTCGCAACCAACACTCAACAATTGATCAAGTACACAGAATAACCAGTATAATTGAGAAAGCATTAGAGGAGAAAAAAGTCTGTTCAACAGTATTTCTAGACGTTGCACAAGCGTTTGATAGAGTGTGGCATGAAGGACTTAACCACAAGTTAAGGAATCTTCTACCAATGCAATTTGCTAAGATACTAGAATCATACTTGAAAGATAGGTTCTTCAGGATTAAGTTAGATGATACATTTTCTGAATTGAAAGAAATCAATGCAGGAGTTCCACAGGGCAGTGTATTAGGGCCGGTTTTATACCTACTATATACTTATGATCTTCCTACATTAGAAAACAACACAGTGGCAACTTTTGCAGATGATACGGCGATCTTAGCTGTTGGAAAAAGCAACGAAGAATCAACACAGAAGTTACAATCAGCTATAACTCAAATATATAAATGGACAAAAAGATGGAGAATAAAACTAAATGAAGCTAAATCAGTTCACATCAACTTTACAAACAGACGAATCGAACATATTCCGATTACCATAAATCGGGAAATAATACCGCATGCGAACACAGCTAAGTATCTCGGCATGACCCTGGATGCTAAACTACGATGGAAAGCACACGTCAAGAAGAAAAGTGAAAAATTAAGACTTAAATACAGAAAAATGTATTGGCTGATGGGAAGGAACTCTTCTTTATCAACATACAACAAGCGTCTACTTTATAAGCAAATATCGAAACCGATTTGGACTTATGGTATTCAGCTTTGGGGTTGTACCAAACAGAGCAACGTAAATATCATCCAAAGATTTCAGAATATGGTATTAAGGAACATCGTGGATGCACCTTGGTATGTTAGGAACAATGACCTTCATAGGGACCTTAAAATGAACCTCATCTTAAATGAAATCCAGGAAAAAGCACGGAGACATGAAGAAAGGCTCCGCCAACATGTGAACATTGAGGCAACTCAGCTCCTAAGCATCACGAATTTAGTTCGCAGACTTAAAAGAACCAAACCTTTTGAGCTGGTGTGATTGTCAGTTTAAGCAGCATTATGCTGATCTAAAATCCACAACAAAGATGTGGTTTACATCAATTTACCAAACACTATGGAATGCCAATGGGAAGAAGCCATAGATTAATTTAAGTTAGTAAATTAAGTCAGAAACAAATTGCTAATTAGTCCAGGGTGGTCATTTTGTGGTGCTATATCACATTTGGTGATAAAACTGTGATAAATTGACATTTGTCGTGGCTTACTGCGGTCCCAACTTGGATGAACAACGTCACGTCGTATAATGATTTGAATGAAAATGACCACAATATCTTCCTTCTTACTTCTACAAGTGGAAAAAATTGTTTATTTTGTTGTTTAATTTTTGTTTTATATGGAGTTTGGTTAAAAACACCTCTAATCAAAATTTCAAAAAATGAATGAAATTTACATTGACGCTAATGATAAATAAATGATATTTATTAACAAAATAATCATGTATATATTATTGAAATAAAATTAATGGATTATTGTTAAATTTACAGGAAAACGGAGTATAAAAATCAACAATTATTTTAGTTTTGTGTATTAAATTGTATCTTAAAAGAACCATTCTAGTAGCCTAGAATAACAAATTTCACAAAAACAATCATCCTTCTAACAGAAATGGACAAAAAATAAGCAGTTCTTAAAAGAAAATCAACATAAACCATCTGATATAACCTCACAAAATGCAAATAATGGTCGGTGTTTAAACATGAAATTCTAATAAATCAAAGGGTTTTCTAGTTAGGTTAACTTAAAAATATAATAATTAGTCTTTTGATAACAAACAATTATGTTTTGCACTTCTTATCATGATAATTTTCATTCATTTTTTTTAAATTTTAATTTAATTGTTTTATATCAAACTATATGGAGTTTGATCGAAAGCAACTAAATTAAAGTTTAAAAAAATGAATGAAAATTTCTGTGATACGAACTGCAAAACAAAATTGTTGATTAACAAAAGACTAATTATTATATTTTTAAGTTAACATAACTATAAAACCCTTTGGTTTATTAGAATTTCATGTTTAAACACCGACCATTATTTGCATTTTGTGAGGTTATATCAGATGGTTTATGTTGATTTTCGTTTAAGAATTGCTTATTTTTTGTCCATTTCTGTTAGAAGGATGATTGTTTTTGTGAAATTTGTTATTCAAGGTTACTAGAATGGTTCTTTTAACATACAATTTAATACATAAAACTAAAATAATTGTTGATTTTTATATTACATAGCAATATAAAAATCAACAATTGAGGTTACGTGTCAAATCATCACTTTGATTCATTGCTTTCCCCTTAAAAT
Source organism: Tipula vernalis (assembly GCA_958295665.1). Lineage (NCBI taxonomy): Eukaryota > Metazoa > Arthropoda > Insecta > Diptera > Tipulidae > Tipula > Tipula vernalis. The sequence goes on along the minus strand of OY282560.1, from coordinate 145,294,638 downwards.
TCATTTTGCAGTGTTGTCATTTTGTGGTAATATATCACATTTGGCGATACTGTGCGAAAAATAAATTGTCGTAGCTAACTATGGTGTTGTCATGGATGAATATCGTCAAGTCGCATAATGATTCAAATGAAAAAGACCACAACTTCTTCCGTCTTACTTTTACAAGTGGAACAAAAAAAATTATTTTCTTGTTTACATTTGTTTTATATGGAGTTTAGTTAAAAAAAGATCTAATAAAAATATCAAAAAATGAATGAAATTTACATTGACGCGAAATATAAATGAATGATATTTATTAACAAAATGATCATTTATATATTTTTGAAATAAAATTAATGGGTTATTGTTAAATTTACAAGAAAAACGAAATACAAAAATCAACAATTATTTTAATTTTGTGTAGTAAATTATTTGTTAAAAATCAAGGTATACAGAAAAAATAGGTAGTATATTCCCGTGTCTCATTTTTGTCTTTCTTTGCGCATCCACGTCACGTGTAGTCAAAAAAACATATTTGTATAAGAAGTTTGGCGGTTTTTTGATTAATTTTTTAAATAAATCAAGAATAATCGTACTTTCTTTTTACAAACCGTATTTACAATTGATAATGATAGTTTACCGAGACCCTTTTTATGCTTTATATTTTTTTTATGGTCCAAATATTTGAGAAATAATTCCTTCGAGTATATAATGTCTAAGATAAATGGAAAAAAGGGTAGACAAAATTATGAGTACATAACATAAAACAATTAAATTATTAAATGTTTTTGGTCATTTAAACATATGTACGTACCAATTATTAAAATTTTTATTTCTTTACGTTATGTACTCAGATTTTTGCCATCTATTTTCGTTTGGCTTCAAATTATTGGTATCCACGTACCTATTCAAATATTATGTTCATATTCAACGTTAAATATATGTAAATGTAAAAATATATTAAATAAAAATTCAGTTCACAAATTATTGTTTTCAGTTCACAAAAAATTGTTTTTTAGGTGTAAAATGTTTTTTAAAATTCAGTTATTAAACGCCCGGTTAATAGAAAACATAAATTTAAAAAAACGGAAATTAAATAAAACTATAAATTAAAATTAAATCTCTGGCTTATTTCATTTATTGTCTTATGGTTTTCGCTACAACTACATCAAAACACCCATTCACTGTTTAGTGTTCTATATGTGTTCTTATCAGAAGTACAACTGATAGTTTTGTTGCAATAGGAATTATTCAAATTTAGTATATTTAAAATCGAATACTCCCAAATTTTTGAATTAAATAATTAAAATCTAAACGTTCTCTGCATTTAACAAAAAAATTTTACTCATAAATTCCGAAACTTGTTATGCAATGTGCTCAAACAGTCTGCTCTAGACACGAATATTAAAACATGCCTATTTTCGCGATTTAATTCCAAAAGTATTGCAGTATATAACTAAAATAAAAATTGAAATGTTTAATTTTAACATAAAGTCGAAAAACAGCAACAGCATGCGCAATATTATACCTTTATTTTCTGTATAACTTGGTTAAAAATAACATTCTAGTTGCCTAGAATAACAAATTTCATCGGGAGCTCACAATAGCAAAGGACAAAAAAATATTCTTAAACAAAAATCAACATAAACCATCTGGCATAACCCCACAAAATGCAAATATTGGTCAATGTTTAAACATCAAATTCTAACAAACCAAAGGCTTTTCTAGTTATGTTATGTCAAAAATATATTAATTGGTCTTTTTTCAATCGACAATTTTGTTTTGCACTTCGTATCATGATAATTTTCATTAATTTTTTTGAAACTTTAATTTGGTTGTTTTTGACCAAACTCCAAATGGTTTGATGGAAAACAACTAAATTGGGATATTAAAAAAATGAATGAAAATTATCATGAAACTAAGTGCAAAATAAAATTGTTGATTGACAAAGGACTGATTATTATATTTTTAACATTTTATTTAAATAATAAGCATCTTTGCATTCAAGTATTACTTTATCATCACACAAATAGCACTTCGTATAAAATTTTCATATAATGTCATTTGAGGTTATGTGGAAACGTCAACTTATCACTTTGATTCATCATTTTCCCCTTAAAATTCATTTTGCAGGGGTGTGTTTGTAGACTTTCTCCATTTTTTTATATCACACAAAAAAAGTCTCCACTAGTGATATAAAGGTGTGATAAAGCACCACAAAATGACCACCCAGGAGACTAGATTGTAATTACATAAAATAAATAAATAAAATTTATTTTAAATTAAAAAAAATAAAAAATAAAATATTTGATAAGTAAATGTCTGTAATAATTAAAATAAAAATTGTATCTGTACCACTTCATACAAAAGATGTGATCAATATTTAACACAAAAAATTAGAATGAAGTTGTCTAGTATTCAATCTATATCATCAACATTTAAATATAAAATATATCTACCTAGCAAGCTTTGAAATATAGCAAGACATTCCCATTTCTGTGACGTTTTATTGACATTTTATTGATCGATACATTATTTGTGAATTACTTCAATAAAATCGCATTTAAAGGTATGATTTCTGAGTAATAAATTCTCACGGTTGCATATAAATCCTAATAGCAAAATACTACGGGGAAATAATAGCACCCAATTAGGGTAGAGCAAGTTTAGGAGAAAGGCGCTGGGCGATATAGAAAATGAAATACTATGTGACAAGGAGGTGGGATTTGGTGACAAAATATGTATAATTAACGTTAATTCTGATTTTGTATTATTTGTATTTTATTATTTTATATTCTCGAATGGTCCACAGAGATTCCCCGTCAAGACTGAAGAAACAAACGGCACAAATTTTCAGAAAATAAATTTTGAACATTGTGGATGATCTCTGAACCGAATAATTTAAATTCTTAAGAATTTTCATACTGTTGAAGATGTACATATAACTGGATCTACTTGTTAAAGGTCGAAAAAGAAAAATGGCGAATGCGACTTTGGTTAATGTTCAACACGTGTCAGTTTTAAATAATCTAACATTAGCATGAGAGTAGAAGATTTATATTATAGTGACCAATCGTGTTATTATGGGGGAAGGGGTTTCCAAATATAAGAAGAGCCGTGACATTTTTCAAGGATTTTGCCTGCAAAAAATAACGGAAAATGTTTGTAAAATATAAATGGTTATGTTGGTGATCTTTATACAGCGCTTTGTGGTAAATGTGTCGTCCGAGGTGTCGGATAGACTCAATTTTTTCTCTTTGTTATTCAGCTACATTGAAGAAATAAATACGCTCTACTCTGATAAATAAAAACGTCATTAATATTATAGGATTTGTATTCCAAGTTCCACCTTCTGCAAATTCACCATTTGTCCAAATAATGTCGGTGGATATCATGGTTTCTACTAGGGCATGAATAATTAATTCGTTTCTGAACAAAACGAAAAACGGCTAATTGTTCATTTTTAGATCGATTAATGGATTAATCGTTTACATTATCCGTTAGGATGGAACTTGCCTATTTCTAAAACCGATTACGACGAAACTCGACAGATATAATGGAGGTGGGATTCTAAAATGGTATTGGGATGAAGTTGTGGAATTTGGCCAATTTGTATGGAACTTCGCTATTTCTTAACGGTTTCTAGTGAAATTGTTACGACTGGCATGCGTCTCCACTTAGAGAAAGAGAAGAAAATTGCGAAAATCCCCAAACGCGCATATAAACTAAAATTTTTTATAAAAATACCATGACCACCATAGGGTTGTATGATGCTCAGATTATGCTTTACCAAATTTGAATGTAACATTCCATCCTCTTGTATACGAACATATTTTGAGTTCTTTTTGCATTTACGTATTTTTATCTTTCCTCATCGATATGTACAAACGTACATATCTCGTACGAATTTGTGTTCGTACATGTATTGTGTACTATAAGAGATGGTTTGTTTTATTTATTAGCATGTTCCCTCTGGAATATTCCATTTTTCTTCTGGTGTTATTGGCTTATTTAACGCGTGACGGCGTGAAGTGCAAGTGGTATAATTGCTCTGAGTGGGGAATTAAGCGATCGGTGTATTCGACGAGTCCGATCCGATGTGGCCGTACGAATAAATGTATACATATGTTCGCCGTCGTTTTGCTTTTCGTTCGCTGTATTTGTGCACCAAACATAAATACTGTGACGTTTTTGCCTTGTCAAATAAGGTTCGTATCACTGGATTGTGAATAATACAAAATCAATTTAATGTATCTCCAACGAATTTATTTATTTCACAAAATTTATTACAACACAGTTTATCAATAAAAATTCACAAAATCACTTTATATAAATTATTCTTAAATTTTACTGTTCACTTATAATTTTTATTTCCACAAAAACACTTTTTAATTCACTTTTTAATTCCTTTTTAATCTTTACTCTATCGCTTACCAAATATTACTTATAATCTTACAAGTTTACTCTATCGCGTTCCAAATACTAATAATCCCATTCAATCTTGTTCGCCTTTTTATATACTCAAACCAAACTTCTCGAAAGCTCATGATTTTGCTAGTTAGAATAGCGTAGAAACACTACGTAACAATTTTGATCATGGAAAACTCCATTTAGTACAGTAAAACATTGAGCTATTAGTTTTATTTATTCTATTACACACTAGGTGTCACCGTCACAATACAATAAAAATTTAAATTATTTAAACGAAAAAAAAAATATGTGCACATGCACAGCAGGGATGAAATTGACGTAAATTCCAAAGTACTAAAATGTTGAGCAACATATCACTAAATTGGGCTTTAAAGTACTTTTTAATTTTTTGGTGTGTAAACATATCGTCGGCTCAGAATTATCCTTATCCTTATATGCGGTTTGCCTATATTGGAGAAAACGGCATTTGAAGTTTAGCTGGAAAGTTGAAGATGTTCCTGAGCGATTTTTTTACTAAATTTTGGTTTCCAAATAGATATGTTAGAAGAAAGCTGACTTACCAATTATTTGGTTTCAAATTTAATAGTTTTGTCTATGTTCAGTTTTGGGCCAACTTTTCTCTTGATATTTTGTCTATATCCTCGATTTGTGGAAATACTCTTTTTTTTTTGCATACACCAAGCAATGTTTATTGAAATAATAATATAAAACAAAATTCTAAAATCCATTTGCCACAAAACATCACAAATTCATTGCGTAAAAAATACAATCACATAACAGTTAACTTACAATTTTTTTTAACCTTAATTTCATGATTAAAAATTATTGTTAAATTAACTGACAAAATTTAAGACTCTTTTATTTTCAATTATTGGTTCTTCTATAAAAATATCGTACTAAGATTATAACATTATAAATGGACAAAATATTTATGTAAACGTGTTATGTGTATCATAATTTTATAAAAAAAAAGTTCACTCGCAGTTAGAATTCGCGCTTAAAGTGTTGTGATTAAAGTTTAAATAAAGGATGAACTTCAATATCTAAACCAAAAATTATTTACGTATCCATTTTAGTTATTTATAAGAAATATAATAAATAATATATTTCCCTCCCATGGAACGGAATACCATCACAAGTTATAATTACAACAACAAGACCACACTCCTTGGCCACCAAAATTATAAGGAAAAAGCGTTATTACGTTTGCTTGACGCCGGTATTCGGTCGTCTCGGCGATTAGAAATTTAGAATTGAATTTAGTCAAAATTCGAAGATTATCCAACGAAAAATGATTCGATCTTCGAAAGTGCTGCCTAACGTTTACAGAAAAAATTGAATATAAATATTTTTCAAAAGAACTGAAATGTGGATCAAAAGTATCGGAGTACTTTTTATTTTCGAAAGGACCGAAAAAAGGGATCAACTTTTTCATCCTTGATGCACAGGTGCCACAGATAGAGCGAACGAAATGCAAAGCTTAGCGATGCGAGAAGAGAGAGAATAGGAGGGGAAAATTTCTGACTCTTATTTTTCTTGTTGATGTAAAATATTTTTAATATTTTAGTCTAGTTTTGATTTTCGAAGAATAAAGTCTAGTTTTTTTATTTGGAGTAATTAAGTCTGCAGTTTTTAAAAAGGATAGTCGGATAACTAATTTGCTAACCTTAGTATAGTTATTATTATTTTCTAATTAAAAGTGAAATGTGATTTTTTTTTATTTGCTTTCTGTCTGGATGTAATTTATTTAGTAAAAAAAAAAAACTTTGTAGAAAATTATACGAAAATGAATAACTCTTTTATGTAAATAAAATAAAAAGACAAACCATTAATGGTGTTATAATGTGATTATTATTTATACTTGGTTTATATGTGACACCATGTGCAAATGGGGGAAAAAAAATGGATAAGTCAATTTACTTGTTTGAATAAAGTGTAATCTAAAAATTAACAATTTAATGAAAAGTTTAATTTAATTATACCTTTTGAAATTTTTTCTGATCTCTCGTTGAAAATTTTAGTAGATCATGAAGGTCCGGTTATTTTGATCGGAGTATTTATATGTTATACTTTAGTGCACCGATCCTTGTTCAAGGCCGCTTATACAAAAAAAAAAATACAATAATAAGTGAAAAAAAAACAAAAAAAATGAAGATCAATTAGTGAGATTGGGTGTTTGGATGTGGCCGAGGATAACGGTACAAACAAATAATAAAAAAAACAATTAATAAACAGAAAAAACCAAGTTAGTTTGTGTTCGTGATATTGTATCCATATTCCCGCCCGTTGGGGCAGTGCAACCATTGTAAGGGGGATCCTGCGTCGGCGCTGATTGCGGATGGCCGGACGGGCCATATAAAAATAAAAGGTATGCAACGAGGAAAAACAATTGTAAATTTTTTGTAACAGTTTGTTTTCCCCCGTTATTTTTTCTCATATATTTTTATATTTGTTCTTACGGTCATATCGTCGATTAGTGGTGGTGCACCGATGGTTGGTCACCCCACTCAGAGCAAATTTGATCATATTTTTCTTCCTTTTTCTTCGTTTTAATTTGGATGCGTTTGGAAAATTTCCGTTGTTTTTTTTTTTTGCTCGCATATTCCGTTTTGGATGTGGTTCGTTTCAATAACGGGTTTTCAGTGAAGATTTGGTGCGTTGTGCAGTTTTCCTTGTTTTTTTTACTTTTGACCAACAGTGAATAGTGAAAGTAAAATTAAATCTTAACGTAGAATCAGTTTTAACGTAATTATAGTGTATTGACACCTCATTTTTTTTTTTTGCTCAAACCGTAAGACAAGATTCTTATTGGATTTTCTTGTTGTTGTGTGCTACGTCGCACCATGTGCGCGTAAATAACTTGATTGATCGGATGGTGTGAGGTACGACCATGTGGAAGGTCGGCTTTTTCCATTTCTATTCCGTGCGTGCCGTTCGTTCCTCCAGGACAGGTTGTGCTGGAGGGCGGCACTCCATCTGAGTTGATCGCGTCAGGGTGACATCTTCCGTTCCAAGGGGTCGTCGCTAGGATTGTCATGCGGGCGTCCTTCCATACCTAATCGGCATCGGTAGCCGTCGGGACTGGGAAACAGCACCCCGGTAGGCGGGCCGATGAGGAGAGGTCCGTATGGCAGTCACGGCGGGGATCGCTTGCAGCTGAAGATGTCACTCAGGATCGAACACTCCCGTTTTATTATTTTCTTAACCGCTGAGGCCGTGGCGAAAATAATTTTCAATTTCCAGTTTTCCCTTCCAAATTTATTCATCATGCGATTATTCAAGCATGGGAATATGTCTGGAAAACCCCACGCTGCACCGTGAGTTCTAGCTAGCTACAATACCGCACCAGACCTCTATTCTCATGTCTGTTAATGAGATCCCTTTTGGGATTTCGTTACAAAATTTGACATGAGCGATGGAAATGGGATTCTTAAATAATTTTTGAAATTCGACATTTTCTTTGGAAATGGGATTCTAAAATGATTTTTAGATGAAGTTCTGGAATATGTTCAATTAGGGTGGGAGACTTGGCTATTTCTTAACCAATTTTCGATGTTCCTCACACTAGATTAACCTCAATTGCTGCCTGGTTCACAGAAAAATCAACAGACTATAACTTTTAAGATATTGTCTGTTAAGGTTTGTTTGAATCTGGCAACTGTTGAAGTTTCTCATATTGACATACATATTTACTATACATCTGCCGGGAAATTAAAATCACAGTTCAAAGGAAAATAAATAAAATTGAGTGACGGTACGCGCAGCATTAGTAAAACTTCTAATGGTAGTGTAGGGTGCCGGGATTAGAAAAATCATTTAAGAATCTTATTATCATAGTGCATGTCGAATTTCATATCGGTTAAGAAATAGCAAAATTCCATTCCGATTAGCCACATTTCAGAACTTCCGATTGGCCATACTTCATCCCATTTCCAACGCACATGTCAAATTTCTCCTTCCGAGTTTCATCGTAATCGCTTGAGATACAGCTAAGTTCCATTCTATTTAGCCATATTCCAAAAATTCACCTAATGGTGAATCTTTTTTCTCCAGTCGCTCTGTAGTACAAATTGAGAGGGAGCGATATTTTTAACTGCTTCGCTCCCTCTTTCTGAAGCGATAATGAAAATAAAAATTTTAATCATTTTGAAAGAGCGAAATAATTTTTTTAAGTGTTTATGAATGAAGGTAAAGAGCATAAACACATAGTGAAAATAGTATATTGTTACGAACTGGGCTTCTGAGTTCGTCCGGATTTTGCAATTAAAAACACTGTGTACTTTTATCTCACTTGACTCGACTTTATTCCACTTTAATTTTATACACTGTAATATTCGCTTTTACTTTACTTCTTTAAATCTGTCCGCTTGCCACTGATGGGGGCTATGACAACAGATTTATTTCACTTGTTACACGATTTAAAGTAAACCAAAAACTGGCCCCTGCTTGCCATCGGTCATGTTTATATACCAGTTTGATACTGCTATCGAAATTTCCTTTATTGTGTGTCATAAATCATCTTCATTCTTGTGTATTCTGTTGATTGCTGTGTTTCTTATTTCCGATCTAACTGATCTGATCGATCTGAGTACTAAAAAGCTATGTAAAAACACAGATTTTTAGTACTCAGATCAATCAGATCGATTCCGAAATAATAAACACAGCATAAAACCCATAGGTTAGGTTAGGTTTGGGTGGCGGTCCACTAGGACCAGGCATAGACACAAAAATGGTCCGTAGCCATACCACGAATAATTGTTTCCTCCAATTCATTGGAACCATTTTGAGCTGTTAACAAGGCGCTGGATACTCCTGACATCCATCCTACAGAGATCCGTCAGGTTTTTGAAGAGGGGTGCCCCTGGAAACTTTAGTCTTTAGTTTCGTGCCGGACGAGGGCAGGTGCAAAGAAGATGAAGTACTGTCTCTTCCTCCTCTTCGTCTTCGCAACTACGACAGTAGTCATGTGAGAAGACACCAAGTCTATTCGCATGCCTCCCTATGAGACAGTGCCCCATAATCACTCCAACAATCACACTGATCTGACTTCGCTGAAGTGAGATCAGCTGTTTGGATCTCGCTAAGTCCAACTTTGACCAGACCTGCCGAGTTATTACGCAAGAGGTGATATTTGACCATCTGTCATTCGTCAGCTTGCTAGTTTCTTCCTGAAGCAGCAGTTTGCATACCGCAAGAGGCATTTCAATAACCTTTCTGCTTTCTGAGAAGTGGTCCGTTGTACCACGTCGAGCCAGTTCATCGGCGTTTATATTCCCTGTACTTATGAAATGTCCTGGCACCCATAAAATGTGGATGTTGAACTGATCTGGCATCTCGTTAAGAGATGAGAGACAGTTCTGGACTACTTTCGACGTGAGGAGGTGTGATTGAAGCGCTTAATTGGCAGCCTGACTGTCCGTATTTATGCGAATTTCACAAACCGATATTACATTATACTTCAACCAGTCTACGACTTCGCTTATGGCAGTTACTTCAGCTTGAAAAATGCTACAGTAATCGGGGAGACGGAAGGAGAGATTTAACAGAAGTTCCTCGCAGAACACTCCAGCCCCGACTTTCCCATCCCGTTTTGAACCATCAGTGAAGAAGTTTATAACTCCTGGTTCCAAAACTGCACCCATCATCCAGTCCTCCCTGGATGGGATCCTAGTCCGGAACTTTGTGTCAAAAGATAGTGACGGGACAGTATAGTCGGTGGTCTTGGGAATTTGTTTGTTGCACATTAAGATGGATTTCAGCCGTATGGCAGTACAAGCTGCCAACTGTTTCCCCAAGATATCAAGAGGAGTCAAAAATAGCAGAGTCTCTAGTGCCTGAGTGGATGTGCTCCTCAGTGCACCACTGATCCACAGAGAAATTGTTGTCTGAACTTTTTGTCAACAGCTTTTGGTTGACAGTTTTGTCCAGAGCAGGCGACCAGACTATTATCCCATACAAGAGTATGGGTCTGACTACTGCGGTATAAAGCCAATGTACGATGCGGGGCTCCAGCCCCCATCCTTTCCCAATGGCATTTTTGCAAGAGTATATCGCTACCGAAGCTTTCTTTACCCTTTCCAGAATATTAGGTTTCAAATTTAATTTGCTATCCAAGACGAGACCCAGAAACTTCGCTTCAACTGTAAAAGTCAAGCTGAACTTTTTTAAAGTGGGAGGATCGATATGAGGAAGTTTATATTTCCTAGAGAAGAGAACCAATTCGGTTTTGTGTGGGTTCACATTCAACCCACAGCCATTGGCCCATAATGAAAGAGTGCCCAGGGCATTTTGCATAAGCTCACTAAGGGTGCCGGGATATTTACCACGGACACCAATAGCAATCCAGTCCTTGAGTGATTCATCCACTCCCAGATTTGAAAGTGCCCGAGTTATAGCCCCTGGAAGCACATTGTTAAAGGCCCGTAAATATTCAAGAAGGTTACCATTGCGTAGTCTCTATATGCGAAAAAATTTTCAATGAAATATACAAGAGAATGAAGAGCAGTCTCCCCTTGCAATAGGCATGTTGAGATTTAGACAGCTTTCCGACACAATCGTGCCTCTTATATGAGCTTCTATTTTTCTTTCCAGTGTTTTAAAAAGGAAGGAAGACAAGCTAATCGGTCTAAGATCTTTGGGATTGCAGTGTGAGCGTGTTCCCGCCTTAGGTATGAAAACAACCTTCACTTCTGTCCATTTACTAGGAATGTGACATAGTTCTAGGCTGCCTTTGAAAATTACCTCTAACCAGGAAATTGTTAGATCCGTAGTTTGTTGAATATCCGCAGGGATAATACCATCGAGTCCAGGCGACTTATATGGTTTAAAACTGTTTATCGCCCAAAGGATCTTTTTTCTGCTAATAATTTGACCTATGAGGCTACTAGCCTTTTTACCTACTGATGTGCTAGATACAGATTCGGAACAACCAGGAAAATGAGTCTCCAGCAGTAGTTCCAGCGATTCCGCACTATTAATTAGTGGTCCATATCCCATCCGGCCGTTGAAGATAACTTGGGATGGAAGAACCAGTTGCTAGTACTTTGCGTAGCCTAAACATCTCCGAAGACTCCTGAATTTTGCCACAGTATAGTCTCCAAGAGCTGTTCTTGGCGCTTCTCAATTGATATTTGTAAATTTTGAGGACTACCTTATAGGAGTCCCAGTCTATAGCAGCTTTTGTTTTCCGTGCTGTTTTGAAGAGTCTTTTACATTTTCGACGTGTTTTGTTGAATCTCCTTGAACCACCAGGGTGGCCGAGATTTACCCCTAGGCCTGCTAAGGGGACTAGAGCCCAGTATCGCTTCATTAAAAGCGCTTCATTAAAAGCCATAATCACATCTGGAAATATCGTTTATGGCTAGTCATAATCATCATCATTCATTATTCTTGATGGGCCGTGTGCATATATTTGTGTTGTTGTTCATTTTATTCATCAATCACTAAACCAAACCTCCCTTTATACGCTGTATCTCGGACGTTCTTGTTTTTACTAGATCATTATGCATTTGTGCGTTGGTGTTCAAACATGTTTCGATGTCGAAAATAAATAATTGTGATAAAAACATGAGCTACGACGAACATCGAACCATCGGCCTTTAGTTCGTACTAAGCGCCAACCGTCTGAGCTATCGCCGTTCACAATGTGAACTTGTTGTACGATGGCCAAAATCGTCACAATATTATTCAACGAGCATACAATGATAGCTGTTATTGACGAAGGTGAAGTTTACCGACATGAGCCGATAGGCGAGTGTCGGTAATCTTCAACTGAGTGAATAACAGCCATTATATGCGAGTAGAATATGATACTTTGTCCACGACCAATAAAAAAATATTGTATTTTATAATCAAATTCTTTAAATAAACCTAAAATAATTTACGTCGACATTTTGACGTCTCAATTTTATAATAATGAAAATAGCAAGAGATACTAGATAAAATTTCAAAAATGAAATTTTTATTTAGTAGTAGTGAATAATGGAAGAACGGACTACGAGATAAACTGGCAGTGATTAATGGATATCATTATAATTGAAGAAACAAACGTATAATGAGTAGATTATTCGTTAGTCGTGGACAAAATATTTTATTGGGAGCAAGAGCGAACATTTTTATAAAGAGCGATAAAAGAACGAAAAATTTAAACTCTGTGCGAATATATAAGTGATTTTGTGAATTATTGTTAATAAACGATAGTCACAAGAATTGTGACGAAAATTGTAGTCTATATGTTACTCACAAGAATTTTAAATGCCTTAGTGGTCCGTTGTAATCAATGTATAATCCATGCTGTTTAATCGAGTGGTTTTTATCCAATTGCGGAATTTGTGTATTTTCGATACCATATCTATGTACAATGTGTAAGACCTAACCGCGCAAACTGAAAATTTTGTAACGTTGAGAATAAAAATAAAACGACCAATAACATTTATTAATTATTAAAACTAGAAATAAACGCCCAAAAAACAAAAATTAATTTTAGTAACGTAAAATGACTGTCCTGGGATTTAGGATCGTGCAATCATTTCACAGGTTATTTTGGATAAAAGTGTTTAAATAGTTCATGTTTTGATAGACCTTGGACAGTTATAATGTCTGCGTGTTCGGACTCAGGGAAATCGCCAATAATCGACTTAATAACAATATGAGCTTTTGTCGGTTTTAAAGGTAAACATTTCATCCATTGTAGTTGCAGCAGTCTTTCAACGAGTTTATTTAGTCAATAAAAATAGATTAGTATTTTTAATATTTTTTTTTTAAATAATTTTTATTTATTTCTTTTTTTCATGTCAGTTTTATAATAAATATTTTAAATTGATTTTTTTTTTTTTTTTGGTTTTATATGTTCAATGTATTTTTTTCAATTGTTTTATTTTTTAAGTTATATAACATTAAAATTAAGTTTAGAAATGAATTAAAAAATTAAATTAAAACAAGTACAAACTAAATAAAAAACATAATATACGGGGGAAACTAAACAACCAGTAAATATAAATAATGTAACAATTTTAATAATATTGAAGTATTAATTAAACTTGATTAATAGTGGCAGTTTATATAATAGTTGAATGGTAGTACTTCATTATTTTGTTTTTTGTTTTGTGTGACGCACGACATAATTCATATTTTGATATTTATTTTTATGTAAAATAAATATATAATCCATATAAATAATTTGTATTTATGATTATATTAATGTAACATATAAAAAATTAAGAAAAATGTATAAAAATTAACAATACGTTTTGAGCCAGACAAACTTAATTTTGTGTTTTTTTTTTATAAACAATAAATAAAGGAAAAAAATAGGTATTTTTTATTTATAATAAAAATAAATGATATTTCTTTAATATATTATGGAATTTTTAATTCCTATAACACTTATTAAACTCTACCTATAATATAGAGAGAGAGATGTACATATGTAAATAAAATTAAAGTTAAAGGTGAATAATAAAAACAAAAGTTTGGCCTTTCATTTTTCAAAAGCTCATTTAGCCGATTTAGCTAGAATATTTATAATATTATTTAAAGACCAAAAGCTTTATGAAATATTTTGTTTGTTACCCATCATACACATAAAATCGGGAGATTGGTTTGAGTTTGATTTCTTGTTAAATTTTTGGAAATTTTATTTTAAATTTAATAAATTTAATAATTGGATACTAAAATAAAGTAAAATTTTTAAATTGGATTTGTTTTTGTATTTTATTATATTGTTGTTTATTATTAAAATATATTATTATTAATATTATTATTATTATTATTATATTCTATTATTATTATTTTTTTTCTGTTATAATAATAATTAAAAATAAAGTATTATTATATATGTATATTTTTTATTTTTGTTTTTTTCTTCTGTTTAATATAGTGGTAATATGATCATAAAAATTTTATTTATAATAAATTTATGATCATAAAAAAAATTGAAATAATAATAATAATTATTACGATAACTATATTTATTATTATTGTTATTATTATTAATATTATTGTAATATCGATTATGATGAAAACGTCACGCATGAATATGGGCATCATTTGGACATGAACCTTTATTATCACATGTTATTATACCATCGTTGTTGTTATTATTATTGTGATGGACACCGCCACCAATTTCCGTGTACCCACTATCATTTATATCATATAAATTTAATGATGGTACTGCCGATGGAAATACATAAAATAAAATGAACATTGCTGTGTATATTGCTAAATGAAGAAGCATACATGTCCATATAAGATTTATCTAGAAATAAAAATTCGAAGAAAATTATTATTGTTATTGGTTATTGTTGTATAGCAAGCCAATATTAAAATACTTAAAAAACAAATTCAATTCGACTAAGTTCATAATAAAATTCATCATAAATTTCTACACTTCTCGCCAAAAAAATTCCGGCCACTTGAATTTATTTATAAATCTTCAATTTCTAGAGCAATTTCGAATTGTTTAAAGGCACTGCCATATTAAACAGTACATAATCGAAAAATAGGTGTAACAGAAACCATAGTTTTTCATTTTAAATCCAATCACAACAACAAAGTGGAATAAATTAAAAATATTCAAAATTTGGATTGTTACGTTTCTAAATAAATGAGCTTCAATCAATTGTTTTTAAACGTTTAAAGTAGAATTTATTGTTAGTATTATTACTACAGTTCATGAGTTTACGTTAACAGTGCTTAGTTATTATTATTAGCAAATACATATTATAATTATGAGACCAGAAAATGTCGCAAAAGTAATCGCTTTGAGTGAGGATGTCGTAGCGTGCCTTATATTGCTGCCCACCTAAATTTTCCTCGAAGTACAGTTTAAGACGCTACTCAGCGATATCGTGAAACTGGTCTGTATCAGTGAAGGGTTGGATCAGGTCGTAAACGAGCAACAAACGAGCGATACTGCGAGATCAATGATACTGCGAGACCGTTTCCAAACAGCTAGTATCGTCGCTGGTCGATTGGCATAGGTACGTGGTGTCAATATTTCATTCAGCACAGCATCGCAAAGATTAAATGAACATGGACTGCATTCCAGAGCGGGCCGCTACAAGCCCAGAGCTTCTCCGAGCCCATCGAAAAAAGCGTTTGACTTTTGCCCGTAACCACGTCAGTTGGACTACGGCCGACTGGAAGTGCGTGTTGTTCACTGATGAATCAAGGTTCATTCTGCGGTCACCGGATGCACGTGAAAGAGTATGACGGAGTCCCATTTCAAAGCCGTTCACTAATGGTGTGAGCAGGCATTTCTTTAGACGGCCGTACGGACGTTTTGTTTCTACACGGCGGCAGCATAACTGCCGAATGGTATATCGTGGACTCTTTAGAAGATTTTGTGGTTCCATACGCCTCATTTATTGGACAGAAATTTAAATTAATGCATGAGAATGCCAGACGCCACGTTGCAAACACGGTCAATAATTATTTGGATGAGGTGGGAATTAATCGAATTGTTTGGCCCACTCGCAGCCCTGACCTTAATCCCATTGAGCAGCCCAAGTCGTTCCAGAAACCTTAGATCATCTTCAACCGGCTCTCAGGAAGAATGAGAAATGATACCTCAAGAGTACATTGCAAACCCGGTGCGTGCACAGTATGCCAAAAATAATGCTAGATATGATTAGAGCTCGTGGAGGAAACACTCGATATTAGAGTACCGACCGCTTAGATTGATTATTGATTTTTATTTAAATAAAGATGAAGATCTATCAATATCCGCTTTTCGATAATTTTGTTTTCATTTGTTCTGATCCTGTGGTTACTTTTATTAAACAAAAAATTTTTCCGTTAGTTCCTTTTGGTACATATTATATTATTTCGTACAACCATAACTCGAATAATGCGAATAGTTACCGTAAACACAAATATTTTCTGAAAAAATGTAGTGTCCGGAATTTTTTGACGAGCAGTATACATATCTCGACTTATTCAATTTTAAATAAATTTACATTTCTGAACTTAAAGGAACAACCACTGCGGAACAAAGTAATTTTATCAATCTACAACAAAATATGAGAATCCCGTAATTTTTAGGAAACCAGTTGTATAAAACTCTCTTTGATTAACTGCCTTAAATCATGTTTTGAATTATTCTTCACTAAAGCCGGATTTTCATGCAATCACATTTTTTTTGTTGGAAGGCTTTCTACGTTTGTTTGATTATTAGACAAAGTAGTATTTTTTATAGTATAATGGATAACATTTCACGCGTACTCAAACGCGAGAACTAATTTTTAGTTAAGTTTTATAAAATGTCTATTTTCATATTTTGACAAAATATTCTTACAAACTTCGGGGGAAAAAGTCTTTATGATAAATGGTAATCAAGATTTTTGAAATTTAATTAAATTCTTATGTATGCTTGATTGTTTTTGTTTATATTCACCAACTTAAATCTTGCTTCAAAAACTTATTTACAAGAAAAACTAAAACTTGAAATAATTACATTATACTAATGGGAAACATTAAATTTAAAAATGTAACATCCAAAGTAATGTGGAATTATACTTACAATAAGATATAAATTACCAAAAATTCAAAAGAAACCCATATATCAAAGCTCTCAAGGGGGTGTTGTACGATTCATCCTCATCACGACCGCAAACCCCTTACGGAACATAAATAGGAAATAATTGCAGAATCTCAATGCAATCCATTCTCGAAGAGAAAATAACAAAAGTAGCATATGTTGCAGTTCTAAGTACAAATAGGTATATAATAATATATAATAACAACTCCATACTCTAATTGTGACCGCACATTTGAAATATACAATGATCTTTAAGGATTACAAAAATCTTTAGAGGATGGAGTATGCATTAGAAACACAACTCTGAATAATATCACGGAATTACAAATTACTAGTAAACATAATTCCCAAATCTTTGATAGTATTGCAATTTTCCATTCTACGATCATGAATGATAAATTAGAGTTCAAGTTCAATTCATTGCGGGAACGAGAAAATTGCATTGATATGCACTTAACATTTAAGATAATTTTATTAGATACACACAACGTAGATAGCAAACTCTGATAAATCCGACTAAAATTCAATCGTATCCTGACTATTAGTAATGATTTTAAAAATTTTTATATCGATTGCATAAATAAGAATTTCAGAATATGTAATGCAGTGGACAACGTCATTAATAAAAAGAATAAACAAAATAGATTCAAATGGGTACCTTGACGTACCCCAGACGTTATCCAGCAAATTAGTAACGAATTTCAATTGAAATGCTCCAGTTTATTAAATCTAATCCGTCAAATGCTTTATCAAAATTCGTAGAAACAACTTGTACCATTAAAAATACCGATAAAATAACGTGACATATTTGTTGTTTACTCGTGGACTAATATCACAAACCAAAAGATTTTATATAATAAAACATAATATTTTGGTTTTGTCACTTTTTTTAACGTGATATTTGTATTATTTGAAAATGAGGATGTTACTCCTTTATCAAATTTCTAACAAACACTCTGTGTGAGTGTCGGGCATCTGCCTTAAGAATTGACCCAAAACCACCTCTTTATATAAATTCGGACTCAATTCAAGTCCATTTTCAAAAGGCGTTTTGAAAATGTACTTGAATTGGGTCCGAAAGCTCAAGCAAAAAATTAAAAAAAAAAAAAATCGAGCCCAAAAACAATAAATTTTTTTTAAATTAAATTAATTTATATTGGCGTGTTGAGCTAGGGTTGAGTTGGGGTTGGATTAAGGTTTAGTGGGCAGTTGGCCAATGTTCTACATATGCAGGTTTGAGGATTGAGTTGACTGTTCAGTTTGCGGTTGAGTCTAGGGTTCATTTGAGTTCTAACGGTGGATTCATTTGTGAGTTGAATTGACGGTTGAATTCGAGTAGCTTGAGTTCAGTTCATATACGCAATTAATCTTAAAGACCATGTTATTTTAGGAGTTGAGTTGAGTATGAGTTTGGATTGAATTGAGGATTGGGCTGCAGGCCAGTTAAGGTTGAGCTGGAGTTGGACTAGGGCTGAGCTGGGGTTCAGTTGGAGTTGAGTTGGGATTGAGTTGAGTAAGAGTTAGCGGTAAAGTTGGGAATATATTTGAGCTTGTGTTGAGGATTTTCTTAGAAGTTAGCTAAAGTTGTTTTGAATTGAGTTCGTGTACAAATATAGTTTTCGCGTCGCGTTGATATGAGTAATGAGTTGGACGTTGAGTTTGGGCTTAAATTAAGGGTTGAGTTGGGGGTCGAGTTAGAGGTTCAATTTGGATTAAGTTGAGTTCAGCAGATTTCTGACCGCAATTGGTTTCGGGATTGAGTTTGTGGTTGAGTTGAGGGTTGAGCTGGGATTGAGTTGAGGTTTAGTGAGGGGTTCAATTGTGAATTTATTTGAGGAGAGTTGTGGGTTGAGTTATAAGTTAGCTCCAGTTGAGTTCATGTACGCACGTATTTTTTCGGACGGTGTTGATTTAGGGTTTGAGTTGAACTTTGATTTTGCGGTTGATGTGAGGGTTGGGTTGGGGTTGGGGTTGCGGTAAACGTGAGTTGGGGTTCAGTTATGGTTGAGCTGTGGTTGAGTTAGGGTGAAATAGGAAATTTTCATTGAAGTTAAATTGAATGTGAGTGAGGGGTTTGGTTGGAGATTAATTTAGGGTCGATTTGAGTGTTTAATGGGAGGTTAGATTGTGTTGATTTCAGTTGATTTTTACACGCTTGTAGAGTGTTCGAATCGAGTTGATTTCAAGATTGAGTGGGCCGTTGAGTGTGGGGTTGTATAGAGCATTGAGATTATGTTCGATCTAAGTTATGTTGAAGTTGGGTTGGGGTTGGGTTAGCTTGCGTTGGCGTTGAGTAAGGCGTTCGGTTGAGGAATTATTTGGGGGTTAGGTTAAAGGTGTTGATATGAAAGTTGATTTCGGGTTGAATTGGTGATTGAGTTGAGAGTGTGATTGGAGTTAATTTGCTGCGGAACGTGATACGATGATGGTATCTGTAACGAAACACTCAAATGCGGCGATTATCGGTTCTGCCGCAGTTTGAGCTCATATCAATAATTTGGTCTAGAGAAGACGTCCCAGAATAGAGAGGCAATTAACTATCCAGACCCAATCGTTCAAACTCTCTTCAACTTATCATTGAAGTATGTCATTCGTAAGCTCAGTATAAAAGCGCGTTAAAAATTCACTTAGCTATTAGTATATGCTGACGATATATGCGTCCAGGGTCGCAACGATATCTCCCTGACAGAGGTCCTCCTTCGGTTGAAATTAACAGCCCAACAGTTGGCCTCGATCAACGAATCGAAGACTACATACATGCTCATCCCGAGAAGGCAGATGCGTGAAGACTTCATTTCAGGAGGTACCAACAAGAGAATATCAATTAATTAAATATCTATGATCACTGATCACTGAACAAAACTCCATTTCTGCGGACATTTATATTCAAGTTGTATTTATATTCAATATACAAGTCTCCTTACATTTTGCGCAAAGTGAAACTGGATATCTACAAATCGCTGATAAGACCAGTTATCACCTTTGGTTGCGAGTATCGAACACTGACAGCACAAAACATACAAAAAATTGCTGTAACTGAGCGTAAGCTCATTAGAATAATTCTTGGTCCCTCATCAAAGAGGGAGCCATGTGCAAAATGCGAATAAATCACGAGATCACCGGATGCAAAATTTAATATTTCTTCATTTAGTGAAAAGTTATTCCATCTTAAAAATGAGTGAAGCTAGAGAAGAAATTAGGTAGATATGTACATTTTAAAATTCTATTTCAAAAAAGGGAAGAAAGCAATTCAGGCTGCTGAAAAAATTTGTGCAGTTTATGGTGATGACACGGTATCAGACAGAACAGCCCGTGAATGTTTTGCTCCATTTCGTTTTGGAAATTTCAGTTCAATTGCGAAAATTGGAGATTATCTAAAAAGCCTTGTAATTAAGCCTAATAAGTTCAGGCGTTGATGGAAGTTTAAAAGTAGTCATGGTTTTAGTATGCATTTATAAAACAATGTTTTTTTTTGTGATGAATTTTAGGAAATACATAGACCTGTTTCCTCAAATGTCGAATGAAGGAAATTGACAAGTAAAGGCGTAGGGCAAACATAAATAAGATATCGGATTTTCTGTGTTTTAAACAAAAAGATTACAGCAAATTTAACTTTAGAAACGTTTTTAAAAAAATTTACTGTTGTTTCACAAACAGTAAATTCTAACTATTTGGCCTACAAAAATAATTCTTAAATGTTTGGCCTACAGCTTCGATGAATTTAGCTGTCAAAATATTTGGAGGAACAGCTCTATAGAAATTGCAGCGGTTGCAACATTGAAAAATACTTAACATCACCCGTGAATCATTATAAATTTTAACGAAAATCCTTAATACAAAAACAATATAAGCAATGACAGTTTGAAATTATAAATCCCCATTCGTACATAATTGAATACTCAATTAAATTAAAAATAAATTTCTATTCAACTTCTTCAAAGTTTTTAAATTCCAACTCTTACTTTACAGAATATTAATTTTTGAATTTTTGAAATTCTCGCCTCATACAATTTTCTAATTTCTAGAATTTTTAAATTTTCATATTCCTGGTTTTTCTAAATGTCAATTTCCTAAATTCCAACATTTTTGAATTGTAAAATTTGTAGCAAGCATACGAATAATTCAGATGCTTCTTTTCTACTTAAAACAAATAGATTCCTTCGAGAAAATATACAGAATTCAAAAAGATGCTTACCTTAGATTTTCTATCATATTTTGTTATACTAACAAATGGTACCAAGGCTAACGTTAATCCTATTCCAAATGTAATACCACCTATCAAACCAGTAAAATTTTGTTGCCATGGTAATGTTCCTATGCCAAATAATATTCCACCGATTGTAATTAATTTTAAAAATGCCACATGGGTCTTTTTTAATTGTTTCCAATGAATTAATATTAATAAAACGGTTAATGATGATACTACACCGGCAAGAGATGCTAGTGGGCCAACCTGAAAAGGTCAACAAAAAATTAGTTAAGTAAATTTATAAATATCGTTATTATCTTACTTCAGGCTTATATGGTACAAAGATTGCACTTGTTAAATTTCCAGCTATACCAGAACCTATATAAACGATAGCTGTACGAATTGGACCTAATAAACGTTCCAAATCAGCTAATAATATATGTTGAAAGGCAACTGTAATTGCTAAATGTACTACACCAGCGTGCAGACATAATGATGTAAATAAACGATAAAATTGATCGGGGAAATCGGGTGACAAAAATGGAAACATCCCACACACATCATTTAAGCATGAAACCTGAAATTAAACAAACTCTTTAGTAAACTCATATCGACTGCGGTTGTATGCTTTATGAAATACTTGACTGCACAACGATGCTTCTTCGTGAAAATATCCATGAACAAAATCGCAATATTCGCGTGTTGTGATTCGGCATTCACCATGGATTCCAATACAGCATGGATGTCCGATTACTTCGCAAACCATATGTTCGGCTGTATGGTCTTTAAACCTAAACCGTTGTGAAAATGAATTTGTTTTTCGACATATTGGCCATTTTGTAATGTCGTCTGGCCATTCGTACGGTGCAATGGATGCTGGTGCATCACAATATTTTGGATCCAAACCGCATACCGAACCAGATATTCGTCCGCCCGGACCAGAATCCCCAGGTGACCATTTCTTCCATGTTGAAATAGACTTTAAGATGTAATTTTTATTTATTTATTTTATTTGATTCACAAATCCAATTTAATAGAAAAATTACTCACCGTAGGCCAAAGTCCGCGTACCTTCGGGATAAATTTCTAATTACTCAAAAGTTTTTTAAATGTTCCAACAAGAAATACGTATTACTCACCGAACAGTCCGCTTGAGAACTTTGTACACAACCTGAATCATCATTCCGTATACAACATGCCGTTTCTCGTTCGTTTCGCCTTGTTTTGGTTACCACGTCTAAGGTTCTAGAGTCGCGTCGCATGCATGTCGCAAATTTTGCCCCTAAATGCACCAAATCTCCACTTCGCAGCCCAATCCATAAATTTCTCTGTTCCATATGCTGTACCTGTTGTAAACTCAATGATGTTACCAATACCTGACTAGTTTTTTGCTCCATGCCAATACCAATTGGGCCAATGCCATAACAAATAATCGATAGAATTAAGACCAAAATTTGGACTGTATTTATCCAGTAAGTGAAAAACGGTCGATAATCATTCCGATCATCTAATTCGTTTGCTTTCAATAATTTAACATTGTGCTGAATTGATCGTCGTGAATTATCCAAAACTCCATCGATCAACTGAGATGAAATTCTTGTTCCGCGATAACCATTACCTTGACCTAAAATTTGCAATTCAGTTGAACGCGTACGCCATCCGTTTACACGTTCACCCATATAAATTTGCCGGGTTTCAATCATTTGGTTTGCCTGTTGACTGTTATTCTGGTTATTCTGTTGACGATTCGACGGTGTATTATTGGGCGAATCGAAAAACACTTCATCATCCTGAAGGGGTGATAAGCCGTCGCAGATATCATTTGTTTCGTCATTTGGTGATATATGCGATGGGGCAAAGCTGCGGGACCATTGACGTGTTTTGCGCCCACCTAGATTTAAATGATAGCATTAAAAAGTAAATACATGCGGCTAAATTCTTAAAGCGCGAAACCTACCTTTCTTACTTAATGTTTTCACAATATATGACATGCCATTCCACATCATTTTTGGTACCGACAATTTTTTTGGTATTATCGCCTGATCCATTTGAATACGATGACGATTATTCAAATCGTCATTGACTTGTGCCGGCAGTATGTCGGGTCGATCACCATTTTGATTATTATTCAAATTTGTTGTGTTCGGTTCAGGTAAATGTCGCAGCGGACCAAATTGTCGTATAGCAAAGCGTTTCTGCCGTTCAGCCCATTTATAACGTTCTAGCTCTTCGCTCTGTTCATCAATGCCAAAAAATTGGGTGAATTGCCGCCGAATGTATTCCTTAATTTTTTGTTTGCGCGTTAATCGAATTGTTTGTTGGTGCCGGTTTTGTTGGGTCAGCTGTTGCTGCTGCTGAAGTTGCTGTTGTTGTTGCTGCTGTTGTTGTTGCTGAAGATGGTGATGATGTGATTGTTGCTGCTGTTGAAACTGTTGCTGATGTAGTAGTAACTGCTGTTGTTGCTGTTGTGGGGATGGCCTTGATTGCATTCCAACAGCACTCGGTATTGTAATCTGATTTTGAACTTGATCGTAAGTACTCATGCTATGATTGTTATTATTATTGTTTGAAATGGATCGAGAATTCTGTTGGATCGTTAAGTTGTTTGATGATAAATTTGTGCTGGTCGCTACACTCGAACTGTAATTTAAATTTGATTCTTTACGATGTGATCGCGGCGATGTTTCTTGACTTTGAATTAAGTGTAGTGATTGAACTGGCGATGATGGTGGCGGTTGAATTGGTAGTGGCGGTAGTGGTTGATTTTGTTGCTGTGATTGTTGAGCATTAACAATTGATATAGACGATGGAGAAGAGATTGGAGATGGTGGCGGTATACTTGATCCAGCTATTGTAGTAGACGATGCCGAGGATGATGAAGAAGCGGATGAAGCATGTAGAATATCCTGTGGTTGGATCGGTGTTACTGGTACCGGACTAATGGGTCCGGTTTGCGTGGTTTGGTGTACACCCGTTGCTCGGCGCATTGTATTGCAATGTAAACATGATATTGAATTTTGTTCGCTCAATATGTTAACAGGTGTTCCCACTCGTCCGCTCGATGTTGAATTTGGTCCAATGTACTCAGATGATGGTGTTCGATTTATTGATGGATAATCTATCGGAGCTTCTAATCCGCAACGTGAGGATCGAGAAGATGAACTTGATATATTTGAAGGTATTTGTGAACTATTATTCATAAGATTTGGATTATTACTACTAGAATTACTGCTACATTTGATTGGTCTAACACGGGGTGGTGTAGCATAGTGATCAGCAACATTTGTTGGATCATGGACTAAATTTAACATTCCAGGATTAGCTGAGGATACGTTTGTCTGCTGAATCGGTAAGGAGGTTGGAGCATTATCATTAGAACAGCATTTTAGTCGCAATCTATACGGTATATTATTTGACACGTGTGTACGACCTGTTGTGTGATATCCACTCTCAGCATAACTGTCATTTGTAACAGGAGGTGGTGGCGTAGGAATATAACGCTTTACAGGTGTGTGAACAATAGAATTTAAATATGCATAGTTTTCAGTCGATGCTAATGGCGTGCTATTGGCCAAAAAATGACCTGGTGTCACGAATCGATCACATTTTGGCGACATGTCACGATAACCACGTTCATTTGGTGGCATTGACGAACGATATCTAGAATTTGGTGACATTGTTCGTTGTTGATGTATCGAGAAACGATGATGGTCCGAATACGGATTACCTGATGGTGATGGAATACCAATTACAAAACGATCACTTGTTGGCGCAGGTGATGGTGGCGGTAAGCAACAAGTCATTGGTTCCTCGTATCGTTCAGGCGGTACACGAGTTGTTGCAATCGTATGATATCCAGCTGGTAAATCATCTTGTTGGATAAATCTTATTGGTGATGCGGTTCCTGTTATTGTACCCACATCGCTACAGTTCCGCTCGATAATATCAATACGATCTCGATCCTTTGCAACACTTAAAACTCCACTGCCACCAATACTACAATTGATATTAATCGCCTGTGTTTGTAATTGATGCGGAAAATGAGATTGGGTCAATGATTTTCTTCTCAATGTGTTTGAACTGGAGGCTGATAAATTTGAAGTTGTTGATGGTGTTGGCGTAACTGATTGTTGTGTTTGATGGTGATGATGATTTTTGTGATAATCATTTCCATCATCTGAAGACATTCAGGAAAATTTTTTAGTCCTCAAATTTTATCCTTTCTCGGTGGTACAACAAAATTTCTTGTTTTGTCTAATTCTTTGTCCCAATTTTATTTTTCTCACAAAACTTTTCCATTAAAAAATCAAAAAAAATTTTTTTTTTGGAAAATCCCAATTTAATGTCTTTACGTAGATGACATTTAGGCGAATTTGTAATACTTGAGTTTTTTGTTCACACAATAAAATAACAGATTTTTAACATTTTTCCTAAATCACTATACAACTTTTTATGATTCACTTCGAAACGCAATTACTTTAGAATTTATTTAAGAAAATAATCGGAAACTTAAAAGTGCCATACAATAACTAAAAATAAATATTTAAAATTTTATTTATTTCTACTTCAAAATGGCTGATAAATTGCAATAACAAAAAAAACACACACACCCCACAGGAAAAAAATATGTTTTTATTGTATGTTTTATATTGTTATTTAGAAGGATGAATGATAAAAAAAAAAGAAATTTATAAGAAAAATGAAAATTTTTAATTTGCTTTTCCACTTGTGTGTGTGGATGGTTTTGTGCGCAGGGATGCCAATTTTATGGTAGGACATATTTTTATAGGGAGGAAGAAACGTCAAGGCGAGTGTCTTTGATGCATGGAAAAGCACCATCTAGCATAGGGTAGCAAAAATTGTATTGTTAAAAAGCACTTTGAATTTGAATCTCACAACAGGAAGCCATGATCTAATTCATTTGTCAATTAAAAAAATAAACACAAAAAGCAACTAGGTAGCTATAACGGGAAAATACAAGAAAAAATTTCGAGTCCAATTTTTCAATAAACTCCATTTCAATAAAATCTATTTTAAAATAATGATAGTTACAATTAAAACACTGAAACAGGAAACATTTCAAATCGAAATTGAAAATCAAGAAACCGTTCGCAATCTTAAAGATCGTATTCAAACAGCTAAAGGAAATGAATTCCTAGCAAATAATCTAAAATTAATATATGCCGGTCAAATTTTAAACGACGACAAAACTCTAGAGTCGTATAAAATTGAAGAGAAGAAATACATTGTTGTTATGGTAGTGAAGAATGAGCAGCAAGAAGCGAAGGATGCGTCTGGTTCTCCCGCAAAACAAAACGAAACATCCACTAGCGACTTAAATGAATCCGCATTAATGGCTGATTCTATGTTGACAGGTAATGATTATAATACGGCTGTAAATAAATTAGTTCAAATGGGCTATGATCGGGAGATCGTCGTTAAAGCTATGCGAGCCAGTTTCAATAATCCGGTTATGGCTGTGGAATATTTGGTAAATGGTATTCCCGAATCGGTTGATTCGTTATCGGGGGAAGAGTCTTTTTCAATGTTACGTGAACAACCTGAATTTCGACAAATTCGTCGTGCTATTCGTGAAAATCCTGAACTATTGAATGCTATCCTACAACAAATTGGTGAGACTAATCCAAGCATACTTCAGTATATAACCGAAAATCAAGAAGCATTTTTAAATATGGTGAATGAAACATCAGAAGAAAATGATCAGTTGGATACATCCGCAGCTGATGGCATAGCCGAATTAAGTTCGGCTGCGCTTAATATTTCAACGCAAGATGAAGCGGCGATTGAAAGATTAAAAGCCCTTGGGTTTTCAGAAGAACTTGTAATTCAAGCCTATTTCGCATGTGAAAAAGATGAAAACTTAACGGCTAATTGTTTGTTGGAAAATGATGAAAATCAATAAAAAAATAAGGATCAAATTTACTCGGTGAAACGTTTTTTAATTATTAGTTAGATTTTGGAATTAATTGCCAAATCATCATTAATAAACAATTCTGTAGAATTCTGCGAAACAACTGTACAAATTACTTCTAACCTTTAGTTTAATTTGGATGTCTTAACACTAGTTTTAATCGATTCAGAAAACGTTTGCTCAAAAGAAACAAGGAATTTTGCGAATTTAAGATTTTTCAACTTTTATTTAGGTTTAGCCGTCTTTTGCATTCAGATCGAAGCTTATAAAACAAAAACTTTCTGTGAATTATGAACATATGAAAACGAAACGACTTAATATAAAAGTTACATTGTTAATGAAAAATCATTCATTGTATGTGGATTACTATTACTTGAACTATCTGCCGAGCTCAATGTTTCTTGAGCTTCCTCCTTTAGTATCCGCATAATATTTGGATCTTTCTTATCCAACGACTTGTCCTTATCTTTATTTCGTTTATGTTTATGCTTGTGTTTATGTTTCTTTTTGTCCTTCTTCTTTTTTTTCGGTTTCGACAGTAGATCACCACTTTTCGAGCGTGCATCTTCCTCTTCTTTAATAAACATGCCCGGCTCAAAACCTATCGGGCCACTCGTACTACCACTCGATATACCTGGCAATGAAACGGAATTATCGGAATAGTATTCAGTTTTTGGTTTCTTAGCCGGTGGCGGTTGCTGAGGCGATATTTTTTCGATTTCATCTTCTCTTTTTATAATTGCATCCATATCAATAATTTCCTCCTACAAAATATTATAATTTCGTTAAATATAAATATTCAATAGTTTTGGCAAACAAGGTAATATACCTTTATAATAACTTTGTCTTCTACCTCTAATTTAATATCCATATCCTCCACTTCGATTATTTCCACGGTGGTGTCCTTTAAAATTGCGGATGTAATATCCATTAGCGGTGGAGTATTTGAGACAAGAGGTTTTGCTAGATTAGATTCAAGCGTTCCACTAGATTGAAATGCAATTGGTTTGTAGCCCAATGGGCTGGATGGTCGTGAAGATGATATTTTTGGTGTCTCTGAAGTGTTACCAAAATTTAGCTTTTGTGGTTTGAACATTGCAC
Source organism: Tipula vernalis (assembly GCA_958295665.1). Taxonomy (NCBI): domain Eukaryota; kingdom Metazoa; phylum Arthropoda; class Insecta; order Diptera; family Tipulidae; genus Tipula; species Tipula vernalis. The sequence continues at coordinate 145,266,465 of OY282560.1, read as the reverse complement.
TAACATCTGAATTTGGCAAGCATAGCGGAGGTTTTGCAGCATATAACGCGTAATACAAATCGATCATATCGCAGCGAAGTTTCGAATCATACGAAAGTTGTTCGCTAGAAAGGCAGGCACAACAAAAACCAATTAATTCATTACAAAATAATTTGAAACATGTTTAACTTACTTCATATTTCGCCAAATTCGTTCGACCAATTCTGGTTTGTCCAATCGATGTCGATGTCCCCGTTCAAAGGGCGGATTTTCAATCAACAGCCGTGCTAACTGATGTTTAAACATTGGATCAGGATCTCGTTCCAAAAGATCAAATAAATGTTCCAGGTCATCCCATTTTCCGTCTACCTTAACAAAATCCACTAAACATTCCATGGCAGCCACACGTAAATCAATATATTGCCCGTAAGCCGCATAACTTCGATATATTTTCGGACTTGGTGGTAAATGTCCACATTTTTGCAATTTCCTGATTACCTTTAGACATGACACCGAAACGGAATATTTATATGATGGAAGATGCTTCTCCAAGTTTAGTAATCGTGTCACCTCATCCAATACAAGTCTAGAAATTATAATTATTAAAAACCAATTCAAAATTACACGTTAAGTTAATTTACTTTGCGTCAGCTGATAAACTCTCCGCAGTGATTTGTGAGCACTGTTGCACCATTGAAATGACCGGTGTTATTGAATTACCTAGCGCGTCTACTAGAGACGCCCGGTAATAGTTATCCGAATAATGATTTTTAGTATTATCGTTGTATTTGAATAAATCTAAAAGGAATCGTATCACTTCTGGTGGACAAATTTGATGACTCGTCCGAAGCCCAGCCATTGCAACAGGAATCGTTTTCTGCAGATAATAATGTTGGAAATTTGAAAAATTATTTTGTTTTATAATGTGTGGCGCACTGAATGAACCAAAAAATTTTCGGAATATAGCCAGCATTGCGGGTGGCCCTTGCCAATTTGTAATCATTGCATTTGCCACCTGGGTCAAACATAACGCAGCCTTGCAACGAACTTTGTAGAAACAATTTTCATTTTCAATTGTGTCGGTAAGAGCCATTCGTGTAGCAGGTGTCGGATATTTTTCTAAAGCATAAATAGCTTCTAGTTGTGCTGTTACATCTCGTTCATGACGTAATTGGAATTGCCATTGGAAATCGGGTTGTTCTATGCTTACAGTTCGAAGAAGGGTCATTTCTGGATCGAGACGGACCCACAACACTGGAGACTCGCTGAAATTTAGTGAAAATTTAATCCAAAAAATTCGAATTTAAAGTATAATTCAACTCACTCCATAGGTGATAAATCCATATCAACTTCTTCGCCTGTACATAGCGGAATCTTTTTCTTTTTATTACGTCGGCTCTTTGAATGCAATGTTATATCACCCTTTACAACGGTGTTTTCAATTTGGAGTGTATGTTTAAAGGTTCCATCTAGTTCTTGAAGTTGAACAAGCAGTGGACCAACGTATTTTCGTACACCTTTTAGATTAACTGAATCTTGTCGAATTTCCAATTCGATTGTGTTACGCTTTCGATTGAAAACGGCAGCAAGTGAGAATTTGGCATGCCCTCCGGTGCGCACCCATTGATCCATGAACACAACCATATCCTTACCGGTCACCGTAAATATAGCTTTGGTAAAAACATTTGTTGAAATTAATAGATGGTGCCAAAGACCTCCTCCAATTTTGGTGGTAGCGGCATTTGTTGCTAACGCTAACTGTTTGTTGAAAACTTGAAGCATGAGCTCCTGGCCGATTCGATGCTCCAACATTCTGATGACTAGATGTGCTTTTTTCCTCATCATCTCTATATATTTTGGTGACATGGTATGAAGATTACGTATTGGAAAATAATGTAAAATTTCTGGTTGTTTAGGCGCCGTAGCCGGTGAGTTTGTCGTCACTGGCAGTGGTGCTGGTGCTTGGCTGCAATCTAGAATTATTCCACCATACTGTTCCTCATACCTAACCACTTCAGCCAACTCGGACTGAACCCATTCACGATAGTTATTATTACCAAAACACTTTTTCGTGTAGAGACCATTCAGATATTCAGCAATACCTTTCGCCAACCATGTATCCGACCAGTTTTGCATTGTAATAAAACATCCAAAAAATTGTTCGGCAATTGCTTTTGACATAGCAATGCGAGTTTCATAGGTTTGGTCAATGATTGCAATCGAATGTAGAAGGTGAGTCGACAAGATACTCATCGTAGAATACGCGTGCACTTCCGAATCATGTTCGTCGACAAAAACTTGTTTGTAACAAGAAAATGGGAATCGAGTTGAAAGTGTTTCTTCATAATAGTCGAACGCTTCATGCATATATCGGACTGTGTTTTTAAGTAGGGGCATAAGGCCAGGCAAGCAAAAATGTGTGACTTCATGTCGATTCGGATCCACGTAAATTTCAAAAGGCCCAATTGCTAATGCAATATTAGGTGCACAAACTGGTGACGAAACAACGTAGTGATATGTTTTACGTCTCAAATCAGGTGTCATTACAACTTCAATAAGTTCACCGCAAGAAACAGCGGTCATCGTTTCATCCACGGTAAATTCTAACTTCCAAGTACAAGGTTCTGCATAACTATCGACACACGGAAACCAAAGTCTCGAAGAATTTTCATTTGCATACGTAAATATGTGCGCCCCCAATTCGGCCATGGTTCCTTCACCTTCCGGCACAACAAAATGTATTCCACCTTCTGGATTTTCCAAAGAAAATTCTATTCCAACACGTAAACCTCTCCCCTCACCTATTAAATGTGAAGCTTCATTGGGAATTTGTATGATCACCTCGCCAGCATTGTTATCCGGATCAACTTTCTGTGCCGAACTCAAATGTAGCTTAGAAAATGTCTCCAATGATCTCGTCTTAGCGTCCGTTTGGCAAACGTCCAAAAATGGATCGAAATAGTGAAAAGTAGCTTCGACTGTGTCATTTAGTGTAATTTTATAGATCCGACACTGTTTGGCGTTCAATTTTATGTACCGCAAATTTTCACGCACTGGAACTATAGTCAATTCACAAAATCCCTGAAAATAATTGAAAGTAAGGTTATGTACAGTTTATAAATCAAATTTTAAATTTATTACAATTATTGTTCGCCGCTCAAAATTAATCCCAGTCAAACTAACAATTTGATGAGCTGTAATTATTAATAAATAGATAAAACTATTAAATTTATTGCACTATCAATATTTTGTAAACTAAAATTGATGATTCTTATAATTTAAATGGCCGAATATTATCCGCGGTTTTTTCTTTCTTCATTTTGTTAATTAAAACTGCCTGAATAATATATTAATTGCGTTTAGAACATATTTTAATTAAACTTTTTGTATGCATTTATAAATACATTAATCTACTTTCATGAAAAATTGTGTTTTTAGATGTCATCTACGACATAAACAATCAATTTGACGTGCCGCTGTAAATATAAAATGTCATCACAGGGTAGTAAACAATATTAATAAATTTACCTTTATATTACGGACTGGGATTTTGCACAAACGGCAAGAAGCGAGGGTGCAAAATTTTTTTAAACTATGTATTTTGTCGATCTAAGGCATTGATTGGCTCAAGGCGGCCCAATGCCAAAAGACCAGGTAAAAAGATAAAATTTAGGCACGGATTGGTTTTAGCTGTCTCACTTGACAGGCGACGATGGCAAATTTTGGAAAAGGAAGATTTAATTTGTTTTTAAATTAAAATAGGAATTTACTAATGTTTATTCAATTGTGTATTATGTTTGCAAATTTTGGAAAAGGAAGATTTAATGTTTTTTTAATTAAATAAACAGCGATTTTTAGTTATTAATATTTCCACACCAAGAAATAAATGGCGCCACTTTGAATGAGACAGCTAAAACCAATGCTAGCCAAAATTTTTTTTTTTTTTTTAAAGTTACCAAAAATAATAAAACAACAAAAACATTTAGTAACTTTTTAGAATATAACCGGCATTTAAATCCGTCAAATCCAATTTTTGGCTAATGCTAATACCATTGACAGACACAAAGATTATCGCGATAATCTCAACCAAAATAAAATTATACTTTCTGGCTCTTTTTTGTATTTCATGTTTATTGAGTTTACACTCCACATTCAAATTATGAAGCTCCGTAATCCTGAAAGCTCTATAATCGTGTTGAGACAGACTGAAAAAAATAACTACCTAATCTCGAATTCGAGATTAGCTTGTTGTTGTGGCTGTGGGGATGTGTATAAGTTGCTTCACTTTGCATTATGAAAATTATTAACAAATAGATTTGAACTATTTGTTAATAATTTTCATATTAACATCTATAAGCTCCGCCTTATTCTTGCAAAAAACTCCAATTTTATATTTTACCGATCGTCAAGCAAAAATCTGTCCGTCAAAATATAAAATTGGGGCTTTTTGAGTGAAGTTATATCAATTTTAATAAAATTTTCTACGAATAAAGTGGAACTTATAGATTTGAACTATTTGTTAATAATTTAGATATTGAAAATACGAACAATTTTGCCAAACATTGGATTTGACTGTTTGAAATGCTGGTTTCCCAAGGTTGCGTTTTTTCGTCGATTCTATAAACGACTATAAATATTAAATTATACTTCGTTTTATGTATATGGAGCAATTTTGTTTGATTTTTACGTTTCTATCTACTCAAAAATTATTTTCTCATTTTAGAGTTTTTATTTTTTTACTATTGTTTTGTATTTTTCGAAAAGACTAAACAAATTTTGTATTTCGTTTGCACTCATTGTCCTTTTAAAATTAATTCTGATAATAATTTCAGAAAATTATCATTTCTATTTAAAGTACTTATTTAGATTTATTTGGTTGGTTTAATAATAGTTCTAAAACGAGTCATTTTTGCGGTTCAAACACGAACCATTTATGGTGTTTCTATTGTCGTTTTCTTTTTGCCATTTCAAATTTACTGGAATATTCAGTACAACCTGATGTTTCAACTAAAATTGACGACTTTTTAATTTGTATTGGTAATAATAAACCGGTTTTATATTTACTAATTTGGCGTATAGAAAATGTCATGACACGACATGTACGTCTTGATTTGTTTTTCAAGCGTTTCGTTGTGAATTTTTATTAAATATTATGAAGTTTAATTGGTTTTATTTGCATCCGATAAAACTTAATAATTTTCTAAATTCACTAACTCCATCATCAAAATTACATAAATCTACAAAATTGACGTTTCTCAAAAATTAACGTTTCTACAAAAAATTGAAGTTTCTTTTCCTTATTGGTGTTAGAACAAATTGATGAAAAAATTTCCATTTTTCTGTTTTGATGTGCATCAAAACACGGCAAAAAATGGTGATTTTTTGTGGCAAATAGTTTGCTTTTTGATGCGTTTTTGACATTTTTATGATGTGTTTTTGATTTTTATGACAAAAAGAAAACCACATATAACAGTGACTGTCCAATCGACCACCGCAAACTTAAAAGTAAAAAAGGAGAATTATGACCGATATAGACGTACCAACATTTTTTTCCTAACAAAAAAATGAAGGTACATATTTGTATATTACGATTTTCATTTGTAAGACAAGAACAAAAATATAAACATACAAAATTTTGTTGGTTTTTTTCTTTTTTTTCAAACAATTGTTGCTATAAAAATTAATTTGACTGTAAAATATACTCGACCCGAGTATATTTTTCGATATTTTATAGCAACAAACAACAATTTGTGAAATTTTTATAGCGCTTTATTTTATTTCAAAAAATTTTTAATAATAAAATACCATTTTATTTTCGAAAAAGCCATAATTGTGACAAATAAACTAGTGTCACCATATTTATACTTTTCTTTTTTCATCGCGTCTACACTTTTTTGTATAACGTGTAGAAACCTTATCTGTGCCAACAAAAAAAATTGTTGGAAAAACATTTTGGTACGTCTAAATTGAACTTTAGAATTATATGAGGCAGAGGCGTTGAGTTATAACGTATAAACGTAGTTTTTGTATAAAATATTCTTATTTGAACCTTATGAATAATGGAAGTATATGCCACAAAATTTTGTTTTCAAAAATACTTTTAATATGAGTAAACTTCACAACTTCATAATCGAAATTTTGTGGGTTAGACTACTTTGCTTCTCAACGCCTCATATATACATAAGTGGATAGGAAAAATATGTCTCAGCTAAATGGCCGTTTGGAACATACAAAATGAGTAAAACACCACCTCAACATTTTTATTTCAAAAAGTAATGCGATTGTTGTTTAATTTTTTAATTTCATGATAATAAAAAATTATGCCTAAAAATAATAGACGCCGATGAATACACAATATTTATGTGGTTTTCGATTCACCAAAAAAGAGCAAGCCGGCTTGCTCTTTCTGCTGTAAAACTGTTCGATTCGTCAAGAAAAGTCGCTCGGTCGAGCAAAATTGTTGTTGGTTTACGAATCTCGATTTTTTAGCAGATTTACTAGCGCAAACACAAATAGAATTGTCATTTGGAAAGCGTCATTTGTGTTTTGTGTTATATTTTGTGTTTCTGTTTATTTTTATGTAAATATTTTATATTAACGAAATAACTTGTTGTTGTTATGTTGTTATGTATATAACATTAGAATATGTTAAGTTGTTTTTTATAGAGTATCGATCTTCTATAAAAATTATAGGTTATGTTTATATAAACGTCAAAAACACACACATATATATATATATTACGGAGCAACTGTTCGATTCACACAGCCTAGAAAGTGATCTTTTAAAGATTTGGTAAAAGGTGAATCGAAATCGACATTAGAGAGAATGATTACACGACATCAAATAAGTTTTCTTTAATAAGCGCAACGCAATTTAAACAAAAATATGAAATACAAATTTATAACCATATTTTATAATTATTATTTTCTGTTAAATGAGAATAACTATTAAAAATGCCTGTTGCTGATGTTTTTTATTTTAATTTTTATATATGTGTACATACATAACATCGCAACGTTGAACGTATCAACGTATTCATACATCTTGACCCATCAAACCGATGCAGTGAAACATAATTTCAATCGGGCACCACTAAATGTCACAAAAAAAAAAGAAATTGAAGAAATGTTAAGTTGCTATCTTCATTTTAGTTCTAAGATTTTTAATGGCCGTACTGGAAATGCAATTTTTATTTACATATTTAATTTATTGAACAAAATACAGTATAAAACAATTTATTAAATTCAATTTTATTAATTAGTACTATTTAAAACATTAAATAAAATATAAAATTTGTGCGTTATGTTGTTTAAAATTCGGTGAAGACAGTTTATTTTTAGTTTTATTTCTAGTGTTGAGATAATTTCATAAAAAAAAAAAAAAATTTTAGTGTATAAATTTGTGTGATACATTTTTTCAATAAATAAAAAATAAAAATCATAAAATATTACCTATATTTAATTGAAATAAAAAAAGAGAAAATTTTATAGAAAAAGAAAATTATGTATTCTGTGGATAAAAATCAAACAACTGGTGGTGGTAATTCAACTCAATCGAAAATTTCAAAGGAAGGCAAGTGAATTATTTATTTACTAATTTATATTATTTAGCTGTAACAAAAAAGAAAAACCAGCAGCAGCATCAATAAAGTTTTCCAATTTAATTCTAAGATTGGTTTCTGTTCCTTGGTATATTTTCTTTTTAACTTAATTAATTTTTTTTACTAAAATTATGTTTATGAAGTATTTAATAATTCAATGGAAGTTTATAATTTAATCAAAACTTGATAACAGAAAAATGAGTGATAACGAGAAATTATTCATATTCTTATTTGTTTCGTTGTTGTTTTCATTTTTATTATTGAAGATGGTGACTAACACAATATTTTTCTTTTAAAATTTGAAATTAAATGTTAAGTGGATAACACAAAACGAACGTAAAAAGCCAATGTATTTTAATTGAACTTATTTTACTAAAAAATGGTGGTAAAAATATTAAATAAAATATAATTTCCTTTCCATGGATTAGTCATTCTGAGTGTGAAGTGAATAGCTAGTGAAATAGCGAAATTATTCGTTTTGTATTCGCTTATAAATTATTTTAATTTTTTCTTTTTGATTATTTGTATTTTGACTTGGTTATGATTTTGACGACAAATTTTAGTTGTATTGGAATTTCTCTGAATCATTCATAAGTTAAATAAAATTATCATGCTTTGAGTATGTTAACAATGTGGGGTACAAATCCCAGATATCAAGGAAATTGGTCTTTTTCAATATGCAATTAATACAAGTGTTAATAAAATGTTGTGTTTAAATAATTTGATATTTTTTCTGGACTGTGTTACTAATTTTGTCTGTTCCGTTTAATTAATCGATTACAGTAATTGGTCAGGAGTTCCAGTTTGACTACTTAATTGTTAATAAACATTAAGGTAAAAGTGAATTTTGAAATCTGCATTTATTTATTTATTTATTTGCTTTCTAAAATTTAAATTTTCACCAAATTGCAAAACTTAAAACCAGTAAAATTTTGCCTACCTACCCTTATTAAACTCTAGTTAATTAAACCAAAAATTAAGCAAATTATAAAAATTTTAGAGTAAAACCTATTACGTAGGAAATTGAATTTTGAAAATATCAAAGTTAGAAATTTTTACCGTTCTAAATATTCAAAATTTTACTAGTTAGTAAGAATTTCAGAATAAATATTTTTAAAATTTTGACTATATACTTAAGTAACTGAAATTTAACAATTTGTTTTTTGAATTTAAGTATCTGGAATTTACAAATTGAATGTATGCATTTATTAAATCCTTTTTAGTCGTAAGTTCATGGTCTTGGATAAAGTCTCAAGATAAGCAAATAACATCATTCATTTTAAATTGTTCTTTACTTCTTCACTTTTACTGCATCACTTTCCTGAACTGCGGGTGTGAATTTTCACAAACCTGAACAACTTTCATTAATCGGCGTCTGCATTCTATTGAATTTCTTATAAGAAGATACAGAAATATACAATTATAAAATTTACCATGAATCTGATACTATGCAAATAAGTTTTTAAGCAATTCTCAAACTATTTGTTATTGTGACCTCTCTGTTGGTCATCATGTTTTTAATGTATAATTCATAATACTAATAATAACTGGTTTTGCAGGCCATCGTTGGCCCTTACCGTATCAAGTATGGATTGATTTCATCGGATACATACTGTTCTTTGTGGTATTTATCTCTCATAAAAGATATTAAAACTAATTTCGCAATTATCTTAGTAAGTTGAACTTCATAAAACTTCATAAGATCCCAGAGACGTTTTCGATCGGATTAGCATCTGGATTCTGTGACGGCCAACCCAAAGTTTGAATTTCAATTTGCTCTTTTTACTGGTATTCTTTTTACTGGTTTTCTTCCTGTAAGATCCAATCTTTATTTCCATGTCCAAATGTTTTGGTTTAATTTTACAATAAATGAGCATCCGCATTTCTAGTGAAGAAGACTAGTCTTCCAAATCCTTTAGAAGCGAAAAAACCGTATGCATGGATCTTTTGTCGGTGTTTAACGGTTCGTTGAACAAATTTGTGACCAGGTTAGCTGTCTAACCTTTCCGCCAATAATTGTAAATCACAAAAGGTGACTCTTCTGTAAACATCACATTGCTCCAATCACGGGGCACATTTTGGTTTGCCCAAGACAGCCTTTTTTGATATGCCGCTTTGTCAACAAAGTTTATACTGTGTGCTCCTATTTTTAATGTCGAATTATCCAAGTCTTCAAAACTGTTTTTGTTTCGTTTGTCGTAGGTTTATTGTTAGATTTTTCTCGAACAGCTTCAAAACGGCCTTATCATACTTCTGTGAGTGACTGTCTAAAGCCCTTCCAGGTAAGTGAAATTATAAAACACGACTTTTATCTTTTATATATTTCACTCGAATGAATGTATTTTATTCACCACAAACAAATGTCAAAATAATAAAGCAGGGTTGCCTGCTATTACATCAGAATGAATTATCAGAGTTGTTGTTTTTTTAACACCCTCACTTTAAAATTCTCAAATTCGAAAACTATTCAGATTATTTTAACAAACTATCGTTAATTTAAATCTTAAAGAAATTTTAAATTTTAACCAATAAAAAATATTACATTAATTTAACAATATCCAGTAAATTAAACGTTAAGAAAAATAAACAGATTTTACTTGATTTATCTAAATTAGATCAAACATAAAACACATCTTATTGCAAATTCATGAGTTTATTGCAAAAAACTTGCTTGTCTTTGGTGATTGCCTTCGTTAAACCATCAGCAACCATTTCGTCAGTCGAAATATACTTGATGTTAATGGTTGAATCCTTAACTTTTTCACGTAAAAAATGATACTTGATATCGATATGCTTAGAACGTTGTCTGAACCCATCTGATTCGGCTAATTTAATTGCTCCCTGGTTGTCACAGAAAATCGTTGTCGCAGTATTGATTTCATCAAGAAAATCTGAACAAAATTGTTTCAACCAAATTACTTCCTGGACCGTCGAAGCCAATGCCATATATTCGGCCTCTATGCTTGATAAAGCAACCGTTGGTTGTCTTTTGCTACTCCACGTTATTGCCCCATTACACATCTTAAATACATAGCCTGTGCACGATCGCCGTTTATCGATGTCGGATTTCCAGTCCGAATCTGAATAACCAACCAATTCACTATCACTTTCGTTTGTGAATGTTAACTTTTAATCGATAGTGCCCTTTAAATATCGAAAAATTCTTTTGACTGCCTTTCAAAGAGCCAAACTATGATTCGTATTAAATCGGCTGACATCATTAACCGCAAATGCCAAATCTGGACGAGTGCCTTGAACTACATAGAGAATTGAGCCCACAGCTTCCTGATATGGCATATTTTTGACTTCCTCGCCATTAATTTTACTCATCGGCGTATTTAATGACAATTTTTGATTTGGATCCGCCATGCCAAAACGTTTCAATATTTCCTCAGCATACGCAGATTGATCCAATTGGATTTTATCTTCGCCTTGAGTTATGCGAATGCCAACACATTCTTTAGCCGGTCCCATGTCTTTCATCTTGAACGCTGTACTCAAAGCCCCTTTTATTTTCTTCAATTGAGCTTCGTCCTTCCAAAAAATAAGTATTCGTCAACATAAATGGCCAAAATTAAGTGATTACCTTTGATGAAGTAAACACACGGGTCCATTTTTGATTTCTCAAGACCAAATGACTTGAGTGCTGCTTCGAGTTTCATGTTCCACTCTCTACCAGCTTGTTTTAGTCCGTATATTGCCCGATTTAGTCTGCACACTTGCTTGGTTCCATCATTATATTTTTCAGGTTGCTGCATATAAATTTCCTCATGAAGTTCACCCTGAAGAAAGGCAGTAACAGCATCCATCTGATGAACCTTCAACTTGTGTTTCACAGCAATTGCCATCAATACTCTAGTCGATGCATACCTTACTACAGGAGAATATGTCTCTTCATAATCCAGACCATAAATCTGAGAACAACCCTTGGCAACCAATCTCGCTTTGTGTCTCACAATATTACCATCGGAATCTGTTTTCGTTTTAAAAACCCATTTCGATTTTATAGGCTTTCTGCCTGACGGTAAATTGACCAATGACTACGTTTCATTTTCCATTAATGAATTTATTTCATCCTGCATTGCATTTTTCCAATCTCGACATTGCTTGATTAACCGAGATTGGATCATCTGCTTGATTGTTGATCATTGTTTTGCATGTTACTTCAGCAACATATTTTGGATTTGGTTTTGGTGTTCTTGATGAACGGCGAACTTCACTGGATGGTGTTATTGACTCATCTGGATCGTAATCTGGATCATTAGGACCAATAACTGACGTATAGCTGTCATCACTCGATATAGCTTGTACATCTGACATTGTCGTACTCATTTCCTCTTCCAATAATGATTCGTTTTGCTCATCTGTGTGTCATTAACCTCACTTGCATTATCCCTCACTGGATCAACATCACTTGCATAATCCCTCACTGAATGTATTTCAGCCGGTGCTTCTTGGAAAATTACATCTCTAACAGTTAATTTTCTTGTTGATTTATTTATGCACCGATAACCTTTCTTTTCATTATTATAACCAACAAAAATCATTTTCGTTGACTTCATGTCCCATTTTTTACGTTTTTCTTTAGGTATGTGCACCATATAACAGGAGAACCAAATGTTTTCAGATCACTTAAATCAACTTTAGAGCCACTCCATACTTCTTCCGGAGTTGTATCAACCAACAATGATGATACTGATCTGTTTATTATATAAACAGCCATGTTGACCGCTTCAGTCCAGTATGTGACACTTAATTTCGCATCAATTAACATGCATTTAGACCGCTCGACTATCATTCTATTCATTCTTTCTGCTGTACCATTTCGCTGTGGCGTGTAAACATTCGTCAATTGATGTTCAATACCATTTTGCTTGTAGAAATTGATGAATTCACATGAACAATATTCGGTTCCATTATCAGTACGTAAAATTTTAATTTTTCTTTCACTTTGTTTTTCAATCCACGTTTTAAATTCGATGAATGTTGTAAAAACTTCCTTTTTAGACTTCAGAAAATAAACAAAACATTTTCTGCTAAAATCGTCAATGAAAATCAGAAAATATCTGGCACCACCGATTGATTTGTTTTCCATCGGCCCACATAAATCTGAGTGAATCAGATCCAGTTTATTTTTACTACGGGTTTTGCTTGATTTAAATGGTAATCGTGCATGTTTACCATATGCGCACGTTTCGCAAGCTTGAATCATCGATATATCATCTGCAAACTTTATTCCGGAAACCACACCATCTCGCATTTTACACAAATCTTTGTGATTTATATGCCCAAGCCGCTTATGCCAAACCATAGAGTTTTCTTGTTCGTCGTCAACATACATTTTTCGACACCACCATCAATTTTGTAAATACCATCAATTGGCCTGCAATTTATGAAAGGACACATTTGCATAGACGGTGCAGCCCTCACTGTTGAAAGTAATTGTATTTCCTTTCTCAACCATTTTCGATATTGATAGTAAATTCGCCGATAATTCAGGAACATGTAAAACTTCATCCACTTCAATATCAAAATTATTTACCTTGAGGTTCACCTTGCCTTTTCCATTTACCTTCATGGTTGAATTGTTTGCTGCTGTAATTTGATTTAAGTACTGTAGACGTGACACGATTTTTGATCAAATTTTCATTTGGTGTCATGTGTATTGACGCGCCGCTATCAATAAACCAGTCGCTTAATTTGTTCTTCATTCCATCATTTGATGCGAAAGCAACAAATGCCTTCTTGGAATTTGGCTTCTTTTTGACTGTTGGCTTAATTGTGTCATTCGAGTTTTTATTCGGACAGTCGGCTGCCTTATGGCCTTTTTCATTGCACTTATTGCATTTGAAAGGGGGAAAACCTTGTTGTTGTTTCTTTTTCGCCTGAAAACAATTTTTGTTTTTACTCAGAAATGCACTTTGGTTCACAGCTCCACTATAATTTAAATCCAATAATTTTAACCGCAATTGATCCGGAGTCACTCCATTTTACTACCAGCCAAACCCAGAGCGAATGAATTGAATTCTTCTGGTAAACCCAATAACATGATTCCAGTCAACCATTTGTCACCAACTGGGAAATCCAAATCCTCTAACTTGCTTTTTATATGCAATAGTTCGTCAATATACGACTGCATCGAATCATGATTTTCCAGTCTAATTGATACAAATTTATGAAATAAACCAACACAATGTTGTGCTCCCTTGTCTTCACATGCTGCACGCAATGTATTCCATGCGACAATTGGTGTTGTACATTTCTTCACCAATGGATAGAGCGATTTTTCAACATTTAAAACTAAATATGACAAAGCCTGATCAAGTCTTTCCTCTTTGTCTTCAACAGCAATGGGATTTTCTTCGGTTGTTGTATCATTCTTTACAATACAATTCTTCAACTTGTGCAATGCCAGGAAATGTTTCATAGCAAATGACCAGGAATCATAGTTTTCGCTGCCTTTCAGCTTTTACATTCTGTATCCTTTGTCTTAAGAATTCAAGAACGATATACAGTTCACAAATTAATTATTTTATCCTTTTGCACAAATTTAAACTATAATTGATTATTTATTTAGCCGGATGCCGCAGAATCTAAAGGATTCTGGGCCCATAACCTGTTGAAATTATAAAACACGACTTTTATCTTTTATATACTATATTTCACTCGAATGAATGTATTTTATTCACCACAAACAAATGTCAAAATAATAAAGCAGGGTGGCCTGCTATTACATCAGAATGAATTATCAGAGTTGTTGTTTTTTTAACAGTAAGTCATCCATATTTCCGCTGTCTCTGTACTACTTAATCCACTGTAGTTTGAGTTACGCTTTTTATTCTCAATGAGATACCTTAAACAAAATTCGTTCCGAAACTATCAAAACTGCTTTTATGAAAGCCAACCCTTCGGCCATATCAGAATTTTCCATGAAAGGACTATGTATCTTCAATTTTTTTAATAAAATGTTTTGATTTTTTTGGCCTGTTCTATGTTAGGGATTACAACTTTCCCCAATTCGTAGTACTTTAAACTTTGATTAGATCTTGAAAATGAATTTTCTCAAAATTAAAAAGTTAGTGCTTACCATTGAAATGCTCAAACTGAACTCAATATGAATATTAAGTAACATATTATTGCGTTGGAATGATTTTGTTTTCTTGTGCCGCCGGAGCCGTGGTGAACATTTGGCCGATATTATCTCTACACATGATATTGTTATCGATCAATAAGCATGGTTCAATAAAGAAATCATAATCATTCTAACGCAATAATCTTTTATTTACTATTCACTTAGTGAAACTCTTATTGGTACAATTTTGCTAAATCACCTTAATCAATAGGGTGTTTTCCTTTTCCTTTGCCGATTAAATTATACCGTTGACGTTTCCGAAATTATAATGCTTCGATTTAGTTGGCCAATAGGTGCTAGACACGGTTTAGTTCCGGTCTTTGAATAGGTTAGTTTATTTGTCGATTTTTTTCGATGAGAAAAATTGTTGTACAACGATTGATTGATATTTGGGACCTTTAATCTTCCGGATCGGCCCACTGTATGACATTTTTAATGCTTGATAAGGCAACTTATTTTGATCAGATTATTCCATTAATTTGATCGAGCGAGCCAGCACGGTCATGGGAAAACCCATCTCCATTATCACATTGTCACGATCATGTTTAACGTTGAATCAAATATCGTTTTTTGTTTTCTCCGTTTTAGCATATTTAGGTGCATCTGAGAAAAATCTACACAATATTTTGAACCAATCTTTTGACGTTCAATTAACATAATGTTTTCCAAAGTTAAATCGGAGCTTCCGGATTTTCGCGGAAATGCTTTGCTTAATTGGAACGCTGCTTAATTTGGCACTTTGGTAGTTATTTATATGGCTGCGTCTGGGCTGTGTGGTTTCTTATTGATTTATAGTCTCTTTCAGTCGTTTTCCCGGGGAATTTTACTATAACAATGTACATTTTTTTTACTATAACAAATATTTGTTTCCAGTATCGCTTAACCTATTTTGACAATTTAAACTGACTTTAAATTGTTGGCTTAGAGAAGGTCCTCTTTAACAGTATCCATTTCACTCCTTTTTCAAGATTTTTTTGCTTTTTTTGGTTTTCTGCATGGCTCTTAAACATTGAAGATATTTAGCTAAATGTTTTAATTAAACGACTCCATTTTATTAATTAAAATAAATAACAACGAAGAGTAAAAATACTTTTAAGCTCAGAGTTAAACATCTTTGATATATAATAATAATTCACAAGCAATAGTTATTGGTAATTTGAATATTGGAGTAAAGTTATCCTATCTTAACACGTTTTTAAAAATACCAACAAAAAAGTTGGAAATAAAATAAATTTTATCAAAAATTTTAAAGCAAAAATATTTATAAACGCTCTAGCATGTATAAGTAAGGATCGAGTAAAATAAGATTCGGTCAAACAACTTTTTTTTTTATTATTTCTGCTCCAGAAGGTTGTTCATTTTGCTTTCAGGAATAATATATTGGTTAATCGATTTTAGCAATGAAATTCAAAAATTAAAATGTTTGTAAATTTTGGATCTTTATTGTACGAACCACGCACGATTTAAAAATATCTTCAAAATCGATCTAGCCGCTCATGTTCGTCATGTTTTTGATATGAAGAAAGTATTTCGTCTCTAATTCAAATGGAACAATAGGGCAACACGAATGTAATGTTTTATTGATTTAAATTTAAAAATATTGTTAAGGGGTCCGAGAGAAACATTTATTGTTTTAAGGGAACGGCTAAATAATTAATTGTTTAAAACCCCTTTACTGTACTAGGGTTTTGATGTGGTTTCGTTACTATAAAGCATAAGTATAACGTCGTCTTTCTCGCATTAAAACATATAAACATTATTAGGAGTGTGCATTAATTTTAAAAAACTTCCAAGAGATGGCTTAACAGTACTATATCGCATCATGACGTGGCGTTAGTTTTCAGTATGTGTTATTTTGCCGAAGTGTGAAAGGTGCCATTTTTTGAGCGTTGATGAATATGTCGAATTTTGGCCAACAAAAGACAATTTGCGGGAACTTTTGCTTTTTTGCTTCCATTTGAAGAAAAGTGCTGCTGAAAGTCAAAGAATGCTGTTGTAAACTTTATTCTGATTATGCTCTATCGATTTCAACATGTCTGTACTCGTTTCGACGCTTTAAAAAAGGTGATTTTGATACGGAAGAAAACGAACGTCCAGGTTAGCCGATACAGTTTGACGATGAGGAAGTAGAAGTTTTACTCGATGAAGATCCGACTCAAACGGAACAAGAACTTCAGAATCCTTACTTGTAGACCGATCAACTATTTCCAGACATTTAATTGCCATTGATATGATTCATAAGCAAGGATGTTGGGTACCGTACGAGTTGAAAGACGCAGAAGAAACAATTTTTTTCATCGTATCGTGACGAGTGATGAAAAATTGATACGCTACAATAATCCGAAGCGCAAAAAATCATAGTGCAGGCCAGGCAAACCATTAACATCGACGACAAAGTCGAATATTCATGGCGCCAAGCTCGTGGGATCGGGTGGGCTTAGTGTATTATGTGCTGCTCCAACCTAACGAAACCATCACTGCGGAACGCTGCCATCAACAATTGATGCAATTGAGCCGACCATTGAAACAAATACGGCCAGATTACGCGAGAAAATGAAGATAAAGTGATTTTCCAGTGCGACAACGCACACTCTCAGGTTGCGAAACCGGTCAAGCGAACGTAGAAGCGCTTAACTGGGATTGTCCTACTAAACCCGCCGTGGTCTCCAGATATTGCTCCAGATATTAAGAAATTTTGTCTTCCAACATCGCCGTCGGGCAAAATTACTAAAAAATGGCTGCTAGACCATATGATTCCTCTTCTTGATTGGCCTGCATACAGCCCTGATTTGAATATCATCGAAACAGTATTGCATAAAATAAAGCAATAACTGAGGAAGGATCACTCACAGAGAAATATTGCTGATTTGCGGCAAAAGTTGCAGGCTATTTGGGCTGGTTTTACCGTTGAACAATGCGAAGCTCTTGTTTAAACTATGCCTGCTTATTTAAAAGCAGTTATTAAGGCTAAAGGTTACGTACGTAACGTCTTACTAAAGCATGGTGTCCGAATATTTATGTGTCGGCAAAGTTTGGCGATAATATGAGTTTTGATTTTGAATTTTGTTTCAATTACGTTTTCTTTACACCGAATTAAAAAATAGTGAATAATGTATCTTTATAATAAAAAAAATTAAATTGTAAAGTTAATTGGTTTTATTAATATTTGAGAAGTCATTTACTGTCCGAACATACTTATATGTGTTAGGGCTCGTAGATGAATGTGCCGGTTAAATTTGGGAAAGGTCAATAACTTCAATCTTTCAATTTCAATCGAAACATATATTTTTTTCAAACCATATTTTTCAATTGTGTATGTATTTTTGTTCAACCAAACCAAGATACGTGAGAAATTCATTCAACATTTTTGCAAACACAAAAAATTTCAAAAATTCACATTCAGTAAAAAAAATAACAAAATTGTGCTATAAATAGTTTTAGTGGCTGATATGCATATGATTTAATAATAATATCTTCTACATTAGATAAGATAAAAAATAAAAATATGTATGGTTGTGAATGCAAGTTCTATTTGTTTGTAAGCGTAGATATATAATAGATATTGGTTTACAAAATCAAAATACTACTAAACCATGTTTATCGTTTATCAGAAGTAGATCCCATCTGTCACTGCTACTGATTTGATTTTTACAATAATAAATATTTTTTAAATAAATTATTATAACCTTTTATGTATCTTGTAAACATATATTTTGTGATAACTTTATTACACCATTTTATTTATACTACATTTTCATTCAAATCGATTTTGGGATTCCCTCGTGACTCTGTGAATAAAATCATTTTTATGAATAAAATAAAAAATTCCTACTACCTACTAATATTTACTTACACTTTAGTAAGTATTTATTTAACAAGTCATTATTCCTGATAATTTGAAAGTGCTAAATTAAATTTTGTAAATGAATAGATATTTTTAGGAAACAGTGAAATTTTCCTTTGCAATTAGTGCAATTTGAATACATCGATCATTTTAGAGTGTGGTTAGGGTTAGCTCGGTAAATAAACAGTTTTTGAATAGCATAAAATTTCATACTTATGGTTAGATTGGTTGGTTCTATTTGTCTAATGCCCAGTTGCATAAATAAAGGGCCAATAATCAGTTAATTAATAATTTATCTCTTCTTTTATGAAATTGCGATTTGTTTCATATTACGAATTCAACGCCAGTTAATTTTATTTTATTTTAACATAGAAATATTTATCCGTCAGTTAAATATTTAGTTAATCGAAATCTAGCAGTCAAAAATTTAATTCTCCCGTTACATTGTTTATGTAAAAAAGCAGTACAACCAGCTTGCATTGATTTTGTTTTAGAAACAAACCGCAAGTTCATAAAAGTAGAAAAAGAGGAAATATGATTTAACTGTCAGTTGACTATTCATGCAACAGGGCATTAATAAGATATGACTTTTATGTACTAATAAAGCCCACGAGTATGATAATTGGATAAGCGTTTCAAACAGCAAAATAATAATGTCGAATAAACATTAATGTCAATCTAATAAATGGGAGTAAGGGATAATACTATTAAGTTAAAATCGAGCCTTTTGTTCATCGGTATACAATTCTCGAGAATGGACTGTTATCTCTCTTTTTAAAAGAATAAGTTTTTACTCCATTTCATTCGGTCTATCGTCTATGTCACTTTTTCTATTGCGATCTCAGTCAATTATATTATGTATAATAGCTATCTCCTTTTGCGTAACTTCGTTGGTGAGAGACACAGACGAATGATAGTTGAAATAGAATATCATTTTATTTTGACTAGTTGAGATCGCAATAATAAAATATGTTTCTACTGAGCGAAATAGTGTTCATATTCAGTTTAAGTAAAAGAGGCACAAAACTAGCTTCTCGCTTTTTGTGCAAAATCCCAGTCCAGAGGACTTGCTTTGTACTAACTGATTTAATTCACTGCTTAGGGCCGATTTTCTTTCCACATTTTTTGGTAGAAGCAGGTTTCACTACATCAATCGCTCAATGAATTAATTCGTTATAAAAAATTGCACGTAAATTGATATTTCATTAACTGAATTTTTGGGTAAAAAACGAGAAACTAAAAATTCATGAATGAGTCAGTGAATTAATAATTAATGGTGTTATGATACTCACTTAAAAAAAGTGCTGTAAAGTGCTATAAAAAAAGTAAAGCGAAACAGAGATAGCCAACGGAGACAACACTATGTTTATATTTTAGAAATGTCACCATATTGTTTATTATTTTAAATTTGAAATCGTTGACATAATTATTTTATAAATCAATGGTATACGACACATAAAATTTTATAAAATAAAATTATAATTATTTTATTAATAATAAAAAGAAAGAATCATGGCGAAACCGAAGGTAAAATTTATTTTCAAAGAAGAACATATTCTTCACATAATAGAGAAAGTTCAAATGGCGGCGTACATTTGGAACCCTAAAAATTTTAGTTATAAAAATATATCAAAAAACAAATATTTTGGACACAGCTGGTCGAGGATCTCAATACATCCTTTCCAAATGATGGACCTTTCATTTAACAAGCTATCTAATTTTATAGGCGACATCGTTAGAAAATGGAATAATTTAAAAACTTATTTCTCTACGGAATACCAAAAATATTATTATAAAACCTCTAAAAGTGGCACAGCTAGGGATGATGTGGACAAATAAGAAGGATCCTCTTGGAAATTTTTCGAAAAATTAATTTTTCTTAAAGAAACCTGTGAAATTATGCCATCTATCAACAATATGTTATCGTTGTTTATCATTTTATTTAACTATTGGTTTTAGGAGCTGTCTGGGGATTCTTCGCTAGAAGAGAGTCGCCATTGTGATATATGGCAATATGATTCTGACTGGCCCGTTGAATATTTAGATATGGAAGATAACGATAATGCCACTTTCGAGCTTACCGATTCACCATCAAAAAATATATGTATATTGAATGAACCAAGTAACATCCAATCGACATCGAGCTACAAGTCTGCCTTCAACAAGCCATCAACATCCACCAATAATAGGACAGCTCCAATATCAGTAACATCTACACCAGAAATTCCATCAAGAGAAAGCAACCGGTTTAAGACATCAACTCCACACTCCAGCTCGTCTGAGTCCCAAACAAGAATAGAACGGCCAAGACAACTATACCCCACGAAAAAAGGTAGAATGTCGTCAAAGTCAAAAGAAGAGCAATTGGCAGAAGCTTGTATCGAATCTTCAAAAGATATAAAGGAAATGATGAAGTCACATTCACAGCTAAAGCACCAACGTTTCGATGATTACATTGCTCAAGAACTAGAAGATTTTGACGAGGAACTTGTAGCACTCGCAAAAAATAAAATAAGCAATATTATATTTGATATTAGTAAACTTGTATTGGAAAAGCGAATTTATCCAAAATGAAATAAAAATTAATAAATTTTATTAATGTATTCGAAATTTTTAGTTCAATTTAAATTTATTTCAGGATAAAACATTGTAAAATAATGTTCCAAATTATTTCTAATCTCTATCGAAAACATAAGGCGAAGATGTCTGGGTTGCTGGCATATTGCTTGGTGCCGGTAATGGTACAACGTTTGCCTCGATATCACGCCTCAAATCCGACTTTAGCCAAATTCCTCCATCGCCAATGCGCCCGTTGATCCCAACATCAATAAAAATGAATTTATAATTGGCGTCAACGATTGCCATTAAAACAAAGGAATTAGTTCCCTTGTAACACCAATAGTTTGATCCAAATTGTTTCATTGGCCTTATTTTGCAATGTTTCCCTATATAAAATAAGAATACTATGAGATAGATATGTATATTAATTTTATAATCGTACCGTCTATTGCTCCGACACAATTAGGAAACCCCCACATTTTATAAAAATTGTTAGCGATGTCTAGCCAATCTGACTCATTTTGAGGAAATTTTAAAACCTCTTCATTCAAATCAGAGTACAACATAGAAATCGTTTCTTTCAAAATTCTCGATATGGTAGACTGCTGAACTCTAAAAGGATGTTGCAATGAAGTTTGAGTTTCACCTGAAATTGAAACGCTAATTAAGCGATAAGTACAAGATTTTACAAAAAAACTTTATGTATCACCTGTCGCTAAATACCTCAACGTTATTTGCAAGCGTTCCTCCGCGGATATACTTTTACGAAAATTTGTATCCATTTTGGAAATAAAAGGACCAACTTTCTCTAAAATATTATGGAACTGTACGGGTGTCATCCTTAATATTTTTCGATACAATTTTTCTTCCTCCACTTCAATTTCTTTTAATAGCTTATGGCTGAATCCTTCACTTTCTCGCAGTAATAGCCACTTTAAGGAATATTTCTTTGATTTTTTCTGTTTTTCCAAGGATTTTTTTTTAAATAAATGTGCTGCCAAGTTTAATAAATTATTATTAGCAGCCGCAAAATGTCGTAGATGTTCTATATTCATCATTTATTGTTTATTTTCATTACAATATAATAAATTGATTTTTAATTTGGCTTTAAACTATTGAAATATAAAATTATTTTTCACGTCAAACATTAAATGTCAAAAAAAAAGAATCAAAATTGAATTATTTTCTGCTATAATTGCTCGATTAACTGCTAGAAAAAAAATTGGGCTACGATTTTTTTGACATTTCATTATTTTTAACATGACTATGTTGTATACACTCACTCATACAATAATTTTGTACACACATTTTTTCTCTCTCTCCGATCCTCTTTTTTAAAGTATTAAAAAAAGTGAGTATCATACAGCCATAAAAAAAAACAATAGTAACGAGTGGTCCATCTAGCGTTCGCAATTTCAACTACCGATTATTTCGAGTGTGACAACACTTACGTCATTCGTGTTATGACAAAAAATTAGTTTAATGTTTGACATTTAGCGTATTTCCTTGACAAATTTACAACAACAATTGCATATAATAAATCCCCGCAAGAATAACATTAACCCAAAAAAAAATTGGGTTTAATTAAACATAATTCTAATTCTTGGTTATGATGCCTGCCACCAGAGCCATAATAAATAGTAAATTTATACTTTATTTCGAAAGGTTGGCTTTTGTCAATTAAATCAAATTGGCTATTTTCTTGGAAAAAAAATTAACCCAAAATAATATATTCGAATTAAATTTAGTTCAACAAAATATGCTTATTTATGAAATGGGTCGGGTCGCTTTACGCTTGAACAAAATTGGGAACTTTAGAAAACTTACTTTCAAAATGGTGAACCTTCTTTCTACCCAAACTGTAAAAAATTTACATGGAAAATTCACTAGAAATGAAATGCCTTTAAGGCAATTTGTGAATCAATTTGTGAAGCGAGTCCATGAAACTGGATTCTTATTGGGATAAGTGTTACGCTAACCATCCAGAGGCTATCCAAGACTTGAAAGATCAAATCGAAGTTGGCATTGACGAGATAGAAGCCCATACAATCGAAAATGTTCTGAAAAATTGGGTTGACAGAATGGGGTACTGTAAAGCCAGCCGTGGAAGTCATTTGAATGAAATTATGTTCCATACTTAATGGCAATGTATACTTTTTCTAATAAAACAAACCGCTTTGAAAAATATTTATCCGTCTTTGAATTTAGAGCCAAATTAAATTGCAAACGTTAGATGGACCACCCTTTATTTTAGTAATATAAAAATAAAAGACTAAAAACGAAAATTTTTAAATTGTAAATAGAGACTATGGTTTATTTTTACCACAAAGTTGTAGCGAAATTTCGTAAAAAGAGATTTCGTAAATCTTTGTTTTTTCTTTTGGTGTATTGGCTAAAAGCACATTTAAGAATAATAGATGAAAAAAGCACGAATGATTTTGCGGTTTTTTGAACTGGAACTCTATATTAAATGTTAAATAAATATTAAATGTTAATATTAAATAAACATAAATGTTTTTGAACAAATATATACTGTTATTGAACGTTTTTATTTGTAATATTATATTTTTAAAGATGAATTATTGAAGCAAAAATTGTAGTTCTAATATTTTAATTAAAAAAAATAATATAAAAAAACAGATCAAAATGTGTCTCTACTAATTACTTTTCTTTCTTTAACGATTAGGCGGAACCTTGGTAAAATCAATTTAAATTGGTGTTGAGTTTCAGGTTTGGGTTACAGAATGAATTGGCAAAAAAAAATCGTCTTGAAATATCTGGTAGTCTTATCTGTGCCAGAATGCATACAAATAAGTGAATGTTTTTACTAGCAAAACTCGATATAAATAACAAAAACTTACTAGAACTTTATTACAAGAGAAAGCATTTACTTATTTTGATGCATTCCAGCGAATGTTTCGAGTGAATAAAAATTAGCAAATGCTTTTACTACAATTTGATTCTATTTTAGAACAAAAAGTGTGAATAAAACCTTAAGCATTTTCTTTTTCGTCTGCAAAGCAAATGAATTATTTACAAGTATTGGTGCTAGATGGTCCTCTAAATACTTTCTCATAAAGCCGGCAGTTTGATATCTTGCATTGTCTTGCACCAGAAGAAAATGTTTCCCATTATATGGACTAAACGGTACCGCGATCATTTTAAAGAACCGCCGTTCACTATATGAAGCTCCGTGGAGGCCGTCAATGAAATTCCACCCATCATGTATGAGGCATTTCATAGTTTTTTTTATGCATGTATCGACGATTTGACAGAAAAATGAAGAACTGGGCATCTTCAAAAAAAAAAAAATAGAAAACGGTCGTCGATTTCTGACGGTTTTCAACAAATTTTATTTAAAAATGAATATATTAAAAAACGCCGAATATTGTTTTTTCCTACAGTGATAATTATAATTTTTTATTTTTTATTTAGAATTATAAAGTTTCGCGAGCACCAATCTCTTTTGTCAACTATCTTAAAATACAATATTTGTTTTACAAACGTCGAATGTCGTTGAATGTAAATTAGCCATAAGTGAACTCTCTGAGGCTAATCTTTCCAATATTTTGCCGTTCTGTGGATAGAATATTATTTAATTGGCCAAGATTACAGAATATTTTACGTTACTTTATCGGTAGTACTTTAATGGAATTTTTTATTTAATAATAGCTGCATGATGTGTTCTAAAAATTAGTCCAGCTATTAAAATGTAGTTGAACAATAATTTGATAAAGAAACAAAGAATATGATGAATACAGTACGAGTATGAAGGGCAGATTCAAAATGAAGCGAGACAGAAAATTGCAATTTGGTGTCGTTTCATGAGACATGATATGAGCTGGATCAGATCAAACGTCCAGAAATTCTTATACTACTTACCCCGGGAATGGCAGCAATGTTAGATAATGAATTAAATAATTAATAAAAGTACTTAATTATATTTGTAGCATAAGGATATTCTATTGTTACATCTAGAGCTTTGAGGCCGGAATCGACGCTTAACGCGTTTAAACTGGGACCTTTCGAACCGAGGTGGCCAGCCCAACGGACGATTTTACACACACTCCGTCACGTAAGTATTTATGTCGAATACTTAAATCGAATATTTAAGTAGACCACTTTTTCCAGACCACGTTTTCTAAAGTACTATTATTTTTGAACTATGGTATTTTAGAATCCTCAATCAGAATTCTCCTTTTCCGTTTAGTTTTCGAGATGAGTAATTTCGATTTTGTCGCATAGACCTAATTTTTATGAATTGGGACATAATACAATAGTGTCCAAAATGCTAAAAATTGAATATCTACTAGGACTTACCAACCTCACAAAGTGTTAAATGAGAGTGCTGAAGAATACAAAATGTAGACTAGGAATGAAGAGGAAACTGGATTCTTTTAATCTAACTGGCTATTGCTACATCTATTAGCACAACGTCCTTTCTTAATTTAAACCAAACCTTAAGACATTGCTCTTTGCCAGAGACTAGAATAATACCAAGACTGATTATGTAGAACAAAAAAATCATATACTATGGGTCCAAATTAATGGCCAACCGTTTTTAGTTACTAGTTGATGTGTTCAAAATAAGTAATTCGTTATCCTGTAATTTTTAGTACATTTAGTATTTTAGTTACCTTGCGTTTTTGGTTCTAATTAACAGTCTCAATAACTTTAGTTTATACCCATGCACAAGCAGCAAACCAGAATTTAAAACCGTCAATTCTAATTTTTGTCAACAAAAAAGTTATATAATTAGAATTATTGAAAAGGTTTGGATTGAAATAATGGTTCCTTATAGCTCGTGGAATTTTATATGACCATAGATGGGTATTAAATTGGTTAATAATTCCATGTCTCGTAAATGTGGATTCATCCGACCTTTAAATATTTCGTGTAAAATACCTCTGATACCTCTATTCTTATTTTCGAACCAATCACAAAACGTCTTTCTTCGTTTACTGCCTTGGGGCAATAATTGTTGCACGCTGGTTGGTGGATTATTGTTAAATTTATTTAAAATAGCAGATGTTATTCTTTCATTTTGTAATGTTGATAAAATATGAACACCTCTAGCGGTCAATTTCCTTCAAACGGCTTCAAAAGTTAAGCTAAACAAGCTACTTTTTGGTAGCTTCTTTTTCGGAAATCTCCAGGCATACCCACTTCGAGTAGCGGAGGCGTTTTCGTTAAAGAAATCATAATCGAGCACCATACCTGGATATTCAGAATTAGAGTAAATGGACACCGATTATTAATCATCAATCAAAAACTAAACAGTCATTCAAGTTAAAACGTTTTTACTGGAATTCTTTTTGGATTTTTGACTGAAATACCTTTTGAAAAGGAGTTTCATTCAAACAACTAAAAAGGAATTCCAGGCAAAATTGTTTTCCGGGAATACTGTCAAAAACAATTCAGTCAAAAAACGAAAGGAGTTTCAGTCATAAAATTTCCCATACAAATATTATGAAAAATGTATTTGGACTAAACAACCTTCTTGAAAGGTATTTCAGTCACAAATTTTTCGACTGGAGTACCTTTTGTTTGGTTGTTTTTTGTTGACTGAAATGCCTTCGTAGCCCCAGTTAAAAGCAGTTCAGTTAAAAACAGAAAGGAGTTTCAGTCAATAATTAAAAGGCAACTCAGTCAAAATAGTTTTAGACTGAAATACCTTTTCAGAAGGATGTTTAATCAAAAAACTAAAACACCATCCACCAAAACTTTTTTGACTGAGAATCTTGTTGGATTTGTGACTGAAATACCTTTTGAAAAGGAGATTAAGTCAAACAATTAATACGGAAT
Source organism: Tipula vernalis (assembly GCA_958295665.1). Taxonomy (NCBI): domain Eukaryota; kingdom Metazoa; phylum Arthropoda; class Insecta; order Diptera; family Tipulidae; genus Tipula; species Tipula vernalis. The sequence continues at coordinate 145,239,545 of OY282560.1, read as the reverse complement.
TCCATGCAAAATTGTTCTCCTAGTCAAAAACATTTTATTCAAAAAAAAAAAAAAAAACGACAGGCGTTTCGGTCATAAAATTTCTCTTACAAATATTATGACTTAAACTCCGTTTAAAAAGGAACTTCAGTCTAAGAAAAAGGTGTTCCGGTCAGAAAACAGTTTGACTGAAATGCCGTTTGAGTATTTGGACTGAACAAGCTTCTTGAAAGGCATTTCAATCACAAGTTTTTGGACTGGAATACCTTTTGTTTGGTAAGTTTTTTGACTGAAATCCCTTCATAGATCTGTACGTCGACTCCGGGCCCTCAGTCCAAAAAACGAAAGGAGTTTCGGTCATAAAATTTCTTTTACAAATATTATGACTTAAACTCCGTTTAAAAAGAACTTCAGTCTAAGAAAAAATGGAGGTGTGGCCAACACACGACTTTCTTTTACGAACAGAGAATTTTGAGAAATTTTAATTTTTTTTTATAATTTTTTAAATTTTTTTTTTTAATTTTTAAATTTTTAAATTTTTTTTTTAATTTTTTTTTTTAATTTTATTTGTTTTAAATTTTTGGAAACATTTTGTATTTAGTAGTTTTTTGTAAACCTTATACTTTTTAAGATATTTGCAAAATAAATTTTCTGGACCAAGGGAGTGGCCACTTCCGGTTAGCCGATTTGGAGTAAAATTCACTGGGACCTTCCAATTTATCAAAAAAGCTTAAATCTGAAGTTTCAGTTCGATTGGTTAAACCGTCTAGGCTGTAGAGAGGACACAGACAGACTGACAGACTGACAGACAGACAGACAGACACCATTTCGAAACCCACTTTTTCGGACTCAGGGGACCTCAAAACAGATAAATCACTAAAAATATCAAGGTCCAAAATTTTCATGATTACTATACTTTATTTTACTAGAGTAAAAGAAAGTAAAAGGTGTTCCGGTCAGAAAACAGTTTGACTGAAATGCCGTTTGAGTATTTGGACTGAACAAGCTTCTTGAAAGGCATTTCAATCACAAGTTTTTGGACTGAAATACCTTTTGTTTGGTAAGTTTTTTGACTGAAATCCTTCATAGATCTGTACGTCGACTCCGGGCCCTCAGTCCAAAAAACGAAAGGAGTTTCGGTCAAAAATTGGAAGGTAACTCAATCAAAATATTTTTAGTCTGAAATGCTTTTTTACAACAGATCTGCCTGCAATTCCTTTTTAATTGTTTGACTGAATCTCCCTTTCAAAAAGAATTTCAGTGAAAAATCCAAAAAAGAATTCCTGTCAAAAAAGTTTTTACTTGAATGCCTTTTTAGTTTTTTGTTTGAACTTCTTTCTGAAAAGGCATTTCAGTCTAAAAATATTTTGTCCTAGTTGCCTTTTAATGTTTGGCCGAAACTCTCTCTGGTTTTGACGGAACTGCTTTTGACTGGGTCCCATAGCAAAAAAATACGCCAAACAAAAGGTAATTCAGTCGAAAAACTTGTGACTGAAATCCCTTTTCCCAAGGTTGTTCAGTCCAAATACTCAAAGGGAATTTCAGTCAAACTGCACGCCTTTTGCTTTTTGACTGAATTGTTTTTGACTGGTATTCCCGGAGCCGCAAGAAACGTCCTATATTGGATTGCTACTAGCGGCATGTATTAATAAGTTTTGAACGAAGAAATGGTTAACCGGCGTGTAGGAAAAATACTCAAGTGACGAATCGAGTTTCATGTGCGAGAATCGAACTCTCTTAACCTTGGCATATAGATTGATAACGCTCAAACCTTGCCCGCATTCTCTCAATGTCGAAAGTATAATTTTTAAACTTTAAAAAAACTTTTTCTGACAGCAGTTTTTGGTTCGGGTTTACCTCAACATAAACCTTAACCCTAGACACATATGTACATATGTATAATATTATATAACTTGAAACTAAACACAAACTATTTACTAAACTTTATCAGACTGTAGTGCTAGCATACACTTTGATTATGTGGTCTTAAGATAAGTCTTATCTATACACGCCGCTTATCCAAATAAACTAAATTACATCAAATTTTATCTTAAATTAAACAATACAGTTTTCAAGTAATACATTTTACTTTCTTTTACGTTAGTAAAATAAAATATGTAAATTAATTATGGAAATTTTCGACATTGAGACGTTTTGGGGGATCCTGTGAGTCCGAAAAAATGGGTTTCGAAGTGGTGTCTGTCTGTCGGTCTGTCTGTGTCCTCTCTTCAGCTCAGTTGGTTTAACCAATCGAATCGAAACTATACGACTGACACGAATTGTTACCAAAACAAAACGCCACAGAATTTTTATTTTTTGATGAATTTTATTGAATCAAAGTAAAAAATGTTCACAAATATTTAAATTTTCGAATTGCATTAGCAGTTTTCGATTTGGCCACCCTTAGCCGCGATTATGGCCTTCAAACGGCCGACAAAGCTAGCGCATGCAGCACGAAAGTGACTCTGCGGTATTTTGGCCCATTCCCGGCGAAGCGCTTGCTTGAGATGATCGACACTTTGGTATTTTTTTGTCCCAACCTTGCTCTTCAAAATACCCCAAACCGAGAAATCTAGCGGATTTGCATCCGGTGAATTTGGTGGCCATTTGGCAGTGGAAATGAACCGCGGAACGTTGTTTCTCAGCCAATCTTATCTTGATTGACGCGTGCTTTATGACTCGGCGCCGAGTCCTGTTGAAATGTCCAGGCTCTGCGGCCGAAATGTTTTTGTGCCCAAGGCTTCAACGCTCTCTCCAACACATGATGCCGATAAATTTGAGCATTTATCTTGATGCCACGGTCCAAAAAAACGAGCGGTGAATGGCTTTCGGCCGTTACGGCGGCCCAAACCATCACCATCGGCGGCGCTTGGTTTCAAGTAGCAATCCGTTGGTCCAAATTTTCAGTAGAACGGCCGGGCAAGTAAATCCGGTCGTTTTGCTTGTTCACATATTGCTCAATAACGAACGGTGACTCATCGGAGAAAACCAAATTCGGCAAATCGCCACTTTCGTGCAAGCGTAACAACTCCTTTGCTCTTTCCACTCTAACTTTTTTTTTGAGCATCGGTGAGACCATGCGTTTTATGGAATTTCAAGGCCTTTAGTTTAAGATGATCTTTCAATATGTTCTGCATCCGTTCGAGCGAAATGTTCGCCTCACGAGCCATTTTTCTGCCGCTACGGCGCGGATTTCGAGCCAATTTGGCCTTCACCTTCCGAATGATATACGCCGATGTTGCAGTGCGTTTCGGTCCACCACCATGGCGTTTTGAAATGCTGCCAGTATCGTTATAACGATTTATGGTGCGATACACAAACATTTTATTCACATGCAGATGTTTTAACTGGTTAACAATCTGCGGCTGTGATTTTCCAGCCAAATATAGAGAAATCACACTATTACGCTTGAATTCCATTGCGGATAACTTTTTTTCTTAATTATTTCCCACTAAATGCTTCTGTACGCTTGTAAACAATGGAATGAACTGTCATTAGTGTACATTTGAGCGCTTTGTCATCACTGGTTTGACAGCAATAACAGTCTGCAGTTAGTAACACTTCGTGTCAGTCACCCTGTATTTAAGCTTTTTCATAAATTGGAAAGTTTCAGTGAATTTTAGTGAAAATGGCCAACCGGAAGTGGTAGCTTCCATACACGAGAACATTTATTTCGCAAATACAAATATCAAAATACCTGCTCCGTTCGTAAATAAAAGTTGTATGTTGGCCACACCTCAATTTTTTAATATCTTATCAAATAGAAAAGAAACTCACACTGACTAGTATGCCTTAGGTAGTAATGTCTAATAAATTATATAAAAATCGAGGATTCAAATTTAAGATTTCTTGTGTAAACGTGAGTCACCTTATAGATAGCACAATTGTATTTTTTTGCAATCTAGCTTTCATGTATAGGTATTGTTTTGAACGAATTTTTTTTCAACCACTCTCTTTAATAAAATATAAAAAAAGTTGTATCTGAATATTATTATTTTATTAGAGAAATTACTTTTCTAAAATTTTTCAAAACTTTTCAAGATATTCTTGATAAATTATTCAAATAATATATGGCTCCCTCCCATATCATTCCAAAATGATACAATATAAACTATTTGCAGCGCATAAGAATATAAAAGTATTTACGATTGTTTCTGGCTGCAATAGTTCGGTTTTTGCTTTTTGGTATATGTATTTTAATGTAGCTTTTGCTTTTATTTTGCTTAAAAAATAAATAACTAAAAACAAAATAATTTAGAAAGTTTACAATGCATTCTATTCAAAAATGTATGATTAACTAAAACTTAAATTTATAATTCCTCTCAGAGACTCTTATCGTTTATATTTTATTATTTTACTTCACAACTTAATAAGAAAATACTACAAATATAATGCAATTGAATTGATCAATAAATAAATTTAAAAAGGCGGATGTTAGTGTTTTATACAATATACAACGTTGGTTTATTATTAAATTATAATTTAACCTTTTCAGGCGTTAAGTTACACACATTGTAATTGCCTTAGTAAACAGACAATATTTTAATTAGAGTTTTATACTCTATGAAGTGTCACTGTGCTCAGCGTAATAATCTCTCTTCTATACTTAAGTTTAATGTAAATTTTGTTAAATCATTTTGTAAATTGATAACATCGATGGATTTTAATGTACGTAATTTTATGCTTAAATTCGATGGGTGAACAGGTGATTAAGGCGGTAATCTGGTATAGCGGCTTCAAAAAATCGATTTTTTTTTTTGCTTAACACTAGAACTACCAACCCGTCAAAACGACGGATTTACATTTTTTTTTTGTAAATTGTTAGAATTATTTTAGAAATTTATGATGACTTTTAATATGACAATAAAGTATGTAATTAATAATTATATTAAAAATCATCAAAAATTTCCAAAACAATTCTAACTTAATAATTAAAAAAAATGAATTCAATAAATGTAAATCGGTCATTTTGACCGGCCGGTAGTTCTAGTGTTAAATCGATAGTATATTACCCCTAGAATATGCCCATCAACGAAAATTACGAAATAACGGCTTTTAAAAAGTACGGCTGAATTAATGATAAACTTTCACCAACATTTTCCTTGTTCGGAAACTTTAAACGCGTTTTTCTCAAAACCATGTTTTTGAAACTGGCGCGCAGGATAACTCAAAAAGTTCTCGATGAATCAAAAGCATTCTTTTTTTAAATTAAAGGTGGTTTAATTGCCTTTAATATAAACTACACATTTTGTACTAAAACCATTATTAGGATAAAGTTATTAACAAAAAAATGGACAACATTTATGCAGAAAACGGATTTTTTTTTTCAAATCATATTATCTGTTCAAGCATTCATCTTAATGGAACTTTTCATCTGAGTGAGGTGGCTCGACATCTTGAGAATGTCTATCTTTATAAATAAATTAGTCCATTATTCCTTTCATTTTTTGAATTGGGAATCTCTGGGCAGAAAAACATCCCTAAACCTCCACGTTCCCACATTATTAAATAACATAAACCTCACATAATTTTATATTTATTAAATACCATATAATTAGAAATTAACCCTCTTCCTCAGGTCATGACAATTTAACAGAAAGTGTACATTCTATAAACATGATATGTTTAGAGCATTACGCTAATATACTCGAAATTTTCTTACAAACTTCTGTCGTCACGTTCACACAGTTCTATTCCTGTATATGTGTAGTTCTCGCTTTTATTTTGGTTAATACATATTTGTATGCGGTACCGTAAATATCATAAAGAGTTTGAATGACGAAAACTGTTTCTATGGAGAAAAGTGTGAAAAATGTTGGTAAGGAAAAAATATCGGTTTTCTTTGCCGTTTTTCTATCGAGAAATGACGCTTTTGCACATTAGGTTTTTTTTTTTTTTTTTTTTTTATAGTGGGGTGAGCTATTACTAACCCTGTGCACCGCGACCATTAAGGTCTATTGTGCATCCCCAGATGGTTTTAGATAAAGTGGAGGTTCAAGTCCTTGATAAACGCAACCATCTCATGCATATCCAACGGGCCGGCGTTAGGCCACTGTATTGTGTATGCATGGAGGAATTTAAGTCTTTTATGGATTATAGCATCACACGTAAATAGTAGATGTTCGGATGTTTCCCTTTCCAGGTTGCAGAATCTACAACGGTCTGTAGAGGACTTTCCGATTTTCTCCAGATGTCCATTAAAAGGGCCATGTCCTGTTAAATACCAAATGAGGGACTTCAAAGACTGTCTGTCCATCTTGGTTGCCTGATCTAGACGTCTAATATCATAGCTTAGTAGTTTCTTGGTCTGTTTCATTCCAGTGGAGGACTCCCAGTATATCTTCATTTGTCTCAGTTCCCAATTCCTTATGCCATTTGCCAGATGGTTCTTGGAGTAACCAATACTAGGCTCGGGGCCAAGGAAAGAGCACTCCGCTGCCTCCTTTGCACAGCGGTCTGCCGCCTCGTTTCCCTGTATATCAGAATGGCCAGGGGACCACAAAAGGGTTACTTTATTCTCCCTGCTGAGTTCTAGAAGGTTGCGATAGCAACTCCAGATAATCTTTGAGTAGAAGACAGATGCTCCTATGGCAAGCAATGCCGCCTGGCTGTCCTAGATCACGTAAATCTCGGTTTTCCTATGTTTTTTTGTGAGACATCGAAGCACACATACCTCGATCGCAAAAATCTCTGCTTGGAAAGCTGTGGGGGTTTTACCCAATGGGATACAGAGTTCGAGACCCGGCCCGATTATACCCGCACCTGTGCCCACCCCTGATTTCGAACCGTCAGTGTACCATATGGAGGCGTGACGGGGTAAGGAGGAGATGATACTTCCCGCTTGTTCTCTGTCGGGTATCTCTATCGTGAAATTCCTCCGGCAGTCAATAGTTTTAACCATCACGTCTGATAGTTGAATTATTTCCTCGTTCAAATCCAATTTCTGTAGGATACTATTATGCCCTGGTTTAATGGTTTTAATTTGAGACGTTATTTTTAGATTGACTGCTCTTGAACCAGCTACTTTTTTAAGGTGCAACTGTAGTGGTGAGAGCCCTAGTAGCTTCTCAAGAGCAGCTGTAGAGCAGGTTTTCATTGCTCCCGTTACACTTAAACAAACTAATCTCTGAATCCTATCCAATGTAGACCACTTTGCTCTCTCTTAGGCCACCACAAAAACGCCGCATAAGAGATTATTGGTCTTACGATGGTTGAGTATAACCAAAGCGCCATTTGGGGATTCAGACCCCACGTTTTGCCAATCATCCTTTGGCAAGAGAAATGCGCCCTATTTGCCTTGTTTGTGATATATTTTAGAAACGGGTTCCATGTCAGTTTCTGATCAAGTATCACTCCCAGGTACTTAACCTCTGTCGCCATCTGGAGAATTTCCCCATTTAGAGACAGAGGTGGGAGAATTGTTTTCCTCCGATTTGTAAAGAAAGTGCAAATAATTTTGCTGGGGTTCACTCTAAGGCCCGTCTCAATACACCAGTCGCTTACCAACTCGAGGGCATATTGCATACGTTCCGCTATTGTACTCTCGAGTCGACAAGCCGCAGGCAGGCTATCTATTTCCCACAAAAGTCTCTCCAGCTCGACCTCTTGCTTTTCCTAAGAGCGACATTATACTGGGCAAGAGACATTCGATAGGTTGTCCAATCGTTTGTCCTCTTAGCCCTGTTGAAGAGTTTTCGAACCTCACGTCTTTTGGTTTCCAGGGTATGGTTCCAGCAAGGAACGTCCCTTGTCCCCCTGATACGAACCAGGGGTGAACTTGAGTGGTAGGCATCAATGATTGCCTCGGTTACATTGCTTGAAACTCTATCAAGATCCTCAATAGAGTTGATATTGGTCTGTAGACCGGTTAAGTTATCACAAAGTCTTTCATTGTAGACTGGCCAATTAGTACGTTTTGGTATTCTTACCACCGACTCGTTTTTTGAAGGGGTTTTAATATCAAACCTGATATACGTGTGATCCGAGAAGGATGCTTCCTTTGATACATGCCAATCCAGAATTGTACCAGAGGTACCCATGTCAGACAGGGTAAGATCTAGCACCTCCTTCCTGACTGCATTCACAAAGGTCGCGTCGTTCCCTTTATTATTAATGATAATATTATTTGTTAAACAAAATTCAAAAAGTTGCTCACCTCTGATGTTGGTGTCGCTGCTTCCCCAGACTGTGTGGTGTGAATTTGCATCGCAGCCGATGATGAATTTTTGGTGATGAGTCGTGCAATAATTAACGAATCTCTGTACCGGTTCTGGAGGTGGGTCGTTTTCGTCCCCGGGAAAATATGCCGAGGTACAGTTGAGCGTGCTTCGGCCTCCTTTGGGTAGAAGCGTCTCTATCGAGATCGCTGTTATGTCCCTGGAAATAAATTCATTAATGGAGAATATGTTAAGTGTCGAGCGACAGAGAATTGCTGTCCTCGGCCTATCCTCTTTCGTGTTGTAAATTAGCTTACCTGTTTTACTCGGCAAACCTTTGATTTTTGACATTCTATGTCCCAGTTCTTTGTTAAGAAAAGGCGGCTTAGATTACAAGTGGCCGCCTTGGATCTATGGAGATTTATCTGCACAAATCTCAAGGATGTGTGGTGTGTTGAACCATGCACCATCAACCTAGCGCGTACCACGTCTTTCACCGCTGCCATCTTTGGTGGTTCCGGTCCGCTCCGCTCGACCCCCCTTGTGGTATACCCATCCCTAGTTTTTTCCTTTGCACATTAGGTTAGGTTAGGTTAAGGTGGCGATCCACCAGGACCAGGCATACACACAAAACTGGTCCGTAGCCATACCACGATTTAATTGTATATCCTCCAACTCATTGAAACCATTTCGAGGCGTCAACAAAACGCTGGATACTCCTCATTGAAAAGGGATGCCCCTTAGAAACTTTAGTCTGTTTCGTGCCATACGAGGACAGATGGAAAGAAGATGAAGTACTTGTCTCTTCCTCCTCTTCGTCCTCCCAACTACGACAGTAGTCATGTGAGAAGAAACCGATCTGCTCGCATGCCTGCCTATGAGACAGTGCCCTGTAATCACTCCAACAACCACACTGATCTGACTCCGCTGAAGCGAGATCAGCTGTTTGGATCTCGCCAAGTCCAACTTTGGCCAGATGTGCCGAGTTATTACGCATGAGGTACTATTTGACCATCTGTCGTTCGTCAACTTACTAGCTTTTTCCTGAAGCAGTAGTTTGCATAACGCAAGAGGCATTTCAATATCCTTTCTGCTTTTTGAAAAGTGGTTCATTGTGCAACGTCGAGCCAGCTGATCGACTTTTATGTTTCCTGTACTATTGAAATGCTCTGGCACCCATATAATATGGTTGTTGAACTGGTCTGTTATCTCGCTTTGAGATGAGAGACGGCTCTGAACTTCTTTCGACGTGAGGAGGTATGACTGAATCGCTTTAATAGCAGCCTGATCATCACAAGCTGATATTACATTATACCTCAACCAGTCTACGACTTCCTTTATGGTAGTTACTTCAGCTTGAAAAATAGTACTGAAGTCGGGGAGGCAGAAGGAGATGTTTAACAGAAGTTCCTCGCAAAGATTCCAGCCCCGATTTTCCCGTCCCGTTAACCATCAGTGAAGAAGTTTATAGCTCCTGGTTCCAAAACTGCATCCATCATCCAGTCGACAGACGTTATAGTCGGTGGTCTTGGGAATTTGTTTGTTACGCAGTATAGATGAGTGTACCGTTTTGTTGCAGGTTCAGAAATTGTGCTATGAACTTTTGTCAACAGCTTTTAGTTGACAGTTTTGCCCAGAGCAGGCCACCAGACTGTTACCCCCCATAGAAAAGTGTGGGTCTATCTACTGCAATATACAGCCAATGTACGATGTGGGGCTCCAGCCCCCATCTTTTTCCAATGGCATTTTTACAAGAGTATAGCGCTACCGTAGCTTTCTTTACCCGTTCCAAAATATTAGGTTTCCAATTTAATTTTCTATCAAAAACGAGACCCAGAAACTTCGCTTCATCTATAAAAGTCAAGCTGAATCCATTTAAAGTAAGGAGGATCGATATGAGGAAGTTATTTCCCAGAGAAGAACCAATTCGGTTTTGTATGGGTACACATTCAGCCCACAGCCATTGGCCCATATTGTAAGAATGCCCAGGGCATTTTGCATAGGCTCACTAAGGGTACCGGGATATTTGCCACCCACACCAATCGCAACGTCATCCGCATAGGCAACTACCTTGAAGCCATTTTCCTCCAGTTTTAGCAACAGGTCATTTATATCCAAGTTCCAAAGGGGGGGGGGACAGTACGCCACTCTGCGGCGTACCTCTGCTTGCAAACCTTGTGACGGAGGATTCCCCGAGACTGGCATTTATGATCCTGCCTATTAGCATTTGATCTATCCAGTCCTCGAGTTATAGCCCCTGAAAGCACGTTGTTAAAGGCCCCCTCAATATCCAAAAAGGTTACCGTTACGAAGCCTTGATTCTCATAAGATTTCTGAATGAAATATATAAGAGAAAGAAGAAAAGAATGAAGATCAGTCTCTACAGATTTCCCCTTGCAATAAGCATTTTGATATTTAGACAGTTTTTCCGGCACAATGGCGTCTCTGATATGAGCTTCTATTTGTCTTTCCAGTGTTTTAAAGAGGAAAGAAGACAAGCTAAGGTCTTTGGGACTGTAATGTGAGCGTTTTCCCGCCTTAGGTATGAATACAACCTTCACTGCCGTCTATTTGCGGGGAATGTGACATAGTTCAGGCTGCATTTAAAGATTACCTCTAACCAGGAAATGATTAGGTTCATAATCTGTTGTATCAGGTCTAGGCGACTTACATCCAACGATTCCGCACTATTAGTGGTCCATATCCCATCCAGTCGTTGAAGATAACTTGGGATGTAGGTGCCAGTAGATAGTACTTTGCGAAGCCTGAACATCTCCGAAGACCCCTGAATTTTGCCACAGTATAGTCTCCAAGATCTGTTGTTGGTACTTCTTAATTGATATTTGGAAATTTTGAGGACTTCCTATAGGAGACAGCGGCTCTTGTTTTCCTTGCTGCTTTAAAGAGTCTTTTGCATCTTTCGTATTTGCATTTTGACGTGACCGAGATTTACCCCTAGGCCTGCTGATAGGGCTTTAGCCCAGTATCACTTCATTGAAAGCGCTAGACAGCTCGTCCACCAAGCCATTGAGCTCTTGCGCAGTTTTTGGAGGTTTTGGCACCGGAACTGGTAGCGAATTACTCACATTTGTTCTAAGGTTGAGACAAGTCTAATATCCAATACCTTCTGTCTATTTCTAGTTATAAAAGTTGGCTTATTGCCTGTTACATATATGAAGGTTAGTACTTAAAATGTAATCAAGGAGTAACTCATCTCGTTCATTTGTGTCCGTATTTCCCGAAATCGTGTGATGAGAATTTACATCACAAGGAAATTAGGAATGTTCGTGGACAATCTTAAAATTGACATTTTTTTCGAGCTTAGAAAATTTTTGTTTGACTTAAAAAAAATCATGAAAAACAAAACAAAAAAAAAACAAACGACCCATCATCTAACAACAAGGTATTTTTTCGAAAAATCTTCCTGGGAGCCTATTCTCGAATTCCACATCCATTTTCCACATGTGGACATCTGTCAAAACTCATAAAAATTGAATTTTTTCGGTACTAAGGGAATATTTCCGAATGGGTATAAGCATGTGGAAAAATTCCCCATATAGGAAAATGTCAATGCCGCATGTGTTTTATATACGAATTACAATTTTCGAACCAATTTTTGACAACTTTGACAGATGTCCACATGTGGAAAATGGATATGAAATTCGAGAATAGGCCCCCTGGTGTGTTTTTTTGGCGCAGTATATATCCAACTTTTAATTATGCATTTGGAAGATCTAAAGCATTGGATTGGATACGTATAGATTTTCTATATCTACTAAACCTACACTATTTTCTTCTTCCTCTCCCTCCCAAACTTCTCGTTATTTTTCGATTAATCAACAAAATGCCTCACATCATCGAGGAATATTTTAAAACTTTTATAAACCAAAAATTATAAAACAAACAAGTTGCCTTTAAAACAAACTTAGTTGAGTTGTCTTCCATAATAGAGCGGTTAATTGTTGCTTCAGGATCAATACTATCAAAATCCGTTTATGCAAGAGCAAGAATGTTTGTAAAATTACATATTCTGATGCAAAACAAAAGCTAACGCTTTTAAAAACCAATATTTTATGGTTAAATATGTAATGTAAATAAAGTGTCCAACCCAATATCACCATAAAAAACGTGATATGCCTTTTTCCAATAAAAAAATGAATAATTCGAATGAACCTGCTCGAATGTTTCGTAACGATATTCGATACATTTTTAATAATTTTGTTCGCTTAGTTCAGCCCATATTTGCCGTAAACTTTTGTGAACTATAATCAAAATCTATATAATGGTTGCACCATCTTTAATGAACTAAATTTTAAAATTTTAATAAAAATGTTGCTCCCAATATTTAAAAAAATAAACTATTCAATTATTTTTGGATGCTTCTTTAATTCCGTTAAATTAGAAGGGATCAGGAGCATATTAATTTATTAATATGTTATATGTTCGGTTTCTTATATGGAATGTCTGATATGTAATATAAACTGAAAATGGTCTATATAGATACCGTTATAAAATATTAACTCAACATTGTTCTCAGGTGAAATTTTATGGGTAATGTGGTGTATATCGTACATTTATGACTCAGATTTCTTTTTTAGTATTTTTTCGGCAATTTATTCATCTATCAAAAGCTCCTATATTTGTTTAGTGGCATTAACTCTAATATTTTTATGCTGGTGTCGGAATGAATTACGTAGCTAAAAAATATTTTTGTTACTTATTATACATTTTAAACTACGTTATCAAAATAAGCTGTACCTATAATGTTATTAAAAATTTGTATATATAAAGTTTATACTCGAATTTTGCATAAAAGCAATTATTATTATATTATATTTTATTGATTACCTTTTTTCATATATGGACCATTTTTCTTGTATCTTCGCTGTAAATGTGTGTTTATTACTTATATTCTTAACAAAAACCAATATCGCTTCATCAAAAAAATTGTAATAAGGAAAGAAAAAAAATCTTATAGGAAAATAGCTTATGTGTTACATTATGTGGAAAACATAAATAAATTTTTTACACCACAGCCTGAATAAAATATATTTTTTTAAATTAGTAGCATAAAATTTCATATATGTACTCGTATGTACTTACGTAGTAGGTACACATAACCACTTAAAAAAGTTTATATTTCAAATTTGCATTCATCATGTTTAATGTTTTTTGGGTAATGTAAATTTTGCTTAGAGAGTGCTTGATTATTTTTTCTTCTGATCTTGCTCCTTTTTTTTTAAACACAAAAATTACGATTTTAATTAGCGTAATTTATAAATTTTTTTTTTTTTTTTCAAAAATATAATTTATTTTAAGGTGTTTGTTGATGGGAAGAATCAACTCTATTTTTAGGTTTGTCATAAAAAACATGAAATGTACATTTATAATGTTTCTAACAGTTTGGAAAATTTCTAAAATTTATTAGTATCGGATACAAGCGTGAGATTATTGTATGAAGAAAATCTTATGCAGTTAATTTTTTTTTTTGTGTTATTTGGTGAGACAAAATTCTTGGAGCTACTAATTTTTATCATTTCATAAAGCATATTATTATGTGAATCATCACCATCACTGTATTATTATTTTATCGATCGAATAGCTACATAGCACTACTTGTATAGTTATGAAAAGAGGTCATCGGTCAACATATACTGTAACTCGGTTATGAAAATCTGTCGTTGTTGAAGATGGAGGTTTATTAAAATTATCACGTCATATTTTAACTGTTGCCGTTTCCTGTGTTTCAATATCTTAACATATTACAAGCTGTTGGATGAATATTTAAGGGTGCTTTCATATTTTTTCACACAGCACGTATACATCTAGCATTGCATAAAAATGAAAAAGGCAAGAAAAATTATACATGTAAATTAATACAGTTACATATGTATATCAGGGCAAGGTATACTTATAAAAATATAAATAACCTATACGACAGCGCGGCTGCTTTGCGTTGGTTATTCCATCCATCCTTATATTTTTTATTCAATTTTATGATTCTGTACAAGAATTTCGATGAACGGTTTGTATTTGTTAAAAAAATCTGTGCAGATGTAAGAATGCTACCTACTTCGTATTTCTTGTATATATCTACTTTGGTTTTGTTTGGAAAAGTCGTCAATATGACTTGTGATGGTGTCGAAAGGCAATATTCAATAAAACTAAAACCTTCGTTTGTACATAATTAATACATCAAACCTTTCTTATGTTTTCATTAAAGAAAGCATGAAAATAACAGACAAAATTATGTGGATAAACCAAACCATCATTGATTTTCTGGTAAATTGCTAATTCAGTAAATTGTATTTTTCAGTAAATTTTCGTGTTTTTTAAATTGTTATTAATTAGAACTGTTGAACATTAAAAAAATAAAGATAAATCTTGCTGACATATTTTAATTTCCAACAAACAGTTAGCCATAACAATTCTAGACCCTCGTTTAATAAAGACAGATTAAACCTAAATAATTTGCAGGGTTTTTATAAACGATTATTATGGTTAATATTTTTTTACTTACGTTTTTCTTGATTGAAAGTTTAGTAGAATAATTAATTGTGAACAGTTTGCTAAAGAAGTTTCTCTGATTTTATTCCCTCAAAGCTAAAATGTAATTCGATTTAAACTTTTTATGTCGCCTGTTGACTCTGAATTTACTTATTTTTAAGTTAAATAAATTTCGTATCCTTCAAATTGTTTACGAGTATTTTCAGCTTATAGAATAAGCGGAGTAATAATTTTAATAACTATATTTATTTAAACTAGCGGCTGTCTGGGTTACAGTTCGACAACCGATATAAAACAAATCACACCACCAAACCATTGAACTTGGATAATGCGCTCATTCGTATCTTATGTTTATTACGAAAGTCTGTTCTAGAGCATTTGTTGATTTGAGTTTAGTTTCATGTCGACTCAAATTGTTTTTTTCAGTTTTTTTTTTGTTTTTTCTCTTCAAATATGTAGATGTTCACAGATCCCTACCATATGTTGCAACAAAATTTTATGATACTACTTGTTACATTGTGCTTTTTTTTTCCTTTTTAATACATTTTTATTACTCAACAACTACTACATATTAAGATTCACTTAATGGAAGCACAATTAAGAAATTAAATTAAACAAAATGGTACCTACATCGAAGTATAATTTCACACTAGTGGTTTTCCAATCGACCACTGCAAGCAATCTTAAGTATTTATGGTTCATGTCTTTGCTAAATTAACTAATCGTAATTCTTTCCTATTTTTCATGAGTAGCTAGCTACAAGCAGTTACGTGAACATTATTTGCTTCGTTATATTTGATACTAATTTACAACAGTCGCATTATTTTTTGGTATTATGTGAATTGAAAATTGGGAGCTTATGTTTTACTGATACACACATCATAGTTTTTTTTATGTTCCAATCGACCATTTAGGCGAGACTTTTTCGAGCTTATAAGAACTTGTCGATTGGAGAACCACAACTATTTTTATTTTTTTACGAATAAATTTGGTTGCGTGCAAAATATGGTTGGCACAGAGAAGTAACTATGTAATTAGTTGGAGTCACTTTTGCTAAATAAAACTTTTGTGAATAAAAATTGTTTATCTTTCATTTATAAATAATTATATTTATTTGTGAATAAATCTGTGTTTTTTTTTTTGAGAAACTAGTTAACTGCAAAAAGTAAATTTTTCAGAAAACGCATTTGAAAAAAAACCCGCAATGGGTTTTAGTAGTAATTGCTCATTTTTGTTTAAATTTTCCGGAAAAATGGTGGAAAATATTGGAAAGCGGAAATTTATTTTTAAAACTTTAGGCAATTGTCTAGTTATTTTCATTCATTAACTAGTTTCTAAAAAAAAAAAAAAAAAAACACAGAAATATTTGCAAATTACTTTTTATTTGATATTTTGCATTTATGTTCGTTTGCATTCGTTTCCGTTCTCTAACTTGGTATTTTAATTGTTAAGAATAATATCAATTATAATTACTAACCGATTTTAGAAAAGATATCAACATTCCCTTTACAATTTTGAAATTTACGTGGTTTATTTTGGTCCGAGGGCACCTCCTCAAAAATATTCTGATATATGTACTATTTTGATTTGACTTAGTAAAGAATTGGTGGTGGTGGTCGTGAGAAAAAAATGTCGTTTATTTGTCAAAATACTCTAATTTTAGAACAATTTTGATTATCACTGTGATTTCAAGTAGATTTCTATTGTAATTGTAATGGCATTTTCCTGCTAAAATCTATTTTCAAAGAAATTTTGATTTGAATATTAAACGTATTTGCACTCATACTTTTGTCAGTTTTGCTGACGATTTATTATGATTTATTTGTTTAGTTCATTGGTCTTGTTACTAAAACCGGCAAAAAAAAACCTCAACAAAACAATCAAATTGAAATGACCCATACGTAATAATAATATCCAATGAGAAATATTTACTGTTGTATGGTATATAATATATAGTAAAACACAGCATTATTTAGCCTTTAGAAATCAATCTTATGAAAATAATGTCGATAATTATTAATGTCACTCAATAAATTGATTTTTATATACATTATAGTGACATAAAAATATAAATTGTTTTGTCGTTCTCTCTTTCTCCCGACTCGATTATGTACAAATCTAATAAAAATCAAATTTAGTAAGTTTATCTCGAAATACAGCAAATAAAATATACTAAAATACAATAAAAATTTATAAAATAATTAATGTCATAAATGAACTGGATCTCCCTGAACAATATTTACGTTTAAAACTCATGGTACGTGAATTTTGATATAAACGACGAGTTCATTTTTATACGTCTATCAATCTGTTGAAATAGTTTAGAATTTAGCAGAAAAATGTGATTTTATAAATCAGCATAATTCAATGTTATTTAAAGCTTAGAAATATTTTCATTCATAGAATAGCTATAGGATAAATGAATATTATTTTAGATTTTATTTTTACATATTTTTTATTATGTGTATTTTAGGTTGTCTGGTAATTTATAAGAGTTCGTCCAGAAAAATTGATGTAGCATTTTTATGTAATATCTAATAATATTATCCTTCTTCCCCCTTAAAACCATAAAACCTTTGTATGGTGCACATTTTTCAGAAACACTTGGTTTTCGAGATAATTCGGTTAGAAACTTTTCGGTGCGATTTACATATGTACGTACCCTATCGACTTCGAAAGGTAGTTATGCTTGGAGAAAAATTAAGTGTCAATCATGTCAATAAACAGCACACTAAAATTATGAATCATTTAACACTAATCAAAAATTGACTGAAAATAATAAATTATTTCAACTTCACAAAGCTAGTTTTTAAGAATTGGAAGATTTGTTGGTCGTACCTATAAATTTAAAGAGTAGAAAATTCTACAAACGACAGAGGTGAAGATACACTCAAACATGCTAACAATTGGAGCTCTCTTAGCTCCTACGTCATTTAAACAAAAAACTTTTATCTGGTTAAAACGTTAGATTCAGGCCACTTATACACAAAAGTTTGAATGAAAAACAATTTCTGCACTCATTCAGCCTTGCCGGACATCATTTAAGCTAGTCCTTTAAATAACTAAAACTTCCGATTCGGGCTTCCTGGTTATGAAAATATATCCGCATAACAATTCTGTAGTCATCATATAGCCTTGACTTGACAATCGACAAAGATATGAGGAAGTCTAGATTTTATGCAGTTTGATATTAATGTTTAGATTAAGAACTCCGGAACACAAAAATTATGATGTAAGACAATTTCTGCAATCATTTAACTTTGCTAGCACAATTTTTGTATTTAGTAGATCTTATTCTAAAAACTAAGCCAAAACAATTATTTGAGAATATTGATTTCAAGGTATAAAATCTAGATGTTCACACATTTCTTTTGCCTGGAAAAGTTAAATGACTGCAGAAATTGTCTTGTAGCATAATTTTTATGTTCAGGCGGTCTTCATCTAAACATTAAGCCAAAACAATGATTTTAAAATATTAATGAAGCTTCCCATATTGCACTGTATAAAATGGAGACTTCTTTCCATCTCTTCTGCATGACAAGCTTAGGTAAATGTATAAATTGTCCTTCAGCGCAATTTTTATGTTGAGGAGGACGTAATCTAAACATTAGTCAAAAAAAAGTTTTAAGAATTTTGATTTCGAAGCGTATTGCACGGCTGAAATAGGCCATATCGCGCAGTATAAATAAAATTAACATTTCCATATACATATTCTCTTTCTGCCAAGGTTAAATGGCTGCAGAGATTGTCTTGTATTTTAATTTTGAAGTTCAGGAGTTCTGAATATAAAGTTTCAGCGAGATAAAAGCTTTGAGAAAACGACGTAAGTTATTGCTCCAATTTCTGACAATTTTTAATGTATCTGATGTCTAATTGTCTACATTATTGGTACTGCTAGAAACGTCTTGCGTTTATATTTTCTTAAGTTTCACCAAAATATCTTCCAATAGCTTTGTGAAAATGTGATAAATGTTCGCATATTGGAGTGTTTGAACTGACATATCTGCCAAAATGACTCGTACATTTAATTTTTTTTGAACTTTAAGATAAAGAAAAAAAATTATAAATGGAGCTTGACAAAATGACGTAAGCAAAATGGGGCTATCCCAGCGAAAAAATATCGATTATTTTTGCGATTGAAAACGTGATACCTAAGTAGTTTTATGTTTTCATGTACTCGTATAACCAAGTTTTGAAGTCAATAAATAGTAAATGAACTTTATTTTTATTTCCTTTATGGAAAAGTCACAGTTCGTTTTTAATGAAATTTATTAATAGTAATGGAATTTTCCCGCTTATGTTGTATTGTTTAACATGACTTAACTTGTATTTTACTAAAGTCCCAATTTTTAGTGAACTAATTTTTGTTTTTGGAACAAAATTTTGCTCCGAGTAGTTGTATGGATTGCTTGTCGTTTTATGAAACGTGATCTGGTCCGGGTAGACAAACGCTAGAAGTTAACGCTAAAGCTAATAATGTGCTTTCTTATTATGCCAACAAGACAATGGTGAATGACCCACATAAAACATATTTCAATTATTTGGTGTTTCTCTTAGATTTCAGTGAATACTAGTAAGTAAAAGTTTCAAAATTTCGTGGAGGTGTAAAGAAAAAAACACTCGGATTCCTTAGTTGGGAATCCTCCCAGTACCTGTTTACCATTCCGCTTCTTATATGAAGTTTTCGTCTTGCAATATATGATCTCCGAAATATAATCTTGAAAGAACATTTAAGCGTAGACAATGGTTTAGAGATAAAAAATTATTATGACGATAAATTCTATTTTATAAAAAAATATTTGAAAATATTGTCTCTTATGAATAATATCGTAAACATTACTTTTCCTTCTAGTCTTACTTACTTGTATATAGTTACGAAATAATACAAATTATGATTTACAAAAAAATATTGTAAATAATTCAAATCAAATTTCATTTTAATATGTCTCGAGAATATTAGACGTTCATTCACAAAAAAGGCATTCTTTTGTTAGTACAACTTGTTTATTTTTTGCATTCATAATATGTTTATGTATTAAGAACTTAAGTAAATATGAGGTGCTTTGACTACATATTTCTTAGTTGATATTTTTTGAATTTCAGATATTTAGCGTGATATTTGGATTTTTTATTTTACATTAAATGTTTAGCTAAGATGAGTCAATTTCTAATTTTCTTTAATGTAATATGTAAGTTTACAGAGTGCGTGGCCCACAACCTAAGAACAAGCGACTCTTTCTTAGCGACCTTCCTCTATGCCCCATAATTCAAATACTTTGAAATATTGAAAACTTTCCGGCTAGTTTTCTTCTAGGAACCAAAAAGATAATTGAAAACCTGGTAATGTAATGTGTGAATGCTGGTGGTGGTCCCATTGACTCATATAGACCCATAGAGTTATACTTCGATATTTATGTATGTATGTTGGAAATTATTAAGTTACAATTATGTTTTCGGTTCCTAGAAGAAAACTAGCATTTACATTTGAATGGCAACACATTTTTTTCTAATTTATTGACATGTCATAATCTTTTGAAAAACTGAAAGATCAGCGATTAATTTATTGAAAACTTGGTAATTTAATTACCAATTTATTGTAGGGATACATTTTTCTGGCAGAAAAAATATCGTTCAATTTAGCCGCAGAGCAAAAAAAACGAAAGAAATCACTAATAAAAGAGCATTTAGCAAACCTATGGCATTTTGCAATTTAAAGTTTGGAGTAATGAGAGTAAATTGAACATGTTGGAAGTGATGTGAGACCATAAGTAAGACACCCCTCAAAAGAAAAGCTTATTTCTCAATATATCAATAAAACACTGAGTCATGGCGATGCATCAGTAAGTGTTTGGGGATGCTATACTTCTCGGAGGGTTGAACCTATCGTCAAAATCGATGGAATTATGGATGCGCTAAAATACATCAAAATACTCGACCAAATTTTAAAATGATCTTCCGCTAAGGTGACGTGGGGAGGATGAAAGCGTATTTAGAACGCAAACAAAATCCGGTAATCTATGTGGAATTGTTAAAGGAGAAGTTTCACTAAGGAAACTGACAAACAGTCTCTGTTGTATCTTTATGAGCCAAAATTCAGGAGGTTTGGAAGAATCTAACGCCAGCCCAATGTTCCTCACTTACAATTAGTATGAGTAGGAGATGCAGTGCAGTTTTGAAATAAAAGGGTTTTCTAACCAAATATTGAATTTTTTCTAAATTATTTATTTTGGTAAGTAAATGGCTTAATTAAAATGTCAGCCAAAAGCGCCACTGCTATTTTTTTATATAACAACCTGTGAACTATAACTACGTTTATTTATACCCAAGAATTATTTAAAATAAATTAAAAAACTAAAATAAAAAACATATTTGGAATTTTAAAGGTCTAATTGTGGCTCAATTATAATCCGCCTGTGTAGGTACCGGTATATGTACACAGCCGTTCCATATAAAAGTTATCAAAAATACGTTAAAGAAGGTGAAAATACCTACTTTCGGGGGTAGTTTTTACTCCTTATATTAGCGAGTTAGCACTAAAAAAAATTACATGACTCATATATTTTGTGTTTTTATGTTCTATAACAAAGCAAAACCTCGAAACAATCGATGAGGTACATCTGGGGTACCTTCCTTGTTAGTAATTAAAGCTGATGCTTTCATTCGATTTGTATAAATATTCCCACCAAAAAGAACCTCCGAAAGGAAATGTGGTCTAAGTGGTCTAACTGTGGAGTTATTCGTGTTCAATTTGTGTGCTAGTAACAATGCCATTGAATTCGCATTGGTTCCAAAGAAGAAACCTAGTTTTCGAAAACTTTGTTCAAAATGTTTTAATGAGATTTAAAAGGGGGAGGGTGGGGGTAATAACTTACCAAAGTACATAAACAATTGCCAACGTCTCGGTTATTAAAGAACATGTTGAAGGTATTATTGGTAAGGAACAACAACACACATTACGATATTGGGTGTTTCAAATTTGTTGAAGCACTCCAAAATTTAAGGGTGTCATCGCTCATTCTACTCCTCAAAACTACTTCCAAATTTTCAAGAACTTATTAATCCTTTTCAAGACAATATATGGGTTTAGGAATTTTTGCAATATCAAAAGTTGATGCAGTTTCTGCCAAGTGCTATGTTTTTGTTGAAAAATGCAAAATAGTTTGTTATTTTAGTAAACAGGAAGTGGGATCGGTTAATATTTAATTTGTTGCCGCATCGGCAAAATATAAAATTTGTGAAGAAAATCGTAATTATTAAGATTATTTACTTAAAGCAGTAGTTTAATAACTGATCTGATAGAATTGCTCTATTCTCAACTATTCTTATAGAATTGCTTTTATTTTTACCAATATTTTTTTTTTTTTATTAATTTCATCATAAACAAATTTTAATTTGTAAAAAAATATTTATAATTTTTCGCAAAGAAAACTTCATTATAAAAGATTGGGGGTTGAAATCGAGCACTGTCGACGAGTGCGTTCTACTAACTCATTCCCTACGGCGACATCGATTTTATCTAATAAGTATTTATTGCGATATTAACTACTTAGAGTTACAGGTACGAGAAGGACCGACATCAACATTAAATGACTTAAGGTAATCTTCTGTAATTTTGATTATTCGAGGCAATTTTGATCTTCTTTCTTAACTCTCAGCTTAACTGTATTTATTTGTTTGTATTTTCATTTTACTAAAAACTTATTTTACTGTAATGGTAACGTTCGATTAAGACTCCCTGCCTGCCTGTATATAATCTTATTTGATTGAACAATTTTGCGTTGTTTGGTTGTTCTAAATCCTCATCCAATATTTAGCAAGATACTAAACATCACCAATAATTAGACTATACAATTTTGTTAATGTGTTGCGAGATAAATTGGCGTTAAACATGTTCAGGTCACAATTTTTAACTAAATTAACTTAATTTAAAAAGTGTACATAATATAGTAAAAATGGCAACCATAAAATTTTTTTAGCAACAGGTAATCAGATAGTGTAATAAAAGTATAAAACTTTAGTTGAAAGCTAAACTTTGAGTTTAATGTTGTACATACATCCAGAATTACGTAATGTTTTTACATTTTAAAAATGTTAAGGTTAATATTTTCTTATGTGGTTGTTGTTGTTCCTCATATCTACCTACCATCATAAAAACGCACTTTACTAAATTTGAAAAGCACACAACTTTGTTTTTTTGTAAGCTTATTTTAATAATGTATGTAAGTATATAAAATACATGTTTTCTTATATACATATGAACATTACATTTTACTAATTATATATTCTTTCCCCAAAAAATCAAATCAAATATGGAAAAGTTTTTCATTTTCTTTTAATAATCTTGTTACTGGTATGGGGACAATATATTACTATCTCTATATGTACAAAGCTATTGAGAATGAAAATGTAAAAATATTAGAACAATTTGCTTAGGTTTGAAGTAGCTGAACTAGAAGATACGAACTTCGAGGACAGCATACAGCATTTAGGATTCTCAACAGGTACAATATAATTTTTTATTATTATCGATTTATCATGAAATTCGGTTTTGTCTATTTGAAATTACGTAGTACGTATTGCGCTTTTGCTTGGAATTTTTTTTGACTAATAACGGACAATCATTTTACTACTGTCTACAGGCGACAGTCTCCTTACAAGCACCATTCGATATTAAACCCATTAAAAAATGCAATTAACCTCAATACCATTGTAATCTTTTAAATCTTATCAATTCACGTCCTATATTATCCAGTAAAAGATGTACACCGACGAGATTGTACCCTATTTTTGGGTTTTGGTTAGGCGCAGTGGGAGTTTTACAAAAAATTTTGTAATTTTTCATCCAGTAAAACTCAATTCAATTTATAATAAAAAAAAAGTTAAATTTTCTTACAAAAAAAGATTGTAACGTGCGTTTATCTTCATTTCCACTGAGATTCACCGGTTTTTATTTGTACACGTTACATGCGTATCTACATGTCTATATAAAATGTTGTTTACAATGATATATTTTTTACGAAAACATACTCTAAAAGTCTAAATTATAGCGTTTCAATAAATGACATAGAAACATACATTTAGATATACATATGTACTTATACTTTTTTCAGCGAGAATTATAATAGAAAATGTGGTTTCATTGGAAATAGTAGTTCTTAGTGAATTATTTCCGTACTAGATTTATAAAAAAATATTAAGTGTGGCTTAGTATAATTCAATGACTTCCATTCTCGCGGTATTATTATTATTTTTAAAAATCGATGTCGTCTATTTAATAGGTTGATTTTAGAATCCGCAGGAGTGAAACGTATGCGGTTCAAAAACTGTATACCATATAATGGGAAACAATTATCGCAAATCAAAGTAGCCTCGATAACTACTTTAATTGCGAAGTAATTTAGATTTTAACTGTATAATTAGTTCCATTTTCATCTGTAATACGTGGCCGGTATGCAGCGGTTTGCCCTGTGTTTTGTTCTTTTCTCGAAAAGTAGGCCGAACTGAGAAAAACTTTATATTACCCTTAAAATTTGGAACATCCTTTATAAATAAAGCCTATTAGTTCTAAGTTCACTGAACCATTATATTTATCCACCTAAATATCTCAAAAATTGCATCTGAACGTTTTGTTTCAGGGAAAAGAAATGGTTTGGGATCAAGAGGAAGACCTGATTAGATCATTTTTTTAATTAAAGCTGTATTATTAAAGGCGTGGTTGGCATTTTATTTTACATAAAGAATGACCAACCCACCCACCAATATCAGCTTTTTACTTTTCAAGGTAGATTTTATGAGAATTTCTATAATCAGAGTTCTACTTTCAGTTGAAAATCACTCATAATAATTTAGTTATTTTTCCTTTGAAAAACAAATAGCTTTCTTCTGAAATATCTTTTTCTGAAATTCTTTATTTTCGAGATATGCAGATTGAGAATTATGAGCTTAACTTAAATGGTTCACTCTGTAAAAGAGTAAGTTGGAACAGAATTGTACATTTAAATGACGGTTTATTCCCAACCTGAAATGAAAATTTAAACGGTTCTTTTCAGTATTTTACTTTCAGCCCGCTAAAAATAAAGTTTAGTCATTTTCTCTATAATAGATACTAACTTAAGCCAATTTTATCAGTCGTTTCTTTTCTTATATGCCGCCAAAGATATATTTTTTATAAAAGTTATTACATATTTTAAAATATCAGTATCATAAAAATGTGTGAGTTGATTACTGTTAAAAATTGCAAGTTGGGTGCCTTTTTGTGAGATAAATGATGTCCTAGACCAAATTTAGATCTGATTTTTACAAATGAGCCAATTCTATTTGAAGTAAATGAATCACCATGAAACCTTGATAAGTCGTTTATAATGTACGTTACGTTATGTAATGTATTATTAATTGGCCGTGTTGTAAGAGGATTTACTGTATTAATAATCTAATCACCAAAACCGAAAGCCGTATTGCACGTTTAGAAAAGTCGATACAGTGTATCTTCATGTATATTTTGAACAGAATAGCTGGGAGGAGGAACTTATCAGCAGCGACATATGTAAATGTTAATGTGGAGAAATTTTATAAAATCATATTTAATGGAATAGAATTATTTGTTCCCACTTCTGTGGTCAAGCATAACAAGTATCCTCCACGGTATGATGATAAATTTATCAATCTTAAAAACAAGAAAGACAAGGCTTACAAAGAAAATTTTAAATTCTATTCCGAGGAAGGCAAACATAAATTCATTGCGAGTAACCAAAATTTGGAAATATGCTTTGAGGTCAAGTATAAGAACTACATGTTAAGGAAAGAATAAGAAAGGATCTTAAACACTTTTGGAGGTTTTTTTTAAAGAAAAATATGAAATTAATGGTTACCTAGCCAGTAAAGTAAGTAGGACATTCAAGGAACATAAATCTTGTGACTCGCAGTTTGCTGATTTTTTCAATAAGTTATAATAAGCCGGTAGAAAATTGTCACATCATTCACGTGTGTTTGGTTTATGTAGCTGCGTAATTCAAACTTCAGAAAACAAAATTTACTCGTAAAATGTTTCCACTTAGCTTTCATCTATTCGGAATTTATGCCGGATACATTCTGAAATACTTATGTAATACTCGTATATGGATATATTGCCTGAAATACCAGGATGTAGTTTTCGTTCTAAAAATAAGAGATGGGAGAATAATTACTGGAGAGTAAAGTATTGGTAAAGAAGTCTGTTAATGTCTACAGCGACAAAGGCTAAATCAAAACCCAAATGAAGTGAAACAAAAAAACTAGGAAAACAAAATGATTTTGTTTTGGTTAGTTTGCTGCTGAAATTTATGATGATGAGTCGTGCGTGTATA
Organism: Tipula vernalis; assembly: GCA_958295665.1. Taxonomy (NCBI): domain Eukaryota; kingdom Metazoa; phylum Arthropoda; class Insecta; order Diptera; family Tipulidae; genus Tipula; species Tipula vernalis. Next base: position 145,213,561 of record OY282560.1, on the reverse strand, counting down.
TACGATGGCATGTCCGAGGTTGGGGAAATTTTATTTTAGTATAAGCACAGAATAAGTAAAAGACTATGTGCCTGCTTCTGAGACGTTAAAATACATGTTATGTTATTTTATTTCCCCGCATCCTATTTGAATTTGTATTGAAAAAACTAGTATAACATAACATAAAATTTTGGAAAGCAGAATCGGGCCTACGGCCTATTACTTAACAATAACTGAACATTTCCAAAACTCCTATAAGAAAAACTTATTGGATTATAAAAACTGCTGATTCAAATTTAATTCATAATTTGAAAATGTCGCGAAAAAAATTCAAGTTTTACGGCGGAATTATTTCAGGAACTCTTTTTAAATATGACACGTCCCAATTTTTCTTTGAAGGGAATTTAAGTGAATTTGACAAAAAATTTGACATGATTAAAAAAAAAAAAAAAAAATTGTGTATTGCATATCGTAATCGTACAAACAGGAAATTGCTAATATAGATAATCTCGCTCAAAAGTCAGTCGTGTTGCTTTTACTTATTTTCTCTGTATATGTACTGTCTGAAATTAAAATTTCCTTAATCGAGGTGGGACATAACATCGTACAAGCGTGACCTATCATCAAAATTGGAGCAGCAAACTAAATTAACCAAAATTTATGTATAAAATCATTGTGATTTCATATAATTTTTATTTTGCTTCATTATTTTGTTTGTTTTTGATTTGCTCTTCTCGCTGTTTTATAAACAAAAATTTAAAAATTGGTAAACAACGTTGAATGAAAATATTCAAAATGTTAATCAAAATTTTTTTTGATTATTCTCAAAGCAATGAAAAATCATTTTGTCCATGACTATCTTTATATACTTTTGTTTCTTCAGTTATAATGATATCATATAAAGGATTTGATTATAAAATTCAATATTATTTTTAGGTCATGAACAAAGTATCTTATTCTAATCGCCTATCGGCTCGTGGTAAACTTCATCTTCGTGGATAACAGCTATTCAATAGCAAATGATTCAACAAAAATATTATGTCACTTCGTCGTCCATTAGCAAGGGAATGATCTCTCTCTTTCTCTATCGCTTTCTCTTTCTCTCTCGCTTTCTCTTTCTCTCTCGCTTTCTCTTTCTCTCTCGCTTTCTCTTTCTCTCTCGCCTTCTCTCTTTCTCTCTCGCTTTCACTCTTTCTCTATCGCTCTCTCATCTCTTTCTCTATCGCTCTCTCATCTCTTTCTCTCTCTCTCTTTCTCTCTCTCTTTTTCTAACATTTATTATTTATACAGAGAATGATTATATTTTTGTCACTCGATGACGACATCATGTGCGAAAGCATATCTTATTAATTTCCTATATCACACAGCTAGCCTATATCACCTATAAACAATATAAAAAATTACAAAGAATACAGATTTCCAACTCATGGCACCAATAAGAATACACAGATAATTAGTCCATCGCGAACAAATTGTTGGCGTTTTCTGGTTGTCACCCAACCTGAAACACAAACCTGTATGATTGGGTTTTACTATAATTCCAACCAGCTGTCATTAAATAAAAGAAATACAAATGTCATAGACACATTTTAACAACGCATTTTCTTCCGTGATTTCCTCTTTTTTAAAATTAATTATTAAAGCTATCATTTATGTTTTGCAAAGTATCAATAATCAAAAAAATTTAAAAAGTAACAATATTATTATTATTGGAGGGAGGGCCATGCGGGCGATCAGCCACTCGCACTGCGACCTAAAAGATCTATTGTGCTGGACCCTGCTTAATTATCCGTCCAGTCAATATTCAGGTTCTTAATGAACCTGACAATACCGCCTCCCGTTACGTGATACATACTATCTGGGCTTATTGTTCTCCCTCCTAGATATTTACTACAGCATGTAGTTCCGCTAGAAAGACCGTAGCACTGGAGTCCAAGGACTTCGAGAGGGTTGTCCCACTCCCGTATATTCCTACTCCAGCCCCGTATTCCGTTTGATTTTACTCTTACGAGTTGCTGGGAATTGCAAATCGCCTGTAGGTCACCCAGCTTTACTACAGGAAGGCTAAATAAAACTGGAGGGTGCCTGCTATCCAGAGTCCGCATATTTTACACTGATTAACCTATCAGCCATTTATCCATCGGCATATGTTGTTCCACCTTAGATTAGGGTTTTTTGTCAAGGTTTTCTCCTTTAGCGCCGTACTTTAGCCTGTGCCAAATGGCCAAAAATGTGCCAAATGGCCTTAGTTACCAGTGGTTGCCACGAGGAGGCAGCACGTGCACTTGCGAATTGTGAACAGATTATCCCTAACACAATTGTACCCATCACGCAGCTGCCTAATGACAAGACCAGAACAGCTCACGTGATGCGCACCCTACTGGAAGCTTACGGAGCTGGTAGATTAATCTACTCAACTTTGGTCCTCCCTCCAATAGACGCCAAACCACCAAAAAAAGAATATACTTCACAGGATAATTTCTGTAGTCAGTCTTTAAGTCTATTCGATTTAAAGTAACAATAAAAAAATATAATATTTTCGCATTTCCACATTTCTTGAACCAGCCAAGTTAGATTAATTTTTAAAAATAGCGAACCATTCGAAATAAATTTTATATGAAAAACATCTAGTGGCTGGTATTATTGCAAATAATCAAATGGTTCCTTCGATTCAAATGAGCTACCGACTTGCATTGTCGTTTCATGAAACATGATTTGCTCCGGATCAGATCAAACGTCAAGAAGTGCGATCGATGTTGAAAGGCCGAATGTCGTAACGTCGAACGCCGAATGACCGAATGGGTTGGACGGCCGAATGTCGTATGGCCGAATGTACCGAAAGGCCAAAAGTGTTGAAAGTCCGAATGGGTCGAAAGGCCGAATTTTAATTAAATTTTCCTTCAATCCTGTGTATGTAGCATATTAATGTGATCAAATTTTGTCGGAAAAAAAATTAATTAATTTTCTTTTTTTGGCAAAAAAATACGTAAGAAGATTTTAGTATTTAATTTTGAAAAAAATATTAATTTTTGGTTTCATAAAAATATAAATTTTGAAAATTTTTATTCTTTAAAAGATGAAAAATTAAAATCAATTTCGACACAAACGGTCTTTCGACATTCGGCCTTTCGACCTATTCGGCCTTTCGACCTATTCGCCCTTTCGACAGATTCGGCCTTTCGAAATTCAGATTTTCGATATTCGGCCTTTCCACCCTTTCGGCCTTTCGACATTCGGCCTTTCGAATCATTCGGCCTTTCGACCCATTCGGCCTTTCGACCTTCGGCCTTTCGGCATTCGGCCTTTCGACATTCGGCCTTTCGACATTAGACCTTTCGACATTCGGCCTTTCGGCCCTTTACCAAGAAATGCAGCTTATATTCAATAAATATTGTTATTATGTTGCTGATTTAATGATTGTTACAAAATTTTGAGTCCGTGGTTAAATATCACAGACAAATGGGTGCCAGCTCACACAACCACAAAATTATTTATGATGGTTTATCTGTATATTCTTATCTGTGCTCATGGCTATGTAGATTTAAGCCTGAATTCTATTACAAATAAAAGTTTGTCAGCCAAAATAAAATGACATAAAAATATAAAATCGGTAAGCGTATTTTGTTGACCAAAATTTAATTCGAATTATTTTGGTTTTTTTTTCCAAAGAAAATAGCCAATTTGATTTAATTGACAAAAGCCAACCTTTCGAAATAAAATATAAATTTAATATGTATTATGACTCTGGTGGTAGGTATCATAATCAAGAATTAGAATTATGTTTAAATAATCCCAATTTTTTTGGGGTTAATGTTATTCTTGCGGGGATTTATCCTATGCAATAGTTGTTGTACATTTGTCAAGAAAATTAATGATCTTATTTGTTGGTCTTCTTGTATATTTTATAAAATTCTTCGGCTAAATTATAGACCAATTTTTTAAAAAAACTTTTTTACAAATTCAAAGTTTTTTTATTGTTATCCCAAATTTTCGATGTTTTACATCATTTTCAAGGGAAAATAACAAATTGTTCTTATTTTTTATTTTTTTATAAGACACTAAATTTTTTCTCCTTTACAAAAACGAAAACCATTCAGAAAAATTATTCCAAATGACACTGTGTCATTTGGAATAATTTTTCTGAATGGTTTTCGTTTTTGTAAAGGAGAAAAAATTTAGTGTCTTATAAAAAAATAAAAAATAAGAACAATTTGTTATTTTCCCTTGAAAATGATGTAAAACATCGAAAATTTGGGATAACAATAAAAAAACTTTGAATTTGTAAAAAAGTTTTTTTAAAAAATTGGTCTATAATTTAGCCGAAGAATTATATAAAATTTGTCAAGAAAATACGCTAAACGATCGTGTGAACGAAACACCCAACGAAGTAAGTCAAGATTTGACTTACAAAAAAAGAAGGTGTGTCTGTGTTAGTGGACTGCCATAATTATGGACAAAAAGTATCAAATCGAGATGAGTTCAACTAACACATCTGCATAAATATTGTGTACGATGAAAAATATTTCTCGCACATACTAATCATTTTAATAGCAAGGGGATTTTATGGTAGAGATTTTTTTAATATCTTATTTTATGTTATGAGTATTAATAATAATTAATTTTTTATATACTTTTGAGAAGTGAAAATAATTGAATTAATGTTAATACATACTTAATTTTTTAAAATAATTGTTGGTTATTTTTTTGTTTGATGTCAAAATTTACCCATAAAAACTTGATATAAAAAACAAAAATAAAAAAATGTTTTATCTTTGTCAATGGATTAGTTATTTTTTTATTTTCTTTCGACTTCAAGTCATCTCAGTCAATTATTGACAATGGAATACGGGCAAGCCTACTTTAATTTTTTTAGTTTATTGAATGATAGTCACTCCAATAAAATTTTGTTGTACTCGAGTTTTCCAAATCTTAAAATAACTGAAGAACATAGCTAGTTTGTATCTTACTGATTATTAATAGGCAGATTCGTAAATAGATTCTGGATAATTTCAGAGTAAGTTTGAACCATTAATTACACCATAATCTTCTAAATTTAATGGTGCCTATTATATATTTTAAGTTTAGCGAATTGGAGAATGTATTAGAATGTGCGATAAAAAACTGTTTTGAGAATTGAACAAAGCGCTCACATAATCGTGAGCACTTTTTAGGTTTTTTTTAAAATTATACCAAAGAGAATACATCATCGGAACGTCTCTTTAACCAAACAAGATAATCTTGTTTGTTGAGAAATTGTTTAACGCAGAAGGTTTTTTGATCCGAAATTATCGATGTTAGTAAAGAAGTGGCCGAGTCCCTGGGTCTGGCTGCCCTCATACAACTTTTGAATAAAATTTAAATTGTTTTCAAAACCACTCAACCGATCATCTTGGAATTTAAATGGAATAGGAATTTTGGGATACAATTAAAACACAAAGCTTAGGCTTTAAAATGTGTATGTGTGTGTATTAAATTGTGTTTAATTAAAATATTTTTTTTACCGAAAGTCAAGTTTGTATTATAAATGTACATATTTCATAATAGTTAAGGTCTAAATAATCTAATTTAATTACATAAATATCTATAATGGCAGCAACCAGCAACTTTTCATAAAAAAAAACACAGTCCGTTATGTTATTCCCGTTATTTTATTTTCTATTGCTTTTTTAAGCCTGTATTTCACTATGAATAATTGACTGAACTGACTTCAAGACAAGAGATGACAAAAAAAACTAATCCATTAGAGTGACAAAGAAAAAGCTATATTTTTTTTTTTAGCAGATGTGTTAGTTGAAATGATCTCGATTTGATACTTTTGACCATAATTATGGCGATCCACTAATCCAAACACACATTTTATGTAAGTCAAATCTTGACTGACTTTGTTTTGTGTTTCGTTCACACAACCACAGATTTTATATTTTTATCTCCTTTTATTTTGACTGACAACCTGTTATTCGCAATGTAATTCAGGCTTTACTCTCCCATATGATTTTTTTTTTCAATTCAACACACACACCCAAAAACATCTATAATTCCAAGACGAACTACACGAAATTTAAAGGTACAAAGTGACTAGTTGTCATAGTGTTAGTTGTGTACATATTTATAAGCCTTCAATAAAAAAAACTAATCAACACTAATCTGATTTGTTTTGTTCTATGAAATATGAAAAAAAAAAAAAAATACGTAAGAACCATCAACAATTTACATCACGACAACGGCGTATAATAATATCAAATAAAACTAAAGCTATTTATGTGTATATTTCTAATCTGTTGTCAAAATAATGTGAATGTATGTCAAGAATGAATCTATCAACAAAATAAATTACAACAACTATAGATGTTTTTGCTCACACATATTTTGAGTATTTCGACCGATATTGCCACAACATCACTTTTATTTTAATTCATTAATTCGCTTCACTAAAAAACTAAAAATCATTGGCGCATACCACAGTACCCAAAAGACATTTTGAATAAAAGCCAAACCGGAGCATAAACATAGAATTCGGTCAGTACATGCATCGCACACATTTATGTTAATTACACGACTCCGATGTCATTTCCATCCACTAGCTCCATTTTTATACATATATTGTAAATATGTGTCAAATTAGCGGCACCTAAAGACTCTGGTGCCCGATATCTTCTAACATATTTAGCCAAACAGACATGAGGAAAATTTCATAGCGATCGGTTGAGTAAGCAGTTTAAAAAAAATGAAATTTTAGGGAACATTTGTATCGGGGCACTTAAGCTCAGGGCTCAGCATCTTCAAAAATATTCTAAGGTTGATTCTTGGGATGCCAAACATACTTGATGAAAATTCCAAGATGATCGGTTGAGTCGTTTTGAAAACAATTCAATTGCGTAATCGGTTGTTTCGTAATCCGGTGCGTAGTTCACCTACAATGGGAAATGAATTAGACAACAACGATAGAAGTGTTCGACGAACCTTGAAAACATAACGGATGGTAAAAAAAATCGATAGAAATCATTGCTTCCCTTGCTCGCTCATGAAGATTTACTAACATCGATAATTTCGGATCAAAAAACCTTCTGCGTTGAACAATTTCTCAACAAACAAGATTATCTTGTTTGGTTAAAGAGACGTTCCGATGATAATTCTGGGCATTTCAAGGTCACACGAAGACACAATGCAGTACTGGTGATGGTTTGAGCGGTTGCCACTGAAAATATTTGTTCACCGCTAATTTTCCAGACACCAAACACCAGATTAATGGCGATGTTTACCAAAAATTGATATTAAATTACGCTTTTTTACCATGGACCAGAAAGCATTTCCAAAACATCTGTTTACATTCAATGATCCATATTTTATTTCGATAGCCGGCCTATTCATCAGATAATCCGTTGTATTATTCAATTTGGGGAATTTTTCAAGCTTGCCAAAAAAAAAACCAGACAACTTTGGATGATTTGAAAAAAGACCCGACTCCTGAATGGAACCGTTTAAGAAAATAAATCGTGTGCATCTTTTTAAAAGCGATTGAAACTTGTGTTTAAGGCCTTTCGAATAAATTTAAAATAAACCTAGTTTTATAATCTACCATTTCTAACAAATTATAATAAATCCAGCTAATAAACCAAAAAATTACAGCGTTTTCATATTCGATGAAATACTAGGTAAAAAAATATTGAAATCTGTTTTGTTAAATCCACAAAAATAAAAATCTAACAAATAACGAATCCGTGTTGTTGTATTTTCATGGTCAAATCCACAAGTATTCCTTAATACGATCAAATACAATCAGTCCTAAAGGACAATATACAACTTATATATAATTGTACATAACAAGTGAAAGATTTTTATAGATCACAGTGTATTTGAATGTTTTAATTATACGGTGGTGTTAGTAAAATTTTTGTAGTTATGTAAACTGGTATTGATAATAAAATAGATAGTTGATGTACATTTTTGCGTACAAAATTAATTTTTGTTTGAATTTCACAATTTTTTTATTAATATGATTGCGAAAGATGAGACTATAAGACAAATTTTAAATTATCAACATTTATGCATTACAAAACAATTTACAATTCATTTGTTCATTCGTATAAAATTCTATTTATCGTCGTTTTTTTCGTTCCTTTATATATTCCGTCCGCAGGACAGTACTAATTAGCAAAACAAATCCATACATACGAGTATATTGTATAAAATGAAAACAAAATATTCATTGTACGAATATATCTATTCCATTTTACAATGGAATTATAATATGAATTAGTAAGAGAAAGTTTATGTTATTTTTAAATAGTAAAATAATTTTTTTTGTTTTTGTTCGAAAGAGAAAACCAAATAAAAAATATATGTTTATCCTATTTCGTTTGCCATCACCAAATAATTCTGAAATATTTTAAGATTTTTAGTTCATATGCAAAAGAGGTGCATATAAGATGTTCCTCTTGATGTGTATTCTCTTTGATTATACCAAATGTTGACCTCTTCTAACAACCTCTTTCTAAATATTGTTTGTATTGGTTAAGAATTAACTATTAAACAAAACTTTGGGTTTAACATTAGACGCGAAAATATTTCATCTGTAAATATTTATTTTATCAAAATTGTAATTGGTGATTTAACCCTTAACGGTCGAGAGCTTTCTTTTGTAATATTCGCCTATAACACGACAGAAAATTGGGTAAATGCTTAACACATTTAAACTGTTTTTTAAGATAAAAATTCAAAGCATTTCAATAATTTATAATTTTTTAAATAAAATGTTATTTTTATTTTAAATTAATTTCAATTATTTGAGGTTATGATATTTTTCAAAGCAGTTGGCAATTGTTGAACAATGCAGATAAACAAAAAATACATACATACTAAAACTGTTTTTTTGTTTAAGAAGCGAAAGAGAACAAAAGGAAAACCCCAAAAAACGCTGAGTTTCGACCGTTAAGCCTTTCGACTGTAAAGCGTTAACATTACAGCAAGTTAAAATAAATGTGGTCTTGAAATGTTGCTGATATAAAGGGTGTTTTTTTAAGCACGATAGAACTTGAAATTGTAAAAAATAGCACCAAAAATTAAATTGTAATCAAACATTTTTTTTTATTCGAAAGATCAATACATGGCATTAATATTTGAAAATGATTTCGGCCATATGGGCACCGCGGCTGTTCTTGCCGAAATGCATTCTGGACGTCCAATTTTGGGGCACTTTTTCGAGCACTCCTGGCCGTATGTCACGAATAATTTATCAGCATAAATCAGTGAGTTCACGTAGCCCCACAGGAAATAATCGAGAGGTGTCAAATCGCACAACCTTGAAGGCCAATTGACAGGTCCATTTCTCGAAATCAATTTATCGCCAAATTTTGATTTTAATAAGTCGATGGTTGCAGTCGCCGTATGGCACGTAGCGCCATCCTGCTGAAACCACATCTCGTCCGGATTAATGTCATCCATATTATCAAACAACAAATCATTGATGAAGTCGTCTATAAGTTGCGCGAATCGACGACTGCTTTTCAAAGTAAATTTGTAATAATTTCGTAGCGTTGTTCAAGCGTGAGTCTATTCATGATGATTTTCCAGAGTATACTGAGATCTGCCAGAGATATTTTTCATAAAAATTTAATTTTTTGTTTTATTTTTTACAATTTCATCAGGCTTAAAAAAACACCCTTTAGTATAAAAAAGTTAATTTGAAACGTAATTTTTTGTCCTAATAGCTAATTTATATTTCTGCTTTCCCATTCAGAATAGATTATAAGTTATGCGGTGTAGTTCGAAGTATTTGATTCTATTTACAGCCATCCCCCGATTTACACGGTAGATTGGTTCCACAGAAAACCGTGTAAATGGAAAATCGGGTTTTGTATGGAAAATAATGTAAATAGCAAAATTAAATAAAATTGTTAGTTTACGATTGTTTTTTTAATAATTCATTTTAGAAATTTTTAAATAAATTTTTTAATAAAATTTTTAATAAATTATTTTCTTTTTCCAAACCATGTGAAAGCGAAATCGTGTAATAAAAGTACCGTGTAAATCGGGGGATGGGTATAGCTAATGTTTCCAACATTAAAATTTATTGTTTTCATTATATTTATAATTATTATTATTAAGTAATTTCTTATAGTTTTTTAAAGTATGGTAATTCTTCCAGAGGTAACATTCGAGTTTTATGACAAATTTGTGTTGTCACCTCCAGCGTGGCTTACTAGTTCAAAGGTTAATTTATTGCATCACGACGAACAAAGATTGGTTAAAATTTAAAATGATTGCATCACAAGAGATGATTACCTAAAAAAACGTGACATTACTAAAGCAAACTAATTAAAAAAATACAGCATTTTCTAGTTAAATGCGGAAAATTGAACTAGGAAAGTCAAATAATACTATTATTTTCACCGATTTTTATTTTATTTTTTTATTTATGAAAATTAAACTGGAAATGTTTTGTTATATATTTTATTATTACTATTTTTTTGTTATTTTAACATTGACTTGCAACGTGATACATTGAGTTGAATGTGAAATGACAAAAATGAATAATGTGAAAAATGTATAAATTCGTTTGTGTTGTACATATTGTAATCTTGAAAAGCGCACGTAGCGGGCTTTAAATTGTAAAAGCATTCATTCATCTTAACGTGAAAACGTTTTGCCGTGTTTTCTATCTCAGTAATTTTTATTTATTTTTTTTTTATTTTTGCCAGATCCAAGGTATAATTTTATATAATTTAACTTTAATCTATTGAATTATCTAATTTTGCTCTGTAAACGTATACTAATTTAGCAGCTTAGAAATTATTTTAATTATAATAATCTTATGTAAATAAATGTTTATGTACTTAGAGTATATATTTATTTTATTTTTATAATTAAAACAAAATATATTTACATATAGTTACTATTGATTTGTAGTTTTATATAATTAATTAAACATTTTTGTTCAAAATTTTTAGGTGTTACAATGCGTGAGAAAAAAGGTGGTGCTTTACAGAAGCTTAAAAAACGACTGTCTCATAGTTTTGGACGATTATGTAAGTGGTAGATTTTTTAAAATTTTATTTTCTTTATTATTGTAAAAGTTATTTTGCAGTGCATGTCATTTGTTATATGTATAATTAGTGATAATATAAATATTTTGAAATTATTGCTTGCTTCAGTTCAATGTTCCTGTATTATGTACTGAAATGTATAATTATGTAACATGTATGTATAATTGTTTATGTAAAAGCATTTTTAACAAATAAACATTATCTACTTGGTCCGAAATACTTCGAAATTATTTTTGTTTAGGTTCTATTTCTTTATTGAAATTAACAAATTATATAAAATTTGTTGATGTATACGCTATCTAAATAATTTGATTGTGGAGAAGTTCATGTTCTTGGTTGTAAATTGTACAAATTTTTATTAAAAATTGGTGAATTTATAAAACATCAACATATATCAAAACAAAAAGGTGTGATCAAAACTGTACGAGGAATTTCTATTTTACATGCAATGTCAGAATAATAATTAGTCATGGTTGGGTAGCTGGATGTCATATTCTCATTCGTATTTTTATGTATATATAAATTTATCATTTTGTATTGTAAAGAATATAATATACAAAAGGCAGAGTTTTTAAACCAAATAAATAATCGATATGGAAATATTATTTTCAGCAAAAAATTCGAGCCACTAAATAATCAATTAAAATACCATTCAGAGCATAGTTGAGACTTTTTCCTTTTATTTATTTGTCGGCGTTTGTCATTATGAAATTATTTATCCATAAAATAGATTTCGATCCCTGATCGAAAAGTGAACAAAGGTTGAATTAAATCATTGAGCGCTACTGCTATATATAGTATAATAGATAAACAAAACACAGATAGAATCGATTTTTTTATAGATTCATGAAAGAAAATAAGAAAACATTAATTTTTTGTTCAAGTTAATTAAAACTCAAAAAACAGAAAATCAGTTAGAAACCATGGCTGCTGGGTACTTGAATCGACTAATCTTATTCCCAAATAACTACGAACATACCAAAAATAATATTTTTTTTCAGAAATTACATATTACTTTTTGGTTTAAGAATCATCTATTGAAGTTAGTGGCATTTGAACGGCCGAAACCTATCAACTAACTAGTTTTTATTGCTGCATCCGCGTTCGATATTAAAATACATCAAGTGTTTATTTTCTAGAAAAAAGCTTGGAACAAATAGTAGCATAATACTTGTAACTTGTAGTCCCTACAAACTTTCAAGAATTTACTTAATGTACATGAATAGAATTGTTATTTAGTATTTTCAGAAAGTAATGTATGTCTTATTTAAAGTCGTTTAAAATATTTTTAAATTCCGTAACTGCCTGTTGTAAGCTAGAAAAATATCGAAACCGGCTAAAATTGAGAGGAATTTAAATTTCCTGTATCAGAGAACTTCTCGTTTTTCATTCTTATTTCGAAAAGAATGACTTTTATCCTGTTTACTGAGATTTTCTTTGCTTGAGGTTTCTTGCTCTCCTCGTTTTGCTTGCCTTTCAGGAAATCATTTCTTTACTTGGCGTATTACAGTACCTTCGCATTACGTCTTAGTCGGCTATATTGAATTGATTTTCGTTTGGCACCGTCTTAGAAAACGCCTTCATTACTACTGAAGTGTTTAACCCTTTATAGTATTACTGCTCTCGAATATTTTATTAGGAACCAACAGCTTCTTCATATGAATAACAATTTTGAGCTAAACTTATTTTTACCAATACCCTTGCAAAGGAGGACGCCATTAAAATTGTCTTATACATATACTACTAAAACTTTCTCTAATTCTAAAAATCTTTACAGATAAACAATATTTTAAATACCTGCTTGGGTTTTTAAGCAACATATTTTGAAATATTTTATTTATAAAAAATTGTTTGTATTGTTTCACTTAACAGTTATCGCTAACTGAATGAATTTAATTTGGTGCTTCTATGTTCTATCTTATCGCGTTAATTTTCCCAGAATCAGTAAAACTAATATATAAGTAAACCACCAGGTGTGAAAACAAGCCAATGTGTTTGCATTCTATATATACTACAGAATTGTTAAATACATTAGATGAATTTTCCATCGGAGAAAGAATAATTTTTGTTTTAAGATAATTTAGATCTAAACCACTTTATTTTAAAAATGCCCAAATTTACTTGTATTTAATAAAAACCGTTCAAATGTCCAACAGTTAGATTTGTAAAAAAATTAAATTATAAAATTTGCAGCTGTTTAAAGTTACAGTACAAAATTTTACCATGAACTAAACCCAAACAGAAACTTTACAAATAACTATCATATTTACATAATACATACATACGTACTCTAGATTTAGATTGTAAGCGATACGCAATCCAAATGGATGATAAAAGAGTTTAGAAAAAGAAATCAAATTTGCGGCAGTGTTCGACAAGGCCTATATGCTCATTAACGGCTTCTCAATTACCGCGATTTGGTCAATTTTTTCCTAATTTGATTAATATCTTTAATATACATATTATATAAGTTGTTTATTTTATCTTTACGTGTATTTATTTTACCAGAATAAACTATTCTCACTGAAATTTGACTATGTATGTATTGGCAAAGGTGATTCTTGTCATATTTACATCATTAACGATGATGAAAGAAGAAATTATTTCTTCATAGTGATTTAAATTCTTATAATACATATTAAAAAAAAAGTCTAAACAACCGTCAATCTGTTAAAGATGATGCTCATGATAGTGGTTGAATATTGTAAACTGGAATTATTTTTGGCAACTTGAAGAAAAAATGTTTTGATACTCATATTGTTCAAATTTCTGTGGGTATATTATTATTATTATTACTATAAAGTTGATTAATTTTAATTTTGATTACTCTATATAATATGCATACATTTGATCGTATGTTCATATATTAATGTATGTGATGACAAATGTACACAATTTTTGTAGTTAAATACAAACACGCAGAACCATACTACAAAAAATATTTTTATTTTTTTTTCTGGTAAAAGTTTCTGTATACCGTATCGCAAAAAAATTGAATAAAAACTAAATTATTTATGAAGGGAAAACAAAATATAATTCAATTAAGATGTAATTTAATTGAATGAGGCAAACAGGGAATTTTAAGATTGATGTTTTCATTTTAAGATTTATCGTCTCTGATAAATTGATAACTGTATACATGCTGGTGCGAGTTAATCGAAAATGGTTCATTTTGAAAATACATTTTTATATTTATTAAAGACTTGCGTATGGTTGTTGAGAGTTCTACAGTTTTACCTTATCTTCTTATTTCATTTTCAACAATTCCAACGAATGCTCCAATGAATCTACAAACCCAATTTAGATTTATAAAAGAATTTAATCAAACGTTTCAAAATTGCTGATCAATTCGTTTAACAAAGTGTAATTTTTCTTGAAAATTTATTCCATTTCTAAGGCGTTTATTTTTCTTCTTATTTTTGCATGACTTCTGATCCCGGTTAAAATTTGCAATGAGAGAAAATATATGTTTATGTTTTCTCAGGTTGTTTTTTATTTTTAAATTCTTTGATGTCTTTAACATAAATGTATTTAACGTATTCAACTATATTTATGATAAATATAAGAGAATTCACATTAATTTATAATTTTTACGTCCAAAACTAATAATTTATAAAACGGTCCAAATTGCATCGAGAAAGGAATAAGTTCCTCATATCATAACATCATTTTTCCTCATTTGCAATCTATTAAATAATATTACGTAAGTAATTGTACCCATCTACAATTACTTACGTTTTTTATTTGATCGATTGAAATTATAAACTTTAAAAACCACTTTTTAACAAGAATGAAGAAAATAATTTGCGAAGAATTTTATTACTGCATACAATGCAAAAATTTATGTATGTTTGAGTCATGAAAATGTTTTATACAAAAAGATTTAACCGATCTGATATCCGATTTTGTTTAAGGAAATTCGTATTGTTTTTTGAAAAGTTCAGGGGAGGATCATTTCGTTTATTAAATACACTGCTAAAATGGAACGTTAGTAAAATCACCGTTACATATTAATTCGTATATATCACATAAATGTAATCTCACCTTCAGTGGTACAGTGTATAGTACTCGCTTTGCTAGTGTTTACTTTTTCTTTAAAGGATATTAAATCTATTGGAAAAGTAAAAAATATTGTTAGTATTAGAGAAAAGCGGTCAACTTAGGCATTTGTCCAGGATAAAAAGGTGTCCAATTCAACAAGTTTGGCTGTATTTTACTATACATTATCTCACAAATAAAAAATTAAGGTGTGGTGTGTAACCAACACCCAACTTTGTTTTGCGAACGAGGCAGATTTTTTTTTTTTAGATACGTATTTGCAAAATAAATTGTCTGATCCACGGAAGCTCCCACTTCCGGTTGTCCGATTTTCAATAATGTAAAATCTTTTGAACATTCTATCAAAAAAGTACCGGGAATTATTAAATAAACATTTATTTTGTCCCCCTTAAAGTATTCCGCATTCGAGAATACACACATATGCCAGCGTTTTTCTAATCATCGAAACATTGTTTATAGGCACTTTCCTGGAGGGTTTTCAGTTCGCACGCCGAATTTGGTTTTATGGCTTCATTGGAGTCAAAACGTGTTCCACAGAGTAGCAATTTGAGTCTGGTAAACAGGAAAAAGTCACCTGGTGCTAAATCAGGCGAATGTGGTGGTTGATCGATTGTATTTATTGAGTTGTTGGCCTTATATTCATGATTTTTAATATGTTTCGAAGATTGTAAGAGAATTCAATCCAGTTTCGAACTGATGAGCTTATGATTATGAAAAAATCAATCTTCTCATCAGGCCGCGGCGACTGGACTGATTATACCACAATTTACATTCTATATATACAGAATGTGCTGTGCTTTATATACTAGCGAATCGTACTAATACAGATGAATTCTCTTACAATTTTTTTTCTTCTTCACGATATTCACACTGCTCTGTGTGTAAGCTAATTTTTACTTTTTATTAATTTTTTTGTTGAATGTTAATTAATTCATGTAATTTCTAATATGCTACCGGTGGTTAGACCATTTTAACTGTGTTTCGATTAACACGAGAAGTATATTAGTATTTACGAACAGTAATTCAACGAAACCGACTAATAGACATACAGTGGTGTGCAAAAAAATAGGACAGTAGGTATATTTATTTTTTCAAGTTAAATTATTAAAAAAGTAAAAATAATTTTGCAATTATTTTTTTATTCTAGTATATTTTAATCATACACAAAATCGAAAATTATAAAAAAAATATTTAATTTCATAACAGATATTTAAAGTAACAATTCAAATTTTTTTTTGTAAATTAAGCGCTTTCAAAAAAAATAGGGCACTATGCTCGTTATTTTACATCGTTCACATTTTTCAGTTTTTTTTTGTGTGTATTACCCTAGTATTTGGTTGTGTAACCTTTTTGCTGCAATACGGCTTGGCACCGACGGTCCATTGACTCTACTAGCTTTTGGCATGTAGTAACGGGGATGTTTTCCCATGCATCTTTAACTGCATCCCATAAATCTTCCTTATTCTTATATGTTTTGCAACTGATGGCTAATTTTAAGCTTCTCAGAATTTTCAATCGGGTTCAGATCGGGCGATTGCGCCGACCACTCTAAAACTTGAACATTTTTCAACTGGAACCACTACTTTGCCTTTTTTGATGTGTGCTTTGGGTCATTGTCTTGCTGGAAAACTCAGTTTGAGGGCATGGATTCTTCTGCATGTGGCAATAACACATCGTTTAATATCTTGACATAAACATCTGCAGTCATTGTTTCTTTTATCCAATAAATTGGACCTGGCCCATACCATGAAAAGGCACCCCACACCATTATGGAACCTCCACCATGTTTAACCGTTTTTTGTGTGTATCTGGGTGACAAACTTGAGCATGGTGGCCGTCGAACGTACTTGCGGCCATCCGAATCAAACAAATTTAATTTTGTTTCATCAGAAAATATCACATTATTCCATTTTCTGGCTCCATTTTTGCCAGGTTGGTTTTAGCGAAACTAATTCTTCTTTTGATATTTTTTATTTATAGTAAAGGCACTTTTTGGGCAGCACAGCCTCGTAGGTTTTGTTTAAGAAGCCGACGGCGAATAGTAGCAGTTGAACAATTGAGTTTTAATTTGGCGTTTGATGTCATAAACGGGTCTTTCTTAGTTGTTCGAATAATTATAGCATCCATTTTCACAGTAGTAACTTTAGGGCGACCCCTTTTTTCTATTGTATGGTGTGGTTTAAGTGCATTTAGAACCATATTTCTTGATCTTCCAAGAGTTTTGGCGATTTCCGAAATATTTTTGCCTAAGTTTCTTAAGCGAATAGCAATATTTTTCTCATAATCGGAACAATGCTTTGCTTGACCGTTTCTGCAAAATCTACCCGATTAAAATGTATTATGAAAATCACAAAATGTTTAATTTTGACCAAAATTTACTAATTTTCTATTTTTTTAATTTGTTTATTGATCCCTACGCAACAAAAGTTCAATAAATACTAATGTCGTATTATTTTGAACGCATAAAAAATATTTTTTTTTCTTTACTTTCGGTGATTTCCCAAATTATACGAAAAAATAAAACATTTTCCCGTTATATTTGTTTAATAAACACTATACCAATATTATTTGGCCAGAAATAACATGAAATATATTGATAAGATTTTGAATAGTTTATTGAAGCAAAATGCTATGAACTAAAGCAAATGAACTGTCCTATTTTTTTGCACACCACTGTAATTCTATTTATTTAATTAAATGATTTTTAATATGTTTCGAAGATTGTAAGAGAATTCAATCCAGTTTCGGGTCTAACCACCGGTAGCATATTAGAAATTACATGAATTAACATTCAACAAAAAAATTAATAAAAAGTAAAAAGCCTTATATTCGTTCACAATCGTAGCTCGGTCGGTGTAATGGCGCGTTACCGTCGTTAAAAATCCACGAGTTTTTTTCCCATAATTCCGGCAACTTTTTTCGAATCAGCACAAGAAATTTCATTTGCTTCACAAAATTTAAGACAAACTCTTTGTTTAATAATTTCGTTCAACGTAAAAATCACCGCCCCAACGTAAAAATCGCATGATGTTAACAACAAATTTTTGTACCACTAGCTAGCTGTTATACAGGCTAAACAAAAAGTGACCACCTGGATACAAAACATGAGTGACTATATCATTATTTACTATTAGATCTACTATTTTATTTTGATTTTTTCCATATTGCACAAATAATATTCAGAATAAATTTATGGGTACAAATAATTTTGGCAAAAACTAAATTAACTGTAATTTCTCCTAGAATTAAAATTTAAAAAAATTATTCATAGAAATATAAAGCAGGATAATTGAATTTATTGAATTAAAATTAATGTTATCAAAAAATGTATTATTTATATAATTTTTAAAGTTGTTTGCGTTACGGTTCCATCAAAAATTTAGCAGGTACAAATAATTTTGGTTAGGACTGTAGGTGCTTACATACATATGGACCGTTTATTTTGAAAGTAAGTCCATATTTTGTTGAAATGAGATAATGAAAGAATTGAGAATCAATAAATGAAAAAATATATGGGATTTTCAGTTTTCTTATTTTTCGCATAAGTATTAGGGATTTAATTTTTTTTATTTTAACTCTAAATTGTTTACCGATAAAAAAATAATACTTTTATATCTCTATTGTTATCATTAACTTAACTTTTTTGAAAAATGGACTTACACCACTTTCAAAATAAACGGTCCATATATAAAATTTTAGCTTATTAGGTTTCATTTGAGCCATCAACCATTAGAATAGGCACTCTGAAAATATGCTTTTTGAAGCAAAACGAAATAAAAACGGCGAATCGCCCTTTCCTGAAGAATTGGAGTGGAGAAGGAAATAAAAAAATTATGAACCTAGTTATTTTATGTACAGAACATTTTCGGATTCTTGAAATTCACCGAAAAATGTCACCGGTACTAGTATAAAACAATTTAAATTTGCGACCGAAATGACATACATATACTAGAATATCACCGGCGAATTTCTTCGGATGTTGAAACACTCAAAATCCGGTATTTTGAAATTAGGACTTTTAGTATACAAAAAATTAAAACACAAAATCATTTTGTATATTTCAAATTTTCTTATGGTTCAGTGGTTTCGTTTATTCCTTCCGAATAGTTTCAACGTTGCGAAAGTGTCGAAAACAGTTTTATTTATTCCATTAATTATTCCTCCAAGCTAACTAAAATCACCATATGACTAAGAAAACAGATCCTTTGGAAGAGCGACAGTGTTTGATTAATGGAATATACCATCGAAATGTAGGTACTCTATTACCTTTTTCGGATTAACTTCTTTCTTCAATTCAGTTTGATCATTTGAGTGGTAAACAACAATGTAAAGTGAGTTCCGTGTATAAAAAGCGTTTTGAAGTGGTTTTCTTAGTTACCCATTCCAAAGGGCCGAAAATGAGTGTGAGGCCGGTAGCAAAATACACCAAAACATCTGTGTCATTTGTAAAGAAGTGGATTAAGCGGTTCAAAAGTCATTCCAGAGAAGGACGATAAGGTAATTTTGAAGTTGTTCGAAAAAAATCGAAGAATAAACCTCGAAATCAATCTTACAAGAGGATAACGACGAGTGGTCATCGCGCAGATGCTAAGTAGATCGAAAACGTCTGGGGTCTTAAGATGATAAAGCCTAGAGGAAAACGAATAACAGCCACATAGCAGATTGTTCGCATTATCAAAAACATTTGGAAAGACTTTACTTTGAAATAAAGCATACCAAGTCTAAATGAAATGAAGTATGGTCTTATATGATTTTAATACGAGTATGTTCCGAAGATTGTAAGAGAATTCAATCCAGTTTCGAACTGATGAGCTTATGATTATGAAAAAATCAATCTTCTCATCGGGCCGCTCATCAGGATTATACCACAATTTACATTCTATATATACAGAATGTGCTGTGCATTTAAGTATTAGCGAATCATAACTAATACAGATGAACTCTCTTACAATTTTTCTTCTTCACAATATTCACACAGCTCTATTTCTGTGTACGCTAATTTTTACTTTATTAATTTTTTGTTGTTGAATATTAATTAATTAATTAATATTCAACAAAAAATTAATAAAGTAAAAAAAAAGTATGGTCTTTTCAGAAACGGTGTAATGGCAGGTTGGGAATATACCTAGGTACATTATATAATATTATAGAAACATTTTTAATTATAAATAATTAAGTAAATTAATCAGAATATACATTTTATTCCTACTCATTAACTTTCTGCGGCTGTTGGCTTCTATTTGTATTTGCTTTGAGGAGCATTTCTAATAAAACACCAGCAATAATCTGTAAGCATATTAACACTTCATTTCATTTGATAACGGTTCTTCATACTTGCGATATCCTGGTGAAAACGCTCGCTATGTTGCTGTCTGACAGCATCAAAATTTTGTGAAAATAATCCAAATGTGAATGCAAAATGTGGATTTTCAGTGACATATTGCATCACGGATGACAGCCATAAGATAAGCTTTGATTTTGAGGAAAATCCAGATATATTTGTGTAACAAATGTACCAATCATATGTATGATCGTTTTGTTCTTTCCAGAGCCATTCAACCACAGGTAGCATTTACATACTTATGAGGAATTCAGGATTTATCTTTTACCTGTTCTGAAGCCAAAGTAGAGCTCGTATGCTTTTTTAACCAGTGATGTTATAGTGGTTCGATTACATTTTACAGCATAGTCACCACATATAACTGAGTCATTGGGCGCATTCAAGTAAGCCAACTGTTGGCAATCGCCACGTTGAGGCCAGGGCACTGATTCTCTAAAAAATAAGATAATGGGTAAACGTGTAAACTTGCAAAAAGCGAAGCCTACTTTAATGAATTGGCAATTTTTCGATTTGATTACTACTTCAAATAAAATCGAAAAATTGCAAACTGATAAAAGAAAGCTATGTTTTTTACGAGTTTACACGTTTATCCATTATCTTATTTATTAGAGAATTAGTACCCTCGACGCAATGATAAAAATAAAAATTTAAAATTTCATTTAAATGTCACTTCCATCGATAGATTATTGATGCCAACATATTGGAAATCCTGACAGCGCCCATTGTAGCATTTTCGAGACATTTTAAAGCCCACTTTTTGATCTAGAAATATTGGTGTGCTTAACTTAACCTGCTTAAATTGTGTATAAATTAAATCTAATCAAAAACGAAAACCAAATCAACAAGTTACTATGTTTGCTAAAGTACGGGGTTTTAAAATCCGTTTTTTTAAATTGCAACAAATCTGAGGGTAATTGAGAAAATCAGTTCCCACTTAAAGTTTGGTCGGACGACAAGTCTGCACAGCATTGGGTTTAACATTCAATCCGATTATTCAACCATATCTGAAAAATAATAAAAATACAAAGCAACTCGCAATTAATCATTGAAATGAAGAAGGGGATCAATATGTTCAAAATACTGATTGGTCAAGTGATGATACCGATTTTGAAGAAGAATAAAACAAAAACATTTTGAGTAAATTAAAGTTGGAATATTTATTTTTATAATGTAACCTAATGTAGTGACCGCTGTGGTTCGAGGGCCAACTACATTAGGTTACTCGTAAAATCTCACCGAAAAGATAGCCTTAGAATTCCACAACAGTAAGCTAACAGTATCCCTAAAATTTTTTACAGTTAAAAATGTCAACAAAACATAAACTGGATACCAAATAAGGAAGGAACCTTTTTTTCTACAATAATATTTGGATGATCTGATACTCGAATACGTTGTCGAACTGACGATTGGTGATTTTAATGCGACTTATATAAATAATCGCAAAATCCAAAAACATGCATGTATAGACTGTACTTACGACAATTTACGACTTGAAACTCGGCATACACAAGCTCAAAGCACAGTAATTATCACAGTAAGTTTTAATTTAACATCTTAAAAATTGTCGTAAATAGCGCCGATACAAGCATGCATTTCAGCAAAGAATATCGGTAATATTATAAATCTTAAACGTACGCAGCTTATTTTCGGCAGACAGCCAACAAGCCCTAATGGTTTTGTCGGACATAGACGAATATTGATAATACTTATAAATAATATTTCTAACAACTTGATGTAAATGTCCGACAGATGTTCGTTAGTCTGCAAAATCAACGAACTGAAAAGCGTTTCTGTTCTGTCCAAATTGTCAGACAAGGTGATTTTTGGAAATTCACAAGTAATTAATCACTTTCCATAAAAAAATTTGCGAGCCCCAAATGGCAGACACGGACCCAGTTCCAACCCTTCTGTCGGACGGTTCACTTATAGTTTTCGTGATTCCCTTTTCCAGATGAAGTTTTTTTACGACCCCATTTTTAGTTACTAATTTTATAAATGCAAATAAAACAGAAAATTTAAAGGCACCTTTTTTCATTCTGAAGTGATACATTTAATTCGTTGAGTTTGTTGAACTTTCGTTGCAGAAATAATCATCCTTAATTTAGTTTTTTTTCAACACAAATATGAAAATCTCGTCGTCCAGAATTATTAGTCTTGTCAGCGTTTCACCCCTTGAAAGTCATCTAACTTCTGCATGCAGAAGAAGGTTTTCATGCTCGGACCCAACTTCCTTGCAGAAACGGGAGAAATACTACTATTAAGAGGGCATTTTTTTCATAAAATATATCACAGTCACAACCTTTTTGAAAACTTTATCCAGGTATTCTTTCTTTATCCGGGTTGATTTTTTTAGCTATGAATGCTTCCTTATGAATCATACTTTTGTCGCTGAAAACCCCATTTACGCTAATTTTATATTTCGGATGCACCCGGCCACAGTGAACGATTTGATACTTTCTTGTAGTTTACTATTTTTTAATATGTAGAAAGTTTACCCTGTAAGCGTTCGCATACTTCAGTCACATTTCAATGAAGAAAATGGAATAAGAATTATTTAGGGTTTGTTTTGTCTCTTAGCCCAAACAAACTTGACGCGTGGGAGCCTCGTAAGTCCATTTAAATACCAGAACAATTAAAATAAGTCCGTTTAGTTAGAATAGTAAACTGTGTGTACTGTTCTACTAGAGTTTCATTGATTTTACTTTAATTTAATTTACTCAGGCATTTAAAAGCGCTTACACGGGAGTTTAGACTATTAAGAGTTAGTAGCAAAATTAAATGTCAATTTGATGGCTGTCAAAAGTTATTAGAAAGAATTTGTGAATAGAAAAATAATTTAACGGTATAAAGCCAATTAAATAATTAAAAATGGAAACTTAAAACATGACGTTTGGTTGTTTATTTTCTAAATAAAATTAACATCAGTTGCTAAATGCTTTGCAAACATCATTTTTATTCCCAAACTTTCAAAATAAAATAAAAAAGTTACCTCTGGCGTAAAGTGCGACAACTAAATTTAAGAATTGATAAAACTTTTTTGAATTTATTTAAATCATTTGCGGAATTATTTGAAATATTTGAATTTTTATCTTTGAAATGTTCGTGCGATCTCAATAGAATATCTCGCGACACCATTTGGCGCCGCGACTCCTAGTTTAAACTCCATTGTTCTAAATAACCAAAAGAAAAGATAACCAGCTGTTGTTAGTTTGTCACGTGCACGCTTTATCTCGCCCCATAATATCTCGACCATCCAAAACCATGGCAGACAACAAAACATTCACACTTGAAATTTTTTCACCTGTTTGTTAGCTAGTATTTTTTTTTTTTGCAATGCTAGCTTGGACTATAATACTAAAAATCATAAATTCCTTTAAAACAATTTTTGATGATGGAGGGCACGGTCAAACATTAAGCAAGTTTCCGGATTAAGCCAAGCCCACCTTACCCCCAGGTCACATGTAAGGAAGGATAAGAAAAATTTGTTAGTATATCGAGTCGTTGATTTAAAAATGAAACAAGGCCCAATTTATGTAATTCTCAAATTCGCACAATGCGTGTTTATTTTGTTCACAAATTCGTTTCACAAATTTAATATAACTTTTAAACCAATATAAGTAATGATATAATTTACCACCGTGAATATTCGCGCACGCAATTTATTATTATCAAAATGACCAACATGGCCATTTGCTAAACTTATATTTTTATGTTGTGTTTTTGTTCACTAACCAAATTTGTCCGTTTTGCTTTTAGAGAGAAAACCAAGTGTGTGTATTATGTTTTTTTAGACTCTGTTCTTAAAATTTTTTTTTTATATATGCAGATATAAAGTGCTGCCAACATAATGTTATGCAGGCGCGTTCGATTGAGTGCGTGTGGGTGCGTTCGAACTGACTGTATTTAAAATTGTGGCGATGAGTGAATGTATGAATGAATATATGAATTAATGAGCGAGCCGCCACAGGACTCCCCCGCAAGTGATTTTCCCTTCCTAGGGAATGATTGAGTTAGTACTAGCACTACGGACTCGTTTGTGTATACGAGGGCTTGATGTTTGAGCAGCTGAGAGAATTCCGTATGCTCGCTTGAGTCGATCGACTGAAATGTTATAGTTTTTTCCATTAATCGATACGACGAAATGTTTGCGTAGTCGACGTATAAATGGATACGGACCTTCGTAGGGAGGAGATAATCCCGTGCGAACCTTATCTGTTCTGATGAAAACAAAATCACAATTGCTAAGTGATTTCGGAACAAATACGTCATCTTGTTTAGCTTGCCGAGTTGAGTTTGGTACAAGGTTTTGCATGGTTTGTCGCAGTTGGTCGACGACTGTGTCGCTAGTTGGTAAAGGTGAAAGAGGATTTTCGACAAAGAACTCACCGGGTAGCTTGATGGTTTGTCCATAAACCATTTCGGCTGCTGAGCACTTCAGATCTTCTTTCACCGTTGCTCGGATTCCAAGTAGAATTAGTGCGGCTTTGAGTTGCCGATTGGAGCGTTCGACCATGCCATTGGCTTGTGGATTATAAGCCGTTGTACGTATTCGATGATATCCGAGGAGTTTCGTTAACTCTGTGAAAATTTTTGACTCGAATTGTGTTCGGTTGTCTTTTATAAATTTTTTTATATATGCAGATATAAAGTTCTGCCAACATAATGTTGTGCGCCCGTTCGATTGAGTGCGTGTAGGTGCGTTCGAATTGACTGTATTTATAATTGTGACGATGAGTGAATGTAGAATGTATGAATTAATGAGCGAGCCGCCACAAGTAACGATTACAGACACCCAAGATGTCAACAGTTAGTTACACGACATAGTTATAATATACATTAAACACTTAATATAAAAGCTGCATTTTGAAAGCAAAGTACATTACGATATAACTTCAGAATTTCTTGTCTGACTAAAATTTATTATTAATTATAAATTGGACGTTTCATTTAAATTCACTGATTCCTTCCCCTCCAAATAATTGCTTTCTGTAAAACAAATTAAGTCATACATATACATACTATTAAATTTAAATAGGTATTTACTTGTAATTCCCTGTTTCATTACCTGTTTTAGTATGTATTTGAATACTTATCTGCCTACCATCTAGTTCATAAAGGGCCCGTTTTAGTGTATTCAAATCTCTCCTTGATTCTTCGAAGCCATCGTTGGGCAAATTAACATTAAATTATTAATTTTTTTGAAAAATAATTATTTAAGGAGAATTTAAAAATAACAAAACACCACAACCGTTTGACTCGAAAGTCATGGCCAACTGCCATAAATTCCTTTATAACGATTTTTTGATTGATTTCAATGAAAATTGTTTTTTGGTTTCCCGGCGGGGTGAATGAAAATATTTAAGGAATTCTTGAAATGAAAGCAAAATTGTAAAAAAAGATATTTATCGATAAAATAATTGAATAGTTGGTCAATTTATCATTCTACTATATTCGTAGAGGCTTGTTAATGATTTTTTAAGCAGCTTCTTAAGAATACTTTTAAATTTTAATGAACTATAAAAAATATCTTGGTGTAAAATTTCAGGATTTAAATCCAAATTCTAGTATCAACCTTGAAGCATGCTTGTTCTTCTAATCTCAATTTACCGTTAACTCTACCAGAAAAAGAGTAAACAATTTTTTTTCGAAAATAACCCCGTTATATTTTTGCATTTATATATTAGACAAACTGACAACTGCCCGACTTTTACTTAAGCAAAGATAGCTTTAAACGTAGGTTGAAGCAACATTATGCTCCGACCTGAAAATATTTATTTTTATGCCAATTTTAATTCTTATTTTTATTTTTATTGTACGTCCTTTTTACTTGTTATCTTATCATGAACTCAATGCTGTGTTTTTTTATTCGCTCCGGATAGCTGCTATCGAGAGCCGTCATTTTTCTACCCCTAAAGTTAAAGTTGACGCGCTTTTTATTGATAAACTAAATTTATTTAACATCAAATTATCATTTTTAATTCAACTGTTTAGCGAAAACTTGATATAAAAAAATATTTGGCTCTACCTATTTATACGGAGCGCTATCGGGAGCCACATTTTATGTGACGGCTCTCGATAGCAGCTATCCGGAGCGAATAACAAAACGCAGCTCAAGTCAAATTTGTAGACTTTTCTCTTGTAAAATAAATAAAATGTGCAGAAGCATCCATCCAATTCAATGGCTGCACTACTAAAAGAGAATATCGTACTTAAAACGACAAAGGTTAGATTCCTGGTTGTAATAAAGGTTAGATTCGTAACCTTTGACTTTCACTCCAGTTTACGATTTTTTTTTTGTTTGTAAAATTTATATTAAATAAATTATTTCTAATTCTATTTATAACTTACGAGCAATTGTTCACATAGCAAATTGACGGAATCAAGAGAAATTATCCAGAAAATTTTCTTCTTTAACATGTTTTCTTCTGACGGTTTTTGGTTGCTAAAAGAGGTTGGTTCGTTCAGATGATGTTCCGGAACAGGCGATAACCAAAATTCTTGAAGATATACTTGTTCTGAAAAATTACCTTCTGGACCTTTTTTTCGGTAAATTGATTTTTGAGACTTAAGCCGCATAGGCCCAACAGTTATTAATTATTTTCTTTTTCATGAAAACAATAAATTCTCATTTTTCATTTCCCAAATATTACCATATTTACGCAATCATAATTAATTTTCCATGTGCGCCACACCAAATTAATACATATTTGACCGAAATAATCAGTCATTATACATAGAAACATAATATGTACCTCTGTCGCACACGAATATTTCTTTCATTTCTGTAGTATTACGGTTATTAAAACATCATCAAATTCATAAATTTCGGTTAGAATTTTATGTTCTCATTTCTTAAATTAAATTCCTCATAACAATAATTATCAGTTAATTGCGGTTTGCTGTATGTTAATACGCTATATAAAACCCATAAAAAAATCCTCTTAGTGTTAGTGGAAATCCATCAAAATATATTTGATATGCATAGGTTTTGAGTAATTTACTAGTAGTTTATCTACTAAAATACTACTAATTGTATTTATTTTGTTAGCTATTGTTTTTTAAGCTTTAAGTTAAATTAAGCTAAGCTAATTATGGTTACATTCTCTTTAGGTTGTGTTTAACAGGGTGTTCGGCTAGGCCCCTCCATCACCAGCATATATTGCTTATAGCTTGGTCGAACACTCCAATCAATCAAATTAATTAATCAATAATTAATCAGAAACTCTAACAGAAGCAAGAATACCACGATGATAGTTTACGTTATGCTACCGCTATAGACAAACACATGATAAAAATCTCTAAATTTTAATGAAAAAGTCAATAAATATTTAAATGTTATACATAAATTAATTGGTTTTGTATATAAGATAAATGAGGAAAAATTAAATATTTCCCTACCTTTTTTTGATACTTTTACTTTTACGTAATCTAGCATAATTTCATTTTGCTGTTTCATTTATTTTTGAACTTTAGTATATGTACATGGATTATAAAGGAAGGATTAATTAGTAATGAAATGATGCCAATGAAATATTTTTTGGATTGTCTTTTTTAGTTTTCTCTATATATTTCTAATTTTCCTAATACAACATTAATCAATTAACTTTGAATTTTTCATAAGATTCGATACTTATAAACAAATTTAAATTGGGAGTGGTATTTACAACTTAATTAAAATTATTTGTGAATATATAAATTTTTTGATACAGTAAAACCTCGTTTTAGGGCCTCCATATGTTATGTTTTTTATAGCAGCCGTCCAGTGTTTATAGAAAGAATATTAAAACTTGACTGTTGTTTGGCATGGAAAACGATAGGACTAAGAGAATATAGCCGTATTGTTTGACACGCCAAACATAACAGTTAAATTTTAATATTCCTTCTATAAGCCCCGAACGGCTGCTATGAAAAATACCTCATTGCCCTGATTTCTTTATGACAATAGTCATTTTATATTACTACTGGGTACTGATTCTCTAAAAAATAAGATAATGGGTAAACGTGTAAACTCGTAAAAAGCAAAGCTTTCTTTTATCAGTTTGCAATTTTTCGATTTTATTTGAAGTAGTAATGAAATCGAAAAATTGCCAATTCATTAAAGTAGGCTTCGCTTTTTGCAAGTTTACACGTTTACCCATTATCTTACTTTTTAGAGAATCAGTGCCCTGATATAGCTATTCCTCACTTGAAAATCTATCATGAAAGCGATGTTATTTGGCTTGTCGAACGATACGACTAAAGGAATAATGCTCTTTTGGCGCAATAAATGGCTAAGGGAATGCGGCCGTTCGTGGACACTCCCTTACGCACACCTCACTTGATGTCCGCTCTAGTGAGTTTTCGCTGAATAAACATATATGTATTTACATCCAATCATTAAATCCAATAAATTTTTATTAAATGAGTTAGTTTAATTTATTTATTTTTATTGATCGAAATGATACCATATTTAGGGGTTGGAATTCCATTGTCATTAACCGCTAAAAATAATTTATACACTTTTTTGATATTTTTATATTCAATTAAGTCAATATAGATAATGTATTTTCAGATTATTACTATTACAGTAGTTTTTAAATATAGTGGTGTTCATGAAATAGCACCCTTGATTCTTTTAGAAATTCTTAATTAACCATAAAACTGCGGATAAATTTTCAATAATTTGTATCCGCTTTTATTCAATTTGACGTGAACGATGCTATGGGGTTCAACTTCTTTAAGGTCATTTTTGACGAACTTCCCCATTCCCTAGAAAGTTGAAATTTGGTACGCATCACTTTCTCGTGAGACATTTTCAACTATCCAAATTTGGCAGATACTGACCATTCAATTGACATAACCGATTTCTATGAGTGGGTAATTTAAGGTCATTTTTGACTAACCTTCCCCATACACTTCTAGTAAGATATTTTTAACTATCAAAATTTGACGATTTTGCGTTTTTTGTTGTGTGGCTTAGTTGGTTTAATGTCATTTGGAATCGTGTATCAAGAAGTGCTACTGTCACAATTAATCAGATTACATCAGGAAATTACCAAGCGATTTAAAGCGACGCCACTTTCCTTTGACTCTTGCTTCGACAAGATCTTTTATTACGAGTAACGAGGTAATTTAAAGTGTCTAGAAAAGGTTTAGATCATTCAGTTAACGCCAACAATTTATCTAAAATTCACAAATTTCACACGCAGGTATCGATTCGGTGCGTCTTATTATTTGCGTCGTTCTTCACGTTATGCTTCCACACGTATGTATCGGGTCAGCTCTGTTAGATGCTTCATATTATTTGGCTCGTCCTCCAACTCCAAAATAGAATAATTTTTTGACTTTTGTGACCAAAAACATAATTTATTAGAATTAGGTATAATTTTAATTGACGTTAAGTTCTTTTCGTTGGTCCTGTCGCAGTTACTAAATTAAATTATTAAAATTTCAAATAATAAATGTTTGAAAAATAAAAAACTAAAACCAATTCCAAGGCCAACAGTAATATTTTGGTATAAACTTTACCGTCTGTAAGATTTAGCTTAGCTCAAGGAAAAATTTAACTGATAATATATTCTGAAACGGAGTGCCTTTGTAATGAAGGTGGCACCAGTATCTATAGAAGAAATTAACTGTGTCTGAAAATGAACCGAACTTAAATTAAAATAAATGTTAAAATAAAAACTACAACAAAATTATAAAAATACGCAAACCTAAACAATTATTTGGTTAATACGAGTTATTGATATTGGCGCATCTTCCGATCACCAATTTTAGGGTATTTTAAATTTATTTTGAACAAAACTATTTGAAATTTCACTGACCTTGTTAGGTGGAGTATTGGTCTGGTGATCCCCTCGGCATACTAAAACTCGTCCGAAACTTTTCCTTTAAAGGTTTTAGCTGGCACTCAGGACAATTGGAGTTTCGTACGTTAGCTGGGCCACATGCGAAAAAACATATATTCAGCGACTCCTCTCGCTAATCCTTTGCAATTCCAACAAATAATGAAACTGGAATTTCTTAGACGCATATTTCAGCTAAGCTAGGCTTAGGTTGGCTTAGGTTAGTTTAGTTTGCTTAGCTCAACTCGTTCGACGTTTTACGAGTAGCTATAATAAATTCATTTACACAAATATTGTTATTTATGTATAATTTATTTATTATGATTTATGAAATAATACTTTAGTACAACTAGGTATCCTACGGCTTAATAATGAAATTTAGAAAAATATGAATGTATTGAGAGCGATCTTAGATCACATAGCAAGGTGAAGACAACTCGAGCTAAGATAAAAAACAGAGCTCGCTCAGTTTAGCTGAAGTACGCAACGACTTAACTACCCACCGACGATGAGTTGACGCACCTGTGAATCTTCGGACTTGTATCGCATTTGCTCTCACATTTTTTCAAAATGCTGATAAGTATCTAACAACTTGTTCTAAGTGGTAAATGAAATCTTGTAGTAGATTCCCTGGTTGTTTGTTAGCTTTAACAGGTTGATTTATCGAACTTTGCTTGTGTGACCTCGTATTATCTTACTCTGCCCTAGCACTACTTCATCGATAGTTAAGATGAGAAAAATGTCAGCCACTGACTCCCTTAAATCCTTCACTTCGACAGACAAGCTTCCTGCACGGTTTTCCTGTGGAATCTGTGGTTGCACTGGTCTGCAAACAGGAATAAATTATACTGGTTCGACTGATTTTCTTTTGAGGAAAAGCCACGTCTGATCAATTTCCTCGATTCACGGGACTATTTTCATTACTTCCGTTTGTTATGCAACTACCTGCGGTTGAAGTCCTTGCAGAAGAATTACATTTTTTGAACATACATATGTGTCATTTGTTAAAATACAATCAACACAAAATAAGAATCGTTAAGCACCGATTCCCGACCTCCCTTTTAAATTGATTGATTTTCACTATCTTCTATCGCCTTCTCTCAACGGCCCTAACCTCTTCTGCTCAAACAACGTGACATCATTTAAAGGCGTCCCTTAGTAACTTGTTAATAAGGTTGATATAAGAGATTTAATACCAATATAATTTATTACTCGGAAGTTCTATGAACTGGTAATCGAATCAACTGGTAATTGAAATTTCAATCAATAAAATGTTATGAAGGGTGTTTTATCACGGCATCTGTTGCAGGCCTGCACACGAACATTAAAATTTTCGATGATTTTTTCCAATAATTCCGATTGTTGTTCTTAAGATCTTGAATTGTTTATCGATCATTGCTATACACTTTACTTATCACAAAAATCCAAAGAAAATAATCAAAGGGTATCAAATCGCATGGTCTTGGTGGACAGTTGAAATAGAATTTCTTGAAATTAAGCGATCATCATCGACATGGCTTCCAATAAGCCGAGTGTTTCACGATTTGTGTGACATGTGGCACCGTCTTGTTGAAACCAAAGATCATCTAAATCAATTTCATTCAATTTTGGCCACAAAAATCCAGTTAACATACCACGATAGCGCTCAATATTCACTGTTACTGAATCTTATGTTCATTTTCGAAAAAATAAGGTCCAACGATGCCACCAGCCCACAATCCACACCAAACAGTAACTTTGTTTGGATGAATTGGTTGTCCATGAATAACAAGAGAATTTTCAGCCCGCCAAATGCGGCAGATTTGTTGGAAAACGCTCATTCTGTTCGAGCATTTTCGTAATGTTTTGGGTAACCAAATCGTAATAAGTTTAGATAATTTTGTTGTGTTGTAGACGAATCTATTACTAAAAATGGCATAGTTTTGACTTTTCATTTGTCAAAAAATTTTCCGGTTGCCACCGCATAAAAAATGTTTTTTTTTTAAAAAAGAAAAAAACAGATGGAACACCCTTTAAAATGCCTATAAAACGTCACAGAAGGAATTTAGATTTGAAAGGTTTCTTTTTTCAAATATTGACGATATTATTTGCCACCAGTAATGTATGGCAGATTGGAGCGCCTCTATTCTTGAAATTCACTCGAGAAAGTCACCCGTGGTTTTCTAGTGAAATACGTCATTTCAGTTGAAAATTTAAATTGCTTTATTTTAAAGTCACCGGCGACATTTATCGATGAATTTCAGAAATACGGGCCAGTGCCCTATTCTCGAATTCCACATCCATTTTCCACATGTGGACATCTGTCAAAATTCATAAAAATTGAATTTTTTTGGTACTAAGGGAATATTTCCGCATACAGGAAAATGTCCATGCCCCATGTGTTTTATATACGAATTAAAATTTCCGAACGTTTTGATGAATTTTGAAAGATGTCCGCATGTGGAAAATGGATGTGGAATTCGAGAATAGGGCCCCAGGGGGGCTATTCTCGAATTCCACATCCATTTTCCAGATTTGGACATCTGACGAAGTGAAGATCACACAAAAAAGTTCGAAAATTGTAATTCGTATATAAAACACATGCGGCATGGACATTTTCCTGTATGGGAAATTTTTTCCACCTGCTTATACCCATTCGGAAATATTCCCTAGTACCGAAAACATTCAATTTTTATGAATTTTGACAGATGTCCACATGTTGAAAATGGATGTGGAATTCGAGAATAGGGCCCCAGGGCACCAATTAATTTCATTGAATTTACATCGAACGCGTGGCAAGAACGGTATTTTCCCTTTGTTTTAAATTAAGTAAGAAAATTGCTTAAATTGGGAAAAACGTTTGTATATACAGTTTTAATAAATTAAGTTTTAATAGAAAATTTCAACATATTGTTGATAATCTAAAATTTCAACGTATCGCTACTATATTTTATATTTTATTATAAGTGAATGATATTTAACTTATACGTTACGTTTCACTATTTTAACAATTTTTTTGTTCGTTCAACGCTCGTTCTCAATGTGCACTGACCTTTATTCTTGTATTCAATCGTAAAAATTGCCGATGGCAGTATAAATCAATTTAAATTTTCTTCTGAAATGACGTATTTTACTAGAAAGTGACCGGTGACTTTTTTCGGGCGTATTTCAAGAATACGGGCACAGGGCCCGTATTCTTGAAATTCACCGAAAAAAGTCGCCGGTGACTTTAATATAAAACAATTTAAATTTTCGACTGAAATGACGTATTTCACTAGAAAATAATGGGTGACTTTTTTTGATCGAATTTTAAGAATACGGGCTTATATTCTTCGTCGGTGACTTTGGTATAAAGCAATTTAAATTCTCGACTGAAATGACGTATTTCATTAGAAAATCCGGCGACTTTTTTCTGTGAATTTCAAGAATACGGGCCCTAGGAACAGGCCCTATTATGAAATCCAACTCGACGACGGCGTCAACGGATCAGTTCATCTCGACGATATAATAACGTCTCTTTAGTAATGAAGTATCGGATAAGAAAAAATCATTGTTTTGCGATACATATCTACTTGCGAGTTTATCTTAGAAATGTTCTAAAAAAAAACTTTAAATGTGTATTATCACAAAACAATGATTTTTCTTACACGGTTACTTCATTACTAAGGAGACAATAAAATGTGAATTACCATTCGACGAAATTTGCGTCGAGTCGGTACGTATTTCCATTTAACAGAAAAAAATTAGCATTGAAACCGTTATAATCTGTAATAAAATTGTTATACAATTTTTTTTGTGACATTTTGCGTAAGACATTTTTTTGCAGTCGATAGAGGTAGTTTGATGCTAATTTTGGTGACGGTAAAATGGGTCAAGTTGAATTTCATAATCGATCCACCAGGTGAATTTAAAAATTTAAATTCCAAATTTACACGGTAACATTTTCATTTTGTATTAAAGTGACCTACTGGGATTGTTGGAATTTGTTTAAAGTCTTGTCAACTGTAGAAAAATATTTCATCGACAAGTTTTATATTACCTCGGAAAACAGTTTAACCCAATTTTTAACTATTTCTTGACTTCAAATTTTAGTGCAACCCCTTTTATTTTAAATTCGAATGGCCCCAAAAGTTACCATACACTGATTATTACTAAAAGCAATTTTTGTGCAAGTTTCGGCCAAAACAATCAATAGTTGGAAGAAGAGAGTATGGCTTGAAGGATGGAAGGACGAACACGGATTTTTTTTTTCATCGACGTTCCGAGATCCTTACTTGACGGATTCGTCGAGTAATGTGAAAATCTGGAACAATTTTTTTTCGCGATTACAATACTTATAGTGGGAAAACTCTAATGACTTCACTGGGAAAAGTAAAAATAATAAATGTTTTTAGAACAAATTCTTTCGTGAAACTTAAAACATCAATTTTGCATGATGTCCTACAAAATGAGAAAATATAACGTCAATACCCAAATTAATAGTTGAATAATATTTGACAAAAGTGGAGAAAATGGAATTATTGCTTGAACTATTTTTCCATTATAACAAAAGATGATTCAAATTGGTCCTCGAACTTATCAGTTCTGATGATAATCAAAATGCGAAATGCTTATATTGTGGATAATTTTATTGTTTGACCTGTTTATATATAGTATGTATTATACAATTTTTTGCACATTTTGCTACCTTAAAGCTTTGCAATTTTGGGGAAAATTTTGGCCGAATATATTATATTACGAACTATGTCACACCATATAAATATATAATACACTTATATTCTCGTACACACAGCAATAATAAATTTTATCACGTTTTTTTATGTTTTAGTTAAATTTTATTTTATTATCAAGACTATTGATTAAAAACTTTTGTTTTAAATATTGTAGAATGCTTATTATTATCATATATACATACATACTTATTTTCAATATTCAGCAGACATTATTTGTTGGTTTACGTCTGTGTTATGACAAAATAAAACTAAAGCCTCGGCGAATTGTATCTTTTATACAGTGTGTCTTCATGGTAAAATTATATGTGATGGATTTTAACAAAACAAAAAAAAAACTAAATTATGCCACACAAAACAAAATTTTCTTATTTTCTTCTATTTTCAGCAATATCTAGAGAAGATAACGAAGATATTCACAATAATCGAACTGGTCATGGGACAAACCATATACCCTTCAATGGCTGTTATACATCAGAAGAATTTCTTGATAGATTAGAACCAAATGGGAATATACCATCAGAAAAAACATCTTATAGTAAGCGTATGTCATTCTATACATTTTTTTTTTGGTTTTTTGGAAGAGTTTTGGTTTTAAAGTTTTAACAATACATAAATGTTATATTGGGTTTTTACTTTATACTAATCTTAATTTTATCTAATTTTTTATTTGTTTGGGAGTTTATGTAAACATTGTACCAATTTATTTCAAAATCTTTCTACGGGCATACGGCCATACATCTTGTTGGGTTAAATCGGCATAGAAATGTCTATTTGGGTGAGCGATTTGATTGGTTTTAACCACATAAACCGCTCAAATTGGCATTTCTAGTAGTTCTAGCTCCAATGGTGTATGACCTTGTTTTACAACCTATATTTTCATTGACATACTGTGATTTAATAAAATGGATTCAGTGAATTTTTCGAGGTCAGTCTAGTTTTGCTAATCGTGTTTTTTTTTGCATAGACGTCTTGAACGAGTTTAGCTAAATCGGACTTACTAAGCCGCAGTGTGTCTAACTCTAGGATATAATACCCTAGACAGACTGTGGTTTAATAAATCCGATTTAGCTAAACTAGTTTAAGTTTCTATGGAAAAACAAAGGGATTAGCTAAATCGAGGTTGACACACTGCGGCTAATCTCGAAAAATTCACTAAATCCGATTTATTAAATCACAGTATGTCTAGGGCATAAGATTGATAGAACAATCGGGATGATTGATTATAATTTTTTTAATTTATTTTAAATTTATCATATTTTATTGAAATTCATAAGAAGCAATTCGAATTCATAGGAAAACCGCTAGTTAAATAATTTTCCATTTTTGCCGTGTTATACGCACGTTTTTTAATTCTCTGAAAAACATTAAGGTTTAAATTTAAGAATCGAGATTTCTCTTAAATATGTGTATATTTAATTATAATTACATAAAAAAATATTTTTTATATCTGCGTTAAAAATAGATTCATAGTTATGTTGATTCCTCTTACGAGTATACATAATTTTAATAAATAGAATGTAATATTTCCCCTTATGTAATACTAATACGTAAAAATTTATATTTAATTTCCTTTAAATGTATACGTATGTACTTATGTACAAATTAAAATTATCTGAATGTCATTATTAATTAATTTACTATTTAGTTTAAAAATTATAACAGATTTAAAAAACTATTTAAAAATTGTTTAAGTTGATTATATTGATTTAGGTGTTGAAAATATGGTTGAGTTTATTTACTACATTTTATGTAATGGTTAGTTTACCAAAGAGTTTCAATACAACTGTTTTTATAAAATTTATAAATAATTTTTTTACCAAACTTTATGGTAAAAACCGATAAGCTCTTATGACTCTTATGCCAATCTTGATTTTAGTGACCGATTTGAAAGAACCTTAATATACTGTAAATGGGTTGCCACTAACGAAAATCTTAGCCGCATTTTATTTGTCGATTCAATCAGACAATATTGGAAGATAAAGTTTTCTAAACAGGAAGAAATTAAATGCTTCTGAGTTTACAGCACAATATGTTTTTATATAACTAAAATATTTTATTTGGTTTTAAATCAATAACATTAATGATGGAAATAATTTCCTTGACTGTAGTAATTTCCTTGGTAGCCCAAGTAATATTGTTCTTTAAATAATCATTAATTATTGCTCGTTAATTATCTTTAATTTATATGATTGTGTTTTCAAATACGGAGACCGAAAATAATCCATTTAATCCATTAAATCGCACGAACGAATTAGCCAGTTTACATGCATTTGTTGAATTAACCGATTCTGAATAGAAAACAAAAATTTAAAAATGTCGATAACATTGAATATTTTATTTTAAAAATTCGGTATAATCTCAAGAAAAATGCTAGAATAATATCCGGACACAGTTCATTGTATAAAAAAACAAACATCTATTCTGAATTACAATTGAATTCTCAGTACTCTCTCTGTGTGATAGCATTTGTTTTTCAGTACCTGTCTTAAACGTCTCGCCATAGACGAAGTTAGATTTTTTGAATAATCTGCGTCAATTTTCCCCATTCGTCCTTAAGCACTCGTTTCAGCTCATTCTTACTTATTATTATTGTATGTTTATGAATTTCTGTTTCCAGTATCTGTCACAAATTGTCAACGGGATTTAAGTTCGGTGATTAAGGTGGGGTGTTCATAACTTTTGGGCAGTTATAAAGCAGCCATTCTCGCATCATATATGCCGAATGCTTTGGATCATTATCCTGGTAAAACTTGAAAATCTCCAAAATATCTAGTTTTGCCGCACTTTTCCTTTAATTTTCTTTTAATATCATCCATCGGCGAACACCAGCTCTCTACACTAGCAGCAGACATACAGCGCCACACCACCATCGATGCACCACCATGTTTGATCGCTGGTTCCAAATTTTTTAAATTCAGTTTGTCGTTTGGTTTACGTCATACCTTAACTCTGCCATCAGACCCATAAATTTTATATTTGCTTTCAATGGCAAATAAAACATCGTTCCATAAAATTTCAGGCTTGCCACCGAAGTCTAAAGCAAAATGATTATTTTTCAATTTTATTTTTAAATGGTTTTTTCTTGCGACCCGCTTGCCCTACCTAATACACGGGTGCAAAAAATTCGCAAATACACAACATTATGACTTAGGAGTTTAAATATTTTTTTATTTTGAGCCTAACATCAAATGTAACTTCCACGAAAGTAAAATGCATACAGTAGCTTGCATGCTTTCGAAGGACGCATAAGGGGTAGCAATTAACCTCTAAAAATAATTCAATAACAACAATACAAAAGCATACTCCGAAACCGTCGTTCGGAATTGTCATCATTCGCTTATCAACGCTTAACCTGAACGATCTTTTATCGATTACGTCTTCATCCGAAACAAGAAAATGAATGCCATAATTGATGAGGGGCAGAACCAAAGTGAAGTGGCTCTGCAACTAAATTTGAGCCGATTTTCCATTCGTCGAGTGTGGCGGAGATATCAAGAAACTGGCGGCTTCAAACGGCGACAAGGACCTGGACGACCTTGTGCTACAACATAGCTTGATGACCGCCTTCTTGTGACGACTTCGTTGAGAAATCGTCGTTTGAATGCGGTTCAACTAGGACAGCGGCTCCAAGGAGTTCGTGAAGTCGAAGTCAGTCGGTGGACAGTTAAAAGATTACTTCAAGAAGGCGATCTGACTGGACACAGACCAGCAAATGGGTCGAAATTGATCCCAGCCCATCGACGAGCCCGCCTTCAGTTCGCTCGAGAGCATTTCGATTGGACAGAAGAACAATGGAGAACAGTCTTATTCTTTGACGAGTGCAGGATGTGTTTACATGGCAACGATGGGCGAGGAAGAATGTACAGAAGATCATGAGAGCGATTTGCAGAATGTTGCGTTGAAGAACGTGGCTCGTATGGCATTGGATCGTCCATGTTATCTTGATTGATTTCTCAACGGTACAATGAGGAAGTACTCCAGGACTACGTCGTACCTTTTGCCGGGTTTATTGATGAACACTTTCTATTCACCCAGAATAATTCGAGACCGCATATGGCTGGTACAGTGTACCAGTACCTTAAAGAAGTCGATGTGCCTGTTATGGAGTGGCCAGCTCGAAGCCCGAACCTGAATCCCATCGAACATTTATGGGACGAGCAGCAAAAAAAAAAGAGTTCGAGCCAGAGATATTGCTCCAACGAGTCTCTAGGAGCTGCAACAAGTGATCGCAGAGGAATGGGAGGCGATACCTCAAGATTTGGTGAAAACTTTGGTGAAATCAATGAAACATCGAATGGAAGCTGTCATTCGGGCTAGGGGAGTTTAAAGTTTCCTTGTTTTCGTAGTCATTAAGCATTTCTGGGCGCCCATGTTGTGGGATTAATTCAATCCGATCTTAATTTTTAA
This sequence comes from Tipula vernalis, assembly GCA_958295665.1. Taxonomy (NCBI): domain Eukaryota; kingdom Metazoa; phylum Arthropoda; class Insecta; order Diptera; family Tipulidae; genus Tipula; species Tipula vernalis. Next base: position 145,174,194 of record OY282560.1, on the reverse strand, counting down.
TAATGTCACGTAATAATAAATTATTAATTGCGTAATGTGTCGCGTAATGATAAATTATTAATTGCCGCTTTTCGAAGGTAGTATGTTTTCTTACCTCCCATTTTTCGAATTACATTTAACGTTTTCTGCTTTCGGCTTATTAGCTTCTATAGCATTGAAATTTATTATCAAACTAAAACCAACATTAATGAACTATAAGCCGAATTACGAGACTCGAGTATACCAGAATCCGTTACATTTTACGAACATGATAATAATAAATAATTACTAAAAAAACATTCAATTTTTCGCAATATTTAACTTTGTCCGGATGTTAAATTGATGTGCTAAATCGATCTTTTTGTTCTGTTTTGTTTATTTTCTCATATGGTTTTTAACAAAAAAAATCGATTAAGTCCATCACTAGTACATACAGTAGTTTGAAGGTAATGGCAAACAACCGTTATTATTTTAAACACGGAGTACAAAATTCTCGTGTTTTTGTCTCGCCTGTTTAAGAATAGCTTTAAAATTATTTTAAATCTAGCTAATACGACGAAAAAAAAAACAAAAGGAAACACTACGGAGCGTTCTTGTTTATTAGTTGCCTTTGCGCAACTACGCCTAAAGAAGATTACCCGTGTATAGAAGAAAACTTCAAATTCGGACTTTCTAACTGGTTTGTGATCTAAAGTGATCTAAGTCGAGGAAGTCGTGCATAATGTGGCATATTTTTTTGTAAAACACTTAAATAATTTGAAGTATAAAGAGAACACTAACATTTCTTTCAGTTTTTCGTTTTTTCTATTTTTACGAGTAAAACTAGATTTTTTTAAAGTGTTCGTCGTGCCCGTGTAAAGATAGGATAATAAAGGAAGATAAAGTTATTTGTAAAATTCTACCACAATAATAACTAATTGTGATAGGTTCTTTATTTAATTGTTTTTCCCATCCCAAGCCAGATTAATTTCGATTTTTAATAGTTTAAAAAACTTGCTGAACACTAGTGAAAACTTTTAACACTAGTGAAATGAAAAAAAAAATAAAACTTTTTATTTGTCAATGTTAAGACCCTTTGGTGTATTACTCACAACTAATGTTTGATTATTTATTTGTCATTTTTCATTTTCGATCTTTAACAATTACAATCAGTAATGCTAGAGATTAAAGATATATCAGTACAATCAGTAATGCTAGAGATTAGAGATATACTGTTCAAAATCCTTGAAAATTCTCCGTTCAGATAGTATACACAATGTTCAAAATTTATTTTCTCAAAAGTCGTACCGTTTGTTCGGATCGCAACATCATGAGAGCAACGTGAGAATTGGCTGATATAATTCTTTATTCAGTGCTTCAGCCTGGGCGGAGCCCCACTGCGGACCTTTCGAAAATGCAAAAGAAAATGTTCAACTTCCTCCTCCGCCCTACTAGCGTGATATTATTTTAAAGTCCGTCCTACAGTAACTTACCATTATAGATTAATATACGACCTTTAATATCAAGAGAATTTTTAAAGGTGATTTTATTAAAGCAATTCAAAAATAATGAATCGAACAACATGTCTTTGAAATTTCAACCACTGAAATATCATAAAATGCCAATAAAACGTCACAGAAATAATTTATATTTCAAAGCTTACTAGATATATTTTATTTTTAAATGATGACGATATTATTTGCCACCAGCAAAGTATTTTAGGTAAATTTACAAATTTAAATTGCTTGTTACACGTTTACCTATTCCTTATGGAACAATTGTTGCAATTTGGAAGATGTATTATTTTATAGAAACATATTTCTTTGAAAATTTTGATATTACCTTGGAAAACAGTTCAACATGTTTTTTTTTTACTATTTTTTGTTAAAATGACCGCCACGCGATGCTTAAATTGACTTCAAATTTTGTGAAGGGGTAAATGATGGATTGTTAAATTTATCATCAACATAACAAAAAAATCGTCATTCCCGTTTTTGAGAAAATCTATCTGGCAGTTTTCTCTTCCACTGCAACCCCTATATTCTAGACTGAAATGAGCCTAAAAGTTAACACAAACTGCTTATTAATAAAATCTGTCTTTGTACAAAATTTCGACCAAAACTATCAATATTTGTGAAAATGGGAGGCAAAACAAAAATAATAAAAATGTATGACCGGTAGGACGAATACGACATTTTTCTAATCGATGTTTTGGAGTCCTGGTAACCTAATTAGTCGAGAAATGTGAAAATCGGGAACAAACATTTTTTCGCGATTGCGTCCGAAATGCGAATTTAAATGCACATTTTTTAAAATGCGCATTTTTGGATTAAATAAAATTTCATTAAAATCATTGGATTAATTAAAATTAGACAAAACCAAATTAATAAATCGATAAATGTGGTTAATTAAAATATAAATTGACATAAAACAGATGTATAAAAAATACACAAAAAAACTACATCGCATGTAGTTTTTTAAATGTGTCTTCGCTAAATGCACATTTTCCATTTCGGACCCACCCATAACTTACTCAATACAACTTCGTTATAGTGGGAAAAGTAAAAAAACTACTATTGAGCTAGAAAATAAAATTATCGAAGTTTAAATTGTCTAATTTTAATGAAATACGTGCCACCGGACGTACTTCATTTTTAACGTATGCTATTCGTTCTAATTTTGACAATTAACATCAGACAAATTATACTTAAGATATTTGGCACAGATTTCACCTTTAAATCTCGATTAAAATCTTTCCAATTTACTATTAATTAGAATTAATTAACAATAATAAGGAATTAAAATTAATTTATGTTAACAGAATTTTTGAGAATAATTAAATGTTTGGTCATATTATTGGTTTGCAATAAAAAGAACACACATCGAATATTTTCTGTCAGTACACAGGTTTATTATTATTTTTTTTTTCAATTTCACATACTCTGTACCAAATCATATTATAATAGATATAATCTAAATCTAACCAGCTCAAAATTAAAATGTATATTATTAAAAGGAATGAAAGCAATTTTAAAAATTCACGTACCAATTACTACCAAATTTTTTTTTTCTTTATTTTGTTTTGTTTCCTTCCTACCTTCGTAAGGATACATAAAATAAATAATATTTAGGAATGTGGATTAGTATTTTTGAAACCTACGTACGTGATTCACTACAAAATATTTATGTTCATATTTATTAAAGGGTATGGTACTTAATAGGAAGTGAAGGTATTAAAGATAACGGTTATTTAGTATCGTTTAAATTTACATCAGATTCAGCTTAATTCTAAAAACCAAGCTTATATATCACAAAAAAGATAACAATCATTGCCTCTTAACAGCCTTCAAAGAAATTTATACTATAAAATAAATAGAATATATTTTAATATTCCCATATATAGCTCCTGCAAATCAGGCATGGGCCGAATTTTGGAGACCTAGGTATAGTTTTAATTTTTCCAAAATGTGGCGGGCACCACATGAACCACAAGCACTGCATAACAAAGCAACGGGTAAGAAGACAATGCAGATTTAATCAAATTTGTGTGCATAGATTTATGTTTTGCTCGTGTGCGTTAGTGTTCCCTCAGCTTTGTTGGGTTGAATTGTTTTTTCCGTTTATAATCATAGATGTTTGTTCAATTGAGCAGAGCAGATAGCTATTAACTTTCAATTTGCTTTTTGATATATTTTAACCATGTTTTCATATAATTAATTTGCCTTGTAGCTTTAAATATGTAGAATTTAAAATAAAATATAGAATTTTATAAAATATTCCGCAGGCTACAATTACAAATCTCCCAAAAAAGATGTGATTTGTGTGTTTTATTTAATTTTAAGGAAGTTGTGTTTCGTTGCGTTGGGGTTTTAAAGTGAAAGTTGCAGATTACAATTTATAAATATTTCAGGATTCTGTTTGGAACCAGGCAGTTTTTTTCGAGACTTAGCTGAAGTTTTAGGTTTGGTAAATATATTATTGTAAACACCTCAAACATAGTAAAAAGAAAATCAAAAATTCAACAAAATTGATAGAATAATACTTTTTCAGACTATCGATTAATATTAGATTTGTTGAAATGTTATACATAGAAATTACTATATTTCGCGAATCGGAATTGAATGACGAAATTTGTTACTTTAACAACAACAAGATGTTTCGTTATTTTGATGTATTTCCAGGAATTTTATAAAATGTATGTGTCTCTTGGTCTATCTACTAAACATTACTCATCGCAGTATTACATGTTCACTAGGATGCATCTAATTTTCGAAAGTGCGAAGGTCTTTCGGGACGCACTCTAGAAATGTGAGAATCGAAAATGGTTTAGAGGTCTCGAGTTGAGCGAGAAATTTGAAAAAAATGGCTTTTTTCTCCATTTTTCACCTTCAATCGAACATAAACAAGATTTGAAATTCGCTTCCATCCCAAATAGAAGTTGCTGTGGATAGAGGAGAGAAGTATCTTTCCACAGTATATCAAAGATATTGAAAATACCGGCCACATTTCCAAAATAAAAGAAACAATTTTTTTTAACTCTAATCTAAATACAAATTTCTTCTGTTCAATGATATAATTTAATTTGAATATAATTTTCTGTAGGTAATTTACTTTGCTTTTCTGGCCATTAATGATGTTTTCGTATGATTTGGAAACTTTTTTGTGTGACTTTTAGTAAATATTACAAATCATTTTTCTTCTTTGACAATTTCTTATTATAATCTTGGATTAACTTAACACCGCGTTCTGCAACATGATCTACGACTTTTAATTGATTGATAACTTTTATACCAGTCTTGAAATTATCATGCTGCAGTCACATATTCGGACCGTTCTTCAAAAAATCTTTAAAATTTTGAACCGGTTAAAGACATCTCCAATGTATCTACATCAAGTATTTTCAACTCGACGTGCTGTGCCATTCTCTTTTTCTCTGTAGTCGAAACTTTTTCGGCCACAAATGATTGCATATATGTATGTGTTATTAAAATACCACAAATGATATTGTATTATTTAGTACAGTTATTGCCAACTTTTCGTCTTGGGTTTTGTATTTATAAATATCTCGTAAATAGTTGAAATCCAGATTTGGTGCTTCAGTTCACATATAATATTCTTCCACTTTATTTTCATTTGATATCATGCAAGACTCGAGTGATTTCCAATAATTCCTTGTAATCATGTCGAACATCACTTAATTGGATTTGAACTTTGCTATCAAATATGTCTGCTTTGAAGTTATCCTTATTCAATGAATTCCCAGTAATAGAACATTTACTACAGTAGCAATGTCCGGTTTTGGTTTAAATGCAGCGTGCAATGAAATTCCATAGATGTGATGTCGGCAAGACAATAATGAACTTCGTTCTAGTTTCTGCTCTAAAATAACCGCTACACCATTCAATCTGTCAGAATTAAAAAAAATTGTAACGAAGCAAGCCGCAACAATACCTTCTGCTGCTGCCAATCGATTCAAGTTTCGAAAATATCCTGCGCCTTTTCCAAACCAGTTGATCTTGATAATTTGGGAACACCGAATAATTAATTGCCCACTATCTATAAGCGAAATTAACACGAAAACGATCCATGGTCTCCTTTTCGATAGATCTGAATTTACCGTGCGATTCTGACGTTAAGACTGTTAAGAGTATCACAGCTAAGACATTTTGGTAAGAGGTTTTTTTTCAGAGTATTACTCTTAAAATATCTCTTAAAAACTCTCCAAACAGATTCATTTTTGGTGGTTGATAAATAAATAAATACAATTTTAGTAATTTTTATTTAAATACGTTTGTTTTTATGAAGTACATAAATATCTGGATAATTTACACTAAATACAGGGCCTCTAGGACAAGCGTCGAACAACACGCCGTTTCTAATAAAAAAAAAAAAAAAAAATTCACTGGAGAATAAAGAAAATTTATCTTAGGTTTATAACTAAAGTTTTATAAAAATTAATAATTTATAAGAATAAAATATGTAATAATTTTTTTTTTATCAAATTTTAGGTTATGTTTATTTTTAAAACAATAAATAAATTAAATATTTTATTTTTCGAGTACCGCATTACTTAAATATTTTAAAAAAATAATAAAGTAAAATTGTTTTTCTTAAATTCGACTACGAGAAACGTCAAAGTTGTGATGCTTACGACCACCTATATAGTATGTCTTAGCTAAGAGAATTTTTAAGAGAACCTCATAGCTAAGAGCATCAACAGAATCTCAAAATAGTCTTACATAAGCATAAGTCTTACAGTAGCAGGTCATAAATGACTAATGATTCCATAACTAGTCACTATTGGCACCATAAAATATAATGGTCATAGCATTTTAATTATCATCGACCATTATACTTAGTAGCACCTTAACAGACATCTGTGTCAAATTTCATCAATATCTTTAGTAACTAATGAAATACGCTTGCTTATTTTCAATAAAAAAGTATATTTTTTGATTTTTAAAATGAGCAAAGAAGTTGCATCAAATTTTGCTTCAAAAATGGAATATGTACTTCCAAAACGTTGGTTATGTTGGAAAAGGCTTTTGGTGACAATGCACTGTTCGGAGCGAGTGTTTTTGATTAGTATAAGTTATATGAACGCCCTGGCCGTCCTTCGATGTCTACCGATGAACACCACGTCAAGGAAGTCAAGGATTTGATGCTCAAAAATCGTCAGTTGATAATTATAGATCTTACTGACATCAAGAAAATATCGTTTGGGCCAGAATTTTGCTCACGATTCTTGGTTTTTGCATCACGATAATGCGCCTCCTCACTCGGCATTGATTGTACGTGACTATTTGGCCAAAAATTCAACCCATATCGGTCCGCAATTGCTCTATTCGTCTAATTTAGCTCTGTCTGACTTCTGCCTATTCCCGAAACTCAAAAAATCGCTCCGGGGACATCTTTTTGAGTCGATGGAAGAGATACAAGTCGAATCGATAATGGTTTCTTGAAGGCTATTCCTAGATTTCCTAGAAATCGACTTTAATAACTTATTCAAAGACTGGAAAAACCGTTGGCGTAAGTGAACTATTCGAAGAGGATTATTGTGAAGGGAATGAAATAAATTTGAAAGAATAATAACACGTTTGTGTTTTACTTGAAAAGTTTTAGTAATTTTTGATCATAGTGTTCATACCATCACAGGTCATAACTAATCTGTTTTTGGTATGCATTTATTATTGTTAAACGATAATACAATGACAAATGATTCAAGGGGGGACTCATGTAAACGACTGGATTTTGAAGAATTTTTTACTAAAAAATAAGAAAGTTTATTCAATTGGAATAAAGAACATTATAACATTGATAATAAAATATTTTGGCCCTGTAGCTTTTCGAAGTTGACCCCTGCGGACCCCACCGGATTGACTGAAATCAATGAACGAAAGTTTTTACTTTTAGCAAAAAAAAAAAAAAAATCAAATAAATAATTTTAGGATCATCCAATGGCCAACAAGTTAATGAATATCTGTACAAAATTTGAAGGCCGATTACTTTTTGAGTTAAATTCCCGGGCGCGCAAAAATTTGCGTTTATTAAAAACACGAACAATAATTATTATAAACATTTTCCATTCCAATGTTATCGTTGTATTTAAAACGACAACGATTTTCTTAACCGATATTCATATACCGGGTGATTTTTTTAACCTGATACTCTCAAATATCTCGGGAAAATAAGCACTCTATGAAAAAAATGGTTAAGATCATAATTTAATTATTCCTTGGGGGAAATACATTAGTGTTAAAATTAGTACTCCTTACCCTCCTCCTTAGGTGGGGCGAGGTTAACTTTGAAACTAAAATATGAACCCCTATTTTTTATTGCAGAGTCGGATTCTACGGCTAAAAATACGTAGGACTTGACTGAAACATTTTTTTCGATTCATGATAGATGGCGCTGTAATTGACGATATTCGTCACTATGACGATAGGGTTATGATAATGAGAAGCCATTTTCAGTAATTAAAAATTTAAGAAATACAAATTTTTTAAGACTAACTTCGAGTATTTACAATGAAACTCAAATCCAAATCCCATCCTATCAATGAACAGTCAAATCCTACGTATTTTTAGCCGTAGAATCCGAATCTGCAATAAAAAGTAGAGTTTTCATATTTTACATTTAAAGTTACTCCCCGCCCCACCTACAAGGAGGAGGGGAGGGTACTAATTTTAACACTAATATATTTCCCCCACGGTATAATTAAATTTTGATCTTCACCATTTTTTTCGTAGAGTGCTTATTTTCCGATATATTTGAGGGTATCAGGTTAAAAAAATCACCCGGTATAGCTTATGTTTTATTTGAAAAGTCTGGGTTTTTTCCTCGTTTCTAATTCCTTTGTAAAAGCTTCGTTTTTTAGAATTTGGCTTTGTTTAATATCTAGGTTGCTTTGATTATATACGCAACACATTTTAAAATCATTGACTAAGATGTTCTAACCATCACTATTTTCGATGTTCGATAGTGGTCATGTTTCCCTTTTTAAGAATAAAATTGTACACCATTTCGATTTTTGAATTATGCATACTTTATTGCGATCTCAGCATGCCCGAATAAAACATCATTCTGCTTCTACTTCCATTCATCACTCTTTATCATCCAAATTTTCGTTTGTGGCACTTTGTCGATGTGAAAAAATGAAACAGTATATACATTTATTCTACAAGAATGAGATCGCAATAAAGAAAGCATAATTCAAAAATCGAAATGGTGTCAATTTTATTCTTAAAAAGGGAGACATGAACACTATCGAACATCGAAAATAGTGATGGTTAGAACATCTCACCATAGGAAGCTTATTTCGCCCAGAAATTAGAAAAAGTAAAGTCTCGATACTAATTGAAGCACTTCACTTTGATGACTCCTCAGGGACTTTTAGGGCTTCATTCGGGATTTAAACTTCGGTAATATATTCTTTAGATGATAAATGAATTTTTTAAGTAATAAAAAAATAGCTCATAAATTTCGTTTTACATTCATAAGTCTTCCCCTTAAACTAAATCTAAGATCACTAGTTGTTTTGAAAACGTAAAATAAAAAATAAAATTTCAAATCATGTTTATGTTCAATTGAAAATGAAAAATTGAGCGAAAATACATTTTATTTGTCAAATTTCTCGCTCAACCCACGACAAACCATATTCGATTGATCCAATATTTTTGTTTGTTTAGTTTTTACGGTAACCTTACATTTCCAGAGGGTGCCCGCGAGAACAATTGAACATTTTTCCCCGATACAAACTAGGACTACCCAAATGTTTACTTTAAGTAGTTAATTTTACACCTAATAACACTAATTTATGACTAACCATAGCAAATAAGTACTACATAAGCTGTATTCTATTTAATTCTATATAATAAAACTAAAATTTATAGTTCTTTAGTACTGTAAACAAAAGTTTAAAAAAAAAAAAAACTAATCTATTATAAATTTGTTAGTTTATATATTTTTTGTTGTTTATATTATTGTTGCTGTTATGTGTTATGTTAGTTTTTTTTAAATGAAAAGCAAGTAACAATTGATAACTGTATTTTAATGAAAGATTAAAATTGTTGATAAACTTATTCGTTTTAGTGACAATTTTTTTTCTGTTTCATAATTATTATATAGTTCTTCTATATTAAACTATTAAACTTACATAAAATATTATATTTTTGTATAGTTTTGTGTACTATATTATTTAAAACGTTTTAAATAGCTACAAACAATATTCTTTTAGACAAATAAGATAAAATAAATAATTTCTCTGCATTTAGTCACTCACTCTAAAGTAACACTTGGTAGCTATTTTGGTTACAGATTTAAGAATAAACTTAAACAAGAATTTAATTTTTTTAACGTAAAAATTCTATTTTATTTTATTGCTGCATTTATAGACTGGACCGGAGCAAATGATCATGATCGAGTACAGAGACAATTATCTGTATCGTCTGATAGTAAATTATTAGACGAGGATATAAGAGAGGAGACGCGAGTAATAATGCGGCCGAAAAAACCACCTAGACCAAAATCAGAAGTATTTTTAAATAAACAAGACGTACATCCTAGACGAAAACGCTTTAGTGCGTTTGGTGTGAGTATTTTTTAAATAACTTTTATTTTAGTTTATAAAAATGGTTTTATTAGGGAGAAAGAGACTAACACAGTTCCAATATGGATTGTTATTGGATTCAGTTTGCCTTCAAATTATTCAATCAGTATAAATAGTAATTTTAACACTATTCATAATAAATAATTTTCGTTCCTCGAAAGTTTAATTTGTGCTTACCTTTATTTTATAATGAATAAATTATACTATTGAAAGCTCGTTTATCTCTACATTAAGTAGATGGTTAATTACTTAAAATGTGAAAATTAATGAGTAATGACTACGATTATTGCTTAAAAATCCTAACAGGCAGTTTTCTTGAGTTATTGTTAGACGCAATTTGTCTATTTAAGATGCCTCTTGATGTTAGCATTGAAAGCCTGATCATGGCCCAAGAGACGCGGCAGCTATTGTACCTTAGTGTTAATATCGACGGACACGATGATAACTTGCTTGATAATGTCATAGTGGCTGTCGTAACGCATCTGCATAAACCGTAAGCGCGGTGACACTGGACGCCCACTGATCGGTTTTAATGTTGCCTAGGTGGATATAATAAAACGTTCGGCCGCGACAACGTGGGCACTTTGTTCAAGCCCTTTAGTTTTCTACAAATATAGCACGGATTAAAGTCAGCCACTGCATCGCCCGGGAACGTAGTGCAGAAACGATCATGCACGGTACACTTGTGGTCAAACCGATTGTTCGCAAACCGTGATCGGTGCTAGCACAAAATCAATTTATATACATTGTGGCGTTAACGTAGTGCGATTTCATAATCTACTTGCCTTTGAGGTTTTTTACGTTCACGATATCGCATAATTCTTTCAAAAGGGGTTGGCGGGGTGTCATCGGATTGTTGTTGAGATGCTCTTTCCAACCATATACAGTTTCTGTATTTCGACTTGGTTTTTCTAACAGTATAACCTGACAATATGTTTAAATTTGTTCATTTTCAACACCAACTAAATACAAATTCACAAGACCTACAATATTTTGCAGAAAATGAAGGAATTATTCTATATTTTAAAAGGTTATTAATTGAGTAATTTTGTAAAAACAATTTTATTTCTAATTCTCCTGATATATTTCTTGTTGTAGTCGTGCAACTTGATACGTCTTCATCAATAGTCTACTTTCAAGTGACGTTATATCACTTTAGCTGCATGTGTTTTACGCTAGCAGAGTGATCTCTGAAACAATCTCGATAAAGTTGGCATCTCGGATTCGTAAAATCGTATTTCATTTATAAAATCGAACTTCCACAGAAACCTTCCAGTTGGAATCAACGAAAGAAGGATCCGCGATAAACCGCCTACCCACTCGGCCACAATATCCGGCGTTCTCTCATCATGGATCGGATTGTTTGGAGGATAATAATTTAGGCGGCTAAATCCCTTCATGTGGTGTAACACCAGCGGAAAGAAGATAGCTTAGCTGCTGTGGATTTATTGTGTTTAATTTCCATTGCTGCCTACTCTGATCTACCGCATGGGTAGTGAAAAAAACAAATTTTTCTTTATGAAATTTCAAATACATAATAGCCGATTTAGACGTACCAACATTTTTTTCCAACATTTTTTTTTGTTGACACTTAGAGCTACACGCAATACAAAAAAATGTACACGCGATAAAAAGAGAAAAGTATACAACAAAAATCTTTTTATACCATAAATTTTTGGCGGTATAAAATCGACGATATAATTTTTGATAAATACCGCGGTGATACTAGTTTATTTGGCAAAATTATGGGTTTTCCGCGTGAAATGAATAATTTTCGAACGTAAATTAATTTTATTACTAAAATTTTTAAAAAATAAAATAAAGCGCTATAAAAATTTCTCAAATCGCCATTTTTATTGTGTTTGTTGTTGTTTGTTACTATAAAATATACTCGGGTCGAGTATATTTTATAGTCAAATTTGTTTTTATAGTAACATTGTTGGAAAAAAAAAGAAAAAAAAAACCCAACACAATTTTGTTGGATTATTTTTTTGTTCTTGTCTTACAAATGAAAATCGTAATTTACTAATATCTTCATTTTTTGTTGGGGAAAAAATGTTGGTACGTCTAAATCGGCTATAATTAATAAAATTTATTTTATTAAAAAATGGTCGGTTACTTCCGAAGCATTGACGTTACGAATAATTTTCGTTTTGTCCAAATAATTTTGAAACCTATTGACGATTTGGACTACCATTATTTTGCATGCAGAGCTTAGGATTTAATTTAATTTCGATAGTTTCATTCTCCATATATTTTATATGGAGAGTGTCATGGCTACTACTTTTCAATCGTCAAATTGACGATTGTAAAAGTAGGGCAAACAACTCTCGCGGTAAAAATTTAAATTGAACTGAATATATAAATTTAAAAAAAAAATGTAACAAATATCGAATTAACGTCTAGATTACGGAAGAACTAACCAGTTTATTTACGAAAACCAACCCGTAAAAACACACAATCAACACCAAATCGATTAATATAAAACAGACCCGATTTCTGTCTGTCTGTTTGTTTGTCTGTATGGTAACGAGACTATTTATCATTCCAAGCATACGAGTATTTTTTTATTTTATTTGTCCTTTCCTTTTGTCATTTGTATAAACAAACATAATTGGTGTTTATTATATTTTATTATATAAAACATCAGCTTCCGAGGACAGAGGGTTGAGCCGCTCACAATTTATTTGTACCGGTTCTTTGATAGAAGAAATATTTAGAACAAATATACCTTCAGATACGATTGGATCAATTTCGAAATCTTTTAATTTATTGTGTTTTGTTCGTATGCCTGTTTAAACAAGCTTTTTCTTACTAGTCGTCAATAGTACACAAATATAAGTTTTACTCTTTATTTGTCTTCTATTTTGTGTCTTCACAATTTGTTATTTTAACAAATAACCAATATATTGGTCATTTCCCAATGGTCTGCCAGCAGCTTTAAAATCACTAAGTTGAATAAACAACTAAAAGCGCGTTTATTTGTGGTAAACAGCTTAATTTTAAATTAACAACTTAAGGAAGGACCCGGTTTATTTTCTAAGAACCCGGTTTTCTGGCCGCTTAATCTAACATGCTTAAAGTCTTTCATTTTTTGTTTATTAAAAAAGTTTATTGATTAAATAAAATTTTTGATTATGGCCATTGCCATCTACAAGTATTTATTGAAACTACAATATTTTAGTAGAACCATAAATATCAATTCAATGTTGCTCTATCTCTTGGCTTATAAATTAACTATTTAATAAAAATAATTTTAGTGAGCTACAAAGTAATTAAAAAATTTGGAGGCAATTAATAAATTCAATTTAATTTCATTTTTTAATTTTGTAAGGCTTGATTAATATTCGGATTCAGTTTCGTCTCGATTATCAATGGTTGTTGCAAAGTATTTAAATATATATGGCATCACTTTTTATTACACTAACTATAGTTAAGTGACGCAATAATTGGGATACTACAATCGTTAATCTCAGAAACATTAGTCATTATATTTTTCGATTTTATCAATTGTAGTTGTATATGGTATATCTGGGTTAAACTTCTAAATTTTAAATAATCAAATAACAATAGACTCATTTGTTTTCGATTTATTGTTTTTTAATTTGAAGAAATGTATTCAATAAAATCTATGTAACGGATTTTTTAATTTGGTAAACCGAGTGTAATTGTCTTTTTTTTTTTAACAAATTGAATTATATTTTTTAAGTTAAATAATATTCATAGTATTAACATTCCAACCACATACATACAATTATTAGTTTTATATTTTCATATAATGAAACGTAAAATTAATTAGCATTGTCTCCTTGACAAATTATTAACTGATTAGAATTTACTTCAGCCTAAAGGTGTTCACGTTTAAATATAATTTAACTTCTGTGATGTTTGAACTTATATATGAGTTACTTTCATAAAATAGAAAAATTATAAATATCGTATAAACCCCAGGTTATCTAAATCTTAGTGTACGTAAGTACGTACGAGTGTTACAGCAACATTTGCATTTTCCTCTAGATATATCTAGATAAGATCTCTTAAAAGTTCACACATTTTTAAATAAAAAAATCCATATTTATTATTTCCTTAACTCAATTTTTATTTCTATGTCGTCATATATATATTTCAGTTATTTGTGTTAACCGTTTACAATAGTTTTTGATTTGCCGCAAAACGCTGTACAATAGCAAAAGCAATTGATAATATAACTTTAGTTTAAATTATGTTTTTGTTCAAAGCGAAAGTATTATAATTTACAAGATTTATTTAAAAATATTATTTTTACTGAAGTTTTTATTTATTTATTTAATTTTAGGGTGATTCACCTTTTGGAAAGTCTGAAGCTTATATAAAATTAGAACAATTAGGTGAAGGATCTTATGCTACTGTTTATAAGGGATACAGCAAGTAAGTGTATTAAGTGGATTTTTAATTGTATTTTATTTATAATGATACAAATATTTTATTTTTTATCTATTTACTTTTAGTCTTACAAATCAAGTAGTTGCATTAAAAGAAATTCGATTACAGGAAGAAGAGGGTGCACCGTTTACGGCAATACGTGAGGCGTCTCTATTAAAAGAATTAAAACATTCAAACATTATAACACTTCATGATATTGTGCATACAAGGGAGACATTAACATTTGTATTTGAATATGTGGTAAGATAAATTAATTCGATTTTGTAGCAATTAGTTTTTTCCCAATTACATTATTATGGATGAGGAATATCATTATTACAGATAATATTATCTTCTCTTGTGCCAATAATTAATTATATTTACTTTTAATATTCAAGTATGTATAGATATTTAGCAAAGACTACCATTTAAATTGTTTAAACAGTCTATTTTCGTTTTGTTCGTTTAGGCAAGATAATACGCAAAGAATATAATATTAAACACTTAGATTATATTAGGTAGTTGGTGTGGTATCTAATATTTGGTTTATTTTATTGTTGTTGCTCTGCTATACAATACATAAACGGTGTTGATAGAAAATATAATCATAATCGATAAATATTTAATGCTCGCCTTATATCATAAATCTCAATTAATAAGCTGTGTTAGTTTGCGTTTTATTTTTATTTTTTATTATTTACTTAATAGCAAAAGCGTTGATTAATTAATGTACAGCGAGGGGTTGTGGAATGATCATTTCGATTTGTTATTTTAATGCGCAATCGTTGATTTATCTAATTAAATGTTGATTAAATTATACAATTTGTAAAGATTTATTTTATCAAGTGTGATAATAAAATCCAATCATTGCCGATCAATTTTTTAATTGATTAAATTTCGGTTTTTAATCAATTTTACCTTTTTCATAATTACTGTTTGCATACATTAGTAAATTATTGAGAAATGTTTAAAACTAAGCCGTCTCATAGAGTGACTGAATAGATGAGATTTTAGGGTGACTCTTCCTCCATTTGGCACACATGGAATATTGCTCATCAACTATTTAGAAAAAGGAAAAACAATCACTAGATAAATTGAGCAATGCAATCAAGGCAAAACGAACACATTTGACAAGGAAAAAATTATCTTTCTTCAAGATCAAAATTAAAAAGATTGCTGTAGGGAAAGAGATCTGCTTCGAATGATGAAGTAAAATCGAAACAAACGCGTATTTTGTAGTGTTTGAAAAATCGCTTTACAAGACAGGTATTGAAAATCGTTGGATGGAGTCTATTGGGTTAAAAGCAGATTATATTGCCGATTAAATAAAAGCATTGCCAAAAATTTGCGTTTTATTATCAATACAGGAAACTTTTCAGCCCATGTAGTACATAACAATCTACCGACGATTAAATTGTGGTTTTTGAAGATATGGATTTCCACGAAATATTCTTTCTACATAAACAAATTATTCTTATTTATTTACTTTTCGAATTAATTTACATTTTTTTGTTGTAATTATTTAATTTCAGAATACAGATTTATCACAATATATGGAAAGACATGCTGGAGGCTTAGAACATCGAAATGTAAGGCTATTTTTATTTCAATTATTTAGAGGTTTATCGTATTGTCATAAACGGAGGGTGTTACATCGAGATGTAAAACCACAAAATTTACTAATTAGCGAAGTAGGGGAACTTAAATTAGCTGATTTTGGTTTGGCGCGAGCAAAAAGTGTACCAAGTCATACATATTCACACGAGGTTGTTACATTGTGGTATAGGCCACCAGGTTAGAATAAAAAAAATGAAATAGATTTTTATTTGAAAGCGCTATATTTCTTTTTTTATTATTATTAGATGTTTTATTAGGAAGTACCGAATATTCTACATCACTGGATATGTGGGGAGTCGGTTGTATATTTGTAGAAATGATTACAGGAATGCCTACATTTCCGGGTATAAGAGATACTTATGATCAATTAGATAAAATATTTAAATTACTAGGCACGCCAACTGAGGAAACGTGGACTAGTGTTACACATTTACCTGGTTATAAACCTCATAAATTAGGTATGCTTTTAGATGCAGAAATTGTAAATATTTTTACTAATTTATTTTTAATTTATAGGTTTCTATAGGCCTCGAAAATTAGGACATAGTTTCCCTAGGTTATATGATATAGTAGAAGGTGAAGCAATGGCTACAGCTCTATTACAATTAAACCCAGACGATAGAATAATGGCAGAAGATGCATTAAGGCATCCATATTTCGCTCCACTTCCTAAAAAGTTATATGAATTGCCAGATGGTAATTTAAACAATATGATCCGTCTCAATTTCGGGACTTAATTTTTTATGTTTTGTTTTATTTCGCAGAAACATCAATATATACCGTTGAAGGAGTATATCTACATCCAGAACCAAATCGCCAATATAAATGAAATTTAATTAAAAATAAGTTATATTACAGTGATGATGATATGGTGATAGCGACCGTTGATATTGGATGTATTAATTTAATTCTTAGTTCTAACGATATACATTCACCAATCAGCACGAAAATTATATAAAATACAATTAAAATAGTTTTTTTTTATTATTCTTTAATTACCTAATTAATATTAATAAACCATAATTTTTTGTTGTAATAAATTTCCATATGAGTTTCAATATTGATTTTGTTTAATGATAAATGATCCCAATCGGTTTTATAAATTTAAATTACACAGTTTTGAATATTTTCGGTTTTTTTTAAATAATATTATTATTTTTAATTACGTGTAGCTATAAATAATAATTATTATTGTTATTTCTATAATTTACTTTATTATATTGTTTAAAAAAAACTATGTAAAGAGAGATTTTTTTTTATTTATTACAATATAAAGAATTTTATTCCTTTTTTTAATTAAATTAAAAAATAATTTTATAAATTTTATATTAATTTCATTTAGTTGTTTTTTTATTTTTATTCCTTTTGTTTAAGTTTTATTATTATCTTTAGTTTATTTTTATTTTTAGAAAAAATATCAAATAAATATCAAAAAATTTAACAAGTGCCATGATCGTTTTTTGAACAAAAAAAATTAATTAAGTTTTGTTTTGTTTTTTATTATTTGGAATTTTGTTTCTAAATTTAGTATTTGCTTCGAAATTTTGGAATATTTTATTGAGGCGAAATTACGATAAAAGTTAAAAATTTATAAACACGTTACATTTCCATTCTACTCACTTAATAATGAATAAAACGGTTATTACAATAAATAACTGATCTATTTTAAATTTGCAGAGAATCTTAAGAGTATATACACAAATAATGTAATGTTACGTCAATGATAAAATAGGCACAAGGCCAATTCATTCAATTTAATTAATTTTAATTTATTGTTTTTCGTTATTTACAAATTATACCGATGAAAGAGGAGACATTTTTCAGAAATGCGTCAATCCGTCTCTTCCTAGCAATATTATATTGAAAGTCAAAGCGAGAACCGTTAGTGTCAAATCTAACGAAAATATTTTATCACATAACTCGATGGTTTCAACAATATCTAGAAAATAAGAATTTTCAAGACGCTCATATTTCGCGATGTGACAACGTAAGTAAATTTAGAAATATGTTCTTATGCTAAAATTCAGGGAGAGCACCTCAAATTCTCAACAATAAAAATCCCCCAAAAAAAAAATATCGAAAAACACAAAGTAAAGTGCCAGAATCAACTACAATTTGATAACAATAGGATGTTATATAAATTCTTGTGATCCTTGCGTGGAGAGGACCAATGCTACGCGGCTTTGAGATGGTTTTTATTTTAGTATGCGAAACAGAAACGTAAATAATAATAAAAATATTAATATTTTTGAAACAATTATCACGTTTTCTTGTCATTGTTACGCATAGGCTCCAATGCTAAGCGGCTTTTGGGAAGTTTTCTACTTAAGCATGTGAATTATTATTAAAAAACAAAAATTTTTGAAAAACATTCTAATTTCTATTAATTTTGGAATTTTAATAAATCGTCACAGTGGGGGTTTGGAGGCGTCATCCTCCATCCATTAAGGGAAACAACGAATTAAAATAACTTTTCAAACTTTTGTTACAATTAAAAATTTGATTGTTTGTCAAATCGAGGGTAATCCCACTTCAGGTCGTAAATCACTATGACTAGAGATACATGTTAAACCGAAAGTGATCTGACTGAGTTTTATCTGAAAGTGATCTGACTGAAAATTTGAGTTTGTGTTTACATGAGACTTTTATTAGATCTGGGGGCCTATTCTCGAATTCCACATCCATTTTTCACACGTGGACATCTGTCAAAGTTCACACAAAAACGTTCGAAAATTGTAATTCGTATATAAAACACATGCGGCATGAACATTTTCCTATATGGGGAATTTTTTCCACCTGCTTATACCCATTCGGAAATATTCCCTTAGTACCGAAAAAATTCAATTTTTATGAATTATGACAGATGTCCACATTTGGAAAATGGATGTGGAATTCGAGAATAGGGCCCCTGAGCTGACAAATTAAAGTTATATTACATGTTTAACTCAACACACAAAGTGGTGACTCAACCAACCAAATTTAAGTTGGCCGAACTTAGACTACTTTCAGATAACTTTCAGTCAAGTCACCGTTTACATGTTGAATTTATCTCGGACGTTTTCAGTCAGATCACTTTCGGTTTAACATGTATCTTTAGTATATATTTGCCAGAAAGTGAAAATCCAGAAAATTTAAAATCCGGAATAATGAAATTATAAAATTCAGAAAAATATTTCGATGTTTGTTTAGCAAAGCTCCTGCGGCCTCGGTCCTACAAGGTTTGGACAAAACCACAAAAATAATCTCCAAATGTTGGGGCCTTTTTTTATTTATTTTTAAGGTACTTTTATCTTTCATCTGTATGTGGTGTTAATTTATAAAATAATATTTTTAAAAATTTGACGTTTCTGGAAATTTTTGTTAAAAAACAAACTAAAAAAAACTTAAGATTACGAAGTATAGTATGGTAGGAATTATTTTTTTGTTGTCTTTGATTTTATTTGGTTTCAACCCGTTGAAATGGGCTCACAAATAGTAAATCACTGTTCCAGTACTTTATCGATAGCTGTTCCCGCGCAACGTTCTCTTGCTGTGTTTCTCTTCGAAAATCTTCTCTCTGCACTTCCAATGGTGGGCGTAATTTTCTCTTGCTGTGTTTTTCTTCAAAAATCTTGTTGGAATTGGTATTCGGCCAACTTATGTGTTTTGCCAGTATTGGTATTAAATACATATTAAATGACATCGGAGCTGGATGCGAGGTGCGATTGCGTTTAGGTTTTGCTTTTGAATAATTGAAAAGACATTCGGTGGTTAATACAACAAGCTAGCAACGTCTGGACTATTTATTCCATCAATCGAAGGGTTACATGCGATGACAGTTTTGGCCGAATTATGATTGTTTTATCGACCTTGACCTTCAACCACCTTTTTAAAAAGGAACTCGAATTTGAGCAATGATTTTGACAAAATCTTGTCATCGGCATATTTTTTGTACTGGGGGGCTTTTTTATTTTATTAATCCATTTGATATAATAATCAAAAAGGCACAAGACCCAAGTACTTCGGACGGCGGGGGAATAGAGGAACCACACACTATTTCTTAAGGGAATATTCAGTTTATTCACAATGAAAGTCATTCTAGTCGATAGGGTCTTTCAACCGACCACAAAAATTATTAATTACGAACAATCCGTCGAAGTAACTGGATCCAAACGCTGAAGAGAAGATTATATAATTTAGTTTAAGGCTAATCGATTTCCATTTAGAAGTAAAGTAATACTAATATAGTATATTATTCAACGACCATATAATGATATCTGTTATTTACGAAGATGAAGTTTACCAACACGAGCCGATAGGCGAATGTCGTAAATCATCTGAGTGAATAACAGCCTTTTAATTTGATTTTGATTTTTTGTACATCTCTAATACATATGGTATGATGTTTGGTATATGATATCTAGGATACAAATTTCTTCAAAACGTGAGGTATTTGCAGCTTCTGCTGCACATTATCGACCACAAAATTAGGGTCGCTGACAAACAATGAGGTTGTTTACTCACAGCTTTTAGCATTATAGTCGATTTGATTAGGTACATGCTGTGAGGGAAAGTCTAGGTGGTGTTTGGCTACTTTTGTGGGCGAATCGTGCTTCCAATCACCACATTGCGATCTGAATCGAAACTTTTCCTGGTTATCATTCATGGGGTTTGCTCTGAAGAATTCCCAACCTCAATATTATATAATGTTACACTTGCTTTTGCGTTAAGGTTGCTCATCAAAATGGCAAGGCTAATTTTCAGTACATGGCCCGAACTTATGCTTAAAAATATTACGAAAAAGTGTGACCACAACTAATTACTTATTCAACCTTATTTTGGTTTATTATATAATTGCATGAGGACACAATTAACCGATATGCTAGTTTTAGTTTATTGAACTTTGACATAGGTAATTCCAAAAGGTGATCCACGTAAGTATTAAATCCTTTTAACTTGCTTCCAGCTGTCCTGAATAAGTAAAAACAAATTGAAAAGTTGAAACCAACTAAACGGCAACGCAAATTGGGCGCAAAATTGCTGTGATTTTCCCACAAAGTAACTGCCTCAGCCACTAACTTCATATCTGTACTGTCAAATAAATTAAAAACATTATAAATATTCTAACAAAAAAAGTGTTTTGATAAAAACTAAAATGTCAGTTCATTTTGGGACATCTTCTATTTGGAATTTTTTGATTAACAAAGATTGTTGACTTGAGTTAATAAATCGAAATTCGATATAATCAAGTTCCATTTTTTGGTATAAATAGTAAATTAAATATAAAGAATTTTTCGATTAATGGCTGAACATTGAAGATGAAACTAAAAAACTGTGTTTTTCGAAATACAAATTTAATCTAAATGTACTAATAAACTTTTATGTACGACGTATTATTGGATTTCAGGTATGTAAGTACATATATAATGCTTTTGCTTTCATTGCACGTTACAATGTTATTATTTCCGTCCTTGCTTTCTACCTGAACTAAAACCGAATACATACTATTGTACTTAGAGCAGCTCATTAAAAACTTCAAAGAGTTCACATTTATTGATTGAACAATTCTTATTTTCGTCCAATAAAATGTTCCATGCTTTTTCCGTTTCAACTTATCATTCAAATTAATTAAAATTTCCTTTAAGTTTTATTCCTTTTTCATTTAAATTATGCAGGTAATTTTTTACTTTTATTTTAATTATTAATTTTCTTTAAATTGATTTCGCGGTTTACTAAAATTTGTTTTTGCTATGCACACATGCATACATGGTCCTAGCATAATTAAATATATTATATTCCGTATAAATATATTATATTAATAGAATAAAAATTAAATAAAAATAATACTTTAAAACTAACATTAAAATATTGTGATAAAACATTTTGAAACTTTTTAATTTATAATTTCAAAATAAGAATGAAAAAAAAAAACAAAATTAATAAATTGTAATACTATACGGAGATGTTAATTAAATACAATATTAATATTAATTTATAAAATAACAAAACAAAAAATATTTATTAAAATTAATATGTAGTATTTCTGTTATGAAAACATAATCTAATATTTTCTATATAATTTTAATTGATTAATAATATTCAGGTCAATAAATTATGGAAGTGCATACATCGATTTTTATTTTATAAAATATATTAAATAAAATAGACATTTTATTTTCGATTGATTTTATATATTAAAACACAATTATTTTGGTTTATTCACAACAAACACTCGAGTTATTTTTAGAAATTTGACAAAGTGGGAACATCCCAAACGATCGTAATTTCAATTTTAAATTAAATCTGTATCAAAAAAAAAGAAAGTGACAAAACCAAAATAATTATGTTAAAATGCAATATAAAAATCTTTATAGTGATGTTAGTACATGAATAAACAACAAAATTGTTAATTTTCAATTGGTTTCTTTAAGATAAAAATTACTAATTATATTGTAAATACAGCAATATTATAAGTAAATTAATAATTATATTAGATCGGAAAATAGTAAAATATTAGATTTAATATAATTAAAATATTTTGTGGCATACGGGTACATAAATTAATTAATTTGTATGCACACACTCGAATTTTCAACCACTAAGGGACCGAATTATGTATTAACTGTTTTTATTTCATAAAATTGCATTTATTAACAAACACAATGGAAAACTTATCATAAAAAATGCAATAAAATGCATTTATTTAAATATTATAAAGAAAAATTATTATAAATAATATATTTATGTAAATAAATACTCGTACAATATACCATAAAAGATCAGATAGAGAACTTTCAGTGGTTTCGGTTGTGCATCGTATTTTTAAAAGCAATGATATTAAATTCGAATTGAGAATATGACTGAAGATTATTAAATTGTTGATAAAATAAATAAAATAAAATAAGTAAAGCTATAAAATGGAGAATTTGATGGCACTTTTACAGTATGTATTTCGTAATTAACCAATTAATTCGTTCCAAAAAATTGTACGGATGTACTCGTATAACGAAATTTGTTAATCGAATTTTTATTTTGCATAAAAAACGTATAACTATAAATACATGAATGAAATCAGTGAATTAATAATTGAAACACAATAGTATTCTAGTAATTGAAAAACTAAAATAATTTATTGGTAAAAAGCGAAAATTCGTAAATCAAAGTGATTTTCGTAAATAGAGGCAGGCGGCTATACTTTATTTTTATCACTATGTTATAACGAAATATGATATAAAGAGATTTCGTAAATCAAGCGATTGGTGTAATTAAAACTGGTCAGAAATATTTATCGTTTTACGTAATAAATAACGACATAATATAGTGATAGAATAAATAAAGGATATGATATAGTGTTTTATTTCATTCTGTGTCAGAAAAATTGATTTTCAAAGTAATGTATACACATGTCTGTCAGTTATCACTAAAATCAACATTCAAACATAACTCCTTCATTTCTTTTTCGTCAAATTTGAGATCTATCTACATAATCAAATTATACAAAGCAAAGTTTATTCACCCCGGTATTTCAATATTCATAAATTTTCTAATATCTAATAATCCACTGCTCAACACAGTGAATTTTGGCGGAAATAAGTCAGGTAATTGGCGGAAGTGGTAGTTTATTTTATCATTTGACGAAAAATAGTGTTATTTGGATGAAAACCTAAATCTTGGCTTGGAATAATCAACATTATGGAACATTTAGGAACATTTTTAGAGGTAAAATTGTAAAAGTTTATTGTAGTTACCTTTACAATTTTTTAAACATCGCTTACTAATCATCTTGTAATATTGTATATTCTTCTGGATTTTTAACTATGTAGATTCATGACTTCGAACGGATTTTTTGGTATCAGCTGGCTGCATGGGTACTAGTAGTCGATTAGTTACCTGACCTACTTATTTGGACCGTTGGAACAGCATGGTCAGATCTATCTTTAAGATTACTCTCACAAAAGATACCCAATCTAGCACGTATTAAGTTACAAATATTTTGATATATCTGCTTAGCCTGGTGTGCTGCATTGCTCCGGCCTATCTCATTTTGTTGCAACACTATTTCAGGTAACCATAAACACGAACGAATTTATAATAAAGAAACTTCATATACACTTACAATAATTATTGTCCAATCTGCTTCATCAAGGAATTAATTAATCTGTTATGAAACATAAGCAAACATAAAGAAAATAATTTCGCTCTCAATTAGGACTCAACTTGGACCATTTGATGTCAATACAATATTTTTTCCTTTTATTGTAATTTATATTTGTTTATCTTAACAAGTTTTTATTCTTTTTTAGAGAAAACCGATCAGAACCAAAATCATTTTGTTTAACACAAACCGCCCATTATCTTGAACCGCATTACACTCCATTTTTTGGTCCATACGGGCAAAAATTTGACTTTTGGTCTATTTTGGTTTGTGTTACAATAATTCTGTGGTCACGAATCATAATGGCTTAGGTCTCAAATTCGTATTTTTCAGAAAAACGTTTTTGAAATTAAGAGTTTTTTAAAATCGTTTGAGTTTCTTGAATTCTTATTTTTATAAATGCTTATTACGGTTCTTTATATTTGTCGGAATATTACCAAAAATTGATATAATCTGCAGAAGCGGCTGATACATGAATGCAATGCATGCTTAAAGAAATTCAGATTTTTCAATGCAAAATAAACGGGCAAAGCGAAAGAAGTTTTGTTTAACTTCAATTTCTGTTATAAACATAATTCAATATTCTCATTCCTTTTTATTCACGTGTCACATTCTATTATAATAACTACCAACATTTTTGACAACTTACATTGTTCATGTTATTTTGAAACCTTACACTACCCACTATAAACACTTAAATCCACGGGCATGCAACGCAGTGCTGCCAGATCGTAAGATTTATCTTTTTTTGAAAGATTTTTTGCCCGTGAAAAAGATAAAAAGGTTTTCTTCAAAATAAAAAGATTTTCTTTAAAATTAATTTGAATGTATCTAAAATAATCTTTTTATAACAGCAAGCTTTTCCAGATGTTTTAAGGAATATGTAATACGTTTTTTAAACATACGGTTTATTATTAAACAAATAGGAAATCGAAATAACCACCATTTTACTATCATCAAACGATAAAGTAGAGTTTCGGTTCCACTGTCAACAGGTTTACTTGAAGATATCACACGTAATCACCTAATTAATAAAATTAATTTTGGGGACAAATGATAACAGGCTTTGGATTCTCTTGTATATTAAATAAAAAAACCTAAGTTGTTCAAAATTTTTTTTGAAAACAAAAAAAATCCTTTGTCTTTTCTCCTAACATCATTAATCAGGATTACTTCCAAATTGCCGACGATGAATTGGCAAATTAAATTGTTGAATTTTTCAGAATTAAAACTGAACGATTTTTGAATTTAAAATTGTTCGATGCAGTTTATGTTTTCCTAATTTGAAGCGAGCTAATATGGCCATTTTAACGATTTCTGCGGCAACGGCGAACGTGGAGCCTACTTTCTCGAAATTTAATAGAAAAGAAATTAAAAAAAGATTTAATGACTCAAAAAAAGATTTTTTTTTCAAATTAAAAAGATTTTATAAAAAATAATCTGGCAGCACTGCATGCAAGTGAGAATGTAGCATGTGAGGAAATGAGGTGATTTGTGCCTCTTCGAATTAAACCTTGTTCAATGGCGTAACTTTCGATTACTACGCGATTTATTCTAGATTTCTTAAGTTTTTCGATATTTTTAAGATTATTCGAGATTTTTAGACATTTTCGAATTTATTCCAATTTTTGTATGGCAATGTTCTGCGCTAAGCTTTGAGTTGGAGGAACTTACAGAATTACACCTATAAATCGTTATATTTAGAAGATTTTTCGAGATTATGCCACAATTTCGATATTTCTTCGATTTCCTAGGATGTTAGAAATTACTCAGGACTGTCCAGGTTATTTGTTTTTTACCTGGCGGTGATTGATTTCCTTCGGTTTTATATAATTATCGGATAATTCGATATTTGAAAACTTTCTATCTAGATACTTCGAAAATTCTACATTTTTGAGAATAATTCGAAATTATTGTATATACAGGGTGTCCCACTGCTACGAGTCCAAACGAGTAGGGCGTGTAGCTGGATCAATATCATGAAAAAAAGTCCACTACGCATATGCCCGGAAATGAACCGTTACCCACTTCAATTGCATTTCAAAATTTTTGGCATGGTACACTGCCTTGAATGATGTAGATGCTAATAACCCTGTCTAAAAATTAAGATAACTCAATTGTTTTTCTATAATTTTAAAGGCACAGAGTGCTTCTTTCTTGTTTGAAAGAAGGAATATCATGCATGATATTTTCCATAAAGAAAACATTGGTGGAATTAAAAAAATTGTGCGAGAAATAACAAAAAAATTCATTAAACTCATTTTTTCTCGAAAAATTCACTAAATAATTTTTGTTTTTTATTTCAAATTTAAATTTAATAGACTGTTTAATACAAAATTGCTTCATCGATTTTTTTTTCTAATCATGTATAGTTTTTGAGATATTAACATTTCAGTGTAGTACTTGTTAGTAAAAGTATAGCTAAAATCGTTGTTAATCTTTTGAAAATATTTTTTTGGCGCGTTTGTAATCAGAAATAATAAAATGCCACGCTACACATTCGAATAAATCGCCGACATCCATTTTATTTATGGTTTATGTAACGGAAATGGACGAGCTGCAGAACGTGAAAATCGTTATCCAGAGGTAGGCCGGTGCCAGATCATAGAATATTTAAACATACAATCACATACGATTACGAGAACGAGGAACATTGGTCCCCTATGAATACGAAAATGTTAGCCGAATTCAATATGAAGTCAATACTGACGAACAAGTTTTGAATTCAGTACAAAGAGATCCCTCCATTAGCACGAGACGTCTTTCGATACAACTTGGTATTATCAAAAATAAAGTCTGGAGAGTACTTCGAAGAAACCATCTACACCCATTCCACTACACTCCAGTGCAAGAATTATTACCAGTCGATTTACCAAACAACAAATTTCTGCCGTTTATTGTTAAACAACGAGGAACATAATCCTTCATATTTGTCATCCATTTTATGGACAGACGAATCGATATTTACGAGGGATGGAATAACAAATTTCCACAATCTTCATGAGTGGCAACCAGAAAACCCACAAGTTAAGCGAGAATCATTATTTCAAAGACGTTTTAGTGTTAATGTATGTTGTGGTATAATTGGAAATAATTTTTTTGGGCCAATTTTACTACCTGAAAGATTGAACTCACAAAACTATCTTGAATATTTGAATGAAACAGTTCCCACTGTGCTAGATTCTATTCCACTCATGATGAGAAATACTTTCTTGTATCAACAAGA
The DNA here is from genome assembly GCA_958295665.1 of Tipula vernalis. Classification (NCBI taxonomy): domain Eukaryota; kingdom Metazoa; phylum Arthropoda; class Insecta; order Diptera; family Tipulidae; genus Tipula; species Tipula vernalis. The sequence goes on along the minus strand of OY282560.1, from coordinate 145,146,750 downwards.
TGGAGCTCCTGCACACCATGGAAGACAAGTTCGAAATTGGTTTGATCTAAATTCGGCGGTGGACCTATAGCTTGGCCGGCTAGATCTTCAGATTTAACACCATTAGACTTTTATGTATGGAGATACTTGAAAGGAGAAGTCTACAAAACAAACATTCAGACTAGGGAGCAGTTGGTTGATCGAATCAATAATGCCGGCAACAAAATAAAAAAAAATTTAGTAAATTTCAACATGGCTGCTGCCATTAAAAGACGACTGCAACTATGCTTGTTACGAAATGGAAATCATTTTGAAAATTGTTTGTGAAGTTGAAAACTTGGAAATTCATACAATAAATTATTAAGTACTACATTGAAATGTTAATATCTCAAAAAATATACATGATTAGATAAAAAACGAGGAAGCAATTTTGTATTAAATAGTCTATTAAATTTAAATTTGAAAAAAAAACAAAAATTATTTAGTGAGTTTTTCGAGAAAAAATGAGTTTAATGAATTTTTTTGTTATTTCTCGCACAATTTTTTTAATTCCACCAATGTTTTCTTTATGGAAAATACCATGCATGATATTCCTACTTTCAGACAAGAAAGAAACACTCTGTGCCTTTAAAATTATAGTAAAACAATTGAGTTATCTTAATTTTTAGAAGAGTTATTGGCATCTACATCATTCAAGGCAGTGTACCATGCTAAAAATTTTGAAATGCAATTGAAGTGGGTAACGGTTCATTTCCGGGCATATGCGTAGTGGACTTTTTTTCATGATATTGATCCAGCTACACGCCCTACTCGTTTGGACTCGTACCTGTGGGACACCCTGTATATATATATATATATATATATATATATATATATATATATATATATATATATATATATATATATATATATATATATATATATATATATATATATATATATATATATATATATATATATATATATATATATATATATATATATGCATATACAGAAATCGTCATTAGGTACATTGAGTTGATTGCAAGATTTTTCGTTTTATTCGAGGCCATGGAAATGAATCATGTGTTGTTTCGTCTCAGGTTTGAGTATTACGTTTTTTTTATACAAAATACTAATTGGTTCGCGGCGTAAAATTGTGTATTTTCTGTACAATAACCAATTTAAGCAAAATTTTGATTAATTTTAAGTTACCAGTAAAAACTTGCGGTAAATGGTAAAGCGCAAAATTTATCGATAAATGGTAAAAATTTTTACCAGTAGAGAAAGTATCTTCCACTGCGTCAGTTAAGGTATTTTTTAGACAAGGCAGTTAAAACTTTAGGCGTTTGAAAATTCGTTTTTTGGAACTAGAATGTTTTTTAATTATTTTACCACCTTCGAAATTCATAGGAAATTTAAACTTGTAAAGATTACAATTTCCGCCCGTTTAGTGCAATTTCTTAAATCCTACTCACGAAATCAGATAGTTTTAATTAGTGTGAGGCCTGATAATAGTAAAAATAAAAAAACGGTACAAATCAAATTTTTATGTTAAATAAAAGCTTTACATTTTCATAGGTACAAGAAGAATTTATAGCGGCCCAGGAAAAACGTTGCGGGGCTCCGAAATGTGTGGTTACGCCACTGGTTTTTGTCAGTGCTGCCAGATTATTTTTTATAAAATCTTTTTAATTTAAAAAAAAAATCTTTTTTTGGGTCAATAAATCTTTTTTTAATTTCTTTTCTATTAATTTGCAAGAAAGTACGCTCCACGTTCGCCGTTGCCGCAGGAATCGTTAAAATAGCCATATTAGCACGCTTCAAATTAGGAAAACATAAACTGCATCAAACCATTTTTAAATTCAAAAATCGTTCAGTTTTAATTCTGAAAAATTCAACAATTTAATTTGCCAATTCATAGTCGGCAATTTGGAAGTAATCCTGATTAATGATGTTAGGAGAAAAGACAAATGATTTTTTTGTTTTCAAAAGAAATTTTGAACAACTTAGGTTTTTTTATTTAATATGCAAGAGAATCCAAAGCCTTTTATCGTTTGTCCCCAAAATTAATTTTATTAATTAGGTGATTACATATGGTAATTTCAAGTAAACCTGTTGACAGTGGAATCAAAACTCTACTTCATCGTTTGATGATAGTAAAAGAGTGGTTATTTAGATTTCCTATTTGTTTAATAATGAACCAACATTCAAATTAATTTTAAAGAAAATCTTTTTATTTTGAAGAAAACCTTTTTATCTTTTTCACTGGCAAAAAATCTTTCAAAAAAAGATAAATCTTACGATCTGGCAGCACTGAGCGTTAGTTGAATGTTCTTTTTACTTTCTTTTACTCTAGTAAAATAAAGTATAGTAATCATGAAAATTTTGGACCCCTGAGTCCGAAAAAGTGGGTTTCGAAATGGTGTCTGTCTGTCAGTCTGTCTGTCGGTCTGTGTCTTCTCTACAGCCCAGATGGTTTAACCAATCGAATTTAAACTCTAGATTTAAGCTTTTTTGATAAATTGGGAGGTGCCAGTGAAGTTTACTCCAAATCGGTCAACGGGAAGTGGCCAATCCCTTGGTCCAGAACATTTATTTTGCAAATATCTTAAAAAGTATAAGGTTTACAAAAAACTACTTACTACAAAATGTTTCCAAAAATTAAAAACAAATAAAAGTAAAAAATTTAAAAAAAAAAATTTAAAAATTACAAAAAAAAAAAAAAAAAATTATAAAAAAAAAATTAAATTCTCAAAATTCTCTGTTCGTAAAAGAAAGTCGTGTGTTGGCCACACCTCCATTTTTCTCGAACTGTAGAATCGATTGACTTGGTATTTGATGAGTACAGTTTTAAAAGTCTGTTACATTATTAAAAGGAAGCTATTAAATAAATACTAAATTAGCTACACATTTTGAAGATTTATCGTCGATGATTTTAGTTCATCGATGAAAATAATGCGGGACAGTTACATAAATAATGTACCATAACAGTTACAATAAACCATGAATACTGTGAAATTATCTTGTTACAGATCATGCTGCGACTCAACTTAAAGCAATAACTTAACAAATTAACCTAATAAACTAACAAGTAACTTCGAACAACTTTCAATATTATAAGTCTTGTAAACATGAAATAATCTCGAAAAATCCATGAACACAGCTTCAGCAATTTTGAATAATCTTTAAAATCACGCGAGTAACAGTAACAAATAATCTTCAACAATAACATCGAAAGTATCGAATAATCCCGAAAACAAGCAGCTAAATGTCGTTCGAATTTGTAATATGGATTAATTCGAAATGATTTCGTCGAAAAAATCTCAAATTTCCTAGAAAAGCATCATCTATGTAACTCAATATTCTACAAACTTCTATTAACTGTATCTGTATGTTGTAGCTCACAGCTACATGCAAATCTTGGAAAGCTTAATCTCCATAACGTCTTGCAAATTTCAAGTATAAGCGAGAGAGATAATTTTAGAAAGCTCGAATTGACCTCCGAATTCTAGAATAATTGCGATAAAATCGAATATTTCCGAAAATCTCAAAATTTAGATTCTCAGAACCTTGAAAAGCGAAAAAAATATCTAGATTATTCCAAAAAACCTCGAAATCTTGAATTTCAAGAACCTCACCTAACTCAATGTTAATATCAACGCTGCTTATATTTGAACCCAAACTAAGACGAATAATATCGAAAATCTTGAATTATCTAGAATAATCTCTCAAAGCTAAACTAACATCAATATGAGTAAGCTTGAAAACCTTGTAAAATCACATAAAATCTTAAAAATCCCGATATTCCTGTAAATCAAAAAGTAGTAAGACTTTTTCATTTAAATCGCGCGGGCTTATTCAAACGAGTAGTTTTTTTCTTAAGTTGGAAGCACCCTAACACAGATTTTTGAATTTTTGGATATTTTAAAATGTTCAGAAAATAAGTTGTATCAAATTATTGTTGGAAATTTTGGAAAATGTTTTTGGTTACAATGCACTGTCCAGAGATGGACACCACCTCAAGGAATTCAAGGACGTTAGTGCTCAAAACTCGTTGATTGACAATTAGAGATCTTTTTGACATCATGCAAATGTCGTTTGGGTCAGAAATGCGCCGTCTCACACTGCATTGGTTGTACGTGACAATTTGGCCAAAAATTCGACCCATATTGTTCCGCAACCGCCCTTTTTGCCTGATTTAGCTCCGTCTGACTTCTGTCTATTCCCGAAACTCAAAAACTTCTCGGGAGACATCGTTTTGACTCGATTGATGAGATAGAAGCCGAATCGAAAAAGGTTTTGAAGGCCAATTCGGAAATCGAGTTTAACAACTGTTTCGAAGACTGGGAAAAACGTTGGTATATATGTGTATTATATCTGAAGATTACTTTGAGAGAATGAAATAAATTTGAAAGTATAATAAGCCGTTTGTGTTTTTTTTTTAAATTTTACATCACAGTGGCATTAAACTTTATTTAGAAAAAAAATTGTGATATTTAGAAAAAAAATTGTGAAACTACCCTAATCCCGAAATCAAGACCCTGGATTTCGATTTTGTAAGACTCATGAATATAAGTTCTCATGAAAACAAGTCGCGAATTATTTTTTCGAATTGAAATAAAACAACAAAAAAAAGAACAATTTGGCATCTTGTGTCAGGTGGAATAACTAAAATTAGGAATGAATTAATTAATTCCAAGTTTTGGTTTGAATTATTTATTTCGTCTGTCGCGAGCAATTGTTGTTGTAAAATTCTCATGGAAATACGACTTTAATCGCGTTTCAGATTATAATTAATTAAAACTTGTGCAACTGAAGTGCAGTGGGCTGACATTTTGCTTGTGAATCCTCATTCTTTCATGACAATTTTTTTTTTCACAAAATTTAACAAATTTTATACTCTGTAAATTGCTTAATCTTAATCGGGTTTGATTTCCCTACCAATAATATGGCAAACTGGTATGCAGTGGTGTGTAAAATGTTTGTATACGGCTTTATATTGGAGCTTTTTAAAACAATTTGTAAATATAATTAAAACTGATAAAAAAAATCGATTTATTGCAAGCGTGATAAGTTGATAACTTTAGTCGGCCCTATTGAGATTTCGAATTTTAAATAATAATACGTAAAAAGGCATATCTCGTTTTAAGCTTGTAATACTTCAGAATGTATTTATATAAAACAATTTATATTATTTTTAATTTCTGTTTCAATTATTTTTACTCCGCCTTTTCTAACCTCTTTATAATACCATCACTTATACTGTATATGCTGCGAGTCGAGTCGAGTTTAATCCGAGTTTAACTCTCACTATATACGGAGTCGAGTTAAACTCGACTCGACGTAATAATTTGTAGAGTCGAGTTAAACTCTAGTCTAAAAAATGCACTATATACGCATAGGGTAGAATTAAAAAAACCACAACAAAATTAAAGAAAAATTCGTGCACCAATATTAAAAAATATTCGTTTTAATTTTTTTAATTAAATTTTTTATTTTATTTTAAATATCTTATTTATTAAGATTTTAATTAATTAATTTTAATAATAACTTTTTGTTTTGGTATTTAGTTTTTTATTTTTTCGAAAAAATGACTTCAACATTTCGGTGGTCTATCCCGTAATTTTCATGGAGTTTGATTGAAAATTACAATTTTTTAGACATAATATCGCTGGAAAAATGACAATAACATATATGGCGATCTGAAATGATATTTTGTTCCATTTATTTTTTTTAACTCGGTTTCAATCCTATTTGAACTCTGTATATGTTTAACTCTGCAGTATATACACCTAGAGTTGGTTACAAAATAACTCGACTCCGTATATAGTGAGAGTTAAACTAGGATTAAACTCGACTCGACTCGCAGCATATATAATATAACTGTCCATGCTCTCTCGTTATTCCACTGCACTATATATATCCTTAACCATGCAGGGTTGGGAGCAGTGTTACGAGATATAACAAAGTTGTGATTTGTGAGTTGTGACTAAATAATTATCTTTTTATGATTGTTTTGTTTAAAAATGTTTGTTTACACCACTCGTTGTCATTTTATATGTTTGTTTAATACGTTTTTTTACTATTTGTTTGTGTAATCCTTTCACATGATCTTTTCGATCCACAAAAAGTTTGACATGTGTTTTATGTTATTACAATAATTCTGTTTCTATGGCTGTGTTTCAATCAGGTAAAAAGTTAAATTTTTTAACTGTGGTTACCAAAGTTAAAAAATATTAAATTTTCCTCACTTTTTAATCGTTTTAGGCTGTTTTTCAAATGAATAAAAATCCGCATAAAAAGTTAAAACGTTAAATTTCTGACATTTTATTCACCATGAAAATTTTAACTGGTTACGGACCAGTTAAAAATTTGTAGCTTGTATTTTACTTTTCTCTACGCAAAACAAAAATAAAAATCGTTATTATTCCATGGGGGAAATACATTAGTGTTAAAATTAGTACCCCTCCCCCCCTCCTCTCCACTCCTCCTTGTAGGTGGGGCGGGGGGCAACTTGAAACTAAAATATGAACCCCTATTTTGTATTGCGTATTCGGATTCTACGGCTAAAAATACGTAGGATTTGACTGAAACATTTTTTCGATTCTTGATAGATGCCGCTGTAACTGACGATATTCAATTTTTTTTAGATTTCTCCTACTGAGAACCTATGCAAACGGTTCTGCAATACGTCTGCATTACAAATACCACGGTTTCATTGTAAATACTCGAAATTGGTCGTCAAAAAGTTTATTCATTTTGTAAATTTTGAATAACTGGGAAAAGGATGGCCTTCATCTTCAATGCACTTATTAATCCGCATTTCAAATGACTGTACACAACTGAGATGTGTGTATGCTTGAATTTCAGCACAAGCATTTCTGATTCGCTCAATCATATTCTCACGTGTTGTTGGTTTTTATTTGTAAACTTGGTCTTCTGGAGAAATCGAAAAAAACTGAATATCGTCAATTAAAGCGCCATCTATCACGAATCGAAAAAAATGTTTCAGTCAAATCCTACATATTTTTAACCATAGAATCCGAATCTGCAGTACAAAATAGGGGTTCATATTTTAGTTTCAAAGTTACCCCGCGCCCCTCGTACAAGAGGAGGGCGGGGGTACTAATTTTAACACTAATGTATTTCCCCCACGAGTGCTTTTTCCCGAGATATTTGAGTGTATCAGGTTAAAAAAATCACCCTGTATATATGTGTTTCAAATGAAACTGGTTAAAAATGTGATGTTTACGTTTTTTATTTTTGTCTTGCGTAGAGAAAAGCAAAATACAAGCTACAAATTTTTAACTAGTCCGTGACCAGTTAAAATTTTTGTGGTGAATAAAATGTAAAAAATTTAACTTTTTAACTAAACAAACAGCCTATTCGTTTCTTATTGCGGAACTTAAGAGCCACTACCTTTGGACAATAAATCTACCGTAATTATGGACAATGAGTACAATCTAATCGGCATATAACGTACGTATATTAAACCGTTCCAAAGGACCAAAATGTCGATGTTTCGATCATCAGAACTTTAGATATGCTTGAATGATACCACTAAAAACAGAAATGAAATACAACCGCACTGAATAAATCAATATAGAATTAATTTATATCACAAATATTGCCAAATTGTAAAATAAATAAATAATAAATAATAAATGTGAATTATTTTTCAAATACTACGTAACAAATAATTTAATCTTAGAGGCCACTTAACACTCCACTGTGTTTGGAAATTGCAAATATCAAAATTTAAAACAACCGTAAATATGCTACTAAAGTATTTAATTTAAAAATAAAAAAAAATATTTTTTTAAAATAATTTTTCGTCCATTTTGTTTCATAAAAAAAAACTGAAAATCAAAATTCTCTTAAAAAAATTAATTTATTAACAAATATTGTAGATATATTATTGTAGCTAAAATTATGTAAAATAAAACAAAAAGTTTTAAAATTTTTGTTTATTTTTTTTTTGTTTAATTAAATTTAATTTGCGCTAATGCATTTTAATTTATAAACAAATAATGGGTTCGATTCAAGGCAAACCTTTTGTCTTTCAGGACCTTCTCATAATACGACTAGAATGAAAGAAAACAACGATAAAATATTTACGTTGAATCGGCCCCAATATTACTACAAAAAATTTACTAAAAATAAAACCTCTATTTTTATAAAATAATTGAAAGTGAATTTCAGCCCGTCCTAAAACCACAGATAAATATAATCAGTGTTTTCGTAATCTATTTCTACCATCACGTTGAATAGAATGAAAGTTTAATCTCTTTCCAAAATTAATGTTACTTTTATGTTTCTGTTCGAAAATATTCACGTATTTACTACACAACCAACCAGCCGACATACATACATATTTCTGTTTACAAAACGGTGAAAATATAAAAGTTTAGGCTTAGCTTCAAATTGAATGAAAAAAGTAAAAATATTATAAAACGTTTATATAAAAGTTTTCTGCATACCTTTAACAACAATAAACATGAAGGTTATATTGGTATTAAATAAATATTAATTGTAGAAATATTAAAATTAAATTATTTCTGAAATATATTTTTCGAATATTCAATCTGAAAAATACTTCAAACTTGGCTCTGACGAATTAAAACAATACTTGCTAAATTTATCTTTAGTTTTGCCAGTGTACGTCAGATGTCTAAAATTGTTTACAGAAAAATACGAAACAAATTTATTGAATCACAAAATTGTTACACATTCTTAATATTTTGTAAATTTATTTTGCTTTTCCTACAATTTTTTGAACTTGAAATTTCCCCAGTTCACTCTTAAAAATCACTCTTTTGCCAATCGATTGCTTTTCTTGGAAAAATTTGAAAGTAATTTTTTAAATGTTGAACCGGGTAGTCGTTTGCTTTTTTTTTGACATTTCATGAAAGATGATCTGATTCAGTTCAAATCAAACGATAAGAAATATAGCTAAAAATAACAATTATATTTGGGCTTCCTTTTTACGTGATGACCGAATAGATTACGAAATTTTCCTTTAGTTAGTGTATAAGGAAACGCAATATGACTCCAGGGGGCCTATTCTCGAATTTCACATCCATTTTCCACATGTGGACATCTGTCAAAGTTGTCAAAAAATGGTTCGAAAATTGTAATTCGTATATAAAACACATGCGGCATTGACATTTTCCTATATGGGGAATTTTTCCACATGCTTATACCCATTCGGAAATATTCCCTTAGTACCGAAAAAATTCAATTTTTATGAGTTTTGACAGATGTCCACATGTGGAAAATGGATGTGGAATTCGAGAATAGGCCCCCAGTTCTGTTTACCCAATTTTAGAAATAAAACATTGAACGAATAGGACAGTAGTTAAAAAAATTATCTTCTACGTGATTAAATTTTTTATTTAATTTCGGCACTCTTGGTATTCTATACTCTTTGGCATAAGGTATCTCTCTGAGTATATTTGTCTGTGGTAACACATAAAAGCCTAAGAACATTTACGTGAACCCTGAAATATAATTTAATTAAACATGTGATTTATCGCAACTTTGTTTTGTAAGTTATAGTTAATAATACAAAACAAAACAAAATACTTTAGTGCAATTATAATTAATTAGAAATTAGTTGTTTTGAAAAATATAGTATCAAAATATTCAAATGAAAGAGTATTTAGTAGAGGTCAGAGGTTCGTTCTTTGTTTTTAAATCGCATTACGCCATTTATTGTGGTCCCGTTTGTTATGGCGTATTTCATTACGGAATATGATACTTCGGCATGTTTCAGTACAACATCATCTGGCTCATTTCAGTATGGCGTATGGTACATTACTGCATAAGGTATAAGTGAAAAAAAATTCTATGATAACGAAAGTTACCTTAGAATCCTATCTTCATCATTTGTCGAATTTCACCATATGGCGTTTTTAAATTTCCCATTTTGTGCGCGTTCCAATAAACGTTTGGTCGGTTTTGTTGAATGGTTTTTAAATGTTTTTCACGATTTTTTAAGCTATGCTGAACTATACCTTTTTGAAATATACCATAACCTTCTGCTGTACTGTACCCGTACGCCGCACTGAAATATGTTGTAATGAAATATGCCGCAATGAACGGATCCCATTTATTATTATGTATTACTATTGCTATAATTAAATAATATATATTTTTTAAAACAATATATCAACATAATTATTAAAATGTTAAATTTTTTATATTTTTAATACCTTTATGCCATTTACATAAATTTTCTATAATAATACAAAAATAAAATTATTTATCAACAATAAACAGCAAAACACAGTTCCTCTTTGGTAAAATTTCACAAGATTCAGAATTTCAAACATATTATTAGAACTCTTTTTAAGCAAGTTAATAATTGATACTAGTCTAGAGGCTAAAATGAATTTCATAACTTGAATTTTTTTGGTAGTTTTTATTTTAGGACACTTATTTGATTTGGTTTGAATCGTTTAAAACTATAGGTTCTCGCCAAAACTCGATTGCAAATATTTGCAAAGGGAAATTTTTTTTTTTTACAGAACATTTTTCATTTACAATGTAAAAAGATGTACGCTTGACTACTTTTGATTGTAAATCGGATTGTAAATTGGTATATTGTGTATACCGATATATAATTTTTTTTTAATGTGTACTATTTATGTGAAAGAAAATCAAATAGATTGCAAATATTTGCTATCTACTTTTGGTGAGAACCCATAGTAACAAACGTTTATTTAAGTAATTTTCACTTTCTCTGTAATACCTCAAATATTTTATCAAATGGCCAAATTCAACTGCTATTTAGTTGGCGGATTTTGTAAGATTGATGGTGTTTTATGTTTTATGGAAAATAGGAATGATACATTTCATGTTAAATAAATTAAATAATATTTAAATGTATTGTAAGGCACGTTAATAATTCCACTCGATGATCTCTATTAATAAAACAACCATCGATCTGTTAAGCTTTATAACTCTTCTTTATTTTATTCACCGATTACTTTATTACCGGATTCTCACAATATTCTCCGCTTCTTATCCTGCTCTTCCGCCGCTCCCTGTCGCCCGATGTGTGTCATTACCCTTCCACCCGTACCACTACTCCCTACTACCCAGTATATCTTATGTCTACTGGGTTACCATCTGTCATTTACCCTACATCTCGGCCTATCTGACTTAACATCGCCCTCGATTTCCTTCCCAACCCTCTCTTAAAACTACCTCTATCATTTAATTCATTTATTCAAAAAACATATAACAATTCAGTTTTGATTTATACCTGTAATTCCTTCTCCGCTTCCCTTGTTCTCCCTTGCGCGTTCAGTCCTCCTCATCCTGCAACCAATAATAGTTATTCCTCGTAATCTTCTATTTCTTCTCCTTCCCTTTCTGTCCCATCTTCTTCGTTCTTTTTATATAACTTCATTCTCTCCGAGCTTACAATTCCCGAATAAGGTAACCTTCCTACCTGAACTCCCACAATATCTGATACCAAATATCTATCCTGCTCTAAAACTTTTTCTACTCTATACGGCCCTTTGAATTTACCCAATAACTTACTCTTCTTCCCTATTACCTTTCTGCCCTTCAGCAGTACCAAGTCTCCCTCTTTAAACTTGTGTTCTTTCCTTACCTTACTATCATAATAATCCTTATTATGCTGACCTTAGCTATTGCTCTCCTCTCCTCAATTGACACGTCTTCCTTGTTCAATTCGTCCATCCAATCTTCCACTTCCGACTTCTGTCCAAATCTCTGATCCACCCCATATAACAACCGCGCTGGTGTATCTACTGTCGCGCTACTCGTCATATTATTCATTGCGAACTCTGCCTTCGCTAACAAGCTGTTCCATTCCACCTTCTCTTTATCTACTAATTTCGCTAATATGGGCACCAGCGCTCCGTTAAATCTTTCTACCTGCCCATTAGCCCTTGGACACGCTGTTGCTGTTTTCACGTGTCTCACTCCATTATTCCTCCCCCACTCAGGGAATTCTTCTGACGAGACTGCTGTTCCTCGGGGATCCGATACTATTCTCCTCGGATACCCATACACTCTACTATACTCGTTCATCGCTTTTATCGCCTCCTTGGTCTCCGTCGTTTTTTCTGGGTATAACCGAACATATTTAGTGAACGCGTCTACTACAACCAATATATACTGGTATCCTTTCCTTGTCTTTTCCAAAGGTCTAATGTGGTCGATATGCACCGTATCTAATGGCACTGCCTTTCTTTCGTAGATGTGCAATTTGTGTTCCTTACGCTCCGACTCGTCATTAAATATCAGACACATCAAACACTTTCCTATATGCTCCTTAACCAGCTCTCCCATTTTACTGAAGAAAAAATTCCTTCTGATGTTCTTAATGGTCTTTTTTCCCCCCATATGCCCCATTCCATCATGCATTTGGCATATTAGCCCTCCTATCATACTGTCCGGTATTACCAACTGCAACCTCTTCCCATTCTGTCTATACACTACGTTATCTCTTACTTCATACGCTTTCTTACTTCCTTCCAAAATCTGCTCTCTTAATTTGCTCACTCTGTCATCTCTAAGTTGCGCGTCTATTATCTTCATCTTCCCGTCTTCCTCATCGTCGTCTTCTTCCTCTACTCCTCTGTATTCTTCCCCTTCCTCCAATTCCTCCCATGTTAACACATTTACCCTACTCAATGCGTCAGCATGTCTCAACCTTTCCCCTTTCCTATGCTCAATGGTAAAATCAAATTCACTCATCCAAAGTGCCCACCTCTCTATTTTTGGGCTAACATCCCTCTTTGCTAACGTCATCTGCATTGCACTATAGTCCGTTACTAGTTTGAACTTCATTCCAAACAAGTACGATTTAAATCTTTGTAGACTATACACCACTGCTAACGTTTCCAACTCGAAACTGTGCAACTTCTGCTCCGACTCTTTTGTCTTCCTGCTATAGTATGATACTGGATATAACTTCCCATCCTCCGCATTTTTCTGCATTAGGACTGCCCCAAACCCTCCCGCCGACGCATTTGTATGTAACTCCGTTTCCGCCGTGTGCGAAAATATTTTTAGTACTGGCTCCTCTAACAACTAATCTCTCAGTCTGCGAAACGCCCTATCGTGCTCTCTCTCCCATTTAAATTTATTCTTCCTTACCTATATACTTCCTAGAACCTTCTTCCACATCTACATGGTAAAACCCGTTTTTTAAATCCAAGGATGTAAAATACTTCTTCCCATGTAATTTTTGAATTACATCCTCGATTACCGGCATCGGATAGTGCTCCTTTTCCACTATCTCATTCAACCTCCGGTAATCGGTACACATCCTAAACCGGCCGTCCTTCTTCTTAACTAATACCACTCTACTCGCATATTCCGAATCACTTTCTCGTATAATACCCTCTTCTAACAATCTTTCCACCTCTTCTCTTATTCCTTCCTTTTCCACCACGCTCATTCTTCTTGGCTTCGAGTATATAACCCTATTCTCTTTCAACCTAATGTTCACCTCATGTTTTACCGGCCTAAACCCCCGTATGCTAACCTCCGCATAATTTCTTCTAAACAATTCTTCTACCCTTCCCTTCTCCGTTCGTGTCACTCTATCATCTCCTACCTCTAAATCTAATACGCCCTTATCTTCCTTCCATTCTATATTATACAACCCGCGAAATTCCTCTTCTTCCTGTTCCCGCCACCCGATGCGACCTATCCCATTCTTCCTCAAGAAATTCCTTCCCAATATGGCAACTTCGGTCATTGTTTCCTCGGGTACTACCAAAAGGTTCGCCTCGTACACTTCCTCTTCTATCTTTAATCTAGCTTTTACCTGTCCTAGAACTCTCAACTCCGTTCCATTTATTCCCTTAATCTTCGTTCTCTTAACCCATTTACCTAAACCCTCGTTATTTATTAATTTAGAATTTTTAATGGCACTTACCGCACTTCCGGTGTCTAACAGTGCCTTAATCCGGCTCTGCCGTCATTCATCTTTGCGTTTACTTCCCCCCTCTGGTCAATCTTGATTTCCTTGCTCATCCCACTGCTTCTTACTGTTTCCTATTGATCTCCTCCATTCACCACCCTTATACCCTCTATTACACTCTGGCATTGCGCTCTTACATGCCCTTTTTTGTAACATCTATAGCACGTCACTACATTCTTGTCCATTGGTAAGGTGCACTGTCGCGCAATATGGCCTATTCGCTCACACCCATAACATGACAACTGGCCTGTTCCTTCCTTTCTTTCCGCTCCTTTACTCTCACTACCTTTTTCTTCTTTTGCTCGTCCCAATACACTATATTTAGCCACAACTCGTCCCTCGTCATCTTATCGCACATCAATCTCCTCTCCAACATGTCTCGCAGCGCAGCATGCCTGCTATCACTCATCACTGCCCTCACTACATCCTCCTCCTCTAATTTACCCTCTGCCAATGCCTCAATCTCTAAAAAATAAGTTATAAGCGTCTGGCCCCTCTTCCACCCCATTGAACTCACCACTTTCATAATCTCTAACGCCGTTCTCCTTACTTTGAAATCCTTCACTAAGCTGTTTCTTAATTGCTCCCACGAATCGTTGCCTTTCTGCCTGAATTGCAACCATCTTAGGACACTACCTTTCCATTTTGCCCCAATGGCTGCTAGCAGCGTCCGGTCGTCAACGTCGTACAATTTCTTTATTTCTTCCACTGCATTCGCCCACTCTTCCACTTCCATGCTCGTCCGACCCTCCGGATCGAATTCTGGCCACATTCTTTCCACTTCACTCACCACCATTCTCAATGACGTCCCTTGTATTTTCTCCCTTTTGAATTCTTCACTTCCGCTTTCTATCGCACTTAAATTTTCCTTTCTCACCGCTTCTTCCTTGAGCTCCTTGCACATATTCCTCAATTCTCTCAACTCGTACTCCATCTTTTCCATCTTTCCCTCGTACACTCGTGTTACTTTCGCTTCCACACGTTCCTTTTTCTCTTTTAATTTCCCGCACTCAACCCGTACACTCATCAATTCCTTTGCCAAATTCGCCAGTTAATTATTGTTCTTCGGCACGTGTTATTAAAAAAAAAATCTAACCCCACATCTGAACTGTAAGGCACGTTAATAATTCCACTCGATGATCTCAATTAATAAAACAACCATCGATCTGTTAAACTTTATAACTCTTCTTTATTTTATTCACCGATTAATTTATTACCGGATTCTCACAATATTCTCCACTTCTTATCCTGCACTTTTGACAACACGATTCTTAATGACCACACCTCTTCCGCCGCTCCCTGTCGCCCGATGTGTGTCATTACCCTTCCACCCGTACCACTACTCCCTACTACCCAGTATATCTTATGTCTACTGGGTTACCATCTGTCATTTACCCTACAGTATGTATAATTATTATTATTAATACTTACTACAATATAACAAATTCGATATACCAAGATTCAAAATAAGGTAAATCCGCGACGTTACCACTGGAAAAAATAAAAATGTATCCATTTTTTTTAAATAACACATGATATAGTGGCTTGGTTATTACTTTAGTAAATTTATTTATAAAACTAAAGGTACGTAGTTTATTTAAATTCATTACATCACATTGTTTTCATTTGGTATTCAGTCCCATCACGTTTGTGATTGTCGCGAAACAGTGGCGTAACTAAAAATTTCGGGGTCGCCCGTAAAATTTTTATTGGGCCCCTAAAATGCTTTTTGTACCTACAAGTAAAGCTTTTCGTTAAAATCTTATTTCTTCGTATTGTCCAGCCTCACATTAATTAAAAGTATTTAATTTCGAGAGAATATACGATACAGAACGTGATTCAGTTCAATGGGTTCAAATAAAACGAAATATCCTACAATCAAATCAATGCTTTGACGATTTCTAAATATATCAACAAAGTATCACAAATTTCGTATATAATTTGAAAAGTATCAAGAACTTCGAAATAATCTCAAAAATATCGAATTTTCAAAGTATCTTAAATATTCTAAAAAGTTCTCAAACATCGATTATCCATAAGTGAGTAAAACCAACGCAATTCCTATATGCGCCAATCACCACCATGTAAAACGTAAATAACCTGGACATTCTCAAATTGAAGAAATATCGAAATTTTGGCATAATCTCGAAAAATCTACTATCACGATTCAGATTTATATGTGTAAATCTGAAAATTCCCACAATTCAAAGCTAAGCGCAGAACATTGCCAAACAAAATTCGAATAAATTTGAAAATCTCTAAAATTCTCGAATAATCCTAGGAATGTCGAAAAACTTAAGAAATTTCTCTTTCAGAAAAAATCGAAAAATCTCTATATTATGTGAATCTCGATTGATCTCGATCAATTTCAATAATACCGAAAAATTTGAACATTAATGAGTAATTTTGGAAAGCCTGTAAAAATCTAGAGAACTATAGAGAAAATTTCGAAAATTCGTTTAGATATCGAATTATTTGTCAAGTAACTTAATGTTACTAATACTACTAAGCAAGCTGAGACTAATGTCAACAAAATGATAAGCAATAAGAATGGAACCCTCAAATAGTACCGGATAATATCGTAAATATCGAACAATAATTTTCTTCCAATAGGCTCGTAAGAGTAACATCGACTCAATAACCTGACTCTTCCGAAACTCCAATTAAGTCTCGAACATCATGCACCCCATTTCCATGCTACACTGCTAAAACATGAAATCCCAAGCAAGGGGATATGAAACAGGAGGACTCGCCAAAAAGAAGTAAAAAAAAAACACCATCACTAATTGCAAGTAGTTTTTCAAAATAAATCCTTTCTCCTTGTTTTCCGGTAAATTTAGTTTTTATTAAACGTATCCTGGTAATAAAAAAGATTCGATAAATGAGAAACTATAAATCGTACGAATTCCTTAAGACGGTTTGGCTCAAGTATCCGTTGAATCCCCTTTCTAAAGACAAAGGCGCTCCTAACGAGGGAAAGAAGAAATTGTTTTCCGTCGCAATTAGGTATTTTTCTAGGAAGATAGTTTCAACAATTTCTTGTTTTTCAGATTAGTAGTAGTTCCTTTTAACAAATCAGATAACCCTTTTGCAAATCAAATTCAACCTTTTCTAATTAAAACTTGATTTGTAAAAAGTTGAATTTAATGCCCAAAAGAGGTAAATTTGGAGTACAAAATGCGTGTTACAAATAAATCAATCCAGCAAACACTAAAACCGTTATCATTTGATGTCGAAAGCTTTAATTTCAAACGAGTTTAGCAAATTTAAATAATAAGAAATTGTTGGGCCTGTCTTAAGATAATATCTAATAGCAACAGGAACAATTTCTTCTTTCTCGAAAAATTATGTCTCGAGACCACCGCCTTTTCTTAAAAATTTTCTAGAAATGTTTTGTTCTGCAAATTTGAATAGGTGGTCTTTTAAGCTTAAGTTGAGTTAATATCCATGTCGGGCAACATTTTCTTCTGGTAGAAAATCCATCAAATTGAAGGGCTTTTTAATCAAAACATCACCAATATTAATTTAGATTCTTTAATTTGTCATCTTTAATTTCATTATTTGGTGTAATTTTACTTATAGAAAAAGTTGTTTTATGAGTGGAATTTGCATCATGTCATAGAAGATGCGATTTTCTATTTGTGAGTCTCGATTTTCTATTCGTGGTTTCTTTGCCAGTATGAATGTTTTCCCAAACGCACCACAAATCTTAAATAATTGTAATGAAAAGTGTTAGTAATGATTACACAGGCCGACGAAATTTGCCCAAACCTCTTACCCAGAAACCAGAATATACTTTTTCGAGGGTTTTTGCTGCGCTGAATTCGAGTCCGAGGTCATTATTTCCCTCATGGCTCCGGTTTTCCGATATTTGAGGTTATGTTACATCGAAAGGTAATTTTGTTTATACCAGGTGTGTAAATATGAAACCGGAATTTTTTAGTAAAAAGTACACGTTCATCGTATGATAATGGTTAAGAGTATTTTATTCAAAGAATTGCCCATTATTAATTATATACTTTTCCGCCCAAGTATTTCCCAATTAAGTGCTTCGAAAGTTTTCTTGACCGGTTTTTATTTGTGTGCTGGTACATTGTCGTGAAAGAAAAATCACTGGTTTCCACGCGAAGCTCGAAAGTTTGGTATTTACGGTTTTCACCAGGTTTTTGCAGCTCAAAATAAATCACATTCCTCCGATCCCACCAAATACAGAGAATTGTCTTCCGTCCAAAGGGATTTGCCCTTGCAGTCGATGTCGATGGTTGTCCTGGATCAACCCAAGACTTTTTGCGCTTTGGATTCTCAAAATAGATCCATTTTTCATCGCCAGTCACAATTTATTGGAGAAATGACTTTCTTTTGTATCTGGCGAGCAACATTTCGCAAGTGGTTTTCCGATTTTTCTATTGTCTTTCATTCAGTTTATGCGGAACCCATTTTCCCAACTTTTGGATCTCTCCCATGACTTATGGAGACGGCTTCTCGCCTGAAGTGTCACGAGTGACACATTCAATTGATTCAAGAGCATGCTCACCGTAAGCTTCCATAAGCATTCGATGTGATTCTGCAGTAGTTTTCTTCAAATGATAGCAACAAATCAATCAAAAGTTATTGACATGCTAATGTCTGTAATTAAAACTACGTTAAATACAGTTGTAGTTATTGACACCGTGGTTATTTATTTATACCGCTATTATGGTTCTCACCTCACCAAACAGCTCACCTCACCTCACCTCACCACTCTGAGTCGTGCGACTCATATTTTGGTATTATGATTCTCACATCTTTTTTGGTGAGTGTATGTATGCGGCGCTGCCAGTCATTTGATATGTTTCTTTAGTGTCAAGATATTATTGAATTTCGAAAATTTCTAACGTTTTACGAAAAGGTTTTGTGTGTATAGAAATTAATTTTTCTGCGTTTTATATAAATAAATAATTGAATAGTTTTGGGTGTGTTTAATTGTAAACATTTAATTGCAGTTAAATTAAATAGTTATATCATAGTTAATATGATAACCAGCATAGATTTATTTTTTGATGGCGAAATTGAAGAGGAGCAAGAAATCAATATTACTAAAATTAAAAAATCTCTGCGAAATAAATCTGACCCATTCGCCCTTCCAGACAACATAATAATTTTTTTTATAATTATATTACGTACTCGTACATATTATAAATTAATTCCATCCAAAACCATAAAAAATTATATATCTGCAAAAAAAAAAAAACTATGACTAAGTGCTCTTGCCTTCCATTTTTATTTATAGTTTTGTTACAAAAAAAAAAACAAAACAACCATGAACTCACCAAAAAATTGTAGGTGAGGATTTTTGACATTGTACTCACCTCACCTAGACTCACCGCGAGAACGTTAATACCAAAATTTCAAGGCGGTGACTTGAAGTCACATTTTTGACGTTTGGTGTGGTGAGGTGAGAACCATAATAGGAGTATTATTTTTCACTAATTTCTTTATGGTTTTTTAGATTAAAACTTGTATCTTGGTAAATGTAATAAAACACCAATGAATATTTAAATTAAATATTATTTTAAAAGGGCTGGCAATAAAGCGGCACACAAATAATTAATATTTGAGGTACAAAAAATTAATAAAGCGGCACAAATTTATGAGCAACAAAAAACAAATTTCTTGGCATCATAAAATACATTTTTTGGAACAAAATATAATAATTTGGGAACATTTATTATTTTTTGGCATTATTTGAAGATAACACAAAAAATTATTTTTGGACATTGAATTAAAGGTTTTGAGAGTCAACCATTAGAAACAAAAATAATAAATAGGCATCAAATAAAATATTTGGCTGATTACAAATGTCTATACAAAAAATGTTCTTTAAGGAACCAAATAAAATAAAGTGGGGACAAAAATTATCATCAAAATTAATTTTTTGCCAACAAATTAATATAGGGCAAATTTATGGGCACACAATTTTTTTTTTTTTTGTAATGAAAATTTTATGAGGTTTTCGGAAAAATTAAGTAATACGACCTCGTTTTGCGTTATATAAAATTGGTTATTTTAAATTTCCGAATCTCTTTCGTCAATTTGTTACTGAAATGAATCTTTTCTAAATGTGCTACGAAATTTTAGGTTTGCTTTATTTGTTAGACTGGAGTAATTCCTACTTTCATTTTCATTTTACAGTGAAAATATCATTTGAATCATTTTGTTCGGCAAATAATTAGCATCCAATTAATTTTATTCTTTAAAGTTGATTACATTAAACATACATTTAAAAGTCTTTAGCTGTGAAATTGTCATACTTGTATTTAGGAATTTTACAATGTCAATGCCCTGTATTTTCATTCCGGAATGAATAGTTTCAAACCAACTTTTTTTTGGTATAGAATTATTCTATAAATAATTTTGAATTTTTTTTTTGATTTTATCAACTGATAAAAGTAAAAGAATTTTTTTTCGGTTTTTATTTTGAGCGTAATTTGCATTATTATTTTTATACCAATAAGATGAATTTAAGGGTCCAATTGAACAAGTGTTCAAATGAACAAGTGAGTTAAGTTGTTTGAACAAAGCAGCTCGTTTACAATATAAAATTATGTTTGTTCTTTGTTGTTTATTTGCGATTTTCATCAATAAAGGGTGAAACATAAGCGTGAAGTTAGGCGCATGCCAAAAGACTTCAGGTTTCTCGACACGCATTCTACACTTAGGCCCTTTTCCAATTACCTACTTGTTTGATGGAACCTAACTTATTCAATGTAATTTTTTATGTATTAAGTTAGGTTCCACCAAATAAGTAAATAATCGGAAAAGGGCCTTTGGCTGTTTTCGAAACCAATACTTATTTCATACTTATTTACTTATTCGATCCCATCTTAAATAAGTAAGTAAAATCATTCGAATTCATTTCACTTACTTATTTTGACAGCAACAATAAAAATTTATTTGTTTTCAATTTTTTTGATTTAAAACCACTGCTATTCGCAACATAATAAAATGTAATGAATTTTGATGATCTGTAGTGATTCACTCATGCAATGAATTTATTACATTCGTTTATCCCTACAATTATTCGAAATGCAATTCATTTCGACTGAAAATATAATTGTATTTGAATAGGCTTTTTCAGCTTAGTAGTGACAACTATAGAGTATATTTTGACTTACTCTATGGTTTGAATCCGTACTTTAAATAAATAAATTCCACATATGTATTAGTACGCACAAATCACTACTTTGTACTAAATAATATCTTGGACACATTAGTACAACAGCAAATCAGCAATTTTTGCTTCGATTGTACCATTTACATAGACATACATTTTATATACACACTCTCGTTCTATTGCTCGCAAGTGACACATCGTACAGAATAATAATAAAAATTAAATTAAAAAATCCAAAAATAATCCATGGCGCATAATATAATTTATTTCGTGAATATTAATATGCATAGTTTTTCGTTGCAATTAAATAAATTAACGTAGTAAAACAGTGATAACGGGGTGGTGAATTTTAATCTTTTAAATCATTTTATACGGTTTTTTATATATGTACTACTCAAATATCCATGGTGGCCGCATATAAACTGTGAATTGCGCGGCCACAATACAATTGTAAATCTGGTGCGTTTATTTGTGTTCAAAGTTTTTGGGGCATTAACCCCAACCATACGGAGCAACCATAGATCTCTAAATAATTAATTATATATTAATCTCAAAACTGAATAGATGTTTTTGGAATTTTGATTAATATCTTAATTAATATTTTTTTAGTTGAATTTGATACGTTTGTCGAAAATTATTTATTTTTGTTTAATTAAATTCATAATTTAAAAATGTGTAATTGATTTTTAACAAATACATTTTTGACAACCAATTTGTAATATTCGAGATGAAACTAGTTGCGCTTCAGTCAAATTAGCAATCTTCGATACGTGTGAAAAGACATATAGTATGTACATACGAAAGCTAATTATCAAATCCACTTCGGTAGTGGATTATGGTACATGTGAAGGTAGGCGCATTCTAAAAAACTTCAGGTTTTTCGACACGCATTGTACACTAACTACGGCTGTTTTCCAAACGATACTTATTTACTTACTTATTTGTGGAACCAAACTTGTACCATAAGAAACTACGTTAAATAAGTTAGGTTCCACAAATAAGTAAGTAAATAAGTATCGTTTGGAAAGATGCCTAAAAAGATAAATTTATACTGTGTGTTTATATTCTAAAAAGTTACAAATTTTTTTTGTTGTTGTTGTATTATGTTTAGTAATTTTTACACGAGTAAGTAATTTATAACACGAGAGAGATGGAAAAAATGTATCTTTTTAGTGTAGAACGCGTGTCGAAAAACCCGAAGTCTTTTGGCATGCGCCCACTAAATAAATATATGAGGTGGGGAAATACGCCAAAAAATTATTAAACATATTCGGACAGCATAATAAAAACTTGTGAATATAATAGTTAACGCCGCTTATACCTGTTTAGGTGGTACATCATGCGATTTTGAAGTTGGAAACATTTCGGTTTCCCTGTGGATTGTTTGTTGGGAATTTCCGACAGCTTTAAGGCTCTTTCCGAAAGTTATACTCATTTATTAAGGACATACTTATTTAAATAAGTATGTTGGCGAGGTAACTTAAAATAAGTATGCTCTTACAAAAAAAAAAAAATCTAAACTGAAAACCAAAATTTTGTTAAAAAAATACAGAAAATTAAACTTTGTGTTTTTTTGTTGTCGGCAAAATTTTTTGTTTGATGCTGAAATATATTTTTTTGTATAAACTTAATAATTTAACCACGTATTATATTTGCTGCTAATTTCAAATTTTTGATGCTGCTCTTTGTCGTTAAACTATTTTTTTTTGACGCTGAAAATTATTTGTTTGTAGTTTCATGGTTTTGTTCCAAAATATTATATTTGTTGCCAATTTATTAATTTTGATGCCAACGTTTGTCGTCACAGTATTTAATTATGTCCTTCAAAAATATTTGTTTGTTTTTTCATATGTTGTTCCAAAATATTATTTGTGATGCCAAATTATTTTTTAAGATGCTAATGTTTGTCGCCAAAATTTTTTCTTGTACGCCCGTTTAAATTGTCCCTTTTAAAAGTACTTACATTTACCGCATTCCTTCTGTAAATTCAGTCATTTTTACAGAAAAAAAAAAATCTGACGCAATGTTTTCACTTTGACGTTTGATGAGAGACTGAAAAGCTAAAGGCAAATTTTATTAAAAAGGGAAAGAGAAAGAATGAAATATTCGATTGGAGCCAACGTTTATAATTATTAAAGTAGCAATCGGGAGAAAGGTGCTAAATAATGTGATGGTGTCAATTATTGTATCAATAGCTATAGCCTTTACGCTATTATTATTATTATTTTTTTTTTTAAATAAATTATTACGAAAAAAAAAAATGATTTTCATGTAGTCGCAACGCAAGGCACGCTGATTGAAGTGTTCAAGCCAGCGAGTAAGCTATTTAATTTTTAAGCCACCATCCTTTAACCTCATTTTCATCATTTTATCTCAAATTTATAACTTTTGAAACTTGCTTCTGTATTTTAAAAATGGGTTGAAGAAAAGTTAGTAAAACAACTGGCAAATTTGAAGAAAAGTTAGTAAAGCAAGGCTTATGAAGCAAGAAATCCCGTGATAGTGATGTGGTCATTAAACTGTCACACCAACTTTATAACACAGGTGAATGCTTTCCTTACTGAAGATACCTAAGTACCATTACAACAAGGAGAGCACACCCACCCGCGATATTACATAAATGTGACAGAATCATGTCCACCCCTGGCCGGGTCCCAAGTAAAGCAACTGGAAATTACGTTAAAAAATTAATAAATTTGAATAGCGTAAAGAAGTTGAAATTTCTCTGTTAGAAATGCTATACGCAGCTTTAATTAGGAACAAGGCTGATATGACAAACCCGGTAAAAATTTAAACTCAATCAAATAAGTATTTTCAAATTACAATATACGATATTTAAAAATTGAATGCCAAACAAGCAGATTAAATACAAATTTCTACATTTGAACTTAATGAAAAATATAAAATTAAAATAATTAGTAGATACTATAGTAGCCAATGTACAATTTTATCTTAAATTAAAAAAATAATATTACAAAACTGACAGTATTAAATTTAAATTGAAACTTATTATCTTTCTTAGAAAAATAAATAGAATTTGTTTGATCTGCTTGATCACTTTTCCACTGCAATGCACTTGAATTACTTTCCCAAAGCTTACCCTGTACAATGAAATGTATTTTGGGTTATTTTATTATTTAAAGAAAACGTAGTAAAAAAATAATAAAAATTTCGAAACTTTCCTACACCAAAACGGTCTCAAAATGAATTAGTAGTGCAATATTTTTTAAAATTTGGTCTCTTAATTAAACTAGATTGATTATTGTTGGATAAAGTTAAATTGTTAAATTGTGTTTGTCCATTACAAATGCAAAATAATTTTTAAACGAACAATGTAAATGTATAAATTTAAATTTAGAATGTTTAAAATCAAATTTTCGCATAAATGGTGCGTGATAAATATTGAGCAATTTTATTAATTTAAAATAATCCAACAAAGAAAATGATTAAAATACAATAGAACAAAATAAATTAAATTTTAATAAAATTAAATAGAAAATAAATGAAAGAAATATTTCATCTTCTTGAAAACTACTGATAAACTTCAAAACAAAATTTCGTTTCCAAACTAATTAATTAATCTGAATTATTAAATCTAATCACTGATCAAATTATTTACATAACATAATTATAACAAAAAATTGACGAACTAAATAAAATATATTAAAAAAACAAAAATAAAATTACAAAACAAATTTGTATATATTTTTTAAAATTATTATTTTTAAATAAAACAAATCTATATTACATATACATATAAATTTAAATGTATAAATAAAATGAAAACAAAACTACAAAATTTAAAATGAAATACGTGTATTTTTTAAAAATGCATTTCATAGCGAATACTAATTAAAATATTAACTATATAGAGTTGATTTATTATTAATTAACAAGAACTAAAACAAAACGTACGACACTCCAACATATTTATATGTACACACATTCATAAAACATATTTTGTAATTTAATGTGTTTAAAAAATATTTAATTTACAATTAAAATTAAAATCAATATTTCACCATTAACTAAACAAATTAAAAATGGCGAATTTAAATGTGAATTAAAAAAGAAAAAAAAAACACTAAAATAATTTAAAATTATTATACTGATTATAAAAAAAAAAAAAAAAGATATGGCCATGTATTTATTATGAAACAGACAAATTTTTTTTTAAGTAATTTTAAAATCACATTTTTAAGAAAAACAAAAAAGAAAAACAAAAACTATTTCTATGAACTTAAATAAAATATTTCATTTTAATTAAATTATAAATAAATTGTTAAATTTTGTAAAGCAAAATTATTAGGTTGTTTTATTTAAATATATAGTTTAGCAAATAACCTAGGTGTTGAACAATTTTGTCTTCAAAATCCCCGTTTCTAAAAGATGCCTCATGATGTTGATGTCATTTTTCGCCAATGTTAACGTAAATAATTTGTTCCCCTTTTGTTTCCCTCAGAAGTACAATTCGGCTCATCAGTAGGAGTGGGACCTTGTAATTTATGTTGTGTAGCTAGATGAAATATTACATGTTACATAAAAAAGTGTAAAGTAGATTTTAAAATAAATTCAAGGAATATTTTTCTTAAATTTTAAGAATTACGCATTAAGAGATTTCCAATAATTCATAAATTCTTAAAATTATTCAGAATTTCAATTGGTTTACAGTTGGCTTGTTCGATTCACGATTTGTTTCAACACCACCTAAACTGTGATAAACTGAGTACAAGCAGGAAGGCAACGACGGTGATACAATGAAATATTTAACCTTAGTCTTATTACTGAATACCATTGAGTGGGCTGTGAACCATTGCCTCAGTAGAATCTTGTTTTGATTAATATAATTATATAATTTATATTCAGAATTTCAAACATTAGACCATAAAATCAGCTAACGCAACAGGTTTTCCTAAAACTCAATAAGTTTCCCCTAAATTTAAGGGACAAAATCGAATTAAAGTATATATTAGGGACTATCCTATAAGTTCCATGCTAGTTGGCCATATTTCCAAATTTTATCTAACAATAGTTTTAGAATCTTTCTTCTAATGTATCTATCGAATTTCATCATAATCGGTTGAGAAATACGCAAGTTCCTTCGTACTTGGCCATATTCCAGAACTTGGAATTAGGCTAGAAGCCAAGTTCCATGCTAATTGGCATTTTTCCAGAACTTCATCCAAAAATCATTTTAGAATCGCATAACTAGCGCACGTGTCAAATTTCATCATAATCGGTTAAGGAATAGGCAAGTTCCATCCTAATTGGCAATATTCCAGAATTTTATCGAACAATCATTTTAGAATTCCATTTCCATCGCACATGTTAAATTCCACTAAAATATGCTAAGGAATAGATAAGTTTCATCCTAATTAGCCATATTGCAGAATTTCATCTGAAAATAATTTTAGAATCCCTCTTCTAGTGTACCTATCGGGTTTCTTCATAATCAGTTGATAAATAAGCAAGTTTCATCATACTTGGCGTATTCCAGAACTTAATCCAAATCAACTTCAATCCAACCCACAAGTCAAATTTCACTAAAACGGTTCAGAAATAGCCAAATTCCATCCTAAATGGCCATATTCTAGAGCTTCATCCAAAAATCATTTTAGAATCCCATTTTCAACGCAAGTGTCACATTTCATCATAATCGGTTGAGAAATAGACAAGTTCCATCTTATTTGGCCATATGCCAAAACTTCTTCTAAAAATTATGGTTAAGGAATTTCCAAGTTCCATTCTAATTGTAAGGTTCAATTTGAAGTGAAAAAGATTCAATTTAAAGTGTAAAACCCGTGTTGGGAGATCCTCAAAGGTTAATGTATGAGTTCCAATTACTATGCGGAGGTGTGGATTTGTTGACTTGACTCGTCTTGCTTTTTCTGGTTTTGTTATTGTTTGTCTGCTCTAATGAATTTGTGCCGCAATTACCGAATATTTTCTAGGAAGGCATCTGTTGACAGGTCGCTTACAAGTTCGAGATGGATTGCCTTCGTTGCTTGGCATATGAATATAGCAATGTGTCCCTTTGTTGTTTTATGCTGAACCTGCTTAGTTTACTAAGCTATTCGTAAACGGTGGTGGTGGTGTTACTCGTTCTTCTGGTAACATACCCATTAGATGGTGTGACGCCATTGGACCTCTTGGCAGTATTATTGAATGTTTTTCTTCAAATGACAGATTATAAGGTGTTAATCTTCTCTCGATTCTTAACAGGTCATTTTATTTCATCTACATAGAAATGGAGTTATCGCTATAATTTTACTGTTCTTTGGTAAGTTTTGATTTGCTTTAAAATTCTTTAATTTTGGTTATAAAGTTAGTAAAGTTAATGTGGAGTTTTATTCGCCATCATTTTGTCGTCCAGCTAAAATCGCCGTGTCTAATATGGAAACTAAACATAATCGCAATGAATATCCATCTTGATAAATTTCCTTGATCCAAAAAGAAACACAATCGGCCATATCGCCGCCTTGTTAAATTCAATGGTAGATAAGGCAGCAATCGGTCATTTCTTGAGAAATTTTGTTGAATTTATCCGTCTCGATAAATTGAATTGAATATGAAGCAACGAAGGACCATTTCGTCAGTAATCTCTTTGAATTTATTCGTATTGGTAAGTTTGGTTAAAGATAA
This sequence comes from Tipula vernalis, assembly GCA_958295665.1. Classification (NCBI taxonomy): domain Eukaryota; kingdom Metazoa; phylum Arthropoda; class Insecta; order Diptera; family Tipulidae; genus Tipula; species Tipula vernalis. The sequence continues at coordinate 145,119,025 of OY282560.1, read as the reverse complement.
AGCACTAATCGACGATATCGTCAAAAAATACTCGGAATCAGAATCTCGTTACTCTCTATAAACCTTGATATGAATCGAACTGAAATTCGAAACCTTGTTTTATTTATTTCTTGATAAATTCAATTGAAGATTTGGCAAAAATCGTCAGAAATCTCTTTGAATTTTAGCTCTTGATAAATTACCGTAGTATGGAAATCGATTGCTTTAGCCCTATTAAATGTTACGAGAAGTATTTCAAGCACCCACATGTTAGATCGATTTATTGGTGAATTATTCAATGTATTTTGAAATGTAAATTGGAAAACTTAACTTATATCTGCGTCAAACTTTACTAATTATGATACCTATGAGAGTGGGCCCTAGTCCAGTTAAAGAATAATTTGTTAATTTTTAGTAACTCAAAAAATTAAATTGTTTTGATTATTTCTGTGTTCATCAAAAGCAAAACCACTTAAGTGAAAACAAGTGTTAGCGTTTCTTACAAAATGTATGACTTACGAGTAGGGTGTCTCAAAACCGGATTCCGTTTTTGTCTCAAAAGTATGTCCGGGAAATCTCGGATTTCGAATATTTAATTATTACTATTTTAACTCTATAATGGCTTAGGAATAATATTTTACCTCAAATCCTGGGTTTAATATACAAATTGGGGATTGAACTGTCTTTCATTTAAGATTGCCCCTTAGAAGTTTATCCATCAATAGCTACTATTGAACTTTGCTATTTCTTAACGGATTACGATGAAATCCATCATTTATGATGGAAATGGGATTCTAAAATGAGTTCTAGGCGAAATTCCGGAAAGTCCTCCGGATTTCAAGTGGTATTTATCGGATTTCATCACAATTAGTTTAGAATCCCATTTCCATCGTATTCCAGAACTTCACCGAAAATTAATTTTAGAATACCATTTCCCTCGTACTTGTTCAATTTCATTATAATCGGTTAAGAAATAGCAAAGTTCCTTCATGATTGGCCTGAATTTGAACTCGAACATGCTATATGGTATATGGATAAACTTCTATACGAGATATTGAAATATTTTACATTCGGATCTAAGGGATAATCGGAAATTAAAGACATACCAATTCCAAATAGTCTCTTAAACCAGAGCTATACTGTAATAAATTATTCTTATTCTGTAATATTTAGGAATTTAAATGGTTCCTCTTCCGAAAGAGAACATTTATAGTAAACAAAACCGAATTCCTTGGTATATCGCAACCAAAAAAAATATAAAATAAGTTCTGGCGTCATTTCCATCACCTGGAAACTGATTCCTATTTTCAGCTGCTCTAACGAACTTATACCAATCTCGAGGATGATGTATCGTGATAAAGGTTTTCCTTTTTTTCTTTTCTTTCGATCACTGAGTTATGGACATCGCATTACATATGAGGAAGGCCAGGAGTTAAAAATCTATGATCCATAATGTTTACGCGTGTGGAATTTGCAACAAAGATGGACATTATTGTAGCGTTAGAAGAATTTTTATTCTGACCAACACAACAGTCGCTATAAAAATAGCATGTGGAATGTGATCTGGTTCCAATTTCAAGTGCTGGAAAATATAAGAAGCGATATAAACGTAAGGTTAAACGTCCATAATCGGCGTTTATAGAACGAAACCGATGTATGTAGGAACGGCGTTGGTAAACATTGTTGCAAATCAAACCTGCAAAGCTTTATATTTTGATTTTATAGCAGTACCCTTATCTCTGTCTTATGATTCACACTCGGCTCTGGTGGTGTTTAGTTTGTGTGTCTGACAACACTATTCGTCGTTTTGTGTCGAACTTTGTTGAGCACGGGACAGTGGGATATCGTCAATATGCCGTTCATCAACAACCAAAATGTTCCAATGAACTGGTTGAAGCGGTCAGAGAGAGAGCGTTGCCCAAAACCCAAAAGGGTCGTATTGTCACCGCGCTCAGCATTTTGGTGTCAGTGGAACCACTTTGCGGCGCATTTTGAAGGTTGATTTGTATTTGTTTCCGTATAAAGTGCATTTAAAACAAAGAATATTGCTGACAGACCGTTCACGTCGTTTGAAATACGGCCAAACAGTCGCTCGAATGGTCGACACTGATCCTGATTTTTGGAAGCAAATTTTGATGACCGACGAGGTCCATTTCACACTCTCTGGCGGCGTTAATAAGCAAAATTTTCACATTTGGGGAACGAAGAATCCACACAAGATCCATGAAACGCCATTCCATGTTTGCGCCAAAACCATTATTGGGCCATATTTTTTCAGAGAAAACGAAACAATCGATGGAAACCGATATCGGTCGATGGCGATATTGGCTCATTACGTCTGCCCGCAAATGCGTGAAAAGGTTTTGCCGGTTACTGGTTTCAACAAGACGGTGCGCTCTGCCACAATGCAAATCAAACATTTCGGTTTCTGCAATGAAAATTCCCTGGACGTCTGTTGTCAAAAACAGGCGACATTGACTGGCCACCCAGATCTACAGATTTGACCCCTCCGGACCTCTTTTTGTGGGATTATTTGAAAAGCAAAGCGTAAGCCAGCAAGCCTCAGATCATTGGCGAATTCAAGGTAAACATTCGTGCCGAAATCATCGCTGTACCGACCGAGATGATCGGAAAGGCAATGGAAAACGCAGCAAAAAATGCACATTTTGCTTCGGCCAATAAAAGCGGCCTCTTAATTGATGTTGTGTTCAAAAAATAGTCCAAATAAATTGCAAAGGATCAAATTGAATAAAAATACCTCGTATATAGAAATCGGTTGTTTTTTCAAAGTTATTCAATGTTTACATACCACCATAAAAGATGGCGCACCCCGTATTATTTTATCCAATAAAAGACGAGTCACCAGACCAACTAATTACCTAATGATTGATAGTCACAAAATTGATTTCTATGAACATGTAAAAAGTTTAGGTTGGTCGTAGACATTAAACTGGATTGGTCAGCCTGTATAAATAATTTATGTAGTAAAATTTGTGGGATTCTAAGTCGATTCTGGGATACAGCGAGATTTTTATCTATTAATGTTAAGTATTATATTATTCGCACTCTAATAGGACCCCTTATATAATATTGTGCACAGCTAAATGTTGCGTACAACTCTTGTTCTAGATATACACATACATACATATATTCTCGAAAAGAAGATTTGATCCAAAATCAACAAAAATATTTATACAAGCCAAACAGTACAAACACTTAAGATATAAAAAAGTACGTTAAGGCGTAGTATTAGTGATGCGTATAAAATAAATCAGAAAGTATATATACACAAAACTAACACCATTGTCTATAATTCTACGAAAAAATCTATTCAAATACCGATATATAAATACCAATACATAAATAAATATAGCGTACATTTTTTTGATAGGATCTGTGTAAGGAGCGAACGAGACGGCTTGTATAAACATTTTTGTTGGTTTTGTTTGATCACATTTCTGTATTAAGTCTGTATTCCACTATGAATAATTGACTGAACTGACTTCAAGTCAAAAGAGGACAGAAAAATACTAATCCATTAGAGTGACAAAGAAAAAGCAATATTTTTTTTATCAAGATTTTATGGTTAAATTTTGACATCAGACAAAAACATAATCAACAATTATTAAACAAATTAAGTATTAGCATTAATTCGATTTTTTTCACATCTCAAAATTATCTAAACAATTAATTATTATTAATACTCATATCAGAATTATTATTTTTCGAATATTTTCCGTCATATAATAAAAAATTAAAACAATCTTTACCATAAAATCGCCATGCTGCCGAGAAATATTTTTCATCGTACACAATATTTATGCAGATGTGTTAGTTGAAATGATCTCGATTTGATAATTTTTAACCATAATTATGGCGATCCACTAATACAAACACATATTTGATGTAAGTCAAATCTTGACTGACTTCGTTTTGTGTTTCTTTCTCACAACCACCGATTTGATATTTTTATCTCCCTTTATTTTGACTGACAAACTTTTATTCGCAATGGAATTCAGGCTTTATCTAAACAAATTTTTAATGGCGTTAACTTTTTTATTCAATTTGATACATAAGAAAGCACCCTTATATTTATTTGAAAAACTTAATTTTAGCAAGTCACAGCGCACATTAAACCTAAACCTACCGAAATCATGTAAATCGAGTAAATCTTTGGAATAATATTCACCCATCTGTCAAAGGCGCGTCAAATGTAAGTAAATTTTAAGCGCTTTACTTAGATAGCATCAGTGACACATAAGTTTTAAGTTTTAAATTTTAAATTTTAGTTTAAATAGGTATAGCTATATGCATGATACTTTTACTTTTATTTTTATTATTTCCTTTTTTTTTCTTTGTGTTCTTAGTTTAGTTTTAGTTTTATTTTTAATTTTTATATTTTATATCGAATATTTTGTAATCTATGTCACTTGCTACGCAAATTCCACATGAGAAGAAATTTTTAGAATATTGTAAAATGGCATTCCTTATTTTGTGTAATAAAATACTATTAATAAATAAATAAATTGATGTTAGATGATCTTTGGTTTCAACAAGATGGTGCCACATGTCACACATTGACATCATAATTTCAAGAAATTCTGATGTGAATTGGCCACCAAGATCATACGATTTGACACCATTAGATTATTTTCTTTTGAGGTTTTTTGAAACGTAAAGTGCATAGCAATGATCCACAAACTATTCTTAAGAACAACATTCGAGCTGAAATTGAGGCCAAATCATCGGAAAATTTTGATGTTCGGATGCAGACCTGTCACAGGAGCCGTGGTGTTCACATGAACAATCTTGTATATTCTATTTCATTCACAAATGGCATATAACCAACTTTCATTTTCAATAACACAACAAAGCACATTGTGTGCTTTTAAAATATTAATAAAAAAATAGAGGTGTGGCCAACACATGACTTTCTTTTACGAATAGAGAATTTTTTATTTTTTTTTTTTTTTTTTGGAAACATTTTGTATTAAGTAGTTTTTTGTAAACCTTATACTTTTTAAAATATTTGCAAAATAAATTTTCTGGACCATGGGAGTGGCCACTTCCGGTTAGCCGATTTGGAGTAAAATTCACTGGGGCCTCCCAATTTATCAAAAAAGCTTAAATCTGAAGTTTCAGTTCGATTGGTTAAGCCATGTAGCTGTAGAGAGGACACAGACTGATAGACAGACACTATTTCGAAACCCACTTTTTTGGACTCAGTGGACCTCAAAACAGATAAATCTCTAAAAAGCTCAAGGTCCAAAATTTTTATGATTACTTTACTTTTGCTGTGTTTCTTCGATCTGAGTACTAAAAAGCTATGTAAAAACACAGATTTTTAGTACTCAGATCAATCAGACTGATTAGATCAGAAATAAGAAACCCGGCATTAATTTTATTCACGTAAAAGAAAGTAAAACTAACAGATGGAACACCCTTTCCTTCGTTTTTTAATAGAATGCACGTTTAAGTGATTCGTTCAAAAAGGCAATTACGATAAAGGCACATATGTGATTTAGTTAGCTTTACCATATCGCGTATTTTTCGGCCGATTTTTATAAAAACTTTACAGTATTATGCGGACATAAAATTGTGAGATGTGCTAAAAATAATAAAATCATTTAAGGGGCACTTGCGTGGTTTACGCGTTTGGATACAGATTTATGTTAAAATCTGATTTTGTTTAAACCGCCTGAATATTTACATTACAAGGATACATTCAAGAAATATAATAGCCGTCTTCCAATGGGAGAAATTTTCTACTTGGAAGTACTTCTGAGTACCCAATGGAACGAGAAATTGAGTGACACAAGTAAAAAATAGACATCTGTTTAGTGGTTTATTTTGCCTTTTGTAGTTGTATTTTTTGTAGTAAAGGCGATAAATAAAATTAGATTGAAAATATGACAAAAAATTGGGCATATAATGAAGGAAGAGCATTGATATGTACAGCATTGGGAACGGCTATAGTAAAGCATAGCATTTGAAAACGCCATTTTTTGTAAAAAGCAGAATTAAGGGTAAACTAAATTTTGTATTGAGTCTTGGCTCAGAAAACCTTACTATTTAACAGCAAATACCTTATTATGGTTTTGAGTCTTTGGTTAAAAACCACTTACTTTGGTTTATGCGTATTTGCTGCATTCCATTTGACGTGGCAAAGTACAAATAAGCACTTGAGAGTAGATTGTAAATGGAACGCAGAGAATTACTTGCGAAAATAAAATTTAATTTAAAAAAATTTACGTGCAACACGGAAAGTTGGAAAATTAATTATTAATTTGAAAAACTGATCAGCCATTTTTACCGATTAGTTGTACTAAATATTCTGGTAACGAAGTCGCCATAAATTCGAAAAGCAAACTACTCATAAAATTTAGCAAGTGTAGCTGCGTGTAGTGAGAAGTACTTGTGTATACTTTGCCACGTTAAATGGAACTCAGCAATTTGTACCAGGCGAGCAGAATCAAAAACTGTAATAAATGATTATAACAAAATCAACAAAATGTTTTATGCAATCGTGCGTTTTTTGTATTTTTATAATTTAAAATGGTTACAGGATGAGAATTTAATGCGGTATCGAAAAGAAAATGGTAGGTACATTTGAGGTAAGAATATATTTCGAAAACCAACATAGTTGCAAATAAGCAACGAAAAATTTATCTGCGTTCTGTTTATAACAAGAAAACTGTATAAGAAACACTTTGTACTAAATGTAGTACTTATGCCCTAACAGAGACATTTATTTTGCTCTACATGATTGCATAAAACAAACAAATTTATATTAAGATCATGCATATGATCTGGTAGCGGAGGTAGTAAGGTGATGGATTGGAGTGTCGAAGGTCTTGAGTTCGAGTCCAAGCAAAGGCAACGAAAAAATATATTTTTAGATGTAAAAAATTGGAGATAATTCGAGAAGATTATCGGGATCGAGATCGCTGCAAAAAAAATTGGTAAAATACGAATAAATTCGCCTAAATAAAAAAAAAAAATACAAATTTTGGCTTAAAAAAAAAAATAAAGTCGGAAGTTTCAAGAATCGAACTCCAGACCTTTCACACATCACTCCTTCATCTTACCACCCAACCACTCATCTCTATATGAATTACTACACATTTTTTCGTGTAAAAAACTACTGATAAATTCGGACTTGGTGAAAAATCGCATACAATTTTTTGTTATTTTACCAGGCGAACAGAATTTAAAAAACAACATTATTGTCAGCAACGTGACATTATTTTGTATCAAAGCGTGCCACTTCAAGTTATGTGACACTTGAACATACAAAATAAAGTCATATTGCTGACAATTTTACCTTCTTGTAATTTCTGTTCGCCTGTTAAAATAACAAAAATTTTTTGCGATTTTTGATGAAAAAAAAATTTTTTTTTTTTAAATTTCTGCTCACCTGGTAAATAAAAATTAACTTTTTTTTAATTAAAAAGGCAATCAATAACCTCTACCTAGCCACCGAAATAGAAAATTTGGAGCTTTTCATTACAAAAAAGAAATCCTTCAGCCGCGAGGATCGAACTATTTAAGAGAGCAGATTAAAACCATAGGGTTTATCGAGTTCGATCCCCGCACCTGAAGAAATTTTTTTTTGTAATAAAAATCTCCAAATTTTCTATTTGGGTGGTGGTGGTTGATTGCCTAGAGTTATGATTGCCTTTTTAATTAAAAAAAGTATATTTTTATTTACCAGGTAAGCAGTTAAAAAAAAAAATTTTTTTTTTCATCAAAAATCGCAAAATTTTTTTGTCATTTTAACAGGCGAACAGAAATTATAAGAAGGTAGAATTGTCAGCAATATGACTTTATTTTGTATATTCAAGTGTCACATAACTTGATGTGGCGCGCTTTGATACAAAATAATGTCACGTTGCTGACAATTATGTTGTTTTTTAAATTCTGTTCGCCTGGTAAAATAACAAAAATTTGTATGCGATTTTTCACCAAGTCCGAATTTATCAGTAGTTTTTTACACGAAAAAATGTGTAGTAATTCATATAGAGATGAGTGGTTGGGTGGTAAGATGAAGGAGTGATGTGTGAAAGGTCTGGAGTTCGATTCTTCAAACTTCCGACTTTATTTATTTTATTTTTTTTAAGCAAAAATTTGATTTTTTTTTATTTCCACGAATCTTATACCAAATTTTTTTTTGTAGCGATCTCGATTCCGATTAATCTTCTCGGATTATCCCCAATTCAAAAATTTTCATCTAAAAACAAATTCTTCGTTGGCTTTGCTTAGATTCGAACTCCTGGGGGTCAATTCTCGTTCTATGAAAAGTACAATGAAAAGTTTTTTCAGTGAGAAATACACATTTCCGATTCATGTTCCATGAGAAGGAGAAAAATGACGTCAAAATCTTTTCATGTGAATAAAACTTTCTCACCGACCATTTTGGCGGTGAGAACATCATAAATATGGAAATAAAATTCTATAAAAACTAAATTTGTATTTTTACCATTAAATGTGCATTGAAACTATAATATGATTCACTTTAAACTTAACTAATAAGTAAATCTATTAAAAACTATTCCGTTTATTTAAGAAAAGCCTGCAAATAATTAATTTAGTTTAGTTTTAAAAATAATTTGGTCAATTTTATAATTTACTTTATATTTTGACAGCCAATGACAAAAACTGATTAACTAAATCTACTTTATCATTTATTTAGCTAATATTTAAACCAATTGTTGTATCAGCTAGCGGAAATATACATGAAACTCGAAAAAATATGTGTTTACAGTGTAGCTTACTATGGAAATAACTTATTCAGCGTTTTTCTCACGATTCTTTTTCATTTGAACATCGAGAATCGCTTATTGTCGTTGTGTGAAATGTTATAAATGAAAAAGATGGAATCAAAATGAAAACTTTTTTTTCATTGGGTTTTTTCATAGAACGAGAATTGACCCCCAGACCTTCTTCACTCCACTCTATCACCTTACTACCTCGGCTATCTCGTCATATACAAGTTATTATATATTTGTTTGTTTTATCATAAATAAAAGGAATATATAAGATAATTCAAGTGGTGTATTTCTTGAATGGTAATTTTTTTGTAGCGACACACAACATATTCCAATTTTTGGAACTACGATGATCGTCGCTATTATATACGGACGAGTGACGACCAAGTTAACAACATAAAAAATACAATACATAAACAATTGTAAAATTGTGTTGATATTGAACACATACTAGTATACTTATAGAAATTATTTTTGTTTCAACTTACACACGAAAACCAGACACTAAATAAAAGCAGCTAGAAAGGAGTAAAAGAAAATTTTTTATTTTAGTTTTTAATGTACGAGTAGCAAACAAAACCGTTTTTGTTTTATAAAATGAATTGGATTCAAATGTTTTCAAATCCAAATCATGTAAATAATAAAATTGAAGATATCCCTATTTATTTACTTCGTTTCTATATTTTTACAGTCGGTTCTGGTTGTAGATACATTAAGGAAATTTTCAATGTGTTTTTGTTGTTTTGGTTTTTTTTTAATATACCTAGCCAGTTTGACGAAATATCCGTATTTTAAACAAATTACAATTATATAACCAAATAGGGATACATTTAGCAGTACAGGTGCAAAAAAAAATATTTTGAATTCAATTACATAATATTGCATATACATAAATACATAATACATCTGTATGCATTTTAAGTTCGTAGTTCGTAGTTGCATACCAAATTTTTACTATTTATCGAATTTTGGATTATTGAGCCGTATATATAGTATGTACATATTTACAATAGAGGAATATTGTGTTTTTATTTCGCTGTCGTCAATCTGATTTTCGTTATTAGATTTTACAGAATTTATTTTTATTATTCTTAAACTTATTGTTTTTAGATAATTTTTCATTGCCGATATTTATTTTGCATTTTAATCGATTTATAGGTAATTATTTGAACTCGTATTATCGAAATATCATTGTTGTTATTATGAGTAGACCGTCGGGTGTTAAATGTGCAGTTTTGCACTGTATTTCTAAATTAAAAGAAGCTGCTCGTCTTTTTAAATATTCAAAGCATTATTCGAACCACGAACTTTGGCTAAAAAATTGTGGCATATTACCATTCAGTAAAAAGAGAATATTTATTTGTTCAAACCATTTTGAGGCAAGCTGTATTCTTAATATTTTCGATAAACAATGTGGACCAGATCGAAAGAAAGGCCACCAAAGACAATCAATCAAAAAATGTGAACCAGTAAACAAAGTTGAGTCCGGGACATTAATGAATTCGCGTACGTCCCGGCTCTTTATAAATGATAATAATAACAAACTAATTTTTCTAATTGATACGGGAGCTGACATTTCAGTTATACCTGTCAAATTTTATAACATAAATATAAATAGCTATTCTCAGGATCTAACATTACCAGCCGCCAATGGGTCAACCATTCGTACGTATGGTACGAAGTTGCTCAAGGTAAATTTAGGACTTAAAAGAGACTTCACGCATGCATTTATTATAGCATCCGTGAGTCGTCCTATTATTGGTGCTGACTTTTTGTCAAAGTTCGATCTACTAGTCGACCTCAAAGGAAGACGATTAGTAGATGCAACAACAAAATTATCTGTTGATGCTGCAGTGAGGAGTTTCGAAACCCCTACACCTGTGCATTTTTCAATAGATAATGATTACGGTACGCTTTTAAATAAATATCCTAGTCTTACAGCGTTACCTAATTTTAATTTGCCAGTCTGTTATTCGGTAGTTCATCACATAGTGACAAATGGTCACTTGCCAATGGCCAGACCACGTAGATTAGATCCTGACAGGCACAAAGCCGCATTTACAGAATTCCAACAGATGGTGGATTTGGGGATTTGTCGTCCATCGTCTTCCTCAGTATCATGCCCATTACATATGGTGAGAAAAAAAGATCTCGATTGGAGGCCATGTGGAGATTATCGGCAATTAAATTCTGTAACAATACCAGATAGATATCCGATATCTCATATACAAAATTTCTCAATGCACTTACATGGTTGTAAAATTTTCTCCAAGATTGATTTAGTTAGGGCGTATCACTTAATTCCAGTTGCGGTTGTATGAATTCACACGCATGCCTTTTGGGTTGCGCGTAATGCCGCTCAAACCTTCCAGCGTTTTATTAACGAAGTAGTCCGCGTGCTAGATTTCGTTGACGATATACTGGTTGCTTCAGAAACTGAGGAACAACATTTAAGTCATCTTGAACAATTATTTAAGAGATTGGTCAAATACGATGTGCATATTAAAACACAAAAATGTGTTTTTGGTGTTCCTACATTAAATTTTCTGAGCCATAAAATTACTCCTGATGGAATTTTACCATCTGAGGAAAGAATTCTTGCTATTAGGGAGTTTCCTGCTCCAACGTCAATTAGACATATACAGCGCTTTATCGGCATGATAAATTATTATCACCGATTCATTCCGAAAATTGCGGAAATGTTAGAGCCGATTCATGCACATTTGGCAACACTTAATAAGTTACCAAAAACACCCAAGAATTTTTCTTGGCCTGATGAGTGTAATATCGCATTCACAGGTTTAGTTGCGGAATTAAGTAAAATTACTCTTCTCTCGCACCCTATCGGGAACGCGAAAATTAGCATAACAACTGATGCATCGAACGTCGCCGTTGGCGCGGTCTTGCAACAGTTCAATAAGAAGAGATGGGAGCCTTTGGGATTTTTCTCAAAGAAATTAACGAATGCCAAGATCAAGTATTCAGCATTCGATCGGGAACTTCTGGCAATTTTTCTTGCTGTAAAACATTTTAGATACTTCATAGAAGGTCGGGATTTCACTATTTACACCGACCACAAACCCCTAACAAAAGCCATACAATCCAAAACTGAAAGGAATCCGCGCCAATCGCGACATTTGGATTACATAAGTCAGTTCACTTCGGACATTCAGCATGTGCTTAAAATCACGTACGTTAAATATCAACTCGGCCACAAACGAAATTTTTTTCGATTATAAAGATATAATATTGGCACAATCAAAAGACGACGAACTCAAAAAATTATTATCTGGGTCTATAGATCGCCGTTCTACTTCCAGTTTTAAACTAGAATTATTTACGTTGCCTGGCCTAGAAGTCTACTGCGAGATATCGACGGGTAAAAATCGTCCGTATATGCCAGAGCCATTGCGCCGAATTATTTTCGACTCAATGCACAACTTGTCACATCTTGGAGTCCGCGCAACGCGCAAACTGATCACGGCTCGATATTTTTGGCCAAGTATAAACAAAGACGTGACCCAATGGGCTAATTCTTGTTTATCCTGCCAAAGATCCAAAGTGCAAAGGCACACAGTCTCACCACATGGACATTTCGATATTCCACCTGGTCGATTTGAACATATCCATTTGGATATTGTTGGTCCATTACCGGTTTCCAACAATTGTTCATATATTTTAACGTGTGTTGATAAATTCACACGTTGGCCTGAAGCGTATTGCATGAGCAATATGTCAGCTAATACCATTGCCACGACTTTTGTCAATAATTACATCTAGCGTTTTGGTGTCCCGGCAGAAATAACAACTGACCAGGGTTCTCAATTTGAGTCTAAGCTATTTACTGAACTTACAATACTTCTTGGATCTCATAGGATTCGTACTACAGCGTACAATCTTAAAGCGAATGGCATGGTGGAACGCTTCCATCGACAGCTTAAAGCTGCTCTTATGGCCAGAGGCAATACTGTTAATTGGAGCTCCGAAATACCCATTATTTTATTAGGTATTCGAGCCACAGTGAAGGAAGAGCTTAAGTGCTCACCAGCTGAGATGGTTTATGGTCAATCCATTAAGCTACCTGGTGAATTCTTTATCGATAATCCTCCTTCACCCTTGCCTGACAATACGATCATCGACCAACTGCGGAATGCAATGAAGAATCTTATACCGTCTCCTACGCGTAAAGCGAAACAAGAGGGCATATTTGTACCAAAAACATTGGACAGCTGTGATTTTGTTTTCATAAGGACAGATAAGGTTCGAGTTAGACTTTCTCCTCCGTACGAAGGGCCGTTTAGAGTTATCAGACGTCTTCGGAAACATTTCATTATTTCGATCAAGGATAAAAATCATAATATCTCGATCGATAGATTAAAGCCTGCTTTCGGAATTGTTAGTTCAGTGGAACAAAATTTGTTGTCCCAAGATTTCAAAGCAGTTAACTTTGTCATTTAATATTCTCTTTTCAATTGAATATCAACTTGGAGGGGAGTCCTGTAGCGACTTCGATTCAATCAATTTAAACTCAATTATAAATTTATAATTTCGAATTTAAATATTATATGAACCGCGCTACCGAGAATCACAACTCATATTGTGAATTTTAATTTTTTTGTTTGAATGAGAGGAATCTATGTTTCATGTTTATTATCATTTTGCACAACCGTGTGCGAACCCTTATTATAGCTTTGTTTACTAAATTAATGCGAAAAAGATTTTTATTTTATTATAGGTATTTATATTATATTTAGATTTCCCCTTTTTGGTATCGTCGTGAATTTGTACAACGACGACACACACACGTATATGCTATTACAGTAATACCCCGTTTAACGTCAAGATGCGTTCCAAAATTAAATAACGTAATTCAAATCAACGTTAAACGAGGCATGGATCTCTTGCAAAACAACAAGATAGGTGAATAAAACATATTTTATTAAATTCAAATATTCATTTACATATTAATGTAAAAAATCACAATAATTCAAAATAGAAATAATATTTCCTCTTCATACCTCTTTTTTGTGTAATTGAATTATGTATTTGAATTCGGAGATGTCCCTATTTAATTAAAGTTATGTAATGGGGTGTTGTAGAGGAGATCATGACAAATTAAAATTAAATAAACAAAAGAAAAAATTACAACGGTTTTTTTTGAGAAAAACTCGATTTTATAAAAAACAAATATTTTTTTTTACTTTAAATCACCATAGCTCTCAAAGGGATGCAGATACAAGATAACCACTTAAAACTTAATAATAGCCTATACGATTACCAACCAAATAAGACTAAGTTGGTTGCTCTCCGATAAATATTTTGGAAGTTACAGTTTAATATTTGGGTGTACTTTTTTTCTGAACCAAATTTTTTAAACACCCTGTATCTCAAAGGATATCAAAAATGGATCCCCCTCCACATACGATTTGTTTCTCCGAATGAACCAAGGAATCACCCCCTGACGGATCAGCATCCCAAACCCGGACACCCTGTATATATATATATATATATATATATATATATATATATATATATATATATATATATATATATATATATATATATATATATATATATATATATATATATATATATATATATATATATATATATATATATATATATATATATATATATATATATATATATATATATATATATATATATATATATATATATATATATATATATATATATATATATATATATATATATATATATATATATATATATATATATATATATATATATATATATATATATATATATTTATATTATGTACAATTATGCAGCCTGAAAACAATAACAATAGAATAATTTGTTAAGAATTTAATTTGTCTGTCTGTAATAAGTTGATTTTTCGGCATTTTTTATAGACAAATATATTAATTGTTCATGGCAATCCCAATATTTTCGATTTGGTAAATCAGAAAAATATAGAGGCCAATCGCTATGGTCTACTCATCAGGCAGCTACGACCAAACTACAAAAATTTCCACTCTAACCACATACATTAAGTATCTGGCCAGAACGTACTGACATAGCGAATTATTATTCAACTACATCAAATATAAAAACCCTTTACTTTTCAGTACGAAACCAAACTACCAACAGAACTCATAGAGGGTTCTCATTTTTGCAGAGTTGTACATTGGTATAACTCTGGGCCTTCAGCCAAAATTACGGGGAGGGGGGAAGATATTTCTACTTTTTTTCAGTAGATATATTATGAGCGATTGGCCTCTATATTTTTCTGATTTACCAAATCGAAAATATTGGGATTGCCATGAACAATTAATATATTTGTCTTTAAAAAATGCCGAAAAATCAACTTAATAGAATAATTGTAATTAATATTATGTATTTAAATTCAATATTATATTATACTTATCTAATTTGGAATTTGTTTATAAACATTCCATTTGTCAAATGTCAATATTGTAATGGTATATGTATTAATTAACGTTGAAATTCGAACTTCCAGTAAAGTAATTTTGTAATAAACTTTTTCCTTTCCATTTTGAGCTGTCACCGCAACAACATCAAAATTATAATTTATATTCCGAAATAAAATTTATAATTTATCTTAAAATTAAATTAAATTCCTTTTTTATTAAATTAAAAAAAAATAAATTTTATGTACATATATATTTTGAGAACCCAATTTAATTTGTGTACACCTATATATATTAAAAAAACCAAGCCAAAAACAACATTTTCACCACTGGTATGAAAATTGAATATGCCCCAAATATATATGGTACTATATATGCATACCGCTGGTGACGATGCAAAAGCGTGTATCTACATTTTATATATTTTTCAGGAGGCGAGAATTTACCTAAGTAGATACACTAAAATGTACTAGCAAAATTGAATATTTGTTCACGTTTGAACGTATTGCTGTTACAAATTTAATGTAAAAGGCAGCAAACACTAATTTTCTTACCAATTAATCAATAAAAAGATTTTGAGAAATTTTGTAGATAAATACTTTTGCATCGTCACCGGTGATATGGTAATGATGATATTGATTGTTGTTAAGTAACAATGGTAAAGGTGCTTGCAGGTAATGCTAATTATGAACACAAAATATTCCGTGTTGAAATGTTCTGGAAAATGGATATTTCCTTTCTAATTTTAATATTAAAACTCTATTAAACAGAAACGAAAATATAAATTCTGGAAAATGAAGATTTAATTTCCTTATCCAGAATTTTGTGTTGAAATATTTTGTAAAAGGGGTAATTTACAGCTGTTTCTAGTAACGTATTCTGGAAAAAAGACGGGTTATATTCTGGAAAAATTGAGAGAAATTCTTTAAAAATATTTTGGAAAAGTACAAAATAATTTTGTATTAAATTTGACATTTAACATTACTAAAAAACAAAAAACTCGAACATAATAAAAAAACTCTCCAAAAGTATCGAAAAAATTCTAAAAGTCCATCTATTGAAATTTTCGCAACTAAAATCCACCTAGCGCAACTTTTATGCGTTAATACTTGTTTCCTACACCATAATATGAATGAGTGTAGCTACAAACAAGGACAGATACGAATATCAGATGAACCAAGCCCGAATGATTTTGCGGTTTTTTGAACTAGAACCCAATATTAAATGTGTCTGTAATATTTTATCATAGACTCAAAATAATACAAAAATGATTCAAGTAAAACGATCTATCGTAATTAAATATACATTTTTTTGAACAAATATTTACTTTTATTGAACATTTATATTTGTTAGATTATATTTTAAAGTTAAAGTATTAAAGCAAAAATTTTAGTTATAATATTTTCGTACAAAAATAGGCAAAATACCCTAAAAAATAATGAGCTTATTAAAATGTGTCTCTACTAACTGTCATTCTTCTATTAAAGGTTAGATGGAACCTCAGTTGTAATACCCTATACACATAAAAAATTACTCACCCGTGGTACCATCTATTATGAGTACGAAAAAACCTAATTAAATAAACTTACAAATTATATGGAAAAGAAATGTAGAAAAAAACGAAAAAAAAAAGAAAAAAAAGAGCGTAGCGTCCATCGAAGAAGAAAGTCACGCGGTGATAAAATTAAAATAAAAAAATAAAATAAAAGTAAAACAACAATTTAGTTTGATTTATAGTAAAGTAATAAAGTAATAAATAAATTATTGATTATATAAATAATAGTAATTAGAATAATTACTAAATTTTGGTGGGTTAACCTACAAAATAATTGGCGCACAACGAAGGCAACGCCTTATACCGAACCCCTTGGCGTCTCACACTGTTTTTTTTTACAAATAGGCGTCACACGAAATAAATTGGCGGCCTTTAAACAGGAAATGTGTTACAAACTGACGTCCCAACATAGGGCCTGAATCCAAAAATAAATTTAATTACATTTATTGGAGTGAATGTCTTTGTTTGGACAATCGTCGACATACTCAGACGTGATTGAAACAAATCAAGTACGTCGTTCCGAACGATTGTCCGTAATAAAAAATCAACCGGTTTTACATCCAGGAGGTTTAGAAGAAAACCAAATAACTCTCACACCGTTGGAACAAGTCAACGAGCAACAGGATAACCTGAATTCTTCTTCCGAAATTGAAGTAAATTCAAACATAAAAATGGTTACGATGACGGATCAACAATTCGAAGAATTTTTAGCACGTTTTTCAAATGTACAGGTGAGTACTCAAATTAATAATGGTACTACGGGGTTAATGTGTCAATCTGGAAATTTTTGCGCTATGTACGCATAAATACGATGGAAAAAGGGAAGATTACGCGACCGCATTTGTTAACGCGATTAAAATATATAAAAAATCTACGCACATGATTGACGAAAATGCACTTTTAGGGTTTCCTCTTCTTCTTGAAGGTGAAGCTAGTATCTGGTGGGAAGGTGTCAAAGAATCGGTAAAAACGTTTGGTAAAGCTACGTCGCTTCTAGTGTATACATTCTCCGTGAGCAAACTACCCTATATAATATATCAGGAAATTTTCTCCTTGAAACAAGGTGACAAGGAGGCAACTGATTTATTTATTAATAAAATCCGTGCTTTGTTTGCGAAACTTCCATATGGGGAGTTGACCGAAAAGGTACAACTAGATATGTGCTATGGGGCTTCTGTCTTTTAAAATTCGAAGTAGACTCAAACGTGAATCATTTGAAACATTTGACAAATTACTAAAATCAGCTCGGGCTGAATTGATTGATTGATTGATTGCGATGTACGATCAAGCATTAAGCAAGTCTCCCGTCCCTATGTTACACAACACGACACCATTCTTCATGAAGCCAAACACCCCGTAAAGAAAGGCGCCACATCGATAACCACATAAGTCTAATAGTTGTGATATCCGCCCCTGGCCAGGCCGCCGTCGTACACCTTTTTACATATAACAAGATCGAGGGATAAGGAAAGGAATGTTAGCAACAAAGACTCAACCCGGTTCCAGACACCTAAGTAGTTGATAGTTAGTAAATTTGTTAGTAATATATTTTTTTAGTAATTTATTTAACACAAGACAATACAATTTTTTTTTAAAGTTCATCTACTGCTCCAACAACCTGTAAGAAGCAACCTGTAAAGAAGACACAATGACAACACAAATTTCCTGGTACCGCAAAAACTCTTTTTTCTGAAAAGCTGTAAACAACTATTATTATTCCCCTCCACCATTTTTTCCATCGGCGGTTGTGAGAGGGGGGCGAGATTTCGTTCCATCATCATGTTCCCATGCGGTCACCCAAATTTGTACTAACTGTAGGTAGTGTTGCTTGACGTTGTTGTTGTTGAAATCGTTGCGTCTCTGCTGTCCCTGCTACTCGCCCCCCCTCATTAAAATCAGCTCGGGCTGAAGAAATATTTTTCCGGGAATTGGAAAATTCACAAACGAGTAATAAATTAAATCATACGAAAATCAATGATGTGAACAATACGCTAGGTGAAAATAGTAAAACGAAATTCTACTGTAGGTACTGCAAGTCCAGAGACCACAATATATAACTCAAACAGAGTTATAGGTCCTAAAACAGATGTTGAATGTTATGGATGTGGCAAAAGAGGATTTGTGAGAGCAAATTGTTCAGATTGTAAAACAAAAAGTGTTTTTAAGATGCCGACTAGTCCGGTTTCTTCGTGGGACATCTTGGAAGCTCGAAACGATACAAACAATAGTATTCCGTTCTCCTCCGTAACTTTCGCCAATCGAGAATTTCAACCAAGTCCCATATTTTCAATTAATATTGCAGGTAGAGATGGTACCGCATTGGTAGACACCGCGGCTAAGTTATCACCATTCACTCATTGTGAGTTGTTCTTTGTATAAGATAATCAAAGAAAAGAGAACTCAATTCCAGACTACGAATATGTCTGTAAAGTTAGCCGATGGGTCGGTGAAAACCGAACTTATTCAATTACATATGTACTGTGTGTGAGATTCTCAAAGCGGAAATACAAACCATGTTAGAGCAGGATATCATTGAGGAATGTGAGTCACCATGGGCGGCTCCCGTCGTATTAGTCCCGAAGCCAGATTCTTCGTATCGTTTTTGTGTTGATTATAGACAGCTAAATTCCGTCACAGTCGCTGACCGGTATCCTATGCCGAAGATAGACGATTTTCTACGTTTAGCTCAACGAACGTTGTATATGTTAGTATTGACTTGCTCAGTGGTTACTGGTAAGTTCCCGTACATCTAAAAGATAGGGATAAAACCGCATTTATTTGCCCATTCGGACTTTATCGTTTCAAGAGGATGCCATTTGGTGTTAAAAATGGACCATCCACATTCCAACGATTAATGGACCGAATGAAAGCCGAGATTTCAGACGTCGCCATGTTTGCGTATCTGGACGATCTGATAATATCACCAAACTTCGCTGGACATCTGAAAGATCTCGAAATTGTATTTAAGCAGCTCCAAAAATATAACTTGCGAGCAAATCGGAAAAAATGTTCCTTTTTCCGAGATTGTATCCCTTTTCTTGGACATGTTTTGACACCGGAAGGAATACAACCAAATCCGAACAAAGTCACTGCTATATCGCAAATGCCACAACCACGAAACTTACGTCATCTCAAAACGTTCCTCCAAACTTGCAGTTGGTATAGGAAGTTTATTCCAGATTTCGCCGCTCGATCAAAATGGTTGAGTGCTCTTACGAAGAAAAATGTTCCGTGGAAATGGACAGATGAACATCAAGGCGTATTTGATGATCTTAAATTGGCTCTTGTTACTCATCCAATCTTGCAACAAGCCGATCCGTCGAAACCGTATGTATTAAAAACCGATGCGAGCAATTACGCTCTTGGTGCCGTACTTCTCCAAAAGTGGGATAAGGATGAACAACCTCTGGAATACGCCAGCCGTTTATTAACGACTGCGGAACAGAATTATTCCACCACAGAAAGAGAGGCCTTAGCGGTGGTATGGGCACTGAAGAAATTCCAAGGTTATTTGGATGGATCTGAAGTGATCTTAGGTACTGATCCCTCCTGATGTCCCTCCGTTCGCCGAGTGGTCGCCTTGCAAAATGGGCATTATTTATTCAAGGATTCAATGTCAAAATTGAATATGTACCAGGAAA
This sequence comes from Tipula vernalis, assembly GCA_958295665.1. Taxonomy (NCBI): domain Eukaryota; kingdom Metazoa; phylum Arthropoda; class Insecta; order Diptera; family Tipulidae; genus Tipula; species Tipula vernalis. Next base: position 145,098,687 of record OY282560.1, on the reverse strand, counting down.
ATCGAATGTCATCGCGGATACTCTTTCTCGACCGCCGTGTGAAAGGGAAAACGATTGTGGAATATGCTCCATTCAGGTGGATTTGCCATCTGCTCGTCCTTCCAACATTCGCCAAAATCAAATGGATGATCCCGAAATACAAAAGATTATTAATTTTTTTGAATCTATTGAACATCCCGATTCGAAATACCCGATTACTTGAACGATTTGAAGTAATTTCAATCGATCTATTTGGTCCGTTAGTCGAGAGTGAGGAGGGTTATCGTTGGATATTGATTGTCGAAGACACTGCTTCCCGTTGGTTCGAATTATATGCATTGAAAACCGCTACAGCTGAAGCCTGTAGTGCCATCTTAGTGAATGAATTTTTCCTTCGTTACGGTATTCCTCGCCGTGTTGTATCCGATAATGGAAAACAATTTGTGAGTGCCATCATGCAAAAGGTTTTGTATTGTCTCGTAGTTCATCAAGCCCTAACACCTGTGTATCATCCAGAAGCTAATCCAGTGGAGCGTAAAAATCGAGATTTAATGACTCAACTTTCACTCTTAGTCAGGGATGAACATACAAACTGGCCAAAATATATTCATGCCCTCCGCTTTGCTATAAATACCACCGTATGTGAAAGTACAGGATACACTCCTGCCTTCAAATCGCCGACTACTTATGTCATAGAATCACTGGAGGGTACCCAAAAAGGAGTTTATCACGTATCCATGCTCACACCTACAAATGACTCGAATAATTTCTTATCAAACCACCGATCGACAGAGTTTCAATCCACAAATCATTTATAATAGATTACGCCTTGCGCACTTTGCCTATTTGGATTATAAAATAAACGGCAGTCAAATGACGTCAATTGAGACTGAACAGTTTTGTTTCACAATATCGTTGTATGTAATTGAATCTAAAAATTAAATTAAATTAAATAAATAATGCGGTGCGCCGTATTTAATTGTTGTAATAACAATATAAATAATTGTTCATATAGTTTTCATTCTTTTCCAACAAATAAAAATAAGACATTGTTGAAAGCATGGATCCTGTTTTGTAGGAGGAAAGAAATATTCAACCATAATACATCCAGAATTTGTAGCGCCCATTTTACTGACAATGATTTTGCAAACAAGTTAGAGCATAAAATGGATAAGTATTATTATAAAAAATTTTGTTAGTTGAGTTGTAATTCTAATATTATATCAAGGATTTTCAAAAATTCTAAAATTGAAATCGGGTGCGATGCCAACTTTGCGACCAGTTTGTGAAGTGAATGAAAGAGTTTTGTTAAGGAATCAAAATCGATTGTCTCGAATCCAAAGACGAGAAGACAAAAAAATGGTTAAATCATTACTTGGTGAATCAAATTTCAGTTTACCCGAGCTTGTGTATTGCGAATCAAATGATTTAGAAGAAATGGTATATGATAATAACAATGATCGGGAAGAGCCAGAAAAACAAATAAATAAATCGGAATTTGATGCCTTAAAGGACGAGATGTATGTATTTAGTTTGTTATAAAACATGAGAATTAACCGCTATAATGTTATCATAATTTTAGGGACAATTTTAAACAGAAAAAGCTTACCGAAATTCAAAAGTTAAAAGCCGAAATTCAAAATTTAAAAGACCATGCAGACTTGCTTAAAATGAATTTAGAGAGAAAAGATTTTGAACTACAGAATTTAGAAAGTAAATTGAGAAAACTATTTACACCAGGCCAGATACAAAAATTAAAAAACGGCATTAATAAACGTATGCAATGGGCAGAAGCTGACATCGCCAGATCTATTACACTGTATTCGGCCAGCCCTAGAGCTTATAAATTATTAAAACAAAAGCAATTTCCTCTTCCTGCTGTCCGCACTCTCCAGAAATGGGCACAACAAATTGATATTTCTCCAGGGATTCTTGAACCGGTTATGAAAATTATGAAAGCAGCAACTGAACTAAGTGAATCCCAGAAAGTTTGTATCTTGAGTTTTGACGAAATGAAGATTAGGGAAACTTATTGCTATGACCGGTCATCGGATTCCACGTATAAACCTGCAAAATATTGTCAAGTTGGAATGTTGAGAGGTACACGAGAATTATTATTACTATTGTACATTTTATTTTAATAAAATGAATTCTTATCAATTTCAGGGTTAATCTCCAAATGGAAACAACCATTTTATTACGATTTCGATCGTAAAATGACGAAACAAATTTTGTTCGAAATATTACAAAAAGCGGAAGATTGTGGTTACACTGTGGTGGCTATAACTAGTGATCTCGGAGGAGGTAATCGAGGGCTATACAAGGAACTTAACATAGAAACACATAAACCATGGTATGATTATTAAATTATATTTCTCATGTAAAATTTATTAATTTTTTTTTTATTAGGTTTATCTTTGGAAACAATAAAATATACGTATTTGCGGACGTACCTCACCTTATTAAGCTTATAAGGAATCATTTTATTGATAATGGTTTTTTGATAAACGGTAAATGCGTAAAGAAACAAATAATTTTGAAACTTCTATCGTGTACATTAACAGAACTGACCATTACTCACAAAATTTCCAGTAACCATTTTAGTGTTGCTCAAGCAGAAAGACAAAAAGTCAAAATGGCTACCAAACTTTTTTCCCATAGCGTAGCACAAGCTCTCTCGAGGGCCATCGACCTACGATTGATAGAAGACGAAAATTGGGAAGAGTGTTACAATTTATTTAAGTTTGTACAATTGGAAATATTTTAATATTATGTACATATTTAAATCATTATTTTTTTAGACTAACGATTGGTTTGATGTGATGAACGTCAGAGTATATTCTGCTGATTCCAGAGAGCAAGTTCAGGCCTACGGACTAGCCATTAAAGTGCAGAATGACATCTTAGATAGGATGACCAAAATGATGAATGAGATGCTAGTATTGGGAAAGAATACATTACTACCGTTTCAAAAAGGTAAACTATTTTATGTTAATGTATTATTATTAAAAATTATTATAATTTTTTATAGGAATTATTCAATCAAATACCGCATTAAAATTGTTGTACGAAGATATGAAACAACGTTTCAATTTTAAATACATTTTGTCGTATCGTTTAAACCAGGATGTTTTAGAAAATTTTTTTGGTACTGTCCGTGCAAAGGGTGGTCTGCACGATCACCCTGATAGGCAGGAATTCAAATACCGTTTGAGATCCTACATTTTGGGGCATAATGAAGGGGCAATATCTGAAAATGCAAATGTGGCAATTGACGATACCCCTGATTTGGTAACATCAGAATCAACGCTAACAGGTAACAAAATTAGCTTTCGTCTTAATAAATTATTAAAATTTTCTTTCAACAATTTAGGACAAATTTTTAGAAATGTTTCTGGGTTAAACGAAAATCCCGAAGATTTTCAGGAAGATAATTATTTTTCATTGATGGAATATGACGGACTTGAAAATCTTGCTGGATATATATGTCATAAATTGCATAAAGAAGTCCCCAATATTCGAGGAGATTCCACATTCCATTCGGTGAACCCCCATTTTTCTTATACTTGGGTTGATCAATTAAATGAAGGGGGCCTGTCAAAACCCACTCAGAGTATGATGATACACATGTCCTCGTTGGAATCTATTTTCAATGATGCAAATGGGGTCGAATTATTAATAACAAGGGACTATCAGCAGCATCTGTTGTTATTAGCAAAAGACATCGACTGTGATAAAAGAGTAAAAAAATTATTCTTTAGGGCAAGAATGTTTTTCAGAATTAGGAAACTAAATAAAGAAATTTCTGAAACAAAATCAAGAAAAAGAAAATATAAAAAAATTATAACTTGAATGTGTTTTTAATATAAAATATAATATTTATCCAAAAAATAGTTTTTTATTTACATATATTGTACATTTATTAGACAAATTCCTTATTTTTCATACAATTCCTTTGCAATATTTTACTAGCAAGTCTCAGTTGACGTAATGCGCAGTAAACTACGAAAACGAAATCCACGAAGGCGTAATCTATTATAAGTGATTTGTGGTTTCAATCCATATTCAGACATGAAGATTCTGAAAACGACTTTGATATTGACACCGTTTCTGCGGGTACATCCCAATCCACTGAAGTCGATTCCTCAGTCCACCCTTGTAGAACAACTCGTCGCAGTCGGTATCATTAAAATTGAATAGTCAAAATATTACATTCGCATTTATCATAGTTTCGTATTCTTTTATTTTTCTATCGTATCATAATTAAATTTATTTACTATATTTTGGAATTATATGGATATCATCCGGGTCGTTCCGATATCCATAGGGGGGAGATTGTAACACCCTATACACATAAAAAATTACTCACCCGTGGTGCCATCTAAAAAACTTATTAAATAAACTTACAAATTATATGGAAAAGAAATGTAGAAAAAAAAGAGCGTAGCGTCCATCGAAGAAGAGAGTCACGCGGTGATAAAATTAAAATAAAAAAATATAATAAAAGTAAAACAACAATTTAGTTTGATTTATAGTAAAGTAATAAAGTAATAAATAAATTATTGATTATATAAATAATAGTAATTAGAATAATTACTAAATTTTGGTGGGTTAATCTACAAAATAATTGGCGCACAACGAAGGCAACGCCTTATACCGAGTCCCTTGGCGTCTCACACTGTTTTTTTACAAATAGGCGTCACACACGAAATAAATTGGCGGCCTTTAAACAGGAAATGTGTTACACAGTAAGAGGTTTAGAGGGTTCAGGTTTAGAGGGTTCCAGAATGAATTTCCGAAAATTTGTTCGGCTTGAAACATCTGATATTCTTATCTGTGCTACAGGTATTCGCGAATGGAAGACAGTTAGATAACTAATGTTGTAGTTGTGTTGGGAAAATTTTTGTATAAACTTTACATCTGTATGTAATTAAGCATATGAATTTTTTCTTAAAATATTCCTAAATTATTGTTTTTCTTGTTTTAAGAATTTTTTAGAATAAACTTCACATGCAACTTACTTGTAGTTTCCCATTATACAAGGTCTGTCACTCTGTCTGTTAATACCAATTAAAAGTGCTGCAGCTTCTGATGAGATTAAAGAATACTTGCGGGTTCACCATAAAAACTAGTGGAGGGTGACCAATTGCAGTTACAGCAGACCAAACAATCACAGAAACAGGCACTTGTTTACGCATAGCAACTCGGTTGTCCAAATTGTTGCTGAACAGTGACATGTCTTAGCATATTGTTACGTTTTTGCCTTGTCAAATAAGGTTCGTATCACTGGATTGTGAATAATACAAACTCAATTCAATTTATCACCAACGAATTTATTTATTTCACAAAATTTATTACAACACAGTTTATCAATAAAAATTCACAAAATCACTTTATATAAATTATTCTTAAATTTTACTGATCACTTTTACTTTTTATTTTACACTAAAACACTTTTTAAATCACTTTTTAATTCCTTTTAATCTTTATACTATCGCTTACCAAATGTTACTCATCCAATTCGACTTCGTTCGCCTTTTTATATACACAAACCAAATTTCTAGAAAGCTCAAGATTTTTCTAGTTAGAATAGTGTAGAACAATTTTATCATGGAAAATTCCATTTAGAACAGTTTAACATTGAGCTATTAATTTTAACTTATTCTATTACACACTAGGTGTCACCGTCACAATATTAAATAAAAAGATTCATAATTGATGAAACTAATTAAACTATAATTTATTTATTTATTTATTTACAAAAAATCTATTCTACAGTTTAAAAAAACAACTTAATGAATAGTAACTACATAGTATATTATAAAAATTAAAATTTGTACAATACGGAATATTTGTCAAAAATATTATAAAATCAAAAATTGCAACTACGAATTTCGTACCGAAAGCATTTTCTCGATTTTTCAAAATGAAACAAATGATAATAATCATTAAAAATTCTGGCCATAGAGGTCGTCGGTTCGTTATAGCCATAATTAGTTCTATGAAATTCGATAAATAGAAATTCCCTTTGCCGCAAACTTCTACCCGGCACATAAATGTTCCAGGCAGAAATAAGATTAGGGCATCTTATACGACCGTTCAAAGAATCCCCGATAAACATTGATGACGCAATTTTTCGACGCTTCGCTAAAGTATCAATTCGAAGGCTTTGACACCGATTTTCATACCCTGGAAGATTACGCACTTGCTGCCACATAGGCTGATTACGATCTGAAAGATAACCAAGCTTTCTATAAATGTATATGGTAAAACGTTTCTGAATTGATTCCAATCTTTTAATCTGTACTTCATGGTGAGGATACCAAACAACCGCCGCATATTCCAGGTGGGATCTAACTAGAGAAGTATATAAACTAACACATGAAAAAATATCAACAAACTCTTTTGTCATTCTAAAAATAAAACCCAACATAGAATTGGCTTTTAATATTATTTTGTCTAGATGTAAAGCAAAAGTTAATTTTTGATCAAAGACTACACCTAAGTCAACAATCGAAGTTACTCTACAAAGTTCATTACCCTCCAATTGATAATTGAAAACAATCGGATTGGATGTTCTATAGAACGACATGATGTTGCATTTATTAATATTGATCAACAATTTATTCGTAGAGCACCAACGAGATAATGAATTAATTTCTGATTGAAATACTTCTGCGTCATTTAAAGATTGAATATGTTTAAAAACCTTCAAATCGTCTGCAAACAATAAGCAGTTACAAAATTTGAAAATATTCGGAATGTCATTCACAAATAAAAGAAAAATGATTGGGCCCAAATGTGATCCCTGCGGAACCCCAGAATGGCAATATATATAATCCGATTTGACTTGATTCAATAAAACAAATTGTCTTCTTCCCACCAGATAAGAACCAATCCATTTTAAAAAATTAGGGGCGACACCAATTTCTGAGAGCTTTTTTATAATGATTGTATGGTCAATTGAACTTGTGACTCAAGTGATTCAATGGCGAATTTAGTAAATTGTAAAAGATTGGTAGTCGTAGATTTTCCACTGGTGAAACCGTGCTGAAAATCCGAGATAATTTCTTTTGTATGAAATGACAGATGTTTTGTCACAATTAACTCGAAAAGTTTTGGGATCGATGAAAGTTTGGTGGTTCTGGGATGGCAACTCTAGCGTGCGCACTTATGCGAAGCCCTCTAGCGGCTCGGGGATGGCAACTCCCTATCGAGCACAATTATAGGCGAAGCCCGCTTTCGCTATTCGTTAGTGTGTTTTTTGATTAATAACACATATATTTTTTATTGCTTTTTATAGTAATACAAGTACTTTAGCTTTTAAACATTTATTTTATTTGGTTTACTAAAACAGAGAGGAGATACAATTTGCACCAAGAAACTCTAGTCGTAAGTAATGTTATTGTTTTTTTTCTGACTTCTCTTTTTTTTCAAAAAACAAAAACCCTTTTTTGTTGCTTGCTACGTTTTTTAGGAATCTAAACATGGTGCGAATATTTTGTACTTAATTATTCTTAAAGGTGCATTTTTATAATTTGACAATTTTACTTTCGATCGACGCCACAAATACTCCCCTCCCAGAGAGATCGCAGATCTATTGTACTTCACTCGAAGCGCATGGGAGTCTTGGACACACGACCTGACCTCGTAGTTTTAGTCGCAGATTTCGGCGAAAGATCGAAGCGAACCTGCTTGCAAGCTTTTGACTCTACAGTAGGTAATTTAGATACGTCAGCCGAAATTGGAAGTTGTGTTTCGTGAGTCGGTACAGGTGGTCCAGTTTGTGTAGTCTGCGTGTCTTGGTTGTCCTTGTAACACGGTTTAAGTCGGTCGATGGAAATTTTGACATGTCTTCCGTTCAACTCTAAAGTGTAAAATTTTGATGTACGATCGATAACCAAAAACGGTCCTATATATGGTGGTTGCAGTGATCTGCGTACTGCGTCAGTTCGTAAGAAAACGTGCGAGCAAGTAAGCAGACCTTTACTAATAAAAATTTTGTCCGTAGCATGTCGCGAAGCCGGTACAGGTCGAATTTCGTCGAAGTGTCGTTTGATGTTCGTTACAAAGTCTGACTGTAAAATTTGATCATTCGTAGTTTCCAAAAAAGCTCCTGGAACTCGCGTCGTATGTCCGAAAACAAGCTCAGCTGGCGTAGATTTCAGTTCGTCACTGTACGTTGTTCGTAGTCCAAGTAAGATTGCAGGCAGAACATTAGTCCAATCTGTTCGATTGTAGCACATAATGGCAGACTTAATTACACGGTGCCAACGTTCGATCATGCCATTACATTTTGGATTGTAACTAGTTGTTCTCCTTCGTTCAAAACCATGTAAATTAGCCAGTTCGTGAAAAAGTTGTGATTCGAATTGCGTGCCTTGGTCCGTGACAATGGACTCTGGCACACCAAAGCGAGCTATCCAATGAGAGTAGACAGCGAAAGCGACGGTAGCAGCAGTTATATCCGGAACTGGAACCGCCTCGGGCCAGCGGGTGTATCTATCAATCAATGTGACGCAATACCGCTGATTATCAGAAACCGGTAACGGACCAATGATGTCGAGGTGAATATTTGAAAAGCGTTGAGAGGTTAATTTATACGTACTCAGTGGAGATTTAGTGTGTCGAGAGACTTTAGCCTTTTGGCAAGCTACACAGTTTTGAGCCATTTTCTGGACGTCTTTATTAATCGATGGCCAAATGACATTCTGCGTCAAAAGTTTAATGGAAGCTTTGACGCCAGGATGAGAAAGGTTATGAAATGCTTCGAAAACTTTTTTCCGAAAATTTAGCGGAATGAATGGCCTAGGTGTAGTAGTTGATATATCGCAATGAATTAAGGTTTTTTTTTTAATTTAATTTCTCGAATTTGAGAGCAGAGTTACTCCTTAAGATTTCTTGAAGTTCTTCGTCATTGGTCTGAGCATCTGCGATGACCGCATAATCAATACTTTCGGGAATAGAAATTTGATTAATACGTGAGAGAGTATCTGCGACGACATTATCCATGCCTGAGATGTGCTGGATATCGGTCGTAAATTGACCAATGAAATCTAAGTGTCTAAATTGACGAGGAGATGCCTTTTCCGGATTCTGATTAAAAGCGTAGATCAATGGTTTATGATCGGTGTACAGCGTGAACGTACGACCTTCGAGGAGGTGGCGAAAGTGTTTGACACCCGAGTAAGCCGCGAGAAGTTCACGATCATAAGCACTGTATCTTTTTTGCGTATCATTGAGACGTACTGAAAAAACCCGAGTGGTTGCCAAGTATCTGAAATGCACTGCTGAACCACTGCTCCTAGCGCCGTATCGGAAGCGTCGACCATGATGGCCAGAGGTGCTGATGATGAAGGATGAATCAGTAAGGTAGCGTCCGTAAGTTTATTTTTGCAGTTATCGAACGCTTCGATAGCTGCTGTCGACCACTGTATTGGAACGCGACTGTTCTTTGTGTAACCTTTTAGGTAGTCGTTCAGTAATGCCTGGTCGGCAGCAGCACCAGGAATGAAGCGACGATAAAAGTTAATCATGCCTAAAAAGCGTTTAAGTTGTTTTACGGTCAGTGGTCGTTCGAAATTTTTGATGACTTGAACACGTTCATGCGATGGTAAGATAACTTGTCCAGTTACCAAGTGTCCTAAAAATGTAATTTCATGTTTTGCAAAAGTGCATTTGTCGAGGTTAACTACAAGTCCGTGTTCTTCTAATTTAGAGAAGATAATTTTAACGTGTCCAAGATGTTCGTCGTAATTTTTAGAGGCAATGAGCACGTCGTCCAAATACACCTGAGTGCATAAGACGTTGGAACGACTGTGCTGCATTGCGAAGACCGAATGTCATTCTACAAAATTCAAAAAGTTCAAAAGGCGTCGAGATTGCTGTTTTTGGAATGTCCGTCGGTTCGATGGGAATTTGGTGGTAGGCCTGGACAAGGTCTATCATTGAGAAAATAGAGCAGCCCTCGAGTCGTTGTGTAAAATCTTGGAGATGTGGAATTGGGTACCGATCCGGAATCGTGATCCGATTAAGTGCTCGGAAATCTCCACATGGTCTCCACTCTCCATCCTTTTTTAACACCAAATGTAAGGGACTCGACCAAGGGCTGCTACTAGGTCTGCAAATCCCGCGTTTCATCATGTTTTCGAATTCTGTCTTTGCGATGATGAATTTGTCTGGTGCCAGTCGTCGTGGTTTGCACGCAATCGGTGGTTCGTTCGTCTCTAGTTTGTGAGTCACGTTATGTTTTGAATTGTCGATGTTGATGTTGCCGTAAATTACTGTCGGAAATTTTGAAATAACGACGAACACTCCTGGTCCATCACTGACCTGTCGATCCTTGATACAGCAGAAACATCGATGGAGGACAGCGCACCGTGTGAACACAAAGAGGTTAACGGATCTATAAGCCTTTGTCTTTGTATATCCACGAGCAAACCGGTGTTCCTCAAAAAATCTGCGCCGATAATAGGCATCGACACGTCAGCAATGATAAACTCCCAGGAGAATTCGCGGCGCAGTCCGATGTCAAGCTTTAAAATTTTGGTTCCGTAAGCGTTTACTGTAGAGCCGTTAGCTGCAAACAACCCGAACGATGGGTCGACCCTTGGGTTCCGAACGAAGCGAGCCGGCAAGATTGAGACATCTGCGCCCGTATCTATTAAAAAATTCGTTTGCAGAAAAATTTCAAAAATTAAAAGGCGGCTGGATTTGGATAAGTCATTGCACTCCGCCAGTTGCGAATGACTTATTAATTTTTTGGCACATTATTATCGGAAGAACTAGACCTAGATAAAAATAGACACCCGGTTTTGCATTTATGCGCTTTAGCTCCGAAAAGTTGATGATAATAACAAGTAAAATTATTTGCGGCAGACGGATCACCCGAATTTTGGTAATAAGAATTTCGAAAATTTGGTGAGTTTTGTCGTGAATTATTAGAACCGGATTGCGACCGAGACTTATAGTGACGATTAGAATTTGAATTTGATCGAGATCGAGAATTGTGTTGAAAAATTTCCGAAATTTCCGATAATAATGTTTTGCGAAATTCTGAAAATTGTTGATCGATCGAAAGATTAGAATTTACATTTGGGACAGAAGCAGGCGCCTCAAGGATATTAACCTGAGCCTGAGTCATCGTCTCATGCACATTGGCCGCTCGTTCCGCCAAGACCGCCAGGGAGACGTCATTTTCAAAAGGTGTGAGCACCATTTGAACTTGCTGCGGCAATCTTTTCATCCAAAATTGACGAAGGGTTGTATCGTTCAAATTGCTGCCAGCATTCAATCGCATGTTGTTCCACAACTGCGACGGCTTCCTGTCTCCAAGTGTCAAGCCATGCATCAGATTGTTAAGCTTCGCCTTCTCTGACCCGCCGAGCACCCGGATCACTTCGGTTTTAAAGGTGGTGTAAGGATGTGTACCCTTCACGCTGGTAATCAAATACGCGAGAGTGTCATGGAGTCGTGCATCCAGCGCCCCCACCGCATGTGCGTACATCGTTGTTTCCACTGTAATACCCGCAACTAAAAACTGTTGCTCTAAAATTTCGAACCACACATTTGGATTTTGATTATGAAGTGGTTGCGGGGATTTAAAAGCCACTCGAGCAATTAACCCACCCGCAACAGAAGAATTTGAATTTAATTGCGTCATTTGTGACGTATTATTAATGCCGCCGGCTTTGGCAATTGCATCATTAATAACTTCCGCCAATTGCGCTGGGGACAACGTAACAAGAGCAGAACCTGTTGCCGCATTGTCTGATGTTGATGCCTCATCATTGACGCTCGGTGGGAGAAGAGTACCTGTTATCGGGTCCATTACGAAAAATTTAGTGAAGGTAGTGCAGGAGAAAAATAATTTTTAATTTAAGACCGATATAAACATATATTTGCGAGATAATTAATTTGATGCGCGAGACTATTAAAATATGCACCGATAAAAATAATTAAGTACCTACAGTTATTTAAATTTAGCGGAAAGCCGGTGCAGAGACTCGTTAAAAAAATGGAGTCACCTCGGTCTCTGATATGTTGCTATGTTGAAGACGTTTAATGATTGCCGCCTTGTTGTCTGCTGCTGGAGGGAGGTGATTTTAACCCCAATCGCTGAGAAATCGGGCGTGACCCGTGGGCGAACAACTCTCTTTCGATTCACTGTTTTGTGGTGAAGACACTATTTTCTTGCATCGGAAGGTTGCGTGTTTAGATCACGTCGTGGTTACCACTTTTTGGTGGTTCTGGGATGGCAACTCTAGCGTGCGCACTTATGCGAAGCCCTCTAGCGGCTCGGGGATGGCAACTCCCTATCGAGCACAATTATAGGCGAAGCCCGCTTTCGCTATTCGTTAGTGTGTTTTTTGATTAATAACACATATATTTTTTATTGCTTTTTATAGTAATACAAGTACTTTAGCTTTTAAACATTTATTTTATTTGGTTTACTAAAACAGAGAGGAGATACAATTTGCACCAAGAAACTCTAGTCGTAAGTAATGTTATTGGTTTTTTTCTGACTTCTCTTTTTTTTCAAAAAACAAAAACCCTTTTTTGTTGCTTGCTACGTTTTTTAGGAATCTAAACATGGTGCGAATATTTTGTACTTAATTATCCTTAAAGGTGCATTTTTATAATTTGACAATTTTACTTTCGATCGACGCCACAAAAGAATTGAGATTCCACGATAATTGGATATATCAGAGCGGTCCCCCTTTTTGTAAATTGGAACAATATGTTACACTTTCCAAGCGGTTGGAAAATAGCCGTTAACTAACGATTGGTTAAAAATAAAACATAACGGAGTTGCAATATATGATGCAAAACATTTAAGTATTGACGAGGGAATACCGTCAGGCCCACATCCATCATTAAAATCCAAAAGGGAATTACATATATCATCTTCAGTTATAGATAAATAAGGAATATTAAATTGACAATTACTGACAATAGGGTCATCAACAATAAGCCTACTATTATCTTTATAAACCGATTGAAAAAAACTTGCAAAACCTGTACATATTTCTGATACAGTGCAGAGCTGAACTCCATCATAATTCATAATCGATGGAAAGCCTGTTGTTTTGCGCTTATCATTAACAAACTTCCAAAATGATTTGGGGTTTTGTTTGATATTAGCTTCGATCGTTTTTTTCTATTGTAGATATTTAGTATGAAATTCGAATTTAAATTGATCCCGAAGATTGACAAAAATAGATTTGTTAGAGTCACAATCATTGGTTCGAAGTCTGTAAAAGGCTTTATTCTTACGGTTACGCAGATTAATCAAATTCCAATCAAACCATGGAGGGTAACTGTAGTTACGTTTCCTTTTCAAAGGTACGAAACGGTCAAAGGCTAGAAACAGCAAATCATTAAAACTTTTTACATTTACATCAATATCATTGTTAAGAAATAACTCATTCCAGCATATGCATCGGAGAAACTCAGACATACCGTGGGAATCGCATGCTTTAAAATCATAGAACGAATTATCCACAGAAAATTCACGACATTTAGCATTAACGTTATCAACATGAAATTCAATTTCGAGAGAATTATGATCTTTATCATTGTTCTTAAAAGATGTCAAAGATTCGTAAACTGACAAATATTCCGTATTATTAACAAAAATTAAATCTAGAAACGAATTATTATCATTAGAATATAAATTAATTTGTTTAATATTAAAACTAAATAATGCGTCTATTACCGCCGAGTCATTGATAGACAGAACATTAGAAGGTAAGATATCTAATGATTCGGAATCAACCGACCAATTAATATTGGTTAAATTAAAATCGCCCAACACTACTATAGTATCATTACAATGAGACATATTAACTATTTCACTTATACAATCTATGTGATTTAAATAAATATCGATAGAAGATCTAGGCGGTATATATAGAACTATAAAATAAAATGTTTTTTTACAAATAAAAACTTTAACACATAAAAATTCAATTGTTTCACAGCCCGGTACAATGATACGCTCACAATGAAGTGATGAATGAACAGCCAAGAGGACACCACCTCTCGTTTGTTTCGAGCTATTCAAAGGTGATCTGTCACATCTAAAAACAACAAAATCATTTGGAAAGAATTCAGCGTTGTAAATTCCACAATGAAATCCAGTTTCCACAATAGCATATAATTGGAAATGCATCGAATAAAATAAATTGCGGAATTCCATAGATTTTGATGACATTCCCCCAACATTGCGATAAAATAATTTATAGAGTATGCAATTCGATTTTTGGCTGGGATCTGTTATTGACTGCATGGAGGTCGTTGAAGTAAAGGAAAAAAATTATTGTTCTTATTTTGTTCCCTCTTATAAATCACAAATTACTTTATCAATGAACCTGATGGCCATGAGCTAGGTTGAAGCAAGCTATCCACGCTAGATACCGGAACATTTATCCGAAACGAAGAAAAATTACGGTCTTCATCATTGATTCGACGTGATAATATGCGTTTGCAACTAACATCCACAACACCAAACTTGTCTTTTAGATAGGATAAAACTTCCAGTTCAGAAACGTCTTTATGGAGTCTGGACACAAAAATGGTTTTCCGAGGTGCAACCACTTGGAGTGATGAAATCAAGTCACCGGTGCCGATTATAATTTGCCGCTGTTTCGGAATCGTCGAATGTTTAGATGAAATTACCCGTTCATGTTGAGAACTCGTTGTGTTACTAGATAGGGTCAGACAACCATCATTAGTCATCATCGTCGATAATAAATTCGTATCCAGTTCAGTCTGAACTGGAGTTACGGTACCACCATTATCATTACTTTTATCACCACTACCAATAAAAATTTTATTAGGCGAGTCCATATTATTGTCTAACGATTTAGCAGTTGAAGCCGTTATCATGTTATTATTCTCATTTGTCTTAGATCTTGTAAGTATTGGTGTGGCAAATTTCACATCAGTTTGTTTTGTTGTTTTTTTTTTTAATTTTACAGACGACGACTGTTGAGATGGTGTTGGTTTTAACAAACTTTCCACGTTAATATTAATAGCGGCTGATGTTTTATTTAGCAATGACAAGGACGCTGATATAGAATCGATAGAATTACTCATATGATCATTCGTTTCCTTGAGAATTTTGTAAACATCAATACATACACTACATCGCCATGAAAAATTAGGAATTATCGAAATGGCATCAAACACAGGTTTTTTAATCCCAGCACATCCAAAATGAATAAGTTTATTACATTCACCAGCACAAATACAAAAGTTTTCAGACACTTTGGCACTACATTCACAGCACACAGACATTATTATTTAAATCAAAAAATATCAATTAATAAAAGCACAGTTATGTATTTATGTATCACAGATTATTGATAGATTTTATAATTTATGCCGTTTCACAGTTATTAGAAAAATAGTAAATTTAATTAAAAACAAAATGTATAGATAAATTATTTAACCATACGTATATATTGAACCATCATAATTTTCCATACTTTTTAAGACCGCGTCAAATAAGCCAATAAGTATGAAATACTTAACGTTTTCGGAAACAGCCTAAGGACTTTTGTATTTGCAATGCGACATTAAATGAAGTACACATGTATACTACAATATATAAATCTAGAATATTTTTTGATTTATGTTCTTACATAGCTATAATGTACCTAAGTTATTTACACAAATTTCAATATCAAAATTTTATTCTCAAATCTTATGATCCTAGTTTATGGGTTGTACATAAATATAACTTTTGACGTCAATCAAGCTATCTGTTTATGTGTGTGCAAGTATTTACTACTCGTATCTAGGTGCCTAAATTATATAAAAGTGTATTAATAAAGGGAGTAATACAGTAATACTGTTAAACGAACAAGTTCCTAAAGCAATGATTTAATGTGTTACCCAAAATTAAATTGTGTTAATAGTTTTTATGTAAACTTATTTAACGCCTTAAATTATATACGGCAGATCTTCATAACCGCTCAACAATGATTAAACTTTATAGGAACTTTTACGGTATTAAAACATTTTCTCCTCTGTAAATAAGGGAACATTTTTATAGTAAGGGAAGTTTTAGTAAATGCGCAGGATTATAATTTTTTTGATACATGCCATCTCCGCTGACTGAAATTTAATTGTTTGAAAAAATTCTCCTCGCTTGAATACATCATGTATACATATGTATGTGCATATATGAGTTTGATAATACTGTGGTTTGATAACCATAAGTTTTGTGATAAACCGTATAATTGCTATTAACTTAAAGAATACCTTGTAACGATTGTGATACCATTTTAATAGATTAGAAAAACGTGTTAATAGATTTTTATTATTTTTTTTTCATAAATTCACTCCACAGTTCAGTTCGTTTAATTTTCCAATCCATTGCACTGTTGCTTAGAGTAGCACGTATACTACACACATATAGTAGAATATTTACCTAGTTGAAAAACGAACGTTTGTGAAAATTTTTCAAAGTTTTGATGCTTTATGGAGAGTCATTCTGAATTAAATGTTATTCTATTAAATATATGATATAGTTGTATATTGGAATATATTATGTAAATGAGCATAGGTATGTTGTTCATATAAATACGAAAGATTATCTCAATTTTTGTTTTGTTCAGGTGAAAATTTTCAATTTTCTGGAACATTTTTTTCGTTGGAAAACAACATATGGTATGAAAAATTATTTAGGGTTTCAAGATACGTACATACATGGTACATAAAATGAGTTGAATTATCCTGAACAATTAAAAATAATGACGAAAGGTTACCAACATAACGTAACCAAAATGATTCACAGGACAAAACAATGACTCGCAGGCTTATGAATATAGAAGCCAATTCAATTTCATTAATTTATAATAAGACTACATTGTACCCAGTGATTTCACAACAAAAGTTAATTCTTTCTGAAATATTGTACATACTTGTGCGGTCAATAAGATATTTTTCGTATAAGCTTCAAAAAGATACAGAAGCAGACAAATCCTTTCATTATTTATTTGTTGAGATGTAATCAAATTTGTTGTTGTTAATATCATGTGAGTTAGAAATATGATATTATGTTCTTATATATACTATGTAGCCACAGTAGCATTTTCCATTTTATTAAAAATATGAAGTTGACTGCTAGATAGCAAGGTACGAGTAACTAAGTTTAGGATTTGTTATTTGGAGAAACGGTGGCAATACTTGAACTTTAACATCGTATGATTTACGTTGATGCTATTCTCAATATTGTCGATAATAACTAGCAAAATGCAAATTTGTCGCCCATAATGATTTTTGCGACAAACCCGTTGATAGATCGCCTTAATGATAAATTATTAAGCAAAATTTAACATTAACATAAAATAAAAATTATAAATTCTTGAGAGTTACATAGCTACATCATTTTCTCAGGATATCCTCTTTATTATAAAGTGTAAAACAATAAACTGAATTGCTTGCTATTTGCTGTGAAATCAATTCAAAATTGTCATAGAAGCGAATTAATTTACGTCATTCCCATTGAAATCAAACAGTCATCATGAAGTCAATGGAAAATCGATTGTCAGCCAAGGTTAAAATAATGTACAAATTGCCTTGTTGTGATATATTTTTATAATTAGGAGATCTGAATCTAAAGTTCCAGGTTAACCAAAAAATTTTGAGAACATCAATTTCCAGGTATATTTGGGAACGACCGAAAACTTACACGGCTGACATTTAACAAAATCATATTCAAATCCTCAAATAATTAGTTTTGTGATATACAATTTTTTTTTCCGAATATTTTACAATTTTGAATTGAAATATCTGCTAAAATAACCGACACCTTTCCGGCAAGAAATTCAGTTCAAAATGAATAAAACCTCGAGAAATTTGTTTTTGGAAAATCAGCTAAATATGTATCTCCCATACTAATGTGCAACGATTGAGAGAGGTCTAATAAATCCTGTCTACGACACCATTGTTGTAGAAAAATGTATTGGTAACTAGTTGTTTCATCTAAACACGTTTTATAGGGCTCAACTGAATTTTTATAAAGCTCTAGTAGGTAACTCATTTTTGGTAATCTTATATTAGAAGTTTACGGAAACGAAACTGGAAAAAAATGGTCGAGGAGCCATACGACTGCCTTAATACAAACAAAACTAACACCGCCATCCCATTATTGACACCAAGTGCAAACAACTAAAATGTATCAACTGGCGACTAATCAGTTCGAAAAGAATTTCATTAATGAGTTTTTTTACGTTTATGATGATTAGGACCACTACTAGGAGAAATAAAATGTACTTGTCGTTACATCCCATTATACATGTTGCTGAAACAGACATAAATTTAAGTTTTTCCCCTAACGTTAGTCGACTTCTTATTTTTTTTAATGAAATGTTGCGCATATTAGCGTATATTAGGTTAGCCTCACTAGTTTGTTTCTAGATTTTCAATGAGGTGGTTTGTGATACAGCAAAAATATTATTCAGTGTGATTGTTGGGGGTTAGGTTAGGTTAGGTTAGGTTGGAGTGGCTGCTTAGGCAAACTTACCGGTAACGGTTCATTGTGATACCACAAAATATATCCCCTTTACCCCTATTGGAACCATTTCGAGCTACTTATGTAGTGTAAGACGTCCCGCACTTTAATGTTTTCGAGATCCGAGAGGCAGTCTATCCTGAACTTACCCAAGGGTTTGTGCCTTCTGAGTGCCAATGCTGGACACGAGCAAAGGAAGTGGACCAACGTCTTTTCCTCCTCTTCGTCCAAGCAGCTTCTGCAGAAGTCATTTGCCTCCAGACCCAGCCTTCTTGCATGTTCTCCAAAAAGGCGGTCTCCCGTGAGAATTCCTACGACCGTTCTTAATTCACGTCTGCGTAGGGATATTAATGCCCTAGTGCGCCCCAAGTTCAGTTTTGGCCAAACTTGTCTTGCAACTCTACAGGTTAGGGTGTTAGCCACCTTTGCCCGCTGAGGATAGCGCCTGCTTCCCAAGAGCTTGTCTCAGCGCTGTGATAGGCCTCCTCAGACTTGCCCTTTCCGGTTGCAGCTGGAGAGTCGTACATTGCCTAGCAAGTTCATCCACCCTGCAGTTCCCCATGACGCCCGAGTGACCTGGGACCCAGATTACCTGGATATTGAAATGCTCACCCATCTCATTTAGCGATGAGTGACAACTCAATGCCACCCGTGACGCCAAAGATACCGATTCTAATGACCGGATCGCCGCTTGACTGTCCACATAGATTGCGATATCATCGGAGGATACCACATTATGTTTCAACCATGTCATGACCTCCTCAATCGCTACGACTTCAGCTTGGTACACGCTGCAGTAATCCGGGAGACGAATAGAAATGTATACATTTAATTTGTGACAGAATACTCCAGCTTCCACTTTGCCGTCTAGCTTTTGGCCATCTGTGAAGAATTGTAACGCCCTTGAAGGGAAGGAGGTCCGAAATCGCTTCTCGAAGCGTAGAGTAGGTTTAATGTAGTCAAGATTCGCCAGCTCATCCTTCAATGATCTAACGATAGTAGAGTGTCCTGTACTAAGACATCTCCACTGAGAGACGGCTGCAAGTCGTACAGCCGTATTTGTTGCCATCTATTTGCCAAAAATATCGACCGAAAGAAGGACAAAGGCTGAAACTAGCCAGAATCTACAAGTGCCTACTTCCAGGCTAACTGCAGTAGTGTCACCATTGCTGTATTGAGAGAGAAGGGAAAGATTAATATTATTTTTCCCAAGAATACAAGATCTGATCTTCCCAGACTTACTAGAGAATATAATTTTGTACCCCTTGGTTCTGAGGCCACAGATCCT
Source organism: Tipula vernalis (assembly GCA_958295665.1). Lineage (NCBI taxonomy): Eukaryota > Metazoa > Arthropoda > Insecta > Diptera > Tipulidae > Tipula > Tipula vernalis. The sequence goes on along the minus strand of OY282560.1, from coordinate 145,078,897 downwards.
GTTGTTAATAATCAAAGGTTCTTGGATTAGTATCACATCTTCACCCGAATTAGCCAGTCTGAGGAATAGAGCTGCCGAAGCAGTCTTAGAATGAAGAAGGTTAATTTGAATTATGATCCTGAAGCCTATTGATAGAGCTATTGACCAACGTAATCGGAGCATTTTATATTTTTGCCGTCCAAAATCTGTGGGCTATAGCACAGTTGATTTTCAATAAAATCGAATTTTCTATGAAATGGTTAGAAATATTCGAGCAATCCAAATGCAAGTTGGGAAAATAAATACAGATCCTGAAGCCTATTGATAGAGCTATTGACCAACGTAATTGGAGCATTTTATATTTTTGCCGTCCAAAATCTGTGGGCTGCACAGTTGATTTTCAATAAAATCGAATTTTCTATGAAATGTTTAGACATATTCGAGCAATCCAAATGCAAGTTGGCAAAATAAATACAGATCCTGAAGCCTATTGATAGAGCTATTGACCAACGTAATCGGAGCATTTTATATTTTTGCCACCCAAAATCTGTGGGCTATAGCACAGTTGATTTTCAATAGAATCGATTTTTCTATGAAATGGTTACAATTATTCGAGCAATCCAAATGCAAGTTGGCAAAATAAATACAGATCCTGAAGCCTATTGATAGAGCTATTGACCAACGTAATCGGAGCATTTTATATTTTTGCCACCCAAAATCTGTGGGCTATAGCACAGTTGATTTTCAATAGAATCGAATTTTCTATGAAATGGTTACAATTATTCGAGCAATCCAAATGCAAGTTGGCAAAATAAATACAGATCCTGAAGCCTATTGATAGAGCTATTGACCAACGTAATCGGAGCATTTTATATTTTTGCCGTCCAAAATCTGTGGGCTTTAGCACAGTTGATTTTCAATAGAATCGATTTTTCTATGAAATGGTTAAAATTATTCGAGCAACCCTAATGCAAGTTGGCAAAATAAATACAGATCCTGAAGCCTATTGATAGAGCTATTGACCAACGTAATCGGAGCATTTTATATTTTTGCCGTCCAAAATCTGTGGGCTATAGCACAGTTGATTTTCAATAGAATCGAATTTTCTATGAAATGGTTACAATTATTCGAGCAATCCAAATGCAAGTTGGCAAAATAAATACAGATCCTGAAGCCTATTGATAGAGCTATTGACCAACGTAATCGGAGCATTTTATATTTTTGCCGTCCAAAATCTGTGGGCTATAGCACAGTTGATTTTCAATAGAATCGAATTTTCTATGAAATGGTTACAATTATTTGAGCAATCCAAATGCAAGTTGGCAAAATAAATACAGATCCTGAAGCCTATTGATAGAGCTATTGACTAACGTAATCGGAGCATTTTATATTGTTGCCGTCCAAAATCTGTGGGATATAGCACAGTTGATTTTCAATAGAATCGAATTTTCTATGAAATGGTTACAATTATTCGAGCAATCCAAATGCAAGTTGGCAAAATAAATACAGATCCTGAAGCCTATTGATAGAGCTATTGACCAGCGTAATCGGAACATTTTATATTTTTGCCGTCCAAAATCTGTGGGCTATAGCATAGTTGATTTTCAATAGAATCGAATTTTCTATGAAATGTTTAGAAATATTCGAGCAATCCAAATGCAAGTTGGCAAAATAAATACAGATCCTGAAGCCTTTTGATAAAGCTATTGACCAACGTAATCGGAGCATTTTATATTTTTGCCGTCCAAAATCTGTGGGCTATAGCACAGTTGATTTTCAATAGAATCGAATTTTCTATGAAATGGTTACAATTTTTCGAGCAACCCTAATGCAAGTTGGCAAAATAAATACAGATCCTGAAGCCTATTGATAGAGCTATTGACCAACGTAATCGGAGCATTTTATATTTTTGCCGTCCAAAATCTGTGGGCTATAGCACAGTTGATTTTCAATAAAATCGAATTTTCTATGAAATGGTTACAATTATTCAAGCAACCCTAATGCAATTTGGCAAAATAAATACAGATCCTGAAGCCTATTGATAGAGCTATTGACCAACGTAATCGGAGCATTTTATATTTTTGCCGTCCAAAATCTGTGGGCTATAGCACAGTTGATTTTCAATAGAATCGAATTTTCTATGAAATGGTTACAATTATTCGAGCAATCCTAATGCAAGTTGGCAAAATAAAGACAGATCCTGAAGCCTATTGATAGAGCTATTGACCAACGTAATCGGAGCATTTTATATTTTTGCCGTCCAAAATCTGTGGGCTATAGCACAGTTGATTTTCAATAAAATCGAATTTTCTATGAAATGGTTACAATTATTCGAGCAATCCAAATGCAAGTTGGCAAAATAAATACAGATCCTGAAGCCTATTGATAGAGCTATTGACCAACGTAATCGGAGCATTTTATATTTTTGCCGTCCAAAATCTGTGGGCTATATAACAGTTGATTTTCAATAAAATCGAATTTTCTATGAAATGGTTAGAAATATTCCAGCAATCCAAATGCAAGTTTGCAAAACAAATACAGATCCTGAAGCCTATTGATAGAGCTATTGACCAACGTAATCGGAGCATTTTATATTTTTGCCGTCCAAAATCTGTGGGCTATAGCACAGTTGATTTTCAATAAAATCGAATTTTCTATGAAATGGTTACAATTATTCGAGCAATCCAAATGCAAGTTGGCAAAATAAATACAGATCCTGAAGCCTATTGATAGAGCTATTGACCAACGTAATCGGAGCATTTTATATTTTTGCCGTCCAAAATCTGTGGGCTATAGCACAGTTGATTTTCAATAGAATCGAATTTTCTATGAAATGGTTACAATTATTTGAGCAATCCAAATGCAAGTTGGCAAAATAAATACAGATCCTGAAGCCTATTGATAGAGCTATTGACCAACGTAATCGGAGCATTTTATATTGTTGCCGTCCAAAATCTGTGGGATATAGCACAGTTGATTTTCAATAGAATCGAATTTTCTATGAAATGGTTACAATTATTCGAGCAATCCAAATGCAAGTTGGGAAAATAAATACAGATCCTGAAGCCTATTGATAGAGCTATTGACCAGCGTATTCGGAACATTTTATATTTTTGCCGTCCAAAATCTGTGGGCTATAGCACAGTTGATTTTCAATAAAATCGAATTTTCTATGAAATGGTTAGAAATATTCCAGCAATCCAAATGCAAGTTTGCAAAACAAATACAGATCCTGAAGCCTATTGATAGAGCTATTGACCAACGTAATCGGAGCATTTTATATGCATTTTATATTTTTGCCGTCCAAAATCTGTGGGCTATAGCACAGTTGATTTTCAATAGAATCGAATTTTCTATGAAATGTTTAGAAATATTCGAGCAATCCAAATGCAAGTTGGCAAAATAAATACAGATCCTGAAGCCTATTGATAGAGCTATTGACCAACGTAATCGGAGCATTTTATATTTTTGCCGTCCAAAATCTGTGGGCTATAGCACAGTTGATTTTCAATAAAATCGAATTTTCTATGAAATGGTTAGAAATATTCCAGCAATCCAAATGCAAGTTTGCAAAACAAATACAGATCCTGAAGCCTATTGATAGAGCTATTGACCAACGTAATCGGAGCATTTTATATGCATTTTATATTTTTGCCGTCCAAAATCTGTGGGCTATGGCACAGTTGATTTTCAATAGAATCGAATTTTCTATGAAATGGTTACAATTATTCGAGCAATCCAAATGCAAGTTGGCAAAATAAATACAGATCCTGAAGCCTATTGATAGAGCTATTGACCAACGTAATCGGAGCATTTTATATTTTTGCCGTCCAAAATCTGTGGGCTTTAGCACAGTTGATTTTCAATAGAATCGATTTTTCTATGAAATGGTTAAAATTATTCGAGCAACCCTAATGCAAGTTGGCAAAATAAATACAGATCCTGAAGCCTATTGATAGATCTATTGACCAACGTAATCGGAGCATTTTATATTTTTGCCGTCCAAAATCTGTGGGCTATAGCACAGTTGATTTTCAATAGAATCGAATTTTCTATGAAATGGTTACAATTATTCGAGCAATCCAAATGCAAGTTGGCAAAATAAATACAGATCCTGAAGCCTATTGATAGAGCTATTGACCAACGTAATCGGAGCATTTTATATTTTTGCCGTCCAAAATCTGTGGGCTATGGCACAGTTGATTTTCAATAAAATCGAATTTTCTATTAAATGGTTAGAAATATTCGAGCAATCCAAATGCAAGTTGGCAAAATAAATATAGATCCTGAAGCCTGTTGATAGAGCTATTGACCAACGTAATCGGAGCATTTTAGATTTTTGCCGTTCAAAATCTGTGGGCTATGGCACAGTTGATTTTCAATAAAATCGAATTTTCTATTAAATGGTTAGAAATATTCGAGCAATCCAAATGCAAGTTGGCAAAATAAATATAGATCCTGAAGCCTGTTGATAGAGCTATTGACCAACGTAATCGGAGCATTTTATATTTTTGCCGTCCAAAATCTGTGGGCTATAGCACAGTTGATTTTCAATAGAATCGAATTTTCTATGAAATGGTTAGAAATATTCGAGCAATCCAAATGCAAGTTGGCAAAATAAATACAGATCCTGAAGCCTATTGATAGAGCTATTGACCAACGTAATCGGAGCATTTTATATTTTTGCCACCCAAAATCTGTGGGCTATAGCACAGTTGATTTTCAATAGAATCGATTTTTCTATGAAATGGTTACAATTATTCGAGCAATCCAAATGCAAGTTGGCAAAATAAATACAGATCCTGAAGCCTATTGATAGAGCTATTGACCAACGTAATCGGAGCATTTTATATGCATTTTATATTTTTGCCGTCCAAAATCTGTGGGCTATAGCACAGTTGATTTTCAATAGAATCGAATTTTCTATGAAATGGTTACAATTATTCGAGCAATCCAAATGCAAGTTGGCAAAATAAATACAGATCCTGAAGCCTATTGATAGAGCTATTGACCAACGTAATCGGAGCATTTTATATTTTTGCCACCCAAAATCTGTGGGCTATAGCACAGTTGATTTTCAATAGAATCGAATTTTCTATGAAATGGTTACAATTATTCGAGCAATCCAAATGCAAGTTGGCAAAATAAATACAGATCCTGAAGCCTATTGATAGAGCTATTGACCAACGTAATCGGAGCATTTTATATTTTTGCCGTCCAAAATCTGTGGGCTATGGCACAGTTGATTTTCAATAAAATCGAATTTTCTATTAAATGGTTAGAAATATTCGAGCAATCCAAATGCAAGTTGGCAAAATAAATATAGATCCTGAAGCCTGTTGATAGAGCTATTGACCAACGTAATCGGAGCATTTTAGATTTTTGCCGTTCAAAATCTGTGGGCTATGGCACAGTTGATTTTCAATAAAATCGAATTTTCTATTAAATGGTTAGAAATATTCGAGCAATCCAAATGCAAGTTGGCAAAATAAATATAGATCCTGAAGCCTGTTGATAGAGCTATTGACCAACGTAATCGGAGCATTTTATATTTTTGCCGTCCAAAATCTGTGGGCTATAGCACAGTTGATTTTCAATAGAATCGAATTTTCTATGAAATGGTTAGAAATATTCGAGCAATCCAAATGCAAGTTGGCAAAATAAATACAGATCCTGAAGCCTATTGATAGAGCTATTGACCAACGTAATCGGAGCATTTTATATTTTTGCCACCCAAAATCTGTGGGCTATAGCACAGTTGATTTTCAATAGAATCGATTTTTCTATGAAATGGTTACAATTATTTGAGCAATCCAAATGCAAGTTGGCAAAATAAATACAGATCCTGAAGCCTATTGATAGAGCTATTGACCAACGTAATCGGAGCATTTTATATGCATTTTATATTTTTGCCGTCCAAAATCTGTGGGCTATAGCACAGTTGATTTTCAATAGAATCGAATTTTCTATGAAATGGTTACAATTATTCGAGCAATCCAAATGCAAGTTGGCAAAATAAATACAGATCCTGAAGCCTATTGATAGAGCTATTGACCAACGTAATCGGAGCATTTTATATTTTTGCCACCCAAAATCTGTGGGCTATAGCACAGTTGATTTTCAATAGAATCGAATTTTCTATGAAATGGTTACAATTATTCGAGCAATCCAAATGCAAGTTGGCAAAATAAATACAGATCCTGAAGCCTATTGATAGAGCTATTGACCAACGTAATCGGAGCATTTTATATTTTTGCCGTCCAAAATCTGTGGGCTTTAGCACAGTTGATTTTCAATAGAATCGATTTTTCTATGAAATGGTTAAAATTATTCGAGCAACCCTAATGCAAGTTGGCAAAATAAATACAGATCCTGAAGCCTATTGATAGAGCTATTGACCAACGTAATCGGAGCATTTTATATTTTTGCCGTCCAAAATCTGTGGGCTATAGCACAGTTGATTTTCAATAGAATCGAATTTTCTATGAAATGGTTACAATTATTCGAGCAATCCAAATGCAAGTTGGCAAAATAAATACAGATCCTGAAGCCTATTGATAGAGCTATTGACCAACGTAATCGGAGCATTTTATATTTTTGCCGTCCAAAATCTGTGGGCTATAGCACAGTTGATTTTCAATAGAATCGAATTTTCTATGAAATGGTTACAATTATTTGAGCAATCCAAATGCAAGTTGGCAAAATAAATACAGATCCTGAAGCCTATTGATAGAGCTATTGACTAACGTAATCGGAGCATTTTATATTGTTGCCGTCCAAAATCTGTGGGATATAGCACAGTTGATTTTCAATAGAATCGAATTTTCTATGAAATGGTTACAATTATTCGAGCAATCCAAATGCAAGTTGGCAAAATAAATACAGATCCTGAAGCCTATTGATAGAGCTATTGACCAGCGTAATCGGAACATTTTATATTTTTGCCGTCCAAAATTTGTGCGCTATAGCATAGTTGATTTTCAATAGAATCGAATTTTCTATGAAATGTTTAGAAATATTCGAGCAATCCAAATGCAAGTTGGCAAAATAAAGACAGATCCTGAAGCCTATTGATAGAGCTATTGACCAACGTAATCGGAGCATTTTATATTTTTGCCGTCCAAAATCTGTGGGCTATAGCACAGTTGATTTTCAATAAAATCGAATTTTCTATGAAATGGTTACAATTATTCAAGCAACCCTAATGCAATTTGGCAAAATAAATACAGATCCTGAAGCCTATTGATAGAGCTATTGACCAACGTAATCGGAGCATTTTATATTTTTGCCGTCCAAAATCTGTGGGCTATAGCACAGTTGATTTTCAATAGAATCGAATTTTCTATGAAATGGTTACAATTATTCGAGCAATCCTAATGCAAGTTGGCAAAATAAAGACAGATCCTGAAGCCTATTGATAGAGCTATTGACCAACGTAATCGGAGCATTTTATATTTTTGCCGTCCAAAATCTGTGGGCTATAGCACAGTTGATTTTCAATAAAATCGAATTTTCTATGAAATGGTTACAATTATTCGAGCAATCCAAATGCAAGTTGGCAAAATAAATACAGATCCTGAAGCCTATTGATAGAGCTATTGACCAACGTAATCGGAGCATTTTATATTTTTGCCGTCCAAAATCTGTGGGCTATATAACAGTTGATTTTCAATAAAATCGAATTTTCTATGAAATGGTTAGAAATATTCCAGCAATCCAAATGCAAGTTTGCAAAACAAATACAGATCCTGAAGCCTATTGATAGAGCTATTGACCAACGTAATCGGAGCATTTTATATTTTTGCCGTCCAAAATCTGTGGGCTATAGCACAGTTGATTTTCAATAAAATCGAATTTTCTATGAAATGGTTACAATTATTCGAGCAATCCAAATGCAAGTTGGCAAAATAAATACAGATCCTGAAGCCTATTGATAGAGCTATTGACCAACGTAATCGGAGCATTTTATATTTTTGCCGTCCAAAATCTGTGGGCTATAGCACAGTTGATTTTCAATAGAATCGAATTTTCTATGAAATGGTTACAATTATTCGAGCAATCCAAATGCAAGTTGGGAAAATAAATACAGATCCTGAAGCCTATTGATAGAGCTATTGACCAGCGTATTCGGAACATTTTATATTTTTGCCGTCCAAAATCTGTGGGCTATAGCATAGTTGATTTTCAATAGAATCGAATTTTCTATGAAATGTTTAGAAATATTCGAGCAATCCAAATGCAAGTTGGCAAAATAAATACAGATCCTGAAGCCTATTGATAGAGCTATTGACCAACGTAATCGGAGCATTTTATATTTTTGCCGTCCAAAATCTGTGGGCTATAGCACAGTTGATTTTCAATAAAATCGAATTTTCTATGAAATGGTTAGAAATATTCCAGCAATCCAAATGCAAGTTTGCAAAACAAATACAGATCCTGAAGCCTATTGATAGAGCTATTGACCAACGTAATCGGAGCATTTTATATGCATTTTATATTTTTGCCGTCCAAAATCTGTGGGCTATAGCACAGTTGATTTTCAATAGAATCGAATTTTCTATGAAATGGTTACAATTATTCGAGCAATCCAAATGCAAGTTGGCAAAATAAATACAGATCCTGAAGCCTATTGATAGAGCTATTGACCAACGTAATCGGAGCATTTTATATTTTTGCCGTCCAAAATCTGTGGGCTTTAGCACAGTTGATTTTCAATAGAATCGATTTTTCTATGAAATGGTTAAAATTATTCGAGCAACCCTAATGCAAGTTGGCAAAATAAATACAGATCCTGAAGCCTATTGATAGAGCTATTGACCAACGTAATCGGAGCATTTTATATTTTTGCCGTCCAAAATCTGTGGGCTATAGCACAGTTGATTTTCAATAGAATCGAATTTTCTATGAAATGGTTACAATTATTCGAGCAATCCAAATGCAAGTTGGCAAAATAAATACAGATCCTGAAGCCTATTGATAGAGCTATTGACCAACGTAATCGGAGCATTTTATATTTTTGCCGTCCAAAATCTGTGGGCTATAGCACAGTTGATTTTCAATAGAATCGAATTTTCTATGAAATGGTTAGAAATATTCCAGCAATCCAAATGCAAGTTTGCAAAACAAATACAGATCCTGAAGCCTATTGATAGAGCTATTGACCAACGTAATCGGAGCATTTTATATTGTTGCCGTCCAAAATCTGTGGGATATAGCACAGTTGATTTTCAATAAAATCGAATTTTCTATGAAATGGTTACAATTATTCGAGCAATCCAAATGCAAGTTGGCAAAATAAATACAGATCCTGAAGCCTATTGATAGAGCTATTGACCAGCGTAATCGGAACATTTTATATTTTTGCCGTCCAAAATCTGTGGGCTATAGCATAGTTGATTTTCAATAGAATCGAATTTTCTATGAAATGTTTAGAAATATTCGAGCAATCCAAATGCAAGTTGGCAAAATAAATACAGATCCTGAAGCCTTTTGATAGAGCTATTGACCAACGTAATCGGAGCATTTTATATTTTTGCCGTCCAAAATCTGTGGGCTATATAACAGTTGATTTTCAATAAAATCGAATTTTCTATGAAATGGTTAGAAATATTCCAGCAATCCAAATGCAAGTTTGCAAAACAAATACAGATCCTGAAGCCTATTGATAGAGCTATTGACCAACGTAATCGGAGCATTTTATATTTTTGCCGTCCAAAATCTGTGGGCTTTAGCACAGTTGATTTTCAATAAAATCGAATTTTCTATGAAATGGTTACAATTATTCGAGCAACCCTAATGCAAGTTGGCAAAATAAATACAGATCCTGAAGCCTATTGATAGAGCTATTGACCAACGTAATCGGAGCATTTTATATTTTTGCCGTCCAAAATCTGTGGGCTATAGCACAGTTGATTTTCAATAAAATCGAATTTTCTATGAAATGGTTACAATTATTCGAGCAATCCAAATGCAAGTTGGCAAAATAAATACAGATCCTGAAGCCTATTGATAGAGCTATTGACCAACGTAATCGGAGCATTTTATATTTTTGCCGTCCAAAATCTGTGGGCTATATAACAGTTGATTTTCAATAAAATCGAATTTTCTATGAAATGGTTAGAAATATTCCAGCAATCCAAATGCAAGTTTGCAAAACAAATACAGATCCTGAAGCCTATTGATAGAGCTATTGACCAACGTAATCGGAGCATTTTATATTTTTGCCGTCCAAAATCTGTGGGCTATAGCACAGTTGATTTTCAATAGAATCGAATTTTCTATGAAATGGTTACAATTATTTGAGCAATCCAAATGCAAGTTGGCAAAATAAATACAGATCCTGAAGCCTATTGATAGAGCTATTGACCAACGTAATCGGAGCATTTTATATTGTTGCCGTCCAAAATCTGTGGGATATAGCACAGTTGATTTTCAATAGAATCGAATTTTCTATGAAATGGTTACAATTATTCGAGCAATCCAAATGCAAGTTGGCAAAATAAATACAGATCCTGAAGCCTATTGATAGAGCTATTGACCAGCGTAATCGGAACATTTTATATTTTTGCCGTCCAAAATCTGTGGGCTATAGCATAGTTGATTTTCAATAGAATCGAATTTTCTATGAAATGTTTAGAAATATTCGAGCAATCCAAATGCAAGTTGGCAAAATAAATACAGATCCTGAAGCCTATTGATAGAGCTATTGACCAACGTAATCGGAACATTTTATATTTTTGCCGTCCAAAATCTGTGGGCTATAGCACAGTTGATTTTCAATAAAATCGAATTTTCTATGAAATGGTTACAATTATTCGAGCAACCCTAATGCAAGTTGGCAAAATAAAGACAGATCCTGAAGCCTATTGATAGAGCTATTGACCAACGTAATCGGAGCATTTTATATTTTTGCCGTCCAAAATCTATAATCTAATAATCTATAGAATCGAATTTTCTATGAAATGGTTACAATTATTTGAGCAATCCAAATGCAAGTTGGCAAAATAAATACAGATCCTGAAGCCTATTGATAGAGCTATTGACCAACGTAATCGGAGCATTTTATATTGTTGCCGTCCAAAATCTGTGGGATATAGCACAGTTGATTTTCAATAGAATCGAATTTTCTATGAAATGGTTACAATTATTCGAGCAATCCAAATGCAAGTTGGCAAAATAAATACAGATCCTGAAGCCTATTGATAGAGCTATTGACCAGCGTAATCGGAACATTTTATATTTTTGCCGTCCAAAATCTGTGGGCTATAGCATAGTTGATTTTCAATAGAATCGAATTTTCTATGAAATGTTTAGAAATATTCGAGCAATCCAAATGCAAGTTGGCAAAATAAATACAGATCCTGAAGCCTATTGATAGAGCTATTGACCAACGTAATCGGAGCATTTTATATTTTTGCCGTCCAAAATCTGTGGGCTATAGCACAGTTGATTTTCAATAGAATCGAATTTTCTATGAAATGGTTACAATTATTTGAGCAATCCAAATGCAAGTTGGCAAAATAAATACAGATCCTGAAGCCTATTGATAGAGCTATTGACCAACGTAATCGGAGCATTTTATATTGTTGCCGTCCAAAATCTGTGGGATATAGCACAGTTGATTTTCAATAGAATCGAATTTTCTATGAAATGGTTACAATTATTCGAGCAATCCAAATGCAAGTTGGCAAAATAAATACAGATCCTGAAGCCTATTGATAGAGCTATTGACCAGCGTAATCGGAACATTTTATATTTTTGCCGTCCAAAATCTGTGGGCTATAGCATAGTTGATTTTCAATAGAATCGAATTTTCTATGAAATGTTTAGAAATATTCGAGCAATCCAAATGCAAGTTGGCAAAATAAATACAGATCCTGAAGCCTATTGATAGAGCTATTGACCAACGTAATCGGAGCATTTTATATTTTTGCCGTCCAAAATCTGTGGGCTATAGCACAGTTGATTTTCAATAGAATCGAATTTTCTATGAAATGGTTACAATTATTTGAGCAATCCAAATGCAAGTTGGCAAAATAAATACAGATCCTGAAGTCTATTGATAGAGCTATTGACCAACGTAATCGGAGCATTTTATATTTTTGCCGTCCAAAATCTGTGGGCTATATAACAGTTGATTTTCAATAAAATCGAATTTTCTATGAAATGGTTAGAAATATTCCAGCAATCCAAATGCAAGTTTGCAAAACAAATACAGATCCTGAAGCCTATTGATAGAGCTATTGACCAACGTAATCGGAGCATTTTATATTTTTGCCGTCCAAAATCTGTGGGCTATAGCACAGTTGATTTTCAATAAAATCGAATTTTCTATGAAATGGTTACAATTATTCGAGCAACCCTAATGCAAGTTGGCAAAATAAAGACAGATCCTGAAGCCTATTGATAGAGCTATTGACCAACGTAATCGGAGCATTTTATATTGTTGCCGTCCAAAATCTGTGGGATATAGCACAGTTGATTTTCAATAGAATCGAATTTTCTATGAAATGGTTACAATTATTCGAGCAATCCAAATGCAAGTTGGCAAAATAAATACAGATCCTGAAGCCTATTGATAGAGCTATTGACCAGCGTAATCGGAACATTTTATATTTTTGCCGTCCAAAATCTGTGGGCTATATAACAGTTGATTTTCAATAAAATCGAATTTTCTATGAAATGGTTAGAAATATTCCAGCAATCCAAATGCAAGTTTGCAAAACAAATACAGATCCTGAAGCCTATTGATAGAGCTATTGACCAACGTAATCGGAGCATTTTATATTGTTGCCGTCCAAAATCTGTGGGCTATAGCACAGTTGATTTTCAATAAAATCGAATTTTCTATGAAATGGTTACAATTATTCGAGCAATCCAAATGCAAGTTGGCAAAATAAATACAGATCCTGAAGCCTATTGATAGAGCTATTGACCAACGTAATCGGAGCATTTTATATTTTTGCCGTCCAAAATCTGTGGGCTATATAACAGTTGATTTTCAATAAAATCGAATTTTCTATGAAATGGTTAGAAATATTCCAGCAATCCAAATGCAAGTTTGCAAAACAAATACAGATCCTGAAGCCTATTGATAGAGCTATTGACCAACGTAATCGGAGCATTTTATATTTTTGCCGTCCAAAATCTGTGGGCTATAGCACAGTTGATTTTCAATAGAATCGAATTGTCTATGAAATGGTTACAATTATTTGAGCAATCCAAATGCAAGTTGGCAAAATAAATACAGATCCTGAAGCCTATTGATAGAGCTATTGACCAACGTAATCGGAGCATTTTATATTGTTGCCGTCCAAAATCTGTGGGATATAGCACAGTTGATTTTCAATAGAATCGAATTTTCTATGAAATGGTTACAATTATTCGAGCAATCCAAATGCAAGTTGGCAAAATAAATACAGATCCTGAAGCCTATTGATAGAGCTATTGACCAGCGTAATCGGAACATTTTATATTTTTGCCGTCCAAAATCTGTGGGCTATAGCATGGTTGATTTTCAATAGAATCGAATTTTCTATGAAATGTTTAGAAATATTCGAGCAATCCAAATGCAAGTTGGCAAAATAAATACAGATCCTGAAGCCTATTGATAGAGCTATTGACCAACGTAATCGGAGCATTTTATATTTTTGCCGTCCAAAATCTGTGGGCTATAGCACAGTTGATTTTCAATAAAATCGAATTTTCTATGAAATGGTTACAATTATTTGAGCAATCCAAATGCAAGTTGGCAAAATAAATACAGATCCTGAAGTCTATTGATAGAGCTATTGACCAACGTAATCGGAGCATTTTATATTTTTGCCGTCCAAAATCTGTGGGCTATATAACAGTTGATTTTCAATAAAATCGAATTTTCTATGAAATGGTTAGAAATATTCCAGCAATCCAAATGCAAGTTTGCAAAACAAATACAGATCCTGAAGCCTATTGATAGAGCTATTGACCAACGTAATCGGAGCATTTTATATTTTTGCCGTCCAAAATCTGTGGGCTATAGCACAGTTGATTTTCAATAAAATCGAATTTTCTATGAAATGGTTACAATTATTCGAGCAATCCAAATGCAAGTTGGCAAAATAAATACAGATCCTGAAGCCTATTGATAGAGCTATTGACCAACGTAATCGGAGCATTTTATATTTTTGCCGTCCAAAATCTGTGGGCTATATAACAGTTGATTTTCAATAAAATCGAATTTTCTATGAAATGGTTAGAAATATTCCAGCAATCCAAATGCAAGTTTGCAAAACAAATACAGATCCTGAAGCCTATTGATAGAGCTATTGACCAACGTAATCGGAGCATTTTATATTTTTGCCGTCCAAAATCTGTGGGCTATAGCACAGTTGATTTTCAATAGAATCGAATTTTCTATGAAATGGTTACAATTATTTGAGCAACCCTAATGCAAGTTGGCAAAATAAAGACAGATCCTGAAGCCTATTGATAGAGCTATTGACCAACGTAATCGGAGCATTTTATATTTTTGCCGTCCAAAATCTGTGGGCTATAGCACAGTTGATTTTCAATAAAATCGAGTTTTCTATGAAATGGTTACAATTATTCGAGCAATCCAAATGCAAGTTGGCAAAATAAATACAGATCCTGAAGCCTATTGATAGAGCTATTGACCAACGTAATCGGAGCATTTTATATTTTTGCCGTCCAAAATCTGTGGGCTATAGCACAGTTGATTTTCAATAGAATCGAATTTTCTATGAAATGGTTACAATTATTTGAGCAATCCAAATGCAAGTTGGCAAAATAAATACAGATCCTGAAGCCTATTGATAGAGCTATTGACCAACGTAATCGGAGCATTTTATATTGTTGCCGTCCAAAATCTGTGGGATATAGCACAGTTGATTTTCAATAGAATCGAATTTTCTATGAAATGGTTACAATTATTTGAGCAATCCAAATGCAAGTTGGCAAAATAAATACAGATCCTGAAGCCTATTGATAGAGCTATTGACCAGCGTAATCGGAACATTTTATATTTTTGCCGTCCAAAATCTGTGGGCTATAGCATAGTTGATTTTCAATAGAATCGAATTTTCTATGAAATGTTTAGAAATATTCGAGCAATCCAAATGCAACTTGGCAAAATAAATACAGATCCTGAAGCCTTTTGATAGAGCTATTGACCAACGTAATCGGAGCATTTTATATTTTTGCCGTCCAAAATCTGTGGGCTATAGCACAGTTGATTTTCAATAGAATCGAATTTTCTATGAAATGGTTACAATTTTTCGAGCAACCCTAATGCAAGTTGGCAAAATAAATACAGATCCTGAAGCCTATTGATAGAGCTATTGACCAACGTAATCGGAGCATTTTATATTTTTGCCGTCCAAAATCTGTGGGCTATAGCACAGTTGATTTTCAATAAAATCGAATTTTCTATGAAATGGTTACAATTATTCGAGCAACCCTAATGCAATTTGGCAAAATAAATACAGATCCTGAAGCCTATTGATAGAGCTATTGACCAACGTAATCGGAGCATTTTATATTTTTGCCGTCCAAAATCTGTGGGCTATAGCACAGTTGATTTTCAATAGAATCGAATTTTCTATGAAATGGTTAGAAATATTCGAGCAATCCAAATGCAAGTTGGCAAAATAAATACAGATCCTGAAGCCTTTTGATAGAGCTATTGACCAACGTAATCGGAGCATTTTATATTTTTGCCGTCCAAAATCTGTGGGCTATAGCACAGTTGATTTTCAATAGAATCGAATTTTCTATGAAATGGTTACAATTATTCGAGCAACCCTAATGCAAGTTGGCAAAATAAATACAGATCCTGAAGTCTATTGATAGAGCTATTGACCAACGTAATCGGAGCATTTTATATTTTTGCCGTCCAAAATCTGTGGGCTATATAACAGTTGATTTTCAATAAAATCGAATTTTCTATGAAATGGTTAGAAATATTCCAGCAATCCAAATGCAAGTTTGCAAAACAAATACAGATCCTGAAGCCTATTGATAGAGCTATTGACCAACGTAATCGGAGCATTTTATATTTTTGCCGTCCAAAATCTGTGGGCTATAGCACAGTTGATTTTCAATAAAATCGAATTTTCTATGAAATGGTTACAATTATTCGAGCAACCCTAATGCAAGTTGGCAAAATAAAGACAGATCCTGAAGCCTATTGATAGAGCTATTGACCAACGTAATCGGAGCATTTTATATTTTTGCCGTCCAAAATCTGTGGGCTATAGCACAGTTGATTTTCAATAAAATCGAATTTTCTATGAAATGGTTACAATTATTCGAGCAATCCAAATGCAAGTTGGCAAAATAAATACAGATCCTGAAGCCTATTGATAGAGCTATTGACCAACGTAATCGGAGCATTTTATATTTTTGCCGTCCAAAATCTGTGGGCTATAGCACAGTTGATTTTCAATAGAATCGAATTTTCTATGAAATGGTTACAATTATTTGAGCAATCCAAATGCAAGTTGGCAAAATAAATACAGATCCTGAAGCCTATTGATAGAGCTATTGACCAACGTAATCGGAGCATTTTATATTGTTGCCGTCCAAAATCTGTGGGATATAGCACAGTTGATTTTCAATAGAATCGAATTTTCTATGAAATGGTTACAATTATTCGAGCAATCCAAATGCAAGTTGGCAAAATAAATACAGATCCTGAAGCCTATTGATAGAGCTATTGACCAACGTAATCGGAGCATTTTATATTTTTGCCACCCAAAATCTGTGGGCTATAGCACAGTTGATTTTCAATAGAATCGAATTTTCTATGAAATGGTTACAATTATTCGAGCAATCCAAATGCAAGTTGGCAAAATAAATACAGATCCTGAAGCCTATTGATAGAGCTATTGACCAACGTAATCGGAGCATTTTATATTTTTGCCGTCCAAAATCTGTGGGCTTTAGCACAGTTGATTTTCAATAGAATCGATTTTTCTATGAAATGGTTAAAATTATTCGAGCAACCCTAATGCAAGTTGGCAAAATAAATACAGATCCTGAAGCCTATTGATAGAGCTATTGACCAACGTAATCGGAGCATTTTATATTTTTGCCGTCCAAAATCTGTGGGCTATAGCACAGTTGATTTTCAATAGAATCGAATTTTCTATGAAATGGTTACAATTATTCGAGCAATCCAAATGCAAGTTGGCAAAATAAATACAGATCCTGAAGCCTATTGATAGAGCTATTGACCAACGTAATCGGAGCATTTTATATTTTTGCCGTCCAAAATCTGTGGGATATAGCACAGTTGATTTTCAATAGAATCGAATTTTCTATGAAATGGTTACAATTATTTGAGCAATCCAAATGCAAGTTGGCAAAATAAATACAGATCCTGAAGCCTATTGATAGAGCTATTGACCAACGTAATCGGAGCATTTTATATTGTTGCCGTCCAAAATCTGTGGGATATAGCACAGTTGATTTTCAATAGAATCGAATTTTCTATGAAATGGTTACAATTATTCGAGCAATCCAAATGCAAGTTGGCAAAATAAATACAGATCCTGAAGCCTATTGATAGAGCTATTGACCAGCGTAATCGGAACATTTTATATTTTTGCCGTCCAAAATCTGTGGGCTATAGCATAGTTGATTTTCAATAGAATCGAATTTTCTATGAAATGTTTAGAAATATTCGAGCAATCCAAATGCAAGTTGGCAAAATAAATACAGATCCTGAAGCCTTTTGATAGAGCTATTGACCAACGTAATCGGAGCATTTTATATTTTTGCCGTCCAAAATCTGTGGGCTATAGCACAGTTGATTTTCAATAGAATCGAATTTTCTATGAAATGGTTACAATTTTTCGAGCAACCCTAATGCAAGTTGGCAAAATAAATACAGATCCTGAAGCCTATTGATAGAGCTATTGACCAACGTAATCGGAGCATTTTATATTTTTGCCGTCCAAAATCTGTGGGCTATAGCACAGTTGATTTTCAATAAAATCGAATTTTCTATGAAATGGTTACAATTATTCGAGCAACCCTAATGCAATTTGGCAAAATAAATACAGATCCTGAAGCCTATTGATAGAGCTATTGACCAACGTAATCGGAGCATTTTATATTTTTGCCGTCCAAAATCTGTGGGCTATATAACAGTTGATTTTCAATAAAATCGAATTTTCTATGAAATGGTTAGAAATATTCCAGCAATCCAAATGCAAGTTTGCAAAACAAATACAGATCCTGAAGCCTATTGATAGAGCTATTGACCAACGTAATCGGAGCATTTTATATTTTTGCCGTCCAAAATCTGTGGGCTATAGCACAGTTGATTTTCAATAGAATCGAATTTTCTATGAAATGGTTAGAAATATTCGAGCAATCCAAATGCAAGTTGGCAAAATAAATACAGATCCTGAAGCCTATTGATAGAGCTATTGACCAACGTAATCGGAGCATTTTATATTTTTGCCGTCCAAAATCTGTGGGCTATTATAGCACAGTTGATTTTCAATAGAATCGAATTTTCCATGAAATGGTTACAATTATTCGAGCAACCCTAATGCAAGTTGGCAAAATAAATACAGATCCTGAAGTCTATTGATAGAGCTATTGACCAACGTAATCGGAGCATTTTATATTTTTGCCGTCCAAAATCTGTGGGCTATATAACAGTTGATTTTCAATAAAATCGAATTTTCTATGAAATGGTTAGAAATATTCCAGCAATCCAAATGCAAGTTTGCAAAACAAATACAGATCCTGAAGCCTATTGATAGAGCTATTGACCAACGTAATCGGAGCATTTTATATTTTTGCCGTCCAAAATCTGTGGGCTATAGCACAGTTGATTTTCAATAAAATCGAATTTTCTATGAAATGGTTACAATTATTCGAGCAACCCTAATGCAAGTTGGCAAAATAAAGACAGATCCTGAAGCCTATTGATAGAGCTATTGACCAACGTAATCGGAGCATTTTATATTTTTGCCGTCCAAAATCTGTGGGCTATAGCACAGTTGATTTTCAATAAAATCGAATTTTCTATGAAATGGTTACAATTATTCGAGCAATCCAAATGCAAGTTTGCAAAACAAATACAGATCCTGAAGCCTATTGATAGAGCTATTGACCAACGTAATCGGAGCATTTTATATTTTTGCCGTCCAAAATCTGTGGGCTATAGCACAGTTGATTTTCAATAGAATCGAATTTTCTATGAAATGGTTACAATTATTTGAGCAATCCAAATGCAAGTTGGCAAAATAAATACAGATCCTGAAGCCTATTGATAGAGCTATTGACCAACGTAATCGGAGCATTTTATATTGTTGCCGTCCAAAATCTGTGGGATATAGCACAGTTGATTTTCAATAGAATCGAATTTTCTATGAAATGGTTACAATTATTCGAGCAATCCAAATGCAAGTTGGCAAAATAAATACAGATCCTGAAGCCTATTGATAGAGCTATTGACCAGCGTAATCGGAACATTTTATATTTTTGCCGTCCAAAATCTGTGGGCTATAGCATAGTTGATTTTCAATAGAATCGAATTTTCTATGAAATGTTTAGAAATATTCGAGCAATCCAAATGCAAGTTGGCAAAATAAATACAGATCCTGAAGCCTATTGATAGAGCTATTGACCAACGTAATCGGAGCATTTTATATTTTTGCCGTCCAAAATCTGTGGGCTATAGCACAGTTGATTTTCAATAGAATCGAATTTTCTATGAAATGGTTACAATTATTTGAGCAATCCAAATGCAAGTTGGCAAAATAAATACAGATCCTGAAGTCTATTGATAGAGCTATTGACCAACGTAATCGGAGCATTTTATATTTTTGCCGTCCAAAATCTGTGGGCTATATAACAGTTGATTTTCAATAAAATCGAATTTTCTATGAAATGGTTAGAAATATTCCAGCAATCCAAATGCAAGTTTGCAAAACAAATACAGATCCTGAAGCCTATTGATAGAGCTATTGACCAACGTAATCGGAGCATTTTATATTTTTGCCGTCCAAAATCTGTGGGCTATAGCACAGTTGATTTTCAATAAAATCGAATTTTCTATGAAATGGTTACAATTATTCGAGCAACCCTAATGCAAGTTGGCAAAATAAAGACAGATCCTGAAGCCTATTGATAGAGCTATTGACCAACGTAATCGGAGCATTTTATATTTTTGCCGTCCAAAATCTGTGGGCTATAGCACAGTTGATTTTCAATAAAATCGAATTTTCTATGAAATGGTTACAATTATTCGAGCAATCCAAATGCAAGTTGGCAAAATAAATACAGATCCTGAAGCCTATTGATAGAGCTATTGACCAACGTAATCGGAGCATTTTATATTTTTGCCGTCCAAAATCTGTGGGCTATAGCACAGTTGATTTTCAATAGAATCGAATTTTCTATGAAATGGTTACAATTATTTGAGCAATCCAAATGCAAGTTGGCAAAATAAATACAGATCCTGAAGCCTATTGATAGAGCTATTGACCAACGTAATCGGAGCATTTTATATTTTTGCCGTCCAAAATCTGTGGGCTATAGCACAGTTGATTTTCAATAGAATCGAATTTTCTATGAAATGGTTACAATTATTCAAGCAATCCAAATGCAAGTTGGCAAAATAAATACAGATCCTGAAGCCTATTGATAGAGCTATTGACCAACGTAATCGGAGCATTTTATATTTTTGCCGTCCAAAATCTGTGGGCTATAGCACAGTTGATTTTCAATAGAATCGAATTTTCTATGAAATGGTTACAATTATTTGAGCAATCCAAATGCAAGTTGGCAAAATAAATACAGATCCTGAAGCCTATTGATAGAGCTATTGACCAACGTAATCGGAGCATTTTATATTGTTGCCGTCCAAAATCTGTGGGATATAGCACAGTTGATTTTCAATAGAATCGAATTTTCTATGAAATGGTTACAATTATTCGAGCAATCCTAATGCAAGTTGGCAAAATAAATACAGATCCTGAAGCCTATTGATAGAGCTATTGACCAGCGTAATCGGAACATTTTATATTTTTGCCGTCCAAAATCTGTGGGCTATAGCATAGTTGATTTTCAATAGAATCGAATTTTCTATGAAATGTTTAGAAATATTCGAGCAATCCAAATGCAAGTTGGCAAAATAAATACAGATCCTGAAGCCTTTTGATAGAGCTATTGACCAACGTAATCGGAGCATTTTATATTTTTGCCGTCCAAAATCTGTGGGCTATAGCACAGTTGATTTTCAATAGAATCGAATTTTCTATGAAATGGTTACAATTTTTCGAGCAACCCTAATGCAAGTTAGCAAAATAAATACAGATCCTGAAGCCTTTTGATAGAGCTATTGACCAACGTAATCGGAGCATTTTATATTTTTGCCGTCCAAAATCTGTGGGCTATAATAGCACAGTTGATTTTCAATAGAATCGAATTTTCTATGAAATGGTTACAATTTTTCGAGCAACCCTAATGCAAGTTGGCAAAATAAATACAGATCCTGAAGCCTATTGATAGAGCTATTGACCAACGTAATCGGATCATTTTATATTTTTGCCGTACAAAATCTGTGGGCTATAGCACAGTTGATTTTCAATAAAATCGAATTTTCTATGAAATGGTTACAATTATTCGAGCAACCCTAATGCAAGTTGGCAAAATAAATACAGATCATGAAGCCTATTGATAGAGCTATTGACCAACGTAATCGGAGCATTTTATATTTTTGCCGTCCAAAATCTGTGGGCTATAGCACAGTTGATTTTCAATAAAATCGAATTTTCTATGAAATGGTTACAATTATTCGAGCAACCCTAATCCAAGTTGGCAAAATAAATACAGATCCTGAAGCCTATTGATAGAGCTATTGACCAACGTAATCGGAGCATTTTATATTTTTGCCGTCCAAAATCTGTGGGCTTAGCAAAGTTGATTTTCAATAAAATCGAGTTTTCTATGAATTGGTTACAATTATTTGAGCAACCCTAATGCAAGTTGGCAAAATAAATACAGATCCTGAAGCCTATTGATAGAGCTATTGACCAACGTAATCGGAGCATTTTATATTTTTACCGTCCAAAATCTGTGGTTGATTTTCAGCACAGTTGATTTTCAATAAAATCGAATTTTCTATGAAATGATACAATTATTCGAGCAACCCTAATGCAAGTTGGCAAAATAAATACAGATCCTGAAGCCTATTGATAGAGCTATTGACCAACGTAATCGGAACATTTTATATTTTTGCCGTCCAAAATCTGTGGGCTATATAACAGTTGATTTTCAATAAAATCGAATTTTCTATGAAATGGTTAGAAATATTCCAGCAATCCAAATGCAAGTTGGCAAAACAAATACAGATCCTGAAGCCTTTTGATAGAGCTATTGACCAACGTAATCGGAGCATTTTATATATTTGCCATCCAAAATCTGTGGGCTATAGCACAGTTGATTTTCAATAAAATCGAATTTTCTATGAAATGGTTACAATTATTCGAGCAACCCTAATGCAAGTTGGCAAAATAAATACAGATCCTGAAGCCTATTGATAGAGCTATTGACCAACGTAATCGGAGCATTTTATATTTTTGCCGTCCAAAATCTGTGGGCTATAGCACAGTTGATTTTCAATAAAATCGAATTTTCTATGAAATGGTTGCAATTATTCGAGCAACCCTAATGCAAGTTGGCAAAATAAATACAGATCCTGAAGCCTATTGATAGAGCTATTGACCAACGTAATCGGAGCATTTTATATTTTTGCCGTCCAAAATCTGTGGGCTATAGCACAGTTGATTTTCAATAAAATCGAATTTTCTATGAAATGGTTACAATTATTCGAGCAACCCTAATGCAAGTTGGCAAAATAAATACAGATCCTGAAGCCTTTTGATAGAGCTATTGACCAACGTAATCGGAGCATTTTATATTTTTGCCATCCAAAATCTGTGGGCTATAGCACAGTTGATTTTCAATAAAATCTAATTTTCTATGAAATGGTTACAATTATTCGAGCAACCCTAATGCAAGTTGGCAAAATAAATACAGATCCTGAAGCCTATTGATAGAGCTATTGACCAACGTAATCGGAGCATTTTATATTTTTGCCGTCCAAAATCTGTGGGCTATAGCAGAGTTGATTTTCAATAAAATCGAATTTTCTATGAAATGTTTACAATTATTCGAGCAACCCTAATGCAAGTTGGCAAAATAAAGACAGATCCTGAAGCCTATTGATAGAGCTATTGACCAACGTAATCGGATCATTTTATATTTTTGCCGTCCAAAATCTGTGGGCTATAGCACAGTTGATTTTCAATAAAATCGAATTTTCTATGAAATGTTTACAATTATTCGAGCAACCCTAATGCAAGTTGGCAAAATAAATACAGATCCTGAAGCCTTTTGATAGAGCTATTGACCAACGTAATCGGAGCATTTTATATTTTTGCCATCCAAAATCTGTGGGCTATAGCACAGTTGATTTTCAATAAAATCGAATTTTCTATGAAATGGTTACAATTATTCGAGCAACCCTAATGCAAGTTGGCAAAATAAATACAGATCCTGAAGCCTATTGATAGAGCTATTGACCAACGTAATCGGAGCATTTTATATTTTTGCCGTCCAAAATCTGTGGGCTATAGCACAGTTGATTTTCAATAAAATCGAATTTTCTATGAAATGGTTACAATTATTCGAGCAACCCTAATGCAAGTTAGCAAAATAAAGACAGATCCTGAAGCCTATTGATAGAGCTATTGACCAACGTAATCGGAGCATTTTATATTTTTGCCGTCCAAAATCTGTGGGCTATAGCACAGTTGATTTTCAATAAAATCGAATTTTCTATGAAATGGTTACAATTATTCGAGCAACCCTAATGCAAGTTGGCAAAATAAATACAGATCATGAAGCCTATTGATAGAGCTATTGACCAACGTAATCGGAGCATTTTATATTTTTGCCGTCCAAAATCTGTGGGCTATAGCACAGTTGATTTTCAATAAAATCGAATTTTCTATGAAATGGTTACAATTATTCGAGCAACCCTAATCCAAGTTGGCAAAATAAATACAGATCCTGAAGCCTATTGATAGAGCTATTGACCAACGTAATCGGAGCATTTTATATTTTTGCCATCCAAAATCTGTGGGCTTAGCAAAGTTGATTTTCAATAAAATCGAATTTTCTATGAATTGGTTACAATTATTCGAGCAACCCTAATGCAAGTTGGCAAAATAAATACAGATCCTGAAGCCTATTGATAGAGCTATTGACCAACGTAATCGGAGCATTTTATATTTTTACCGTCCAAAATCTGTGGTTGATTTTCAGCACAGTTGATTTTCAATAAAATCGAATTTTCTATGAAATGGTTACAATTATTCGAGCAACCCTAATGCAAGTTGGCAAAATAAATACAGATCCTGAAGCCTATTGATAGAGCTATTGACCAACGTAATCGGAGCATTTTATATTTTTGCCGTCCAAAATCTGTGGGCTATATAACAGTTGATTTTCAATAAAATCGAATTTTCTATGAAATGGTTAGAAATATTCCAGCAATCCAAATGCAAGTTTGCAAAACAAATACAGATCCTAAAGCCTTTTGATAGAGCTATTGACCAACGTAATCGGAGCATTTTATATTTTTGCCATCCAAAATCTGTGGGCACGTAATCGGAGCATTTTATATTTTTGCAGTCCAAAATCTGTGGGCTATAGCACAGTTGATTTTCAATAAAATCGAATTTTCTATGAAATGGTTACAATTATTCGAGCAACCCTAATGCAAGTTGGCAAAATAAATACAGATCCTGAAGCCTATTGATAGAGCTATTGACCAACGTAATCGGAGCATTTTATATTTTTGCCGTACAAAATCTGTGGGCTGTAGCACAGTTGATTTTCAATAAAATCGAATTTTCTATGAAATGGTTACAATTATTCGAGCAACCCTAATGCAAGTTGGCAAAATAAATACAGATCCTGAAGCCTATTGATAGAGCTATTGACCAACGTAATCGGAGCATTTTATATTTTTGCCGTCCAAAATCTGTGGGCTATAGCACAGTTGATTTTCAATAAAATCGAATTTTCTATGAAATGTTTACAATTATTCGAGCAACCCTAATGCAAGTTGGCAAAATAAATACAGATCCTGAAGCCTATTGATAGAGCTATTGACCAACGTAATCGGAGCATTTTATATTTTTGCCATCCAAAATCTGTGGGCTATAGCACAGTTGATTTTCAATAAAATCGAATTTTCTATGAAATGGTTACAATTATTCGAGCAACCCTAATGCAAGTTGGCAAAATAAATACAGATCCTGAAGCCTATTGATAGAGCTATTGACCAACGTAATCGGAGCATTTTATATTTTTGCCGTACAAAATCTGTGGGCTGTAGCACAGTTGATTTTCAATAAAATCGAATTTTCTATGAAATGGTTACAATTATTCGAGCAACCCTAATGCAAGTTGGCAAAATAAATACAGATCCTGAAGCCTATTGATAGAGCTATTGACCAACGTAATCGGAGCATTTTATATTTTTGCCGTCCAAAATCTGTGGGCTATAGCACAGTTGATTTTCAATAAAATCGAATTTTCTATGAAATGGTTACAATTATTCAAGCAACCCTAATGCAAGTTGGCAAAATAAATACAGATCCTGAAGCCTATTGATAGAGCTATTGACCAACGTAATCGGAGCATTTTATATTTTTGCCATCCAAAATCTGTGGGCTATAGCACAGTTGATTTTCAATAAAATCGAATTTTCTATGAAATGGTTACAATTATTCGAGCAACCCTAATGCAAGTTGGCAAAATAAATACAGATCCTGAAGCCTATTGATAGAGCTATTGACCAACGTAATCGGAGCATTTTATATTTTTGCCGTACAAAATCTGTGGGCTGTAGCACAGTTGATTTTCAATAAAATCGAATTTTCTATGAAATGGTTACAATTATTCGAGCAACCCTAATGCAAGTTGGCAAAATAAATACAGATCCTGAAGCCTATTGATAGAGCTATTGACCAACGTAATCGGAGCATTTTATATTTTTGCCGTCCAAAATCTGTGGGCTATAGCACAGTTGATTTCAATAAAATCGAATTTTCTATGAAATGGTTACAATTATTCGAGCAACCCTAATGCAAGTTGGCAAAATAAATACAGATCCTGAAGCCTATTGATAGAGCTATTGACCAACGTAATCGGAGCATTTTATATTTTTGCCGTCCAAAATCTGTGGGCTGTAGCACAGTTGATTTTCAATAAAATCGAATTTTCTATGAAATGGTTACAATTATTCGAGCAACCCTAATGCAAGTTGGCAAAATAAATACAGATCCTGAAGCCTATTGATAGAGCTATTGACCAACGTAATCGGAGCATTTTATATTTTTGCCGTACAAAATCTGTGGGCTGTAGCAAAGTTGATTTTCAATAAAATCGAATTTTCTATGAAATGGTTACAATTATTCGAGCAACCCTAATGCAAGTTGGCAAAATAAATACAGATCCTGAAGCCTATTGATAGAGCTATTGACCAACGTAATCGGAGCATTTTATATTTTTGCCATCCAAAATCTGTGGGCTATAGCACAGTTGATTTTCAATAAAATCGAATTTTCTATGAAATGGTTACAATTATTCAAGCAATCCAAATGCAAGTTGGCAAAATAAATACAGATCCTGAAGCCTATTGATAGAGCTATTGACCAACGTAATCGGAGCATTTTATATTTTTGCCATCCAAAATCTGTGGGCTATAGCACAGTTGATTTTCAATAAAATCGAATTTTCTATGAAATGGTTACAATTATTCGAGCAACCCTAATGCAAGTTGGCAAAATAAATACAGATCCTGAAGCCTATTGATAGAGCTATTGACCAACGTAATCGGAGCATTTTATATTTTTGCCGTCCAAAATCTGTGGGCTATAGCACAGTTGATTTTCAATAAAATCGAATTTTCTATGAAATGTTTACAATTATTCGAGCAACCCTAATGCAAGTTGGCAAAATAAATACAGATCCTGAAGCCTATTGATAGAGCTATTGACCAACGTAATCGGAGCATTTTATATTTTTGCAGTCCAAAATCTGTGGGCTATAGCACAGTTGATTTTCAATAAAATCGAATTTTCTATGAAATGGTTACAATTATTCGAGCAACCCTAATGCAAGTTGGCAAAATAAATACAGATCCTGAAGCCTATTGATAGAGCTATTGACCAACGTAATCGGAGCATTTTATATTTTTGCCGTCCAAAATCTGTGGGCTATAGCACAGTTGATTTTCAATAAAATCGAATTTTCTATGAAATGGTTACAATTATTCGAGCAACCCTAATGCAAGTTGGCAAAAAAAATACAGATCCTGAAGCCTATTGATAGAGCTATTGACCAACGTAATCGGAGCATTTTATATTTTTGCCGTCCAAAATAGGTGGGCTATAGCACAGTTGATTTTCAATAAAATCGAATTTTCTATGAAATGGTTACAATTATTCAAGCAATCCAAATGCAAGTTGGCAAAATAAATACAGATCCTGAAGCCTATTGATAGAGCTATTGACCAACGTAATCGGAGCATTTTATATTTTTGCCGTCCAAAATCTGTGGGCTATAGCACAGTTGATTTTCAATAAAATCGAATTTTCTATGAAATGGTTACAATTATTCAAGCAATCCAAATGCAAGTTGGCAAAATAAATACAGATCCTGAAGCCTATTGATAGAGCTATTGACCAACGTAATCGGAGCATTTTATATTTTTGCCGTCCAAAATCTGTGGGCTATAGCACAGTTGATTTTCAATAAAATCGAATTTTCTATGAAATGTTTACAATTATTCGAGCAACCCTAATGCAAGTTGGCAAAATAAATACAGATCCTGAAGCCTATTGATAGAGCTATTGACCAACGTGATCGGAGCATTTTATATTTTTGCAGTCCAAAATCTGTGGGCTATAGCACAGTTGATTTTCAATAAAATCGAATTTTCTATGAAATGGTTACAATTATTCAAGCAATCCAAATGCAAGTTGGCAAAATAAATACAGATCCTGAAGCCTATTGATAGAGCTATTGACCAACGTAATCGGAGCATTTTATATTTTTGCAGTCCAAAATCTGTGGGCTATAGCACAGTTGATTTTCAATAAAATCGAATTTTCTATGAAATGGTTACAATTATTCGAGCAACCCTAATGCAAGTTGGCAAAATAAATACAGATCCTGAAGCCTATTGATAGAGCTATTGACCAACGTAATCGGAGCATTTTATATTTTTGCCGTACAAAATCTGTGGGCTATAGCACAGTTGATTTTCAATAAAATCGAATTTTCTATGAAATGGTTACAATTATTCGAGCAACCCTAATGCAAGTTGGCAAAATAAATACAGATCCTGAAGCCTATTGATAGAGCTATTGACCAACGTAATCGGAGCATTTTATATTTTTGCCGTACAAAATCTGTGGGCTGTAGCACAGTTGATTTTCAATAAAATCGAATTTTCTATGAAATGTTTACAATTATTCAAGCAATCCAAATGCAAGTTGGCAAAATAAATACAGATCCTGAAGCCTATTGATAGAGCTATTGACCAACGTAATCGGAGCATTTTATATTTTTGCCATCCAAAATCTGTGGGCTATAGCACAGTTGATTTTCAATAAAATCGAATTTTCTATGAAATGGTTACAATTATTCGAGCAATCCAAATGCAAGTTGGCAAAATAAATACAGATCCTGAAGCCTATTGATAGAGCTATTGACCAACGTAATCGGAGCATTTTATATTTTTGCCATCCAAAATCTGTGGGCTATAGCACAGTTGATTTTCAATAAAATCGAATTTTCTATGAAATGTTTACAATTATTCGAGCAACCCTAATGCAAGTTGGCAAAATAAATACAGATCCTGAAGCCTATTGATAGAGCTATTGACCAACGTAATCGGAGCATTTTATATTTTTGCCGTACAAAATCTGTGGGCTGTAGCACAGTTGATTTTCAATAAAATCGAATTTTCTATGAAATGGTTACAATTATTCGAGCAACCCTAATGCAAGTTGGCAAAATAAATACAGATCCTGAAGCCTATTGATAGAGCTATTGACCAACGTAATCGGAGCATTTTATATTTTTGCCGTACAAAATCTGTGGGCTGTAGCACAGTTGATTTTCAATAAAATCGAATTTTCTATGAAATGGTTACAATTATTCGAGCAACCCTAATGCAAGTTGGCAAAATAAATACAGATCCTGAAGCCTATTGATAGAGCTATTGACCAACGTAATCGGAGCATTTTATATTTTTGCCGTACAAAATCTGTGGGCTGTAGCACAGTTGATTTTCAATAAAATCGAATTTTCTATGAAATGGTTACAATTATTCAAGCAATCCAAATGCAAGTTGGCAAAATAAATACAGATCCTGAAGCCTATTGATAGAGCTATTGACCAACGTAATCGGAGCATTTTATATTTTTGCCGTACAAAATCTGTGGGCTATAGCACAGTTGATTTTCAATAAAATCGAATTTTCTATGAAATGTTTACAATTATTCGAGCAACCCTAATGCAAGTTGGCAAAATAAATACAGATCCTGAAGCCCATTGATAGAGCTATTGACCAACGTAATCGGAGCATTTTATATTTTTGCAGTCCAAAATCTGTGGGCTATAGCACAGTTGATTTTCAATAAAATCGAATTTTCTATGAAATGGTTACAATTATTCGAGCAACCCTAATGCAAGTTGGCAAAATAAATACAGATCCTGAAGCCTATTGATAGAGCTATTGACCAACGTAATCGGAGCATTTTATATTTTTGCCGTCCAAAATCTGTGGGCTATAGCACAGTTGATTTTCAATAAAATCGAATTTTCTATGAAATGGTTACAATTATTCGAGCAACCCTAATGCAAGTTGGCAAAATAAATACAGATCCTGAAGCCTATTGATAGAGCTATTGACCAACGTAATCGGAGCATTTTATATTTTTGCCGTACAAAATCTGTGGGCTGTAGCACAGTTGATTTTCAATAAAATCGAATTTTCTATGAAATGGTTACAATTATTCGAGCAACCCTAATGCAAGTTGGCAAAATAAATACAGATCCTGAAGCCTATTGATAGAGCTATTGACCAACGTAATCGGAGCATTTTATATTTTTGCCGTACAAAATCTGTGGGCTGTAGCACAGTTGATTTTCAATAAAATCGAATTTTCTATGAAATGGTTACAATTATTCAAGCAATCCAAATGCAAGTTGGCAAAATAAATACAGATCCTGAAGCCTATTGATAGAGCTATTGACCAACGTAATCGGAGCATTTTATATTTTTGCCGTCCAAAATCTGTGGGCTATAGCACAGTTGATTTTCAATAAAATCGAATTTTCTATGAAATGGTTACAATTATTCAAGCAATCCAAATGCAAGTTGGCAAAATAAATACAGATCCTGAAGCCTATTGATAGAGCTATTGACCAACGTAATCGGAGCATTTTATATTTTTGCCGTCCAAAATCTGTGGGCTATAGCACAGTTGATTTTCAATAAAATCGAATTTTCTATGAAATGGTTACAATTATTCGAGCAACCCTAATGCAAGTTGGCAAAATAAATGCAGATCCTGAAGCCTATTGATAGAGCTATTGACCAACGTAATCGGAGCATTTTATATTTTTGCCATCCAAAATCTGTGGGCTATAGCACAGTTGATTTTCAATAAAATCGAATTTTCTATGAAATGGTTACAATTATTCGAGCAATCCAAATGCAAGTTGGCAAAATAAATACAGATCCTGAAGCCTATTGATAGAGCTATTGACCAACGTAATCGGAGCATTTTATATTTTTGCCATCCAAAATCTGTGGGCTATAGCACAGTTGATTTTCAATAAAATCGAATTTTCTATGAAATGGTTACAATTATTCGAGCAATCCAAATGCAAGTTGGCAAAATAAATACAGATCCTGAAGCCTATTGATAGAGCTATTGACCAACGTAATCGGAGCATTTTATATTTTTGCAGTCCAAAATCTGTGGGCTATAGCACAGTTGATTTTCAATAAAATCGAATTTTCTATGAAATGGTTACAATTATTCGAGCAACCCTAATGCAAGTTGGCAAAATAAATACAGATCCTGAAGCCTATTGATAGAGCTATTGACCAACGTAATCGGAGCATTTTATATTTTTGCCGTCCAAAATCTGTGGGCTATAGCACAGTTGATTTTCAATAAAATCGAATTTTCTATGAAATGGTTACAATTATTCGAGCAACCCTAATGCAAGTTGGCAAAATAAATACAGATCCTGAAGCCTATTGATAGAGCTATTGACCAACGTAATCGGAGCATTTTATATTTTTGCCGTCCAAAATCTGTGGGCTGTAGCACAGTTGATTTTCAATAAAATCGAATTTTCTATGAAATGGTTACAATTATTCGAGCAACCCTAAAGCAAGTTGGCAAAATAAATACAGATCCTGAAGCCTATTGATAGAGCTATTGACCAACGTAATCGGAGCATTTTATATTTTTGCCGTACCAAATCTGTGGGCTGTAGCACAGTTGATTTTCAATAAAATCGAATTTTCTATGAAATGGTTACAATTATTCAAGCAATCCAAATGCAAGTTGGCAAAATAAATACAGATCCTGAAGCCTATTGATAGAGCTATTGACCAACGTAATCGGAGCATTTTATATTTTTGCCGTCCAAAATCTGTGGGCTATAGCACAGTTGATTTTCAATAAAATCGAATTTTCTATGAAATGGTTACAATTATTCGAGCAACCCTAATGCAAGTTGGCAAAATAAATACAGATCCTGAAGCCTATTGATAGAGCTATTGACCAACGTAATCGGAGCATTTTATATTTTTGCCGTCCAAAATCTGTGGGCTGTAGCACAGTTGATTTTCAATAAAATCGAATTTTCTATGAAATGGTTACAATTATTCGAGCAACCCTAATGCAAGTTGGCAAAATAAATACAGATCCTGAAGCCTATTGATAGAGCTATTGACCAACGTAATCGGAGCATTTTATATTTTTGCCGTACAAAATCTGTGGGCTGTAGCACAGTTGATTTTCAATAAAATCGAATTTTCTATGAAATGGTTACAATTATTCGAGCAACCCTAATGCAAGTTGGCAAAATAAATACAGATCCTGAAGCCTATTGATAGAGCTATTGACCAACGTAATCGGAGCATTTTATATTTTTGCCGTACAAAATCTGTGGGCTGTAGCACAGTTGATTTTCAATAAAATCGAATTTTCTATGAAATGGTTACAATTATTCAAGCAATCCAAATGCAAGTTGGCAAAATAAATACAGATCCTGAAGCCTATTGATAGAGCTATTGACCAACGTAATCGGAGCATTTTATATTTTTGCCATCCAAAATCTGTGGGCTATAGCACAGTTGATTTTCAATAAAATCGAATTTTCTATGAAATGGTTACAATTATTCGAGCAATCCAAATGCAAGTTGGCAAAATAAATACAGATCCTGAAGCCTATTGATAGAGCTATTGACCAACGTAATCGGAGCATTTTATATTTTTGCCGTCCAAAATCTGTGGGCTATATATAGCACAGTTGATTTTCAATAAAATCGAATTTTCTATGAAATGGTTACAATTATTCGAGCAACCCTAATGCAAGTTGGCAAAATAAATACAGATCCTGAAGCCTATTGATAGAGCTATTGACCAACGTAATCGGAGCATTTTATATTTTTGCCGTACAAAATCTGTGGGCTGTAGCACAGTTGATTTTCAATAAAATCGAATTTTCTATGAAATGGTTACAATTATTCGAGCAACCCTAATGCAAGTTGGCAAAATAAATACAGATCCTGAAGCCTATTGATAGAGCTATTGACCAACGTAATCGGAGCATTTTATATTTTTGCCGTACAAAATCTGTGGGCTGTAGCACAGTTGATTTTCAATAAAATCGAATTTTCTATGAAATGGTTACAATTATTCGAGCAATCCAAATGCAAGTTGGCAAAATAAATACAGATCCTGAAGCCTATTGATAGAGCTATTGACCAACGTAATTGGAGCATTTTATATTTTTGCCGTCCAAAATCTGTGGGCTATAGCACAGTTGATTTTCAATAAAATCGAATTTTCTATGAAATGGTTACAATTATTCGAGCAACCCTAATGCAAGTTGGCAAAATAAATACAGATCCTGAAGCCTATTGATAGAGCTATTGACCAACGTAATCGGAGCATTTTATATTTTTGCCGTCCAAAATCTGTGGGCTGTAGCACAGTTGATTTTCAATAAAATCGAATTTTCTATGAAATGGTTACAATTATTCGAGCAACCCTAATGCAAGTTGGCAAAATAAATACAGATCCTGAAGCCTATTGATAGAGCTATTGACCAACGTAATCGGAGCATTTTATATTTTTGCCGTACAAAATCTGTGGGCTGTAGCACAGTTGATTTTCAATAAAATCGAATTTTCTATGAAATGGTTACAATTATTCGAGCAACCCTAATGCAAGTTGGCAAAATAAATACAGATCCTGAAGCCTATTGATAGAGCTATTGACCAACGTAATCGGAGCATTTTATATTTTTGCCGTACAAAATCTGTGGGCTGTAGCACAGTTGATTTTCAATAAAATCGAATTTTCTATGAAATGGTTACAATTATTCAAGCAATCCAAATGCAAGTTGGCAAAATAAATACAGATCCTGAAGCCTATTGATAGAGCTATTGACCAACGTAATCGGAGCATTTTATATTTTTGCCATCCAAAATCTGTGGGCTATAGCACAGTTGATTTTCAATAAAATCGAATTTTCTATGAAATGGTTACAATTATTCGAGCAATCCAAATGCAAGTTGGCAAAATAAATACAGATCCTGAAGCCTATTGATAGAGCTATTGACCAACGTAATCGGAGCATTTTATATTTTTGCCGTCCAAAATCTGTCGGCTATAGCACAGTTGATTTTCAATAAAATCGAATTTTCTATGAAATGGTTACAATTATTCGAGCAACCCTAATGCAAGTTGGCAAAATAAATACAGATCCTGAAGCCTATTGATAGAGCTATTGACCAACGTAATCGGAGCATTTTATATTTTTGCCGTCCAAAATCTGTGGGCTGTAGCACAGTTGATTTTCAATAAAATCGAATTTTCTATGAAATGGTTACAATTATTCAAGCAACCCTAATGCAAGTTGGCAAAATAAATACAGATCCTGAAGCCTATTGATAGAGCTATTGACCAACGTAATCGGAGCATTTTATATTTTTGCCGTACAAAATCTGTGGGCTGTAGCACAGTTGATTTTCAATAAAATCGAATTTTCTATGAAATGGTTACAATTATTCAAGCAATCCAAATGCAAGTTGGCAAAATAAATACAGATCCTGAAGCCTATTGATAGAGCTATTGACCAACGTAATCGGAGCATTTTATATTTTTGCCATCCAAAATCTGTGGGCTATAGCACAGTTGATTTTCAATAAAATCGAATTTTCTATGAAATGGTTACAATTATTCGAGCAATCCAAATGCAAGTTGGCAAAATAAATACAGATCCTGAAGCCTATTGATAGAGCTATTGACCAACGTAATCGGAGCATTTTATATTTTTGCCATCCAAAATCTGTGGGCTATAGCACAGTTGATTTTCAATAAAATCGAATTTTCTATGAAATGTTTACAATTATTCGAGCAACCTTAATGCAAGTTGGCAAAATAAATACAGATCCTGAAGCCTATTGATAGAGCTATTGACCAACGTAATCGGAGCATTTTATATTTTTGCAGTCCAAAATCTGTGGGCTATAGCACAGTTGATTTTCAATAAAATCGAATTTTCTATGAAATGGTTACAATTATTCGAGCAACCCTAATGCAAGTTGGCAAAATAAATACAGATCCTAAAGCCTATTGATAGAGCTATTGACCAACGTAATCGGAGCATTTTATATTTTTGCCGTACAAAATCTGTGGGCTGTAGCACAGTTGATTTTCAATAAAATCGAATTTTCTATGAAATGGTTACAATTATTCGAGCAACCCTAATGCAAGTTGGCAAAATAAATACAGATCCTGAAGCCTATTGATAGAGCTATTGACCAACGTAATCGGAGCATTTTATATTTTTGCCGTCCAAAATCTGTGGGCTGTAGCACAGTTGATTTTCAATAAAATCGAATTTTCTATGAAATGGTTACAATTATTCAAGCAATCCAAATGCAAGTTGGCAAAATAAATACAGATCCTGAAGCCTATTGATAGAGCTATTGACCAACGTAATCGGAGCATTTTATATTTTTGCCATCCAAAATCTGTGGGCTATAGCACAGTTGATTTTCAATAAAATCGAATTTTCTATGAAATTGTTACAATTATTCGAGCAATCCAAATGCAAGTTGGCAAAATAAATACAGATCCTGAAGCCTATTGATAGAGCTATTGACCAACGTAATCGGAGCATTTTATATTTTTGCCATCCAAAATCTGTGGGCTATAGCACAGTTGATTTTCAATAAAATCGAATTTTCTATGAAATGTTTACAATTATTCGAGCAACCCTAATGCAAGTTGGCAAAATAAATACAGATCCTGAAGCCTATTGATAGAGCTATTGACCAACGTAATCGGAGCATTTTATATTTTTGCCGTCCAAAATCTGTGGGCTGTAGCACAGTTGATTTTCAATAAAATCGAATTTTCTATGAAATGGTTACAATTATTCAAGCAATCCAAATGCAAGTTGGCAAAATAAATACAGATCCTGAAGCCTATTGATAGAGCTATTGACCAACGTAATCGGAGCATTTTATATTTTTGCCATCCAAAATCTGTGGGCTATAGCACAGTTGATTTTCAATAAAATCGAATTTTCTATGAAATGGTTACAATTATTCGAGCAATCCAAATGCAAGTTGGCAAAATAAATACAGATCCTGAAGCCTATTGATAGAGCTATTGACCAACGTAATCGGAGCATTTTATATTTTTGCCATCCAAAATCTGTGGGCTTATATATAGCACAGTTGATTTTCAATAAAATCGAATTTTCTATGAAATGGTTACAATTATTCGAGCAACCCTAATGCAAGTTGGCAAAATAAATACAGATCCTGAAGCCTATTGATAGAGCTATTGACCAACGTAATCGGAGCATTTTATATTTTTGCCGTGCAAAATCTGTGGGCTTATATATAGCACAGTTGATTTTCAATAAAATCGAATTTTCTATGAAATGGTTACAATTATTCGAGCAATCCAAATGCAAGTTGGCAAAATAAATACAGATCCTGAAGCCTATTGATAGAGCTATTGACCAACGTAATCGGAGCATTTTATATTTTTGCCATCCAAAATCTGTGGGCTATAGCACAGTTGATTTTCAATAAAATCGAATTTTCTATGAAATGGTTACAATTATTCGAGCAACCCTAATGCAAGTTGGCAAAATAAATACAGATCCTGAAGCCTATTGATAGAGCTATTGACCAACGTAATCGGAGCATTTTATATTTTTGCCGTCCAAAATCTGTGGGCTGTAGCACAGTTGATTTTCAATAAAATCGAATTTTCTATGAAATGGTTACAATTATTCGAGCAACCCTAATGCAAGTTGGCAAAATAAATACAGATCCTGAAGCCTATTGATAGAGCTATTGACCAACGTAATCGGAGCATTTTATATTTTTGCCGTACAAAATCTGTGGGCTGTAGCACAGTTGATTTTCAATAAAATCGAATTTTCTATGAAATGGTTACAATTATTCGAGCAACCCTAATGCAAGTTGGCAAAATAAATACAGATCCTGAAGCCTATTGATAGAGCTATTGACCAACGTAATCGGAGCATTTTATATTTTTGCCGTACAAAATCTGTGGGCTGTAGCACAGTTGATTTTCAATAAAATCGAATTTTCTATGAAATGGTTACAATTATTCAAGCAATCCAAATGCAAGTTGGCAAAATAAATACAGATCCTGAAGCCTATTGATAGAGCTATTGACCAACGTAATCGGAGCATTTTATATTTTTGCCGTCCAAAATCTGTGGGCTGTAGCACAGTTGATTTTCAATAAAATCGAATTTTCTATGAAATGGTTACAATTATTCGAGCAATCCAAATGCAAGTTGGCAAAATAAATACAGATCCTGAAGCCTATTGATAGAGCTATTGACCAACGTAATCGGAGCATTTTATATTTTTGCCGTCCAAAATCTGTGGGCTATAGCACAGTTGATTTTCAATAAAATCGAATTTTCTATGAAATGGTTACAATTATTCGAGCAACCCTAATGCAAGTTGGCAAAATAAATACAGATCCTGAAGCCTATTGATAGAGCTATTGACCAACGTAATCGGAGCATTTTATATTTTTGCCGTCCAAAATCTGTGGGCTGTAGCACAGTTGATTTTCAATAAAATCGAATTTTCTATGAAATGGTTACAATTATTCGAGCAACCCTAATGCAAGTTGGCAAAATAAATACAGATCCTGAAGCCTATTGATAGAGCTATTGACCAACGTAATCGGAGCATTTTATATTTTTGCCGTACAAAATCTGTGGGCTGTAGCACAGTTGATTTTCAATAAAATCGAATTTTCTATGAAATGGTTACAATTATTCAAGCAATCCAAATGCAAGTTGGCAAAATAAATACAGATCCTGAAGCCTATTGATAGAGCTATTGACCAACGTAATCGGAGCATTTTATATTTTTGCCATCCAAAATCTGTGGGCTGTAGCACAGTTGATTTTCAATAAAATCGAATTTTCTATGAAATGGTTACAATTATTCGAGCAACCCTAATGCAAGTTGGCAAAATAAATAAAGATCCTGAAGCCTATTGATAGAGCTATTGACCAACGTAATCGGAGCATTTTATATTTTTGCCGTCCAAAATCTGTGGGCTATAGCACAGTTGATTTTCAATAAAATCGAATTTTCTATGAAATGGTTACAATTATTCGAGCAACCCTAATGCAAGTTGGCAAAATAAATACAGATCCTGAAGCCTATTGATAGAGCTATTGACCAACGTAATCGGAGCATTTTATATTTTTGCCATCCAAAATCTGTGGGCTATAGCACAGTTGATTTTCAATAAAATCGAATTTTCTATGAAATTGTTACAATTATTCGAGCAATCCAAATGCAAGTTGGCAAAATAAATACAGATCCTGAAGCCTATTGATAGAGCTATTGACCAACGTAATCGGAGCATTTTATATTTTTGCCATCCAAAATCTGTGGGCTATAGCACAGTTGATTTTCAATAAAATCGAATTTTCTATGAAATGGTTACAATTATTCGAGCAACCCTAATGCAAGTTGGCAAAATAAATACAGATCCTGAAGCCTATTGATAGAGCTATTGACCAACGTAATCGGAGCATTTTATATTTTTGCCGTCCAAAATCTGTGGGCTGTAGCACAGTTGATTTTCAATAAAATCGAATTTTCTATGAAATGGTTACAATTATTCGAGCAACCCTAATGCAAGTTGGCAAAATAAATACAGATCCTGAAGCCTATTGATAGAGCTATTGACCAACGTAATCGGAGCATTTTATATTTTTGCCGTACAAAATCTGTGGGCTGTAGCACAGTTGATTTTCAATAAAATCGAATTTTCTATGAAATGGTTACAATTATTCAAGCAATCCAAATGCAAGTTGGCAAAATAAATACAGATCCTGAAGCCTATTGATAGAGCTATTGACCAACGTAATCGGAGCATTTTATATTTTTGCCATCCAAAATCTGTGGGCTGTAGCACAGTTGATTTTCAATAAAATCGAATTTTCTATGAAATGGTTACAATTATTCGAGCAACCCTAATGCAAGTTGGCAAAATAAATAAAGATCCTGAAGCCTATTGATAGAGCTATTGACCAACGTAATCGGAGCATTTTATATTTTTGCCGTCCAAAATCTGTGGGCTATAGCACAGTTGATTTTCAATAAAATCGAATTTTCTATGAAATGGTTACAATTATTCGAGCAACCCTAATGCAAGTTGGGAAAATAAATACAGATCCTGAAGCCTATTGATAGAGCTATTGACCAACGTAATCGGAGCATTTTATATTTTTGCCGTCCAAAATCTGTGGGCTATAGCACAGTTGATTTTCAATAAAATCGAATTTTCTATGAAATGGTTACAATTATTCGAGCAACCCTAATGCAAGTTGGCAAAATAAATACAGATCCTGAAGCCTATTGATAGAGCTATTGACCAACGTAATCGGAGCATTTTATATTTTTGCCATCCAAAATCTGTGGGCTGTAGCACAGTTGATTTTCAATAAAATCGAATTTTCTATGAAATGGTTACAATTATTCGAGCAACCCTAATGCAAGTTGGCAAAATAAATACAGATCCTGAAGCCTATTGATAGAGCTATTGACCAACGTAATCGGAGCATTTTATATTTTTGCCGTCCAAAATCTGTGGGCTATAGCACAGTTGATTTTCAATAAAATCGAATTTTCTATGAAATGGTTACAATTATTCGAGCAACCCTAATGCAAGTTGGCAAAATAAATACAGATCCTGAAGCCTATTGATAGAGCTATTGACCAACGTAATCGGAGCATTTTATATTTTTGCCGTACAAAATCTGTGGGCTATAGCACAGTTGATTTTCAATAAAATCGAATTTTCTATGAAATGGTTACAATTATTCGAGCAACCCTAATGCAAGTTGGCAAAATAAATACAGATCCTGAAGCCTATTGATAGAGCTATTGACCAACGTAATCGGAGCATTTTATATTTTTGCCGTCCAAAATCTGTGGGCTATAGCACAGTTGATTTTCAATAAAATCGAATTTTCTATGAAATGGTTACAATTATTCGAGCAACCCTAATGCAAGTTGGCAAAATAAATACAGATCCTGAAGCCTATTGATAGAGCTATTGACCAACGTAATCGGAGCATTTTATATTTTTGCCGTCCAAAATCTGTGGGCTGTAGCACAGTTGATTTTCAATAAAATCGAATTTTCTATGAAATGGTTACAATTATTCGAGCAACCCTAATGCAAGTTGGCAAAATAAATACAGATCCTGAAGCCTATTGATAGAGCTATTGACCAACGTAATCGGAGCATTTTATATTTTTGCCGTACAAAATCTGTGGGCTGTAGCACAGTTGATTTTCAATAAAATCGAATTTTCTATGAAATGGTTCCAATTATTCGAGCAACCCTAATGCAAGTTGGCAAAATAAATACAGATCCTGAAGCCTATTGATAGAGCTATTGACCAACGTAATCGGAGCATTTTATATTTTTGCCGTACAAAATCTGTGGGCTGTAGCACAGTTGATTTTCAATAAAATCGAATTTTCTATGAAATGGTTACAATTATTCAAGCAATCCAAATGCAAGTTGGCAAAATAAATACAGATCCTGAAGCCTATTGATAGAGCTATTGACCAACGTAATCGGAGCATTTTATATTTTTGCCATCCAAAATCTGTGGGCTATAGCACAGTTGATTTTCAATAAAATCGAATTTTCTATGAAATGGTTACAATTATTCGAGCAATCCAAATGCAAGTTGGCAAAATAAATACAGATCCTGAAGCCTATTGATAGAGCTATTGAACAACGTAATCGGAGCATTTTATATTTTTGCCGTCCAAAATCTGTGGGCTATAGCACAGTTGATTTTCAATAAAATCGAATTTTCTATGAAATGGTTACAATTATTCGAGCAATCCAAATGCAAGTTGGCAAAATAAATACAGATCCTGAAGCCTATTGATAGAGCTATTGACCAACGTAATCGGAGCATTTTATATTTTTGCCGTCCAAAATCTGTGGGCTATAGCACAGTTGATTTTCAATAAAATCGAATTTTCTATGAAATGGTTACAATTATTCGAGCAACCCTAATGCAAGTTGGCAAAATAAATACAGATCCTGAAGCCTATTGATAGAGCTATTGACCAACGTAATCGGAGCATTTTATATTTTTGCCGTCCAAAATCTGTGGGCTGTAGCACAGTTGATTTTCAATAAAATCGAATTTTCTATGAAATGGTTACAATTATTCGAGCAACCCTAATGCAAGTTGGCAAAATAAATACAGATCCTGAAGCCTATTGATAGAGCTATTGACCAACGTAATCGGAGCATTTTATATTTTTGCCGTCCAAAATCTGTGGTTGATTTTCAGCACAGTTGATTTTCAATAAAATCGAATTTTCTATGAAATGGTTACAATTATTCAAGCAATCCAAATGCAAGTTGGCAAAATAAATACAGATCCTGAAGCCTATTGATAGAGCTATTGACCAACGTAATCGGAGCATTTTATATTTTTGCCATCCAAAATCTGTGGGCTATAGCACAATTGATTTTCAATAAAATCGAATTTTCTATGAAATGGTTACAATTATTCGAGCAACCCTAATGCAAGTTGGCAAAATAAATACAGATCCTGAAGCCTATTGATAGAGCTATTGACCAACGTAATCGGAGCATTTTATATTTTTGCCATCCAAAATCTGTGGGCTATAGCACAGTTGATTTTCAATAAAATCGAATTTTCTATGAAATGTTTACAATTATTCGAGCAACCCTAATGCAAGTTGGCAAAATAAATACAGATCCTGAAGCCTATTGATAGAGCTATTGACCAACGTAATCGGAGCATTTTATATTTTTGCCATCCAAAATCTGTGGGCTATAGCACAATTGATTTTCAATAAAATCGAATTTTCTATGAAATGGTTACAATTATTCGAGCAACCCTAATGCAAGTTGGCAAAATAAATACAGATCCTGAAGCCTATTGATAGAGCTATTGACCAACGTAATCGGAGCATTTTATATTTTTGCCATCCAAAATCTGTGGGCTATAGCACAGTTGATTTTCAATAAAATCGAATTTTCTATGAAATGGTTACAATTATTCAAGCAATCCAAATGCAAGTTGGCAAAATAAATACAGATCCTGAAGCCTATTGATAGAGCTATTGACCAACGTGATCGGAGCATTTTATATTTTTGCAGTCCAAAATCTGTGGGCTATAGCACAGTTGATTTTCAATAAAATCGAATTTTCTATGAAATGGTTGCAATTATTCGAGCAATCCTAATGCAAGTTGGCAAAATAAATACAGATCCTGAAGCCTATTGATAGAGCTATTGACCAACGTAATCGGAGCATTTTATATTTTTGCCGTCCAAAATCTGTTGGCTTATAGCACAGTTGATTTTCAATAAAATCGAATTTTCTATGAAATGGTTACAATTATTCGAGCAACCCTAATGCAAGTTGGCAAAATAAATACAGATCCTGAAGCCTATTGATAGAGCTATTGACCAACGTAATCGGAGCATTTTATATTTTTGCCGTCCAAAATCTGTGGTTGATTTTCAGCACAGTTGATTTTCAATAAAATCCAATTTTCTATGAAATGGTTACAATTATTCGAGCAACCCTAATGCAAGTTGGCAAAATAAATACAGATCCTGAAGCCTATTGATAGGGCTATTGACCAACGTAATCGGAGCATTTTATATTTTTGCCGTCCAAAATCTGTGGGCTATAGCACAGTTGATTTTCAATAAAATCGAATTTTCTATGAAATGGTTACAATTATTCGAGCAATCCAAATGCAAGTTGGCAAAATAAATACAGATCCTGAAGCCTATTGATAGAGCTATTGACCAACGTAATCGGAGCATTTTATATTTTTGCCGTCCAAAATCTGTGGGCTTATATATAGCACAGTTGATTTTCAATAAAATCGAATTTTCTATGAAATGGTTACAATTATTCGAGCAACCCTAATGCAAGTTGGCAAAATAAATACAGATCCTGAAGCCTATTGATAGAGCTATTGACCAACGTAATCGGAGCATTT
This sequence comes from Tipula vernalis, assembly GCA_958295665.1. Taxonomy (NCBI): domain Eukaryota; kingdom Metazoa; phylum Arthropoda; class Insecta; order Diptera; family Tipulidae; genus Tipula; species Tipula vernalis. The sequence goes on along the minus strand of OY282560.1, from coordinate 145,035,952 downwards.
TATATTTTTGCCGTCCAAAATCTGTGGGCTATAGCACAGTTGATTTTCAATAAAATCGAATTTTCTATGAAATGGTTACAATTATTCGAGCAACCCTAATGCAAGTTGGCAAAATAAATACAGATCCTGAAGCCTATTGATAGAGCTATTGACCAACGTAATCGGAGCATTTTATATTTTTGCCGTCCAAAATCTGTGGGCTTATATATAGCACAGTTGATTTTCAATAAAATCCAATTTTCTATGAAATGGTTACAATTATTCGAGCAACCCTAATGCAAGTTGGCAAAATAAATACAGATCCTGAAGCCTATTGATAGAGCTATTGACCAACGTAATCGGAGCATTTTATATTTTTGCCGTCCAAAATCTGTGGGCTATAGCACAGTTGATTTTCAATAAAATCGAATTTTCTATGAAATGGTTACAATTATTCGAGCAACCCTAATGCAAGTTGGCAAAATAAATACAGATCCTGAAGCCTATTGATAGAGCTATTGACCAACGTAATCGGAGCATTTTATATTTTTGCCGTCCAAAATCTGTGGGCTTATATATAGCACAGTTGATTTTCAATAAAATCCAATTTTCTATGAAATGGTTACAATTATTCGAGCAACCCTAATGCAAGTTGGCAAAATAAATACAGATCCTGAAGCCTATTGATAGAGCTATTGACCAACGTAATCGGAGCATTTTATATTTTTGCCGTCCAAAATCTGTGGGCTATAGCACAGTTGATTTTCAATAAAATCGAATTTTCTATGAAATGGTTACAATTATTCGAGCAACCCTAATGCAAGTTGGCAAAATAAATACAGATCCTGAAGCCTATTGATAGAGCTATTGACCAACGTAATCGGAGCATTTTATATTTTTGCCGTCCAAAATCTGTGGTTGATTTTCAGCACAGTTGATTTTCAATAAAATCCAATTTTCTATGAAATGGTTACAATTATTCGAGCAACCCTAATGCAAGTTGGCAAAATAGATACAGATCCTGAAGCCTATTGATAGGGCTATTGACCAACGTAATCGGAGCATTTTATATTTTTGCCGTCCAAAATCTGTGGGCTATAGCACAGTTGATTTTCAATAAAATCGAATTTTCTATGAAATGGTTACAATTATTCGAGCAATCCAAATGCAAGTTGGCAAAATAAATACAGATCCTGAAGCCTATTGATAGAGCTATTGACCAACGTAATCGGAGCATTTTATATTTTTGCCGTCCAAAATCTGTGGGCTTATATATAGCACAGTTGATTTTCAATAAAATCGAATTTTCTATGAAATGGTTACAATTATTCGAGCAACCCTAATGCAAGTTGGCAAAATAAATACAGATCCTGAAGCCTATTGATAGAGCTATTGACCAACATAATCGGAGCATTTTATATTTTTGCCGTACAAAATCTGTGGGCTATAGCACAGTTGATTTTCAATAAAATCGAATTTTCTATGAAATGGTTACAATTATTCGAGCAACCCTAATGCAAGTTGGCAAAATAAATACAGATCCTGAAGCCTATTGATAGAGCTATTGACCAACGTAATCGGAGCATTTTATATTTTTGCCGTCCAAAATCTGTGGGCTTATATATAGCACAGTTGATTTTCAATAAAATCGAATTTTCTATGAAATGGTTACAATTATTCGAGCAACCCTAATGCAAGTTGGCAAAATAAATACAGATCCTGAAGCCTATTGATAGAGCTATTGACCAACGTAATCGGAGCATTTTATATTTTTGCCGTCCAAAATCTGTGGTTGATTTTCAGCACAGTTGATTTTCAATAAAATCGAATTTTCTATGAAATGGTTACAATTATTCAAGCAATCCAAATGCAAGTTGGCAAAATAAATACAGATCCTGAAGCCTATTGATAGAGCTATTGACCAACGTAATCGGAGCATTTTATATTTTTGCCATCCAAAATCTGTGGGCTATAGCACAATTGATTTTCAATAAAATCGAATTTTCTATGAAATGGTTACAATTATTCGAGCAACCCTAATGCAAGTTGGCAAAATAAATACAGATCCTGAAGCCTATTGATAGAGCTATTGACCAACGTAATCGGAGCATTTTATATTTTTGCCGTCCAAAATCTGTGGGCTATAGCACAGTTGATTTTCAATAAAATCCAATTTTCTATGAAATGTTTACAATTATTCGAGCAACCCTAATGCAAGTTGGCAAAATAAATACAGATCCTGAAGCCTATTGATAGAGCTATTGACCAACGTAATCGGAGCATTTTATATTTTTGCCATCCAAAATCTGTGGGCTATAGCACAATTGATTTTCAATAAAATCGAATTTTCTATGAAATGGTTACAATTATTCGAGCAACCCTAATGCAAGTTGGCAAAATAAATACAGATCCTGAAGCCTATTGATAGAGCTATTGACCAACGTAATCGGAGCATTTTATATTTTTGCCATCCAAAATCTGTGGGCTATAGCACAGTTGATTTTCAATAAAATCGAATTTTCTATGAAATGGTTACAATTATTCAAGCAATCCAAATGCAAGTTGGCAAAATAAATACAGATCCTGAAGCCTATTGATAGAGCTATTGACCAACGTGATCGGAGCATTTTATATTTTTGCAGTCCAAAATCTGTTGGCTTATAGCACAGTTGATTTTCAATAAAATCGAATTTTCTATGAAATGGTTGCAATTATTCGAGCAATCCTAATGCAAGTTGGCAAAATAAATACAGATCCTGAAGCCTATTGATAGAGCTATTGACCAACGTAATCGGAGCATTTTATATTTTTGCCGTCCAAAATCTGTGGGCTATAGCACAGTTGATTTTCAATAAAATCGAATTTTCTATGAAATGGTTACAATTATTCGAGCAACCCTAATGCAAGTTGGCAAAATAAATACAGATCCTGAAGCCTATTGATAGAGCTATTGACCAACGTAATCGGAGCATTTTATATTTTTGCCGTCCAAAATCTGTGGTTGATTTTCAGCACAGTTGATTTTCAATAAAATCCAATTTTCTATGAAATGGTTACAATTATTCGAGCAACCCTAATGCAAGTTGGCAAAATAAATACAGATCCTGAAGCCTATTGATAGGGCTATTGACCAACGTAATCGGAGCATTTTATATTTTTGCCGTCCAAAATCTGTGGGCTATAGCACAGTTGATTTTCAATAAAATCGAATTTTCTATGAAATGGTTACAATTATTCGAGCAATCCAAATGCAAGTTGGCAAAATAAATACAGATCCTGAAGCCTATTGATAGAGCTATTGACCAACGTAATCGGAGCATTTTATATTTTTGCCGTCCAAAATCTGTGGGCTTATATATAGCACAGTTGATTTTCAATAAAATCGAATTTTCTATGAAATGGTTACAATTATTCGAGCAACCCTAATGCAAGTTGGCAAAATAAATACAGATCCTGAAGCCTATTGATAGAGCTATTGACCAACGTAATCGGAGCATTTTATATTTTTGCCGTCCAAAATCTGTGGGCTATAGCACAGTTGATTTTCAATAAAATCGAATTTTCTATGAAATGGTTACAATTATTCGAGCAACCCTAATGCAAGTTGGCAAAATAAATACAGATCCTGAAGCCTATTGATAGAGCTATTGACCAACGTAATCGGAGCATTTTATATTTTTGCCGTCCAAAATCTGTGGGCTTATATATAGCACAGTTGATTTTCAATAAAATCCAATTTTCTATGAAATGGTTACAATTATTCGAGCAACCCTAATGCAAGTTGGCAAAATAAATACAGATCCTGAAGCCTATTGATAGAGCTATTGACCAACGTAATCGGAGCATTTTATATTTTTGCCGTCCAAAATCTGTGGGCTATAGCACAGTTGATTTTCAATAAAATCGAATTTTCTATGAAATGGTTACAATTATTCGAGCAACCCTAATGCAAGTTGGCAAAATAAATACAGATCCTGAAGCCTATTGATAGAGCTATTGACCATCGTAATCGGAGCATTTTATATTTTTGCCGTCCAAAATCTGTGGGCAGCACAGTTGATTTTCAATAAAATCGAATTTTCTATGAAATGGTTACAATTATTCGAGCAACCCTAATGCAAGTTGGCAAAATAAATACAGATCCTGAAGCCTATTGATAGAGCTATTGACCAACGTAATCGGAGCATTTTATATTTTTGCCGTCCAAAATCTGTGGGCTTATATATAGCACAGTTGATTTTCAATAAAATCCAATTTTCTATGAAATGGTTACAATTATTCGAGCAACCCTAATGCAAGTTGGCAAAATAAATACAGATCCTGAAGCCTATTGATAGAGCTATTGACCAACGTAATCGGAGCATTTTATATTTTTGCCGTCCAAAATCTGTGGGCTATAGCACAGTTGATTTTCAATAAAATCGAATTTTCTATGAAATGGTTACAATTATTCGAGCAACCCTAATGCAAGTTGGCAAAATAAATACAGATCCTGAAGCCTATTGATAGAGCTATTGACCAACGTAATCGGAGCATTTTATATTTTTGCCGTCCAAAATCTGTGGTTGATTTTCAGCACAGTTGATTTTCAATAAAATCCAATTTTCTATGAAATGGTTACAATTATTCGAGCAACCCTAATGCAAGTTGGCAAAATAGATACAGATCCTGAAGCCTATTGATAGGGCTATTGACCAACGTAATCGGAGCATTTTATATTTTTGCCGTCCAAAATCTGTGGGCTATAGCACAGTTGATTTTCAATAAAATCGAATTTTCTATGAAATGGTTACAATTATTCGAGCAATCCAAATGCAAGTTGGCAAAATAAATACAGATCCTGAAGCCTATTGATAGAGCTATTGACCAACGTAATCGGAGCATTTTATATTTTTGCCGTCCAAAATCTGTGGGCTTATATATAGCACAGTTGATTTTCAATAAAATCGAATTTTCTATGAAATGGTTACAATTATTCGAGCAACCCTAATGCAAGTTGGCAAAATAAATACAGATCCTGAAGCCTATTGATAGAGCTATTGACCAACATAATCGGAGCATTTTATATTTTTGCCGTACAAAATCTGTGGGCTATAGCACAGTTGATTTTCAATAAAATCGAATTTTCTATGAAATGGTTACAATTATTCGAGCAACCCTAATGCAAGTTGGCAAAATAAATACAGATCCTGAAGCCTATTGATAGAGCTATTGACCAACGTAATCGGAGCATTTTATATTTTTGCCGTCCAAAATCTGTGGGCTTATATATAGCACAGTTGATTTTCAATAAAATCCAATTTTCTATGAAATGGTTACAATTATTCGAGCAACCCTAATGCAAGTTGGCAAAATAAATACAGATCCTGAAGCCTATTGATAGAGCTATTGACCAACGTAATCGGAGCATTTTATATTTTTGCCGTCCAAAATCTGTGGGCTATAGCACAGTTGATTTTCAATAAAATCGAATTTTCTATGAAATGGTTACAATTATTCGAGCAACCCTAATGCAAGTTGGCAAAATAAATACAGATCCTGAAGCCTATTGATAGAGCTATTGACCATCGTATTCGGAGCATTTTATATTTTTGCCGTCCAAAATCTGTGGGCAGCACAGTTGATTTTCAATAAAATCGAATTTTCTATGAAATGGTTACAATTATTCGAGCAACCCTAATGCAAGTTGGCAAAATAAATACAGATCCTGAAGCCTATTGATAGAGCTATTGACCAACGTAATCGGAGCATTTTATATTTTTGCCGTCCAAAATCTGTGGGCTTATATATAGCACAGTTGATTTTCAATAAAATCCAATTTTCTATGAAATGGTTACAATTATTCGAGCAACCCTAATGCAAGTTGGCAAAATAAATACAGATCCTGAAGCCTATTGATATAGCTATTGACCAACGTAATCGGAGCATTTTATATTTTTGCCGTCCAAAATCTGTGGGCTATAGCACAGTTGATTTTCAATAAAATCGAATTTTCTATGAAATGGTTACAATTATTCGAGCAACCCTAATGCAAGTTGGCAAAATAAATACAGATCCTGAAGCCTATTGATAGAGCTATTGACCATCGTAATCGGAGCATTTTATATTTTTGCCGTCCAAAATCTGTGGGCTATAGCACAGTTGATTTTCAATAAAATCGAATTTTCTATGAAATGGTTGCAATTATTCGAGCAATCCTAATGCAAGTTGGCAAAATAAATACAGATCCTGAAGCCTATTGATAGAGCTTTTGACCAACGTAATCGGAGCATTTTATATTTTTGCCGTCCAAAATCTGTTGGCTTATAGCACAGTTGATTTTCAATAAAATCGAATTTTCTATGAAATGGTTACAATTATTCGAGCAACCCTAATGCAAGTTGGCAAAATAAATACAGATCCTGAAGCCTATTGATAGAGCTATTGACCAACGTAATCGGAGCATTTTATATTTTTGCCGTCCAAAATCTGTGGGCTATAGCACAGTTGATTTTCAATAAAATCGAATTTTCTATGAAATGGTTACAATTATTCGAGCAATCCAAATGCAAGTTGGCAAAATAAATACAGATCCTGAAGCCTATTGATAGAGCTATTGACCAACGTAATCGGAGCATTTTATATTTTTGCCGTCCAAAATCTGTGGGCTTATATATAGCACAGTTGATTTTCAATAAAATCGAATTTTCTATGAAATGGTTACAATTATTCGAGCAACCCTAATGCAAGTTGGCAAAATAAATACAGATCCTGAAGCCTATTGATAGAGCTATTGACCAACGTAATCGGAGCATTTTATATTTTTGCCGTCCAAAATCTGTGGGCTATAGCACAGTTGATTTTCAATAAAATCGAATTTTCTATGAAATGGTTACAATTATTCGAGCAACCCTAATGCAAGTTGGCAAAATAAATACAGATCCTGAAGCCTATTGATAGGGCTATTGACCAACGTAATCGGAGCATTTTATATTTTTGCCGTCCAAAATCTGTGGGCTATAGCACAGTTGATTTTCAATAAAATCGAATTTTCTATGAAATGGTTACAATTATTCGAGCAATCCAAATGCAAGTTGGCAAAATAAATACAGATCCTGAAGCCTATTGATAGAGCTATTGACCAACGTAATCGGAGCATTTTATATTTTTGCCGTCCAAAATCTGTGGGCTTATATATAGCACAGTTGATTTTCAATAAAATCGAATTTTCTATGAAATGGTTACAATTATTCGAGCAACCCTAATGCAAGTTGGCAAAATAAATACAGATCCTGAAGCCTATTGATAGAGCTATTGACCAACGTAATCGGAGCATTTTATATTTTTGCCGTCCAAAATCTGTGGGCTATAGCACAGTTGATTTTCAATAAAATCGAATTTTCTATGAAATGGTTACAATTATTCGAGCAACCCTAATGCAAGTTGGCAAAATAAATACAGATCCTGAAGCCTATTGATAGGGCTATTGACCAACGTAATCGGAGCATTTTATATTTTTGCCGTCCAAAATCTGTGGGCTATAGCACAGTTGATTTTCAATAAAATCGAATTTTCTATGAAATGGTTACAATTATTCGAGCAATCCAAATGCAAGTTGGCAAAATAAATACAGATCCTGAAGCCTATTGATAGAGCTATTGACCAACGTAATCGGAGCATTTTATATTTTTGCCGTCCAAAATCTGTGGGCTTATATATAGCACAGTTGATTTTCAATAAAATCGAATTTTCTATGAAATGGTTACAATTATTCGAGCAACCCTAATGCAAGTTGGCAAAATAAATACAGATCCTGAAGCCTATTGATAGAGCTATTGACCAACGTAATCGGAGCATTTTATATTTTTGCCGTCCAAAATCTGTGGGCTATAGCACAGTTGATTTTCAATAAAATCGAATTTTCTATGAAATGGTTACAATTATTCGAGCAACCCTAATGCAAGTTGGCAAAATAAATACAGATCCTGAAGCCTATTGATAGAGCTATTGACCAACGTAATCGGAGCATTTTATATTTTTGCCGTCCAAAATCTGTGGGCTTATATATAGCACAGTTGATTTTCAATAAAATCCAATTTTCTATGAAATGGTTACAATTATTCGAGCAACCCTAATGCAAGTTGGCAAAATAAATACAGATCCTGAAGCCTATTGATAGGGCTATTGACCAACGTAATCGGAGCATTTTATATTTTTGCCGTCCAAAATCTGTGGGCTATAGCACAGTTGATTTTCAATAAAATCGAATTTTCTATGAAATGGTTACAATTATTCGAGCAATCCAAATGCAAGTTGGCAAAATAAATACAGATCCTGAAGCCTATTGATAGAGCTATTGACCAACGTAATCGGAGCATTTTATATTTTTGCCGTCCAAAATCTGTGGGCTTATATATAGCACAGTTGATTTTCAATAAAATCGAATTTTCTATGAAATGGTTACAATTATTCGAGCAACCCTAATGCAAGTTGGCAAAATAAATACAGATCCTGAAGCCTATTGATAGAGCTATTGACCAACGTAATCGGAGCATTTTATATTTTTGCCGTCCAAAATCTGTGGGCTATAGCACAGTTGATTTTCAATAAAATCGAATTTTCTATGAAATGGTTACAATTATTCGAGCAACCCTAATGCAAGTTGGCAAAATAAATACAGATCCTGAAGCCTATTGATAGAGCTATTGACCAACGTAATCGGAGCATTTTATATTTTTGCCGTCCAAAATCTGTGGGCTTATATATAGCACAGTTGATTTTCAATAAAATCCAATTTTCTATGAAATGGTTACAATTATTCGAGCAACCCTAATGCAAGTTGGCAAAATAAATACAGATCCTGAAGCCTATTGATAGAGCTATTGACCAACGTAATCGGAGCATTTTATATTTTTGCCGTCCAAAATCTGTGGGCTATAGCACAGTTGATTTTCAATAAAATCGAATTTTCTATGAAATGGTTACAATTATTCGAGCAACCCTAATGCAAGTTGGCAAAATAAATACAGATCCTGAAGCCTATTGATAGAGCTATTGACCATCGTAATCGGAGCATTTTATATTTTTGCCGTCCAAAATCTGTGGGCAGCACAGTTGATTTTCAATAAAATCGAATTTTCTATGAAATGGTTACAATTATTCGAGCAACCCTAATGCAAGTTGGCAAAATAAATACAGATCCTGAAGCCTATTGATAGAGCTATTGACCAACGTAATCGGAGCATTTTATATTTTTGCCGTCCAAAATCTGTGGGCTTATATATAGCACAGTTGATTTTCAATAAAATCCAATTTTCTATGAAATGGTTACAATTATTCGAGCAATCCTAATGCAAGTTGGCAAAATAAATACAGATCCTGAAGCCTATTGATAGAGCTATTGACCAACGTAATCGGAGCATTTTATATTTTTGCCGTCCAAAATCTGTGGGCTATAGCACAGTTGATTTTCAATAAAATCGAATTTTCTATGAAATGGTTACAATTATTCGAGCAACCCTAATGCAAGTTGGCAAAATAAATACAGATCCTGAAGCCTATTGATAGAGCTATTGACCATCGTAATCGGAGCATTTTATATTTTTGCCGTCCAAAATCTGTGGGCTATAGCACAGTTGATTTTCAATAAAATCGAATTTTCTATGAAATGGTTACAATTATTCGAGCAATCCAAATGAAAGTTGGCAAAATAAATACAGATCCTGAAGCCTATTGATAGAGCTATTGACCAACGTAATCGGAGCATTTTATATTTTTGCCGTCCAAAATCTGTGGGCTTATATATAGCACAGTTGATTTTCAATAAAATCCAATTTTCTATGAAATGGTTACAATTATTCGAGCAACCCTAATGCAAGTTGGCAAAATAAATACAGATCCTGAAGCCTATTGATAGAGCTATTGACCAACGTAATCGGAGCATTTTATATTTTTGCCGTCCAAAATCTGTGGGCTATAGCACAGTTGATTTTCAATAAAATCGAATTTTCTATGAAATGGTTACAATTATTCGAGCAACCCTAATGCAAGTTGGCAAAATAAATACAGATCCTGAAGCCTATTGATAGAGCTATTGACCATCGTAATCGGAGCATTTAATATATTTGCCGTCCAAAATCTGTGGGCAGCACAGTTGATTTTCAATAAAATCGAATTTTCTATGAAATGGTTACTATTATTCGAGCAACCCTAATGCAAGTTGGCAAAATAAATACAGATCCTGAAGCCTATTGATAGAGCTATTGACCAACGTAATCGGAGCATTTTATATTTTTGCCGTCCAAAATTTGTGGTTGATTTTCAGCACAGTTGATTTTCAATAAAATCGAATTTTCTATGAAATGGTTACAATTATTCGAGCAATCCTAATGCAAGTTGGCAAAATAAATACAGATCCTGAAGCCTATTGATAGAGCTATTGACCAACGTAATCGGAGCATTTTATATTTTTGCCGTCCAAAATCTGTGGGCTATAGCACAGTTGATTTTCAATAAAATCGAATTTTCTATGAAATGGTTACAATTATTCGAGCAACCCTAATGCAAGTTGGCAAAATAAATACAGATCCTGAAGCCTATTGATAGAGCTATTGACCAATGTAATCGGAGCATTTTATATTTTTGCCGTCCAAAATCTGTGGGCTTATATATAGCACAGTTGATTTTCAATAAAATCCAATTTTCTATGAAATGGTTACAATTATTCGAGCAATCCTAATGCAAGTTGGCAAAATAAATACAGATCCTGAAGCCTATTGATAGAGCTATTGACCAACGTAATCGGAGCATTTTATATTTTTGCCGTCCAAAATCTGTGGGCTATAGCACAGTTGATTTTCAATAAAATCGAATTTTCTATGAAATGGTTACAATTATTCGAGCAACCCTAATGCAAGTTGGCAAAATAAATACAGATCCTGAAGCCTATTGATAGAGCTATTGACCATCGTAATCGGAGCATTTTATATTTTTGCCGTCCAAAATCTGTGGGCTATAGCACAGTTGATTTTCAATAAAATCGAATTTTCTATGAAATGGTTACAATTATTCGAGCAATCCAAATGAAAGTTGGCAAAATAAATACAGATCCTGAAGCCTATTGATAGAGCTATTGACCAACGTAATCGGAGCATTTTATATTTTTGCCGTCCAAAATCTGTGGGCTTATATATAGCACAGTTGATTTTCAATAAAATCCAATTTTCTATGAAATGGTTACAATTATTCGAGCAACCCTAATGCAAGTTGGCAAAATAAATACAGATCCTGAAGCCTATTGATAGAGCTATTGACCAACGTAATCGGAGCATTTTATATTTTTGCCGTCCAAAATCTGTGGGCTATAGCACAGTTGATTTTCAATAAAATCGAATTTTCTATGAAATGGTTACAATTATTCGAGCAACCCTAATGCAAGTTGGCAAAATAAATACAGATCCTGAAGCCTATTGATAGAGCTATTGACCATCGTAATCGGAGCATTTAATATATTTGCCGTCCAAAATCTGTGGGCAGCACAGTTGATTTTCAATAAAATCGAATTTTCTATGAAATGGTTACTATTATTCGAGCAACCCTAATGCAAGTTGGCAAAATAAATACAGATCCTGAAGCCTATTGATAGAGCTATTGACCAACGTAATCGGAGCATTTTATATTTTTGCCGTCCAAAATCTGTGGTTGATTTTCAGCACAGTTGATTTTCAATAAAATCGAATTTTCTATGAAATGGTTACAATTATTCGAGCAATCCTAATGCAAGTTGGCAAAATAAATACAGATCCTGAAGCCTATTGATAGAGCTATTGACCAACGTAATCGGAGCATTTTATATTTTTGCCGTCCAAAATCTGTGGGCTATAGCACAGTTGATTTTCAATAAAATCGAATTTTCTATGAAATGGTTACAATTATTCGAGCAACCCTAATGCAAGTTGGCAAAATAAATACAGATCCTGAAGCCTATTGATAGAGCTATTGACCAATGTAATCGGAGCATTTTATATTTTTGCCGTCCAAAATCTGTGGGCTTATATATAGCACAGTTGATTTTCAATAAAATCCAATTTTCTATGAAATGGTTACAATTATTCGAGCAATCCTAATGCAAGTTGGCAAAATAAATACAGATCCTGAAGCCTATTGATAGAGCTATTGACCAACGTAATCGGAGCATTTTATATTTTTGCCGTCCAAAATCTGTGGGCTATAGCACAGTTGATTTTCAATAAAATCGAATTTTCTATGAAATGGTTACAATTATTCGAGCAACCCTAATGCAAGTTGGCAAAATAAATACAGATCCTGAAGCCTATTGATAGAGCTATTGACCATCGTAATCGGAGCATTTTATATTTTTGCCGTCCAAAATCTGTGGGCTATAGCACAGTTGATTTTCAATAAAATCGAATTTTCTATGAAATGGTTACAATTATTCGAGCAATCCAAATGAAAGTTGGCAAAATAAATACAGATCCTGAAGCCTATTGATAGAGCTATTGACCAACGTAATCGGAGCATTTTATATTTTTGCCGTCCAAAATCTGTGGGCTTATATATAGCACAGTTGATTTTCAATAAAATCCAATTTTCTATGAAATGGTTACAATTATTCGAGCAACCCTAATGCAAGTTGGCAAAATAAATACAGATCCTGAAGCCTATTGATAGAGCTATTGACCAACGTAATCGGAGCATTTTATATTTTTGCCGTCCAAAATCTGTGGGCTATAGCACAGTTGATTTTCAATAAAATCGAATTTTCTATGAAATGGTTACAATTATTCGAGCAACCCTAATGCAAGTTGGCAAAATAAATACAGATCCTGAAGCCTATTGATAGAGCTATTGACCATCGTAATCGGAGCATTTAATATATTTGCCGTCCAAAATCTGTGGGCAGCACAGTTGATTTTCAATAAAATCGAATTTTCTATGAAATGGTTACTATTATTCGAGCAACCCTAATGCAAGTTGGCAAAATAAATACAGATCCTGAAGCCTATTGATAGAGCTATTGACCAACGTAATCGGAGCATTTTATATTTTTGCCGTCCAAAATCTGTGGTTGATTTTCAGCACAGTTGATTTTCAATAAAATCGAATTTTCTATGAAATGGTTACAATTATTCGAGCAATCCTAATGCAAGTTGGCAAAATAAATACAGATCCTGAAGCCTATTGATAGAGCTATTGACCAACGTAATCGGAGCATTTTATATTTTTGCCGTCCAAAATCTGTGGGCTATAGCACAGTTGATTTTCAATAAAATCGAATTTTCTATGAAATGGTTACAATTATTCGAGCAACCCTAATGCAAGTTGGCAAAATAAGTACAGATCCTGAAGCCTATTGATAGAGCTATTGACCAACGTAATCGGAGCATTTTATATTTTTGCCGTCCAAAATCTGTGGGCTATAGCACAGTTGATTTTCAATAAAATCGAATTTTCTATGAAATGGTTGCAATTATTCGAGCAATCCTAATGCAAGTTGGCAAAATAAATACAGATCCTGAAGCCTATTGATAGAGCTATTGACCAACGTAATCGGAGCATTTTATATTTTTGCCGTCCAAAATCTGTTGGCTTATAGCACAGTTGATTTTCAATAAAATCGAATTTTCTATGAAATGGTTACAATTATTCGAGCAACCCTAATGCAAGTTGGCAAAATAAATACAGATCCTGAAGCCTATTGATAGAGCTATTGACCAACGTAATCGGAGCATTTTATATTTTTGCCGTCCAAAATCTGTGGTTGATTTTCAGCACAGTTGATTTTCAATAAAATCGAATTTTCTATGAAATGGTTACAATTATTCGAGCAACCCTAATGCAAGTTGGCAAAATAAATACAGATCCTGAAGCCTATTGATAGGGCTATTGACCAACGTAATCGGAGCATTTTATATTTTTGCCGTCCAAAATCTGTGGGCTATAGCACAGTTGATTTTCAATAAAATCGAATTTTCTATGAAATGGTTACAATTATTCGAGCAATCCAAATGAAAGTTGGCAAAATAAATACAGATCCTGAAGCCTATTGATAGAGCTATTGACCAACGTAATCGGAGCATTTTATATTTTTGCCGTCCAAAATCTGTGGGCTTATATATAGCACAGTTGATTTTCAATAAAATCCAATTTTCTATGAAATGGTTACAATTATTCGAGCAACCCTAATGCAAGTTGGCAAAATAAATACAGATCCTGAAGCCTATTGATAGAGCTATTGACCAACGTAATCGGAGCATTTTATATTTTTGCCGTCCAAAATCTGTGGGCTATAGCACAGTTGATTTTCAATAAAATCGAATTTTCTATGAAATGGTTACAATTATTCGAGCAACCCTAATGCAAGTTGGCAAAATAAATACAGATCCTGAAGCCTATTGATAGAGCTATTGACCAACGTAATCGGAGCATTTTATATTTTTGCCGTCCAAAATCTGTGGGCTTATATATAGCACAGTTGATTTTCAATAAAATCCAATTTTCTATGAAATGGTTACAATTATTCGAGCAACCCTAATGCAAGTTGGCAAAATAAATACAGATCCTGAAGCCTATTGATAGAGCTATTGACCAACGTAATCGGAGCATTTTATATTTTTGCCGTCCAAAATCTGTGGGCTATAGCACAATTGATTTTCAATAAAATCGAATTTTCTATGAAATGGTTACAATTATTCGAGCAACCCTAATGCAAGTTGGCAAAATAAATACAGATCCTGAAGCCTATTGATAGAGCTATTGACCATCGTAATCGGAGCATTTTATATTTTTGCCGTCCAAAATCTGTGGGCAGCACAGTTGATTTTCTATAAAATCGAATTTTCTATGAAATGGTTACAATTATTCGAGCAACCCTAATGCAAGTTGGCAAAATAAATACAGATCCTGAAGCCTATTGATAGAGCTATTGACCAACGTAATCGGAGCATTTTATATTTTTGCCGTCCAAAATCTGTGGTTGATTTTCAGCACAGTTGATTTTCAATAAAATCGAATTTTCTATGAAATGGTTACAATTATTCGAGCAACCCTAATGCAAGTTGGCAAAATAAATACAGATCCTGAAGCCTATTGATAGAGCTATTGACCATCGTAATCGGAGCATTTTATATTTTTGCCGTCCAAAATCTGTGGGCTATAGCACAGTTGATTTTCAATAAAATCGAATTTTCTATGAAATGGTTACAATTATTCGAGCAACCCTAATGCAAGTTGGCAAAATAAATACAGATCCTGAAGCCTATTGATAGAGCTATTGACCAACGTAATCGGAGCATTTTATATTTTTGCCGTCCAAAATCTGTGGGCTTATATATAGCACAGTTGATTTTCAATAAAATCCAATTTTCTATGAAATGGTTACAATTATTCGAGCAACCCTAATGCAAGTTGGCAAAATAAATACAGATCCTGAAGCCTATTGATAGAGCTATTGACCAACGTAATCGGAGCATTTTATATTTTTGCCGTCCAAAATCTGTGGGCTATAGCACAGTTGATTTTCAATAAAATCGAATTTTCTATGAAATGGTTACAATTATTCGAGCAACCCTAATGCAAGTTGGCAAAATAAATACAGATCCTGAAGCCTATTGATAGAGCTATTGACCAACGTAATCGGAGCATTTTATATTTTTGCCGTTCAAAATCTGTGGGCTTATATATAGCACAGTTGATTTTCAATAAAATCCAATTTTCTATGAAATGGTTACAATTATTCGAGCAACCCTAATGCAAGTTGGCAAAATAAATACAGATCCTGAAGCCTATTGATAGAGCTATTGACCAACGTAATCGGAGCATTTTATATTTTTGCCGTCCAAAATCTGTGGGCTTATATATAGCACAGTTGATTTTCAATAAAATCCAATTTTCTATGAAATGGTTACAATTATTCGAGCAACCCTAATGCAAGTTGGCAAAATAAATACAGATCCTGAAGCCTATTGATAGAGCTATTGACCAACGTAATCGGAGCATTTTATATTTTTGCCGTCCAAAATCTGTGGGCTATAGCACAGTTGATTTTCAATAAAATCGAATTTTCTATGAAATGGTTACAATTATTCGAGCAACCCTAATGCAAGTTGGCAAAATAAATACAGATCCTGAAGCCTATTGATAGAGCTATTGACCAACGTAATCGGAGCATTTTATATTTTTGCCGTCCAAAATCTGTGGGCTTATATATAGCACAGTTGATTTTCAATAAAATCCAATTTTCTATGAAATGGTTACAATTATTCGAGCAACCCTAATGCAAGTTGGCAAAATAAATACAGATCCTGAAGCCTATTGATAGAGCTATTGACCAACGTAATCGGAGCATTTTATATTTTTGCCGTCCAAAATCTGTGGGCTATAGCACAGTTGATTTTCAATAAAATCGAATTTTCTATGAAATGGTTACAATTATTCGAGCAACCCTAATGCAAGTTGGCAAAATAAATACAGATCCTGAAGCCTATTGATAGAGCTATTGACCAACGTAATCGGAGCATTTTATATTTTTGCCGTCCAAAATCTGTGGGCTTATATATAGCACAGTTGATTTTCAATAAAATCGAATTTTCTATGAAATGGTTACAATTATTCGAGCAACCCTAATGCAAGTTGGCAAAATAAATACAGATCCTGAAGCCTATTGATAGAGCTATTGACCAACGTAATCGGAGCATTTTATATTTTTGCCGTCCAAAATCTATGGGCTTATATATAGCACAGTTGATTTTCAATAAAATCCAATTTTCTATGAAATGGTTACAATTATTCGAGCAACCCTAATGCAAGTTGGCAAAATAAATACAGATCCTGAAGCCTATTGATAGAGCTATTGACCAACGTAATCGGAGCATTTTATATTTTTGCCGTCCAAAATCTGTGGGCTTATATATAGCACAGTTGATTTTCAATAAAATCCAATTTTCTATGAAATGGTTACAATTATTCGAGCAACCCTAATGCAAGTTGGCAAAATAAATACAGATCCTGAAGCCTATTGATAGAGCTATTGACCAACGTAATCGGAGCATTTTATATTTTTGCCGTCCAAAATCTGTGGGCTTATATATAGCACAGTTGATTTTCAATAAAATCCAATTTTCTATGAAATGGTTACAATTATTCGAGCAACCCTAATGCAAGTTGGCAAAATAAATACAGATCCTGAAGCCTATTGATAGAGCTATTGACCAACGTAATCGGAGCATTTTATATTTTTGCCGTCCAAAATCTGTGGGCTATAGCACAGTTGATTTTCAATAAAATCGAATTTTCTATGAAATGGTTACAATTATTCGAGCAACCCTAATGCAAGTTGGCAAAATAAATACAGATTCTGAAGCCTATTGATAGAGCTATTGACCAACGTAATCGGAGCATTTTATATTTTTGCCGTCCAAAATCTGTGGGCTTATATATAGCACAGTTGATTTTCAATAAAATCCAATTTTCTATGAAATGGTTACAATTATTCGAGCAACCCTAATGCAAGTTGGCAAAATAAATACAGATCCTGAAGCCTATTGATAGAGCTATTGACCAACGTAATCGGAGCATTTTATATTTTTGCCGTCCAAAATCTGTGGGCTTATATATAGCACAGTTGATTTTCAATAAAATCCAATTTTCTATGAAATGGTTACAATTATTCGAGCAACCCTAATGCAAGTTGGCAAAATAAATACAGATCCTGAAGCCTATTGATAGAGCTATTGACCAACGTAATCGGAGCATTTTATATTTTTGCCGTCCAAAATCTGTGGGCTTATATATAGCACAGTTGATTTTCAATAAAATCCAATTTTCTATGAAATGGTTACAATTATTCGAGCAACCCTAATGCAAGTTGGCAAAATAAATACAGATCCTGAAGCCTATTGATAGAGCTATTGACCAACGTAATCGGAGCATTTTATATTTTTGCCGTCCAAAATCTGTGGGCTTATATATAGCACAGTTGATTTTCAATAAAATCCAATTTTCTATGAAATGGTTACAATTATTCGAGCAACCCTAATGCAAGTTGGCAAAATAAATACAGATCCTGAAGCCTATTGATAGAGCTATTGACCAACGTAATCGGAGCATTTTATATTTTTGCCGTCCAAAATCTGTGGGCTATAGCACAGTTGATTTTCAATAAAATCGAATTTTCTATGAAATGGTTACAATTATTCGAGCAACCCTAATGCAAGTTGGCAAAATAAATACAGATCCTGAAGCCTATTGATAGAGCTATTGACCAACGTAATCGGAGCATTTTATATTTTTGCCGTCCAAAATCTGTGGGCTTATATATAGCACAGTTGATTTTCAATAAAATCGAATTTTCTATGAAATGGTTACAATTATTCGAGCAACCCTAATGCAAGTTGGCAAAATAAATACAGATCCTGAAGCCTATTGATAGAGCTATTGACCAACGTAATCGGAGCATTTTATATTTTTGCCGTCCAAAATCTGTGGGCTTATATATAGCACAGTTGATTTTCAATAAAATCGAATTTTCTATGAAATGGTTACAATTATTCGAGCAACCCTAATGCAGGTTGGCAAAATAAATACAGATCCTGAAGCCTATTGATAGAGCTATTGACCAACGTAATCGGAGCATTTTATATTTTTGCCGTCCAAAATCTGTGGGCTATAGCACAGTTGATTTTCAATAAAATCGAATTTTCTATGAAATGGTTACAATTATTCGAGCAACCCTAATGCAAGTTGGCAAAATAAATACAGATCCTGAAGCCTATTGATAGAGCTATTGACCAACGTAATCGGAGCATTTTATATTTTTGCCGTCCAAAATCTGTGGGCTTATATATAGCACAGTTGATTTTCAATAAAATCCAATTTTCTATGAAATGGTTACAATTATTCGAGCAACCCTAATGCAAGTTGGCAAAATAAATACAGATCCTGAAGCCTATTGATAGAGCTATTGACCAACGTAATCGGAGCATTTTATATTTTTGCCGTCCAAAATCTGTGGGCTATAGCACAGTTGATTTTCAATAAAATCGAATTTTCTATGAAATGGTTACAATTATTCGAGCAACCCTAATGCAAGTTGGCAAAATAAATACAGATCCTGAAGCCTATTGATAGAGCTATTGACCAACGTAATCGGAGCATTTTATATTTTTGCCGTCCAAAATCTGTGGGCTTATATATAGTAGCACAGTTGATTTTCAATAAAATCCAATTTTCTATGAAATGGTTACAATTATTCGAGCAACCCTAATGCAAGTTGGCAAAATAAATACAGATCCTGAAGCCTATTGATAGAGCTATTGACCATCGTAATCGGAGCATTTTATATTTTTGCCGTCCAAAATCTGTGGGCAGCACAGTTGATTTTCAATAAAATCGAATTTTCTATGAAATGGTTACAATTATTCGAGCAACCCTAATGCAAGTTGGCAAAATAAATACAGATCCTGAAGCCTATTGATAGAGCTATTGACCAACGTAATCGGAGCATTTTATATTTTTGCCGTCCAAAATCTGTGGTTGATTTTCAGCACAGTTGATTTTCAATAAGATCGAATTTTCTATGAAATGGTTACAATTATTCGAGCAACCCTAATGCAAGTTGGCAAAATAAATACAGATCCTGAAGCCTATTGATAGAGCTATTGACCATCGTAATCGGAGCATTTTATATTTTTGCCGTCCAAAATCTGTGGGCTATAGCACAGTTGATTTTCAATAAAATCGAATTTTCTATGAAATGGTTACAATTATTCGAGCAACCCTAATGCAAGTTGGCAAAATAAATACAGATCCTGAAGCCTATTGATAGAGCTATTGACCAACGTAATCGGAGCATTTTATATTTTTGCCGTACAAAATCTGTGGGCTTATATATAGCACAGTTGATTTTCAATAAAATCCAATTTTCTATGAAATGGTTACAATTATTCGAGCAACCCTAATGCAAGTTGGCAAAATAAATACAGATCCTGAAGCCTATTGATAGAGCTATTGACCAACGTAATCGGAGCATTTTATATTTTTGCCGTCCAAAATCTGTGGGCTATAGCACAGTTGATTTTCAATAAAATCGAATTTTCTATGAAATGCTTACAATTATTCGAGCAACCCTAATGCAAGTTGGCAAAATAAATACAGATCCTGAAGCCTATTGATAGAGCTATTGACCAACGTAATCAGAGCATTTTATATTTTTGCCGTCCAAAATCTGTGGGCTTATATATAGCACAGTTGATTTTCAATAAAATCGAATTTTCTATGAAATGGTTACAATTATTCGAGCAACCCTAATGCAAGTTGGCAAAATAAATACAGATCCTGAAGCCTATTGATAGAGCTATTGACCAACGTAATCGGAGCATTTTATATTTTTGCCGTCCAAAATCTGTGGGCTATAGCACAGTTGATTTTCAATAAAATCGAATTTTCTATGAAATGGTTACAATTATTCGAGCAACCCTAATGCAAGTTGGCAAAATAAATACAGATGCTGAAGCCTATTGATAGAGCTATTGACCAACGTAATCGGAGCATTTTATATTTTTGCCGTCCAAAATCTGTGGGCTATAGCACAGTTGATTTTCAATAAAATCGAATTTTCTATGAAATGGTTAGAAATATTCGAGCAATCCAAATTCCAAATGCATGTTGGCAAAATAAATACAGATCCTGAAGCCTATTGATAGAGCTATTGACCAACGTAATCGGAGCATTTTATATTTTTGCCGTCCAAAATCTGTGGGCTATAGCACAGTTGATTTTCAATAGAATCGAATTTTCTATGAAATGGTTACAATTATTCGAGCAACCCTAATGCAAGTTGGCAAAATAAATACAGATCCTGAAGCCTGTTGATAGAGCTATTGACCAACGTAATCGGAGCATTTTATATTTTTGCCGTCCAAAATCTGTGGGCTATAGCACAGTTGATTTTCAATAAAATCGAATTTTCTATGAAATGGTTACAATTATTCGAGCAACCCTAATGCAAGTTGGCAAAATAAATACAGATCCTGAAGCCTATTGATAGAGCTATTGACCAACGTAATCAGAGCATTTTATATTTTTGCCGTCCAAAATCTGTGGGCTTATAGCACAGTTGATTTTCAATAAAATCGAATTTTCTATGAAATGGTTACAATTATTCGAGCAACCCTAATGCAAGTTGGCAAAATAAATACAGATCCTGAAGCCTATTGATAGAGCTATTGACCAACGTAATCGGAGCATTTTATATTTTTGCCGTCCAAAATCTGTGGGCTATAGCACAGTTGATTTTCAATAAAATCGAATTTTCTATGAAATGGTTGCAATTATTCGAGCAACCCTAATGCAAGTTGGCAAAATAAATACAGATCCTGAAGCCTATTGATAGAGCTATTGACCAACGTAATCGGAGCATTTTATATTTTTGCCGTCCAAAATCTGTGGGCTATAGCACAGTTGATTTTCAATAAATTCGAATTTTCTATGAAATGGTTAGAAATATTCGAGCAATCCAAATTCCAAATGCATGTTGGCAAAATAAATACAGATCCTGAAGCCTATTGATAGAGCTATTGACCAACGTAATCGGAGCATTTTATATTTTTGCCGTCCAAAATCTGTGGGCTATAGCACAGTTGATTTTCAATAGAATCGAATTTTCTATGAAATGGTTACAATTATTCGAGCAACCCTAATGCAAGTTGGCAAAATAAATACAGATCCTGAAGCCTATTGATAGAGCTATTGACCAACGTAATCGGAGCATTTTATATTTTTGCCGTCCTTAACCATAACCTTTTAACCTTTACCTACCTCTATGGTATATTCCTGCTACCGCAACACCTTCTGTAGAGGACTTGTCAGTGCCCTTTGCCGTCTGGCCGGGCTGTTGACATCCTCCTTTATCGGTACTCCAGCTCCTTCGCTTATGTGCCCTCCTTATCCTCCCAATGAATCCTTGCCAGATCGGGATAGCCGGATTCACTCTCAACCCTACTCTCAGCTTCTCCCCCCATGCTGCTGGTACCCCCTTTAGGCCTGAGCGGGTTGTCACCATCCTCCGGTTGGCCTTCCGTACGCGCTTCCGCCCCATCCTTTTTATAAACGTTGAGAGTAATTGACTCGAATCCGAAGTCAATTACTCCCTTCGTTTTGTGAAGGAGGGCAAGGGACTCCTTATTTTTTGTCATAATTGATAATTTCGAGCACCCCTTCACCTCCTCCTGCTTGACGATCTTCCAATTTCCGGTCGGAATATTCGGGGTACTGGCCTGAATGATTTTCAAAGCCTCGTCAGGGCTAGCCGGTTCGGATGGCAGCCAGACACGTGCCTTCGGCCTGCTGGGAATTTCCTCCCAGCTAACTGCCGCAAGCTTTGAGCTTGGCCACACCTCCCCTACTTTGGTTTTAGCCTTTTTATATAGATCCACAGATCTAGAGTCCAAGCATGCAGCCATCTTCACACGCCCTTGATACCATCCCGTATCTCTGCAGGATGGGGGTGGTCCTGGATTTTCTCCCAGGACCTTTAAAAGGACGAGGTTGAGTGCATTATACACCAACCTCCATTTTTCCGCCGTGATGCTCCCATCTTCTTGATTTTCGTCAATTACGGCTAGCATCAACACATGCTCCCTCAGGACATCGCTGAACAGCTTTGTCCCTGAGTTAGAGCTCAGCTTCGTGTCAGTCAGCAACTTGGCCCGCTTGCTGTCAACTACTTCCACCTCATCCTGGGACCGCTGTCTTTTCGACACATGGTCCCTTTCCGAGCTTCCGCAGCCCACAGAGCTCTTTGCCCAAGCTACTGATGTTCTTTGCTCATCCGTGAGCTGCCCCTCGGGGGTCGCAGCCCATTTCTCGAGAATTGGGAATGCCGAGCGGCGATTTCTGTACCGCCTTTTCGCCGGAGGAATGTCTTTCGTCCAACTCCCCTGTGCTGCGCAACTCCCGGGACTGGTGCCTTAGAGGCCCCACACCATCTGGTTCGAGTTACCTCCCTTCGCTGATACCGGCTTTTGAGGAGAGCCGGTGCCCTTGGTTTTTTTGTTGTTAGATCCTTCCATTTTTATTCCCACGAGTATCGGAGAAATAAAGGTCCGCCTGCGCAGAGATCCGTATACGCAGGCAAGGCTAATTACAACTGGAGGTCGCCAGGTATCCAGAGGGCTCCGTTAGCTATTGGGCTTTGTTAAATGGGCCCCAGCCTAGTTGATCATCAGCATGGGTCGCTTAACAACTTAATCCAGCCCATTCGGCTCGCTAGGACCTTGGCCTCCCAGCACCCCTTTCCCTCCGCTCCACATTCTTTCTCTCATTCACCTATTCACATGGAAAGCCCAATCCAATGGGATCCATTCCATTCCCAGGGTCATCCATTTATAGGGTACTCCACTCATCACCCGCGGAGACTCCGGAGGTGCAGAGAGGACGTGACGCACAGTCCGCCGTGGTTATTGGTCGATAGTTTTCTGGCGCCATCTGTTCGCCTTTCCATGCTGGACATCATAGGCACTCAGAATTTAATGAACTGAGGTTAACCATTCCCCAGTTCCCTGAGACTCTCCCACCAGCTGGACTGCGGTTGAGGGCGGCTTATTTAATTCACCGCTAACCTATCTATCGATAGGCCGTTCACTATCGACCACCTGTGACCCCTCCGATAGCTACAGTACGCCGGAATTGGTACCTTTAATAATAAAATTACAAACCATTGTTACCGGTCAACAGCAACTAATAAAATTCACTGGTGACACAAATTCGAATTCCATTCCACATTATCTTCATATGCAACAGAATAGGCATTGTGAAATTGTTAGGCCACTGCAAGGAATAGATGCAATTGGTACTGAATTAAATAGTAACTTGCAATCCTAATTTAACGAAGCAAGGAATACAACTCATCCACAAGTCGTTTATCAATATTGTACTTTTCATGGTCAAGATATATTTGCTAGTAACATGCCTTAATTAAATTTAAAAAACAATCATATTGTTTTTTAGGTGTGTAAGTAAAACTTTATCCAATTTGCATAACAAATAAATTAAATGGATGGATTCTGATTCAATCGCATGACCGAATGTTGTAGTCTCTAATTAACAGACAATTCGTTAAATTTTCCGCGCGGTTTCAATTCGTAAAAAATTATTGATAATAATAATTAACCACTGTATTACTGCTGACAATAAAATACGGCGACTGTTTTAAAACTGTTATTTTTTCTCATCTGGAATGATTTTTCAAATTTGTTATTTTTTATGTGTATACATTAAAATCTTCTTTCATTAAAAAAAAAAGAAAAAAAATCAGTTCTCTACTACTTTTATTTTTTGAATTTCAAATCGAACTGTACGAAACTGGAAATTCGGCAAAAAAATAATTCAAAGACTTCGTCTTCCACGTTCAATAGTCTTCAAAGCGATATAATGATACCGGGAGTTAGGTTCTTCTTCGAAGTGGGCAGGAAGCGATCGTCCATACATCATGAACAATCCACGACTCCTGAAATGCTGGATTCACCGGCATACCAAGGATTCTTTAGCTAAACAAAACCTTAACAACTATCCGTTAAAGCTTCAAAAAGGCTATCATATTACAGACAAAATGTAGCTCACGCGACTTGAAAGATGCAAAGTGTTACTGAAGCGGTTTGGGAGCGAAATATCGAGAAAAAATCTTTTCACCAACGAAAAGCTGTTCACAATCAAACAATGCTACAATCGTCAAAATGACCGTATTTGACTAAAAGTACCTCCCCGAGAAACGCGAATTGTTGTGTTCCTGCAACAACAACAACCTTATCATAACTTACTTAGATTTGCGTTATTTACTTTGCGTCATTATATTTACAACAATTGAACACAATTGGGGAGAAGTTATTTTATCAGTCAACTGAATTTGTAAATAGAAGACAGCTGTATTTTATTATTACATATGGTATATCTTATTAATTCGTACTATAATTGTTAGTCAGTTAATTTTTTATTTGTAAAAGTATGTACAAAACGTTGAGTAAAATCGGTTAACTAGTTATTGAGAATGAGCACGTGAAAATTTGAGTTTTGAAGAAAATTAAAAAAAAAAACCAGAAAACACAGAACCGTCTTGTTCCTCCCTGGGATAAATGGTTGAAATGCGTTTCTGGTTGTAAATATCACGCTAATTTTATTAAATTAGAATATTTGGCAAATTTCATCAGAATTCAAGGAAAATTATGCCGTATTTTCAGGAAAAACTACCGTGTTTAATTAGATACCCGACAAACATTTTGTAATTTTTGACCCGCAAAATTACTTAGGAAATACCGATTACCGTGTCGGGCAATTATGGACAGAATTTATTTATTTATTTATTTAAATCTATTCTACAGTTAAAAACTTAATGAATAGTAAAAAAAGAATTATTATAGATTAAAAAAAAATAAAAGGAATACTAACAATACGGAACATGAAAAAACGAAAACTTTAAAAACGTAAAATGAGATTAAAAATTGCAATTTCTGATTGCCTTACGAAAATACACTCTGGATCTCTCAAAATTAAATAAATGGTAAAACTCATTAAAAATTCTAGCCATTGACTTGGTTGGCTCATTGGAACCATAATTCGTTCTATGAAAGTCAACAAACAAAAATTCCCTTGGACGCAAGCTTCTGGTAGGTACATAAATGCTCCAAGCAGAAATGAGTTCAGGACACTTGATGCGGCCACTAAGGGAATCACTAACAAACAAGGCAGATGCAATTTTTCGGCGTTTAACCAACGTATCAATATGAAGGCACTCACACCGAATCACATACGATGGGAGACTTCGCACCTGTTCCCACATAGGTAGATGACGATCAGATAAATGACCAAGCTTCCTGGCCATATAGATAGTAAAACGTTTCTGAATAGATTCCAATCTTGCAATATGCACATCCTGATGAGGATACCAAACCACTACAGCATATTCAAGGTGAGATCTTACTAAAGAAGTATATAGACTAACACACGAAAATGCATCCATAAAATCCTTTGTCATTCTAAAAATAAAACCTAACATAGAATTGGCCTTTAATATTATTTTATCTATGTGTAAAGCAAAAGTTAATTTCTGATCAAACAGAACTCCTAAATCAACAGTTGAAGTTACTCTTCAAAGTAGATCTCCATCAAAATAATAATTGACAATATTTGGATTGAGTGTTCTGAAAAACGACATCACCTTACACTTCTGTACATTGATGAACAATTTATTCTTAGAGCACCAACTAGACAGTATATTAATTTCGGATTGCAAAACCTCAGCATCACTTACAGATTGAACATGCATGAAAATCTTCAAATCATCAGCAAATAATAAACATTTACAGAATTTAAAAATATTAGGAATATCATTCACGAATAAAAGAAATATAATTGGGCCTAAATGGGACCCCTGAGGGACTCCTGAATGACAATAGATATAATCTGACTTAACATCATTCAATAGAACATACTGCTTCCTACCAACTAGATAAGAAGAAATCCATTTAAGAAAATTTGGATCAAGACCAATAACCGAAAGTTTTTCAATAATAATTTTATGGTCGATTGAATCAAAAGCTTTAGCAACATCAAAGTAAATTCAATCAACTTGGGCGCCTTTAGATTCAAGTGACTCAATAGTGAATTTAGTAAATTGCAACAGATTGGTAGTCGTAGATTTACCACTGGTAAAACTATGCTGGAAACAAGAAATTATCTCTTTAGTATGGAATAACAAATGTTTCGACACAATTAATTCGAAAAGTTTTGGTATAGACGAAAGAATTGAAATACCACGATAATTTGATATATCAGAACGGTTACCCTTTTTGTAAATTGGAACAATGTGAGAAATTTTCCAAGCTGTAGGAAATTGTCCAGAAATTAATGATTGGTTGAAAAGATAACATAATGGAGTTACAATATATGAGCTCACACATTTAAGTATTGACGAAGGTATACCATCAGGCCCACATCCATCATTAAAATCTGACAGATATTCATAAATGTCATCTTCAGTTATTGATAGGTACGGAATGTTAAATTGGCAATTACTAACAGTAGGGTCGCTTTCAAAGGATCCGTAATTAACTTTATATACCGATTGAAAGAAACTAGCAAAACCCTCGCAGATTTCTGGAACCGTGCTCAGTTTACCTCCATTAAAAATCATTACCGATGGATAGCCAGTTGTGTTACGTTTTTCGTTAAATACCTACAAAAGAACGTATTTTGGTGCTCTTTGGGCAGGCCGATTTTACCGATTCGGTAATTTTACAGTCCTAGATTACTGTAAAATATCAGTTTGTATTACTGAACATTTACTTATACTTTAATATTATTTTTACGTGTCGATTTTACTTTACCTAATCGGTATTTTTGTGGTTTTCCATTACTGTAAGAAGTCAACCTTTATTACTGAACTTATACGGAAATCACTAGGAACTTTTACTGGTCAATATTACTTCAACGAATCGGTAATTTTGTGGTTCCTTATTACTGTGAAATGTAAGTATGGGTTACTGAACGTTTACATGTCGATTTTACTTTACCGAATAGGAATTTTTGTGGTTAAATATTACTGTAATAAACCAGTCTTGATTACTAAAAATACACGTTAACGATTTTAGCATTTTTGTTGGTCTAATTTACTTCAACAAATCGTTAATTTTGTGGTCCCAGATTACTGTAAAATATCAGTTTGTATTACTGAACATTTACATATACTTTAATATTATTTTTACGTGTCGATTTTACTTCACCGAATCGTTATTTTTGTGATTTTCCATTACTGTAAGAAGTCAGTCTTTACTATTGAACGTATACGGAAATCATTTAGAATTTTTACTGGTCAAAATTACTTCACCGAATCGGTACATTTGTTGTTCCATATTACTGTGAATAGGAGTGTGGTTACTGAACTTTTAGATGTCCGTTTTACTTTACCGAATAGGAATTTTTGTGGCTTTGATTACTGAACATATACATATACGTTTTAAGTATTTTTGTTGGTCTAATTTACTTCACCAAATCGGTAATTTTGTGGTCCCAGGTTACAGTAAAATGTCAATTTGTGATACTGGACGTTTATGTATACTTTCCTATGATTTCGCCTGTCGATTTTACTTTTGTCGAATCGTTATTTTTGTGGTTTTACATTAATGCCATTATTACTGAACGTATACGTAAATGATTCATAAATTTTACTGGTTTTACTGGGAATGAGTAATTTAGTGGTTCCATATTACTGTGAAACGCCAAGATTATTCGATTATTATTTCGAGTATTTTAACTTTAACAAATCAGTAAATTTTTAGTTTTATATTAGGTACAGTAAAAGATTAGACTATATTACTAAACTCACATATAAACCATTAGATGGTATAATTTACTTTAAATATTATGTCATTTTGTTGTAGATAAATATTACTGCAAAGTGTCAGATTTCGGAATACATATTCGATGGGACATATCATTCCTTTATTCTGATTAAATTGGTAGCAATAAAAAAGTAAAATTATGTTTTTAAAATAAAGAATTTTATTAATTATAATAAAATATTTTTTTGTTGATTTTTAACTTTTGACTGTATATATAAATATGTTTTTTAATTTCTAATGTAAAAATTTTTTATTTATTTAAATTAATTAATTAATTTATTTATTTTGTATAATTGATTTTAGTTATTTATGTACCAAGGGCATTTTAAAGATAATAATGCCCGAAGAGTGTAAGTATCTAGCCATAGGGCCGCTATATATATGTATATAATATTTATTTTTTTAAAAACACAATATAACATTCATTCGAATATACTTCAGCGTTGCATCGGAAAACTGGAGTTCCTTCGTCATTGCCATTCTCTAAAAATACAAATAATAAAATGTATAAGTAAATATATTAATATAAATAAGAATATGTATAATACAATATGTATATTGAATTTTGTGTTCCAAATTTACCTGAGAAAATCGTAATTTCGCTCAATGTTTCATTAATTTGTTCAGCAACTCGTTTTTTTGTAGTTTATGAGTGACTTTGGTATTTGTTACGAAATTTTGGGTAGGAGTTTCGTTTGTTGTGGTTAGTTTTCTTCGCATTCAGTATCTATAAAGTTATTGGAAGTTATAGGATTTAGTGTTTTTATTTAAAACAGCTGTTTTCTCAGATTCATAATTAATATACTCCGTGTATACTTCATCTGCCCTAATTGCCTCATCTCATGCTCTGAAAAATTATTTTTGCACAAAATAAAAATAGGAAAATAGCTTAAACAAGCTAAAATACTTACGGATATCATTTTTTAGATTTTATAGCTATATGCTACTAAATCCGATCCCACACCTTTATTATTTCTGAATGCCTTGGCGTAATGTTTGTGCCATATTAAATTGGAATTGATGAGCCATTTTGTACACACCGCAACTTATTCCTTAATTCCACTGAGTTTAGTAGTTTTACAATGCAATACATTATTCTACCTAAATAGTAAAACAATTCCATTAGAATATTAAACACATTCGTAAAATAGAGTTATCTAAAATAACTAATAAGGAAAGCTACTGACAAAATAATTATATTATTATCACTTCGTAAAAATAAAAAATTGTAAAATCATTCGGCAATTATCCGAAATAACGTAATACTTAAACAATATTTATATATATATATATATATATATATATATATATATATATATATATATATATATATATATATATATATTAATTGATATAATATGTCTATGCAAATTGATAAATTCTTACATGTTTATTAGGTTTACAAGAAGCTGGAACTGAAAAGTTTCCCAAGTAATAATTAGCAAATAATTAATTAAACATATAATAGACAAACATAAGGATGTTCTAACTAATTGGTACAAAGGAACTAAAAAATCGATATAAGAAATTAATGTCTTACATGTCTTTGCTATGTGGTACTGGTAAAATACTTTATATCCATATTCCGGGCACTCCATATAAAATAATTTTTGTGCGACGTCTTCCAGTTTCCAGTAAACAAGATTTCTTCCAACGGTACCAGTTTTGAAAATTTTAAAATTACTTGATGCTACCGAAATATCATAAAAGTCCTCTTTTCCTGTTATTTCCGATCCGTATATGTGTAACTCATTGTCAATTTTCTCTAAATATAAGATGTCCTTATGTTTTGGCATTTTGCTTAACATAACATATTGAAAAAAATTAAAATTAATTAATTATCAAACAAAGTAAGTATCACAACATTTTCGAGAAATAATAATTAGCCAGAACGAACAAAAATAGGAAATTCCGAAAAAAAACGTAAAATTACCGTCGAATAATTTTGTATAAACATCGCCCCGAAAAATTACGTAAAATTACTGAGGGGTAGTGAATTTAAACTAATAATAATTAAAATTATGAACAAAAATTTGAAAAACCAAACAGAGTTTTTTCTGCCAACTAACGTATAAAATAGAATAGAAACAAAAGGAATAATTATATTATTGCTATACAGAGAAATAGAAAAAATCTTACCGAATAAATTCCGTAAAATTACCGATGATATATGTATAAACATGTATTAAATTCTAATAAAAATCAACTGTATTAAATATAAAAAAAACACTTAGAATAATTTTGAATCCAAAAATGGAAAAAAAAATTTAAATTACCGCAAAAAAAACAAAAAATTACCGCCAAATAATGACAACAAAAAATTTGTAATACATAATTAATTATTGAAATAAAAATCAAAAAAATATTCTTTATCGAACAAGGTCCATAAAAGCTTAGAATAGTTTTGAAACCACTAGGTTGGTTTCAAAATAATTCTAAGCGTTTTTATTATGTTTCCCCGGTAATTTTATGGATTTTGTTCGGTAAAGAATAATTTTTTCTTATTTATTTCAATTATTAATTATTTCAAGTTTTTTTTGCCATTATTTCGCGGTAATTATTTGGGTTTTGTGAGGAAAATTGTTTCCTATTTTTTATTTTTGGTTTCAAAATTATTCTGAGCATGTAATGGTAATTTTATGGCCTTTGTTCGGTAAGCAATATGTTTTTCTTATTTATTTCCTTTAGTCATTATTATAAATGGAAAATTTATTTAAAAATTTATCGGTAATCTTATGGATTTGCAAAAGATTTCCGATAAATTTTGAAAAAATTAATAAACTTTTTAACTACATGAGCATGTAATGGTAATTTTATGGCCTTTGTTCGGTAAGCAATATGTTTTTCTT
This sequence comes from Tipula vernalis, assembly GCA_958295665.1. Lineage (NCBI taxonomy): Eukaryota > Metazoa > Arthropoda > Insecta > Diptera > Tipulidae > Tipula > Tipula vernalis. Next base: position 145,004,736 of record OY282560.1, on the reverse strand, counting down.
ATTTATTTCCTTTAATCATTATTATAAATGGAAAATTTATTTAAAAATTTATCGGTAATCTTATGGATTTGCAAAAGATTTCCGATAAATTTTGAAAAAATTAATAAACTTTTTAACTACATAAGAAACAATTACTAAATCAAAACCAAAAAATAACTTTAAAACAAAAATGAAAAAAATACAAATTAGCTCACAAAACCCAAAAAATTACTGCGAAATAATGGCAAAAAGGTTTGTAATAATTAATAATTGAAGTGAAAAACAGAAAAATATTCTTTACCCAACAAAGTCCATAAAATTACCGAGGAATAATCACAAATAATTTAAATAATCAAAATTGAAATAAAAAACTAAAATTTGACTTACCTACTTTTTTTTATTGAAAAAACTTTTTTTATTTCACTTGCACTTATTGATTTTTTTGTTTTCACTTTTGACCTTCGGTCTTTCGCTTCTATAACTGGACTAAATAAAATCACTTTAATAATACAAAAATACCTTCCGATATAAAAGCGAAATTAAAGATCGGTATGTAGAACACGACCAAGAGGATTATTTCTCCCACTCTTTTATTTTTAAGTGAGTAACGAAACATGCAATCTGAGAACTTTTTGATTAAAATTAAAAACTAAACATTTTAATCTGTAAAAATTATGAGAATTTGACTTATTTTCTATTTTGTTTGATTAATTGTTTTGGTATTTTTGTAATTGTGTCCAACGCTCAGCGTTTTTATTATATATCGTCGGTAATTTTATGGACTTTGATCGGTGAAGAATATTTTTTTCTTATTTATTTCAATTATTTATTAATACAAATAAAAAATTTGTTACAAAATTTATCGGTAATCTTATGGGATCCATAAAATAACCAATAAATTTTCATTACTAAATCAAAATCAAAATATAACTTTAAAAAAAAATGGGGAAAAACAAATTACCGCACAAAAGTAGTAAAATTACCGCGAAATAAGAACAAAAAGAAATTTGTGATAATTAGTGATTGAAACAAAAAAAAAAAAATATTCTTTAACGAACAATGTCCATAAAATTACCGAGGAAATGTAATAAATTTGCGTAGAATAATTTTGAAACGAAAAAGGTTGAAATCAAAAAGAAAAAAATATTCTTTACCGAAGAAGGTTCATAAAATGACCGAGGAAATATAATCAAAATGCTTAGAATACTTTTGAAACCAAAAATGAAAGAAGAAAATCAAACTACCGCAAAAAAAAAAAAAAACCAAAAAATTACCGCGAAATAATGGCAGAAAAAAACTTGTAATATTTAATAATTGAAATCAAAAGCAAAAAAATATTCTTTACCGAAGAAGGTTCATAAAATTACCGAGGAAATATAATCAAAATGCTTAGAATACTTTTGAAACCAAAAATGAAAGAAGAAAATCAAACTACCGCAAAAAAAAACCAAAAAATTACCGCGAAATAATGGCAGAAAAAAACTTGTAATATTTAATAATTGAAATCAAAAGCAAAAAAATATTCTTTACCGAAGAAGGTTCATAAAATGACCGAGGAAATATAATCAAAATGCTTAGAATACTTTTGAAACCAAAAATGAAAGAAGAAAATCAAACTACCGCAAAAAAAAAAAAACAAAAAATTACCGCGAAATAATGGCAGAAAAAAACTTGTAATATTTAATAATTGAAATCAAAAGCAAAAAAATATTCTTTACCGAAGAAGGTTCATAAAATTACCGAGGAAATATAATCAAAATGCTTAGAATACTTTTGAAACCAAAAATGAAAGAAGAAAATCAAACTACCGCAAAAAAAACAAAAAATTACCGCGAAATAATGGCAGAAAAAAACTTGTAATAATTAATAATTGAAATCAAAAACAAAAAAATATTCTTTACCGAAGAAGGTCCATAAAATTACCGACGACATGTAATAAATTTGCCTAAAAGAATTTTGAAACGAAAAAAGTTGAAATCAAATAGAAAAAAATATTCTTTACCGAAGAAGGTTCATAAAATTACCGAGGAAATATAATCAAAATGCTTAGAATACTTTTGAAACCAAAAATGAAAAAAAAAAACAATTTACCTCACAAAACCCAAAAAATTACCACGAAATAAAAACAAAACAAAAATTATTCTGAGAATTTGACTTATTTTCTCTTTTGTTTGATAAATTGCTTTTTTGTTTTTGTAATTATGTCCGACGCTCGGTATTTTTGAGCCCGATATATAGTTGTCGGTATTAAAATGTTTGTCGGGATAAGTAAATCCCTAAAGATTTTTTTTTAAATATGTACCTGCCACTTGTGTCAATGTAGAGTCACTTATTCTCAGAAAAAGTGCCTATATCCAAGCTATTCTTAAAATTTGTTATAATATTGTATTGGGGTATTATAGAGGATTATAGAGCCATGCCAGCAGGTGGTTTATATAAAACAGGCCTATAGCCTACTGCGTAAAGTAGGACGGTAAAAGTGAACTGCGAAAGAGTTGGGAGTCCTTTGAACCCCAGAAAAGATTGCATAGAATAAAACGGGTAATAAACGTATTTATCCAAACATCTGTAACATCAAATTATAACGTTGCATAGAATTCATCACATTATTATGTAATTTTTAAATCGGTGTAATATTTATTTTATCTATAACAGCGTGATAACCGAGTATCTCTCTTGAAAATAATTTCACAACATTTATAAAATTCAATTTAGGAAACGAGATCAAAAAATCCCTCGTGAGACTCAAACATTATTTTTCTCCTTTTCAATTCCTATTATTAAATTTAATAATATGTACACATATAATATTATATACTTGAACATACATACATATGGTACATAAATACGTTTATCTTCGTTAATGGGGAATAATAATCAAAGTTGATTTTCATGCAGACAAAATTTAAATAAAATGTTTAAATGTAATCTGAATATTGTTTAGAAGACCGTATCAGACAGAAAACACATAACATTAATATTTATCGTTATGGGATAAAAAACATAAATTTAGATGATGCATCTGAATGGAAATTATTATTATTGAGATTTTATAATTTTATTGCGTATAGTAATGCAAGTATGTATGTATATTATACAACAGTAATTGGATGAAACGATACATGATAAAATGAAACATTTTGAAACGACACAAGGAATAAATGACACGTTGATAAATTTTTTGGTAAGGTTCTGTATCTAAAAATCTTGTGTAAAGAAAAGGTATTTCCATCCAATCTAAGTTAGTTCGCTCAAATAGGGCTGTTCTCAGAGATGTCTACATCAAAAAGGCTATATGGCCTGAAGTTTGGCCAACCTTAATTGTTATATGGAATTTATGCGGCGCTATGTGTTTTCCAAAATACTCATCAAGTGAACCCCGTGATTTCTTAATGATCTTGTTTCTACGTAACAAGTTAGATTGAACAAATCTTAATTCATATTGAAGTAGGGATCTCTGTGAAGGGCGTTTTATGATTTGGATTATATAAAAACTACACTCGCAACAAGTTCGAGATGTAGTTGTTAGTCCATGGGCAGTAAAAACACGCTTGAAGGTAGGCTTGTCTCCATGGTAGTGATAGGAGAGACCGGGTCTATCGGCGTCCACGAGAGTGATTTTCGCAGTGCTGTTATGCTGAAACAGACTCGAACGGCAGCGGTTGGTGCATGGTGTGGGCTGGCATATCGCTTGAGGGAAAAACAGATCTTATTTTCATAACTCGAAAATTCGTTATAAAAAAAAAGTATTGAACCAATTTTCATGAGAATAGTGTTACTTTAAAGTAAAAATATCAGGCTTTCAAAAAGTAATGTCTTCTGAAAATCGGTTATACCGTTTTAAAAAAGTTCGCCTTTTTGTGAGCGCCGAAGGTTTGAGTCGAAGGTTTTGATCGAACCAAATAATCCATCATATTATACCATGGTAGCATCATACCGTCATAACATTTTACTATTATTCCATCAGAACAAACCATTATTCATGTATACAATTAATCCATCACACCACATACAATCATACCATCATAACATCTTACCATCGCATCATGATATCGTCAAACCATCATACAATCAAACCATCATAACATTGTACCATCATAATATCGTACCGTCATAACATCACACCATCAAACCCTTACATCGTCGTACCATCTTACCATCATATCATCATACCAAGTAATATCATGCCATCATAGCATCTTACTTTCGTCATACCATCATATAGTTATATCATCAAACCATAACATAAACACACTATCGTAGCATCACACCATAACACCATCATACCATCATCACAATCAGCACCAATCGTGTATTTGGGCAAACGTCAATAAATTTAAATTTTGGTTGTTTGAAATTTCGTCGTCGCCACAACAATTTTCAATTCTGAATGTCGAAAACCTAAAACCACTACATTTTGTAGCTAACTATATGCGTTACAGCAAATACAGTTACATACATATTTCGCTAGTCATAAAGGATAAAATAGGCTCAAATTCTGTTCATACTGAACATTTGCTCTTCTAAGGCCCGTGTGTCTGGAGTAGTTATTAGCCCATTTTCTTCGTAATTCCTTTGCGATATCTCAATTGCTGAACCCTTTAAGTATGGTGCAATTCAGACGATTTCTTTGGTGCTTTCGAATCTATCAGATACCAGTATGCTTACGTAGTCGTCTCTTAAGATGCATCCCGAAGCTAATTTGAGTATTCCTAATCCGAAGGATTCTGGTAAGTAACTGATTTACACATGATTTTGACAGTTGTTTCCTTTATCATTACGGACATCCATTGCTTTATCCAAAGATTTAATGTAACGTTTTGATATTTTGTTTGGCATATAGCTTTTAAATTAGACTTGTGTTATATTATTGCGATTTCACAGTCAGGTCCTTGCCTGGCTGTTGTGTGTATATTGTTGATATATCGCTTAACAGATGATCATCATTAATAATATTGCATTTAGATATCTCTCTACTTGAATTGAAATCTCGATTATCACATATCCCTTCGTTACTCGTATCCTGGTTGTCATATTTTTAAATAAGTGGTCTAACTTGCAGAAATCGTGACAAGGAATTATTATGGAAACTGGTATATATTCTCTGATGGCTACTATCTGTCCTTCAAGTTGTTATGGACTCAATAAATGTAGATGCAGGATGTTATACACAATGCATACCTTTTGTATAACATCTATTCCTTTATTAGATGATAGTGTGAATTGATTGCATTTATTCTACTCATTTGGAATCTTAGTTGCTGAACTACAAGTTCAGAATTGAATTTCTCCACATTTGTTGCTGTAGATATTTTGCCACACATAATTGCAAGGCCGCTTATGAGGCGGTCTGCTTGAGTCGTTTCTTCCCAATAGGTATGCAGATTATATCGCATAACTAAACTCTTATTGATTTCCTCAAGATAAATACCAATGTTGATAACATCGAATATGTTAGATAACAAGCAACTCAAATCTATTTAAACCCTGCTATCGAATTAGACAAAATAACACTTAAAAAAATTGTCTTGAATTTAAAATATTGAATTTTGAAATTCGAAGAAATATCGACCGCTTAAATCTCGAAACTTAAATAGGTTAGGTTAGGTTTGGTTGGCGGGCCACTAGAACCAGGCATAGACACAAAAATGGTCCGTAGCCATACCACAATAATTGTTTCCTCCAACTCATTGGAACCATTTTGAACTGTTAACGAAGCGCTGGATACTCCTGACTTCCATCCTACAGAGGTCTGTCAGGTCTTTGAAGAGGGGTGCCCCTAGAAATTTTAGTCTGTTTCGTGCCAGACGAGGGCAGGTACAAAGAAGATGAAGTACTGTCTCTTCCTCCTCTTCGTCCTCGCAATTTGACAGTAGTTATGTGAGAAGATACCAAGTCTACTCGCATGCCTCCCTATGAGACAGCGCCCCGTAATCACTCTAACAACCACACTGATCTGACTTCGCTGAAGTGAGATCAGCTGTTTGGATCTCGCCAAGTCCAACTTTGGCCAGACCTGCCGAGTTATGCAAGAGGTGATACGTGACCATCTGTCATTCGTCAGCTTGCTAGCTTTTTCCTGAAGCAGCAGTTTGCATACCGCAAAAGGCATTTCAATATCCTTTCTGCTTTCTGAGAAGTGGTCCGTTGTACCACGTCGAGCCAGTTCATCGGCGTTTATATTCTCTGTACTTATGAAATATCCTGCCACCCATAAAATGCGGATGTTAAACTGATTTGCCATCTCGTTAAGAGATGAGAGACGGTTTTGGACTACTTTCGACGTGAGGAAGTGTGATTGAAGCGCTTTAATGGCAGCCTGACTGTCCGTATATATGCGAATATTACAAACCGATATTACATTATACCTCAACCAGTCTACGACTTCCTTTATGGCAGTTACTTTAGCTTGAAAAATGCTACAGTAGTCGGGGAGACGGAAGGAGAGATTTAACAGAAGTTCCTCGCAGAACACTCCAGCACTGACTTTCCCGTCCCGTTTTGAACCAGCAGTGAAGAAGTTTATAACTCCTGGTTCCAAAACTGTACTCATCATCCAGTCCTCCCTGAATGGGATCCTAGTCCGGAACTTTGTGTCAAAAGATAGAGACGGGACAGTATAGTCGGTGGTCTTGGGAATTTGTTTGTTGCACAAAATAGATGTGTGCCCTGTATTGTTGCAGGTCCACATTAAGATTGATTTCAGCCGTATGGCAGTACAAGCTGCCAACTGTTTCCCCAAGATATCTAGAGGAATCAAAAATAGCAGAGTCTCTAGTGCCTGACAGGATGTGCTCCTCAGTGCACTACTGATCCACACAGAGATTGTTCTCTGAACTTTTGTCAACAGCTTTTGGTTGATAGTTTTGTTCAGAGCAGGCCACCAGATTATTACCCCATACAAGAGTATGGGTCTGACTACTGCGGTATATCCTTTCCCAATGGCATTTTTTGCAAGAGTACAGCGCTACCGTAGCTTTCTTTACCCTTTCCCGAATATTAGATTTCCAATATAATTTGCTATCCAAAACGAGGCCCAGAAACTTCGCTTCAACTATAAAAGTCAAGCTGAACCCTGCTTGCAAATCTTCTGACGGAGGATTCCCTAAAACTAGTATTTATGATCCTGCCTCTTAGCATCTGATCTATCCAGTCCTTGAGTGATTCATCCACTCCCAGATTCGAAAGTGCCCGAGTTATAGCCCTTGGAAGCACATTGTTAAAGGCCCCCTCAATATCCAAGAAGGTTACCTTTGCGTGGTCTCTATATTCGAAAGATTTTTCCATGAAAAATACAAGAGAATGAAGAGCAGTCTCTACAGATATCCCCTTGCAATAGGCATGTTGAGATTTAGACAGCTTTTCCGACACAATCGTGCCTCTAATATGAGCTTCTATTTGTCTTTCCAGTGTTTTGAAAAGGAAGGAAGACAAGCTAATCGGTCTAAGGTCTTTGGGATTGCAGTGTGAGCGTTTTCCCGCCTTACTTATGAAAACAAACTTCACTTTAGTTCACGTCTAGAAGTTTCAGCGATTCCGCACTATTAGTGGTCCATATCCCATCCGGCCGTTGAAGATAACAAGGACCAGTTGCTAGTACTTTGCGTAGCCGAGACATCTCCGAAGATTCCTGAATTTTGCCACAGTATAGTCTTCAAGAGCTGTTCTTGGCACTTCTCAATTGATATTTGTAAATTTTGAGGACTTCCTTATAGGAGTCCCAGTCTATAGCAGCTTTTGTTTTCCGTGCTGTTTTGAAGAGTCTTTTGCATTTTCGACGTGTTTGTTGAATCTCCTTGGACCACCAGGGTGGCCGAGATTTACCCTAGGCCTGCTAAGGGGACTAGAGCCCAGTATCGCTTCATTAAAAGGACTGGACTACTCGCCCACCAAGCCATCGAGCTCTTGCGCAGTTTTTGAAAGTTTTGGCACCGGAACTGGTAGTAAATTACCCAGAATAGTTCTAGAGGTATCCCAGTTGGTTTTCCTCCTGTTTCTGTGGATTGGACTTTTTGGAGAAGACAAGTCCATTTCAAATTGAAGATAACAATGATCAGAAAAGGAGTGGTCCTTCGACACTCTCCAGTTTAATAGACTAATCGTCAAAAATCTTGAGACAAGAGTAATATCCAATACTTCCTGTCTATTACTAGTTATAAAGGTCGGCTTATTAGCTAACTCACCTCGTTTATTTCTGTCCGTACTTCCCCACATCGTGTGATGAGCATTTGCATCACTACCAAGGATGACTCCAACCTTGCGCTTCTGAGCCTCCTAACTTAAATAACTATACTCATGTGTGATCTTAAATAAATCTTCATTCACTGATTTTCCCACTGATTTAGGGGACTTTTTCAATTGCTTAAACGCAAATTTCGGTATTAGACGGAATCCGTAAAATAACATTATAATTAAAATCCGATAATCTACTAATATATAATTCACAGTGTGCGGCCGTAACGCTTTTCTTATATTTCCAATTTAGATGCTTGAATTTTATAACTGAGTAGTCCGAGTGATATAGGTGGTGACTTTTTAACAAGGAACTTCGAATAGAAAATGTTTCGGGTTCGATGCTCATCGAAGTACTTATTAATTTTAATAATTTTTTTGCCTATAACGGTATTTCATTTTTTCAATACGAATTGAAAAACATAAAATTTTATATTGTAAGACAATGATTATAATGTAATATGTAATAATACATTTTTTAAAACTGTAATGTACATTTAGGCTGGTACCGAAAATTATTTTTCGATATTCAATTTTTTCCAATAAGCTTTCGGGTTCGATCCTCACCAAGAACGTTTTGCATTATTTTTTTTTTTCATTTTATAACGGCATTTCATTACAACATAAAGAATTGAAAACTATATCCTCTTTATTAAATAATATACCCAGTGTGGAGCGAGACGCTATATGTATAATTATACACCCCACACACTAACACTACTGCAAACTAAATGCACCAACACTGGTACTTGGTATCAATATTTCGCGTATAATACGGCCCGCTGTAAATTTCAGCTAAGTGAGCCTTTTTTAATTTGTGGAGCCCTTTCGATGCAATCATGACCATAGGAACCATTGTAAAATTAGTTTCAAATACTCATATAGGTATCGGGTGTGTTTATAAAAAGAAGAAACTGAAATTTATTTTATTTCTTCAATTGTTTTGTTTAGTTCTTATGTTTTACGTGTGAATAAAGTGTTAAAATTGTGTCATTTTATTGAATTTAAAGATAGTTTTTTATTATTGCACTAACGTTTGAAAAATTAGAGCGAAACTTTCGCTCAATTTTTAACGAATTTACACAGACGTTGTGTAAATAGATTTGTTATATAGACCTTAATAAATGTAAGCAATATTAAAACTTTTGAAATGTCAATGTTCCCGAAAAAGATTAAATTATTTAAATTTTACTTTACATGAGAAATCAAAATTTTAAACTTTTTAACTAGAATGGAACGAGAAACTCCGGAAGGACGGAAATTGCGTTTGAATTGTGAACGACAACTAAGGTGGCGAAATCGACAGTCGCAAGAAGGTCGTCAAAGCAATAATGAACAAAAACGCCAACGACTTTTAAATAAAATGCCGGGAGAAGGCATAATTCGCAGAGCTCAAAATGCAAATCGGATGCGAAGATCGAGAGCCGCTGGGAATTCATCGATTTTGATCATGAAACCTTCCGAGACAATGAAATTAATGCTCACGGTTGTGGTGTGATGAATATTGAATGTCGACATTGCCATTCTCTCAATTTTAGTGCTGAAAAATCGTCGGATGGAAACTTCAAATTTTGTTGCCACAAAGGAACTAGCTGCCAGCAAATGCGACAATTTCCGTTTCTTCTTCATGAGCTTCTCAGTAATCCTCATCACCCACATTTTAGAGCCTTTCATGATAACATTCGATCGTACAACTCTATGCTTGCATTTGCTTCAATGGGTGCGCAAATTCATCAGTTTCAAGGACGAGGCCCTTATGTTTTTCGCGTTCACGGTCAGATCTATCATCGTACTGGCCACATGCATCCAGCTGAAGGTGAGCAACGACAATATGCTCAGCTATATGTTATCGACTCAGTTATGGCGAATCAAGATCGCATGAATCAACTTGCTAATACGCGATTGAACGCAACTATTGTCAGCGCTTTGGATGAAATGATTCGAGAGCAAAATATTTATGCGAAAGCCTACCGAAATCTTGGTGAGGTTGAACGGGAGGAAGAACAAGCAGCGGCAGCCGACAATCGAACGCTTCCCGTTGTGAACATGGCATTTCAGTTAACGAGGTGGCAATGATTTTTCGCTCTGCCGACGGACAGCCTCCATTTGAACGTGATTTTCGAGTTTACCCACGTAATGATGAACAACCTCTCATCAACCTCAACATTTTAAGTTTACATTTGGATCCGATGACATACGTACTATTCTATCCTTTTGGAGAAGCTGGCTGGCAACCAAACATGCAAATGAATACCGCTCATTGTACTGAGAGAAAGCGAACTAAAATCACTCTTCTGCAATGGAAAGTTACGCAAATTGCCATTCGAGTCGGTCGCTTCAATCCAATTCTCCATGGCGGAAAATTGTTTCAGCAGTGGGCTGTTGATGCTCATCTGCAAGTTGAAGCCAACAATTTGAACTTTGTGCGCAATCAGCAGGGACGCTTACGAGTCGAGCAATATCGAGGTCTAATGGACGTTTTGAATAATGTGGCAATTCGTCATGGAACTACAGTTTGTCGATCTGTCATCTTGCCATCTTCATTTCAAGGTTCCCCTCGCAACATGCGCGAAAAGTATCACGACTCTATGGCAATTGTGGCAAAGAACGGCAAGCCTGAACTTTTCATTACTATGACATGCAATCCCAATTGGCCAGAGATTCGAGAGCACCTTTTTCCTGTACAACAGCCCGGTGACAGACCAGATTTGGTTGCTCGAGTGTTCAGCATTAAGTTGAAAGCACTACTCGATGACATAGTAAAGAACAAATTTTTTGGAAATGTCATTGCATACGTTTACACGATTGAGTTTCAAAAAAGATGACTTCCACATGCTCACATGCTCTTCATTCTGGCCAATGACTCAAAAATCGACACAGCCAAGAAGATTGATCGATTTGTGTGCGCTGAGATTCCTGAACAGCAACTGGAACCCATATTGCATGAAATCGTTGTTCGCTCGATGATACATGGACCTTGCGGCAATGAGAACCCACTTGCGCCTTGCATGGAAAAAGGTGAATGTGCAAAAAGATTTCCGAAATCCTTTTGCAAGGAAACGTTAACCAAAGTTAATGGTTTTTCCATTTATCGTCGTCGTGGAGGAATTGAGATTCAAATAGGAGAAAGGAAAATTGATAATCGTCATGTCGTTCCATACAACAAATTTTTAACACGCAAATTCAATTGTCACATTAACGTCGAATCCTGCCAAACCGTTCAAGCAATCAAGTACATTTTCAAATATATATACAAAGGATATGATTGTGCTTCTGTTGAATTAAGTGCACAAGGACCGATTGTTCATGATGAAATTAAGCAACTTCTCGATGCGCGTTATGTTTGTGCTCCTGAAGCAATTTGGCGACTGCTCGAAAATCCAATGAACGATCGATCGCATGTTGTTTATCCCCTTGCCATCCATCTTCCTGACGAACAAATGGTTTATTTTCAAGACGGCCAAGAAGATGCTGCAGCTGATCAAGCTCAACACCGATACACACATCTGACTGCATGGTTTGAGCTTAACAAGCACGAAGACGAGAATGCTCGACAATATTTGTATTCCGAAATTCCTGAGCATTACGTATTTGACAAAACTTTTTGCATTTGGAAAGTTCGCAAGCAGAAAGGAGATAGGATTATCACTCGAATGTATGCTGTCAGTCCGAAAGATCGCGAGCGCTTTTATTTGAGACTGCTATTACAACACATTCGTGGAGCTCAAAGTTTTACCGATCTTAAGACCGTCGATTCAGTGATTTTTGATACCTTCAATGATGCAGCACGGGCCATGAACCTTCTTGAGGATGATAGCGAATGGGAACGATGTTTAAGTAAAGCAAGTCATGTGTTCATGCCGCATCAAATTCGCCTAACATTTGCTTTGATTTGTGTCTTCAATTCGCCAAAAAATCCTCTTGCGCTTTTCGAGTAATTCAAGGAGTATTTAATCGCCGACTACATCATGTATTTCGATCACATAACCGCTGAAAAGAAACTGCTTCAAGACATTGAGGTTATTTTGCGCATGAATGACATGAAATGCACAGGTTTTCGCCTTCCTGAACCGGGCCCGATTCAAAACGTCGAACATGTTTTCGATGTCAAAGAGCAAGCTCAAATGGCCATAAACTAGATCGCAACCCTTAACCCAATGCAGCGTGCCATTTTCGAAGAGATTGCTGCTGTAATTGATGATTCGATGGCTGAGTCGAGATTATTCTTCCTCGACGGTCCTGGCGGTTCGGGAAAAACTTTCCTTTACAACACTTTGATGAGTTATGTAAGAGGCCAGAGTAAAGTTGTTCATGCTTTCGCCACGACAGGAATTGCAGCGGATTTATTAGTTGGTGGTAGAACTGCCCACAGTGGTTTCAAAATCCCGCTTTCTGCTAACGAAACATCGGTGTCATCCATGAAAATCCCCTCGCAGGAATCCATTAAATTACGAGAAGCTGCAATGCTCATTATCGATGAGGCTTCAATGCTTTCTTCGCATTCTCTTCGAGTGATTGATCTGCTTCTGCGAGGAATCATGAATAATATTCGTCCTTTCCGTGGCAAGCTTCTCATCCTTGGCGGTGACTTTCGACAAACCTCAAATGTTGTTCCCAGAGGAAAAAATGCTGATATCATCGAAATGTGCGTGAAAAATTCTCTTTTGTGGCGGCATGTGAAGCAGCGAACTCTCATCACCAACATGCGAGCATTTGGACAACGAGAGTTCAACGAATAGGTTTTGCAATTGGGCGATGGCAGATTGCGAAGTGATCTGGAAGAAGCCGATCCCGATTTAGTCGAAATTCCTGAGGAAATGATAGAGCGTGAAAACATCATTCGATCAATTTTTGGAGTTGAAATTCGAACAACAACTGCTGATGAAATCGCCGATGTCGCCAACAAGATCATTCTCAGTCCAAAAAATGTTCATGTCGCAAAGCTCAACAATGCCATTCTCGATCTTTTACCGGGAGATGCAACAACCTTCCTGAGCATTGACTCAATGATCTCCGACGACCCGAACGATGCAATCGATTTTCCAGTCGAATTTTTGAATTCTCAGACCCCTTCTGGCATACCTCCTCATTCACTGAAATTGAAAGTTGGTGCGTTCATCATGTTGCTAAGGAATTTGGATCCAAAGAAGGGACTTCTGAATGGAACTCGATTGATCGTGAAAAAGCTGTTCAGGAAATGTATCAAGGCGGAAATAATCGCAGGCAGCAATAAGGGAGCGGAAGTTTGCATCCCCCGAATCGACTTGGAACCAAGCGAGAGCAACTTAGGATTTCAAATGAAGCGACGACAATTTCCCATCATTTTGGCTTTTGCAATGACGATTAACAATGCTCAGGGACAATCATTCGATAAGGTTGGGGTGTTTTTACCAGAACCTGTTTTTGCTCATGGCCAGCTTTATGTAGCTTTAACGCGAGTACGAAATCATGAAAACCTTAGAGTGCTGATCAACAATTTCTCATACCAAGGCGCAATAATAAATGATCACTGTACATTTACAAGAAACGTTGTGATAAAAGAATTATTGAATTAACATTAAATTGCCTTATTTCGTATTATTTCAGGAAAAAAAAAAAAATTTTACTTTTCAGGCTATGGGGCCATATTACGTAACGATTCATGGGGGTGGCTTCATGATTTATTACGATTTGTTAAAGATAGGGAGGAGTGAACATAGATCATATCATTGATAGCCCGTTTTCTTAATTGCAAAATTCACTTTCACGTGATTAAAATAATTTAAAAATGTGAATACTTTTATGTTACGCCTGGGAGAGGGAGGGGTTTTGAAATATGTTACGATCTTTTAGGAAGGGGAAGTAAGGAGTATAAAAAGCAAATAAATATGTGAACTACTATATATTGAGTTTTCAGAAACTTCCGTCAGTTTTGACGGGTAATTACTAGTATTTTTTTATTTAAGAGTTTAAATTCTCTGTCTATAATCAATTGATTTTTTCGGCTTTTTACAGAGAAATATATTAATTGTTCATGACAATCCCAAAATTTTCGATTTGGTAAATCAGAAAAATAAAGAGGCCAATCCCTCATAACATAGCTACTGAAAAAAGTAGAAATATCATTCCCCCCTCGCCGTACTTTAGCCCAAGGGCCAAGAGTTATACAAATGTATTACTCTTCAAAAATGAAAACTTCCCTTGAGTTCTTTTGTTAGTAGTTTGGTTTCTTACTGAAAAATGGGGAAAATGAGAATGGCGAGAGTTGAACCATCTGATCAAATTTGACCCGGGCTGATCCATTTAAACCACGCGCGTAAACCAAATCGATACATTTTGTTTCCTAGGTTGGTACAACCTTCTTTGACATTCGTGTGACGTTTGAGCAGAATACGTCCATTAGTGTGAGTTTGGCAGACATTTGTTTATGACGCGAAAAGATTGTCTGGGGATTTTTACTATGGATACAAATTGAACAAAGAATTTGCTTAAAATTTTATGTTTCTAATGGAATTACGACAACTGAAGTGTACTCTATCAAGAGAACGCAAGTATTTGAGTGGCATAAAGCCTTCAGTGAGGGCTGTGGGTCGTAAACAACTTGCCTCATGCGAGTCATCCATCCAACTCTGTCAACGACGATAACATCGAAAAAGTAAAGAAAATTGTGCTCAAAAATCGTAGTTCACGATGAATTCGTTGAAGAGGATCAAACGGTCAATAAAGCATACTACTTGGCTCAGAAGCAATTCGTCGTAAACGGCCGGATTTGTGAGCAAACAATTCATGGATTTGTCACCACGATAATGCGCCGTCACATTCCAACCTGACTGTGCCTGAATTTTTGGCCAAACACGAAATAAAAGTCATCAGCCACCGTATTCGCCAGATTTGGTTCCCTGTCACATTTTCGTGTTTCCGAAATTCAAATATCTGTTCCGAGGAACGCGCCATTGATTGAACCCATAAAAAAAAATTCGCTGAAGCAACTACAGGGCCGGCAGAGGAGTATAAGATGTGTATGGAAAAATGGTTTAACCGTTGGCATTCTTGAATTGGCTCAAAAGGAGCCTATTTTGAAGGCGATAATAAAGATTTGTTTTAAAATACATAAGAATGTTGTTTTTGATCAGCTGGTATTTTTGTAGTTTGGTCGTAGCTACCTGATGAGTAGACCAACTTTTCAGTACGAAACCAAACTACCAACATATAGGAACTCAAGGAAGGTTCTCATTTTTGAAGAGGAATACATTTGTATAATTCTTGGCCTTTGGGCTAAAGTACGGCGAGGGGGAATGATATTTCTGCTTTTTTCAGTAGATATATTATGAGAGATTCCTCTTAATTTTTCTGATTTACCAAATCGAAAATATTGGGAATGTCATGAACAATTAATATATTTGTCTATAAAAAGCCGAAAAAATCAATTTAATATTTTTTTTTAGGCTACGCCATAACGTAATATTATGTATGAAAATTGTTGATTTCGAATTTCGATTGCCACGCAGCAAAGAATATTATTTATATAACACATTTTGGGTTCTCGTACTGCTTATACATAATCACGTTTCATCGCAACTGCAACACTGAAACTTGCTATAAGATAGACACATAATCGATAAGCAGAGCTAACCCTATAGCAAGAGAAATTTAAATTTGAATGGATTGACAATTATTTAGGATCCGTCCCATTCCGTTCCGCTTCTCCGTCCAAAGTAGTTTTAGACATTTTCTGTACATTTTGTATGAAGAAACGGAACGGTTTGTTATAATATAATGGTAAGAGACGGACGAGCTCATCCGGTTTTTCAAAAAGTTTAGAATTTACGGAAAGACAAAACATCTTAGCCAAACAAATCAAATTAATTTTTTTTTTGACAACGTGAGAAGTAGGCTGTAACTAAATAGGGACTTTCGATTATTTGAAAACATTAGCAACAAATATTAAATTGTTAAAAATTAAATGAAGAATTCTTCACTATCTAACTCTTTCATTTGGAGAAAGCTCGTCTTAAAATACCCGGATTCGTCCCTATCCAGATTTAATGGACCCACCATCTTCTTTTTTCTTATAAATTCTATAATATTGTTTGTACAAAACGTATAAATCAAAGAGAATTTCTAAAGATTTTAGAGTCATTCATTTGTTTTTCAAATGTCAGTTTAAACAGACGGAACGGATGCAATGTAACCAACAAACGGAAAAGACGAGACGGAGAACAATGGAATGAAACGAGATGGATTCATTGTAACTCGACCTTAATTCTTCGTGATTTTTTTCAAAAAATTTAATAAATAGTTCATTGGACGTCGGCTGTCGGATCTTTGAATCTGGAGAGCCAATTGCTTCCAAACAAAACTTAAATCGAAAGATAAATGTCGTGAAATACACTTGCACAAATCATTGGTGTTTTGAGAAAAGTCCCCTCGAATAACGAATTGAAGTATCTGCTTGGGTCGGTTTATGGTTTGTGGAGCATTTTTTGGCGGCGCGGCTTTCGACCAATATTTACAATTATTAACCAAATAAACTAAATATCCAAAAACCAAATAACCAAATAAATGTTTTTTGGAATGGTGACCGCAAAGGCCTGAAATTAATCCAATCGAAAAAACTTTTGGACAGAAGTTAAGCGAAAATTAACAAAGAAAAGTTCCAGGAGTTCAGACGAACTGTTACAAAATATTGAGCGAATTTGGAAAAACATTCCAGTTAGTCATTGTCGGCAGTAGCCTATCTTCCGAAACGTAGTATGGTGGCTCTGAAAAAACAACGGCTACCCCAATAATAGAGCACGAAATTTACGGGGCCCCAAAATTGACAGGCCCTAGGGCCGTGCCTAGGTGTTAATCCGCCCCTTTCTTCTACCAAAAGGTATTTTTTTATAAAATATTGAAAATTATATAAACCAAAATGAAAATGTAATTTGGTTTTCTACCAAAAATTTGAAAATTTGACTGTATAAACTTGGCCACCATGCTACGTGGGTATTTTGCTTCTATACAAATAAACTAAAAAACGAAAATACAACAAAAATAAAAGTTAAAAATTTTACTTAGTTTAACAGTTGTTGTTGGATAGAAAATGAATTTAGATACCTTAAAGTAAAAGATAAAACAAATGAGATCTTTCCCAAAATTCTTCGTAAAATAAGCAAAATTCTTGTACCAAATATGTAAAGATAATAAAAACAAAACAATGAAGCACTTTATAAATCATAGAAACGAACAACAAACTTGGAAGGTCTTATCGCTTGGCTTCCCTTATTTTAAGGTAAATCTATATTTAAGCACAAAGTTTTTTTTTAAAACATTCTAGTTTTACAAATCAAAAACTCAATAAAATGTTAGTAAGAAGAAAAGAATTAATTCAGGAAAAGGTAAAATCTTTTGCTTTTCTATGAAAATGGTAATTTAAAAAGAACTTCACAATTTTGTCAACCTCAGCAAATTACGGTAAAAAGATTTTATTATAACTTTATAAGGTTAATTTACTAAAACAAAACAAACTGAAACCTTTTAGGATGGGATCTTAATTTGTAAAGAGTAATAATTATAAAATTTAGTTGTAAGTATGCATTACATGTCGCCGGAAATAAATTAAAACATTTTGATTTGATGTTTGTTCGTAATATAAAGTACAAAAGAGGCCTACTCCTGCATCTCAATAATACTATCTATAAAATTTTATTCAAATCAATGATCTATTATTAATCGGAAATGTATAGAAATTATAAGGCAATCATTTTGAGATTTGATTGAACCCCCTTGTCAGTCCTTAACACCAGTCCAATTCAACTGAATTAATGATTGAAATTCAAAAATATCGTAATATTTTGTTTTTACACATGAGAATATATTCATGTACAATGGAACGAACGACATACATATGTGAAAATAAAATTTACCTATCGGAAAATGAAAGGATATGAGGGAAATCGAAAAATTTAGACATTTTTCAATCTCAATAAAAATCAAGACATTTAAAAGATGGGAAAACAAATTTTATATCAAATATTGCGGTAACGTCTTTGGTATATTTAAATGTATTACGTAAATGAACAGCTGATCACGTTTCAGCAATCCTTATTTCATCACCTCATCCCTTTAATATATTTACACCAATACAATTGAAACTTCATAAAATATGTATATTTGAGAGAAAAGCTACTCAATTTCCATAAAGTTAGTCCTTGAGACTTTCAATTGCTGATATACCGTAAAAATTCTGATTAGCATATATGGGTCCTATATAAACAGTACCAAATATAGGAAACAGGAAAAGGATTCTGATACTGAATGTTAACTCTTACAATATTTTCATTTGAAATATTTACAAATTTATTTATATCGTATACATTGTAGTTGTGCGTGGTTGGTATGAATTAACCTGTTTGGTTGTTGTGTGCAAGACAATTTATTCAACGTATCGTGGGTAAGAAAACTTAAGTCGAAATCAATAAAAATAAATTACCAAAAATCGACGGGGATATATAATCCATTGTTGACTTTTTACATTTTAATAATACATTTTTAGGTTTTATCGGAAATTGTATTTGGATTGGTTGTCTTTAAAGTACAAAAGTATGGCTTTAATTTTCCATACATTTAATTTAATTCCTGTTGTAACCTGAGTTTTTTTTTATTTGTATAAATTTGAAAGCTCAAAGCTTTATCATATTAAATATAGATATTCCCTAGGCTTTATAACAAACTATCATTCATCATCCCTACAGGTTGGGTGTTGGTTTTGAATCGGGTAATTTTGTGTAGAATAGAACATAAGCCGCACTTGATACCAATTGCGTTTTTCTCACGAATGTCACAATATAATCATTAAAACGATATCATCTTTTATGAATAGTATTATAACAACATGCCGTATCGTTTCTTATTGTACCGAAATGGTTTGCGATGGCGTACAATTTATATTCACCATTGAGTGTGTACGGATATTATGTACTTCGCTAGGTGCTGTATAATTTTTCATTTGTAAATTTTCTAACGGAAAATCAATGAAATTTTCTATTTTCTTATATTCTCCTCTACAAGTTTTTTGGAAACGGGTACGGTAGTCGTACAATATCTACATTTTTAACAGCACCTTTGGTTCGGCCACAATGACACCATCTCCAGTCCTCAAGTAGTTCACCCTTAAAATAAAGACTAAGACAATCGGCAAGTGTATAACGCTGACTAATCTTCCTGAGTGGTAGCTCCAAGCTTAAATTACTAAATTCCTCGTAATTGGGATTCTCATAACTACACGCCTTATATTTTACAGTACTCTTCAATAGGCCATAAAACATATTCGTTATTATGCTTTCATTTCTATATATGAAAGTCATCCAATCCTTTTGCGGTGAAGTGCCTTTAGGGGACGAGGGTTATTGTGGCATTCCATTTAAAGCATTATGCATAGAATCTAATAACAAAAGTAGAAATTCATGGGCACCCTCATCCTGATGTGGAACAAAGTTAGTATACATTTTTAAAACTATTTCCAAAGTTATCTTCGGAGAGAGCTTTGTATATTACCCACTCAACAGAGCGCGTACCAAATTCGCCACATGCTCCGTAAATAAACTATCTGGTATCTTGGGATTATCCATGGATTTCCTGTAAACTTTTCTTAGGAAGCAAATGGTTAAAGTGTTTATATTGCTAATGCATTGTATAATGTTGTATATGTAACAAGTATTTCCCAAATTTGTTTGTTGCGTTGGCAAAACTGGCTGTTATTCTTTTTGGTTATCAGAGGGCATCGTGGTCGGCGATGGATCTATTGCCGGTGGTTTAATTGGTGTTATCTCACGTGTTTCCGATAATCGCTTTTCTTGTGCCAACTTTTCATTCATTTCATTTCATTTTTGTGCTTCGCGTTCCTTTTCCTCAATTTGTTTAATTTTTTCGGTTGATACAGCTTCTGTAATATTTGTTTGCTCTTCGTTAGTTTTTTCTCTTAGAATTTTGCTTCCGTTTGCAATATCGTGTTCCGCATTCTCTACCTGCATCACCTCATATTCTAATTTTGTCACATTTTCAATAATTTTTTCCTTGATCTGTTCTTCTTGAGTAACTTCTTGCTCAATTAGCGCCTGTTTTATTGCCTCAATTAGTGCCTGTTTTATTCTCTATATTTACCCATTCAATGGCCAATACTTCACGCTTCTCAAAAAATTCGCTCATTTGTTTCTAGGACTGAAACATTTTTTACTTGTACATTAAACGTTTCTTCTTTCATTATTATATCATTAATCGAAGGATACTCGTTTTCTTCTTCTTTAGGTGGACAAATTCTAGGCGGTAATTTAACGTTTGATTTCGACGCATGTTGTGGAAATCGAGTAAGACATTTTTCATAACCACCTTTTAAAAATTTCAACGATGCAGGTGTAGTGGTGAATCAATAATCGGTTCATCTTCTTTGGTATTCCAATCAAAAATGATTACGTTTTGCATTAGTCCCCTGTTTTTCCATATATCCTTATCACGCGGGGAGTTAAGGTACTTGATAACTGTGCAACAGTTTCACCTATCTTAATTTTTTCCTCGTCTATATTTATAATACCAAGATGCTTAATTCTCCATTGCTAATTGCTCCATTCGGTTTCAGATATATCTTTAAACGGATTTATCGTTTCTTTCACTTGGTCTGATTTATTTCCATCGGCTGCTTTTTTTTTTACCGGGACTCCAGAGAAAGAAAACACTAGTTTAAATGGAATGAAATACATGGATTCTGCTTGTCACATAGGATTCTGCAAGTTGTCTCTATTTCTAATTTAGCTGCGAATCAGTAGGCTACATTACGTAAAAGAAAACAAATCTAGTACAATTTGAATACTTTTTATTTTTCAATCAATTTTTTTAATTTGTTGACACAAAATAGTTTTGTGTGACAAGTGCCAAAATGGAGGATAAAATTGGATTAATTTGTGACAAAATGAGGCATCATTGATTTAAAAAAATTGTACTAAAAAAAAAAAATCTGCTTGTCAAAAAAGATGTTCATGTAGTTCACCCAAATTTCTGTCGTCAGCGCGGCTAGCAGAAATTCAGCTCATGTGTTTCCAGCTTTAAAGTTTGAGGGAATGATTTTGATATATTTGTAAATAATGTAATATAGGTTTATGCTGTGTGCCTCAGAAGACTTTTCAAAGTAAATTTTTCAAATTTTGAAGCTTTCGCTATTTTCTCACAGATGCTTGGTGAAAAGGCAGTTTACGATATTACTTTTTGACGACTTTCAATTTGTATGACATACAGTTTAAAATACGTAGTAAGTAAATGTTTTTGAATATCAAAAACAAATTAAATACAAATAAATTACTAAAATATATAAAATAAACATAAAAAATGGCAAAGAGACCGCATTGTGCGCTGTAAGTTTAAATAAATAATTTATTTGATTCGTCCCTGTTTTATTTTAATTACATTTATCTTAACTTGAAAAAACTCCTAAAGAAACCTCCTTTGAATGCATCACGCAAAGCAAACCGATTGGAATTGGGCAAAAACCACATGTCATAGAAGCAAGAATGGAACTTATAAGGGACTTATATGGGACGAATTGAGCAAGATTTACTTGCCTCCACCAACGGAAAGAGAATGGAAAACAATTGCCGAAGACTTCTTCAAAAATACTAAAATACACAACACAGTAGGTGTATCGACGGGAAGCACATCCGCATAAAATGTCCACTACACGCTAATCATGTCAATATTAGTCAATTGCCCTCCTTTTGGGGAATTTCTTCGGATTTCGGTGTATGTACCATCACAAACAAATATATATAACCGTAAACTTGCTACAAGGATTTTTTCAAAGTTGCAGTCAATAGTGGATCGGTGTCCTCAATCAAGAGATCTAATCTTATTGGGAGATTTTAATGCTCATATTGGTTCAAGAGACACCTCCATCGAGAATCAAATGAAAATGGTGTTGCGCTAGTGTTGCTTGCAAAATTAGGGCAACTATTCATATCAACAACAAAAGGAAGAAGACAAACCACCACTACCTGGACTGATGGGAAATCATTTTCGCAAATTGATCACATTTTAACGCGAAAAAGGAACCAGTCTATTTATGTCAATTCAATCCTAGCAGATACATACCATCATTCCATAAGTGACCATCGTTTAATGGGGATCTAGCTAAGGAAGGGGTATAAAAATATAAATCAGTCTATGACCAAGTCAACGACTACACATCCAGCTTCCTTATACGAATATAAGTCACTAAATCTGAACTTGTTACAAGATGAGGGAATATGTAAGCAATATCAGGATCTCCTAACAAATACATACATCAGTAAAAATATGTGTACGGGTGGGTACAAATAAATGGAAGGAAATGGTGGATTGCATTAAAATAGCAGCACATCAAACCATTGCAAATCACAATTCCCACACGTCTAGAACAAGGCGGGCACTAGCACGTTTAAAAATTGCTTTATATCAGAAGAATGCTCACCCCCGTGATCAGGTCGCGCATATTAAATTAAAAAATGCCAGAGCACTTTCTAATCAGGCTATTGGTGATAAAAGGGCATTTGAATGTCAGCAGTTTTTTAACGATATTTCTAATCAAAAACCTTCTGAACGATTGCGGAAAACCTACAACTATCTCAAGCAACACTTACGGGTCAACAGTATGTCAGGGGGCAATATATTCCTATATCTGCATAGACATGTGGTGATATATTCCTAAATAAATCCTATCCAAAAATTATTTGTTCAGATTCGTATTGTCAACAAGTGAGTAAACAAATAGAAGCAATCATAGAGTTCAATAAAATATGGAACGCTTACATTCTCCCCTAAACGCAGTGTTCATAAAAACATAGCTTTTTTACCGAACAAAACATTTTGTTTGAAAATAAACAAGGAGTTGAAAATAGAGATTCGAAATATGCAGTTCATTACTATATGTACTAAAAATAAATAAATATAAATATAGTATGAACGATATGCATATTTAAGTGTTATAACGTTCTTTTTAAAAATACATTAAATAAATATAATAAATAATAAAGATTTATTTAAATAAATAAAATTTATGGTGTGTTTTAATAATCAAATAAAAGTTTATTAATACCCCATAACTGGTGACCCCAAAGATCAAAAAACGCAACCAACCAAAGAACAAGCAGAACAACTGCATAATAACCAGCAATCAGCAAAACCGTATTAACCAGCAATACAGCACAACAATCAGCAAAGCCGTTAACCAGCAATACAGCATAACAACCAGCAAAGCCGTTAACCAGCAATACAGCACAATAATCAGCAAAGCCGTTAACCAGCAATACAGCACAACAATCAGCAAAGCCGTTAACCAGCAATACAGCATAATAACCAGCAAAGCCGTTAACCAGCAATTCAGCATAATAGCCAGCAAAGCCGTTTTAAACAACAATACCGTTTAGCTATATCGGCCAGCCAAAACATCGCTATAAATCAACAACTAAACTGCTAATAACAGCGAGTTTAAATCAACCATTTTCCAGACACCAAACATCTGAATATTGCATTGACGACATAGCTCCCACCAGTGGTAAGCGGTCAACCGAAATATTCAGTGTAGTTAATACATAAACAGTTCTGGCCCCCACCCGTGGTAAGCTAAAAGAGTTTTTGTTGTTTAGCCGTGCAAGGTCGCACAAGGAAGACATCATCACTAACCAAAAAGCGTACACGACGAAAGGAGGAGAACCGTGAGTATTCCAAATTTTAAAGAACTACATGTTAAAAAATTAAAAAAAAAAAAAACGAAAAATCAATATTATTTTGGTGTCGTTTATTTGTTGGTTTACTCATTTGTCGTCAGTTCACAATATTATTTTTACCTCGTTTGTTTCACTGTCCACAATTATCACCATTTTCTCACCTATTTAAAAAATTTTTGTTCGTGTTAAATTTATTTTTATTTTTAAAAAAATTATGGATCCCAATACTCCTCAAATAGATAACACACCAGACAGAACCATGACTAACGAAGAAATTTTGGCTTTAATAGACGCACTACGACAACAACTGACAATCGATGATAACAGTGCTGAGGAAGGTCCAAGCCCATCAACCAATTCTCCACCTCCAGTTATAACATCAATACCAGCTAATGTGACAAATATCGCACATGTAGCGTTTAGACCTCCACAACACCTATACAGTCAAAATCCGGTCATTTGGTTTTCGATATTAGAGCAGTCATTCCTGTTAGCAAACATTACCACGGAACAGACAAAATACGCACCCGCACTCGCAGCTTTAGACGCACGACATCACGACACTTTTGGAAATATAATACTACGGGACAAAAAGACTACTCCTTACACTGCGTTCAAGGAGGAAGTTGTACGAGTGTTAGGAGAGACGGAACGGACGAAATTAAATAATGTTTTACACGGACTTACTCTCGGAGACCAGAAACCATCCATGCTACTCAATAAATTCAGACTGAACGCGGGAACAGTTTTCGATGACAACGCAATACGACAACTATGGATGAAACGACTTCCAGCACAAATACAGATGATACTGACTCCATTTGAAAATGACGTTTCACTAGCAATATTAGCCACTCGAGCAGACAATATTTTGGAGACGATGACAAACTCATTAAACATCAACAGCATATCAGATTCTACAACAGAAAATACAGAACTGAAACATTATAAAGCAGAGACGCACAGCAAAATTGATAAACTAACAGGAATGATTGCAGAATTATGTAGCAATTCTCGTGCACGTCCAAATTCTCGGTCAAAATTTCGAAGTCCGTCACGATCACCAATTCGAAAACTGAATCCAAAATTTAAAATTTGTTATTTTCATTTTAAATTCGGTGAAAACGCAAAACAATGTGTGATGGGGTGCGAACATTTTGAGGAACACTCAAAAAATGTTGACAAAAATTTTTGCTAGACCATCACGAATTAACGGCAAGTGTTGATGGTCAACTAGCGAGCCGTTTAGTAATTTTTGATAGAAACACGAGACTAAAATTTTTAGTGAACACCGGAGCAGATGTTTCAGTCATTCCAGAAAATCTGTATCAAACAACACTTATATCAAATTCTACAAAAAAATTATTCGCGGCAAACGGCACTCCGGTAAAATCTTTCGGCACTAAAATTTTAAAATTAGACTTCGGACTTCGACGAGAATTCCGTTGGGAGTTTATCATCGCTGAAGTTTCATTGCCAATGATAGGGGCGGATTTTTTAAAACAAACAGGCCTTTTAGTAGACATCCAGGGACAGAGGATAATTGATCCGTTAACCTCCCTGTTTGTCAGAGGTGTCTTATCACAAGAACCAAATCCGACCCTATCGTTTATTAACAAAACGAACCAAAATTCTAAAATCGACATTTTGATCGGGAAATTTCCGGGTTTAGTGAACAGTGGTCTATCTACTAAATTAATTAAACACAAAATTACTCACCGTTTGGAAACTAATGGACCCCCTGTATCTTGTAAAACACGACGTTTGGCACCCGACAAACTGCAAATTGCAAAAGTTGAGTTCGAACACATGATGGCACAAGGAATATGCAGACCAAGTAGCAGTGCCTGGTCCAGTCCACTTCATTTAGTCAAGAAGAAGAATGGAACATGGAGACCATGTGGTGATTATAGGTCGTTGAATAATATAACCATCCCAGATCGTTACCCCATTCCGCACCTTCAAGATTTTTCGTATCAACTTGAAGGTTGCAGCATTTTTTCGACACTAGACCTTGTCCAGGCGTACCACCAAATTCCCATCGAACCAACGGACATACCCAAAACAGCAATATCTACACCTTTCGGCCTTTTTGAATTCACAAAAATGACATTCGGACTACGGAATGCAGCACAGACATTTCAAAGACTAATGCATTCCATACTTTTAGGCCTTAACTTCTGTTTTGTATATTTAGACGACGTATTAATTGCATCCAAATCACTTGACGAACATTTAGAACACCTTGAAATTGTTTTTCAAAAATTTTCAGACAACGGACTTATAATTAATACGGACAAATGCGTTTTCGCACAGACAGAAATTGTATTTTTAGGACACACGGTCACTGGACAAGGTATACTTCCAAATCAAGACCGCATCCAAATTGTCAAAAACTATAAACGCCCAGAAACTGTTGATGGTATCAAGCGTTTTTTGGGCACGATAAATTTTTACAGACGTTTCATTCCCGGCGCCGCGGCAGACCAAATTCTTCTAAACGATTTACTCAAAGGTTATAAAAAAAACAGCAAACAACTAATTGAGTGGTCAACACCACTAATTCAAGCTTTTGAAAATTGTAAATCAAAATTATGCGAAGCAACGTTGCTGAATCACCCAGCGATTTTAGCTCCACTCGCGATCATGGTCGACGCTTCAGATACGGCAATTGGGGCAGTTGTACAGCAGTACATCTCCGATACTTGGCAACCACTCGGTTTCTTCTCAGTACGACTTAACGAAACGCAAAAACGGTACAGTGCTTATGACAGAGAGTTGCTTGCAGCTTACTCTGGCATTAAGCACTTCAAATTCTTATTGGAAGGTCGTGAGTTCACATTGTTCACCGACCACAAACCATTAATCTACGCATTCAAACAAAACCCTGAAAAAGCATCTCCTCGTCAATTCAGACATCTAGATTTCATCGGCCAATTCACTACCGATATTCAACACGTCTCCGGCATAAATAATGTCGTTGCAGATACCCTCTCCCGCATCAATCAAATTTCTATTCCTGAAAGCATTGATTATGCAGCAATCGCAGATGCTCAAACCAATGATATCGAACTACGAGAGATTTTAAATAATAATACAAACACATCTCTTAAACTAGTGCAAATTCCGCTAACGTTCAACGCAACTAAATCCATATGTTGCGACGTATCAACCGGTGTACCAAGACCCTTCATTCCGCCAGCATTTCGGAAAATTGTTTTTGAATCTTTACATAATTTATCTCATCCGGGCGTAAAAGCTTCCATCAAATTATTGACTTCAAATGTTGTTTGGCCCTCCATTTCCAAAGATTCAAAAACGATGGCTCAAAATTGTATACCATGTCAAAAATCGAAAATTTCAAGGCACATCCAATCACCTCTCGGCTCTTACAATCTCGCTTCTCAACGATTCACAGAAATTCACTTGGATATCATTGGTCCACTTCCAATCTCCGGAAACAACTGATATTGCGTGACGTTAATTGATCGTTACTCGCGTTGGGCTGAGGCGGTGCCAGTGCCGGACATGACTGCTGTCACTGTCGCATTTGCCGTATATTCAACTTGGATAGCTCGATTCGGCGTGCCAGAATTCATCGTTACAGATCAGGGGGCTCAATTCGAATCACATTTATTTTCGGAATTATCTACACTTTTAGGCTTCCAACATCGACGTACAACTAGCTACAATCCAAAATGTAATGGCATGATTGAAAGATGGCATCGCACCATCAAATCAGCCATTATGTGTCACAACAGACCAGATTGGGCTAACATTTTACCGACAATTCTACTGGGACTTCGTACCACTTACAGCGAAGAACTAAAAAATACACCAGCAGAACTAGTTTATGGATCCACTGTTCGAATTCCTGGACAATTTTTTGATCAATCTTCCGATACCAAAATTTCACAAAACGATTTCGTTCAAAATTTGAAAAATCATTTCAAAGAAATACGACCAACACCAGCATCTCGGCATTCTACGAACAAAATTTTCATTTCGAAAGACTTGCCTTCCTCATCTCATGTTTTCTTACGGACGGACGCATTACGGAAATCACTTGAACCGCCGTACACAGGACCCTACAGAGTTATAGAGAAAACAGATAAAACTTTTACACTTGAAATTAAAGGCAAACCAGTCAAAGTATCAATCGACAGACTAAAACCGTGTCATTTGGAAAACACTCAAGACGTACAAACACCAACTACTAAAACCAATAGACCAAATTTCGACCAACAATTAATAGTTTCAGAGAACGGTAAAACTACATCAACAAAAAAAGTTACTTTCGATTTACAACAAAAACCACCTACAGAACCGACTCAAACAAGATCAAGACGAATTATCAGAACACCGTCACGATACAAACAATAATACCACAAGACTTCACACAATCACAAAATTCAATTATTTCAGACGAACGATACTTACTCACTTATACGTAAATTCATACAGAATCTACTGGAAGGGGAGTATTGTGGTGATATATTCCTAAATAAATCCTATCCAAAAATTATTTGTTCAGATTCGTATTGTCAACAAGTGAGTAAACAAATAGAAGCAATCATAGAGTTCAATAAAATATGGAACGCTTACATTCTCCCCTAAACGCAGTGTTCATAAAAACATAGCTTTTTTACCGAACAAAACATTTTGTTTGAAAATAAACAAGGAGTTGAAAATAGAGATTCGAAATATGCAGTTCATTACTATATGTACTAAAAATAAATAAATATAAATATAGTATGAACGATATGCATATTTAAGTGTTATAACGTTCTTTTTAAAAATACATTAAATAAATATAATAAATAATAAAGATTTATTTAAATAAATAAAATTTATGGTGTGTTTTAATAATCAAATAAAAGTTAATTAATTCCCCATAGACAAATGAACTACGGAAAGCGGAAGGAACTTGGCCGAACTTCTGAATTGCTGAATGCGCTATGTCAGATCATTGAAACCACATGGGTAAGGAATGAACCACCTTCAGAATGGATTGAAACGTTCAGGTACCGATACCAAAAGTAAAAAATCAAAATGACGTTAATTCGTTTAGGAGAATCACACTATGCAACGTGGGATATAGACCGTCTTGATGAATTTTTGGCATTACCAGCCTCATACCAAGCGGCTTTTCTAACAAATCGTTCCACGGATGATCATATGTTCACGATTCGCAGAATACTGGATGAGGAATGGCGTGCTGGTCATCGTATTTATATATTATCAATCGACTTGGCAAATGCTTTTGACACAGTGAAATTAGATGTAATCGCAGAATGTTTATAACAATACGTTCCAGGCTACTTAATAAATAGAATTATCAAGACCTGTTTTTGGGAGCACACCAGCATTAAATGGTTTAACATGACTACTTCCAGAGTTAAGAAAAATAAAGGTGTTAAACAGGGATGTCCTTTATCACCACACTTGTTTAACTTCATTTTAAACGAGGTTCTGGTCACGGTAGCGAATCAGTTTCCTGAACTCAAGTTAGAGCAACGCGATAACTTGCAGCTTCCACTGGTATTGGCATATGCGGATGATATAGTAATTATTACTAAAAATCTCATCACACTTGAGCCAATATTACTGGAACTTATAACGGTTTTAGGATATGCTGGTCTGGAAATCAATAACAAGAAATGTACAATGATGATCAGAGATCCTCTCTCCCAAATGGACCCTCCAACTAACGTTACATTGGCAAATATCAATTTCAAGGTAGTCAACACTATGCGGTACCCAGCTATCCGCAAATTTAAGTAGATCATTGACCATTCAGACCAGACGTCATCATGCATTGGGAGTAACTCAAATGATGCAAAACTTTATAAAAAAATACAATGTACCTTTT
The DNA here is from genome assembly GCA_958295665.1 of Tipula vernalis. Classification (NCBI taxonomy): domain Eukaryota; kingdom Metazoa; phylum Arthropoda; class Insecta; order Diptera; family Tipulidae; genus Tipula; species Tipula vernalis. The sequence goes on along the minus strand of OY282560.1, from coordinate 144,974,943 downwards.
TCAACTGCACTCATGATGTACATCACAACCATTGTACCTATGGTTACATATGGATTGAAGACCTCAGCGCTTACCTACGCAAATCGCCGTCGCTTGAGGAAATACGAACAAATCCTCCTTAGAAAATTATACGAATTTAGTTCAAAGAAACCTTCTGGAAGAAAGATAAAGGAGATACTAGGCGGTAAAACGATAACAAAGAAAATCAAGGTGCAAAGAATAAATTATTGGGGTCATATACATCGTCGTGGCTCAAATCATTTGCTAAGTGCTGCCACAAGATATGTAGCAGAGCCTAAAAAGAGAGGTCGTCCATGTTACACATGGAATACATCATTGATACAGGATCTAGACCGTATGAGGAATGGCAGGAATTGTTGGGGATTGTTACAACAACGTGGAGAATTAAGGAAGGCAGCTACTGAAATTTACCAAGTAAGCGAATCAGATTCAAGTGAGTTAATTGAGGACGATGATGATGGCCAAATTATTTACATACTTCGTAAAATATTAAAATGGAATAGTCAAGGAATCATAATTATAATAATAAACAAAATAAATAAGTAAATAATTGTTTATCAATTTATTCCCCTCCTCTTATAAAACCGTTTAGTATGTTTAATTAACAATTCTATAAATAGAACCATCGAAAAATCAGGGCTAAGATTTTACTAATCATCCCTGATCTCCCCGTAGGATTCAAACATTAGGAGAAACATAGTTAATTTTTGAAAACGCCTCTTACATTTATTTTTCTGTGGCAAGGAGGATTTAAGAATTTTTAGGATAAATGAAAAGTGTCTTGTAGAGAGGCATTAGAGTGTTTAATGCTGGTTTTTTTGGGAGGGAGTATGTTTGGAAGAAAATTAGGTCGAAATTGGCATTGGAAGCTTTGGGACCTTTCTAAGGGGTGGGCGGTTTGCGCGTAGTGCTCTTATTTAGATGCGATGATATTATCTACAATTTAATTTATTAATATAGTGAATATCGTGAAGATATTATATGGTTGCTTGATATGAATTCTAGTTGCTATTAATTCTAATTAATTAATAATTTATTTCAGGAATTAGTCTTTAATCTTAGCATGGGGGAGAAGGGAGGGTAGGGGGGAGAGTGAATCCGGCGACCTCGGTAGGGCAAGGACTCTCTCGAAGGATCAGGAGGGGCACATAAGCGAAGGAGCTGGTGTACCGATGGAGGAGGATGACAGCAGCCCGGCCAGGCGGGGGGCACTGACGTCCTCTACAGAGGGTATGAGGGGTGGTGAGACGGGCGTATCCGGCGCATCCCAAAATACCGGGAATTAATATTCCTGCGGTAGCAGGAATTTATCATAGAGGTGGGTAGATGTTAAATGGTTATGATTAAGATAACTCAAATTAACCTTCACCATTCTAAGGCTGCTTCGGCAGCTCTACTCCTCAGGCTGACTAGTTCGGGTGAGGATGTGATACTAATCCAAGAACCTTTGATTAACAATAACAGGATCTGTGGCCTCAGAACCAAACGGTACAAAATTATATCCTCTAATAAGTCTGGGAAGATCAGATCTTGTATTCCTGGGAAAAATAATATTAATCTTTTCCTTCTCTCTCAATACAGCAATGGTGAAACTACTGCAGTTAGCCTGGAAGTAGGCACTTGTAGATTCTGGCTAGTTTCAGCCTACATGGACCGGGAGAAGGAGGTTCCTCCGGATAACCTGGAGGAGCTGATCCGTAAAGCGGAACAATCAAAGGTAGGTGTGGTACTGGGAGTTGATGCTAATGCGCATCACACTATCTGGGGAAGCACGGACATTAATGAAAGAGGTGAGTCGCTTTTTGATTATTTGATGAGTACTAACCTTTCAGTGTGTAATATTGGGCGGGAATCCACATTTATTACTAGTAACAGGCAGGAGGTTCTAGACGTGACCCTTGCCTCAAATAATATTCTTCATATGGTTAAAAATTGGAGGGTGGATAAGGAACACTCCTTTTCTGATCATCGATATTTAACCTATAGCCTCGATATTCACCCTGCTACCCGGGAAGCCTTCAGGAACCCTAGAAGGACCAACTGGAGCAAATATGGGGAATTATTGGAGGAAATGTTACCGACGAGGGCTATGGAGACCCCGACGACCGTTGGGGAGCTGGAAGACATGGTGGCTAGCGTTACTAGCGCATGTAACCGATCCTTTCGTGCTGCCTGCCCACTGGCTAAGCCTAAGGGTAGACAAAAACCGGTATGGTGGTCCAGGGAACTGGGAGCCTATCGGAAGGCTTGTAGGACAGCCTTTAATAGATCCAAAAATACAAGAGAGGCTCAGGATTGAGACTCCTATAAGGAGAAACTCGGAATTTATGAGAAAGAATTAAGAAAGGCACAAAGGAGGTCTTGGAGAATCTTCTGTGATAAAATGGAAGGGGTTTCCGAAACCTCCCGTCTTAGAAAGATTCTTTCCAAAAGTACATCTAGTCCCAGTTTTTTGATAAAACCGGACGGATCTTGGACAGCTTCTAGTGGAGACTCTCTGGAGCTTCTCTTCGAGACACACTCCCCAGGGAGCTTTGAAGACCTGTTGGTGCGTAGCAATCATCAGGAATCACTGTCAGTGTTCACAGAGGAAATCGTAACCAGGAAACGGATCCTATGGGCACTGAGGGGTTTTAAACCATTTAAATCGGCTGGTCCGGATCAAATTATACCAGCGGAACTTCAAAACAACTCAGTAATTATTCTTACTTACCTGGAAGCTATATTCAAAGGGTGTTTGAAGCTGGGCGATATTCCTAGGTACTGGACGGAGGTCAATGTGGTGTTCATACCGAAAGCGGGGAAAAGCTCACATGTCTATCCTAAGGACCTAAGACCAATAACTCTATCATCCTTTCTTTTGAAAACCTTGGAAAGGCTGCTGGATTTATACATCAGAGATAAAATAGGTGCCAGGAAGTGGGCATCGTCTCAGCATGCGTACACACAGGGTAGATCTGTGGACACTGCTCTGCACGCCTTGGTGTGTACGATTGATAAATCGATTAGTTCGAAGGAATTCTGTTTGGTGGCCTTCCTGGATATAGAAGGCGCCTTTAATAATGTGAAAGCGGAGGCAATCAAGGAGGGATTGTCATTTTTGGAGGTGGACGTTCCTCTGATAGGATTAATCAATTATATACTGGGAAGCAGGATTGTTAGCTCGAAGTTGGGGGACTCCACCATCAAGAGGCGAGTAACTAGGGGAACCCCGCAGGAGGGGGGGGGGGTTCTGTCCCCTCTTCTCTGGAACATAGTGGTAAACGGGTTACTACTTGAATTGGAGAGAGAGGGTATTGAAGTTATCGCTTAAGCAGATTACGTAGCTTTAGCTGTTACCGGGAAATTCCTGGGCACGATTGTAGACGTAATGCAGAATGCGCTTACCATCGTTACGAAATGGGCTGGCAAATGTGGACTTGGTATTAACCCGTCCAAGAGAGAACTGGTACTCTTCACTAAGAAATACAAAATCCCGGTAGTAGTCCCTCCTACCTTAAATGGCACGAGACTTGCTTTTACTGACAGAGCTAGATATCTGGGCATTATCTTTGTCAGTAAGCTTAGTTGGAAGCCCAACATGTTTGAGAGAATAAACAAAGCTACTATTGCTTTGTACTCCTGTAGGAACGCCATTGGTCATAGATGGGGTCTGAAGCCGGAGCTGGTACACTGGCTCTACACCGCCGTAGTGAGACCTGTACTCATGTACGGGGTGGGTGTTTGGGTGGCCAGCTCTGGACAAGGTAACCTATAAAAGTAAGATTGAGACAGTGCAAAGAACAGCCTGTATGCTTGTTAGCGGGGCACTGAGGTCGACACCGACAAGTGCCTTAGAGAGACTACAGACTTGACTACATTTAACCTACTCTACGCTTCGAGAAGTGATTTCGGACCTCCTTCCCTTCAAGGGAATCCTGGAGGGATAGACCGTTATCGGGAACCAAAGCGTTGCAATTCTTCACAGATGGCTCCAAGCTAGACGGCAAAGTAGGAGCTGGAGTATTCTGTGACAAATTAAATGTAAACATTTCTATTCGTCTCCCTGATTACTGCAGCGTGTACCAAGCTGAAGTCGTAGCGATTGAGGAGGTCATGACGTAGTTGGAACATAATGTGTTATCCTCAGACGATATCACAATCTATGGCACTGAGTGATTTCAATTCCGCAATGTATGCCCTTTACAACTTATATAGTCACTATATGAGCCAATCTCTGAGATTCGTGCTATTTGGTATAATAGAGAACAACGTCCTTGTTCCAAACGAAATTCGTTGATTTTCTAAATATTTTGGCAAGAGCCCTACGGCTCATATCAAAGTGGCACTGAGTGATTTTTATTCCACAATATATGCCCTTTACAACCTATATAGTCACTATATGAGCCAATCTCTGAGATTCGTGCTATTTGGTATAATAGAGAACCACTTTCTTGTTCCAAACGAAATTCGTCGATTTATTAACTTCAAAAATTTTTTTCAAGAGCCCTACGGCTCATATCAAAATGGCACTGAGTGATTTCAATTCCGTAATGTATGCCCTTTACAACCTATATAGTCACTATATGAGCCAATCTCTGAGATTCGTGCTATTTGGTATAATATAGAACAATGTCCTTGTTCCAAACGAAATTCGTTGAATTCTAAATTTTTTGACAAGAGTCCTACGGCTCATATCAAAGTGGCACTGAGTGATTTTAATTCCACAATATATGCCCTTTACAACCTATATAGTCACTATATGAGCCAATCTCTGAGATTTATGCTATTTGGTATAATAGTGAACAACGTCCTTGTTCCAAACGAAATTCGTTGGTTTTCTAAATTTTTGGCAAGAGCCCTACGGCTCACATCAATGTAGCACTGAGTGATTTTATTTCCACAATATATGCCCTTTACAACCTATACAGTCACTATATGAGCCAATCTCTGAGATTCGTGCTATTTGGTATAATATAGAACAACGTCCTTGTTCCAAACGAAATTCGTCGATTTATTAAATTCAAATTTTTTTGGCAAGAGCCCTACGGTTCATATCAAAATCGCACTGAATGATTTCAATTCCGCAATGTATGCCCTTTACAACCTATATAGTCACTATATGAGCCAGTCTCTGAGATTTATGCTATTTGGTATAATAGTGAACAACGTCCTTGTTCCAAACGAAATTCGTTGGTGTTCTAAATTTTTGGCAAGAGCCCTACGGCTCACATCAATGTAGCACTGAGTGATTTTATTTCCACAATATATGCCCTTTACAACCTATACAGTCACTATATGAGCCAATCTCTGAGATTCGTGCTATTTGGTATAATATAGAACAACGTCCTTGTTCCAAACGAAATTCGTCGATTTATTAACTTCAAAAATTTTTTTCAAGAGCCCTACGGCTCATATCAAAATGGCACTGAATGATTTCAATTCCGCAATGTATGCCCTTTACAACCTATATAGTCACTATATGAGCCAATCTCTGAGATTCGTGCTATTTGGAATAATAGAGAACAACGTCCTTGTTCCAAACGAAATTCGTTGATTTCTAAATTTTTTGGCAAGAGTCCTACGGCTCATATCAAAGTGGCACTGAGTGATTTTAATTCCACAATATATGCCCTTAACAACCTATACAGTCACTATATGAGCCAATCTCTGAGATTCGTGCTATTTGGTATAATATAGAACAACGTCCTTGTTCCAAACGAAATTCGTCGATTTATTAACTTCAAAATTTTTCTTCAAGAGCCCTACGGCTCAAATAAAAATGGCACTGAGTGATTTTAATTCCACAATATATGCCCTTTACTACCTATACAGTCACTATATGAGCCAATCTCTGAGATTCGTGCTATTTAGTATAATAGTGAACAACGTCCTTGTTTCAAACGAAATTCGTCGATTTATTAAATTCAAAATTTTTTTTCAAGAGCCCTACGGCTCATATCAAAATGGCACTGAGTGATTTCAATTCCGCAATGTATGCTCTTTACAACCTATACAGTCACTATATGAGCCAATCTCTGAGATTCGTGCTATTTAGTATAATAGTGAACAACGTCCTTGTTCCAAACGAAATTCGTCGATTTATTAACTTCAAAATTTTTTTTCAAGAGCCCTACGGCTCATATCAAAATGGCACTGAGTGATTTCAATTCCGCAATGTATGCCCTTTACAGCCTATATATTCACTATATGAGCCAATCTCTGAGATTCTTTTCCAAACGAAATTCGTCGATTTATTAACTTCAAAAAATTTTTTCAAGAGCCCTACGGCTCATATCAAAATGGCACTGAATGATTTCAATTCCGTAATGTATGAACTTTACAACTTATATAGTCACTATATGAGCCAATCTCTGAGATTCGTGCTATTTGGAATAATAGAGAACAACGTCCTTGTTCCAAACGAAATTCGTTGATTTCTAAATTTTTTGGCAAGAGTCCTACGGCTCATATCAAAGTGGCACTGAGTGATTTTAATTCCACAATATATGCCCTTAACAACCTATACAGTCACTATATGAGCCAATCTCTGAGATTCGTGCTATTTGGTATAATATAGAACAACGTCCTTGTTCCAAACGAAATTCGTCGATTTATTAACTTCAAAATTTTTTTCAAGAGCCCTACGGCTCATATCAAAATGGCACTGAGTGATTTCAATTCCGCAATGTATGCCCTTTATAACCTATATAGTCACTATATGAGCCAATCTCTGAAATTCGTTCTATTTGGTATAATAGAGAACAACGTCCTTGTTCCAAACGAAATTCGTTAATTTTCTAAATTTTTTGGCAAGAGCCCTACGGCTCATATCAAAATAGCACTGAGTGATTACAATTCCGCAATATATGCCCTTTACAACCTATATAGTCACTATATGAGCCAATCTCTGAGATTCGTGCTATTTGGTATAATAGTGAACAAAGTCCTTGTTCCAAACGAAATTCGTCGATTTATTAACTTTCAAAATTTTTTTGCAAGAGCCCTACGGTTCCTAACAAAATCGCACTGAGTGATTTCAATTCCGCAATGTATGCTCTTTACAACCTATATAGTCACTATATGAGCCAATCTCTGAGATTTATGCTATTTGGTATAATAGTGAACAACGTCCTTGTTCCAAACGAAATTCGTCGATTTATTAACTTTCAAAATTTTCTTGCAAGAGCCCAACAACTCATATCTAAATATCAAAGTGGTGCTGAACTGATTTGTTGAAAAACATATTGGAAATTAATGTTTGAAATTATTTGAGGCTTGGTTTATTTGAATAACTTTATTTTTGTTAAATACATTGTTAAAAGAAGGATGTACAATCGCATAAACATTTGTCCAAAAACGAATTTTTTATTTTGTCCAAAAAATTCACAATATGTACTCGCATAAATTTTTGTCTAAAAAAGTGTCCAAAAACTTCACACCGGTAATGTTAATTGGCTTCGAGTTGATGATTTTTTAACTCCGTTGAATTTGAATGCGAATTATGATAACTTCATGACCGGATTACTTTCAATGGGTCTCAAACAATGTATGGACGTCAAGAACAAGTGTGGGAATGTTTTGGACCTGGTATTTTTGCCGTTGGATCAGGAAGTTATTGTCGAGACGTGTGACGATTTAGCTGGAGCGCCGAGCATATACCACTTTCCAATAAAAGTGTCACTGTCTTTCGATGTATGTGAAATTGTCAAGGATGAGTTATTTGTTGAAAATTTTAATTATAAAATTGGGGACTACGATTCCTTTAATGCTTTTCTTGATAATTATGATTGGAGTGCATTTGAGGGTAATGATCATTTAGAGGAAGTACTGGATGAATTTTATAATATTCTAAATGTAGGAATGGTGAAATTTATTCCTAAATTTAAAACTACGCGTCAGTTGAAGGAACCGTGGTATAATAAACAGCGTATTAATTTGAAAACCCGTCAAGACAAGGGTCATAAGAGATTTAAACTTTTTCCTACTCCTGATAGGTACACTGTATTTGAATCCTTGAGAAATGAATTCAGAATATTGAATAAATTTCTTTACAACAATTACATTTTGGAGATCGAATCGAAAATAAAGGATAGACCTAGGCCCGTATTCTTGAAATTCGATCAAAAAAAGTCGCCCATTATTTTCTAGTGAAATACATCATTTCAGTCGAAAATTTAAATTGTTTCATACCAAAGTCACCGGCGAATTTTTTCGGTGAATTTCAAGAATACGGGCCCTGATAGCTTCTGAAAATTCGTTGATTCTAAAAGAAAAACTAAGGGATATCCGTCTACTATGTTTTTGGACGATCGTTTGGGTCATAATTTGAAAGATAATTGTAACTTAATATTTAAGTCAGGTTCCAGAAGTGATATTACTAATTATCGAGCCACCAGTATATTATTCGTTTTGCCGAAGCTTTTTGAAAAATTAGTCAAAGATTTTATTCTTTTTTTTATACTCGTAGGTTTATTTCTTCTGAGCAACATGGATTCCTTCCTGGCAGATCAACTGTCTCGAATTTGTTTTTACTGACCAATTATGTTTCAACGGTTTTTGAATTGGGGATGGATGTACAGGTTGTTTATTCAGATTTTAGCAAGGCCTTTGACAAAATTGATCACAAACTACTATTCCTTAAATTGGAGTCTTTGGATTGTAATAGTTTACCTATTAGGTGGATCAAGTCGGACTTAGATGGCAGAACTTTATTCATTCTTTTTATTAATGATGTGATTAACTGTATTAAGTATTCTGAGATTCTTATATATGCTGACGATATTAAAATTTTTAAAACTATTTCGAATATTCGGGATGCAGAGGAGCTACAGCCGGATTTATCGGATTTTACCAATTGGTGTACTTACCAAAATTTATTATTGAATACTAGGAAGTGTAAAACAATGCGATTTTCCCGAAGAAGGAATGTTTTGAACTTTGACTACGAATTTTTTCTCAAAGACCATAGAATTGAGAAAGTGAAAACTTTCAAAGATTTGGGTATCACATTCGCTTCTAATTTATCCTTCCAAATTCATATACAGGGCATTGTTTCTAAGGCGTTTTCCATGTTAAAAGATTCTCCAAAGACTTCTGGGATCCTTATGTGATTAGAATCTTGTATATTACGTTGGTGCGCTCGCAATTAGATTATGGAGTAGTTATTTGGGACCCATTTTATCAGGATTCTTCTGATCTTATAGAAAGGGTTCAAAGACAGTTCTTAAAATATGCCTTGCGTAGATTACCTAGGGACAATAATCTTCCCAATTATATTCTTTCTCCTTATAGGGGACGATGTAAACTATTAAAATTGGAACCTCTCTCTATTCGTAGAACTGCGACGTGTGCCACTTTAGTCCGTGATCTCCTCGTTTGTAGAATTGTTGTAATGAGATTCTACATTTATTTACTATTTATGTTCCAACACGTGTGTTACGATCGAGTGGGGAGTTTGTTCTTAAATTAGAGTAATTTAGCTATGAATGAACCTGTTTATAAGGTCTCGGTTGCTTTTAATAAAGTACGGTCGATTTTTGATTTTAATTTGTCAAGAGATGCATTTAAGGTTTTGATGTCAGATTTTCTTTCTAATTTTTGGTAAAGTTTTTTTTTTTTTTTGTAATGTAATGTAGAATATTTTAAAATTGTAACCAGATTTTTTTTTTAAAAGTTGGTAAATAAATAAATAAAAAACCACGTAATGTACGATAGGCATTTTTTAGCGCACATTTTCATAACACGCTTAAATGATTTTACCACGTTGTTCTATCTATCGAATACCGCTCCTTGAATAAATATGTTTACGCTTTTAGATGGCAGATGTAAAAAAACGCACGTGCCATTTGAGAAATAATTCCTATCGGCAAGATGAAAGTTTAATTTAATCATCTATATTGATAAAACTTCAAAAAAAAAAAAAATTAAGTAGCTGTGTTTGTTCTTTTCTTTGTGTACCGAAAACGAAAAGCCGCGTTGAACTCATGGTTAACAAAATATTTTATTAGATGCAAACGGTTAAACTTATCTAGTTATAAGATATTTATTAACTTTTTAATAAGCGTTTGTTCTCGTAATAGTTGAAATTAGTTTAGTTGATATTTTGTGAAGCTGAATAGCTAAAGACCCTTCAGACAGCTTTGCGGTTCTGGAAAAACCCTTTGGGCGGTTATATATATTTTTTTTAACAGAAAGGAACTCTTTATGAAATATATATGATTATTTGTAAGACTTGTGGCTTATGGCGAAAACTGAAACATCATCGTAACGCGTGTAAATTAAAAGTGGAACGATAAATGTACTAACAATAAAATAAAAATTATAACGTATTACATCATCTTTTTTTTATGGTATAAAAGTGGTCCAAACTTTGAATTATTTTATCATAAAACGTATCAATTTTATAGTGAATAGAAGTGTCTTAAACCTACAGTAAAAAATGTATAAAATAATTTGTTTACTCGTGTTAGTGGCTCATCTTTACGCTGCTACAGCTCAAATTTTATTAACTTGTGGTGTAAATGAGCACTACGCCGATAATGGAAATCGATGCCAAGGAACATGTGACGATCCAAACCTCCCGTCATATTGTAAAAGGCCATCTGGTCCCGGGTGTTTCTGCAACTCTGGATATCTATTCAAGGACCCTTCTAACTGTGTCTTACCAGCCGATTGCTAATATGATTAAATTATAAACAATATTTAAAATCAAACAATAAATTGATTAAATGAATTTCTCTTAATTGTTTTTTTTTTTTTTTTTTTTAAATTGATATGAGGTACTGGAAACTGAATTCTTAAAAGGACTAAGTAAGAATATCCGAAAATAGTAATATTATTTCAACAAATTTAGGGTATTCATTCAAAATCCTTTTATTCATTTGATTCAAACAGTGGTTTGTTGGCTAAACTTTTAGGCTCTGGGGACAACTTACCGGAAGAATTTATGTCAATGATTTCCATTAAATAGAAAATACAAAATAAACATTCAATCATTTTATTAAAAGGAACTGAATGTTGAAAAATCAAAAATTAAATGTCAAATTGAAACAATATCTTGATAGTAGCTGCCACCAGTTTTCTAAATTGTGAAACACGAATTCTCTGATGCACGATTTTAAATGTTAGTTGTAACAGATGGTATGTTTTAATCGCATTTATAGAAGAGAACTAGGATCCTCCCCTCTGGCTAAACCCAGGCTACTTCGCAGCCTTTTCAATGCAGAAGCAATTGCTAGTAGGTAGCATTGCCTTCAATAGGAACATTTTTAACTAAAAATAATATTTTCTGATTAGCTACTGGCGGAATCAACTTACCAGGATGTTTATGTGGAGACACTAAAACTATGACTTCAAGCGCGGTGAAATCACAAAATTTCTCAAATCTACATACAAATAATCCTCGGATTGTTTAATATTACTGAATGGATTTCGAGCTTCTATCAAAATTTTCATAATTTTCGGTACGATCAATTTCGTCCTGTTAACTAATCTTTCAAGAAGTTTATATTTCGAATCAAAATGACCGCAGCACTTACTTTCAAAAGCAAGACGTGATCGGAGATGCTTCGAGAAAAAGCTCTATTAACAAGACTAAGGATTTTATTATCAGAAATGTTTTTTGGCAAAAATAAACTTCCCAAAAAATCCCCAAAAACATAAAGTAAAGTGTCCGTCCCATTAAATTTTTATTAAGTACAATATGAAAACAAAAAGCTGTACATAACTTCTTGTCATCCTTGCGCACCAAGGACCAATGCGTTGAACGTCTTTGAGAAGTATGGAAAATACAAACGTAAATATCAGTTAAGCATGCATTACCAATATTTTAAAATGGGTACATTCACCATCTCACATCACCAAACCTTAATCCGATTAAGCATTTATGGGAGAAATTTTGCAGGAGAGTTAGGCAACTTAAAACTACCATGATTATTGATTACTTAATAACTTAACTATACCCAATTTGCCAGATTATGACTCATTTATTTAACATAATCTTAATCAATACTAGATTTCAAGCAGTAAGAACCATGAATCTGAAGCAGCTAGGGAATTCGAAATTGTGGTTACTTAATTCAAAAGAAGATTTTTCAGAGATATTAATTATCATAAATATTGGGCAATGTATGTACATCTCTATTTGTCTTTTCTTCTATCGTGTCGTTATTTCTAGGAAAACTAGATCCAAATCAAATCAAGTTTTCATGGAAATAATGGGAGAATAGAAGAAAAGTCCAATAGAAGATTTACATTGAATCGGGCCCATTATTGTGATGTTTTTAATTAGATTTTCAGGACATTGTTGCGCCTTTTTTTGGGTTACTGAGAGCTTGGTTTTAAATTTTAAATTTGAATTTGAAGTTACTAGTTCACAGTTCGGTTTGGAGGGGTTGACAGTAACGTTTTTTTGGGAGATGAGCTCTGGTTGAGTTTTATTAAAATTTTTTAATCTATTTATTAATTTATAATTTGTTTCTTAGGAGTTGGCCATGACTTTCGAGTCAAATGGTTGTGTTTTTTTCCTCGAGAATTAATTTTTATTAAAAATAATTATTTTATTGTAAATTGGCTATTCAAACTAAAATTCGATAAATTCAGTGAATTGTGAATTGTGTAAGAGTGCATGATTGTGCATCGCTTTATTACGGTTCAACATTTAAGGAAAAAACATTAGGTATAATGTGTAAAGTTTTGATTAGACAGGTGAGATAGGGAAGTCTTGGAATATATGTCCAAACTGGAAATGCAGTTTATTGATGTTAAAAGAAGCCTTGATGTAATGAAACTATTGGTGAAGTGTGATGAAAGAAAATATAAAAGATAAAACAAAAATTAGATAATTTATTAATTATTAGAGCAAACTATAGAGTTACGGTGTTTAGTGATTAAAAGATAACAGAGTGATATAACAAAGGGTACTGAATTTAATAAAGGAATAATTAAGTACATAAATGATAAATGGCTAACTAATTATTAAACTAGTGTCTATGTGTTTAAAGAATTTATTTGAAATATAGAGTGTAGAATTTATTTGAAATGTAGGGTTATATGAAATGTAGTGAGTGGATGTGATGAAATTAGTGTGTGATGAAAATTAAAATTAAAATTAAAATAATTCATAAATTAAATTATTTAGTATGCTATTGAGTTAAGAATTTAGAATTTACAATTGTAGTGGAATAGCTGGAATTAATAACTAGAAAATTAGAAGGTAAGCTAAGTTAAATAAATCGGTAAATTGGCAATATTGTAATATACATTGCACACTTAGTATTTACTGTTAGGCATGGAAGTACACAAAATACCAAGTGATGAAAATTGCCTTTTCAATGCAATCATCCATCAGCTGCAACTACAAGATTCTCATTCTTCAACCTGTTCAGCAAGTGATCTCCGAGCTGAAATTGTCAGCTTTATACGCGGTAATCTTGATGATTATTCTCACACAATATTGGATGCATGTCATCAGATCTATAATCCCAGGGAAATTTTGAATCACACTGGAAATCAATTAATATTAAGATATCTATCCGACCTTCAGCAGACTGGATTTTGGGGTGGCGCCGAATGTCTTTCGGCCGTGTCTAATTTGAAAAAATTAAAAATAAATATTTATTATGTCAAACATCAAATCACTTTTACACCGACCAGGGGAACGTATAACACTGAAATTAATTTGCTATATACGGGGTCACATTATGACAGCTTAATGTTTCAACAGGAACATACCCCATTGCTTGCTAACACGGCACAATATTCCAATTTGCCTAACATAGCAGAGAATGTCCACCGGAAAATTTCCACCACTGACAATCCTTATACACTAATTGAGGAATCACAGTTAATTGAGTCACCAATCCTGGACCTTCCCGTCAACTCATTCTGCCTTGGAACTTGGAACGTTCGAGGCCTTAATAACTCCCAGAAACGTGACGCCATTGACAGAATTTTATTAGAAAATAATGTCCATATATGTAGTGTCTCAGAAACAAATATGCCCTCTGGAACCTGTTCATCAAAAAATTACATTTGGCACCTTACAAACGATCCCAAGACAAAAAGACGTGGAGTGGGAATTTTGATAAAAAGGCATACCTTCATTCGGACCATGGGAATTCGAAAATATTTTGGTGCCATAATTACTCTGAACGGCAGAATTGAGAATAGGAGGATCATTGCCATATCCGTTTATGTTCCACCTCACACTTCCCAATACAATCGTCGTCTTTCCACAAAGATATTCTCAAAGTTACTTTCGATAATTGATCGTTGCCCGCAACAGATCGATATCGTCTTATTTGGAGATTTTAATGCGCATCTAAAAGAAGATGATTTGCAGTCGAAGAATGAGAATGGAGTTTCTCTAGAACTACTAACTCGGTCGACTCAACTTTTTAATCACACCCTTCATGGACGTCGGCGGAAACTTATGACCTGGACTGATGGTCGATTGTATTCCCAGTTGGACTATATTTTAACCCGTAAAAGCAATCGGGTTATTTATGTTAAGTCGGTGAAAGCCGCCTGTTTTTACCCGTCACTAAGCGATCATCGTTTAATATGGATTGTGTGCACCATGCGAAAAGTGCGGTCGCTTGCCTGTCCTACTACTGTAAAGCCAGTTCTGATCTCTGCAGGGCCACCTATGACCTATTCATTCAAATCTTTGAATCTCTCGTTACTGCAAGGAGTAAAGATACACAAACAATATCAGTCCGTTTTAGCAAAATCATTTGCACAAGCAGTTTCAGATATAAATAATTGTAATCTATGGCATTTGCTAACTACTTGCATCAAGGAAAGCTCCCAACAGTTACTCACCACCAAGACGCCCCTGACACCTAAGCGTAGGAAAGCATTGGCGCTCTTTAAACAGGCCCAATTTCACAAACATGCTCATCCACAGGAGATGAGCTCTCGATTGCGTCTACAAAGTGCCAGGAAACGTTTGTCTGATGCCTATTCCAGGCACAAATCTTCTGAATGCAAACAATTTTTTAGTCGTTTGACTTACTATTCTCCTCCAGAACGTCTTCGCAGAACTTATTCATATTTTAAGATTTTTAAACGAGATTGCTCTTCCTTTCGCGGAAATTACATACCAATTTCCTCCTGGGTAAATGAACTTTCTACCATTGAAGGAACCTGGCCGAGCCTTATAGAGGAACAGGATTACTTTCCTCTAGGTCCTCCTCCAAATAAGGAAGACATTCAGTCAGTCCTGAATTTAATCCGCCCAGGCACTGCCTCGGGGCCGGATCAAATTCCCATTGAACTATTTAAATATGCACCCAACAATATTGTTGAAGCGCTTCATAAAGTCATAGAAACTGCATGGATAAACAATGACCCACCAACCGAGTGGCTGGAGACCATTCAGGTTCCAATTCCTAAGAACAAGAATCCTCGTCAAGCCAGTGATTTCCGACGCATAACCCTATGCAATGTAGGATACAAGATCTATGCCAAGCTTCTTCTTGAAAAGTTGGATGATCATCTCGAATTACCGCCTTCATACCAAGCTGCGTTTTTGCCCAATCGCTCGACTGATGATCACATGTTTGTCGTTCGTCGAGTACTGGATGAAGAATGGCGCTCCGGGAATGAAACTTTTACCTTTTCTATTGACTTAGCAAAAGCATTTGACACAGTCAATCTAAAGGTCGTAATCGAATGTCTTCAACAATATGTGCCTCATGCAAATCAATGCAATCTTTCATTAAAAGAAATAAAGTATCTTCTAAGATAGCCATCACGATGTATAATACTGTCATAGTTCCCATGATGATCTATGGATTGAAAACCACCGCCCTTACACTTGCAAATCGGAAGAGATTAAGGAAATATGAGCTCTTTTTCTTGAGAAGATTACTGGAATTTAGTAAAGATAAATCCACCCTCGGAGCAAGGAAAATTAAAGAAATTTTGAACGGTAAAACAAAACAAAGCGCATTAAGTTCCAGCGGATCAATTATTGGGGACATGTGTACCGCCGTCCGTGTCTATCCATATACTCAAGGCTGCTTTCACGTACAGTGCTGGTCCTAGGAAACTAGGACGACCATGTTTTACCTGGCATGATTCGTTACACCAGGATTTAAATTATCTCAACAGATCGCATAATGAATGGGAACCTCTCTTATACTCTCGAGTTGATTTACGGAAAGCAGCTGAAGGGATTTACCAATGCGAAGAATCAGATTCAAGTGAGCTTCTTGAAGATGAAATTTTGGAAGAAGAGATAGCTAAAGTAATGTAGGTTGGATATTACAACTTTTATGAAATATTCATCGCTTACGTACATCAGAGCGATGTCAAGCAAGGAATTAATGGGTAATTAATTAATTAATCAACTGCTAAACAAATGTAGTTAAATTTATTTAAGTTAAGTAGAGGTAAAATAAATAGATATAAATGGATTGACATAGTAAATAAATAATTGAATACATATATGTATAGTTTATTTGTTATAATTAAAAATTGACGAAGGGTTTGCGGTTGTAACGTCAAGGTGGGAGAGATGGTGGTTGTGGGCGTTTTCGGATGGGAACAAATTTGTAGTTGGTTGTGTTCTTATATGGGAGGGGTGGACTATTCATAACATGCTAATTGGGTTCAAAGTTTGAACTGTTTCAGGTATATTGCAGAATTTATTACTCTCCAAAAAGTTAAGTAGCGAATTGAGACTAATTTAGTTTAATTTAGTTATTTATATAGGAAATGATCAAACTTGATGGAGCATGCAAGTGTCTGGATGGATTAAATAAAATATTATTAATAGATTTTTCCTGCTCCTGGACAGGATTGTTACTAGATGATTATTTATTTATTTAGTATAACTTAGGGTAGGAAGTAACTAACCGAGGATTGCTGAGAAACATATTTAACCTTATTAAAATAAATAGTGATTAAGATGATGACATGTTGGATCTCAGGAAATTAGCAATAGATTAGATAATTCTGTCAGAATAAATTACAACAATAATACAAAGTTAAAATTTCAGGACTGAAGGAAAAAAAAGCAAAGTTACCGGTCTTAAGGAAATAAGAACTTGTAGATAGAAATTATGCCGTCCTGTGATAACAAATTATTATTATTATTATTATTATTATTATTATTATTATTATTATTATTATTATTATTAACAATTGTTATACTACTAACTGTTGACCGTCAAGGTGTCTGTAACCGGGTCGAACTCAATCCTATACTAAAAATCCTATCCAATCCTTCCAAGTCAATGTAAAAAGGGTGTACGGTGGGCTTGGCGTCATCCGGGAGATCTTGCTAAAGGCTTGGTCGTACAACCCAAATCAAATCAAATCAAATCAATTTATTAATTTATAATTTGTTTCTTAATCGTTGAATTAAATGTTTTTTAAATTTTAATTTTTAGTTTTAAATTTTAATTCCAAATTTGAATTTAAATAAATTCGACTTTATTTATGTAAAGTAAAATTAGGAAATAATTAACTAATCTCGATTTCGATTTTTAGTAAGGGTAAAGTCTATAATTCTAATATACCTTTCCTTTTCTTCCGCTATGTTATGTATAAGAAAGGTATAAGGTAGGCCCACCAACCCCCGGGAGACTTGTTAATAAAGGCTTGGTCGTGTTTTGCAATCAAACAATTCTTACCATAGTTTGTATGATGTTTGTAACGTGTTACTTAAAAGGCTGACACTAAGTAGTTTTCATCGATTTTCCAACATATTGAAAACAGCATACTTCAATTTGGATCTTAAGCAAGCAAAGTAAAGTACAAAAAGTGGATTCTGGGCTTTGATGTCGTTAGTCAAATGGCAGCTAAATTCCCACATGTAGTAAGTTTCCGATATATATATATATATATATATATATATATATATATATATATATATATATATATATATATATATATATATATATATATATATATATATATATATATAAATTAGTAGCTGAGAATGAAAAAGATATTGCTAAAAAAAGTCACTCCAAGATCCTTAGTCTAATAAGATAAAAGTTTTCACTTGTTACTATCTAACTGTATCCGGTTAATGTTGCACTAAGGACAGATTCGGCTAATATCTTCGTCCAGTTTTCAGCACTGAATATGTTATTAATTCAACAGAAAATTTTAATGTCCGGTTTAATGTGCGCTGTAGAAGAACATTAAGTTATATTTGTGATGTCATTAGTGGAGATCAGTGAAAGCCAGGTCTAATATGAGATCCCTAAGGGACTCAAGGATTATCTATCTATCACTAGATGTTTTACTACCTATTATGTTGACCATTTTGCTGCTCTGAGGGTGAGTGCGAACGAATACAGTTTGGCCAACGTTGTGTTGGATGGGGCGGGTACGTAAATTATACCTTTTGGCGCTCTTTTCATGGGCTTCTGCAATATCCAATTTTACATGCTCATGAACTAGTGCAAGCCGTATAGGTAGGGGCAATAATATCTCTCCTTCTGATATCTCCCCCAGCTCCTTCAAGAGTTTGTAATCGCTTCCATGGTTGATTTTATGGTATCCAAATAAGAGGAAGTGAGGAGAGTTCCTCACTGTTTCATGTACGCCGTTCCGAAGGGCTGAGGCGATTTCATTTAGATATTTGTCCCACGTCGAATATTTTGATCCGATATATGACCTAATAGCTGCGATTATTGATCGGTTGACCCTCTCTGATTGGTTGGACTGTGGAGAATAAACCGCGGTTTTTGAGTCGGTTACCCCAAAATCAATTAGCAACTGTTTATATTCTTGACTCTTAAATTGAGTCCCATTAAGTGTATGTATTACCTGAGGCACACCGAAAACGCAAAACACCTCATTTTTTGAAAATTTCATTAATTTGTTGTGATGTGCCTTTAGATAATGCTTTCAGCAACACAAACTTTGTAACGTGATCTAGAACAATCAGAACCACGGTTTTACCACTACTGCTACGAGGGTAAGGCCCTAACAAATCAGCATATAGCCTTTGCCATGGTCTTTCGACTAAAGATGATTCTCCCATGGGCGGTTTACAAGTTCTGTTTGGAGCTTTTGTCATCTTACATGTGTCGCAAGTGCTGATGAATTTATTAACTTGCTGAACCATTCCGGGCCAGAAAAAGTATCTTCTTATCTTCTCCAGTGTCTTTCCTATTCCTCCATGGGATGATAGTGGTTCGTTGTGCTCTTTTTCAATTATTTCAGACCTAAGACCAGTTGGAACCCACAGTTTCCAGATAGATAAATCAGAAAGGTCCGTTTTCCTTTTTGGTTCCAACCGAATGTATATGCGATCGTTATGAACGTTGAAAGCTGGATAATTATTCGGGTCTTTTTTATTTTTATCAATAGTTCCTTATATTGAGTATCTTCAAAATGACTTGATTTGAAATCAATAATTTCACCATTTTCGGCAAGACACCTTCGAACTCTTCCAGTGTGTCACAAAAAAACGTGGGATAGTGTATCTGGTACAACGTTATCCCTTCCCCTCTGATGTTCGATGGTGAACCTAAAACCTTGAAGTTTAATACTCCATCTTCCCAGTCTTCCACTGAGATCTTTTTGGTTCATTAACCATTTTAGGCTCGCGTGGTCGGTTATTAATGTGAAGTCATGACCTTCAACATATGCGCGGAATTTCTTTATTGCGAGTATTGCGGCTAAACATTCTAGTTCTGTTACCGAATAGTTCTTCTGAGCTTTATTCAGTTTTTGCGACATGAAGGATATTGGCCGCTCATAACCTTCTTGATCTTTCTGGTACAGGACGGCTCCAACACCTTCTGTGCTCGCATCATATCTAATGTAGAACGGTGAATCATAAGAGGGGTTGATAAGAACTGGAGCAGATGTCAGAAGGGTTTTTAGGTGCTCGAACGACTTCTGGGCGTTTTCGGTCCACTGGAATTTTCCTTTTTTACTTTCTTTTACTCTAGTAAAATAAAGTATAGTAATCATGAAAATTTTGGACCTTGACATTTTTAGAGATTTATTTGTTTTGAGGTCTCCTGAGTCCGAAAAAGTGGGTTTCGAAATGGTGTCTGTCTGTCTGTCTGTCAGTCTGTCAGTCTGTCAGTCTGTCAGTCTGTCAGTCTGTCAGTCTGTCAGTCTGTCAGTCTGTCAGTCTGTCAGTCTGTCAGTCTGTCAGTCTGTCAGTCTGTCAGTCTGTCAGTCTGTCAGTCTGTCTGTCTGTCAGTCTGTCAGTCTGTCAGTCTGTCAGTCTGTCAGTCTGTCAGTCTGTCAGTCTGTCAGTCTGTCAGTCTGTCAGTCTGTCAGTCTGTCAGTCTGTCAGTCTGTCAGTCTATCAGTCTGTCAGTCTGTCAGTCTGTCAGTCTGTCAGTCTGTCAGTCTGTCAGTCTGTCAGTCTGTCTGTGTCCTCTCTACAGCCCAGATTGCTTAACCAATCGAACTGAAACTTCAGATTTAAGGTTTTTTAATAAATTGGGAGGTCCCAGTGAATTTTACTCCAAATCTGCTAACCGGAAGGGGCTACTCCCTTGGTCCAGAAAATTTATTTTGCAAATATCTTAAAAAGTATAAGGTTTACAAAAAACTACATAATACAAAATGTTTCCAAAAATTAAAAACAAATAAAAATAAAAAAATAAAAATTAAAAAAAAAATTTAAAAATTTAAAAATTAAAAAAAAAAATTAAGAAAAAAATAAAATTTCTCAAAATTCTCTGTTCGTAAAAGCAAGTCGTGTGTTGGCCACACCTCCATTTTTAAACAATCTGTAATTGGGGCGGTTATTGCAGCGTAGTTCAATATAAATCTGCGATACCATCCTGCCATACCCAGTAAACGTCTAATCTGCTTGACATTGTTTGGCACCGGCAAATTCATAATGGCTTCTATTTTCTGTGGATCTGCCCTTAACCCTTTTTCTCCTACCAAATAGCCCAAATAACGTATTTCTCGCATTACAAAGTGACTCTTTTGAACGTTTATTGTTAGGCCGGCTGTCTTTAGTAGAGTCGCCACCAACTCTAACAGCTCAAAATGGGCCTTCAATGTGCCGGTGATGATAAGCAAATCGTCAAGATATACAAATATCCGATCATGAAGCTCGTGTGGTATAACTTTATGCATCAACCGGCACATCGATTGGGCTGCATTACACAGCCCAAACGGCATTACTCTGAACTGGTTAAGGGGGCGACCCGGTACGGTAAATGCAGTCTTGTCACGTGAAGTCTCCGCAAGTGGTATTTGCCAAAAGGTGTCTTTAAGGTCGAGTCCTGTAATGTATTTAGTCTCGGACAGCCGACCCAACAATCCATCAATAATGGGGAGAGGATACGCATCCTTCTCGGTCACCGCGTTTAACTTTCGGGCATCTAAACAAAATCGACTCTTACCATTTGCTTTTCTTACCATAGTAACGGGCGAACTCCAAGCACTTTTGCTTACCTCTATTACTCCAAGTTCAAGCATTCGATCGATCTCAGCATAAAGATCCTTTTGCATTGCTGGCGATACGGGGTAATATCGCTGCTTGATGGGTTTACATCCTTTTATTAGTTCGATTTCGTGCTCGTGAAAGGTGGTTTTACCGAGACCATTTTGTTCAAAAGATGGAAATAAAGAACAATTCTATCAAGCTCTAATTTTTCGAATTTGTTTAAATCATGCATGTTGTGATTAGTGGTTGTCTCATGTTCGGAAATCTCGCTTACCTCAATTTTTAGAAGGATGCCAAACTTCTGCCAGAAATCGATTCCGAGGTATAAAAACGATTGTAAGGTGGGAACTATGCTGAATTTAATGGAATGCGTTTTATTTCCGAAAGTAACCTGCAACCATACAAAGCCTTCGATTTTATTTCATGCTCCATCAGCAGTGTGTACATAAGATGATAGTTTACTATACTTTATGTTGCACTCATTCAGAAAAGATATGAAATCTTTGCCTAATACACTGACTGACGCTCCTGTATCCAGAAGGCCAACAAACTTTCGGGAGGCAATTGTAACGTTTGCATGTGGGCGAGGATCTTTCAACGAGTAATTAATAATGGAGGACATGATGTGTGCTAAAAAATAACGCTTTTCAGTGAAATACTTTTTTGTGCGATTTATTTTATTTTTTGTTGATATTTTATTTGAATCTACTGTTAAAGCAGAGTTATTTTGATTTATAAAATTGGTTGTTTTTGATCCTATTTGAAAGGATCCGAATTTGTTGGATAGTTGGTTTCCAGTGCTTTGTTCGAATTTAGCACTGAGTGTGGATCCCTGGATACTCTGTCCCTGTTTCGGCGCCAAAAAAAAGAGAGATATTATTGCCCCTACCTATACGGCTTGCACTAGTTCATGAGCAGGTAAAATTGGATATTGCAGAAGCCCATGAAAAGGGCGCCAAAAGGTATAATTTACGTACCCGCCCCATCCAATACAACGTTGGCCAAACTGTATTCGTTCGCACTCACCCTCAGAGCAGCGCAGAAAAGAAATTCTGTGCGAAATTCGCACCGCAGTTTATTAAAGGGATTATTTCAAAGAAAATCGGCAATATAAATTATGAGGTGAAAGATGAAAAGAACACTAAAATTATTGGAATCTACCACTGCTGAAAGACGTTCGAGTTTTTGGTGAGAAAGAAATGAATTATACAAATTAGAACGAACGACTACAAGAGGATTTGAGATCCTATTCTAAATAACTTGACATCCGAATTTTCAGCTTTGTCTAACCATTAGATCTCTCAGGTCAGACAAATCTACCCTGTTACGGCCGTTAATATTTTGCCTCAATCTTTAAATGGAAATAATTTGTAAAATTCATTATCCAATAGCTCGATAGTATCCATATCTATATAGTATAGTATAGGATCAATCCTCACGTATTTGATATTTCTTTTTATGTAGGTCAATGAACTTGAATTTTATTATTACGTAATTTCTGGCCTATATACTTATTAATTATACGTATTTATGGAGGATTATTGTATTGGTGCAGGTTGAGTAAAATGCAATTTTTTTTTTGGATTTACATATAGTATATAAAATACACTTAAACGTGAAATGATATAGCATTTACAAATACATACACTGAGAGAAATCGTATTCTATTATTAAGAATATCTAATACTCAAATGCACAAAATAAAAATTTAACAATTTTCAAGTCTAAAATGCATTAGATCAAGATCTGTAAGCACAAATGAAGACAAAATGCCAATTTTTCTGCACAATCGTGCTTTTACAAATTGATTATTATATTCTCCATTTGACAGGATGCAAAAATACATAATTGAAGACTAGTACGCCGTAGTAGAGTATTATCAATTTGAATTGGAGACTTGTATGCTTCAAATGATAATTTTATCAATTTTATAAAATTATGCAGCATTTAGTCACGATTGAAGTAAAAAATTTGAAATTAAATTGAGAAAATTGGTTTTCTTGATTTTCCATTTTAATATAGTTTTGGTTTGAATCATTTATTCTCAAATAAATTCCATTGACAATTAATAATTTAAAAAAAACGTCACGAATTTTAGAAATTATGCAACATTATTCTTGTTTTTGCTAAACTGTTAGAATCAAGTTAAGAAAACTAATGTCTTTCAATATTTGGCGAATCATGTTTACAGCATTGCTACATAGCACAACTGTGAACGTTTTCCTAAAAACGTATTTCTATTTTATGATTAAATCATCATCAGTTTAGCCACAAATGAATAATATGGCATTTCTGGCCTAATTTATTTAGTTTTCCTTAATAATCATAAGTTTCTCAGTATACGCTTTGACAATTTATTACTTCAACAAAACAATGACCAGAAATTTGAGTCTATAATGACGGGTTTTTTGTTGATACTGTATAGTGTA
This sequence comes from Tipula vernalis, assembly GCA_958295665.1. Lineage (NCBI taxonomy): Eukaryota > Metazoa > Arthropoda > Insecta > Diptera > Tipulidae > Tipula > Tipula vernalis. The sequence continues at coordinate 144,951,120 of OY282560.1, read as the reverse complement.
TAAGGGTTCATTTAGAATTTTTGTTAATTAAATACCACGCAGTAACAATATTTTCCTTCTTAATAAATTATAAAGTTTCAAATAGCGTATATACCTCATACTGCAGCACCGTATATGCATTTACTCTTTATTAACCACTGTCAGATTGATTTGAAAAGTAGTATGATGTATGGTTACTGAAATGAATTGAAGGTTTTAGGAGCAATTGAGCGTTAGGATTTTGTAACATCACTTTTTTTTCGATATTCGACCAATTATTGAATGCTCAACTATATTTACGTATATTTCCGTGCTAGTATGCATACATTTTGTATAAGCTAATTCACAAGTAAAGTTGAAAAAATTGATTTTTGTCGAATATCGGAAAAAATGTTATACAAAATCTCAGTCATGAATGTTTAGATACTGTCACAATATGAGAATATTGTGTAAATGTTTTTGCCGTATGAAATGGCTCCCCTTTCTATCGATGTGGCGGACTTTTGGCTGATAAATTAAATCGGATATTTAACCCAAAGAAAAGACGTCTACACAGCTTGATGGTTGATATCAAAGAGAGTTATTTATTGGAATTTGACATTTAACAATAATTTTTTACCATAATAATAAATTGAGTAAAATTCGAGGTAGATTGCTACATTATTCTATAAATAAAATCTACATTAAATAAAGTATTAAACGAACTCTCGCATATGGTCTAAATTTAGATTTAACATTTGTATGGTTTTTTAGCCCATTAACATTTGTACGGTTGATCAGCTGTCAAACCATTAAACAAAAACAAACTGATCAGGTAAGAAATTTTACAATTAAATTATATAAATAAATAATTAAGATAATAAACTTTAAATATTTCAGGGTAGAATTACTTGGAACGAATCAATGGACTAAAATCTTATAGGATGTAGATAAGTATAACACAAAAATATTTTAAATTCTTAATTTCTGTACAAGTTTTTTTTCTATTCTAGGTTATGTTTTGGTTGCTGCAATATTCACACATACAGCCCCGGTTGAATCATCATGAGATTCAAGGACTGGAAGACGGCATAATTTTTGAATTATGCGCTTGAATATACCGTTTTTGGTTTTAACATCAGCTACGCGTACCTTACCGTCATTGCCTGGATATAATAAAGTAACTCGTCCTAATAGCCATTGAGCGGGAGGTAGATTATTATCATGAATAATAACAATATCATTCAGCTGTAAATTTTTGTTTCGTGTTTGCCATTTCGATCGCTGCTGTAGCGTTGTCAGGTACTCCAACTGCCAGCGTTTCCAAAATTGTACGTATATCTGCTTTACAATATCCCATCTTGCATGTGGAGATAACTTATGATCAGGCATGTGATCGGGTAGTTGATGAATGGGTCGTCCGATCAAAAAATGGGCAGGCGTGAGAAAATCTGGCTCATCATTATTGCTGGAACATATCGGCCTCGAGTTTAGAATGCCCTCAACTTGAACCACAAGAGTTGAAAACTCTTCTAATGTAAGTATTGCGGCGCCAATGGTCCTAGTGATCTGCGTTTTTGTGGATTTCACTGCGCTTTCCCATAATCCACCTTGATGGGGACTTCCTGGAGGAATAAATCGCCATTCTACATCATCCTTCAAAAGATTAGAAGAAATATTATCAGACTGCAATTTTAAGAATTCATACACTTCTTTAAGATGATTTCTCGCGCCAATGAAGTTGGTCGCGTTATCGCAATAGATGGTATGACACAATCCTCGTCTACCGAAAAATCTTCGCAGTGCACCTAAAAAGGATTCAGTGCTTAAGTTCATGCAGATTTCGATATGAATGGCGTGTGTGCTAAAGCATACAAAGATGCAAAGATAAGCTTTTATTGGAATTGAGCCTCTGCGTCGCACTGGATGGATTCGAAAAGGTCCACAAAAGTCAACTCCAACTGTTCCAAATGTCACTGTGTGCTTTACTCGGTCTTCAGGCAACTCTCCCATTAATTGGCTCACCATTCGCGGATTTTGTTTTAGACACCTCACACATCTACGAAATATTTTCTTGGCCACATCCTTGCCCCTTACGATCCAATATTTCTGACAAACTAAGCTGGTTAATAGGTTTATGCCGGGATGCTGATTTTTTACGTGCACATCATAAGTGATGGTGGTGGCAATTGCTGATTTATGGGATAAAATTATAGGATGTTTAGCATTATAAGGTAGCGCTGACTTCTGAATTCGACCACCAACACGCATCACTCCATAATTATCGACAAATGGATCTAGTGGCCTTAATTTGCTTTTAACTGCAACTGGTTTTTTATTACGGAGACAGTGGTATTCCTCGGGAAAATCTTTACCTTGGAAATGCTTTGCTATATAGTGTGTTGCTCTCTCTAGTTCCACTGGCAATAATACTCCACCTTTCCTTTCGGTTTTCTTATGACCAAGTCGAGCGTTGTAACAGAATCGAAGTACGTACGCTACAATCTTCTGTATCTTGAAAAAACTGGAAAAATGTTTGCTTAGTTCGTCTAATATATGATTCTCACCTTTATTGTTAATGACAATGGTAGGGCCGTGGACTTCAACAGGCAGTGTACTCTCTTCTGCTGTTTGGTTTATGATAGGTTGATCTGGCCAAACTTGTTCAGTCTCCTTCAGCCATGGGGGACCAGTCCACCACAAATTGTTATGTGTAATCTCGCTTGCTGATATTCCTCGGGATGCCAAGTCGGCCGGATTTTGCCTAGAAGGAACATGTCGCCATTGTTCTCGTTTGTGCGTGCAGATAATCTCTGAAGTACGGTTCGCAACGAATGTTGTCCAGCATCTTGGTTGTCGAGATAGCCAATCAAGTACTATTTTCGAGTCAGTCCACAACGTGATTGAGGATACTGGGATAGTAAAAATGTGTTTGACTTGATTGGCAAGTCGACTTAGAAGAACAGCACCCATCAACTCCAACCTTGGTAAGCTGACCTGCTTTAGCGGAGCCACCTTTGTTTTTGAGCAGATTAGTTGAACTGTAGTGCCTTGTTCGGTTTGTGATCTGGCGTATAGTACTGCCGCGTAAGCCCACTTACTGGCATCACAAAATCCATGGATAGTTATGCAGGTAGACGCAGTGATGCAACGTGGAATTTTTATCTCCGGCGCTCTGCCTAAATCATTCCTGATGTCAATCCATTCGGATCTCGTTTCTGCCGGAAGCTCTTCGTCCCACTCTAATTTTTTGAGCCATAAGCTTTGGAATAGAATTTTGATCCTGACTGTGATTGGTGATAAAAGACCGAGAGGATCAAAAATCTTACTCGCTTCTGAAAGGAAATTTCTTTTAGTATATTTCGATGTTTCTGCTAGACGGACTTGAAAAATGAAATTGTCGGTTATGCCGTTCCAACCGATACCCAATAGCTTTACAGGTTCGTCTGGGTATTCTACAATAGATTTAATGCAGTTCATATCCGAATCATCGGATGGGTTACGAATCAGTGGATGGTTGGATGATATTTTCCGCAAATTGAAACCTCCACTACTCAATATATTTAAAACGTCGTTCTTCAATTTGATTAATTCGGCTACCGTTGATACACCCGTCATCAAATCATCTACGTAAATATCATAATTAATAGCACGAGATGCTTCCGGTTTTATAGCTTGATTTATTAGGGCCAACTCCTTCAAACATCTAGTTGACATAAATGATGCTGAAGCTGTCCCATACGTTACGGTTTTTAAGGCGTATAGACAGATTCGATGTTGCTCATCTCGCCATAGAATTATCTGGTGCTTGCTATCTTCTTCGTTTACCCACACTTGGCGATACATTTTCTCGATGTCGCCAACTAATACATACAAATGTTGTCTAAACCGAAGAATTATGTCGAAAAGGCTGGATTGAATATTTGGACCTACAAGTAGATTTTGGTTGAGCGACTTCCCTGTGGTGGATTTTGCCGACGCATCGAAAACCACGCGTAACTTTGTAGTGATACTGTTACTTTTTACTACCCCATGATGTGGCAAGATATAAGATCGCTGCAAGTCTATGCAACTTGGAGGTATTTTATTCATGTGTCCCAGCTCTTGATATTCTCGTAAAAATTCGGTATAAAGCTCCTTAAAATCGTGGTTTAATTGAAATTTCCTCTCCATGGCCAACAGCCGTGATAGTGCCAAGCGGTAAGTTGATCCCATATTCATTCCATCTTCCTTGAACGGAAGCTTTGTAATGAATCGTCCATCTTGTGCCCGCTGAGTGGTAGCTTTGAACCATTCTTCACATGTAGCCTCTTCGTTGGATAGTTCTATTGTGTTAGTTTCAGGAACCTCCTCTATTTCCCAGAAACGTCGTAATGTTGCGTCGATGTCAATAATTGTAGTGAATGTTTGTGCAGTATTTGACAAGTTATACTCGTGCTTCCCTCCTATGACCCAGCCTAGTTTGGTATTGTGTGCTACTAAATTGCTATCGCCAATTTTTATATTACCTTCTTCAAAAAGATCGAAGACTATTTCGGCTCCAAGAAGCAAATCGATGAATCCCGGTTTACAAAAGTTTGGATCGGCCAGTTTAATGGATAGAATCTCTTTCATATTGATCGTGTTAAATTTAAAAGCCGGTAGCGACGATGTTATCTTCGGAATTATTAATGCACTTAAGGATATTTGCTTCATATCGAATCTCGAGGAAAATCGAAGGTTAATACTTCCGTGAGCCTGACCCAAACTAGTTTGTCCAATGCCAGCTATCAAGGTTCTGCTATTAGTGCGCTGTAAACCCAATTTCTGAACTAGTGCTTCGGTTACAAAAGATGCTTGTGATGCGGTATCTATTAAAGCTCGGCATTGTCGGGGTACTCCATGACTATCAACTATATTCACTATTGCTGTAGGTAGGATGGTTTGAAATGTACAGTTAAGTGAAATGTTTTGACTGTATTCCGGAGCATTGGTATACGCATGGTGAATAGCGGTGGTAGTAGCCTGCTGTGAAGAATCGTCCGAGGCAGTGGTGTTATTATCTGAAGCTCTTGGATTTATATCGTTATGTAAAAGCGTATGGTGTTTACGATAGCACTGCCGACATCTTCCTCTATTTCTGCAGTCATATAAAGAGTGGCCTGGGTTCAAGCAATTAAAACATCTGTTGTCACGGATCATCAATTCCCTCCGCTCATCCACGGACAATTTCTTGAAAGTATTGCAATCTATCAATCTATGTTCCTCTTCATTGCAAGCTACACATTGATCATTATTTGTTGTTGAAGCAAAACTGTGTTTCGGTGGTGCGATGGCTCTTGTTGGTCTAGTAGAATGTAACTTCATGGATTCTAGTGCATCTGTTCTTTTTATTAGAAATTCGAAAAAATCATCTATTGTAAGAAACTCTTTTTCGGTGTTGCTTTGTGCCCATAGACTTCGAGTAGATTCGTCCAATTTCTTTTGCAGCAGATAAATGAGCCATGGATCTCTTGCTTCGGCTTGTTCACCCAACGCTTTTAAACCGCGTATTACTTCATCGGATGTGTCGAGAAGTTTCCGTATATTTGATGCATTTGCCACACTGATACTGGGTTGTTCTATAAATGAATGCACAAATGCATTTATTGTGTGGCGCTTGCGATCGTATCGTTTTCGTAACTTATTCAGAGCCTCAATGTAGTTAGCATCGGTGACCTTAAAATGCTTCACAAGGGAATAGGCTTCTCCTTTAAGCAGTCCCATCAAGTATTGGAACTTTTGGACTGGACTTATAGTTTCTCGTTTGTGGATGCTCGAACAAAAAAGGTCGAAAAAGCTTTGCCATTCGGTGAAATCGCCCGAAAATGGTGGAATTTGTAGCTTGGCTAATTTAATTTCGGGAGCTGGATTACAAATGCTCGTGTTCATGGTTGTTTCGTCCGCTGTATTGTTTGATGCTTCAATATTTCGTTTATTTATCCACTCGTTTAGCTTGGCAACAGCTATATAATAGATCTCCTCAGCTTCAATTAATTTCGACTCTTCTTGACTACCGAGAGCAAACATGGTAGCTTCTACAGAAACAATTTTTTCTAGTACTTCATGGGCTCGATTCACCTTTACCCGCATTTCCTCAACCGTTTCGCGTGATCTCTCGTTAATTTCCTTTGCGTAGTTTGATAAATTGGTTAGAACTGCTTTGTAAGAACCACGTTGCTTTTTTAAGCCTTCTATCTCAGCCATTTTAAAATATCGGAACAACTGGATAGATGTTAACACTGGACACTTTAGTCTTTAGAGTTTTGGTACACTTTAGAATTTAGTACTAGTAATCACTTTGCACTTGATAATAATGTTTTTAATAAAATTGGTGGTTGATAAATACGAAAAACCAATTTTTCAATTTCCGTTAGGATTCACAGATTGAATGTGGTGGATGCAATCTTATAAATCAATTCGTACCTGAAATCCGGCTCGAAGGACCATGTCACAATATGAGAATATTGTGTAAATGTTTTTGCCGTATGAAATGGCTCCCCTTTCTATCGATGTGGCGGACTTTTGGCTGATAAATTAAATCGGATATTTAACCCAAAGAAAAGACGTCTACACAGCTTTATGGTTGATATCAAAGAGAGTTATTTATTGGAATTTAACATTTAACAATAATTTTTTACCATAATAATAAATTGAGTAAAATTCGAGGTAGATTGCTACATTATTCTATAAATAAAATCTACATTAAATAAAGTATTAAACGAACTCTCGCATATGGTCTAAATTTAGATTTAACATTTGTATGGTTTTTTAGCCCATTAACATTTGTACGGTTGATCAGCTGTCAAACCATTAAACAAAAACAAACTGATCAGGTAAGAAATTTTACAATTAAATTATATAAATAAATAATTAAGATAATAAACTTTAAATATTTCAGGGTAGAATTACTTGGAACGAATCAATGGACTAAAATCTTATAGGATGTAGATAAGTATAACACAAAAATATTTTAAATTCTTAATTTCTGTACAAGTTTTTTTTCTATTCTAGGTTATGTTTTGGTTGCTGCAATATTCATACAGATACTATAATTGTCACATTGAGATTCACCACCTATTGAAACTGATGTGATTCATTACAACTGGCCAATTTCCATTAATGGTTTCAATATCGAAATCCGCAGAACGTCAATGGAAGCCATTGAAATGTTTTGTTTGAAACTGCACTCATATCGTTTGTAGTGAAATAGATAATGGTAAAAAACACATAAACGGATTAAAATTATAATACGCATAGTGATTTAGGAACAGCATATTCCATATATTTACATATGCGCCAATTAATCATTAAATTATAAAGTACAGATGGTTTTCATAGTTGTTATTCAGCATTGCTCAATCTGTATAAAGAAACGTGTTCATATAGGTATGCATAACTAGAATCACATCAAGTATTTAATTCTTCATTTCTTAGCATTATTCATAATTTTAATTTAATCAACAGTTTACAACTACTAAATTTGACTGTAGTAGTCTCAATTTAAGATGATACATATCCAATGAAATGAAATATATAATACAATATGTACTCCAGTGATGTATACTAATATCAATATGAAACTAAATACGTACATTCATGCAGGTTTTTCTTGCCTTATCCTTAAATTGAGAATAACATCAATAATTTGAAACTAAATTATCTTATGTTTTTGAGAATACTATTCATACTCGTTGGAACAACGTATCAATTACATTTATCTCTTGTTTTCATTCAGTTTGTTTGAAGAATTCAATCAGTGAAGACTTGTGTTAAAAAATATTTTATTTTTATATATGGGAATTCTTTTTCAAATCGGCCCCCCCTCTGCCAATTTGAATTTTGGGGAAAAAAAATTTTTGAGCACACGAAAAAATTCGTCAAGAAGTCTAGTTTTTGATATCGTTAGGGGTTTAGAAAAGAAAAAATATTCTAACCTCAAAAAAACTATCTAAAGTGAGGTATATTTACCAGCCGTAAACGCCGAAGTTCTAAATCATCAGGTGAATATTGAATACCTAATTAAAAATTTTAAAATTTATGAAAATTAATTAAAATGAATTTATTTGGCAGACGAGTCATCAAAATTTACAAGTGAAGTTAAGGTAAGCGAAACGCATTTAGCGAACAAGAAGTGGCTAAGTTGCTTTCACGAACCGTGGGAAGCCGTCGAGTTGAAGTGGCAGTCAACATTTGTGGGAAGACGAGAGGAACTACACAGATTAAGTTCGCCATCGTTAAAAATTGAGGAAAACTAAGAATGGAAAACCATATGCAAAATATAATTTATTGTAATACACAAAATTTACATAAAATATACAAAAATTTATGTAAAAATTATAAACTTATTATTATTTAATAATAAATTAGAATAAGAACATTACGTTATGTTTGATTATAATAATAAATAATTTATTTTATTTTAATAAATAAATAGTAAAAAAATTAATTAAATCAAGTATTTTATTTATTTTTATTAACATTTAAACACTCACTATGGAAATATTTTATTCTTAAATGGAGAATTACTAACCGTATAATAATCGTCAATATTTCTGATACAAGAATACGAGAATGGAAATCATAGTTTCAAAATGTGAAGTGGAGTCTCAAATAATTTCTACTGTATTCTAAAATCAACCAACATCTCAAATTGAGAATTGTATTCTCAAAACAAACCTTACCCAACATGTCAAATTGAGAATTGTAGTTTCAATAACATCGCCCTTCATCTCAAATGATATCATATCCTGTCAAATTTTTATGATTTTTAGTCTCAACTTGAGGAAACTTTTCTTAATATTACTGCTTTTCGTTTCAAATGAAAACTCACTCGCTCAAATTTTGTGAATTTTAGTCTCAAGTCATGTACAGTAAGCTCAAATGACATGAATGTTGTTCTCAAATGATTTCTTATCAAGAGAATTTTCTTATCATTTATGAATATTAACATCAACATGAATATAATTTTTCATCAATCAAGCAGAAAAAAAATAAATCTTGATCACTTTAGTCTCAATTATTACAAAATTATTCATATTTTGAGCAAACGTAATAAAACTATTGATGATTTGCAAACATATTATTTCTAAATTAATTTTTTTATTCTTAAAAACAAGCTACACTTTCATGAATTGAGATTACTTTTTTGAACACATTTACAATTTATAAACTACAAAATTTTGATATGAAGAGTATTAGATTTAAATGAAGAATCGTACTTTTCTTCGATTATACATTTACTTCTCAATTTTAGCATTTTTGTAAACCATGAATTATCAAAGTTTTTTAAAATTATTCTCTAAATGAGACAAACTTTGCTTAGCGCATATTTAAGCAGCTTTTTTGCTCAATTTCATACCTATTATAATCAATATGAGCAATCATTTCTTTCAGTGTATGTCTAAAAAGTAGATTTGCTTTTTATTATTTACTGCGTTAATATACAGAATGATTACAAATTTTAGGCAGTTTAATTTAAGTATATAAGCGTAAACGAATAAAACAAAAAAAACCGAGTTCAAGACATGTATTTGTGATAGTATATAATATTCTAATTCACGTCCATGGAAAACTCTAGAAGAAGAAGTACCATTATTTTTTTTATGAAAAAAAAAATCCCAAATCATTATTGAGGCTATCGTGATTGTAGAAGCTACAAAGTTATTGAACCAAAAATTATTAAAAAAATTAAAAAAGTGTTTAAACGAGTGATGGAAATATATCTCACTCAAATTATAGTATAAAATTTGAAATCAGTGTAGCGGAATTAAAAATACAAAAAAAAATTCCTTTAAATCTATTTGCTATCGGTAAGCTCTTTAATATTGTGCCTATAATTATTTGTGATGCATTTTATTATGTGAGTTATTTCGATTTACTTAGGTATTAATCGGTAATCCTTGGTGGAAATATAGAGAAAGGTTACCAACATTTTTCTGCCATCTGGTTATTCTTAGAGCTTCGGTCGCTGCATGCGCGGCGGAGGCAGCGGGGCCTCAATTTCTTTTATTTGAGGAATCATCATTTTTTTGTGAGCAGTGTTCTTCATCAAACACCATTCGTAACACAACCGCTATTCAATTTGACGACCACAGTGATCGATAAGATAGAAAAACGGAGATTACAAATAAAAAAATAAAAATTAAACTGTTGTTACGTTGCAATAGCTATAAAGTGTTGTTAAATGTTGCCTGTTATATTTATTTATTTATTTATTTACAAAAAATCTATTCTACAGTTTAAAAAAACAACTTAATGAATAGTAACTACATAGTATATTATAATAATTAAAATTTGTACAATACGGAATATATGTCAAAAATATTATAAAATCAAAAATCAAAAATTGCAACTACGAATTTCGTACCGAAAGCATTTTCTCGATTTTTCAAAATGAAACAAATGATAATAATCATTGAAAATTCTGGCCATAGAGGCCGTCGGTTCGTTATAGCCATAATTAGTTCTATGAAATTCGATAAATAGAAATTCTCTTTGCCGCAAACTTCTACCCGGCACATAAATGTTCCAGGCAGAAATAAGATTAGGGCATCTTATACGACCGTTCAAAGAATCCCCGACAAACATTGCTGACGCAATTTTTCGACGCTTCGCTAAAGTATCAATTCGAAGGCTTTGACACCGATTTTCATACCCTGGAAGATTACGCACTTGCTGCCACTTAGGCTGATTACTATCTGAAAGATAACCAAGCTTTCTATAAATGTAAATGGTAAAACGTTTCTGAATTGATTCCAATCTTTTAATCTGTACTTCATGGTGAGGATACCAAACAACCGCCGCATATTCCAGGTGAGATCTAACTAGAGAAGTATATAAACTAACACATGAAAAAATATCAACAAACTCTTTTGTCATTCTAAAAATAAAACCCAACATAGAATTGGCTTTTAATATTATTTTGTCTAGATGTAAAGCAAAAGTTAATTTTTGATCAAAGACTACACCTAAGTCAACAATCGAAGTTACTCTACAAAGTTCATTACCCTCCAACTGATAATTGAAAACAATCGGATTGGATGTTCTATAGAACGACATGATGTTGCATTTATTAATATTTATCAACAATTTATTCGTAGAGCACCAACGAGATAATGAATTAATTTTTGATTGAAATACTTCTGCGTCATTTAAAGATTAAAGGATAATGTTCCACCTCAATTAAAGGATAATGTTCCAAATATTATCCAGAAACAACCAAAAAAAATACCTCCACCACCACAAATAGTAATAGATGAAGTCAAAGACTACGATGTACTCTATGAAAAAATAAAAACCATAACTGCTACTGATAAGTTTAATGCAAAGGTGATGAATGGAAACACCATCAAAATAAACTTAGAAGATGCTGAAACATACAGAAAAATGACAAAAATGTTAAATGAAGAAAAACGTGCTTGTCACACGTTTGAAGATAAACAAACCAGACCAATTAGGGTCATGGCTAAAAACTTACACTCTACGTGTAAACCAGATAAAATAATTGATGACCTGAAAGCAAAAGGATTTAAGGCAACTGAAGCATCGATTAAGCTAAAACGGAGAGGCAAAGTACCTCTCAACATGTTTATGTTGACCTTCGATACTGATGAAGATATCGAAAAAATTTATCAAATTAAGTACATCTTGGGGTGCAAAGTGGTTATTCAGCCTCTAAGAAGGTCTAAGCTTATACCACAATGTAAACAATGTCAAGCCTATGGACATACACAAAAATATTGCAACAGGGAACCTAGGTGTGTCAAATGTTTAGGTAAACATCATACCAAACATTGCGTAAAAGCCCAAAATGTTCAACCTAAATGCGTTCACTGTGGAGAAAACCATCCGGCTAACAACAGAGGATGCAGCGTTGCTATTGAACTGCAAAATATCAAAAATAAGAACGTGATTGCTAAAAATCCAAGTTCATTCAGGAAACAAGCGGTTAAGATGAACCGACCCGAAGTAAATCGTAGAGTGTCGGGAACTACTCAAGGACAATTTGGTAAAATGACTTATGCTCAAGTAATGATGAGCAACGGAAATCCAGGAAAAACTGCTCAAAATGACGATATAAGTCAAACACTTAAATTAATTTTAAGCAGACTAAATACATTTGATGAGCGATTACAGAAACTAGAGTACAGCACTAAGGGAGCCATCCCTAAACAGAAAAATGGCCCAAGATCTTAGAATCTTATGTTGGAATGCCAATGGACTGATGCAACATCAACAAGAACTGCAAGTGGTCCTGGACACAGAAAAAATCGATGTATGTCTCATCACGGAAACACACTTCACTAGACAATCAAACATTAAATTTAAAAATTATCAAATATATCACACTATTCACCCTGGAAACACTGCTAAAGGAGGTAGTGCTGTTATAATTAGAAATAGTATTCATCACTATGAGGAGTTAAAATATGAAACGGAAGAAATACAAGCAACTGCTGTTATTGTCAAATCCAAAAGTAGTTCTATTTGTATTGCTAGTATTTACTGCCCACCGAAGCACTCAATGAAAGAAAAAGATTATCTCGAGTTCCTCAGTAAATTAGGAAAACGATTTGTACTTGGAGGAGACTTTAATGCAAAAAATGTCCACTGGGGATCCAGATTAACAACAACTAAGGGTAAAGAACTCCTAAAAGCTATCAGAAAATGCAGTTGTGAAGCCCTCTCAACTGGAAAACCAACCTACTGGCCAACTGATCCAAACAAAGTGCCAGATCTGATTGATTTCTTTATAATAAAGAACATATCTGTAAAATATGTACAAGTAGATGAAAGCCACGACTTAAACTCTGATCATTCACCAATACTTCTAACGTTAAGTGAAAAAATCATTCAGAAAGAAAGAAACCCTTTCCTAGTAAATAATCACACTAATTGGGCATGCTTTAGACTATCGCTAGAAGAAAAAATTAACTTAATGGTTCCATTAAAGACTGAAGAACAATTAGACAAAGAAGTTCACAAATTTGTAAACGATATACAGCAATCAGCTTGGGAAAATACTCCTGAAATTAAAACGAAAATCAAGGGAAACAATTACCCTATGGAAATTAGGGAACTCCTCGCAGAAAAAAGAAGAGCGAGAAGAGTATGGCAACAACAAGGGCCCCCCAAGATAAAACTCATTTGAACAACCTCACTCAACAATTAAGAAGAGAGATCAAAGAATTGAAAGATGAATCAATCAGCAACTATTTAAGAAAATTAACTAATAATAACAGTACCGATTATTCTCTTTGGAAAGCAACCAAAAGAATCAAAAGACCAATAATGCAGATTCCCCCAATAAAAATAGCAGGTGGTAAATGGGCTAGAAATAATGAAGACAAAGCTCGAGATTTGCCGAACACCTCGAAAAAATATTCCAGCCACATGAAGACCAAACGTTGGAAGCCGAGATAATAACTGAACAAGCTGTGCAAGAAAGTAAAGAAATCCTACCCACAACACCAAAAGAAGTCATGCGTGAGATAACAGCTAATATGAATACGAAAAAAGCTCCTGGGTACGATCTTATTACTGCAGAAATCTTAAAAGAACTGCCAAGGAAAGCTCTGGTGAAACTCACCAATCTTATAAATGCAGCATTTAGAATCAAATGTGTACCAAGCTTATGGAAAATTGCAGAAGTAATTATGATCCCAAAACCTGGGAAACCACCACACATAACATCGTCTTATAGGCCAATTTCGCTATTGCCAGTCATGTCCAAACTCTTTGAGAAGCTTCTGGTAAAAAGATTAAATCCGATAATCGAGAGTAAAAACTTGATCCCAAATCATCAGTTCGGTTTTCGCAACCAACACTCAACAATTGATCAAGTAGACAGAATAACCAGTATAATTGAGAAAGCATTAGAGGAGAAAAAAGTCTGTTCAACAGTATTTCTAGACGTTGCACAAGCGTTTGATAGAGTGTGGCATGAAGGACTTAACCACAAGTTAAGGAATCTTCTACTAATGCAATTTGCTAAGATACTAGAATCATACTTGAAAGATAGGTTCTTCAGGATTAAGTTAGATGATACATTTTCTGAATTGAAAGAAATCAATGCAGGAGTTCCACAGGGTAGTGTATTAGGGCCGGTTTTATACCTACTATATACTTATGATCTTCCTACATTAGAAAACAACACAGTGGCAACTTTTGCAGATGATACGGCGATCTTAGCTGTTGGAAAAAGCAACGAAGAATCAACACAGAAGTTACAATCAGCCATAACTCAAATATATAAATGGACAAAAAGATGGAGAATAAAACTAAATGAAGCTAAATCAGTTCACATCAACTTTACAAACGACAACAGACGAATCGAACATATTCCGATTACCATAAATCGGGAAATAATACCGCATGCGAACACAGCTAAGTATCTCGGCATGACCCTGGATGCTAAACTACGATGGAAAGCACACGTCAAGAAGAAAAGTGAAGAATTAAGACTTAAATACAGAAAAATGTATTGGCTGATGGGAAGGAACTCTTCTTTATCAACATACAACAAGCTTCTACTTTATAAGCAAATATTGAAACCGATTTGGACTTATGGTATTCAGCTTTGGGGTTGTACCAAACAGAGCAACGTAAATATCATCCAAAGATTTCAGAATATGGTATTAAGGAACATCGTTGATGCACCTTGGTATGTTAGGAACAATGACCTTCATAGGGACCTTAAAATGAACCTCATCTTAAATGAAATCCAGGAAAAAGCACGGAGACATGAAGAAAGGCTCCGCCAACATGTGAACATTGAGGCAACTCAGCTCCTAAGCATCACGAATTTAGTTCGCAGACTTAAAAGAACCAAACCTTTTGAGCTGGTGTGATTGTCAGCTTAAGCAGCATTATGCTGATCTAAAATCCACAACAAAGATGTGGTTTACATCAATTTACCAAACACTATGGAATGCCAATGGGAAGAAAGCCATAGATTAATTTAAGTTAGTAAATTAAGTCAGAAACAAATTGCTAATTAGTCCAGGAGACTAGATTGTAATTACATAAAATAAATAAATAAAATTTATTTTAAATTAAAAAAAAAAAAAAAAAAAAAAAAATTTAAAGATTGAATATGTTTAAAAACCTTCAAATCGTCTGCAAACAATAAGCAGTTACAAAATTTGAAAATATTCGGAATGTCATTCACAAATAAAAGAAAAATGATTGGGCCCAAATGTGATCCCTGCGGAACCCCAGAATGGCAATATATATAATCCGATTTGACTTGATTCAATAAAACAAATTGTCTTCTTCCCACCAGATAAGAACCAATCCATTTTAAAAAATTAGGGGCGACACCAATTTCTGAGAGCTTTTTTATAATGATTGTATGGTCAATTGAATCAAAGGCTTTAGCAAAATCAAAGTAAATCGCATCAACCTGGGCGGCTTGTGACTCAAGTGATTCAATGGCGAATTTAGTAAATTGTAAAAGATTGGTAGTCGTAGATTTTCCACTGGTGAAACCGTGCTGAAAATCCGAGATAATTTCTTTTGTATGAAATGACAGATGTTTTGTCACAATTAACTCGAAAAGTTTTGGGATCGATGAAAGAATTGAGATTCCACGATAATTGGATACATCAGAGCGGTCCCCCTTTTTGTAAATTGGAACAATATGTGACACTTTCCAAGCGGTTGGAAAATAGCCGTTAACTAACGATTGGTTAAAAATAAAACATAATGGAGTTGCAATATATGATGCAAAACATTTAAGTATTGACGAGGAAATACCGTCAGGCCCACATCCATCATTAAAATCCAAAAGGGAATTACATATATCATCTTCAGTTATAGATAAATAAGGAATATTAAATTGACAATTACTGACAATAGGGTCATCAACAATAAGCCTACTATTATCTTTATAAACCGATTGAAAGAAACTTGCAAAACCTGTACATATTTCTGATACAGTGCAGAGCTGAACTCCATCATAATTCATAATCGATGGAAAGCCCGTTGTTTTGCGCTTATCATTAACAAACTTCCAAAATGATTTGGGGTTTTGTTTGATATTAGCTTCGATCGTTTTTTTGTATTGTAGATATTTAGTATTAAATTCGGATTTAAATTGATCCCGAAGATTGACAAAAATAGATTTGTTAGAGTCACAATCATTGGTTCGAAGTCTGTAAAAGGCTTTATTCTTACGGTTACGCAGATTAATCAAATCCGAATCAAACCATGGAGGGTAACTGTAGTTACGTTTCCTTTTCAAAGGTACGAAACGGTCAAAGGCTAGAAACAGCAAATCATTAAAACTTTTTACATTTACATCAATATCATTGTTAAGAAATAACTCATTCCAGCATATGCATCGGAGAAACTCAGACATACCGTGGGAATCGCATGCTTTAAAATCATAGAACGAATCATCCACAGAAAATTCACGACATTTAGCATTAACGTTATCAACATGAAATTCAATTTCGAGAGAATTATGATCTTTATCATTGTTCTTAAAAGATGTCAAAGATTCGTAAACTGACAAATATTCCGTATTATTAACAAAAATTAAATCTAGAAACGAATTATTATCATTAGAATATAAATTAATTTGTTTAAGATTAAAACTAAATAATGCGTCTATTACCGCCGAGTCATTGATAGACAGAACATTAGAAGGTAATATATCTAATGATTCGGAATCAACCGACCAATTAATATTGGTTAAATTAAAATCGCCCAACACTACTATAGTATCATTACAATGAGACATATTAACTATTTCACTTATACAATCTATGTGATTTAAATAAATATCGATAGAAGATCTAGGCGGTATATATAGAACTATAAAATAAAATGTTTTTTTACAAATAAAAACTTTAACACATAAAAATTCAATTGTTTCACAGCCCGGTACAATGATACGCTCACAATGAAGTGATGAATGAACAGCCAAGAGGACACCACCTCTCGTTTGTTTCGAGCTATTCAAAGGTGATCTGTCACATCTAAAAACAACAAAATCATTTGGAAAGAATTCAGCGTTGTAAATTCCACAATGAAATCCAGTTTCCACAATAGCATATAATTGGAAATGCATCGAATAAAATAAATTGCGGAATTCCATAGATTTTGATGACATTCCCCCAACATTGCGATAAAATAATTTATAGAGTATGCAATTCGATTTTTGGCTGGGATCTGTTATTGACTGCGTGGAGGTCGTTGAAGTAAAGGAAAAAAATTATTGTTCTTATTTTGTTTCCTCTTATAAATCACAAATTCCTTTATCAATGAACCTGATGGCTATGAGCTAGGTTGAAGCAAGCTATCCACGCTAGATACCGGAACATTTATCCGAAACGAAGAAAAATCACGGTCTTCTTCATTGATTTGACGTGATAATATGCGTTTGCAACTAACATCCACAACACCAAACTTGTCTTTTAGATAGGATAAAACTTCCAGTTCAGAAACGTCTTTATGGAGTCTGGACACAAAAATGGTTTTCCAAGGTGCAACCACTTGGAGTGATGAAATCAAGTCACCGGTGCCGATTATAATTTGCCGCTGTTTCGGAATCGTCGAATGTTTAGATGAAATTACCCGTTCATGTTGAGAACTCGTTGTGTTACTAGATAGGGTCAGACAACCATCATTAGTCATCATCGTCGATAATAAATTCGTATCCAGTTCAGTCTGAACTGGAGTTACGGTACCACCATTATCATTACTTTTATCACCACTACCAATAAAAATTTTATTAGGCGAGTCCATATTATTGTCTAACGATTTAGCAGTTGAAGCCGTTATCATGTTATTATTCTCATTACTCTTAGATCTTGTAAGTATTGGTGTGGCAAATTCCATATCAGTTGTTTTTGTTGTTTTTTTTTTTTTTAATTTTACAGACGACGACTGTTGAGATGGTGTTGGTTTTAACAAACTTTCCACGTTAATATTAATAGCGGCTGATGTTTTATTTAGCAATGACAAGGACGCTGATATAGAATCGATAGAATTACTCATATGATCAATCGTTTCCTTGAGAATTTTGTAAACATCAATACATACACTACATCGCCATGAAAAATTAGGAATTATCGAAATGGCATCAAACACAGGTTTTTTAATCCCAGCACATCCAAAATGAATAAGTTTATTACATTCACCAGCACAAATAAAAAAGTTTTCAGACACTTTGGCACTACATTCACAGCACACAGAAAACAAAAAATATCAATTAATAAAAGCACAGTTATGTATTTATGTATCACAGATTATTGATAGATTTTATAATTTATGCCGTTTCACAGTTATTAGAAAAATAGTAAATTTAATTAAAAACAAAATAACAAATTTTTTAAAATTAAAACAAAATGTTATCACAAAATGTATAGATCGTTATCACAAATGTATAGATAGAATGGATAAATTATAATTCACACAGTTTTTTTCATAATTCACGTTCTTTTAAATTAATTTAAAGTAAAAAAAAAAAAAAAAAAAAAAACAAAAAAAAAGGAAATTACCTTTTATTAATTTTCTTAAGTGTGCCTAGATTTTCTTAAAGTAAAAAAAAAAAAAAAAAAAAAAGAGAAAAAGTAATTGTTGTAGTGTCGAAAGTGTGTTAGGAGTATATAACCAAATTTATTTTGCAGCTTCCATATTTGCGGAGAGTACTCTTTGGCGATATATGTGGTGAGTTTTTCCTTTTTTTTTTTATTTTTTTTGTGGTTTGTGCCTATATGTGCTCCCAGCACAATTTTGTGCAATCATGAATTTTATTAAAATTAGGTTAACAGTTTTTTTATTAAGATTATGGAATTAAATAAATCTATTAAATAAATTTTTGTAAAGAAAATGGAGACCTAAATTTTTTTTCTTTATGATGATGATGTTGAGGGATGGGAGCTCCAATGAGTTCGGATTCTGGGAATAGCTTATATTAAAAAAAATCAACACGTGAATATGTGTGATGATCTAATAGAGCGTTTGGCGGCAAAGAACCTCCCTTGTCGACTTCAGCATACCCGAAAAAAAGAGCGTGTTGGCCGCCAAAAAGATCCGTTACACCTTCCCATTATGTAAGGGTTAAACCATTTAACAAACATTGAAGAGAAGCCGAAACTATCGAGTCGAGATATGATTTCTTTTCCAGATTTGAAAACTGGATTTCTTTTAGAAATCATCCATTTCCTAGGGAAGACTCCAGTGCATAATGACTTATTGAAAAAGCGATTAGATAATCGATAATTGATAGCATTTTGTGTCTCTGCTTCCGAAATAGAAGTTATTAAACAACAAATAGGTTGATTATTGTAAAGGTATAATCATATGCAAACAAATTTGCTATTTCTTTTGGCTTAGATGAAGTTAAACTATCTAAATACATAGCTTCCATTTCATTCAAAAGTTATTTAAATTAAAAGAAAACATTTTTGGGGTGACAAACATTCTCCTGCCTGTCGCGAGTAAAATAATACAATTATTAAAAGACAAATTTTTAATCAAAAAATTCTATTACAGAAATGTTTGACAGAATCATGGGAAATTACATTTCCTCAACACGTTTCCGTAATTTTCCGTTCGATATATTTATTATGTTTCAAATTTCACACTCTTTCGTTTTACACAAATATGAAAAGTAATTATTAATTTTATTATTTCGTCTTGAATTTTTGCGAAAAAGTGCGACATTACTACATACATAAAGAAAATAGAATTAAGAATTACTTTTATTTTTTCGAAAATTTGTGTACACCTGTAACGATTTCGTGGTTAGGAACTAATCCATTAAATTTATGTGGTATGTATGTATGTAGGCAGATTAAAACTTTACCGATATTTACTAGTAGTTATACAGGAAATTAGCATCTTTAATTTTACACAGAGTAGTAAGTTTAGGGTTAAAATGGTTTAGTTGTGAGTAAAACGTTTAAATTTAATTATCAAAAATATTGTAAAAGAGATTTAAGTTAAAAGCTCATTATGCTTATGAATTTAATACTTGAATTAATTTTAAGGTGAACACATAACTAAGAAATAATAAAATCGCATTATGTAAAAAAGGGTAATAATATTCCAAGATAACCCTTGTTGTTATTAAATGCTGCACACGATAGCGAACGCTGTTGCATCTAGTTAACCTTTAATCGTTCTAAGGTATGGAGCGTAATTATGTGAACACCATTATAGTGATTTAGATAAAGGAAAATTGATTTTGCATGGTAATTAGGATTTTTATAATTAGGGATTAAATGTAATATATAAAACGTATTTTACGTTGAGACGAAAAGTTCAAATGTAAGTTTGTAATTAAAATTCTATTTTCATAATAATTTGCATAGAACCTTATGCGTGATCGATTAAAATTTTCAACATTAAAATTCGATTATTTTTGTACATACTTTACATTATTTTTTCGTTCAGTTCATATGCTAATTAATGATCCTAATAAATATTTTCTGCAAGCCAGGTGTGCTATTTACCTTTTTTGCAATTTTTGCTACGCTGAGCGATTTATGACTCCCTATAGTCCCTACACCACAGTTAGAATAAAAAAAGTTTTATGGTTTTGTGTTGCTCAAAAAAAAAAAAAAATTTAATTAAAGATCAATATTCTGCATGTCGGTTAGTTCCAATTTGTACAATAATTTCACCAGGAATTGAGAAGTTCTGTTAAAGCACAAATCGCGTTTGGTTATCAATTATTAGAATGGTATTCGTATTTGTTAGTGAAATTTGTACCTATTCTATTTTTTATAAATTCATCTCAATTGGTTTTATTTATATCCAATATAGAAACTACAACATATTTTAAGCATGCCACATTACTGAACGATACAAGTGCAAACGGTGCAGATTTTCTTCAGTCGCTCGAATTAATTAGAGCCGTGCTATTTGTTGTTTTCCATTTAAGGGCGAATTCTTAATACCAAGAGTAATTTTAAAATTAGCACCAACGAAAGAATGACTTTGTCGAAGACCATCAGGTAGTGTGTTTAGTTCTCTATATCGACTTCATCCATCCATAGGGTATGGATGACGTAAGCTTTCTGTTATATTTTACTCTCCTCTTTAGGAAAATTTATTAAAATCGTATATCCAAAATGAAATATGGGTTGGTTTTGATAATATACCCATAAGTATTCTTAAAGATCTCAGTAAGTCATTATCTTTGGTTTTCAATGTTTCTCTGAAGAATGACATTTTTCCTGCGAGATGGAAGAAGTCAATCATTATCCCATAATCTTCAAATCTGGTTAACGTTATGACATCAAAAATTATCGGGGAATATCCATACTATCATTCGTACCTAAATTATTTGAACTGATTATAACTAATTTTCTATATTTTAATGTCAAATCTTCGTTAGCAATTCAACAACATGGGTTTATTCAACAACCTTCTACCTCTACAAATCTGTTAAGCTTGACATCGAAAGTGTTTGAAGCGTTTGAGTCTAAAAGTCAGCAGATGTCATTTTTACTGATTTTTCGAAGGCATTTAATACACCACAGTTTGATATTCTTCTTGGAAAATTAGACAGATTTGAAGTATGCAAATTATTTTTGGATTAGAAATTGGCTCGTATCTGCGTGAAAGAACGCAAGTGGTTAGAGTAAATGGTATTACATCTAAAACCATTGAGGTTCATTCAGGCGTTCTTTAGGGTTCTCTTCTTGAACCTATACCGTTTATCATATTCATCGATGAAATTGCATCTTTGTTCAAATATTGTGACTGTGAACTTTATGCGGATGACCTGGAAATATCAAAAATCGTAGTGATCTAAGTCAGATCTCGAATAAATTATACTTAAATCTAGAAAAATGTAAGGTTATGAGTTTCTTCAGGAGAGGAAAGATGATTGGTTATCCTTTTCAGGACATTTAAGGGTTTGGGAGTCATCTTGGACCATCAGTTGAATTTCCGGGATCATATTAACTTAATTGCAGCTATGTCTTGTCGCTAAATATTTATCGATTGTATGGGATCCAATGTATAACTTGCTGCACAAAATGAAATGACCATTTGATCCTAAACTTCCAATGTGGCAGAATAAAAGGAATTTACCACCTCATGCAGAGCGCTGTAAAATTGTAAATTTGGATACACTGATTGACAGACGTAAAGTTGCGGCTTATATGTTCATCGCTGATGTTTTAAATGGTGCAGTTGATTTCACTGAATTTCTTGCTAATATTGATATTCATGTGCCCTGTTAACCAGTTCAGGTTAAACCTTTTAAGTCCAATTATGCGCAAAATGACCCTATTCCGGCTAAGTGTCGGCAATTTAATTCTAATTTTAATGAGTTATGTTCTTCACAGGCATTTTTAGTTACGTAATTATTGTTTGTAAATTTATCATATACGGTTTTCAACCCAAATGAGATTTAGGACCACTAATATATTCGATTTATTTTCCGTGGACCAGAGATTTCTACAAAACTATATTATTTTCCAAAAATTTTTGGTTTTTACGACCGTCGAGATAAATTATATTTGTTATATGAACGGGCTTTGCGGTCATGTTAATATTATTTAAATAAAAGACGCATAATTCATCTTTATGTCCCCGACATGTTTCGGCTTTAAAGCGCCATTTTCAAAAGGGGTGTAGTTTATTTCTACCAAAAATATATAAAATTTCTTTTATCAGCTAAGGTACCCACACATAAGAAAAAATTTTATAAATAATTAATCACAATTATTTGTACTTACAGTTGCATTAAATAAGGAAAAACAAAAAATGAAAATGCGAAAACCCACAAACATTTTGCACATTTCGCCGTTAAACAAAAGTAAATAAAAACACTTCAAATATTAAAAATTTTATCTAAAAAAATTTTTCCGACCTGTAATTGATCGGGTGTCAAAAACCAACTGATATTACCAAGCATATACATATTTGGTTAGTTAAAACATCTGTAGTCGTTTGTTGTGTGTGTGTTTATTGTGTGTGATAGTGTGTGTACGCCGTCTTTTTCTGTTACTTGTGTGGTTGAAGTCATGAACCAACGCACAAAAAAAGGCCGCAATTTGATCAGTATCTTGTTTTATGTTCATTGAATCTTCACTCAAAATGTGTAAGGCCTCCATAGTGAACCTACGACCAAGAAGATCGGATTTGTCCAAAACTTCTGTAGAATCGAAATCAGGTTTATGTCCCTCTTTGAGACAATGCTCAACTAGGGCCGTTTTTGGCGATACATATTCATTGGCATTCTCCAAATCACGTTTATGATTTTTTAACCTTTTCTCGAGATACTGTTTTGTTTGTCCGACATAGGATAAGTGACAAGTGGAACCATCATTCAAAGCGCCTAGGCATGGGATTCTGTATACTATGTTTGTTTGTTTTTCACGCGAAATTTTATCTTTGAGTTTGGTAAAGACATTGCGTAACCCATTTGCGGGTTTGTAAGCCAACTTGATATCTGGACAATAGGTGGTAATGACCCTCTCTACTCTTTCAGATAAACCTTTGGAATAAGTTAACACTTTGTGTCGTTTGGTTACATTACTATTGTTATCATGTCCATTACTCGTATTCTGAATACCGGTGTTGTTATGTGTTTGAAAATACTTAGCGATAAACTTATTGATCATTTTAACAGGATAATTGTTTGCGAGTAGGGTTTCTACGACAAATCTTCGGTTTTTAGAATGGAAACAGCTGGAACTTAAATTAAACACTCTACTAACAAAATTCATTGCTGTTTGGTTGCCTAGTCACGAATCTAATTTCAAGCTCTTTGATGTCATCGCCGATACCGAAGAAGTCATTAAAACTACAAAAGATACAAAACATAGAGATATAGTTAGAGCAAAAATTGCGAATATTATTTCCAACGCTAAATTTGCGCAACAAAAAGAAAATAAAAATATCGTGAATGTTATAACTAACGATATCTACAAAAAAAAACATTACTTTCTTTAAACAGCATAATGACCAGATAATTGTCCCCAGTGATAAAGGCAAAGCCACGGTGGTAATGCTGAGATACGATTATGATCGAAAAATCACTGAACTTTTGTCAGATGTTAATACATACAAAATCTTACGTTCAAGCCCGTTAAATAGTCTTCAAATAAAAAACAATAAGTTTGTTGATCATCTATTTAAATTAGGATTAGTTGAAAAGAGAGAAAAGTTTCTACTTTCAACGTAAAATCCATAAACCTAACATTCCTTGTAGACCCGTTTCCGCTTGTATCGATACTCCCTCGTCTGCCTTGTCGAAGATGTTATCTAATATACTGAAGAGGTTACTTGATAATGATCCGTATAACGTGAGCAATTCGTTCGTTTTCAAAGAGAAGATGTCCTAAATAACTGTTGATATCAATGAGACGATGGTAAGTTTTGATATCGTATCACTATTCACTAATATACCAGTTAGTTTAGCCATTGAGATAATAGATGAACAGTGGAGCGAAATTTCGAAGTACACTTCAATACCATAAGTTTTGTTTTTTCAAATGCTTAATTTTTGTCTTAAGGAGGGTAACTATTTCGTATTTCGTTCGACTGCGTACCAACAAATTTTTGGTATGCCAATGAGAAACCCTTTATCTACGGTGATAGATGATATCATTACGCGAAGGCTCCTAGACGAAACTTTCGTTAAATTGGATAATAAGCCAAAAATGTTCTTGAAGTATGTCGATGACGTATTTGCCATTATACCGAGGGGTTCGATAAATACAACACTACTACATGCTTTACATTCTTTTCACCCCCATTTGAAATTCACTGTTGAGATTGAATCGGAAAACCAGATTCCATATCTTGACTTTATGTTAATTAGAAATTTGAATGGTACAATTTTAACAGATTGGTACAAGAAAAATGTTGCATCAAACCGGATCCTGAATTTCTACAGTCATCATCCTTTTACTCATAAATCAAACACAGCAATGAATTTTGATAGTAGAGTGTTTAATTTAAGTTCCAGCTGTTTCCATTCTAAAAACCGAAGATTGGTCGTAGAAACCCTACTCACAAACAATTATCCTGTTAAAATGATCAATAAGTTTATCGCTAAGTATTTTCAAACACATAACAACACCGGTATTCAGAATACGAGTAATGGACATGATAACAATAGTAATGTAACCAAACGACACAAAGTGTTAACTTATTCCAAAGGTTTATCTGAAAGAGTAGAGAGGGTCATTACCACCTATTGTCCAGATATCAAGTTGGCTTACAAACCCGCAAATGGGTTACGCAATGTCTTTACCAAACTCAAAGATAAAATTTCGCGTGAAAAACAAACAAACATAGTATACAGAATCCCATGCCTAGGCGCTTTGAATGATGGTTACACTTGTCACTTATCCTATGTCGGACCAACAAAACAGTATCTCGAGAAAAGGTTAAAAAATCATAAACGTGATTTGGAGAATGCCAATGAATATATATCACCAAAAACGGCCCTAGTTGAGCATTGTCTCGAAGAGGGGCATAAACCTGATTTCGATTCTGCAGAAGTTTTGGACAAATCCGATCTTCTTGGTCGTAGGTTCACTATGGAGGCCTTACACATTTTGAGTGAAGATTCAATGAACATAAAACAAGATACTGATCATATTGCGGCCTTTTTTTGTGCGTTGGTTCATGACTTCAACCACACAAATAACAGAAAAAGACGGCGTACACACACTATCGCACACATTAAACACACACACACACAACAAACGGCTACGGATGTGTTAACTAAACAAATATGTATATGCTTGGTAATATCAGTTGGTTTTTGACACCCGATCAATTACAGGTCGGAAAAATTTTTTTAGATAAAATTTTTAATATTTTAAGTGTTTTTATTTACTTTTGTTTAACGGCGAAATGTGCAAAATATTTGTGGGTTTTTCGCATTTTCAATTTTTTGTTTTTCCTTCTTTAATGCAACTGTAAGTACAAATAATTGTGATTAATTATTTATAAAATTTTTTCTTATGTGATAAAAGAAATTTTATATATTTTTGGTAGAAATAAACTATACCCCTTTTGAAAATGGCGCATTAAAGCCGAAACATGTCGGGGACATAAAGATGAATTATACGTCTTTTATTTAAATAATATTAACATTTTCATTTTTCAACCATTCGACTTCATAAAGTGATTGTAACTAGAAGGCGTAACTGTGGCCCTATTCTGGTAATTCCCGGGGAACGGGGAATAATTTTTTTTTTACAGCAGATATTCCCAGATACATATTTCCAACTTTTTATTCCCTATTTTCTTAAAGTGCATTCTGTCAATTGGGGAATAAATATACAGGGGAAATAAATTTAGTTGTATCAAAATTATTATAATAACTCTTATTTATTATAATACTATCTTTAAAATTATTAACAGTATTAATATTATTAATTATTAATAACAACTACATATAAACAAACATTTTCGTTAAAAATCTATTCCCCATCAATTCATTCATAAAATCGGTGTGGAAAAACAAACGTCAAAACTGCTGTAATGGGGAATAATTTTTTCCCAATAAAAAATCTTTCCCGAACACCAGAATACACTTTGGGGAAAAGGGAATAATACTGCAATAAAATTTAAAATTTCTATTCCCCGGGAATTACCAGAATAGGGCCACTGGTGGTAGAATTAATTACTAAACGATTTTGCACCTTCTGTTTTACTATGAATATTGTTTTTCAAGGGTATATTTTTGGAAACATTTTCAAAACCTATACTGAAGGGATACATTTGTGGTTTCAAATAACGAACATTCCATTAACACTCAGAATGAGCTTATTCCAGGGCAGGTGCAATTCGTTTATGTAGTTATAAAAAAGTAAAACCTTCCTCTCTTAATTCAAATAATCCTTTAATATGTTTGACTCTCGGTAGCAATCGAACTGTTGCTTGAAGTAGGAAATGCTCATGGTCCGACCTCATTTCATCACATAAAATTAAAAACAACGTCGAATTTCATTTAAAAAAAAAAAAAAATTAATTTTTTTATAGTTTGCGACAGTGACAGTACATCAATTTAATTTTGTAAACATTTTTTATTGCTGCCAACAATTCTTCTCTGATACTCATGATGTAGCTCTTTACGATGAATTTAGTCTGCTTTATTTAAAATTAATTTTAATTCGTTTTCAGTCGATTGATACGCTTTGTCAATTCATGAGAAGTTAATGTAGTGTGTTATCATACATAAAATTGTCAAACTCAATACATCTATGGCCAAACTTATAGTTTATTATTGGGGAAGGTGTTTGCATTTTTGAGGCAATTTAACGAATTTATGAAATCCTGATTGATTCTCACAAAATAAATTTAATAAGATGGAATTTGATAAATTGTAGATTTGATAAATTTAACAGCGGAACCGAATACGAATAAATTTTTCAAGCTTCGAAGTATCCGAATCTGAAGGATTTGATTCGAGAAATCCTCTTTATAATATGATAAAATTAGCTTTTAAGG
This sequence comes from Tipula vernalis, assembly GCA_958295665.1. NCBI lineage: Eukaryota > Metazoa > Arthropoda > Insecta > Diptera > Tipulidae > Tipula > Tipula vernalis. Next base: position 144,923,703 of record OY282560.1, on the reverse strand, counting down.
ATATATTGCAGAAGCACTACGTAAATCTGAAGAATCTATTAAATATGATTTTAAAACAGATAAGTTCAGGTGTAAATAATGAAGCTGACGATGACGACCATTTTTTTTTTTAAATTTCACATCAAGTTTATTAAGTAACGTTTAAATAAAAGACGGAAGAATGACAAATCAAGTTTAGTAAGTATAAACATTATAATTTAAATTTAGTTCAAAATTTTTGAATTAGTAGTATTCAAAATTGCTAATCAGATAAAAATATTGATTTTTGTAGATGCCAATAAAGTTTAGCTCACGGCTTGTGACAATGTCGATGTTTTTAAAGTACGCAAAAATTAGACTACATATAGGCAGATCTCTGATGTGCCATCTTAGAACTAAATTGTTTTAAAATTTGATATTTTTAACAGACTAATACTATTACAATTGATGGTTAAAATATTTAGTGACAGTACTTTGTGACATTTCTCAGTCAATATAAAGTCAAATAGCATCCCTTTGCTTATTTTAGTTCTGCTAAATTATTTAATTAATAACATTCGTATATTTATAATTAGAAATTTATATTTTTATACAACGCGAATGAAGTTTATCCTAAATTAACACTTAACCGACGGGTCTTTTTTTCGCCGCGTACGCTGTTACGACGGGCTGTTTCGCGAGAATTCCACACAACATAATAGTTAAAATAGAGTTGTGGCGAAAGTAAAAATATTTTTCCCTTGTAATATTTTTTTTCTTGTAGTACAAACCTTCATTCATACATGGAAGCACAAAACGGTTTATTTTTGCCGTTAGACACTACAAAACCCGACGTTAAACGTCAGAAGTCGAAAAAGGTAGTCCCTACCGGCCCCGCCGGTTACCATCAGCTGACGAGGCCGGTAGATACTACTCGTCCCGTCGGTTAAGTGTTAATATTAGGGTTTACAACAACAACAAAATTGTGTTGTAGGTGTTTGAAAAAGCATACATTCGGGCGAATTTATTATATGTGTACAAAGAAAATTTCATTCAAATCAAATATGTATTTGAACTTAATACTAAATTCTGTGGTTTTTTGAGAAACTAATTAACTGCATTTTTGTCGATTTTGAGTTATGAATGAAAAGAACTAGACAATTGACTAAAGTTTCAAAAATAAATTTCAGTTTTCCAATATTTCTCTCCATTTCTCCGGAAAATCTAAATAAAATTGAGTAATTACTACTAAAACCTACTGCGAGTTTTTTTTTTGAAATGCGTTTTCTGAAAAATTTACTTTTTGCAGTTAATTAGTTTCTCAAAAAAAACACAGAATTTAAAAAAATCCAAATGCACAAAATTGATCAAGATTTAAACTATTTGGAACTTTACTTAAAAGCCTATCGAAAAATCATAGTGAGATGTTTGCCGATAGAAGAAAAGTTTTGAGATGTCGATTGACATGGATAAGATTACATTTTTAAATTGTCAAACATGTCCGTTATTAAATTTAAGAGGATTAGCTGTGTGTAATCCCAAATAGTTTAAATCTTGATAAATTTTGTGTATTAGAATTGAATGAATTTTTCTTTGTACATATAATAAATTCGCCCGAATGTTTGTATTCTCAAACACATCCAAACACAAATTGGTTGTTGTTGTTGTTGTTTGGATAAACTTCATTCGCATTTTATACAAGATTTATTAAGCGTTTTTTTATTTCCGATTTGAGACAGATTGAAATTTCTGTCAATGTAAATAAATCCAACTGAAGTAACTGCAAAAAACGATACAAATATTGGTAACTTGTAATATGGGCATTATAATAATCTTGTCCATCTCTAATAGAATCGATTTATTTTATCTAGAATCGATCTATTTTATCTTATCTGGTCATCTTGTTTGCCGTGAGCTTGAGTTTGACTAATGGAGTATTTTAAAGCGCCTATAGGACATGTTTACATGATTAACATAACAGAATTGCACTTTGCTCATGGCTATACTCTAGATTGGTCGTTTGTATTAAAACGAAAATGTAAAGGAAAGGCGCCCCCAATTAATGTAAACAAAAATAATTTTTTTGCCATCTTACAGTCCATAAAACCGAAAATAATTAGAAAAAACTCATTACGTTGATATACCTTGTTCATTTTTGTTTATGTTGTATTTTTCTTAAATGTAAACGTAATCGATCTTAAGATATTTTAATAAGAATTTCTACAAATTTAAGGATATTTACTAGAAGCTAATAATTAAAGAGAATAAAATCTAATTAATTAAACAATTTGCGTTCAAGGTAGCGTTGGATAATATTTCCGAACCCTTTTAAGGTACTTAAACAATGGGATGTTATTTAATATAAATTTTCAATTATTTTTCAAAGGAAATTAATCATTTTTAAACGATTTTTCGGTGAAGGGTTTATTTCTCAGCGTAGCGTATCATATTTGATTTTTTAATACATACTTATTTAATGGTTTGCTGATTCTAAGATGTTGGGGTTGCATCAAACTCCTTTTGAATATATTTTACACAAATTTATGTTAAACTGAAAAATTATATATACTTAATTGAATGTTTAATCAAATTAAGGTATTATGTTGGACAAAATATATTTTAGCAAAAAATCTGTTTAATTTAATAATATTTTATGTTTTGTTTATTATACCGTAAACATAAAACAGCCCTAATTTTTCATCTAGATGATTTTATACTCTTATTTTAATTAAATTATTTCGTTATTATTCCAGGTTTAATATTTTTATTGTTATTTTTACTGTGTCGTATATTCGTACTTTAAACAATTATCTTAGTAATCTTTTAAATAAAACAACAATAACAATTTTTTTTTATTCCGCCTGGCGAGAAAACTTTTCGAGTCAAAGAATAAACAACGAAACACCAATGTTGCTAAGATCAATATTTCACATTAACCAAAAAAATATAAAAACTTAAAGTAGTTTTTCAAAAATCAGAATACTACATTCGGCTGCCCTGACATCACAATCGACTCTGCGATAGCGCTTCATGTTGAACGCAAAATATGGACCTTTAAATCGCGACAACAACTTATTACTTAACCCAGGGGTCGTCACAACGATTATTAATAATACGTAATCTCCCATTTTGTAAGAATGTGCTCTAATTCTTTTGCGAACGAAGTATGCCTTGACAGTTGACAACAACGTTTTCTCTAATTTCATTTAAATTACGTTTGAATTTATTATTTTGTGAAATAAAATCTTCGAATTTTCGTTCGCCATTTGTTGATTTAAACCAAAAAGAGCAATTACTGCACAAATTGCGCAAATTCTGTTTCGGAAAGTGCTGAATCCCATTGGTAATGTGATGAAGCGATGTAAATTTTGAGATAGTTATATTTACGTCGTGAATGACATGTTCAATCAACCCGTTGCTTTGCGGGGAGTATGCGGCCAAAATCCAAAAATTGTTTTCACGAGAAACATGACCCGCGATCGGACACTACACGTTTTGGAACATTTAATCAATTCCGTTGCGTTTGTCGTTTTTGTTGCAAATAAACGAGTAGTAAACTTCGTAAATCCAACTACGATTAGTAAAATAAGTTTATGCTTCATCTTAGTTTGAGCGAGAGGCCCAACGTGATTAATATGTATTGTATAGAATGGTTTGGTAAATTTGTTGTACACATTTAAATAACCCTCTTTTTCTAAAAAGGTTTTAATATATTTTAATAAAATCATTAACCTTATCAATGATTTTAGTAAAATAATAAGAACGCTTTATCATCTCAATAATTCGTGAAACTTCTTAATGATCTATTTCATGGTACTTTCGTCTAGTTTCTGGTTGCAGTCATTCGCACATAAAACAATAACTTCTATTTGACTTTTATATAAACAAGTCCGTCAATTAACTTGAAATAACTATCATCGCCATCTTTTGCTAAAGTGCCTCTAATTAATTTAGTTTCAGCAACGTTATAGTGGAAAGCTGCGAGACGTTAAGAGAGAGTACTTGGTACCCGATATAGGGCATCTACGTGACGCATTTGAGTATTGGGACCATGAATTATTTTATAAGAATAATTCTTGAGCGGGAAAGCCCAACGTATTATTCTATTGTTACAATTTCGCCTAAGGTGAAGCTTCACTGAATTGCAGTCGGTAACAATTACGAAAGCAAACAAAAACAAAACGTTAAAGTGCGTACACTACGGCTAAATTTTAAGCTCATACGAGTGATACCGTTGTTCGTGATCTGACGTACGTTCACTATTAAATGCGATCGGATGTAGCTGGGGGGCTACCGAGCAATCCGATTTTACTGAAAATTGGTTCATATTCGGAAATTTAGTACCGTTAAGAACTTCCGTTAAGAAATCAAATAGCTACTAACTTCAATTTTCGTATTGGCGGTACCATCTAATGCAAATTCGGATCAAAATTTTGTTGGAAAGTAGGAAATATTGTTCGATAACTATTTTTATCACGGATAAGGAATAAGTGGACAATAAATTAAAAAATTATTTTTGAAATTAAAAAATACTTCCAAAGGGAGTTTAAACATGGAAAAAATAAGAAATCCTTAAATTATTTGAAATTTTTGTGTATAAAAATAATTTTTGAGTGTAGAATTCACGAAAAAATTAAAAATTACGAACAGAGCTATAACTACATCTATGTACATATTGGAACAATTTTTTTTGACGGGTCTTGCAGAAATAGTTATATTCATCACACACTATGCAAAACAGAATTTTTATAAAATTTATTTTTTTCAAATAAAATGTTTTATTTGTAAAAACTGAAATGTTTTCTCTAATTTTGTAAATTATCTTCATTCAACATTAGTGTGTTCATTTCTTGACGTTTGACAACTAAATTAAAACAATGAGTGACGTGAGAAGCAATTAAAATATCGTAGATTGCTTTTGACAATACTAAAATGAAATCCAAAACTCATCTGCGGTACCAAACAATTTTCGAATCGGATTTAATTTTAGTATATTATTGAGATTCGAATCGCATTACGCGATAACAAAATTGCGCCGAATCCTTTGTGACTCGCATCTGTGTGCAATTCAGTTCATGCATTTGGATTATATTGGGTTATTTGGATTTACATCCTAGAGAGGTTTTGCGATTGTCGAAAAGTTCGGTATTAACCATCTATAGAAACTAGCCATGTGAATTACATGGAATGGGATAATCGTTTGTTTCCGAAATATGCCGATCAGTTGGGTCAATCTCTTTACAACTAATCTCGTATCCCAGGAAATCGATTTTCTGTTGGAAAAAGCGACATTTGGTTGATTGAACTTGTAGACAATTGTCATATATTAAATTAAAAACTTTTTCAAGAACTATTACTATTGACCATCTGATGTCAAAAAACTTGTATTCTTTATAGAGTTCGCAATTATTGTGATATTGTTGAGAAAAAGTCTTTCATCTAAAGTTGTTGCCCGTGTTACTCGCACCCTTCCAGCTCATAATCACTGAGAACTTTTATTATATTCTGAATCATAGACTGCACTGAAATATTCGCTTGATTACGTAAGCAAATCCATGTAATAAGGTCGTGTGAACTTTCGCAGCTTTTTATGGATACTTGCTCCACTTATTTGTATACCAAAATTTGATTTAAATTGAGAGAAAACTTACCAAATATTTAAATTTTGTCCTGAAACGTCCGGAACCCAATTTGTGATGTTCCTTGCAATTTTGAGGTTAAAGCAATTAAAATTATTTAACGAGACCGTACATTTGGCGTAATTTCTTAATTTTGCTTATGAATTATGTTGCATTGAGAGACGTTAACGAGGCAGGACCGTACGATGGAAGCAAATGGGCAATATCACCTGGTGTTTAATGCAGAAGTTGATTTAACCTTCCATATGCTACATTATTGCCACGTTAGTATGATGAATTTAATGGTTATTCATGTTAAATGGTGATTTTGGCGAATTTTCGTTATTTTCGTTCGATTTTTCTTGTGTATTTAATTTTGTACTATACAGAACGCTGCTTGCCTTGCACTGCTACTGTCGCCTTCTTCCTGATCTTCGTTGTACACGACTCCCTACATCGTTGTAAATCTGAAAATAAACGTAAATATGTCAAATTTTTGGCATCAATTTAGTTTTTAATTAGCTACGTGAATAAAAACGATTTTGTATTTCTTTTAAAATTTAAAAAAAAAAAAAAAAAAAAATCTCAATTTTCTTGTGTCCATCTTGCATTTTTTGCTTGGTGTCGTTAACTATTATGTCATCGAACCAAAATCAGTTCATGAACGAACAAAAACTGCTCGAACTCGTATTGTGAATTTCGTAGATTTTTTGTTCGTATTCGTATTTAGAAATAGGGGCCCCCGTTTTAAAAAAAGCAACAATAACGTAGGTATTTAATTATTTAATCGATTAATTATATTAAATTGTATGTTCCTCCGTACACGTTCGTCGTTAAAATTTTCATTTCTTATTATTCCACCATGCGAGAAAACTTTTCGAGTCAAAGAATAAACAACGAAACACCAATGTTGCTAAGATCAATATTGCAAATTAACAAAAGATTTTCCAAAAATCAGAATTCTTTTTCTAACTATTTCTGCCAGGTTTCTGGTAAGTGGTAAGGTATTTTTATGTACATTTATTGTTAGTACCTATGTGCAAAAAATCGGTTTTCGTGAAAGTCCTGAGGATTATTTCCAAAATTGTACAAAACAATGGAACATATAACATACATACGTACATTGTATATGTATTCTCATGTGCGTAGGTAATTCGATTTATTTTTTTTTAAATTATTTTGGACAAACCTTTGCAAATGCCCTTCATATGATTCATCGAATGTTTGTCATGTAAATATTTAAAAATTTGCCTACAAAGAGCAAACTAAATTGTTATTTTGTGTATGGTACATTCGTTGTACAATAAAAAAATGTTGAAAATGTTTTGTAAACATTGATAAAAATTTTGACTACGGTCTGGACTACAGCACAATAATGTAAAATCATTGTTTGTTTACATTGCTGTTTATTTAATTTTTCGCCTATTTAGCAAAAGTATGTATTGTAAATTCAAAGGATTGTGAATGTTAATCTTATGAAAATGTTAAATATAATTCAGCAAACTACCACAGAGTAGAATAATACCAGGGCCGTATTGCACTAACTACTTATCGCTTATTACTTATCAACTTATCATAATTTTTGATAATTTTCTGTTGTACCAAATTGAAATTTGATAAGTATTTAATTGAGTTATAATAAGTGATAAGCACTCACTTATCAAAATTAAGTTGCACCAATTTGCGAAATGATAAATGATAAGTAATATTTTGATAAGCGATAAGTTTGAGGTTTTTGATAATTTTTTCGTAGTTCTATTGCACCAAAAATTTTAACTTATAAATAATCGACTACTTTAATGATAACTTACCCAAAATATCAATAAGAAAAATTTCATTACTCAAAAAAATTGATAAGAGCTACAAATTGTAGTGGTATGACGGAAGTCTGTTAAAACCGTTTTTTTGCTGTTATTGTAATATGAGAACTTTTGTTCAATTTTAAAAGAGTAAAAACACATTTTTCAATAAAATTATTTATTATTCAAATGATTATAAATGATAATGACAATACATGTAACAATGTGTTTTCAAGTGTATAATAACTTTAATTTCAAAATGTATACCGTTATTTTATTGAATTCTAATAAGTTATAATATTAAGTCAAAGTAAGAACAATTTCATTCTGTTCGATTTATCATAGAGTATCAAATATAAGGTATTAAATCAACTTTAGTGAACAAAAACTGAAATTTATTAAACGAAAAAATAATTTTTATAAATAAATGCATCGGTTCGAAAGATTATTCGAGAATGAAAACGAAAGAAGAAATCGTGTAGTGAAAACCAGAATCAAATATTCTCTGGACTCGCGAGTGATAAAACATTTTCGTTTGTCACATGAATAAATTGAGCCCGTGTTATTAAAAATCGGAGCAAATTTGCACCATGGAAGCGACCGAAACTGCGTATTGAGTCCTCTATAGCAGCTACTTACAACACTGCATTGGTTAGGAATATCCAGGATAGAAATTTCTTGAGATGGGTGGTTACCCTCAGATAGCTGGTTGGTTCGATGGAACAATGATTAATATAGATGCACCTACGGTCAATGAAGAACACTTTGCGAATCGACATGGAAAACATTCACAGAGAAAGGTTTCTCTTCATGTATTATTTATTATATGTACATGCAAAATTGTTGTGGTTATTAAATTACAGAATAACAATTTTTTAATTGTTTTGCTTTATAGGTACAAAACTATTGTTTAACATATAAAATGTGCGGAAAGCATATTATTTTGCAAACACTATCACATTTATAGTATTTTTGTATAGATCATTACAACTTATCATAAAAATTTGATAATTCGTTAATTGATAAGTTATAGATAATCTGATGTGCAACGCTTACCACTTATCATAATCAAAATTTGATAAGTTTTCAAATTGATAAGTGAGTGAGATTTTGTTATTTTTGGTGAAACACATATCACCTTTCATTATCAAAAAAACTAATTTATGATAAGTTGATAAGTAATAAGTGATAAGTAGTTGGTACAATAGGGCCCTAGACTGATTATGTAGAACAAAAAAAAAACCGTTATACTGTGGGTAAGCGCCCATAGTAAAATGGGTAGCAGTTTTTTTCAATATTTTGATTTTAGAATCTTTTTCGTAACTTTTTTACTAGTTGGTGTGTTTTTGGAAATTTTATAACACATTTGCCTCTCACCATTGCAATATTTAATTTTTAATCGCTGTTAAATAGTCGCTAATTAAATTGTCGCTTTCGCAAACTATCTTCACAATCTTCGATTGACTGTCCTTCCTGGTAAATTGCGTACATTTGCCGCATCTCTCTTTGTTTTATTTGTTGACCTCTCTCATTCTTATGGGGCAAACCCTTATTGTAAGAGTTCTTAGAAATTTTAGAAATCCATTTAAGCTTGTCTAATTTACGTTTGGTTTACTCGATTTTGGAGTATTTTCAGTTTCTGCAAGGTTATTATTGTTTTGTAATGTTGGCGTAATTTATTTATTTATAGTTTTATTTATAGTATTTATTTATAGTATTTTATAAATAATTTAGTATTAAAAGGAAAAGCACACATGGAAACAAAGAAATCGAAACAAAAAAAAAAAATAATGAAGTTGCTTCCATTAGGCACAAAAACCTCTTAAATTTTTTCAAACAATTTCCACCTCATGCTTACACATTCTATTTCGAGCAGTAGCTCATTTACAATATTTACAATAAAATGTACAGCACGAGGTGAAATAATATTAAAAATTAATAAAAATAACATAGTTAATAAAAATAAATTAAAAAAACTACGTATTCACTCCAAAAATGTTGACCTAAATAATTTGGCCGATCCTAACCTCTTAATTTCCAATGGAATTGAATTCCAAAGGGAAACTCCCCTAACATAAAATGACGTGTTTAGCGACCTACAACAATTTTTAGCCGGAATTAGGCGGAAATTAGAGGAATAAATAGTATTTTAAATAGTTATTTATAGTTTTTGCTCCATGCGGGAGTACCTGCACCTGAATTTCATGGAGTAAGATGATTAACGGAGGTTGAAATTTTCCTACCTAAATACAGACTTGCCGCGTTAAAACTAGGTAAAGAAATATAACAGAAATTCATTAGATAATTTGTAGTAACCTGAATTTATTTCATCTTCCAGAAAATGTAGGTCACTCTTGCTCGGCTTGTACTCTCACTGTTCGAAAAGTCTAGCAGAATGGTAATATAACATTACATTTTTTCCATCAATTAAACGAACATCAATATTTAGAAATTGGAATCAATTTTTTCAAGTGATCATTCCATTTTATAAAGTTCTCGCCGTTTTGCTCGCCAAACGTTTAAAAAGGAATATAAAGATGTTCTGTAATCTTGGGTTTTTTTAAACCAAAATATTTACCTAGAGGGACGGTCTGTATTTGGGTTGTATTTTCGGTAGTGTTTTCACTGCAATTGTCCATTACATTTAGACAACCTACAATAAAATGAAATAATACAAACATTATTTATTCTATATAATTACTGTCTGATTAATTCACTTATTTAAAGTCTTACCCTTTTCTTTATTAATTTGATTAAATGCCAATTTTATAAATTTGTTAACTCTTAATGACATGTTTTGTGCAGTTTCAATTCATTGCGTGACATCCGTCTGAAGCTCGGAATTATTATAAAATTATTTGTGATTAGTGAAATTCTGGGAATAGAGCCGAAAGACCTCGAAAGACCGAATGTCGAAAGGCCGAATGTGTCGAAAAACCGAATGTGGAAAGGCCGAAAGACTCGAAAGGCCGAATATCAAAAAGTCGAATTTCGAAAGGCTGAACGTGTCGAAAGGCTGAATGTCGAAAGGGCGATTGTGTCGAAAGGCCGAATGTCGAAAGGCCGTTTGTGTCGAAATTTGACATTGATCATATTAAAATGCTACATATACAATCATTTTATATTAAGAAATAAATTGAATGGTTTTAAATATTGATTTCAGTCAATCAAATGAAGGAAAATTTAATGAAAATTCGGCCTTTCGACCCAATCCATTCGACTTTTCAACATTCAGCCTTTCGGCCTGTTCGGTTTTTAGACATTTGGCCTTACAACACTTTCGGCTTTTCGACCCAATCGGCCATTAGACATTCGGCCTTTCGAAATTCCCCCTTCCGACCCATTCGACCTTTCGGCGTTCGGCCTTTCAACATTCAGCCATCCGACATTCGGCCTTTCAACATCGAGCGAAATTCTGAGGGTTACTCAATAGAAGTATTACAAAGTTGACTTATCATTGACAAATGTAAAAAAAAAACAGTGTAAGGTAATATACACTGTTACAACAAAAATTAAATGCAACTGAAAGTATGATAAATGAGTTTGTTTAGTAATAAAACACAATAATTTCTTCCAAGAGTATTTTAAATTACTCTGTCATACTATAAGAATTGCTCACAGTACAACATCAATTCGCAAAATCCAAATAAATCATTATTTGAGACTATGATATAGTCACTTATTATAATTTCATTTGTGGACGATATAAACAGACGCAGTATGTTCTCTTTGCTTCTCTCAATGTAAACATTGTGAACGATTTTCTATAGTTTAGAAGAAATGAATGATATCAAAATGTTTTTGAAGTTTGATATCCGAGGATGGTTTTTTACCCTTGGTATTTACATCTGAGCTCTACAACAACAAATCTAATCAACTAAATAACCACAAAAGTTTGATTTGATTGGATTAGAGCGCGAATGTAAATAGAAACAGAATAACAAAACCTTTCTTGTAAACCAACCTTAACTATGCGTAAATTTTTGCTAATCATGTTTTTCTTGTGTTGTCGTTCGATTTGTGGTGGACATTCGATCTAAATTAGGCAACCCAATATTTTTTAATTTTTTATTCAAATAAATTACCATATTAAAAATTTGCAAGCTCCGAAAAAAGGATCTAGATTTTTTTAAAAGGATGCTTGCGCAATATATACAACTGATGGGGTTGTTAAAAAAACCCCATATACTTTATATTTTTCAGAAACCATTACAGAAGGTAAAGATGGTAATACCACAGAATACAAGACATAACAACACAAAACATTTTTGCCCTTACCTTTCACTTTACGTTTCGAACGAGAATTATAATTAAGTCGACATTTTTCCAAACAAAAACAGCGTTGTGTATTAAGGCCAATAATCCTAATTTTATTAATTCTCCTGAAAAATTATTAAATAGGTACTTTATAACACAATCTAAATTAATAAGAGAGTAAATTATTTTCTTTTTGCAAAATCTTTCTTTATAGGTCAGTAGACAGGGTCAGTTTTCACTTATATTTTATCAATAATGAAAATATTTTAAAACATTTTAAATTCCATAGAGTAGTCATACATTTTTTTTGTTTTTGTTTTTGGTCCCATTCTCTCAAATACTGTTAGTTCTGACTGACAAAAATTTTGCACAAAGATATGTTTTGCAGTTTGTATTAACTTTTGGGTGCATTGGGGTTTAAAATAGGAGGCGTTGCGGTGTAGACAAAACTACCAAAAGATTTACTTATTGTGTTGAAGATAAATGTGACAATCGAGTATCTAGAAAATTTGGTAAAAAAGATTTGGTTGAACCGTTTTCCGACATAATATAAAATTTTCCGAAGAAATAGCATATTTTTCTACGGTTACTACACTTTGCAAGTTTCAACAAATGTTCCAAATGTCACTTTAAGACAAAATAAAAGAGTAATATTTGAAAATCAAATTTTAAATCTAAACTCTATCTGTTGTGTTTTATTGGCATTTTACGATTTTAATTATAAACCCCTTAAAATGGCACACTATCTGACAAGAATTTGTAATGGTTCAATGGTCCACAATGATGCTTCAGATGTCATCAATTAAATATTGCCCCTACTCAAAATAACGGAAAATTCTTGTAAAATAAATGGTTGGTTTGTTGACGTATAAATACATTTTGATGTAATGACGCAAAAGGCATTGCCACATGCATCCGGCATTTCAAACCGTCAAATCCAATTTTTGACAAAATTGTTTCATTTTCAACATCAAAATTATTAAAAAATAGTTCGGATCTATAAGCTCCACCATTTAATTTCATTCAAAAAAACTCCTATTTTATACTTTGTCGGACGAATTTTAGCTTGACGTCCGGCAAAATATAAAATAGGAGTATTTTGAATAAAATTAAATAATTTTTAATACAATTTTCTATGAATATGGTGGAGCTTATAGAATTGAACTATTTATTAATAACTTTCATATTGGATTTAATGTTTTGAAATGCCGGTTTTCTGTTTTGCATGAGGCAACGACTTTACTGGTCGATGAAAAGTGTCGTTCGATGAGTCGGATAGACCTAATATTTTATTCTGTACCTATCAAAATGTTTCATATAGAAAAAGGCGATAATTCATAATTTGTCAAATGTCAAAAAGTACATCGAACAGAAAACTGTTTCATTTTCCGGGGTGGTCTAAATGTCTCTGATCGAGGCAAGGATAGATGAATTCCCATAAGATATTAAGTCTTAAACATATTCTAGGTAAAATTTGAGTATTTTTATTAATTTTTACAATACTCGTAAGTGTACTGTTTCAACTAGACATCTCTTAATTATGTAAATCGCACTAAGTGCTTCATTTTTAATATGTACCATTATTTACAATTGAAAATCTCCAAAAGCCATTTAAATCTGATTAGAGCTTAAAACTAATAATATTAATTATAAAATTTAAAATTAATTCATAAATTCACTTTAAAACAGTGCGTGTGTGTGTAACTTATTTTCACACAAATAAATCTAATTTAAATAAGCCGCATTTTCCTTCTAATTTAATTTCTCGTATTTCATAAACACAAAAAATTTGTATTCTCCATTTGCTTGTGAGTTTTATTAGAATTCTTTCATAAAAAAATTATAATAAAATAAGTACAATATAATATAGAATAATAATCTACATTGAGTGGAAACAGATAAATTTAATCATTTTTCTATTATGTATAACACAAATTGCGATGGGGTGAATAACGGGCGGTGGGATGGGTTTTGTTTCGTATCTGCAAAAATCAATTAAATGAACAACAATAAGACAACAACTCTATTATTTTCCACAATGGGATTGTCGGCGAAGAGGTTATGTTATTTTGTCCATCGGACTTTGAAAGGGGCAGATAATTCATCTTCACGTTTTCAATCACAATTTCGCTTCACACTGTATTATTATCTATTTGTGATTTTTCCCCATTTTCTTTTATCGCGCATAGCTGAGGGTGTGGTGAATAATAATTCCAAGTTAATATTCAAACAACTTTATGAGAGAGATACTCGTAAATATTTTAGATAAATTGTTTAGTTTATAAAACGCGTTCACTGAACTGAAATCTTCATATTCGAATATCTTCTGAATAAAAATGTTGATAAATAAATTTTTAATTTGTACATTGTATTTTGTTATAATACTGCTGCAATTAGTTTAGCTGAAATAAATAAATAAATTATTTAACGTTGTTTGTATACTCGCGAACACCACCACCATCATCCTCGATGTTTTGAATTTAAGTATTACAAAAAATAAAAAAAGCAATCAAAATTTATTTACAATTTTAATTAAATATTGATTTTATCATGAAGTCTGGCAAAATCAAAATATAAAATATTGTACATGATTTGTTGAAAATTTAAATCGGATTTATGTTTACTCATAGAAAGGATGTAATATACAGAAAATCGAATAGCGGAAATTTTATCAAAAATCTACATAAAATTGATAATATTTTTGGTTCTTGCGAAATATAAAATCTTTATTAAGAAAAATTCACATTCCCAATAGTAAATAATTTAGTTCAGTTTTTATGAGTGTATAAGATATTTGAATCGGTTCTCTATGGGTTAAAAGGATGAAAGAAATTTTCCAATTTTTTGACCTAAAGGAATTGACAATAATATCGAACATTGAAAAAAGATTTCACATTTCGAGCAAAAAAAGTTTGAAGGTGTCAATAAACTAATTTTATAGATTTGTTATCTTAAGAATAATCCACTTTCTCAAATAAAATTGAAAAAAAAAAAAAAATAGTTTTTCCTACTTACGTTTTTTCTATTACGTATCTATTACGTATATCTATTACGTACATATGTGTATGTTTTTTTTAAAGGAGAAAACCAAACATTACTCACAATTGAATAATAACCATTCATTACTTTCGGATTGATTTAGTTCACGGAAGAGTTCCGTAGTCATGGAATTAGTTCGTTACTCAAAAATTGATACCACGACAACACAATAAAATCTTATAACAATAATATGGTATATCTACATATATGAAAATAGTACATTGTGTCATTAGGACTAAAAATGATAATTTGACGAGCAAACACATAGAATACAATTTTTTCTCCATTGCAGAAAATTCATTGCGTCCCTAATTATAAGCACAAACTACACGCATTTAAAATTTTATTGAAATATTTTGGATAGCGAAGGAGGCCTTGACTTTTTTCGGTTGTTTATTTTACCAATTTATGACGTGTCAATTACTTTTAATTTCGAAAACAGCATAGGAACCAAGTGCATATTTTAGGGAAAAAATAACTCGATCTAATTTTTTTTTTTTTAATTGAATTCAACCAAAACTGCTGTAAAATAATTTCGTGCATGAAACCAAGTTAAAAAACTCGATATAGCTATTAGAGAAAATTTTATTAGTACCTATTGAGGGTTCCATATAAAATTTTAAAGTTGTTTATATATTTTTAAACCAAAATAAATTATCCTTTATATTTTTAACAAATATAAGTTATGCGAGCAAAATTTGACAAACAGACAGTCGATACAAAAAAAGTCTGGAACCTTATTGTAGAAAATTGGAATTCTGCTGAGACAAACGCTAATTTTTCCGTTTTTATGCCACACAAATTTTGTCAAAATGTTTTGTAAACATAGCAAAATTAATAAAAATTGCACATGCGTCTGCCGTAAATAAATCAAAATTAAAAATTGAAAATACGTTTTTCTAGTCAACTACAAGAAATTTATATCGATTTTTTTTTTGATTAAAATTTGCGCTTGGCTCCTTTGTAGTATTACAAATCATTTAAGCCTATGATAAAAGTGTAGCCTAAGTAGCAAGCAATACATACGTACATTTTTATAATCATAACAAAAATGCCAACTGCAATACCCAATATTACATAGCACTAAAACAAACTACTTTTAAGGCGTTTGGAGAAAAAGTGTTATTTGTAATTTTTATTACCTTAGTAGGCTTTGATTTTATTAGTTTTTGTTATACGTACATTTTTAGTATTATTTCTTTGTTTTCTTTCTCTTGGCATTTGTTACTTTGGGTCGTTTTTTATTTCTTCTCGTTTTAGATTTCCTTTCATTTTATTGCGTAGTATCAATCACGTTCACGTCATATTTTCGCTCAAGTTTTGATTTTTATTATAATTATGTTATTTAACAATACCAATATAGTTGTAAAATTTATGTTAGCCGACAGGTCATTATTAAATTTAGCTAATTTAAACGTGCAAAGTCTGGTCCCAAATATTGACGAGATTCGTCACATTTTTTAATATGCTTCAGTAGACATTCCTTGTTTCTCTGAGACCTTTTTAAACCCAAATACCCCTAGTTCAGCTTTGGATATCAAAGGTTTTATAGATATTTATTAAAGATAGTGCGGTACCTTCTCTTAATTATGGTGGTTTATGTATGTTTGTAAGTGATCACATTAAGGCTAGATTAGTTACCATTGTAAAATCTTCCAACGAACTTGTTTGAAAATTGATTGTATGCACTGATTCGAATCACCGTGTATGTTTAGTGCAAATCGCAGGATAAACTTCAATGCCTCAGTTCACATTAAATTGTATAGTAAGTGGTCGGTTCCGATTGCTTGCGCCAAAAGAAAAATGTTTGATTGGATATTCCGTGTCTATAAGCGGGGTTCAAAATATGTGGGGCCAAATATATCGTCTCTTACTGGTAGCAGAGTCAAAATTTTACAAAAAATCTGTTCTATTTATTCACTGTTTAATTTGTTGGGGTATGTATAATCTCTCTCACGGTTTTCATGATAATAAAAAAAAAATTCCAAGTTTGCGCCTCTTATTCTTTCCCACAAAAAAACTGTAAGCCACTCTTCAACAAACATTTTCTAATGCCATCTCTGATTTATAAGCGATTTGCAATTGATGTTTTGCTATAAAGCGACACCTGACAACGAGTAAATGCTTTAAACTTATCTAGGATTCATATTTAAATTGAACTACTAAATTAATCTAAAGCAATTAAATTATTTATTATCTAATTACAATTAAATTTAAATAATATACTTAGTTTGTTTTTTTATTTTTAGGTTGGATTCTTCTTCATCATGGATTGGGTGATCTTTATCAACCATACGTTCTTCCATTTCAGAATTGTTAGTATCGGATTTAGAGTTTTTATTTGTCAACATTTTCATAAATGGTCATAAAATCTAATTCGGTACCGTCTATAACTCTCAAAAAACTACTCGTGTACCCACTTTAAAAAATCCCTTGTAGACTTAGAAAGTTTGTTTAATTATTTCTCTTGTAGATTCGATGAAATGTATACTACATGCCAGGTAACTTTAACTTCGATATACTCCAAAATTTCGCCTTCCCTTGCGATAATTTGAATCATTTAAATAGTCTTAATTTATCCGTACACAACACTGTGGCACTAACATTTCGTTGTCCAACCGCTAGCGGTGCCTCTTATTTCCTTATTAACCATATCGGTATGGGATCCCATCATCATCTTTTAGTTTTTTCTGTGAACTGTTATTCTCCACCTAAACCTAATAGTTTTAGCCGTAGAGATTTTTCTAATAGAGATAGTTCCCGCCTTTACTTAGTTTGTAACTCGGTTCCTTGGGAGGATATATTTGCCTTAGTTCTGCAACTAGCCAAATAGAATTTTTCAACTCGTATATTATGTAGTTTGGTCTTTGATAGTGGTGTTCCACTTAAAAAGGTTACTTTCAAAGCGAAATTTAAGCCTTGGTTGTTTCAGAAAATTTCGATTGCCTTTAGTATTAGAGTTGGTAAATATTGTTTATGGAAAAGGCATCCTAATAGTCAGTTTCATTTACATTATAAGCTCGTAATAGAGTTGTAGGATTAATTCGGATTGCTAAACGTAATTTTTTACTCCTCTCTTCCTCCCAAGGTTTTCTGGCGTAATGTTCGTAATTCAGGCCTAGGCAGATGCTTTAGTTCGAACTCGGGCAGTAGTACCGTCGATTGGTTCTCTAACGCATCTTCTAATTCGTTTTCGAGAATTGACTTCCTTAACTTTTTTAGATTTTTCTAAGGCCTTTGATTCTCGTTTTAATAAACTTTTATTTCAGTTTAGATTTTCGGTTTCCGCTGCCAAATTGAATTTTAACAATGTATCTTTCTAATCGTTCGCAGGTAGTTTTTTCGACAGTTCTTTATCTGATTTCCTTCCTGTAATTTCCGGCATTCCTCAAGATTCAGCGCTGGGTCCCCGATTTATTTCTATTTACATAATTGACGAATCCTCTATTCGCCATTGTTCATTTCGCATTTTCGCTGATGGCCTAGGAATATTTCTCTGATAAATGAAGACTTTAGTAGTATCGCTAGTTAATCGGTCTCTAGTAGGCTCTCTTTTGCTAATTAAACTGTAGTAAAAACATATTTAATAAATTTTTTGTTGCCACACTGCATCTCCAACCCTGTAAAATCTATTAAACCTCTGCTCATTCGCCAAACCACCCTCACCTTCCCACGCCACCTCACACAGCACGCGAATATATATTTTTATCCCATTTTGTTTATACTGTCAGTAAATATTTCATAATGAAAATCAGGCTTTAAAATTACTATAAAACTGAAACGCGGTATAATATGAAATAAAATAACAAAAACTGAGAATACCTATAAAAGCTGATTTGATGTATTAACGGGCACACGTAAAGGAATTTGGTTTCTGAATCTATACTATAATTCATTTAATAATTTAGTAACTATCTAGCTAAGTACTTCAGAGTTAATATAATTTATTGTAACTTGACCGGAAAGAAAATTGTTCTAAAAAAATCTAATTACTTTCTCATTTCATAATTCGATTTTTGACTTCTTCTAGCTAAAGCAATCTAAATTATATTGTATTAGAGCCATAGTCCAAAAAACGAAGCTTTTATAAGAGAATTAGAAACGAGAAAAAAAACAAACTTTCGATACAAAAACATATAAAATATATGGGAGATCACTTTTTCCTAAGACAAACTTTTAAATGAAAACGCTATAAATTCTAAATTATGACGACTGAGGTATTTTCAAAAGTGTTTGAATTTCCACAAATATGAGCATCGTTTACGAAAATCAATTAAATTTTCTTGTAATAATTGATTTATTTATTCTAAAATTAATAAAATTTTCTTAACAATATCATTCTAGTCAAACTGAAATAAAAGCTTACGAATCATGCGGCCACTAAGTTACATATCACCACCTGGGGAAATTTCAAGGTCAACAATTGTAGGAAAAGCAAAACAAATTCACAAAATATTAAGAATGTTTTGCGTTAGTCACAATTTTGTGATTAAATAATTTTTTTTCGTATATTTCTGTAAATAACTTAGACATCTGACGCACACTAGCTAAACTAAAGTTAAATTTGGCAAGTATTTTAATTCGTCAGAGCTAACTTTGATGTATGTATCTTTCAAAATAAAAGTTCGAAAAATATATTTTAGAAATAGCTAGTTTAATTTTAATATTTCTGCAATTAATATTTATTTAACACCAATATGGCCTTCTTCTATGTTCTTAACCAAAAACTTGAAGCGAATAATGTAATACGGGGTGGTGGTTTGGCGTCTATTGGAGGGGGGGATCAAAGTTGAGTAGATTAATCTACCAGCTCCGTAACCTTCCAGTAGGGTGCGCATCACGTGTGCTGTTCTGGTCTTGTCATTAGGCAGCTGCGTGATGGGTACAATTGTGTAAGGGGTAACCTGTTCACAATTCGCAAGTGTACGTACTGCCTCCTCGTGGCAACCACTGGTAACTAAGGCCACTTGGCACATCTTTTGCCATTTGGCAAAGGCTAAAGTACGGCGCTAAAGGAGAAAACCGTGACAAAAAACCCTAATCTAAGGTGGAACAGCATATGCCGAAAGATGAATGGCTGATAGGTTAATCAGCCCAAAATATGCGGACTCTGGATACCAGGCACCCTCCAGTTTTATTTAGCCTTCCTGTAGTAAAGCTGGGTGACCTACAGGTGATTTGCAATTCCGAGCAACTCGTAAGAGTAAAATCAAACGGAATACGGGGCAGGAGTAGGAATATACGGGAGTGGGACAACCCTCTCGAGGTCCTTGAGCTCCAATGCTACCGTCTTTCTAGCGGAACTACATGCTGTAGTAAACATCTAGGAGGGAGAGCAATAAGCCAGGTTCATTAGGAACCTGAATATTGACTGGACGGATAATTAAGCAGGGGCCAGCACAATAGATCTTTTAGGTCGCAGTGCGAAGTGGCTGATCGCCCGCATGACCCCCATAGTAATAATAATAATAATGTAATACGACTAAAAAAGCTTCTAAAAAATTATGACGTATAAGATTTTAGCTCTATACTCTATAAGGCTCAGATCTAACAGATCTTATAATTCTTTCCGAACTGAGCATTTCAAACTTTCCTTAACAAATTTTCTAATATATTACAAAAGTTCCATAATAAGTTTACATCATTTTCTAAAATCTTATGTGGCATATGAAATAGAAACAACAAATTTTCCCATTTCACAATGTACGTATAATCTCAAAATTTTATTTTCATTCATTTGTATATAACTCCAGAGCTGCAGAGCACATAACACAAATTAACTTACAGTAAGTAAAAACGGTTTATAAAAAATTATGTTACTCTGTCACAAAACAAACAAATCCTCGTTTCTTGTACTTGCTTGAATCAGTTTGTTTTGATTAAGGAGTTAATAAGAAGTTATTATAATTTGACTGTGTTGTCGCTTGATACTGTAATCCATCATCGCACAATAACACATTCTCTTATTTTTTATATTAAACTCATCGCCATAATAAAACTTAATCGTATACGATGTAGCTTGAAATTAAATTTTATTTCAAATACTTTAACACCATGCAATGATGATGATGATGATGATGACAATAAACACGTCTTAACGAAATCAGCTGTGTTCTAATAATATATTTTTTTGAATGATATTTATCCAATTTCGTAATCCAGTTTTGTTTCCTCATCTATAGCCCCTCAGTACTCGTATATTGTGGATATAGAAAATATGATTGGGAAGAAATTACTAATTCGTGACTTGAATAAGAATGATTTAATACAATATTTGCCTATGCCTATATTTGTGCTCCTCTTATATTGGAAATATAAATAAAACCATGTTTTGATGATTATTAAATGTACAAGTAAAATACTTAATTGTGTATCTAGAGCGCAAACCGCTATTTTGCTGTTTGGGCGAACTAATTGTTGAACAAAGCTTGCCCCGAATAAACTAATAAATTATACTTAAAATAACCTCTTTTTTTAGCTAAATATTTTTAAAGACACACTAGGAATGCACTGCTTATTTTAACTTCACCTGTTTGTTGGTTTGTTGTTTGTGTCACTTCATAATGTCCAATTGAGATATAATTTTGCACACACCTTTGTTTCTGATGACAATACAATATATGTAGTATATTTAATATTGTAATATGTTCAAAATGGCCGCCGCACTAAGATGGCGGATTACCTTTTTCTTTACAGCATCCTTGATAAGGGTATTAAATAACGGCTTGACTAGTAGAAAAGGATAAGGTGAGTGACGTCATACTAAATGAAACAAAACGTATAAAATTAGAAAAACACGGAATCTTGAAGGACTACTCATTGAAGAACTAGATAGTTCAAAACTCACAGGAAAAAGGCCTTGTAATAATGATGCTTAATCAGAAAAGCATAGATTAAGACGTACTAACTAAAAAGAAAGTCTATATTTTTAGTTTACTATTCAAAAAAAGTTTATACGGTATATAACGCGGAAAGACGAATGGGATTACGACCAAAATTTACCGTACCACGTTAACCTGAAGCAATTACCACCATTTCCTGCTAGATGTAAAATCTATCACTTGCTAACAAAAATTGGGAAATAGACGTGAAGTGTTTTAAAATGTTCGTTTGTTGCAATCAATTAATATAAAGGCATCGAGTAGGAATTTAGAAAGTCATGAGTTCCTTCATCTGAATAAACCAGAAGAAACTATGGTGACAATGAACCGGTAAAAAGCAGTTAAGAATCCGTATTGTACGAAATAATTTCCAAATTAAATTTTACTGACACATATTTATGGTAATCTATTACGGTGACGTTGCATTAATAGGGTAAATAAAAATTACACAAACGTTTTGAAAACAGCCACACAATTTACAAATAAATATGTGGCCGGCATTTATTGTAACACAATTAGATTAACAGAAAAGTTACTAATTTCCACCATGTACACTGGAAATCATTCTATAAGTATTACGTTAATGCGCGAGATATTAATTATTTCGATACAATTTATTAAAATTTTTTTCATTTATCCAAAAATGGCGACAACGTGACGCATAGAAATTGGTTACCAATAATAGTTTTTTATTCGTAATGACGACGAGGCGTACGTCGTTGATGGAAAGCGAAAAGAGAGTGTATATAGCACGGCAATTGTATAGACGTTGAAAAACTTGTTTTAGTACAAAGCTGAGATTCGAATCCGGAATATGTTTAGTGAGTCAAACTATTCGGCGGGTGTCGCTACTGAGCTGTAAAGCACCTGTATTTCAAGGCCAAAATCGTAAAAGGTAGACAAAGGAGATATACACCTGAAATTGTATTTGAAATTGAATTGTGGTGATGAAACGAATTATTGAGCGATCATATTAGTGAATCGCTACATATTTTTATTTAAATAACACACAGAACAAAAGTCACCGAAATTAAAATCAATGACAATTTATTTCAATTTGTCACACTATTTTTTGTGACATTTTGAGAAAGTCACTTTATCAGAATCGATTTTTAATACTGACAGTTATATTATGATTTTATAGCAGTTAACATTTTAGTAAAAAGTCACAAAAAAGGGCTTGACGAGTAGGAAACGATAAGATGAGTGATGTCATACTAATTCTCCAAGATAACGAATCATCTATTTCTCCACCACTCCAGTGACATGGTATCAAATGAAAGGGTTTGACGAACGTAATACGTGACGCAATTTTTAAGCCCAAATTTTCGGCATTTAAAATTATAAAACTGTTCCAAATGAATCAAGTATACAAAAATCACCCTCATATTGGATTAATTAAATTTTCCCAATCAATAGAATTTTGACAAAAAAAAAATTTAAATTAAATAGACACTATTTCCATATACATAACTTCAGATAGAAAAATTTTGTTATATCCCATCAAATACTCACTCATATGTTCAATAGGCAACCTCGAAGGAATAAATTTGCTTAAGTCAATTAAGGAAATTCTATATGGACCATGACGCGCAACATTTGATCTACACAGTCTACTGCATCTACCAGGCGAATATCTTAAATATTCAACATCTTTGAACAACAATAGCGCATTTAAATACAAAAAATTCCTGTCTTCAGTTAAAATTCGCTAAAATAATTAGAATCGAAAATGAAAATTTAATTGTAAACTAGCCCTTGATTCATACATTATATGATATTTGAGATAACGATTCAATTGACCGCGATCGGCAAGGAGCATAAAGTAAATTCTCAATAATTTATTGAAAGTAAGCAAAAAATAACGATGAATACTTGCTGAATATTAATTGATAAATAATTATTTATCAATTAATAATCAGCTAGTATTTATCATTATTTTTTGCTTAAATAACCCGAATCTAGTCACAGAATTGCCCTATTACGTCAGTATTTTGAGAGATCCTAACCTAAAATGACAAAAAATGCTGTTTTATGGGTTTTCAATATTTTACTGTATTCTTAGGGAATTTCAGCAGTAAAAACGAAGGTTCCATCGTAAAATACCATTGATCCGCTCTCATTTCCAATGTAATAAATTCGTATATCATGGTTAAGATGTGTGACATATAGGTCATACAAACGTCTTAATGCTTTGCGATATCTCGGTAATTAATAAAGATATTCGGACGTTTAATTGGAAATGAAAGAGGATGAATGGTACTTGATGGAATTATTGATTTTTACTGCTGAAATTCCCTAAGAATACAGTAAAATCATGAAATCCGGTACCGGTCAAATATTGACGGATTTTATCCGGTTATGCTCAAACCGGTATCATGAACTCCGCTTACACGGAAAATTACCGTCAAAAATTATCCGGTAGGTGTGTAGTTGACGGATATTGTTTTTTTCTGTCAAATTCTGCTTCTCTTTCTGCTTCAATCAAAACCAAACAGGGATAGCTAAGCTAAGAAATTAAATCAAATAAATAAGTAAAAAATAAGACAAATGGAAGAAAATAATTTAAATGAGTAAGAAAACAAAATTAATTAATTAAATTTTCATTTAATAATATTTTATACTTGTTTATTTTTATATACGTATGCGTACGAATCAACCCAACCGTATATAAAAAAAACAAAATATTGATTTTACGAATGACCATTCCGATATTGCGAAAGGTTAGTTAAATGGCAACGGAAAAACCAATTATGGGCCAACCTAAAAAATATTTTAAATTCCAATGGTCCAAAGTATGCATACAATGTACTATGTCATAAGTACCAATTTCATATTATTTTGTGAATATTTTAGGTATGGCAATATCATAAATGGTCTGTTAAAAGAAAACTCCAGCACAACAAGGGTGAGTTGAAAAAAAAAACTGAAGGCGGGCCATGTCAGCTAAAGGAAATTTCGTTTGGAGGCCACTGTAAGTGGACTATCTTCAAAAAGATTGGGGCCAATATCAACATTCTGAATGAAAACATGACACCCTTGTTGACCGAAAATGTCAATTTGCTTGCCCCCAGAGGAACCAAATGACAGTAACGATGTGGGTCTAATAACTCTTCTTTACCCAACCTGAGTAAAATTGAGCTATTACAAAAATCGTTAGCCGTTAACGAAAATTTATTAAATAGCTTCAGCCGCATTGAAGATCACCTAAAAAATTGTAGGAACAAAATGCAACTATAAATGAGTTAAAAAAACAAAAACTTATATTATTAAGATAGTCAAACAATTTAAAGCGGTAGCAAGTTTTTGACCAACGGTGCAGAGATCACGAAAGCTGTTACTGATTTTTAATTTTTCTTTTTAAATATTAATCACATCCTAATTGAAATACTGACTGAAATACTGTGATTTGAATTGAAAATGACCTGTGAACCTTATGAATTTTTTATACGTATATGAATAAACAAATAAAAGATGAATTTATTTATTTATAATCTCTAAATAATTAGATCTCTAATTTGTCGCGCAATAGTACGCAGTCTATTTGACGATGCATTATGTGTTTCCGGCAAGGCAAGTGTATTTTCGTTTTCCGGTATTATGTTTATGTCCGTTGCCGAAATTCTAAATTTTAAAAAAATATTGTGCAAACCTACTGTTACGTTGCATATTTGCACGATTTTCTCAGGTGCATACCGACTAGGGCATCCAATACCGGTATACCGGAAACCGAAATACTGGTATACCGGCCCATTTTTCAGTACCGGTATTGAGCGATCAATACCGGTATTTCGGCATTTACAATTTTATTGATTTTTCGCCCAATATTCATTGAATTGTAATTAAAGTCAGAATTCTTATAGGAAGCGTATAAAGTTAAATTTTTTATTAACTCTTGAAAATTTATAAACAAAGCAAGGTACACAATCTAACCGTATAGCTCATTGATATGATTGATGTTTCACTCTACAAAAAACAAAACTGAATGAAAAACAACAGAAACGACGTTCCAATACTTTTGCTCCATTAATAAATAAAATTATAAAGATGGTAAAGTTGTTTCGACGATCACCCACCAAAAATCTTATGTTAAACTGAATTCGGCAAAGAACTATCTGTAATCTTAGAACCAAAAACATGATGGAATAGCTTACTTTTTATATTATCGATCGAAGTCAAATCAACTATCAGCTTTACCGAAACGGGCGTTTCTAGAGTAGAGAATCAACGGTTTCTAACTATGATTTTACCAGTCAAACTGGCAGTAGAAGCGTTGTGTCAGAGGAATCCCATTCTTCTGTCTGTTGACGCTGACCTGGCATTCAGGGTTTAACCTTTGGGAGAAGGACCATTAGCTGATCGAATTTATTTATTTATTGATACATAAATTTTTGGCACACCATATTTTGTGCAGGAGGGTATACATAATTGACCAAAATAAAATAACGTACAAAATGGAGTATTAATTAGCACTGCCGGTACACTTCGTTCTCAAACCTCAGTTATCCGTTTCCCTTAAATGGTAAAAGATCTTATGTCCAAGTCTTAAATAAATTGGACGGATTGTTTTTAGTCCGGTAAGCGGTTTTCTTCAACCGCAGCTCTAGATGAAGCTTCATACTCAACATCAGAAAGTAATGTTGATAGTGAAACCCACAAGCGCGAAGGGGAATCTTTATCGATGAGATTGCAAGAAAGGCTTGACGTTGTTAAAAACAATGAGGTTAACAAGAAAATTGCACAAAAAGTAAATCGAGGTTGATTATGTTATTATGTATATTATTTAAATTTTTTTTTTTAATGCTCGATGTTTCTATAAGTGTTACATAAACAATACCGGTATTAATACCGGTATCTCGGTTTAGTGGTCAAGTAATACCGAAATACCGGTATTCATATTTTGGACAGAAATTGGATGCCCTAATACCACCATTGTCTTTCAGACATTGTAATTCGCCATCGGCCCTTCCAAACCACAATGCAATTTTTCACAATGCAGCGTACCTTGTTGAAATTATTTATATTTTAAATTTAAATTTCTTTAAATCACAATTTTCGCACTTTTGTTAACAAAACTAAAAGAATGGTTTTCATTCACTTTTCACAACTAGATACAGCAAAAACCACTGAACTTAAATTTTGCTCAATATTTTTACCGACCGGATTTCATGATACGATTTTCTTACCGGTCGGATTTGTTAGCGGTGACATTTTATAAACGACCCTGATTTGATAAAATCAAGATCGCAAAATACGTCGGAAATGACTATTCTTGTTTCTAATACTTTTTTTTTATTTTTTTTTTTTGTTGGTCTGTGTAATTGATTTTTACATTTTACTCAATACGACTCGCAAACGAATTATGAAGATTTTTGTAAAGTTGCAAACATTGACATTTCTTCTTTATCTTAGAAATTTCTTCTTTTTTTTTATTTTTGACTTTTATAGGAGAAAAACTTCCATTTGTTTAAACCCAGAAATTTACTTGTGTATGTGAAGTAAAAGGTAACTTTGATATTCTTATTTATTAATTTTTGTACTATCCCTCAGCTACATGTTGAACCGAAATGTTGATAGTCTGAAAACTTACAGAAATGTTTAAAGGGTAACCAGCGAATCAGTAAGAAACCTTACAGTGCTGTACCTTGTGCTGTCAACATTTTGATGTATTCTGACACATCGTTCAGTTTGCGTGATAATTTTCGCTCTGTTAAGTGATAGCTGAACTGAACGAAAAATTCTTAAAGATTCCCACTATCTTTATAAGACGTCCTTCCCCAATAACTTGTAAACTGCGATGAAATGATGACCTAGTCAGTCAGTTAACAATATATTGGTTGAGTCGACTTTATTTTTCGGTGTAACAATCTGGAACTAACTGCAATGACATATGCATACATTGTAAATATTCTGATAAATCTAGTAAAATTAAATAAGTTGAGCTAATACAATATTTATCATAGTTATTAACAACATTTTTAGTTTGTGTTATATAAACTTTAATTTTAATGTAATTTGACATTAAATACCAGGTCATAAAATTGTGCACATACATAAACTCTGACTGGAAAATTTCGTTCAGTCTGAATTTCAGTTTACAAATGAGTCGAGTTGATCTTGTAATTAACTTGTAGATTTCTAACGTTATTGTGTTTAAAAGTAGTTTTGTTTTACCCTGTTTATTTCCGGAGAATAGTGGTCCTCAGCCAGATAGGAGTAAGCAAATGGATAACAATACTTCGAAGTGGACGGATGTGGATCGTGATCGTTTTGAATGGTTGCAGGCCAACATAGATGCAATTAATCAAGGTCAAACAGACTGAATATTGAACATCTCTTCGAAAATCAAAAGTTTATCTTCCCATTTAACGAATTAGAACCATTTGTTGAGTTCGATAGACATCTACTAGAAGATAAAGAATAGCTCTTTCAATGGTCGCCATAATAAATTAGTACATCAGAATTTAATTTAATTAAAATATTAAAGGATAAATGTTATTTATATTAATATTAGCTCAAGGATTTATAATTCTGTTTTTGACAAAATTGTACACTCCTGACTAGTAAATTATTTTGTTGTTTGTAGTGTAATAAACTTGCCAAAAAGGGAATAGTAGATATAATATGTCGCAAGGATGCTTTAATTATTCGAAGAACAATAACACCAATTACTCTTAATTTCAGATTGTGCATTGGAGAAGTTCCTAAATTTTACTATGCAAAGAAAGAGTTGTCCACATCGCCTTTCCTCCTCTGGATTTTAGATTTATCTTTACAAGTTTAGAATAAGTTAAGATTAAGTTTTTTTAAATATTTTATAAAATGATTTTCTTTTTTGTATTGTTGTTTATAAAATTAAATTAAAAATGAATTAATTAAGATTTAAAATGGTTTAGCTAAGTGTAATATACATGCGCTTATATTTTTACTGATATGAATTTATTTATATTTAGTTTAATTAATTTAAAATTGTTTTACGATGTTATAGTTATTACACCTATTATAAACATTATAAAATTCTAAAATAAAACAGTTAAAATCCAAATAAATTTTTGTAGTTTATTTTCACATTGAAAACCGAACTCCGCAAAAATTTTATATACTATATATGCTCCCACCCACTTTTTGCACAAGACAAAACCTAACTTTTTTCATCATTTTCCCATTTTTTGCGACAACATCCATAGTAAATGTTATGATAAGTAGGACATTATTGCTGAAAAAAGTCGGTGACAAAAATATTTAGGTGGTGGATAAATATTATATGTTGCTAACACAACTCATTCAAGTCAAATATGATGAGATGCGTGCCGAGGACTGAATGGCATGAGAGTGGTTAGATAAAGAATGTCGTTAACGCACAACCTCAGGCACCGGGCACACCCTGTTGTATAAGAGCATTGTTTTTCTATGGCGTCACTGGGAGGATGGACCATTATTTACCACCTTCCATGTATAAAATGATAAACATGGCAAAAAATTCTTTTCTAAAGAACCACTCTTATATTCAAATGGACAAAAAGTGTAAAATAATTTGTTCAACACTTGGAAAATAAAAGCGCCTGAGCTTTTGCTTAATCAACAACCAACCTCTGTCATTTATATCAATATCTATTCGACAAGCGCCCACGCTTTTATTTTCCGAGTGATCAAAATTATTTTTTACTTTTTAGTACACATGAATATAAGCGTGGTTTTTAAAAAAAAAAAAATCAAAGTTGTATTTCGAGAAGGGGTCTTATCAAAATATGTATACCGATAAAACCCTCTTCTCGGGAATGATACCAATTTTGATGAAAATCGATAAGTTAGGTTGATGTTTATAAAGTACAATAATTTGCATCTGTATTGCGAACCAACCATCGTACTCCCCCTAAACTATACAATCAAAATCATCTTTTCAACAATAGTTAAAGTTACTTTAAATTTTGTTGGTTTGGATAGTCGATTGTTATCGGTTATACAGCAATATTGTGTCAAATATTATTTCAACTGAATGTGGGAGTATATTAACTGTTATTCAGTTGAGAGCACAATATTTGTATACAGTAAATGTAAGTAGATATTCCAATATAAGAACATTCATATACATAAAACACTGTATGACGTTTGTTAGAAATGATGAAAGGAAAATGGAAATTTTCGTTTTCCCTTTTTGCAGATTCATTTAAAGTGAGAAGACACTTGAGATATGATGAGTCAGCAGTTAAGCTTAAAAGGAATGGCGGCAGTTGAATGGTAATCCTTATATAATAAACAAATATTATTTGCTTCACAATTTTTGTCTATATACTGTACATAATAAAATATCAACTTTAGTAGTTCACTCATTTGTAAATATGCTGTATACTACTTAAGTGACGATAAGAAATTTTTTGTTGATATATAGTATAGTAATGTACATACATACTTCACCGCTATGTGATTTTTGTGAAAGCAATTTCTATTATGTCACGCTGAATATTTTCTGATAACAACCTGTCAATCAATACTTGAGAATCATTGTAATTTTTATAAAACTTTATATTGATTATTCCTTAACACATCAACACCAAATATTAGGAAAATTAGGGACAAGCGAATTTTATAATAATATTCGGATGAATTGATATATTCTTTTAGTTATAGGTATATAAAATAATGGTTCATAGTATGTGCGGTGAAAACCAATTAAATTGCTCAAATACAAACTATTTTCACCAATAGAAAATTGTACCATAATAGCAGTGGCATCAGAATTGGCTGATTTATAGAAAAATGATTTTCAAACAAATCGAATTTTCTATGAAATTTATAAAAGTTATGAACCATCTCTTCTTTTTCATATACCTGGTCGTTGGCACGACAAATCAAATCTTGAATCTATTTTTAAATGATAAATCAGATATCAGCCTAGATAATGAGAAGGCGAGTCTAGTAAGTCAATTGGGTTTAATTTCATATAAATTGTGTTGTCCACATACATAATCCGATATAAATTGTGTTGTGTTTAAGAAATAAAAACTAAACAATGAACCTTTTTCTTCGCATCTCTTTGAAATGTTTTCCTCCTATAAGTTGTTATCAGAACGAATGATATAAATCAATTCAAAAGTTATTAGTTATTTAACTGTATAAATCATTAGTGATATATAAACAATTAGTATATTGAAAGTTTTGTGTCAAGAATAATTCTCTATAGTGCATTTAAGAGATTTATAGTGTTAAAAATACTGGGTTAGCGGTCAGACTACCGCTAAACTAGTTTTCTCAAATTACAGTGAAAATATAACGGGATTTTCACAAAAATGAATACAGCAAGCAAGAAATTTTATCGATGTAAAGAAAACACAAGCAAGTGTGAAAAAAATAAAATTATTAAAGGACGACAGCTCCTCAAATCCCAATACATCACGTACAGCAGAACAGAGGAATCAAACCAAATTAAAACGCCTTCAGGAAACCTTTGGTAAATTGCGAAATTCCAAATGATTCAAATAACAACGAAGTTAAAAAATCGGTCATAACTCAAAATAATAGAAACACACCATTAATGAAGTTCGAGGAGTAGTCAGAAAAGGAAAACAATGTTCATAAAATAAGTAATATCTTACCTGAAAAGAGCATTAATGTTGAACGACGAATCCCACCAACGCAAACAAATTGTAATAAAGAGCATCAGCAACACAAGGTGTCAAAAAATACCGAAAAAGCTCCACCTATATCCATACATGACCAACCGGTTAAAGAAACCATAAAGTTGGAACAAGAATTAAAATTCAACAATAAATTTGAAATAGTCCAATTGAGCAAAGAAAAACATTCCGTTAGATTGGAAACCCTGGAAGAGTTCAACAAGGTGAAAGAACAACCAACAGAAGTAAAGTCTAACTTCATCACATACACACCTAACGGCATGAAACCAAAAATTTTAGTATTAAAAGGATTAACGGAGGAAGAGCATCTGATTGAGCTAAAATAGTAAATTGAAGAGCAAAATGAAGGTTAAATAAATAAAATTACAAAACTCAAAACACAAATGTCAATTATAACCGAAATAAAACTGCCAATATGTATATAGTGCCTCTAGAGTATCAGTATGTATATAGCGCCTCTAGAGATCAACTCCGCCAAAACAATAAATTACCAACGGATAACATGGGAACCGCTTAAAAAACGTGACCACTTAATGCAATGCCAAAAAAGCCAAAAATTTGGCCGTACAGCGGCTAATTGTAACCTACTGTACAGATGTGTTAAATGTTCTCAACAACATAAACCGGGTGATAGTATTAATTCTAAAATAGACATCGACAAAATTTACAGCATAAAATACACTCCTGTGACTGAAACAAAAAATTGCAGAGAAAAGGTCAAACCAACCTCAATTAATTTCAATATCAAAATCTACATTTGTCAGTCGAAAGAACAGAACTTTTGCCAACATGTTGAAAAAGAATGACAAACGCGACAACGAAATCCATCCAAATGTGGTCGCCAAAGTGGAAAAATGGAGCAAACAATTAAACATCAAAGTAAGTAACTAGCAAAAATACTAAATCTGTTCAACCAATTTGTATGAAAAATCTTAAAATCATAGCGTTAAATGTAAATTCCATAGGTAACCGAGAAGATTAAATTTGTTGCACTTTTAAAAAAATCTAATTCGGAAATCATGCTACTTAATGAAACCAATCTAAATTTTAAACATAACTTAGAATTCCAAAATTACAATGTACTAAGGCAAGATCGACCAAACTAAAAAAGGAGGGGTACCGTAATGTTAATCAATACAAAATTAAAATAACAACACTGGAATAGAATCGATCATCGTAAAATTAAATTTAGAACATTACGATCAACTTTATATTATTACAAAAATTGCTCCGATGTAATTTTAAATTACATCGTAGTTAATGAACCTTCACATCTACCGGGGTAGATATCACAATTTTCCTTTCTCAATAACTCAGTGAGTTTTCATCCAATCATTATCCGCGTCAGCTATGTGAATAATTTTCTGAAATAAATTGAAAAATTATTCACATAGCTGACGCCGGATAATGATTGAATGAAAAGTCACTGAGTTATTGAGAAAGAAAAATTGTGATATCTACCCCGGTAGATACTGTTCATGCGAAGGTTAACGAAGTAAAAACTCTTCAAATAGAAAGTGAGAAACTGAAAAATTCTTTACAAGCAAAGGAACTTGAGGATCAGCATGCTTCAGAGTTCCGTAAGAAAAATGCCAAGAAACCAGAGGAACAGTGTGCTACAGAGTTCTATACTGGCGAATAAGTATTAAGAGAAGAAGCTGACTAGATCCTAAAAAATAACAGAAAGAAAACACATGCAAAAAAAAACAACGGGCGAGTTCACGCTCAACTCGCAAAAGTATTATGTGAAAACCTTTATCTATAAGCAAGTATCCATTGAATTATTTCAAGCCTGTTCGATGGGCCTGAGAAACCAATGTAGATACAAGGCTGCCGTTCGCTCAGTATTTAACTTGCGTTACATTTTTGGTTTAAAAAGTCAATAAGTTGTTCTATATTGGGTTTGGAGGATGAACCTTACCGACATTAATTGTTTAATTGAAAATAGAAATTTATAATTTATTTGTTGACAAAGAAAAATACAAACGACTAAATTTCAGAATGGCCATGGCTCCATTACTCATACATGGAAATCTTGTTGAAGATTTCATATTTAGACTTTTGTGAATATTCACGGCAAACCAGATGAACAAAGCAAAGTGGCATCGCTGATTTGATCAGTTTATACTAAATGAAATAGGGTGGTTCTGTTAGACGTAGACGCCATATTGACTGTAAAATCATAGCAGCTGTAAAGACGGTAGCATGTCTTCCTGCGGCTTCTTCCTTGTGTACATCTTTAGAGAATGTCATTCGAATCTATTTACCACTTTTATAGTTTTTGTTTCCTATACTCCCCGTATAACCAAACTCAGCAACAGCATGATCTGATCATTGAGCAATACTAAACATACCGAATAAACAATTTCACAATTATTATTTTATTATCTATCAATGTATAAGTGTTATTTTCACAGCCCGCTAAGATGTATAATATTTAATACTTAAAGTATGCGTGCAATTCTGTTTATTTCTAATATATTTCCATTTCACTTTTTTGAAACACTTACACTACACATGCATACAATTTTTGACTTTCTATTTTAATCCAACGGAAATTATAATTCGAATTGTAATAGTGTGCAAGTTCGGTGTATTTTGTGTTCGTTTTTCTCATATGTATATAATTTGCAATTTCGTTCGTACCGGAATTTCCGTTCCTTTTTTTTACAAGAAATTTTTGACTTACCCCCGCTAAAGATGTTTTCACATCAAAAAAAGGAAGGCAGAATCTTCTCCATAAATTGTAGCTTCAAACCGAACTCCAAAATCAGGTGTATTAAATCAAAATCGGCCAAATATACCCGATCAGGAAAACCAACCCACAAAAATTAAGGAAAAGGCACCACCAACAACCAACATTATTGGCGTAACTATAGTACTATCTAATCATTAATGAAATTGGACTATCAAAGTGAATTAATAAAACTGTTCGGCTTCCATTGATTATGCTTACTTTTAATAGCAAAGAAAAAGTGTAAATTTTTTCCACTATTAATTCAGTCCTTAACATGAGAGTTAGAATATAAGCGTTAAGAAAATTCACTGGCTTGATACCTCAGTGTAAGAAATGGCAAGGATATAATAACACGCAGAAATATTGCAAATGAGAACCTAAATGTGTGAAATGTTTAGAGACATATCTCGCCAAGCTTGTAATTTGACAAAAAATACGTTTCCGTAGAGTGGGAAACTGTACAATTTGAGAAACAAAAAACGACAGGGCGTGCTAAACCGTGGGATGCCCAGTAATAGGACAATGGCCAAAAACCCAGTGGTAGAACTGCCACAAACAAGTGCAATAGTAGGCCGAGAAACATATTTACGGATTGTACAATAGCGTTCCAGATTGAATCTAACTTTACAATAATTGAGTAAAGCAGTAGGAACGGTTAATTAATTATTTTAATTTTTGGTTTATAGAAGTATCTCCTGGAAGTTATTCCTAACTAATTTATTAACTTATTTTTAGGTTGCCAAGGAGTGAAAGCTGGTTTAAATTTAATTAAGTTTTAAATTACTAAATACGAAAGTTTTAAAATATGAAGAATTGTGCTGTGCTATAAAAGGGTCGATCTTTTCTCGTTTATAACAGGGTCGATCTCAATCATAAGTATTTTAACTATAAATTTCAAGAAAAATATTCAGGAATTTGAAGTAGTCAAGGAATACAGATTATTAACATTAAATTTATTTGTAGTAAATAAAGATTAATTTATAATTTATTTCGAACAATTAAATTCAAACTTAATTACAATAATTTTAGAGTGTGATTAGGAGGGAACTTAAGCAGTATGGTTAATGAACATGTAGTTAGAAATTGTATTGACTTGTGCTAACTAATTTACTAAATACATTACTAACTATCATCTACTTAGATGTCTGGAACATAAACTTCTCTTTCTTCGGTTGTGTTATATGTACAAATGTGTACGGTGGACACGGCTTTTTCCGGGAAACTTGCCTTGGACTTGGTCGTACATTTTCAATCAATTAATCGACTGATAAACACTAGAAATGAAACTTGTTGTCGACAAAACAAAAAGATCGGCCACTTTACAGTTTACAAAAAACCATTAGTATACGGCAAATTTAACAGTAGGCTTTAAACTTATTTAAATGAACTTGAATTTATTTGGTATGAATTAAAGGCCGGTACCAGTGCTGTCGCTGTGAAAACTTTAAACGGATTACTTTTCAAATTTTCTGGGAAGAATTTTTAGTAAGATGGGAGTACATACGAAATACAATAGTTAGACCTTATACATACGTAATTGTTGGTGTTTCAAAAATCACTCCAGCAAATTACTCTAAAACTGCTTTTGATTTTTGAGCTAAATTTCAATATAGAAAGAAAACTGTTTTATTTATTGGTTTAGAGCTCTTTATCTATTTTAGTATTAAAGCGTTAAGCTCGGTGTATGCTGCTCGAGCTACATAGTTTTTTAACACGGGCACAACTCTTAACAAAATCACAGATATTTTTAGATTATCGTTTTGAGATTTTTAAGTTTTTCTCGTAGAGAAGAGTACCGATCAGCGAAAATCTAAGCGACATTTTTAATTTTTAGATACTTTTACCAACATTTTAATGGAAAATTTATCTTAAAGCAGCTGTAGCTTCGAACCATTTTCATTTTCAAAAGCGAAATTTTGATAGAAATGTCAATTCAAATATGTCAAATATCCAAACATGTTCGTCATTTTCACCAAGCAATTTAAAGAAATGTCATTGCCAGACGTTACCACAGTGTCGAAAAAATCGCCTTAAAAAACAGGACAATTATTGTTTCTAAATATGTTATGTATTTGATTTAAAAAAAATTGCTATATACAATTGGTTTAGTGGCGGCGATTAGTCACAAAAACTGCACTTGGGGAAACCTTTTCTAGAAAAGTTTTATCCGCTAACTCGATTCGGATAATTCAGACATTAAATTTCAATGGAATTTGTCCATAATCAGAGCAGCTACATTTGCAGTAGGGATAGAGTTTCTGAAATAAAACATGGCCAGAATTCAACAAATATTGCAAGTAGTACAAATACTCCTTAGACATTTTTTTGGGGAAATTAGATTTTCCAAAGAAAAATTTGATTTTTACTTTCATAGTGAAATTTTCTATCTGAGTTAAGCTGATTCTATCAGTAGTTCCGTATATAAAACCAAATTATTCACGCTCTGAAAATTTATTGGATCACCTCATTTAGATATATCAAATAAGAGCCAAATTAAACAAATATTACGGAAGACCATTAATGAAATTTTGGCTGATGCAATTTATCAGGAACATTGTTTCACCAATTTTTTTGTTTTTTACATAGACAACTAAAATTTATTAATTCCGGCTCTGGAAAATTCCTTCGGCCATATCATCTGGGGTCGGATTATTTTTGGATTATATTTTTGGTTTTTCATACACAGCCAACTCAGGCAATTTTTTTCGCCTCCAGCACCAAATGGAACACGCATTTTTCGATGTAATTTAGTAAAATTTTATTTCGAAGATGTTAGGCGGATTCTTTATAAATAGTTCCTAACCTTAAACATATTAAATCACGTCCTGAAGAATTTTTTAGCCCAGTCATCTGGGCTGCAGTTCAATTTGAATAAAACCAGCTAGATGCCTACAGAAGCTTGAAAACCCAGAACATGTTCAGAGAAACCAGGACGCCTGGTCACCCTATTCTTACCTAGATCCTACTTAGGCGAGAAGGAGAATGTCAAAATAAAATTGGAAGATAATTTCTGCTATCAGCTTTTAACCTTCCCAGACAAGAGAGATGCATGGCAGGATTTGATAAGATTGATGTCAAGGCGAACGAATCAAATTTTCCATATTACACTGCATAAATTCAGATTTCCATACATATTTCTAGTCTAACGTGAAATGTATGCAGAATTTTCTTACAGCATCATTTTTTTATAGAGGTCAGACCTCCATACATCGTTTTTATGCGGTAAGGCTAAATTACTAATAATATGCATAGTTTGTCTTGCGGCATAATTTTTGTGTTTTGGAGGTCCTAATATAAATATTTAGCCAAAGCAGCTAAATTTTTTTTTTTTTTTGTTAAAATCAGGTAATCTCTGTCATGTTTGAGTTTAACAGGTGCCCCTACAGATTGCCTTGATGTTTTTATAAGTTGTAAAAAACTCTGAAGTATTTTTTTGTAAATTTTACCAACAAATCTTCAGATTTTGAAGAAACAAATGTTTGTGAAGTTGAAGTAATTTAGTTCGCAAATTTAACATGTTTGAATTGATATTGGCTGCTAAAATGACAGACACATTACTGTCAACCGTTTTGTTGGATTTTGCCGGAGAATGACAGAAACCATTATAAATTGGCTTTGAAAAAATACTTCATCAAAAACTCAGCTATCTCCAGGATATTATAATTACTGCAAGCAGAAGCCGATAAATTAAAATATTTTGCAAAAATATTATTAGTGTAGTAGTTATTAAAACAGAGGAGTACAAAATGGAATAGCGGAGTACAAATACTCCGATCGTACTCATTTCGACAGCACTGGCCGGTACACATTCAGAACGAACGACGAGAACGATTTTTTCTTTTTCAACAAATTATTTAGGCAAATTGTTAAAATAGTGAAAAACGTATGTTTTTAATTAACGATAGCTAAGATATCGTGCATTTACAAAAAATACAATTTACAATTTTAACAGTTTTAATACAAAATTTTAAATTATCGTTGATTGTTAAAATTAAATTTTTTATTTTTATACATGTATCGGCGATACAAGTATCTGGCCAGAACGTACTGACATAGTGAATTATATTCACTACATCAAAAACCCAAGGAGAAACCTTGTTAGATCTCATAAATAAATAAATAATTACACAAAGACTCAGTTTATTTCAAGTTATAATAAATTTAATTTATTTTATTTTATTAAAAATTTATTTTATATAAATTTATTTAAATCTATTTAATTAATGTTGTACATTTTATTAATTACTTTCCACCATCATTTTTTTATTGCATGAGTTGGGCGGCATGTCACCTTGTTAAAGATAGCAGACTGATTTGATTTTTTATTTTGTTTTGTATTGTGCTTGTGTCACTAGTGTTCGTGAATTGTTTTGCTGTGATTGGTTGTCATAATAATATTAACACATTGTAGTCGGGACACGTAAAATTACGTTTTTCGCAAACTGTGCATAGAAGGCGGATCACGTAGTAATACGTTTTTTATAGACTGGTGGCATAACGCGGGAAACGTAGCCTATACGAGTTACTACATGTGTGTTTGTTTGTTATGCCGCTTATTTATACATACTACTACGCAGGTATAAATATTCCCGACGTTTTATTTTTAGTGAATTCGGTTAGTTATCGGTGTTTAGACTTTCGTCTAAAGTTCGTCTAAAATCTCGAGTTTTTTCGTCATATTTTGTATTTTTTATAATTATCTTGAATCGAATTTGTTATTGAACTGTTTCAATAATTGTTTTTCCTTTGGAAGTGATTTAGTTATTTTTTATATGTAAATACTCTAAATACTGATAAGATGAGATACAATGACAACCCAAGAGACTATTATGTCGGATTATTCGAGTGATAGTGATATCGATAGGCAGAGTGAGGAGGTGAGTGACGATGAAAACTTTATTCCACGACCTCGAAGATTTATCCGTCGAACTATTCCATCTGAGTCAGAATCAAGTTCTGACAAACATGAAGATGAATGGTCATCTATTGATAATTCTTCGATCTTAGAGAAGTTTTTAGGTCGCCCTGGGATAAATGTTAATATTGTTCCCGAATCCATAACCGACGCGTTAAACTTGTTTATTGGAGATGACTTGTTGACATATTTTGTAAAAGAATCGAATGGGTATTATTATCAAAATATAAATAATTTCATAATACCAAAAAAAAGTGTGAAATGGAAGGATATCACGATATCAGAAATGAAGAAATTTTTTGGACTAATTATTTTCATGGGGCAAGTTCGAAAAGATAGAAGAGACGAGTACTGGACCACAGATCCTTGCACAGAAACGTCATTCTTTGCAAAAACAATGTCTAGAGATAGATTTCGGCAAATATGGAAGGCTTGGCATTTCAACAATAACGAGAATATCAAAGTCAGACC
This sequence comes from Tipula vernalis, assembly GCA_958295665.1. Taxonomy (NCBI): domain Eukaryota; kingdom Metazoa; phylum Arthropoda; class Insecta; order Diptera; family Tipulidae; genus Tipula; species Tipula vernalis. The sequence goes on along the minus strand of OY282560.1, from coordinate 144,884,393 downwards.
CGTAATTGATTATTTTCTCCTGAAATTTGTGAATATATACAAACCTAAACAGCAAGAATCCTTGAATGAAGGCATTATACCTTGGAGAGGACGGTTATTTTTCACAGTTTATAATGCGGGAAAACTCATAAAATACGGCATACTAGTAAGAATGTTGTGTGAGAGCAATACAGAATAATGTTGCAATTTATTATGGTCAGGGGTCACGGCTGATAGAGACAATACAGGCAGTTATATCTCCATATACAGATGACTGGCACTATCTGTATATGGATAATTATTATAATAGTGTTGATAACACTCAAACCCTTTTGCGAAAAAAAATTAGGGTATGCGGAAAAATCAGAAAAAATAGAGGTTCACCTGACTGTCTAAAAAAGACAAATCTCAGAAAAGGACAGACTATCTTTCGCAGTACAGGGGATATTTTACTTCAAATCTGGCAATCAAAGAAATAAGTGAGCCTTATTTCTTCTATACATTCGGCGGAAATGAAAGAGAGTCACAATATTGGCAAAACAACACGCCAAAAAATAACTAAACTAAATGCATTGATTTATTTTGACAACTTTATGAAAGATGTCGACCGTGCAGATCAGTATTTGTCTTACTATTCAATAGTCCGAAAGACGACGAAATGGACAAAACGAGTAACAATGTACATGATAAATTGTGCATTGTTTAATTCAACAAAAAGCAACAAAGTAAAATATAAGAAATTTTTATATGAAGTTGCTTCCCATTGGGTTTCTGATTCGATACGAACCGAAGGTTCCATCCACTTTCAGGAATAGGGCGTCTAAACAAGGTCCGCCAGCAAGATTGTCAATGGATATGAAAAAACACGTTCTACAAAAAATTGTTGGAACCGGAAAGAAAAAATTTTGCGCAAAGACAATGTCGCGTGTATGCATATCCAAAAGTGCGAAGTGAAACTTGTTTTATCTGTAAATTTTGCGGCGTACCCCTTCATAGAGGTGAATGTTTTGAGCGCTATCACACTATGAAACATTATTAGTGTTCATTATTTACTTCATTAAGTTATTTCTTGATTGAAAATTATTAGTAATAAATAATAATGAGGAGAATTATAAATTTTTTCTTTTTTTGTACTTTCAACTGTATATTCTATATTCATTTATACAAAAAGTGCCTATATTTCATAATAACGATGAAGAATACATTCTAATTATCGAAAATCAGTTGCATAAAAGATTCAGAGTAGTTTTCAATTTATAGTGTTTTTACGTAACGACAAAATTTGCGAAGATTATTCGAAAAATCGCCCGCTCCCGCCATAATACACCGACACGAAGCGCCCGACAACAATGTGTTAATTGTTCATGGCATTCGCAATATTTTCGATTTGGTAAATCAGAAAAATTAAGAGACCAATCCCTCATAAAAATATCTACTGAGAAAAGTAGAAATATCATTCCCCCCCTCCCCGTACTTTAGCCCAAGGGCCAAGAGTTTTACAAATGTATTACTCTTCAAAAATGAGAACTCTAATTGAGTTCTTTGTTGGTAGTTTGGTTTCGTACTGAAAAGTTGGTCTATTCATCAGGTAGCTACGACTAAACTACAAAAATACAACTCTCGCCATTCACATTAACTATCTGGCAAGAACGTAATGACATAGTGAATTATATAGTATGCACTACATCACAATTTGTTTAACGCAAGTGTATAAAAATCGTTTCATGTCACTTGTGAGCAAAGGGAGCGACTTAACGGTAGCTTGGTAATGTTTATATTTATTTTTGCTTTTTTTCCATCTCTGCCGATAAAACTTAATAGCTATTTAATGATTTGTTTTATGTTTAGGAGCATTCCGTTTGGTGAGATGAGCGTAATGTATTCAGAAGTAGATAACGCATTACACTAAAAGTGTAAAAGTTGAGGCACTTTTCATTAATTTTATTAAGAAATTTTTGGTTTTATATTTGTATTTTTCGCCAAAGTGGATAAACTCACGAAATAAATCTATTCTTGAAAATGTTAACATTTTCAATTTTCAAATTCTTATTTTAGATGCCTACGTCATTTTCCGTGTGACTCACGTAACCAGTTATCTAAGTAACTTACTTCTTTTGTGATTAATGAATCTAGACCTAAACTCCCTCCTATCGTACAGACTCAGTAAATTAGCCCAATAATGGTACATTTGCCCTTAAATTCTGAGGTGTTGTGGAGAATCGTTCGAATACATTGGGTATTGAGAGCCTTCTTATTATGAAGTTAATAGGAAAGCAATTATTGTAAAATTACAGTATTTTGGGAAGTACATAATTTGAAAAGTTTTGGTAAACATGCTGAATTTAAAATATTATAATCTCTAGATAACAATAAAGAAAATTGAATTTATCTCTTTTACAAAACAACCGATGTACCGCATTTTAATTTTTCATCTACAACATAAAATCTTTATTGTAGCTTTATTGTAAAATAATAAACCAAATTTGTAAATAATTAAAACATTACGAGGGAGGCAAAAACGTGTTTTTGAAGAGCATTCAATGTCCTGTTGCTTCGTTTAATATCTTCTCCGTCTCTTACTATTGTATTAAAAGGCCGAGTCTGTTCTTAGATTTTTTCTTGTTGTTGCAAATTTTATATACTGTATAAAGAATTATTTTTGTTTTAGGATTAGGTCTTTTCAGCGACCCCATTTGAGCTAATTAAAACGAACAAAAAAATTTGTAAATTTGCTTTCCAGTTCATTTACGCTGTTTAAGAAGTTTTTTGTTTATATGTATTCGAGTACCTACTTATAAATTGATGATTATCGTTGTTTTGTTGTGTTTTATTATTTCCAGTTCAAATGAAAATCAATTGAGCTAAGATGAAGATGATGGTGTTTGGATAAGATATTGTTTTTTTTTATTTGCTTCAATCTTCAATACTTATAATGCATGACTTCGTCGAGATTTAATTAATATTCGATATGGTCTTTGATTCACCAAATATTTTGTTTTAAAACCTGATTGGGTGGTTTTTTGTTTATATTTATCGAAGAATCGCACAGCACGTCTTTTAGCGATATTCAGAGATCAGATTTTAATATTATATTAGGGTAGTGCAAAAGTAAATGATGCTTAATTTTGAGATTTGCGTTAAAAAGTTTAATATTGTTACGTTTTTGCCTTGCCAATCAAGGTTCGAATCACTGGACTGTGAATAAAAACAAAACAATTCAATTTATTACCAACGAATTTATTTATTTCACACAAAAATTATTACAACACAATTTATTAACGATAATTCACAAAATCAGGTTTACTTTTTATTTTGCACTAAAACACACTATCGCTTACCAAATACTAATAATCCAATTCGATCTCGTTCGCCTTTTTATATACACAAACCAAACTTCCAGAAAGTTCATGATTTTTCCTGTAAGAATAATGTAGAAATATTTAGAACAGTTTTATCATGGAGAATTCCATTTTAGTAGAGTAAAACATTGAGCTATTAATTTAACTTATTCTATCACACACTAGGTGTCACCGTCACAATATATACTGTGAAGGTGACACCTAGATTGTAAAAGAACAAGTTACATTATCAGCTCAATGTTTTACTGTACTAAAATGGAATTTTCCATGATATAACTGTTCTAAATGTTTCTACACTATTCTTACTGCAAAAGTCATGAACTTTCTAGAAGTTTGGTTTCTGTATATAAAAAGACGTACGAGATCGAATTGGAATTATTAGAAATATATAAGATTGAAAAGGAATTGGAAAGTGATTTAAAAAGTGTTTTGGTGCGATATAAAAATTAAAGGTGAACAGTAAAATTGTGCGAAAATTATATAAATTTTATTTTATTCACAATCCAGTGATACGAACCTTGATTGACAAGGCAAAAACGCAACAATATGTAGTTGGTTGTGATTTTTAATTTTATCTTTGAATCAATAAACATGTATTCTATTAATAGATTGTATAAAGGCTATTCCAAATTTTTTCACCGTTTCCATCATGCCAGACATGCATAGTGTCAATCCGAAAGTTCTCGGTTAAATGAATTGGGCTTAACTCATTTAAAATCGAATGTCTCTTAATTCCAGTCTGTTTAAACGTTTCATAATTAAAGTTTGAAATTTGTTCATTGTGAGTTTGTCTGTCACGTGAAATACCTTCATTCTCTTCTAAATGATGTTATTTTCTTCTTTCCTCATAATTGTGTGAACAGGATTGAGAAAATTGAAGTAAGTAATTCAACCGAAAGTTATCGCGATCATCAAACCAAAGGCAAAATAAATTTTCAGAATTCGGTCATACATTTTAAAGTCAACACCCTTACAGAAGAGCAGAGCAGAGCAGCAAAATTAATTGTGTTCTATTGATATTGACGAATACTTCGAAATTGTAAATAGCAAATATAGCAAAGCTTATAATCAAAACAGGGGGCGATTGAATGTTTGCAATGAAGGTGCTAATGCTATACCTTATAACAATAATGATGAAAACCATTTTGAATTTGTGCAAGAACCAGAGATACCACCCGCAAACAAAGAGTATATTCAATATGTGTGTGAATGTCGTGAAGAAGAAAAAATTGTAAGAGAAGTTATCTGTATTAGTTATGATTCGCTAGTACTTAACGCACACCACATTCTGTATATGTGTGGGTTAAAAGCAAAACATGCTCTTGTCCATCTTAAGTCATTTTGAGAAAAATGGCAATATCTTCCCATTTTTAAATTATAAGAAAATCCGCAGGTTTTATACATTTTAACAATTAAGAAGAGTAAATTACAATTAAAAAATTATGCCTCGGGTATTTTAAATTAATGAAGTCGGAGAAAAAATCAAATAAAAAATGGATAAGGATGCTTTTGCTATTTACCAACGGATAAGGTAGAGTTTGCAATAAACCGATATGGATAAGGTTTGTTTTGATTCGAATCTGCTGTAAGGGAATAAAAAACTGATATCTTTTGTCAATATATTTTATTTCAGTTATAAAAGAAAAAGTATTTAACATATCACATTTTTTAATACAAAATTAAAGCTGTTTTTAACTTAAAATAAAGTGTCTGACTTCATCGCACTTTTGATTGTCTAGCTACTCATAAAACTAAACTCTAAGATCGATTTCCTCTTCTTCAGCTGCCTCACATATTTCTTCCTCTACCTGCGATAAATAAGTTTCCTCTAGTACATGTTTGTAAAAGGTAAGATCTTGATTTGCCCGCCAATTTTCACCGAAGTGTTTTTTCAGTAATTGCTCGACGTCCTTAAGTTTTTCTACTTTTACCGGCACGTTGAGAGGAAGAATGCTCACAATCATATTTTGTAAAGATTTTCCTTTCTTTACGACTGATTTGGCTATACCTACGTCCGACAGGTAAGCTATGTCTCCACGAATAGTGACCGTTTTGTTGGGCAGACGATTTATCGAAAATCTTTTCGACGCATTGAATTTAAAATGCCACTGACCAGGTGGCTTTAGTGTTGTAACTGCTGCATTTTTCCAATCCCTAATTTTACAATCAAGATCTCCCAATCTAATAATTGTCCCATTCTCCTTGTAAAGCTCGAAGTATTCCTCCGGTTTAACTATTGTCTCTTTCCGTTTAACTTTTTTTTCCAACTGGGCGAATACTCTATCCGGGGGAATGAAGGAGTGTCCAGGGATAGGGAATACAATCTCGATTTCGGTTATGTGACGAGGAGCCTCCAAGCTTAGCCAATAAGAGCACATTACCATCATAGTGGTATTTTTATTTTGCGCCCCACAACCATCACATATAAGCCTGATTTTCGAAATTTTGCTACTAAATGTGGAATGTTGAAGCCTGTGGTAAATGGCTGAGGCGATTTCGTTAGATCCTTTGGGCCTTTCGTTCTCTGTCCAAAGATAGAGAAACACATTTTCTTTTTGAAGGTGAGCTTTCGAAGTACCTTGAACAACCCCAAGGTTGTACAAGTACAACTGCCTGCTGTAATAGGCTGCCTGGTCAGCCACTTTCGGCAATAACATATTTTTTTGGCAATCAAAGGAAAACGTTTCTATGTATTCCTTTTCCTCCTTGGCCAACCCGTAAAATGCTTTTGCACGTAATTTGTGCACCCTTAACGTCGTCATCAATAAATTTCTTTTCTGCGGGTCCGTTTCAGCTTTGAGTTGTTCCTTCAGAGATTGGCAAGTGCTGCATATATCGCACGATGTTGGTTTAAACCCGATATTAAAATTGCGGTTAAATATGTATCGGAAATAACTCCTTTTTACTACTAGATCTGGAAAATCGTTTACAAATATTCTGTAGAGTCTATTAATAGAAAGCTCCCCAGACATGTATTGCCTTTGTACCCGCGATCGGCAATAATGATTTTCTAAGATCTGTGGCGAATTCCAATTATTATCTTATATAATGAGAAAAAAATTAACAATAATATGAGGATTTTTGGTGTCGTTTTATAATTTAAATTTTATTGTATTGTATTGAGCCACTGTATTTAACTTTAATAATGTATATATACTCGTAATTGTACAAATTAGATTTAAGAATATAATGTAAAATAAATTGGTGGGAACAAAAAAATTTGGGGTGGTATTGGTGAACGATGGAACTTGTTTTTGGTGGTCGGATAGAAAAAGAAAAAAGGGCAGAATGTGATAAGCCGGTGAACGAGGCAGTAAAAATAAAATCAGAAAATAAATCTTTAGAGATATAATTAATAAATAATATAAAATAATTTAATAAATTCTATATAAGATAATAAATTACATAATATAATAATAATAATTTAAATCTATAAATATTAATTAAAGTGTGATAGTAAAACTAAAATTAAAACAAATTAATAAACATTTTTTTTTGTTAAATCGAGGTGATATTTTCTGAAAAATAATCGTCATAACGATCATCCGTAACCGGATATACTGTAAAATACATAAGTACACATGGTATATACAAAATACCTACGGTAGAACTGGTGATAACCGGGATTGCATGGCAAATTATTCATTGATGAGGATTCATTGATGATAGCTTGATAACACAAATAATAATAATAATCGGTACCAACGCAAATTTAATCAGCCTTGATAATAATTTATCGAGATAATAAAAATATATACTGCATCTGATTGACAACAATTTTGCAACGGAAAAATTGGATTTTCTTGACCGACCAGATCTGCAACGCTTCGGGATGGGTAAATTATAAGAACAAATTATATTTAATATTTAGTCTTAAGTTTGGTTTTTTTTGTGAAATCTTTAAATTTTTTTTAAATATAATTTAAGTTTCGGTAATTGGATTTTCTTTATTTTTGTGTTGAGATGAGACATTAATTGATCGATAGTGATTCCATTGGTTGGTGATAACAGTGACAAGCATACAGTGCCCCAAATTAACGTAAATTTTCATTTTTTTTCTCTTTTTTTTTTTTTTTTTTTTTTTTCCGTTTATTTTTTTTTGAAAATATTTCATCAGCAAAATCAAGCTCTCTTGATGTTCCCGAAAAGAACTCCCCCACGACTGTTACCTAGCCTGCTCAAAAATGCTGTCGGGGTCAATCGCAAGAGAGTCTGCAACAGGCTTCGCGTACATTGTGAGCAATGTAGTACGGGACTTGTTACAGTGGCGCCCAAACGTATCGGCTATATAGGGGTAAATTTAACATTAAATAGTGATGGTGTGATTTTTTTTTTGTGTTAATGAAGTGTAGTATGTCAAGGCCAAGTACAGCGCGTTTATTCTATCCTTGCGGATATTTAGATTTTGATGTCGGTACTGTACTTACCAAGTGGCATATTTTATTTCAATTCGGTATTTTTTTCATATTTTTTTATTTTATTTTTTTTTAAATATATTTTCATGTGTGGATACAAATTTTTTCTTCATTGGGTACAATGTTAATTTTGACTTAAATGTGGAACTTTCACACATTAGAATTAAATAAATAGTTACTATACATTTTTACCGGGCATAACTCATTAGTTTCCGTTAATACGTGTTTTCAAGTGTTACTTGATCTAGAATATTGGTGTTAGATGCCTGGTGAAAAGTGATTGTCTGTTGTTCTCATATAAACAAGTTATCCGGTTAATTGGACTGTTATTATGACAAATGTTCAAAATGGGAACAGTAGCTTTGCTTTAAAGTTTTATTCAATAATATTTAATTACATTTTATTATCAGTTATCTCACACCATCAACCATAAATATTATGAAACTGTGTGTTTGTGTTTTCTGTAGTTACCGCCAATGGAATTTTTTTATTATTCGTATATTTAATTTTTTTTTAATACAAATTAATATTTAGACATATTTTTGAGTAAATTATATTAAACGGTTTTTCATTATTAATATAGTGGTTGGTTTTCAACAAATTTTAATAGATTTACCATTTTTTATTTTTTTTCATATAATTCTTTATTTTATATAATTTTTTTTTGAAATATCAGTAACTTTGATATTTTGACTTAAATTCGAATCAATACTTTCCTTTTCAATTACACTGATCAACAAACAGATCAAATCAGTATGGATCCGTATCATCTAAACATAGATGAATTGGAGATTGAATGTGTGATTCGAAATATTTCGGGCTCATTAGGCGAGCAACTAAAACTGTTGGATGAGGCCCTTACCAATGAATTTAAGGAAATGGCTTGTCCACCTGAAATACCTCATAAGTCGGCACGAAAATCTCCTCAACGAGAACTCGAACTTTGTTCTAACAAGCTTCGTGAATTGAATCCTAAAGTGCAAGAAATTGCCCAAATCATACCAGAACGACGAAAGGATAAATTAGTTGGTCTTCATTCTAAAATTTTACATGTTAGAGGTCGATTTCAGCGACTGTTTAACACGTCACCCGGTTATAGATCACAGTCATTGGATATGTTAACAGGATGCGATAAAGTACTGGAAGCCATTAAATCTTTAATGGATGATAAAGTTTCAATGGATGATTTTGAAAAATCAGTATGTGAGGCTATATCGGCAGGCACTGCGCTGCTTGATCAAAAACACGATGACTCAACAGAGTCCGAAGAAGAAGAAAAGTCAAGCAATACCATGGCAACAGGATTTCCTGTTCAACAACAAATGACTGCACATTCCAATGGTGGGGAAAAAAATGGTAACTTGCAAGACGAACCACCGTCTCAGGGTGCTGGGAACCCTAATGCATGTTTTCCTCCAAAACTTGTATCAAATGTTGAGTTGGCAAAGTTCAGTGAATCAGCGAGAAAAACTTCTTTCAGCGAAAACGTACCTTGTGTTCGTTCTTCCCACGCATCTAATAATCCAAGTATCAGTACACCAAAAATACAAGCAAATGTTAAAATCCCAAATTCATCCAATTTCAATATCGCGGAAAAGTATAATCCGTCCACCCATAACGTTCAGCAGACTAGTACACACACAATTGGTATACATAAGTGGAACATTAGCTTCGATGGTTCACCTAATAGTCAACCAGTCGATCGGTTTTTATACCGTGTTGAGCGATTATCTGGTGCAAACAATGTGGCCTTTAATAGACTGGTTAACGACGTACATATTTTGTTGAGAAAAAGTGCTTTGGAGTGGTATTGGTCTTACTTGGAGCGAAAAGGTGACGTCGAATGGAAAGACCTAAAGCAAGACATGAGAACCCGATTTCAGGATCGCAGAACTGATTTCGAAATTCGTCAATCCATTGCAGCTCGGAAACAAAAACCTAAAGAGGGTTTTCTTGAGTTTTATTCGGATGTATTGGATTCGACACTCGCTCTTACACATGGAATTTCTGATTATGACTTGTATTTCATATTAAGGCAGAATATGAGCACGGATCTGCAATATAAACTAGCAGGAAAGAACATATCATCTGTAGCCGAGCTAGTAACCCAATGCACCGACATTGAGGATACTTGGAAGAGATTAAACGCACACCATGATTCATCTCGTCGGTACTTGCACGAACTCACTAGTGATAGCCCAATTCAACCATTATATAATCAAATAATCCCAAATCAAAATGTGCTTCCACCGCAAATGTATAGTCAGGAAGGAAATTGTTATTATGGCAACAACAAATACTATTTGTCTCCAGAAATATGCGCTGTTTCTACGGAACAAAAAGGTGCTGTCTCGGCGGCAAGATACACATCACCGGTACAAAATAATTCGTTTCGACAACCTAATCGGCAGGTCACGAAAAATCCAAATAATTATAATTTGGCAAGATATTGTTTTGATTGCGGAGCTCCAAATGTCACCAGATTTACCTGTCTGACTTGCAATCCAAATGTTGCGGAAAACCCCAGAAGGGAGGTGAGTCAGCCTGGGACTTCTTCCCAACAAGCAGTAATATCCAGGAAGACATTCGAGGAAGCAGCCTCAAACACATGTCCAGACTTATATCGCCGGGCAATGTAATGTCTCATTTTACGCCAAATACACCAATTGTTCGCAATATCACTAATCGTCACCCTAATACCACTGTTGATTCCATTCCATTTCGAGCACCTCACCCAATTTCAATAAATCCGTTGCATTGTGAATCAGTCGACTCAAAAATTAATAAAAGTATTAATAAATCCAAGATATCTCAAGCTACGCAAACACATATGTCTTGTAACCTCAGAACCAAACGTGGTAACCGCGCTAACAAATATTGGGGACTCCGCAGAAAACTGAGAAAAATGATTGCGGAATCGGTGGTTGATCTAAAAGATGACAAGCGACCCTATGCTCAAGTTATGTTAGCTGGAATACCATATATGGGATTGCTAGATAGTGGCGCAAATGTAAGTGTGCTTGGTTCGGGTTCTGAAGAGTTTTTGGAACAGCATAATTTCCATTTGCATCACCTTCCGTCATTTTTGCATACGGCAAACGGACAGAAACAGCGAATAATTGGTCACGTCATGTTGCCAGTATCTTACAAAGGGAAAGAAAAACGTATGCGCTTTCATATTGCTCCCGGACTCGTACAACCTCTCTACCTCGGAATTGATTTTTGGGCTCTGTTTGGATTGGCCCCAATGATGGTGGAAAATCTGAATGTGGACGTCCCTGATCTTATATCGAGTAATAAACATAACCTCACTCCTGAACAAGAACATCGGTTGGAGCAGATTATCGAGATGTTCCCATGTTCAAACAAAAATGGTCTCGGTCGTACCAATTTGGTGACGCACACCATCGAAATAAATGGCGCGAAACCAGTTAAACAGAGGTACTACCCTGTATCACCGGCTATTCAGGCAGAAATTAACAGGGAGTTGGATAGAATGCTGGACTTGGGAGTGATAGAGGAAAGTCAAAGTTCATGGTCCTCTCCTATCGCTGTTGTTCGTAAGAGCGGTGGCAAGGTGAGGCTATGTCTCGACGCCCGGAAAGTGAATGAAGTGACGGTCAAGAATGCTTATCCGATGCCGTTGATTGAGGAATTGCTAAGTCGATTGGACCAAACAAGGTATATTTCCTCCATCGACTTAAAGGATGCCTTTTGGCAAATCCCTCTCAACGAGCAATCCAAGGATAAGACCGCATTCACTGTTCCGGGTCGCTCACTTTATCATTTTACAGTAATGCCCTTTGGCCTATGCAACGCCCCTCAGACGTTGTGTAGGCTGATGCACAAAGTAATCCCGTACCATTTGCATGACCGAGTGTTTGTTTATTTAGACGACTTGCTCATAGTTTCTTCAGAACTGGAAGAACATTTATCTCTTTTGGTGGAAGTTGCCAGGTTGCTTAAATCAGCAAATCTCACAATTAATGTGGAAAAGAGCAAGTTCGTGCTAAAGGAGACCAAATATCTCGGTCATGTAATTGGGAACGGGATTATTCGCATGAACCCGGATAAAATAAATTCAATAGCGGACTATCCAACTCCCAAGACAACACGCCAGCTTCGTCGATTCCTCGGAATGGCAGGGTGGTACCATCGTTTTATTGCTAATTTTGCAACCATCAGTTCTCCACTTACCGACCTTTTAAAAAGAAACCAGAAATTATCCTGGAATGAACAAGCAGATTATGCATTTAAGGAGCTCAAATCAGCTTTGACGACAGCCCCCGTTCTTCGAAACGCCAATTACTCTAAGCACTTTTTCATCCAATGCGATGCCAGCTCGTGTGGGATAGGAAGCGTTTTGTTTCAACGAACCGATGAAGGAGAGGAATACCCGATTGCCTACTATTCTCATAAGCTGAATTCCGCTCAGCGCAAATACAGTATAACAGAGCTGGAATGCTTATCTGTAGTTATGAGCGTGAAAAAGTTTAGGCCTTATGTGGAGGGGTATTCGTTCACCATCATCACGGACCATTCAAGTCTTAAATGGCTAATGGATCAACGAGATTTATCCGGACGGCTTGCAAGGTGGAGCTTGAAATTGCAGGGATACAATTTCAAAATCGAATATAGAAAAGGATCCCAAAACATTGTTCCAGATACTCTATCTCGTATACACCTCGAAGCTTTGACAAGAACGGATTCTCCTGATGATGATGAACGAGTGCCTCCCCTTCATGTGGACCTTAATGATGAAGCGTTTGAAGATCCTATTTACGCGGGAAAAATTAAAACGTTACAAGAGAATGTCGGCATTAAAACAAATTTTCGAGAGTTCAATGGCAAATTATACATAATGCCCAGTGCCACTCAAGACGTAAACAGTGATTTGTCCGCATGGAAATTAGTAGTACCTACTCAGCTTATTCAGTCACTTCTACAAAAAGCTCATAATGCACCTTCTAGCGCACATCTTGGGTTTGCAAAGACGTTGGAAATTTTGAGACGACAGTTTTATTGGACTAACATGGCGAGGGACGTGCGAAATTATATCCAAAGTTGTGAGACATGTAAGCAAATAAAACCCACTAATTATATTACGCAGCCAGAAATGGGAAAATATTTAGAAGTTCAACGGCCATTCCAAAAGATTTTTGTAGACTTTTTAGGGCCGTACCCCAGGAATAAATTCGGCAACACACATATATTGATTGTTCTTGATCAATTTACTAAGTTTGTCTTGCTCGAGCCATTGCGGAATGCAACCTCGCATCATGTAATCTCATTTTTAAAGAAAAGGGTTTTCAATGTTTTCGGAGTCCCGGAATATCTCGTTTCAGATAATGGGAAACAATTCCAAGCGCACATCTTTTCCGATTTTCTCAAAACTTACGGCGTTAAACAAATATTCACGCCGAAGTACTCACCTCAGTCGAATGCTTCGGAGAGGGTTAACCGAACCATTATTTCTGCTATCCGCGCTTATATACAGGATGACCACAAACAATGGGATGTTCACTTGGACGAAATTGGTTCGGCTTTGAGGAATGCCATTCACAACTCTACAGGATTTTCCCCTTATTTTTTAGCGTTCGGACAGCATATGGTGGGACATGGGTCATTTTATCAGCTAAGAAACAGCTACATTAGAGGATAGACAAGCTTCAGTAATGGATGCTTGCACTCGGCTTTCCTTAGCCCAAGAATTAATTTTATCCCATCTTAAGTCCGCATATCGTCGTAATGTTGCCAGGTATAATTTGCGAAGTAAGGCTCGTGTGTTCGAACCAGGTCAAACAGTGTTTGCAAAAAATTTCGTGCAAAGTAATGCCGGCACTAACTTTTCGGCGAAACTAGCTCCGAAATTTGTTAAGGCAACCGTTGTTAGAAAGATAGGAAATGTGGCTTATGAGCTTTGTGGATCAGATGGTAAGATCCTGGGAGTTTATCACGCCAAGGACATTCGATAATACCACTTATAATGATTTGATGGTACTGCCTGATTTGCGTAGATGGTGTGAAATGGAGAGAAAAGTATTGAATTTTTTTGTTTTTTTTATGGTCCCGGTTTTGAGACTCACTCAGGGTGTTGGGTCTGCCCCACGATTTGTGGCGAATTCCAATTATTATCTTATATAATGAGAAAAAAATTAACAATAATATGAGGATTTTTGGTGTCGTTTTATAATTTAAATTTTATTGTATTGTATTGAGCCACTGTATTTAACTTTAATAATGTATATATACTCGTAATTGTACAAATTAGATTTAAGAATATAATGTAAAATAAATTGGTGGGAACAAAAAAATTTGGGGTGGTATTGGTGAACGATGGAACTTGTTTTTGGTGGTCGGATAGAAAAAGAAAAAAGGGCAGAATGTGATAAGCCGGTGAACGAGGCAGTAAAAATAAAATCAGAAAATAAATCTTTAGAGATATAATTAATAAATAATATAAAATAATTTAATAAATTCTATATAAGATAATAAATTACATAATATAATAATAATAATTTAAATCTATAAATATTAATTAAAGTGTGATAGTAAAACTAAAATTAAAACAAATTAATAAACATTTTTTTTTGTTAAATCGAGGTGATATTTTCTGAAAAATAATCGTCATAACGATCATCCGTAACCGGATATACTGTAAAATACATAAGTACACATGGTATATACAAAATACCTACGGTAGAACTGGTGATAACCGGGATTGCATGGCAAATTATTCATTGATGAGGATTCATTGATGATAGCTTGATAACACAAATAATAATAATAATCGGTACCAACGCAAATTTAATCAGCCTTGATAATAATTTATCGAGATAATAAAAATATATACTGCATCTGATTGACAACAATTTTGCAACGGAAAAATTGGATTTTCTTGACCGACCAGATCTGCAACGCTTCGGGATGGGTAAATTATAAGAACAAATTATATTTAATATTTAGTCTTAAGTTTGGTTTTTTTTGTGAAATCTTTAAATTTTTTTTAAATATAATTTAAGTTTCGGTAATTGGATTTTCTTTATTTTTGTGTTGAGATGAGACATTAATTGATCGATAGTGATTCCATTGGTTGGTGATAACAGTGACAAGCATACAGTGCCCCAAATTAACGTAAATTTTCATTTTTTTTCTCTTTTTTTTTTTTTTTTTCCGTTTATTTTTTTTTGAAAATATTTCATCAGCAAAATCAAGCTCTCTTGAGGTTCCCGAAAAGAACTCCCCCACGACTGTTACCTAGCCTGCTCAAAAATGCTGTCGGGGTCAATCGCAAGAGAGTCTGCAACAGGCTTCGCGTACATTGTGAGCAATGTAGTACGGGACTTGTTACAGATCTTAAAAAAAATCGAAATAATAAAATAAAATTAAGAAACCTATAGAAAATTGAAATACCTGAAATCGTTTAACAAAATTGATAATAGCCTCGCGTTTTTCGACAAATTTATTAGAAATGCGATCGCCTCCACGATTTTCCGCTGGTGCTGTATTTTGTTCGAAATGCCTTTTAATTACCCCTTTTATTCGCACTTTGGTTATCCCCAAAATATTTGCAAAGCTGGTTTGACATATTCTAACCAGTTTAGAATTTCGTTTTCGCATTAGATATTGCACACTAAATTTTTTTGGAGGCCCACCTTTACCTCGTCTTCGTTTTGGAACATTTATTTTTGTATGCATTAGAATGAAAGCATCTTGGGATACTTTATTTGTGCATCCGTAGAATGAGTCGGAAAAACTTAATGCATCGAAACCTTTTATCCGTTTACAATGGTAAACGTGTCCACTATGGGAGCATTTTGGCATTTTCGGCAGTGATTTACGAATATACCTAAAATAAATTCGATTTCATTTAGATTTTAAAACATGCTTTCAAATAAATTGTCTGTACCTATTTCTCTTTCGCTGTTCCCTCTGCCAGTTCGATCTGTTGACTGTTACTTTCCGTGCTTTTTCACCATTTGTAACAGTTTTTGCAAAACTATTATCACTCATTTTAATGGGTTAAAATATTAATTTAGTTAAAAATGAGACTACACTTTAAAACATCTAGATTAATACTGACTATAACTGCATAATTATAGAAAACGATGAAATATTTTTTTATTTTTTTGTAACGGGATAAAAATGGATAACGTATTTTGTGCTTCATGAATAAAAATTTAGAACATAACATTATTAGGGATAAGGTATATTATGTTGTAATTTTTTTTAGATGGATAAGGTAAGGTTTTGCTGTAAATTCTTTGTAGGATAAGATAACGTTTTGATTCCAATAGCACTTTTGAATGCCATTTTTGAAATGGATAAGACTGATTTCGTAATACATAGTGGTTTTCATATGATAGTATTCAACATTCCGAATCTAATGCCATCTGTATCTCAAATAAAAAATTTTTGGTGGAAGAGTATGTTTTGCTTTTAATAGACACATATATAGAATGTAAATTGTGGTATAATCAGTCCAGTCGCCGCGGCCTGATGAGAAGATTGATTTTTTCATAATCATAACCACATCAGTTCGAAACTGGATTGAATTCTCTTACAATTTAACATATTTGTTGTTTACACGTGGACTAATATCACCAATAAAAAAAAAAAAAAAATTCTCTTACAATCTTCGGAACGTATTAAAATCATATAAATTTAATAATGTATGTTAATTTTGTAGGCAAATAACCAACATAGAAGAGAAGGAACTAACAAGCCCACTGACAACAAGTGCAGGTAAATACAGCTGAAGTCCGAAATACATTCCGGTGTGGTGTCTGATGGCAATGGCAGGTGCAATTTAGTGCTACCCACCAAAGCGATCGCAGACCGAACGACAGGGCACAACATTTCGGAGAAGTGGCTTGTTTCATGCGTCGCCTCGACGATGTCGAATTTTACGAGGCATCTTTATATATCAATAAGTTCTTTCACGAAAAAAGTTTTTAAAAAAAATGAACGTTGTATTAACAACAAAAACCAAAAAATATTTTCTTTAAATTCAACTATATCAACACCAATAGTTATTCGGAAAATATTCTCCAAATAGCTTACACCGTGATAACACATTGGGTTGATTCTTTATTAAAGTAAAACAAAAGAATTAACTCAACAAGAAAGCAATTTACAATGTTTATTGCAATCTCGGCAGCTACAGCTGACTTTGGATTACTCTCACAGATTCCTACAATCCATTGACAATCGAAGTTTGTTTACTATAGTTGAATTTAAGATTATAATAAGATACTTCGCATCATACAAATAAATCAAAATAAATAAAATACTTCGTGTCAATGGATTATGGCCAGGGAAAACTGTAGGAAACCCTGACCATGAGAGAATTACAATTTCAAAGGCTAGCAAAATTGTTGGTATACTTAATCTAAACAAAAATTTTAAACTGTAGGATTAATATAAAATAATTTTGTTGGTGACGTCTGAAGTCTCCGAAAATAAATCAAAATTTGAGATGTGGCTCTGAAAAAAATTAATAAACTTATCTCAGTTGCATTATATCCTCCAAATTTTAAAAAAATAGTAGGTTTAATATTTAAATATACATAATTTAAATTAGAAAAAAAGTTAATTGAATTAATATAATACCTTGTCTTGCAATTTGCGGTAAGCTACCCAAATTTGCTCGCCAACTTCCGTCAATGACCTCCCCAGCATTGTTCTCGCGGTCTACTATTTTCGGAACTAAATACTTTCGTTGGCGTGCTTTTGTCGATTCCTCCTCCATTAAGCAAAAGTTGTGCAAACAAACAACAGCTAGTACAACTTTGTCTGAGTTTTCGGTACTAACACAAAGAGAATTTTTTAAAACTCTCAATTTACTGACAAGTAAGCCAAACGTATTTTCGATCACTCGTCTAGCTCTTGATTGACGCAAATTGAAAATTGATTTAGAGTAACGTAAATTGTCAGTTGATTTACCGGAATAGGGAGTGATTAACCAATTTTTGATTAACTTACCGAATGCTTCATCTCCTAATAAATAGTAGGGTAACACAGGGCCCCCTTCAACAATTTCTTTTGGATCGGATAAATGCATTGCAGTATTATTAAATTGTTGACACATCCTTGAATTTTGAAACATGCCTCCATCACTTTGCCGCCCCTATGCCCCTACATCAATTGCCAAGAACCTGTATCGGTAATCACGTATCGCAATAATTTAATATAATTGTTATAGTTGAAAAACTCTGAGCCTGAATGAGACGGTGCCTAAAAATAATTAAATATGTTACAATTCTGTAAATTAATCAATGGTTAATGGTCTCTTATTTTTATACTTTTTGTAAGCGGCTAATTATAAACCAGAATAATTTTTATTAAGTTTTATTTAATAAATATATATAAAGTTGTGCCTAATTTTCGTTCTCAAGGTAAAATATTTTCCTAAATTTTCGTCACAACAAAAGTTTTTCTTATTGATATATAACAATAACTTTTGTGGTCACGAGAAATTTTGGAACATTTTTTTGTCTTCAAAATGTTTTAAAAAAACGAAAATTCGGCACAATTTTATAAATATTTATTGAAAAAAAAAATTTAACAAAAATTAATTTGGCCTAAATTAGCCGGTTACAAAAAGTACAAATTTTAATGTACCCATTTACCAAAATTGAGTAGTACTTACAACTATTCGAATATGTTTTCCGTCAATAGCCCTAATACAGTGGGGAAAGTTTCATCGCTGGTTGAATCCTTCAGCTATTTCTAGCCATGTGGTTTTAGTTGGCGCTGGCAGTGATTTGTCTTTTCAAGGTATCATGAATCGCGATGCATGTTGTTGATTTTCCTAACCTAAACGCAAAGCTGATGGAAGCTTGGCTGTCTCCGCTGGCAAGATTTTGCTTTGTTATATGTGGCCCGACGTAATAAAATAATTTATCGAATGTGGCTGAAAACATTCGAGTAAAATTAAAAAATGACTGTAGATCATTTAACCGCATCTCATTAAATAAAGCATCGGCTCTATGTCGATTATCCTCGGTAAAAATTCGACACACCCACACAATTATTTCTCACATTACATGAACTTGGATGACGCTGGCTTTGAAGAAGAACACCAGCCGCTGCTATAATATTGTTTCAGTAATACACGATTTAATATTAAAATTATGTATTTTTAGTTAAATTTCGCTCGAAATATGTATTGTGTACTTTTATTTTCACTTTGTAAATTTTCACAAAACACACTTTGACACACTTTAAATAATTGTTGTTGTTGTATCAGGATAAGTCCAAAACAAGATCGAAACGCAGAGCGAAAACAATTCTGTGAATGCTAGGTTAATATTTTGTGAATTTGTTTTACTTTTCCTACAATTTTTGAACTTGAAATTTCCCCAGTCGGTCATTTTTTGGTACGATTTTACCAAATTTTTACGGCCATCACTGCCATCTATGTAATGTATGGTACATTGACTTTTTTTTTTTTATATTTAAGGCTTAACTCCATTCAGCTAGGAGCCATCTTGCCAACAAAAATTTTTTTACAAAATTCCAGTTATAATAATACTATATCGTAATAATAATTAATATTAATATGAATAATAATAATACTAATGATAACTCTTAATAATAATACTAACTTTAGCGATTTACCTCTTTATCCCAATAACTCATTCATACATCCAGTCGATTAATTGTTATAAATTCATATATTTCCTTGTACACACATCCCCCTGCTTTCATACAATCAGTCAAACTGGTGGCATTCCTGAGGATACTGAAATTTTGACTACTCCTGCTGTATTTGGTACAGTGCAGCAGGATGTGTTCAATATCCTCGGTTACACCACACGTTTCACATTCATTACTTTCAACGAAATGACGTTTAAACAAACACTCTTTCCAGTTGCCATGATTCAATCTGACTCTTTCAATCGTCCTTATCATTCTGGTACTCCCTCGAAGCTCCTTATAAAAAGGAGCTTTTCGGGGAGTTCTACACAATTCACGGTACTTCTTTCCTTTTATTCTACTCAAATTCTCATATTTATTCATCCATTCATTCCACACATTTACCTGAAACATTCGAAGTACATCTCTTGCATCCATCCTGTCATACGTTTTAATATTATCACATTCAAGTACCCCTTTGGCAAGCATATCGGCCCTTTCATTCCCCTCGATATTTTTATGGGCTGGAACCCATTGAATGGTTACCTCCACATTAAAATATCTAAGCGATTCAAAAATTTTGTCCACGTACACGTTGCCGTCTCTGCCACCATCATTATTTAATATCAATATACCACTCTGGGAGTCGGTCAATACAATTATTTTCCTCCTCCCTTCCTTCGTAACCAACTTAATACCTTCATACATTGCTATTATTTCAGCATTCATTATACAGATGCCTTCATCGATTCGAAACGATTGTTCCACATTCATTCTTGGCACATATATTCCAAAACCTACTCTATTATCACATACGCTAGCATCTGTATAAACGATTTCCTGTTCTCCGTACTGGCTTTTCACTCTCTCAAATATCCTTTTAGTCATAGTTTCATTCATTCCCTTGGTGTATTCCTCCAATTCCATACACAGAGTCAGATTATGAGGTAAGGGGTTCGGACCATTGTTTCCGATGCTCGAAAAAGCATCGATGTTTTCCGATATTACACTGAGTCTATATGTTGATTTATATACCCTACCTCTTTGCAATCCTCTCTTCATTTCTTTCAACAAATCATTCTTTCTAATCACCATTCGTATACAGTTTC
Source organism: Tipula vernalis (assembly GCA_958295665.1). Classification (NCBI taxonomy): domain Eukaryota; kingdom Metazoa; phylum Arthropoda; class Insecta; order Diptera; family Tipulidae; genus Tipula; species Tipula vernalis. The sequence continues at coordinate 144,863,891 of OY282560.1, read as the reverse complement.
TTTCATTGTGATCCACTGTCTCTTAAAATTGAAAGGTAGCTCAACCATCTCAGAATATATGGTGTGTATTGGGGTTGAGTTAATCGCACACAATACCACCCTCGCACATGCATTCTAAACTCTCATCAATTGGCCAAAGGCCCCTTTCGCTCCATCGCCATACACACTAATGCCATACGCTATTTTGGAGGATACCAACGCCTTTCGCAACATATTAGTCACTCCAGGGTGAGCGCCCCATTTCGGTTTACTCACCCTTTTCATCACATTTAAACGTTCCTTACAATTATCAGCCAAGTACTTCATATGCCTACTAAAATTCAACCGTCGATCAATCCATACTCCCAAATACCTATACACATTAACTTGCTCAATACGTCGTTCATTTATTCTTATATCAATCTCTCCGTTATTCATTCTGAAACCCATTATGGCACATTTCACCGGATTCAACTTAAGATTCAAACTGGTCAGATATTCAATAATTTCATTTACTCCTATTTGTGCATTCTGCGCTGCTCGATCAATGCGACGACCCCTGCCAATTACAACAAAATCATCCGAAAATTTTAAGACAACTTTGTCTGTCGCATTGATCCGGTGAACAGCAGCGGTATACAGGTTAAAGAGAGTAGGAGATATTTTGCTCCCTTGGGGTAGTCCAAGTTTTACTACTCCCTCCAACCTGTAATTTTGTCCTTTTAAGATAACCTTCCTTTCACACATGAAATCTTTCACCCAATCACAAACTTTCATTGGAAATTTCAAACTGCTCAGAATTTGATGCAATTTCCACGGAACCACTAATCATATGCTCTTTCAACATCCAAAAATACCGCAACTACCTTTTTATTCTCCTTTCTCACTTCCCACAAAACTTCTCAATACATTCAATAGCAGAGTGGCCCTTACGGAAACCGTAGGTTGTTTTTGGCAACGAATTATTCTCATTCATAAAAATTTCAATCCGCTCTTTCAACATTCTATTCAACAACTTAATAAACACATTTAACATACATATACCTCGATAATTCGTTGCCATATTCCGATCTCTACCCCTTTTGGGTATAGGCACCACTCTGCATTCCTTTCATTCGTTTGGTATTCTGAACCCCATCCATACCTTGTTGAGTACTTTTAGCAGACTCCTTTTGGATTCTGTATTCAACATCTGAATCATTCCATAACTTACTCGATTCATTCATGGGGTGGTTGATTTGGAACCTTCCAGCACTCTCAGGAACTCAACCCATTCAAATATTTTATTCATTTTCCAATTTCTCCTCCTATCACTCGCAACATATCCATTTTCAAGAAGGTTATCTTCTACATTTAAAAACATATTCAAAAAATCACTCCCTTTCGCGCGACAATCATTCACCGTATTATGGGTTTCTCCACATTTGCCTTTCACTCGGTTAAATTTATCCCATACATTCTTTGTTGTGGTCCCATGATCAAATGAATCATGAAGTGATCCGAACCCAAATTTTCTTCCTCCACATTCCATGTGACTTGGTAAGCCAAAGCGGCAGATACTAAAGATAGATCCAATGCGTTGGCTGTACCTCTAAAGTTCGCTAATCTAGTTGGCCTTCCATCATTAAGCATTACCAGGTCGGAATTCAAAATGCAGTCGGCCAACAGATTCCCTCTCACACAGTTTCCCATACATCCCCACATTCGCTCGTGTGCATTCCAATCTCCACATACAATTAATTGACTTTTTCCATTTACCCAGTCAAATATCATCAGTAGGGCAACCAAAAATATGCATTAGCATGTTTTTTTCCTGTTTTCTTATTGTGAAAAATATAAGATAGGAATCCATTTCACCAAAAACGAAACCTTTTAAGCCCTATTTGTTAGTGCATATTTTTGCATATTTCACCCAAAACTGCATATATTGTCATATTTTGGATATAAGTGCATATTTAAGTGCATATTTTAAAATACTTATGCAAATTTTACATAATTTAAGCATATTTTGCCAATTTTATTAAAAATATTTCGCATAAAAATGCATTCCATTTTATTGATTAAAATTTTAATTTTTACCGATGTCAGCGCCATTGCTTTGCGGTAAATAAATGTATGCATTGACTAAATAAGTTTGTTTATAGGGAATTTAAATACTTCTTAAAGGGATGTTAGACATTTCACGGGAAACTACCAATAAAAAATTCATTTGTCATTTTATTTTTCGTTCACAATAATCACTACCTCATATAAGTTTTTTATTGCATAAAAAAAAACGAATTTAGTAAGTACTTCAGTAAAATTATAAATTAATTTCCTAAATAAACATAAAGATTAATTTTCTTTAGTTTAAATTTGCTTAAGAACATGCCAAAATTAAAACAACCAGTGACAAGCAAACTGAAACAAATTGTGAGACAACATCCAGCAGAATTTAAAACGGATGGAACAATCCTGTATTGTAAAATATGCAATAAGGCAGTGTCAGCAGGCAGAATGTTTACCGTAAGACAGCATTTAGAAAGTGCGAAACACATTGAGCTTAAGCAGAATGACACAAGTAAAAAACATGCTCAGCAGTTAATTGGTGAATTGTGAAATACTCCAAAACATGACCAATTTGCTGAAGACTTATGCGATGCATTTATAGCAGCCGATATGCCGCTATATAAAGTTCGACACACAAAAATTAAATCTTTTTTGGAAAAATACACTGAATATAAAGTTCCGTCAGAAACCACTTTACGGACGAATCACGTAAAGACTCTGTTTAAAGCGACCATCGAAAAAATTAAAAACCGTATTAAAAATCAATTTTTATGGATATCAATCGATGAAACCACTGACGCAACTGGCAGATATGTGGCCAATGTCATAATTGGTATTTTAAATTGAAACGAAATGATCGCCAAACAAAAATTTTTGTTGAATACTGCGCACTTAGAGAGGGCGAATCATTCAACCATTGCGCGGCTTTTTGATGAATCGGTGAAAAAGTTAGGTGATACTTTCCCTAAAGATTCCATTTTGTTGTTCATTTCAGATGCTGCGCCATACATGGTAAAAGCGGCTCAGGCAATACAAATATTTTACCCTAAAATAACTCATTTAACTTGCCTTGCCCATGGACTTCATCGTGTGTGTGAGCAAATTCGCAGCCATTACGTTAAGGTTGATCGCCTAATCTCTAACGGTAAAAAAGTATTTTTAAAAGCCCCGTCTAGAGTAGAGGCTTTTAAAGAAATGGCGCCTGGGCTTGCACTGCCTCCGCAACCGGTTACCACTCGATGGGGAACTTGGCTGGCAGCGGTCAATTATTATTCCAGTAATTTTGAAAATATGGTTCGAATTTTTGATGCGCTGGACGACGACGAAGCTGCCTCAATTAGGATTTCGAAGGAGTTGTTATGTGACAGCACAGTTAGATCTGATTTGATCTTTATTTCAGCCAACTTCGGATTTCTCGAATCAACCATTTCTAAACTAGAGACTCATGGACTGTTGCTTGCTGTACAAATCAAATTGGTGGTTGACACTGTTAATAATATAAATAGTATACAAAACGAGGTAGCTGCCAATATTAAAAAAAAACTAAGCGCCGTAATCGAAAAAAACCACGGATTCGCAATATTAACTAAAATTTCAGCGAGTTTGACGGGAACACCAGTACAAAATGGCCCAAAGAAGTATACAATTGAAGAGACTTTGTCATTTAAATATGCACCAATCACTTCAGTTGATGTGGAGAGAAGTTTCTCTATGTACAAGAATGTTCTCCGATCTAATAGACAGAGCTTCTTGGGCTACGGTATAGTTATTTGACGCCAAATGAATTTCAGCGCCAATTTTTTAAAAGCAGATTTTTTTTAAACTAAATACGCCTTTTTTTTTAATTAGAATTTTTATGAATTAAAAATATAAAATAAAAAAGCGCTTTTTTGTAAAATTGTTTGTTTTCTAAACTACAAAATTAGTACCAAATATGAAAAATTAGTACCAAAATTAGTACCAAATAGGAATAAAATCGAGTCGTCCATCTTATAAACATTTTTTGTACTTTTTTATATGAAAATTAGTACCAAAATATAAGCGCTTAAACTGGATATATTAAAAAATGAAATGCGCATTTTCCAAAATATGCCCTTAAACGAAATCTGCATTTTCCAGATATTTATTTTGTTTTATTTTGATTTCATTTTCCAGGAAAAATAATGAAATGTATCACTGGATTAAAAAAATGAAATGCGCATTTTCCAAAATACGCGCTTAAACTGGATATATTAAAAAATGAAATGCGCATTTTCCAAAATATGCGCTTAAACGAAATCTGCATTTTCCAGATATTTATTTTGTTTTATTTTGATTTCATTTTCCAGGAAAAATAATGAAATGTATCACTGGATTAAAAAAATGAAATGAGCATTTTCCAAAATCTAAGTTGTCAAAATTACCAAAAATTAGTGCTAATTTATATAATAGATGGCACTAATTAGCAAAGACTCAAAAATTTGCTAAACCAAGGAAACAAACATCATTTGATACACTTATCAAAGAGTTGAACCATTTTAGTACATATTGTGCCCAAATTTAGCAATTACTCAAACCATTTTGCATGTTTTCCCATCATTTCCGCTGTATTTAATTTGGCGCCAATGTCGTTTCGTTGACGTAAAATATCTATACTTGTTCCGCTTCTTGTTTGATAATCTTAGTGAAATTTTCATCATTTATTGTAACCAAAATTTAAATTAAATGTTATTTTATTTTTTTGTTCTTCGAGCGTGGAATTTTTTTGAGACTAATTTTTCTAAGCGTCATTTTGAAATAAAAGAAACATTTAAAACCCATGAGCATGTGATTATTTTGATTTATAGTATTTCTACTTCTCTAGTCAGGTGTTTCTTTAGTATTTCTCATCTTACAAGGCATTCACAATGCAAACACTTTTCGCTTTTAACAGGTTTGTTGCAACATAACGAGGAAACATTTTTGTTCGTTATGTTGAAAATTCATCCAAACTTGTAAGCAAAAAGTTTTTGCATTGTGAATCTGTTATTGTAAAATTTTATCAAGGAAAATAATTTTCCAAACATATATTTCTATTTTTATAGGGCATATTTTAAATGCATAAAATCATATTTTTAAGGCATATTTTAAGCGCTTAAAACCGGTTTTTTAGTGCATATTTTTGGTTGCCCTAATCATCAGCATCCAAAGCTTGAGGTATATACACACTCACAATTACTAGATTTCTGCCCAAATTGGCTGTTTTACCAGCTACTGCTTCCAAAAAAGTGAAATCTGGTAAAGTTATTTGTTGGAGTATGTAATTATTGCGAAATGCTATCGATACCCCACCATAACCGTCCGTTCTAGCTTTGGACAGAAATCCATACCCTTTCAAATTAAACGTCTTGCCCATTTTTTCCCATGTTTCACTCACACATAATACTCGTATATCTACATTTACGCGGCTCAAATAATTCACAAGCCTATCCTTTTTTGCGTATAGGCTTTGTGCATTTATTTGGCCTATAACAATCTGCTCATTCGGTACATTCATTCTACTATTTAACGATCTACTCATACTTACATTCAATTTTGGGATAAATCGGTCTCCACTATATATTGCTGTATCTTTTTTACTCTTTATTTAATTGTTCGTGCTCCAATATAGCTAATTCCGCCTGATTTAAAAGTGGTCGCTTCTTTTGTTGAGAATCGCCGCTGGTTGCATCGACCTCCATTGATGGTGTAACTGTATTTGATTGTTGTGTTAAATGTTGTTGTTGCGATTGTTGTTTTTGTAATTGTTCTATTTGTTGTTTTAAATATACTGGTTGTAAATTTTGAATTTGTGGTAAGTTTTTAATATGTTGTAGTTGTTGTTGTGTTACCAACAGCACCTGTTTATGTTGTGTTTGTGTTTGTTGTGGCTTGGCTTGTTGTACTCTCATGTGGAGTTGTGGTTGTAGTTCCTGTTCTGTTGTTTGTTTGGTTTCGGTGTTTAGTACTGCATGTTGTTCCTTTGGTAGTTGTGTCTTAGTATTACCTTTTAAGACATCAGCGAAGGATGTTGTCTTGGTTGAGGCTGGTGTTGTATTTGAATACAGTCTATAGTATTTAGTTTTGGCCTCGTGGAATGTTAAACGATCAACTGTTTTTATTTTTACAATTTCCGCTTCTTTTTGGTAGACTTTGCAGCTATTGCTGTTACTGAGGTGTCCTTGCCCGCAATTTGTACATTTTATTGTTGTGCATTCCTCTTGGTGAGGCAGTGGATCGCTGCATTTTATACATGTTGAAAATTTGTTTTGGCATCGTTTTTTGGTGTGTCCAAATTTGAGGCATGTCGTGCATTTCATTGGGTTTGGAATGTACAATCTGACATTTAATATAAGAAATCCCGCTTTGATATGTTCCGGGAGCGCCGGCGTGTTGAATGTTAAAATTATTGAGGGTGTGTCTCGTAACTCATTATTTACCCATCTTTTCATTTTTCTAACTTCCACTACACCTTGTTCCTTTAGTCCTTCGGCAATGTCCTGTTCACTTACATATTCTAAGTCTCTTGAGAAAATTATTCCCCTCGAGCTGTTCAATGTTGGATGCTCAATTACTTTTATTTCAACTAAACTTCCCAATTTGGTCGCCTTGAGCAATGCGTTTGCAGTTGTCCCGTTTTTGACCAACAATAACAGTTCGCCGGCTCTAGTCCATTGCGTTTTTACAATGCCTGTTGCTGTTATCATGTCTAAGGCTTTCTGAATGTAAAACGGCGATAGCTTGGATAGATTTTGTTTTTCATCCGCATGCTTCATAATTAAAAAATTTTCGTTTGAGTTGACTTCGCTTTCTCCAGCTTGGAAACCTACTCGTCTGACACGATAATCTTCGGCCCTTTTTCGTTTATTCATTGGCTGAGTATTGTTTCCAATTTTCATTAGTGGTGAAAACGGTTTCTGAGATGCCGCCATCGTTATCGCAGTCTCCTCCAGGGCCGTAGCCCTCACCTTATTATAGATAAATCTACTACTTTTTGATTTTTTTTTTTTTTGTACAAAAACAAAAAATAATTTCAACACAAAATGTTCAAAATGCCTTGTGTATATATCACTTTATACTGTCCCACACTTGGTATATAAATTGTTTATCACACTTATAGTCACTAACTAATTATATTTCCACTAAAAAATAAAAAAAATTGTAAAAACTCAAAAAAAAAAATTTAAAATTTGACAGCTCAATAACACGACTTTTGTCTACGACGTATGAAGTTGAACGGTATATTGACTTAATGACCAAAAGAATTGTAGTAAGCTTTTATTTCAATTTAACAAGAATGTTTGAATAAATCAATTATTACAAGAAAATGAAAACGATTTACTTAAACCGATGTGAAGCTGGCACGAAAAGTTAGCACGAAAAATTAAAATATGTACGTATGGCAATACTTTTGATCTAACCAAAGACTTAAACCAACTAAATCATTAATTTAATTGTAACGTAATGAGCCGTAATTTTTTTTCTTATTATTAATAATCTATTGTAATGATAATTAAATAATAAGAAAAAAATTAAGGTAAGTTAATAGTTATTATAACAAAAAAAAAAACTATTTACCTTATCAAGACAGAATGTTAAATAAAAATATATGTTCTAAAACCATAGCACTAAAACGGTTTGAGTATTAGATAGAGTTAGCATGAATATTTCTATTTGAAAGACCATAAGCAAAAAAATTTTTTTTGCAGAAAGAAGAATACAAAAATTTTTCTATGTAAATAAAATTTTGTAAAATTATCGACCAAATTCGACCAGTTTAGAAAAGAATTCGGAGTTTTCAAAAGATTAGGAAGGGAGCTCAAACGATCCATTTTGATTGCAATTTAAAGTGGCATCCTTACGTTAAAATTTCAGACAATTCTTATGGGTCAGACGGGAGTACTAATGCTTCGTGATGGACCCTTCCTAACATTTGTCTGGAATGATTTTGATTTTATTTTAAAGTGACATCCTTACTGAACGTCTAGTTAAAATTACAGTCAATTCTTATGGGTCAGACGGGAGAACTAATGCTTCGTGCTGAACCCTTCCTAACATTTGTCTGGAATGATTTTGATTTTATTTTAAAGTGACATCCTTACTGAACGTCTAGTTAAAATTGAAGACAATTCTTATGGGTCAGACGGGAGTACTAATGCTTGGTGCTAGACCCTTCCTAACATTTGTCTGGAATGATTTTGATTTTATTTTAAAGTGACATCCTTACTGAACTTCTAGTTAAAATTTCATACAATTCTTATGGGTCAGACGGGAGAACTAATGCTTGGTGCTGGACCCTTCCTAACATTTGTCTGGAATGATTTTGATTTTATTTTAAAGTGACATCCTTACTGAACTTCTAGTTAAAATTACAGACAATTCTTATGGGTCAGACGGGAGAACTAATGCTTGGTGCTGGACCCTTCCTAACATTTGTCTGGAATGATTTTGATTTTATTTTAAAGTGACATCCTTACTGAACTTCTAGTTAAAATTTCAGACAATTCTTATGGGTCAGACGGGAGTACTAATGCTTGGTGCTGGACCCTTCCTAACATTTGTCTGGATTGATTTTGATTTTATTTTAAAGTGACATCCTTACTGAACTTCTAGTTAAAATTTCAGACAATTCTTATGGGTCAGACGGGAGTACTAATGCTTGGTGCTGGACCCTTCCCAACATTTGTCTGGAATGATTTTGATTTTATTTTAAAGTGACATCCTTACTGAACGTCTAGTTAAAATTACAGACAATTCTTATGGCTCACGGGAGAACTAATGCTTGGTGCTGGACCCTTCCTAACATTTGTCTGGAATGATTTTGATTTTATTTTAAAGTGACATTGTTACTGAACGTCTAATTAAAATTTCAGACAATTCTTATGGGTCAGACGGGAGTACTATTGCTTCGTGCTGGACCCTTCCTAACATTTGTCTGGATTGATTTTGATTTTATTTTAAAGTGACATCCTTACTGAACGTCTAGTTAAAATTACAGACAATTCTTATGGGTCAGACGGGAGAACTAATGCTTGGTGCTAGACCCTTCCTAACATTTGTCTGGAATGATTTTGATTTCATTTTAAAGTGACATCCTTACTGAACTTCTAGTTAAAATTTCAGACAATTCTTATGGGTCAGACGGGAGTACTAATGCTTGGTGCTGGACCCTTCCTAACATTTGTCTGGAATGATTTTGATTTTATTTTAAAGTGACATCCTTACTGAACGTCTAGTTAAAATTACAGACAATTCTTATGGATCACGGGAGAACTAATGCTTGTTGCTGGACCCTTCCTAACATTTGTCTGGAATGATTTTGATTTTATTTTAAAGTGACATCCTTACTGAACTTCTAGTTAAAATTACAGACAATTCTTATGGGTCAGACGGGAGAACTAATGCTTGGTGCTTAACCCTTCCTAACATTTGTCTGGAATGATTTTGATTTTATTTTAAAGTGACATCCTTACTGAACTTCTAGTTAAAATTTCAGACAATTCTTATGAGTCAGACGGGAGTACTAATGCTTCGTGCTGGACCCTTCCCAACATTTGTCTGGATTGATTTTGATTTTATTTTAAAGTGACATCCTTACTGAACGTCTAGTTAAAATTACAGACAATTCTTATGGGTCACGGGAGAACTAATGCTTGGTGCTGGACCCTTCCTAACATTTGTCTGGAATGATTTTGATTTTATTTTAAAGTGACATTGTTACTGAACGTCTAATTAAAATTTCAGACAATTCTTATGGGTCAGACGGGAGTACTATTGCTTCGTGCTGGACCCTTCCTAACATTTGTCTGGATTGATTTTGATTTTATTTTAAAGTGACATCCTTACTGAACGTCTAGTTAAAATTACAGACAATTCTTATGGGTCAGACGGGAGAACTAATGCTTGGTGCTAGACCCTTCCTAACATTTGTCTGGAATGATTTTGATTTCATTTTAAAGTGACATCCTTACTGAACTTCTAGTTAAAATTTCAGACAATTCTTATGGGTCAGACGGGAGTACTAATGCTTGGTGCTGGACCCTTCCTAACATTTGTCTGGAATGATTTTGATTTTATTTTAAAGTGACATCCTTACTGAACGTCTAGTTAAAATTACAGACAATTCTTATGGATCACGGGAGAACTAATGCTTGGTGCTGGACCCTTCCTAACATTTGTCTGGAATGATTTTGATTTTATTTTAAAGTGACATCCTTACTGAACTTCTAGTTAAAATTACAGACAATTCTTATGGGTCAGACGGGAGAACTAATGCTTGGTGCTTAACCCTTCCTAACATTTGTCTGGAATGATTTTGATTTTATTTTAAAGTGACATCCTTACTGAACTTCTAGTTAAAATTTCAGACAATTCTTATGAGTCAGACGGGAGTACTAATGCTTCGTGCTGGACCCTTCCTAACATTTGTCTGGATTGATTTTGATTTTATTTTAAAGTGAGAAAGAAGTTCAGTAAGGATGTCACTTTAAAATAAAATCAAAATCATTCCAGACAAATGTTAGGAAGGGTCCAGCACCAAGCATTAGTACTCCCGTCTGACCCATAAGAATTGTCTGAAATTTTAACTAGAAGTTCAGTAAGGATGTCACTTTAAAATAAAATCATCAATTATAATTACAATAGATAATTAATAATAAGAAAAAAATTACGACTCATTAAATTCGTACATATTTTAATTTTTCGTGCTAACTTTTCGTGCCAGCTTCACATCGGTATATTTTCATTGTTTTCCGTGCTAACTTTTTAGTACATACATATGTGTATTTGATATATTTGTACTAAAATGAAATGAAACCCTATGTTTGAACCACTCTACTAAATAGTATTGCCAGTGCGTTTTTCGTGCTAACTTTTCGTGCTAACTTCACAGACATTTTACTTAAACGACATTCTTATATGTAGGTTGAATTTCAAACATTTATGAAAGTATTTCAGAAGTCATAATTATGAATTTGTAACGTTTTCATTTAAAAATTTGTCTTAGGGAAAAAAGTGATTTCCCATATAATTTGTGTATTTTACTATGAAAAGTTTGGTTTTTTCCTCGTTTCTAATTCCCTTATAAAAGCTTCGTTTTTTCGACTATGGCTTTGCATAATCAAGGTTGCTTTGCTTGCAGCGGCGCTTTTATTTATAGTACAAAAAATACAACAAAACTTCCCGCAAATGACGATTATTTGGCACAAAACTCTCCATTTTAAATTGAATAAAAAACTGTGTTGTTTATATTTTAATCAAATGTCACATACTACGTTTTGAAAGTTATGAAGAGACTTTTGAAAAATATGTATTACCAGATTCACACAATACAAATAAGAACAATTACGACATCTAGTAGAAAACCGTAACTTACTTTTACATATACCCAATAAATATAAAAATAGTTCAGTGGTTTGGGTCCGTATCCCTTTTTTGTATTTCATTTTATAAAATTTATATTTTTGAGGAAGGATATCCCATTTTCTTGGATTTTTTTTTTTTTAATTTATTTCTAACTCACTGATGCTTCATAAATTTTCACATGATAATTTAAATGAGTAACATTATTATACGGCTGATTTAGCTCGTCGCTTTCATCAAGTGAAAATAGCTGAATACACTCGTCGTATACAATAATAATTGCTTGATGAATTGGAAAAAGGAATACTTTATCAATATTCATACATAAATTAATTATGTAAAATTGACTAGACAGGAGATCATATCCTTACTGTATACTTTATATAGTTTATTTAAGATGATTAATCTAAATATTAATCAGTGTAAAAAAAAATATTTTGAAGCTAATTTTATCAGGAAATATTTATTGATATAAAAACTAATAAATTTAAAATTTTAACCGGCAATGAACCAATGTTTTTGGGAGGCCAAATTTCTTCTATTTAGTGTGGTGTGTGATACAAAAAAAAAATTGGGATGTAGGTGGAATAAGTTTCAATTAACACACCATACATTTTTGTTTAACTATTTGAAACCTCAAACATAGGATTAATTTTATAAAAGAGATGTGAGTTGTTGATTAACTAAATATTTTAATTTTTATCGATTTTATAATTTGATTAAAAATCATTTTCCCTACTCTAACTTGTTTCGTTACATTATTAAAAAAAAAAAAAGATTCTACGGTTCCAGTATACGAATTTACCTAGCGGACCTGTTCCAAGTTAATGATTGATTTACATTTTGACAAGTGAATTAGTTTAAAATTTAAATTGAATTCCAATAATTCGTTTAAAAATTGAAAAATCCAAGACACAATAAATTTAAGGATTTATTGTTTATTCAAATTAATAATTGATTACTTTGTTATGATTTATTTGTAATTTAAATAAACATTTATATGTAAGTATCTAGTTTTCGTTTCAGATGGAGATAATTTACGTATTTAAGGCACGTGGAATAATTTTAAGCGGGTCTCATACATTTTTAAAAACATAAAGTGCTTGTGGGATGAATTTGAGAGTTTAATAAAAATGCTTGTACATGTACATATATGGTATGTATGTAACAATGGTAATGCGCTGTGACATTAAATAATAATGTTCTTCAGGAACGCCAACCAGTTGTTCAAAATAAAAAAAAAAGGCAAAAAAAAAAAGAAACGAAACGTTTAATATTTTTATGTACCATTTTATACCGAGAAAAAAGTGTTTAGTTTGTAAAATATTCCTCAAGGAATGTTCATTTTCATTTCATCGAAATTTTGTTGTAGACTCAAGAATTTTGCTTTTTGTTTAGTGAAAACAGTTCTTTCCGGCGGAATGAGAAAGGAAACCAACTCGTTTTTGTTGTATCTTTAAAGATAATTAAACAATTTAATGGTAAAATTATGCTACAATTTTGCGATCAATAACAATTTAAAACTGTGTAATAAATATTATCATTTAAAACGGTCCAACACTGTATTTCTAGCGATTTGAATTTCCAGAACGAAAGTACCACTGGCCCAAAATCAATGCTGTCGTCAATTATAAATCCTGATTTTTTTTTTGATCAAGTCTTAACAATTACGAAGGAACTCGAAATTTAACGTCGGTACAAATTTTGAAACTTATAAACATTGATATATTGCATTTCTTGATGTTTGATCTGATCTGAATCAAATCATGTTTCATGAAACGACAAAGAAATGCAATGAACTGATCTTGTCAAAATTTTGACTCGAAAACCAAAATTTCTTCAAGATTTGTTGTTCCTTTCAATGTGAACTTCGATCTGGATTGAATTTTAAAGGAAACCACCAGAGATACTGTTCAATATTGAACAGCTTAACTAGTGCAAAGATCGTTAAATTGATCAAATAAAAATACTAGGGGAAGTAGAACACAACAACACATTCGGTTCTTCCTAATGAAAAGTCTTTGCAAACCTGCTGCAAATATTGTTAAACTTGAATCTCCCGCAAAATAGAGTGCGAAATGCCATTATCTTCCGTTCGCTTGCATCTTACAACATCGAATTAAGCCTGATTATTAGAAAAAAGAGATGAGAAAAAAGATGTGCCATAACGAAAATAGACAGTTTCCATTTACTGCTAAGGACTTGATTCATAACCTGTCATTAAATCAAAAGAAGACTCGACCAAATTTCGTAACTATCGAAAATATAATAAAACAGATCTAGATAACATTTCTCCTGAAGCTTCCACTAGTAAGCTCTCTTTGTCAGTAACTGAATGAAAAATCTTTAAACTGGTTACTGCAACAATGCGGATGAAATCATAAAACCTGGTACGTCACTTGTCAGCCGTTTCAAAGAATATATTTAAAATAACTTCGTTGCCGAATGATTAGATTTTGTCAAAAACCAAATACTTTCAAATGAACAAAAAATCTTTATTAAGTTGTACAATGAATAAAGGCAAATGAATTTGATATTTTATATCCAAATATTGTTGCAGCATTAAGAATATTTTGTGAATACCCAGAAGAAATTGTTCGGCCTAATGATCGTTTTCATGTCTAAGGCGAGTTAAGTAGTCGACAAGCTTCAAGCAAAAATTAAAAGCGGCGCCTATTAAATTAGCTACAATTAGGTATATACACAAACGGTAAACTCGGCCTTGGCACCTAAGCCGGTGACTGGCGCGAAAGTTATCCCTGAGGCTAAGCGGCGGTACAGGAACCGACACGCAGCGCAGAGGATATTAGATAGGCTGGCTGCCACCCCTGAGGGGCTGCTAACGAAGGAACAGAAGGAATAAAGAGCTTACACGGAGCACCGGAAGGGAGCGTCAGGATTGATGACATCCCCCGCCGAGAGATTAAACCCTGCCGCGACAGCGGAGGGTATATGAAGGAAGGTAAGTTGATCTGTTTATGCTGAGCATGGTTCAGATTAATCTTCACCATTCTAAGGCTGCTTCGGCAGCCTTGATCCTCAGACTGACCAAATCGGATGAGGACATGATCCTAGTTCAAGAACTCTGGATTAGTAAAAACAAGATCTGTGGCCTCGGTTTAAAAGGATATACAATTTTATACTCTTCTGGGTCCGATAAGATCAGATCTAAAAATAACTTGAGTATTTTTCTTCTTCCACAATATAGTAGTGGAGACGTAACGGCAGCCGGCCTGGAGGCGGGAGGCTGCTTATATGGCTGTTTTCAGCCTATATGGACCGAAGAAGAAGGTTCGGCAGGATAACCTTGGGGAACTGATACTCGAAGCGGAACGGGAACAGATCGGAGTAATACTGGGTTGTGATGCAAATGCGCATCATACAATCTGGGGTAGCACCGACACCAATGATAGGGGTGAGTACTTATTTGATTACTTATTGGGTACTAACCTTGCAGTGTGTAATCTGGGGCAAGAGCCTACTTTTATTATTAGTAACAGGCAGGAGGTACTGGATGATACCTTTGCATCAGAGTCCATTACTCATATGGTCAAAGAATGGAGGGTGGCGAAGGAACACTCCTTCTCGGACCATCGGTACGTGACGTTTAATATTGACATTCACCTTATTACCCGGAAAGCCTTCAGGAATCCTAGAAGGACTAACTGGAACAAATACAGGGAAGTGTTAGTAGGACTCTTACCGACCGATGCTCCGAAGCCCCCAGCCACAGAGAAGGAGATGGATTTCCTGGTGGGGGAAATCACAAGCTCCTGCAACTTGTCCTTAGACACTGCTTGCCCCAAGAGAATACCTAAAGGGAAGCAGAAACCGGTATGGTGATCCAGGGAGTTGGGAATCCTTCGTTCAGGATGTAGGAAAGCATTCAATAGATCAAAGGGCTCTAGGGAAGCTCAGGACTGGGACTCCTATAAGGAGCACCTTAAAAAGTATAAAAAGGAAATATGGAAGGCGCGGAGAAGGTCTTGGAGACTTTTCTGTGATAAAATGTAAGGTGTTTCGGAGACGTCGCGCCTCAGGAAAATCTTATCTAAGAGTCCAACGAGCCCTAGTTACTTAATTAAACCAGATGGGCTGTGGACAACGTCTAGTGGGGAATCATTGGTGCTTCTGTTGCGTACCCATTGCCCAGGTAGTGTGGGTGTGTCGACGGAGCTTGGTAGGAATGGGGAAAAATTATCGTCGGGGTGCCCAGAGGAAATCGTGTGCAAAAACCGGATCCTATTGGCACTAAACGGCTTTAAACCCTATAAATCGGCAGGCCCGGACGGTATCTTCCAAGCGGAATTGTAAAAACACTCGTCGATCATTCTCCCATGGCTGGAGGTGATCTTCAGAGGGTGTCTAAAACTGAATTATATTGTTAGGAAATGGCCGGAGGTTAGGATGATTTTCATCCCGAAAACGGGGAAGAATTCAGAGGCCGACCCAAAGGACCTAAGACCTATAACTCTATCATCCTTTCTGTTGAAAACATTAGAAAGACTGATAGACGTGTACATACGTGTAAAAATAAAACCCAGTAATTGGGCGACTTCTCAGCATGCGTACTGGAAAGGGAGTTCTGTGGACACGGCTGAGCATTCCCTGGTGCGAAAAATTGAGAAATCAATCCACTCGAAAGAGTACTATATGGTAGCCTTCCTCGATATAGAGGGCGCCTTTAACGATGTCAGGACGGAAGCAGTTCGAGAAGGACTGTCTTTCTTAGATGTGGACTACCCCTTAGGGAGGTTGATAAATCAGATGCTAGAATGCAGGATTATTAACGCGGATATGGGGGAATCCACCATTAGGAGGCGAGTATGTGTCCTATCACCTCTTCTCTGGAACATAGTTATCAATGGATTACTTTTGGAATGGGAGAGGGAGGGAATAGGGGTGATAGCGTATGCAGATGACGTAGCAATCGCGATCTCGGGGAAGTACCTAGGCACGAGTAAGGAAGTCATGCAACACGCGCTCGTAATCATGACAAAGTGGGCCAGAAAATGTGGGCTGGGTATAAATCCATCCAAAACAGAGCTGGTACTCTTCCCAAGAAATATTAAATTCCGGTAGTCGCCCCTCCTACCTTAAATGGCACGGCACTGGCCTTTACTGATAAGGCACGATTTCTGGGCATAATCTTGGACAGTAAGCTAAATTGGATGCCCAATATTTTAGAGAGAGTAAAGAAGTCCACCATGGCTCTGTACTCATGTGGGAACGCCGTCGGTAGGAGGTGGGGTCTAAAACCAGATCTGGTTTTAAGCGGGGCGCTGAGGATAACCCCTACACGTGCTCTGGAGGCTACGTTCTACCTTCTTCCTGTCGACATCTTTGGTAAGCAGAGAGCGGCAACTACGGCTGCACGACTCTCTGCCGTGTTTGAGTGGAAATGTTTTCAGACGGACCACTCGACGATTGGCAGGTCGCTAAAAGCAGATGTGAAGAATAGTGACTACACGATACCGATTGTATGCTTTTAAAAAGGTTTCCGGACTCTTCTCCCCTCAAAGGTATCCTGGGGGAACAGGTCAATAACAGAAACTGGAAGTGTACAATTCTACACTGACGGCTCCAAGCAAGACGGTAAAGTCGGAGCAGGAGTCTATTGTGACAAATTAAATGTGAATGTATCCGTTCGTCTTCCTGATCACTGCAGTGTATATTAGACGGAGGTGGTAGCGATTGAGGAAGCGCTGACTCGGTTGAAGAATAATGTTATATCCATAAGGGATATAACAATATATGTGGACAGTCAGGCGGCAATCAAGTCGCTGGAATCCATGGTGAATTTCAATTTCCAATTGAATTTCTCTGACGTCCATGGTGGTATTGAAGTGCCGCTCATCTATTAACGAGATGAGTGAGCATTTCAAAATCTAGATAGTCTAGGTCCCCGGTCACTCGGACGTACTGGCGAACTGCAGGGCGGACGAACTGGCAAGGCAAGGTACAACTCTCCAATTGAAACCGGAAAGGGCAAATCTGGGGAGGCCCATAGCAGCGTTGTATAGGGCGCTTAGAAATGAGGCGATAGCCTCGGCACAGAAGAAGTGGACTAACACCATAACATGTTATGTAGCGCGGCAAGTCTGGCCGAAACTGGACTTGAAGCGCTCGAAAACACTACTATCCCTACGTAGACCTGACTTAAGTATAGTCGTGGGGGTGCTCACAGGACACTGCCTCATTGGGGAGCATGTAAGGAGGCTTGGGTCAATGGCAAATGACTTCTGTAGAAGCTGTATGGATGAGGAGGAGGAAGAGACTCTGAGCCACTTCCTCTACTCATGCCAGGTGCTAGCTTACAGGAGGATTACACATCTGGGCAAGTATAGTTTGGACGGCTTTATGGATCTCGAGAACTGCAATGTGCGAGATATCTTACGCTACATAAGTAGCTCAAAATGGTTCCAATGAAGGTGTAAGGGGAGTAGGATCCCTTGGTATCACAACGGACCGTCATCGGTCTACTACCTTGATCAACAAGTTCTCGGAATAACCACCGTGTGGCGCTCCCATTGTTCCGATTTGAGTTCTGTTTTTTTGTTCTGTTGTTGATATTCCCTCTAAATCTTAGCGTCATAGCTTGACATTTGCAAAAGTTGCGTAGTCAAGAGTACATCTATCTCTGTGTGTGTTGGCGATTATTTACAATTTTAGACATGATTTGCGAGGCTGAATCCGATCCCACATTCATCAAAAGGATCATTACTGGAGACGAGACGTGGGTTTATGAGTACAACACGCGATCCAGACATCAGGCAAGTGAATGGCGTTCACCAAAAAAAAAAACACGTCGTTTTCAGTCAAAAAAGAAGGCAATGCTTACGGTTTTCATGGATTACAACGGTGTAGTGCATCATGAATTTTTGCCAGAAGGCCAGACCGTAAACAAAGAGTATTATTTGGGCGTTATGAGACGTTTGCGTGAAGCAATTCGCCGAAAGAGACCAGAATTGTGGGCAGAAAACTCGTGGATTTTGCACCATGATAACGCACCGTCGCACAGTGCCATCATTATTCGTAATTTTTTGATGAAAAATGCAACAAATACCATCCAACAGCCACCGAATTCACCTGATTTGGCTCCCTGTGACTTCTTTCTGTTCAATCGAGTTAAAAAACCATTACGGGGAACGCGTTTCAGCAGCCGAGAGGAAATAATGGAAAAATCGCCAACACACACAGAGTAGATGTACTCTTGACTACGTAACTTTTGCAAATGTCAAGCTATGACGCTAAGATTTAGAGGGAATTTCAACAACAAATGTACCAACTTAACAAAAAAAAACAGAACTCAAATCGGAACGATGGGAGCGCCACACGGTGGTTATTCCGGGAACTTGTTGATCAAGGTAGTAAATATACTATAGTTACCCACCGTGGTTTGAATCAGATTTGATCAATTTGCATAATCGTAAAAATAAAGCTTACTACCATTTGATGTCACTCTAAATATCTCCAAAACATAAAAATGATCGAAGCTTATATCAAACTAAAGCCCCAAATCATTTTGGAAGTCTGTTAATGATAATTAGGGTAATACTTCAGGATTTCCATCTGTTAAGAATAATAATGGAGGTCAATTTAACGCTGCATCAATAATATGTGCAGGTTTTGCAAGTTTCTTCCAATCGGTTTATAAGATGACATGGTATGTTATCATTCTAAAAGGCAACCAATCTGATGTATCCAACTATCGTTGTTTCTCAATTCGATCATCAATACCAAAGCTTTTTGAGTTAATTGTAACAAAATATCTTTCATTTCATATAGAAAAGATGTTATCTACTAGAGTTAAAAATGCCGCCCAGGTTGTTGCAATTTATTTTAATTTTGCTAAAGTTTTGAATTCAATAGATCATACAATTATTATTAAAACGCTTTTAGATATTGGTTTTGATCCAAATTTAGTATGTTTTACTGAATCAAGTTAAATCGGATAATATTTATTGCCATTCAGGGGTTCCACAGCGATCTCGTTTAGATCCAACTATTTTTCTAGTATTGTAATTGTAAATGATATTCCAAATATGTTTACATTTTGTAACTACTTATTATTTGCCGATGATTTGAAGATTTTCAAGCATATTCAGTATTCTATTTAGTTGGTGCTCTACAAATAAATTGTTCCATAAATGGAACAATGTTTTCAATTATCATTTGGATGGTACTGAACTTTATAGAGTAACTTTCAATTGTTGAATTCTATGTTCGGTTTTATTTTTAGAATAATAAAACAGTTTGTTGATATTTTTTCATGTGTTAGTTTATTTACGTCTTTAGTAAGATCTCAACTCGAATATACGACGGTGGTTTGTTATCCTCACCATGAAGTACATATTAAAAGATTGCAATCAATTCAGAAGCGTTTTATTATTTAAATTTATAGAAAGCAGTTTATCTCTCAGATCGTAGTCAACCTATGTGGCAACAAGTGAATAATCTTCCAGAGGGAGTTTTTGTTTATTGAGTTTCTTAGAACTAATTATAGTTCTAGAAATTCTTAATTGGACAAATATTTCTTTTTATACGTTTTAAATAATACATTGATTATATTTATAAATGACAATTAATTAATTTTTTTTTAAACTGTAGAATAGATTTTTTAAATAAATAAACCAATTCAAGTTATGTGAAAACGAAGTACCATACTCCATTATATAATTGAATGCTAAATTAATCACCAATAATGAGGTGAAGCACATATTGGACACGTTTTATAGTATTGTCTATATTTAAGAAAATTCCTTCTGTTTCAATAATTTTTGAGTTTTCAATAAGGTGAGGGATTATAGTTATCATTTGGTGGGTAGATATCGAAAATAAAAATTAAATCCTGCAATCAAATGACATCCTAACTATGATCCTGCCTAATGAGTGACTGCCTAAATTATTTTTATTCTCACAACCATCGTAATATAATATAATCAGTCACTTCTTTGGGTTTACAGCCACAAAATAAAACGATTTCACTTACTCCGACGTTTCGATAAGTATCTTATCTTCTTCAGGTCTATTTATTATGGAACCAATATGTACATTATTAATTTTTATATATATTACAGTGAATTTAGTTAATGGTTAATTCACATACCGTTTAATGACAATAAAAAGATTTTATAAAATTCTAAATATACCATCAAAGGTATATAGAAAAAAGAAACAAGGTTTCAAAATTTTTTTCCCTTTTATAAGTGTACAGCATTCAAAAATATTTTCCACATAACCCAAAACCCTCAAAAACAATTAATCGTTGAAACTTTTCTGGTCAACTATAATCAAAATAGTACTCCTGTATTGAGAATTTGGAATTCAAATACTAAGGGTTTCAAACTACAGTTTAAAAATTGAGTCAATAATACCACAATAAATTTTGCTCAGATCATTAGTATCGCTCTTCTTGTTGACTACTATATCCTGATTACCGAGAATGTGGGCCATTTCTAAAAACAAACGATTCTTATAGATTTTTTCAAATTCCAAAATCTCCACTTGAGCAAAACTAAACTTATGCCCAGAATCGTGTGAATGTTGACACAAAGTCGTGGCCTATAGTAGTCAACAAGAAGAGCGATACTAATGATCTGAGCAAAATTTATTGTGGTATTATTGACTCAATTTTTAAACTGTAGTTTGAAACCCTTAGTATTTGAATTCCAAATTCTCAATACAGGAGTACAATTTTGATTATAGTTGACCAGAAAAGTTTCAACGATTAATTGTTTTTGAGGGTTTTGGGTTATGTGGAAAATATTTTTGAATGCTGTACACTTATAAAAGGGAAAAAAATTTTGAAACCTTGTTTCTTTTTTCTATATACCTTTGATGGTATATTTAGAATTTTATAAAATCTTTTTATTGTCATTAAACGGTATGTGAATTAACCATTAACTAAATTCACTGTAATATATATAAAAATTAATAATGTACATATTGGTTCCATAATAAATAGACCTGAAGAAGATAAGATACTTATCGAAACGTCGGAGTAAGTGAAATCGTTTTATTTTGTGGCTGTAAACCCAAAGAAGTGACTGATTGTTATACATCCAGCCGTTAGGGAATATTTTTAAGAATTATTGGGTTAAAGTGGAATGAACGTTATGGAACCACCACAAGGATTTTTTAATTATGTACGACACCAATACAATAACGATGTGTGCACTTTGATGAAAAAATATACAAAGATGAATGGAAAATTAGCCAGTTTCACTGCAAGGAAGGTATTTTTGATAAAATGCAGAAGGTATGGGGTATTTCCATATCATATTGTTAATAACATAAAATGTTTGTTCATGAATGTTGAACCACACATGCCGTTCACCAACAAAATTCAGAATTTAATAGATAATTTCAAACGGAAAGCTTTAAACGTAGAGATTGAAATAATGTGTTGGCGAATCAAGGAATTTAACCGATATACATCTATTTATAAGAACGAATTACAAAATTTTGACATTGACGTTTTATTTCTTAATGACTTTTACGCTGCGCAAGCTCGGATGTTCAAAAATTTACTGGACTCTCGTTTAAATATTGTAAACAGAAAATTTAATTTAATGGTTAATTATCAACTGCCGGTGCTAGATATTGCAAACAAAAACGCATGTCGCAATATTACAAATGTTGATGTTCCTAACAATGTCATGGAAATTGTTAGATTGGGACCGAAATTTAATCTGCCGTATTTCAATAAGGTGGATACACCCAATTTGAAAATGTTGGCTCAAACGGAGTCGATAGTTCAGAGTATTGAAGATGAACATCAACGGGATGTTGCAAGATTTAGATTGTGTCATGTTTTTCAGAATTTTTTGACAAAGAATTATGTCTTGAGTATGAGAGAGAGGCATTTACAGGAGTTAATCGTTGAAACAAGAAACTTTTTGAAGAATAATCCTGATATTATCGTGTTAAGTGCTGATAAGGATAATATGTCGGTGTTTATGTTAAAATCAGAGTATGATTTGAAAATTCTGGATCTATTACAAGACCAAATTACGTATAAAGTATTAAATAAAGATCCGACCCTCTCTTATCAGAACTTAAACAATAAAAAAATTAGTCATTTATTGTCACAAAATTATATTGATAGAGAGGTAAAATTAAAACTCACCACCTACACCTCAATTGCTCCAAAATTTTATGGTTTGCCTAAAATCCATAAAGACAATCATCCACTTAGACCAATTGTTTCATTTGTGAATAGCCCAACTTACAAAACTTCAAAATTTTTGGCTGATCTGCTAAAAGTAGCTACGGACGACCGTAAATACAACTGTAAAAATTCTTTTGAACTGATTGAATTTGTTAAAGATCTGAGAATCCCACAGCATTTTGTACTTATTAGCCTAGATGTAGTTTCTCTATTCACAAATATAGATCTCAATTTGGCGTTGGAAGCAGTCGCGGATAAATGGTTGATTATTGAACCTAATACTAATATTCCCAGAACGGTATTTTTGGATCTGCTAGGTTTTTGTTTAAAATCAGGATATTTTGTTTCATCAAATATCATCTATAAACAAATCAATGGTGTTGCGATGGGGTCTCCGTTATCTCCTATCATAGCAGATATTGTGATGGAAGCTTTACTGGACAGAATACTGA
The DNA here is from genome assembly GCA_958295665.1 of Tipula vernalis. NCBI lineage: Eukaryota > Metazoa > Arthropoda > Insecta > Diptera > Tipulidae > Tipula > Tipula vernalis. Next base: position 144,840,881 of record OY282560.1, on the reverse strand, counting down.
GATCTATCAGTATCAATATTTTGTTTGTCAAGAAATATGTTGACGATCTGTTACTATGTGTACCTGAGGATAAGGTTAATGATATATTGGCGGAATTTAATAATAATTACTTTGATTTGAAATTTACTTTAGAAGTGGAAACGGATAATAAATTACCATTTTTGGATACCTTACTGATTCGCAAAGATAATGGAAAAATTGATACAGTTTGGTACGCGAAAAATTTATCATCAGGTCGAATTCTAAATTTTAATAGTTTTCATCCATCTAGTCAAATTATAAATACAGCCTTTGGTTTTATAAATCGTGTCAAAAAATTAACAACAGATACAACAGTGGATACTGACAATATGATTAAGAATTATCTGATTAGTAATAAATACCCTAAATATCTAATTAACAAATTGATTAATCGTTATAATCAAATCAATCGTAGTCCAAGTTCTATTGGTAACAATTCCATTAGTACTAACAGTAACAATAATATTTTGAATCTCTCGATTTCTTCCAACCAGACTCTGATCTACCGGCCGATTGTCTATGTCAAAGGTCTAAGTGAACACATTTCCAAAACTTTACGTAGTTTTAACATAAATTGTCGAATCACATTTTCGGCTGCAAATCCACTTAAGAAAATGTTTAGTCAACTCAAAGATGGTACACCAGTATTATCCCATTCTAATTTAATATATATGATCCCTTGTAGCCACTGTAATCTCAGATATATTGGCACTACTAAACAGCTGTTAAAAAATCGAGAAAGTAAACATAAATCTGACACAAAAATGCCGATAAGAAATCCTCAGGCCACGACTTTGTGTCAACATTCACACGATTCTGGGCATAAGTTTAGTTTTGCTCAAGTGGAGATTTTGGAATTTGAAAAAATCTATAAGAATCGTTTGTTTTTAGAAATGGCCCACATTCTCGGTAATCAGGATATAGTAGTCAACAAGAAGAGCGATACTAATGATCTGAGCAAAATTTATTGTGGTATTATTGACTCAATTTTTAAACTGTAGTTTGAAACCCTTAGTATTTGAATTCCAAATTCTCAATACAGGAGTACTATTTTGATTATAGTTGACCAGAAAAGTTTCAACGATTAATTGTTTTTGAGGGTTTTGGGTTATGTGGAAAATATTTTTGAATGCTGTACACTTATAAAAGGGAAAAAAATTTTGAAACCTTGTTTCTTTTTTCTATATACCTTTGATGGTATATTTAGAATTTTATAAAATCTTTTTATTGTCATTAAACGGTATGTGAATTAACCATTAACTAAATTCACTGTAATATATATAAAAATTAATAATGTACATATTGGTTCCATAATAAATAGACCTGAAGAAGATAAGATACTTATCGAAACGTCGGAGTAAGTGAAATCGTTTTATTTTGTGGCTGTAAACCCAAAGAAGTGACTGATTGTTATACATCCAGCCGTTAGGGAATATTTTTAAGTAATATAATATACTCGTATAAGGCAACACTATTTCGTCGGATCAAAAGAAGTTCAAAGAATTTCAAGTTATTTCTAGTTCTGAGCAATTGATTTGTACTCTGCAATGTTGCCGTAATTATAATCTGCCCTAGTAAGCACAAAGAGGTTATCTACATTTTTTCGGAAAATGAGATATTAGTATCTAACAATTCCAAAGCGCATATTCCATCTTATTGTTATGTATGTAACTATAAGAATATGCGAATGAACGCACCCTTACTATAATATGTTTATGGTCACATCATAACTAACTTTACAGTAAAAAGAATGGAATGCAACTCGGATTATAAATGTGCTAAAATAAAATAAGAGAGTAAAAAAGGCATTGTGTTTTAATCAAAACATTATTAGAAAATCCGAGTCCAAACACAACAATTGGCGACGAGGATAAAAAGAAACATAGTGGAATTAGCAAATAGAAAGAAGATTTGCTCACCACACACAGGTAAAATATAAATAAAATAAAAAGTTAATACTGAAATGGCGCAACCGGAGGTGCAAATCATTCAAGCACAATTTAACACATTTAACCCGGAAAATGAAGAATGGAGAATTTTTCAAGAGAAATTGGATTTCTTTTTCGATACAACTATAGTATGATAAAAGATAAGGATAGAAAGAGGAATGCCTTATACAAATTGCTCAGAGATTTGTGTTCACCGACATTGCCGAAGGAAAAATCGTATAAGGAACTGTGTGACATTCTGGATAAACATTATACACCAGCTGTAATTATGTTTAAAGAGAGGATGGAGTTTTTTGCTGCACGGAAAGCGGATGGTGAATCAGTCAATGATTATTGCGCAAGCATTAAAGGATTGGCATCAAATTGTATGTTAAAAACACATTTAGAACATAATTTGATGAACAAATTTGTAACCAGCGTCGATTCAAAAATTTATGAACGACTTATTGACGAAGATGACACATTAACCTGAACAAAAGTGTTGGAAATTGCGATACGTGTAGAAAAGAAACATGTTTCCAATATAAATTTAGTAAAAAAAGAAAATGTTCTGACGAAATCAACAAATCAGAGAGGTAGAAGTCCAAATAGGCGTACATTCAAACAGAGATCTCCAACACCATAGGTAGAAATTATATTAAATGTTTTCGGTGTGGTAAAACGAATCACATGCATGACCAATGTTTATTCATTTCATTGGATTGCAACACGTATAAAAAAGGGACATAGTTCAAGAATGTGTAACAAGGGAAAAGATAAAATTTTTTTGATCGACAAAGGTGATGCCAATGAAATGAGTAAACATGTGGAAAGTCTCAGCACAACTGAGAGTAGTGTAATTTATAGTTTAGACAATAAGATAGATAGACCACTAACAATTAAAATGTATATAAATGATTTAAATTTGGAAATGCAAATTGACACAGGAGCCAGTTTGTCGGCCATGTCAAAGAATTTGTATGATCAATTATTTTCAAATATAGTTCTGTATCAAGAGAATATAATATTGCGAAGTTATTCTGATGAAACTCTGAAAGTGTTAGGTTGTATCGAATTAAATGTCGGGTATAAAGATAAAAATAATTTGATGAAATTTGCGATTGTTAAAAATGGCGGTCCATCCATATTAGGTCGAGATTTTTTAAGAATTTTTAATATAGGATTGTCGAATGTAAATAATTTGGAACAACAACTGGATTTAGAATCAATATTAGCTAAATATCAGGATCTATTTAAGGATGGTTTAGGAAAGTATGGGTTGAGCAAATTTCATTTGGAAGTTCTTGAAAACGCTTCTCCAATTTTTTGTAAGCCTAGGCCAGTTCCGTATGCTCTAAAACAAAAAGTGGAGGAGGAACTTGAGAAATTAGTTAGGGAAACTATCTTAACACCAATAGAGAATTCGGAGTATGGCACTGGATTAGTACCAATATTAAAGGCTGATGGTAGGGTGAGGATATGCGGAGATTACAAAGTGACCGTAAATAAATTTATTAAGGATTTCAATCAACCACTCCTTAGAATAGAGGAAGTTGTTAATTCGTTGCGCGGAGGAAAAGTTTTCTAAACTAGACCTTGCAGGTGCATATAATCAAATGGAGTTGGACGATGAGAGCAAAAAGTACGTAACATGGAGTACTCATAAAGGCATATTTCAAATGAATCGTCTACCATATGGGATTAAACCAGCAAGCGGAATTTTTCACTTTTACATGGAAAAGTTGTTGTTAGGGCTTGCCGGTGTTACTCTATTTATAGACGTTATAGTTGTAACGGGTGCTGACAGTCAAGAGCATCTGCACAATTTACAGCAGGTTTGTGATCGTTTAAGCAAGGCTGGTTTAAGATTAAACAAAAACAAGTGCGAATTTTTTTAATACAATATAGAATATCTTGGATATATAGTAAACGAACAAGGTCTTTCTAAAACGAATAATCGAATTAATGCAATTTTTAACGCAAATGATCCCAGTAATGTAACAGAAGTTAGGACATTCTGTGGCATTATTAATTATTATGGGAAATTCATAAATAATTTAGCCACAATCATGAATCCTCTATATAACCTTTACGAAAGTCAGAAACGTTTGATTGAACAATAGAATGCGAGGAAGCCGTAAAAAAAACGAGAAATAGTTTCGGATGTAGTTTTAGTACATTTTGATTCAAGTTTACCCATTATTTTGACTTGTGATGCATCACAGAAAGGAATAGGTGCTGTGCTTTCGCACAGGTATTCAAATGGGACAGAGAGACCGATCGCATTCATCTCGAGGACATTCACTAGCGCAGAACAAAACTATAGCATGATAGACAATGAAGCATTAGCAATTTATTATTCTGTTAAGAAACTGTTTCAGTATTTGATAGGAAATGAGTTTTTATTAAGAACAGACCATAAGCCTCTATTGGCGTTATTTGGGGAGAAAAAGGGATTACCTCAGATTGCTGCCAGTAGAATGCAAAGATGGGCGCACTTTTTATCAGGATTCAATTACAAAATAGAATATGTAAAGAGTGGCGAAAACAGTGCTGACGTTTTATCTAGACTCCCATTAGATAATTCCGAGAGTGAAAATGACGATATATGTGAGGGTAAAGCAAATTATTTACATTTTATAGATAAAGGCAAAGATTTGATTCTGAATTATAAAAATGTTAAATTAGAAACGCAAAAAACAAAATATTATCTAAAGTTTTAAAAGCAGCAGTAAGGTATGGAGGTTTGAAGGATTTATGTGAAACGGAATTTAGGGCGTTTGTGAAAATCCGAAATGAGTTAACCATAGAACAAAACATCCTATTAAGAGGATGTAGAGTCGGGATACCAGAAAGCCTACGGGATAGTGTTATAAAGGAATTACATGCTTCACATTTCAGAATTGTTAAGACTAAATCGATAGCAAGATCCTACATTTGCTGGCCGAAGATAGATGCCGATATTGAGCAAGTAATAAAAAGTTGTAGATCTTGTAGAAATGTGCAACCTAATCCTCCCAAAGCAGCATTGATACCATGGGAAAGCCCTGGAAAACCTTGGAGCCGTATACATCCTGACTTTGCAGGTCCTTTTTACAAAAATAACTTTTTAATCATAGTTGATGCATACACTAAATGGGTAGACATTTTCAACATTAGCTCGGCAACAACAGAAACGACAAAAATAAAATTTAGAGAAGTGTTTAGCCGATTTGGTCTACCAGATGTATTGGTAACTGACAACGGTAGCCAATTTTGCTCTTTTGAAATGGAGGAATTTTTGAAGCTTAACGGAATCAAATATATTTTGATGGCACCTGGACATCCAGCAACGAATGGCGAAGCTGAAAATATGGTGAAAACTTTTAAGAAGACCGTTAAGTGTATTGTTGATGAAAATTCACGTAGAGTCAACCGTAGTGGTAGCTTAGATTTATCTTTGAGTAGATTTTTATTTAGTTACAGAACAACAAAGCGTACGACAAATGAGACCCCTTCAAAATTAATGTTTAACAGGGAATTGAAAACGGTATTCAATTTGTTGCGACCTCCATGCCAAGAAGAAATAGTCGAGAATGCGCAGAGTAGTCAAATTCGAAATTATAAAGGTAAACGATTGAAGCAGTATCTTGTTGGGGAGAATGTTATTGTTAAGAATTATTCAGATCCTAATCATAGTAAGTGGGTGCACGCAACCATTGTCAAAGTAATGGGACCGCGTAGCTATTTATGTAAACAAAGCAATGATGTAATTATAAAAAGACATGTAGATCAAATGAGAGATTCAGTAAATGACAGATTATTAATTGAGAGTGACTTCAAAAATAATATTCCAAAAATTGTTAATAATAATGCAAATATTAAAAAAGTAATGTTTGTTAAAAATCCTACTATTATTAAAAGATATTCAAATTTAAGTAAAAGCAATAGGTTAAATGATAGAAGTCAAGAAAATGATAATTTAAGTATTAATGTAGATAATAATTCAGATAACAACATTAGTGTTAATTCATCAGAATTAAATAATGGTAATTAAAACTGTTTGCCAGCCAACATTGATAACACTATATTGTCAAATGTTGGTAATAATACTAGGCCAAAAAAAAACATAAAGAAACCAATTCGTTATGAAGATTAAAATATGTTTCTGAATATTGAAATAAAACTATATACTTGTGTTATTGAATTATTATTATTTTAAAATATGTTCTAATATTATATACTATACATTTTGTAATTAATTGTTATTCAATGAAATAATGTAACAATTAACTTGGCAGGAGGATGTTATGTATGTAAATATAAGAATATGCGAATAAACGGATTATAAATGTGCTGCAATAAAGTAAGAGAGTAAAAAAGGCATTGTGTTTTAATCAAAACGATCGTTTAATCATTGGCCATATTAGTTTTTGCATATATGTAATTCTAAAACAAACTTCAACGCTTGATATTGTATTCTATTTAGTAAATCCTTAAAATTAACGGTTAATTCAATTTTTGTTAACGAAACTATTGTAGATTCATTCAATTCATTAAATTTGGAAGACGGCGGAGATCTACTCCATCTAGCTTGTTATTATTTTGTCCTATTGAATTAGCATTGAAAGTTATACTGTCGGAATATTTATTTTGCAGATGCCGTTTGAAAGAATTTCGATTTGTCAATAATTGGTTTTTTGATGACATTTTAAAACATCTGATGTTGCCAAAAGGTGAATATACGTAAAATGGTTTAATAAGAAATGAGTCTGTTCAAATGAATACAAACAACAGGCGAACATAGTGTAGAGTTATATGTATGAGTCAAACCTTATAGCCATTTATGTAACTTTGATATCGTATCAATTATGTCAGATGTCAAGTATTCATCACTTGTCGTGATAGTCATATTGTACAATTATTTTTGAGTAGCTAAAACTTATTTGATTGTTTAGCATACGATGGTCTAAACACAAACAAAATTTTGAACATATACATATATCTAAAGTGACTAAGAAACGGTCGAAGCTGTAATATTTGCATTTCGTATACTACAAAAAACTGTGGTCTGCTGTGATTTATGAAAACAATGAATGGTTGAAGTTTAATATATCTTGAAAAGGCAAATTCCTTTGCCAGCTCAACTTTTTCATGCACATATGATGTATTCGAAAGTTCAATTAATGATAATTCGACAGGACCTTTCCACTTTTTTTTTTGTCAGATGGTTTTAATATAAAATACAATATAATGCATCAGTTTACATTCGCTTCGTTATTTGACATATTTTTGAAGATCTACAGAGCCGACCGGTCCTTTTTTATGTTTAAACTGACCGGTTCAATTTTATGTTTAAATTCATGCCACGTGTAAAAGTTTAAAATCAATTTCAACCTGCTCGTATACAAAAAAAAAAATGGAAGCTTATTAGTGCAATGCAACAAATACAAAATGTATATGAAGCCCTGCGGCTATATACTTACAATACGAAATCCTTTGGCATTTTTGTATAAGGACCATTGATCAACTATCGAACTAATGTCATATTTTTTGTCTGGTCTTGGCTACGAATGTTAAATGATTCTTTCAATTTCTGCGCCACTGTTTACCCACGATACGTTACGAGTATGAACTTTAATCCAGTCTTTAGTGTATGTATATATATATATATGTATATGTCGTCTTGAACTTTTTCTTGATGTAAGTAATATATCAATGAATGTACTTTAAATAATATTTTAATTTATATTTATAAATTACCTGTCCCCTTGAAGAGCTCGATGTTGGAAATCGTGGAGCACCACTTTTCGATGTTAGTAAAGTACCCAACTTGTTATGTACTTGCTTATAAATTTACGTTCCGAGCTCATAGAAACCAGAAACGTATTTTTTATGATTTCTGAATTTTTATTGAAATTTCAGTTAAATTAGATTTTGATTTTGTACGTGGAGGAATATTAAACCTACTGCAAAATTTAATCATCTTTATTTATTTTAATAAATTTTACGTGAGGCAAACAAAATTTGTATGTATGTATAAGCCTTATTTGCATAAAAATGTGAAATAAAAACTTTTGATTTATTTACAACAAAAAATAATTTTAAGATCATGTCGTTCAGCTAATTTGAAGAGAAAATTAATTGTTCTAACCTATCAACTAACCGTTGTATGAAGTTTATTTTAAATAATTTGGCAATGACATAATTATGGAATACTTGTATTAGAATAATTTAATTTAGATATCATGTTGTGTTTATCAATCTTTATTGATATTTGATAAAGAAGCAGGTTTTCTTGATATCAATGTGACACACGTAAAAGTATACATAAATTATTTTGTTTATTTTATAAGTAACATACATATGTACTTGTGAAGTTGTTCCCAATGCCAAAGCAACGCTGAAAATGTTAAAGGTCATTATTTAAAGTAGTTTCGTTTTTAGATATCGTCATGTGAAAACTATAGGGTCCTCTACGACATATGAAAAATTTTCGAGAAATCGAATTTTAAGCTTAGGACTAAAATTTTGATGTTTTGTTAACTTTGGTTTAAAGTTCCAACATTTTCCGAATATTTTAGAGGAAAGCCAAATTAAATTTTCAAAACAAAAGAACAAGACAAGAAAGGACAATTTAGATTACAAAATCTGAAAAAGCATTGCCGGTTATCTAAGAATCCATTAATAAGTCATTTTTTGGAAAATTTTGGCGATAGGACACTGTAGTACTAACGTGAAGTTATGTCGAAGTCAGGGTAAAAAATTGGCCTCAAGTAATCCGATTGATTTGGTTTAATACCTCTAAAAAATCGGTCTAGGAAAACAAAATTGTCGTAACATTCTTTATGTCCTAATTTGAATTGTTCCTTTACGTTCAAGAACACATTTAGTAGTCTGTAATAGAAACTAATGATCCTATTAGCAAAACGTATAATTCGCTCTATAACCGTAAAATTTCCGATTAGTACTAAAATGTTAATCAGGAAGAGAGATTTCTTATCCCCCATGACAATGAAAATAAACGCATTGCCACCGGTAATCCTCTACGCTCTCTACTAAATTCAAAATAAATACCATCCACATGCATCAAGCTGAAGGTATAAAGTGATCACCCTATTTATATATATGGTATACATATATATAGTATAGTGTGCCAGATGTCCATCTACCACAGGTATCAACCATTACAATCTTCTTGTAATGGTTGACACCTACCAATCGGTCTAAAGACCTTATTGTTATATGTAACTTTCATTTGGATTGTTGGTTTATTTAAAAATCAAGTCAGCTAATTCCTATAAGTTTTCGCATAAAAATTGAAAATTCGTAAAGTTCTTCAATATAAATTTCTAATTGGAGAAAAGTATAGTAATTTAGTTTGGAAGCATCCTGTTTTTATTTGCTCCTAACAAAATTTCAAATCAAAACCAGTAGTTAAGCAAATCAGAACAATGTATTGTATTCGGGATAATAATTTCTTTCTATAATATTTCTTACCATAAACTAATAATATTAAGGCACCCATCTCAATTATAATGCTTAAAATGTAAATCATATTTTTTCAGATTGGGTTTCCTAAAGTTTCTATTATGTTGTGTTCGTAACAAAGGGAATACCATAATAAATCATTCATTCAAGTGGGGGGGGGGGGGGACAAACTCGAATTAGTTGTTAGGAAAATGTTCGAGACAAGAAACATTATTGGATAACAATGATTTGGACTTTTTTTTATGTATGTACATAGCTTCGCATTGTAACAATTTAAGTTGGGATAAAATATTATCTGTATTGTTTTCGATTCTGCGAAACGACAAATTTTTTATCTTTTGAGTTCATTAACTTTAAAACCGTTTATTCATCAGCTGCAATAGGTACACGACATACTTATTATCCAGATGTAACGTTTCTCATCTATCTACCAAAGAGGCTTTTGTATAGCTTGTCTTTTTAATTTTAATTTTCTTTTTAAATCGGATTTAATTAATTTGTTGTTACTTATTCCGTTTTATTGTAGTGCCAAGCCAAACTATAAATTTATATATACATACTGGTTGGCGATGAGTTTTAGTTAGAATGTGTACAATCTGTTTATATTTACCTTCATAGAAACAATTAAATGTAAAACAAAGCCGGGAGGAAGCAATATAGTTGCATCGTTTGTTTTATTTTTTCATTGTTGACGGTAAATTGAATTTTAATTGGAATAGCTGCGGGATACATTTTAATCGTTAGTTATTCAATTTTTATAAATAACTCAACTAACCAACTTGTAAGTTTTAACATTGATTCTTCTTGAATCAATTTGATGTGACCAATTGTTTCTGTAAATTAAAAAAAAAAATCAAGTAGCATTTGCTCGTTATTGGCGTTGTATCGCAAAAAACTTATCGATTCTTAAGCATATCACGGAAAATCACACATCTTTGCATTTATTCAATTAAAGCTATATTTTGGATTTTTTGTTGTTTTAATTAATAAAGTTTATGCTAAATTGATAATCAAATTTAATTTTCCTACAATCGCCGTGAAAAGCAGGCTTTTTTTCTCTGTTTTCAAAGCCCAAAGTGTCTGTTTTTTTGGCAGTTAATAAACAAATTACTTTGTCACACGTTTCTCTTAGAAACGTGTGACAAAACTTGAAACCGCTTGCTAAATTAAAATTACGTATAAAACATCAAACCAAATTTTTGTTTTTCTTTATGAAAAATAAAAAAATCTTTGACTACTCGATTGAACAAAATGTCGGTCCTAAAATAAAATCGTATTGTCAGACGTAATATAACTAGTGGTCCGCTTATTATCGATAATTTTTTTCAAATGTCACGAATGCGTATCCCAGCGACGAAAATGCAACGAGTGCGCAGCACGAGTTGCATTTTCTAAAGCTTGGGATACGCATGAGTGACATTTGGAAAAAATTATCGATTCTTAAGAGGACCACGAGTTATATTTGGGTGGAGAATATAATGAATTGGTGTGAAAGATAAAACTTAAATTCACAACATGAAAGATTATATTTGTAATAACAATTATTTATTATGCAAGAATACCATTGAAACATATTATATTTAGAACTGACAGTTGTTGAAGGTACAATTTTCAAATCGGAATTGTCCTTCATTTTTGTTGTTAATTTTAGATGAAACGATTGGGTTTACAGCTTTTGACGGCTCAGCAGAACTTCCTCGCATCTTTTCTAGAATATTGTTGTGTTGCTCTGGCTGCATATTTAAATATGGCTGAATTGAATTAGCACTGCTATGGCCGGTTATTTTAATCAATTGTTGATCTGAAATACCCGCATTTGCCATTATAGTAACCGCAGTTGATCTATGACTATGATTGGTGATTTTATTATTTTGCACATCAATTCCAATTGCCTGGGCCGTTTGTTTGGTCCATTTTGATAATTCATTGACACCTACAGGAAGATTTTTATACCACCTTCCAGTTGAATTTTTCCAGAAAGGATTGGGTGTAAGAAACAATCTTTCGGAGGTTACATGATTTGGCCGTTTATTCATTAATTTATTGAATAATCGTACGGGACAAACGTTGATATTATTCACATTTTGCGTGAGCCACTTACTATTAGCACAACGGCTTGCACCTCCTTGTGTAGTTTTGGTGAATATAGGGTTATATTCAATTCGTCCCGTATCATTACCGAAATGGTCTGTAATTCTCTTAAAATAATGAGTTAAAGCAAACGCGGCTTCGTTACCACGCCACGCTAATTCTGTCGCAACAATGTTGAAGAATTTCTTTTGAAGTCCATAAGGGTTATCTTCATCCCAATACGTTTGCATACAAGTAGATTCATTTGACGTAAAAGCTACAGCACTTAATTTCCGTTTGTTCGGTTCACTTTGAAGTGAACACACTATTGAGTATTAACTCTTCGATTTTTTTATTTGTACACTCTCCCCATCTTTGATTATCACAATTATCCATCTCTGTATCAAGCAGTAATCAATACTGATTCACAAATATTTTGTAATTGCATAAGTTGACAGATAGTTATATAAGAATTTTGTTTTTGTTGTGTGTTACTTTGATTCTAATGAATTTATTTTTATTAATAAAAATCGCCAAAAATAATAAATAGTAGGCTATTGCCATAACAACGTTTTTCCCACAGCGACAATACAACAGTGTTGTATTATCACTTATTAATAACAAAAATAACAAAAAAATTGCATAGTGAAATAGATGATTTTTAGGTATGAATTATATTCTCAGTATAGTAAATTTTACTACAAAATTATCTTTTTATTATATTTTTTAAAATGATTGTAGGAAAAATAAAGTGTGAAACACGTCCGCAAAGTTGTTTGTCACGCTCGAAAGGTTGCTGGCCTCCGTCCCGTCGGCTAGCAATTTCCTTTCTCGCGTGACAAACTGGCACTTTGCGCTCTTGATACACAAATAACTATTAATGGAATAGTTTTTGATTATGCAAAACGTACAATATTTCAAAATATTTCAAAGAAGCTATTAGAATTTTGAATAAGTAACTTGGTATGAATATACAGACTTTTTATTGTTGAATTTTTCTTCCTTTTGTTTTTGATTTTTTAATACACTGTAAAAGTTAATAGTCGATCGGTTGCGATTAATTGCATTTAAATGACAGAACGATTTTAAAACCGGTAATATACGGTATATAAGATATGTGGATGATATATTGTGGTGAGCCGCTACAACCGTAATGCCTTTGATTTCTCCCAAATTTTCCTGCGCTTTTAAAGACAAATCTGTTTGTTCCAAGAGAAGCTGTCAGTAGTCTGCAGCATAAGAATTTTTTAGGGCCTACCTGCCTTTCTAGTGTTTTCACAAAAAAAAAAAACAAAAAAAAAAAAATTACAAATAACACGGAATATAATATCATATATTTTTCTAGGATTATATCCATAAAGGCTTCATTTATATATCATAAATTTTAGTGAACTCTTCCTTAGAAAAATATATTGATAAATCCAATATGATTTATCAATAAATTTTTCTAAGAAAGGGTTTACTAAAATTTAAGCATGTGAAGTTATTCCAGTTTTTCATCCCAGAGAAAAAAAAATTTAAGAAACATAAAAGACAAAAATTGTGTTTCTCTAAAGCAGGGCGTAATATAATTCATATAAGGTATGCAATATAATGTCGGTCAAGTGGCCGTGGCGCAAAGGCAATTTCTTTTGAACACATTTTTCATAACATTTTCGCAGCTTTCTGGTCTTATTTCAGCAATTTCGTTTCGAATGTTATCCTTAAGCATCGAGTTTGTGGTTGGTTTATTGGTGGTTCTTTCAAGTACCCATATAGAAAGAAAACGGGAGGGGTCAAATCAGGTGATTGTCGGGCCAGTCGATATCAGCACTTTTTGGCAGAATTCGACCGAGAAAAATTTCTCGCAAAATTAACATCGTAGGACGAGTTGTTTGTGATGTGGCACTTTCTTGTTGGAATCACATTTTCTGTAGGCCTAATTGATCCAATTCGGACACAAGGAAGTTTTCCAGCATGTCCCGATATCGGTCACCAGTAACTGTTACAACATTCCCTCTAGCTATCGCCTAAAGATGCTGCCATGTTTGGTGTATCAATTGAGGTTTTCAGTGCCCTATTAGCGGCTTTTCTGTTTATTAACAAAGTCAGCCAAGTCGAAATATGATTGGCTTACTTTGTTAATAAACAGTTAAATAAAATACAATAAAATGTTTTGTCCACGACTAACGTATAAAATAATCATTATACGTTTGTTTCTTCAATTACGAGTATAATGATATCCATTATTCACTGCTACACACTAAAAAATTTTGGTATATTCTATAAACATATGTTACGAAAAGGCGATTTTCCAACTTGCTATTAAAACTAAAATAAGAATATATTTCAGTATTTTTGAAAATTAAAAAAAATATGTTAAATTGGTTTAATACTCCTGGAAATTGTTAAAATTCATAATGAATTCGCGGCGAATTTAATGATGGGCCAGTTTTAAATTGTTTTAATTGTTTTATTACTCGGGATGAATAAACTTAAACAACGGTTATGCTGTCGGAAAATATAATATCGAGGTAGAATCGATCATTCTTGTGTGACCATTGTAGCAGTAGACTACCAAAATTTAATTATACCTATACGCATGGATTAAAATGCAGTGGAATTAAATTAAATCATTGTGTTATTGAATGGTGTGATTATTCTGTAAACCAGAAAATAAAATTAATAACACTCATAATCTGAGTGAAATTAAGTTTGTAATTTACACCCATATTAAAATCTTAAGAGGTAAGATAAACTCGTATATTTTATTTGTGTTGGTGATTTACTGGTAGTTATACAAGTAACGCAAAACGGTTTCTTTTTATTATCACAGATATAACTAAATCCAGTTAGAATTCACGTGCCACTCGAGGGGCCGGCCAGTGGTTACCGGACATTGGCTCACAAGAAATTTTGTTTTGATTATTTCATCACATATAAAATAATATTAAAATCTATCAACATTATACTTGTTAATAACGAAGCAATCTAAAATAAAAATAGTCTCTTAGGCTCCGAAAAAGAAATGAAAATAAAGAAAAAATCTAGAGGCCTGAGGATAATTTTGTTCGTTTAGATGGAGAGACTATCTTGAACTTTTATGTTCGTTTAGGGAATTCAAATAAATTCAGAATACGGGTAAAAAGAAAATACCGTTAGGAAATAAAACTAAAATTTGTAAGAATTTATAATTTAGTAGAATTACTGTTAATTTGTTACAATATATAATAATTGTGAAATGTTTTAGGTTTTAGTTCAACTAATTAAATGTACACATATGAATTTGTACAAATAAAGAACACAAACAAAAAAGTACTAAAACCATTTAGTTTAAATTCCAATATTACTAAAACAAATTTTATTGTTTTTTATTGAACAATAAAGAGTTTAAAGTGCACGATAAAAAACATGTCGTTTGGCTCAACAAAGAAGCTGACGCGTACACCGTTAGGGAAACCACCGAAAAGTAATGTTAACGATGAAGTCTGGGAGAAGCATGTCGATCCGCTGAGTGTATCGCGAGTATTCCAATCGACCGTCGAACAACAAGGTGAAAAAACGGCTCAAACGCTAAAAAATAAAAAATGTGCAATTAAATCAAAAATAGAAATAACGAAGACTAAACACGCCATGTCATTACGGTCAGCTCCTGTAAGGACAGTGGCTATAACGGTACCGGATAATAGTAACAATAACGGCGATAGTAGAAGTCTAAACGTTGAATTAAAAAGCCCAATAAGAACGAGTAATCTCGGGCCTCAAAACACAGAAAAACATCGAGAAATAACACAATCCCGTTCAGGCTTGAGTGAGAGCAATAGAAATACATGCACAACACGAGTACGAAACCAAATATGGGACCAAATGGAGAATATCCGAAATTTGGAGCGTATACGAGAAGATCGCGAAATAGAATTCGCAAAACAAAAGCTTCATTACTTGAAAGAAAGTGAGGGAGTTAGATCATCCCGTTGTGCCAGTTCGGTCAAATCGAATGAAATCATGAATAGAACTTGCCAGTGGATTCAATCCCACCAAACCAGCAATGCACAACAAGAGGTGCAACCTGAGAGTAACGCAAACGGCGCTAACGAGTTAGAGGTACAACAAATTCAACGAAGTGATGAAAAAGCAGCCAAAGGGCTTGTGTTTGAGACAGTTTTCAACAACAATTTCGAGCGTCGTTTGACACCACGACAACCATTTATCAGATCAACACCACTAGAAGAACAATTGCCCAATTTAGAAGAAATTGGGCCTCGGGGAATGTCTAGCTGGAATATCCAACTACCGAAAGCTAGAGCAAATACGACTCTCGTACCAGAGCAAGTCGCCTCACGGCTGGCATTCTCATCGAAAGAGTTGCCATCGTTTAATGGCAACCCGTTGGAATGGCTAAAATTCATATCGAGCTATGTGTTCTCAACCAAACAATGTGGATATTCCAATGTGGATAATCTGATGCGCCTTCAGCGGGCCCTCAAACCACCGGCGTACGATCTCGTGCGAAATCGATTAATCGTACCAGAAACTGTTCCTGGTGTTATAGAGAAACTGCGCGCATACTATGGAAGACCAGAGGTAGTACTTCGCGCGCTCACACAACAAGTACGTAACTTACAGCCAGTGAAAACCGACAAATACGCCTCACTAATTAATTTCGCCGCAGAAGTAGATAATTTGTGCGGACTCGCGGAAGCATCTCATCTAGAGGGATACATGAATAATCCAATACTAATAGAGGAGCTCGTCGATAAATTGCCGTACCATTTAGGTATGGAATGGGATAACCAAAGTAAACGTCTGGGGAGCATCGACCTATCAGACTTTTCATGTTGGTTAAACGAAATCACTGGGGGGGCGGTAAAAGTGTCAAAAATTGACCTGTCACAATTCATACCTAATGAGAAGAAGTCGGTAAACAAATCGGGGAATAAACCGATGGGTATAGCGGCTCATCAAGTCAAAACGATGACAAATAACAAGAGTATGTGTATAATATGTCAGGTGGAACACCCACTGGTAAAGTGCGCTAAATTTCTAGCAATGAATTGCACCAAGCGATGGGAATTAATTAGAAACCATCGCTGGTGCGGGAAGTGTATTCAGCCTCATAATTTTCGACGCTGCTTCAATAAACAACGTTGTCGAGTGGACGAATGTAATCGGGCACATCACCATCTATTGCATGGAACTGAAACGATCGTAAATCAGCCAAAAATATCGACGGTTAATAATGAAGCATCGTCAACCGTGATGAAAATTAGCCTACACCCGGACGGAAATAGCCAAGTTCTGTACCGAATCGTACCTGTTAATCTGTACGGATTAAATGGCCAGAAACTAAAAACGTTTGCTTTTTTGGACGATGGTGCCAATGGAACAATAATGGAAGAATTGGTTGCGGAATACCTCGGCCTACAGGACGAAAGGTTGACGTATGCCTTCAATGGACAAAAGAAATTACAACCATGGAGGAAGGTTCAATGACTGTTTCACCGAAAATATCCGGGGCAGACGGAGATGCCGAGCAGTTTATTTTAGAATCGGTGCGTACAGCCAAGTCACTGGCACTACCATGCCAAAGTCTAGCAATGGAATCATTGGCTGATTATATTAAGGAGTTGCCGATAGCGGAATACAAAAAAGCTAAACCAACAATTTTGATAGGGTCCGACGAGGCATGGCTAACCGTACCAACTGAGGTACGACAAAATGGTCGACACTCACCAATTGCTACTAAGACCAAATTAGGGTGGTCTGTGCACGGAAAACATTCCAACCATAAAGTGGAACTATACAACCATGAAATCAAGCAAAGTGTTGATTACGACGACGACCTACAGGAGCTAGTGAACAGTTTTTATACACTAGATAATTACGGAATCGAACACAATAAATTGATTGAACCATGGGAAAATAAGCGCTCTCGCGTAATATTGCAAAAAACAACCAAGTACACAGGTGATCGGTATCAAAGTGGGCTACTCTGGAAGTTTGAAGAAATAAAATTTCCAAATAGCATATCGATGGCGTTACGACGACTAGACTCATTCGAGTCTAAAATTATGAAAAATCCAGAACTAGGTTCAAAAGTCAAACACCTCATCCAGACTTATAAGGAAAAGGGGTATATCCGAAAACTCGAACCAGACGAGACGGTCATGAAAAGTAGATCTTGGTATCTACCAATATTTGTAGTGCAAAACCCAAATAAGCCGAATAAAGTGCGATTAGTGTGGGACGCTGCAGCCAAAGTCGATGGAGTTTCATTAAACTCCAAACTGATGAAAGGGCCCGACGAACTTGCGCCACTACCAAGTGTCTTATTCAAATTCCGAGAAGAAAGAATTGCTGTTACGGGTGATATCAAGGAAATGTTTCATCAAATCCTTGTAACGGCAAAGGACACCGACTCCCAAAGATTTTTATGGAGAGATTTAGATACATCACGAAAACCGGATACCTACATCATGAAGGTCATGACTTTCGGAGCAACCTGCTCTCCATCAATCGCCCAGTTTATTAAAGATCAAAATGCAGAACAATTTAAATCGCAATATCCAAGAGCAGTCGAATCCATTCAGCATCGACATTACGTCGATGATTGGTTGGACAGTTTTCGAAGCATGGACGAGGCAATTCAGACGGTTCTACATGTAAGAACCATTCATCAACATGCGGGATTCCTTATGAGAGGATGGATCAGCAACTCCCCCGACTTACTGCAAGCGATTGGAACAGACGTGAAAGAGCAGTCTAATGAAATACGTCATAAAGGTACTATTGGAGATAAAGTCCTTGGGATGTGGTGGGATCATAAAAATGATAACTTTCGGTTCGTACTAAATATCAATCGAATTGATGCAGCATTATTAGATGGAAGTAAAACGCCCACTAAAAGGGAAATATTAAGAGTTCTGATGAGTGTTTTTGACCCTTTGGGTCTAATATCAAATCTCCTCATCTATGCCAAGTTGATCTTGCAAGAAGTATGGCGTAGCGGAACTGATTGGGATGAACCGATTAAAGACAAGTTAAATGAAAGATGGAAAATTTGGGTGAGACACCTAGTAAATGTTGATCAGCTCTATATTCCTCGTTGCTATGATCTGGGATCAAGACCGGCGACGTACCAATTGCACGTATTTGGTGATGCGGTAGCTTACATTCGCACAACAACAGCTAATGGAGTCACTACTGCGCTGGTTGCATCAAAGACTCGCGTAGCCCCGAACAACAAGCTGATCTCCATACCACGTCTCGAACTAATGTCAGCAGTGCTAGGTGCTCGTTTGGGTTCATCAATTATAAAATCACATTCCATTAGTATCGAGTCAAAGCACTATTGGACAGATTCAAAAACGGTAATTGGCTGGTTGAGATCTGAGGCCCGAAACTATAAACAATTTGTGGCATTCCGGATAACCGAATGTCTGGAAAAATCCAAGGAAAACGAGTGGCACTGGCTGGCAGCGAAAGAAAATGTCGCGGATGGGGCCACCAAATGGACTGGGAACTTACCAAACTACGAAACGGGCTCAAGGTGGGTTCAAGGCCCAGCCTTTCTAAAAGAACCCCAGATAGAATGGCCAATAGCTCCAAATGAAGATGCCAACCCCACCAAGGAATTTCGAATGAACTATCATCGTGTCATATCCGTGGAGCCGCCAATAGCTATTAACCCAGACAATTGTTCAACATGGGCAAAGTTACTTCGAGCCCAAGTTAACATAAATAGAGCCCGTCATATGTTTCTGTCGCTGATTAAACGCTCCAAACCAATGGCAGGGCCAAAAACATACAAAGAGTTTCAACATGCCACCATGCAGCTCATTAAGCGAGCTCAATGGGACAAATACTCACAAGAGATATCGACTCAAACCAAATTTATAAATGCTCCCCGCATCTGGACGAAAATGGAGTTCTTAGAGTTCGCGGACGTACTGATGCAGCAACATGTATTCCCTACAACACGAAGCGCAAGAAAATGTTGCCTGGTGACCATCGAATTACATATTTACGCGTTCACGAATACCATGTTATATATCAACACCATAACAACGAAACCGTTGTTAATGAACTGCGGCAGATCTATGAGGTTCCACGTTTACGCAATCTGTTACGAAAAATTCAGTTCGATTGTCCAGTGTGCAAGCAGCAAAAAGCAAACCCAAAACCACCAGAAATGGCTCCGCTACCACCGGCAACACTTGCGGCATTCTGTCGACCTTTCAGCTATGTCGGCATAGATCTTTTTGGGCCAATCACCGTTGTCGTTGGACGTCGATCGGAGAAAAGATGGGGTGTTGTATTTACTTGTTTAACCATAAGAGCTATACACCTAGAAGTATCATCAAGCTTATCTACCGATAGCTTCATTCAGTGCCTCCTTCGATTCCGGGCGAGGTAATCCACTCGAAATATATACTGACAACGGTACCAACTTTAAGGGTGCTGAAAAGGAATTAAAACAAGAGTTTATAAAGCTGGACTATCTAGAGGCTCAGAAGCGCTTAGCTTCATTCAAATGGAACTTCATTCCGCCATCGGCACCACACTTTGGAGGTGCATGGGAACGGATGGTTAGAAGTGTCAAAACGAATCTGTATAAAATCCTGGGTAATACAAAATTAACCGACGAAATTCTACACACTAGCCTGGCCGAAGTGGAAAACATTATTAACACACGCCCATTAACATACCTGCCTGTAAACGCCGAAAACGAAGCCATAACACCTAATCACTTTCTGCTTGGGGCATCAAGTGGGGCAAAGCCTCTTGCGGAACTTGATTCATCAGCAAAGACTGTCAATAAAAACTGGTTGGTTACTCAGAAGATTGCTAATCAGTTCTGGAAACGGTGGATAGTGGAGTACCTCCCAGTAATTACGAAACGAACCAAATGGTTCGAAAAGGCCCCACCGCTTGCGATCGGAGATGTAGTGCTTATAGTCGATGAACGAAATCCAAGAGGAAATTGGCCGAAAGGCGTGATAACCGATGTTCATTGGGGTAAAGGGGATCAAATTCGTAGTGCGGTAGTAAGAACAACAACCGGGTTATATACTAGACCATCAACAAAACTAGCCAAACTTGATATTAATGGTGAAAATTCTTTAACGTCAGCATATTCACCAGGTGGGAGTGTTAATAACGAAGCAATCTAAAATAAAAATAGTCTCTTAGGCTCCGAAAAAGAAATGAAAATAAAGAAAAAATCTAGAGGCCTGAGGATAATTTTGTTCGTTTAGATGGAGAGACTATCTTGAACTTTTATGTTCGTTTAGGGAATTCAAATAAATTCAGAATACGGGTAAAAAGAAAATACCGTTAGGAAATAAAACTAAAATTTGTAAGAATTTATAATTTAGTAGAATTACTGTTAATTTGTTACAATATATAATAATTGTGAAATGTTTTAGGTTTTAGTTCAACTAATTAAATGTACACATATGAATTTGTACAAATAAAGAACACAAACAAAAAAGTACTAAAACCATTTAGTTTAAATTCCAATAATACTATATTCATATAAAACAACTAAACCTAATTCTGTTTTGGATACACACGATCAAAATTAACACGGATTTACTACGATAAGATCGTATTAGGTGTATTTGTGTTTTTTTTAAAGCCATATACATACATAGTTTGCTAAAGTTCCTCAACAGCCCTGAACCTGTGAAGCCTTTTCGAACATGACGTAAAATGGGCAAATCTCATTACATATTGGAAATTTGGTTAATCGTCCTGTTTGGATCGAATGGATGTTCAAAAATTGTGGTTAATCCTTTATCTTGTAACAGATACCCTGTTGCAAATGAGCTTTTGCTCAAAACGGGGTGTCCAAAATTTGATGTAAATAAAATAAATAAATAACCGATAATCAACGACGTAAGCTTATATCATTTTTGGCATCTTTCGTTGAAGAAAATCTAAGCTTTTTACCTACCACCGAAGAGCTACATTTGATCTCAGAAATTGCAAAAGGGCTGTTTCCATGTTTAGATACGGTAAGACAAAGTTTTATTCGGCTCTTAAATATTATTTTAATAATTTTTTTTATAAACAGGAAATAGTGCTAAATAAAGAGGGTAATGGTTTTCTCCAAACCAAATTGAAGAACGACCGATCAAAAAAAAGAAAGATTCAGAAATCATTTGATGAGAAACTGTGATTTGCTCGACAACAACGAAAAATAACGACGACAACGACATCCTTGAAAATGATTTAAACATATTAAATACAGCATCTTTACCCGACGAAGTTGAATTAGTGAAATCAAAGATTAAAATCTACCAACTATAGAAGATTGGCTTCAAAAGAAACGAAAATCAGCAATTTATGGGAGAAAAATTCTTTTTTCTTTGTTTATCCAGATTTGGTAAGTTAACATTTTCATTTCTTTTGTACGATAAGCCTTATAATAAAATAATGATTCAACGTTTTTGCAGGTGCTGTATGACTTCTCCCTCTTATATAAAGAAACGGAAAAATTATTGGAAAAGTGGCCAAAACATCAAGCAGTAATTTTTACAGCTGTTAAAAATTCCGGTAGAAGTATACTGTACACGGAGTTTGATCGAGACCAAGGTACAGATTCCCATTTCCAATTTTATTTGTTATGATTAATGTTATCTGTCTAATTTATTTGCAGATTATGATAGTTGTATAGTATCGTTTATTAACCTAATAAGGTTACTACCACCATCAGCTAACGGGGGAAAAAAGCTATCTAGATTGACCAATGAAAAGGCGGTGGAAATGCTTATTATATTTAAAAATGTATTGATAAATTATACTTTTGCGTATATAACTGCATGCTTTTGTATAAATAAGCTTATGTTTAATTAGTTGAAGCTTGAAAATAAGTAAAATACGCAGCCAATACAGTCTTCTGTTATGCTATGTTCAGACTAGAGATTAGTAATCTCTCTAGATTTTGTTATAGTGTAAACAATGGAGATTATGTTAATCCTGTTTCAATTACAGATTAAAGTAATCGTTAAAAAATTAATGGATTTTAATAGAGAATAGGGTTTTGAAGAGTTTTCGGTAGAGTCACAAGGCGAATATCGTTTTTAATCGCGATTTTCTCTTACAGTCTGAATGCCAAAAACGGCAATCCAGATCACAAGTTAACTTGATTAGGGAATCTGGATTACTAATTCCTAATCTGAACAAGCTGATAATCATTCATTTTATTAAATTGATTTCAAACTTCATTCAATTATACTATAACAAAAATATTTTATAATTTTAATATAAATTATATATAAAAATAGCATAATACATATATCGTAACATTTTAGGAGGGATTGACTAATGAAGAATATTTAAAAAATATTGAATCAAAATCACCTTATATTATAGCCGTTGGTGCATCAAAGGCTACGGTAAACCAGTTTTTTGTCGTTTTGGATAACCACTTAATTTGCCTTCCGAAACATTACAATTTTATAGCAGCAATAGATTTTGTATTCAAACTGCATTTTATATTTAATATCGAATATAATTGTAGTTTAAGATTATTTTGGAGTTTTTTCCAAAATTTTATATTTAATATTCAATGCCCAGTAACTACAAAAACGCAAAAAGTGTTTTTAAAATTAGAAAAGCTGGTCGGAGAGATTTTTAACTAAGTAATTTAAAGTTGATATTATTTTATTTAAAAATGAATTCTTTCTACTGTTTTATTTGCAATAAAAAATCAACAAAAATATCACTTATCATTAAGCATTTAAAAATAGACCATTTTTATTGAATTTAAAATTTTTAAAATTAAAATGTTTAGCTTCCAGTTCATGTGACCACTTTTTTAATACATACTCTGGATTAAAGAAACATTCTATTAAATGTCATAAAATATGCCACTTTATTATAAAAAATTCGGAAGATGCTGTTAAATTACCAAATTTAAAAGAACTCTCTCCGCCAGGTCAAACAAATAATTCAACTATCGAAAGTAACCAACCTTCACTACCTTCTCAAATGGACTGTTCATTAACACCTGTGCAATCCGGAAGGGTATCGGCACTTAATGAAATTAATTATTTCGGAATAGACATTTCATTAAAGAGTTAAATGCTATGGGCCTGACAGAAACAAGCATTACAAAAATTATAAATATTACAAATAAATTAATAAACAATATTTCAACAAATGTCATGATTCTTGATCAGAAATACAACACTGCCACTTTAGATAATTGTAATATATTTAGAACTAGAATTGAAACTATGTTTTCTTCTTTACGTAATAAAATTTCAAAATTTAGCACCAAATTCAATCGAGAAAAAAATGTTGACATAAGCCGATTTTATGTATCTCAAAAAAGTATTGCTATCAGTCTAAGGTGGGATCAGAAATACTGCATATTCACGAAAAAAATTAAGAATCAGCTTTATTCAGCTTTATTTGAAAATAAACACTTTTCTCAAAATTATACTTCGATAAAGATCATGAGTGTTCAGACGAAATTTTGAGTAATTTTTGTTGTGGAAGTGTTCACCGTTCAAATGAATTTCTTCAAAGAAATCCAAACGCCATCCAAGTTCAACTATTTTACGATGATTACGAAATTACTAACCCGTTAGGGAGTCGCAGAAGCATACATAAAATAGACGCGATATATTTCTCTATAAGAAACCTTCCACCCAAATATTTATCACGATTATAAAATATATATTTCGTAGCGTTGTTTAATGTCAACGATCTAAAATCGGGGGGATCTTATAACAAAATATTAAAACCAATTTTTGACGTGGGGTGTGAAAGGTGTGAAAATTGAAGACTCGGTATTGCGTGGCACTTTGGTAGGAATATCTCACGATAATTTGGGGGCTAACTTGTTGCTGGGGTTCGCCGGAAGCTTTCGAGCTTCGTACTTCTGCCGAATATGTGACATTCATAGAGATGTTATATTAAAATTCTTTCGTGAAGAATAACATAAACTTCGTAAAATCGAAGAAATTATAATACTTCCAAAGAGCTATAATGGTGATTTGATTCAATCAAAGGGTGTCAAATCAGTCTGCATATTAAATAATTTATGCATGATATTTTGGAAGGTATTGTTCCTTTTAGCATAAAGCATTTTTTAAACTATGTAGTACAAAGAAAATATTTGACTTATGACCAAATAAACGATCGAATAAAATCATTTGTTTTCGGATACAGCTCTAGAAAAAATATCCCCACTGGTTTAATATCTAAAGAGTCATTCAATTTCTCAGCATCTCAATCGTGGTGCTTGATCAATCTTTTATTTTTGGTGATATAAATTTTGAAGACGTGCTCCCGAAATGGTATGTAATAACCACGCTTCTCAAAATATTGCATATAGTTTTTGCGAAAACTCTCACTATTCAATCGGAAAATAATTTACGAAAACTAATATAGGAACATCTGTCAGCTGTCGCATCTGAATTTAAAGTAGAATTGTTGCCTAAACATCATTTCTTAACGCATTAGCCTAGTTTAATACTAAAAATGGGTCCGATAGCTCACTTTTCGTCCATTCGGTACGAGTCTTTCCACCAATATTTTGAAAACATGAATAAAAATCAAAGAAATTTTAGAAATGTTTGCAAAAGTTTGGCAGTTCGTCAGCAACAAAAATTTTCGACACTTTTAAAAGATTTAAATCTTAAAGTTGAAGTGGAATATGGAAAAAAACTCCCCTCTGTAAAAAATTTTTTGAGGAAAATAATTTATCCAACAAATCTTTAAATATTTCATGGATAAATTATAATTCACATTACAGGGGGTCAATTCTCGTTATATGAAAAGTACAATGAAAAGTTTTTTCAGTGAGAAATACACATTTCCGATTCATGTTCCATGAGAAGGAGAAAAATGACGTCAAAATCTTTTCATATGAATAAAACTTTCTCACCGACCATTTTGGCGGTGAGAACATCATAAATATGGAAATAAAATTCTATAAAAACTAAATATGTATTTTTACCATTAAATGTGCATTGAAACTACAATATGATTCACTTTAAACTTAACTAATAAGTAAATCTATTAAAAACTATTCCGTATATTTAAGAAAAGCCTCCAAATAATTAATTTAGTTAAGTTTTAAAAATAATTTGGTCAATTTTATAATTTACTTTATATTTTGACAGCCAATGACAAAAACTGATTAACTAAATCTACTTTATCATTTATTTAGCTAATATTTAAACCAATTGTTGTAGCGGAAATATACATGAGCGGTTGTAGCGGAAATATACATACAGCTAGCGGAAATATACATGAAACTCGAAAAAATGTGTGTTTATAGTGTAGCTTACTATGGAAACAACTTATTCAGCGTTTTTCTCACGATTCTTTTTCATTTGGACATCGAGAATCGCTTATTGTCGTTGTGTGAAATGTTATAAATGAAAAAGACTTGATGGAATCAAAATGAAAACTTTTTTTTCATTAGGTTTTTTCATAGAACGAGAATTGACCCCCAGGTCTGGCTTATTCTTAGCTTCACCAGAGTTTGAGACCGAAGAGCACCATGAATTTTATGAAATAAAGAAGATATCTTATTTTTATGCAAAAAGTATATGGTTATTTGTTTTGATGATTGTCACAATGCTTTTGAAGTTGAAGCTGCAATGCAAGTAGAATTTGACAAATTATGTTTAAATCGGTATAAGATTAATAAAACTTACGCCACATCACGAAAGACAAGCAAAACTTACGTTTTGGCAAATATAACCAAATTAACACTCTAACTGTTCCTTTTAATTAAACTACATGCAATTGAATTAAATTAAATATTTTATAATTTTAAAATTTGGCCTAATTATCAATAGTATGCTTAATTTTTTTAAATCAATTTTTATATCAATTATTATATTATTATTTGGTCAGTCAAAATGTATCATTAAAATTTCTACACACAATTATGATGCATACGAAAATTTGTGAATCAATTTTTTTTTATAAGAACATTATTATTATTGAAAAATTGTATATGAAAATGGCAAAGGTATATTGTTTAAATGTTATGTACCGCAAACAAGCACTAAAAAAACTCGGAGTGGGGTGTGTCATCTATACGACCGTAGTTGTGTTTGTTAAAATCAATTTATTTATTATTAGCTTCATGGAGATTTAATATTTTAATTTAAAATTAATTAACCGCAACTGTTTTTTTTTTCGTAAAACTTGACATCAGAATTGCTCTCTCACACGTGGTGTTCTTTCGCTACAACAGACTTAAGCATTACAAATCGTTATTTTGTAGTTTGTAATTTCAATTAAAATTTATGGAGATTATTTATTTTAATTTTGAATTAATTAACCGTCACAGTTTCTTTACACAAACATTAACACCGGAGCTACTCCGATTAGATGAAGCATTCTCTCGCTACAGTGCTCTCAATCATTGTAAATTGCTATTTTGTAGTTTTGACGTGTTGCGACACTTAATTGAGGAGGTTTTAATTTGCCAACTCGAAGAATGGATGAAATTTTACCTTTAAACGTGAATTCGGAATTAGAGTGTCTGTTCATCGAAATCGTTTTGGTTATAAATCTAAGCCAAATTTACGAGATTCAAAATGGTGTGATCCGAATTTTCACAAATCAACCAATTCCATTTAAAAGTGAATGAATCAAAATCACCGTTCGTTATGAATGATATTAACCATAAAGTCATTGAAACAATTTTGGAAAGTGATGGCAATAAGGTTATTAATAATACCAAAACTGCAAGTTCATGGCTTCCAGCTACATTATTCAAAGATTTCACAATATTGGTAATTCTTCCGTGTCTTCTCTTTAATAAATTATTAAACTATGTGAATTAAATGGAAAATAACCAGAGTGACAGCAATTTTCAAAGTAGGAGCAAAAAATGATGTTCCTTGTTAGATGACCGAAATATTTTGAACTGGTATTATCCAACTCATTCAGATCTTTGGTTCCTCGGTTTATCTCACAGTGTCAACATGGCTTTATACCAAATAGTTTAACATCGATAAATCTATTACCGAAATTGAAAAGCACAAGCAAGTTGTTGACTTTGCGAAAGCCGTTGTCCAAATTAATCACTTTAAAACATTGGAACGCTTATATCGATTCTGTTTCTCTCCGGTGAGTCCAAATCGACCCAAAACGTGAAATTAAAGTTGAGATAATTTTGGTCCAGCACGTTAAGATGGCCTTTACGATATTTGATATTAAATTTGTAACCCTGCAATTTAAAGCTCCATCTGGATAGGGCATATTCATTAGCCAGCTGAGACTAGCATGAATGCGTGATCCTTTATGATAGTAAACTCGAATCCTTTCACATAGTACCGAAAATGCTTTAAGCATATGTATTCAAGCTCTGTAACGCTATACATTCTCTGAGGCCCATGGAGCTTTTTGGAGAAAAAGGCGATCAAGTGTTCGGAGTCCTCAATGTTTTGGAACAGTACTCCACTCACTCACTCCTCTTTATGATGTGTCGACCTGAATATAAAACGGTAGATCATAATTATTGTAGATCATAATAATTGGGTGCACCAAAACATGAGCAGACGTAAGGCGTTGTTTTAACAGGTTATAAATTAACGCTGGGATTCATCATTCCACGTTAACGTAGTTATGGTTTTTAGAAGATCGGTGAGTGGAGCTGAGATGGAGGAGAAATTAGTGATAAATCTACGGTACCATTCACATAACCCTAGGAAACGGCGTACATGTTTCATTGTCGTAGGAACTGGAAAATCATAAATAGCTGCCACTTTATCCTATCTAGCATCACAGTAAATTGATAAAGAGGCCTACCTGGAACCGTAAAAGCGGTTTTACATTTGGCATCATCGTCGAGTGGTATTTGCCAGAATGCATCCTTGAAGTCTACGCTGGAAATGACGTTTGTATTCTCCAAACGACTCAGTATTCCGTCTATTATCGGCGTTCAGGCACAATCTTACTTTGCCATTCCATTTATTTACAAGATTTACAGGCGAACACCACGGACTTTCGCTTTATTCCAGCACACCTAGACTAATCATTCTGTCAAGAGATTTGTACGCCCCAGACCCAGGTAGGCGGATGAAGGAAACATATCGAATATTCTTTGTGGTGAGAAATCATGTGTAACAGAATACCTTAGGTCATGGGTAGATCATCAGGTGGTGAGTGTAATTCATTCATTAGAATTTTCATGTGAAAAAGATTAAAAAATCTATTCCCAAATATAGCTGCTGAGATAAATTAGGAGCCAAAAATAAGCGATATGATTTTTCCTTATTGTTAAACCGAATTTTAACCAAGATATACCCTAAAATACTTTCTTTTGCCCCGCTTTCGGTAGAAATAGTAGACGGACAGTGATGAAAAGTAGTAGTCCCGCTAACGATAATAATTTTTCGCAGTCTTTTTCCAGGAGACTAATATTCGCCCCTGTATCAAGAAGACCACGTACAAATTGATAAAATGCCTTAACAGTAACATATGGACGGCCATCGGTTTCAGTGGAGATTAACGAGGCACCAATTTTTCATTGAATTTTACGAGTTTCGCCAAAATACAACCAAAAACGATGAAATTTATGGTAATCGGTGTAATCTGTCCACCGCTGCAGGTAGTGACTGTGAGATGATCACCTGCGAATTTTTTAGTGTATTAATATTTACATTTTTAACATGTGCTTTTTTAGTCATAACAAAGAAAAGTTTTCTCAAACTCACTTTTGAGTAAAAGAGAGAATATCTCGTGTAATGTTTTCATTGTAAAAGCGCAGGTCTTTAACAATTCCTTTGTTTAGTAAAAAGTTTTACGATAACGGTGATAGTTTTATTCATTTGTATACACACATGACCCCTCATTTTGACACCGGTGCTTCTATATTGATTAAACATTTATCAATTTGAAAAATAATGAGGTGGGGCTACATCATGATAATTTCACGGTAATTATAAATTCAAAATGCTCTCATGGACACGTAAAATCATTAAAAACAACAAATATTTTTAATTTTCACCAAAATTCCAGTTTCCCTTGGATGTAGTGGTGTAATAAGAAAAATAAACAACTTTTAAACAGAAAATTAAAATTTTGTTGGTTTAGGGCGCGATTTTATAGAATCGATATACATATTACTTAAATAAACATTTCAGGTTCAAATTGATTTTCCAAGAACCAACTTTTTTCCAATTAATTAGTTCATTTTTCAATTTGTTTGTATATAATTTTACATAGACGTCATATTTTAAATAAAATTGGTGATCGAATAAAAAATAATTAACATCCTCAAGAACATACCCACCCTTACAGTAGAAATTAGATTTTATGTATACGAGCAAAATTTTAAAAATCAATTGGATTGTTTACGGTGACTGCCAACTAAGCCAATATTTTGTTGATCTATTAAAATTATATTTTTAAATTATTTTACTACAAATTGTAAAAATTAATTAAAATGGTGAAAGCCTACATGAAAAATCACATTTTCTATTCAAAACAATAGAAATTAACCCAAATCCGTTTATTTTAAAAGTCAACAAATTTTGTTATTATGTATAATTAATAAAAATGTATTATTATTACCGGAACTCTCCTTCTCATCCACACTGGTCCCATCCAATTATATATAGTTTTGTAAATATATTTTCCGTTTTGAAAAATTCTATCGTCATTGTTTCAATTAAATTTTGTGGTCACATCGTTCTAAAACAATATAACATTTAATTTTAGTATGTTATACAAGTGTCACAAATGATGTATGTTACGTGACTTGCAATACTGTTGTTTTGTCATCACACGTTTTTGCAGCCAGTAGCTTAGCCGAACCTAAAAATATTAAGAAAATATTTTTTTCCAAAATTCATAATTTTTAGGGACCAAATGTATTGAACACTCTACAGTTTCTTAGATTAATTCTAAGATTATAACAAAGTAAATTCACCCATCAGCAAACCAATGAGAGTGAAATAATCAAACAATATGAAAAATCATTCATGATGATTAGGGGTAAAAAAGTTTGCTTTGCATTAGTATTTGTAAACAACAAAATTACGCTCAGCAAAAATTCTCCTGTAACAATGTACGTTATTTCACCAAAGAGAAATATTATTTTGCGGATTATCTACTGAGATTAAAAATTATTGATTGTTTTTCGCTTATTAAAGCTGTTAGTATCGGTTTGATGAATCGTGGAAAAAATGTGATTGATCATTTTTACGTTTAAGGAAGCATAATGAAAACTGATTTATGATAGAAAATATCTAAAATTAAATAGAACGGAATGAAGAGCGACAGATTATATCACCAATCAGTCTACCCCACAGACTCTTGAATCCTTATCCGCCAAACTACAGAGTAAATTAAGTAAATTCAATGAAACAAATGCATTCAGAAAATTCGTCTGTGCCACTTAATAATAAAAAAAGGAACTATTTTGAGACAACCGCATATAATTAAAAATCTTTGTGGTGAAGGCAAACTTAAATATTGTAGAAAAATTCAGATCCCCCTTTTAGCCTGCCTTTTATTGTTCAGAAAATAAAATTTACGTTTGAAACGCAATTTGACAAAACGTGATATTTCAAAACGCGATACGGTACAAAACGAGTTGTAGTACAAAAGTTCAAAAAGCAAATCCTAGTTCCATCGTACATGTTCAATTTCATCATAAAGGTGAAAAAAAATTGTATATATGAAATGAAGGAAGATTAATAATTTTAAAATATCGCGTTTAGTACCATATCCTTGCTTTCAATTATCGCGTTTTGAAATATCGTGTTTTGTACTTTATCTCGTTTCATCATATCGCGTTTTGATATATCGCGATTTGAAATATCGCGTTTCGAGCGGATCCCAAAATTTACATACAGCCAAGAACATTCATTTGTATATGGTCGAACTTTTTTTTAACTACAGCAGAATTCACTGTTACTGTTTCCGATTAATAAAAAAATGGTTTATCATATGATCAACTGTGCTTTGTAAATTTAATGAAAAAACAAATTTCCCTAATTCAGACAATTGAAATTTTCAAAAACAAAATAAAAAATCGGAAAAATACACCTAGTTAACCTGTCCAAAAGTGTAATTCAAAAAATGTGTGGAATATTACCAAGAAAAAGATTAGAAACAGTGCATAGCATGTAAGGACGCCAAAAGATTACTTTGTCGGATGAAAGATTTATTTTACGAGAAGTTTCTAAAAATCCAAAGCTGAATTAACCAAGATGATGTGTGAGGTTAGTGATGGAAGGGTACGTCCAAGGAAATACAAACATATGACGACTGATTTTTGGAAAACTATAATGTTTTATATTGCAAATAAGTTTTCCTTGTTTCAATGTGATAAGAAGCAGAAAGTCTCTAGAACCAAAAATTTAACCGTTACCGTATAATATGGAGGTCAGAACGAAATGGCGTAATGCGGCATGTATTATGGGAAATATGGTTTTTATTAAAGGCAATATAAAAAGAGATGGCTTACACGTCCTCAAATGTAATTTATAGGATTTTGTTCGAAAAAGGGGAATAAAAAATACGTTTCCATTCTACCAAGACAACGATCGAAAGCATAAAATTTCAGTTGGTCAGGTTTGGCTACTGTACATCTGCCCCAAAACGATTGCCCTAACTCCATTCTAAGGCCAAATCTATCCACTCGAACAGTTTTGGGAACTTTTAGGCCGGTGTCATCGTCCTCATAATGTGTTTACTACTCAGTCGTAAAAGCAAATAAAACTCGAAAGTCGAGAAGTCATATTTTCTATCGCAAATAGTTTATTTGCGACCGATTAGAAGATATACTCCTAAGTTGAATAACTTGTTGGAAAAATTGAAAATGTGATGAAAGGTGTTTGAAACCTTTTTTGTGATTTCTATGTTTTTGTAATACATCACAGTGCTTTTCTACAAAATTTCACCAATTAGTTGATCTTATTATGTTTGGATAGTGAATTGCGATGAACTGCTTGCTGCTATTTGGCCCCAAAATCCACATTCAAAATCTTGTGTAGAATAGTATTTATAATTTTTCTGATTTTTTTAGGTATACGTAAGATTAAAAAAAACAAATTGAAACAAAATTCAGTGACGACTACGGTCTTGGAACACAATTTTTATATGCGGAAAAACAAGTCGTCTGACGAAAATAAATCAATGAGTGAATTCAAGCTCAAATCGCAAAACATTTATGTGAGAACGTCTACTGTACTTGATTTTTCGGTTTAATTAAATAATTTATTAAAAATGTTTAAAGAAATGAATGCAGAACGAACGATGATTACGAAGAAGTACACTTATAGAAAGACTAAAAAAATGGGGCCGAATGTCAAAAGGCCGAAAGGGTTGAAAGGTCGAATGTCTAAGGGCCGAAAGGGTTGAAAGGTCGAATGTCAAAGGGCCGAATGTCGAAATGGCGAATGTGTCGTTGGACCGATTATGTCGAAAAGCCGAATCAAAGTGAATTGAATTAAGTGAAGGAAAATTTTCGGGATAGTACTTAAACCTCGCAAAATCAAAGGGATCACTACATTTGCCTGAAAAAAACCAAGAAATTTTAAAACGCAGAAAAAAATTCTAGAAACTACCAGAAAGGAAATCCAGAAAAAATCCAGAATAAATATTTTATTTAAAATAAATGAAAAAAATTCAATTTTATATGCATTTTCAGGCGTTTGTCATCACTTGAAACATTTGTGGTGCATCTATCCAAGGATAAAATTCCTTTGATCTGTGTCTGTGAGGTTGACGAAGCATTAACGAAGTATACTAATCCAACAAATTAAGCCAACCGCAACACAATACAATATACAATTCCTTTGATCTGTTTCTGAAAGGTTGACGACGCAATTTCCATTATCATAAATATTAAGAACTTAACGGAAAAACTCAAATTTTATACGTGATAAAAATATTATTTTCTGGGTGCGTGGCGTACGGCACCTCGTCGTTATAAAAAAATTATTATTTTGGGTATCTTTAACAAGAGAGGTGGAGGGGCGGGGAGCAGGGGGTACGGTGCTTTGATGTGATAAAAATATTTTACGGTACTTGGGCGTTATAAACATATTTGTTCTTGGGTATCTTTAAGAAGGTGGTGGGGGGTACGGTACTTGGGCGTAATAAAAATATTTTTTCCTGGGTATCTTTAACCAGGGGGAGGGGGGCACGGTACGGTACTTGGACGTGATAAAAATATTTTTTGCTGGGTGTGGGGAGGGCGTACAGCACCTCGTCGTTATACAAATATTTTTTGCTGGGTATCTTTAACAAAGGCCGGGGGGGGGGGTTACGGTGCTTGAACGTGATAACAATATTTTTTTCTGGGTCCCTTTCACACGGGGGGGGGGGATGATACGGTACTTGGGCGTTATAAAAATATTTTTTCCTGGGTATATCTTTAACGGGAGGGGGTGGTGGGAGTACGGTACTTGGGCGTAACAAAAATATTTTTTTCTGCGTATCTTTAGCAAGGGGATACAGTACTTGGACGTGATACAAATATTTTTTTCTGGGTATTTTTAACAATAGGGGTACGTTACTTGGGCGTGATACAAATATTTTTTTCTTGGTATTTTAATAATTTTCCCTGTGAGACCCATGAGATATTTCTAAAGACTCTGGCAGTATGTGGTCTTGTGTTGCCATGCTACAAAATCAGTTTATTGTGTCTATTCTCCCGTTCTGGTCGATTATCTTGAATAGCTCGCTTCAAACGTATTAATTGTCATCGGTAGACTTCGCCATTAATAGTTTCAGAAGGTTTCAGTAGCTCATAATATACAACGTCTTTCGCACCAAATACAGAGCACAACCTTATTAACAATGAACATTTCGCTTTGTCTGTATTAAACCTTTTTCAAATTGCATAAACACATTAGACGTCACATTTATAGTACTCGATTTATAAAGTAATATACGATATTCGCTAAAATTGTTCTGTAATTCCTATTTAAGAATATTTAATAATTTAATCACATAGTTCAAAAACCGATTTAGAGAAATTTTCATGTGAAACCATCATGTAAAACATCTTTTTAAATCTTCCACCCTTTACAATGCAAAAACAAATAGTAAAAAACGACACAGATTTTTCCGACAAAATTTGAGGACCCAACGTGGATGGATCCAACATCCATAGGATTTATTAGCATGTATTTTCAATTGTTGAAATCATTTTTCATTAAGAAATAAATTCGGCTTTAGGCCGTCCGACCCATTATGGAGATATTTTTGAACATTTAATTCGGTGAAACGTAAAATTATATTTGCTTGTTTTGCTTCCATTGGTTAAAACATGATTTATGCTTCGACCTGAA
Organism: Tipula vernalis; assembly: GCA_958295665.1. Classification (NCBI taxonomy): domain Eukaryota; kingdom Metazoa; phylum Arthropoda; class Insecta; order Diptera; family Tipulidae; genus Tipula; species Tipula vernalis. The sequence continues at coordinate 144,806,122 of OY282560.1, read as the reverse complement.
AATCCATCCTACTATGTCCTCGTGGTAGGTCCTTGACGACGAGTTTCTTACCGATGACTAAACACAGGAAATGCTACTCAAGCAGTGCTGCTCTATCCTAAATCACGTGTTCATGAACCGAGAAAAGAATCCTCTTAAAAAATTTGTTGTACTTCGAACCTCAAAAAACAAATAAACATTTTTTGATTAAGAGGAAAAATTTCATTAAAATTCTATTATTTATCTAATAGCTTTCGGAGTAGGTTTTATAATATGAATCTGAGTGAAAAAGAATGATCGTTTGATTTACTTGATTTTATTAGTAAATAGCCTTCGATTCTTATCATGATACTGTATGGCTGAACGTAAAATTTCACTCGCTTTCAGAATCCAGAGTCAAAAATAGGTGTTTTCATTAAAAAAAAAAAACACTTGACCTTGAAATGACCTATGATCTCTATCATGATACTGTACGGCTGAACGTAGAATTTCACGCACTTTCAGAATCCATAGTCAAAAATAATGAGCGTGAAATATTTCCTAGATTAATCCTAAATACAAAAACTATGTTTAGGAATGGTTTAGGAAAAATTTCATACGCCGGAGGACGGCTGTGAAAAAATTCATAAATCATTCCTGAAATAAAACCGCTTTGTTTGTATTTGTGAGAAACAAAATATAATAGAAAACGAAAAAATATTTAGGCGTAATATAGTTTAATAAATTATTGAATTAATTTATATTCAAATTAAATGCAACTCAAAGTTTTGCCAGGTAAACATTTTAGCCCACTACAATTTCTTTCCTGTATATTACACAAAATGCTATGCTACTGACGAATTTTTCAGATTTTCGTCCATTGCTCTGGAATGGCCAAAATTTGGCCTGATCTACGTGACTCACATACGTATTACTTTCCTTATTTTATTAATTTAACGGAATAAAACTCCAGATTTTTCTGTAAGCCTTATCTATTGCCAGTACTAACCAACTTTTTCAGATTTTTGGCATTATTCTGGAATGGTTAAAATTATGCCCGAAATAAACGACTCAAATATGTAGATATTACTTCATTTTTTAAATTTAACGGAATACAACTCCGGATTTGGCTTACAGGAAAATATAGTGTGATCGATGTCCACCTGGCAAAATCGGGTAGTTGTATTCCGTTAAATTAATAAAATAAAGTAATATCTACATATTTGAGTCGTTTATTTCTGGCCCAATTTTGGCCATTCCAGAACAATGCCAAAAATCTGAAAAAGTGTGTTAGTACTGGCAATAGATAGGGCCTACAGAAAAATATAGTGGGATCGATGTCCACCTCGCAAAATCTGGAGTTGTATTCCATTAAATTTATAAAATGAAGTAATATCTACATATCTGAGTCGTTTATTTCGGGCCCAATTTTGGTCATTCCAGAACAATGCCAAAAATCTGCAAAAAAGTGTTAGTACTGGCAATAGATAGGGCTTAGAGAAAAATATAGTGGGATCAATGTCCATCTGGCAAAATCAGGAGTTGTATTCCGTTAAATTAATAAAATGAAGTAATATCTACATATCTGAGTCGTTTATGTCGAGCCCAATTTTGGCCATTCCAGAACAATGAAAAAAATCTGAAAAAGTTTGTTAGTACTGGCAATAGATAGGGTTTACAGAAAAATATAGTGTGATCGATGTCCACCTCGCAAAATCTGGAGTTGTATTCCATTAAATTTATAAAATGAAGTAATATCTACATATTTGAGTCGTTTATTTCGGGCCCAATTTTGGTCATTCCAGAACAATGCCAAAAATCTGAAATAGTGTGTTAGTACTGGCAATAGATAGGGTTTACAGAAAAATATAGTGTGATCGATGTCCACCTCGCAAAATCTGGAGTTGTATTCCATTAAATTTATAAAATGAAGTAATATCTACATATTTGAGTCGTTTATTTCGGGCCCAATTTTGGTCATTCCAGAACAATGCCAAAAATCTGAAAAAAAAGTGTTAGTACTGGCAATAGATAGGGCTTAGAGAAAAATATAGTGGGATCAATGTCCATCTGGCAAAATCAGGAGTTGTATTCCGTTAAATTAATAAAATGAAGTAATATCTACATATCTGAGTCGTTTATGTCGAGCCCAATTTTGGCCATTCCAGAACAATGAAAAAAATCTGAAAAAGTTTGTTAGTACTGGCAATAGATAGGGTTTACAGAAAAATATAGTGTGATCGATGTCCACCTCGCAAAATCTGGAGTTGTATTCCATTAAATTTATAAAATGAAGTAATATCTACATATTTGAGTCGTTTATGTCGAGCCCAATTTTGGCCATTCCAGAACAATGCCAAAAATCTGAAAAAGTTTGTTAGTACTGGCAATAGATAGGGTTTACAGAAAAATATAGTGTGATCGATGTCCACCTCGCAAAATCTGGAGTTGTATTCCATTAAATTTATAAAATGAAGTAATATCTACATATTTGAGTCGTTTATTTCGGGCCCAATTTTGGTCATTCCAGAACAATGCCAAAAATCTGAAATAGTGTGTTAGTACTGGCAATAGATAGGGCTTACAGAAAAATATAGTGGGATCGATGTCCACCTGGCAAAATCGGGAGTTGTATTCCGTTAAATTAATAAAATGAAGTAATTCCTATATGAGTAGTACATTTCGGGCCCAATTTTAGTCATTCCAAAACAATGAAAGAAATCTGGAAAAATTTCTGAGTACTGACAATCGATTGTTCTAACAGAAAACTATGGGGCGATACATATACACCTCATAAAATCTGCATTCGTTTGCAATTTATTTACGACTGATAATGAATTTTTTCAAGCAACGACAGTTTTAGATTATAAATTAAAACTTAATGTAAAGCTAGTTTATTTTTGAATTTTTTAATAAAATTCGATTTTTTACGAAATATAAATCTATGTGAATGGGTTTATTTTTAATTTAAATATGTATTAAAAATTAATTTCGCCTAAATGTTTTCGTGCTCTTTATTTATGTTTAAATACCCACCAATACATTCAAATTTTTTTTCATTTAGGAATGATTTAAGAAATTTTTCACAGCCGTCAAAAATAAGTGGTTCCGTTTTAAAAAAAAAATCGACTTGACCTTGAAATGACCCAGAAATTTGATCTCAAGGTCAAATTATTTGAGTTATTTGAGTGGATTTTTTAAAATGGGTCACCCTGTTTATAAATAAAAAAAAAATATTAAAAATAAAAATTAATTAAATATTTTATTTAAATATATAAGTGAATTGTGTGGATCCAGATACTCAAATGCGTAACGATGTTAGGGGCACTACGAAACAAAAACCAGCCCCATACCCAACCAACAATACACAAAAAAGCAAAGCACCAAATATTTTCGATAAAAACGTTTATTTACAAAAGTCGAGTTTCAATATACCAAATTGCGTTAAAATCTAAAGTTGTGTGGAATTTCGAATAACGAGTTGTAAGATTAATGTCGAGTGCAAAAAAAATTTTACCCTCAGTGCATTTTTTTTCTTCAATGATACAGTTTGAAAGTCAAAAGAGAATACTTTTACACTTCGAGTGAAAATTTTTCTACAATCGAATTCGACATAAGTTACGAACAATTTAAAGCTTTATTTTAATTTTGAAATTATAATTCATCGGGTATACTCGCCATAAATTTTTATTAGTTTAAATAAAAAATGAAATTCTTACGAAAGTGAGGTCAACAACCCGTGCATTTCTAAAGTGCATTTCTTTTTTTTTATGTTTTAATTTTCTTAATACTTAGGTATTTGGATTTACATTTAACAATCTCAAATTTAATTATATATTTATTTATTACGATTATAACACGCCATTATTTAATTAGCCACTGCATTTTGTTAATTAATTGTACTCATTCATTGATTGCTGTGAAATCATTTGTTTCAGTATACGGTAAAACCTTGATTTTCATATTATGGTTCGTGTAAAAAGATGGAATTTCTGAAGTTGCTGACATTTTTTAGTTAATTATTTGATAAAACATTTTTAGAATTTTAAACTATACTTAAAAAAAAATTATTCATAGGTTAACTAATAATGTACAACGACCATATTCATTCCGTATATCAAATCACCTCAGGCACCTCTTTATTTTTACACAAATTTCACTTCACCTGCATTTAAATGACTTTCACCAAAAATTAGCGCAATTGCAGAAATTTTTTATTGAAAAGTTATTTTGCCAATCCTACATCCAAAAACACGTTACCTACTCCGTTTTATATTGTGGTTCTTTTAATCGATGCGAGATTGTGACGCACAAAATATTTGTATGTACACTCGTATATCAGTAAGTTGCTACCTCGCGGTTTCATAACTAAATTCTCTAAGTTGCATTATACACACTACATTGACCTCATTTTCATTTTGGGATCTTATCATTAAAATGTTGTTCCATTTCTTAATGCGTAAATCGGTTAATTTGTTTATATATACTCGGACATACATACTTATATGTCAAGTAATTCATGTGTTTCCTTATCGCTTTGTGCCAATTCATAAAGACTCGCATGATCAGTAGTGTATTTTTTTCACAGAGCACCACTTGTTTGTTTAGGAGTTTTATTTTAAAAATTGCGAAATGTAAAGAGCTTAATTTATTACATAAGTGTACGTTCACTTTCACCAAAAAATACTTTCTACAAAAAAATGATAAAAATAAATAAATCAATAAAAAAATTTTACAACTAAACAACGTTTTTAAAATTTTATTTTTGTATCTGAGTATAACAAGTAAAATAAGCGGTAAAATGGAAATAAATAATTGGATAAAATTTGATGTACTCGTATACGATATAACTGTGTATGTATAATAAAAATAAAAACAACAAAACTCAACTACAATAAAATAAAACAATCTAGTTTTTCCGGTACATACACATATGTATCCAAACCCCGCTTTATCAAATCTTTAGCTAAAGCATTTTAATTAAAACACAACATGCCAGAAACCTTCCTACTTTTCGATTAGTCGACAACATTTTACTAATAAATTTTATAAATTTTTGTGTGTCGATGTTTCAGTGAAATTCGTATACATATAGACGAACCAAATTCCGGTTTTTATATTTACTTACTCGTTGTGCCTCGTCACTTTCAAGATCATCAAGATCATTATTCGAGATCAATAATTTTAAATCTACTTTTGTGACTCAACCGATGTTTCTCTTATTTTAGGCTTTTAAACAAACATCTTTATGTTACACACAGATTATCACAGACAATTTTTATGATAATTTTTGACATCTAACCATTTTATTTCAAAGCAGGTTCTGGTTTAAATATTGGCCGTGAAGGTTACTAGGCCAACTGTTGTAATTCTTTTTTCGTTTTCTCGTTTGAAATCGTTTCGATATTTTAAACTGTTGCAATCAGTCCTTATCACGAACGGTATTCCCAATAAATATATTCTGAATTTATCCAAGGCACTAACAATAGCTAAAGCCTCAAGCTCGATGCTATGATATCGAGATTCTTCTGAGGAAGTCCTTCTACTATAATACGCTACTGGATGTATCTTATCATCCGTTTGTTTTTGAAGCAAAACTGCCCCAAGGGCTATTGCGCACGCATCGGTATGTAATTCCGTAGCTGATGATGGCTCAAACACCTTAAAAATAGGCGATGACACAAGTGCCTCCTTAATCGACTCAAACGCCTGTTGTTGAGAATCTGCCCATGTGAAGTGGACGCGCTTTAACAGAAAAATTCCTTACAAAACGTCTAAAATAGCTTGCGAGGCCCAAAAACTTTCGAACACCCTTTTGATCTTTCGGTAGTGGAAATCGGACCAAACTCTCGATTTTAACCTGACCCGGCTGAATTCCATCCCCACTTATTTCGAACCCTAGATAATTTATTTTCCTCATCAAAAACCTACACTTGCTTAAATTGATTGTCAGATTACTTTCTCGGATAACATCCAATATAATCTTTAAATTTTTTATTCCTTCTGCCCTTGTTTCGGTAGCTATCAAGATATGCCATTGCTACACTAAATTGTAATCTACCCAAAATCATATTAATTAATCGCTGAAATACCGCCGGGGCGGTACAAAGCCCAAAAGGCATACGCTTGAACTGATAATGCCCATTCGGTATTATAAAAGTTGTTTTACGCTGTCCTAACCTATCCAATTGATCGTCTATTCGAGGAATGGGATAGTGATCTTTGACGGTATTACTATTTAATTTTCTGTAATCTATACATAAACGATACTCACCGGTCATCTTTTTGACCAATATTATAGGGCTGGCGTATTCTGATGAACAATCTTCGATGACGTCATTTGATTTTAAGTCTTCGATCATCTCTTGTTCTTTCCCTCGTTCATAGTGACTAAGACGGTATGGGCGATAATAGACTGGTTTGCTTGACTCCTTTAGTTGAATCTCCATTTGAACTTGGTCAGTTAGACCCAACTGACTCATATTTGTCGAAACTACATCCTTGTACTCGTTCATAATTTCCAATACTTCGGAATTATCATCGTCTGTAACTACATATTTGCTGGCTTTCAATTTGGCGCTCATTCTTATTATAATTCGAAGCGTCTCTAATTTCGCCATAGCTCTGGTGAGCACGGAACTCTTCTTGATATCAATCGGATTATCGGTGAAGTTAGCAACTAGAACTATAGATGATTTCTTCGTTGACTGTATTGCACAATTCGGGATAGCTGTTCCATTTTCTTGTAAACGATTGTCCACACGCAAAACTTCATTCCTCTCAAAATCGGTTGCCACTTGAATGTGACCTACATAGCCACTAGGTATCACTGTAGTCTCCTTTGCGATTAGATTTGTTTTACCGGTACTATATCGTACCCCAATTTTGTTAAGACGTATTGAGTATTGCACAATTCGGGATAGCTGTTCCATTTTCTTGTAAACGATTGTCCACACGCAAAACTTCATTCCTCTCAAAATCGGTTGCCACTTGAATGTGACCTACATAGCCACTAGGTATCACTGTAGTCTCCTTTGCGATTAGATTTGTTTTACCGGTACTATATTGTACCCCAATTTTGTTAAGACTACTATTCTCCCGTTGTTGAATAATAAGCCCATCTGAATTAGCGATAATATGTACATGTGGTTGTTCGGTAAATGAATGCCCAACTAAGACTGGCACACTTTTAAATTCAGGTTTCACTATGAAAACCTTCACCTTCGCTGATACATCGCCTACTTTAAGAACGAGAGTTGTAACACCGACTGGCTACACTTTTTTCCAAACCTTATGAGATTCTCCAAAATCTCTAAACAATCAGCAAATTGTTTACTTCTTAAGATTCACCAAAACCTTTAAGACGTTCGATAAAACACTTAATTCAGTTTTCTTGAGCCAACACGCGGTTTCGCAAAAATTTATATTACGATGTTTTATATCCCACTTCTGAAATTTGTTGTAATCCTTTTCTCGTTTTAAATCATTTCGATTTAAAATATCACCAGGAATGACTAACGCTTTTCTTTTTATATTTATTCTATTAAATTTATTGAGATTCACATATATTTATTAATTTTGTTTTTATTTTATTTTATTGAACCTATAGTTGTATTGCTCTCACCAAAAGTAAAAAAATTACAACATTAACAATCGTACTATATAGACCAAAAAATAGTTTAGCTAACCCAAACAAAATTAGTGCTCAAATAAATATTAACCAAATTTTTAGTTTTAGTACCTGTCACAAGAGTCGAATTGACAAAACAATACACAAAAAAAAAGTAGACCAAATTTTGGTTAATTTGTGCTGTTGCTTTGACCAGCCGTTAACCAAATAAAATACCTAACACATTTTGGTTGAAAGCAATACACTTTATGTCGACTACGATCGGATTACATCTATCCTTTATTTGTTATTTTGATTTAGATGTACAATTTTATTTTAGGTTTACATTACATTACATTATTCAAGGTTGTTATATATACATATTACTTTATTTTTTGTCACATCACAACTTCCTATTTCTGCGGATCTACACTTATCCAACCCCATCAAAAATATTAGCTATATTTACTTTCTGATTATCGCTTTGACAATTCCTGACAACTCCGTAGCATGAATCTGGATTGTAGAATTTATTCAATATTTCATCAAGAGTTGAAATTTATATACATAAGTATAAAATAAACCACCAAGTTTCCTTATGAGTAACATTCATGTCATTTTCGGTCCAAAAATCTTCCCATCTCTTGGGTATTACTGTACTTAAAATGACACAACTAATTTACGAGGCGGGGAAATATGCCAGAAAATTATTACACAATTCGGGCAGCATAATAAAAAATTGTAAATGTAGTAAAATATTTTTCAAATAAATGACGCTGAATCTAATTGGTTCATGTCATTCAAATGTGATACAAAATTACCCCTTAACCAAAAAAAAAACGAACTTCGCTTAGATGTAGCCTAAACGAACTATAAACGAACATACTCATAAAACAAGTAAAACGAAAGTGTTTGTATCGTTGCATAACAAAGGAATCTTTTCAAATGACATGGTTAATTACTAATACACATTCAATGTTTTTTTTGTTCTTTTGCAAATGAATTTAAATGCGAGAAAAGTACAAATCTATTGTACCCATTTATAAAAATAAGACGGACATGCTCAACATTTTTTTATTTCCTTATAAAATGTTATATTGCGTTTTTATAAATTTGTTTATCATAATATTTGTTTACAAACTAGTTCATCTTTATCAGCTTTGCTCATCTTTCTACATCTTTTCGCTAAAAACAAAGTTGTTTACTAAAAAATTCATACAACTTGTTTAGTAGTTCAATCTCATTTTTATACAAGGGAATAATGAATATCCACTTTTCTCGTAAATCTTTAATTCAATTAAACAGGTAATTTGTTTACAAATAACATGATTAAACAGCATTTTGCAAAATACCTACCTAGATATTTTTTTCCTAAAGAGAAAAGAACGTTACGATGAAAAGATTTTCTTTTTGTTTTAAATTTTAAGTTGTAATATAATCAGGTTTTTGTTATTTTTTTTTATATAAGTACTCGTAAGTACATAAACAAAAAAAAATAATAATAATAATTTGTAGGTACATCTCTATATATTGTATTGGATGGTGTAAAACAATTCCACCGTGATTTTTGGATGAAACACGGAACAAAATAATTTTCACAAGCCAATTTTACATTATTAAGGGAGTTTTGCAGTGAACGAAACAAATGATAGTCTAACTGATGCATTTAAAATTCCAAACCAAGATGTCCCATTTTTTGCCCAGTCATCAAATATGTGTACACAAATTTTTCAATCTTAAATCGTGTGTTACCTAAACATCCAGCTTCTTTTTGAATCCAACGTTTTCCAAATGATTAAAAATTGTTTGATTGTTAACGGTGAGTTTCTCGATTTCATTGACTTTTTTAGTGATTGGTTGGCCAGCGATGTGCATCTTTGACACCGGAGTTTCCAGAACAAAATTGACCGAACCGGTACCAGAACGAAATCGAGCGATACGGTATTATCACAATAAACTACACATATTTTTTTAGCATGCTGCATCGCCTTATTTCTTTCTTTGAAATCGAATTTTAAAATGTGTCTAATTCACTCTTTAATTTCAGTCATTTTTAACACGGAATTACTTTTCACTGAATAAGCAAATATCACTTTTTTCTGTAATGGTGTTTGAAACGTCACCTTTAAAATGACATTTCAAAATTGACAAGTTACCCTTCAAAATAATGAAATATATACTTTTAATAAAAAACTAAGACTGAATCAACTTTTAATTAATAACGTGTATTATTACCCTGTAAAATACACCCTGTATTTTATAGAGCCATAATCAAAAAATCTGAGCTTTTATAAGGGAATTAGAAACGAGGAAAAAACTAAACTTTTCATAGTAAAACACACAAAACATATGGGAAATCACTTTTTTTCCTAAGACAAATTTTTAAATGAAAACGTTACAAATTCTTAATTATGATTTCTGAAATACTTTCATAAATGTTTGAGTTTCAACATATATATGAATGTCGTTTAAGTAAATCGTTTTCATTTTCTTGTAATAATTGATTTATTTAAACCAAAATTTAATAAAAAGTTCATAACAACAGCATTCTGGTCACATTGAAATGAAAGCTTACTACGATTCGTTTGGTCATTAATTAAGTCAATATACATTACATAGATGGCAGTGATGGCCGTAAAAATTAGCTAAAATTGTACCAAAAATGACCACCTGGGGAAAATTCAAGTTCAAAAATTTTAGGAAAAGCAAAACAAATTCACAAAATATAGTGATCACTAATAACTTTTTTTCACATTTTTCTGTAAACATTTAAGACATCTTACGTACACTAGTAAAACTAAACATAAATTTAGCAAGTATTATTTTAATTCGTCAGAGCCAACTTTGATGTATTTTTCAAAATGAAAGTTCGAAAAATATATTTTAGAAATAATTTAATTTTAATATTTCTGCAACTAATATTTACTTAATACCAATAAAGCCTTCTTGTAAATTCTTGTTGAAGATATGTAGAAAACTTTTATATAAACATTTTATAATATTTTTGCTTTTTTCATTGAAAAACTTGCAGCTAAACAACACCATTTTTACTATGGATTCCTATGGAAATCAGTGAAAAGTTATACCACTAAAAAAGCTTCTAAAATATACGTCATTTTGATTATGGTAATATCAGAGCCTTCTAGAGTATAGAGCCATAATCTGCAGGACGTATTTTTTAGAAGCTTTTTTAGTGGTATAACTTTTCACTGATTTCCATAGGAATCCAAAATAAAAATGATGTTTTATAGGTTCAAGTTTTTCAATGAACAAAGCAAGATATTATAAAACGTGTATAAAAAAGATTTCTACAAGAAGGTTATATTTGTATTAAATAAATATTAATTGAAGAAATATTAAAATTAAATTATGTCCAAAATATATTTTTCTGACTTTCATTTTGAAAAATACAAAGTTGGCTCTGATGAATTAACATTATACTTGCTAAATTTATCTTTAGTTTTACTAGTGTACGTAAGATGTCTAAAACTTTTACAGAAAAACACGAAAAAAAATTATTTAATCACAAAATTATCACACACGTTCTTAATATTTTGAGAATTTGTTTTGCTTTTCCTACAATTTTGAACCGGAAATTTCCCCAGGTGGTAATTTTTAGTATGATTTTACCAATCTTTTACTGCCATCTATGTAACCTATATTAAATTAATAACCACACGATTTTATTTTAGTTATATTTTGGTTTTAATAAATCAATTATTACAAGAAAATAAAAACGATTTACTTAAACGACATTCATGTATGTTGAAGTTCAAACATTTATGAAAATATTTCAGAAATCATAATTAAGAATTTGCAACGTTTTCATTTAAAAATATGTCCTAGGAAAAAAAGTTATTTCCCATATGGCTTATTTGTTATACTAAGAAAAGTTTGGTTTTTTCCTCGTTTCTGATTCCCTTATAAAAGCTCAGATTTTTTGATTATGGCTCTATAAAATACAGGTTGCTCTGGTTTAATGCGTCTAATAAACACTTGACAGGTAATTCATTCATCAATACATCAACCATCCGGTCTATTATCATCTGAATTTCTAATGTATAACTTTCGAAATGAAAGCTTAAATCGATTTTCGATTATGCACTTATTAAAGCTCTGCTGTCTAAAACACATGAAAAACATCAACTTATTACAAAAGCGGTTTACTTACAAATTTTCAGATTTCCGAAATTAAAGCTTTATCGGTTTTCGTTTATTAACCTATGTAATGCGCTTATTAAAGCTCCGCTAATTCATTTACCAAAACATTAACATATGGTCTATTATCATCTGTATTACCAATGAATGTTTCCGAAATGAAAGCTTTTATCGATGTTCGTTTATTAATCTACATAAAGCTTTGCTATCTAATAAACGTTGAAAAGTAATTCATTCATCAAAGCATCAACATATGGTCAATTATCACTCAAGGTACCAATAAACGATTTCCGAAATGAAAGCTTTTATCGATTTTTAATCATGCGCTTATCTACTAAACACTTGAAAACTAATTCATTCGCCAAAAACATGAACATATGGTTTATTATCATTTCGATTCGAAACTTTTATCGATTTTCGATTGTGCGCTTATTAAAACTCTGATATCTATTAAACACTTGAAAAACATCAACATATGGTATCATCTGAATTACCATTTTGAGTTTTTGAAATAAAAGCTTTTATCGATTTTTGATTAGAATTTATATAAAAAGCTTATTAAAGCTCCGGTATCTAATAAACACTTCAAAGCAATTCATTCAACAAAGCAAATATTTTCGATTATACACTTATTAAAGCTCTGCTGTCTAACAAACACATGAAAAACATTAAATATATAAAAACATTAAATATATATTATCATTTGAACGAATTTTCATTTCTCCGAAATTAAAGCTGGTCAAATGAGGTCAAATTAAAGTAAAAGCTTACTACGATTCGTTGGTCATTAAGTCAATATACATTACTTAGATGGCAGTGATGGCCGTAAAAATTTGGAAAAATCGTACCAAAAACTACCACCTGGGGAAATTTCAAGATCAAAAATCGTAGGAAAAGCAAAACAAATTCACAAAATATAGGAACGTTTGTTAATTTTGGGATTAAATAACTTTTTTTCGTATTTTTCTGTAACCAATTAGACATCTTACGTACAGTAGTAAAACTAAAGATAAATTTAGCAAGTATTATTTTAATTTGTCAGAGCCAACTTTGATGTATTTTTCAAAATGAAAGTTCGAAAAAATATATTTTAGAAATAATTTAATTTTAATATTTCTGCAATTATTATTTACTTAATACCAATATGGCCTTCTTGTATATTGTTCTTAAAGATATGTAGAAAACTTTTACATAAACATTTTAAGACGTTTTTGCTTTTTTCATTGAAAAACTTGAAGCTAAAAAACACCATTTTTACTATAGATTCCTATGGAAATCAGTGAAAAGTTATACCATTAAAAAAGCTTCTAAAAAATACGTCATTAAGATTATGGCTCTATACTCTAGAAGGCTCTGATATGATACTTTAATAATTTAAAATCGATAAAAGCTTTTATTTCGAAAACTTTCATTGGTAACTCATATAATAAGAGCTCATATTTTGATGTTTTGGTGAATGAATTACCTTTCAAAACCGTTAATTATAAACATGGCGGAGCTTCAGTAAGTACTTAATATAGCAATTTAATAAACTGAACTCGATAGAAGCTTTAATTTCGAAAATATTAATTTTTTTAGTTCAGATGATAATAAGCTTAATTTAATTTTTTTCATGTATTTGTTTGGCAGCAGAGCTTTAATAAGTTCTTAATCTAAAACCGATAAAAGCTTTCATTTCGAAAGTTATGTATTGGTAACTCAGGTGGTAATACTCCATATGCTGATGCTTTAAAATTTTGAAAACTACTTATTGGGTGCATCAGCTGCGCCAACTGTTGGCAGCATGTTGACTTAAATCAGCGTGATGAGTTGTGAGCGGTTGTGCTACTTTAAAAATTTCATGGAAATGTGATTGCTTAAATGTCATTTTTTCCATTAGCAGATTTCCGCAAACAACATCTTGAACAGATAAAATATATACCTAACCTTGTGTTAGGTATATATTTTATCGTTGCATTATATAAGGATTCAGTTAGTATGAGATTTTTCGAAGTTCAAGGCTTCGGGAAGGGTTGAAGAGTGTGATAAGCTTCAGTTTCGGGGATATCACACTAAAGGTCTACAAAAAGGATGACGCCTTACCCGCGGCTGGGGCTGCACTGGTACATATCACCTGCAATCCTTAGAGGTGAGTCATTCTGGGCAGTGATGTGAACTCATACCACTCAATAAGGGAAGGTACGGGTACAAACGAGAGAGGTGAGTTACTCCTTGATTTTATTCTTAGTACTAACCTTCAAATATGTAATATAAATCTTTTATAACTAGAAACAGGCAAGAAGTACTAGATAACATGCTTGTCTATGATTTTATTAAGAGTAGTTGAGGGAGTACAGAAGCTTCAAATAGGGATATGTTTATAAACAGGAGGAAACCCGACTGAGATTCCTTCAAAACCATTCTAGGTAATTCATTGCTATTACCGGTTCCAAACCCCCCTTTTCGATATAGGAGATCGATAATTGGTTATACAAGCTTTCTGATGCTTTTCACGTAGTTTTGTAGGCAGCATCTCCTCTGAGTTTAATTTTGTGTAAGCAAAGACCACTTTGGTGGTCGAAACAGCCCCCAAGCTCTCGTCAAATATGGAAAAAGTATTTAGAAAAGCGGGTTAGGACTGCTATAAGGAAGCCCTCCGAACATACAATTCCTCACTCACATACAATTACATATCACAATGATCACATCCACCATGTCAACATGCCAACAATTTCAATCGCGAGGATATTAGTCTTTTCTCGAATGTCATCATTCATCTTTCGTACTCTTTACTCTTCGTATAAACTCTTTGTACAACTTCAGGTTGCTGGCATTTGCCAGATATATATTTGAATTTTAGCAATGGAGTTAGAGGTTACAAAGCACGACAAGGCGCTCCTTGATATATTCTCCTCCTTCCTAACTAGTATTTGAATCTTTCACTGCCTCAAATATCTAGTTACCACTGTAGAAGTCAATTGCGTTAATCGAATAAGGTTGAAAAGACAGTTCAACTAAATTTCTTCCCTCCTCGAATTAATGCAATAAACCCATAATTTATAATTTATTTAATTTAATTTCAAGTAAATGCACTCGATTCAAGGCATCACAATACCTTTGCTTACGTAATTCTACGTGATAAAGGTCAACTTCCCCTTATACAACGTTTAGAAATGAAGTTATTAGAGTACTCGGCGAAACGGAGGGCGCTACAGTTAATAACGTTTTGCATGGTTTGAGTCTGGGTGATAAAAAACCATCACAACTATTAAACGAATTCAGATTAAACGCGGGTAGTACATATTCGGAAAAAGCGTTACAACAATTAGGGTTAAAGCGATTACCACAACAAATCCAAATTATTTTATCCACTTTTGCTAACGATGTTTCATTGACCGTTTTAGCAGAACGAGCCGATAAAATGTTGGAGGTTATGGAATATACGCGCAAATTAGTGAAATTAAACAAACATCTTCTACCAATTCTGTTTTCAATGCTATCAAGTCAAATTCTGCGTATTCAAATTCGCAAGGGTCAACTATTACAAATTCTTATTCCGAGCTGGAAACTAGATTTGATCAATTTAGGACCCAAATTTTGGCAGTTTGTCGACCGGGAGCAAGATCATCTTCAAGCTCGCGTAATGCACCAAGAGAATCATCTCGATCTCGATCGACAATGTGTTTTATCATTATAAATTTCTAAATAAAGCTCGACATTGTTTTCCCGGATGTAAATTTTTTGAGGAATTTTCCAAAAAAAATGATAAGCCACATTTTTAAATTCTCATCCAAATTCGACGGCAGTTGTTGACCAGCACACTAATAGTCGTCTTTTAATTTTGGATTTAAATACGGCAACTAAATTTTTGATAGACACGGGAGCTGATGTTTCGGTTATACCTTTAAAATTAGCAAATATTTCTAAAGCTGTTTCAAATTGTAAGCTATTTGCGGTGAACGGAACACCAATTCAGGCTTATGGTACCAACATTTTAATTTTAGATATTGGATTACGTCGCAATTTTAAGTGGGAATTCATTGTTGCGGATGTATCATTACCAATTATTGGTGCAGATTTTTTGAAAAGTATTGGTCTGGTCGTGGATTTACGAAAGCATAGAATTTGCGATCCTGTAACCTCGTTATGTTCAGTCGGTACTATTTCAGTTCAGAAAATTTCGCATTATCACAGTTGGATAAGTCGGAAATGGATCCCCAAATTCAAAATTTATTTTCTAAATTTCCGAACATTTTAAATAGTGCGCTGAGTGATAAAATTATTAAACATCAAAATACATATCGTTTAGAAACAAATGTACCTCCTGTTTCATGTAAGACAAGACGTTTGCAAAGCTAGAATTCGAACATCTCATGTCTCAAGGTATTTGCCGACCAAGTAACAGTCCATGGTCGAGCCCTTTGCACTTAGTTTTAAAGAAGAATGGTGATTGAAGACCATGTGGGGATTACCGAAGTTTAACTCGAATTACTATTCCTGATCGTTACCTAATTCCGCATCTTCAAGATTTTTCGTATCAACTTGAAGATTGCAACATTTTCTATACTTTATAGATTTAGTCCAAGCTTATCATCAAATTCCAATTGAACCATCTGATATTCCTAAAACCGCTATTTCAACTCCCTTTGGTATATTCGAATTTACTAAAATGACCTGGGTCTCAGGAATGCGGCCCAAACTTTCCAAAGATTAATGCATTCCGTTTTATTGGGACTAAATTTTGCTTTCGTTTACTTAGACGATATTCTAGTAAATAGTACTTAGAAAACTATCAGATAACGGTTTAATTATCAATCCTAGTAAAAGTGTATTCGCCTCACACGAAATCAAATTTCTTGGATATACAGTTAATGCACAAGGCATTTTACCCGTTCAAAGCACAGTCGACGTTATTAAAAATTTTGAACGTCCCTTAACAGACAATCATCTCAAACGATTTTTGGGTATGATTAAACAAATTCCAGCAATTCCCATTTACCAAGACCGTTTATTCCAATTGAATTTCGGAAAAAGTTTTCGAAACCTTTCATAATTTATCTCATCCAGGGATAAAGGCTTCTTCTAAGTTAGTGACTAAAAATGTCATTTGGCCTTCCATCGCTAAAGATTCAAGAACTATGGCTCGTAGTTGTTTAGCATGTCAAAAATCAAAAGTTTCAAGGCATACCATCTCACCTCTCGGGTCTTATAAATTAACTTCGCAACGCTTTGCAGAAATCCACTTAGACATCATTGGTCCATTACCGATTTCTGATAATAATCGATACTGTGTGACATTAATAGATATACACATAACTGCGGCCACTGTCGCATTTGCCGTATTCTCCACGTGGATTTCTCGTTTCGGCGTGCCAAATACTATTGTTACTGATCAGGGATCCCAATTCGAATCAAATTTATTTTCCGAATTATCTGCGTTACTTGGTTTTCATCGAAGCAGGACAACCAGTTACAACCCAAAAGCCAACGGTATGATAGAAAGATGTCACCGTACTTCAAAAGCTGCCATAATGTGTCACGACCGACCGCAGATTGGACTTCAATTCTGCCAACTGTACTGCTTGGGTTACGTTCGGCATTTAGCGAGGAATTAAAAACCACTTCTGCTAAAATCGTTTTTGGAAGTCCTTTGCGCGTACCAGGACAACTGGTAGACTCGTCTTTAGATATCAAAATTCCTCAGTCTGAATTTGTTCAAAATGTAAAAAAAACATTTTGATGAATTTAGACCGATTCCAACATCTAATCATACTAATATAAACATTTTTATTAGTAAAAATTTAGAAACCTGTTCACACGTATTTTTACGAACCGACGCGTTAAAGAGGGCACTTCAAGCACCATATTCTGGACCATATTTTGTAGTAAATCGAAATAAGAAATTCTTTACCATAATAATTAATGGCAAAAACATAGTTGTTTCTATCGACCGACTCAAACCATGTTATTCGGAAAGCAATGATAGCATTGATCCAACTCCTTTGATACAACCGTTTACCCTTGATGATAACATTCTCGATAAATTACCATTGGCCAATTCTAAATTAAATGTTTCTACTGCTCTATCTAAAATTAAAGTCACGTTTGATACTTTACCTAAAGAACTGGTCGTCAAGTTAAAATTCCGAAAAAATTGTTAGATTGATTTGAAGAGTGAGGAGGTTGCGTCATCGTTGATCGTCGTTTCTCGTAAATATTAGAAATTTCTTTAAAATTATCTTCGTAAATTCTTTCAATTTACTGGGAGGGGAGTATTGTTGTGACATGGCATAGCTAGCATTGTGTTGACAGGTCATGTCTACACTCACTTGTGAAAACACTGAACCTTAAATGATTAAATAAAGACACGGAAATTAGTTTTAGTATCATATAAAGTAGGCTAATTCTTTTTGTTTTTTGAAAAAGAAAAAACAAAAAAACAAGAAGTTCGTAAAAAAAACTATTAAAAGGTTTGCAGGAAAAAATATTCTGCTTTTATTAAAAAATTTAAAAAAATATAATTTTCATTAAAATAATTTAACGTGTTTTTAATTGATTCGTTGCGAAAAATTTCGCTGAGTTTCGCTGCTAATAATAAATAAATATAAATGTAAATAAATAAACATGAACTAAATAAATTACCAAGTCTTTTACCAAATTACCAAGTCTTATTTAAAGAGAATAGTGTTGTGAACCAAAAATACCAATATTCTATGGAGCCAGATTACACAATTAGGAATAATGCCTGATATCGAGGCAACGCTAAACATCCACATACAACCCCCAAAGATTCTTATCAATAAATAGATAAATTTGATAAACGCTGTTATCGTGCTATATGATAAAAACATTTATTTATTCTGATTATTTAAGGAATTGTTTATTATATTACCAACATAATGATAAAGATAATCTTAATTAATGATTTTCTAAGACTGTAACAATTAAACTAATCTTATCGTCAATGTTATTTGAAACAATCATATTTAAATGCCACAACAATAACCATGTATAATATTCTTTAGTAGAGTTTCATTGATTTTACTTTTATTTAATATATTTAGGCTATAAGACTAAATCTAAATCTTTAAGATTCTAAATGGTGAATTTATAGTTTTGTGTAAATTACTAAAATAGTTTTAGGTTTTGGACATATTTTGTTTTTACTGTAGAACTAGATGTTATTCCGATATACGGCCACTTAGTAGGCAGATTAGCAATTCACGTTAGTAATCAATTAAACGTGTGTGTTGTAAAACCTCTCAAATATTGGTTAGTTTGTGTAGTTTTTAATAGATGCACACTGGTATTGCAGTGACTACGAAATTGACTGTAATGTTAATCATGTTAGCTTATCTATGGAATTTGCATTCACTCGCTATACGATTACGAACTATTCTATAATACAAGAAATTATGCAATCTCCTCGAAAATACAATAAACAAGTTTAATAAATCTGGAAACGTGTTAGCACGAACATTCAATTTTTTGCTGAAATAATGATAACAATAAGACAAGTTTCAGGGGTACGATTCAGTAATTTTTTAATTGTTTTTTTTGTCATATTGCTTACGTCTTTGCTTTTTTATCTTTTTAATCTTTTTTATCATCAACATATCAAAAGCGATTCTGGTTAGATGATAATAAAAAATGATAAAATTATCATTCTTCAAAGAGAGTTTCCTCTCTTGATAATCCTACTTCCTACTAATAAGTATTTTATTTGTGAAAGTGTGTTTGCTCAATCACCCCAAGATGGCTGAACCGATTTTGATGAAGCTTTCACCATTAGACATGTTTCATGGCCGAGGGTAACATAGGCTATATGTGATATCCCTATCTTTCATTATTTTGTTTTTGGTTTTGAAGTGAAATGAATAAAAGGAAGGGTGATTTGGATTTGGATAGCTAAAGCGTTATGCAGCGGCTTGTACGAGTAAAGATCTCTAGTCCGATTCCACCTGTTCGATTTCCAAACTATAGTTGCCTGGCCAAAGAGTGACCGGCAGGCACGACCTCATTGCTTGCAATTTCAAAATTTAGGTTCAAAAATTGGTGGCTACAATCAACAGAAAGGCAACATTTTTGGTGAAACTAGATGTTTTAGGCATTCGATTCTTTTACTATGGCTCTAGGAAAAGTAACGCCCAGATCAGAACGACAAAGTCATAAGAGCTGTTCGACACATTACCTTATTCACTGACCTGCTGTCCCTACAATACATCATCGTCATATATGAAAGATGGAAAGTGCATAAAAAAGTTACCACGGGTAATGCTTAATGAAACACAACACAACGAAAAGTGCTACCCTTAGTATCATCGCAGAGCACCAGAGGACGGTCGTCGAACAACTACCATAAACATAAAACCTGAACGACGGCAAGTGGCCATGCCTTATTCCCCAATATTAACCACCAAATGACGTTTATTTCAGTACAGGTAATAAAGTATATTTGCAAGTACATATATAAATAAAGGTGCACGGCTGGGCGTTACGTTAGTACGATTGAAGCCATTACACGAAACGCATCCGGCCGCAATTCATCTGGCTGTCCATTTATAAAATGGTGAATGCCGTACTATTAATGTTAGCCGAAAGATATAAAATGTCGGTAATGCAGATAATGTCTTGGCTATATCAGCCGAAAGATACCAGCCGAAACATATTTCAAATAAAATGAAAAATTAACAAAACAACCTAGAAACTGGTATTTTCATGAAGAGATTTTACGGCTGAATACAGGCTCTTTTTGGTTTGACACTGTTTACCATGGGAATTATACTTTAAGTTTGATCAGAAAAGCTAAATATAAAATGTAAAAATTTGTATAAATTCAACCTTTAAAGTGTCATATCTAGCTAACGCACACTAACTAAAATACTTTCCAGACATGATACTTTAAAGGTAAAATTTATACAAATTTTTATATTTTATGTTTAGCTTTTCTGATCAAACTTAAAGTATAATTCCCATGGTAAACAGTGTCAAAAAAAAATGAGCCTTTATTCAGCCGTAAAATCACTTCATGAAAATACCAGTTTCTAAGTTGTTTTGTTAATTTTTCATTTTATTTGAAATATGTTTTGGGCTGGTATCTTTCGGCTGATATAGCCAAGACACTATTTGCATTACCAGCATTTTATATCTTTCGTCTGAAAACTTTTGGCTAATATAAACAAGGTGTGAATGCCTCTGTTTTACAAAGCAAAACTTCAATCAAAGGTAGACGATCCCTAACAGAACAACTCTCGCAGAATTTTTTCAGCTCTACCAGAACGATGACTTTGCATGAACACTATTATATTCTGAAGTTCCACTTTGCTACACAATGAAAATGGCAAGAAAAGATGGAAACGATGTGAGAACCATGTTGGACTTGTCTACAACGTCCATAAAAATGGAATTTTCAGTGCTTTTGTTTGGGATTACTGCTTAACCAAGTGATGCATGTGAAGTATTAAATTTAGCTCAATGTCACCAGCAAATGTGCGTGAACTGTTTGCAATTTTGATAAGATTATGTGGGCTGTCAAACGCTATCATGCCAGAATATATATTTTACCGACTTCTAGGTTTACATCCGATTTTACGTTTAACGATGACATTTATAATGAGGACTTGATTTTAACAAATTAACAGATAACTCGATTATTATTTAACTCCACAGCACTTCAGGGCCACGTGATCGCAATAACACCACGACTTCTTTCAGAGCAACGGCAAGTGTTCGACAGAGCTCTGCAGCAGATTGATGAAGGAGGAGACGCATGTAGCGGCCCTGTTCAAAACAAACATTTTTGCTTAATTTTAATAGCGAAATAACGTAAATTATGTGAAGATGTAATTGTAAGATCACGCAATATTTGCAGCCAACCCAAACTTTGGTTTGATTGAAATCATCGTACGATCCACAATCCCACCAATAGAAACTTACCCAAACACAAACAAAAATCATTGAAAATTCAGGGTAATAAAATTCTAAAAAATAAAAATAAAAATTTGTATCAAAATTGGTAGAATTAGTAAGATTAAGTTAGTTGCTGCAGCCAGTACAAATAAAAAAACAACAAAATTTATAAAATCATGTAATTGATTTTTTTATTGTTTTTAAATAAAATTATAAAATTATAAGTATTGAAATAAAAAGAAATGAAGTGTTTTAATTAGCATAAAAGTGAATAGATATAACGATCATAAACTAGACACTTCAACGCACTGTTTAGAAGTAAGGGGGGGGGATGGGCACTGAAAATACTTTCTTATTCAATTTGCTGCTAGCTCAAGTTCGTAGATCCAGAAACAAAGCCAAGGTCGCAGCATCGTCTGGTATTACTGCCACGTTTCTTAACGGTGGATACTCTGCACATTAGGTCCTAAAACTATCACTTAATTTGGCAAGCGAAGGAACACAAATGTGTAACATCAGCAAAAATAGCAGCCGAGGCGTAATGCTATGGCAGTATAAGCTGTTAGTGTGGCATGCCCACAAACGTGCATTTGAGGCTTTGTATCGAAGATACAAAATGTTTACAGAAACTGCACTATTCAATGACATGGAATCGAGTGAATATGCGGTCATATTACTAAAAATAGGCCAAGGAGAAATCCAATTCACGAACGACTTTTACAATGTTGTTAATTTAAGAGGAACTGATTGCAAAAGTTTTGGAAAATTTTTGAAGGAATCTTGCACTCTGAGATTTGATTATGTGAAAGACTAATATTGGCACCCAAAAATGAAACGGTTGCTGAAATAAACAAAAAAAATTTTGAATCTAATACCTGAAGAAGGGACAAACTACGCTTCCGTGGAAACGGTAATGAATGCTGACGATAACACCTCATATCCAGTTGCGTTGCCAGTGGGTGTGTCGATTTTGTTTATGCGTAATATCGATGCGGTAATGCTGGGTATTAGTACAAGATTACTTATAACTTAACTTAGCAGGAATCTCGTAAGAGCAACTATTATTACCGGGTAGTTTGTTTCTGCAAAAAACACGATATATTGCTAATAATTTGTTAAGTCCGCAAAATAAAATGAGCACTACTATTGACAGAAATTGAGTCTCAAACATTTCATTTATTTCATATGAAAATTGCCTGCTTGCTAAGCAATCGTGTATATATGTCCCAATTTATTGAAGCTACCAGTGATGTGGCTCAACTTCTTCAAATTTTTTGCTCCCAATAAAAAAACCGAAAATATTGTGAATCCACAAAATTAAAGTAATATTCACCCGGGAAATACCGAAATATTTTCCGTGAATATGGCAAAATTACATTTAGTGTAAGTCTAATAGACCGGGGACGAGTGAGCGAGAAAAAGGGGTGCAACAATTATCACAATAATGCCAAGGCAACATTTGCGATGTTTAACACAAATTTGAGACCGCATAGGAACACGTACAAGTAAAGTTATGGTAATATCCCCTCTTCCAATCCCAATGGTAAAACTACTGTAGAAAAATAAAAAATAAAATAAAAGAAAAATTGGGCTGGATGAAATAGCCAGCAACCGCAAACTCCACCTCTTCATTTCAAATGGCAAATCTTTTACCACCAGCGTTTTAACGGTACAACGTCGTATTAAATCATGCGTATATTTACAGTGCAACAATTAAAAAAGCAAAGAAAAACGGCTACAATTTGGCAAGGAAAAAATGTTATGGGCGAATGAGTGGAGAAAAGTGTGTTTTCGGATGAGAAAAAATTCAATACGGACTGCCACGGTTATAATTTATGTTTTCACTATCTACGAAAGGATGTGGTTCTTTGGACAAAAAGCGGAATAATCGTCTGAGGAGTTGTTTTCTATTACGGAATGATCGAATTAATATTTGAAAGTACAAAAACGATCACGAAATCATATAAAAATATCTTGGGAAATGCTTTCCCACAATTTCACAATATTGTTAGACCAATTTGGTCGCAACCGCACACAAACGGAGCATAGTTTCAAGACATAAAATCCTTAATTGAGACTATAAAAATGGCGTGGACAAAGGTTTCTTTGAATTATTTGAAGTCACTTGGAGTTCTACTCACTTTTAGAAAGCAGAGACGTTTAGCGAAAGCATCATTTTGCCTTTTATTTTCTTTAATTTTTTAACTTGCCTTATTCCAATGACACAATAAAAATTCACCTTTTTCCATGTAACAAGACTAATAGTACTTCCCCAAAATCGGGTTTTTTCTCTCAGCAGCCTCATTACAAATCCTATTACTATAAATTACAACAACCAAAACTGAAGTGAGCATAAATGTAAAAAAAAAATAGCTGGACTTATTCAAATGACGCGCAGTGCATATTATTTTAACCTACATATTTCGTTTACATGTTCTCAGAACTTAATTTTAAAATTTCTTCCAGTTTGTCCTATGTTTAATTCATCAGTTTATAAACACCTGACCGCAAATACCTGACGATATATTATTTTGTGTTGATGGTGTTAAGCCGACTTTCGATTTTGTTGCTTGCCAACATTTATAATTCCAAGAACAACTTTTGATCATATTGGCACTAAATCCGTTGTTTTTAGCAATGTGTTTTATTGAATTTACCTGTTCCTTATGTAGTCCAGCAGAATTAAGGTTTATAAAATAAATAAATTGGCAAAAGTTTTTTTTAATATATTAAGAATTCGAAGAGGGTTGCGTTTTAAAGGTCGCGGTTACATTTTCATAAACAATTCGGTTATTTTGCATTTTAGGAAAAAATTTTAAATGTCATACTTGTTCTGCGGAAAATTTTCTATCTGTGTAATGCGTACTATATACATAGTTGGTTATTTAATTTTTTTTAAATATTGTCTATAGTTTTATTAAATAACTTAAAATTATCATAATTCCTTTAGTTTCACTTTTTAAATTTCTAATTTTCAAGCTGTTTGTTAAAAATCGATTTTTTTAAAAAAACTGCTCTCTCGTTACTCGAATTTCTTTGTAAAAACCAAATAAATCAAATAACCAAACAACTTTGCTTTGTGGAACAACTTTGCCTTTCAATATTTTTACATCTGCGCAAAACAAGCGAATTATTCGTAAAATCGTGTCCGCAGCCTCCTAAAATGGGTGAGACCCCGTTTTTTACCCTTTCCTCCCATTCGTCGGAGCTCGGGACTCGCCGAATTCGTAATCTAATTCAGAACAATTCTAGGCTGAAAGTTGAGTTCTCTGTGATTGCGTTTTGCATCAGGAATATATAACCTTAAGACGCTTAATCTATAATGCAACTTACGGTTGATATATTAAGTATGCATAGTCTCCTATCTCTAGCAGCAACAAGATTTAGGTAATTTTGAAAATCTGTGTCCGCAACACTTTTTGTCAAAAATAATTCATGCTGGTGAGTATGGACCTTACTACATCAAGCCTTACTTAAAGGTTTTTCGGATTATTTATTTATTTATTTTATCATTACTACAGTAAATATGTACAATCGGTAAGTAAACATAGAAAAACCAAATTTAACAATTATCCAGACAGAAATTTAAACAACTCGTTTTAAAACGATTTTCTTGTCATATTAAAGTCGAAAACATCGTAAACTGAATAAAAAAGCCGCGCCATTCTCAAAACTGTTTCCGAAAGTGAAAAATTCGTAGAGACAGGATCATATGTAGTAAGCGGCGACCGCGCAAACAGCGTATGGGAGCGTGATATTGAAACAATCTATTCGGGAACTCAGAATATCGCGAACAAAAATAGTAGATACAATGTCTCGTCGGTGACCCAAACATTATAAATTACAATAAGGTGGGATATATTGATGCACTCGCTCAGTGGGTAATCCACGAAGGGCGTACAAAACAAATTGCTTCTGAACACTCTCAATCCTATCTGAATGGCACTTATAAAATGGGGACCAGATCTGAGAAGCGTATTCTAGAACTGAACGAACAAAGGATACAGAGTTTTCAGTATGAGCGGATCGGAGTAGTCTTGTGTTTAGTAAAAGTTAGATCAGAATAAAAGGTTATGCCTAAGTGGGACTCAACTCTATCAACCGCAATATTATATAAAAAAAATTATTACTGGAATATTGGCGAGCGCAGCCGAGAGAATGATAAAATCCTAGATTTACCCACATTCAGCAACAATTTACTATTAAACGACCAACTGCAAAAGTTATTTAAGTCACCTTGCAATTTCACACAATCAGCAACCTCATTAATTGGAGCAAATAATTTCATATCATCTGCGTAAAGCAGACAATGTGCAAATTGAAAACACTCAACAACATCATTTACAAATAATGAAAATAAAAGCGGACCAATGTTACTTCCTAAAGGAACTCCTAAGGTAACATGAAATGAACGAGAGCTAAAATCGTTAATCTTAACAAATTGGTAACGATCAGAAAGGTATGAAGGCAAAAATTTAATAGGGATGAACAGACAATCTAGTCTATCCAGCTTTTCGATAAGAATCGAATGGTCAATTTTATCGAAAGTCTTTGAAAAATCGGTGTATACTAAATCTACTTGTTGCTTATGTTTTAGTCTGCTATATATGTAAATGTCCACAAAAAGAGACTAGATTGCTGAGTAGGAGAAATACACCTTTTTACATGAAACAACAAAATTTTCTGTACCATGGATTCGAATAGTTTTGGTATAGCAGAAAGAATAGCGATTCCGCGATAGTTTCTAACTTCACTTCTTTTGCCAGATTTGAAAATCAGAGATCGGGAATCCCAGTGCGTTGGCTATTATTAAAACTATCAACTTCAAGTTGAGATAACCCATCATAGACTTCTGCTTCCGTAAATTTTAAAAAAATAGAACCAGAAAGACGGCTGTTAGTTAAAGGCTTGTTGCATGATACCGCAGGTTCTTCATACACAGACTCGAAA
This sequence comes from Tipula vernalis, assembly GCA_958295665.1. Taxonomy (NCBI): domain Eukaryota; kingdom Metazoa; phylum Arthropoda; class Insecta; order Diptera; family Tipulidae; genus Tipula; species Tipula vernalis. The sequence continues at coordinate 144,779,559 of OY282560.1, read as the reverse complement.
AAGTTGGCAAACAAATTGGATATATCAGAGGGCTGACTGGTGAAAGAGTTCTGAAAAGTCATTGGGGTAGAAAACCCAGCAACCTTCTTTTCACCATTTATGAAATTCCAGAATTTATTAGAACCGGAGGTTAATTTATCTTCGATTTGCAAAATGTAATTATTATAAGGGAACCAGTTTAAAGTTTCAAATTCCCTACGAGCAGTGAGGAAGTTAGGATAAAATTTAACACCGTTTAACTTATATAAAGTATGTAACTTATTACGGCGTTTTTAAATACGAAGAAGCTGTTTATTATATCATGGCCACCGATACCGAGGTTCGTTTCTCATTGATGGAACATATCTTTCAATATCAGACTTTAGAAGTCTCCTCCACGTTCTAGAAATACCCAGTCCGAATCGACAAGAAATTTGTTTTAAGAAACGTAGTCAGCATGTCTAAAATCGAAATGAAAAGAATTACTAGAAGTACACATAGCAATTCAATTCTCTTGAAAAATGTATATCCTTTTTGGTCGATGGAAGATGCCGTGAAAACTCTATCAACATCAATCCACGTAATATCAGGAAAACTAAAGTCACCAGTAACAATTAGTTGTTCACCAGGATGCAGGCACTGGCTACATTAATACGTATAGCAATAACATCAGAAGTTTGATGCGGCATGCAATCACCTCATTCAAAATCGCATAATTAACAGCGATCAACACATCTCCCTCCTCCAGGCTGGTACAAATATCATGTAGATAGCGCAGAGGCATTATGGTAGCACATCGAGGTAAAAGAGGTTTGTCCGGAACTTAAAGGCGAAGGCATCCTGCTTGAAACTACATCACTTAAATTACGGGATAGTTGAGTGGTACAGGTGGTATCCGAAATTTCACACAGCAGGTTATTACTCGGGATAAATTTACTACTTAGTGAGCTAGCCGTGGAGACAATGTTGTCCGAAAATTTTTATCGTAAAACACCCGAATGTGTACACCGGTTTGCCAAGTATTAAGGTCTAAGGCCTTAATACGTACATCAGTTTTATGCCCAATTTGAAGCAAACAAACTCCAGTGATTCGGTACTCCGTTGTTTAGGTACTAGTTCGAATGGTTTGATTGCTTTATAGTTTTTAATCTCCAAACAAGTTTTAGCCATGGACGCAATTTAATTTTATGAAGTATTCGGATTAAATTTTTAGACGTGTAGCCATACCGTCGGTACATTAACCTTTACCCCAATATTTTTCTAAAACTGTCTGGTACCAGAAATAGTTTTTCTGCCCAGATTTTGAAGATGATTGTTGCCAACTGCAGGCACGACAACACTGGAACTCATTGAGGAAGAAGTCACCTCGTCAGAAAAGGCTCCAGTAGAGGCCGGAGGATTTTGCATGACTGTTCAGAACAAGGTATACGTTTTACGCTTTTATGGGACGTAATCAGAGGAGCTGCATTATTTTCTTCATCGGATATAATCCGTAAAGTTGAATCTTTAGTTGCTCTTGCAGGAGAACTTAAAGGCATAATCTGCATTAAACGAACCCATTTCCAAATTAAGCGAAGCTATTTCCAAAATGAATGACACCAAATTAAATGTGGCGGTTCAATCTTGTGACTGAACATGAGTACAATTTAATTTAATTTTAAGTAATAAACCAATAAATTGTTTCCAGAAAAATCGCATAGGTTGCATAAAGCGAAATATTAATAACGGAAGTATGCATACATACAATTTGTCAACCATGCAAAATAGTTTAGAATGTAAGAATATCCACAACATTATTAAGCAGTTTCTAAAAATGTATTTAAACTTGAAATTTATTAAAAAGAATTCAGAATAAACTTAATCACCAAAAGTGTAGTTTCTAATTCTCCATCTAATTAAACCCCACCAGCGGTAATTTAATTAGATAATTTCGCTAATCAAGCAAACGCTTAGCCTTACAACTTAAGCACAAAATTTGTTAGATTAACATTGGTCCTTCGTGCCATAGATCTTCATATTAACGCCACTAAATATTGGCAATGGAGGAATATTATAAAACCCAAAATGCTCTTTTTGACCGAATTCAAAAAAGTAAAACAAATTATAACAAGGATGGCGAGGGCAGGCAGACGAAGGAATACTTGTAGAAAAGGCTGGCAAGTATCGAAACAATCTGGGAGGAATTCCTCGACACCGATAGACAGATGAAAGACGAACTCTTTGATCAGAATCCAGCTCATTCCTATTGGAACGAACGAGATGCCGTCGCTGACTCTAGAAGACACAATAACTCCTTCTGCTATGCCAATTACCAATACTCATAAGGCAAGCAACACGAGCGAAACTGCATTAAACAACAACGTTGTAGGGAATTCGGCTTAACAACCACGAAAATATAAAGCACAAGACGTGAACATGAGTTTGTGTTATAGATTAATGGACGAGGCGGAACATCTTTTAGCAGCTGAAAGCAGCCGCGATCAACTGCAACACAAGCTGCACCAACTCGACGCGAGTATGACACAAATTGAGCAAGTGCATGAAGAACTATTAGTAGATGCCACGCCTGAAGAAGAAGTTACTATGCCCTACTTCAAAGAAGACTACTATGCAATTTTAGTCAACAACTTTGAGACGCTGAGATCCAGAATCACCGGGGTACTGAATAAACCAAAACCAAAGGGTCCAGAAAAACACGAGATCACACTAAGACGTATTGAAATTCCACACTTCCTTGGTGATCCCCTGCAATGGGCATCCTTCCTTGATTTATTTAGAAGGATCATTCACGAAAATGACGAGATAAGTGACACTGTCAAGATGCACCAATTAAAAACTACGGTACTTGGAAGCACGGGCAAAATAATAAGCCACTTGGAGGCAACGGGTGATAATTATTGTGACGCTTGGAGACTATTGGTAAACCGATACCAAAACAAAAGGCAGCTGGCGTCCAATCATGTCATCGTCGATGCTGAACTCTCCAGTAATTCACTCCGAATCAGCAACGGCAATAAAGACGTTACATGACTTACTAATCGAAAACATGTATGTCATCAAAATCATCTTAGGTATCCTCACAGTATCTTGGAATTACATCATAATTCCATAATCATGAAAAAATTAGACAATGAGACATCACGATTATTTGAGATGTCTATTGTGGATCCTAAAGAAATGCCAACAATAGAGGACTTCCTCAGTTTTCTAGAACGCTGATTCCAAGCATTATAGGCAACTAAGCCAAAACCAATAATTCGCAGTCCTGGAGCTCCCGCTCCACTAAAAGCAAGAGTCATTACATGCCAAACAAAAACAAAAAAGACATGTGCGTTGTTTAAGCAGAGACTGATTTGAAGGACTGTACGAAATTCCAAGGGATCTCTACTTTAGAGCGATCTAAAATTATTGCTCGCCATCAACTTTGCGACATGTGCCTTGAGGCGAAACACCATCCATGCCCCTACTCTATCCGATGTTTGGTATGTAAGGGAATTCACAACACATTACTACATACTAATAATCAACGTGCAATGCTCACCACAAAAAATGAAGACACCCCAAAAAATGAGGTGAACAAAGGCGAATATGAGCAACCAACTGGCACATTGTTAGCCACGGCAATGATCCAAGTGCAGGCAGGCAGACAACAATCAAAGCTGCTACGAATGCTAATAGATCACGTGTCACAAATTTTATGTATCACCGAGGAGGCATCTAAGCAAATCAAGCAACCTACCAAGAAAACCCACGTGAAGACTGGTAGCATAAACGAGAGTAAAATTACAACCGCCACAAGAATAAATAGCTTTCGCGTAGCAGCCCTATTTTCGTCAAGTTTCTCCATGAAAATGGAAGCATTGATATTGCCGAAAATAACATGGTCCCTGCCTGAACAACATTTCGACAGTAGAAAGTGGAATCCAAGTATTTTGATGGACCAGGTTGTAAAAGGAAATCAAGGAGAACCAATCGTACAACAGACAGAGCTAGGTTGGATTATATTCGGAACATTCAACATTCTATGATTTAATTCCTCTATCGAAAAGATGTAACGGACGGACTCATAAAAAAATAAAATAAAAAACCAACGAAAAGTAAAATAAATCGCCAAAAAGTTCTCCAAACAGTTATTTTCTGGTAAATGAAGTTAAAATTTTGAAATCTTCTGGAAAAGGGGGGATTTCCATTCTTATTTTAAAATTAAATCTCCATTTTTCAGAATATTACTTCCGCCCAAAAGTCAGAGTTGGCGATATATTGGGGGTTTGAGTTGAGATCTAAGGTGTTGTCGAGTAAGGTGTTGAATTGGGGTTTGCATCGGAGGTTGAACGGTTGAGTTGTGGATTGATGGAGAGGTTGACTTGAAGGTTGAGTTATGGTTAACTTTAAGGTTGTTGAAGGTTGAATTGAGACCGGTTCGGTTGGTGAATTTATTCGTGGATAGGGTAAGGCATTGATTTGGTAATTGATTTTTTGATTGCGTTGCCATTGAGTTGGACGTTGAGTTGTAAATTGAGTTGGAGGTTGAGCGGAAAATTTAGTTAAGATGTTTAGTTAGGGATTGATTTGGGAGTTGAGTTAATTTTGAGGACCGAATTTCTTATCACATCCTGAGGTTTCAGACTTTTATTTTTTCAAAATTTAATCTCCCTTTTCCGGAAATTCTGGAAAAGGAAGATTTATTTTTGAAATATTCTGGAAAATGGAGAGTTACATTCTAATTTTAATGTTAAATCTTCGTTTTCCAGAATATTTTAAAATTAAATTTTCCTTCTCCGGTAAATTGAACGTGATCATGCCAAATTTCATACTTGTACAAGCTAATTTGATGTTTAGACTTTCGGCTAATTTCCGGAAACCCTGCATTAAGTCTGGTTTTAAAAGCTATTTTTTCGAATTCCAATCAATTAAAGATTTTTAATGCGACAAAATATGTAAAACGGAGATGTTGCCAAATAAGATGTTGCCTCGTTAACAAAAATTCATCCCAGAACCAGAGTTGGTGAATAGAAAATTATAGATGATGATTTGGGACGAGAAAAAAAAATCCGAAATAGCCTATTTTGGAAAATAATGTTGCCTCCCGAAAAACAATTTGTAACCATAACAATTTTGTAGGTAAATAACTCAAAAATTTCGGTTAAAAATAACAAAGAAGTTTGTTAAAGTGGTATATTTCGTTTTAAGCCGAACTTGAGTCTTATTTATTTTAAAATTTACGTATTTATACAATATCGGTATGGGATCTGTAATTTTTCTGTTAAAATAAAACGAGATCAAAAACGAATAAAGTCGAATGTACAAAAACAAATATAGCTACATCAACGGACAAAAATCTGTAATTTTTCAGTTAAAATAAAATAAAATAGAAAACGAATAAAGTCAAATGTATATATGTAAAGTACAAAAAAAACGAGTATCACCGTTTGCAATAAAAATATATAAAAAATATCTTTTATCACTGCTAAATAAAATACACAATATAAGTATCAATGTTATTTGTGCGACACTGAAATTATTTGTAGCGTCAATTATAGTTATTTTGGAAAAAAAATTTGGGTAAAGTGTTACATCTGAAGAAGCGTTTTTAAGCCTTGAAGATGCTGTTCTTGTAGATCTTAATATGAAGTAGACTGAAGTAAAGTTTGATCCGTGTTGCTGTATTTATCATGTTTTTAATAACTACAGAAAATGCGTTAGATAAAATTGATATTTGTGTTTTGAAACTAGTGTATTTTTCAGTCAAAATGAAAACTGTGTTTCGCATAAGTGTTTCTCAATTTAGTTTTAATTAATTTTTTTAATTGTAATAATAAAGTTTATTATTAGCTACTGCACCAATTTGGTCAAAAATGTCGTTATGTATTGTAAAATATGCTTAGCACCGCAGGGTTTGTGTCGATGCTTATTTCTAAGTTAAATCATTTAAATAAATTTAATAAATTATCATAATAAGAACAGTCTTACACCAAAGATTCTAGCAGATCTTATCAAACATTGTAAGTAAAGGCCACCGCTGGGATGTCACAGAGCAGTGACAAAACTAGCGAACCTAGATATTTATAAGCGACTAAATCGCTATTTAATTAGCCAAACAAAAATTTAAATTTCATTGAATAACTTTTCATTTTTCTAATTTTTTTCATATTGAACCAATAATTTAGAACCGAACCTAATTCAATTTTTCTTCAACTGAGTAAGGCTAAATTTTATTATTTAATTTATGCTTTTAAATGTAAATGTATTTCAACAAACAATGTGGTCCACATTTTATTTCTGAAGCAATTTACTTGACATTACAGTAAATGTTCGTTTCGCACAAATAATTTTCAAAATCGTACTATCGACATCGGCTGCAGGAAATACTCTCAAGACCATAAATGAACTAAGTCAGGATTGGGCATTTAAAACATAAGGTAATAAATCCCCTAATTTTTATTTTTATTTCATGTACTCCTAAAAGTTATATTTTGGAAAATGAAATTTAATTTTGAAATATTTTGGAAAACTGATTCTAATTTTAAAATTAAATTTCCATCTCTCAGAATTTAAATTTAAATTTTCCTTTTCCCGCAAAAATATTTTTATTGAACAGAAAGATTTAATTTTAAAATATTTTAGAAAATGGAGATTTGATTTTAAAATTAGAATGCAATCTCTATTTTCCAGCGAATTTCAAAATTAAATCTTCGAATTCCAGAAAATTGAAATAACTAAAAATTATTTCATTTCCTGTAATGGTATTTCGTAATGAAACAAGTTACCAAAATAAGAAATGCAATAACTCTCAAAATAATTAAATAACCCCCCAAATTTTAGGGATTTATTTCATTTAAGTAAATTTTCATTTTCCATGGTAATATCGGGGACTTATTTCATTTATAGTTCGGCGAGTTATTTCCTGCATTTCCCTACATACACTAATTTAAGTTTTTTGCTATATTTAAAGTGTTTTTTTTAAAAACTCATCATTTATTATAAATTCCGGGAAATGTCGAAATACAAAACAGTTCGAGAACTTTCTAAACAATCTATAAAGCGAAGGTTATTAGAAATACCTGTTGAAAATTGCAACAGATTTGAGTTGAGACACAAAATCAAAAACAGTATCAACTACATTTAGCTAGTGCTAATAATTTTACATTAAATAAAGATTTTGTGGAAATTACTAATATTGAAAAGATGATAATATGCAAGCTCCTCGAAAGCCTAGTCTAAATGAATTTCTCCGAAGTTGGACACCGAAGTATAATATAAAAGCCAATGCACTCAATGAACTATTGTATTTTTTTAAACATAATTTAGGCTATGATGTGCCTATAGATAGTCGAACACTTCTTCAAACACCAAAAACGAGGGAGGTCATGAATTGTTTTCCGGGGCAATATGTACATATTGGTTTCAAAACTGGCTTTGAAACCATTTTACAACCTCTAGAGAGTCCTCCAGCATTAATTCATTTAGACATTTATATAGATGGTATACCAATTTCGAGAAGCAACCAAAGCTATTTCTGGCCAATTTCAGCACGAATTTGGAACGTAAACGCTACAAAAATCTTCGTTGTAGGAATACACCACGGGCTAAATAAGCCAAATGACTTTAATCTTTATTTAAGACCGTTAGTAGACTAGTTAAAAATTTTATTATCCGACGGATATTTGCTTAATGGCTTTAAAATATCAATTAGCATTCGATAATTTATTTGTGATGCCCCCGCCAGATCTAGTTTATTAGGAACCAAATCTCACACAGGATATTTTAGTTGTCTGAAATGAACTGAAGAGAGCGAATTTATTCAAAACAGAATGACTCTTCCAGTAAGTGAATCCCCGCAACTTCGAACGAATGAATCTTTCAGAAATAGAATTCAAGAAGAACACCATAAAAGAAATTCTATTCTAGAAGAACTTCCTATCGATATGGTAAAAATATTTTCTTTGGAATATTTACACTTGGAGTGCATTGGCGTAGTTAAAAAATTGTTACAAATGTGGATCAGTGGAGACGCAAAATCACGATTATCTAGCTCAGATATATTTCGAATTTCAAATAATTTACGTCTAATTTCGGCATCTCAACCTTCTGATTTTCAGAGGAAAATTAGGGTGTTGCATGAAATGCCTTATTTCAAAGCAACTGAGTTTAGAGTTTTCATACTGTACTCCGGCCCGTTTGCAATGAAAAATATATTATCTTCAGACAAATATAACCATTTTATGCTATTGCATGTTGAACTTTTATTGTTGTGCCATCAAGAATATTCAAAAAGTAAAGCGGCGTTTGCCGAGAAAATAATATTCAAATTTGTTGAAGGCACCAGTCTTCTTTATGGATCCCATCACTTAACTTATATTATGCATTGCAGAATGTCCTTCAGTTTGGACAGTTAGATAATTTCTCAGCATTTCCGTTTGAAAGCTTCATGCAAGTAGTTAAAACTTTGTTGAAAAAACCTGGTCAACCGTTGGCGCAGATTTGTAACAGATTATTTGAATTGGGTAACACAAAGCTATACGGTAAAAATCTTGAAGTCAATAGAACATTTCCAATTCTTAAAGGCAAAATTGTAAGGAATAGTAGGACCATATTTACTAGAGTGTGCTTCAAAAATTTTGAATTAAAGAATGACGAGAAAAATTGTTGGTTATTAACTAAACACAAAGTTATTATAAAATTTAATTTTATTGAAAAACTAGGTGAATATACTTTCATTTGGAGAAAAAAAGCAACAAATTGCAGAAATTTTTACGATTTGCCTATTGAATCAAGCAAGTTAGATATAAATGAAGCTAATTTTAATGACGGAAATATTTTAGATTTAGAAAAACAGAACTGAAGACAGACGTAGTCAACGTCAATTCGACAAAGCCGAACAGAACAGTAAAAAATTAACTAACGCATATATTTTCGATGAATCTGATTTTGAAATATTCGTGGTGAGGTCAAACATCGCTTGCTAAACGTATGTGAATATTACAACTAGGGCTTGCATTACCGGTAAACGGTAAATCGATTTACCGGTTTTACCGTCCAAATTTCTTTACCGAATTACTGGTGAAAAATCAAATATTTACCGATAAATTTCAGTTAAACTTTTATATATTTAAACTTAGATCGGCAATGGAAAGTTCAAACTCTTCTAAACAAGATATTAAAAAAACATTATGGGAATACTTTCTGCACCAAGGAAAAGATATGGCAAAATGCCAGGAATGTAATAAAGTTTTAAAAGCTGTTGGAGGTTCCAGTAGTGGACTTCATTACCATCTAAGAGCCAATACCATGTTAATTTGTTAAAACGAGATGAGCCAGTTCCTTCCACATGATTCAGTCAAACCAAAACAGTCGGCTACTACATTAGGACTAATTAAAAATTATTTTAAGAGTTCAACTGATGGTTCACTACTGGCTGTAATTTCAAGAATGGTAGCCAAAGATGGTCTACCATTCGTAAAATTTTGCACCTCTTATGATTTAAGGAAGTTATTAAGAAATATTGTAATGGCTTAAGAAGAAAAAATTCGTGACGAAATTCGTAAATAAATTGCAAGCCAGATAAAATATGGTGACAATTTTAGCCTCACACTCGACGAATAGACGTCAATCAAAAACCGCCGATACATGAATATAAATATTCATAGTCAAACAAAATTTTGGAATTTAGGACTCGCACGGCTACATGGAAATATGCCTGCAAACAAGTGCGTTGAAATTCTAGAAAACAAATTGCAAGAATTTGGAATCAATTCTAGTAACGTTGTTGCAATAACAACAGATGGTGCAGCTGTGATGAAAAAGATGAGTTCAAGTTTAAATACTCATCATCAGTTATGTTTTGCGCATGGTATCCAACTGGCCGTGATTACAGTTTTGTACAAGAAAATGAAGCTACTTATTCTGAAGGCTATGAAGAAGACAAGAGTGATCATGATTTTCTGAGGGTTTAAGTGTAATAATAACAGATGATTCGCAAGTTCAATACGATATATCCCGTCACGACTTATATCCGGTTATCAATAAAATACGACGAGTAGTAAAGATATTCCGGCGTTCACCCACCAAAAACGACAATATACTTCAAAAGCACGTCATAAATGAATTTGGAAAGGAAATTGCTTTAATTCTGGATAGCAAAACTCGTTGGAACAGCTTGTTGGTTATGCTGGAACGGTTCTTCAAATTAAAATCTGCTGTTCGAAAAAGTTTGATAGACTTAAATATCGACATCAGCTTTGCAGAACATGAATTTAACCTAATTAATGAAATTATAAAGGCACTGGAACCTGTCAAATTGGCTGTAGAATCATTAAGCTCATCAGATTTTACATTATTAAGTGCAGATGTCACACTTAAATTCATGCTAGATGAATTATCTGAACAGAATTCATCGCTTAGTAAGGAATTACAGCGTGAATTAATAATTAGAATAAAAGAGCGAAGAACCAATTATTCCGATGTATTCCAATTTCTACAAAATCCGATGGATTATGGCAGGACAACTAATAATAGAAATTATGGTTTATTTAATTTACTAAGTAAAACTGCAATAGTCAAAATAATTGTGAGCATTATTGAGCGTTTACATAAGTATGAAAACTGGAGATTGTAATATTGCTGACAATGACACTGATTCATCTGATGATTATCCAGAAATACTTTCCGAACCACAACCGGTCATCATGAAAGAAAGATTATAACTCGCCATTCAGAAGAAACCCGAAGTAAATTTTAATGATGGGCACGCGCCAATTAATACCAAAAGTCTTTGGAGAAAATAATAAAAAAAGAAATAGATTCGATTTTAGAGGAGAAGCGACTTGGAACCTATTTAGATTTAGCGTTAAAACACTTGTCCTCAATAAAATCAACAAGCGTGGCAAGCGAAAGAGCATTTTCTGCTGCGGGGCAAGTCATAACAAAATTACGATCCAGCCATATTTGTTTTTTACGCGGTTATTTTAATCAGGACAAACTATTAATGGAAATCTAAAATAAAGTGAATTTTATTTAGGTAATGAATTCAAAAATATTATAATGTTAAGTGAATTAATAAAATGAATAATGAATTAAATATTTTGTATATTTTCTTTAATAAAATATTAACTGACATGAAAAATTCGATGACCACATTATCGTTTTAAGTTGTTGGTTGGAAACTACTCGTATATTAAATATGCATTTAAAAGCTATTGATTTACCGGTAAATTACCGGTAAATCGGTAAACCGAGCGAAGTTTTATCACTTACCGGTAAATGAAAAATTCCGTAAATTTGCAACCCCTAATTACAACACAATTAATCCAATAATTGTTTTATTATTAAATATATAATTGCATAATTTTACTTCTTTTGGTTTTTCAGATAAAACGAAACTGTTATTTGTGGATAATCCGCAAATTATAGAGTTGGTGAAGGAAACTCATAATTACCAAAAAGATGTAATTGAGCCTTTTGAAGTAATTAAATGTGCAGTACAGACGAATCTGAAACGTTTAAACTTCCGAGCCAAGAACCTCAAATAATTTATTTAATTTTAATGTTTGATTATATGTCTATTATTATAATTTAACTGAATTGTGATTTTTTTTTTTTTTAATGTAAAATTGAATTTGTGATATATGTAGTTTTAAAATTTTGATACTAAATACTTTTTATCTCTTATGGAGATGGAAAAACATATAGCTCTGTATAAGTATATATCAGGGGCGTAGCGTCTTCGGAAGCAAGGGAAGCACTGATTCCCTACATTTCTAACTGAAAATGCTAATATGCTTCAACACATGATCTTTAAAATTTTCATATTGGCTGGAGAGTGAACAAAATCGTTTTCTAAAAAAAAAAAGAAACGACCTTACCCGCTCTAAATGTAAACAACTAATTGAACAAAATTCCAAAAGGGAACTAAAATAACGTTTGATTATTTCTCTATGAAATATTACACTGCATAAAATTATCTTCATTCAAAATAGCTTCTAATTCTTGGTTTTCTCGATTGCTTTACATTCTACAACCATACGATCGTTCCTTAACATAAATATATCAGAAAAACCTAAATGTCTGAAAACGTATATGAGTTAGTTTTTCACAACCCAGGCTGCGGACCAATATCCGTATAAATCATTTAGCACAGTAAATTTTAATTTTAGTACAAATTTACCTAAATTGGCGTACCAATTACCGCAGCCTTCAGCGTTTTAGTTATATCATCTTTCAAAATTATTGCTTCCCTCAAATCGGTTATCACAGTCATCAGTTCTTTAAAATACACATTAGCATTAAGTAAAGTTGCGGCAGCCGGGTATATATTTTGGTTTAGTCTGACTAGTTCTTTCATAACCCTTGTTGCTAAGAACGGGGAAGAAGCGGTACCATAAGTGACCAAGTTCTGTACGTACATTGGTCTTCCTGGCATGTTTCCGAAACCGCAAAATTTATTCGAAGATACTTGATTGTAATGTTTGTCCAACTGGAGTTCATCATTGAGCGAAGCGGCCGATCCGGTTTTGGCTGGTGCAGCGAATACTAATATTAACATTGTGCTGATGCTATTTTCTTTTAAAACACCGTGATGTGGAAAAAATACACAAGTATCTTGGGTAACCCTTTTTGTGCTAATTTTCACCAAATTTCCGAGTTCAGTATATTCCTGGATGAACGCAACCTCGTATTAACAACAAAATAGACTTCACTTTCCTCTTCGTCTATTTGGATGGCTCTGCAATCTCCTCCAATTCCCCAAAAGGTTCTCAACTGTTTGTCAATATTGACATCAGCTGAATATTTTGATATTGTAGACAATGAAGAGCGATGGTTCGAATATCACCTTGGCGTCCAACCAAACCTATCCAAATAAGGTCTATTGTATGATAATTTGACCTTTATTATTTGGAATTTTCCCATAGCCTAAAATTTGCTAAAATACATCTGACCCCAATAAAATGTCTATGGCGTTTGATTTATTTGTTTCGGGATCTACTAATTCAATGCCAGTCAATAGACTTAAGTCGTTTTGGTTTGGTGTTGGTGGTGGAAGTGCAGCAGTTACTTCGACGTGAAATTCTGAGTTGTAGTTATTTAGGCTGGTCATCTGGATTGATGTAATCCCTTTTTGGAGTCTGTCAGACTTTCTCGATTCATACGGGCTTCCGAGATAAACAAGAGTTGGATTGGATTTGGATTTTGTATGTAACCCTATTTCCACACCAATCCTTTACCTTAACCAAGGCCATTGGTGGCATTGATTGTACTAATAAATTTGTCTTCAGATTTCCTTGATAACACGTCCGATGTCTGGTGCGGTTAACTTAGACTCTGTTGGATTTAAGTGTAACAATGTATGATGCTTCTTTGTACATATTTGTCACCTTCTTTTTGATTTATATTGGTATACTGAGCGAGTGTCCAAGAGGCAATTAAAGCAATGCTTTAATTCCTTACTATCGTTTCTCCGCTAGTCGATCGATTTATTCGCGAACTTTTTACACTGATACAAAAAATGATCGTAAGAATCGCAAACATCACATTTTACCGAAATGATTGCAAACGATCGTAAAAGTTTTCCATTAGAATTTGGACCAGTCCTTCTACTTTCTGACTTACGGGATTCTAGAGCCTAGGAATTTAAAAAAATCGTCAATAGTTGGAAAATCTACATCGCACGCCTTTTGTACATCGCATGACTTTATTGAGTACAATAATAATGAGTCAAGAATCCCGTTGCTCTGTTTCTTCCCAATGCTCGCAGCTATCTAATAATTTCGTCTGAACTATTTAGTAGTTTTCGAAGGTTAGTTCAGAAACCGTAGTAAACCGTTCAGATATTGAAACTTTTGGCGAAAGTCATAGAATAACTGCCATTCCGTGTATTCTCCGCTAAATGGAAGAACATTAATTTTTGTCAGTTTCACTTGTATAGACCTTTCAGTATTCATTGTGGTATTAAATAATGATTAATCTGTATCATTCACGCTTGCCTTTCGACTCCGTTTATTTAAACTCATATTAAATGTCTTCGAATAAATGTATTCCCAAGGCTTCATCATGGCTTATGAAAAATATTTCCCGTTCCACTTCACCAATATTTTTTTAAAAATTTACTAGTACGTTTTTGACGAACATATATATCAAAAATGTCTGAACTAGATATTGCTAATCTAGATATTTGCTCAGTAATGACGCTGTGTACCGTCTGAAACGCCTCTAATTTTTGTTGACTGGTAGTCATTACTTTTCTATTTTATAAGATTTAGTTTTTGGATAGCCACAAATATAAACAAAATGGAGGCACTAGCAGAAGTTTGCAATGATAGATTTCCACACGGTGCACTGATGGTAATTTCCAAGGTTGGCGTCGGATGGCTTGCAATTTTACTTGCTCACTTGTGACCGCCCAAAATTAATGGATTTAACTTCATATTAGAATTAAAATCCGCTTCGTGTAATTTATCGAAAGTACAAAGTTACAAAACGATTTTCGCAAAATATTTTTCAAATATAGACATTGTTTGTTTTTTGAGCATGCAGGAATTTTTTTGCGGAAGACACAATTTTTACGATGATATTTTAGATGAATTTGCGGCGTCCTTTAAATTTTTATTTTTTTTTATTTTTTAATGGTTATTAGTTGTATAATTTTATAGAAATAAATGAAAAAATATCAATGAAACTGCACACATCAGTTTTAATCTGCGAGGGTATTTGTGAATTCGGTTCGAACGTATTCGACTCAAGATTCGATGTATCCGTACAAAGTTCTTCTATAAATAAGAAACGAACGGAACTGATTCATTTCAAATAAGAATCCAATACAAAATATCGAATCCAATTAAAAAATAGCTCCCGTAGCAACATTCTGACACTTTTAGACTGTTTAGGTATTATTTTCCAAAACATATTGTGTCGATTGCTGCAGTATGCTCTTGAAAAACTAGTACCAAAATAGTATATAAAAGTCATAATAAATCAATTCCCAATTCACAGCAAAAACAAGAATAGTGCTCTGGTCTGCGATCCTAATTGTTGGATTATAATTAATCAATTGTTTTTTAGCGAATGGGATCAATCTCGGAATTACTTAACGTCAAGTGCTTCCCTACCTTCAAAACCCGTACTACGCCACTGGTATATATGTATATATATATTTATGATTTATTTAAATAAAACCAAACATTTAGAATTTTAAATGAAAACAATTCAGTTTTACTTGAAAATGACCGTGAATACGCAATGAAAATATGGTAATCGGACTGCGTACCTCACAGTCACACAGACTGAGTTTACGCAATAAATTCGTGATAATTAATCATCAATTTAAACCGAAGAAAGGATTTACAAAAGTAGCTAAAATTCAGTTTCTTTGACCGTCAATCACCAGATTTGATTGTCGCAAAATTCCAGGCAGTTTGACCAACTAAATACAGGTGTTTTTACTTCAGTTTTTTTTTACAGACAAATGAGACGCCCTAAAGTCTGCCAAAACATGGTTATTCAATGGTCAAATGACCAGTCTTATCTTAAAAATAACCATAAGGCCCTTGGTTCCATTATGGTTATTACATAGTCCAAAAAAATTATTTTGTTTTTCGGGAGAGGTAGTAGGACCATTGGAAGCAGACAAAGAAACAGAATTTATTCAAAATAAGAGCTAGACTTGCATATAGCCTATCTATAGAAATCAACCAAACTATCCCATTGTGTGTATACCCAAAATCCAATGAAACGTAAAGTGCTAAATTTAAGCCAGAAATTGAAAAACAGCCTATAGGATAGACAGGAATTTTCCATTAGCAGGTGGGTTTTTTCGAAAATTAATTTGGCATTGAAGGTAAGTATTTAGTTCCGCCAACTGTTGGCATTGAGTAAAATCATCGCCGATAGATTTCCCATAGTGGGAGAACGGAATATACCGAAAGAGTGATTAAATCAGTGCATCATATTTTTTTCCAATTATTTTAAATCACTTAATTTGTTTTCCTTTCCAATTCTTGACCTACAATTTAAAATTATTTAACTTTCAACCCGATATTTTTAAGTATTCAGTTTATTCTGGTTTGCCCGTCTGACACTAATCTAAGTTTTGAAAGCTAACCCTGAGCTAGATTTTTGTATTGTACGCGTTAAATCAATTTATAATAATTGGACGACATTTTAATCACAGTTTATTCCAACTACTAAAACGGTTAAGTCTCAATTGTTTATATTCCGATTTGAGCTTTATTATAACAGAAGTTTGAAATTTTTAACATTTTGAGACCTTCTTCATACTTATTTTTAATTAACTGTAAACAAGATAAATTATGTAATTAGGACAATGCAAGTTTGTATAGGATGCACCCACATTTGTGAGATTTATTGAAACAAGTTTAATAAACAAGCTTAAATTACCATTCAATGCTATATAAAAATAAGCCGCCAATCCTATAAAAGAAATCAACTGGTATACCACAATAATCATAAACTCATATGTATAGCAGAAAGTTGAATTTTATTTGGAAATACTTCGACATTATCACGTTAAATAAAAAAAAAATATTGTCCTTGATTAGATAATGTCATGATGTCAATAAAACAAAAACAAAAAAAAAAAAAAAATGACAATGTTGACACACAAATAATGTAATAAGCGATAATAAACGATTGTAAATAAAAAGTGCGTATTCTAACGCGCGTTAGATCACTTGTAAAATTTGGGCCAACAAACAACTGCATTATTTAATTGATAAAAAAATTTAATGTCTGTATGTGGATATTTACAACTTTACAAGATCGTGGTATAAGTGAACACATTGTGCTAGTAATAACCGATCACTTTATTTATATTCGACTTAAAGTGAATACGATCGAGAGCAAAGCTAAGATACGTATTCGTTTTTGTATAACAAAAGAAATTCCAAACGATATACAACTGGAATTTCAGTGTATTAAAAATTAAAAAAAAAATAACAGGCGCGATCATGTATTTAAAAATAATTTTTATAGTGATCTAAGTCTAACGCAACGCTACACCTCTGTAATTTTTTTATTATTTTTTTTTTATTCGTATATACACATAGTAACGTGATTACATAAAAATTAAAAAATATCATAACAAAAATACTGACAGAAAACTTTCACAAAACAGTTTGGTTTTAAAGTTTCATAAGTGTTGATCGTTTTTGTAGACGTAGTTTTTTTTTGTGTTTTTCAAGTTTTTTTTTTTTTTTTTTTTTTTTTTGATCGTCTGTTTATTTATTGTTGTTTAATATTAGTTCTAATTATTTTGTGTGTCTGTAAATTTGTATGCAAATTTTTAAAATGGATAAAAACTTTTTAAATGTGTTGCTTCTTGGCCTAGGCTTTATGTTAATGTTCACTGCATTCCAAACAATGGGTAATGTTCAGGTATATTGATTGTGTATGTTATGGTGACAAAAGCTTTTAACTGAATTCCTTTTATAATTTACAGAAAGTTGTAATTGACAGTATTCCGCTGGATGATCCAGACTATGATGGTGACGGATATACTAGTTTATCGTTAATTTATGCAGTATTTGCCCTTTTTAATTGGTTCGCACCGTCAATAGTGTCGGTGACAGGGCCACGAGGCGCCATGGTCATTGGTGGTCTAACTTATTGGTAATATAAAGACGACACGAACATATTTCATAGTTAAATATAATGATTACCATATTAATTTATACTTGCAGCGGTTTTATAGCATGTTTCTTATTCGAAAAGACTTGGCTACTTTATTTCACGAGTGCGATACTGGGAATTGGGGCGGCCATTACATGGACGGGGCAAGGTAATTTCTTGTCACGAAATAGTACACCATCTACTATATCACGAAATTCGGGAATTTTTTGGGCCATGCTTCAAGCAAGTTTATTCTTTGGGAATCTATTTGTTTACTTTCAATTCCAAGGTAAAACACATATCGATAAGGATACGCGAAGGATGCTCTTTATAGTGTTAACAGTTGTTGGTCTATTGGGAACCGGCTGTTTGGCAATGTTACGACGTGTACCTGAAGTTGTCGAGATAAACGAGTCGACGGCCAATTTACAAAATGGAAATGGCAAAACACAAATTATTGTAGTAAAAAAAACTTCCGTAGTAGGGGAATTCAAAAATGCTGCACGACTTTTTATCACACGTGATATGCTCCTACTAAGCGTTGCCTTTTTTTATACCGGCCTCGAACTGTCATTCTTTAGCGGAGTATACTCACCAAGTGTAGGATTTACAAATAAATTGGGCTCGTCGGCGAAACAATTGGTCGGATTATCTGGAATTTGCATTGGTTTGGGCGAAGTTTTTGGCGGTGTTCTGTTTGGACTGTTGGGATCAAAAACATCAAATCGCATGGGACGTGATCCAATTGTTATCGGTGGATTTATTGTACACATTATTGCATTTTTCTTGATATTTATAAATCTACCAAATTCCGCCCCATTTGGCGATACAGATGAAGTATCATTCATTGAAACACCACAAGCTTGGATTGCTTTAATTTGTGCGGGACTACTCGGTTTCGGTGATGCCTGTTTTAATACGCAAATTTATTCCATGCTCGGGGGCGTATTTTCTAAAAATTCGTTAGCTGCTTTTGCACTTTTCAAATTCACACAATCGGTAGCGGCCGCATGTAGTTTTGCATATTCGTCGCATCTTGGTTTGCGCTCACAAATTTACATCCTTGTGATATTCGCCATTATTGGAACGTTTTGCTTTTGTCTGGTCGAGTGGGCATTCAAAAGAAGAAGTAATTTAGAAATGATATCACCACATGATGATATGGATACGGAAAAGGGTGACTAAACAAAAACAAAAAGTGATTACAACCAATATGATAATGAAAATTCGAATGGTGAAATCAAAACGCTTGGAGACGGAATCATTTCATTATACATATATGGTACATGTGTATATACATATATTTATAAGACTGCATTTTATTGGATTACCATTTTATGTTTTTAAATAAAATTATTTTTGTTTAAATTTGTTGTGTTTTAATTGTAGATCAAAATGTTTTATTTACAATTTCGAATACCCCAATTTAGTTTCATACATAACCTTTACAATCTATAAAATTATAAATAATACTTTAAGTAGATCATCATTCTTATCACACCACTTAGTAGCTGGAGACACATTTGAGTATTATACAATTACAGCGCTGTACGACAGAACGACGAGCATGGTGTTTGTACCACTACATAACTCTTACCGTGACGCGCATTTAAACGAGAATCACTAAACTGTGAACCCATTATTTTGTGATCAGTCAAACACCAAAATTATTGTGCAGAAGCCTAAATGTTTATCAATGAGCGCAGCCCAAATGTCTACATCGGGATTAGTTAAGCGTCATTAAGTAAACCAATTATTCTTATTTCATCAATAGCCATCTATTTTTGGTAAATCCAATTTATATACATAATACAAAGAAATAATTTCTTTATCAATTATTTTTTATTATTTTACTGGAATTGTAATTTTGCTACCACCGAGTAAACATTTAAATAATTTAATTATTACTTGTGTGAAAAGTTGAATCAGCAGTTTAAATCTTTTTTTTTCTTTTAAAAATATTGTGATGTGAAAAACAAGTGAAATCGTGATGTTCTTATCTCCGCCTCAAGTAAAAAAGGCTGGGCCAAATCAGCAGATAGCGATGTCCGCAAGCGATTTGGCACCGAACGTCACGACCTCAATTTTAAATGAAACAAATTTTAAATGCTCAAAAAATTACCTTACCAGGCAATTTAAATCAAAGTGAAATTATTAATTTAAATAACATTGGTATGTTGAACCATAATGAAATTAAAAGTGCATCGTCGCCAAATATTGACGATAAAACAAACAATGAGAGTGCATCGACATCAAATGACAATAAAATAAACAGTGATGTAGGTCAGTGTTTAGTGCAAACGGGAATAGACCGGTATATTACTGTCCGATCAAAACGAAGAAGAAGCCCTAGATCAGCGGCCAGTGCAAGCGCGAATAAATTCACTAAGCTAGCTAGCGTTGAATTAACGCATGGTAATAGGTATTCTTGCTTGGTTGTTGACGAGCCACCGGCCGAAAAAACTCCAAAAACTGAGAAGCCGCCACCAATCTATGTATTTGAGGGAAGAATCAAATAGAGAACTTGCAAAAACGATCGAGTTTATCACGGAAGGTGCATTTTATATTTCCGGGATCAAAAGAGGAGATATAAAAGAAACAAAAATTCAACCGCTCAATATTGATGCTTACAGAGCATTAATTAAACATTTTGACCAAGTTGGTAAACATTACTACACTTATCAACTAAAGAGCCAAAAAGGATTGGTTGTCATCTTAAAAGGAATAGAGAGTTACGTGGATGCAAATGAAATACGGGATGCTCTCGCTGAAAAAGGTTTCCAATGCAGACCTATTACCAATATTTTTAATCGGGAGAAGGTACCTCAGCCATTGTTTCGTCTGGAATTAGAACCAGACAATAAAAAAGTTAAAGGCAACCATTCAATATTTAACCTAAAATATCTACTGTATAGAAGAGTTACCATCGAGGAGCCCAGGAAAAGAAATGGGCCGGTACAGTGTGTTAAGTGCCAAGAATATGGGCACACTAGAGCATATTGCACTTTGAACGATGTTTGTGTTATATGTGGTGAACTCCATAATTCAAAGGTTTGCAATAAAGCAAAAAAGGAAGCATCAGTGAGAAAATGCAGCAACTGCGATGGAAGTCACACAGCTAATTATAGAGGGTGCCCAATTTATCTAGAATTGAAAAGGAGAATCAATCCAAAGCAGCGAGCAGAACAGCGAATCCTAAATCTTCATTCTTCAGCTAGAAAAGAAGCACGACCAGAAATTCTAAACACAAACGCTCAAAATGGAAAACAGTACGCAAATGTAAACGGCAGCGAGCACGAAGGGGTTTCATACGCAAGTGTTCTTAAAGGTACCGCTCCTAAAGTTCAAGCAAGTGAAGAGGGAAACATCTCAACGGCTTTAAATAAATTGACCAATATGATGCAAAGCTTCATGGCGATGATGGAGAGAACCATGGATCTAATGATGCAGAATATGAGCACGCTGATGCAGATAGTCGTAAAAAGCCAGAAATGACCATTATCAAAATAGCCATATGGAATGCAAACGGCCTAGCACAACATAAAGCGGAGGTACATGCATTTCTCACTGAGCACAATATTGACATAATGTTAATATCAGAAACACGCTTCACCAAAAATAGCTATTTCAAAATTAATGGGTACTCTATTTACGACACCAAGCACCCAGATGGTAAAGCACATGGAGGCACTGCTGTATTGATAAAGCGAAGATTAAAACACTACGAACTTCCGAAATATGAGAAAGAACATATACAATCAACAAGCATTTGTCTGCAGGAGTGGTCTGGAAACTGCGTCATATCGGCAGTGTACTGCCCTCCAAAACATGCTATAAAAAAACTCCAGTTCTTGGATTATTTCAGCCAGCTGGGGAATAAATTTCTTGCGGGCGGTGATTACAACGCTAAACATACTCATTGGGGTTCCAGATTAACATCGCCGAAAGGCAAACAACTTTATGATGATATACAGGAACAGTCGCTGGATTATTTATCTGCCGGTAACCCAACTTACTGGCCCACGGATAAAAAGAAAATTCCTGATCTAATTGACTTTTGTGTAACTAAAGGCATTCCACGTACATACGCTAAGGCCACCGATTGCTATGATCTGTCTTCTGATCACTCACCGGTAATAGTAACATTGAGTACCGATGTCCTAAGGAACGAAATACCGAATCGTCTTACAAACAAGAAAACTAATTGGGATCAATATAGGAGGCTAGTCGAACAAAAGTGTCTACTTAATATTCCTCTGATCACACCAGCTGATATTGATGCGGCGGCAGAAAATCTAAGAGATGTCATGACATTATCCGCTGAAAGGGCTACACCCGGCATAAGTAGTTCGGGAAAAGTTAATAAACTGTCACATAATATACAGGAACTAATCCAGGAAAAGCGAAAAATTCGCCGTCAATGGCAGCAAACAAAATCACCGTTATTGAAATGGAAATTAAATCGAGCTATTAAGGGCCTAAAATTTGCTTTGAGGGAAGAAGAAAACCAGCGCCTAAAGAACTATTTAAGTGATCTCTCGGCAACCGAGAGGACAGATTATTCTTTGTGGAAGGCAACAAAAAATTTAAAAAGGCCAACAAATTCGAATCCACCGATTAGACTACCAACAGGAAATTGGGCGAGAAGTGATGAAGAAAAAGCCAATGCTTTTGCTGCTCATCTAGCAACAGTATTCGTCCCACACGAAGAAGATAATTATTTTGTGCTACCCCAGCCAACGGATGATGGTTTATCCTACAAACCTATAAAGTATAACTGGAAGAAAGTTAAGAATACAATTGAAACTTGCATAAGCCCGAAAAAGGCACCAGGACATGATCTCATTACTGGAAAAATGATAAGGGAATTGCCAGATAAATGCATAAAACTAATAACATTTGTATTCAACGCGATCATGCGAACCAGCTATATTCCTCAAAAATGGAAGATATCCTTGATCACAATGATACATAAGCAGGGGAAAAATGAAACACAAATCGCATCATATCGTCCAATAAGCATGCTGCCCACAATCTCAAATCTATTTGAAAAAACGTTATTAATGAAATTAAAACCAATATTAGAAGAACGGCGCGTTATTCCAAACCATCAATTTGGGTTCCGAAACCAACATGGTACTATAGAGCAAGTACACAGAACTGTAAATGCAATCAAAATCACCTTCGAGGAAAAGAAATATTGTTCTGCTGCCTTTTTGGATATCGCACAAGCTTTTGATAAAGTTTGGCATGATGGACTAATTTACAAAATTAAAGAGCTTCTACCGAAGAAATTTCACTCAGTTTTGGGAAACTATCTTCTTCAAAGGCAATACATGGTAAAACAAAACAGCGCAACTACTTGCTTAAATGATATTAATGCAGGTGTCCCGCAAGGGAGCGTTCTAGGACCAATATTATACTTGTTGTACACAGCTGATATACCTTTAACTAACAAAATAATAATATCAACATTTGCCGATGACACGGCCATCCTGGTGTCCCACACTAATCCTGAAATTGCTTCAAAGGAATTGCAGAATCATTTAAACAAAGTCGCGGTCTGGTTGAAAGCATGGCGAATCAAAGTGAACGAAAACAAATCAACTCATGTCACATTCACGCTGAACAAACGCACCTGCCCACCAGTGAAATTAAACGATAAAAATATTCCTCAACAAACGAAGGTAAAATACTTAGGTTTGCACCTGGATAGAAGATTAACGTGGAAAAATCATATTGAAACAAAGCGCAACCAAATAAAAATTACATTTTCTAAAATGTATTGGCTGATGGGAAGAAAATCTTAGTTGTCATTAGCTAATAAAGTTTTACTTTACAAAGCGATAATCAAACCCATATGGACATACGGTATTCAGTTATGGGGATCCACCAGCACTTCAAACAGAGAACTCCTGCAACGAGCCCAAGCGAAAATACTTCGCAGTATTACCAATGCTCCTTGGTACATTCGAAATAGTAATATACATCACGATCTTGGGATTAAAACCGTTAAAGAAACAATTAAAAAATTCAGTTCGAAATATTATTCAAAACTAGAAGCACATCCCAACGAATTAGCCAGGGAGATACTAAAACAGTCGCGATTTAGGCGACTGAGAAGAACAGATCCACTCGGACTGATGAACCTGTGAACCTGTGAATTTACTAAATGATTATCTTATACTTATAAGTATAATCTAAATTAGTTAAATTGTGAGCACTAACAATAAGTATTAACATTGGTTAAGACTTAAAATATGTAATAATTTTTAGCTTAAGATTTGATTACTTCTTGTGAGTTTCTTATGTAGAAAGATTCAAGAATAAAGCCATTGGCAACATTTAAAAAAAAAAAAAAAATTATTTTACTGTACGTATTGTTAAGAAATTCTGAGTTTATTTTGACAAATTAAGTTATTTTAATGTTGAACTTACGTTCTGCGCTTAGTAAATGAAGAAGGAATATTATAATTTTAAAAATACTTCCGAGTCAGCACAATCCTGATGTGTGATCGCAGGAAAGTTTGAAAGTTGTAATTAAACAAGAAAAGTGTCAATTCTCACCTTTAATGAAAGATCTTTAACGTGTGGCTGTAGGGCTTAGTATATATCGGTCAAAATCGGTAAACTGTGATTTGTGACTGCTATTTAGCAGTAAACTGTGGTTTATGATAGTTGTCTTTTAATTGTGTTTGACACCGATTTTCTGAGGCAATATTGTGGGGACAGCACGTGTTGATTCGATCATATATGACTCCGTCGCATCATTGAGGACATCCATATACCAGTATTGTGAAATTACAGCATAACGTTCCCCATAAGTGGTGACTTCGGCTCGAACATAAGTGAATTTCATTTAAATATATTTAAATATACCAGCGTTTAAAATTACTCTTCAGTTTGCTTTTATTCCCTTTCTTCTAGTTTTAAGTGAATTTTCCAATTCTCTTTTCTCTTCTTCGATCAAAATAGTAAACCAAAAATTCACGAATACTATTCAGTAACAAATAAATAATGAGCGAAGAAAAGAAACAAAATGAGAGAATCGATCTACTGAATAAAATAGAAATATATTTTTCTTCTGTTTTGTTCACTGCTTAATGAATAATTAGTGAATAATTTTTGAATAGGAATTTAATATACAAGTTTTATTAAAGGTGCAAAATTGTTTTGATTTATTTTTGGGGCTATATCGAAAATTGAGTTCGAACAGTGATAATTTTGGCCAAAAATTCTAATATTTTTTGATAATTAGGTGTAAAACGACAAATTTTATTTTCCTTATGCGCAACTTAAACAAAATTAATCTTCCATTCTAAAGTTTCACTCTCTCCATTGTTTGAATAACGAATAGAATATTTCGTAGTATTGAATTGACTGAGTAGAGAATATTTTTCCTTTTCTTCTTTGTTCGACGCAAAATAAATAACATCAGAATATGTTTTGGTTTTCTACTCACTATTCAAATCGATCAGTTGTAAAAATTATTATTCGATGTGTAGAAAGGAAATAACAAATTTGAAATATACACATTTGCCATTGGGACGCACATGACGCGTCATTTGGTTGTACATAAAATAAAACCTTTCTACAAATAGCACATGGGAACAGCATCAAAATAAGGTAGTAACATACTCGCGATAAATTCCATCATTCCAAGTAGGATCAATTGGGGCAACAAACCAACTATAATTATAATTACTGTTGAATTTAAAAATTATATTATATCTATTATATAACGTCACATGTATTGTAGGGTTTCTCATTTCCCGTAAATTTAAAATCCCGGGATTCTCGGTAAAAAATTATTTCATCCCGGGATCCCGAAGAAAAATATTATTATTTTAAAACATTAATTTATTTCAACAACAGAAATTGTAACTCCAATACAAAATAATAAATTAATAAAATATAATTCTCAAAACATAACAAATAAAAATCACAATTCAAATTTCATAACATAAGCATAAAAAATCTAGAACATTTACTCTAAATTATTTCTTGAATTAAAGAAATTGAACGAATTTTTGTGATAAACAGTCCCGCCACAGAAAACGCTCTTTCCGATTCAATCGATGTTGGATTGATGTCCATTAATGCTGAATTATTTAAATTTTCAGTACGCTTTCCAGTGGCCTCTAAAATATTCATTTCCTTTTTAATGTTTTTTAAATCGTAATGGTTACCTAGGATTGATGTTTCCCTTTCCACTCGTTTGACATTACAAATAGCAGCATCCAATTTTTCTTGAAGTGTTAAACTAACTTCGCTAAATGATGTAGAGGCAATTGGCTGAGGCATCAATGAAATGTTGTCTTCATTACCACGGCTCTCATCTATTTCATGAATGTAGGCCGAAGTATCACTAGCATCCTCAATGTCTAGCCTAGTGAAAAGTTTTTTAGCTGTTGCAAGTAATGCATACTTGGAGGGCAAGACCAATTTGAAATTGATATCTTCCGATTCATAATTATAATTTGACGGGCTATTTAAAAATTTTAGTGAGTCAACAAAATTTATATTTCTGCGTTCTTCAATTCTTTGCTGCACAGATTGAAGCATTTGAGTAGAAAACCAATTTTTCTCCGAAGCTAAATCATTGAAGATAAATATGAATACGCCTTCTGCATCAATTAGAGTAGCATTGCTTCTTCAAATCCTTTCTATTCCAATTTTTATTGGTTGCAACGACGTTATTATTGCCGAAGACTGTTCCATCTTGTTTTCACATCCAATATCAGCTTAAGTTCCTTATGGAATATTAATTTTACATACTTTTGTAAGATTTCATTTTTAAAAGATGATTTGATCAAATGCAATTATGTGTATCATCATCTTGACTATCATTTTCATCAGAATCTTAAAACTGCAAACCGTCACTTTCAATACATGTTGCCTTTGAGGGGGTTAACTTTTTATAAAAAAAGGGCATCACAAACTGCTAAATTAAGCACATTTTTTCTTTGCGGATGCCCCGTCAGTGACACTTCCTATAATGTGCGTTTTCATTGATAAATTGAAATCTGACAATTTATTTTCGACCAGATCCACAATTTTCTTCTGCATGAAGTGATCTGTTTATTGGAATCATACCCAGCTTAAGTGTAAATTTAAATTTAAATAATGTCGATTTTTTAAAGATGTATGTTCGACCATTGTAATAGAAAATCGTGTCCCACTAGAAATTTGCTTAGTTATTTCCAAAAACACACTTTGTTTTTATCATATTCATGACATGCGATGGATTTTTTGGTAATACCCATGCCTTTGTCAGACAATGATTTTCTAATAAATTCTGTTTTCGATATAGCATTTAAGGAAAAGCCATCCACTGTGGCTAGCTTCGATACAATCTCCTCAATAGTTTGCTGGTTAATAAACGTAGTGATTTGTCTTTGCACATTGCCTGTCTCCAGCCCAGCGTCTTCAGGTTGCCGTTTATTATCCAATTCTTTGTGGGCGTTATTTAAATGATGAAGGAACCCACTTGTGGAAAACCCCTTGTACATTATCTTTACATTGCACTTTTTACAAGTGGCAGCTTGACCATTTTTGTTTCCTTGGTAAAATATTGCCAATTAAATCGATTTTTAGTAGTATTAGTCTAAATATAATAAACTAATCGATAAATTAGATACAAATGTTATTACCAAACAAATACACAATTAGAAAATGTTCCTACTTACATTTCGATTTTGATATAGTAAAATGTTTACATTTAACTTTAAAATTATTTCAATTATTTTAAATAAATTCAATAATCTATTAATAACTAAATAACGGTTTTCAAAGTTTCAAATAGCAAGTGCACTCTCGTTTATGTTTATGAATAAATTAGCTTACATAATTAAAAAAAAATTATTTGTACACATGCAAAAAGTTGAATAGCAAAATAAAAATGGGAACCCCAAAAATATTTATTTGTACACACAATAAAGAGGGGAATCCCAAAAATACATAAACTAAAATGTATGGAGTAAATAGCGGAAAGAAATTAAATTAAACAAAAAATAAAAAAATAAAAATAAAAATGGGATTCCCGCAATATAATACTTATATCCCGGGATATCCCGTTATCAATTTTACCCCCGGGATCCCGGAAAAACGGGATCTCGCGATTCCGTTTGAGAAACCCTAATGTATTGTAATTACACTGGAATTGAGATCAGGTGAGTAATTTTAATTTTCCACATAATCGTACTCGGTGTTATACATATACATATGTATATTTTTGTTCTGTCGAGATAAAATTTTGTTTTCGTGTAGAGTATTGTCGATAATTTTGTGCGGGTTGTGTAGTAATAAAACATAATAATCAAAGGGCAAGTGACGGCGAAGGCGAGACCGACTTGCCAACACAGACACAGTTGCAGACATGATGTCACAAATGCTGGCAACACATTGGACTCCTGTAATAAAACGTTTACCCGGTAGTGACCTGGAGCGGGACGGTAAAAAAAATAAAGCTCCAATAACTGACCAATTGCGATTCCCTTCTAATGATTCGGCGCCTACACACATTAACTTGGTTGCACCCAAGCCTTCCCCAATTTGGACTTATGACTTGGATTTATGGTTCAGTAAGCTCGAGGCTTAATTTACGAATTCTCGTATCACCGCTCAAGAGACTAAATATTACACAGTGCTGGGGGTATTAACACCGGAATTGGCTCGAATAGTGCCAGATATTGTTAAACATATTCCATCTACAAATCTATATGACGTCCTAAAGCAGGCCTTAATAACGAGACTAGGAGAGCCATCGACGGCCAGAATTCGTAAAGTGCTAAGTGAGATGGATCTTGGGGACAAGAAACAAGCTGTGAATGCTTTTCCGGCGGAAACACTCCAGGTCACAATTGGCCGATAGAGTGTTGGAAGCGTGTACCGAGAAGAAAATAATGAAGGTTACCTGTAACACTAAAAGTGGACAGAACGCAGATTCAATGGAATGGATTTAGAGAGATTGGAAGTTTGGAATCTGAATTTACAGGCTCAAATTAATGAATTTACCCATGCATTGAAGCAATCGGGACACTTTAACCGTAATCGAAGCAACTCCCCAAATCAGAATTCGCGTTATCGCCAAAGATCTAGTTCTAGATCACGTACGCACACATCGGTTAAGGACGAAATTTGCTGGTACCATTATCGTTTTGGCGAGAAACCAAAAAAATGCGTACACAGTTGTAAGTTTTACGATTCCACCAAATAGCTATGATTCAAAAAATTAGTAATGTCATCACATTTGGCGGCGTGACACTCAAAACCAATGTCGCCTTATAATTTATGATAAGTCTTCCCACAATAAATATCTGATTGACACCGGCGCAGAAATATCAGTACTCCCGGCATCACAAAAAGATAAATCTCGAGGAAAATCGGTTTTTTCGTTATATGCAGCTAACGCAACCAAGGTGAACACATATGGGAATAAAACAATTCAACAGGATTTATGGCTCAGGCGAATATTTTTTAAAACTTTTGTTATTGCTGATGTCTCAGTGGCCACAATCGGAGCTGACTTCCTTAGCCGGTATGGTCTATTAGTTGACATAAAACGTAAACATCTGTTGGACCACCCTCACATCAGTTTCATCAGTCTGCGAGATTTCGAGAACTCCAGCTAATATTTTAACTTGTGTAAATCATAAAGCAATAGCTCAAGAAATTACGTCTCTGCTGGCTGAATTTAAGGAAATAACGGATATAAATACAG
The DNA here is from genome assembly GCA_958295665.1 of Tipula vernalis. NCBI lineage: Eukaryota > Metazoa > Arthropoda > Insecta > Diptera > Tipulidae > Tipula > Tipula vernalis. Next base: position 144,750,239 of record OY282560.1, on the reverse strand, counting down.
CAATTCCAGAACCGATTAAACACAACGTAGCACATTCCATAGTGACATGTGGGCCACCGGTATCCGTTAAAACAAGACGCCTTTCGCCTGAAAAACTAAACATTGCGAAGAAGGAATTCGAGTTTATGCAATTTCAGGGTATTTGTAGACCCTCTAGCAGTCCATGGTCGAGTCCACTCCATCTTGTATCTAAGAAAAATGGAGATTGGGGACTATAGGGCGCTTAATAATGTAACTTAACCAGACAAATATCCAATTCCTCATTTGCAGGATTTTTCGTTTCAATTAGACCGATGTACGGTTTTCACAACAATAGACCTGGTACGCGCATACCATCACATCTCTATAGAGGCTAGTGATATTCCTAAAACGGCGATTATAACGCCATTCGGACTCTTTGAGTTTACTAAAATGATGTTTGGTTTGCGAAACGCTGCGCAGTCCTTCCAACGTTTCATGCATGCCATCTTAAGAGACTGACGGACACGCAGCAGTGTTATAGCGCATATGATCGCGAATTACTGACTACATATTCTGCGGTAAAACCTTTTCGATAGCTATTAGAGAGACGAATATTTACAATATATAAGTACAGATCATAAGCCATTAATTTTTGCATTTAAGCAAAATCCGCCTAAAGCTTCCCCAAGACAATTCCGTCAGTTAGATTTTATCGGGCAGTTTACCAACGATATTCGACATGTGGCAGGGATAGAGAATGTTGTGGCCGACACATTATAACGGATCAATGAAATTTAAATACCAGCGACCATCGATTACGAACGGATCGCCGAAAATTATTTTTAAATTGGTTCATGATTTAGCTCATCCGGGAATTTCCGCATCTGTTAAACTGATCACTCAGAAATTCATTTGGAAATCAATTAACACAGATGTACGTAAAATAACACAGTGTTGTTTAAATTGCCAAAAGTCAAAGGTTACCAGGCATACTAAATGAGAATTAGGAAATTTTCCACTAGTATCACATAGGTTCACACAAATTCATTTGGATATAATCGGAACCCTTCTTTCCTCTGATGGTCATCGTTACTACGTGACAATGATAGATAGGTTCACTCGTTGGCCAGAGGCAATACCTATCGCAGACATTCGAGCCGAAACTTTAGTCCCTGGCTGTACTGAGTGGTTGGGTAGCTCGATTTGGAGTCCCAGAATCTATTGTGACAGACCAAGATTCTCAGTTTGAGTCTGAATTGTTTTCAGAATTATCAAAATTATTAGGATTCGAGAGAAAGCAAACTACAGGCTATAACCTAAAGCTAACGGATTTATCGAACGATCGCACAGAACACTAAATGTCACAATTATATGAGCAGTAATAGGCCAGATTGGACACGGTCGATTCCCACAATTTTCTGTTGGGACTTCGGACAGCTTTTCGCGATGATTTTGAGACAACGTCTGCTGAACTTGTCTACGGTTAATGAGACAAAAGTTCTTAAGTTACAGTCAGATTTCGTTATTTCTCTTAGAGAACACTTTAAAGAATTGCGACCACATCCGCCTACACGACACACGAGTACTGTGGCTGGTCGGTAAACTGCGGTTTATGATAGTTGGGCATAAATCGGGCAACACGCTGTAGATTGTCGTTTCTTGTTCGGTTTTGAGTATCCGGCTTGTTGAAAAATTATTACATGTGCAAAAGTTAAAGTAGAAGGTTGCAAAGAAGAAATCCACTTTTTATTGTTTTAATCTCAGATGTCATAATTAAATTAAAATAAATTATAATATTATTGCGAAGAAATAATCGGTTATATTTGCGAACAAAGAAATACATATATTGTGTATTTATTCGTTAAGAGTACGAGCTCTCGTGAAAATTAGAATTGTTCATTTCAGTGTATTACCACCTGAACTGTCGGAACTTTAATCAATAAATTGAATAAATACAAATGTTTAAAAGATACATTGTCGGATCTTTTAATTGTGTTTGACACCGATTTTCTGAGGCAATATTGTGGGGACAGCACGTGTTGATTCGATCATATATGACTCAGTATTGTGAAATTACTACATAACATACCCACATAAACGAAATATAATGTTTTGGCGAGCTTCAAAACAGGTTCAACCAAAATAGGCAGGCTACGAACAACATTTTGAGTTTTGAACGATTGACATGTTTCTACCACCTTGAAGTTATCGCAGATTTTCATCCCAGGAAAATTTAAAATGACTTCTGACAACACCACCGTAAAAATTCATCCCAGACTTTTTTCTACACTATTTTAAGTGGATGAACTTTAAAATCTATCCTAGACTTTTTACTCAAACGAAAAATTCATCCCAGGTTTTTAATTTATCATACGATTTTTTGCTCATAGTTAAAAATCAAAAAAAAAAATCATAAAAATCTTCTGCTCAGGATTATGGTGGCCCTGCAAAGTTGTTATGCCGGTTTAGTAGAGAGTTCCATTGGCTACCTTTTGGCCAAGCGGTTTGTTTGTTGAAATTTTCACTACATCAATAAATGTGTTGCCTTCCCATAGTTAAAATGACTAAAAAAAAAGTTCCTAATGGCTACCTTTTGGCAACAAGCGAAGACATTTATTCTAGTGATAATTATAGCGATTTAAATATATAGTGATATAAGTGATAGTTTAGTGAAAAATTTTTTTTTGATGTACAAAATTTTTTTTCGAATTTTAAAGTTATAGTGATGGTTTTGGGTAGCTGTTAAGATAGTGATAAGTGATTAGTGAACGGGACAATTACATCCCTAGCAGTTTTTAAGATATCCTAGTGTTAGTGAATTACACGTGGACCAAAAAAATATGATACACACAGACTTTCCGTGTTGTACAGTAGTGATAAATAAATGCATACACACAGACTATCGTGTTGTATATCTAGTGAAAATTAAAAACGTGCTCGAATTCTCGAACCATAAACAATAAAAAAAATAAAACTGTAAAAAATCGAACATTCGATTTTGAAATGTTTTTTTTTGGTGTTTAGCGGTAAGCATTTTATATGATTATTTTATATATTTTTATTTTTTTTATTTTGGTACGCAATACAATTGTATGCTTAATATAAACTATATATTACAATATAAGTGAATCATAATTCCATAAACATTTTTTTTTGGTATTAAAAATTATTTTTGAATTAAAACGTGTTCGTAACGGTAAAATTTATAAATGGTAGAGTGTAGCAGTATAATCTGCATGACTCTGATTAGTTTTAAGAAACAATATTATTACGAAATTTTAAAAAAGTGAAAAGTGAAATAGTTCCATATAGTGTATTTAAATTTAAATTTTTGAAATAATCCCAAACTCTCGTGATATATTAAGACAAAAAAAAAAAGTGGAAAATATAATAAATAATTCCATTGTGATGAAAGTGACCAATACCAACGTGGCAGGGGTCAACAATATAACGTCAACCGACGTTGTAAAAGCTAGCGCATCGGCAGCAGCAAAAAGGGCACACACGGACGAAGATTCAATTGATACGGTAAATAAAATTTATGTTCTTGACGACGAAACAACAACAAACATGAATAAAGACAATCAAACAAATAATGCAACAATACAGAAGTGGGAGAAGGCACAATCCACGGAAAAATTATATGATGTACCAACTAAAGGGGAACGATGATCACGGTCATGATTATCTCTAACCGGTGACACTGTAGAAGCAGAGAGGATTAAATTGGTCACCGAAAATAATCGGCTAAAACAACAGATGGGCAAAATGGAAACACAATTCCAAACACAAATGGAACAAATGAAAGAAACAATACAAAAGCTACAATAATAAAAAAAACAAATAATACCTTGAAAAGAGTTGACTGTAGACAGCATTGAGACCACCAACCGATTTGAACAGCTGGAGCAGTACGATGCAGGCATCGTGGACGATGATACCATGGCAAGCGATGATGAAAATCCGTTCATTACTGTAAAGAAAAAAGTACAAAATAAAAATAAAAATTCAACCTCAAATAATTCAGCTAACAAACAACAACAACAGCAACAACAAAATCCAAAACCAACAAAAGTAGCGGCACATACAAGTAACACAAATAATAAGACGACAACAACAATAACATCTGAAACAACATCAACCAAACGAAGTATGCGGCCACCACCCATACATATCCATTTCCAGGAGATTAATGACACAATCGAATTGATCAAAGGATCCAAAATCGAAAACTTTAATGTAAAACATGTGAGCAAAGATAAACATACTTTACAATTAGATAACTTGGACAATTATAAAACAGCTAAGGACGTGCTAAAAGAGTGTGATACAAAATACTTTACGTATACACCAAAAATGGAAAAGCCAAAATCTATTGTACTAAAAGGTCTTCACGAAGAGGAGAACACTAATAACATTAAAACAGAAATTGAGGGACATAACATCAACGTCATCAATGTAACACAACTAAAAATAAAACATGCAACAAACAAAAATATAAAACTACCTTTATATATTGTTCAATGCGCTCCCGGAACTAATATGGGACAAATATAAAATATTAACGCCATCAACTATCAGAAAGTTTCTTGGGAAACTTTAAAAAAAACCGACACAATAATGCAGATTTACCAGTGCCAGAGATTCGGACATGTAGCTGCTAATTGCAATCTTAAATACCGATGCGTCAAATGTGATCAAGACCATGAACCAGGACAATGCGCAATCAAAGTGGAAATAATTAAAGACGAAATATATTGCGCAAACTGCAAGTCAAAAGGACATGCAGCCTCCTACAAAGGATTCCCTGTATACCTAGCTACAGTAGCTAAATTGATGGAAAAAATAGCAGAAAAAAGGACACAAACACGCAAACCAGCAGAAATTGAAATTACTAAAACCACTTATGTCAATAAAGATAATGGAACATTTGCCGAAATGCTAAGTGGCCAAAAAAAACAACAAACAACAACAACAACTGATAATGACATAAAAATAGAACAAATAACAAAAAAAAATGGACTCAATAGCAAACACGATCACCCAACAGCACAAATAAATTAAAATTATTTGCAATCAACGTCCACTCAATAGCTAGTACACAACGCAGAATAAACCTACTAATCTTTATACAAAACAATAGCCCGGACATATTTCTACTCAGCGAAACTAAATTAAATAACAAACACCAAATTACATTTAAAGATTATAATATACTAAGACAAGATCGAATTGACGGGAAGAGAGCTGGCGGTACTGCTATAATAATTAAAAATAAATATAATTTTCAACATATAAATACAAATACAAATAATAATAAAGCTGGTATCGAATATACAACAATTAAAATCAAATTAAAAAATATTAATAAAAACTTATACATAATCGCAATATACTGTAGTCAGGCTAATCACAACATCACCGAATCACATTTTCAAAATGAATGGCAACACATTTTTACATCGTATGATCTAGCAAATCTTGACAATTATTACATCATAGCAGGCGACTTTAATGCTACTCACACAAATTGGGGGAACACAACAAATAACATTCGTGGAGTTAAGCTTAATGATTGGTTAGATCATAACGACATCGAATACAGAGCCAGAATATATAGACCGGGTAGTCCAACATTTGTACGAACAGGAAATATTCTAGATTTTGCTATCATAGACTTAAGATTGAATATACAGACAAATGAACTTGGACAAATACCTGCACACACATATGATAGTGATCACAGAGCCATAGAGATAATTTGCAACAACTACAACAGTAACAACAATAGCTTACAAATAGACACAATTGCAGTAAAAACCGAACAAAGATTCAACTTTAACAATACAAATTGGCCCTTATGGCAAACAAAATTAGACAAACACTACAACAAATATTTACAAAACAATAATATAGAACAAATAATTCCATAATGAAATAGATAATAATATTAAAACAATTACTAACATAATAAATTCAAACATAAAAATGCCAATACCAACAAAAGTACGAAAAAACAATATGGAATTATGAATAATACAATAAAAAAATTATACAAATCGAAGTCACATCACTACTAAACGAGGGAGAAGATTAAACAGACTAACACAAGATCAAATAAATATATTAAAAGCTGAAATAAAACGAATAAATGACAAACCTTAAACCGGGACCAAAAATGTTTGCTAACATAGATTGGACACAATTAGAAAAGGAAGGCAATAAATACAATATCTTCGACCAGACACATAACCTTAACAAACTTGGACATTTCATACAACAAACAACAATTCCAAATTCACAACTCGGGAAACCAGCTCATGAACACATAATAAATCAAACAATAGACCCATTAATAACAAATCTTGAAAATAATAAACATTATAATATCACTATAACTAATTTTAACAAATACTGCAATAGAACCAATCAATAATAACAATTCATATTTTATAAACAAAAATCATATGGTTTGGACAAATTGCCTAGTATTGTGCTCAAACATCTCCCGGACAATTTGATCAAAGAACTCTGTCGACTGTTCAATCACTGTCTAAATAATCGAATATACCCAAAGATCTGGAAAACCGCCAAAATATATCCAATCCAAAAAAAGGGAAAATCTCCGTTGAATCTAAAAAATTTTCGACCGATAAGCCTTCTTTCTAATCTTGGAAAAATTTTTGAGATCATCTTGTATGATAAAATCCAAGATCACATTAGTGAAAACGCGTTATTACCGGACAATCAGTTTGGTTTCAGATACAAACACTCAACGATACATGCAATAAAAAAACTAACGGCTGATGTTTGTAGAAATCTGAACCAGACTGATTGTACTGGTACGATCCTAATGGATACGGAGAAGGCTTTCGAGTCTGGTTTGCTGGATGGACTGATGTACCATATAAACTAAATAAAATGAACTTTAACATAAACATTTTACAATTATTGTACGAGCTTTTATATAATCGAGAATTCAAAACAACAAATGACAGTGAATTATCTACAAAAACATTTAAAATAGACAATGGATTGCAGCAGGGATCAATAACAGCACCGGTGTTATTCAGTTTGTATACAAAGGAATTAATCGAGTGCGACAAACTAAACTCCGAACATGTACAAACTATTGCTTATGCGGATGATATAGTAATTTATGGAACTTCAAAAAAAGTAACGACAACTACTAAAAATGTCCAAGATGCAGTCAACTTTGCCGTGGATTACTTGCACACATCGAGAATAAAAATAAATCCGGCTAAATGCGAAACTATTGTATTTAGAAAGCCATACCAGCTATCAACATCGGATACACGCAATAATCGGAAAAAATTTCAAATCGATATACATAGCTGGTACGACCTGTGTGCAAAAGCTATCGGTCAAATATCTCGGCATAAATTTGGACAAATTTCTATATTTGGATGAGCATATCGACATCCAAATAAAAAAGGCAAAAAAAAAGTTCTGTTCACCAAACATTAATATTACAGTCAAACAAATCGCCTACAAGTCCTTGGTACGCCCAATATTAACGTATGGTGCCCCGATATGGTGGAACATTGGACCGTACACCATGGAAAGACTGAGGATTTTCGAAAGAAAATGCCTCAGACACTGCCATGTTGAATTCAGAACGGCCATATCCGGTTACAGAAAATATATAACCAACCAAAAATTATACAAAAAATTTGGTAAAGACAGAATCGACCTCCATATACTGAAACTAGTAAGGGACCATGTTAAAAACGCTACCGAAAATCAAGAAAACTCATTAATATTTGCTACGTATTATACTGAGGACTACCGGAGTGAAGTTTCTAACGTTAATTTAAAGTGTAGTTTGCCACTAAAAAGAGTGTAAGAAATAAGTGGTAGAAAAAGTGTTAAAAAAAGTTACTAACGTTAAAAAATGTAGCTACACAAAAAAGCGTTAAATGAGAAATTAAAAACACATTATTTTCTCATATTTCGATTTAAAATTAATAATGCAAAAAGGTTATACAAAATTGCCAATACTAACCAAATTTCGAATTAATCAAAACGTTATATTTTATATCAATTAATTAAATAAACCATTAACCATAAATTAATTAATTAACCCTAAATAAACCATTTAGTATTTGAATACTAAAATAAGGGCGAAAGTGCCGCATTAAATCAAATAACACAAATTTAACAGATATGCTTATGTAGGAGCTATATTCCACGGACTGAGAATATAATAATCCGGTTAGAATATGATGGGTTGGGCTCGAATGATAAGTTGGGCTCGAATGACAAATTTTCAAATATTAAGAAATTTTCCCAAAAATGATTTGAAAGCGGTACTACACTAAGTCAATTAACAAAAATCTCAGAGATGTGCTCATATACTGACTATATACAACGGATCTGAAATATAATGAGCTGGCTAGGAGTGCATATGCCATTCACTTATGATGGGTTGAGCTCGAATGACAAATTTTCAAATATTAAGAAATTTTCCCAAAAATGATTTGAAAGCGGTACTACACTAAGTCAAATAACAAAAATTTTAGAGATGTGCTCATGTACTGACTATATATAATGGATCGGAAATATAATGAGCTGGCTAGGAGTGCATATGCCATTCACTTATGATGGGTTGGGCTCGAATGACAAATTTTCAAAAATTAAGAAATTTTCCCAAAAATGATTTGAAAGCGGTACTACACTAAGTCAAATAACAAAAATCTCAGAGATGTGCTCATGTACTGACTATATACAACGGATCTGAAATATAATGAGCTGGCTAGGAGTGCATATGCCATTCACTTATGATGGGTTGGGCTCGAATGACAAATTTTCAAAAATTAGGAAATTTTCCCAAAAATGATTTGAAAGCGGTACTACACTAAGTCAATTAACAAAAATCTCAGAGATGTGCTCATATACTGACTATATACAACGGATCGGGAATATAATGAGCTGGCTAGGAGTGCATACGCCATTCACTTATGATGGGTTGAGCTCGAATGACAAATTATCAAATATTAAGAAATTTTCCCAAAAATGATTTGAAAGCGGTACTACACTAAGTCAAATAACAAAAATCTCAGAGATGTGCTCATGTACTGACTATATACAACGGATCTGAAATATAATGAGCTGGCTAGGAGTGCATATGCCATTCACTTATGATGGGTTGGGCTCGAATGACAAATTTTCAAAAATTAGGAAATTTTCCCAAAAATGATTTGAAAGCGGTACTACACTAAGTCAAATAACAAAAATCTCAGAGATGTGCTCATGTACTGACTATATACAACGGATCTGAAATATAATGAGCTGGCTAGGAGTGCATATGCCATTCACTTATGATGGGTTGGGCTCGAATGACAAATTTTCAAAAATTAAGGAATTTTCCCAAAAATGATTTGAAAGCGGTACTACACTAAGTCAATTAACAAAAATCTCAGAGATGTGCTCATGTACTGACTATATACAACGGATCTGAAATATAATGAGCTGGCTAGGAGTGCATATGCCATTCACTTATGATGGGTTGGGCTCGAATGACAAATTTTCAAAAATTAAGGAATTTTCCCAAAAATGATTTGAAAGCGGTACTACACTAAGTCAAATAACAAAAATCTCAGAGATGTGCTCATATACTGACTATATACAACGGATCGGGAATATAATGAGCTGGCTAGCAGTGCATACGCCATTCACTTATGATGGGTTGGGCTCGAATGACAAATTTTCAAAAATTAAGGAATTTTCCCAAAAATGATTTGAAAGCGGTACCACACTAAGTCAATTAACAAAAATCTCAGAGATGTGCTCATATACTGACTATATACAAAGTATCGGGAATATAATGAGCTGGCTAGGAGTACATACGCCATTCACTTATGATGGGTTGAGCTCGAATGACAAATTTTCAAATATTAAGAAATTTTCCCAAAAATGATTTGAAAGCGGTACTACACTAAGTCAAATAACAAAAATCTCAGAGATGTGCTCATGTACTGACGATATACAACGGATATGCACTCCTAGCCAGCTCATTATATTTCAGATCCGTTGTATATAGTCAGTACATGAGCACATCTCTGAGATTTTTGTTATTTGACTTAGTGTAGTACCGCTTTCAAATCATTTTTGGGAAAATTCCTTAATTTTTGAAAATTTGTCATTCGAGCCCAACCCTTCATAAGTGAATGGCATATGCACTCCTAGCCAGCTCATTATATTCCCGATCTGTTGTATATAGTCAGTATATGAGCACATCTCTGAGGTTTTTATTATTTGACTTAGTGTAGTACCGTTTCAAATCATTTTTGGGAAAATTTCCTAATTTTTGAAAATTTGCCATTCGAGCCCAACTTATCATTCGAGCCCAACCCATCATATTCTAACCGGATTATTATATTCTCAGTCCGTGGAATATAGCTCCTACATAAGCATATCTGTTAAATTTGTGTTATTTGATTTAATGCGGCACTTTCGCCCTTATTTTAGTATTTAAATACTAAATGGTTTATTTAGGGTTAATTAATTAATTTATGGTTAATGGTTTATTTAATTAATTGATATAAAATATAACGTTTTGATTAATTCGAAATTTGGTTAGTATTGGCAATTTTGTATAACCTTTTTGCATTATTAATTTTAAATCGAAATATGAGAAAATAATGTGTTTTTAATTTCTCATTTAACGCTTTTTTGTGTAGCTACATTTTTTAACGTTAGTAACTTTTTTTAACACTTTTTCTACCACTTATTTCTTACACTCTTTTTAGTGGCAAACTACACTTTAAATTAACGTTAGAAACTTCACTCCGGTCTGAGGACTCAATAAATGAAACCAGCTGCAGCAAATATAACAACCCGGGACCGGAGACATTCATTTTCTTAGACAAAAAGGGATACATCGAGGACCAGACAACACGATATCCAAAAATATATCACTTGGAAAGAAGGCAGAATGTGAAGGGATTTGACTTAGCCGGCAATAGTAGTATCAACCCCCATACACGATGACAACACAAAAAATACCTACGAGTATGATGTCAACAACAAACAACCCCCATAATGAAAAGATGAGCCGTGAGTGGAATTGATGAAGGCCTACGGACACTGAAGCGAGTAGGCCGACATCAATTCAATAATCACTCACGGACTCATTTCAATAGAAGTCGTAATCTGGATTTTAACCTTTTTACCAGAAACGAGATTATATTAAATTGAATTGTTTTAAAACACAAAAGTAAAGTAAATGATCCGATTTGAATTATATAAATATTAGTAAAATTAGAGTCTTTAAGGAGCAATGAATTTCCTTTGAATGTTTGTGAATGTCTTGGGCTGTTTGTATTCAGCTTTGGCCCAATTGCATTTAAAACTTGTTTGAAAAAAAAAAAAAAATGTTCAGTATTGGCCAAGGGGTAGCCAATGAGACCTTCTATTGAACCGACATAACAAAATTTGCAGGGCCACCATAATCCTGAGCAAAAGAATTTTTATTTTTTTATTATTCGTTTTCAACTATGGGAAGGCAACATTTATTGATGTAGCAAGAATTCTACAGGCATTTACATCAGAAGTTAAACCATTACTTGACATCAAAAATTTGTATTCATCTACAATTTGCGTTGAATTATCTAGTAAATTAATGTTTAGATCACCAGCGAATAAAAGATTTTTTGATTTAAGTCTACACATGAAAGGCCAAATTCAATCAAAAAAGCATCTATATTAAAAGATTGCAACCTATAGACATACCATATACTACCTATAGTAATTTTAAAACGATTCAAATAAATATCTACCATTAAGGCATCGGCGGTATTCAAAACAAAATCGGTTGTAATTTTCACATTTAAATCATCAGCTATGAAACTGCAACACCACCAGAACGATATTTATTATTATAATTAGCATACAATTTGTATCATGGTATTGCATAACTATTAACCTCATTATCAAGCTACATATATTTTGGTGCATGACATAAAAATTGTGACCTTTAGAATGAGAAGCCATGGAAGGATGGGAAGGTAAAGACAAGTTAGGACCTAAAGATTCGCTAAATAAGTTACTCATAAATAACAATTAATAAAAAAAAATAAATATACCAATTAGAGTTTGTTTAGGTCCTCCATTGAATTAACCAGCTTGATTGGTTCACCATTCTCCTTCCTCATACGTATCATAGAATTCCTAATCCAAAGGTACTTATAACTGCGATCAATTTTAGCTTTTTTAGCTGTCATACATAACTGCCTTTTCTTATATGTTAAACATTCGTTAATGAAAATTGGAGTTGCATCTTGAACATCAGCACCAAATGAGGTTGTGTTTAATTTTTCCTTCTATTTCGTATCCATAATCAAATCCTTGGTTTTTGTTGATAAAAACTTTACAAACACTACATCCTGCGGTGATTTAGAATTACCAATGGAAAATGATTTTCACTTTTTTATAAAGCAATATTTGATGTCACGAGTTCACAACGGTATCATCAACATTGGAAGAATCAGTTGTAGGCAAACCGGTAATTTCTAAGCATTTTTCCTTTGATACATTTTCCAAGTATTCAATTTGCTGTTGGTTTTCGTTGATTATTGTTTTCAGTTGTGCGTTTTCAGCTTCTAACATATTTCGAGCATATTTGACATTTAATTTGTTTGTTTTGATTGTGAAGAGTTATTACAGGTTTGACAGTTTTAATTTTGTTAGCTAAAGTCAAATTCTCTTCTTCAATGGCTTTGGCGCTAGCATCTTTTAAATTGTCAAATCTATACGCCTTTATTATAAACTTGACCGGATCTCTAAACCCGTCTTCAAAAGACCTCAAAGCCTAGTTTTATCGCTTGCACTTAAGTTTACACAAAAAGTTCATCACAATATTTTAAGATTCAACTACAACATCTAGTATTTTAAATGGATGCTTGAATGTGTATGAATTTTTTGTGCATCACATCCATCCGCTGCCACCAAATATGCTACAAGCAAATCTTAAAGGAGCTTGTAATTGGTGTAAATCACATTATTTAACGTTTTAATTTCTTTATTATTTTAAAATATTTTTTTTAAAAATGGGGGGGCATTAGAGCCAACTTCCGGGAGAATGGCATTATTGATATATTAAAAATAAAACTACTGAGTTTGAATTTTTATTTATCAATTATTGCAGAGTCTAAAAATCTCGCTGGATGTTCTTTGTTATACTAGTGTCTAGCCCAACCTATAGGTTAGGTTAGGTTGGAGTGGCTGCTTACGTACACTTAGACCGGTGACGGTCCATTGTGATACCACGGGATGTATCCCCTTTTACCCCTATTGGAACCATTTCGAGCTACTTATGTAGCGTAAGACGTCCCGCACTTTAATGTTTTCGAGATCCGAGAGGCAGTCCATCCTGAACTTACCTAAGTGTTTGTGCCTTCTGAGAGCCAATGCTGGACACGAGCAAAGGAAGTGGACCAACGTCTCTTCCTCCTCTTCGTCCAAGCAGCTTCTGCAGAAGTCATTAGCCTCCAGACCCAGCCTTCTTGCATGTTCTCCAAAAAGGCAGTGTCCCGTGAGAATTCCTACGATCGTTCTTAATTCACGTCTTCGTAAGGATATTAATGCCCTAGTGCGCCCCAAGTCCAGCTTTGGCCAAACTTGTCTTGCAACTCTACAGGTGAGGGCGTTAGACCACCTTTCCCCCGCTGAGGATAGCGCCTGCTTCCCAAGTGCTTGTCTCAGCGCTGTGATAGGCCTCCCCAGACTTGCCCTTTCCGGTTGTAGCTGGAGAGTCGTACCATGCCTAGCAAGTTCATCTACCCTGCAGTTCCCCATGACACCCGAGTGACCTGGGACCCAGACTACCTGGATGTTGAAATGCTCACCCATCTCATTTAGAGATGAGTGACAACTCAACGCCACCCGTGACGCCAAAGACACCGATTCTAACGACCGGATCGCCGCTTGACTGTCCACATAGATTGTGATATCGTCTGAGGATAACACATTATGCTTCAACCACGTCATGACCTCCTCAATCGCTACGACTTCACCTTGGTACACGCTGCAGTAATCAGGGAGACGAACAGAAATATTTACATTTAATTTGTCACAGAATACTCCAGCTCCTACTTTGCCGTCTAGCTTGGAGCGGCCCAACCTATAACCCATACAAGATATTATTAGGGAACAATATTGATTCGAAACGGAACATCGTCCGATAACGTTGTGATCACAAGAATATAGCGGTAATAAATCCTCGCTGTAGCCATTTCATAAGGTAAAACTGCTAGAGATATAAAAGGAACAAGGCCACAACAATGTAGGCAAGGAATAAAAAATCACACGGTGCACTATTACAGGATACGAAGTTATTTTCGAATTACTTGAAACCCTGTTGAACCGTTTTATAGGAGAGCGCTCCATTGGCGATCACTAGTAAATCGCGGTAATCACTTTCTTATACGTCTTATTGATAATCATGAAGATTTCGTTATTTTTTTCACTTTATAATTCTGTTTCATGTTTTTAACGTGTCCTGTCAAAAAAAAATTAAAAAAAAAATCAGCCAAAGTAGGCTGTAATATATTTTGTTTGTTTTTTCCATTTGTTGTAATGCGATAATATAAAAAGTTAAACCAAAATGTCGCTTCAAAAATAAAATTTCGTAAAACAATTCGTTGTTAAAATTTAATTAGTGCTTGTAAATTTTTTGTGTCGTACAAATGTCTTGTACGTCCGCTAATTTCTAAGATGGATAAAACGTTTTTAAATGTGCTGCTCCTTGGCCTAGGTTTTTTTTTGGTATTCACTGCATTCCAGACAATGGGAAATGTTGAGGTATGTTCACTGCGTATGGCTATAGTAACAAACACTTTTAAGTATATTTGCGTTATAATTTACAGTAAGTTGTTATTGACAGTACTCTGCAGGATGATCCAGACTACAAGGGTGATGGATATACTAGTTTATCATTGATTTATGCAGTATTTGCCATTTTTAATTGGTTCGCACCGTCAATTGTGTCGGTGACAGGGCCACGAGGCGCTATGGTCCTTGGTGCTACAACGTATTGGTAATATAAAGAATTCGCGAAAATATTTTAGTTAATTCTTTTAATTACCAATAATTTATTCCTGTAGCATTTTCATAGTCTGTTTCCTATTCGAACAGACTTGGCTACTTTATTTGACCAGCTCGATACTGGGAGTTGGGGCGGCCATTTTATGGACGGCGCAAGGTAATTTCTTGTCACGAAACAGTACATCGGCAACAATTTCACGGAATTCAGGAATTTTCTGGGCCATGCTTCAATTAAGTTTATTCTTTGGAAATCTATTCGTGTACTTTCAATTCCAAGGCAAAACACATATTGATAAAGATACACGAACGGTGCTCTTTATAGTTTTGGCGGTAATTGGTTTACTGGGAACTGGCTCATTAATGTTGTTACGACGTGTACCTGAAGTTACTGAGACAAGCGAAGCCACAGACCAAACTGTTGAGAAAAAACCATCCATAGTGGGAGAATTTAAAAATGCAGTACGACTTTTTATCACGCGCGACATGCTGCTACTCTGTATTGTATTTTTATACACCGGCCTCGAACTATCGTTCTTTAGCAGTGTATACTCATCAAGTATAGGGTTTACAACTAAATTTGGCCCTTCGGCGAAACGATTGGTCGGTTTATCTGGGATTTGCATTGGTTTGGGCGAAGTTTTTGGCGGTACACTATTTGGAATAATGGGATCTAAAACAACCAATCGCATGGGGCGTGCTCCGATTGTTATTGGTGGTTTTATTGTACATATTATTGCATTCGTCTTGGCATTTATAAATCTACCAGATTCCGCCCCGTTTCGCGATACAGATGAAGTTCCATTCGTCAAAACGCCACAAGTTTGGATTGCTTTATTGGATGCATTTCTACTCGGTTTCGGTGATGCCTGTTTTAATACGCAAATTTATTCAATGCTTGGCGGCGAATTTGCTAATAATTCATTAGCTGCTTTTGCACTTTTCAAATTCACACAATCGGTAGCGGCCGCGTGCAGCTTTGGATACTCTTCACATCTTGGATTGCGCGGGCAAATCTACATTCTTTTGGTATTCGACATTATTGGTACGATTTGCTTTTGTATTGTCGAGTGGAAATTTCAAAGAAAAAAAAGTAATTTATAGAGGATATGACAATGCGATGACTCGGCACATAAAAGGGTGACTGAACAAAAACAAAAAGTGATTACGGACGGTCGGAGTCGTTTCACTTTCATATATTTCACATTTCAAGTATACACGTATAAATTATCAGACATCATTTTATTGAATCAATAGTTTTTATTTTTGAATAAAATATTTTTTGTAACCATTTTAATTTTGCTTTCAAAATTTATTGTTTAAGCCATTGGGTCCCATCTCCCAACATGTTGACATTAATTGTATTGCTTTCACGAAAAATGAAAAATTACAACAACAATCGTACTGGATAGACCAAAAAATGGTTTAGCTAACCCAAAAAAAATTAGTGGTTAAACAAATCTTAACCAAATTGAGAGGCAATGAATCACATTGCCATGAAATTTTGCACCTTGTGCGTTCAGGGCTCAACGCGTAGGTTTTACGGTTGGGGTTTCTGGAAATTGACCTTGTACTCTCTTCGAAGAACGGCGATTTTCATAGATTACGAAGGTTTTATGGCAAATTCTGGTCAATTTAGATTATTTTAGGTGGTCTAGGTGTGGACGTGCCTGGGGGAATCTCAAGTTAATATGGAGGGGTTAAGCTATCAATCGTACCGTGCCGAAAACCAACCTGGCTGGGGTCCAGTGTAAAAACTAGCTAAGTCTGTAACGGTTCATCCATATACCTAGCACCCTTCGGATTATGTCTTTTTTCTCCGCTACTCGAGAGGCCGGGACTCTTATAAACCCGGAAATTACGGCTGGAGAGATATGCCTGGGCTAATAGATGACCAAAAATCGAGTTTTCCAAGTGATCAGACGTTTGTTTATTTTTCTCTGATTTGAAAATTTTAAAAAATAATTTGAATTCGATTTTGTGAAATAAATATTATAATTTAATATTTAATATTATTAACTATGTACTATGTGTTGTGTAAATATTAGTGTTTGGTGAATAAGTTTTTAAACAGTGTAAATATTAATTTGACAATAGTGTAAATATTAAGTTGACATTGCCATTTCTATTTCTTTCTCTTGTTCTGTTATTGTGTTAATATAAATAATATGGAATGCGGTAAATGCAGCTTGGCG
Organism: Tipula vernalis; assembly: GCA_958295665.1. NCBI lineage: Eukaryota > Metazoa > Arthropoda > Insecta > Diptera > Tipulidae > Tipula > Tipula vernalis. Next base: position 144,733,020 of record OY282560.1, on the reverse strand, counting down.
TTTACTAATATCAAATGATTAGCTGCTCTGGATTTTGTAGTAACACTTTCCACTATGGATGCGCTGAGGTTGATCGTGTTGCATATAATCTAACTTTGAAATGCCCAAATATCATGTGGTTCTGCTACGATTGCCGTGACCTTTTAAGAAATAAAGCATTTCTTAAATTAATTAAACATAATTTGAGTGATGATAATGCTCAGCATTCCTTCATTGAAAAGTTGCTTGATGAAGTTTCCTCGCTTAAAGAAAAGATCGGCATGATTTTGGATTGTTTACCTCAGTTGAGATCAACTAATGTTATTACATCTATGCCTTTAAATTCCTCTGTAGGTGTGAATGAAGATTTAGCTGTGGTTACATCGCCTTTAAATAATGACGACGATCAAAATCCAGTATTTTCCAGTCCTACTAATTTCGGTGCTTCTTGTACGACATTTGCTGAAGTGGTAAAAAATCCTGTAGTTGTGCCTGTTGCAGCATCGAATGCACTTGCTTCTCACAGTGGTGCTCCGGATCAACCAAGCAAATGTATGAATGCTAGTGAAGTGGGAGTTAAAACTCCACAGTGCGTAGTCACTAAATCTATTTGTGGTACTAAAAATGTTCCGAATAATTTTGGTATACAAACGGTTACTCCAATGTTTTGGATACATATTTCAAGATTTGCTTCTAATACTCCTGAGGACGACATCCTGGCTATGGCAAAAACTTGTTTAGATACAGATAACTGTAAAATTTCTAAATTAGTCCCAAAGAATCACAATCTGAATGATTTGGAATATGTGTGCTTCAAATTGGGGTTTAAGGAAGAATTGCGTGGTAAGGCTCTGGATCCTGCTACTTGGCCAATTGGTATTTTGGTTAGAAAATTTGACAAAAAAAATTTTCGGGCATCTCTAACTCCACGTGTGAAATTTCGGATACCAGCTGTAATCGACACACCACTTGTTTAGATGACAACATTTTTTTACATAATTATAATATGTATACAGGCTCAATCGATGTAGCTAATCAAGCTGTTCCAGGTGATAATTTGCAGGTACATAATAATTCTTGTTTAAAGTTTGGTCATTTGAATGTGCGCAGCTTGGTAAAACATTTTGATGACATAACTATTATTTTACAAACATATCAATTTGATATTCTTGCCTTGACTGAGACTTTGCTTAGTAGTAAGATTTCTAACAAGTCGCTTCAAATTAATAATTATAAACTGCTACGATCTGATCGAATAAATAATAATTGGGGTGGAGTTGGTCTTTATTTTTGGGTCACTTTTAAGGTTAAAAAAATATTCTCTGGTTCTTTGGGTAAAGTAGAATATCTAGTATCTGAACTTACTGGGAGTTTTGGTAAAATTTTAATTTTGGTTATTTACAACCCACCTCCTGCTTGTAGTAATGATATTAACAGTTTACAAACAATTTTTGCTGAATACCTAATAAGCTATGAAAAGATTTTCTGCTGTGGTGATTTTAACTTCAATATGATGGTTAATAATCAACTAGAAGCTTGTTTGAATTTGCATAATTTATGTTATTTACCTTATAGACCCACTAGGATCAACAGTCTTTTGGATCTGATAATTTTGTACGTACCTGATAGACATAATATTATTTCATTTGGCCAGGCTGCGGCCTGCTGTTTCTGATCATGATTTGATTTTTGCATCTTATAAGTTTTCTCGTACTAGGGATCAAATTTCTTATACTGTTGTTCCTGATTATAAAGCTATCAATCACGAGCATTTTGTAAATAATTTCTTTTCGTTAGATTGGTTTAATATGTACAACTATTCCGATGTGAATGACATCCTTGATATATTTATTTCAAATTTCTTACATTTAGATTTAGCTTGTGTACCCCGGAAAAGTATCATTAATAAATGCCCTACTGCACCGTGGTTAAATTCATATATATTAAATTTAATGAAATGTAGGGATTTGGCTCATAAAAAATATAAATTGTATGGGTTGGATGATGATTTGACAGCTTTTAAATTTTTTAGGAATAAAACTGTTAAAGGCATCAATCAAGCTAAACAAAAATTTTAACACATCGATAATATTTGTAAATATGATTGTTATTCAAAAGCTTCGGCTTATTTAACATTTTAATAAAATATTACTATTACTATTACTATGCTTCTAAGCCCGGTTCTGAAACCCAAGGAATGAAACGGGACATAAGGGGAAAATATTGCTAGTCTCTCGAATAAAACAACTACTAGGGGCGCTGTAGTGAATTTATGATCCCACCCAAGTAAACCCATCCATACCAATACAAAAAAATGGAGGTGTGGCCAACACACGACCTTTTACGCACAGACAATTTTGAGAAATTTTATTTTTAAATTTTTTATTTTTTATTTTTATTTGTTTTTAATTTTTAGAAACATTATGTTTTAGTAGTTTTTTGTAAACCTTATACTTTTTAAGATATTTGCAAAATAAATTTTCTGGCCCAAGGGAGTGGCCACTTCCGGTTAGCCGATTTGGAGTAAAATTCACTGGGACCTCCCAATTTATCAAAAAAGCTTAAATCTGAAGTTTCAGTTCGATTGGTTAAACCATCTGGGCTGTAGAGAGGACACAGACAGACTGACAGACTGACAGACCGACACCATTTCGAAACTCATTTTTTCGGACTCAGGGGACCTCAAAACAAATAAATCTCTAAAAATCTCAAGGTCCAAAATTTTCATGATTACTATACTTTATTTTACTAGAGTAAAAGAAAGTAAAATCTAGAATGGTAAGGAGAAAGGAGGCAAAGGTAGAAAGGGTATGGAAACCATGGGTGACAAATGTGTATAATTATATGGAATAAGAAACTAAATAAATGTTTATAACGTGCAATCAAAGTGTTTCATTTTACTCAGTATATGGACGGCAGGTGCTTTGGCCGATAGGTCTGGTTTACAAACAGCAGGAATTAAGAGGGACATAAGCTCTTATAAGGTTAGTTCCTCTAACTCTTTGGTATATTTAACGCTTTGTTCTTGTAAGTTGTGCCTGATTCAATGAGTAGAGTTGAGAAATTTTGTTTTTCTGGTATGGCTACAGACCATTTTTGTGTTTATGCCGGTCTTTGGGAGAGCCACCCTAACCTAACCTATGCACACTATTGCACAATAATCATAATCTGACAAATGTGTTTCATTACGTAAACGGAATATAAAGGAGTTTTGGTGTGATAATCATGTGAGTAATTCCATCCTGTTTCTTAAAGCACTCTATGATATAAATTTTACAATTACCTGCACAAAATTGCACAATCCTATAGTTGCGAAATATATTTAGAATCTAAAATGAGACTTTTAGCGTGACATACACAATTTATTGATCAATATTTTTTATTGTAAAACATTTTCGCAGTAGCGTTGTTTTCTAAAATATGCACAATATTTTTTTCAACATTCAGGGGTTAGAATATGGTTACTTAATATCTGAGACGTAATATAAATAATAGGGAATTGACTTCTTTAACTTTGTTAGATTTTTCTAAGGCTTTTGATTCTATTAATCACAGAATTACTTTTAATAAACTTGTAGCGGTTCACTCAATTAACCACTATAAATTTGGCGGCACACATTCCACATTGAATGCTTATTGGGCCAATTTCCCCTTTCGTGCTCAATCACAGCACGACGAACATACAACACAAACACAAAACAAAATAAATTATTATTTCTTTACTAAAATCAGCCTCATCTCGATTTCTAACGTGACAACACATCACTCGTGGTGTTGGCCGCCAACCTGAGTAGTTTGTGTCATAAAATGGTGGCGATTAATAATTATAAAATTTGTAACATTTATAAATAAATTACATATATTTACCTAATTAAATTATTATAAAAAATAAAATTGTACGTCGAATTAATTATTTATAATACAAAACGTTATTATTGGTGACCATGACGTCCGTTTTTACGGAAATTTGTTTACTTCAATATTACAAATATTTCAAGGACACTTGGTACGGTAAATCTGTACCAAGTAAATGGTACGTACCAGTTTTTTTTATTGACAACTGTTTATTGATTTTTTTTTCTCTTGTGTTTATTTGTTTGTATATCTATATGGCCGCCACGCATATCGGTATCAATATAATGGCCATAAATTGCATAAACATGCATTTAACGTACGAGACACAAACATATACACGTGTCAGGACGACAGAGTTGATAACCACCATCAGAAATGGATACAACAAACACTTTCATCTCCATCATCACACCAGTCAGCATAATAACAGCACCGACACCATTCATCATACCACCATGGGCAGGAGCAACATCATCACCACCGTCATCACCACCGTCGCTGTCTTCTTCATCGGAGCAATCACCAACAACACCATCATTTTATGTTTTTTTGTATCAAAAATGTAAATTTTTTACCACCAGTTTTAATCACTCCTGTTCATTTTGTCTGTTATTACGTTTTAATTTATTCTAATTGCAATAAAAATTTTTATTGTGTTTGATTCAAACGGCTCGCTCCAATGGTCGTATAGCAAAATGACCACCAAGCCATTCCTCACCTCGTCGCGCCGAGCGACACCATGCGGTACAGCAACTTCAGTGAAGGAAGATAACAGATGCCCACCGATATTTGGTCGATGCCTCCTGCTCCCATCGTATCAGGTGTGGGCATCGACGAACATCCTCCTTCACAGCTACTGACGCAAGCATCGACCGACCACATTCTCTTCCATTACTTTTGTCTCGGCGCGTCGACTCAGTTAATGTCCAGTGGATGGGATATTTCAATTGAGCGACCGCCATCTCTGTTTAGCTGATCTGAACACTAACAGACCGAAACCAACCATGTTTCGCATGAACGGGAAAATCACTTGCGGAGGAGTCCGGTTCACCCAATTAACCACTACAAATTTGACGGCACACATTCAACATTCAATGTTTATTGGGCCCATTTCCCCTTTCGTGCTCAATCACTGCACGACGAACAAACAGTATAACACAAACACAAAAAACAATAAATTATTATTTCTTTACTAATCAGTCTCATCTCGATTTCTAACGCGACAACACGTCGCTCGTGGTGTTGGCCGCCAACTACAGGTGTTTGTGTCATAAAATGGTGGCGATTAATAATTATAAAATTTGTAACATTTATAAATAAATTAATTTAATTAAATTACTATAAAAAATAAAATTGCGCTAAAATTGTACGTTGAATTATTTATAACACAAAACGTTATAAACTCTTACCTCAGTTTAGATTTACGGTTTGTGCTACCAAATTGATTTTCAACTATCTTTCTAAGCGTTCTGAAGCAGATTTGTTCGACTATACTTTATCTGACTTTCTTCCTGTAATTTCCGGCGTTCCTCAGGGTTCAGTGTTGAGTTCTCTTTTATTTTTTATGTATATTAATTACATAGAAATCTCTATTAACCATTGTTCATTTCACATTTTCGCTGATGATGCTCAAATTTATAGGAGTAGTCTTCAGGATTCTATTGTTCGGAATACTTCTCTGATAAATGAAGGCTTAAGTAATATCGTTAGTTGGTCGGTCTCTAATAGGCTCGTTTTAAATCCGAATAAATCTCAGTTGATTATAATTTGTAAAAAATAATCGTTAGGAACCCCGTCCTTTAGGGTATTTTTAGTTAAGGAAAAAATTGTTTTTGTCTTATCTTCTTCCTTACTTATTTACGGTGACATAGTTTTATTCGACATGCTTCAGGAAAATATAAATATTCTGACAAATTGTTTAACAAAAAGAAGAAAGTTGAAAACGTCTTAAACATCAAAGCAATTCTCAATATGAGGGTTAAAATAGAACCGCTAAAGAACAACACGAGGCTAATACCTCAATGAAAAAAATGCCAAGGTTTCAACCACACGCAAAAATATTGGAGACGGGAGCCAAAATGCGTAAAATGTGCAGGAAAACAAAACGCGAAAGAGTGTACAGAAAGTAGAAACACCCCTGCAAAATGCATAAACTGTAAAGGGCATCTACCTGCAAATTACAGAGGTTGTGAAGTAGCCGAAGAACTTCAAAGGCTAAGAAATAAAATGCATCAGTTTCCTCAAAAGCCTAAGGTTACCAGAGAGAAACCAACTAAAACCCAAGCGGATCCAAAATCACCAGTTATAGGTACAGAGCGGAAAAGTTATTCACAAATTGTACAGCAATCATCTAATGCTATGAATGATAACCTCCTTGAAAGGATATGTCGAAGCATAGAAGCCATAAATATACGGCTAGCAAAGAAAGAACGTGGTCTAGAAACTTTATATAAGCGTCTAGATATGCATCAAACCATGAACGAGACAACAGCCCTCATATACTAAAATGAGCAGAACATTAAGAATTGTCACCTGGAACGCAAGTTCCACTCTGGAGGTAAACCAACATACTGGCCTGCTGATATAAATAAAATACCAGATCTCATTGATTTCTATGTAATGAAAGGGATCTTCGAGGATTACATGTGCATCGAAAACAGCGAAGGGATATATTCCGATCATACACCTGTTATCATGACTCTCAGCACAATGATAATTAATAAGGATAACCTGCCTAAATTAACAAATAATAGAACTAACTGGGACCTATTCCAAGAACTAATTGAAATGCAAATAAATCTATGAGTGCCGATTAAAACACCGGTACAGTTGGAAGACGAACTAGAGGTATTTAACAGTACTATTCAACAAGCAGCATGGGAAAGTTCTCCTGCTAGTCACACCGAATCCCGTAGGAATCAAAATTATCCTATTGAGGTCAGGGAGTTAGTTAGAGAGAAACGGAAGGCAAGAAAGACCTGGCAAAGGACACGCGCCCCGAAAAACAAAAAAATCCTCAATTTTCTATGCAATAAACTAAAACAACTTATAAAAGAAATTAAGAAGGAAACTATTAACAAGTAATTAAATGGTCTCACCGAACATAAAGATACTGATTACTCTCTTTGGAAAATAACAAAGGGATTAAAAAGAACCAAAATGCATGTGACGCCAATTAAAAATGGGGAAGGAACCTGGGCCAAAAGCGACAAACAAAAAGCTATTTTATTTGCGGCTCACTTGGAAGACACCTTTCAACCGTTACTTATGCAAACAGCAGATACAAACATAATAACAGTTAGCAAAATTGATGAATATAATATTCGATATGTAACATTACAGGAATTAAAAGATGAGAACCAGTGTAATTTGAACGCAAAAAAAGCTCCAGGATATGATTTAATTACTGGACAAGTCGTAAAAGCCATTCCCGAGAAGGGACTACGAAAATTGGTTCACATTATCAATGCTGTCTTCAGACTAATATAAGGGGACACGAACGACAGTCATTGCCGGCAGCAAAACATACAGTAACACACCATATCATGACTCGCGGTCCTCCAATTTTCGCAAAGACTCGCAAATTGAGTACCGAAAAACTGGCTATCGCAAGGAAAGAGTTCGAGTATCCACGCCGTTTGGCCTTTACGAGTTCACACGCATGACGTTCGGATTAAGGAATGCGGGCAGCACATTCCAAAGATTCATGCATTCGATATTACAAGGTCTAAATTTCTGTTTTATTTATTTCGATGACATTTTAGTAGCCTCCCAAAATTTACAACAACATTTCGAACACCTAGAAGTTATTTTTTCAAAATTGAGCGACGCTGGACTAATTATCAATAGCGATAAATGTCACTTTGCCAAAACTGAAGTACAATTTCTGGGGCACGCAGTTTCAGCTGAAGGGATTCGACCTCTTCCAGAGCGTGTAGACGATATAGCCAAATTCGAGCTTCCTAAAACCATTAATCAACTACGACGGTTTTTAGGCATGGCGAATTTTTACAGACCGTTCATGCCCAACGCGGCACATAATCAAGCCATACTCAATGAGTATTTAAATTGGTGAAACACAACTTTGCGAAGCTACGTTGTTGAGGCACCCATCGTCATCTGCGAAACTCGCCTTAATGGTTGATGCCTCCGACACAGCGATCGGAGCAGTGTTATAGCAGCAGAACGAGAACAAGAACGGGAACGAGATGGAATGGGAACCTCTCCAATTTTTCTCCACCAAGTAAAGTCCCACACAGCAGAAATACAGTGCATATGACAGGGAGCAGGGGGTAAGAGGTTCCGTCATCTGGTCGAAGGTCGAACATTCACACTTTATACCGACCATAAACCATTAATTTATGCATTCACGCAAAATCCGGCTAAGACCTCACCTCGCCAATTTCGCCACCTGGATTTTATAGCACAATTTACAACGGATATTCGACATATAACGGGCAAGGAGAATGTGGTAGCCGACACACTATCACGGATAGAACCATTGGCAGTAGGAGAATCCATCAATTACACAGAGATTGCCGAAGCACAGCAAGAGGACGAGGAATTTAGACTGTTTCAAGAAACAGCAACGGAATTGAAGTTCGAAGAGATACCAGTCGCATTCGCAGCCAAGCGGACGATATTGTGCGACGTGTCCACCGGAAAAAATCGCCCTTACATTCCTCCGAGCTACAGAAAGAAGGTTTTTGAGGCAGTACACAATCTATCACATCCAGGGGTGCAAGCATCAGTCAGAGCCATAATAGAGCAATTCGTGTGGAATGGGATTAAGAGAGACACGAAACGGATGGCCCAATGCTACCTAGCATGCCAGAAGGCGAAAATCGCAAGACATACAAAAAGTCCAACGGGAAATTACACAACAGTCGCAAACCGTTTCGAAGAATTACACTTGGACATAATCGGGCCGTTACAAATATCTGAGGGACAGCGTTACTGTATAACACTAATAGACAGATATACCAGATGGACAGAGGTCATACCAACGACAGATATTAGAGCCCAGACCGTAGCCGTAGCCGTTTACATCAATTGGATTGCTCGTTTTGGGGTGCCCTTAAACATTGTCACGGATCAAGGCCCCCAGTTCGAATCGGAGCTATTCACAGAATTTGCCAAACTATTGGGTTTTGTACACAAACGTACGTCACCGTACAATCCAAAGTGCAACGGCGCGATCGAAAGGTTCCATCGAACACTTAAAGCAGCTATAATGTGTCACCAAAAACAAGAGTGGACACGTATACTGCCAACAGTGCTCCTGGGACTTCGAACAACATACCGAGATGATTTCAAGACGACGTCGGCAGAGTTGGTATTTGGACAGAATATACGGGTGCCTAGCCAATTGATAACCGAAGGCAATAGAACCACTAGTCAGTCAGAGTTCGTGGAGGAATTGCGAAAACATTTCGATCAAATTCGCCCACCTCCACAGCTGCGAGGCATTGTCAAGAAAAAATATTCATAGCAACGGAACTAAATTCATGTCCGAACGTTTTTGTTCGCACTGATGCACTTCGAAGATCACTACAACCTCCGTACGATGGTCCTTTCCCAGTGGTTAGTCGCGCCGAAAAAACTTTCACTATAATAATTAGAAGCAAACAGTGCAGAGTATCAATCGACAGACTGAAACCGTGTTTTATAGAAAACGAACGAGACGATCCGATACCGGAAAATAACACACCGACGGAAACTCACAACGACACTACTTCAAACACGACAAACCATTTGAATACACCGACACAACGAACTGAAGGACGAACACCGACGAACGCACTAACAATCAGAGTACGATTCAATCTGGACGAAAAAGCCACACCGTCAACATCCAGCAGCAAAGCCTGTAACAAGACACATACAGCGACCGATAATTTACCTAGAACAGCAACCACAAGAGCAGGTAGAAATATCAAACTGCCGACACGCTACGCGCTATCACTCATCGGTGATTCGCTGGTAAGGGGGTGATGTGGCGTTCTAACGCACGCCATTTAAATATTAGTTACAATTTTGACAGCAACAGTGTGACCAACAATTATCCGTCAATTCTTTTTCACCTCAGCGGAAAACAACGACATCTATCCGTAGGTAATAGAAAGCCGGTCGAGTTAGTGGGGAAAAATTCTGTTTGCTCACAATACTTCAATAATCAATTACCCAATGAAAAAACAAATTTGATTGGTATAAAAGCTTTTTTTCACTGAAAAAAGGCAACAATCGAAGCACGACTACGGAAGAATCATGCACCGATTTTTTGATACTCAACGAAAATAAATACAGTTAAAGCCTTTCCCATAGGGCATATTTATTCTAAAACTTGATTGATTTCTGGTTGCTTATACAAAACCTCGTCCAACACATCATAATACTCCCACTTTTTGTAGGAGTTGCCACTAGTGTTATTGTGGTCTTTAACGCTTTTATACATTCGTTTCAGCCCTTTGAATTTTCCGTCGCATTGTTCTCCTGTAATTTTCTTATTGCGGGTGACGGATAGTTTCTCTAAAAAAATTGCACAAAAATTATAATTTATAACTTGCACATTTATTTAGAAAAAAAATACCGGTGATTACATTCCACACTATCTTTTTGGGTTGCCGATCGAATTGTGTCAAATTTTCCATATATACGAGTAGGTTTTCTAAGCACCTAATATCTCCAGCGCATTTGATTTAAACTATGAATAAAACTAATTCAAATAAAATAAAATTGTTGTACCTGTATGAATATTTTCCATTTTTCGGTAAAAAATTTAAAATTTGTTTTATCTGTTAAATGGCTTTGAAATATTTTTTTCTGTCACAACCACAATATTGAAAAAGAATATTCTTTTTATTCTACCTATTGATGTAGATCACACAGAATGCATTCTGGACATTCCGAATGAATAAAAGAAAACACTCAAAAGTAACAAGGTCACAACAATGTAGGCAAGGAATAAAAAATCACACGGTGCACTATTACAGGAATTAGTTGAAACCCTTTTGTACCATTTTATGGGAGAGCGTTCCATTTTGGCATTAGTCAATCGCGGTGATCGCCTTCCACCTCTTATTGGTAATCACGAAGATTTCGTTTTTTTCACTTTATAATTCTGTTCGTATCCTGTCAAACAAAATTAAAAAAAAAAATGCAGCCAAAGTATGTTGCAATATTTTTTGTTTGTTTTTTCCATTTAAAAAGTTACAAAAATGTCACTTCAAAAATAAAATTTCGTAAAATAGTTCGGTGTTAAAATTTAATTAGTGCCTGTAAATTTTTTGTGTCGCACAAATGTCTTGTACGTCCGCTAATTTCTAAGATGGATAAAACGTTTTTAAATGTGCTGCTCCTTGGCCTAGGGTTTTTTTTGCTATTCACTGCATTAAAGACAATGGGAAATGTTGAGGTATGTTCATTGCATATGGCTATATAATAACAAACACTTTCAAGTATATTTGCCTTATAATTCACAGAAAGTTGTTCTTGTCAGTACTATGCAGGATAATCCAAACTACAATGGTGATGGATATACCAGTTTATCATTGATGTATGCAGTATTTTCCATTTTTAATTGGTGCGCACCATCAATTGTGTCGGTGACAGGGCCACGAGGCGCTATGGTCCTTGGTGCTACAGCGTATTTGTAATATAAAGAACACGCGAAAATATTTTAGTTAATTCTTTTAATTATCAATAATTTATTCCTGTAGCATTTTCATAGTCTGTTTCCTATTCGAACAGACTTGGCTACTTTATTTGACCAGCGCGATACAGGGAGTTGGGGCGGCCATTTTATGGACGGCGCAAGGTAATTTCTTGTCACGAAACAGTACATCGGCAACAATTTCACGGAATTCAGGAATTTTCTGGACCATGCTTCAATTAAGTTTATTCTTTGGAAATTTATTTGTATACTTTCAATTCCAAGGCAAAACACATATTGATAAAGATACACGAACGGTGCTCTTTATAGTTTTGGCGGTAATTAGTTTACTGGGAACTGGCTCATTCATGTTGTTACGACGTGTACCTGAAGTTACTGAGACAAGCGAAGCCACAGACCAAACTGTTGAGAAAAAACTAACCATAGTGGGAGAATTTAAAAATGCAGTACGACTTTTTATCACGCGCGATATGCTGCTACTCAATATTGCATTTTTATACAGCGGCCTCGCACAATCGTTTTTAGCAGTGTATACTCATCAAGTATAGGGTTTACAACTAAATTTGGCCCATCGGCGAAACGATTGGTCGGTTTAGTTGGGATTTGCACTGGTGTGGGCGAAGTTTTTGGCGGTACTCTATTTGGAATAATGGGATCTAAAACAACCAATCGCATGGGGCGTGCTCCGATTGTTATTGGTGGTTTTATTGTACATATTATTGGATTCGTCTTGGCATTTATAAATCTACCAGATTCTGCCCCGTTTCGCGATACAGATGAAGTTCCATTCGTCAAAACGCCACAAGTTTGGATTGCTTTATTGGTTGCATTTCTATTCGGTTTCGGTGATGCCTGTTTGAATACGCAAATTTATTCAATGCTTGGCGGCGAATTTGCTAATAATTCATTAGCTGCTTTTGCACTTTTCAAATTCACACAATCGGTAGCGGCCGCGTGCAGCTTTGGATACTCTTCACATCTTGGATTGCGCGGGCAAATCTACATTCTTTTGGTATTCGTCCTTATTGGAACGATGTGCTTTTGTATTGTCGAGTGGAAATTTCAAAGAAAAAAAAGTAATTTATAGATCACGATGCGATGACTGGGCACATAAAAGGGTGACTGAACAAAAACAAAAAGTGATTACGGACGGGCGGAGTCGTTTTACTTTCATATATTTCGCATTTCAAGTATACATGTATAAATTATCAGACATCATTTTATTGAATCAATAGTTTTTGTTTTTGAATAAAATAATTGTTACCATTTTAATTTTGCTTTCAAAATTTATTGTTTAAGACATTGGGTCCCATCTCCCAACATGCTGACATTAACAATTTACCGATAGAAAAAAATGAATATCACATTGCCATGAAATTTTGCACCTTGTCCGTTTAGGTCTCAACGCGTAGGTTTTACGGTTGGGATTTCTGGAAATCGACCTTGTACTCTCTTCGAAGAATGGCGATTTTCATAGATTACGAAGGTTCTATGGCAAATTCTGGTCAATTTAGATTATTTTAGATGGTCTAGGTGTCGAGCTGCCTGGGGGGAATCTCAAGTTAGTAAGGATGGGTTAAGCTGTCAATCGTACCGTGCCGAAAACCAACCTGGCTAGGTTCCAGTGTATAAACTAGCTAAGTATCAAGTTCGGATTATGTTTTTTCTCCGCCCCGTGACATAGTTTTATTCGACATGCTTCAGGAAAATATAAATTTTCTCCAAAGATGTTTCAATGCTTGTACTAGGTTGCTTTTGGTATATTTATTTATGCCTACTCCAGCCTTGTTTTGGGATGTATTGTAGTTTATGTATGTTTTACGAATTTCGCGTTTGTCTTTTTATTTTCAAACTTCTCAAAGGTAGAAGCCTTGTTATCTTTAAAATAAATTGCTGTTTGGTAGGTTTCTTTGCCCTAACTTCCGGCTAACTCCGGCCAAAATTTGTTGTAGGTCATTAAACAAATCATTTTATGTTAGGGGAGTTCCCCTTTGGAATTTAATTCCATTACAAATTAAGAGGTTTGGATCGACGGAATTATTTAAGTCGAAATTTTGAAATGGCGTGATTGATGGTAAGCTTGTTATGACCGTTAATTTTTAATGTTATTTCCAGTGGTGTAATTACAAATTTTGGGCCCCCGCAAACTTTTTTCGTGTCCCTAAAAATGCTCCTTGTACCTATGAACAGGTAAAGCGTTCTGACGACTTCTAAATATATCGATAAAGTATCACAAATTTCGAATATAATTTGAAAAATATCAAGAGTTTTGAAATACATAATCTCAAAAATATCGAATTTTCAAAGTATCTTGAATATATTTGAAAGTTCTCCTTTTTTATGCAATACTTTTAGGTTTTTGTTAAAATGTTTGATACATATATTCAAACCATTTTACTCAGAAATATGAATTTACAAAGGGTGCCGAAATTTTGGCTAAAACTTTGAATATTTGTTTTCAAAGTTAATCATCAATCATCAGAAGCTTTCAGTTTTAAGAGGTTTTCAAACCAAACCATTTAACTATAAAATTTGATATTATAAAGAAAGGTGGTTGTTTAGGATACATTTAGAATATTTGTGTTCAATGAGCTTTAAGCTTGATAATTTATTTATACCATTTGGGTTTAAACATAACATTTTTGAGCCTTTTAATAATATCAGGTTTTTGTTACGATGTTTTAAGAGCTTTCACTGATCGAAACTTTTTAAACAATTTATCCCAAAATTCCGTTACCCTTTGTAATTGAATTTTGGGATAAATTTAGAATATTTGTTTCTAATTAGCTTTAAGATTGATAATTAATTTATAATTAATATATTAAGATATTCTTGAAAGACTTAGTTCACAAAAAGAAAAGCAAGAAAAAGCCCTTATGTCAATCCTACAAAGGCTCACCCTACTCGAAGAACATGGCAAATAATTTAAAAATTCTTGCATGGAACTGCAATGGTATATTGCAACGACAAAATGAAATACAACTATTTCATGATTTAGAAAAAATAGATATATGTTTATTATCTGAAACACACCTTACTACTCAAAGTCATATAAAAATCCGTGGCTACGAAGTTCACTCAGCAGTTCATCCTAATAATAATGCACGAGGGGGCAGTGCCCTGATTATAAAAAATGATATTAAATACCATCTGCAACAAAAATTTGAAGATGGTGAAATACAAGCAATTAGCGTTAGCATTAATACCCGCAACCACAAGCTAGTGGTATCCGCAATATATTGCCCACCTAGATATAACATCAAAGAGAATGCTTATATTCAGTCCTTCAAGTAGCTCGGTGAAAAATTCGTAATCGAGGGTGACTTCAACGCTAAACATACTGACTGGGGAGCAAAACTAACCACAACTAAAGGGAAAGAGCTCATCAATCAATAATTAAATACAACTGCAACTGACATTCTACTGGAAAACCAACTTATTGGCCCAGTGATCAAAATAAAACACCAGACGTAATTGACTTCCGGAAGGATTGGACTCCATCACTGACCACTCCTCTATTTTAAGGATAATAAGTGATACAATAATTACTAATGATAAGCAGAAACTGTTAACAAATAAATATACTGATTGGAAAAAGTTCAGGAATGAACTAAACAATAGCATCAATTTAAACACACAACTTTCATCAGAAGAAACATTAGAACAGGAGGTGGAGAAGCTCGTCAAGGACAAACAGCTAGCGGCGTGGAAAAGTACTAACACAACAATAAACAAAATAGCTGGCAAATGCTATCCAATGGAAATTAAATCACTAGTTATAGAGAAGAGAAGTACCCGTAGGGAATGGTAACGTACACGAGACCCAACCGTCAAAAATAGGTTAAATAATTTAACACAACAAATACGTAGAGAAATACGGGAATTTAAAAATAAATCAATAAATTCATACCTACAATCTCTCACCTATGATAAAGGTAGTGATTATTCATTGTGGAAAGCAACCAAATATTTGAAAAGGCCAGTTATGCATATACCACCAATAAGAACAAATAATGGTCACCTGGCTAAAAGCAAAGAAGAAAAAGCAGAAAAATTCGCGGATCATCTCGAGCGTACCTTTCAGCCAAATTTAACAACAATTAACTAAAAGGATATACTGTTCGAAAACCAAACAACTATCCTGAGACAGAAAATTCCATTAACTAATGCTAAAGAACTTAAACAAGAAATAAAGAACCATGTAGTACTTAAAAAATCACCAGGATATGACCTGATAACTGGAGAGGTTCTAATACAACTACCTAATAAAGCTATTAAAAAAATATCGGGCATAATTAATGCTTCCTTCAGAATTCGTTATGTCCCTCTATCTTGGAAATTTGCGGAAGTGATCGAAACTTGTATGTCAAAACTATTTGAGAGATTGTTATTAAAACGAATTAAACTAGAAGTTGTAAAATCAGAAGCTGTTCCATCCCATCAGTTTGGATTTAGAGAGGGGCACTTCACAATCGACCAAGTCCATAGAATATCAGATATAATAGAAAAATCCTTAGAGGAAAACAAGATTTGTTCAGCCATATTTCTTGACATAGCGCAGGCATTTGACAAAGTCTGGCTAGATGGTTTAATATATAAATTGGAAAAAACTCTGCCATTTGAGTACTGCGAACTGCTAAAGTCATACCTGAAAAGGAGATATTTTAGAGTTAAACAGGAAGGAGTTTATTCCATCATTAAAGAAGCTAAAGCAGGAGTCCCGCAGGGGAGTGTCTTAGGGCATTTCCTTTTCGTACAGCAATACAACTATCGCCACGTTTGCAGATGATACTGCAATTCTAGCTGTTGGTGACACAATCGGTGAAGTCACATTCAAACTACAAATAGCCGTAAATAATATACAAGATTGGCTAGCTAAGTGGAGAATTAAAGTGAATGAGTCGAAGTCTACTCACATTAACTTCACTAATAGATCAATAGTACCACTACCTGTGACTCCAAAATACCTTGGTATGAACCTTGATGCAAAGTTAAAGTGGAAAGTACACGTGAAAAAGAAAGCAGAAGAGCTTCAGTTAAAATATAGAAAAATGTACTGGTTAACTGGAAGAAACTCTCAGTCAACCATTCATAATAAACTTGTGCTTTATAAACAAGTACTCAAGCCGGTCTGGACATATGGTATTCAACTATTGGGATGCACCAAAATCAGCAATCAACAGATAGTTCAACGATTTCAAAATAAAGTTCTTAGAGGAATTGTAAATGCCCCTTGGTACACTCGTAATAGTGACTCTCACAGAGATCTCGGAATAGACACAGTCACAAGTGAAATAAAGAAATGTGAACAAAAACACCAAGAGAGGCTCCATCATCACCCCTAACATCGAAGCTGCAGGACTACTTCATCAAGAGGTTATAATAAGAAGACTCAAAGGACTAAAACCTTTTGAGTTACCTGAATAGTTCGCACAATGCAACATCAACCAAAACAACACTTAATGGAAAGAACACATATGAGTGCTTTGTTATTATATTGTCATAGTCAAACGCTATTAGTCAAAAATGACCAGTATATTTATTTATACATTTTTGGTTTGACCTTTACATTTTTGAGCTTTTTAATAATTTCAGGTTATTAATAAAATGTTTGATGAGCAAAAATTATGTATTTGAAAATATTTCCAAGAGCTTTAATTTTAAGAGCTTTCACTTTTCGCAGCTTTTTAAACAAACCATTTTACTTTGAAATTTTATATTACAAATGATGACGGAGTATGGAGTAGGATTTAGAATATTTGCGCTCAATATAAATTATTAACAGATTTAAGTTTTAAGAGCTTTTCAATTATTTTCAGGTATTTTGCGATTAATTTAGAGTATTTGGTTATACATTCTAAACAAAATGTTTGATGAGCATAAATCATGTATTTGCAAAAAATGTCTTGAATTTTTTTAGTTTTAAGAGCTTTCACTTATCGAAGCTTTTCAAACGGTATTTTTTGAGAGAAAAAATCAGAATATTTGTTCTCAACGTAAATATCGTTCATGCAAAATGTGTTTCCATTTTCGAGCGTTCCATGTATAAGAAAACCAATTGTTTTATTCAGATTAAATTTTGAAGACATATTCGGGCCATCATTTAAAAGTAGATGAAACAGCGCTTGAGTCATTTGAATGGCCCCAAATAAAATGAAAATTTTGCAACTCTTTGCTATGTTGAGTTCTAAATATATCGATAAAGCATCACATATTTCGAATATATGTAAAACTAAAGAAAATCCTATACGTGCTACAAACCGCCATGTACGAGTACAACGTAAATAACCTAGACATTCATAAATTATTTTGAATAACTTACAGTAGTTCGGAGAAATATCGAAATTTTGGCATAATCTCGAAAAATGTTTTAAATATCACCATTTATATATACATATGTGCATATATGTGTAACTCTGCAAGTTCTTATAACTCAAAGCTAAGCGCAGAACATTGCCTTATAAAATTCGAATAAATTCGAAAATCTTTAAAAATCTCGAATAATCCTGGGAGTGTCGAAAAACTTAAGAAATCTAGAATATACCGAACAATCTCGATTACCCTAGAAAAATTCGAAAAATCTCCATATTATGCGAATGGCGATTGACCTCGAATAATTTCAATAATACCAAAAAATCTGAATATTAATGAATAATACCGGAAAGACTGTAGACATCTAGAAAACTCACGAAAATTTTGAAAAATTCTCAAAATTCGTGTAAATATGGAATTATTTGTCAAGTTACTTAATATTACTGTTGAGTAAAGTACTAATTAAATACAGAATAAGCAATGCACTAATTTAAATAAAATACAATTCAGCGTTCAGCACACACGCTTCAATACAACATTAAATGTATAGGAAATAAGGAGAAAGAATTTAAAAAAAAAAGAAAGAAAGAGTCGTGGTAAGAATCGTGGTAGAGAATAATGTATCTACAGTATACTACCGAGATCAATACAATAAGCCAAATTAATGTACAGTTGCAAAAATTAGAAGCGGTGTTGTCTCATTGCAAATGATGTTGACCTTCCAGAATTACAAGTGTTATTTGATACCTTTGATGAAAATAATATAAATACCAAATTAAAATTAGTTGAATTGTCTAAAACATTCAGAACTCGTTCATTAGAAAGTGTCAGATCTCATTCATCATCAAACGCTATAGAAATCAATAAACCTCCATTAATTTCATCACAGACTGAACAACTAGTACACAATAGTGCCATGAAAAAAAAAATATAGTAATTGGTAATTTTCAACAAGATGAACATCAGAATTTAGAATTTAAAGATTTAAATGTGCAAATCAAAAATAGTGAGCCAAATAAATCCAGCGAATTTCCATCTGGATTTTCAAGAATATCGCATCCACCCTTACAAATTTCAAATTTCAATGGCGATTATTTAAAATGGGTTACATTTCGAGACGTTTTTCAAGCACATATTCACAATAGAACAGACATTGACGGCGTTATTAAATACACATATTTGCTAGAAAAATTACAAGGCGAAGCCTTACATACAATAGGACAAATTACAATATCGTCAAAAGGTTACCAAAATGCGTGGAATAATTTATGTCAAAGGTACGACAATGTAGCTATTATAGTAGACCAACATGTAGAAGCAGTTTTAAATTTGCCTTCCTGTTCCAAAGAGTCTTCACAAAAGTTATGGACTTTATTAAATGAATGCAATGCACATGTCTGTGCTCTAGAATCGTGTGGCCAGGTATTGAGTGGTCTATCAGAACTGGTGATCATTAGTTTAGTCAAGAGAAGGATGGATATAAATTCACTTAAAGAATGGGAAAGTACTCTTCAAATTAACGAACTTCCGACTTGGGACCATTTTATAACACTTTTAAAAAAACGATGTCACATATTACAAAACATTGAGTCCCTCAAAATTAAACGATCTACAGGCAATAGTTTCCAACTTCCTAATAATAATTCAAATCAAAAGTTCAATAAACCAGTTTCATAAAATCCATCCAGAAATTCAAATAAGATTTCCTCATTTGTTTCCATAGATCAACCAACTGTCAGCAACATTTCAAGATGCTCATTTTGCAAAGAATTTCATAGTTTGTTCAACTGCCAAACTTTTCTTAAATTATCCACAGTGGACCGTTATAACTTCATCATAAATGGACGAATGTGTACAAATTGTCTTAAACCAAACCATATTAATTCAAGATGTACCTCGCTAGGACGTTGTAAATATTGTAACGGAAAACACAATTCTTTGATACATAGATTTAATCCTAATGTAAATCCACTTAATAAAAATCAACATGCTAACATCAAACCCTCATTTGTCTTACAAAACACGAAACGATCGTCTACTGGGATTGACACACAATACACTAATACTCAAAATTCTAATTTCAAAAATAATCAAATTACTCCAGTTAGCGTAACCGATAATCAAGTACCTTGTTCATCTCAAACCAATTTGTCAACACAAGTTTCAGAAACGCCCTTTAGTGTCATTAACAAAGTATTGCTTTCTACAGCTCTTATACTGATAGAAGATCATAGTGGCAAATATCATTTATGTCGAGCATTGCTTGACTCTGCAAGTCAGTCAAATTTTATAACTGTAGAATTTGCAATGAAATTAGGTCTCTCATTTCAAAACATAAATTTACCTATATCTAGTTTAAATAACAATCAGACAAATATTAAATTCAAATCTTCCGCTTGTATCAAATCCAGAATTTCAGATTTCAAAAATAATCTCGATTTTTTAATCGTGCCAACAATTACAAATAATCTACCATTTTTACATATCAATATTTCTAAGTGGAATATTCCCACTAACGTAGAGTTAGCTGATCCAAATTTTAATATAAGCAGCAAAGTTGACGTTTTATTAGGTGCAGAAATTTGCTTTAAGATTCTCAAAAGCAACAAATTTCAATTACAAAATAATTTACCTTTTATGCAAGACACTCTATTTGGTTATAGAGTATACTCAGTGGAAAATATGAAGAATCGTTACACAATTTTTGCTCATTATCCGAAGAAAATCCCACACATTCATTAAATAATTTACTTCAGAAATTTTGGGAAATTGAAAGCTATCCTGTTAGTACATTTTTATCTGTTGAAGAAAAAGAATGTGAAGCACATTTTATAAAGACACATACCCGTGATGATATTGGGATATATATTGTCCGATTACCTTTTTTGAAAAATTACATAAATTTAGGGGAATCTCGTAGTCAAGCAGAAAAACGATTTTTAAATTTGGAGCGCCGTTTGAATAATTGTAGTGTTTTTTTATTCGCTCCGGATAGCTGCTATCGAGAGCCGTCATATGAAAAGTGGCTCCGGATAGCGCTCCGTATAAATAGGTAGAGCCAAATATTTTTTATATCAAGTTTTCACTAAACAATTGAATTAAAAATGATAGTTTGATGTTAAATAAGTTTAGTTTACCAATAAATAGCCCGTCAAATTTAAATTTAGGCGTATAAAAATGACGGCTCTCGATAGCAGCTATCCGGAGCGAATAAAAAAACGCGCTTAATGATTTACATATACCAAAGAAATTCACCACTTCGGAAGGTATACTACCTTGATCAACAAGTTCCCGGAATAACCACCGTGTGGCGCCCCCATCGTTCCGATTTGAGTTCTATTTTTTTGTTAAGTTGGTGCATCTGTTGTTGATATTCCCTCTAAATCTTAGCGTCATAGCTTGACATTTGCAAAAGTTACGTAGTCAAGAGTACATCGACTCTGTGTGTGTTGGCGATTTTTCCATTATTTCCTCTCGGCTGCTGAAACGCGGTCCCCGTAATGGTTTTTTAACTCGATTGAACTGAAAGAAGTCACAGGAAGCCAAATCAAGAGAATTCGGTGGCTTTTGGATGGTATTTGTTGCATTTTTCGTCAAAAAATTACGAATAATGATGGCACTGTGCGACGGTGCGCTGTCATGGTGCAAAATCCACGAGTTTTCTGTCCACAATTCTGGTCTCTTTCGGCGAATTGCTTCACGCAAACGTCTCATTACGCCCAAATAATACTCTTTGTTTACGGTCTGGCCTTCTGGCAAAAATTCATGATGCACTACACCGTTGCAATCCATGAAAACCGTGAGCATTGCCTTCTTTTTTGACTGAAAACGACGTGTTTTTTTTTTTGGTGAACGCCATTCACTTGCCTGATATCTGGATTGCGTGTCGTACTCATAAACCCACGTTTCGCCTCCAGCAATAATCTTTTTGATGAATGTGGGATCGGATTCAGCCTCGCAAATCATGTCTAAAATTGTAAATAATCGCCAACACACACAGAGATAGATGCACTCTTGACTACGTAACTTTTGCAAATGTCAAGCTATGACGCTAAGATTTAAAGGGAATATCAACAACAGATGTACCAACTTAACAAAAAAGACGGAACTCAAATCGGAACGATGGGAGCGCCACACGGTGGTTATTCCGGGAACTTTTTGATCAAGGTTATCTCGAGAAATTTTAAAAGTGGTCAAAAGATGAAACCTGAGAAAAGCGGGTATGAAAAACACCATCACTAGTTGCAAATCTGTAAATTTCATTTTTATTTACTGACATTTTATTTATAGACTGGTTTGGCTCAATTGAGGGAAACAAGAATTTATTTTCAGTCGCGGTTATGAAAAATGCGTTCAAGATATCTGATGTGGGATTCCTCTTTATGGTGGATAAAATACTAATCTAGCGGTTAACGGATTCATCTTATTAAAAAGCGGAGTCTGCGTGCAAACATTGCAGTATCACGGAAAGAGATTGAGTAGCAGTTCGGTTGCGGGATCTATGATATAAATAAGCAGTTGTGTGTAAAAAGTTTGGTCATAAGTAGTACACTTTGTTGAGAATGAGCATTTGCTTAAAACGAGATGTACCAAAATTAATGTAAATAAATAAATAAATTTCTAGTTCCTTCTTGATTTTTACGAACATCACAATGATAAATCGCAAGCTCCCGTTTTCAAATCAAATTCAACATTTTCTAACCAAAACTTGATTTGTAGAAGGTTGAATTTGTTTGGCTAAAGCCTCAAATTGATTTGTAAAAAGTTGAATTTTGATAAATGGAACAGGGGTAAACTTGGAGTTACGCAATATGGATAATACAAATAAATCAACCCAGCAAACACAAAAATCGTTGTCGTTTGATGTTGAAAGCTTTGATTTCAAACGAGTTTAGCTAATTTTCTTCTAAACTTAAATATCGATCAGAACCTAAAGGCATATTTAATTTTAATTGAATCAGAACCGAGAAGAAATGGTTGAGCCTGTCTTAAGAATATATTTAATAGCAATAGGAACGATTTCTTCTTTTTCTAAAAATTAGACCGCAGGATTTTTTAAAAATTTCCTAGAAATGTGCTGTTCTGCAAATTTGCAGACATTTTTTCGAGACTGCGAATGCTGCGGGTTACGTTACTGGTTATTTGTTTCAATATTTTTGGTTTTGTTTTTGATTTGTATATAAAGAAAAATTGTATTGAAACATTTTTAAAACGCTCTTGAAAATGGACTCGAAGTGGGTCCGCAAGCTCAAATTATTTGAAAAAATAAAAATAGCATAGAGCCCAAAACAATTAAAAAACATTTTAATTATATAAAATTGTGGATCAATACTCATTTAAATATTACTCTATTTACTTTGGCCAAGTTTCACAACTTAAAAATTAATCAATAACTTGATTAGGTGAAAACCATTTTTTGAAAGTAAAAGTTGATGTGAAGAAGCATAAGATGACTAACCTTTCGCCATTTTACTGTTACTATTAAAATTAATGTAAAAAAAAAACACAATATTATTTCAAGTTCATAATTCTTCCATAAATTAGAGGAAAACCTAGTTTTGCTTACAATAATTTAGTAAAAGGATTAGCAATTCGAGTAAAGGTTAATTTAAAATTTAAAAATTAATGTTAATTTAACAGCAAAATCCAATTACATTTTAAATAACTTGTTAATTTAACTGTCTGACCGTACTTAAGAATTTCCATACAATTTTCAGCCATTTCATAATCGGGTTGTTTACTATACATAAATAGAAAAGTAAAAATTAAATCGATATAATTTTGTTGATACAAGAGGAGGGGAGACACGACAAAAGCATTACAGAAAATAATTCTTTGCATCTTTAAGAACTACGCATTGTAAGTATTATTTTTCATTTAGTCCGCTAAAATGTAAGTAAAGTTATTATATAATATTGGGAGTGTGAATTACAAGACTTTCATTTAAAATATTGTCCATCGCTGCTACTTTTTCCGATCTTTCTGGTAATACTCGTAGGTGGATTTCACGAATAGACCCACTTTTTGGTATCCCCATTAGATTGGAAGCGTTGCAATTGTTAATGGAAACGTTCCGCAGTGATGTTTTCGTTAGGTTCGAGCAGCCCTTAATACACCATGATATTTCCACTTCGGATTGGCACCCAACTTCCTTGCTTGTGTTTCGGTATGGCACCCAACCTCCTTGCTTGTGACTCATCCCAACCATATTGGAACGTTTGACATGTAATGATGACGATCAACATGTAATGATTCTGCTAGTACTTTTTCCGTTTAGCTCGGGTCTTTGTCGAGTAAAGCTTCCACTTCCTCCTGACCTTGACATTCCTTATGTTTCGTACGGAAATCACTTCTTTCATAGCTACAAAACCAGTCCTCACATGTTGAAATTAGTGGAGCGTAGTCACCGAAAGCTTCCAACAGCATTCCTTGACTTTCAGCAGCACTTTCTTTAAATGGAAATTTTGTTTTGTTTCCACAAAATTCGACATATTCAACGTTAAAAAAATGATGTTTTTGACACTTCGGCAAAATAACACATACTGAAAACTAAAGTTACGTTATGATGCTTTGACATGAGGTTAGCAATTCTCCCCAGACGCACTACTGATTATTCATTTTGAAAAGCAACAAAAAGATTTAAAAGGCCAATAATACAGATTCTTGGAATAAGAAGAGCAGGTGAGAAATGGGTTAGGAATGACGAAGACAAAGATCGAAGCAAAGAAATCCCACCGACAACACCAAAAGAAGTCATGCATGAGATAAAAGCTAGTATACGAATAAGAAAAAAACCTCCTGGTTACGATTTTTTTACTGCAGAAATCCTAAAAGAACTGCCAAGAAAAGCTCCGGTAAAGCTCACCAATGTTGTAAATGCAGCATTTAGAATCAAAAACGTACCCAGCTTGTGGGTGCCAGGTAATTAGGATCTCAAAACCTGGGAAAAAACTGGGTCCCAAATCATCAGTTCGATTTTCGTAACCAACACTTAATAATGGATCAAGTACACAGAATAACCAATATAATCGAGAAAACACTAGAGGAAAAAAGCTGCTCAACGATACTTTTAGACGTTGCACAAGCGATTAATAGAATGGCATGAAGGGCTTTAAATACTGGAGACCTACTTGAAACATAGATTCTCCAGTCTTAAGTTAGGTGATACCTATTCTGAATTGAAAGAAACAGTGCACACGGCTAAGTATCCCTTAAGAAATGTGAAGAACTAAAACTTAAATACAGAAAGATGTGTTGGCTTTTGGGTAGGACCTCTTCTTTATCAACATCTTTATCATTATCTTCTTTATCAACAAGCTTCTATTTTATAAGCAAATATTGAAACCGATTTATACTTATGGTTTTCAGCTTTCCAAACAGAGCAACGTAAATGTCATCGAAAGATTTCAGAATATGGTATTATGGAATTATAGAGGGTACCGCTATTTGGAGCGCCGCCATTTTAGTCCCGTACACTCGGCAATTTATAGTTTTTAATGCACTCCAAAGCTTGTCTATTTCGCACAAACTCGCCGATGATATCCCGAAATATCACATCACAAAATATGCAAAACTAATGTATTTCTCAACACTGTATACGTTTATTAATAATTCACTCAAAACGATTTTAATAAAGCGAACGAATTTAAATATATTTTATTGTTAATTATTGTGGTGATGAAACAAATGAGTGCTTGAGTGAATGAGTGAATCGCTACCGAACAGCATTGATGCACAAACAGTTGAACACGTAACAGTTGTACTGAGATTCATCAGCTTAACGTACAAAAATTTGTTTTCAACCGTTTATTTCACCACATGCGATTTACATCTTAGCTCAAGGCTAGTAGAGGTATATTTGATGGTAGTGGAGTGTTGCCAGAAGAAAGGGTAAGTGCGTCTCTAATGAGACAACTGGCAGACCCGTCTCACTAATTGTGTTCAAATGTCAGGATTGTTACGGTAATTGCCTTGTCAAATCAAGGTTCGTATTGGAACACTGGATTGTGAATAAAACAAAATCAATTCAATTTATCACCATCGTATTTATTTAGTTAACACAAGAATTATTACAACACAATTTTTTTAACAAAAATTCACAAAATCACTTCACTTTAATTTTCACACAATTTTACTGATCAATTTTTAATCTTCACACTATCGCTTACCAAATACTAATAATCCAATTCGATAGAAAGCTTAGAAAGCTCGTGACTTTTCTAGTTAGAATAGCGTAGAAACATTTAGGACATTTATATCATGGAAAATTCCATTTTAGTACAGTAAAATATTGAGCTATTAATTTAACTTATTCTATTACACACTAGGTGTCACTGTCACAGTATGTTGGTTTGTGTTTTATTTTCATCCTTTATATTTACCAACGTTTCTGGATTTTTTTTCTTTTGATAAATTGAAAAAAAAAATAATTTTCTGTAATTAGTCTTATTCCACTGGCTGGTTACAAATTACTGTCCCTGTGATTGGTCAGACTTGAGCGAACAGTCTGATCAGTCTTGTCTGACCTACACTCACTTTCTTTCGGTCTCGATTCAGTGATTTTTGCCCCTTTTTATACAAATTTTGGTGGCTCAAAAATCACTGAATTGACAATTTTTGAAATAAAAATTTTACTACATGAAAAATTTTGTTGTAATTGTATTAAACATTTTTTTGCTGATCTTCTATTAATGAAAAAACATCACGTATCGTTTAATTACATACTGTTACGTTTTAGCCTTATCAAACAAGGTTCGTATTACTGGATTGTGAATAAAACAAAATCAATTCAATTTATCACCAACGAATTTATTTATGTCACACAAAAATTATAACAACAATTTTACTGTACTCTTATAAATTTTATTTCGCACTATAACACTTTTTAAATCACTTTATAATTCCTTTTTAATCTTTACTCTATCGCGCTTACCAAATACTAATAATCCAATTCGATCTTGTCCGCCTTTCTATAAACACAAACTAAATTTCTAGAAAGTTCATGACTTTTCCAGTTAGAATAGTAGTTAAATGTTCTAAATGTAGAAACATTTAGAACATTTTTATCATGGAAAATTCCATTTTAGTACAGTAAAAACATTGAGCTATTAATTTAACTTGTCACACCCTAGATGTCACCGTCACAATACGTTATTGTTACGTTTTTGCCTTGTCAATCAAGGTTCGTATCACTGGATTGTGAATAATACAAAATCAATTTAAATTATCACCAACGAATTTATTTATTTCACAAAATTTATGACAACACAGTTTATCAATAAAAATTCACAAAATCACTTTATATAAATTATTCTCAAATTTTACTGATCACTTTTACTTTTAATTTTACACTAAAACACTTTTTAAATCACTTTTTAATTCTTTTTAATCTTTACACTACAGCTTACCAAATATTACTAAACCAATTCAATCTCGTTCGCCTTTTCATATACATAAACCAAACTTCTAGAAAGTTCATGACTTTTCCAGTTAGAATAATGTAGAAACATTTAGAACATTTTTATCATGGAAAATTCCATTTTAGTACAGTTAGACATTGGGCTATTAATTTAACTTATTCTATTACACACTAGGTGTCACCGTCACATTATTTTATTGTGACGGTGACACCTAGGGTGTGATAGAATAAGTTAAATTAATAGCTAAATGTTTTACTGTACTAAAATGGAATTTTCCATGATAAAACAGTTCTAAATGTTTCTACACTATTAGTACTGGAAAAGTCATGAGCTTTCTAGAAGTTTGGTTTGTGTATATAAAAAGGCAAACGAAGTTGAATTGGAATCATTAGTATTTGGAAAGCGATAGTGTAAAGATTAAAAAGGAATTAAAAAGTGTTGTAACGCGATAAATAAAATTAAAGCGATCAGAAAAATTGTGCGAATAATTTATATAAAGTGATTTTTGTGAATTATAATAATAAATTGTGTTGTAATAATTTTTGTGCTAAATAAATAAAATTCGTTCGTGATAAATTAAATTGATTTTGTTTTATTCACAATCAAGTGATTCGAACCTTGATTGACAAGGCAAAAACGTAACACTATGTACATAATCATAAATGCGCCTGAATGATGATTGTAATGCAGCGACATGATGTATGTATATGCAATGATAAATTTATAAGCTTTCACAGGGTGAAACCAAGCATAAAGTAACGACTCTAAAGTGAGCATTTTCATTTAAAATTCGGGCTTCTTCGCAAAAACTTATTTTTCTAATTTTGAATTTTGTGGGTCATCCTCGTGTTTTCCATTTCGAAAAGTTTGAACATATCTTCTAGAAACCAAAATGTCTATTATAAGGGCAATGAAACGTGTCTTAGTGCATTGTCAAGACATCACAGCATCTGTCAAGAAATTCAATGAAGACACGAGTTTGGAAGAGATAGATTCCAATATTCAACTATTCGAAGAAGAACGGAAGGAATACCGCAAGCTAGAGAATCTGTGGAAGAACCGCTTTTTACGATTAGAAAAGTGCTACTTCGAGCAAAAAAAGGATCGTGAAGCTGAGGTATTGAAGCATTCGCATAATGCTGTCAAAGTCTCAAGTTTAAATAGCAGAAAAAGTGACGTGCGACTTCCCAGGATCGACATTCCTTCATTTCGTTTCGGCCAAATATACGGAATTCCCATCTTTCAAAGAATTATTCGAAGCATCGAATGACAGCAGCGCGAAAATATCTAAGGTGCATAAATTTCAATACCTAAAGCGCCTCTTGACGAATCAAGCTGCTGTATTGGTTCGTCAAATTGCAGTAACTGAAACGAACTACAAGGAGGCATGGGAAAAAATAAAGGAGAGATATGATAAGGAAAGGCTGGTGATTTCTTCAAGTGCTTAGGGGATTAAAAGTGCTGGGTGCCAAAGCAGAGAAAACGGACCCGTGGTTAATCCATATTTTGGTCAATAAATTGGAAGATGTTACCAAACAAGCCATTTTTTAAATTTCTAAATAGAAGAAGTAATTCTTTGGACACGATTGTCGAGTTAAAAATTTTCACGCTACTTCTACGTTCTACCTGAAGTTGGCCCGAATTCCGGTTCAATGACAAATGAGAATGAGAAATGACTTTATGTTTGATTTCGCCTACTCTAAATAAAAATGCAACCGACTAGTTGAAATAAAAAATCAAGTCATTCCTCATTATCATTTGTCATCGAACCGGAATTCGGGCACTGGTGTGTGTTAAATATTTCAAAGATCATTATCTTAGCATATGTGAGCAATTTCTGTCTCTGAGTGTCACCGATAGGAGAGGATTTGTTTCGGACAGGAAGCTGTGCTTTAATTGTTTGTATCTAACTCATCAGGCAACTAAATGCAGGTCGAAGAATAGATGCGATAAATGCCATAGAAAACACCATGTAATATTACATTCCGAAGATACGCAACGAGGAAGCGGAAATACAGTGAACCATCCAGAGGAGATTACCACTTCTGATACTCAAGCGTATTACCGACAGCAATGGTTCAAGTCACTTCGCATTAAAGTACAGAGCGTTCGAAAGTAAACATATCGGTAACTGGGTCGAAGAGGAGCAGTTTCTATCAACGTGAGATCGCTACACTCTCCAAACGAAGAAATACGGCTAGATGCCCTTGTGATTAATAAACTGCCAACTAGGCTGCCCTGTTTTATGTTTAGTTTAAAAGACAGTAACTTTCTGAAGGGGTTGACACTTGCCGATCCGCAGTATAATGGAGTTGGCACAGTTAATATACTAATCGGGGCGGACAGATTTTTGCACGTCATCAAGGATGAAAGAGCTAGTAATTCCAGTGACTCCATTATTGCTCAAAACACTATATTTGGTTGGGTTATCTCTGGAATTACCGAAAGTAACAGTTTAAGTGGAGCAGCTCAGGTGAATATATGCACATTAAATCAACATTTGGATGTCGATATTGACGAAACGTTGAAACGATTCTTCGAACAAGAAGAAATTTCCAGTATCCACATGTTAAGTCCAGAGGAAACCGAGTGGGAAGAACTTTTTAAATACACACACAAACGAATTGAAGGAGGTAGATATATGGTGGAGATTCTTTTTAAAAAATCAGCAGGCCGGCTTGGTGAATCATTGAAAGCGACCGAACGGAGGTTTTTGGCATTAGAAAGAAAGCTGCAATCTAATCCAACAATTAACAAGGAATTCACACAGGTAATAAGCGAATATATTTATGAAGCTGGGGTTTATGGAGCCTCTGAATGAAAACGATATAAAGATTGAGGATCACACGAGTTAGTTGCTGAAAAGTAAATGCATTTTCAACGAATATTATGGAGAAATTAACCATGGAGAAATTAACCATCGAGCAAGCTCAAGCACTATAAGCTCAATATTGTCACTTTTGGGCAGTTGGCCAGTTCATCATTTTTGGTAATTAGGACGTTGCAGCAAATAGGCTACGACAGTCAGCAAAATCATCCAAACATGATACATCATATTTTAGAAGATTTTTATGTAGACGATTTTATTTCTGGAGTCAATACCATTGAAGAAGTCCAGCAACTAAAAAAGGAGATCACCGAAGTATTGTTATCTGGAGGTTTTAAGATCAGAAAATAGAAGTCAAATATATCTGATATTACGGCGAGAAAAGATACTGGTCAAATCTCGAATTTCCATAGTTCAGCAGAACAAAAATATTAGGGCTTCGATGGAATTCTGGGATGATATTTTCTCCAAAAATGGATTATCTACAAAACGCCGCATCATATCAGAATATTCGAGAGTTTTCGATCCGCTTGGATGGCTTTCTCCATATATTGTTTTGATGAAAATAATATTCCAAAATTTTTGGTTGATGAAGCTGAGCTGGGACGATGAATTACCGGAAAAGATCGCAAGCATGTACAGGGAAATCCATGGTGAGTTGAAACTTTTGGAAAATATACAGAGTAAGCGATACATTCCTCAAGGTAGTCTGGTTAAAATTCACGGCTTTTCGGACCCAAGCGAGAAGATGTATAGTGCAGTGGTGTATTGTAGAGTGGTAGCTGAAAATGGCGAGGTTACTGTAAACATAATGGCATCTAAAACTAAAATAACACCTATCAAGCAGATATCTTTGCCCAGATGCGAGTTGTGCGGCGCACATTTATTGACAAAACTTTTGATGCTGGGGAAGGAAACAATAAAGCGTCCTGTAAAAATGGAATGGGAAACGTTTGTGGCGAATCGTACTTCAGAGATTTTGGATACACTTCCTAGAAAATGTTAGAATCACGTACGATCCGAGGACAATCCAGCGGATTGCGCATCAAGAGGGATACTTCCCTCAAAATTAGTCAATTTTGAGCTTTGGTGGTACGGTTCAGAATGGTTGCAACAGGTGGAATATATTTGTACATCACCGACAGAAGAATTTTACAATGAGGAACAATGAACATACAGCGGCTAGAAGACGTCATCGATTAATTGATGGAAAGGATTGCGGAACATTCTAAATTGGTTTGGGTTTTAGCTTACATTCTGAGATTCCTAAAAAATATTCAATTATCGAAAGATGATAGAATTTTGAGTTTCCTAACAATGATTGCTTGCGAAAAAGAATGGATATTAAGAAAAGCAGCGGCATATTATCCTTGGCACCGTTTATAGACGCTAAGGGAATTTTGAGAGTTGGAAGTAGGCTGAGGCATTCGGAATGTCTTTACGATTACAAGCATCCGATAAATATTACCAAAGAGCTATATATTTAGTCGTGGAATTATATGGCACAGTTGGAGGAAGAAGCAGAATACAGGGAACTGTCAACAAATGCGTTACGTGTTTTAAAAGTAATGCGAGGTCGTCAAAGCAGCTGATGGGAGATTTACTGGCAGCGAGATTAAAAGCAGCAAGGCCATTCACATCACGTGGAGTGGATTATGTGGATCCAATACAAATTGCGTCAAAAAAGGAATATATTGCGCTATTTGTTTGTATGGCATCAAAGGCTATTCATATAGAGATTGTGAGTGACCTCACAACTGATGCCTTCTTTACGGCTTTAAAAAAGATTTGTATCTAGAAGAGGAACGCCAGTACATATCTATAGTGACAACGGCTAAAATTTTATTGGAGCAAAGCGACAGATGAATGACGTATATAAATTTATTTCCGACAATAACAATAATTGGGTCATTGCAGAACATTTATTTAAGTCAGAGATGCGGTGGCACTTTATTCCACCCATTTTACCCCATTTTGGAGGATTATGGGAAGCGGCAGTCAAGTCTGTCAAAACCAATTTCCGCAACACCCATTTAACATTTGTAGAATAGAATACCTTCATAACCTTCAACAGAGAAATAATGGAGAAAACTACACGACAATGTCAAAATTGGAGATGTCGTACTAATCAAAGAGGATAATTTGCCACCCTACAAATATGGGCGCTAGGCAAAATAATAATTGTGAAAATATGCAAACTTCCTGAACAAGAGGATGGTTAACGACGGGATCGTTAAAGGGCCGGAGAATGTTGTTGGGACACAATTATTTAGATGCGATTTGTATTTATCTGAAAGCAACATCGGATACAACAGCGATACGGCATTATGGAAAATCAATCGTTTGATTTAAAAAAAAAACGATATGTGTTTGGTGTTTGGTCGCACAATACACATACACAGGTAATAAACTCATCGCTTTGATTTTCGTTCATGTTTGTGCATCTTTCAATCTTTCAAAATGGCGACTATTGTGACAAGTTAACCAATAAACATACATCGTTTGGCACCGTTTATGCATTTTAAAATGATTTGCCTGATATATGAGTGTAAGTATATTAAATTGTATTTAATTAATAATAAACAAACCAAATAATTTAATGGCAGTGTGCAGTTTTTGGGTGCGATATTAATAATAATAGTGGAAATAGTGATAACGTATCATTTCATAAATTTCCAAATGAAAAGAAATTGTGTTAACAATGGGTTTGTGGCGATATCAACGCGTCGTTAATATGGGACGCGCGTGGCGCACCGGCGCATCGCCGGTGTTTACCCCTGGGATAGTGATTCGTTCATTCGCCACGTGGAGAAAAAGAAAAAAGGTTGGTGAGACTGTCAAGATATTCCGAACAAGAAAAATCGTAATTAAAAAGTCTTTATGAATTTTTGTACAAATAAATTGAAATAATAGAAGTTTAATTGAATTTAAAATAAAATAAAACAAAGTGTTTACGGTTCGGATGATTTGCTTGATACGGTTCAATTACTAAACAAACCTATTGTCGTACACGCGGACAATATTTATTGTGGCCAGGCATTTTCGACGGGATCAACACATTTAGTTGGTCGAGTACTGGGCCTATACCGCACAATTTGGTGACCCCGATGTCTCAAATAAGAAATGCTCAAAGTACTCAACCTAATTTCTCGGGGAACATAAATTTCAACCACAACATAACCTCAAAAGCACCGCGTGGTTATCGTCCAACAAAATGAACCGGGACGAAACAAAGGAAGTTAACAACGATGGTCAGCATACAACGCACATTTACAAGTTGTCTGTAAAACATTCCGCATTCAACCGTGATGACTTCGAAATATGGTTTATGCAACTGGAAGTCCAATTCCAACTAAGCGGAGTTTCAGCCGGCCAAACAAAATATGCGCGTTTAGTAGCCGCTCTCGACCCGGAGACCACAAAGTCCGTACGTGAATTGTTACTTTATTCACCGAAGGCTGATAAATACACTACATTGAAGGCGGCCGTCAAGGACAGATTGTGCGAATCAAACAGGACAAAATTAAACCGTCTGCTATCCGGTTTACAACTAATGCAGGCACTGACGTCAGATCAAGTCGCTGGGGAAGTATTACAAAAGTTATGGTTACAGCGTCTGCCAAACCATATCCAAGAGATACTGTCATGCGTTGACGAGTGTGAATTAGCAAAGCTCGCAGCATCGGCAGATAAAGTCGCCGAACTAAACAACCCCTCCATGAGCATATACAACGTTGCTCAAGCACGCATTCAATGTTAACGCGGATCGACGCGTTAACAAAACGCTTCGATCAATTTATCAACAACAACCGAAAAGTTCACGATATTCAACGAAAATCACATAGCGAAAATACACGTTCGCACAGCAGGACACGATCCGAATCTCAGATCAGGAAATTCCCAAACTGCTGGTATCACGCCGCAAAGATGCAAAATTTTCAGGTACATTAAGAGTCAATGCGGCAACTATCCAATCGTCAGCAACGGTTTTACGGAAATTCACATTGACATCTTCGGACCATTAGAGCCGTCCGAAAATCAACGGTACTGCCTAACGATCATAGATCGTTTCACTCGGTGGCCGGAAGCCACACCGATTCCGGAAATAAAGGCAGAAACAGTAGCTGACGCGCTGTTCAAAACATGGATCAGTCGATTCGGAGTGCCTTCGGTTATCGTCTCCGACAGAGGGGCTCAATTCGAATCCGAGTTATTCAACAGTCTGGCTAACGTAATAGGATTCCAGCGTAAACGCACGACATCTTACAACCCTGCATGCAACGGTATGGTTGAGAGATAGCACCGCAGCCTAAAAGAAGCAATAAGGTGTGTCAACAATCAGCAATGGACCAAGACATTACCGCTTGTACTACTAGGTTTGAGAACCGCATTCCGTGATGACTTCGAGGCTTCATCAGCCGAATTGGTTTACGGCGAAAGTTTACGTTTGCCAGGAGACATGATGCAATCGACATCATTCACGACGCAAAACGAAGTCATCAATCAAATTCGGAATTACTTCAAAGCCGTGCAGCCGTTCCATCGCTTTTGTTCTCGTTGCAAAAGTCGACACATTTGCTTACACCACGATTTGATAGAAAACAGAAACGTGAGATGAAATCAAGGTTTGGCATAAAATTGGGCATATTTATGTGTACAAATTATTTAAAATAAATTTGTGTTTTAATAGCTCAACAGTTACTAAAAGTCTAGAAGGATTACTCTCTGCAAATGATCCCCGAATAATTCATAAAGAATTCGATCATCTCGTTATGCAGTCAAGGTACGCTATACAATTGTTTGATAAATTATAATTATATGTATATGCGATAATATAAGTACAAGGTATTTTAATAGTGCTACAGCTATCAAACTTTCCGGAGAAGCCAGCACATCGGCAAGTAGAGAGCCAACACTTACTATAATTGATCATGCCTCCACAGCAAACAATTTTTGCCAAACATAGCCTATTCCCATGTGTAAAATCGATTGCAGTACCCAAACGAATTTATGTGCAGTTACATGCTCGTAGTAAGGAAACTACAGTTACAGGATAGAAACCATTTAATAATTTCTTGCTTGTTTTTTTTTAAGATTACAGAAAGAGGTCGTTCACTTGCGAAAAAAATGTTGGGAACAACAAAAAAATAATTAATTCAGTTGGCCAGATATTCACAACAGGACAACTGCAGAAACTTCAAAATCCTGAAAAGCGAGGAAAATGGGATACGGACGATATTGCTAAAACAATTACACTACATGATGCTGATCCAAGAGAAGCTGTACTAACTTTAAAGAAATGGTGAGCTAAAGTTATTGAGGGCTGTTGATATGAAGACTACAGAAAAAATTTGTGAATTATCGTTTGAAGAGATGAAAGTAAAGGAGAAAATTGTATACGACAAATCGAAGGACAAAACTTTGCAAGCCGCAAAATATGTACAGGTACGATGGTTCGAGAGCTTATTGACAATTGGAAACAACCAATATATTACGATTTTAACCAAAAAATGACACGAAATATTTTGTTCGACATCATAAATTCCATAGAAGACTGCGGATTTCGGGTAATGGCTATCGTACACTCTTAGAAATATCCGGTGTGCTTCAACTCCAACAGCAGGAGTTGACCATATTTAACGCCTTTTTTGTGCAATTTCTTGACATAGCGGCAAAGTTATTTTTTTTTAGCCCCGCAGAACAGTTAAATAATAATATTAAACACTCTTTGGGCTAAAATTTATTTATTTATAAATCAGTTTAACATTTAACTTCGAATGTCGTTTTACTTAACTTTGATCAGAACTAACAGTAAATTATAGAACTCCGAAAGTAATAAAAATTAACTCCGATCGGTGTTAAACATGACCGTTATAAATTTTGTGAAAAAATAGTATTCTGGTAACCCCCGAATTGGATAGATCGTTTAAGTGCTGTAAGTGAAAAGTAAATAATTATTTTACAATTTAATATAGTGTAAAACTAAAGTGCAAATTAGAGAATATAAGCATAGTAAATAATAAAGTGCCATACTAACTATAGTTGATTAGAAGTATCTTAGAGATTTAACTACGCACTGTTTAAAATTAGAAAATAAATCGAGAATTTTTGTGCAAATTAATGTGCGTTATATTCAAGTCTTCATAAGAAGCTTATTTAACTCCCAACGAAGTTTAATGTAAAGAACGGTGTTAAATTTTAAATAAAGATGGCACAACAATTATTATTTCGAATTTCGAATAACGAATTAATCAAATATGTGTTCGTTGAGTTTGACGATAAATCAAAAATCACCACAATGGATGTCATTATATCTGGTAAATGATTAAAAGAAATAGTTTCGATAAATTATGTGTGCTGCATGTTGTTTCAATAAAATTGGTTCCCATAAAATGTATCGCGGGGAACAAATTGTTCACCTGTTCACCTAGATTGTATTACATTAATCCGTGTTTCATTAATTATCTATTAAAAGATCTTGATATGGGAGAACAATCGCTTATACATTTATAACCATATCTATACTGTTTTACAATCTATTGCTGGAAAGCGTCATCGACGATTACCAATGGAGACTTGAAACAATTTTTAGTTCTAAAAAATGTTTTCCTTATGAACGGCTTGGTGGGTGAAACGAACAAAAAAAGAAAGAAAAAAAAATATGTTGAATAGCTATGTAGTAGTACTACGTGGGTCAAAATGTTTTCATTTTTTCTTTTTGATTTTTTTTTTGTTGCTTTTGTTTTTTGGTTCGAAAATTGTTTTTTTTGGGGAGTCGGTGATGAGTTACAAAGGAGGTGATTTCGAAAAGAAGAAGAAAAAAAAAATATATTGATAATTTTTTTTTTGTCGCTTCGAAGTTTTTTTTTTACAAGATATATATACATATATGCATATATATACCGTGCGTTTTGTTTTTTTTTTTAAGAAAAAAAAAACATTAAAATTACCAATTTATTTTATTGTTATGTAATAAAAATCTGAAATTAAATACAGTTAACCTAAAATTTTGTTTTGGTTTTGGTGGAGTGCATCAGTACACAGGTGGTGTGGTGTTGAGAGTAAGGACGAAATGGTCGCCATATTTAAAGGCGCCATAGTTCTAATTTTTTTTGTTTTGTGAGGCATTAACTTATGGACGTTATAAGTGTTGCGGGTTTTATTTTGGTTGATGGTTAGTGAAGTGAATTGAAAACGGCGGTTGTTCCAGTAAAATTATATATTATCACACGTGGCGGCGGGTGTTCCTGTAACACATATTATCACACGTGGCGGCGGTTGTTCCCGTAAAATTATATATTATCACACGTGGCGGCGGTGGTTCCAGTAAAACTATATATTATCACACGTGGCGGCGGTTGTTCCAGTAGCTTATAGTATCACACGTGGCGGCGGTTGTTCCAGTAAAATTATATATTATCACACGTGGCGGCGGTTGTTCCAGTAGCATATAGTATCACACGTGGCGGCGGTTGTTCCAGTAAAATTATATATTATCACACGTGGCGGCGGGTGTTCCTGTAACACATATTATCACACGTGGCGGCGGTTGTTCCCGTAAAATTATATATTATCACACGTGGCGGCGGGTGTTCCTGTAACACATATTATCACACGTGGCGGCGGTTGTTACAGTAAAATTATATATTATCACACGTGGCGGCGGTTATTCCTGTAGCGCATATTATCACACGTGGCGGCAGTTGTTCCAGTAAAATTATATATTATCACACGTGGCGGCGGTTGTTCCAGTAAAACTATATATTATCACACGTGGCGGCGGTTGTTCCAGTAGCATATATTATTACACGTGGCGGCGGTTGTTCCTGTAGCACATATTATCACACGTGGCGGCGGTTGTTCCTGTAAGGATCGGTTGGAGACATTCTCTTGTGGTTGATGTGGTTCCTGCTTGAATGCAGGAGGTTCTAATATAACCGGTAACAAATTTTTATTTTTTTTTCCTTTCATATATAATATATATACATATATATACATACGTGTAGTTTTCTTTTGTGCGGGTGACTTACATACTGTGGGTATATACAGATAGACGCTATGTGTGTATATCCATGGGCCTCTATGTAGGTTGAGATTATGTTCCAGTAAGCTTTGAGCAATTGGCGTTGTGATGTGATCCCAGAGTGATTCTAGTGACAGTATGATTTTTTTTCTCGTTAACTTAATTGTATAAGATGGAGCTGCGATTGGTTTTTTTTTCCACGACCATAATTCCTCCACCAGACTGAGCTTGGCAAAACCCTCGTCGCGTCCATGAACAATTTCAATATTTTTTTTTATCGTGCACCTTGGTCACTAAACTAATGGTGTTACAGACTTTCAAATGGATCGATTACCGATGATGTTTTCTAGTTAATTATATCCAAATATCAATCAGTAAATTTTAATGTTTACCATCTGTTTCTCGATTTCAAACAATAGCTCTGTGAATCGACAAAGCAAAAGATAAACATCAGAAATTTAAAAATAACGAACCAGAACCAACATAAAACAATTTTTGTAGAAAGAAACGCAGAGGTAGTTGTCAGCCAAATTACCTCTACAGCTCATGAAGTGAACAATTTATTTCGGCCAAGTTTATTAACACTTAAACAAAATTTAAATTATATGTGTTTTGTTTTTTTATTTTGTATATATTTTTTTCTAATTGGTAGCGTTTATAGCTTTCGGTACATCACTAATCTTGACTGAATCAGATTTGTTTTCTTTAGATGATAAAGAAGGTGCTCAAATAACGGATGAAGTACATCAGTATCATATTCAATCTGGAAACGTACAAGAGAAGATATTTTATATAAGGAAATCTAAAAACAAAGGTGGGTTTCTTTAACAAATTATCAAATACCGAAACACTGTCGTTTATATTATTACTTTTCTAGAATTAACCAAAGACGAAGCAACCCAAACAGATCCTGTGAATATAAATATAGGTATTGAAAGTGATAGTGATGCCAGTAGTAGAGGAATATTAAGAAGACAAAATTGTTTTATTGGAAATTTTCCTAAGAAAGTTCAACTTGACCTCGATTTTATTACAAACGAACTCGAAAGGCATTTAAACCAAAGTTTATCAGGTCTAAACATACTTAAGGAATACAGGGAAATACAGACTTTAAAAGACACAACTCGAAAGAGATTAATAAATTTAACCGTACAACATTTAACCGAATTAAACGGTCCCCATCCAACTCGTGAAGAAAAAATTAATTGGGCAAAAGCGCTTGCGAGACTGTTTAGCATTTTGTGTGGCGGTGATCCTACAAAATACGTAATATGAGTCCACTTGCTTAATATTTGCATAATTTTAATTTTCTTTTGATTTGTTAGGAAATATTTTATGATCCAAATACCAGGGGAGGTTACATCGGGAACCGATTAAAAACAATAAATCGAACTAGTTCAGGCAGTGGAAAAATAAAGAAATCTATAGCCGAAGAAGCCATTTTAACTTCTCCAGAAGTACATGAAGACTTTGAAGAAGATATACGGTTTTAAAGGAATGCTTGCCCTCGGTGCAGAAAAACGAAATTTTTGAACGAATGGCAAAAACTATTGCCTTAAGATCATCTGGTAGCCAGGATATATTGAAAAACTTTCCAAGATTAAAACTTTCCAAGATTCCTTGATACACCTGGATTGGTTGGTGATTTATAATTAATTATATTTTGTCAATTTCTAATAGGTATATTTTTTAAAAATTTATTACAGATTCAACAAGACTTTAATTTAAGATATCCGGAAAACTGTTACCATCTTACCGAAAAATGGCCTGAATTAAAAAAGAAGGCTATTCAACTTGGAGATAGTTTTAAAATAAAACTTTACGATGACGAGATCAGCGATGAAGACCGTAAGTTATTTTTATTTTAAACTAATCAATTGTTACTAATACAAAATGTATTTAATATAATTTAAGGGTGGGATTTAGAAACTAATGCTTTTCTGATACTGTCTAAATTACTTCCTACAAGAGGAAGGAAGAGTAGTTCTGCCGATCGAAAAATTTCTATTATTAAATTTCATAAGGTAAATTAAGCAACATTCTATTCTAAATAAGAAACTCAATAACTAATTTGTTTTTCATTTATGGCAGATTGGGAAACCAGCACCTAATTTTAGTGGACCAGCCATCATTGCTTACGGTACTATTAAAGCGGCCATATCAAGATACACAATTGCTATAGATGCACAAGAAATTGCTATGGACGGTTGCTCCTCACTTGTAGCATTTGACACGTTATTTAAGACATTTTTTGTCTTCGGATGCGAATACACTGATATACATCAAACATTTTTTAATTTTATGGACCATGCGATTTATGAATTAAATTCAAAACTGCCTACTGCCAGAATAATCGATATTAAAAATCGGCTAGAATTAACGAGCTTTAACGAGTCTGGTTTATAATTATTTTTTTTATTTTTTAACCACATGTAAGTTGTATAATGAAGTTATTTTGTTTTATTTGTAAGCAACTATGTAGTTCCAAAATGTATATTAGGCATTTAAGACTGAACAGAATAAGACTGACTTATTTTGCGGATATGATAAATGTAAATTTAAGTTTAAAACTTTTAGTGGATTACGAAAGCATTTAATTTACCATGAAAAAAAGGAAGTTTCAATTCATTCAAAGGAAAATATTAATTCAACTTTGGTACACACTCCCAACACTAGCATAAATATTGAACGGGACAAACCTCTAGAAATAAATCGTTCAGAATTATCTTTAGAAGAAGAGGTGTCAATGAATAATATTTCGGAACAATTCATCTTAGAAATGAATAAATTAAATATAGCTGACACAAAAATAGATTCTATAGTACAATCAGTAACTACTTTTACCAAGAACATTTTAAATAAGTTAAAACCAATTGTTGAGGGAAAACAAAAATTAGGTTTGAGTATTCAACAAT
Source organism: Tipula vernalis (assembly GCA_958295665.1). Lineage (NCBI taxonomy): Eukaryota > Metazoa > Arthropoda > Insecta > Diptera > Tipulidae > Tipula > Tipula vernalis. The sequence goes on along the minus strand of OY282560.1, from coordinate 144,692,018 downwards.
TTCTTGATAATCCTTTTAAAGGTATAAACCCGACATATAAGCGCAAACAACTTATTTTAAAATGTGGAATTCCCCAACCAAAAGAAATGTCAGTATCTGTTCGAAGAGATAGATATTTTTGCAAGGAACAAAACACTTATGTATTTCGACCAAAAACGAATACTTTTATGTTTATATCCATAGTAGAGACCCTGAAATTCCTTTCTTTAAATTAAAAATTTCTATTTCACATTTTCAATAATGATACTTCGGAACCTTCCATCATATTAAAACCTAGTGATGGATTGTATTATAAAACTAATCCATTTTTTTCACAAGAAAAATTCTCTTTTCAAATATAATTATTCTCTGATGAATTTGAAGCCGTAAATCCTCTTGGATCTAAAACCAAAGTTCATAAAATTTGTGGCATTTACTTTACGATATTAAATTTACCATGCGAGTTAAACTCGCACCTTGAAAATATATTTTTAGTGGCCTTATGCTATGCTGAGAACATTAAGTCAACTGGATTTGGCGCAATATTACAGCCAATAGTCGAAGACTTAAAGTATCTTGAACATACTGGTATTGAAGTTCAATACCTTGAAGAAACATTTACTGTAAAAGGTTCTATTTTATCAGTGGCTCATGACAATTTAGGCGCCAATACTTTATATGGTCTTCATGAATTATTCAATTCTAACTATTTTTGCAGATTCTTCTCTCTTCAAAAGATCAGACACAACATTTGTTTTCTGAAAATGATGTTATCTTAAGGAATCCAACAAATGCTGCTCAACATTTAGCCAAAAATGATTTTGGATTTAAAACGTATTGTGTTTTAAATGATTTGAAATTCTTCAACACTTTTGCTTCGCTAAGCGTTGATGTGATGCATGATTTTTTAGAAGGCATCGGCCAATATGAATTAAAATTATTCTTGATATATATGGTTAAAAAACAAAAAATTCTCACTGCATCTGAGCTCAATGATAGAATTTCATGTTTCAATTACGGACTTTTGGATAACACAAACCGGCCAAGTTTTATAAACCTTGATAAGCCGGGCCACTTGTTAGGGCAAAAAGCATCCCAGTTTTGGTGTCTCATCAGGTATTTTCCGATTATTTTTATAGATATACTACTTAAAAACAAAAGTGTTTTAGAATCAAAGTTTAGTATCATATGTTCTCTTCTAGAAATTATGCAAATTGTATTTTCTCCACGCATTCCTAATACTATGCTAAACAAATTATCTGAATTAATATCAACCCACCTGCAAAATTTTCAAACCGAATATCCTGATCATAAAATCATTCCAAAGCAACATTTTCTTATCCATTATCCACGAATAATTCAACAAATGGGACCGTTAATTTATCTTTGGACAATGAGATTCGAAGGTAAACATAATACCTTTAAACAGATGGCTTCCACCTGTCATAATTTTATTAATGTATGCAAAACTTTAGCAATAAAGCATCAATGTTTTTATGCTAAATCATCCACTATGAATAAATATATTATTGAGGCTGAGTATAATATTGATGAAGAATTACCAATATCGGAATTACTCCCCGTACATGTGAAAGACACTATTATTGAAAAATTTTCATTGAATCCAAACACACACTTAAAAAAAATAGAAAAGGGATTTTTGTACCGAACAAGTTTTTGTGTTTGTACCTTATCAAACTTTAAGAAAATGCCTGAATTTGGCAAAATAATATTAATATTTGAACATGAAAATAAAATTTTTTTTGCTATTGAAAAATTTAACACTCTTTTATTTGATAAAAATATTATGGGCTATGAGGTCAAAAATACTGGGGGAATTGAAATAATTTCTTTAGATCAGCTCACTGTAAAAAGTCCCTTTGAAATCCATAGTCCTATCAATAACAGTAAAAGTTTTATTATTCCAAAGTATATTTTGTAAAAAATTAAATTTATTTAGAAATATTATAATTTATAAATATTATGTACAATAAAGAAATACAACAAAAATTATTATAAATTGAAATAAAATTTTTTTTTAATTTTGATTTGAAATACTGAATATATTATTATGTGTAATAAACAAACTTAATTTACTTTAACTCCAAATTGGGAAACTTACATTATCCCTATATATGAGCTGATATTCCACTCCTAAAATTGCTATATATAAACGTCGGAGAGAGTTCTGCATTAACTATAGTTGGCGAACTAAACAAACTATTTTAGGAGATCAATTTTTATTCCGTAAAGCGACAAAAATTAACTTTTAAAAGGAATATAATAAATCTCCGAAAAGGAAACACAATCAACAATTAAATGGTGTTTAAATTTGTGCACTTAAAAAGAGATAATAAATATGTAATCACTATTAGTTAGCTATTAACTCCGAATATACATGGACTCTATTGAACTCGTTTTCGGAGCCCCATCAACCCCGTTTTTCTAAGAGTGTATATGATTTGGGAGGGTCGAATCAAGGCCTATTACGAGATTTGAATATCTCAATAAAAACACCGTTTTTTACAAATCCGTCCGAAAGTTCAAAAAATATTTATGTTTTCGCTGATGTACCCCATCTAATTAAATTAGTTAGAAATCATTTCGTTGATAATGGGTTCGAAATTGATGGCGAGGTCATTAATACACGAATTATAGAGGAATTGATTTGCAAAACTAACGATAAATCGGATCTTACCGTAGCAAGTCCACCTTCACCACTCTAAGGCAGCATCAGCTGCTCTAATTTTAAAAATTGGGAAAGAAGCGACAGATGTCGTCTTGATCCAGGAACCTTTGGTCACTGAAGACCGAGTACTTGGGCTCAAGACTCCCTATTATAGATTAATGCACGCGAAAAAAGAAGGTAAGGTTCGATCGTGCATTCTCATTAAAAATAACATAAATTGTTTTCTGCTATCAAACTTCAGTAATGGAAATGTAGCAGCGATCAACATTGAGGTCGATAAACGAAACCTCTGGCTAGCATCAGTTTAACTAGCTTATGATGAAGTGGATACTCCACCAATCATTCTAGGTGAGTTAATCTTGGATGCTTAGAAGCGCAAGGTTGGAGTCATCCCTGGGAGTAGTGCAAATGCTCATCCCACGATCTAGGGAAGTACGGACATAAATGAACGAGATGAGTTACGCCTTCTACCTTCAAATATGTAACATAGGCAATAAGCCTATGGCCCCAGGCCTAGGGGTTAATCTCGGCCACCCTGGTGGTCCAAGGAGATTCAACAAACACGTCGAAAATTCAAAAGACTCTTCAAAACAGCACGGAAAACTAAAGCCGCTGTAGACTGGGAATCCTATAAGGAAGTCCTCAAAACTTACAAATATCAATTGAGAAGTGCCAAGAACAGCTGTTGGAGACTATATTATGGCAAAATTCAGGAGTCTTCGGAGATGTCAGTCTTCGGAGGCTACGAAAAATACTAGCAACTGGTCCTTCCATGCCAAGTTTTCTTCGGCCGGATGGGACCACTAATAGTGCGGAATCGCTGGAACTTCTGCTAGAGACTCATTTTCCTGGTTGTTTCGAATCTGTACCTAGCACATCAGTAGGTAAAAGGGCAAGTATCCTCATAGGCCAAATTATTAGCAGAAAAAAGATCCTGTGGGCGGTAAACAGTTTTAAACTAAGGATCTAACAATTTCCTGGTTAGAGATAATTTTCAAAGGCAGTCTAGAACTATGTCACATTCCTAGTAAATGGACAGAAGTGAAGGTTATTTTCATACCTAAGGCGGGAAAACGCTCACACTGCAATCCCAAAGACCTTAGACTGATTAGCTTGTCTTCCTTCCTTTTTAAAACACTGGAAAGACAAACAGAAACTCTTACTAGAGGAACGATTGTGTCGGAAACGCTGTCTGAATCTCAATATGCCTATTGCAAGGGGAGATCTGTAGAGACTGCTCTTCATTCTCTTATATATTTCATTGAGAAATCTTTCGAATATAGAGACTACGCAATGGTAACCTTCTTGGATATTGAGGGGGGGCCTTTAACAATGTGCTTCCAAGGGCTATAACTGGAGCACTCTCAGATCTGGGAGTGGATGAATCACTCAAGGACTGGATAGATCAGATGCTAAGAGGCAGGATCACAAATGCTAGTTTTGGGGAATCCTCCGTCAGAAGATTTGCAAGCAGAGGTACCCCACATGGTGTCGTACTGTTCCCCCTGCTTTGGAACTTGGTCATAAATGACCTGTTGCTGAGACTGGAGGACGGTGGCTTCAAGGTGGTTGCCTATGCGGATGATGTTGCTATTGGTGTCCGTGGTAAATATCCCGGCACCCTTAGTGAGCTTATGCAAAATGCCCTGGGCACTCTTTCATTAAGGGCCAATGGCTGTGGGTTGAATGGGAGCCCACACAAAACCGAATTGGTTCTCTTCTCTAGGAAATATAAACTTCCTCATATCGATCCTTCCACTTTAAATGGGTTCAGCTTGACTTTTACGGATGAAGCGAAGTTTCTGGGTCCCGTTTGAATAGCAAATTGTATTGGAAACCTAATATTCTGGAAAGGGTAAAGAAATCTACGGTAGCGCTATACTCTTGGCTTTATACCGCAGTAGTCAGACCCATACTCTTGTATGGGGTAATAGTCTGGTGGCCTGCTCTGGACAAAACTGTCAACCAAAAGCTGATGACAAAAGTTCAGAGAACAATCTCTTTGTGGATCAAAGGTGCACTGAGGAGCACATCCACTCAGGCACTAGAGACTCTGCTATTTTTGACTCCTCTAGATATCATTGGGAAACAGCTGGCAGCTTGTACTTCCATACGGCTGAAATCCATCTTAATGTGGACCTGCAACAATACAGGGCACTCATCTATTTTGTGTAACAAACAAATTCCCAAAACCACTGACTATACTGTCCAGTCACTATCTTTTGACACAAAGTTCCGGACTAGGATCCCATCCAGGGAGGACTGGATGATGGGTGCAGTTTTGGAACCAGGGGTTATAAACTTCTTCACTGATGGTTCAAAACGAGACGGAAAATTCGGGCTGGAGTGTTCTGCGAGGAACTTCTGTTAAACATCTCTTTCCGTCTCCCCGACTACTGTAGCATTTTTCAATCTGAAGTAACTGCCATAAAGGAAGTCGTAGACTGATTGAGGTATAATATAATATCGGTTTGTGATATTCGCATATATACGGATAGTCAGGCTGCCATTAATGCGCTTCAATCACACCTCCTCACGTCGAAAGTAGTCCAGAACTGTCTCTCATCTCTTAATGAGATTGCAGATCAGTTCAACATCCACATTTTATGGTTGCCAGGCCATTTCATAGGTACAGGGAATATAAACGCCGATGAACTGGCTCGACGTGGCACAACGGACCACTTCTCAGAAAGCAGACAGGATATTGAAATGCCTCTTGCGGTATGCAAACCAGCTGCTTCAGGAAGAAGCTAGCAAGCTGACGAATGACAGATGGTCAAGTATCACCTCTTGCGTAATAACTCGGCAGGTCTGGCCAAAGTTGGACTTGGCGAGATCCAAACAGCTGATCTCACTTCAGCGAAGTCAGATCAGTGTCGCTGTTGAAGTGATAACGGGCACTGTCTCATAGGGAGGCATGCGAGTAGACTTGGTGTCTTCTCACGTGACTACGACGGACCTCTGTAGGATGGACGTAAGGAGTATCCAGCACTTTGTTAACAGTTCAAAATGGTTCCAATGAGTTGGAGGAAACAAATTATTCGTGGTATGGCTACGGACCATTTTTGTGTCTATGCCTGGTCCTAGTGGACCGCCACCCAAACCTAGCCTAACCTAAACATACCTTATCTATTCCACAGTATATTCAAAATTGTCACAACTGTGGCAATATTGAAATTTTTTGTTTTTGTAATAGTTTTGACATATGCGCAATATAGTACCTATTATATGTGTACATACTGTGGTTTGGTCGTAGCTACCTGATGAGTAGACGGAACTTTTCTGTTTGTGCGAGCTTGTCAGTACGAAACCAAACTACCATAGAGAAAGCTCAAGGAAAGTTTTCATTTTTGCAGTCGATACACTTTGTATTGACTTCGGGTTAAGTATTGGGGGGATTTTGATATTTCTACATTTTTTTGGTAGATATATTTACAAATGATTGGCCTTTTCATTTTTTCTGATTAATAAGTCAAAAATGTTGTGAATGCCATTATTTGTCTATCAAAAACCGAAAGAATCTTATTGATTTAATACAGACAAACTTTCTCAGTGTAAAACTGATGAATAAAACTTGTCGTCAATCATTTGTAATTTAAACCAATATGAAATCTAAAAATGAATACAAACTAAGTAATTAATTATTCTAATACGTATACATGTTGGTGAATTAATATAAACATCTTTTCATAAACTCAACTCGCATAATGAAAGCTTCCCATTCAGTTAAAAATATTTTCATTTTTGCAAAATAGGTTAAATGTGATTTTAATTACGGTTTTACGAATAAAACCTACTAAATCATATGTTTTATACATATATACAAAAATTAATCCAGATTTAACGGCTGTCGTATCTAAATATCCATAATTACGTACGAGTACCTAGTAAAGTGTATAAATAATGAAAACGTGTCTCTTTGGATAATAAAATGTTTATATTTAAATCAAATCTGTTTAATTTGTTTTCTTAATTTCTAAAGAGATAAAATAATTTCTGTATTTCACTTGTCATATTTGCCTCGTCTCTGTATATTCAAAATATTTGCGTTGGCTTAAAAAATTATCATGATTAAATGATTTTAGAATTAAATAATAATTTTTTTATTTTGTATACCAAACAAAAATTCAAAATCTCTCTCCTTTTGCTGTAGCTAGTGCTTAGGTGTAGATATAAAACAGATAAAAGCTTATCTTGACTATAAAGAAGTAAACAAAAATATAAAATGTACAACACACGCTATGTAGGATGTGCCTTAACGAGGTTTTAGTTTGTTTATTTTAACACATTTTCGTGAAAAGGAAAGTTAAAAGTATTTTGAATATATTAACTACAACAAGATACTCACCCTGGGTGGGTGAGCAGAGATAAAACTTAACATATTTGTTTTACAATCTATTATTTTTCAATCATGTGCATTTCACTTGTTGTGTCGCAAATGTAGGTGAATCATTGTGTTTCGTAGTTGCAGCTAAAAAGTTTTTATTAAAAATGCCGGATTTTAGCCTTAACAAAATTTTTATCATGTTTGCCGTTTAAAAGCAAATGCTTTAAACTGAAAGACCAATTATTTTCTGAATTGAGTGATAATATAGTACAATGTCAGAGCCATCTATGTATGTTATGGAGTAAATCTGATAATATCCAGAAGTATAACATCCTGCCAATTTGTATGTAAACTAAAATTATGTTACGTGTCTTTTAAAATAACCAAACCAATATGTACGTTGTTAAATAAGTATGAATGAAAACTATACCAAAGTTCATATTTCAATTTCCTTTTTTTAGACGAGCAAGGGTTGTGAAAAATTTAATATTCACATACCGTTCAAAAATAAAATATGTGTCGAGTTCAAAATAAAAATCTAAAACGTGATCAATTAAATATTGTTTCGGACGAATTATCTTTTCGAATGTATAACATGATTTTATAATGGAAATTAAAATTAATTCTTTATAGCGATCTAAATCTTAAGAATTTCACAATTAATGGTTTTATTTTGAATTTCCTGTCATTTTTTCGAAGAATATTTCATGAATAGCCATGTTACATTCAAAAGAGTCAGTTGGTATGGATGTTAGGCTGAATGTTAATCAAAATACACACATGACTTGCCATATGTTTCCAAAAGGGGAATCAATTTTGTTAAAATAAAAGATCCATTATAATTTGATTTCTGTCAAATGCATAAAGCACGTAGACATCAAATATTATACACAGTGCGGAGCAGATGGAATGAATTAAGCCATCATTTATTTGCCTCAAGGATATAGGGAAGAATCCAGTTTCGCCAACAGTTTAATAAAACTAGATAAATGAAACTGCCTAATGAATCTAATGAAGATTAACATATATTCTGTTGATATTATTCATTTCGGCACGCTCCCCCGCTCCAGTAAATATTTTATGCAAGTTCACTAATAATTTTCTACCCAAACATCTTTGACTTGAGAAGGTTTAATTTGCTTATGGAATTTTGTAGTTTGAATCGTGAAAGTTATGTCCGATTGGAATTGTGGCAATGGAAATGTTTCTGGCATAAATAAATGGTAACCAATTCAGCTTAACTTTCCGTAACTAAGTTTCTCGTTTTTATTTAGGGAAATCTGCCACAATCGAGAAAAAGGAACGCTTAGAAAAAATCTTTAAAATTATGTTTCATATCTTATGTCTGGCAATTGGCCACCATTAGCATCCATGCAAACCTCGTCTCATTTATAAGACACTTCATTACGCGGAGGGTGAAATATTGGAAACTTCTAGTCTAATATTGGTGTTTACAATGTTATCCGTTGTATCGGATTTATGTAAATTTAATTAATTAAAAGGTTACCGCTGGTGGGGTCTTTTAATTAATGAGAACAAAATCAGTTAGTGTCAATTTAAATTCTGTTTTATTTTATTAAATGCTGCGCTTTATATATAATTTTAAATTTTTTAATGTCAGCACAAAATGTAAAGTATCAATCAAATAATTATAGTATCCAATATTGTTACAAATTAAGTTAAGTGTCAACACAATAGACACAAAATAAAAAGCACCAAAACTTTATACTTTGGTGGAAATTAACTGTTGCAATGTTGACGAGTTAAAATGATGAGTCAACATATTCCGGGCTGTATAGTTTTGAGTAGCCTCCTGTTTACACTCCACTACTTTCATCCGGTCGAGGCAGAGCTGCCGGTATTACAACTTGACCCATTGCTTTGGTTTTAAAATACAAAATGACGAAAAGTACTATTAGGATTACTATAGTTAAGTAGGATATCGTGTAATGATGAACATCATGGTGATTCATTTCTGTTGGTAGTTGTTCCTTTTCCTTTATCACTTTTAGCTCCTCTTCCAAATCGGTAGTTTCAATTGCTGGCATCAGGCTAAGATTATCGGGTTTTGTTGTTTTGGATTTTATTTGCGAACTGAATTCCTTTAGATTGATCGCTCCGCTTAATATATTAGATGATCTTTCAAATGTCTTGCTAATATTATTATGTTACAACCACCATCTATCGTCACTAATCCGGACCTCTGAAGGCTGTATGAGTCGATGTTGGATCCGCAAATGATATCAAATGTTGTTTTGTTTGTAATTACGTATATCCATTGATTTGGATCATGCAGTTTTATAGGATGGTTAGTTGAATTTATTTCCTCAACATTGCATAATGTGTCAAGCGTTGGTTTTCGCTGTAAGATTGCTACTTCACACTGAGTTTTGTTAGTCAATGCATTGAAAATTGGTGATATTTCGCATAGAAATTGCGTAGGTTGGAGTATTTGACAACGCTTTACTTCTTCTGTTATTAGAGTAGCAAAATTTTCTCGATGATTGTCCATTGCTAGATATTTAGTTGATGTAACGATGACGGCTAGCAGGTTATACTCCGTTGCAAAGGACAATGGTATGATAATCTCAATTATCACATTTCGTTGTGTTATTCTACTATGTACATCCATGCTTTGATGTATGTGAATGAGATCAGGAATGGTTATTGATGCTGGTATATGTTGACGAATAAATTGCAGTTGGTCTTCTAATTGTGATGGCGCGAGTATCGATGGATGCAAAATACTATGATGCGCATAGTAACTAATATCAAGCAGACCTTGTTGGGTGTCCTCTAAGTTTTTTAGTATTAAGGTCAACTCGAGTGCGCTCATTAATATCAGGCGAACCATTTCTTCGTATGTTCGATATTTGTTTAGTTGTATCATCTCCAATCTTAATCTCTGTTGATCTTTTATCAAATTGTTCAATGATGTTGTTGTGAGATTGGAATTATATTTCATTAGCTTGATTGTGTTATCGATTATTGATATTTGGTTTCTCATTAATGCCATTAGATGCCTTTCGTTTTTGTTGACATTCTCGAATTGGGTTTCATATTGGTTGGCCTCGCGCTGGTTAAGAATTCCAAACATGTCTCCTAATATAATGCCTGTTGTGTCTCCTAAACTGCGCTTAACTCGTCGACGTTTTTTACTGGTTGTTAATAGCAAAACATTGTCCGCAATCAAGTTGTTGAGCTGCCATTGAAGTTGCTGCAATATTACGTCGCAGATTATGTCCACTTCTTGGCTACCAATTCAAGTTTGTCTAAATTCTCGAAATATTTTCCTGTTGAGTAGTTAAATGGGGTAACCTAGATCTGGGCTTGCGTCTGTCCTAGTATGCAGCAAATTGAGAGTAAGGCTAGGTGCAAGATAATTTACTTTTCTTAAATTCTTTGCTTGTTTGTGGGGCTGCACTCTTTGGTTTTGATTGTCTTTTCCGGGCAGCGGTAGTATGTTTTCTATAGACTGCGGACTGTTCATCTGCGTGGTTGTCTAGACTTCGTGAAGTTGGTAGTTGCTTAGTTGTGCTTGTATCTTTAGTTACTACCGCATGAGCTGGATCATTCTTCTTATTTTGCATGTTAATGTAGTCCTTTGGCTCGTTAGATATCGGTAGGCGGCATATTTTAGTAATATTCCTTTTAAACGTATTGTTCCTGTATTTGAGTGTGACTACTCTAACAAGTCCATCTTGTCCTGGATGAAGTTCAACGACTCTTGCTAGTGGCCAGTGCGTAGGAGGTAGTTGTTCGTCTTTGAGGATTACTAGTTCTCCCAATTGGATGTTAGGTTGCTTTTGCAACCATTTTGGCCTTCGTTTTAGTTGTGAGAGATATTCCATATGCCATTTTTCCCAAAATCCTTGACTGATCTCGGTGAGTAAATTCCATCTTGTAACAGTTTGGATACCCTCCATATCAGGTTGTGGCATTGCTATGATGGCCCTGCCTATCAGGAAATGTGCCGGACTTAAAAACCCGTCATCATCTGAGTCGTTTGAGAGTGGAGCTAGTGGCCTAGAGTTCAAGCATGCCTCTATTTGAGCTAGAAGTGTTGAGAGCTCCTCAAACGTTAATGTATGGGTTCCAATTACCTTGCGGAGGTGTTGTTTTGTTGACTTGACTCCGGCTTACCATACTCCACCAAAGTGAGGACTTCGCGGGGGTACAAAGTGCCACTCAGTTCCTATCTGAGCTATTTTACCCTTAATTTCTGCTTCCTCTGCTTTGCCTGCCTTTGTAGTTGTTTGTCTGCTCCAACAAAGTTTGTACCACACTCACTGAATATCTTCAGACAAATTCCTCTTCTTGATATGAATCGTCGGTACGCGGCCAAAAAAGCGTCTGTTGACAAGTCACTTACAAGTTCTAGATGAATTGCCTTCGTGGCTAGGCATATGAAAATGGCAATGCATCCCTTTGTTGTTTTGTTACAGCGGCCTTTCCACAATTTTATATTAATCGGACCAGCATAGTCTACTCCGCTGTTCGTGAACGGTGGTGCTGGTGTTATTCGTTCTTTTGGTAACATGCCCATTAGTTGGTGTGATGCCAGTTTCCTCGCTCTCGTGCAGACTATACATTCATGTATAGTTTAACGAATCGTATTTTTGGCATTCATTATCCAATACTGCGTTCTCAGGTGTGCTAAAGTTGCTTGATTGCCACCATGTATTGTTTTTATATGGGCTTCTTTGACAACCAAACTTGTGACCTCTGGGCATTATTATCGGATGTTTTTCCTTCAAATGGGAGATTAGAATTTGTTATCCTACCTCCGATTCTGAGTAGGTCATTTCCGTCTAGATATGGAGTTAGGGTTAAGATTGTAATATTCTTTGGTAGGGTTTGATTCGCTTTTAACTTCTTTAATTCTGGTTCAAAACCTTCCTGTTGTGCACACAGGCTTTTTCACTGTTGTTGTAAATGTTCTTATTAATTTTCGTTCCATGCCGGCCGCTTGTTCCATTTCTTCATTATTGATTTTTGTTATTGGATAGCTCAAACCCTTTAGACATTTTGGCCCTTCCCACCAAATTTTGTGGGTTAATAATTGAACTGGGTTTAAACCTCGAGATGCGCAGTCAGCAGGATTCTCATTAGAGACCACGTGATGCCATTGGCTAGGATCGGTGATGGCTTGTATCTCTATTATTCTGTTCGCCACAAAAGTCTTATGGTATCGCGGGTTTCCTTTTTTCCAACCCAAAACTGCTGTGGAATCGCTCCAGCAAAATATTGATATATTTAATCTATAATTCGTTGAAAATCTTGATCTTCGCGAGCTATTCTGATCTGTCTGAACATTTTCTCAATGTCCGCTGCAATCATATAACGATGTTTTTTCCATCTGATCAATATTGCCGTTAAATTGTCTTGTAATGTTGGACCAACATGCATCATTTCATTTATTGATGTTCCTGTTGTTGTTTTGCAGGAAGCGTCAAAAACTACCCTCAATCTCGTAGTTGTGCTATCTTCTTTTATGACAGAATGGTGTGGCATGTAGTAAACCCGAGAAGCATCTTTTTCCGTATATTCTTTAATTAGTTCCATGTGATTCAACTGGATGTACTCGTTCATGAAATTGTGATATTGATTCTTAAGGTCTTCATCCTTCTGAATCTTTTTTCAATTTGAAGCAATCTAGCTGCTGCTTTACTTTTAGATTCTCCTATTTCCACTTCTTTGAGCTTGTCGTTCTGAAGCGGAATTCGAACTTCGTATCGTCCATTTGTTAATCGCTTGTGAGTCTCTTCATAGTACTGCTCACATTCGATCTCTTCAGCAGTTAGGCTTCGCTTAGGATACAATTCTTCGGATTCCCATAAGCATTTTAATTGCTTGTCTATCTCTGCTAATATGACGTGGCTATTTAAACGTGTGACCTTCATGCTGTTGTTTTGAGTTAGACAACCAGATATGATCCATCCTAGCTCTGATCTTTGCGCTATGCACTTATGATGCGGATCCCTTTTTATGCCTTCTAACATATTTCTCCATTTATGTCGGCACCTATTAAAAGACCAATAGGTCCTGGAGTGTCGAAAGTAGGATCGGCTAGGATTACTTATTTTTATAATTCGCTGTTTAAACCCAATGTGTTCTTGTCTGGAAGTGGTTTGGTGATAGTTCCCAGAACTAAAGCATTCACTTCGATCTTGAAAATCGATGGAAATCTGGGACTTATTTCTATCGCTATCTGTTGATTGGCTCGTCCTTTTGTTGCTGAAATTCCAGAAATTTCAGTTAGAACTCTTGTTCTTGGCAGTCCTAGTTGTTGTGCTGCTAACTCTGTGATGAAAGTAGCCTGTGAGCCTGGATCAATCAGTGCTCGTAGTAGAGTAAAACTACCGAACATATTCTGTACTTGTATTAGGGCTGTTGCTAAAAGTACCGGGCCACTATCCTTGTCGAGTGTTGAGATGTTCAGCTTTTTAATATTGCTTTCTTGATTTTTTACATGTAGCAACGTATGATGTCTGCCTTTGCAGGTAAAACAACTCAGTTTGTTGCTGCAACTTGTTGTCAAATGGTTTTGGCTGAGACAATTTCTGCACAAATTGTGCAGCATGACCATCTGATTTCTTTCAGAAATGCTTAGATCTTTGAAACGTTGGCATGATTCAGTCCTGTGGTTTTTCCGACAGCACATGCAAAAATTACTTGGTTTTGTGGCAGTTACGAAAGCTCGTCTTAGCGGTTGTGGTTGAAATCTCACTTGTTGGGTTGGTATTATCTTGTTGTTACCGATCGCTTCTAAAGATTGGAAACGCCTTTCTAGAAACTTCAAGAATTGGTTTGTTTCTTGAAATTCTCTTGGGTTCTGTAGAGAGCTTTCGTATAGCCGTCGTGATTCGTTGTCCAACTTTTTCAACAAGCTGAAGATGATGAAAGGACTCCATGTTTCAATATTTATGACTGTATTCCTTATGGCGTATAGGCACTCGGTTGTTGTGTCATGCAAGTGTTTTCGCAGCAGCCGACTCTGTGTTGATCGTATGCTGATTCAATAAAGTGTTCAACAAATTAGATACGAGTAATCTCCTGTTGTTGAAGCGATTCTCTAATATTTCCCAAGCTGCATCGTAATTGTCTCCAGTAGGTTCCAAATGACTCAGTAATTTTCCAGCTGACCCTTCTACTTGACTTTTAAGGTAGTTCATTTTATGTGTCGTGGTGAGCTGATTATTGTTATGAACTAAATGTTTGAATGTATCAGAGAAACCTACCCACATCGTGTAGTCCCCGTGAAAATGTGGGATTTCTACTGGTGGTAGACGAATTTCTAATGGTTTTATCTTGTCTAATTCCTCTTCTTCCAATAATGTTGTTAATTGTATTACAATCTTCTCGTGTTCATTGTTTAAATTTTCGTAGTGTTGGTCTACGAAATATTTTGAATTTGCTTCCTGTTCTTCGGAAGTCTCCATGCATATTTGTTCACGAAGGTCGCTGATCTGCATCAGCATCCTATCCATTTTTTTTAATTTGATTTTTAAAGCTGGTCTGGATCTGTTGTTACTAGACAGTATATCCTCAGCTAATCTAATCTCTCGATATAAACCCCGCATTCGGATGTCTTGCTGCTTCAACTGTTGCCTGAATTTTGGCAATTGGCTGAAAGCAACGTTTGACCCCACGGTCGACGCCTTGGGTTGTTGGCTCTTAACTTCACTTGTCGATGTCCCATCCTCTGTTGTTTATTTGTTCCTGATGCATCTGATGTTGGAAGTGCTGTGGATGGCAAACTTGGTGTGTTAAGGCGTTGGCGAATATCCTCAATGGTTGTTGTGTATCTTTTCGACACCGTTTCTCTATCCTTGAAGTATTGATGTGTGACATCAATGGGTTTTGAAAATCTCTGATCTTGTTGTCTTCATCAACATACTCATTGTAAGTCTTGTTCAACTCTGCGATTTTCCTCTCAAGATAGGTTTTTGTTTCCCGTTGTGCTCCATCTTTCTTGTAATTTGAGATGAACTGCTGTATCTCTTCTGCTTTTTGTTCTTGATTTCTTAGCAGTTCTTCCATGTTTATGGTTGTTCTTGAGTTTGCCGGTTGTTGCTTGGCATATTTCATATAGGTGCTAGTTGTTTTTAATGGCTCGAAGGACCAATGTTTACAATGTTATCTGTTGTATAGGATTTATGTAAATTTAATTAATTGGCTCGACCATTTTGGTAATATTTGAAAATATGTCATCAGAGCCTAACCTTAAATTATGGAATAACACATACAGATTTGGAAAGCCTAATGTATCCTCTTTCTATCCTATATGGTGCCTATGCGACCCAATCTCTGAGATTTGTGTTATTTAGCAAAATATAGAATCATGATTTTCTAATGATTTTGTTATTTCTTGTTTCTCATATAATAATTTTTTCTTGAATTACACTATCAAACAATTGTACACTTACGTGAAATGTGTTAAAAGAAGGCGTTAAATATTTTGTTTAATAACTCGAATTACGCTGTTAAACAAATGTAGATACACTTGCGTAAAATGTGTTAAAAAAAAGTGTTAAAAACTTCACACCGGTCGAGACAGTCACTTTTTTTCTCGAATTGGACTTTCTCGTGAATAATTCAAGGGGTTTGGTTTCCCAGAAATGACTGCTTTGCTTTATTGATACTGTCGTTGATATTCTGCCAAATAAACAGTACAACGCTGTTGTGGATCCAATGGCGTCAATTTCCGTGCTTGTAAATTGAATTTTATATGGGTACGTTTAAAAATCGCACTTTAAACATCCCAAATCCGATGCCAAATCACTCATAATATCACACACTGTATCAACATTCTCACTTGAGCGGCCCATATGCTGTTTGCCATTACCCTCTGCATCTGTAACAACATCACTTTGTTGAAATGCGGCAGATAAAGTTATATAGTCTCCCATTTGGCGCTTTTCCACGATATTTTGATCGAAATGCTCTTTTGGCGCTTATCGCTCCATACCTTTCGATCATTTAGTGAAAAAGTTCAGATATTACAAAGAACGTGTATGACATCTTATGTAAAAACATCACATAACTAAATATCGCGTCGCCGAAATTACATAATTATTTGGTTAACCGACGACTCTTACGCAAAAAAACATTTTTAATTAAATAATCAATAACATTAATTATATTAAACGAATAAAATACCGAATTAAAGACAAAATCGGATTGTGGTGAACGTGTTACATGAAAACTAATTAACTCCCGTAATTGATAAAAGGAGCATAAACAATTTATTTTTTATAACATAAGGCGTACAAATTTTACCTGTGGCACGTAGTTTGGTGCTTTACAAATTGTTAACCTTTCCATTTTTATTACTCTCGTGCAACAAAATATGTTGCACAGAGAAAAGTGATTTAATTTACGTAATATAACTTTAATCAAAAAAGCGGCAGTTATTTATTCGTACGTACATACATATATCAATACACCTCAATATGGTGACGGGCAACCTGTTTAAATTACAAACTGTCAACCGTATATGAGATTGGAAAGCGTAACGTAAAACCCAAATTGTCGCATACAAATTATTTACGCAACAAAACCCTATAAAATAAAATAATTGGATTAAATCACAAATAGGATTTTCAATGAACGTGTTTTGGAAGTAGAAAATAAATACAAAAAACCGGAAACTCATTGTAGATGTTTACAATTTTTAATACCGGAAAGAATTCGCAATTTTCTCATGCTTTCGAAATTATGTATAAAGAGTATTTTGGTGGATTTAAGTCACACATTTTTCACTAAGATAAAGCGAAAAATTTTCCCGTTCCACGTCTTGGAAAATACTATTTATTAACTACACCTGTAAACAGGAAAAGTTATTTTTAATGCGTTGAACATAAATTAATAGTTAATGTTGATACGAGCGAATTTAGTATAAAGCACCAACCTGATTTATTGTTTTTGTATATTAAGTTTATAAGTTTCCAACTACAGCGTATAGTTATAGTGGGAAAGTATTGTTGTCACGAAAAAATGTTCCAAATTTTAACATTTATTGTCGAATTAGGTTATCAGGATTCTCAAAACATCGATTCAAAAAATGCCATTCGTTGTTCTCCCATTTTCACAAATATTGATAGCGTTGGTCGAAATTTTTAGCAAAGAAAGGTTTTAGTAATAATCAGTTTGTGTTAAGTTTTGGGTTCATTCGAGTTCAAAATAGAAGGGGTTGTAGCAGAAGAGAAAACTGCCAAATACATCTTCTGAAAAACGGCATCGACGATTTTTTTTTTTTATATTGATGATAAATGTGACAATCAGCATGTACCGGTTTACAAAATTTGAAGTCAATTGAGATATTCCGGGGGTGATTTTAACAAAAAATTGTAACAAAATAGGTAAAACTGTTTCCCGAGGTTAACATAAAGCTTTTTGAAAAAAATGTGTTTCTACAGCTATAAAATCAGAGCCTTCTAGAGTAAAGAGCCATCATCAAAATGACGTATTTTTTAGAAGCTTTTTTAGTAGTATAACTTTTCACTGATGTACATAGTGTGGTAAAAATGGTGTTTTTAATGAAAAAAGCAAAAATATTATAAAACGTTTATAAAAAAGTTTTCTAGATATCTCTAACAACAATATACATGAAGTCTATATTGGTATTAAATAAATATTAGTTGCAGAAATATTGATATTAAACTATGTTTAAAATACAGGGTGTCCCACAGGTACAAGTCCAAACGAGTAGGGCGTGTAGCTGGATCAATATCATGAAAAAAAGTCCACTACGCATATGCCCGGAAATGAACCGTTACCCACTTCAATTGCATTTCAAAATGTTTAGCATAGTACACTGCCTTGAATGATGTAGATGCCAATAACAATTCTAAAAATTAAGATAACTCAATTGTTTTTCTATAATTTTAAAGGCACAGAGTGCCTCTTTCTTGTCTGGAAGTAGGAATATCATCAGAGCACCCTGTATTTTATAGAGCCATAATCAAAAAATCTGAGCTTTTATAAGGGAATTAGAAACGAGGAAAAAACGAAACTTTTCATAGTAAAACACACAAAACATATGGGAAATCACTTTTTTTCCTAAGACAAATTTCTAAATGAAAACGTTACAAATTCTTAATAATAATTCCTGAAATACTTTCATAAATGTTTGAATTTCAACATATATGAATGTCGTTGAAGTAAATCGTTTTCATTTTCTTGTAATAATTGATTTATTTAAACCAAAATATAAGAAAAATTTTATAAAAACAGAATTCTGGTCAAATTTAAATAAAAGCTTACTACGATTCGTTGGTCATTAAGTCAATATACATTACATAGATGGCAGTGATGGCCGTAAAAATTTGGAAAAATCGTACCAAAAATTACCACCTGGGGAAATTTCAAGTTCAAAAATTGTAGGAAAAAAAACAAATTCACAAAATATAGGAACGTTTATTAATTTTGGGATTAAATAACTTTTTTTCTTATTTTTCTGTAATCATTTAGACATCTTACGTACACTAGTAAAACTAAAGATAAATTTAGCAAGTATTATTTTAATTTGTCAGAGCCAACTTTGATGTATTTTTCAAAATGAAAGTTCGAAAAAATATATTTTAGAAATAATTTAATTTTAATATTTCTGCAATTAATATTTACTTAATACCAATATGGCCTTCTATATTGTTCTTAAAGATATGTAGAAAACTTTTATATAAACATTTTATAATATTTTTGCTTTTTTCATTGAAAAACTTGAAGCTAAAAAACACCATTTTTACTATGGATTCCTACGGAAATCAGTGAAAAGTTATACCACTAAAAAAGCTTCTAAAAAATACGTCATTTAGATTATGGCTCTATACTCTAGAAGGCTCTGATATCATGCATGGTATTTTCCATAAAGAAAACATTGGTGGAATTAAAAAAATTGTGCGAGAAATAACAAAAAATTCATTAAACTCATTTTTTCTCGAAAAACTTACTTAATAATTTTGGTTTTTTATTTCAAATTTAAATTTAATAGACTATTTAATACAAAATTGCTTCCTCGTTTTTTATCTTATCATGTATAGTTTTTGAGATATTAACATTTCAATGTAGTACTTAATAATTTATTGTATGAATTTCCAAGTTTTCAACTTCACAAACAATTTTCAAAATAATTTCCATTTCGTAACAAGCATAGTTGCAGTCGTCTTTTAATGGCAGCAGCCATGTTGAAATTTACTAATTTTTTTTTTATTTTGTTGCCGGCATTATTGATTCGATCAACCAACTGCTACCTAGTCTGAATGTTTGTTTTGTAGACTTTTCCTTTCAAGTATCTCCATACATAAAAGTCTAATGGTGTTAAATCTGGAGATCTAGCCGGCCAAGCTATAGGTCCGCCGCCAAATTTATATCAAATCAATTTCGAATTTGTCTTCCATGGTATGCAGGAACTCCATCTTGTTGATACAAGAAAGTATTTCTCATCATGAGTGGAATTGATCCAGTTTCATTCAAATATTCAAGATAGTTTTGTGAGTTCAATCTTTCAGGTAGTAAAATTAGCCCAGTAAAATTTTTTGCAATTATACCACACCATACATTAACACTAAAACGTCTTTGAAATAATGATTCTCGCTTAACGTGTGGGTTTTCTGGTTGCCACTCATGAAGATTGTGAAAATTTGTTATTCCATCCCTCATAAATGTCGATTCGTCTGTCCATAAAATGGATGACAAATTTGAAGGATTATGTTCCTCGTTGTTTAACAATAAACGGCAGAAATTTGTTCTGTTTGGTAAATCGACTGGTAATAATTCTTGCACTGGAGTGTAATGGAATGGGTCTCCAGACTTTATTTTTGATAATATCAAGTTGTATCGAAAGACGTCTCGTGCTAATGGTGGGATCTCTTTGTACTGAATTCAAAACTTGTTTGTCGGTATTGACTTCATATTGAATTCGGCTAACATTTTCGTATTCATAGGGGACCAATGTTCCTCGTTCTCGTAATCGTATATGATTTCAAATATTCTATGATGTGGCATCGGCCTACCTCTGAATAACGATTTTCACGTTCTGCAGCTCGTCCATTTCCGTTACATAAACTATAAATAAAATGGATGTCGGCGAGTTCTTCGAATGTGTAGCGTGGCATTTTATTGTTTCTGATTACAAACGCGCAAAAAAATTATTTTCAAAAGATTAACAACGATTTTAGCTATACGCTTACTAACAAGTACTACATTGAAATGTTAATATCTCAAAAACTAGACGTAATAAGATAAAAAACGAGGAAGCAATTTTGTATTAAATAGTCTATTAAATTTAAATTTGAAATAAAAAACAAAAATTATTGAGTGAGTTTTTCGAGAAAAAATGAGTTTGATGAATTTTTTTGTTATTTTTCGCACAATTTTTTTAATTCCACCAATGTTTTTCTTATGGAAAATACCATGCATGATATTCCTACTTCCAGACAAGAAAGAAGCACTCTGTGCCTTTAAAATTATAGAAAAACAATTGAGTTATCTTAATTTTTAGAAGAGTTATTGACATCTACATCATTCAAGGCAGTGTACCATGCTAAAAATTTTAAAATGCAATTGAAGTGGGTAACGGTTCATTTCCAGGCATATGCGTATTGGCCTTTTTTTTCATGATATTGATCCAGCTACACGCCCTACTCGTTTGGACTTGTACCTGTGGGACACCCTGTATATTTTTCGAACTTTCATTTTGAAAAATACATCACAGTTGGCACTGACCAATTATAATAATACTTGCTAAATTTATCTATGGTTTTACTAATGTACGTAAGATGTCTAAAATGTTAACAGAAAAATACGAAAAAAAATTATTTAATCACAAAATTATCACACGTTTCGAAATTTTGTGAATTTGTTTTGCTTTTCCTACAATTTTTGAAATTTAAATTTCCCCAGGCGGTAATTTTTGGTACAATTTAACCAAATTTCTACGGCCATCACTGCCATCTATGTAATGCATATTGACTTAATGACCAAACGAATTGTAGTAAGCTTTTATTTCAATTTGACCAGAATTCTGTTGTTATGAATTTTTAGGAATTAGAAACGAAGAAACCAAACTTTTCGTAGCAAAATACACAAAACATATGAAAAATCACATTTTTTCCTATGACAAATTTTTAAATGAAAACGTTACAAATTCTTAATTATAATTTCTGAAATATTTTCATAAATGTTTGAATTTCAACACAAATGAATGTCGTTTAAGTAAATCGTTTTCATTTTCTTGTAACAATTGATTTATTTAAACCAAAATTTAATAAAAATTTCATAACAACAGCATTCTGGTCATATTGGAATAAAAGCACGGAATACAACCAGAAGAGACGTAACGCTGTCTTTGTATGGACAAATTTGGACTAATTTTTTTGACCTTTATTTGCCGAAGGTAAGAGAAAGTTGGGTTATGTATTCTTTGGTTTACTGGTTTGGATTAGAAATAATAAAAATTGAGAATCCTTAACAGTGTAGTTAGTGAAATTATTTGACAAGTTTTGTTTTGAAAGAATAATTTGTGGTTAAGTGAAAATCATGCGAATGAAGTTTATCCTAAATTAATAATAGATTTTACAACAACAGCAAAGTTGCGTTTGTATGTGTTTAAAAATGCATACATTCGGGCGAATTTATTATATGCACAAAGAAAAATGCATTAAAATCAAAGATTTGAACTTAATGCTGAAACAACAAAAATCCAAATACAAAATTTTTTTAAGAATTAAACAATTTGGGATTTCACAAATCTAATCCCATTAAATTAATTAATGGATCAAGGAGTTTACCTATTAATCGACAATGTTTGACAATTGAAATTTTAATCTTATCCATGTATAAGAAAGATTTCTTCTATTGGCACACATCCCACTATGATAATCAGATAGGCCTATGCGTATATTTTTAACATGCTTATCCGCTAAAATTTCGTATTGGGTTTACCTATTGAAATATCGATTATTGGAAAACTTCAAAAATTGGGTCTTATGCATATATAAGAAAATCGATATATTCTTAAAACTTTCTTCTATCGGCAAACATGTAACTATGATTTATCGATAGGCCTATTTATGTAGTATAATCATGCACATTTGCTAAAATTTGATATTGGGTTAACCTATTCAAATATCGATTATTGGAAAACTTGAAAATTTGAATATTATGCATATCTAAAAAAATCGATATCTTAAAACTTTCTTCTATCGGCAAACATCTTCCTATGATTTTTCGATAGGTCTATATGTGTAGTATAATCATGCACATTTGCTAAAATTTGATATTGGGTTTACCTATTAACACAACAATTATTCGAAAACTTGAAAATTTGGATATTATGCATATCTAAGAAAATCGATATCTTAAAAGTTTCTTCTATCTGCAAACATCCCACTATAATTTTTCGATAAGCCTTTGTGTGTAGAATAATCGTGCTTATCCGCTAAAATTTGATATCGGGTTTACCTATTCAAATATCGATTATTGGAAAACTTGAAAATTTGAATATTGTGCATATCTAAGAAAATCGATGTCTTAAAACTTTATTCTATCGGCAAACATCTCACTATGATTTTTCGATAGGTCTATGTATGTAGTATTTTAGCAAATGTGCATGATTATACTACACATAGACACACACACACATAGACCTATCGAAAAATCATATTGAGATTTTTGCCGATAGAAGAAAGTTTTAAGATAACGATTTTCTTAGATATGTATAATATCGAAATTTTCAAGTTTTCCAATAATCGATATTTGAATAGGTTAACCCAATATCAAATTTTAGCAAATATGCATGATTATATTACATGTACCTTTTACGCCTTCAATTATAGCCCTTTTGCTTCAATCACTTCTAAGTGGTATTACGATAGGCAAACTATGTAGTTGTAAATAAAAAGGCTTACAATTTAATAAAACTATCGTCTCTGCGATTGAGACATCCCATATCTAAAATGTTCCCAGTCTTCTTGGAAGAGGTAATTTATAAATAGGTTCGGTGGATGTGATTTATTTAAATGCTTGTTTCGGTTCAATTCAGCACTAGGACGATACTATGGCAGATTTCCTTTTTTTTACATAATTTATACGAAGCTACGAGTATATTGTCTATTTTCTTAAAAATGCATTAAAATAATAAGATTAAATTCGATTAATTTAACCTTAAATAAGTTTATTTGTTAAAATAAAATTTTAGAAGACAAAACTATTTAAGAGGAATTTCAAATTTTTTTTGTTTGGGCCAAATGTGCGCGATTTGTTTATTATCTGCGCCCATGAAGTTGAATTCAACAACAAATAGGTATGAGTACGATTTCTTAAGTTAAAAATGTTAATTAATTGGGATTCATTTTTTTTAGGGAATCATTATTTATATTATGTTCCAATGCCAAAACAAAAGGCATTCCAAAAAATTCTTACCAGATTAGTACGTGAATTAGAAAAGTAATTGTCCAGTAAACTTGTTGTATTCATTAAAATTTACCAAATCCAACACGAAAAACAAGAACTCAATTGAAGCAAAAGCGCCCACGATCAAGATCATTACGGCTATTAATTATGTTATCTTAGAAGATTTAGTATTCCCAGCTGAAAATTTAGGTAATTGCATTCGTGTCAAACTAGATGGATCGCAGGTCATTTGTATAAAACAACAAATTACAATTGAACATAAAGTGAGTGCAGTTTACAAATTTATAAATCAGAACTACCCGCCCTTGTGTTTTTTGGTAGATAAAACCAAGTTTACTAAAAATCGAAAAAGTGGCAAACTAAATTTTGTAGATAAACATTATTGATACGTATAGCTAATATTGTCTTGGATATAAACATACACAAACATTTCATCCAAAATTCTTTAACTTTCTTATTCAAAAATTTTGTTTAACATGATTAAGATCATAAATGTTAATCGCTAAAGAAAATAGAAAAAATTTAAAAACTAGTAGTTTGTCTTTAATTTAATAGCAATTTTGTTGTTTAAATTGCCATGAAATGGTACAATTTTTTCCAAAAATTTAGTACAGGGGGTGCGGTCAAGAATTCAGGCACTGCGCAGTTTTTGCTGCAAGTCGAACAAAAATTAAGATTTGCAGCCACTGCAGCGCATCATGTCGGATTAAAATGCAGAAAAAAAACAAAAACTGCGCAGCTATTGCAGCCACTTTAAATAGGATGCAAAAATTGCAGAATGTCATTTTCCATTTCTTAACCCTAATTTATTTTCCAATTCAAATAAAATCAAGATGGAGGATGATGTTGATGATGGTCAACATCAATTGTAAGTTATCACAACACATTTTAAATTTTAATTTAAAATGAAAAAATTATTATTTTTTCAAACTTCTTCGTATACGAGTAGCATAAAATTGGAATACTTACCGGATTCGGAGGATAAAGTGTTGCCCCCAAGTGAAACCTCTGAAACAAAAAAGTAAAAATTTATTTCCATGTAAATTAGTATTTTTCTAATATTATTTTATTTGTGCAGAAACATATGAAGTTCAGAAGCAACAACCCTTATTATCGTGACAACACTAGGGATGGAAAATGATTTTATTCAAGGAAAAAAGAATAAAAATACGTTATGAAGCAAATGTATCGAGAAAATGCGAAAAAGTCAATTAGATTTTCCTAGTAAATAGTTACTTGCACCAGAATCAAAAAGAGAAAATGAGAGTCTGGACGAGGGCCGTTGTTTTGGAAGCACTACGAAACATTTGATGCAGTTTATGGAGTACGCCATAAGATTGTGCCACCAAAAGGGTTGATGTTCGATTCTTCTAACAACAGTACGGTAATTGAATAAGAAACTGACGACAGTGTTGTATCAATTCCTAAATGTTCAAGCGTTCCAAAAACCAATAACCGAAAGAAGAAAAATAATCATACGTCCGAATTATTGCTGTATTTAAAACCAGAAGATGAAAAGGAACTAAAAAATCACAATAAAAATTAATCAATTCGCAATTCCCTAGGAAACCAAAATAGTGCCATTGATCGGAATACGAATTTTCATTGTTTACTAAATTACGTAAGAAAATTGCTAAAATAGTGAAAACCAAAAGTTTCTAATTGACGAAGGGAATGGTGTGTCCAGCGGACAATAGTGAAATATGTGATAGGCTGTAACAAAAATTTTCTACATGAAGTTATATGGAAATAGTGTCTATTTAAATTACATTTTTATTTATGAAAATAGTAATGATTGCACAATTGAAATTATCCAATATGGCAGTTTGAAGTGTGATTTTTGTGAATCTGATTCATTTTGAACATTCTTAAAAATTGTAGAAATTTATTGTTAAGCTCACTATATATAAATATATATGTGGGTCACTAAACGATTTTGGAGCTTTATTAGACCACAGTTGCCATGCTTTGATTTATTATTACAATATAAAATTTAATATTTTTAAAACTTTTATATTTTTAATAACACCAGCTTATTTTGAAATTTTTGCAATATTTAAGTACACGTTTCTAATATTTAAAATAAAAAGAATGTTCCAAATGAATCAGATTTACAAAAATCATACTTCAAACTACATATTGGATTACTTCAATTTCCCAATCATTAGAATTTTCACCAATGAAAATGTAATTTAAATAGACACTATTTCCATATACATAACTTCATGTAGCAAATTTGTTTACAGCCTATCACATATAGTATTAATTTTGTCCGCTAAAGGCGCTTTTTAAACTTTTCAAATTTTAATAGTTTTGATAGAAAATTTCAATTTATTGTTGATAATTTTGAATTTAGCTATTGTTAATTAAAAACATACGTTTTTCACTATTTTAGCATTTCTCTTACATAATTTGGTGAAAAATGATAAATCGTTCTCAATGTTTCGTTCAAAACAATTCGTTCTAACCGGCTTTTCAAGTAGAGTTTGACGTATAAAACCAAATTTTTCATTTTTGGCTGTTCGGTCAGGTTTGACGTAATATTTAACGAGGAGAAGTTAGCAGGAAATGAGTTTGACGTAAAATATCGTCATTTTTTTTTTTATTTTGGCCAGACCGAACACGTCCTACAATAACAACAAATGTCAAATTTTTTGACAATTGTTAAAACTTTGTAGAAGTGTAAATTGTCGTTCAGTGGCAATTGTTGTTATAGATATGTAGAAAACTTTTATATAAACATGTTATAATAGTTTTGCTTTTTTCATTGAAAAACTTGCAGCTAAAAAACACCATTTTTACTATGGATTCCTATGAAAATCAGTGAAAAGTTATACCACTAAAAAAGCTTCTAAAATTATGGCTCTATACTCTAGAAGGCTCTGCTAATATCAGAGGTTACTAGAGTATAGAGCCATAATTAGCATGACTCATTTTTTAGAAGTTTTTTTAGTGGTACATACTCGTATATGGTATAATTGTCACTGATTTCCATAGAAATCCATAGTAAAAATGATTTTTTTTAGTTTCAAGTTTTTCAATGAAAATAGCTAAAATATTATAAAACAATTTTATAAAAGTGTTCTACATATCTTTTGATTTGATTGATTGATTGATTGCGATGTACGATCAAGCATTAAGCATGTCTCCCGTATTATAAATGCGAATACCACACCACTATACCCATGTTGCAACACGACACCATAACTCTCCCTTACCAAGGAAATATGTACCATCATACTCCGCTTTTCATGAAGCCAACATAGCAATATTTCACCCCGTAAAGGAAGGCGCCACATCGATAACCACATAAGTCAAATAGTTGTGATATCCGCCCCTGGCCAGGCCGCCGTCGTACACCTTTTTACATATAACAAAATCGAGGGATGGGAAAGGAATGTTAGCAACAAAAACTCAACCCGGTTCCAGACACCTAAGTAGTTGATAGTTAGTAAATTTGTTAGTAATATATTTTTAGTAACTTATTTATCACAAGACAATACAATTTAAAGTTCATCTACTGCTGCAAATCCTGTAAGGTTGTTTCAGGTTCTTCAAGACATTCCTAAATTTAAAATATGCATTAATTCTTTATAATAACTATTTTAAAATGAATTAAGTATAAATTTGATTCTCTGAAATAAATTCTAGATCAATCCCTATGTAACACAAATAAATAACCATTAATAGTTTGACAATCATTCAACCAACTACCATCTGGCCATCGTGCTGTCATCACAGCCATTGTTATCTTGGTCGAGTTTCTCAGGAGTGTTCTAAACTAAAACCATTTTAACTAACCAATATGAATACTAATACCAAAACTATCATTAACAATTATACCAACAAGTATGAACATTAACACCAGTACGAACACCAATACCAACACCCACTTCAATACCAATACCAACCTCAACCATAATATTAAGCCATATGAATAATTCAACATCAACAATAAAATTCTACGGGAATGTTAAAAAACTATAAATTGCTAAGTTATAATTCAAATTCACAGCACTTGTTTCATTAGCCACCGTTCTTCTGTAGATAGTTAATTAATGGTTTACCTACTGCAACTAGATTCAAAAATAAAAGCTGAAAAAATATATATTTTATATATTTAACCATACTATTAAAAATTCAACTAATCGGCAATTTCCTAAAAATCTTGCAAAAGGATATTAATAATGCTTAAATTACTTATATATACTATATATTATATACTATGCAAAAGGCTTAGAATATTAATCGTTTAGTTAAGTACTACATGTACCTATATATATATATGAAATTTACTAATAAGACTCAAATAGAGTTTCCCAGGTTAACTTATATAAATTTAGTTAAACTTATATAAATTAGTTAGTAATAAATAAAAAATAAAATAGATATCACAAGCCAATACAATTTTTACGCTACATAGCTGCTGTATGCTTGGCGTTTCTGGGGGTTGAGCGAGAATTCACCAATATTTCTGTAGCTTGGAGACAATCTAACAATGATATATAATTTAGTATAATTTGTAACAACCACACCATCAGACAAAATACTTGAACAAACTATGACACTTTGATATAATTAAAATCAACATTCACGCAAATGTTGTTTTTTTTTTGGCACAAAATTCGACATTTTCAATTATATGAAAATAATTGTTGTTTACGCTTTGAACAAATGTCACTAGTAATTATTCAAGCTTGACATCTAACCTCCAAAAAACATGTATTGCCCGATTGAATAATCGCATGCAAGCAGTGATACTAACGACACCTATCTAAAAAGGTCGGAAACTTATTTGTACACCCAATATAAAACACCTTTCCAAACAATAGTTGGGCCTTATAAAAAATTAATATAATGGCGATCTTCCTCATCCTTACAATTTCAGTTTTTGAATGATGATCATGAATAGGCCCCTAGTTTATTATAATTACAACTGAAATTTCAATTAATTTGGCTTTTAGCAGTAGGTACAAACTAATTTACCTAATTTTAGATTAGTTATTTCATCTAATTGGTTTTTAGAAAAAGTGATAAACCTCCTACAAAACCCATTTACATTTTAAGACATTTAAGACATCTTCTAAATCGATATTAGGCAAAATATTGAAGTTATTTAGATAATTCACCTATAAAACTAGAAAAAGTTGCCACTACAGCTACATTAAATATACAAGTTATTTAAGATTTTTCGATATTAAGTTAAAACATCTAAATTACACTACATACAAATTACTACGAGTAGTTGCTTTGTGTTTAGTAAAATCATCTAAAACAATGTAGAAGGCTGAAAATTAAAGATAATTTTTAGGCAAATTACCGATATTTGTAGAAAGTATTCTCTCTGTGTAAGGAGTATATATTTTGAAAATTTTTGAATGTAGGATTGTGCATCTGTAGCTCCTAGGAGGGGGAAACGAACCCCCCCCCCTTCAGAAAATCATCCCACCCTTCGGGAAAACTTCCACATTTTTATTTTTAAAAATAAGGTAAGATATGTTATGATTAACAAATAATTTTACAAAATAGATTTATAGATAAGATTTATAGAAGATACCACATTTATAGATAGTACCACAAATGTTAAAAAAGCCACTTTTGTTAATATAACAATTTTCGAAATGTAATTTTAATTCTTTGTATACCTTAGAGTATGAGGGTACCGCCCCCAAACCCCCACTTATTCCTCCTGTTTCAAATTTTATTTATAATTTGAAACTAAATAAAAAAAAAATTGCAAAATTTTCCCGGAAAATGAGGTAATTCTCCGGCGAAACTCGGCCCCCCTCCCAAAAACCACAGATGCACAATCCAGTAACACATCAAAACCAACAAAAATGTAGATGTAATAAACATCTTTGTTGGGCTTGAGCAAATTTAAAATCCAACCGAGATTCATCAACAATACAACAATAAATATTTATACACAGCCACGCATCAATCGCCTAACAACATCATATAATAACATCTGTATAAAAACTATCAAGGACATACAACACAACAACGCTTTCTCTCATGTTTTGTATTCGAGAAAATTTGATGTATGTATATATATAAAAACAGTCAAAATTCCCCTTGTCACAGCAATAAAATATGCAAAATAAAATAACAAAACACGATCAAACAAGAAACGATTTTCGAAACGAACATTTTGATTTTATGTACATATACAAAAAATCAAAAATTCCCGTTACTAAAGCAAATCATATGGTATGCTAAAATATATAAAAGAAACAAAAATAAAAAAATGTTTACCGGTACCGTTAATTATTTTTTGGACCAAGTTTTCCTCACGTTTCCCAATTTCACTTTTTCACTATAATAAAACCAAAATTTTACACCACTAATGAAGACTATGGAAACGATTTTAGTTGCAATCTAAAATTGAAATCGAAATCCATATTGTATACTATATTCCAACATTTGGAATTTCAACTTCAATTCCCAAACTATCCCCAAATCGTTTTCCGAAACACTAATCTTCATTTAAACACTTATAATTTAATTAACACTAATTTAATATTAATTTATTTAATTAAAATTTAAAATAAATTTCGCTTATGGAGACAGATTAAAACACGTCAATCTCCATCGAGCGTTCATCGCCCACCATAAAAGTGTTCTACATATCTTTAACAACAATATACAAGCAGACTATTTTGGTATTTTGGTATTAAATAAATATTAATTGCAGAAATATTAAAATTAAATTATGTCTAAAATATATTTTGTCGAACTTTCATTTTGAAAAATACATCAAAGTTGGCTCTGACGAATTAAAATAATACTTGCTTTATATATCTTTAATTTTACTAGTGTACGTAAGATATCTAAGATGTTTACAGAAAAATATGAAAAAAAATTATTTAATCAGAAAATTATCACACGTTTTTAATATTTTGTGAATTTATTTTGCTTTTCCTACAATTTTCGAACTAGAAATTTCTTCAGATGGTAATTTTTGGTACAATTTACCAAATTTTTACTGCCATCACTGCCATCTATGTAATGTAAATTGACTTAATGACTACACATTTTGTAGTAAGCTTTTATTTCAATTTGACCAGAATGTTGTTATGATTTTTTTTTTTAAATTTTGGTTTAAATAAATCAATTATTACAAGAAAATGAAAACGATTTACTTAAACGATATTAATATATGTATGTGTATGTTGAAATTCAAACATTTATGAAAATAATTCAGAAATCATAATTAAGAATTTGTAACGTTTTCATTTAGATATTTGTCTTGGAAGAAACGTGATTTTCCATATGTTTTGTACTATGAAAAGTTTCGTTTTTTCCTCGTTTCTTATTCGTTATAAAAGCTTGGTTTTTTAAAGTATGGCTTTGTATAATCTGAATATCCTTATCCTAGAAGGCTCTCATAATATTCTATGAGTTTTATTCTTAGACTTTCGAGTCAGACCACCTAGAGATCTTAGCCAGACCGTCTTTTTCTTATTTGT
This sequence comes from Tipula vernalis, assembly GCA_958295665.1. Taxonomy (NCBI): domain Eukaryota; kingdom Metazoa; phylum Arthropoda; class Insecta; order Diptera; family Tipulidae; genus Tipula; species Tipula vernalis. The sequence continues at coordinate 144,661,138 of OY282560.1, read as the reverse complement.
TCAATGTCTATCAGTATATCTCTGTTTCAATGTCAGTTGTTGTTCAATTCAGTTGTTGTGCATATGAAAAGTGGTTTCACATGGCTTGTACCTATAATTGTCTACATCACGTATTTAATCAATTGTGTACTCGTATAGACAATGTTTGTAGACAATTCAAAAAATGACGTCGACAATGTAGACAATGTCGACAATGTAGACAATGTAGACAACGCGTCGACAATACACAGCCAGAAATTTTTTTGATAACTTCCATATTTAGGAGAAATTAATTCGTATAGCTTAAAGTATTATATTTGTATGCCAGTTTTTAAATGCCAGAATACTGTGCTGAAAAATTACAAAAATTTGATATTAAGTTACTTGTGTTACTAAAAATTTTTTAAAAATGTTAAAGTTTAACTTGAATTTCAAAAATGTTTAGTGTACCAAACTATTATTTATAGCGAATTTAACATAGGTTAGGTTAGGTTAGGTTGGAGTGGCTGCTTACGCACAATTAGATCGGTGACGGTCCATTGTGATACCACAGGATGTATCCCCTTTTACCCCTATTGGAACCATTTCGAGCTACTTATGTAGCGTAAGACGTCCCGCACTTTAATGTTTTCGAGATCCGAGAGGCAGTCCATCCTGAACTTACCTAAGTGTTTGTGCCTTCTGAGAGCCAATGCTGGACACGAGCAAAGGAAGTGGACCAACGTCTCTTCCTCCTCTTCGTCCAAGCAGCTTCTGCAGAAGTCATTAGCCTCCAGACCCAGCCTTCTTGCATGTTCTCCAAAAAGTCAGTGTCCCGTCGGAATTCCTACGACCGTTCTTAATTCACGTCTGCGTAAGGATATTAATGCCCTAGTGCGCCCCAAGTCCAGCTTTGGCCAAACTTGTCTTGCAACTCTACAGGTGAGGGTGTTAGACCACCTTTCCCCCGCTGAGGATAGCGCCTGCTTCCCAAGTGCTTGTCTCAGCGCTGTGATAGGCCTCCCCAGACTTGCCCTTTCCGGTTGCAGCTGGAGAGTCGTACCATGCCTAGCAAGTTCATCTGCCCTGCAGTTCCCCATGACGCCCGAGTGGCCTGGGACCCAGACTAGCTGGATGTTGAAATGCTCACTCATCTCATTTAGAGATGAGTGACAACTCAACGCCACCCGTGATTTGTCGGTGTCGACCTCAATGCCCCTCTAACAAGCATACAGGCCGTTCTTTGCACTCTCTCAATCTTACTTTTGTAAGTTACCTTGTCCAGAGCTGGCCACCAAACACCCACCCCGTACATGAGTACAGGTCTCACTACGGCGGTGTAGAGCCAATGTCCCAGCTCCGGCTTCAGACCCCATCTATGACCAATGGCGTTCCTACAGGAGTACAAAGCAATAGTAGCTTTGTTTATTCTCTCCAACATGTTGGGCTTCCAACTAAGCTTACTGTCCAAGATAATGCCCAGATATCTAGCTCTATCAGTAAAAGCAAGTCTCGTGCCATTTAAGGTAGGAGGGACAACTACCGGGATTTTGTATTTCTTAGTAAAGAGTACCAGCTCTGTCTTGGACGGGTTAATACCAAGTCCACATTTGCCAGCCCATTTCGTAACGATGGTAAGCGCATTCTGCATTACGCCTACAATCGTGCCCAGGAATTTCCCGGTAACAGCTAAAGCTACGTCATCTGCGTACGTGATAACTTCAATACCCTCTCTCTCCAATTCAAGTAGTAACCCGTTTACCACTATGTTCCCCCTGCGGAGTTCCCCTAGTTACTCGCCTCTTGAAGGTGGAGTCCCCCAACTTCGAGCTAACAATCCTGCTTCCCAGCATATAATTGATTAACCCTATCAGAGGAACGTCCACCTCCAAAAATGACAATCCCTCCTTGATTGCCTCCGCTTTCACATTATTAAAGGCGCCTTCTATATCCAGGAAGGCCACCAAACAGAATTCCTTCGAATTAATCGATTTCTCAATCGTAGACACCAAGGCGTGCAGAGCAGTGTCCACAGATCTACCCTTTGTGTACGCATGCTGAGACGATGCCCACTTCCTGGTACCTATTTTATCTCTGATGTATACATCCAGCAGCCTTTCCAAGGTTTTAAAAAGAAAGGATGATAGAGTTATTGGTCTTAGGTCCTTAGGATAGACATGTGAGCTTTTCCCCGCTTTCGGTATGAACACCACATTGACCTCCGTCCAGTACCTAGGAATATAGCCCAGCTTCAAACACCCTTTGAATATAGCTTCCAGGTAGGGAAGAATAATTACTGAGTTGTTTTGAAGTTCCGCTGGTATAATTTGATCCGGACCAGCCGATTTAAATGGTTTAAAACCCCTCAGTGCCCATAGGATCCGTTTTCTGGTTACGATATCCTCTGTGGTTACTGACAGTGATTCCTGATGATTGCTATGCACCAACAGGTCTTCAAAGCTCCCTGGGAAGTGTGTCTCGAAGAGAAGCTCCAGAGATTCTCCACTAGAAGCTGTCGAATTTAACATAAAATGTATGCAATATTTAAGCACAGTATCCTAGTACTTAAAATGGTAAAACTGTGCCAAATATTGGATTAAATAGATTCCTCAATAGTTACAATTTTAACAAATAAAAATTCAAATTAATCATCATCCGTCCCTAAAAAAAATAGCAATAAAGTTCCTTTGGTCAAAAATTACAAACATAAATTCAACAGTAAATTTATGCTAAGCAATAAAAAATTCATTTTTGTTTTCAATTTAATAAGATATTTGAAAAATAATATTCGATTTTGGTGTGAAAAATTACGCGAGGGACGGATGAAGGTTAAATGGATTTTATTTCCGTATAACTTCATAAAACAAAATTTATGTTGTATGATTTACTTAGTTCACTTTTGTCCGCTAGAGCACATCGTACCATATTCGACAATAGTTTTAGTCAATTTTAGACATAAAGACACTTTTGGTTTGTAATAAAGTTTATAAATTAAAATAATACTAATTAGTAATAGTTTTATTATACAACGTTTTGTTTATTTCAAATTATATAAATAATAATGTTTAGTTTCATTGCAATACGGTACATAACTATAGTTCATTATTAATAAATATATTGTTTATTATGTAGTATTTTTAAGCTAACTTAAATTATTCTCATTCAAAAAAGCTTCCTTCTAATTCTTCTTCAACATCTGTACCCAATTCATTATTAGCCCAGAGGGAACAATATAAATGTAACATTTTTGAAGTTACATGATTCCTTATTGGCAAATGCACATGTGTCCAGATACCAAACACTCTTTCAATTTGTGCTGATGATGTCGGAATTTTAAGTAATTGCGATAAAATGGAATACTTTATTTCGGCCATGTTCCAAAAACCAATGGGATTTTTTATGTCTTTATCATAGAGCATATTTTGAAATATGTGCTTTGACATCTAAATTTGTGCCATTTTTCAATCCCCGCTTGACTCAATTTTTTAAAGAAAAACTATGTACTTTTTTCTAAATGATTCTTCATTTAGATCATTTCCTTCCGAATAGCATTTCAATCATTTCCTTCCGAATATTCAATTTCAGTTCAAATTTAGTTGGTAATTTAAGATCTATACTCACAAATTAACCGCATCGGCAATTGAAAATGAAGACGATTGACCCATATTAATGAGATGGCATAAGAGTTCAAACATCCGTACACTTTCCTTCAACGTGCATGACTATTTGTTTTTCTAAATCAGTGTGCTTGTATTCTTTGAGTGAAGTAGTCACCTTCCCTGTTGACGGTATGTATGGCTATTGTAAGTACTATGCTATAAAAAACGGTTTGTAAGTTTTCCCATTTTGACCATAGTACTTGCATTGTCGGAACAACCGCATATAATTTAGCGTTGTATAGCTGTTTGGCAATGTCTACCGATTCCAGCAAAATATCGGATAATCTTACTCCTATTTTGCTTTCACGTCAAATCCATGATGCGGCATAGATACAACCAGTTTTGTGTTGCTAGAACTGTTTTTCCAACCATCTATTGATAGCACTGACCCATCAGAAATACTGGTTTTAGCACATGAAATGCATTTTAGAAACGCATTGTCTAACAAAGTCGTTGATAATGTTTTTAAAGACGAATGACTTAAAATGTTTCGATTCCACCAACCTTAAGGGCAGGTTGCATCCGAATACCAATTTAGCTAATTCCTCATTTAACTCAATCTCTTCTTTCTCACTCAATTTTTCAAAGTAATTAGCCACTGAATTTTCTTTATTGAATTGGACAAATTTTTCTGGGTTGAGTATGATTGCGGCAGTAAACACAGTGAGGCCAAAAATATATTAGCAGATAAAGCGGAGTAAACAGATGGATTAGTAGGCAGCGAAAATGAAGATTCTACAGAATAATTAGACTTATTATTGGTGTCATAATTTTCTTGATTTTTAAACCCAACATGCAACATCTATAAAAAATTAAATTAGATATCAATAGAAAGGTAAATTAAATATTGACAAATATAAACTTGCTTTATTTATAATTTACGTAAATTACAATAACTATTACTGTTTCATTCACGTCATCACTAACAGTATTCGCACAAATCAAATGAAAATGAGCAAAATAATGATATTAAATATTAATTAATTTACCTGGTCCCTTAAATCTAGTTGAATGTATATTTAACAATTTTTTATTACACACGGTGCAGATTGCTGAGTATTTTCCATTTAGTTTTTCTAAAACAAAACCCAGTTTATTAAACGAATTATTTTTTGGTCGCCCAGACATATTTTATACTTTACTCAACAAATGCACACAAACGTTCGAGGAAAATCTTTTTGACATTGTTACAGATTATACACCGTAGGTAGTATAATAGCAAAATAGTATATGTAATACTATTTTACTATCTACCATATAGTCGGTTTTTTACCGTATAAAATATTAATCAAAAAACGAAAATTAAAATGCAATACACATAAGTGTTCGTAGACTAATTTATCAACCAGATACTATTAGAAATTTTCCTTCTACAATAAAAAAAAAATGTAATAAGTATTATACAATCTACGGTGTAAAATTAGTATGTATGGAATGAATTCAGACTTCACATTTCTCAGATATCGATATTTAACATTTGTTGTAAAGCATTTCAATTTTTGAATTATACTTACCCTCTAAACAAAACGATACGATTACAATACATAAACGAAACACAAATTTTATTATGTGACACACATACATTTAGTTCCTTACTCCCATTAGTCGAATATGCTGAGCAAATAATAATAAATTCCACAAAGCCAATCTATAGAAGTAAAAACAAAGTGGTCTAGACTATCTAGAGCACTCAGAGTAACGTAGGCGATTCGATTTTGAATTCCTTTAATTTGTAGGAATTCGACGAATTCTTACTGAGGAATTCGATAGCACAATTGTTGTTGTAAATTATAAATAAGCTTCACATTTTATTTTGATGTTGTTTCTAATATTAGAAAGAATTTGTAATTGTTTTGTAAGGTTCCAATTATCACTTGGGCAATGGTAATCATAATGTTTTGGCGGTTTGGATATTGAATATCGAGTTTGGTAAAATTTTTATGATTCCTATGTCATGAAAGGTAATAAAATAAATTTATTTTCGATTTGTTTCATGTCCAAAGATAATAAGCTTTAATGAAAAATAATTTCATTCATGAAAATTTAAATTTAAAATTTTATGGTAGATATTGGTGTTTTGTTTGGAATTTGGTTTCGGATTTTTGTTTTACCATTTAAAATAGATGTCGTTGGTCGGACCAAGCTCAGTCCGAGTTTACAACCAGAAAGCCAATCTTATTTGTTTTTGGATTATTCAATAATTATTTCGGAAAAAATGCACTGAATGTGAAGGATTCTTTGATGGAATGGCCATATAATTTAGACGAGGATAGATACATCCGGCATCTTAAATGGAATGCCTATATAAACCGGAGCCATTACAAATACGGGAGGAGTTTTTTTTTGAGTTGATGCCGAGTGGTTAATTTGGAGATAGTAAGAATTAACCTGAGTTTCTTTATATATAGTATATATTTTTTGTGTTTTGCATATCCAAATGTTTTTTTTTATCTAAATTAAGTGGTGTAAATAAGTTGCTAATAATAGAGAAAAACATTAAATCTAAACTTTATTTATAAAAATAAAAAAAAAATAAAAATAAAAGATAAAAACTCGACTTAATAAATAAATAAATAATTTTTGTCTGGAGAAATAAAAAAAAAATTACCGAATAGTAATTATAATTTGATAATTTGTTAAGCGGTCGTGGATTTCCGCTATTATTTTAAGAAACGAGATATATCGGCTAAAAATCATCACTCGATTGTTTCGGGAAACCCTATTCGGTTGGGAATCCAAAACCACATGGGTTTTTTTCTTGGATGGATGTTCCGGAAGTATATGATTAGGATAAAATATTTGATCTCGGGAAGGATCTGTTCGATTTACTTTTCGCGAACTCACGCTGGAGTGGATTGCGGGCTGAGCTTGGCCGGACAACGTGCGAGATATCTGGCGCCCAACCTACCATATTGCATTTTGAACATATGTTGCATTTTGAACATTTATCTACCAATAAATGAAGTTTGCAACAGATTTTCCGAGGTGTGTGCTTGTTTTAGTTGGTCCATATTTATGATTACTGATTGTTTTGTTTTATTTTATTTCTTTATTTTTTTTTTTTTTCATAGTATGGCCTTGGCGGAAATTCATTGGATTACCAGAAAACCACCAGTTAATTTAATTTGCTCCGAAAAATATTATAATTATCAAATTGTTGTTAGTTACTCGTGTATATTTGTATTAGTTTTAATTATACATTTTTTTTATTTTAATTATAATTAATTATTATTAAATTTTTTTTTCTTTCCATTTAAATTTAATTACATATATTAATTTTAATTCTATTCTTATTTTTTTTTTGAATTACGTTAAGTTGTTTTCCCATTTCTTATTAAATTTTGGTTAATAAATTAATTTTTTTATAAAATTTATTTCATTAATTTTTGTCTAATTTTTTTTTAATTTTGGCACGCTACAGTTTGTTGTTTTTCTGTTAACAATTTTCTCAATCTAGATGTCGCGTCTAAAAGAGTATTTTACAATTTCACGGTTGGTGAAATATGTTTTATTTAGCTAAACATTTAATTTTACCATCTTTAATTGACACCTGTCTACGTCGAAAACTATTGTCTGCGTTAATGTCGACACTTGCATCTAGACAATCTTAAGTTACGCGTTGACGCACAACACTGAAATTCCTCGCACCACAAATTAAATAGGAGCATCTAATGTCAATACAGCTGGAAATCACAATATCAAGGCAATTTCATAGCGAGTTTGGGATCAAATAACAGCCACACCAGATCAATGCATCAAGGCGCTTCCAAAGAAGCACAGGAAGGTAAAATTGCAGAAATTCATCGTTCGTTAAATGGTGATTTATCAAATGATTTACAATTTAAAATGACACAAGATAAAACAAAGTCTGTAAGAATACCTAGTTGCAGCTATGTTTTATCAAGCGTATATTGCCATCGTAAAATGAAAGAGCTAGAAGAGAAACATATGGCAAGTTTACAATCTATCACGCAAAAATATGAACTTATAATGAAACGTGATCAAGGAATGCAGTTAAAGTCTATTAAAGCAATATTAATGAGTCCGAGAGTATATGCAATGAAACAGTTAATGCAGTACACCAAAACCTCCAGTAGGCGCTACAAATACAACAACTGAACCAAATTCAAATGGAAAAATTTTAACATGGTTCAATATAAATAAATTGTCTAATAAAATAGACGCAACACAAAAAGCAAATAATTTAGCCAGCTACCTACATCTTCAGGTAATTCAATGGTTTTGGTTAGCCAATGTTTATAAGTGCCTATGAAACATCTACGCATGAATTAGGTTTATCTAATGCTCGTTACGTGAATACCTTAAGGACGAAGCATTTGCAACAGTTGAAGACAACTTACAATTTCCAGAGCCTGTACAGGAAGTAATACAAATTTTAAAACGCCTTTACGGAAGGGCAGATATTATTATTAATTTAATAATTGACAAAATTCGAACCATATCTAAACCAAATATTCAGGATATGCACACTTTTATCATGTACGCCATAATAGCAAAAAGTATGCTAACTCGTATCCTGCGGTAATTAAGATTAATTTTGAATCAAAAATGTTCAAGCAACGAAAGAAATTGAACTAGGAAGAAATAAACCAGTTCATCAAAGTGAGACAACAATAAAATTTAATTTTACAATGTGCGGGAGTTCATCTGACCATGTTACAGAACAATGTAATAAGTTTTTAGCAATGTCTAAATAGAAAATGGGTCGTAATAATCAAAAACATTTCTCTTCAAAATGCAGGGATTCAGGGGCATAATGAGCTTCTCCACAAAAAAATATGAAATCTAATCAGTCCAATGTTAAAATTAATGGAAATGCCCGCTACAATTTTGCTCTCTTAAGAATGCTTCTAGTAACATTGTTTTATAGGGAACATAAAGTTGAGATTCTTGAATTCTTATGTGAAGGATCTGATACAAGATTATTAGAATTTAAAGTTGCCACCAAAATAAATCTGTAAGACAAAAAACTAATAGAACATGATTCTATGAACGTGGATGTAATGATAACTGGACAAAATGGTGTCAATTTATAATGCAAGTAAACACAATTGATAATCAAGCTTGGCTGACAATCGCTCCAAAAATTGAAGTTATTAATCGGGATCAATTATTGCCACTTAATTTTAACGATAGATCATCGTGAAGGTGGAACAAATGCCCCAATTGCTACCAAAACACGATTTCGTAAATCATATTAGAAATTGTGTTTGCATTGTTGATGATGCAATATTTAATCTCATGCAAAGGCAATATAAATTAGAAGATGCTGGTGTTGAACACAGAGCACCAATGTTATCAAAAGAAAATCAAAAGCTGTTGATATAATGGAAGCTACTACAAAGAAAGTAGGCGACAAACGAATGGGAAATCTTGAAACTTTCGCTCAAAATATGAAAAAGGTTATACAACAATATACCGAACAAGGCTAGATATAGAAAATTAATAAGGCAGAGCAATAATCAGGTGGAAAATTTTGGTATCTTACTTTGGTATTTGCTGTAATAAACCCAAATTAAACCCGGAAAATTTAGAACAGTGTGGAATGCAGCATCAAAGGTTCAACAGAACCTTACATTATGAATGTAATAGCTTTTGTAGCAGTGTGCTCTCCAATTTGAAACTGAATTTGCTAGAGCAGCCGAAGCTCTTCAAGAAAATCACTGAGTTGATGATTACATCAATAGTTTCGACACAGAATAAGCTGCTCAAACAATGGCTAAACAAGTTCAGTACATTCTTCGACAAGGTGGATTTAATATCAGAAACTGGGTCTGGAACTATAAAAAAGTTGTTTAAAATAAGGGCAAAACATCCCAAATAATTTCAAAAGATCTTGATATGGATAATACATTTTGTCTGGAAAAAAATCTGGGTTTATGTCGGCACCCGAATCCGATAAATTTATATACCGAATCAATTATGCAAAAATCGTTCAAGAATATTTCACAAGTGCTAAAAGACCTACAAAGGGAATAATTTTGAAAATGTGGATTATTATCTGTCTTTCTTGTGATTCTCAAAATTCAGCTTCAAAATGTTTGGAGATGAAATCTTGAATGAACATTTTATTGCCTGAAAAATTGGGCTAATATGATTGAACCACTGGCTAGACTGTAGATTGATCGCTATTATTCACCTTCCAAATGGTTCACTGGTCCCAGTTTTTTTTAAATGTAATGAATCTGAAAGCCTGGACCAATTTGGGATGAAAACCAACAACAACAGAAGAATTGAAAGTTAATTCTATACGAACATTATGCGATGAAATTAAAAATTCCGGAAAGCAATGCTATAGGGTTGCTCAGTGGAAATGTATAAAAATGATGTATTGCAACTCTCTAATTATGAAAGAATCTGTAATTCTTGTAATATAAAATATTTCCACCCTATTTGGATGATTCTGGTACTATGCGAGTGAGAGGCAGGATTAATGTCGACATCAAAAATTGACAAAAAGACCGATAATACTTTCAAAACTGTACCGGATAACTATGTCAGCTGAAGAAGGAGCGTTGCCCTTGGTTCGATTATCCTCATTTGTACGACAGTACGACACTTCACATATACTAGTGTAAACTTTTCTGGTCCGATGAATGTTATGGTCGGCCGGAGGCACGAAAAAATATGCAGTTTTATTCACCTGTATGACTGTTAGAGCAATTCATCTTGAAATTGCTATGGCGGGAAATTGCTTTGGTAGGTTGGAGCTGATACACGATACACGATTCCCTTCCTATCGCACAAAACACAAAGGATTACCTTACGTGACGTCAATCCGAGCTTTGCCACCGTTTGTGCAGCTTCATCCATCATGGACCACGATCTTTTTCGCACATCATTGTCATATGTTAGCCACTTTTTATCACACTTTACCGATCTTCTCAAAAATGGCTCGATTTCGTTTCATTTCAGCAGAGCGATTCGCAGGTGGGAATTCGGCCCATTAATTTTTTCATTTTTACTTTCTTATACATAGTATAAAGGAAGTATAGGAATCATGAAAAATTTCGGTTGCGAGATTTTGATGGAAATACATATTTTGGGGTCCCCTGAATACGTTGTGACTATTTTCGTAATGAAGTCTGTGTGTGTGGATGTGTGGATGTGTGTCTGAATGTTCATTATCTTAAAAACGAGCAAAGACAGGACCATGAAACTTCATATTTAAAAGTTTATTAACTATGCGAAGAGCTGATTAGACTTCCAGAATAATCGCACAACCGGAAGAGGAAGTTTACTTAACATTAAAATCAAACATTGTGAATTATTGGAGAAAATAAAAGCGATATGGAAAAAGTTTTTAAATAAAAGTTATAGGAAACAATAATCTTAAGAAAAAATGTTCTTGCATTTTTGTTCTATCTTTATCCAATTTTGAGTAAAATGTATTTATGCATTGGAATTATTAAAAATATCATATTTGCTATGAAAACAAAATATTCACAGAAAAACGCATTTGAAATGACAAAATTGTTTTTTTTTTATTTTGTTGTTTTATACGTATGCTATGAAACATTAATACATAAACACAGCGCTGTATTCATTTCTAAATGATGTCTGTGGGTATATATGTACATATAAATATAATGTAAGTATAAGAAAGTAGTGTGGTGGTCACACCAGACACCGGATTTTTAATATCAGGTTTCATGTTGTACTCAGCCTTATGCAAATGTTTCAAAACAGTTTTTTGGTCAATGTTTAGTTCCGCAGCGATGTCATATGATGAAATGTGCCGGTCTTCCTCAATTTTTTGGAGAATTTCATCGACTTTCTCAACGATTGGTTGACCAGAGCAACCCATTTGCGTGGTGCTGATTTTGATAAAACATCTTCAAGTACTTTCAATTGAATTGACAAATGTCACAATGTTTATTTTTGAATAACCTTTGGACTGTTATCTTTCAAACGCTCTATAGTATGGCCTGAAAGGATTAGTACCACCGCAATTTCCATCTTGCGGCATGCAGCCTCCAGACCATTATCGAGTGATAAAATCTGGGGCCCTGAATATATAAATAATTACCACATTGTCCAGGTGACTTTTTTAATCGAGGTGTTACTGCCCTATTTACTTTGGTATCTTTTTCCTCCACGGCTTCTTGAATTGATTTCTTTTTTGATGATCCGGTCGTGATAAATATTCTTGAAATGATTGTTTTTTTATTGAACAGTAGTCCATTTAACTGTTTGCTTCACTTGTATTACTCTTTGTATTTAATTTGATGTTTGTGTTTAATTTCTCTGTTACCTTATATCGGAGTCAAACGGAGGAAAAACTTGCAGAACCATTACATGTTAATTGATCAACCATCCAGACTTATTATTATGAAGCTTGAGGCACATTAAACATGTCAGAAATGGAGGCTCCATTATACTATTTTATCCGGCTTAACCTTAAGATCCTAAATAAAACCATATCACTGCCGCACAAGATCTGCAGCCTTTCAAGAAAAAGTAAAGTCTAGATTTTATGCAGTGCATCGGTGGTGTTCTCAAAACTTCTATTTCCCTAGAATTTTATTATGAATGGTGAGTTCGGTCGTACAAACTATGTAATTAATTTTCGCACAACTTTTATGTCGCTTGTCACTAGTTTAGACCTCCTGCAATTTAACAGCACGATATTTTTATAAGTCGATTCCTTAACAGTCTTATTGGAAGTTTGAATCTTCTCGAAAAGGTCTAGCTTGAATATTTCAACGCACGTCAATGAATGTAGATTTTTAAGCTCCTTCTTGATCTTTCAAGGATATGTGACTGCCGAAAATGTCTTACAGTGATATTTTTGTAAATAGAGGATTTGGAGATAAAACGACAGTTTGAATTGATTTCCAGCACATAACAAGAAATTCAGCTTATTGTTTTGTACGTCGAAGATAACGTTAGCAAAACACCAGTTATCTTAAGCTCATAAGTTCCATATAGAATATTTTTTTATAATTTTGGTCGTAATTTTCGGTATTTGGTGAGGTTTCGCTACAGAGGTTTCAAACGAAATTGAAGCAAAAATTATGCAATGGATTTTGTTGGTGCTTTATGTGATTCAATTTTTATTCAGCTCGGTGCTCTTGGTATTCTATTATTGGGTTATGGTATGATTTGTAGAGAAAACCATTTCAAACAGTAATCTACCAAAATATGTTCAAAACGAAAAAATTGTGAAACTCAACCGTGCAACATTGGTAGAGAGGTCATTAAGAGAACACATCTGGTGTATTTCTACCTTTCGAATATTCGGTTCTTCTGGATCATAGCCAGATAATTATTTTTTGTGAAGAATGAAATTATTAAAAGTTTTCAGTCATCTCATTAGGCAGTAGTCCGTGATGAGATGACTGAAATTACAATTTTCGTTATCCTCATCAGATCGAAATTGGAAATGCGAACTCTTTTCCATCATTGTTTTTTGTATATAGTTAGGTCAAATTGGAAATTCGTAAATAAAACAAGCAGCTCTAAATTATCAAACCATTAAAATGACCTAAGTACGTAACGGTGGATTAAAAAAGGATTAATAACGTAGAAAAAACATTAAATAAACATATTCCTTTCGGAAAACTTTTATGTCTTAAATTTCCATGGTTTTTTTATCGCTGCGCATGGACCATAATTTTATAAAACGTTGTAAATCTTGACGATGAAATTTATTCAAAGCATGTAAATATTAATTGCGGTAATGAACTTTCTTTGTTCGGAATTTTTTTATGTCCTTATGCATTTTACATCAAATTTAAAATAGCAGTAAAGTTTACAAACAAAAACGAAACAACTTGCTAAGTACTTTTGGTAGTGGAATGGGAAGGTAGGTAATAGTGGGACTGGCATTCAATTTTTAACAGACCAATTGAATTATCTTTTAAGTGTCTTTTTTAATGTTTGCAGAAAATATAAGCCCAAATACAGAATAGGACAGTTAAGAACTAAAGCGATTTTTAACATGGTTTGAATTTAAATATTTTTCTTCCAAAGTATTTTACGCTTTTCTTTAGTATGTAAGATTAAATTTTGCTTTTGGGAAATTATGGTTAAAGGCGATAAAAAATATGATTGAAACATAAAAACATTCTAGTAGAAACAACATATTTTGTAAATGCGTTTGCTGTGTTATAAATCCATTTTTGACGAACCGCACTTAAAACGTTTTAATGGTTTGATAATAGGAATGTATATATGTAGATGTGTTTTTGGTTTAATAACGTAGCGATTCTTTTTTAAGCGGTGTCACATAACAGACAATTTACACCAGTATGATGAAGTTTATAAATTATGTAACATATTTAGGCAATATTAACAGTCTATAATTTATATCATATGAGTACAATACAAAATACTAAAATGTAACAAAATTGTACTCCATTCAATTTATAATGATTTTAATTATAATTAAATTGTTTATTATTGTTACACAGATTAGTTTTACTATTTGTATTTCTTATTTTCAGTAATGTAATTAAAATATTTTTATATTACCTGAGGAAATTTTAGTTATTATAAATTTTACATTCCGAAAATTGTATTATTTTTAATTAAATTGTCTCTGTGACCTACATAAGCTTCTAGAAGCATCAACAAAGTTATTCAAATTTATTAAGAGTATTCCGACAGACATAAAAACGATTATGCGTAAAAATGTTCTTAGTCTCACCACCTGCAGTATTCACACAAAATGTTACAGGGACGGTTGGAAAGATTCTGCAAATTAGATTTTATTATGCAAGTTCTAGTCCAGAAGCTATAATTTGAAATTTCTAATTTGTTAACCCATAAATTTAAAATATCTAACTTCAAAGTTTGTAATTGTAATTTCATAGGTTCCCAATTAGTTTTCATATTTGACATTTCTGAAATCAAATTTTAGGTGCAAATAAAAGAATTGTAAACTAAGTTCTCTTAATTAGCTTCTTATAGACAAATTAAAAGTATTAAACAAAACAACCAATTAAGTCGTCTTTAATTTCGAATTGTTAGTCCGGCCAAATTGTGGACAAACAAATACTGATTTTTTTTACTTTCCCACTACAGGCAAACCTCCCTAAACGAAACTTCGAATAAGCGAGGTTTAAATATTTAAAGAAGTTATACTGGGATAAATGTTGTAATCGTGAAAAAATGATGTTCCAGATTTTCACGTTTCTCGACGAATTAGTTACCAGAACTCTAAGACCTCGATTAAGAATGTTTTTCAATCCTTTCGTCCTTCCAGTCATCTGTAAATTTTCGTTATTTTTGTTTAGCTTCTCATTCTCACAAATATTAATGGATTTGGATCCCATCGATTCTAGAATAGAAGGGATTACAGTGGAAGAGAACTGCCAAACAGTTTTTCTCAAAAACAGGCAGTTAGAATTTAAATCGATTTATTTTCTCTGAAAAATATTCCAGCTGGCCATCAATCACAGTCAATGCCAAACTTAAATGAACATAAAGTTAACGCTAATGTAAATAGCCCAAGAACATCGACCTATGGTCACAAAAACATTGCAGTGTTAACAAATTTGATAGAAATACAAAAATTTCAATCAAAATGAAACTGGGCAAAACATTGAAAAGGGAGATAATGAAAACGTATCTCTACCACAAATATTAGCGCAAACGGCAATTGAACGTTATATTACGGTGACGTCAAAAAGAAAAAGAAACCCAAAATCTCCAGGATGAGGAGGAAGAGCCTAAAAAAAACCTCCTCTAGTATACTGAAGAGAGATGCCATCAAAACTGTTACTGACAACACTAAATACAGAAACAAGTCAGAACTTTTTATTGCCCACATTAAACGTGATAACATCAGCGAAACAAGAATTCAAGCCAAAAACATCGACGGATACAGAAAAATTGTAGCCGAGATCGAGTTCACTGTGCAGGTAAAGGAAATAAGCGAAAAGCTAACAAAAATGAACGTTAAGGTGAAAAGCGTAATTAACATTTTAAATCATAACAGAAAACCTCAACCAATGTTTAAAGTTGAGCTAGAACTCGAAGTAACAAAAACTAAGCGTAAACACGCGATCTATGATATCAGGTATTTATTGTACAGATCAAAAGTCGTAATGGAGGATATCGGGTTCACAATGTACCAACTGTCAAGAATATGGATATTCGCGAAACTACTGCAAAGTAATATTTGGCAAACTGCATGACAGCAGCAAATGTGAACTGGATAAAAGAAAACCGAAGGCTAGAAAATGCAGTAATTGTGGTGTAAGTCATACCGCAAACTATAGAGGAGGTAACTGGGAGATAAGTTCCTTGCGGAAGGTGACTACAACGCCAAGCATATCCAGTATGGTTCTAGACTAATATCTTCAAAAGGAAAACAACTGTGGGAATGTATCTACTGTGGCCACCCACTTTCTATTGGCAAACATTGGAGTTTTGTGTAACAAAACGTATAGCTAGACCTCTAGAAATAGCTGAAACTTGTTATGATCTATCTTCTGATCACTAACTGGTATTAATAGCATTGAATATGCAAGTTCTAAAGGTATCACCAGCTAGATTCCTGGCGAATCAACATACTAATTGGACCCAATTCAAGTCTACATTAAACAAAGAATGTTCTTTAAACATCCCGCTAAAATCAAAACATGAAACTGATGCAGCTGTACAAAGCCTAACGGATGTATTAAAACAAGCTGCAGCGGTCGACAAAATACAGCGCAGTTTACTTAAAGTTTTCAGAATATTCAGCAGCTACTCGTATCAATAATAAAACGCTCAATAAGCGCAAGCAATGGTAACTACACAGATCGTCTACACTTAAATCAAATTTAAGTAAAGCGTTAGTAAGGTATTTGTATCTAACGAACAAATTGGAAGCCCCGAATATATACCTGATGTTGCAAAAGCTAAGAAAATCCAGCCAATTAAATACAAGTGGCGCAAGTAGACAAGAAAATCAAGGAAAACATTAACCCAAGAAAAGCACAAGATCTGATAAGCCGGAAAACTATGTCAAACTAATAACATACATTTCCAAGCATTTCAAAAAACACTAAAAAACATGAAAACAATTTTTGTTCATTTAACCTTTTGGAGGTAGTGTATTTTCAGATATTATTCTTAGGTTAAAGGAGCAGTTAAATCTTCAACTTTAAACTTTGGATCAGCTAGTGCACCACTTGAACTTTCCACACTAGACGAAATTCAGAAGAGTTATGCATGAGCTCAAACTTCTGAATTCCAACAAGAAATTATGTCAGTTCAATCAGCAAACCAAATAAGAAATCGGGCAATTTGTTCACTTAGCCCAATACTAGATGAACGAGGGTTCCTTCGTGTCGGTGAACGCCTAGAGGAGTCATCATGTCCATTTGATACAAAACACAGTTTGGTCGAGATCAGAATAATTTGGCTCAAAATCATTCGAGATTTCCAAAAAATATATTTCGTGTTCAATCGTTTCACTTCACACAATACTGTAGTATGTATGGAAGCAGGCTAGACCGATGAACTTTAACATAAAAGCCATTGTAGTAAATTGACTTTTTGATCGATCTTTTCTTGTAATAGTTATACATATTTGATTCTTATCGAATACACTAATGAATTTGATGTTATTTAAAATTCTTATAGAAGACTTGTTACGTCTTTTGAACTATACAACTTTACCTAGTGGCGGTGGAAACACCACCCGCAGTACAACCTTACCTTAATATTATATTATTATTATTTTTCCCACGGTGGTCTAATAAAAGCTGACGTGTTCTTTAATTTTCCTTAATTATGTTTCTTACCCCATTTCAAATTATTTTCTTTATCCATTTAGATTAAAAGCTTTGATTAACACCTGTGTATATTTCAACGACTAGCGTATATTTAGTTTTATCCCAATTAAAGATTTAACCTTTTCGTTCGAATTGTAAATGGTTGAAAATTATTAAGTATGTTAATATAATTTTACGCCTTGATTTAACATTGTTCGTTTAAAAATTATGATTTTCTTTTGTAAGCCCCTTTCGGTATTTGAGTCCATAAAATATTGATTACACGTTTCTTAAAAATTGAAAATAACCCTTTTAGTTGACATCATGATGTTATCGCCGAAACTTAACAAAAGAACCGAAAAGAAATTTATTGATTTAATTCGCCTATAGGCATGTTATTCCATGTAGGAAATAAAATGAATTCCATTCGGAAGCATTTATTTTGTTTAATCTTGATGATGATGACTATCAAGTGGTGTGCGTTATTACCACGTACGTTTTGTTTCACAATCAGAATAAAATATTTAGACAAATTTGCACCAATAATAACTTGAACGTCTCTCTGATTATCTTCAACCGCCGAATTATTTTAAAAAAGATAATTTGGTATTCGAGGTGGGCACAAAATTATGCTAAATTCATCTGCATAACTCCATTCCTCTGACGGTGCTCAAATATAGATTCACTTGTCAAACAAGTAACTTACTTCCCGAGGTAGTGAATATTGGAAATGACTTAAGCTTAGTAAATGGTGGTAAAATAATAATTAAGTCGCTTCAATAAAAATAATTTTTGTAAAGAAATTCGTAAAGCAGGGGCGGTTTCTGAGAAAGATCTTTATAGTTTTTGGTGAAGCCATGAAAAATGCTCAGTCTTCACCCAAATATTTTTGCCGTTTGTGAGTACATACACGAAAGAGAATTGCATGCGCAAATTGCAAATTATTGACTCTTGGCAGAGGAAGAATAGATGGAAATATCCAAATTGTCGATTAAAGTTCAGGTATAGAAGCATCACACCGCAACGTAAATAGAAACAACAGATCGAATCCATTTATTAGGTGGCCATAAACAGAAATAACAATTTCGCGTTCTGCTAGTTTCAGGATTCCAGGCAACATTTTTCACTAAAAGCTGTATTCAAAGAGTTCTACTAAATCGCAGAAATACTAAAATTTTGGTACCTGGAACTGGAGATTCAAGAACTGGTTATGCAAAGGAAATGGTCTCTATATTCATTATACCTAGAACCAAAAACAACTTCAGGTTAAGGCTTTAATACTGCCACAATTGACCACCAAGCAGCTACCCACTTCACTTGCTGCATTAGATTTACCTTATTTCAACCAATTTGAGTTAGATGATCGCAATTTCTACCGATCGACCGATATTGACATCCTCATTCGATCAGATCACTTCTGGAAGTCGTATGTTAAACCCATTTCCAGAAGACCAAGCAAGAAGATGAATCTGGTCATTTAATATGTAGTTCAACGCGCGATGGAAATGAAGTTTTCTAAGAATGAGGAATTTTATGTCATGTACAAGGAGTTTGTAGACAAGAAATTACTTTTACTGAACAGCAATTACCAGGCTATAATCTTCCAATCCACACCATGGAATAATGAAGCCTTCAATCACTACTACAAAGCTGAGACTTGTGTTTGATGGTTTCGTCAACGCAATATCAGAAAAATCACTTAACGACTGCTTGACGGTAGATCCGATGTTGCAAGCTAACCTTTATCATATTTTATGTCGAATAAGAGAATTCAGAGTAGCTTTTACATCAGATGTGGAGAAAATGTTTCGACAGTACGCGTAGCTAGGCACGACACGAAAGATAATCCAAAGCTACCCTGTAAGCTGTACGAGCTGCTGACTGATATCTATGGCACGTCCAGTGCTCCATTCTTAGCCGCACGGGCCTTCGTAGAAGTGGCTTTACGAAATCAAGAACAATTCCCGAAAGCCGCTGATCACATCAAAGCTGATCCATATAGATGTGGATGATATAATGGTGAGAGTAGACACGATCTGTGGAGCAAAGAAGTTGAAGAACGACGTAACCTCAACTCTACAGTGTATTATCATGCTACTATCAGCCAAGACCTAAGTAGCGCCAGTTAAACAGTTATCAATATCTCGCTTTGAACTCTGTGGAGCTTTATTGTTATAAAACTTACTAAGAACAATAAAGGAAGCGTTGTGGTTGAACTAATTATCGACAAATTGTCCAGTTTCGCAAAAATGGTACGAGTTTTAGTGTATGTTTTACGAATTGTTCAGCGTAAACCAAAGTTTAGAATAGCTTATTTGGAAACTGAGGTGTTAATTAACGCTAAAAGAAAACTAAACGCTAAAACTAAACAAACAATCCAAACTTAACATTTTGCAGAAGAAATCAACCATATCTCATTACACAAAAAATTACAAAAGTTGAGCAACTTGAAATCATTGCAACCATTTATTGATGCATTTGGAGGTCGATTGTCAAATGCATCACTAACTAACGAAATCAAACATCCCATAATATTACCAGCCAGAGACCACCTCACCGAAGTAATTATAATGGAAAAACGATCACCAACATCTCCATGGAGGGTAAACTGTGATGATGGCTACACTTGGTAGTAATGCAGTAAAAAGGATTGCTGGACCCTTTTTAACCCACATAAACAGAGGACGAAGGCAAAAGACAAACAAAAGCTGTATTTGAATATTCCTTTGCCAAATTAAGGCCGTACACTTGGAGTTGGTTACTGATCTCAACACAGAAACTTTTATTGCGGTTCTTAGAATCGATTTTCCCAATAGAGTCCGAATAGTTTGCCATTTTATACCTCGGAGATATCCACATTTTGGCGGCCTGTGGGAGACTCCTATTAAGTCAGCAAAGGTGAGATTAAGTCAAGGTGACCATATAGTATACTCACCATAGAAGAATCGACGACATTGTTGGCTGAAATCGAAACCATTTTAAATTCACGTTCGTTTTGTGTACTATCAAAGATTTAGATGCTCTTACACCAGCACATTTTTTTATTGGCCGACCAACAACTCTGATTCCTACTGGAAACTTCCAAAAAATAAAATTATCAAGATTATCCAGATGGTAGATCGTTCAAAACATAAATCAGCAATTTTGGAACAAATGACTAAAGAGAGACTATTAGAGTACTTGCCGAATCTGCAGCCAAGAAACAAAATCAACCAAATTCCAAAAGGCTCTTCGATAGAGTTACACAACTACATCTAGGACTTCACAAAAAGTGGCCTGTTCATAAGTTATGTGTTTTACTAATAACATGAATCATGCGATTCAAGGCGGCCGGTATGTTAACGACCTGAGGCCGAAATTACCTGAAACAACACAAAAAGTAACCTTCATAAACTTACTTACATGCTAATAATTATTATTCTAATAGTCGAATCCGTTGACGGTGGTTAGTGAAATAATTTCCGAATCTGAAAAAATACGACCCCTTATTAGTTTAAAGTCAATGATAATTTGTCAATTAACTTATAATTCGTAAGGGTGCTTTGGGTTTTCTTGAATTTCTCTAGAATTTTTTCAACTCCAGACATGTAACATAACATTTATTCAAACAGCTGTTATTATTCTCTCCAATTGGAAAGCGTCTGTAGTAAGTATTACAAGAAACCTCACAAATGTTGATTTTTTTTTTTAAACATCTTTGTCCAACTTATCTAATCCATAAATTTGACAATATTTGATTTAGATCTGAAGCAGTTACGAAAACAATATGATAAATTGCACTAGGCAATTTTGCACAGGTAATAATTTTAGAAAAGTATCCTGCTTCTCAGCTTTGAGCCTACCAACAGGATTTGTGTCATTAAAAGAATTTAGGGCAACCTTTTACATTTTATTGCTTTGAAAATTTAATAAATTGGAAAATTCTTACTCCACCTGTTGTTATTGTGACGTCTACAACTACTATAAAAAATTCTCTTCATATTCAGCAAAAAATATTATAATGAGCACTAAATTAAAATTAATAATTACATTTCGTGTTTTCTTCCTGCTTCTATGTAAGTATGTAACTATGTATATACATTATACCTAGGTAAAAATGTAAACGGTGTTGAAACTTAATAAAATTGTTTTATATAAATACATCAAATGAAAATGTTGAAACGTGATCAAAATGTAATTTTCCAGAGCTGAACGTTGTTAATTTTAATAAAATTATTACTTAATTATTTCGATGCGAGAACAAAAATGCAGAAGCTTGACTCGTTTAATATCTTATCGTTTGAGAACATTTTTTTTGCTATTTCTTGCTTTTCTAACTAATTAAGATATGTAGATTTAGCATAATAATATTATGTACAATTCAAATTTAGCACCGCGGTTTATCAGTCGATTACATATTATAACTAACCGCAAGTTTTCAAATTATATTGATGAAGGTTTGGTTTTAACTCGAGCGAGATGTTCTTTCCGACAGTTCATACAATCAAAATCAGGGAAATATGGAATTAAAATACTCTGGCTATGAGACGCAAAGAACTCGCAAAGAAGGCGGAATTAGAAAAAAAACGATAAATAAAATCTTCAAAATTCCGTGAGTTTTATTCTTAAACCAAATAAAACCGTTTTGCTATTATCAACTTACTTTACACAATAATAACGGAGTAGACCATGTGACAACCTACACACTTAAAAACTAGTGAGAACCTACACACTTAAAAAAATATTGCTTATGGAATGTAAATTGCATTACAAATAGGTCCAGTGGAAGGCTGTATTACAAAATAATACAATGCTTGCATTAAAAAAATTTAATACAATTTGCATTAATTTGTAATACAGCAATTACATTAAATTTTAATTTTATTTTTTAAATTTTTTGTATAAATTTTAACTTGGGCTGTAATTTAATATTTGTGTTTCTGGATTTTCATTTGATTTGATTTTTGGTTTCTCTTTTTCTGGATTGTCCTTTCGAGATTTTGGGTTTCTGTATTTTTTCCAGAAAAGGAATCACATCATTAATTAATTTTGGTAAACTACATTTTGACTGATATAACGGTAGAAGAGTGTTCCTTTTCCCAAAAGTATTGATATTTTAACGCCCCCGTATTATTAGAAATTGCAGGCGCCGTTTTACACTCTCCTTCCAACTTAATTCTGATGTAGAGGGTTTTCTAATAAGAGGCTTCATTTTGAATAGCCTGCCTTTTGAGCAGCTGTCAATTTTGAAGCTATCATCTTTTGACATTTGACAAGTAGAAACTACGCCATTACTAAACACGGTACGATACACGCTTCAACAACGCATTGAAATTATTAAAATTCACTACAAAAATGGTGAAAATTTTGCAGTCACAGTTCGCAAAACTAAAACACTTTTTGGTCGGCGTGAAGCACCTTCTCGGCCGGCAATAGTGAAACTGGTGGAAAAATTTGAGCTATTTGGACAAGTTAGTGATGTGAAGAATCGAAACCGTGTGCGTTGCTCAAGAACAACTGAGAATATTGCTGATGTAGCCCGTAGTGTTGCAGAAAACCCAGGTTTATCGATTCCTCGTCGATCTTTTGAATTAGACATTCCACAAACGACATTACACGGGTTGGGCATAGATGGTCGAAAAAGATATGCTCGAGAAAAATTTCTCGAACTAAAAAAGATCGAAAATAAAATCCCTTTTTGAAAATCTCGAAAAGAATTATCTCGAACAAAAAATCTCGAAAAAGGAAAATCTCGAAAAGAAATGATCGATTTTGGATAAGATTTGATATTTATAATCGGGCGGCCCGATTATAAATATCAAATCTTATCCAAAATCGATCATTATTTCTCCAAAGATCAAGTCTACAGAGGACTTAACATTGTGGTAAGTATTTACAAACATTTGTACCCAAATGTAAATTGTAAGTGTAGTTATCCAAAATCTTCTATAATAAAAGTCATGAAAATTCCATACATATGAAATAAAAAAAATCAGGTTCTATGTGTATTGGTGTATATGTCGTATCACTAAATTTATATGTGTTAGTTAACTAAGTATAAAGGTGTTGGTGTAGAAACAAGAAAAAAAAATTCAAATTTACGTTGAATTGTTAGTGTAACTAATACAGCCAAATCTAGTGGAATCAATAAATGTATTTGTCTGTAAAAGAGAGTTTCATGACTTTTATTATAGAAGATTTTGAGTTATCCCTACCTCTACCTGACATATACTATACCACTACCATTAGCAATTCTATAAACAAAAATATTAAAAATGGCGTCGGGTAAGGTAAACGTGCGATACGTTATTCGGTGCGAATAAACTGGAATTTATATGCTACAAGCATTGATTGTCTCTATACAATTGAATTAATTTCATAATTTCGTCCTTTTCGTTCATGTTGAAAATATTTATTATTAAAACTTAATTTATTAGCGCTACATTAAATTGTGTATATGAAATTATTATAACATCGAGTTTCGCCAAATTGTTACAACATGCTGGTATAATTTATTTATGTTTTATAACATTTGGTGTCTCCACTAGCAAAAGAGTAAATATTAAAGGTATGACTCAACGATAGATTGCAGGTGGAGAGGCCGGGTTAATTAGATTTGTCACCTAAACCTCCAATCTATTTATCTTCTGCAGGGTAATTGTTACACTTTTTATGAATAGAGTAGCAAAATTGACATAAACTAAATAAATTTAGAAGGCTGTGGTTAACATTCATGTAATATACAGCAGACTGAGCATTACATACATTACACACATTATTCAGCAACTGAAGTTAATTTAAATTAAAAACAAAAAATTGCAAATTTTCAAAAATGGATACGAATAACCTTAATAAATATATTAAACTAACTAAAACCAATAAAAACAGAGATAAGTTATTATTGAACGGGTTTTCTTACAATTTAGAAAAAACCACTTCCGAAATTTTTAGGTGGTCATGTGAAAAAAAAAAAAAAAATGGGTTGTCGAGGACGATTATCAACGAAGTTAGATTGTGGTAAACACACAATTACAAAATTGTCACAAGAGCACAATCATGAACCTGTCGCTAGTCGTATCGAGGTACTAAAAACTAACGAGTTTATTAAACAGCTGGCGTTTGACTCAACACGACCGCCATCGCAAATTATCAATGACGGTTTGATCAGCTGTAAAAGTAATTGTAGGGTGTATCTCCCAAAAAAAGAAGCACTGAAAAATAAGATCAAATATGTAAGGAGGAATACTATAAAGGAACCCACTTCTTTGGAATCCATAACAATTCCAACTCATTTGATGCATGTTGAAGGTAAAACATTTAACTTGAAAGTTGTTCCATACAAAAAAAATTAAATAATTTTTAGGTGATTTATTTGTATTATCGGAGAAGACCTTCGGTAAAAATAAAATTATTGTAATGGGTACAATCAAAAGCATCTACTACTTATCAGAAACAAAAATTTGGTTTATGGATGGAACGTTTAATGTGGTTCCTAGCATAATGACCCAACTATTTATGTACTATTCATGGGCGTATAGGAGATGTTACTATGCCATTATTATTTTGCCTTATGAGTGCCAAATCGCAAGACTGTTACAATGAAGTTTTTTTATGAAATCCTGCATATAGCTTGCTATAATAACATGGAACTAAAACCCAAGTATATGATGACCGATTTCGAGATTGCAATGATCAATGCGTCAAAAAATTACTTTCCAAGCGCACTCCACAAAGCATGTTATTTTCATTTTGGACAAATTTTGTTTCGGAGGATAACACATGAAAAATTAACACCTAAATATGGGAGTGATGAACAATTCTCGCTCAACATGAGAATGTTGAAATGCCTAGCTTTCTTACCAGACACTGAAATAATTAAGTATTACGAAACCATAAAGCCTTATTTATGTAAGAACAGCCATAAAATGTTGCCTTGGTTTGAAAAGAACTACTTGTATGGCACAAAAAATAGTAGTCCTAGATTTCCACCTTTACTATGGTCCATTAACGAACTTATAACAGATCATATGCCGCGAACACAAAATAACGTTGAGGCATGGCATAGCCGTCTTAAAATTATTGTAGGTAGATCACACGTTGGCGTTTATAAATTAATTAAAGATTTGCAAGTGGAATATGTTAATAGTATGACCATGATAGAAAAAGTCATTGCCGGTAATACCAAAAAATTAAACCGGGAACTGGTTTCGAAAAATAACAATATAAAACAGATTTTGGAACACCAGCTTTCATTAAACCCTTTAAATTTTTTGAAAGGTTTAGCTTATAACATTAAATTAAATTAAATATTTACTTGTGCATTGTATTATTGTTGAAATATTATTAATAAAATTTTAAATTGAGCTAATGTATTTTAATTAACTGAGATTCTCTTCTACATATATTAAACCAATTATCAAAATCTCGAATTCGATATTTTGTCAAATCGGGAAAACGATATTTTGTACTCGAGTTAATTTTTTTCGATTTTGATTTTCTTAAATCGAGATTTTTATTTCGATATTTTTTTTTTTCGATCACTGAATTTCATTCGAGATTTTTATTAAGTCGATATTTTTTTTTTTCGTTCATATGATGCTTTCCCCATTACACCGTATTTTGCATAGAGACTTAGGTCTTAAGGCTTTTAAAGTTCAGTTAACACAAGAACTCAAGCCGGTCGGTTACCATAAACGTCGTATCTTCGCTGATTGGGTCCTTCAAATGCATCAAAATGATCCGAATTTTCATCGAAAAATCATCTTCAGTGATGAGACCCATTTTCACCTCGGAGGCTACGTTAATAAGAAGAATTGTCGCATTTGGGGCTCAGAAAATCCAAGAATGATTGTTGAAACGTGTCACTGTTTGGTGCGGTTTTTGGGCTGGCGGTGTGATTGAACCTTACTTTTTCGAAAATGCGGCTGGTGCAACTGTTATGGTGAATGGATTGCGCTACCGAGCTATGATTAATGAATTTTTATGGCCGGAATTGGCAGATATTGATATGGTAGACGTTTATTTTCAGCAAGACGGCACTACGTGCCACACAAGCAACGAAACAATCGCAATTTTGCAAGAAAAGTTTCCTGAACGTGTGATTTCTCGAAGAGGTGATCACAATTGGCCACCGAGATCTTATGATTTAACACCTTTAGACTTTTTTCTTTGGGGCCACGCGAAAGATAAGGTCTATGCCAATGCTCCACAATCGATTCAAGACCTTAAAGATGGAATTCGTGGTTATCGAGGATATACAGCAGCAAATATGCGAATTGGTCATGGAAAATTTCATGAAAAGGATATGGTGCTGCAAGTGTAGCCGTGGCGGCCATTTGACTGATATCGTTTCAAATGTTAATGGCATACCTTCCTCTTTACAATGAAATATTGATTTCTCTTAAAAAATACTCGTTTTTTTGTTAATATCAAAATGAAACCTCTTATTGGAAAACCCTTTATCATCATCGTTAAAAATATTCGACTAACTTTGGACATACTTCTAACGACCAAAACCAGATTTTCAACATTTGCTATGGTTTTAAGATCCTGTCAACCATCGGCATTAGCGAAAGAAAACTAGCTTTCCAAAGTTACTCGAACGGTATATCTTTATCTTTAGGAAAAACTAAATACATTTTTTATTTTTGATTTCGAAACAACCGGAACACTTTCATCTGCAGTTTAAATTGCACGGGTAGTTCAGCCAGTTCCTATGTGGTACGTTTGATAGATTCGTCCTCACGTGGTACCAAATGTGGTATGGTTGACAATGTAATACTTTCGTTAAAAATGTGGTATAGTATCACACAATGTGTCACCCTAGTTTTATGTTCAGGAGGTTGTGGAGCGAAGGATGCAACACCAGAACCTAAACGAAGACTTTTCTTAACCCATATTTTTCCTCATATTTTATTATGTCAATTCAACAATTATTTAATGCTTGTATTTATTATAGTTATGGTCTATGGAAATTTGATCATTACTCTGCACCATTGACGAGTATTATCTATGTACATAGAATTAGTTTGACGATATTCAAATTACAAAAATTCAGCAAACCCGATGATCTTTAAAACAAACTTGATTTGCTTTTATCAAAACGTAAAAACAACATTAGACAGACAGTAAGGCAATAAGTTTGAGAATAACAACATCGTTGTTGAAAAGCTTAATTAAAATAAAATTAAAAATTAGAAAAAGTAAAGGTGTTTGTTTATTGGTTTCTTGAAACAAAATTAAAATACAAGCCTTTTTCCAGTTAAGTGAACAAGGAATGTATAAATGTTATCTATCAATAAAATAAACCAAATTTTATCACTAAACTTTGTAAACATTCAGAATGGCCTTGAAAATGATGTACAACATCGAAATATTGGCGAAAAATTAGATTTTTAAATAAATAAATGTATTAAATTAAAAATTAAAAAAGGTCTATAATTAAAGCTGAAAATTAAAAATTAAAAACATTACAGAAAGACCTAAAGACTTATAACACTAATTAAATTTGATGTTTCAATTTTTATTTTTAGCAGAATCCATAAGATATTCAGAAAAGATCCGCTTTAAAATATTTTTTTTCTAATCATAACGTTCTTAGCTACATGCCATTCTATAGCCAAAATGTCTCAAATTTCAATAACCTCTCTAGTGCTCTGTTTAAGCTTCTTTCGGCTGGCCCGTGCAAAACTTCAGAAAAGTCCCACGCACCAAAGAAAAATAAAGATTCTGGAAAATTGTACCACTTTACTGTATACGTTTTTAATCCAAGAAATATATGAAATTTTTAAAATTTGCTTTGGATTTTCGAAGTAAAGTTTGTATAAACGTTTGTTGCTTGTAGATGCTGTAGATTCGCTAGAGTGGTAGTATGTTACGATTCTAAAATGTCTTTCTATATATATATATATATATATGTAGTTCTGTGCGTTAATCCGTTAAGGATCTTAGATAGTTTACAAGATAATAAAATTTTGAGAATTAGCAAGTGTACCTTGCGATATGATAGTGAAAATAACAGCGCAGGCAATTCATCGCATTTATCGTAAACTACAGGTATACTAATAATTAATAATTAAAATTGGTTTAATTTATAAAATAAATAAAGAATATGAAATATAAAATTATGATTAAAAAAAATTTACGTAACAGGTTTATTCGAGCAACTACGATGATTTACAGTGAGTGATCAAATTATTAGCACCGCTTTGTAGAAAATTAGCACCAGTAAAAATATTTAGTACACAAGTAAAAATAAGTTTTTAAGTAAGTAATAAGTGTTAAATTTAAATTTTTATTAAATTTTTTTAAAATTTGTGTAGCACCCTCAGAGCTGCTTCTACTCTAGTTACGTTAAAAAACACCAAATGAAAGAAATGTAGAACTAGTCCTAGAGAACAATTCATCTTTTCAATATTTTGAGCTAGCTGTGCCTAGAAATAGTATTTTTTTTAAAATAGAAATTTAGAGTTGCTCGAATAAACCTGTTGCGTAAATTTTTTTTAATCATAATTTTATATTTCATTTTCTTTATTTATTTTATAAATTAAACCAATTTTAAAATTATGAATTATTATTTACCAATTTTAACGTAATTTTAGGTTTTTGCCTTTTCAATTATCATTCGAATCACTGGATTGTGAATAAAACAAACCACTTCAATTAATCACAAAGGAGTTTATTTAATGAGCACAAAAATTAATTCAACACAATTTACTAACAAAAATTCACAAAATCACTTAGTCTAATTTTCGAACAATTTTACTGTTCACTTATAATTTTTATATTGCCCTAATCCACTATTTAATTCACTTTTTAATTTTTACACTATCACTTACCAAATACTAATGAACCAATTTGACTTCGTTCGCTTTTTTATATACACAAACCAAACTTCTAGAAATTTCATGACTTTACCAGTAAGAATAGTCTAGAAACATTTAGAACCGTTTTATCATGAAAAATTCCATTTTAGTACATATAGTAAAACATTGAGCTATTAATTTAACTTATTCCATTACACCCTAGGTGTCACTGTAACATTCCATTTTGGTTTTCGGTACTATAATCGTTAGTAATAAATTGATATACAGAAGATAAGTAACATTAATTATTATTGTTTTATGTAGGTTAGTGTCCTACTTTTGTGGTTGTATTGTTTTTTATTCACTGGTGATGGCTAATAAGCCGAAATGTATGACGTAAGTAGATGCTTTAAATTAGTAACAACTTATGTATTATTTGTCTATAAAAAGCTGAACTGTTTGTTCTGTCTGCTCTTATTTCAACTTTATACATATAAATTGTTTAGTATATTAAATTTTCTATAAATAACTTACACTTTCCACTACAATGAAAAAGTAATATTTTCCCAACTTTCTTAAAATAAATATAATTCAATAAAAATATATGCATGTAACAATATTAATGTTTAACTTTATAAAAATAAAAAATAAAGTTCTTTCGAAACTTATGTGTAGTTTTTTCCAGAAGTTATATTTTTAACAATATTTCTAGACAATTATTATTATATAATATGTACATATGTAAGTCTAGTTACCAGTTCATAATTAAATTTGAATTATATAATTTTATTTAATGTATTTAGTTGGATAATAAAAAAGTTCTACTTTTTATTAAATAATAATACGCTTGTTAGAAAACAGTTTTATTTAATTTAATAATCACACTAATTATAATTACATATTATATTTTTGACTTTTGTAACTGAAAACCAATTAAAACTCGATGTTGATACATATTATAACAAGCAATGTGAAGGAATTTCTATAATTGCTAAATATTTTAAATTTATACTTCACAAATATTCGCACTAATGCACTAAATAGTCATAATAATGAAGAAATACTTGTAGTTTGTGGGGCCATATAAAAAACGAATGATGGTATTCGAGGCCAGGGGGTCAATTCTCGTTCTATGAAAAGTACAATGAAAAGTTTTTTCAGTGAGAAATACACATTTCCGATTCATGTTCCATGAGAAGGAGAAAAATGACGTCAAAATCTTTTCATATGAATAAAACTTTCTCACCGACCATTTTGGCGGTGAGAACATCATAAATATGGAAATAAAATTCTATAAAAACTAAATTTGTATTTTTACCATTAAATGTGCATTGAAACTATAATATGATTCACTTTAAACTTAACTAATAAGTAAATCTATTAAAAACTATTCCGTATATTTAAGAAAAGCCTCCAAATAATTAATTTAGTTAAGTTTTAAAAATAATTTGGTCAATTTTATAATTTACTTTATATTTTGACAGCCAATGACAAAAACTGATTAACTAAATCTACTTTATCATTTATTTAGCTAATATTTAAACCAATTGTTGTATCAGCTAGCGGAAATATACATGAAACTCGAAAAAATATGTGTTTACAGTGTAGCTTACTATGGAAATAACTTATTCAGCGTTTTTCTCACGATTCTTTTTCATTTGGACATCGAGAATCGCTTATTGTCGTTGTGTGAAATGTTATAAATGAAAAAGACTTGATGGAATCAAAATGAAAACTTTTTTTTCATTAGGTTTTTTCATAGAACGAGAATTGACCCCCAGCTCTCGGTTTAAGCTATTTGAGTGGCACAAAATATTGTAAGAAAATCCGGTTGGCGAATTTAAACTTTTATATTCCTTCATTTTTACAAAAAGAACCGACAAAAAATTGAATGTTGAACAACGACTCAACCTTTGTATGGAACCTAACTGTATAAGAATAGGAGGTGGATATCCGAATACTACCATTACATATTTCCCGGCTACGCGTATAACTTAAGACCGGTTACGACCCCCTTCGGATGCAAATGATGTTTCTTGGCTAAATAATCTGGCTAATTCTTCACTGAAAAAAGGAGTGTTTGGAATTTATTTATCAGTAATAGCGATATGTTTGAGATTTACATTTCTCATTTATAATCACTACTTTTTGTTTCTCAAAAACACAATTTAGTAGTTCCAAATAAAAATTAGTACACAAAAATATTTGTTTGTTATAAATATTTAGGTTTTGGACTCAAACAATAAAAGTATTCCCAGTAAACTTCTCGAAAAATTTATTTAAAATGTTCCTTCTAAACAACACAATTATTGCTAACGAATACTCATCTATTCACGAGAAACACATTTGAGAAATAAGTGTTTGTTACAAACAATTTGCGTTTGTGTTAGGTAATTTACCGTGGTAATTCACTGTGCAGTGAGATTTGGTATACAACGCGCTTACGCGAGTATAATAAAAAGTAAATTAAAATTGTGTAAAGTGAAATTTAGTTATAAGTGTACATTTAGACAAATACCAAGGTAAACACCTCTTACAATCGACTCTTACAATCTTCGGAACATACTCGTATTAAAATCATATAATTAAATAAATAGAATTACGTCTATTAGTCGGTTTCGTTGAATTACTGTTCGTAAATACTAATATACTTCTCGTGTTAATCGAAACACAATTAAAATGGTCTAACCACCGGTAGCATATTAGATATTACATGAATTAATTAATATTCAACAAAAAATTAATAAAGTAAAAATTAGCGTACACAGAAATAGAGCTGTGTGAATATTGTGAAGAAGAAAAATTGTAAGAGAATTCATCTGTATTAGTTATGATTCGCTAATACTTAACGCACAGCACATTCTGTATATATAGAATGTAAATTGTGGTATATAGTCAGTCCAGTCGCCGCGGCCTGATGAGAAGATTGATTTTTTCATAATCATAAGCTCATCAGTTGGAAACTGGATTGAATTCTCTTACAATCTTCGGAACATACTCGTATTAAAATCATATAAACACCTAGTTATTCAGGTCTATTATAGAGATAATAAAATACTCCTAAAATGACTGAATACGAGTACTTCGAAGCTATTCAGGTTTCGTACAAAAATTACACTGATATAGTGCCGGTGTCGGGGAGTGGAGAGTTTACATACGAAATATTTTATGCTGCTGGTATATTACAAAATATTTTATAGTTAAATAATTTTTCAAACTTATTAGATGAAAAAATTTATATTTCTTTCTATAGCTGCATCTAACTTTAAAATAGTAAAAAAATTCAAGTTTTTTGATGAAATTAGCGGTGCCGAGATTAAAAAAGAGTTTTTTATATCTTACATTAAACGGTATGAGAGAAATTTATTATTGGTAGCCACCGAATTAGAAGAAAACGAAATAATTGAAAATCAGCCAATTTATATTATAAACAGTAGCAATGGTGGCATTATAAATTTGCAAGAGAGTGGTGAATCCATACTTCAGAATAACTCAAATGTAAATTCTCAATCTTATTTTAACGAAATCGGCGTCGGTATTATAAATTCGGAAGAGAGCAATGAAACCATGTTTCAAGCAAACTCAAACCTAATTGCAAATAATCAAAATAATAATAAAAACGAAATAGTATCTTTGATATAAACCAAGGTGACGATGCTCCACCAACCAACATTTGTAGAACCATTTCATGTGCCGCCACAATAGAATTTGTGAACTTTAATAAAATAAACGAGACTATACATTCAACATTCACCGTAGATGTAAAATTTAAAAAAAATATCAAAATTGATTTTTTATTAATAAAATACGCACTTTTTATTACACAGAATTAAATCGCTACTCAATAAATCAGCGAAAGATATTTTGCTGAAATACGAAAAAAAATCCTAGTTCTTTAAAAAATATTGATAGAGTGAAAATTTCTAAAATAATTATCCATTCGATATTGAACGAAGCTCCAGAACAAGTGTAAGTATTTCATAATAAATATACCATTTCAGGGTTTATTCCTTACATTCTAGTTTATTTATTTTATTTTATTTATCAATTAGCCAATGCTGTTTAAACCTAATGTTTTTGTACAACATGAATATATACAATAATTAAAGTAGAGAATAACAGACAAAATTTAAAATTAACACAAAGAATAAAACAAAATATACAAAGATAATATATATACAAAATATATACATAAACATATGTACATTATATACATCCTATTTACACCAATCAATCAAAAATTTAGATTACCTTGTACCAATTTTAACATTAATCCTTTAAAAATATTCAAAGAACCAATATTCTTTAGTTCCAGTGGTAGGCTGTTCCAAATGACAATCATGTTCACCAAACAGGAGTTATTGTAAACCTTTGTCCTATTGATAGGCAAGTTGACATTTCTTGTTCGCAACGATGTAGAAAAATCTAACTTCTCATGTAAATACAATGGTTTACCCGTTTTAATAATACGGAAAATAAAAGCCGCAGCTCTATAACGATAAAATTCAAACAAGTCACATCCAATAATAGAAACCCTAAATTCAGAGACATGGTCAAACTTCCTAAGGTCATAAACATATCGAATGCAGTTATTAAACGTAACCTCAAGTAAACGCCTAGAAGTACTATCACAGTTATTAAATATTACATCACAATATGTGAAAATTGGTATAATCAGACTTTTAACAAGATATATGCGTAAATTCACTGGACAAAACTTTTTTATTAACCTAAGCGAGTATAGACAATAATTAACACGCTGGCATAGGGATTTTATATGATCAATCCAAGTGAGTTTAGGATTCAATATTAGTCCCAAGTTATTAACTGTAGGCACAAATGAGATAATATCATTGTCTAAATAAATCAGAGGTGCTATATTATGAGAATTATTTGTAGAAAGCAATAATGCTTTACTTTTAGTGGGATTAATAGCAAGTGAATTATTCTTGGCCCATAAGGAAACATTTTTAAGATCTGCATTAAGTCGCATGACAATCTCATCCAACTCTGAAAAATCGCCACCAATATACAATTGCAAATCATCAGCATAAAGATGAAATCGACAATTCCGAATATGCCCAAGCAGATCATTAATATAAATGGAGAAAAGCAAAGGCCCCAAAATAGAACCCTGAGGCACCCCGGCAAATACTCCTCGAATACTCGATTGAGCTTCTCCATGCTTTACGAAATGTTTGCGGTCGCTCAAATAAGAATGAAGCAACATAATAGCAGAATTCGAAAATGTATAATACAAATGTAACTTCTGAAGCAAGTGGATATGGTTAACACAATCAAAAGCTTTAGAAAAGTCTAAAAGGACTAAAATACCAAATGAATGGCCCTTGTCCAGAATAGTTGATAGATCATCAACTATATGCACCAGTGCAGTGGTAGTGCTATGACCAGGCTTGTATCCTGATTGAAATTTGCTTAGAAAATCAAACCGGATAAGGTGTTCGGTAATTTGGAGTTGAATAATTTTCTCTAGTACCTTTGATAACGCCGATAAAATACTTATCGGACGAATATCACCAATACCAGAAACCACATCCTTTTTAGGCAGGGGAATGATAGAAGCAACCTTCCACAAATCAGGAAACACCGATTTCGTTAAACATTGGTTAATAATAAATGTGATATGAGGCAGAAATAATTCAATAAACAATTTAAGTACTTTAAAGTTTATATTATCATATGCCATTAGATCCGATTTAACAGCACGAATCGCATTCAGCACCATAAGCTCATCGACACAATCAAATACAAACGCGTAGCTTACCGAACTAATAAAATTAGAATTAGGTAAAGGTAAAACACCAACAGAATCACTAAACTTACAAATTCCAATCAAAATTTCTTCGGCAGAAAACATAATGACTGCCTCATTTG
The DNA here is from genome assembly GCA_958295665.1 of Tipula vernalis. Lineage (NCBI taxonomy): Eukaryota > Metazoa > Arthropoda > Insecta > Diptera > Tipulidae > Tipula > Tipula vernalis. The sequence goes on along the minus strand of OY282560.1, from coordinate 144,626,113 downwards.
ATGTACCTAAAACTCCAAGCTTTTTTAAATTGACCCACGTCCTTTTAGAATTGTATACATTCCCAAAATAGAATGAATGCTTAGCGTCATTAATGCATTTGTTGGTTTTATTTCTATAGTACTTAAAGGAAGCCAAATCATGCTCCAATCCATATTTTTTATATTTTTTATAAACCAAATCTCTACGCTCCATTAAATCCAAAATATAAGCATTTAACCACGGAGCAGTAGGACACCTATTTAAAACTCTCTTACGAGGCACACAGATATTATCCAAATGTAAAAGGTTTAAGTTGAATTCCTCAACCATATCATTCACATCCGAATAAAAACGAAAATTCAACCAATCCAACGAAAATAAACAACTTACAAAACTCTCACGTTCAATCGCTTTAACATCAGCAACTACGGTATAGGAAATTTTATCCCTGACTCGACAGAATTTATAGCATGCAAAAACCAAGTCGTGATCAGAAATAGCAGGAACAGCATGTTGCCCAAAAGAAACAATATTATGCCTATCAGGCTCATACAAAATGATCAAATCCAACAAGCTGTTATCTAATCTAGTCGGTTTAAAAGGTAAATAATATAAATTGTACAAACTCAACCAATCACTAAGTTTATTGTTAGTCAACATGTTAAAATTAAAATCACCGCAGCAAATAACTTTTACATACTGAAACACATATTGAGAAAAAATTATTTGTAAATTATTAATATCCTCCGTACAAGCCGGAGGCGGGTTATAAACAATCAAAATAAGAATTTTTCCAAACCGTCCAATAAGTTCAGATGCCAAAATTTCAACTTTTCCAAATGTGCCAGAAAATAATTTACAGACTTTTAAAGTATCCCTGAAATAAATACCAACCCCACCCCATCGTGTATTATTTATACGATCGAAACGTATTAATTTATAATTATTAATATGGAGTGACTTGTCTGAAATTTTACCGTTAAGTAGAGTTTCCGTTAACGCAAGAAAATCAAATTTGTAAACATCCAACAGTATAGTAATGTCATTAAAATGTTTAACTAAACTACGAACATTTAGATGACCAAACCATAAACAAGAACTGGCACTAACCTGCAGACTATCACCTGGAACAGCCTTACCACCGTTTGAAGTATAATCTAAAAACCTTGTGGATTGGGTTGGCGTAGCCCTAAAAAAGGATGACTATTAGGTATATTTTGGAATTCCTTCACTAGAACACCAGCTGGCCAAGAAGTTGGATCCATCAATTTGTCAAACATAGTAACAGAAATTTTTATTTTAAATGATGAGTAATCCTTTTTGAAATTATCCTTTAATTTTGGTGTAAAGCGATGAACAAATACTTCCGACAAATTGAAATTGTCTAGCAAATATTGCCTGATATTTGCTTCAGTAACATCCGGGTGAAGTCTGGAGACAAAAATCTGTTTTCGAGGCTCCACAGCACGTAAGGTAACACCGCTACCAGTGCCAATAATATAGTTGTTCATAACATTTTTTGAAATTGAAGATGTTGACTGCTGGGCTGGAGTATTCATGCTCGCGGGAGCACTAATAATTTCCTTGCGTAAATCCATCGTAACAGGCTGATTTGTCGTCAATGAGTTAATGCCAGGTAGAGAATAACCAACTGGCAAACCATTTGATTCCGTAACATCTGAAGCAGGTTGACATTCCGGTGAAGAAACATTAGGTAGAGGATAACCAACTGGCAAACCATTTGATTCAGCAAGATCTGAAGCAGGTTGACATTCCGGTGAAGACACATTAGGAACCGCTAATACTGATTTCGGTAACGCTGCACTAGATTGGCATAAATCAGTCTCCAATTCATAATCCTAGTTATAATTTTATCGTTGGTTATTAACAAACATGCCTTACAAATGCTTATGATTTTTTTTTACATTTTTACATTTTAGTTACATCAATTAATTTTATAATTATATTTTTCTATTGTTAGCTGAAATTTATCAATTGAAATTCATAAATTTAAAATTTTATGTCATAATAATCAATTTATTTTAAAATTAAATTATGGTACTGATGCTAGGTGTCTATCTAGTAATTAGATCGTAAACGTATCACGCCATTTTACCTCGAAGTTAATGGATTTATTTTCTAATCCAAGTAGTTTTGATGCTGCTTAATATAACACACTTTATGTTTGAATGTTATTTTTTAAATACTAAGTTGTTCGATTAATATCATCATCTTTGTTATGATAGAAAGTATAAAGTTTCCAATCTGCTTAGAAGGGCAGATATTCATTACAAAATGATATTTAAAATAACATAAAGTGCAAACCGATTTTTAATTGATAATATAAATAACAAAAAAAAATAATTTAACTTATTCATACTTACATGGCATCCTCAATGAAAAAACTTTTTACTTTTGTCTTACAGGATTGTATGAATTTCCACCATAACGAACTTTTGTTCATTATTTTGGAAATTCATACAATCCTGCAAAGTCAAAAGTAAAAGTTTTTTCATTGGGATGGCGGTGTTATAGATCAGATTTTTATTTTAATTCCACCTAGTAATATTTTTAAAAATCTAATAAAATTTCCATTTTCCAATACTTTTCATTTTAATCTTAAAACTTCTGTTTATAGATTAATTAAAGAAAAATTCAATGAATTAACTGATATCATTTTAGTCATATTCAACAAAAATACGGAGTGTAAAAGCGTATATTAGAGTCCGGCTGAATTTGGAAAAGCGGCGGAGGGTAAATTATTCAACGCGTATTTTAATAAAAAAAATATTTTGTCAAAAGCAGGGGTTATTACTAGGCGGAGGCTTTCAAAATCGCTAGCTGCGAGCTCATCTACCTCGTATAGTGTTGAAAACCTACAAGACAACGACCTTAAATCGGCCTTAGATTATTTGTCTAAAACTGTCACACCGTGTTCCACCGTTGAGGAAGAGTGGAGAAAAACTTATTTTCATCGCAAAGCCTTATTGGATACAAAGATAAGTACTCAAGACTATCTTTGCAAATTTCTGTGTATTTTCGAGCCACGAGGACTCGAATTATTAGAAATTGATACAAAATTAAGGTATCCACATATTCAGCCATTCAACGAATTACAATTCGGAATATTGTCCGATAAAATTATAAAGAAGGGTTCAGAATAAAAATCTGTTATAATAAAACACTATTTAGGCATTTTAAAAACACAAAGTAAGTATACCTTTATTATGCGATTGATGAGTTTCAAAATTATAAAAATATTATTTTTAATTATTTTGTTTAAAGGTGTAAGTAAGAAACTAATTAGTTTACTAATCCTGCCTCATTTAGCGCAGACTACATTCGTGACAGGGAAAAAGAGACCAAGTAAATTAGGGTCCCAACAAGCATTTATTCAACACTTAGAAGCAACCATTAGACTCCTTGTTTTCGAAATTATCTAAATTACTGTGTTTTCCTTTTCCAGTCTGAAGCTGATGTTGAAAAAATGAAACTAAAGTTTAGTCAACCGCGAATTTTATTAATTGAAACTTTAAGCAATTCAACAGCAGCTATTACCGTCGCAGATAAAATATTTTATATTGAAAATCCAATTGAATCATTAAAAATATGTTTTGATATTCGTTTGTTGATCATATTCGTTCTTTGATCGCCATTGAGTTGAGTTGTTAAAATTAGTATTTAAATAAAAATAATAAAATATAATATAATAAAAATCTAATAATTATAATAAAGGAATTATTAAATATTAATTGCATATGTTAACAAATAAAATATTATATATATTATTTAAATAAGTGAATTATTTTGATTTAATTGCCAAATATTTCGGACATTTTGTGTGCTACTAAAACAACAAAATCATTTCTTCTGATTGTGTTTAACTAATTGTCTGTATAAAAAATAAATAATTTTATATCGTCAAATTTTGCCTAATATCTTGGTGCAATAATCAAATTATTTATTTAGTCAAATTTAGTAAATAAACTGTGTCCTGTATTAATTATTCGTGATAACATGTCTTCCACCTGCCATCTTTGTTCAAGCAAAATCACCAATGAACGTTTTCCTGGTGTTAAATGTGGTGGTCCCTGCGAAAATTGTTTCCACATAAGCTGTGCACAAATTTCTAGAAACCTTTTTAATGATATTAGAAAACGTTCTGTGAGCTGGCTTTGCGGAGACTGCCGTGTAACTGCTAACAAATCGATTGTGGATGGCGATGAAGACATTATTGAATCCGCCGAAAACATCAATTTATCCGATATAATGATCCAGCTCAAACGAATGGATAGCAAATTATCTGCTCTTGACCAGTTGAAACAAAATTTTGAGGTTCTAGTATCTGAGAATAAAGCTTTAAAAGCAAGAGTGCATAAATTAGAAGAACTGGTTAACCTTCACAGCTCTAAACTGAATCAAATTGAAGCCAGCATTGATAAGCCAAATCAACTGCGAAACTTAAACAACATTGTCATCAGAGGTTTACCATTGAAACACGATGATACTCGTGGCATGATAGTTGCTACGTTAAGCAAAATTGGAGTAGCAATTCAAACAGAGGATATTGTCTCATTTGAAGCTATTCAAAAAACTACAACCAAAAACACAACACCGTTGAATAAAACACTGAATTCAACATTAGATTTTTTTATTGTTCAACTAAATTCATTTGATGTTAAAAACAACATTTTGTCACAAACTATTAGACACAAAAATTTATCGACGAAGGATTTGGACATCTTCCTTCCGCAAAATCATCCACACCAGCGAATTTACATCATGCACCATTTGACAGCTTACCAATCCAAATTGTATCGTGAAGCTAAAATTATCAAAATACAACATAAGTACAGATATCTATGGTGCAAAAATGGACAAATTTACCTGCGAAAATCTGCGGAATCAGATGCGCATCGGATAAGTTCTCTGAGTGATATTTTTCGGCTCAAACATCTTGAAGATCCAGATGAGGACAACACGTCTTGCCCAGATGATGATCAGGGCTCTAAAATTATATAATAATAGGTTAAGTAAAATAGTTTTCTTACCTTTTTACATTCAGTTTTTATTTTTATTATTTCTAAATCACTTTATATTATGTGTTTTTGTTTACATTAGTTTGACAGATCAAACTTTATTTGTGTTGACAACATTGTTTATGTTGAGTACCGTTCAGTGTTGTGTGTATATGTTAAATATCAGTACATTATCTATTCGTATTAATTAAATTAATGATATTTCGCTACATATATGTACATAACATTTTGATCGTTTTGAAGTTGTTCGGTAGACTTTATCAACAAAAACAAATAAAACCGTTTTATCTGCGTGTGATTGTGTGTTGCTCTGTTCTGTATAATTTTAATTTTTTGGATATTTCCGTTAGTTCGACAAATATGAATTTCTCTCTCAAGTTTAATTTTCAATTATTTGTATTTTCGCTTGTGTTTATAGTCAAGCTGGTTTCGGGTTTTATTTTAATACCTATCTCACCGCAACATTTTTGTAATTTTTGCGTAATCGTACGCGCATTTATTTTTATTTTTATTTTTAAACGTAATATTAAAACGACTCGCTACTATACATTTTCTGCTTTATTTATTAAAATTTTCCTTTGTAATTTATTGAAATTGATTTGTGTTCAAGTATATCATGGATAGTTCTTTCAGAGTTTTGATTCAAAATATTCGTAGCTTAAGGGAAAATTTTGATGCGTTCAGCTTGTTTGTAGCGAGTCTTACTAATTGTCCTGATTTGATCTTTGTATCCGAAATTTGGATTTATTCAAATGAATGTTCAGAGTTTAATTTGCCAGGGTATAATTTTCGAGCGTGCTGTAATGATAATTATCGGTCGGGTGGTGTGGGTGTTTTTAAAAGTAAAAAATTTATAAATTTCACGTATCAACATTGCAATTGGAATTCAGCGGATCTTCTTGTTTTAAATATTCAACTAGCTAAACGAAACTTTACCTTTATTTGTTTATATCGTTTTCATAATGGTAACATCATTTCATTTTGTGATGATTTGGAAAGATTGCTGTGTACACTTAATAACAAAAATATTGTTATCTTAGGGGATATTAATATCAACCTTTTAAATACTAGTGAATCCTTCAACTACCAAACAATGCTTGCATTCTATGGTTTTGTCAGTCTTGTAAATGAGCCAACAAGGTTGAAGACATGTTTGGATCACGTTTTTGTTAAAAATGAAAATCTATTCAAATTTGATATTTGTAACCTGCCCATGCATTTTTCTGACCACAATTTGATCAAAGTTAATATTTCTTCCTCATCCATCAGGCAACCAGTTTCTGTTAATACTTCGAATCAATCAAGAATTTGTTACGATAAACTCAATAATTTTCTAAAGTTTGAATGTTGGGATTCTGTTTATAGCGAAAGGATTTGCAGTTTAGCTTTTGCAAAATTTTTGTTTATACTTAACTCGCATATTACCGCATCAAAATTCATTATTGCTCCTCCTAAAATAAATAAGTTAAAGCCATGGATGAGTCCTAATCTATTATTTAAAATTAACAAATTAAAAAAATTTTCTCGTAAACTAAGATGTCATCCAAATAATATTAAATTAGCAAAATTTGTTAAAAAACTTTCGGGAAATATTAAAGCGGATGTAAAAATCGTCAAAAATAACTATTACAAAAGCAAATTTGATTGGGCTAGTAAGAATTCAAAGCACACATGGAAAATAATTGATGAAGTTTTAGGACGTAATCGGATGTATAAACAAATACAACAAATTTATCAAGCCAATACTAATAGCATTCTCACGTCCCCAAAATCGATCTCTGATGAATTCTGCAAATATTTCGTAAAAGTTTCGCAAGGATCAACCTCCAATTTTAATGTAATTACTAGTGATGTTACTTCAATTGAATTTAAAAAGTATATTTATGGAGCTGATAGAAACTACAGTTCATCTTGTTTCTTTGAGCCTATATCTTCTTCGGAAATCCTATCTGAGATAAACCAATTAGATAACAAAGGGTCAAAGGGCTTTGACGGCATTAATAATTTTTTAGTTAAAATATGTTCATGGTATTTGGTGGATGTTCTGCAATACCTATATAATCTTAGCTTGAACAGGGGTCAATTTACAGATGAATTAAAAATAGCTGTTGTGATCCCGATTTTTAAGAAGGGTGATGAATTACAACCAAATAATTACAGGCCGATTTCGCTTCTAAGCACTTTCTCCAAGATCTTTGAGAAACTAGTTAAGCATCGGTTAATTTGTTATTTGGATAAGATTAAATTTTTAAATAAAAATCAATTTGGGTTTACTGCCGGTAAATCAACTGAAGAAGCTCTTTTGCACTGCTTGAGTGAGATTTATAAACATATTAATGATACTCGGAGACCCATAGCTTTTTTTGTCGATATCGCAAAGACGTTTGACACTGTTGACCATGGAATGCTTTTATTGAAGTTAGCTAAAATTGGTATTAGAGGTAACATTTTTGATTGGTTTGCAAGTTATATTGAAAATCGTCGTCAGGTGGTAAAAATAAGTGAGGCAACTAGCTGCGAAGGTTTAATAAGTTGTGGCGTTCCTCAAGGATCAGTTCTGGGACCTTTATTATTTTTAATCTACTTTAATTCGATCTTCGGTATTGATCTATTAGGACACGCCACAGCCTTTGCTGATGATCTGGCTTTGAGCTATGGTACGAATAGCGATGTCGACACTAAATTAATGCTTGAAAACGACTTAATCAAACTAAGTAAATGGTTTTATCTTCATCGGCTCGCTATAAGCGTTAAATCAAAAGTTATGCTATTTTGGAAGAATATCACTAATTCTTCGGTATACCATTTAAAATACCATGTCCATCCCTGTGATACAATCATTTGCTCGTCTCAGTGTTTTGCACTTGAATTTGTTAACGAGTTTAGATATTTGGGTTTAACAGTGGATGCTCAACTAAATTGGAAGTCTCATCTCAATGTCACTAGGAAAAACGTTCTTGGTGCTATACATAAATTCTATAATCTTAAGAAATTATGCCCAAACAGTACTCTGCGGAAACTATATCACGCCATAGTTGAATCAATAATAATGTATGGAATATCCAGTTGGGGTGGCACTTATTTTAGTAAAATTGAAGGTCTATATATTGCCCAGAAAAGGATCATTAAATTAATATACCACCTTCCTCAAACAACACCATCAATTCCTATGTTTCGACAACTAAATTTGCTACCACTTAGATATCTTTAAATATACAAAGTCTTGAAAATGTTTTTTATCCGTAGTAACAGTTTTCACAATCGGATTACACAGGTGTATAATACAAGAAATCCAAATTACTATAATGCTGATTTCCGTTGCAATTGTGAGAAGTTTAGAAGATTTTATCTTTATATGGCACCGTATTTTTTTCATATTTTACCTAAAGATATAAAAATTCTAACGATTGGACGTAAACATAAATTTGAGAGGGACGTTCGAAATTGGCTGCTCAACATAGAAAATGTTGAAAGATTTTTCTGAAATTAACATTATATAGCTTCGGGTAATTTCACCAATTAAAGCTGTTATCGTAAACATTAAACAATTGTAAATTTAAAGGCAACTAAGTGTAATTATTATTTTTTTCCATATATACATATATAAATAAGAAAACTATTGTGTAATATATATTTAACTCAATGTGTCCAAAGATTTTATAGAATAGCATGTTTAAATTGTTTATTTGCTCCACCACAGATTTTCATCTAAACGGAGCTTTACTTTGTTCAACTATAATATGTTAATTAGTTTATAATTTGTTTGTATTATTATTAAGTTATAAGTTGAAATAAATAAATATATTTTGCGGACTTAACATAAATTACGCAATAGAAGCAAGTCATATTTGGGTATTTTTAGAAAGGCGAGTATTTCACTTAAATGTTACTAAGACCGCATTACCAAATATCAACTTGCTTATAAAATCTTTAGAATAAAATGATCATCTGTTTAGTTTGTAAGATAGATTTTAGTTCAGTTAATGTTTTTATAAAACATTTAAGAAGTCCTAATTTACTTTACTTTTAATGTCCATATACAAACTGTGTTAAAGATCCATAACAACTAAGTACAGCCCTAATCAAAATCATATTTTGATTGTACTGTAATTTATATAATACATCATGTACTAAGTTAAATTACCTATATATGTATAAATAATTTGTTTTGTATTCGTGAGAATTATTAATGTATTCTAATTAATACTGTTACTCTCGAGTGCAAATTGCTATTTTGTATTTACAATAAATGATTCTGTTTCTGTTAGTCAAGCTTAAATAATCATTTTTTATTGTTGTATTTTTGGATAGAATGTGTTTCATTTTGCCTGACTGGTAAAGTTGAAAATAATTACTTAATCGTGTGGTGTGATCAATAAATAATCTTGTGTGTGATAACAAGATCAATTTCGTGTAGTTTGGGTTCGGAATTTACAATTTTCTACAATCTCAAAAGGGCTTGAGATTTCAACATTTTGGTAGCAGAGCGTAGTTCTTCAACCTTCAATCATTCTTCACCAGCCAATCTACGGGATTTTGTTTGGATATTGTCACCGTTGCAGCAGTCTTCAATCAACACAAACGATACTCAACTCTTCAACAATAAAAGAAACGAAAAAATCTACAAACGTGCGTAGTAACAGTGTTAGCAAGCGAACCATAGTAAGAGCTGTTCTTTGATAGTGAGGAATTCATTCCGGTAAGCGACTTTTATTTAATTTAATTGAGTGAAAAGAATAACGGAAACTTCAGTTAACCGGTATATTAAAGCAGTTATTTGTGAAAGCTATTACGTGATTTCGAGAAAATTTGTGTTGTGCTTTGATACAATTAAAATGACTACCACTGAGGTGAAATTAGCGAAAGCAATTCAGGGAAGGCAAATAGTTATGAACCAAATCCAGCGTGTCAAGACTTTCGTAGACGAAGGTTTAAAGAAGGCTTCTCTTCCCGAGTTACAGTTGCGGTTGAATAGCATTGACGACTATTTTACACAATTTAATAAACTACAGAGCAGCATTGAGCAGTTAGATGAAACCGAACTCGATGAAAGCACCCGGGCAAATATTGAAGAAATGTATTTTCAATTGAAACCCGCTTTAATGGTTGCAATTGATAACATCCGCTTTTGTGTTGAAGGAAAAAGTTTACAGCAAAGTACAGCAAACCATCAACCGGTTTCAATCAGACTCCCAAAAATTGAATTGAAAACATTTTCGGGTGAAATCACAAAGTGGTTAGAGTTTTTTGAGAGCTTTCAATCACTAGTTCATAAAAATCCTGCTCTAGATGACTTAGCCAAATTCCATTATTTAAAAACATCACTTGATAAGGAAGCTGCAAGATCAATTGAATCATTAGAAACCACTCCCGCAAATTACACGGAAGCTATAAAAATCCTAACTTCTCGATATGCAAACAAAAAAATTATCTGCAAAGATCATCTTCGTAAGCTATTCAGCTTTAAGCCGCTTGATAAACCGAATGGACCACGCCTTCGAGAATTGATTGACACTTTCAATGCACACATTCGATCTTTAACTACACTTGGTCGACCTACCAAGCAGTGGGATGATCTTATAGTCCATTTATGTTGTTCGAAGTTAGATTCCGACACACTCGAAAAATGGAATAATGAAGCTCCAAGTGATAGACTAGAAACATTTGATGAGTTGCTTGTTTTCTTGAACCGTCGTTGTCAAACGTTGGACAATTATACTCAATCGTCAGGAGAAACAACAGTTGCACGTAATCAAAGGTCTCAGCTGTTACTTCCACGAACTAGATCCACTGCAATGTTCGCTTTACCAAAATATAAATGCTTTTTCTGCAACAAACAGGGTCACAGCATATTTCGTTGCAACATATTTTTAACGTTATCAATAACAGATCGGCAAAAGGAAGTAGGCCGACTAGGGCTGTGCAATAACTGTTTAAAGCCAAACCATCAAGTCAAGAACTGTCCGATAACCGATAAATGTCGCAAATGCAATTTAAATCATCACACATTGATTCATCCGGAATTCCCATCTACCACTTTAAATGAGAAACATGAGCAGATAGCTTCATCTACAGGTTCATCATCTTTGTCAGCTAATGCAACTGTAAAACATTCTACAAAGTCAAGGGGTTTCGTGGTACTCTCAACCGCTATAGTGTACGTTCTGAATGATAAAGGCACACCAATTCCATGCAGGGCATTACTCGATTCTGGTTCGCAGCTCCACTTCTTGACAGAGGCCTTTGCCACACAATTAGGGGTTAAGAAGGTCAAATTGCATGCTCCCATTGGTGGTATAGGAGACGCGTCTGTTACTAGTCGTAATTCCAGCGTCATAACACTTCAATCTAGAATAAATGGTTATTCTACTGACATCACGGTTCATATTCTTACAAAGATAACCGATCTACAACCATCAGTGGCGTTAAAATGCAGCCCATCGGAAATACCACAAAATTTACAATTGGCGGATCCTCAATTCCATATTCCGCAAAAAATCGATATGCTCATTGGAGCTGAGCTGTTCCTGGAATTATTAACAGTTGGTCAGATCAGATTAGGCGATGGTTTCCCACTTCTCCAAAACACTCTGTTAGGATGGATTATCTCTGGAAAAATTGTAGACACCTGTGCAAAAAATTTCTGCAATTTAAGTATAACCAAGGAACCAACCTTAGAGACTGTTCTACAAAAGTTTTGGCAATTAGAAACAGTGGAACCTACAGATGAGGCCTACACATTATCCGAGCAAATATGTGAAGAGAATTTTGTTAAAACATATAAACGTGACGATCAAGGCCGATTTATTGTCAAACTGCCATTTAAAGAATCACCAATCTCATTGGGGAACTCACAAGTTACGGCCACAAAGCGATACTGTAGTTTGGAGAGGAAACTAGCTCGGAATGCTGATATTAGTCACCAGTATCGAGAATTTATTGACGAATATTTAAGTTTGGGCCATATGGAATCGTTTGAAGCTGAAGACATAGATAATGATCACTACTATCTCCCACACCATTGCGTTTTGAAGCCAGATAGCTCAACTACTAGACTGCGAGTAGTATTTGATGGCTCCGCGAAGACATCTTCTGGCAAATCGTTGAATGACATACTGCTAGTGGGACCGATTGTGCAAAACATGCTCTTCAGTATTCTTATAAGATTCCGTTCACATATCTATGTTTTTAGTGCGGATATATCTAAGATGTATCGTCAGATCTGGGTAGCACACGAAGACACAAAATACCAATCTATTCTATGGCGAAATAACTCTAGTGACACTATTCAATCTTTTAGGCTTAAAACTGTGACATACGGAACGAGCTCTGCACCTTTTCTGGCCACCAGATGCCTCAAACAACTGGCGATCGATGAAGCATCAACCTTTCCACTTGCCAGCAAAGCTGTTATGTCAGATACGTACGTCGATGATATATTATCTGGATCGAACTCAAAAGAGGAGATTATGAAGTTGCAACATGAAGTCATTAAAATGTTAGGCACGGCTGGTATGTCACTTAAAAAATGGTGCTCGAACGAGCCTGATGTTCTACTAAAGGTGTTAGATACGGATCGTGAACAGCTTCTTCATCTGGATGATTCTAGTTTCGTTAAAACTTTAGGCATGTATTGGCAACCAGATGTGGATATGTTTCATTTCCATGTCAATCTGCAAGACCGAGCAAAAGGTAGAATTACTAAACGATCAGTTATTTCCGACATTGCCCGAATTTTTGATCCTCTAGGACTTGTATCACCAGTTATCACTGTGGGAAAAATCTTCATGCAGAAACTTTGGGAGCTAAAACAAGATTGGGATGCCTCTTTGCCTCAAGAACTTTACACCAAATGGACGACATATCGAGCTGAGCTTCCGAAATTAAACTTACTTCAAGTAAAACGTCATCTGTTTGAAAAAGACTCACCAGACGAAGTAGATTTACACGGTTTCGCCGATGCCAGCGAGTCTGCTTATGGAGCGGCCATCTACACTCGTAGTGTTAACAAGAATGGTGATGTTATTGTATCATTATTGTGTTCTAAATCTCGCGTAGCTCCACTACGAAAGACGACCATTCCGCGCCTAGAACTTTGTGCTGCTCATCTGTTAGCCATTCTAATTAGCCGAATCCTTCCGATCCTGAACTTCAAGGTCAATCACACTATATATTGGACCGATTCTACAATCGTTTTGTACTGGATCAAGTCTTCGGTGTCTAGTTGGAAACCGTTCGTATCAAATCGTGTGGCAGGAATTCAGCAGCTTACAGACATCGATAACTGGAATCATGTAGAATCAAAATTGAATCCAGCAGACATTGTTTCACGTGGTCTCATGCCTAGAGAATTTCTACAATCTACATTGTGGTTCAATGGACCTGCGTTTTTATCATCGCCAGATAAATATAAATCACCAGCGCAAGTCGAATCGTATAATGACGTACCCGAGCGGCGAAAGTACAAGGTTGCACTTACAGCAACCGATGGATCTTCAGAATTTCTGCACAGCATCAAATATTTCAACAACATCAGATCGTTGTGTAACGTCATTGCTTATGTTAACCGGTTTATTAATAATGCGAGACCCGTGAGAAATAACAACGAACGCAGGTCCGGCCCCTTGTCATCCAATGAACTCAACATGTCCATGCTATTGATTGCCAGGATAATACAACGGAGAGCATTCGGGAATGAGATTGCTGATCTGCAGAAGGGACATCCCATTTCACGAAAGAGTCGTCTTATTTCCCTTTCTCCATTCTTAGACGAGAAGAATATTATTCGTGTTGGTGGTCGCCTTAATAAGTCTAACTTATCCTATACATCCAAACATCCTATCCTACTCCCTCCCGAACATCCATATACTTATAATCTCCTACGTTTTTATCATTATAGATATTTGCATCTTGGCCCACAAGCATTGTTAGCCGCAGTCCGTGAGGAATATTGGCCACTTAATGGAAGACGTCTCGTTTCAAAAGCCTTTCGACACTGTTTCCGATGTTTTCGATTAAGGGCGAAATCAAGACAACAAATGATGGGTAATCTGCCAACATTACGAACAATCATTGCCCCCCCATTTACTTCAACTGGATTGGATTTCTGTGGACCGATTTCCATTCACTACAAACTACGAGGCAAGCGACCAGGCAAAGCATATATCGCAGTGTTTATCTGTTTTTCAACAAAGGCGGTTCATTTAGAAGTTGCGTCGGACCTGACTACTGAAACCTTTATTGGCGTTTTGAAAAGGTTTATAGCCACCCGAGGATTACCTCAAAATATTTTCTCTGATAATGGGACAAATTTTGTGGGCGCGAACTCACAACTGAAGACACTAAACGATTTAATCACGTCTCAGCAGCGTGATCCAGAAGTCATCAAATACTGCCAACAAAATCGAATTACCTGGCATTTTCAGCCACCCGCTGCTCCACATTTTGGGGGACTCCATGAAGCCGCAGTAAAGTCCAGTAAATTATTATTAAAAAGGACAATTGGCGATGCATCATTGACCTTTGAGGAGATAAACACGGTCATCAAGCAAATTGAAGCAATCCTAAACTCGCGGCCAATAACACCACTTTCATCAAGTCCAGATGATCTTCAGCCACTTACACCAGGCCATTTCCTGATTGGACGTCCTCTCACCACTATACTTGAGCCTGATATTCAGACTGAAATGGTTTCATCTATCCGCCGATGGCGTCTAGTCCAACAGATCCAGCAGCAATTTTGGTCCAGGTGGACGAAGGAATACCTTGCCGAATTACAACATCGCCGCAAGTGGATGACACCAACTGAGCCCTTGGTTATTGGAGATTTAGTGTTAGTCAAAGAAGATAATCTGCCACCTCTGAATTGGCGACTGGCTCGAATCATCAAATTACATTATGGTGACGATAAATTATCAAGAGTGGCTACAATTAAAACATCTACCGGCACTATGGTACGAGCAATAACGAAACTATGTCCTTTGCCTCGAGAAGACGAGAAATTGAAGGAACAATCCCTTCAAGGCGCGGAGAATGTTAAAGATCCATAACAACTAAGTACAGCCCTAATCAAAATCATATTTTGATTGTACTGTAATTTATATAATACATCATGTACTAAGTTAAATTACCTATATATGTATAAATAATTTGTTTTGTATTCGTGAGAATTATTAATGTATTCTAATTAATACTGTTACTCTCGAGTGCAAATTGCTATTTTGTATTTACAATAAATGATTCTGTTTCTGTTAGTCAAGCTTAAATAATCATTTTTTATTGTTGTATTTTTGGATAGAATGTGTTTCATTTTGCCTGACTGGTAAAGTTGAAAATAATTACTTAATCGTGTGGTGTGATCAATAAATAATCTTGTGTGTGATAACAAGATCAATTTCGTGTAGTTTGGGTTCGGAATTTACAATTTTCTACAATCTCAAAAGGGCTTGAGATTTCAACAAACTGTATCAGGCAATTCTCATATATCGAGTCTCTGAGAGCTCACTTACTTACGCATTATTTAGAAAAATCTTCTAATAATGAAAATGAATTAAATGAAACTGATTTCCAAGAAAATTTAAATATTGGTAGACCTATTTCTAGAAATGTACAAATTGACTACCATAATATAAAAAATGACATCCTAAAATTAATTGTTAATGTTTATAATGAAAACTCTGTTTCTAGAAAAAAGTTTTGCAGATATTAAAAAAAAAAAAATTGAAATTTTTAAGTTTTATATTGATAAAATAATCACAGAGATTGATACTTCACGGGAATGAAATACATCAATTTTTACAAACATTATCAGATAGTTGTAATCTTGGATCTGAATATATTTTATTTAAGGAGCTAGCCAGTGCTTAGTATTTAACATATCCTGAAACTCATTTAATTAAAACTAATGTTCACTTGTTCAACTCAAATGAAGGCCCTATGTTTAGAAACAAAAATATAACTATTCAACTAATTAATTTAAAAGACTTATTTTCGAAATTATTTAATATGACTAACATGCTTTTTGATATTATAGATTATATTGAAACCCTCAAAAATTCCCAAAACTCAATCATTCATAATTGCATTCCAAGTCTAAGCTGCTTTGAGTCGAACGGAAACAAACATATGTTTACTCTTTTAATTAAACAACTAAATCATTTACATAATGTTGGCGTAAAGGTTAATCATCCAAATTATCGTAAAGTTAAATTAGTCCCTTCGCTTATCCTTTGAAATAATTTAGATTTAAATCAAGTTTTGGCCTTTTCTGAAAGTTTTAATGCGCATTCATTTTGTAGAATTTGTAAAATCTCTAAAATAACAGCTCATACATTATGTTCACAAAATTCAAACAGCTTAAGAAATAAAGCAAACTATGTTCAAGATATAAATATTAACAATACTACTTTAACAGGGATCAAAGAGGAATGTGTATTTAACGATCTGGTAAACTTTCACGTTGTCGATAATTTAAGCGTAGATATAATGCATGACATTATTGAAGGAGTAGCTCATTATGATATGATCAGAATTTTAAAGCAATTCATATATGAAGATGGTTTTTTAATTTAAATATGTTAAATGGTAGAATCAAGTCATTCAACATTGGAATGTTATCAAATAAACCGCCAGAAATTAAAAAGTCAACGTTACTAAATGGCAGTAAATTAAAATATTCAGCTTCAGAGATGAGCAATTTTATAATTTTCTTTAATTGTTTGGTTGGTGATTTAGTCCCCAGAGAAAATAAACATTGGAGTTTGTATTTAAGGTTAAGAGAAATTTATTCTATACTTAATACTCAAAAAGCTGTTACAAACACAACCGAACTATTAAAATATTTAATTACAGACCAGCATGAACAATTTTTATCTCTTGCGACCTAAATTTCACTTCTGCACTCATTATCCTTACATCATGAGTATAATCGGACCGTTGAAAAACATAAGCTGTATGCGATTTGAGGCCAAACATCAAGAGCTAAAAGAAATAGGCCGAACAGCGAAGTGTATAAAAAATTTATTGTATACATTTGCTTTAAAACACCAATGAAAGATTTGTTATATTCTTTATAATTATAATTCTTTAAGTAATAATTGCCGAACTCCGAATCTAAAATGTAATAATTTACAAAAAAACAATAAGGAATTTATTACAAAATTTAAAATACCATCAAATAATTATTCCATTGTAGATTGGATTGAAATTACAAATATAAAGTACAAAGCTGGATTGGTATTAACGTTCGAAAATTATGAAGACGAAGTTCCTTTTTTCAATTAATACAACATATAATTAATGTAGGAAACGATTTATTATTTTGCTGCCAAGCTTTGAAAACAGAAACTTTTGATCCACATTTGCAAGTTTTTTTTGTTGAAAAATCTAATGAATACTCTTGTATATTATTTGAAACATTAAAGAGCAGAAATACATTTAATTTATTAAATATTAATAATAAATTAGCCGTAAATAATTTTTAAATGTAATTCATTAATATAAAAAAAAAAAATGTAATTATTATAAATTTATTATTTGTAAATAAAGTACAATTTATTCAAATTAGCATATGCATATATTTTTTAAATTTCTGAAATAAATAAATAAAAGCATTTGCCTGAACTACTTTTGAGTATTTAAGTGTTTAAGGAAAATACTATAGGTGGATTACTTACAAATAATTAATGTTTACGACAAATATTTTATATTTATAATAATCAAATCATAATTTTGCCATAAATTGGAAATTGTTCAATGATGTTAATAGTTAGCGACATACACATCTGCAGAAATATGAAATTAGCCAGGCTAATTTCATATTTCTGCAGATGTGTATGTCGCATATCTGCATGTTCTATCCTCTTTACAAACACTCAGACCCGGCTCGAGGGGTGATCGAGATGTGCGGCCGCGCAGGGCGCAAAACTTTTAGGGGCGCAAAATTGTATTTTACACTCAAATGGAACTTGCTAAATGTAGAATATATTTTATACTCTAATGGAACTTGCTAAATGTTGAATATGTAATAAAAAAAAATTTTGTCATCCTTTATAGCATTCTAATGTCACCATGTCACTACTATATACACATGTATTTCGTTTTAATGTGTTTCTGCTAACATGTTAGTAGCTAACTTGTCAATGCAATTTTAATATTTAACAAGCAACACTAATAAATGACATTCAATCACCCATTCCACACGAGTCGCGCTTACGCTGTTGCATTTCTTCGTCTCTTATCTCTTTGCACTGTTTTTGCCTATAAACTAAATTTTGTTTATAGGCAAAATCAGTGCAAAGAGGTAAGAGACGAAGAAATGCAACAGCGTAAGCGCGACTCGTGTGGAATGGGTGAATTGGTTATATAAACGAAAACAAAAAGTATACGAAACGAATTTTTTTATGTGTTTGTATGTTTTTTTGTTCATTATGATAATGGTAGAGCTAGCTAGATAGAGAAGAGAATTTAGTTTCCTCTCTGAACGTTAGATATCAGGTTATCTCTTATCTGTAGAAGAATTTTTGCATCATGTCATAATGTCATCTCATCTTCTCACAATATTAGTATTTCCAAAAAAAGCAAATAAAAACAAAAACCTTGGGATTGTGTTGCTGTGGTTATAGTATTTATTAATATGTAGTTGTTTGTTGCATGCTGCATATTAATTTTGTAATAATTTTTTCTGGAGTTTTTTTTATATTTCACGTTTAAGTTTAATGCAATTCTCTGTCAATGTTTATAGCAGTGCAACATATGATTTTTTCAGTTAAATAACCAATTAAACATTTAGCAAATAATCAATTTCACTGGGAAAGTGTACTGACATTAATAATTGTGCGGGCTGAATTTAAAGTTATTACAAAACATAAGTTCAGTTAAATCGTGATACAATCATAATTAGCGTGAAGTTAAAAACAATTCGGCTTGCGGTAAGGAAATAAGGAATTAAATAAAAAACATTGGGGGATCCCGCAATAAATAATAAGAATTAAGAATAAATAAAACTCACAAGGCTTGTGTATTCATTTTTATAGTTGTCAAATTTGAACTGAAATTTATTTATTTTTGTAATACCCGAACAGATACAATTTTTGTAACAAATTTTTAAAAAGTAAATCAAAATATGTATATGCACATAATTTAGGCTACTATTGTCTGTATTGAACGAAAAAAATTGTAGGATTATTTGTAAATATTACAACAGTGGTATACGAAAAATAATGTTGCAAGGTATGTACAATCGGTTTAACGCAAATATTTGTACGTACATTGTACATACATACGTATTTACATGCCATTTCTTATTTACAAACTCGTATATCAGTTTCCTTGTTTTATGTGTAGTATGCTTATTCCAGATTTAAATACAGCTTCGAAAAATGTAAAGAAACTCAAACTCTCAGGTGCCGAATTTCGGAAAAAACGGGCTGCGAAAGATATTTAAATTCAGGAAAATAAAAGAAAATGTCTAGATATTAAAAAATACTTCACATCAACTATACCCAAGCCTACACAAGAATTGCCATCAAACTTAGTTACTTCATTAGCCGAAGGCGAAACAAACAATTGTGTTGAGATTTATGAAATGCATAATTCGAATGTGTCAGAAATTCATTCGATTGAAAATTTTAACGAAAGCCCTTACATAGAAGATCAGTTGATTTCCCCATCTGTATCCGACCAATTAAACGTTGACGATTCTGCAAACAACTTAATAAATTTTTCAGATCCAGCTTTATGGCCTAAAGCTCTTAACAATAAAATTACTGATTATTTGGTTGTTCAGGGTCCCAGACAAGTTCAACTTACACGATATCCTAAAGATGCAACCAACCGTCGTTTCTCCAATAATTATTACTTCCGTGTACTTTCTAATAACGTACACCGCGACGATGGATATTAAATTCTGAAACTGCTGACCGTGCATTTTGTTTCTGTTGTTTGTGTTTTGATCAATGTGGTACGAATTCGAAATCAAGTTTAGCAAACGTAGGTTACAATAATTGGATCCATATATCTAACGTGATTAAGTCACATGAAACTAGCCCAAGTCATATGGTATGTTATGAAAGGTGGGTAGAAACGGAATCAAGACTGAAATCAGGATCAACAATCGATCGAGCGGAACAACTTACAATTCAAAAGGAAACAGAGCGCTGGAAAAATGTTTTCAATAGATTGATGAGTATCACTGTATATCTTGCGCAAAATAATATGGCATTTCGCGGTTCTTCTGATAAGTTATATACCAAAAATAACGGAAAATATTTAGGCCTAATTGAATTACATCCTAAATTTGACCCCGTTATGCAGGAACACGTTCGTCGAATCCTAAAAAACGAGTTATCTGTTCACTATTGTGGAAAAAATATTTTAAACGAAATAATTGAATTGATGGCGGAAAACGTCACACAAAAAATAATTTCATGTATTCAAAATGCAAAGTATTTTTCCATTATTGCTGACTGTACTCCGGATATCAGTCATATAGAGCAATTATCTCTGACTATAAGATTTGTTGATTTATCAAATGATAAAGTCGAGATATGTGAGAAATTTTTAAGTTTTACGGCGTCATCTGATGCTAGCGGTGAAGGTTTATCCAATACGATTTTAAATTTGTTGGGAAAAAATAAAATCGAATTGAAGTACTGCCGAGGTCAAGGATACGACAATGGCGCAAATATGAAAGGCAAACACAGTGGAGTTCAAAAAAGAATTTTGGATCAAAATCCATTGGCATTTTTCATGACCTATGGGTGCCACAACTTAAACCTGGTGTTGTGCGATGCAGCTAAATTGTCTTTAAAACCCTTGTCATTATTTGGAATATTAGGAAGGCTTTATTCATTGTTCGCCGCGTCTGTTAATCGTTGGCAAATATTAACCGATCATGTAAAATCATTGACATTATAAAGACTTAGCGACACACGTTGGGAAGCAAACATTTCTAGTGTTAAGGCTGTTTGTTACGAAATTGGGGATGTTCACGATGCACTTGTCCAACTTGGTGAGAAAGAAGAGAGGCACGATACAGAAATAGCACACGAAGCGTTTAGTTTAGCTCGACAATTAAAAGACTTTAATTTTCTTGTATCGTTGATCATTTGGTATGACGTTTTGTTTCAAATCAATATTGTCAGTAAATCTATGCAGGGTCAAAATATCGATGTCAGCAAAACCGCAGATTTAATCAAAGAATTTTTTCAAAGATTACAAACGAAGCGAAAGCTATTTTAGTCGCCAAAGAACTTGCCGGACTCCTTGATGCTGAAACTGACTTTCAATCAACAAAACGAATAAGATACGTAGAACGGCAATTTAATTATGAGGGTAGAGAAGAGCCCATTTTAACGCCTAAAAAACAATTTGAAATAGAATTTTTAAATATGTTGCTTGATACCGTAATGATGTCGATTCCAGAGAGATTTGAACTAATTAACCAGCATGCCAAAACCTGGGGATTCCTCTACGATCTTAAAAATCTGCGAAAACGCGAAGAACTTGAAAAGCACTGTAGCGATCTTCAGTTGGTTTTAACAGTTGGTGAGACTTCCGATATTGAAGGGGCTATTTTATGTGATGAACTCATCAGTATTAGAAAATTTGTCGAACTTCTTGATGATCCGTCCCCAATCAATATTCTTAATTTCATTAAAAAAAAATTAAATTGAAGATTTATATCCTAATGTATGGGTTAGTTTAAGAATATTATTAACTACACCTGTTACAGTTGCCAATGGTGAAAGAAGCTTTTCAAAATTAAAATTAATTAAAACATATTTGAGATCAACTATGTCGCAAGAAAAGTTGAGTTCATTAGCAATTCTTTCAATTGAAAATGATGTAGCCCAAAGTAGTGATTTCTCCGAAGTACTAAAATCTTTCGAAAGCAAGAAAGCGCGAAAGGTAAATTGTTAAAAGAAAACTGCATTTAATGACTGTCAATAATAATTTAATATTAGCATAATATATTCTTGATGCAAACAAAAACCTTTACATATAAATACAATAAAATATATTAATATGAATAAATACAAGTATTCCTTACAAATATTTTTATTAAATAAAATATTTATGAATTACTATAACATTTGACTCTTATTATTGCCCTTACATATTATTATTAACTAAAAGCAGCAACATAAAATTTTAGTGCCTACTATTAATCTGAAATTGATCTAACCTGTTTCTAACCAATTCCCTACCTAAACATCCTTACATAAGGTTTTCCCTCTTTTCAGCCTATGCAGTTTTAAAACTACATAGTTCCAATAAAATGTCGGATTTCAACTTGCTCTAAATTTGACTTCTTATTTTCTTACCAAACTCCCAATTTCATAATTCATGTTTTTATCAATTACAAAAAAAAAAATAACAGGGGCGCTCCAACAATTCTCGCGCAGGGCGCTCAAATGTCTGGAGCCGGCGCTGCATACACTTATTGAGCAACATAGCACAGTTTTCTAAAGGATGGCCTTTGTTTGCCGAGTATTGCTCCAGCAGAATGTCTTTTTGTCTTTACGCTATTAAAGTGGACAGTTCAAATAGCATACGTTGATGCCCTTTTATTATTAGGATGTTTTTTAATAAGTGCAGCTAATTTATTCTTGGTATTAACTTTATGTAGGATTTGTTTATTCATCCAGGGTGGAATATTGCCTTATTTTTTTCGAGATGACTCCCTTATTGAACTCTAATTTGGAATGGCAAAAGTGCATATGATCATAGAGTGATCAGTAATACGATAGTCAAACACATAACTAAAGATTAATTTAATGACTTTTTGTATCCAGGACAAATTCTATGAAACAAGTGAGTGTGACGTTTTCCTCTATGAAGTTAGGGTTTCACATTATTCATGTTTTGTTTTTACTCGGACTATGATAGGTTAATCCGTCGTTGGTAGGTTACAATATTTCTCAATCCTTAACTAAACAAATTCCCCCAAAAATAATTTCAATTCTTAAGATGTTAAATAAAAAATTTAAGTCTTATCAGTATAATACAATTACTGTATTGTTACATTTAACACCGTAAAAATACTAATATTATACGTTTAAATTTTTCAGCACACAAATCGGATTATTTATCTTGTCGAAGGTTAAACTTAAACATTAAACGCAATTAAATAATTTTGATAAGATATAATCTACAACGTTTAAAATTCATTTTATAAAATCAGATTAAAATACAATATACTTGAATATATTTTACCTTTAATCCTACATACAGACCTAAGTAAAAGCTTCAGGGGATGCTTAAAAATACAAAAAGAATTATGATAAAACCAGAACAATAGAAGTATTCACCGTTAAAGGTGTATTTGTAATTTGCGAAGTATGGTGTCAGAAATATAGAAAAACGAGATTTTCGATGTAGTGTGTGAATATCGACTTATGTACAACAGATTTTCTAATTTGGCTACTATGGTGTTTCTGTTATTTTTCCGAATCATTCGAGAGATGATGAAATATTTTTCTGGAACACATTGTGAAATATTATACGGAACAGCAAATAACACAATC
The DNA here is from genome assembly GCA_958295665.1 of Tipula vernalis. NCBI lineage: Eukaryota > Metazoa > Arthropoda > Insecta > Diptera > Tipulidae > Tipula > Tipula vernalis. The sequence goes on along the minus strand of OY282560.1, from coordinate 144,602,567 downwards.
CAATATACTATAATTTTAATGTGAATTTAATGTTCAATTTTTCTATCGATATTTTAATTTTTCATACCATTAGTAAATTGTAAAATAGAATAAAAGTAATACAAGTGTTATCTTCTTAGAATTTTAAGCGGAAGTCGGAAAAGAAATGTATATTGCATATACCAAATTATAATTATATAAAGAATACCTTAGAATACCTATACCCATAGTATAAATGTCATTTTGAGGTAGTCTTATTAAAAATATCTATTCGGAGGTGGCAAGCCGACCCGTTTAATTACATAAACCATATAAACTTTAATAAACACCAAACAACTAAAAATAGTGGTTTGTACCGAATTTTATTTTATTGTACAAACAGTGGTAGTTGTCTATAAGGGTAGTTTAGCTGGTAATTATACAATAGCTTAGTCACATTTGTATATGGCCGAATGGGACGCCGATTAAATTAAAACTTGATGGGTTTAGCAGCTTACAAATAATTCGCTGTTGAAATATTTGTAATGATCTGCTAAAATGATTTTTAGATGACGGACTTTTTTATTTCTTAACCGATTATGATGAAATTCTGCTAATTGACTTCCATCCCGTCTAATGTGATTTATATCGTAGAATATTTTTTCTTCTAAAACTTATTTTTCCAACCGTTCATCATTTATATGAAGGTATTTTAGATTTTGTATGAACCTTTTGCCCCAATTGAACATAGGCACACAAAAACCTTAAACAATGTGGAAATGTTAACATCAGAATTTATTGGTGACCTATTTTGTCATTGAATTTCAAACACTAACATTTTTCTTATTATGTAGGCTTTATCTTTCAAATTATTGTTGGTACACAAAAAAAAAATCGATTGGAATTCTGGACTTTGGTAGAACTACGATATATAACACCTTGAAGTATATTATTAACGTACTTATCAAAACAAATTTGTAAATTATTTATTTTAATTATTAATATTTTAAATATTACAATTTATTTATTTCATATTCATTTGTTCAAATTTAACAATCTAATTTAGTAACACAAAGGGCACTTACTATACATACAAATATACGAGGAAAGCAACGACAACAACAAAAAATCGTTATAGTTATACATTTAATGTAAACTTAATTTCATTTCTGTTCAACAAAACAGAAATATCTACTTGTTAACTTTCAAATTAATTTCGAAACATAAGAAAATAATTTTAAGTTCTTGTGATGTTCGAGTATAATACTTTTTGCCTTATATTAAAAGCATATACCCTTATATAGTTCTTAAAAAATTAAATGATTTTTACTTTCTTTTACTCTAGTAAAATAAAGTATAGTAATCATGAAAATTTTGGACCTTGAGATTTTTAGTGATTCATTTGTTTTGAGGTCCCCTGAGTCCGAAAGAGTGGGTTTCGAAATGGTGTCTGTCTGTCAGTCTGTGTCCTCTCTACAGCCCAGATGGTTTAACCAATCGAACGGAAACTTCAGATTTAAGCTTTTTTGATAAATTAGGAGGTCCCAGTGAATTTTACTCTAAATCGGCTAACAGGAAGTGGCCACTCCCTTGGTCCAGAAAAGTTATTTTGCAAATATCTTAAAAAGTATAAGGTTTACAAAAAACTTCTTAATTCAAAATGTTTCTAAAAATTAAAAAAAAATTAAAAAATTATAAAAAAAATAATTTAAAATTTCCCAAAATTTGTAAAAGAAAGTCGTGTGTTGGCCACACCTCCATTTTTCTATAACCAGGTATTTTGGGTCAATTCGTATGGCAGGTACCCGACCTTCTTGACGCACAGGTTCTAAAAGCTTTTCAAATCTCGCCCTTGACCATAGAAACAGATTGGCTAAAAAAAATTCTAAATCGAACAAGCCGTTTTCGAGATAGCATGGTACAGATATGCAGACATCCAGACATCGACATTCAGACAGACGGACGGAAGTTTTTTTTTTTTTGCTGTTTTAGACGCAGGGGCTTGTTACGTTTCGATATTATTAACTAGAGCAGCTCAGCTCGAAATTTAGTTTGGGGGACATCTGGATATGAGACCTGTGCCCAACTACAACGCACCTCAGCAGCCAAGTTGCCCAGGCTACTCCTCGAACTGGTTGCATTTTGTGTATGTCCAGTTCCGAGCTCAACCTAAACAAAAATACGATCACAAGAGTAAAAAAAAAAATATTACACAAAGAATTTTGGTTCTTATTTATCTATAAGTATCAGATTTGGCTTCTCAATCCATCTTTCTGCGTCTTCGTAACTTCTAAAAACATAAAATGAACGAATTAAGATTGAATATGCATAAACAAAATAGTCTTACCTGTCAAAACACTCAAACAGCAACACTAATCAAAACAGGAAAGAATAACGACCGCCAGATGCTGGTGTTCCTTTTTATTTGTTTTGTTTTATTTTATTTTATTTTGTTGGTAACAACACAATTTTAATTGGTTGCATCCAGGTTAGTTAGTATGAGGTGGTCATGGATAGAGGCGTTAAAATCAAGAAAGAGAAAAAAAACTATATAAACGATGGCCAGTTGTCATTTGGAGGGGGAAACAAAAAAAAAATTCGTTAATTTGGATTTTGGAAAAAAATAAAAAATTGCCAGAGACGGTGTTGTTAGAGGAGAAGAGTTTTCTTTTTCATTCGCCGCGTGAGTGCGGATACCTTTATTGGTTGCAACATCAAACAAAAAAAAAAATTAACAAGTGCCACTAAGCGGTAAATTCGGTACCGTTCATCCACCATCAATAATCAACGGGGAAAAGGTCAACAAGGACGGCACGTGCTTGCGCCAGATCAAGGCACCATTGCGGGTTCCTGCGACGGTGCAGCAAAAAGTTGGACAGCTACTTGGAAGAGGATTTGTGCGGCAACGGAGCGTGGGAGGCATAAGTATTAGGTCAGGGTCGTCGGTAAGCATCCATTAACCGTAAGGCAATTTGTTAATTTTGGTGGCGATTGTAAAACCATATTTTTTGCTTGTTTATTTTGTCTGTATTTCAGTGGTCCCAGTACGAGACCACGTGTACCACTGTATGTTTTTTTTATTGGGGGTATACATTAAAAACCGGAATTTCATACTAGATGTCATTACTTGTTTATGAGTTATAGTACATCATGGACATATATGTCATTTGAAAGCCTTATTCAATACCTGTCAAAATCAGCTAAAAGTTTTTGTTTTGATTGTGCACATCCAACCGATTTCAACGATGTAAAATTTATCAAATTTGCGAAAAAAACAGCATTTGCGGGAAGTTTTGTTGAGTCACTTTTTCGCAAAAAAAACTGCAGCTGAAAGTCATCGTTTGCTCGTGGATTTGTATGGTGAGCATGCTCTTGCAAAAACACAGTGCTTTGAGTGGTTTAGTCGCTTCAAAAGTGGTGATTTTGACATCAAGGACAAAGAGCGTCCTGGTCAGCCGAAAAAGTTTGAGGATGAAGAATTGGAGGCATTACTCGATCAAGATTCATGTCAAACGCAAGAAGAACTTGCAGAATCATTGGGAGTTAATCAAGCAACAATTTCCAGACATTTGAAAGCCTTGGGATTTATTCAAAAGACGGGAATTTGGGTGCCATAAGAGTTGAAGCCCAGAGACGTGGAAAGACGATTTTGCGTGTCCGAAATGCTGCTCGAGCGCCACAAAAAGAAGTCGTTTTTGCATCGTATTGTCACTGGCGATAAAAAATGGATCCATTACGATAATCCCAAGCGCAAAAAAGCGTATGTCAAGAAAGGCGAGGCCGGCCCATCGACACCAAAGCTGAATATTCACGGGGCCAAGGTCATGCTGTGCATTTGGTGGGATCAGCTAGGTGTGATCCACTATGAGCTGTTGCCAAGTGGCCAAACCATCAATGCCCAACTCTATCGTCAACAATTGATACGATTGAAGCAAACAATTCAGGCAGAGCGGCCAACGTATGCGACCAGACACGAGTCAATCATTTTCCACCACGATAACGCTCGGCCATATATTGCGGCGCCGGTCAAAAATTACCTGGAGAATAACGGATGGGAAATTCTGCCTCACCCGCCTTATAGCCCAGACCTTGCTCCTTCCGACTACCACCTATTTCGATCCATGCAGAATGCCCTATCAGGAATACGCTTAACTTCAGTTCAAGGTATCGAAAATTGGCATGGAATCCATAAATTGCCAGAAAGATGGGAAAAAGTAGTGGGTAGCGATGGGCAATACTTTGAATAAAAAATATTGTAACATTTTTCCATAATAAAGGCTCAAATTACATAAAAAATTCCGGTTTCTAATGCATGCACCCAATAATAAGTTAGTGAGTGTTTCCAACAAATGGGAATAATTATTTTTTTGTTATTACGCCTCGTATAATCGTCGAAATCAAACCATTAAATATTGCAACAAAAGTACAATATAATAAATTGTTTTATCCACTTTTGATATATAATAGCCCGATAAATATGCTGATTTCAAATAAAGAAAATGTAAAATAACCCATTGTTATTGTATAACCACGCTGCTGGGGGCAACGTGAGTTATATTTGATATAACAAAATGTTGAGTAGTTATTGGAAAATTATTCGTAGTCAAATTCAAAAAAATATATTCCAAAAATTAGTTAAATTAAAGTACACCATGACAATTTAAAGAACGGTCACTATGATAATATATATTTCAAAATTCAATGCTCCACTGTGAAAACACAAAATGGAACTAATTCTTATTAATTTACGAAATTTATTTCAACAAAAGTGGATAAAACGTTGTATATCACTCGTGAGCAAAGAAATATTATCCACTCGGGATAATATCCCACTCGGCTATCGCCTCGTGGGACAAACTTATCCCTCATGGATAATATCTCGTTTTGCTCACTAGTACCATAAATAACTATTGTCCACGACTAACGTATAATATACTCATTATACGTTTGTTTCTTAAATTATAATGATATCCATTATTCACTGCTAGTTTATCTAGTAGTCCCTTCTTCTATTATTCACTACTGCCAAATAAAAATTTCATTTTTGGAAATTGTATATCTAGTAGTCTCTTGCCATTTTCATTATTATTAAACTGAGACGTCAAAATAACGACGGACATTATTTTAGGTTTATTTAAAGGATTTGATAATAAAAGACCATTTTTTATCGGTCGTGGACAAAGTATCGTATTCTACTCGCATATAATGGCTGTTATTCACTCAGATGATTGGTAAACTTCATCTTCGTGAATAACAGCTATCATTATATGCTCGTTGAATAATATACTATATAATGTTATTAAAAAAAATAAAAAATTATGAGTTATTAATTAATTATCTTACAGGGAGTGATTTAATGTTGTAGTGAAAGTGTGTGTGTGAGTGTGGTGGTGAGCGTCATGAACCAGTGGACAAGGTAAGAAAAGGAATCAGCGGCTTATTTTAAAGAAAATCCCCAGGTCGACATTACCTATCACCACCCCCAGAGACTGTCCTAGTTAGGTACAAAGCCGCAGTAATGTCGATTTGGGATGATCTGTTTACGGTAGGAGGCTCAGCCGAAGATTGGTTCGTCCATCACTTCTTCAAGGGTGCCGTCCACGGTAACGTGCGGTACGAAGTGTGATCGGATAGGGGTACTGCGATGACCTGGTGCGGACTTGTGTCAAATTGCAACCAGTTCGAGGAGTAGTGTGGGCAACTTGGCTGCTGAGGCGCGTTGTAGTTGGGCACAGGTCTCATATCCAGATGTCCCCCAAACTAAATTTTGAGCTGAGCTGCTCTAGTTAATAATACCGAAACGTAACAGGCTTTCAAAACGCCGAGAAAAGTGGTCTTGGACCAACCAAATTTTTGATCATTTTTGACAGGATTTAATTACTTTGGTCTTTTTGTTTTTAGACCGAAGTAATTCGGGCTGCTTCAATTATTCGAATAATATTTCCTTTTTATCTAGTAAAATAAAGTATAGTAATCATGAAAATTTTGGACCTTGAGATTTTTAAAGATTTATCTGTTTTGAGGTTCCCTGAGTTCGAAAAACTGGGTTTCGAAATGGTGTCTGTCTGTCAGTCTGTCAGTCTGTCAGTCTGTCAGTCTGTCAGTCTGTCAGTCTGTCAGTCTGTCAGTCTGTCAGTCTGTCAGTCTGTCAGTCTGTCAGTCTGTCAGTCTGTCAGTCTGTCAGTCTGTCAGTCTGTCAGTCTGTCAGTCTGTCAGTCTGTCAGTCTGTCAGTCTGTCAGTCTGTTAGTCTGTCAGTCTGTCAGTCTGTCAGTCTGTCAGTCTGTTAGTCTGTCAGTCTGTGTGTCAGTCTGTCTCCTCTCTACAGCCCAGATGGTTTAACCAATCGAACTAAAACTTCAGATTTAAGCTTTTTTGATAAATCAGTAGGTTCCAGTGAATTTTACTCCAAATCGGCTAACCGGAAGTGGCCACTCGTTTGGTCCAGAAAATGTATTTTGCAAATATCTTAAAAAGTATAAGGTTTACAAAAAACTACTCAAAATAAAATGTTTCCAAAAATTAAAAACAAAAAAATTAAACAATAAAATTTCTCAAAATTCTCGGTTCGTAAAAGAAAGACGTGTGTTGGCCACATCTCCATTTTGTTTGATTGTATTCATTTTGTTAAAATAAATTGTGTTTTCACCAAGGAAACATGTCGGCCTGACATTTTAAACCGACGTTTCTAGTTTTTGACAAAATCGTTAATAACCCTACAATGACAAAATTCCTAAAATATAGTTCGAATTTCTGTAAACCATTATAATATTCTTTAATGCAATTCTCATTAAAATTTAGAAATTTTGTTTTCGAAAATTCGAACTATTTTTGAGTAATTTTAGTTGTGTTTTCCATGAGAACTGCACTAAAACTCGATCAATTTTAAATCACTTTTATTCTATGTAAACAGCAAAAAAAAAAACATTCGTTAATTGCTAATATCCAGTGCATTTAACATAAATACATATTTTAAGTTGTTACAGCAATAAATAATTACAATTATAGGTTATTTTTTAGTTACACTTGATAAACCCATGAATTTATCGATTGTAGTTGCGTGTAATGACGTCAGCAAGAAATAAGAAAATATTGATGAAATAACCGAAGAGGGAAATTTTTAAACTTAAATTCTAACTTCGACATATCTGTTCATTTGCCATTTGAAAGTTGCCAGCCGAAAGTGAAAAGTGATAATACAGATTGTGTTAGTCCAGCCGAAAGTAAAAAAAAAAGTGTAATGCAGATTGTGTAATCCCACCCGAAAGTTTCGAGCCGAAAGTAAAAAATTCGATAATGCAGATTATGATATTAACATTCCAGCCGAAAATAAAAAATTTTGTAGTTATCAGCCGAAAGTAAATAGGATACATGAATTTAAATAAAAAATTTTGTAAATAGTTTTATGTGGAAAACTCGGATATCGGAAAATCAGAAGAATCCACAAAATTTAAATAAAATCAGCCTCTAGAGTGTTATGTCTGGAGATGGATTGAATTGATGTGACTTGTCAATATTTATCGCACGAAATAAATTCAGTTCAAGTTTCCCGTGGGAAATCCAGGAAAATTCAAAACAGTTTCCAGCCGAAGTAAGAAATGGATGAATAAAATCAGCCTCTAGAGTACATAGTTATATCTGGAGAAGGATTGCACTGATGTGACTTATCAATAGCTATCGCAGGAAAAAAATTCAGCTCAAGTTTCCCGTGGAAAATCACGGAAAATTCGATTTTCCAAAAATCATTAGAAAATTTGTACTTTTTTGAAGATTCTAATTATTTTTGGAAAATCGAATTTTCCGAGATTTCCCACGGGAAACTTGAACTGAATTTTTTTCCTGCGATAAAAAGATATACGGCTGATTTTATTCCAATTTGGTCGATTCTTCTGATTTTCCGATATTTTCCACGACTAAGTTAAACAAAGTTTTCCACGTAAGACTATTTACAAAAGTTTTTATTGCAATCCATGTATCCTATTTACTTTTGGATGTCAACCACCAAATTGTTTATTTTCGGCTGGAATATTAATAACAAAATCTGCACTATCGACTTTTTACTTTCGGCTGGAAACTTTCGGCTAACTTTAACAGGGTGTCACCAGAACAGATGCCGCCATGTCCTTCTACAATTGAGCCTTGTTTGCGACGATTGAAGAAATTCTTCGATTTGTCCCATGTAAAATATTGCGGCACTTCAAAATATAACAATGTCTTTGCAAAGTCGTCTCTTTTGCACAGTTCAAAGAATTCTGTTAAAGTAATTTTTGGTGGATTTGCTAGGCGGTATGCTAGATTCTTTTCATTAAATGTGAATTGGAAATCCAAAAATACGCCACGCAGCTTCATTACTATTTATATATCGGCCTGCTTCACCAGTTTCATCCACACCATTGTCACGGGATTGAGCGGCAAATACACCTTGGTTAGAGCCCTTGTGTACATATTTGAGAATGTACTTGATCGATTTCACTGAGTTGCAACACTCAACGTTAATATGGGCATCAAACATCTTCAAAAGTAATGGACCGTAAGCTACAATCCATCTATGTTCAAGATCAACTTCTTAGGTTTTACGCTCTGACCTTAATTTAATGTATGCTGTAAATCCACCATCTTCAGGCTTACGGCGACGGTAGAGCGGATAACCATCAGTCGCTGTTTGCGTTTCGGTTATCAGTGGTCGCGGAAACATCTTTGTGCACTTTCTATCCTTCATGAATGGTGACTTTTGATTCAACGAACCGCACGACCGGGCACCATGTTTATCATAACGATATCGTGTAGGTTTTTATCGGTAAGTGGGTTGGAGATTTCAGCTGAGATAAGTTGATCGATTTGATTTGGATTTAACTCTTTTCATAACCATATTAAAATATGAGCGTGTGGCAGACCTCCCTTTTGCCATTCAATTGAGTAAAGCCAGTACTTGACGGTTCCAAAGACTTCACCTTTTTTCTCCAATCAAATCGTGACGGTCCATGTCGAACGTATGTAATTGCGTCTTGGGCATATTCGTGCATATTCCGTGTCTCCCAGTGTATGTTGAAGGAAGTATCACCAGCTTTCCGTGATTTGTAGCAACTCCATCATTTACTATTGCATCCTTTAAGTGAATATACTCATCGACCAGAAGTTTCTTTTGGTTGAAGCGAATGTAGAGCAGCCGTTCATGTTCCATTTTCGCATACATATCCACCAGATACTGATGAAGTAGTTGCCGGTAGAGTAGAAGATGATTTATTTGATTTTACCTCATCAGTAAACGGGCAAGAGTAGTAACACATGACTGATATAGTTTTGCTGACCGCCGAACAACATAAACCGGATGTTTCTCCTTTAAATTTGAGTGCTCCACAGAAATTACACTTATTGTACATCTTACCAATAAGAACAGGCGGAAAATTCATGTATTCCAATAACGGATCATAATGAAATGATTCTTCTTTCAGGTAAAGCCAGTTGTTAGCTCTCAAATTTTTTTTGTCGCTCCCTTTGTATTTGTAGGTGGACATGAGTTACATCAGGTCTTTCGATTTGCCGTGACTTGATGTTCCTTTGTCTATTTGCTTCAAGACGGTTGGACTTTTCTTCAAAAGTTTCGCTTTGAAGTGAGGTTGGTTTTGTCAGTTTATTTGCTTGAAGATGGACGAAGGCTTGTTTTATTTGAATAATTTTATTTTTGTCAAATACAGTGTTAAAAGACGCACACTCGCATAAATCTACGTCCAAAAACTTAATTTTTCTATTATCTCAATTTTGCCCAAATCTTCACAATGTATATTCGCATAAATTTTAGTCCAAAAAGTGTCCAAAAGCTTCACACCTGTCTTTTTATATTCTGTACGAGGTGGTCTATAAAGATGTGAGGAAGGAAACATTGATAGAAACCCTAATCTAAGGCGGAACAGCCTACGCCGATAGAAAAATGGCTGTTAGTTTAAGCAGCAGGCTCTCTCCAGTATTATTCTAGCTTGCCAAAGGTAGAGCTTGGTGTTCTACAGATGACTAAATTAAATATAATTGGGATGGTGACGCTCCTAACCAGCGATTTTGAAAAACTAAATACTCCTATTTCAAATCGGACATCCTCGATGAAATAACATCACTCTCAAGTAGACTTAAGAAAGGATTTATAGAAGGAATTCACAGACAAACCTTTAAAGGGACCTTACAAAGCCCCTAAAGGGCAAATTAGTATTCATGTGAATTTAGAGACTTAAAAAAAATCCTACTCAAAAAATTCGTTAGTTTTTATGCAACGTGCTAGTTCTGTAAAATCGCTCCAATTGAAGAGTTTGTTCAGAGCAAGACTAAAACTAGAAATATAGTATATCTAATATTTTATGTGGATTAAAAATATTATATATTTGATAGAAATGGGGCATAGTCCTAGGCTGCATGTAAAAATTACATCTAAATAGGACATGGTTAGGCCCGTGGTCTGTTGAATATCCGCAGTGATAATAGCATCAGCTCCTGGCGACTTATGTATATGGTTTACAACTATTTATCGGCAACAGGATCTTTCTTCTGCTAATAATTTGACCTATGATGCTATTTGCCCTATTACCTAGTGACTTAGTAGACACAGGTTCGGAACAACATGGAACTATTGGTGGTCCATATCCCATCCGGCCGTTGAAGATAGCTTGGGATGCAAGGGCCAGTGGATAGTACTTTGGCTGCAGTATAATCTCCAAGATCTGTACTTAACACTTCTTAATTTATATTTGTAAGTTTTGAGGACTTCCTTCTAGGAGTCCCAGTCTACAGCTACTCTTGTTTTCCTTGCTTTTTTAAAGAGTCTCTTGCATTTTTGACGTGTTTGTGACCAAAGAGAACTAGAGCCCAGTATCACTTCATTATAAGCGTTGAACAACTCGTCCACTAAGCCATCAAGTTCTTGCATAGTTTTTGGAGGTTTTGGCACCGGAACTGGTAGTGAATTGCCAAGAATAGTTCTAAAGGTATCCCAGTCAGTTTTCCTCCGATTCCTGTATATTGGACCATTAATAATGATCAGAAAAGGAGTGGTCTTCCGACACTTTCCAATTTATTAGACTAAGTTTTAGACAAGTGTAATATCTGAAACATACAACATACAAACATAAAATTCGGAATGATAATTAAATGAGGCTTAAAATTTGAATTGTTTGATTGCAATTATGAATTGTAAATTTTTTGCCAGCTGATTTTACCAATATAAGATATTTAGTTCGATCGTATTGAAAGTTGGGCACATTAGTTATCTTTAAATTTGTATTCGAGTTCTTCATCAGATTTATTTAAAAAATAATAATTAAAAATAAAAATTGAATTTCCTAAAATTCAGTGAAAGTCAACAATTAGGCTCGTTGTACACTTAGGCTAAGTTAGGTGAGTCATTATTTCAGGACTACCCATTTCAGCTAAATTATACCAAGTTTAGTTTGCATAGCTGAAATAAGAAAAATATAGTGGGCGTAGTTTAGCTTAAATCTGTGGAACGGGCTTCAAGCTTAATTGAAAGCTTTAATACCGTCATATAAATAAGATTCGCCCAAATTCATTAATAAATCAAATAATTATAATGAAATTTATAAATAAATTGTTACGTAGGAGTTTCTCTAAAATAGTCGAAGAACAATCGAAAAATAGCAATTCTATGATTTTTCCAAGAAGTACAATACAAAAATGATTTTCATCGTATTTTCATAAATAGAGTCTATAGGTAATAAGGGAAAATAATGACGTAATTCCACCCATTACAAATTTATTATAATTTTCGAAATATCAGATTATTGCGCGCCTATACAAAATTTATTTTCAGGATATAAAACCTTTACAATAAATTTCCGGTTTGGTTTTGTCTTAAATTAAACCGCACGTTCACAGAATAATTGATTTCAATGGAATTATTTATTTTCGTGCCGTAAACATAATTTATGTGACGAAGTCTATCATGACATTTATTTATGGTTTTTGTTGCAATTTATTTATGTATCGAAAATTTGCTGATTCAATTAAATATTTTTCGATTTCATTTCGAATTCATTGTTTTTGGATTGTTTTAATGGAACAATTTAGTTTTTCTTCGTAATTTAACCCTAATTTGTTTAAAATTGCGCCATATGCAGGAGTTTTTTAATTTTCTTATGCATACTTGAAAAATTTAAACATACGTACATTATTATTGTTGCTTTTAATGGAGCTTCTCAGTTTGATTGACAGTTTGATTTTATACTGCCTGTATTATTATACACCGTACCTTTACTTTAATAAGTCAAACAATATTTTACTGTTTGCTTTTTAACCTTGAGGCAATCTGGAATTAAAACTAAAGTTGTTTATTTTTGTACGTAGAAAAAGTATTTGATAAGGACAAAGTTCAAAGTGGAAAATTTTACAAGATGAAAATTGTTTGTTAACTGTTTTGATATATAATAGCCGACTGAGAAATTTCTAAAAGAACACAAATAACAGGAAGTAAATTATAACGCAATAATGAAATTAAAACCTTTCTAAAATTAAACAATTTTATCATCGCCGTTAATTCGTTTATTCAAAATGTTAACTAACTCAAATTTTTTAATAATTGAATAACAAAAATCTCGAGTTACTGCATCTTGTATCTAGAGATTTTTTTAGATCATGAAATTAAGTGATTTTGTTTTTCATTCACTTACCTGTTACGTGCAAGTTAGGTGATATGTGTATGTACATATTAAATGCAGCAGAATATGGGTAAAGCAAGTCAAATGCAAGGAAACAGTAAAAATAAAAGTTTACAGACAAAGTTTTAGAAGAATGTACGAAACGAAAAGATGTACTTTGAGTAATATTATCTTGAAAGATTTTAAAACAGATTTTTTTAAATTAGTAGAATTTATTTGTGTTTAATAAAGAATGTCTTGAACATAAAAATTATAAAATAAAATGGAATGACATTTTGAGAGAGGTATTATCTCTCACAGGGAAAATTATAAACATATGTTGATAAGAAAAATGAAATTCATTTAAAATTGATAACCTTACCTTATTATGTTAAAGTAGATATTTGACGTTTAGCTTAAACATTTTTCATTTGCTTTTAAACATTTATGCAATGGAAATAGAAACATAATTTGGATTGGCCATAAAATCCGGACGTAATTCCAAAATCCACATCGGTGTCAAAATTCATCAAAACTAACTTTTTAGAATCCATCGTTTCTATTGTTTCTGCAAGTTAAACAAAACGATGGATTCGATAAAAATGCGAAAGTTGCAGAAACCAGAAAAATAATGAATTCAATTTATTGCACGTCCCGAAAGTAACGTATTTTCCATTTAATCAGTTCTTTAAATAAAGAACACTTATTCTTTGTAGTAAATTAAATTTTCTCTCTGAGATTACCTATTAAAACCTGTCAAAAATCCATTGTATTTTTTTTTATATGAGTGACAATTTTCTAAACGGAATTTTTTTTGGCATTTATAATTAAAGAAGGGCAAACAGTATATGTCTTATTCTACTCAAATTTGTCTAGAAGTCGTCATAATGCCTAAATTGTTCTTCCTTAATAAAGCAAATCTCGTTCCATTGATTGATCGCAGAACGGAAAAAGTTCATTAGTTATGACAGCCTGTGTGGGTTTTGCTAGTTCCCCTATCAAGCGCCTCCCGAGGTGGCGAATAGGGGAAAGCTTGCCAGATATGGCAGGTACCGGGAAAATCAAATATTCGGGGCGGAGCAAAAATTAGCACATCCAAGCTAAGGTGGCACTACATACGCCGATGGCTGCGTGGCTAAGAGGGTGCTTAGTAGTTAGTATGTGAACTCCGAATTCGGCGACGTTCGGTTTAAACCTGTAGCCTTCCCATGATAATGCAGAGCTCTGTCATGGGTGACCGTTACTTCTTGTGGTACTCGTGGGAATAAAAATGATAGGAAATAATAATAATAACCTAACGAAATTAGAAAACGAGACGGATGTGTCTCTAATAGCATCAAATCCATCATCATCCTTGGATGCCGATACCATGGATCCTGAGGGGGCCAACTATTGCAAAATAAAGAGAACAACTTTCCTAAGAGCACGAAAATGTTGAGATCACCAATTTTTAAGGTACCAAATGTAAGTAGCTGTACACTACAACTAAAGACAGCGGCGACAGTCGCGACTGCGTCCCAAGTAACTAATAATAACCCTCAATCTGAGGAAGTAATCAAAGCTCTAGCCGAATCTAGACAAGAAAATAAAGAATTAAATAAAGCAATTCAATGGATGCAGCACCATATATAACTTCTTGAAGCAGAAATTAAAAACCTTAAACATAATCTAAAGATGGACTACCAACTGGCCATGAAGTTTCGGTTGAAGTAGAAGCCCTAAACCAGGAAAACAACAACAAAGAAACGGAATGTGCTAACTTAATTGAGTACCAAACCGACGAGGAAGATTTAGAAAGAGAGACCAATTGGATAATGAAAAAGTCAAAAAGGGCTCTTAAAAAGCAAAAAACACAGGAAGTAAATTATTCCAGTAAAAGGAAAGCTGAGTCGTCCCCAGAAATGAACACTAGTGTGAACATATTGGGAGCAAAGGTAAACCAATTACCAACTATCAGCAAGACCAAGAAAGAGAAACCACAACCACCAATCAATATCACACATGTCGGTAAATTTAGCGTTATTCAAGCGCTAATGAAAGAAGTGACAGAAAAGGAGTATAAGCTTGTGTCGCTAAACAACAACGTCTGGAGGGTAAATATGCCTGATCCAGACGAATATAGAAAATTTTCCACTGTATTGAATGATAAAGGTCTCCAATGGTATACATATGAAGACAAAAATACCAGACCCATTAGAGTAGTTGTTAGGGGTCTACATCAAACATGCACACCAGATAAGATAATTGAAGACCTCAAAAGAAAAAAATTAACGATCTTAGATGCAGTTAATTTGTGTAAAACTGAAAGGAAGTCTACCGGCAAAGGAGGGAGTATTGTTAATAAAATAAAGTTACCATTATTCACTCTGACCTTTGCAAACTCAAAGAAAATTGAGAACATATTCAACATTAGGAACATCTTGGCAATGGTTGTCCGAATGGAGCCATTGATAAAGGCAACAGGGATCATACCACAATGCAAAAAGTGTCAGGCATACAACCACACGCAAAAATGCTGCAATCGTGAAATGAGATGCGTAAAATGTGCGGGAAAGCATGACACTAAAGAATGTGTGATAGATAAGAACCCTCCAGCTAAATGTGCTAACTGCCAAGGAACCCATCCTGCTAGCTATAGAGGGTGTGAAGTAGCCAAAACACTGCAAAACATGCGAAATAGGACAAACAAAAACCAGCCAAAGAGAGAAACGAAAGAAAAAGAAATCCCGACAACAACTGTCACTACGTTCCATAGTGCGAAAGTGGCAGAGGGATTTTCATACTCAAAAGCAGCAAGACAAGGTCTACCTGGCTCTACAGATCAAAATGATGGAATTTAACAAGCTATGACAACAATGCAAAACACCTTGAATGCTATTGTCAATCGCCTTTCTAAAATAGAAGAAAATATACAGTTTCTAAAAGAGAGACAAGTTTATCTTGAACAACAAGTATGACATCGAGAAAAAATTAAGGAGATTTCTAGCAAAAATTTGCTTTATCTTCTGATCCTTCACTCCAAAAAAAAATTAACAAAACACTAAGAATATTAACCTGGAATGCTAATGGACTACTACAGCATCTTCCAGAGCTAGAAATCTTTTTGAATACAGACAAAATTGATATATGCTTAATAGCAGAGAGCCATTTCACTAGAAAGCCTTATGCAAAAATAAAAGGTTGCTCTTGTTACCATTCTATACATCCAGCAGGAAAAGCTAGGGGTGGAGCAACAATATTCATCAAAGAAAACATCAAACACTTCGAAGATGTCAAACTCGAAATAGAGACAATGCAAATTGTATCACTTAGCGTGCAACTAAACAATTACAAGAAGCTGCGGGTTGCTGCGATATATTGTCCACCAAGGTATCAACTTAAAAAGGACGACTACCTCTCAATGCTCAAAATGATGGGCTCAAATTTCGTCATAGGAGGAGACTTCAATGAAAAACATACGCATTGGAGTTTGAGACTAATATCACCTAAAGGTAAAGAACTATTAGAAGCTGGACATCAAATAAACTGTGAATTTCATTCAAGTGGTATTCCTACTTACTGGCCAATGGATTCAAACAAAATACCAGACGTGATTGACTTTTTCATAGCCAAAGGTATTTCAGAAAATTATATCCACATCGAAAATAATGAAGGGTTATCCTCGGATCATTCTCCAATCATACTTACGATCAGTGAAACAATAATTGAAAAAGAAAAGCCACCAAGGTTAACAAGCGGGAAGACCAATTGGGGAAAATTAGCATTGTTAATTGAGGAAAGTATTGATCTTCAAGTCCCAATCAAAAACCGAACACAACTTGAAAGAGAAGTAGAGCTGCTCATAAGCAATATACAGACCGCAGCATGGGAAAGCACTCTCCCTGCCAAAAATAAACCTCACAGAATGAAACATATACACAAGCAATAAGAAATATGGCCAGAGAAAAGAGGAAAGCTAGCAAAATCTGGCATAGAAATCGAGCACCGGAGAGCAAAACTATCTTTAATCAGCTCAATAACAAGCTGCAGAAGTTAATACAAAAACCAAAGCGGTAAGCTTTAACAAATATTTAATAAATCTTTCTGGCCACAAAGAAAGCGATTACTCTTTATGGAAAGCTACAAAGGGACTAAAGAGACCAAAAGAGCAGGTGCCGCCAATTAAAAACGCAGATGGTACTTGGGCCAAAATCTCCAAAGATAAAGCTGATCTTTTTGCTGAACATCTGGAAGAGATGTTCCAAATTTTGACTAGACAAACAGCAGGTCAAAATACCTTTCTAATGCAAAAAGAAGATGAGTAAGACATATAACCAGTTATAATGAAAGAACTCAAAAATGAAATCAAACACAACCTAAATGCAAAAAGGGCTCTTGGATACGATCTTATTACAGGAAAAGTTAATAAAAGTTTACCAGGAAAATGTCTTAAGAAGTTGCTATACATAATTAACGCAGTTTTTAGAATGAAATATGTTCCTCAGCAGTGGAAAATAGCAGAAGTTATTATGATACCTAAGCCTAATAAGCCACCTAATGAGAAAACGTCATACAGACCTATATCTGTATTACCATCATTGTCCAAACTCTTCGAAAAATTACTCCTCAAAAGGATGAGACCTCTGATTGAAGAAAGACACCTGTTACCATCGCATCAATTTGGTTTCAGAGAGAAACACTTCACCATAGACCAGGTACACAGAGTCACTAACGTGATTGAGAAGACGCTTGAAAACAAAAAGATATGTTCTGGAGTTTTTCTTGATGTTGCCCAGGCCTTTGACCGAGTCTGGCATCGAGGACTGGAATATAAATTACATTGCGACCTTCCTAAGCAGTTCTATGAGATATTAAAATCATACAATGAAGGGAGATATTTCAGAGTGAAAAATGAAGGAGAGTTCTCATCACTTAAGCGAATTAAAGCAGGCGTACCACAAGGGAGCGTGCTCGAACCAGTCTTGTATTTGCTTTATACGAGAGACATACCTATTACTGGAGAAACAGATATTGCAACCTTTGCGGATGATACAGCAATCTTGGCGGTTGGAAGTACAATCGAAGAAACAACCAGCAAATTACAGCATACTGTGAATGAGATTGTCCACTGGACAAAAAATTGGAGATTAAAATTGAATGAGCTAAAATCAATTCAGACAACATTCACCTATCTAAAAGTTGATCACTCACCTATCTACATAAATAGGCAGAAAATACAACATGCGAACACGGCAAAATACCTAGGTATGACGCTCGACGCCAAGTTAAAATGGAAAGAGCATGTCAAGAAAAAAAGGCAAGAATTGGATATAAAGTTCAGAAAAATGTATTGGCTCATTGGAAGAAATAGTGAGCTTACCATTCACAATAAGCTGCTTTATACAGGCAAATACTTAAACCTATGGCATCCAGCTCTGAAGATGCACCAAGAAAACGAACGTTAAAATTATACAAACGTTCCAGAACAAAGTACTGCGATGCATTGTCAATGCACCTTGGTATATTAGAAACCGTCAACGAAGAAATCACAAAAATTCCAAAAAATATATCCAGCGTTTACAACTCCATGAAAACACGGATATTCAACATATTGTCAACGACGTCGACAGCGCAGTGACAATACGGCTAAAGAGAACGAAGCCGCTTGATTTAGTTCCTCAGGACTGAAAGTTGCTGATGTAACCGGAAGATCTGGGCCCACTGGGAATAACTACGGCATTATAGCTCAACTAACAGAGAATTAAAATAAGAAAGAAAAATTGCTAAATGAGTTGTAATAATTTAGTCGTAATAAAAAAATTAAAATTTTATGACAGAATCAGCAGGTGTTTCATGAATTGACCACAGAGTATTTCGAAACGGTGCCATCTGGTTTTCAAAACAGATGAAATTTTCCTCACAGCAGAGGGGCAATTGACGGAAACACGTCACAACTCAAGTATAAGGTGAAAATTGAAAAATTTATCTATATATTTAACTACCATTTTATTTTTTATTTTAGGCACCAAGTAACTCCGGATCAGAGTTTTTTAATTATGAAAAAACATCATGATTGTGTTAATGGCAATTTGCGACTATGAATACAATTTCGTAACGTGTGATATTAGTGTTGCAGGTCAGCAGAGAGACGAAGAGTTTTTAGGGCAAGTAATTTTGGCAAAAGATTTTATGCAAAAACGCTTCCGTAACCCAAAAGGTTTATAACATTAATTGTGTATTAATTAGTTTAGCACCCCTGAACCAAGCGACCTGAGCGAGAATTTTAAGAACATACCTAAAATATGTTGCAGCCATTTACTACCACCATCAAAGGACAAAAGACAAAATTTTCAGTTTCGTCTTAGTCAAGCTTTGAAAATCAAAATGTATTTAAAAGCTATATAATTATCTATTTTTAGGTCAATTCGGATTTCCGTCTATGATATATGTATGTAATGATAGGTAGGATTTTTTATCACGTATACCCAGTATCCACGAATGCCAAATAGATATTCAAAAGCATGGCATTGATGCCATTTGACAACAAAAAAAATGCGCTAATTAATATCAATAAAAAAAATAAAAATTACGTGTTGATTCTTTGACGACTTCCTCCCACAACCGTGTTTTTATAATTTTATTTTAGTATAAAAGGTCCCGGAAGTTCCATATAGCTGGTCTGGTTCGTCCAGCTTCAATAATTTATTCCGGAATATAAAATGTATTAATTATAATTTATAAACCTCATATAATTAAGCTTATACCGTGACTGGTATCCTCTAATATAGATGTGAAAATTGTGATCCAGAGAGAAAGAGACCCATACTAAATTAAATTAAATAACTTGAGTATAAATCAATTATTTCCATATTTTTATTAGGGCACATGACAAAATAACTATCGGAAAAATTATGATTATGCTCAAAAAGTTTAATTAAAATTTTAAATCCACAATTGGTTCAAAAACTTGTTCCAAATTTGAGTAGAATTCTTCTTAGACTAAAATAAAAATTATTTTAAATCTATGTCTAAGCATATTTTTTATTTTCTGAGTCTTCAATCTACATCTACTATGCGCGCTGTACGAAAAAATTCCATTGTATCAATAATTTTGCATAAAATGCGAACATGCATACCAACAGTGGGCCGGGTGTTCTGTCGTACCGTTTGAAGCGATTTAAAATTCGCGGAACGAAGCTTTTTCGAAACATTTGATTCCTGTTAATTCCCACCTCATCTTGCATAATCTGCTACGAATGAGCTTTAGCTCAAATTATATTGTGTTGTTACCGTTATAATAGAACAATCAGACTTAACGTAATTTTGATACCTCACTAGTATCAAGTAGCACAAGTATCTTAAATAAATTACTATTATTATATTGTATTTCCAAATTATAGTTATTTCCGTAAAGAGTGAAACTCATATTCTTGGTTTCGTCATGGTTATATGGTCAAAATCGAAAAAAAACGTTTTTTAAATTTTCGAAACATCCTGTATTTATATACATTATAAATATGTACTTATTTTCATCGATATCATTTAAATCTTCCTTTAAGGCCTCGACCCTTACAAATTTAAAGGAATTCTTATTTTTAATTAACAAATAAATAATTATCAGAATTCGTAGGTATCTAATAAAACAAATAGGATAAATTCGTAACAAGTATCCAACAATTTGCTACACTACCATCCACACTCACCAAACATTATATGTACCTACTATATAATACCCTACATACGAGTACATGTACATGAAAAATTTCGTTCTGGTAATAAAGTTTATAAATATAATATTCGTAATAAAGAAGATTTTAATTAAATTTGTATACCCACATAATGTAGGTACAGGATTTGAGTATGACGAAAAATATTAATTTATATTGGTAAAATTTAAAGTGTGTGAAAATTGACAAAAATAACATACAAGGCAAATCGGTTTATGTATTTCAATTCCAGCTGTTATCTTATGTTATTTTGATATGTAAATAAAATATTGAAGACATCTAGTGACACGAGTTTAATATTGCATTATACGGAGCCAAAATTCTAAACAGGCGAAAAGCGTATTTTAATCTTGCATCGATAAATCCATCGTGCCATTTGCCATGAAAACAAATTATAATTTTTCAACTACCGGTAGCGACCAAATAATTCACAAATTGACAAGGCTGCAAAAAGTTGCAAAACTAATCACAAATCAAATGTTACTTTTAATGATTATAAATTATATCATGTAAAACCATTTAACCTATTTTCAAGGAATATTCGTCTGTATTATCGACTATTTTTAATGAAACGTAACTCTGATATACCTCACAGCTTGTACATATACAATAAGAAATGTAAAATTCAACGATTGTCTGTTCTCTGACTGTATTGCGAAAGGATTAGGATACATCGTAAAAAAAAGTTATCATATTGAATGAAGGAGATGAATTTAAATACAGATAAATTGAAATACGGTTTATTCGCGCATACTAATACTAATTTTCCAGGAAAATCTCACTTTTTTATTTATTTATGGTGTCTAATCTGGACTCTTGCCTCGAAGTTAAAGTAGAACGCCGCAAACTACAAAATTTTAAAATAACGACATTTTTAAGCTTTTACTTTTTTTGCTAACCGCAGTAGATTTCTGAGCAAGCTTTTTCTTCAACTAATCGTATTCATATTCATAATGGAGTAGAAAATGCTGTTGTTATCTTCACGTAAATCAGTTTTTAATAATTAGGAATAAGTATGTACATACATACTAAATATGTAGATCTAAATCCTTTTTTATGATTGTTTTATAGCCTGAAACCTAACTGGAACATAAGCAATAAAAAGAAATATTTGAACATTTTACACATTATAAATTATAAAATGTTATCAAAAAAATACTAAATTTAAATAAAATAAAATCAATAAATTTTAGCTATGTTCATTCTATTTACATATATTGAATTCCATTGAGGATAATATAACAAAAAATAAATAAAAATCGAAATTATGTATTTCAGACTCGAATTTATAATTTTTTTTTTAATGCGACCGACCAACCATACAAATAAAACTCAAATCGTTTGTCTACGTAGACAAAAAAGAATTCAATTAAATGTTTATGCTTATTTTGTTAAGCCCAATGTTTTAAGTAAGGCTACAAACCGGATAAAAGATAATGATAATCCAAATTATTCGGAAAATTATTTAATGCTTTAATTTTTACGGTTGGCCTTTTTGACGCTGAAGGTTCGTTTTTCTTTCGGCATGTGAACATTGTTTATTGGGAAAAGTTAATGAAGTTTCAGATTGTTAAACCAAAATGATTCTTAATTTTAATTTATGTATCTTGCTTTAATAGGAATTTTACCAAACGTTTAGAATGAGATTTTGAACAAAATGTGGATTTAAAATTTTAATTAAGTTTTAGTCATATATAGTGCTTAATAAAATAAACTAATTATTAAAACTCAAGTTATTTAATTTAGTTTAGTATGGACACCTTAAATTTGTAATTATTTAATGTGTTCCAGATTTAAATTAGATTATTTTGCAGTGGGTTCCTAAACAGAATAAAGGAATAAGTAATTATTTATTTTAATTTTGATTTTAAAGATATTGTCTGAAATAATTGGCTGAAAGTTAATCTACGAATGAATTTTTCTGTTTAGTCATCGTAATCGGCGTTGCAATATTTTCTCCCTCTCTGATGAGGAAATTGGTGTTGCTGCTTAACATTTATTTCGCTACAATCTCGATCTTCGAGGGCAAACTTTTCAGTATACTCCTTATCAGCATTGCTGCGAGGATGAGTAGCCACTAGAATCAAATCACGAATTTAATACAATCTGTTTCGACGTCGTGAACGATCATCCAGTTCCTTTCGGATATCCTGTGATTTTTCATGTCTTTCTTGGGCGTCCATACATTAATTTTTAAGATTATCAAGCTAGGGTACAACCTGAGATTCATAATTAGTAACAAACCCAACAGGTCTATTATCATGCAGGACATCGGCTAATGTTCGAAGTTCACGCCCAAACTTCAAAAAAGCTGGGGTTTGTTGAGTTGAATCACATCGAATCGTATTAATTTCATAATGTATCGACGGCAAATGCTCAACCCAATTTCGTTGATTTCCATCTACATACTAATCTTGCTAACTGCGTTTTCAGATCACGATTTTTTCTTTCCACCGGATTCGCTTGAGGATGGTATATTCGCGTAAGACATTGTTGATCATCAAAAAAATCGGTTGTATATTGTAAAATTTGGCTGATGAATTGTGGCCCGTTATCCGATATGAGATGCCTTGCCATATATTTGCCGTGGCAGACCTAATCGGAAACAATTATATCCAGCGACATGCAACATCTTCGGCAATCAAAATATTTTTATATCCGGCTTTGCTAGTTGGAGGAGGACCAAATAAGCCCAACGCAATAGTTTCGAATCGTTGTTTCATAACCGGCGTTTTTAACAATCCAGATGGTTTTAAATTCGATATTTTGTAATGTTTGTACTGAGTACATGTGCTAACAAATTAAGCTATTGTTTTACGAATGCCTGGCCAAAAATAACGAGATCGAATTTTAGTGATAGTTTTTTCTATTCCATAATGACCAGCTGTTGGGTCAGAATGGTACCTTCGCAAAAAAATTCGCGTTGAGTAACAGGTACTACAAGTTGAGCTTCTTCAGAATCCTGAGTTAGCAAGGTCTGGATGGTCAAGTTCTTCGAAGCATTTTAGGATATTTTCTATTTCCGGATCTTGAAGTTCTGAATTTCGTATTTCTCCAAAGTGATGATACGTTGGAAAATCCAATTGACATGATAACACGGCACCTTGTACATCTTCAAGCATTCGAGATCTGGACAATGTATCAGCGACGACGTCGGCTTTACCATTTGTATATGTATGTCATTTGTAGGTTTAATCCTTGGATCAGTAGAGCCCATAGGGCCAGACGTCCGGATAGTGTTTTCAACGACATTAACTATTTGAGTGGCTAGTGATCTGTGCCAACTACAACTACAGCACCGTCTAAATATGGAGAGTGGTGGCGATATTTCGAAAAGTTAGGGACGAATTTACGATACCAACTGCATGTTTGTAAAAACGATTTTACCTCTTTTCTGTGACGCGGATCAGGTCGTTAAGAAATAGCCGAAACCTTTTCCGGATTTGTGCGAATGCCGTGATCATCATTTATATGACCCCAGAACTTAATACTCTGCCGAAAAAAAGCATTTCTCTCGATTTATCCTCAAATTAAATTGCGACAAACGGTTAAAGATATTTGGCAGGGGTAAGAGTTCGACACAGTCAATAGGATTACCTTGTATGGCAAATAGTCGGTCGGTTATTTACCAACTCATTTCCTTAACGATCACTTCAACCGTTGTGTACCAAACAGATTCTACATTTTGAGATCCATCAGCTAACTTAATTTACATCTTTGTTGAATTGTATTTTAGACCTTTCTTTGATAACGGCTTATATAAAGAATTAGATGCAATACTGAGCTTTGCTGCGGTATCCACAATAGCTGTACTATATGACCCGACGATATGAATACCTAACATTGGCCTTGGTTTTGGGTTTAATGATTCTATTAAAGGAATTGCTTCCCAATGAATTTCTGTATCAACTAAACTAAATTCGACAGATAATTGGTTAGTGATGTCCGCACATGAAAAGCTAGTTTTGTCTAGCTACGACTTGAACGTGGATAGTTTTGGAGTGCACCTTGGGCAATTACTTTTAATGTATAACCTACTAGTCCACATCTATAACGTTTTATATCGATGTCGCTTCTAATAGGAGTGGTTGAGACTGTGGGAACTTTGTCCGTTTGCTTATTGATACGTTTTCTACAACCTTCAAATCGATGTCCGGGTTTACGACAATATCGACAACTATCTCCGGCTTTCGAATTAATAAGCGATTTGATATCATTTGAGTGAACCTACTCATAAAAATCATCCACCAGTCGAGCGAATTCAAATAATTCATCGAAAGATTTTATAACATCCGTTTTTACTGTTTTCCGTATAACCCTGATAAGATTACACTAAACCATGTCAAGCTGAACGGTTTCTGAAACTGCCGAGCCTACAGGTCGATTTTTTGATTAGATTGTTTTTTTTTAAATTTACCCATTGGTCTTTTTTGACCAAAAACCGAAACTAACAAATCACTAACTTCTTTGTAATTCTTAATAGAAGACTTGATACCTTGCCACCAAGTAGCTGCTTATCCTTCCTGAAGCATAGGGGGCCCCTTGAGACTATATTCTTCTGAAATCTTACAACAATCTTTATAAACTAAAATCGCGTCGATAGACGCTTCAAACACTATTTGATTTTTCCCCATTAAATCTATTTTGTTAACAAAATTACCTGTTGCTGGAGTGTTTGAAATATGAGGTCGATTTGAATTATTATTAATCTTTTGGAGCAACGCCTGGAATTGATCCTCAGTCATTACTACGTTAGCCATTATCGATCTCGTCCCGCTATCTGACACTAAATGAACAGAATTATCGCTAAATGTAGACGACGATCTAGCACTATACCGTAAACTGACACTACAATGCAATTTATTACGGTTCTTCCCATGCGATAATAACACAAATTGAAATCAAAATTATCGTCGATGAAATTATGGCGTGTCGTATGTATCCCTCGATGTACACGCCATTTTTATTAATTAAAATACACATTTTAATTTATTTTTTCACTAATAAACATTTTAATTTGTAATATGTATTTGTGTTTTTGTTTTTTATTTATTAGAGGAGTGCACGTGCGCTCATGTCAATATCCGAGACGAGACTAATTTTTGGTTTTAACTATATTTATTTTGTTTTATGTTTTTGTCACTCCGTTGCAATGCTGTCGAAGTGAGTTCGATCGGAGTATTTGTACTCCTTTCGCCTAGTGCTTACTCCTGTACTCCGCACTTTCGTTTTGTACTCCTCTGTTCTAATAACTGCTGTACCTACAAAACCAAGTTTTTTGATGCATTGTTAGTGCAATGATTATCGGAAAATTAAAAAAAAAAATTCAGAACGTTTGATTACATTTGAGTAGAAATTGAGCAATACAGTTTTATTAGTATTGCTTGTGCATTTTATTAGAAATCAAGTTTTTTTTAATTTTCTTATCGGTTGGTGCGGGTTTTAAACTTCGGAATGAAAGAACATCATCATCTTACAATCCATCGTTTATACACGACCTCAAAATATTCTGCATATATGTACATACTACTGTGAAAGTACGAATTGTAATAAATGGAATATACTTTCGACAGCATTCTCAGCCCTAACGCACAGTTGAATTATCCCACTTTTTAAAAAGTTGACATAAAAAGGCACTCCAACTGTGATAGTTTCTTGAAAGAATCCTAACTGTAGTGACTAACAAAACATAACCAACCATATTCTGGGAGATAGGTGTCATTCTCTTAAAGCATTTTATCTCATTTATAATGGTCATTCTTCGACAAAATCCATAAAATGGTTTTCTTGCAGTAATATGTCAATCACTTTAGTGTAGAATATCAATTCAAACACGTGATATTTGGGAACTAAATTACTTCAATTTCACAATGCTTTTTCTTCAGTATCTGAAGATTTGTTGGTAAAACTTATAAAAAGATAGTTCCAAGTTTATTACAATTGAAAAACATCAAGGCACCAGATAAACTCAAACATGATAAAGATTACCTCATTTTAACAAAAAACTTTTATCTGCTTTGCTTAAATATTTAAATTAGGATCTCTTGAATATAAAAATTACGCTGCAAGACAAATTATGCGGTGTACGGATGATGTATGGACAAAAACGATGTATCGAAATCTAGATTTACAACACTCTCAAATCGTTCCTTAAGATTTGACTAGGACCTCTTTATAGAAATAATACTGTAAGGTAATTTATGCAGTCATTTAACCTTTCCAGACTAGAAAGTTTTATGGAAGTATGAATTTATGCAGTGTGATATGGGAAATTTTGTTTTCATTTGAATAAAATACAGATTCCCATACATCGTTCTTGTCTGGCAAGGTTAAATGTTGACAGTAGAAATGGTCTTTCAGTTTTATTTTCACATTATCCTTCTCGCCTTGGTAGGTAAGTAGGTAGAAAAAGCGTGACCAGACGACATGGTTACTTTGGATCTGTTCGCATCCAGGAAAATGTCTTACATTGTCCTGGTTTTTAGATGATATTCGTTCAAATCCCTAAATTCATTAGCGCCAATACAAAATTCAGGAGCGATCAGAAAAATAATAATTTCAACAGGAACTCTTTATATCGAAACGGCATAATATCTCCGAAATAAAATTGCACTAAAATACAATACATCGATAAATATTTGTGTTCCATTCGGTGCTAGAGTCGAAGAAAATTGTCTGGGTTGACTGTGTATGGAAAACCAAAACTGCCAAATCTAATTTTTGAGTTATGGTCTCGACATAAAATCATTAGTATGAATAGTATTCCAAAATATTTCTTGCCGCTGGGCCATGTTTTATTTTAAAAATTCTGATCCCAGCCCTACCTTATGGCAGAAATCTTTTTCTAGCCTTGAAAAAATAGGTTTTATAATAGTAATTAATATTTATACATTTGATGCTGGAAACTGAGAAGATAGTCTGAATTAGCTAAGTATATACAAATAAATTTGGCGAATATTATTTGTGATCTCAACCCAAAAATATCCTGAATTAATTTGAACCATGGTTTTATTAAGAATGTTGTCTATGTAAAAAAACGAAAATTTGGTGAAACAATGTTTCATAAATGGCATCAACCCAAATATCATTTGTGGTGTTAGAGGTTATTATTTTATTTAACAAATCCGACCTCAAAAGGTGACCCAAGAAATTTTCAGAGCGTGAATAATTTGGTTTTATATTAGGAACTACTCATAGAATCGGCCTAATAACTCAAAAATAAAATTTTACTAAAATCCATTGACAAACGTACTCCATTTGGTGCTGGAACCTGGAAATTCA
The DNA here is from genome assembly GCA_958295665.1 of Tipula vernalis. Lineage (NCBI taxonomy): Eukaryota > Metazoa > Arthropoda > Insecta > Diptera > Tipulidae > Tipula > Tipula vernalis. The sequence continues at coordinate 144,574,989 of OY282560.1, read as the reverse complement.
GTAAAGGGCTGGAGTGGTTATGAAAGTAAAAAACAAATTTTTCTGTGGCTAATTTAATTTTCCCAAATTTTTTTCCAATAAGCAAATTGTTTTTATAGTGTCTTATTGAATATACTGATATTGGTTGAATTCTGGCAATATTTTATTTAAGAAACTCCATCCCTGCCTGTTTTACGTTTTTTGTTTTATCAAACGTCAAGCGGCTAATATCGAAATTCTTTAGTTGTGTAAATCCACTCTTCCAATTTCTTACAGTTTTATGAAATGACATAGTTATGAAATTGCCAATTCCTGAGCATCCAGCATGGGCTTCGCGTTCTGCCACCAAATTTGATTTCCAAATTGATTTGTCGAAATAATTTTCAATGTTTGTTACCAAAATTTCTGTACCCCATGCCGGGGCACATTCATCTTTTGAAAGTCCTTTGTTTAAATTCAACAGAGAAAAGTAATGTTAATTGAAAATTATTCATAAAGGATGTCTGTACTAGCTACCACTTTCATCTTTTCAAACATGTTTCTATTTTTTTTTACAAGGCTTTACGAAAAAAGTGACGAATGTCATCCCTCTTTATCCTACGTATTATTGTTCATTACAGCTAGATACATAAAATTAAAAAATAAATCGAAATTTACTGACTAATATATTGTGTTAAAGTTCATGGAATGCGGGGTGAATGGTTTTTTGCATACCTTGGTTATATGTGCGATAAGGTTAATAGCTACAGCTGTACAGTTTCCAACACAAATTAAACGTTTCAGTAAATATCATAAAGATGTCAGGAAAGTTCTTTCAAAAGGATTAATAAAAAAAAAGATTTTGAAATAATAATAGAAGAGTCTATGAAAAATGCTATACCCGAAGCCGCCAGTTGTCGCTTAACACGTTTATCACAACAACACAACCTCCTCCATCATCGTAAACACAAACTGATCAACCTACCACCGTAACGATCGCTTAGACCAAACCGTTTATTGTCATACCAGAAGTCATTACATCACAACCAGCGGAACATCAGAAATTCAAGTTTATTACGCAAACGGTACCACAGTTAGCATAATTATTTTCAGCATCTGTATCATCAACAGCAACAACAGCACCCGTTATAGCGATTCCGTCAACTTTCCAGGAAATTAATGCCATTGCGCTACGACGGTGGCTTTTTGTAGGTAGATTTGCAAAGTCGGTCACGGAGTTAGCTGAGATATCCAACCTGTACATCGAGCAGTTATGTGTTGCAATTAAAAAATGTCAGTTTTCATATAAGTTGCATATGTTCCGCCTAGCTCATCGATCTCATATTACAGTACCTGCTGCGACACAATAGACGTAGACGTCTAGAATTTTTGAAAGCAACGGCAATAATGTCAATTTTAATCACCAAAACTGCTTACAACTTCAGTAAAACCGACACAATGAACCCTTCTGTTTATCTTGAGGGGAGATTAACTACAAAAAGGAACTTATCAACAGCATCATAAATGTTAACGTAAAGAAATTCTACAAAATTATATTTACTGTGGCCAAACCAAACCAATATCCTCCGTGGCACGATACTAAACTTATCAATCTAAATAAGAAGAAAGACAAGGCTTACAAACAAAATCTGAAATTCTGTTCCGAGGAAAGCAAACATAAATTCAATGCGTTTAACCAAAAGTTTAAGCACTAGATTAGCCATATTAAGAAAAAAAATAAAGAATTTATTCAAAACATTTTTGGAGATATTTTAAAGCCCAGCGTGTATGACTTTCAAGGACCGTAAATCAGGTGACTCGCTGCTGAGTTTTTTCAATCGGTATATAAGTCAGAAGATATCGAAATGGAAATCGAAATAATGGTAAAAACAACGTAATCGAGTGCTGCTTCATTGTTAAAAGATTTCACTAGAAAATGGTTTCACTAGATTTCACTTTAAAACTAGCAGTATTTTCAAATAAATGGAAAATAACCAGAGTAACACCAATTTTTAAAACTGGGCCCAGAAATGACGTTTCTTGTTACAGAGGAATTACATCAATATCTTCAATACCCAAATTATTTGAACGCGTATTATACAACTCATTCAGATCTTCGGTCAGCATGGTTTTATAACTGAAAACCGGATATACCGGCAACACCATTAAAGAAATTGAAAAGCATAAGCAAGTTGATGTGTTGCATACTGACTTTGCGAAAGCCTTTGACCCCATCAGTCATTGTAAAACGTTGAAACAGTTATACGGATTCGGTTGCATGGTTTGAATCCTATTTAATTCATGTTACCCCAACGAATTTACTGAAGTAATACAGCAATCTAAGGTATTAATGTTTATTTGCAGATGATCTTAAAATCTTCAAAACAGTCGAAAACATCGGTGATAGCAATAAGCTTCAAGAAGACATCGGCAATCTATCGAAATGGTGTGAGTTTAACCGTCTCAGTCTTAACATTAACAAGTGTAAGAGTTTATCGTTCTACCAGAAAGATAACCCTGTTATACAACAATATCTAATTAATGGCATACCTTTACGAAAGGTATTTGAGATTAAAGACCTAGGGGTTACTTTTGATGAAAACATGTGCTTTACCAAGCAAATTGCACAATGCGCCGTCATTCGAGACAATTAGGATCCTGCAAAATAAATAAATAAACGAATTTGTACAGGTCCTACACATTGGATAGATGGAAAACTTGGCAGTCACTTGGTTTAGTTTCATTTATGTAATTTTTTTAAATTTGTGTTCGTTTTTGTATGGTCGCATAAAACGTGTTAAGTGAAATTAAAGTGTTATGATGAGTGAGGCATAGCGTAACGTATACATACAACGTGTTCAATGTTTTAAACAATAATTTCTCTTTCTAAATGTAATTGTGGTGTCAATAATAGGACTAAATTATGTGTTCAATTATTGACACAAGGTGTCAATAGCTGTGATATATTGGATTATAATAATTGACACAGTGTCAATTATTGTAATTTTAAGGGGTATCATTAATAAATTTTTAGTTCTAAAATGCCTAAAACAACCGGTGAATAAACGGAAATAGATGACCAGAAAGCTCTTGAAGCCATTACAAATAAGAAAATGTCCAAAAAAGCGGAAGCGAAATATTTTGCCATTCCCCGAACAACTCTAATTTTTCGATTGAGTGATAAATCCAAGAAAGTCAGGCCCGGACCTAAAACAATTTTAACCAACGAAGAGGAAGACATTTAAGAGCAGTGGATAGCTACTTCTCAGAAAAAAAGATTTCCTAAAAGGAAAGAGGACTTAATGAGTGCAGTAAAGGAATTCCTAGATCGTAATAAACGGGTGCATCCATTTGGCCTAAATAATATGCCTGGAAATGGATGATTTCGGGCATTTTTACAGAAGGACCCATCGATATCTCTAAGAACGCCAGATCCTATAACGGCAGCTAGTGCCACTGTGGCATCAAATGATATTCAAGGTTGGTTTTCCTCCATTGAATGTTATTTAAAAGAAAATCAATTTTTTTATATTTTAAATGACCCAACAAGCGTTTTAAATGGTGATGAGACCAATTTTTTGTAATGCCCAAAAACTAAGCCTGTCTTATCAGCTAAAGGGGCCAGAAATATTTATGAAGTCGATAGGGGAATTGCTAAAACTAACCTCACAGTAATGTTTTCATTAGCTGCTTCAGGTGTCTTATTTCCTCCTATGGTCATATATCCTTATAAAAGTGTACATGAAGACATTATATAATCGCTGCCTAAAGGTTGGGGATGCCTAAAGGAAGTATTTTACGAATACATTTCTAAAGTTCTTCATCCACACCTTGTGGATTGGTACCCAATTCCCAGTAATTTGATTTGGTAGATGGCCATAGCATCCATCAAACTCTTCAAGTTAGCAAACTATGTGTCCAATTAGGCATAGTACTAATCGAATTATACCCAAACGCGACATGAATCTTGCAACCAGCGGATGTTAGTGCTTTTAAACCACTTAAAAATGGTTGGAACAAAACAGTACTTGAGTGGCGTCGACAAAATCCTCGCGAGCTACTAACCAAACAAAGGTTTGCACCTTTAGTTGCACAGGTAATCGATAAATGTATTGGACCTGAAACAATTAAAGAAGGGTTTCTCGCATGTGGAATATTTCCATAGGACAAGACTGCAATAGATTTTTCTAAATGCTTGAGAAAATCATCAACGTTATCAACCGAAAAACCAAACGATACTAAAAAAGACATCCAGATGTCTTATGAAAAATTCGAAGAACTGGTAAGTGGTCCCACGCTACATGAATTTAAGCATGCTTTTAATGGTGAAGGCAACACATCAATTTGGACAGACGAAAATCAGATACTTTACAAAATTTTTCTTCATTTTAATCCAAACTGTTTACCAATACCCCAAAAAACCACTTTCTTCGTTAATACTACCCAACATTTAAATAATTCAAGCAACAAAGTCGATATCGAGGGAATCGACGAATCATCATGAAATGATTTATCTTTGTCATTTGCCTAATTATTGTTTCTGCAGATTTGCAGACAACTTTGTTTGATGCACTAATTTATTTTTTTTAATTTAGAAATATTTTTTAAATGAATGGCTCGCGATATATTTTATTACTAATTTTATGTTCAAATGTACGATATTTTATTTTTTAATTATTTGTAATTGTTATTTCGTAAACGATAATGAAATATATTTTCTTATTTTGATACTGAAAATGTAGTTCCTTGTTAAACAACTGACAATAATTTAATTAATTTTTTTTTGTTGATACAGGTACATTTCTATTACGAAGTAGCTATGTAGCTAGCGATCTATTTAGTTAAAGGGTTTCAATTATTGTTCTTTTCTATAGTGTCGATAATTATATAAGGGTGAATGAGTAATGGTACTTTTCTAACAGGTTTCACAAAATTGGGTATATAATCAACAATTTTTACAATGAATATTTTAATATGAAATTTAATCATTCAATGCAATATTGGAATTTTTTTAAAACTGAATCACCAACACCTGCTTAAGTAGATTTCTTCCTTAAGGGTGTCAATAATTGTATACGTTACGCTAAGTAAACTCAATGAGAAACTGCAGTAAGTAAAGTTTTTCAATCATGCAGCATTTCCAATTTCCTTTGGAGACTGATGAAAAGATCCTTCTTTTTTCCCCCTGATTATAATAGCAAATTGTGTTGCGTCTTCAATCGCATGATGAAGGGAAATATTTTTATATCGGGACGTAGAAGTCGCTGTATTCTTTCCTAAGAACCGATTGATTGATTTCCTAAGAACCCTATTGTTTCGTAAGAACCGATTTATCGAACTTAAAAATACATTTCCAAGGAAATAATCAATTTTTTAATACTCATACAAGACGAAACCACCCTAATTGAGTATTAGCTTTATTACGAATACTCCTTTACATAAAGTTCCGTAGGCGTTAATAAAACAAGGCGGATTATATTAGTATATTCTGTTAACGTTTCTTTTATTCCGTTCAAATCTCACACTACACTAAAAAGATTTACATTAACATATAGATTTACATATATCTCACAATATTTTCCGACAGAAACCGATAATAATTAAGTAAAACATTTATTTAGACTCTAAAAATCATTGGATTTTATATGAATTATTTATTCGTTAAAACCTCAAAAAACGGCTTCCCTTCGCAATTTACAATCACGAAAAACGTTGTGTAATTAAAATACAATATTTATGCGACAAATTATCGTTTTGTGTATAAACAATAAAAAGCATATTGGAGTGCACAAATTTAAATAAATTACCAATCAATAAAATATGTATTAATAAAAAAAATAAAAATAATGGAATCGATTTTGTACGATTTATGGCAAAAGTACTAAGATTTATAAAACAAAAAATTATGTTAGGCGGTTCAAAAATTGTGAATAATTACTAATTAATTTTTTAGTTTCTTATTTATTTAAATAAAATTAACCATCAAACATAACGAGTGCTATCAAACATAACGACGATATATGTAGGTATACCATTTCAAAAGCCAATTTTTCACCAAACAAAAACATCGACAAAGTTCTGAAATTCACTCAATGTACAATAAAAAAAAATTCTACTAAAATGTAGGATATAAACATTTTACTGGAATGGATTGTTAAAATAGAACCCAGACAACAGGAAATTATTTGTTGACAATTATTGGGTTCTATTCAATGTAAATTTTCTATTTGCCTTTTCTTTTTGTTCTGCTACTGTTTGGACGAGAACTAGATGCTATTCGCAATCAATCCTTAAATTTGTGTAGATTTTTCTTTTACATTGTATCGAATTTTTCTTGAAATAATAGCAGAATAGAAGATTTGCAGTGAATCGGCTCCATTATTTCGTTCCCTTTTATAAAGTAAATTAAATTAAATAAAAATGAGGAAATTAATTGAAACTTACAAAGGAATAGGAAAATACAAAATGTTTCATATTATTTTGATTAAATAAAAATGAATTTTTCCTATAATTGCAGATTGAACATTTTATCTTTACACTTGGTTCTTTCTATCACAAATAAAATCGATTTTTATGGACATTGATTGTCTCCTTGGGAACATGTGTGTTAAGTGTTATGAAAATAAAAGCGGAATGTATTTAGGTTATATGAGGGGTTCAGAACCGTATTGGCTTAACCGACATATTTGAAGTTTTTACTTTTTTCCATTTAATCGGTTGGAAAAGGAATCTTAACGGAATCATTTAAATGAATATTTATGGCAGTTTAAACGAAAAGAAAGTCATAATTTTAAATGTGGACTAGGCCACTGTATTTCTGAGCCCCTCATATATCTATCTATATAAATAAAAATGTAAATTTTCGTTTCTTCAAACTCTTAAATCTCCAAAAGTTCTTCACCGATTGCTTTGAAATTTTGACACAACGTTGTATGTACGCCTGTGACAGGTAAAACATGCTTTTTTTTAAGAACAGCACCATCTGTTAAACGTAACAGCAACACACGCCATACTAAACATTGCTCATGCTGCACAGCATGCTTCTTGACAACTGCTGTCACTTAGAATTTTCACTATTTCCGATTGCATTGATTAGTTCATCAAAATAATGCCTCGCAGAAAATCAAGCTTAGGTCTTCGTACTCGCGGAGCGGAAGCACTACGACAAGTAATTGCAGATCAAACTGATTAAGAACGGGAAAAGCCGGATTTGAGGATGCACGATTGCAGGCACGGCGATCGCGTTCTGCAGCTTCGTTTCCAATTGAATGAACGCGATAGGCTGGGGATGGTTCAGCATGTTCTCATCGGTACTACAACTGAAGTGTGCGCTCATTGCAAGCTTCTGAAATTTAATGGAGAAACGAATAGAATTTGTTGCGCCGTCGGAAAAATTAACTGCCTCAACTTGGAGAACCGCCAGTGCCATTAAAAACTTTGCTTGCCGGATATACCGCCGAATCAAAGCATTTCCTATCTAACATCAGGAAATACAACAAATGCTTCCAAATGACGTCATTTGGCGCATAAATCGTAACAACTTGTATAAAATAGTCCATTGTTTTTACAACTATAAGACCTTCTTCACGTAAAAAAACATTTAGTTCGTTTGTTCAAAACAGCAATTGACATGATGCCATCTGATAGACACATGATCAGCAAGACGCCTGCTGGAGAACATGTGCGAAGATTCATTGCTCCATAAATTCCAAGCTAGAGATATTGTTCTTCATCTGAGAAACGATCAATTGTTATACCAATACATTGTAGATATGTATGCTAAAATTGAAACAGAACGTTTGTTATTCATCAGTTTGAGTCAGAACAAGCTTCGCTCTGAAGAATATGTTCATTTGCGAAATGCAGTTGTAAATGATGATAGTATAACTAATGTTGAAAGACTAACGATTTTGCCATCTTTATATACAGGCAGTCCACGTCATAATATACAATTGTGCATGTTCATCACTACGGGTGCCCAGACCTATTTATAACATTTACATGCAATGCAGCTTAGGACGATAAACAACAGCTCTGGATAGACCAAGCCGTGGATAGGCATGATATCACAGCGCGTGTTTTTAAACAGAAGCTGAAATCGCTGATGTATATCATGGTAAAACATGAAGTGTTTGGGTCTTTGCGCTGTTGAATGTACTTGTGGAATGGCAACAGAGCAGATTGCCACACGATATATGAATGGATTGCCACACGATCGACGATGTAATATACGCTGAAATACTCGATGCCGAAGACGATAAGGATTTGCATGAAGTTGTAGCGAAAAATATGATACATGTACCTTACGGAACACTGAGTCTAAATTAACCATGCATGACAGGCGAAAAATAATCCAAGCGATATTCAGGAAACGATTGATATCCTTTTTACAGAAGAAGATCAGTAGAAGATGGCGGTAAATTAGCAACCATACAGATGCGAAATATTATATTGGCCTTTGCTATCAAAAATATATAAAGCGCACATACACGTGGAATACTATAACTTCGTTAAATCGATCAAATACATTTGTAAGTACTTACTGTTCAACCAGAAATAAGTGATAGGAACGCAGTCATACATATCTATGAAATCGCACAGTATCAGGCTGGAAGATACATAAGCAGCAATGAAGCTGTATGGCGAATTGTTTCATTTCCCATACATGAACGAAGTCCAGCTGTTGTTCACCTAGCATTACATCTAGAAAATGGAAAACGCGTTTATTTTACAGCTGCCAATGTGCAACAAATTGCTTTGAATCCATCGGCTACAACGTTAACTGCTGCCTTCATGGTAAATCAAAATGACGCGTTTGCGAAAACACTACTGTGAGCAGAGCGAGTTGAAGGACAACACCAGCGGATGAAATAAATGCTTGCCTGAAATACTCTACTCTGTGGCGACAAGTAAAGACGCTGAAATTAACTACAAATATACGTGTTCAGCTGCAAAACAACCGATCAGCTGAAATATTCTCACATCAATTGCTGGAAATTGGGAACGGAAAAGTGCCGGTTGATCTGATCTCAGGACGAATTTCATTGCCTCATAACTTCTGTAATTTAGTGACGTCAAAAGAAGAATTGGCAATTATAGGAATCACGATTGGCCGAGTGAACAAAGACGACTACGAACTTAAGTCGATCGACACTGTTGTGGAAGCAGATGAAGCGTTTAATTATCCATTAGAATTTTTGAATTTACTCGATCTGTCAGGGATGCCGACGCACGTACTGCAATTGAAAATCGGCATGCTAATTATCATGTGGCGAAATATCAACCAGTAAAAGCTTTGCAACGGCACGCGGCTTGCAGTAAAAAAATTAATGAGCAATATCGTAGAAGCAACCGTTTTGACAGGACCATTGAAAGGTGAAGAGGTCTTCATTCCTCGCATTTCTATGATTCCAACGGGCCATTTTAATTTAAGAGACTGCAATTCCCAATACGATTGGCGTTTGTAATTACCATCAACAAAGCTCAGGGCCAATCTTTAGAATTGTGCGGTTTTGATCTAGACACGGATTGCTTTTCACATGGACAATTATACGTTGTGTGTTCTACAGTCACAACCAATGTAACAACAAAAAATATTGTGTAAAAGTATTGTGAAATTAAACATATTAGAAACGTATGCTTTCTCTTTTCTTTCTTATCCATTTAACCAGAATATAGACTCAGCCACCGCAACGCGTGGTCGGGTATAGCTAGTAGTTTGTGTAAATTTGTTTACGACAAAACGAAACACTTCCAACAAAAAATTAATGCTGAAATAAAATTCATTTATACGGTAATTGGTTGAAATACAGGTACTGCGTTTTGTTGTTTGAGAAATTGTAACCTATGCTATAGTGTTACAATATTTTTTTTTCTATTACGACTGTGACCTATTCCAATAATTTGGATCGCGACTGTAAAATTACATATTAAATATCATGTAATATGCAAAGCTGGTTTTTTTTAAGCTCTCTTATCGGTACTCAATACCATAAAATGATTGAGATAATTAGATTTTGGATATGATGAAAAATTAAAAATTAAAAAAAGAGGAAGACTTGTATTTTTGCGATCGATGGTGAAACACTTAAATTTTATCGATCTAAAAAAGTTAAACAAATTAATTTTGTGTGAATTAAATATCTTATATTTCTAAAAGTTCTAAGTGAACTTGAAAAAGTTTAAATTTATTTTTGTTGGTTCTGCAAATATATCGAACATTTTTGGATAGTATTGTGATAAACAATTTGAACCTTTTGTTTTTTTTTATATAATATATTGTATGATTTGATACAGTTTTGGTGATACCGATATAATTATTTTCACAAACAGTTCGTGACTTAATTTGAATTTATAAATAGTGCAGTTTTCAAAATAGTTTTTAATTTTAAGTATTAACGGTATTTTGAACTTAAATAGTGTTAAGAATATTAAACGTGATGAATTTCCTTATAAAAAGTGCATAAAAACAAAAAAAACGTTATAATAATCATAGTATCGTACAATGGTCGAATTGCTCGCTACATGTGCAAGGTCGGCATAATACCGTATAAGAACCATAATTATTAAATTTATAATAAAAGTAATATTTAAAAAAACTAAAAGTGAATTTGTCGCCCTTAAGGTAGGCGATTTTGGAAATAATAACCGAAGTGTATAGTGTATTAGTTAATTTCGTTCATAAACATTACCGGATGAACAGGGTAACTTAAAAACATTCTGAAAATACCTACTCCTAGTTTTAATACTACTTATAGATACCTAATAATTAAACTAATTAGCCTGAAATAATAATACTTGCATTTAAACTAAATATAATAAAAACGAAATTTAATATCTATAACTAAAAACTGAACTATGTACCTACATACATACGGCGTAACGTAATTCAAACGGCGTTCATTATTACCTTCGCTTCGCTACGTATACAGTACTGTATCAACGATATTGCCTTCTAAGGATATAACATAAAGGCCATCGACCTCATATCGCGGTAAATAATTAATTATATGTTTGTAAATTAGCTATTTAATTTATTATATACATTTTTTTTTACTATTATATTTGTATTTGAAGTTTAATACTTAAATCTTAATATCTATAATATTATATAAAACCATTATTAAGTAGTATAGTAGTATGTACTTAGTTAATTATTTTTGGGGAATTTAAACTAGTTTTAATTGATTAGTTATTAATTTGTTTTTGGTTATAATTATTATTATTTTATTTCCTCTCAAGATTTATCAATTCAAATCAAGAATTTTCTCTTTAAATTATAATAAAATATTTCTTTGGTATTTACACATAACGGTTCAAATGTTTATAATTTATTGCCATTTTTCTAAATTTTTGAGAATTAATAACATGAATTAATTTTTACTTTCTTCGGGTGGACTATGGAATGGTAAGTATGTGTGAGGGGTTGCAGTGTACCTAAATCTATTAAATTCATAGTGACTTTGTCATCATACCAGCAATGGTCTATCATGGAAACAAATAATACCTCGACCAATAATGAACCTCTACGATTTGAGCTACAGGAAAAGATGACATCACCTTCCATGACCCATTGATATCTTTATGTTAACTGGTTTACCAAAAATGTTGTACCACGTTACAAAAATATTGTACCACGTTACATAATGGCGCCCAAGCAATTTTACGAGCACAAGGTTAATACAGTAAATTCATACATTTTTTTATATATTTAATTTCTTTTGATATGACAACTGTTTTCTCCATAATTTGGATTTGATACTGATTGTCATGTTAGAATAGAATTAATTTGAGAATCAAAAGTAAATTTCAACAGCAGTAATTTCTTAGATTTATGATTCAATTGCCATCTGTTCTGTAATTCATATCTACTATTTGTATTGGAGGTGAATTGTAGATCCGTTGTTGATGTTGAGTCATATCTACTGAAATCTGAAGACAACTATATACGTTGGATATTCTATAATATTTCCACTTGAGTGTTTGATTGTTTTATACATATGCGTATCCAAAATACTCTAGTTGTACTTTATTTATCTTGTATTACCTTTACATGTATTTTTATATTTTCAACGTTGATAATTAAATGATGACCTGCAAACCTCACTGCTGCCGCCACTTCATAGTCCACACACACATTTGCATATTTTTTTTCTTCACTTTTTTGTCGAATATTTTATTTATTTCACAGCACATTGAATTATATATTTATATTTAACTATTTTTTTTTTAGCTTCTATTAAGCTTATATTTTCTGCACAAGATTTCACATTAATTTTTCATCCCAAACGTGATAAGTGAGTTTAAAAATCAGTTTTTTTCCTAGCTTAACTTTCTTGAATTTTCTTTATTTTTTTTTTGAAATGGATGCTAATTATCTCGACCCAGACGAATTCGAAATCGAATGTACAGTTCGACATTTAAGAGATACTCCGCTTGCGAATTTAAATGCCCTTCAGGAAGCTTTCCAACAAGAAGCAAAATATCATCCGCTCAAACCTGCCCAAGCTCATAATGCCGCGAGAAAACGTCCAAATGACGAAATTAAAGTTTGTACGAATAAATTAATAGAACACCGACGATTCCTCACCGACATTACGGACGTTGAGAAAGTCAAAGGGACATCTTTAGATCGAATTAAAACGAGAATTTTGCACGCTATCGAACGATTAACTCGGCTATCTCTTAGTAGTCGCCGTTACAAACGTGCATGTTTACAATTAAAGGAAACCGGAGAAAATCTTTTAGCCAAGCTCGAATCATTATCTGCAGCTGATCTCGATCTTGATAAAACTATAAAAGATATCTGTACCTCGATTAATTTACCTGACGACGAATACGTAACCTCAGATGAGGAATTTGACAATCTGACTCAGCCTCAACACCAACAAATACCATCTACCGCAGTTCGAACTACTGAAACGCATGCACTAGAGATGAGTAATACTGCCAATAATACTAAAAAGGTAGAAATTAACCCGAAACCACCACAGCAGTCTACACCAACTGCAGGGTCTAGCTCTAACGTCACGTCATTCATACATCATACAGAAAATCAAACTTTAGAAGTGTGTAAACCTGACACAATTGGACGTTACCAAACTAGCAGCCCTTTAGCAAAATGGAATTTGTCTTTTGATGGTTCCTCAGGTGAATTATCCATTAAAGATTTTCTATTTCGAGTTAGCCATCTAGCTACGGCCTATTGTGTATCCGATGTAAAGCTTCGAAATGAAATATGTCTGTTGTTGAAGGGAGTTGCTGCTAATTGGTATTGGTTGCATATACGATTTCATCCACAAATCACTTGGCATCAGTTGAAACTAGACTTTGAAAAACGGTTTAGAGACCATCGCACAGATTATGATATCAGACGAATTATAGAGGCTCGTAAGCAACTACCGAAGGAAACTTTCATAGAATTTTACAACGCCATCCAATCGTTAAACTTACAATATTCAACTCCACCACCTGAAACCGAAACTTTGCACATATTGAAAAGGAATATGAGACCAGGTCTCCAGAATGCATTAGCTGCTCGGATAATTGAAAATATAGACGAATTATTAAGGAGTTGTATAGGATTAGAAGATTCCTGGAAGCGAACACATTGTGATCCGGAACTTTTATGTAGCCGAAGATCCATTAACGAAATTGATTATGAGGATCAGGCTAATTCCTATCCAAATTTTATTATCCGGAGTAATGATCATCTTCAAGACATTTCTGCTTTTGTAGTTGGTCCTAACCAAAATCCGTCAAAATTTCAAAGTGGTCAACGATTTAACGTCCAAACAAAAACTAATGATCCTAGTTTACGTATCTGCTGGAACTGCCGAGATATGGGGCATACCTATGATATATGTACTAAAGAACGCACTCGGTTCTGCTATGGATGTGGACGTCCTGATATTTATAAACCAAATTGTTTCCGTTGCAATCCGGGAAACGAACAATGGAGGAACCGCAATACTGGGAATGTGGGGCCTCGCAATCAATTTCCCAGAACCAACATTTCGGACGCAGCCAGCAATACAGACCCCGAATTAAAGTAGAATCTCAAACTCTCTACAATAATTTCAATAACTTACCATTTACAACTTGCCCATTTACCTCTTCTCAGTCCAATAATTATACTAGTGATGACACTTACCTTAGCAATTCCGTAAGCCCATATTATCAAAAACAGAGAGAACGAGTACAGAGATATTGGAATAATCGAAGAGCAATGCGCACCGATATTTGTGAAACTTATTTATCCGATATTGATGATGATCGCCCTTACGCCGACGTTATAATATTAGGAACAAGATACCGAGGACTTATGGATACTGGATCCACAATCACTGCGTTTGGAGCCGGTAGCGAATTTTTTTTAAGCAACCCAAAATATAAAGTTCACTATATCCCATCAAACATCAAAACTGCCGGAGGAGATTTAAAACGCGTGTTCGGATATATATGGACGCCCGTTACATACGGACGCCAGCAAATCCTAATGAAAATATTTATCGTCCCCGGATTAAAACAGAAGCTATATCTCGGTGTAGACTTCTGGAAGGCGTTCCAAATTATTCCATCTCTCATCGCACCTTCAACTCATTCTCTCTCTGAAATTTCGAATACCGCTCAAGATCTTGAAAGTGACTCAAACAAGCACAATTTAACTTTAGATCAGCAAACTATTCTCGAGGAAACAATTAAGCAATTCCCATCCTTTACAGAACTTGGGCTTGGTAAAACCACTAAATTGTCTCACTCTATTAAGATTGTTGATGGAGTGTCGCCCATCAAACAGAGATATTACCCTGTTAGTCCACCAGTCCAAGTCGAACTGTATAAGCAAATTGATCGGATGTTGGCCCTGAGAGTGATTGAGGAGTCAGACAGCTCTTGGAGTTCACCTGTTGCATTGGTCCGAAAACCCAACGGCAAAGTTCGCCTGTGCCTGGATGCACGACGCCTTAATGATGTGACGATCAGGGATGCGTATCCGCTGCCAATCATTGACGGACTCCTGAGCCGGTTGGATCAGACCAGATTTATCTCCAGTATCGATCTGAAAGATGCATTCTGGCAGATCCCGTTGGATCAGGACTCCCGAGACAAGACAGCGTTTACGGTCCCTGGTCGTCCGCTTTACCAGTTTGCCGTCATGCCGTTTGGGTTATGTAATGCCCCGCAGACGATGTGCAGACTAATGCACAAGGTGATCCCCAATGAGCTACAGGACCAAGTATTTGTATACTTGGATGACCTCCTCATCACCTCAGGGACCTTTGACGAGCATATAAACTTACTCAGAAAAGTTGCTGAACTACTTATAGATGCTAAATTAACAGTGAATCTAGAAAAAAGCAAGTTCCTTCTTAAGAGCATTAGATATCTTGGTTTTATTGTGTCAGACGGAAACCTACAAGTTGACCAGCAAAAAGTGGAAGCAATTTCTAATTTTCCAATACCTAACACCATCAAAAAGGTTCGGAGATTCCTTGGATTAACTGGATGGTACCGACGGTTTATTCCGCGGTATGCCACAATCGCTGCTCCTTTGTCAGATCTATTGAAGAAAACTCAAAAATTTGTATGGTCCCCTAGAGCACAACAGGCTTTCGAATCATTAAAGCAAGCTCTCTCCACTGCCCCTGTGCTAGTTTATCCAAATTTCCTAAAACCTTTTTGCATTCAATGTGATGCGAGTTCAATTGGAGTAGGCGGTGTTCTGACCCAGATCGGTGATGATGGTGAAGAACATCCTATAGCTTACATGTCCAAAAAGTTGAACCGCGCACAACAAAACTATTCCATTACGGAACTGGAGTGCTATGCGGCAGTTTTGAGTGTGAAACATTTTCGGGTGTATGTTGAGGGATGTAACTTCACTATCATCACCGACCACGCATCTCTCAAATGGCTTATGAATAGCAAAGATCTAAGCGGAAGATTAGCGCGGTGGAGCTTAAAACTCCAATCTTTTGATTTCACTATTAGTCATCGCAAAGGGACACTAAATGTTGTTCCGGATAGTCTTTCCAGAATGTATCTTGATGAACTGAACATCACTAATCGTAAAGATAACCTACTTGATAATATTCACCTTGATCTGGATTCTGCAGAGTTCACGTCTGCTGAATATACCAATCTTATAACTTCAATTACCACCTCGCCCAAACCATTAGACAATTTTATCGTTCAAGATGGTAAAGTTTTTGTCAATGTGTCTGGTCGATATAATGATTGTTCGGATATCTCCCCATGGAAAATCTACGTTCCGTTACAGCTCAGAGCTGGATTAATATTTTCTGCACACAATCCTCCATCTTCAGGTCATCCAGGTATTAAAAAGACGTTGTCTTTATTGCAACGGTATTTTTATTGGCCTAAGATGTCATCGGATGTTCAAGATTACATTAAGCGATGTGTTGTGTGTAAAACTTGCAAAGCGGTGAACTACGTGACTCAACCTATGATGGGTGCTCAAGCGCAAATAGAAAGACCTATGCAGCGACTGTATATGGATTTTCTGGGCCCGTATCCACGCTCGAAAAACGGTAATTGTTTCTTGTTTCTAGTCCTAGATCATTTCAGTAAATATGTGTTTTTCAAAGCGATGCGAAATGCTACCGCTAAAGACGTCTGCCACTTCTTAGAAAACTCAATTTTCCTTCCGTATTCTGTGCCCGAATCGATTGTATCGGACAACGCCCAACAATTCAATTCTAAACTTCTTAGTGATTTATTTGAGAGATACGGAGTAAATCACATACGCACGCCTAGATATAGCCCCCAGTCTAATTTGTCCGAACGTGTAAATCGCTCGATTTTAGCGGCGATAAGGGCTTATATCTCCGATGATCATCGCAATTGGGATATGCATCTGGCGGAGATTGAACATGCCCTCCGCAATGCAGTTCATGAATCCACCCAATTCTCGCCCCATTTCATACTTTTTGGCCAACATATAATTTCGCATGCCACTGAGTATCGATTACTTCGCGAATTAAACTTGGTTGGTGAACGAGACATTTCTCCCCAATGCAAGACTAATAGAATGAATAAATGCAAAGAACTAATCCTGCTACACCTCAAAAAGGCGTATGACCGAGCTGCTCATACATACAATTTGCGAAGTGCCAACCGTGAATTTGTTGAGGGACAACAAGTGTACGTTAAAAACTACGTTCAAAGCGACGCTACCAAAAACTTTTCCGCTAAACTCGCTCGTAAATCAATAGAATGTAAAATTATAAGACGAATCGGCAAAGTGGCTTATGAATTGGAAAGAGACGGGAAAATAATCGGAGTATATCACGCTCGCGACATAACCACCTAAATTCAAATCTATACCCAAGCATTTTTAAATAGGTACCTATTATATTTTTTTTGTTTAGCCCGGCTTAAATGAGACAATCAGGGTTTCGTGAGTACGTCCCCGCGACTTGTAACCTATGCTATAGTGTTACAATATTTTTTTTTCTATTACGACTGTGACCTATTCCAATAATTTGGATCGCGACTGTAAAATTACATATTAAATATCATGTAATATGCAAAGCTGGTTTTTTTTAAGCTCTCTTATCGGTACTCAATACCATAAAATGATTGAGATAATTAGATTTTGGATATGATGAAAAATTAAAAATTAAAAAAAGAGGAAGACTTGTATTTTTGCGATCGATGGTGAAACACTTAAATTTTATCGATCTAAAAAAGTTAAACAAATTAATTTTGTGTGAATTAAATATCTTATATTTCTAAAAGTTCTAAGTGAACTTGAAAAAGTTTAAATTTATTTTTGTTGGTTCTGCAAATATATCGAACATTTTTGGATAGTATTGTGATAAACAATTTGAACCTTTTGTTTTTTTTTATATAATATATTGTATGATTTGATACAGTTTTGGTGATACCGATATAATTATTTTCACAAACAGTTCGTGACTTAATTTGAATTTATAAATAGTGCAGTTTTCAAAATAGTTTTTAATTTTAAGTATTAACGGTATTTTGAACTTAAATAGTGTTAAGAATATTAAACGTGATGAATTTCCTTATAAAAAGTGCATAAAAACAAAAAAAACGTTATAATAATCATAGTATCGTACAATGGTCGAATTGCTCGCTACATGTGCAAGGTCGGCATAATACCGTATAAGAACCATAATTATTAAATTTATAATAAAAGTAATATTTAAAAAAACTAAAAGTGAATTTGTCGCCCTTAAGGTAGGCGATTTTGGAAATAATAACCGAAGTGTATAGTGTATTAGTTAATTTCGTTCATAAACATTACCGGATGAACAGGGTAACTTAAAAACATTCTGAAAATACCTACTCCTAGTTTTAATACTACTTATAGATACCTAATAATTAAACTAATTAGCCTGAAATAATAATACTTGCATTTAAACTAAATATAATAAAAACGAAATTTAATATCTATAACTAAAAACTGAACTATGTACCTACATACATACGGCGTAACGTAATTCAAACGGCGTTCATTATTACCTTCGCTTCGCTACGTATACAGTACTGTATCAACGATATTGCCTTCTAAGGATATAACATAAAGGCCATCGACCTCATATCGCGGTAAATAATTAATTATATGTTTGTAAATTAGCTATTTAATTTATTATATACATTTTTTTTTACTATTATATTTGTATTTGAAGTTTAATACTTAAATCTTAATATCTATAATATTATATAAAACCATTATTAAGTAGTATAGTAGTATGTACTTAGTTAATTATTTTTGGGGAATTTAAACTAGTTTTAATTGATTAGTTATTAATTTGTTTTTGGTTATAATTATTATTATTTTATTTCCTCTCAAGATTTATCAATTCAAATCAAGAATTTTCTCTTTAAATTATAATAAAATATTTCTTTGGTATTTACACATAACGGTTCAAATGTTTATAATTTATTGCCATTTTTCTAAATTTTTGAGAATTAATAACATGAATTAATTTTTACTTTCTTCGGGTGGACTATGGAATGGTAAGTATGTGTGAGGGGTTGCAGTGTACCTAAATCTATTAAATTCATAGTGACTTTGTCATCATACCAGCAATGGTCTATCATGGAAACAAATAATACCACGACCAATAATGAACCTCTACGATTTGAGCTACAGGAAAAGATGACATCACCTTCCATGACCCATTGATATCTTTATGTTAACTGGTTTACCAAAAATGTTGTACCACGTTACAAAAATATTGTACCACGTTACATAATGGCGCCCAAGCAATTTTACGAGCACAAGGTTAATACAGTAAATTCATACATTTTTTTATATATTTAATTTCTTTTGATATGACAACTGTTTTCTCCATAATTTGGATTTGATACTGATTGTCATGTTAGAATAGAATTAATTTGAGAATCAAAAGTAAATTTCAACAGCAGTAATTTCTTAGATTTATGATTCAATTGCCATCTGTTCTGTAATTCATATCTACTATTTGTATTGGAGGTGAATTGTAGATCCGTTGTTGATGTTGAGTCATATCTACTGAAATCTGAAGACAACTATATACGTTGGATATTCTATAATATTTCCACTTGAGTGTTTGATTGTTTTATACATATGCGTATCCAAAATACTCTAGTTGTACTTTATTTATCTTGTATTACCTTTACATGTATTTTTATATTTTCAACGTTGATAATTAAATGATGACCTGCAAACCTCACTGCTGCCGCCACTTCATAGTCCACACACACATTTGCATATTTTTTTTCTTCACTTTTTTGTCGAATATTTTATTTATTTCACAGCACATTGAATTATATATTTATATTTAACTATTTTTTTTTTAGCTTCTATTAAGCTTATATTTTCTGCACAAGATTTCACATTAATTTTTCATCCCAAACGTGATAAGTGAGTTTAAAAATCAGTTTTTTTCCTAGCTTAACTTTCTTGAATTTTCTTTATTTTTTTTTTGAAATGGATGCTAATTATCTCGACCCAGACGAATTCGAAATCGAATGTACAGTTCGACATTTAAGAGATACTCCGCTTGCGAATTTAAATGCCCTTCAGGAAGCTTTCCAACAAGAAGCAAAATATCATCCGCTCAAACCTGCCCAAGCTCATAATGCCGCGAGAAAACGTCCAAATGACGAAATTAAAGTTTGTACGAATAAATTAATAGAACACCGACGATTCCTCACCGACATTACGGACGTTGAGAAAGTCAAAGGGACATCTTTAGATCGAATTAAAACGAGAATTTTGCACGCTATCGAACGATTAACTCGGCTATCTCTTAGTAGTCGCCGTTACAAACGTGCATGTTTACAATTAAAGGAAACCGGAGAAAATCTTTTAGCCAAGCTCGAATCATTATCTGCAGCTGATCTCGATCTTGATAAAACTATAAAAGATATCTGTACCTCGATTAATTTACCTGACGACGAATACGTAACCTCAGATGAGGAATTTGACAATCTGACTCAGCCTCAACACCAACAAATACCATCTACCGCAGTTCGAACTACTGAAACGCATGCACTAGAGATGAGTAATACTGCCAATAATACTAAAAAGGTAGAAATTAACCCGAAACCACCACAGCAGTCTACACCAACTGCAGGGTCTAGCTCTAACGTCACGTCATTCATACATCATACAGAAAATCAAACTTTAGAAGTGTGTAAACCTGACACAATTGGACGTTACCAAACTAGCAGCCCTTTAGCAAAATGGAATTTGTCTTTTGATGGTTCCTCAGGTGAATTATCCATTAAAGATTTTCTATTTCGAGTTAGCCATCTAGCTACGGCCTATTGTGTATCCGATGTAAAGCTTCGAAATGAAATATGTCTGTTGTTGAAGGGAGTTGCTGCTAATTGGTATTGGTTGCATATACGATTGCATCCACAAATCACTTGGCATCAGTTGAAACTAGACTTTGAAAAACGGTTTAGAGACCATCGCACAGATTATGATATCAGACGAATTATAGAGGCTCGTAAGCAACTACCGAAGGAAACTTTCATAGAATTTTACAACGCCATCCAATCGTTAAACTTACAATATTCAACTCCACCACCTGAAACCGAAACTTTGCACATATTGAAAAGGAATATGAGACCAGGTCTCCAGAATGCATTAGCTGCTCGGATAATTGAAAATATAGACGAATTATTAAGGAGTTGTATAGGATTAGAAGATTCCTGGAAGCGAACACATTGTGATCCGGAACTTTTATGTAGCCGAAGATCCATTAACGAAATTGATTATGAGGATCAGGCCAATTCCTATCCAAATTTTATTATCCGGAGTAATGATCATCTTCAAGACATTTCTGCTTTTGTAGTTGGTCCTAACCAAAATCCGTCAAAATTTCAAAGTGGTCAACGATTTAACGTCCAAACAAAAACTAATGATCCTAGTTTACGTATCTGCTGGAACTGCCGAGATATGGGGCATACCTATGATATATGTACTAAAGAACGCACTCGGTTCTGCTATGGATGTGGACGTCCTGATATTTATAAACCAAATTGTTTCCGTTGCAATCCGGGAAACGAACAATGGAGGAACCGCAATACTGGGAATGTGGGGCCTCGCAATCAATTTCCCAGAACCAACATTTCGGACGCAGCCAGCAATACAGACCCCGAATTAAAGTAGAATCTCAAACTCTCTACAATAATTTCAATAACTTACCATTTACAACTTGCCCATTTACCTCTTCTCAGTCCAATAATTATACTAGTGATGACACTTACCTTAGCAATTCCGTAAGCCCATATTATCAAAAACAGAGAGAACGAGTACAGAGATATTGGAATAATCGAAGAGCAATGCGCACCGATATTTGTGAAACTTATTTATCCGATATTGATGATGATCGCCCTTACGCCGACGTTATAATATTAGGAACAAGATACCGAGGACTTATGGATACTGGATCCACAATCACTGCGTTTGGAGCCGGTAGCGAATTTTTTTTAAGCAACCCAAAATATAAAGTTCACTATATCCCATCAAACATCAAAACTGCCGGAGGAGATTTAAAACGCGTGTTCGGATATATATGGACGCCCGTTACATACGGACGCCAGCAAATCCTAATGAAAATATTTATCGTCCCCGGATTAAAACAGAAGCTATATCTCGGTGTAGACTTCTGGAAGGCGTTCCAAATTATTCCATCTCTCATCGCACCTTCAACTCATTCTCTCTCTGAAATTTCGAATACCGCTCAAGATCTTGAAAGTGACTCAAACAAGCACAATTTAACTTTAGATCAGCAAACTATTCTCGAGGAAACAATTAAGCAATTCCCATCCTTTACAGAACTTGGGCTTGGTAAAACCACTAAATTGTCTCACTCTATTAAGATTGTTGATGGAGTGTCGCCCATCAAACAGAGATATTACCCTGTTAGTCCACCAGTCCAAGTCGAACTGTATAAGCAAATTGATCGGATGTTGGCCCTGAGAGTGATTGAGGAGTCAGACAGCTCTTGGAGTTCACCTGTTGCATTGGTCCGAAAACCCAACGGCAAAGTTCGCCTGTGCCTGGATGCACGACGCCTTAATGATGTGACGATCAGGGATGCGTATCCGCTGCCAATCATTGACGGACTCCTGAGCCGGTTGGATCAGACCAGATTTATCTCCAGTATCGATCTGAAAGATGCATTCTGGCAGATCCCGTTGGATCAGGACTCCCGAGACAAGACAGCGTTTACGGTCCCTGGTCGTCCGCTTTACCAGTTTGCCGTCATGCCGTTTGGGTTATGTAATGCCCCGCAGACGATGTGCAGACTAATGCACAAGGTGATCCCCAATGAGCTACAGGACCAAGTATTTGTATACTTGGATGACCTCCTCATCACCTCAGGGACCTTTGACGAGCATATAAACTTACTCAGAAAAGTTGCTGAACTACTTATAGATGCTAAATTAACAGTGAATCTAGAAAAAAGCAAGTTCCTTCTTAAGAGCATTAGATATCTTGGTTTTATTGTGTCAGACGGAAACCTACAAGTTGACCAGCAAAAAGTGGAAGCAATTTCTAATTTTCCAATACCTAACACCATCAAAAAGGTTCGGAGATTCCTTGGATTAACTGGATGGTACCGACGGTTTATTCCGCGGTATGCCACAATCGCTGCTCCTTTGTCAGATCTATTGAAGAAAACTCAAAAATTTGTATGGTCCCCTAGAGCACAACAGGCTTTCGAATCATTAAAGCAAGCTCTCTCCACTGCCCCTGTGCTAGTTTATCCAAATTTCCTAAAACCTTTTTGCATTCAATGTGATGCGAGTTCAATTGGAGTAGGCGGTGTTCTGACCCAGATCGGTGATGATGGTGAAGAACATCCTATAGCTTACATGTCCAAAAAGTTGAACCGCGCACAACAAAACTATTCCATTACGGAACTGGAGTGCTATGCGGCAGTTTTGAGTGT
The DNA here is from genome assembly GCA_958295665.1 of Tipula vernalis. Classification (NCBI taxonomy): domain Eukaryota; kingdom Metazoa; phylum Arthropoda; class Insecta; order Diptera; family Tipulidae; genus Tipula; species Tipula vernalis. The sequence continues at coordinate 144,551,587 of OY282560.1, read as the reverse complement.
GAAACATTTTCGGGTGTATGTTGAGGGATGTAACTTCACTATCATCACCGACCACGCATCTCTCAAATGGCTTATGAATAGCAAAGATCTAAGCGGAAGATTAGCGCGGTGGAGCTTAAAACTCCAATCTTTTGATTTCACTATTAGTCATCGCAAAGGGACACTAAATGTTGTTCCGGATAGTCTTTCCAGAATGTATCTTGATGAACTGAACATCACTAATCGTAAAGATAACCTACTTGATAATATTCACCTTGATCTGGATTCTGCAGAGTTCACGTCTGCTGAATATACCAATCTTATAACTTCAATTACCACCTCGCCCAAACCATTAGACAATTTTATCGTTCAAGATGGTAAAGTTTTTGTCAATGTGTCTGGTCGATATAATGATTGTTCGGATATCTCCCCATGGAAAATCTACGTTCCGTTACAGCTCAGAGCTGGATTAATATTTTCTGCACACAATCCTCCATCTTCAGGTCATCCAGGTATTAAAAAGACGTTGTCTTTATTGCAACGGTATTTTTATTGGCCTAAGATGTCATCGGATGTTCAAGATTACATTAAGCGATGTGTTGTGTGTAAAACTTGCAAAGCGGTGAACTACGTGACTCAACCTATGATGGGTGCTCAAGCGCAAATAGAAAGACCTATGCAGCGACTGTATATGGATTTTCTGGGCCCGTATCCACGCTCGAAAAACGGTAATTGTTTCTTGTTTCTAGTCCTAGATCATTTCAGTAAATATGTGTTTTTCAAAGCGATGCGAAATGCTACCGCTAAAGACGTCTGCCACTTCTTAGAAAACTCAATTTTCCTTCCGTATTCTGTGCCCGAATCGATTGTATCGGACAACGCCCAACAATTCAATTCTAAACTTCTTAGTGATTTATTTGAGAGATACGGAGTAAATCACATACGCACGCCTAGATATAGCCCCCAGTCTAATTTGTCCGAACGTGTAAATCGCTCGATTTTAGCGGCGATAAGGGCTTATATCTCCGATGATCATCGCAATTGGGATATGCATCTGGCGGAGATTGAACATGCCCTCCGCAATGCAGTTCATGAATCCACCCAATTCTCGCCCCATTTCATACTTTTTGGCCAACATATAATTTCGCATGCCACTGAGTATCGATTACTTCGCGAATTAAACTTGGTTGGTGAACGAGACATTTCTCCCCAATGCAAGACTAATAGAATGAATAAATGCAAAGAACTAATCCTGCTACACCTCAAAAAGGCGTATGACCGAGCTGCTCATACATACAATTTGCGAAGTGCCAACCGTGAATTTGTTGAGGGACAACAAGTGTACGTTAAAAACTACGTTCAAAGCGACGCTACCAAAAACTTTTCCGCTAAACTCGCTCGTAAATCAATAGAATGTAAAATTATAAGACGAATCGGCAAAGTGGCTTATGAATTGGAAAGAGACGGGAAAATAATCGGAGTATATCACGCTCGCGACATAACCACCTAAATTCAAATCTATACCCAAGCATTTTTAAATAGGTACCTATTATATTTTTTTTGTTTAGCCCGGCTTAAATGAGACAATCAGGGTTTCGTGAGTACGTCCCCGCGACTTGTAACCTATGCTATAGTGTTACAATATTTTTTTTTCTATTACGACTGTGACCTATTCCAATAATTTGGATCGCGACTGTAAAATTACATATTAAATATCATGTAATATGCAAAGCTGGTTTTTTTTAAGCTCTCTTATCGGTACTCAATACCATAAAATGATTGAGATAATTAGATTTTGGATATGATGAAAAATTAAAAATTAAAAAAAGAGGAAGACTTGTATTTTTGCGATCGATGGTGAAACACTTAAATTTTATCGATCTAAAAAAGTTAAACAAATTAATTTTGTGTGAATTAAATATCTTATATTTCTAAAAGTTCTAAGTGAACTTGAAAAAGTTTAAATTTATTTTTGTTGGTTCTGCAAATATATCGAACATTTTTGGATAGTATTGTGATAAACAATTTGAACCTTTTGTTTTTTTTATATAATATATTGTATGATTTGATACAGTTTTGGTGATACCGATATAATTATTTTCACAAACAGTTCGTGACTTAATTTGAATTTATAAATAGTGCAGTTTTCAAAATAGTTTTTAATTTTAAGTATTAACGGTATTTTGAACTTAAATAGTGTTAAGAATATTAAACGTGATGAATTTCCTTATAAAAAGTGCATAAAAACAAAAAAAACGTTATAATAATCATAGTATCGTACAATGGTCGAATTGCTCGCTACATGTGCAAGGTCGGCATAATACCGTATAAGAACCATAATTATTAAATTTATAATAAAAGTAATATTTAAAAAAACTAAAAGTGAATTTGTCGCCCTTAAGGTAGGCGATTTTGGAAATAATAACCGAAGTGTATAGTGTATTAGTTAATTTCGTTCATAAACATTACCGGATGAACAGGGTAACTTAAAAACATTCTGAAAATACCTACTCCTAGTTTTAATACTACTTATAGATACCTAATAATTAAACTAATTAGCCTGAAATAATAATACTTGCATTTAAACTAAATATAATAAAAACGAAATTTAATATCTATAACTAAAAACTGAACTATGTACCTACATACATACGGCGTAACGTAATTCAAACGGCGTTCATTATTACCTTCGCTTCGCTACGTATACAGTACTGTATCAACGATATTGCCTTCTAAGGATATAACATAAAGGCCATCGACCTCATATCGCGGTAAATAATTAATTATATGTTTGTAAATTAGCTATTTAATTTATTATATACATTTTTTTTTACTATTATATTTGTATTTGAAGTTTAATACTTAAATCTTAATATCTATAATATTATATAAAACCATTATTAAGTAGTATAGTAGTATGTACTTAGTTAATTATTTTTGGGGAATTTAAACTAGTTTTAATTGATTAGTTATTAATTTGTTTTTGGTTATAATTATTATTATTTTATTTCCTCTCAAGATTTATCAATTCAAATCAAGAATTTTCTCTTTAAATTATAATAAAATATTTCTTTGGTATTTACACATAACGGTTCAAATGTTTATAATTTATTGCCATTTTTCTAAATTTTTGAGAATTAATAACATGAATTAATTTTTACTTTCTTCGGGTGGACTATGGAATGGTAAGTATGTGTGAGGGGTTGCAGTGTACCTAAATCTATTAAATTCATAGTGACTTTGTCATCATACCAGCAATGGTCTATCATGGAAACAAATAATACCACGACCAATAATGAACCTCTACGATTTGAGCTACAGGAAAAGATGACATCACCTTCCATGACCCATTGATATCTTTATGTTAACTGGTTTACCAAAAATGTTGTACCACGTTACAAAAATATTGTACCACGTTACAAAATCGCAAACCAAATAAAAAAAAAAACTCCCAAAAATTTGTTTTATTGTCTGTTCTAGACTATGGAAGAATAACGTAAATGCTTAGATTTTAAATTTTCTATTGTTTAATTTTTATTTATCATAGCCGGTTATCCATAACTTACAGGGACATCGGTGACAGTCGTAACCTGAGGGCAATTCCGGTAGACTGTGCGGGGCTTACGCGGGGTGGAGCGGTCATCCTGGACGGTCGCACACGGCTTATTATTTCATATTTTTGTGTTCCTGTAAACCGGATAGTCAAATGGTGTTTTTTCCATTTCTTGATCCCCCTGCGGTTATTCAAGCATATTATCATGTCTGAAAATTCCCACGCCACTCCTTAACTTAGCCCGCTACACATACCGTCCAAGACCGCTGATTCTATGTCTGTTAACGACATCACGAGGCGTCGTTACAGATCCAGTGGGGTAACACTGATGGATGGATTGCTCAAGCCAGCTCGTCTCCCACCTTTGGATACCGAGCTCAAGAGTAACAGATATCATGCTGGAAGTTGGTCGGGTCATTGGATTGATAATTGACGAAACCGGAGAGCTTGAATGTATCTGTGGAGGAAGCCAGGAGAGTGGATATTCCGTCAGTAACGGTTATGGGTTTTGAGATCCCGACTGCCTCAATCCCTAACGTGATGGAATCCAAAAACAGGAAATTTAGCTGTACAAATACTAGTCAGGAGAAAGTTGCAGCCCTGATGAAACTGGTCCAGTTATTAAGGGAGGAGGTGGAATATTCGAGATCAAGTGCCGCTCCTCCCACTAAAAACAATAATGCTGTCGGTAAGCCATCTGTTCATGGCTCGACTTACCCAGGAGAACAACATAAGATTTCGCTTCCGACTTTCAAGTGCAATTTAGGAATTCTCCTACATACGTTATAGCAACATTAGTTCTAGAGGAAGTTCTATTCCGAAAGGGCCTTCATCGCTGGAGCAGACCGCGACTTCTACTGCTACATTTCCACTATTTACGGTTCCGCCCAGTAATTTTTCTTATAAATAAACCTTTGTTGGTTAACACCCCCATACCAATAATACCAGTATAGCCACATCCTTCGTTCGTTCTTGCTCCCGGTGGCTCTGGTTAACATTCCTTAGCTCGTAGTATAACAATTTTCCGAATTGTTAAAACGTTTTTTTTTTATTTACCATTAAATTCACGCCACGCGAAGAGGTTGAGATTTCTGATGCTACACTGTAAGCAACTCGACTTTTCATAACTTTATATGGCCTTATTATTATCTTTGAATGATTATTGGTTTTTATGACATTAAACAGAAATATCCCGGTTGCATGGTGTATATTTATTTTTATTTATTTACTAGTAGGTTACCCGGCCTCGCCCGGGCAGATCACAGGGTGAATAGATGTCTGAGGGTGCTCAAGTAGGGGTGTCTCGGTTTGGCATAGGGGCTTTCTAAGACGGCTACCTAGATTTAAGTGTTTTCAATCCGCTTAAATGAAACTTTCAATCACTACTATTCCTCGCTTATTCTCTGGTTTATTCTCTGGTTTATTAACATAAAAAATACATAACAAAACATAATAAATATATCTGTTCAATTTAAAGCGTTTTGATAAACAACATTTTTGGTTTGGTTTTCCGGAGCATAAATATATAAAGACGATGGCTTCCCTACACGTGAGCATGCGACATATAGTTGTCCATGCGAGAAGCATGGAAATTCTAAATTAATCCCGCAAACTTCCAACGACTGGCCTTGCGACTTGTTTATGGTCATCGCAAAGGCCAGGCGCACTGGGAATTGTAGTCGCTTAAAATCGAACGGCAAGTCCGTTGGAATCATTGGGATACGTGGAATCAAAACATCTTCTCCTTTATATTTTCCTTTGATAATCGTTGCTTCGATGACATTATTCATTAATTTTTTCACAGCCAATCTCGTTCCATTACATAATCGAGGTTGATTAATGTTACGTAACATAATGATAACTGAACCAATTTTCAATTGTAAGTTGTGAAGTGGTAAGCCAGGCAGTTCCAGTGAATTCAGAAATTCTGTTGGATAGTTAACTACGTCATCCTGATTGATAATTGTATCGACAGATTTAAAGGAAAACAGCTGTCCTGGAATTAAATTTTGAATGGTCACGTTGAGGTCATCGACGTCTTTGTTTTTCGCCGCTAATATTGCTCTTTCGCTCAACCAATTATGGTTTTTAAATTGTTGCGCTACATCTGGAAAAACACGCTGAATCAGCTCCTCTTTCGAATCTGTCAATAGACAAAAATCGTTGGGGAATGTAATGAATCCGGTCGAGGTGTCAACTGCGAGTTTCCCATCACCAATATCTAACAACTGTTTCGAGAACACGTCCGCACTTTGATCTTGTTGTAAAAATACTCTCATATTAGTTGTCAATCGAAGTGTTTTCACATATCGCCACAAATTAGATGATTTTAAGCACGCGTTTAGTTCGTCAGCTGCAGTTGATCGTGGAATAACTGGAAGAATCTGACGAAAATCACCGGACAACAGAATCATGGCTCCACCGAAAATGTTCTGGTTATCACGAAGATCTTTCAAAGTTCTGTCCAGCGCCTCCAGTGACCTCTTGTGCGCCATCGTGCATTCATCCCAAACGATCAATTTACACGCCCGTAGAATCGTCGCCATTCCACTATTTTTGGCTATGTTGCAAGCTGGTGTCTCATTGATTTGCATATTTAGTGGTAATTTCAACGCAGAATGTGCGGTTCGTCCGCCTTCTAACAAAGTCGCAGCTATTCCAGATGAAGCTAACGCTAGGGCAACTTCATTCTGCGATCTAATCTTCGCCAAAAGCAATGATATCAAGAAAGTTTTTCCAGTTCCTCCAGGAGCATCCAGGAAGTAAATTCCACCAGTTCCATTGCTCACAACTTCTATCAAAGAGTTGTAAACAATTTTTTTGTTGTTGATTCAATCGCGGAACATTCGTACGAACTGCTTCAGCTAGTGCTTCGGTATCGTATTGGCGTTCCCTTTGTAACTCATGGTTAAATGCATCATGCATCGGACGATTGGGCGATGTCATACCTAAAGACGATAACCCTTTATTTGCCATCAATAGACAAATGTCTTCTATCATAATTAATGTCTCATTGTAAATCTCTTCAGTTATTTGTAGTGTTGGATTTGAAGTTTGACAGCGTATACGATGTAAAATATCCTCAGACATGTCGGCCTTATATTTAAGCCATAAATCGTTTGGATTTGAGGGGCAACATGTAGATATAATGATCGCAAATAATGTGCGAATTTGATGCGGTGATGAAGAGATGACGGAATCCTTAAGCGTGTTATCCCAATGTGAATCGTTCTCGAGCAACTGTAATAGTTGACACGCCTCACGGTAAGTCGCACACAAATGTCCATTAACGGTTTTTAGTTGTTGAAACGACGTTGGACCACGAACATTCACCAACAACAATCGAAGATAATAACATTCGTCGTTATTTGGATGCACAGCGTAGATCCGTCCCAGAGCATCTGAAGCAAAAACATTGGGATGTCCTTCGACTGGTACTCCTTTTTTCCGACGTTGAAACGATTTCGATGATGCGTTCCACGTATAGTAGCGTGGAATTTCAGCATACAGTAAAGTGCGAGCAAAATTGTCTGTTTCGCAAATTGAGAAGAAGCTCGTTAGTGTCGTTGATTGAGGCTGTAGTGCTCTGAATGCCGCGTTGTCTGGATTGAAATACACCCGTTGTCCATTTTCCAGATGTACTGCCAAATGGACTACTGTAGGGTGTCTTTCGTGGATTGGAAATGAAAAGATACGCCAAATCGCCTCGTTGCTACTGACATAGCGACCCATCTGATACTGAGATACTTCGTCATTTTTATCTGTTACGGCGAAAACGGCCATATCACTGCCTTTATTTACATATTTACATATGTACTTGATTGATTTGACGGAATTGCAGTATTCTACATTGATGTGAGCGTCAAAAGCTTTAGACAATATTGGTGAGTATGGGACAATCCAACGATTGTCTACATATAAATGTTGTCCTTTAGCCTTCACAACAACAAATCGTCCATTATCTTCAACTGATCGTCTACGATACAATGGGTATCCGTCATTACCTGTGATGGTATCAGCATGCAAGTCTCTCGGGTATCTTTTGGAACATTTACCGTCGATCATACAGGGAGAAGTGGTATTGAAAACACCGCAAGGCCCATGGATCATGTTTTTAGTTACTACTGCATGCAATTTTGGATCAACAGTTTCATCGGGGATTTCAGCTGAAATAATATAATCGATTTCATCTGGCCTGATTTTATCAACTAACCATATCAAAATGTGCGCATGAGGTAGACCACGCTTTTGCCATTCAACGGAATACATCCAGCAACGGACTTCGCCATACACACGTTGCTTTATAATAAAATCCATGAGAGATTTCAATTTTTGTTTAAAAATGGCGATGATGTCATGCCTATCGACTGGTGTTTGACCTGGTAATAGTTCCTTCTTAATTTCAATCCATTGGGGATTACAGGTAAATGTAATGAATAGGTCTGGTCGGCCATACTATCTAACATACGACATTGCATCTTGCGTGTACTCGTGCATATGGCGCGGGCTTCCAATGTAAGTTGCCGGCAAAATTGTCATTCTTCCGACGTTGTTTGCATCTCTGTCAGCATTGATAGCATCGCGGAGATGAATGTATTCTTCAGATCGGAGTTGCTGTTGGTTTAAGCGGATGTATGTCAATCGTGCAGTTTCAATTTTGACATACATGTCAACCGCGAACTGATGGAAAAGACGGCGATACATCAGAATGTGATTCATTTCACCTTCCCGGATCATGAGTCTGTATGAATAAAAATTCATAGCACTAACTTTTTTATTGGTTTCAACGCCTGCAATCATAATGGAGGTACGATTAGATGTATTAAAATCAATGTCAATTGTTATATCTGGGTTGTTATATTCTTTCGGACATAACACAATTACCTGTTTCATGATTAACCATTTTAATGTTGAAGTGGTATCCATCTTCACCTTGCCAAAAAATTAATGGGTATTGTAGCGCGTCGTAAGTCCTGTGCGTTTCGGATACACGTTTTAATTTATTATCTCGACGATGAAGCACAATATCTCTAGATTGCAAATTTTCTCCGACAATAACAACAGCCACTTCATCAATTGTAGGCGAATTAAATCTCCTTGCGTGCTCACCCGCAGGCGTTTTATCAGCCCGTATGACAATATTATGGCTGTCAGATGGCATTCGATCTAACGCCATTTTGAAAGTTTTAATTAATTCATTGTTCTGATGAAGAAACGTTTGCAATCGTTTCACAATATCTCGCTTTGTCGTTGGATTGTGAGCACAACGCTGATCAACTTCTGCATCTGAATTTCCCATGAAATAAATTTGTAAAAATTGATAGTCCGCACCTGGTACTGGCAACAGTGCTCCAAGTAAGTGATATATTTGTCCCTGGATCTGTTTTTTTTTTTTTTGAATATGTTAAATGTTGAATGAAAGATAAGGATTATGTTGTAACAATTACCTTGAAAGTGGGCATAAAATTCCCCTGCACAATATGCGTTGCACCAAAGGACGTCATTTGAAAACAATTATTGTATTTTTGAATATTGGTCAAAAAATGTGTAGATTCACTACTCGCTCCAGAGATTAATGATCGTAATGGATCTGGTGGTGGAACCAATTGTGGCAATTTCACTTTTCCACTGGCACAACACAACCCAGAAGATTCGCCGCTGTATTTTAATGCCTTACAGTACCGACAAACGACTGACATTTCTCCAATTTTTACTGATTTTTCATCACTGTAATCGATTTCCGGATTGTAACGGTACGCTGCTCGTTCCAGATTTACAGGAGCGATACGTCGGCGCGATCGCTCATGTTCATTTTGTCGCGCTCGCTGTTGTCTCAAACGTAATTCAGACATACCGATACGACTATTATCATTATCTGTCGCTCGCTGGTCGTTGGTGCGATTAGCTCGTGAGGTAGCTCTGCGAACATTTGACTGACTTCGACGACCAATGTTAGCCGTTCTTCTCTTTGGCATGTTATTAAAAGATACACAAATTACAAAACAATAACAAAGTTTTTCAAGATACACAAATATGATGTCTGCTTAGTGAAAATTAATCATTTGGCACAATATTATTCTCTATTCTCTATATATATTTTTTTTTTCGCTGAACTTGGGGGTTTTTCAAATTTTTTTTTTCTAAACCATCCCTGAACTATAGCAAACAAAACAAACAAAAAATTTGGAAAATCGGTCCAGCCGTTTTTGAGTTTTAGCGAGACTAACACACAGCAACCCTTCATTTTTATATATATAGATGTATGCATAGTTCCCCACCAGCATCTTCCCGTTGGATGATAACTTTTTTCGATGCTGAGTTTTTGGATGAAGAAAATAATTTGAAAAAAATTCAATTAAGATTTGGTCATTGAGTGGAACAGAGATAAAATAAAAGCTCTTTAAAAAGTGAATTTTTTTTTCTGATCGTAATCGGTTTTAAAAAAATAAGACTAAGTACATGATACGATTGGTGATAGTGAGTCGAGCAAATGTACGTTCGAATAAAATTCATAGTTCGTGATATATTAGTGATCTTACGTTTAGTAATAGTTCGTGGTATGATTATATTAGTTCGTAAGCTACAAAGCTACAAGAAAATAATGTCAAAAAACTCGCCGCTCTAAATGAAGCTTTTAAAGCAGAAGCGGAAAACCCGGTATTAAAGCCATTCAAGGGTCATGAAACAGCTCGAAAAAACCCATTGCGTGACATTCAGAAATGTATAAACAAAATTCTGGAACACCGCAATTGGTTAACCGAGATTGATACCACTAATGTCGATACTACGGTCGCTGTTGAATTAAGTGTGACTATTGACAGTCGAGTCCAACATATTATCGATCGGCTTTCCCGATTAAAATCAAGTCGTCGATATAAAACTCAATGTATAGAACTTATAAATGCAAGCAACCTAATACTGAAAGCAGTTAAGAAGGTATCCGATGGATCCAATGATTTAGACGAATCCATTAATCAGGTGAAACAAAGTGTAGAACTAAGCTAGGAGGAAATGGAGGATATTAAGTTAAAGTCTCCAAATAAAGCTAAGCGCAACGTAATCATTGATCCCGAAAATCCTAATATTATGTCATCTACCAGTAATATGGATGATTTATTCGTACCAAAGAAACCTTACCTCAAACATGGCAAGTTCCGATCAAATATCTGAACCCTCATCAAAAGCGCTGATCAAAGATTCCCAGGACGCAGTTGGCAAAACAGGAATAATAAATCCTAGAAACACTGTTGGTGTACAAGATGAAATGTTAATTCAAAACAAAAATATTCCAACACCTTTACAAACGATTGAGAGTACCACACCCATTATACTTGGCAGGCGAGAAACTTCTCAGAATCATCACTTATATAGGTGGAAGCTATCATTTGATGGCAAACTTGATGGTATTCCCATACACCGGTTCTTATTTAGAGTGGAACATGAAGCAAGAAATTTTCGAATGACTGAGCAAGATTTGTATAATGAACTTGGCTCAATATTACAAGGAGACGCAGCTGATTGGTATTGGAGCTTTCTTGACGAATATCTAGAGGGTACTTGGCAACAACTCAAAAACGACCTATTGGGTAGATTTCGAGATAGACGTACAGACGATGAAATTAAGCAGCAGCTCGAATCAAGAAAGCAGAAATGGAAAGAGCCTTTTATGGAATTTTACAACGATTTTATGTCAATTACATTGCAGATTCAAAAGAGGATGCCAGAGAAAGATATTTTGCATATATTAAAGCGGAATATGCGTTCCGGCTTGCAAGTTTTGTTGCCCGATTATCAAATTGACACAATAAGTAACCTAGTAGCACGATGTGTGGCTTTAGAGGAATCTTGGAAGAGGAACAAATTTGAACCTGAATTATGTCACCGTCGAAACATTAGTGAAATTGTACAAAACGTAATTAATGCGGAGACTTATAGTGTTTCTCTAATGGAGTAAGAGCAAAACATCAACGCCTTGCAACGAGTTAACATTAATCAACAAAGTCAATTTCGGCCTAGAGAACACAATTTTACAGGCAATTCCGCACAACAAATTAGCGATAGTTCTTATGTCATTTACTGGAACTGCCATGATACTGGGCATACTTATACTAATTGTCCTGTCCCGATTAACAAAATATTTTGTTTCGGATGTGGAAGAAATGGTATCTTAAAACCGAATTCTTTTAGATGTAAGTCGCGTTTCCTCAGCGGAACCATAGAAAAATCGTGGCAGCACCATTCAATACGGATGTGGAGATAAGGCAAAACAAATAAACCTACACCCTATAGTATACCCACCTGACTTGACAAACAGCACAATCATTAGTTTCAAATATTTATAAATCACCAGCTAAAATAACATGTATATCAACCATTTCAAATTCTTTTGAAACTAGATCCAAATTACATTGGTTATGGAGGAGAAATATTAAGCATGCTATATCTGAGACGTATCTTGCTGAAGGTTTAGATAATCGGCCTTATGCAGAGGTCATAATTAATCAAATACCCTATCGTGGTCTTTTGGACAGTGGAGCGTCAATTAGCTGTTTGGGAAGAGGATGCGAATCTTTTCTTTCCAATCCGACTGTGAAAGTATTTAATCTAGCAGATTTAATCAAAACTGCTAACGAATCGAATGTACGGGTTTTCGGATATATTTGGGAGAACATTCAATTTAACGGCATAGAGAGAAACATGCGAGTACATCTGACACCTCACCTCGAACAAGAATTATACCTTGGAATTGATTTTTGGCGTCTTTTTAAAATAATTCTAGATGCAAATCTTGAGTCAATGGACAGAATTAGACAAACACGACCTCTCGGCAGAACAAACTCTCAAATTTAATGAAGTAATAAAACAATTTCCATCATTCGCAAAACAAGGTTTAGAAAGGACCACGTTAGTTTCTCACACTATAAATGTAGAATCGGCTCAACCAGTGAAACAGCGCTACTATGCAGTGTCTCCAGCAGTTCACGCTAACATCAATAAAGAAATCTATCGCATGCTCTCTTTAGGAGTAATAGAGGAATCAAATAGTGCGTAGAGCTCCCCGGTAACATTGGTTTCTAAGCCCAATGGTAAAGTACGTTTGTGTCTCGATGCCCGTAAGCTGAATGAAGTGACGGTCAAAGACGCGTATCCCCTGCCAATAATCGAGGGAATTCTGGGTCGATTGGATCAGACAAGATCCAACTCCAGTTTGGACCTTAAAGAAGCATTTTGCAGATACCGTTGACACCAGAGTCCCGAGATAAAACGGCGTTTACCGTCTACGGCCGACCTTTATATCAGTTTACTGTCATGCCATTTGGGCTGTGCAACGCGCCACAGACAATGTGCCGGTTAATGCACCAGGTACTTCCCCACGAATTACACGACCGCATCTTCGTCTATTTAGATGATTTGCTGGTGACTTCCGGCAGTTTTGAAGAACACCTAACACTATTAGCAAAACTTGCAGGTTTACTGAGGAAAGCGGGTTTAACAATAAACCTTGATAAAAGCAAATTTTTGTGCAAAAATATAAAATATCTTGGGTTCATTGTAGAAGAAGGTAGCTTAAAAGTCGATCAAGTAAAGGTAAAAGCAATCACAGAATTTTCAGTACCAAATACCGTCAGAAAAGTTCGTAAATTCCTTGGATTGGCTGCCTGGAATCGACGTTTCATTCTTGATTATGCTACTATTGCTGCTCCATTAACCGATTTGCTTAAAAATAATCAGAAATTCTGTTGGACTACCAAGGCAAATTGTGCTTTTGATGACTTTAACAAGCTTTTTATAATACAATGTGATGCAAGTACAACGGGAATCGGTCGAGTATTATGTCAAAAAGGAAATGATAGGGAAGAGCACCCAATAGCTTACATGTCACAAAAATTAAAAACCGCGCAACGTAATTACTCAGTAACGGAGCTTAAATGCTTTGCCGCAGTACTGAGTGTGAAAAAATTTAGAGAGTATATCGAAGGATACTCCTTTACGATAGTGACCGATCATGCAAGCTTAAAATGGTTGATACAGCAGAAAGATCTAACCGGCCGTCTCGCTAGATGGAGCCTAAAACTTCAACCATTCAACTTCACTATTGAACACCGAATCGGTGCCCAAAATGTCGTACCAGATACTTTATCGCGAGCATTCGTTGATGAGTTGAAAGCAAACCCTCTTCAAAATGAAATTCCGCACATTGACTTCGAATCCTTAGAGCTTCAGTCATCCGAGTATACCAATTTTGAAAAATTTTTACTAACCGTAATATTAGCTGGCTTAAAAGGATTTTTAAAGCAATATTGCTTTATTTATTTTGAAAAATTTTCATAAAGACTTATTTCGATGGCACAAAATGGCGTCAACTGAATAAACACGTAAAATTATGTAAAGTTTTTTTTTTTTTTATATTAAATTCGCCATAATAAATAAAATATTGTATTATTAAAAATTAAATAATAAGCTATAATAATTAAAAACAGTTTTAAAATTAGTGATTATTAATAGAAATTGTGTATACTGTGTCATAAATACTCAATTTATTTTCAATCTTAACACCTTATTAATTGTATCAGTATGGCTTCCAAGGTAGAAAATTTAAATAACTTAATCAATAAGTTTAGAAAAAAATAAGTGACACCCTTAAAACAGAAATTTAGTCATGTTTGCAAGCCATGAAATGCTTGAGCATTGTGTTGATGAGCTTGAAATTCATCATGACCATGTAACATGTTCGTATACGGGATCCCCAATTACCAAATTCGCCAGCCGAAATTATTTTTAATAAAATTTGTAAAGTGGTTAAAGTTAAAGTTGAATACCATCACACAAAAACCACTTTATTTATATAGAGCCTCATTGTTCTTAATTTAAAAATTTTAAACGAAAAAATTTAATTTTATACCATCGTAAACCACATACGAGTACAATATTAATTTATGCACAAAACAAAATAAAAACTTTACAATTTTGAAATTAAATCGATTGCGATAACGTCAATATTATGATAATTTATGCATGTAGAGGATGTATTTAAAATGTAAATATGTACATGTACTATTAATATCTGATGATAATAAATGGCGTTATGGTACATTGTTTTAATTTGGTACCTGTAACGAAACTATAAAATTCCCTAATTGTTAATAAGAATCATTTTAGATTTGACCCTAGTGGCACTTACAAAACAGCAACATTTGAAAATAAATCGTAATAGGATGTTCGTTTGTACAAAAAAAAAATTCAGGGTTCCGCACTTACCAATTTATAACATCGTTATTAGTGGGAAAAATAAAAATTGAATAATTAATAATATTTGATATGGTTTATACGCCCCTAGGTATTTATTTCGATAGTTAGAATTTTTTATGACATTTTAAAATTAAAAAATCGTTTATTAATCCTGACACCCGTCGTTATTTTATTTTAGTTAAATTACAAATATAAAAATTAGGATTTGATTAGATGTATTAAAAATAGTATGTACTCGTACACATGGTTAAAATATTTTGTGTTTTGTTTGACGTTTTAAAATTTAATGAATCGCGCGCGGTTAATCGCTTTAAGACATAAAGATATGAACATTTCAAATATTTATAATGCTGGAAACAGATGTGCGGAAAAACGCGCGTTTAAACGCACCTCTAAATTAGAATACACTACTTTATATGAAATGAAATACATGTATTTCGCATAACTTGCGTTTTTCCGCAAGTTGTCTCTAATTCTAAAAAAAACGCACGGCAGCAGTGTTGACAACACAAAAAAGTAAAATACTAATAATTAATGCTAACTTCACGACATAACTTTCCTGTTTGACATTCCAATTTATATCCAAAATGGAGGAGGTTATAATAGAATTTATAAAGAAAAACGAATTTATTTACAACAAAAAGCATCATAACTATAAAAATATATATTTAAGAGATAAAAAGTTTCTTGAATTGTCACAAAAATTAAAAATTCCCAGTAAGTAATTAAAATTGATACATTATCGCATTATCGTTATAGATAAATACATAAATATGTTACATATTGTATTTACATATAATCTAAACAATTTTTCGCTATTCAAATTTTTTATTTTCTAGTTGAAAAAGTAAAAACGAAATGGAGGAATTTAAGAGATACATTCCAAAAAGAAGTAAAAACCATGAAATCTTGTGCTTCTGGCAGTGGAGCATCCACTCCACCTAAAACATGGAAATGGTTCGACATAATGTCGTTCATGCTAGATATTGATACCGCAAACGAAAAGTAAATATATAGAAATTACATATGTATATACTATGGACAATAACTTGATGACTATTTTTTTTTTAGAACAACTGGAAATTATAGCAGAGAACTAGTTGATGTAAATGAATACTCAAATACGAGTGAATCTATCGAAATCCAATCGGACATAGAAACTAGTTTTTTCGACATGGAACTAGACTACGACATAGGTAATCCCTCACCGAGTACGTCAACGGCACTACCAAAAAGGAGATTAGATTCCAACAGCAGTTCTTCGTCATCTACAACACAAAAACGAGCTTCAAATAAAAACAAAAATGAAGCATTACTTAATGAGGCGAATGATGAGATGAAGCAATTGTTAGCTTTGGCAAAAAAATCATTTGTGCGCCCGGAAGAAGCCGAAAAAAATCCAATTTCATTATTTTTCGATTCAATTGCAACAGAAGTGATCGAGGCCCAAATCTCACCAGCAGATTTTGGGGAAATGCGAATCGAAATAATAAAAGTGATAAATAAAATGTTATATGAAAAGCCATAAATATTATTTCAATAAATTTTTTATTTACATATTATATAAATAGTCTTTTAAGTTTTCTCTGATAGAGAATGCATCTCTAGAAGCATTGAATCGGCTGAAATGCCTATACTGAGGTAAAGGCTCAACTTCACTTCGCCAAGTACCCTGTATCATTTCATTTTGTTCACTCCAATGGTCAACAAAACTATTTGGTACATAGTTCGACGAATCGTGTAGTTTAATAAAGTTGTGCAGGACCAGAGTTGCACGTACAATTATTTCGGCATTCTGAGGAAATAAGTTTATGGAATTCGTCAATACTCGGAATTTCGCGGTCAAAATTCCAAAAGTATTCTCAATTTTAACTCTGGCTCCTGATAATTTTTTGTTAAAATGGTCTCTGTCAGCCGGAAGTGTTCGCCCAGGATAAGGCCGCATTAAATTGGTCCTTAGAGGAAAAGCCGAATCGCCGATAAAATAAGAAGGAAACTCCTCGTTACTGTTCGGAAATACCATCGTTTTTGGTATATTAATTGTTAAATTTAAAATTTGGTCTCCAAATGCGCTCTTTTGTAAAATGCCACCATCACTCTGGCTCCC
This sequence comes from Tipula vernalis, assembly GCA_958295665.1. Lineage (NCBI taxonomy): Eukaryota > Metazoa > Arthropoda > Insecta > Diptera > Tipulidae > Tipula > Tipula vernalis. The sequence continues at coordinate 144,534,698 of OY282560.1, read as the reverse complement.
ATATGCGCCAACATCAACAGCAGAAAATAAATAGTTACTGTCGCACGTAGCTAACAGGACGATACTATGGTATTTCTTATAATTATAGTACAGTGAGCCAGCGTGTGGTGGGCATTTTATACGAATATGTTTGCCGTCGATTGCACCTACGACATTAGGCATTCCAGTATTTTTATAAAATTCGTCGGCAATTTTTTTCCATTCAGTTTCAGTTGGTGGCGACAAGTAGATTCCACTGAGTTCGTCCCAAATAATTTTAGAAACCTCCAAGATAATTTCCCGTACTGTTGACAAACCAACTCTGAACGACCACGCCAGTATTTGCCACGCTGCGCCATGAGCTAAATACCTAAATGTAAAATTAAATATAATTTAAATGTTTGTACTATATTACATATTTATAGTATGTTGTACTTACACTAAAGTTAGCACTAATCGCAATTCTGGATCAATAGCATTTCGGACATAGTTTTGCTTCTGTAGCTTTCGTTTTAACAAACTATTTAAAATGTTAAACTCCTTAATGCCCATTCTCGTTGCCTTCCTAAATTGATCCTCGTCATTATTTTTAATTATTAAAAATATTTTTGCGAAAAATCCATGCATTTCTCTTTCATTTTCAGCATAAATTTCTCGAGTCCAAATCCTTCTGTTTGATGTTCTCTGCTGATTTTGAATAATTTTTATCAGTTTTTTATAAGATAAAAAACAAAGGTACACCAAAATTATTTTGTTTAATGAATCGTATTTCATTAGTTTCATTTTCTTGAATTTTTTAAACACAAAAGATATACATACAACACAATTCGATTACACAATATGGCGTCCCAAACAATATTAAGCGAAATGTCAAAATAAAACGCAAAAGTAAAAATAAAACGCTCATGTGTTTTGGTTGCGTTTTCGCATGCGTATCCGCATGCGGAAATTCCGCACATCTGTTTTCAGCATAAATTGGGTACTATTACTTTAATTTTTTTTGTTTAGGTGGAATGTTTACGAATATTAAATTATTTTTCAATCGATTTACAATTTTATTTTCATTTATAAAACCTAATTTTTATTTTAGTTTAATTAATGATGAACAAGCATACCAATTAAATTTGAAAAACGAAGCAGAAATCGAAAATATTGTGTTATCAACTGACCGTCTCTCCAGAGTAAAAAAGAAAGCGAAAATGCGATACCTATCAAAAATAAAATATACCCTAGTATAAGTGCGTGTCATTGTCAAATGACAATAGATCATGTTTTCCAAAAAAGGCAACACCTGAACGGAATGTATTATAAAATATTCTCAGTTTTGTTGAATGAAAAAAATTGTTTCTTCAAAACGTTATAAAAAATAATCCAATTTATTTTTATTTATTATTTAATTGTATAAATGTTGAGTTTCCAAAATTTTGTTGTTTACAGCTCGCTCGATATTGTAAAAGTGACCGAGAAATCGTAAAATTGTTAAGTCATAAATTCATAAAACTAAAAACGGCATTCACCAAAATTTGCAATAAAAAAATGGTAAATAAAAATATAATAACTTATATCTATTCAAACATAGGTGGCAAGACGATTCGTAAGTGAAAACCTTTATGGCAAGTTAAAGTTTAAGAAACAGTGACCAGCTGTCAAATGCTAATAACAATAATATGAATTGGATAAGTTGGTCGTTATTAGTTTTTTTATAATGATTACGTTTTTAAATACAAAAATAATTAATATCTAAATTAAATTTCAACAAAATTAATAAATCAAATACAATAGGTGTAAACTACACAAAAAAATATGTAAGTATAAACGAAATTATAATAATTCAATAGTACAATAATGATTATTGTTAATAATGTAATTTTTCTATGTTTTCAGCTTCTGATGATTCCAAACAACACCAAAAGAAGAACTTTATTGTGATATGTTTGCCAAGAGATGTCACTATTGAGCAGTAATTGTAAAATACTTTAAAAATTATTTAAATAATAAACTGTTTGAAAACATTAATTTTAATTCAATAAATTTAATTACCCTTCTTTACCCTAGTTAGTTTAGTTTTTGCCATAAATTTGTTCTCATTATTATTTGGGTAATTTGGAAAAATATCAAAATATAATAGTAAATCAACTAAATTTAAGATTATTTTTGACTAGTTAAATAATGATATAGTCACTCATGTTTTGTATGCATATGGTCAGTTTTTCTCGCATTTGTTTCAAAAATTTGTTGTTAACATGACCTAGAATCTTATGCCATTTGGTTTTCTTAGCACCCTGCTACAAATTTTTGATCTTGTTAGATCATGAATACCTTTCACTTTAATTTAAGCCTCCGCTAGTTTAAATTGAAACCCTGCCCTGGCCGAGAAAAATAATTTTATTCAAGATTTTTGTACAATTTCATGGTAATGATTCTTCTTATGTATGGGAACATTATCGTGCTGCAGAGCAAATTGAGAACCGACTAGCTTGTAATCAACCAGGAATCTTTCTAAATGAATACTAACTAAAGGACATCGGTTGTTGGGTGTCTGTGGACTGTTCCGTATGGGACGGGAGACGACCAGTGCTTTACACTGTTCTCCCTCCGTTCACAACATCCAAGAATCTTTTCTTACTAACAAATTGTTAGGGGTCCATGGCCAACGTTCTATTTTTTTTTGTTTTCATTTCTTTTTTTACGTGATTTACTGATGAATATGTAAATTACCTCTTTATCTCTTCCTAAATGATTTCCAAACGGCAGGCTACATTTTAACCATGTGGCTGGTCCGCTTTTTTCTCTTTTTCTTATTTTTCCTTTTTGGTTGTTATCAACCACATTTTTCCGTAACATGACTTTAACTAGATCTTAAGGAGAGCTACCAAGCCCCACGACCGAATTCATCTACCCGACTTGAGCACCGGTATTAAGTCGTGGTAGCATTCCCCTCTTAAGATAATTTTTGTAACGACTTGATTTGGTGTTAAAACTGAATCTAGTCACAAATAAGTTATAATGGATACATATTACTGATACTAATAAAGGTTCAAACTCAAAGCAATGACACAGTGCGATTTATATAAACGTTCGTGTGCGCATACATGCATAACACATTTATATACTGGTTTACATAAAATTGTATCTCTCCTATTCTGCATATTATATATCAAAAATATACTTGTGTCGATTTCACATAAAATAGAATACAAAACTATGCTCAAGTATTGGGTAAAAAGAAAAAAACAGGTCTACACATGAATCGAAATTTAAATTTTACTGCGTATATTAATAAATTGACTAAACTCACCCTGTATTCAAATTTTATGCACAAACTACACAAATATTAAAGAAATGCATAATTAAGCGACAAATCAAAAAAATTGATTTCGCTCGCTATAAAATTAAAACTAAAACATTGCCTGACCATAAAATCCCGATGGCTGACATTTTTATCCATATTTAAATTTCATTAATTTATTAATTTCACTTTCACTACACTAATTAATTAAATAAACACAAACTTAATTAAATTATAATATATTTATATATAAGTGTAAATATATATATATATATATATATATATATATATATATATATATATATATATATATATATATATATATATATATATATATATACATATATATATATATATATATATATATATATATATATATATATATATATATATATATATATATATATATATATATATATATATATATATATATATATATATATATATATATATATGTATATATATAAACACCTCACAATGAAAATAAAAATTTAAAATAAATTCACGAAGAGGACGACAAAAGCACATCTATCCTCTTCGAACGTCAACCGCACACGCCTGTTTGAAATAGGTACATCTCTTTTATTAATACTGCTATCAGTGTCTGTGTGCTTAACAATAATTTCGAAAAGATCACAACTCTTGGAGATGTGCTCTTTCCAAATTTGATGCATTTTATTTCATTTTTCAGAGATGTGCCCTTTTCGAAATGCATATTCAATTGCTTTTTAAATTTCCTTCTATTGTATAGTATCAAAAGCTGTATTTCTGGAATTCTCGGCCATCTAGTAGTAGGACGAACTCCTCGTTGTTGTCGTGTGCAGGTTACATAATGTTGAAAACCGATGCGTGGCGAAACTTTGACTCCTCGCGGTTTAAACACCTTTAGATAGAGAGATCACTGATAATATTACTTTAACACTAATCCTTGTATATTTGTGAGCTGGTTTTTATGTACTAACCCTTGCACTTTGTATACTTTCACTTTTTTAAAAATCACCGCACAATTGCAAAAATCAATCGAATTGATTTACACAATTTGCTGAATCCACGTTTCTCACGTTTTGCCTTGATCACGTTGGGCTTGGGTTTCAACTCACACTTTGTGCTGTTATTGCGTCTTTCAATGTTGTTGTTTTATGTATATGTGTTATTTTCATACGAGTGTGCATACTTCTTGCTAAGTAACTATACTGAATATTGTAACATGTATACAGGGGTGCAGAACTCGCACAAACTGGATCATCGTCGCTCTACAAACATAAATAGACTTTTGGCTTAGTTAACTTTTTTTTAAATTTAATGTCAAGTGACCTTGTTGAGGAATTATCTAAAATGTGTTACAGACGTAAACAATTTATTTTTAATTACTGTGTAAAATACAAAATTACTAATATAAAAAAAATTTCAAAGTATGTTCAATTATTGATAAAATTTATTCTACAATAAACTTTCGTGTGATTTTGTGAATAGCAATCATTGATAAACAATTGTGAAGTGATTAAGTTATTTGACTTATGCTAAAAAGGCAATCATGTAGCGATTTATTTCATTGTGATCCAAAACTTGTGCATCTTGATAAGAAACTCAAGCCTGCTAAGGGTACGAATCAAAAATCGAATAACGGGATTGGGTTATATCCGTTTTCATATCCTATAACAACAAGCAATAAATTTGATGGTTTATTGCATGGATCAGTTAACAATCCACTCTAACTATCTTAAAACAACCCAAATTACCTTCGATCGTAATAAAGGTGGATTATAATACTATTAGACAAACAATGAAATCATTAAAAATCAAAAAGTGTCGGTTTATGATTCTGTACATTATAAACAATTTACTGATGAATTAGAAAAAGTAAATGCAGATTCTCTTCGGCTTACCTTCATTATAAATCGCTAAAGTTGAAAAGTATTTTGCTTCTTTTCCAAATTCAATTACTTTAACTATCTAAAATATATTCGCAGTATTGGTAATATCGCATGTACTTGGGATATACTTCATAAACGACCCGAATGTCTAACATTTATAAACTGTTGTATGTATGGACACATCTCGAGCAACTGCCATATGAATTCGAAGTGTAAATACTGCAGCCTTTCCCATATTGAAGGACAAGAATGCACAGTTGAAGATACAGATACTGAATTTCTTTGTCAAACTGTAACGGAAACCACTCTGCCAATTCAATGGTTTGTCCAAAAGGTCGGAGTTTCTTCGTATTAGAGAAGAAATTTATCATATTCCAAATTATCTATTAAGGATTTTAATTGGCCAGCAAACAGTTTTCCTTATCTGGTAAACAACAGCCGTAACGTTGAACCAACAACAACACCGGAAGAGCGAACTGGATGTCCATCCTTTGCTGATATTCTCCAGAATAACACATCATCTATCAACCCACGACAAGCAGCTCAACTGTATAGTACAAAATTATATACTTCAACGGAATTACTTTTAATTCTTAATAACGTCATGGATGGACTCAGGAGATGTAGTATCCCGGCAGAACAGGTTCAGATTATTTTAGCTACATCCATAAAATATATCTGTACATAATAATCTAATACTCTGTATTTGGAACAAAAAATAATTTACTTTCTTAACAAATTTAATGTTGACGTTTTGCTAATTACAGAAACGCATCTCAAACCTACCACTGCTTTTGACATACCAAACTATCAGGTATATCGGAATGATCAAACTGACCAGTCCGGTGGTGGAGTTGCTATAGCTATTAAAAACATCATTCAGCATTCGGTTTTTCCTTACCTAGTCTTACTAAGCATTGAAAATATATGTTTACTGTTATATTTACCAACGGGGGTACATTAAAGGTTACTTGCTGCTACTATCCAATCTTAACCGACTTATGAAAATTAACTCTGCTTTCATCCTAGGGGGGGGGGGGTGATTTTAACTTAACAGTAAACATTCATTTTGGAACTGTAGCAGAACAAACAAGGGGGGGGCGTAATTCATATGATTTTTTAAATAGTAACCATAACTGCATCTTACACTATCCAGCCCGATTCCGGTTAGCAAAGTGTAGTATTGAGCGGTTCTATTAGATATGAACGCTACCTTGACTGTAAAATGATAGCAGCTGGAAAGACCGTAGCATGTCTTCTTTTGGCTTCTGCCTTGCGTGCATCTTTGGAAAATGTTATCCAATTATGTTTAATACTTCTATATATTTTATTTCCTATACTCCTCGCATAACCAAACTCAGCAACAGTAAGAGCAATACTAAAGTAAACATAGCATACCGATTAAACAATTTTAAAATTATTATTTTATATCGTTTTCGATTGAGTTTTCCCCCTCATTCGAGTACACGAATAATAAATAGAGTACCCAATTTGTTAACGTCAATCGAATGAAAATATTTTATTGCACTAGTGTTTAATTGTGTATGTGTATGTGGTCGAAAAATATCAATAATAATAAAAATAAATGGCGAAACTAAATGTAAATTTAGAAGATTACAATTTGGTGTTTGATATCGAGGGTTGTGTTATAATTAGTGGGGCTTGGCGGTGTTGGAATAATTTAACGGCCAAATTCCAAATGCCACCATTCAAATCACAAAATGTCATGAATAATAGTTGCCGAAAATCAAAATGTCATCAAGACAAATCAAAATGTCATTACGACCAAATATCATTGTCATATTCGTTGGTGTGTGTAAAAAGAGGGGCTACTCGACCAAAAAAGCTAGAGTAGCAAAAATTGCACTACTGCAAAACTAGCACAAAAAAATTTTACCCCCAATGCATCTTTTTTTTTCGGGTTAGCCCCATAATCTTGCATTACAAAATCTTGCATTTCAAAATCTTACATTACAAAATCTTGCATTATAAAATCTTGCATTACAAAATCATGCAAGTACAAAATCTTGCATTACAAAATCTTGCATTACAAAATCTTGCATTACATAATCTTGCACCAAAAATCTTGCATATAAGAATTTCCCGTACATTTATAGAATCGCGCGCGCGATTCTATAAATGTACGGGAAATTCTTATATGCAAGATTTAAAACTACACTGTGTTATGATATGAATATAATTTAATCTAATCAAAGTTGCATTTTCCACCTCATAAACATATATAAAAACAAAAGTGGGTCAAAAGCTACACGTACAAGAAGCTGGAGTTTATAAGATTATAAAAAAGTTGTCAGATGAACTTATTGTAGCAAAAGCTCAAATCGAAAAAGTGAAATCCGGAGAACGCCTTCCAAAGAAAAGAAAAACAATAATTAAAAATAAAAAAATTAAACGGATTCTTAAAAAAAGGGAAAAAATCTGTAAGACTGATTTTTTAAAGAGAATCGCGCACAACATGATACTTTTTTAAATTGCCATATAATTTATTTTATGTTATGTTTCTTTATTTTTAATGTTGCCTATTAATTTATAATTTTATTTTATTTTTAATAGCCATGTATGTGTTTTTAATTGATGAAATTAAAATAAATAAATACTCGAAAATCACTTAAGTGTGTATTTAAATTTATAATTGAGAATTTATAAACTTTTAGGAAAAGCAAGATTATGTTGAAATTAATAATTAAAACTGCAAGATTTTGTAAAGCAAGATTTTGGATTTGCAAGATTTTGGATTTGCATGATTTTGGATTTGCAAGATTTTGTAATGCAAGATTTTTATTAAATGCAAGATTTTGTACTTGCATGATTTTGTAATGCAAGATTTCGGGGCGCTCCCTTTTTTTTCAATGGGACGGTTTGACAGCCAATAGAGTACTATTTTTACCCTTCGAGTGAAAAATTTTCTACAATCGAATTCAACATTACTATGTATCAATGTTCAAGTGTTATTTTCACAGCTCACTGAGATGTACGAGTATAATACTTAATACTTAAAGTATGCGAATAATTCTGTTTGTTTCTAATGTACTTCCATTTTACTATTTTGAATCACACACTACATATGCATAACGTTTTTGCCTTTCCATTTTAATCCGACGGAAATTGTAATTCGTACTATGTAGTGTGTTAGTTTTTCTCGTATATGTATATAATTTGCAATTTCGTTCGTACCGGATTTTCCGTTCCTTTTTTTACAGGAAATTTTTGACTTTTTGACCGTTTTTAGCCAATTATAAATTGGTTTATACTCCAACGTTGCAGCTATGTAGAAACCATCAACTGTGTATAGTTTATCTCCACGCGATAGCACCTGGGCAATATTTGTTTTGCATTTTTAATGTATCACAACGGCTGAACTTCTAGAGGCGAGTGTAATAACACTATAAACAACAAAACGCAATGGATAAAACAAACAAGGAAATTAATACCCTAGGTGGCAGACTTGATGATCAGGAAGATCCACTCTCTCCGGAGGTCGGTCCCATGGATTCTAGGGGGGACCAAACATTGCTACAAAATTCTAATGATACCAAAAATAAGCTAAGCGATATCAACGCTCAAAAGAGTAACGAGGAACAACTTTCCCCCGAAAGGGCTCTATAACAATCAGATCACCAATACAAAAAATATTTGCAAACAACGCAGTCTCCACTGAAAAAGTAACTTCATTATCAGAACAAATGCCGAGTGCATCAACAAATATTATAAACAGCGAGGAGCTGTTAAATAAATTTCAAAAAATGGAGAAACTAATAGCGCGGCTGAGCAATAAAGTTGCTGAACTTAAGAGAGAAAACCCTACAATAAAAGGAAAGGTTAAAAATAGCATAGCTGAGGATTCAGCACGAGTTAACAATCTTTCTTCCAACCATATTCAGCCATCATCCAGTCAACATGAACATTCAAATAATTCCAACTGGTTGCTGCGGCAATTTCCAGTTTTTCAACAGAATAATAGATTCAGTGCTCTGAGTCAAGTGGATTATTGCACAGATGAGGAAGAACTGGAAAAAGAAGTTTCCAGTGCTGATAACAGAAATGCTAGGAAACGCAGGCGCACAAAAACGAAAACTCCTCCAAAAAATACTACACAAATTGTGATCAATAACACTGAATAGAAAAACCCAAATATACCACTGCCTCCGCCCATTAACGTGAGCAATATCAAAAATTTCTAACTTTTTCGATAAAAAGTAATAAAAACCACTAGTGAATCAACTAATTTTAAGGTGCTTTCAAATAGCGACATTAAAATTACATTTCAAAATGAAAATGATTACAGAAATGTCAAAAAATTACTGAAAGAATTAAAAAAAGAACCCAGCAACCAATCAGAAAATATAGAATATCACACCTATCAGCTGAAGAGTGAAAAGGTTTATAGAGTAGTTATCAGAGGCTTACCATCTTCCATTAGTCACGATGTAATTAAAGCAGACTTAGAAAAAATGGGACATGAAGTCGCAGGTATTACTAACATATACAAAATGGTCACAACTAATGGTGTAAAAGACAGGAAACACTTTCCATTGTTTTACATCGACTTAAAACAAAAAGACAACAATAAAGAAGTATACAACATCCAGAAACTTGCGTACTGTATAGTTAAAATTGAGCCACCTAACAAGACAAGGGACATTCCACAATGTACGAATTGTCAACAACTTGGACATACCAAGAGTTTTTGCTATCGTCAAACCAAATGCGTTAAATGTGCTGGAGATCATCACACGAGAAAATGCAAAAAACAACCAGATATCGCGCCTTCATGTGCTCTTTGTCAACAACAAGGACATACTGCAAATTATAAAGGATGCTGTGTATATCAGAACAAAATTAAAAGTCAACAGAATAATAGAACAAGAGTATTACAGCGATTACAAACCAAAGCTGCTAAACCACAAACAACAATCACACCATCCATAGTTGGATTATCCTATGCGCAAATCACTAAATTATCTGCTGATGAATCAAACCAAAACAACAAACACATAGAAGTTAATAACGAGTCTAATAACTTTGAAATTATTAAAAAGCTTAGTCAAATTCAACAGCCACTTGGTCACTTAACAGAAAGGGTGGCAAAACTAGAAATTAATTTCTATCCGCCTAGCAAAAAAAGTCAGCATACACACAAATGATTAACTCGTTCTTACGCATTGTAACTTGGAACGCTAATGGGCTCAACCAACGAGCCCAAGAACTGGAAATATTTCTCCATACAAACAACATAGATATTGCACTTATTTCAGAAACGCACTTCTCCAACAAAAGCTTTTTTAGAATAAAGGGATTTAATTCCTACTGGACAACCCATCCTAGTGAAAGAGCCAGAGGTGGTTCAGCTATACTAATTAAAAATAATATCAAACATAATCAACAAGAGGATATTAGAGAAAGCTACATGCAAGCAACTGTTATCTCAATCCAATATAATGGCGCAGATCTAAATATTGCGGCAGCATACTGTCCTCCACGGCATACACCAACGAAGTTACAATTTAATAATGTCTTTAATAAGCTCGGTCCAAGATTTATTATTGGAGGGGACTATAATATAAAGCATACAGCTTGCGGTTCCAGGCTAATTTCTCCTGGGAAAGGAAATGATTTGTTCAATGCCATTCATGGAAACAAATGTGAATATCTGTCTCCAAAGGGCCAACGTAGTGGCCAACGGATGCAGGAAAAATACCAGATCTGCTTGATTTCGTCATCATAAAAGGTATTTCATCCAGTTACACTAGAGTCGAAGGAATTAACGACTTAACATCTGATCACTTTCCTGTACTGTTGCCAGTAGGCGCTATAGTCATCAAAAAAAATAAAAAGCAAAACCTTACTAACAGATTCACGGATTGGGATCTCTTCAGAGAAAAACTGGAAGAGCAAGTTGAATTAAAAGTTAGTATTAAAAGTAATGAAGAATTGAAACAACAAATAAACAATTTCATTGAATACACTCGTATGTCCGCCAGTCTAGCTACTCCAGAATTAAAGGACAAAGCGGAGATTGAAGTCAAATACCCGGCTGAAATCAGGGAACAAATCAAGGAAATGAAAAAGGCAAGGAGAATATGGCATCTCACCAGAAATCCCGTTCACAAGACCACCTTCAATCGAATAAGTAACAAAGTTAATAGGCTAATCAAAAGCTTCAAACAGGATTGCTTCGACAACTACTTAAGCCAGCTAGGTCCAGAAATGGATAAGGACTACTCGTTATGGAAAGCAACCAGAAAATTTAAACGACCTGTAGTTCAAGTACCACCTATAAGAAATGCTCAAGGCAATTGGGTTCGACAAGACAAACAAAAAGCGGAACTCTTTGCTCAACACCTAGCAACAGTGTTTCAACCCCATGACATTCAATCCAACATTGATGTAACACCTGTCTATCAACCAAATCAGGATTTTAAAAGGGCCACGCCAATGGAAATTGCTGAAGAAATCGACAAAAGTCTTAGTCAAAAAAAGGCACCAGGAATTGATGAAATATCAACGGGTCTATTTAAGGAACTTCCACGCAAAGCAATCATCATGATCACATACTTATTTAATTCCTGTATGAGATTGAAGTATGTACCCAAATGCTTCAAAATGGCCCAAATAATTATGTTGAAGAAACCAGGTAAACCAGATGAAGAAGTACCATCATACAGACCAATTTCACTGCTTCCGATCTTATCAAAGCTGTTTGAAAAACTACTACTAAAACGTCTAAAGCCAATTGTAAACGTTCCTGATTTTCAACTTGGATTCAGGAATAACCACTCCACAATAGATCAAGTCCATCGAGTAACTACAGTAATAGAGCAAGCGTTAGAAGAAAAGAAATATTGCCCCGCCGTATTTCTGGACGTATTTCAGGACTTTGATAGGGTTTGGCACGAGGGATTGACACTCAAGATGAGCAAAATGCTACCACAAAACTATTGCCAGCTGCTTGAATCATACCTCTCTGATCGCCAATTCAGAGTCATCCATGAAGAAACATGTTCTGACTTTTATCCAACGTTAGCGGGATTTCCGCAGGGAAGCGGAATTTCCGCAGAGACCCATCCTCTACCTTATTTACACTGCGGGCATACCTACAACGAATAAAACATTCATCGGCACGTTCGCTGACGACACTGTAATTATGTCGGTAGACGAATCATAACCAAGGGCAGTGGAAAATCTTCAACGAGCAATGAACAACGTTACTAAATGGACAATTGACTGGAAAATCGTGCTTAATGAGCTCAAATCAACCCATGTGACATTTACGCTCCGACACAAATATAGCAGTCTACACATATACCTCAATGGGGTGCAAGGGCCGCAGGCTGAATCGGCAAAATACCTTGGTCTGCATTTAGATTCAAGGCTCAACTGGAAATATGACGTGAGACAAAAAGCTGAACTGATACGATTAAAACAACGTCAAATGTACTGGTTAATTGGACATCATTCCAAAATGAACCTGTATTGCAAAAGACTAGTCTACCAGACTATCTTCAAACCAATATGGATGTATGGTGCGCAGCTATGGGGTTGTACAAATCCAATAGAGACATTATACAACGTAGCCAAAATAAATTGACTAACAGGGAAATACACAATGATTTAAAAATACCTTTGATAGAGATGTCATCCGCGAATGTGACATTAAACATGAGAAGAGACTTCTTACCCACACCAACGTTGAGGCCATACAACTACTGGACAGTACAAACGAAGTAAGGCGGCTCAAACGAATCAAACCATATGAGCTAACCGTATGAATATTATATCTCAAGGGAACTGGACACTGGTCCAGCAGACCAACACAAGTTAATGCTTATCTCATAAGTACTAATGTCAACCTTACTAATGAATTAATAATGTTTAAGATTGTAGTAGCCATATCAATAAAGGTGTTTAAAAAAAAAAAAATAAAAATTCAAAACAAGTTTCTGAAATTAATTTTAAACGTTCCTAGAAGATAACGCAACAATCAAGTTTCCCAATATCACACAAGATATAATAATAAATCATACAATTTGTGGAAAACATGCTTATTCAACGCCTCCAGTGTTAATAAGCCAATTTGTATTTAATTTTAGTTCATGTTAAAATAATTAGTTTAAGTATTAGTATTAAGTTAGAATAAAGGTATTCTTAATTATCTCTAGCTAACAATATTATCAGACTAAAACAATGAAAATTAAATTCAAACGTATTCGGAAGCAAATTTAACTATCTTAAATATTATTTTGTTTTATGAAAACTTATAACTAAATAAAGCATTTAAAATAAAAAAATTAAAAATCTAAAATATGTGAGTGCGCGGAACAGGCCAGATTGATAGACATAACAAAACACATTCACAAATCGCCCAAATTTAGGTATTATATTACAGTGCATTTTTCTCTGTACTATTCCGTTACCAGTAATTAATGAAATAAATAATTGTAGCTATTTGGTGAGATTACGGTGGTACTGGTATTCAGGTAAATATGTAATTTTTGTTGTTGCTAAATAAATTAACTTTTTTAAAGCACAATACAATTGGATAACAATGCTATACATATTGAACAATGGTTTTTGTGTGAATTGACGACGAACCGATTCAATATTAAAAAAAGCCCATAGAAAACTTTTCTAAATGTCCCATAATCTTATAAAAAAAAATATTGCAAGCGTTGAATAAAAAAGGTTATCCAAAGTTATAAATAGAAGGAAAAAAGTTCCTTACTATTCATTCTTAGTTTCGTGACATTTTATGATAATCTGTTTATTTGTGTATAGTATGCCTCTTCATTCACCTAAAATACCATTTTCATAGAAATTGAATAATCCAATTAGTTGAATATGTATTCAAGCAGCCATCAAATTGTTGAACAATCAATTTTTTATTATTGTTGGTAAAATTAATGCATTGCTTAGTTGAATAATGATGTGTTATTGTGAGTTTTCCAAAGTCAATGAGCTAAATATAAAAAAAATCAAAGAAGCAAATTTTTCAAATAATTTATGTTCGATTCGGTATATTCGGTTTGAGTAATCCTTAAATAATGACTAACCAAATTTACAACATCTTTGGTTTTCTCGTAGGTACATCCAATTAAAATGTTCATGTAAAGATTTATAAGTTTTGTGTAAGTACATAGGAAAACCTTTATGTTTTAGTTTTATTTAAAAAGTTTTGATTTTTTTTTTCTATTTCTTAAAACCAGTAAGTTGTTAGTAAACTCATAATATGTATTCTCTCTGTAAATACATGTAAAACTGGATGAAAATTTATCAATGCAAGAAAATATTCTTATTTAGTATTATAACACAAGTATTACTATTTGATAAACAGATATTTTTGTTTTCATAAAAATTTAGAACTCTTATAGAGTTCGAGTGGAAAATAAGGTCCCTTCCAATATTTCCAGCCACTATTGTGCAACAGGTAATCTTATGGAAAGCCCCGTATTTTCACCCGCTAGCAAAGATCACTTGCGTGTCAATAAAAGGAGAATTGACGTCGAAAATATATTATCTTTGTGCCGAGCTCAGTCTAGAGAGATAAAATATATCGTGAGAAATTCCGACGACAATCCTCTATACTCGTGCTATCAAAACTACCATTCACCCTCGTGGTTTAAGACTAACTAATTAAAATCTCTCTCGTTTTAGTTAAATTATCGTTTTCATTAACTTCCTCTCAATTTCAATATTATTGATTGACTGTAATCAAAGATTAAATCGTTAATCCCCGTCCAATAACCAATACATTCATGAAACAAATAATTTTGTGTAAGCAACGAACAGATAATTTTGTGCTAAGCCAATCAATTTATAACCAATACATATTTTCACTATTCGGGTAAGTAACAATTATCGGCGTTATTTTGCTTTACGTATAAATCGGAAAAATCAGGTAAGAATATATTTTGAAAAGTTTTGAATACGGTAGGTTTGTGCATCTGTAGTTTTTAGGAGGGGCAAGCCAAACTTTCCCCGGAAAATTACCTCATTTTCCGGGTAAATTTCCACTTTTTTATTTTTACTTTTATTAATTATAATTCCTTCGTCAAACTTGCAGACACAGATCAAAGAGTTGTTTTTGCCCTTATCGCTTCTTCTGATAGTGCCACAAAAAACAATTACAGTAAATATAACAATTTTTTTAACGTTATTTTAATTCGTTGTATACCTTAGAGGATGGAGGTTGCCGCCCCAAAACACCCGCTTATTCTTCCTGTTTCAAATTTTATTTATAATTTGAAACTAAGTAACAAAAAAAAAAAGTGGAGAAATTTCAGAATGTTCCTGGAAAAATTGCAAAATTTTCCTGGAAAAACTACTTGAAATGTCGAAAAATTGCACATTTTCACCTAATTTGAATACAATTTTCCCGGAAAATGAAGTAATTTTACGGTGAAATTTGGCTTTCTCCTCCAAAAAACTGTTGATGCACAATCCTACGTTCAAAAATTTCCAAAATATATACCCCGATGTTTCATGGATAAGGACTAGCTTTACATTCTTTACATTCTTTCATATACATTCTTGAAAGTGTATTTGGTACGACATTTTGAGACCCCCTCCTATGTTCTGTATGAAAATTAAAAGATTGAAGCTTTAAGCGTCATCTAGCTATAATCTGCCTGTTAAATATTTCTGACTCATGAGCCATTCTATACTGGCGTGGTCCGTCAAAATCGTAAATTCACATCCTTCTATGTACGCCCGAAACCTTTTAACACTAAGCACGGCGGATTGTATCACATTGGATGAAGAACGGTCACAGCTAGGATAGATGAGAACTGGAGCTGTACTTAAGGCCCTTTTCAATTTCTCTAATGTTAACTGGGTTTCTTTAGTCCAAAACATCTTTTTATTTTATTTTGTTTAATAAATCAGTTAATGGAGAATGGTAATGATACAGCTGCATTGTTCGAAATAAAACCCCGATACCACCCTGTCATGCCCAAGAAACTACGAACCTTTTTTACAGTTTTCGGTACTGGAAGGTATGGTATGTTCTTTTAAAGAAAATTACTTTTCTCCAGATTAACCATTAAACCCGAAGCCTTTAAATATTCGGCTACGGTTTCTGAAAGAGTTATATGCTCGTCAAAGGTACCGCTAGTGATAAGGAGGTCATCAAGGTAACCGCAAATCTGATCTTGTAATTGATGAGGAATCACCCGATGCTTTAGTCGACCCATTGTCTGCAGGGCTTTACAAAGACCGAACGGAATAACCGTAAAATGATAAAGCGGTCGGTCACGAAAGGTAAACTCTGTTTTATCTCGAGACTCCGTTGCCAAAGGGATCTGCCAGAAGGCATGCAAATGGCTAAGGGTCCATTATCGTCGATTATTGGCAGCGAATACGCGTCACTGACCGTTGCCTGATACCAACGTCGAGCATCAAGACAAAGTCGTACTTTGCCACTCGATTTCCGGACCAATGTCACTGGGGAGCCCCAAAAACTTGTTGATTGTTCGGCTTGTTTTGGGGAGGAAACAGGATAGTACCTTTTCTTGATTGGAACTGCATTTCTAATATTGATTTGGGGGCATACTAAATAGTGCAGTTTTCCCAAGACCTAAATTTGTGAATGAAGCAAGCTTCTGAATAACGTTTAATAGTTGATGTTCTTGAGTATCCGATAATCCGAAATATGTTGCACTCCTGAAATCATTTTTGATACACTAACGAAGGAAAATTTCGGATTTGGTACTTTAGATTATTAAGGAATTTTCACTTTCACTAGCAAATGCTGTAATCCACGATACTGAACATTATTGATTAACACATCTGCGTAATGTCAATTATCAGCTTCCTCAGTAATAAACGATTCATATATATTTAATGTTATCTTTGTCCAGTATTTGTTTGCTCGACAAAAATTATTGGTTAGCTTCGATAACTTTGTTGTTTCAAAATCCAGCTTTGTAGGTTAAGAAAACACACTTGATGGTAAAAATAAATTAAGGTTTAATACGTCATTATTAGGTCAGTTAGAATGTTTAGAGTAATTTAAATCATCTAGATTTTTTGCGGATTCTTTTGCAAGAGTTCCGGATCGGTATTTGTGGCCGTTTCGACCAGCTTAGGTTTAGGTTAGAATATCTTCCGAGGAAACACATTGCAAGAACTCTGAGACCTCGGTTGTTCGTTTCCCTGACAACTGAAACAATTTCGCTTCAGAATGTCCCTTCATCCAAATCCGAAACAAAAATTTTGGAAATAGGTTTATGGCACCAATTTCAGCAGTAAAACGTCATGTTTTGTACAATGTTGAATCCTTTTCTGAAAAGTTTGTTTAAACAACATCTAACTGGTAAACTCAATATTCGTAGTCAAAAAAATTAGTAGCAAAAAACTCGGTATCGATGGAAAATTATCAACTCCTCTATAATTGGAGTCACATTATTACGCTTATATCACCTTGATGTCTAACCTTTTGGAGTAAGTTTTGAAATTTTCCATGGATTAGGAAATATTCCAAAAGGCCAAATTAATTAAATAGGATAGATAAGGGAAGCGATAACGACGATCACCGATTCAATATAAATCTTGAACGTATACCATCTGGGCCGCAGCCACTCTTAAAACGGATGAATTCGCTTACGATGTCATCTTGACTAATAATTGGAAGCAGCTCTAGAATTTATAAGCGAATTATTGTTTGATGAATTATTTTTGTTTCTATATCCTTTGAATGAATTCGCCAATTTGTCATTAGAAATAGGAGTTTTCTTTTTAGACATAAATCTAAAGAATGATTTCGGATTATTTTTAAGTTTGCCTGAAATCTACCTTACTATACGTTGTAAAAATATAAAATTCTACTCACATACATAAATTAGCGTTTAATTTGATTTATTTTTTAACGAGAGAGGAACTCCTTTCCACAAAAGGGCAACTTAATTTTCATAAGTCTGGCTGGCACTGTTTTTTAAGAATATACTTTCATTATCTTTCACATTTCATACCACACGGCAAATCTCAAACGAAATTATTTGGACTTAATGTTTTATAACACAGATTTCTCAGATTTCAGAGCTTCACTAAGCCTTGCCTTGACGAACTTTCAATTTCTAAAGTTTTAAAGAATCTCTTAAAATTATTATCACGGCTTGCAGTCTTAGCGAATAAGATCTTGATTTTACAAAACGGCTAAGCAGCAAACCATCAAAAAAAAACGAGGCTGAAGTTTTTGGATAAATCTGTATGACGTCTTATTGTTTGGAATTTGATAGTGAAAGAAGTCAAACGAAACTTTAAGGTGACCGAGAGGGTAGGAGCTTTTCAATTTACAATATTTCCTGCGGAAACGCAACTCTAATTACATCGTATTTTATTGAATGAGCTTTGAAGATTGCTTTTATATGGCTAAATATTCCCAGCGTTCTCCTTGGGGGATATAGGCACATCCCATGTTCTTCGTGTAAGGGCGTCAATGTCATACTAAATTAGTAAGAAAATATTAAGTTTTGTCCTTCGTTGAATAAAAATACTGGTAAAAGAGGCTTTCCAGTTGACCTACCGTCAGTACCCGCTAGTAGAAAGGTTTCTGTTTTTGCTCAGGTTTCTAAAGAAAATTTGCCAACGGTATAAACCTTTCAACTAGCAGTTTGATTGCGGGTACTGGCGGCTGGTCAACTGGAAAGCAACTATTTTTTGAACCGAGGCTTTGAATTCACTTGTTACATGACTAAGCAGGAGGGAAGGGTACTAATTAACGAAATTATAAATTTAGGCAATTTTTTTGAATTATTTAATCATTTAATGAATTTTGATCCGATTTGGTTCTTGGAACAACGACAGGTATCCATCACTTTTTTTGAAGCTGGGAGATCTGCTCTTGGTATTACAGTTAGTTTTTTTATCGCAGGCCTAATATCAATGCTGGCAGACTTCACCTCAATTTTAATGGGGTCCACTTGTGGATGCGTTTCTAAATCTTCGTGATTTGAACTTTGCTTTAAAAGCGAATGATTGGATGGAATTTTCTTTATCGCGATGTGACCATTTCCATGTTGCTTGACTGGTTTTTCCTCTTTAAGAACACTTGTTGGTCTTGTTCCAAGGAATGGTGAATCAACAGGCGTATTATGTGGCACAAATAGTACGTCATATTCCATATTAATAAACAATGGATGTCTATGTGTTTGTCGGTATTTTTGTGAATCTTCCACCAACCGAACCAAATTGTTGGCACACAATCGCAATTCTTCCCATTTATTTTCTTCACGAAAGCAAATTATGAAAGACCGACAAATCATTAAAATTTCCCTAACTAAAAAATTTATTTGCTAATTAATATTCTTGACACTACATATCGGCGCCTACTTTTTGAACTCTAGTGCCACTTAGGCTTGCCCGAATACTGTGATAAATATTGACGCATAATAATATTTGGTATAAAATACACTCAAGTGGTAACCATAGATAACTTATAAAAACTTGCAAACTTTAATTTAAAACCAAAGGGGTAACCACCCGCGCTATTTCTGAATACGATACGAATTCGAATGTATAAGATTCGTATTTGATTTAAATAAAATACAAGTGTATCTCATTTTAATCAAATAAGAATCTCACACTTTCGTATTCGTATCGTATTCAGAAATAGCCCCTCTGCGATTCAGTAAGAATCCTTACAGAATTTGATGAAAGTGTTTCCTTACAGAATATTTGACATATCAGCCACCGAATCCGTAATAACTGGCACATACAGTATTAAAATTGTAATGTGAATAGCAAAATTATTATTTTTAAGAAAAGTGTGGCTCGAAAATTTTGATGTATTCTGACATTTCCTTCAGTTTGCGCCTTAATTTTCGTTCTGTTAAGTGACAACTGAACTGAACGAAAATTTCTTAAAGATTCGCTTGCCAGTAACATGCACTTTATGTATATTGCATTCTTATTTAAAGTTATTACCGACTCGCTGTTTCACTAAAAATAAAGCATTGACCAGCAAGTCTTTGAGAAATTTAAGTAACAATGCAACCATAGGAACTTACATGTTATAGCTGATTTACATTCAACGATATTCGATGTCCGCAAAATAATTGAAACACAACATAGGAGAAAATACAAAGACGAGAAAAAAAATCATCTGCTTAAAAAAGTCAATTGAAACCCGAGAAATAAACCCAAAAGTCGTCGTCTACTTTATTTTGCAGATGTCGAGTTCATGTTTTTTCTGTAAAATCGTCGATGCGTCAATAAATAACTAAAATAAGGTTAAATAATTAAGAAAACCAATCATTTGTATTGCTTTATGTCATTTTTTGTTTAAATTTATTTTTTATGTGAAAAGAAAACGAATTTTTGATTTGATATCTGCATCTGCGAAAATCTTTGAATGTAAATCAGTCTTTACTGATCAGCGAAACTTTAAGAACGTTTCGTTGAGTTTCGTTAAATTTGAATTGTCATTTAAGGTAGCCGCATGCCAAAAGACGAGAGATGGAAAAATTTTATCTTTTTAGTCTTTTTAGTTGGGTGACGAAAAACCTACTGAAGAATTGTTTTAAAGTTGGTAAATTATATTCTGCCGAAATTTATGCACATAAACTATTGGTATCATTGTCTAGCATGTTCACTAAAATATGTATCAACCAATGGTCTCTCGTTTCCGCTTCTTCACCCAACGCTTTTAGTCCTCGAATGATTTCGTCTGATGCATCTAGTAATACTCGGACATTTGTGCTGTTTTGTGTGGTTATTGCTGGTTGAAACATAAAACTTTTTATGAATGCGTATATTGTATGCTTTTTACGATCATATCTATCTCTCTCTCTCTCTCTCTCTCTCAACTTTCCCAGAGCCTCGATATAATTTGCATCGGTAATGCTAAAATGCTTTAATAATCCTGCTTCTTCTCCTTGCAATGAACCCTTTAAGTATTATTTTAAGGATTGTCGTGAATTGTTGAACAATATAAGTCGTGAAAAGACTGCCATTCAGTGTAATCGCCGGTGAATATCGGTATTGCTATTTTGGGCAGTTCTACGTCCATGTGGTTTCCCGTAATAGAAGAATCTATAAACGTATCGTTGTGCGAGCCCGATGGCTCCACCCTTTTTCTTAATGCTAATTTTAATGCGGCTACAGTTTTGTAATAATTGAATAATTGTCCTCAAAGCCTTCGTCTAGCTCCTCTTTATTATCCAATGCGACAATCTTGTTTTCCAACTCGAAAAATTCATTTCGGTAACGTTCTATGTTTGTAAGTCTCACTTTAATGTCTTCTGCGGTGGTAATTTTTTCATTAATAGTCTTGATAAAGTTCAGTAACTTGGTGATGCTACCTTTAATGTGTGCACGCCTCTTTTTTAAGGATGTGATTTCCGCCATTTTAAGTATCACTATATATATATCGCAAGATTTGATTTTGGTTTCACTATTTACACTTATCACTGATTCCGGAATTAAATGCTCGCAAATTTGGAAGTGAATATATTTGTAGATGGAGCAAAGCAAATATATGTACATATATCGTTATAAAGTAAACGAATGTTCGCAATAGAAAAAATTTATTTACAATTCGGATTTATGAGTAAACTAGAAATGGTTTTAGATTATAATGGGGCATGAAATGGTTTTAGATTGGGGCATGAAATGGTTTTAGATTATAAATTGTTCCAGTGTAACCCCAGTAATTTTATTGGGGTCGATTTTTAAATTTCTAGGTTGTTCAATACTTCGGTGGGTTGGGATGTATTCATTAGGATTAACTGATCGTTTGCTAACAATTTCCTAAGCTGAAATCCGGAACGTGAGAGAATAGTGTTTATGTTATTCTTTAGTGTTATTGCTTCGCCTACTGTGTCCGCTTTTGTCATGAGGTCGTCTACGTAGAAATCATTCATAATATGATTTGCTGCTTTTGGGAAATCATCTTTGTATTTTGCTGCTGCCTCGTTAAGTGCACGTGTAGCTGATAAGTTGCACTTGCTGTACCATAGACAACTGTCTGGAGTTCGTATGTGGTAAAATGTTTGTCAGTGGAATCTCGCCATATACTATCCTCTGATATTTGGTATCCTCTTCTGCCATTGAAACGCTAATGCAAGACAATCGTCTAATGAAATTCCTGTTGTAGTTTTTGCGAAGACATCAAAGACAACGCGCCATTTCGTTGTTGTACTTAAATCGCTTATGACACCATGATGCGGTAGATAGTACCCACTTCTGTGTTCTTCGTTAACAGCTTTCATATGCCCCAAACTAAGATTTTCTGACATAAAAATTTTTGTACATCGCGGCAAACTGTTCGTTATTCTTAAATCTTTTTTCCATCGAGTACATGCGTTTAACTGATGTGCACCTTCATTCTTGTACCACGTTTGCCATTTTATTTTGGAACCTGACCTTGTGGTACAAGACATTTAGTTTATGTTAATGTAAAAAATGTACTTCAGCAAATTTGTGTTGACAATCACTGCGTTCCATTGGACACAATTTACTGCTGCCAAGTACTTGTGTACAAAAACAAAAAACACAAGAATTCTAAACGAATTGACATTAAGCAGAGTAATTCCTGCTATTATAAAGTTTTCGTAAAAGTAAATTGTGATCTACCATGTCAAATGCCCTCTTAATATCAATAAAAACAGCATCAACACACTTTTTCCCATTTAAATTAATATGAACCCCATTCAAAAAATCAATTATGGTATCTCGAGAACGGCTTGTTCAATTTAGAATTTTTTTTTGCCAATCTGTTTCTATGGTCAAGGCCTAGAATTGAAAAGCTTTTGGAAACTGTGCGGCAAGAGGGTCGAGTACCTACCATACGAATTGATCCAAAATACCTGGTTATAGAAATATTTACCAATTGAGTTTGGGGTTGAGTTGAAGGGAAAGTCAGGGGTCAATTTGCGGGTTGAGTTGATGTTCTGTTGGACTTAAGTTGGGGTTGGATTAAGATATAATAAGGAGTTGGCTAATTTTTATATACGTTGGTTTGGGGATTGAATTAAAAGAGAGTTTGCGTTTGGGTAGAGGGTTGAGTTGGGGGCCTTTTGCGGGTTGAATTGCGGTTGAGTTTGGGTTGGGTTAGTGCCTAGTGAGCAGTTCAGCATTCTGTATAAGTGAGTGTTTATATGTATGTACAACATATGTGTATGATTTTTAGATTAAGTTCTGGAATATGGCCAAGTATATCTATCTATTTCTCAACCGAATATGATGAAATTTGACATGTAGGTTGGAAATTGGATTTTAAAATGATTTTTGAATTGAATTAATGAAGACAGAAGTTCTGATCACCTTATGAGGTTTCAGCCTTTTATATTTTCTGTGTCAGCTTTCAGCATGTTGGGACTTATGCCAACAATTTCAGTAACGTCCATTTCAGAAAGACTACAAGAATAATCAGTATGAACAAAACAATGATAAATAAATACACGTCGAAGAATGGTTTATTATTCTAGTAGGTTTATTAATTACCAAATGCAGGCCATTTGAGGACATTAAAAACATATATTCATCATCACTCGAAGGAGGAAAATTTTGAATATCAATATTAAAATCTCCCACAATAATAACATTCCTGTTTCTAATATTCTTAATAAGACAAATTGTTATCGATTACACAAATAAAAACATAATTCACTGATTCACAAGAACAATTAAGTCTGCTATTATAAAAAACACATGCACCACACTCGCCTTATAGTTATTATTGCAACACCCAAAAATCGTATAATTAGGGATATTAAAAAAACTTAGTTCGTAATCATAAATCCATATCTCAGATAAAAATGTAATCGAAGGAAGATCATTAAAACCATATAAATTAGAAATAAATTTATCAAAATTCTCACGTAAACTACGAATGTTCTGATGAAAAATTGTGAAATAAAAGGTGCAGCTTGAATTCATTAAAGTGTTAACCATAAACTATCCTATTACAAAATAAATTTTTTTGCAAAGCACATTTCACCTCTTAAGCATAGTTACATAAAATCGAATTTTGAAACTAAATAAAATTGAGTACAATAAGTAAAGAAATAATGAATAAAAATTAATTAAAGCGAGGTAATTGAAAAGAAAAGAAAAAAATTGAGGTGTGGCCAACACACGACTTTCTTTTACGAACAGAGAATTTTGAGAAATTTTTTTTTTCTTAATTTTTTTTATTTAATTTTTTATTTTTATTTGTTTTTAATTTTTGGAAACATTTTGTATTAAATAGTTTTATGTAAACCTTATACTTTTTAAGATATTTGCAAATCAAATTTTCTGGACCAAGGGAGTGGCCACTTCCGATAAGCCGATTTTGAGTAAAATTCACTGAAACCTCCCAATTTATCGAAAAAGCTTAAATCTGAAGTTTCAATTCGATTGATTAAACGATATGGGCCGTAGAGAGGACACAGACAGACTGACAGACTGAGAGACTGAGAGACTGACAGACTGACAGACTAACAGACTGACAGACTGACAGACTGACAGACTGACAGACTGACAGACTGACAGACTGACAGACTGACAGACTGACAGACTGACAGACTGACAGACTGACAGACTGACAGACTGACAGACTGACAGACTGACAGACTGACAGACTGACAGACTGACAGACTGACAGACTGACAGACTGACACCATTTCGAAACCCACTTTTTCGGACTCAGGGGACCACAAAACAAATAAATCTCTAAAAATCTCAAAGTCCAAAATTTTCATGATTACTATACTTTATTTTACTAGAGTAAAAGAAAGTAAAAATCCCTAATCCATACGAATCGTTCGTTTAGTAAAAGTTCTGCAAAATTATTTTTTGGAAATCGCACTCAACTCCCAAGGGCCAATATCGGCCATTGCCAACAATGATGACCAAGGTTTGGCTAGCACATGGAATAGGTCCCTTAATTACCTAGTTAGAAAACCCTAATCCATATCGGCCATTGCCAAAAATAATGACAAAGGTTTCGCTAGATCATAGAATAGGTTCCTCAAATACCTAGTTAAAAAATCCTAATCCATACGAATCTTTAAAATTTTTAATTTAATAAAAGTTCGGCGAAATTATGTTTTGGAAATCGCACTCAACAATGGTGAGAAAGGTTTCGCTAGCACATGGAATAGGTACCTTAATTACCTAGTTTAAAAACCCTAATCCATACGAATCGTTCGTTTAGTAAAAGTTCTGCAAAATTATTTTTTGGAAATCGCACTCAACTCCCAAGGGCCAATATCGGCCATTGCCAACAATGATGACAAAGGTTTCGCTAGCACATAGAATAGGTCCCTTAGTTACCTAGTTAGAAAACCCTAATCCATACGAATCGTTCGTTTAGTAAAAGTTCTGCAAAATTATTTTTTGGAAATCGCACTCAACTCCCAAGGGCCAATATCGGCCATTGCCAACAATGATGACAAAGGTTTGGCTAGCACACAGAATAGGTTGGTCAATTACCTAGTTAGAAAACCCTAATCCATACGATTCGTTCGTTTGATAAAAGTTCTGCAAAATTATTTTTTGGAAATCGCACTCAACAATGATGACAAAGGTTTCCCTAGTACATGGAATAGGTCCCTTAATTATTTAGTTAGAAAACCCTAATCCATACGGATCGTTCGTTTAATAAAAGTTCTACGAAATTATTTTTTGGAAATCGCACTCAACAATGATGATAAAGATTTCGCTAGCACATGGAATAGGTCCCTTAATTACCTAGTTAAAATTGAGGTGTGGCCAACACACGACTTTCTTTTACGAACAGAGAATTTTGAGAAATTTGTGTTTATATGTATGTTCAACATATGTGTATGATTTTTAGATTAAGTTCTGGAATATGGCCAAGTATATCTATCTATTTCTCAACCGAATATGATGAAATTTGACATGTAGGTTGGAAATTGGATTTTAAAATGATTTTTGAATTGAATTAATGAAGACCGAAGTTCTGATCACCTTATGAGGTTTCAGCCTTTTATATTTTCTGTGTCAGCTTTCAGCATGTTGGGACTTATGCCAACAATTTCAGTAACGTCCATTTCAGAAAGACTACAAGAATAATCAGTATGAACAAAACAATGATAAATAAATACACGTCGAAGAATGGTTTGTTATTCTAGTAGGTTTATTAATTACCAAATGCAGGCCATTTGAGGACATTAAAAACATATATTCATCATCACTCGAAGGAGGAAAATTTTGAATATCAATATTAAAATCTCCCACAATAATAACATTCCTGTTTCTAATATTCTTAATAAGACAAATTGTTATCGATTACACAAATAAAAACATAATTCACTGATTCACAAGAACAATTAAGTCTGCTATTATAAAAAACACATGCAACACACTCGCCTTATAGTTATTATTGCAACACCCAAAAATCGTATAATTAGGGATATTAAAAAAACTTAGTTCGTAATCATAAATCCATATCTCAGATAAAAATGTAATCGAAGGAAGATCATTAAAACCATATAAATTTATCAAAATTCTCACGTAAACTACGAATGTTCTGATGAAAAATTGTGAAATAAAAGGTGCAGCTTGAATTCATTAAAGTGTTAACCATAAACTATCCTATTACAAAATAAATTTTTTTGCAAAGCACATTTCACCTCTTAAGCATAGTTACATAAAATCGAATTTTGAAACTAAATAAAATTGAGTACAATAAGTAAAGAAATAATGAATAAAAATTAATTAAAGCGAGGTAATTGAAAAGAAAAGAAAAAAATTGAGGTGTGGCCAACACACGACTTTCTTTTACGAACAGAGAATTTTGAGAAATTTTTTTTTTCTTAATTTTTTTTATTTAATTTTTTATTTTTATTTGTTTTTAATTTTTGGAAACATTTTGTATTAAATAGTTTTATGTAAACCTTATACTTTTTAAGATATTTGCAAATCAAATTTTCTGGACCAAGGGAGTGGCCACTTCCGATAAGCCGATTTTGAGTAAAATTCACTGAAACCTCCCAATTTATCGAAAAAGCTTAAATCTGAAGTTTCAATTCGATTGATAAACCATATGGGCCGTAGAGAGGACACAGACAGACTGACAGACTGAGAGACTGAGAGACTGAGAGACTGAGAGACTGAGAGACTGACAGACTGACAGACTGACAGACTAACAGACTGACAGACTGACAGACTGACAGACTGACAGACTGACAGACTGACAGACTGACAGACTGACAGACTGACAGACTGACAGACTGACAGACTGACAGACTGACAGACTGACAGACTGACAGACTGACAGACTGACAGACTGACAGACTGACAGACTGACAGACTGACAGACTGACAGACTGACAGACTGACAGACTGACAGACTGACAGACTGACAGACTGACAGACTGACAGACTGACAGACTGACAGACTGACAGACTGACACCATTTCGAAACCCACTTTTTCGGACTCAGGGGATCACAAAACAAATAAATCTCTAAAAATCTCAAAGTCCAAAATTTTCATGATTACTATACTTTATTTTACTAGAGTAAAAGAAAGTAAAAATCCCTAATCCATACGAATCGTTCGTTTAGTAAAAGTTCTGCAAAATTATTTTTTGGAAATCGCACTCAACTCCCAAGGGCCAATATCGGCCATTGCCAACAATGATGACCAAGGTTTGGCTAGCACATGGAATAGGTCCCTTAATTACCTAGTTAGAAAACCCTAATCCATATCGGCCATTGCCAAAAATAATGACAAAGGTTTCGCTAGATCATAGAATAGGTTCCTCAAATACCTAGTTAAAAAATCCTAATCCATACGAATCTTTAAAATTTTTAATTTAATAAAAGTTCGGCGAAATTATGTTTTGGAAATCGCACTCAACAATGGTGATAAAGGTTTCGCTAGCACATGGAATAGGTACCTTAATTACCTAGTTTAAAAACCCTAATCCATACGAATCGTTCGTTTAGTAAAAGTTCTGCAAAATTATTTTTTGGAAATCGCACTCAACTCCCAAGGGCCAATATCGGCCATTGCCAACAATGATGACAAAGGTTTCGCTAGCACATAGAATAGGTCCCTTAGTTACCTAGTTAGAAAACCCTAATCCATACGAATCGTTCGTTTAGTAAAAGTTCTGCAAAATTATTTTTTGGAAATCGCACTCAACTCCCAAGGGCCAATATCGGCCATTGCCAACAATGATGACAAAGGTTTGGCTAGCACATAGAATAGGTTGGTCAATTACCTAGTTAGAAAACCCTAATCCATACGATTCGTTCGTTTGATAAAAGTTCTGCAAAATTATTTTTTGGAAATCGCACTCAACAATGATGACAAAGGTTTCCCTAGTACATGGAATAGGTCCCTTAATTATTTAGTTAGAAAACCCTAATCCATACGGATCGTTCGTTTAATAAAAGTTCTACGAAATTATTTTTTGGAAATCGCACTCAACAATGATGATAAAGATTTCGCTAGCACATGGAATAGGTCCCTTAATTACCTAGTTAAAATTGAGGTGTGGCCAACACACGACTTTCTTTTACGAACAGAGAATTTTGAGAAATTTTATTTTTTCCTTAATTTTTTTTTTAAATTTTTTTTTATTTGTTTTTAATTTTTGGAAACATTTTGTATTAAGTAGTTTTATGTAAACCTTATACTTTTTAAGATATTTGCAAATAAAATTTTCTGGACCAAGGGAGTGGCCACTTCCGGTTAGCCGATTTGGAGTAAAATTCACTGGGACCTCCCAATTTATCAAAAAAGCTTAAATCTGAAGTTACAGTTCGATTGATTAAACCATATGGACTGTAGAGAGGATACAGACAGACTGACAGACTGACAGACAGACAGACAGACACCATTTCGAAACCCACTTTTTCGGACTAAGGGAACCTCAACACAAATAAATCTCTAAAAATCTCAAGGTCCAAAATTTTCATGATTACTTTACTTTATTTTACTAGAGTAAAAGAAAGTAAAACATCCACAAAAGGTTTTAAGATTTACTGTATATGATCGGAAAAAAATTTAATTTAAATTGACACAAAAGCAAGAAATATTGATAATCAAGTAAATTGCAAAAAATTTGCATAAAATAAAAATTAATGTAAACGGAGTTATTGTAGCAAAAAAAACCAACCATATCCAATAACGACACTAAAAAAAACACAAATTCTTGATGAACTAGAAGTAAAAAAATTTAACAATTACAGATGTTAATATTACCACCAAAAATTATGGAAGTTGGAATAAAAAATTGACTATAAAAAATAATTCAACCCTGCAGGTGAAAATAAAAAGTGATTACCTGGTGTAGTGAAGTGCTTTGATGAAATGTGATGTGAAGTGGTTGTTAAAATAATACTGTGAAATGGTGTTGTGAAAATGAAGCCGTTAACCACGAAAAGTTCTTCTAACCTCTTCAAGATTGTTAGTCGAACGAATGTAAAATGCCCTATTGCCAACATCTTGACGCAGCATGATAACACCATCACATACATAGATCCATAAGAAGCGAAAGTTGAGCTCCTGTTTAATTTGTTTCGCATTTTTATACAATATCGACTAGTAATCTGATAAATTGTGCATAATAAATATACGACTCGGTATAGATATTTTGAAGTTAAATTCCAAGATGTCTGTAGTTAGTGTTTTTAAACTTTTCATTTTATCCAGAATTTTAGTTTTTGACTCAAGTGTCGATGTATTTATTGGTATTATGTGTTAATTGTTGAAGTTGATGTTGTTGATGTAGCTGCAGCTGATAAATTACCCGTCTTAAGTTTAATGACATCAGCGATAAGTGATTTGTCGAAATTCGGTTTGCAAAATTGACAATATGCTCGTGACCAATTCAGTGTTGTCAAAATTATTCTTGGGAATCTCGTGGAAATTTTAAGGTTAAATTTACAAAATTATTTTTGTAAAAGTGCTTACAAAACGAAATTATGAATTTAATAAAAAATTGTCAATTTTGTTAAATTTTTTGTAAAATTTATTATGATTTTTATCAATTTAATAAATTTGTCTAAATTTAACTACTTTTTGTAAATTGGTTTGAAACCAATTATTTCGGAATTATTTTAAGTTACAGATTATCTTTGTAATTTTAACAACATTTTCTTAAAATTTATTTCGGTATTTTTACATTTTATTTCAAAATATGTTTATTTATCACAAAATACAAATACACTTGGGTGCAAAAAATTCGCACATTGATAAATTTTCACTAGAAATTCAAAAATATCAAAAAATCCGATGTTTGTTTAATTTTCTTGAATGCAGATTCAAAGTCTATTTCAACACCTGTCCAGTGGTACCATTTTTGTACTTATACCGTGTCAACAAAGTGATTTTTGGGGTCAATATCTGAAGTACACGTGTTTTGTGAATTTATTAGCATAAAAATTAGTGGTAAAAATCGAATTAAAACATGGAAATCAGCAAAAAAACATTTTTATTAATAAGAAGTATTCCCTCTCCTACCCCGAATGACAGCTTCCTTTCGATGTTTCATCGATTTCACCAAAGTTTTCACCAAATTTTGAGGTATCACCTCCCATTCCTATGCGATCGCCTGTTGCAGCTCCTGGAGACTCGTTGAAACATCATCTCTGGCTCGAAATCTTTTTTTCAGCTCATCCCATAAATGTTCGATGGGATTGAGGTCCGGGCTCGAGCTGGCCACTCCATAACAGGCACATCCACCTCTTGAAGGTACTGGTAAACTATACCAGCTGTATGTGGTCTCGCATTATCCTGCATTAACACGAAGTTTTCACCAATAAAACCGGCAAAAGGTACGACGTAGTCCTCGAGTATTTCCTCAATGTACCGTTGAGAAGTAAATCCTCTTGCTCGACGGCCAGTATTTGCTCCGGAGATGAACACAAGATCTGTCTTCGCCTCCAATGACATGCCTCCACTGAACATGCATGATCCACTGCCATATGAGACTCGTTCTTCAATGCAACATTGTGCAAATCGCTCTCCTGGTCTTCTATACACTCTTCCTCGCCCATCGCTGCCATGTAAACACATCCTGCGCTCGTCAGAGAACATGACTGTTCCCAATTGTTCTTCTGTCTAATCCAAATGCTCTCAAACGAACTGAAGGCGGGCTCGCCGGTGGGCTGGGGTCAAATTGCTGTTCTGTGTGCAGTCAGATTACCTTCTCGAAGTCGTATTCTAACTGTCCACCGCGGTCCCAGTTGAACCGCATTCAAACGACGATTTCACAACGAAGTAGTCACAAGAAAGCGGACATCACGCTGTGTTGTAGCACGAGGTCGGCCAGATCCTTGTCGCCTTCTGAAGCCGCAATTATGGGACGAGCTGAAAAAATGGGTTCGAGTTGTTGTTTCAACGAGTCTCCAGGAGCTGCAACAGGCGATCGCATAGGAATGGGAGGCGATACCTCAAGATTTGGTGAAAACTTTGGTAAAATCGATGAAACATCGAAAGGAAGCTGTCATTCGGGCTAGGGGAGGGAATACTTCTTATTAATAAAAATGATTTTTTTGCTGATTTCCATGTTTAAATTCGATTTTTACCACTAATTTTCATGCTGATAAATTACTTCAGATGTTGACCCCAAAAATCACTTTGTTGACACGGTATAAGTACAAAAATGGTACCACTGGATAGGTGTTGAAATAGACTTTGAATCTGCATTCAAGAAAATTAAACAAACATTGGATTTTTTGATATTTTTGATTTTCTAGTGAAAATTTATCAATGTGCGAATTTTTTGCACCCAAGTGTAGATTTAATAAAATTTTTGTAAAATTTATTGAACACAAAAGTCGGAAAAATGACAGTCTACAATTATTTTTGTAAAACTAATTAAAAAAATTTACGATTTTTTTTTAAACTGTGTAATGGAACGTTTCGTTTTTGTAGGTTAAGCCAGCGCAGTTTTGATGAAAAGTTGGCAATAGTAAATCAATCAAGACCAACACCGGATTTACCAAATTTATTTACAGAAATTAAGGGGTGTACACGTCGATTTTCGAAAGCTTATTACGACAAATTAACGTGGCTTACGGGTTGCGCCAAACTAAACGCGGTTTTTTGTTGGCATTGTCTTATGTTTGCCCAAGAAAAGTCGGTTTGGAATGGAAAAGGTTTTTTAGATATAAACAATTTTTCAAAGGCAACCAAATGTCACGAAACATCCCAAAATCATCTGCAAAATGTTATTAGTTTAAAAACTTTTGGAACAGTGCGAATTGATAATTGGATTAATTTAAGTTGTACCATCGCCATAGAACAATTCAATAAGAAAGTTAAAAAAAATAGGGAAACCCTTCCAGCTCTGCTTGACACTGTTTGCTTCTTAGGAATGCAAGGACTCGCTTTTAGAGAAAATGATGAATCTAAGGACTCAAACAATCGCGGTAATTATATCGAAACATTAAATTTATTATCGCGGCACGATCCTTTATTGTTAAACCATTTAGAATCGTCCACGGTTTTTTCGGGAATATCAAGCGATATTCAAAACGATTTAATTAAATCAGTAACATCCATAATTAAAACCCAAATTCAAAACGAGCTGGATTCGACAAATTTTATTGGAATAATTTTAGATGAGACCTTAGATGTCACAAGAAAATCTCAACTCGCGGTAGTTCTACGATATTTAGATACGAACGGCAATGTGTTAGAAAGATTCTTAGATTTTATAGATGTTTCTGCCGATCGAAGTTCGGATGGACTTTCAAAATTTGTATTCGAGTTTTTAACAAAACACAAAATTGGGGAAAAGATAGTGTGCCAAAGTTACGATGGTGCTGCGGTCATGTCTGGGAATAACAAAGGGCTGCAAACAAAAATTAGGGAAGTTTATCCATCAGCGATTTTTATTCATTATTTCGCACACAAATTAAATTTAGTGCTGTCGCAATCATGTAGTAAAATTGTGGAGTGCAAATCCTTTTTTTCTAGTTTATGTGTATTAGTGGCGTTTTTTAACCATTCATCGAAACGGAGTTTTGCTTTTGACGCAATTGTTAAAAGAAAATTACCTTTGACTTCACCAACAAGATGGGAGCTTAATGGCAGGATCGTATTAATGTTAAGAAGACACTTAAACGATTTAAGAGTACTTTTTAATAAAATACTGGATGAAGATGTAGAAATATGGGACTCTGAGAACAATAAATAACTCTCGAGGATATTTACTCTTATTGGAGGATGATGGGGTCTTTTTAACGCTGTTATACTATTTTTCAGAAATATTTCCGGAAGTTGACATCTTGTTTAGCGTGCTTCAGAAGAAAGCAAATGATATCGCGCACTGTTTGAAATGCTTAGATGATTTTAAGCAATTAATTGAAAAAATTTATCTTAATTTTGAAGCATTTTGGCACAAAATTAACCAGGAAGAAAGAATCGAAGAGAAAATTTGGTTAAAACGTTGCAGATCAAGGGTCACATGTGAACCAAAACAACACATTCAAAAGCTTATATCCGAGGTTACATCCAAAATTCAACAGGAAATTGAATTCCGATTTCAAGATTTACAATATATAAAGTTTTTGAAATTGCTAGACCCTTCCTTATGATGCTTTTAATTGTCTGCAAAAAACTTATAGCCATTTATTTGATTTTCAGATTTTAGAAACAGAGCTAACTGTAATTTACAGAAATACAAATTTCAAAAATAAAAATTTTTTTAATGATATTTTAGATTTTATAAATAGCTCGGGATTAAGTTCCGATTTTGAACAATTTTTTAAACTACGTAATTTGATTTTAACTATTCCTGCAACAACGGCAAGCGCGGAGAGGTCATTTTCATCGATGCAACTATTGAAAAGTTTCATTAGAAATAGGATGGGTCAAGAACGATTTGCTAACCTGGCTTTAATGTACATCGAAAACCAATTGTTACGCAAATTGAAGAGTTCGGAAAAATTTCATGATGACGTCATAGATGAATTTGCAAAACAGAATAGAAGAATGGAACTAAATTACAAAAATTGATTCATATAGGTTGTTTTATGCTTAGAAAATTATGTTTAAATAAAAACTACTGAATAAATGTAAATTTCCAATATGGTTTCTTTATTTTTGGTGTACGGTTTGGTTTATAGGTGCTTCCCCAATAAAGATTGTCACGCTTCGTCACTTATATATATATATACATATATTTATATATATATATATATATATATATATATATATATATATATATATATATATATATATATATATATATAATATATATATATATATAATATATATATATATATATATATATATATATATAATATATATATATATATTATATATATATATATATATATATATATATATATATATATATATATATATATATATATATATATATATATATATAATATATATATATATATATATATATATATATATATATATATATATATTTATATATATATATATATATATATATATATATATATATATATATATATATATATATATATATATATATATATATATAGATATATATATATATATAATATATATATATATATATATATATATATATATATATATATATATATATATATATATAAATATATATATATATATAAATATATTACATAAAGCTTCAATTTTATTTACGCGATGGCGGAGAGAATTACACTCATTCGCGCTTCAAGCAAAGCAACCTTATTATACAAAGCCATAGTCTAAAAAGCGAAGCTTTTATAAGGGAATTAGAAACGAGGAAAAAAAACAAACTTTTCATTGTAAAATACACAAAACATATGAGAAATCACTTTTTTTCCCCAAGACCAATTTTTAAAAGAAAACTTTACAAATTCTTAATTATGATTTCTGAAATATTTTCATAAATGTTTGAATTTCAACATATATGAATGTCGTTTAAGTAAATCATTTTCATTTTCTTGTAATATTTGAATTATTTAAACCAAAATATAAAACAAATTTCATAACAACATCATTCTGGACAAATTGAATTAAAAGCTTACTACAATTCGTTTGGTCATTAAGTCAATATGCATTACATAGATGGCAGTGATGGCCGTAAAAATTTGGTAAAATCATACCAAAAATCACCACGTGGGAAAATTTAAAGTAAAAAATTTGTAGGAAAAGCAATACCAATTCATAAAATATTAAGAACATGTGACAATTTTGTGATTAAATCATTTTTTTTTCGTATTTTTCTGTAAACATTTAAGACATCTGACGTACACTAGTAAAACTAAAGATAAATTTAGCAAGTATTATTTTAATTCGACAGAGCCAACTTTGATTTATTATTCAAAATTAAAGTTCGAAAAAAGTATTTTAGAAATAATTTAATTTTAATATTTCTGCAACTAATATTTAATGAATACCAATATAGCCTTCTTGTAAATTGTTGTTAAAGAAATGTAGAAAAATTTTATATAAACATTTTATAATATTTATGCTTTTATCATTGAAAAACTTGCCATTTTTACTATGGATTCCTATGGAAATTAGTGAAAAGTTATACCATTAAAAAAGCTTCTGCAATCTACCTCGTCATGATTATGGCATGATTATTATAATTTGCCATTAATAATTTGTTAGTATCTTATTTTTAGAAAAAAATTAAAAATTACTAATAACAGCCTATCTGTAAAATTGGCCGAAGTGATGGAAAAAAAATCCCGATGTGGCTCGAGGATACCCAAGCATTGGGAAAATAATAGAGTCGGGTAATAATTTTTGGAAATATCTATCACTAACTTTGAACTGCTTAGGCCCACCGATTAAAGTGCATATTCATAAATTCATATTTGTATCTGTTTATGCATTGTAAAGGTTTGGAATGACTATGAGCGCAACGTGAAACAAAAGATTGGAAAGAACAACGGGGAAGGTCGAGCAACAGGAGGAGGTAAATATGCAAAGAAAAAAAAATTATTAAAAGACCAATTTAACAAAATGAGATGTACAAACAAAAATTGGCCGTAGAAAAACTTAAAATTAGGAAGCGAAAGCTAACACTCGAAGAAAGGAAATTAGGGATTGCTAATGATGAAGATTCTAGCAGAAGTGATGACTGAATTTTATAACTTATGCCCTATTATGGTTCTCACCAATGATTTACTTGGCGACTTCAAGTCACCTAAATAAAATTTTGGTACTATGGTTCTCGCCGTGAGTGCAAAGTGAGTGAGAATAATGTCAAAATTGCTCGCCTAATATTTTTTTTCCTTTCTGACAGCATTTTCTTGTACCGGTTAAAAATGATCTGGCGCGGGGTGCATAACATGAAAAGGTCGAAAATATCTGTATTTTTTTTTTGTCATTCCACGTTTGCAAACTAGAACACCATGCTTCACCTTTAACAGTTTACCAGGCGCTTCAGAACATCCAATTACAAATGGATGTAAATTTGGAAAATTTACTAAAATTGGACATAACATGGTGGAACTGGTTAAATTTGCTTCCAAGGGTAAGCTGGTGTTGATAGTTAGTGTTTATATTCCATGTAGATTCTCAGCTTATATATATTGAGAGTTGTCTGCAGGTTTCTCAAACCCACTTGCAGTACTAGCTGCTGAATTCGATTCTATGATGATTTTGGGTGATTTTAACATGCCGAAAGTAAAATGGCTTACTGTTGATGATGAGCTTTTGCCATTAAATGGTGATTTAATATCTGACCTTGTGTTGGACTGTATTTGTTCTCTAGGATTAAGACAGATTAACAACATTGAGAACCAGAGCAGTAATATCCTTGATCTGGTATTCATACCAGTGGAATTACATGGCACAATCATTGCTTGTAAAGATCTTGGCAGTTCTTCTAGTACTTTTCATACACCACTACACATCTAATTAACTTTTGAAAATTGTGTTAATGTTAACGTAAGTTTAAATTCTAGTGAGCCTTTCAACTTTAAAAAGGGAGATTATCATGCTTTAAATGAGTTTCTGGAAATTATTAATTGGGACCGATAAAAAACAGGTAGTGATGAGGGCCCTTATATTGATCAGTTTTATAAAATAGTGAATTCGGCAATTGAACAATTTATTCCTTGCTCGCCTGTATCATTGTCAGCACGCGAGCCATTATGTTTAATAGTCACCTGTCAGGCTTAAAAAATCAGAAATGTAAAGCTTATATAAAGTATAAATTGAATCAATCCGTCGTAAATTATGAAATATTTAGCGATCTTAAAGCTCAACCTAAACTTTTAAATCGTTTAATAATCCTCATCGCAAAAGTCTCTGAATTCTGTGACTGTTAGTGATCCGCATAGAATTAGTGACATGTTTGTACCATTTTTTGAAAATGTGCCCCGTCCCTTCTTCGAGAACAGATGATTTTGATTTTAGTAAAAAATTCAAATATTCAAATTCAGTTTACTGCCGATGATCTTCTGCATATACAATATTGAATTTAAATGTGAATATGGGTGGTAATCGGACAAAATTAACCCTATTATGTTAAAAGTGTGTGCTTATTGGTTCAACCTCCGAGTTTGGCGAATGGCGTATTTCCTTCAATTTGGAAATCCAGTTTCATTAAGCCAATTTTCAAAAGTGGACGGAGATGAGATATCAAAAGTTACCGAGGTGTCTCTATCATGTCGTCAAGATGCACAAAGAAGATTGATGTTTGGGCTCAAACTGTCGATGAAAAAATTGATTGACCGAATTTCCATCAACGAATTGCTACTGAAACGCAACGAAATCGATCGATTTTTGAAGCAAATGGGTAAAATACGGGCCAAAAGAAAGAATTTTTTGCACAAAATCATTACGGCGGATAAAAAGTGGTTTTTGTACGACAATCCAAAACGTAGAAAAGCATTGGTTGATCCAGGCCAGCCATCAACAGCCAGAAAGTGTTACTGTGTATCTGGTGGGTCATTTACTATGAGCTTTTTCAACTTGGTCAGACGCTGTTACAGCGGAACGTTATCAGGCCCAGTTGATCAAATTAAGTGATGGTCTTTAGGGAAAAAAAAATCATTTACGGGCCAAGGAAGGCGGAAGGTAATATTGCTTCATGACAGCGCTCGCCCACATACAGCAAAATGTACCCATCTTCTCTTTAGGCTGGGAAGTTGTACAGCAAGCGGCTTATTCTCCAGACTTGGCTCCCTCTGATTGTTCGCAAACATGGCTCGATGATAAGGGGGCAATTCATCATTTACCTGATAAATGGCAAAAGAGCCGAGTTTCTACTTGCACACCTAATATATACCATATAATTAATAGACAAACTAAAATGAAAGGATTAGAATGTATGTGTATCTTCTAAGGGCAATCTTAATCACAATCACAAACCTTAATATACACTTCATAAAATGATTTATTTGGATGTCTTTGACCATGACATGATATACTTACTATACAGATATTATATTTCAGATTTTTTTTTTCATTTTAATTTAATTACCTTTAGCATTAAGAAAATTAAAAAAAATAAGTTTTCCAGTTATAAACTAAATTTTTCCCTTCAATCATTTTAATTGATTTAATTATTTTTTTTTTCTTGTTTTCAAAAACTTTCATTAATCCAAAATGGAAAAGGAAATTAAAAATTAAATTATCACTTATTCCTTACCTACAATATTTTTTATCTTGATGAATAAACTTGAAAACTTTGAAACTTATTTGTTTTAATCGAAGCAACAACACGAGACAGATTTTCTTCTAAATTTTTTGTTGAATTAATTACAAGCTCAAAATTATATCTATGGGTAAGGTTTATTCAATGTTAGATGAAGAAAAATCATTGGTCGGAAAATAAATGATTAAACATGTTACAATTTAGTTATTTAATGTAGAAATGAAAAACTGTAATATAATTATCTAACTCAACAAACTTTATTGTGTATAACAAAACACTAATCAATTTTTAACACTATAATTTCAAAATAACTTTCTGATATAAAAAAAAATATTTTTGAAAAACTAATTAATTTTAAATTTAAAACTAAATTATTTTTAAACAAATACAACTTTATCCGAAACGATTTTTGACATTTTCATTTAAATAATTTCTGATTAAATAATTTTTGTGCTCTCACTTATAGAAATAAAAGTTTAGTTTTAACTCTTTTCAAAAACCAAAAACCAAAGGATTACCATAAAATGTTACTATGAAAAGTTTGGTAAATAATTTTGTAGTCATTATTTCATTGAAATTATATTTTTTTGTTTTAATTCAAAGCAACACCCGAAAAAGTATGCGTCTGGTTTACCACACACATAGTTTTAAATGTTAATTGGTCCAAAAAAAAAAAAAAAAACCCCAAATAGTATTAAAAGGTTCAAAATTTCAATTGTATACCATTTCGTTTCAAGTGTATTTTGTGACAAAAACTTTTCGGTGAAGCAACTTTTTGTGGTTGAAGCAAAAAATTACAAAAATTGTAGAAATCTAAAATTTACATTTTGTGTACGATTTTATTGGTTTATTTAAATGGATGGACCAGTAAATTACGATAATCGTCTTATAATACGAGTATTATCAGAGCCTTCTAACATATAGAGTCATAATCATAATGACGTACTTTTTAGAACCTTTTTTAGTGGTATAACTTTTCACTGATTTCCATAGGAAGCCATAGTAAAACTGATGAAACAGCACCAATCTAATAAAACGGTTATATACAAGTTTTCCACATATCTTTAACAACAATATACAAGAAGGCTATATTGGTATTAATTAAATATTAATTGCAGAAGTATTAAAATTAAATTATCTCTAAAATATATTTTTCGAAGTTTTACTAATGTACGTAAGATGTCTAAGATATTTACAGAAAAATACGAAAAAAAATTAATTAATCACAAAAATTATCACACCTTCTTAATATTTTGTGAATTTAGTTGAGTTTTCCTACAATTTTTGAACTGGAAATTTCCCCAGGTGGTAATTTTTGGTACCATTTTACCAAATTTTTACTGTAACCTATATTGACTTAATGACAACACGATTTGTAGTAATCTGTTATTTCAATTTGATCAGAATTAAAGCAGAGCCTACTGTATAGATAAGAGCCTTCAGTATCGACTGTATTTTTGACCACGCTTATATTAGCTCACTCTGGGTGTCTGTTTGTGTCGTCAAATTTAGTAATCAATTTTTCAACCACTTGCGATAGTCCAATTGAGCTGAAATTTTGCATGCAGGCTTAACTCCGATGACAATACAAGATTCTAACATTTTTGGACATTAAATATGCTTTGGCATAGTATATTTATTCATGTTTTCTTTTGTATGGGCAATGTACGGAGTGAAGTTGGTTGCGAATGGTATTGTTTCAAATTTGAAAAACCCGTTACAACAGTAGTTCATGCGCTTTTGTGTTTACTGAAAAATTCACTATTATGAATTTAAAAATGCTCTTTTGTGTGATAAATAAAAAGTGCGCTATTGTATGACTTAAATATAAGTTTTGTCACATGAAATGAAATTGATTTCAAGTCTCAGTGGCGCAAATATTAAGGTACAGGGGAAAATAAAAATGTTTCAAAATTTTTGGGGAGAATATGAAGCTTATATTTAGGTTTAGTTGGAATTTAGAGCTACAACAGCTGATTTGGTTTAAAATGGATAGAATTTTGGTTTGATGGCTTCTTTGTAAGATCAGAACTTACTAAGAATCATCGGGCTAAGGTTCGAATCCTGTTGATCTCATATTTCTATTGTAGTCTCTATCACCCAAGTTAATAGTGAGTACGATGTATCCTACAAAACACCAAAAACCCTCAAAATCAAAGAAGACGGAAACAGCTACACAATGAAAAAGACGATTGGAAAAATCTAAGCAAAAATATAAAGAAATCCGCGTTACAGAGACAGCAGAGTGTAAGCGTGCCAGTGAACAACGTACAGCGCGTTTAGATAGAGTTCGCAAGCATATCTATCAAGCTAGAGCAGCAGAAACAGCCGAAGAAAGGCAGAATCGATTGGAAAGCGTTCGCATGCATATGTCACAATTAAAAGCTTCAGAAACACCTGAGGAGCATCAAATAAGATTGCAGACTGATCGTGAATGGCACACACATGCGAGAGCCGCAGAAACAATTGAACAGCAGCGAGCACGTGTAGCTCGAAACAGACAAAACATGTCTCAAATACGAGAACGGTTACGATCGGACACTGAGACCTTCAAGTCAGCCATTAATACTTACTGCGATCAAATTTGTGAAGTCTGCACAAAAAGATGCTATCCAAATCAGATCACATCGTGTTGCCCAAGTATCCAAGCTGCTAATTACCTTCCACCCGAGCTTGTGAGATCTACAACCCTTCGCGTTTGTCACAGATGTAAGACTCATTTGACCAGCAACAAAATCACTCATTCACCGAAAGCATACTGAAATAGTCTTGACCCATGTGCTATACCAGATGTGATTCAACGACTCACAAAATCTGAGTAACGGTTGCTGTCAAGGGTAATACCATTCATTAAGATAGTAAAACTAACTAGAGATTTCGGTCAACTTGAATGTCGTGGACAAGCTGTACTCTTCGGGCAGGACATATTTGAAGTCACTGAGAAGCTACCGAATATGCTGCCAAGATCGCCAAATAACTCTGGTATCGTATTCGTGGTGGAGCGATTAGAGGATCTTGACAAAACAAGAGAGTTCTCAATATCTCGATCACGAGTCTACGAAGCTCTAGAATGGCTGAAACAGAACAATCCACTTTACAGTGATGTGGCTACTGACAATAACGTTCACATCAATGAACGAGATTTGGTTCGTGTTGCAGTAGCAGCTTCTGTAAATGAGGATGTCCAAGAAAGTAATGCTTATATGTCCATTAGCGAAGTATCACGAATTGTACGTGCTTCATGGCATCAAGGAAATGATTCTGTATTCACATCTGGTTGGTTCTTGCCAATATTGTGAGAGCTGCGATTTTTTTACCAAGCCGATGGAATACTTTGACATTGGATCGAAATATGGTAGAGGGTGATGGTATTTATGAAACACCGAAGACCGCACTAAGAATTGACGGTAGTGCTTTCTTAGAAGTTCACCACTTCGATGTGATCAAACGAGACTTCCTCATGTACAACAATAACTTTAGTATCAGCTATGCAGATGACTCACCATTCTTTGGAAGCTTACAAGACAACATAAATCAGGGAGATCTTACAAAGCCACTGAGACAGAGCCTTGAAGAATCGTTCGAAAGTCATAGTGCGGGTATAATGATTTCCCGGTCGCTCTCATTAGGCGTCATGCACTATGATGACAAATACTACTTCACAGACTCACACTCATGTGGAGCTAGAGGAGCTGGAGCTGCGGAAAATGGTAGAGCTTGCGTAATAGAATGTGATACCATCGAGGAACTCGTACGGGTTTGCAAACGTGCAACATCTTCAAGAAATGAACTGTATACCCTTGATTACATTGATGTACACCAAAAATCGAACTTTGAGTGCGACGAAGGCTCGATACATGTGCAAGCATCGATATCAGTACCAGTAGAGGAATCAGAACAACCAGAAATAGCTATCCATACATCGGTGATGGCACCAATAGATTGTGCCCAGCCAAATGTTGAGGAAGTACTTGAGGTGTCTGATAACTTGAATGAGATTGTACGCAAGACACGGGACAATATTGTGAATAAGGCACATGAGTTAAAGGCTGAATAATTAGCATGGTATCAGCTCTTCCCATACGGCATTAATGGACTAAAGGAACAACCACCAGTTTACATCACACCGCTAGACTACTACCAATATCGAATACTTGGCAGTACACGATTCCAGCAAATTGAGTATCTGTTCTATGCACTGTCAATGTTCGAATATTA
Source organism: Tipula vernalis (assembly GCA_958295665.1). NCBI lineage: Eukaryota > Metazoa > Arthropoda > Insecta > Diptera > Tipulidae > Tipula > Tipula vernalis. The sequence goes on along the minus strand of OY282560.1, from coordinate 144,491,810 downwards.
TAGAGTCATGTCCACGATAGCAGCTTGTGGAAAGAAAATCGAAGGACAAGAGGGACAGGTAGAAGATCTTCACCTCTACATCAAGAACCTGCCAGGTTCGGCTGCTTACTGGCGCTCGGCACTGAATGAACTTCTAGCTCAAATTAGATGCCTTGGGCCACCAACCTACTTCGTCACCTTCAGCTGCAATGACTTGAACTGGTTGGATATGAGAAAATCATTACTGATTGCCGATGGAAGACCGAATCAAGATCCAAGCAGTATTGATATTACATGCAACACAAGTTCTCATCGAGAGATATCCAGTTGTTGTAAGCCGGCATTTCATGATACGAGTCAATGCATTAAATAAGATTCATGCGAAGCAACACTAATGTACTTGGTGGTCGAGGAAAAGACTTCTGGTGGAGAATCGAGTTTCAGATGAGAGGCAGTCCACATCTCCACATGGTAGTGTGGATTGAAAATCATCCAGCTTTCGATACACCAGCAGGTCTGGCACAAAAAGATCGTGTATGGCTCTTGTGAACAGCCAAATGGCTTTATGAGACAGTTAAGAAATGCTAAACTCATAGACACAAAGATACTTGCTATAAGAACAATACTGCTGATAGAAGATGCCGGTTCAGCTTCCCGCGAACTGTGTGCGAGGCGACGAAGATTGTGTCTCATTCGTCGGATGATTTCATTCGAAACGGAGGAAGAATCTGTCTACTGAAGCGGCGTGAACAAGACCGGAATATCAATAACTACAATCCCACACTTCTCAAACTGTGGGAAGGTAATATGGATATTCAGCCATGCGGATCGAATGAAGCTATCGCATTCTACATAGCCAAGTACATGTCCAAATTAGAGCCGACAGACCTCGATGTTGGAATTGCACAGGCCATTCAGCAGATACGACGCGAGGAAACCAGCATCTCTCGAAAGCTCTTCAAAATCCGTATGAGATTCCTCAAGCAAAGGCAAGTATCTGCATGTGAAGCTGTATATCGCCTAGCTCATCTCAAGATGCGAGAGAGCTCTAGAAAATGTGTGTTCCTCAATACGCGCGAGCCAGAACAACGATAATTATTATTGTCGCCCCATTGAGCATTTATTTCATCTTATAATCATATAAATTTGGTACAAACATGCCCATTCTATTTTGAGCTTGGGCTCATTACAATAAAGCGGACAGTGACAGGTGGTAAACACAGCCAAATAAACAAAATGTTGTATAATAGTTCGACATCCAGCTACATATATGGCAACCGCTTCATACAACAATGCACCCTATCTTAAAAAAGCTGCATGTCTTTTATTTTTCTGCAAAAGTTGTTTCGGAATCCCTGTATACTTCTCATTTTACTCGCAATAATAATCATTGGATACAAGTGTGTCCCATCTGGTTGTAGAATCTGGCCATATTAATTTTCAAAAATAAAAAATATTTTTCAGAAAAAAATTTATAAAAATAGACAACCGGCTGACTCGAAAGTCAAAGCCAACTCCCAACGATACAAGGTGCTTCAGTTCAATGAGGAAGGTTTGGCGACTGGCTACTGTAAGAGTATATTCGATAGATAGAAATTGAGACCAGATTCACATCCGGCTATTGACTTCAATCACATGAGCTTTATTGAGTTCGCAATGCGCTTCGAAGCATATTACAGTAACAAGGATACTAGTGAAGAAGGCATTGATGATGATATACTCGACGATGAACTACGAAATAGAAAGACCATAATCAAGCTCAAGGATAACAAATCCAGAATACTCGAGCGAGCTACGCCGGCAGTTGTGCAAGTCCCATACTTCATGGCTACATCCGATCCAGAAAAGTACTACTACAGTCTCCTCCTTCAGTACAAGCCATATCGTCAAGAAAGCGAATTGATTGTAGATTAAGATACGGCAAGAGAAGCATTCGCTGCACGAGAGAACGACTGAAGGAAATTAGTAGATATATGGAAACATATAGAGAGCGAGACAAGCAGCTGGAGAATGCATTAAATCAAATACACGCATTCCAAGTTCTGGAGGAGAGCCCAGCTGCAGTTGTAGCTAATAATGAGGAAGAAATTGAATTGGACAATGCAATGACCGATGAGCAATTTATAAATGCACAACGCGCTATGAATGTCAAACAGCGTGAGCTGTTCATACACATCACACGAAGCATACAGGAACAAATGGATGACAGCACAAATCGAGAAAGACTGTTCATTACAGGAGGTGTAGGTACTGGAAAGACATTCATATTCAACCTGCTAAGAAACCAGCTGAACAGATGCTATAGAAAGCAGGCAACAAAGGCTGGAGCACTAACAGGTATCGCAGCACGACTTGTGGACGGATTAACAATACACAGTCTGCTGAAGCTACCGGTTCAGAAGGATGGAAGACTCGTTAACAATCTACCACTTCTGACTGGCAACTACCTCCGATTAATGCGACAACAGTGGAAATACATAGAGTTCCTGTTTATAGACGAAATTTCCATGGTAGCATACGAGATGTTGTGTATGATAGACTCACGCTTAAGACAACTTAAGAATAGAGATGAGCTCTTTGGCGGTATTAATGTCATACTGTTCGGAGATCTAATGCAGCTTCCACCGATTCGAGGACATCAAGTTTTCCAGCAGCCAGAGCGAATGATACCATCTGTACATTTATGGAGGCTTTTCAGATTGGTTGAATTAACAGAGAATATGCAACAGCAAGGAGACAATACGTTCATAGATATCCTGAACGCACTGAGATTAGGCGAATTGCAGGCTCAGCAAATGAAAGTACTCATAGACAAAGTCAGCAATTAGTCTTCGCATATACCCAACCAAGAAAAAAGTGGATGAGCACAATGAAGCTGTGTTACAATTCTTCAGAGACAGAAATACGCCAATGAATACCATCAGAGCTCAGGATTCATTAGTCGATTCTACGCGGAATACAGACAACATGAACTTGGAAAGAGTCACTTCGAATGACATAAATAAGACAGCTGGATTTCCAACAGAATTAGTCATATTCCGAGGCGAAAAAGTAACGGTCAAATCCAACATCGATGTTGCGAAGGGCTTGGTTAATGGCTCCATAGGTCACATAACGGATATCAAGTGGCCACAAGATCGTAGATGACAATTGTATGCCCAAGACTTACCAGTAGTACAAGTAGATTTCGATAGCCATGGTATTCACATCATACGCCCGATATCGAAACAGTTTCCAGCCAACTATAGCTATGGCACGATCGGAAGACGTATGCTACCATTAATACTATCATGGGCATCAACTGTACATAAGATGCAAGGTAGCACAGTTGACAATGCAATCATTGACTTGGGTTCAGACCTGTTCGCAAGTGGACAAGCTTATGTAGCTCTAAGTCGAGCCAGATCTCTCGAAGGTTTGCAAATAGTCGAACTAGATTGCGCGAAATTGACAAGAAAGAAGCCATGTAATAATGAGGCATTGGCAGAAATGGTGAGACTAAGATCTGTGGGACGCAAATAACTGACAAAAAAACACATATTGACAAAGACTTATAAAAGTTGGCTATAATAAAAAACAATCATATGGCATAGTGCTCTCGGATCGCACTCTAAAAGGTAAGGTCCAAAGATAGATATACCAGCTAACTTTTTGCAACTTCCTGACAAATATTAACATGGTCGAAAAATTGATTGCAAATTTCGATGACTAAAAAGTAGATAGTAAAAGGCTTTGAAAAGTAGAAAATAAAATTTGTCTTCCTTACTCCTATCAAGGTATATTTATAACAAGTAGAAATTTAAAATTAATATGACTAAAAACATAAGCGTGGGGCGCTCCTTTACGGCATTAGTAATTTAAGACTACTAGACACATGAAGTAAAGTCTTAGTAAAGTAGTTACACTAATGCTGTATGCCTCAGAAGACTTTTCAAACTAAACTTTTGTAAGACCCAGTAATTCATGCAATATTTAAATAGATGTCACTAGGTTAAAAGTATTCAACTGTGCCTTATACCAAACTAAACTTTTTATATGTATATTTAATTTGTGAAGGTTTGTTACAGTATTATTTTTATTTTATTTGTGGGTAACAAGAAACTATAACAAAACTGAAATTTCATGTATGTAGAATATTTGCTAATGATAATGCTTATTCCGAAAACACTTGAGTGTCTGCTAATTCGCTTAATAAAATTTGCGGTCTCTTCGCTCAACATCAAACTTTTAAAGGTTTCAAATTTTAAATAAAATTCCGTGTTTCTGTGTTTCTATATTGGATGGCCAGTGGAGAGCGGGCTATACCGTCACTGGTATAATTGTCAATATATCAAGATATTCTGTGAGAACAATTGTTCACAAAATTCTTGATGTTTGTAAAGCTCGCACCAAAGTTAGTCAAATTGCCAAGTTAAATTCATATAGTCTTATCGGCGAACAATTTAATTGACGATCGGCCACTTCAATATTTTCGAAAGCGTTAAGTGCTATCGATGGATACCACGTAAAAATTGTTGTACCTACTGCAATACACAGTCGATATATGAATCTTAAACTTGATTAGAGCATTAATTTAATGCCAGTATGCGACAGTTCTGGTAAATTTATTAATATTTGTTGTAGATATTCGAATAGTCAATTATATCGCAAACAAACATTCCCACCTCATGGATTTTTTCTATTAGGTGACAGTGAATACAAATGTTCATTAGACCCGGTAGCTATTATCACACCGTCCGTAAGAAAAGGCATCTTAACCGCAGTAGACACGAAGCATTGTTGTGGGAAATGTATTTGGAATAATGAATATCGATGACTGGCGATTTTTTTAAAATCACTGGAATGAAAATTTTTGGTTTTAAAATTATCTTTACATACTACGCATACTACATGTTTTAAACAGTACGTCATACAAATTGAAAATTCGGCGAAAAGTAACCTCGTAAATTGACTTTTCATCTAGCATCTATGAGGAAATAGCGAAAGCTTCAAAATTTGAAAAGTTTAGTTTGAAAAGTCTTCTGAGGCACACAGCATAATACTTACTTTTAGTAACACTAATGGAACAGTCTATTATGATGTATCCTAAGAATAGATTTTTTGCTGGAGCATTTCAGTATTAACGTAAAAATGATATATCAAGAGATACTCGTAGTATATACATTCAGAAGGAGCGCCCCACGCTTATATTTTTAGTCATATTAATTTTAAATTTCTACTTGTTATAAATATACCTTGATAGGAGTAAGGAAGAAAAATTTTATTTTCTACTTTTCAAAGCCTTTTATTATCTACTTTTTAGAGCCTTTAAATATAAGCGTGGTTTTTTAAAAAGATTTTTTAAATATATTTTATTTACTATGGCTGAGGGCAAACGAAATTAAAAAAGGTAAATGTTTCACATTTAGATACTTTATTCTTTATTGTTATAAGAATTGAACGAGATAAAATAGAAAAAAATGCGTAATTTAACAAAAAATTAACACTAAAAATTTACATTTACAGTAGTAAATGATTTACCCGAGAATTTGACTGCAGCCTATGCTTAAAATAAGGTACATACAATATTTTCTTTACTATGGTCGTGTGCCACTCGGTTAAAAAGTTAAATATTTTAACTGTGGTAAAAATAATAAAACTTACCTGACTTTTTAATCGCTTTGCTGTGCCAATTGAAAGCATATGTGGTTCTGAAAATAAAATAATAAGGAATCAAATATTATAGTAGTAATTCAATTAATAATCAAAATTAATAAAGGCAAAAATGAATAATTTATTTATAAAATACAGGCCAATAATTATTCAGCTTTGTAGGCTTTACACAAATTTACCAGAGGTTAGGTTAATGTACTACAGCACGAAAAAAATTATCAAGGTAATGTAAATAATTAATTTACGTAATTTTACTAATAATTACTTAAAATAAACTTATATTTTATAGCGTATAAAATATTTGAAAATTAGGGAGTAATCTGCAATCATAGAATCTATTTTAAATGGCAATGAAGTGGGAATATAAAAGTCATTGGGGATTAATCAGGCCACTTTTCAACAGATTTTACAGCTCATGCAAATTAAGCATCATGGTTGGTCTATAGAGTATATGGAATGATCATTTTTTTTGTACTGGATGGCATCGGGCTGTAGTTACGGAATCGTCGGAAATTTTGCCAGGATAAGCCGTTACACCATTCATAATATTATATATAAATTAATAGATTTTTTATAGATAAAATGAGACGTGTCGTAAATTATCCAAGCGAGGAGGAATTGGGACCGATAAGCGATAAATTTTGTGTCAGGGCAAAATCACAAATATGTCGGAACGCAGTTGGAGCAATAGATGGTTGCCATATAAGGATAAAATGGCCAGTTCAAAATATATTAATTATAAAGGATTTTATTCAATTGTGCTTCAGGCAGTCGTGGATAGTAAAGGGTTGATTAGGAATTATTTCATAGGATATCCAGGATCAGTCCATGATACTCGAATATTTCAAAACAGCTCTTTATATAGAAATGGCCAATATCTTCCGCATAACTTCTACCTTTTAGGGGATGATGGATGCCCATGTAAGCTGAAACCATGCGCCGTGATAACACCCTACAAAAACCCGAATGAAAATTAAAAAAAAAAATCAATACTGTTCATAGTAAAGAACGGAATGTTGTCGAGTGCTCTTCCGGGATAATGAAAAGTCGTTGGAGAAATATACCGGTATAAAAAAGATTCTAAAAATACGTCATGATGATTATGGCTCTATACTCTAGAAGGCTCTGATAAAACTCAATATGTAATTTGCTTTCGAGTACCTAGTTACTTTAATTACTCGTAGTCGATTTTTGATGTTCTCGCACATTCCTGGTTATTAGTTTTTCACACAGACATAATAGATAAGACACACATATCACAGAAATCTTCAATATTCATGAACAATGCCTGTATGGTATATGCAATTGAGATACAGCAATTAAAGTAAAGAGATAAGGGGGCGTCGAACCATCTCAATATAAATACATGAATCAATTGAACTTTTGATCCAGTGAGAAATTGAACAAAATTAAGCAAGCTTGAGTGGTCCGAATATACTGCCGACCAATGAGGAATTAATGAGTCAACTAACAACATATGACAGTGCCGTGTTGACTCATTAATCCTCGAAGTCAACGCAACTGTGGAGAATGGTGATATTCGAACTAGTTCAAAGCTGGTGGTTTCTTATGATTATGCGTCTTAAATGCCAAGGATTCTAAAAATTCAGTACCCACATCATGTACACAAGGGCAATTGGTCGGAAATTTAAAAAACACTTAACATGATGACAGATATAGATGAGCCTGGACAGAGCTAATTGGTTGCAAGGAATTTAGACGCCGGCTATAAAATAATTTTATCGGATGATACCAAATATTTGCTGTTGCGTAGGATAGCAGGCATCGGGAACAAACAAAAAACATTGTAACCATGACTAAGTCCGTTGGTAGCAAAGTCTGAGAAGGATTTTAAACTCTGGAAGCCAGAGACCTATTTGTAAACGAGTTCGCTATCAGATTCTATTAGTTGGATATGATGGGACAAGTAAATTGAAACTGAAGCTGACGTTGAAGTTGTATCAATGTTGTTGATAAGAGAAGCTGTTTGAATCAACTGTTGAATGGAAAGTGTTGCTATGTCAATGGTTGGCTTAACTGATGACCCTTCATTGAGCAGTGTATTGTGCCATTGACCGCCACTTTGTCGTGAGAAACTAGGTGAACATTTATACGTCGAGTGATATTTAGTGACTGAGAAGTTTTAGGGGGTCATGATCACCTTTTCCCAATATTTATTTTGCATTTTAGGAAATAAACCGTTGGTTATTTAATTCTTTGTTTTAATTATTGTCGGAATATTTATTAAAAAAACTCAAAATAAATTTTCCAAATAACTTTTAACTTTATGAAAATGTTACCCCATTTTCTACCTTAGTACGCCATAATTGAGTTATTTGCTACAAATATAAATTTTTCTAAACTGGCCTCTCTTTGTTACTCGAATTTCTTTGTAATAGCTAAATAACCAACTATGTATACCGATGCTGCAAGTATGGCCCTGAAAATGCAGGCGGAAGGAAATATCAAACCAGGCAATATGGTGGGTCATCTGGAAATCCTTAAGGAATTTCAGACAGACCATACCATAGGAATCCCTTCCGACTGTATGCCAGCTAAACTGGACTTCCACAAACCATTCTGTGTTAGGTTACCTGACCGGGATGTGTGGAGGGCAGGTGGACCATCATTTGAGCTAGGGTCCATGGTATGGTTTACAAATGGATCAAAAACGGAAGATGGGGCGGGGATAGGAATACACGGGAGTGGCACGACCCTCTCGAAGTCCTTGGGTACCAATGCTACCGTTTTTCAAGCTGAAGTACATGCTATAGAACTTTGCGCTAGGATAGGCATAGCAAAAGGCCTAAACGATTCAAAGATTTATATTGTATCAGACAGCCAATCGGCTTTAAAAGCTCTTAGGTCTTGTACCGTTGAGTCAAGGCTGGTATGGGATTGTCTGAAGGTTATTAAACATCTGACAGGCTCAAATAAGGTAACACTTATGTGGGTGCCAGGTCATACTGGAATCGAAGGAAACGAGGCAGCTGATGGCCTCGCCCGTGAGGGCTCTGCCTCTCCATTTATTGGACCAGAACTCTTCTGCGATGTCACTAAGGGATACCTTAGAGCAGCGGTAAAACGCTGGGAGGATGTTCAAAAGTCCTCCTACTGGCGCAGAATTCCAGGTTTACGGCAGGAGAAGAAATGTATATCACCTTCGTCTGTCAGGGTTAACGAGTGTCTTGAACTTGGAAGTCAGGAAACCTGAGTTGAGGCTGCTTACTGGCTTCCTCACAGGTCATGTCCCCTTAAGGTATCACCTTAAGAAGATGGGCCTAAGTACGACAGATGGATGCCGCTTCTGCGGTCTGGAAGCGGAATCAGCGGAACATGTTCTGTGCCATTGCCCAGCCACTTTCCAGCAAAGACTGCAACAACTAGGAGGGAGAACAATGAGCCCAGATAGTATGTATCTTGTACCGCCCAGTAGTATTGTCAGATTCATTAAGAGCCTGAATATTGACTGGACTGATAATTAAGTAGGGTTCAGCACAATAGATCTTTTAGGTCGCGGTGCGAGGTGGCTTATCGCCCACATGGCCCTCCAGTAAATAATAATAATGTATACCGATAGGAAATTTTCCGTAGAAACTTTGCCGTTCGTTATTTTTCCGTAGAATGCAAAATAACCGCACGTTATGTGTGAAAAGGGGACCGCGACCTAATAAAAGCGGTGAAAATCCCATGTTTTCGACCTTGGAACTCATCGAATTTTTAATCTACGTAAGAAAAAATATCCCTAATCGACCATCATTATTCTATAAATAAAATTTACAAATCACAACAAAATTTCCCGTTATTTAAGAAAGAAGATAAGACAGAGCATTAACTTAAAAGAAACGAAAAATTTGTTAATTTTTCTTGATAAATAGTTGTGTAAGGATCTGAATATGACTTTTTTCGTATTTTTCGTTTTTTAAAGAATAAGATTGAGTTAACCTAACTTGAAACTGAACCATGATGGAGATATTTTAATTTAATTTTCAGAATCAGTATATCAAAGCTGTCGAAAATCAGCTGATTTCCTCTGTTTCCCCAGAAAGTGAGTTCAAATCTTTGGCAAGGAGTGCTAAGTCCAATTTATCAGTTTCAGTTAAAATCTCAATTGGTATAAAATGTTTTCAGACTAACTTACTCGATGGACGGAGCACCAAGTCAGCTACTACATGTACTATCGGAAAGTGAATGCTGAGGTAAACTTATCAGTTTCAGTCGAATCTTAAATTGGTACCTAAAGTTTCCAGATTAATTTATTCCTCTGGATAGTGAGTAGTTTTTGGTAGATCAGCTACTACATTTACTATCGGAAAGTTTTAAATGTTAAACCAAACTCTGACCAATAATTGGTGCTGATTTTTTAGTAAAATTCGGGTTGATGGTGGATTTAAGAAACAAACTCCTCTTAGACACAAACACATTTCTTTCTGTTAAGGCTGTAGATGTTAGGGTGAACAATGAATCGGCACCTCGACTATTTGCAATCGAAAGCCCTTACGGCGCACTCCTTCGCCGTTACCCTACCCTGACGCAGGAGCCTCGGTATGACCTGACAGTGAAACACAATGTGGTACACCGAGTCATAACTGAGGGTCATTTACCATTTTTGCCACCACGACGCAAGCAATGAATTCGAGCACATGTTGCGGCTGGGTTTGTGTAGACAAAGCTCTTCCAGCGCCGCATCACCTGTACATTTAGTCCCGAAGCGTGACAGCAACGACTGGCGCCCCTGTGGGGACTATCGCCGATTGAACGCGGTCACGTTACCAGATAGGTATCCACTTCCTCACATTCATAACTTTTCATTAAACCTTAGAGGCTGCACCATTTTCATTAAAATAGATCTCGTGCGAGCGTATCACCAAATTCCGGTCGCGGCGCAAGACATCACAAAACTGCTATTACCGTTCCTTTTGGACTCTTTGAGTTCACAAGAATGCCATACGGTCTTAGAAATGAAGCGCAAACATTCCAACGTCTGATGGATGAAGTAACGAAGGGTATAGATTTCGCGTACGTGTACAACGACGATATATTAGTAGCTAGTAGAAACGAGATCGAACACCGCGAGCATCTAGATTCCTTATTCATTCGTTTAGCAGAGCTTGGTTTAACAATTAAAACATCAAAATGTGAATTCGGTGCAGCGTTCATAAATTTCCTTTGTCATGAAATCACCAAAGATGGTGTTAAGCCATCTGCGGATAGAATCATGGCAATCCAGTCCTTTCCTCAACCCATTTCTGTCAGGCAAGTACAGCGTTTCGTGGACATGGTCAATTATTACCATCGCTTCATCGCTCACTTAGCCGAACCTCTTGCTCCAATACATGGTCACCTCAGTCGGATTGGTAAGGTGAGTAAGAAGAATCCATTAACTTGGCCATCTGAATGCGAGGCGGCTTGAAACGCAACTAAAGCTGCTCTCACTCAGACCACGCTTCTTGCACATCCTATGTAGCATGGAACACTGCGCATCAACACTGATGCTTCCGGTATTGCAGTGGGTGCGGTATTGGAGCAACAAAATGGCAGAAATTGGGAACCCCTAAGTTTATTTTCCAAAAAATTTCCCCTTCCGAATAAAAGTATTCTGCCTTCGACAGAGAACTGTTGGCCATTTATTCTGCCATTAAGCATTTCCGATGTTTTGTCGAAGGTAGAATATTTTTCGTGAATACCGATCACAAACCATTAATTACCGCGATCGCGTCAAAGTCTGAACGAAGTCCCCGACAGAGACTACAGCTCGACTACATTTGTTGTGGTACGTTGTGGCAGATACCTTATCACAAGCTGAAGAAAGTCAAGTATATACCATTTGTAATACAGTCATAAATCTCGATAAATTAGTTTCTCTCCAACCGATGAAAAGCTCAAAACACTTTTAGATTATTCCGTAAACTTGCGTCAGATCTGGTGCGAAACATCGACTAGTAGTAATCGCGCTTATATTCCCAACGAGATGCGCCGGAATATTTTCGAGAAATTACATGGTCTATCCCACCCAGGAATACGCGCAACACGCAAGTTAGTTGCGTCTATATAGGTACTTTTGGCCCAGTATGAGCATAAATACGGGGTTTTGGTCCAAAACCTGTGTGCCTTGTCAGAAATTGAAAGTGAATAGACATACGCGTTTTGAACATGGCCGATTTGACATCCCTCGGGCAGGTTTGAACATATCCATATATACTTGGTCGGACCATTACCTTCATCTAACGGTAACCTATTCATACTAACGATAATCGATAGATTTACTCGCTGGCCAGAAGCGGTACCTCTATCCGATATGAGAACATCCACTGTAGTAAGAGCTTTCGTAAACCAGTACATTTCGAGATTTGGTTTCCCACTCGAAATAACGACTGATCAAGGCAGTCAATTTGAAAGCAATCTTTTCAAAGAATTTACAAAATTGTTAGGTTCACACAGAATACGAACGACGATATATCATCCTCAGTCAAATGGCATGGTGGAACGTTTCCATCATCATTTAAAAGCCTCCTTCTTTGCTAAATCGAATACCCTTAATTGAAGTGAAGAATTCCCATTCATTCTCCTTGGAATAAGAACTTCGATCAAGACTGATCTCGGATGCACTCCTGCAGATCTTGTCTATCGACAGTCGCTGAAGGTCCCAGGAGAACTAGTACTGTATTCAAATCCTGCGCCATCCACAGATCCTACTTCACTGGTCGAAACGCGGAATAGCCCTCGAACCAACATTTATATCCCAAAAGACCTGACTGACTGTGACAAAGTTTTCGTCCATGTGGATAACGTCAAAACTGGATTGACTCCACCATATGAGGGCTCATTTTCAGTTCAGCGAAAATTACGAAAATATTTTATAATTGATTACAATGGAAAGAATGTATCAATTGCCTTCGACCGACTAAAATCAGCCTACATGACAGAAGAATTAAAAATAATTGATTCACTTTCGCAATCGACAAAACAACATGTCAAATTTTAGTCATATAAAATATCTTTTATAACGCAAGACAATTTCAAATCGATGAGGTTACATTTGAGGGGTGAGTGATATAGCGTTCTCGTAAACTTTAAAAAAAAATAATTTTATATTTGACGTTAACGTTATATTTCAATTCAACCCATCTGCACCCTACATTAATATGATTAAACGTTATAAAAGTCAATATAATCAATGCAGATGATGAGAGTGACGTAAACAACAAAATAATGGCATTTGAATTATGTACGAGTATGTATTGTACTAAAGTAAAATTGGTAATTTGGCGCAATGAGAGATTATTGATAGTAACGCGAGTTGTGAACTGACTTATTGGTCGCGGACTCGATCGCTCTCTATATACATTGTATTCACCGTTCGGATTATTTTATTTGTATGTAGATGACGTCATCAATTATGAAATGTACTTTTTTTTTATTTGTACCAAAAAATTTTGTATTATATAAAATTTTCTCATTACATTTTTGTTCATCAAATGAAAATCTTCCAAATTATAAAATCTATACTTTTATAGATTTTATTATTCTAAATTAAATAATAAATAAATAGCAAGTGTGTGTGAGTTGTTTTATTTTTATTATATTTGGAGTCAGATATTTCTCAATTTGAAAGTGGTGTATGTGTCTACAATTATAAGCCGGGTTAAGGCTCTACTCTATAAGGCCAACAACATAAAAATCCACAACTCCTTGTAGTAGCCAAATTGAGAACGTACGGCTATAGATACGTTTTGCATGCCAGCCTTTAGAATTGAGATGAAAGGTGGGTCGGCCAATGAATTCTGCACTCTCAACAGTAGGTCATAGTTTTGTTCATCGTCATTTCGCCATCAGAAAAATCCCTTTTGCATCTCGCCTCGGTACCTCCCTAATCAAACGGCGCAGTTTTAATTACTGTGCATTTGCTATTTCAACAATTAGTAAGCTTTACTGATCTGTATTTGAAGTAATAAATGTGAGATTCGAGACAAACTCTACTACATTTCTCATCAAGTTAGTGTTACCAGTAATATGCGGCGAAGATTACGAAAAATTTTTTGCGTAAAAGTTAATTATTCGTATTTTATTCATGGCGAATGAAATATTGTCCAGTTAATTAAGAATGTGTGATTCTCGTACCAAAAATAGTGAAGAAATTACAAAATTGATCATTAAATAGGAGAGCGAAGGTAAAATTTTATAAGAAATTTCCAAACTAACTAATGGCCCGCGATCTTCGATTCAATTTATCATTAAAAGGAGCGATAAATCTCAGGTAATATGCAATATTTTGCATAAACAAGAGTATCGTAGATGTGCGCCAAAAAAATATTAAAAGCGCTTGGGATATGTGAGTGAGCCCAAAAAGTTCTAGGACAATTTTATTCCGTCGATCAAAAGTAAATTTAACGTTTTTGGTTCAGATGGGCGAGTTATGGTATGGCGGAAACCCAACACTGAACTTGAGTAAAACATAGGGGCGGAAGTATAATGATTTGGGGAGCTTTTAGCTGAAGGGGTGTAGGAAATTTGATCTTTATTGAAACCATAATGAACCGGTTTAATTATTTGGATATTTTGAAGGATAATTGTTAATAATTTAGTGCTGAGAAAATGGGACATGGGTAAGATTTTCGCTCCATACATGACAATGACCCGAAGCATTTGTCAAAGCTGATCAAGGAATGGTTATTGTACATTAATTTATTTAGAATTTTCAGGTTCTTAAACGTAATTTCAGTTTAAAAAAAAATAAAAGCTTAATTTTTTTTACGGACAATTATTTTTTGATACAGTGTACATACCATATTTGAAATTATTTTGAAGTCATAAATTGGATTGTATTTGTGTGGCAAAACAAAGAGGATAACAAAATATCGACAATCCACTGTTACTTGGTGGGAAATTTAACACAATTACAATTCGTGAGCCACGGGTCTACATGGAATAGTGAATTCATTGGATTGTGCCTCCTTATTGAAGGAGATGGATAAAATGGTAGTTTACCAATTTTTGTGAAACTATAAAATGTACCAAAAAAAGTTACGAGTAGGAGTTAAAATAGGTCAAATCCCATTTAATTTGGTATACATTTTATTTTTAAGCTGTGGTAAACAATTAGAAACCTGCCACACTCACGATTAAGTGTTTCTAAACTTATTGCGGTTTTAATAAAATTAATCGCTTAGACAATTTTTAAAACAAGGAAATTTGAGGTAATCAAGCAATACGAAACATTAAATAACTCGTTCAACTTATGAAGGCTCTTTTGATATAATCAAAGGTGGTATTGAATATGGAGTGATGTTTTGTCGTTTTCTGGTTTGTGTTCGCATATAAAATGATTTTTCAAATTAATGATAATTTTGTCGACTTCGACTCTTATTTGAAAAGATTTTTGATATTTTTTGTAGGTTCGGAGAAATTTGTACAATACTGTTTTGCACTTTTTATTCCGAGAAGCAGTGCTCAACCTTCAATAGAATAATAGACTTATGTTTCCAGTTATTTTTTGAACATATTTGCATTTCTGCAAAGTTTCGTTATTTTAACTGGGCTTTGCATTATACCTATGTAATAGCTAAGTAGCTTAAAAATGTGCGTTTCATATACGTTTTTCCTCGCAAAAAATCAAATTTTAATTGGTAGCAAAAAATGTTTGGCAGAATTTCGTTAGAATAAATTTAATGACGATTTATGTATTTTGAACATATTTATCAAACAAAACATCAAAAAATTCCCAAGTTTTATTCTAATAACATTTCGCAGGAAAATTGAAAATTTTATTACATTTCTTTACAAGTTCACTACATTTTCTCGAATTTTCTATTAAAAAGTTTAATTCAGTTATTTTTATGACAAGATTTTCCTTCATTCAGGTGCTTTCAAATAAATATAAAAAAATAAAATTGAGGGAAAATTTTGGTAAAAAAAAATAAATCAAAAGCAAATCAACAACAATAACTTTTCTCGTGTCTGGGTTATGTTCTATAAACCAAATAAACTGTAATTATTTACTGATTTCGAACTTTTCTGGATTTTGTTTTTGTTATATACTTCTACGTCTTTTGTCGATTTGTTTGCGGAAATAAACAAATAAACAATTTATAGGGTTACTGTAAATTTATTTCCTAACGAATTGTTAACTATATTGTTGCCATTAATCCGACTCCTTCGTTTGACATGTATTAGTTTGAAAAACTTACCCTACAACAAATTATAGGATAAATTTGGTGAAGGTTACATACTCACTGGTGGTAATTGTAAGATACTTTTTTATCGAAATAAGCATAGAAAATAGAATACGATTAAAAATCTTTGATTTTTTTGCCTTGATGTAATCTTTCTACTACGGTATACTACAGTAATTGTCACTAAATTTGCTGTTAGTCTACTTAGAAAACGTTTTTTAGCATAACTTTTTTTGTGGGAGTTAAACTACAATACGACAAGATGCACCATGAACGTCCAACTGATACTGATTTCAATAGGAAAAATATATTTCAGTTTTTATGTCGAGACAAGTAGCGTAGAGAATCATCGGTACTCTTGCTCTTTATCTTGCATTTTATTCTCTCATTGCCTTGCCACCATTGTTAAAATGATTTCTCCTAATCATCGAATGAGAGAGATAATACAAAATAAACGTTTACATGTAAAATGTAATCATTTATATGTGCTCTTTAAAATCATCAGCAACAGATTAAACAATTTATCAAATTTTGAAACAACAAAGAACGTAAATTTGGAAATTGGTGTTTCCCTAAAAATGATTGATTCGTCTTTATTTGGCGCTTTACATTGATATGCTGATAAAACACTGTCGGTTGAAAAAACAGTTGAGCAATTTTTTTACGCTATTGATTTAGATTCATAACTTAAAGTTTAACGTCTTTTAATAAAGTTAAGGAAAGTCAATTTAAAGACATCATTTGTTTCCCATAATCAAGAATACTTTCAGAACAAACATGCTTACAATTTGTTTATGACGAATTAAATATTTATTTCAAATTAACATTTTTGGAGCGCTTGCCGTATAATTATTATGCTTTGTGTGAATCGTTTAAAACTTTTATTCTTTTAAAGGTATATAGCACAATATAAAATCACCAATACTGTTTTCAACAAATTGTTGTTCGCTTGAAATTCACCCTCGGATGTATCCCTATATCATTTTTGTAGAAACAGAAATTCTATTATGCTTCAATTTATCATATTATATGTAGTACACACAAACATAATAAATGATACATAACCATGTGCTATTCTCCCTTAGGCTAAAAAACAAAACATATTCGTGCTTTTGATACAGTAAATTTTAGCGTCTGCCGAAATCGAGTGAGGAGAATTTGTCTATGAAAAACTTGTGAAAAACTGCGCAAGTCATCCGATATACTATGTTTTGTGCTTTTTTTCTACATACAATAGGAAATAACAGTTCTGAATACATTTCTTTTTTTACCAAATACATTTAGACTTTTTATCGATTATACATTTACATAAATTATTTACATAAATTATTATAGGCAGATGGTTGTATTAGTGTACAAATAGTAAAACAAACTTACGAAAATTTACGGTGTATGAACTGTCTTTGCTACATATTCTTTTAAACAGTATATTACGATTTTTCAGTAAATAGTCTAATTTGTTCCGAAATAATTTTACAACAGTGTTTTTAACCTACCATTTAAAAACACTGTTGTAAAATTATTTCGGAACAAATTAGACTATTTACTGAAAAATCGTAATATACTGTTTGACAATTTTGTTGGCTAAGCCGAACCCGATCACTTTCGCTAAAAAAAATAGTTATTACAACCCAACAATTAACAATTCGCTTACCCGTCCATCGACTCAAATAAGGACGGAATCCAGGAGGAACCTGAATATTGTTTGAGTAATAAAATGTAATTAAAGTAATGATTAATTAAATATTTCTAATGCCCGGTTTCTCAGAAAAATTACCAATTTCCAGTTAAATGTTATTTCCTAAATTGTGGTTTGTTTCATAATGCAAGTTGTTTATATTAGTATTTCTTACATAGAAATATTAATCCTTCAAGTAAATATTCATCAAATATTATAAATTTTATTCCGCTTGTGTTAATCTTCAGGTTTCCAACATTGAATTTGTAATTAAGGAGAAAAATATTTGAAAATGCCTTCCATCTATCGGAAAGCTGAAGGCAACTAGAGTTAACGGCAATTATCCGGCCACGCCATCAAAGAACATGGATAGGAATTGAGCTAAATCAAATCTATTTTGAAATTCACAACGTAAATATTGACATAAAACTGAATTACTTACAGAAATCATCAGATCAGTTTGATAATTTGATCCCTGAGCATTAATGCTGGAAACAGATGTGTAAAACTCTGCAAGTATCAAAATTAGAAAATACTAGTTTATATGGAATGAAATACATGAATTCTACTTGCCACGCAGAATTCTGCAAGTTGCCTCTTGCTGGAAACACATTAGCAAAATCTCTGCTATCAGCGCTGCCGGCAAAAATTTGGGTGGAACTACAAGAACGTCTTTTTTGACAAAACGAATTTATTTTCTGTCAACAAATTAAAAAAGTCATTTAAAAAAAATAAAAAGTACACAAATTGTACTAGATTTGTTATCTTTTGCATAATGTAGCCTATTGATTCAAATTAAAATTAGAAATTAGAAGGGGCAGCACGTACACTTGCCAATTGTGAACAGGACCCCTTATACAATTGTACCCACTACGCAGCTGCCTAATACATAACCAGAACAGCTCACGTGATGCGCACCCTACTGGAACATTACGGAGCTGATAGATTAATCTACTCAACTTCATTAACAATCTTAAATCATTTTGTAAGGAGCAGTCATTGTCAGATTTAATTGATCGAAATATATTAAGATCATCGGCATATATCGTAATAGACATTTTTCAATTTTTTTTATTTTTATTTTTTTATTGGGGGCGGTGGAAATGCATTTACACACATGTGTCGAACTTTCGCCACCGAACTACCGACTAAAATGATCAGCCCCATCTGCAAGACTAACCTAGGACCGTTCTTCACATTACTTCAAAACACTTCACAACTTTTGCTCCACTTACAGCACACTCCCAAACGATGGGCACCTGTCCATATCCGCCTTTTTAGCTTTCAAAATAACCTCGACAATCCTCTTCACAAGCTCCCAACTAGGTTCTTCTTTTAGCATTGTATCGATTGCTGTCTCTGGAGACTAAGGGCCTATTTCTCTCTCTAGCCATCTACTTCGTTCGTCCGCTTTCTCCTTACCCTTTGTTTGCAAATACTTCCGGAAGTATCCATGCCCGCTTAAAAACTGTGTTAAGTAGTATCCGACCTCACCGTGACTCCTCTCAATCCACGGGCTCACTCGTTTAATTAAACGCGCAGTCCACCTTCCGCTTATTTATCTTTCCCAAGTAGCCTGCCAACTTTCGAGAGTACAAGACCTTTCCTCCTTTGCTGCTATCTCCCTGCCGACCTCTGATTTTCTTAAGAAGATTCTCCTCCGTTCATTCGTCAGAAGGTGAATTGGGATACTTCCAGCTATAACTAGGATTGCAGCTTTCGACACTGTTCGGTATGCCGATGCTACTCTTAGTGATCCTCTCCTCTGTACTTGAGATAGCCGCTTCCGGTATATATGCTTGTCAAGTGAGTTGGCCCATATTTCTGCTCCACACAGTAGTACAGATTGGGTAGACGACATTAGAAGACGTCTTTTGCTGGATCTCGGGCCGCCAACATTAGCCATTAGTCTGCTTAGAGCCGCTATCCCCTTTGCCGCCTTATCCGCTGTTTCCCGGATTTGCTCAAAAAAACTCAATTTGGCGTTGATTGTGATCCCCAAATACTTCAAAGCCTTTTTGCCTTGATAACTTGCTCGCAAACCCTTATTGGTAACCCTCTAGTTGAATCCTCAAAAGACTGTCGTAGAACGCATTCCATAAGTTAGGCCCTTATATAGAGCCCTGTTTCGTACAACAGGGTAAGGTTCCTTAAATAATCATCTACTATTCGTAGCAGATAGCTGGGTACATGAAACTTGTTCTCCAAAGCGCCAAGCATGTCACATCATCGCGCAGAGTTAAAGACGTTTTTAACACCCAGCGTCACAAATAGTACGATCCGACGTGCAGAGCGGTTGTGACTCTCAGCTGCCTTGATCGCCGATCGCATTAATTGTTGATAACCCCACTGCCCCCACAAGCCATACTGTCGAGGCGATAGGTCATCGACAGTTATGATCGCCGCAGTTAGTCTTGCTCTGATAGGCTTTTCGAGAACCATGCCCGCTGTGTCCAGCATGCACAGGGGTCGGTAAGACGAAGGTAGCCTTGGGTCTCCTTTACGTTTGCTAATCAGTGTTAGTTTAGCCGTCTTCCAGCGTGAGCTAAACACACACTCGGAAAGGCACAAGATATACATATTTAACAGCAGTTCTGACTTTAGTTGGAAGACCAATTTTAGAACTTTGTCAGGTATTCCGTCTAGACCTACCTTTCTGTTTTGGTGGCATCCAACAAACCTGCTAGCTTCTGGGTTCCGAGTTTTTTTGTGACATTTTTGTATCCTAGACCCCACGGGTCATCCATATCGTCCAGCAGCTTCCTCCAGCAATTGGTTTTACTCAGGGTTATAGCCCGTCGGAGATGTTTCTTAGCAAATGTGTGCTCTGCGCTTATGCGGTCAACTATCGGTTGCACGTTGTGCCTTCCGTCGTAGTGCCAAGCATATCTTTCGCAGATCCGCGATATCCTGTGTCTACCAATACACGGGAGGTTTACCATGTCGTAGTTTGCGCTATGGCATTGATACCTCGCAAGCCGAAACGATCAGGCACGTGGTAGAATATACGTAGATGAAAATAAAAAATGGATGCAGTACCCAGGAGATCAGGATACCATGATACCTCTTTCTTCCGATATTGCTCACTCAGCAGTAGTAGCCCTGCTCCTTGTTCGATTGCCAGCTGCTGCAGAAGACAGTCGGCGGATTTGCTGCAAATCATATTTCCTTGTAGGATAATTATCATAGATGGTTCTTGGCCGCCTGGAGAGCATCCCGATACACCTTGTATTTGCTAGATGCCATAACATGGACTAAGTCTGCCTGATCAACTCCCTTCTCTAGACATAGCACGCAGCGGCTTTTATTGCTACATAATTTTGCCTTGTGATTTTTACCGAAACACCCGTAACAAAGCTTGCTCGTGTTTGACAATGGCTCTTTTACGCATCCTGCAATAAGTGAGCCTATTTTGAATTTCCCTTTTTCAAGAAGCTTCCAGGGTGCTCTACCATTCAATACTACTACGGCCAATTTCTGATCCCTAGAGCTTGGGAAGATATTTACCTCTATAGCCTCTATCCCCGGAGTTATTTCCTTAAGTGCTTCCTCCACTGATTTTTTGGTGTACCAATCCAGATCGCGTATCTCCACTATTATCCTGCCACTATTATTACCCAGTGTATTTCTCAGAACCTCTCTAAATCTATCCTTATTTTTGGTTCGGGATCCTAACTCAAGAAGGACCTCTCCGGCTCTGGTTTGTCGGATTGCCCAAATTTCCACCGCGGACTCATCCGAATTTACCTTGCTCCGGATCTCCTTTAAAACCTCTGCATATGATTGGCCTTCTTTCGGTCTTATAAGAAATGCGTCTGGCCTAACTCTTCTTCGTCTTTTATTGACTCTTACCTGGTTGTTTGCGGTAGGTTCGACCTCAGCTATCTCTCTGCTGGCTTGCCGAATTTAGACCTATTTTTCCTCGGCTTTTGTAAGTCGTTTCTCCCTCTCCGACTCATTTCTCTGCCTCATCTCGACATTCATCTCTTCCTATGCTTCTTTTCTCCGTTTTGGTTGGCCGGACTTGAAGCTGCCCTCTTCAAACCTCCCGCTTGGGTCGGAATACCTATTTTTAGATTCGGATCGTGCTGTGAGGACTAAGTCACTCGTAACCTTTGCACCCCGACAGTTTTTCGAACTGTATTGCCATTTATTATGGCGCCAATCACATCCTCAAGCTCCTATAAACCAAACTTTATATCGTTGGATACATTTTTATGCCTGGTAGTCGCAATTCTCATTTTCGAAAGAATCTGTTTACATCTCCGAAACATGTCTTCCTCTATTATCGCCTCCAGAAGAGATAGCTCCTCGACAGTGGCCTCCTCTGTCTCCTTTGTTTGGGTTATACCCGCAAGAATATTGCTAATAATCTGTTCAAGTCCCGTATCCGACGTTTCAACCTGGTTTAGCGTAGAAATCTGCTCGACAGTTCTCGCAACCTCCCTCGTTTCTTTCAGTGTATTCGATGCTGCGCCATAAATCGACTGACAAGACTCCCTTCCTGATCGAGGCGGTGTCCTAGGCGTTTTACTGTTTCTAGGAAATTGATATTCTCAATCAGATCCACTTGGGTCAAGACCGGTAGCGTTTGAGAGAATTGCAACTTGTTGCCTACTACAAACTCGTCTTCAAATGTGAAGGCTTTGTAGATGTAAGCTATCTAATAGACATTTAGTCGACATGTTAAAGACACTGTTGTTTATGAATAATAAAACAATAATGTGCCAAGTCTAGAGCGCTCCGGCATCCCGGTTGTAGGAGTAAATATAGGTAATAGAACAAACCCCGTTAAATTTGACATAAACTGTACGTTCAGTTAAATATGATATTGGCCAATTCTTATATTTGGCAGTTACATTCATGAAGTCCAATTGATTTATAAGCAATTGATAGTCAATCTTATCAAATGCCTTTTGAAAATCAGTATACATACAATCTGCTTGACCATTATGGTCAATCTGGTTTAAAAGGAAACTGTAAAACTCTAACAAATTAATAGACGTTCATTTACCAGGTATAAATCCATGTTGAGCTTTATAAATAAAGTGTCATTACTTCTACTAGAATTAGTTACATCAACAACAGCACCCGATTTAAAAACAGGAATAATAAACGTGGTCTTCCATGCTTTAGAAAATACGCAACTATTAATTGATTTGTTAAAAATGATCGCTAAAGGCTTAACTTGAAGATTGGTCAGTCTGAATGACAAATTTACTAGGAATACCATCAGTAAATACCATCAAGTTAATTAATTGAATACGCTTCTGAAGTAAGCATAAAATCAATTACAAATCTTTATGGAATGGTTTGAGCTATTATATCTGCATACATAGTTCATAACGCTGGGAGATTCCGATTTAGTAGAAAGTGCTTTATTAAACTACCAGAAGAATTTCAGATCTCTTTTAATTGAATCCTGAACTTTAGATAGTTATTATAACCAGTTCTGATATCCGACTCCGATTCTATATTTTTTCGAAGAATGCAAATTTGACTATCATACTCGTATATAGTATGGTAGGGTTAAAAGCTTTTGATTTTGCCAGCAGTTTGAATTTTGTCTTAAAAGATATTCTCAAACGAACAGAATACCACGTCGGAAATTTGGAATTATTCGGTAATGTACTTTCTACATGGTTTATACGGTACTGACTACAGTGGTTGATAATTATTGAACCATGAGTTCTGTACATAAAATTAGTATTAATGTTAATTTGCGTTAAACACAAAAGAGTTCCCACGATTTTTCAAAATATTGAATCCAAACCTAATATTTTTTAAATATTAAAACCTTTTAATAAAAAGGATTTCAAGTTGTTAGGGTCGCCCGATGGAAGCTGCTGCTTACGCCACCCTAATGCACCCCTTAATATACAATTGCTGTTACGCTCAAAACGGAACAAAGAATAGATTTTGGTTGTGGTGTTAAGGCTGTAATACGTGCTAGGTTAGCGCTAGGCTCACCGGTCACTCAATTACTTAGAAGTAGTTCGACTACCGGTCCCACCGTGACTAGATACTCCTGCTAGCTTAGCAGATTATGGTGGAGTTTGGTGACAGAAAAGACGGACTATGCTATAACCGCAAGGTTATGAAACGGGAGAGGAATAATCTCGCGGGAGATTAAAATTTTGGTAGTTACAAGAAATGGAAACCATTAGAACCAAACGGACCACCAACCAGGAGAAAGAGCCATAGAAGTCAATAATGTGGAGATAATGCATAGTACATGTATTGAGTCAAAATCATTTTATCTAGAAAACGTGCGTTGAATTCATGGACGACATTATCATCATCGTAAAGAATTTCAATGACCACTCAAGGAATTGGCCAAAGGTTTTGGATTTTTAGGAATGAACATTATTCATATCAGAACAGACGACGAAGAAAAGATCGCAATCATAAAGGACTCTATTGAGTTATTGCAGACTACTCAAAAGCGTTATCTATACTTAAACTATTGTGCAATGTGTGAAATATTTCCGTTAGTACTCCCCCCAAGGATGACCTTCTCCATACAAACGCTACCCGATGAGGGTCGATCTTTACTGGTAGTATCAAAACAAAGGATTACAAGCCGAAGGAATACCATGAGCAAGTGAGGGACACCTAGGAATCGATAATTACTAGCGAAAATACGTCAAAACGATTCTCCTGATCAGAGCCTAGATATGCGGTAGGGAATGTTGTCCAAAATGTCATCGATTTGCCGCGGTTAAAGTGGAACCATTTGAGAGGGTTTTACCAACCACCGATAGATGTAATAAATTGCACAGTTATTCGGTATAAGTATACATCTTCATGGAAACCAACACGACTGAGATTTATCGCCATGGTGTTTCTGATCAGCGATGTATAATACACATCTGGACACCATACAGGGCCATTTTCGGGAACAATCTACGGCTACCTGGAGGTTTATAGTTTGGAGATCAAGGAGAACTTGAAGAGATACATATGTTTAGATAGTGACCCGATGTTTTAAATAAAGGCAATTTGTATAAAGCTTCAAAACCTGCAGCTTATCAGAACCTTATCTCCGAAGTTACAACCAGTAATATACGATAGGAAGGTGTTCAAATACATTTCACTCCACACAGTTTGATTTTCGTTTGTGTTAATTTTTTTAGTAAGCCTTGTGTTATAATTCGCACAGCGCGCACGAAATAAAGAAATAAAATAACATAAATCGTACTCGATTATTATCTCGATTCGTTATTATTAAAAAGTCCACAAATACAACATTTTTGGTGCCGAAACCCGGGACATAGTGATTGTCCCCGTCTACAACAATTGAAGTTGTAATAGATTGGAGCCGTATAATTGTAGCGGTGTTAGCCGAAATCATCAGGTATATTTTTTTTATTGTTTTGTTTAAGTGACCGCTGGTGAAATTTTTAGAATGGCGGTGTACGTGTAAAATGTGCATGATAAAATTGGAATTGTTATTTTTACGTGTAATGTTGTAAATTTGTGGTGAAGTGATTCATTATCACTAGTCAATTATTGCGCAATATATTGCTCACATTGTGGGGTTCATGAAATTATTTGGACAAATTCCACGAGGCATGCACTGCTGGAATGTTCTATCGCATTGTTAGTGCATTGAACGTTTCATAAGACACCGCCCATCTTTTTCCATCGATTACGCGGTGATGGCGTCGAGTACTAGATACATTGCCTGCAAATATTTTATAATTAGTTTTGCATAACTCGTATATGTACACGGTGATGGCGTCGATTACTAGATACATCACCTGCAATATTCTATAATCATTTTTGTATATTTGCTAACCATGTGGTGGTGATGGCGTCGATTACCTGCAAATATTCTATAATTATTTTTTGCATGGTTCTTATACACGACACGGTGATGGCGTCGATTACCAGATACATCACCTGCAACCTTTTGAAGTTGTTTTTCCATAATTCTCACATCTGCGGGCACGGCCAGTAGTGCTAATTTGGAATCTGATCGGCTCTGGATTATTACAGGGTAGCCAAATGAAGGGTAGCGCTAAAATCAAGGGGCTGGTTGAAGAACGTACCATAGCCATTAAACTTATTAAGCGACTCAATAATAAATGTCAATCACCAGAAGGTCAATCATGGAACGAGGCGATCATCGACATGCAAAAATTAGCCCTCGAACGTCACTGGGCTCTGTTTCAAAACAAACAGTTGGAAATAGCTGAGTCACCTAACCTCACTGAACGCAGGCGCGCTCGTAATAAGGAGGTGGCTATAAGAATGGCGACCTTGTATCACAATACGAAGGAAAGGTTGTCCGCATTCATGAATATTGCCAAGCCTAATCATAATCGAACAGTGCCAAAGGTGAATGAAATTATGCTACCCAAATTCAATGGTAGCTATACGGGTTGGACATCTTGGCGCGTCCAATTCGTTAGTAAAGTTTTGAACACCGAACTACCAGCTGATTCGAAAATCGATCTGCTCATGTCGGCATTGTTTGCGAAGCCAAGTCTTGCGCTGGTGAAACACAGCATCGGGATTCGGAACAGTAGGATCGTATGTGGAGGAAATTAGAGGGTACGTACGACAACCCGTATTAAGTAACGGCTCATATCAATGCGATTCTGGACATTCCACCTATGGAATTCTACCAACCAGATCGTCTACGTTCAATCATCGATACCATTGAGCAAGAATTGCGGGCGTTAAATCGGTTTGATTGCAATACCGAGGCTTGGAGTCCATTTATGGCAGTGTTTATCTTGCGTAAACTGGACAAATCGACCAGAGCTGCATGGGAAATGGACCGCGATCCCGTTGCTCCACCATCAATTCGGGATCTGCTACCATTCCTCGAACGCCGTATTTTAGCAATACGGAATTTAAAGGCCAGTCAAGTGCCACAAGCTGGTCAACATAACCAAAATAATATCTATCCACCGAATGAGAATCGCAACAAGCGCCATGCTTCGGATTTTCATGATAATCACTCCAAACGCTCAAAAACGGATAGGGATAGATCAAACAACCAATAATCATTAAACTCATTCGCAAGTAATAAGAAAGTGGATAATTGTGTATACTGGAACGGAAATCACCGTACGTGGGATTGTGAGAAACTAGCTAAATTGGAATACGCGAACCGACTGAATAAAATTAAAGATATGAATGTATGCAATTCTTGTCTATCGAATCAGCATTCACTGGTGACTATGCTGTGACTATGCTAAACATAATCGCATGAATTGTCCTAAATATTCTGTGATGCGAGTAAATCATATCCAAAATAACCGTTACAACAATGTTCATAAACGACAAAGTAGCAGAAATCAACGTTCATCGTATCATATCAGCGTTGAGAATCCAATTCCATCAGAAAATATGCAGGCAAACCAAATAGCAATGGATGAACAATCTAATCACGACAATGGTCTACCCATAATTGGCACGGCATTGTGTAAATTACAACAACCGAACTCGATAACTGGAAATGTTCGCGTACTTTGTGACTCTGGATCACAGATTAATTTGATAGCACTAGAATGTGTTTAAAAGTGGAACCTCATTGGAAACCATGTGAAATTATGATTTCAAATCATTGGGCATGGTGGACTGCGTGTTGCGTCATCGCTATGATTTATCAGCTACAATGCCGAGACGTTTCGTCATTGTCAACAAGATAACAGGTGTAAATCCACAGGAAGGGTTTAGGTGTCCACTTACTAGTCAGCTTTGTGATGATAAACTCGCTGACCCAACATTTTCTGTACCTGGTCATGTTGATGCATTAGTTGGTGTATCTACTTGGACATCGATCTTAGGCGACGGTGTAGTCCGTTACTTTTCGGAAGGTGATCGGTTTGTCGCGCAAGAATCAGTGCTGGGCTGGGTCGTGTCTGCCTATGCAAGGCAATCGCAACCTTTAACAGCCTTATCATACCATGTGGTCCAATCAGATTGCGATTTGGATAAACAGTTGGAACAATTTTGGTCTGTGGATAATTCCGAATCCCATACCCCTCGTAATGCCGAGGAACCACGAGCTGAAGATATTTTTATATCCACACACACTAGAGGAGTTGATGGTCGTTACGTGGTTATGATCCCACTCAAGGAAAATCCAATGCCACTTGGCCGTTCTCGTCATACAGCTTTCAATCGCTTCATCAGATTAGAAAAGCGTCTCATATAAAGAATTCATGCTGGATTACGTTGATTCAGGTCAATTGATTCCAGCTCCAGATAGTCCGGATAAGTCATACTACATACCATACCATATAATATCAAAGAAAAAATTTCGCGTCGTGTTTGATGCATCTTGTATAACATCATCGGGAGCATCATTCAACGATCAATAACTGCCGGACGAGAAATTGCAAGCTGATCTATGTGAAACGTTGTTGCTGTTTCGAATGTACCGATTTGCCTTGACAGCGGATATCGTGAAGATGTTTCGCCAAATAAAGGTCCACCAGGATCAATGGGATTTCCAACGAATTTTTTTGCGTCCAGCAGCAAATGAACCCATTGGGGAATATTTCATCACTTGTGTCATTTGGGGGTTTACGTCGGCGGGGTTTATCTCTGTTCGAGCTCTACAACAATGCACCAGGGACTCGGCAATACGGTTTCCGGCTGCTTCTGTGGCCACCCTGGCAAATTTTTACATAGATGACTTCCTATCTGGTGCTGAAACATTGGAAGAATTAAAAACAGCATAGCCGAATGATTGAAATGTTAGCTTCTGCTGGATTTGAATTAGCAAAATGGGCTACCAGTAACTCGGAATTGGCTAAAGAACTTGTGCAAAATGAGTGGCGTGAAATAGAACTACAACCTAATACTGGGACATTAGGTATGATGTGGGATCCAAGCAAAGACGATTTTTATATCAAAATCGATGATTATCCAGCAAACAAGGACATTACCTTTACCAAACGACAATTCATCATTCGAATTGCTCAAGTATACGATCCTACTGGACTTTTTGCACCAGTTATCATTGCTGGTAAGATTGCCATGCAAGAAATTTGGAAACTAGATATTGGTTGGGACGACCTTGTTCCTAATCACATCATGGCATTATGGTCATCGTTTCATCAGAGCGTAACTGAATTGGTAACAATACCCGTTCCAAGATGGATAGCCTACTCAAAAGAAGTGCAACTGCAGCTGCATTTGTTTTCAGATGCCTCGAAAGCAGCATATGGATCATGTGCCTACCTTCGGTCAGTTCATCATAATGGAAATGTGATTGTTCGTCTCATTACATCAAGAAATAAGGTCGCACCAATTAAGCCACAAACAGTTCCTCGTTTAGAACTAATGGGGGCGTCATGAGTATCAATTTATGCAAGTTCGTTCAAAAGGCATGCAACCTGTCATATATAACTGTTCATTACTGGACGGACTCAACCATCGTCATTCATTGGTTGAAGAAAAAGCAGCAATCGTTAAAGCCGTTTGTCGCAAATCGAACTGCTACTATATTATCATCTTCAGATGTTAACGACTGGCATCATATTCCTGGAGATCAGAATTCAGCAGATTTGTTATCGAGAGGCTGTGCTGCTATGCAATTGAAAAATTACCAACTATGGTGGAATGGTCCGCAATGGCTCCAAGAAGAACCGAACAACTGGCCAAACAATATACGGTTGAACTGTAATAATCTGTAAAATTATTAAATGCGCATATCAACATATATTATGAATTTCCAGTGGCATACTTTATGGTTAATGAAGAACCACTGATTAATAGAGCGTCCACGCTGAATAAATTGATACGAACAACAGCGTTTGTTTTCCGGTTCATTCGAAGAATAAAGGGAAATAGCGTTAAACCTGTCAAACCAGCAACATTTCAAGACGGTACTCCTGTGTTATCAGTGGAGTGCGATAACGCAATAAAATATTGGTCCCGCTTAGTACAGATCGAATGCTTTAGTTTAGAGTGGAAGGCTCTACAGTATAACTCACACTGTGGGGCCAACAGCAAAAAATAACTCAATCATTCTGGCATCGCTGGAAGGATGATTTTCTTGTATAATTACAGAAACGAAGCAAATGGTATCGACCCCAAGAAAACATTAAGACCGGTGATATGGTAATCGTACTGGAGGAAAATCTACCACCGACGTGTTGGGCCCTTGGTCGAATCGAAGAAGTTCATCCCGGTCATGATGGTCTTGTACGTAATGTGACCGTTAGAACAGCTGCTGGCACCAAAAAAACGCCCTATTCAAAAACTCTGCGTTCTTCCCATCAATTACTCGTAGGCGCGAGTGCTTCGTGACATCTCAACCCCCCCAGTGATCAGGAAATACGTTTTCCCCTAGCTCTTCTAGCTAGGTTTTTCCATTTCCCTTGCACAAATGTGGGATCAACCTTGGGCCCTCAGCCCAAGGGGGGGGGGAGAATGTTCAAATATATTTCGCACCACACAGTTTGTTTTTCGTTTGTATTAATTTTTTTAGTAAGCCTTGTGTTATAATTCGCACAGCGCGCACGAAATATAGAAATAAAATAAAATAAAACGTACTCGAAAATAATCGTTATTATTAAAAAGTGCACAAATACAACCGAAGGGGTACTTTTACGTCGCTGAGTTTCCTTAATCCAATAAACCACTGGATTATCCCGATTAAAGAAAACGTAGCCAGGTGAAGTACTGCATTTGGAACGGTTGGCGTTCTGCAAAGAAGGTTTGTTATGCGAACACATCATGTAAGTAAGTTGAAATATGTTATACTGGCTTAAAAAATTATACAGATTTTCTATCTACTGCTATTAATCACTCTAAGCGTATATAGCAATTAATATTCTTCATTGGATTTTACATTCATCTCCATCCATAATTTATGGACCCCATTTTCTTTAAAAGAAAATAAAACTTAGTATTTTATTGTAATATGTATTATAAAATAAATTATGTCGTGTTTATATAATAAAAAATTAGGAAAATCAATAAATTACCAAACACGACGAATTAAACCAAATATACATATTTGGGATGCTGCGGGAGGAATATTTGGAATATTTCATCTTTTTTGGCACTGTTGTTGTTTATAAGTTTGAGAAAATGATTTTTTTGTTTTTCTGCCAGTAATATTTTATTATTCAATTATCGTAATTTCATTACTCTGTATGTATACATTTATTTGACGTTTGAATGTAGGATTCAAGCCGATTTAATTTTAATAAAGTGAAAGCTGGAAAATATTTGAGATTCGATTTTCTGTTAATGGTGGTGTGAGGATTTCGTCTACATTATTTTGTACATAAATAAACCAACGAATATTTAATCATGTTTTGCAGTATATTTGGAAGGCGAAGCTTATGATTTATTAAATAGCGTGCGAGATAATAAAAGATGATGAATTTTAAGATTTTACTTTAGTAATTAATCTTAGCAGAGAGTTACGAATTAAAGTTTAAACGACACATTAATTTATTCAAGGGTTTTATCATTTTTTCTTCAACAAATCATCTCCATTCATTGCGTGCTAAACATGTGTAATTCTAATTAACAGTTTGTTTAGTCTCAATGCGATTTCGTGTATATATGGTACACTTAAAAAGGAACACATCGAAAATATTAGAAAGCAAAATGTGTGGAATGAAAAAAAAACGAAATATTAGGCTTGTAATTTGTCTAATTGTTTCCGTCTCATAATGAAATTAGATCACGTAAATTATTAACATAATCTCTGAATATAAAAACAGAAAACATTTGTAATTTTAGGTTGTAACCGGAGTAAATGTATTCTAATGGCTTTTTCAAACATTACTTCTTGTTTTGATATCATTCTTTGTCCTTACTGAAGTCGCATAATTAAAAAATGTAAAATTCACAATTTACCGAAATCAAAATTCAAATGTCAAGGTTCAGAATCTGTTTAACCTATTTGTGGTAACTACACTGTTAACTTTTTATATCATGCAATTGAATAAATTATAATAAA
The DNA here is from genome assembly GCA_958295665.1 of Tipula vernalis. Classification (NCBI taxonomy): domain Eukaryota; kingdom Metazoa; phylum Arthropoda; class Insecta; order Diptera; family Tipulidae; genus Tipula; species Tipula vernalis. The sequence goes on along the minus strand of OY282560.1, from coordinate 144,460,384 downwards.
TTACAACGCTCTTATGTATTTTCCATTAAACTACAAAAATTAAGTTAAACGTTTTTGAAATGCATAGTGGTTATAAATCCTCATATGCATGAACACTACAAAAAAAAATTGTGTTAAAAATTGTTCTTTAATCCGGCATCATATACGAGTATAAATACATAATTGACAAGAGATTTATTAAGCATAAAATTGTTAAATGTTATGTCAATCATTATAAATAAATGGCTTGCCATTTAAAATAATTTATGGGGATCTTTGTATAAAACTGAACACCCATTGTCAAAATGGTATGTTGCTAATAAACTTATTACCGCATTAAAATGCTACAAAACCATAAATTGTTCTCAATTATTGGCTAGCTGTTAACGACAATATGTAACTATTAGGTAAATAATTTACTTGTTGAAAAATATCCGTTATAATCTTCCATAATTTTCCAGTATTAAACTCTTGATTTATCATTTACGCCATTGGGAACTAGAAACCATATATGTGAGCAATAAATCAATGCGATTATTTAACGCGATAAAGAAATTGAATTTCTCTTGGCAATATAATAAAATGTTCTTCCAATTTTCGGAACAAAACATTATTCATATAAGAAGAAATAAATCTACATACATACATATATACGTATTCGGTAACATGCAAATGTATATAAAGCCTAAAGACATGACCTCAGTTCATACAAAATTTATGAATGAAAAGTACCTCAACATTTTAGTATTTTTTTAAATCAACTGAATCCTATATACATTCAGTTCCGTTTTACGATTTACGGTTATAATTAAAATAAAATAAGGTTTGGTATTTTTTAACAATATAAAGGGCTGAAACCTCATGAGCTTAACCTCCAGCTCAATCGCAACACAATTCTAAATGCAATCAAGTAATTAACCGCCAATAAATCAACCCCAAATAAACTTTCAAATGAACCATTAACCTAACTCCTAATCAACTCTTAAATAATTCATCAACCGAACAACTCACTTAACCCCAATACAGGCTAACTAAATCCTAACTCAACTTCAATTCAACTTAGCTCGAACCAAATTTCAACCCTCTGCCCAACTCAAACTATCATCATTATACCATCATACCACCATACCATCATACCATCGTACCATCATACCATCATCATCATCACTATTACCTTCCCATCACTCAATTCTTATATACCAACCATCACACCATCATACAACCAAAAACAACTCAATTTTTGAAGTTTTAAAAATTCCTCTTTAATAACTTTGGACCTGATTATCATCTCTCAAGAAGGAGATAAAAATTTGAGATATGAACAGTGACCTTGTGTATTTGTTTAAATAGCATACACGTACACTGTACATATATATAAACACTCACTTTGAAATACAGTGAAACCTCATTTCTACGGACACTCAATTTAGCGGAATCCTCACTTCAACGGACAAACTTTTAAGTCACATGCAACTGAAGTTTTTCAATGGAATCGTCCCTTAGATAAGCTGACACTTTATTAGAGGACAGATATTTCTACGATGATACAGGTTTTACGGGTACACTTCAAATGGAATCTTTTACACTTTAATTTGATCCTTTTACACTTCAAATTGAACCTTTAACATTTCAAATTAAACTTTTTACAGTTCAAATTATAACTTATTCCTTGTCCCTATTCCAGAACTTTATCTAAAAATCATTTTAGAATCCCATTTACAACGCAAATGTCAAATTTCATCATAATATGTTAAGGAATAGGCAAGTTCCATCTTACCTGGTCATATTCTCGAGCTTTATGCGAAAATCATTTTATAATCACAGTTCCAATGCGCGTGTCGAATTTCATCATAATCGGTTAATAAATATGTAAGTTCCACCATACTTGGCCATATTCCAGAATTTCATCCAAAATTCATTTTAAAATCCCATTTTCAACGCAAATGCAGAATTTCATCATAATCGGTTAAGAAATATACAAGTTCCATCATATTGGCCATATTCCAGAACTTCATCCAAAAATCATGTTAGAATTCCATTTCCAATGCACTAGCCGAATTTCATCAAAATTGTTTGAGAAACAGGCAAGTTCCATCATACTTGACCATATTCCAGAACTTCATCCACATATCGTTTTAGAATCCCATTTCCAACACACATAACAAATTTCATCACAATCGGTTGATAAATAGACAAGTTCCCTCATACTTTTCCCCATTCCAGAATTTATCCAAAAATCATTTTAGAATCCCATTCCCAATGTGCAAGCCGAATTTCATCATAATTGATTAAAAAATAGGCAAGTTCCATAGAATAGAAGAGTAGAATCCCATTTTCAACACTCTTGTCAAATTTCATAATAATTGGTTGATAAATAGGCAAGTTCCATCATACTTGGCCATATTCCAGAATTTCATCCAAAACTCATTTTAGAATCCCATTTCCATCGCGGAAGTCAAATTTCACTAAAATCAATTAAGAAATAGATAAGTTCCATCCTAATTGGCCATTCATTTAATTTGCTAAAGGTTTAATTTGAAATGTAACAAGTTCAATTTGAGGTTTGAGATATTAACAGTGACCTTTCTTAAGTCTTAAACAATATTTGTGTAAGGTTTGGTTCAAATCGGTTAAGTCGTATGGATTTGTTTTTACATGATACACATAACATATGCTATACATACATACAAACACTAACTTTAATTTATAGATTGCTCAACTTCTCACTAAACACTGGTCCAACACGAGCTCAACCACAATTCAACCCGCAAACGGCCCCCAACTCAACCCTCAGACCAACCGCAAACTCTATTTAAACTCAATCCTCAAACCAGAATAAACAAAAAATTGGTTAACTGCTCACTATATTTTAACCCAACCCCAACTCAACTCCAACTCAACTTGAATTCAACCCGCAAATTGACCCCTAACTTAACGTTCAACTCAACCCCAAACTCAATACCCAACTCAATATTCAAAGCAGCATATATTAAAAATTTGGAAATATTTGTATAACCAGGTATTTTGGGTCAATTCGTATGGCAGGTACCCGACCCTCTTAACGCAAAGGTTCCAAAAATTTTTCAAATCCCGGCCTTCTATGGTCAAGGCCGCAAACAGATTTGCAAAAAATATTCTAAATCGAGCAAGCCGTTCGCGAGATAACATGGGTACAGACATTCAGACATCCGGACATCCAGATAACCGGTCATGCAGACAGACGCATGGAATTTTTTTTTTTTTTTTTTTTTGCTTTTTTAGACTCAGGGACTTTCAAAACGTTGAGAAAAGTGGTTTTGGACAAACCAAATTTTTGATCATTTTTGACAGGATTTAATTACTTTGGTCTTTTAAGACCGCGGTAAAAGCTTCAATAGAACAAAAATGTTAGGAAAGACAGGGGCATATGAAACAAGAAAAGATGTCATATTTACAAAAGGTATCATGCGATAAGGAAGTGAAATTTACTTGAGTACTGCAATTACACGTTTTAACGCGAGTTACACCAGAGCCTTCTAGAGTAAAGAGCCATAATCAAACGTCATAATTTTTTAGAAGCCTTTTAAGTGGTACATATAATTTTTCATTGTTCGCCATGGGAATCCATAGTAAAAATGGTTTATTTCAATATTCCGGACTATATTTTCCAGCACAAAAAAGCTTGGGCTCCATAATTTTGGTATCAGATGGGGCGTACCATCCACGCTACTTTATGAGAACGGGAAATTTACGAGATATAACTGTACCATTTTACAGTGCACAACCAGTTTAGTCGTGTCAAGTGGTAATTGGGACCGCTTATTGTAAGCAAATATTCGAGATTTGGCATGGTTATATATAACGGCACATCAAGGAATAGTACTAAATTCCTCCAACCGTAGATTTCCGTCGCTCAAAACCGTTCATAAAAAAACCTTTTAGAGCAACTGGAACGTTATGAAAAGTTTATTGCGCATTATCTATCAACCGCAACCAAGTCGATCCGGTTTAGAAATAATGTGTAATTGTCATTTACTTCTTCAAGCAAATTCCACAATTCATATTCTGAGCCGTGTAAAACCAAGTATTGCCCAGAGGCCAAAAAATGTGGCGAGTAATTGGTGGTACCATGAAAATTTCGGAGAGCTGCAGCTACTTCATGTATATCTAATTCCCAATTGGAATGAGAATCAGCTATATACCATCGAATTGCTCCTATAATGGTTCGGTTTACTCGCTCCGAAGCATTAGACTGCGGGGGGTATAAGGGTGTTCGAAGGTGGCTTACCCCAAATTTAGATAATAGTTGTTGAAATTGCTTAGCAATAAATTGTTGCATGATCGTCTCATGCACAGAAAATAAATTGAAAATTTGATGTTCTACAAATTCGCTTAATGATTTTGAATTGGCCTCTCTCAAGGGTTTTAACATAGAGAATTTGGAAAAATGGTCCAAAACAATAAGTACGTATATAACAGTTCCCACTCTTGGATCTAGGGTACGGTCCCAAAAAGTCAATATATACTCGTTGAAATGGTCTAGAAGATTCAGGTTGCTTTCCCATAAATGGTCTTAGTGTGGGACTCACTGCTTTATTCATTTTGCATTTATCACATTGGTAAACCAATTCCTTAACATCCAATACCATCCAATACCTTAACATCCAATACCAATTTCCAATCGGTTATATCAGTATCTACGTATTTAGAATCATAAGAGAGTTGAACCAGAATTTTACCGTTTCTAACACAGTAATTGCACTGTTGTGGATCTAGTTTCTCAATATTTTTAATTTGCCTTTGATATTCAGAAGAGGTGAACGCTGTCGAATTGAGATTAATGTGTAATGAGGGCAACTGATCATCAGGGATTACCGTAACCGTTTCAGAAATATTTTCTATTGACAAAGAATCAGCGACCATATTTTCGGAACCTTTTCGATAGTCGATCTCAAATCAATATGATTGAAGTTTTAAGCTCCACCTTTCAAGCCTATCCGATAAATCCTTCTAGGCCATTAACCATCGTAACGCAGCATGATCACTGTAAATAGTAAATGGATACCCCTCTATGTATCATCGAAACGTTTTTACGCTGACTACATCATCTAGTTTGAATAAAACACTATCATCATCTAGTTTGAATAAAACACTATCAATGCCATCGGCACAGGCATCGCACTGAATGAAGAAAACCCGTTTAAAATTAGGATTAGCTAATACGGGAGTTGTAGAAAGCGCAATTTTTAATTTTTCGGAAGCTCGCTGTGTGTTAGAAGGTCAGTTATTGGAGCTGCCAATATTGCAAAATTTTTAATGAATCTGCGATACCAACCACATAATTCCAGGAGCCGCCGTATTTGTTTAACGGATTGTGGTGGTGGTAGTCCAAAATCCCCTGGTTCTTTCCTGGATTAACTTTCAGGGATTCGTCTCCAACAATATATCCTACATATACTATTTCATTAAGTAAGAATTTACACTAAATATTTACCGTAAGTTCCCTTGTTTTTAAGAGTCGGGCTGCTAACTCCAAAAGCTTAAAATGTTTCTCTAAAGTTGCGGATGTTATTAGCAAGTCATCGAGGTAAGCGAAAACAGATTCATAGAGTTCAGTTGGAATCACCTGATACAAGGGCCGTCCAGGTACAGTGAATGCGGTCTTATCACGATAATTCAAGTCGAAGGGTATTTGCCAAAAGGCGCCTTGCAAATCGATTGAGTTGATATATTAAGTTTGCTCATATTGTCCCAACAGCCTCTCAACAAGTGGAAGTGGGTAGGCATCTTTTACAGTATCCTTGTTCGGTTCACGGGCATCCAGACATAACCGCACTATAGCAGTCGCCTTATGCACAAGAGTGATTGGAGATGACCATGCACTATGACCAATTCATCATATATAAGTTTTTGTTTGATAGGCGAAATCGCGTAAAAACGTTGTTTAACCGGCTCAACCCCTTCGCGAATCTTAATAGTATGTGATATAAGCGAATGTGATATAAATTCCAGTACTTAAAATTGTCTCTTCGAGGTGTTGTCGCTAGTGCTGTCTCAGCAGTGGAATTATCAGACGAGAATTATGAGGTTAGATTTTTATTCCCATTTTAACCAATCGACAGGCCTAATTCTAACAAACTATTGGGTTTGATGGGTTATTTTCCATCACATTTGCGTTCACTAGAATCGTCTAATAGACCAGTAAATAATTGGGACGACCTGATCGTATACGTCATGGTATCAAAACTGGATTCGGAAACAAAAAATAACCAAATTGCCAAATGTAAGACAACTTCGTTGTCATTTGTCTATTTGGCCACTGCATTGTTCAAGATTCAGGCCTTGGTCAAGAGAACTTTTGGAATCCGGTTCTCAGTAGAACATCATGACCGAATCATTTGCATCGTTACTGAAGCTGTTATGTAGCAACAGTTCCGCCAAGATATGTGGAATTGGATTCAAAGTCGTCGCACGTTTTGGCAGCTCAACAATCATTACATTGGTAATATTGAATCCTGGGCAATTTCGTCAAATAAAAAACTCGCCGATTCTGAATTCCTCAACTTTCAAAATATCGACTTGCTGCTGGGTGCGGAGATCTATCAGGACTTACTCTCTGTGGGCCAAATCAAGCTGGATCTATGCTTCAGAACACATTATTGCCATTTGGCCGTCGAGAGTTCAATGACGTTGAGTAATAAAATTGAGAAATTTTGGGACATCGAGAACTGCTCTCAATCTATCAAACCGCTATCATCAGAAGAAGTTGAGTATGAAATGCATTTCCAAAAATTCACCACGAGTGATAATGAGGGACGACTCATTATCAGGCTGCCATTTCCATTGGATCCGTCGACTCTGGGCGAATCGAAAACAATTACTGAACATGTTAACCCAAAGTCCATCACTGAACCGACATTCTACTTGCCGCACCATTGTGTTACAAAGACTGAAAGTTCCATGACGAAACTGTGTGTAGTTTTCGCTGGATCCACCAAAACCTCCATGATGGTGGGTCCAGTCATACAGAGTGATCTGTTTTCGATGTTAGTCCGTTTCCCACCACACGCGCAAAAATTGCCAAAATGTATCGGAAAATTCAAGACCATCAAGACGACCACAGATTTTAATTAATTGTGTAGCAAGATTCGCCAGATAAACCCCGTTCATATTTAAGCTGAAAACTGTCACGTACGGTACCTCCCCCGCACTCATGCTGTCGAAAAAGATGTCTACGTTGATGACTTGTTAACCGGTGCAAATTCAATTGCTTCTGCAACTTCAAATTATTATAATACTTCGTGCCAACGTTCCTGAGATCACCAAAGACGTGCAACCTGAATTCATCGATTCATTTGTCAACGTTCATGGAAGTGAGTGGATCAAAACACTTGGAATACGTTAGCATCCGTCGACCGACAAATTCAATTGCTTTATTTATGTCAACACAAACTCAACGATCTCCAAGCGCCAGTCCTAGTGGCGCCAGTGGTGGTGTTGGGTAAATTACTAATCTAGTCACTATGGCATTTGAAACTGGATTGATACCAATCGCTTCCACAACATCTACAAACGTATTGGAAAATACTTCGAGAGTGTTTCATTGTACTCAACAACTTCAAGATCGATCAACACTGGTTTACTTCAACGGAACCACGTAGAATCCAAATACGTACATAGATTTTCCGATGCTAGCGAACGCGCATATGGAGCTGTTCTTTATGCTCACAGTTATGTGCCTCAGTACTACTGGGACAGCTAACACAAAGGATTCACGAAAACCTGAATTTCGAAGTTGTTCGAACTTTTTATTGGTCCGACTAACAATTATAATGCATTTGATAATGTCCGTCCAGATGGTAGACTTTCGTTTCCAATCGAGTCACTACCGTACAACCGAGTTCAACCCAGCTGATTTAATTTCACGAGGAATGCCAACCGATAAATTCATCCAGTTCGATATCTGGTTCAGCTTTTGGCTAACGAATAGGCGAAGGAATAGGCTTTGACTTTTAAGTCAATCGCATGTGTTTAATTTTCCGAAAAATATTTTTTTTCTAAATTAATTTAATTATTTCTAAATTTTAATTGATATATATAACCTAAGCGAAACTACTACATGCCTCAACCGCGGAAACCCATGAAAATAATTGGAAACTAAAATAACAATACCAGGAAGATGAAAAGCAAACAATATTTCTGGAAGAACATTGCCTAACTGGAGAAACGTACCTTTGGAGCTGTAAACATAATTAGTTAATGGCTTTAGCCTATTATTGGTGAACCTTTTATCGTAATGAGCTCATGCTCAAGATAGAGTATTCACCTATACCAAATTTTTAAGGAAATAAATAAATAAAATAAATAACGCTTCTACAAGAATTTCCAGTACTTGGAGAAATTTCTGAGATGAAGAAAATTGTACCAGTCACGGTCGCATCAGCCGACGTTCCAGATATCCTGAATGAAGTAAAATTTCACAACGGCTTCCGAAAATTAAAAAAAATTATTGCCTACATCCTTCAGTTCAAGCATACCAAACCACAAATTTTGCAGTTCGCAAAAATTGGAAGAATTGGACCGAGCTCTCAACACCATAATTCGAATTATCCAAATTGAATCTTTCCTGAATCCTGTTGAATACATTGGATTGGAAAGCAAAGATTTCGTAGAAAATACTGCATGCTGGTTCACGAGCATTATTGGCTGATATGCATCATTATTAGCCTTTGTATGGAACAACGGTGTGCGAAAAGGTGTGGCAAGAGTGCAAGGAGTGTGTTCGTGTCCAACCAATTCCAAAGATACTATAATGGAAAACTTACCACTGGAGCGAGTTACCATGTCACCACTCTTTTACACAATTGGAGTTGATTTCGCCGGCCTATTCTATGTTTATTATCGCATCCGTTGCAAACCACTAATGAAGACATAGCTCTGTCTTTTTATTTGCTTCGTTACGATGTTAATACAGCCGGAATTGGCCTCTGACTTAAATACACAGTCGTTCATGAAATGTTTTAAACGTTTTGTGAACACCCGAGTCACCGAGTCACAAGTGGACAAAACCTTAAAAAAATCTGGCTGTAAGAGAATTGGTAGTCCTAATTGAGGATAATTACCAGCACTGAAATGGAAACTTGGTCGAGTCGTCAATATTTACATTGAAAAAAAATGGACAAGTTCGGGTGGCCAACATAAAAACCGCTCAAAAAATACTAAAACGTGGAATTTCGAGAATCTGCCGATTTCCTCAAATAATGATTGTTGGTGCATCAATCAACGCATCATAAAATTCACGCATAAAATAATTTTGATACCAACTAAAAGAGTTTAATTTGTATGCACATATATTTATTAGTTAATCCCATTTCCATCGTACACGCGTTGTCTTTCATTAAAATCGATAAAGAAATAGCCAAATTTCATCCAAATGTTCAGAATTTTCATAGTCCAGAACTTCATGTAATTATCATTTAAATATTATCACAGTTACTTAAGAAGTATAGACATTTCATCCAAATTGGAAAATTTCAGAATTTCATCTACATTTTTTTAGAATCGCCTTTCCATCGCACATGTCGGTTAGAATCGCATTTCCATCGCACAGTTCCATTCTAATTGGACATCAGAACATTATTTAAATTCATATGAGAATCGCATTTTGATTGAATAAATATCCTAGTTTATCTTAACTGCCCAAATTCCAAAACATACAATTCCATTTTTTGATTCGCCAGCAACTTAACTAGCTATTGACTTCAGAAATTACCTCCAAAATCAAAATTAAAATAAATAACACTGCCAAATAGTTTAAGTTAATCAGTAACATACTCATATTAAATACTAACAGCTTAAACTTTACATCCTAAATAACTTGAGTATGAATCAATAACTAGCATATTCCCATTATGTATCAATTGAAAACAATTAACACAAAATTTATGATTTTGCTCATAGACTTAATTAAAATTTACACCCATAATTTGTTCAAAGAAATTTAAATTCGGATATAATTTGATTTAGGAATCTGCCGGGTTCATGAATCCTGATCAATTTATTCAAATCCAATTTGTAATCAAACTGAAAAGTTAAACCGAATGGGGTGGGGGGGGGTGAGCAAATGTTCGTCAAAGAGGATAGACGTGTTTTTCTATCCTCTTCAAAATATTTAATTTCATTTTATTTTATTTTTATCTTTATTTTTGTTTTATTTATGTAGTGTTATGTATATACTCTATATACATATGTATATACATTTTAATTTTAATTTTAATTCAAATTAAATTCAATTTTAGTGAAATAATAATAAAAGTGTAATTTTTGAAAATGCAATCTACCGGGATGCTTTTATCAGACAACGTTTTATATTTATTGATAAAGAAATCAAAATTTATGATTTTTGGCTTAAGTGCATGATTTTGTCTTTTGTGTGATTATACATGAAATTCAATTTCAATTTTAATTACTAAAATATAATAATTGGATTTTATTAAAATGGATTTTAACTTAAATAGACATAGGTCGTAGTTAATTTCATATTAGATTTCATTTGTACACCCATTTGTATGTCCTTTTGTGTTTTTATTTTATGTACGATCGACACAAAAATATGATTGAAACCTGATATATAACAGAACCAACCATATGTTTATACAGCCGTCTCATTCGCTCTTTCCACAGATTCTATCAAGGAAATGGACTATATATTGTTGGTCTTGGTCTTGTAATATGCGAACAACAACAAAGCAAAGAGATTTTTTTTGTTGCTTTTGGTATAGTCGTCACAAATATTTTCCTGTTTCTTGACACATAGATCAGGTATGTTTGTATGTGTGCTAAAAGCGTATTATCTATAATATTCTGAAAACATGATAAATCTCCTACTAGACACATGAAAGATGTTAGAAAATATTTAAGGTGTATTGGTTGTTTAGTATATAAGATTAGGTTATTTGTATGCTGGTGTTGTTTTCCCTCTGTGTGTTTTTTTGTATTCATGAAACAACTATGGTGTTCTTGATAAATCAGGAATCATGAACTATATAAGCACAATAAAATCTTAGTGTATTCGACTCAAATAGAATTCTGATACTTTGTATAATCGAATAGGTTTGAGTCGAATTGGAAACCGCATTATACATTTCATTTAAAATATTGAAACAAAATTTTTTTTTTATAATTTCCGTATTATATTCTTTAATTTGTCAATGTATTTAAAAACAATAAATAAATAACACATTAAAAAAATTTTACATTACGAAAATACACACAAAATATTTAGATAGTTTGCTGTCTACCAAAAGAGAAGTCCATAATTACAATATCATAGGAATACTCATTTTAGATTACCAAGGTACTGTAAATCATTTTCTCGAAGAGTACGACCAGTTTATTCAACTATTTCACATATTCATTAAAGAAAAAATTAATATTTAGTTGTTTAGTGGAAAACAAAAATGTATTTAATTAATTAATTAATTTAAATCAAAATAGGTTTTATAGAAATGCCAATAATGATAAATAAACAAACAAAGAAACAAATCACTAGAACCACAGCAATAAGATTTCATTTTTATTTTTTGGAGATACAAAAATAAGGTACTTCTTTATATCTAAAGTATTTGTACTGTATGGCGTGTAAGCAATACACACACATATACATACATACCAAACCAGAATCGTCTTACTATACAAAATCAATATATAAATTTTAATATAATAACTGTTTTTCTCTACCGCATATAAAATGCAAGTGGTGTGAATTACCTGTCTAATGATACCTGAGCAGTACCGTTAATAAATTTTTGAACAAAATTAATCCTGTGTCTTGTTCAAACATCACTGCACAAAATAAAGACATTGATTATTTTTTCGCATGAAAATTTTAAAATTTCCACTAAACACTTTTATTAAATAAACAAATAATTTTTATGCACAAATCAAAAGGGAAAACTCTATTCAATTTTCGGGTTTTATTCCGAAAAACAAAACTACACCACTAACAACACTACCGATCATTAAAATTTAAAATTCTAACCAAATTAAATTAAATTAAATTAAATAAACCAAAATAAATTAAACAAACTAAATCAAAATTTAATTTACGGAGGAAGACAAAAGCACGTCTTCCTCCATCGAGCGTTCACCACCGATCCATTGTAAATTCGTATCAAGCCGCTAACTGGACGAATTAGTCAAAAACTTGGACAATTGAGCGCTCATAAATAGTGCAGAAGTCAAAAGCTTGTTTGATAATTGTTCACTTTCAGTGAGAACTCAAGCTAACTAAATTAAATTAATAAAAACTATCGTTAATAAAAACTAACTAAATTAAATTATTTACGAAGGGAGAAATTAGCGAGAAATTTTGCAAGATTTCGGTTTCGATCTGAGTGAGAATAACGAAAAATTTAATTTTTTTTACCAGTCAATCTCATCAGGCTATAGCGACTGAAAATGCTAATTACACTATACATTACTTTCTATATATAGAAAACAACCGTGTAGTTAAGTATTAGCGAATTATACGCAAACACAAATGAGAATAACGAAAAATTTAATTTTTTACCAAACTTCGTTATTCTCACTCAGATCGAAACTGAAAACTTGCAAAATTTCTCGATAATTTCTCCATTCGTAAAAATTAATTATTTGGTCAAGTACCGATAAAACCTAACATTTTAAATTAAATTATCTTAATTTCGTAATCTTTCCAAGGTAACTGGTGCAGTTAATTTTGATCACCTCACTTCCATCAATCCTTCTAAAAAACAAAAAAAATTGTTTCCTTTACGAATCCATAAATATTTGAAATTAAGTTGCTTTCTTAAATTTCTTGCCCTACATAAAAGTTTCCTTTTTGCAATATACAAGCTTTCATTTATGTATAAACACCTTATGGTTCACTATTATATCCCACTTAGAAGTGTTAAATTTATGTTTTGATTTTAATCTTCTTGGAAAGGGATACCGTGAACTTCGATTTTGAATTTTACCCCAAGGCTTGTTCTAAATAGAAATATTATTTAAATTAAACTTAATGTGTATATTTGTATTTTTAATACTGGATAAACTTGATCGATTTACGTTATTTATTATTTACGTAATCCCATTTTATTATTAGTTTTAGTAACAAAATAATTTGAGTTGTTTCCCCTTTAAAGAATCAATTCATAATCTTAATTTTTAACATTTTAAAAAATGAAAGTTCAAACAAAGCTAGGTAGATTTTTCAAAGCATCCTTTTCATAGGCGACGATGCTTTGAAAAAAAAATGTATCTATAGGCAAGAATAAATTTACAATTTCCCAAATTGCCATATCAAATTCATGTTTTTTGAAATTATGTAAACGTAGAAGGAAAAGTTATGTAATTAAATTACATAATCTTAAAACGTTGACGCATAAATTTCAAAAAAATTATTTCAAAATCAAGTTACATTGTTTAGATATAATTAAATTGACCTGTCGTTTAAGGTGAGGTTACAGTGTTATATCAACTAAAACAAAATGTCATAAGTTATAAAAAATTCTTTAATTTGTTCTAACCATATATTAATTAGTCGGCGAGACCACCATGTACAGTAACAAGACAATATATTAAATTTAAAACAGACAAAACAATTTGACATTTGATCATGATCTAACTAAACACCCACATAGAGAAACACTTACATATGAGTACGTACATTTATAATGTCGAAAAGATTTAACTGATTGATAAATGTGAATTTTTTATTGGAATTACAGAGATTGCGGGAAACGAAAATTACTAATGATATATAATTAATTAAATTAATGAGCTCAATGAAGCTATTTCAATTTATCCATTTCGAATAGGAATGACAACAACAACAAAATGAAATAATATAAATACAATTTGTTTTCGATACGAATGGATATGAAAAGATTAATAGGTTAATATTAATGATACGCCGCTGATAATCCAATGTTTTAATAATAAGATATAAGAATAAAATTGGTTATTGAATTAAAGAAAACTAATTGCAAAACTTAAAGATGTTGGTGGCGTATAAGGTTGAGAAGATATGGAAATTTGATAAATAACTTTTAATTTTTAAATTTTCTTAAACTTAAACTAGAATTTTGTTCATTGTAATTCAAATTGATTTTTAACCTTTGAATATAGAAAAATATGCTAAAGAATGTAGAAGAGAAAATTCACCGACATAAACCTTATTTCACTGTCAAAAATCAAAATATATGAAAAAAAAAAATTACTAAAGAAAACTTAATGCTGGAAATAGATGTGCAGAATTCTGTAAGTAGGGATAGCAATATCGATTATCGGTTCGATAAATCGGTCGAAAATCATATTTTAATTTATCGATAATTTACGGAAGTTTTACCCATAAATTCGATAAAAATATTTAGTTCAACCCTATCAAACACGATTTGCTACCTGCAACGTATGTGCATCAGTGCTGTCGTTTTGAAAACTTTAAACAGAGTACATTTCAAATTTTCAGGGGAGATTTCTAGTCAGAAGGGCGTACTCCCGAAACACCTATATTAGTTAGACTAAGGACATAAATATTTTTTGGAGATTTGTATTAAAACAATTAATTTAAATATTAAAAGAAAACTGTTTTGTTTTTTGGTTTAAGTTTCTTTATCTATTTTACTATTAAAGCGTTAAGCTCTGCTCGAGCTAAATACATTTTTAACACGGCTTCCACAACTCTCCACGAAGTCATAGATATTTTTAGATTATGTATTGTTTTGAGATTTTTACGTTGTTCGTTTAGAGAATAGCTCAGCGAAATCGTAAGCGAACTTTTTAATTTTTAATTTTTAGCTAATTTAGATAGCTAAATGTTGTGGTAAACTTAAATGACAATTGGCTCCGAATATTCCTTATGGGTTCAAAGGCTAAAGCTGTAATATTACATTAGTAAAATAAAGAGCTTTAAATCAAAAAGGATCAGTGTGGATCTTATTCAAATGCAGTGGATATGGATAAGCCAAATTTCAGTCGTGCAATACGCCTTGAAATCAAGATTATCTAATTTTTTCTTTGACCACAATAAGTAAAATAATTTGTTAAGGGGAAATAATTTGGAAGGGTTAAATGGATTTAGAAATTGTCATGCATATTACGTTACAGCGAAACGACGTTATGAGGGGGGACGTTGTACGGGGTATGACTGTATTTCAATCAATATACATAAATATTTAAACGAAATAGCAACATTAATAAAAATTACAATTTAATACCAATAAAGTGATTGATTTTAGCAGAAGATATTTTTGATATTTCAGAACAAACAATTTTTAACTACTCGTATGTATTCAAAGATTTAATTTAGGGATTGAAAATGAGCCTCTCCAAAGAAATAGATGAAAGCGTTAAAAAATCAATAATAAAAGCATTGTAACGACAAGAAACTTATCAAAATAAATCCCTACAATATGTAATATCAAACGGTAGCATCAGTTTCATAAAAAGAAATTTATTGAAACCGGATCAACAAAGATAAGCTTCGTTGTGGACGCCCACGACTTTTAACTAAGCCGACTGAGCGGAAATTTGTACGAGTAGCAAAATCAGCTACCCCAAAATCAGCTCCAGTGATTAATCTCGGACATCGTTCAAATATTTATGTCTGATAGTGTACATATTCAAATGATTTCCTTCCCCTTAGTCATTTTTGCAACTCAAAACAAAAACTTATAAAAAATTAGACTACCTAAATAAAAATCCAATTAGCATCATTCACCTATTGAAGAGATCTCCGCCACCAAAATCCTGCAACTTATCAACAATTCAGAAATTTGATCTCTTAATTAATAAATAAATTTAAATATATCCAACATTTTAACTCAGTTCACGGACCTTATTCCCTGCCAAATCAAGCATGCAAAGTAAATAAAACAATAAATTACTCTTACTTTCTTAAAAATGTATCGATGTGTCATATACATACGTAATTATGACGATTGTGTGTACATCCCACCATCTAAATTTCAATAAATCTATTAAGACAACCATTAAACTCAAAAACATTTAGCCTTCCAAAATGATTTAACATAATACCACTTTGTTCACATAAATGAACTCATCATTTTGTGTTAAAAATCAAATCTTAACTTAAACCAACATTTCTAAATTCGCATTTCATTTATCTATTTATTTATTTATTTAGTCAATTTATAATTTATAATATTAATTAAATTAAATAGAAAACAATTTGATTCAGTATGTAATACCCTGTAAAAAAAATTTATTAATCCTACCTAAATAAACCATTCACCTATTCCACACGAGTTGCGTTTACGCTGTTGCATTTCTTCGTCTCTTACCTCTTTGCACTCTTTTTGCCTATAAACAAAAATTTGTGTATAGGCAAAAACAGTGCAAAGAGGTAAGAGACGAAGAAATGCAACAATTTAAGCGCAACTCGCGTGGAATGGGTGATTCAAATGAATTGTATAAGACAGCTCCCAGTTCCAATTCAACTCAAACCAATTCGATTATACAAAGTATGAAAATCCTATTTGAGTCGAATGTACAAAATCTCATTGTGTTCACATAATGCATGATTTCAATAATATCATAGTTGTTTCGTGAATACACAGAAACACAAAGAGATTAACAACGTCTGCATACAAGTAACAAAATCTTATATACTAAAACCAAGAACATACTAAAACCACCAACAATTATCGGTAAATATTTTCTACCATCTTTCATGTGCGTAGCAGTAGGTCTTATAGCACATATAACCACACCGAAACTATGTATCAAGATAATACAGTAAAATATTATGACAACTGTATCAACAGCAACGAAAAAATTCTCTTTTTGTTGTCGTTTGTGCATTATCCTTATAATACAAAAACCAACAAAATTTACTACATTAGCTTAACAGAATCCGTGTAAAGAGCGAACAAGACAGCTGTACAACCATATTGTTGATCCTGCCATATTTAAATCAAGTTGTGTGCATGTTTAGTGCCCATTTTACAGAATAGTAAAATACTTGTGACAGCTATATCAAAACCAACCCAAAGATTCTCGTTCTCTTTGTTGTTTGTACTTACCCTAGTAGAAGGTAATCGATGAATTCACTGATGAATTCTTGATGAAATTCCTAATGAACCATTAGATAAACTATATTCATGGCCCGGGACTAAACTCATTTATATAATTTTCATTTATAAATGAATGTTTCTGTGAACAATTAAATGAGGTTCATTATGAATGTCGAAGAGCGATTCATTGCAAGTTTACGTAACATAATCATTGAAAATTACTAATACATTTCTTACTGACTTTGGATAGAAAGTGTGTTCTAAAATAGGAAGTAATTTCGCATGAGTTCCACAATGAAATGGATGTGTAAAATCAATATATCTGTAACAAAATGGAAAGGAAAGTACGCAGTAAAATGCAAAATGTCATTCATTAGGGTCATTTAAAGACATTGCGATGATTTTTAATTATTATAATTTACTTAATAAAATTATAATTTATTTAATTTTGAGCTGAACAGGTTTTTGGCATAAAACAAAATTTTTTATATGTGACTGATTTACACAATGTTTAAAAGCAAACTAAACAAAACGTAAAACAAATTGAGATACAACAGGGGTAGAAGGGAGAGAGAAATATATAATATAGAATTTTTAAACGGTTTTTTCTGAGTTATTACATTAAATTTCTTAAACCGAGTAAGGACCAGAATGGCATCAGTAACTTCCCTGAATTATTCTTCATTTTCACTTACTCACATTTTTTACATATACCACTAAATTTGAACAGTTGAAAATTATACACTTGAGCAAAAGTCTATATACTTTGTTGAATTGGTTGAGTTGGTGCATTCTTGTATTGGTTACTTGATGAACTTTTTCTACTAGGGTAATAATACAAAAACCAAACAAAACCACGCACACTTCCTTTACAGAAACCGTGCAAAGAGTAAACGAGACAGCTACACAAACATATTGTTGGCCCTTTTTTATACCAAATTATAAGTATGTATTAGTGTCGATTGTAAAATGTACAAAAAATCACACATAAGAATACAAATAAGTGTGCGTAAAAATAAACTCTAATACCAAATTTAGTGCGACTTATTTTATATAAGTTAAAATTTATTTCAATACTATCTAAATATTAGACTTTAGTAATTAAAAATTGAACTTTGATTTTATGTACAATCCATATAATATCAAATCATGCACTTTTAATTTTTCTATCTACAAAAATAAAATAAAAAACATTGCCTGACAAATGCATCCTGATGGATTGCATTTTCCAAAATTACACTTTAATTATTTTCACTACACTTTGATTATTATTACACTAAAATTAATAACACTACATAGGTAAACTACATAAATAAAACAAAAGTAAAAATTAAATTAAATTAAATTTTTGAAGAGGATAGAAAAAACACGTCTATCCTCTTTGAATGTTCCCACTCGCCTCCCACCAAGTAGCAATAACCCAAATACATAGATTAAAATAAATTTACTGGGAAATTACAGGAAATTTACAAAATTTTTTCACCCAAGACTGTGAGTCTACAAATATGAAATACCGGGTACTCCGCTATAATATTTGAAATTCACTATAGTCAACACTAATAGTAATAATTAAAATTTTTCAAGAACTAGCTACTATTCAATCATGATGAACAACATTAAGACTTATTTAGATTTCTTACAATCAAACAAAACGTTGACAGGGAGTCTGGCGATGTGAAATGTGATTTACATTAAAACCAGGGCAGGTGTACAAGTAGCACCACTCAGTAATTATTTAACACTTAACTCACAACGAAATTCATAATATTCAACACTAATAATATTTCTCAATACTTACACGGAAATCTGATTGATCAAAATTTGTTAAGAAACTTCACTATCTGATCATTGTACAGTTATTGCTTCAAAAAAGTCTAAAACACAGTAAATAACAAATTATGTAAAACCAATTAAATCTTCACTACGGTATTACGATTTATTTGAGTTTTAAAAATTCACAAACACAACACTGACACGTTTTCAACACTGACAACTTTATTAAACGCTTAACTATCTGATTCTGACTTTTATATCAAGATAAGTTTAGTTCTTGTTTAGTAAAGTTGTACGTTTTCCAAAATATTTCACACAACACATTCGATTTTAAACGTCAAAAGCTTTACCACTGTATTGATCGCAATACTAAACATGACTAAATGGTCCTCTCTATTCTCTATATTATGCAATACACATACAAAGCAAAAAATGAGATCGATGTATACCGTTATTGAACACCAATACTGTTTTGTAGAAAATTCATTTTACCTCTGTAACATCATAAAGCCGTAGGAGTATATTGTTTGCACTTATAGTTGGCCATCAAAGTATCGAACAAGTAAAATTCGCTGGGCTTTCACTTAGCTTTCGACCAGGTATGCAGCCTTTCATCAATTACTTGAATCCCATTAACTTCCATAAATCAAAAATTGCTTTTACAAAACGTCTATAAAACATTTTTTTAAAGGCGGCTCATAAATACCCCTTGAATTGCGCCACATAAACCCGTTATATGCGTGTATGAACTCAACTCAATACAATCTTTCACCAAGCCCTCAACTAGGTCCAAGCAGTGCTGCGCCGC
The DNA here is from genome assembly GCA_958295665.1 of Tipula vernalis. Classification (NCBI taxonomy): domain Eukaryota; kingdom Metazoa; phylum Arthropoda; class Insecta; order Diptera; family Tipulidae; genus Tipula; species Tipula vernalis. The sequence continues at coordinate 144,440,788 of OY282560.1, read as the reverse complement.
ACAGTCTACATGAAGTAGTTGTTTATTCGACAATTAATGTTTTGACAATGTAGACAATGCGTCGACAATATATCTGTGTGATTTTCATTGTAACAAATGTATAAGAAAAAAGCCTTTGTCGCCTCCATAGCCTCCGAGAGACCAATACATTTCCATAAATATATCTAGACTATGTAATTTTAAAAAATATACATTTGACCTTCAAAATCAAATTTATTTTTGTCAATAATGTAATGTACAGAAAAAGTCGCTTATTGGAACAATCGATAACAGCAACTACTCGAAGTTATGTCATAGGAAATTTTAGCTTTGGTAAATTTTCTTTAGTAAAAAGTCCCATTTTAGAAAACCCAAGTTTTCTATATTATAATTCGCCACCATTGGGATCGTGCAACTCTGTGCCTGTAATTAGAAACTTTGTGCATAGCGTACTTCAGGAAACAGGGTGGGATCTCTCACGCGATCATCACACCAGAAATCCCATATATTCCGATTACCAAACAAAACATATTTTGCGGTGTATGACCATTGTGAAAAACTGTGCATTACTAAACTAACCTTGAAAACGGTTTACATTGGCCAGAATCGGCCACAGAACATCCACAATTGATCAAAATCGCGGTTTTTCGAAGAGGTTTTATGGGCGACTTCCAGAAATCCCACCCCCCATTAACATTCGAATTAAAACAAAGTTCAGTTAATATTCTGGCCAAGATTTACGTTTGTGCACATTATACTGTAGCCTAATTGTAATGTACTTAGTAATTTAGCGTACGTAAAACGGAACTTATTCCGCAACGGGTTTACCTACATAACTCTCTCACCTACAATTATTATTGGCAGTGATGGACTTAATTCAACTTTGCTTGCTGTTGAATCTCTAACATGGATTTTTGTCTATCATCTTTGGAAAACGAAAATAAACTTAATCATTTTGTAGTTCCACGTAGTTTACTATCAAAATGTTGGTGATATGCGTTCTAAATCTTCGCATTATTCATAATGTTTATCTTGTTTGCCAATATATTTCTCTTGCGAGACCAAGTTTCATTCGCAGTGATTTCAAGTTATGAATTTTTCGCTGACAATTATGTAACCTACAGATGTGATCGATCCAGCCTAACAAGTGATAAATCTGATGGTGGTGGATTTCTGACAGCCGTAAGTAATCTGAAGTTATCTGTTATGTTTGAAGCTTTTAACAAACATGACCCTGGGAGCTGTAAACGTAAGAATAATCATTCTCTGTGGTTTGGCAGCAATTTGGTTAATTTTAGGAACAGAAAAAAAAGGCGCATAAACTTGTCAAAGCTACAATTTGCAGCTCGTTTATTTCTAAACTGTTTTGGTCATTTATTGGTGCCAAAAAAAAAAATGTTCTCGGTATCCCCAAGTGATGTCGGCGAATGATGCTATTGCTTGTAATGCTCTATAAAATATGTGAATTATTTGCGGATTTTTTTCAGTCGATCTACAAAAGATATAATGAATTTCGGTGGATGCTCATATCGAGTATCAGCATAATTTAATAGCCAATGTATGATCTTATCTATGATCTATGTCCTAACAATGTATTGGTTAGAAAATCACTCGAATCCTAAAATGAACAAAAATATAGAAAATAAAAATTGCAAAAAAAAATTTTTGGGCTACCATTAATTTTTAATGGTTCAGTTAAAACACGTCATATTTTCGAACATTTTTTATTTTTTAAATTAATTTCCCACTTTTTTCAGAATTAACATACCAACGTAAAAATTTTAGTCAACAGCCTCAACCGCTGGTCGTATTCCTTCTCTGTAATGCACTTCAAATTAAAAACAAAAAAAAAATCCCTTGAGCCTAAATTTTGGAAAAGAGAAATTTAATTTTGGATACAAAACGTTAAAAACAAGAATTGACCATTGCTAGAATATTATCCCCATTGGTTTTCTCTGAGAGTGGGACATCCCCATTCTGAATAATAAGAAATTAGTATGCTTAATATGCATTCTGAAATTACATTTATTAGTTTGCTTGGTCAGATTTCTGGGGACTTCTGAAAATCGTAATTATTATTAATTTAAATTTCACTTTAAACCTATAAACAGTAGCTTAGAGACGACCTAACAAAATAAATATAATTAGTATCAGCTCACTTTCGCAACTTAGAATTACGATTTCGGTCAAATTACTATTATAAATGTAGAATTTCCGCAAATCTGCCTATATACATAAGATTATACAAGTTCGATCAGGGATAGACGCTGACCTGTAGTGAATTATAGTAAGTGTTACCAGTAACCAAAATTAAAATGATAAGACACTTAATAGTATCTAAAGAATAAAGTCCGTGCTGTTGTGCTTAGAAGTTAAGAAGACAAAAGAATCATGACAAAACAATTTGTAAGCTACATACCAAGTGGATATTTGAAATTTCTGTAAGCTAAATCAGATTTCTCAGGTCTCTCTGAAAATCTAAATCACTGTAATCGTTTACAGCTTAATATCTCAGTAAATCTTTATTGTTAGTAATATAAGATAAAATAGTTAGGACAAGACAACACAATTTCTAAACTATGCGTCGTTGGATGTTTGTTCGTTTCTGGAAATTCGAGTCAGATTTCTCAGGTATTTCTAAACTAAAAACAAATTAATCAATTATTTTATTACTAAATACCCCAAATAACCAACTGGCTCGTTCCCTGCAAAATGATACCCAATTCCTAATTTATGTACTTTAAAGTTACGACGTAACAATTTAAAATATTATACAAAAATGTGGATAAATTATAAATCACAGAAACTAAATAACTTAAGCGGGCACTTAATGTTTCCCAAATACTCTATTTTTGGCATAAGTACCTTAAGAACTCTGTTTAACCTTTTATTTCAGTCAGTTCACTCGTTGGCTGAAACTCTGCTACAGAATCTGACTGCGGAACATATTGTACCGGCTCCAACACGGCTGGCGCTGACCAGGCATATTTAAAATAAAACATATATGCTTTTGTTTAATTTTTTCGTATACCAAAAGTTAAAGGTGCGAAGAATTTTTAAAAAAATCTATGAAGACTTCTACTGAACATTAATTTAATTTTGATTTTTTGAATTAAAAAAAGGAAAAAAATCTGAAACCAATGTTTTCTGACTTATCATCGGTATAAATTCGGGAAGGAAAGATAAGGAATTGTAAAAAATTAAAGATTTATGTGCCTTTATTCTTTTTCGCATAAATAAATACATATTAACTTCAGGACTATGAAGTATTTTCTAAGACGATAACAATTTAAGGATTGAAATACATAGGTTTACATTTTCTTTTATTATTTTATCCATTGGCATCAAGAAAAAAGATAACGTCGATATTTTATCTTTTGGGTTTATTTATTATATTTATCGCAATAGGTTTCTGAATCTGAAATACTAAGACACAAATGTAGTCCATTTAGCATATTTATTCTCTTAAGATTGCGAAATTGGTGAATAAATTTCGAAATTGATATGAAATCGTTGTTATTTACAATTTTGGTTGTTTCGGATTGCACAACACTACTCATGTCATCGTCGTTTTACAGAATTGATAAATTTGAAAATCATGGATTGTGATACAGACAATTAGTTAAACGATTGTGTTTAACTAATTGTCTGTATAAAAAATAAATAATTTTATATCGTCAAATCATTTGTGTTCAAGTACATATATCATGGATAGTTCTTTCAGAGTTTTGATTCAACATATTCGTAGCTTAAGGGAAAATTTTGATGCGTTCAGCTTGTTTGTAGCGAGTCTTACTAATTTTCCTGATTTGATCTTTGTATCCGAAATTTGGATTTATTCAAATGAATTTTCAGAGTTTAATTTGCCAGGGTATAATTTTCGAGCGTGCTGTAATGATAATTATCGGTCGGGTGGTGTGGGTGTTTTTATAAGTAAAAATTTTATAAATTTCACGTATCAACATTGCAATTGGAATTCAGCGGATCTTCTTGTTTTAAATATTCAACTAGCTAAACGAAACTTTACCTTTATTTGTTTATATCGTTTTCATAATGGTAACATCATTTCATTTTGTGATGATTTGGAAAGGTTGCTGTGTACACTTAATAACAAAAATATTGTTATCTTAGGGGATATTAATATCAACCTTTTAAATACTAGTGAATCCTTCAACTACCAAACAATGCTTGCATTCTATGGTTTTGTCAGTCTTGTAAATGAGCCAACAAGGTTGAAGACATGTTTGGATCACGTTTTTGTTAAAAATGAAAATTTATTCAAATTTGATATTTGTAACCTGCCCATGCATTTTTCTGACCACAATTTGATCAAAGTTAATATTTCTTCCTCATCCATCAGGCAACCAGTTTCTGTTAATACTTCGAATCAATCAAGAATTTGTTACGATAAACTCAATAATTTTCTAAAGTTTGAATGTTGGGATTCTGTTTATAGCGAAAGGATTTGCAGTTTAGCTTTTGCAAAATTTTTGTTTATACTTAACTCGCATATTGCCGCATCAAAATTCATTATTGCTCCTCCTAAAATAAATAAGTTAAAGCCATGGATGAGTCCTAATCTATTATTTAAAATTAACAAATTAAAAAAATTTTCTCGTAAACTAAGATGTCATCCAAATAATATTAAATTAGCAAAATTTGTTAAAAAACTTTCGGGAAATATTAAAGCGGATGTAAAAATCGTCAAAAATAACTATTACAAAAGCAAATTTGATTGGGCTAGTAAGAATTCAAAGCACACATGGAAAATAATTGATGAAATTTTAGGACGTAATCGGATGTATAAACAAATACAACAAATTTATCAAGCCGATACTAATAGCATTCTCACGTCACCAAAATCGATCTCTGATGAATTCTGCAAATATTTCGTAAAAGTTTCGCAAGGATCAACCTCCAATTTTAATGTAATTACTAGTGATGTTACTTCAATTGAATTTAAAAAGTATATTTATGGAGCTGATAGAAACTACAGTTCATCTTGTTTCTTTGAGCCTATATCTTCTTCGGAAATCCTATCTGAGATAAAACAATTAGATAACAAAGGGTCAAAGGGCTTTGACGGCATTAATAATTTTTTAGTTAAAACATGTGCATGGTATTTGGTGGATGTTCTGCAATACCTATATAATCTTAGCTTGAACAGCGGTCAATTTCCAGATGATTTAAAAATAGCTGTTGTGATCCCGATTTTTAAGAAGGGTGATGAATTACAACCAAATAATTACAGGCCGATTTCGCTTCTAAGCACTTTCTCCAAGATTTTTGAGAAACTAGTTAAGCATCGGTTAATTTTGTATTTGGATAAGATTAAATTTTTAAATAAAAATCAATTTGGGTTTACTGCCGGTAAATCAACTGAAGAAGCTCTTTTGCACTGCTTGAGTGAGATTTATAAACATATTAATGATACTCGGAGACCCATAGCTTTTTTTGTCGATATCGCAAAGGCGTTTGACACTGTTGACCATGGAATGCTTTTATTGAAGTTAGCTAAAATTGGTATTAGAGGTAACATTTTTGATTGGTTTGCAAGTTATATTGAAAATCGTCGTCAGGTGGTAAAAATAGGTGAGGCAACTAGCTGCGAAGGTTTAATAAGTTGTGGCGTTCCTCAAGGATCAGTTCTGGGGCCTTTATTATTTTTAATCTACTTTAATTCGATCTTCGGTATTGATCTATTAGGACACGCCACAGCCTTTGCTGATGATCTGGCTTTGAGCTATGGTACGAATAGCGATGTCGACACTAAATTAATGCTTGAAAACGACTTAATCAAACTAAGTAAATGGTTTTATCATCATCGGCTCGCTATAAGCGTTAAATCAAAAGTTATGCTATTTGGGAAGAATATCACTAATTCTTCGGTATACCATTTAAAATACCATGTCCATCCCTGTGATACAATCATTTGCTCGTCTCAGTGTTTTGCACTTGAATTTGTTAACGAGTTTAGATATTTGGGTTTAACAGTGGATGCTCAACTAAATTGGAAGTCTCATCTCAATGTCACTAGGAAAAACGTACTTGGTGCTATACATAAATTCTATAATCTTAAGAAATTATGCCCAAAAAGTACTCTGCGGAAACTATATCACGCCATAGTTGAATCAATAATAATGTATGGAATATCCAGTTGGGGTGGCACTTATTTTAGTAACATTGAAGGTCTATATATTGCCCAGAAAAGGATTATTAAATTAATATACCACCTTCCTCAAACAACACCATCAATTCCTATGTTTCGACAACTAAATTTGCTACCACTTAGATATCTTTACATATACAAAGTCTTGAAAATGTTTTTTATTCGTAGTAACAGTTTTCACAATCGGATTACACAGGTGTATAATACAAGAAATCCAAATTACTATAATGCTGATTTCCGTTGCAATTGTGAGAAGTTTAGAAGATTTTATCTTTATATGGCACCGTATTTTTTCATATTTTACCTAAAGATATAAAAATTCTAACGATTGGACGTAAACATAAATTTGAGAGGGACGTTCGAAATTGGCTGCTCAACATAGAAAATGTTGAAAGATTTTTCTGAAATTAACATTATATAGCTTCGGGTAATTTCACCAATTAAAATGTATGTGAAGTTATCCCAGGATTTCATCCCAGCAAATAAAAAAATTGAATCAGGCAACCCTCGAAAAATTCTTTTGGAAGTTAGCCCAGCCCAGAATTTAATAATTTTTAACTTTAAAACTTAATAAAAAAAATAGCTCAAAATATCTAAATTAAATAATTAAACAATAATTCCAACAAAAAAAAATTATCTAAAAAATATGTATCGCTTTCAAAACATATGTGAATAATTATTGAAATATTTATTCGCTTTTTGAAATCATATAGATTTTTCGTCTGTAATAACAAAAGTTAAAATTTGTCGGATTGAGGCTTAATAGTATTGAAATGGGCATACACATAGCTTACTTTTGGCCAAATTTAAAGAAAATCGTACCGTTGCAACTTGCGTAATTTGGCCCTGGGCCAAAAACCTCTATACAATTTTTGAAGTAAAATTGGATTTTTCGTCTATAATAGAGGTTTTGGCCCAAGGCCAAATTACGCAAGTTGCAACGGTACGATTTTCTTTAAATTTGGCCAAAAGCAAGCTATGTGTATGTCCATTTAAAAACCATTGAGCCTCAATCCGACAAATTTTAACTTTTGTTATTATAGACGAAAAATCCAATTTTATTTCAAAAATTGTATAGAGGTATTTGGCCCAGGGCCAAATTACGCAAGTTGCAACGGTACGATTTTCTTTAAATTTGGCCAAAAGCAAGCTATGTGTATGTCCATTTAAAAACCATTGAGCCTCAATCCGACAAATTTTAAGTTTTGTTATTATAGACGAAAAATCCAATTTTATTTCAAAAATTGTATAGAGGTATTTGGCCCAGGGCCAAATTACGCAAGTTGCAACGGTACGATTTTCTTTAAATTTGGCCAAAAGCAAGCTATGTGTATGTCCATTTAAAAACCATTGAGCCTCAATCCGACAAATTTTAAGTTTTGTTATTATAGACGAAAAATCCAATTTTATTTCAAAAATTGTATAGAGGTTTTTGGCCCAGGGCCAAATTACGCAAGTTGCAACGGTACGATTTTCTTTAAATTTGGCCAAAAGCAAGCTATGTGTATGTCCATTTAAGAACCATTGAGCCTCAATCCGACAAATTTTAAGTTTTGTTATTATAGACGAAAAATCCAATTTTATTTCAAAAATTGTATAGAGGTTTTTGGCCCAGGGCCAAATTACGCAAGTTGCAACAGTACGATTTTTTTTAAATTTGGCCAAAAGCAAGCTATGTGTATGTCCATTTAAAAACCATTGAGCTTCAATCCGACAAATTTTAATTTTTGTTATTAGAGACGAAAAATCCAATTTTACTTCAAAAATTGTATAGAGGTTTTTGGCCCAGGGCCAAATTACGCAAGTTGCAACGGTACGATTTTCTTTAAATTTGGCCAAAAGCAAGCTATGTGTATGTCCATTTAAAAACCATTGAGCCTCAATCCGACAAATTTTAAGTTTTGTTATTATAGACGAAAAATCCAATTTTATTTCAAAAATTGTATAGAGGTTTTTGGCCCAGGGCCAAATTACGCAAGTTGCAACGGTACGATTTTCTTTAAATTTGGCCAAAAGCAAGCTATGTGTATGTCCATTTAAAAACCATTGAGCTTCAATCCGACAAATTTTAACTTTTGTTATTATAGACGAAAAATCCAATTTTACATCAAAAATTGTATAGAGGTTTTTGGCCCAGGGCCAAATTACGCAAGTTGCAACGGTACGATTTTCTTTAAATTTGGCCAAAAGCAAGCTATGTGTATGTCCATTTAAAAACCATTGAGCCTCAATCCGACAAATTTTAATTTTTGTTGGAATTATTGTTTAATTATTTAATTTAGATATTTTGAGCTATTTTTTTTATTAAGTTTTTTAGTTAAAAATAATTAAATTCTGGGCTGGGCTAACTTCACAAAAGAATTTTTCGAGGGTTGCCTGATTCAATTTTTTTATTTGCTGGGATGAAATCCTGGGATAACTTCACATACATCCAATTAAAGCTGTTATCGTAAACATTAAACAATTGTAAATTTAAAGGCAACTAAGTGTAATTATTATTTTTCTCCATATATACATATATAAATAAGAAAACTATTGTGTAATATATATTTAACTCAATGTGTCCAAAGATTTTATAGAATATCATGTTTAAATTGTTTATTTGCTCCACCACAGATTTTCATCTAAACGGAGCTTTACTTTGTTCAACTATAATATGTTAATTAGTTTATAATTTGTTTGTATTATTATTAAGTTATAAGTTGAAATAAAGAAATAAAAATAAAATAAAAAATGTTTATAGTTTTAACATATGTATTTATAACTATGTAGTAAACAATATCGATACGCTTTACATAATAATCTTAATCGTATGATGGTGCCATGTACTTTGTTATTGTTGTGCTACAGATGTTTCTTCCTTATATCATACTTACGTTAAAAATGCATAACATTAATCGATTAAGCGATATTGTTTTAAAATTATGTTCGACATTATTGATTTCATAAAATAAGATGTAAAATGTAAAATGATTATCCAAATATATTGGAGAAAAATAATGATGGTGACCTCATTTTCTAAAACTAACAAAGCGATTTCATCAGCATGAGAAAATCAAAATTTAAATCTCATTTTATAAAGATGAAAAACGATTTTCAATATTATCTTTGCACCATAAAAAAAAAGTTTGTAAAGTGTAAAGGATTTGTGTTGTGATAAACAAAATGATATGTTATGGTGTTAATTTGAATTGTTTACAGAACAAAATAAGTGGTTTTACACTTTTAACGGATTAATTCCTGCTGCGATAGTTCCAACCCAGATGATTGGCATAATATATAATATGTATATATCATACACACTAAATAAAAACTTAAACCTTTCACAGTCATCCATTAAAATAATAACAGCTTAACACAAATCGAATTTTCATATTTCCTCCATATACAATACTTATTACAATAATATTATAAAAAACGTCTCGACTAAAAGCATTGTCTAGTTTTTATTTGCTCACAATAAATACATATTCGTACATACACATACTTTTATATTGATTGATCACAGTTGGAAATTCTTTATGTTTTTTTATAGATGTAATAAAAAGTCGCTTGGAAAAATTATGTATTATTGTTTTGAGGCTCGTATAAAATGAAATAAAATTACGAACTAAAGCTTTTAAATTACATCTTTCTCAAAATAACAACGGCATTCAGGTCAAATTGAAATAGTGATGGCAGTAAAAATTTGGTAAAATCGTACCAAAAATCACCTTTTTTTTATTTTTTATTAAAATTAAATTAAATTTAATTTAATTATTAAAGGAGGTCCGGCGTCTTCTGGAAGGGGGGAATAAAGATGTGTAGTAAAACCGGCTTTGTAATCTTCCTTTAGGGTGAGCTCCAGCAGGCTGTTCTGGTCATATTTTAGGCAGTCCTGTCTGTGGGAGGGGTAACCTGAAAAAAACCTTGAAAAAAAAACGAAATCTAAGGTGAGACACGTGCGCCGAGGGATGAATGATCATGCGTTAGTTGGTCGCTAGCACAGAACTCCGGATACAATCAGCCTTACCACGGCAAGAGGCGCTGCCGTGATGGAGCTTTCATTCCTCAAACAAATCAACACTGCATGGATTTAATTAAAAACAAAAAAAATAAGGGCGGTGCTCCTTCAAAGGCACCAGTCTCAGAAGATGACAAGGACCATTCAGGTCCTGCTTCTGAGATCGAAAAATTAATAGAAAACTCTAGCACGGACGTAGTGGTGGGCTATCCTTTACATGGCACTCTAGTGTCTGAAATGGATACCCAATCCACGTCGACAACGGCCGAAATAAATAACGACTTTGAGGAATTGGAGCTCGAAGAAACATCAAACAAGAGAACACGCCTCAGTGGGGCCGCGAGGAGACGTCTGTCCCATCTAATTCGGTCAGGGATCCCTCTCAACGCTGCCTTGCAGCAATGTAAGGAGAATATCAGGAACAGAATTGTCCCAACTAACAAAAGAAATAGGTCGGATGACGACTCTACACCCAAAGGCATCGCGGCAAAAAGAGGGAAAGTTTCCAGTCCTTTACCGAGGGCATTGGAAGCCGCCCCAAAAGCTGCAATGGAGGGCGACAATAAGGCGAGTTGCCCCGAGAACAGGGCCGATACGACCGCAACGTATAGTACCGCAGTGAAGGCTATCAGGTTGGATGGAGATTACCGACCAAGGCTTCCAGGAAACAAAACTGGGCATTGCCCAGATTCTGGCAATACAAGATGCCATAACGGAGACAGTGGCTGCCGTTAAATGGTACTAGTCCAAATTTCCTGGGATGTCGCACCAGAAACGGTTGGCTCACGGTCAACTGTGCTGATAAAGAAACGGCAGAGTGGCTTATGGCCACAGCGCCCTTACTTAAGCCATGGGACGGGGCATCCCTGAAGGCAGTCGGGGAGGAGGAACTGCCCCGCCCAGAGATCATGTTTGTTTACCTGCTACGAGGGGGTAAGGAGACAAACCATAAGATACTGCGTCGTTTGGCGATCCAGAATAAGGACCTAAGAGACGCAGACTGAAGGAAGGAGCGAGAAGGCGACCTTCTTCAAATTACGAAGTCCGTTTCACACAAAACGGTGGAGATACTCAACTGAATGTTTGGCTCTGTACACTTCCGCCCAAAGGAGGAAGGGGCCGTGAATGCAGTCAAGGGGAGAGTGGCGGAGCCGAATCTACTCGGCACGTCAAGGGCAGCTTTGGCTGAGAACGCTGGCCGCGGTGATGAGGTCACTGGGGCGGGAGAGGCCAGGAGATCTGGCACCTCCGGAACAGGGAGACCGGCCAAAACGGGCCGAGGAAATAGCGGGAAGAGCCATGGCCTGACACCTAGAGGAAGGGTGGCACAACAGCAACCAAGCAAACCAGGCTCTACGGAGCCTAACAAATGAAAAAAATTAAATAAAAATAAAAAATTTAAAAAATACACATCATGGTGATACACACCAAACCAACAACAACAACAATGAAACTGAGATTCGTGCAGATTAATCTGCATCGATCGAAGACAGCTACAAACAACCTAAACCGTCTTTTTATGATTAATGACTCGGATATAGCGCTCATACAGGAGCCTTGGACCAACAATGGAAAGATTAAAGGTTTTGCAGCCAATACAGGTAAGCTAGCCTGCGACACGGCTGCAGATAGGCCGAGGACAGCAATTCTCTATCGCTCAAGGCACAATATCTTCTCTACATATTGACAAATTTATTTCTAGGGATATCACGGCTGTTTCAATAGAAATGCTCTTACCAAAAAGAGGCAGAAGGGTGATTAACATTGCTTCTGCATATTTTCCCGGGGATGAAAATGACCCCCCCCCCCCCCCCCTCTAGAATTGATACAGAGCTTTGTGAATTATTGCACGATTCATCACCAAAAATTCGTCATTGGTTGCGACGCTAATCCACACCACGTAATCTGGGGAAGCAGCAACACTAATTTAAGAGGTGAGCAACTTTTTGAATTCTGTCTTAGTAACAACTTAGCAGTTAACAATAAAGGGAGTGGTGCGACCTTTGTGAATGCGGTTAGGAGAGAGGTACTGGATCTTACCCTGTCTGACATGAGTACCTCCAGTGCAATTATCGATTGGCATATGTACAAGGAAGCATCCCTCTCAGATCATATGTACATCAGGTTTGATATCAATATCCCTTCGAGACCAAAACGCACTAACTGCCCAGCCTATAATGACAGAATTTTGGATAACTTAGCTGGTCTACAGACCATGATAAACTCTGTCGAAGACCTCGACACCTAGCCGGTTCGTTTTCAAATTTTTTCTCGCTGACAACTAATAAAAACCAGACCAAACCGTACGCCTAATTTCAGCTACTACGGTTTCCTTTAAATTATAAACTTGTTGCTCACTATCACAATACTTGTTGCTCACAATTCTTGATTTAGCACTGGGTCGGTAACGTGGGCTGCGGTAAAGTCTCACCGTCCGCAATACTCCCTCCAGTTGAGTGTCCCACAGGATCACTCAATTCCCTCGGTTCCCTTACTAGGACGGCTAACTTGGACGCGGGCCTCCTTAGTATTTCTGAAGCTGTTCTTACGTCGGCTTGTCGGACATTTCCGTCGGCGCTTTTAATTATGGTTTCAATACGGCCTAGCTGCCATGTATAAGGTGTTTCAGTTTGTACCACGGCTACGACGTCTCCTTCCTGCAGTGGTATGGTTTTCTCGTACCAGCGTGTCCTTTGCGAGATTGTCGGGAGATATTCAGAGATCCACCGGCTCCAGAATTTACATGTAACTGCTTGTTGGCGTTTCCACTCAGCACGCAACATATTAATTTCATCGTCAAACTTACCGAAAGCCTTCGTTCCGCTTGAAGAACCTAGCAGAAAATGATTCGGTGTAAGGGCTTCAAGAGTATCTGTCTCCGTTTCGACATACGTCAATGGCCGCGAATTAATCATGGACTCGATTTCTATCAAACAGCAACGGAGCAGATCTTCTGACGGAATTCTGTTAGACAAGGCGTAGTTAAGTCCGTTCTTGACGGACCTGATGAGTCTCTCCCAAGCTCCTCCCATATGAGGTGCGGCCGGTGGATTAAATTTCCAATTAATATGGGCAAACTGATCCTGCGCCTCCTTGCTGACGTTCTGCAGGATCTTTCTCAATTGTGCTTCTGCACCTCGGAAGTTCGTCCCGTTGTCACTGTATATTTCAACGGGCATTCCTCTTCTTCCTATAAACGCTCGAAGAACCAGAATAAATGCATCCGTGGACAGAGCTGAGGCTAATTCTAGATGTATAGCTCTTGTAGTCAAACATGTAAAAATTGCACCCCACTTCTTCTCGATACGTCTGCCATGTTTGACAGTCATTGGGCCGAAATAGTCTACGCCAACAAACGTAAATGGGCGCATCCCAGCCGCCATTCGCGACCTCGGTAAACCTGCCATTTCTGGTACCTCCGGTCTGGCATCTACTATACGACATCGTCCACACTTCGCTCGCACATTTTTAAGACAACTTCTCAATCGGGGTATGTGGTATCGCTGTTTGATCTCATTTAAAACTGTAGCATGGTTTTGGTGGTACATTTGCTGGTGGAAACTTGCGATTAATAGCTCCGTAAATTTGTGTTTCCTTGGAAGTATAATCGGGCATCGTTGCTCATACGTGAGGTACTCCGCATCCTGCAGTCTGCTCTTCATCCTGATGATGAATTGGGAATCAATAAATGGAGACAACTTTCGCAATTTACTGTTGCTCTGTAATTTCCGGCCTTCTTTCAGAGCTTTTACGTCATTGTGAAAATAATCTATTTGTACGCTTCGAATCAGGTACGTAAGAGCATCGTCCAGTTCGTGCGGTGATATTCTGCCCAAATGGTTTTTATGGTAGAAGAACCGTAGCACCCAGACTTGTGTTCTAATTAGCTTCCCAAGCATCGAAAACCGCTCGAAATTGGGTGTTAGATCATCTGGTTTCGCTGTAGCGACGATATGCAGACAACGTACTTCCTGCTCTTCATCATCAGGATTTGGCTCGTCATCTCGTTCCTTAGGCCATTCGTTACGCGGTCTATGAAGAAAAACCGGTCCCTCGTACCACCTCTCAGGTATACAAAATCGGCTAGTCAGCTTCCACTTGGTGGCTTCGTCTGCAATATTGCTGGCTGTCGGAACCCATCTCCAGTCGTGAGAGTTCGTCGACTCCAGGATTTCCCCAATCCGGTGAGCCACGAAAGGTTTAAACGACCGAGGCGATCTAATCCAGCATAACACTTTGCGACTGTCAGACCAATAAGTGCTTTTGGTGATTATTAGCGCTTGTTGTTTCTTTACAGTGTTGGTGAGTCGAGCTCCAAGTACTGCTGCTTGCAACTCCATCCGGGGAATTGAGCTAGCTTTATTGGGCGCGATCTTCGTTTTCGAAGTGACGAACGCTACCTCCTGTAAATCATCCCGTTGTTTAATTAGGTACACGACTGCTGCTGCTGCATGTTCACTCGCGTCCACAAACGTATGTAACTCGTACGTGTAGATTTCATGGTCGGAGAAATAACATCTTGGCAAGCGAATATTTTCGATGATTGACAATGCTTGAATCCAGTCTTTCCACTTCCTTATCTGCTCCGGCTTAATCTGTTGATCCCAATCTACTCCGGTTCGCCAGATCTCCTTTAGAATTAACTTGCCTTGAACAATAAAGAATCCGATCAGCCCAAGTGGATCGAAGACCATCATTACGATACGCAAGACAAGCCGCTTGGTCGGTATCTTTTCTCCTCGTAATAGTTCTATCCCTATTTGCTGCTTATTAACGCGGAACCGAAGCGTGTCATCGCTCGTGCACCATAACAAGCCGAGGACCTTAGTGCTGGCATCGCTATCGCCTAACATCGTTTCAGTTTCAGTCGGAATGGGGTTTATTAATTTCCACACCTGCGGCGAATTTGAAATACAACCTCGCAGATCGAAACCTCCTTTTCGATGAACATCAATTACTTGGCGCGTGACTTCAACACATTCTTCGATTGTTTCGAAACTATCAAGATAGTCATCCACATAGTGTCGATGTTTAATTGCTTCATAAGCTCGTGGTTTCTGTTCTCGATACGTTTCTGCGTTCAGATTCTTTACATACTGGGCTGTAGATGGTGAACAGGATGCTCCAAACGTCATTACAGTCATCTGGTACGTAGAGACATCCTCATGTGGACGATCTCTCCATAGAATTAATTTTTCAGGCACCCCTTCGAGACCTAATTCGTCGGCTAAATCACGTTCTAAAAGTGTTGCCGTGGATCCACCATCTAGAAATGCATATGTGGACACCGTTCGCTCGCCTCTCCCGTACAACACCACCGGAACTATCTGGTAAAATGCATACAATTTCGTGCGGCAGTGCATATTGATTCGCTGTTGAGTAGTAGCTCGACTTATCGCTTGCGTTGGCTTCGTCATGTTTGTACCAACCGCTTCTACACTCGTCGATTGCGCGTTGTTATATGTTTCTGGAGAGGTTTTTCTACAAGGGTTCGGTTCTACCACAATAGAGTTTATTCTCTTTGACGGCGAATGCAACAGCATATGGTGCGGTTGATCGCATCCATCTATTCCGCATTTTGATTTTATTTTGCAGTCGCGGAGCCAATGATTTCCCAAACAGCCTACGCATAGATTCCTTCGGCGCACTACATTCCAACGCCTGACGACCGGTAATGATGTAAATTCCTGACATTTGTTTGGCAAGTGGTCCAGAGATTTGCATACTCGACAGCTTACTCCTCGAATTGCACTATTGACGCTGCTCTTTGGTGTCATTGCCTCGTGAGCTCCGTGGAATGCTTCCGTTTTTGTCGCCTTTCGGATCGACATTATCGGTGTAGCTGCTCTTGCTGGTTCGCTAGACAAGCAACTCGCCGTTTCAGCATTTCCTCGTAGCCACACGTTAAACACCTCGATACTGACTACAGGATTTTCGAGTTCTGCGAGTCTCCTATGACGGCCCCATTCCATCTTTAACATAGCCGGCAACTTATCTACCATCTCAGATAATAGTGTAGGGTTGTTCAGGTACGAGTGCATCTTTACCGTCTTCACAATGTCGCAAAACGCTTTTACCCTCATTGAAAATGCGACAATGGTTTCTAGTTTTTCGAGCGTCACGGGTGGTGTTTGCTTTATTTGCTCCATAGCCGAGTTAAAGACTAGTTCAGGACGTCCATAGAGCATTCTCAATGTACTCATAGCAGTAGATAGAGAGCTTGGCAAAAGCAAGTCCGTTCTTACGGCGTTATAGGCATCCCCCTTTAGGCATTTGTTTAGTCTTGCTATATTTTCTTCTTCGGTGAACCCGCATTGTTGTGTGGAATTTATAAAGGCGGTTATAAACTGTGGCCAGTACTTAGGGTCACCTGAAAACGGCGGAAGCTCGTTCGGGATCACCATCCGTGCTTGCAATTGACTTTTAGTCAGGTTGAAATTACGGGCCATTGATGGGTTACCGGCCACAGTACTGTCTAAGAACTGTTGTTCTGTGGCGCTTGGTTGTAGCCAGGACAGCGAGGGATCAAATACATGATGCGCCACATTACCTATTTCGACTCGTGAGCGCGTGTTTGGATACATGCGTGTTGATTGCTCCGTGGTCATAGCTGGTGGCTGAAATATCTCCGAGGCTGGTACTGACTCAAAGTGTACTTGATTAGCATGCTTGTCCACCCAGTTCTCGGTGCTGGTTCTTCTCCTTCCTAAAGATACCGAAGTTAAACTCGTACCCCTCTGGCTTCCGTTACTTAATAATTCACGTCGTTGTTGCAATATCTTCTTCTGTTTCGCAAGGAATTCTTTTTCCACCGCGAATTCTCGCTCAGCCATCTTGCTCTCCTCATCGAGCAGCTTCAACTGATCTCGTGCACTAATCCTTGACGTCTGTGACTCGGTCAAGATGTCTGTTGTTCCAATTGGTAAACGCTTACTCTTTGATTGCGTCGACTTCGTGGTCCTAATGCAGGATTCCATGTCTTTATTCTCCACGGTTCCTTCCGTTTCTCTGTTGATAATGGTACACTGGTCACAGTACCATTTACCACTGTTGATGTCCTCGTATTTGTGGTTACTTGAGCACTTTAAATGGAATACCCCAAAACATATTTGACAGTATGCCTTGGTGTATTTGTCGGCTTGTTCGCAGACTTGGCAAACTACTGCTCCTTTTGTCCAGTACTCGAAAGGCCTCTGAGTTGATGAATTTTGTGGTTCCCGTGACATTGATCCACTCTTCGGGTGCACGGTTTCGTTAAAATTTTGTTGATCCTCGTTGTGAGACATTCCCGGTTGGAATTTATTTTGTGGTCTTCGAGCTATCTGGTTCTCAACCGCTTCGTTGTTGGTTTCGCCTAACTGTTTCCTTGATCTCAGATTTCTCGTGCTCATGCGACGGCTTTTTAGTCACTTCTATTCACAATTCGTGGTTTCCCGGAAATACCACGATTTAGACAGCGGTTTCTAATGAGGCACACTTATTTCCGGCCAAATTTCGTAACCGTTTGTCTTGCGCGAACCTTTGTCGAAGAAGCTCAAATATTTCTTCGAATTATTCACTCTCACTTTCAATCCCTTGATTGATTATAAAATAATTAAATTTTTAATTTGTAGAAAATGTGAACTCTAAAGCGACCAACTAATCTTTCGAACGTATAATAAATACAATAACTCAAACCACTTGACGGTCTATATATATTTATTAAACTAAAACGTTGAAAATTTAATTAGTTTTCGCCGGTTCAAATTTTCTAAATGTGTCTTCTTCGTAAGACTTCTCAAATTCCCATTTTTTCTCGCTGACAACTAATAAAAACCAGACCAAACCGTACGCCTAATTTCAGCTACTACGGTTTCCTTTAAATTATAAACTTGTTGCTCACTATCACAATACTTGTTGCTCACAATTCTTGATTTAGCACTGGGTCGGTAACGTGGGCTGCGGTAAAGTCTCACCGTCCGCAATAATAGGATATTAATGAAGGAGCATAGTAATAATTCTTTTTTCCGAAGCGTATCTTCGATTTCCGATGTCAGCTCATGTAGAGCTGTTTTGTTGATTTCCCTGCTTGGTAGGCGTGCTGCCTAGAATCCAGAGGGTATCTTTGGAGAGTGTTGGATCTGATACAAAGTCCCATAATTTTCTCCATGGTTTTTGGGGATGTTTTTCCCGCTTTTGGGATAAAAATCACCCGAACCTCCCTCCAGCATTTAGGAACATATTCCGTCTGCAGGCCTTGTTGTAAAAAGGGGGGTATACGCAGTCCCCTCCCGGTGATTTGAAACGGCCAAATGATTTGACTGCCCAGCCTATCCGTTCCGTCGTCAAAAACTGCCTCGAGAACTCGTGAGCGCCCTTTGGAACTAGATACGGATGTACGCTACTTGCGTTGGATTCTTCTTGATCCCTCAGTAATACACATTCTGGGAAGTTAGGTCTCACTAGACATTCCAGAGTCTCCTCCCTGGTTGTGGTTGTCTCTTCACTTGGTTTCCTAACAGATCCCAAGGGATTCCTGTGCTCGAAGGAGGGTGAATTCTGGAGTCGACACGCCATAGGTAATTTGTCTATTTTCTTACAGAAGTATCTCCAGCTTAGTCTTTTGCTCTGCCTAAGAGATGATTGGTGTACGGAGGTGCGCCTTACGGTAAATCCCAACAAGGTCAACTGCACTCTCTTTACTAACCGGAGGAAGATTGTCCTCCCGCCGATAGACTATAAATATCTGGGTGTCGTACTTCATCAGAAATTGACATGGAATCCCCACTTAAATCACATCACAAACAAGGCGAATAAGGCCTGTTTCACCTGCCAAAGAATGATTGGCAAAACGTGGGGACTGAGCCCACAAATGTTGGTTTGGATGTAGCGGACCGTCATAAGACCGATGGTCCCTTACGCGGCGTTTGTGTGGTGGCCAAAGATGGAGCAGACTTGTGCACGGAGAATACTGGACAAGATCCAGAGGTTAATCTGTGTGGGTGCAACTGGAGCAATGAGGACTTGTCCAACAGCTGTCCTTGAGAGAATACTGCGGCTCCCAGCACTGCACCTACACATTAAAAAAGTAGCCGGTTCAAAAGGTCTGAGCCTAAAAATTCTGGCCAAAATTAAAACCATAAGGCCAGGACACAACAGTATTCTACATAAATTAAATTTTAAGGAGGAATTGATCCAACTATCGGATTTGATGGTAAGGACAATCGACTGTCGGAGGAATTTTACTATTATTTTGCCGAATAGGGCACTGGTAGAGAATAATATATCCTCCCTCCCCCGCCATGCTTCTGTATGGTATACGGATGGGTCAAAAACAGACGGGGATACCGGTGCAGGGATAGTCGGGCCCGACCTAGAACTATGCATACCACTGGGTAGCACCACTACAGTTTTTCAGGCAGAGACCTTTGCTATTGAGGTATGTGTGCTTCAATGTCTCAAATAGAAATATAAAAAGACCGAGATCTATATAATCTTGGACAGCCAGGCAGCTCTGCTAGCCTTAGGAGCTTCAGTGTTCAACTCGAAATTGATCTGGAGCTGCTACTGTAATTTATTAGAACTGGGTAAAGCAAATAAAGTCACCCTTTTGTGATCTCCTGGCCACTCCACCATTAGAGGAAGTGAGGCAGCAGACCCATGTGCAAAAATGGGAGCAAGCCGAGATTTCCTGGGTCCCAGTCCTAGTATTGCTTTTTCCAAAAGCCACTAAGCAGATGGTATAAGGGACTGGGAGCAGAACTATAGGAAATTACTCTGGAAGTCCTCCATTGGGATGAGACAGGCCAAGAAATTATTCAGTTATAGTATTATACGTCTGGAAGAGGGACCGAGGATGGACCGCCAATCCCTAAGATCCCTTACTTGGTGTTTAACAGGGCACGGCCCTTTTAACGGCCATCGACATAAAATACGAAGGTCCCTTACCCTTACGGATCAGTGCAGATTCTGTGACTGCGGAGTTTTGAACTTCTTCACGAATAGTTCAAAAATGGTTGGTAGGGTTGGTTGTGGTGTTTTCTGTGAGAAACTAAATATGAACCTCTCATTTCGTCTCAAAAATGCTACGAGCTTATTTCCTTAAGTGGAAGGTAGTCCAGACCTGTCACTCATCTTTTAACGGGATGGCAGATTAGTGGGTGCCAGGGCACTTCAGTGTTGCGGGGGATGAAAAAGCAGATGAATTCGCTCTGCAGGGTACAATTAAAGTAGATGTTGAAATTCCCCTTGCTACATGCAAACTCTTGCTTCAGGAAGAAGCGAAAAGAGCAGCGAAATATAGATGGTTCAATGGTACCTCGTGTGTTATAGCTGGGCAGATTTGGCCAAGACTGGATCAAGCAAGGTATAGACAGTATTTCAGCGTCGCCATATTAGTAAGTCCTGGGGGTTATTACAGGAGACTGTCTCATAGGTAAGCATAAGCGGAGACTAGGAACCTCTGGAAAAATATGCAAATACATTTTATATATTTTGGGTAACCCTCAGAGTATGGCACAACAAAGATATCTCAGTATAAAAACTAAATTGCAATGAAATGAAGAATTTAAAAAGTAGTATGTTAGCTTCACGGACGAGTATCAGATGTTAGGACACAATCGAAAAGTCAGTGAAAATGAATTCCAGAAACAGAATTTTATACCACATCATGCCATAGAGAAACTGAGCGCGGTCACTACAAAATGCCGGGTCGAATTTGACGTCTCTGCTAAAACATCAACCGGAATTTATATTAATGACACATTAATGGTATGTCCGAAAATACAACAAGACCTTATCTCAATCATATTAAGATTTAGACAACATAAATTCGTCTTTACAAATTTGGATTGATCAATCGCAATAAGGCTTACAAACAAATTTATTCGATACCAAATCGGGAACAACAACATACAGATTTGCACTACCAAGCTTTATTGCAACAAAATATTTGGAGCAGTTACCAAAAGATGAGAAACTCAAATTTCCGGAAGCAGCTTAAGTGATAAAGAGGGATTTCTATGTAGACGACCATATGTCAGGCACAGAAGATATAAATGACGCCATAGCGCTAAAGGAAGAAATTAAACAACTATGTAAACTAGGATGTTTTGAATTACTTAAATGGAATTCAAACAACAAAAAATTGATAAACAAACCTCTTGAAAATACAAACGAAATGCAATCACAAGAAACACCAGCCATAAAAACTCTTGAGCTTTTGTGGAATACGCAAGATGACGGGTTCAGCTATAAGAGTCAAACCAATCGATAAGGATTAATCGACCCTGTAATTCTCGTTGCAAAATTAATAATGCGCGAATCATGGAAATTGAAAATTGATTGTGATGCGGAGCTACCTCTAGATATTACTACCAAATGGCTTTCATTTCAAAATCAACTAAAGTCTATAGAGGAAATAAATATTAAACGTTTAGTTAGACGAAGCTTACGGAGCTGAAATTTATATAAGGACGACGGATGGGCAAGGAACAAACCATTACAGCCTACTCTGTTCAAAATGAAAGGTAGTTCCAATGAAGCGATAAACAATTACAAGGATAGAATTATGTGGTGTTCTACTTATGTCTAACCTTTTACAAACAGTGAAAAGCTTAATGGAAATTAATTTCCAAAAAAAAAAACACAATTGTTTTGTACTCGTTAAAAATCTACCCGAGTAATCTGAAACAATTTGTTGGTAATCGGATAGCAAAAATTCATTGTTTGACACATGATGCTGAATGGAGACATGTAAGTTCAAAATGGAATCCTGCAAATATAGTATGACGAGGTCTACTTCCGAATGATCTTAAAATCAACGGTTTTTGGTGGAATAGACCTGAGTTTTTAAAAGCAGACAAGGAACATTGGCCGGAAAATCCAACGAATGTTATCCACAATGGAAGGGAGCTCGAAACAAAAACAATTAATTGGTCATCTATTATGTATGCCACAAAAATGCGATATCATCAATAGATTTAGCAATCCTACAAAACTTCAACGAATTATCGCCTTTGTTTTGAGATTTTTAAACAATCTGAAAAATATCAAAGGGCGAGTAAAATACACAAGCAAAACACACAAGTTGCGGAAATTCCTCCATTAAGTGTAGAACAGATCAAAAATGCCAATTTTTATTTGATAAAGCAAGTCCAGTCTTCGTATTTTAGCAAGGAAATCCAGCAATTATCGAGCAGAACAACAAGGCGACTAACAATACACAGAAAAAGTTCTATATTTTTACTGGCCGTTTAGACCCAGCTAAATTTCATCAGGATATGAAGCATCAAATAATATTACCAACAAAGCATCACTTCACACGATTAATATTTGAGTATTATTTTAAGAGGAAAAGATTTAGCAAAATCAGAACATAAACAATGTATAACATGTTTACGAGGTCAACCAAAAGGAATCACAAATTTAATGGGAAACGTAAGGTTAAAGTTCGAACGAGCATTTAGGACCACAGGAACAGACTACGCCGGTCCTATGAATTTACGGGCGTTCACAAACATTAGATACAACTTATATCGCACTTTTCATTTATATGTCAACACAGGCAATACATCTGAAATTAGTCAGCAATTTAAGTACAGATGGGTTTTTTGCTGTTTTTCAAAGATTTATAAGCCGTTGGGGGAAACCGACAGATGTTTATAGCGATAATGGGTCTAATTTTAAAGGAGCTAATTCTCAACTAAAGGAGTTAAATAATTTACTACGAGAACATAAAAAACCACCCTGTATAATCAACAGTAATTCTCATTGAGGTATTAAGTGGCTTTTTATTCCGGCCTATTCACCAAACTTTGGAGTTTTGTAGGAATCGGCGAGTGATTTTTATCAATTTTAAAGTATGTTGTTTGTGCGGCGTTCCATTAAAAATTAAGTTGGCTTGTATCGCTCAAAACAACAACTGTAGAGTGTGGTGTCGGTTTTAGCTGGAAAGTGGAACATCAAAAACAAATGGTTCAGTTATTAGAAAGCGAATGACTTTTCCAATTAGTGTTTAGCTAAACAGGTTAGAGAAAAACAGAATATATCAAACACTAAATTGCAGTGTGGGAGAGTTGTTCCTCTAGTCAGTACTATTAATACAATTTGTGTTGATTGTACATTGTTCTAATCGTATTAGTCATTCATCCTATTTTTGTGTTCACTGGGTAGTCTTATTGTCACCCACATACACTTCCATTTCTAGGATTTCTTTAAATCAATTTACATTAAAAAGTTGTTCGAAGCTCTGTTGTATGAGATCCAAAACGTTTTATTTCGTTTAGGAAACTCATTAAAACTTTTTTGTTTGGAGCTTGCAAAATTTATATTTGTTATTTGCGGTCTTACGAAATGTTTGTATTTTTGTTTTAGTCAAATTGTTCATTATTTACTTTTTTACCAAGAAGAATTTTTGAAAATAAAATTATCAAGACCTTTAATATCGAAATAGTATTAACACACTTCTAAGTATTTCGATAGTATTAGAAAAATCTGTCAGTTTTAACCTATTTACAGTTGTAAATCACACACACATTTCAGGCTACACCTACATAAATTGCAAATAATTGTTATTCGGTTGAGTGCATGTTAAAAGATTTAAAACAATTAAACCGAAAATGAGAGAAGTTAAGTATAATTGTTAATTTTGATTACATAGTTGTAATATTACCTAAAAACACCTACTATAGCAGTATAACCGTAAACATTTTCAAACAAAAAAACTTCTACATAGGTATTTCTTCGGAAAAGCTGAATAATGTATAAGATTTTATGTAGGATACATTTTCCGTTTGATTAAATAGCACAAAAAGAATACAAAAAACCGTTTATGTTTGGGTGTCGAGAAATGATTCCCAAATTAGGAAAATTTTATTAACGTTAAATCTCAATAAAATGATAACGGCATGATTGTATAAAACAATAAAAGGAATGACAAGCTAACAGCTTATTTCAACATGACGCTTTGGAAATAACTCACCCTATGCTATGCAGAAGCCGTGGCTTTTGTACAACAATAATTAATAAATATACACCAATCAACATAATTAATTACAATAAGTACAAGAACTTTGATTTTATGTTACTAATTAACTTATTCTACTCTACCCTAGATGTCACCGTAATAATATTTTGTTTCAACGAATTTATTTATTTCACAATAAGAATTATTATAACACAATTTATTATCTATAATTTATAAAATCACTTTATATTCCCACAATTTTACTAATCACTTATAATTTTTATTTCGCACTATAACACTTTTTAAATCACTCTTTAATTCCTTTTTAACACCACTACACCAATACTCCGCCTTACGAATTTATTAATTTTACAAAAATTGTTACCAATTCCTCGATTTACAAATTTTCCCAATAGAACGAAAAGAAATTTCGATTTACGCCCAATTTTTCGGAAACTAGTAAATTCGTATAGCGGGGTATTGGTGTACTAATAAACCAATTTGACTTCGTTCCTTTTTATATAGATAAAACAAACTTGTAGAAATTTATTGACTTTTCCAGTAAGAATAGTCTAGAAACATTTGGAACAGTTTTATCATGGAAAATTCCATTTTAGTATAGTAAAACATTGAGCTATTAATTTAACTTGTTCTATTACACCCTAGGTGTCATCGTAACAATATTTGTAGCTTCATTGATTTAGAAATAAAACCAACAAATGATTTCTAAAATATTTAAATGATTTAAAATCGAGCTCTAATGCAAATCTTTTATATATTTTGTAAGGCAAATGTCTCCTGTCTGTTTTATTAAATTCAAAATATGTGTATTTAACCACAGGACCGTGGGACATTTATTTATACTTGTTTTACGAGGCACACAAATATTCTATTGTTACGACTATTAGTGAAACATAAATTTGTGTTAATTAAAAAATGGCGGAAATGGCGTTTTCATCGATAGAAAAACTAAAAGGGCGTGATAATTATGACTCGTGGAGGTTCGCTGTACAAGCATATTTTGAGGACCTAGACCTAAGGGATGCAGTAATAGGTAAATACGAAGACGAGAAAAATACTAAAAAGGCACGCGCCAAGTTGATTTTGTTGATTGACAAAATAGTTTACCCACATGTGCAGAGTACAAAAACTGCCAAAGAAGCGTGGGATGAATTAGAGAAAGCTTTCCAAGATGCTGGTTTGACCAGGCGAGTAGGTTTACTCAGGAGTTAAATATCAACGAGATTGACTGATTGCAGTTCCGTAGAGGAATACGTGAATAAATTGGTTACATATGCTTATAAGTTGAATGGGGTCGGATTGGCCGTGACGGATGAATGAACTGGAACGTTGCTGTTATCGGGTCTACCAGATGAGTACAGACCGATGATTATGGGCATTGAGGCTTCCGGTATTAAGATTTCTGCCGATTCAATTAAAAATAAAATATTGCAAGATGTCAAGAGTGAATCCATGACAAATAATGCAGCATTGGTTACGAAGAAAGTTAAATTAAAAAGTCAGTACAAGAAGTTAAATCGATGTTACAATTGTAACAAACTTGGTCACTAAGCATCTAATTGTCCAAAGAAAAGGCGTAGAAAGCTTCGGAATGAAAAAACTTTGTTTGCATCGTTTCTGAGTACAACCGCTAAATCATCAGAATGGTATATTGATTCAGGAGCTTCAGCGCATATGACATCGCACGAGGATTGGTTCAAAGTAGCCACAGAGCCACCACTGAATAACGAGGTCATGACTGCGAATGATTCTCGTCTGACTGTCAGTAGTGTTGGTGATATTCAGCTGGAGGCCAGTGATGGAAGTATTGGCAACGTAAATAAAGTGATGTTTGTTCCAGATCTGTGTGCAAACCTTTTATCCGTCAGCCAAATAGTAAAAAAACGGTAAAAAGATAGTATTTGACAACAGTGGGTGTAATGTGTATGATCAATCCAACAAAGTAGTCATCACAGCAAGACATGAAAATAGTATGTTTTTATTTAATCGGCCGAGTGACAGTTTGGCCCTGATATCCAGTACTGAGACATCTAATTCAAATGAAATATAATGGCATCGGCGAATGAGACATTTAAATTTCAACAGTTTGATGAAGTTGAAATCAGAATGTGCAGTAGGTGTTAATTTTAATCAAACAAACCACAAAGGATGTTCAATTTGTTTAAAGGGTAAACAAACACGTCTCCCATTTAAAGAAGTTCCCGTTCGGGCAAATCAAAGGCTGGATTTAATCCATTCTGATTTATGCGGCCCAATCGAATGTGCTTCGCTTGGAGGTGCGCGTTACTCTATGGTGTTCGTTGACGATTTCATAAGACGCGTTTTTGCCTACATACTTGAGTCAAAAACAGAAGTTGTAACTACTTTTGTGAAATTTAAAAATTTTGTTGAGAACCAGACTGGAAGGATGATAAAAGTTTTACGTACCGATAATGGCAGTGAATATTGCAATGAGTAATTTTTGAAAATCATACGGGCGTCGGGTATTCTGCATCAGTTAACAGTACCGTATACGCCAGAACAGAATGGAGTTGCAGAACGCAATAATGATGTTTGATGCGAACTTAGGTAAACCATTTTGGGCAGAAGCAGTGTCTACCGCGGCGTAAACAATTAATCGTTCACCGTGTAGAGTCATTAATGGAATGACACCAGAAGAAGCGTGGTCGGGGAAAAACCGGATTTGTCGCGTTTCCGAGTGTTCGGTTGTGTATGTTGGGTGCAAATCCCAAAACAGAAACGGAAAAAATTTCACGCAAAGTCGAAGATGGGAATCTTCATTGGTTATAGCGAAGTATCGAAAGCCTACAGGGTGTATGACCCCGATACAAAGCATATTACAGTTAGTCGTGATGTAGTTTTTCACGAGAACCAGCGTGTTGAAGAACAGAAACTGTCAGAATCAGTCAGTTCCTCTTATTTAGATATTTTCCCGGAAGCATCGATAATCGATAATGATGACATCGGAGATTTGTCACAGACCACAACCAATGATTCAGATCAGAATGACAACTCTGCATCATCTGATGAAGTGACCAACGATGATACATTTTACACGACCAGTGAACAAGAAACTGAGAATGAAACTCTTCAAGTAATGACTGATGACTATATGCCTCCTGAAACAGTCGAGATTAATATAAATGAAGGCGAAGCTTGGCGTTCTTCTAGACAGCCTAAGCCAGTAAAATGGAATGACTATATGACTTACAACGTGCATTCAATTGAAATGAATGATCCAGTCACTGTCAGCCAAGCGTTGAATCGAGCCGATAGTGAGAAATGGCAAGAGGCCATGTGTAATGAATACAGTTCGTTGCAACAAAACAGCACTTGAAGTTTTGTTGATCTTCCACCGAATCGAAAGCCTATAAACTGTAAAGGGGTTTTCAAAACCAAGAGGGACGCAATTGGAAAGATCATAAGGTTGTTTTCAAGAGAAAGGCATTGATTACGCAGAAACTTATGCCCCGGTAGTCAGGTATATAAAAAAATTGGATGCCATGACGGCATTTATACAAGGACATCTAGATGAGGAGATCTACATGACGCCTCCGGAAGGTTATGTAAAAGGCAACAAGTGTGTAGTCTTAACGTATGGCTAAAAACAGGCAAGCCGAATTTGGAATATAAAGTTGAACAAAGAATTGTTAAGGTCTGGTTTAGCCAAGTCCAAAGCCGATCCGTGCATCTATTACCAAGTTAGTGGAAGTAAAATGATATTTGTTGCCGTTTAAGTGGATAACCTGATAATATTCACGAATGACAAAGAAATGAAATGGAACCTCAAAGAAAACCTGATGTCAACATTCAAGATGAAAGATTTGGGTGAAGCGCGTTATGTATTAGGTCTACAAATAACACGCGATCGCAAGAATGGTTTAATTTGGATTGATCAAGAACAATATATCTACGGGATGTTATCACGTTATAATATGGCGGATTGCAATCTGGTATCGACGCCTATAGACATCAATCAAAAACTGTCAGCGGAGTTTTGCCCAAATACAAAAAGGGAACGGGATGAAATGGCTGAAGTGTCATACCAGTCAGCTGCTGGAAGTCTATTGTTTGCGGCTCAAGTGTCCAGACTAGATTTATGTTATGCCGTGAATTTAGTTAGTCGATTCAACAATAACCCTGGACAGGCTCATTGGACAGCTGTTAAACGGATTTTGAGTTATTTAAAGCGAAGTGCAACGGATAAATTGGAATTCAGAAAAAATGGTGGCAGCGGTTTGTCTGTTTTTTTTCCTGATGCTGATTGGGCGAGCGATTTGGACCAGAGACGATCAACTATAGGATATGTTTTTGCATATCAAAACGGTCCGATATCTTGGAATTCCAATATGGCGTTATCTTCGGCCACACAGGATGCGATTTGTTTAAACGGATTACTGCGGGAGTTATTTGTCGAAATTTCAAAGTGTGTGAAAATTTTTTGCGACAACAGGAGTGCCATTAATCTAGCTACAACTACCAGTTACCATCCGAGAACTAAACACATTGATGTAAGACATCACTTTATTCGTGACATGGTAAACGACAAACGTATCGAACTTGTGTATGTTTCGACCGACAACATGTTAGCAGATGTATTGACAAAGGGACTTAACACTGCCAAACATCAGAAGTTCGTCAATGCAATGAGGTTTTGCATTGTGAAGAAGTAGAATTCTAGTGGGGGTATTGAAATGAGAATTATATTTTGGTTTTATTTTTATCAGTTGGTAACATTGATTATAGAGTTTGTAATTATGTATCACGCCATTGAAAATACAATAAACTTTTTTTTTACTTCCGTCAATCAACTTATCTAGTACAGACATTTTTTTCTTTATTAACATATAAGATTCGTATCCATCGACAAATTTACAACAACCACAACAAATAATTTTTTCATACTGTGACAAATATTCAGATAAAACTATTTTAAGGGTTATAAATGGTTGTTGGGGGAGTAGTTTTAGGAGTCAAAGCTTTCTAGGATATGCGATTCTCATAAGACTTCTTCCTAGTGTAGTTACGCCTCCTCGTGGCGACAACCGGGCAATGCATCCTAGAATGTAGCCAAGTAACTTACACGACCGTGCAATGGCGGTAAATCCATTGCCCCAAGCTTTGGTGGGACAACATACGCTGAGAGCTGCATGGCTAAGGGGGAGCTTAGTCTTTAGTATGTGAACTCCGGGTACCAGGCGACCCCCGGTTTAAAGTAGCCTTCCCACAGTATACCGATCTCTGCTGTGGGTGACCTTCATTTCTCGGATACTCGTGGGATTCAAATGGAAACCGAATTTAAAAAAAACATAGAGGGTGATGCCTCTTTAAAAGCATCAACTTCACCAGCTATTGAGTTGGGTCTCCTAAGCTATGATGGAATGGTAGATGCCACAAGGGCCACCACTCTTGATTATCTTAACGTCCGGACCAAGGAAAAGGTGGAACAGTCCACCTCTTCTACTACGGACACCTTCTGTGACGACAACATAAGTGTAATCTCACAGTTATCGGGCACCTCAACCATTGGTGTTGATATTGGGAACATGTCCCTCAACGCCGGGGAATGGGTTAAGCTCAACTCCTTCGAAAGAAGGCGTTTTAAAAAGGGGCTCAAGGAAGGCAAAACTAGAGAAGAGGCTCTAGCTGCTGCTAAGTCCGCGACCCCTCTGAAAGCATCCTCGGGGCCTGTTGCTCCTACCCTAGACAAGAGGTCTGGTGGTAAGCGTGAGAGGTCTTTCGAGGTTGCTCCGGAACCAAATAAACCACCTGCCAAAAAAGCAAAAGAAGGGCCTTCTCCGGTAAAGCCCTCTTTCAGCCAGGTAGCAGGCAGTGTTAAGCTGGGCATCGTACCAGGTGATCTCAGTGGCAATCCTCTTAGTATGGAGCAAATGGCAAACATACAGGAGTGTGTCATTGACCTCATTATTGGGATGCAAGGCTCAAACCACAAGCCGCAATTCCTTGGCTGTTTCCGGAGAACAGGTTGGCTATTTTTTATATGTTCCGATCATTCCACAGCGGAATGGATGAGGAACAGTTTTGTAAGCCTAAGGGAAAAAATTGGTCTGAACATAAGTTTGGTGGAAGAGGATGATTTTCCTCGGCCAAACATCGTTAGGGGGTTCTTTCCACAGAGCCTTAGCTTAACTAGCGAGAAGATTCTCGCTACCATGGCCGCGCAGAACGATGGTCTCGCGGCCAACTCATGGAAGATACTGCAACGGACGACAACTGGCGTACTCGTCCATTTGGTTATGGCCATAGGCGAGTCTTCCATGAAGAAACTACGCGAATCCAACGGGAACATCGCATACCGCTTTGGTAGGATAAAACTCCTTCTCAAGAAGGATTCCCCCTCTACCAACCCAACCACTGGAGTTAGCTCCAGTAAGGAGGGTACTTTACCAGCCCCAGTAGTAGGCACAATCACAGACGAGGAGGCATCCAGGAACAGCAGCGCTATCGAGCATTCTGTTCCTGCTGCCTCTTCGTCGGGAGCACGATCAACGGATCTCTCCGCAACTCCTACTGTGGGATCGAGTAAATCAGCACTCACCCCGAAAATTAAGCATATGGGCGCTCGGGGTGTTACTGGGAAAAGTGGCAGAAACAGGCCAAATCCCGCAAAGCAGACGGCTGGCAAGCAGCCAGGAGCGTAGAGCTCCTTTACCCTAATCATCCAGTATGGCTGGTACTATTAGGGTACTACAAGCGAATCTGCATCACGCAAAAGGAGCTTCGGATACCTTTTGCAACAGGTTCGCGAAACAACACTTAACCCTTGGCCTTATCCAGGAACCTTGGGTTAATGGAGGAAAAATCAGAGGCCTCCACCTCAAGTCATGTAAGTTGATTTACGATCGAAGGGAGGAAGTTCCCCGAGCAGCAATATTTGTTTCATCTAATATTAACGTTCTTCCAATTCCAGAGTTCACCACTAAGGATTTGGTTGCAGTAATCCTGGAGGTTCCGACTAGCAGGGGAATGCAGGAGACAATATGTGCCTCTGCGTACTTCCCTGGTGAGTCGGTTAGTGCTCCACCTGTAGTTGTACAGGATCTGGTGGATTACTGCAACCTAAAAAACAAGCATTTCATCATAGGCTGCGATGCTAATGCACACCATATCATTTGGGGCAGCAGTGATACAAATGGCAGAGGTGAGTCCCTTTTAAATTATCTTATGAGTAGTCACATAGACATTTTAAATAAAGGTTCGAACCCCACTTTCATAAACTCGACTCGGCGAGAGGTGTTGGACCTCACTTTGTCAAGTCAGTTTATTTCCAACTCTGTTGCAAACTGGCATGTTTCAAGCGAAGCTTCTCTGTCGGACCACATGCACATCAGGTTCGATATACCGGGAGTGATCATACAGGCAACAGAGCGTCGTATCCCTTGTTTTACAAATTGGAAAACATATAGGGATATTTTATTTATCAAAGCAGACATGCTGCCAACATCTTTGAGTTCAATTAGTGACCTAGAAACCGCAGCTGGTCTGCTTAATGACGTGCTCCTATCTTCCTACGAAAGCAGCTGTGTGGTGCGTAACGTTGTGGTTAATCGCAAAGTTCCATGGTGGAACGAACAGCTGGCTAAACTTCGTAAGAAGGTTAGGAAATTATTTAATAGGGCAAAGCATTCCAATGAGTGGAATGAATATAGGCAAGCCCTAACCAGTTACAACACAGAACTAAGGCGTTCCAAACGCCTCACGTGGAGGAAAAACTGTGGAAATATCGAGGATATACCTACAGCTGCTCGACTCCATAAAGTTCTAGCTAAAGATCAGTCCAACGGGATTGGGCTTCTTCTGAAATCCGATGGTAGTTATACATCAGGTCGCAAAGAGTCGCTCGAAACCCTGCTTCAAGTGCACTTTCCGGGCTGCACTGTTTGCGACACAAATACAATCACTAACTCCATATCTGGTACACACATGGGTGTAAATATGGGTTGGGTTAATAGTTTATCCGGTAAGCTTTTTACTCCGGATAAAGTCAAATGGGCCATTAACTCTTTTCAGCCTTTCAAGGCTCCAGGAGGGGATGGTATCTTCCCAGCCCTCCTTCAAAGGGGCCTGGACTTGATTACCCCTGCTCTGGTGGCCTTGTTTAGAACTAGCTTCAATTGGGGTC
The DNA here is from genome assembly GCA_958295665.1 of Tipula vernalis. NCBI lineage: Eukaryota > Metazoa > Arthropoda > Insecta > Diptera > Tipulidae > Tipula > Tipula vernalis. Next base: position 144,408,528 of record OY282560.1, on the reverse strand, counting down.
ACATACCACAGGCTTGGAGTCAAGTAAACGTGGTTTTTATCCCAAAGCCTGGCAATCGGCCATGTGAACTTCCTAAGTCCTTTCGACCTATCAGTCTTACATCGTTTATTCTTAAAACCATGGAACGACTTATAGATCTTCATATCAGAGACTGGTTAACGGCAACCAGACCTCTAAATCCAAATCAATTCGCCTATAGGAAAGGCAAATCCACAGAGGGTGCGCTGCATCTACTTGTCACCAAGATTGAAGCAGCCTATCGCTCGAAAGAAATTGCTCTGTGTGCATTTCTGGATATTGAGGGAGCTTTTGACAATACTGGATACGACTCAATTGCTAGGGCAATCAAGCGTAGAGGTATTGACGATCCGACTAACCACTGGATTAGTTCCATGTTGGTTAGTAGGAAGATTACATCTAAATTAGGTAATGAGTCAGTCACGATTACGGCAGCAAGAGGGTGTCCGCAGGGCGGTGTCCTGTCCCCTTTGCTGTGGTCACTCGTGATCGACGAGTTGCTTGATAATTTACATCTACTTGGGTACGATGCCATTGGTTATGCGGACGATTTGGTTATCATAGTCTCTGGAGGGCATGAACGTACGATGTCCGCCAGCATGCAACAGGCTTTGCTTGTTATTTCGAATTGGTGCACTGGGGAGGGCCTTTCGATTAACCCTAGCAAAACAGTCCTGGTGCCCTTCACCAAAAGACGTAATTTGAACCTTGGTTCAATTAGTCTTAATAATATAAATATCGGATACTCCAATGAAGTCAAATATCTGGGTGTTGTCCTAGATAAGAAACTAACTTGGAACTCTCATATTACTTCAACTACCGAACGCGCGGCCAGGGCCATGTGGGCCTGCCGGCGTATGTTCGGCAGGACCTGGGGCCTGAACTCAAAAATGATTTACTGGATGTACATCATGATAGTGAGGCCAATTGTAACATATGGGGCAATAGTTTGGTGGCCTAAGGTACAGCAAAAAGTTATTATGAACAAGCTGACCTCATTACAGAGACTAGCATGTCTCGGAATTACAGGTGCTATGCGCACCTGCCCTACGGCGGCAATGGAAGCTCTCATCGGGCTCACTCCACTTCATATCCACGTCAAAAAATCAGCTGCTACCTGTGCAGCTAGATTGAAGCTCGCGAATCAATACAGTCATGATGACCATATGGGTCACCTGGACATTTTGAATGAACTTCCAGACCTGAATATGTTCTTTAGTGTCCCGGACGTTATGCCGAAAGAACTCTGCTTTGGCAGGAATTTCGTGGTAACAATCCCCGATAGAACAGACTGGGATACTGGGTTACCGCAGATGGAACCTAACAGCCTAGTCTGGTACACTGATGGATCAAAAATGGATAGTGGAGTCGGCATTGGTGTCTTTGGACCCAATCACAAAATATCGAAATCACTGGGTACTTACCCCAGTGTTTTTCTAGCCGAAATTCACGCCATCGAAATCTGCGCCTCTATTATTATGACCAAAGGTCTTAAAGGCGCATCCATCCACATTTTGTCTGACAGCCAAGCAGCACTGAAAGCATTGGCTTCTAACTGCTTGGTTTCCAAGTCGGTTCAAAGTTGTTATAAACTGCTACAATCTCTCTCTTGTCAAAACAAAGTAAGGTTGTGGTGGGTGCCTGGTCACATGGGCATCACTGGAAATGAGATAGCCGACGAACTTGCACGGGCAGGCTCGTCGACTACACTCATTGGCCCTGAGCCTTTTTGTGGTATCCCGTGGGCTTCTGCAACCTACACAATCAGTAAATGGGAAAAAATACAGTGCTTGACTTATTGGAACTGTATTCCCGGCCTTAGACAAGCCAAATCTTTGATCAGACCATTTCACCACAAAAATTTGGCGATCAATTTCAGCAAAGGAAATATTAGGAAACTTGTGAGTTTTCTCTCAGGTCACTGTAACCTGAGATATCATTTGAACAAAATGAACCTGTCCACAGAGACGGAGTGCCGACTCTGTTTGGAAGAGACAGAAACCGCAGAACACATACTATGTGAGTGTGTTGCTCTGTGCACACGGAGGTGGATTCATTTTGAAGAGAGGTATCTGACCCCGGAGAAATGTAAATTGGCCTCTATAAACAGCATTCTCGCCTTTATTAGAGAGGTGGAGAAGCTCCTGGAGTAACAGTACCCAACAGCACAAAAGATCTTTTAGGTCGTAGTGCTAGCCGCTTTTGGGCAGGGACGAAAAAAAAAAAAAAAAAAAAAAAAAAAGGGTTATAAATAACAATAAGAATTTTACAAAATCGCCCGACAAGTTCAGATGCCAAAACTTCAACCTTACCAAAGGCACCTGAGAACAATTTTCTGACCCCCAAAGTAGGCCGAAAATAACCAAAACCACCCCATCGGGTATTATTAATACGATCAACACATAATAGTTTCTAATTATTGATAAGGAGCGACTTGCTTTTAATTTTACTGCGAAGAAGAGTTTCAGAAAATCAAATTTGAATAACTCTAATATAATGGTGGTTTGGCTTCTAGTTGAGGGGGGGGGGGGCAAAGTTGAGTAGATTAATCTACCAGCTCCGTAACCTTCCAGTAGAGTGCGCATCGCGTGAGCTGTTCTGGTCTTGTCACTAAGCAGCTGCGTGATTGGTACAATTGTGTAGGGCGTAACTTGTTCACAATATTCGCAAGTGTACGTGCTGCCTCCTCGGGGCAACCACTGGTAACTAAGGCAATTTGGCACATTTTTGACGATTTGGCACAGGCTAAAGTACGACGCTAAAGGAGAAAACCTTGACAAAAAACCTAATCTAATGTGGCACAGCATATGGCGATGGATGAATAGCTGATAGGTTAATCAGTCCAAAATATGCGGACTCTGGATACCAGGCACTCCAGTTTTATTTTAGCCTTCCTGTAGTAAAGCTGGGTGACCTACAGGCGATTTGCAACTCCCAGCAACTCGTAAGAGTAAAATCAAACGGAACACGGGGCAGGAGTAGGAGTATATGGGAGTGGGACAACCCTATCGATGTCCTTGGGCTCCAATGCTACCTCTTTCTAGCGGAACTACATGCTGTAGTAAACATCTAGGAGGGAGAGCAATAAACCCAGATAGCATGTATCACGTACCGGGAGGCAGTATTGTCAGGTTCAATAAGAACCTGAATATTGACTGGACGGATAATTAAGCAGGGTCCAGCACAATAGATCTTTTAGGTCGCAGTGCGAAGTGGCTGATCGCCCCGCATAGCCCTCCAATAATAATAATAATAATATTAACTCTAATATAATAGTAATTTCATTAAAATGTTTAACCAAACTTCGGACATTTAAATAGCAAATTTTTATAGAACAATTTATCACCTGGAATCAGACTTTTTTTTCATTTATTTATGCAATTCCCAATTTTTTTTTGGAAATCGAATGACTGACTTACAAAATGTTGTATAAAATGTTTAATTGTGTAATTTATAATACATTCAGAATCACAGGTCTTAGACCTTAAAAATCCTAACATTGATTGATTTTGTTGATTAATTATTTGAGGAAGAGAATTTTTATAACAATTAACCAACCAACTAACTCTACAGTATAACCTTTACTGTTTCAATTTTTAAACAAAAAATAATTCTTCAAAATCTAATTTGAAAATGCTTAAAGCTACATTAAACCAATTAAAATATATTCAAAAAATATAACAAGTTAGGTAAATAAAAACAACATTGTGTATAAGATTATGTTTATTTTTGCTTCTGGCAATAAAACTACAATCAGCTAATTGTTCGCTGTTCAATATTGTGCTGTCTATTTATTTAGTGTTTTTAATATAAACAAAATCTGAAACAAAGGCCAAATAGTAGATTTGCGGCGTTCACGGATTATTCAGAATGAAATTAATCGTTACTAACACTAAAAAAAATTCAAAGAGTAACAGACATAGCAGTAACGTCAGCATGATGTGATTGTGTTTCATGAAAATCAAATAAACTTGTATAAATTTGTCGTTATGTATAAAAGACGTTTTATTTTTTAGATATATGTATGGTACACGAGTAAACATTTAAAATATTTTACTTATTACTTGTGAGAAAAGTTGAATCAGCAGTTATTAATATTTTATAAAAAATTTTGTGATGTGAAATATATATGAAACCGTGATGTTGAGATCTCTGCCTCAAATAAACAAGGCTACGGATCAAATCAGCGGAAAGCGAGCGAAATTAATGTGCTCAAAAAAACAACAACTTAAATACAATTAAAGTGTATTGTCAATAGATTTCAATAAGATAATCTATTTGAGGGAAGAATCAAACATAGTTACGGAGGGTCAATTTTATATTTCGGTGATCAAAAGATCAGATATAAAAGCAACAAAAAGTCAACAGGTCAATATGATGCTTACTTAATAAAATATTTGGACCAAGTTGGTAAACAATACTACACTAACCAACTAAGGAGTCAACACGAGACTTATGTAGATATTAGTGTCCAGAATTATTTAAGTGTACTCTCGCCAACCGAGAGGACATATTTTGCCGTTCATCTAACAACAGTATTCGCACCATAGGCAGAAGCTAATTATTTCGTAATACCCGAGAAAATATATGAGGTAAAGAATTGTAAGAAAATTAAGAATACAATTAAAAATCATCCCGGTGTCACACAATAAACCCGAAATTGCCTCAAAGGAATTACACAAATATTCGCAGTCTGGATGAAGACATGCGAATAAAATTGAATGAAAGCAGATCAACTCACGTCACATTTACGCTTAACAAACGCACCTTCCCACCAGCGGCATTAAGCGATATAAATATTACTAAAAACAAAGGTCTAATACATAGGTTTATGGTGACGTATTCAGTTATGGTGATCCACCAGCGTAAATGCTTCGCAGTGTCACCAATGCTCTTAATGCATTTATCTAGTTGATCAGTAAATTCGTATATTTGATCTCTGGAATACCACTAATCACAATATCATTTGACGCACATAACTTTTGGCGTCATATACGGACTCAGTAATCTGTGTATGGTACTGAGCAATAAAATCAGAAAAATGATCAAAAAATTTCATTATATTGAGTGTGACTTACACTTACAGTACATTTATAAATTAAAACACAAAAAACAAAAAACACTTTTCGTAATGTATTAGATGCGTGATATTTATTTTCATTTGAAATTGAAATTACGATCGTTTCGGATGTTACTCCTTTAACAAATTTCTAACAAACTCTAACAAACACTTTGAGTGTTTGTTAGAAATTTGATAAAAGAGAACTTCCGAAATGATCGTAAATTCAATTTCAGATAAAAATAAATATCACATTAAGAAATTGAAAAAAAAACAACATATTATGTTTTAAAACCAGAGGTCTGGTGCAGTGTAGTAACTAGCCAAAGCTCTCGGTGTATGGGAAGAGTTCCCAGACATGATACCATGCTTGAATAACCACATGAGGAAAAGAATTAAATAAAGACAAACAAAAGGGAAAACGAAACATTGTCTGCCACCCCTCAGGAATTAAAGCAAATGATAATTAGGGTGCAGTCCCGCTCGATCTACGACCAGTCTGCTGCGAAGGCCCCCTTATCATCGGCCTGCCTACCGGAATTGCCTTTCCGGTTCCCCTTTACGGGACAGAAAGCGTCATCTCTAAGGAACGACTAACACATGTATCGTGCTGCTCCCTCCGACAGCCTGCCGAAGTGAGCAACACTAGCTCACAACACATTCAATTACTCTACCAGTAATCACTCCCTCATGGTGTGAGTGAACATGATTTCAATACAGCCATTTGTGAAGTTTTAACTTTTTTTTGAAGTTTTTTTTACTTTCGAGAAGGATTTGAAGTTAGATCTTAAAAAATGAAGATTTTTTTAAAATTATACTTTTTAATGATTTTTTGTTTTATATTGTAGCAATTAATTTAAATAATTATTTGATATTTATTTATATTTGATTAATTATTCCCTAAAAATAACATTACCATTTATTAATCATAATTCAATTCTAAGCCTTAAGGCATTAATTACATTAAGGATCAATTATATTAAATTCTTCTTCCTCCAGCATACCCCATCTGAAATAAAATTTTGAACCATAAGTACACTCCAACTAGTTCTAATAGATGTCTCTCCGCTCATTATTGATGATATTTGTTAGTTGTTATTTTTTTTATAAGACAATACATGACAACACAATTATTAAATTTATGATTTTACAACTTTTGATCTTGGATGGTTGGTTCGGCTATAGCTTTTGTTTCTGTAATTAGGATTAAAATTAATTCCTCTAAGAATAATTAATTCTGGAGCCCTCTTGAATTATGAGACAAATTAAATTATTCCTTAATATACTTAAAAATTAGATCCCTGCAATTCCAGAAGTTTTGTTCCTGTTTATCTGAAAAACTTAAATTTATAATTGAATTAGTTAATTTTATTTATTATTTTGCTGTTAAAATAATTAACTTAAATTAGGAATTAAGGGCTAATTCCAGAAATAAATTATAAATCAATAGTTGTATAATTGAATTAACTAAATAAGAAATTTTAAATTGAAGTTAAAAATCTAAAGTTAATAATTTAATAATTTAAGCCCGCCTCGAATCCTCAAAGTTGAAAAAATTCTAAGTTTATTAGAATTAAGTAAATCGTTAAATAAATTATAAAATTTTAACTAGCCAATGTCAAATCAAAATTAAAGTTAAAAATAATTAATTTATCATAATAATCATGCAATAATCAAATCCCAAGTCCACCATAATCCAATGCTGTTTATGCCCTGTATCAAAGTGCAGCATACCTAAATAAATAATTTTTTGTATTATATGTATGTATATCTAAATATCAATATAATATTATAAGTAGTTAATTTGTATGCTAGTGAGCGCAAATCTCAAAAGCTACTGGATCAATTTCCACCAAATTTCATTGTTTGATTTCATCTTTTAGCCTCGGGATACGAGGCATTTAATTCATCTAATCCTTACAACTAAACAGTCAATTTTAAATTAAAATTAAGAATCTAAAGTTAATAATTTAAACCCACCTCGAATCTTCAAACTGAAAAACTATAAGTTATAGTTATTTACAGTAAGATCTTTAAAAAGATTATAAATTTAACTAACCAATGGCAATTCAAAATTAAAAAAATAATTAATTTATAATGAAATAATCAAATTATATACAAAAATCAGTTGTGCATAGAAACTAATAACTAAAGATTAACTTGGTTAAGGACACTGTGTAAATAAAATGTTCCCTTATCTAGACAAAAATAACATTTATTGTTGTTGTGAAAAATAATTTTATATATGTACAATTGCTATGCAAACACTTCTACCGCTGCCTACATATTCCAACCACCATCAACAACTGCAACAACTTTCTAGTTCCGAGCAATTTCCCGGCCACCTCAAAAATGGCCCAAAGAAACGAAAACCCGGCAGAAACCTGCATGTAGAAATGAGAGACCCCTAATAAAAATAACCTACCAAAAAATAGAGCAAATTGATCTATAATTCATCCCAAAATACAAGAAATATAACAGACCTAATAAAAAAATAAACAAATAAGTAATAATATAGTAAAAATATAGTAAAAATAAGTGTTTTCGCTACTCTGTGTCTCTTGATACCAGTTCCAACTAAACAACAATTTTAATTAAAATTAAAATTCAGAATTTATACTGAACCACCACCTTCCTTCTATTAACCTGATAAAATTAGAATTTAAATTTATATTTAATTCCTGAAATCAATTATAAATTAGTATTTAAGTCATATAATTAGTTTCGACACTTTCGTGTTGTTAACTATAGATACCCTCCACTATATTGGATATTTTATGATATTCATATACTGATGAATACAACTATTTCTGTTTACCACAAAAATGTTTAATGTGATTGACCATTTTCTGCTTACCATTTGCAGACCCCCCCCCCCCCCTCCCCCCTGTATGCGTCACAAATTCCATTGACAGCATCCAAACTTCTTTCAAATCCCACAAATAAACATGAAGGTTCCAAATTATAAATTTAATCTTCTAGAATTTTAGAGTAGATAAGATTTTGAAAAAGGAAATTGCAAAATAATTGACTAAGCGAACTAAAATAATTGATTAAACCCGAATTGAGCGTAGCATTTTTAAATTATTTGATTTATTACAATTTCCACCGATAATGCACATGGCTGATATATTGAATAGTAAATGAAAAAATGTTAACATATTTTTGTCACAAAAATATTTACCTTAAAAATCACACTCAAACATTATACCAATGTAAAACTGTATATATACATACATACGTATTTCGACTGTTTTGATTAGTTTTAATTTATCCACTTGAAAACTTGAGAATATTTAAATGAATAAGTTGGCCCCAATCTAGTAGATATATCATCAAAAATCTACAGGCATAAAAACACCTACAGGCATAAAAACGCTCAAAACAAGTTACAGTTATGTTGCCATTTTATAATCCCACCTTTCATTGTACCATATGAGAACTCATGTTTACACAAAAGCTTATTAATTATCATCGTTTAATTCTCTTACCTATGAATTGGTGAAGTCCCCGTTGATACACGCTGCTGGTATGTACCAATCGTGGAATTTTGCTGGGGGGGGGCCCTGTATCATCTCTTTGGCCAGGTGGCCCAACCTGAACTGAAAGTACTGCCGCTTACATTTCATTCCGACGTTATCATTTTATAGATATTTTATTATAGCTTATTATATAAATTAAACAAAAAACAGAATATTTAATCACAACACATTTTTCATAAACTGATTTTTCATTTTTCTTCTTATTTTCATGAAAACATATTATTCATGCTTTTTTTAACACACTTGATTTTTTCACATAAATACTATTGACTATATATTTTATTATTTCACTTTTTATCACTAAAAATATATTAAATAATGAGCCCCCGGTAATTAAGAAAAAAAAAGCACCTCACAAAAATAATTTTTCCCGAAAAAAGCACATGTAAAAGAATTATATTCACTCTCACTAATTTTTTCTCTTTTTCACAAACACATAAGATTACAACAATAATATGATATAGCTATAATCTCGAAATATAAGAAATTAAAATTTTTTGAAAGAAAGAAAAACACTGAAAGAGGAAATTGACGAATGGAACGGTGTGCTCCAGCGGACAACAGTGAAACATGTGACAGGCTGCAAATAAATTCGCTACACGCAGCTATGTGGAAACAGTGTCTACTCAAACCACACTCCCATCTATGAAAACGGTAATGATTGCACAATTGAATTAATCCAATATGCAGTTCGAAATGTTACCCTTGTAAATCAGATCCATTTTTAACACTCTTACCACTTTAAATATCAGAAAATTGCGCTTAAAAATTGCAGAAATTTATTGTTAAGCTCACTATAAATATATATGTGGGGTCACTAAACGATTTTGGAGCTTTATTAGACCACAGTTACCACGCTTTGATTTATTAATACAATCTAAAATTTAATATTTTTAAAACATTTATGTTTTTAGTAACACTAGCTTATTTTGAAATTTCTGCAATATTCAAGTACACGTTCCTTATATTCAAAATGAAAAGAATGTCCTAAATCAATCAGAAATACAAAAATCACACTTGAAACCACATATTGGACTCTTCAATCTTTCAATCAACACAATCTTCACAAATGAAAATGTAATTGAAATAGACACTATTTCCATACAACTTCGTATAGCAAATACCTGCTACAGCCCATCACACATTCCACTTCTGTCCGCTTAAGGCACTTTTTAAACTTTTCCATTCGTCAATTAAGTTCTTAGTGTCTGATGGTGTTTATACGTTCTTCTTGTGTGTTGTATGTAGTAGTATGTATACGAACGAGGAAAATACAATAAAAAAGTAGCAAGCAACACAAGATGTCGAAAAAATCAAAAAAAAATTCACGCAATTTTGCTAACCCTACTCCTTATGTAAACACTATCACTTGTCACTGTGTATTTCGTGTTCCGCAGAAGCCTGAGCAGAGATATTAAGGCTCAATATCATCCCCGGGAATGCTTTGTCGTAAATCTAAAGCTGTAATATTATGTTCAAAATCATTCCTCCTAAAAAAACTAACGAAATCAATCGATATTTTCTCAAAACAAGAATCGCATAAACAGGTTCCGCAGTACACAAACAACAACAACAACAACAAACATGTATCTATATTTATGTACATACATATTAGTTATTTTGAATGTGTGTGCAAAGAGTGACCTTTTTTATTTTCATATCGGTTTTTAATTTTAGAATTTGATCAGAATGAGATGGATATGTGTTCATCGAGATTACGGCATAAAACGAAATTTACATAGGTGCTTCCACGTTGCAGTTATTTTTGATGTTAAATTTATAAACACACACATACAAACATAAATATGTATTGTTGGTCTGAAATTTGTACATACTTATATACAATAACACCGTTAATTTATGTACACATAAACAGTATGGCCAGCAACCCTGCATTTATAAACTAAACAAAATATACCCGATATCACGGTTCACTACACACTATAATTGAAACTTTTACATACGCGATTAATTAAATTTAAATTTTAAATTTAAATTTTCCCACACAAGTAGTTTCACAAAATACAAACTTTACACAAAGTAAAAAATTAATAAAAATATAAAATAAAATTAAATCAAATTTTCGAAGAGGACGACGAAAAGACGTCTTCCCTCTTCGAGGGTCAACGACCGACCTCATTTCTATTATTTTAGGAGATGTAAATAAATTCAACCGGCTATTTCAAAGCGAATCCCGGACAGTTTATCTGTTAGTATCGGAAGTTAACCGTTTATATTTTAAAATATTTGAATATTTTATTCAGGATGACTCAATTTCTAATATAAAAACAATACACATAAACAATCCAAACAAAATATTTAAAAATTTAGAAGACGTTTATTTGTGATCTGAAGTCATGGCGGCTTTGCAAACAACCTGTGTTTTAAATAAAGAGGACGAAACAGATTTTAGATCTACTTGAATAATGTTTTACCTGGAGCTTTGCAACCACTTATTAAAAAAATTTGATTTAACGGACAGGTTTTTATTAGCAGCCGAAATCATTGCTCCTGTAAATGTGGTTCGAAGAAAACATATTACGGTTGCACATTTATGCAACTTATTTCCTCAATAGTTGACCTTGACAATCTGCAAAATTTAGACGACGAATGGTGAGAAACCCGATATGTTGATTTTAAATCATTAAAAATTGATGAGAAAATGCAATTTTAAATATTGAACGCTGTGATGGATCGAAGGCATTCCCTTCGATTAAAACTATGATAATGCCCATACTTACTATTCCAGTTGCCACTGCCTCAAATAAATATTAACAAGACTAAAATTAGAAATAAGTTCGAAACTGATACCACGTTTACGCTTCGGTTCACATTAGCTTTGCGATTTGTAGTGTGAACGCATACTATAAAAGTTTGTTGTTTTGACAGATAGATTTCTGTATTCAATTCAGTATAATTCATATGTTGTGTATTTCATGAACTTCATTTTTTGAACTGCAAAGTGAGTGAGTGAAATTAAAAAGTTGTTTGTAAAAAGAAAATGAATGAGGAGCATTTTAGCCGCCTGGCCTTGGTAGCCGGGAAATGTTTACAATCATTAATGGAATACGATGTGCAAAGGGGGAATAGACGAGTTATCGGAAACAAAACAATTATTAACAACAACTCATTTTATTTGAGAATAATTAAAAAGAATGTTAGTGCCAGAAGGAAACGACAAATTTGGTCGAAGGCTCGAAACTCGTGTTGGTGGACTGATGTGGTCTTGAAGAAATTCGATGATCGCGATTGGCTAAACAATTTCAGGGTGTACAAGGAATTGTTTAACCAAATTTGCGATATGGTTCGGGAACAATTAAGACCAAAACCCACCAGGTTTAGAAAACCCATCAGCGTTGAAAAAAGGGTTGCCATAGCTCTGTACAAGTTCGCATCGTGTGCTGAATACCGTGTTATTGGAAACAATATGGGGGTTAGTACAAGCTCAACATTTTTTTACCATTATTGATTGCTTATAGCATACTGTTTTTCTTTCTAGGTAAGCAAAGGTTCAGTGTATAAGAGCATCCATTTATTTACAAATGCTATGTTGAAGCACGTGCGAGACGTGATTAAAATGCCAACCGAGGAGGAGGCTGAACAAATTTCTAAAAAATTTGAAAGTATTTGCCACATTCCGCAAATTTTATTAATTATAGACGGTACACACATACCAATTTTGGCCCCACATGAAGGCCATGGCGATTTTATAAATAGAAAAGGCTGGACGTCCTATAATGTGCAGATAGTGGCGGATGTTAACTATAAGTAAGTGCAAAATCTGAAGTATTTCCCTTTTTTATTATGTAAGGCTAATTGTATTTTGTTTTCGTTCATTAGAATAAGGGATGTAAGCTGCAGATATCCCGGAGCATCACATGACGCCAACGTCTTCAAAAATTCCGGGTTTTTCCAACATATTAACGATTTACTCCCAAAAGTAAGTATTACTTGGTTTAACCGCTGCTATAATGGTAACGTATTTTAATCGAAGGTAATATTTTTCATTATATTTCAGAAAACACAATTTATTAATGGCGTGGACGTGAATTATTTGGTTTTAGGTGATCCGGCGTATCCTCTGCTCGACTGGCTCCTTAAGGGTTATGCGGGAAACCTAGATCCCCGTCAGGAGTCATTCAATGCCTATTTGAATTCTGCTCGTATTATAATTGAGCAGACGATTGGGAAACTTAAGTCAAGATGGCGCGTCTTAAAAAAACTAAATGAGATGGATTACAAATTCATACCAAAGGTAAAATTTAAATTTGTTCAAAAATAACATCATATCAAAATAATAATTCGTTACAGGTGGTAATTGTATGTTGCATGCTACATAACATCATTCAGACCAAAAAAAATCCACTTTTGGATGTTATTAATGCTGCAGATGACCCCACGTATGATTTTGAACAACCGATTATCCAAGATATGACGAGAAATTTCACGGGCACTAAATCTCAAGGAGAAGCAGTACGGAACGCGGTTCGTTCGGTTACAGATGCGCTTCCAATTCGAAAACAAATTTTCATAAATCGAAAATAATTTAAAAGAAAATTTATTATGTAAATGTATAAAAAACGTATTTCATTAAAACTTATAGAATATAAATTATGTACTTAAAACTTTAATTATTTATTGAGGTCAGTCAAATTCCTTATTTGTGACTAAATTTTCCTCGAGTTATATTGGTTAATATTTCATTTGAACTAATAAATTAGTTCTTATTGATATAATTATTTAATGAGGGGCACTCAAATTCCTTTTTTTTTAATAAATATTTCCATCATCTTCGAGATATATTGGTTCACACATTATTTCGTATGTATAGTCTTGCGAATCATCGTAATCCGAAGACGATGGAGAAGAGACAGCGGATATCGTCTCCCGGATGGCTTTTAGTTCCTTTAAAAATACCTTACATCGCCGGTTCGATCCATCTTCTGCTTCTCGATGCATCCTCTCAAGCTCCGCCATTATTTTTCGCTGTTCCGTCCTAAATTCTTCAATTACATTGTCGCTGTTTTTCTTCCGTTTCTTCCGGGGAGGCTGTATCGATTGCGATGGTCCCGCGATTGATTAAGCTTTATTTGACTAGCATCTTTCGATGGAAATCGTGCGGCGATTTGTTTAAAAATGTCTGTGGAACTGTACTGATGCGAGTAGAATAGTTGATTCACCTGTAATTACGTCACAAGGAAAAATTAAATTCTGCTAAATGGACAACTACAATATTCGCAATTACAAATAAGTAAATTTGTTGGAACCTACATTTAAATCAACTGCCACTTTCAGCATTTCTTTTATTTCTTGGTCATTCCATTTTTGACCTCTAGTTTTTTTTCACATTTCTCCATGGTTTTGTATTCACCAACTTCTTTTTTTTAAAGAATTAATAATTACGATATTATAAATTTAAAACGAATTTTTAAAATTAATCTTTGATTTTATTTTAAATTATTTGATTAACACCCGAATTTGTATTTCAACAAAAAACGTAAAAACAATTTTAATTTGACAACAAATATACGAATGACATTAACATATAGTTATTTGTCAGGGTTCACATTACAACGTATTATACTATACTTTTTTGATACATACTTTACCGAAATATCAAAAAAGTATGTGATAAAATATTTAAATATTTAAATTTGAGTTTAGATTACGATACTTTTTTGCTACATACTTTTATTCTTCTAATGTAAACGTGGTATGAGAGTTTAACCAAAATATTACTAACCGAAGACTTTATGAAAAAATCAAATAACAATTCTATTACATTTCAAATGTTTCTGAAGTGATAAGATTTTGCTAAGAACATTCAATGCAATAATCAACTACAAACTTTCCTCTCATACCATGTACAACGTAATGAAGAGTAAAGAAAAATACAAACATAATTTTTCGTATGAGACAAAACCAACACTAATGTAATACATAAAAAGGGTCCAAATTCAAATATTTTATTACAAAAGAGTCCAAATCCAAATATTTTATTACAACACAAAAATTGTACGTGCATCCTCTGGTTACGCAGATATTGTTATTTATATACTGGACTATTCAACCAAATATAGATTTCTTGCTACACAGAAATTAACAAGCATTATCAAAGCAACCTAAATTATAAAAAGCAAGTCTAAAAAACGAAGCTTTTATAAAGGGAATAGAAACAAGGAAACAACTTTTCTTGTAGACCATATGGGAAATCAGGGAAATCATTTTCTTATAGAACATGTGGTTTCCAACCTCTTTGAAAATGAGCGATTTCCATAGATAAACTTTAAGCAATCGGTAATAGTGAAAAACGGGTTAGTAATGAGACGTAATCGGTCAGTAATAACAGCATTACTAACCCGTGAGGCCAAACAAGTGCAAATTTGGTGTGACTTTTGTTAACTAATTTAGTAGAATGTCAATTGTGCAGCGCCTATTAAGTGATAATAATTTGCCAATCTAACCAAACGGTTTTTATTTATTTATATTATAATATTTGCTTGTTTTATTAAATGCCTCTGATTGTGAATAAAATAGTATACACAGCTCGGCGGGAACTACCATTCCCGTATGATCCCGTGTGGAATGGAATACTTTCCGACCCGGTATGCGTAATCTACTGTTTCTCTAAGATAAAATTTTAAATGAAAACACTACAAATTCTTAATTATGATCTCTGAGATATTTTCATAAATGTTTGGATTTCAACATACATACATGAACATCGGTTAAGAAAATCGTTTTTATTTTCTTAACAACATCATTCTGGGGTGGAATGTTGTAACATCACTTTCAATCGAATTCAATACAGTTTATGTCTCTTGTTTCATCAACAGTAAAATTGTACTCTATTACTAAATATTACTTTTGTTGTTGTTTGTCCTTTTGTATCGAGTTCCTAACTTCTGCGAAAAAAATATTACGCTCATATTTAAAGTTTCCAAATCAATCATAAGGCTAGAAACAATAATTTAAAGCATGGAGGCCCGAAATCAACAATATCTTAGGTTTGCAGTTAACGAAAGGAATAAATGCAACATATTTTTATTTTACGAGTATATACCGGCGAGACGTTTCGATGACTTTGTTGAATTACATAATTAAATAAAAAATATTTTCGAAACATTTAAACAAAAATAAAGGCAATAAATGTTCACTGGAATTGGAATGAAAATATTTTATACCTGAACTACCGAAAATTTAGTGTAATTTCGTTTACAAGAATGTTATTATAATTGTGTAATAAAAATTTGAAAACATCTTGGACGTTCAATCATCGTTCAATACACCAAATGGAACTACAACTCTAAAGGAATTTGTGCTTTCAGTTTAGCCAACAAAAATTTGTCCAAACTTTTTAATGGTCTAACAACAATTTTTATATCCTATATAGTTCCTAAACGACTGTTACGCTTATCGACAGCCTTCTTTATGTTCTTATATATTATACTTTTTAGTTAGTAGTTTTTATCAGTACACTTATATACTATTAAAGTTAACCGAAATATATCAACTGTCGGTAATGCAGATAGTGTCTTGGCTATATCAGCCGAAAGTTACGGCTGAATAAAGGCTCATTTTGGTTTGACACTGTTTACCATGGCAATTATACTTTAAGCTTCATCAGAAAAGCTCAATATAAAATGTAAAAATTTGTATAAATTGAACCTTTAAAGTGTCATGTCTGAAAAGTATTTCAATTAGTGTGCGTTTTTAATTTTATATGGGCTTTCCATTCAAACGAATTTTTCCGAGCCGCGCAACATGAAACTTGGCTTTACAATTTTTCTATTGATAATTGTTGGTATCGCACACTAATTGAAATACTTTACAGACATGACACTTTAAACGTTGAATTTATACAAATTTTTTAATTTTATATGAGCTTTTCATTCAAACGAATTTTCCCGAGCTCCCCACATGAAACTTAACCCTGATCATTTTTCTAGGGATAATTGTTGGTAAGGCACACTAATAGAAATACTTTCCAGGCATGATTGATTGATTGATTGATTGCGATGTACGATCAAGCATTAAAGCAAGTCTCCCGTATTATAAATGCGAATACCACACCACTAATACACCCCATGTTACACAACACGAGACACCATTCTTCATGAAGCCAAACCCCGTAAAGAAAGGCGCCACATCGATAACCACATAAGTCTTAATAGTTGTGATATCCGCCCCTGGCCAGGCCGCCGTCGTACACCTTTTCATATAACAAACAAGATCGAGGGATGGGTAAGGAATGTTAGCAACCTCAACTCGGTGCCAGACACCTATGTAGTTTTGATAGTTAGTAATATTTTTGTTAGTATATATTTTTTAGTAATTTATTTAGCACATGACAATACAATTTTTTTTTTTTTTTTTAAAGTTCATCTACTGCTCCAACCTGTAAGAAGACACCATGACAACACAAATTTCCTGGTACCGCAAACTCTTTTTCTGAAAAGCTGTAAACAACTATTATTATTCCCCTCCACCATTTTTTCCATCGGCGGTTGTGAGAGGGGGCGAGATTTCGTTCCATCATCATGTTCCCATGCGGTCACCCAAATTTGTACTAGCTATAGGTAGTGTTGCTTGACGTTGTTGTTGAAATCGTTGCGTCTCTGCTGTCCCTGCTACTCGCCCCCCAATAGAAATACTTTACAGGCATGACACTTTAAAAGTTGAATTTATACGAAGTTTTAATTTTATATGGGCTTTTCTATCCGAGCTCCCCACATGAAACTTGCCCTGATAATTTGTCTAGGGATAATTGTTGGTAACGCACACTAATTGAAATACTTTCCAGACATGACACTTGAAAGGTTGAATTTATACAAATTTTTTAATTTTATATGGGCTTTTCATTCAAATGAATTTTGCCGAGCTCCCACCATGAAACTTGCCCTGATAGAAGTTGACGGTATCGGTGATATTATATCAAACATTTTTCAAGGAGTTATGTCGCTGATATTCATATCATCAATCGGTTCCGAATCAGGCTGTTGATTTTTCGGTGAAGTTACCGGTGACTGAAAGATGAAGCCTCCGTCAACGCATTTTCAGCAAAATTTCCAGCTTTCCAGCTGTAGGCGTTAATTCGCTGTTTTTTATAGAAGCATTTGAAGATACCCTAAACGTTATATTTCCATACCTTGAATGTGAATAAATGCGTGGATGTTAATAATTTTCCAAATTTTACACGAGAAATTTTCCTATTTGGATTTGTTTTTTATGAATAAATTGCATGCCGCGTAGTAATACGATTTGAAGGAATTGAAAAAAATGGACCCAACGGCTGTCAAAGTTGTGTTGTATGTGACAGCAAACACGAATGGCCGTCCAATATAATTAATACTTTTCCTTGAGATTTTCTTGGAAGGAAATCTGGTTTAAGCCAATTGTAAAAAATGTTTGAGTTGACATATGCAGATTTACCACCCAAGTACACCACCGAACCTGGGGGCATACCATCTTCAAATTCGGGTTTTTTGTTTTTACCTTTAAAAACAGAGGCTGGAGGCAAAAAATTCCCCTCTGCATTACAGCAATCAATAACTGAAATTATTGCTCCCTTTTCAGCAGATGTTATTGATGACATATTTTTAGACCCTCTTTCGGCAATTACAAAACGAGGCCGATTATTTAACGGACATACGGTTTCGTCCATCTTAAAAATGTGCCCTGGTTTAGGTAGTAATTCATGTTCGAGTAAAATTTTTTCTAGCAAAATAAAATAATCGGCTATTTCTCTACGATTCATTCCTTTAGCACAATATTGGGAAACTCCTTCGGATTTTTTTACAGACAAGTTTGGATGACGCTTCATAAAAAGGGTTAACCATGCTTTGCCAGCTTTTCTCTTCTCTGAATTAAATTTATGTGCTATATTGTATTTTTTGCTAGTCCGAATGCCATTCCCCACACCTCGTTTGTTGTTGGAGCAAATCCATGCGCTAGAAGATTTTTTATTATGGCAAACAATCTTAGCTTCAAACTCGTCGCCTAAACAACAAAAAGCTAAAAGTTTTTAAGCTGCCTTCTTAATGTAGTTCACGGGATGTTTTATTTTTTAAACGCTGCATTAATCGATAGAACCTTATTATTATTATTCTTAACTGCCACAAAATCGTAGGCATTTCTATAGGTAAAATGTTTCAAATAAAGTAAAATTTCTAAAATGTAAGATTTGAAATGTTCTATTTTTGGGAATTCTAAAGAATTTTGAAACACTGTAATTTACATAATATTCTCATAGAACTGCTGCAATATAAAAATATATTTTGGAATATGTACATAACAATGGCTTTCCAATCGACCACCGCAAGTACGTAATAAGCACTTATGGGTTATGTCTTTGCTAGATTAACTATAATCAACGACATGAACCATACGTGCTTATAAGTTCTTGCGGTGGTTGATTGGAAAATCACTAATGATAAATTGTATAGATTAAATATTTTCATGTAAATGTAGTGGTCTCTCTTCTATTTATGTTGAAAAAGTGTAAAAAGGCGACAATTAAGGGTTATTTATTATAAATTTATTGTATTGAAAATAACATTAACAATAAATCAAAACGTTTACTCAATTGATTGCTGGGCATACATTTTCGACGATTTCTCTACATTGTCGAAATTGTCTACATTGTCGACACTTGATTAATTACTTCATGTAAATTATACGAGCGGCGCTCTACCCAATCGAGATTGGGGTTATAGCAGAATACATTAAATTTATACTATTAGAGCCTAACCGTTCCACGATTGATAAAAACCCCATTCGCCTAAAATTTCTCACTGTTTCAAATATTATATAATATCCTTTCATCATCTTTACGTTTCCGTCGATAGATTCTCTTTTGGTAGTGCCTAATCCGTGCTTGAATGATTTCCTTGTAAACTGGTTAAATCGCCTAACTTATGATTTTCAATGCTACAGCCATTTTTTCGGTACCACAAGATCCACACTCTTTTTCTCGGTCAATCACTTCACTTAAAGCCAGTTTGGAAGATGTAGATGTACGTACAAGTATCAGACATTTTTACCAACAGACGTTTGTCTAAAGTTTGCGGGTCACTTCCCTTGCATAATTCTAAAGAATAGAATTTAGGATAAATTAACGTACAGATAACGGTTCAAAACCGAGACTCAAACAAATATTAGATGGTTATCTCAAATTTAAAATCTTTTTCCGTTAATTTCGATGAATGAGCTAGACACTCGGCTAGCTCAGTGATGAAATCAAGTCCAATTTCGTTCCTTATGCACTAAACATTAATTTGAATGGCAACGATTTAAAACAGTTTAACATAAAATTAAAACTAATATTCATTACGTCTAATTAATTTATAAATTAAGTCAATTAATTTTTCGTAATTCTAAATTTGTGAATTTTTTAACACAACGAATTAGGATTATTAAACACAAATGAGTTTAAAAAAAAGCCGCACATTTCCTTCTAATTTAATTTTCCACTCTAACCACAGTGCAAATTCTCTTGCAATCAAAAACCAAAACCATGAATTTTATTATAAATAATTCATGAAAATAAAGCAAATTTCAATATAATCAACCTTGACTGAAAATAAGTAAATTTATGTAGATGACACACGTAATACAATCTCATTTCAATTTCAATAATAAAAATATTAAACAATGAGAATATTTCCAGAGGTAAAAAGTTGTATCTACTGTTGTCACTATTTATAATGTGAACAAAAACAAAAAAAAAAAAAGTGACAGAATCACAATAGGCGAACAACTTTATTATTTGCCACAATGGTATTACCACTAATGAAAAATTATCTGGAGCTCGTTTTTTGTTTTGTTTCTATCGTCTTAACTTTTTGGTTTGTCCACGGATATATGTAAGGACGTGTATAATTATGTTTTGATAACATAAGCTTTGCTATAAATTATTTTCATAATTGTTTTGTTTGTTCGTTCTACCGCATTTCGCTAATAACTGGAAGGTTCTTATCATACTTTACGTTGTAAGTATTATGTGGTATTTTCTTGCTGTTTTCGCAGTTTCCTGTGTTGCGTGTAAAAGTAGGCATATTATTATGGAGTGTGAGTGGTTGTAGGTTTTTTAAGCTTTATAATGATATTTTAATTAAAAGGCACTTAGATTACGAGAATCTGATGATATTATATTAATAATATGCTGAATACATCTTGTGAATTTTAATTTTTGTAACTTTCTTTGGAGGTCACGTACACAAGGACAAAAATTTGATATTCATTGTAAAGTTGCTATTCGGATATAGAACATTTTAAGTTGGTGGAATTAACAATAAATGTCTATTAATTACTGCAAAAACTACATTAAAATTAATTTTCGAAAATATTTTCTGAAACAAATTTACTATTTATGTACAAAACGACTTAATAGTAAAAAATAAGTAAAAATATAAACGACGTAACTAAATTCAAGGGCCTAATTTGTAAACAACGTAACTAGAAAATAAAAAAGTTAAAGCTAAAGTTTTAGCCGGAACATCAGTGTTATTTTCAACGGTAAATTCCGGCATTTAAGTACCGAACACTAATTAGTCTTTTGTTTTGTTTATATTTACAATCTGTCAAATCCATTAATTTTCAAAACAAATTAACTTTTTTTAGTATGTATCCTTTTCTCACTTTTAACGGTCACTACTTCAGTAAACACCTCCGCCGTAAACAGAATAGTAAAAATATCAAGGGACCAAAGCTCACGAGGTGATTAGAACTACAGTCTGGAAAATTTACTCAACTCCCAAATCAATCCCTAACTGAACCCCTTGCTCCAAACCTTCAGCTGAACCTCCAACTAAATCACACCGAAATAACTAAGTCAATCCCAACCCAACCCTCAATCAACCCTCAACCTAACGACCAACTGAAGGCCTAGCTCAATCGATGAAACAACCTCCAAATAATCGCTCAACGGAACCCTCACTCAACTACAGCGCAAGCTAACTCAACCCTAAATAAACTTCAACTCATCTTAGGTCAAACTAAATCTCAACCCTTTACTCAACTCCATGCTTAACGGCCAACTCAATCTCGAAATCAACACGGATCGAAAGCTATGTATCTATGACCCCACTAAACCCTCAACTGCACCTTAAATTAATCCCCAAACGAACCATTCACGAAATTCCAACCCAACTTCAATTTGAACCTTACTCAACCCTAGGTCGACCTCGACTCAACCCTGAACCCAACCTACGACTTGACCTCCAACTCAACCTTCAACTCAAACACCAAACTCAACGTCCAACTCAAATTTTAAAACTATACAGTTAGAAAACTATATGCTTAACCTCAACCCTCAAATAAATCTCCAACAGAACCCATCGCTCAACCACAACCCAACACCCTGCTCGAACACAACCTAATCCTCAACTAAACGCCCAACTCAATCCTGAAATAAATACGGTTCGTAACTTTCAACTCAAATCTGAACTCAATCCCTCAAATGAATCCTCTTCTAAACGGCTGAATGAACCCAAGTCAACTCAACCTCAATCAAACCCTAAGCAACCCCAGCTCGACCAAAAATTCAGCCCTCAACTCAACACCAAACTCAGTCCCTAAACTAAGCCGGTCCGAAAACTGCATGTGTCTAACTCAACTCTCAACCTAACCCCAAACTCAATCTATAACTCAATCCTGAAATCAACGTGACTCGAAAAACTACATTCGTACATGAACTCAACTCAAGCTAACTCCCGCAATTGAACGCTCGACACAATCCAATGGTATATGCATTTTCGTATCTAAGAACATTAGCTTGAAAGTGATTCATTGATCTACCTTACCTAATTTGGAGGCTCATTTAGTTGAGAGTAGTGTAGAGTTCCAATTGGCTCAATCTGTATTAGACTTATGATATAAAATTGAAGAATTAAAAATGAGATAACCTCTCGTACTATTAATAATACTGATTGAAATGGGCTCTTTTTGGAATGTGTTGGTTTCCATTGAGAACTGACCAGAAATATACTTGGTTTAGATAGCAAAAATTGATTTGTTCAATGGTTTCGTCCATAAGTTGTTTTATAAAAGGGTTCCTGTTAAAAGACATAAACCTAAGAAAGGGAAGCCACCTTAAACAATAAGTTTTGGTAATGATGACTTTTGTTGTAAAAGGTCTTATGCTTGTGCAATGTTTCCCGCGAATAGATGTATAATGGGACTGTAGATTTTGGCACTATTATGAATTTTACTCAAACCAAAAAAAAAACACAAGATTTCTTATTAATTCTTTTAATCTAAGTATAATAGATTCAATTTAATTGTAATATTTGGTTTACATACTATTATACAATGTTATGGAAAGAGCGGATCATTTAAATTAATTACAACAAAAAATGTCTTTATTATAACACCAGTAATGATTGCACTCTCTGTGGTACATATAGTATAGTCCAGGCAACGAAGACCAAAAACTACCAAATAGCGGAAATAATTCATGTAGAAGCCAAAATTGGTACAGTTGTAGGGGAAGGTGTCCTTAACAACATACTAAAAGTATTAAGGGGTGGGGGTGAAGCTAAGGGTGGGGGAGCCTCGAAAAGTCCTTTTTTTCAATTTTTCGTTAGTACATAACTCAAAAACCACTGCTTCTATCAAAAAAATGTCTATATACTAAATTAATCTACATAAAATTCTCTACATTAAAGATACTCTACACTTTTTTGATAGGATCAAAGCTTAAGGAAATATGGAGGGGGTAAATAGAAAATTTAAAAAAAACAGTTTTTGCTCGTGCTGGTCCCTTTATTCAGTTTACAATCAACCTCCTTGTTGATCGTGAGTCTTCAAAATATCTGCTTTTATTAGATTAAATATTTGCACGCGTTTAATATAAGATTATTATTTCCAGTGTGTATGTGACTATGGCTGAGAAGTATTTAATTTGTGAGAGTGAAGTTGAAAGTGACTTGTGTAACGTTGGAAAAAAAGGGATAATTGGATTAGTGAAGGCAAATGTGTTAAGGAAAGATGGGAAAGAGAAAGGTTTCAGGGGTAAGATAAATGGTATTGTTCTTAATTCTTGCAGGAGAGAATACGTCAGAAGTGACTCAATAAAAAGGTTTTTGCGAGACACTCTCTCAGATGAACCTTCAACATATCGTGATGCTTCGTCTTTGCGTTCAGGGCAAATGAAATTTGATTTTAAAACAAAGTGTTTTTTTCTGCATGGAAACCCGTTTTTTCTGC
Source organism: Tipula vernalis (assembly GCA_958295665.1). Classification (NCBI taxonomy): domain Eukaryota; kingdom Metazoa; phylum Arthropoda; class Insecta; order Diptera; family Tipulidae; genus Tipula; species Tipula vernalis. Next base: position 144,384,702 of record OY282560.1, on the reverse strand, counting down.
CCATCTCTATGTTCAAGATATGATACAACTGAAAGCTAGCCGTCCGGAGGCGTACAAGGAGTTTGCAGATAAGGGGTACTTCAGTATTAATCGCACAGGTATACGGGCAGGTAATTGTTCGGATATGGTCATAGAACAAACTCTTATGCGCTCCATGAAAAGTTCAGGTGACCTAACGCGAGGAAGAGAAATTACTGATTCTGTACTCGCCGAGTGAATTTGTGGATCACCGGGAGGCACCACCATATGTTCGTCGTTGGAGGAGTTTGCTGAAGTGGTCTTTGCAACTGGAGAGCAGCAAGTTGATATCCGGGTGTCACAGCAAACGAGAGATTCACGAGATCGAGGTAAAATACACGAATGGTTCAATGATCATCCCCCTTTTCCAAAGTTGGATTCACTGATGCCACTGTCAGCAGGTATCGTAGGAAATTCTAAAATAAACTGCCACCAAGCCCTGGATATTGGAACTAAAACTATGCAAAGTTTTATCGGCAGTAAATTTGGTGATATGAAGCAATCTAAAAAGAATGTGGTCTTGTCACTAGCCAGTATGAGCAGCACCATTAAAATCAATGGTGATAAAGTTACAATTAACCCTCTGACAATTTTCCAAAGAATTGTCATATCAAAAAAGGACGATAAAAATGTAGAAGAGCTTTTGACATATGAATTAACTCCATACTCCCTGGCCCTGTTTAGAGAGGGCGGAATGCGAAACGGGAAAAAATTATCACTCTATGATGTTTTGCCTGTAGAGGACAACGCAACTGTGGATCTCACCCACAGCTTCAATGTGGTAGACGGTGGTTTCCTACTCCATCGCATGAAATGAAAACAATCTTCCAACATATTATCAATTTGCCATCAGTACATCGCCTACGTACATAAACATTACGGTAAAAATTGTTCGGTGGTTTTTGATGGATACGGTGATGATAACAGCACCAAACGAGCAGAGCAGAAGCAAAGAGCGCTCACAATAACTTCTGTTGGCATCAACTTTCATGAAAACACGATTATCACAGTTCAACAAAAGCATTTTCTTGCTAATGAAAGAAACAAAACAAAGCTGATTCATTTGCTCAGTGAGAAAATGGCAGCAGTCGGGATAGAAACAGCTGTTGCTACAGGGGATGCTAACAGTACTATTGTGAGGTGTGAGTTGGATAAAGCTGCTGTACGAAGATGCAGACTTGATAGTTCTCCTCATGGGATTGGCACCACCATCTATCAAAATATGCACTTCATGAAGCCAGGCCGTGGGAATGTGGAGGCCAAATTGTTCTCAGTCCAAAGGAGCAAAGTTTGCAGTAGTATTCTGCTAATAAAATATTCTGATGTTGTAAAAGACCTTGGGATTGTGATTAAGAATACTTTCACTTGAGATATGCCACATTTCTTATTTGGTGATCTAATATTTTTCGGAACGATTGATTATAATATTAAAAATCTTGTTAGGGCCCTCAAGCTTTTTAATATTGTTGGGTTGTGAACTATTGATTTTAGAATTTGTTTAACTATCTTTAAAACTCTGCATAATAAAAGCCCATTTACCTTTATGAGAAGTTTAAGGGAGCAAAATCTTCAAGAACCGAGGTACCTATTTTACCACTTAATAAATACAATTGCTTTGGTTCTTCATTCTTCGTTCGTGGCGACAGTTTATGGAATTGTTTGCCCGTTCATGTTAGAAATTCTTCTTCGATTAGGTGTTTCAGGAAATACAATATTTTTTTTGGTGTAAATTATTGTTATTAGCATTAGTATTAATTATTAAGTATTAGTTTTAAATTTTAGCTTTTTATTTGGAGGTTTAATTTGATTTGGGAAACACTAGTAAATTTCCTGAAATAACAAAGTTTCTGATCAGTAGAAATCGAAATGGTTTATCAGTAAGAGAAAGTTTTTAACACTAGCTGCAACCAAATACCATTAACCATTGTATTATCCTTCCTTTCCCAAAATTCAATATTCTCGACTCTTTCTTTAGCCTTTACTTGTCACGTTCTATTATAACCACTAACTTTTAAGCAACACAAATTTTTGATTTTTCTTCGTACATCAAACTACCGCACGCAAAAAACTTACATTCTCTGTTTAAATAGAGAAAAAAAGCAATTTAAATTGGGCACTTAAGTGAGAGTAAAATATAAGAGCAAATTGTTTGTGTCTCCTCGACCAAAAATCTTGCTGCAGCAATATTTGAGCAATGCTGAAAAACAAGTTATTTTTAAAATCTTTCTTCCGATAACAATTTTGGTTTCTTGATTTATTTTTGTGGAGCGGGGCAGAATATAAAATCGATCCACTTGATACTTGATCATCATAGTTTTAAAAGTCTTTCACATTAAGAAAAAAAAAAGATTGGTTTGAAAACAGATTAACAAAAAATTCCCTATAGAAAATAATGCGGGCCTGTTATCTTGTTTATTTGAGTACAACTTTGAACAATTTTCAATATTATCGAAAAATCTCCGGCCTTCTGGAAAATTTGTAATATCTCGAAAAATTTTAGAACATCTTCAATAACTTGAAGTAATCTGTAACATCATGCGAGTAACAGCAACGAGTACCTCAACTCACAAATCTCAAAAAAATCGAATAATCTTCAAGTAGAAACACGAGAAGATCGAATAATCGTACAAGTCTCCTTTTCATTTTCAAATTGGAAAAAATCATTTTTAATAGGTAATGTGGGGCTTATTCATTACGAAGTAAGAATAGGAGCATTTAAAACCCCGCAAGCGAATGAGTTCATACGCAATTGTTTGGTAATTGATAATGCTCCGTGTGATGCGTCTATTGAAGCTGTGTTTCACGGTAGTTTGACGGTTTAGAATGTCGAATTGCCGTTTGTTCATGCGGCATCGCCTTTAACCGTAGTATTGCAATACCAAGCAAATTAGTTAGATCCGCTATTGCAATTGCTTCCAATTTGACACTGTGTACATTTCTAGGAGGCGTTGAAAGAAATTCTGTAAGCATGAATAAAATCTACTAATACTATAATACAGTAGATTTCGCCTATAACGACCACCCAGAGACCGATGAAATTCCGTCGTTTTATCCGGAATGTCGTTATATCCGTAGTTGTTATAAATGAAACATACTGTATTTTGAATAGTAATAAATGAAAAATAACAGAATTTTACTTCATATTTTTGCTATATTTTACTCTAAACATCAATAATTCTAGTAAGCTTAATATTTGTTGGTATCCGCATATGAAAGTTACGCTAAGGCAAACTTTTGGCAAAACCAACAAAAGTGTATATACAAACCCGAATATTTTAATACATAAAAAATTTGATTGGCCTCATTGAATGAATTATTGGTACCGAATCGGATAATGAAAACTTTTGAAAATGGTTAATTTTCACCAAGTGGACAATCAAAAATACGCTACACTTTATATAAATAGATAAATACGAATGAAAATAATCAAAACAATTTATTTTTCGTTAAATTGCCCTTGTATTTTTTTACTAGCACCATGATTTTATGGTGTTATCTGTGCTAATTGAAAAATTCGGGCTTGTATACACATTTACATATGTTGGTTTTGGGCAATGCCTAAACTCGTCAAATGATTCTAGAAATTGTTAAATAATTAATTATGACTCCACAGATTACCAATGATACCGGAATTTAGAGATAAATGGCTTCAAATCATTCCAAATATGAGAGCTTCCGCTGTAACCAAAGCATTTAGACTATGCTATTTACATTTCGACGAAAAGTATTTTGTAGCCAGAAGCAAACGACTAAGAAGAGATGCAGTACCTTCCAAATTTTTAGTGGACAGTGAAAGGTGGTAAGTGCCTAATTTTTTTCATGTTGTAAGTAATAGCAAAATTTAAATGTTTTTTTATTCGCAGGGCTATAATTGAATTAGAATCAAATTCTAATTCTCCTGTTCTTCAAGAAATCCAAAACGTAATGGATACCGACAAAACAGATGAAGCGCAATCCTCTTCTGGTGCAGAACCAACTAATTACACCGCATTACCTCCAATATCAGAAATGTCTTCAAAAACAACCCAATTGTCTCCAATATCAAGAATGCCTTCAACGCCAGCAACCAAAAGACTCAGAAATGAGAATACTTCACCAGGAGAACCTTGTTCAAATGGTAACGTTACCCGTAAAAAATTTCGTTACTCTGGTGACATAAATTTAGCTGCCAACTACACACCAAGAACAACCAAGCGAGCACTAATTAAATGCAAGCAAGAGCTTGATAAAACCCGCAGAAGCAAAAAGATGCTCTTCTGGAAATATAACCAGTTGAGAGCCAAGGCCCAGGAGTTGGAAGGCTTTTTAAAGAAGTTAGAGGATGAAGACATTATTTCCCCAGGATCTCGCGATAGCCTAAATGTAATTATCAAATTATCTTAAAAAAAAAAACGACGGTGGAAGGTAAAATGTTGCATCTGTAAATGGTTTTGCCTTCAATTCTGGTTCATAATGGTAACAGGTCGTTCTTTCAAATCTGCACAGAAGTGGGTGGCCACATTTTTATTTATTTTAATAAAAATTGTTGCTGTATTGCATTTTTGTAGTTGTGAAAAATTATACAATAGTTTTTGGGGTTACAACATTTTACCTCTACACCGATCGGGTCGATATTTTAAATACGAATGGCAATCTGAAAACATAAACTTATCTTAATATATTGTAAATAATTCGAAACAACAATTCATTATAAAATTACGTATATATTTGGATTTACAGCCAATTATATTAAAATTTATTTAAAACATTTATAAATATTTAATTATATTTATAAAATCACATCGCATACATAAGCAACAATTTTTTCGTGTATCTAAAAGCAATTTTTTTGACGAATTGTAAGAAAGTTCGTTGGATTCTAAAATCGAGCTGATTATAAAAATACATACTATAAAAATTCAAATACATTATATTAATTTAATTTATTTTTAAGCTTTATTTTAATAAAATAATTTTTGAGTTTTTTAGCTTGTTGTATTTTTATTAATTTTTCATTAAAAAAACCGACGTTTTGACGATATATTCATTCTCGAGGGATAGCGAGGATAACGGAATTTCAATATACTGTCGAAACGGCTTTTTTTTATTAAAAAATTAATAAAAAATAAAATTTAAGCTAAAAACCAAAAAAATTGTTTCATTGCTTATATTAATGATTGGTTTTATAGCCAATCACGCTAAAATTAATTTAAACAAATTACAAATAATTCTAAACAGTCAATTATTATTAAAAAATAAAAATGATTGGTTTTATAAGTGATTGTTCATACCGTCGTAAGTAAATGCGAAATTTAAAATCCCAGTGGCTTACTTCTTCATCGCTTCATTGAATGTTACTGAACGAGCGCAGATAGTTAAATTTGTGATTTCACATTTACGTGAAGAATGTCAGGCAAAAATTGTCAGCCTTACCTTCGACGGGCTTAGGGCAAACCTGTCAATGGCTCGGTTACTAGGTGCCGAACTCCCGGAACGACCTTATTTTTATCTACCCCCTATGAATGAAAAAATTGTAATTTTTCTTGATAATTGCCATATGATAAAATCAATACGAAATCATTTAAAATTAAAAGAAAAATTTTATAATAAGGATAATGAAGCAATGGAATGGTGTTATTTAGAAATGCTCCATAATTTGCAAGTACGAGTAGAAAAGGGCCTAGCACTTGCACCGAAGATCAATGCAACCCATATAAACTATGAAAATTTAGTGATGAGAGTGAAATATGCGGTACAGGTTTTCAGCTTGAGTGTAGCAACTGCCCTTGAATATTTGCAAAAAACGGATGCGAGATTTAAAGATTGTTTGCCAACTGCCAATTTTATAAAATTATGTAATGATTGCTTTGATATTTTAAATAGCAATAATTTAATGGCGAAATATTTTTATAAGAGACCACTATCGAAGCAAACCTATACATTATTTTATGAAAAATTCAATTCGTTTAAAGACCTAATAACAAATTTGAAATATTTTAATTATAGCTTAAATCAGACACTACCTATAATAAATAGTAACTTTCAAACGGCGATTTTGGGTTTTTTGACCAATTTTGAAAGTTTAAATATTTTTTATAAAGATTTTATAGAAAATGGCAAATTAAACTATGTAAATACTTATAAATTTAGCCAAGACCATCTTGAACTATTTTTCGGTTTGATTCGGTATCGAACTGGCCGGAATAACAACCCATCCTTTAAAGAATTTATTTCGTCTTACAAACGATTGATTATAAATAAAACTATCAAATCACAGGGTAAGGGAAATGTAGCTCTTCCGGACATTTTAACAATTTCCTCAAAACCTATTAAATCTAATTTTACGTTTGTCCAAAGTGAAACAGATAAATCTGAATTAGATCTAATTGATTTTGATCTGGATGAGTATTCCTGTGATATATTAACATATTTAGCAGGTTACATACAAGCCGTACAATTAAAAAAATTTTTAGAATGTAAAGAGTGTTTAGAAGTACTCGATAATTGCGAGAAATTAGAAAATAACCTAAGCTTTATGAATTTAAAAAAATGGGGGAATTTAATAACTCCCTCAAAGGTAGTTTACCAAATTATTTGTGAATGTGAAAAATCATTCAAAATTTATGTTGGGGTCTTCAATCATAAATATATATATATATATATATATATATATATATATATATATATATATATATATATATATATATATATATATATATATATATATATATATATATATATATAATAAATTAGTATTAAGAACCCTTGAGAGTACAGGGGCATTAAGATTAAGCTATAATGACAAAAATAATAATTAAAATACAAAATGTGGATTGGACACACATTTATATATAATGTTAAGAAAAATAATTGATTTGTATTTTAAAATTAAGTTGTTTCATTTCACGAAACAAAGCAATATGAAAAAACTAGGAGTTAGAAAAAAATTAACAAAACTAATACATTTTAAAGAAATGCAATAAAAAATGTATTTTAAAATTTACATTGATGTTGTGTTTCTCTAAATCAAGAGTTGTCTTGAAACTCACAGTTTCAAGTCTACCCTATTCATCTGAGCCGAAATTGCTTTGATTATCCGTAATGCTGCCATTATCACCGTTCGGCGAAATTACATTACAATATATGTTTTTTTCTAACATCACCCATCTAAAAGTGGCACAAAAATGATTAATGATAAAAACCATAATTTTTATGATCTATTCACGTCAGGCGTGAATACTCCTACTAAGTAGTATGGTGTTTTCAATCAAATTAAATTTGATTAAGACCTAAAGTTATTTTTTAATTAGTTACTTAAGTAAAAACAAAATTCCTTTGTAAAATGTCGTCCAAGGATTTATAGGAATCTATAGGTGAGTACTATAGTTATTATAAAAGCTATTCAGATACATATACTCTTACGACACACTATCCGTACTCAGACATACTCGACGTACTCTTGGACATACTCGATGTACTCTTAGATGTACTTCTGTCCGAATAGACACTTCCGATAAACATCGACATTTTTCCGTTCTAAAATTTAATCCAAATTGAATTATCCATAAATCCGTTTCCCCATTTACATCATCAAATAATTCTATGCAAAACCACACTATGATACCTGGACTAGAATCAGATTAGTTATTTTATAAACTTAAGACATTATCACAAGTCACATGAACATACCCATTTAAATATATCAGCGTCCAGCGATATTTGTATTTATGTTTATTCGACCTGTAGTAAATTATATTAAATTTATATTTATTCAAATATTTTTAATTATCGAAATTATTTCTTTCAACATTAGAAATTATTACATTTTCGATAATTTAAGGGTTATGTTTCCCACAGCCTAATTTCAATTTATTACACTGAATATCCATTTTGAAATTAATTAATTATTTAATTTAGCACACACATAATATTTATTACACAATAAACAAATAATTAAATCTCTATATATATAAAAATGACGTGTGTGTTTGTAACACTAAAACTCAAGAACCACTGCACCGATTTTAATAAAAATTTGTATGTGTGTTCTATGGGTCGTGAGGAGTGTTTTCGTATAGTTTATTTTTTGTCCGATAGATAGCGCAAGATTTTTTTTTTTTTTTTTTAAGTATAAAAAATTATTTTCACTAGATTTTAATAAGTATCGTTGGGTATATCTTTAAAAAAAAAAAAAACTATTCTACAAACGAATGCACATTACGGTGTGTTGCGAAATAATAATAATACAAAAAATAAAACAATATTTCAGTCATCACACGATCAAAACCAGCAGATGAATTAAACGCGTGTTTAGAATCATCTCATTTGTTCAAAAACTATAACTTACTGTAAACATGTGGGCAGAATTACAAAACGATGCATCATCCCATTTATTTGCCAACCAATTATTGGATATTGGAAACGGAAAAATTGCTATAGATAATACAACAGGAGTAATAACATTGCCTCTCGATTTCTGTGTTACAAATGAATCAAAAGAAGATTTAATTTTAACTGTATGTATATCCCAATATTGCACTTAATTATACAAATCATTGCGTTAGTGACTTTAATATTGACATTTAAAGTAAGATTTGTGGCCAAACCAAAACATACAAATCCATTGATTGCGTTATGGATCCAGATGAAGTTGTGAACTGGGTTCAATTTCTAAATTCACTTGATTTGCCTGGAAATCCACGCCACATTCTACAATTAAAAATTGGTATGCCAATAATTCTTTTACGCAAATTAAATCCACCACGGGTAGGCCGCGCTTAAAGACATTTGGAGTTTTATTCTAATCAATATTTTTACATAATACGGATATTTTAAATCAAAAAAATTTACAAAGTATTAAAAAGAATTTAAAGGTAATAAATAAAAAATGTATGATACGAGGTTAAGTTAAATAGACATTTTTATTTATTTGTTATGCAGATTTTATATGTGAAAATTAAAATGCCACGTAAAGTTTTAAATATTGGTCGCAACACATGTCGAAACAATCAAATAAGAACACGACGTTCAAATGAAACACCAGCTGAACATAGAGAACGGATTGGAAGGGTTAGATTGCAAATATCACAGTTACGTGCAAATGATTCAGCTGAACAATACGAATTAAGAAATGAATCAAATCGAATTGGAAATAGACAAGCAAGAAGAAGCACATCAAATACAAATAGGATAATATTTAATAAGCTTGCTTTTCGTTATGATCATACAATTGATTATAGCTTAAATCCAATTATTACTATAAGCGGTATGAATAACATTTGTGTGCATTGCATAACTTTAAAATTCAAAAATGAAGCTCATGGCTTGTGTTGTGCAAATGGTAAAGTAAATTTGCCGGTTTTAATTGATCCACCAGAGCCATTGCTAACATTAATTTCGGGAACAACACGACAGTCGAAGCATTTTTTATCAAACATTCGAAAATACAATAACTCTTTTCAAATGACTTCTTTTGGTGCTACAAATATTATTACTGATAATTTCATGCCAACATTCAAAGTTCAAGGCCAAATTTATCACTCAGCAGGTTCTTTATTACCACTTCCAGATGATACACATAAATTTCTACAAATTTATTTTATTGGAAATTCTGATGATGAATTAAATGTACGTTGTGAAATCAATTCATGTACAAGAAGAGTAATTATAGAATCATTACAAAATTTATTTCATGAACATAATGAACTAATTAAATTATTTAAAACGTCACTTGAAAAAATGCCATCGGATAATCATAGAATAGTAATTAGAGCCGATAAAACTCCTATTGGAGAACACTCTAGAAGATTTAATGCACCAACAATCAATGAAGTTGCGATAGTTATTGCTGGAGACCAATTTGAATCACGTGACATTATATTACATCGCAGAAATGATAGACTTCAACGTGTTTGTGAAACACATATGTAGGTCTTATGATGCATTACAATATCCAATTATATTTTGGCAAGGACAAGATGGATATCATATTCAAATTAAAATGATAAATCCAGTAAATGGTAAACAAATATTTATTAAATTTTTCTATTAAACAAAATAAATATTATATTAATAATTAATATAGGTGAAGAATTAAATAAAAAATTAAGTTCTATGAGTTATTCTTCATATAGACTTATGGTACGGGAAAATGAAGAAAATCATATATTAAAATATCGCCAATTATTTCATCAATATATTGTTGATATGTACGCGAAAATAGAAACAGAACGTTTATTATATATTCGATTAAATCAAAAAAAATTACGTTCAGAAGAATACATACATCTTCGTGATGCAATAAATAATGATGGAAATGTCAACAATATTGGAAGAATGACAATTTTACCAGCAACGTTCACTGGAAGTCCAAGACATATGCATGCATATGCACAAGATGCAATGTCATATGTTAGAAAGTACGGACGCCCAGATTTATTTATAACCTTCACATGTAATCCCAAATGGGATGAAATAAAACAAAATTTATTTCAAGGTCAAACATATACAGATCGTCATGATATTATAGCACGTGTCTTTAAACAGAAACTTAAGTCATTACTGGATTTAATAACGAAACATGAAATTTTTGGCAAAACACGTTGCTGGATGTATTCCATCGAATGGCAGAAAAGAGGATTGCCACATGCCCACATTTTAATTTGGTTAGTAGCACAAATAACACCAAACGAAGTTGATAATATAATTTCTGCAGAAATTCCAGATTTAACAACTGATCCAGAATTATTTGAAATTATTAAACAAAATATGATTCATGGTCCATGTGGTGCATATAACATCAATTCACCTTGCATGATTAACGGTAAGTGCTCAAAACGATACCCAAGAGCATTAATATCAGAATCAATTACAGGCATTGATGGTTATCCATTATATCGTCGGCGCTCAATTGAGGATAATGGTCAATCTTTCATTATAAAAATTAAAAATGAAGAAATTGAAATAGATAATAGATGGGTTGTACCGTATTCACCACTATTATCTAAAGCATATAAAGCACATATCAACGTTGAATATTGCAGTTCCGTGAAATCAATAAAATATATTTGCAAATATGTAAACAAAGGGAGTGATATGGCAGTTTTCGGTGTAACATCTAATACTAACACAAATATTGATGGAATTACACAATATCAAATGGGACGTTATATAAGTAGCAATGAAGCTATCTGGCGAATTTCATCATTTCCAATACATGAACGACATCCAACCGTTGCTCATTAAGCGATTCATCTTGAAAATGGACAAAGAGTTTACTTTACTACACAAAATGCACTACAAAGAGCAGAACAACCACCACTAACAACATTAACTGCATTTTTTTCATTATGTCAAACTGATTCAAAAGAAGAATTAATTGAAAGCGTATATACAAATATTGTACAACAATACAAAAATCATAATTGGTTAAGTGAACGAGCAATATTGGCAGCAAAAAACAAAGACGTTAATGATATAAATATTGCCATTAAAAATAAAATTGTAGGTGAAACATTTGCATATAAATCAATAGATTGTGTTATAGATCAAGACGAAGTGGTAAATTATCCTACAGAATTTTTAAATTCATTAGATTTGCCTGGAATAGCACCACATATTCTTCAATTAAAAATTGGTGTACCAATCATTTTATTACGTAATATTAATCAACCAAAACTTTGTAATGGTACACGACTTGCTGTTAAAAAATTAATGACAAATGTCATTGAAGCAACCATATTAACTGGCAAATACAAAGGTGAAGAGGTTTTAATCCCACGCATTCCAATAATTCCATCAGATGTGCCATTTAATTTTAAAAGAATACAATTTCCAATACGTCTAGCTTTTGCTATGACTATAAACAAATCACAAGGTCAGTCATTTCAAGTTTGTGGTCTAAATTTGGAATATCCATGCTTCTCACACGGTCAGTTATATGTTGGATGCTCACGTGTAGGAAAACCTTCATCATTATATGTGTACGCACCTGAAGGTACAACTAAAAATGTTGTATACCAAAAAGCATTGGAATAAATCAATAAATCAAACAATTTTTATCTAATTAAAATATTTTTAATTTAATTTTTCATTATAATTTTAATTTAATAAAATACAAAAATTAAAAACAAAATATAATCTTTAATTTAAAATGCCAAAAAAAAATAATGTTTTATTCCAGATTGTTACGATGATACCTAGAGTAGAATAGAATGAGTTAATTGATAACGCAAAGTTCTACAGTACTAAAATGGAATTTTCCACGATAAAACTGTTCTTAATGAATAAAATTCTGTGAAGAATAGAAATGAATTAAAAAGTGATTTAAAAAGTGTTTTAGTGCGATATAAAAATTATAAGTTAGTAATCAGTAAAATTGTCCGATAATAATAAAAAACTGATTTTGTGAATTATCGTTAATAAATTATGATGAAATAATTTTTATGCTCAAAAAATAAAATTCGTTATAAATTGAAGTGTTGTGTTTTATTCAAAATCCAGTGGTACGAACCTTGATTGACAAGACAAAAACGTAACAATATGTTCATCAAAAAATTAAAAAAACGTACACGTCCAGCAAAGCGGGCAGGGTACAGCTAGTATAATAATAAAATAAATTAAGAATTTTTACCCAAGCAAAAAAAATGTAAAACATATATTATTTTGTGACAGTTTCGTTAAAATAAAATAAACATTTCGTACTGCTGCTCTGGTGATAGAACACAAAATCTCATATGTTGGTGCGCGAATTCTAACCTAACTTCCCTTATAGAATTATAATTTATTTGACCGCTAACTCATTTTAAAGTTATTGTCGATAAGCATTACAAATAAACAGTTTTAGAAATGTTTCTTTAACAAAAGTAATTTTTGAGTAGTGTCATTCTTGTAGCAAATGAGCGAAATATAAAAGATATTAATTGTTTGCTAAATTTGTTTTTAGTTTTTAGTTTTTTTAATAGTGAGAGAGAATACAAAAACCCACAAAATAAATATTTCTATACAAGATTTTACAACTATTTTTGACCATTTCAAAAAGCAGAAAATTTCCTATATTTAAACAAAAAAATGTCCCACGATCTTTTACTCACAGCAAATATTGAATAACTATTTGTGCTAAAACATGAATTGTGTCCGTTCTTCTAAACATTTTTAAATAAAAATTGGCAAATTTTTGTATCACTATTACTATAGTGAGAACTATAACTCCTCTGAAATTCAGGTCAAAATATTGAATTTAACAAAAGTTATGCATTTCAAAACCATTTTTCCAATTGGCTGCAGTAAAGATTAATATTGTTAATTTATCCTACGCGGTTTTGTAGGTATTTTTTTATTACGATAAAGTTACATTTTGCAAGGTTGTTCAGTCCAAATACAAAAAAGGCATTTCAATCAAACTATTTTCTGACCAAAATGCCTTTTTTTTGGACTAAAGTTCTTTTTAAACGGAGTTTTAGTCATTCATAATATTTGTATGAGAAATTTTATGACTGAAACGCCTTTCGTTTTTGACTGAATTGTTTTTGACTGGAATTACCGAAGCCGAATAGAAGCTGATATTAAAGAAAACAAATTGAAATAAAGTGGTTTTACGGTCCAAATTTTGTGGCAGTTTTTTTTTAACATATTACTTGCAATTGTTCAAAGCGATTAAAACAAGCTAGCTGGGCCACTTTTTCTGTCAAAAAATATGCAAAATTCCTCTCATTTTACTCCACTGTAGTATACGTATTATTCATCTGTTTTTATTTTAAGACACAATCAAAGAAGCAAATATAGAATGCAGCAAACGACTTAATTATACCACGTCCGAATTGTCGGACGACGGAACAGCAAAGTCCATAAAAGGGTCAATGAAAGCTTACCCGCTACACCTCCAATTTTTAATTATAATGACATGTTTGATCAGACAAAAGAGGAATATGTTGTAACCAATACGACTCAATGGAAAAAGCATTGTAAGAGTTAGCTGAGCTGAAAAAATTGCATGAAATATTGTTATTAAAAGTGGACCAAAAATGCCATCAAATACAGAAAAAATTATGGCACAAAATGAAATAATAATGCAAATTCAAGAGGAGCATTACAAAAAAGTCCCCAAATACATCATCATTTGTGCCAGTCACAAGTATAAATACAAAAAAAAAATTTATTACATAAATAGTGGCAAATCAAAACGATTTAATGAATTTAACGTCGTATTTATACTTCATTCAATTTAAATGAACAACATTACCTGAATCAATAAATATTCCCCTAAATCAAGAGCAAATACTTTCTCTTTCGAAAACTTTACAGTGTTGTCCAAGTTTCTCGCCCAAGTAAGTACACATAAAATCATTGGAAATTTTAAGTATTGCCTATAAAAAATCCAAAAATTTCAATAGCTTACAGAAAGAGCTAAAGTGACTTTTTGGAACATCTAAACGGAGATTACACCTTCACAAGTTGATAACTTTCACATTCACATTATTACAAATATTATTTGCCTATTCTTTGGTTTACTAGACCGACTAATTGGTAACAACAAACGAATAATTGGATACAACGAAAAGTTTGCACATCGTATCGCAATTTGTTTATCCATTGATTATGCAAAAAAGAAAAGATTAGAGAGCGAGTAAATTGAAGGAACTTAGATAATTTGCAAATAATTTTTATCCTCAACAATATTATTAAAGAAGGAATAATTTACCTTATATTTTGGCTCCCCAAGTCATTCTGTCCCATCAGTTCCATTATATCACGCCGTGACACAAACACTCAAACACACACAAACACTTAAACACAAAATATAGAAATCACTTTATTCACTGGTACACTTCACTTTATTCACTAGTATCACTTTATTCCTTGTATGTTTCCAATTTAATATTTCATTTAAGACTAATTCGAGTTATACCAAAATCCAGTCAACTCAACAAAACAGGTTTGACTCTTTTTATTAATAATGTGTTACGGTACATTACTGTATTAACACAAGAAAAAAAAACTGAATACAGTGGGATACACAAGATATCTTGTTCCGTTTTTATTGTTGAACAAATTTACATAATATGTAAGTGTTTTAAAAAGTATACATTCGGGCGAATTAATATAAACTATTTTTCTAGAAAAATATCCGAATGAAATACACCTATCCCCCGATTAACACGGTAATTACGTTCCGCCAAATAACCGTGTAACTCAAAACCGTGTTAATCGCGACTAATACACCTGTCCCTCGATTAACACTGTACTTGATTAATGCGGCGAAACTTCTGTGCGTGTTAATCAAGACTTTGTCTCAATTCGTTGACCGTGTTAAATCAAATCCGTGTTAATCAAGTACCGTGTTAATCGAGGGACAGGTGTATATTTATTTAATACCTAAGAAAATCGATACAATTTCAAAATTTTCGACGATCGGCACACATGTCGTCGGTAGGCCTGTGTGGCTACATTAATCATGACAACCCGTTTAAAACAGTTATTGGGGTTTTCTTAGTTAATCCTAGATTATTCGAAAACGAGAAAAATAAACTGCAATAACTAAAACGGATTAGTATGTTTAAGGTAAACAAACATAAGCCTACCGAAATATCATAGAGACTTAGCGCGGACGTGTTGCGTCTCCATATATAAATTCGTATAAAGTTGGATATCAAAATGCTTCTCAATTTGGCCCAAAAATCGTACCTAGGTAGTCATATTATTACGATTTAGGGGCCAGATTGAAAATTTTTTTAATATCCAACCTTTTACAAACATACATATAGGAACGCAACACACCTGTCCTAAGTCAATTATCTTCTAGATTTTTGAAAATTGTAACATTTCTAAGAAAGAGGGGATTTCCCTCTGCCCTTATTAATGTATGTCCACTTGGGTACGATCTTGATGCCAGATTGAGAATTTTTTTAATATCCAACTCAATACAAACTTACATATAGGAACGCAACACGCAAGTCCTAAGTCGCTTATCTTCTAGATTTTTGAAAGTTGTAACATTTCTAAGATAGAGGGGATTGCCCTCTACCCTTTTTAATGTATGTCCATCTTGGGGCCAGAATGAGAAATTTTTTAATATACAACCTTATACAAACTTACATATAGGAACGCAACACACATGTCATAAGTCACTTATCTTCTAGATTTTTGAAAGTTGTAACATTTCTAAGATATAGGGGATTGCCCTCTACCCTTATTAATGTATGTCCACTTGGGTACGATATTGGGGCCAGATTGAGATTTTTTTAATATCCAACCTTTTACAAACTTACATATAGGAACGCAACACGCCTGTTCTAAGTCAATTATCTTCTAGATTTTTGAAAGTTGTAACATTTCTAAGATAGAGGGGATTGCCCTCTACCCTTATTAATGTATGTCCACTTGGGTACGATCGTGGGGCCAGATTGAAAATTTTTTTATTTCCAACTTTATGCAAACTCACATATAGGAACGCAACACGCGTGTCCTAAGTCACTTATCTTCATGATTTTTGAAAATTGCAACATTTCTAAGATAGAGGGGATTGCCCTCTACCCTTATTAATGATGTCCACTTAGGTTCGATCTTGGGCCAGATTGAGAATTTTTTTTATATCCAACCTTATACAAACTTACATATAGGAACGCAACACGCCTGTCCTAAGTCACTTATCTTCTAGATTTTTGAAAGTTGTAACCTTACTAAGATACAGGGCATTATCCTCTACCCTTATTAATGTATGTCCACTTGGGTACGATCTTGGGGCCAGATTGAAAATTTTTTTAATATTCAACTTTATGCTAATATATGTACATACTACGTAATTTCTTTATACGAATTTACTTATAGGGAAGCAAAAAGTCTGTCTAAGTCATTTATCTTCTAGATTTTCTATAGGTTGATTTTTTTTATACATTGCCCACTATCTTGAATGACGTCTTTATCATTGTTTTAGGATATATTGGTTCTCCGACTGTCTATAAAACTTGTGTCCACTTAGTTACGATCTTTTGGACCAGATTGAGTAATTTTTATAAATCACTGTTCGAATGAACTTTTATTTTTTAAATTGTTTTTTTGGACAATTTAAATTAAGACTTAAGTTTATTTAAATGTTTTTTTTTAAATTTAAATTACATAAGTAAAATAATTTTTTAGTTAAAAATTCATAATAATGAGATTTTTATTATTCTTACTAATATATTCACAGGAAAATCAATTTTTAGGACAAATGTGTAATTTTAGGACAAACTTCATACCCGTTTCCACACCAAATTCGTCCACTTATTCTACCAAAAAAATCGAAATGCTCTTTGAGTGCAAACAATCGAAGATTTATTTTCATAAAACAATTTAAGCTTGGCGTATATCGCTCAGTAATTGTACGCGCCTGCACTTCACAAAAAATTAAATCGGACTAAGAAATGTCATAGGCTTTGACTTTCGAGTCAGTTCAACCTTATTTTTATTTTTTTTAAATATAAATATTTTATTTAAAATAATTTGTGTGGTAGTACCCCAACCCAAACCATGATGTCATCTTAAAGAACCCTCTTGTATACCTTATCAAGATGGAAAGATCCAAGCCACTGTGTGAAAACTTCAGATTCAGAATGGCCGGAAGAAGTCTATTGGGTGTACTGTAATCTTTTATTAAATCAACAGTTATTTTGTATTATTATATATTATACTTTGACCACCTTTTTTGTATTCTAATAAATCAAATTAATGTAAATAAATAAATAAATGAATAAATGTCAAGAAATACGAAAACAGCCCCATGTTTAGCCCTAAGTTTAAGTTTCGTTGATTCTATCATAAATTTGTATGTCTAATAAAATTATTGTCACGGCACAGCATTCAAGAAACAACCAACAGTCGAGTTTGCAACTCTTCCAGTTGGTCAGTCCTATTGTAAAGTATGTGGATATGAATATCAGAAAACAGTGAGTCCAGGCAATGGTAGTGAAATATTATTAATTATTTATTGGTAATGTACCATTAATTATTTATAAAATTTACATTTTGACAGTGATCCGTGAGAGAGGTTCACAAAAGAACGAAACATGTTCGATACCAGTTCATCAGAGGGAAAATAAAATCTGGAGATTTTTGATTGGAATATTTATGGACATATGAACAATTCGCAGATAAGCATACATTATTTTGTAACATGTTGGCCTGCAAAGAAATTTAAAAGTTAATAAATTATTTACAGTACGTTGCACAAGAAACTATTTCTATTTATCTTCATCCTATTACCTTTCCTGCGTAAACTCTCATTTTTGCATTTTAATATTGTTGGTTACTACTTTCGAGAAGCGGTAAAACGCTGGGAGGATGTTCAAAAGTCCTCCTACTGGCGCAGAATTCCAGGTTTGCGACAGGCGAAGAAATTTATATCACCTTCGTCTGTCGGGGATAAAGAGTGTCTTGAACTTAGGAAACCTGAGTTGAGGCTGCTTACTGGCTTAGCGGAATCAGCGGAACATGTTCTGTGGCAATGACCAGCCATTTTCCAGCAATTCTGCAACATCTAGGAGGGAGAACAATGAGCCCGGATAGTATGTATCTTGTACCGGCCAGTAGTATTATCAGATTCATTAAGAGCCTGAATATTGACTGGACGGATAATTAAGTAGGGTCCAGCAAAATAGATCTTTTAGGTCGCAGTGCGAGGTGACTTATCGCCCACATGGCCCTTCAATCAATAATACTACTTTCGAGAATAGTAAACAACAATATTAAAATAAGTTTCGTGTATATGTGGACATTGATTGTTGTAATGTGATGTTTACAGACGAGTTATCTTTTGTGGCATACATTTATCAACTAAAGGTAACCCACAAAAGGCCCTTGTTTACGGTTACTTCTTAAAGAGTTCTTATTCATAAGAAATCTGATGATTGAATCTTACAAGAAATTAATAACCGTAGACTTCGGGGCTGCCTTTGTACCCAGTGGAAAGAGCAAAACAGGGCAAAGATAACTTAGAGGAATAAAATTAAAAACCACACATCAGATTGTTCGCATCCTTAAAAACATTTGGAAAAATTTTACTCCAGAATTTGCTTCTTATTTATGTTTTTTACTAGGAGATGTCATTCTATAATAGAAAACAATGTATGTATAAATGAGAAATAAATATCAATTATGATGTGTGACCATGTGTTTCAGTCTAAATGAAATGGTGTATGTTTGTCTGCTAATTATTTGGATCCTAGGACCCGGGTTTAGTCGGGTCCTACAACCCACCAACTCTCAGGTGTACACTATCAAAATGAGTTCCCCTGGTTACGCTAAAATGTTTAACTTTTTTTTTTCAAAATAATTAGCTATCTACAATTGTTTAAATCGCAAAATTATTAAAATAGTTATATTTAAAGAAATACATATCAACATATCAATTTCAAACTCCAGTCAAAAATAATATCTATCTAGAAACCCAATATAAATGTGTAGCAGTCATAAATTAAAGTAGATGTTCCAAAATAAATTTATAAAGCCGTGGGTGACGTTCTGATAAAAATATCGAAGAGAAAATTGAAAATTTCACTTTCCGTATCATAACTTCTTTGTAAGATAAAATTATAATCCAATAAAGCATAATAAAAGCAAAGAAAACTTTTCAGTGCTAGAGTTGTTTTGAGGCGAACAAGAATCTTTATAAGCAAATTGTTTAAAATTATTGACTTTTAGCAAAATACTTGCACTTAGTTCAATCATGTGAACAGAATTTGTTTAAGATAAGAAATTTAAAAAAAAATGAAAATCACTAGGTACCTCGATAAATATAACCTGGAGAAACCAATAGAAGACTTTACAATGTTGGAACAGTTTTTTTTATTACTATCGAAACATAAATCAATAAATAATCAACAGATTTTCGATATGCTTTCAATAAATAAGATCATCACGAGAAGAAATATTTTTAGACCTTCCATGTGATTTAACATTCATGACACAATCTTTAATGGTTTCATAACTATTTCACTGGTTCACCCAAAATATTTTGTGTGGTGGTGGTTGAGTAAATATATTTCAAATGTAGTGTTCCTTTTCTATTTGGATAACAACAACATTTATAAAGTTAATAAAACATTCACGAAGCGTATACAAGAAAATTTACAGCTGCTATTAATCAATATTATTTTTATTCAATATACAGTATACACCATATTGGCATTTTTTACATTTTGAATTCTATATATCACCACTATCAAGGAAATACATTTTCCACATCCGTTTGTTGAAACTTTTCAATTAGTCTTAAAACGTTTCGATAGTACATCCTAAAAATAAATATTCTACTATATGGGTTCACAACTATGTATTTCCCATTTAATTTTATGACTTGGTACTAAATTTAAATTGAAAAGTTTTACTATTTATTTAATTAAAGAAATGCTCTTAAAATTTAGTTAGTAAGTAAAAAAATTGTCTCATTTTTCATAAAAGCGTTCACAAATCAATAAGGAAGTATGTTAAACGAAGGAAGTATTTCGATAATGTGTTTGGCTAGTGCAAATATTTAATGCCTTAAATTTTATTATCCTTTGTTGATTAAAAATGCACTTAATTACACAACTTCGCCTACACAATTGTATTATTAATATTATTTTTATTAAGTCGAAAAGCAGATTAAATCCACTTTTACTTAGGATTATGTCTTTTGAGTTTCATTTTAATGTTGAAAATTTTTATGAAATGGGAATACATTTATTTTGGTTAGCGAGATAATAAGAAGATATTATACGAGTATATGTAATTCAAAAACGTGTACTATAAACTTTGCACAATAAAAAAAAGTTGAAAACAAATTCATTTAAGGATGATTAATAAAATGGTTCGGTGAAAATTTGGGCGTTTCAGCAAATTCTAAATTTTTCTTAAGATCAGTATAAAATATGGTAGCCGTATGGAAGAATTTCCTTTAGCAAGGAAATGTTGAAGCGGTTGTTTTTTGGAGTTCCAGTTAATATGCTAGCGCCGTCAATCTATACCAATTGTCTACCAACTATACCATACCTTTTCAATTGTCTGTTTAACTGATACACTTAAATACTAGATTGAGTTGAAAAACTATTATTAATTTTGTGTAAATCACAGCTATTGTTAACCACTTATCATGCATGGTAGAATAGTGTTGTTTACAAATTCAGATGACTTGGTCGACATCGGATTGATCGAAATTGCATGATCGGTTAGGTACGATATCCCGCTTTTCAAAACCTCGTTTTCAAAATTCCACTTTTCAAAATATCGATTTTTAAAATCCCCCATTTCCAAATTCCTCATTAAAACGGAAGATCCCATTGAATTTTTGATCAGTACAATATTAAAACAAAAGGCGGCTACATTATTTCCAGTCATAATGTGCACATAATTTCCTTACACTCTTAAGGACCAATGCAAAGGGGTTTCGAGGAGTTTTTAGTATGAGAAATACAAACGTAAATCTATATATATATACCATATATAAATATATATATATATATATATATATATATATATATATATATATATATATATATATATATATATATATATATATATATATATATATATATATATATATATATATACCCAATCCTGTTTTTACACGGTGTTTTTTTACACGGTTTTGAAATAACATGGTAGAAAAAAATAAACGAATCCTGATTTTACACGATACATTTTTTTTACACGAACAAACAAAATCCCCATTTCAAATTTACTACTTCGAGTTTTTTCGACTTTTTCTTCAACTTTTTTATATTATTAGGGGATTCCCATTCGTTGTTTAAAAACTGCATTTACGTATACATATTTTCCTTTGTGCATTCATTCTGTGTTTGTATTTCATTCTGAGAAGATCAATCAAGGTGCCAGCTAATTTGTACGTATGTACTACCTACATACTTTCTTTATATAAGATTTTATTTTAGTACATAATTTAGTTTATTCCGCCATACTCTACTCTTAGTATTTTTTTTCATACATTCATAAAAATACATATTGCTTGTTTATTTTAAAAATCATATTTTGTGTACATAATTAAGTTTTTGCTGCTATCTGTACATTAGATTTTTTTTGATATCGTAAGTACAAAATATTTTTTATAACTTACCCTACAAAACTTTATTTTATTTTTAATGTACATACGTACATATTGAAATTAAATTTTATAAAGTTTACACGTTTTTAATATGGAGGATAATGCAACGAATAAAAAAGTGCAACGCAAAAGGATTTCTTTAGAGACAAAAATACAAATATTGGACCGGCTTGCAAAAGGTGAAGGTTCCACGTCAGTTGGTATTTGTTTTAATTTGAATGAGGCTACGATCCGAACTATTAAAAGAAACGAAATTTTTATTAGGAAATCTGTGCTCACCGGTTCGAAATTAAGCGCTAAAACCTCTTCATACTCAAGAAATACTATTTTAGAGAAAACTGAAAAGGCAAAAACTACTTTTATTGAAGATAGTACCCAAAAACGAATACCAGTGGACGGTAATATCATCAAGCAGAAAGCTTTACGTACGTATGAACAAATAAAACAGCTAGAACCATCAACATCGACACAATCATCCAACGGAAAGAAAACTAAATTTTCCGCTAGTAACGGGTGGTTGCAAGGATTTTTGGTAAGATATGCAATTCACAACGTAAAAATAAAAGGTGAAATTGCGTCTGGAAACACGACGGCTGCGAAAGAATACCCGAGGTGCTCGCCAAAATAATCCAAGACGGTGGATACAATGCTGATCAAGTGTTTAACGCTGACGAAACGGGACTTTTTTGGAAAAGATGCCAAGTAGGACATATATTGCCAAATCCGAAAAAACCGCTGGTGGATTCAAAGCGTCGAAAGATCGGGTTACACTATTACTCTGTAGTAATGCATCGGGTGACCGAATGATGAAACCTTTACTCATAAATAGAGCATTTCGACCACGAGCCATGAAAGGTGTAAATTTTAAAAATCTTCCAGTACATTGGATGGTGAACCAAAAAGCATGGGTGACAACAACACTTTTTACTGATTGGTTTAACAATTGCTTTGTTCCCGAAGCCAGGCGATACATGCACGATAAAGGCATGTTTTTTAAGATCCTTCTTATAGTGGACAACGCTCCCGGTCACCCAAATTTAGATCACCCTAATATCAAAGTTGTATTTTTGCCCCCAAATACCACATCGCTAATCCAACCGTTAGACCAAGGTATAATCGCAACATTTAAATGTTACTACGTAAAACATTCATTTCAGTTCATATTGAATAAAATAGAAACTGACCGAAATGTATCCGTAGTTGAGGTATGGAAACAATTTTCAATTATGGATTGTGTAAAACATGTGCATTTAGCGATATCTGAAATTCGGCCATCAACTTTAAATGCCTGCTGGAAGCATTTCTGGCCCGAATGCGTGACAACCATCGATTCTGCGCCTCCAACACACATAAATTCGGAAATAATCAGTTTAGCGAAAAATATTGGAGGTGAAGGATTTGACAATTTGGCCGATAACAACATTCATGAATTAACAGAAGACCGAGCATTTAACGAAGAAGAGTTATTAGAAATAGCAATGGAAAACCCCAATTCAGAAACAAGTAGTGATGAAGAAGAACTACCAGCCTTAACCGCTAATTCAATCCTCGAAGGTATTCAATTGACCAATAAATTAGAAGATCATTTTCTGCGCCTTGATCCGGTAATTGATCGTTCAATTAAATTTCAATCGGATCTTAAATGTTTTTTGGCTCGCTATAAAGAACTGTACAAACAATTATCTAACTCTGAAGCACAGCGATCTATCAAAGAGTTTGCCATCCAAACCAACCAACCATATGAAGTTTTGCCAGCAAATATAGAAAATGATGATGCCACAGTAGAAATTCATCAGATAATATGCGCAGCACAAAAGGATGCGCATATTATCTGAAAGTGAATCTGAATAGAATATCGTCTAATGCTATTTTACCGAACGTTCCTAATTATTATTTTTTTTTTACGTGCGTTTTATTTTTTATTTACATATTTTTGAATTTTTTATTAAGATTTTATTTTGTTTCTTTATATGTACATATGTGTGTATGTACATACGAGTATGTGTGTATGTATTTATCAAATAAAAATTGATTGAATTATGTTAAATGAAACAAAATTTGTTATTTGTTTACTAATTAGTATGAAACATGAAGTTGTTGAACCTATTCATTATTTTATCTACATTTTTTTTACACGATTTTTTTTAACACGATGACGATGCGGAACGTAAGTACCGTGTAAAAACAGGATTGGGTGTATATATATATATATACAGGGTGGCTGAGACCAAATGTTACTAACTTCACTCTGCTGTCATTTGTGTAGTTGTCATTTTCGCGCATTAATTTTTTGACAGATTGAAGTTTGGTTAGTTGTTTATATGTGGTCAATAAATAATTGTTCTAAATTAATATCTTAATAAAAAAATCGTAATGGAATTCAAACGTAATAGTGTAATTGCACTGTATTTGGGTGGAAATTCACAAACAGCAATAGTTCGTCAGCTCCAGCATTTGAATGTGAATAAAATGTTTGTGTATCGAACCATAACTCGATACAACGAAACTGGTAGCATCGCTAAACGCAACAGAGGCGGTCCTAAAAAGACAGCAACATCAAAAGAAATGATACGAAAGGTGAAGAAACGAATCCAACGAAATCCTCGTCAAAGTGCCAATCAATTAGCCGCACGTCTACATGTTTCACGATACAGCATTCAAACCATATTGAAAAATGAACTACACTTGAAGCCCTACAAGATACAAAAAGTTCAAGATCTTACGGAGGCACAAAAAAAAGTTAGGCTTGAAAGAACACGAGCATTGAAGGCCTTGGCCGAACGTGATGAGATTCCAAAAATTGTCTTTTCTGATGAGAAAATTTTCACCATTCAACAGCATGTGAATAAACAAAATGATCGTGTTTGGTTAGAGGACAAGTCCAACGATAATTTGGACACAAGAGTTGCCATGCGCAAGCAATCACCAGCTTATGTTATGGTTTGGGCTGCAGTTACTGCAGATGGACGCACTCCTCTGGTTTTCATCGAACATGGAGTCAAGGTAAACCAAGAGATGTACCGCCAAAAGATCCTAAACGATGCTTTGCTACCTTGGGCACGTAAACACTTTGGTACGAACCGTTGGACATTCCAACAGGACTCGGCACCGTCACACAAAGCTCGAGCGACACAGCAATTTTTACAAAATTGCGTTCCGCGGCTGATTTCGTCGAAAGAATGGCCACCATATTCACCAGACTTGAATCCCTTGGATTTCTCCATATGGTCCATTTTGGAGAGTAAGGTGTCCACTAAAAAATACGAAAGTGTTGATGCATTGAAGTCAGCTCTTGTTCGAGAATGGAATAAAATTCCGCAAGCCCACGTTCGGTCAGCATGCAATGCTTTCTATGGAAGACTGAATCAAATAATCAAAGCCAAAGGAGGTCATATCGAGCAGTAACATGTTTTTCATAAAATGTAATATGTTTTCAACATATTCCACGAAATTTCAATAAAAAATAATCAAAATTAAAAAAATTACAGCGTTTTCATTTGGTAACACTTGGTCTCAGCCACCCTGTATATATATATATATATATATATATATATATATATATATATATATATATATATTTATGTGTGGTATATATGTATATATATGTATATATATATATATATATATATATATATATATATATATATATATATATATATATATATATATATATATATATATATGTATATATAATATATATATATATATATATATATATATATATATATATATATATATATATATATATATATATATATATATGGTGAAAAATACGTCAAATCACAAATTTTTGGAAGTCATGTTTTAATTTTATGATTTTTATGGTTTGAATTTGTAGTTTTGATTAAAAAAAAAATTTTGTAGAAAATGATTTTTTGTTGGTGCTGTTTTAAATACAGGGTGTCAAATTTGGAGTAAAATGATGAACACTTGATGTTGTGTTTATGGCTATAAAAGGAAAAATAAATATCCGATATTTATGATATCTAGGGCTCGTTTTAAGGTAAGTTAATACGGATTAATAACAAAATATTAAAATGTTTAGTTCTTTAATTTCTTCATTTTCAAATTTCCCGCCAAAATTTTATTTTTGAATTTTCTCAATGATCTTCCAATTTTTTTTTTTTTTTTTTTTTTGTCAAATTTTACGTCCTTTAATTCTATTGAACATACAAAAAACTTGCGCTAGCAAAATTTTTCGTTTTCGTGCAAAATACGTTTAAGTATGACTCTACCTATTTTGAAAATTTCAAAAATCGAATGCTAGATTTTTGGTCCACTACCACTTACAAAAACTCGATTTTATTTAATTTTTCCAGGTTAATTTTTTCACTCGTTTTTGTTATTCAAAATTAAATTTAAAACAAAAAATATTGACAGTAAAAACATTTATTACAAAACAAGGATAGAAATTTAAAGATATTTATACGGTTAAAATTTTATGTCATATGTAATATCACATAACAGTAACTTCTATATATATATATATATATATATATATATATATATATATATATATATATATATACGTATATGGTGAAAAATACATCAAATCACAAATTTGGTATATGGGACCGGAAGTTGTGTTTAAATTTTTTATTTTTTATGTTTTCAATTGGTAGTACTAGTTAAAAAAAACATTTTATAGAACGTGATTTTTTGTTGTTGTTGTTGTTTAAAATACAGGGTGTCAAATTTTGAGAAAAATGATAAACATGATGTTGTGTTTATGGCTATAAAAGGAAAAATAAATATCCGATATTTATGATATAGGGCTCGTTTTGAAGGTAAGTTAATAAGGATTAATAAAAAAATATAAAAATGGTTAGTTCTTTAATTTCTTCATTTTCAAATTTCCCGCCAAAATTTTATTTTTGAATTTTCTCATACAAGGGAATACAAAATCAAATTGTTAAATGTTATTTTCAATTTTTAACTAATTTACGCTCGACCTGATAATGTAATTGTTTAAAATTATTTCGTCGATCTTTAGTTTATTCTTACTTCTAATAGAAAATTAAAAAACAAAGAGGAAACAATTTGTAACAGTCCGTTCATAAACTACGTCAAGTTATTTTGGGCCATTCTATAATATGGAATAACTCCGTCTCTCTCACTCCTTCATCACAAGTCGTCACAAAACTTGAATATGTAAGCCATGATGTATATATATATATATATATATATATATATATATATATATATATATATATATATATATATATATATATATATATATATATATATATTGGCTGAACCTCCATTAAAAAGACTAGTCCAGATGAACTTAGGATCCAACTGAAGGGCGGGAAGAACAAGGCAGAGACTCTGAGGCAGGCGATCTCCGCCAAAGTTGAGGGAGTAGTGGCTGTACATCAGAAGGATACGGCAGTCTTGCATATACGTGACCTAGGCGAGGAAACAGTTGGTTCTGACATAACGCAGGGTATCCTGTCGGCTTTCGGAAACTTAAATGCTGCAGAAATACTCGTGACATCAGTGAGGAATGCATATTCAAATACAAAAAAGGCAACAGTAAAACTGCCCAAGGAATATGCAAAGCAGTTGGTTGACAGAAAGCGCATCAGAATTGGTTGGATCTCTTGTCGAATTCAAATGCGTACTGAGGATCGCCGATGTTATAGATGTTGGGAGAAAGGGCATACAGCAAGAAACTGCTGTGGACTGGATCGCAGTGCCCTGTACTTCAGCTGCGGAAAGAGTGGTCATAGGAGAAACGAGTGCAATGAAACAAAACGTAACCATTTTACGAAAAAGGAAAATACGGAGAGCGCGAGTCCTCCAGAAAACTTATCCAACGAGTCACCAAATACGGGAGAAGACGCAACACGTCATGCGCTTCCTCCAACTTAATACCCATCATAGTAGACCGGTGCAGGACCTCTTGGTCGCTACTGCTAATAAACAACATGTAGACGTATTGTTGGTGAGCGAACCAAACCGACGAATATTACAGGGAGGTAAATGGAAGGCAGACCTAGAGGACGATGCAGCGCTAACTATATTATCCGAAAATATTGCGGTGAACCGATTCGGTATAGGAAAGGGAGTTGTCTGGGTAGAACTTGAAGATATTGTTATTATGAGCTGCTACTTATCTCCTAACAAACCGCTGGAGGAATTTTCCATGGGATTAGACGAGGTCAGCTTGATTATATGTAATCACCATAAGGACGCGATTGTTGCAGGGGATTTCAACTCAAAATCGCCAAAGTGCGGAGGGAAAATACTGGATAATAGAGGGCAAGTATTGGCGGACTGGGCCGCATTATGTAACCTTACCAGTCTCAACACAGGGCAAATGCCTACCTCCGAAAGAGGTCACTACGGTTCCTTTCTTGATGTCACTTTCGCATCTGAAAGAATCATGAGACGCCTTCGAAATTGGGAAGTATTAGAGACTGAAAGCCTCAGTGACCACCGTTATATTAGTTTTGAGGTGAACACTAACATATCAGTTAAGCAATCGCGGAAAACTATCTCTACCAGTAAAAGATGGCGTATTGGAGAAGCTGAACCTGATCGGCTCCGTTATACTGTCCAGTGCTGCCTCGACTCCCCAAACATAACATCATCGGAACAACTAGTAGAGACTGTTAGAACCGCATGCGAAGTGGCATTAACACCGCGAAGCCATAACAGAAGAAGAGATGTTTATTGGTGGAACTCAGAGATCAGCGAACTACGCAAAGTTTGTAACAACGCTAGGAGGAAGCTAATGAGAGAAAACAAGCGAACACACGGACAGGCTGATATCTCCTTCCAACATGAACTTAAGCGCGCTAGAAGGGAAATGAGGGTGGCTATATAACAATCAAAGAAGAAATGCTGCAAATCTCTCTGCTGCACAATTAAAAA
Organism: Tipula vernalis; assembly: GCA_958295665.1. Lineage (NCBI taxonomy): Eukaryota > Metazoa > Arthropoda > Insecta > Diptera > Tipulidae > Tipula > Tipula vernalis. The sequence continues at coordinate 144,355,754 of OY282560.1, read as the reverse complement.
TGTTCCCACGATTGCACCGGCAATGATGACCACTATTGTGCACGCGCTCTTTCCCCTTCATGAACGAGTAATTCGCGAAGTCATACAAACTAAAAATATACCGTTTTTCTCTACAGAGGAATTGGAGGTAGCATGGTGAAAAATGAAGACCAAGAAAAGTGCCGGGCCGGATGGGATCCCACCAGAGGCAGTCCGAATTGCATCCGAAGTGAACCCAAAAAGGATTCTGGACGTTATAAATATGTCGCTTGAAAACGGGGAGTTTCCCTTTAACTGGAAAAAGGACCCGTTTGGTCCTGCTCAAGAAAGATGGGAAACCAGAAGGCGCACCAACATCGTATAGACCACTGCCTGTTGGACACTTATGGAAAACTGTTCGAACATTTACTGCTACGCCGGCTGGTGAACGTTGTAAACAGATCGGATGGACTGGCGGATAATCAGTTTGGATTTCGTTCAGGACATTCCACAATAAATGCCATAGCAGAGGTCATGAAGATAGTAGACACAGCTGCGAATGGGTCTCGATGACCCGAGGAGCATCCCAGTGGTTATCACCCTGGATGTGCGAAACGCATTTAATAGTGCAGCCTGGGAGGTGATACACCAAAAGCTAAAGGAGCTACAAGTAAGTCTATACCATAGGAATATTATTCAAAGCTACCTGAGTGAGCGACGTATTGTTATGGAAGCAAATGGCATTTCAACTGAGATAGAGGTTACGAGCGGCGTCCCACAAGGATCAATCCTGGGGCCAATGCTTTGGAATATATTTTTTACGACGGAGTTCTTCGTATTCCACTGCCGGAGGGTGCCAAGTTAGTAGGTTATGCTGATGACCTAGCACTTATCATCTGTGACAGAACCGAGGAACAACAGATAAAAAGAGTGGAAGCAGCAATGGAGGTAATCTCTAAGTGGCTCTACAACCACCGTCTGCAGCTGGCTCCGGAAAAGACAGAAGTGGTCGTAATGGCGGGCAGGAGACCTCTTTCTTCGGTGGTTCTCAATATTGATGGCACTAGAGTAAACCCAAAGACAAGAATTAAGTATCTGGGTGTATTTTAGAGATCATATTAGAGAAACAGTAACAAAGGCAACCAGAACAACAACAAGCCTTTTTCGACTTATGACAAACGCTGAAGGTCCTAGTTCAAGCAAAAGAAGACTACTGTCATCGGTGGTTACATCAATCATGCTGGATGGAGCACCAATATGGAGCAGAGCACTACAAACTGCGAGAGCTCTCGACCAGTTAGAACGTGAACAACGTATCGTAGCACTTCGGGTAAGCAGCGCGTATAGGACAGTATCAAAAGAGGCTGCCTTTGTACTAAGTAGCATGCCACTCATTAGTCCATCACATTGATGGCCAAACTGGATGGAACTTCAAATTAAGAGGCCAAAGAAGAAATGACAATGCAATGCAACATTGGCAAGCACGATGGCAGAATTCTGAATCGGGGTCATGGACGAGACAACTAATCCCTAATGTCAAGGAGAGGGTTAAGCGAAAGCATGGCGATGTCAACTTCCACCTAACGCAGTTTCTATCCGGACATGGCTGCTTCAACAGTTACTTCTACAGGATGAAGTTTAGAGAGTCACCAAACTGTTCTTATTGCGGTGAGCTAGATACACCAGAATATACGGTAATGCAATGCACAAGGTGGCAGCAGAAGCGGGATGGATGTACGAACCTGGTAGGACAACTAACACAGGGATGCATCGTCTCAAGGATGACGAACAGGCCTGGAACCATATAAGTCAAATGATCACGATGATAATAAAGAGAAAAATGAGAGAGCAGATGAACTCTAATTAAACCAAAAAATATACAAAGGACATCCAGCGGCTAAAGTAATGCATATAAAGCGGTCCCGGTCGGTGTGAGGAGGTTTAGAGGGTGGGGTTTTAGTCGGTAGGAGTACGGCACAACGACCATGAGGATTTTCCCCCCTCTTTAAAAAAAAAAAACAAAAAATGTATATCCGAGTATATACATATGTATATGTATATATATATACATATATATTTTATTTATTTATTTATTTATTTATTTATTACCAACTTATACATAACTGGTTACATCAATAAGAAATTTAATAAAATTATATGTATAATGTAAAGATTACCAATAATTCAAAAGAAGCTTCGACATCAATTCCTTAAATGCATTTCTAGACAGATTAAAGTCAAAAGCCGGCCGTACTTTATTAAAGGAAGCAGAAGAATGATAAACCGGCTCACATTTACCGTAGTTTTGCCTACAAAACGGCAACTTAATTTGGAAATCTTTATCGCGCAGCACACGTAATGGAGTATATATATCAAGCAAACTCAAAATTTCCGAACAATCGATTTTAGACACCAATAAATCTCGAACAAACATTGCGCTAATTTCAATTCTACGAATAAATAGCGGCTCCATATTTATTAATTTACATCTACCACGATACGCTGGGAGTATGAAAGCAGGTACATTCGCATCTCTAGGCAACCTTCGTAGTGCGTACATTAAAAATCGCTTCTGAACCCTCTCTATGCGATCTGAATTGTTAATATAAAACGGATTCCATATTACAACACCATATTCCAACAATGAACGAACAAAAGAGACATATAAAGTTTTAATCACGTAAGGATCATGAAAATCCTTAGCAAACCTTTTAACAAATCCAAGCATAGAATTCGCTTTAGAAATGCAACCTTCAACATGTTTATGGAACGATAAATTCGAAGTAAAGGTTATACCTAAATCTTTAAAAGTATCAACAGTTTCAATACTACAACCATCAAAGAAGTAATCGTAACTAGTGGGTAAGACTACGCGGGTGAAACACATTGTTTTGCATTTGGAGATGTTTAGAATCAAATTATGCGATGTACACCAAGCCTTGAAGTTTGTCAGGTCAGACTGAAAGTCAAGTGCATCATTGGCGCAAGAAATAGTTTTGAAGATTTTTATATCGTCCGCATAAATGAGAATGTCGGAATGACTTAGACAGTTGACCACATCGTTTACGAAAAGAATGAAGAGCATGGGACCCAAATGGCTGCCTTGAGGGACTCCTGAAGAAACATCAATCACTCTTGAAGTGAAGCTGCCAATTTTCACAAATTGAGTTCTGGATTTTAGATAAGATCTAATCCAATCAACTGGCAAGTAGTTACAATTCAATGAAATAAGTTTCCGCAACAGCAAGTCATGATCGACCTTGTCAAAAGCCTTACAAAAATCAGTGTAAACGACCTGCACAATATTACCATTTAATAGAGCCCTTGAAATACAATTAGTAAACAAAACTAAATTAGTAATAGTTGACCTACCAGGGAAAAATCCATGCTGTTTGGAAGAAATGAAAGTCTTAACATGAAAGAATAATTGATCTTTAACTAGTTTCTCAAAAAGCTTTGGTAAACCTGATAGAATACAAATACCTGTGTAGTTCTCGACATCGCTTCGAGATCCGGATTTGAAAATCGGCTTAATAAGTGAGCGTTTCCATGCAATAGGAAAGCAACCCTCAGCGAGACTTTTATTAAATAGTACGGAGATATGGGAAGAAATTACCTTACCGGATAATTTTAGAAAAATGGGTGGAATAGAATCGAAACCGGCACTTTGGTTAATATCAATATTAGACAATTCGGATAAAATAGTATCCACTTCCAGACGAAACATTGAAAACTTAGAATTACTTGCAACATTACTGAAATTACCAAGATTTGATTTCGAACTATAAATTACAAGTATCCTGTATGTTATCACAGGAACGGTCGTTCAAATACATCGCAGAAGGGTAACCATTAGACTTACTTTTGTAGTTAACAAAATGCCAAAAATTATTTGGCTTCGATTTAATTAATGATTCAATTTCCAGAATATAACGCTGTAAAGAAATCGGTTTAGACATATATACTTCTCACGTAATACATCAAACGAGTTGTAATTAACAACATTAGGATGCAATTTATATTTCTTGTGAGCCTTGTCCTTTCTAATTTTTAGATTTATCAACTCATTATTATACCACGGTTTCTTCTTAACGCTAAAAGCTTTCAGTCTAGGGATAAATTTCTCAATACCTAGATTAATAATTCTATAAAATTCGATTAAAATGTCATCAATACTATTACAAGCATAAAAAAACGACCAATCATACGTATCCAGAAATGCATTTAAAGAATTGTAATCGCCCTTTATAAAGTTGTAAGTCCATGAATTAACATTTTCTTCGACTAACTCGCAACATTCAAACATAACTGAAATATTCAGTGGAGAGTGGAAAATACTAGACGATCCAGCCAAATCCTCACACGTCGATACGGCCACCTCATGATCAAATGGTACAAAAGCCAGATCCAACACATTACCACTATTATTCGTAACACTGTTACATTGCTTTAACCCCAACGAAAATATTTCCGAGATGAAGTTATCCATTTCATCGTTCATGTTAATAGGAGTCAAATTGTGATCAACATACTCCCACACAATATCCGGAATGTTAAAATCTCCAAAAATAAATAGACGATCCTCCGGCTGAAGAAGTGGAGCAATATTTGATTTGACAGTGTCCACAAACCTTTGATAAACTGGCATACTCGAATGGCAGGGTCTATATGTAACACAGATGATCAGCGAATATGAATGGAATTGTATACGTACAGCAACAATTTCGGCAACGCAATTAGCCAACGTTATCAGACTGGATGAATATTTGTTAGAGACTGCGACTACAATACCGCCACCCTTTTCGTAAGTGTCCCTTTGCAGATGCCTGTCCCTCCGGAAAACAGCATAAGATGACGGAAAATACTTCTCAGTTTTAAAGTGGATTGTTATATATATTATTTCAAATATATATATATATATATATATATATATATATATATATATATATATATATATATATATATATATATATATATATATATATATATATATATATATATCCAATATCGCCCACCATACCCGTCATTGAATGTACTAGAATGAGTGAGAATATACTAGAATGTTTTCGAATGTACAAGAATGAACTGGACCAGAAAGATGAAAGATGTTCTGGAATCCTCGAGGGCCATTGTGTGTTTAGTGGTGTGGAGGCTTCTTCCACTATATATGGTGGAGCGTGACGCGTATGCATCAGTTGACATTTTATAAAAAAAAAAGTAAAAAGTGAAACATTTAAAAATAGAAAGGAATGAAAAGTAGAAAAGATGATAAGTGATTTGTCATTGTGTTTCAAACGAATACAACTTCTAGTGAAATTAGCTTATATTATGACGATCAATAAGGCGCAAAAATCCTGTTTCTGTTGAAAGAATTCTGTTTCTAACATGTTTAGCTCTACGTTGTTTTTTCACGCTTCGAACAAGCAGAAAAAAAATGAAAATAAAAGAAGAAGCAAAACAGAAAAGTCTTTTAATGCACATCTTCTACGCTAGGTATAGAAAAAACTGCCAAAAGAAGATGTACCAAAAAGAAATTTCATGTCACAATGCTAAGCGATTTGTTAAATATCATTATAAATGTAAATATTTTTGAAATTTTTCTGACGTTTTCCACAAAGGGTCCAATGCTAAGCGGCTTTGGAGCATTCTCCATTTTGGAATGTGAATAATTATTAAAAAATTCAAATTTTTTCAAAAATGTTCAAATTTTTATGAAGGCTACAATTTCAAAAAATCGGCAAAACGAGATTTTGGGCGGTAGCCTCTATCCTCTAAGGTATAAAACGAATTAAAATAATATTTCAAAAATTTCAATCAAGAATAATCCTATTTCAATTCTTTCAAAATGATTCAAAATGGGATACCATCGTATTCTCAAAAATTATATTACCAAAAACTTATGGAAGAGCATTATCTTGAATGTATTATGCCATCAAATTTCCAAATACTGTCTTCAGGTATTTTCGTTAAACCTTTGCTGACAGGCTGAGGCAGCAACTATCAAGTTTCGCATATTTAATCAATATTATAATACGTACTCTATTTGGAGGAAGTCGTCGTTATATTGACATATTTAAGCAAATCCAACTTTCCATATATATTTACTAAATGTGAAACCATTTAAAATTGGAATGGTGCATTGGGAAAATTACAGGAAATACAACTCACATGGCAAAATGTCCGGAGATTCGAATAAACAGCAATATTTTATACTTTATTCTCTACGAAGAGATATTATTGTTATATAACGTATTATAAAACGACTTACAAGATTGTTGTACTGATCAGATGTATTACATAGGTATAGTACATCAATATAAAGAAACTTTGATAAAAGCCAAATCAATATTTATATAAGAATTTTGCTTTTGATTTACACTTCAACATTTACTTTAAGATTTATCGGAAACTGAAAATGGAATAATCATCTTCATATGTTCACAAATATTTTAAAACAATAAATTTATTTATATTACTGAAAAATATGCTACATTATACTATATTCATTGTGCCTATCTCTCAATATATACAATAAAAGAAGCTATTATTTGTTATGTGCTACATATAAAAATGTAACATAATACAATATTAAGCTCGAAAAAGGCTGAATTGAAAGATACAAAATACAATTTACTCGCATATATAGTACCATATACATGTACTCATATGTTATGAAACAAGCTAAGGCAATCAATTTGAAATTTAGAATATCGATTTTATATTTTTACACAGTTATTTCTTTTATCACTCCTTACATATATGTCAATGTCAAATTATTTATAATTTATTGATATATAGGTTTAATTTAATGCTCAACATTGTAATCTGCTCCGACACAACGATAGTAGGCACTATACATAATGGAAACAAATAAAACATTTGAAGTAAAAATATGAAAATACTATATTGTGTCATTAGGAGGAAAAGTAATGCATTGGACTGGATGAAAGCCCAAATTGCCAATAAATCTAGTTGTACGATTTTGTAAAAGTTTTTGGTTTACTTGTAAGCAATCATTCAATTTTTTTTTTATTTCGAGATTTTCCAGAATTTTGTTCTGCTTGTTGCTTTTGTTAGTTAATGTTTTTGACAAGTTCGTGTTATTTTTTTAAATCTTACTACTCCTGTGGATTTAATGTCCAGGGACAACTAGTAACACTCCGTTCACAACACACCACACAATTGTAACAAAATTGCAATCACAAGTAAAAAGTAAAAATAGAATGAGAAAGTTTGTCTGTATTAAATCAATAAGATTCTTTCGGCTTTTTATAGACAAAATGTTTTAAAAATAAAGGCATTCACAAATATTTTCGACTTGTTAATCAGAAAAAAAATAGAAATAGCAAACCCCTCCCCCCCCCCTCCCCCCCGCCACGTCAGTGATGATGCATTTTCGTCTTTAATCAAAACGAGATCGCCTTCCTTAAAATTATTTTGTTGATGCTGCCATTTGGATCGTTTTTGGAGAGAGGTGAGATATTCTAAATGCCACCTTTTCCAGAAACCTCTCGACATATTCTGTAGTAATTCCGCTCTTTCACCTAATTTTAGCGAGTCGTTTGGACCTTTATCCGGTACTTCGAGAATCGAAGAGCCAATTAGAAAATGCCCCGGAGTTAAGATGCTCAAATCATCTGTATCATTATTAGCTGGTGTGAGTGGCCGGGAATTTACTATAGCTTCTATCTGGATAAGTAAGGTTTGTAGCTCTTCGAACGTAGGAGCTGACTCTCCCAATACTCGATGAAGATGGGTTTTAATTGATTTTACCCCTGCTTCCCATAAGCTCCCAAAGTGTGGTGCTGAAGGAGTAATAGTGTGCCATTCGATGTTTTGTGTACCAAGATATGCAGATACATTTTCGTTGTGTGTTTTGGATTTCAGAATCAGAAAAAACTCGACGAACCTTCTTCGGGCTCCTATGAAATTGGTTGCGTTATCACTATATATAGCGTTTGGCACACCTCTTCTTCCTGTGAAACGCTTCAGTGATGCAGTAAACGCATCAGTTGACAAATCCGCATCTACTTCTAGGTGTATTGCCTTTGTTGCCATACAAACAAACAAGCAGATATACGCTTTTAACCTTTTTGACCCTCTACCCTTCTTGGAACTTATAGTGGACCGGCGTAGTCAACCCCTTTGTGTAGGTAGATTTCCCATAATTTGCTCCCCTAATCTTGGATGACTTCTAATGCAATGTACGCAGCTATTGGATATTTTTTTTACAACGTCCTTGGCCCCAATTATCCAATATTTAGCTCTGGTTAGGAACAGCAACGTTAACGGATTTGGATGTAAATATTTTACATTTAGATATCTTATGAGCGTTTCTGTTAATTTATGTTGCTTTGGTAGGATCCCTGGATGCTTCGTCGAATATATAACATTCGAACCTACTCGCAATAAACCATTATCATTGATAAAGGGAAAAAGCGATAATAATTTTCTGCATTTTTTGTTTAACCTTTTGCTTTGAATTTGACTTATTTCTTCATGAAAGGGTTCGTGTTGAGCCCATTTAATTATTAAATCTTTGCTTTTCTGCAGATGTTAACTTGTTATGTAAGGAACTCTCTTTTTACGGCACAATTCGGCGAACCAGATACAACTGCTTAGTACTAGTAACATCAACGTATAAGAAGAAAATCTGTCAACAACATATTTTATAGAGCAAGTTTCGTTTATAGTAACACCAGAATTCGTTGAGATTAAGATAGTTTTTCTTCTTTCAACTGTAGTAGTTTGAAATGTAGCATTTTCATAGTTTGGCCAATACGACGGAGGCCTCTGCAGGAATTCTGGACCAGTCCACCAAATTTTATGCTTTAACAGCTCACTTGGTGATAAACCTCGACTTGCGCAGTCAGCTGGATTTACTTTTGTTGGTACGTGCTGCCAATGGCTGCTTTGTATTTTGTCAATAATAAATCTCGTTCTATTACCCACAAAACAATTCCACTTTCTAGGAACATCTGAGAGCCATGATAGAACCACGTTAGAGTCACTCCACGCATAAAGTGCTTCTGAAGGTGCTTCAAAAACTCCGGCAACCTTGATAATAAGTTTTGTTAAAAGCACGGCTCCGCACAATTCCAGACGGGGAATCGATAGTTGCTTCAAAGGCGAGACCTTGCTTTTTTTAGCAGCGATTAGATGGATAAAAATGTCGCCGTTTGTATTGGTTGACCTCGCATATATTACTGCTGAATAAGCCTTCTCGAACGCGTCACAAAAACCATTAAACTGAACTGTACTTGTTGACTGCATCTGAATAAATCGTGGAATGCGTTTACCGGAGAGACAAATTAATTCGTTTCTAGCGTTGCACCATGTTCAATTGATGTCGTCTGGCAGTGGATCGTCCCATCCTAGTTTTGTTAGCCAAAGCGCCTGGAGTATGATTTTGAACATAATGGTTGCTGAAGAAAGCCACCCGAGCAGATCAAATATTTTACCACACTCTGACAGTAGTCTTCGTTTTGTTGATGGTTCAACCTGTAACTCTGGAACATTGAAGGTGAAAGCGTCATCATTCGTCAATCAGCAAATTCCCAATGTTTTGACATATACTTCAGGATCTTCAAATGAAATGGAATTTCCTCCTCGTTTTTCAATGGGTATCTTCCTTAACAGCTCAGGACTGTTGGAACTCCACTGCCGTAATGGGGAACCAGCATTCGATAAAGTGGTCGACAAATCAGAGCAGAGTTTAATGGCTTCTTCAACATTATCACAACCTGATAATAAATCGCCCACGTTGAAGTCCGTTTTGTTTAGGTTTCTTAATTAGGAGGACAAATTGTGGCTGTCATTTGGTATTTGTTGCAAGGCCCTGATGGCTAGATATGCTGAACAAGTTAGCCCATATGTGACTGTTTTTAATTTGAAATGCTGCATCTGGCTATTGAGATCTTCTCGCCACACAATTCTCTGATAGTTTTGATGTTTTGGATGAAGTGAAACCTGCCGATACATCTTTTCAATATCAGAGACAAATGCAATCTTATGTCTTCTAAATCTAGACAGTATGGAAAAAGACCATCCTGAATTTTCGGACCTGTCACCTGTTCACCTGGTGTGAATATACCTCCCCCCTTTTCGCTAATATTTCTCGACCAGGAATGCGAACCATGTGATCAAACATCTCATATTCTCGCATAAACTTTGTGTACTCATCTCTAAGGTGTATGTCCCGCTGAAATTTACGTTCCATGGCGATAATTCTAGAGGTTGCTGCCTTTATACTGTTGCCTAGAGGTTTGAAATCGACCTTTAGGGGAAGCTCTACCATATACCGACCATCGGCGAATTGATGAGTACTAGAAAAGTGTTATTCATATAAGTCATCTTCATTCGTGGAGTTAATTTGTTGATCCGCACAACCGGCTACAACCCAACCGAATAGACTGACAAGCAGGAATACATTTGGTTCTAGCACTATCCGCCTTTCTGTTATAATGTCGTAGAATACGTCGATACCGAGAATCATGTCAATTTGATTTGGTTCGAAAAATCTCGGATCAGCGAGACAAACTTCTTGAAGTTTAGCCATGTGGTTCTCCTGGAGTATTATTGCCTGAGAAGGTAGGTGGTTAGTGAGTTTACCCAATATTAGAGCACATACTTCTATGAAGTATTCTTCATTGTATCTAGATGATAATTTTATGTTGATTTGTCCTCTAGTCCTGCCTGCTGATACTGAAGCTAAACCGTTTACTGTAATGGAAGCCGGTTTACGCTTTAATCCTAATCTTTTCGTAAGTGCTTTAGTAATAAATGAAGATTCCGATCCAGAATCTAGTAATGCCCGAATGTAATGAATATTGCCTCTGGTATCAATTGTACACATAATTACAGTTGGTAATATTGATTGTTTATTTCCACAAACTGGTATCTTTGAAATGGCATAACTTTGTGAATCCTTATTTTGTGAATGACCAGGAATTGCTGACTCATTATTAGCGTCTTTGCTAGAAGTGTTTGAATTTACACTTGTTGGGTTCGAACTGCTGCTGTCATCATGCAAGACCGTGTGGTGTTTCGCCTTGCATTTAAAACACGTATTTGTTGACGAACAGCTGAGCACAGAATGGCCCGCTTTCAAACTATTAGTGCATAAATCGTGCTTATTGATATAGCGTTTGCGAAAGTCAATGTCACATCTTTGAAATTTGTAGCACCTGTGAATCGGACGTGGTTTATTACAATACAGGCACTCGACCTTGGCGCTTACTACATGTGAAACCTTTGGAAAAGTCTTAGTTGGTTTTTTGGTTATATTACAGCTTTCTAATACGTCACATCTTTCATGAAGAAAATTTAAAAAACTATCTACACTTGGCACATCTATGTTTACTGAAGGCAAAGCCCATTGCTGCCTGGTTTCATCGTCCATCTTGTTGAGTAGTAGATGTAATATCCAAGGGTCACGAGCTTCGCAATCTGGTCCTAAAGCTTTTAGCCCCCGAAGCAACTCGTCCGACGTTTCCGTGATGTTTCTAAGTGATCTTAGTGAAGCCGGGTGGATAGCTGGTTGATCTGAGAACGTTTTTATTATTGTGCTTACTATCCCATGCCTCTACATAACTAGCTTCAGTGATGAAAATATGGTTGATTAGCCGAGCCGCGCTTCCTTGAATAAGTCCCTTTAGTAGCTGAAACTTGTGCACACTTGATAGAGATTCGTTATTATGCTCAGTAGCTTGAAACATATCTTTAAACGACAGCCATTGTGTGTATTCCCCATTAAACGGTGGAATATTAATACTCGGTAATTTCACTTCATTTGATTGACCCATCGTTTTATTATGAAATTACTCAAAATATGCCTTTTGTTGAGAATACATGTTGCTTAACATAGTGTTCAGCTCATCATTATTCGGGTTTCCGTTACTCGTGTTTTCGTTTATTTTTCGTTTCTTCATTTCACGTAACATGGCGGCTTGAGTATTAAAGAATTTAGATTCGAATTCATCGGATTTCGATGCCTGCTGCGGTAATAGTAGCAATTCGTCCTCGATGTTGCAAAATTCTTCCCACCATGAGTCGAGTTTCTGACGCCTTGATTCAATCTCCTCAAGTGATGTCTTGTCATTCACATTCTCAATAAAAGTAGAATAAGCCTTTGTTAGAGAACCAAGGACTCGACCACGTTTCTGCACGAGCGTAGCAGCCATATATGCACTCAATAAACACCTTTTTGTATAACTCAAATTTATTTAATGAAAATGTATTAAATGTTACGCGATGGATTTATGGTATATCAATATAGTTAGTTTTAATATTTTTTACTTGCGAGTTTATATTACTATTCACTAAATTCACAATCAATGTTCACTTGCTAAACACTTAAATAGTTTATAAATATAATCGTAAACTTACAGTATCATTGCTCGTATAATTTATAGAATAGGTTTATTCTTAAGTAACTGGCCTTTCATCCGGCTCGAAGGACCATGTTTTTGATGCAAGACAAACAATGTGGATAATTTAATTATCTTACCGAAAAATCCAAAAGGAAAACTGGTACGGCGAATAAATCTTCAAATTTGTCTCACAATTTTATGTTACCTCGACAATCCAAAATAGGGGTGATAGAAGTCGTGCTGCGAATTATGTCACAGCGGCAGATAAATGTTCCAAATTGGACGTGTGAGGTTTATCAAAAATTCCTTTGTTGATTGTAGCAACTTTTATTAATCCTTTTTTTTTATAATAATTGATGTTGTCGCCTCAACGGTAGATGAAAAAGAGAGCGAACAACCAAAAACTTTTCTTTTTGTCAAATATACTATAAAGGTTATAAACTATGCTATAACTATGTCTACATGCATGCAATTACAAAATTCTTAATACGACCAAGTCGTTAAAAATACGGCGCAAATTTTCAAATTCTTATTTTCTTGATAAAATAATAATTGGATACGTGACTTAATAATCTGCAAAGTTTTCATGAGTGACAGTAACATTAAGTAAATAAATTAAATTCAATAAATTCTAAAAATACAATAATTCTATAAATATAAATTTTCATTATTCAAGGTTCCAGATTACATAACTGGAATATAAATTTTTTGAGTTTTTCCATTAATTTGTGTTTTCTCTTTTTTTTTTATTTTAGCTATTTTGGAACAGCTGCCAGCCAAAACAAAGGGTTTGCACACACAAAGTGGGATTATATAATACTATAAGATAATCAATAAAGTGCTTTAAATCATAACAATAATTTTGTTTCTTAATTAATAGTTTTGTTTTAATTTGAAATACGTTAGTGTTCTGCCGTGATTCCAGGATATTGTTGAAATTATGGCTGCGCAGCAAACACGCTTCCTTTTAGAATCATTTAAGCATGATAAAAAATAAAAAATCAATACCGAACACAATTTTAACAAATTCGAATTTGTTGAATATTTTAAAAATTACATTAAACGAGATTCCAATAAACAATATTCCGTAAATTGAGGGTTAGGTGTATATTAATACTACAAAAATTAAAACTTTAGTTCCTTCTATGCCAATGTACGAGTAGTTTTTAGCCCAGTGGTAAGGTACTTGACTATGCCTCAAGCATTAGGCTCGATCTTTTGTTTTGGGATAACTGGGTTTGAAGCCTCTATTCCATGAGAAAAATTGACTCACAGTCAAAAAAAAACAACAAGAGAAAAACATCTGATACTCCACCTGCGAAACAAAGACAACGATTTTGGTTTTATTTTTTACTTTATAGCAAATCGCATAGAACATTTTTGACAGTGATTTTAACATAACCTACACAGATTCAAAAATTATTCCTTGATGGACAGAGGTCCGTACATCGAAACTGTAATGTTTATAGAGCCGTCCAGATATTGAATTACTTTTAATTATTTCTGTTTATTATTTTGTAATAATGTTTTGGTAATTTACCCCAAAATCTTTAACTAAACGTTTGAATTTTTCTAAAATTTGTACAAGTTTGTGAAGATTTTTAACAAAATATACAAAAACAAACCAATCTAAACTACATAAGAAAATGGAATTATTCATTCTCAAGCTTCTTCTTATTCCAAATATAGGTTAAGACAATAGCAAATTCAAGTTCTAGCTGTTTGAAAATCCATCTTAGCTTATTATTAATTTATTTAATTCTAGTAAAAATTCCGAAAAAAAACTTGCATTATCATATCTAATACTTCAATATGTGGTTCATTTTTTGGTGATGGCTTCAAAATATGCCTAAAAAGAGGCCCACAAGTTCTTTTCACCGCCACTAGTACCATAATATGGACAAACATTTTGGCTGTGGTTTTTAGGAAATACTTCACGAACGGCTTTAAAATAAATACACATACATATTTTGATTACGGTTTTCGGAAATCAACACAATTTATTTTGTCCTTGAGTACACTTAAAAAATATTTATATAATTTTACCATTCTTACGAAATCTTCAAAAAGCTCTTTCTAAATAAAATTGGTAACCATGGTAAATAAATATATATTTGTTGGAAATATTATGAAAATTTCACCCTCTTTATATAAGAATTAATTTAATACCGAAAACCCATAATGAGAAACCTTGAAAATTTCCAGTGAAATTCATACTCTTAAGTTAGATGAATAAAATGTAAACAACATTTAAATAAAAATTCCAAATTTTGTTTATCTTAAATAAACCTTCCTACGTTGAAATTTAATTTGCTAGTTTGTATGTTTACCTTGTCCGTTTTGCAAGAGCACAAAATAATCCGATTAACTTATATTTCAAAAGGACAATCATGTAAATTCTACCTGTTGGAATGACCGTTTATTAAAACACATATAAGTCATGGCAAAGTTTGCTTTCATTTGTTTATCGAAATAATAATTGAGCAATTCAAAATTATTGGCTTATGAAGGAAAATACGGCACAACATTGACTGTAAAGTATAAGTTTTAGATATCACAAATACTGTTAAAATAAATAAGGTAAACTAAATAAAATATCACAAATTGTGTATTTATAGAATGGAACCCTTTCCGGTTGACGTACGTATGTTCCACTTCTTTTTTAGGTCCGGTTAGGGCTATGTGAGCTCCGTCAATTATTTTTTTTTAATTAAACTTATGTAAAAACCATAAATAAAATTAACACTGTATGTATACACCTAGTGCAATTTCCAGACATTTTGTCCGTTATTAAAGTGGCGTATTTTCTCACGCGATTCGAATGGTGAAAATAGTACGAGGCATTATTAATTTTTTGAACTTATTTATTACATAATTGTAACAAAGTGTACGAATAATGTTCGAAGGATTGAATGTGTCCATCTGGAACGTTTGCCAGGTTTTTATGTCAAGGAAAATCAAAATTTCCTTAAATTGTATGCGTTTTGATTAAATAATGCATGGTAGTAGTTGCTTGTTGCTTGTCTACACACCAAAACCTGCTAAAATTTTCTCTGTAGAGAATTAATTCCTTAAGCGAGAGATGGGTGTAAATCGAAATTTCGTTAGCCGAACTTTTCGTAAATTTTAGAGTAATGGGTGTATTAGATAAAGGTTAGTCACATACTGAAACCACTCGTGGCGGAATAGAGACAGCAGTCACTCGAGACTTTGGCGTTTGTTTTGGTAGTATATAAAAGACAAAATACTTGCTATTATCTCATTTCAGTTTGTCTTTTTTTTTTTTTTTGTTCAGTATAAAGGAGGAGGGATTACGGTTATGGCATATTCACTGATTTCTCTTAAATTATATGGTAAAATTTGCACTAGTCACTTAAACACAGTTAGTTAGTCCGATGCGAATTCGAGTATGTGGGATTCGTGTTTGGATGGAATGAGAATCGAATGGATCTGAAATAATTTAATAACTACTACTTTCTAAAATCGCGAATGATAATAATTGATTTGAATTTTAAGGTGGAAAGACTTACGTCTTATTTTATAGTTCTGTATACAACTTTCTTTTTTTCAAATGATTTTTTCATATCAAATTGCCCGTTTTATATGCATCTTTGCACTCTTAGTTGCTGCTTCCCAAAATCCTCTGAAGCGACAAAAATAATTCTCTAAGCTCTTTAAGCTCCCGACGAGCACCGACCAAATTGGTAGCATTATCTGAATTTATTTTAGAATATAATCCTCGACGATCTACAAACCGACCAAGGCAAGGTAAAAACGCCTGTGTTGACAAATCCACCATTTCCAGAAGGACAGCTTTGACAGCAAAACATATAAATAGACAAACATAAACTTTAATTTTAACCTTCGATCTAGTATTGTTCTTTATTAAGAACGGGCCACAAAATTCGATGCCAACAATTGAGAATGTTCTAAAACTTTGAACTCGGCTTACTGGTAAATCGGCCATTATTTCATTAATATATTTAGGTATAACGCGAAAACAACTAAATAAATTTCTACCGCCAATTATCCAATAATTTAAACGAATACTGTACAATAAAGCCTGAGGTCTGACATGCAATAATCGCCTATGGATTTCACAAACGAGGAACCTGAAAAAATGGTGATTTCATGGTAGCAAAATTGGTTGTTTTTGCTGGTTAGGAATGTTGGCATTTGATTTGATAGTGGACCGCCAACACGCAATATTCCATCTGAGTCCATAAATGGATACAATGACTGTAATCGACTTTAATTATAAACGATTCGGACTAAACATTTCAAAGCAATCTATACTTCATTGGAATCTAACTCAGTGATAATGCGGAATCGTTTTTCATGATTTTTTAGTTTGCAGTTTCGCAAAAATCGCAAAATCCAAGCTGTTACACGTTCCAGCCGTGTAAATGATGAGAATCTCTCAACTAAACTAAATTTATCTTCCGCTAAGTGATTAAATATTTCTGTTGGTGTTCTCCTGAATTTGTGTAATTCTATTCGCAACAAACGTTGAATATCGATTTGGAATCTGTCCATAAATATACCGAATCAAACTTAAAAGAGAACTTCGCTGGACTTATTGTTATTATTATTATTAAAAGGACATGTGGGCGTTCAACCATCCGTCCAGTTAATAGTCAGGCTCTTGATGAACCTATAATGCTGCCGGCCGGTACGTGATGCTCCCTCCCAAATGTTTACTACAGCATGTAGTTCTGCTAGAAAGACGGTAGCATTGGTACCCAGCGACTCTGAACTTAGAACATACCAATCTTACGCGGTAATGATGTACATCACTGGATCTAACATAAAACAGACAACCATACCCATTCATGCTAGCATCAACGAGGAGTTCGACACTATGCTGATTAGTCTACAGTATATATCGAGGCACAGCAAAATTCTGAAGCTTCATCAGTTGACCTTTAAACTCATTCCTCAAAAGGTGAACATATACTTACCTAGTGGGTCAAATAATTGGCATATCTCAGATAATACGTTACGTTTAGTACAAGCAGTATTCAATATTACTTTGTTAAACGTTATCTCAAAGGTGTCATTTTGACTATTCTATTTGAGGCATCTCAACAGAATGATTAAATCAGACTTCAGCCTTAATGCTTCTTTAACCGTGTCACCTTCAACGGGTAAGTTTTGATTTCATCCAAAGCTAACTACTTTAGTGTTCGAGTTGCGAGAAATGGTGCACTAGCCGTACCGTAAGTTACCGTTTGAAATTTGTAGTACTTCAATGGATCATCTGAACTTTTATGCCACCAAATTCGCTGAATGTCAGTCTGCCCATTCTTTATCAAAATTTGTCTGTACATTTTGGCAATATCTACCGAAAACGGTATTCGTTGTTTCCTGAACCTAATTACTATAGAGAAGAGGTCTTGTTGAACAACCGGTCCTACCATGATGCAGTTATTTAGCGAAAGTTGGAAGAATTTCTTGAAGAGGGATTAAAAACTACCCGGGGCTTAGTCGTTGTACTACTCTCTTTCAATAAATAATGATAAGTGAGGTAGTAAGCATTACTTGTTTCTGAATATATTTCAGTTGAGTCATTAGCGAGAACCATATGAGACAATTGCAAATAATCTTTCATAAAGTTCCGATATTTATCATAAATTTCTGGTTGGCGAATAAATCCCTTATTCTCAATTTGTAAGAATTACCGTTTAGCATTTTTACATGAATAACCAAGGACGTTAATTTTGGAATTTAGGGGTATAGCTACCACAAATCTACCTGTAGACATTCTCTGATAATTTTTCTAATAGTGTTCTTCACATAATCTCTCTTCGACTGACATAACAGTCTTGATACAAAGGGTATCCAATTCTCAAAATCTTCGAACTTGGCGATATCCAAACTGCATACTGTTTGATGACAACAACTACTTAAACTGTTAAAATCTATCGTCTTATCAGAAAAAAATTCATGATTTAACTCAGCTTCAATTAACATATCAATACCATGTGGCACAAAGAAATGAGGATCTGCCAACTCGAAGTTCGACGGTACTAACTTCCTATCATATTTAACAAGCGATGAAGGTAGATCATTATAGTTATTTTAGGAATGGTGTAGCATGTGATAGTAATCGTGAAGCCATTTATTCTCGAGGTACGAAAACCTTATATTTTATTGGTGTGATATCAGCATCTATTCCTGAAACTTGTTGTTGAATCTTTTTCCAAAAAAAATATACATATATTGAAATAAAACAATGGACTGTATTAACTTTTATATTTTATTTTAATACGATTAACAAACAACCACACTCCAGTAAGTACAATAAAAATCTCTATAATTTCGTCGTGTTTTCGACAACTTTACCCAAAAAGTAAAAACAAAAAAAAAAACGTATTTGTCTCTCTCTTCTCTCTATATACTAATATAGGGTAACACAAAATATAGCGTCGATATACTTAGTAAACTATATAGCAAACATAAGATAATTTCAATGTGAAGTTTTTTTTTTTTTTTAAATTTGTTAAACTTTAACATACTCCCGCATTGAAATTACCTTATTTCAAAAATAAAAAAAAATAAATATGTCAATGGAAGTTACATTTTTAAATTTTAATACAAAAATTACTTTGAATTCATCTTATACTAAATTAAATTGAATATAAATTATAATACTAATAACTATATTATATTAATCCTAATTAAATGTACTTGAGACTTTCATGTATCGTAATACCTAATTAGTTAAAAAATTGATATAACAACAAAATATATATATTAAAATGTACACAAAATAAAACTTAACATTTACACTGTGCATTCATTGCACACAGAAATTTTAGTAGCAATCAAAACCAATAATTCAAAACAATCTAGTTGTACAGATTACACAAGAAATCTTCAAAGAAACAAAGAACCGAAAGAAAATAATTGATTGAAACTTCACTAGGACAGATAAAATATTTTAAACTGTATTACTTCTGAATTTAAACAAAAAAAAAAAAAAAAAATTTTAATTAATATGTACATTTATCTGTATTTGTACATTCAGGTATATACAACCTTACCTCATAGGTGGTAAGTAAAATTTTGGTTTATGTTTATAATTATCAGAAATTTTATCCAGTAAGAAAAGAAAAAAAAAACAATCCATAATCTTAACTAGCTTCAACTGGTAAAATACACACTTTTGAAATTGATCTTTTGAATTCTGAATTTGCTGTTTTCACGGAAACAACGCGAACTAATCCGTCTTTTCCCAAATGAATATCTGTTATTCTACCCATGTTCCATTTCATTGGAGGGGTACCATCTTCTCGAAGCAAAACAAGTGAACCAATTTTAATGTTATTTATTGGATTTAACCATTTACGACGGTTTTGTAATTCAGACAGAAATTCTTTTGACCAACGTGACCAGAATTGCTGAAATAAATATTGCATACGTTGGAATCGTGAAAGTTTGTTTATAGGCAAATGATCAAGTGAAGGATCAGGTAATGAATTAAGAGATTGTCCTATTAAAAAATGTCCGGGTGTTAATGGACACATGTCATTAGGATCATTTGACATTGGTGTCAATGGACGTGAGTTCAGGCACGCTTCAACTTGCGTTACTAATGTTAAAAATTCTTCGTTAGTATAAATAGACTGACCCATAACTCGTTTCAAATGATATTTCGCGCTCTTAACAGCCGCCTTCCATAAACCCCCGAAATGTGGTGATCGTGCTGGTATAGTCTGCCATTTTATTCCTTCATTGGAACAATATCTTAGAACTTCAAATTGGTGTAATTCTGACTTAAATAGTTCATGTAATTCTTTCAATTCTGTGCGAGCTCCTATAAAATTAGTGGCGTTATCTGAATAGATAATAGAACACTTACCACGACGAGATACAAATCTACGAAATGCTGCAAGAAATGATTGAGTTGAAAGGTCTCCTACAATCTCCATATGCACTGCCTTTGTAGCAAAACATATAAAAATAGAAACATATACTTTGATTTTACTCTTAGACCGAATTGTAGGTATAACATAAAAAGGGCCGCAAAAATCAATTCCGACACAGCAAAAGGGTTTTGAAGGGTTTACTCTATCCTTTGGTAATTGTCCCATAATTTGGTTTATTATTGGAGGTTTTGCGCGAACACAACGAATACATTCGCGAACAATCTTGCGGCAAAGGTTTCTACCTCTTGTAACCCAAAAACGAAGCCTTACATGGTATAATAAAGATTGGGGACCCGCATGAAGTAATTCAAAATGATGATTAGAAACCAAAAGATTTGTAAATAAATGCGTACCAGGTAACAAAATTGGATGTTGGTTATCATACGAAATTTCAGCATTAGCCAACCGACCACCAACACGCACTATCCCATTTGTATCGATAAACGGACTCAACGATTTTATTTTGCTTTTGGTTGATACTAGTTTGTTATTCCGAAGATGTTTAATCTCTTCATTATATTCGGTGAACTGAACATGCTTGACTAATCCAATCAATGCTGTTTCAAGTTCGAAACTTTGTATTGGACCGTATATACGAGATTCAGATGATTTTTGCTGACAATTTCTCAAAAAACGGAAACATGTTGCGATTACTCGAAGCAATTTTTTGTAGCTTGAATATTTTTCGAAAACATTCCAATTGGATGCCGTACAAAGTAGTATAGTTTCAGATTTTCGAAGTTCTAATTCTTCTATTTCTATTTTAGAATTTGGAGATTTTGGCCACCTTTCCTCGATATCATACAAGAAAGCTGGACCATTCCACCACAATGAGCAATCACGTATTTGGTCAGGCATAAGACCTCTAGAGACAAGATCAGCTGGATTCATTGTAGATGACACATAGTGCCATGTATTAATTTCTGTCAGCTCCTGAATCTGGGAAACTCTATTTGCCACAAACGTTGTGTATTTGGATGGTGGTGATTTAATGCGAAAGAAAGTTATTTCAGAATCAGAATACAAATAGATACCATCAAAATCAATATTAATTATTTTCAATACTTTACTAGTTATTTGAGCAACTAATAAAGCTGCACATAGCTCAAGTCGAGGAATAGTTTGACATTTTAAAGGAGCCACTCGTGATTTTGCGCATAATAATCGCACATGGAAATTTCCTAATTCATCAACTATACGTATATAAATGGCACATCCGAAGCCTTTTGCGGATGCATCACCAAATGCGTGTAACTGTATACATTTATAAGAAAGAGGTATAATACATCTAGGTACGTTTAAATTTTCTAATTTTGAAAGTTGTGATTTAAAATTATTCCAAGTTTCTGCCATATTTATTGGAATTATTTCATCCCAAGACAGATTAGATGTAGACCACAGAGATTGCATAAATAATTTAGCAATAAATATCATTGGCGCACATAATCCCAACGGATCAAATAATTGAGCAATCTCCGAGAGAACCGACCGTTTAGTACATTCTTGACATAAATTATATTTAACAAGTGAAATATTGAAAGTATCGTCGATGGTATTCCATCGCATTCCAAGGACCCTTGATAAACCATCTACTACTTCCTGTGAATCTGACATTAGTTCATTATAGTTCGAAGCAAACTTTTGTAATTCGAAACCGCCGGAATGAAGTAAACTTATTAAATTTGCCTTTAAAGTTTTTGCTTCATCAAGAGTATTAGCACCTGTTAAAACGTCATCCATATAAAAATCACGCTTTAAAACTGTAGATGCTTTAGGATACTTAGATTCCTCATCGATTGCCAATTGCTTTAATGTGCGAGTAGCGAGGAATGGTGATGTAGCCGTACCATAAGTAATTGTGCACATACGATAACATTTTATTTCGTCTGTTGAAGTGTCTCGCCACCAAATTCGATGTAGATCCCGCTGATTATCGCTAAGCAAGATTTGTCAGTACATTTTTGTAATGTCACCAGTAAATGCTACAGGATATTTCCGAAATCTTAATACTATTGAAAATAGATTTTGTTGAATAGTTGGTCCTATCATGAGACAATCGTTTAGACTTAGATTTGTTGAAGTTTTCGAAGAAGCATTGAACACTACTCTAACCTTTGTAGTGCTACTGTTTTCATTTATCACTGAATGGTGAGGTAAATAATAAGTTTTACCTTGCTGACTATCAATTTTATTAATATTTTCGACGATTTTCATATGACCAAGGTCTATATATTCAGACATAAATTGTTTATAATTTCCATATAGTTCAGGGTTTTTAATTAATTTTTGTTCAAGATACTTGAATTGACGTAGTGCAATAGAACTTGATTCTCCGAGTTGCCGTATGTTTGATTTTATTGGTAATGAGACAATATATCGTCCATTAGAATTACGAAATACATTATCTATGTAATGTTGTTCACACATTTTTTCTTCTATAGAAAACTCATTATCAGATGCAAATTCGTCAAGCTGCCAAAATCTTTCTATTTTGGAATTAAGTTCATCCAAAGTTCAAATGTGTGACGATGTTTGGATTAAATTGTTACGAAAACCTGTCAAATTGGAGTAATTTATTTTTCCCGATACTATATATCCGAAAACACTTGATATGAAAGGAGGAAAATCCTTTAAGATTTCTACTTTTTCACCCGTTATTATATCATGATAAACTTCAGCGCCTATGAGTAAATCAATCTTATCTGGATTAAAGAAATAAGGATCTGCTAAATTGATGAAGTGTGGTAGACAAGAAGAATCAAAATTAATTTGTTCAGAAGGTAAATAACCAGTGATCTTGGACAGGACGAAGAAATCAAGATCTGTTGAAAATTCAGATATGCGAGATTTTATCTTTAGATTAACTTTGTGTTGAATGTGAATTTTATTGTGACTTATACCTGTAACTGGTATAGAGACATTTGACCTGCGACATTTTAATATTTGACACATGCGTTCTGTTATAAAATTAGATTGTGAGCCACTATCTAATAATGCTCTACATTTTATTTTATAACCATCCGAAGTGATAACCCAAACTATAGCCGTTGCTAATAAAACTTGACTTTTGTATTTCAGAGAACTATTTAAACTACAATTATGAACCAGAGATCCTTGGATATGGGAATCCTGATTGGTCGTTGGACATGAATCTTGCTTTAACACTGAAGATAACGATGTTGGGTCATTTGAATTAATGGCTATTGGTGGAGATGTATTGTAACTATTTTTAGGATTCGAAGATTTTTGAAAGTTCTTCAAAGAAGAATTATTATCAGATGATCGATTAGTGCTGCTATTTCGTTTTCCAAAGTGAAGCAAAATATTATGTTTTAATGAACATAATCCACACGCGACACTTTTACAATCAAAAACACGGTGTTTTCCAGAAAAACAGTTGGTACATAAATGATGCTGTTTAACAAATTCGAAACGCTTTTCTGGATTGAAATTTGCATCACCAAATTTAGGATATTTATCCAAATTGTGGCTACCATTACAAAAAATGCAACAGGTTTCATTTGAAACAAATGAACGGAATTGTTTTGAAGGATTATAATTTTGCTTTTTAGATTTAATATTTGATGTTGCTGTCGATGCACCAGACGAAGTTGAACCAACTGATTCGAGAACTCTAACTCTTTTTTTCAAAATATTTATGAACTCTGAAAATTTTAAAATAGTATTTTCCGGAGTATTTTTGATGATTTGGGTGTGTGATCCAAGATCTAACTTCTCACACAAATGATGAATTAGAAATAAATTCCACTCATCAACAGGAACGTTCATATTTTTTAATGCATTAACGTGTTTCAAACTCGTGTCAATGAATAATTTTAACGATTGTGCTGAACCCTCACTGGGTTTCTTAATATCATAAATGCCTTTTATGTGTAACTTTTGTATGGACACCTCGTTATTATATTGATCAAATATGGTTTTCCACGCAACCTCATAATTTTGGCTTGTAACTGGAAGCGCCTCAATTAAATTAAATGATTTACCGTCACGAATACAAGATATTAAGTAATGAAATTTAGTAATCTGATCTATTTTTGAATTGGTATGAATTAAATCGTTAAAAATATCCCGAAATCTAAGCCAACCTAATTCCGAACCATCAAACTTTGGTAAGAGTATTTCTGGCAATTTGATAGCTAGCGAAGTATTGACTTTTAAATCTGGTTTACCTTCTTCAATGTTCACAGATGTACTTTTAATTTCCAAATTACTTTTAAATTCTAATTTATTTATTTGATTCAAAATTTTAGATTCAAGATTACCGTATACATCTTCGAATTTTGTACGCTCTTCAAAAACACCAATATCAGTATCCAAACTTTCAATTTCAGATTGTACATCATCAAACTTCGTATATGTAATTCTTAACCTATGAAGCATGGATTGTAATTCACCGATTGAGAAACTTTCATTTGATTCAAATTGATTTTTGAAATAGGTAATTCTACCTTTATGGCCACTTCTTTGTTTCTTCAAAAGATTAATATCCATGATGAAAACCGATTTTTCGAATTACTGGTATTAAATTACTGAACAAAATTACGTTATATAAATTAACAAATAAAATATATGTATGTTTAAGAACAGACTAAAACTAATATAACTTAAACTAATACCTTATTCTAAATTAATCGATGATTGTCCCGTTATCTCCTGTATAAACGTGTTGAAACTTGTAACCAAATGAACGGTGTTGAGTAATTTCTTCCTCGATTATGTTTGTTTTATGGTATACTGCTTATTGCAGCTAAAAATGCTGATTTTTTCCACAATTTATTATACTTTACCCAGCAAATAATTATAGTAATTTTAATAACAATTGGAATTATTCGTTGAAATTATCGACGAAATATAACGTACTTTAACCGTTATAACGGTATCGAAGAAATGTGCAGTTGGAAGATTTCAATCAGTCGAAGAAACTGCACAGTTATTTTAATTGCTATAATTTACCGAAGTTATGTTTTAATTAATCAATATCCCGGTCGATGGACCAAAAAATGTTGAATCTTTCTCCAAAAAAAATATATATTGAAATAAAACAATGGACTGTATTAACTTTTATATTTTATTTTAATACGATTAACAAACAACCACACTCCAGTAAGTACAATAAAAATCTCTATAATTTCGTCGTGTTTTCGACAACTTTACCCAAAAAGTAAAAACAAAAAAAAACGTATTTGTCTCTCTCTTCTCTCTATATACTAATATAGGGTAACACAAAATATAGCGTCGATATACTTAGTAAACTATATAGCAAACATAAGATAATTTCAATGTGAATTTTTTTTTTTTTTTAATTTGTTAAACTTTAACACTTGTCTTGTCGCTAATAAAGTTCAAGTGGGATCCGCTGTCCAATAATGCTCTGATATACATCTGAGATCCGTTCGATGAACGAAAACTTGTTGCGAAGGTATGGTTCCACTATTTGTTCATTCGAAGTGTGTACTAGCGAGTTGGCCGACAATGAAGTAATAGAACACATCTCTGTATTATCATTAACCTTATTTGAAGTGGAGCAGTCATTCGATAAGTGGATGGAGTTTTCCGACGGTTTCTAATTATTAGTGAAACGAGTTCGATTATGTTCTACTTTAAAATGTAATAGGCCATTATGATTCAATGAACATTTTCGACCAGGCGGATGTTTGCAATCTCGTACATTATGGTGGACTATTAGGCAATTAGAACGCAATTTCTTCGACCTTATAAACTCTAAACGCATCTTGGGAGTTACTTTAATATCCGAAAATGAATGGCATTCCAAAATGCTCTGATTACCATTAAAAAATTGAGGTGTGGCCAACACACGACTTCCTTTTACGAACAGAGAATTTTGGGAAATTTTTTTTTTTTTTTTTATTTTTAAATTTTTAATTTTTATTTGTTTTTAATTTTTGGAAACATTTTGTATTACGTAGTTTTATGTAAACCTTATACTTTTTAAGATATTTGCAAAATACATTTTCTGGACCAAGGGAGTGGCCACTTCCGGTTAGCCGATTTGGAGTAAACTTCACTGGGACCTCCCAATTTATCAAAAAAGCTTAAATCTGAAGTTTCAGTTCGATTGCTTAAACCATTTGGGCTGTAGAGAGGACACAGACAGACTGAAAGACTGACCGACTGACAGACTGACAGACAGGCAGACTGACAGACTGACAGACTGACAGACTGACAGACTGACAGACTAACAGACTAACAGACTGACAGACTGACAGACTGACAGACTGACAGACTGACAGACTGACAGACTGACAGACTGACAGACTGACAGACTGACAGACTGACAGACTGATAGACTGACAGACTGACAGACTGACAGACTGACAGACTGACAGACTGACAGACTGACAGACTGACAGACTGACAGACTGACAGACTAACAGACTGACAGACTGACAGACTGACAGACTGACAGACTGACAGACTAACAGACTGACAGACTGACAGACTGACAAACTGACAGACAGGCAGACAACATTTCGAAACCCACTTTTTCGGACTCAGGGGACCTCAAAACAAATAAATCTCTAAAAACCTCGAGGTCCAAAATTTTCATGATTACTACACTTTATTTTACTAGAGTAAAAGAAAGTAATAGTAACAAGACTGTGAATTAGAAACTAACGTAGAGGATTTATACGATTGAACCTTTCTAACTGTATTAGTATTAGTGAATTGATTTGCATATTGGTCAGAATTAGAACTGCTGGATGGTTTTATGGCTTCTAAAAGCTGAATTCGTTTATGTAAAATTTTATAAACTCTTCAAATTTTAAAACTTTTTGAACATCCGTGACATTGATTACAGCTACTACGTGTGGGAGTATCTAATTTATGAAGCAAATGGTATATGAGTATCAAGTTCCAATCTCTGCATAAGTAGCTGATACTTATGTATATCTATTATGTTAGGTCGTTTCTGAGGTACTGTTTATACGTTTTAAGTGAAATTTAAATTTTAATTTTAATAAACCACAAAATTAGATAAGAAATGTGTTGTCATTTTGTTGGTAACTATATCCAGGTGTCTGTAACTGGGTCATTTTCTATCTTACTGACTAAACCTATCCAAATCCTCTTTATGTTGTATGTAACAGGGTGTTCGGTGAGGCCCAGCATATCCGGGAGGTCTCACTCAAAACCTTGGTCAAACAATATTGTTGCTTTTGAGCTTCGTGGATATCATGAAATTTGAGTTATATAAAAAAAATAAAAACACTAGATCAAGATTTTGAAACCTACATTGCTTACATTATCAATACTAATTATATTTTTATACTAAGTATTCTTCGGTAATATGATGATCGTTTAAGTATTATTCGTGAAGTGAATTTATGAAATCGTCAAAATAAATGGTCGCGACGTGTTCCATTAATATAGCCAGATCATTGCTGCCTAAAAATTGGACGATAAAGTGTTGGACGAATAAAATATTTTTGCACAGTCTTATATTCTCTACATTGTATAAGTCAGTTTCCACGAGTTTGGGGTATTACCAATTCTTAGCGAAAACTTTAAAACACTAACACACTAATCTTGTAGATACCAATAAATAAATATGTATGTAAAACAAATAGCTCGATGTAATCTGTTTTATGTAACCAAGATTCAACATTTATTTAAAAATAAATTGAGCATGTGAAGCAAATAGATATTACGAGTATGTACATTGTATATGAAGAGATGTTCTTAAATTCAGTAGAATATATTAATATTTGTTCTAGAAATGGTTTTATAATCATATTTCTTAACTTACTTGTGGTTCTACACAATATTATTATTCTGTATAACTTTTATCAAAAGTTTATTTTTAGAGAAATGTAATATGGTTTATTATAAATTTATGTTCAATTTAAATATTATTTTTAGATCGATGAATTGGAAAATTCGCTTTTATATGTTTGGATGATTGAATATTTCAAAAAATATAATATCATATTTTAAGCTTAAAAAGAATTCGATATGTCGTAATGGGCCACAATCATCTTATTTTAGACTGAACATCCCAAGCATTACTCATCTCATCTATTGAGTCGTCTCTAAAAACAAGACTCATTTTGTTTTAGATTTTGTCTATTACTCGTCTTGCATTTCAATCGATTTTAAGAAGCTTGGTCCTGTTTGTAAAATTTGATCATGTACTCAAATTCTCAAATGGGCTCAAATGTATAATCTATAGAATAATGATAATGGTAATATTCTTAAATTTAGATAATTTAACACAATTTTAGTTCCAAAGAATATTGTTAAAAAAAACTGAACAAAACAGGTAAAACTAAAAGTATGTTGGGGCGCTTGATTCGGACAAGAACGACTTAGACAGCTGGATAAACTTTTAAATCACTGGCCCTGGCACTTGCAATGTCACTTTATAACAAAAAACAGATTAATGATTTTAAATATATATTTTATTTGTTTGTACATAGGTAATTAATAAAGTACATAAAGCTTATTTACATTACATTGTTTTTGTGTACTGGGTGATTTTCTTAACCTGATACACTCAAATATCTCGGAAAATAAGCACTCTATGAAAAAAATGATTAAGATCAAAATTTAATTATTCCGTGGGGGAAATACAGAAATAGTGAATAGTGTTAAAATTAAATAGTGTTAAAATTAGTACCCCCTCTCCTCCTTGTAGGTGGGGCGGGGGGTAACTTTGAAACTAAAATATGAACCCCTATTTTTTATTGCAGATTCGGATTCTACAGCTAAAAATACGTAGGATTTGACTGAAACATTTTATTCGATTAATGATAGATGGCACTGTAATTGACGATATTCATTTACTGAGAACCTACGCAAACGATTCGGCAATACGTCTGCTATAAAAATACCACGGTTTCATTGTAAATACTCGAAGCCAGTCTTAAACAATTTTTATTTCTTAAATTTTCTATTACTGAAAATGGCTTTTCATTATCTTAACCCTATCGTCAAAGTGACGAATATCGACAATTACAGCACCATCTATCATGAATCGAACAAAATGTTTCAATTGAATTCTACGTATTTTTAACCGTAGAATCCCAATCTACAAGGGGTTCATGATTTAGTTTCAAAGTTATCTCCCGTCCCACCTACAACGAGGAAGGGGGAGGCACTCATTAATGTACACTAATGTATTTGCCCCACTGAATAATTAAATTTTGATCTTAACCATTTTTTTCATAGAGTGCTTATTTTTCGAGATATTTGGGTGTATCAGGTTAAAAAAATCATCCGGTATATGGTATGGTATGGTAATGGTATATGAAATAATTTATTTTTATTTAAATAACAATATATTACCGAGCAAACGGCGCAGTGGTTAAAGCTGGGGCGGTTGGATCGGGAGGTACCGGGTTCGAATCCCTTTAGGGGCGGGATGCAAAAGGGATTTTTCATTATCTGATTACGATCGGTGATGAAGATGAACACATCTATGACCCCCTGTTGAGAGTGAAGAATCCATGGGCCGACCCACCTTTCATGTCAGCACTATAGGTTGTCATGAAGCAATGCAATGTGCAAGTGGTTTATACAGAAACGGGTATATAGCCGTTCATCCTCGATTTGGCTTAACTACGTAAGTTAGGAAGGTAAAAGGGAACTGCGAAAGAGTTGGGAGTGCCTAGAGTCCCAGAACAGATTGCAGAGTTTCAAAGAGGAGAAAAAAATCAATATATAGATTTTACATAATAAATACATACAACAAATCATTATATACAAATTTAATCATTAGTAGAATTATATGTGTGCTATGTTAATATTTCTATATTATTCCTAACTTTGAGACAGTATCCCGATAGGTAGTATGAAGCAATAATAGTAAGCGTTGGCTAGCGCCGACGGTTCGGTCGCTACATCATTCCCCCTCCAGCGAAGTACAATATAAAGTTTTAAATATTCTGAAAAGAAACTTTTTGCGATGATGATTCATTCAAACCAGCAAAATTTTCCGAAGTGTACGCTGGCTTCAATCTATCGATTGAAACTGATGTGTTTTTACCTTTGATATCTAGTACAAAATATTTTCGAAATCGCTTTAAAATTAAACTGGAATTCGGCTTTCTGTCTTGGGAGGAAATAAGTATTTTTAATTCGTCGTCTGACTGCTGTAAGTTAAGGATAGCTTGAGCACTAGCATCCATAGCATCTATACCTAGAGCAGATACAATTGGACTACCTAGACGAGAAAGACAATCTGCGATTACATTGTGCTTTCCATTGTGATGCCTTATGTAATTGGTGAACTGGGCTAGGTTTTGGACATAAGTGCATTCGTCAGCGGTTTATGATCCGTGAAAATGGTAAATTCTCTGCCTTCAACGAAGTATCTAAAATGTTTCAGAGCTTGATACATACCGAGCAATTCCCTATCAAATGGAATATTTGGCCTCAGTTGGAGATAGTTTTTTTGAATAAAAAAATAACAGTTCCCATTGACCATTATTGTACTGTTCAAGAACAGCTTCAATCGCCCAACTGGATGAATCCGTGGTAATACTGAATTCAGCGTTATCCTTTGAATGTGCTAATACTGCGTATGATGCTAACGCCTCTTTGCATTTCTTAAACCATTCCTCGCATTCTTCTGGCCAGCTGAATAATTTCTTATTTAATTTAATTTTCACCATAGAAGCTAAATGGGAATGTAACGGAGCCAAAAGATGTGCGTTGTTTTTAATAAACCGGCTATAATAATTTATCATGCCGATAAATTGTTGCAGATGTTTAATGGAGGAAGGCGAGGGAAAGTTAGTAATAACTTCAACTCGGGTTGGCGGTGGAGTAATTTCTGCTTTGGATATTGTGTGTCCAAGAAAATCCAATGAGGAAACCCCAAATATACATTTTGACGCTTTAATGTTTTGTCCATATTCAACCAAACGTTTAAAAAGCTGTTGGAGATGAATCTTGTTCTCCTCTTCACTTTTACTGAATACTAAAATGTCGTCGATGTAAGTAAAGACCCATTTACCACCGTGTTCATGAATCTCTGAAATGTTTGGCCAGCATTTCTTAGGCCAAATGGCATTCGATTAAACTCAATCAAGCCAAATGGAGTTGTTATGGATATCTTATAGTTATCCTCGCGAGCTACTGGAATATGGTGATATGACTTAACCAAATCTATTTTAGAAAACACTTCACAACCATACAAATTCATAGAAAAATTATGAAGGTGCGGTAATTGCGTTTAAACGCCGATAGTCGCCGCAAGGACGCCAATCACTGCTTTCTTTCTTTGAAACTAAGTGGAGTGGTGATGAAACACAGGATGAGGATGGACTACAAATTCCCAATTGAACCATGTGTTCAAATTCTAATTTTGCAGCTTTAAATTTTATTGAATCCAATCTTCCGGGAGTACAAAGTGGCAAAAGCCCTTTTGTCTCAATGTGATGGACAACCGAATGATTTAATGGTAAATCATAATTAGGACTTGCAACGAGAGAAGGAAGTTCTTGCAACAAGAAACTATAATTATTTTCCAAAGTATAGTACAGCGGTGAGGGTATATTTGGATCTAATTTGGTGATAGCATTTACTGTCAAACTTGTTTTCTGGTCAAGCAATCGTTTAGCCTTTAAATCTACCAATAATCCAAATTTTGTTAAAAAATCGGCACCAATGATGGGCCTATTGACGGATGCTAACAGAAATGGAAGGACGATTTATACTAATTGTTGGTCTATTAGCAGCTGATAAGCAAAAATCAGTATCCTTAGGGCAACGACCATATAACGTGTGAGGTATGACCGAAAGGTCAGCTCCGGTATCTACCAAAAATGTCAACTTATTTCTTATATTATTAATGAAAAGGCAGCGTTGGTTTTTTGTTCCACTATTAGCCGCAATTGTAGTGGAATTTTCTAGTTTGTTGAACTATTTGCTTTTGAATTGTCATTCGACACAAAATTACAAGGCTGGTCGCATTTGTTGTCGCATGTGTAACTTTATTCCCAAATTTGAAATGGTACTAGCAAAATGGTTTCTTTTGTAAATCGCGTGTACTTTTACTACGCGATCGGCTAGAATTACGTGAACGTGAACGTTGATTGGGATGAGATAATGATTGGTTGATAAGGCACGCACCATAGATTTCAACTCGTGGATCTCTTTTTCGAGACGATCTACTTTTCCGATTTGCATTACCGTTGTAGTAGTTGGTGACGTAGAACCAACAGATGAAATACCAATGTTTGTATTACAAGCATCATGAATTTTATCTGCTAGTTCTGTTAAGTCATTTATATCTTTATTACCTTTAACTAGTGGGATTAATGCAATATTTATGGCTGACGGTAATCGTCTGAGCCATAATTTCAAAATTAAACTATCACCGAAAGTGTTAGAAGTACCGGCTAATTGTTTCATCTGCCTATAAAATTCGGATGGCCCTTTATCCCCTAATTCGGTTTTACACAATAGTTCCTCGATCCGCCGCTCTTCACTCAAAGAATGGCGCTCGATTAATTTTTTTTGCAAATCTCCATTAGAATATTTTACGTTGTGTTTGAATGAAAATCACTTTATTGATACTGCCAGACACACTAATGTTTATTATTTGAAAACTCGCGGTAGGTACGGAGCTTAAAATTTTTCCAGAAGAAATTAAAAAATTATACGGGATATGCCTAATGATGGATTGCGTATCATACCCACGCATCGATATGTATTGGCGAAAGTGGTTTCGATTCGAAGCCATTTCAAGTACCATGTCAAGAAATCGGTTTAGGAATCTGAGAAACTTGCTTCATTTTGTCGATATTAATGAAACATCGACCGATTCTACAAATGTATTTTGGAAGATACAACCAATTATAACAGCAGTAAGAGACAGATGTAGATCATTGCCAAAATCAGTGAGTCATTACTAAATTGATGAGCCGATGATACCCTACACTGGCCGTTGTCTAGCTAGGCAATATGTGAAAAATAAACCCCGACCGGTTGGGCTAAACAAATTTGTTATTACGACGTCTGCTGGGCTTATGGTAGACTTCCAAATATACCAAGGGGATAAAACAGACCTGGGCGATAGAACTTTGGGCTTAGGTCCTGCCGTAGTTCTTCATTTAGTGAAACATATACCAAAAGGAAGTTTCGTGTACTTCGATCGGTATTTTACGACGGTGCCTCTACTACACGCATTACTCAATTTGGGAATCAGAGCTACAGGTAAATTAATACGTTGTATTATATTTCCAATTTTTAGGGTTTTGTTTGTATTTTAGGGACTATAATGACAAATCGGTTGAAAAATCTGAACTTTAAGAACGACAGGCATATGGAGCGGGGCGAAAGCTAAGAATTTATGCTTAATAACGGGACTCACAAAATCTGCTTAGTGAAGTGGAAAGATACGAAGTGCGTAACCGCACTATCCTCAATTGCCGGAGCCTCTCCTACGTCTATCGTTAATCGTTGGAATAAAAAAACAAAAAGTTACCAAAACGTCGTCTGTCGTCTTGTTATTTCTCAATACAATAAGAATATGGGTGGCGTGGATTTAGTACACCAGATGATGGAATATGTACTATAGAAGTTTTATCAAAATAAAAAAATGTACATTAAAAGCTGCTACACCCTTGATTGACTTGGCAGTGGTAAACTCCTGGATGGAGTATCGGAGTGACTGCAAAGCTAGCGGTATCCCTAAGAAGCAAATAAAAGATCTACTTGATTTTAAAATGGAAATAGCAAGCGCCCTAATCGCAATAATGGTACGAACATTGGCCAAACCTGGATTCGCTATCAACTGCTAGGTTTTGTCGTTTAGAAACCTGCAAATCTTGCACTAAAATTCGTTGCGAGAAGTGCAATGTATACCTATGCCTTTCTGCCAAAAAGAATTGTTTCAAGCAGTTCCATTTAAAAATCTGTTAAGAGTTTTGATAATTTATTATTTAAGTTTACTTTTTCATTATATTTAGGAAGATTTATTTGTGCCTTCCGGCCAAAAACAAATTGTTTTTAGCAATTTATTTTAAAAATTGATTTTGTGATTTTTTATGTTATTTAAGATATTAAATGAATTAACAAATGTGATCTAAAGTTTTGTAAAAAACTACTGAAAAAAATATCGATTTTCTTATTCTAATTTGGTTTTGTGATTCGTTTTAATAAAATGGGAAATAGATTAGTAAAGGGCCAACCCACACAAATGTGTGGGTTCCTTTTTACCATTAAAAACATTTTAATTTTATAAATTTTTTTGATTTTATCTATATCTAGTGCATTGTTATAAGCATATTAAAATTTGATGAAAATTAATTATCATTTAGACATCGTTGAATTAACGACATCATAAAGTCAAGCTACACAATTGTGTCGGTTGGGTTTTAATTATGACGATCTTTTTATCAGAATGAGGTGTTTGAATTACATACAAAAACGTGTGGAATGGTTTTGAAATTCGTCCATATACTAGTTTTCATGTAACTCGTACTCTATACCTACCCGTTTGTGTACAGGGCACAAAAGGGTTAAATAGAGAAGAAATTGGTGGAGAGTGGAATTCCTTTTCTAGCAACATACAAACTATAAAATTTAATATTTATTGCTTTTCTAATAAAATATTTGCATTAGTATAGGTTTGTTATGATTATTTTTGTTGTGTTTTACCGGAATAGCGCCGAATGTCGAAAGGTAGAACGGCGAAAGGCCGAATGTCGAAAGGCTGAATGTGTCAAAAGGCCGAATGTTTCGAAATGCCGAATGTCGAAAGACCGAAAGGGTCGAAATGTCGAATATCGAAAAGCCGATTGTGTCGACAGGCCGATTGTGTTGAAAGGCCGAATGTCGAAAGGCCATTTGTGTCGAAATTGGTTTAAATTTTTCATCTTTTTATGAATAAAAATTTTCAAAATTTACAACATTTTTGTATAATAATGTTTAATAGTAAATCGCCTTAAATATTAAAATCCTCTTACGTTTTTTTGGTCATATAATTAAAAATTAATTAATTATAATAAATAAAGAAAAATTAATAAATTTTTTTCTCCGACAAAATTTGATCACATTAATGTGCTACTACATATACAAAATTTATTAGCACGTACTTTCAATTTATTTAAATCATTTTACATTAAGAAATAAATTCAATGGTTTTAAATATTGATTTCAATCAATTTAGTGAAGGATTATTTAAAGATCGACCTTTCCACACGTTCGGCACGACAATCGGCCATTTAACATTCGCCCTTTCGACATATTCGGCCATACGACATTCGGCCTTTCGATCCATTAGGCCTTCCGATATTCGGCCTTTGAACCTCGAACGGTTTTACCCATGCCAAAAAATGATTGACATTGACAAATGAGTTTCCTTTTTATGGAACGAGACAAATGAATTGAACATTTTTGTTTTGTAAGGCATACTGCATCAGTGTTGGTTTATTTATTCTGTAAAAACTGTAAATATTTCTTATCGCTGTCTAGCTACATTATTTTTGCATAGCTTATCTTGGTTCATCTTAAACCAAATATAAAACTGACGTTTCTCTTCTTCGTCCATGTAAAACAAGAAACACAAAATTAAAAGTTGTTGTATTTCGTATTGACATTATCTATTATGTATACATATATTTATGTATTTAATCAACGCTATAACAACATAGATCAATATTTAATTAAAAATTATTTCAAATCAAATAATAAAAACGTAAAAATCACAAATTATTTTTCATGTATAATTAAATAATAAATGTTTGAATAATTTTATTTTGTAATTGTTGAAATTTATTTAAAAATTGATTTATAATTTACTTCAGTTCATTTCATTAATCATTTCGATTTTATGTTCCCAACCTATCTACAAAAATCAATTTGACACCAAAATATTTCAATTACAGTTTTTTCATGTAAATTTTATATAGAAATATAGAATTCTGGCCATATAGAATTGAGATAATTAACTAGTAATTTATTATTAAACAACAACATTCAGGGCTGTATTTCTAAAGGATTCGCAATTGCTAGGATTTGTTAAAAGGTTCTCTAAAGACTTCTGTGATCTTTATGTGATTAAAACGTTGTAAGTGGCTTATGTAAGATCGAAATTGGAATATGGTGTTGTAATTTGGAATCCATATTACCAGGAATGATTTGACCACTTTGAAGGAGTTCAAAAACAATGACGATGGCATTTAATAAAATTCGACAGGTATTTGATTTTCATTTGTCAAGAGATGTATTCAAGGTACCAATGTCCGACTTTCTTTCTAATTTTTGGTACTTTTTTCGTTTTAATTTTTTGTAATGTAATTTATTTTAAAGCGATTTTATATTTCTGTAACTTTCTAGCCAGATTTTTTAAAAAGGGTGAAAATGGCACTAACTTAATCTTTAATAATTTTATTACAATAAAAACAAAGTTCGGGGGCCTATTATGAAATTTATCCGTGTCGGATTTTTTCGTTAACGGATAAATCCGTGCTATTATAGTAAAATCGAATCGGATTTTTCCGATCACACTAAAAAAAATCCGACTGCTATTTAGTTGACGTATT
Source organism: Tipula vernalis (assembly GCA_958295665.1). Taxonomy (NCBI): domain Eukaryota; kingdom Metazoa; phylum Arthropoda; class Insecta; order Diptera; family Tipulidae; genus Tipula; species Tipula vernalis. Next base: position 144,318,959 of record OY282560.1, on the reverse strand, counting down.
CAGATTCGATTGATGTTATTTTGAAGTTTCAACAAAACATAAGTGGAAGTGATTAATTTTTCAAAAATATTGTTAAAATAAATTAATTTGAAGCATTTATTTAGTATATCTAAATAATTAAAAAATAAAAATTTAAAATGTAATATTTTATTATGAGAAATTTTTAATAAATAAATTTTTAAGAAAACTAATTTTTAATTGTATTTGTTAGACATGATGACCACCACTAATGCGAATCAGTTTGAAATGCTAATTTCTTTTATGGAAAAGAATGAGGGCATTGCCAAAAACTATTTAAATGCTCCTCAATACAAGGAGACAACAAATAAATTGTGGAACGACCTTATGCTTGAATTAAACAATGAAGGCCCTCCATCAAAAAATGTAGCTGGTTGGAAAAAAGTGAGGTTAATAAACATTTATAAAAATACAAAATATTAATGTGAAATTTATAAATTATTAAGGTTTGGCAAGATTTCAAATATACCGTGAAAAACAAAATACGGGAAAACAAAAAATCCTATAGCGGAACAGGGGGAGGGCCCTGTAAAATTAAAAGATTGAGCCCTTTGGAAGAGCGGGTGGACAAGATACTGGATCTTTCAGGGGAAATTCAAGGCATCAACGCTAGAGATTTTTGCTGCCAAGTTGAACCAACAGAAACCATTGAAATTATGGAAATTTTTGAAAATACAAATCCTGAAACTCATCCCCAGATACCGATACCTCCAACAATTTCAACTAATACAAGACGCGAATCAAATAATACCACTGAATACAGGAAAAAACCAAAGGAAACAGGCAAAATGTTACTAAAACAACAGCTAAAATGCAAGAGGAATTCTATAAGAAATGTGACCAATATCAAACAAATAAATTAAAAGTTTTAAAGGAAATTAGAAATAGCAATAAGGATTTATTAAAATGTAAAAGAGAGACTTTGAGTTTTAACAAAGAAAAATGGCTTTCCAAAAAGAAATTATTGATTGAAAAGAATAAGATGCAAGCAGAACAGCTAGAACTACAGAAAATGGAGCTGGAACTTAAAAGATATTAAAACAAAACATTAAATTTTTTATTATTTATTCTAATAGGTACATATTTAGTAATAATTTTAGCATAAGTTGAATTATGATCGTGATGAATTAAAAAATGTGATGAATTAAAAATGTTTAAGACTGTTGAATATATTTTTGAATATTTTATAATAAATAATTACATATTATTTTACAATCTATCTCTTAATTCATTTCGTATTCGTTTGGCCTCATTTGGAAAATTTTCAGAATCTACTTCGTCTTCTTCATTTTGCACGATATGTTCCTCCGATTCTAATAATTGTTCATCAATAGGAACATTAAATTGAATACATAAGTTGTGAAGAAGGCAGCAAACGTTAACAATTTGAGCTGCTTTTTCGGGTTTATAATGCAACTCACGAGTATGCAATAAACAATGCCAGCGTCTTTAAGAACTCCAAATACTCGTTCAATTATACTTCGCGCTCTAGAGTGCAATGTGTTGAACCGTGATTCGCGCGACCCTTGCAAAGCAACTCTATATGGAGTCATACACCAAGGTTGAAGAGCGTATCCAGAATCCCCTAATGTATATAAAGAAACATAATAATTTCACACTTGCATGGCTTTGTTTTGTTAATATTACCTAATATCCAAGATGATTTATCACCTGATAAATATGCTTGCTTCAGGATTGATTCGTTCTTACTCATTTTCCAGACGGCTGAGTCATGTGAACATCCTCCGTAACGTGGATTAACTGATGTAATTTTCATGTTGTAATCGCATGTCTAGAGAAAATTTGATATAATTAATAAGTGGTCTATATAGTTATACTAAACAAATGTTTACCATCATTACGTTTAGACTATGGGCGCCTTTTCTATTATAGAAATGGTGTTCGTTTTTATCTGGCCGGATAATGCTAACATGTGTGCCATCTACACATCCAATGACACCAGGAAATCCATATTTAGTCAAAAAAAAATCTTTCGATTTGGCTTTTTCTTGCTCTGACAACTTAAAATTAATGTATTTTTTACACATTTCCGACTCCAATATATTTAGGGTTTCAGAGATTACTACAGATACCGTTGGTTGGGCCATCCCAAGTAGCACCAAATAACTTTATAGTTTTATAACCCGTTTCCGACGTCGGTACAACGTCACAAATTTCTATAAATTCACTTGTTTGACATCGAACTAACAATTTTTATTTTTTCGTCGGCACGACCACAATACGACGTTATATGTTAGCAGCCGCCAGAGCGTTATTTTATATCTACTTGACAACTTTTTTGACTATTTTCAACTATTGACCGACTAATATGTATTTTATAACCGTGTACCGATTATTTAGGTATGTTGTCGTATTATGTGGTATTTAATGACTACCTAGCAACTTTTTTGTCGTGTAAAAACCAATATCCAACCTAAATATTTTGTTGTTACCTGCACGACCACAAGATAACATTTTTTACTTATGCATACAATTTAGTGAAATAATTGACAAAAAAGATATTTTGTGACCGACATTATTACATCATCGGCAAACAACCTTGTGTCATGTCAATGTCAATTTTTATATAAATAATTTAATATAAAAAAAGTTTTTCTGACTTCAACTTCTTTTATCTTCCAAAATAGGTCAATCATAATTTTTGTTATACTAAGGATTTAATTAATGAATAATTATCAACATAAACAACACAAATGTTTTACGTTTTTGAAGTTTTAATCATGTTTTTTATAATTCGCGAATGTATCATAAAAAACCAAATACATTTGTATCCATACAGTCTCCTTTGTCTTTTTCAGGGAATTTTAAATTAACTATCTCAAGTTTTTCTTTTTTGTCGTTAAGGAATTTTTGGTGAATGCACAACGCTATTCAATATAACTTATTTGGTGTGCAAATACCTTTACAGTTGAATTCTTGAAAATTTGGTAATAAAATTAAATAAATCGTCGGGAGAATGACTAGACCGTCGTGACAGTAACTTTTTTGGAAATAAAATAACAAATTTGTAATTTTTGAGTCGAATTTGTTATAAATTGGTTACTAATCTAACTTTTTAGTGGTTTAAATATATTTTAATACATAATAATATTATGTATTAAAATATATTTAAACCACTAAAAAGTTAGATTAGTAACCAATTTATAACAAATTCGACTCAAAAATTACAAATTTGTTATTTTATTTCCAAAAAAGTTACTGTTACTGATATTATGAAGTTCGCCATTTTTAATTATACATGCATATAAAAATTTGTATTTTTTGAAAATAAAATTCTGATTTTCATACTTCTCATGACTAAATATTATTGTAATATCATTATTTTAAAGGTGGGGATTATTTCAATATGGTTTAAATTGATTTTAGAAAATTTTAGTCAACCTAAAATAAAAATATTTTTGAAATAACAGAAATATATTTTTAAAAAAGACGATTTTATAAGGCGCATGAGTTTTTAGTTCACTGATAGGTGCACATTTACGATAAAACTTGCTTTGTTTATAAAAATATGTCGTATCTTGCCAGATTTTTGGGTTATCATTATTGCAGGGAATGTGAATATTACATTTACAATTATTATGAAGTAAATTTTCATAAAGTCGTAAATAATGAAATAGATGATAAAGGAAATAGACAAATAATTATTATATTTATAAGATAAAAGAAGACAACATGATTATTTATATATTTTATAAAAAATAGTTGTCCTGTCTGCTAAAATACAAACAAAATAGTGGTCAATATATCTATTTCCTGACTTGTATTCTATGGTCAATTGACAAGTCTGATAATAGTTATTACGACGTTGTTACAACTCAAAATTTATTCCCCAATAACGTTGTATCTCAGTTGTCATACCATTGTCACAACGTTGGCTAGCCGACCAGTAGTCATTTAGCCAACCACAGTGCAACGTTATACCAACTCACTCGTGCTACTTGGGATGCCTATCAAAAAATCTTGGCCTACAGCTTGTTGATAGGATCCTTCTGCTAGAAAACGTAGAGTAGCTGCTAATTTCAAGATCGGCGGTATGGCATCAACGTTTTTACGATCCATAAAATGTCCCTCCGTTTGGCTAAGAATTGTTCTAAAACAATCTTTCGTTATGCGAAACAATTTCATAAACCTATAAAAAATACAAAAATAAGTGATATTGCATGTAACATATAACAAGTAACTTTAAATTACCTTTTATTTGTCATATCAAGAGGATTTGATTCAGAACGAATACGCTTTCTCTGTATAGATATCGGCGTTATTTCATCTTCAGAATCCTCATCAGTTTCACTCAAACGAACCAAATAGCCAATGATATCCATCGTATTCACCAAACAAGCACAAATAAAATTAGAATTATATTTATTTAAGATCCAAAATCAAATATTTTATTAATAACTTTAACACATTTCCCAGCAAGACGCTATAAGATAATAAAAAAATATAGCTGTCAAATTATATAAAATCAAAATCTAACCTCAAATTATTTTAAAAAAATGATGTTGCTAACTTCAGATTTGTTTATTGAAAATTCAAAATACAAGTTTCATAATAGGGTAAATCCGAGTCGAATCGAATATTTCCGTTAACGGAAAAATCCGACACGGATAAATTTCATAATAGGCCCCAGATTGGTTTAAACAAATTTAGCAAAATTAGAAACTAATAAGTAAGCAGTTTTTACGCTGTAGTTCTGATCCATATTATTGTGAATAATCGCTAAAGCTCACTAAAAAACTTGCAGTTTCCTTTACTTGTAGAAGAATCTACTATTTCCAGGCTAGTTTAATTTACTACAATTGTTGCTAATTTTTTTATATCCAGTTTTCGATCCGCATTAGATAAAAAGGTCAAAAACCATACATTTGAATTTTTAATCCTCCAACTAATTATAATACATTAAATTTAAGACGATAAAGAAAATTATAATAAACCACAGTATACACTAAGAAATCTTTGCGGCTTTTTAGTTAAGCCGATTATTTTGTAAATAACCAAACATTATCTGACACATATAGTGGTTCCTTATTTAGTATATAAATGCCATACTTTCCGAAGAAATATACAGTTAACATTTTAAAAATGGATGGACAATTGAAGATAGTATTAAGCGATCCTGCGGCGTTTATAGACGATTATTATCGTAAACTGGATACCAAAGCACTTCAACAAGAGTTGCTAAAATTGTTTCGAGAAGAGTCAGAAATGCAATTTAATGGTGAAGAATTTCGAGGAACACGAAATATAATGGAAAGATTAGTGTCGGCCGATGTGCAAACCATTGTGCACATACTTAATTCGCAAGATTATCAACCATTATCACACGGAGATTATTTGGTTTCAGTGCTCGGAACAGTTTCTGTTAATGGCGGACCAGAAATAAAATTTTTAACAATTTTTGTTTTGAAAGCTATTGGTTCCCGAGGATTCTTTATTAAGTATCAAATTGTTCGGTCAAATATTTGCAAGGTGCTTGCTTAACATATAACAATTTTTAAATTTATTCAATTTTGGAAATAAAGTTTGAACATTTATTTGGTGATTTTTATTTATCAGTCGACAACAATTTATATTTTATAATAAATTTACGGTTTATTCAATTGAACCATTCCGCTTAGGATCCTTTGTTCGATACAGTTTACCTATTAGTATGTGATTGATAATTTTTGGTCGTTACTCTTTATCTCGAGTTATCTATTTTATTAGTTTATTGACCTACATATTTTGATTGTTCGTTATTAGTTTTTAGTAAATATTATTGTTGTTGTTGAGCAATTTGTCACAAAAATGAGAATTTGGCATGAGACAAGAGTACAAACAAAATTTAATCATCGCAACTTATCAGTACTTGAGCCTATTGTTCTTTTTGTATATAACATCAGGAGAATTTATGGAAAAAGTATTCAGTTACTATTGTGAAAATGGACGTACAACATAAACCATCAACATTCGATCCAGCGGCGTTTTTAGCCCACTATTATCGTACAGGATAGTGGATGCATAGGATTAACACGTGGAGAATATTTAGTTTCGGTGCTCGGTGTGGTGTAAAGAACTGAAAAGTGTTAAGTGAACTGTGTACAGAACATTTTTTTTGTTAATTTATTTTAAAATGGAGAGATATATAAGAGCTAGAGATCGTATAGTGAATCAAATGAAATATATTAAATTATTTAGTGATAAAATTTAGAATCATACCACACTAAAAGCCATTCAAGTACGCGAAGAAAAATGTGAAAAGCTATACAAAGATTTCAATGATTACGAAATGAAATTACGGGCTTTTGAAGGTTATGAACCCAACACTGAGGAAGTAGACAACACGTTTTTGGATACATTAGCAGCATTAAAAGCAGCAGTAAACGCAAGGTCATCTGAACAAAACGCAGAGGTACAGTTTATAGGTCAGCAACAAAACCTGCTACAAGGGATGAATCAAACGCAAAATGTGCACTTACCAAAAATGTGGCCATCATTCCACGACTTGTATGTGACGTCAGTGCCGACGTCGAGCGAATTTAAAATGGATTATTAAGAGGTGATGTTGCAACACTAATCCGCCACATTAAGGTAACAGAGCAAAATTATGAAGAGGCTTGGGCTAAACTAGTGGAACGCTATAATAAACCAAAATCGATAATCTTCAGTCTGATTCAATTGTGCTTGGAGCAAAAGGGTTGTAACCAGTCTAATCATCGGGAATTAAGGAAGTTATGCGATACATCGGATGAGGTGATTCGAGGTTTAAGAGCTTTGGGGGATTCTGCTGAGACACGTGACCCTTGGTTAATCCATTTGCTAGTAAACAAGATAGACGGAGATACCAGGCAGTTATGGGCTAAGGAATCCGTTGACGATGCTTTTCCTATGTTTGATAAATTTTTAAAATTTCTTTCAACTTGTTGTGATACTCTGGAATCTTGCGTGGCGGCTACAAAACCAACAGGTGCAATTTCAAGGCATACACGGTCCTTTAATACCATACAAGTCAATAAATTTCAATGTGTAACATGTCAACAAGATCATTTGCTGTATAGATGTCCATTATTCAAAAGTATGAATGTGGAAAATAGAACTAAAATTATTGAAAATTCTAAGTGTTGTTTGAATTGTCTACGACCAGGTCATTTACAAACCCAATGTTTTTCACGAGCTGTATGTTTGATTTGCAAAAGAAAACATTATTCTCTGCTTCACATTGATAAAAATTCAACAGTACTACATACAGCAGATGATCAACAAACCACAAATATGCATAGAATAAATGAAAATGTTTCAACATTAAATCAAATTTCATCATTGCCTTCTTCTTCAATAGCTTCAATTTCTCCTCATTCAACAATAGAAAATCGGGCGAGTAGCAGGGACAGTAGAGACGCAAGGATTTCAACAACGTCAAGCAACACTAGCTACAGTTAGTACAAATTTGGGGGACCGCATGGGAACATGATAATGGAACGAAATCTCGCTCCCCTCACAACCGCCGATGGAAAAATAGTGGAAGTAATAATATAATAATTCAATACAGCTTTTCAGAAAAACTTGTGGCATCAACAGATAGAGAGAAATTCAATATGGCGTGTCCTAGACATTTGTTGCGGAAAAAAATTGTGTTGTCATTGGTGCTGTCGTAAAACACTAACTATCGGCTTTATTAGGTGTCTGTAACCGGGCCGAGTCTGTCCTCACTAACGTTCCTTTCCCCATCATTCCTCAATATTGTTATATGTAAAATTGTGTGTACGATGGCGCCTTTCTTTACGGGGTGAATATTGGCTATGGTTGTTCATGAAAAGCTGAGTGATATGATGGTGTGTGAGGGAGAGTTATGGTGTCGTGTTGTAACCATGAGTGGGGTAATTCGCATTTATAATACGAGAAACTTGCTTATTTAATGCTTGATCGTACAATAAAATAAAATCAATTCAACAAAAGAAAATCAGCTACAGTCAACCACCCCATCATCACTACAATCAATAAACATCATCAGTACAAACCATCAACAAACAATTCACCTATAACAGCAGATATAACTCCTTGCACGAATTATAAACACCTCTTAAAACCATACTACCAAACAGCCTTGTTGATATAATTCAATCAAGCAGTGGAAACACCAATGCTAGCCAGGGCAACTACTAGATTTCCGGTTCATTTATTTCGGAATCTTGCATGCAGCGCTTATAGGTCTAAGGCGAAAATATTCACATATTTTTCCATATACGGCCGCCGGCCTGCCGGCTCGTGTCCAGCAGGAAAAGCTAGAGGAAAAACAGCTATTACAGTAAAATCACGTATACTATACCAAAATTAACGGCACACATTATGGAGAAGATCTCATCCTCAGTACCAGCGGCGAAAATATCAATACCAGCCAACAACGAAATATGGCAGGTGAACTTGGCAGATCCTCAATTCAATATTCCCAGTATGTACAGTGGATTTATTAATAGGTGCTGAATTCTTCTTAGATATATTGGAAGAAAGGAAAATGACCATAAATAAACTCCCAGTATTACACTCATCCAAATTTGGATGGTTGATAGCGGAGAAAATCTACCAAGAAGAATTAGACTGTCACGATAACCAGAATTATAACGTCCAGATAAACTCGAGCATTTCCAACGAAAATCTATCGGATCTATTAAAGAAATGTTGGCAAATAGAAGAACCAGTGAGATTGATAAGCACGTGAAACGTTATTCAAGGAAACAATAACTCGATCGGAGGACGGGAGATTTATAGTACGCCTACCGTTTGTAAGCCCACGACCAGAACTAGGAGACTCTTTCGCTACAGCAAAATTTAGGATGTTTGGTATTGAAAAAAGGTTTGCTAGGTCAGCAAACTATAAACTACGAAAAATGAAACGAGTATCTTGGTCTGAATTACCACGCAAGTGGTATTTGCTGCTTCATGTAAAACCACTACAGCAATATCTCTGAACGATTGTTTGATGACGGGACCAAAACTGCAACCGGATTTAACAACAACATTAATTCGGTTTCGACTTAATACTATAACAATAAATGCCGATATTGAAAAAATGTATCGACAAATATTGGTAGATCCATCTGATGCCAATTTTCAGTGCATCTTTTGGCGAAATCATCCAAAGGAAGAAATAAGTTCCTACAAATACATGACCGTGACTTATGGTACAGCATGTACTCACTTTCTAGCCATCCGAACCTTAGAAGAGTTGGCAAGAATATACGAGTCGAAATATCCAAATGCAGCTAAAGTTATTCGAAGCCAGTTCTATATGGATGACCTTCTAACCGGTAGTCCCACTGTCGAAGACGCGATTTTGTTGAGATAACAGAAATACTAGGCAGTTGCGTATACAGACTGCGCAAATGGAAGTCTAATTCAAAGGAAGTATTAAAATCAGTAGAAATGGATAATGCAGAAGACATCCCTAAACTAATCGAAGACGACCAAAGTACAAAAACGCTGGGTATTATGTGGCATCCTCAGAGCGATATATTTACATTTAAAATAAATCACCAACCTGTAGATATAATTTGGACAAAGAGAAGAATGCTGTTAGAAAGCTCAAAATTGTAAGATCCGTTAGGTTGGCTATCACCTATAATAATTTGGTTTAAGATGATTTTGCAAAGATTGTGGTTAGCTAAAACCGACTGGGATGACGAAGCACCTGATAACATTTTACGCCTGTGGAATAAAATATATACTAATTTAAGTTACCTTCAACAAATAAAAATTCCAACGTGTTTGCTAACTTCGTCAAACTCGACATCGTTGCAGTTACACGCATTTTGTGATGCTTTAGAAGCAGCTTACAGTTGTGTGATATATCTTAGGTCTAGCAACAAATTAGGAGAAGTAACATGTCGCATAGTGTGTTCCAAAAGTAAAGTGGCCCCCATAAAACAAATTAGTTTACCAAGACTCGAACTATGTGGAGCCGTACTTCTAGCTGAATTAATCAAATATTGCCAACCATTATTAAATATTGACAATATAAACATCTATGCTTGGACAGACTCCATGGTGGTTTTACACTGGCTGTCAGATATCCCAGCTAGGTGGAAAACTTTCATAGCCAATAGGACAAGTACCATTTTGGATATAATACCAAGATCGAAATGGAGCCATGTTTCGTCGAACCAAAATTCAGCAGATTATATATCTCGAGGTGTAGATCCGAAGATAATTCCAAACCTAGAAAGCTGGTGGCAGGGTCCGAGTTGGCTGAAGTTAAATGAAAACCATTGGCCAAAAATTAAAACGCAAGTACCACAGGAAGTCAACATTGAAAACCGAAAGAAATGAGTTGTTATGTTAACTATCTACAGTTATTAACGAAGTATTCATCGTGGTTTCAAATTAAGAAAATATTAGCCTATATCTTGAGATTCTGCAAAATAACCAAGTCTGAACCAGCAGAACGACAGAAGAGAAATTTATGGTTTTCGGAATACGTAGAGGCGGAAATTCGAATTATACGGGCAATACAAACCACAACATTTAAGGCAGAAATCCATAAATTAAAAAATAATTCCATGTTAGACTCCAGCAACGTTTCAAATGCTCTTGACCCTTTCATTGATTCTCAAGGCATACTGCGAGTAGGTGGACGCCTGAGGAACTCCAATTTAAGTTATTCGGTTAAGCATCCGATAATTTTGCCCAAAAATCATGTTGTGAATCAACTAATTATCCAGAAACTACATACTACAAATTTATATGCTGGTGCTACGCAATAACAAATCTGTTGAGGCAGAAATATTGGATGATAGGCGCAAGATACCACATCAAACGATACATAAAATCTTGTGTAACATGTATCCTATATAGACGCAACCAATCAACCCAGAAAATGGCCGATTTACCATCGGAACGTTGTACAAAAAATAGACCATTTACAAACAAGGGTGTCGATTATCTGGGACCCATCTACATCAAAATGAGCCAACACCGAAATGCAACATTAACAAAGGCATATGTCGCGGTTTTTGTGTGTTTGCCGTAAAAGCGGTACAATTGGAAGTAGTAAGCAGTCTCAATACCGAAGCATTTTTAGCCGCATTAAAAAGATTTGTTTCTCGTCGCGGACTTTCACATAAAATCTGGTGTGATAACGGATCTAACTTTATCAACGCTTATAATGAATTAAAATAATTAAAAACGGAAATTCTAGCACAAAAAAATACTCAATTAATCTCTAATTATATATTACAGAAACACATTGAATTTAATTTAAATCCAGCCAGTGCACTGCATTTTGGTGGGCTATGGGAGGCGGCCGTCAAATCCGTGAAGTATCACTTCAGAAGAGCAACCAAAGAAGCCAAACTCAACTTTGAAGAAACGACGACTTTATTAACCCAAATCGAATGTATGTTGAATTCTTGGCCATTATGTCGCATTACTGAAGACACCACTAAACTAGACATACTAATACCTGGACATTTTTTAATTTGCGAATCTATGTCAGCTGTTCCAGAACCATTACTGGAAGGCATACCGATGCATAAATTATCCAGATGGCAAAACCTTCAAATGCGTATTCAATCTTTCTGGAAATTGTGGTCCCGAGACTACCTAAATACCTTACAGGAACGCGGAAAATAGAAGAGCGGAAAACTAAATATTAATACAGATGATATAGTGTTGATAAAAGAAGATAATCTGCCTCCGAAACAGTGGCTGCTGGGGCGAATAATTCAAACACATCCAGGTAACGATGGAATAGTACGTGTCGCAACTATTAAAACGAAGGCTAATATTATCCAGCGTCCCGTCACGAAGCTCATCCCACTTAAATAATGGATTAATCACACTAAATAATTAATATATGATGTACAATCAATTGCAACTTATTAGGTATTACAATACTTTCTTAACGCGGCGGAATATGTTTGGAAATCCAAAATTCCAAAATTGTAAGACTGCAATTGATTAACAGTAAATATCTATGCATGTATTTTCCTTAATCTCAGTTAACTGTAATTAAATTATAACATTAAATTTAATGTATTTACTTACTAAAGCCTGATTTCCATTACGAAACTTTTACTGACAGTACTTTTTACTGAATAAAAACATAAACATCGAAAATTTTATTGAATTGACACAGATCATTCTTTGTTTTTAATTTTTTTTGAAAAATTGCATTGAAAAATCGAAATATTTTTCCAGTACTGACAAAATATACTTCGCTTCATATATTTTTCAGTAAATTTTGTCAGTATACTATAAAAATGTCAGTATACTTTAATAATTTTTTCAGTACTGTAAAACTGGAAAAGTGTTTTTTTTCTCTCACACAGCACGCGAATATATATTTTTATCCCATTTTGTTTACACTGTCAGTAAATATTTCATAATGGAAATCAGGCTTCAAGCCTGATTTCCATTATGAAATATTTACTGACAGTATAAACAAAATGGGATAAAAATATATATTCGCGTGCTGTGTGAGAGAAAAAAAACACTTTTTCAGTTTTACAGTACTGAAAAAATTATTATAGTATACTGACAAAATTTACTGAAAATATATGAAGCGAAGTATATTTTTTCAGTACTGGAAAAATATTTCAATTTTTCAATGCAATTTTTCAAAAAACTTAAATTCCATCATGGAATAAATAAATAAATAAAATTTACTTCAACTACATAGTTGCTATCTATTATTGAAAGTAATTAAAGGTATATTTAGCAAGTGCAGTCGCTATAGCCTGATAAGATTGACTGAAAATAAATTGTTCGCAATTCCCTTCCTTCTCAATAAAGGTTTTGCAATTCCACAAAAGAGGGAAAAGAGTGCAAACTGTGCTTTAAACTTATTACTTTCTTTTACTTAAGTAAAATAAAGTATAGTAATCATGAAAATTTTGGAACTTGAAATTTTTAGAGATTTATCTGTTTTGAGGTCCCCTGAGTCCGAAAAAATGGGTTTCGAAATGGTGTCTATCTGTCAGTCTATCAGTCTGTGTTTTCTCTACATCCCAGATGGTTTAACCAATTGAACTGAAACTTCTGATTTAAGCTTATCTGATAAATTGGGAGGTCCCAGTGAATTTTACTCCAAATCGGCTATCCGGAAGTGGCCAGTCACTTCGTCCAGAAAATTTATTTTACAAACATCTTAAAAAGTATAAGGTTTACAAAAAATTACTTAATATAAAATGTTTCCAAAAAATAAAAAAAATACAAAATTTAAAAAATTAATAATTAAAAAAAAAATTAAAAAGAAATTAAAAAAAAAATAAAATTTCTCAAAATTCGCTGTTCATAAAAAAGGCGTGTGTTGGCCACACCTACATTTTTTTATCAAAGTTACAAAAATCATTTACGAAACACATTAGAGGAATCGTGATTAATGTAATCCACTAGTTATAAAAGCTTGGTTTTAATGATAGTCCACTAGTTAATCAAAATGAAGAATTTCCTAAGTGTTGTATAAACAGCTATTATGAGTTACAATATTTCGTTTATTGTATACAAGTTATCTGCTAAAAGAAATAATAAATTCAAAAAATTCTCTCTGCTACATATTTTCCAAAAATGTTACTGAATATTGAAGTTGTTACACTTCAATGCCATTATCCATCCTGTGTTTATTCGCCTTACTTTTTATAGACAACAACGATTTTGGAAATATCATAAGTCAAAAACAGGGGTTTTGTTTATTTCTGATCAACAGATTATTTTTTTATTATTGTTGTACACCTACTTGAGCTTAAAACAAAATTATACGAAAGAAAATGATAAATTCTCGGAACAAATATATATTTTTTTATAGAAAATTAAGACTAAAATAAAAGGTTGTGATAACAAATTATTTTTATATAGTAATATGTATTTTTGTTGCTTGAAGCTATGATATTTGAAATTGGCTGGAACTACAAATCGATAAAAATAATAAGAATTGGAATAAAAAAAGATCAATTGTCAGAATTTCAATATTATCATTAATAATAAATTTTTGTTATTGTTTTAAATAATGATATATTTTGTGCAAAACGTTATTTAATTAATTGGATAATTCGGTTGAATAAATTAGTAAATATTAAATTAGCAAAAATTAGTTCAGTTCATATATCATGGTTTTTGTTGAAAATGATTATATATAGATAAATATGGCATATACAATATTTCGTAGGTTGAAAAGAGTTCATCAAGCTTTGAAGCATCAAGAAAAATCTTTAAAACAAAACATACTTTTTCTTATGAAACCTATGATTCTTGGTATCAACGTATGTATATAGATAAACTTAAAATTGGTCGCCCTTATGGCAAATATTAGTTGTTTCATTTTAATTAAATAAGTACGAGTATGTAATACCAAGAAAAGAAATGGATTGTTGCTAATGAGTATTACTAGACTGCAACAAATAATAAAATAATAAACAAAGGCAAAAAAATTAGAATCGGCAAAAAAAAACACATAAAACAAAACGACCAAAGCTTATCACCAACAAATGAAAAACCACACAATAGATAATTATAACGATCTAATTAAATTAAAATTAGAGCTTTGTTTATCCTAAGAAAAAGCACAACATGACAAGATATTGTTATTTCTTGAGGATATTCAATTCGTTTTAATTGGACAATAGAAAACCAAACATTTTTTTGCTTCTGCTGTGACATATTATGTTTTTTGGTTGTGGTTTTGGTATGATTTTATAAACACATATTTCTTTAACTAAAAATATAATATGTCGTTATTTGTTCATGGGATTATTTTACTATTTAAGTTTAAGATAAATTTGAAAGAAACAAAAAAATAGCTCCAGAAATTATGTAGAGAATATATAACGAATATTTAAAGGTAAACATTCAAATCAAAGGGAAAGTTTTTAAGGAAAACAAAGCGAAAAATCTTCATGGCTTACTACAACTGACAATATAAGAATCTACTAATATATAATTCACAGTGTGCGGCCGTAACGCTTTTCTTATATTTCCAATTTAGATGCTTGAACTTTATAACTGAGTAGTGCGAGTGATATAGGTGGTGACTTTTTAACAAGGAACTTCGAATAGAAAATGTTTCGGGTTCGATGCTCATCCGAGGTACTTATTAATTTTAATAATTTTTTTGCCTATAACGGTATTTCATTTTTTCAATACGAATTGAAAAACATAAACTTTTATATGGTAAGACAATGATTATAATGTAATATGTAATAATACATTTTTTAAAACTGTAATGTACATTTAGGCTGGTACCGAAAATTATTTTTCGATATTCAATTTTTTTCAATAAGCTTTCGGGTTCGATCCTCACCAAGAACGTTTTGCATTATTTTTTTTTTCATTTTATAACGGCATTTCATTACAACATAACAAATTGAAAACTATATCCTCTTTATTTATTATTAAATAATATACCCAGTGTGGAGCGAGACGCTATATGTATAATTGTACACCCCACACACTAACACTACTACAAACTAAATGCACCAACACCTCATTGTATCAATATTTCGCGTATAATACGGCCCGCTGTAAATTTCAGCTAAGTGAGCCTTTTTTAATTCGTGGAGCCCTTTCGATGCAATCATGACCATAGGAACCATTGTAAAATTAGTTTCAAATACTCATATAGGTATCGGGTGTGTTTATAAAAATAAGAAACTGAAATTTATTTTATTTCTTCAATTGTTTTGTTTAGTTCTTATGTTTTACGTGTGAATAAAGTGTTAAAATTGTGTCATTTTATTGAATTTAAAGATAGGTTTTTATTATTGCACTAACGTGTGAAAAATTAGAGCGAAACTTTCGCTCAATTTTTAACGAATTTACACAGACGTTGTGTAAATAGATTTGTTATAGAGACCTTAATAAATGTAAGCAATATTAAAACTTTTGAAATGTCAATGTTCCCGAAAAAGATTAAATTATTTAAATTTTACTTTACATGAGAAATCAAAATTTTAAACTTTTTAACTAGAATGGAACGAGAAACTCCGGAAGGACGGAAATTGCGTTTGAATTGTGAACGACAACTAAGGTGGAGAAATCGACAGTCGCAAGAAGGTCGTCAACGCAATAATGAGCAAAAACGCCAACGACTTTTAAATAAAATGCCGGGAGAAGGCATAATTCGCAGAGCTCAAAATGCAAATCGGATGCGAAGATCGAGAGCCGCTGGGAATTCATCGATTTTTGATCATGAAACCTTCCGAGACAATGAAATGAATGCTCACAGTTGTGGTGTGATGAATGTTGAATGTCGACATTGCCATTCTCTCAATTTTAGTGCTGAAAAATCGTCGGATGGAAATTTCAAATTTTGTTGCCACAAAGGAACTGTATTGCTTGAAACTAGCTGCCAGCAAATGCGACAATTTCCGTTTCTTCTTCATGAGCTTCTCAGTAATCCTCATCACCCACATTTTCGAGCCTTTCATGATAACATTCGATCGTACAACTCTATGCGCAAATTCATCAGTTTCAAGGACGATGCCCTTATGTTTTTCGCGTTCACGGTCAGATCTATCATCGTACTGGCCACATGCATCCAGCTGAAGGGGAGCAACGACAATATGCTCAGCTATATGTTATCGACTCAGCTATGGCGAATCAAGATCGCATGAATCATCCTGCTAATTCGCGATTGAACGCAACTATTGTCAGCGCTTTGGATGAAATGATTCGAGAGCAAAATATTTATGCGAAAGCCTACCGAAATCTTGGTGAGGTTGAGCGGGAGGAAGAACAAGCAGCGGCAGCCGACAATCGAACGCTTCCCGTTGTGAACATGGCATTTCGGCGCGATCGTAATGACGATAGACGTCGTTACGATCTTCCAACAGTTAACGAGGTGGCAATGATTTTTCGCTCTGCCGACGGACAGCCTCCATTTGAACGTGATTTTCGAGTTTACCCACGTAATGATGAACAACCTCTCATCAACCTCAACATTTTAAGTTTACATTTGGATCCGATGACATATGTACTATTCTATCCTTTTGGAGAAGCTGGCTGGCAACCAAACATGCAAATGAATACCGCTCATTGTCCCAAGAGAAAGCGAACTAAAATCACTCTTCTGCAATGGAAAGTTGCACAAATTGCCATTCGAGTCGGTCGCTTCAATCCAATTTTACATGGCGGAAAATTGTTTCAGCAGTGGGCTGTTGATGCTCATCTGCAAGTTGAAGCCAACAATTTGAACTTTGTGCGCAATCAGCAGGGACGCTTACGAGTCGAGCAATATCGAGGTCTAATGGACGTTTTGAATAATGTGGAAATTCGTAATGGAACTACAGTTGGTCGATCTGTCATCTTGCCATCTTCATTTCAAGGTTCCCCTCGCAACATGCGCGAAAAGTATCACGACTCTATGGCAATTGTGGCAAAGTACGGCAAGCCTGATCTTTTCATTACTATGACATGCAATCCCAATTGGCCAGAGATTCGAGAGAACCTTTTTCCTGTACAACAGCCCGGTGACAGACCAGATTTGGTTGCTCGAGTGTTCAGCATTAAGTTGAAAGCACTACTCGATGACATAGTAAAGAACAAGGTTTTTGGAAATGTCATTGCATACGTTTACACGATTGAGTTTCAAAAAAGAGGACTTCCCCATGCTCACATGCTCTTCATTCTAGCCAATGACTCAAAAATCGACACAGCCAAGAAGATTGATCGATTTGTGTGCGCTGAAATTCCTAAACAGCAACTGGAACCCATATTGCATGAAATCATTGTTCGCTCGATGATACATGGACCTTGCGGCAATGAGAACCCACTTGCGGCTTGCATGGAAACAGGTGAATGTGCAAAAAGATTTTCGAAATCCTTTTGCAAGGAAACGTTAACCGAAGTTAATGGTTTTCCCATTTATCGTCGTCGTGAAGGAATTGAGATTCAAATAGGAGAAATTAAAATTAATAATCGTCATGTCGTTCACATTAACGTCGAATCCTGCCAAACCGTTCAAGCAATCAAGTACATTTTCAAATATATATACAAAGGATATGATTGTGCTTCTGTTGAATTAAGTGCACAAGGACCGATTGTTCATGATGAAATTAAGCAATTTCTCGATGCGCGTTATGTTTGTGCTCCTGAAGCAATTTGGCGACTGCTCGAAAATCCAATGAACGATCGATCGCATGTTGTTTATCGTCTTGCCATCCATCTTCCTGACGAACAAATGGTTCA
The DNA here is from genome assembly GCA_958295665.1 of Tipula vernalis. Classification (NCBI taxonomy): domain Eukaryota; kingdom Metazoa; phylum Arthropoda; class Insecta; order Diptera; family Tipulidae; genus Tipula; species Tipula vernalis. Next base: position 144,300,767 of record OY282560.1, on the reverse strand, counting down.
TTTTCAAGACGGCCAAGAATATGCTGCAGCTGATCGAGCTCAACACCGATACACACATCTGACTGCATGGTTTGAGCTTAACAAGCACGAAGACGAGAATGCTCGACAATATTTGTATTCCGAAATTCCTGAGCATTACGTATTTGACAAAACTTTTTGCATTTGGAAAGTTCGCAAGCAGAGAGGAGATAGGATTTTTGGGACAGTGATTTTTGACACCTTCAATGATGCAGCACGAGCCATGAACCTTCTTGAGGATGATAGCGAATGGGAACGATGTTTAAGTGAAGCAAGTCATGTGTGCATGCCGCATCAAATTCGCCTAACATTTGCTTTGATTTGTGTCTTCAATTCGCCAAAAAATCCTCTTGCGCTTTTCGAGCAATTCAAGGAGTATTTAATCGCCGACTACATCATGTATTTCGATCACATAACCGCTGAAAAGAAACTGCTTCAGGACATTGAGGTTATTTTGCGCATGAATAGCATGAAATGCACAGATTTTCGCCTTCATGAACCGGGCCCGATTCAAAACGTCGAACATGTTTTCGATGTCACAGAGCAAGCTCAAATGGCCATAAACTTGATCGCCACCCTTAACCCAATGCAGCGTGCCATTTTCGAAGAGATTGCTGCTGTAATTGATGATTCGATGGCTGAGTCGAGATTTTTCTTCCTCGACGGTCCTGGCGGTTCGGGAAAAACTTACCTTTACAACACTTTAATGAGTTATGTAAGAGGCCAGAGTAAAGTTGTTCATGCTTTCGCCACGACAGGAATTGCAGCGGATTTATTAGTTGGTGGTAGAACTGCCCACAGTGGTTTCAAAATCCCGCTTTCTGGTAACGAAACATCGGTGTCATCCATGAAAATCCCCTCGCAGGAATCCATTAAATTACGAGAAGCTGCAATGCTCATTATCGATGAGGCTTCAATGCTTTCTTCGCATTCTCTTCGAGTGATTGATCTGCTTCTGCGAGGAATCATGAATAATATTCGTCCTTTCGGTGGCAAGCTTCTCATCCTTGGCGGTGACTTTCGACAAACCTCAAATGTTGTTCCCAGAGGAAAAAATGCTGATATCATCGAAATGTGCGTGAAAAATTCTCTTTTGTGGCGGCATGTGAAGCAGCGAACTCTCATCACCAACATGCGAACATTTGGACAACGAGAGTTCAACGAATGGGTTTTGCAATTGGGCGATGGCAGATTGCGAAATGATCTGGAAGAAGCCGATCCCGATTTAGTCGAAATTCCTGAGGAAATGATAGAGCGTGAAAACATCATTCGATCAATTTTTGGAGTTGAAATTCGAACAAGAACTGCTGATGAAATCGCCGATGTCGCCAACAAGATCATTCTCAGTCCAAAAAATGTTCATGTCACAAAGCTCAACAATGCCATTCTCGATCTTTTACCGGGAGATGCAACAACCTTCCTGAGCATTGACTCAATGATCTCCGACGACCCGAACGATGCAATCGATTTTCCAGTCGAATTTTTGAATTCTCAGACCCCTTCTGGCATGCCTCCTCATTCACTGAAATTGAAAGTTGGTGCGTTCATCATGTTGCTAAGGAATTTGGATCCAAAGAAGGGACTTCTGAATGGAACTCGATTGATCGTGAAAAAGCTGTTCAGGAATTGTATCAAGGCGGAAATAATCGCAGGCAGCAATAAGGGAGCGGAAGTTTGCATCCCCCGAATCGACTTGGAACCAAGCGAGAGCAGCTTAGGATTTCAAATGAAGCGACGACAATTTACCATCATTTTGGCTTTTGCAATGACGATTAACAAGGCTCAGGGACAATAATTCGATAAGGTTGGGGTGTTTTTACCAGAACCTGTTTTGCTCATGGCCAGTTTTATGTAGCTTTAACGCGAGTACGAAATCATGAAAACCTTAGAGTGCTGATCAACAATTTCTCATACCAAGGCGCAATAATAAATGATAACTGTACATTTACAAGAAACGTTGTGATAAAAGAATTATTGAATTAATATTAAATTGTCTTATTTCGTATTATTTTAGGAAAAAAAAAACATTTTACTTTTCAGGCTATGGGGCCATATTACGTAACGCTTCATGGGAGTGGCTTCATGATTTGTTACGATTTGTTAAAGATCGAGAGGAGTGAACATAGATCATATCATTGATAGCCCGTTTTCTTAATTGCAAAATTCACTTTCACGTGATTAAAATAATTTAAAAATGTGAATACTTTTATGTTACGCCTGGGAGAGGGAGGGGTTTTGAAATATGTTACGATCTTTTAGGAAGGGGAAGTAAGGGGTATAAAAAGCAAATAAATATGTGAACTACTATATATTGAGTTTTCAGAAACTTCCGTCAGTTTTGACGGGTAATTACTAGTTTTTAAATAATTTGTAGTAGTATTTACATACATTTAGGCGCAACTTAAAAGCTTACCATCTTGTTTTTTTGTGTAATTACTGTAGTAACTATGTAATTACTGTAGTAAATATTTGGTTACTAAATGAACAATAAAACTGTTGCCATTAAATATTTTCTTAAGAGAGGGCAAACAATTTCTTCTCGGTTGCTGAAAGTTAATGTCAAAGTAATTACATGTAAGCTGACTCCAAAGAAATGAAAATGGCTTTAGGTTCTGACGGGTCGATTTATTTATAATACACGTTTTGCACTCCAAATTTACCACTTTTGCACTTCAAATTCAACCTTTTAAAAATCAAGTTTTGATTAAAGGTCGAATTTGATTTTCAACAGTTTAGTTTTTAGTTTCTCGTTTACCGAATCTTTTTTTTTACCGGTAAACGGTAAATTAAAACTTAATTTAAATAAGAAACTATTTTAAATAAGAAAATTCCAAATTCTCCTGTTTCATGTAACATTTTTTTAAATTTTCTCGAGATTAATGAAGTACTATATATAGTATGGAAACGGGATGCGTGATTGGTGTGAGACTTAATTGGTGATTCGGTGTTTCGAAACTGTCAGGTTATTCGAGATTTTCAAGATTATTCGAGTATATTTAAAATTGTCGAGTGTATTTGATAGTTCGATGCTACTCGAGAATCTTTCCGAAATTATTCATTAATAATCTAGATTTTTCGGTATTATGTATTAAAATTGTTCGGGATCAATCGAGATAATATAGAGATTAATCGAATTTTTTTTGGGGTAATCGAGATTGTTTCGCGGTTTATTCTAGATTGCTTAAGATTTTCGACATTTCTAGGATATTCGAGATTTTTAAAGATTTTCAAATTTATTCGAATTTTGTAAGGCAATGTTCTGCGCTTAGCTTTGTCTTGTGGGAACTATACACATACAGTTGCAAACAAAACATTTGCAAAACATTGAAATTAAAAATCGCATTTAAAATATTTTTATGTAATTTTTTAAGTTATTACTTATAAATTACTTAATAAAAGTAAGTATAATTCTTATCCAACAGTTGCAAATGTTTTGTTCGCAACTGTATAAATCGGAATCGTGCTATTTATTAGATTTTTCGAGATTTCGATGTTTCTCCAATTTCCTAGGCAAGGGTGGGCAGTAACGAATTACATGTATTTAAATTACGTAATTAAAATACAAATTACAATTTGTAATTTGTATTTTAATTACTCATTTTCCAAGAAACAGTATCTTGTATTTTAATTACGTAAATTCTAAGTAATTGTAATTTGTATTTTAATTACCTCAGTTATAAACATTTATTATTTAAATTTTTACAAGGCTTATTAAAATCTGTTTCCAGAGCCATCAGTATAAAACCTAATCTTAATATTCGTTGTTCTAATGATACGATTTTTCACTAAACGAATTTTGTCAAATAAAATTTGTCAATTTACAAATGTAAAGTAATTGTAATTTGTATTTTAATTACAAATTACAATTCAAAGCAATTGTAACTTGTATTTTAATTACTCCATTCGAAAGTAATTGTAATTTGTATTTTAATTACTCAGTTTGCTGTAATTTGTAAAAGTATTTTAGTTACTCAGTGTAATGTAATTTGCCCAGCCTTGTTCCTAGGTTATTCGAAATTATTCAATAATGTAGAGATTATTTACATTTTATTAGCGCGAATAGGATTTCCTTTGGTTTTACATACTTACGGATAATTCGATATTTGAGAACTATGAAAGACTACTACTACTTTGAAAATTCGACATTTTTGAGATTACATATTTCGAAATTCTTTATAGTTTACAAATTATAATCGAAATTTTGAAATGTTTTATCGATGTATTTGGAAATCGCCATAGAATTGAGTCGATTGCAAGAAATTTCGTTTTGTTTGAGGCCATTGAACTAAATCATGTCCTGCTTTGTACTCTCAAAATCAGTCACTTTTATTTAATGCAAGACTGGACAATAGGAACAAATAAGTTTTTAACTAAAACTTTACTTGCTCATAGGTACAAAAAGCATTTTTCGGGGCCCAAGGAAAATGTTGCGGTAAAAAATAATATTTCAAAATTTTAAACTAAACTTTCGATTTTCCTTTATTCAGAGAAGAAAAATTTTACAATTATCGCCTATCTCAAGGAAAAAGACTGGCAGAGAGTTCATTTGAGATATTGGCGAACGGATTTAGAGTATTCTTAAACATTTTTAATCTTTCACCAATAAAACCCCATGTCGTTACGGAAAGCATAAATCACTGTAAAATAACCTACTAAACAAACAAAAAAATATTTCATAATAATTATTTATCAAGGTGACGAAACTTCAACCGCAAAGCTAAAAGTGATCTCCACTAAATAAACTGTTGTTCACTGTGCAAAATGAAATCCGTTTCCACCATTTGAAGGCAACGTAATTTTTATGAATGAAAACGAATTAACTTTATGTTGGTTTCTTATATTTAATTTTTTTAAATTCACTTTATTCAAAATTTAAAAATTATATAACATTAATGTTAAAGCAATTGAAAAGCAGAGATCTGGATTTCACTGAGTTGGTTCTAAGTTCGTTTTATATTTATTCGCAGTTTTTGTACCAAAATAATATTCCTTTTTATGAAAAACATATATAAAACTATTATCTATACCACATAAATGGTTTTCCAGTTTCAACAAAAAACGGGACTCCGAGTCGAAATCAAGCGAAAAAATGACAGTTTTTTGATATTTTAACTGGCAAAACTGGTGGAGTTTTTTTGTGTTTTTAATAATAAAACTATAATCATATTAAAATAAGTTTTGGGTTGACCTTTCGCATGTTTGCCATTCCTTCAAAAACGCCTCAAACTTTTATATAATAAGTTCTGGAAAAGGTAGGGAAAAACCTTGCGTAATGGCCAAAATTGAAATAAACAATTTATTTATGATAAATTCTGGATAAGGAGGAATTCAATTTATTTAATAAAAATAATTTATTTGATAAATTAAAGTGCTATCGACTGAGGCAAACTTGCGAAAGCATAGCCAAATTTTGTTTTGAAGGGTAAAGTAGGAAAAAAAATGAAGCCAAGTGAACAAACCAGAAAATTAAAAAAATGAACAAAAATATTGACGAGTTAACATGGTTTATACTATCAAACCAACTAAATTGGTAAAGGGATTGCCCTAATTATCTAATACATCCTTAATATTGTGACGGTGACACCTAGTGTGTAATAGAATAAGTTAAAATTAATAGCTCAATGTTAAACTGTTCTAAATGGAATTTTCCATGATAAAATTGTTCTACACTATTCTAACTAGAAAAATCATGAGCTTTCTAGAAGTTTGGTTTGTGTATATAAAAAGGCGAACGAAGTCGAATTGGATTAGTAATATTTGGTAAGCGATAGTATAAAGATTAAAAGGAATTAAAAAGTGATTTCAAAAAGTGTTGTAATGCGATAAATAAAGTAAAAGTGATCAGTAAAATTTAAGAATAATTTATATAAAGTGATTTGGTGAATTTTTATTGATAAACTGTGTTGTAATAAATTTTGTGAAATAAATAAATTCGTTGGAGATAAATTAAATTGATTTTGTATTATTCACAATCTAGTGATACGAACCTTATTTGACAAGGCAAAAACGTAACAATATAATATTTGTGAAAGTGTGTTTTTTTGTAGCTCAATTACGTTGAAACGGCAGAACCGATTTTGATGCTGCTTTCACAATTAGGTAGGTTTTATGGCCAAGAGTAACATAGGCTATGTGTCATGTTCATATCTTATTACGGCGCTGACCTGTGTTAAAAAATGTTGTTTTCAAAGCATTCTACATGCTTCAAATCAAAGACAAACTTTCAATTTCGTTCTTTTGTTTTTGTTTTTGAAGTGAAATACTGCTGTAGCGAGAGTAATTTGGATTTGAAATAAAAATTAAACAAAGGCTCTATTTGTCATAATAGTTCAGTAGGTGAAGCGTTATGCAACGGACTGTACCATAAAGGTCTCAAGTTCGATTCCACCGGTTCGATTTTGCAACTAAAGTTTTGTTAGAATAACAACATTTTTTTTTTTTTACAAATAATGCTTGCTTATCTATTATAATGGGATAGAAAATTATTCTGATGTTATTTTGACCTCTGTTCAATATTTTTATAACGTATGATGGTATAGCGCTGGGTTATATTTGTACAAATATTTTATTGTATTAATTTTAATAATTTAATGTTTAATCGTGGAATGTTTAATAAAATGTATTTAATTTATTTTATTGATTATTGTTTATTATAAATTTACTTAATTATGTATAAAAATGTTGTACACGTTATATATTTGTTTTCTTTCACCACCACCATTTTGTGTATTTATTAACTTATTTAATGAGCGCGCGTGCGCTCAGCCTGAAATCCGAGACGAGACTGTTTTTTTATTTATTAATATTTATTAAATTTTGTACTGTGTATTTTGTGTCATTTCGTTTTCCTCGTTTATCTGTTCTGTTTTGTTTTGTGTCGCGCGGTTGGTATGCCTGCCTGCAGACGACAGACAGTGCGCGCCGTCTTTGACGTATGGCGATGAACGCATGTATAAATGCGTGACCGCCACAATGGAATGATGTTTGATTGTTTGATGCTATGATGGTAAGATAATATGATGGTACGATAGTATGATGATATAATGGTGTTAGTTGAATTACAATGACAACACGCGAGTTCAACTGCAAAGCTACGCCTCATCGAGCAAATTTTTAGGCCAACTTCTTCCACAACGTAAAGCACGAAGTTACAAATAATGAAGAATTTAAGGTAATAACATAGAACTGAATTACCTGAATGGTAAGGGTCTTATGGCAAGGCAGGTCTCCAAAATAGCTTTTTAACCCGGAATGAAATCAGATGTCCAAATGACAACATCTATTTTTCTTTTATATACACAAGATCAGTCCTAATTAGCTAGAACCAGGTCAAGACTCTTTATCGTGTTAAACAGCCAGTGTCTTATGAATTCCGCAAAACGCCTACTTTTCTTATTCATATTTGGGTTTTTTTTTAATAATTTTTTTTTATTCTCACGTACTAACCATAACGCGTTGATTCCTGTATTATTAGTACATATGTATCTTGATCATTGTGTTTGTGATGTGAACATAAATTAGTTCCATTAATCTTTGCAAAAAGGAAAAGTCACATGCACTACATGCATTAATTTCGATGAAAATTGATAAAATAAATTAGATAAGTTTAATCATTATAATTTTTACAAAACTACGACGACGAGGAATTTCAGCAGTCAATATATTTACATATCCTTAATGTTACTTCATTCATTCAGGTGTTTTATTGATTTGTTTCAGTAGTTAAAGAAAAAAACAATGTGCCTACGCGCGACAGAAGTGAAACTTCTTAATCTGCAAATTTATAGTTACTATCATTTATCATCTAATGGAATATGCTGGCATGTAAAACGTGTAGCATTAATCCTGCAAGATTTGAAGAAAAATTTAATTAATCATTGCATTGTTAAACTGAGATACACACAGACTAGGTAGTTATTTTTCTCGGATTATCACGATTCATAACTCGATAATCAAAATCTAGTTGTAGAAACACGATAAATATGAAATGCAAAAAAGAGTGGAAGAAGAATGGGATAGCAATATAATATAATATTGAAATCTATATGATTTGACACACTTCTAAATATCATTTATATAAACCGAATGAAGACTATGGTAAACTTAAAAATGTTATTTATAATCGGGTTTATATGTGTCACTATAATTTTCCAATCGCGATCACGAAAGCTTAATTCGCAACCGTGACTGTAGATTATCGCTATAACTTTTGGGTGTATTTACATGGTAGAAGGTTTAGATTTTAATGTAAATTTTACTTCAGATGAACATTTTCTTCCTGAGGAATTCATTTTAACTGAGGTAGGTTTAAGATTCATATTTGATCTGAGGTAGGTATAAGATTCATATGATCATTCCTGATTCAATTCAAATAAGAATATTGTACTCAAATAAGAATAATATGTTCGTATGGTATTCAGAAATAACCTCTCTGCATAATTTACCTAGAGATGCAACCAGAGATTCTCACGTCATTTGGAACTAGCAGAGTAAAGTTTTCCTATCTCATTTAATAGCTATCATAAACCAATTGTTTCATTTTTCAATTGTCAGAAAAGATGAAATGCAGTTTATATTTAGTAAAATTATTTAATTTAATCATTTTTTTTTTTTAATTCAACTTCCGCAGTTCACTTTTACCATTCTAGTTTTCACAATAGTAGCCAAATCGAAGACGTATGGCTACAGACCCATTTCTTGTTTAAACCAGCTCATCTGCACTCTCAACTGGGAGGTCATAGTTGTGTTCATCGTTATCATCGATCGTAATCAGCTGACGACTCCCTTTTGAATCGCGCCCCTATCGGGATTTGAACACGGTACCATTTAATCCGACTTCGCAGCTCTAACCAATGTCCCGTTTGGTCGGTAAATTTAATCTTATTTTATCATCCCTCATTGCATAATCCTTTAAAAAATTAGCACACGTTTAAATCTTAAAAAGTTCACTTCTGTTGCACATGCGATTAGTGGCTGTACGCTTTATTGGGTTTTCAATTAGGATTACTCTATTTATTGTACGTTTACTATAAGTTCATAATAACCGTCTAAAGCACAAAAACCTTAAGTACATAAAATATTTTTCCTGTTTAGACAATGTATACAGTTTCTTACTTTGTTTTGTATTTATGTATGAATGTACATTGCAACCAATTGGCCTCAACATAAATCTAGGAGGCATTAACTTGGCTGTTTTTTTTTTTTTTTTTTTTATTTTTTATTTTTAAATCACTTTATTCAACAATAATAATACAAGTAAAATACAATTTCCATATTAACTATAATTTTGTAACATTAACATATAATAATAGATTTTAACAATAATTCCCTAATAGAAAACTGATAGTTGTTTAGACCTTATTTATAGTATCTATTACTTAAATACAATGACATTAAGCAATAATAATTTAATTATGTTGAATATAGGTAGGTGATTCTGAGACAAATATGTCTATATTGAATCACCATCAAATAGAATTATCAAATAATTAATTAATGAAGAGGAACAAACAATAAGATAAAAGACATTTACTAAAACACGAAAGTTAATTTACAAAACACTGATTGACTGTATGTAGAAATACCTCTCCCTGGTCTAGACTTCTCCAAATTACGAAGCTACTTCTTTAACATCCATCGTTACTACTAATGGCAAACTTGAAACAAACTTTCAACATCCTCCTGCATAAAAAGCCATTCCTTCACCAATATCCCAAAGCGTTTGATTGATTGTTCACTCCGAATGGCTAACGGTAATTTGTTAAAAAGGAATGGAGCATTTGAAATAAAAAAATTCCTAAAGTACTCTTTGCGAGTGAACGGAATAATACAGGCATTTTTATTGCGTAAGTTATACAAGTGAGTTCCCACTATTTTATGCCCACTACGCAAAAAGAAAAGTTTTAAAACTTTATATACATATAAGTACCGAAGAGGTAACACTTGACTCTTCTTGAATATCGGAAAACAATGGACAGTACGCTTTTGGTTATAAATAATTCTTAAAGCAAATTTCTGTGCAATTATTAGGGACTTAATATTAGTGACGTAGGTTCCGCCATATACAACAAGACCATACTCAATTTTAGAATTGAAAATTCCATAATATACTTTGAGCAGCACTTCCAATGGACAAATTGTTCGAAGTAAAGAAAGCTTTCTAAGAGCAAAATTTAAATAACCCTTAACATTATTTATGTGAGATTTAAAATTTAAGCTGCTATCAATAGTTATTCCCAAATATTTAAATTCATGAACAAATTGAATTTTAAAGCAATTATTAGAATCATTAGAACTAGTGCACTTATCATCGTGATAAAACACATTCAAATATCTAACCACTCGTGACCCTATATTGAATATCATGCCTCTAGATTTATCACTTAAACGCATTTGATGATCAGAAAACCAAACGTGCGATACCGCTAAATCGTAATTCATTTGGCATTCCAGTTCATCGAAACTAACGGCAGAATAAGTTAACGCAATGTCATCAGCGAATGCTACTACTTTCCCATAAAGATTTAAATCGAAAAATGAATTGACGTAAATTAAAAAAAGTAATGGACCAAGAACAGAGCCCTGAGGGACACCTGAAAGAATTTCATTGAGATCACTGGTGCAGTCACCTATTATCACTTTCTGAAATCTGTTTTGAAGGTAAGATTGTAGCCAGTTATAGGTAAATCCTCTAAATCCAATATGCCACAATTGGTTTAATAATTGTAAATGGTTAACAGAGTCGAAGGCCTTAGATATGTCCAGAAAAAGCACACTCACGAATTTGCCACTATTTAAAGAATCATATACCAAGGAAAAAAATTTTAAAAGCGCAGCTTCAGTACTTAGACCCTTTCTAAAACCATATTGGCAATCACTAAAAAAATTAAAATTTTCCAAGTACGATGTCATACGGATTTTCATCAGTTTTTCAAAAACTTTTGAAATTGTTGGTAATTGTGAAATTGGGCGATAATTTGTCATACACAATTTATTATTTTTTTTAAACAATGGGATAACATTTGCACATTTTAGGACATTAGGAAATACACCAGTTGTTACGCTACGATTAAAAATATAAGCTAGTATATAGCATGTATTTAGAGCAGTTCGTTTTAAAACTTTAGAATTGATTCTATCGGAACCACTGGACTTTTTATTATTTAGTGATGCAATTGTATAAAGTACTTCTTCAGGAGTAATTTCCTGGAATACAAAAGTTTCATTTTGCCACTTAACATAGCAATGTAAAGCAGAATTACAGTGCAAGCTACTAAATGAACTGATAAAATGACGGTTAAAGATATTGCAAATATCCAAACAATTCGAGATTTCGTTACCATCTTCATCAAGTATAGAAGATATTATGTCAGATCTACTAGAATCATCACCTACTAATGAATTAACTATTTTTCATTGTGTTTTGCTATTATTAGAGCAATTATCAAAAAGATTCCTATAATAGTTTATACGCTCCGAATTAATCATTACTCTACACGTTTCATTTATTCGCCTAAAACGGTTCAACAGCTTAGAATTCATAGGGTGTTTTCTAAGTTTTTTGCCCAATTTATTTTTCAAGTTCACCAGTAAATGTAGTTTGAATGACATCCAAGGAGCTATCTTGCGGCTCTTGAAATTATTTTCCTTTTGAAATTTACTACTCTCAAAACAAAACTTAAATATCTCCAAGAATTTATTCATTGACATATTGACACAGTTTGACAAGAACACATCATCCCACACTTGACACTGCAAAAGATCATTAAAAATGTCATAATTAATACACGATACATTAGGACTGGGATCTTTATTTTTCTGATCTATTGAAGCTTTGATTGAGAGTGTCAATAAAATCGGTGAATGATCGGTAACTTGAAGATTTACTGTTTCACCAAAAATTAATAAATGTTTAGAACTGAACCGGTAAAACGCATGATCAATACACGAAGAGCTATTATTTACTACTCGAGTAGGTGAATTAATCAGAGAGCATAGCCCAAAAGACGATAGAGTCATCATATAATTGTCTATTATATTGCTGGTTGATAAAATATCTATATTGATATCACCAATCAGTAGAAAATTTTTTGATTTGCGAAACTTATTTAGGATCGGAATAATTTCGTTTAAATAGTTATCAACAGAGTTCCAATTGTAGCGATAAATACATAAGCTACTAATTAAAAAATCCCCAACAGAGAAATTGAGCTCCATACAGTCAGCAGTTATTATATTATAATTAAAAAAATTTACCGTAATAGAATTTTTTACAAACGCCGCTACTCCACCCGCACGATTTATATCATTACAACAACTAAAAAAATTATAACCAGGGATTTTATAAAAATGAACTTCATTATTAGTAATCCATATTTCCGTTAAAAAAATAATATCCGGCACAATGGAATAACTAGATAGGTTAGCCAGAAGCGAAGTAAAATTTGCCCGCATGCTTCTTATATTAAAATGCAACACATAAAATTTTGAAATTTCTGCAGGTTTATTGACATCATCAATTAAATCACCACCACCTTCATGAACTACAAATGACATCAAAAGAAATTAAAATTAATAAAATTAATACTTTAAATTTCATCAAGGTCAGATGTTGATTTAATCAACTTTGCTGGACCACCCTCAGTTTTCCGTACATAGATATTACCATTACGAATCCATACATATTTTATCGTGTTAGATTTTTTGATTTTCCTCGCTTCAGCATATAGATGACTCCGGAACTTTGTCAAATTTTCATTAATAAAAATATTTACCGGTGATACTCCAAGGCATTGGGTTGATAATCTCTGCTTCTTTTTAGTGGCCAAAATAGAATCTCGAATGCGTTGATCTTTAAATTTAATAACTAACTTCTTCACGCGCAGTGTGTTTATTTTACTGACCGACTGTACATCATCCACGCCGATGTTAATATTTAGACCTTGAGTGATTAATTTAGCCGTATTTTCAATTATGCTATTTTCATCAGCTGTGAGTGATTCAGGCAAGCCAAATATTTCCAACGATTTATTTCTGTTCAGCTGTTCAATGCTGTCAATGCGCCATTCTAAATCAGTTACTTTCTTTTTCAAGGCTGAATTTTCTAATTGAAGTTCATCCAGTTTGCTAAGGAGAATTTCGATGCTGTCAAACCGTTTGGAGAAGGTCACTTCGTTCATTTTCAATTGTTCGTATATAAACTTGAATGAAGCAACACTGTCACTGAAATCCACATCATTTGTACCGAACACAGTTGGTTGTTGGATAGAAGCGGTATCTTTAGATGTTGCTGTTTTTCCAATATTAGATGACGAAGGCAATGGTTTCGATAATTTTTGGTTATCTGTACACACAGCACATTTCCATGAGAGTAACCTCTTATCGAGATCTGCTTCATTTAATTTAATACAAGCAGAGTGGTATAAAGTGGAACAAACTACACACTTGACTTTAGAATCATCGCGATTAATTTTTGTTGCACAAATTTTACATAAACCCATTATTTAAATTATTGCACGTATTTATTTATGTATTATAATTTTTAATTTAATAACAGTTAATACCACGAAAATTTTATTAACAAGAGTTTAAATAGCAGTAACCACAGTTATGATCGGTAAATTGTTTAGCACAAATTTTATTGACAACGAATTAACTTTATTAATCATAGAATTTTACAATTCATTTTATTGTTTATAATTACCGAGATAATTACAACATTTTCACAATATATCACTTTAATGCGATTTGATTTACTTGAAACCAGTTAAAAATAATTTAAAATATTTAATTTTTGCAATTATTATTAATCTGTCCTCTTCAAAAGACAAAAATAGACTTTGTAGGATAAGTATTTCAGTAGTGCGATATGTTTGCGAATATAAAATTTATGTTACACGACCGTCACAGAATTTCGTTTCAATATTCTTTTGTTTTCTTTCGAATCATATCCTGCCTAAAAAAGTTTCACTTCAAAAATATCCCGGGCAAAATAAAATAAAATTTATGACGAAATTCACAAAAAGCAAGAGGAACAAAAGTTGCTATAACAGAAATAAAACTTCTCAGCAAGCCGAACTGCGCAGGCTTGAACAGGCAGAGCGTCAGGCTACTCATAGAGATGGTGAAATGCCTCAACAGACAAAGCTAAGACTACGAGAGCAGGCCGACCGTCAGGCAATAGCAAGAGCGCCAGAAATGGCAGAGGAATCGGATGCTCGCAAAGTTGGAAATGCACAGAGAATGGCGCAGCGACGACAATTATTTATTACAAATACCTGGGCCGTATTCAACAAAGCAGATTATGGCAGTCATATACAGATTGCTATAGGACGAATGATCAATGAATGTCGATTCTGCAAAGCACTAAAGTGGGAAGAAGAGGTACCAGGAATATGCTGCTCTGGAGGTAAAGTTTCTATTCCTACTATAGAAGAACCAGTCGAGCCATTGACGACACTATTTTTAAATCAAACAGATGAATTGCGGCGATTCCTAAACCATGTAAGAATATACAATTCATGTTTTCATATGGCGTCTTTCGGAGCAGACAAAATAATTACAATGAATGATTTTTCACCAACTTTTACTGTTCATGGACAAGTCTATTTTATGGGGATGAGGATGCACAAACGAGCAGACATTTGCCAGGTTACTCAGGATGTCGAAAGAAACCGTTAAACAAATTCAGAAAGTTCTGCATGATAACAACCAATTGGTGCATTGTTTTAAAACTGCTCTGGAGCATATGCCTGAACAAAGTTGTCAAGTGGTTATTTATGCCAACAGTACACCACAGGGCGAACATGAACGGCGGTATAATACTCCAACTATGGGCCAACTATTGCAGTTGTTTTCAATTTAACATATTTTTATTCTATTTTTCACTAACGTCAATACGAATAGTAGGTCTAATATTTTGCTGCTATCTGCGTATGAAAGTTACGCTCGTCCTTGTATATAAATTTGTGTTGGTCTTGGCTGGAACGAATGAAAATGTTTTTGTTGTATACGAAATATGTTTTAAAAGTCTGCTGGAGTATTACCTAGAGATTGATTAGAGAGTATTCACACCGAGCGCGAGAAGCGAATAGGCGAGTAAATCTTTTCTAGGAAATTTTATCGTAAGTTTCTTTCCATTTATATTGTAAGTAAAACAGGTTCGGCATATTAATACAAAAGTTTGATCAAACGTATTATATTGATTTTGACATACAGTTTCGCTCGCGTTTAGTCTGAATGGTTGGTGTGAACAGTCTCATAATAGGTTAGTATTTTTCATTCTATATTTTATATATTAGACTTCTAATTTGATTTTCGTCTATTCAGATATTATTTCCTTCATCGATTACCAAATAATTTTTAAACTTGTATGATAATTTAGAAAATCACTTCGAATTTTCATAGAAATAATAGCAGACTACAAGAAAAGGCAAATAAAAGATTAAATCGAACCAATTATATTGGTATAGAACATTGTTTAGATGCCGGTAATGTGATTACAACCTGTAATCGTTTTTCCCAATTTTCTTTTTTATTATTTTTCACCATCAACATTTAATTGTTCCCATCGGTTATTTTTTCCATTGTCTTAATAAAAGCCAATTATTAGAAAACAATTTTGGTTAACTTACCATTATTAATTCAATTGAATTTTCTCGTGCTTTGTAAAAGGATTACACAGTCCAAAACAAAAGCCAACAAAAAAATTGTAGAATTTATTTTCGCCCTATTTTTGGAAAATCCCTTCTATGTGTAAACAATTATTATTAATAACTCCTTTGTTTATAAATAATATTCCGTTCATGAAAATAGCACTATTGTTCTGGGCAATCGATTGGCGAGGAATTAGATTGGTTTAAACAATTGAAATTTTCTCTATTTTATTTAACGTGGGAATGCTTTTTATGTCCAAAAGCTAAACGGAAATTAATAAAAGTAATTTAATTAAAAATTTTACAATTTGAATTGAGTCCCTCGTTCTAAAGAAAAAAGGTCAAATATATGTATAAATATGGCGTGAACAGGTTTCTGGTGGTTTATATTTAGAATATAACAATAGGATAAAATTTCCTTTTGTACCTTAATTGTTTAGTTATGGTGATTGACAAATTATATGGATACATGAATCAAAATAAGTTGAAACTTCCAGTGTTTCATCATTCAAAGTTTATATTTCCGACCAGGTAGCGTCTATAAAAATTTACCGTTCAAGTAGTGTCCATAACATTTGGTTTGCCTTCGGCATGTTTTCTTTAGGAGGTAACGAGGGAACAGAAATATAAAATTTGCCACTTAACAGTCATGGTTACAACGTCGAGGCCACTTATAAAAAAACTTACAAATTATTTATGGTTTTTATTTATGTTCTAGGCACTTATGTTTTAAAATATTATTACTTAACACAAACGTATAATTGATATACTCTATAAGGTGTCGATTGCCACACCAAAATAAAAACGGTGAAGCTAGTAAAAAAATTGCAGCCAGTGAGCCAACCACCCAAAGGAAAAAGGTGTAGAAACTGCTAATGCACTATGAAGATCGTCAGTCACTTGATAAAACTAAATAAAAAAAAAATAGGAAATTTCCAACAAAACTAATAACTGCCTAACTGATGGAAGATAACTTGTAATGACCCTCTTTAATATCGATTCCCCCTTTAATATTGATCTATTAGAAAAGAGTTGCTGTTGCTGCCTACGAAAAAATACTGCTGCCCGAGGAAACCGTCGCATGACTTGCTGAGAGAATCCTGACGAGCCAATTCTGGTTATAGAAATAGAACATAGACATCGTCTAAAACCCGAGAATAATATCGAAGTCTTCGAAAATCAAAAATAATAATGAAAATCTCGGAATTCTCTAAAACCTCGACAAAATTCGGCAAAACTTATGTAAGTTGAAGGTATGCTATTAAAAAGTGTTCGCTTAAATCTGCGCTCAACGTCACTATATAATTTTGAATAATCAAGAGTTGCGAAATAATCTCTTCGCCAATAGTCTCATTGAAGGTCGACTCGAAAATAATCGGGCAAGTCTCCTGCACACGTATAGCATGCACCTCAAAAACAGTTATCGAAAGCCTCGAGAATTTTGAATAATGTGTAATATCATAAAAACAACATAACCTGAAAACGACAATTATCTGAAAAATCTCGAAAAATCTGGAAGCCAATAAAAAAAACTAATTGATATGTTATTATTTTTCCTCTAATCTTTGTCTTCATAAAACCCAAATTTCGTTTGCCCAAGTTTGCCGTTCTTCGATGTGCGGCTGTATCAACAAAAATGTATAGTACGTCCTCCTATTTTTAATGTCGAATTAGCTTAGTTCGGCTCTTTGGAATGGGTAACTAAGAACACCACTTCAAAATGATTTTTATATACGGAACTCACTTTAATATTGTTGTTTACCACTCAAATGCTCAAACTGAACTAAAGAAAGAAGTTAACGCGAAAAACGTGATATATGTATATGCCGTCTTACTTTGGGAATCTTACAGCAACAATGCCGTATATTTTCATTTCGGAATGAATAGCTTTAAACCAAGTTTTTGTTGTTATAGAATTATTTTAGTAATAATTTCACATTTTGATATAATTTAAAATGTCCAAGATGACTGAAGAATATGAAGCATCCAGAGAAAGGTTAAGGAAACTATACGACGATTGCCCAAGTGATGACGATGGTTCAGACATTGATCTTTTTTGTGATCCGATATACGAACCATCAATAAGCGATAGTGATGAAATGAGCAATATGGAAAATCCAAATATTGAACTAAATCATTCGGATCGAGGGGACAAAATATCCGAATTCGAAAATGATTCAGATCAAGAAGATTTAGATGAACTTATTGTCGGTGAATCGGGTGAAGAATGGATGGATGACGTTAAAAAAATACCACATTTTGCTTTTTATGAGTGCAGCTTTCAAGCCATTGATTTTGAAAACGCTTGTCGAATCAACAAATGCTTATGGTAAAAAACTTTGTGAAAGTAACCGCCCAGCATAACGAGGAACTGCCGTGTTGCTAAATTTAAACCTACTGATTCTGAGGAAATGTAAAAGTTTTTGGGGCTCTGTATGTTGCAATCACAAATAAAAGCTCCAACAATACGGTTGCTTTTTTCTAATGATACTCTGTATTACCACCCATTGTTTCCTGCAATATTGTCCGGACGCCGCTTCGGGCAGTTGTTACGTAGCTAATGTGGATAGCGATGATAATGGAAAACTGAAAAAGATCAGTCCACTGTTAAAACTATTCATTCAAAGTTTTCAAAAGGCATATAGACCAGAAAAGAGCTGTCTTGTTTACGAACTAACCAGAAATAGTGGTTACATTTTAAATATCGAAATTTATCAAGGCAAAAATGATCTTTCTAATTGTCCCAAAATGTTTACAAAAAGGACCCATTTTTGCAAACAGGACATCATGTTTTTATGGATAACTACTATAACAGCGTGAAACTTTGCAACACATTGTTATCTATGAAAACCAACTATGCAGGAACTGGAAGTGGTAAGCAAAAAGCTCACAAGAGGAGGAAACGGAAGGGAGACGTATACGTTTTCAAACGGAAGGATAAACGTGATATTCTTTGAATCACTACAGCCATTCATCCCAAATTGATTGAAGTCCGAAATAGGCATGGTACAGCGTTCATAAAACCGGAGCAAATAGCCACGTACACGTGGAAGTGATCAGATGGTATCATACTACTCATCACCAAAAAAGACCATTCGCTGGTATAAAAAAGTGATGTTTCACTTATTGGATATTGCTACCTGGAACTCATACTTTTTGTACAAGAAAACCACTGGCTCAAATCAAAGTTTCCTACAATTTAGAGATGTGCTAATTAAAGCCATGAACGCCTCCCTAAAACGGTTACAAAAGGGCAAGATTTAGTAGTAAATTAACAGACCGTTCCAGGGTGGCTCCAAAAATACAACAACAAAATCTGTTGCAATATCCAATCATTTCATGCGCGAAAACAAAAATTCGCAAGGATACATTTTACCGATGTAAGAATTGGCCTTCATTCCCTGAACCAGGTAATTGCTTCGAACAATTTCATGCAAGCTAAGTAGTCACACTAATTTATTATTTTGCAAAGTAGTATTTGCCTGAATTATAATACGTTGCTTATATTATTTTGAATTTTTACTCAATTTTATTAGAAATGAATGTATTTTGGATTCATTTTTATGTTATTAAATATTTATATAAGTTGTTGAAAATAATGTTTTTTTTTCTGAAAATTTCAGTATCGGTCATGTAAACCCCTAACATATTTTCTATCTTACAGGACAAGATGAGATTAGGCGACTAGTCAGCATTTGCCGTCTTGTCATTTGAGAGCAATTTTTTTTTCTTCTAAATGGGTGTGGTAAAATTGGCATCACCTTTTCTGGTTTATTGGGTTGATAAAACCACGGTATTCTAAAACCACGGTATTCTAAAATGACTGAAGTCTCAAATCACGAGTCAAAAAAGAAATACAGAGCGAATAAAAACAGCGGAATAAGATGGCTACAAATTAATCAACGGTTCGATTATATATGTAATTCATTTTCGGGTTATTATAAAACACGTGTAGTGAACATAACCTTGCGAATATAGTGGAGTGTTAATAGAGGGAACATATAACATTAAAACTCACATCAACACACCCACATTGGTGACCCCGACGTGATTAAACAATAAAATCATTCGCAGAACAATAATAATTACGCCTATTACCAGTTCGGATTTAAATATTTTTTTAATTGTTTTAACGATTCCCAAATGAGTGACGACGCAAACAACGGTGCGGCGAAACCCAAAATAGTTGGGACAACTAACGTCTACAAGATGTCAATAAAATAAGCACCTTTCAATCGAGACGGCCCAGAAATTTGGTTTACACAGTTGGAAGCACAATTTGAAATTGGTGCTATTTCAGCCGATTCCACCAAATACGGACATCTTATTGCAGCTCTCGATCTAGAAACAGTGAAATGTGTGCGCGATCAAATTCTCACACCGCCAAAGAGCGACAAATACGAAACATTAAAAAAGGTCATATTCGAACGCTTAAGCGAATCAGCAAAAATAAAACTCGATCGACTCCTATCAGGACTGCAGCTCGGCGATAAAAAACCATCTCAACTGATCCAGTTTTAAGAAATCTGTGGTAACAGCGACTCCCAACACATGTCCAAGAAATTTTGACTTGCATGCCTTGCCATGTCAATAGCTCAGGTTTTTGTTCAAATGGAAAATGACTGGACACCGTTGAAGAGTCTCACTTTCAGCAACCTGGGTGCTTGGTTCTCAAAAACTTACAGCAGGTAAGGTTTACAGCAATAATAATGGTCGATAACTGGTACAAATTTCTTCGCAGCTTGGTACAACGGTAGGATATTAAAAAAAATTACACGCACTGGTTTACACAAACGTTACAATACTTAAGTTATTTATATAATTGATTTAAGTGGACTGTAATTTACTCATGACATTTGTCTCGACCGCTTCTTATCTGTTCAACTTCACATGCAATGGATGGATACAGGATGATTCGAACCTTCAGAAACTTGCAAACGCTGCAGACAAAATAGTCGACGTACAAAAACCGGCTAATATTTTCAAACTGAACGCCCCGACACGAGACGACGACAGAGCACAACAAAACAATTTAACAACTCAGATCAACATCCTAACACAACGAGTGGAAGAACTGTTCGGTCATTTCGAGAAATCTAAAAATAAATCATCCCAGGACCAATGACAATAATCGTCAGCGCAGCAGTTCGCGATCAAAGGAACAAGTGGCAAAACACCCGAATTGCTGGTATCATCACAAATACGGTTTTCAAGCGCGAAGGTGTCTAAAACCATGCTACTTCAACGAAGCGAACCAACCGACAATGAATCCGGAAAACCGGTAGGCACCGCACTTCACGCGGCAAGTGACGGCATCCAAATCTCAAACAGCCGCCTAATCATAGTCTATTCACAAAACAAGCTACAGTTCTTGATCGACACAGGCGCCGAGGTTTCAGTAATACCACCAACAAACCTCGAAAAGTCCAATTCGTCCACATTTAAATTGTTCGCGACGAACGCTACAACGATTGATACATACGGTTGCAAAACCTCACTCTCAACATAGGTCTTCGTAGACCATTGACATGGAAGTTCATCAAAGCACAACATCACGCATTGTATCGAGACATCCGGTCAACCATGCCATGTGAAAGTACGTCGATTGAACGCGGATAAGATGAAAATGGCCAAAGCTGAGATTGAAGCTTGGACAGCACAAGGAGGGTGCCGACCCTCGAAGAGCAATTGGGCAAGTCAGCTACATACTGCAAAAAAGAAAGGCGGAAACTAGCGATTATGTGGCGACTATAGGGCATTAAACTCGATAACAAAACCTGACCGTTATCCGATTCCCTTTGTGACCGATTTCACACATCAACTCGAGTCATGCACGATTTTCTCGAAAATCGATCTCATCCGTATGTATAACCAGGTCCCTATCGAAGAACGAGACATAGGAAAAACCGAAATCATCACTCCGTTCGGATTGTTTGAGTTCACCCGGATGACGTTCGGATTACGTTTGATTCACGCAATATTTCGAGATCTGGCATTCGTGTTTCCGTATATCGACGACCTACTGATCGCCTCACAAAACACGGAAGAGCATCTGACACACATATGGATTGTTTTCCATCGCCTAAGTGACGCGGGACTAGTCATAAATCTTAACAAGTGCGCATTTATGAAGAACGAAATATCTTTCCTCGGATTTCAAATCTCCGCAAGCGGCATGTCGCCTGATAAACACAGAGTGGAAGCCATTCAAAATTTCCCACGACCAACTACAAAAGACGGCATTCTTCGATTTTTGAGGATGATAAATTTTTACCGAATCTTTTTACCGAATGCAGCACACGATCAAGGGATTTCATACGAATTTTTAAAAGGGCGAAAGAAGAAGAAGGATAAGTCACCAATAAATTGGACCGACGAATCTACCAAAGCATTCGAAACGTGCAAAACGAAGCTGACGCAGTGTACTCAGCTAGCATATCCGATTCCAAATACCAAATTTGCAATTTTCGTCGACGCGTCGAATAAAGCAGTAGGAGCAGTATTGCAACAACAGACACAAAAAGGATGACAACCAATGTTCTACACACGAAAGCTAAGTGATACCGAAACCCGCTACAGTACGTATGACAGGGAACTCTTAGCCGTTTACTCAGCTACCAAACATTTTAAAAATTTCGTCGAAGGTCGAGAATTCATTCTATTCTCTGACCATAAACCACTGACATTCTCACTACGTCAAAGTCTCGAAAAAGTATCGCCTAGACAACGCCGACACTTAGACTATACAGGCACAATATACATCGGATATTCGTCACATTTCGGGGAACAACAACGTCGTCGCGGATACGCTTTCACGAATCGAACAAATTCAAATAGGAAGCGCAATTGACTATGAAACAATAGCAAATGAACAAATGAATGATCAGGAGCTCGTAAAACTGATGGAATCAAACGCGTCATTAAAATTCAAAAACTTTCCAGTTTTTGGAACCGATAAGGTTCAGATTAAGGTTTATCCCTAAATCATTTCGTCGACAAATTTACAAGTCATTGCACAATATCTCTCACCCCGGGATTCGCGCCACAGCAAAACAAATCAGTAAAAAATTCGTGTGGCCAGCGATGAACCAAGAAATACGCTCTTGGGCCAAACACTGCATACGCTGCCCAAAGTGTAAAATTACGAAATACGTCAGAAGTAAAACTGGAACTTACGAACAGACCAGTAAACGATTCGACGAAATTCACATTGATATTAATCGAAGGTAATTTATATTGTTTGACCATGATCGATCGCTACACACGTTGGCCAGAGGCTACACCAATTCCCAATATCAGAGCAGAAACCGTAGCTGATGCATTAATCAAAACATGGATCAGCTTGGAGTGCCATCGAGCATCGTGACTGATAGAGGTGCATAATTCGAAGCAACTCTGTTCGATGAACAACTGCTTACAATCCAGCATGCAACGGCATAATCGAACGATGGCACCGTAGTTTTAAAAGCGCAATAATATATGTCGCTGAAAAACAGTGGACAAAATATTTTCAAAGTACGTCAGCCGAACTCGTTTACGGAGAACATATACGATTATCCGCGGATTTCATTCAACCAAGCAGGAATATTCATCAGTCCGATTTCGTCACACAGTTGAAGAACCAGTTTAAAGACATTCAATCCTGCAACGAAAAATATTTCACACTGCTGGTCAAAGGTATCGAATCAACGGTTTCAATAAACCTGCTTAAACCTTGTTTCATAGAGGCGCCGCAACCTGATAAACATATAAATACGTCGAACGAAGTGCCAACCAAACCGAACACTACGCTGGAAACAACACATTCACCACCGTCACATACCGGTGAAACAGGCAGATCACTTAAGGAAAGAGTAAAAACCGTTTAAAAGGACTAAGGATTACATTTCTAGTAATTTGGTCTTTACCCGACCGTTTTATCTTTTATATTGCGGAAGTTACAATATGTGTCATTCTGCAAAACTTCTGGTGAAAAAAGTGTCCGCGAATGCGTTAACAACAAACAACGTAAATTTATTACCCAAATTTAATTTATATTATTATTTTTTAATTCATTAAACATAATATCGCTTGAAAAGAAATTAATTGAGCTAGTGAGACGATATTTAAGGTTATGTTGTTTATTATGTTATTTAATTTTGTCGTTTGTCGCTGACGCTGTAAATATTGTAACACCATATACAAGTTGTGTTTACCGTACACAACAATTATGTATACGCCGTTCTATTGTGATCACTTCACGATCATTTTTAGTCTAATAGTGATTGCGACGGCAATAGGTAATGCCATAATAATACTGTACTAATAAAAGTGTGTTTTAATTATTCCCAAATAAAACAGATATGAACTGTAATTTTTGAAGGTATACTTCCATCGGAAAATGGACATCATTTTACTCATTACATTATGCGAAAAATTTATTGTTCACCATATTTTAGTGACTCATTGGATCCCCATATTGAAAGGAATTATTCAATGCTTGTTGTTCGATTGATAATTGCTATCAAACCAAAACAAAAAATTTTAATTCCAGTCCGCATGTAAATTGGGGTGGGGGAACAGCAACAAAAAATGAGATTTATTTGTAAAATATACAAAATTTAATTAAATGTTTGGTATATTAGTTGAAAGGTTGAGTTTCATAATTAAACGTGCAACAGATGAAATGCATACGTTTCAACAGAAAAAATATTTTGGAACGATTCCAAACAATATGTTTTGCATGACAAAAAATTCAAATCCGTATAGATCTTAAACGTATCGATTTTTGGGTAATACCAAAATAAAATAGACAAAAACTAAATACGTTCGGGAACTAAGGATTAAGATATTATCTAAAGGTTGATAGTCAGATAATTAAATCATAAAGGATTACCTATTCGAGATAAAACAAAAGCATATTTTAACCGTGGCATATTCATTATGTTGCTGCTTTTAACACCATTTGTTAAAGGTTCTTATAGTCTTTGAATAAATAAAATTGAAATATTATTATTTTATTTTTTGAAGTAAATTCTTCGGTATTTTAAAAACATTTATGAAAGATAAATCTAAACCGAAAATTGAAAAACCCAAATTATCTCAATTTTACACAAAATAATTTCATGTTGGTGCGGTTTCGAAAAAAAAGATTTTTTTCAAGTTTCTCTTGTACACAGCATATTTTCAAATAGAAAGACTTTAGAAGCACGGTAAATAATATGTACATATTTAAGTACAACAAATTGTGATAATTTCATTGACAAGATAATACACAAGTATATACGAGGAGATTCTGGGATGAGTGGTTTTTTTTTAAATATTTTGAAGAACAAAATTTTAAACATCATCTGCTACTATCGATTTTGAATTCATGAAATAGACGTGACAAATCAGCCGTAAAATATTCCATGTCATTGACATTATCATCGAAAAATTCATGTCACATCAATGAACCATAAATAAATAAATAAATAAAAAAGTTAAGGCATATGGTGCAAAGATAAAAATGATATGGCGGAAATCAATAACTTAAGTTTAACCTTCAGCATTGTTCTATTTTCGATTTTTCATGGTACGGGTGACACATTTTACGCACAAATGATACCAAATGATTTATATAAAATGTGGACAAAATTTTGCAAACACCTCGGTTTTTTATCATTTTACTACTTTAAAATAATAAAATATTTTTTTTTTCTAACATGCCTCAATTGTCGGTTTTACATAAAACTGACAATTGAGGGATGTTAGAAAAAAAAAATATTGTAGTTTATTATTTTAAAGTAGTAAAATGATAAGAAACCGAGATGTTTGCAAAATTTTGTCCACCGTCTGTATACTGTATATATGTATATATATGGTATATATGGTCCAAAACGCATCAACCGGATCACCTTTCGCTCCAAAATTGAGCGCAACTGATCGTGACGTTTCAGGTATCAAAATTTTTGAACCTTTCGAAATTCTATAATGAAGCTGAATAAAAATATTATAATGAAGCTACAGTGCCAGCAAATTTTCTCCTACTTTCTTGTAAATTACAAATGGATAAATAGTCGCTTGTTTGTTGTTCCAAAGAAATCCTTGTGCTGCATTTTCCATTATGAATACAAAATTTTCTGCAAAGTCACGAGGAACAAATACCTCCGTAGGGTTCATACTTAATTTTTTGTTTTTTGTTTTAATTCTAGATGATTGTAGTGAAATGAAAAAGAAATTACCCAGAAATTCTAGTAGTTTCGAATATTTTTCCAAGTTACATCGATCGGCAGAAACCCACTAACTGAACGATAATTCAGCATCCTTGCAATGATTGTCCAAAAATGCATTTTTCAAATAATCTTGAAAATTATCTAAACCTGGGCAGTTCTCACATTGCAGAACATCAGTTACATCTTGATGTTAGATCGGCATAATATAGATGAAATACTGTCCTGGTATTGCGATGTCTTTCCATTGGTTCTGGAAGAACCCAGAATTTCTGGAAGTTTCGAATACTTTTCCAAGTTACATCGATCGGCAGAAACCCACTAACTGAACGATAATTCAGCATCCTTGCAATGATTGTCCAAAAATGCATTTTTCAAATAATCTTGAAAATTATCTAAACCTGGGCAGTTCTCACATTGCAGAACATCAGTTACATCTTGATGTTGGATCGGCATAATAAAGATGAAATACAGTCCTGGTATTGCCCACTAATTGAACGATAATTCAGCATCCTTGCAATGATTGTCCAAAAATGCATTTTTCAAATAATCTTGAAAATTATCTAAACCTGGGCAGTTCTCACATTGCAGAACATCAGTTACATCTTGATGTTGGATCGGCATAATATAGATGAAATACAGTCCTGGTATTGCGATGTCTTTCCATTGGTTCTGGAAGAACCCAGAATTTCTGGAAGTTTCGAATACTTTTCCAAGTTACATCGATCGGCAGAAACCCACTAACTGAACGATAATTCAGCATCCTTGCAATGATTGTCCAAAAATGCATTTTTCAAATAATCTTGAAAATTATCTAAACCTGGGCAGTTCTCACATTGCAGAACATCAGTTACATCTTGATGTTGGATCGGCATAATATAGATGAAATACAGTCCTGGTATTGCGATGTCTTTCCATTGGTTACATTTTCCATCTTGGTACCATAAATAAGTAATTTTACATTTTGATGTATTATACATACGCAAACTGTATGCGTTCGCTGCTGCCTGGTGGTACACAGTTTTTAGGACGGGGCAGAGAAAATTTGGAAACCCCAATTTATTTTGACTCATCATCCTGATGTTTCGTCTTGTAGCCCTCATAGCACTCATTTAAGGTGCACATCATTAGACGTTTTTGTACTTTAACTTTTTAAATAGTTAAGCAATCGTTCTATCCAGGTATTATAATCGGGCACTGATTGCTGTAGTTCATCACTTATACGTTTCCCAGCTTTTCATCTTGGCCGTTTTTGTGTTGAATATGTTTAGCTGTTCGCACCATATGTTGAGTAGTGTTGAACTTCTTCATGATTTGTTCTATGGTTAGTGATTTCGGCAATGTAGTCAACAGGTGTATCTTATCAGAATTTTTTCTTCAATTGTTTAATGGCCCTTTCTGTTCAGCGGGGGACCGGGGAATCACGAGCGGTTCGATTCCAGGTACCAAAGATGTTGATGATGATGGTATTACGGCAGTTAAATCGAATAATTTCTCCTGTTGATATTTATTGGATTCCAATTAATTCGAATATATGGGGGATTTGCCCCAAAAATGTTTATGAAGGTACAGGATATAAGGGGGGTTCGAATTACCAAAATGTATGAATCACACCAGAATTTTACTTTTATTTTACTAATTGTTATACCCAACAATGGGTTGTTTCTTTGTTTAAACGGTTACTTTATGAGGTTGGCCATAAGAAGTAGGTTTTCATAAAATTGAAAAAATCACATTATTAAAATTTGATTTGTAAACCCAAGAAAAGAGAAGATCGTCATCAATCGTCGATTTTCAAACTTAAAGCCTGAAGCCTGAAAATTGGTTCAGTAGTTTTTTTTATAATGCATTTTGAACAAATATGCAACCAAAATTGATGATTATAAAAAAAATAATTGGGGATATTTAAATTCAAATTACAACAAAAAATTCAAACAAAACAAAAACAATTTTATTGGTTAATACTTAGTATTGCCCCCTTGCGTCTACAACGGTTCGCATGTGGTTCCCCCGTTGACCTTATTAAGGTTTTGACAGAGACTTTGGGATCGCACCCCACACATCATCCAATGCAATCTCGAGGTCACTGATGGAGGAATCTTGAGGGCTGGCCACATCATAATCTCAAGTCCAACCTCATTGATGAATTGCCGAGTGATTCGAGCTGTGTGACACCGGGCATTGTCATACATCAATATGAAATCATCCCCTATATATCCTGCGTAGGACAGGTTCAGCGATCAGACCTCCAACAAGTATGAAAACAAAATCTGTTTTTCCCTCAAGCGATATGCCAGCCATCGCTCTCCTGGACACCGGTATACCCGATCTCTCCTATCACTACCATGGAGACATGTTCTGCACTCGCCAGTGAATAGAACGAACCTCCACTGCTCGATGCTCAAATTGATGTGTTCGTGAGCAAATTCGAGTCGCTCTTTGCGGTGGCGTGCTGTCAATTTTGCGCTCATGGCGGGCCGTCTTGGAGTGAGGTTGGCTTCCTTCAAGCGTCTTCTTACTGTCCATTGACTAACAGCTACTTCTCGAACTTGCCTTAGCTCCTGCTGCACATTGACGCCCGTGAGATGGCGACTTCGCAGTGAAATTAAGACGATAAATCAATCGTCCATCTCAGATGTACACCGACACCCACTGGTATGTGGTCTTCGCTACAACAACAACGCACGCAACAACTTGTGCGGCTTTTTCTGGAGTAGTATCCATGATTTTGAGGAAACAACGAATGCAACTGGTAGAGATTTGTTCAGGTTAACGTCTGATAAGTATGTAACTGATGGCAAATATCGGTCAACGTGGTATTATACAGGAGATTGCAGCACGCCAATTGTTTTTACCGAAACATCGATTGCTTTAATTTGAAAAGTACTTATAGATTTTATTGATAACGCTGTCCTTGTAAAGATAAAATACTAAGCTGTCAAAAAAAAAAGTTTTACGAAAATCGGTTAAGTCATTTTAAAAAAATATGCTTTTTTGTACGCGCGGAGGTTTGAGTCGATTTAGTTGCTTGCAACGAAATCGTAAGATTTCGTTATCAGACACGGGATCAGAGGTCTGGTACGGTCTAGTAGCTTGAAGCGAAAATCCATTTCAATTAATATTGGTTTGAGTTTTGGTACATGTCACGAAGAGGCAACGCATTAATTTTCTTGTAATTACCGCAATTGAGATGAAGGCGAATATTTTGTAAAGATAAACTGTTTTTGTAAAAAAAGGTTGCGTTATTTTTCGTGAATGTTCCTCAAATTTTAATCAATAATCATTTGTATTTTGCTATTGCTCATAGAGCAAGCTTTTACTGAACTTATTAATTAAAATCGTGTGGTGAAATATATTTGGAATCGATTTCCTAAAATTATTAATACAACGTAGTGCTAATTATTTTTGTTTCCTATAAGTATACACAACCTATATATACGCCTAAGTTGCGTACATATAACACTTAATTTAAAAACCTTGCAGGATTTGTGTGAGCAAACAAAAGAAAAAAAAAATTCAAAAAGTCCAAGATAAAAGCCTGTCGGATTAATAGTGTGCCGATTGTACGACAACCAACGTCGCCTTGGAGTTCTATGTGATTTTTTTTGGTATGTTTAGTCACTGTTTTGGTAGAAATCAAGTGTTTTGTTAACGACCTGATCCAAACGGCTCACGCCTAAATAAACTAACGAACTAATTCTGTTCAATAAAACTTTGCAGATTCCAAGAAAGTGTTGCCCTGTTGGTGTGTGTGTGTGTGTGTGTGTGTGTGTGTGTGTGTGTGTGTGTGTGTGTGTGTGTGTGTGTGTGTGTGTGTGTGTGTGTGTGTGTGTGTGTGTGTGTGTGTGTGTGTGTGTGTGTGTGTGTGTGTGTGTGTGTGTGTGTGTGTGTGTGTGTGTGTGTGTGTGTGTGTGTGTGTGTGTGTGTGTGTGTGTGTGTGTGTGTGTGTGTGTGTGTGTGTGTGTGTGTGTGTGTGTGTGTGTGTGTGTGTGTGGCTGCAATTACCGTTCCGAGCGATTAAGGTTTATAATTGGGAATATTCCTCGGATATCAGTGTTTGTTCTGTGAATAAAACTCTAAGATCGGTCATCATGTTAAAACTGTACTGGTTCAGTGCGTAAATTTTTTTGTTGTTCTAATATAAAGCAGCTGGATATGTTCGTTAAGGTACCGTTACCCACGCCCATGCAGACTTCAGCTAGCAGGTTAATGGCTGCTACGGGAATACAAAGCTTAACGGATTTTCTGTTAACGTAATTCGCCTAGTGTGGTTACGTTACAAGCTGGCTAAAGCTCTCGCTCTGGAGCGGGGTTTCTAGGCATGATCCTATGCTTGAATAACCACATGAGAAAAGGAATTAAATCACAAAAAATACAACAAAAAAAACGAAACATAATGTGCCACGCCCTCAGGAGCTAAAGCAAATGATAACTACATAGGGTGCAATCATTCGAGATGACGGTCCTGTCCCGCTCAAACCCCGAGCAGTCTGCTGCGAAGGCCCCCTTATCATCGGTCCGCGTACCGGAATTGCCTTTCAGGTCGCGGCGGTCACCGATTCCAATAAGGGATGTAAGGACGCCTTCCCAACAGACCACTCGATTATCTTACGGGACAGAAACCGTCATCTCTAGGGAGTGACTAGCACATGTATCGTGCTACTCCCTCCGACAGCCTGCCGAAGTGAGCAACACGACCGAAAAGAGATGGAAAACCGGCCCGCCGCACAGTGGGACCGAAACGGGCTCACCGTCTCTAAAATGTGTATCTCTTTAGTCTCAAGTGATAAACACTTAATTTTTTTTACTTGAATGAATACATGAGCCTTATAAATAAATACATTTTAATGAAATAAAAGATTAAATATCAAATAAAATTAATAAAGTCGACTATTAATTATCTTATTTATTATTTAGAACACATAATTATAATTTATTGTGAATTATTCACTTTCATGCAGATCCAAAAGATTTTAGCTTCATCTCAGCGGTATACATTGCGTGTTGGCCAAATTTGAAAGTATTTACCGCGATTCCAGATGATAATGTTTGTAATATGATGTATAGCCGTTTTATCAATTCTTCGTCAACTCCGGTAATATTTGCTGAACAATGATAGTTAGAAAAGAATCTCCGCGCAGTATTGCCGTCATTACTACTGCCAGCTCCTTGTCGAGGTTTGTCTATATGGAGGCCAAGTTCATTTCGGAACTTACTTTGAACAGATTTTTCTTTCAACGAAAGAAGAGAGAATTTATGAAATTTATTTCAACGAAAGTGGATAAAACGTTGTATGCCGTTGTATCCACTCGGGATAATGTCCCACTCGGCTATCGCCACGTGGGACAAACTTATCCCTCATGGATAATATCTCGTTTTGCTCACTAGTACCATAAATAACTATTATCAACTACCCACAATTAGGCACTACAAGTTCCTACCACAAATTGATTGTATTTTTATCATAATTACTTACACCATAAAAATAAATCACCCGATATTGGGTGGTTAGGGGAAACAGGGTTATTATAATTTTAATTGTACATGAGTAAGCAAATTCATAAACAAATATAATTTTAATTGTGCTCATGTTGGCCATAAAACAGAAAAAATAAAATAGCGCCAAAAATCAAAAACATTACTTCATCACAATTATTGCGTATGAAAAAAAATGGCAAAAGTTGGCAAAAAAAATTCACTTTCCTGGAATTAGGGATAATCACACGTTTTTATAAGATAAGTAACAACGCTGCGGCAAATAGCGCCAACCTTCAAATGTCTATTTGAATACCATGAAAACCACGTAAAAATAGCCTCATTCAAACGAGAATAGCTTCGTACATATAAGATAGATGATTGTTTTTTTATTTTCTATAAATATTTCAAGTTTTGCGCTTTCTAAAAATGTATAATACATATATAGCTCGAAAGGAAAGATTTCCAAAAAACTTGTTTGAAATGTCTGTATGAGTAAGTCGATCGAACCAATATTCTGACTCTCTGCACTTTGGCGACTCATTTTAGTAATACAGATAAACTTAAAATATAATGTAAATCAAAATTAAATTACACGTTAATTAAACTATCTTCTTGTTCCATTCTTGTGAAAAAAGTTCAGAAAAACCAACTTTCGTAAAAACTATTTTCGAGACGGCGTTGTATGGGGGGTTCCTACTATGCGCCGCAAGGACCCTACCTCACAACACATTCAATCACTCCACTAGGAATTACTCCCTCATGGTGTGACTATAAGTAAAAAGAAATTCACAAAAAAAAAACTCAGAAAAATCATTAAAATCACTAAGCAGTCACCGGTAAAATAAATAACGGAACTATCATGAATTATTATCAAAAAGCCAAAAGAACGGAAATGTAAGGTTAGTATTAAATGTACGCAAATTAACAACGGTAAGGAAAACTGAAAAAAAAAAAAAATTTCAATAGCGGAAGAAAATGATTCGAGACCACGCCAACACAACAGCTAAAACACAGAACGTTATATAATAAAAGAACATATAATGGAAAAATAAATATAATAAAAGAAAATTCGAAAACTAATCAGTCAAATTTGGCTCACAAAATTATAAAACTACTAGAAATGTATCATAAGAAATTTTCAAAATTTCAAAGTTATTACTCTATGATCGATGAATATTGAAATTACGTTAATAAAATGAGTAAAACTACTATGATTACAATAACTATAAATTTACTTCTAAAATTAATTTGAGCAAAAAAAATTATTCGCCGTAGTTTTCGATTTTTCCGTGGATGACAGACACTACCTTATTTCAGATCGGCCCGATCTGTTTTCGTTAGCTGACGGGGTTGCTACCACATTATTCACTAACAGTAACGCCACTCAGGGTACTGAACTGAACTACTGACACATAAAAACACACGGCAAAACCGCTATAACCGTCAAAGCGTCGCACTATCTCGTATCACGTCACTGCGAGCTCTAGTATTTACTGTATTGTTTCTCGGTTTTTTTACCTTTTTTTAACGGTTTATACACTCACGCACAAACACTGAGTAGAGGAAAAAAAAATAAACTCAAGAGCCCTCAAGGCAAAAAAAAAACTCAGCAACGAAAAAATAACTCAGAATAATGAGTGTCTTTGAATTTTTTTTTTATTTTGATCTTTATTTATTTTTATTATTCAACAAATTTTTTTTTTTTTTCAACATACAATCTCAAGTCGTACTTATACATTCGTTGACATTTTCCTTTTTTTTTTTATATCAAGCTTTTTATTTATTTGCACAACACAAATTTTTTTTTTCTCACTCAGTAATTAAACAAAAGAAACTTATATTTTGTTTGAGTTTAAAAAAAACAGAACAAAAAAAATAGATCACAATCGATTAACTCAAAAATTTTTTTTTCTCAATTTTTAATTATACACATACCACATACAATAAAAACTTGACCACTCTTGATCAACTCCTACACTTGACTGCCAATGTGCCAATTTTATTTAAAAAAGAACACTCGACCGTCCGAATTTCTCCTCTTTCATTATTCTTTCTTTCTCCATTTTTTTTTTTTTTTTAAATTAGCAAAACAAATTTCGATTTGATACCGCAGTCGCGTACTACTGAACCACAAAAAAACTTTAACTTAGCAATTTAGCTGTTTAGCATACACCAAGCAAATGATTGGTAGTGGTACACGTAATAATTAATCATAAATTTTCCCCTTATTTATACCATGCGTCCATGCACAATGCTATGAAGAGTAAAGAAAACCCACAAACATTATTTTTGGTAGGGGAATAAAATGATAAACAAGAACAATCACAGTACATATATGAAAGCATTTTAATTTTGGATAATCAACATTAAGGGGTCAACAAATTCGAACATTGAACAGAGCTGGGCAAACCTAGACACACGCGCCAGACTAAAGCGTGACTGGCTAATAAGTTAGGCTCATAGTATGATATGCTCAAGAGTATATAAACATATACAGGGTGGGCCAAATAAATTTTTTTTTTTTAAAATGCAATAAAACAAAAAGTTCTCAATATTTTTCAAATTTATTTTTTCATTGTAAAGAACAATCCTTCCGATTAATTATGGATTACTATTTCATTCATATGACTGCCTCGGCTGGCCTTGACGTACCCCATACGGTCGGTTCAATTTTTGAGCAATTTTCGATGGTATGCGGCATTATGTCTTCAATGGCAAAGCGAATATTGTTCTTAATGGTGAATTCAGCGAGGAAAATTTGCTAGCTCGTGATCACGAATTATTGAAATTTCGTCAATTTTTTTACCCCCTCCAATCTTTTTTGTCTTTTTTTTTATGGTTGCTCTATACAAAAAGTTGATGAAATTTCAATAATTCGTGATCACGATCTAGCAAATTTTCCTCGCTGAATTCACCATAAGAGCGTCAATCGTTGCTGGCTTATCGGCGTAACACTTATCTTTGACGGCACCCCAAAGATAATAGTCCAACGGCGTCAAATCACAGCTGCGAGGCGGCCAAATCACATTAGCATTTCGGCTGATAATTCGATCTTCGCAGACAGTGCGCAAAAGATCAATTGAAACGTGTGCTGTGTCGCACGGAGCGCCGTCTTGTTGAAACCAAATGTTGCCTATGTCCTCTTCTTCGTGCCGGGAACAAAAAATCGTTTATCATGGCGCGGTAGCGCTCACCATTGACAGTAACGGTGGCTCCTTGCTCATTTTCAAAAAAAAATGGCCCAATGATGCCAATGATGCCAACGTTTTAAACTAAAGAGAGTTTTTTTAGAATAAATGATATTAATTATAAAAACAAATTTTATTTTAAAACAGAAAATATTTATTTTATCCACATTAGTGTGTTTACACAAAGACGATGAAAGATCAACTACATCTAAATAAAGAAGGTAACAAATCTACATGGAGCGATGAATGCGCCCAATAAGCAAAAATGAAACAATTCAATTCTCAACACTCCCACTAATTGTTTCACTTAGGTTCTTCATCCCAAAAGATCGAATATTTCCATTAAATTTCTGTGCCGCCAATGGTTTAGTCAAAACATCTGCTAGCTGATCATTCGTAGACACATACTGCTTTTCAATATTCTTCTTCTCAATAATAAGATATCTGGAGAAATGATAATCAACGTCAATGTACTCGGTTCTTTGATGATCAATAAAAACAGGAGTTGGACTATTTTGCTTAGAACCAACTTCATTCAATAGCTGCCGTAGCCAAAGTGTTTATTTAATACCTTCCGCGATTGCGATGTATTCTGCTTCTGTAGTTGATGCTGCAACCGTTCTTTGTAATTTGCTTCTCCAAGTAACAATTGAATCATTTATCAAACAGGCATAACCACTTGTTGAACGCCTGTTATCAACATCACGTGCATAGTCAGCATCAGTATATCCTTTTAATGCCACTGACGATCCACCATATTCAATACCAAAATCCATCGTTCCTTTTAAATATCGAATAATTCTTTTGACCGCTTTAGTGTGAGCTGCACTTGGATTTTCCAAATATCTACTAACACCTCCCACTGCATATGAAATGTCTGGTCTCGATATTTTTGACAAATACAATAATGAACCAACTGCTTGTCTGTATGGAAAAAATTCATTTTCGTTTTTTTTAGATTTATTCAAAACCACATTTACATCAGCTGGTGTTGACAAAGAGTTGCAATTGCCCATTTGTTTCATATTTATCAATCAACCTTTTGATGTATTCGGTTTGATGAATAAATATTTTCTTGTTTTCACGGTCACGTTCAAATTGTATTCCAACGTAGTGTCTTTCGCAGCCTTCAGTTATTGAAAAATTCCTTGATAAACGCTCTTTCACACGTATCAATACTTCTTTGCTCTCTGATAACAATAGACCATCATCGACGTACAAAATTAGTATTACCTTGTACCCGTCCATTTCACCAGTAAAAACATAATGATCCGCATTCGACTGCTTCATTTTTAAATTCCTGAGAAAATTTGAAAACTTCTGGTTCCAGATTCTTGATGCTTGCTTTAGACCATATAAACTTTTAAGTAAAAGACAAACAGCATCATGTCCGGTCAATTTCTCGTCGATTTTAACTCCTTCTGGAATCTTCATGTAGATTTGTTCCTCCAAATCACCATATAAAAACGCCGTTTTTACATCAAATTGCATTATCTCATAATCTTCAATCGCGGCAATTGATAACATCATTCGAATTGTCTCATGTCTAAACACTGGTGAAAATGTTTCATTGAAGTCGATGCCTTCACGCTGTGAATAACCCTTTGCTATACCCTACTTGGTATAGATTTCATAACAGCAGCCCAATTAGTCTTAGATTTTTCCAATTCAAAATGGAAATTTGCTGACTCGGAAAATTGGTTCGAAATGATTTATGAACATGATCCTCCTCGAAAATTGGTCGATGTTTTTTCATTACAAATGCTTTTAGGCAATGAAGGATTACAATTATCTGTTGATGAAAAAATTAAAGTAAATAGTTTGCTTAATGAACATTCGGCAATTTTCACGCTAGGGGGAGAACCTACTTCGTTCGCCGAACATCGTATTGTTTTAGATAATCCTAATTGTACTCCAATTGCAGTTCCTCCATATAGATTGAACAGCAAAAAGCAAAATATTCTGAAGACCGAAATAGATAAGATGCTACAAGATGGTATCGTGGAGGAATGTGAGTCACCTTGGGCGGCTCCGATTGTGCTAGTACCTAAACCAGATAAGTCGTTTCGAGTATGTATTGACTATAGAAAGTTAAACGCGATCATAGTGGCTGACAAATACCCTATGCCTCAAATTGATGACCTTTTACAATTAGCTAAAGAAACTGTATATATGTCCACCATTGATTTGAAATCCGGTTATTGGCAGGTGCCTGTTGCTGAAGCTGATCGTGACAAAACTGCATTTGTTACCTTATTTGGCCTATATCGTTTTAAAAGAATGCCTTTTGGCTTAAAAAACGCACCTGCAACCTTCCAGAGGCTAATAAATCGATTCAAATCGGGGTTACCTGATATCACAATTCTGGCATATCTAGACGATATAATTGTTTTATCGAAAACCTTTGAACAACACTATAATGATTTGAAACGCGTTTTCGAGCATTTAAAACAGTATAATTTGGTTGCCAATCGAGATAAGGGTTGTTTTTTTTAAAAATGAAGTTAAATATTTGGGACACCTAATAACTACCACAGGTATCAAAGTCAACCCAAGAAAAGTCAGCGCAATTAAGAATATGCCCCTACCAAAGAATATCCGCCACCTTAAGAGTTTTCTCCAGACGTGTAGTTGGTATCGTAAATTCGTCCCAAATTTCGCCAATATTTGAAGACCATTGAGCGAGTTAACTCGAAAGGCATCCAAATGGAAATGTTCAGACTAACATAGTATTGCGTTTCAAACACTTAAAGATCTTTTAGTAACTGCTCCGATTTTAAAACAGATTGATGAAACACAACCATTTATACTTCGCACAGACGCTTCGAATTACGCTCTGGGTGCTGTTCTCCTCCAAGGTGTAGGCCCAGATGAGAGACCAATCGAGTATGCAAGCCGTTTACTCTCCTCGGCGGAACGTAATTATAATACCACCGAAAGGGAAGCGTTAGCAGTTATATGGGCACTAAAAAAATTTAGAGGATATATTGATGGTTCAGAAGTTGAAGTGAGTACGGACCACCAGGCTCTTAAGTGGCTTATGTCCCTACGAAGTCCTTCAGGACGTCTCGCTCGATGGGTCCTATTAATACAATCTCATAATATCAAAATAACATATACGCCTCGTAAAGCGAATGTGGTAGCTGATATGCTATCTCGGCCTTCATGCGAGGATAATTCCACATGTGCATATGCTCAATTCAAATTGATGTCCCACAAAAAGGTTCTAGAGTGATTCGTCAATCTCAACTTGAAGACGAATCTCTCAATAAAATTATTACAAGTTTCGAAACACCTGAAGACCATAATTTAACTAACTGGATCGATAGAGGCTACCTGGTAGAAGGGGGCGTATTGTATCGCTATAATCCGGATTCAGATTCAGATGAACCTCAATTGGTTATCCCCACTCAATCGCAATTAGAGATTTTGAAATCTTGTCATAGTGATTTAACTGCTGGACATATAGGTATTGAACTAACATTTAAAAAGATATCCTCCAAATACTACTGGTTAGGTATGAGGAGATCTATCACCGAATTTGTAAAAGCATGTCCAGAATGTCAACGTTATAAAATTACCAATCTTAAACCAGCAGGATTATTGAAAACACCGGTTATGGCGCAGCGTTCTGAAGTTTTGGCCATAGATTTATTTGGTCCACTAGTCGAATCCACCGAAGGGTATAAACATATTTTAGTGATAGAAGATATTGCAACTAAATGGACCGAACTTTTCCCTTTGAAGAATGCGAATGCTGAGAGTGTTGCAAAGGTACTGATAAATGAATGGTTTTTACGATTCGGAGTGCCTCGCAGATTAATTTCAGATAACGGAACTCAGTTTGTCAGTCAAGTGATGCAACAAGTTTCAGATTTCTTTGGTATACACCAAAACCTTACTCCAAAATATCATCCTCAAGCAAATCCTGTCGAGCGGCGAAATCGTGATATAAAAACAAAATTAGCTATCTTAGTTCAAGACAACCATGGATCCTGGCCCAATTTTCTTCCAGCAATACGGTTTTCATTAAATTCAACAATCTCGGAATCTGTCGGAGATACTCCCGCATACCTGACCTTTGGTCGAGAACTAAGAAACATTTCGGATGTGTTGCATGACACCCGACCCATTATTTGTGATGACAATTTCATACCACAAATTAGTCCGTTTTTATTGCAAATGGACAACGTTATAAAAAATGCTCGAGAAACACACGAAATTCGTCAGGAAGGATGGAAATATTATGCGGGCATGAAACGTCGATCTCATAAACACAATTACTTAGTGATAGCCAAAAGGGTGTAACTGCTAAATTTGTTCCTAAGCGTGATGGCCCTTATAGAGTTCGCTCATTCAAATCGTCTACCTCATGTGAGATTGAAACAGTTAATAATGATTATGTAGGTACCTACCATGTCTCTCACCTTACTCCGTATGTAGGTGATTCTCATAATCCGATTCGTCATCCTATTCGAAAGCGAGGTCGTCCTCCCACTTCTTACCTGAGAACAGGAGATACTCCTATCAACGAAATCACTGAGACCTCTACAAATGGAAGTTATAGTTCTACGTCGTTGATAGAGGGTTCCCATGTAACGGATGAAACCCTTCAATTTAATTCAAGGGATAACGAAGAGTTTGAAAGTTTTACGAAATTGAATCACGAAGTGACAAACATTAGGTATGTATTGGGTGAGAGCGAAGAAAGTGATGCTTCAACCATGCCAACTACCACCACAAGCTCCCGTAGCAGTCGAATAATTAGAAAGCCTTTGCGATATCGTAATACTATGATATAACAAAACAAAAGCTCAAAATGCATTATATTTGTACGAGTATGTGAATTCATATTAATTTTGTTTATTATTTTAAAATCATTTAATGTATAAAAAAAACACATTGGACTTATGTGTTTGTTCCGTTTTGATATGTGGTTGCCACCGCATTCCTTAATATCTTGTTATTTATAATTTATAAAGCAACTTTTAATTGTTTCTGAATTTAATTCGGGACGAATTTTGAATTCAGAGGGGGAGGTTATAACCAATATTATTTAAGATTAACGTATTTTAACGTAGTTTGAATTATTATATGGAGAATATATTATAATTATCAATGCCATCTATCGTATAAACCGATACATTCGGATAAAGGTGAATAGCGAGAGTCGTGTGTTAGAAAACCCTGAAATCTTGTAAAAAAAAAAAAAAAAAAAAAAAGAAAGGCAAAAAAAAGGAAGAGGAAGTCTGACATGTTTGTAATGTAATAAAAAAAATTAAATAAAAAAAAAGTTGTTGAGTTTTAATTTGAAAAATAGGTTTTCAAAATAAACCGGTATTACCAGGGTTACCGGTAATTTTAGTTTTATTTACTGTTTACCGGTAATAAAAAAGATTTCGGTAAATGAGAAACTATAAATCGAACGAATTCATTATAGAGACTGACTAGTTTGGCTCAAGTATCCTTTCTAAAGACAAAGGCGCTCCTAAAGGGGGGAAACAAGAAATTGTTTTCCTTCGCGGTTAGGTATTTTTCTAGAAAGAAAGTTTCAACAATTTTTCACTTATTCAAATTAAATTTAACCTTTTGCAAAAGAAATTTAATTGGTCGTCAATTCAAAATTTAAATTGTGAAAGGTTGAATTTGGAGTGCGAAAGAGGTAAATTTGTATCATTGTAAACATATATGTATTACAAATAAATCAACCCAGCAAACACTAAAATCGAAAGTTTAAATTTGAAACAAGTTGAGCAACTCTTCTTCTAAATCTAAATATCTGTCAGAACCGAAAGCTATTTTTATTTCTATGGAGTCAGATTACGTGTAGTTACTCTGACATTCACTTCACTTCAGCAAGCGAGAAGAAATTGTAGGGCCTGTCTTAAGAAAATGTTAATAGCAACATGGACGATTTCTTCTTTCTCTACAAACTAAACCAACTCCTTTTCTTAAAAATTTCCTAGAAATGTCCCGTTCTACAATTTTGCAAGGGTGATCGACTTTAAGCTTAATCTTCTTTCGCATGCTGTAAAAGACTTCGCAGATGATTCACAAATATTGATAGATTAGAAAATTTCACAAAAACAATTAATTTTCAATAAAATTGGTATTTCTGCTGAATCTGTAGAAACGACCAAGCAATCCAAAAGCAATCAGGCAAGGCAATTACAGGTTTCGTCGAAACCTATTGTTAGAAATTCCATAATAATGGTAATACATTATTACTATCTGGATGCTTATTGTTAGAGGTATCAACCATCTCAATCAGAGCGCAATTGCAGATTTTAGATTTTTGGCCCAGCAAAGCAAAATACGCATATTAGGTAATTGTAGTTCTATTTGGTGTAATAGTAGCTTCACTGATTATCGAAGTCGAAGATTTGGAGTCAGAAAATATATACTGACTCAAATAATTCAGAAAATTGTCATAATATTCTATTCCACAAGAAAGAAACAACCAAATTTGTTGATTTTTGTGTTTTTTTATTAAAATCTTGACTTTATTTTTTGAATAAAGCAGGTACATTTTACTCGGAATCGTTACCAATATCCATCGATTCATCAATTATTTCTGGTGTAATGTTTTCCGCGTCACTTATCGAATCTTCGTGTTGTGTTTCTTGAGTATCTGGAACTAAAACGTTGAGAGCCTCTACCGACGCTTGCGTCTCTGGAACTATGTCGAGAGTTGGGCACGCTGCTATAACATTCAATGACTGTTGCGTATTACTTGGTGAACGTACTGCTTGCGAAATAAATTCGGGTGGACAATTCTCAATCGCAATTGATGCTGAACAATCATAAATTTTATATATGCCGACCAGAACGTCGCAAAGCTCAAACATATTAGCGCGTAACGAAATAATAATAAATTGAGCATTTTTAGCCCGTTGCTTTATATAATTCGCAATAATTGAAACGTTTTTAAAATCGAGCGCAGCATCAATCTCATCCATAATATATAGTGGCGATGGTTTATAGTAATGTAACGCAAATACTAGCGACAGTGATGTTAAAGTTTTTTCACCGCCGGACAAATTGCTTATCTGTTTCCATGATTTTTTGGGCGGGCGAACACTAAATATTATACCTTCTGTAAACGGATCCATTGAATCGGCCAATTCTAATTCAGCGTCACCTCCAATTGTAATGGCCTGATACATTTCTTTGACTTTTTTTGAAATAATATAAAATCCTTGCATAAATTCGTTGAATCGCTTTTTGCGAACATCTTCGTAAAGAGAACGCATTTCATTCCGTTTCACTGTGATGTCCTCAAGATGGGCAACCCGCTCCAAATAAATTCTGCGTTTATTTTCGTACTCCTCGATGATAGAGATATTTGGCTTGCGTGACGTGATTTCCGTTTCAAGGACAGAGCT
Source organism: Tipula vernalis (assembly GCA_958295665.1). Classification (NCBI taxonomy): domain Eukaryota; kingdom Metazoa; phylum Arthropoda; class Insecta; order Diptera; family Tipulidae; genus Tipula; species Tipula vernalis. Next base: position 144,258,855 of record OY282560.1, on the reverse strand, counting down.
TTGATACTGCAAATCGTGAATTTTGTATTTCTCCAGCTCTTCTTCGGTGTAAGTTTTTAATGGCTCCTCTGGCTCACCTCGCAATATTTCGTTTAATTTTAAAGGTTTTATCTGTTTTTGCCAATTAGGCATTTGTCCCTTAAGGTCAGCTATATTTTTATCAATCGCCTTAAGCTTCTCCTCAAATTCTAATTTTTTGAGTCGTGCCTCATTCTCCTCTTTTTGAATGACTTCGATTTCTTTCTTAGTCGATGATGATTCCTTTTGGGCCGCCTCAATTTCAGCTTTTAGTTCGTCAACTTTCACTAGTAATTCTTTGGCCGCCAAGTCTGTCGCATCTCGTAATTTACTATCGGTTTTAATCGATTCCTCGAGATTATGACACTCTTCTTTCATTTGTTCGATTTTTGCTTCCGTCTGTTTAGAATTCCGTTCGGATGTTTTGATTTCAAGGATTAGTTTTGAGATGTGTGAATTCAATCCCTGGATATCCTTATCAAGCTTTTTGATAGCGGTTTGAACTGTTTTAATTTTTTTGTCGGTGATATCAGTTACTTGTTTCGTGATTTTATCGACTTCGGACGATATTTTCTCGGTATTCTTTTCCGATTCATCGTAAAGCTTTTGTTCCGCTTTGATTTTCGTTTGAAGAGCATCGACGCGTGCCGGGTCAATTTTCACATTTTCAACCACTTTCAGCTGGTTCGCGTATTGTTCCTGGAGGCGAGGCAGCTGCTTGATGGCACTGTCGTGTTCAAGTTGTAACTTTTTGATGAAATTTGCACATTTTCTCAGCTCATTTGTCATTGGTTGAATGTCTTTTTCCAAAGCAGATTGCTGTTCTTGATTGAAGGAAATTTGTTCGCGCAGCTGTTGCAACTCAGATTGGAGCTGGTGAAGGGGAACAGTCGATTGATTTTTATTCACCACAGTTTTCGTTTGTACCTTCTGCCCCATACGGCCGCGCATTGCTTGACCACCGCCTGACATGGTTCCGTGTACTTCTATAACGGCACCCTGGAGTGTAACAACTCGATGCCTTGTTCGACCGTAGGCGATACGGCTACCTTGGTCCAAATTTTCGGCAACCAAAGTGTCGTGTAATGCATAGTAGAATGCGGGTCGAACACGATCGTCTTCGATTTTTATCAAATCAAATAAACGTGGTACATTTTCAGGTGTTTGAATTTGGTTTCGACATTTTGCCGCTAAATGAGAAATCTTATCCAAAGCGATAAAAGATGCACGTCCCAAATTGTATCGTTTCAAGTGATCGATACAAGCTTCACCGGCTTCAATGCTTTCAACCACGATGCTATCTAATTGTCCACAGCATGTTGATATGGCGACATCGTATTTAGCATCTATACCACCTAAATCGCCCAAACGTCCCAAAATACCGCAGATCTTTCCCTGCTGTTTCTGTTCCATAAGTGATTGGACAATTTTGTTTCGACTATTCGATTGCTGCATGGTATCGCAAGCTTGAATTTCTGAATTTTTGGCGTTCAGTTTTTGCGTTAATATTGTTTCCTCCTCAAGCAGCTGGTTCATAAGGACCCGCTTCTGCTCATAAAGCAATTCTAAATCTTTATGTTCCTTCATTTTCTGGGCCAATTCAACATCATGGTCTGTTTTTGTTGCTTCACAATTTTTCAAAAATTCCTCCAACTTATTTAATCGATTGGTTTCAGTTGTCTGCTGATACTGATACATCTCTAATTCAGATTTGGCAACGGTGAATTTTGATTTTGCCGCATCTACCATTTTCTTCAAACCAACTAGCTCCATTTGGAAAACTTCCTTCTTCTCAATCAAATCCTTAGTTTCGTCTTTCAAATTGGATAAATTTCGGGCTAAAATTTCTTCCTGCTCCGTCTTCTTCGCCAGCTGCTTATTGAGTTGAGATTGAGCCTCATCAATATCTTTTTTATTTTTTTCCGGAACTTTCTTAAATTGTTCTAGCTTCTCTTCCTCTTTGATGATATTTGATCTCGTTTGCTTTCGTCGTGTATTCTGTGAAACTAGAGTAGCCTGAAGCTCAGCGGCTTTATTAACTGAACCTCTATGCTGCGTCTCGTAGTCTTCCTTTGCTTTTACCAAACCATCAAATTTCTTCATTTCATCTTTGATCGCTGCCTCCTTTTCGATCCGTCGATTTTTAATTTCGTTATATTTATTACCCTGCTCCTCGAAATTCGCCGCAACCTCTACCCGCTCCTCTTCGACCGTTGCAACTGATTTTCGAAGCTCGCTTAAATATTTCTGGAATTGTAAATTTTTAGCACGAGTAATTTGATTCTCAAGTTTGAGATATTCAATCGCATCATCGAATGGCTTCTTAAGATCCTTCATTTCCCTTTCGGATAATTTACATCGATTATGTTTCTCCGATCTCTGTTCATTCAGATACTCAACGCGTTCGTCAATCTTTTGTAGCGGTTGTATGTATCGGGACGTGCCTATTATATCCTCGAGATACTCTAAAAATCCGCATTCATTTGGTGTTGCAGCTTTTGGCTTCATCATAGCGATCGATTCAACCTCGCCTTGTAAAATTAGAAAACGATTGTGATCCAAATCAACTCCATGTTGTTTCAACAATTTAGCGACTTCTTTGAAATGTTTGCGAGTTTCATTTACGCAATAGTATGATGAGTTATTTGCATGAGCAGTACGTGAGATCATAAATTCTGTATTTGGAACCGGTTTGCAAACACCGTCAGCTAGATCTTCGATTTCTTGAAAATACACGTAAACCGAACAGAAATCCATTTCATGAGCTCTGGCCGACTTGTGAATGAGTGCGGATAACTTCTTTAATCGCAGCTTTTGTGCTCGATAACCGAACACAAACAACATAGCATCGATTACGTTACTTTTACCGCTACCATTCGGTCCAATAATTGCGGAAGTGCACTGTAACATTTTGGAATGCTTTAATATTCCAGGGATGATCATTAAATATTTCGATACTTACATGATTAAAAGGTCCTAATTCCACTTTCCCAGCATAACTTTTAAAATTCTCGATAATAATATTCGTGATAATTAATCGGGTACCTTTGCTTTCTGTAGAACAATAAGGTGCGATCGGCGGAGGAATGTAAATATCACCAACTCTAGTTCCACCTTCTTCATCATCAGAAACGCGTAGTTCATCTTCTTGCATCGATTGATCAGCTGCATTTTCCACTACTTGTTCTCGTGATGTGTTCATTATATTTATTTTAATTTACTTAAACCAATTTAAACTCAATTTTACAGAATTACACGGGTGGCGGCACTTTTTAATGTTGTTTACTATTGAATGGCGGTTGTCGCTTGACGGTTGAAAAAAATTAATTCATCTTGACAGCTGGATATTTGCTATAAAAAAAAATGGTGGCGCGACAAAACATAGAAACAATCACGATTTTTATACCATTACATATTAGTCGAGATACACACCGTTTATGATTTTAATCTTCAACGTAAATAGTTCATCTTCTTTTTTATGTGGTGTCACTAGTGTCGGTAAAGATAAACTATGTTTTATTATCTAGAAGGTTTTCAAATTTAGTACACATTCAGGCTGTAACTTAGTACTCAGATCAACATCATGGGGTATCAAATATAGGGTAGGCCTGAATAAAATGAACGATTTATTTTTTGAATAGGTAAAGGCCTAACCAGCGAATCAGTAAGAAACCTTAAAGAATTTGACGAAATTACTTCCTTACAGAAGATTTGACATTATAGCTGTGTTTCTTATTTCTGATCTAATCAATCTGATTGATCTGAGTACTAAAAAGTTGTTTCTTATTTCAAGTCAGATCGATCTGATCAATTTTTTGCTGTTTCTTATTTTTTTCAGATTGATTAGATTGATTTTTTTGATTTGTAAAAATATTCCGATTTCTCAGATTAGTTTTCGTTTAGCTAACTTCATGTAATTCAAATACATACATTACCGCATACAGAACTGTCTTCTCACCACTTATTTTTTTTTTTGCAAACGTTATTAAAATGGAAATAGAAGGAAATTTGAATTATTATGTGAACGAAGGTAAATCATTTAATTAAATTATGAAATAAATATTTTTTGACCTAAAAAATCTGAAACCTGTTTCTTATTTCAGATCGACCAAATCGATCTGATTTCAGATTTCAAAATCCGCTCGATCTACGGATTTAAATAAGAAACACAGCAATTGGCCACCGAATCCGTAACAACTGACAAATACAGTACTAAAATTGTAATATGAATGGGAAAATTTATTGTTTCTAAGAAAAGTGTACTGTGGAAATTTTGATGTATTCTGACATATCCTTCAGCTTGCGCGTTAATTTTCGCTCTGTTAAGTGACAGCTGAACTGAACGAAACGTTCTTAAAGATTCGCTGGTCAGTAACATGGACTTTCTGTATATCGCGTTCTTACTTAAAGTTGTTACTGACTCGCTGGTTCCCCCATAACAATGAGTTACCTACTCATTGTTGAAGTATGAAAACTTAAGCGCAATGAATGTTGGTTTTCGGATCGGCAAGACACTGTGAACAATTGATTTACACTTTGCTTTTCAGATAGGCTCACAAAAAAATCTGGGCTTATGATGTCGCTAAATGTGAATATGACACGCTAATTGTTACGATGACAGTCTGAACGACCTTATCCTAGCAAGCCGGGATATACCCCGCCTGGTAGATGTCATATGGAAAAAACAGCAGAAGGATTTTCACCACGACAAGCTACACACAAACTAAAAATAAAGTATATACTGTCAGTAATCCTTGGTGTATCATTTATCCGAATAGAACCATCTCCAGGATCACAACAGTGGCGACGAGAATAAAGCGAATTAACCTCGGCATCATGGAAGAACTCATCAAACGGTTGATGGACGCTCAGACTGAAAACCAACGACAAATGGCAGCAATCATGGAACAAATGGTTCAGCAGCGAAACGCTCCGCCAGCATATTCAGCGGATGTAGTTCACCGACTAGCAGCGGCGCAAATACACAAGCACCTGTCCGATCGAATGGAAAAATTCGGCTACTGCCCGGAGGACGGTGAAACGTTTGACCGCTGGTACGCTCGATACGAGCACATCTTCACAGGGGAAGCACAAACATTGACGGTCCGCCAGCGAGTGAGTTTGCTCACTGAGAAGTTGTCAACCTCGGAGTACCGACGTTTCGCTGACCGCATCCTGCCAGAGACCATACAAACCATAACTTTCGAGAGAGCAGTCGAGGAGCTGAAAAAGATTTTCGGACGGAAAGAATCGGTCTTCACACTTCGCTACAAGTGTTTGAGCATCGCTAAAGGTTCAGGAGAAAATTGGGACGATTTCGCAAGCCAAGTCAACAGGAAGTGCGAAAAATCCGAGATTGCCACGTGCACAGCCGACGATTTTAAGGTTCTCATGTTCGTCAAAGCACTCACGGGAGCTGATGAAGACTCACTCGTTCTCGAAAAACTTCTCATTAAGCTTGAGGAAGTCGAAATAACCCGTGCAACAGCAGCCAATCCAGACACAGTGACCAGATTGAAGCTGAACGATGTCTGCGAGCTAGCAAAGCGGTTGTCTTGTCTCAAAGACGAGAAATTGATGGTCCAACACTCCAACTCAGCACTGAGAAGCGAAGTGATGCAGATGTTCAGAAAGAAAGAAGGACAGCAACAGCTAGGTCGGCAGAAATCCACACACAAATCAACAGAAAAATTGGACACGCCTCCTAACAACTGCTACTTCTGCGGTGACTGCCACTGGGATAAGGATTGCCCGTACAAGAACAAAATCTGCGATACTTGCAAGGTAAAGGGTCACAAAGCTGGCCATTGTACCTCGGCGACCGAATTCCTGCGCAGATTCCGATCAAGACCAAGCAGACCTAGCCACAGATCAGAACGTCATCAAAGTCTGGCAGTCACAACAGCATCGATCTCTACCCGCAAGTTTGTTGAACCAGCCATCGATGATCACAAGCTTCGCCTGCAACTGGATTCTGGCTCCGACTGTTGAACCGCCGTTGACGCCATGCGAAGAGCAAGCAATCAGCGTTTCAGGCGATCAGGTGTCGATGCTCGGAAAATTCACCGCACGATTAAAGCTCCACGGACGAGAAGAAATCGGCCCATGCTACGTCGCAAATTCAAGCTTGAACGTCCTCGGAAGCGACTGGATGGAAGCTCTCGACCTATGGAATATTCCCATCGCCAGCGTCTGCAACAACGTCCGACTCGACGCTTCACAGCAGTTTTCAAGCGAGTTGAGGATCAAATTTCCAGCTCTTTTCAGCGATTCGGTCGGCCTTTGCACTCAAAAGGCATCGCTGACGCTCAAACCAAGTGCAAAACCAATTTTCCGCAACAGCCGTCCAGTTCCGTTTGCCGCTAAGGAGCCTATCGAGAACGAAATCAAACGGTTGCAGCTCTTAAATGTTTTTAGCCCCGTGCGATACTCAGCATACGCCGCACCAATCGTCGCTGTCAAGAAGAAGGATGGACGGGTTAGAATCTGCGCCGACAACTCAATTGGCTTAAATGATTCGCTTGAACCGGAACAATTTCCACTGCCAACGCCTGACGAGATTTTTGCTCAGCTATCGCCATTCAAACTCTTTAGCAAAATCGACCTCTCAGACGCGTTCCTTCAAGTCGAGCTCGACGACGACTCAAAGAAGCTGATGACCATCAACACTCACTGCGAACTTTTCAAAGTCAATCGGTTGCAGACAGGAGTCAAGCCAGCACCGGGAATCTTCCAAAGACTTGTTAGCAGCATGATGAGCGGAGCAAAGGGCGCCTTTCCGTTCATCGACGACTTCATTGTGGGATGAACAGATCAAAACAACCACGACAAGAATCTGTACGAAGTTTTAAGCCGCATTCAGGAGAACGGCTTCCACCTAAAAATCGACAAGTGTTGGTTCCGTCAGAAAGAACTCGAATTTCTTGGCCACATACTCGACACTAACGGCATTAAACCGAGCCCAGAAAAGATCAAGACGCTTCAGAACATTCCGCCTCCAACAGACGTCAAGCAACTTCAGGCATTTCTAGGAGCAGTCATTTGGTACGGAAAATTCATTCCTGGTATAAAGAAACATCGCGGCCGATTAGACGAGCTTCTTCAAGATAATATCACGTTTGCATGGGAAACAAAAAATCAAGAATCTTTCGACGAGCTCAAGACAATTCTGGCATCTGACCTCGGACTTACTCACTACGACCCAACTAAGAAGTTGATCGTTGCCGCTGACGCTTCAAGCTATGGAATGGGAGCAAGTCTAATGCATGAGATGCCCGGTAAGTCATTGCGCCCAGTAATGCATGCCGCACGCTCATTCACAGCAGCAGAAAAAAACTACCCGCAAATCCAACGAGAAGCTCTGGCGCTCACATTCGCCCTTCAGAAGTTTCACCGCTACATTTATGGTCGAAAATTCGAGCTTCTGACTGACCATAAACCCTTACTCGCAATATTCGGGAATAAGAAGGGAATTCCGGTACACACGGCAAGCCGCCTTCAACGCTACGCGTTGATATTGCTCGCATACGACTTCGAAATCAAATACGTCGACACGAACAGCTTCGCATACGTAGATTTCATCTCTCGACTCATTAGTCAACACGAGAAGCCTGACGAAGAGGTCGTCATTGGAAAGATCATTGCAGAAGACTCACTAGGTTGCTTCGCTATCGACACCGCCAAGAAGCTGCCAGTAACCTTCGAAGCTATTCAGTATGAAACAAGTCGAGACGAGACGTTGAAGGTAATGACAAGTTGCATTGAGAAGGGTTGGCCACGCAAACGAGAGCAAATTCCTGACGTTGAGGCTGCAGACTACTTCGCAAGACGAGATTCGCTCACAGTCATCAACGGTTGCATTTTTTTCGGTGATCGCATCATAATTCCGAAGCGCTACCGCAGCGAAATACTGAAAGAACTGCATCTCAAGGTCACCCTGGCATTGAGCGCATGAAGCTATTAGCTCGACAGAAAGTCTCCTGGCAAACGACATCGGAAAAACGGTTTGAACCTGTGTGAATTGCGCAACGAATGCGTTTTCACCGATCAAAGCTAAACTGCAGTCGTGGCCGATTCCAGAAGCGCCGTGGTCGCGATTGCACGTCGACTTCGCTGGTCCAGTCAACAGCTTCTGGTATTTTGTCATCATCGATACCTTTTCAAAATGGTCAGAAGTCTACAAGATGCAGAGCACGACATCCCAGCAGAGAACAGATAAGCTCGAAGAAGCCTTCGCAAGACACGGCGATTGCAAAACAATCGTTTCTGACAACGGACCGCAATTCATATCGGAACAATTTAAGCAATTCTGCGCAGAAAGAGGAATCGAGCATATCACCACAGCGCCTTATCATCCGCATTCGAACGGTCAGGCAGAACGGTTCGTGCAGACGCTAAAACAGGGACTCAAGAAGCTTGAGAAGGATGGAAACGCTAATGAAGTCTTGCGAAAGTTCCTTAAGCACTACCGTTTCACACCGTCATACAACCTTGGATCGAAATCGCCGCATGAGCTGATGACGGAACGACAAGCAAGATCGAAGCTCGACTTGCTCATGCCAACTACGAAAGCTATAGTAGAACGAAACCACAAGATGGAACAGCAGTTCAACACTCACCACGGTGCTAAGGAAAAGACGTTGAGATCGGCGACAAAGTTTTCGTTAAAACCCACTTAAGCAACAACCAGTGGCGCTGGGTTTCAGGAGAAGTCGTGTGTAAAATGGGACGGTCAATTACAAGGTGCAAACCGATATACGAGAGATCGTTGCTCATGCAAATCAGCTAAAAAATCGCTACACGTATCTCGACGATGGCCATAACGTTCTTCTGGACAGTTTTGATATCCAGGTCTCAGGAAAGCAAGAGATTGAGCCCGACATCATCCCAGAACCCGAGGAGGAGAAAGAGGAATTACAAGAAGATGACTCATTGCAAGACTCACTGGACGATCAACAAGAAGACTTACCAGCGTTCCAGGAGCAAGTTCCACGAAGAACTCAACGAGCTACAGCTGGAGTTCCACCCGCCTATCTGGGAGACTACGTGTGCTAAACAAGGCATTTTCCTATTTCCATTTATTTTCATTCACATCCGAAACAATTGTAATCATTATAATCATTCATATCGCAATCATTCAAATAAGAATTTCAACTGTTTATAAACAGCATCTTAAAACGGGGAGAAGTGTTACGATGACAGTCTGAACGACCTTATCCTAGCAAGCCGGGATATACCCCGCCTGGCAGATGTCATATGGAAAAAAAAGCAGAAGCATTTTCACCACGACAAGCTACACACAAACTAAAAATAAAGTATATAATGTCAGTAATCCTTGGTGTATCATTTATCCGAATAGAACCATCTCCAGGATCACAACACTAATGACGGTGTCGCATGTGGCACAATCCGGTTGAAAGTAAAGCTCTTCCAAACCAAATGTTCTTGCCCCAAAGAAAAAGTCCCACGCAGACAGTGACTTTTTGTCGAATTTAACTTTCAAATGAATAATTGGTGGCGTTTGGAGTTGCTCGAAAGCAATTGCGATAGTCGTTGTTGTATTCTTTTGATTTGATACAGTTGGTTGATGAGACACGAACACGAATAGGTAGATTATTGGTGTTGTTATGGTTTTTTTTGGAACGTGAGCATCTATATTTACCATGTGCATAACCTCACACTTTCGTAATTCATTTATCCAGTAATGAACTCGGACATCAATTTCAAGTAAAAATCGATCAACATCATCATCATCATCATCGAAGCTTTGGGAAGGGGAACAGTAACAACATCCAGCACAGTTAATTACACAGGAAAAATTGTAAGTGCAGTTTTTGTTTTTTCCGTAGTGTTGTTCGTTTTTTCGGTATTATTTTTATTTTTCTGCTATTTTACGCGATTATTAACAACTGGTACTGGCGTAGGGGGTTCAGACGCTGCGCACACTCTTCCAGGTAGTTCGGTTTCGAATATGGACGGAAATATAGTTGAAGACTCGATCACTGTCACTGTAACACAGTTGAATAATTTAATCGACGCTAGGGTACAGCAAATGGTCGACGCGCGATTAGCAGCGGCACGAGGCCCTCGTGGATATCAAACAGCGTCGAGTTATCGACCCATTGACATCCATTTTTGTGATTGGTGCACTTACATCTACTCAGATCCCAACTTTGCCTGTCTTGAACAAAGCCACTATCGATCCAGATATCTCAAAATTTTTGGCAAAATTCGAATCAATTACCCACGAAACTTTTGCCAATACGCATATCAAGCATAATGTAACGAATTGTTTAGTTACTAAAGGCCCACCAATTTCATGCAAAGTATGTCGTTTAGCTCACGATAAATTGCAAATTGCAAAGGCGCATTTCGATGCCATGGTAGTTCAGGGTATTTGTAGTACTGCTATAGTAACTCCTTTCGGGCTATACGAATTCTGTAGAATGACTTTCGGACTACGTAACGCCGCACAGTCATTTCAGCGTCTCATCAATTCCGTATTGTCAGGACTTCCGTTTTGTTTCACCTATCTAGACGATATTCTAGTAGCATCCAGATCACGAGACGAGCATTTGGAACACTTGTCTGTCGTATTTCAACGGCTAGCAAGTTATGGTTTGATCATAAATATGGATAAGTGTGTTTTTCTGAAGCACGAAGGGTCATAAGGTGACTGCTAACGGTATTTTACCTTGTCGAGAGCGAGTTTTAGCCATTTCTCAGTATAAACGACCAGTAACAGTACAGCAATTGAAGCGTTTTTTAGGAATGATTAATTTTTATCGCATATTCATTCCGGCCGCAGCGCAAGATCAGACAGTATTAAACGATTATTTAAAGGGCTATCGAAAAAATAGCAAAGTACGGATTAATTGGTCTGAGCAAGCAAGCGAAGCATTTGAATCATGTAAAACTAAGCTGTCGGAGGCTATCAGTTTGGCGCATCCGTTTATGAAAGCGCATATTTCAGACGCTTCAGATTGCGCAGTTAGGGCTGTATTTCAACAATGGGTCGATCAAAGTTGGCAACCATTAGGTTTTTTTTCGGTTCGGTTAACGACGGCACAACGCAAGTACAGCGCTTACGATCGTGAACTACTGGCCGCTTATTTAGGCGTTAGACATTTCAAACATTTATTGGAGGGACGATCATTTGTTTTGTATACTGATCATAAGCCACTAATATTTGCGTTTAAACAAAATCCGGAGAAGGCAACACTGCGGCAATATAGACAATTGGATTATATAAGTCAATTCACCACTGACCTGCAACCAAGGCCTTATATATACAGGCCTGATTGTACACGAAAAAATATTCAATGAGCTTTCGATATGGGTACTCATTTGTCTATTTTATATGGGAAATGCATATTTTGAGTGATAAAATCATGATATAAAATATGAGTAATTTTAATGTTTGTTGAATTTAAAAAATTACTTGTATTTTAAACCATTTGTCATTTCAATTTCGAAGAATGAATCAACCTCGAAATTAAAAAAATAATTAAATACAAATAGTACCTTTATCATATTTTATAGAAAAAGTTTCATTTTAATTGTGCTGCCAGATGCATAAATGTACAAAAAAAAAAAAATTAAAACAGCGATCGCTGAAAAAAATGCTGAATATTCCTCAGCAATATGTCAAAATGTCAAATTGTTGTTTTAGTTTTTTCTTGTGTTTAAATTTTTAAATTAATTTTTCTTTTTTATTTTACAATAAAATATTAATGTACAGTTTGTGTTTTCTTTAAAGTTAATTGTGTACATATTCTGTTAAATTTAAATTTAATTGTGTACAAATTAAATTGTGTATATGTTCATAGTCATACGAGTATTCGATATAAAAAACAAAACAATTTGTTTACGTTTTTTTATACGAGTATGTATTCGATATGAAGATACAATTTATTTACCATACTGGACAGTAGGAAGAAAAGATTTTAATCGAATGGATGGAATGGAAATATCGTGAATAAGTATTTAGATAAAAAGTATAATTTAGAAAATTGATGTTTATATCATATAGCTAATAATTTATATACTAATTTCAGATAAAGATTTAAGCACAATAGTAGAAATTTTGCAGGCGTCACAGAATTGGAGAATAACATTCGAATAAATAGTTATATCCAGCCGTGGCACTGATATAACGAGTGGGAACTATCAAATGGTAAATAAAGAAATATAAAAACATTTTTAATTCAATTAAAAATTTTATTCAATTTATTTTTAGGTAAATAATTTGATGTTCAATTGGGTTATAATCGGTGTTTTTGTTTAAGCATAATACAATTTGATGATTGCAATATTTAATGGGGCAATTGAGTACATAATTATATACTGATTTTGTTGATGGATGTCGTATGGTTGACGACATACCTAACTAAATATTATGATCACTGGATTATCTGTATGATGAAATAACTTGTGTATGAGTTATGTGTTTTCATTCTGAATTTAATATTTAGTTTTATTTTGATATATTTATATAAAATCGTACATAGCCCGATATTTTGCCTTTCGTATAATCCAATGATCATAATTATATTAAGATTTTAATATACTTTAAGTGTTGTTCGAAAAAATGTGATCTTGGATGAAAATAGCTAATATCCTAATTAATTTTTAATACTTAATACAGTGGCCAATAAACTTTTTTCACTTAATTAATTTATCCGAGTTCACATTAATTCGAAAAATATTTCATAATTTAATTTTCAGCGATCAGACAACATTTTATTTAGCTCAGATATTTATTATATGAGCTGAGCTAAATGAGATATACATATTCTTGTATGCCAATTGTTAAATATTTAGTTAGATTATAAATAAAAAATTTAATTATAAAACATAAACTGGAAGTAATCTTTTATTTCATTTTTCCATAAAAATAAATCATTATACAACAGGCGGTTTTGATCTCAGAACGAGGTATGGGTAGCAATATTTATTCCTATTTGTCGTGAAATTGGAATTTTTAGACACTTATTTAAATCCAGTATGACTTTTTCTCTTTCGATTTTATAACAAATGACCACCCCAATTTGTAGCATGAAATTTTTGCTCATTGATGAATGGTATCTTTTGTTGTTGTCTCAGTTTCTTAGGTGAGTAGATCTGTTTTATATTCTTTACAAATAAGATCAAATAAAAAAACAATATCAATTTAATTTTTAATTTTTTTTTTATTCATTTTTCTGAGGAAAAGCCATATGGAGTTCATTTAAAAATTGTAAGTAAGAAAGATAACTAATAGAAACCTCCATTAGGCGCAAAAACCCCAAAAATAAATATAAACAGGCAGCTACTCGTATCACAGAAAAATACAAATATTAAAATAATATACATTACAATTCAACAATAATTTATAATAAATAACAACAAAATAAAAATATATAAAATAGTGAATCTAAAAAAATCTATAATATATTAAATACAAATAAAATAAAATTATAAGTAATTCAAGACTTCTTAAATCTAATAAAAAACGAAATTTTACAAAATAATTATAAATGATTTTAAGATTTTAATGTTGTCAATTTGCGTCTCTTCGATAATTTATTGGAAAAATGAGCTACAGCATCGTTTTGATTTTTTGAAAAATTATTTAAAAAGATATTACACCAAGTATCCGCGCATAATTTTAAAATTTCATAATTGGTAGAATGACATGATTCACAAATTTCGTCGATGAATTGGATTTCACAGTAACTCATTACTAAACTTAAAATATATATTTTCTGGTTATAAGATTTTAAAAAATTTTGTAGAAATTTGGAAGACGTAATAGTATCAAAAATTTGATAAACTAAAATCCCAAAGGATATAGAAAATTCAGAAGGATATTTAAGGCCACCGCGATCTAAATTTTTTATGTATTCTACATCTAATTCAAATTCGAATGATAACTCTTTATCAATTATTAATTTATTGATGCAGTTAGTGCAGTTAATTTTTCCAATAGCTTTCTTTGAAACGTATCCTGCCATATACATTAATGCTGAATATACTTCAGGTTGAATAATGATGTTCTCCGCATTTCTTATTATCGTCTCGATTTCTTCATCGTCGATTTGAACATCAGTTGAATCTTCTGTAAAACTAAAATTATTTTTAAAATCTATAAATTCATTTCTTGTTTTCATTAATTTTATCATATTTATATGTTTAATTCGCTTTTCAGATTGCAAAATTTCTTGGACTGTAATGTTGTAAGATCCACCGCTCATTTGTCTATATTGTCCGAAACGATTTTCAAGACGATCCGTTGTAAATTTATCGAGCAAAATGTATTTAAAAAATTTTTGTTCTAATAAATAATGTGAAACTAGTTTCAAACCTGCACATGTATGAATTAGGGCATTAAATGTGTCTTGGGTCAATTTATTGGACTTATCTATATCTACGTCTTCATTCCAATTTTTTAGCCACTTGGTTATTTTATCTAAATACTCTAATCCTTCTTCATTTTCTTTACTAATTGGTGCAGCTAATTAATCTCTACTAATAATACCTTGGGCAGGGAATTTTACTGAAACGACTGTAAACAAACTACAAGTAATATCTAATAATGACGAAGTGCCGCTGGCTTCGTGACCTAACATTGAGCTATAGTGGGATATTGCGGCAATATTTCTCCTATCACAAATCAACTTTTGAGCAAGAGCAACATTTTGTTTTTCAGTGTCTGTTGGGTCTAATGCTTTTTGGCATAATCCTGGAGCTAACTTAGCTACTAAACTTTTCTCATGTTTATATATTTGTTCCAATATAGATATTTTAGAATTCATTTTTTCAGAAGATTCCAATGCTGGAAAAATTAAAGTTCTATTTCTGGAAGTTAACCAATTATTACGAAAAGATTTCATTAAGTGAACAGTATCAAATAAAAAGAATATTTTGGAATTTGCACAATATGATGAATGAATATACAAGGGAAGAGTCTTGTCATCTTGAGAAAATTTTTTGAAAGCTGCTCTGTTCACTCTATGGTTGTCTGATATGATTGCTACAACCTCGAAGCCTGCTTCATGTAAAACGTCTAAAACATCCTTAATAGTTTCATATAAATATTGAGCAGTTAACTTTTTCACAGGGAATAGACCTACCACGTCTACGTTGCTGGATAATAATGAACTAATCATTAATGCCTGAACTGTTCGTGCTAATTTTGGACTTTCTTCTAATTCTGTCGAATTACTAGCGACACCCTCTAATTTACCAGATTTGTAAGTTTAATGCTGGCTTTACATAAATTTCATCTACCATAAGAGTAACATATTTTTCATGAGACTCTAAAAGGGACATTTTTTTCTCTAAATGTTTTTTTAATATACCTGATTTTATATTTCCTTTCGAAAAACTTCGTAAATATGATGGATGTGGTAAAGTACAATTGCCAGTTTCTCTAATAAATTTATACGCTGCTGGATACGAATATTGCATTTCTGTAGCAAATGCTAATAAATATAAAGTGTATCTTTTCGATTTTAAAAAAACTAATTGAAATTGCTCATATAAAAATTGCAGTTTTTGTTTTTGGTCAAATTGGCTTTTGTTTGATTCTATTAAAAATTTAAAACTAGTTTCAATATTTTGTTGGTGGTAATTATTAACTTTGTCATTTAATTCAAAATTTTCCAAGTAAAAAAACAAACTATTTAATTTTGAAAATTTATCACAAAGACCATTTTCTAAAATTCTAGAAACTTCTAGATTTTTTATACCTTGTTCAATTTTATTAAAATATACTTTTATTTCTAGATTACTATTAATGGTAAAATAAATATCAATTCCCGGAGAATTATCAGTCCAAGAAAGTTTGTAAAATACAATTAAAAGATTTGATATTTTTTTTGAAAACTTAAACAATTATACTTATCTTTTGATTGCTCCAAGTCGGCAATTGTCGAAATATTGTCCTCATTAGAAATTCTATTTGCTTCAACAATATGGCGTATTGATTGTTGGCATAATCTTGCTTTAGGTTTTGGCCGGTTGTTTAATTTTATTCGTAAATAAGGTGGCAAATCAGGAAAATTTGTTGGAATTGCATCAACACGTAATCGCCATCTATTTCGGGATGTGCCATTATTTATTAAAAATTTGTCTTCAAAATGAATTTCACAAATTCTGGTATATTTGGTTGGTTCCCAATCCTTCCGAGGAATATTTTTCAACCATAATATTCTTTGTGCCTCGTTAGTGGGAATACTGAACAAATGGCTTGTCTTCCAATTTGAAGAACAAGAAGGTACACAGCAATACGATTTCATTCTAATTGGGATGAGTAGATGGTACAAATTAAAATTAATAATCACTTAGTAAAATAAATTTAAAAGGACGTATAGAAATTACTAAAATTATGGCTTAACGGGTTTTAAATATCACTACCGTTCCTGATTATTTTTCACAATAATTTAATTTTATGTACACTTACCTTAATTTCGCTTTTTATTTAATTTTATTTCTTTAAACACACTGGTAGTAACTATTTATTAATTATTAATTTTTTTAATGTGACTCTAAATCAACTTATACAATTTTATAAATCACCGAATAAAGTTTTATTGCACAATGAAAAACTTGTCGAATGATTGTAAAAATCCTGTACCGTTGGAGTACCGTTTTCAAATATTTAATCATATCGTTAATCACATTCTTTAATGGCACATAAAACATTATTTGCGAAATTAGTTCATTTTCCTACAAATTATATTACAACATAAATTTCGAGATTTCTGTTCAAAATAAAAAACAAACAACTTCAATATCTAAAGATTGTAAACAATTTTATTTATTTAGCATTTATAAATTGTAGAAAATTATTCAACAATACTTTTTTTTAGTACATCTTAGCACGAGTCAGACGACATGGAATGTGAAGATGCTCTTTAACCATGAAAAAAGTAACAAAACGAGAATTTATTAAATAATTTTGAAGCAAAACTATTTTGAATTTTAAACACAAAATAACAGTTAGTCGGCATGCTAATTACATACAATTTTTGGATATTTTGTTATTTGGGGGCCTATTCTCGAATTCCACATCCATTTTCCACATGTGAACATCTGTCAAAGTTCACACTAAAACGTTTGAGAATTGTATTTCGTATATAAAACACACGCGGCATGGACATTTCCTATATGGGGAATTTTTTCCACCTGCTTATACTCATTCGGAAATATGCCCCTAGTACCGAAAACATTCAATTTTTATGAATTTTGGCAGATGTCCACATGTGGAAAATGGATGTGGGATTCGAGAATAGGGCCCCTGGTACAAAGTAAAATGTCTCATTGAGTAAAATATTTTCCGAGGAATATTTTTCAACCATATACCTGGTTATACAGAAAGGTCATCCTATAATTGACAACGTAGAAACATTTACACTTTTATCTTGGCACAACCATTCTTTAAAGAATTTTAATGCCCAATATGCACAGGGCATTACGATATAGAGAATGTCGAACAAAGTTTATTTCACGTCACAGGAAAAATGAAATAAAAGATTACTTCCAGTTTATGTTTTATAATTAAATTTTTTATTTATAATCTAACTAAATATTTAACAATTGGCATACAAGAATATGTATATCTCATTTAGCTCAGCTCATATAATAAATATCTGAGCTAAATAAAATGTTGTCTGATCGCTGAAAATTAAATTATGAAATATTTTTCGAATTAATGTGAACTCGGATAAATTAATTAAGTGAAAAAAGTTTATTGGCCACTGTATTAAGTATTAAAAATTAATTAGGATATTAGCTATTTTCATCCAAGATCACATTTTTTCGAACAACACTTAAAGTATATTAAAATCTTAATATAATTATGATCATTGGATTATACGAAAGGCAAAATATCGGGCTATGTACGATTTTATATAAATATATCAAAATAAAACTAAATATTAAATTCAGAATGAAAACACATAACTCATACACAAGTTATTTCATCATACAGATAATCCAGTGATCATAATATTTAGTTAGGTATGTCGTCAACCATACGACATCCATCAACAAAATCAGTATATAATTATGTACTCAATTGCCCCATTAAATATTGCAATCATCAAATTGTATTATGCTTAAACAAAAACACCGATTATAACCCAATTGAACATCAAATTATTTACCTAAAAATAAATTGAATAAAATTTTTAATTGAATTAAAAATGTTTTTATATTTCTTTATTTACCATTTGATAGTTCCCACTCGTTATATCAGTGCCACGGCTGGATATAACTATTTATTCGAATGTTATTCTCCAATTCTGTGACGCCTGCAAAATTTCTACTATTGTGCTTAAATCTTTATCTGAAATTAGTATATAAATTATTAGCTATATGATATAAACATCAATTTTCTAAATTATACTTTTTATCTAAATACTTATTCACGATATTTCCATTCCATCCATTCGATTAAAATCTTTTCTTCCTACTGTCCAGTATGGTAAATAAATTGTATCTTCATATCGAATACATACTCGTATAAAAAAACGTAAACAAATTGTTTTGTTTTTTATATCGAATACTCGTATGACTATGAACATATACACAATTTAATTTGTACACAATTAAATTTAAATTTAACAGAATATGTACACAATTAACTTTAAAGAAAACACAAACTGTACATTAATATTTTATTGTAAAATAAAAAAGAAAAATTAATTTAAAAATTTAAACACAAGAAAAAACTAAAACAAAAATTTGACATTTTGACATATTGCTGAGGAATATTCAGCATTTTTTTCAGCGATCGCTGTTTTAATTTTTTTTTTTTTGTACATTTATGCATCTGGCAGCACAATTAAAATGAAACTTTTTCTATAAAATATGATAAAGGTACTATTTGTATTTAATTATTTTTTTAATTTCGAGGTTGATTCATTCTTCGAAATTGAAATGACAAATGGTTTAAAATACAAGTAATTTTTTAAATTCAACAAACATTAAAATTACTCATATTTTATATCATGATTTTATCACTCAAAATATGCATTTCCCATATAAAATAGACAAATGAGTACCCATATCGAAAGCTTCGATTTTTGTACAATCAGGCCCGTTAATATATGGCCCTGATGGCCCTGATTCAACGTAGCAGAAACACAGACAGCGGAAGCACGTCACAAACCACCACGCTACAGTTCAATTTACGACGGTAAAAACCAATCCGGGGATGTTGCAACGGGCATTTCTGTTCGAACGCTAACGTTAGAAGAATTGCAAACTCAAAACACGCAATTAAAGCAACAGGTTGCGCACTTAACAGGGTTAATGCAACGCCTGCTCGAACAACAAGCGGTACATCAACCACATGCGCAACAGCAGACGATGCATCAGCCACAAATACAACTACAAACGGTACAGCAGCCGATACAACAGACGCATATGTCAGAACAGCCAACGCTCAATCGACATTATTACGATCGACTCCCAATACCTACTTTTAGTCGAGATAACGTTGAAATGTGGTTCTTCCAGCTCGAAACGTGGTTCAATCGTCGCAATATCGCAAATGACGATGCAGCAAAATACGATACACTGGTTGCAGCTCTAGATACCAACCTGCTGACTCAAGTCGCTGGCGTTTTAAGAAGTGTTGTTCATGGCAACAAGTATGCACCACTGAAAAAAGCTATAATAGCCAATTTCGCCGGCAGTGAAACCCAACAACTTCGTAATTTACTAGCCGGAACTCCACGAGGGACGAGCAAACCGACAGCCTTGCTCAACATTATGCGGAATATATTCAGAAATCCAAATGCAGAGCAGCTCAGTTTAATAAGCATTTTTGGCTCGAACAAATGCCAACAGAAGTTTGAGCAGTTATAGTCGGAAACAAAGCGAATGCCGTACATCCTGAAAACGTGTCTCTCGACGACGAGGCAACGCTCGCTGACGCCATTATTGAAGCGTTGGACAGCAGTTCACGCGTGGATTAGGCAGACGACGAACGCGAAAGTCGAAAAGGTCATCGAAGCCCAAGTCGAACAAAGCCAACCACTTGTGTATACCATCGGAAGTATGGAATGGATGCTCGCAAATGTAGAGATCCCTCTTCTTCTATCTGCACGAAGAATTTAAGGATGTTTCCCAACCAACATCATCACTACGCCCGATCGATGGTGTGACATACCACATCGTCACCAAGGGCAACGCAGTTTCTGGTGAAGAAAGCAAATGGTTCCTGGCGACCTTGTGGCGATTTTATAGCGCTGAATGCAATAACAGTTCCGGATAAATATCCTTTGCCGTATATACAAGACTGTGCTAAAGCAGTACGAAATAAAAAAATATTTGCACAATAATACCATTTGGGCTGTTTGAGTTCGTATACATGACCTTCGGCTTGTGCAACGCCGCTCAGACGTTCCAGCGGTATATTGATCATGCTACAAGAGATCTACAATACGTGTTTGGATACATCGACGATTTGCTCACCGCTTCGGAAAACGAGCAACAACTACGTGAACATCTTCGAACGTTTTTCCAACGACTTAGGGATTTCGGACTTCGAATAAACATCGCGAAATGCGAATTTTTCAAAGATGAGATAGATTTTTTGGGTCATGTGGTCACACCTAAAGGTCTGAAACCACTACACAGAGAAAAAAAAGTTAATGAGATCTCCCTCTTAAACGATTTTGCGGGCTTTCTTTTCATTTAACTAGTTTTAAATAGATATCTATTTGGTTTTTAAAAAGAAAGCATTTCATTCCTAAAAGTATTTTCACATTACAATAATATTAAGTTATTCTGCTTGAAATATAGTGTATTTCCTATTAAAAAGAATAATAATGGGAAACTTCACATTAAAGTAAATGTTTAAGCAGATTCCATTTTAATCTTCTTGTCAGCGATCATGAAAAATTTTTTAGTACTGTAAAAATTGAGAAAGAGAATATACTGGTTTGGAACACAAAAAAAAAAAATACCGTTAGAGCGAATGACGATTAAATGTGACAAAATAAAAAATCCATAATAATAAGTTATTCTAATTAAAATATTAAGTATTTCCTATTAGAGAAAATACTAATAGGAAACTTCCCATTAAAATGAATATTTAATCGGTAATTCCTCTTAATCGTATCAACGATCGTGGAAAAAATGGTTAGAGCGAACGACGATTCTATAGAAATAAGGAAACCTCATTCTTCGTACAAATTTTGTAACGTGTAGGTGGTGTTTAGTAATGCTAGTGATTTTAATTTTAAAAAAATAAAAATAAAATTCAAGTTATTTTACAAATATTTTTTCACTGCCAATTTTAAAATAAAATTAATTTTATGTGTTTAATTAAAAAGTGTAACAATGAATTTTAAAGTGAATAGCTATATTTAATTTACTTTTTTAAGCTTTATGTTTATAATATAATAATTTTTTTTGGTTTTTTAGCTTAATTTTTTCTTTTTATTAATTTTTTAATAAAAAACCCGACGTTTCGACAGATTATCCGTCGAAATGTTGATGGGATTATCCATCGAAACGTTGAGTTTTTTATTAAAAAATTAATAAAAACAAAAAATTAAGCTAAAAAACCAAAAAAAAAAATTATTTTATTATAAATAGCTATATCTACATAATTTTACAGTTCATATAAGAGATTTGTAAAATGTTCGACATTACTGGTACAACCCACAGCAATAATTATTATTTTATTTTAATATAAAAATATTCATACACAAAGTGTTACAATTGGCAATAAGGCAAGTTATTTTAAAATAAACTTTTAATTTTGTAGTAAAAAAACATAATTATATTAAATATAATATTTGCAGATAATATCTGAGTCAAACCAAAATGGACGAAATTGACAAAAAATACAAAAACGGTACGTTTGATAAATCGCCGCTTCAAATTTTTTTTGTAAAGCCTCAAGAATTCAGCCAGAAGGACGATCGACGAAGTTGCGCACCTATTAAAATCTTGGGGGCTTGCACAGCCCACGTACGACGTAATAATCTCTGGAGGCATCCACACCGTTAAGCATTTAGAAAATTTGGATCGAGAGTGTGTCAACGAAGTTTTTGCTGATTAGGGTAAAACATACATAGGCGAAAAAAGCCTGTTTTTAAGCCAGTTAAGGTCTTGGCGGAAAAGTAAGGTTAGTGTAAAGTATTGAAATAGTGTTAACATACAGGGTGTTGTACAAAATACTGGCCAACGCTACATATAATTTTCTAAGCTGCTACTAATAGAAGACATAATATTGAGGAAACAACGCGATATCTCCCCATTGCTGAAATAATTAAGGTTTTACTGTCAGTTTAA
Source organism: Tipula vernalis (assembly GCA_958295665.1). Taxonomy (NCBI): domain Eukaryota; kingdom Metazoa; phylum Arthropoda; class Insecta; order Diptera; family Tipulidae; genus Tipula; species Tipula vernalis. The sequence continues at coordinate 144,236,541 of OY282560.1, read as the reverse complement.
GGTTATGAGAATTATAAGAATTACTCGGTTAATAAAATACGACTTATCCAATAGTACTAAAGTAAACGATTGATTCGAACCATACTTAATACGTGACTAAAAATTATGTTTAATCATAATATGTGACAAATCTTTCAATTTAAAATAGATTAACAAAATTTACTGCAATACGAATAAAATAGTAATATTTATCGTTTAATTGAGTAATTTTGGTTAAGTAATTTCAGCAACCGTATAGGTAGAATTTTTGTCGCGACACCATTTTTTGTTCAATATTTTGTCTCTATCAGCATCTGGAAATAAGGTAGTTTTTTGTTGAGAATTATATCCGCTATTAGGATCGAATGACGAGGACGTTATTCTGGGTCATCCTGTATATAACATTAATATTTACTTCTCTATATTTAGGAAATTCCTATGATGTGTGATTGCGAGACAGTAAGTGGAGGATCCATTTTGGAATGGCTTGAAAAAATTTCTACTGAAGTTTCTTCGTTGAGCAGATCATCTAGTGCAGGTTGTTCACACGATTTTTCAGAATCAAATGTAGCCGAAAGGGATTTCTATAATAAAGCCGGTATCAATTTAAAAGCGTTGTTAGAGGAAAGTATAAAAGGAAAATTAATTCTTTTACATTACAAACAAAATAATTCCCTCGATTCCAACAATCAAAAAGAATTATGTCATTTAGTTTGTGACTTCCATAAGATGAAAAAACTTCGAATGACTTATTCAGATATGGAAAACTGGTCTAATAATATAAAATTAATATTTCCTAATGAACGTTCAGTAAGTATTTTCCTGTTTAATTAAAATCTCGGTTAGATTTGTATTATTATTTAAATTTATTTATTCTATTTGCACAGTCTACATACTTCATGCAACGGAAGGCTGGGAAAAAAACCCAACTGGTAAACTTCATTCTCGATGGATTAACGTCCAGAAAAACGCTGAAAAAAAAATTGATAAAGAAGAAGAAATTGTTGACATCTTAGGCACCGACAACTTTGGTTCGTTTGTTATAATTATTATTCTAAAATAAGTTAACTAATATTTACATTTTTTAAATAGATGAACAAGAATCGCTAAAATGTTGGTTAGCGAATAATTTTGGACCTTGAGTGGAAGTTTGTGAAAAATGGGAAAAGACAACTTCAATTAGAATACCAAAATTCCAGAACTCCTTACAGCCTTTACACGATCTACTAAAGGAATGGCCACGATTTGATGACCCCAACGGGTATCAACTGGTATGTGTGTTACATATAATATATAATATTGTTCAAGCCAGCCGCATGCCGCTGTCTTCAAACATATATAATCTGAATCAGCATTAGTCTAAGCATTACTATATATATTCCATATAATATATATATATATATATATATATATATATATATATATATATATATATATATATATATATATATATATATATATATATATATATATATATATATGTATATATATATATATATATATATATATATATATATATATATATATAAAATCGGAAAATGAAGAGGTTTTAATTGAAAATAAAAAAATTAAAAACGCAAGAATTAAAAGGGCATAAGTCACTTATGCCCTTTTAATTCTTGAGCACAGAATTATGAATTGATGCATTTTCTTTTATAATTTGAATAGATTGACATCGATTTTCAAAAGTTATTCCCATCGAAAGAAAATTTGCTGCTCACCGAATACGACCAGTTTTGCAAAAAAGTTTTACAAATATACGAAATAGAAATTCAGGACAAACAGTCAAAAATATTATTAAAATCTTTGAAAGAAAAACCTAGGGACAAAAGTGAGTAAAATAGTAAACGCCAAAAGCGTTCTAGAAATAATTTTTGTTTTTATCCAATTTTTGCTTTTAGATTCACAACACTGTATCACAGCAATGCTGCTTCATAGCGTGTTAACTCCGAAACGTTTGCCCAAAACTTATAAGCCGACAATATTGGACGCGCAGAGTGATTTCGTAATACATTTACACACAATTAACGATTTGGAACCTAAATTGGAAAGTATACGAGAAGCTTTTCTCAAAAATAAGCAAGCTATTCAACCAAGAATTATTGTTATTGGCACTACGTTGGAGAATTTAAAAGAATTTTTTGTGTTTTTCGATTACGTAAAATATAAAGTTTGTAATTTTATCAAATGTATAGATATAATAATCAAATTAACTTATGTATATAAACTAAAATACTCGCCTATTTCTAAAATAGTTTGGTCCTATTTTGAGGAATTTTTTTTTAATTTATCTTTAGAAAAATTTTCTGAGGTTTCCAATTTAATTAACAGAATAAAACACATTAATTAAAACATAGCCATACTATGGCGAAACTAAACTGTTTTATGTGCGAGTATTTTAGTTTATTATTAAATAATCTGATCAATCATATTAAGATTGTTCATGGTGTCCCAACTATATATAAATTCAAATGTAGGCAAGAAAATTGTAGGCAAAAGTTTCAAAATATTTAATTAAATATTTTTTTTAAATTAATTGACATGATATTACTGCAAGAATTTGATGAGAATGATTTAAGTAAAATGACTTTGCTCATTGAAAACATCACAAAACGTATCAAAATTTGTTCAATGATTCTCTTAAACCAAAATTCCATATGATGGTACACTATCCTACTATTATTAGGCAATTAGGTCCAATAAAATATCTGTGGTGTTTCAGACTTGAGGCGCAACATCATTTATCGAAACTTTATGAGCATAACATCACTACACGAATAAATATTCCTTTTACCTTATGCATCAAAGCGGCATTGAGTCATTCGTATTTTATTATGTCCCAAACTTTTTTTCAAGATGAATTCATAATTAGTAAAAAAATATCCCAGTTTTCTATCTCTTCGCAGACATATTTTAGTAGACTTGAATTTTGGTTTGAATATCCTAGTTCAGACACTCAAACATGCGATCAAATTATATTTAGAGGTTTAGAATACAAAAAGGGTTACATTTTAACTAAAAAATTAGAAGTTGATCTACCTAAAGTTTGTGAAATAATAGATATAATATTATCAAATAACGCTGCATACGTTGCATGTCAAGTTTGGAGTGTAATAAAATTTTCTGACCATTTTCAATCGTATATAATAGGGGAGCCATTGAACTACACATTTAACAGTCTCATGAATTTTGACGGGCCGCCAATTCATTTTTATAATTTAAATAATGGACTTAAAGTTGTTCGCCCTAAAATGTATTTCTAGGATTATTTTGTTTTAAAATAAATATTAAACTATTAGATTTTTTAAACATTAACTATGCAAGAATTAAATAACATTATTTTTTTTAATTTAATTACTATGCTAGATATACAATATTTATTAAATGTATTTTGAATAAATGATATAATATATGATTTTATGGTGTAAAGTATTTTAATATTTAATTAAAGTTTTAAATACACATTTTTGGATTAAATAACAAATTGCATTTTAATTTATTCCTACAAAATTGGTTTTACTTGAAAGTTCAGTTTTAACTATTGATGTTTTAAGCAGAAATTCATATTAAATGGTCAATGTGATATCTGTTTAATTTAATATGATTTAAGCAGAAATTCAGATTAAATGGTTAATGTGGCGTCTGTTAAATTTCACATGTTTTAAACAGATATTCGTATTAAAATGTCAATGTGACATCTGTTTAATTTATTATGCTTTAAGCAGAATTTCGGATTAAACGGTTAATGTGATATCTTCTTAATTTAACACGAAAAGTTATTTATTTATTAAGACGATATCAGGGTCATTTTATTAAGTATTCGGATTATTAAACAATAAGGAAGTTTATTAAAGTAATCAAAAATTCACATCAATTTATCAAATATTAATGTGAGAACCTTGTTATTTTAAAATGACATCACAGTAAAATATTTATAAGAAAAATCTTATTGTTTCAATAAATTTCCTTTTTGGAAAAAAACTATAGAGAATTCTGATTGACTTTGTATGGGAAATGTGTCATTTTATGTGCCTTTTTTTCTCTGTGTACCAAGCAAAATCGAAATCGTAAAAGAGTTTCCAAAACCAACGATCGCCAAGCAGCTATAAAAAGTTTTCTAGCAATGGTAAACTTTTACAGAAAGTTTAACCCTCATGCTATCAAACACCAGATTACCTTACAAAGCCTGATCAAGGGCAACGTGAAGAATGACCAGAGTAAACTTGAATGGACAGCGGAAGCGGAAGAAGCATTCGTCAAATGTAAAGAAGATTTAGCAAAAGCAACCTTGCTCGCATATCCCATGCCTATCGCTCAATTATCACTAAACTTTGATACCCCAGACTATGCGATCGGCGCGGTGCTACATCAGACCATCGATGGACAAGCTCAACCATTGGAATATTTTTCAAAGAAATTGACCGAAACCGAACAGCGTTATGCCGTATACGACCGGGAATTACTGGCCATATATCAGGGCGTTCGCCACTTCAAATATATGCTCGAAGGTCGAAAGGCCATCATATACACTGATCACAAGCCGTTGGTGTACGCATTCATGTAGAAATCGAACAAGGTTACTCCGCGTAGAATTCGCCATCTGGACTACATTAGTAAGTTTACCACAGACATATGGCACATTAAAGGAAGAGATAATCACACAGCAGGTTTGTTATCGAGGATTGAAACAATCGCACAGGAATGGAGTTACGACGATATTTCTATTGATCAAACTACCGATCCAGAGATCAGACATTGCTTAACTGCAATACGACGTCCCTCCAGTTAAAGTCAATTCATTTTCTGGGTATCGCGGGACCAGTTATCTGCGATTCCCGAGGTGATTCCATCCGCCCGTTTGTCATACAAAAATACAGAAGTGCAGTGATGAGTCATTTCCATTCCATTGAGCACCCAGGCGTGCGACCAACGACCAAATTAATAGCTGAGAGATTTGTCTGGCCAGGACTTCGAAAGAATTGTGCAACATTCATCAAACATTGTCAGGCGTGTCAACAAGCAAAGGTGAGCATTCATACGAAATCTCCTTTTTCGACAACAACACCGCCGACTCAACGTTTCGAGCATATCAATATCGATATTGTTGGAGCATTGCCTCCATCGCAGGGATATCGATATCTATTGACAATAATTGACAGATTTTCTCGGTAGCCAGAAGCCATCTCGATAGAAGACATCACCGCTGAGCTCGTCGCTAGTACGCTGATTTCCGGATGGATTGCTCGCTTTGGGAGGCCTCTACGCATAACATCAGACCAAGGACGCTAGTTCGAGTCGCAAATCTTTACAGAATTAAACCGACTCTGCGGCACGAAGCATTTGCGATCTACACCAAGACATCCTCAATCAAACGGGATCATAGAGCGATTTCATCGGACGATAAAAACAGCTATAACATGCCGGCGAAATCAAGACTGGGTATCTCAACTGCCTATCGTTCTCCTTGGTCTACGCACAATACACAAAGAGGATATCGGTGCCACTCCAGCTGAAATGTTACAACATACGGAACAAATCTTCGATTGCCCGGAGAAATTTTCGCGGAAAGCTCATCGACCAAACAGCACGAATTTATCAAAATCCTAAAACAAAATATGAGCGCGTTGAAGCCTACATCCACAGCGCATCACATCACATCGCAGGACATCTTCGAGCACCCAACGCTTGGCCAAACTGAGTTCGTTTTTATACGAAATGACGCGGTCCGTCCATTTTATAAACGCGTTTTCTTCTTTATAAAGAGATTATAATATACTTTTAAAACAATTAAAACAACATGTAGTTTGATTTTAAACATGATTAATCTTAAAATATTATCGAATTATCTGTATTTTGATTTATTATTTTGTTACAACTGGCATACGTCTCCACTTCAAACAGAGGAACAAAATTTTTTGCGAAGATTCCAAACGCTCAAATAATTTAAATTTTTTTTTTTATAGTTATAAAATACCACGACCACCATGGTGTTATACTTATGCTCGATGATTTTATGATTTCCAAATTTAAATTTAGTATTCCCTCCGATTGTTATGTAAACATATTTTAAATTTTTGTGCATTTACTTGTTTTCTATATTGTCATGTACAAGCATGTATATTTCTTGCGAGTTGGTGTGTGTACATGTATTATGTAGTATGAGATGGAATGTGTGCGTTGTTAAAATGTTTAATCTGGAATATTCTATTTTGCTTTCTGGTATCATTGGTTTAAATTGACGCGTGATATTTGCTCTGTGTGGGGAACAAGCCGATCGGTGTATTCGACATGAAACCGAGGCGGCCGTACAGCTAAGTATCCCAGTTGTACAAAGACTGAGAGCAGAATGAAATAGCAAAAATACATACTACGAGTAAAAGTGAGAAAAAACATATTTTTCTTCGGTTTTAATTTTACATTAAGCGCACCAATTTGGGAATAGCGTAACTACATGCATTTTGTCAAATTGCATTCCTGTTAAAGATTTCGTTTATTGTATTGTTTTCATTCATCACAGATGCTTTGTATTGTATTTAGACATAAATGTTAATAACTTTGTTTTTAAATTCCATTTAAATTTTAACTACCTTAATAATTTTGTGACATTACATTTAAATTTTAAATACCCTTATATTTTTGATTTTATATTGAAATAGTAGTAGTATATTGAATTTGTTAGAGGTGAGTTATTTTATTTTTTTTGCAATGGTGGTGTTAATCAATTTAATAATATTACAATAAAATTTTTGTTTCAGATGCCTGGAAAACACCAATCAACTCGTTTGAAAATTACCAACAAAAAACCAAACACGAAATTTGAAAAGCCCACAACAGGCATCATAATTTAAAAAAATCTCATTAATATTTTTAACAAATATTTATTATCAAAATAAAATAAAATAAGAAAATTGAATTAAATAATTGTTACTTGTATAAAAAATAAAATAATTTATCATAGCATAAAATTCAAAAATTCTTTTTATTCATTATTAGTGCCATCTACAATTAAATATCTAAACAATATTAAATGAATAAATCGGTGAATAGCAAAGAAATTATAGTAGCTTACACGCACGTTGTATGTGTATCGTTTAAACCCGAATAAAAGTCCGATTAAAATGGCGTTAGGTGCATCAATTTGAATTCAAAATTGAGCGCTCAAATTGATTGGTGTTTATGCGCTTATTGAGCGCTATATTGTACAACTGGGATGTACATATGTTCGTCGTCGTTGTTCGTTTTATTCGTTGTATTTGTGTACAAAAAAAAAACAAAAAACATAAATATTAATAAAGATTTTACAATAATAAAAAATAAAAAAAAAAACAAATTGATGAACGATGTGCACAAATGCAACGAGTGGGACGAACAGCGATGCGAACATGAAGAAAATAGAGGGGGAAAAATTTTGACTGATTTTTTTTTTTCGATGAAAAAATAAAAAATAAAATAATTAGTCTAGTTTTGTATTTCATTTAATTAAGTCAAGTGTGGAGTTTGAAAAAAAAAAAGTCGATTGGACTCCACGGTGTAATTAAAATCAATAAAATATAATGTTATTGAATAAATTTTCTTTTGTGGTTAAATAATGTTTATGAAATTTAAAAAAAAAAAAAAAAACTTTAAAAACTTTGATGAATTTTTGTTAAATTTGGTGGCGAGTGCTATATTTTTTTTGTTGATAGAATAAGATTCATTCCGTATGGTTGAATTATTACCATTGTTGTTGTTGTTGAGCATATATACCAAGGGAAAACTCCTGAGTTTATATATATGTATAAAAAAAACTTTATTGTATACTACAGACTTTGATATAGTGTTAATGCCGTGGTGCGTAATTAAAAATTTTTATGTTAAGGAAAAAGTTATGTAAACTGTTATGTATAGTTAATTACGGAATAAAAATAATATTAATATATTTTGTGAATCATTATAAAAATAAAATAAAAACGGTGTGTTTTGATTTTCCTTGACCACTGGTCTAAGTTTCGGTAAGAGGGTGTGCGTAAGGGCATGGACTTCATTTGGTTTCTTAGTTGAACATGTTTTGGTTTTCCGCTTATGCTGGTTAATAAAAAAATAAATAAAAAAATAGAAAAATAAAATAAAAATAGTAATCGTAATAATAATAAGAACCAAAGCGGGCACGGGATTGAAATCCAGTGATATTGTACTGAGGTACTGTAACAATTCCGATGGAATTGTTATCAGAAAATTTATCATTTCAGAGGTTTCGGTGACGGTCGATTGCGCCGGCTAAGGCTCAGGAGCTGATGGGGTGGGTATACCGAAACATGAAGCGATCTGTGATGACCGTCAGAAAAAATAATAAAAAAAATGGGACACCAGCTAATCTCCTCATTCACTCTACCTACCTAACATACTCACCTGAACTTCATCCCCACTCTCAACACACTAAACTATTCACTCATCTGAAATTAAGCACTAAAAAGCGACAAAACGAAAACAATCGAAAGCTCCAAACAAATAAAAATACTAATGCAAAAATTTAACATACTAACTTTGTGTAATATTTTCAATTTTTAGAATTACCTACTATTGAAATAGATATTACATATTTTATACAACACATTTCATAATTTTTTTAATTTTAATTGTTTTCATAATGAAATCTAATAACTAAAACTACCCTACAAATTATGCGCATAAAGACCCGTTATTAATTATCCCAAGAGAAAATACTTAATTCTAGTATAATTTATAAATTAGAAAATATAATAGAATAATAATAATATAATAATAATACAAAAATCTTATCTGAGTGTGATGTACGAAGACTGCATATGATGAAAGTTGAAGGATGATCGTGTGGTATAATTTTTTAATTGTACACACAAATTTTAAAAGTACAATAACAACAATTTTATAATTTTTGGTTTCACAGTTTATGTTATTTTCAATTTTCACTGTATTCCGAACACTTTTAATTTTTTTAGTTAATGCTTTGCTTCGCATTTATAGGAATTGTTTAAAATTTAACTGTTTTTTTTTTTAAATTACACATACAGATTTAATTCTTGGTTTTATGATTTCATATGTGGCTTCCAATGTATATATTTATTAATGAACTAGTAATTATTTATTGAACAATTTATTATTTATTACTTAATTTATTTATTTATTAATTAGCTTAGTTATTTATTGGTTTTCATACTTTTTATGTTTCACTGATTTGATTATCGTCGCAATGCTGCTACCGTTAGATTTATCGCAATGGTCATTTACAACCGTTTAATTCACTTATATAGCATATTTAATGACGATTTACAAATTATCAACTTATACTAGGTATCCACTTAAAACTATATCGAAACTACTACAACGTTCGATAATATCATTAGTCTTATAAAATTTTTGGTATCTATTTCAATAGCCCAACACAGAACTAAGATTAATAATAGCACAACGGCTTCAAACGATCAACCCGTTTTAGTACGGGGTCTTATCATTCCACTCAAAACGCACTGCTTTACACATACAAAAAATTAAGTTTTCAGACATACAACTTAATCTATTATTTAAGCTACTATTTATATTTTCAACCAATTTTATTTCTTTATCGAAACTGGATTTGTTTCTTGATTAATTTGGTCTTGATTTTATTTGCAGCTTATCGATTGAAATCACTTAATTAACTGCCCGTCTCTCGCGTTATTTTTTTTTGTTGTTTTTTTTTCCAAAAAAAAAAACATCTCGATCATCATAAAAAAAATGCATTCGTCAAACAATAGCTTACCATTACCCTTGCACTAATACTCCAGTCTGTACAGTCCCAAAAAAAAATCAGTACAGTACATGGCCCGGTTATAACTCAATACTAAAATAGTAGGTTGCTTCGCCAATAATATTTTCACTCCAAATTGGAACGACCTCGTAACAGTACATTGAGTTACGTATTGAAATTTGAGCGCCGTTACTGTGCGTGATTTTGGTGATCATTATCCCGCCCGTGGGGGCAGGGCAACCATTTGTGTGAGGGGGATCCTGCGTCGGCGCTGGTTGCAGTGTTCGGACGGGCCTTTAAAAATAAAAGGTAAAACAATCAAGGGACAAACAATCTGGCTAAGTAAATTTTAGTTTTCTAAAGTCTGTAACAGTTTGTTTCTCCCTCTCTATTTTCATTATATTGTACATATATTACTATTTTTACCGTTCGTTTTCGGCGTTTCGTGGTGGTGCACCGATTTGGTGAAAACCCCACTCAGAGCAAATTATTGTCAGGTTATATTTTTTTCCGTCATTTTGATTAATTGCGTTTGGAATTTCCGTTTTTTTTTCTCTTCGCTTCGGCTCGGTTGTCCGTTTTTGGGTGTGGTTCGACCCCCCGTATTTTTGTGTTTTTCTTAATTTTCTTAAAACAGTGAATAGTGTAAGTGAAATTTAACATTAACGTAGAATCAGTTTTAACGTAATTTATCGTGCCTAATTTTCAATTTTTTCTCTTTTACCGTAACAAAATTTTTTTCTTTGAATTTCTTACTGTAGTGTGCTACGCCGCACCATGTGCGTTTAAACAAATAATTGATCGGATGATGTGAGTGAGGTGTGGTCATGTGAAGGGTCGGTCTTTTTCCACCCTGTTCCGTGTGTGCCGTTCGTTCCTCCAGGACAGGCTGTGCTGGAGGGCGGCACGCCATATGAGTTGATCGCGTCGGGGTGACGGTCTCCGTTCCGGGGGATTGTCGCTGGGATTGTCATGCGGGCGTCCTTTCCTTATAATGGCATCGGTGGCCGTCCCGACCGGGAAACAGCATCTCAGTAGGCGGGCCGATGAGGGGAGGCCCGTGTGGCAGTCACGGCGGTGATCGCCTGGGATTGAGACGGTCACTCCGGATCGATCACTCCCTACTTATCATTTTCTTTTTGCCGCTGAGGCCGTGGCAATATAATTTTAATTTCCATTTGCCCCTCTAATTTTGTTCTTCATGCGGTTATTCAAGCATGAGAAATATGTCTGAAAACCCCCACGCCGCACCGTGAGCTCTAGCCAGCTACTATACCGCATCAGACCGCTATTCTCATGTCTGTTAACGTAATCCCTTGTGGGATTTCGTTACAATTTATTTAACTGGGTACTCTCGTTTTATTTTTATTGGAGCAGAACTTGGGCTGTCACCTTTTCACGAAACACGCATATGGCAATACTAATGATTTATGAAAATTAATGTGAAATATAGTATGTCTAATATCGCATTCATTTACTTAAGTTGTACTTAATAAATATAAATATAATAGCACAGACAATAAATGAGACACTTTGTAATATAGAAGTATTTATGTTCCCCAAAAAACCCGATTTTATTTATAATATTTTACTTCATTTTTTGTTAGCAAGTCGCAGCAAAAAATGAACGAAAATTCCATGCCAAACGATATTTTTCATCGTTATAATGTGTGTGTTGTGTATGTGTGTATATGGAATGGCGTACTCATACACAAAATATTGCAAAAAATAACAAACCGTAGAATGATATTTTTATCACGTTTTCCAGATTTTTCATTTAAAATAATTCTGTTTTCGACTTCATCATTAATATTATTACTGTTATTTTTAGTGTAGCTTTCCTATTAAAAAACACTTGCAAATGGGCAGCCACGAAAAATTATTATTAATACCAATTTATCTTTTGTCCCCTTTTTAGTAGTTGTCTCCTATAAAAAAAAATAACAAAAATGCAATTTTAGTCCAACTATTCTAAAACCAAACTGAAATTTGAAATTAGTGCTGACATTTTTTGTAATGAAAAGGCATGCTAATTAATTTGTAAATTCTTGAATTGGGATGAATCAGCAGCGTATTTATGAACATTACGGAAATATTATTAAAAATTTAGGTTTAACCTTTTTGCAGATCGAATCCAAAAAAAAAAAAAATACAAAATTGATAAGTATAGTATTTATATAGAAAGAATAACTAAAGATTTCCAAATAATAACAAAATCAATGTTAAAATAGGAAAATAAAAGGTTATTTTAAGTTTTTGAAGTGTCGGTAGCATCAAAGCATTCCTAAATATACAAGTCGTCAGTATCAGACCAATTTTAAAAGAAGCTTAATTTAAGGGGGATACAATTTTACGATTTCCCATAAGAACCCATGTAAAATTGAACATTTTTGATTAAAATTTTATGAATGAAAAATACTCGTACCAGAAAATATTTTTAGGTTGAGTATAACAAATTTTTAAACCACTAACTTAAATTTAGTAATTTGATTAATATCATTAAAATAAAATTGTACAAATTTACTTTTTCTTTGTACACATGTCTATTTGAAAAATACAGTATAATATAATAAAAACGAAATAAATGACGTAAGATCTTACTTACTATTTATCAAAGACTTTAAAATATACAATATACTAGAAATAAACAAACTATGCAAAACCACTTTTTAACAATAACAAATACTAAATGGTTTGTTTACATGAAAGTATGGGGGTTTGGTATGAATGTAGGGCGCTATGAGGAGCTCTTACGCAATTTTCACTTATGCTGTAGCACAAGGATATCAACGGGGATACGAAATGCGTGTGGATTATTTAACAAAAACTAAACAAGTTAATTATGCACTTGCTTTTTATTTATTGTACTTATTTATTTATAATTTGACGTCTCCGAGATTATTTTATCGTAATGTTGGGCGTATGTCGTCTAAGTCAGCTGAATTTTTGAATTTCTTTTATTCAACGGATTTTCAATTTTTTGCTCTTGTGGAAACTGGATTTCATGAGGGGATCTTTAATAATGAGTTCTTTTCTGATGACTTTGTCGTTTATAGATGTGATAGATCTATTCTTAACAGCGCTAAAAAAAAGTGGAGGTGGTGTGCTGTTTGCAGCCCATTCTTCTATGCAAAGTGAGCTGGTTGTAGTACCTGGATGTGGCTCTATTGAATTTTTATGTGTCAAAGTTTTAATTTGTAATAATTTATTTTATTTTATAGTTTTGTACATACCACCTAGCTCACCTACTGATGTTTATTTGAGTCATGTAGATTGTATATGTGAATTGGTTAATATAATTAATTATAATGATACTTTAGTTGTATTAGGTGATTTTAATTTAAGTAATATTAATTGGTTGGTTGATAGTGAAACTGAGTCTTTGGGGTTACTCCCTTCGGATATTCTATCTGCAAATGATGCAGCGGTGGTGGATGCACTGTTCAGTTTCAATCTCAAACAAGTTAATTTAGTTTGTAATGATAACAATTCGTTTTTAGATTTAATTTTTGTTAATAATACGGAATATTTGTCAGTTCATGAGTCTTTGACATCTTTCAAGGAAAATGATATTCATCATAATTCCCTCGAGATTATATTTCATGTTGGTAATCGAGATGATAAATGTCGGGTTTTTTCTTTTGATGATTTTAAAGAATGCGACACACCTGGTCTCTCTGAATATCTCCGTGGCGTTTGTTGGGATGATTTTTTTCGAGCCAATGATGTTAATGAAAATGTAAACAATTTTAATGACTTACTATTTGTTGCTTTTGATAAATTCGTACCTTTGAGGAAAAATCGTAACTATAATTACCCACCATGGTTTGATTCTGATTTGATCAACTTACGTAACCGTAAAAATAAAGCTTACCATAGATTCAGATCCAATAATTGTCAACTGAATAAATCCAAATTTGTTGATCTACGTGAACAATTTAAATCTGTATTTCATTCTAAATATTGTCAGTATATAAGTGTGATTGAAACTAATATCAAACAAAACCCTAAAACATTTTGGAAGTTTGTTAACGAAAAACGTAACACAACTGGCTATCCATCGGTAATGATTTTTAATGGAGGTAAACTGAGCACGGTTCCTGAAATCTGCGAGGGTTTTGCTAGTTTCTTTCAATCGGTATATAAAGTTAATTACGGATCCTTTGAAAGCGACCCTACTGTTAGTAATTGCCAATTTAACATTCCGTACCTATCAATAACTGAAGATGACATTTATGAATATCTGTCAGATTTTAATGATGGATGTGGGCCTGATGGGATACCTTCGTCAATACTTAAATATGTGAGCTCATATATTGTAACTCCATTATGTTATCTTTTCAACCAATCATTAATTTCTGGACAATTTCCTTCAGCTTGGAAAATTTCTCACATTGTTCCAATTTACAAAAAGGGTAACCGTTCTGATATATCAAATTATCGTGGTATTTCAATTCTTTCGTCTATACCAAAACTTTTCGAATTAATTGTGTCGAAACATTTGTTATTCCATACTAAAGAGATAATTTCTTGTTTCCAGCATGGTTTCACCAGTGGTAAATCTACGACTACCAATCTGTTGCAATTTACTAAATTCACTATTGAGTCACTTGAATCTAAAGGCGCCCAAGTTGATTCAATTTACTTTGATTTTGCTAAAGCTTTTGATTCAATCGACCATAAAATTATTATTGAAAAACTTTCGGTTATTGGTCTTGATCCAAATTTTCTTAAATGGATTTCTTCTTATCTAGTTGGTAGGAAGCAGTATGTTCTATTGAATGATGTTAAGTCAGATTATATCTATTGTCATTCAGGAGTCCCTCAGGGGTCCCATTTAGGCCCAATTATATTTCTTTTATTCGTGAATGATATTCCTAATATTTTTAAATTCTGTAAATGTTTATTATTTGCTGATGATTTGAAGATTTTCATGCATGTTCAATCTGTAAGTGATACTGAGGTTTTGCAATCCGAAATTAATATATTGTCTAGTTGGTGCTCTAAGAATAAATTGTTCATCAATGTACAGAAGTGTAAGGTGATGTCGTTTTTCAGAACACTCAATCCAAATATTGTCAATTATTATTTTGATGGAGATCTACTTTGTAGAGTAACTTCAACTGTTGATTTAGGAGTTCTGTTTGATCAGAAATTAACTTTTGCTTTACACATAGATAAAATAACATTAAAGGCCAATTCTATGTTAGGTTTTATTTTTAGAATGACAAAGGATTTTATGGATGCATTTTCGTGTGTTAGTCTATATACTTCTTTAGTAAGATCTCACCTTGAATATGCTGTAGTGGTTTGGTATCCTCATCATGATGTGCATATTGCAAGATTGGAATCTATTCAGAAACGTTTTACTATCTATATGGCCAGGAAGCTTGGTCATTTATCTGATCGTCATCTACCTATGTGGGAACAGGTGCGAAGTCTCCCATCGTATGTGATTCGGTGTGAGTGCCTTCATATTGATACGTTGGTTAAACGCCGAAAAATTGCATCTGCCTTGTTTGTTAGTGATTCCCTTAGTGGCCGCATTAAGTGTCCTGAACTCATTTCTGCTTGGATCATTTATGTACCTACCAGAAGCTTGCGTCCAAGGGAATTTTTGTTCGTTGACTTTCATAGAACGAATTATGGTTCCAATGAGCCAACCAAGTCAATGGCTAGAATTTTTAATGAGTTTGCCATTTATTTAATTTTGAGAGATCCAGAGTGTATTTTCGGAAGGCAATCAGAAATTGCAATTTTTAATCTCATTTTACGTTTTTAAAGTTTTCGTTTTTTCAGGTAATGTTCCGTATTGTTAGTATTCCTTTTGTTTCTTTTTAATCTATAATAATTCTTTTTTTACTATTCATTAAGTTTTTAACTGTAGAATAGATTTAAATAAATAAATAAATAAATAGTTCTTAAGAATATTTTTTAAGCAATAAAATATAAATTTCTAAATAAAATAACTAATTTATTTTTTCTAGCGTTCTTCGCTTAATACAGAAAAAATTAATGTTAACAAGTTAATGGTTTGGGAGCGACTCCAATTTTGGGAGCGACTCCAAACAATTGGTTTGGGAGCGACTCCAAACAATTGGGAATCGTCACGTTATACCGCAAGGTCTCCACTCGCCATTTTTCTTTTTGACCAAGGACCACGCGCTATTGCTGGGACGGCAAATTCCCTGTGCCATCATGCTCTCGAAATGGTCTTTGGCTATCTTAGTCATCTCTGGAGATAAACGTCGTGCTTTACAACTGACAGGTAGTCCGCGAGTCTCTAGGCAGTGTGTGGTGTTACGTTTCACAGGTTTGATGCCGAAATTTTTGCGTGTGATTTCCTCGTATTTTGCCAGAATATTCGAAATATCTGCTCCGAGGGTTATCTTGTCTAAAATGGACAGTGATGGAACCTGTGCTGCTGTCAGAGAACCAATGGTGAACAACGAAGTTAACTGATCTACTATTCGATTTCTCTTAAGGTCGACAGTAAGACCAGTGTTTTTTAAGAAATCCGCCCCTAAAATTGGTATTGATACTTCTGCCACAATAAAATATTTATTATTTTTTTTAAAGTCCAATATTTAGATGAAGTGTGCGAATGCCAAAAGCTTTGATACGGGTACCGTTTGCTGCGTAAAGACTAAAGTCTGATTTATCGCTTATGTTTTTGCTAAAATTGACTGGTATTACTGATACATCTGCGACTGTATCGGTCAAGAATTTGCATTGTGAATTTTTTTCGAAAATTAAGAGACGACTGGAAATTGCATCATCAGAACACGTCGTCGAATGTTGATGTGCTATTATTTTTTTGAATTAACGTCCATTCGGTTTGCATCAGGGGATTTTAATTGGTGTTTACACCCTGTAACACACTTATTTGCCTTGTCTTTGAAACGTCTGTGATAATTACATTCGAAATTGTTGCCTGATTTGCGAGAATTTGAGCGAGATCCGCGTTGGTTACTACGTTTTCTGGATGTACTACGCGATCGGAATCGGGTGTCTATTAACGCTGATATTTCCTTCATAATATGAGATTCAAAATTATGCCACCTTTCGTCGGGATTTGTTACTGACGGAGTGCTAGCCATGAGAGTGGCTGTCGGGCTTGTAACTGGGTAAGATGCAACGGAATGTATTTGTAAATGGGTCATCGTCTTCATTATGTTATCCGCTCGTTCAGCCAAAACTGATAGGGTCAAGTCGTTCTCAAATGGCGACAAAACCATTTGAACTTGCTGTGGCAAACGCTGCATCCACAATTGACGAATCAAATCATCGTTAAACTTAACACCGGCATCCAATCGAAACTTCTCGAGTAACTGGGATGGCTTCTTGTCACCTAACGACATACCGTGCAATAAATTATGCAGTTTGCTCTTTTCTGACTCTCCCAGTCCTTTGATTACCTCCTGTTTAAAAATGGTGTAAGGTGTGTCTCCTTTGTTTCGAGTTATTAAACCAGACAATTGATCATGTAGCCGTGCGTCCAGTGCACTTACGGCGCGTGAATATCGTGTGCCTTCCCTGACAATTCCAACCACATTGAATTGTTGCTCGAGAATTTCGAACTATACCACTGGGTTTTGACCGAATAATGGCTGGGGTGACTTGCAAGCTATATGTGCCACTTCCGAAAATTTAGGAATTGTTTTTTTTAATCAGGGGTAACCTGTCTCTCGTTACCTAAAATTTCTGGAGCTATGCCTAAATCACTGTCACTAGTAGGTGGAATTGCGACCTGCGTCTCAGATAATTGAGCACGAACTAACTCCCGAACTCGCGAATCGATAATGTCCCGCAACTGTGCCGTCGACAACGTAACCGTGTCCGTGGCGGGATCGCCAGAAGAAACCGTAGTCTCAGTACTCACCGAGGAAGGCGGTGTACCGCTCGCGTCATTCGGATTATGACCGCTAGCCACGCAGCGAAATAAATAACTGCTGAAAATGTGGCGGAAAAAATAAAAATTGCGCTCGCGAAAGTTATCATTGCTTAATTAATTAATTGTTCGACACCGCAATAAAGAAAAAAAAAATTGATAGTACTTACATAAATTATGAAAAAATAAAAAATTTTGTAATGTTACTGCTATCCCATGGAGCCGAAATGTCTTCCAATGTTTGAAGTTCGTACAGTATATAAATGCGGTTATGCTGTCCAAATTGTTTCCATTGTTTGTGATGGCTGTTAAAGTTCGATGCTCGTCCACAAAATTGCCTTAAATTGACTTATAAAACTTTGATGATTTAAGCTACAATTGAATTTTTCTTGTCCTTGTTGACAAAGTTAAGTTATGTGTTTTAACCCGCGTGTCGATGTATGTTTGCCTCGCTATGTGCGAACGTGAAAATATGTTGTCGCAAAAATTGCGTAAAATGTCGCCCGTTCGTAATTTATCACGTCGGATGGTTACCACTTTATGGGGGTTTGGTATGAATGTAGGGCGCTATGAGGAGCTCTTACGCAATTTTCACTTATGCTGTAGCACGAGGATATCAACGGGGACACGAAATGCGTGTGGATTATTTAATAAAAACTAAACATGTTAATTATGCAATTGCTTTTTATTTATTGTAATACTTGAGAATATTTTTTAAGCAATAAAATATAAATTTCTATCTCAGAAAAAATTAATGTTAACAAGTTAATGGTTTTGGAGCGACTCCTAAATACATTTTTTACAACAGCAAAAATAAGAAAAATGTACTCATCCATTTTTCGTTCTTTATTGTTCCGTCCAACAAGCAATAATATGGTATGCTAAAAAATGACACGCAGCGAATGATGCGTAAACGAATGATGCGTAACGCCACAAAAGAAAAAAAAGTTTGTTTCTCCTCTTTAGTTTAACACTAGAACTACCGACCGGTCAAAATGACCGGTTATACATTTATTGAATTCAATTTTTTTAATTATTATGTTAATATTTTTGTGGGAATCTCCGATGACTATTAATATGACATCAAAGTAATTATGTTAAAATTCATCATAAACTTCCAAATAAATATTAACATAATAATTAAAAAAGTTGAATTCAGTAAATGTACAATTCGTCATTTTGACGGGTTGGTAGTTCTAATGTTAACGTCTTTGCTATTTATCTACATTTTTCTATAATACAAAAAAAAAACGAACGAAAGGTGTGACGTCATGAGGTGGAAAGATGTGTTTGTAAATAAAGGGGTTTTAGTCACACATTAATTAAATATCTATAAACAAGATTTTATTAATTGATTCTCAAATCATATATTTATCAATTATCCTTCTTTATAACGTAGAAATAAAAAATTATTTTTGTAAGATTTTTCATTTAAGAAAAACGATATTAAAAAAACATAACTTTTCATATGATTTGTATGAAAAATCCATTTTTTTTCTTATATTAACGTACCATGAAAAGTGAGCCGCTGCATCGTTTGTAATATTTAATTTCAGCCCGTTTCGAACCAATTTTTCTAAATTCTGATCGGGGATATGTTATCAAAAAGTTTTCTCTGAAATAACAAAAAAAAAAAAAACAGTAATTAAATGTACGTAAACTTAATTTTATTTCGTGTGGTGAGAGCGAACATTCAAAGAGGATATACGTGTTTTGTCTTTCCTCTTCAAAATTAAATTTAATTTAATTTTAATTTTTTATTTATGTGTTGTTGGTGTGAAATGTTATGTATATACTTTATTTACATATGTTATATACATTTTAATTTTAATTTTAATTTTAATTCTAATTCAATTCAATTTTAGTGAAATAATAATTAAAGTGTAATTTTGAAAAATGCAATCCACCGGGATGCATTTATCAGCCAATGTTTTATATTGATAGAAAAAGTCAAAATTCTTGATTTATTGATTAAGTGCATGATTTTAACTTTTGTGTGGTTGAACATGGAATTTAATTACTAAAATCTAATAATTGGATCGTATTAAAATTGATTTTAACTTAATTTGATATACGTAGTTAATTTCATATCTTATTTTATTTTTACGCTTACTTGAATGTGTTCTTGTGTTTTATTTTATGTACAATCGACACAAATATATTCCTGAATATTGTTACATTGAACAGGAGTATGGGTATTTATCAGGGAGTGTGATGAATTTAAAGTGAAAGAAACCAAATTTCTTGATTAATTGGATGATTTTGATTTTAATGTTTGTAATCTAAATACAAATGTCTCAGTTAATTTTCATGTCTTATTTTAATTTTGAATCCAATGTTTGTTTAATTTGTTTGAATGCAGATTCCAAGTCTATTTCAACACTTATCCAGTGGTACCATTTTTGTACTTATACCGTGTCAACAAAGTAATTTTTGGGGTCAACATCTGAAGTGCACGTTTTTTGTGAATTTATCTGCATGAAAATTAGTGATAAAAATCTAATTAAAACATGGATATCAGCAAGGAAACATTTTTAATAATAATAAGTATTCCCTCCCCTAGCCTGAATGACAGTCCCAACCTCATCCCCGAGAGATCATCTAAAAGAAAAAACTGATTCACAGCAAGTGTATCAGATTAGGTTTCTGGAAAATAATAATCCGTGGTCATCCGGCCGGTACCAAAAAAGAAAATTCAGTCGTAGTTTACTAATTGATGGCCGGAAATTAAGGACAAGCTGACATAAATTTGTTGTTGTAATTAAATAAATTATGTGTTTTGGCAAGCCGTGTTGTGAATGAGCTATAGCGAGATTGGCGTGTCACGGCCGAAATATTTTGATTTTGTGCGGCTGACAATTCCGCATGTAGTTTGTCAGCTGTAGCTGCGAGGTCATCAAGGCCTCGAGTGTCAGGCTGTGCCAACAGCGCTATTCTGATAATCTCCGGCATTCGTCGCATCCATAGTGACTTGATAACTTTATTTGGAAATTGTGTGCCCGCTAGGTTTTTTATGTATCATAGTGCCTCTGATGGCCGTCTGTCTCCCAATTCTTGGCCTGTTAATAACGCCTCGAGCTTAGACTCGTCCGAAGGCTTCAGACGTGTGAGCAGTGCCGATTTCAAAGTTGTATATATAAACTTTCCTCTGGTGGATTCTCTAGGATATCGGACACTGTGTCGCACGCCTGGGGAGAAAGTGCGGACAGAAGACTTAGAAATTTCTCTTTCTCTGTTTTTATGTTTGTTATTTTAAATTGTAGCTCGGCCATATTGAAGCACGTTTTGGGGTTGTCTAACCAAAATTGTTGGAGCCTAATCGTCTTAGAGGTGGCCTCAACCTCGCCTTTTATTTTTGGGGAGGTCATATTCGCGTCGTGGCTTTGATCCTCTATGTCAGACATAATTTGCTCGTAACCCAAAATTGAAATATGCCGAAACCAGTAATAAGAAAAATATCGAATGAAAATATAATTTCGGGATGAGTACCGTGTAGTGAAAATAACAAAAAAAATATATATATGTAGTGGTGAGAGCGAGAAAAAGAGAAAAAAAAAATTGTTTTTGAGGAATGGTTACCTTGTATGAGAAACAGTAATCGTGGCACGTGTTGGCTGACGAGATACCCCCGAATTACAGGACGGGCGTGTCACCTCGTATTGGTGGGGCTCGTTGAAGTTTTTGGAAGAACAAAAGAAATAAAATATAACGAAAAAAAAGTTTTACTATCCGTAGGCGAATAATCGAATCGCTGTCGTTACGTACTTCCCAAAAGAAACCGCGCGTATGACCCAGTGGTGAAAGGTTTACAAAGGAAATATTTGTGTTGTATATAGAGCAATAAAAATATATGTATAAAATAAAAACAAAACAAACAAAACAAACAAAAAATAATATTTAAAGTTAAGATTCAAAAACTTGCGTTTTTACTGATGTCGTTTCGATTTTGTTGACGTTGATTGCCGTTGTTGTTGTTGTTGTATTTTGTAATTGCTTGTATCGATACTGTTTTATGTACTATTCAGTATCAGCTGTATGATTATATACTCTGCTTGAGCTTGATGTTATGGTTGGCCTTATTACGTTGCTGTTATAGTTGTATGTAATCCGTCGTTATTTGTGCTCCGTGTCTTCTTAATATTTAACACAATAACCTCACAAATGACACTTGTTGAATGCGTCTTGGATTTATGTTTTTTTATTTTTTAAAACCAAAACGTTTCGTTGGTGAAATAGATGCGAATAAAAAAAAACAAAAATAAAACGTTAGCAGTATCGATTGTTACTTGTATTTACTTAACAAGCGGTACTCACCAAGTGGCCGGTGCATCTGTTCGCACCCGGCCTTGTTTATTGTCTGACGGAATAAACTCGTTTTTAATGCGCCGTTCCGTGTCCTTATAAGTGTATATGTATATCACGTTTAAAAAAAATAAATCTGCTTCGTTTTACCGTTGATTGCAATTGAAAATGTGTGGTGTTGTTTTTATTTTATTTTTTAAAACTGACTCCTGATATGTATGTGCGCTTGTATTATTAAATTAATACGTGGCTTGAGGGGCCATTTGTCCCAAAACTTCTATCGAATGACCACCATAATCCGCCAAAGTACTTTAGAGTCATTTAACGTAAAATTATTATTAGTTAATTTACGTAATTGATTAAGCCCTATTAAACAAGCTTGTGCACCCGAATCACGATCACACGTCACTTTTTGCCATTCATATGCCATTGAAATTATTATTTCTTTTACCGCTTTAATGTCATTTTTCGCTTTTTTATTATATTCTTCCTTGCCCTCACTCGTACAACTGAACTACCATCTCCATATGGAAAATTCCTTATCATTGATATGTTAAATCTAATATGGATATAGATTAGAATATTTTCCATATAACAATACCATACTAACATTTGTATTTAAAACTTTTTAAACAAATAATCGCGCCTTGAATGTATCTTACAATTCAGTAAAATAAAATCTCGGAATGTCAAAGAAGAGGTAATTAGCCATAATTAGCCAATTATAGCCAACGCTTATTTAAAATCTGTCATCGCGATCCTACGGGTAACTCTTTTAGAGCTTGAAATAGCCAAAGCAAAAAAAAATGTGAAAAAACAAAAAAAATTGAAAAAGATACTATCATTGGCATCTCTTACATTTTTTCAAGCAATATCCACGTCACCGTTACATATTCTTTGTATTTTGAGGAACAGTTCATTCACCATAGAATGTACATCAAAATTAACTTTAACAATAAATACTACAAGTATATTGCACGGATGTACCAAGCCCTGTCTTTGAACAGATGATTTTCTCCAGCAACAACGGACACGGTACCTCCTCGGTTTTAGGCTGCAACTCTGCATACTTGTAGAAGTTTCACAGTTTAGAGATGATCTATCGCTACTCGTCGCGTGCCTATTAGTCTCTGAGTCGTACGGTAGCGGATTATTCGATAAATGTTATTTGCTTCGGCAGCTCTAATTTTATAAAGAATATTTCTTCGGCATCGTGCTTCCGTTCAAACTGTACCTGCGTAAATTAGCAACTCTGCGTCTGGGCCCTCCCAGTTCCAACCCCGTAGCCTTACCTAATCTTATCATTGGCTATTGTTTACCTATAGCATAGATTTATTCAGGTATTGGTTGTGCCGAAATGTAAGAAAGCACTTCTGCAAATTAAATGGAAAAAAAATGTAGAAGTTGTCATGTCATGAGAAAATGATCAGTATAAGTATATTAATAAAAAAATTAGTATTAGTAATAAAAAATTAATATCACAGTTACTGCGAAGTTTTACGGAAATGAAAATCCTGCTTGCTTTAAGCATAGAAAGATATGTATATTTGGTGTCGGAGCAGGAGCTGTAGTCGGAGTTGGAGCTGGAGCCAGACCCAGAACTGGAGCCGGAGTCGTTAATAAATCTATAAATCTCCGGAGTCGGAGCGGGAGCCAGAGCAGAACATTTTTTCTCGGACTCCACAGACCTGGAAAAAACTGGAATTATAAAATTGGAAAATACCCTGATGCGTATCGGTTGAGATCTAACGGAGTAAGACTATTCCATTTAAACCGCTCGGGCTTATCCAAACGAGTATGTTTTTTTTTTCTTAGGCTGGTAGTACCCTAACAAACATCTGTGTCAAATTTCGTGTCAATATCTTTAGTACATAATGAGACACGCATGTTTACTTTCGTCTAAAAAGTGTATTTTTCGATATTAAAATGAGTGAAAATGTTCAGCAAAGAAGTGGCATCAAATTTGCTTCAAACATGGAATTTTGGTTTTCAAAACGTGATAAATGTTGGAAAAGGCTTTTGGCGACAATGCATTGTCGAGAGTGAGTGTTTTTGATTCTTATATTGTTCAAAGAAGACAGAGAATGCGTTAGAAACCACTACCGATGAACACCACGTCAAGGAAGTCAAGGATTTTGTAATATTCAAATGAGATTCGTTAACCAGAGTGAATAACTATCGTCATCAAACAGTCAATATTCACCCATATATGTATCTTCTACTTGATAGGTAAGTCAACAGTCAACAGATAATGGACGATGAGAATTAAAAATCGAAGAAGAAGGATTAATATGAATGCAGGTCAATTTAATGAGTTTCTTGTGGCACACGCAATAAATCGAATTTCTTTTTTCAAAAAAGAATAAAATTACTACAGCGGAAAAGGAAGATGGCATTTCGGACTATTCTTTCGAAAAATTTCGGTGGCAGGAAAGAATCTCTTCAACATTATATCCAGCGACTAGAAATTTATTTTGACCTCAATAAAATTAAAAGTGATAAAGAAAAATGCAAAAAAAATTTTGATAAAATGAATTGGTCCAGAGAATTACAGTATTATGTCGAATTTACTGGCCGTTGTGGAAAAGTTGTCAAAAATCTAACGAATTAAATGCAAATTACGGGCAACAACATGCAAATTCAACTGTATAAGCGTTGACTATTTGTTGTACTCTCAAAAGTTCAAGCTAGTAACAGATAACAAACCGTTGGCACAAATTTTTAAACCATATTTAAGCTTACCTTCGATGACATCCAGTCGGGTGCTGTCTTCATCGCGGAACAATTTTCCGAGGGGTGAAGTGGCAATTCCGGAAAATCTTCGAGAGGAAGTCCTGAAAATCTACACCATACACTTCTAGGTATTTGCAACATGAAAAACACTGCTCGACGAAACGTCTATTGGAGAAATATTGAGATCGATATTACATACATCATTCGTCAAGAAATACAATTCGTGTATAAAAAATATTCATCTTGACTATGCAGGTTCGTATAAGGACCAATTTATTCTAATTGTGGTGGATGCTCAAAATGGCCGGAAATAGCAATCACAAACTCCAGTCCAGTCTAAAATCTATTTTTGCCTATTACGGATTCTTTAAAGTAATTGTTTTGGACAATGCTACCATTTTCACAAGTCAAGAATTCATAAATTTTTGTACGGATCGGGGAATCATTCAAAAATTTATTGCACTCTGCAATCTAGCTACAAACGGACAAGCAGGACGTTTTGTTCAAACGTTCATGAATAAATTTGAAGCAATGGAAGGTGAAAGTGGCTCCAGTTACGATAAGATTTGTCTATTAATGTATCCTGCTACACCTTTGAATAATGTCAGAAGTTTTACAACAATTATATAATTTTTATTTTTGTTTCTTTATTTGGGTGCTCACATAAAGTAACGATAATTTTTTCCTTTTTTTCTTGTTCATTACATTAATCGAATATCGCGGACAAAACTGTATATAGGTGTTGCTTGTTGTGTATTTCTGTGTTAAGTGTGTTTTTATTTTATTTTTATTTTTTTCGAGGAGAGAACAATACTTCACGACGCCTATCGGTGGTGGAAGAAACATTTTTTTTCTATGTAAAAAGGAACAGGGTTGTGCACTTGATTTCTATGTTTTGGTTTCGGTGCTGTGAACCTGTTTTCAGTTTTACTGATTATTATTATCACGAATACCTCGCCACAAGTATGTACATTGTACATAGTAAAGTTTCACATAGGGTACCAATTGAAAAGGTACATTATTCAGTTGAAAACTACGGAAAGTGCAATTATTCCAAAACAACAACCATGAGTAACTTTCAATTTGCTAATTCAACATCCAGTTCAACAAGACACTCTTAATTCCACAAGAGACCAAATTTAATCTAATTTAAACGACAGAAGAGCAGAGAGTTCAAAGATAGAGGTACTCAATGGTAATAATACTCCATTAAATACTCCAGAGTAAGAGGTTAACGGTGATCCTACTACCAACGTTCTAGTCAGACGATCTAATAAAAAGCGGCGTCCTCCAACACACTTACGTGGCTACCGAATGGAGTAGCCGAGAGATGATCCAACTAGCGTGGAAGATTATAACATTGAAATGAGATTCGTCAACGAGAGGGTAGTAACTATTGTCGTAAGGGTTAATATTTCTTCTGCTTGATGGGTAACTAACTGTCAATTAGAAATATATCCCAACCATATATCCTCAGGGACCCTATTCTCGAATTTCACATCCATTTTCCACATTCGGACATCTGTCAAAATTCATCAAAACGTTCGGAAATTTTAATTCGTTTATAAAACACATGGGGCATGGACATTTTCCTATATGGGGAATTTCTTCCACCTGCTTATACCCATTCGGAAATATTCCCTTAGTACTAAAAGAATTCAATTTTTATGAATTTTGACAGACGTCCACATGTGGAAAATGGATGTGGAATTCGAGAATAGGGCCCCAGATCTGTATAAAGTAGTAAATACTTTAGACACTTAGTGATCTTATTGACATCACGCAAATAACGTTGGGGTCGATACAATCGATTTTGAAAAACATTTTAATCAAGTGAATATCGTGCCAAAGATGTAGCAATTAAGAAAGATTCGGTAGCCTTATCAGAGGAAAATACATTAATATTCTCTACGTAGACATGAGTTAAGAAAGATCTTTGCGATAATCGCTGGACAATGTTTTTTTGGAAAGACTGGGCCTGAGGAAGAGACCCTGGTTCACTTTCTGTGCTCACACAGAAGGCATCAAGCACTTGGGTAAGTACGAAATGGACAACATTTTGGACCTCAGAAACAGTAAAGTAAGGACATTTTGACGCTACATAGTTAGCTCGAAATGGTTCCAGTAAGGGTGAAGGTGAATTTAAAGCCAGTGGTATCACAATGAATCATTAATAGTTCAAGTGTTCTCTAGCAGTCACTCTAATCTAACCTAACCTATTTTTATAAATAAAATTTACTTCAACTACTATGTACTAATAAACATACAATGCTCCGACCAAAGCACATAAACAACAATAAAAAGTTGTAAATAGTAGCTAAAACAGTAAAACACAGGTACATATGTATATAGGTACAACTTTTCCGTTTATTGTTTGATTAAATCAGAAGACATAGCTACAAGTATGTAGAGAAAATTAATTGAAATTTTTGTGCTTTGGTTTAACAAAATTTGGAAAAGTGAACAAATTAAATCCTGAAATCAAAGCATGAAATTCATAAGTAAAGCTACATGATATCTAAAAACAACTTGTTCACCTCTAAAACTTTGTTAAGTTTGGATACCTTTTTTTCAAACAAACTTTTAACTTGTTTATGTTCCCTTAATTTATTTTACTGGTTTAAACACACAGATTCAGAAAGAAATCAAAAGACAGCTTTTTAATGCGGTACAATATAGATTTTGCTTCATTATCTGCACAATCTAGACAACTAGAAGACATTTTATACTACATAACTTCCTTCCTCTGTATTTTTAATATAAAATACCATATAGAAATTAAAATGGAACAACAACAAAAGTAAAATTGTTTAGTAAATCTTTAAAATAAAAAACGTACAGAAACCAAAGTTAGAAAATTGTTTGTGCTTTAGAGATTGGTTTTTCTGAAGTGAAAGTTTTCCCCATGAAAATATGTGCACAATAAAATACATACAACATGTTTTTTTTTTTTTGCTTTTAGGGTTGTACTTTTATTTACTAGATGTATTTCTACATTTTTATGCTTTTGTACAATTATTTGAGAAAATAAAAAAATCTTTATGCTTATTGGACTAATTAATTATTTACAATCAATATTATTAAAAGGAAATGTGGTATTAATTCGGTTTTGTTTTGTTTGAGAGCAGTCGTACGTAAAATTGCCTGTTACATTATTGTTGTAACCATTGAAAAATTTAATTGGTTTTAGCTTGGATGCAAATAATTTTGTTTACGATAGTAATAATTATTATAATAATACATATACTATACATAATAAAATAATGTTAATTAGTGAGATCAGGCTGAACTTCTGCTGCGTTGCTTATACGTCATGTAACCTGTGGAAGGGGTAAATGTGTTTTAACATAAACTTAACCTGAAGATAATCCTAATATTTTGAAAGAAGCACTTCAAATTAGATCGATATGTTTATCAAAACGTAATTTCTAGTCGAAAGTTCCCCATCAAACCTATAGTTGTATTCTGTTTAGTTAAAAGGTAATTCACTAATGTCCAAATAGTGAAATCAAATTTATTATCTTTCTTAGTAAACGTCATAGTAACACATTTCTTGAAATTCAGTTGATTTTCGATGTACCAGTTATATGATAAGTGACGGTTTAATATGCTTGCACAGTTCTAGTGTCTTCAGTTGTATGAATATTTGTGTAAAGCTCAGATTACCTGTGGCTTGATGTTACAAAGCACCTATATATACAAGTCACCAGTATCAGACCAATTTCAAAATAAGCTTAATTTAAGCGGGATACATTTTACGATTTCCCATAAGAACCATGGATGAAAAAGTACTTTTTTCGGTCCTTTCGAAAATAAAAAGTACTTCGATACTTTTGATCAACATTTCAGTCCTTTCGAAAAAATATTTATATTCAATTTTTTCTTTAAACGTTAGACAGCACTTTCGAAGATCGAATCATATTTCGTTGGATCTAAATTTCTAACCGCCGAGACGATCGAATACCGACGACAAACAAACGTAATAACACTCTTCACTCTTTCCTCTTGTAATTGTAACTTGTGGCGGTATTCCGTTCGGTGGGAGGGAAATATAGTGTCTATTTTATTTCTTACTAGCTGAAGTACTCGGCCTTGCCCGGGGTAAATAAAATATTTTTATTTATTTATATTTTAGCACCAAAATTTTCCAGTGTACTCTTCAAAAAGTGATAAAACATATTTTAATTCCGCTAAATCAAGGGGACCCCGCCCCCTTCGGATACGAGTATACAATTTATTTCATTTAACCATTTATTTTAACTCAGCCTTGTAATTTTTTTTACATCGAAATCTTAGAAAAAATTGTTGGAGGCACCTAGACCAAAAACCTGCTAACTTTCGTATGGGACCACTAAGCAAAGTTTAAATCTGTTTGGATGAATGGTGCAGAAACGTATAAACAGTATACACACAGCCATAGTATAGGTAGACAAATAATTTGTATGTGCCTCCCCTAATGCAACAATGTACTAAATATTTCCAAATTTTACTTTACATGATTTGACAAAAAGACGCACAGTTCCCGTGACCTAGTGTAATGCGGTTAAAAAAGTTAATTCTGTAAATTGCATTGGTGTAAACTTTAAAAATGAAAAAATTCAAAGTTTTAAATTAATAGTTAAAAATTAGAATTTCGATTAATTTTCAGAATCGTCATATGCTTATATTTGATATATGCATTACGATTTAAGAACAAAATTCCAAACAAAACATTTTAAGCACAAATACATTGCCGTAAAAGTAGGAATTAAAAGATGCACGCCACTCAATTTGCTGCACCAACTATAATAGCGGCGAAGCAAAATGGAGCGCTTAAAATTTGTGGTGATTTTAAAGTCTCAACTAATCAACAACTCATCGTGCATTAACACTCAGTACCCATAGTTAGAACAATTCGGAGTAAAACATATATAATTTTGAAAGATTCTACACTCGGAATGAAGGTGCGTTTTCTTTTACGTAGCCACATACATTGAAGACCCAATGAGGAGCATAGAGTACTGCTAATTTGTTGGCTAAGATCTGCCTACGGTGCCTTGTTGTCATTTGTAATTCCTAATTGATTTGTAGGAAGGTGCCTCCCAAGGAAGTAAATATTGAGTGTGTGGATGTGAGACAGAACTCGAATACCGAAAGAAAATCATGATACAGGTAATTGAGTTCTATGTTTATAAAAATGTTTCCATCAAGTTCTTAATTGTGTTTACTTTCTTGCTAAAATCTCCCTAGAAGAGACGTAAATTTACAGATGAACTCGCGTGTTGTCATCGAAATTTATTTAGCATACCTCCAAAGACGGATTTTACGAATGATACTGATATAAATAATAATCATATAATTATAGCAACATACTACCAAACTATCATACAACCATACCATAATAACAGCATACCATTATGCGACAACCCATCAAACCATCATACTGCCTTAACGTCGTACCATCATAACATTACACCACCATATCATCACACGCCATACCATAAAAACATCCTACCAGCTTGCCATAATTACTTTCATATCATCCATTATACCTTTATACCATCAAACCACCCAAACCATTACACCATCATTCCACCACACCACCCATAAACATACAGTCAAACCATCTCACCACCATATCTTTACATCATCGTACCATTCCACTATCAAACCATCATACCATCACACCAATTAGCGTTTTTTCTAACAAATCTATTTGGAAACCAAAATTTAGTTAAAAAATCGCTCAGGAACATCTTAAACTTTCCAGCTAAACTTCAAATGCCGTTTTCTCCAATATAGGAAAAATGAATATAAGGACAAGAATAATTTTGAGCCGACGATATGTAAACACATCAAAACATTAAAAAGTATTTTAAAGCCCAATTTAGTCCTCTGTTGCTCAACATTTTAGTACTTTGGAATTTATATCAATTTCATCCCTGATAAGAAACCATGTTTACACATTTGTGAACAAAATTTTATCAATGAAAAATACTCTTACCAGAAAAAATTTTTAGGTTTATATTTAAATCAAATCTTTGTGTATAACCATAGATAAGAATATCAGATTTTTCAAGCCGAACAAATTTTTGGCAAATCATTCTGTAACCCAGAACCTGAAACTCAAACCAATTAAAATTATTTTTACTGAGGTTCCACCTAACCTTTAATAAAAGAAAGACAGATAGTTGAGACACATTTTAAAAGCTCAATATTTTTTAGGTAATTTGTCTATATTTGTTGTAATAAATTAAAACTAAAATTTTTGATTTAAAAATTTAACTTTAAAATATAATTTAACAGATAAAAATATTCAATAAAAGTAAATATTGTTACGGTGACACCTAGGGTGTAATAGAATAAGTAAAATGAAATTTTATGGCTTTTCCAGTACTAATAGTGTAGAAACATTTAGAACAGTTTTATCATGGAAAATTCCATTTTAGTACAATAAAACATTGAGCTATTAATTTAACTTATTCTATCACACCCTAGGTGTCACCGTCACAATATATATTGTTACGTTTTTGCCTTGTCACTTAAGGTTCGTATCACTGGATTGTGAATAATACAAAATCAATTTAATTTATCCTAACGAATTTGTTTATTTCACAAAATTTATTACAACACGGTTTATGAATAAATATTCACAAAATCACTTTAAATAATTATGCTCAAATTTTACTATTCACTTTTACTTTTTTATTTCCACAAAAACACTTTTTAAATCACTTTTTAATTACTTTTTAATCTTCACACTGTCGCTTTCCAAATACTACTAATCCAATTCGACTTCATTCGCCTTTTTATATACACAAACCAAACTTCTAGAAAGCTCATGACTTTTCCAGTTAGAATAGCGTAGAAACATTTAGAACAATTTTATCATGGAAAATTCCATTTTAGTACAGTTAAACATTGAGCTGTTAATTTAACTTATTCTATTACACACTAGGTGTCACCGTCACACTACCCCCTACCTAAACCTGTTCGTCCCGAACAGGACCCAAATCACCTCCTCTGTAACGGCCAGCTTCTCCAAATGCACCACCTTTGGTTTACCCCGATGTCCCTTCCGTATCCGATAAACCACGTCGTTTATCCTTGTGATGACAGTGTAAGGTCCTTCCTATGCTGGTTGCAGCTTCGGTGATATTTCATTTTTCCGTTGCTGGTTGTGAAGCCATACTAATTGCCCTTCCTGGAAGCCCTGATTATTTACTCGTATGTCATATCGAGCATTCATCCGGTTACTTGACATCTGTATTATCCTGTCTACGTAATCCTGTCGACATAAAGCCGCTGATGGTACAGCCCCAAACTTTAGATCTCCAGGTAGTCGTAGGTTATCTCCAAATAACGTTTTAGCTGGTGTCATTCCGGTTGTGTCATGTATCGGTATATGCCGATCCCAGTTGCGTTGGCTTTTCTCAACGACCTTTGCTAGATATTCCTCCAATGTACCATTGAATCTTTCCACCATACCATCAGACTGTGGATGCAAATGCGTTGTTCTCGTTTTATTTATACCGATTATCTGGAATATTTCTTGAAATACCACCGATTCAAAATTCCTTCCTTGATCGGTATGAATCTCCATCGGCCCTCCAAATCTGCTAATCCAGTTGTTTACCACGGCATCAGCTATTGTTGTCGTCTCCTGATTGGGAATGGGGTACACCTCCGGCCATTTGCTGAAATTACAAGCACATATTTGTTGCCGCTCTCAGTGGTGGGAAATGGCCCCGCTACATCCATTGCAATTCTTTCGAACGGTGCACCAACGTTTTATTGTTTCATGGTTCCACGACTTTTGCATGCGGGTCCGTTCACCGCCGCACATTGGTCACATTTTTGGCACCATTCTATCACTGACGTCCTACATCCTGACTAGTAGAATCGTTGACGTATCTTTGCTAGTGTTTTATTAATTCCTAGGTGGCCCCCACTTGCTCCTCCATGTTACTCGTTCAGGATTTCCGCAATCCGGCACTTTGGTATCACCAGCAACAATTGCTTCACTTTGCCATCCGTGCTTTCCCACAATCGTTTTAAACACCCATTCTCAAGACGGAGGCTATCCCATTGAGCCCAATAAGCCTTGGCAATGGGAGTTTTGTCCGCGATCTCGATCCAGGTTGGCCGGTGTTCCTTTTCCTTCCATTCCATTATAACTGATAAATCTGTATCTTCCAATTGCTCTTTCCTGATCATTTCGTCGGTCCACTCCTCATCAGACAGCATTTGCGTAAGCCTAACGTCAATGATGCCTTCCTTTGCTTCAACATGGCCACAATGTTTACATTTTACTGGACACGGCCGTCTAGCCAACAATTCTTTCCGTGTCACGCAGTAATTACGCTCCGGTTTTGATAATGTTTTGGAGAAGCACGCAATAACTCGTTCTTGGCCACTTGGTTTCCTGTGATAACACACCTCCTATACCGTCATTACTTGCATCGGTGTCAAAAATAAATTTCACGTTGGGTATAGGGTACGCGAGGCTTGGCGCGACACATAACCGTCTCCTTAGTTCCACGAATGCTTCCTCCTGGTCATCGTTCCATTCGAATGGCTTGTTCTTCCTGGTCAACTCGTGTAAACTCTTGGC
Source organism: Tipula vernalis (assembly GCA_958295665.1). Taxonomy (NCBI): domain Eukaryota; kingdom Metazoa; phylum Arthropoda; class Insecta; order Diptera; family Tipulidae; genus Tipula; species Tipula vernalis. The sequence goes on along the minus strand of OY282560.1, from coordinate 144,203,298 downwards.
GATGTTGGCGAATCCTAGCACGAAGCGTCTATAATAGGTGCACAATCCCAGAAAGCTTCGTAATTCGTGTAAATTTTTAGCTCTTGGCCAGTTCTTTACCGCTGTGATCTTTTCTTCGTCGGTGTGAATTCCATTAGTCGTTACGAGATGACGCAAATATTTGACATCAGTTCTGAACAGTTTACACTTCTTTGGGCTTAACTTTAATCCGGCGGCCTGTATCCGATCCAAAACTTCCGCCAAGTTCCTTAGATGCTCGTCAAAATCCTTCCCCACGACGATGATGTCGCCCAGATATATTAGGCACGTCTTCCAGTGTAATCCCTTTAGCACGCGCTCCATTAATCGTTCAAAATTCGCAGGGGCATTACATAATCCGAACGGCATAACATTAAATTACCAAAGCCCATTACCCACACTGAACGCTGTTTTCTCGAGATCTTCCGCAAGGACTTCCACATGCCAATAGCCGCTTTGTAGATCTAATGTAGAAAATATTCGAGCACCCGATAATGTGTCGTCGATCCTTGGCAATGGGTAGCTATCATTTTTAATCACACCATTGAGTTTTCGATAATCAACGCAGAATCTCATGCTACCGTCCTTCTTCTCGACCAATACTACCAGTGAGCTCCATGCTATCTGCATATCTGTTACAATCCGGTCGGCTTCTTGTTGTTTTGCCAATGGTAATCTCCAGGGGAGTTGACGAATTGGTATCTCTGTTCCCGTATCAATTGGGTGCTTTACCATTGAGCTCCTTCCGTTATTATCCGACGTACTATAGAATATGGACATGTAGATCTTCGGTCCATTTCTCCATAAGTTGTTCTACCATTTCTTTCTGGCCTTGCATGTCGGCTTTTTCAATCGGACTTTTCTGTTCACACTTTACTATAGTTGACACCTCGTTACATTTGACGATGACTGTCCCTCTCTTGATGGTTTTCGTCCTATCCGAGAGATTTAGAGTCCTAATTGGTACTCTATAGTCGTTGTCTGGTTTAACTAGGGCTTTTCCGATTATAATTTCCTTGGCTCCGTTCCCCTCTTCATTAGCTTCAACAACCCACAACCTGGGTGACCCAAAATCTCCCTTCAATTTTCCCCATATGATCGGCTCCGAGTTCGGTGGCAGCTTCTCCCGATGGTCAATAATAATTCGCCTGGTTGTTGTTCCTGCACTGCTAGATTGAAGTAGCCATTCGATTTTATCGTAAATTAAAACTCCTCGTCCAACATCCACCACGAAGCCATTTGTCCTCATCAAGCCCATTCCCATAATGACAGCAATCAGCACTTCATGTTGGAAAAGAGTTCTTCCGATCTTTATTTTCACGATCTTTTTGCCTTTTATTATTGAACTATCTCCAGTTGCTGTTTGTAACTTCAATCCATTAGCTGGTTGTATACCTCCATCGATCATATCTTTACGGACAATCGTGCGATTTGCTCCCGTATCGAAGGTGAGTTGCAATCTGTGCCATCAATGTCGCCTTTGATTGTTAAACTGTCACCGCCTCTTGCTACTTTCGAAACACGGATGGAGGTTATGGGGCAATCGGTTGTAGGAGTCAGCTTCTGCCCCTTTAAGCTGACTCTTTGTAGCTTAACGACTCCGTCGTTATTTGGCCCTCTTGTTAGGCCACTGCCTGTGCTCCGCTTGGTTGTCGCTGCATAGGAGATGGTGATCTTCCCCGTTTTCTTCTTATTTCCCAGCAATCGCAAGAGATGTGACAGACCTTATCACATGCCCAACATCTGATTTTGCCGCTACCATCTCGGTATCTTGGTGTTGACCGCTCGTTGTTTTTGCTGGTGTCGATTTCCATTCGGCGTATTTTCATTGAAGGTTTGGTGATGGATTGCGCAGTTTCATTTGTTAACGCACAAGCGATGGTTTCGGCGAAGGTTGCTTTAGGTGACAACATCACCGCCTTGTGTGTCTCTGGATCTCGGATGCCGCCAATGAATGGGTCAACTTTTAGGCTTTCCATATGATCGGCCACCATGCTGGTATGTGCTAGATGTACTAATCGCTCGATTGCCGATGAAAATTCCTGTAGCGATTCTCCTGCCTTTTGGTAGCGACTTTTAAGTTCCATGCGATAGATTTCCCGCTTGTGGTCACTGCCATACTTCCTATGTAGCGCCTCCATAATTTTGAGATAACTGTTGCGCTCTTGTTCTGGGATGGTTTGTAAGCCTCTACTGCTTCGCCTTTGAGGGCCACTATTAATGCCGCGACACGATGTTCGTCGTTCCAATGATTTTGATTGGCTGCCGTCTCAAATTGAAATTTGAAAATGACGAAAGATGTTGTTCCATCGAATGTTGGTGGCTTTAACTTGATTGATTGGACGGTTTGTACCACTTGCGTCATTGTTTCACTTGCCTTGACGTCAGTCAGCTCTTTCTCGAGACGTTGAACCTCTGATTGTAAGTTTTGTTACATCTGTTGAATCTCCGTTTGAAATTTTTCTTCAACGTGTTGAACCTTCGTTTCTAATTTCTGGTCAACCTATTGAATCTCCATTTGCAGCTTCTCCACTTCGCCGTGTATATTAGTTGATAATTCGAGAAGTTTAACGAACGGTTAACGAATTTGACAACAAATTTTGGACCATCCAAGAAAAATGTTTGTTTCTGGAAGGAAATCATTTCAACAGCCACCAAGACTGTTTCAAAGTATCAAAGGTGTTAAAGGCTTGTTAAGTGCTATAAGCGAATCCTTCTAACAACTACATCTCTTACCATGTGAACTAAGAACACTACATCACGGTAAACATGTGCAAATTTAGTGATTTTTACATGCAATTCACTTGTTCATGTCGTAGCATGTGAGAGCGGAAATATTTGTATCCATTGAAGCAAAAGTTCATTTTCATGGACGGTGGAACAAATCCTTAGCGGCAATAGATAAAAAGCCAATTCGAATATCGACAATTCTGAGTGAATAATTTATCTGAAAGTTGTATAAGTGAAAATTGTCTTATGCTTCGAGAAACCAGAACTTTTTCAGAAATTATAGCGACAGAAAACTTTATCAAACTTTGGTTTATTATCTCACCACAATTTTTTATTTTTTTGTGAGGTGAACATTTTCATTTTACTTCAGATCAAATTTATTTACTTTTTCGTGGAATGAAAATGTTTTATGAGAATTAAGCTTTTCATTGTATGTATGTAAATAACACCTCTTGTTGCTTAGTATGTACAGATGAAATAAAATCTTTATGTGGTTTATTGATATGAAATATATACATATATATACACGTATACAAATAAGTAGCTTATTTACATTTAACTGTTAATATTTGATTTATTTGCTTAAGTGCTTTGTGTTAAAGCTAAATCGTTTGTGTTTATACCTTTATTTTACGATAGATTTTCTAGAGATCTACGAAATAAAAATAAAATGGAATTAGAGACAAAACACTAAATAAAAAAGTTTATCTTATAAAATCCATCTCAATGATTTAAACAAATAAATATTGCGAGACATTTTGAAGTATATAAATATAACTTTTAATATGTTTCAACTTTGGATATACTAGGTACTAATAAAATGAATGTGGCACGTGAATTTACATTTTAAATTACCGCTTTGATTTGCCACACACCCATAAATTCAAAACGATTTTATTGAAAAAAGAAAATCGATTCAACTCATGAGGGGAAATACATTTAAACATTCCACAAATATTTTATTCCATTAGATGGTTAGCACCAATATTTCGTATACGGACCTGCGCAGTGCATTATTGGTTCATCTTGTGCTTTGACTAACAATTTTGTTTTATTTGTCTAATGTGAAATGCGAAATAAAATTTAAGATTTAGAAGCACAATGAAATATCGAATTCTGTACTTTTAGACACGGTCTTTCTTTCTGTCAGTTATGCCGGATGGTATACAATGTATATTTAAAACCGAAAGTCGTTGTTTGCCTCAACATTTTAAAAAGCACAAATTTTATGAGATTATCGTTTTATAGGTATTTTCGTAGAAAAATAAATATTAGAAAATTATACACCGAACCTGTTCAATTCTGAACCTCCCGGTGAAACAAATATTGATAATGAAGAAGTTGAAGAAGAAAATTATCAACCACACGTACCATCGGCGCTGTTATTAAAATATGTCAATTGAATGTTGAAGGATTAACGAAGGCGAAAGTTGAATATTTGTCAAAATTTCTTCACACCTATAAGTGTGATGTTTTGCTTCTACAGGAAACCCATATGAAAGATGATCTTCAACTTTTGAATTGCGGATTAATAAACGAATTTTCGTGCATTGATTCTATTCATCATGAACATTATGGAATTGCGACATTTATAAGAAGTGATTTATGTGACGATTTTTCCGTTTTATTAAAATTAAACATGAATAATATTGAAATTCTGGTTATCAAATTAAACGACGTGAAAATTTTAAATGTTTATAAACCTCCTCGCTCTTCTTGGTCAACACCCTTACCAGTATTTAATCATCCCGCAGTTTATATGGGCGATTTCAATAGTCATCATTGTCTGTGGGGTTACAACCAAGTTGATTTGAATGGAGAATATATACTTGATTGGGCAAATAGAAACCGTTTACACTTATTATTTGATGCTAAAGCTAAATCAACATTCTGGTAGATGGAACAGAGGATATAACCCGGATCTATGTTTTGTTTCAACAGACGATTCGTTCAATTTATTATCTGCTGTAAGAACTGTAAGTAATAAATTTCCAAGAAGTCAACATCGATGTGTTTTTCTAGAAGTCGGAATAAAAATTCCAATAATAAAATCATTGCCGAAACCGAGAAGGAACTTTAAAAAAGGTAATTGGACAGAATTTGCCAAAGCGATAGATTCGAACATCAGATGGATTCCTCCGGTTATTGAAAATAATAATAGATTTGTGGGTCTCCTAATTTCTACGGCTAAACGATTTATTCCAAGAGACATACATTCAAAATTGGTCCGATGAATGTGAAAGATTATGGTTGTTGTATCAAGAGAACGAATCTAAAGAAATGGCAGATGAATTAATTAATGAATTAAATCAGGAACGTACTGCGAAATGGATAAATTTAGTTGAAGCAATGGATTTTTCACGTTCAAGCAGAAAAGCATGGGATTTACTAAAGAAAAGTGGTGATTCTAGTAATAAGAAGGGTGTTAACATTACAACAGTACATCTGAAGGATGTTGCGTGAAGATTAGTCAAAAATTCAAAATGTCGTATACCCAAACATAAAATTCGAAATGTTAAAAATAAATGGAGAAGATCAAAGAAATTAATTACGGATTATCCATTGGCTTCGCCATTATCTTTTGATGAAATTAATAGTGTACTAACATATCTAAAACCAAGAAAAGCTAGTGGAGTGGATGAGGTGTTTCCCGAATTTTTTATTAATTTATCAAAAAACGCCCGTAATTGGTTGGCGAAATTTTATTTGATTGTTATAATCGTGACAAAATTCCTCCGATTTGGAATTTATCAAAAGTTCGTGCCATTTTAAAACCTAGAAAGGACAAACATCTACCTGAAAATTATAGACCGATATCTTTGTTGTGCATTGGGTATACAATTTTCGAAAAAATTATTTATAACAGAATTTTTCCAACACTTGATGAAAATATTCCAAATTATCAAGCCGGTTTTCGTCCAGGAAGAAATTGTTGTGATCAAGTTTAGTCTTTGGTAACACATATTGAAGCAGGATTCCAAGACAAATTACAAACAGCTGTTGCTTTCGTGGATCTAAGTGCAGCATATGATACGATTTCGAAGAAAGGATTGATGTTGCTTTGTTATCGAATCGAAAATTTGTTGTACATTTGGGAAATCAGAAAAGTAGAATTCGATGTGTGAATAATGGATTGCCTCAAGGTTCAGTTCTTGCTCCTGTTTTGTTCAATGTATATACATCTGATTTTCCAGACACAAAATCTAGAAAGTTTCTTTACGCTGATGATTTGGCAATAGCTTACCAATTTCCATACAATGACAGAGCGGTTGTTGATGCAGAGCGTACTTTGACATTGGATTTGAATTTACGAATCCCAGCAAAACCGAAGTTGCATTTTTTCATTTATCAAATCAACATTCGAATACTCATTCAAATGTTTACATGGATGGAATTTTAATCAAATTTAATCAGAATCCGATGTATTTGGGAGTTACTTTGGATCGAACTTTACCTTTTAGAATTCATTGTTTAAAACTTGGACAAAAGATTAAATCAAGAGTGAACATTATCCAAAAACTATCTGGAACTCAGAATAGAAAACCGTTTGAATTTTAGAAAACCTTTTTGGACAAAAATTGCTGAGTTGGGAGACTTAACCAACTATGACATCAATTTTTCGTTTTAATTTCAAACATTAAACTACCATTGTAAACACTTAAATCCGCTATTAAACAGAGAAAAGGCAATTCCAATTGCGCATACAAGTGAGAAATAACATTAGGAACTGCTGTTGTTTGCTTCTCTTCGGCCAACATCTTGTTGTAGCAATATTTACGGGATAATCGATATAAGTTGCAGTGCCGTAACTACAAATTTCGGGCACCCCGCAACATTTTTTTGGGGCCCTAAAAATGCTTCTTGATCTATGAACAATCAAAGCTTTTAGTGAAAAACTTATTTCTTCCTATTGTCTAGTCTCGCATTAATTAAAAGTATCTGATTTTGAGAATAGATGACATGAAACATCTTGCAACTCAATGCTCTGACGATTTCTAAATATATCGATAAATCTTGAATATTCTTGAAAGTACTCAAATATCGAGTTATTCGAAAGTTTTGTTAAAAAATTTTTTAAGCATAAAATATGTATTTGCAAAAAATTGCCACTTATTTTTCAGATTGATAATTAATATAAACAAGTTTGGGTTTTAGCTTAACTTTTAAGTTTGAGCCGTCTTCATACTTCTAGGTTTTTGTTAAAATGTTTTATGTTTACAATCCATTTTACTCAGAAATATGATTTTACAAAGGGTCACGAAATTTTGGCTAAAATTTAGAATATTTGTTCTCATCAATCAGATCAAGTTAATCATCAATCAGATTCAGAGGATAGACGTATTTTGTCTTTCCTCTTCAAAATTTAATTTAATTTAATTTTATTTTTATTTTTTATTTATGTGTTAGTGTGAAGTATTATGTACATATATACTTTATAAACATATGGATATACATTTTAATTCTAATTTAATTCAATTTATTTAAAGTGAAATTAAAGTGTAATTTTGGAAAATGCAATCCACCGGGATGAATTTATCAGGCAAAGTTTTGTATTTATAGCTAAAGAAATCAAAATTCTTGATTTCTTGATTAAGTCAATGATTTTAACTTTTGTGTGTTTGTACATAGGATTTAATTACTAAAATCTAATAATTGGATTGTATTAAAATTGATTTTAACTTAATTTGATATATGTAATTAATATTATTTCGTATAATCACAAAACACCAACAGTTTTCACTTACTTAAAAATAAAAAAACCAAAATTTTATTTTTGAATTTATTTACTTTTATTTATTTAAAATTACAACTAGTTTCGATCTTGTAAAGATCATCTACAGGTAATTTTTTGCAATTGCAAAAAATTACCTGTAGATGATCTTTACAAGATCGAAACTAGTTGTAATTTTAAATAAATAAAAGTAAATAAATTCAAAAATAAAATTTTGGTTTTTTTATTTTTAAGTAAGTGAAAACTGTTGGTGTTTTGTGATTATACGAAATAATATTAATTATAAAAAGATCACTTACGTCACTCCGCTTCAAAAAAAAAATTTTTTTTTTTTTTAAAAAATGTTTAATATTGATATATGTACGTAGTTAATTTTCATATCTTATTTTATTTTACGCATAATTAAAAGTGTTCTTGTGTTTTAATTTATGTACAATCGCAAAACCAACACTGATGTAATACTACGGGCCTGATTCAGTGATGAGGCACACAGATACCCTCTTACATTTAATAGCTTATAGTTGAAAGTGTTGGTGCGAAAATAGAATAAAAATACTCACATCTAACCAATTCCAATTAGTTTTTTCATTATTACGTACCCAATTTTTCCTCCACAATTCGTTTGTTTTGTTTTATCTACAATTTGTGTTTTTCTCACTCATTTATATAATCTGTCGATCAGCAATACTTTCATGTATAAGCGTAAAATAAATTTATAATATTGGTGACAATCAGGCTTGTGGTACATTAGTATTGGTTTTGACAATCGACACAAATATATTCCTGAATATTGTTATATAGAACAGCAATTTTGAATGATTTTTTGTTTATATACTATAATTTGTATTTTGAGTGGATCTGTATGTATGCATATAATTGGGTTTTGTTATTCATAAGTGAACTGTCTATAGGTATTGTAGAGAATACGCGTACCCTTTATGTCCCCTGCTACGCACATGGAAGATAATATAATGTTAAATTCTTTTCGCCAAAAAACATCAAAAAAAATTGATGTACATCGAAAACCATATTCGATTTGCCAAAAAATATCAATGTTTTTTCGATGTACATCAATTTTACGAAATGTATATTTTTTCATAAATCAACTACAACAACAAATTAGAAACGTCAATTTTTAGTTGTCAAAGTTGTCAATTAGAGTTTTTGTGTCATTCGATTAAAATAATTAAGCACAACAATTTAAAAGGATAAGAAATCGAGACGGAAAAAACTTTTTATATTGAAAATTTTATTTAAACCATTAAAATAATTAAACAACAATTAAAATGATTTAAAATCAAGACACAAAAAACTCGTATATTCACAACTTTGACAAATACAAAATGAAGTTTCTATTTTTGTTGTTGTTAGTAACGTCAAAAAAACATCAATTTGGTTTCGTGTACTTTTCGCACCACAAAATTTACATTGATTTGAAAAAACGAAAAGAATTCGACATAAATTTATATATTTCCTTTGGATGTGTTGTCTTGTATGGACATTCTTGTTGGTTTTGAAATTATGTATAACTATTGCCACTGAATAAAAGTGGTATAAATGTATGATAGCACAAATAATAGTGTCTATACTGGCAGTGGTGATCGCTCATATGTATGTGGTATTCCTTGTATTCTCGAGCCATTGTGATGCTATTTGTATGCATATAATGTAGATACTATACAAAATGAAATATGCGTAGGTGTGTGGGTTTGATTCGAATGGGATTCTTATACTACGTATTATCGAATACGTTCGAGTCTTATTCGAAAATAACTCATACATCATTTAACAAAATCATTTCTACATGCTCAATTGTTGACGCAACGTAACATAAACAACATTAAAATTGCATTAAATTTTATAAATATGTAATAAACTTGGAAATAATAAATTTTTTTAATTAAATTAATTAATTAAACAGAGTTTAGGTTGCAGTATATATTTATTATAATATGTATTTTAAATGTATTATTTATTTGGTACCATTAGAAACCTTTTAGAATTTAATACTACATGCATGTATTCGATTCAAATTGGATCCTTGTGTTTTGTGTGATTGAATGTGTTCGAATATTGATTGGAAATTTCGTATATTATATACAAATTATTTGTGCATGCTCGATTTTGCAGCGCAGTGTAACCATAGACAAAGTTGGAATTATGTGGGAGTATATAAATGATAAATTTCGGAAATATTAATTTTTATTTAATTATGTCAACAGGGATATATACCTTATATAAATATGTATATATATTGTAATGTTAATTTTGGTTAAATTTAATTTAATTCAAAGTGGAACGATAGATCGTCGAGTGAAGGAAAGACGTATTTTCTCTTGCTGAATGAATTTATTTAATTTAATTTAGTTCATTTTGTTTTTTAATTTAATTATTTAAATTACATTTTAATTCAAATTTATTTAAGGATTTGTATACATCTTGTATGTGATGGGTGGTAGTGGTGTTAGTTAAGGGAATAAAGAGTTTTGTTTTCCTGTGGGGCTTGGTGGAATCGTATTGGATTTCCAAATGCATTTTTATGTGTCGTCTTATGCTGTGTTTCTTATTTCTGATCTAGTCAGTCTGATTGATCTGAGTACTAAAAGGTTGTTTCTTATTTCGGCTCAGATCGATCTGATCAATTTTTGGTGTTTCTTATTTTTTTCAGATTGATTTTTTTTGATTTGTAAAAATAGGAAAAAGAAGGAAATTTTAATTATTATGTGGACGAAGGTCGATAATTTTATTAAATTGAAAATTTTTGAAAGTTGAAAATTGTTTTGATCTGAAAAATCTACAACCTGTTTCTTATTTCGGATCGACCAAATCGATCTGATCTCAGATTTCAAAATCTGTTCGATCTACGGATTTAAATGGGAAACACAGCATTCGTTTTCAGTTTGTGTGAATGTTTTTGTTTACAAAATATGAATAGTTTGATATTAAATATATCGAAATGTAATCTGTGAACCTGTGATTTTTTTCTTAAAGCATCGTCGTTTTTCGTGTTCCTTTAAACATTTGATTTTCATAGTAAAGCTAATCTATGAAGGGGCACGAAGCCTAGCGATGTTTGAGAAAGGAAGTCAATTTACTAAAATGCAAAATTGTGTGTTGAAATTTTATTGAGTTTAGTTAGGGTTGTGTACCAGCTGCAGTTCGAACTATATTTAGTTCCTGGTAAACATTTTTATTCCCCTCTTTACATTAGTGATTTGACTTTTTTAGTCTGACGTCATGACTGTCGAAAATATTAATTTTCATTTTTCCAGATTTATATTAAATTGCTAATTAGTTTAATTTTATTGTTAAATATTTATTTTTTATTTTTAAATCTAGTTGTAAGTATATAGGGATTGATTTATAATTTGTTTCAGAGAAGTTAATTTAATTTTAACTTAACTAATTTATTAGTTTTAATGTGTAATATTTTGTGTTTTGTTCATTAATGTATATTAATTAATTTAGTTTAAAGAATATTTAACGGGGTCTCTTCCTTAATATGTTAATAAATAATCCAATTTTCAGAATATAACATAGTTCCAGAATTAATCATTGTTATAGGGATTAAATTAATCCTGAGTTTCAGAATTAAATTTTAGCTTGAATCAACCCTCCAGGATCAACAAGTAGTAAATAAGCTTAGTTTAGAAATTGTGTTGTCCTGTGCTAACTATTTTTACTATCTAATTACTAACAATTTACTAACTATCGGCTATACCTAGGTGTCTGTAACCGGGCCGATTCTGTCACTTCTAACTATCCTATCCTGTCCTTCGGTTTTGTTATGTGTGAAAGGGTGCACGGTGGGACCCGGCCAGGGGTGGACATGATGCTGTCACATTTATGTGATATCGCGGGTGGTTGTGCTCTCCTTGTTGTTATGGTGCTTAGGTATCTTCAGTAAGGAAAGCATTCACCTGTGTTATAAAGTTAGTGTGACAGTTTAATGACCACATCACTAACACGGGATTTCTTGCTTCATAAGCTTGGCCGTGCATTCAAATCAATCAATCAATCAATCAAAGTTAATCATCAATCATCAAAAGCTTTTAGTTTTAAGAGGTTTTCAAACCAAATTATTTAACTCTAAAATTTGATATTATAAAGGAAGGTGGTATTTTAGGATATATTTAGAATGTTTGTGTTCAATGAGCTTTAAGCTTGATAATTACATTATACCTTTCGGGTGTGAACTTAACATTTGTGAGCCTTCTCATAATTTCCTAAGAAAAATTATGTTTTGCAAAAAATGTCAAGAACTATTAGTTTTAAGAGCTTTCAATTAGAAAAACTTTCTAGACCAAACCATTTTACTTAAAGATTCGATTTTATAAAGGGTAACGGAATTTAGGGACAATTTAGTATATTTGTTCTCAAAGTAAATTATCAAGAGCTTTTAGTCAAACCAAACCATAATACTAGGAAACTTGGTGTTACAATATAACCTTTTTTTGAATCAAATCATTTTACTCCGAAATTTGGTATTCAAAAAGGCAACGGAATTTTGAGATAAATTTAGAATATTTGGTTCCAATGTGCGTTTTGAGCTTTTTCATATTTCAGGTTTTTAATAAAATGTTTCATAAGTTTAAATAATGTATTTGAAATTTTCTTCAAGAGCTTTAGGTTTAAAAGCTTTCACTTCATGAAGCTTTTTAAACAAACCATTTTACTTCGAAATTTGATATTGCAAAGGATAACGGAATTTTGGTTAGGATTTAAAAAATTTGTGCTCAATGTAAACTATTAAGAGCTTTTAGTTTTAAGAGCTTTTCAAACCAAACCTTTCAAATTTGATATTATAAAAGAAGGTGGTAATTTTGGAATTAATTTAGGGTATTTATTTATACTTTCTCGGTGATTTTTGTGCCTTTCGATAAATTCTGTCTTTCGTTAAAATGTTTTATGAGCATAAATCAAGCATTTGCAAGAAATGTCAAGAACTTTTTGGTATTTGTTGTAAAAATTCAAAAGATGTGTAAGAAAACCAATTGGTTTACTCACTCAAAAGATGAAAACACTAGATGAAACAGAACGTGGTATGGAATGGCCGCATTTGAATGGCCTCAAATAAAACGAAACAACTCTATGCTATGCCGAGCTCTAAATATATCGGCAAACCATCACAAATTTCGAATATAATTTGAAAAATATCAAGAATTTCGAAATAATCCCAAAATTGTCGAATTTTCAAAGTATCTTGCATATTCTTGAAAGTTCTCAAATATCAAATTATCAGTAAGTATGTAAAACCAAAGGAAATCTTATAAGTGCTAATCATTGCCATGTAGAACATAAATAACCCGGACATTATTGAATAATTTCGAATAAACTACAGGAAATCGGAGAAATATCAAAATTTTGGCATAATCTTACCAAGATCTTTTAAATATCACCATCTTTATTTATATGTATAACTCTGCAAGTTCTTACAACTTAAAGCTAAGCGCAGAACATTGCTTTACAAAATTCGAAAAAATTAAATAAATTCTGAGAATTATCCCAGAACAATTCGGAAAATCCCTATATTATGTGAATGTCGATTGATCTTGAACAATTCAGCTTTTCCGCTTTTTCCAAAGCTCTCAAAATTTGGTTGAAACTAAAGAAATCAATTGACCATCTATTTTTCTACCATTCTAGTTTTGTCGTTTATTTAACAATCGTATCGGAACAATCGTATTTTTCGAATAGGCTCTAAAATTCTTGAATAACATCGAACTATCAAATACACCCTACTACAAAATCAAACATACTCGAATAATCTCGAAAATCTCGAATAACCTGACTGTTTCGTAACATCGAATCATAAATTAAGTCTTAAACATCGCACATCTCATTTCGATGATAAACCCCATAAATCTCGAGAAATTTTAAAAAGCACTAGTTGCAAAATGAAATTGGAATTTGCATTTTCCTTATATTTAAAATAGTTTTCCAAAATAAACCTGTAAATTTCATTTTTATTTACCGTTTACTGGTAATCAAAAGATCCGCTAAATTAGAAACTGTAAGTTGAACGAAGACTAATAGAATATAGAGGCTGACTGGTTTGGCGCAAGTGAGGGAAACAGCAAATTTACACTTTATGCTTAATCTGAGCTATTTAATCATAAATTTGAACCAATAAAGGAAATCTCGTAAATCGTATAATACCACGTTAATCGATATTTGCCATCAGTCACTTATCAGACATTGATCTGAACAAATCTCTTCCAGTTTCATTCGTTGTTTCCTCAAAATCATGGATACTACTCCAGAAAAAGCCGCACAAATAGTTGCTTTATTGCAGGAAGGACGCGGTCAATGAGAAGTCGCTCTTCAGCTAAACATGATTCAATCTGCTGTCTCTAGAGTACCCAGAAGGTTTCAGGAAACTGGTACATTCAATCAGAGATCACATACCAGCCAGTTCCGGTGCACATCTGAGAGGGACGATCGATTTATCGTTTTAACTTCACTGCGAAATCGCCATCTCACGGGCGTCGATGTGCAGCAGGAGCTAAGACAAGTTCGAGGTGTAGCTGTTAGTCCGTGGACAGTAAGAAGACGCTTGAAGGAAGTCAACCTCACTCCTAGACGGCCTGCTAGAGGCGACTGACGAGTGCAGAATATGTCTCCATGGTAGTGATAGAAGAGACCGGGCCTACCGGGGTCCGAAAGAGCGATTTTTGCAGTGCATTCTTGCTGAAATAGTCTCGTATGGCGATGTATCGCTTGAGGGAATTACAGATCTTGTTTTCATACCTGGTGAAGGCCGTAGAGGAAGTCTGACCTGAACGATATATCGAGAACATTCTAGTGCCCTACGCAAGATATATACATAGGGGAAGACTTCATATTGATGCATGAGAATGCTCGGTGTCACACAGTTTGAACCATTCGGCAGTCTATGGATGAGGCTGGGACTCGGGTACCATCTAATATCAGTGACCTCAAGATTGGGTTTGCGTTGGATGAGGAGTGGGGTGCGATCCCCAAGTCTTTCTCAAAACATTAGTAAGGTCAATGGGGAACCGCATGCGAACCGTTGTAAACGCAAGGGAGCAATACTAAGTTTTATTCAATAAAATTGTTTGCTTGAATTTTTTGTTATAATTTAAATTTAAATATCCCCAATATTTTTTTTTCATAATTATCAATTTTGGTTGCTTTTTCATTCAAAATTCATTATAAAAAAAGAGTACTAAACCAATTTATATTTAAAAGAGCTAAATAACTGCTAAATAATATTTTAAAGATTAATCATTAATTGATTAAAACAATATTAGCAAGGGAAAAACAAGTAATATTACCAATGAGATCCGCTCGAAATGCGATATTTCAAAACGCGATATGACGAAACGAGATAAAGTACAAAACGCGATATTTCAAAATGCGATATGGTACAAAACGCGATATTTCAAAACGCGATATGGTACAACATGAGAAATTTTAAAATTATTAATCTTCCTTCATTTCACATATAAAATTTTCCTTCACCTTTAAGATAAAATTTAAAATGTACGATGCACGACTGGAATATGCGTTTTGAAATATCACGTTTTGAATTATCGCGTTTTGTATTATATCGCGGTTTGGACCATATCGCGTTTGAAATATCACATTTTCAAATATCGCGTTTTGTACTATATCGCGTTTTGTACTATATCGCGTTTTGTATCGTATCGCGTTTTGAAATATCGCGTTTTAAATGAGACGCATTACCTACCTATGTTTATACTAAACAACATGTACGTTACCTGCAAAAACCATGAATACTTTGAAATGGTCTGGTTACAGATCATAATTCAACTCAACTTATTGCAGTAACTCAACAAGTCAGTCTAACAAACTATTCAGTAACATCGAATAATTTCCAGTATTATTGAAAAATCTTTTAAATTTGTATTCAACAATTTTTAATAATCTGTAACGGTTTCATTTTAAAATATCTAATAAATAATAAATAAAGAATATCGATCCGAAAATAATAATAATTAAATTTGATAGTAAGTGAAATTAAAATGTGCCGGATAACTAATAATCTAGCGTTTTAATGTGACTATAAAGTGATTTAATGGATAATTTTATTTGGAAAGGTAATTGAGTTGCAAGTGTTTTGGTGTTTTGTGTTAAATTGGAAAAGAAGAATGAAGAGAAAAATATTGCTACTAAACTGTCAATGCGTAGGCCTGTCGTTGGCGTTTTTGTGTATTTTATTGTAGTGTGAAATGGATTATTATTTTTATTTTGAAATTAAAATTAAAGAAATATCATTTAACGCTTTTTACGCTTATATCGCTAGCGAAATAAATAAAATAATTTTTTTTATCAACATTTATCCACCCCTAAAGTAAGAACAATGTGTCATTTACGTCAAAATTTTGGTTTTCTCATAAGCTAAAACAACCCAAAAACAAACAAATAACGCTTTTAACAAAATTAAACTAACATTCTTGCCAACATCTTTGTTGAAATAAAATAAAATGCAAGTGTACGCCATTTCACCCGATGGTAACTGTCTTTTTAATGCAGTTATCCATCAATTGGAACCATTCTACCATAGCATCCTATTAATTCCCATTATGAACTCCGTTCCGAGGTAGTTCAATTTATTAGAGAGCATTTACCAGATTATTTACCCACTATACTTGATTAATTCCATCAATCTGACTCTAATCAGATTACAGTGCAATTCCAAAATCAATGTACAGAAAGATATCTTTCCAACCTTCAAATGAACGGATACTGGGGCGGCTCCGAATGCTTAACCGCTATAAGCCGATTAAAAGGTATCAAAATAGTCATTCATCATACTTCCACCCAGCAACCAACAATTTTCATTCCGGATGGCGGCAATTATATACATGAAATTTATTTATTATACAATGGAACCCATTACGATAGTCTAATATCTGTGACAAATTCCTTGCCACGCTCTGCATCTACTCAAGGATCCTATGATAATCTAACCACCCAATCAAACACTTTATCACCATCAAATACTACCTCACCAAATATCCATATACATAATATCACTGACAACGTTAAACGTAGTCCTCCCACCACCTTACCAATAACTTCTTCCTCATATAATTTTTATAATTTTGGTACATGGAATATCCGCGGTATCAACAACGCACAAAAGCGCAACACAATCGATGCACTTTTGCATCACCACAATATAACTATCTGTGGACTCCAAGAGACTAACATGTGTTCGGGTGTATGTTCCTCCACGAACTACACCTGGTATCTCACCAAAGACCCAAAGAGTTCTCGAAGAGGTGTGGGAATTCTCGTGGAAAAAGGTTCCATCTTCAAACCTCAAGGAATTAAATATTATTATGGAGCCATAATCACCCTACTTGGCCAATTCCCTAATACAAGAAGTATTCTCTTCATCACTGCGTATGTTCCTCCACAATATACCTTACGGTGAGCAACGCTGAAACCAGCAAGTGTAATGGGGTTTCTCATTTTGCCTATATATTGCTTAGTTTCGTGTGAACTCAAACAACACCCAAGAATGAAACAGATATATGTGTACGAGTTCTCTCGTTTACTCTCTTATGTTCATTGTCGGTCGTCCATCGATTTTAACAGTTCTGTGTTTGCTATCACGGGATACAAACTCGGAGTGCACTGCTGGTAAGCAGGGTCAAAACTAAGTAATTGACATACACGCTCGACTGTTAAAGTTGTTTCTAGGTATAAAATCCCTTCTTTTTGTTTCATTTTCAATGGTAGCCTGAGAGAATCATGCATATACTACAATGAAGCATCGGAGCATTTTTTTGTATTGGTGAGGGTCGAATAGGATTTGAATGTTGACTGCGCAGGGGTGAGACAGTTTTAACACGATCAAGGCCACAAACTTATTACTTTGAATTTGTACTTTTTGCACAATTTAACCCATATTAATAAAAATCAACAAGTGGTTATGCATTTGATAGATTAAGAGTTTGATTTCTTTTATAATGGTTCCAAGGGGATTGCCTGCCAGATGCGTCCCGGTGGACGGCATTTTCCAACCAAATTTGCACTGCACTCATTTTGTGAATGTTTTGTATGGCTTCAGGTGGAGCACAGGCGGGGGAAATTGGATTACTTTAGTTTATTTTAAATTAAATTATGTTGTGCTAAAATAAATTGGCCATTAGTATGACGGGGGCTCGTCTGTCCTCTTTGAATGACAACCATCGTCCCATTAAATAAATAATAATTGTGATAACTAGAATCAAGACAGGTTACGGTGAAGAGGATAGGAAATGGCAATGGTGGTGTCTGGTTTGCTATCTATTAATTGCTTAGGAGACCGCAATAGGGTGAAATCTGTCTCATCTTAATCCAATCATATTCTTTTCATCGGTTTTGATATGTATAAATGAGGGTAAGATGTGTGCCCGTGAATACTGAAGTTCAGATTATAATAATTATTCATTTAAGTAATAAAATTTGGTATTATGGTGTTTTATTAATTAAATTTAGTTTTCAGAACTGCCTGGGAATTTTTATATTAATTTTATTTGTTGATTCCTGATATACTTATAGTACCTAATTGAATTATTGATGAGTCTAGGATGTTATGGCGCCGGAACATTAACATTTTAAATTATTTTATATAAATTTTATAAAATAATTGAATTTAAAATAATTTATTTTCTTGTTTTGGATCGGTAGGAAATTGATGATTAGTTTTAAGTTACATTTTATGTTTAAATGGTTTTTAATGATTATTTTAATTCTTGTTGCAGTGTGTAATAATTAATTAATTAGATATAGAAGGATTAAGCAATGTTATTTTAAATTTTCTTAAATATTTTATCAGGTAATTTAATGAAAGGCAGACAGGGGTGAAGATACAACATTAATAATTTTTAAGTCCTGATTTAGATTTAGGGAGTCCTGAGTATTCGGCCCTGGATTCCAAAGATATGATCACCTAACTAATAATTTACTAACTATCGACCGCATTGCTGTCTGTAAGCGGGTCGAGTCTGCCCCAACTAATAATCCTATCCTATCCTTCGGTTTTGTTATATGTATATGGGTGTACGGCATGTGCCCGGGAGTCCGGGAGATCCTGCTATAATGCTTGGCCGTACATTAAAAATCAATCAATCAACAATTTTGAATAATCTGTAACATCACGCAAGTAACATAAACATTAATCCCGAAAGCATTGAATAATCTCGAAACTAAGCAGCCAAATGTCAAACCTCAAATACCCTAGAAAAATGTCGTTTGTGTAACATAACATTTTACAAATAATCTAAAAATTACCATGGAGTTAAGACAAGTTGGAAAAACTTTTATGTCAAGCTTAATTCCAAAAACCCTGAATTTCGAGAATCTCTTCTCTGCAATCGAATAATATCGAAGTCTATAAAACTTTGAATAACAAACTGGAAAATCTCGGAAAATCATAGAAAATATCAATACATCACTGATTCTGTACCACAATACAAAGCAACTCAATAACGTTTTGGGTTTCAAGTCTTGTTCGAAAATTACGAG
Organism: Tipula vernalis; assembly: GCA_958295665.1. Lineage (NCBI taxonomy): Eukaryota > Metazoa > Arthropoda > Insecta > Diptera > Tipulidae > Tipula > Tipula vernalis. The sequence continues at coordinate 144,184,313 of OY282560.1, read as the reverse complement.
TAGAATCGAATAATTTCGGAAAGCTCGAATAATTTTAGTGTTCTAGAATAACAGCAATGTTCTCAAAATAAAGCCGAATATTCCCAAAAATAATAAACTTAGATTTCTAGAATAATCCTGGAAAGCTCAATGCTAAGTAATTTAAAAGCAAAATAACCTCTTTCTCGAAAAAATAACTAGAAAGGACTCCAAACTTGAATAATGAAAATCCAGACACATCAGTTTGTAATACAACGCAATATATAGTCAAAGTTCTAGAAGCTCAAATAATCTCTATTAAAACCATTCTGTTGTATAAAATTAAACTTTATTAAAAAAAAAACTGTAAAACCACCCAATTCCGATATTCGATATTTTCTTTTCGAAATGACGACAAATCATGATTATGTGGAATTGAAATTTGGATGGATTATAAGTCCTTTGGTGCATTCAGGCAAATTTAATGAATAATTTCTTTTTGGTTATAAATATTAAAAAATAGTTGCACATACTGTAAGTTTCTACGCCATTCGCATAACAAAGTTTTATAGCGCATACACCTCAATTATGCAATAAAAGAAAATGATGGGGAGGAACGTAAAAAATATTTTTCAAGGATGCATGAAACGGTATTAAAGTTTCAAACTAATAATAAATATCAATTTATTATTGATATACTACTAAAAAAGCGCAACAGATGCAAAAATAAATTCATTGTGCAAATTTACGATTTAACTTTTGTTGTTTTTAAAATTATGTATAAGAGAATATCAGTTGAATAAAATTGGTTTGGTATGATTCCAATTTTATTTTTTGTTCGAAATAGTTTTTATATTTTATATCGGATAGACAAAAACTCAACAAAGCATAATATTGTATGTACTCGTGTATACATATATAACATGAAGTCGAGATAGTTGATATATTTACATAGTTATGCAAATCAATTGTGTATTTTGATTTATATTCATACATTTTTTATGTAGCAATACCTCGTATAACGTATGGTTATTTATTTTTACTGCAACAGGCTTGTTAATTTTTAATACATGTTGTCAGAAATTTTAGGCGATTTCCTGATATTGTGCAAAAACTTAAAGGCCAGCAGGTAACTTGGTTCGGCCAAGTTCTTTGTGATGTTCAGATCGAATGGTGTAGCAACCTCAGAGAGGTGAGCCAAATTTGGTAGGCACTAAAGTCGTAGTCACTAAGAGCTTGTTCACAACTGCTTTGTCGCCAAAACTAAGAACGTTTAAATCGGTTGGGGATTTTTAATATTCCACGACCTGATCACTTTAAAATTTTACCAGAAGAGAGTTTCACATATGTCTTTTTACAATGCAGCGCCTAAAATATAAAACACCAGTTAATTATTTGTGCGATCTATTGACCTTGCAATTCTAGTATTTCGTTCTACAACGAATTGGTGGACAGCCTAATCAATAATATATGTACTCCCTTTTGTGAACGAGAATACGGATTTGATTATTTATGTGGAGTTCAATTTCCCGGAGTTGATTTGGAGATGGGATGATAAGGCTTTTATATGTCTAGCTTTGGTGCGGCTCAGATTAATATTTTTCCCAACAGTCAAGGCAGCTATTTGGATTTGATGTTTTACACCAATAAGCTGATTATTCGAGAATTTTTCACACTCCAATTTCGATCGACTACTGGTATGAAACCTGTAATAAACACAATTTCGCTACAAATATATCGGTTTTTGATCAATTCAATAAACAACTTTCTATTCGAAGTGGAATGGAATAGAATACTGTCAAATATTGAAATTGATTCCGCAGTAAAATGTATCAATCATTTATTTACCTCGGCTATCTAAAAATATATTCCTAAAATAAATATAAAGCAGTTATATACTCATAAAGATCCATGGTTCACAAAAGAACTCAAGAATCTTGAGGTGCAACGTAATAAAGCCCATCAGAAGTTTAAGCGTGCTGGTTCTACTATGCATTTAATACGGTTTAAAAACATTAGAAAGCAATTTGCATAACAATTGCATTATTATTTGGATGGGTTGGCTTTGACTCTCAAATCAAACGGCTGTGTTATTTTTTAGCTGTTCATCAAATTTAGAATTTTTCCGTGATTTATTGGAAAAGTTGGTTAAATTATGTGTATAGAATAAGAGTTTTTGGAATATTTATGTTCCATATTAGATGAGTGAAGAGGGGAAAGGGAAGTGAAGTGCGTAAGTGGTTAAAGAAAGAAAATACGAACAATTTGAATACGTGGTTCGTTCCAAAAAAAAAACAGTAAATTTCTCTTTGAAATGGGAGATCTGTGAAATGGCTAAAAAATGGTTACTTATTTATACTAATTCCGGTTCGTGCACGGGTAAAAGTCAAAAATGAAATATGGCGGCTATAACACAGAGGACGTTATATTACATGTTCTGTGCATATAGTGAAAATCTGTGTTTTTGTAAATTTTGTTATACATTTAGGTGTAGTATGGTCGGTTTATACCGGAATCCAAAATTTGTGTGTGAATTAAGTGGAAATTATAGTACTACAATACTTCGAGAAGTGTCCATCAAAACAAAATCTATTACAAGTGGATTTTAGATATTGTCTTACTGATAATCACAAATAATTTACATAAGATCTCGGTATGATGAGCGAATTAAAATGAACGTTTGAGTTAGAAGCTGAAAAAAGGGATGCGTGCTGTGAAGTGGGAGGTTCATTCAGCATTTGAAAAACTGGGTAGGCGTTAATAAGTGTATTGCTTTCAACCAAAATGAGTTAGGTATTTTTTTTGGTTAACGGCTGATCAAAGCAACAGCAAAAATTAACCAAATTTTGGTCAAATTTTTGTTTCATCTGTTGGCAGCACTTGAAATTTTTCTCTCAAAAAAAAAAAGAAACAGTTGAAAAAAACGCATAGATTTCTATTTCTTTAACGAAGTAGCTTCAATTTATTCAATAAAAAAAATTTCAATTTATTGTATTATTTACCAATAAACATGTCAGAAGTAACAAAAAAAATGTAAGTACATATTATACAAATATAATTTATAATTAAAACTAATCATTTTAGTTTATCCTTTGTATTTTTTACAGCGCACATAGAAGATTCTGGAGCAGAGCAGAGAGACGGACACTTTTGGTATTCGCAATTCACCGTAAAAATGAATTTACGCACATTACAAAAAAAAAAAATTGTACATAGCAACTTATTAGAAGATATGACATCTTCAGGTGTAGCGGTATGTGACTTATTATTATTAATATAGACATTTATTTTGACTAATTTAAAATGTGGTATTATTAATTTGCCTATTGTTTAGGATACATCATTTACTGAAGAAGAAATCAGAAATAAAATAAGGAGCGTCAAAAAGGCATACAAGTCATGTCTAGATAATAATTCCATGACTGGAACTCACCCTGGAGTAGCACCATACAAAGATTTGTTGGAGCAGTTGTTTGACGAGGAAACTGCCGTTGAAGTTTCTGAAAACAAAACTATTGCTTCTGGGATTGGTGTTCCCTCCATTCCCATTGCTGGTCGTAATACAGAAAGAAAAAAGCAAGAAACTCCGCTCCTAAATGCTACTGCCACCGAACAAAGCGTGGTTACTTTAGCCCCTACTTTCGAGGATGTAATCGAAATAAGTGTGCCAGACAATGATGATACCTCAGCAAACGTCAAACGAAAGCCGGCTCGAAAGCGCAGATCAACTGTCGATAGCTAAAATGAAAGAAAATTGGAGTTTCTAAGAGAAAAGGAGGAAAATGTTAAGCTTAGGGAAGAAGCGAGACTGAAAAGGCATACGGAGAAGCAGTTGGCGGCTGAAAAACGGCACGAGGAAAGGAGAAAATGGAACGAAAATTTGCTAAATTACTTGAAATCAAAATAATTTAAATAATATCATTACCAAAATCGAAATACCAAAATAAATGAATTAAATAAAACATCTCTATACTCTATGTATTTTTATTTTAATACTATAATACAAGGTTTTGAAGAAGCTGATTCACAACATCAGGGTGACGCTCCACCACAACGTTATGCACATTTTCGACAGTTGTACTGTCTGGCTCCTCATTGCTGGCATCATACCACACGTCACTTTCATTAACGCATATATTATGCAGCACACAGCACGCAACAACAATGTTCTTCACAGTACCCAAATCCAAATGTTCCGTGAAATGTAAAATTCGACGAAACCGGCCTTTGAAGATCCCAAAGACATTTTCTACCACAATTCTCGTTGAAGAGTGAACAAAATTGAAATTTTTTTCGCGTTCGGTCAAATTTCCATTATCCTTATAAGGTGGGACGAGCCATGAGTTTGATGGGTAGGCCGAATCGCCTAATAGAAAGGAATTATTTAAAAATGACGTAATTTCTTTGGCATGTCGAAATAATGGCGATCTTCTCAAAACACGAGCGTCATGCATCGATCCAGGTTCGCCGCAGTAAATGTCGATGAATCGCTTTTTGGAATCCACGACTGCTTGTAGTAATATACTATAGTAACCTTTCCGATTATAATATGTTACTGGGTTAACGGTCGGCCTTTTAATTTTTATGTGGCTTCCGTCTATTGCCCCAAGGACGCCGGATATGCCTGATAGTATTTCAAACGAGGCTGTTGTTTGTGCGACCCTTTGAGTCGACCGTGGCCATATAATGTATCTATTTGAAATGGTCACCATCCATGATGCTACTCTGTTCACAATCTTCCATGTGGTTACCTCGTTAATGCCAAAGAGATTACCCATCTGCCTGTAAGTGATAGTATTCGCCACATACCATATACAAATGTGAAGTTCCTTGCGGGCTCCAACTTTTTCACGACCTCCACGATTTTTTGGACATACTTCTGAAGATTTATATAAATCTGGAAAAAGTAATTAAATTAAATATGAGTTCCCAGGGGCCCCTTTTTTAAATTCGGTGGCAATTCCCCCATATTCGGATAAATATTTCGATTGGTTTCTAGAATACGTTATTTGATTGTAGGTGGAAATTGTATGGAGATTTGTAAAGGAATTAGTAAGAGAATTATGGTAGATATGTCCATTGGGAAATTTCCACCGATTTCAAGAATAAGTTCCCATTGGCCTTATCATCCTACTCAAACGAAAATATTTTGGAACGAAAATGTTTAAGAACCGAAATTTTTTACAGTATGCTAGTCATTAAATATAATGTTTGATTTCGATTCTATCAAACATTTGTTGGATATCGATTGTGTTTTCAATTGAAAACCAGATTTGTCATACGGCGAAACTAATTTGCACGAAAACCGTTGAAAACAGCCCATAATAAATTTCATGTGAGTAATATGATACGGGTCCAGAGTTGAAAACGAAATTGATTCTGAAATTGTTAAAATTGTAAATTAAAATTGAATTAAATTGTAACGTACCAATTAAGGAAGCTAAACTTTCACGTGATAATCGAAAGTTCTTCTTGAATTCCTTATTGTTATATTCTTCAACAACTTTCATAAAATCCGATATTCTTGCTCGTTTGGGTGTATTAGGTTGTTGACTACTGGTTGAGGATTCGATGGATTCCGAGGACGTGTCACTTGAATTGGTGCTTTCATCCGAGGTGTCTGCCATGTTCTCCAGAATAGTCTAAAACAACAATAAATTACCACAAAGTCAAGATTAATTCGAAGTTTTTAAGATAATACAAATTTACGTATCACCTGAGCAACAAATTTAGCAAATTGATTTAGATATGTATGATACCTTAATGACTAATTTTTCATCAGCCGATTCCATTTTTCTTTCAATTCTTTTATTAAGGCTCACGATTCACATTTATTATTAAATTATTTGTTTATTTTATTCAAATACACTTTTGACAGACGCGAGAAAATCTTAATTAGCAACAGGATTGCCAACTTTGACAAACACAATTTTTAAAAAGTCGACTCTTGTGGTAGGAATTATAAATAAAAATTTGGTTAATATTTTTTAACCACTAATTTTTTTTGGGTTAAGGCTAAACCATTTTCTGGTCTATCCAATACGATTGTTGTTGTATTTTTTTTTAAGACAAAAGCAATACACTTAATATTAACACATTAATAAACTTAATTAATACAGTTACCAGAACGATTTAATGTTTAACAATTTTAGTTTATTTCAAAGTAGTAATTAATGACTACAATAATAATTAGTTAAGTCCTAATTAGATTGAGAGATCTTAAGTAACCGGCCAAGGCCTCCAGAGAAACAAGCATCACATCACGTAGTTAAGTTGTGTTGTCGTAGTTAAATTGTACTAACATAGCTATATATCGACTACAAAGATGTCTGTAACTGGGTCGATCTCATCCTTACTAACATTCCTATCCTATCCTTCCTTTTGTGTTATATGTAATGGGTGTACGGTGGACCCTACGTTGGTCGTAGTGATTTGGAAGATGAATTACGTTGTGAACCGAATAAGTTTTGGAAATATGTTTAACTGAAAAGTCGAGCTAACGGTTTACCTACTTCAATTTGTAATTTCTTTGCCAACTATTTCAGCAGTGTATTTGTTAAGGATACCATAAACAGTTCGTGTGAAACAAGAACTAAATTTTCTAAATTTTTGTTTTCGCAATTACATGTTGGGAATGCGTTTCAAAATATGGATGCCTGTAAAGGTCCGGGTCCTGATGGTCTGCCGTCATCATTGATTAAAGCTTGCGGAACCGGTCTATCAGCTCCGCTTTGTTATTTATTTAATCAGAGTTTAAGTGAGGAAAACTTTCCAGAGCACTGGAAAGTTTCATACCTTGCACCGGTTTATAAAAAGGGATCTCACAATGATGTAACAAATTATCGTGGAATTGCCATAATATTCTGTATTTCTAAGCTATTTGAATCAATGGTTAAAGATGTGTTATTTTTCTACTGTAATTAATTGATAAATACTCATCAACATGGATTTTTGCTAGGTCGATCACTGTTAACTAAACACTCAAACAATAAAACTCAGACCGATGTAGTCTATACTGATTTTGCCAAAGTTTCGGACTAACTGAATCACCGACTTTTGTTGGATAAGCTTAGTAAATTTAACTGCGTCATTTTACCGTTAAATTGGCTAAAATCTTACTTATCGAATCGTAGAATGAATGTAAAGATTGATGATCGCCTGAATGCTTCACAGTTTTTTCAGAAGTAACTCAAGGCAGTCACTTAGGGCCTTTGCTATTTTTGTTATATGCTAATGATGTTATTAACTCGTTCGAGTTTGTACAATGTCTATTATTTGCTGATGATATGACAGTATTTTGTAATATATCTTGTGAATTGGATCGAGATCTATTCCAAAAAGACTTGAACGCCTTTTGTGACTAGTCTACTTTAAACCTCATGAGCCTTAATGTAGAGAAATGTCATGTGGTGACATACTCCAAATCTAAGCAAGCGCTATTTTGTAGTTATTTTCTCGATCATCAGATTATAGAACGGGTCCACTTAGTTAGTGATTTGGGGGTGATTTTCAACTCAAATCTCAAGTTCAACTATCTTATTGATGCTGTGAAGGCTTACTCTATGCTGGGATTTGTCACACGTAGTTCGAAAGACTTTTATGATACGCTGTGGACTTTGTGGACAAGTTGATTATACAGACTTATTTTCACTTTTTAACATTTATTTATGCTCCACACTATTTACGATTTACGTTCACGGGATTTATTTTTAATTCTGGCGACAACTACTAACTATTGTTATTACAATGCAGTTATTCTTAGTCAGCGTGATCCCAATGATGTATCTAAATATTTTGATTGTAACATTTCACGTGTTGTATTCAGACACTCCTTATCAAAGTTAACATTATAATTGGCTGTTAAATTGATGGTTTGATTTTTTTTTAGTTTAATTATGGGCGAGGTGAGCAGAACTTCAACCCGGAAAATTACGTGCATACGTGAACTCATGTAAAGTCCACTCAAGCTGATCTCCAACTCGATTTTCAAATAAACCACTAACTAAACCCCTTTTCTAACCCCCTAAACTCAATCTTCAATTACCAGATCAAACCCTAAACCAATCCTCGACTCAATTACCAATTCAACCCCAACTCAACTTCAACTCAACCTCTGCTTTGACTTTCGTGTAAGTCGCAGGGATTTATTTTTGTTTAATATTTTTATTTTAATTAATTAAAAATCTTATCAAAATTCTAAAACTGCGGATTACAACAAATTCAAAAAGTTCTAACAATGGGATCTCGGCGCCATCAATAAATGGAAAAAATGATAGATTTCCAGTAATTGGTATCAATATACATCAAGCTCGAGAAATATGAAAACCCATAAGCGAGCGTTTGATAAATTTGAATGGTATCACCGTAATTGCCTTACTGTGGATCAGCTCTTGCTCAAAATCGATTGTGTTCGAATGTTGTGGTTTGTTAATACAAAATTTCTGTACATAAAAAAAATTAAATGAAATTAAATTAAATGCCAACCCCTTACTGAACCCCAATTTAACCCTCAAATTAACCCTAAACTGAACCCTCAACTCAACCACATGCTCAACGCCCAGATCGATCTTAAAATCAAGCGCCAAATAATGTCCAACTAGACGACAGAATTTAGCTCAAGCTTCAGAACAAGCCTCTACTCAAAGCGATACCCAATCGCCAAATCAACATGGTCCGAAAAATACATGCATACATTGAAACAACTCAAGCTAATTTCCATTTTGAAACAGTTGGTGATTGGAACATCAATTGCATAACGATCGTAAAAAAAAAGTCCTACACAGGTAATGAAAGTAGAATTCAAAAGTGCTCATATTTGATAAAAAAACAAATTTGAAAAGTGTTAATGAAAAACGCGATACCTTCGAATTCTCAATAAAAAAAATCCCGAAAAATATAAATTTAGATTGTATGTGTCTCGGGACCCCCGATAGAAGTAAAACTTAATGTGGTGTATAACCGAATGCATATATCTCATTTATAAATTGAAGTTTTTGGCCTATCTTGGCCTGAATTAAACTTCGCCGATAAACAAGAATTTTTTCCGCACGAATTTGATTCGTTTTCAGTATGAATTGGGCGCGAGACGAGGTTTGATGTCGCGAACTTGGTTCATATTGAGCATGAATTGATTTCGCCATACAAAAATGTTCGGCGGAATTGGTTCACTCGGACATAATTCGGTCCTTCTAATTTGTGTGCTTAATTACTTTTGTTGTTGTTGTTCTGAAGATTTTAAAATCAAAATGACTGACCCAGTTTCTAAAAGACACTTTCTGAATAGGACAAATTAAATATCCCACTTTGTGGGATATACACAAAGAAACATAAATAAATCAAAACGATTACCACAAATTCAAAAAGGTACAGAGATACAATGATCAACAATGATGGTGATAATAACAAACAAAATCAGCTGATGTATTTATTTGGGATACCATCATATTTCCGAAAATAAAAATCCCAAAAAATACAAAATAATGTGAACCATTAAAAAGGAAGGCCTCATTAAATTTTTGTTAACTATCTACAATATGAAAACAGAAGGAAGCTATTTAAGTTTATGTCAGCCTTGCGCAGATGACCTTGGGAGGTCATGGAAAATACATATTCGGACGTAAAATTTTGCGCTCTCTCTAATAAGAGTACCTATTTAAAAAATTGACTTGACCTCTAAATAACGTTGATCCTATACCTCAAGGTCAAGGTCTAGGTCATTAATCGATGCCGCCCCTTAAACCATACAATTTTTCTATAAAACTTTTTTTCGGACGAGGCTTTCCTGAAGAGTTATTTCCGTGATTTTGAGGAGAGAGGCGATAGGAGGTATAGAAGATGTAATACTATATTTCAAGATTTTATTTGTTTGTACTGTTACAACGGTCCACAGCAATGATCCATCTAGACTAAAGTACTGTATAATGAATTATATCAGCCAATTCTCGCGTTGCTCACATAATTTTATGATTTATACAAATAATTTTGAACATTATAGATGCTCTCTGAATGGGGGTAATTTAAATTCTTAAAGATTTTCGACAATATGCAAGATACGTAAACCATAGCTAATTCTTAACATTAATTGTGATCCTGCGATTTGACGGGATACAGGAATTATTTTGTCATGGCCAATTGTGATATTGGTGAAGAGGTCTCCGAATGCAAGGGAACCCATAATCGTCTTTTAAGCTCTGGCCCTGCTCAAAATAACGGAAAATTTGTGTAAAATTTAAATGTTTGGTTTGGTGACGTATAACGGGAATTTTGTAGGAAAAGTGTCGTTTGAGGAGTCGGATACACCTAATTTTTTTTATTGCCGCGGAAAGAATTGTGTTTGATATAATTTTCATCTAAGTGAGTTGCGTGATTTATTTTTAAAGTCTATGCAGGTGGATTCCACAACCCGACACTGCCCAAACCAATGGGCCAATCCTCCAGCTGAGCAGGGATACCAAAAGATGGAGCAGGGACTCCACAACAAATCTAAGAAACGCGTGAGTGGGTCTGAAATTGTACACTAACACGACTGTGTGAAGTAGCAGTCCAAACTCCTGCCCCCAAAGTGTGGAGATCGAGGAGGAATTGTCAACCATTGTATGGAATTACTATTACAATATTTTATTATCTCAGCTTGAAACTGCTGTGATAGAAACAGATTTCTCAGTTCCTTTAGTTCCGTTCGTGCACCGACAAAATTGGTAGCATTATCCGAAAAAAGGTTTGAGCACAAACCACGACGTGCAACAAATCTTTTCAGACCATCTATAAAAGCATTAGAAGACATATCATGAATTACCTTTAAATGGGCTGCTTTTACAAGGTTGTTTTGGAACGAATCATTGGTTTCACGTAGAACGGACCACAAAAGTCTATCCCCACGATGGTAAAAGCTCGCTGTGGTTGTTCTTTGGACGTATTCTAAAACAGCGGATGGAATCATGACATATTTTGCGCCATAAATTTTTACCATTAACAATCCAATCATTTTCTCTAATACTGTATAAAAGGGCCTGCGGACCCACATGTAGTAAACGTTCATGCTCTCGGCGCACTAATAAACGAGAAAAATATGATTTTGAGATAATAAAATTGGATGCCTTTGATTGTAGGGTAGATGTGCCTTATCGATCCGACCACCTACACGAAGAATATTATTCGAATCTATAAATGGTGATAACATTTTTTGGCTACTTTTATGGTTTACATAAGTTTTTGCACGAATTGCTTTAATTTTATTTGGAAACCCTTTTGCACGATTCTAATTAACCAATCTAACGTTTCCCTTAATTCAACCAGGGCTAAAGGCCCACTTCTATAACCTAAATTACATTTATTTTTACAATTATGAATAAAGCGACGTATCCAAGCACACACATTGATTAAACTTTGATAATTTGATTCTTCTGGGTTTTCTACACTAACATTCACTTGTTCTTTATGTTGACGAACTTCTAGACTTAGCATTTCTGTAGGTAAATTAAAAACGGAGTGTTCAGGTCAATCATTTTTATGTTGTAATAGGAATGAAGGACCACTGGACCAATTATCAATTTTTAGGAACTCATTTGGCATAATTCCGCGCGATACGTGATCGGCAGGATTTTGATTGCTCGGTACATAATGCCAGTCTAATTTTGATGAATCATCTTGAATTTGTGAAATTCTGGTACCAACAAATGTAGAAAACTTATCTGGAATTAAATGAATCCTATATAAGGTGATCTCCGAATCAGACCACAAATGAATCGACTGAAACTGAATATCCATAATTACTTGTAACAGTTTGGACATTTGGGCTACCAATAATGCTGCGCATAATTCAAGCCGAGGTATTTTTAATTGTTTTAAAGGGGCAACACGAGATTTGGAACACAAGAAACTGACTTTACAATTTCCGTTACGATCAACACTTCGAATATAGAACAACATGAAGCTCAACTATTTCATGACTCGGCAACAATACAAATTGAGGAATAGAAATTTTATTCAAATCGATTAATTCAGTTTTGAACGTTAACCACTCTGCTGATAAAACTATCGGGCAATATCTCATCCCATTTTAAATCTCGAGTAGACCACAGTATTTGCATGAAAAGTTTCGCCATCATAACAATTGGCGAACAAGTGGATCAAAAAGCTGGCAAATTTCTGAAAGAACAATACCTTTTATAATTTTTGAATTTAAATTGTATTTATCAAACGAAATTTCGAGATGATCACTTTTTGTATTCCAAATTAACCCCAAAATCAGCGTAATTTCCGACGGTGATTCCTTTTCTGAGAATTCGACGTGATTGGAACAAAATTTTCTTAACTCAAATTTACCAGTATTTAACACAGCCTTCAAATCATTTTTTAGTTTGATGCCACGATCCAAACCATCGGACCCTGATAGCACATCGTCTACATAAAAATCCTGACTCAGAATTTTACTGGCTTCTGGAAACGATGCTTGTTCATCTTTTGAAAGCTGCTGAAGAATTTTTGTGGCTAAATACGGCGCATTGGCTAAACCGTAAGTTACTGTTTGTAACTTATAACACTTTAAAGGATTTGCTAAATTATTCCTCCACCAAATACGTTGTAAATCCGGATCTTGGTCGTTAAGTCTAATTTGCCTGTACATTTTGGCGATTTCCGCAGGAAAGGCATATTCGTGCTTCCTAAATCGAAGAACAATTGAAAATACGTCCTGTTGCACGGTAGGACCAACGCTTAAACAGTCATTCAACGAAATTTGCGACGATGACTTGGATGAAGCATTGAAGACCACTCGCAATTTGGTGGGTTCACTACTTTCTTTTAACACGAAATGATGTGGAATGTAATACGACTTGTTCTAACGACATGTTATTTGATCAGGATCTTCTACTACTGACATATGATCTAATAATAAGTATTCATTCATGAATTCTGTATATTGTTTATAAATTTCAGGTTTGCGAATTAAACGTTTCTCAAGACTTAAAAATTGGTTGCGCGCATTTTCACTTGATACTCCTAAATTATCTATTTTTTCATTTACAGACAAGGCAACCAAGAATCTACCGTCTGTTAATCTTTTAGTATTATTTTTATAGTGTTCTTCACATATTTTTTTTTTTTCAAGAGACAGCATATGTATTACTAAAACCCGATGAATCTATCTCCCAAAACTTTCGAATTATTTTATCTAAACCCTGAAGAGGTGGTTCACAATTTGAATCAACCATGGTTTCATGTACACCACACATTGAAATTGATACAGACGATTCAGCTTTCCCAATCACAACGTAGCCTAGAACATTTTCATACAAATTTGGTACACTATTGACTAACTGTAACGATTTTCCACTAAACAGATCTTGATAAAGCTCGGCACCAATCAAAATATCAATAGGACCTGGTACGTTGAACTGTGGATCAGCGAGTTCGATATCACGTGGTAATAAACCGAGGTTTAAATCAATTTGTTTTAATGGCAAGTGGCCCGTAATTTTAGGTATAACGAGATATTCAATTGTTGCGCAAAAGTCCGATTTTCGTGACGAAATTGACAAAATAACCATATGATGAATTGAAGGAATGCCTCCACCAATACCACTTACTTGTTTTGATATAGGATGTTTCTTACTCTGCCACAAATTGCAAGTACGTTGGGTAACGAAGTTCAAATGTGAACCACTGTCTAGTAAGGCTCTCGCGTATAATTTAACGCCGTCCCAAGCACTATGTGTTGATGTGAATTTGAAATAGCAGAATGTGTACCATAAATGGAACTTGATTCTGCAATTGGCGATGACTCCAAACTCGAAACAATGTTCGCATTGGCTTGCTTATCCTTTGAATCTGAAAATTGATTATTGTGTGTTGGTTTTACAAAATGATCGTTTCCAAAATGCAATAGTACATGATGTTTTAATGCGTATTTGTTACATGATATATTGTGACGACAATCACGTACACTGTGGGATTCCACCAAACAATTTGTGCATAATCTTTTACTGCGGATAAATTCGAAACCCATTTTTGCATTTAATTTCGAATCTAAAACTGAAGGACAATTTACAATTAAATGATTATCATCGCAATAACTACATTTTGTCCAATTGTATTTTTTTGAATTTAAATAAAATATAAAAAAATAAAATATAAAATATAATTTTAATGGTGCTGAAACAAAAGTAGATGATCTATCCTGTGCTTTAGAATTGTTATGATACGTTGATTTGAAATTGGTTGAAGGTTTTCTAAACGGTTGACGATTATTATTAAACGTATTCGAATCAACATAAGGATTTAGAGTTTCCAACAATTGTACTCTATTCTGCAATACTTCAATAAACTTATCGAATGTTAATTAAGTATTTCCATCACTTGCCTTAACTACTGCAATACGTGAGGAATTATCTAGTTGTTGTGTTAAGTGATGGACTAAAATTAGATCCCAAGAAGGAACTTCCACCTTTAAAGCTTTAAGGGCGTTATAATGCTTTACAGTATAATTTATGAAGGACTGTAAAGAACTAGATGATTTTTTATTGTTGGTTTAGCTTCATAAGTAGCTTTGGTATGAAACCTTTTAATTGAAAGTTCATTATATTATTGTATAGTTGATTTCGTCCGCGTGGTTCCGTTTGAAATTGTTACTGGCTCTCGCCTATACGTTTGACCTGAACGGTAAACTGTTCCCGTGCACGTGGCCAAAATTTCCGAAAATAACGAATTCTTTTTGTAGGTTTTCCTCTTAATAATTTTGCTGGCTTAAAATGTGTCGAAGAATAATCAGCATTTGATGGTTTTCAATATAACACGATGACTTTTATTTAAAACAGTCAATGCACAACGGTCAATCCTCAAACCAGCATATATAAAAAATTGGTCAACTGCTCACTATATCTTAACCCAACCCCAACTCAACTCAACTCAACATGATCTCAATCCGTAAATTGACTTTTAACTTAACCTTCATCTCATCCCCAAACTCAACACCCAACTCAATATTCAAACCAGCATATATAAAAAATTGGTAAATATTTCTGTAACCAGGTATTTTGGATCAATTCGTATGGCAGGTACCCGACCCTCTTAACACAGAGTTCCAAAAGCTTTCCAAATCTCGGCCTTGACCACAGAAACAGATTGGGAAAAAAAAATTCTAAATGGAACAAACCGTTCTCGAGATGCCATGGATACAGGCCAACAGACATCCAGACAGATGGACGGACATTTTTTTTTTTTGCTTTTTTAGACTCAGGGACTTTCAAAACGTCTAAAAAAGTGGTTTTGGACCAACCAAATTTTTGATCATTTTTGAACAAGATTTCAATACTTTGGTCTTTTTAGACCGAAGTAATAGATTCAGCGCTATGCCTCTAACAGTCTCAATAAAAATAGCGGAAACTTTCAAATTATCATTTAAATAATCAAGCACAGGTGCTAAAAACGAGGAAAGACCTTCTCAGTTGATGAATTTTTTTCAAACTAAAGTGCCTCTTATCGAGGAAGTCATCCGTGTTTGAGCAATTTGGGCATTCTAGATTTGATAATTTTTCAAATATTTTATAAAGTGTTGGTTTGTGCATTGGACCCCTCTAAATCTGGTACCAATATTTTTTATGGCAGTCACAGTACGTGCAATTACTTGCAATTACTTGCAAATATTGATCTTTTGAGACATGAATCATGATGAAATAATAGATAGTTTTGAAGATGCTGCTCTTTACGATGTATATCTGTAAATTTTAAACAATTTCGTACCAACAATTTATGATCCTGATTTAAGGATAGTAAATAAATACAAAATATATAACATTTCAAATTTCCAATATTTGGGTTTATGTACATTGACGAAATGTAAAACAAAAAATTTGCATAATCTCGAAATGTATACACTATACATATGTAGACAACATACATATATTGTACAACGTACAAAGCTTATGTTTTTTGGTCGATAAATTTCAAATGAAACCCTCTGCTGTTGTTTTATTGATTTTATTACAGAAATGTCGGTAGAAGAGTTAAACTTTAGTGCTTTGCTTTATTTCAAATGCATTTACATATATGAAATTATGTTGACGTAATGCATTGGTATAACAATCAAGGCAAATGATTTATCATGGTTTGTGAACCTCAGAGTATAGATGGATGTAGGATGACTCTTGTTTAATTTATTGCAGTTTCATGGTTGAGTTACGCATCGATATTTCATTAAAGAGATCTACTATTAGAAGGCTAACATTAAAAATGTAGGTTATATCTTAATTCCGAAATTGGTAATGACTTCGCTTCTAATTAAACAACAGATATGTAGCATAAGGTGTTGAAGGGGAAACATTTATTTTTCATTCTTTTCAAATTGTAGTTTTCAGGGGGGCTGTAAGTTAATTACATTATTTTTGTTAATGCGTATGTATGCGATCTGTACCTTCGTTGAAGAAACTACATTGTATTGAATATCTAAACAACAAAAATTTTCAATAAACAACAACAATAATAGGCCCAGGGGCCCTATTCTCGAATTCCACATCCATTTTCCACATGTGGACATCTGTCAAAATTCATAAAAATTGAATTTTTTCGGTACAGGGAATATTTCCGAATGGGTATAAGCATGTGGAAAAAATTCCCCATATAGGAAAATGTTCATGCCGCATGTGTTTTATATATGAATTATAATTTTCGAACGTTTTTGTGTGAACTTTGACAGATGTCCACATGTGGAAAATGGATGTGGAATTCGAGAATAGGCCCCCAGGAAGCGAAATAAAATTAAAATGAAAAAAATCACCGCTGAAAAATAATTCAGTTTGTGGTTTCTCCGATGTTTTTGGTTCACATTTCAAGTTCCAAGAAAACCGACGAGTTTGTGTCCGAGACACGACCTACTAACGTAGGACTAGCGACCTACTAACGTAGGACTAGGTACAATTGAGAAAACTTTATTTGTACAGTTTAAGAGAAACTACAAAATTAAAAAATAAACCATTAATTGTCCAATGCTGCCATCTTTATGCATTATGCTGTATCAGCCTAAATGTTGATTACCCGTTATACAATTTTGAATTTATGTAAGGAGATATTGGTTCCGTCTCGTAATTCATAAGGTGGTGTGTTAAATAGATTAACACATCGATATATGACATTATTATTAGAGAAGCTTGACAACAACCGATTACTATACGATACAGCGTCTGATGCTTTAATTAAATCAGAATTTTATTTAATTAATCCACTTGTTACTTTAAAAGGAGGTGATTTGGCGTCTACTGGAGGGGGGGATCAAAGTTGAGTAGAGTAATCTACCAGCTCCGTAACCTTTCGGTAGGGTGCACATTACGCGAGCTGTTCTGGTCATGTTTTAGGCAGCTGGCGTGATGGGTACAATTGTGGAAGGGGTAACCTGGTCACAATTCGCCAGTGTACGTACTGCCTCCTCGTGGCAATCACTGGTAACTGAGGCCCTTTGGTACTTCTGACCATTTGGCACAGGCTAAAGTACGGCGCTAAAGGAGAAACCCTTGATAAAAAACCCTAATCTAAGGTGGAACAGCATATGCCGATGGATGAATGGCTGATAGGTTAATCAGTCCAAAGTATGCGGACTCTGGATACCAGGCGCCCTCCAGTTTTATTTAGCCTTCCTGTGGTAAAGCTGGGTGTCCCACAGGCGACTCTCTTTTCCCAGCAACTCGTGGGAACAAAATGTCGAAACACTTTAAAAATAATAAGGATGATGACGCTCCTAAAGCGTCATATACCAGCGATAGTTCCGCGGTGGTGTTCGAGGGCCTCGGTCCTCTTTCCGCTGTGGGACTCTCGATGAGTGGTCTATCGGATGGGGAGCTCCGTTCGGGGATTGAGAAATTAGTTCTCAACTCCGACATGGACACCTCAGGAGATGAGAACTCGGACCCCGTAAGTGGGGGTATCGCCTCTGTGAAAGCAGGGGGGAGCAAAGTCGTCGGGGAGGACCCGAAATTAGCTGTCAGCAGCACTGACAAACCTTCCGCGGCTCCTCGCGTGAAAATGTGTGGGGCCGCGAAGAAGCGGTACAGGAGGCTTCTTGCTGAGGGCAAACCGCCCGGAAGCGAGACAAGGCTTCTGGCGATGCGGCCACAAAGGGAGTCTTGTGCTCCCGCAGAGGCCCCACCGTCAAAGAGGATCCGCTCGGATGAGGGTACTCCACCGGCACAAAAGAAGGCCAGGGGAGAGGAATCTGTCCCGACGGTCTCGGGTTCTGCGGTCCGGTCTGGACTTACCTTCAGGCAGGCTGCGGAGTCGGAGATAGTTGGGATCTTGCCCACTGGTTTTCCAGAGGTTGTCCTCACTGGAGAGCAGCTAAAGGCTGTCCAGGAGGGCATCCTAGATAAGGTGCTAGAGCAGGAGGCCAAGGAGCTTAAACCTAAGTTCCTTGGCAGTCAGCTTCGGCCTGGTTGGCTGGTACTAACCTGTGCTGACCGGGCCACTGTTCAGTGGCTCAGGGAGGCCATATGTAATATCAAGCCATGGGAGGGTGCGCAGCTGATCGTGGCCGAGGCGGAAAACCTGCCTCGAGCCAGGATTGTGTTCGGCACCTTCCCAAATAGTGCTGAATTGCCCACAGAGAAGCTTTTTAGTTTTATAAAAAGCCAAAATGAGGGCATGCAGGCGATCAACTGGAGAGTGATCAGGAGAGAGGCGAAAGGCTCTTCGGCCTTTTTCACGTTCTCTATGGACCACTCGTCAGTTGAGAAGCTCAAGCGGGTTGGCTTTAAGGTCAACTATAAGTTTGGGGCTGTACAATTGCATCCCAAGGGTGGTCAGAGTGGGGCTGAGCCAGCTTCTGTCGGCGGGACCCAAGTGGTGAAGTCTGTAGAAGCCACGGTAGCGGCACCTTTAGCTAAGGCCACCGGGGTGACCGCCCTCTCCAGGAGACAGGTGAGGAGAAGGCGGGAAAGGGAGAGGAAGGCGTCAGGGGTTCCGCGGGGGAAGGCCTCACAAGGACTCCTCCCGTGCAAGCCACTGGTTAGGCCTGGAGGCTCTCAGGCAGCGGGGGCCAGCAGAACGGCGATGGTGGACACTGGTCAGCCATCGGCCGGACAAAGAATGCATGCGGGTGGTGGCGGTGCTGAAAAGGAGGCTGAGCAGGGCCTTCAGAAGGGGCCTTCGGTGAAGTGAAGGCACACATCGCCTACCTGCAGATAAACCTGCATCATGCAAAGGCGTCTTCGGACGTCCTTTGTCGCAGGTTTATCTGCCAAAACATTGGCATGGCTCTAATCCAGGAGCCATGGGTGATTGGTAACCAGATTAGAGGTATACCAAATCAAGTGGGTAAGTTAATTTATCATAACGGAACTCAGAGTCCAAGAGCGGCTGTGTTGGCCAGTTCGCAAATTAATTTTATTCCCATTTCAGAGTTCATCTCCAGGGACTTGGTTGCAGTAATGGTGGAGGTTCTGGGTGAAAGAGGCAAACAGGAGGCTATAATGGCCTCCGCCTACTTTCCTGGAGACTCAGAGTTAATACCTCCACTTGAAGTTAGGCGGCTCATAGCTCATTGCAAACGCAATGGGCTGGCCTACCTGATAGGATGCGATGCAAACGCGCACCACACGGTGTGGGGTAGCACGGACATCAATAACAGGGGTGAGTACCTTTTTGAATTTCTGATCTCAAATAATGTAGACATTGTCAATAGGGGAAGGAAACCTACTTTTATAAATGCGATTAGGCAAGAGGTCCTAGATCTGACACTTGCTAGTCCGCATTTCAGCGACTTGGTCAAAAACTGGCATGTGTCTGAAGAGGCCTCATTATCGGATCACTTGCACATCAGATTCGATTTGGCGGCTGAGACCATGCAGCGGCAGGAAATCAGAATTCCAAAACTGACCGACTGGGACTCTTATAGAGTCTCACTCGAATCAGAAATGCCCTCGGTTGTGGGGAACATAGAGTCTCCAGCGGGTTTGGAGATCTGTTCAAACCAGCTGCATAATTCTATACACTTGGCTTACGAGAACAGCTGCCCAGTTAAGCGAAGAGAGTCCACAAAGATGGTCCCTTGGTGGAACGGGACGCTGGGTAAACTGAGAAAAAAATCGAGAAGATTATTTAACAAGGCTAAACGCACCGGTGAATGGGGCGAGTATAAGATGGCCTTGACGGAATATAATCTCGAACTAAGGAGATCCAAAAGGGCTACCTGGAGGAATTTCTGTGAGGGAATCAATGAATTGCCCTCTGCAGCTCGTCTCCAGAAAGTCCTTTCCAGGGATCATTCAAATGGTTTAGGACTTCTCCAGAAGCAAGATGGGGGGTTCACTGATCAAAAACGGAAGATGGGGCGGGGATAGGAATACACGGGAGTGGCACTACCCTCTCGAAGTCCTTGGGTACCAATGCTACCGTTTTTCAAGCAGAAGTACATGCTATAGAACTTTGCGCTAGGATAGGCATAGCAAAAGGCCTAAACGATGCAAAGATTTATATTGTATCAGACAGCCAATCAGCCTTAAAAGCTCTTAGGTCTTGTACCGTTGAGTCAAGGCTGGTATGGGATTGTCTGAAGGGTATTAAACATCTGGCAGGCTCAAATAAGGTAACACTTATGTGGGTGCAAGGTCATACTGGAATCGAAGGAGACGAGGCAGCTGATGGCCTCGCCCGTGAGGGTTCTGCCTCTCCATTTTTTGGACCAGAACCCTTCTGCGGTGTCACTAAGGGACACCTTAGAGCAGCGGTAAAACGCTGGGAGGATGTTCAAAAGTCCTCCTACTGGCGCAGAATTCCAGGTTTACGGCAGGCGAAGAAATTTATATCACCTTCGTCTGTCAGGGTTAAGGAGTGTCTTGAACTTAGGAAACCTGAGTTGAGGCTGCTTACTGGCTTCCTCACAGGTCATGTCCCCTTAAGGTATCACCTTAAGAAGATGGGCCTAAGTACGACAGATGGATGCCGCTTCTGCGGTCTGGAAGCGGAATCAGCGGAACATGTTCTGTGCCATTGCCCAGCCATTTTCCAGCAAAGACTGCAACATCTAGGAGGGAGAACAATGAGCCCGGATAGTATGTATCTTGTACCGGCCACTAGTATTGTCAAATTCATTAAGAGCCTGAATATTGACTGGACGGATAATTAAGTAGGGTCCAGCACAATAGATCTTTTAGGTCGCGGTGCGAGGTGGCTTATCGCCCACATGGCCCTCCGGTTAATAATAATAATAATAATACTTTAAAAGGAACCGTCAGCTATTGTCTATTTATGATGTCAGGTAACGACATACAAATTTAAAAATGAATACAATTGTACTCCACTCCAAATAGAATTGAAATAAACCAATTGAGTTGTAGATTTGAGTTAAGATGGATTTTGTTAGCACTGTCTTTGTTCTATGAAATGCAATGATGTA
Source organism: Tipula vernalis (assembly GCA_958295665.1). Lineage (NCBI taxonomy): Eukaryota > Metazoa > Arthropoda > Insecta > Diptera > Tipulidae > Tipula > Tipula vernalis. The sequence goes on along the minus strand of OY282560.1, from coordinate 144,162,979 downwards.
AGGTAATATTCTATTCCTAACTATTTAAATATGTAGATTTCATTTTAACTTTGAGTCTATTGTACGTCCTAAATAACTGTAGTACTTGATATCTTCAATTATTATTAACTTAATGTTGTGGTCAATACACTTATTGTCCAAGATTATAAATTTTGTCCTTTTACAATTCACAACAAAATTATACTCACAATTAAATTTGTCTAGTAAATACAAATCAGTTTCCATTGTTATGATCTAAATCACTTTGGTTAGAGTGTTTATACATTATTATTATATCATCCGTCAATAATTGTATCGTACACCCTTCCACGGTAACGCAAAAATGTCATTCACAAAAATCCAAGATTATACTTAATAAGATGATCCGTAACTAGCAGAAATTCCACTGTATGTGTGAAAATTTAACCGTTAACGAAAACAAAACAATCTCGAAAGTAAAAAAAAAAATTTTCAATGTGCAAACGATAAAATCACTCTGGATCAGACAAATGTCAGAGATTATCAAAATTGCGCTCATTGCCGAGCCAGATTCAATAGCCATTGACGTTCTGGCTAAAACGGCTGACCGCATGTATGAGGTGATCAACATCGGCCAACAACAACCCGGAACCGACTAGCCAGAATTCTTGCTCGTTCGAAAACCGATTGGCTCGGCTTGAACAGAAGTTAGATAATTGATTTCGCGATAAATAAAGGGGCAGCGAAAATCATCCCGCCCACGGTCAAGATCCCGCAGTTCCGCCAATTAATCGTGCCGACACGGCAGGTGCTGGTACCATACCAAGTTCGGTCCAAGCGCGAAAAAATTTGTACTGCCTCTGATTTGTGTGAATCCCATGTAAGGGTTGAGTTCATAATGAATCCCAAATTACGTGCCTTATCGGTACAGTGTCTTTATCAATAACCACATGTTTGTATTTAATATTTTCATTACTAGTGTTTATAGGCAAAACTTGTGACTTAGAATAATTTAACTGCAGTTCATTCATTTTAATGCTTACGTGTATTGAGTGATATACTTTAACTGACATCAACCCATATTCAACCTTTCAAAGTTTTATTAATTTTGCCAATCGGAATATTAATTGAAACATTTGACCTTTAGACGAAGGCACACATAAATAATATACAGTTATACGGAATTTCCTTTAATCTCGGCTTAATATCAACCGGATGTTCTACCCAACAATTTTCCTTTTTTTAAGATTTGTCTTTAAAAATTTGTTAGTAGACATCGTTTCAGAACATGGTAGAGATTTAATAAGATTAAATCAATTTTGTTTGCCGAGATAAAATAAAGATTTTACATATACCTATATACATACATATGAGTATACATTATTATGTATGCAAGATAAAAAGAACCGTTCATCCAAAACTCCGTCGGATATATTTAGGTCTTTATACCTAAATATGTCTCTTATACATAGTATGAATAGTATTGTACTTGTACATAATACAAGAACTAAGAAACTACTATTTGTCCTACATTTTTACATAAGGACGATGTGTATATTCAAATTTAGTACTTAAATTATTTCTGATACACGTATAGAACACCAATCAATATATAAAACAATAATGTTCGTGACACAATATGTAGGTCGATTAATGTTTTATCAACATTTTTCTTTACATGCTATATTTCTGCTCTGCAGGGGTGTAGAACGAACATTTAGGGGTGTGAATACTATGAATCATGTTTGGAATTTTTTGTTGTTGTTTGTGTTTTGGCTATCATTAAATTTTGTTTCTTCGGTGTACATATGTACGTTTATAAATTACGATTAATAGTTGTCTGGCAAAAAAGATAAAAAAAAAAAAATTGAGTTTCAATATAAGGGAAGAAAATGTTCGTTCCATTATCGAATATTGAAACGCGGTTTTGACGTATGTTTGACAGCTGAGAGCACGTGTAGCGTTGGTTTTGGTTTAGAAGAATATTTTTCGGTTTTGAAAATGGAAATAAGTTGCAACGACTTTACACGATAGAAAAAACACAAATCTCAACCAAACGGAGTCAACATTGAAACATGGCGACAGGTCGATGGTTGGAACATATGTACCTCCGTAAATATTTATATCATGACACAGATCCACACATGCATTTCGATTTTTAACCGAAGCGTTATTTTATCATGCGATTATATAGCAAAACAGTTTTAGTACGATTGACGACGTCCACCAACGTATCAATGTGAAGGCACTCACACCGAATCACATACGATGGAAGACTTCGCACCTGTTCCCACATAGGTAGATGACGATCAGATAAATGACCAAGCTTCCTGGCCATATAGATAGTAAAACGTTTCTGAATAGATTCCAATCTTGCAATATGCACGTCCTGATGAGGATACCAAACCACTACAGCATATTCAAGGTGAGATCTTACTAAAGAAGTATATAGACTAACACACGAAAATGCATCCATAAAATCCTTTGTCATTCTAAAAATAAAACCTAACATAGAATTGGCCTTTAATATTATTTTATCTATGTGTAACGCAAAAGTTAATTTCTGATCAAACAGAACTCCTAAATCAACAGTTGAAGTTACTCTACGAAGTAGATCTCCATCAAAATAATAATTAACAATATTTGGATTGAGTGTTCTGAAAAACGACATCACCTTACACTTCTGTACATTGATGAACAATTTATTCTTAGAGCACCAACTAGACAATATATTAATTTCAGATTGCAAAACCTCAGCATCACTTACAGATTGAACATGCATGAAAATCTTCAAATCATCAGCAAATAATAAACATTTACAGAATTTAAAAATATTAGGAATATCATTCACGAATAAAAGAAATATAATTGGGCCTAAATGGGACCCCTGAGGGACTCCTGAATGCCAATAGATATAATCTGACTTAACATCATTCACTAGAACATATTGCTTCCTACCAACTAGATAAGAAGAAATCCATTTAAGAAAATTTGGATCAAGACCAATAACCGAAAGTTTTTCAATAATAATTTTATGGTCGATTGAATCAAAAGCTTCAGCAAAATCAAAGTAAATTGAATCAAATTGGGCGCCTTTAGATTCAAGTGACTCAATAGTGAATTTAGTAAATTGCAATAGATTGGTAGTCGTAGATTTTCCACTAGTGAAACCATGCTGGAAACAAGAAATTATCTCTTTAGTATGGAATAACAAATGTTTCGACACAATTAATTCGAAAAGTTTTGGTATAGACGAAAGAATTGAAATACCACGATAATTTGATATATCAGAACGGTTACCCTTTTTGTAAATTGGAACAATGTGAGAAATTTTCCAAGCTGTAGGAAATTGTCCAGAAATTAATGATTGGTTAAAAAGATAACATAATGGAGTTACAATATATGAGCTCACACATTTAAGTATTGACGAAGGTATCCCATCAGGCCCACATCCATCATTAAAATCTGACAGATATTCATAAATGTCATCTTCAGTTATTGTTAGGTACGGAATGTTAAATTGGCAATTACTAACAGTAGGGTGGCTTTCAAAGGATCCGTAATTAACTTTATATACCGATTGAAAGAAACTAGCAAAACCCTCGCAGATTTCAGGAACCGTGCTCAGTTTACCTCCATTAAAAATCATTACCGATGGATAGCCAGTTGTATTACGTTTTTCGTTAACAAACTTCCAAAATGTTTTAGGGTTTTGTTTGATATTAGTTTCAATCACACTTATATACTGACAATATTTAGAATGAAATACAGATTTAAATTGTTCACGTAGATCAACAAATTTGGATTTATTCAGTTGACAATTATTGGATCTGAATCTATAGCAAGCTCTATTTTTACGGTTACGTAAGTTGATCAAATCAGAATCAAACCATGATGGGTAATTATAGTTACGTTTTTTCCTCAAAGGTACGAATTTATCAAAAGCAACAAATAGTAAGTCATTAAAATTTTTTACATTTTCATTAACATCATTGGCTCGAAAAAAATCATCCCAACAAATGCAACGGAGATATTCAGAGAGACCAGGTGTGTCGCATTCCTAAAAATCATAAAACGAATCATCAAAAGAAAAAACCCGTCATTTATCATCTCGATTACCAACATGAAATATAATCTCGAGGGAATTATGATGAATATCATTTTCCTTGAAAGATGTCAAAGACTCATGAACTGACAAATATTCCGTATTATTAACAAAAATTAAATCTAAAAACGAATTGTTATCATTACAAAATAAATTAACTTGTTTGAGATTGAAACTGAACAGTGCATCCACCACCGCTGCATCATTTGCAGATAGAATATCCGAAGGGAGTAACCCCAAAGACTCAGTTTCACTGAATGAAATGGTCCATATTATTTTACAGTTAAAAAATGTATGTAGTTTTAAGCGGTTTTGAATAGATTCCACAAGTTTTCTGGTGAATTCAGGGCTAATTTTATCCCATTCCTCCAATTTGACCCTTTTTAAATCATTTTTATTGGATATATTATGTTTCCTAATTTCACACTCCTATTTATGCCATACATTTTCAATTATATTTAAATCAGGCGATTGTGGTGGTGTTTTGATTACTCTAGGGCAATTATACAACAGCCATTCTTGTCCAATTCCAGCTGTGTGCTTGGGATCATTATCTTGATAGAAATGAAAACTGTCTGTAATACCCAGCTTATCAGCACTCTGTTTTAAGTTTTCTTTTAATATATTTAAATATTGGTATTTGTCCATGTTTCCATCAATTTTCCCAACTCCAGCAAGTTTCCCAACTCCAGCCGCCGAACACGCACCCCAAACCATCACTGTTTGTTTAGCATCATGTTTAACTGTGGGACGCAAACATTGTGGATTTATTTCTTGGGTTGGTTTTCGCCAAACGTTTACCCTGCCATCAGACCGAAAATGGTTAAATTTGCTCTCATCCGTAAATATGACATGTTGCCAGAACGAAAAATCTTTCATTCGATAGCTATGGGCAAACTCCAACCTAACCTATTTTTTTTTTCTCAATAACGAAGGGCTTCTTCCTGCCGATTCTACCATGTAAACCACTTTTGCGTAGGACTCTTCGAACCGTTTCAGCATTGCAATTAATTTTTAGATGTTGCTCCACCATATTTCGAAGTTTCGGTGCGCTCAGTCTTGGGTTCTTCTTCGATTTGTTCACAATCCAACGTTCATCACTATCGCTTTCCAAATACTACTGATCCCATTTGACTTCGTTCAAACTTATAGTTAGAATAGTGTAGAAACATTTAGAACAATTTTATCATGGAAAATTCCATTTAAGTACAGTTAAACATTGAGCTATTAATTTAACTTATTGTATTACACACTAGATGTCACTGCTACCATATATTGTGACGGTGACACCTAGTGTGTAATAAAATAAGTTAAATCAATAGCTCAATGTTTAACTGTACTAAAATGGAATTTTCCATGATAAAATTGTTCTAAATGTTTCTACGCTATTCTAACTGGAAAAGTAATGAGCTTTCTAGAAGTTTGGTTTGTGTATATAAAAAGGCGAGCGAAGTCGAATTGGATTAGTAGTATTTGGTAAGCGATAGTGTGAAGATTAAAAAGGGAATTAAAGTGTTTTAGTGGAAATAAAAATTATAAGTGTACAGTAAAATTGTGTGAAAATTATTTAAAGTGATTTTGTGAAGTATTGTTAATAAATAGTGTTGTTATAATTTTTGTGTGACATAAATAAATTCGTTGGAGATAAATTAAATTGATTTTGTATTATTCACAATCCAGTGATACGAACCTTTATTGACAAGGCAAAAACGTAACAATATTTTGTTTTGTGTATTGTTTAATTTTTGTGAAATTTTTGATGAAATTTTTTTGTTATTAAGGGTGGACCATTTTCACTGTGACTCACTGTATATACGATTTTATATGTTTTTCTAATTGAGACATAACTTTTATATCTTATTAATAGTTTATATCCATGGTAATTTGTATAAGAACTCTAATATGTTTACAAATGTTGTCAAAAAACTGGTTTACAACTTTTATTTAAGCGAAGATACGAGAAATAATTTGTTAAATGGTGTAAAATTTTAAGGACCCTAAATTATCTTGATGCGAACACGATAATGGAGCAAGACGGAGTTGAGGGCAACGGAATTAAGTAATTAGATTAGGTGCATAGATTCATCGAACAATCAGTTCGCATAATTGCAGTAATGATCTATTATATGATTTTAATATGTTCCGAAGGTTGATTAACATTCAACAAAAAATTAATAAAGTAAAAAATGGACTATTGTTAAATTTAACAGACATCACAACTTTTGTCAATAAAGAAACGTGAAAATGTTGTAGGTATTGCCTGCAATAATGAATCCTTTCATGAATGATTAGTGGAAATTTGTTGAATATTTTCGTGTGTAACGTGTAACTAACGAATTTCTGCAAACCAGGTCTGTGTAGTGTTTTCTTTTTTGGTCATTTTAAATAGATTTTACAGGTGTTCTTCAACAAGTGATTCAAAGTTGCCAAACAATTTTTATTGAGAGAGTGCACTCCCCGATGTAAAAAAAAACTTCGCTTCAGTACCTAATTATTTATAACCTAAACCGCCTTCAAGTTCCAAAATACAATAAGAGGAAATTTAATTAGTCCATTAGTTCCTTACCTTGCGGATACTAATATACTTGCGGATACTTTAATTAGTCCATTAGTTAAACTTGATTACCTTGCGGATAATACTATAAGCCAATCAAAGTCAAACGCGCACATTGTGCCGCATTATGAGTAGCTAACACAAAGCGACACCACTCGATTAATGGTAGTCTTTCAAACTTTGATAGAGACAACAATCATTATGCAGAAGAATACGAAACTGACAAAGAAATTAACTTTTGAATTTCACAACATTTATAGAAAACGGACAAAGACACGATCCAAAACGATTCTCGCCATCCCTATTAACATAGAATTCTAGTGAGCAAAAACTAAACATTATCAAATACACAGCAAGGAAGAAAGGATTCAAATCAACTTTAATTGATAAAATCAAGAATGGAATAAAAACGAAACATACTTTAAACATAAACCGTCAACAGGTACAGAAGTATATAAAATAAAATGAAATAATTGTAACAAATTTAATGTAGGACAAAAAGGCCGCTTGAAAAAAGATTCAAAGTACATATAAACTCTGTAAAATATACAAACACAGATTACAATTTAAACTTATGTAACCTAACGCGGTGCTGCCTGCCCTCTGCCTAAGCCTAAGGGTGGACAAAACCGGTATGGTGGTCCAGGGAACCCATCGTAAGGCTTGTAGGACAGCCTTTAATAGAGCCAAATATACAAGGGAGGCTCAGGATTGGGACTCCTATAAGGAGCAACTCGGAATTTGTAAGGAAGAATTAAGAAAAGCACAAAGGAGGTCTTGGAGAATCTTCTGTGATAAAATGAAAGAGGTATCCGAAACCTCCCGCCTTAGGAAGATTCTTTCCAAAAATACAGCTAGTCCCAGTTTTTTGATAAAACCGGACGGATCTCTGGAGCTTCTCTTCGAGATACACTTACCAGGGAGCTTTGAAGACCTGTTGGTGCGTAGCAATCGTCAGGAATCACTGTCAGTGTTCACAGAGGATATCGTAACCACGAAACGGATCCTATGGGCACTTAGGTGTTTTAAACTATTTAAATAAAATTCTAAATTGCGTGAAGTATAGTATTGTTCATCACAATTGGATAAAATTGACCACGTAGACTGGTATATGGCTAAGTTATCCAAAAAGATAGGCCAGACCTTGTGGACATCTCTGTGATCGGAGATACAACAATTTTTAAAACCAATAAAATTATTAAAAATTCTAAATTCTGTGAAGTATAGTATAGTTCATCACAATTGGATAAGATTGACCACGTAGACTGGCACATTGCCAAGTTATCCGAAAATATGGGCAAGGCCTTGTGGACATCTCTGCGGTCGGCGATATAAAACTTTTAAAATAATGGAAAATTATTAAAAATTCCAAAAACTGTGAAATATATAATAGTTCATCATAATTGGATCGGCTTGGTGACATTGACCGCTATATGGTTTAGCTATTCTAAGAAATCTGCGAGGCCTTTGGGACATTTCCAGGATCGGCGCTAAATAATTATTTAAACCATCAAAATTCGGTCAACTTTTAAATTTTTTGAAATATAGTAATGCTCAACACAATTGGATGCTTTTGGTTAACGATATAAGCAGATGGTCCAGCTATCTGAAAAGGATGAAAAGAACCTGTTTTCTGATGAAAAGAATCTGTTTGGTGGTACGAAAAATCCAAAATTACAAAAAATTTAAATTTTCATATAATTTAAATTCCAATTAGAAAATAGCTAATTTAACAGTGTAAATTTTTGTTATTTTTTTTTTAGCATAAACTTCACACTCATAAATAATTGTAGTATAGCAAAGGCTAGTCTCCCCCAGAATTCATGAGACCGACCTCCGAAGAAGGTGGATTTGAGAAGCAAGAACTAGTGTTTAGCCGACGCATCACATCGTTGCCCGGGTCATACCACGTGGAGGTATACTAGACAAATTTGGTGGTTTCTACATAGTTGTAGCGTTGGAATATAGACCACGAGATACATGGCTATAGATAGTCAACCCCTACCCTATTGAGATGCATCCAACACACAGACGCCTAATTTAAAAATAATTATTCCCAATACAAAACATTCTAAATAAAGTTTGGAGACTACATAAACTATAGTATGACCTTAAGCTGTTTTATAAGTCTCATATCAAACCTTCTAAGTATTTTATAAAACCAAAATTTGCTGCTTGCTAATGAAATCCTACAGAATCAAAACAAATAAATAATTGATACTAAGAAAACCATACCTATATTTACGGGAATGGTGATTGATTTTGATTTATGTTGGATTCAGTTAATTGAAAACTTAGAAAATCAATTTTTCTGTTTTCTTTTTTATTCAATAGGTCAAAAGTCGTCTTACAGTAACTGTAAGACGACTTTTGACCTATTGAATAAAAAAGAAAACAGCGACAACTGTTGTCGGTGAGTAGATGAATATTAAAAAAAAAAAAAAAGTTGAAATTTTTTGCATTCAAGGCAGCATAATAATTAACTTCCTTCACAAATTTAATTAAACATCTACTGGAGATTTTTTATTTTAGCTACATTAGGAATAATTATACAAATAAACATTTTTTGATAATTTAATTGGTTCCATAGTGATAAAACCATAGTGATAAAATGGACAAAATGAATTTTAACCACAAAGTGTAAAATTTTATAATACCAACAGTAGTATTGTACACAATCAATCTGTTGCTGTAATTGCCTAACACAGTTGTATTTGTGTTGAATGTTAAAATTTGATGATTAGGGGAAATTGAGTTGAGAGAGACAACGAGAAAGGGATGAAAACAGAAAACTGAGCAAAAGAGAAACATACATATGTATTTTACAGTTTTTTTTTTAGCTTCCTCACAATATTGAAATGAATATTTCATTTTTAAATCAGTGAGAATTGTGCTTTCGTCGTGAAATTTTCTAAAAGCTTCGAAATTAAATATTCATGTTAGTCAAGTGATCGTAAAATAAAAATAAAACAAAAAAATATTGTTTAGTGTTCAATTTCGGTGAAATCAATAAAATAAAAAGTTTTGTTTATTTTGTGTAGTGATTTTGTGAATAATTTAAGAGTTTTAGAAAATAGAAAAAAAAAGTTTTGTGTGAAAATTGTAGTCTTAGAAGAAAGTTTGTGTTTAATACAAAGTATTTTGAAAATTTGCAAATTACAGAGGATTTTCACATGGAATTTTTAAGCAAATAAATGAGGTAATAAAACTTTGTGATTTCATTTTTATACCGATCCAAACGGATGTTTATTATTACAATGACATACCAAAACCGGTTTAAATTATTTTTTTCGGTTACTGTTTAAACATGGAAATTGAAAATGATGCAGACATTTCGAAAAAAAGGATAATGTTGATTTAATTCGTGATGTTTATTTTATATCGTTAGCATTTTTAGATATAATACGAAATTATTAGACAGGCAGAAAACAAAAATAAAAAAAAACATTATGTTAATTGAATTGGACTACCCCCCCTCCCATCAAACTTTTAACACAAATTTCACAATTTATTTATTTTTTGTATTGTAATTTTCACCATCTGTTACCCTACAATAACAACACACAAAAATATAAATTTTTTAAGAATATAAAATATATTTTGCTACTGTACAATTCGCTGTTCATCAATAAAAAATGTATTTTGTGCCAACCTGTTACAAGAATATTGATCAAGTTATATACCATATTAAACACTTATCGAAACTTTTGAACTGGTTGCGTTAATACTTAGAACAAGTTAGGCAAAATATTTTCTGACCAAATTTAATCAAAACAGTACCATTTTGATAGTTCACCAATTTGTATTTTTATAATTATAAATTGGTTTGGAATTACGTTTCATTTGATATGAGTAACATGTTATGAAATTTGTATCCGATAAGACTCCGAATAGCGTTTGTTGATTTCCTAGTCGCATTGCTCATACAGTTACATACATACATTTCGGTAAAATATTCAATTGAATGTACCAGTGATTCCATTAACCGTTTTGACAAAATTATGCTTATTTGATCCGATAGTTTTAGGTAAGTAAAAATATTGAAAAGAGTGTACATTTTTCGAAGGTGAAGTTAATATTAAAAGTCAAAATTTGTAAACCGAAACGGATCGATCAATATATTTTTTTTTTTTTTTTTGTGTTTTAATTTGTTGTGGTCAAGCGATTTCCGCTAATATGATCCATGAGTTATTGTTCTCCGCCTTGTGCTTACAGTGGCTTTTCAGGGAAATTACTGCAGCAGCGAATTTATTTGTTATTCTTATACTTCTAACTGAGCTCTTATTGCTAAGAGGAGTTGAGTATATATACTAACTGTGATGTATTATTTAATAAATTAGTTTTTAAAGTCAGAACAAAATTTTGTTGTTATTATTATATTTTTTTTTTTACTTTAATACAAGTCTCAAATCAGAGATAAAAACAAAATTCCAATTAGATATATATTTTTTGACATAATAGTACTGAGATATAATAATTCACATAATGAAAATTTATATAATTCAAATGTCTTAACGTATGTGTTTGTGTGACAGTGGGTTAGTGTGTTAGATGTTAGTATTTGTTAGTATTATTAAAGTGTTAGTAATCTATTTTATAACCCTCAATTGCATCAATTCAAAAATTTGTGTTTAGAATTCAGTAAAATTTTTTTTTTTTTTTTTTTTTTTTTAACTCTACAGTTGGGGGTTATATTATTCTGATCTGATGTACAGGATCTAAAAAAATATGTCTTTAGGTATCTGATATGTGTAGAGTGTACCACTTTTCCCATATCAGAGTCCACGCACCTTCCTACAGCCTGCACAGACTGGACCTATGTAACTATTGTTTTCGGGCCAGAATGACAATCTCTCAATGATTCTCACTGTGTCTTAATATGGTTTTGCCTGAAATATATTCATTTATATTAAAGTGATTTATGATTATGAATGAAACTGGAAATTCGAAAAATAACATGTCCGACTTATAAAATGAAAACAAATGTGAGTCCTAGTTTCAAGCGGTCATAGGGTGACATCAATTTCTCCCAAGAAATTCAGTAATTGTTTATACTCAATAAAATTTTGTCTAGCTAATATTCCCTTTAGTTTATATTGAGAGAGAGATGGGTATTTATTTCTAGTGGAGATGTATTTACTGCATACATCAATTATATGGTCATTATCTTCAATTGTGTTACATATGGCACAGATAGGTCATGCACAGCATGTCCTGATCTTAGTCTGTTTAATATTCTTATTTCTTTGTTTTTGAAATTGGTGGACAAAAACCAAAGGTCCGTTGGTAAAATCGGAAATAGGTTCTTGTGGTAGTGACCCACTTCCGTGGATTAGGATTCGAAGTGTTCGGACCATCCTTTCATCTATGCCGATTTTGGAATTCCTATATAGCTGCTTAGTGATATATTTTAGAGTTTTGGTTGTATTATCAAATCTAGTAGTCATTTCTATGGATTCTGCTAGAATTGTCGGCAACGGCGTAGATCTCATAAAGCCCAAGCAGTATCTTAGGCATGCATTTTTTATCGTTTGGCAGGTTTCGTGTGCCGCTTTATTATCTTCCTCTGTGAATATGTAAGCGAAATCTAATTTAGTTTTGATTAATGATTTATATGCTAACAATTGAGTTTCTGGGCGGGAACCGCCCTTTGGCTTTGATAGAGATTTTAATAGATTGATGGTTTTGTACGTGTCTGTTTTTAGGTTTTGGTAGTGCTTTGACAGGTTTAAGTTCTTATTAAAGGTAATTCCTAGAATTTTTGTGACTTGATTCTCTATGATCATGTGGTTGTTTATTTTTAGATTAATGGAGTTAGTGACGTTTATGTTGGTAAAGAAAAATAAATAAATAATAAATTTATTGATTCTAGGTGTTGTGTAAATAGTAATAAAGCACTGTCTACATTTCTGGATAGGTCCTGCATTTCTGGATAGGTTTGTATATATACATATTAAATAAAGTTGGGCTCAGACAGCTTCCCTGTGGGATTCCTTTGTTTGGGTAATGTATGCTTGAAGTGTTAATATTTTTAATTTTATTGATCTGTTTGTTAGAAATTGTAGTATCCAGTTCGATATTGCATTAGAGAATTTAAGTTTTTCCATTTTTTTTATCAGTATATTTTTGTTTACATTATCGAATGCTTTGGTAATATCCATATTGATGAGAATGATTTTCTTTTTGTTACTTCTTAATGTGTTTATGTGTCTAAATAACTCCACCATGTAATCCGTGATGCTTTTGTTTTTTAGGACTAATGTGTCAAAGATTTTAGAAAAAATTGGCAATAAGCATATAATTGGAGATTTCTCTGTCGTTTTTCCCTTTTTTAGTGAAGTCTATGACCTTTGCAGTTTTCCATTTGTTTGGGTATCGTTGATTCGACCAGATTTTTTGGAATAGTTTTAGAATGGCTTCCAGCACCCTTAGATTGTAATTGATTATTGATTTAATGAACTTGTAGCTTATGTTGTCATTCCCTGGGGCCGTGTTTTTTGTTTTGTTAATAATGCCCAAAATCTCTAAGCTGTTTCCTATCTCTATTGGTTCAATTTTGTCATATGTTCTCTTCGGATCTATTTCGAATGAGTGTGGAAAGTTGGTATTGAGAAAGTTTGTAGCCAATATGTTGTCATATAAGATTTTGTAGTGAGATTGTTTTTTATTTTTTAGTTTATTAATACTATTCCAAATGTCTGTATTGTCTTTTTTATGGTATACTGCCTAGAAAATTTAGCCAACCAAATTTCAATCTTTTTTTCCCTTCTAATTTTTATTTTAAGAATTTGGTTTGCTTTCTTTAACTCTAGTGCTGTGTATTGTGTTTTCTTGGCGTTGTAGATCTTTTGTTTGTTGTATTTGATTGTCCGTAATCTTTGAAGTTCTTCGTTCCACCAGGCCTTTGGTTTGTGATTTGTTTTAACTTTAATGATGTTTGTGTTGTCTTTGATAATTTTTTCTAAATAGTTTTCGATCTCTAACGGATAGTTAACATTCCAGCTTTCTTTGAATTCAGACATGATTTTTCCCCAGTTGGTAAACTGTTTTTCTTCTCTTATTGGTAGGCTGTGATTTATCAGGATAGCAAAGTGGTCGCTCCCCAGGTTATCAATAGTGGCTCTCCATGTGAGCGAGTTTATTAAACTCGGTGTGCAGAGTGAGATGTCCAAAGCCGAATTAGTGTGTCTAAAACTGTCCATTCTAGTTGGATTACCGTCATTCAAAATATAGAGATTGTTGTCCACTATTAGTTCTGCGATTGCATTGCCTAAGTAGTCGTTGTTAATATCGTTATCCCATAGGCCGCTTCTTGCATTAATGTCACCAGCAAATATTGAATTGTCATTACAATTTTCTCTTATCAGCATCTCAAATTCTTTTATTACCTCGTCTTTGTCCAGTCTGGAATTGTTGTAAAAGGTTGTGATGTTTAAATTGATTTGTTTAAATTTAATATTAATTTTTAAAGTTTCCAGTCTATTGTAATTGTAGTTTAGGTTTACTATTTTCCATGAGATGTTTTTTCTAATTAGAAATCCCACTCCACCGTATATCCATCTGCTCTATTTACGGTAATCAAGTTGAAGTTGTTAAATGATATTATTTCTGCGTCTTTTGTCCAACTTTCTGAAAGAATAGCAATTTGAATATTGTTATCAGTTATAAATTTCTCTAAGAGATCTTTAATACTTTTTAAACTTTTTATATTTATTTGAAGAAGTTTAAATCCATTCATTTTTTACTTCATCGCTTTTGACAGACAACTTCCGATCTTCATCCTCATGAGATCAATGTCTGCTACATCCTCTGCTTTTGGTGTTATCTTACTCAGTTTTTCATTGTGATCTCTAAGTAATTCGTCTCCTTGATGAATGTAGTCCTTTTGGTTGTAATCTAGATGTGGAAATTCCCTCATGGTGGGTATATTTTGTCTCAATCCGAATAGCTTTAATTTGGATTCTCTATGTGATGTCTTGTAGATCACCATATCCTGTGAAATTTTTTTTTGCCTTAACCTTTCCTGGCATTTAAAGTGGTTGGTTTTGTGTCCCTCCCCGCAAAACTTACATTTTGGCTTATCTCTATCACATTCATGGTCATCTAGAATAACATTGGCACAATAGTTACACCTCACTTGGTCGCTTGACTTACACCTTTTCGCGGTGTGCCCATAATTCAAACACTTGTAGCACAGTAAAGAATTGGGAATAAAGTATTCTACTTTCGTTAAGATGCTGTCGTACATTGTAATTTTGTTGGGAATTGTACTAGCGTTAAAAGTAATTTTTAACATTTCCGTATCACTTGCCGTCTTCGATTCAGGATTCCTCTTGGTCGTCCTTTCGACTTTCTCAAACGGTACGGATGACTTTATATTTACCATCAGTTCTTCATTACTTATCCCCACAGGAATATTTCTGATTAATCCTTTCGTGTGATTGAAATCAAATGGAGTATACATTTCATATAGCCATCAAATTTATTTATCGACTCAGATTCGATGAATAAATTGGCGTCACTATAATTTTTGAATGTGATCCTGCCTAGATTTTTACTCAATTGTTCAATTTCCTTTATGTTGTTATTGATTCTAATATTTTTAAATGCTCTGGCCAGAAAAATTAAATTTATATTTTCCTTGTATGCCATAACCTTAAAAGGACCTGAATCAAGTTTTGAGTATTTACTTTTCACCCTTTTTTCTGGAATAGCCTTATTCTCAGATATGTCATTAGAAGACAAAGGTGTGGTTTTATTATTCATACTTGAAATTATGTTGATATTGGTAACAGAAGGATCTAATTTTATTAAAGTGTTTTCAGCTAAACATGTGCTTTTCGCCATCATGTTTTTAGATACTTTCCTTTTTGTATCATCAAACCGTATGGAATTTTTGACAAAATTATTTACCTCGTGACTAGACAATTTAATAATTTTAGCATTACCCTCGTTATTATCTTCACTAGAATCTGATTCTGTATCTGGAATGATTACATCATCATCATCAAAAGTGATGTGGATATGGTTGCCCCATTTCCCCTTTCGGAATTTGTATCACCAATCACTACTCCCTAAAGTAGCCCCCTACTCGACCTTTGAAAAGTCAAGTTTTTATTAAATCAATAATATTTTGTTGAGTAATAGGAGGTGTTGTAAATACCGTATTCTCAATCTTTTGAAAATCTTTCGCATTGCCACAATATAGAAAACCAACATAAATGTTTAATTTTTGTTTTCGTGTTTATTTAGATGACCAATTTCAAAATATGTTAATACCATATAAATATTGTCGACAAGATTCTTCCATTTATGTAAATGAAAAAGTTTTTAAAGGTATTGGTACTAGATTTTTGCCATTTACTTACCGGCTGGCGAATTCATTTTAAATTAAAATTTTGAGAAAATTTAAATTGATAAAAGCTTAATTGACAATTTCATTGAAGGACAAACATGTTCGGAAATTGTTTCGATAAAAATGTCAAATATTTATAAATTTTTCAACTCATGGCGGAATAATATATCAATTAACACACAGAGAAATCATATCTCGTATTATGAAAAGGGTATATGATTTGGCACCGTGCATGACCATTTCACAATAAATGTTTACTATTCATGGTTTGTGAATAAGGGCTTATTCATCTATTATGAATTATATTCATAATGTTTTAAAAATAATATTTATGTTTATTATTCATGTATAATGAAAAATAATGCATATTTATTTATGAAATTAACTCATGAATTACACATATTATATAATTGTTTTATGCTTTGTTTTCCATACTTTTACTAGCTGAGCCCGGTCCGCCTTGCTGGCCCCTAAGTAAACCTTTTCTTTTGTATTGTCTCTCGATTTAAATAGATGTCACAGCATTTAGTTATTGAAAATTCATTTTTCGTATATCTGTACAATAAGTACATTGTATTAGAGTGTAAACATTATAACGGGAAATTGATTTGGCAATATTGTTAATGAGCTATTGGAATGCAAACTGCTGTTAAATGATGACAATGGAAAGATAAATGTAGATGATTCGTATTATATGCCGCACAGTGATACCTGATGGAAGAATATTATTAAAAAATGTAATAAATATTTTATGTGAAATGAAATTCGTATAAATTTACTGTAACGTTCTTTATTTGAAAATTTGTTTGGTTTAAAATTTGGTAATTAAATTAGTAAAATGTTAATTGATAAAAATTATATTATATAGCGAGCCCCGATGCACTTCGTGCACCAACCAACCCAAAAAAAAAAATGAAATATTCTAGATTTTTTTTTTATGAAATGAATGCATTGTATTTCAAAATTATTAATGTCAATCCAAAACATTTGGATATACAATATTTTTCGTTTGCCCATTTGAAGCGAGCACAAACAAACAATTTGGAGTTCCAACTCTTGAGCAGGCCACGCATAGCTGTCCATGTGAACAGCAAGGCTTCTCCAAATTTAATCCGCATATTTGAAGCGTTTGTCCTTGCGCCTTATTGATGGACATGGCAAATGATAGACGCACTGGGAATTGCAAACGCTTAAATTCAAATGGCATGTCTGTTGGAATCAGTGGAATACGTGGTATGAGCACAATTTCACCTTTCGCTGTTCCGGTCAATATTGTGGCTTCAATTAAATTCGGCATCAATTTTTTTACTGCCAATCTTGTGCCATTGCACAGTTTTGGTGCATTTAAATTTCGCAGTAAAATAATTGATGAGCCAACGTTTAAATTCAAACAATGCGGTGGCATACCAGGTGGTTCCAATGAGTTCAAAAATTCAATTGGATAATTCACTGCATCATCTGCATTCATTGCGCTATCAACAGATTTATATGATGTCACTGCACCTGGTAATTTTTCTTGAATCTGGAAATTGATTGCATTGACGTGTACATTTTTTGGTGCCAGTAGTGCGCGTTCTCTCAACCAATTGTGTGATTCCTGTAATTTTGAACAATATTTGGGAACACACTTTCAATCAACTGTTCTGTTAATTGGAGAATGGTAAAAAAATTGTTCGGCAATGTAATTAATCCATTTGTATTATCGACTCGAACTTTGCCATTTCCAATATCTAACAATTGCTTCGAGAACCGATCTGCAGATTGGTCGTTGTGCAATTGAACGCGCATATATATGTTCAATGTCAATTTTTGCACATGTCGCCACAGAAGAGAAGACTTTAAACATGCATTGATTTCATCCGCCGGTGTTGATCGTGGAACCACAGGCAATATTTGACGAAAATCGCCTGACAATAATATCAATGCACCACCAAAAAATTTTTTTTATGCGTCATTGTACATTCATTCAAAAGAATAATTGCTGCTTGTTGCAAAACTCTTGCCATCGCAGAATTTCTTGAAATATTGCGCGTGGGATGTTCAATCACCTGTTAATTTGAGAATAATTATATTTTACAATAATATCGATTAAATTTTAAAGTGATCAATCAATAAATATAAGCACACCTGCACATTCAACGGCAATTTTAATGCAGAGTGCGCTGTTCGTCCACCATCCAATAGAGTAGCAGCGATTCCCGACGAAGCAAGTGCCAATGCAATTTTTCGTTGCAATCGAATGGCCAAAATCAGTGATATCACAAATGTTTTTCCCGTACCACCAGGCGCATCCCAAAAATATAATCCACCGACTTCATTTTGTACAGCTTGCATGATGGTATCATAGACATGTTTTTGATGGTCATTTAATTTGGGACAATTCAAATTCACAAATGTTTGCAATTCATTGGGATCATACTGTTGTTCACGTTGGAATTCTCGATCAAATAAATCATGCATTGGACGATTGGGTGGTGACAAACCTAATTGCCCTAATGCTTTATTTGCAATCGTTAGGCACATATCTTCAATCGCTATCAATCAGCAAATCAGCGTTTCTTGTGTGATGACGCATTCCAATCAAATAGTCTTCTGCCATAAAATCTTTGTATTTAATCCACAATTCAAGTGAATTTAATGGAAAACATGTTGATATGATTATGGCATATAACATACGTATTTTATGTGGAGAAGAAGCAATCGATGCATCATGAAGCGTTAAATCCCAATGCGCATCGTTTTCAAGTAAACCTAATTGCTCACATGCTTCACGATACGTCACACATAAATGACCATTTACTCTTCGCAAATGTTGAAATGAACGTGGTCCAACAAAATTTACTAACAACAACCGCAAATAATAACATTCTGCATTGTTTGGATGAACTGTGTATAATCTTCCCATCGACCTCTGTTGAATACATTATCAGAAAATTAAAATCATGTCTTCTTGTTTTGAAATAAATAAATTGAATTCATATAAATTTTACCGGTTCGTTGATCTATCATTCGTATATTGATATGATAGCCGTCGTCACCTTTCCAGTGCAATAATGGATATTGTAATGCATCATAGCTACGGTGAAGCTCTGAAACACGCCCTAATTCTTAATTTCTTCGATGTAGCACAATATCGCGAGATTGAAACCGGTCTCCAACAATTACAATGGCCACTTCATCAATTGTTGGTTGCATTAAATCGTCTCGCATGCTCTCCAAAGGGCGTTTTGTCAGCCCTGATAACGATTCTGTGATCATCAGATGGCATACGATCGAGAGCGGTTTTAAACAATCAAATTAATTCATTGTGCTGATGTAAGAATGTTTGAAGTTCAGAAACAATTTGTCGCCCTTGCACGCGCAGCAATTGTACAACGCCGATCCAATTCACGATTTTCATCTCCGATAAAATAGATTTGCAAAAATTGATGATCAGCATCAGGATATGGCAATAATGAACCAGTTCGATGATAAATCTGACCTTGAATCTGTAATATTTGTGAAATGTAATTAGATGCTGGGTCAGAATTCTTGAACACATCAAAAAAACTGGCATGAAATTGTCTCTTACAATTTTGGTAGCACCAAAAGAAGTCATTTGAAATGCCGCATTCTATTCTTGAATGTGAGACAAAACGTTTGCGACGTTCCAAAAATGAATGAATGAAGTGGATCGGAGGGAGATTCAAATGCTGGCAGTCTCACTTTCCCATTAGCACAACACATGCCAGGCGTTTCACCTTGAAGTTTGGCTGCATCACAATGTGGACATCTCACCGTCATTCCACCAATATTGGCATGTTCACTATAATCATTTTCGCTATTGTAAGCGAAAGCAGCATATTCCATCTCTTGCACAGCACGACGTGAAAGTCGTTTCGTTCGTCTCGATGCTGGATTTAATGGATTTGGATCTGCCGATCTATGACGAAGTGCGTTTCGTAATTGTTGAACTTGATTTTGTTGTGAGTGTTCCTCTACACTTTGCGCTCTCCTTTGATTAAATCTATAAGTAGAATTACGCGTGCGTCGACCTATAGTTGATCGTCTTGTTGGTGGCATTTTTTTCTAAATCAATGAAATTAATTTAATATGAATTAAGAATTGTTTATTTAAGAATAATTCAAAAAAGTATTGTTGTTGTGTGAGTGCTGTTATGCGTTGCATCCAATTAAACTTTCCCAAAATATCATTAAAGTAAAACAAATTTGTTTTGTTTATTTGGAAAATATTTTGCACTGAACACACTTAAAATCACTTTTTATTTTGTTAATACTTACCAATATTTATGAAACTAAAAAAAAAATCACTTGTAATAAAATTCCAATTGGAAAGCAGCGAATGTATGACCCGGCTGTATCAGAATCCAAGAGTGAAAGAAAGTGATTGGCAGACATGTGCATTTTGACAGGTTCATCAGTTTGTCATTTGTATGCTGTCAATCAAATGAATGTGAATATTAATGAGTTTGTGTATTAGTTTGGATCGAATTTTTTCGTTTCTATGACGACGTGCGTTTCGTAATTGTTGTACTTGATTAGGTCGGACCGAAATTTAAACTTTTTTTTTTTTCAAATGTTGAATTAACATTTTTTCAACAGGGGGGGCTGGGACCATACCCAATCCCAAAGTGACCTAATTTTTTCGCTCAGACGCACCGTTTTCGAGATATTTGCAATTTTTGGATTTTACTTGTATTTG
Organism: Tipula vernalis; assembly: GCA_958295665.1. Classification (NCBI taxonomy): domain Eukaryota; kingdom Metazoa; phylum Arthropoda; class Insecta; order Diptera; family Tipulidae; genus Tipula; species Tipula vernalis. The sequence continues at coordinate 144,142,306 of OY282560.1, read as the reverse complement.
TTGTTGTTTTAGCGAGCGAGTTCATTTCAGGAAAAAAATCATAACTCGAGAATGGCTGGACCGATTTTGGATTTCAAAATCAACTAACCATCATCACTCCTCCCTGCACCTTCCCTAAAAATGTTATGGCAATCGGTTGAGCCGTTCTCGAGTTATGGAGTGACAATCAAAATGTACACTTCTTTTTATATATATACATAGGTACCTCGTATAAATCATATGACTTTTTGGCTTTTTTATAGACAAATATATTATTTTGAACAGAAATCCAAAAATTTACGACTTTTGAGACAGTAAAATAAAGAGCCATCTACTCGCAATATATATACTAATAAAAAGTAGAAATATCATGCCTCGTGATTTTACCCCAAGGGTTATTAAAGTATATAAAATATAACCCTTTAAAAATGAGCGTTTTCATTAAGTTCCTTTGGTAGTTTGGTTTGGTATTGAAAAAAGTTGGTCTACCAGGTTTAGCCAAGACCAAATTACAAAAATACAAATCTTACTTTTTACGTTTAGTACCTAGTAAGACCTTATTGTTTTAGCGAATTACAATATTCACCAATTTAAAACTCAAGGCAAGCTGTGTGTGTATTTATAAGTATTTATAATTTTTATTAATGTTATGAGCGAAAAGATTAGATTGTGAATAAGCATTCATTGACATTTATTCATGATTCAAGATTGTTATGCTTAAATAATGAAATTTATGCATAAAAACAGACAAATATTCATTTCATTCATTTATAAATTGGTATGCATGATTCATGCAAAGCTTTTTCTCTCTGTGCAAGAATTTAGAATAATTAAGAATTTATTGTGAAACGTGCACAGTAAATAAGCATAAAATTGTTCACAACATTGTTGTTGTTTGTTGTTATTGGGTTACATTTTGTACGCTGAACAAATTAAGTCAAAAACGCACTTAAAGGATCAAACTCAAAGAATAAAAATTAAGCAATTGTATTGGTGCTGATGATTTAGTTTGGAAAATTTTGTTCATCATAATTCTACAGTGATGATCCGGCTCAACATTACTAATTTATTAAAAATTATAACTTAAAACTAGAATAAGCTAGAGGCTCACAAAATATTTCAACACTTTTTGGGGTACATATTCGATTATTTAGTAATTCGTGTTGAGTTGCGCAGAAAATAAAAGATTTTATATACACCAAGAATGAAACACGTTTAGTTTTATTAATGATCAAACCGGAAGTCCGTTAAACAAAAAAACTACTTTCATTTTACAATTGACAATACAAAACAAATAGTGTTGCCAGAATATAAATTTAAGTTTTCATTCCAACATCCCCACTAGAACTAAATTTCAATTAAACCCATTAATTTTGAAAAATCAAAATATTTGACAGAAGGAAGCGGCTTGGTCATAATATCTGCAATCATATTATCTGTTGTTACATGCTTTAGCTTTATAGAACCGTCTTGGATAACTTTCCTAATAAAATTATGACGAACATCAATATGCTTGGTTTTGGGATGATAACACTCATTTGATACAAGATGAATTGCACTTTGATTATCACATAACAACAATGTAGTTGGCGATTCATTCATTATCTCTCTTTGAAATCCCCTAAGCCATATTGCTTCTTGAACTGCAAACCCGACTGATACATATTACGATTCTGTTGTCGACAATGCAACTGTTGTTTGTTTCCTTGAAGCCCAAGAAATTGCTCCATTTTGCGTAACAAAAATGTAATCACTTACTGATTTTCGTTCATCTAAATAATTTGAATAATTGGCATCACAATAACCAATTATATCAGAATTTACGTTTTTTTTGTAAGTAAGTTTTACATTAATCGTACCTTTCAAATATCTCAATACTCTTTTTGCAGCTAACCAATGCTGCATACCGGGATTGTTATAGAACCGGCTTAAGAAATTTACGGCATAACATATATCAGGCCCACTTATTTGTGCTGCGTATAATAAACTTCCAATTAATTCTTGATACGGCACATTCATCATTTCATTTGTTTCTTCTTTTGATTTTGGACACTGTTCTTTACTAAGTTTAATATTCATATCCATTGGAGTTTTAAAAGGATTACATTCCGCCATTCCAAAACGATCCAAAATTGCGGAAATATACCGTTGTTGATCTATACTTAACGTTCCAATTTCTTTATCATAATTTAGATTCAATCCTAAAAACGACTTCGTTTCTCCAAGCTCCTTCATATCGAAATGTGTTTTTAAAAAACATTTCAATTCACCAGATACATTTTTTTTATTGAAGAAAATTAAAATATCATCCACATATACTGCAATTATCAAAAATTTTCCACTTGATTCATTATTGTAATATCAACATGGATCATACATAATCAGATTGCTTTAAACCGGATTTCTTTAAAGTCTCACTCAACTTCATATTCCATGTTCTCGAAGATTGCTTTAAACCATATATAGATTTTTTTAACCGAAGTACTTTGTTATGTGATATGTCATTCCCTTAGGCGGGATTATAAATATCTCTTCAGATAGTTCACCCTGAAGAAAGGCCGTTACCGCATCCAATTTTTCGATGTATAGGTCAAACTGTACAGTCAATGACAGCAAATACCGTAGAGAATTGTATCTTATAACAGGAGAGTAAGTATTTTCAAAATCAACTCCTTTTCGTTGACTGCAGCCCTTAGCTACAAGTCTTGCTTTATACCGTAAGATTTTACCATCTGCATTTCGTTTCGTTTTAAAAACCCACATTGAATTCAACGTTTTTTTACCACTAGGAAGAGCCACAATCTCCCATGTATCATTGACCTTTAATGAAGAAAATTCTTCATCTATTGCAGCTTTCCAATTTGAATGATCATTTCTACTCATAGCTTCATCATACGTTTCTGGATCATTATAATCATCTTTAATCGCCAAATACGAAACAAAATCATTGAATTCAGGAAGTTTTGAGATTCTCGTCATTCGACGTAAACTATCTGCTTCATTAATAACAATCTCACTTTCAGGCATATAATCTGAATCAGAATCAACAACTGTTGTTTCAAACCTTGCGTCGTCAGATACATTTTCCGATGTAGATACATTAGGTTCATTAATATCATTCGTTAACACTGGCACCACATGTTTAAATTCATCAACAACCAGCATTTGATTTGAACCGTTCCCATTATGATCGGGATTTCCAAATAAATTCCCCACTACATCTTGATCATCTGAGAAAGAACTAATATCGTTAGTAAATTTTGTTATGATACATACAAAAATGATACATAGTACCTTGCACCTCCCAATGATTGTTTTTCCATAGGTCCACACACATCAGCATGAATCAACTGCAAAATATCAGTTGTGACGCTCGTTGATGCCTTAAAATGCTTCTTGACTGTTTACCTTCCAAACACGAAATGCACGAATCACTTGTTTTATTGTCAAATTCCACTGTGGACTGAGATTTGAGATTCTCTAAATTTTTGGAATTTGTATGACCTAGTCTACGATGCCACAAATTTTTACTCACGGTTAAACAACAACTATTACTTGAAGAAGGAACACAAAAACTGTATATTTTTTCAATTTAAAATGCTACCGCAAACAACTGATTGTTTCTATTATAAATAAAACATTTGTCTTTTACAAAATGCACCTGATTCCCATTTTCTATCATTTGTCCAACTGATAACAAATTTGCACATAAATTTGGTACATGCAAAACATCGCCGCACACAAACTTCAAAAACTTCATTATTCACACTAACTTTAAGAACAACATCGCCTTTACCAAGTATGTTTAATTTACTATGATATCAACTTTTGCCAAACATCTTTTGCAGTTTTGGCCTCTTTAATGTGTACATACAAATTGGGATCAATCAACAATACTAGTTTTGCTTTCGCTTGAGCAACTTTATCCACGTCGGTTTCAGTACGCTCTACACTCTTCCATAAAACATCCAACACTAACAAATTCTCGACAGCAAACTTCCACTCATCGAAATTTTCTCGACCTTTAAGACGATCGACCAATGCCAAGTTCTTCAAAGACATTTCTTAACAACAATTAAATAAAATATTTCTCTCAACTCTCAATGTATAAATTTTCGAAAATTATTACGTCTTTTCTGGGCCCATAACCTGTTGGGTTGCGCAGAAAATAAAAGATTTTATATACACCAAGAATGAAACACGTTTAGTTTTATTAATGATCAAACCGGAAGTCGGTTAAACAAAAAAATTACTTTCATTTTACGATTGACAATACAAAACAAATAGTGTTGCCAGAGTATAAATTTAAGTTTTCATTCCAACAATTCGCAAATTGCTTGCGGAAAATCCCATACTTGATTTTGACTTACACATTGTTTCCATTGTGAGGACATCGAAGATTACCTAAAGAATTCAATCAATGAGAATACGAGTTTTATCACCACCTATCCTAATCACAAACCGAAACCTTGGTGGAATGATAAATTAAATATTTTAAATGGAGAATATTCTTATAATAATAACAAGACTTTATACGTAGCGTTAGAACTAAAAAGAGCTAATCAACTATTAAAATTAAAAATCAAAAGTGAAAAAAAAAAAATTATTTGGATCTGTATCTTAAATAATATTAACCACCGTAAAATTAATTCAGAAATCTGGAAAAGTGTCAACAAATTAAAAAAAAAAAACAATCCAGTTACAAAATTTTAGAAAACAAAATAGGAGCTTCAACATTTTTAAATTACACCTTTCCGTTCTCATAAGAAACTATTAATTCCATATCTGACACTCAAAACGACCCAATTAATTTATTTATAGATACAGAAACCATTGAAATTATTAAAAATTCTAAAAACTACGCACGGGGAGGGGACAAGATAAGTTATAAATAAATTAGCCATCAAAAATCTATTCACTAGAATCTGGAACAGTAAAAGATATCCAGAAAAATGGAAAATTGCTAAAGTTGTTGCGAAGTTACAGATCTATTTGTTCACTTCCAATATTTTCAAAGATGTTTAACAAATTAATCATTTAATGATCATTTAAATAAATACAACATTCTCATTGATAATTGTTTCGGTTTTAGGAAAGGGAAAAGTTTGACATATCAAATATGAAACAAATAAAAACAAACAATTGCTATCAATAAATACTGATTTAATGAAAGCATTGGACAATGTTAATAAACAAATACTTATAAATATCGTGAATCAACACAATTTCCTGTATTCTATAATTAGTTGGATACACATCAAATAATGTTTGATCAAAAATCCTAATTTTGTATACATAAACAGTTTACAAATTCAGGAATACCTCAGGGTAGTTGTTTAAGCTTAACCCTTTTAACATTTATACAAACTACATTCATGAGCTTAACAACGAACACTGTAGCGTATTTCAGTTTGTAGACGATATCTGTTTAATTATTAGTGAACCCAATAATGATGATCTATTTAGCAATGCTAATAGAACAATGCCCTTACTGGCACAAAAATTAGACATTATAAAACTCAAAAAATCCTAAGAAATCCCATTATGTTCGAATATTTTCTAATACAAATATTTCATTTTCATTAAATCTAAGAATCAATAACAATATCATAAACGAGAATCAAATAACAAAAATGTTGGGAGTAACATTTACAAAAAGGTTAAGTTTTAATTTTTTTTAAACAATTATTTAACACAAAAGGTGGTGCACACCCGGAAACACTTTTGAATATATACAAATCTTTAATAAAAGCTAAACTGGATTTTGCCTGCATAATCACCAATGGAATCAACAAAAACCCTCACAAAATTTGTCAAACTATTAAAAATTTGTGTATTACAACACTTGTGTACAACCACAATTTGTGTATAACCACACTCTATGACAATAAATTTGAAAACTCTAAAATACATAGCTAGATAATTATTCAGAAATTCCAAAATTGGAATACACATCAAAAACCAACATTCATTAGAAAAACTTAGCCAACTTTTCATCAGTTTTTTAAAAACATCAAGGTTACTCATCTAAGAACCTCGAATCCGTCAAATATCTCCATAGTTCTTTGTATTGAAGGAATAGCCAAAAATCCACTCATAATAAAAACCAACTCAGAAATTTTGCATTGAGAATTTTGGAAAAATATAAAAATTCAGATTTTATATTCACTGACGGATCTATCAAAAATAATAGTGTGGGGATAGGTATCTTTTTTATAAAAAACTTAATCTAAATCAAAAAAAAAAATTAAATTAAAAAAATTATCCGATATTAAAACAGTTGAAACTACATGCCATGAAGATTGCCACACTGACCTGGTGAATTAGGTAAGAGAGGAAAAATTTTAATAATTCTGATTCTCAAAGTACTTATAAATCATTGATTACAGCGAAAAACAAGGAAAGTGACAAGCACTATGAGAACCAAATTTTGGACATCATAAAGGTAATAATTCAAATACATATATTACTATGCAATGGATACCGGGTCATGTTGGGATTTATGGCAATCATATAGCTGACCAATTAGCACAGTTGGCTCAATTAAGACCAATTCATACTACAGATAACGAACCCGTTGTTAAAGATATTTTGTAATTGATCAAAACTCAGGTTCACGAGGAAGGGTTTGTAACTTATGAAGAATTGACTTTAAATGTGGGACATCATTATAAAATTTTATTCGGACCGGACTTAGTGATAGGAAGCTCAAAGTTTTGAATAGTACACACATTTTATATATTTTGTAAAAAAACACTTGTTTAAATATTTCGCAAATTTTAAGAGGTTTAAAAAATCACTCGATCGATTTCAGCTTGTTAGGCCATCATCAGGAGTATCTACTAAACTGTAAAAATAAAAATGTAGTTATTTATAAGTTACAAAAAGCAAAAAGTGAAACAAAAAGATAAAAATAAAAAATGTGTGAGTTGGTAAAGAACAAAAATGGTGAGAGCAATAAACATTAAAAATTAAAACAGGGGGGTGAGTTATACACAGGTATATGATTAGACGTATTAGTCATTTTATGAGATGGTAAAGTATGGGAGTATGGGAATAAAACAGTGCGGGGTCGGTAATTGGTGAGCTAGCTTTTCGGATTTCGTAAGATTCTAAGTTGTCTAAACGTCTGCTTTTTGGTTGTACATGTAATATTTCTAAATTGTTTAAACTGGCTGTGTGATTTTCTAACGTTAAATGATTATAAAGGGATGATTCATGGCTACCAGATAAATGTTCTTTAACCCTAACTTCAAAATTGCGCCCAGTCTGTCCTGTAAATATAAGAGGAACTGCAATCATTGCAATTGATCTTATAAACGCCAGACTTGAAAAGGCGATCAATTCTGGGTTTGTTGTTAAAAATCATTTTCTTAATTGTATTATTGTTATAAAAAGCACAGCTAATATCTGTGTATTCTGTCACGATGTTACTAATCCGGTGGCTAGTTTTTTCTATATACTCTAAGCGGCGCCAATTTTTCGGCATTGGGCTATCAGGTGGATAAATGTTAGCTAAAGCTTTATGTTTCAGTTTTCTGTTTAATAACTTTAATATAGTCTCAGCTGCATAACCGTTATTCGCTGGTATTTCTAAAATTATATTAAGCTCTTTGTTGTAATTGGATATGGTCAAAGGAATGTTTATTAATCTATCTAAGAATGAGTGGAAAGCAGACATTTTTATATTATGGGGATGGTTTGAAGGGTTAGGTATAATGGTGTATGTATACGTGGGGTTTCGATAAATTTTGAACTCTAATGAAGAATTAATTCTGGTTATTGTTATATCTAGAAAGTTAATAGATTTGTTTTCTTCTTTTTCTACCGTAATGGTGGGGTATTGAGGATTTAACCAAGTGAGAAATGAGGTTAATAGCCTATCAGTTCCATAGGGGAGCCCATCGGTAGACCATCAGTGAATCTGAAATACTTATTATCAAAGCAAAAATAATTTTGTTTAATATAAGTTTCAAATATCAGCTTCAGTTCATTGTGTAAGTCCCCATCTACAGCATCCCTATCTAAGTAAGTATAAACTATTTGAGACAAGATGTTAATTGGAATAGAAGTGAAAAGACTAGCAACGTCAAACGAAACTAGTTTTGAGTGTAGTGGACTATCAACATCCTGAATTTTGCTAATCAATTTTACCGAGTTCTTAACCGAGAAAGCCGAAACGAAATTAGTATGACTGTTGAAAAAGTTTATGAAACCCTTACATAGCTTGTAGGCAGGTGCATTGCAATACGCTACTATTGGTCTAATCGGAATGCCTTCTTTAAGGATTTTAGGTAAACTATAAAGAATTGGGGGGCAGATTGATTCATAACCGTGTGCCTCCAACCAGTGCCATCAAAGACCTTTGTGCAGTGGTTGATAAACTTACTGACCAGAGTCTTAAATGACCTAGTAGGAGCTCTATTGAGCTCTAATGCTTTCCTTTCTGTAATGAAATCAGAAATTTTGTTGTAGTAATCGACTCTTGTGAGAACAGTAATCGTATTGCCTTTCCCCGCTTTACACGCTATCAGGTCTTGATCACGTAACTTTTTCTTAATCGCACCAATCACTTTAAGGTTAATTATTAAAAGAAACAGAAGATTGAGAGGAGATAGAGGAGGAAGCGTTACCCAAGCCTTTCTAAATCTATAACGCACATATTGATTTCAGTTGGGTTGACTGGCCGTATAAGGCAATTTCGGCATCTATAGCGAGACTCTCAAATGACTGAACGGTGATTGTAATTGGCACAGGAGCAAAATTTACTGCATTGCTCAGCGTTTGAACCTCTACGCCACTGAAGCCGACAGAGGACAAGTTCTTAAAACGTGAATGGAATTGGAAACCAGACATACCACTATTACCTCTATGGTTACATGGATAAGCCATATCTCGCAACACATCCAGTTTGGCTTTTTGCTTCACATATTGAATATGTGAAATTTCTGCTACCTCGGCGCGAAACTTATTATCCAACCAGTCAAACTCAACAGAATGCAATCGAGCTGCTAACTCAGTATGAACAACTTTAAGATGGAGACATAAGTTGTTCCTGGTAGCATACCCTTTACGTAGCTCACTATTCTTCCAACTACTACGGGCTAAATTAATAGCACTTCTTCCCTCCAAAGATTTAGTGTTACATTTAATATTTGTATAATTAGGTAATAAATTCAACCTTTTGCAACTACTATTAAACCATATCTGGTTATTATTATAACTAATTCTTACCAACAGATGACGATATATTACGGCGAGGGTGGCCAAATCTGCCAACTTAATACTTTTTACACTATCTGCCGTGGGCTCTTGGCGAAACACACTTAATACATACATTTTTTAAATTTCAATTTAAAAAATGTGTGTATTAAGTGTTTTTCGCCAAGTTCCCACGGCAGATAGTTTAAAAAGTGTTTTGAATAGGATGAGATCAGGTCATTCGTTTTAACAAAAAACTCAAATTCTTACTTGGTTTCGAAGACTCACCCAATTGCTCCGAGTATAATGTATTAGAAGATAACAATCATATTTTTGATGATTGCATAAAATTTGAATCTATTAGAAATAATTATCTAATTTTTAATCAATTCAAACTTAATGCAATACTTGACAGACAAAAAATGTATGATCACAAAATTTTACTAAAATTCATGGGAGATATAAAATGCATCTCGTAACCACATAAAATTAAAACTTACTCTAAATTATTCATTTTAAACAATAGATTTAATTAACGATTTATATTGTTGATGTACACAATGAGAATCAAATTTACTTTAAAGTGTTGTAGGCACGTTCCATAATAGGGCCGTAACTGGTCCATATTAGACACGAAAAATGTTTACTAGGTCCATATAGTGACCAAAATGCATTTTTAATTAAGTAACATAATTAAAAGTGAACTTTTATTGGTTTTCTACAAAAAAAAATTAATAACTCTAAGTGAAAAGTATGTATGTATAAAGTAGGTTTGTGCAACGTAAAAAATTAAAACCAATTAGAAAAAAATCTGGAAGCGCTGTTGTTGACGATAAAGACACTTGGTTTTTGTACAACGAAATGAAGTTTTGTACTGTGGTTCTCATATTGTATAATTTTCTGAATAATTTTCTTGGACAAATTTTTTTTCTAACCTAACCACAAGTGACAAGGGTTAAAAACAACTAATTTTTTTAGCACTGAAACAATTTTGTTTGACATTTGATGATATTATTCTGATAGTGAAATGCCTAGCTATGATATTTTTTTGATAAATATTTGTCAATGCATCGAAAAAGAACGTGTACAAAATATCAGTGAATTTGCATAGTATAGACGGCGTGTAAAGTGTGCGTGTACTTTCTTTTTGTTTCACTTACACTATACACATGCATAGTTTGTGTTCCTTTTCCTCGTATGTGATTTCCGTTTTCATTCTTTCCAGAATTTCCGTTAAATTTTTTTACTTACCCTCCTAAAAAAGTTGTCTCATAAAAGGGAAATACGTTAAATTATCGAAGAACTATAAAACAGGGGGCTATTTGGGAATTCGATTCGAACGTGATCGAGTCTTCGATATTAAAAACACGGAGGTTCTAACTAAGTTATTTGTTTTTATTTATATGTACGTTATTCATATATAGCGTACATATAGCGAATTATTCAGAACACCGGCAGTCACAAATCACTTAAGTTGACACCACTTGATCCCAATAAACACAATTAATAAGTTAACACAAATCAAATTGACCTTTGTTTAATTGTTAATTTATTTAAATTATAATTATAATTTTTGTATCTCAACACGAGGACGATTCAACCACACTGTTCACGCTCAAAATTGTATCTGGTCTTTATTTATTTTTCCAGAAAAAAAAAACAATACAAATCGTCACCTCGTCATTTACATCACAAGTACATAAAAAAGTAAATAAGGTAAATACAAATTATTACATATAAACGGTATACTATATATAGTTAAATAATCATGTACCATGTACTGGTTACTGAAAGGAGAGAGAGTAATCAACAAGGTATATTTTATACGTATATACAATTAAACAATACTTATATATTGGGAGGGACCAAAAGTCTTATATAAACGTATGCTAAAGATTGATCAGATATATTAGATTCCTATTTGAATTGAATCGGATTCATTCGTTTCTGATTTAAATCAAATATGAATCTTATATATCGAAGACTCAATGACGTTCGTATAACCCCCCCCCCCCCCTTAATTCAGCCCACTAAACCAGTTTTGCGTTTCAGCAACGTTAGATTTATTTACTAACTAAAAATCATTTCTCGCAATTTTTCCAAAAAATGGTTGCTTATCTGCTTGCTAGAGCATCGAGTATATGATCCTTTAAGAGTTGCCTTTTGATGAATTATTCTGTCATATAAATTTGATGAAATACTCTGTCATAGATTTTAGAAGAGTTTTTGGACATATATTTATGCGGGTGTACATCCTTTAAGAGTGTATTTAACAAAAATAAAGTTATTCAAATAAAATAGGCTTCAAATAATATCTAATATTCATTTCTAATTTTTTTTTCAACAAATCAACCACCATTTTGAAATCTTCAGATGAGCCGTAGGGCTTTTGCAAAAAAATTTTGAAAGTAAACAAATCGACGAATTTCGTTTGGAACAAGGACGTTGTTCTCTATTATACCAAATAGTATGAATGTCAGAGATTGGCTCATATAGTGACTATATAGGTTGTAAAGGGCATACATTGCGAAATTGAAATCACTTAGTGCCATCTTGATATGAGCCGAAGGAAAGTTAGTAAATTGACGAATTTCGTTTGGAACAACGACGTGGTTCTCTATTATACCAAATAGCATGAATCTCAGAGATTGGCTCATATAGTGACTGTATAGGTTGTAAAGGACATACATTGCGAAATTGAAATCACTTAGTGCTATTTTGATATGAGCTAGATCTGATTTGAATTGAGATTCGTGCTATTTGGTATAATAGAGAACAACGTCCTTGTTCCAAACGAATTTCGTCGATTTGTTAATTTTCAAAATTTTTTTGCAAGATCCCTATGGCTCATATCAAAATGGCATTGAGTGATTTCAATTTTGCAATGTATGCCCTTTACAACCTTTATAGTCACTATATGAGCCAATCTCTGAGATTCGTGCTATTTGGTATAATATATATATATATATATATATATATATATATATATATATATATATATATATATATATATATATATATATATATATATATATATATATATGTATATATATATATATATATATATATATATATATATATATATATATATATATATATATATATATATATATATATATATATATATATATATATATATATATATATATATATATATATATATATATATATATATATATATATATATATATATATATATATATATATATATATATATATATATATATATATATATATATATATATATATATATATATATATATATATATATATATATATATATATATATATATATATATATATATATATATATATATATATATACAATAATACAAATTAAATTAAATTTCAAATAAATAATATTACGAAAGTTTACTTTAATAAAATTGAATAAAACCGTACATCAACTTCAGGCATTAATCTGATAGACTAATTTTTTTACATATTTCCGTGTTTTTCATTATGTAACAATCTTAGAAGTAACCAGTGAACTCTAAACGAAATTTCAACAGAAAATAATCAGTGTACCCAATATGTTTAATGGGAGCGATTGGGGGAGAATTCAACTAAGAAGAGACTCTAACGTGGCCTAAAAAAATCAATTGACCTCAGTTGAATTACTTTATTTTAACTTTACTATAATCCATTACATTTAAAACTTTTAGTAACATAACCGAACTATAAATATCCATTCCCTTTTAAATGCTTTCCGATACTACTATACACCGCATCGATTTTCTGGATCTGGGAATGCCAACGTACAGAAAATTTTTGGTCTTTTCGATGAATTTGAGGAAACTTGTGTAAAAACTGAAGAATGGCTAGTGTTGTCAATCGATTTTTATTTTACGTTACGCAAGAATCATACCAAATGATCAACTTAGTCACTGTAGGATTGTCTTTAACGACATTTTCTAATATTTTGACTAAAGCCGAGGCAATGTCATTCTCTGATGTACCAACGCAATACGTCACATTATTTTTATTGCAATGTCCAATTAGATTATAAACGCTAAATTTCCCTTTATGAAAAAAACTGGATAATGTTATGTATCGCACTGTATAACTTGCATACAGTCATCTCGTCGCTTCATCTCTCTTTTTTTTTATACGGACTCAACATTTGGCGACGAGGATAAAAAAAAATAAAATGTCTTTAATTGGTGCACTAGAGGGTTTCAATAATAAAGCAGACATTGAAACCTATGTTGAGAGGTTTGAGCAATTAGTGTTAGTGAATGGTGTGGAGGAAAATTAAAAATTACCGCTTTTTCTTACACTGATTGCAACACATTAAAAAATTTGTGTACTCCCATTTAACCGGTACCCAAAACGTACAAACCAGTTGTTTAACTTTTTAAGAAACATTATAGTCCAGAATAAATAGTAATTTTTAGCGATTTCGATTCAATAAACGAGATCAACAAGTAAACGAATCGATAGCAGATTATACAGTGGAATTGCAAAGGTTATCACGAGTTTGTAATTTTGATGATTGTTTAGACGATGCTTGGCGGGTAAAAAAGTGAAGCTATACAAAAAAAAAATTTGCTGTCCGAAACCAGTGAGAAAAAATTTGAGGACGTTTATAGAAATGCGGTTAGTATCAATCATCAGTCAACACTCATCTGGGATTGTTTAGATATTCGCGGCTCACTCCAAGTGATCCTACCATATTTCAGCAAATAATGGATAGCTTTCTTCAGTGCAGATCAAAAAGAGTGTCAGCGCAATGTGGAAGCAGTGTTTCAACAACTTGCTAAGTATAACGTTCACAATGAAAATAAATATTTATTTTTTAGACGTGAAGTGGAATATCTAGGCCACATTATTAGTAGGTGTGGAATAAGACCGGGTCCTAAGTAAGATTGCTGCTATTAACAATGCTCCAGTACCTCAAAATGTCACAAAGCTCAAGGCTTTTTTGGGGTTGGTAAGTTTTTACCGAAAGTACATGCCGATGATGGCGTCGGAACTGGCACCACTCTACGAATTAACAAAAAAAGATGTGAGTTTTATCTGGAGCAGAAGGTGCAATGATACATTTGGAAGATGCAAAAAGGAGCTGAGTACGAACAACCCCTTAAGCCATTATGATCCAAGCAAGGAGCTGTACCTCATGTGTGATGCCAGTTCCTTTGGGGTGGGCGCCGTTCTTAGCCAAGTAACTGAAGAAGGCGATCGACCATTGATGTTCGCTTCTGCGAACTGTGCCGCTGTTTGGTAGTCAAAAAGGCGTTCCAATTACTGCTGCTAACAGACTTCAGCAATGGGGTATAATATTGTCTGGATACCATTATACAATTAAGTGTCGGAAAGGACAACATCTTGTGGTGCCTGATGTATCGCGATTACTTCAAAAAGACGAATTTAGTGGAGATGTGTATATAAAATCAGTTAATGCGTTTTTGGAAGATGATGATTATTTACCAATTTGTCATGAGGATTTAGTACATGTTACAAAGCAGGACGTGCTAATGAAGATAATGCCAAATGTGATGAAGGGATGGCCTAGTTCTATTACTGATCCCGGAATGAAGGCATATTACATGAGCTACCTATCGAGGGTGGATGCCTGTTCTTCAATTACTACATGAAGACCATCCTGGAGTCGTAAGGATGAAAATGCTAACAAGTTCTGTATGCTGGTGGCCAAATATGGAAGAAGAAATCGAGAAGGTTGTCAAAATGTGTGAAGTTTGCCAAAAATATCAAAACGCAAACTCGGCTGATTTCAAAGACTCAAAGTAGCTAAGGAATGAACGAGTGTGGTATTGACTTCATGCAGATTTTTTTCATTTTGGAGGAAAAACTTTATTGCTAGTAATTGACTCAACATCGAAGTGGATTGAAGTTTAAATAATGTATGGAAGAGCTGCTGCTGATTTAATCATTAGGTTATAGCAAATATTTTCGACGTTTGGTTGTCCGGCGGAGCTAATAATAGATAACGGCCCACCGTTTAGTTTATCGGAGTTCATAAAGTTTTGTCAATGTAATGTCATATCACCGTTAAAGAGTTCGGCATACGTACCTCAAGCAAATGGTTTGGCAGAACGGGGTGTGCAGATGGTAACAAAAGCCAACGAAAATCATTGGGATACGAAAGGAAATCAGTAGACGAACTGCAGCTCAGCTATCGCAATACACCGAGTTCTACAAATGCTGAAACACCATCGAGCTATGTAATACGGTTTGAACCGAGTGCCCATTTTTTACATTTGAGACCAGATTTTAATATTAATCTTTCTAAATCATTCGCAAAGAACGAAAATATACTTTTCCGTTTGAACTGGGAACCTTAAATCATAGTTAAAATTTTGGGTCTGCGACGTTATGTGGTCAAAGCTTGATAAAACATGATTAATCTTATTTGAATGAAATATTGACCGCAACTAACTTCTTGTTTATTTTCCCTAACTATAAATTAGATCGATCATTTTTCTGGTTTGACAATCTCTGAAACCCAATCGACTGCAACTGCAATATCTCGTTCTGACTGCCATAATGATTGCAAAATCCAATTAGTTGCTGAACTCTGAATGGTTTATACGTGAAGACAAAGAGAAACTAATTTATTCCCACGTTGTTCCATATTTTCTCATCTTAGTGTTAAACAACCTTTGGTTTAAATATAATCCTAGATGGAAATTATTGTTTTTAAAGTTAGGGCTCAAAAGATGTTGATTATTATTTTTTTATTTAAAGAGGGTGACATAATAAGCCTATTTATTTATTATGTATTAAAACAAGGACATCCCAACCTAAATTTTCTCATTTTCTCAGAAAAAAAAAAATATAAAAAAATATTTTCTAAAATCTTATCGCATCTTATAAATTGAATCATCAATCAAACATAAAATAGAAATAAAAAATATTTTAAGTTTCAAACAAAAGCACCATAAATTTTTTCCCAACGTAATATTATTATAATTATTCATATACCAATTTAGAAAAAAAACTGATTTCAAGTAACAAATCATTCTAAAAATCATAAAACCTCAGAACAAAAGATAAATAAACTTGCAAATTGTACATTTAAGTTTCATGGTGCGGAAAGAAAATCGAAAAATTTGCTACCGGAGCTTTATAAAACACATACTGTATATTCTTTTATTTTCTAACCTTTTCGTGTATTTTTCTCTAATTTAAAAGTTTATTTTCAATTTTCGATTTTTTTATATGTGTATATAGTTACAAAGCTCTCTTGTATACTTATTACAGGATTTTTTGTATAAAAGCTTTAGCAAAAACAACTCGAAAATAAAAATCTACAATAAGTATTTTGTATTTTTTTCTTTTTTGATGCTGTACATAGTAGTAAAAGTAAGTAAATTCAACTTTAGTTATCTCGCTCATTTTTTTCGAATATCACTTCTATACTTTTCTTAAAGGTACCTGTTCTTAACAAAAAAGGATATTGTGTTGGGGACGTATTTGGGACGAAGAAAATAAAAATATGTATATATATAGGGTTAACGTAAACTACCAAATACATTTTTTTGGGAGTGTTATAATTTTCTCGTATTTACAAGAAATGTAAAATTGAAGTGGGTTAATATTTTGATGACAATTTATATCCCTTCCGCCTTAAAAAGGGTGAGTGACAATTACGACTATATGTACTCTTATAATTCCAAAGCTTTTAACATTGTTTTTCCATTTAATTACATTATTTATATGATGTTTGCTATAGTATTATTCAACAACAAATATTCCTTTTTCATGTTCTCTACAACTGGAACAAGTAATAACTAGGCAAATAAAACTCAATATAAAAATAAATAATTCAATTTGTTAGCTTGTTATTAGCACATGGTCGATCAATAAGGATATTTGTTTATACATTCGGCATATGCTATAAATAGCATTAAATAGTAAATAAACTCATCAAAAATTTCACTACTGGTTCGAATATAAACAAACTTGTATTTTTATATCTTACATTATGCGATAATATGTACATATGTATGTTATGTTGTGTACATCGTAAAATATGTGAACTGTTTAAATTAGTAATAAAAGAACATTATTTACTTAATACAAATATACATAAAAGTGATGAACTTGAGAAATTTCGATAATACATATGTGTAGCTCCTAAAAAGCTTATTATTTTCTTTAGGAGTGGTATTTGGTATATAGAAGAAGAATGTTATTAAAATTTATTATTGCGAATAAAAATTGATTATTAAGAACAGTTAGAAGAAGATAGATATATCTGTTAGTAGACCACTCACCGACCATACGGTACAGTGGTTAAAGTTGCGACGTTGTGATCGATGATGAAGATGAATACAACTGTGACGCCCTATTGAGAGTGCAGATTTTATTGGCCGATCCACCTTTCGTGTCCTTACTATAAGCTGGTATGAAGCAATGCAACATGCAGGTGGTAGAGGCATTATAAACTAACGCGAAAGAGTTGGAAATGCCTTAAGTCCCAGAAACATTGCTAGGATAGAACACACAAAGAAATACTAGTCCAGTCAAATTATGATTAAAATATGTTTTTCGGGAAAGGTGAACGCACCCGCTTCTGACTTTCTACAATTTATGTTTTTGGTGTGCTGATTACGATAAAATAGGACTCGAAATTCTAGGGCGGGCACAATCTTAAAAATGAAAAACCACCCCCATTGGTAATTTTTTGCATTTATATTAATTAAATAAAATAAACGTAACGTTTTATCATTCGTATAAGCTACTTCACAATAACTCAATATAGTCAAATAAGTAGGATTTTATTACATTTTTACTGAAATTGGATGAATAAAAACAAAATTTTGTCTGAACACGTATTCAACCCTTATAAAGTGAAATTCACCCTTTCTGGAATAAGATCACCCACGCCTAAATACCAGCCTATAAAATTAAAAAAATAATTTCAAGGGTGCTTCGAAAGAGTTTTTTGCGTGTACTTGAGGAGATGAGTAGAAGTGAAGAATTTTAAAAGGGGAAATTTGTCTCTTTATTTAGGTACACAATAAATTGTATAAAAACTTAATACCGGCGCCCTCACTTAAAGAAATGCTTCCCTTATAAAAAGCTTTCCGTTTAGAAAAATGTGGCTTCTTATAAAAAGTTTAAAAAAAGTATGTCTATGTGTTCTCTAACTGAAAAACTAGCACCTCCAGAATTATGAAATGTTGGGTTCAGTTGTTGTATTATTGTGGAGATATACACCTCCTATTTTGGTTACGATCGAACAAGGGAATCTTACTAATCTTAGCCTTATTTCGAAAAAAATTCTGATTTATTTCGGTTTTGGCGCACGAGGCGTCGGGTGTTGGTATCAACAGAGAAGCGCATATTATTTTATTATTGTTCTTATTAGTGTCACTTTAGTATCTGTACTTGAAATTTGTTTTATTTTTTTATTGTATTAATATTAACCTGATATTTAAAATTAAAAAAATTTAATTAAATCATTAAGTTTAATTTTACATGTATTTAGGGATGGTTTTTAGTCCAGAAAGGGTGAATTTCACGTCTTGAGCGTTGAATACATCAAAGTATAAAGAAAGTATAGGAATCATGAAAATATTACAACTACAGAGATTTTGATGGAAATGGTTATCTCAAGTGTATATAGATGAGTTCAAATTGATGATTCTGTTTGAAAGTAAGTGTGTGTATTTGTGTATGGCTGTGTGTTCTTTTATAGTGTGTAAACTTATAGCTCTAGAATTATGAAATTTTAGATTTAGATATTATAATCTGTGAAGGTGTGCACCTCCTATGTTGGTCACCATCGGACCAGGGAATCTTGGGGCTCCCTTACTTCGTTTTCCAAAACTACTATGAAAAATGACGTCTCACCTGGAAATGTATACATTTACTCTTGCCTAAGAAGGATGTTGGCATTAACTTTATATTATGTACCAACTTAAATTATGCACCAACTTATGTATTTAAGGAAGTTGTATTTTTGAACAATATCATTTTAATAATTCGTGGTGCCACTGTTTAAATTTGTAACCTTTGAATTTGTCTTAAAGAAATTGAGGAGAATAAGGCAACAGGTTTTACATGTTTAGATTAACATTTGGTGAGGGCGTCTTTAATTAGCATTTAGATAACTCAACATAATTCTTCGTAGATTTTCTGAAAACTGTTAAAATAATTTTCTTCCAAGGTATTTCTGTACTTGCAACATTGAATTACTATTACTACCACCAAACCCAAAACGTAAAATGAAAGTGATTTTAGCCCACTTCAAATAAATCAAATTTGATGTACCAGACCATTTTTGCAAATAATAAAATTTGGGCAGATAATTTTGTTTTTTATCCAATAAACACCTTTAATTATTTTGCCTTTAAAAGGTTAGCCAAAATACGATAAAGAAAAAAATCTTCTATAGGAGGGGTGCTGGAAACAAAGTTTCCAAGAGCCATCGCGCATTATATCAGTACATGGAACCAAAATACCGCGCGTCTCAAAACCTTGTAAAGAAGTCAACCTGAAGTTGATCGCGGTCAACTTGAAGTTAATCCCGTTAACAGAATTACCCGTTAATTAATTCGCGCCGACTATCGCCCAGTTCGTCGTGGCGTTTTTGTGATACCCAATCAGGATCGAGATAGCTGCATCTGCGTAATAATTTAATACATAATATTCGTGGTACAACAGAATGATAACATTTTGTTATTAATCTTTTCTGAAAAACATTATGATTGATTTACATAATTACAAAAAAGACGAATTTTCTCGAAGACATACCTTGGCTTGTTCCCGGCCGCATTAAGGTATTGTACATCTGCTAGTTCCGTAGAGCTCTTCGTATCCAGTAGAGTTCTGGAAAAAAAGAAATCTAAAAAAAATCTTCCAAAGCTTCTAAACTGCGAAATAATTTTGCTTCTAAATTTATTAAATCTTTTATTCATCTAAATTAGTTGCCACTTTCGGGAGTCTAACCTAGAAAATGTTTGATGTTTCACAAAAGCTAGAAACTGTATTTTTCATTTTTATTTCTGATTTTAAAATTCCGGATTGCCTAATAGTTGTCTGTTGAATTTTCGAATTAATTCCTCAAAATTTGTCTTATTCTGATAATGTAACAACTACTACTTCAAATTTTCCAATTTACTTACTCTATTGTCCCAAATTTGAATTTAACAATTTTGAATTATTAAATTTTGAAATTATTTTGCTTATAATTTTAAATTTAGTTCATTGTTATTTTTGAATATTCAGCAGTCTAGTAAACGGGTAGAATTAATTAAGTTTACTTGCCCGTAGGCATTTCTGGTTTTATACGGACGTGTTGCTCGTTTAAAAGTTCGCTATCGTCGTAGGCAAGCCAAACATATTTAATCATGTATGTGTTTTTTGGTTTAACTGTTAGGAATAAACTTTCGCCCCTTTAAGAAGTTTTATTTCTTCATAATCCCATGTTTCTTTACAGATATTCTTTGACTGTTAATATTTAGCTCATAATTGGATTTACCGATTAATTAGTGCGGTTATTACTGTATTTAGGCGGCTGGTTTGAATTAAAAGAAGTGGTGGACGCCTACTTTTTATCAACCTACTCATGTCCGACACCATAACGGTTGACTAGAAATATGGAGCGGATAACTTTTAAAAACTATAATGTAGCAAATAAATGCGTAATGTCATAAAAATTTCATAAATTTGATGGTTATGAAGCCTTTATACTAAACGATAAAAATATTCTAGTGAGTCTATCAGATGAAGACATTTTAATAAATATAAAATCAAATAAAGAAATTGAGAAGATTGAATGTATGACGAGATGGGATAAAGATAAGATCTTATTTTGCCTCAAACTCTCTGCCTATTAACGTGGACATATACGATAACATACTAATTAGATTCACATTCTCAAATGCAAAGCAATATAGAGAAGATAATCGATCGTAAAATTTATTACGATCAACAAAAGCTCATATAGGGAAGCAGAAGAGAATCTATTTGGAATTGGGCAAAGAATTATTATTCAGATTTTAGTTATTCAATTAATGCCATACCCACCACAGATCAATAAAATTATCTTCAATATTGGTGAGAGGAGAATAATAAAAATGACCAACTGAAAAATAATAATTTGAGATTTTATCAGACATGATTTATATAATACTGAAGACATGGAAAACTACATAGAAGCAATCATCAAAGAAAATATTATATGTCATCATTTAGAAGAAAAAGAGCACTCAAACCAACAACATGGTGGAATACACATTTTGTGAAAAATACGTCAAATCACAAGTTTTTGTAAGTCATGTTTCAATTTTATAATTTTTGTGTTTTAAATGTGTAGCTCTAATTAAAAAAAAAATATCGAACCCAACTGTATCCAATAAATCATTTGATCAGACTTCCTCGTTAGCCGATTGGAAGTTTACAAAGTTGTAATATGGAATTGATTGCTACAGTAAATGACATCTTCGCTGAAATTTGATTGACATCTGGATATTGATGTTTCAGCTGCTTTAATGCGTAAAAATTGAAACGATTGAATGTGCTTGGGAAAGCTTCTTCAATTTTCATCTGCTTTCTTTTAAATTCCAACCGTTTGAACTCTAGCTTCTCTCGTCCTAATTGTTGGCGGTCGTGCTCCAATCGCACCAATGTTTTTTCACGTTTAATTTGTTCATGTTGTTTTGCTAATCGCGACTTTTTTTTCCCGGTCTCTATCGCTTTCGTGTTTGAGTAGCCACTTCGATGACAATAGCGCACGCTCTCGATTTTCTGAACCGATTGCGACTTTTAATTGACGACACCGAAATGATTTTGTTTGAGCCAGTAGTTTTAGTAAGAGCTGGAACAATTGAAGTTTTCGATGGTGCTAAATCAGTCTTTGCTCTTTCGAGTGATATCAAACGAATATTAACCCTAGTACCTTAGTAAGATGCAGATTTTCAAAACATTTTATAGCATTATTACCCGGACTCGCCGGACATTGCCAAGAGTTATTATATCTGAAGTTAGTGTTTAAGTGACTGCTTTTGCTCTAATCACCTTGCAATATTTTTACAATTCTTACAAGTTACAGTCGCCTGTAACTGTCTCGCTCACGCCAATTGCTGATCACTTTCACCTTCACCTAGATTGATGGGCACTTTTTCATAGCAATCACTTAAATTTTTATCCCGTTATTTATTTTATCACTGGTTTCTGTAAACTCCGTTATAAGCTCAATTTCCTGATTTTCACCAGATTGATTGAAGAGTAGATCTCATAATTGAAGAAAAAAAAAAAAATCCAATTGTTGAAGACAATTATTTTGCTTTTGTATTGTCTCTTTCTGGGAGATATTATTTTTGGAAGTATGATGTTCTTCATGCAATGAAGATTTCCCATTTGATTATTTGATACTTCATCTCAAAATGGGTCTCCTCAATAGCATCTATGTTATTCAAATGCGCTTAATCGAATTCGCCGCACACACTTTTTTCGATGGTTAGGAATTCCTTACATTCGTATTCTGGAAACGCCCTGCATCATTTTATGTCAGTTATACGAGACGCTAAAAGTTCTCACTTGGGCTTTTATGTTGTCTGTGCCCTGTAGTATCAAGTTGATTGCTCTAGTTATCGCCATTTTATATGCTTCACTAATCTGTTGCATAAAACGTTTTGAAAATTTCACTTTTTGCCCAAATGGTCTAATTAAGTTTTACAAACTTCCTACTATCGCTGTATTAAACTATAGTAACAATATATAACTAAAGTCACAATACTCTATACCATATATTGAGTATTTTATCACATTTTTATCGAATTAAGCCTTTTACTCACAGATTTATTTAAAAAAAAGCACCAATCCGTTTCGAAGGATTAGTAGTTATCGAGTTCTTTGTGTAATCTGGATGATTGTCGTCGTCGACACACAATCCTAAAGTCCCTTATTGCAATAATATTCACCGTAGATCAAATAAAATCACTGCTCAAAGGTTTGAATCTAAAATGTGGTTTCTCGAATTCCAAAATTAAGTCTAATAATGGCCAATAAATCGTTGCCATATTCTCCGTGTTCAGGTACAAGTAGGTAAATTAAGTATAAAGCGACGACTTACATACGTTTTCAAATATGATAGGGGTTCAACAAATATATGTGGCGATGTTTAGAATATCAAAGGTAAGCTCCCTTAAGTGTATATATCACACAAATCACTGTATTTTATATATTATTTGTTGGGTTGGGGAAAAAGTATTGAGGGATTTTCGTCACTAGATGGTGTTTGGTGTCATATATTGGGCAATACTATGGTTCACAAAATGTCAAGATACCAAACGCCAAACATTTTCAAAAACCACAAAATCCAATAAGCCGTTGTTATCAGATAAGTGTAGAATGTTGAATTTATTTAAGATGCTTCTTTGTGTTCTCTTTTCTTTTATTTATTAAAAATCACCCAATTTGAATTGACAAGTATTAACAACTAGAAATATTTATACCATCATCACTCAAAAATTGCCACTTGAAATACTTAATGGAAAAGAAAAATTAGAAATTAAAATGTTAACCAACTTCCTTAAAGAAATCACCTAAGACAAAAATACTATTACAAACTTCAATAATCTTTATACCATACATGAGGAATAAGGAATGGCTTACTAAATCAGAAAACTAACTCAACTAACGTACTAAATAAATTTAAAATTATTGATAATTTTACAATTTCAAAAATTTAAAGCTTTTAGAAGCTTTTAGAGTGAACAAATTGCTGAAAAGTGTTTAACAATTTAATTAAGAAATTAGATGGAAAAATTAGATATAAAGAACTTGTAAATTTAAATCAATTAAAGTAAATAACCTACCATAATTATCAAAAGTAACCGTTCCAATGGAATGTCTTTCGCAATATAAATACTTCAAATTGGAACAGTCTAACTAACACCCATAGCTTCAGTCATTCCCCTGAAGAGAATCTGCAAATAGAAGTTAGGAAGCTAGGGAAAGTACGTCTTATGGATGGAGGCAACAAAAATTATAGTGTGCTTTTGAAAACCCTCTACAAGCCAATTGATTATTTTAAAATATTCGTGGAAGGGATGAAATAACTGCCAAAAAATCTAGTTTAGTTAATTTCATTAAACTACTTGGAATTCCTATACCGAACCGATTTTATTAAAACTTTCAATTAACTACTTTTTGTTGTTATTTAATTTGGTTAGTTGGTGGGAAGCTAATTTGTTTATCTTTGTGCTCTTTTCTCTTTAACACGTTCATCACTCAACCAATTTTTTTGATATTCAGAAAAAACTACCATATAAGCAATAACAAGTCACATATGTGTGACATGAGTTTGTTGGATAACAATGCGTCACATACTCGTATATGCGACATGAGTCTCTTAAGTTTTGTACAATGTATGCGACACATTTGTGTGACACGAGTCTATGAATGGTGTTTTGTCATGTTTATACGGCCTAAGTCTTCAGTTCGTACAATGTAAGCTACACATTTGCAGTATATGCGACTCATATATGTGTGACATAAGTCTTTGGAATACTACATTGGACATATTATATATATAAATTGTAAATTAGGATTCAAATAAAGTCAAACATGTTATGGCTATATTATATTTATATTTCATTCTAAACATAAAAACAAAGCTTAATTCAAGTGACTATGTCAAATTTCAAAATAAATAAAAACAGTAAATTTCGAAAATTTATTCAGTGTGCCAAGTTCTGAAACATGGATATGCACACAATCCAATCTCTTCACCTCCATTGGTTTTACAAATACAACAAACATATTTGGTCGCAGTCCTCTTGCCAGTTTTGCTACATTGGCGGCATCTCTTGCGACTTTTTACTACGCTTGGGAAATGTCCCATTATTGGATTAATTGAATTAGAATTACTTTGCATTTTGCAACCTCTGCTGAGGGGGAGATTGTCCTAAATAAAACTTGAAAATTTTTTCTCGGAACTCCAATAAAGACAAATTTTGGTCTAAATTGATTTTGTTGAAAATCCAACACGAGTTCCAAATGCAAATATATAGCAAGAGGAAAAAACTTTCATGTATCAGCGGATGGAGCGTCTTGGACAAGCATAGTATGAGATCATTTGATCACCCCTGTCGATGCCTGACATGTATGCTTCATAGTCCGCAAAAATTTTTGGCCTGGTAACTTCTTTATTTCGTTTTGTTTTCAAATTAACGACGTCGGCGTTATGGTTTGAAAAGATCAATAATACGTCGCACTTGTTTTTCCACTTCAAGACAATAATATTTTTGGAATTGCGCCACCAAACAATTTCGCCTGCTCTTAATTTACTTTTTATAACATATGACGGGTTTCGCTTTCTGTTTGCTCGTAAAGTTCTACACATATTTGTTTTAGAATCAGCTAAAAATTCTGCCAAGTCGACACTGCAATAATAGTTATCCATATAGAGTGTATGGCCCTTTCCCAAATACTCCTTCATAAGTTCTTTAACTACACCATATGAATGACCGTGTTCATTTGATACCGTCCCTTTTCCCGTATAAATAAGCATACTTATCAAAAACACATCTGGCGTACGTAGCTCGTAAAACTTTATACCATAATTGTGCCTTTTGTTTGGAATATAATGTCGGAATGTAAGTCTTCCCCGCCACAAAAGTAGAGCTTCATCCAAAGACAAATTTTGTGGTGGTCTATAAATCTTTTTGATGTTATTCAAAATGTGATGTAGAGCGTTTTGAATCTTGTATAATCTAGTTGAATGGTCATCGTTTGTTTCATCATAAAAACACATGCTTCTTAACACATTTTCAAATCGTATTCGACCAATTGTTTGACATACAGATCGCTTTTACTCCAATAATTTTGTAACATGGGTTTCTTATTTAGTGGCATAAGCATGCATAGAGCAAGCACTTGCTTTCCACCGGTTAAAATTAGATTTTGCTCCTACTCGTTTATGAGTATAAATAAGTTTGGCACGTGCGTTAGTCCACGTTACTATTTTTAGCACTAAATCATCGTCAAACATTTGCGAAAAATACTGAATTGGTTCTGCATTTGATGGTAGATCTATTAATATTTCTTCAGCACTCGTCATTATCGGATACTTCAGCATTTGCAATATCTTGCAAATCCAATACTTCTAAGAATTCAGTTAACTCACTTTCGGTATCATAGATACGAACACTACTTCCAGAGTCTTCAAAATCCAACTCGCTGCTGCTAGAATCCAAACTGGATTCAACAGTTGGTTTGACAGAGGCTTTGCGCTTATTCTCACGCTCCACAATGCAGAACTGCCTTTATGAATTGAGAAACATGTTGTTAAAAAGTTATAAACATTTAGCGATTCTTACCTGTTATATAATAATAAAATCAATAATTTTTAATTACTTTGAACTAACAAAATAAAAACTTTTCAATGTAACTATCTAAACAAGGAACTAAAACTTAAGAATATATAATTAAAATTGTGATGACAATAAAAACACATGTAAATACGTGCGCACCATACAAAAATCTATCAGTTTACTTTTATTCAAAATCATTTCGGGGAGTCCCACAAAAATGAAAATATCGCAATAACGGAAACTCCACTCGGCACGAATATGTTGTAACACAAAAAAGTTATAGCAATTCAAACTCAAAGTTGTAGCATTTTGCGTCACATATTTGTGACATGAGTTTTTTTTTAAAGTAGCATGTCACATATATGTGACGTTGAGTGGCGAACGTGTTAAATAATGTCATGAAGTTTTTTATTAATTTTAAAGCAATTTTTAAGAATTACCCTAATGTGTACTCACATTCTACTTAATATTTGGTAGATTTTTGGTAGATGGAAATTGATGCCGATTTTTTGGGATCGTGTTGAAGGTTATTTTAATATAAATGCAGCAAATAATTTTTGCCCAAATATAAAGAATTAGAACTTACGTTTTCAAGAAACTCAGCCAATTCTTTTTGCCTGTCAATCTTGGTTTTAATTATTTATCACAATAAAATATAATACGAGTGTTTCACATCGTTTCTTTCATTGGTTCTGGAACATAATGTATACAAAGTAAATATTATAATTTTCATCTTAAATACTGTTAATATGGTATACAATGTGGGCGATAAATCAAGCATAACAGGATAAAACAAAAACAAATTATTTTGTTTCTATTTTCGGCTTTTCCATTAGTATTTACTAAACACGTTCAGTACATATGCGGTGTGTATTGTACATACTAATGGAAAACAGGCATAAAAAGTAATTTCAGTGAAATAAGGACCAGAATGTTCGAAACTTCATTTCAAACCGTACCCAATACATGTACAGTTCTTCTCATGCCGACAAACCTAAAAAAAATTGATTTAAATAGAGCAGAGAAATTAATTAAATTTTTTGTATTTTATGGAAAATGAAATATCACGGAACAACTTTTCTAAATTTTTTTCATAAAATATTATAAAATATGAACTTTATGAAATCAATTGTTTGTAAATCAAAAACTTATTTTTTTTTGTTTCGCTGAAGTTGGGCGATTGTTGTGTTGAGTGTTTTGCAAATTTGAAATGTGTATGGATATTAATATACCTATTGCGGTACATCAATTCCTGGTGTACGACTGAAGGAATAATTTTGGAACGCCATGTATATTAAATTAAATAAATTGTGTAATCACGTTGTGTAATAATTGTCGTATAAGAAAATTTGATTTAGCTAGAACAACATAAACAAATTTTGTAGCAAAATTTGTCAAATTTTGTTTTGTGGTAAGGTTCCATTTTAATATTGAAAAGTTCGAGATCATCGGTAACACGGGCCTGGGGCCCTGAAGATGACGAATCTTAAAGGGATGACGTCATTTAGTTAAAGTTAAAATCCTCTCTTAACAATTGATCCTAAACTAATTATGATAATTTGTAGAAGGCGATTTGAATTTCAAATTTGAAACTTAAAAAAAAAAATGCGCACAGCTGTCGATAACTTCTTCGATAAGCGTTTTAAAGAAAATTGTTAACCACTTTAGGAAATTGGATGGGATTTCTCACGTGATTACTACACCAGAAATCCCATATATTCAGTTTATATATTAAAACATATTTTTCGGAGTATGATGATTGTGCAAAATTGTGCGTTACTAAACTGACCTTGAAAATAGTTTATATTGGCCAGAATCGGCCATAGAACGAACATCCACAATTGATCAAAATCGAGATTTTTCGAAGAAGTTATATGGGCGATTTCCAGAAATCCCACCTTTTATAAACATTCGAATTAAAACAAAATGCGGTTAGTATTCTGGCCAAGTTTCACGTTTGTGCATATTATACTTTAGCCAGAATCGGCCATAGTGATTTTTCGAAGAGGTTATATGGGCGATTTCCAGAAATCCCACCTTTTATTAACAGTCGAATTAAAACAAAGTGTGGTTAGTATTCTGGCCAAGTTTCACGTTTGTGCATATCACACTTTAGCCAGAATCGGCCATAGTAAATTGTTTTGCATAACGAAAATTATAAATTAGAGCCAGAAGCGAATGACGATAATAATTCACTAGAATCCAAACTCCAATGGAGCAATTCAAATTTATAAATTCCCCAAAACATGTCTAATTTGGACCTGAGTTTAGATTTGTGAATGATGGAAACCGTAGAAGGATTAAACAAGTTCTACCATTTGGATGGACTGATGAAATGTTTAATCTAATTCAATCAAAAATTAAATTAGGATGTAATTGGAGTTTTAAAGGTGGACTTGGTGCTGGTGGTGAAATAAAATGTTATGCCTATTGTTCGCAATTAGGGTGTTCCAATAGACTAAACATACTATCAAGGAACAATCGCTACTCAATAATATTTAATATTGTTCAATTGAGCATGGAAGTAGAACATTGTTCAAAAAGAAAAATCACCGGAATGAAAAAACGGAACATTGTACTTGCGTTAAAACAACAAAAGCCTTATTACCTGCGGCAAGATATGATAAGAAGTCAATTGAAAGATGGAGATTTAGAACCTGGTAGCATTCCGAAACTTCATACTCTTAACCAAATAAAATATTTGAATAAAAAGCAAAATCTTTTGCACAATGATCCACTGTGTGCCCTAATTTTATTGAAGGAGAAAATTAGTTTTAAGGACACGATACAGGATATTGGTTTAGACCCATTTTTTTGTTTTTTATGTAACAGAATTACAAATAAATTTATTTGAATCTGATTTAAAGAGGTATTCTTTTATCAGCATTGATAGTACTGGGTCACTTATTACTCCTCCTCTTGGCAAAATTGATTCAAATAAAGCGAAACATATTTTTTTATATTCAATTTTTTCAAAGTCTAGTGGCACAAGAGTAAGCGTCCCTGTATGTCAGATGTTATCTCAGAAATATACACCTTTGTTTATTTTTTATTGCCTCAAAACATGGTCCAACCAAGTCAGAGGAACGCCTAATGAAGTACAAGCTATTATTATTTCATTTACTCGTACATCATTTAATAATTTAAATCAATACTTAAAACAATGTTTCAAAGTGTTAGATAAATTATCTGATAGAAAACCAGAAATTTTTATTCGGGTAGATCGATCCCATTTCGTTAAAATATTACTTAGAGCCCCTTGTTTTACAAAGGTTAATATAAGAGTTACGCAGTTTTTTTAAAGATATTCGATCTAATAATAAAATCTACTAGCTACATTATAGTACAAAGAATTATACCACTTCGGTTCACTGTTTCGTGCGCGTCACGTCATGCGAATTAGCTCGTGATACTCTGTTAGATATGATTACAACATGTGACAAAGATACCGAGGAACTAATTGAACCGACAAACGTCAAATATGAAAATAATGTGGACAGCTTCCAGGAAAATGGTTTGTTTCCATTCCTTAATGATTTGAAGGGTTCACTAGATTTAACGTACACTGGTAGAGATAACCTTTATTATGAGCCATTAATTGCTAGTGACTTTAAAAAACTATTAAATACATTGCCGCTTTGGAGTGGAGTAATGGTACCCATTTTCAAATCACCTTATTTGTATGCCACCTCTTCTGATGTAGAAAGTGGATTTAATATTTAAAAAAAACATTGTATCAGAAAATATTAAAAAACCAATGTGTGTCGATGAATTTATGAATTTGCATTTAAACCAAATTCAAGCATCTTAGAATCAAATTCTGAGAAATTGCAAGCTTCTTTAACAACTAAACGCAAACAAAATCATCAAACTAATGATAATGAGAAGAGTGAAAGCAACGTGTCAAGTCAAATTATAGAGGAAAACTGGCGTAATAAAAATCCAACCGGTAACGCAGAAGGTTACATTAATGAAGGGCAAGGTTCTAAAAATACGACCCGCAGAGGTAAAAATTCTATTTTAAATAGTAATATCAGAAAAATTCAAATAAAGTATAATGCTAAAGAAATGTTACGAAATACATTTAGCAATAATAGAAAATCACCATCCATTTACATGTACAATATGTGTACGTTCAACAGCATTGCTCACTCAATTGGGGTGGCCGCTATCAATTACCCTGTCATTAAACAAATACTTAATGAGAACATAGCCAAGGAATCAATTTTTTTTGAATTTTTAAAATATTATAGTGAAAAGGCGCCATACAGCAAGCAAAACTAATACGAGAAAAATTGTTACAAACACATTTCAAAGGAAAGTTCTTTGGGGATAATATGTTAGGAGTAGATTGCTGGTCCTCGCCTATGGAAATACTGGGAAAATATTATTATGATACCCAGATTAGTGGATACATAAAGTATAAGTGTCGCAACTGTGTCACAAAACAAAGAATTGTAACATTAAAAATAATACCCCTACTAATTAATAATATTGAATTTAATTTGAATAATTTAGAAGAATCAATAAATATTAACGATGAAAAATTTTGTTCTTGTGGCAATCTGTATCAAGGTGATATTATATTAAACCGCTTACTTTTATTTGATGTCGAGTCTCAAAAAAATTTAAGGGTTGATAATCTTGACGATATTCCAAAAACAATTGAACTAGCAGGAAAAACATTTAAAATTATATCTTTAGTAGCCCGAACAATTGATTACGCGCACTTTGTGGCCTATGTGCACAGGAAGGATGACACATTTCATTTGTACGACGATGAAAATAATGAACCGGCACCTAACCCGCATTTTGTTTTAATTCGAATGTTAATAAAAGGTGGGATTTCTGGAAATCGCCCATATAACTTCTTCGAAAAATCACGATTTTGATCAATTGTGGATGTTTTATGGCCGATTCTGGCCAATATAAACTATTTTCAAGGTCAGTTTAGTAACGCACAATTTTGCACAATCATCATACTCCGAAAAAATATGTTTTATTATATAAACTGAATATATCGGATTTCTGGTGTGATAATCACGTGAGAAATTCCATCCTATTTCCTAAAGTACGCTATGGACACATTTTCTAATTACAGTCACAAAATTGCACAATCCCATTGGTCCGAATTATATATAGAAATCTTGGGTTTTCTAAAATGGGATTTCTGGTGTGATGTACACCAAATATAAACATTAAGTAGCTTAAAATTTAAAATAATTAGGTTTTTAGTAAACCGTTCTAACGTACAATCTTCTCGGATATGAATTTTAATTGAATAAAAAAAGTCAAAACTCAAAATTTCTACGTAAAGACGAATTTGATTTTAACATAAAAAAACTAAACCGTTAAAAATCCAATTTAAACAGTAAAAAAAATTGCCACAAAAAGCTGCATTATAATAATAATAGAGAGCAATAGAGCATAAAAGTATGATGATATTTCAGAATATAAGTTTGCTATTTGCTATGGCATACATAAAAAATTTCTGTATTCCCCTTCATTCCGCATTCGTATATATGTGAAACTTTATTTATACATTTAGTGAAATGTTTATGTTTAATTAATTTTTTTTACGAGTATCATAGATCTCAGCTATATTATAGTGTCTACAAAATTGAACGCCAAAATATAATAAAAAAATATGTTGCAAGGTACGAGAATATTGTTACGTCTTCATTATGAAACATTTTTTCCTGTTGTGAATAATATTTCAAATTTTGATTGGGCTATATTACTACATACTCGTATCCTACTCGTATAAGGACAAAATTCAGTTGTATGGCTTGAAAGAAAAATAAAATTAATATTAATGGCGACACAATAATATAAGCTATTATATGCTTTGTATTACATAATAATATTTTGTGAAAATGATAAGGGTTTTCTTGTTATGTAATTTAGTTATGTATGACATCAAAGTATGATATCATATATAATTTTTATGTTCCCAGGTATACATACTCGTAATATAAAAACATTGATGGGCTGTTGATGATGTTTTATTTTTATGATTTTTTGTTTGCGATATAACATTTTTATCTTTCTCGAAATAACGTAACAGTATCAGTTTTATTGATTGATTCTCATTATATATACTCGTAGATACATTATATGTTATAGGCCACAAAACTTATTAAGATTTGAGTTCTTTTTTTTTTTTTTTTTTTGATATATTAAAATGACACATATCAATTTCAAATAGCTTTCAAACTCAAGATAACTGGAGACTGCCTGATTGCTACAACTACACATTATGTTGCGTGACATTACCCTAAAATGTATTTTACCAAAATTAATTTTTCAGCTTTTCGAATCTATCAAAGCCGTTTGGTCAAGATATACAAAATTTTAGGGTGATTTATTAATAAATAATTTGTCGGCTTTTAATAATTTTTATTCGTCTTTCAATTCGATGCTTGACACTTTTTTTATTTCATTTTAATTTAAAAAGAAATATAATACATAATGTTTTCAGGTACAAATCAATTTATAACAATAAACAAAAAGTACAACAACAGTTGCCAAAAGAAACAAAAAAAAAAAAATGAAAATACAAATTTTAAAAAAGTTTAAAGGAAAATTTGCAAGTAAGCTTTTGATTATACAATTTCTAGGAATGTTTTAATCTTAAAGCTTACTACGAAAGCTTAATTATTTTTATTTGATATTTCATTGCAAAAATTATTGTTATTGTTGTCATTTAAAAAAGTACAACTATTGACACACTTACATACATAATTATTGACACCACAAAAATTTACAATTACCTATCGACACACAATTTTTTCAAATTTTCTATCTAACTATTGTTACGTTTTCCTAGCCTAGCTGATCAGTTAATTAAAAACTATTCGTTTTTATCGGAATGTGCACAAGTCCCATTTTTTGAATGGAAGAAATATGGAATTCCCTTGTACATTTGTTACATTTTATCCCCATTTTTGCCAAATGCAATTCTATTATCTCCAATGTAATCGTGATTTTCAAACTCTTGAAAGAGCTTTTTTATGTGGTTTTGTTGTGCACAATTTCCTACACTATCACAGCCTTGGGTACATATCAAATTCAGAACAATTAAAATTAATGTAAATCAAAAAATCCATCATAAAATTACCATTGTCAAGATCACTTATATGATTCGCCTGAGATTCAGTTTGAACATCAATATGTAAATCATCCGGTCAAAAAATTGGTAAGGTATTATCGATCTGTGAAAGCGTTAAAAAGACATAACAATTCAAAATTAAGCCGAAATATTTATTATTAAAATAAACCTTGCGTGGAATGGAGGACTAGTAATTGTTGCTGAACTGTTAGAAGTAGCAGAAGGAAACTAACCTGGTCGAATTATTTTAGTTGGTATTATCTTATTAATTTTTGATTTGGGCCTTTGCTCTTTTTCTTTGATTTTGTTATTTTTGTTTTGTAGGCTTCTATTTTTATTTGCTCTGCCTTAAACCACAATTGGTCGATAATGACAAATGGTTTTCTTGGTTTGAAAGGCTTAATATCCTGCCTTTTCTAGTTATTTGGGGTATACAGAGCTCACTTACAGCCATTGAGTCAAAGTTTTGCCCATTCTGTTCGATGGTTATTTCCTCCTTAATAAATAAAAATTCGTTCATGTCCGATATGCCCATGATCTACCTAATTTGCCAAACGATAATATTTCGCATTCCGGAACAGTCTTGGTGTTATTGACAAAACGAGCAGATTGTGTTTCTGGAACACAGCTCTCGGGTATAAAATGAATAAACAATTTATGAATTGTTCTTTTATGATCTAACCATTGTGACGTACTGTATAAACCATTAACCGCTTTCTGAAATTCATTTATTGTAGTCCTACCTATTATTTTTTCAAACTTCTCATAAGAGATCTTGTTTTCGTTTGTATTTGTTGATTCCCTGATTCGATGGCCGGATGATTTTTCAAAACATCGAGAAAAATCAATTGCATTGTGGTTCCAAGGAAAAACACCGCATGCCCGAAAGCCATGGTCAATGATTTGCGAATAAATACTTATTGCAACCAATGCAACACGTAAGTTGAGGTTTTGTCGGCGCCATCAAGAACCTTTTCATTACACCTATTTTTAAGCGGCTTGAACGCACTTACGTCTACAGGTTGTAATATTCGCGTTGCATTTGGGTACAAAACCATCTGCAAAAAGTATCATGGGAAGCTTCGATCCAACCCTGACAAGGTAGAGATGGAAAACCTTCAAAACATACTCGTAGAAGACTTCTTTAGTCATCCATCCGATAAATTACCATAGCAGGGACTAAAGCTCCTGAAGCAGCAAACGAAAAATTCTATCAACTTCGTATATATTTCTAGCTCCTCTTCTGCTAGTACATTCTTGGTTTTGGGACATAGCTGAAAGTTAGTTTTGTTGCCATTAAAAACCCTTGTGAGATCGCACAATATGTCAAAGCAGTCATTTTCCTTTAAATAAGTCTCAATTGGGGAAAACAAAGCCATTAAGTATCTCACTTGTGCCTACTGTGGCACTCGCTTCTGTTATTGGATCTGGTGTTGTTAATGGAATGGACGAGTGTATATTTAAGAAAGCTCGAAACCATCTATTACCCGGCAGATTCAATAAACTCTTTCTTAGCTTGTAGAACATCCTCTTTTCTTTTGGGAAATCCTTTTCTCTGCGATGGGATTATCCATTCCTCTAAAATAATTTCTTCATCGATGGTAAGCACAGTTGAAGGGCTGGATCTAATTTTTTTGAATTTTTCACCCAAATGAAATGTCAAAGTGGTTCTGGGAATACCATAACATTTTCCGGGTGCTTTCTTTGAAATTTTTAAGCTTATTTTTAATCCTAGAGCATTTTGAAGGGAATAATTATTACTCTTTTTTGGCATTTTTAAACTGAAAATAAATTTCCAAAACCATTTTAGTTATTGACACCCTTTAAAACTACAATAATTGACACCGTCTCAATTATTGTACTCCAATAGAATATAATTATTGACACTCTATGTTAGTAAATAAATATCATTCATATGATATCATTCATATAACAGGTATTGCCTAACGTTGTGAGGAGTATTTATATTCAGATTCTCAAGAATAAATGATGAGTCACTTTTACCTACGAGTATGCGTCGGCAACAAATATTGACCCAAGTATTTTTCGTTTATTCACCAGTGGCAGTGGTTATACCCACTTTTTTAGATATTACATCTGGTTGAATAAGATGGAAGACGAGCAACGTTTATGTGGTAAAGAACGTCATGACCATAATCCCTCTCCGTTGTCTTCATAATGAAAAGCAAAGCGTGTTTCTGGATACGTTCAGTTCTATCTATTGTGAGAATGATGTAATGGACACCTTGAACTGCATATTCGTCGTCTGATAAAGCCAAACATAGATTTGGACGTGGCAATAATTAAATCTAAACACATGAACAAATTACATATTTCCAACAAACGTTACGCCTAAGTCCTTTATCTAACCCACCCCGTTGATTTTGCTGACATTGATAGCATAGTCCATAATTATAGGTAAAATAGAAATGTTTATAGAAATGTTTTGCAATACATAAGCTGTATCGATGTGGCCAAGTAGGACGTTTCCGTTAAAGCACCATCCAGAAGTCTGTTTTCAAAATCAATAGGTCATCGGGAAAGAGAAATATGGATGAGTTGAAAATAACATTCATTACACTATTAATAAATATTAGGAAAATCCAAACGTTTACATTAGACCCTTGATAAACTCTTGATGAAGCTTGGTATTTAGTTTAAATGAGATTCCGAAGTTCTCCTTCTGCTGTGAAATGAGGCGTTCTATAACAATTATTAAATTGTCCGAGCACGAGTATAGCGTATGAAATATCTGGCCTTGTCGAAACAGCGAGATATGACAGTGCAGCTACGAGTTCACGATATGGATAATTTTTCTCATCGTTCTTAGCATCCAATTGTTTTTCCAATTTCGATCCATATGCAATGGGAGTATCTGCCGGATTCGAGTCTGCCAGTTCGTATCGATCGAGAAGATCTCGCACATTTCCTTTTTGAAGCATTGCTATTTCTTTTTCTTTCTGAGTAAATTCAACTCCAAGGCAATGATGAATTTTTCCCAGATCCTTGATTTCGAATTTGTGTGATAATTGTTCTTTGATATTCGTTGGTTTTACTTCACTTCGTGACGCGATGATGATATTATCAAAATAAACAGTTATTATCGTTAAATCATCATCTTCATGCATAAAATAAACGCCGGATCCGAGTTCATTTGTTTAAGGTTCATCTTCGTCAACACTTCGTTTAGCTTGGTGTTCCACTACAATGCCTTTTTTTAATAAACAAACCTTATTTTCGGATTTAATATCGTTAAGCAATTTTACTACCTTTTTCGATCTTTGTTCCGATTGAATAATTGTTTTTAAACCTTCTTCAACCAAATCTGGCGATTCCATAAAAATTTCTTCATCTACTACTCCGTTTAAATATGCCGTTGTAATGTCGATCTGATGAACGGTCATACCGGATCGTGCCGCGAGAGCCATTACAAGTCGAATGGAACTCATGCGAGCAATAGGAGCAAAAGTTTCGTTAAAATCTATACCAGGACGTTAAGTATATCCGTTCGTCACGATTCGAGCTTTTCGTCTGTTGATTATATTTATTCTAGAGTACGACTCAACTGCCTATGAATTTCTTTCCGTTAGGACGATCTACGATTTTCCACGTATCATTTTTAATGATTGATTTGAATTCAGACTCGATTGCTTTGTGCCATTTTACGATATCATTTCCAGAGATAGCTTCATCAATTTATATTTCAGAAATGTTCCTATATTCCGTTTCTGCATTATTTGCAACTTCCTTCCTCTCTGACCAGTGAGAATTCCTCCAGGTCTCTCTCGATCTCGATCTCTGCGAGTTACATGTTCTTGATGCTCTTCTTCCCCTGGCTGCGAATTTTCTTCTTCCTCGCTTTCGTATGAGGATGATGATGATGATGTGAATAATTCTGCTGGATTCATATCAAGTTTGTCGTCTTTAATAAAATCGTTGTTGTCGATAAAATCAATAGATTTTAATTCAATATCCACTTCTCGGCTTATCTTCTTTTCGTTCTTTAACGTCTCGAGTTATTTCGATTTTTATTTCTTGCGGTAACCATACTCGATACACCTTAGAATGATCGGAGTAACCAAGGAATAT
This sequence comes from Tipula vernalis, assembly GCA_958295665.1. Lineage (NCBI taxonomy): Eukaryota > Metazoa > Arthropoda > Insecta > Diptera > Tipulidae > Tipula > Tipula vernalis. The sequence goes on along the minus strand of OY282560.1, from coordinate 144,104,635 downwards.
ACATTTCTTTGATTGAGGATCGAATTTTCCTTTGGTAGGATCTCGGTTAAGAGCGTATTTAATTACTCCGTCCTTCCATCTAAGCTACTCGAAGGATAACGATTTCGAATATAATTCGCAATTGACATTGCTTCGGCCAAAAAATATTGCGGGAGTTGTGAATCTGTTAAGAGACATATCGTTACATCTGTGAGTGTACGATTCCTCCTTTCAGGCACCCCATTTTGTTCTGGATACCATTTTCTCGTAGAAATTCATCGAATTTGTTGTTCACGTATTCCTTAGCGTTATCCAATTGTAAATATTTTATATTTCTTCCGGTTTGATTCTCCGCACTTGCCTTAAACTTATGAAGGTATCTACGTATCTCACTTTCCAAAGAAGTCGAGTCGTGAAACTGAATTATTTCTAATAATTCAGTTTCACGACTCGACTTCTTGCAAAGCAAGCTTCACAATCGAATTTTTCGTTAACCTTTGAGATTCCTGTAAACTTTCGATATGTCCATTCGACGATGCCAAACTTCAGATAAATCTATAAGTTTCTTATTTGCCGTATCCGATTATGTTGTATTTCGGCATTCGTATTCTTCGTTTACTTGTACATAATACAGTCAGTGCTGTCGAAGTGAGTACAATCGGAGTATTTGTACTACTTTCGCTTAGTGCTTACTCCTGTACTCCGCTATTTCATTTTGTACTCCCCTGTTCTAATAACTGCTATTCTAATAATACTTTTACATAATATTTTAAGTTATCGGCTTTTGCTTGCAATAATTATAATATTCTGAAATTTCATATCTAGCTTTTTTATAAAATATTTTTCAAAGCTAATTTATAATGGTTCCTGTCATTTTCAGGCATAAACCCATAAAACTGTTCTCTTGCAGTAATGAATCAGTCATTTTAGCAAGCAATATCAATTCAAACATGTAAAATTTGCGAACTAAATTACTTCTACTTCACACGGCTATTTTTTCAGAATCTGAATGTTAGCTGGTAATACTTAAAAACAGATAATTCCGAGTTTTTACAACTTACAACTTTAAAACTTCAGATACACTTAAACGTGACAGACGTTACCTGATTTTACCAAAAAAAAATGTACCAGCTTTGACTAAATATTTAGATTAGAACCTCCTGAATACAAAAATTACCACAAAAACGATGTACGGAAAATGAAATTCCTTAAGCTTAGATTAGCACTTCTATATAAAAATAATACTGTAAGATAATTTCTGCAGTCATTTAAACTTTCCAGACTGGAAAGTTGTATGGAAGTGTGGATTTATGCAGTGTGATGTGGGAAATTTCATTCGTCTTGTGTGATATAATATGTTTAAGGTTAGGAACTATTTATGGCTACGGACCATTTTTGTGTCTATGGCTGGTCCTTGTGGACCGCCACCCAAACCTAACCTAGGAACTATTTATAAAGAATCGGCTTAACATCTCCGATATAAAATTTCACTAAAACACAACGACAAATGTGTATATTCCATTCGGTGCCGGAGGGGCTGGCTGTATATGGAAAACCAAAATTGGTAATTCTAAATAGTGATTTATGGTATCGGTCATATTACCATTACTACGAGTACTTATAGTTACTATCAGAAATCTATATATTATGTCGATATTCGAAGAATCGCGTTAGGCTTAAATAAACCATCTTAGAATTCGCCATTTACTATCAGAATTCGATCTATCATCTCAGAGTTCGACATATCATTTCCAAATTCGTCATATGAATCTTATTCATGTCAGAATTTGATATATCATCTCAGAATTTGCTTTATATGTATATATCGTCGACGCATCAGTCAGAATTTGATATATAGTTGTTTGTTTATTTTTAATTTTTTGTTTATTTTTAATTAGGTCTTTTTATTATTTTTTATGTTTGGCTCAATTATAGACCTATTTATAAATTTTTTTAATAAATTTCTTTATTAAAAATTTTCTCCTTTTTCTATACAATTTTATGCCAAATTTTCGGTTTTTTAAACCATTATCAAGGCTATGCAAAATTTAATTAAAAAATAATTCTATACACAATATTTTTCACCAACCGACAAATTTATTTTGTTTGTCTAGAAAATAAATTTGTCGGTTGGTGAAAAATATTGTGTATAGAATTATTTTTTAATTAAATTTTGCATAGCCTTGATAATGGTTTAAAAAACCGAAAATTTGGCATAAAATTGTATAGAAAAAGGAGAAAATTTTTAATAAAGAAATTTATTAAAAAAATTTATAAATAGGTCTATAATTGAGCCAAACATAAAAGATATATAGTTGATATTTGTCAGAATTTGGGATATCATCATAAATCATCTCAGAATTTGATATATCCAGTCAGTATTCTTTATACTTAATTATTATGTCAAAATTCGTTATATCATGTCAGAGTTCGATATATAACCTAAGGATTTGAAATACCATATCAGAATTCGCTATATATTTTCAGAACTTATCATATTCAAATTTATATATTCCACATCCGAATTATGTATATCATGAAGAATTTGAAATTTCATGTTAGAATTCGATACATATTATCGGATTCGATACATCTGTCAGAATTTGATATATTATGTCAGTATTCTATATAATATGTCTGAATTCTATATACATGCCAAAATTCGACATTCCATACCAAAATTCTATATATCACGTAAAAATTCGAAATATAATGTCATAATTCGATATATCATCTCAGAATTCGCGTTATACATATATATTGTCAGAATTATATCAAAATACGACACATGATGTCAAAATCCGTTATGTCGTCTCAGAATTCGACTCAATATCCATTTTCTATACATCATATAGGAATTCGAAACATATGTCAGAGTTCGATATATCATCTCAGAATTCGATACAAACTGTAAGATTCATTATATTTCATATGTAATGTAAGGATTCTACAAATTATGTCAGAATTCGATATTCCATCTCAAAATTCGTTATATATTGTCAGAATTCGATAAATATTTTAGAAGTTGGTATACCTATCATATCAGTATTCTATATAATACGTCTGAATTCGAGATACATCGCACGTTACAAAGAATATTGACAACTCAAAATTTCAAATTTTTCAGGAGAGCAAAATAAAACATGCTAATTTCGATTATACTCTATGGGCGTCAAAAAAAGGAAGATCGGAAAATTAAGCAGTCTCTCGCTTTGTAAAATAACTATGACCACTATGGTCACTATCCCCACTATGTCAGATTATGAAATCGATTATTGCGCATCTTTTTGACGAAATATCTTAAAAACTTAATTTTTTGAGTTGTGTCACTTTTTTATGTCATGTTCGAGATGTCAGAATTCGACATACCATCTCAAAATTCGTTGTTTACTGTAAGAATTCGATAATTCTTTTAGAATTTGATATACCTATCATGTCAGTTCTATATAATATGACATATATGTTAGAATTCGGATATATCATCTCAGAATTCGACATACCATATCAGACTTCTATATATCATGTAAGAATTCGAAACATATCGTCGTAATTCGATATTTCATCTCAGAATTTACTATATTCTATCAGAATTCAATGTTTCTGTCAGAATTATGTCGAAATTCGACACATGATGTCAAAATTCATTATGTTGTCTTAGAATTCGATTTAATATCCGGCTTCTTTACATCAAATAAGAATTCGAAACATCATATGTCAGAATTCGATATACTATCTCAAAATTCGTTATGTACGATAAATCTTTTAGAATTTGGTATACCTATCATATCAGTATTCTATATAATATTTCAGAATTCGGATATATTATCTCAGAATTCGACGTAACATATCAGAATTCGATATATCATCTCAGAATTCGCTATATACTATCAGAATTCAATGTATCTGTCAGAATTATGTCGAAATTCGATACATGATGTCAAAATTAATTATGTCGCCTCAGAATTCGACTTAATATCCGGATTCTATACATCATGTAGGAATTCGAAATATCATATGTCAGAATTCGATATATCATTTCAAAATTCGCTTTATACAATTCGATAAATCTTTTAGAATTTGGTAAGCCTATCATGTCAGAATTCCACGTATTATGTCGGAATTCACAATATTTCATCAGAATTCTTTAAACCAGCTCACAATTCGTCAGATACTGTTAGAATTTTATATTACTATCAGAGTTTGATGTATCTTGTCAAAATCCCATTATCTCAGACAGGGTGGGAAAATACATGTATTTTTAAAAAAATTACAAATCATTTGAATTTTTTGTTTGAAATTAGTTTTGCAAAGAATTATAAATTTTACAGTAAAATTTTAGAGGCGTTTGTTATAACAATTGAAATTGTTTTCAACTACTTAGTGTTCCAAAATATTTCTTGCAGTTGGGCCACGTTTTATTTAAAAAACACCGATCCCCTATACCTTATGGCAGAAAATTTTTCAGGCCATGAAATAATAGGTTTTATAATAGGAATTATTTATAGAATTTACAAAATATCGCAGATAGTAGATTACCCTAAAATCTATCAACAAATGTGTTTGTTCCATCCATTTGATGCTGGAAACTAGTCTGAATTAGCTAAGTACATACAAATAAATTTGGTGAATATCTTTTTTTAATTTAAAGTTTCAACTCAAAAATATCCTGTATTTGAGCCATTGTTTAATTAAGAAGTCCGATTTCAGATGATATGGCCAAAGGAATTTTCCATAGCCGGAATTAATAAATGTTGTATTAGGAACTACTTAAAGAATCTCAAATCTCAAATATAAATATATAATTAAAATCCATCCACAAACGTGCCACCTAAAAAAAAGAAAATTAGGGAAACAATGTTTCTGATAAACGGCATCAACCAAAGTATCATTAGTGGTGTTCCGCAATATTTATTAAATTTGGCTCTTATTTTATTAAAACAAATGCGACCCCAAATAAGGTGACCCAAGAAATTTTCAGAACGTCAATAATTCTGTTTTTTATTAGATTTTATTAAAATTTCACTAAAAACCATTGTCAAACGTGCTCCATTTGGTGCTGGAACCCGGGAAAGTTGTAATGGCCTATGAAAGTAAAAACAAATTTTTCTTTTGTAAATCTAATTTCCCCAAATTTTTTTCTAAAAACCACAAAATCATTATATTGTCTTGCAATATTTGTTGAATTCTGGCCATGTTTCATTTAAGAAACTCTATCTTTGACCTAAATGGAACTGCTGTGATTACGCACAAGTTCCATTGAAATATATTTTCTGACTTAACCAATATATTTAATGATCAATGAATTAGTTGTAACACCTTCAAATTATTAATCAAATTGGCGGGTTAAAAACTTTTCTAGATGAGATTCCACCACGTTCATATTTTGTAACCAGTCGTCGCCTCTAAACCAATTTTAGGTAGCAATTTTTTTTAAATCAAATACAAACATATTTCGAGATTTAATAACGGTCCTGCTTTTTTTAAGGCGATTTTTTCAGACTTTGTCCAGCTTTAGTCATTTATGACCTGGTTACCCTAGGTACCTACTGAGGTATTGTCTGCCAATGACATTTCTTTAAATTGCACCAAAATATCTTCCCATTATGACAAACATGTTCCCATATTTAACGTGTCTGAATTTGGAATATCTGCCAAAATTCCGATGGTGAAAGTGAAAAGGTTTGAAACTAAAGTTGCTTTAAGATAAATTTTCCGTTTACCACGTAAAATTTAGGTAAAAATAGTTAAAAATTAAAAATTTCACTTACGGTGTCGCTGGTCGGTACTCTTCTCTACGATAAAAACTTAAAACTCCCAAAACGATAATCTAAAAATATCTGTGATCTCGTGAAGAGTTGTGACCGAGTTAAAAACTGTTTAGCTCGAGCAGTATACAGAGCTTAACGCTTTAATAGTAAAATAGATAAAGAGCTAATAAAATTTATGGCTAAGGTCTAATAATCATATTTCGTGAACACTCCCTTCTGTCTAGAAATACTCCCATGAAAATTTGAACGTACTTCGTTTAAAATTTTCAGAACGACAGCACTGAATACAGTCCTCCAATTCTTTTAGCTAATAATGCTGTATTTCTGTCATCGTCTTCGATCGTGGCTCCGTTCTTTCTAAACGTTACGTGATAACCTTTATCAGTTATTTTTCCGACTGACAATAAATTCGTACTAAGTTCATGGCAATCCCAATATTTTCGATTTGGTAAATCAGAAAAATATAGAGGCCAATCGCTCATAATATATCTACTGAAAAAAAGTAGAAATATCTTCCCCCCTCCCCGTAATTATGGCTAAAGGCCCAGAGTTATACCAATGTACAACTCTGCAAAAATGAGAACCCTCCATGAGTTCTGTTGGTAGTTTGGTATCGTACTGAAAAGTATGGTCTACTCATCAGGCAGATACGACCAAAGTACCAAACTACAAAAATTTCCACTCTAACCACATACATTAAGTATCTGGCCAGAACGTACTGACATAGCGAATTATTATTCAACTACATCAACTATAAAAACCCATGGAGAAACCTCATTTGTATGTGTATTATGCCCACACGTATATTTGTTAAGAATTTAATTTGTCTGTCTGTAATAAGTTGATTTTTCGGCATTCTTCTCATTTTTGCAGAGTTGTACATTGGTATAACTCTGGGCCTTCAGCCAAAATTACGGGGAGGGGGAAAGATATTTATACTTTTTTTCAGTAGATATATTATGAGCGATTGGCCTCTATATTTTTCTGATTTACCAAATCGAAAATATTGGGATGGCCATGAACAATTAGTATATTTGTCTATAAAGAATGCCGAAAAATCAACTTATTACAGACAGACAAATTAAATTCTTAACAATAAATTCGTACGCAAATCCAGTACATAGCGTTGTTTAAACTTACGTTTTTCTTTTGGTTCCCTAGTGTAGCCTTCATTTTTACGGTTCCATTGGCACTCACCATCGTATATGTCCTCAAATATTTCTTCATCTTTACAAAGAACATCCACTATCGAGACATTATCATTGATTTATGTTTTCATTCTCAGCTTTGAGTGCGGAGTATTCATTTAAAAATTCCGCAATATGAAATATACAACGATATGTCTTCGGCGTTTTTCGCGAATTCTCTCTTCGTATCACTTGAATTACACTGCTTAGATCTGGGAATTTCTCTTTCTTCGCCGTTTTTGTTTCATCGTTATTTCCTCTCCCCTCAGGACTCGGGTTGCGGAGAGAAGGTATCTCATATGCCAGTATAACTAGCAGTAATTCATTAAATTCCCAACCATCTCCGGCTCCCAAGAGTAGTGTCGATCGCCTGTTAGAGCAGTGTGAGTAAGATCAAGTGCGAGCAATTCTTCACGGAATATGATCGCATCCCCATATCCAACATAGTTGAAAAACGCTTTGCCTACATGAGATTCGGAACTACCCTACCCAACAACCCATGATTGAACAACTGACCTGCATTACTCTGAACGCCAACAGTCTAGTCACACTAGACCGACGTAAAGAGCTGGAGGAAATGTTGTCCCGTCACAAACTGAATCTAGTCCTTCTGTGCGAAACCCACCTACACCAGCGACACAGATTCTTTGTTCGGGGGTACACCATCTTTAGGTGTGACAGGATAAAAAATAATATCGGAGGCACTGCCATTCTGATACAGAATGGTATTCCTTATTTTCTAGCCCAAACATTCATCTCAAACGACATTGTGGCTACTTTACTAAACGTAGGGACCCCAACTCGATGTATTACGTTTTGTTCGACCTACGTTAGGAAGATCAATATACCGAATATAGTACATATCCTAAACTCTGGCAACCAAATCATACTGGCTGGAGATTTCAACTCCCGACACGAAGCCTGGAACCGCCCAAACAGCAACCAGAATGGTCTAGCACTCTTTAAGATATGTTTAAATTTTAATCTACAATTAAACGCCCCGAGCGACCAAACCTTTCCTAAGGGAAATTCAATATTCGATTTGATATTATCCAAAAATATCACTTTGCGAAACAATCCCCAAACTTTACATGAGTTTTGTTCCGACCACGTTCCGATGTTTTTTCCAGTGCTTCAAAACTCAATGCCAATCAAAAAAGAACTACCGGAACTTGGGCCAAGCCAATTGGGCCAAATTCAAAGTCCATATTCATCAAAACCTCCCAGGTGAGCACCCGCCCAAGTCATCATTGCTGAAATTAAGGAAAGGGCTTCCACTCTTACCAAAACAATTCAGCTTGCCATTGAGAAAACTATTCCACTTACCCAAAGTAAGGATAACGCAAAACTACCACACCAGCTCCAATCCCTAATTAAGCAACGAAACCGTATGAACCATCTCCATTATAAATATCCAGGTTCCGTCTCAAAAACTGAAATCAATCTCCTTTCGAAGCTGATTTGCTGTTGGTTTAGTGGACTGAAAAATGCAAGTTTCAAAAGAAGATTGAAAGAAGTGCCCGATAATTCCCCCGAAATTTTTAACGAAATTAGGAAGCTCAATGGCAAGAAATTCAATTCAATCACCCAGTTTCTGCAAGATCCCCATCCTATCATAGATCCTAAACAAATTTCTGAACAAATCGCATCCCACTACGAAAAAGTGCATACTCAGAACGAGGCATTCAAAGACCCCCAATTCGAGTTGTTAGTCAATAACAACATTGCTAATTCTCTTAACTCCCAACCGTACGATCAAATCAGTTCGACGGTCGATAAAGACGAAATTTTCAACATTATTCGTCACCTCAACAAGATAAAAGCTCCTGGCGATGACAATATTCCTAATACAGCTCTAAAAAACCTCCCCAAAAAAGCAGTCACTCTCTTCACCAATATCCTAAACGGAATAATAAACACTGGTTACTTTCCAGACTGCTGGAAGATTGGCAAAGTCATACCTATTCCTAAGCCAGGAAAGCCATGCAACAGAATAGAAAACACTCGCCCCATTTCACTCCTAAACGGTTTAAGCAAAATAACAGAAATAGTCATTCTCAATAGATTACTTTCACTGCTCCAACCCTACACTCCTGATGAACAATTCGGATTCCGTGCTGGCCACTCTTCAACACAAGCTATATTAAGGCTCAAAAATTTCATCAAAAACTCTAAACGGTTCGACCGATCGACCATCGCCGCCTTTGTTGACATAGAAAAAGCCTTAAAATGTGATAAAATGCAACTTCCCCCACTACCTAATCAAACTAACATATTCCTACCTTAGAAACCGGAAATTGTCTCGCTGAACAACCACGGTTTCAGGATCAAACCAGTAGCTGCGGGGGTTGCTCAGGGATCCATACTTGGCTCACACCTCTTCTCCTTCTACTACCACGATATTCCGAGGCACGACAACAAGGAAACAAAAATTCAAATATACGCCGATGATACGGCTATATTCACTTCCTCGACCAGCGCTCGCAAGTCGAGCGAAAGGATCGCCAAATACCTTGTAATGTACTCGGAATATGCGAGGAAGAGGAAGATTAAAATCAATTCCTGTAAAACCGAAATCATCCACTTCCATCACAACAAAAACTCCAAAATGTACAAAGCCAATCCCATTTCATTCGAGGGTAACGTCCCTGAATTCAAACCTCAAGTCAAATACCTGGAAGTAATTCTCGATAGGAAGCTATCATCGCTGCCTTAAATTAAATACATAAAGAAAAAAGCGTTTACTGCCCGCCATAATCTCTATCGATTCCTCAACCGAAATAGTGGCCTCTCCCCTAAATCAAGTTGAGACTCTATAAAGCCTACATCAGACCAATACTTACCTACGCAATCCCTGCTTGGATGGGAGACTTGTTCAACAATCATTGGAAAAGTCTCTCCTCAGTATAGGCAAACTCCCTTCGCTTCGCTTTCGACGATTGGTCGAAACCTCCGTCCATTAAATGTACCCCTTCATCCGAACTTGAGGAGCGCGCAAACCTCGAAACTCTCCACAACTTTGGCCGGCGCATCCAGGTAAAGTTCGTGGGGAGGACCAAACACTCTGAGGTAGAATTCCTCCGCAAAATCCTTCATTCATGGGACCTGGAATCCGCGGGGATCTAATCTCACCTGACACCTTGGTAATTTTAAGCTTGTACATATGTAGTATAATTAATCTAAGAGAATAATAAAATAAATAAAAATCGTAGGTTAAGACTAAAGAAAATAAATAACAATTGCATTGACTCATAGATGATAAAACCTAGGGTAAGAATCTTAGTTAAGGAATAAGTATAAGTTAATATTAGTCACTGTAAAAATTGTTTGAAATTAAAAAAAATAAAAAAATTGTATTTTTGTAGTTTGGTCGTAGCTGCCTGATGAGTAGACCGAACTTTTTGTTTGTACGAACTTATCAGTACGAAACCAAACTACCACAGAGAAAGCTCAAGGGAAGTTTTCATTTTTTGGAGTCGATACACTTTGTATTGACCTCGGGTTAAAGTACGGGTGGGATTTTGATATTTCTACTTTTTCTACAATATATATTTATAAATGATGGACCTCTTCATTTTTGCTGATTAACAAGTCGAAATAATCTTATTGAAATAATTTGTTAAATGACGCGGGCGATGAATGCATTTTAGAATATGGGTATTCTTATTCGTAGTTTAAAATTTGGGAAACCGCTTATTATTATCTTACAAATATTTTTTGTTCCGACAAACAAAATAAATTAAATCATGCATGGTTAAATTTAGTTAAATCGAATTAAATTTTATTTTACCATCAATACATTAAAAAATTTTACCATGAATACATTAAATTTTTTATAAGTTTTGTCAAACTTCGTTGTACTCATATGACTCGGAATTAATTCTCCCGCCAATAATGAACTATTTCGAACAAATTTTTTCTCCGCAAACTCAATTTTTATGATAAACTGAATTATATCCGTTAGAAATTCAATACATTTTTTTGCGGAGAATTAATTCATTTCAGATTATTAATCAAATCCGTCGCGAAATGATTTAATTTTTAAGTAGGAATTAAATTCGCAATAAAAAACAATGAAAATAAACCTTATTTATTTAATTTATATGTACTAATTTCACAATCATAAGTTAGTTTAATCTTTTGTAATCAAATAAGCCTTTACTTTTACATGAAAGTGTAAAATACATGTAACATTTAACATCATTTCAAAAAGCCCTATTTATTTCAATCTTTGTAATCCAAAATGTTTTTGGTACCTTTTCATAAATGTATAAAGTATGTGAAACTTTTGGAAATGTTCAATTCATTTGAATCTTTTGTAATCCAATAAGCTTTATGGTACTTTTTCGTGAGGATGTAATCTATGTTCAAGTTAATTTCAAGACGTTACATTCCTTTCACTTTCGATGACAATATTTATATTTCAACCTTCTAATTTTTGTGACAGAATAAATTCATATTTATCGGCGGAGTTAAATTCATTTGGAACTCAATTTTGCGGAGATTTTATTCCGCGTTAATTTAATTATTTTTCAATATGAATTAAATCCGTGACATTTAACTTTTATAAAACTGAATTAAATCCGCGCGAAATTATTTCATTTTTAAAAAATGACACACATTGAAAATTAGATTAATTTCACCAGACAAAAATTTTCGGCGGAATAAATTCCCGCGGAGTTATTTCGTGCCCTGAATCAAATTACCCTGGTAATCGATCAAATTATTTGGGTAGTCAAGTATTCGAAAATGGACTAAAATATCCGTGTACCGTGGTACTCGGTATTCGGTATTGGATAACTTACTTAGAATTTGAGTAATTAAAACATGAAATACTGTTACTTCGAAATGAGTAACTAAAATACAAGTTACAAATTGTAATTTGTATTTTCATAACGAAATTCAAATATATGTAATTCATTACTGCCCAGCCTTGCGTCGAATAATTTCATGAGAAACAGATGTTAATTGGCCGTCAATGTGATTTAACACTATTGGATTTTTTCCTAAGGGGGTTTTTAAAGAGTAAGGTTTATGGCATAAAGGCAATTGTCATTGGAATCTTTGGTAAAAGAATAATAGCTTGCAGATCTAGCAGAAGCGGTTACTTATTAGATATTATTTCTACTTTAACGTTCACTAAATTATTTAATGGATTCCAATAATTTATGTGTTTTTAAAAATTTAAAATGAAACTCAAAATTTGAACATCCTTTATAAATGACAAGCTCCAAAATCGTTGTATCGAGAGGTAGATTATACATTTTTAATCCAAATCCGGATAAATGTTCACAAATCTACACCTTCAACCCTTTTAACAGACACCAATAATTAAAACCAATTTAGTAGCTTCTGAGAAGGTAGCGTTACAAAAATTCAACATGATTATTATCTCTATAGATTTGTGATACGTAACACAAAAAGTTGATTTCGTGCTAATTTCTAGATGAAATTAATAATAACAATTTCCAATGTTTAAAATTATCAGATTTTCTTACACATTTCATGATAATAGACATTTATTGAAAAACAATTCTAATTAACAACTTTTTCTAGATACGTACATCGATTAAATTTACAACAAAGAGACAAAATAATTTTCAAGATTTTATTTTAACATTGTGTTATTATCAATGTTATCTTTATTTTATATCGAATACAAAGTTATTTATCTTTTTCATATATACGTACAAGTGTATACAAACACAAACATTTTTTTGATACTGAAAAGAAAATTGATTAGATAACCACAGAGAAGAAAAATTGATTTTCATGCTGGAGCTTAAAATAATGAAAGTAAAGTAAAATGGAATCTCTTTAAGTTTTTGTATTTTTTTTTCGATATCCCTTCAAGACATAAAAAATAATCCTTGTAATGGTTTTTGTTTATGTTTTCATCATAAATTTTCTATGTACTCGAATTTTTTTTTGGAATTTAGCCATTTCTGTAGGTTTGGAATTTATACCCGAAAAAACATCATAAATATTTTACATTCTGTTGATGGTGAAAATTAATTATTCAAAAGACATAACATGTATATATATATTCGTACATACCTCTCTATGGCAAACTTAAGATATTAGGAGGGAAAATGTTTATATTTTAATAAGATTTATTAATATAATGAGTAACAGAAGTAGATCTCTGAATGATATTTCAAACAACTTGTTTATAAACAAACCAATTCAATTTTGTCACGATGAACAACCGTGCGACAGCATATTTAGCGTTTATGTAATATACAAAGTGTTTTATTTAAAATTATTACGTAAAGTAAGATAATAGGATTAAAATGAAGCCTTTGTACGAGAAATTTATTTAAAGCGCGTAGGGAGTAAAAAAGGTCTTGGCTTGACAACATGTAACCATAGTACATATAAAATTAAATTAAATACTTTTCTAATTTTCATAAAAAAACAACCCGCAATTTGCAATTTCTTCGGTCTAAAAAAAACCAGAGTATTGAAATTTTGTCAAAAATGACGAACAATTTGGTTGGTCTAAAATCATTTATCTCGACGTTTTGAAAGCCTGAAAAAGCAATGGTATCTCGAGAACGGCTTGTTCGATTTGTAATTTTGTTTTGCCAATCCGTTTCTATGGTGAAGGCGGAGATTTGAAAAGCTTTGGAAACTGATGTCAAGAGGTACCTGCATACGAATTGAACCAAAACACATGGTTATATAAACATATTTACGAATTTTTTATATTTGCTGGTTTGATTATTGGATTGGGCATTGGATTTGAGGTTGATTTGAAGGTTAAGTTAGGGGTCAATTTTCGGGTTGAGTTGATGTTGAGTCAGAGTTGAGTTGGGGTTGGATATACAAATATTTACAAATTTTTTTACATATGCTGGTTTGATTAGTGCATTGGGCATTGAACTGAGGGTTGATTTGAAGGTTAAGTTAGGGATCAATTTGCGAGTTGTAAGTGTAAGTTGAGTTGGAGTTGAGTTCGGGTTGTTGGTTGACCAATTTTTTATATGTGCTGGTTTGAGGATTGAGATTGGCATAGGGTTTGCGGTTGAGTTAAGGGTTAAGTTGGGTTCCGTTTGCGAGTTGAATCAGGGTTGAGTTGCGGTTTCTGATGAAGTTCTGGAATATAGCCAAGTAGGATGGAATTTAGCTATTCCTTAACCGATTATGACGAAATTTGACATGTGCGTTGGATATGGCCAATGATGACGAAACTTGGCTATTTCTTAACCGAATATGTTAAAATCTGATGTGGGTGATAGAAATGGGATACAATCAAACAATCAAAGGGAATAGACGTGTTTTTTTAACCTGTGACAACAAAAATTGTGATATTAAATATAATTATTAATTAATAAAACGAATAAATCTGTTTATAAACTATTTTAACGTATCTAAGAATATTTATCAAATTTTAAGTTATCAATTTAAACATTGTGCAAACAGTTAGTGTTACAGTTATTGTTAAATGTTTTTGTGATTATTGACTCTATCTTAAATACTAAATAAATAAATAATATTCTATAATATTAATAGTTAATCAATAACTCTATTTATCTATTAAAGTTTTTTGACCAATCTAATAAACTCTATTTATCTATTAAAGTTTTTTGACCAATTGATCACAGTGTGGGCATAAACTTCTTCATTTTGATTTATATTATTATTGAAGTGCAACATTTTATAGCGGTTTAAAAGCCGTTAATAACCATACATAAAGTAAATAACATCCTTTGTGATTACCGTTAATTCCGTATTACAACAACCTTCATAATGAACAATTAGTGCTATAAATGTGACGTTGATTTTACAGACAATAATATAGTAAAATGCTTTGGTAGTTGTGAGAAAAAATTTCATTTCGGTTGTTCATCTTTATCAACTGCGAATGCTAAATTATGCCTCAACAATTCTAACATTAACTTTGTCTGTGATGATTGTCTCAAAAACCATAACAATCAGCAGCAACTAATCCAAGCATTGATGTCTCAATTAAGTGAGGTTAGCAAATTACTGACTAATATGTTTAATAATTTTCAAACGGTGACAAACAACCTTGTCTCCCAAGATCAAATGGGCGCAATGATTGTTAACAACAATCAATACCATGTCTGGGCAATCTATCAACAACAACGTCGACAACACCAACAGCATTAACAAATTGAACTCGCAAAATGTCATAACTGGTACTGAAGTCAACACCGAATTGGAAATGGTGAAACCAAAAAATTACCTGCACGTCTTAAATTTTAAACAACCACAACTAGTGAGGATATTAGAAACTATCTTAGTCATAAGCTGAATATTTCAGTGGCTGAAATCGAATGTCATGAACTTGTTCCCAAAAATGTTGATAACAGTTTGCTAAACTTTATTTCGTTTAAAGTTGGGTTGGAGTCTACAATATACAACAAGGCTTATGATGGTAGTATTTGGCCACTACAGTGTGCCATTAAATCGTTTATTAATGTAAGACGTCAAAAGAAATTTCCTGCCACAGCAACATTGCAGTAATGAACTTATTAATAGTGATTATTCGTCGGTCATTCAACAAGGTCATCGTAATTGTAAAAGTTATGTACTTTATTCTAGTTTTTATGATTTTTTTAAATTGATTTTTAATATTTTTTTGTATTTTAGGTTTTCACACACTTCAGTCTCTATCGGCATATACACAATACCTCTGACAAAAACTTGAGAGATGGTGATGGTTCATGTTTAAAGATTGGATTTCTTAATGCTCGCAGTCTTTTTTGCCATATAGATCAAATTCGAATTTTTATTAATTTTAATAACATTGATCTTTTTTGCGTGGAGGAATCCTGGCTTACGTGTACGATCAATGATCAATCTGTTGTCATAAATGGCTATAATATTCTTCCATACGACAGAACACACAAAAATGGTGGTGGGGTCTGTATATACTACAGAAAATGTTACAAATTCAAGAGGATTCATTCAGGTACATATGATAAAACTGAAGTTATAATGGGAGAATTGAAACTTGATTCCATGACAATTCTAATAGTAGTTTGTTATAATCCCCCACCTGCTATAAAAACTGACCGGGATGATTTCCAGAAAATACTATCTTCTTTCGTATTACGTTATAGTCATTTCGTAATAAGTGGTGACTTCAATTTTAATATCCTTGACAGGTCGCATATATTCCATGATCTATTAAAATCCAATAAGCTTTTCTCAGTTCCTTTTTCGCCAACTCGTGGCCCATCGTGGCTAGATCAGTTTATTGTTTCTAATCCGGATCAGGCCAGAATATTGGAGTTCAATCAATACACTATGCCACATATATCCGATCATAACTTTCTACTCATCTCCTATAAAGTGAAGTCTAAACGGGTCAAAATTCGGAACAAGCTTATTTACGACTATAGGAACATAAATAATGCAGCAATTTCTTCTTGCCTTTTGGGCGCTGATTGGGGTCGGATGTATTCGAGCGATAACATTAATTCTATGTTTCACTTATTTTATGAGTGCTTACTCAATTCATGACAACTGTGTCCCGGTAAAACGAGTACTGGATGGCCAATCTGCAGCTCCTTGGTTTAATTTTGAAATTGCTCATAGAATGTTACTTCGGGTCAGGCCTTTTCTAAATTTCAGAAAACTTCCGATATAAAGTACCGCAAAATATATCAGAATGAGCGAAATTGTGTTACTGATTTGATTAGAGCCGCTAAACAAACAATTTGGGGAAATATTAATACGATTGGCATAAGGAAAAGTAGATCTGATGTTTTAATTGACATGGGCCCTGCTGTAGTAAATTCTTATTTTTGCAACATACCTAACAAGTCGGTTGTTTTTCTTCTTCCAGATTGTAATGCTACAAGTAGTTTCACTTCTAATTTGTTTTCAGTTAGCTGTGTAATGGAATTAGATATTTTGAAAAGTATTTGCAGCATAAAATCTAACGCAGCTGGTCATGATGCAATGAATCTAATTTTTTTAAAGAAGACATTATCTTTTGTTATCTCACCGTTAACGTACTTAATAAATAATTGTATCATGCGGTCTGAATTTCCTGATATATGGAAAACCATTTTAGTGATTCAGGTTAAAAAGAAACAAAATAATGACTCGCTGGATAATCTTAGACCAATCAGTATGGTATCGGTATTATCTAAAGTTTTCGAGATTCTAATACGTGATCAAATTAACGACCATATAAAAAAATATAAATATTTAACACAGTTTCAATCGGGTTTCCGTAACAATCATAGTACAAGCACCGTTCTTCTTCAAGTTATCGATGATATTGCATATCATCTTGATCAAAGCAATTCTTTTGTTGTACTAGTATTGCCAGAGCACCCTGTATTTTATAGAGCCATAATCAAAAAATCTGAGCTTTTATAAGGGAATTAGAAACGAGGAAAAAACGAAACTTTTCATAGTAAAACACACAAAACATATGGGAAATCACTTTTTTTCCTAAGACAAATTTTTAAATGAAAACGTTACAAATTCTTAATTGTGATTTCTGAAATACTTTCATAAATGATTGAATTTCAACATATATAAATATAGTTTAAGTAAATCGTTTTCATTTTCTTGTAATAATTGATTTATTTAAACCAAAATATTAAAAAAAATTCATAACAACAGCATTCTGGTCAAATTAAAATAAAAGCTTACTACAATTCGTTTGGTCATTTAAGTCAATACACATTACATAGATGGCAGTGATGGCCGTACAAATTTGGAAAAATCGTACCAAAAATTTCCACCTGGGGAAATTTCAAGCTCAAAAATTGTAGGAAAAGCAAAATAAATTCACAAAATATAGGAACGTGTGATAATTTGGCGATTAAATAATTTTTTTTCGTATTTTCTGTAACCATTATAGACATCTTAAACACACTAGTAAAACTAAAGTTAAATTTAGCAAGTATTATTTTAATTTGTCAGAGCCAACTTTGATGTATTTTTCAAAATGAAAGTTCGAAAAAATATATTTTAGAAATAATTTAATTTTAATATTTCTGCAATTAATATTTATTTAATACCAATATGGCCTTCTTGTATATTGTTCTTAGAGATATGTAGAACACTTTTATACAAACATTTTATAATATGTTTGCTTTTTTCAAAAAACTTGAAGCTGAAAAACACCATTTTTACTATGGATTCCTATGGAAATCAGTGAAAAGTTATACCACTAAAAAAGCTTCTTAAAAATACGTCATTAAGATTATGGCTCTATACTCTAGAATGCTCTGGTATTGCTCGATTTTTCCAAAGCTTTTGACTGTTTAAATCATAAGCTACTTTTGCAAAGTTGATGCTTTATTTTAACTTTGATAAAACTGCGCTTAAGCTTATGTATATTTATTTATCGGATAGATATCAAAAAGTCTTAATAAAAGATCAGTTGTCTGATACACAACGTATTCCTTCTGGTGTCTTTCAGGGAACTATCCTTGGGCCGTTATTATTCTCCCTATTTATCAATGATCTACCACAGGTCTTGAAATATTCGAAATATCATTTGTATGCAGATGATTGTCAAATTTACCTCGGGGGCGTTAAGGATAATATATCTGAAACCTTTAATAAAATTAATAATGATTTATCCAACATATTAGATTGGTCTATATCTAATGGAGTCTCATTGAATATTTCAAAGACGCAAGCAATCTTCATTTCTAGGCGTGATTTTTTAGTCATCCCAGATATATACATTGATAATAAAACAATCCCATTTCAAAATCGCGTTAATAATTTAGGAACTTTTATTAACAATAGATTCACGTGGGATTCCCAGATTATCAAGGTTTGTAGTAAAATCAACTCTACATTATATGGATTGAAACGCCATAAGAACATTTGTCCTAAAACCGTCAGGATTTTGCTTGCTAAAACGTTGGTAATCCTCCATGTATTGTATTGTGAATTTCTTTACATTAGTTGCGATTGTAACTCAAGGGAAATTTTACAAGTAACTTTGAACAACATAGCCAGATACGTCAATGGATTGAGGAAATGTGATCATATCTCTGCTAAGTTCAGAGAATTATTTGGTTGCACAATGACTCAATTTTTTTATTATAGATCATTATTGCTCCTCTATAAAATTATCAATAATCAAGTTCCTGTTTATTTATACAACAAAATAAAAATTGGTTCAGCTCGAAATATCAATATAATACTGCCAGTTAACCGTTCTAATGTTTACAACAACTCGCCACTATTTACTATGTTTACAAGTTGGAATCAGGTTCCGGTGGAGATTAGAAGTGTTAAAACTTTTGCTAGATTTAAAGTTTTATTATTTGATTTTGTTAAGAATGAATTGTAATTATTTTTGTATTCTTTTTTTTTTTTTATATTCATTATGTAAGTGTGTGGGATAGAAAAGCGATGCTTCATCTAGGATTAATTGATAAATAAATAAATAAAATGATTTTGGAATAAAGCTCTGGAATATGGCCAGGAGTATGGAATTTGGCTGTTCCTTAATCGATTATGATAAAATTTGACATGTGGGTTGTAAATGGGATCTAAAATGATTTTTAGATGAAGTTTTGGAATATGGCAAATTCAGAAATCCATTTCCAACGCACAAGCCAAACTTCATTTATTTATTTTTTTTGCCTATATTCCAGAATTTTATCGAAAACTCATTTAAGAATCCCATTTCAATCATGGATGTCAAATTTTAAAACCTGCTAAGAAATAGTCAAGTTTCATCCTAATTGGCCAGACATATAATTTGCTAAAGGTTCAATTTGAAATGTAAAAAAGTTCAATTTGAAATGTTAAAGGTTCAATTTGAAGTGTAAAAGGAACAAATTGAAGATACTTAAGACTATTAAGATTATTTAAGAGTTGATTTGGAGTTAGTTAAGGGTTGATTTGTGGTTGATTTGGTGATTGATTTGAGGGTTTGGTTGGTGGTTAATTTGGTGATTGCGTTTAGAATTATGTTGCGCTTGATATGGAGGTTGATTTGCGTATTGAGTTTTTGGGTTAGCTGAAGGTTAACTTAATTTCAAGATTGATTTGGGAGTTGAAGTAATCAAAAGCGAAGTTCTGACCACCTAATGAGGTTTCACCGCTTTAAATTTTAGTCTTGAGACCGGGGTTCTTTAATCTAATTATATAATCTTTTTCAGTAAATGTTTGTGAATGTGTTTGGATTTGTGATTATTAATTTATCACAAAATTCTAATAACAATCATTCTCATCTTTTAACATTTAAGATAATAAGTTGTCCTTCAATATTGTCAATATTGTGAAATTTTAGGATACTGTTTTATTCAAAATCGTTAATAAAAAAAGTTAATGTTTCAATAAAAGACATAAGTTTGTTTTATCCAAAATTCAAAAAGCAAATTCCGGCTATTCCAATTTAACCATAGATTATTATATGTTGTTTGTACTAGAATATAAGAGGAATGAAATAAAAATAATAAACTTCCTTTCAAAGTCATTAGTCCTAATCTAATAGTTATCAGTTACCTCAACTAAAGCGGCTAACCGTTACTAGTACCTAACCCAAATTGTTTAAACTGGTACCGGGAGTCTAGTGCCGCATTCCGCTATCTACGACAACCGTCTCAGGAAAAGCAAATAGGTTTGAAAGTTTGATTTTCCACTAATCTCAAAGATTTAAGGGTTTCAATGTTCTTAGTAAAATTGGAGGGTTGACTCATCACAAAAGAGTCCCTTGGGTATATTCAGTTTACGTTTATCACATGAAAGATTATTACTTAACGTCTGAAACGTTTTTCTCTCTATCATTCTTTGGTCTTTTAACCTACAGGCTCACCTTGCACCCCAATTTCGTTTTTGTATTTGAGGCAGATATTCTTCGTTGTTCCTTTGCTGACGTACTCCATTTGTTCCATTGATTGTTTTTAACCTTCGTTCTGATGGGGCACCCCCCCCATCCTAATCGGTTTGATTTTATTCCAAACGTTGGTCAAAGCTCCCAAAAGTGACCCGTCCACACTGTGACCACCTCTATATATTGACTGCTTATTCTGAATTTCTGAATTGTGACCAATTTCTAGTACAAAAAATGTTAAAAAGATTATTTTGAATTTTTAGCGTGACCAGCAAATAACAGAAAATTAAAATGCAAAATAATACAATTTGTCGAAACATAGAAACACCCTCTCTTCTCAGTTGTAATTTCACTCAATTTATTTACAGTGTAACAGCGAGGAAATAACGCTTCACAACATTAAAAAACGAAAGATAGAGTATTTGTTAAGGTACCACAATATGGCCATTCTTTGCGTGGGAAAGATGATAGCGATAAATATCAGAACTTCTAGAGACCTTATAAAATAAATAGCTTTGTAGTACACAACAAAATATCTTATCTTATAAAACGTTGACAGGAGAATGAAATGAAGTGTCTAACGAAGTTATGGAGAATTGACGTTATGGAGATTTAACGAACAGTTTTCGATAGCTAACGTTTTTTAGGAGAACAGCGGTAAGATGCCAAAAGAACGTTTGACGGCACTTTTATGCGGAAATGTTGCGGGGGAAAAATTCAAACCTCTGGTTATAGGAAATTTATAATCTACACGTGCATTTAAAAATCTGAAAACGGAGGATATACCAGGGATATGAAGGTTTAACGGTAAAGCATGAATAACCATAATTATAATTAACTAGTAATTGTCCGACACACATACGAATAAAAAGTGTATCAAACGTGACGCTTAAGTTTCTGAATGTTATTAGAACCGTGGTAATCCAGCCTTTAAAACAAGAGATATTTATTTCTATTAATATTGAATAATGTTAAATGGATTAATGTTAATCCTTAAACTAGTTTTAATTGCTTCAAGAAAGCCGGATTTGTATTTAATGTTCAGCAAAATGATGATGAGTACTATTCAGGCGAAGAAGTTGCGATAATTGATACACACAGCTAGCCAAAATTTTCAGTCAGTAATCGATGAATTTAGCAATTCAACTACAGTGGATGATCAAATTATTAGAACCGCTTTGAATATTGAACATTTATTTAATTTACTAAACATTTTAAACGCGTGGCCACATTAAAATATTATGTTTACATTTGTTGCTATAAATATTAAGTATTTTAAAAATTATTATTTATGTATTAGTGGTTCAGAAAGTGAAGAGGATAATGAGCTAGAAACTCGGAAACTTATCATCGCAGAATTATGTAGCTGCAACTAGGGATCTACAAAAGGTATCGATACTGTACTTGTATCAATATTTTGATTGCAATACGAGGAAGTTTCGTACTTGATGCTTTTGTAATGATATATTACTGTTCCCAATACTTTTTTATTGTTTTAACACGAAATATTTCGTACCTACTACTATTTATGTTATGATTGGTTATTTTCCTGGAAAATGATTGTAAATACCTAGCAATAGGAAATATCATATTTCTTGAGGGATCCTAACCCAAAGTTTTCCTTCATCTTTAACAGATTTGAGAGACCACCACAATATTTACAAAACCGATCAACGCAAATGCAATTCAATTTACTTGACCCGTGAAATTTTATTTAACACAAGGAAGTTTCGATTTGGAGTATTCAACCGTACAAATATACAGTTTAGTAAAATTGACGTTTTTGAAGCCAAATTTGACAAACTGCCATTTAAAATATTTGAAACCAAATTTTAGCATCGAACTTTTGTTTTAGATCAGTATTGTCTAACCCAAACGAATATTTTTGCTTAATTTTTAAAATAGAACTTCGAAAAGAAATCAGCTTGGCAAGTAGTGTATTTATTTACGGTAATTATTTACGTTTCAATGGACCACACAATTTAGCAGTCTAAAATGAGTGTAGCTCCCACCGCAATAGTTATTTCAACTATATCTTACAATACTCATTCCAGAGTGACAAATTTTGTGGCGATTCTTGAAAATTTGGTAAATATCTCGTTTGGCTTGGACACTACTCTATCATAGGAAATTATACGGCATTTTTAAAATCTGCGTATTGCATTCATTTCTTTCAGTCTCATGATCGCCCAAAACGTCACCAATTACAATCAGATGATGGTAAAATGCTTTTACATACCCTAACTCTATTGGTGTGATACTACCTATTCCCGTAGACTCGATTTTAAATTGTACACGATGCTTAAGGGTATCGATGCTTAAGTATCGTTATTTCCGTTTCG
This sequence comes from Tipula vernalis, assembly GCA_958295665.1. Classification (NCBI taxonomy): domain Eukaryota; kingdom Metazoa; phylum Arthropoda; class Insecta; order Diptera; family Tipulidae; genus Tipula; species Tipula vernalis. The sequence goes on along the minus strand of OY282560.1, from coordinate 144,081,564 downwards.
ATACTACATCCCTAAACTAACTACTGACTAGGTGTGATTTTATTTTAGTAAAATGTGCAGTATGTGCAATATAAGGGCATGCAATCAGTTTATGCATAAATAGCGACAATCTCCTCGGAAAGCCTTCGGAAAGTTTGAGTAACACTTAACAACGTGCCACTCAAAATCAAACAATAATCCTTAGTCACCACGGAATATTATGCAACAAAAATCAGTCCTCGAATAATTTCGAAAGTTGTGAAATGTATCTGCTTGACTTAAGCAAGTCAACTCGAATATCTCGTACTATGTCGATGTAAGAAAAAGTCTATACCTTAATACCGTCATACCTCAAAGTAAAACCTGAAACCTCAAAAACCTCGATAAGATTCATTCTGTTAACCTCAAAACATCTTAAAGTTCTGGAAAACCTAACCTCAATAACCTGGCCTTCCTTAAACAATTTTGAAAATCTAAAGAAAATTTTCGAAATTATCAAGATAATTCATAAATAATCATGGAATTACAAGTATAATATAAAACTTATTACATGAGGGCAGTACGAACAGTTCGTTAATAAACCTCAACACTACAGAGTGATCAACTATTTTCTTATAATTTTTAATAATTACACCACCTATAATATTGCGCAAGTTAGCTCATCGATGCGTCGCATAAGACTCAGCTCTAAAGTAGTTGCTAAAGTTCTTGCAGATATTGATGCCAACAAATCAACTAGCCCCGACGGTATTCCCTCAATTGCTCTTAAAAACAGTTACAAACCTTTGATAAACGTATTGTTAAATGTATTTCGTTCCACCAATCTAGGGATATTGGTATTCTCTCTTCGATCTAGAAAGTAAGTAATTCGAAGCAATTTGACATCTTAGTATGCCGGTTTATTGGATTGAGAGCTTCTTTCTGCCACATAATCTAAGTATTCTATTCTTCTATCCCTACCCTTTTTCTTATTTTCAGTAATGGTCTCTTTCGCAATATTTTCAATGCAATTCATTCTTCACCAAATTTTCCGCAGAGATACGAAAACCGTTAAATTGGCTTTTTTCTGAAATAGCTATTTACAATTCACTTTGAAAATTTCACATCAAGCTGAGATTCTAAAATTCGTTTTATACATTAATAAAAGCAAACCTTTATAAAAAAGATTACTTTATTACTTAATTTGAAATATAATTTAAATAATTTAGTAAATTTTAACTAATCATTAATTGAAAACAAGTTTTTTAATTTTGTTTTCTTTTGCTTTTATTTCAAATTATTTTTAGCAGCGTTCTTAACTTAAATAGCTATATTAAGACTTGTTCGTTGCAAATTTTCCCAAATTTTGTCTAATTTTATGCTTTTTAGGAACGGTCGCGACTTAAAGCGACCAATCTTACAACAAGTGTACAATTTTTTGAATGTAGCTTTGCCATCGAAGCCAAGAAACTAAACAATTCATTAATAATAATGGTATTCACAACATTTTTCGATTGGTTAATCAGAAAAAAGTGAAGAGGCCAATCATTTATAATAAAGCTATCTACCAAAAAAATAGAAATAACAATCCCTCCGTACTTTACCGCAAGAGTTATACAAACTGTATAACCCTGAACAAAAAATGAGAACTTTCCTTGAGCTCATTGTGTTGGTACTTTGGTTTCGTACTCAAAAAGTTGGTCTACTCATCAGGTAGCTACGACCAAACTACAAAAATACCGTTCCTACTTAACACAGATAGTATCAAGTAGGAACGTACTGATTTAGCGAATTATATTCACTAAATCAAAAATCTCAAAAATTATTGGCCTCTTTATTGTTTTATTCTCTTCATTTTTTGGTGAATGCCATTATTGTTAATATCTTTTGGCTATAAAAAACCGAAAGAATCTTATTGATATAATACACAGACAAACTACTCTTTCTCTTAATTATTTGTGTGGGCGTGAAACATACACAAATGAGGGTTTTCCTTGAGTGTTTTGATTTAGTGAATATAATTCGCTAAATCAGTACGTTCGTACTTACCTCTATCTGTGTTAAGTATGAATTCTATTTTTGTGTAAACAATCGAAGAATGTTGTAAATGCCGTTATTGTTAATATATTTTGTCTATAAAAAGCCGAAAGAATCTTATTGAGAAATATTCACACAAAGTTTAAACATTTTTAACAAACTGGTAGAGCCTCGCTTTATCCTAAGCGGGTGAAAACACTAGAAACATTCTTGTGATAAATATACCTAAATATTGTACATAACGCACCAAACTAATTAAAAGCAAATCTAAAATAGAATTCTTGAAGACTGAAGGGCGTCCAGAGGTAATTTTAGTCTAAAGTATCTGCATCAGCTGAAGATAAAGGAAACCGACACAAGTGTTGGTTACAGAAATATGCGGAAAGTGTATTTTAAATCCCAGTTAAGCCTAATTAATCTTATAGCCTAGGCATACTGTGGTTTAATAAATCCGATTTAGCTAAACTAGTTTAAGTATTCTATGGAAAAACAAAGGGATTAGGTAAAATCGAGGTTGACACACTGTGACTAATCTCGAAATTTTACTGTCTCAGTCTCAGTGTGTGTAGGGAATTAGGTGATATTAGTCGAGTAATGATTTCATCTCTTTTGCCGCGAACTATTCCGAGTAACGAAGATGATATAAATATACTTAGAACGTTTCCGTTCATCCATTCCGAACATACCATTTATTCAGTAACGTATTATAAAATGTTATTTTGTTCATTACATTCTCCCTTTTCCAATTCTTAAAGAGAGGAAAAGATAACTATAAGAATTGTAAATAGTATAATGGTATAGCTTGACTTTTTGAAAAATGAATTTAAACCAGTTTCAAAATAAACGGTTCATATAATCTTATCCTATTCTAATTTAATGTGCTGAGAAGATATCTAAAAGAAAAGTAGTGGAATTGGAATAACTTCTGAAAGCTTAGCCAATTTTTATAATACCCACCATCCTAATTTTTGTTTTCGCTATAATATTTCGCAAAATTTCGAGGTTGTGACCAAAATTGTATATTTTCTTTGAAATTAACAAATCAAAACATTCTAAGATTCCTGCATATCGAAGTTTAAAAGTCTCATCTAACCGATAAGAAAATTTCCAAAAATTAGTTTACCGATAAAATGAATAAACAATTCAAATAACACTTCATTGGCCAATTTTATTATTTAATTTTTACTTATTTCCAGTTTGTTTGTTTAAAAGGAAGTTAATTAAACGTTCTGAAAATATTTTTTAGTATCAAGACTACAAGTCGAGAATTATTTCTTCGATTTAATTTCTAGCTTCTATGTTGTTACTTCTTTTGTTTTTCTGTCAAATATTTACGTATTTTATTTGTTTGAGCTAGAATTAAATAATTCGAATAATTTTTTTTTGAATTATTTAATTGATCTGTAAATTTTTCAACAAAATACGTAAAGTATTTTCAACAATTTGAGGCAATTAATTTCAGAATTTTGAAATAAATAATTTAATGTTTGATAGCATGTTTAATAAATAATAATACAAAAATACATATTGGGGTATTTACTCGATAATCCAGCAAATCAAGAGTCGCAAGTCGATAGATATGTTTACTCGATCAAATTTATGAAGCAAATTTTAATTTTGAATTATACGTTTTTCTACTTTCCGTTCATTTTTGTAAAACAACACAATAAAGTTGCTAATAACTATTTTGTTTTTCTCATATGAAACTTTGCTTGCTAGACAATCGAGTATCTGCGCTATAGAGAGAATTTTCGAAGGTTGTGATATTTGGACTCTAATAATATGTAATATGTTAGAGAAGAGTAGGCCATGAGAAGTTTAACTACGCGGTGACAGGTAACATCTGGAACTTCATGATGGTATGATGCTACTGAGCCCGAGTAAGGAGAGTAAGACAGTTTACATTGCCTACTGAAAAAATTGTGTTGGACACATTCTGCATTTTCATATATAGTAAGCCAATTTTCATATAGATATGTTCATTTACCATGAGCATGGATGGCAAGTTACAGACAAAACATTTCGATTTTGAATTTTATTATGTGTAAATAATTAAATTCACAATTTTTATCAACCATAATAATTCACTAACCAGTCAGTATGAATATTTCCAACAAGACTAATTGATTTCTTCATATGGCTGGTTGCTAGTAGTGTTTTGTATTATAAGTACATTTTTTCGACCACACATTTAAACATAATTTATCATTTCAATTAAAAAAAAAAAAAAAAAAAATTTATATCTAACCTAAACAACAAAATACTTAATCTGGGGCGCTCGTGCCACATCATTGATTATTTTGAATGATAACCCACAAATTTAATAAACGGATATTTGACATGCAAAAACCACTATGTACAGAGAAAGAATATCTCGTGTTATATTCTTTTTATTCAATTTAGTCCGTATTTTGCATGTCATTTTCAATCCTTGTGGTTATTTCATGTCGTTCGCCACCAGTATTTAATTCCCTTTGTCGAACAATAAAATACCACTGACTTATCAAATATTCAAATGACAATGACAAATTCAACTCACACTTTTTGTTGGCACCGTACATTTCCAACTGAGAAAAAAAAATAAAAAGTAGGTAATATTTTACACCTGTTGAGAAAATTACAATAACAAATAATAGATTTTATTTAGTTTTCCAAACTAACATTTTATGATAATGAATATTTAATTGTATAAAAGTTGGATAATTTATTTTTAATATTTGCGTTTGTTAAAATACCATAAACTTTCGATTCAATACAGTTTTCTCAATAAGTTATCAAATCTAGAAAACCGATTTTACCTAACAACTACATATTAAGAGGTTTATGGATAAAGTTTTGCATAATTTTATCTCGTTAAAATAAATCAGTTAACCCGTTCGCTCATATTAATGTTCAATAAAATTAAAAAACATAAGAAAACAAATCAAATTTTCTTTCATTTCATTCTTAAGTGAAACACTTTAGAATTAACAAAAACTTTTCTTATATATGTACATACCATATTTCATTGTCAGATAAAACAACCAACAATTTGCTTACGTAAATATTCTAAAGAAATAGGGATAAAAAAATCCAAACCGTAAGAATATATTATTAGAGTAGGTACGATGTAAGAATAATATTACATAAAAGATTAGCTTTTCGAAATTCTTTTGTATGTGTACCTATCTCTAATGTTTGATATAAGTATTTTAGATTGGGATTTTATATGATTGTGTATACTTATGTTGGATGTTAAGAAGGTGAGTGTCGCTTTTTTTAAGCGACGTTGAATTTTATCGAAACGATCATTTAGGTTCAGGTACTTGTACATACATAGATATATTAAATGTAGGCAATAAGCTCATATTATGCAATTGTAATGTTATGATTTTGGTTTTACTTTAATCTACAAATCGATCTAAGTATGTATATAGATTGAAGATACAAGTATAATGTTTATGTATCGTACACTAACTCACGAAATAATACCTGTTTATGCAAGCTAGGAAATACCTCATTTTCTGTAACGAGTGAAACGTTAAAATCCCATAAGTTACACATACATGTATGTAACTAAGGACAAAAAAAAAATATTTTCGTAACTGGCCAATTTATGTCTTTAGTCTTTCTTGAAAACGAAATATTTGGTTGGTTTGCTAATATTGTATAAATGCTACAATGACCTACATCCAAGATTTTTTTCGTTAGTAGCGAAAAAAAATTTAAGGCTACTTGGGGTGCATCATCATCATTATTTCATCATCAGTTGTGAACTAAATGTTCATTTCCTAACTATAGCTAGTTGCGAAAAATTTCTTATATTTGATGTCCTTTCCTATGGTTTAAATTATTTCCCCAACAACAACTAAAATACCCAAGAAACGTCAAAAATAAACACGCTCAAAGTATAATGAGTTTCATTTTATCCAGCCGTTATCTACAAATTGGGTAGTATATTAATATAGGAGCATGCGTTTAGTCTATCGTGTACTACATAAGTGCGATAAGAAGTAAAATGCGCAGAAAGCGAGATCCTTTGAAAAACAATTGTAGGAGCACAGGTTGGCTATAAAAAAGAGAGATGAAAACTCGATATGAGTGTGAAGTTTATGCAAAAAAAAATAACTAAAAATTAAACTGTTAAATTAGCTATTTTTCCAATTGGAATTTAAATAATACCACCAAACAGATTCTCTTCATCAGGAAACAGGTTTTTTTTCATCGTTTTCAGATAGCTAGACCATTTGTTTATCTCGTTAACCAAAAGCATCCAATTGTGTTGAACATTACTATATTTCAGATAATTTAAAAGTTGACTGATTTTTAATGGTTTAAATAAATATTTAGTGACGATCCTGAAAATGTCACGAAGGCCCCGCACATTTCTTAGAATAGTTAAGCCATATAGTGGTCAATGTCACCAAGCCGATCCAATTATGATGAACTATACTATACTTCACAGAATTTAAAATTTTTAATAATTTTGATGGTTTTAAAAATTGTTGTGTCGCCGATCACAGAGATGTCCACAAGGTATTGCCTAAATTTTTGGAAAACTTGTCCATGTGCCAGTCTAAGTGGTCAACCTTACCCTATTGTGATGAACTATACTATACTTCACGCAATTTAGAATTTTTAATAATTTTATTGGTTTTAAAAATTGTCCAATCTCCGATCACATAGATGTCCACAAGGCCTTGCCCATATTTTCGGATAAATTGCCATGTGCGAGTCTACATGGTTAACCTTATCCTATTGTGATGAACAATACTATACTTCACGCAATCTAGAATTTTTAATAATTTTATTGGTTTTAAAAATTGTCCTATCACCGATCACAGAGATATCCACAAGGTATTGCCCATATTTTCGGATAAATTGGCCTTGTGCCAATCTACGGGGTCAAACTTATCCAATTGTGATGAACTATACTAGACTTCACAGAATTTAGGATTTCTAATAATTTTGATGGTTTTAAAAATTGTTGTATCTCCGATCACAGAGATGTCCACAAGTTCTTGCCCATATTTTCAGATAAATTGGCCATGTGCCAGTCTACGTGGCCATGCTGAACCAATTGTGATGAACTGTACTATACTTCACAGAATTTAAAATTTTTAATAAGTTTGGAATATGGCCAATTAGGATGGAACTTAGCTATTACTTAACCGATTTTGATGAAATTTGACATGTGCGTTGAAAATGGGATTCTAAAATGATTTTTAGATGAAGTTCTGGAATAAGGCCTGTTTGGTTAGAACTCAGCTATTTCTCAACTGATTTTGATTAAATTTGACCTGAACTACGGAAATGAGATTCTGAAATGATTTTTTTAATTCCGGGACCCTGCGCTAACTTTAGAAGTTTTACTGATGCTGCGCGTGCTCTCACCTATTTTTTCTTATGTCTCTTTGATTAGGATTCAATTTCCCGGCAGATGTATACAATAAATATGTCTTAATTTAACTTAATATACCAGTTTTTTAATTATTAATAAATTTATCAATATGAGAAACCTCAACAGCTGCCAAATTCTCACAGATATCAACAGGAAATGTCATAAAAGCTATTGTCTGTTGCAGTTTCTATAAATTATGCAGCGGTCGAGGTTTATCTGCTTTGACGCAGATCGAAAATCGGTAAAGAAATAATCGGTAATTTCCATTCTAATTGGTAATATTAAAGAACTTTATGTAAAAACTATTTTAGAATACCATTTCGTCTGCAAGACGCTTCTTAATACCTTCCACTACAATATTATCATTAAGTAAAAGAGATCCAAAGTATCTGCACCTTTTGGTTCCTCACCGCTAAGCTACATTGCGTTCCGCAACACAATTTTGAACCCACCAAACAAATTAAATCAAAAATTAAAATAAGTGCATACATCAAAAACATTAAAATGTTACACACTCCGTTGCAATATCAGATACGGTGAGACTAAGGAGTATCAGCGATAGAGCTTCTCCTTGTCGAACACCGCAGTTAATTGCAATGCAATGCACCATGTGACCGATTTTATGTCATTTTACTTCAGGTACTAAACTCTGTAAAATTTAGTATAATTCATCACAATTGGATAAGGTTGACCACGTAGACTGGCCCAAGGCGAATTTATCAGAAAAAATGGGCAAAGACCTTGTGGACATCTCTGTGATCGGAGATACAACAATTTTTAAAACTATCAAAATTAATAGAAATTCTAAATTCTGTGAAGCATAGTATAGTTTATCACAATCGGATAAGGTTGTCCACGTAGACTCGCATATGGCCTATTTATACGGAAATATGGGCAAGACCTCGTGGACATCTCTGTGATCGGAGATACAACAATTTTTAAAACCATCAAAATTATTAGAAATTCTAAATTCTATGAAGTTAAGTATAGTTCATCATAATTGGATCGGCTTGGTGACATTGACCGCAAGAAATGTGCGGGGCCTTCGGGACATTTCCAGGATCGACACTAAATAATTATTTAAACCATCAAAAATTAGTCAACTTTTAAATTATTCAAATTCAAGGCACATGTATATACATACATATTTCAACTGAGCGACATACATTGAAATGGGCAAAGAAACAATTAATGCCAAATATTAAATTCGATTTCTTTCGAAAGAAAATTTTATCTTGTACATGTAAAATCAAAATTTTTCAAAGTGGTCGAATCATAATTTCTTTAGTAATATGATTTATTAAAGAAGGTTGGTATATGAATGCGATACATGCATAGGCAACAGCCAAACCCAATCAGTCAGAAACAAATTATAAATTTAAACTTTGAAATAACCTTGAAAATGACGGGATATGCCGTCGAAACGCCGGGTTTTTTTTTATTAAAATATTAATAAAAATAAAAACAAATTAAGCTAAAAAACCAACAAAATTAAATTCTGGCATTTAAATGAAAGTGCCCACATAGGGTTAGTCAGAGCAAAAATCAAAGAAAACATTTGAAGCGTCTGAACGATGATTGTTGGGATTATGTTTCATTCATTCATTTTGTACTTTATGGGGGCAGAGAAATAAAGTGAAAGTCTATTGGCTTTATTTCCGTTTACTGTGGAAATAAACACAAATTACTTAATAATAAGGTTAATTGGCTTTATTACCAATTTAAAGTGAATCTTCCGCTATTTAAGTTCGACATTAATTGCAGCGTGTTTTAAACGAAGCAAATAATTATTGGAAAATGAAGATTTAATTGTAAGATAATCTTTAAGAGCCGGGGTTTCGGCGCTGCTGCCCCATCCTCTAAGGTAAACACCGAATTAAAATTGTGTTGAAAAAATTGTTAAATTTTAAAAATATGCCTTTTTTTTTTAAAATTTGTGGTACTTTCAGGAGAGCAAAAAGGGCGATAAAACTGTGTGATCTGTGCTTGCAAGGTTGATGAACCAATTATTATAAACTTGTTCACACTAATTATAGAATTAAGTCTTACGTTTCTAGAATTTCTTCTCTTTTAGCATTTAATTTGAAACTTAAATACTGAATAAATTGGAAATAAAGTCAATTAGAAGTGTTGCAAACTGGTTTTGAACCGGTCCGCAATATCCGCAATATCCAATAATCCAAAATTATTACAAAGAACTAGGCAGTCTCAACAAATTTGTTTTATTTAAATCAATAACCTCCAAACTTAACTTAACTTTAAATAACTGGATGCTAAGCAAATTTTTAATTCTATAACTAGAAACAAATCCACCTTGAGATGAGAATTCTAGAAAAATATCTATAATCGACGAAACTCGATAGCCAGTTGTTTAAGACCCGCTAGTTGTTCCAAGCTCTTATTTATAGTTGTCGGTTCTATTATAGTCGTAAGAATTCGTCGCCTACAGTACAATTTAAAATTTTGGATGATACCCCGATCAAGCGGTTGAGAAATGTTGGTGGTATTTGCCGGTAGAAATAATAAAAAAAAAAAAAAGAAAGCTGGACCTCTTTTAAATGTTTTGCTTCACTGTCCAACATCAAAATTATTTTTCGTTTCTCTTTGAAACCTTATCTATCAATTTTTTTTAGCCATTCTCCTAACTTCGAAAATTTTATTTTTAAGCACTGTACATGCTAAAAGGACAAGAAGACATAATCAAAATGATTCGGGTGATGAAATGAGGTAGTTCGGAAAATGTTTGTTTGTTATTGCTGGCAGACCTACCTAGTTAGATTAGCTTTTCGCCGCTTTTTACCCCCAAAAAAAAAAATATAAAATTTGCCGAAAATTTGAGAAGAATGGTCGTATACTCTCTATAGGGTTAGTGAAAAATCAGCAACTATAAAGGGCCTTGTTTACAAGAATTTAATTTTTTCGTTAACTCGACTTTTAATTTGAATAATTTTAAGTCTTTCGTTCAAATTTAGTATCGACTAAACATGAACTTAAAAGAAAAATGATTCCTTAATCCAAATATGTCAGATTGGTTTGGTTTCATCAAAGTTTTATTTTTTAGATGTTGGTAAAAAATAAAATGAAATTTTGTTACTGTAATGGGTGTTAACCTCTAGCATCCAAATAATAGACTATTGATTGTTTTTCTTCAAATTAACCGATTAATCGAGATTTGCCATTTTCTTTTATTTTTGATGTCTATTTAAGAATATTTCGATAAAATACATTAAATAATTAGACAAAAGCTGATCAAAATTTCCACCAAAATTTTATTCAACAAAATACTTATTTTACAAGTACTTGAAAGTTTGTATCATTAACATCCTATTTTCGCTATAGGTCAATATAAGCCGACATTTTTTTGTAACAATCGTGCAACACTAGGTAGGTAATCGGTTAACGCAGGAAATAATTAATATCATAAAAAATTGGAATTAAAATCGGGAAAAATTGGAACTAAACTCGGAAGAAATTTTCTAGTTTCATTCCAAAAAAATGTAGAATTAAACCAGGGAGAAAAATTTGAATTAATGTTCCGCGGTTTATTCCGTAATCGGATTTTGAGGTTCCGTGTTTATTCTGCGGTTTATTGTTTTCCATTCAGCATTAAATTTCCCTTTTCCACAATTTCATACGAACGTGAAAATTTAAGTCAGTAGACCATTATATGTTTCCTAGTTTATTACGCAAAAAAATCTAAAAGCTCGGAAAATTACGGAGCGAATTTAATTCCACTTTTTTGGAATATTTTCCTATTTTAATTCCACTTTTCCTGCAATTAAAGTCAACCTCCATTCAAATTTTGCGACTTTAATTCTATTTTATTTACGAGTTTAATTCCAGCGACTTTAATTCAGAGATTCTCTGGTTATATGCAAGGATAACGAATTAAAAAAAGCACGTTGTCCTCTATCATCGGGCACTGTATAAAGCTTGTATTACAGTTTTATTTTCTTCTAGTAAATTTTTAATTACAGTTCATATTAAATTATCTCTTTTTAATATTCCCGTATAAAAAGCATTATTTCTTGAGAAACAAGAATTCCCGAAAGTAATGAAATAAAATTTCTCGAGAAACGAAATTTAAAAATTCATATAAATAATTCTCGAGAGAGGAATTCCCGATCGTAATCGTGTAGTAAAGTATTATAGTATTCGTGTCAATAAATAGGAAGTTTTCATTTATGTATGTAGTTAGTTGTTTAAGAGGTAAAAATGAATTGAATGAATTTTTTAATATGGTCGTTTTAGAGGGCAGTATTTCTTCACCAATGCACGAAGTAATAATGGTCGCGGTCAGGTCGGGGAGGTGGTCTTTTAAGAGTGGCGATTTTACTATATAAAGAAGTTGGTTTATAATAAAATATTCTTTTCAAGTGGTGATCTTTTTCGAGGGGTGGTCGTCTGTCGAAATTTCACTGTATTTGTTACATAACACTTAGTCACAAACAAATCTCGAATTGGTTTAAAAATCACTAATTATGTCACTTCACACGATTTCAACACCTTGCCTATTTGGTAATATCATTGCTACCATCTCAAACTATCGAAAGTGAAAAAATTATTTTTTCATATTCGCTAAGTGAATTAAGGTTAGAATTGGTAGTGATATAGTGGCAAATCGTCAAATTATGTAGCTTTAATAAAATCATAGATAATGGCTCTGACAAAGTTTCGAATATTATGCACATTTTCTCAATATTACTAAATGAAATTATAGAATATTTTTTGCCTTCTTAAACAGAAAATTTTCACATTCGATAGTTTGAGATGCTAGCTACGATTGATTTGATTGATTGATTGATTGATTGATATGAATGCACGGCCAAGCTTATGAAGCAAGAAATCCCGCGTTAGTGATGTGGTCATTAAACTGTCACACCAACTTTATAACACAGGTGAATGCTTTCCTTACTGAAGATACCTAAGCACCATTAGAACAAGGAGAGCACAACCACTCGCGATATCACATAAATGTGACAGCATCACGTCCACCCCTGGCCGGGTCCCACCGTGCACTCTTTCACACATAACAAAACCGAAGGATAGGATAGGATAGTTCGAAGTGACAGAATCGGCCCGGTTACAGACACCTAGGTATAGCCGATAGTTAGTAAATTGTTAGTAATTATATAGTAAAATAGTTAGCACAGGACAACACAATTTCTAAACTACAGCTAATTTACTACTTCTTAATCCTGGAGCGTTGATTCAAGCTAAAATTTAATTCTGAAACTCAGGATTAATTTAATCCCTATAATAATGATTAATTCTGGAAATATGATATATTCTGAAAATTGGATTATTTATTAAAATATTAAGGAAGAGATCCCTTTAAATATTCTTTAAACTAAATTAATTAATATACATTAATGAACAAAACACAACAAATTAAAAAGATTAGCACAAGACAGCACAATCTAACTACATTATTAGATGATCATGTCTCTGGAATCCAGGGTCGGATACTCAGGACTCCCTAAATTTATAACAGGACTTAAAAAAATTATTAATAAATGTTGTAATTTCACCCCTGTCAGCTTATCATTCATTTACCTGCTAAAATATTTAAGAAAAATACAAAATAACAACACTTATTTCCTTATTCATAGTCCTTTTATATTTAATTAATTAATTATTACGTACTGCAACAAGGATTAACATAAACATTAAAAACCATTTAAACATAAAATTTAACTTAAAACCAATCATCTATTTCCTACCGAACCGGAAAAAGAAAATACATAATTATAGATCCAATTATTTTATAAAATTTATATAAAATGATTTAAAAGATAATGTTACAGCACCACAACACCTAGACCTATCAATAATTCAATTAGGTACTATAAGTATATGAAGAATCAACAAATATAATTAATATAAAAATTAATATAAAAATTTCCAGGCGACTCTGAAAACTAAATTTAATTAATAAAACACCATAATATCAAATTTTATTACTTAAATGAATAATTATTATAACAGGATCTTCAGTATTCACGATCACACATCGTATACACTCATTTACACATACCAAAACCGATGAATAGAATATGATTATAAGTTGGGACTCCTAAGCGATTAATATATAGCAAATTATTAGTACAATAAATGGTAAACAGGTTAGTACAAGATAGCCATTTTAACTACATGATTAGATGCTCGTTTCTCTGTAAACCAATGCCAGAACTCAGGATTCTTTAAATCTAAATCAGGACATCAACAATTATTATTATAATTAATGTTTTAATTTACTAATCTTGTTGACATAATTAAGATGAACAAAAATCAAAATCTACGAAATTTATACTTATATACCCCATAAAACTTCGGCTCCGTTTATGGACATATTACCCTGCAAAATCAAGCATGCAAAGTAAGTAAAATAATAAATCAATGAAAGGAACCTGAAACGTTATTTTCTTAAAAATTTATCGGTGTACCATTTCAGTAAAATTGATGTTTGTATGTAAAAATTGCAACCTAAACTTCAAAAAATCCATTAAGTTAATTAATTAAGTTCAATACATTTAGCATAACAATTTGCCTTTACATAATTCCTCGTTGTTCACATTCGTTTAATCAAAATTTGGCATGCATAAATAAATACGTCATTGTGTGTTGCAAACCAAATCTCAATTCAACTCAAAAATAATATTTCCAAATTAGTATTTATTTACATAATTAGTTAATTTATAAACTATTAATATTAATAAAAACTAACTAGACATAATTTAATGCAGTTTATAATACCCTGTAAGAAAATTAATCTTTAATCATAGCTAAATAATATGTATAATATTTTATACATATGTATTATATATTGCGGTTTCTGATGCGACTCAAATTTACTCAATTAGTCGAATACACTAAAATTTTCGTTGTGTTTGTATAGATCATGTTTTATTAAGAACACTAAGTAGTTGTTTGATGGATACAAAAAACACAAGGAAAGAAAACAACACCAAAATATAGTGATGGGCTAAATCGATCTATTTTGTTGAAAAACATATGAGAAAATAAACAAAACAGAACGAAAAAGATCGATTTTGCACATCACTACCAAAATAAATAACAGATTCTTATATACTAAACCCCAACAAACATTGAAAGCAAATATTTCTACAACCTTCCATGTGCATAGTAGTCTCCACTTATCATGTTTTCATTATATTATATACAGATAATACCCTTATAGCTACATACAAACATTCCTGGGTGGTCATTTTGTGGTGCTATATCACACCTTTATATCACTAGTGGAGACTTTTTTTGTGTGATATAAAAAAATGGAGAAAGTCTACAAACACATCCCTGCAAAATGAATTTTAAGGGGAAAATGATGAATCAAAGTGATAAGTTGACGTTTCCACGTAACCTCAAATGACATTATATGAAAATTTTATACGAAGTGCTATTTATGTGGTGATAAAGTAATTCTTTAATGCAAAGGTTATTTAAATCGCATCAAGTTCTCCAGATATATAAAACCTTCATCCGACCATGTATAGAGTATTGCTGTCAAGTTTGGGGAGGTGCGTCTGGTACCACCCTCCAGTTATTGGACAGGGTTCAACGCCGCGCTATCCGAATAATACGGAATCCCAGACTTACCCAAGAACTAGACAGCTTACAGCATCGCAGAGATGTTGCAGAACTCTGCGTCTTCTACAGATGCTTACATGGTAAATGTTCTGCAGAACTATCGGAGAAAATACCACCATTCGTTACAACAACAAGAGTAACAAGAGGAACAACCAATGCACATAGGTTTACGGTGAAGCTCCCGAAACCTCGAACTGAAGAAATTAAGCGCGAATTTGTATATCGAACATCAAAAAAGTGGAATTCGCTAATACACTTCAAATTTCCGGAGGAATACAAAATGAATAAATTTAAGGTAGCTATTAATCTTTACTTGAAGGATCGCGCATTGGGTGCAGAAGCTCTGACAGTTACAAGGAGCTAGGACCGTTAATAAGTCCGCTCTGCACCCAATTAAAATATGTATATAAAAAAAAAAAAAAAATAAAAAAAAAGGTGTTTATTATTTAAATAAAATGTTAAAAATATAATAATCAGTCCTTTGTCAATCAATAATTTTATATTGCACTTGGTTTCATGATAATTTTCATTCATTTTTTTAAAACCTCAATTTAGTGGTTTTCCATCAAACTATTTGGGGTTTGATCAAAAACAACTAAATTAAAGTTTAAAAAAATTATTGAAAATTATCATGAAACCAAGTGCAAAATAAAATTGTCGATTGAAAAAAGACCAATTATTATATATTTAACATAACATAACTAGAAAAGCCTTTGGTTTGTTAGAATTTGATGTTTAAACATTGACCAATATTTGCATTTTGTGGGGTTATGTCAGATGGTTTATGTTGATTTTTGTTTAAGAATTTTTTTTTGTCCTTTGCTATTACGAGCTCCCGATGAAATTTGTTATTCTAGGCAACTAGAATGTTATTTTTAACAAATAATTTACTACACAAAATTAAAATATTTGTTGATTTTTGTATTTAGGTTTTCTTGTAAATTTAACAATAACCCAATAATTTTATTTCAAAAATATATAAATGATCATTTTGTTAATAAATATCATTCATTTATATTTCGCGTCAATGTAAATTTCATTCATTTTTTGATATTTTTATTAGAGCTTTTTTTTAACTAAACTCCATATAAAACAAATGTAAACAAGAAAATAATTTTTTTTTTCCCACTTGTAAAAGTAAGACGGAAGAAGTTGTGGTCTTTTTCATTTAAATCATTATGCGACGTGACGATATTCATCCATGACAACACCGTAGTTAGCTACGACAATTTATTTTTCGCACAGTATCGCCAAATGTGATATATTACCACAAAATAACAACACCGCAAAATGAATTTTAAGGGGAAATCAATGAATCAAAGTGATGATTTGACACGTAACCTCAATTGTTAATTTTTATATTACTATTGTGGATTTTTATATTACTATGTAATATAAAAATCAACAATTACTTTAGCCTTGTGTGGAAAATTGTATGCCAAAAGAACCATTCTAGTAGCCCAGAATAACAAACTCCACAAAAACAATCATCATCCTAACAGAAATGGACAAAAAATAAGCAATTCTTAAACGAAAATCAACACAAACCACCCGACACAACCTCACAAAATGCAAACAATGGTCGGTGTGGTGTTTAAACATGAAACTCTAATAAACCAAAGGGCCCTCTAGTCATGTTAACCCAAAAATATAACAATTAGTCTTTTGTTAATCAACAATTTTGGTTTGCAGTTCTTATCACAGTAATTTTCATTCATTTTTTTAAAACTTTAATCCAGTTGCTTTCGATCGAACTCAATGTAGTTTGATATAAAAAAATTAATTTAAAATTTTAAAAAAATGAATGAAAACTACTGTGATACGAACATCAAACCAAAATTGTTGATTAACAAAAGACTAACTATTATATTTCCAAGCTAATACAACTAGAAAACCCTTTGGTACATTAGAATTTCATGCTCAACACCGACCACCACTTGCATTCTATGAGGCTATGTCAGATGGTCCACGTTGACCTTCGTTTAAGAACCGCTTACCCCCTGTCCATCTCTATTAGGAGGATGATTGTTCTTGCGAAGTTTGACATTCTGGGCTACTAGAATGGTTCCTTTAACACACAACCAACCACACAAAACTAAAACAATTGTTGATTCCTATATTCCGTTTTCCTGTAAATTTAACAATAATCCATTAATTTTATTTCAATAATATATAAATGATTATTTTGTTAATAAATATCATTTATTTTTCATTAGCGTCAATGTAAATTTCATTCATTTTTTGAAATTTTTATTCGAGGTGTTTAACCAAACTCCATATAAATAAAATTTAAACAACAAAATAAACAATTTTTTCCACTTGTAGAAGTAAGAAGGAAGATATTGTGGTCATTTTCGTTCAAATCATTATACGACGTGACGTTGTTCATCCAAGATGGGACCACAGTAAGCTACGACAAATATCAGTTTATCACAGTTTTATCACCAAATGTGATATAGCACCACAAAATGACCACCCTGATCTATGGATCAATACCAAAATATTTGTGACAACTATACTAAAACCAACAAAAATGTCTCTCTGTTTTTGTTGTTGTTTAACTATTATGTTACAAAAATCAATAATATATAGTACATTTCCTTGATAGAATCTGTGTAAAAGCGAACGAGACGGCCTGTATAAACATTTTGTTGGCTCTGCTATGTATCACGCTTCAAGAATGTATTTATGTCGATTGTACATAACATTAAACACAAGAACACATTCAAATATGCGTAAAAATAAAATCAAATATGAAATTAACTACGACGTATGTCAATTTACGATCCAATTAGATTTTAGTAATTAAAACCCATGTATTGTACAATCACATAAAAGTTGAATCATGCACTTAATCAAGAAATCAATAATTTTGATTTCTTTATCTAAAATATAAAATATTGCCCGGCAAATGCATTCCGGTGGATTGCATTTTCCAAAATTACACTTTAAATTATTTCACTACCACTTTAATTATTTTTTCACTAAAAACTGAATTAATGTTAATTAATTAATTTTATTAATTAATAATTATTAAAATGAATTTGAGATGCTAGCTACGATATAGAGAAATTCCGTTTGACTCAAATAATTTCGAATAGTTCGATAATCTTGTTATTCTCGACAAATTTCGAATACTTACGAAGATCTCGAATAAAATTCGAATTCTAGAATAATCTTGAAATATCATTAAATCAATAAGAATCAGTACTAAAAAGGCATCTCAAAATGCAAATGAAAAGCACAAAAACACCTTTCGTATCAACGTCGCATAATCTCGAAATTATTAAATAACTTCGTTGCCAAAACACACAACCCCAGAAATCTAGATTAAATCAAACATTTCAAAATTTCGGATTTCGAGAGTCTCACCTAATGAATGCTTTATTCGTTTCTTAATTTAATCAAATAATCAAAATTCGAGAAACTGGAATAACCAAAGCGATTTTTTCTAAAATTAATTTTATTTAAAAAATAATATAAAAACACCAAACCCGAAAATCAGGATGCCTGGGGTTCGATTAAGTAAGCATTATAAGTTGGAGATGTTTTTTCGAAATTGCGGCAACA
The DNA here is from genome assembly GCA_958295665.1 of Tipula vernalis. NCBI lineage: Eukaryota > Metazoa > Arthropoda > Insecta > Diptera > Tipulidae > Tipula > Tipula vernalis. The sequence continues at coordinate 144,063,011 of OY282560.1, read as the reverse complement.
CGAAATTATGTAAAATATTTCGAGTTATCGTAATAACGCTTATACATACTCGTGTTTGATCGTAATTGCGGCTTTGAGAATTGCAGTTCTTCGAATTCGTAGCTCAATTTTGTGATTCTAATTATTTCGTGAAAATTTAATAAATAGTTCAGTATTGATTTTGTACTTGGTAAAAATTGTTTAATATTGATTAACCAAAATGTTGACATTTATAGATCAACTTCATAACCGGTTTTGATTTCCTGATCAGAAATGTCTTTAGTAGCTATGCCGCTGAGTCTAAGCAACCTATTTCATATTTTCAAACAATTTGTTTGTAGAGTGGTAATTATAGCAAAGAAAATACCTTTGGTCCCAAACCACTTCCAATAAAATATGAATTTGTTTCTCCAAATTATCCTAATCAATTTGCGTATAAGTATATTTGGTATAAGTTTAAAAATTGGTAAACAATTAATTCGATTTATTGTATGCATGAAAATTTAAGTCAGCAGCCGCCACTGTTTATTACTGTCCATTTTTGTGTTCTATTTGTTGTCCATTTTTACAAACTTTTTTATCGTGTGCATGCCTTCGCTTCAAAAAAAACTTTGGAAAAATTATCTCTAGACTCTGTTGTTTATCATCAGACGTTCTAAGAAGTTGATCATCGTAAGTTCTTGATAAAATTCAAACATTATTTACCAATCGATTTCCGGACAAGTTTGGTAAAATGACAGCGCTGACTCCTAAGCAGCTTTATGTTTTTTGAATGAAATGTTATAAATCAATTAATACTCAACTGATTACCTGCCATAATCCATCTTAAATTTTTTTTTTCTAACGTAGATACTGAATAAATCTTTTAGCTTAATCGGCAATTATTGGAAAGGAAGGGTGGCAAATTTCGTAGCAGAATTTCTTTATTAGGCGGTTGTGGGAGGGGCGAGATTACATTAGATAATCTTCATGTCGCCATGCCGTCATACAAATATTAAACTTGTAAGAAATTTGCTTAATAACCAAGTGATATTGTGAATCAAGAAATTTTAAGATTGATTATGAAAATAAGGGCGGCTCAAAAATCAACAGTTCGCTACCTCCTCTCATATTTGGGATTTGGTTACAAAATTGCTGACGAATGGTAAAGTTATTTCTCATGTTAACATAAACTATAATCTACTAACGGAGGAAATTTATACCAGACTAAATTCACAAAAAGTATGTCAATAAAAAGAATTTTGATCAATGGAATCCATAAATGTGATGAAAAGTAGCTCAAATTTTATTTAAAGGTCAAAAAACCATACAACTTTCATTAATTTGTTCATAAAACACAATAATATTAATCCAGCCTTAGCCAGGTACAGATGACTTTCAAGGTTTCAAATTTAATTTTGTTTATTTTAATCAATTTTCATTAGTCACTTTTTATTTTAAAACATTTATAAATATAAACCAAAAAAACGAAGCAAATGATTATGTGACCAATGTGTAATATCGTTATAAAAAATAAATAATAATAAAATTCACTAACATTCAACGTTTATATAGTTATAAAACGAAAAAAAATTCAGCATGCTAACAAAACCAAGCAAAAATAAAATATATAGCTAAAACTTAATAGAACATTAAAAAATAAATAGTTCAACTGAAAAATTATCAAAACGTGATAAAATTATACTTGCCAATAAGAATATCCATAATGGCATCATCTTCTATATGATTATGCGAAAATATGCTTGAAGCGCTCACCCAGAGTAACAAATTACCATTATTTATTTATATTTGTGTTTTTGTTGTTAAAAATTATACTATATTGGCTGAAAAGTTTCCTATATTGACACAAGATGGTGTTGTAACGAAAACAGAATATTTTATTATAGGCGCCATTTACATTTTCAAGTCAATCTGTCATTTCGTTTGCATCTTATCAGGAACCGATATCAAAGAGGAAATGAATTTAACTTTGGGCTTATGAAGTTTGCACTACCATATGAAATTGTTCGTTTTTGGGTCGGTAAATTTAAACGGGGTCGTGCTAGTATTTTTTATGATGAAATCAAAAGGGGTGACAACATTAGAAATGATTTATAAAATCCATGATATTGTAGTTGAGTGAGATTGTTGATATTGTAAACATTTCATAAGAATGTATAGAAAATATCTTGTGTGGTAATTTGAATATAAAAAAACTTAAAACAAGATGGGTGCTACGTTGGTCTACCATTCAACAAAAACGTCACTTAAAAGCAATGTTTGGAAGAAAAACTAAGTTAAAAGGAGATTATTTTGAAGATTAAATAAAATATTGTCAAAAATGTTGCGTTTTATGATCAGCCGTAATACAACTAGTGCTTAATTAATATCGATAATTTTGAACGAATTAAACCCCGGGCTGATAATTCACCGAAAGCGCAGCATGAGTTGAATTTTCTTTGTCTGTTTTAACAAGGAAAAATTATCGATTATTATTTAGAGCACATGTTGTAATACAATTTTGAAAAATTATTCTTAATTAATTCTGAACCATTTTCACGAAACAGTATTCAAAAACGTTCAAAATTAACGCAATCACTGACAAAAAAATTCATAATATTTAATACTATCATCATATTATGCGTTTTGCAACCTGTGGTTTTCGGTTTAGATCCTAACTGCTTTATTTTGGTTAGTGGTACAACTACAGTATTATTTTTTTGCCAAAGATGCCAAATATTGCAATGATAAAATCTGAGCTTATCTATACAATATAAATTTTATCTGTATGTTTAATTTTATTTTATATTCTTTTTATTTTCTTAAATCATTTTTATTCCTTTCAATAAGTATTGTTATGCTTGGAATCTTCTCTTGGAATTTTCTTATTTTTACTAATCGGTATGAGCTGTTCTTATGAACCGCGTTTCTTCAACAGCAAATTTTAATTTTATTTTGCAAAATATTTGCGGTATGACGTGTGAGGAAGAATAATGATTTACTCTTAGCAAATATTATATCGCTTGAAACAAAGTTTGAAATAGTATGTTTAACTGAGATGTGGATTACGAGTCAAGAAACTGGTAACTATCCTCTAAATAATTTTTATTTTTATGCTAAATGTAATAATGAATACAAGTCAGGTGGTGTTGCGGTTTATGTATGATACTTTAAAACACGAAGTCACTTGTTTAAATTTGAAATCTACAGATGCTTTGAAATTGAAAGTTCTTATTGAAAGTTCTCCAGACTACCCCTTAATTTTTATCTGCTTTTGGTTTGGAATCAATTCTAACTAATATTACTCGTAATGAGTCAGCATCTTGTGTTGACCATGTGTTTGGTGACCAGTGATAGCATTAATATGGAAATTTCAGATCATAATACAATTTTTATAAAGTTACAATGTGAAGTTACAATTAAAAGTCGTAATCAATATCTGAATGCTAAGTCAAATAAAATAATATTGTTTCCTAATTTATTATAATGTCTTTCAAAATGTAACTGGGATGAAATAATACTGCCTATGAGTCTTTCATCGCTAAGCTTGGCTTTCTGGTTAATAATTGTTCTGTTCTTAAACGGGCTACTGGTAATTTTAAGCTTAAGTCCTGGATGCCAAATAGTTTATTAATAATAATATACTTGAGAAACGAAAAATTGAAGTTTCTGAAGAAACATCCAGATAATACAAAAACTTTAAATACCGTGAAGCATTTAAACGAAATTATTATAGAAATAAACTCAACAATACACATCCCAAGTAACAATTTGATAGGTAAATTGTCCTAGACATCAAAAACAAAGCTTGTACAACGTCGTGAAATCAGAAAAATTACACAAATTAGTTATAAATGTTAAATATATATTCAATAAGTTTTTAAAACGTTGTGGCAGTGAAAAAAAAGCTAATAAGCTTATGTAGGTATATAAGACATTCCAGCAGGAATTTTGTTATACGCCATAAAGTAAAACAGTCCGGTGAAAAAGCAATTTTGCTGTGGTAGTCAACTAAACAAATATGACAGCTATAATACTTTATTTATTTTTTTGTGTAATTTTCAAACATATTTGCATTTAATCAAAATTACTGTTAAAATAACAAAATAGTTAGAAAACAAGTCTAAGGAAATTTATAAGTTATTTTGGAGGTGGAAAAGGGTTTTTTCGGCTATGATTATTTACGGATACAAAAATCGAATATGCTGTGCGGTCTAGTTTTGCGCTTTATGACATAAAATCAAATAAGTCGAATATAATGACGAACAAACTTGTATATAATTATTTATAATTTTATATATTTATTAATTTATTATTCATAATAATTGTAAATAGTGATGAGTCTTGCCAAAATGCTCTGTTTGAAGAGGCATCTTGCAATTGAGTACCAGTTGACGCGGATGGGTGTAACGAAACAGTAAGATTTGGTGGTTTTTCCATTGTTTTTTTGCGACTATCGATTATATCTTGCACCGAAGGAATATTTGATATACATATCTTAATTTAAAAAAAAAAAAATCATTAAAAAATTAACAAAAATTAACAAAATAATTTGCTTTACTTGCTCGTCGGAAGTGGCTCGTTCTTCTAACCTTTGCATACCCTGTACTGCCAGCTGATACTCCGAATATTTGGCGAGCAAGCGTGCCGGTTCTGAGGACCATGAATTATCGGCGTTTTCCTCTGTAACCCTTGAATTCTTTGGTGTCCGGTGGATAATGAACCATACCATTATTTTCGTCTCCTTCAAACTAGCACGCCGCGCCGGACACAAACAATTCCTTCTTGCTTACAATTTCGAGAACACAAAAACTTAATAATCATAACAAACCTATTAAATATTACTCTTGTAATATTAAATAAACTTAAAATCACTACAAAAAATTATTTCATACCAAACACTTACCATTATTAAAGATAAAATGTACTGTTTTAGTAATTACCGCGTTAATCTGACAATAATGTTGAATAACAAACTACAGAAATCCAACTTGATATGCCAATTGGTTTGTAAAAGGAAAAACTGCTTAACTCAAAGCAAAATTACTTATCTAACAACGAAACTGCTGAACACACAGCGAAATTTATATGAGCAAACTAAACGTGGTAAAAAAAGGAAAACTGCTTAACCCAAAGCAAAATTGTTTAACATACAGCAAAACTGCGTAACACACCGCAGAATCTAAATGTGTACTATGTGTAAATTTATAACTAAAACAGTGTTGTTAACCCTCTAGCAGGTATTTTCAACAACAGATTATAACAGTGTTGTTAACCCTCTAGCAGGTTTCTGTGCGTTAACGGTTATTATTTGCGTAATTCAAACACTTCAGTTAAATATTTATGTGAACAAAATTGGGCAGACAAATATTTCATTGTCGCGTCACAATGTCCAAGTGTACAAGAAATATTATTAGCGTCTTGTTTTTCTTGTCGTAGAAATCAGAGAATAGAAAGATAGAACATTAATAATATTCTGATCTATAGTGCAGTATATTCTTGGTGTGCTTGAGAGGCACTCTTTGTGTATAACGCCAAATGTTAACAGTACTTGGGAGGAGTACTTCGAGTGCAAAGAGCTAAGAATGTAAAATGTAGAAAACATCGATACGTCGTGTGAGCGATGATAGTAGCTGACATAGCGATGCAACAGTAAAATAGTTTGCATTGCTCAAAACAGGAAAACGTATCTCGCTTGATTTAACGCAAGTGTGCTAGTAAGTTTTAAAAGGCTTCGTTTGCAATTGAGAGATATATATAAACAAAATTATCTCACATCTAATAGCTTCGCTTTGCTGAAAGGCACAACGGACCCTTGTGTGCCCTTCGTGCTTTTACAGTTCAACCGGGAATTAGAATATCAATTAGTGATGTGTTTGTATTATATAATCTTTGTTAATGTAGTAATATGTTAGTAATTTTAACCAGAGACAATTTTAGACCTAATTTTCGATATTTTCACATTAAAATTACCCTACCATAATTTTCCTAGTCAGAAAAAATTGCCTGCTAGAGGGTTAAAGTAAATAATATTTCATGGAAAGTCCAACAGCTAAAACGCTTAACACAAACCAATAATGTTTTATGATCAATGATTTTCTCATTCAAAAACTAATTAGTAGCTAATTACTTTTTCGTAAGTTCGTAAAACAATTTAGCTGTAATAATATTTAATTTAGAACAAATAGTTAAAATGGTTATCTATTATGCTATTTAGCTGTATACTCGTATATGGATTAAAGCCATCTTTTAATTTAGTTTTTCTTCTCATAAAAATGGCTGCATCATTTATCTGGTTAAAAAAGTTCGACAAAAACAACTTTGTCACATGCAAATATTAAAAAAACGACAATCTTCAGCTTTTGGTTGATTACCAGAACCTTTTTAAAAGATTTGGATTTATTTTTCAGGAAAAATAAATTTTTCGAAAAATTTTTTGATTTTAATTTTATTAATAATATCAAATATTTTTAAGTCGCGTTTTCCTTTTCTGACCTACTTTTTCAAACTGGTCGATGAAATTTCTTTCCCATGTATTTTTACGATTAAAAATCATAAGCGAAGTCATATGAAAAGAAGTATAGAAAACATCATTTTACATCATTAAAATTTTAGATGCAATTATAGAAATAGGTTTTTACCAATCATTTAGCAACAAATTGTTATTGTTACAATAATTTTCAAAATAATAGCTCTTTAGTTATTTCTGACTGTTTTGCTATTTTGAAACCGATTCCCTTAACTATACGTGTTTGCTGCTATAAAATTAATTTTTCTTATGTAACTATTTTGCGTGAAGCACAGCGAAACTGCAAATATAATTTTTTTTGCTATTTGGGATCCTATATTTTTATATAAATCAAACTGCTGTCTCAAAAGTAATTTACCAGTTATTACGAGTTTGCTGTTTGACATTGCTTTAACAAATCGGCAAGCAAACTACGATTACCATTTTTGCTGCTATTACGTCGACCAACCAACAAACTCACGTTTTTGGTTAGTTTATCAAATTGTTACTTGATATACCATTAAGGATAAGTGGAGAATTGTGGATGAGATGTTGGAGCAAAATAAACCTAGCAATAATATTGTTTCTATTGAACTTAATGGCTCTGTTATCATCATCATCTCCGTTATCAATAATTTCTCTATCAAAATACCTCTAGAATTATTGAATTAAATTTTTGGAAATTGTGTAATTCCAACTGACTTGTATAATTCGCTTGCATTTTATTTTCTAGTAATTTATTTTTAACTCCAACATCTAAAACTGAAATTGGTGCTATTGTTGGGGCCCTAAAAAACTCTTGTTCATCTATGGTATTGATCATTTTTCTTTGATGATAGTAAAAAAATACTGCCAATTGTGAGATGAAACATGGCTTAGTCTTACAGCTTCATAAAAACGACTCTACAGGCCTACAACCTTACTTAGTACCTTCTCCAAAATATTCGAAAAAATTATTAAACTTCATTCATTCCACCATTACATTATCGTTTAAATAAAGGAGAAAAATGCTCGGCCCTATTTTTAGACATCTCAAAAGGGTTTGATACGGTCAATCACATACTTCTATTATAGAAAATGATGGATATTGGAGTACGTGGTGTGTTTTATGATCTATTTAAATCATATCTCATAGGCAGATCCCAAAGTGTTAAAGCAAATGAAATAGTTAGTAAGCAGCAGTAATTTAATATTGGAGTTCCGCAAGGTTCAGTATTGGGCCATTAATTTTCTTAATATATACAATGTCAATTTTTAAATTGAAATTAAAGGGTCATATTACAGCGTATGCTGAGGACAACTTTGGAATTTTGAAATTGGCAATGAATCACGACTTAGCATTGTTGTAACAATGGTTCATGATTCATCAAATGATATTAAGCTCAAAGTCTAGCATGATGTTAATATGAATATAGTTTACCATTCATCTCTTTGCAATACAAGCTGCATTGCATACAAAATGGAATTTCATGTTGAGGTGGCATCTATAAGGTATAGCACTTGATAAATTAATCAAAGCACAAAAGTATTTCATAAGAATTATTTGTTGCAAATAAGATACTCCCTTTAAGACAATTGTAAGTTAAGGTACTTCGACATTTTTATAACCGGAGTGACAATCGATATTTAAATTTAGATATTAAGTATAACTTGTGTAAACGCAACAAAATGCCATACCATTTTCTACAAAAGGAGTACTTACATTAGGAAGTTTTATGTGTCTACTGTACCGAGGCTTTTTAATCAAATTCTTGAATATATTAGAAGCATGGGCAGTTGGAAAGCTTTTCTAAAATCTCTTAAACGTTGCCTGCTTTCCCAGCCCCATATTGATTTTTTATTTAAAGTTATAACTTAAGTTTTGAACTTTCTGTTTTTGTTCACCATCACCATATATTGTTTTTCTTCCATGGCTACGTTCTAGGTATTTTAATTTAAGAAAATGAAAATGAATTTTATTTTTGTAAATGTTTTATTTAATAAATTAATTAGGTTTAATTAAGTACGTTTCGTGACTCCAAAATATAGCAATGCTCAAAATATATCAATACATGTAGCATCGAAAATAAAACTACTGGCCCTGAAATTTAAACCTAACCAAACATTTCGATAAGCAATTCATAAGAATTGTACCTCAATACAAGAAACTTTTCAGCCCTTGTAATATACTGTTGTTCTATTCTGATAGGGTTTTATTATGTATACATAAGAATTAGTCTACCACATATTTTGATTAATTCCGCGTTTGGCTATTTTTAACACATAAAGTTAAATTTGAATGTTCGCCAGATGTGGTCTGCGCTTCTGTTTTATTAATATTCGATACAATAAACTGATAATCTTGTTTTCAAAATTCTTTATAAATTATTTATGTTTTTTTTTTGTTATTCCCTCTCTATGGATATTAGATTCAATATACATACAAACATACTCGTTCATAAAAATTTCTCAACAATATTGTTTTTTAATAAATTATTGTTAAAGTTTTTTCCACAAGTTTCTTTAATTTTAATAGCATTAAAAATTTATGAACCAAACAAAAATTCTATTATATTTGAATTATTTATTGGTTGGAAAATTCTAAATTTTCCTTTTTTTTATGAAATACAAAGTGGAATTTTGTAATCAATATGTTGTAGCTGACTTTTTATAGTTTAAGCTTTAACTCAGTTTGTTTTACAATGGATTAATTTTCATTCACTAATCTCTGCTAGGGAGAGAGAGATGAATTATTTGCTAAAGAAATTCATCATTTAAATTTAAACATGTAACTCAGATGGGAGTACTTAATAACACACAGAAATAAACTCACAAAGCAAAATTAAATACAAACACTGCCTTGTTTTTAATCCTTCGTTAATAATTTTCTTCATTTTTGAATTTTTTTTTGTTTACATCAGCACAATTATAATTGTAACAACAATAGCAAGAAGATGAATACAAAATTTTCAGTTTCCATTTATTTTAAGGGTAGATTATACGAGCATAGTAGGGAGCAATGGTTTTGTTGTTTTTCACTTCTGTTTTGTATAATGCAAATTATTATTATTTTTGTTGTTATTTAAAATTAAAAGCTGTAGGTTTACATATTAATAAGATAAATACATATTTACATGAATTCATGGTGTATTAAACGCATTTTTATGTTTAATGCTATATTCAAGTGATGGCCAAAGAGAGATTTGTATAAAGGTAGAAAAACGTATAAGCCATGTTGATTGATGTTTTTTATTCCGTACCATTTTATATATGTACCTTTAGACGAATCAAATATGGTTGTTAAAAAAATTTTAATTAAAAGTTTTATATATACACAGTTTGTGTATAAAATATTCAAACTTATATTTTAAAAAATTATCGTCAGTTTGTTGTATCGTATCAGAAAAACAAAAGCATCAACTAAAAATAATTGAATTTTTCTTTTAAATTAAGATTAAATTTTGTTTTATTTTATTTTAGAAAAGTTTTAAGAAAATTAAAGTTGTTATAAGTATCATCATTATACAAACATACAGACTCATACAATATGTACAATGTTATGATTGTGTCTTAATAATAATAATAAAAATCCTAAAAATAATGAAAACCAACCACAAAATCCAAATAAATTTTTCACGATTCATATTTAAAGTTTGTTTTTAGAGTAGGCTTATTTGTTATCATAAGTTTGTGATATTGTTTTACTTCTCAGTTATAAATAGTATTTGATTTAAATTTAATTTTCGATTAAATATTTTATGAAAAGTTTTCATAAAATATTAATGAAATGTTATTGGCAAACAAAGTTTGAAAATGTTTAGTGAATTATCCAGTTTAGTTTGAAATGATCAGTGTAAGCGTCGCCCTTGCCTGGACCTCGATTTCGTTCTTAAAATGTGAGATTGTCTGTCGATTATCTTTTGAGAGTTTTTTATATCAAATGAAAAGTCAGGTTTAAACCAATGCTTTCTATAATTTTTATTTAAACTCTATCATATTCTCCAATATCCAAATTCTTTGATTTTGCAAAATATTTAGTTGCTAAATGAAACAATAATTTTCATGGTTTCAATTATGTATTTGAAACTTCAAAGAAATATAATTTGATTGATTTCGAGAATTGTTTTTTTTTATTGATTGATTCATACAATTCGATCTTGTTTGAATAAGGTCTGAAGGGAATGGATTCGAGCGTATTTCAATACCTCAATAGGAACCCTGTCTTTTCCTGGAACTGTCCCCGAGCGTAGGAATTGGACTGCTGATTTGGGGGTGGTTCTAGTGGGTGGTGATCGGTTTCCTCTATGAGCACATGCCAGTCACCTTCGGATTATCGCAACTCGAGAGGCCAGGAGGAAATAGGGATATAAAGCATCTGGGTTTTTTTTTGGTTGTTTCGGAGGGTTTAAAATTTACCAGTCTAGTCAAAAATTCTTGACATTTAAGGGATCTATGTTCGGAATAGGCTGCAGCGGTATCTTTTGGATAAATAGTTTGGAAATATTTTCCACTTTTAAAGCGAGCTAGGACCTTTTTTATTTAGGAGTAAAGGGTACCTGAGATGTCAGAACGTGCTGAGATGAAACTTTCAAACTATTGAGAATTAACTTCCATAGCTGGTTATGCCCGTCTTCTGAAAGATGTTTATGGATATTTTAGAGGGTGGCTTGGTATTGTGCTTCGACTGTTCTATCTTTTAGTATGGAAAGATTTAATTATCTAAGGTTATATGTGTAGGGCGTGATGTTTTTTTGAGGTAATTGAGGGTGTATATCGGGTAATTTGTGTTCCTTTTCGGTGGGTACAATTAAGCCAGATAAGGCGATGATCGCTTATATGGGGGTGATAAATCTCAAATTTGGCGGATTTGATATAGATATATTGATTTTTTTCTCTGGTTGGTATATGAACTACTTGAGTGTAGTTCGTCCATCGGTTCGTGTGGTGATTATTCGGCGGCCTTTGGTTGTGTGTACGGATAGTTGTATAAGACTGATGAGAAGGCCTAATAATGAGCCGTTCGCATTGGTTTCACTGTGGAATAGATTGCAACCGATGTATCTTTTGTCCCATGAATCTTGGCTTCCAATGTGGGCGTTAAAGTCTCCTAGGATGACTACATTGCATGATTTGGGACAACGGTCAATGATTGACGACAGGGTCGTATACATTTTGGAAGATTGCCATCGATTGTATTGTGAGGTGAGTGTTGGGACGTACACAGAGATGAAAAGGATTTTCCCTTTATTAGGGAAATGGCCAAGTAAAGTAATTATGGCTCCAAAATAATATTTAATTCTCTTGGATATTAGGTTTGAGTTTTATCTCATGAGAATTCCTACACCTCTCCGAGGACTCTTTCGGTCTCGAACATGTACCTGAGCTCATGTTGGTCTCTTGGAGGCTTCAGATACTAATATTATTTTTTGATCGCTGTTGATCCCGCGTACATTCCGGGTGGCAAAACAGTTTGAGTGTGTGTTATAGGCAAGGTGGTGGGGAGTTAACGGTGTGGCATCAACAATTGTGTAAGGGTTATCTGATGTATGAAAAACGCGATGTACATTATCAGTAAAGCTGTATAGTGGATGTGGGTGTGGTAATGAGTTTGGCTGGGGTATTAGACTGTCGTGGTGGGTTCCATTGTATAATACGTTAATTCCATTCTTATAGTTACCGCTATCCAGAATGAAGGGGACAAGCATGATGAACAATTATTTTGATTCCTTCTAATCTGCATATAGCCGATATACATTCGGCACCGCCCCAGAAGCGGTCCATCTGAACGGTGGAAAGATATCTGGAAATTGTTTACTTATTAGTACAATGATTATTGGGTAACATTTGGATAGAAGCAGAATGATACGGCTTACTCTAATTTGGTTAGAGTCATATATATGGCAGAAGTCTAATAGTGTGGAAATGTAATCACGCAGGTTCTCGCTAATTAAACTCCCTCGAAACTGAGTTCATGATGCAAATAGGCAGGTTGTAGTGGTGTTATTGTTCCCAATTGATGTATGACTGCATTAAAAAGGCAGTTCCCATCTAGGGGAATGGTGTGCACTTCCATTTTATGTTATTGGAAACTGGAAACTAGGAAACTGGCGTGAAATTCGCTAATTTATGATTAGAGCGCTTTTATTTAAATAACTTTTAGCTTTTGACAGAATCAAAGTTTCGATGGAAATGTCAAATTGTCAAAACTTTAGAAGTGAACAAATTTTGATGACAGGTAGTATACATGAAAGGTGATAGGTAACATCCATTGAGAGGGGAGCGGGTAGCGTGCTAATGGTGAACTGAAATACCTTAAATGTTGAAGTAGGTGTCAGTTTTGAAAGTTGAGTGAGTACGTTCGCTTTTTTGGTCAAAGGGGGCGAAATATTGGGATGTCCCTTCATCATGGAGTAATATTTGGATGATGATTAATTTTTTGAAATGTCATTTATAGATAATTGGTAGAAAGAATGGCGTCGCTTGTCGTTTCCTCCTTCTGTTATTACGGAGTGAGATGTGGCGATGGTTTTGTGGGAATCACAATAGTTTTGGAGGGTATAGGGCAAATTTATTGCTAATTTTTTTATTTGTATTATATTTTTTAATTTTATTTATGTATTTCATATTGTTTTGTATTAATTAGGTTTTACAAATCTGACTTCAGTGCAGCGGACGGGTAGTTGAATAAATTGAGTTTCTTCATTTTTGTCCTCTTAATTTACAGGAACTTCAGATTGGAATTCATAGTACAGAAAATAATTAGTGTTTTGCAATTTTAATTTTGGTTACTGGTGAAATTAATGATAATTCATTACAGGGCAGCAAAAACGTCAAGCATCATTTGCTATTGAAACTTATGTTGCGAACGGTGGATTGAAATTATAAACACATACAGAATTTTTATAGATATATTTAATTAACAAAATTTATTAATGAAAATAATTATTTCAGTACACTTGATTTATATATTCAGAAATAATAATAAATTATATAGGAAATTAATTAGAAATATATATAGGAATTTATAATAATTATATAATGGAATTTATAAAAATTAGAAATAATATTATAATTTACAAAATTACCATTCACCTTGTTATCACGTCTGAGAGCAAACCAGAAAGAACTTTATTTTATTTTTATGTACATTGTTACTGATTATAATACTCATAAACACCAAACCATACATACATATCAATGATACAGATTTTGTAGGGGATAACGAAGTTGAGTGGTATACATCACAACACTTACAGTAAGAGAATTTCTCCCCCAAATAAGAAATTAATTTGCTAAGAATTTTGTTTAAGGTGCATCAGGATTCCAAAGATCTATAACATTAGTTAGATCATGTTATCTTTGTGCCGTCTTAAAAGTACTAACTTATCGATTGCTTGGGCGTCTGTAGCCGGGCCGAGTCTGTCCCAATTAACAATCCTATCCTCTCCGTCGGTTTTGTTATATGTAAAACGGGTGTACGGTGTGTGTCTGGAAGTTCCTGCTCAATGTTTGGTTGTACATCTAAATCAATCAATCAATAAAATGAATTCATACAATTCGACCTATGATTTCGATTAAGCTAATTTTCTTTAACATATAATAGATTATATGATACTGCGATCACAAATTTGTATTGTAATATCAAATTAAACAAATTTTTAAAAAACAAAAATAAAAAAGGAAAATTAGAAACATAATTATTTAATAATAATAATTACAAATTAAAAACTACCAATGCTTTAGAAGAAAGAACCACAATTACTCTAGACAAATTAAAATCAAAAACCTCACGAATCCTATTGCAAGCAGCCGCGGTATGATAAACTGGCTCATCTTTGGCATACTTTTTAACTCGAAACGTTAATTTCAGTTGAAAATCTTTATCCCGTAGTACACGAGCAGGGGCGTAAACATATAACAGCTGCAAGATATCAGCACAATCGATTTTGGAAACTAATAAATCACGTACAAAAGTAGCTGATATTTCTAACCTACGAATAAACAGTGGTTCAATATCCAATAACTTGCTTCTTCTCCTGAAAGGAGAAAGTACGAAAGCTAGGAAGTCACCGTAGAACATTTTTGACAGCTGTAAATACGATCAGAATAGTTAGTTGCACCGTACCCCAATTGACAACGTACAACACCCAAGTATAAAGTTTTATTGAAAAATGGATCGTGAAAATTTCTGGAGAATCTCTTAATGGAGATGCAACCGTCCATATGTTTGGAACGACAAGTCCGAGGTAAATGTAATACCATGATCTTTGTACGAGCAAACTCTATTAATATTATTTAGCAGGAAATAGTTGCAATACATAACCTGTCATAAACAGGTGAAGCACATAGTATTACACTTTGAAAATTTTAAATTCAACTTTTGTTTTGAACACCAAGAAGTAAAGCTGGTTAGATCAGGCTTAAAATCAATAACGGGGTAGGTGCTCGATACGTTCTAGCAATCAAATTAGCAACTTGCAAGCTGAAAATGACATTTTGGTCATTTTAGCAAGCAAAAAATTAAAAAAAATTTGCGAGTGACTTTTTGAGGAAAAAATATTTTGAATGACAGTTAACTTAGTACTTTAGGGAAATTACAGAATTTTTTTTAAAAATAGATTATTTTTTTAAACATACTCGTAACAAAAAACACAAACAAATAACCAAAAATGCATAACTGTGCTCCCACCATATTAGTTTATTATTCGCGAGATGTGATTTTGATTAGTATTGATGACTACTCATATTTTTTGCTTAATTTATTTCTATAAAACAATTCAAAGTTGAAAAAGCGAAAGTAAAATATGTCCTGAACTACATATAATAATACTTAATTTTGTGGTTGTTTTTATTTAGATGTCAATATGTAATTCAGCAATGTGCTGAATATGAAGTAATAAGCCGGTTTTGCTAGGTGTATTGAGAATGTCATTCCTAGCAAACTCAAAAAGGGATAGCAAATCCGCCATCTTTAACCATCGCAAATTGTTAACCTGCGTTACGTACGAGCATATACCCGAACATCACTGTTATTATTAATAGTTTTGAAAATTTTTATGTCATCGGAATACTTCAGATACTTGTTAAATCCGCTCTATGTAGATGGATTCCTGTTTTAGTTTTAATTGGAATATGTACTACTAATTAAAATCAATTGATTAAAAAAAAACCAAAACCAACACTAATGTAATACTACATACAATAACATATACGTAGTACATTAATGTTGGTTTTGAAACAAACATTTAACAAATTTAAAAGTGTATTTGTACATATGTATTAACAAATACATATTACTATTTATTTGATATAAGAATTGTTTATTGATATAATTTTATAGATCTTAATATTAAACTTAAGTCGTGCTTTTTTATTAATCTCAACTGATCTATTTAGATATTCGTAAAAAAAAAAAATATGGAAATTGTAGCTACTTCTATCATCCACCTAGAAATACTGGCACTCGCAGCACTAAGAATTGCGTTTATTTTGACAACGCTACGTCATTGTTCTTTTCATTATACATATTGTTACGTTTTTGCCTTGTCAATTAAGGTTTGTATCACTGGATTGTGAATAAAACAAAATCAATTCAATTTATCAGCAACGAATTTATTTATTTCACACAAAAATTATTACAACACAATTTATTAATAAAAATTCTTAAAATCAATTATTATACATTTTGCACAATTTTACTGATCGCTTTTAATTTTTATTTCGCACTACAACACTTTTTAAATCACTTTTTAATTTCGCTTCCCAAATACTAATAATTTACAACTTTATACTATCGCGTTCCAAATTCGAATAATCCAATTCGGCTTCGTTCGCCTTTTTATATACACAAACCAAACTTCTAGAAAGCTCATGACTTTTCCAGTAAGAATAGCGTAGAAACATTTAGAACATTTTTATCATGGAAAATTTCATGTTAGTACAGTAAAACATTGAGCTATTAATTTAACTTATTCTATTACACCCTAGGTGTTACCGTCACAATATTTTGTTATTTCAAAAGTTAAATATGGTGACGGTGACACCTAGTGTGAAATAGAATAAGTTAAATTAATAGCTCAATGTTTAACTGTACTAAAATGGAATTTTCCATGATAAAATTGTTCTAAATGTTTCTACGCTATTCTATCTGGAAAAGACATGAGCTTTTTAGAAGTTTGGTTTGTGTATATAAAAAGACGTACGAAGTCGAATTGGATTAGTAGTATTTGGTAAGCGACAGTGTGAAGGTTAAAAAGGAATTAAAAAGTGATTTAAAAAGTGTTTTTGTGCGAAATAAAATTTATAAGTGTACAGTAAAATTATGTAAAAATTAAATAAAGTGATTTTGTGAATTATTGTTAAAAAAAATGGTTTTGTAATAATTCTTGTGCTAAATAAATAAATTAGTATTATTTACAATCAAGTGATACGAACCTTGATTGACAAGGGAAAAACGTAACAATATGTAGGAAAAGTGCGAATACATTTTATCCATATATAAAAATGAGACGGAGATACTAAATCTTTTTTTTTCGTTCAAAATGTTACTATGATCCTACAAATTTGGAACAAATTTTACTAAAAATTATAAACAAGTTCATTTTTTCGATTTTTCCATTCTTTTTCGCTAAAAAAAAACTTGTGGATTGCGGTAAATAGGATTAAATAACACATTTTGTATAGGCATCTTCCTTCTTTTGAAATATAGCAAATGATTAAATGTGTCTGTACTCATGAAAGGGAAAATCTGTAGTCTCGGTAGAATATCTGTATAAACAGCAAAATTTTCATGTACATATAATAAGTTGTATAATTCAATCAAATGAATTAAAAACGATTAAATGTAGTGTAAAAAGTTCAACTGGATGAAATTAATTAATCTGGATGCGATCATATAATCACCATCAAACTCAAATTTGCAGTAAAATAACTAATAATAAAGCGTTTTATGATTTACAGCAACTTTTATCGCTATAGCGATACTTTTAAAATTATTTAATCGGTATGCTTTATTATTAGTATCGCTTATGCTGTTGCTGAAATTGGTTATGAGGGTTTGCGCTACCGTTTTTCCAGTTTAATTTATTTCAAACTGATCAGTGTCAAAGCGATACTATTTTACTTTGCTCAGTGAGTTTGAAGTGACCATTCACTACAGTATAAATAAGGAATCTTGAACCAGATTACCATGTATGAGTAATGGTATATTTTAAAGCGTACTTAAGCGTACTTTAACTTAACTGAAATGTACTGTAACGATGATGACATTTTCAGTACTCCTTTATCTCGGTGCTCATTGTAACGACAAAAGCGTTAAGTTAAATTTATACTTAAAATAATGTGGGTAACCATTACAAAGGATAAATCACTTTGATACTGTAAATCTTTAAATTCTACTAAATTCTTAATTTTATAAATTCAAAAAATCGGTCAATTTTATGGAACCTTTATATTTTATAGATTCTATGGTTCTAAACATTATTATATGTTCGTCAGTTCTATAAACTCGACAAACTCAAATTTTACCTGTTTTTAAATTCCATAATTTCTATAACCGTAAATTTTATAAATTTATTAAATTCTATAAAGCATAAAAAATTAGTAAGTTGTTTAAATTATGTAAATTCTATAGATTCTGTAAACAGGATAAAATCTATAAATTTTAATAAGTCTTCAAACTCTATGAAATATACTCAATTTCAAATCAGCTGTACCTTCGAACAAAATATTTGCTACTCAATTGTTTTAGGAAAGTCTTAATTTAGAGAAGAGCTATTGCGAACCAAAACATAGCAACATATTAAATTTACTGTTGCACAATTGTTAAGTGTAAAATCTATTTTACAGCCGTTGTATTTTACTTTAGGTAATGTCGTTACCCCATCCAAGCACAAACGACATACCGGCATTTCAAACCTTCAAATGAAATTTGAAAAATTATTAAGAATAGTTGAATTCTATTAGTCATTTGGTTTCATTTAAAAGCCTCAATTTTATATTTGGCTGGTCGTGAAGCTAAAATCTGTCCAGCAAAATATAAAAAAACAATTTTTTTGAATGAAATTAAATCAATTTTAGTAAAATTTTTTTTTTTAATAATTTCGACATTGCAAAGCGATTGTATTAAAAATTGGATTTCACGGTAATTAACGGCAAATGAACAACTTTTAATGTATACATACTCGATATTAACAGACCATAACAAATTCATCTTTGAGAAAGCCGAGCGATCTCAAAAACGGACCATCTTTATTTGTATTCTTGTTTTAGCTAGTACCACTTTTGGGTGCCCGTCGTAGTCGGCTATATTTGGTTTTAATAAGCTTCCAGCGCCGCTTCCATTCATCTGGTTAAACGTCAAAGCTTTCACTAAACTCATGCCATACGACTTATTTCAATGATATACTTTTATAATTGGCATGCCCCAATTGATGTATTATCTCTCTTCCTAGCTTTTGGATTTTCTCTATTAAGAAGTCATCTAAATCCATCTCAATAATTAGGTCGTTGCTATCCATCACTAAAAAAGTAAAAAACAATTTATAAATTTTCAAATTCTAATCTAAAAATTTTGGTAAAATTCAATTTTGTTATTACTAGGATTCGGATTTTTAAGTAAAAAAATATTTTTTTTGGGAAATCCAAATCAAAAGATTCTTGTATATTTCGTTTTAAAAGAAATGAAAGCGGATGAGCCCTGTAAGTTACCATACATTTTTACATATTTTTACATATTTTGTGATTTAACAAAAATTTCTGACATTTTTCACATAATTTACTTTTTTTTATTGGGATGAAATTAGCCGTGTTTTTTTATTCGCTCCGGATAGCTGCTATCGAGAGCCGTCATATAAAAAGTGAGTCCCGATAGCGCTCCATATAAATAGGTAGAGCCAAATATTTTTTATATCAAGTTTTCGCTAAAGAATTGAATTAAAAATGATAGTGTGACGTTAAATAAGTTTAGTTTACTAATAAATAGCGCGTCAAATTTAAATTTAGGCGTAGAAAAATGACGATGTGATGTTTTTTGTCGAGGTACTATAAAAATAGGACAAGGCTTCTATCGGATTTGAAAATCCCCAATTTGTTTGTGATATGGATTTAGTGGTTCGCTACACTGAAGATTGCTCGAACACATAGTTTTTCCCAGGGCGTTACATATGTATGTCGTTAGATAGCTTAAGGAGTTAGTTTTGGTCTAAAAATTAGTAATGTTTGATTATGCCAATAGAAAGCCTTTTGAGTCTAAGAAATGCTGAACTTTTTTTTTTTTTTTTTTTTTTTGAGATTGGAATTTCAGCAGTTTGGTGTATTGTAGATTACCCAAACCACCGAGTCTTATGCCATTAGTTAGCTTATGGAGATCGAAAATTAGTAAAATTTGACTAGGACAATGAAAAGTTTTTTGAAGTTGAGTCTGAAAATTGCTGATTTTTTTTTTGTGATATGGATCACAGAGTATTTCGCACGATGAAGTGATATGGATCACAGAGTATTTCGCACCCCAAATCACAGAGTATTTCGCACGATGTGACATATGCCTTCAGTTAGTTTAAGGAGTATGCCTTGATCTAAAATTAGTAAGATTGAATTTTGACAAAAAAGTATTTGAAAGTTGCTGAGTAAGATTTGATTCTGACAATAAAACAACTTTTGTGGTTGAGTCTTAAAGATGCTGAATTGTTTTGTGTTGCGAAATTATGGGCTGGTCAGAAAAGGCACATTCACATTCACGCACAGTTTCTTATATAATTTTTTATTTTTGCAAGCGTTCTTGGAAAGTAATAAAAATTGCGTAATCTTTTAAATGTTCGGTATATTCCTTGGTGAGCTCCTAAAAGCCCATCATGGTATTCCTTGATTATTGTGTCTATATCGTCTTCATTTGTCGGAGATATGAAAATACATCGGTTAAATTTTGATTATGAACTGCTAAATTTCTACCATATATTACAACGTCATCTAGGTAAACTAGGCATTTTAACCCGTTTAATCCACATACAACGTTGTTCATGAGCCTTTGAAATGTACTTGGAGCATTACGCAGCCCCATACTCATACGAGTAAACTGGTAATGTCCTGTTTCTGTACTGAAGGCAGTTTTTTCACGGGCTTTTAAATCGATTGGAACCTGGTGGTATCCATGTGCCAGATCAATAGTCGAGAAATAATGGGAACGACCTAATTTGTCCAAAATATCCGTAATGTTTGGCAATGGAAACACTTCAGGAATTGTGATGTCATTAAGTTTTCTATAATCAATAACAATGCGCCATTTTTTTTTCATTTGTTTTGGATTGCTTAGGAACACACAATAAAGGGAAATTCCAAGGAGATTTGTAATCTTCGATTATATTATCGGCTTTCATTTCAGTAACTTGTCTATTAATTTCATTTGTAACTGAATGAGGCAATCGATATGGTTTACAAAATATTGGATTGGAATGTGGGGAAGTATTGATTTGATGAGAAGTTGCATCTGTTACTGATAGCTTATCCCCATCAAGGAAAAAAATGTCATTAAACGAACGACTTATCGTTAAAACAGAATTTTACTCCTCATTGTTTATGTGACTTAAATCAATTTTAGTTCCGAATAATGACAGACGATTTTGTATATTAGGATTTGAAAAGTTTATATTAAAAATCATGAAAATTTTCTAGAGCTTCGGATTTCAAATTTAGATTTGATTTCAATTCGACATCATATTCATTAGAATTTATTAGACTAACATATGTAAAACCGTTTTTAACCCCAGGAAGCACTTCTGCCGAATTGCATACATACTCTGAATTATTGGTTAGTGAACTTGGAAATTTTGATGAATATTTCTGCGCGGGCTGGAATTATATTTTGGGTTGGATGTTTTGAAAGCACGTTAAGTGACTACTGTGTTATTAATAGTTAGTTGAATACTTTTTGAAGAAAAATCTAGTTTGCAATTAAAACACCCTAAAAAATCTTTACCTAAAATGCCGGAATATTGAATTGGAAAATTATTTTGAACTACTTGAATGTTTTGTTTAAATGAAATAATTGAATCTGGAAAGAATATTTCTAAATTGGATAATCCAAGTCTCTCAAAAGAGTCGTTTGAAATTCCGGTGATTTTGCATTTGGAATCAGCGTAGTAGAAAAAATCTGGATCTAAATGTTTTATTTTAACTACGCTTAGATCAGCACCCGAATCTATCAAAAAATGCAAAATTTTCTCCGGTTTATGTGGTAAAGTTAATTTCAAGAACATTGAAGAATTAGAGTTGGTATTTAAATCTTCTAAGGTCGAAATGGTGAATGATTTTTTTTAAATCGGATGACTTAGTATTTACAATGTGAAGATTAGAATTTTCAAAAATCAATTCAGAAAAATTTGAATTTTTTCTTAAGTTATTGTTGATGTTAGAATTAGTAATTTTAAATCTAGAGTTTTTAGAATTATCATGTTGTTGGCACTCTATTGGTAATCTCGGATCCGTTGGGGAGTACCTGACTGTTTGGATCCTTGCAAGTTTCCCGTGTTAGATGAAGAGGTAGTAATTACATTTTGTTCATAGTTGTTCAATCTTTTCTTTTCATTAAATTGTTTCTTCATACATACATTCCCTTTATTATGGCAATATCGCCACAACACAATGAATTACTTGATAATTTTTGAGAGTTATTTGTTGCAAAGTTATTATGTGAATTAAATGATAAATTTGGCTTAGAGTTTTCAAATGATTTTAATTTGAAGCAAGTAGAAGCTTTGTGACCAGTTTTATCACAAAGTTGGCATTTTATACTATTTGGAAACTGGGAGGAAAATGATTTGGAATTGTGCGAAAACGATTTTAATGAACTAGAATGATTTGGTGGAGTAGAATATTTTAGTATAGCCTCCTCTTCTAAAGCTTTCGTTACCGCTTCTTTTAATGTTTGAAACCTACAAGCTTTTAGTTGGGACCTTCATTGGTCCCAACAATCCTTCCTGAAATGATCGAAGGCCATTCTACTATTCAATTTTTTTATATCTTTCACGGATTCAATGGTTGGTTCACACAAACAAGCTTCATTTAATTGACAAAGGAGCTTTTCAATTTTATTCGAAAAAGTCTTCACATTCTCAGACGGTTTTTGTTTTATAGAGTTCATTTCCAACTGGATAGACTCAAGTGATCTTTTTGACGTGAATTGGGTCTTGAGTGTATCTTTAAGACTTTTCCATGTTTTAAACTCCTCAAACTTCACTACTTCGTAAGCCCTTCTGATCAGTTTGAATCTAAGAATTTTTAGAAATTACTCAATCTCTGTGTTTTTAACGAATCATGGACAATATCACAACACGATATAAATCTGTGTAGATTTTCCGATGATCCATCGAACTCAGGGATTATTTTTGGCTTTAAGCTGATGTTTAAATCTGCCATATTAGAATTATTTTATGAATTAATAGGAACTAATTGATTTTCTAATATGAAATAATTACGGATCCAAATTCAAAATTTTTTTTATAAATAATTGTCTTAAACAACTGTCACATTCGTAATTTTCTGAATTTCGCGACCGCGTAATTTTGGAATATTAATTTATCCGATTCATTTATGAATTATGACAACACGAATTTAAAATTAATCTTCAATTAACACAATATTTATGGTGTTTTTCTCTGGTATTTCGATAAGTCAAGTGAAAAACGAAATATTTTCAAATGGAAATAAAATTAAAATTTGCGTACCTTTACACATAAGTTTGATATGTTATGATGACCAATAGATCCAGTGAGCGAGATTAATCCAGTATTTGTAGTTTGTTTGTAAGCCGTATTAATAACAATTCTTCCAATCCAATTGTAATTATTTGGGTAGATTTTAATATCAAAATTGAAGACGATGTTTGATGAAAATTTTTGTTGAACGTATTCGATTTGATTTATGATGATGTCGCTCTGGTAATGATATCATACGTAGTTATGAACATAAGCAATTCTGCTCCAAATAATCGATGATGATGCGATCGTAAATAGTGATGAAAATACATATGAATTTTATTATTATTATTTTTTTTTTTTGAAACTTTCAATTTACAGTAGAATCAGCAATTGATATTGCGAATATGGAATCAACAATTGATCCGGTGATGCGAAATTATGGGATCAGCTTTATTTATTTATTTATTTTTTATTTTTTTTAATTCGATATGGTAATTGGACAAAAAAATGGTTTTTGATATAATTCATGGGAGGATCGGATTATAGGAATACAATTTTAATTTTGTTAATATTTTTGTATTATAATTATAAATTCGTTATTATATTGTACTTTTATATTTTATTGCCGGGTGAATGTGTTGTGAAACATTCGATCAAATTTGTATAATTTTATTATTTATTTATTTTTTTATTATTATTGCAAAAAAAAAAAAATTTTTGAACAGTCTATAAAAATGGTGATTTCTGTACATGCAAAAATAATCTCTGTACATTTATTCACAATTTTGCACGTGTTTTAACTATTATGCTTCACTGCCAAAAGTCCACAATTTTCACACAAAATGTTGTAAACAAAATTTTAAATAACCTGAACCGCTGCCACCAGTGTTGCGAAATTATGGGATGGTCAGAAAAGGCACATTCACTTTAAATTAAACTCTTCGAACAAGTTTTTATTTATTATAATTTAAAATTCAATTTATTTTAATTAATAAAAAATGTATAATTTATTATTATTCATGAATTACAAGAATCATATTTTTATTAAAATTTATTAAGAAATTGTAATTTCAGTTTATAGGATATAGGAATATAAATTTATTTTATAATAGGTAGGAATTTTTTATATGTAATTGGATTTTATTTACCATTATGACAATCCGTCGTCGTCCAAAGCAGATTCCAAAGAAGGACTTATTAATGTTTTTTAATTATAATTTAAGGTTCTCTTTTAGATCGTCTACCTTATACACACACACACAATTATTATTTCGTGAAATTAGTGTTTTCCAAAAAAATAGAGAATATAGGGAGATAAAAATAAACTAGTACATCTCTTAAAATAAACTAGTACATCATACAGTATTCTAAAAAATGAGTGATACATCACTATATTTGTATGGGATATCGATTTTGAGATATAGATTTTAGCTGGATTTTTCACATTCACTAACAAAACCCCTTTTATTGTCATGATCACTTGATACTAATTTCAGATCAAGGCACACTTCTTTAGCTAACTAATGCCATATGTCATTTTCCTGGAAAAATTCTGTGATTTTGGCAACTCAATTAAAATTTCAACAATTTTCAGATTCACCCACAAAAGGCTTTTTATTGTCTTAATAAATCTTTCTAATTTTTGAAAAGCAACCTCAAAGCAATTTTGATATCGTAGTGTTTTTATTTATATTAAGAAGATTAATGGTTTTATTATGTTACAGTTGTTTCCAATTCATATCTGCTATTTTGTATTAAATTGCTTTTATTGAAGGTTCCACTAATACTATTAGAACTTTAAGTGCAAATAAGTGCAATTAAGGGTACTTCTACTCAACAGAAAAATGAGTTACTTAGCAAGGCCCAGCTCTAAAGAAATGGATCGAACATCAAAACGGCCTGTAAAACTTCTACGGCTTCTTCTCCTCCACCAATTCCGCTGGTTAGAGTTTGTTCGTACTGAATTCTGTTTTTAGATGAGACCAGTATCGAATTATGTAAACATGATAGATGTACTCTTATATACAGAATAATTGAAGCATGCTATGCGCCGTGTAAAATGGTGCAAAATACAACCTTTTTGGGGTGGATTCAATTGGTAGATAGGTTTGCTAATATTGAGATACTGCAGTTCTTACCTTGGTGTATAATTTTTGTGTATTTTTGGTTTATTTATACTCCCTAACTGTATAGTTTTAAAGAAACATTTTAAACTGGTTAATATATGCTTCTAAAACTCTTAAACAGCTTCTTCATTGAGACAGCTGCTGCACATTAAATGGTTGTTATTCCTAATTAGAAAACCCTAGACCCTATGTCC
This sequence comes from Tipula vernalis, assembly GCA_958295665.1. Lineage (NCBI taxonomy): Eukaryota > Metazoa > Arthropoda > Insecta > Diptera > Tipulidae > Tipula > Tipula vernalis. Next base: position 144,037,555 of record OY282560.1, on the reverse strand, counting down.
CCGCCACAACTAAAGTGTTTATATCTCGAAAATGTCAGACAATGTATTACAATAAAATATGCTCTCGTTCAATAACACTCCCATGTTAACAAAACATTTTTTCACACCTCGATATAACTACATAAATATATTACCTGTTAACTAAATGCACACATATTTTTTTAGTTCAAAATAAAATATTTACTAGTCGTTCAGATGAAGAAAATTGTGTTTTGCTGGTTCTCCCACAAGAGAAATTTTCTTATTTTAAAATTAATATCATTTAAATTCTAAACGAAAGCTGCAGGGGTGGTACGTAAATACTTACTCGCTCAACGTAATTTTATCACATTTTGTACAAAAAGAACTAGGTGTATACAAAATTGATGTAATGAAATGTCTTATGTACCGATATATGTACATACATCTTAAAATAAAATAAAAATTCCACTGTGCACCATATAAAGAAATCAATGTTTGAGATTGAACTCGCGCATAGCGAACCAATAAAATTAATGTCTTTATTTGTTTTTTATTTATAAATTTTGACAATTTGTTTGATAACATTTTGTACAATGTTAGTAAGGGTATAAGGATAGAAATATCTTCCCTTTTAGCTTTATAAAATGTTATGTGTTATAAGTAAGACACCAAATAAAAAGACGTTCTCTTATGCGGGAAATATCAATTTTCATTCCTCACATTTTTCACCAAAAATTACATTACGTACACGTAATGTATTTTTTTTTTGTTACGGGCTAAATAAATAAATAAACATTCCTCCACATCTCGATGTGGTTTTGATTTTTACGGTAATTTTAATTGAAAAACAAATGTTGTTGATTACCATTTTGAAAAATCCTTGTCTTTTGAATGGTTGTTTATTACATCTTATGTATAATAATTATTGTTAACATAACAAATTTGTTAGAATTGATTGCTATCAGGTATCATATTATACCTACTCAATAGAATAAGTACTTTTATAAAATTCCAGCGAAATTATCAAAGCTAAAAGAAAATATTTTGCTGAGTAATATGAACCGATGTTTTGTTCGCCAAAACATATTACTTACACGTAACACAATCATCTGTAATTAAATTGGATATGTTTGTTTGTTCAAAAGTCTTCTGCATAATGTTTGAAAATTCATAAGATAGCACAAAGCAAAAGTCGTTTATATTTTCGAAAACATATCAATCAAATTCTTTACGAAAAGCTCATTATTAAATATAATGAAATGGGGCTTTCATTTTCCAGATATTACTCAAGAAAAATTGTATTTTAATTCTATGCGATCGATATATTTCGAGTAGATAGGATTCGAGTAATTCTGTTTATGATGTTTTTTTAAGAATGCCATTAAATAAATAAGACAAATTCGGTGTACATAAGATGAATATTTTGTTTTTGATACTTTGGTTTATTTTCTTGTTCGAGAACGAGAGATTTGAAATGAAATCGAATATTTTGTCAATATTATTAAATTATAACATATAGATGGTTTATATGTGTAATGTATATGTACAAAAGCAGGAACGCAATAAGATGAATTCAATTTTTTATGTGGAAACATAATATTCGGGTTTAAGAATTATGATGGGATGTTTTTTATACAACCGCACACTCATATACCACTTTTATATGATTTTTCTATTGTGTAATCGAGCCAAAAATCAATTATTCTAACCATATATTTTTATGCAAAAGTGAAGCCTAAGGTACGATCACAAAGTTTAATTTATGATATGGGCATGTGGTATCTATTTGAGACTGGGATTTTGGGTCCAAATATTCGAATTTCAAGACAAGAGACTACGTGAAACAAGAAAATGAGGGAAAGAAATCGCATTCGAAAGTTTTCAAAAATGTCACTTCAACATAAATATTTCCGTATCTTCGATTATTAGTGACCATAAATGATGTTATCAATATGACAATGTTTTGAACGCTAGTGATATAAACATAACTGTGCCATTTTCATTCATTATTATTGTATACAATTGATGACATCAATAAAACATTTACAACGCTAGCTACAATGTTTGTCAACACTTCGTATTATTGGTGCATTCTTCGACATTTTCAACGGTGAACCTGTGTGCTATGTCAATATTACGTGCAAATGTATGTTTTTTATTTTTTATCGATTTAGTTTTAATTTAACAAATTTAATATTCTACACTGTAATTGTACATCGAAAAAATTTTGACTTATTCGTAGCCAATATAAATGCTTATAGTAAAAGACCATCGTTTATATTTTTAAGTGAAATTTGGATAAATAGCAATGAATTGTCTTCATATAATTTAAATGGTTATACGTTGTTTGGTGCTTGTAACGACACTTATAGGTCTGGTGAGATTTTGGTTTATTATGATTCCAACCTATCATGTTTACTAACTACTTTTAATATAACTTCAGCTGATATTGTTAAAGTTGAGTGGAATTTTAATAAGGAAGTATATGTATTTTTAGGTATTTATAAGTTACATTCAGCGCATTTGAACACTTTTGTGGATGAAATTTCTGGAATTATCAACGATATTAACGTAGATATTCTTAATTTTCCAAATAGCTACAATGACTATATGTTTCTTATGTATTCCTGTGGTCTCGAATTTCTGATTAATGTTCCTACGCGTGTGACTGCAACATCAGCTTCTTGTATTGATCATTTTTTTGCTCGTCTCAAGTCTAACGATCTTTCTTGTCTTACAGCGGCAGCATTGGACCTTAAGATTTCAGACCATCATTTTATTGAAATAATATTCAAGATACCTCAAGTTTCGTTAGCACCCAATAATGTCCATGTTGGTCATACGAAGAAGCTCAATCTGGCATTGTTAACAGATATTCTTGAAAAATTTAATTGGAATTATGTTCTTAACCTTGATGATCCATCTTTAGCTCTTAATCAATTTTTGACCATTATTTCTGATGTACTAGAACATAGTTACACTTTTAGTCGGGTAAAAACCAAACGTTAACAATCTTGGATTTCTTTTAACCTTGCCAGTCGTATTAACAAGAGAAACAAATTGCGCAATAAGTTGAAAAAATGTTCTAGTGATTCAGTGCTTCGGGATATCTATGTTAGTAATTGTAACCAAATTAATGCTGACATTAGGAAGGAAAAATAAATGTATTATTCCAATCGTTTCCTTGTCAATCGTGGAGATGTTAAAAAAAATCTGGAATCTCGTGAATGAAATTCTAACAAGGAAGCTTAGTGATTTAGAAATTTCCAATAAGTTTAATCATTATTTTACGAGTGTTGCTAATAAATTAAGAGCAAAGTTTAAATCGTATAACTCGTCTGTTAATTACGATTTGCCCTATGATTACTGTAGTACTACTTTTTTTATGACTCCCGTATCCAATTATGAAATTATATCTATCATTAACTCGTTGGAACCGAAGCAGTCAGTAGGCTGAAAGCTATTGTTAATTATGTCAGCCCCGTTCTTACCCATATTTTCAATCTTTCTTTCGTACAAGGAAATTGTCCCTGAAAAACTGAAAACTGCTACTATTATTCCGTTGTTTAAAAAAGGCAATCGTATTGATAAAGGCAATTATAGATCTATAGCCTTGCAGCCAGTAATTTTGAAAATTTTAGAGAAGGCAGTGAAAAACAGAGTCTTTTAGATCAGAATAATTTATTAAGTAACCATCAACATGGATTCCGTCAAGGCAGGAGTACCGAATCGGCCTTGTTGGAATTTTTGAACACAATTCACAGCGGACTGAACATTGGTAAAGCTTGTGCTGGTTTATTTATTGATACTGCTAAAGCCTTTGATATGGTTGACCATAAAATTTTTCTGATATGATATTGGTTTAGGGGAGTTACTAACAAGTGGTTCGCGTCTTACCTTGCCAACAGATCGGTCCGAGTTAAAATTAATAACACTTTAAGTGAACCAAAAATTGTGGACTTTGGTGTTCCGCAAGGCTCAGTATTGGGCCCTCTGCTATTTCTGATCTATCTTTATACTGGGTTTGCCGATGACATAGCTTTAGCTTACACTGGCAAATCCCCTAATGACGTCATTTCTATGATTAATTCTGACCTTAAAGTCTTACATGTATGGTTTGATAAGCATTGCTTAATTCTAAGTGATAAAACAAAATTTATGTTGTTCAAATTGACTGGCACAACATCAGCAGCAAATGTTAATCAAGTAATTTATCATAATACATATTTCCAACTGTGCATCTACTGGATGTCATTCTGAGTGTATTAATATTGAATTAGTCAACGAGTTTAAATATAATCTCAGTTGGAAAATTCATGTCTCTTCTTTAAGACGTTATTTGTCATTTGCTTCAAGAATTTTCTATCTCCTGCGGGATTTTTGCCCTGTTCCTGTGCTAAAAATTATCTACCATGCACTGGTTATGTTTAAATTGGAATATGGTTTATCATGTTGGGGTGGGCGCTGTGCAACTACGTTACTTGATTTTATTGAGAAAAGGCAGATTTGAGTCATCTTGGCCTCTATTCACGGCTAATAATATCTTGTCGTTACAACATTTGCATGTTTATAACATATATATTTTGGAAGATATCACAACAGAAACCGTTAACCATTCACAGAATAAAGCTTGTCCAAGGACGCCACGCCAAATTATATAGGCGTAACCTATCGGAAAATGATTAGCAGCATATCTGTTATAATTCTGGTGAGTTGTCTATTGGTTTGTAGATATTTTGATCATGAGATCGCTTTTATTATAGGTTGTAATAAAATTGATCGATGAAAAGACCACAAAATAATTATTGCTTAGGCTGTTAGTGAATGTGTTACAAACTTGGTAAAAATTAAAATTTTGACAGTAGATTTAAAATATTTTTTTATTCACAACAATTTTTACAGATGTTGTTAATAAAATTTAACTTAATATATCATTAATTCGGTGTTAACGTACCCATTTAATTTGAACTATGCATTTAACATTTTATAAGGCATTCATATTTGGACAGACAGGGAAAACGGGCCCAATACAGATTATGAGAAATAAAAGAACATAATATGGCAACATATAATTGGCCTGTGTATAACGTATTGTGCTGAATCAATTAGGAGTGTTTTCCGAAAATTTAAAACTTCCATTATTATAGAAAATCTACATAATATGTCGCATAAACATGTTATTTAATCTTTCATAAATTTAATTAATTATTGAAATTCTTTTTGTTGTCGCAATTAATAAGGTAAATTTGTACAATCTAAGATTTTTAAAATTTTAACCAATTCACACAGCAAAATATGTTTTGGTATAGTTAAAAATATTTCACCTCGATTATTTATTTTCACCTTATTTTTAACACATTGGACCGAAATATTTTTAACACATTCCACCCAACACTTTCGTAGTTCATGCGTATTGTCCTAATTTACTACGTACCGCTATAGGCCCATTTCGCATAGACCACATGCACATTGCATTGCTTTATGTCAGCATACCGACATGAAAAGTGGGTCGGCTCATGAATTCTGTCACCGATCCAAACGGCGCAGCTTTAACCACCGTATCGTTTGGTCTGATTTATACATAGGATTACCGATCTACTAAATTTACGGAATAAACTTGATCAAAATATTATCGAGTTGATTGTGTTATATCCCAATGAAGTTTTTAATATATTTTACTAAAATGTTTTTAGTTCTTGTTTAGTAAAAATTTCACTGTCCTAAATTTTTACTAATCTAAAACTGATCAGAAATATGTAGGTACTCAAATAATTTAGGGAAATTAAGAGTTGCAATATTTTTCAAAATTTAAATGTGTGTCTAGTATCAGAGGAATGCTGGCATAATGTAGTAGCTTGAGAATTTCTGATAGGTGGTTTGACATCCGATTTATGTTGCGAAATTTGATTTTTTAATAATTTTTTCGTGGTACCGATGTATTTCAATTGGCAATGGTTACATGGAATTAAATATACAATATTCGAACGATTTAATTTAGGTGTGATATCTTTGATGTGGCTAAAGATGTTACGAATAGAGTTAGCCACTGAAAATGTAATTGTACAATTTATATTGAATTTGCGCAATGTGCTGGAAATTTGGTCACTGAGGTTTTTAATGTAATAAATTGATTTATATATTAAATTTTGATGAACATTGTTATTGGTACCGACTGTACTAACCATTTGCCCACTGTTAGTTTGATCAAACTGATTGATTAATTTGTTGATCAAATATTTCGGGTATTTATTATTGATCAGATAATCCGTTATAATTTGATTGGTATCAACTATCTGTGGTTAATTTTTTAACTCGGTAGACAAACTCGGTATTAATTCGCTGACTTAAAGGGTGAAAACTATTAAACATTAAGAATTCGACCGGACGATAAATTTTTCGGGTACCAAACAGTATCAATTTGACCGTTATTCTTTCGAACTAATATTGTGTACAAAAAAGGTAATGTATTATCCGCTTCCATTTCATCAGGTACACACAATAATAAATTATCGACGTATTTTTGTATTTTTTAATAAATAAAATATTAAAATCAATTGAGCTCAAGACGGTGTCAAGTAGCACTTCCATTGCGACATCAGCCACTACTGGAGATAGAGGCGAACCCATTGCAACGCCATTTATTTGTTTAAAGTAGCTGTTAAATAGGCTGAAATATCCTGATTTTAAACAAAATTCTAGAATATCTAGAAATTTTATTTTGGGTATTCTGGTATGTGGTTCTATCATTGACCACCTATTTGAAATTGTTTCTACAGCCAAATCAATCTTAATATTGGTGAACAAGGAAACTACGTCAAAGCTTATTAATACCTAGTTATTTGGAATATTTTGTTGTTTTACGAAATCTACTAATTCGTACGAATTTTTACAATTGTACTCGCGATTATCAATTGAATTTTTCAACGTTTCAGCTAAATATTTTGATTTTTTATATGTAGAGCTATTTATGAAACATAGAATAGGTCTTAAGTCCGTATAATTTAGGTACAAATTTAGGTTTGAATAGCTGCTGCCGCCATATTTAGAAAAAATTAATAAAATCTTCATTCTCGTTGTTTTATACATTTAGTTATTAAGATAAAATGTCTTAACTAAAAGTAACTCTCGTGTTTAAGTATTAAACACTGATACGTTTTCAAAATATGAGCAATTTAACCAGATATAGTCTTAAGTTCTCCAGACAAATCTTTTTATGAAGGCTTAAGCCATACAGAATAGAGTTTAGCTTGCGACAGGTTTCAATGATGTGGTCGCTCCAAGTGAAACTGCTATTCATGCGTAGACCCAGATTACAAACTGTATATCAACTAATGCTAATTTATCATTATTAATATATCTATGGTCACAAGGCATAACCGCTTAAGTCGACTTAAGACAAAAATAATTTTCTGTGTGTAACGTTTTCTAGCTCTTTTCTAAGTTCACTAAATGATTGACTTAAGTGGTAAAACCTTGTGGCCAAATGCTGTGGTCGCAAGCCGTAGTAGCTTTAGTCGGCATAAACGAAAATGAATTTAATATTCAACTTTTTCTACGTCCCTAGAAAAATTATCAAATTTGACTTAAGCGGTTACGCCTTATGACCACAGATATAAATTCGGTATTATACCCGAGTAATTGCTTCTACAAATAAACATGGCCTTTGTTTTCTTTGTATTTAACATAAATACTTCGCAGATCTTCATTAATTTTTGAAAAAAATTTCATTTATATTTTCAAATGAACAACCAATATATAATTGAACATCGTCCGCGTAGAAATGGAATTTTGAACCAGAAATGCAATTAGCTAAATCATTAATGAAAAGGGAAAATAATATTGGTCCATTGGTCCAATAATAGACCCCCGAGGGACTCCACAAGTAACCGAAGCTGTTTGTGATAATGATCCTAATAAATTTACAATCTGAGTCCTATCCCACAGATAGGAAGACAATAAACGAATAGCACAGCTCGAAAAATTATAAAATAATTTAAGCTTTTGCAGGAGAAGCTGATGATTAATAGAATCAAACGCCTTGGAAAAGATTTAGGTGCATTAAGGATACAAGAGATATCATCTACAACATTAACCAAGGCGGAAGTTGTACTATGAAACTTACGGAATCCAGATTGATAACAATTTAATAAATGTAACTCACTAAGACCTACCCAAAGGATACAATGAAATTTGATCCTTTAAAGCCAATGCAACCACCTTAGATAGAATAGGCGTAATACTTATTGATCTTAGATTATGTAAATTGTGAATTTCTTTACTTTTATTTAAAAGGATAACTATGGCATTTTTCCTTAATATAGGACAATACGAGTTAATAACACACTTATTAATTATAAAAGATAGATAAGGTAAAATTAACGGCAGTATTAATTTTAGATACTTAAGGGTCATTCCATCATGTCCAGCTGCGTTTGATTTAATTTTTCCAATTAGATTCACTACATCAAGGTCTGTGACGCATTTAAATTGGAACGGTGAACTTTGAAATCCAGACAAAGACTCATCATTAGAATTCATTAATGGTAACACGACACTAGTAGAAGGAATGGCTGAAAAATGTAAATTGATATCATCCGCCGAAAACGGTATAGTATTACTAGAATTTTTATCAGCAATGCCAACTGATCTAAGATTATTCCAAAGCCGCTTCATGGTAACCCTTGGATTACCGAAATAATATTTTTATTTACATTCACGGATAAGGCTAGTAACTTGATTTCAATAGTTACAATACTTAGCTTTGTGCCCAAGATCACGGTGCTTTTTCCATAATTGTTGCTTTCCATAATTAGTTTAATAATTTTAGTGTTAAGCCAGGGTGCTGCTGGATTATAATCGAGAATTTTTTTACCGGAATGCAATGCTAGTGTATGATATCTAAGTACGCCCATAGAGTCTTTGAGAGGCCCAGAAAGCCTTGGTGGCTCTATTTTGAACTTTCAACAAATGTTGGTTCCAGTTCAGTTTTTGATCTACCCCTAAACCCCTAGATATTTAACTTCGCTGGAAAAGGAACAGTAGTACCGTTTAACGAGGGAGCTGTAAGCGCGAGATTTTCCTCTTCGTAAAAGGAACAATGAAAGTTTTGTTTGGATTGACACTAAGTCCTTCCTGGTAACACCACTGCCATATTATATTGAGTTCATTTTGCATGCGATCAGAAATGACCTTATCAAACTTGCCTCTGATTATGATAGCCACATCATCCGCATGGAACGGACCCACCTAATCGTAGAAAGCGGAACCCTTTTTTCCATTGCTGCCCTCTCTATAGATCCATACGAGGTATTATGAAACGCCCCCTCAGTGTCCACAAAGGCACAAAGGGCAATTTCTTTATATGTCACTGCTTTTTCAATCCTCGTGACTAGACCGCTAAGGGCCATCACAGTGGATTTACCAGTTTGATACACAAACTGGCCCCGATGCAGCGGATTTTTTCCATCGTATTCAATAAAAACGATGTGAGGCTAATTGGCCGATATGCCCTAGCCTGGGTATCTGGACGACCACCCCCCTAAACCATTTGAATGACCCCTGGAAAGGACTTTCTGGAGACGAGCTGCAGAGGGCAATTCATTGATTCCCTCACAGAAATTTCTCCAGGTACCCCTTTTGGATCTTCTTAATTCGAGATTATATTCCGTCAAGACCATCTTTTACTCGTCCCATTCACCGGTGCGTTTAGCCTTGTTTATAATCTTATCGATTTTTTCCTCAGTTTACCCAGCGTCTCTTCGCTTAACCGGGCAGCTGTTTTCGTAAGCCAAGTATATAAAATTATGCAGCTGATTTCCTGCCGCTGCAAGGCCACGGCCGCCAAATCGAATCTGATATGCAAGTGATCCGATAATGAGGCTGCTTCAGACACAAGCCAGTTTTTGACCAATTCGCTGAAATGCGGACTAGCAAGTGTCAAATCTAGGACCTCTTGCATTATCGCATTTATAAAAGTAGGTTTCCTTCCCATATTGACAATGTCTACATTATTTGAGATCATAAATTCACAAAGGTACTCACCCCTGTTATTGATGTCCGTGCTACCCCACACCGTGTGGTGCGCGTTAACATCGCATCCTATCAGGTAGGCCAGCCCATTGCGTTTGCAATGAGCTATGAGCCGCCTAACTTCAAGTGGAGGTATCAACTCTGAGTCTCCAGGAAAGTAGGCGGAGGCCATAATAGCCTCCTGTTTGCCTCTTTCACCCAGAACCTCCACTAATACTGCCTGCAACCAAGTCCCTGGAGATGAACTCTGAAATGGGAATAAAATTAATTTGCGAACCGGCCAAAATAGCCGCTCATGGACTCTCAGTTCCGTTATAATAGATTAACTTACCCACTTGATTTGGTATACCTCTAATCTGGTTACTTGTCACCCATGGCTCCTGGATTAGAGCCATGCCAATGTTTTGGCAGATAAACCAACGACAAAGGATGTCCGAAGACGCCTTTGCATGATGCAGGTTTATCTGCAGGCAGGCGATGTATGCCGTCATTATTCCGAAGGCCTCTTCAGAAAGCCCTGCTCAGTCACCTTTTCCGCATCGCCACCACCCGCATGCTTTGTTTGTCCGGCCGATGGCTGGCCAATGTCCTCCATCTCCGTTCTGCTGGCTCCCGCTGTCTGCGGGCCTCCAGGCGGGCCCTTCCCCAGGGGAACCCCTGATGCCTTCCTCTCTCTTTCGCGCCTTCTACTCACCTGTCTCCTGGAGAGGGCCGCCACCCCAGTAGTCGTGGCCACAGGTGCCGCCACCGTAGCCTCCACAGGCTTGACTACTAGGGTCCCGCCTACAGAAGCCGGCTGGGCACCACCCTAACCACCCTTGGGATGAAGTTGAACAGTCCCAAACTTATATTTGACCATATAGCCAACCCGCTTGAGCTTCTCACCTGAAGAGTGGTCCGTAGAAAATGTGCAAAATGCTGAAGAGCCTTTATAGTAATGACATTGATAATTTAAAGAACAACCAACCAGTCGACAATAAAAGTAAGTTAAATGATGTATTACTGAGAGTTGGTGGTCGATTACTTAACTCAATGGCCTGATTATATGGTGAAAAACATCCCTTTATCCTTCCACAATCACATCCAATTGTTAAACTGATAATCCAAGAAGGCGACAAAACAAAAATCCGAACAAAATTTTGGATTATAAATGGAAGAAATGTTGTCGGACAACAAATATCCAAATGTCTGACATGAAAAACCATTAAGCAACAACTAGTGGTACTAAGTGGTATTTTATTCCATCGGGAGCTCCGCATTTTAGGGGATTATAGTAAAAATATTGCAGTAAAATCTGTAAAATATCATTTGAAAATATTGATAGGAGGGAGAAGCAACCTTAACATTCGAAGAATTAAAGCATTACTTGCCAAATAGAGGCTCGCTCTAATTCAAGGCCGATTTCATAAAGGGAAATGAGCCAGGCCACTTTTCAGTTGAAGATGCTATCATACCCCATCCCGAAGTCAGAGTTTCCAACGACAGCATAAACCCAATGAGCAGGTGGAAATTGGTCCAGAAAATGCAAAAAGAATTTTGGATCAAACGCCGCAACATTTAAAGAGACAGAAGTTTACAACTTTAAATTCTACAATTGGAATCTATGTTGAAAATATTGGGATAGCTCAGCTATCCCCTCAGCTATTATATCTTGCTTCAATTTAATGGCAATATTCTTAGAGGCAGGAGTACACAAAGGCGCTGTTGAGAGGATGATTCAAACCTGAAGCGATGATAAGGGATGATTGCAAATACGGCAGGAAATAATAGGCTTTTGTTAAATACAATAGCAGCTAATTGACGTCATCATAGACATTCACCACAGCAAGATAGCCACGTTTATTTTCAAGCCTAATCAACTCAGGGGATAGAGTTCCAAAAATTATATGAAGTCACCCCAAGCAGAGTTCCGCATGAAGTGCGAAAACGTCCTTTTACGTGATCTAGAAAGGTGATGAAGGTGTCATTAAGTTTTAACATTATTAAATCTTTCGTTCGTAGGCAGTTACTAATAATTAATTCCACATTACATAACTCAAATGGGAAATAACACATCTATGTACGTGCATCGTCAAATAAATCCAGCGAATGTATAACTTAATATCTATGTTTAGTATTGACATAAAAATATTACATAGTGTGTTGGTTTATACAGATTGACGTTTCCGAAAAGCACAGTATACACGTAAAAACCATAACAACAGAATCTAAATCCGTGTTTAACAGATTTCATTTTATTTTAATTGGAAAATAAAGGATTTTTAGTTTATAGCTTTAATGAATTTCCTATCTCGTATTTTTCCAAGATTTTTATATTTCGAAACTTCACAACAGTTTACGGAATTCATTAATATTATACCCTAGCATTTTTTTGTATGCCGGTCTATGCATGAAATATGTAATAATGTTGTATAATGTGTACGTATATGTGTTTTGTGTTAACAAACAATTTTTTGTGACAAAAATTTCTTTGTACAGTAGTTTTGTGTTTTTCTCTGCTAAAAATGTTTTTTGTGATTAGTAAAAAGGACTTGTGTTCACGTTTTATATCTGCATGCAATCTATATAGAATTACAGTGAAATGTAGAAGATGGAAACATTCCAAAAAAAATCAATTATGTATAATACATAAACGTGGAAAAGACGAAAATTATGTTGTATGACTATAAGAACAAAAACAGACAGAAGTTTTGTTGAATTTCTTTTTCGATCTGATAAATGAGACAGGAGGAAATTGGTATACTAAAAAAAAAGTTTTTTTTAGATTAGATTTTGCTTTTTTAACTGTATTATTCTTAAACTGTTCTCCAGCTTGCAAAGAGTCATGAGACATTTGTTTGATCGATATAATATTCAACGTCCTACGTAGCATTACGGCCCCCCCCCCTGCTCCAATAGTTAAAGCGGACTGTACGCTGAGATTCAAAATCGAGATTCTATTCGAATAGAATCTTTTTTGGTTGTTGTTTGGCAGAAGCTATATTAGTGTTTAAATTTTTAAATTAGGAAAGTTTTAATATTATTTTGAAATCTTTTTGGAGCAAACAAAATTATGCAAATATTTAAATTTTATGATTCGTATGGTAAATTTGGAGAGAATTTCCTTGAATATTATGTTCGATAATACAGAACGATGATGTTAGTATAACAAAATAACAAACTGATCATTAAAATTTAGCATGATGTTTCGATACCAGAAAACATACAAATTATCGTTAAAAATAAGTTTTCCCAAACAGAATATTTGCTGAATGTGGTGGATGCTTTTTATCGTATTCTAAAAAGTGCTTAACTTCATACGGATATTTTGTTAAAGTCAATTCTGTTTATCACAATTCGTTTAGATTGTTTTCATTATAAAAATATAATCAGTCAAAAGTACACATAATCTAATTTTATTTTGAATTAATTTTTTCCCAGGTTATATTACCAATGGAATATTCAGCAACAAAATTAATTGGTTTACCGTGCTGTCACCAACTTAAATTTCTGTAATTTTATCAATTATACTACAGAAGGAGCAACAACATACAAATTATTTTTTAAAAAATTATTGTTTAATTGGCTGTAAAAATATTAATAACAGCACAAAAAATTAACACAAAAAAAAAAAAGTTCTCCATTAAATTGAAGAGCACAATAACAGCATCACCATTCTACTAAAAGAGGAAGAAAGTAATAAAAAAATCAAGATTCCGGTCCAAATAATAGAACCAAAAGTAGAAAATGAAAAAAAATTATCATTTGAAAATCATTTGACTCTGACGAGCAATAATAAACATAATAATAGTAATTCAACAAATCAAAAAAAATCGGTAATACATCAACCAATGCCACAGCAACAGACAATAATACCAACACCATGTAGCCGTACAAAACATCATATCATGGAGTTTGGTGATAAAATTAGTTCATTTACAATGGAATGTTCGAATCGGATACATCGTTGTGCCAGTTGGTTATGTGGGCGAAAAAATAATGCATCATCGGAGACGAATAGCCATCAATCGGACGATGTGACACAAGGACCAGGGCCTAGTCCCGGTAGTACTGGCTCATGTGATGATAGTCAACCGCCGCCACGAAATTGTTATCGTTTAGTTATGTTAGGGTAAGTTTAATTGAGTTTTTTTTTTGTTTTTAGTTAAGTTCACGTAATGTATTGTAAAAGAAACTTCTAGTGAATTCCACACTAAAATTACAGGATTTATTACGTAAAATTTGTGACTCCATGACAGTTTTTGCAGGATTTCACATTAATTTTTAAAAGGAGTTGTATTGGTTTTTAAGAGTAATGCATTATTTAAAAGAAATATCGCTTAAGTCGAATTATTCTTGTTGTACCATTAGCTAAATAGTAAAATGAAGGTTTCCACTCTTTACAAACTAAATAACACTGACCTTTATTTATAAAAATTTCAATTGTCTCAAATATTTGTGGGGATTTATTTTTAGAAGTTATGGTAACAACGTGTCCTATTTTATAAACCGTTCCTCTGAACTTAATTGATTCAGTCTAGAAAAATATTATTTTAATTTTATATCTACTTTAAATGAAACACAGATCGAAGCTGGATTGCAGACTCTTAATAATTTATCCTCTTCGTAAAATATTTGTATATCTGGAATATACCAGAATAACTTAATCTTTAAATTAAGGTTATGAGAAAATCGTAAGGCTGCTTTCATTCTTAGTATAAAAGGAATATGAACTCTTGAATTTATAGCTGCAGCATATTTTTTATGTATGAAACGGGATATTTCAAAACGACTTTGGTACACTACGGTATATTTCAAAACGGCATTTGATACACTACGGCATATGGTAAACTACGGCATATGGTACATTATGGCCATATTTCAAAATGCCATATGGTACATTACGATATATGGTACATTAGGGCATAAGTTGTATGATTTAATAAATTTTAAACTTAAAACGTTTAATATTTTTTTAATTTCCAAACCTATATTAGTAGAATGTATCCATTTGAATTACAAAGAACGCGGTTACGTAAAATTCGATTGAACACAGAAATTGCATTGTAATTAGTTGTAAATGCATTCTTTGAAAAGTGCTCTATAAAAAACGTTTAACAGTTGTTACGTTTTGTTTTATGAATGGTAGAAACTATGAAGGCATACTGAAATTAAACAAATGCACTGATTTGCAATAAGAGATCAGTGTAAAGTTCACAAACTTTGGTTGGATTGTTTTCGCGAACCAACAAACTAAATTGGTTTGCCTTTAATTACCATTTAAAAAGCGTAACTTACTTAAATGGCGTCCAATGTTACCCTAGATGAGTTTACTTTATTTAAGCTACTAAATTTGATGGATATCTTTTTAAATTTTATTAAGAATGTTTTTTATTTTATTTCTATTGCTTTTTTATGTTTAGTAACTTATTAGTGCTCCAAATTTAATTAATTAATAATTGAGTAATTTTACACCCTTCATTTAAAATTGAATGAATATTTCCGACAATTTTCGTTTACATTTGTCTAATTAATTTATTACTACGAAGATTTGAAAGCCCAACATTAGAAATTCACGTTTGCTTTTATTTCTAAAATAATACTCAGTTACCAAATAAATTTTACTTTCAGTGGGTGTTTCTGTGGTACTTGGACATTTGTTTTTTTGTTTAATTAACCACAAACTTGAAAGCAGTTACTAACTGAAAACATAGGTTAGGTTAGGTTAGGTTGGAGTGGCTGCTTAGGCACACTTAGACCAATGGCGGTCCATTGTGATACCACAGAATATCTTCCCTTTTACCCCTATTGGAACCATTTCGAGCTACTTATGTAGCGTAACACGTCCCGCACTTTAATGTTTTCGAGATCCGAGAGGCAGTCCATCCTGAACTTACCCAAGTGTTTGTGGCTTCTGAGAGCCAATGCTGGACACGAGCAAAGGAAGTGGACCAACGTCTCTTCCTCCTCTTCGTCCAAGCAGCTTCTGCAGAAGTCATTTGCCTCCAAAACCAGCTTTCTTGCATGTTCTCCAAAAAGGCAGTGTCCCGTGAGAATTCCTACGACCGTTCTTAATTTACGTCTGCGTAGGGATGTTAATGTCCTAGTGCGCCCCAAGTCCAGCTTTGGCCAAACTTGTCTTGCACCTCTATACAGGTGAGGGTGTTAGACCACCTTTCCCCCGCTGAGGATAGCGAATGCTTCGCAAGTGCTTGTCTCAGCGCTGTGATAGGCCTCCCCATTGCCCTTTCCGGTTGCACCTGGAGAGTCGTACCATGCCTAGCAAGTTCATCCGCCCTGCAGTTCCCCATGACGCCCGAGTGACCTGGGACCCAGATTACCTGGATATTGAAATGCTCACCCATCTCATTTAGAGATGAGTGACAACTCAACGCCACCCGTGACGCCAAAGACACCGATTCTAACGACCGGATCGCCACTTGATTGTCCACATAGATTGCGATATCATCTGAGGATACCACATTATGCTTCAACCACGTCATGACCTTCCCAATCGCTACGACTTCAGCTTGGTACACGCTGCAGTAATCAGGGAGACGAATAGAAATGTTTACATTTAATTTGTCACAGAATACTCCAGCTCCCACTTTGCCGTCTAGCTTGGAGCCATCTGTGAAGAATTGCAACGCTTTGGTTTCCGATAACGGTTTATACCTCCAGGATTCCCTTGAAGGGAAGGAGGTCCGAAATCGCTTCTCGAAGCGTAGAGTAGGTTTAATGTAGTCAAGATTCGCCAGCTCTTCCTTCAATGATCTAACAATAGTAGAGTGTCCTGTACTAAGACACTTCCACTGAGATACGGCTGCAAATCGTATTTGCCGCCATCTGTTTACCAAAAATGTCGACCGGAAGAAGGTGCAACATAACCTCTAACCGCGTTTCTACAGGAGTGCAAAGCTATAGTAGCTTTGTTTATTCTCTCCTACATATTGGGCTTCCAACTAAGCTTACTGTCCACGATAATGCCCAGATATCTAGCACTATCAGTAAAAGCAAGTCTCGTGCCATTTAAGGTAGGAGAGACAACTACCGGGATTTTGTATTTCTTAGTGAAGAGTACCAGCTCTGTCTTGGACGAGTTAATACCAAGTCCACATTTGCCAGCCCATTTCGTAACGATTGTAAGCGCATTCTGCATTACGTCTACAATCGTACCCAGGAATTTCCCGGTAACAGCTAAAGCTACGTCGTCTGCGTAAGCGATAACTTCAATACCCTTTCTCTCCAATTCAAGTAGTAACCCGTTTACCACTATGATCCAGAGAAGAAGGGCAGAACCCCCCCCCCCCCCGCGAGGTTCCCCTAGTTACTCGCCTCTTGATGGTGGAGTCCCCCAACTTCGACCTAATAATCCTGCTTCCCAGCATATAATTAATTAACCTTCTCAGAGGAACATCCACCTCCAAAAATGACAATCCCTCCTTGATTGCCTCCGCTTTCACATTATTAAAGGCGCCCTCTATATTCAGGAAGGCCACCAAACACAATTCCTTCGAATTAATCGATTTCTCAATCGTACACACCAAGGCGTGCAGAGCAATGCCCACAGATCTACCCTTTGTGTACGCATGCTGAGACGTTGCCCACTTTCTGCCACCTATTTTATCTCTGATGTATACATCCAGCAGCCTTTCCAAGGTTTTCAAAAGAAAGGATGATAGAGTTATTGGTCTTATGTCTCTAGGATAGACATGTGAGCTTTTCCCCGCTTTCGGTATAAACACCACATTGACCTCCGTCCAGTACCTAGGAATATAGCCCAGCTTCAAACACCATTTGAATATAGCTTCCAGGTAAGGAACAATAATTACTGAGTTGTTTTGAAGTTCTGCTGGTATAATTTGATCCGGACCAGCCGATTTAAATGGTATTAAACCCCTCAGTGCCCATAGGATCCGTTTCCTGGTTACGATATCCTCTGTGAACGCCTAACAGTGATTCCTGATGATTGCTACGCACCAACAGGTCTTCAAAGCTCCCTAGGAAGTGTGTTTCGAAGTGAAGCTGCAGAGATTATCCACTAGAAGCTGTCCAAGATCCGTCCGGTTTTATCAAAAAACTGGGACTAGCTGTTCTTTTGGAAAGAATCTTCCTAAGGCGGGAGGTTTCGGATACCTCTTCCATTTTATCACAGAAGATTCATCAAGACCTCCTTTGTGCCTTTCTTAATTCTTTCTTATAAATTCCGAGTTTCTCCTTATAGGAGTCCCAATCCTGAGCCTCCCTTGTATTTTTGGCTGTATTAAAGGCTGTCCTACAAGCTTTACGATTGGTTCCCAGTTCCCTGGACCACCATACTGGTTTTTGCCTACCTCTAGGCTTAGCCAGTGGGCAGGCAGCGCGAAAGGATCGGTTGCATGCGCTAGTAACGCTAGCCACCATGTCCTCCAGATCCCCAACGGTCGTCGAGGGCTCTAGAGCCCTCTACGGCAAGAAATCCTCCAGTATTTCCCCATATATGCTCCAGTTGGTCCTTCTAGGATTCCTGAAGGCTTCTCAGGTAGCAGGGTGAATATCGAGGCTATAGGTTAAATATCGATGACCAGAAAAGGAGTGTTCCTTATTCACCCTCCAATTTTTAACCATATGAAGAATATTATTTGAGGCAAGGGTCACGTCTAGAACTTTTTGCCTGTTACTAGTAATAAATGTAGGTTCCCGCCCAATATTACACTCTGAAAGGTTAGTACTCATTAAATAATCAAAAAGTGACTCATCGCTTTCATTAATGTCCGTGCTTCCCCAGATAGTGTGATGCGCATTAGCATCAACTTCCAGTACCACACCTACCTTTGATTGTTCCGCTTTACGGATCAGCTCCTCCAGGTTATTCGGAAGAACCTCCTTCTCCCGGTCCATGTAGGCTGAAACTAGCCAGAATCTACAAGTGCCTACTTCCAGGCTAACTGCAGTAGTGTCACCATTGCTGTATTGAGAGAGAAGGAAAAGATTAATATTATTTTTCCCAAGAATACAAGATCTGATCTTCCCAGACTTACTAGAGGATATAATTTTGTACCTCTTGGTTCTGAGGCCACAGATCCTGTTGTTATTAATCCAAGGTTCTTGGATAAGTATCACATCCTCACCCGAATTAGCCAGCCTGAGGAGTAGAGCTGCCGAAGCAGCCTTAGAATGGTGAAGGTTAATTTGAATTATCTTGACCATTTCCTTTCAACCTTTACCTACCTCTATGGTATATTCCTGCTACTGCAGGATTATTAATTCTCGGTATTTTGTAATGTGCCGAATTCGCCCGTCTCGCTAACCCTCCTACCCAGAGGACTTGTCAGTGCCCCCCGTCTGGCTGGGCTGCCGACATCCTCCTCCATTAGTACAGCAGCTCCTTCGCTTGTGGGCTTCTCCTCATCTTCCAAGTGAATCCTTGCCAAGCCGAGATCGCCGGATTCACTCTCCTCTACCCTCAGCTTCTCCCACCATTCTGCTGATACCCCCTTCAGGCCTGGACGGGTTGCCACCATCCTCCGGTTGGCCTCCCGTACGCACTTCCGCCCCATCCTTTTTACAAACGTTGAGAGTAATTGACCCGAAACCAGGGTCAATTCTCTTCGTTTTGTGAAGGAGGGCAAGGAACTCCTTATTTATTATCATAATTGATAATTTCGAACCCCCCTTCGCTTCCTCCTGCTTGACGATCTTCCAATTTCCGGTCGGAAGATGCGGGTTACTGGTCTGAATGATTTTCAAAACCTCATCAGGGCTAGCCGGTTCGTATGGCAGCCAGACACGTGCCCTCGGCCTGCTAAGAATTTCCTCCCGGCTAACTGCCGCAAGCTTTGCGCCTGGCCACACCTCCCTTAATTTGGCTATAGCTTTTTCATATAGATCCACAGATCTAGAGTCCGAGCATGCAGTCATCTTCACACGCCCTTGATACCATCCCGCATCTCTGCAAGATGGTGGTGGTCCCGGATTTTCTCCCAGGACCTTTAAAAAGACGAGGTTGAGTGCATTATACACCAACCTCCATTTATCCGCCGTAATGCTTCCATCTTTTTGACTTTCGCCAAATACGGCTAGCATCAACACATGCTCCCTCAGGACATCGCTGAACAGCTTTCTCCCTGAGTTAGAGCTCCGCTTTGTGTCAGTCAGCAACTTGGCCCGCTTGCTGTCAACTGCTTCCACCTCGTCCTGGGACCGCTGTCTTTTCGACACATGGTCCCTTTCCGAGCTTCCGCAGCCCACAGTGCTCCTTGCCCAAGCTACTAATGTTCTTTGCTCTTCCGTGAGCTGCCCCTCGGGGGTCGCAGCCCACTTTTCGAAAATTCGGAATGCCGAGCGGCGATTTCTGTACCGCTTTTTCGCCGGAGGAATGTCTCTCGTCCCACTCCTCTGTGCTGCGTTGGTACCGCTAACTCCCGGGACTGGTGCCCTAGAGTCAGCCACCTTTGCAACCTTAGAGGCCCCACCCGTCTGGTTCGAGGTACCTCCCTTCGCTGATACCGGATATTGAGGAGAGC
Source organism: Tipula vernalis (assembly GCA_958295665.1). Lineage (NCBI taxonomy): Eukaryota > Metazoa > Arthropoda > Insecta > Diptera > Tipulidae > Tipula > Tipula vernalis. The sequence goes on along the minus strand of OY282560.1, from coordinate 144,017,081 downwards.
CGGTGCCCTTGATTTTTTTGTGTTTAGATCCTTCCATTTTGATTCCCACGAGTATCGGAGAAATAAAGGTCCGCTTGCGCAGAGACCCGTTTACGCAGGTAAAGCTAATTACAACTGGAAGTCGCCAGGTATTCAGAGGGCTCCGTTAGCGACTGTGCTTTGTTAAATGGGCTCCCAGCCTAGTTGATCCTCAGCACGGGTCGCTTAACACCTTAATCCGGCCCATTCGGCTCGCTAGCACCCCGGCCACCCAGCACCCCTTCCCTCTGCTCCACATTCTCTCTCTCATTCACCTATTCACATGGAGAGCCCAATCCAATGGGGTCCATTCCATTCCCAGGGTCACCCGTTTATAGGGTACTCCACTCATCACCCGCGGAGACTCCGGAGGTGCAGAGAGGACGTGACGCACAGTCCGCCGTGGTTATTGGTCGATGGATTTCCTGCCTTATTCGCCATATTCCAGAACTTCACCTAAAACTCAGTTTAGAATCCCATTTTCATTACATTTGTCGAATTTCATCATAATCGGTTAAAAAATTGCCAAGTTTTATCAAAATTGTTCATATCGCAGAACTTCATCAAAAACCCATTTTAAAATTCGATTTCTATCATAATTGTCGAATTTCACCGTAATCGATTAAGAAACTGAATAATTGGCCATATTCCAGAAATTCAACTAAAATCCTTTTTAGAATCATATTTCCACCGTATATGTCGAATTTCTTTATAATCGGTTGAGAAACAGCCAGGTTTGATCAAAATTGGCCATATTCGAGAACATCATCTAAAATCAGCTTTAGAATCCCATTTTCATTGTACATGTTGATTTCATCATATTCGGTTAATAAATAGGCGATATTTCAGAACTTTGTCTAAAATCCATTTTAGTATTCCATTTTCATTCCACTTGTCAAATCTCATCATAATCGGCTAAGAAATAACCAATTTTTAGAATATGCCATATTGGAATATGCCGTCGTGTACCTTATGCAAAAGTGTACCTTATGCTGTACTAAAATATACCGTTTTGAAATATGTCTGCCATAGTGTACCGTGTGCCGTAATTACCATATGCCGTATTGAAATATGCCGTTTTGAGATATTCCGTAGTGTACTTTATGTCGTAATGTACCATATGCCATATTGAAATATTCCATTTTGAAATATGCCATAGTGTATCTTATACCGTAGTGTACCATATATGTCGTTTTGAAATATGTCGTTTTGAAATATGCCGTTTTGAAATATGCCATGTTGAATGGATCCCGATGATTATGTTGTATTGTATTCTTTAGTCGTTTTATGGAAGTTATATTTTGGAAGCAATATCAATTCCAGAACATTGAATAATTAAATTAATTAAACCTTATTTTCTAGGCATGATCAAATCTCTAATCATGGGGAGAATTAAACGACAAAAATTTTTCGTTTGAGAAGCACTAATTTTAAATGAAGCATTTTCAATGAGGCTTTTCGCAATGGGCATACTAATGTTACCTATTTCCGTATCCCCAAATACCAATAATGCATAATGTCACTAGCAAAATTAGAAGTAACGTGAAACCACTTAGCTCATTAAATACTGAATTTTCTGTCATTTACTTAATTAATTTTGAATTTTTATTACATCCTTGCGAGTAAATTCGACTCGATTGTTTAATTGTACAATTTTATACATAATTTATTATTTCTGACAAATCATCTATATTCAAATTCAAAGATTCATTACATAATTGTGCAGTGTTTGCTACTTTTAAATTTCCTTTTAACGGTACTATATTAGATTTTTCAGGGTTAGTCATCTCCAATTCCAAGATTCGTTTTCTAATCATATTTTGGAAATGCTTACTTAAATGTCTACTAAAAGAATATTGTTACGTGTGTGCCTTCACAAATAAGGTTCGTATCACTGGATTGTGAATAAATCAAACTCAATTCAATTTATCACTTAAGAATTTATTTATTTAGCACAAGAATTATTACAAAACAATTTTTTTTAACAATAATTCACAAAATCACTTTAATTAATTTTTACACAATTTTACTGTACACTTATAATTTTTATTTCCACTAAAACACTTTTTAAATCACTTTTTAATTCCTTTTTTTTAATCTTCACACTATGGCTTACCAAATACGAATAATCCAATTTGATAGAAAGCTTAGAAAGCTCGTGACTTTTCTAGTAACAATAGCGTAGAAACATTTAGAACAATTTTATCATGGAAAATTCCATTTTAGTACAGTTAAACATTGAGCTATTATTTTAACTTATTCTATTACACACTAGGTGTCACCGTTACAATATTTTGTTGTTACGTTTTCGCCTTGTCAATCAAAGTTCGTATCATTGGATTGTGAATAAAACAAAATCAATTCAATTTATCACCAACGAATTTATTTATGTCACACAAAAATTATTACAACACAGTTTATTAATGATAATTCACAAAATAACTATTTATAAATTATTCACAAAATTTTACTGATCACTTTTACTTTTTATTTTACACAAAAACACTTTTTAAATCACTTTTTAATTCCTTTTTAATCTTCACACTATCGCTTACAAAATGCTAATAATAATCTTACAAGTTTACACTATCGCATTCCAAATTCTTATAATCCAATTCGACTTCGTTCGCCTTTTTATATACACAAACCAAACTTCTAAAAAGCTCATTACTTTTCTAGTTAGAATAGCGTAGAAACATTTAGAACAATTTTATCATGGAAATTCCGTTTTAGTACAGTTAAACATTGAGCTATTTATTTAACTTATTCTATTATACACTAGGTGTCACCGTTATAATGTTTTGAGATTTCTGAACTTACCAAAACAACGCGCCTTTTTGTTTCAGGTATACCAACTGCGCGACACCAAAACAAAATACACAAAACAAAATAAATAAAAATAAAATTTTAGTCTCGTCTCGGATTTAGTGGCGGTCGCACGCACGTGCGCTCTACGCACGATATCGAAGCGGCATTAAATGGTGGTGCCAAAATATTAAATTGAATATTGTTAAAAATATAAAATATAAAAAAATACATTTAATTAAAATAAAAACATTTAACCAAAATAAATTAAAAATTTGTAATCAACAAAATGGTATACAACAATTAATATTAAGTCAATAAAATTATTTAGTGTTTTAAAAACTGATTAACACATAAAGCAAATTAAATTAGCGTTAGACATTCTGAAGTTTTAGTGATCTGCTTTCAATAATTTTATAAATTTATAGTGGCGGAGAAACGTTCCGATTCTAAACCATAAAAGTGATGTTCAAAAAATGACCAATCTAATGGCGTCTAAATGTACGTAAAAGTGGCTCAACTTGTGGAACTCTGATCCTTCCACTATAATTTTAGGTTGAATTTTTATTTTTTATTTTCTATGGTCTTCTTGCATTTTTTGAAGTTTTTCCTGTATATTATTAAATGATATTATATGTAAAACTAAATCTTCCTGAGCCTCTAAATTAATAACCCTATGACTTTTGTTGATCGTTTTAGGCTGAAAAATTAAATCTCAATAAAAATATATTCGCTTTGTTAATTTATATATCTTCCTTATAAAGGATTTTTTGAAATAAGGATTAGTCATTTATTTTGAAGCTGTCCCGTTCTTAAAGCTACAGTTTCCTTCCAGTTTTTAATCATTGATTCCCAAGGGGAAATATTACTACAAGCCACAATTTTAGGACTTTCATTTCTTCAGCATTCGCCTTGCTGGTCCTTTACTAGCAGCGCAACAAGTGTGATACTTTTTGCACCAATCTTCAACATCATTGCGGCAGTTGACCCAGTCTGCACTCAATAGTCTTTTAGCGTTGGAAAAGTCTCGTATATCCCGTGCCATGCAGGTTTCTGTCCTTTCCTAATCCAAGCTCTTACTGAAGCGAGCATTTCATCCTTCTCCTGCTTTTTGACAATATTTTTCGATGTCCACCCTTCCGGCACATCCACGCCAATCCGGTTAAGGCAGCCGATGCCATCCTTTTCCTCAGTTTTGCTGCATTTTTCATATCGTATTGCACAAGGTCTTCTTGAAATTATCTGCATTACCTTGCACTCTACCTTTCTGTGTTCGATGTTGAAAGTGTAGTTCTGTAGTCGTTCTATCCATCGCGCTACATATCGTTCTGGTTCTTTGAACTGCATTTTAGCCATTTTAAAGCAGCGTGGTCCGTTGGAATTATAAATTGTTGTCCATACAGGTATTTGTGGAAATATTTAACGCATTCTACAACGGCCAGTAATTCTCGTCGGGTTACACAATAATTTCTTTCTGACCTGGATAGGATTCTGCTGAAGTACCAAATCTCTCGTTCTTCCGCTTCATATTGTTGAGAAAAAAGACCTCCAATTCCCACGTTGCTGGCATCCGTGTCCAAAATGAATCTTTGACCTGACCGAGGATATGCCAATATCGGTGTTTGGCATAATGTTATTTTTAGCTGCTCGAATGACGTTTGGCAGGATTCAGTCCACTAGAAAGGCTGGCTTATCTCTGTTGTTTTATGCAGGTTGGCAGCTAAATACGATAAGTTGGCGACAAATCTCCAATAGTATGCGCAGAGCCCCAGGAAGCTGCAAACCTTATGCACATTCCTAAGCACTGGCCAACTTCGTACTGTTTCTATTTTCTCTGAATAAGTGCGAATTTCTTTCTCCGACACGATATGCCCTAAATACTTCACTTCGTTCTTGAATAGTGCACACTTGTCCGAGCTCACTTTCATTCCCGCAGCCTTGATACATCGTAACACCTCGCACAGATTTTTGAAGTGATCGTCGAAACTTTCTTACACGAGACATGTCTTCCAGTGCAGCCCTCTCAAAATTTGCTATATTGGTCTCTCGAACGTAGCAGGTGTATTACACAGGCCAATTGACATAACGGTGAATTGCCATAGACGGGTACCCGTAGAAAATGCTGTTTTCTCTCGGTCTTCTTTTAATCGCAACTTGCCAATATCCACTCTTCAAGTCCAGAGTGCTGAATAACGTTGATTCTGACAGCGTGTCTAGTGTATCATCTATTCTGGGTAATGGGCAGCTGTCCTTCTTCGTGACATCACTTAGTTTTCGGTAATCTACGTAAAACCTCATTGACCCGTCTTACTTTTGCACTAGAACTATCGGTGAACTTCGTGTACTGTTGGATGGCTCAATGATTTTATCGCGGCACATCTGTTGTATCATTATCACAGGCTCCATTTCTTTTGTTTAGCCAGTGGCAGTCTTCTGGGTGCATGTCGAATTGGTTTTGATTCTGTGCTGTAATCACCTTTGTTCGGCCGCATTCATCCTTGCTGCTTGGAAATACCTGATAACATTCGTACTGCCATTGCGAACTGCTCGCCTTTTAAATGCTGGCACAATCTTTGAATTAATTTTTTCGCATTGGGCGATACTAACAGCAGGCTGGATTTTTCCGCGGGCCACTGGACCTTAGATGTTTAGCTTGTTTGGCTCCGAGTGATGTTAGTGTTTTTCCATATAGTAATCCTGTTCGGTATATCCCTGTGGTTGGCTTTAATATTCCGACTTTGGTGCTCCCAGGATCCCCATCGATGCATGCATAAGCTGCGTTTCCTGCATCAGTAAGGTCCAGAGGGATTTCAATATTCTTCTTCGTAGTAAGCACCACTTCATGTCGAGCGATATTCCGTGTTCTGTCATGAAATCCAATCCCAGGATGCATTCGTATATAATATTAGCCACAATGAACTTATGACGAAAATTGAGGCTTCCTATCTTTACTTTAATATCGTACTCTCCTTGGACGGCTGCGCTCTCTCCGTTAGCGGCTTTCAGTCGAGATTGAATCTCTAGATTAATGGGTTCTCTCGTTACTATGTCTGGTCTTATCACTGATTTTGATGGCGCCGGTGTCAAGAGTAATCGTATTCGGCCTGCTGTTTATTGTTCCTTTAACAACGAGTCTGTGGTTGTTTCGCAGTAGCTATGCAACTATGATAGTGGTTTTGAGGCTTGTTATTTCTCCGGCTAACTTTTCCCCACAAATCTGGCGGAGTTTATAATATTCATATTTATTAGTTTTGGCTGCTGCCATGAATTTTACTTTGAGATTTGGCCCAGAAGACTCACCATAGAATACTGGCGATTTCATGTGACTAGAGCTACCGTTTCGGTGGTGATCTGATGAGTGCGACTGCACGATACCTTCTCCACACTGCACAAGAGGGCCATCCTTTCCTTCTTTTAGCTCCATTACTTCATTTTAAAGTTTTGCAAGTTTTTCTTCCATGTTGCTCATAACTGTATCTTGAAGATGCAATTTCTTGTCGACATCGTCCTCAAGCGCGGTTAGTTTTGATTGTACTCCTTCGATTGATTGTTGGAGCTCTTCTCTTTGTAATTTTAAAGACTGCTGCAGGGCAGATAGCTGCGATAATAGAGATTCTTTGAGAACCTAGTTCTGCGATGACATCTTCCCCTCTTGTGATTTTAACTGGGTTGGTGGTAGCCACAGAAATTAAAGTCACTCTTAAAGAATGTGAACAATTAATGAAATTCTTGTCTGGGCAGTCTATTAACAATCTAAACGGCATTGACACTAATCTAAATACTGAAGAGGGGCTAGTGAGCTGTTCCGAAGAAGAATCTTGGTCAAGAACCACGAAAATAAAAATTCGCTTCTGCACGTTAATAAAGAAAAGGATAACTTGCAGGTTATTAAATTAAATGATCAGGCACTTTGTAGTACGTTGAGTAGCTCAAAAGCAGATAACACAGTAGAAGATTACATCCTAAATGGATACACACAATATGGAGAGTGATTCAGATAGGAACACTCGTTAAAGCTTACCTTCCCATTTTGAGTAATTTCAACAAAATTTTAATTTACCTGGATGGAGCATTTTTCCGAACTCTACTAATCTACCGATTTTCAATCCTCAGATAACCACCACCTAATTTTGAACACATTATGTGTTGTTTAACGGTATCTTTTTGAAATTGAAATAGTTAGAGGCACTTTTACTTATTGCATAAGTGCTGAGTAATAAATCTTACTTTTCCATGTTGTTTTACTGACCTAAACTTCCGGGCAGAGAAAGCATAGGTTATTTTTAAGTAAAAATTTCTACAAATTTATTATTTGTTTCATTATTAAAGAGATTTATGTGTTTACGTCGCAATGAAAATTTAGCTTGTACAAACAATTTAGAATAGGATAGCGTGTGATATATTATTTTTTAGCAATGTTTCCAAAAGTAATGTTAGCATTCCCTAAGTGATAAGGGTGGTTCAGAGTTTTTATATTATAAATTCATAATTATTTATATACAATTACTATTAAAAATAACAAACAATTTTGCCTTGAGGGTATTAATTTCATATTTAAAAAGAAAATGAATAAACAACTTTAATAGGGAAAGCTTTAAATTATACATGTTGAATTTTTCAACTTAATATTTCTGGAAAGTTTTTCGTCGCAGAATAAAAAACGATTTAATAATTTATTTTACCCGAATAACATCATCTGACGGGCAGTAAGTAGCCCAATGGTTACTCCCGTTTGAATTTACATAGTAATTATTTTTCTGTATTCTAATTAAAAACAACTGCCCAATTCCAAAGGTTTCTGCCTTTGAATTCTTCTTACTGCATTGGTGGTATCCAACAAACTTCGTATTTCTGCATTTTGGTGCCGAGATATCCGCCGAATGTGTTTCTTCGCATGATTTTGTATTTCTTCACTTACATATTCCATGTTTAAGTCCCTATGGAGGTTATCATTTCTAATGTACCATGGTGTGTTTACAAGGCCACGCAGCACTTTGTTTTGAAAACATTGAATCATTTGTACATTTGTCTTCTTGGTACAACCCCAAAGTTGAATACCGTAGGTCCATACTGGTTTAAGTATTTGCTGATATAATAGCAGTATGTCATGTATTGTAAGCTCAGAGTTTCTACCTATTAGCCAATACATTTTCCTATATTTGATGTTCAATTCTTCTTTTTTCTTTTTAACATACTCTTTCCATCTAACCTTGCAATCGAGAGTCATGCCGAGGTATTTGGCGGTATTTGCATTTGGAACCGGCCTTGAATTAAGTTTCACTGGAATCCAGTTAACTTTCTGGTTTGTGAAGTTTACGTGAACCGATTTAGCTTCGTTTAGGCTAATGCTCCATTTCTTTGTCCAACTACTCACTGTGTCGATTGCTTTTTGAAGTTTGGTCGTTGCTTCTGGTAAACACTTTCCAGTCGCCAGAATAGCTGTATCGTCTGCAAATGTTGCTATGGTGGCACTTTCTGTATTTGGCATATCTCTGGTGTACAGGTTGTACAACATAGGACCCAGTACGCTACCCTGTGGTGTGCCTGCTGATATTCTCTTTAGTTCAGAGTACTCTCCGTTATATTTTACACGGAAATGTCGGTCTGCGATATAAGATTTAAGAATTTGATAGAATTGCTTAGGTAGATCTCGATGCAATTTAAATTCAAGTCCTTGGTGTCAAACTTTGTCGAAAGCTTGTGCTACATCTAAGAAGATGCTGGAGCATATCTTCTTATTCTCAAGTGCGTCTTCGATTATGTCCGTTATTCTATCGTAGAGTGATTCTCTCTAAATCCAAATTGTTGTGGTGGAATCAAATTTCTCTCTTCTATTATTGGCTTGAGCCCCTTGAGCAGTAATTTTTCAAATAATTTTGATATTACAGGAAGTAGTGAAATTGGTCTGTACGACTTTTTATCGTTCGCTGGTTTGCCTGGTTTGGGGATCATAATTACTTCAGCAACCTTTCATTGTCGTGGGACATATTTTAGTCTGAAGACAGCATTGATAATTTGAACCAATTTTCGTAGTCCCTTCTCGGGAATGGCATTTACTACTTGTCCAGTAATTAAATCATATCCTGGAGCTTTTTTGCGTTTAAATTACATTTGATCTCATCTTTTAATTCCTGTAATATTACACTTCAAATATTATATTCATCAATTTTGCTAACTGTTATTATGTTTTCATATGCTCTTTGCCTAGGTAACGGTTGATAGGTGTCTTCCAAATGAGCCGCAAATTAAATAGCTTTTTGCTTGTCACTTTTGGCCCAGGTTCCTTCCCCATTTTTAATAGGCGGCACATGCATTTTGGTTCTTTTTAATTCCTTTGTTGCTTTCCAAAGAGAGTAATCAGTATCTTTATGTTCGGTGAGACCATTTAAGTACTTGTTAATAGTTTCGTTCTTAATTTCTTTTATAAGTTGTTTTAGTTAATTGCATAGAAAATTAATAATTTTTTTCATTTTCCGTGGCGCGTGTCCTTTGCCCGGTCTTTCTTGCCTCCCGTTTCTCTCTAAGTACTCCTCAAAAGGATCATTTTGATTCCTACGGGATTCGGTGTGACTAGCAGGAGAACTTTCCCATGCTGCTTGTTGAATAGTACTGTTAAATACCTCTAGTTCGTCTTCCAAGTTTACCGGTGTTTTAGCCGGCACTCGTAGATTTACTTGCATTTCAATTAGTTCTTGGAATAGGTCCCAGTTAGTTCTATTATTTGTTAATTTATAACAGGTGTATGATCGGAATATATCCCTTCGCTGTTTCCGATGCACATGTAATTCTCGAAGATCCCTTTCGTTACATAGAAATCAAGGAGATCTGGTATTTTATTTATATCAACAGACCAGTATGTTGGTTTACCTCTAGAGTGGAACTCGCAGTTATTTATTCGTCCGGCTTCGAATAGCTCTTTTCCTTTATGGGTTGTAGGTCTTGATCCCCAATAGGTGTTTTTTGCATTAAAGTCACCACCAATAATAAAATTTAATTCTAGTGATCTAAAGAGTCTATTATAATCTTCTTTATTTTGATTATAGCGTGGAGGGCAGTAGATAGAGGAAATAATGTATTCATTATTATTGTTAGTTTCAACTTTTATGGTTTTAATTTGCATACTTTCCTGTTCTATACTAGGTTCTTCATAGTGTTTTAGATTCTTTTTCACTATTACTGTTGATCCTCTTCTGGGTTTTCCTCCTGGGTAAACAGCATGGTAACATTCATAATCACGTATTTTAATAAATGATGTTTTTGTCAAATGGCTTTCCGATATAAGGCATATATCAATTTTTTCTAAATTTAGAAAAATGTCTAACTCTGGAACATGTTGCGCTAGTCCGTTCGCGCTCCAGGTGACAATTCTTAATGATCTGCTCATTTTAGTATATGAGGGCTGTTGCCTCGTTCAAGGTTTGATGCATATCTAGACGCTTATATAAAGCTTCTAGACCACGTTCTTGCCTTGCTAGCCTTATATTTATTTTACTTTTTAATTTTTGTTGAATGTTAATTAATTCTTGTAATTTCTAAATATGCTACCGGTCTTACGACACTTTTTAAATGTGTTTTTTTATTAACACGTAGAAACATTTTAGTATTTACGAACGATAATTCAACGAAAACCGGCTAATAGACAGAATTCTATTTATTTAATTTTTAATTTTAATATGTTCCGAAGATTGTAAGAGAATTCAATCCAGTTTCGAACTGATGAGCTTATGATTATGAAAAAATCAATCTTCTCATCAAGCCGCGGCGACTGGACTGTGAAGAAGAAAAAAATTGTAATTGAATTTATCTGTATTACATTCGAAACTCTACTTTTGAACGAGCAACACCTAAAAAAATAATTGTGCAGTGAAAAATATTTAAATCAAAATATAATAGTTCCAATTAAATACATTTTTAATCATAATAACCATATAAATATTAGAACTCTAAATTAATAAAATTATCGTAATAATTCAATTAATTAATCAATCATTTAAATATTGGAATTATTTCTTGTGTTACAATAAAATCCGTTTTAGTGCAACTGTTTATGATTTCATTCATTTTGTGAAAACGTTATTGGTATATACAATTTGTTTCTTTCAAATCCGTTATACTGTACATACTGTTTATTATATAATTCAATTTCGGAAATCATTTTTGGTTTATTTTTATTGCTGTGTACACTTACCACAGATAATTTTTAAACTGTATTTGTACTATGTCTGAAACATGTAACACTTGCTCTTCCAATATTACTAAGGGAAGATTTCCTGGTGTCAAATGTGGTGGACCTTGTATGAAACCATTCCATATCAAATGCGCTCGCATATCTGATGATCTTCTACAAGGCATCAAAAATCGATCTGTGAATTGGTTATGTGAAGACTGTCGTGCAACGTCAAACCAATCAATTATGGATGATGATCAGGTTGCGTCGGACTCGGCAAATATGAACGTTAGTTTATCCGATGTTATGACCCAGCTTAAACGAATGGAAAGTAAGCTATCAGCACTTGAAGATTTTAAAACCATTGTTACATCGTTAAAATTTGAATATGAGGAAATCAAGTCGAATGTTTGTGTTTTGGAGGAAAAATTGCTTGTGCAAGACAACAAATTACGTCATTTGGAAGCTGAAATCGATAAACCAAATCAACAGCAAAATGTATCCAACATTATTATCAGTGGCTTACCATCTAACCATGAAGACATTCGTAGTTTAATAACTTGTGTTATCAAAAAAATAGGGGTGAACATAAATGGTGATCAAATAGTCTCAGTTGAGAAGATCGATAAAAAAATTACTGTCAACGCTGCTACAAATAGAAACCACTTCAAGCCATTGTTAAGAGATTTCTTTATTGTGAAACTAAACTCAACTGAACTTAAAAACAATATTTTAATGCAAATGCGAAAACACAAATCACTGTCTACTCAAGATTTGGATGTATTTCTACCAGTAAACCATCCAGTCCAGCGTATCTACATTATGCATCACTTAACAGCGTTCCAGTCAAATTTATACCGTGAGGCTAAAAATATAAAAACATTATATAAGTATAATTATTTATGGTGCAAAGCTGGACAAATATATTTACGGAAATCTGCAGGGTCTGATGTTCATCGAATTGCTTCGGTCAACGATATTTTTCGGATTAAAAACATTCACAAGAAAATTGAAGGCAATACATCTGATTGAACTATCTGGGAACCTGGAAATTTATAGATTGTTAAGTATTGTGATTTATTTACCTGTACTAGCTCAGTTTTTATTTTTTCTTGTGTTTTTATTTTATTTTATTTTATTTTATTTTATGTTGATTTCATCGCCACTATCAATTGCTTTGTCTATTTACATTTCCTTAACATATTTAATTAGTCAAATTTTTTTGTGTTTAATTTCTTTTACGTTGGCACTATTGAATATTAATACTATGAATGTAAAGCACGATGTAAGTTATTTTTGGTCGTTTTACTCGTTTTTTGTTTTTTCTAATATTTTAAATTTTTACGTAAACATATCTTTTCTTATCATTAAGCGAATTTTAAATTCAACGCGATATTTTATGATTATTGCTCTATATTATATTTTTGCTCAATTTATTTTTATCATTGTTTGTAAGTTATTTTTGATTTGCATTTTTTATGAGTAGTAAATATAGCATACTGCACCAAAATATTAGAAGTTTAAGACAAATTTTGATATTTTTAGTACGTTTGTAGCCAGTCTGAATACTCTACCTGATTTGATTTTTGTTTCTGAAATTTGGATTTATTCGAACGAAACAACAGAATTCAATTTGCCTAATTACAGCTTTAAAGCTTGCTGTAACGATAATTACCGCGCCGGTGGAGTTGGTGTCTTTATACATAAAAATCTAACAGTTATATCATGCTGTACTTGTAATTGGATTTCAGCTGATGTTCTTAGATTAGACATTCAACTAGGTAAAATTTTTTGGATTTTTCTGTGTTTTTACCGTTTTTGTAATAGTGATCTTAATGATTTTTGCAATGATTTAGATAATTTGCTGGGTACTATTAACAATAATAACATAGTGATCTTAGGTGATATTAATATAAATCTATTGAATAACGTAAGCTGTTTTAACTACCAAGCAATGCTTGCATCATATGGATTCCTCAGTGTATCTAACAATCCAACTAGGAATCTTTCATGTTTAGACCATGTTTTTGTTAAATCCAGTAGTACATATACTTTTAGTATTGATAATTTACCAATACATTTTTCCGATCATAATTTAATTACTCTCAATATTTGGGTAGAATCGAATAGACCCGTGATAGGTTATAGTGGAAAGAGTTCAAAAGTTAATTATGACAAACTTAGAGATCGTCTTCTAGTTGAAAACTGGGATCTTGTTTACCATGAAAAAAATTGTAATACAGCATTCGATATTTTCTTAAATAAATTAATTTCCCATATTGAACCTTCCAAAGAAATAATTACTTATCGCATTAGCAAGAAGTTAAAGCCCTGGATGAATTATTATCTTTTGTGTAAAATTAATAAACTTAAAAAAATTTCTAAAAAATTAAGAAGGTATCCAAATAACACTCGGTTAGAAAATTATGTAAGAAAACTCTCTAAGCATGTAAATATGACTGTTAAACGGGTCAAAAGAGTATATTACAAAGATAAATTTGGTTTAATAGGGAATAATCCTAAGCTTATGTGGAAGGAAATTGATGATATTTTGGGTAGAAATACGTCCCAAAACAAAAACCAAATAACACAAATTTATGAATATCAATCAAACGTTCTTCTTACTGATGATCAGAATATATGTAATGAATTTAATAAATTTTTTATAACTGTTTCATCCGATATGACTTCCAATATTTTTCCTAATAGTACTAACAGTGGAGAGCAAAAACAATTTATTTTTGGAAACCGTGATAGTTACTGTAATTCTTGTTATTTCGATGAAATTAATTCTTTGGAGATTATTTCTGAAATTCAGAAGTTAAAAAACAAACATTCTAAAGGATTTGATGGAGTAGATAATATCATTGTTAAAAATTGTGCCTGGTATTTGGTTGATGTATTAAAATTTTTATTTAATTTAAGTCTAAAGAGCGGCATTTTTCCAGACGCCTTAAAAATAGCTGTTGTTATTCCAGTTTTTAAAAAGGGTGATGCTCTGCAATTAAACAATTACCGACCGATCTCACTATTGAGTACTTTTTCAAAATTATTTGAGAAATTAATTAAACGACGATTAGTCTCTTACCTTGGTAAAATAAAATTTTTTAGTGATCACCAATTTGGATTCATAGAAGGAAAATCTACGGAAGAAGCTCTTTTAAATTTTCTGAGCAATATTTATTTAGCAATCAACAACTCTCAGAAATGCTCAGCAGTATTTTTGGACATTTCAAAAGCATTTGATACTGTTAACCATGACATACTCATAATGAAATTGTCAAGTATTGGTGTTAGAGGCAAATTATTAGATTGGTTTATAAGTTACCTTCGTAAGCGTAGTCAAATTGTAAAAATTAATAACGTGAATAGTCCTCCAGTGGCCCTATTCTGGTAATTCCCGGGGAACGGGGAATAATTTTTTTTTACAGCAGATATTCCCAGATACATATTTCCAACTTTTTATTCCCCATTTTCTTTAAGTGCATTCTGTCAATTGGGGAATAAATATACAGGGGAAATAAATTTAGTTGTATCAAAATTATTATATTAACTCTTATTTATTATAATACTATCTTTAAAATTATTAACAGTATTAATATTATTAATTATTAATAACAACTACATATAAACAAACATTTTCGTTAAAAATCTATTCCCCATCAATTCATTCGTAAAATCGGTGTGGAAAAACAAACGTCAAAACTGCTATAATGGGGAATAATTTTTTCCCAATAAAAAATCTTTCCCGAACACCAGAATACACTTTGGGGAAAAGGGAATAATACTGCAACAAAATTTAAAATTTCTATTCCCCGGGAATTACCAGAATAGGGCCACAGGTCTTCTAAAATGTGGTGTTCCTCAGGGCTCAGTTTTGGGACCCTTATTGTTTTTGATTTATTTCAATTCTATCTTTGAAATTAATCTTAGAGGGTGTGCTACAGCGTTTGCAGATGATTTGGCTTTGACATATGCGTCTAATGATTACGTTGATATTCAACGGTTTATCAATTTTGATTTATGTACTCTAAGTAAATGGTTTTTTTAACACCGACTTGTTGCTAGTGAAAAATCTAGAATTATGAATTTTAGACGGCCCGACATAACAGTTGATCAAAACTTTTTCAAGTATCACGTATACCCGTGTGATAAGAATCCATGTTTTGGGCAATGTTTTGATTTGCCCTGCATAAATGAGTTTAAATACTTAGGTGTAACAATTGACTCGCAGCTAAATTGGACCTCCCACCTAACTAATATCAGGAAAATTGTTATTACTGCAGTGCATAAATTTTATAATCTTCGACCTTTGTGCCCTTCTTTTATTTTAAGAAGGTTATATCATGCTCTTGTTGAATCTATCTTAATGTATGGTATAACTAGTTGGGGTGGAATTTACTTTGCTAATATTGCAGATCTTTTTGTAGCGCAAAAAAGAATTATCAAATTAATTTATGCTTGTCCAAGGAATACACCCACTATTCCGCTTTTTCGCGAGTTAAACTTGTTGCCTCTAAGGTATTTGTATGTTTTTAAAGTATTGAAAATGTTTTTTGTTCGTAGCAATAGTTATCATAGTCGAATATACCACGTGTATAATATGAGAAATCCAAACAATTTTGTCGGTCTTCGTTGTAATAGTGAAAGGTTTAGAAGATTTTATTTATATATGGCACCTTTATGGTTCCATCTTTTACCTAAAAATGTGAAAATGCTTCCATCTGCGCAGAAGCATAAATTTAACAGGGAAATTCGGACTTGGTTACTTGACATCGATGATATCGAGCAATATTTTTAGTATAAATGTTAAATTACATTATGTTCTAATGTGCCGTCGTGTTGTTAAATATATCTATTTTAATAACTGAGCTTGTATTTTGTTGAAGATTATTGTTAATTATGTAAACAAAGAATATTATATAAATTTTAATTAAAATTTGTTTTAAATTGCTCTACTACAGACATAATGTCTATAGGAGCTGTACTTTATTTCATATTTTAAAATGTTGTGTCAATTAGATTTTAATTTTGTATTTATTTTATTGAAATAAAGATAGTAATAATAATAATAATAATAATAATATTAGTACGATTCGCTAGTACATAAAGCACAGGACATTCTGTATATATAGAATGTAAATTGTGGTATAGTCAGTCCAGTCGCCGCGGCCTGATGAGAAGATTGATTTTTTCATAATCATAAGCTCATCAGTTCGAAACTGGATTGAATTCTCTTACAATCTTCGGAACATATTAAAATTAAAAACTTATATTTATGGCTTCTATGCTTCGACATATCCTTTCAAGAAGGTTATCATTCATAGCATTAGATGATTGCTGTACAATTTGTGAATAACTTTTCCACTCTGTACCTATAACTGGTGGTTTTGGATCCGCTTGGGTTTTAGTTGGTTTCTCTTCTCTAGTAACCCTAGGGTTTTGAGGAAACTGATGCATTTTATTTCTTAGTCTTTGAAGTTTTTGGCTTCTTCATAGCCTCTATAATTTGCAGGATGATGCCATTTACAGTTTATATATTTTGCAAGGGTGTTTCTACTTTCTGTACACTCTTTCGCGTTGTGTTTTCCAGCACATTTTACGCATCTTGGCTCCCGTCTGTAATATTTTTGAGTGTGATTGAAACCTTGGCATATTTTGCATTGAGGTATTAGCCTCGTGTTTTTCTTTAGCGGTTCTATTTTAACCCTCATATTGAGAATTGCTTTGATGTTGAAGATGTTTTCAACTTTCTCCTTTTTGTTAAACGTAAGCATGAAGAGTGTAAGCCCCCCTTTTTTTGACTTGATTGCTCTCACCTCTCTCTCGTTTTAGGATGTTTACTGCATATTTTATTTGCAGATCTCTTGCCTTTAGGTCCTCAATTATGTCCTCCTTCTTAAACGTTGGATGAAGGCCTCTGGCCATAACCTTAAATGCGCGTTCGTTTTTATCTTCGTATGTGAACCATTCTTTACCTTCCGCATTGAGCTTTGTTGCTTTCCACACGTTATTGTTTAGTGACACTACTCTATATTCCTTAGCTGTCACTGATTTCATTATAGATTGTATACTAGCAAATCTGTTACGCGGATTACATTAATTGGCGGACGAGCCTTTTCTTTCGGTACAACCTTTTGTTGCTGATTTTATTGCTGTTGCTGGTGAGCTGGTTCGGTAT
This sequence comes from Tipula vernalis, assembly GCA_958295665.1. Lineage (NCBI taxonomy): Eukaryota > Metazoa > Arthropoda > Insecta > Diptera > Tipulidae > Tipula > Tipula vernalis. The sequence continues at coordinate 143,999,910 of OY282560.1, read as the reverse complement.
TAGTATCACCAGTTACTAATACATTAGTTTGCGAATGATCTCCAACTTCAGGCGAGAATTCTGCTTTTCGTTTTTTGGTAGGTCGTTTCCTCCTTTTCAGTACCCAATCTGTTTCTCTCATGAGATCCTCTTCATCAGTATGGAACTCATTGTTATAACTGGTGTGAGTACTTGCTTCATTATAACAAGTTAGCGGGTTTTCAGAAATCTCCATTGGTTTGGGCTTCTTCAATTCTTCATTTTCTTTTTTTTAGCTTTTCAATTTCGCTTCTCAGTTGGGTTAAAAGTACGTCTACTTCACTGAGTTTTCGACAGAGTTCAGTGCTTTCGTCTTTCGGTTGATTTGCAGAGTTAGTATGACTGTTTGGTGATCTTAAAAACATTGAACTTCTTTCGAATGGGTTTAGCAATGATTGGCTCACCTCAGAATCCATTGGCCAGCCTCGTAAGAGGATTGCAACTCCCACCGTTGGTTTCTCTCTGAATGTCAAGTTGAAAAAATTGGAGAAGGACGTTTTCGACCTTGCTACAGAGACAACTTAAGTTAAAATGATTTTTCGAAAAAAATAAAATTTCCGGTAACAATCGTGAATATTTGAGAGTTCTAAATTACCGTTTGCTATAATTTCTCACTCTTCTTCGAGATAATCTTTTTGTAAGGATTTATTTTTTCCTCTCGATTGCAACCACGAGTAATAAGTTAGAAAGGAAAGAAATAGATCGATCTTTTGATTAAAAAAAGTAGGAAATGCCATTACATGATGTAATGGCATTACCCATGCCAACTATCAATATAATATTGGGTGTATAAATGGAGACATAACATCTTTTGGTCAAATACATTTTTATTAAAAGCATGCTTGTTACAAACGTTAATAATCAAAATATTCAGTAGTACTATCTATGGTCCTTTGCCATCTCTCGGCTAGTTGATGGATTCGCTTACGATGGAAACTTGGTTGTTTCGAGGCAATATAGTCATCGAGCTATTTTCGGACATCTAAATAAACAGTAGTCGGAACGGGCCAAGTCAGAAGAATACGTCGCATGCGGACGAACTTCTCAGTCCAAGTTGAAGAACACTTCCCGGGTTGCTTTGTGTGAAACGACGTTGTTATGAAGCAACATAATAGATTGCGTTCCTTGGCCCGTGAATGATCTTTTTTCCTTGGTTTTTGGTTTTATGTATATAGACGTTTTCATTCGTTTTGTTTTGAATGGTAATATAAGCAAGATAAAGAATAAAAATTTGACAGTATTATTGAATTACTTTTATTCCGTTTTTTTTACGTCTATGCATTGTGAAGGAAATCTTTGCGCATCTATAACTTTGGAATCCGACCGCTCAATGGTCTTAGCCATATTTTTTTTTTTTTATCTGGTCAAGGTCTATTAGTCTGTCTTTGTTTCATGCAAATCGAATAAGTACTTTTCGAATTACTATTTGATAGACAGGCAGATATGTATAAGCAGCGGGGCATAAGACATCTCTCTCGTTATAGCTTTTTTTTCCAACAATTTCGATTCTACTTTTTAATCGATCAGTAAGTAAACATTTTTATTCTGCTCTCCGTTCGGACGATCAAATCGTAACCTAAATATTCTATTTTTAACAATCATGGCTGTTCGACGTGCAGAAGAGCTCGCTTCGAATTCGTGCTGTTGTTCAGTATTTTGGCGAGGAGGCACCAGAAAAGTACAGTGACAGCAGTGACTGTGACGTAGGCACAACAGAGCGAGAGCAACAAGAAAGTAATAATGTTCGATACAAGTAGGTTTAGGTGGAGGACCAGGCATAGACACCAAATGGTAAGTAGCCACAAGTATGTAAACAGATGAGATAGTAAGCAGATGAGACTCAAAGTCGACGATATGGTTTAATTTCGATGCACTTTCCAACACTAACTGCTGCAGAAATTTACGTAATTACCCCACTCGACCCCTGGAATTAATTTTTCACGGATGCCATTCTTGAGATTATTGCCAATCATTCAAATGAAGAAAGCGATCGAAGATTATTGAATATGAGTGAAGGTTTTTGAGAAAGAAGTACGTTTAGTGCTTTAACTGTAACTGAGTTGCGAACATTTTTAGGCCTTGCAAAGGTAAGCAAAGGTTTGAATTTATGTAGTCAATTTTATGCTTCGACGAGCACAGCACTCGTACAGAGAGATGTACGGTAGACATTGTTGTTATATGGGACTTACTTATTTTTCAGTGCAAAAACAATTACGGTCTCTCAGATGGTATAACTATTTATGAAACCTTGTTAGGATTCCGAAGTAAATTTCCGGCAAAGGTTTACATACAGTCAAAACCAGCACGCTATGGCATAGAAATCGTTTGCATGAACGATAGTAAAACTTTTTATGTATACAATGCTATTGCTGCACTATTGGGCTATTGGTTTACTACCATAAATATTTGTAATTTGATGAAAAACGAGTGACGCTTAGATGTAATTGGCACTATAAGGAAGAATAAACGGGAAATTCCCACGATATATTCGCGGCCAGCGCTGCTTAGATTTTCTCGCTACGCTTACTATCTTGCTATCACGATTACACTATTATCTTTTACTCGTAAAAACAAAGTAGTGTTGTTGGTCTCTACGATTCATAAGAAAGGTAGAGTCTTACAATTCTATGATGGATGGCGTCGACAATTTCGACAAAATAATTTCGAAATAGACGGGGGCCCGTAAAACGAATGGATGGGCTATGAGACTGTTTTTCGGCTTGAAAGATCAGATTAACGCCCATATCATATACAACTTGTCTACACGTAATGAGTATTTGACACGACTGGATTTCCTCAAACAGTTGTCCCGTCAATTAGTTAAGCATCACATGAAAACTAGACTCGAAGTTATAGGTCTCCACAGGTCCATACGAATGAATATACAACAAATTCTATTGTGGTGTGAGGTTCAAATTAAACATGAAAATAAAATGCCAAAAAGAAAGCGATGCTTCTTTTGTCCATATTCAAAAGATTGCAAAATAAATCAGTGTCACAACTGCCAGTAATAAATAAATTTATAAATTGGTCTATACATATTATTTTATGTATATTTATTGTATTTTAAAATAACTTTTCAATTAATATTTTTACAAGTTTTTGCCCATTGACAAATCGTTTTAGTTTTACGAAAAATACCTATTTTCAAGTAACAGAATATAGCATCTGGCTCAATCCTACATCAATAAAGTATTTTTCTACGTTAAGTTCAACCTTTCTCCTTCAAGAGATTGTCCTTTAAACTGATTTTTCCATAATTTTTACCACAGTATTTTTTTGGAAAAAAAACCTTTTTTCCGAAGGTTTGCTGATATGCAATTAAAAAAAAAAAATATTAGTTTTTTTCCGGACAAAAAACTATTGTTTCTTGAATAAGGATGTGTTATAAATGCACTAAATTATGTATTCTAATATTTATTTTATACGTGTACTACCAAAAGAATCTAGTACTCATTTATTTTATATAATTGCACTAATTTACTACCTGTTTGTTGTGACCTTTAGAATCAAAACAAAATTGTCAAATGAATTTTAGTGGGTATACCGGCATTCAGCGTGAGATAACGTGTACCCATTTATGCAAATAAATAAAAAATAAAAATAAAACTTATTATATTTAAATAAGTTAATTTATTATATTAATGGTAGATAAAAACAAAATAAAAATAGTGATAACTATAAAAGTGGCGACGAGGATTTGAGGATAAAAATACCACGGTGGAATAAACAGTAAAGTGACCATACTGTGAATTTACAGCAATAAAATGGATAAAGCGGTAGTTGAAGAGCTGTTAAAAAAATTACAAATTTGGATGGATACGATACTAAATAATCAACAGAAATGGCTGGAGCAAACTTTAAAGAAAACCGAGAAGATAGTGTTCCAAGCACAGTTGCACCGTTTCGAGCATTCGAGAAGGAGAAGGAAAGCTTTGAAGATTATGTAGCACAGCTGGGATAGTATTTTTGTGCTAATAATGTAGAACTAGAAGGCAAGAAACGCTCTTATTTTCTAGCGTGGGTCGGTACCGAAACATATCATAACCTAAACAAAATTTATGGTGAAAAAGATTTCAAAAATGAGTCATATGCAGACATTATAAAATCGCTTTCGTCTTATTTTAAATTGAGCGTGCATATTTTAGCTGCGAGGTGCTCGTTTTTACAAATAAAAATGAAACCACGACAATCATACAGTGAATGGGTTGCGGATTTACGTTTGGCAGCACGTGATTGCGAGTTTAAATGCAGTGGCGATCAGTGTACTGAGTCATTTACAGACTTTATGATTCGCGATATGATTGTGTTACATACACCATACGAGGCAGTACGTATCGCATGTTTAAACAAAACAAACCCATCTTTAGACGAAGTTTTAAAAATTGCACATGTTTTCGAATCTACGCAACAAACAGTTCAAATAATAAAAGGTGACCTAGAGAACACGTGTGAAGTGAGCCAATTATACGATAATAAGCATCGTTCACGACCTTCTAATAGTAATTACAACACACAATACAATACGGGACCATCGTATAGAAATAACAATACAAGGTTCAGGGTGAAGGGCCTTCGGTCATGCCCTGGTTGTCTTACATACCATAATAGATAGTCATGTAAATTTTTACATGAAGATTGTCACATATGTGGGAAACGGAGACAGATTGCTTCAGTTTGTTTAGGTAGACGTATTAACACGAAGGAGAGAAGTTCATCACGACAACGAAGTCCGTCAAGTCAACGACATAGTTCAAAGGAATATGCACAGTCTCTTGATGTCATATCGCAATCGGAGTTAATTGATGAAGTTCTGCAAATGGAGGATTCGCCGGTAATTTCCGTGGGACGGAAAATATATTTATCAATCAGGGTAAATGGAATAGACATGAAATTTTTGTTGGATACGGGAGCTACTGTATCAATGATTGGTCTTCATGGCTACCAACAGTTTGTGTAGCAACTACAACAATATTAAACTCATATGGAAACAACGGTTCCTGTTAAAGGATTAATGCATGTTAAAGTGCTATACGACAATATAGAGAAACAATTGCCATTACTTGTGACATGATGAATTGGTTTGATGAGCTTCAGTTCCAAGTTCAACTCAAAGAGATTGATCGTCAGGTTCAGCAAACGCTAACAATACATACTGGCACCGATTTTGAGTCGTACGAAACCAAAATTCATAAACTTTGTCAGGATTTTAAAGATATTTTTGAACCAAATTTGGGACACTGTTTGAATTTTAAAGTGCATTTACAGCTAAAACCAAATTACACACCAAAATTTTTCAAAGCACGGCCTCTTGCGATTTGTGAAATGGAGACAGTTAAGAACGAAATCAATAGACTGGAAGAAACTGGAGTTTTGAAACCAATCCGTTTTAGCCAATGGGCTGCTCCAGTTGTGATTGTCAGAAAGCCAGATAAATCAATTCGACTATGCGCCGATTTTAAGATCAATGTTAACTCTCAATTATGCATTGAGCAGTATCCAATACCAAGAATAGAGGAAATCTTTCAAAAAATAGGCAAGGGCAAAGTATTCTCAAAGGTAGATCTTTCGGAAGCTTATTTACAATTGGAGTTGGATGAGTAATCGAAAGAGTTTATGGTCATCAATACACCCTTTGAATTATATCAGTTCCAAAGGCTACCTTATGGAGTCGCAAGTGCACCAGCTATATTTCAGAAATTTATAGAAATGATAATCGTAAATATACCTCATTGCGTCAGTTATTTAGACGACATTGTAGTGACTGGGAGGTCAGAAGAAGAACACTTGTCTAATTTGGAAGAATTATTTAAACAGTTAAGATTTAATGGGTTACGATGCAAAATGTAAAAATGTAATTTTATGAAACGTGAGATACAGTATTTGGGACACATTATAAGTGGTGATGGTATTAGACCATCAGAATCGGGGATTACGGCAATTCAAGACATGCCAACACCTAAAAACCTAAAAGACGTGCAAGCTTTTCTGGGGAAGGTACAATATTATAATAAATTTTTTATTAATCTTTCTCAAATTTCGGCTCCGCTAAACGAGCTAAGAAGGAAGAATGTAGAATTCACTTGGAAGCAACCTCAAGAAGAGTCGTTTAAGAGAATAAAAATGCAAATTAATGATGCCACTAAACTAACCCACTATTCTGAGAACCTCAAATTAGTTCTGGCTACGGACGTTGCGTCAAAGACGTTGGACGAAGCGCAGCGCAAATATAGCCAAATCGAAAAGGAGGCACTTTCGATCATTTTTGGAGTAACCAAGTTTCGTCAATACCTTTACGGGCGACAGTTTGAATTGGTAACCGACCATAAGCCCTTACTCTCCCTTTTCAACCCAGAAAAGAATTTGCCAGTCATGACCGCTAATAGATTGCAGAGATGGGCAATCATATTGATGGCGTATACCTATACCATTCGGTATAAATCAACTATAAAACACAGCAATGCGGATGCCCTTTCCCGATTGCCTGCGGGTCCTGATGTCGAATTTGACAAATCAGAAGAGGCTGAAGTGATAATAAACGAAGTGTATGAAGTTGAACTTTCTTCATTTCCCATCGATGCTGAAACCATTGCAAATTATACCCGAGAAGATACTGTTCTACGAGAAGTATTAAGATATATTAAGGAAGGATGGCCCGAAAACACGACAAAACTACAAGAATCGATGATACCCTACAGTACTAGGCAGAACGCACTCTCTGCCCACAATGATGTAATTCTGCTACACACTGATTGTATTAGAGTAGTTGTTCCTGAGATATTGCGGGGCAGAATTTTGGAAATGCTTCACGATGGTCATTGGGGTATTGTAAGGACGAAACAAACTGCTCGGCGGTATTGTTGGTGGCCAAAACAGGACGTAGAAATAGAATTGATGGTTGAACAATGTACAACTTGTCAAGAATGTGCAGCAGCGCCAAAGAAAGAATTTAAAAGTTGGCCAGTAGCATCTAAACCGTGGGAAAGAATCCACATAGATTTTGCAGGCCCATTTCTTAATTCAATGTGGCTATTATGTATAGATGCTTATTCAAAATACCCCTTTATAGTGAAGATGTCTGATATTACTACAAAGTCAACTATTCGCGCTTTGTAATCAATATGTTCTATAGAGGGTCTTCCTGATTGTATTGTTAGTGATAATGGCACATCATTAACATCAGAAATATTTGCTCAATTTTGTGAGAAAAATGGTATTTCACACCTTACTACAGCGCCTTTTCATCCATCATCGAACGGGGAAGCTGAAAGATTCGTTAGGACTTTCAAAACATCCATGAAGAAGACTATAATTGATGGAGGTTCTACGGATGTTGCACTGCTTAAATTCTTAAGTAGTTATCGATTTTCACCAGGGTTAAGTGGAAAATCACCCTCGGAATTATTCCATGGACGTCAGCCCAAAACTATTGTTCATCTGATGTTTCCACGAACATCATCAACGCCCCAACAAAATGCGGTTAAGTTTCAACCTGGAGATGATGTGTACATCAAGAACGTCAACAAACAAAGTAAATGGCTGCACGGAAAAATACAAGAACCAGTAGGCAACATGATGTATTTGATCCAAGTCAATGGAGTGATCGTCAAACGGCATCAGAACCAGATTCGCTTGCGAACAACGAAACCGGATGATTATCAATTGGCAGAAGGGATTCTCAAATCAAATGAATCACCGACTCAGGCTAACGACGAGAGGAAACGTAGGAGTGTATCTGAATCTGATATTTTGGGAATAAGAAACATACCCAGAAGATCCGAACGAGAAATAAAACCCATTGTTCGTTTTCAGCCATAAACCGGTCAACTACATCATCGAAAAAACCTAAGCGGAGAGGAATGTTATAAATGCACTAAATTATGTATTCTAATATTTATTTTGTACGTGTACTACCAAAAGAATCTAGTACTAATTTATTTTATATAATTGCACTAATTTAGTACTTGTTTGTTGTGACCTTTAGAATCACAACAAAATTGTCAAATGAATTTTAGTGGTATACCGGCATTCAGCGTGAGATAACGTGTACCCATTTATGCAAATAAATAAAAAATAAAAATAAAACTTATTATATTTAAATAAGTTAATTTATTATATTAATGGTAGATAAAAACAAAATAAAAATAATGATAACTATAAAAGGATGCCTAAAGATTATCCATGAATTATTTAAGATTTTTTTATGGGTTATTGTTGATTTTAAAGCACAAAGACGAAAACGACCCTGGGTCCATATTCTTGAAATTCGATCAAAAAAATTCGCCCGTAATTTTCTAGTGAAATACGTCATTTCAGTCGAAAATTTAAATTGTTTCAAACTAAAGTCACCGGCGACTTTTTTCGGTGAATTTCAAGAATACGGGCCAAGGTTCATGGAATTAAGGTTCCTAAAATGCGTTCTTGGATTGAGGGTTAAAATTTGTATTTTTATTGCTAATTATATTATTTGAAGTTTTTTCTTATGCTTTGATTTGGGGTTTTTCATGTAAAAGTAGCGTAGAAACAGCCGTTTCTTTTAACAGCCGTTTTGGATTTCGATGCAATTGTAATCTGACAGTTTTTCAACCACAGTGTGTGATTTTGATAATTGTCGCTTGTCGAACTACAATTCGAAACTGAATATTTAATTCTTGAACTTTAATTCTTGACTTAGACGTAAAAATAATTAAACACATAATACATAATTTGTAATTCAAAAAAACTAAACGTAAGTGCAATATGCGAATGCAATTTGTACGTAAACCATATGCCCTATGCTTGATTTGGTTTTGTTTTATTTGTTGTTTTCTGTGTTTCTCAGTTTTAGTACCAAAAAAACGAGCAACGTGGTATGTCGCTAGCGTTGCAAAAGATTAAATAAGTTGTCCTTTTTAGTTTATCTTATTCGCTTTAATCTATGGTTTTGTACATTACGGCACTATAAAATAAAGGTTCCTCTGGTGTAAGTAATTAAAATTCCAGGCGAATATGATAAACTTAATTTTTTGTATAGCACACTTCAATGTAGAAGCAGATTTTTATACCTTCGTCGGTCTTATAAATTAAAAAAAAAAAAATACAAAATATACTAACATCTGTATATTCTGTAACTGAGAGTTAGTCTGAAAATTTAGAGCAGGGTAATGAAAACGATTATATGATGATGTACATTGTACACAAATTAAAACAACAAAATTATCCTCAGCAGAAATAAAACGGAAACATCTGGATAAATCCTGTATAATTTTCAATTCTCTCTATAATATGTACTCGTATATTATTATCCAAAGTGTTTTTGTTGCCGTTGTACTGTGCAAGTGTATTGAAATAACAGCAACTAACTAATTATTAACACATAACAATTAACTGCGGGTTTTTATTTTTATTTAATTGTCACACACTTTATTATGATTTAATTAGATGTACACGATAAAACACAACAGATGCAAACCGAATATGCGGTTGTAAATTTTCGTAATTTATTTACTAAATATAAACAGACGCATAAAATAAATGTTTTTTCATTTTAATTTCTCACGAATTAAGCAAGGCCTTTATATCGTGAATCAACCATTTCGCAATATTAAAATATGTTAAACGTATAAACCGCAAGTAAACAACACAAAGCATTATACAAATATTTTTTATTTAAATTTTTGTATATTTTTCGTCTTGGTAAAGTTGGTTGCGTTCGCGATAGGCTAGGCCAAGTTTCTATATTTTATTTAGGCAAATAAAAAAATTTAGAATAAAGAAAATTTAATCTCTATGGTGTTCATAAAATGGAATAATAAATTTATAATGAGTTTGTTGTTATATTTGTATAATATTACAGCCCACATTATTGTTGTTCTTTATATACAGGCGCTTGTGTGTTTTTAGACTTATGCGCGTGGCGTTATACGATAAAATCGGTTTGCTTTAGGATTGCGTCAGTGGATTTAAAGGGAAATGTTGTATTTGATGGGAAAATTGAAAATAGGCAAATAAAACACAAACAGTAAAACCAAAATATTAATATCAATTTTATGCTGGGAATTGAGTTTATGGATATTTAATAACGCTTCAGTAAATTACACAATAATTTACATTTAAAATGTCTTAAAAAAACAAAGGTAAAATATAATAAGTCAACGCAAAACCATTCAATTAGGTGAGTTTTGCGGAGTTAAACTTATTTTGTTTTGTTTAATGCTGGCAATAAAAAGGTTCTATTTGAATAAATTAAATTCAACATAACTTTGCTTTGGGTAGGATTCTTCTTTATTAACCCGTTTATTAACCCGTTATGAAAATAAAAAACGAAATAATGTTTAATGAAAAAATATTGATTTAGCATTTGACAATGCTGCTATATTAAACACAGATATAGAAAATACTCGTTCGTAATATCAAATAAATATTTTTAAAGTAATCACGTAACATAAATGTGACAAGTAGGACTGGCTAGAGTTTGGAGTTGTTACATTTAGTTGTTAAATCGTTGAATCTTTATTGCAAGATTCGCAAAAATGAAACATTCTTTGATTTTGTAATAGCGAAAATATAAAGTTGACAAAAATTTATGCTAATAAGTTGATTTTTCGGCATTTTTTATAGACAAATTTATTAATTGTTCATGGCAATCCCAATATTTTCGATTTGGTAAATCAGAAAAATACAGAGGTAAATCAGGGGGTTCTCATTTTTTGCAGAGTGGTACATTGGTATAACTCTTTGGGCCTTCATCCAAAATTACGGGGAAAGGGGGAAGATATTTCTACTTTTTTTCAGTAGATATATTATGGGCGATTGGCCTCTGTATTTTTCTGATTTACCAAATCGAAAATATTGGGATTGCCATGAACAATTAATATATTTGTCTATGAAAAATGCCGGAAAATCAACTTATTACAGACAGACAAATTAAATTCTTAAAAAATATACGTGTGGGCATAATACACACACAAATGAGGTTTCTCCATGGGTTTTTATATTTGATGTAGTGAATAAAAAATTCGCTATGTCAGTACGTTCTGGCTAGATACTTAATGTATGTGGCTAGAGTGGAATTTTTTGTATTTTGGTCGTAGCTACCTGATGAGTAGACCATACTTTTCAGTACGAAACCAAACTACCAACAGAAAGAACTCATGGAGGGTTCTCATTTTTTGCACCTGTGGTACATTGGTATAACTCTTTGGGCTTTCAGCCAAAATTACGGGGAGGGGGAAAATATTTCTACTTTTTTTCAGTAGATATCAGGGTTGAAAAAGTTGATCCTTTAATACTTTTTTCGGTCCTTTAGAAAATAAAAAGTACTTTGATACTTTTGATCAACATTTCAGTCCTTTCGAAAATACATTTATATTCAATTTTTTTCTGTAAACGTTAGGCAGTCCTTTTCGAAGATCGAATCATTTTTCGTTGAACAACTATTCGAATTTCGACTAAATTCAATTCTAACCGCCAGGACGACCGAATATCGATGGCAAGCAAACGTACTAACATAATAACGCTTTTTTCTTGTATTTTTGGTGGGCAAGGATAGTGGCTTTGTTCTTGTAATTGTAACTTGTGATCGTTCAGTGGGAGGGGAATATAGTTGTATCTATATTATATTACTTATAAACATAACTAAAATGGATAAATCATGATATAAAAAACCCTTTGATATAACATGTTTGTCCATTTATAATGTTAGTGCGATGTTTTCAATCAAATTAAATTTAATTAAATCCGAAAATTACTTCAAAGTTAGAGAAATACGAAATTCAAATGTAATATGCCATACTATCTACGAGCGGATTTGGTTTTCTCTAATTTGGAAGTAATTTTCAGTTTTGGTTAAATTTAATTTGATTGAAAACATCACAGTAATATTATACATATGTAAAATTTGTATATGTATTAGTGATTTTATATCGTAATTCTAAAAAAAAATGTTTACTCGCATTTGCAATTCATGCTTGCTGTTCTTAACAAATTGATATGTGTCTCTAATGCTTCACAAAATCAGCATTTATCCTTTTAACTGAACCCTCCGAAAGAGAAAAATGTTTAAATGCCTTTTTGTTACTTTTAGTGACATAAAAGTGAAAAGTCGTCAGTTAAACCTAGGGTCAAACAACCAAAATGAATCCAAATTTTTTATCAAAATTCTGCTAACTCCAATCGTTTCTGAGATATTTTTTAAAAAATTTGTCTATTTTCACAAATTTTTATTGTCGCATTGTTTTTATTTTGTCTATATCCTTCAGATTCGTTTTTTGTCTACCTCCAAAGCAAAGCTGTAAAAAATTTTTGATTTAATTTTGTTAGATGTGGTTTTATCTATATCCGTGCGATTTGGTCTATATCCGCTAATTTTTTCTTTACTTCTATTTTTTTGCCCATATCCTTGAGTTTTGCAGTATCCTTGAGTGATGCTTGATATGCAAAATGTCTTCCAACTCCTTTAAGCTAACAATACGAACTTCTTTTATAAGCGACAATTTATTTATTTATTTCTCTCAACCATTCAAATATACAATTATTTTAATTTTTTTTTATAAACTCATACAAAAAAAAAAAAAGTGTGGTTAAGAAGATTGGATAATCTTTGTCAAAACGACAGTTACAATTAACCCAAGTGTTAAAAATTAAATTACAAAAAAAAAAATATAATAAAGACAAAAGATTAAAAACCACAGTACATTAAAAGAAAAAGAAAATTATACAAAACAAAAATTATTTAGCAAACATAAACCCCACATCTTTAGTTTCTAGTTTCCAGTCTTTGACCAAACGCAAAAATTTCCTATCATAAATCATCGTTCTTATATGAAGCGGCAATCGATTAAAAAAAGTGTGCGCAGAAACTATATAATATTTACGAAATAATTCAGATAAAAGCGGCGGAACAGAGTACAAATTTCGATAATTATTCCGAACTTGATATGTGTAAACAATTCGCGGCAACCGATGACAACTTCGCAAATAAAACAATTTAAACAGTTTAAAAATATATAGGTGCTGTAAAGGCAAAATTTGGCAGGCCTTGAAAATAGGCCAAGAATGATCGTATCGACGCTTGAAAAACATAACCCGAATAATACACTTTTGTAAAATTAATAGCGGTTCAATGGTATCAAAATAAACTCCACCCCAACATGGTAAACCGTAACTGATGCGAGAGTCCTGAAGCAAAATAAAAATTGAATAAAACATTGGATGGACAAATTTTACGTATCAAATAAATTGCACGTAATGCAGAATTAACTTGATTTTTGACAACTTGAACATGTGATTTCCAGTTTAAATTTGCATCAACGTTCAATCCCAAATAATTAAATAAACAAACATTTTCAATTTTAATACAAAGACTGCTACAATTACGTAAGTCACAATTACGTACATGATAAAAAATCTCGGGGATGAAACTTCGATATTTTGCGTGTATAATTTAAAGGGAAAGGTTCATGGTGATAAAGAATATATAACAACTTTTACATTTTTAGGTATGAATCTGTTAGTGACCGCGAAGGTACTCACATTGTAAATTTGAACAGAAATTTTCGGAAGCGGCCACATATTGACTCTGCGCATATCGTTTTGGAAAGAAATTTTAAAAACAAATTTATATTGGCTAAAATTTGTTCCAGGTGCAATACACATGTTACATTTAACTATGGAATTCAATCTCGTTTATATGACTATCGCGAGCACTTTTGCAGCGACCGATTATTTGGAGCCAATTTTCCACCTCCAGCATAAAATCCACACCACACGGTCACTTTTTGTGATTGTAATGGAGTCTTTTGAACCACATGTGGGTTTGTTGCTGTCCAGTGACGCATATGTTGCTTATTGACAAAGCCATTCAACCAAAAATGAGCTTCATCACTGATGATGATTTTTCGATAAAATTCAGTTTCTCCAAATTTTATCAAGGCCCAATCGGAGAAGTTTTAGCGCTTCAAATGATCAAGAGGCTTCAGGTCTTGAGATTATTTAATCTAGTAAGAGTGTGAGCTAAGATATTTATGCAAAATTCGCCACAATGTGTTTTGAGAGATTCGCAATTCCTATAAACGGTGTGGAATCAATTGATTTGGCTCATTTTGAACTGAAGCACTTAAGGCTGCGATATTATCGGTAATTCGACCTCTCACTGCGACACAAACATCCAATATTGAATATTTTGACTCGAATTTATCCACTATAACATGCAAATCGTCTGGTGGGACGATTATTACGACCGAAAATTGGAGTAAGCGCTCTTAAAGTTGTGACCACCAACTCAGAATTGCGGTAGCAATTTTAAATATTTTCCAAACGTTGCTCGTTCGTGAACTTCACCATGATAAAAATGTTTACCTTGACTGACGTTTTCACGTTAACGGGTGCGTTCGAAATGTTCAACGGTGGGTTCGTTTTGGTATACAATCAAGTTATGCCTTTTTGACAGCAAATGATTGTATGGCATCTGGTAAATCGTTGCAATTTCGTGTCTACACTAGCAACTGTTCGAATTTTAATGGTATAACTCGATGTTAATGGCAGTTGGAGAGTAGATGTAAAGAAATAGATTTTAGAATTTTGTTTTATATTATTATTTTAATAAACATTGCTTGCTTGATGTATGCTAAAAATTAATATTCACAAAAATCGAGGATATAGACAAAATCGTAACGACATAAACAAGCCTTTTAAGAAAAGTTGGTCCAAAACTCTTAAATTTCAAACTCAAATAGTTAAAATACTTTTTGAGTTTCAAGCATTGTACTTCGTAATTAAGCTTTCTTCTAACGAATCTCAGGAACATCTTTAACTTTAAAGCTAACTTAATTTAACTTTCAAATGCCATTTTCTCCAATATAGGCAAAATGCATATAAGAACAAGGATAATTCTGAGTCGACGATATGTAAAAACCTCAAAAAATTAAAAAGTATTTTAAAGCCCAATTTAGTCCTCTGTTGCTCAACATTTTAGTACTTTGGAATTTATGCCAATTTCATTCCTGGTAGATATATTATGAGCGATTGGCCTCTGTATTTTTCTGATTTACCAAATCGAAAATATTGGGATTGCCATGAACAATTAATATATTTGTCTATAAAAAATGCCGAAAAATCAACTTATTACAGACAGACAAATTAAATTCTTAAAAAAAAATTATGCTGTGTTGGTTAGTTCATTCCAGTCAAGGAACTAACCAACACAGCATAATTGGCTGCCAGGTGGCACAAGCTGTATCTGACTTTTGTATCTGTGTGTCTTTTGGAATTCCTCATTATTTCCTACAGAAAATTAGCTACAAAAACGAAAGTAAAGTTTTTTTAAAAATGTTTATTAAATTTTTAAACTGACTATGTATTAGTAAAAACCAACTCCTGCGTTAAGCGCTTTACCCACTGAAAAACGAAAACAAAATTCAGATTTAGCTTTTTCGATATACATAATTCCAAAATTATTGATTTGTTTTCGTTAAAATCGTCTGGTTCTTGACAGAATGTACCATACTTCACTATTTTCATTTAAAAAAATGCAAAATCATTTTTAATTGGTTGCGAAAATGGAAATTAAACTTTTTCGGTTCTAAATATTTTTTTTCGGTCGAAAAAATTAAATTTTCATTTTCTCGACCAACTAAATATGCTTTTGAATTGTTTTAATTGAAAATTTTATTGTATGGTACATTCGGTTAAGAACCAAAAGATTTTAACGAAAGCAAAGCAACAATTTTGGAATTATATCGGAAAAGCTAAATCTGATTTTTGTTTTCGTTTTTCAGTGGGTAAAGTGCTTTAAATGGAAAATGAACTTTATAAATGATTATTCCTTTAAAAAGTTTACTAACCAAAATCAATTATTTTAGCTCAACAATAATTTAAAATAATTTAATCAATAAGTAGCAAATTTACGCCATTCTGATATCAAATGGTTAATATTTCTTTACAACAATTTCGGCACAATTAGTAAATCAGAAAACATCTACAAAGTAAATATCTAAAATTACAAAAATAAAGATGCTAAATGAAGTAACGTACAAAGAAGTGAAATTACAAGATTATTATATATAATGAGGAATTAAAAAACAAAGACAACCATATGGTACCAAACCAAGTTGTGAGCCCCTGACGATCCGCAAAATTATGGGAGGTATTTTTTAATATTGGGGTAGCTTCTAATTACTTCATTATGTATGTCGAGTCTACTTTTATGCGGCGCCTTTACTTCACAATTTCCAGTGATAAAAATCCCTCTTCGACCAAAAATAAAACAAAACACCGAACACTTTTTTCGATTTATATTTAATATTTATCAAATCAGCAGACTCAACTCAAACAATTATAATGCGTATCTTTTTTTTTGTGTCTCTTCCTCTTCCACCAAAAAACACAATTTATTGCTCTTCCCGTTTGATGATTTGTTATTTTTATAACATTTGTCGCTATGGTTCGTTATATTGAATTTCCATATGATGCAGGCGTCAACAGACTGTTATCAATTGGGCTTTACAAACCCGACAATCGGCTATCCTGAAAGTTTCAATCGGCCTCGATGAAACATCTCACTTCACAAACACCTCGATTCTAGCACTAACTGATGTCTTCGTTTATTTTGTTTTGTATATGTAGCTCAATAACTCTAATTTCGTCTTATTTCGTCTAATTTTCTTATATCGTCTTTGACATCTCACTAGTTTCACTTCATATCTACCAAACTACCTTCGTCTTTGTGAAACATACTCTTCTTCTACACTCTCTTCTAATGTTTCAGTTAACCGCCATAACTGAAGGCTCCCGAGAACTGGTATAAATACACTGAGAAATTGCAACGTTTTCTGAATGCCACCTGGCAAAGATCAATCAAGCGTAGTCCGTTCGAGGTAATGTTTGGTGTTCCTATGAAGAATTCCGAAGATGTGGATATATCTCCGGAATTTTTGTAGGAACGCCAAACATTACCTCGAACGGACTACGCTTGATTGATCTTTGCCAGGTGGCATTCAGGAAACGTTGCAATTTCTCAGTGTGTTAATACCAGTTCTCGGGAAACTCTGCAGTAAGTTTTGTCAGGACTGGTATGATGACTCAATTTTTCCGTCCCACCTGTCCGTTTCCCCTTGGTACGCCAGTTGTAATTAGCGTGTGCTTAATTTTATTCTCTAAATAATACTATTCAAACGGTTTAAACGTAAACGCTGTTCCCCGATCGGTAACCACATATTCAGGATTGCCAAAAACGGATTGGTGGTTCTTCATCTTGGCCAAAACTTCGACTGAGGTGGTGGTTTTGCTGGGCACACAAATTTGGAAAAGGCATCTACAACTACAAACAGATATTTGTAATTTTTATTGGTGTAGTGGATACCAATGGTCCCAAATGGTCTAGATGAAGTGTAGATAACGGATACTCCCCCTTGGGCAATGGATTTAGAAATCCCTCTTGTCTTCCTTGTTTTCTATTTCCTAGTATGCATTCTATACAGTTTATATCGGGCACACTTTTCGTTTAACTTCGGTAAATAGTATTTTCGCCCATTAGTTCTGCCATTTTTTTAACGCCGAAATGCCCCTCACTGTGCGCCGATCGGATGATTTCTATCTCCATTCCCTTCGGTATGCATATTAATGGCTCGCCAACTTCGTTTTCTCTATACACCATTCCTTGATTTAGTGAAAAATTCTCATACGGGCCATGATGTAGCAAAGATTCAATTAATTTTAACTTTTCATCTCTACCTTGAGCACTTGATATACTTGCGAGTAGCTGACTGGTGATAGGTAATACTATTGGATTCCGGCTTAATGCATCTACGTGCCTCATTATTGCACTCTGCGATGTTCGATAATATATTGATAGTCTTCCAATTGCAATGCCCATCCGGCTATCCGCGTTGCAATTTTCTTCTTCGCCATAGTTTGCTTGAAAGCCGCACAGTCCGTTACTATTTTGAAGGGGGATTCCAAATAGATACATCCTCAATTTATCAAGAGCCCTAACCATGGCCAACACTTCAAGCCCATAGCTACAATAACCAGATTCGGCGTCGGTCGTTTTTCGACTATAGTGGCATATCGGATGAAATTTGCTATCACAGCCATCTTTCTGCAATAATATTGCCCCATCCATAACCGTCTCTGCTTCAGGTTTGAAAATTTTCAAAACAGGATCCGACATTAACAGCTTCTTCAAATTGGTAAATGCTTCACGCTGAATTTCGGTGAAAATGAATCTTGAATCTTTCTTTAACAGTTCAGTGAATGGACGAGCTATAATTGCGTAACTTGGGGTAAACTTTCTGAAATAACCTGTTAGTCCCAAGAAAGCTTGTACTCTCTTAACAGAAGTGGTTCTGGAAAATTGGCCACTGCTTTCGTCTTTACCTGCGATGGTTTTATTTATCCGTTCTTGACAAAGTAACCCAAATATTCGACTGATGAAAATAAAAACCGACATTTGACCCATTTAAAATTTAGCCCATAGTTACTCGATAACTGCAAAACCATTTTCAAAACGTTTAAGTTCTGATCAATCGTCTGTGATGGGATGATTATGTCGTTCATTTATACCAATATGCAACCATCTGAAATGAAATCTTTAAAAATCAGATTAATGTAATGCTGGGAGGCTGCTGGTGAAATACACAGCCCGAACGGAACCCTGCAAAACTCGTAATGCACAGAGGGCGTAACAAATGCAGTGTATTTCCTACTCTTATCATCAACTGCTACGTGGAAAAATCCATTTTTTAGATCCAAGGTGGTAAAATATTTTGAGGATTGCAGCTGAGTAACCAAATCATCTGTGACCGGCAACGGGTATCTATCCATCATAATTTCTCTATTGAGCCTTCGGTAATCTACACATATTCTTTTACTGCCATCTTTCTTGTTTACTAAGATAATTGGGGAAGCGTAATCGGAAACGCTATGTTTGATAATGTCATCTTCCATCCACTCAGATATTTGCCGTTGGACTTCTTCTTTTTCAGCCAAGCTAAGTCGACGCGATGGTTGAAAAATTAGGGCTTCCCTTCTCAGCACGATCTTCACTGAAAAAGGGCATTCTTTTACACTTCATTAACCAATCTTTGAACGTCTTTTTTAATTTTTTTTTCTCCTATTTCAACTTGATCTTCCTCTTCCGCCAACAGACAATGAAAAGGAAACCCGCCTTTGATTTGTCTTGGTACTTTTATTCTTCCGTCCTCAGTGTATATGACTGCATAATTAAGAATGTCAAAGCCAATGAGGAATGGCACTGGTAATATACTTGACTGGACAACTCTAGCTTGAGGATTAAATATCTCGCCTTCAATTTCCAAATCAGCTGGGAAAGTTCCTAAAGGCTTGACCTTCGCATTCCCAAGTCCGCTTAGTTCGCTGGTGCTACTGTCATCATATTCCAAACCAAGTTGCCGAAATTCATCTTCGCGAATTATTGTAAAGTCACTAACTGTGTCAATCACCTCATCCATCGTTTTGTTGTTCAGAAGAACAATGCAATGATTCGATTTTTCTGTATTTTGAGCTTCAATGATTTATCTACAGGTTTCTTCTGTTTAGATCGATCTCCAGGTTTTCTTGGACATTCCGATGCCTTGTCTCCAAAATATCCGCAACTAAAACATTTTGGTCCTTCTGATTTTCTGAAGAAAAATTTCGCTTTATGGTCCAGGCTTACCACAATTGTAGCAAATATCACCAGATGACGATGTTTTTGGTGTTTTCGTTGATCTTCCATAGTTCTGCTTGTCAGGAATCTTTTTTGGCAAAACACCATCTATAAAATTCTGATATGTTTCAATTTTATACCTCAATTCTTCAAATGATCTAGCGCCATACAGTAAGATCTTGCTCGATGGTAGACTATCAACCCCTTCCACGAAATAGTCGATGATAGCTTGACTGTCAACATTACCCAAAACCGCAATTTCTCTTAAAGAGAACAAGTAATCTTTTAACGTCTTTCCATCCCTTTGCTTACGTTCTCGTAACTTTTTATGGATGTCCGCACTGCTTAATTGTGTATATAAAATTCACTTGTTAACAAATTTGTCAAGTAACTCCACGATCTTACATTCGGGTTGCTCTAAGTGCCTTAGCAGCTGATCCAGATAAAGCATTTTTTGCTACCACTAGCGTTTGTATTGTGTCTAAGCTGAATAACTGTACAGAGTTCTCCATATCTTCTATTCATGTTTCTACTCTATAATTGTCATTACCAGAAAAAATGGGGATTGAGTTTTGTACATCTCTAAGTTGTATATTGGTTGAAGGTCGATCAGAAATATAAGGATTCACATTTTTAAATAAATCAATTTTATTCCCCGACGCGAAATTTCTTTCAGTCGCTTTTAAAGAACCATTCTCAAAATTAGTGTGATTTTGAACACAATTATCCACGTTACCGACACTTTGATTACTTTTCGACTTAATTTTGTTTTCGTTTTTACCTTGAGCATCAGAACGGGTCTACTCTATTACATCAACATGGCTACTTACTTGCTGTACATTTGGTTTTTCTAGACTGTTCTGGACAATGTGTTTATTTAAAATTGATAGTCTGATCAGTGAGTATCACTTTGGCTTCTTTCTTGCTGTACATTTGGTTTTTCTAGACTGTTCTGGACAATGTGTTTATTTAAAATTGATAGTCTGATCAGTGAGTATCACTTTGGCTTCTTTCTTTCAGCAACTCGTTTTCATTTGTCAAGCATCTGAATTTATTTTTTAACTCCTCAAGCTTAGCCCGTAGCTCATCCTGTTCCGGTTGTAGAGATACGTTTTCTTTCGTCAACACCGACATTAAGCTATTTTCGAGTTTTTGCAAGTACTCTTCACTCCTCACTGGCATGCTGGTCATAATTAGACCAAAATTGTTCTTTTAATTTGAGAGACAATATACTTGCTTCTGTTCTTGAGTAACAGTAATTAACTTAACACTACACTACAATTCACTGTTCACTAGTCCAGTTAAACTTTAAAAGAATCATGTACACCAATTTTAGCTGTTTTTAAATGTACGACCGTTTATAATTTATAGTTTAACAATCACTGATCACTTGGCACAACATCAATTGTTACACAAAGATATACGCTAAACTTCACAAATATAATTGCTTAAAATATGTACATACATATGTATCTTCTCTAATTTATCGGAAAACGCACATAAAAAAAAAAATTCACTCATTAGCCACCGTTACTTCTAAATACTTAATAGTACGATTTTTATTTAGTATTTACGGCTTTAAATATTAGGTATACGTTCCCGATATTCCCGGTTGAGCTCCCAAATTGTCGAGTCTACTTTTATGCGGCGCCTTTACTTTACAATTTCCAGAGATAAAAATCCCTCTTCGACCAAAAATAAAACAAAACACCGAATATTTTTTTCGATTTATATTTATATTTATCAAATCAGCAGACTCAACTCAAACAATTGAGGAGTGTCTGATCAAAATTCGCTATTTACATTTTCCAAAATAAAATTTTTGTTTTTTATCAGGGCAGAATTTTGTAAATGAAATAGACTAAAAATGGCTATTTCCAGAATGGACCAAAAATTTCCAATTTCTCCATGAAAAATATCCCTATAATTCTTGATTTTGGTCAAAACAAGCTATTTACTACAAAAAAGTGATCAAAAGTAATTATCAAAAAGTAAGATGTAAATAGCGACTTTTGATCAGACACTCCTCAAATGCGTATCTTTTTTCTTGTGTCTCTTCCTCTTCCACCAAAAAACACAATTTATTGCTCTTCCCGTTTGATGATTTGTTATTTTTATAACATTTGTCGCTATGGTTCATTATATTGAATTTCCATATGATGCAGGCGTGGACAAACTGTTATCAATTGGGCTTTACAAACCCGACATGTACATGGCCAATTGGCAAAATCTCTAGGATCAGATCCACATAATTTTTTGTTTAACCAATTTGTGTTTAGAACGATATGGTACCAAATGGAGTTGTAAGCCCCTGACGATGCGCAAAAATAAGGGAGGTATTTTTTGATATTGGGCCAGGTTTCAGTTACTTCATTATGTATATGGCGAAGTGGCAAAACCTCTAGGATCAGATCCACGGAAATTTTTTTTTTATCCATTTGTTGTTTAAACCGATATGGTACCAAATGAAGTTGTGAGCCCCTAACAATCCGCATAAATAAGGAAGGTATTTTTTAGTATTGGGGTAGCTTCTTCTTACTTCATTATGTATGTGGCCAAAATTGGAAAAATCTCTAGGATCAGGACGACAGAATTTTTTGTTTAACCAAATTTGGTTTAGAATGATATGGTGCCAAATGAAGTTATAAGCCCCTGACGATCCGCAAATTTAATCTATGTGTTTTTGATACTGGGGTGGGTAGCTTCTGTTTATGATATTTTATATATTGCGACATCTAAAATCTCTTAAATAAACTCCTGACATAATAATTTTCGTCTTAAACAGGTAGTTCACTAATACATCTACAATAGAAAATGTTTTGTAAATTCATTAGTAAAATTTTTTCGTTGTCCAACCGCACCGTGAAATTTTTGCGAAATGTTCTGCTAAATATTTTGGTAAGAAAATAAGTAAGTACTTCCCGGACATCTACAAAATATTTCGTTAATTCATTGGCAGCATTTCCTTGTAGAGCGTATGAAAAACAAAGTGGAAATCGAGGTTGCAGCATCGATAATGCGTATCTGAAAAATAAAAAATTTAATGAAAAATTTTTGTCATACCCTTCTAAGTTAAATTTACTGGGTGTTAGTTAATTAATTTGGTTTGATGCCTTCTTACAACTGTGAGTATGATATTAGCGAAATAGTGCTAATTTTATACTCACATCATTAAATCATTTTTGGCAAAAAACTGTATCGAACACAGATTTCCGAATTTATCTAACGCTTGTTGGTGCTAAAGTTGCTAAAGATATCAACCGTTAGTGAGTAATAGACTCTTATAAAGGCTATATTCTTGATTAGAACACAACCCCAAAGCGCCCAGCGCAATAGTGATTTGCATAACTCAGGAACGTTCAAAACACCGTTAATTAATTTAACACTATTAAATAATTAATTAATCCGACAATACTAATCAAATCAAAATACCTGATCCACTCTCAATAAAAATAACAACTAAAACGAAAAGGATGCTCGGGGAAGGCTTTTGGTCAATAGCAAAATGTAGCATAATTTAGTTTAGTCATAAATTTAGTTGAAAAAATTCACAGAGGCACAAAACAAAGCCTATGTTTAAAATACAATTTTTTTATTATTAAACTGAAATATAGTTTTGTTATGATAATATTCCGTTATAAAGTTTAACCGTTAGGTTTTTTTTTTTTACAAAATGCGGAGTGAACCTATAAAACTATTTTTGTGTCTCACTTGATTAAGAACACCTCCTGTACGAAAACAAAATAATACACCATAGACTTATGCTTCTTAATTAATTCTTAAAGTTTGTGCAACTATGGCTAAAAGAAAATAGCTGAAATAGAATAAAGCTTTCATGGGGGACGGTTATTGCATTTGCCAAATTGGTGCTAGGTAGTGTAATTGAAAGAGGTCTTACTATTATGCATAATTATCTCAGAAACATTGGAACCAATTTGAAAAATTGTAAAACTCTTGACGGGCGATTCTTAGAGAAGCCTCCAATTCTAGCCTTTCGGTTAAATAAATTAGACTTAAACATATGTGTTACAGCTACTCGAGTGATTGTTCGAGCATGTCACGCATTTGGCGAAACTAAAACATTAAAAAACAGGCATCAGATTCTCTTTTCCGATAAAAAAAGAATACAGTGATTTTCATTTATAACCACTTACAAGGGACTGGGCTATATCCATTTCGTTTAAGAAAAAATGATTTTGAGAAAAAAGGCGCAGTAAAGGGGACGGAATTGATATGTCTGTTTGTAGTGGCAGGACGCTGTGCCTAATTAAAAGTAAAATTTTCATTGATTGTGGTGTCTAATCAATTTTAGTAACATTCAGTTTTTAAAAATCCATACACTTCAATTCTGCAGCCCTATGGTTGTGAAACTGTAACTAAAATTTTTGGGGTTTGCACTACTTTTAATCTTTTGTTTATGGTCTATGTCTAAATCACTCATTTTTTACAATAAAAATAATAATTTTTACATAAATAATTTACTACTTAGAGTCTGAATCGACCCATACCGCGTCTCTAAGAGACCTTTCGAACCGTACCTGTAACAAATTGGTGAATGGTTGTATCCCATCGAATGATTTTACTCAACCGTTTTTATATCAGTCAAATCATGTTGTAATTACATTTTTGGTTAGCGGTGAGAATTGAACTCGTGATCGCCGGCGTAGTAATAAACTGTCTTAACCATCAAACCTCAATCAAAGCTGCGCTTCGGCTATATTTAGAATCTGGCTAAGTTCATTCTAACGGCGAAAATATGAACTCAGAACTACTATATAACTAACTATCTAAACTAATTTACGCTGAACTAAAAATTTTTACAAAATGGTATGGCTTTTGAAGATTTTGTTCTTATAAGTGAAAAATACAATACGTTGTGTTGGAATCCAAAATCAGATTTACCGAAAATTGTCAAACTTTGCGTAATTTCAACATAATATTGATAACTGATTTTTTCGATTTCTAATCCACTTAGAAAAGTTTTTAATTAACTAAAAAACAGCACCAGAGTCGCACGTTGGCAATGAGAAAATGATTAAAAAATTGAATAACTCAGCACAAATCTGATACTAAATTATCTGTAAGAAATACTCAAGCCACAACAGTGTTTCAGCACTCATACGATTCGAAAAATTAAAATTCTACATGAATCGTCTGTTTTGGAAATGGTCCATATTCTCGATAATCAAGAAATTTTTGTTCACCTAAAGAGTGACACGAACGATATAAGCAAAGTTTATTCTGGTATTAGTGACTCAATTTCTCAATTAAAAATTGAAAATCTTTATTATCTAAATTCCAAAATTCCCAAAACTGGAATATTTCGATTATAGTTCAAATGAATATTTTTGAAATGTTTTAACTTTTAATTATAGAAATTTTACAAAATTGGCAATGTTCTGTAGTTCCAAGTTTTAATTTTGATTTTGAAATGTCTAGAATCTGTAAAATCTTCGGATGTCGGCAATTTTAATTTCTTTGAATAGTACTCAAGCTCTAAGTTTGAGATACTATGTGCATCGAAACTCGAATTTTTAGAAGCTTAAATGGAAGTTATTTCGAAAAACAGATATAATTAACGAAATCCTAAATTCAATTGGTAATTCGAAATTTATTATTAAAATGAGGTTTTGTGAATTTAGAATTAAAATGCTTAGGAATTTTAAAAACTTCGTAATTAGGAGTGAGAAAGAGTGTTTTGTTAATATAGGAATTAAGTCGGTTTTGAGCATTCAGAAATTTAGTTAACTTATTTAATTAAGTTATTTCGGGACCCAAAACCATTATACTATATAATAATGTGAATTAAAAAATTAACAATAAATTTTTATTTGAAATAGTTTAAGATTTTGAAAAATGAACAAAACTTCTTTCTGTTTTTCAATATATACATAAACTATTAAATCTACCAAGTTTGCTTACTCTGATATACACTACAAATGGTTGGAGGATGATCACTTGGTTGCGATAAACCACAGCCTTTTGCCATTTTGGCCAGAACTAACAGCTGATTTTCTAATCGCTAAATTACTCAACGAACCATATTTTGACGAGAATAATCAAGTTATCATAAAAGACGCTTTCGAATTATTTATGCTACTTTCCTACTGGGAAATGTTTTAATTTTATTTTTCATGGAAGCAGTATCGACCTTCTGTTCTTTGAAAATTATATGGTTTTGAATGAAAAGAAATTTTCTTCATTGCATCTTTTCACAGAACGAGAATTTAACCCCAGTTGTGGTTTTGCTGCCATAAATCTTTTCTATGTTGATCTATTATTTCTTGAAATCAAAAAATAGTTAGACATTTTATTCTAAATCGCGCGGCCGCCATCCATACGAGTAGTTTTTTTTCCTTAGGTTGGTAGCATCCTAACTAGTTAATGAGATACAGTTGTTTACTTTTATCTACAAAATTAAGCAAAATTAACATAAAGTTTTGCTTCAAAAATAGAACGGCTTCCAAAACCTTGGAAATGTTGGAAAATGCTTTTGGTGGCAATGCAATCTCCAGAGCGACTGGTTTTAATTGGTATAAGTGGTTCAAAGAAGGTAGAGAATGCGTTGAAGACGATGAACCACGTCAATGAAGTCAAGAATATGATGCTCAAAAACCGTTGATTGACAATTAGAGATCTCGTTGATATCAATCACGCAAATATCGTTTGGACCAGAATTTTCGGCAGAAAACTCTTAGTTTTTGCATTACGATAATGCCGTCTCACACTGCATTGGTTGTATGTGACTATGTGGCCAAACCCACAACCACTTTTTTCGCCTGATTTAGCACCGTCTGACTTCTACATGTATTATAATATCAAATTAATTTTTTTAACAATTTTAGCTAATACAGGAATTGATTTGTGGAAGTTAAATTCTGGTTCTATTTGACTTTTAAATCTTAATTTTAACTATAGGTGCATTACCAAAATTATAATTAAAGGTTCCGCTCTAATATAAATCAGTCATAAATATATAAGCTGCAGGATATTTGTTTAATGTTTCGAATGTTTCTTTGTACATATTCCAGGAAGTCCTTTACTTACCTAAAGGATCACCATTGTGGTTGGCTTATACTTTTAAATAAATAAAACAATATATAAAGCTAATTCGAAAATAACATATAAAGCTTCCTAAATAATTTATTTCCTGGTGTTCAAGTCGTAATCCCAGTAATTAAACAGCTAAAAGAGCAAAACAATTAGTATCAAATTAATAGTTTTAAGCCGAATGATACTTATCCAAATTCACCAGCTGATGGGTCATTTTTCTTCAACGACATTCAATTTATTTCTAATCAAGGCGAATCCCAAAATAAAAGATATTTCACAAAGAATCACTAAGCACAATTAAATATGATTTATACTTATCTAAACTCATCAGCTGTATCATCGGTATAGCATTATACAGAGCCAATCCTTTGACTTTAAAAACATTCAAAAATAATTTATTTATTTATTTTAAATTTATCATACAAAACTTTGACACTTAATTATTAACATTTAGCTACCTTTTAAATTAAAATTACTTACCCCACTCGCCGACATTGAACCCCAAAACATAACTGAACAACAAGCACGTTTAATAGTAGGTTCGTTGTGTTTTGCGCTACCGCTGCAGTAGGTTTTCTTTAAACTTTACCACTCACCTCTTCCACGAAAGTGTTGTGTTGAATTTATTTTCACCCATCAAAACAACCGTTTCCTAGAAGTTGAAGTCGTTTGTTATTAGTTTTTCAGCCAATTCAATTGAAATCCAAGTTTCCACAAAATTATTTGTTTGGGTCATGTTTTAAAGTCTGGATAAAATTCCGAAGGTGGCTCAGAAGAGACAAATTTTAAACATTATTCAACTCGAATTTGGCTTGCTAATAAATGCAATTTGTCAAATGTATGAATGTTTTAGAAAATATTTCGTGTAATCATCGATACAGGTTAAAACAAATACCTTCATCCAGCCTTTTAAAACATTTATTTCTAGATTAGTGTAGTGAATTTTATTGACGTTTGAGTCGTATAATATAATACCACACTATATCGTACATGTAACTTTCATGTTTATCTTATCTTTCATGCTCAACTTAATAAAAATATTTGTCGATATAATTCCGAATAAAAAAATATTTCAATTTTGCGTTTACAAGTTTTCTCCTCCCAAAATACAACAATAAAATATTTTATCCTTACTTATAAATTGGAATTCGTTCGTGTACATAGGCACTCTCATCCATATATATGTGTGTATGCATAAAATGAAAGCTAGTTTATTTTATTATGTCGCTCCCCATTTTATGATTAAGCAAACTTTGTACCACCGTATACTTCTTTTTGAAAATCGAAAAACCAACATTCATGGTATGTAAAATAAAAAATTTAGAATGGTAAAGCATAAAAAAGGTTGAAAATATCAACGAGTCTATTTCAACGTTGACAATTTTTTTTTTTTTTGTGTTTATTTTACGATTATGAGATGGGTTTGGAAAATTAAAAGAAATCATCTGTGAATTTTTTTGGTATAGTGTTATGGAAATTTCTATATTTTCGCCCCCCAAAAAAAAAAAAACAAAAACAAAAAAATGAAAATAAAGTCTATTACGAACGATGTTCTTCTATCTACCCGAAGCAAAACAAAAAATTGTATTAATATAATTAAAATTCTTTTAAATTTTTGTTTTTGCGTGTTATTTGGTACGGGGTGACAATTATTTGATGTTAAATATGTCTGAAGAGACGCAAGCATCGCGAATACAAAAATTTAATTTAAATTCTTTGTTTTAATCAGAGCGCAATACACATACATATGTATGTATAATTTCGGTTTTGAATGATGTGTTGTTTTCATGAAAAAGTGATTTGAATATAATTTGATGGAAAATTAAATTTCATTTTACGTAAATCCGCATTTATTTATATAAATGTTTGTCTGTGTGTTTGTGAAAAATGCCTGATGATTCATGAACTGTATCATATAGGAAAAATTTCGTCGTCTCTAAGATATGTAGGTAAAGTTAATGTATATTTCATATTGATGGGAAAAACAAGATAAAGCTCTTAGTCTCCTTCGAGTTTCCAAATAAGTTTATTATCATAATTCTATTGTGTATTTTGTGAATAGAAAAAAAAATTCTTCGTTCAAAATCATCTCTGAGGTATTATTATGTTCATTTGTGTGATATTATTTATTTTGTTATTTTTGGTATTTTTTTTTTACTTTGCATCATTTTCCATGATTAAAATATATGTAGATGCTTCTTTTCGTAAATCTAGAGAGTAAGTCTTTCGTTTACAGACCTTAAAGAAAGGCATCGTTTATATTTAACATTACATACGAATACTTACACAATCTTACAAATTACGATAAGAAAACTTGTTAATGAAAAACTTTTCCTATTGTATCTGTCTAGCTATTGTTAAAATCCTTTTGATTTTTTTTTTTACTTTTCATATTACGAAAAAATCACAGTGGAAACTTGCATACTAAACGGCGGTAAGCTGCACGATAAAATTTATGAATAAATTCTTGGTACATAGATAAGATTTATACAGTTTATATGTTTTGTTTTTAAGTTGCTGTTTTAAAACCCATTTAGATTTTCATTGGTGATATGAGGCTAGCATAATAAATTGTTAGCACAATACATAATAAATTTGTCTATGAGACTAGATGAACTTAAAGAACCCATTTAATGTTTTGGTTTAACAGATATTCATTTTAAATTAAACAGTTAATTCACACTCATTCATGAATGGTTTTAAGAAATGCAGAGATCGGAAATAAGGTTCAACAGTTATTTGAATGCGGGTTATTTTTAAGATTAAAAATCCCTCTTTTGTTGATTTGGTCTAAAATGCCTTTATTATAAAGGGAAAGCAACTTGATTTATTGTAATGTTTGTTTTCAATGATAAATCGATTTAACACTTTTATTGTTTTATTTTATTAAATTTTTTAATTGCTCTTATGTGATGCAAATAGTATCGCATATGACTCCCAATCAATTGTGCATCGTTTTTCGATACTACCTTAGCATCAAAAATAATAAAGTTTAAGATACATCAAAAACCGAAGCTACTAGTATTTAAATTAAAAATGATGCATCAGGTATCAGGATTAAACGTAACTTCCTTCACTGCTTGTAACGCATCTTACATCGAATTTTTTAGATGGTTGCATCGATCCAATTCGATACCACTCTTATCAAAATTAACCGGTAGTTGTTTCTGATTTGTATACAATGCAACTTACATCAACAGTAATATTTTCTTGCACTAATTATTCCAAATTTAATTATGATGTAAATTGAATCATAATTTAACAAATAAGTTACCCGTAATTTATATATGTATGATGCTAATAGTATCGAAAAATATAGATTTATTCATGTGGTGAATAAACCTTTTTGAAGAAGTAGTAAATTCACTACCATACATTACTAATTTTTTTTTGATGTTTTTCCTAAAATATTTTCAAATGGAGTTCGGCTGTTTGTCTATGAGACAAAATAAATTCACGCAATTTCTTATAATTGGTTTCTTATAAATGGTAGTCGGAAGGTGCAAGGTCTGGAGAATACGCAGGTTGTTCAAGCCGATCCCAACCGAGTTGCTCTACCTTGTTTTGAGTGGTTTTTGAATGATGTGGTCTGGCATTGTCATCATGAAACAAAACTTTATAGCTTTTGTTCGCTATTGCTGGTCGTTTTTCGTCTAATGCACGTGCCAAATTGCCCAGTTGGCGCCGGTAGCAATCACCTGTAAACGTTTCATTTGGATTTAACAGCTCATAATACACCACACCTTTCTGGTCCCACCAAATACTCAGTATAACCTTATCGCAATGAATATCTCGTTTTGGGTGCGATGGTCCTGCTTGGCCTGGATCGACGTAAGCTGCTTTACGTTTTGGATTGTCGTAATAGACCAACTTTTCATCGCCAGTAACAATTCGATGCAAAAAACTATGTTTTTTGTACTCAGCAAGATTTTTTTTGCATGCTTCAATTCGTGCTCTCAATTGATTTTCGGACAGGTGATGTGGGACTCATCTTCATAGCTTTCGAATCTTTCCCATTGCGTGCAAACGATGAGAAATGGTTGATCGGTCAATGGTTAACTGCATTGCAAGTTCTTTTTGCGTTTGGCATGCATTTTTATCCAATAATGTTTGTAAATCGGCATCTTCAAACTTTTTGGCTGACGTGGCCGTTCTTTGTCTGTCAAGTCAAAATCACCACTTGGAATCGATGAAACCAATTGAAACAGCTTGCTCTCGATGGAGCTTGATTACCGTAAGTATCAGAAAGCAATCGGTGAGCTCCAGCGGCAGTTTTCTTGGAATCAAAAAAGAAAAGAAGAACCCCTCGAAAAAAACAACTTATCACGATCCATTTTAAATCGGTTACAAAAAAATAACGTAATATGAAAAATAACACTTTCTGCTCTGATTTAGATTGACAATTGTGACAGCTACAAAATGCAACTGGAATTGCTTGTCAAACTATACGCAATCTCACGTAGCGACATCTGAATGTCGAGTCTAAGAATTAATTCACACACCCAATATAATTATTTAGTTATATTGATATGGTATGTTAATTTATACTGTTAAAGTTAGCCGAAAGTAAAAAATCGATTATGCAGATTGTGTTAGTCCAGCCGAAAGTAAAAAAAAAATGGTAATGCAGATTGTGTAATCCCAATCGAAAGTTTCCAGCCGAAAGTAAAAGTCGATAATGCAGATTATGATATAACATTCTAGCCGAAAATAAAAATTTTAGTAGTTATCGGCCGAAAGTGAATAGGATACATACACGTAGATTTAAGTAAAAAAATTTGTAAATAAATTTACGTGTAAAACTTTGCTCCGTAGAAAATATCGGAAAATCAGAAGAATATACAAAATTGCAATAAAATCAGCCTGTAGAGTATACATCTGAAGCTGAATCGTTTTTATGTGATTTGTCAATAGCTATCGAATAAACAAATTCTGTTTAAGTTTCCCGTGGGAAATCTCAGAAAATTCGATTTTACAAAAATTATTAGAAAATTTATATAAAATCAGCCTCTAAAGTGTTATGTCTGGAGATAGATTGCATTGATGTGACTTATCAATAGCTATCGCAGGAAAAAAATTCAGTTCAAGTTTCCGGTGGGAAATCTCGGAAAATTCGATTTTCCAACAGAAAATTTGTATAAAATCAGCCTCTAGACTGTTATGTCTGGAGATGAATTACATTGATTTGATTTGTCAATAGTTAGCGCAGGAAAAAAATTCAGTACAAGTTTCCGGTGGGAAATCTCGGAAAATTCAAAAAGTTTCCAGCCGAAAGTAAGAAATGGTGAATAAAATCAGCCTCTAGAGTGTTATGTCTGGAGATGGATTGCATTGATGTGACTTGTCAATGGCTATTGCAGGAAAAAAATTCAGTTCAAGTTTACCGCGGGAAATCTCGAAAAATTCGATTTTCCAAAAATTATTAGAAAATTTGTATAAAATCAGCCTCTAGAGTGTTAGGTCTGGAGATAGATTGCATTGATGTGACTTGTCAATAGCTATCACAGGAAAAAATTCAGTTCAAGTTTCCTTTGGGAAATCTCTAACAATTAGATTTTTCTATTTCGGAAAATATTCTAATAATTTCTGGAAAATCGAATTTTCCGAAATTTCCGACGGGAAACTTAAACTGATTTTTTTTCCTGCGATAGCTATTGACAAGTCAGATCAATGCAATCCATCTCCAGACATAACACTCTAAAGGCTGATTTTATACAAACTTTCTAATAATTTTTGGAAAATCGAATTTTCCGACATTTCCCACAGGAAACTTGAACTAAATTTTTTTCCTACGGTAGCTATTGAGTAATCACATCAATTGGATGCATCTCCAGACATAACACTCTAGAGGCTTATTTTTTACAAATTTTCTAATAATTTTTGTAAAATCGAATTTTCCGAGATTTCCCACCGGAAACTTGAACTGAATTTTTTTCTTCGATATCTATTTACAAATCACATGAATGCAATCCATCTCCAGACATAACACTCTAGAGGTTGATTTTTTACAAATTTTCTAATAATTTTTGGAAAATCGAATTTTCCGAGATTTCCCATAGGAAACTTGAACTGAATTTTTTTCCTGCGATAGCTATTGAGTAATCACATCAATGCAATCTATCTCCAGACATAACACTCTAGAGGCTGATTTTATACAAATTTTCTAATAATTTTTGGAAAATCGAATTTTACGAGATTCTCCACAGGAAACTTGAACTGAATTTTTTTCCTGCGATAGCCATTGAGTAATCACATGAATGCAATCCGTCTCTAGACATAACACTCTAGAGGCTTTTTTTATTCATCCATTTCTTACTTTCGGCTGGAAACTTTTTTGAATTTTCCGAGATTTCCCAAGGGAAACTTGAACTGAATATTTTTCCTGCGATACCTAATGACAAGTCACATCAATGCAATCCATCTCCAGACATAACACTCTAGAGGCTGATTTTATACAAATTTTCTAATAATTTTTGGAAAATCTGATTTTCCGAGACTTCCCACGGGAAACTTAAACTGAATTTTTTTCCTGCGATAGCTATTGAGTAATCACATCAATTGAATCCATCTCCAGACATAACACTCTAGAAGCTGATTTTATACAAATTTTCTAATAATTTTTGGAAAATCGAATTTTCTGAGATTTCCCACACTTGAACTGAATTTTTTTCCTGCGATAGCTATAGATAATTTAGATCAATCCAATCCATTTCCAGGCATAACACTCTAGAGGCTTTTTTATTCATCCATTTCTTACTTTCTGCTGGAAACTTTTTTGAATTTTCCAAGATTTCCCACGGGAAACTTGAACTGAATATTTTTCCTGCGATACCTAATGACAAGTAACATCAATGCAATCCATCTCCAGACATAACACTCTGGAGGCTGATTTTATACAAATTTTCTAATAATTTTTGGAAAATCTGATTTTCCGAGATTTCCCACGGGAAACTTGAACTGAATTTTTTTCCTGCGATAGCTATTGATAATTTAGATCAATCCAATTCATCTCCAGACATAACACTCTAGAGGCTGATTTATTTTCGGCTGGAAACTTTCGGGTAACTTTAACAGGGTTATCAATTTACAAAAGTTGCACTTTATAGCCTAATATATAAAAATAGTTATTCTGACTCAAAAAATGTGGTTCATATGATTTCTTGAATTGTAATGATTTATAATTAATACAAATGGGATCAATGTTTTTGTCAATCAGCTGATAACCGCAGTAGAATTTATCGTATATTCCGATAAATTCAGTTATCAAAAAAAAAATGTTGCTTTTACTTTCTAAAATATTTTTGATCTGATATAAACGAATTATTTCATTATAGTTGGGATTTTCTTTTAGTATGAACAAAAATTTTTTGTAATGAAATTCGTTATCGTAATATGACAAGCTGTATAAAGGTTTCATTCATTCATAAGTGAGATTGAACAAAAGTCTCTTTCCTTTTTTTGATATTTATTCAAAGTTAGATTTGGACCAAACACTACACATCATCTGTTAATTATTCTTGGATAGTGCAAAAGGATTGTGTTGTTTGGGTGTAAAATTTTTATTAAATGATGTTTTAATGAGTTCTAAGTGTAAGGTTATATTTTTCTCTAAATTAGTAATATCATCAGTTCGTAATTCATATCGAACCAATAAAATAGTTATTCCAATTATAGCTAAAACAGCATCCCATTGTGGTTTATGGTTGGAATTATAAAATTTACTATAAATTAATGGAAAATGTGTTACTAAACATAAGACTTGAATAGCGTTTTGGCCTAAATTACTTCTGACAATACTAATAGTGGATGGTTTGTTTCTTCGGTCAACGAAACCCAAGTTATAGGCAGAAATATAATCATTGATTTTATCAATATTTTCTTCTTTCATCTTTTGCTCTATAAAAAACTCAAATTGATATTTAATCACCAAGACTAAAAAGCCTTCTAAACCATCGTGGAGAAAATCCACACTATAGCTTTTTTTCGTATGAAAAAATTTTAGTTCGTTTAACACAGAATAACGGCTTATTCCCTTAGTATCCATTACGATAATTTTTTTTAATGAAGGCTGATTGCCTAATATAGAGTAGCATCCCTCTTTCCTTAAAAGCTTGACATCTTTTTTTTCTTGACTGCTTAGTATTTTGATTTGACATTTCGCAAAATCTGCAAAAGAATTTAGCTGAAAATCATTCGCCGCAAGATTATCGTGGGATAACGAAATAACAGTGCCAAAAGTCAAACCAAGGTTATCTACATATATATATAAACCGTCATCTTCGAGAACCCTAATATCATCCACAATCGGTTTAAGAATGAAATTCATATTGATTTCATAATGTAAGTCATTAACAGAGGCTTACTAAAAATATATTGTGAAGGTGAGAATTTAGATACGTTAGACAGTTTATTATATTCAAATAAGAGATTGTTAATTGTCTTGCTACCTAGTACTCTAGCAACCTCAAAGTATTCGTAATACAATTGAATTAAAACTTTTTGTTTATTTAAAAAATGGGTATTAATTGACTGAAAACGTCTACCACAACAAGCAAATTTATACACTCCTTCTTGACAAATAGGAAAATTAAACTTTTTAAATAACTGTAAGAAAGACGAATTGAAAAAAGTTTTGTACTAGTTTTTTAGAGTACATTGAAGTTTCGGAACTGAACCGAGTTTCCCGTCGAAATTCGATAGGAATTTGTAGTGGTTCTACGTAAAATTCATTTTCAGAGAAAATCTTTTCTCTTTTATATTTGGAACAAAATTTGTTGAGGTTATCAAAGATTGTTATTTTATTAAATACCGTATTTGTGACATCCGTTGGAGAAGGTACAATAATAATGGCACACTCAACAACTCCTTTGGTTTCAGTAAGTATTTCTGTAATAGTTTTCTCTGGAATGCCTAATTGATTCAATTTTAAATAAAAATTGTCCACACAATTTTTGAAATCATTCAAAGTGGGCCGTTTTTCCATGCTTGGCTCGGATTTTTGAGTCAGTTTATTAGGGATTGCTTCAACGTATTTTGTTAATTCGCATTGTAATGTACGGATATACTCGTATCTACTGTTTCTGTTATAACTAATTTTTCTATCGTCTGTTTAACTATTTTATTTTTCTTACATAATTCATTCTTGTTTATGAATTTCTTAACCATTTTATTCATATTCCTCCACATAAACCTTTGTTAATTTTACAAATGGTTCTTTTTATGCCAGTATGCCCTCCCTCTCATGTGATTTTCTTTAATTATTTTTAACATTTCTTCTGGATTAACTATCTTAAAAGCTTTATAAATTAATATTCTTAAGCCATTTTTACTGTATGTGAGCGCTAATTTATTTATGCATACGTTTCGTCAGTTTCTCCAGCTTTGAATCCAATTCCAAAGCTAGATTAATACTACCAACGTCTCCTTGAGATAAAATCGCTCCTAGTGTAAAATTTTATGCATCAGTTGTCCAGTCAAATTCTTTGTCAAAATTCGGGTATTGAAGGATTGGTGGATTCATTAGTTTTGTTTGCAAAAGATTAAAGGATTTTTCACACGCATGTTTCCAAATGAATTTTGTTCTTTTTTTAACAATGCATTGAAAGGTTTCGCTATTAATGCAAAATCACGAATGAGTTTTCAAGCAGTCTGCTTTGGGTGCTGAGGTATACAGATAAAGCTAGTAGCCATGATGTTATTTATTGCTTGATAGCTTGTAGTACTAATCACATTGCATAGATATTGGTAGCACTTCTTCTTCGCCTGTAATTTTTGCGGTGTTGGAGTACTGTAATTCTCTGATTGATAGCTACTACTTCTATCAGTTATTTGTGAATTGCACGTTTCCAGTGTATTCAAAATACCATATAGTCCGGC
Source organism: Tipula vernalis (assembly GCA_958295665.1). NCBI lineage: Eukaryota > Metazoa > Arthropoda > Insecta > Diptera > Tipulidae > Tipula > Tipula vernalis. The sequence continues at coordinate 143,963,318 of OY282560.1, read as the reverse complement.
CTGGTGGGAGAAGCTGGTCAGGTTATACGGAAGTCTAGTTGCTGAAATTCTTGCACAAATGATACACATTGTTCGTAAACTCAATACAAAGAAGGGTATTAGTTTGATGCTGGCGCTTGCGCATATGTCTGTACTCCGGGTCTCCCTCTCTTGTTCTCTCCCCGGAATTTCTGTGTCTTTGATAAGAAGAATGCTTGTATTCGAGTTGGGCCGTGTAAATATAATGCCGTGACTATATTTAACTAACAGTATCCTAGTTAACTTATCTATAACTGGATGCAATTCGACATTTCGCCCAAGTGGCAACTTAATTGTTGGCAGGTTGGTATCTTTCAACTAAACAATATCATCTAATTTGACCTCTAGTTGCTTGTAATTCCATTTTAACAGTTTTTGATGAGTAATTGGTCGACCATGGTTTCTAAAATTCACTGAGTAGGTCGCGTTGGCAGTGCCATAGGTCACGGTTGTAAGTTTGTATTCTTGCAGCTGCTACTTATATTTTCGTCAACGTAAAATATGATTAGTAAGTCCTGCTGGAGTGAGGGACCATTTAGCATCATTCCACTTAACGATATCCCTGTGGACGTTTTTGGCGACGCATCGAAAGCAACTCTGAGTTTTTTCGTTGAACTCTCGTCCTTCAAGATAGCATGATGAGGAAGATAGTAATGCTCCATATATTTATATGGCATCAGTTTTCTTCAAATGTCCTGAAGCCCCATACTCGTCCATGAATTATTGTTATTGTAGTGCCAACTCAGGGTTTATGGTAAGATATTTTTCGAACTGCAATAGTCGAGCAATGGCCATTTGTCTTGATTAGCCGAGTTGTTTGGAAGGTAATAAGTCGGTGTTAAACGGAATTCTCAAGAAAGTAAGACTTGTTGGTTTACTTATTTCCTCGAGTTCCCAATTTTATTGGTGGATATAACTATAGTGTGATACATTGCCATATTGAACCTAGCAGATGCTTTTCCAATAAGAAACCATCCCAGTTAAGTTTGTTGTGCAATAGGCTCATTAGGTGCACCTTTTATAAGATTTGTTATTATTATTTGCCTATAGTAATCTGCATCCGGTATCGTTTTTTAATACCATTTCCTTCATTTTGATCATGAAGTTTGAAGAAAATTGTAAAAATTAGAAGAAGCACCAAGTGTTCATCTTTATTACACGTTATTTTGATCATGGTGATAGTTGTCAATATCTTCCATGGTACTTCTAAGAATTTTGCTCTGGAAGCTGAAGTTCGCTCCAATATTAAAAAGTTTTGGAATCTCTTGAAACTACTAACTTCATAAGTCTCACTACAATAACAGGATGGTTCTGCGTGCGATAGTAGATGTGGTGCACGTTAATTTTTTCAAATACTTATTTAGTCACGGAAAAGGTATTACTGTTTAGAGTACATTATTGCATATTCATCATAATCAGGCCAATTGAGAGTACCAACAATGAAGGACTTGCTGTCGATCGTTAAAAAAAGGCATTCCTAGATGGAAGTATAAATGGATTGTACAGTAAACTGTTTGTTTCGTGTATAGACAATCCTGCGGCCTATTAGGTAATTCGGAAACCACAAGCACATTTTATTACAGAACCTCCTATACTTCACAGCACGTAGCTCCTTTTTCAGCTTCTAACTCCTAACTTTTATTTTCAAATTGCAAATTTGGGATGCATCAGGTATTCACCTTTAACATGTTTACTTTAGAACTTGAAATCCAATTTTTGTATTTTTGCCTTTCCTCTTTGAGGCTACTTCAAACATTTGAGTTTGTCCCATGTTATTAGCAAAGATTAGTTTTCGTTTAATGTCTATTACATACACTTTCATTATCAATAAATAGTTTCTCAGATCAATATGTGTAAATTTTGTGTCATAATATGTCTCATGTGTAAACAATATTTTTTCGGGGACATTGTTGATTTTAGAGTTATGTGACATCGGCAAAATAAAAAAAATGTCTATGAATTAAAATTATTCTGTTCTAAATATATGACAACATACATGTAATATATAAATTTGTGTTTAGAAAATAGTTGAGACTATCCAAAAATCTAAAAATAAATTTGTTATTTAATAGTAGACTCTTACTGTTGATTTATTGTATACTTCACAAATATGATTTATAAATATTTTTCATCAATTTAATACGCATAAAACCAATGATTTGTATTTTATTTATATTTTCCAGATCAGCACGTGTAGGAAAAACCTCTTTAGTATCAAGATTTTTAGGTGGAAAATTTGAAGAATCGTATACACCAACAATAGAAGATTTTCATAGGAAACTGTATCGAATTCGCGGTGAAGTACATCAATTAGATTTATTGGATACATCGGGAAATCATCCGTTTCCTGCAATGCGTAGATTATCATTTTTAACAGGTACCTTTTTACATCAATTCAATTAAAATTAAAACTATATATTTTAACACTCCATATCCTAAATGCATTAAATGATTATAATTAATTAGTCAATTTATATGGAATTATCTGGTATTGATTTATCATCGCCTAACAAAAAAAATTACATAAAATCATTCGGAACGAGATTCAATTCGCACATAAATATTTAATTACCATTTCTACTTTTCTACAAGCAAGGAAACTTAATATTTTTGTATAAGAACCCGATAAGCTTTCACTTTGTTATACTTTAATTTATTTGTTGGGAATTAGTTCAATCGGTGAGAAATGAATAAAATAAAATCAAAACAAAATTTATTCTATTTTCTTCTTCCGGCCCACTCCCTATGCGGATTAGATAAAAATCTTCTTTTTTTTTTTTTTTTGTTATTTCGTTTGATAGCCATTTATCTAATTCCCTATTTACACAAAATCATTCTTTCATTATTTATTAAGGAAATGTTTTTATTTCTGGACACAAACACATCTGTTAAAATGAACAAATTTCATGAGAATTGCGACATTTGCTTGTGTGTGTGTCACTGTGTTAACATGATTATGTAAGATAACTAATTTTCGGACAATTATTCATTTTGATTCTGTACACTTTGTTGCTGGACAAGCAATTAAAGGTACACATTTATAAAATATAAAAACGCGATTTTCAACTTCGTATAAGGTGTAAGTAATAACCATTAACTATTGCAAAATTTATGTTGTATAAATTAACATTTGGGTACGGTTAAATTTGTAAAATAATATTTTGAATAAATTTAAGTGAGGTGTGTTCGAATTTTTATCATCATCTGTATTAAATCACGTATTGATTGACGTTTTTATAACTATATGGGTTTTTATTGAATGATTTACAGCCGTGTTATATTTATAAAAATAAATTGGACATGTTTTACGATTTGTTCGAAAATCATCAAGTGAGAGAATAAATCATATTTTGTAATAAATTAAAAATAAATTTTCGAGTTAAATATAGCTAACATATAGGCAACAAATATTTTTTTGAGATTTTAAAAAATTTTACTTTGACCTAAACTCCGCTAAGTTACATCAATAAATTAAGAAGAAAAAAAAACGTCAAATTAAATTACATATCTCAATAGTTTACTACACATTATTTGACGACCTGAAGTTCTTCTAGAAAAGCAAATTTTGTGATTATTGTTATTATTCGGTAACGTAAAAAATTAGGCATATGAAATTCTACCCCATTTATGCACTTGAGCAACAGTTTTAATGCTATTCATATTGAAAATGGGCTCGAACGAAAACGAAGTTTTTAATCCGAAAAGTTCCAAGTTATTATATGTTTGAGGGAAATGTTGAATGTAAATTTGATTATTAAGTGTGCATTACTAACTGAAATTGATTTCGAATTACAGTTAATATATGATGGATTTGACCAAAATTAGAGGGAAATCCAAAGGTAACAAAATTAACTTCAATTCTGAATTGGACGTAATGATTGTGAATGAAATTTTAAGTAAAATAATTAGGCAAAATTTTAAATTTAATTTAGAAATGAAAAAATTCAGATTGAGGAGTATCTGATCAAAAGTCGCTACTTACATTTTCCAAAATGATTTTTTTTTTCTATCAGTGCAGAATTTTTTAAGTGAAATAGCCTAAAAGTGAAAATTTCCAGCATGGACCAAAAATTGCCAATTTCTCTATGAAAAACATTCCTAAAATTCTTGATTTTGGTCAAAACAAGCTATTTACTACAAAAAAGTGATCAAAAGTAAGTAGCAAAACGTAAGATGTAAATAGCGACTTTTGATCAGACACTCCTCATTTCTAACATGAATTTTAGTCAAATATTTAGTGCCATTTACGTGAGAATCAACATATCGATTATAATATCAGGTTTTCGAGCTAAAATCTGAATGAGAATTCTTGAATTCCCAAATGTATATACATAATTAAATAAATGCTTGAGCAGGAACCGAAATTTGATTTCGGAATTATAAACTAGACTTGAACAACAGCTTGTTCAGTGCTTGACTAAATATTGAGTGGATTTAAAAAAAACGTCAAGTTTTAAATCCATAAATTTTCAGTTTGAAATTAAACAGATACAATTTTAATTGAGTTACAATTCGAACTATGACGCCAACAACATTTTGAGTCAAATTTAAAATAGAAAGTAACAAAATGTATCTGGATTAAACTACATTTAGCATGGAATTAAATAGTAAAAATTGTTGTACAGTGTTACTTGGGTTAAAAATTGATTTGGAAATTTAGATTAGAAATTGATTAGCACATTCTGCTTGGTTTTGAGTAAAAATTTGAGTGTAAATTTATTGTTCCAAACTAGAGATTTGATCTCAAACAACCAACAAAATTTCGTTTGAATTTAGTTTAGAAATTTGAATCGGAAATTTTGAGTAAAATTTGATTTAGGAATTTTAATTTAAAAAAAAATGGTTTTGGCACTCCAAACCAAATAAAATGTTTGACATAAATTATATATAGGAATTGAGTTACAACTCGAATTTTGTACTGAGTGGTTTTTCAATAAAAAAAAAAACAAAAAAATGAGAGCAAATTAGGTGGAGCAAAGAGAAGATTTCCCTTGACATATGTCAAGGGAAAACCAAAATACATTGTAAGGGTTTTTTATTTAAACAAAATAATTTCGGTTACAAACTCAATTTATATTTTTACTTTTATATCAATTCACCCACAAAATGGCGATAACTTCAAATTTACATGCGTCCTCTATGACGACTCAAACACAACAATCCTGTTCTTTTTTATTTTTGTACCCTACATACATTAGATCATTTCATTCTTTCTTTCTCCCTACATACATTATGTTATTTCAACTAACTTCACGCTACATAACCTTACAGTTTCGGCCAATCCGACTAATAGATTGCCCTCAATTTATAGTATTTACCTCAATGTAACTTAATTATAAATTAATACATAAAATATTTTTTTTTTTATAGATTTCATTTCTTACAACTGAATATAATATAAATAAAAACATAGTAGGTTGATGTCATCAACTCGTCATCAAACCTGAATCAAAACCAAATCACCGCATCAAAACTATCCGACAAATCATATAATAAACAATTCTAAGTAACAATATCTGAAATCAATTGCCATGAGAACCGATCACCTTCAAATATGGTTTAATTCTGATGACGTCAAATTGTAACGGGACCCCTTTAGGAAAGATAGTCTCCGTTAGCAAAAATAATAATAAAATAAAATAATGTCGTTGTGCCGCTAAGGTACGCCATTTTCTGCCACAGCTCAGTCGTTTCGAGGTTAAAATTGGTCGTAGGTTTTGTACCTTAGCCCTTCAGCACAACAAATGGCAAAATTAGATGACCACTATCACTATCATCTTACCTCTTTACTCACTTGACTCCACAGTTACCGTCTTGCTTATTCACACATTTTATAAATGATAAAAGAACATTTAATTTGAACAAAAAACAATTTTATTTATTTGATTAAATATGGCAAAAATGATTGATTTAAACTGAAAATAATAAAAAAAATAGGAAAAGTTAATTAATATTCGTATGGATTATCAAATTGTAGAATCCAAAAAAAAATTATATAAATGTAAATAACATCGACCTAGGTACTTACTGCACAACTTTTATTATCGAAGGAACGTTGAAAGCGCTTTAACGACCTTGATTCTGCAAAGATGTTTGGTAAATATACACGAAATGATATATAATGTACTCTGTTATAATAAATAAGAAAAATTTATATTAATTAACTTATAATAACAACAAAAAAGTATTAAAAATAAATAAAATAGGAAATCAAATAAATAATGAACAATATGTAAATATATGTATATATATGTATATATAAATAAAAAAAAAAAAAAATCGATACAACCAAAAAGAAATCCGTTGATCCACTTGCACGAGGTATATCACGAAATACCGCAATCCCCTTAATACGTTCTTGCGAACTTTGAGCGTTTATTAATAAAACTGCAGATTTTCAATAAATTCTCCTCAGAAACCAAAATTACAAATCGTTGAGTACTTGAGTAGCATAAATTACGTCACTTGGCACGATATACGAAAAAAATGATGTTACATATTTCAGCATTCACGCCTGATATCCATGACAACCACCCGATAAACCGCCAACTGATGAAAGCACTAGATGTACGATATTAAACGATAGCTCTGCCAAACCGGCAATTCTAGCGCCAATTACTGCCAAATGGACTTTAAATGCGCCACACAACACTATACGCCCTTCGCAAAAATCAAATATCACACGTCCAACAATTTCAGCAACACTACACTCAATATGACGCCACCTTTGCTTTAATTTTACACAAAGACAACAATTTTTCTTTTTTTTTTTAAGACAAGTTCTGAAATACTATATGTTAGTTAATTTAGCGACACTTCTCGACAAAATGTTAAATGTTTATCAAATTTTTTTTTTATAAACCACAACACTCACGGCCTTCTCTAAAAGCCACTTCACAGAGACACTACTTTATCAGTCTCCTTTGTTTAGTTTATTATTAATTGATGACTTTTAATTTTAAAAGCACATTAATAGCTATCGCTCACAATAATTTTCATGTCATTTTCATTTGACTAATTTTTACCAATTGCCATTCCTGCATCTCATCCGATTTTTATTTTATTTTTTCTTCGCGTTAATCAGCCAACGGTATTCTCCCACAACAGAAAAAAAAATTCCGTTTATTTAATTTTTCCCGCCAATAAAATTTCGGTATCATAATAGAAAAAAAACAATGCCTTGATTGGAATGGTGCATGTTATTTTGCTTTGCCTGCTTATTGAATGAATCAATTGACTAATTGATGTACATAAATATAATATCATACTACAGTACTACCTCGAATATCAGTAACATTCAGCAGTGATTGAGCGAATGTTACAAAATACGCCCTCGAATGGTTTCCCTGTAATCTGAAAACCTTCTATATCCCTTATAAAATATCTATCATTCGGCAAACATTCTATTATTTTGTACGGACCCCGATATTTTGAAATTAGTTTTTTGTTTACTTCGGGTTTTGTATCAATGTTTTTAATAACAACAAGATCTTCTTTTCCGTATTTAGTCGGCTCCTTTCTTTTCCTATTATAATATAACTCGTTATATTTTTGGCTTTTCTCAATATTCTCGGTCGCAATTTTTCTAATATTTTCTAAATCATTATCTAATTCAACATTTTGGTTTTAAAATTCTGTTTGATTTAAAAATAATTTTGTCGTTAACTTTCCCTTTTTGAATTACTCCGTACAATAACATACTTGGAGCAATTTTTATAGTCGTACTACACGTATTATTATATGAAAATTCAACATCTTCAAGGACACAATCCTAATACAACTTTCTATCTTTATCCACCAATTTAGCTAACATGGGCATCAACGTTCTGTTCATTCTTTCGATCTGCCCATTTGCCCTCAGCAGCACCCACATGTTGAATACAATTTTTCCTTAAAAATTCTCTAAATTCATTCGAGGTGAAATTTGATCCCCGATCGGTAACCACTCTGTTTGGATGACTCAATTGCTTAAAATACAACTCAAAACAATTTATGGTATCCTTTGCATCAGTAGTCTTTGTTGCAAAAAATTTTACAAACTTGGTGAACCCATCAATGATAGCTAATACGAACTTATTCTTAAATCTTATGGATTCTAATGGGCCATAAAAATCAGCGTGCACAGTGTCGAAAGGCTTATCAACTTTAGGAATGGAATGTGAGAATCCCTCAGACCTTCCACTGGGAATATTATAATTAATGAACTTTACACAATTCTTTACGTAATCCTTCACCTTAGCTGTTAAATTTGGAAACCAATAATTCCTTCCTAAATTATCATGCGAATTGCGAATCACCTGCAATTGCAGGCACATAATGTGCTATCTCCGTTTTCCAGTTCAATTCGCAAATTTGCCAATGAAGGATCTTGGCTCTGCAGAATAGCAAGAGTCTGCTCAAATGGACTTTCATTGATTACCAGTATCGACTCAACCCTACTCAAACAATCTATATGCTGCATTCGTTTACCTTCCCTATGTTCAACGTTATAATCAAAATCCTGCAGTTCCAATGTCCAACGTGCGATTCTTGGATTGATAATCTTCTTATTCAACGTCAATGTTAGAGCATTACAATCAGTAACGATTTTAAACTTCCGCCCATGTAAACAAATTCTGAACCGCTGAAGGCACTTCAATTCATAGGAATGGTATTTTGCTTCAATAGGTGTAATCCGTTTTGAGAAATAACATATAGGATGAAATTTACAATCCTGTTTCTTTTGTAAAAGGACATCCTCAAAACCTGCCGAGGATGCATCACAGTGCAGTTCAGTCTCATCGAGTGGCGAAAATATCGCCAACACCGGTTCTTCTATCAATTTTGTTTTCAAACAATCAAACGACCTAAGCTGTGTTTCCCCTAACTCAAATTTTCTATCCTTTCCCACCGAATCCTGCAATGGCTTGGCAATGTGACAATAATCTTTAATGAATTTCCTAAAATAGGAACACATTCCAACAAATCGTTGTACATCACGAATATTTTTAGGATTAGGGAAATCAGTAATTGATTTAATGTTTGAACGATTAGGGCTAATTCCCATATAATTTACACGATAACCCCCTTAATTAACATAACCCACTCAACTTCTTAAGAACATATTTCAATATCTCTAAGTGTTCATCAATTGTAGAGGTTCCTATCAATATATCATCCATATAGACAATAATTCTACGGTCAATAATAAGATCTTGAAAAATTAGTGAAATGAATTTTTGAAAAGTGGCAGGCCCATTCTTCAATCCAAAGGGCATCTTTATGAATTCAAATTGTCCAATGGGTGTGACGAAACTAGTATATTTTACACTTTCTGAAGCCATTTTTACGTGATAAAATCCGTTTTTCAAATCCAATGAAGGAAAGTATTTTTTACCGTGCAGGTAATCTAACATATCCTCTATTACGGGTAATGGATAATTATCCCTTAACGTAAGCTTATTTAATTTCCTGTAATCCACACACATTCTTTTTTCTGACTTTTGCTTTTTGTTCACTTGGATAATTGGATAAAAATAGGAAGGCTCACATTTTTGAACTATTTTCTTCTCAATTAATTCATCAACCAATTTTGACACTATGTCCTTTTCGACATATGACAATCTTCTGGGATTAGTATGAAAATATTCCTCCTTGCACAACACAATCTTCATTTCAAATTTTACACTAGGCTCAACCGGTTTCTCACAATTGAAATAAAAATCATCGAAAATATTAATTAACTTCAATTTTGATTCAAAGTCCAACTCCGAGTTAATGTTTAAATTCTGATCCTTAATAATTTCATCATTGACCCCAATATTTAAAATTTCATTTTCAAAACTTTCAATGTGGTTTGAGATTTCAATTTCTCTATCACCAATTTTCAACTCGGTATCACATATTAATAAAAAATCCCTCCCAACTATCAAATCATCCGACATTGTCGTATTCGGTACCACATGCAATTTAAAAGAATACAAATTATCATCAAAAATAATATTCAATTCAACGGTACCAATAATTCTAAGTCTACTCCTGTTGATGCCCGAATACCCACAACAGTTACTAACAACAATTTCAATATAACCAAGTGGAACACAATTTTCCTTAATTAAACTAATGGGGCTATCGGTATCAACAAGCGCAGACTTTTTGACACAATTGTTTTGATTCTTAAAATACAAATTTAAATCTATATAAATACCGTCCGTTGGGTTTATTTCACACAGATTGATAGTCTTCTGCTCGGAATTTGATTTCTTCTTAGATGGACACTCATTTGCCTTATGCCCCATTTGACCACATATCACACAAGATCCGAACAATCGTTTTGGTTTAGTGCAATGTTTTAAAAAATGACCAAACTCACCGCAATTGTAACATCGAATGGACCCAACCTTTGTTCTATTATTTGTACTAATAATTTTTGGAGGAGGCTTTACCGCTGATTGATGTTGATTCAATCCTCCATTGCTCGACTTTGTACGCGAGGATTTGCCATTCCATCAATCAAATAGTCAACAACTTCGTCAACAGATATACCGATCGCATTCGCCATGATGATTTTATCCTGATAATAGGAGTAAAGTGACTCGCCGGTTTTCCAATAACGTTGTTCAAATTTCCTACGCTGTTCAATTTTATTTGGTCGCGTGTCATATAATTTTCCCAATTCGCACAGAAATTCCCCTAATTCTAATTATAATGTTCAGGTTTAGAATGGAACCACTCTTCAGCTTTACCTTTCAATTTTTGTATAACCTCAAACTTCATCTCTTCCATATCCACGTTATAGTGATGGACAATCAATTCAATTTTACTGATGAAATTTCTACATATAGTACATTATATCATTTCATTCTTTCTTTCTCCCTATATACATTATGTTATTTCAACTAACTTCATTCTACATCCCCTTACAACATATTTTGCAACCAATTTGAAATGGACCAAAAATTAGACTGGAAAAGAAAATAGTTTTAATGGGTTCGAATAAAACATTGCATGCATCCAGAATAAAATTAGATTGCAATCTGGATTTGAATAAACTTTGAGGGATATTTTAATCCGAAATTAAGTTAAACTTCGAAACTGTACTTGAATGTTGATTGTAATTTTGATCACGCTTATTGAATTAAACTGAAATAAAAACTTGAGTGAAATTTAAAGTTTTAACAAATATTTAGGTATTCTATCTACTAATTGATTATTGTAATGTAATGTTCCTTTTAAGTATTCAGACTAGTACAATCAAAATGGGTTCGAAAAAAAAAATTAAGATTTTTAGTCAGAAATTTAGTTTCAAGCGGTTTTCAAGGAAATTGATTAAGATAACGAAATTTCAAATAAAGAAAATTGGCTTGAATTGTAAACTCGATATAATGAGTTTAAGTGAAATTTTAAGTAGAAATTGTCTTCTTTATTTTGCATTTAAGAAACATATTTTGAAACAATTTTAGGAAAATATTTAATGCACTACTCTTTATGTGACTGAGTTTAAATTCTTAACACGATTTTAACAAAAATTTAGTTCAATTTGAAAATCAGGAATCGAGCAAAAATCTGAATGTTCTTTGTTTTATAATAGAACCATTTCAATTTTAAACCTTAATTGAATAAAATCTTAAGTAGGAACTTACAAAGTTTAAATTACAATTTGATTTAAGCAAATACATGAGCTTAAATTAGCTTAAAACTTGAGTTTGGAATCCGGGCTGCCTTTAATAACAGTTTCAGTGAATTTTAAAAATTTAGTTAAAATTATTCGAGCAAAATTTTTATTTCGAACAGGGTAAAACAAGATTAATTGCAATTAGATGCAATTTAATTTAAAAATATTTAAAAATTGAGTTTGAATTCCAAACTTAATTAACACAAAATTCTGGTTGCAATTAAGCTAGAAATTTTATGATATTTTGTTTACAAAAATTAAGTTAAGTGACAATTCTAACCTACATTTGTCTAAATGTGTTTCATTAGAAATTTGGAGTAAAACTTCAGCTTTGGTTGCAAGAGAAATAAAAATTTGACTGTTATTAGAAATGCTGAGTTAGAGTAGAATTTAAAACTCTAGTTTGTATCAAAAGGTTTGTTAAATTTGTATCAGAATTTTGAGCAGAAATCTGAGTAAGAATCGAAGTATTTAAATTTTAAGTAGTAATTGAGTAAAATGTTGAGTAGAAATTGAATTTGAATAGTAATTTGAACTTAAGCAAAAACTTAACAGTAATGAAGTTTTAGTTTAAAAGTTGAGTTTGTATTTCGAATTGGACTGGCAAGAGAAAAATTAAAGATTAAGTTACAATTATAAAATAGATTTGAGCAAAATTTAATGTTTTGTGGGGAGAAAATTATGGAAAAGTTATGGTGTTCTTTTGAAGTAAGTACCGCTTTTCAGTCCAAATTTTTAAGTGTATGGATTTGGAACCATTTTTGGCTACTTCTCCAGGACTTCGTAACCCAGGAAAGTTAGGTTATCCAGTTTTATAGCCAAAAAATTGATACTTTTTCGTTAATTAGTGAATTGAAATCCTCTTAAGATAAGGCCTGGTTTTGGTTTTCTTTTTTTCTTCTTTATTTGACCCCATATTTTTGATTTTATAGAACCTAAAAATCTTAAGCCTACTAATCATTTGTTGAATATTTATCTGTATAGTTTACATAAAACCAGAGCATAAATATTGGGTTAAATCTGATTTAAGAGTAGCAAGATATGTTAATGTGTAAAATTTAACTTTATCATGCTTACACACATGATTTTTCTAAAATCGCCATCTTTTGTATTAACGGAGCAATCAAATTTATTACCGAAACCTATACCAAAAATAAAAATTCAATATAAACGGGATCGTTCGCGCAGTATGAGATTCTAGGTACATATTATATTATAAAACTAAAAAATAATAATGGAAGTGTTTATAACGTTCCTACTAGTCAACGATTTGTTTTACTCAACACAATGAGTGAATCTCAATTAAACATAAAATTTTATAAGCCCATGTCAATTAAATTTCCACTTATAATGACACTTGCGAATTCAACTGTAATTTATAAATTTAAGGAAATTAACGAGATGAAGTAATACTTCATCAAAAATTTAAAGATAGCAAAATTACTGCTGAAAACTCATCGACTCTTTGCTGAAAACACAACAGAATTTTATTCATTTACGATGGACAATGAAAAATTGATTAAATTTTATGCACACAATGGAAAACAAACAGTTTTTGAAATATTTTCCTGGTATTAATCTCAAGCCTGTTAAAATACATAAAATAATTTCAAAACAAGGTGGTGCAGTCAGTATATTTTGTGCCATTTAAAACAGTGGAATGCAACGTTGTTCATACTGTAGTGCGATGGGATATCGCAAAAATTGGTCGTTGATGATGTTTTCCTTTCGGTCATGGTAAAGCAAATTGTTACATGATGATTAGAAAATGCAATTATTCCACCAAATTGGTGAATCAATCATGATAAATGTCAACAAGCGAGCAATTTCAGCACACGACAACACCATCAAATGGTTTTAACTAAAATTGCGCTTACTTCCATGGCTTAACGAAAGAGGTAATACCAAATTCTAACTGTAGTAATATTAATAATAATTCCAATATTACTTATGCTTTTGCAAAAAAAATTTTAAATTTAGAAGATCTACAAAATGTTGTCGTAATATTAACTATCTTGTGAAAAGATTAATTTTGGAAATGCTTTCCAAAGTTAATCTTTTATTGAGATTTTGCTCCTTATGAAGTATCTCAGCATCATCTATAGATAACGACTGTTTAAACTCATACGTAGGATCATACATATGTTGACGAATCCGGTTTTCAAAATTTCGTTCAGTTTGACCTAGACACTCTTTTCTACACGAACATCTTAATTTATATATTTAGATTGTAACTCTATAGGAATTTTGTCTTGCTCTACCAACAAGTTGCGTATCATAATTTTGCAAAATAATTTTTATTTTTTCGAGATAAATTTTAACATACGGGATTGAAAAGAAAAGTTAGCGATTATTTTCAACGGTTAACTTTGGATTTTCGCGCGTATTTTCCAAAAAATTTCCCGAATTGCTTGTATAGTAACTACACTACTCGGATAACCATTTTGAATTAGAACGTCACTTAAAATTTTGAAATTTTCGGCATTTTCGTATAATAAATTTCTAAAGCCGCTAAAGCTAATCCATCCCAAATGGTGGTCGACTGATTAAACAAATTATTTGAAAATGATATTCAACGTGAAATTATCACTTGGAAATCGATCAATATTTTGAACAAGCGTCATTCATGATGAAGAACGAAAAGTATGTCTAAGCGAATTGGATAATACTAGGATATTATTGCAAAAATCTTCCGGATACACCGATACAGGGTTTAGTATCGAAGCAATCAATCAATTTTCGAGAAACAGCCCTTACACGATACGATTGGTTATAAGTTGTACAGATAATTTGATAGATAATAGTAGGCGGTTTTACATATAGACGCCCTTTAAAAGTTATATCAAGAAGTTGATGAATAGACATAATGATGGATGTACGCCAGTTGTACAACATATCGAATGATTCAACTGTCGTACTGCTTGTTGTACTACAAACCCCACATATGATACAACTTTCCCTCAATCTGTCGAATCAACTGAAGTCGTACGACTTGTGTACGACCAATTGTATCATATATGTGCCGTTTAAAGGAAATTAAGGTACATGGGTAACAACAATATATTGCACTATTCATACTTCATGATTTATTTATTTTAACCTTTGCAAAGAGTAAAAATCGAAAATGATAATTTACTCCAGAGTATGCTGTTCGTCCGCCATCGGGGGCTATTGCCTATTGTTTGCGTGAATTTTGGCCAGAATTAGTTTGGCCAGGTTTTTGTTTTCTGACGTAGCCTGTTATCATGTCATAGGCCTGCTTTTATCTCTGAATTAGTAGGGTTCTGAATTAACCCTTGTGTTGTTTGTAACTTTTCTCCTTAGTTGTTCACTGTTTATTCCGTCAAATCCACTTCGTCTTAATGGCTGGACTACCAGTTGTAATAGCATTTAGTTGGCCATCGCTAAACATTTATCGTCCAGCAATATCAGAGCTTTGTTGGAAATTTCATTCTCGAAATTGATTTCCAAATCCAGGTTTTGTCTTCTTAGTTCAGCCAGGATATCATCAATCATACTTTTCCGATATTTCAGCCACAGGTTCACAAATAGTTACCGTATTTGATTTGCAGATGTCATTTACACTGCCTCTCTTGTTGGGTGTCTTTAACAGGTCTAATCGCTGACATAGTTCTCGATATGTTTCACAAATATAGCCTTCGACAATTCTTAGATCTTCAAAACCTGGTGACTCGCCCTATTATCTCGTTCTTGAGCACACCGTGGTATCCTTGCATTGGCGATGCACATTTTCATCGATATAATATTTTCCTCAACGCATCCCATATGTAGTGGCTTGGCACTTCCGGATAGAGTAAATTTCTGGCAAATGGAACATCTTGGCGTAGCCACCCGAATGGAACATATTGCGGCGTTTCTCGAGATTATCCAATGTTTGTACAATGGTCTAGGGATATTTAGGAATATTTATCGTAATCGGCGTGTGATTCGAAACCTCGGAATGTATGCTTGGTTGAGATTCTAGCACAGTAGTCGATAATAGATTATGCCCTTTAATTAGTCGAAAATGACGTAAAAATGCCTTCAACATCAAACCAATCTATATCGGGCAGATTAAAATCACCCACAATGATAAGTTTTTGTGATACTATTACAGCAGAGTAGATAAAATTGATTGTCATTTTAAAATAATCCAAGTCAGATCCGCAAAGAGCACATTAGGGACAGAATCTTTCAGGGCAATCAATACCGCGCCCCACAGTCAGGTGGGAAGTATTCTCCAGAATAATTATTCATAGTATACCACGTCTCGCAGGCGAAAAGACTTGGCTTAAACTCGGTATATTTTTGCCTTTTCGTATATCAAATTGGTAACGCAGCATTTCAAATTCTAAAGTTGTTGTTAACGAACGCGACAATAGCAGCTAAAATAAAAACTTCGGTTTAATCAGCCGGTTGCAATTAGCAGCGAATATGGTTTGATATCACAATGCGATGTGACTGAGGACAGATGATAAACTTGATACACAAAAATTTGACAAATACGACAAGATTGGTGTCGGCAATTAAAGATATTTTTGAAGCAATATTATCCAATGAGGATTTGTTATGTTCAGCAATGTTCTTCTTAAAATATTCGCCGACATTCAATCCAAGCAATCTAAGTGATAGAATTTGCTGCATGGCCTAAAGCAGTGAAGAACCTTTCTGGACCGTTTGATATTGTTGCACTTGATGTACTTCTTCGAGATGAGTTATTCAGTATAAAAAAAAAAAAAAATGGGAAACCCTCGCATTTCTTTATATAGGGTACCTTTGCTGAACATGTAGAAAAATAGAAACCGGTAGATGAAGGTTAAAATATTTACATGTAATTTGTATGCAAACAATTTACCTACGTATATATCATAGGTACCCTATATATTGCATCGGGAGTACCATATGTTTGCCTCATATTTTTGTACTGAATGAATCATCTTTAATATGGGATTATATTTGGTTTTACCTAATAAGCGTCCAACAAATCTTACTCAATTTGCTTGACACAGGCCATATCGATTTGGTTTTTATAAAGATTTATGTACTAATGAGACGTACATGATACTTATATGTGTAACATCAGTATTATATTGTTTCATTTATTTATGATATTTATTGTTTATTAATACTTCTTCCTTATAGAAATATGGTATGACAACTACGGAATTTATTTTTATAAATTATAACGATGACGTTTAAATTAATAAGAAAGGAAACCTCTAATAAATTATTTATTAGCTCCTAGACATATAGCAGAAACTGTGTTGTGTTAAATATGATCGATAATTTTATTTGCGAGTAATTAGTTTGTTGATTAACTTACACCATACACCAGTACGTAACTTTACAAGTCAATTTATATATTACTGGAATTTATTAGAATTAACAATGAAATTACCATCACATTTGGCCTTAAATGTACAAATATAAAAATTACATAATCTGTCATTAGAAACATATTTATAAATAAGACCTTTGTAACCAAATTAAAATACAAGTAATTATATTCCTTATAAAATACTCCCAATATATTAAAAAAATCATCGTGTCCGTTTACAAAATAGAGAGATAGAAACAACGTTAACGTCATGTTTTTGCGATAGTATAGTTCGAACAGTGAGCTTTCTCGGCAAATAGTATAAATGACAGTTGGTTGATGAAAAAAAGTAAGCCGCAAAATTTTTTTTTAAAAACTAAAAAGTGTTTCATCCTACTTTTTCAGAACACAACAGTCCAAACCTAATGTGTTTTTTATGCATCTTGTTATGCATTTGATTTGTTTATGGAATTTATTATTGATACTCTCGTTATGTTTCTTTAAAATGGAACAAAAACTTGTGCGTGGCATATAGTAGTAGTAAATAGTGTAGTATAAAATATTCCACGGAACAAATATGTGTGTTCCATTCGGTCTGGAGGCGTTTCCAAAAATTTGGCAAACCTAATTTTTGATTTATGGTATCGATCATAATACCTTTAGCACGAATAATGTTCCAAAATAGTTCTTGCCGTTGGTTGGGCCTTGTTTTATTTTAAAAACTCTGATTCCAACGGTACCTTATGGCAGAAAATTTTTCCAGGCCATGAAATAATAGGTTGTAAAATAGGAATTATTTATAGAATTTACAAAATATTGCAGTTAATAAATATCACTAAAATCCATCAACCAATGTCACTAATCCATCCGTTTGATACTGGAGAATGAGAAGATAATCTGAATTAGCTAAGTATATGGTATGTCTATGTAAAAACAAAGAAAAATTGGTGAAACAATGTTTCAAGTGACTCAAGGAATTTTCAGAGTGTGAATAATTCTGTTTTATATTAGGAATTGCAGATAGAATCGGCTTTATAACTTAGTTATAAGACTACACTAAAATCCATTGGCAAACGTGCTCCATTTGGTACTGGAACCTCGAAATTTAGTAAAGGCCTGTAGTTGTTTTGAATGTAAAAAACAAATTTTTCTTTGGCAAATCTAATTTCCTTAAATTTTTTCTAGTAACCAAAGTAGCATTATAGTGTCTTGCAATATTTGTTGAATTCTGCACCACCAAATAAAGAATCAAGCTGGCAAGTTTAAAACTTTTTAAGAAGAGATTTCACCACGTGCATGTTTTGTGACCAGTGGTCGCCACCAAACCAATTTTATTAGCAACCTTTTTAAATCAAATACACAACATATTTCGAGACTTAATAATAATAAAGAGCTCTCAACCAATAAATAAAAAAGTCAGAAAATACCAACGATTATTTATGTCTAAGGTACTCTTTTCTGACTAAAAACACTGAGCGACAGCACTGACTGACACCGATCCTGAGACTGAGATACTGACACTGACATCAATTAATTGGAGAGAAACGACCTGATTCTACCCTCGGACGAAGTGCAGCACCAGCGCCCCTAACTTCAATCGAACTCTATAAACTCTAATTCTCCAATTCCACAAACCACAACATAATATTTATGTTTATCCGATTACTTGCATACATTTTTAGTTCACACAAAACTATCACACAGACACACTGACTTAGTGAATTATAAACTATTTTCTTAAAATTTTGCCCATGTCGATTTCTTTTTTTTTTTTAAATAAGCCGGAAAACATAAGCAGGCTGAGACTTTATCTACTTGTGAATGTGATAGAAGAAATAATTAAATATTTTTATAAAAAATTCTTAAATTTTGTTTGCTCATAATACGATTTTCTGTGAACAAAAAACAAATTAACGTATCCTATTTTACCGCTAACACATCATTCCTTGCGTATTTCACTTTCAATCTTAAAATTGTCGGTATGTTTAATAAAAGTGCTTTATTGTTTTATTTAAGGTTTGACTTCGAACTTCGCTCAAAAAAATTCTTCTAAAAATTCTAAACCTTCCTCGTTCGACTACACCGAGGCTGCCTAAGGTTTAAATAGTTGTGTTTTATTTTTTGCTGTTTTCAAGTGCTCAATGTTAACGGTTACAAAATATGTAGCGATAATTAAATAAAGTTTTGATTAGATCAAAGTATTTGACAGTCTTTAAGATAAATTATCCATGAACCACTTACTGTTTCGTTGATCGGTACTCTTCCCTACGAGAAAAACTTAAAAATCTCAAAACGCTAATCTAAAAATATCTGTGATTTCGTGGAGAGTTGTGGCCGCGTTAAAAATATTTAGCTCGAGCAGCATACAGGGCCTAACGCTTTAATAGTTAAATAGATAAATAGTTTTAAACCAATAAATAAATCACTTTTCTTTTAATATTCAAATTTGGCTCAACAACTAAAAACAATTTTGGTGTAATTTGCTGGTTCGTGATTTTTTTTTTTTTAACACAAAACACCAACAATTATTTATGTCTAAGGTCTCACTATTGTATTTCGTATGTACTGTACTCCCTTCTGGCTTGAAATGCTTCCCTGAAAATTTGAAACGTACTCCGTTTATAGGTTTCAGAGCAACATCACTGGGCTGGACCATTACTTGTTTGGCCATCTTTCTTGATAAATAATTGTTATATTGTTATAAACGTTTCTTCTTTTTTTTGTGTTACTTTCCTTCAACGAAAGAGCTTCTCAAAGCATCATATATACTCGTACATATGAAGTTACTTGCTATAAAATATGTTAAGAATATTTTATGTGCAGAGAACTAAATTTAGATAGAATCCTATATGTGTATATAGTTTTACATATCTAGTGAAAAAATACTGTAAACTTTATCGGTTTTATAATTCATTTGTATGTTTAGAATAAACCTTACATAAGAGTAAAAACGAATCTGCAAAAAATTTAATAGATACTCGTACATTTCAACTTTTTGAGTTTGGTCAACAAAGTTTATGTGCTGCTCGTATATAATACACATAACCGTACATACTCCTTTTGAAAAAATTTTTTAGCTGCAATATGTTGTTTGGCTATGTGGTGTATTTTTATACATATTAGCTTAAGTTAAACATGTACTGTGAAAATATGTTCGGATTTAAAGTTTTCAGTTTTTAAATAAAGACAAGGTAATTGGCAAAACCACTTATGCGATTTATTATAAATAGTTTGTGTATGTACATACTATATGTATGTACGAGTTACGAGAATACCATGAAAAATAATTTTTTAGGTAACAACAGCTAAAAATGAATAATTTTTCTTAAATATGACTTTAAATCATTTAGATCAGCTGAATTTGGAGCACTGGGGCGAGAGCAGATTCTTTATGATTTTGACCGAGTCCTCCAAATTGAGTGATCGTATATTTCGGATTTGGGCTTCATTGATTGCTTATTACCTTGTTGGAATTGGGGTGAGTCTACGATAAGGACTCCATATAAACATGGGAAAATCGTGATTTCTGGGAAGAATTTGGTTGGGCTGTTCTAATGAATTTTGAATAACAATACCGAGACAATTGTACCACATATTCATTTAAGTACGCACGACGAGCGTTTAAACTCTCTGAATAGTAGATTTCACTTGCCCCATTCTCAATAAACGTTGTAGAGAAGCCAAACATACATATTATATAAGAAATTTGCAGTACGGAATCAAATTTCGGAACCGGCAATATTTACAAATTACGAGGAAGATCTCTACAACACCTGCGAACTAGTCACCGGTTGCATCTTGGGAATGCAATGAGTTACGAATATATTCCAATTATGCGAACCTGCATTAGTCCAACACAGTGTGATTAGCAAATCTGTTCATTAGAAGAATTTTCGATTGATTTTAGCAACATTTACTTTTCTTTTAGATCCATTATCATCACTTTAGTATTAAAACTTAAAATAGTCATGTAGCCGAAATATTATTTATACACTATATTTAAATTATATGGCATTTCGGAAACGGCATGATCGATTTTGATAAAAAATTGGTGAGGGAGGTTTTCGAATACCAGGGAGCGATTGCGACCATAGTCTTGATTTCAGGAAAATTCGTTTAAATCCAATTAGTGTGGTTGCGTTGTTTTTTTCTTTCTTTTTTGTTTCGTGACTTTTGTTATCAATGGGATTTCTGCAGGATAGCCTAATGGAATCTGGAAAATGGCCAGTTTGAATGGAACATAGTCATTTCTGGTTCTGACAAATGGTCAATTTAAATGTTAAACACAGTGTTTGCGATGAAAATGAGATTCTAATATGACTTCTGGATCTGTATGAAGAAAATGAGATGTCAAAATGAGTTCCGAGTGTGGCTCTAGAAAATGTCCAGTTTGAATGAAGTTACGCCATTTCTTATCCGATTGAGATTAAACACGGTTTTTATTAAAATTTGATTTCAGTATTTGAATTCCGGATTTGGTTCTAAGAATTGGAACTAGCTCAGTTCTTCACAGATTGGAATGAAACTCGTTCTAAAAATTAACTTAGCAATTTAAAAAGGCTTGTAAGTCCTTTCTTTAAATATGACTCCATTTTATTGTTGTACGATTATTAAACACTTAAATTATTATTTAATTTATTTATTTAGTTCATTATTTATTTATAACTTTTTAGTTTTTGATTATGAGGAAAAGCACATATGGAAGCAAATTAATTCAAATCATGGCTTCCATTAGGCATAAAAAACTCTTGAAGTTTTTCCGTTAAACAAAACTTGTTCCATGCTTACGCAGGTTTAAATTTGCGCATGGGTTCTTTCACAATAGAGTATAATAATTTGGGAATTCTACCAGTGAAAATGCTGTGAAGTGTCTCCAGAGGTTACTTCGTTTAATTGATAGATCCAACAGCTCACTTTGGTTGGCTCGTGGCTGAATGGAGAAGCATTGACGAAAATCACGTCCCAGGACCACAATCTTTCCTCCAAATGTCAAATTAGAATATCCAATTTTGCGCAACAGTTGATCCATATTGTCCAGTCTATACATTGGTAGCATATAGGCGCTTCATCCATTAAAAAAACGTGAACTTTGCCAAGTTTGGCTGCTCTAACTGATCTCGGTTTTATGTTTGAGATCGATTCAGATGTCAATGGTACTTTGAGTCAAAAGGTCTTATGTGCAGTTCGTCCATTCATAGTTCGTCTGGTTTCTTGGATAAAATTTTTCCCCATTTCTCGTTTAAACATCTCCTATAGGCGTTCCACTGTTGATCGTCGTAGGCGAGTCCTTAGGCAAGAAAGGCTTGCTTGTATGTCGCATATTGAGTATTTCTAAACATTAAAAGATCAATAAAACTTGTTGCGTTCTTAACGTGATACAACAACAGTCGTATATGATAGAGTTCCGGTTGGGCGGCGAAATTTACATTGTGAATTCTGCCAATGATGCGTAGACGACGTTTTCTAGGCACCCATTTACTTGATGTTCCTACCCATTTATAATATTCTTGTAATGGTATCTGCCAATAATAATGGTAAACTATTTCCAAATTTCTATTTAAACGACGGTCTTCTTGTTCTTGTAGTCTCAACGCTCGATTATGTAAGAAATAGGCGTCTAATGTTGAATTTTTCTGTCTGATGTCTGCCACATCTTGGTGTGCTTGGTCGATATTTGTGATTGTGTATTGGTCGGACAAATCAATGTCCAATCGTTGAACGAAGTGACTCTTCTTTTGGATCTTATTACCGAATAATCGCCAGCATTCTTCTGGTTAAGTAATGCATCCACCTTCTACATAAGTTTCTCTAAGTCATGACCCTTATAAATGTATTTGTACCGGTATTTTACGGCACGGATAGTTCGCACATATTTTACATTTATATGGTAATCGTACCAATTTAGTAGATAAGTATTATATGGAACAACGTGACGACTATCCCGTGAAAATCGATGGCCATTCTTGTCCTTGCGGTATACGGCATGTTCATGAAAAATTCGTAGGTGTAATGTTGATCTAATTTCGGGTCATAGCGACGTCGGTATTTTGGCATCTCGTCCTCCACTAAAGATGTTAAATCTTGGAAATACTTGGGGAAGTTGAAGCGGCACTTTACGCATCGTACAGGGTAGATTTGCGTTCATGACCCCACATGGATTATGAATCATCCATTTTAAAACTAATTTCCGCAATTCAGGATCATCGTTGCCAGGAATTTCAGCTGATGTTAGATCGCCTAGTTCCTCTACATTATGAACACTCATTTAGTAGTCTTGATACTTTTTGATTTTGGGATGAACTAAAATCTTTAGAAATTAACAATTGACCGCAGCTCAAGTTTAGTGGCTAACTTGGCTAGTGTTGAGTATATAACTGCAAAAAGCTACATGGTGAAGAGAAATTGTAGAAAAATAAATGACAAGCTAAGAAGTACATTTAAAACATGGTTTTTGTTAGAAATGACAGAGTGAGTACCGAACTGTATTTGTAGGTCTTGAAATATGATGTTTAGTCCCGGATCTGGATAGGAGTGTTACTTCTGTTAGACTAACCTCAAGGAGTTGAACCAACCATTCAGATGAAATGTATATCCTGATGCTACAAGCATGTTAAAACCACTACACACAGAAATAATTTTTGAAAACAGAGAAAGTACCAAAGAAAGTTTCTATGAAGAAAATAAAAACAGTAAAGAACAATGTGAAGATGAAAATGAGAGCAGCATTAAAGAAGAAAAAAGTAATGATGACTCCGTCAGTTTTTCGTTACGCAGACCGAATCAAATGATATTGTGAAGGTCCTGAGTTTTTAGCTTCTGAACTGAAACGACTGATTAATGAATAAAATAAAACAAAATATCTACAACGACTAGGAATAGAGATTTTTTTATTGACTCTTCAAAGCGTAGTCTGAAAGCTGTTTTGCTACTTAACACAAATCTCTATGCATCAGTAGTGAATATCCAATTTGTCATAAAAAATTGCAATACTTCAAACTTAAAAACAGAATGGCTCAGAAGGACAGCTCTTGATCCTGGTTCAAATAACAACATCAGCAAACCTTTGATTGGCCCATCAAAGAGTTTTCTTTTCAGATTTTATATAAAGTTAAGTCTTATGAAACAATTTGTAAAGGCTTTGTGTAAGAAAGTAGATTGCTTTGCATATTGGAAGAATATTCGAGGACCATAAATACGATTTTTTTTGCTTCAATGCAAACTGAAGGGTGCTGCATAAATTTTAAAGCCAGATTCGAATTCAGCGGCCCAAAATACATAGAGGTGGTATAGTCCAGCCTGATGTACAATTTTTTTTGTGGAGCTGTGTAATTTTTAATTTTCACAAAATTATACACAATCACTTTTTATAAACTATTGAACGTCAAATGATGTAAATTGATAGCTGAAGGCTTTGGGGCAAACAAACATAACGTTGATATCTGGTTTTCTGTGTTTTAGGGAAAAAACAATAAATTATTACAGAAATTAAACTTTAGAAACGTTTTTATATTAATGTGTATTAATCGATGGATTTAACTATGAATATTTTTTTTTGGGAAGAAAACGGCCCATAAAAAACTAAATTTTGTTTACGTGAAAGAAAGACCAACCATATGTTTTTTATTTACCCGTTCCTTCACATGTGTTTTGAGTGGTTCAGCCTCGTAAAGTTCATGCGTTACTTTTAATTTAAGGAAAATGGACCTGTGGAATTTGGTAGAAAACATCATACACATACTAGTCTAAGAAATCTAGAAAGAATTCTGGATAGTTTTTAGATGACATCCATTGGAACAATCTGCATTCTAGTTCATCTCCATATATTTTTAATTTATTTCTATAAATGATGGCTGGCTATACAGGGGCGAATCATTAAAGTTGATTTTAGAAACAAATAGTTCAGATCGGCTAGAAAGTTGTTTGTTTTTGATAGGCCCCGTAAGTAAATTATATATGATTTTGAACTAACCTATCGAGTCCAACTATCTTTTTACCTTTGAAAACCATACCTACCGACATCGTAGAAAGTAAAGAGCGGGTAAAAATATGTTTCAGACAAAAGTTGTTTGTTTTTTTGCGTAAAATAAGAATTCGTGAAAAAAGTGTAGGGCTTTCACAGATCATTTCAAGGTGATTATTGAATTGTTGACCCCCTCCCCTCCCCCATCTTTCAGTTAAACCAGACAAAGATTAAAACACCCAAAAGTAATCCAAAAGAAAGTTATTTTATCTGCAGCCTATTAGCTTGGTTTTCAGTTGATTTTGGCTGCAATGCTTAATTTTCGAACTGTGTATGTGGTTCAAATTAAGTGGTTCCCCCTGTACAATAGCATACTACTGTAATATAATGTAGTAAGAGATATGGGTATGGTTTAATTTTTCCATTCTTTGCCTGGGTTTTCGCAACACCCTAAAAAAAAAATTACAAATTGTGTGTCCTAGAATTGTCGGATGCTCCAGCTGATCAAATTATTATAATTCTCAATATAATATAATTACCGCTAACACAAACCTGCAAATTTTTATATAATCAATTAAAATAATAAATAGGAACTTAGCAGGTACTTGTTACTTAGGAACCAGCGAGACAGTAACAACTTTAAGTAAGAATACGATATACATAAAACGCATTTTAACTCGCGTGTCTCTAAGAATTTTCAGTTCAGTTGATACGTAATAAAGTAAAAATTAACACGCAAACTGAAGGAAATGCCAGAATTCAAGAAAATTTTCTCAGCACACTTTTCTGAAAAATAATAATTTTGCTATTCACAAATTTAAAATGAAATAGTAAATATGTTAGCTGATGCTGCTCCTTCAAAATCAATGGTCTTTTGAAATTCAAGGTGGTCGTACAAGCCTTGCAGATAATCCTCGTTCTGAACGTCCAAAAACTGCTACTACCAGACTCTGTACATGATATGGTTATGGAAGACAGACAGACGACTGACTAATTCTGAAATTTCTGATGCTATCGACATCTCAGTTGAACGTGTGTGTATAAGTATAATAAACTATACTTCAGATTTCAAAAATATTCTTGCAAAAATCAATTTTAGTTTTACCAAAGTAAATTAGGCTTCGGCCTGCCCGAACAACGGTCAGAGAGTTTGTGCCTCGTCCAAAAAGTTCAGGCTGCGGCGGTTGTGTAATAATACCGTCATCCACCAATGTTAATAGTAAAGTTTTCTAACGACATAAACTCCATAATATTATGCCCACCATTTCATCAAATAATCACAGCAACAACAGCCTACATGTATATTACCACAACAATAGCGGGATGCGTACCAAATCTCATTCAATTTACTCATCATTTTTGTGTTATAATTACGACATCGTTTATTTTTTACGGATACCTAGTTGAATGCTGATTTCAAATCGGAGGAATATTTCCCTTCATGCTACACTGTTTCTCGTCGTGATCGCGATTCAAATTTGAAAGAGGTCTTGTGATCGTCGCCGTTAATAACGACCTGAAATTTGGTCAAATCGCAGCCTCAATTGCGACTATGGTCTCAAATGTGCTTTTTTTTTTTGCTCTTTATAGTGGCATTCTTTATACCGTTTGATAGTACTTCTGACGTTTACCAACGATTTATTGAATTTATTGCCAACGCCGTTGAACCACTATTTAATGAAACTGATCAGGTGTTGATTGTGGGCGACTTTGATCTGTCAATATTCTCTTCATGCTGAATCGATAACGAGTTTATGGGATCATCCGCTTCATCGACATAGCATCTTGTCCGGATTTAGCAGAGCGTTATAGCATATATCACACGCTAATTAAATTTTATATTTTAGATTATGATTTTTGTAATTTTCTTGAGAGCGATTTTAAATTTGATTTTAGGATTGCTTATATAGTGTCGCTGAACCATTATTTTGATAATGTTGATTGAACAGCTCTAGTATTATGAAGAGTGATTTTAAATTATTTGGTCCAACGTTTTTTGTGGGTTCCACGTATAGCCATGGTTCAATCGCCGCTTTAAAAACCTCGCAAATCGTAAGTGTAGAGCGTTATCTCAACGATTTTCGTTACAAAATGTATGTTTTACAGATCGAAAGTGAAATTTTGATTAATCCTAAACGGTTTTTTGTATTTATGTATAAATCAAAAAAGAAAATCACGTGGCTATCCGCGGAATATGTTATGCAATAATATTTCATTCTTAGTTTTGCCAAATTTTTTCAGGCCTCTTTTGATAACTTTGATATATCTAACTTTTCAGGTATCATTGATGGTCGCTATAATTCATATCGTACAATCCAACTCGCGGAAATTATGAGTTGGCTTGTTTAGATATCACTGTTGGTGCAGGTCCGGACGGTATCGCACCATGGATTTTGAATAAGTGTGCGCTTTCTTTGTCTGTACCATTACTTTATTTGTTTAATGAGACTCTTTCAAAGGGGAGGGGTTCCTGATATTTGGAAAAAATTATTTATAGTTACTATATTTAAATATGATAGAAGGAGTGATATTACATGTTACAGGGGTACCTCAATACTCTCGGTTATACCGAAACTTTTTGAATCGTTAGTAAAATCTATAATGGAGATTTATATTAATAAACGTATAAGTGGGCGCGTCAACATTGTTTCATTCGGGGTAAATCAAAAATGACTAATTTGATGGTTTTTTCGGACGATGTTTTCGAGACTGTTGGAAACACAGATCTTTCGAACGATCTCGATAGAATAAATCACAAAATTCTTCTTTAGAAATCGATTGAGTTCGGCTCCGGTTTCGTTCAAAAAAAAAAATTGATCGCATCTTATCTGACATCAAGACAACAATGTGTGACTGTTTGGCAGATCCAAAATTTGTCATACCTTCTGGTACTCCTCAAGGCAGCCACCTGGGACCTTTACTGTTCACTGTATTTATTGACGATGTTGTTCAGTGTTTCAGGCTTTATGTCTACTGTAAGCTCACTGTATGCTGATTACATCTTTAATTAACAATGCGCTTTTGCAAGACAAACTTGATGTCTTTTGTAATTGTTCACTCAGAATAAGTTGCCCTTGAGCATGAGCAAATGCAAAGTAATATCTTTTTGTCGGTCACGCTTATGTAGCATAGGATGCACAAAAACCAATTATAAATTCTCCTTTTAAAATCCCAAAAAAATCCTAAATTAAGTAACTTTAGATATTATAACGATCTAAACACTAAATAATCATTATTCGTTTTAATTACATTTCTAAATAAATTTGATTTTTTAATTACAAAAAGCGGTTATTTTGAAAAAAACTCAACAAGAAACAAGACTAACTGTGAGTTTATTTCGCGGTTGACCACCTGTGGCTTAGTTGTAAAATCGTACACCAGATGTCAACTACTCTACGTTAAAAGGCGCATATAATCCTTAATTCCTGGCAAAAGATTTTTTAATATAATAGAAAATTAACTAAGAATTTTAAATAATTTTATAATATACAGGAGATACCGCTAAAATCAAAATTAAAATAATTACTTATTACTCAATATTGCTTAAAGAATTTGCTGTAAAATAACTTAAGTTAAGAAACATAGTTTTTAGTTTTTTTTGTGTGTATATCAAACGGCTAATTGCGAATAATTTTATATTTCATGTTAGGCATGTCGTCTTATACTCATGAAATAACAAAAATGGTAAATTTTATTTAATTATTTTTGCCCTCGTTGGTACTGTGGATAGAGTCATGCTTTGCAACTTGTTGGAAGTCCAGGGTTCGATTGGGGTGTGTGTGAATGTAGTCTTTCTAGTAATATTACATTAAATATTAGTAAAAAATGAGCAACCAAGAAAAATTTTGTGGCGACAAACTTTAATCAACAAATAGTTAAAAACGAACTATAAATGACAAAATCACCATTTTTTAAATCACCGATGGCTAGCCCTAACTTAACTTGGCAATAATAAGAATTACTTTTATTTAAAGTATATGAATTATTCATTATATTAAAGCGAATGTAAGTAAGGCTTTTCAAAAGAAGCTAGCTGCAATACTGTATTTGCCTTGAATTTGATATTTTATTTCAGCCAGTCACCGTTATACGAAACACCATCTGGACTGAATGCAACGTAACTAACGAGTTGAATATTTTGTTGCTTCTTACCCTAAAATTTCCTGAAAAGGTACTTTTTTTAACTCACTCCGGGTTTTTGTGCCGATAATAAGGAAAAAGTCGTTAAAAGCTGAAGGGGTATTGTATAATAAAACAGTTTTTTGTAGAAGTCCTCACTGACGTCTTCAGTCAAATTCGTAGATGTTTCGATAATTTCATTTATTATTTTGTGAGTTCCTTTTCGCCTCAGCCATTGTCACACAGCATTTGACATTGATAGATATAATATATTTACACTTTACAGTATGTGGCAAATATTGGTTTCACATGCTTAGGTATAAGTTAACGTACATGTTTTAATATTTGTCACAGTGGCAGTGAACATTAAAATATTTCATGCCAATTCCTTTGTAACGAGCTCTTCGGGACATGTGTTCTGCTTTGTATTAACCTCAAACATATTAAAAATAAAACTTAGAATTAAAAGATATAAAGGTCTGTCATAATCATTTAAAGGTCTGTTTCAGGACATAAATTTTGGTCGCCTCATGAGTCAGTGAGGCAAGAATTACCGGATCGTGATGGTATTAGTTATTGTGTGTGTGTTCGAATGCTCTTCATGCTCTTTTTAGTTTTTCGTTTAGTTATTTTGTGGTGTTTGTAGAAATTAGGGTTTCGTATACGAAATGAAATTTTTAAAGGGACACGAAGATGATGATGTTTGAGAAAAAAAATCAATTCGACTAAAATGCAAAATTGTGTATTAAATTTTTATTAATTTCCTACAACCTGCAATTCGATTAATTTATTTTCAAATTATTTATATTTATGATAGTTAGTCAATATTATACCATAAGATGCACTTTATACACTTTCTCATTGATCAATTAATTATATTATATATTACAAGTATGAATTATCGTTAATTTACGTTACATTCATAAAATAAAAAAATAAATTTCTTTAGTTTTAACTTAATATTTTTAATTTAATATGTTCCGAAGATTGTAAGAGAATTCAATCCAGTTTCGAACTGATGAGCTTATGATTATGAAAAAAATCAATCCTCTCATCAGGCCGCGGCGACTGGACTGACTATACCACAATTTACATTCTATATATACAGAATGTCCTGTGCTTTATATACTAGCGAATCGTACTAATATAGATAAATTCAATTACAATTTTTTCTTCTTCATGACAATCACATAAGCTGTGAACGCTAATTTTACTTTTTTTAATTTTTGTTGAATGTTAATTAATTCTTATAATTTCTAAATATGCTACCGGTCTTACGACACTTTTAAATGTGTTTTTATTTATTAACACGTAGAAACATATTAGTATTACGAACGGTAAATTCAACGAAAACCGGCTAATAGACAGAATTCTATTTATTTAATTTTAATTTAATATGTTCCGAAGATTGTAAGAGAATTCAATCCAGTTTCGAACTGATGAGC
This sequence comes from Tipula vernalis, assembly GCA_958295665.1. NCBI lineage: Eukaryota > Metazoa > Arthropoda > Insecta > Diptera > Tipulidae > Tipula > Tipula vernalis. The sequence goes on along the minus strand of OY282560.1, from coordinate 143,932,806 downwards.
TTATGATTATGAAAAAAATCAATCCTCTCATCAGGCCGCGGCGACTGGACTGACTATAGTCAGTCCAGCCGCCGCGGCCTGATGAGAGGATTGATTTTTTTCATAATCATAAGCTCATCAGTTCGAAACTGGATTGAATTCTCTTACAATCTTCGGAACATATTAAATTAAAATTAAATAAATAGAATTCTGTCTATTAGCCGGTTTTCGTTGAATTTACCGTTCGTAATACTAATATGTTTCTACGTGTTAATAAATAAAAACACATTTAAAAGTGTCGTAAGACCGGTAGCATATTTAGAAATTATAAGAATTAATTAACATTCAACAAAAATTAAAAAAAGTTAATATTTTTGTTTATTAATTTATTAATAATTTTTAATAAAAAACAGATTTATTATAAATTAATAACCAAACATATTAAGTTAAAACTAAAGAAATATATTTTTTTATTATACAATATGTAATAGAACTTTACTAAAAGTAGAATATTCAAAAAATACTTACCATATTGTTTGAACAATGAACAACACAGTATTGTAAACTCTCCTGCTTCATAGCAAGTGAGATCTTCTCACATGCGAGCATAAGCACCAATAAATTTGAACCGATTTCAACCGATTGACTTACTTTTGATACTTACCGTCACAAAACGATACGCTAATACAAATAACGTATATGACAGCACACAATAAGAAAATGTATCTTATACGCCTTGTACGTATACAAAATTCTCATGAGGCAGTGAGGAATTTTGCGACCAAAATTCATGTACAGGAAAATCGGTGTGTCCATATGTTTTATGTAAATGAAAGTTTGTTTTTGTTGTCACTTTTGTTTGTTTGCTTGTCTAATTTTTTACATTACGGTTTTATAAAAAAATAGTGGCTTTGATTACGGCCGAACCTTTCTTGCGAGGACTTAGGCTTTTGGAATATAAATGGATGAAAGGTTTTAAAAATATGGTATAACATTTTTACGGGAGGTAATTTGCAAGTCTAAATTATCAATCACTTATTCAAGGGTTATGATAATACTAAACTTTAATGATGACCTGAATAATTATTTAGGAATTTTATGTGACAAGATTTAGAATAGTTGGGAGACCAAATACATTAAATATAAAATATACATACTCGTTTAATCAAATATATGGAAATGTTTTCTCGGATTTTGAACAATAAGTTTTAAATAAATATATTACACTCTTGAAACATTAAATCATCTTCTTAATGCCTATTGTACGACCACATCCAAAATTGAAAAGAAACTCTGCCATCCATGAAAGTAAACATACATATAAATTCAATTGTACGTGTACGTATACATTATTGAAGACCAAGCACGAAAGATTAATGTAATATTTCCTTTCCATAATCAAGGTTATTGTTGTTAGGTCAAATAGAAAAAAGGGAAGCCCATAATACTCGAAAAAACAAAACAAAAAAATTAGGTCAATGGAAAAGGATATATTTTTCATCTTAAATTTTCTTTTTTCCCGAAAACGACGAGCCATCAAAATGGTTAAAAAGGAAAGAAATATCCGTCTTCGAAAAATACTTTAATCATTCACTGTTTTTGTTGTATAATATTTCAAGTAGTATATCTTGGATATACCGTATTATACTATAATCATAAAAATAAATCGCAATGAGACTTAAGTATAATATAAAAGAAATAATAAATTTCTAAGACAATGGATCTATGTAAATCGTATATACGACATTTATACACACTTTACAGCATTTTGTGTTTCTTTAAAAAAATCACAATGACAATTTAATTTATATATTCTCTCATGTAAATTTACATTTTTCGATAATTAAACGTTTTCAAAATTCCAAAATCAATGAAAAGTCGTAAAATTAGAATTAAATTATAATAAAAGATATTACTTTACGATAAGAGAGCGAGTGCGAGTATATTCCGTAAGGTATTAAATATTTGGTTTTATGCTTAAATTTTGGAATGTGTTTTTATTGGGCTGTTTAAAATGAATATAGGTAGGTATATATTATTTATAATGATCTGGAATGCCTAATAAATTTCATGAATATAAGGAAACAATTCTTATTGTTTTCTGTAATAAAAATTAATTTATCTAACATTTTTATTTCAGCTTGTAATAAAAAATACGTTGGCTGAATGAAAGTGAAATGACTTGTTTTATATGGCATTGTATAATTTTCGGAAGAGTAATTTTTTCCGTTAAAATAACAAAACAAAAAAAACACGAAAATGAGTAATAATGTTTATCGCGTTCATTACACCCTAAATGAAATGTTGGCAGAATGTGTTGCTGGCACATAAGATTTATAATAGCAAATTTGTGCTTTGACAAAATTTCCTCATAGCCAAGTGAATATGTGTTATAGTTAATCTACTACCATTTTTTTTGTCAGGTTAATATGCCGGTAATTTTGACAGTGGACTCAAAGTCAAAAATTGCTAAAAAAAAAAAATGTGTTTAGTTTTAATAGTACCATTTTAATGACTTGGCAAAACGATAAACATAATTCTTTGTTTGTTTATTTTGATAGTGGACTAAGTCACTTACTCACGAATACAAAAGCTAAAAATAACTGAATGTTGATTTTCAATAAAATCGATACTCATCTCAGAACCTCTTATTTCGAGAATTTCACTACCACGCATTATTCGATCAACAAACTCGAGTAAATCGAGAATTTTGAATAATATTGCAAAATCTATAAAATCTTAGGTAATTTTTATACTTTTAAAATAATATCCAACCACAAACAAACCCTGAGTTCGCTCAAAACTCTAGAAAATTACATAAAATATCGAGAATCCCGATGTTCCTGATGTAATTCGTAACATTTGGTGCAACTCAATGTCAAAATTCAAGAAACTCAATTCAAGAAGTTAAAATTTATTCGAAATATGTGAGTTACCTATGTACATACAAAAGCGACATTCATAGAGGTAACCCAAGCAGATGAAATTGAAATGTGGAACGATTAGAAGTAATGTGTATAACTTGCCATGAAATAGAAGTCCAGTAGGCTGAGAATTTGCTTGTTAAAGAATTAGTTTTTCCCAAACCAATTTGAGGATAGAATAATTGTTCGATAAATATGATAGTTATCGCTTTTATCTGCCGTATGTTGTTTACAATTTTTCGTCATACCAAAAAAACTGGTTAATGGTCGGTCATTGACGATCGAAGAGGAAAGACGTGTTTTCCCAGAGCCTTCTAGAGTATAGAGCCATAATCTTAATGACGTATTTTTTACAAGCTTTTTTAGTGGTATAACTTTTCACTGATTTCCATAGGAATCCATAGTAAAAATGGTGTTTTTTAGCTTCAAGTTTTTCAATGAAAAAAGCAAAAATATTATAAAATGTTTATATAAAAGTTTTCTACATATCTTTAAGAACAATATACAAGAAGGCCATATTGGTATTAAATAAATATTAATTGCCGAAATAATAAAATTAAATTATTTCTAAAATATATTTTTTCGAACTTTCTATTTGAAAAATACATCAAAGTTGGCTGTGACAAATTAAAATAATACTTGCTAAATTTATCTTTAGTTTTACTAGTGTACGTAAGATGTCTAAAATGGTTATTGCAAAATACGAAAAAAAATTATTTAATCACAAAATTATCACACGTTCCTATTGACGATTGGAGACGTGATTTTAGACAAAATATTTATTGCAACTTTGCTGCAAAAAGTTTCCGCTATGCCATATTTTAGCCGTTCTGCGAGCGCTGATGCTAATTTTGTATTGTAGTTAGAGTTTTATTTTATTCCGATAGGTAGGGCTTTCTCTATATTTCCAATCGTCAATATTTTGTGAATTTGTTTTGCTTTTCCTACAATTTTTGAACTTGAAATTTCCCCAGGTGGTAATTTTTGGTACGATTTTTCCAAATTTTTACGGCCATCACTGCCATCTATGTAATGTATATTGACTTAATGACCAAACGAATCGTAGTAAGCTTTTATTTCAATTTTACCAGAATGCTGTTTTTATGATTTTTTTTTAATATTTTGGTTTAAATAAATCAATTATTACAAGAAAATGAAAACGATTTACTTAAACGACATTGATATATGTTGAAATTCAAATTTTTATGAAAGTATTTCAGAAATCATAATTAAAAATTTGTAACGTTTTCATTTAAAAATTTATCTTAAGAAAAAAAGTTATTTCCCATATGTTTTTTGTGTTTTACTATGAAAAGTTTCGTTTTTTCGTCTTTTCTAATTCCCTTATAAAAGCACAGATTTTTTGATTATGGCTCTATAAAATACAGGGTGCTCTGGTTTTCGTCGTCCTCTTCGAAAGTTTCATTTAATTGAATTTAATTTTATTTGTTTATTAATTTTTTACTTTGTGCAAAGTTTTTATTTTGTGAAACTACTTTGTGGGTTAAAATTTTGATTAAATTAATCGCGTCGGTTTATATATACATATATACGAGTACATGTTAAATAAAAATAATACATTTAATTAGATTTCCGTGTCTGTGCACTATTTTGCTTATTTTTCCTCTTAAAGACTACAAAGGTAGCAATGCAGAGGTAAAACGAATGTTGTAATAACGTGCGTGCTCGTGAGTTACAGTGAATGTGAATAGTGTGTGAAAGTTTCAATTTTAGTGTGAAGTGAACGTGATTATCGGGTATATTTTGTTTAGTTTATAAATGGAGTGTTGCTGGCCATACTGTTTATGGATACATAATTTAACGGTGTAATTGTCTAAATGTAAGTACAAATTTCAGACCAACAATACATGTTTATGTTTGTATGTGTGTGTTTATAAATTTAACATCAAAAATAACTGCGACGTGAAGCGCCTATATTAATTTGGTTGTATGCCGTAATTTCGTTATATATCCATCTCGTTCTAATCAAATTGTAAAATTACAAATCCATATGAAAATAAAAAAGTTGGAGACCGTTATTTGACATTTTGCACACACATTCAAAATAACTAATGTGTACATGAATATAGATAGATACATGTTTTTTTGTTGTTGTTGTTGTGGCTTGTGTACTGCGGATTTGCGGAACCGGTTTGTGCGATTCTTGTTTTGAGAAAATATCGATTGATTTCGTTTGTTTTTTAGAGGGGATGATTTTGAACATGATATTACGGCTTTAGATTTAAGACACAGCATCCCCGGCAATGATGGTATCATAACTTGCCATTCGGTTGTACAACACAATAAAAGAGTTGCTTTAACCAGAAACGTTGTTATCATGAATGTAAATATGATTGGTTCGATCGAGTGGTAATAATTAGAATTTCGAGGGAATCGCTACATATTTCAGTTAAAAAATCGAGTGAAAAAATCAATCGATTGCCGTGCCTAAAATGTTCGGTTCACAGAATCATTTTATTCAAATTATTACAGTTGTGAGAAATTCCTATTCGGTTAATTTGACTAAACAAATATTTATATTTTATTTAATTACATTTTTAATAAAAAAATTACAAATTTTTGATTTGTGGCATTTTTACATACTTTTATAAGAAGTGTATAGTTACATACAATACTTTTTAAATCTTTTACAATATGGAAAAAAAATATTTATTAAAAACTAAAGTGTTTTTTTCACATATTATTATTGCTAATATAAGTGCCAAAATAGGTTCTTCATTAATGTCTGAGCCAATACATAGAACCATAACATTTTTTAGTAGTGTACCGTAAAAAATTACCCAAGGTATTTCTTAAAAAATGCGTTTTTCGATGTCACTAAGTTGGAAGCTTAGTTCTGTCAAACTTTTATTATCTATCTTTTTATTTGCGATTGGATGATAAACGGGTCTATCACAAATTTCTTTGTGGTTCAAGATTATATTTGCAATTTGGAGTTGATTTTTTATGTGTAATGTTTTCAAAATATTGATGCGGTTGCATGAATTGTAACCAAATTTTTTAAAGGATTGATGCTTACCTTCGAAACGCATAGAATTTATTAAAACAATTGGTCCAATATTTTCTATTATTCTTGGATAGTGCAATAAAAAATGAAATTTAGGTTTCAAAAAGCTTTTACTTACTTTGTGGATGTTTTGGGTTGTAATTTTCTAAATAATAATAATAATACTTCTCTTAAACAAATTAATAATTGCCATTCCTCTACCTCTATAGGGACCAAATCTCTTATTATTAAATGTAAAACGGTTATAACTGTTTTCATTTCGGAAGAAGAAAATTTGAACTTACTTTTTATGAGGCAATCTTTATTGAATAGTGGTGGTCTTTTAGTGTATGGCCCGAAATTAATTAAATAGTTCTATTCTTCGATTTAGTTGTTCTATCGAGAAATATTTATTCTTTGTAATACAATAGTGAAGAATAATATTTAAATCATAATGAGCCACTTCTTCTAAAATATCGTGCATACAGTAAACACTAAAATTTTCTGTTACGTGAAAGTTTTTTATGGAATTCCAAATAGAAAATTCGTGAACTTCAGTTTCCTTTGGAAACTACTAATTTAACTATCAATTTAAACTTGACCAGTTTTAACTTGATATTTTGTTCATAAGTTAATATATTTCTGAGATTATCGCTATTGGCCTTAACCAAGTATTTCATATCGTTTTTATGGCATTATTGTAGGTTCTGTACATACAATAATGCAAATAATTAAAAGATTCTGTAATACCTAATATGAAATTAACTCCCAAATTGTCTTCAATAATTACACAAGTAGTTAGTTTGACAACGGAATAATTTTTGTGATTTACAATGATTCCATTACTTTGAAAACTATTCAGTTGCTCTATAAATGGATTAAACACTGTAGTATTCTCAAACTGTTCTTGTTCTCAGTAAAACAAAAGCATTGCCAAAAAGATATGTGATAATTTTGATGAAATATAATCCGGTATATGTAATATTTTAAGATAAACTGCACCAAGCTTTTGAATACCATTATGAGAACCCAAAGAATTAAGATATTCAAAATAGTCGAAATAAATTAAAATTAGTAATAATGAAATATTTTTAAAAAATTTATAAATAAGGCAGAAAATAAACTATTCAGATCTACCATTTGTAATTAAAAGTCAAATGTTTTGTTTACAATTCAATTCGAATTAGAATACACTAAAGTACCTTTCGATCCTAATTTCACATTTTTGATTTTGATTAAAATATTCATATTTTCCAATTGTTTCAATATCAAATATTCAGAAGTACAATATTTTGGAGCTACTAGCAATTCTAAAATTGAAGATATTTGTGGGTTTTTGATTTTTTAGACCATGAGTTTAACGCAAATTTGGTATGTTTTTTGTAAATAGAAAATAAATCACGAAATATTTTCATTGCTACTGAGCTTGGAATTCTATCATCAGAAATGGTTTTAAGAACAATTTTCATAATATCATTGTAAAAATCCGTTTCTAGTTCATTTTGTGAGTCAATCTTAGAAGAAGCAATTTCCGTTTGAAACAAATTTTCTTCATTTGAAGAAGCAGTAGTAGTAGAATTTTTTTTTTTTTTTAGTTTTACTAAAACAACTGTTCCAACAACAAATCTCTCTTTGACACTTAATATTAGCACAAACAAAACGTTTAATTTCAGAATGAAAATGTTTGAAATGATCTGAATATAATTTAATTGAAATAAAAGTATTTTTACAGTGAACGCAGATTAAATTCATTTTTGTTTATTTAAAAAATTAAAGGTAATTTAAATTAACAAATATTCTTTAAATTATAGCACAAGTTAAATTATTTATTTATATGTCGATATATAGATTATAAATATGTACCTTAAAATACGCCACGAAATTTTCTTGTATCTCCACCGTGGAGGCTTTGAAAGTTTTTTTTAGATTTTATTTTGATATTAGTTGCTGGGAAAAAGTATGGTAAAATTATAAAAGCAAACGCTTTTTCTGTATCTAAAATTAATTAAAATCAGTGCTACTACAAAATTTACTAATTTAGATCTATCTTTTACTAATGTTTTACTAAAGGATCAGTCAACTTTGTAGATTTTTTCAAAACCCTATTATAAATATCATTCCGTATAACGTGAATGTTTTGAATAAGTGAGTATCCTTTTTTAGCATCAGTTATAAACTGTAAGATTGAGATTGTAATAAAAACGTAATTAATAATTAGCCGATTGATTTAAACAATATTTTTACCAGATTAAAGACAAAACGATTGTTTGAATTAAATATTGGAAACATTGAAATATAATCATGTATTGAAATCTTGTTAGCCTAAAGAATTTTTTATCATTGTGGAAAAGAATTATTATTAAATTTCATCAATAATGAGCGGAGAGACATTTATTAGAACTAGTAGGAGTGCACTTATGGAGGAAGAAGAATTCAATATAATTGATCCTTAATGTAATTAATGCCTTAAGGCTTAAAATTGAATTACGATTAATAAATCGTAATGTTTTTTTTAGGGATAGGAACATCTTTACATTTGAATTTATAGTATATTATATTTATTGCTGTTTTAATATTTCTCTTAATTGTTGAAAGCTAATACTTAAATATTTGAAATTAAAGAGCGGTTGGACTAAGTGAGAGTAGAAATAAATAACTAATTGGTTTCTTGGTTTCAGAAGAACATCGAAATATAATTTATCATCAATTTTGTTAATCGGAAGTTTAGAGTATTATATAAATATAAATTCTTGTTTAAGATATTATTTCTGATCGATCAGGTTCCAACGTTTTTCCTTTCATAAAATACTAACTATCGGCTTTATTAGGTGTCTGTAACCGGGCCGAGTCTGTCCTCACTAACATTCCTTTCCCATTCCTCGATTTTGTTATATGTAAAAATGTGTACGATGGCTGCCTGGCCAGGGGCGTATATCACACTATTAGACTTATGTGGTTATCGATGTGGCGCCTTTCTTTACGGGGTGAATATTGCTATGTTTGGCTTCATGAAAAGCTGAGTCTGATGGTACATATTTCCTTGGTGAGGGAGAGTTATGGTGTCGTGTTGTAACATAAGTATAGTGGTGTGGTATTCGCATTTATAATACGGGAGACTAGCCTAATGCTTGATCGTACATTGAAATCAATCAATCAATCAATACCAAAAAACTGGTTAATGTTATTTTAAAAAAATCAAAAATACAATTTCAAGAAGCTAATCAGGCAGTCTTAATTTTTTACCATAGTAACGGTTTGTTTATAAACAAAAAATTGTATTATTAATTAAATAACGTCTACGACTGTTATTGTAATGGCCGTGACTGTTATCGATGACATAACAACCATGGAGACACGACGGATATGATCAAATAACTGACAGGTAGACGAAAAAAAATTAATTCGGTTTATTGCGTGCATGATAATTAAAATCAGCAAAATATTTTTGATTAATTTGTGTTATTCTTTGCTGTTTTTACTTTATTTTTGTAGATGCAATAAGAACCGAGTTGTGGCTCGTTGAAGGTGACTGTTTCAACGTTAAATAACGGCAAAACGATGAGTTTTTGGAGCAAAACTTATGAGATCTTTTTTAAAGTACTTGAAAAGACCTTTAAAATGAGTTTAGTAAGAGTAGCTACAATAACAACTTATGGAGTTATGATAAAAATAAAATGGCTGTCTCGTTTTTTCGGAGAAAAAATCAGCAATGAAACTAATGGCTTAACCGCAAGAATTGAAATTAAACGTAATCCATTTACAATGTAACGCCTAGATTTGCGTTTGATTCAATTTTGAAATGATTTTTGAAATTTTTGAAAAAAATTTCCTTCTTTCAGAATAACTCAAAAAATAAATTTGATACGTACAAAATATAAGAGAACAAAAGTTAAGGTCTTTCTTGCAGAAAATGTTTTTATTTTTTTATTTCTCGAGGATAAAAATTAATTGGGATGTCACAGTCTCAAGTTCGCATTTGAATGCGAGGACGACCTTCCCCGATCCCTTTAAACTCAAAAATCTCAAAAACGAAGTGTTCAAGGAAGTTCAAGGAAGTTTGCTGGCCTTATAATCCTTGAAATTCCCTGCAAAATGGTTTTTGGAGCGATGAGATATCTTAAAAATCAAAGAAGTTATCGTGAAAAAACCAATCGCGTTTTTCGGCGAAATTTTCGGATTGCTGTCAAACTTTACTGGTTTCTTTTTTGCTGGAAATCTAGAATCGATTAACTTATATGAGCACAGTTTTAAAAGTCTATCATATTCCGTATAAAGAAAGCTAAACAAATTCGACATTAATCAAATATTTTGAAGATTCATCATCAATTAAATAAATCAATATTAGCAAGGGGAAAATAATGCGAGATAGTTACCTGTCTACCTATGAATACTGTACAATGATCTTGTTACACATAGTATTGCAATTCAATTTAAACCAGTAACTCAATAAGTCAACACTAATAAACTATCAAGTAACTTCGAAGAATTTTCAATACTATGTATAAATCCACGAAGTGAGTACTGAGTAACACCAACGCAATATGAATTACGCAAATTCAAAATAATATCGAGGACATCGTAAAATTTGTAATATCCTCGAAAAATGTCGGCTTAGTTATCTTACCAACATACTTTAAACTTATTTTAATTACCTAAAACACAATTCTCCAAATTAATAAAAAGTCTAGAAACAAAATTTTCGATAAATTAATAATCCTGTAACCAGATACAAGTAATCATATCTTGCCAATTTCAAGCAATATCGAGAAACACGAGTAATCTCGAAAAGCTCGTGAAATCATAGCGTTCTATATTGCCGTCATAAGAAAAAAAGGCACAAACGCCAAAAATCGAAAAATGCGTTATGGGCAAATTTGGATTCAGCAAACAAATACCAATTTTTCTGCTTGGTTAAGAAAGAAGCCACATATCCTTAATCAAATGCGACAAAATCACGTTATTTAATAGTCAAGCTTAATATCAAGACGTAGCAAACCAAAATAGTAAAATTGAAATTACTCAAAACAACAAAAAGGCAAATATAACTCTTCTTCGTGGCACGGTATTATTATAGAACAATGCGGTATTAAACAAAAAAAATTAAAGTTATTAAGAGAGATAAATTTGGGTCAAATGGGGAATAGAATAGCAAACATCGTTGCAAAATGTATATTTTAGAGGTGTTAAAATGTATGTTCCTCCATTAATAAAATGGAAGTTTATAGTTTAATATTTCTGGAGGAAAATGTACTCAAGCACAAAACACCCTCAAACCTTTTTTTTTATTGACTGCGCTGAGGTACATCTATGTAGTTATTATAGATGTGTACATTTTGTTAGTATATGTAATATTAATTGAAGTGTTATTTTTCTTGGAAATTTTCAAGAAAATGTTACATAAATATCTTGATTGCTCGAGAAACAAATTCCGCTGAGATATCCCAATACCTAACTCTGTAACGGTGCAGCTGAAGTATAAAATAAATGTAGGTTTGAAAGTTGTTTTTTAGAATATTAATACAATAAATTGTTTAGGTTCCTTTAGCCTTTAATAGAAATGTACAGGACAAAATTATGTAATTGCACTTTTGCCAAAAATAAAGGAATGTTTTCTATAAAAGTTAAAATTTGACCAATAAACTCAAATTGTTAATTTCCAACAAATTATAAATTTTGCTTTGTAAGAATAAACCGATGTGTAGGTACCGGTGCGTTTTATAAACGAACGTTTTGATATTTAAGTTTATTCAGATCTATTTTTAATTAATTTCGAGTTTAAATATAAATTTCGAAAATGCTTAATAGTTGAACGTGAAATAAATACCTTATGTACTCTTAAGTCCCTTTCCACTAAACATTTTTAATTTATATTTAGGTTGGTATAAATATTTGTGTTAGTAATTTTAACTCATACGTATCATAATTTACCACCTTTTCTTAAAAATGAACAACTTTGAAGTGGGAAAAAGGTTTCACCAATAATCACCAATAGCACAACTTGTCCAAAGCATTCCAAAATATAGTGCTTGTATATCGTCATTTTTTTTTTTTACCTTATGTACTCGTATTCTTAACTTTCCTTTCCACTAAACATTTTTAATTTTTGTTTAGTCCGATTTCGTTGTTAATTGGTAGAAATATGTCCGTTAGTAATACTAACCCATACGTGTCATAAATTACCACTTTTTCATAAAAATCAACATCTTTGGGTTTCACCAATAATCACCAGCAATTTTAGGCAGTGATACATGGAACATTTTTGCCTTGTGGTTAAAATATCTCTAATTTTTAAAAGCAAAAGAAAATGCCATATGGAGCGTGATGCCACTAATTTTTCTGCCTTAAAGCCAAAAATTCTACTTTTATCACTGCCTTTATGCAGTTAGGGATCACCTATGATGAAGTAAGCTGCCGTCAAGGCAGCTGTTTCTCCTCTCTGTCCAGGGTTAGAATAGTGTTGCCAACCACTCGTCGCCAAAGTGTGGAATCATATGTCAATATATTTTGCGTTCTAGAAGTAAATTGGAGATATCATTAGAATTTTTTGTTGAAAAATAAAAAAAGATGAGCTAACAAATTTTCCGTGCTATAACAAAATTGTTGCCGTTATCGGTGTACACATCCGAACATAAACAATGACACAAAACGCTTTATGGCCGCTACAAATGGTATAAGGTCACTCACTAATTCGAAATGCACTGCCTTTGTGCTTAAGCACAAAAATACGGGAACGTATAGATTTCTGGCCTATTCCTTTTTTCCGCAAACATGATCGACCCCAATTTTATGCAAAGGTTTTTGACTCTCGAAAGGTGACTCTCGACTGAAGAAGAGAGCTCATTAATACTTGTCATTAAATATTACTTGCCTTATCACATTTTTTTGCTTAAGTTATCGTAAGTATAGTTTAAGATGTGCGTCTCCGAAAACAAGCCTTGTAAGTATATGGTTTGATGGTAATATTATGGGATTCCTTGTGTTGTGTCAAATGCAGCGACTGAATTTTCTATTCTACAGCCAACAAGTAATAAGGGTTGCGTTAAATATTTCTCAGGTCCTATTAGCTATAAATTTTTTCCTCTGGCATGGATGCTCAGATAGCCAGGTTGATGCTATTGTTGAATCGGCCCAGGCATGTAAGTGGTGGTTTGTTCAAATTTCAGTTTTTCTTTATTTACCTGCAATAGTCTTGTTAATAGGGCGGCGGCACCAACCTATGTTTTATGGGTGCAACTTTGGTTTTGGCTGCGACAATCGTATAGTTACAACTTCTCTTTGGTTATTACACCATCCACTACGTGAAAGGTACACTATTCGAGTTCAGAAGACGTTTCTTTATTGCAGTTGGTTAGTTATCCCAGGTTTTCGTAATCTGTCATAATTTTAATGTAGCCTTCTCGAAAATGTCACGTCATTTTTAAATTTGTGTTCTATAGCGTGGTGTCGTTTAATAGCGCTTGGTTGCTGGTTTTCCTTCCTTCAGAAGTTTCACTATAAAGGCATTCTTTTTGCCACATTGTTCGGAATATTCATATAAATATTTGAAAAAAACTTACTCCATTAATTATTAGAACAAAAATATTCTATTCGGTAAATTAGGTGTCCTTTATTCGGTGAGCATTTTGGGTAAAACGACTTCTTCAGATTCCCAAAATCTCTTTAGGGTCTGATCGATGTAAAATGGATCAATTCGAGAATGTATTTCAATAAAGGCTCTAGACCTCGAAATATCAGCTTCAGCTGAGCTAAGGGCAATAACGAAAATACGAGCATTCTGCCTAGGAATTTGTAATTTTTGCATTAATGATTCGATAATAAACGAACTCCGGGATCCAGAGATGCTTCTGTTATAACGCTTATTAGAGCATCTAATCGTTTAAAAGTTTGCTCCTTTTATTCGACGAATAATTTCCTTCTAAAGAATCTGCTCGTAAGTTCAGAAAATGTATTAGCTGTACGGAAATAATTTTCCGCTGACTATCGTAATTATATCATAATCAACGACTATACTCATCGAGTTTATTATAAACGGGCCAGGCATCCCAGGCTTCAGCGCTTAAGGGCTCTAAGTTGTCTAAAAATTCGTCGCAGGAATTAGTGATTTTACGAATATTGGCGGCGTTGGGCTAACGAATGGGTTCTTGTTCCGGAGAAAATAGTCTCTCAAGAGCTTCCAGATAATCTCGCTTAGTGACTGCAAAGTGCCTTTCCAAAAGTGCAGCTTCACTTTTTCGAAGCTCTTTCATTTACTGAAACTTCAGGGTAGCTTTAAAAGACGCCTCTTTTATAATGGGATTATTTATACTATTGTGTCAATAATAACTTTTATCAAATTCTCTTCATCTTGCTGGGGGGCTCTTCCTCAAGGGAGTTTGCAAAGATTTTGTCCTTGGTATCCGTATACAAATTTAGCAAATCGGCTGCTTTATTTTGCCTTCATCATAAGTGTGCGCTCGTTAGAACATCTGCATACGATACAAGCTTTGTTAATTATTGTTCTTTTATGATACCCTTACGTTCTATTAATGCGTTCATTGTGAATTGATTTGCTTATTTTCAACAAGTACACCTTTAGACCAATTTAAAAAATGTCACAAATATTTTGAAGATTTTGTTAATAATTTTTAAATTTTAAATGAACCATAAAAAATTTAGTGAATTGAAATTTCAAAAAAATGTGCTTGAATTATCTTAATTGGTTTTAGAATTTGCGTTATTTTGAACGACCTTTAGATTCTTTCAAATGCCCAACGGAGAACTTTCTAGAATATTCGTTTTGGTTTATGGATCTTTTATAAGAATTTTATTCAAAATAACCCAATTATTATAATAAAATATTTTATCATAAACACAAAGAAAAACGTGTCTCGGATTCTCAATTAATAGCACAAAAAAAAAAACTTTCGTTCACGTGTTAGGTTTACTTACCATATGTACCATATGTACATAATATTGAACAATCAACAATTGAACAATCGATTTAGAAAAAGGTTGATAACAATTTAATTTCCACCTCTATTGAAATTAATAATTAGAAGGTAATAACTTAAATGGCACTTATCGGTTTTTGTTGAGAGTTGAATGATGGCGTGCGTTTATTTTGCTCGAAGGATAATGTTTGGGTTGGAGTATGTAGGTTGGATTTATGCAGTTAAGCTTTGGTTTTCGGATTACAATTAGATTTTCAACAAGTAAATAAAACAAGACATCACCTTTCAAGAAATTAAACAATTATATTTTAAGTTACTTATTTTAATATAATTGGTATGTGGCTCGCCACTCGTTAGTTACAACTAACTAAAATATGGTAATTTACGATAAAAAGTATAGTTTGGTTAAAGTAAAAAAAAGAGTAGCTCAAATAATTGTTATATACTAATTGTAGGTTCGAGTATTAAAAAACTAATTACTAAATATTATATGAGTAGAAATAAATCTTTGTCCACGACTAACGTATAATATGCTCATTACACGTTTGTTTCTGCAATTATAATTGTTATATCCATGTGAACATAGCACCCCTGGCAACCCTGATGATAAACATTTTATGTACATACATCATGTAAACGTATTAGACGAGGCGACGAGGATAAAAATTAAAAATTAAAATTGTCGAAATTAATGAAATTAACAACAGTCTTAAATAATAATAAAAAAAAAGCAAATTACGTCGACAATTGCGGCTGACAGTGTCAGTGTTTCAAGGAAAAAAAAAAGTTGATGTGCACATGTGGTGGGAACATAACCTACATTAGTGAAAAATAAAATTATCTGTCGCTACGGATCTGTTGGTACACCATTAAACATTTCCATTTACAATGACAGATTATACAATTTTTGAGAAATACGAAAAGAATACATTGTGGTCGCGTTGGGTCGAGCGTTTTGAGGGAGCAATGCAAATCGTGGCTACACCAGATGAGAAAAAAGTGCCTCTACTACTCCATTACATGGGTCAAGAAGCATTTGATGTTCTTTGTGATAAAATTGCACCGGATAAACCAAAGAACAAAACATACAAAGAAATCGTCGACATGTTACAAAAGTGTACGATCCAGCTCCACTGGAGATCATGGAGAATTACCGATTCCATCTAAGGAATCAAGCTGACGATGAATCGGTTGAGGAATTCTCTATAGCCTTACGAAAACTGGCAATAAACTGTAAATTCGGGGCTTATCTAACTACAGCTTTACGTAATCAAATCGTATTTGGACTACGCAGCGCCCGAATCCAAAGCCGCTTGTTGGAAACCGCGGACCTTACACTTGACAACGCTTTAACTATAGCTAAAACAATGGAATTGTCTGAAAAGGGGGGAACAGAAATTCAACAGCAGAAGGAATCAATGCAGTCATTCAACTTCATTGCACAAAAAAGTGTAAGAAAGTCGTTTACGCTCGTAAATTTATTCTGATTACTGATAATAATGCAAATGCCCTGCCTCTAATGCAAATTCTTTCACCGTACAAGGGACTTCCGACATTATCAGCTACACGAATGCAGCACTACGCAATATTTCTGCAGGCATTCGAATACGAAATACAATATCGCAAATCATCGGATCATTCAAACGCGGATGCCCTGTCACGATTGCCGCGTGTCGAAACAAATACAACTATCGAACTTATCGACCTGATCGAAATCAACGCAATCGAAACGTTACCGGTGACTGTCGATCGACTACGAGAGGCTACGACCAATGATGACACGGTGAAATATTTGATCGAGGGACTACAGACAGGAAAGATAGTCAAGCCTGATCAAAGGTTCATAATAGGACAAACGGAGTTTACACTTCAGAGTGGATGCCTTTTACGTGGACTCCGAGTTTACATTCCAGAAAATTTACGACAGCAAGTGTTGCAAGAACTGCATACATCACATTTTGGGATTACGCGAATGAAGTCATTGACCAGGAGTTTCTGCTGGTGGCCAAAACTGGCTAGCGACATTGAAAATTTGTCGAAAAACTGCTTACAATGTCAAAAAACAAGATCGAATCCAAAGAAAGTTCCGACGCACGTATGGGAAGCAGCGAAATATCCATTTGAAAGGGTACATATTGACTTTGCCGGGCCATTCATGGGTAAATATTTTTTTATTCTGGTCGACGCCTACAGCAAATGGCCAGAAATAAATATTATTCCAAACATTACAACGGAGATTACAATTAATATATGCCGGGAGATATTTGCGAAATTCGGGATTCCGGAAATGTTGGTGAGTGATAACGGAACTCAGTTTACGTCCGATAATTTCCAACATTTCATGAAAGTGAATGGAATCCAACACAGGTTGAGTGTTCCGTATCATCCAGCAACGAATGGCCAGGCGGAAAGGCACATACTAACATTCAAAAATAAATTGAAAGCCATAAATTGTGAACGGGAGGACATAAGTAAGGAATTGTGCAAGATCTTACTAAATTACCGTCGTACACCCCATGCTGCAACTGGCGTTTCACCATCATTACGAATGTTCAACCGACAAATCCGTTCGCGTCTCTACATAATGTTGCCAAAAGACAGGGAAAAACAAAATAGATGCGAAGAAGTCCAAGCTAACATCAGAAAATTAAACGCTAATGATCGTGTCTATGTTCGTAACTACTTTGGCGACGGAAAGTACAAATTCGGAACAATCGTACAAGTGCTGGGTTCACTTCACTATCTGGTAAAATTGGACGATGGACGTACCTGGAAGCGACACATTGACCAAATACATCGAATTGGATCAGAAATTCAACAACCTACAGCTGATACGATTCCATACCACTATGATGGAAGGGAAGATCGAGACCTCGTTCCAGTGGTGAGCACTGAAATTACAAGTCAACAAACTCCAACACGGGAAGTTACAATTCAGCATACATCGGAGCTAAAACAGACAACAATGGTTGCGGAAGCTAGGTCCACTCCACAACAATCATGACCGAGACGACCGATCAAACCAAAAATTCGTTTGACATACTCGTATGATGAGAATTTTGAACAGTCAATTTAAAGAAAAAAAAAAAGTATTGAATTTAAATAAAAAGGGGAAACTTGTTATATCCATGTGAACATAGCACCCCTGGCAACCCTAATGATAAACATTACATGATGTACATACATCATGTAAACGTATTAGACATTATGAATAAAAAATAGTATGAAAAAAGACGCGTTTATATTAATAATGATAACCATTATTCACTGCTAATTTATTTAGTAGTCCCTTCTTCCAATATTCACTACTACCAAATAAAAATTTCATTTTTGGAAATTTTATCTAGTAGTCTCTTGCCATTTTCTATATTATTAAAATGAGCCGTCAAAATGTCGACAGAAATTATTTTAGGTTTATTTAAAGGATTTGATAATAAAATACAATTTTGTATCGGTCGTGGATATAGTATCATATTCTACTCACATATAATGGCTGTCATTCACTCACATGATTTTCGACCCCCGCCTATCGGCTCGTGTCGGTGAACTTCATCTTCGTGAATAACATCTATACTCATATGCTCGTTGAATAATATACTTCTTCTACCGATGTTTAGTAAGATTATTAAGTATTCTTTTGTTCTTGCAGAAAACAAAACAAAACTCACGATAAATTTATTATTCTCGGGTTAATTTAGTAGTCACGGATACCATGCCAACACAATGAAACCTTTTAATATTAACTTTCCCTTAACACCCAAAGATATTCGTGTAAATGTGCCTTTAGAAAATACATATTATTTGAAATATTTTCTGAATAGGCTTTCGTTTTATTAAATTTTGGAGTCTTCTGCAAAAATTTTATCAACATGAGTAGGGCCTTGATTTTTATATATGTAAATAAATATTATTGCGAATAAACGAATATTTGCTCTTTAAATGAATATATTCTAGTGATTATGATTTGTGTGAATATTTTACAATTTTCGATGTGGTTTGAGGGCAAATATAGTTAATTTCAGACGAATTCCTCATAGTTTCACTCCTTTTATTGTTTGGGTTTGTTTTACGGGTTCTTATATCTATGGAGCTAAAAGTTTCCGAAACTTAAAAAGCCAAATCGATTTTTTGTATTGAGGAAATGAGTTGAATATTTTTCTTATTTTTATAGCATAAACGTGCAGGCTAAACCACGATACAAGAAATTAATAAGATTTGCTCATGCGCATGATTGAGAAAAAATAAGCTCACACTGTATAAATAATAAACTTAGTAGGCTACGTTAAAAAAAAAGTGCTGCACTAAAATGTATTAAGTTGTCGCTGAAAGACGAAATCAAAGCAACCTAGATTATACAAAGCCATAGTCTAAAAACAAGCCTTTTATAAGGGAATTAGAAACGAGGAAAAACCAAATAACATAAAACCATGAAACATATGGGAAATCACTTTTTATCCTTAGACAAATTTTTAAATGAAAACGATACAAATGCCTAGTTATGATTTCTGAAATATAGTAATTTCATAAATGTTTGAATTTCCACAATGAATGTCGTTTAAGTAAATGTTTTAAATTTTCTTGTAATAATTAATTTATTTACACGAAAATTAAAAAAAAAAATTCATAACAGCATTCTGGTCAAATTGAAATAAAAAGTTACTACAAATCGTATACATTACATTACATAGATGGCAGTGATGGCCGTACAAATTTTATAAACTCGTATAAAAAATTATCACTTGGGGAAATTTCAAGCTCAAAAATTGTAGGAAAAGCAAAACAAATTCACAAAATATTAGGAACGTGGGAAAATTTTGTGATTAAGTAACTTTTTCCGTATTTTTCTGTAAACATCTTAGACATCTGATGTACACTAGTTAAACTAAAGATAAATTTAGCAAGAATTATTTTAATTCGTCAGAGCCAACTTTGATATATTTTTCAAAATGAAGAAACAATTTAATTTTAATATTCCTGCAATTAATATTTATTTAATATCAATATAGCCTTCTTGTATATTGTCGTTAATTATATGTAGAAAACTTTTATATAAACGTTTTATAATATTGTTACGTTTTTGCCTTTTCAATCAAGGTTCGTATCACTGGATTGTGAATAAAACAAAATCAATTCAATTTGTCACCAACGAATTTATTTAGTTAACACAACAATTATTACAACACAATTTTTTAACAATAATTCACAAAATAACTTTATTTAATTTTTACACAATTTTACTATACACTTATAATTTTTATTTCGCACTAAAACACTTTTTAAATCACTTTTTAATTCCTTTTTAATCTTCACACTATCGCTTACCAAATACTAATAATCCAATTCGATCTTGTTCGCCTTTTTATATACACAAACCAAGCTTCTACAGAGTTCATGACTTTTCCAGTAAGAATAGTGTAGAAACATTTAGAACATTTTTATCATGAAAAATTCCATTTTAGTACAGTGAAA
The DNA here is from genome assembly GCA_958295665.1 of Tipula vernalis. NCBI lineage: Eukaryota > Metazoa > Arthropoda > Insecta > Diptera > Tipulidae > Tipula > Tipula vernalis. Next base: position 143,912,497 of record OY282560.1, on the reverse strand, counting down.
TATTGAGCTATTAATTTAACTTACTTCATTACATTGTAGGTGTCACCGTCACAATATTTTTGCTTTTTTCATTGAAAAACTTGAAGCTAAAAAACCTCACTTTTACTATGGATTGCTATGGAAATCAGTGAAAAGTTATACCACTATGACGAAATGCGCAAAATAAACCAAATTTTTATAAGCAATTGAGCGTACTTTATATAGCTATATCGTGAGTACTAACTACTATTACGTACTCGTTAAATAGTTTAAGTTCTCGATGAAATTTCAAATTAATTTAAATTTTTATTGAAAAACAAGTAGACACAAATTGGTCTTGAAATTAATATTTTATCGCCAGGGGATGTCAATTCTCGCTTTACGGAAAAATCCAATGAGAAAAAGCCTTTTCATTTACCTCTTGTCAACCAATTTTATTTCTTGAATGCAATACACAAAATTATATCATTTTCATAGCACTGTGGGCTGATTCTGTTTCTATGAAAAATAAAATGAAAACATTTCTCAGGAGGAAAAACATAATTCGGAAGTGTTTTTTATGAATTCTTGGTTATTTTCGTAAAAATACTATCATACGAAAAGAATTGATTCATTGAGTATTTTGATTGTAAGAAAATCAATAATGGTATACAGATAAACCAAAAGTTGTATCTAAAATTGTAAAGGGTTGTGGTTGATCGCAATCAAATGATCGTACTTCAACTATTTGTTGTATAGGAGATCGCGCACACTTGAATATTTTGATTGTTTATGAAGATATTGAACAACAGAAAGAACTTTTGTCCATTTTCCAAAATCATTAACTATTTGAAATGTAAATTTTTGAAATTTTTTAATTCACATAATTATTTTATAACATTGGTTTTATCAAAAACTATTGAAAGAATATAAAGACTTTCTACGTCATATAAATCATTTCAAATCATCAATTCGGTTTTCGTAACCAACGCTCAACAATTGATCAAGTACACAGAATAGCCAGTTTAATTGAGAAAGCGGTAGAGGAGAAAAAAGTCTGTTCAACGATATTTCGAGATGTTGCACTAGCGTTTGATAGAATGTGGCATGAAAGATTTAACCACAAGTTAAGAAATCTTTTACTAATGGAATTTGCTAAAATACTGGAATCTTACTTGAAAAATAGATTCTTCAGGAATCTGTTAGATGATACCTTTTCTGAACTGAAAGAAATCAACTGGATTTAAAAATTCGAATTTTGACGTAGTAAATTAAATTTAAGACTTTTACCAACTGTAAGAAACTAAAATGTTGTTTTAATGTTTTTAGAATAACGCTTTACACACTTAGGAGATTCTTCAGATTCTAGACATTGCAAAATAAAGGAAATTCGTAAATTCAAAAATACTTACCCCATGAAACTAATATCCAATTTTCATAAATATGACAAATACAGGTTATTGGTGAAATTTTTGAATTTATGAATTATATAAACTTTTAAAGATTTAAAATTATGAGATAACCGAAAACCATTTCCCCATATGGTAAATATTTTAATATTTTGTATTTCAAACTCTCTGGTATTTTGTCTTAGTATGAACTTTAAAAACCGAATTTCTTAAGTACGGCTCTACAAAACTTCATTGTAAAATACCAAATTCCAAATTACAAAAATAGTTGACCGCCATTTAAATGTTACAACTAAAGTAGTAAAAATTTATTTAAAAAAATAAAGCCTATCAAATTGCGTTCATTAAGCGGAGCTTCTCATGAAACTCGATCCTAAAATTAGGCGCAAACCGAAAAATTTAATTCAAATTGAAGCTTGGTTTACAGTTTAATATTTTAGGCAGACTTACTTTTTCATTTCATTTTTTTTTTTCACGGAAACAGAATCGAGGAGTTGCATTTTCTAACCATCACTTTTTCGTTTCAATACATGGTCGACCAAATAACAGTACTTTAGTACTAAATTATTTATTATGGTATAATTAAATTATTTGGTAAATCCAAAATCTATCGAAGCGAAAAATTAATGTTAAGGACATGTCACCTCGTATGTGAAATATTCTTAAAGTTATGAAATAACCAGTTGCGAACAGTAGAAGTATATGAGTTATAATGGTGTACAACCATTTTGCTTGTATATATTTTGTCACTTATAAATTTATAATAAAACAACTTAAGTTATTTTTAAATAATTTTAATTGAAAAAATTTTTCCTTATAGTAACAATATTATACTAAATTTTTTAGAAGATCGATTTCGGATTGACTCCTTCTTCGGTTCTTTTTTAACAACTATTATTTATTCTTAAAATTACACTATTTATATATGTTATAGATGCGGTGTTATTTAGACGTATAAAATAGCCAAACATATCAACAAATTTTTAAAAGAATACATCAAATTAGAAAATAATAATTCACTAAAAAATAACTTAGAATTAATAGATAAAATAAAATTAGTTAATATTCCAAATAGTGCCAAACTAGCTTCGTTTGACATAACCAACATGTACACTAACATACGAATTAAAGAAATCATAGAAATAATAAGAAAAATACTAACAAAAAATGCGGTGAAAACAATAAATACAAAAGAAATAACCAATTTATCAACTGAAATCACAAAACAAAACTATTTTACATACAATAACGAATTTTACATACAAACTGAAGGATTACCCATGGGAAGCCCACTTTCAGGAACAATAGCTGATATATACCTAAACGAATTTGAAAATAAATACGTCTTAAACGCAAACAACATATACCGTAATAACATAATTTATTGGTACAGGTACGTCGACGATATTATCTTATTATTTAACGGTTCATCAAGCCAACTAGACAAACTACATCAGCACATAAACAATAAACAACCAACAATAAAGTTCACTTTAGAAGCTGAAACGGACAAAGAAATTAACTTTTTAGATCTCACAATAAAAAACAATAAGTCCAAACACTCCTTCAGAGTTTTTTGGAAATCGACTCAAACGGACCATACAATCCAATACGATTCACATGATCCCTACCAACATAAAATATCAGCTTACAACCACATGATACACAAACTTAACAATATACCAATGTGCAAAACCGACTACGATAACGAACTAAACATTATTAAATACATAGCAAATAGAAACGGATATAAATCAACTTTAATAGAAAAAATTAACAATAGAACTAAAATGAAACTAAACCAACTAACAATGACCACATTAACCCCACCAGACAGGAACGAAAATAAAAAATACGTCAGTGTAGAATATAGTATAACAAAATCACAAGCAACATAATACACAAAACATTCAATAGGCTAGGATACAAGACTGCTTACAAAACCAACAATAAAATAGAACAGAAACTAAAATACTATAAACAAGGACATCCAACAGATACTGGGGTACACAAAATTAAATGCAATAATTGTCCCAAATTCTATGTTGGTCAAACTGGCCGATCATTCGAAAAGAGATTCAAAGAACACATTAGCGATATTAGGAAAACAGAACCCAAACCCAATTACGCACAACACATAAAATCAGAGAAACATACGTATACAGATTTCAATTCAAACCAGAAAATATTACAAAAGGCTAAATAGGCTAGAGGAATTAGAAATATATAAAAACAAAGCCAACAACAACTTGTTGAATGATAAAATCAATACAAAAACCAATAAAATCTATGACCTCATCATATATAATACTAACAAAGTAGAAGGGAATAAATAATAAACAATTAAATTAAATGTATATAGTTCATAAGTAGGAGGAGCTAAATAACACCGCATCTAAAACATATATAAATAGTGTAATTTCAAGAATAAATAATAGTTGTTAAAGAAGAACCGAAGAAGGAGTCAATCCGAAATCTATCTTCTAAAAAATTTTGTAAAATATTGTTACTATAAGGAAAAAATTTATTCAATTAAAATTATTTAAAAATAACTTAAGTTGTCTTATTATAGAAGTATATGATTTCGTTACCTACTTCAATTTTCAAAACTGGTACTTTCCATAACAAAATTAAAACAACATGTTTCTTAACCGAAAGGTGCTAAAACCTCATTGGTCTCATTTTATTTTTTTCGATATAAGAAAATGCCAAACTGTTCGCTATTTTAGAGATATAAATGCACGTGAACTTTTTCCTAAAAGGCAAAACAAATATTTTAGGAATTTTTTTAGGAAAAACTTCACGCGTGTATGGTAAATTGTGAAGTATTTCCAATTCCTAGATAAATATGAAAGTGCTAGTGTAAATAATACATAAAATTCATATTAAACAGAAATTTATATTTTTTTATTCGTTTATTACGTTTCTTGCTGTAAAAAAATATTACTTATAAAAGTCGTGTTTTCCTTAAGAACTGCACTAGAACAATTTGTAATTCCTTTTATTCCATATAAACAGAAAAAAAATTAAATTCATAAAGTTCTAATATGTAGTACATTTAACATAAATATACATTTTAAGTTGTTACAGCAATAAATAATTACAATTATAGCTTATTTTTTAGTTACACTTGATACACCCATGAATTTATCGAGTGTAGTTGCGTGTAATGACGTCAGCAAGAAATAAGAAAATATTGATGAAATAGCTAAAGGGGGAAATCTTTAAACCTAAAATGTGTATTTATGTCAAATACACTATATGTTCGCGCTTTATGAATTTTTTTTTTTTTCGGTTTACATAGAACAAAAGGAATTTAAAGTTTATCGAGTTCTAGTGCAGTTCTCATGGAAAACACGGCTAAAACATTAATACGTTATTAGGTGTGCAAGTTAAAACTCGGCTTTTTTGGTCAAATTCAACTTTATTGAAAATATACTTGTTATAAAGGTTAATTATCGAATTCACCATTACTATCTAAGCTATTTTGAGATCTATTGGTTAGTTGATGGATGCCCATAGAATTCGAGAAAAAAACTTAGTTATTTGGAGGCAAAATATTCACCGAGCCATTTCCGTACATCTTCAATTTTCGAAAATCACTGGTCAGTCAAATAAGACGATTAGAAGCATCGATCTAAACAAATAGTGGTCAAAAGAGAATAAGTCAGGAAAATACTCTGAAGATCACTTACCGGTTTGCTTTTGCTGTGTGTGCTGAGCGTTGTCATGATGCAACATGACAAATCGCGTTCGTTGGCTCGTGAATGATCATTTCTTTCGAGGGCATCAGTCATCACTTAATTTAATCAATTGGGCCTGGTAACGTTCAGCTATAACAGTTTGACCATGTTCCGGATGCTCATAGTAAATAACTTCTTTCCAATCCCACCAGACGCAAAGTAACACTTTCTTGGCATGAATATTTATTTTTGAAACTGATGTTGATGGCTGGCCTAAATCAACCAATACTTTTTCTGCGTTTAGGATTATCGTATAAAATCAATCCAATTTCCGCCTAGAATTTTCCTGGTGTTCCTAAATACAGTCCAACCTAGAGGAAATTAATTTTGAATAGAACATGCATGATCTACTCTAACAGAAAATAAATCAAATTTTAATATTCTATGGTCGCAGCCAGTTAGGATTGACAATTTTTGAATATTCTTTAGAGAATTATCGTATATCGAGTTTCCCGGAATTTTCCTGGTGTTCCTAAACACCGGCTATTCTAACGAAACTTATTTTGAGTAGGTCTCGATCTACTCTAACAGAAAATAAATCAATTTTAAAAAAATTCTGTGGTCCCAGGCACTTAGGATGGACGATTTTTGAATATTCTATAGAGAATTATCGAATATCGAGTTACCCGGAATTTTCCTGGTGTTGCTAAACACCGGCCATTCTAACGAAAACTTATTTTGAGTAGGTTACGATCTACTCTAACAGAAAATAAATCAATTTTAAACTGTGGTCCCAGGCACTTAGGATTGACGATTTTTGAATATTCTATAGAGAATTATCGAATATCGAGTTTCCCATCATCTGGGATTAGGTCGAATGTACCATACAACTCTACCATTGATTAAAAAAAAATGAATTGGCTTAGAAAATGGCACTTTAATTTTTCAGCTGACCAATTTCGAAAAACCTTTTTTACTTAAATTATATGCTGTGTAAGAGTTTTTCAACAGGTGATGTTGAATATTCACAGACATTAACCATTTAGTGGTTTCGGTGCGGACGTCCCGGCTGGCTTTAGGTAAGGGAAATGTGGTGGGGTTTCTCGCAGCATTAGCTGCTGAAAATGGGATGAATTACGATTTTCAAAACAAAAAAAAATCCGTTTACTTTGTTTTAGGAACGGAGGCGCGGCATCAGGTGATTTTAATCAATTTTGATATGTTGATTATGAAAATCAAATTAACATTTCTCCGTCACTTCTCTGTTTCAAGTTATGTGGCATGAATTCCAACTTTGCTTGCTCAGTTTAATTTTCTAATATATGTTTGTTTAATATGTTGGTTGTGCAAACTCTTTTCACTGTGTATTATGAAATATATGAAAAGTAATGTACGTAAATATAAATTTTTGAACTTCCTTCCTCTGAAATTATTAATAACCGTAAAAAGTTTTGTTATTTATATACTTCGCGTATATATAAATTATATTTAAGATTTACCATAAACATAATATTACTTATGTATTATAAACGTCATATTTTGAATCATTACTTTTAACATTTTTTTGCATTTTGCTTATTTGCAGGAACTATAAAAATTTGTTTGCTCATTACACTCTATCAAAACACATATACGTATAATAAACGTAATCATAATAATTTATATAAAAAAACTTAAATTGTTCATAAAAATGTATAATATGTTTAGGCTAACCCCTTTAAAAATATTTTACTGCACAAAAAATCGAAATTAATGGGGGGGAAAAAGAAAACAACAATAAAAAAATGAAAACGACTTATGACGATAAAATAATCGTTCATCATATTTTCATGAAAATTTAGGGTTTTCCTCCGTCGCAAATTTTTTTTTTTGTAAACGTACTCTAAAAAATACATGTTCTAATGGTATTTGATGCGCGGGTATTGGTATTTATGTTAATTTTTTTACATACACATATTTTATAATATTTCGGTGTATCGATAAATTATGTAAATGTTTCACAATAACAACAAAAATTGTTTTTATGTCATGTTTGTGCAATAAAAGATTCTGTAATGTTTATATACACAATGTTTTATTGTATCAAAATTTGATTTTTTTAATAAATTATGTACGGTTTGAAAGACAGATTTAGAGTGGAACACCCCTCACTTGAATAAAACAGTAATCAATTTATATAATTGTGTATGCAAAGCATAATAAACATGTATTGATCAAATATATCACATAAATCTCTCCTCGTGTCATTTTTTCAGTTATTTTTAATTTATTATTCATTTACTATTCTGATTTTGAATATGATAAAATATAATTTTGTTTTATGTTTAACATTATACATATGTATGTAAAGACATGTTGCTTTTAATTAGTTCAGCCTGACCACATACAAAAATATCAAATATTTACATTTTCCTCCACGAATATCAAAACTTCAATTAAATGTACATGGAAACAAAATGTTTATTTAAATTATAAATAAATCAAGCAAACAAAACAAATAAAACGAGAAAGTAACATTACCAAATATCATTAAAATTATGAGGAAATACGATTAAGTATATCGTAGCAAAAACATTATTAGTACAGTAAAACATGTAAAAGCAGAGGAAATGTGCTAGAATTTCTTATTTACATAATCGAATTAACTCGCGAATCAGCGCATTTTCAATATTTCCAGATTTAAAAAAATAAGTCGGATTGAAGTTCCAACTTGTACAAATTTTACGGTGTGTTCTTGTTGTTTTATTATTGCTTCTGTGTTCTGTTTATAAAAAAAAACATCAGAAATAAAATTAGAGACGCGAATTTCGGTTCGTTATTTCAAGTTTGATATAAAAATGTAACACATACTGCAATAAATAATTGACAAATATTATAAAAAAAAATCACTATTTATCTGTATCACACAATTATAGAACAATAGGACAGTACGCCCAAATCTCAATATCAAAGAAAAAAGAAAAATCCCAAATCACCATTATTTTACTTTGTTATGTACAACTTAGCTAAAGCTAATGGCTAAGAGAATAAACAAAATTAGGATACAATGGAAGATAATAATTATGCACAACAATACGGTCATTTGGCCCAATCTTGAGTAAATTTAATAAAACTGTTGTTGTTATTTGCTCTAAATATATATTTTTTTTTTTTGCATTGGAGTAATTCCCAATTATGTAGTACCAAAACAAACTTGATTATACAAAGCCCTAGTCTAAAAAACGAAGCTTTTATAAGGGGATTAGAAACGAGGAAAAAATCAAACTTTTCATAGTAAAACACACAAAACATATGGGAAATGACTTTTTTTCCTAAGACAAAATCTTAAATGAAAACGATACAAATTTTTAATTATGATTTCTGAAATACTTTCATAGATGTTTGAATTTCAACATACATGAGCAACATTTAAGTAAATCCTTTTCATTTTCTTGTAATAATTGATTTCATAACAACAGCATTCTGGTCAAATTGAAATGAAAGCTTACTACAATTCGTGTCTACAATATACGAGTATATATTTTTTTTTTTTTGAATATTTATTTATTTATTTATTAAAAATTAACAATTTTTAACACTTAACTAAAACTAAAAGTTTTGAGGAGAGCGGATGAGCTATGGATTTATGGTCCTTTAAAAGCTAATCAGCTCTCCTCTAAAACAAAAATTAAACAGAAATAATGTACAAGGTATAAAATAACAATTTAGTAATAAACTGCAAGCTAAATAAATAATAATAAAAAAAATATAAAATAATGAAAATAAAATAATAAAATAAGGTGAATAAACAAATTTAAAAGATACAGATAATAGGTCGTTAAAGATAATCTTCAACCAGTTCAGCCAAATACGTCTTTAAAGTTTTCTTGAAATTGTAAACATTCACAGATCTAGTAATAACAGTCGGTAAATGGTTATATACATATGGACCAAAGTACAATATGGATTTTCTACCAAACTCAGTTTTGATTTTATAACATTTTAAAAGATTAGAACGACGGGTTGTATGGCTATGATTTACATACTGAAACTCAATGTTTGATAGCGTTGACGATAACCGCAAACATTTATACATATATAGTGAAACATGAAATTGGAATAATGCGTTTATTGGCAGCATTCCTTCAGTTACATTCTTATACAGCTCGACGGAGGGAAACAAGTGTGGAAGCCTATAGATAGCTTTGCAGCTTTTGTTTTGTAAAATTAGCAACCTTTTTATCTTTGATTTTCCAATATGACCAAAACAAGTAATCGCAAAATAGAATCTTGTGTGAATAAATGAAGAAAAAATCATTTTTAGAATATGTTGTGGAACAAAGGAAGCAAGCTTCTTAATCAAATAAATAAACGGACTGACTTTTAAACTCAACGTATGAATGTGTTCATTCCAAGATATATGCTTATCAAGTAAAACTCCAAGATATTTGAGTTTTTCAACTCCCTCGATAATACTATTTGAAACTTGCAAGGGTTGGAAATCACAATGAGGGAGGAATAGGGATTGAAAGATAATAAATTTGGTTTTTTTGAGTATAAGTACAGTATCTATAAGTATAGTAACGTCGTTTTCCATGTGTGTCATGGCTTGGGAGCAATCTTTGGAATTATAGAATATTGCGGTATCATCAGCAAACATTCTAATTTTCCCAGCCAGAGCGTAATGTCCGGAAAGGAGTTCAAAGGGTGTTTATTTTGTTGAAGAGTGAATAGAACGGTTGTAAGATAATATTGCTCTGTTCATGACGTCATCCATTGAAAGGGTTTTGTCTTCATTGTGGATTATACCGAATATTTCTTTGAGTGTTGAACGTAGTCTTTCTACAGGGGAATTCCCTGTGGAATGGTATGGTGTTGTCATGTGTAGTGTGATGTTATATTTGTTTATGAATTGTTGGATTTTTGATCCTTTGAAAGTGGACTCATTATCCACTATTAATTTATTAGGGGTACCGTGTAGGCTACAAAAATGTATTAAGTTATTTAATAATGTTTTTTCAGATTTATTAGGTATTGGGTATGCGGTGGAAAATTTAGAAAATTTGTCTATGAGTGTGAGAAATTGTTGTGATTGCATTTGGAATAAATCCATACATATGGACTATTTCCATTGGTTTCTTCGGTGTTTCCATTAATTCCAACTGAAGTTGAGGAGGATGCCTATCGTATTTGATTTGTTGGCACATGGTGCAATTGTTTATAAATCCTGTTATAATAGTTTTCAAGTTTGGGAAATAATGTGTGCGTCTTAAGTGGTTATAATTTTCTGTAATTCCTCTATGGTCGTTTTGTTCATGTAAGTGTTTTATTTTTTCTCTCTGTTCTGTTTCTGTTAATATGTCTTGTAGGAAGGTCATTGATCGAAGGACTGTAGCCTTAGGATTAGTGGTTCGTCTATTAGGGTGGAAATTTGCGGCGAATGCTTTCTTGAATATATCGAAGCATTCTTCTGTGGTAAATACGCAAGTTTGTCGTCGTTCGTTATGTCCTGTAAGTTTTTAAGGATGTCTGGTACGATTGTTTGAGCTCCTAATTTGTTGGGTATATGTGCTGTTACGCATTTTTTTTTTTGTTTCGAAAATAATTTCTTCTTTGACTAGAGGTTCTGATACTGTCGAAGAAAGATTTGATATTAATTGTTGATTAAAATGATTAATGTGATTTGATGTGACAGGTATTGTAATTTCTTTTGTGGAAATTAGCGTATCATTACTTGATTAGCTAGACTCGGAAGAGTTTATTTCTATTGAAGTTGATACAGATTCTGGTTCCATTCGAGAGAGAGCGTCAGCGTTGGAGTTCTGAATTCCTTTTTTATATTACTCGTATATCTTATAGTCAAACTCTTCGAGCTTGATGCGCCAGCTGAGCAATTTACTATTAGGCTCTTTTAATGAGAATAGCCAGGTTAATGGCTTATGGTCAGTGATAATGGTGAAAGGTTTTCCGAATAGATATGGGCGAAAATATTTAGTTGCCCAAACGATAGCTAGAAGTTCCTTTTCTATCGTAGAATAATTTTGTTAGCTTTTCGATAATGTCCTAGAGGCACAGCAGACCGGTAAATTTTTTCCTATGTCCCCTTGAGAAAGGACGGCTCCAATTGCCACATTACTAGCGTCGGTGGTTACTAGGAATGGTTTATTAAAATCAGGGTATTGTAATATTAGTTGATTACATAGAAGTTTTTGCAATGTTCAAAGCATTGAATAGTAGTTTGCATCTAATATTATTTTTTTGTCTTTTCTAAGACATTCGGTCATAGGTTTTGTGACGATCGCAAAATTTGGGATGAATTTCCTATAGTATCCCATGAGTCCTAAAAAACTTTTGATTTGCTTCTCAGTTTTTGGAATAGGAAAGTTTTTTAGGGCAAGGATTTTATCAGGGTTAGGTTGTACTTCTTTTGATGTGACTAGATGTCCAAGGAATGCAATTTCCTTGTGTAGAAGTTTGTTGGCCTTGTTTTAAGTTGGCTTGACGGAGTCTTTGGAAAACTTTAGTTAGATTTTCTATGTGCTCTTGTAGGGATGTGGAGAAGATAATGATGTCATCCATATAACATAAGCATATCTTCCCCTGAAGTTCGTCAAGCACATTGTCTATTACTCGTTGGAACGTGTTGGGTGCATTTTTGAGTCCAAAGGGCATTCGAATGTATTCATTATGCCCATGATCGACGGAAAATGCGGTTATGGGTATATCTCTGAAATTGACTTCTATTTGGTGAAAACCAGAAGCAAGATCCAGAGTAGCGAAATAGATATACTTTTCTAGTTTATCCAGGATATCAGTGATGTTGGGAAGTGGGTATCTATCTGATACAGTTTTTTCATTGAGCTTGCGATAGTCTAGCATAAGTCTCCATTTGGTTTTTCCTGAGGCATCTAGCTTTTTAGGAACTATCCATATAGGACTACTCCAGGGTGAGGAGCTTGGGCGAATGATGCCTTGGTCCAACATGTTCATAATTTGTTTCTCAACTTCCTCTTTATGAATATGAGGATATCGATAACTTTTGGTAAAAACGAGTTTCTCGTCTCCTGTATCGATTTCGTGTTTGATTGCGTTAGTAAACCGTAAGTTTTTTGTTTTCCTTTTGAAAGATTTCTTCGAAATTTAGGCAGAGTTTTTCTATTGCTTTCTTTTCCTCTGTATTAAGATGTTGGGTTCGAATAAGCTGGGTGACAGACTCGCTATCAATGGACATTTGTTCGTATGTTGTTTAATTAGACATTTCGAAGTGATAGCTTTCAAATTTCTCCGTTTTTACTGGGTGTTCTATTACAAACGTATGTTCTTGGTTACTGTAGTTAATTACTTTTACAGTGGCATAATAATTATGGCTTTGATATACACCTTCGGGTATTATAAGGTTTCCGTATAGGACGATAGGTTTGATGTAGATTTCTCCATTTTCTTTGTCTACTGGAATTTGATCAATCAACTTGCTACGGGGGAGTATTTTATATTGTTGAGTCAAGTAATTTGGCTTGAAAAGTAAGGGAATTTGGGTGTTAGGTGTGATTAACTTGGATTTTCCAAGGTCTATCGTTATTTGAAATTTTTGCATTTGTTCTAGGCCTATGAGTCCGTCAAAATATTCGTGGAATTTGAAGAGAATAAATTCCATTGGTTCCTTTGTTTTAAATTCATTAAATCCATTGATTATTATTGATTGGTCAACAGTATGGGTATTGAACAATGTTTTGATAGTAACCGGTTCTATTCTCTTTATGTGTTTGATTTGAACTAATTTGGGGTTTATGAAGGATTTATTTGATCCGGTGTCGATCAATAATTTTAGAAGGTGATCTCGGGTTTTAATTTCTATGTAGGGTAATGTGTAACCTGAATGGTTATTGATATTTAGGTATCCGATGGGTTCAGTGAGGCTTTCTGGTGAAAATCCTCATCAGAAATTTCATTATCCAGAGTTTGGACGTAGTTTTGTTGTGTTAGCTCGTGAACAGGATCATTAGGATTTAAGTCGTAGTTATTATCAGTTTCATTGTATTCTGTGTAATAGTCATAATCGTATAGATTTTGTTCATCTGAGTAATATGTGCATGGATAATTGATTTGTTCTTCAACATTGAATAATTCCTGAGGCTGGAATCTCAGTGGTCTATTAGCATGGAAGTGATGTCGTGGTAAAAATTGTGGTTGTTGTCCATACGCAGGTTGTTTGAATTTATTAGAATTTGAAGATGTTTCCATAGGTTCAGGGTTTTGCTTATATGGTTCCAGCGGCTGTTGTTTCATGTACCCAATATTCTGTTCTTTTAAACAGAAGCTGAGTGCTTCCGGCAAGGTAGTGGGTCGCATAGCTCTCATCATTAAACAAATTGGTTCTCTGAATCCAGCTAGGAACACAGATAGACACATAGTGTTATAAAATGATTGTTTAGCTGCTTTTATAGTTAATCTGTTATCGTCACGAGGTGTATTGACTTTAGCACCGTTCGTCATTGTATTTGAGATGTCGATGATTCGGGAAAATAATTCTTCGACAGTGTCCGACCCTTGGGACAATCTATGCAAATCTCGAATGAGACTGGTCTCATCGCGTTTATCGGCATAGTGTGTAATTAAATTGCTACGAATTTGTTCCCAATTTATTTCCGTTCCTTACATCAATAATACATCGTTAGCATCGCCAATTATTTTATTGCGAATGCCCTAACGATGATGGATGTGTATGTAGGATTAGTGTTACAGGCTGGTCTGCAAATCATTAGTATTTCTTCTACATTTTGGATAAAATCGTATATCGTTGATCACTCGATTGACGGTGTCGACTCGACGTGCTTCTTCTTCCCTTTCTTCTAAGAGGTATTCTCAATTTAAACATTTACCAAAATACAGTTATCAAAATTCTTTGATATACCCTCATTGAATTGATTGATCCGTATAGCTTAATATTTAGCTAATTGCAATTTGTTTCTTCCTTCACTAACTTTATTTATATATTTTTCACTTTTTGTCTATTTTAACTTTTAATTATTTCTTAGTCTATAAGTTGATATTCAATCAACGTTTCAACACTATTTATGAACTATTTTTAAGAGATATGACACTATTTTTCGATATACCTTCGAAATTCACTTTTTATGGTGATAACCGTTATCAATACTTAAAGTTCACTTATTAATTAAATGTTCACCACGTGTTTTCAATATTCTCTTGTTTTTTACGAGTAACTTTAATTATTATATGTTGTAGGAAATTATTATATATAACTTTAATTATTATATCTTGTACTATTACTGTTATTTATTATATGTAGGTCCAGATTATTAAAATAATCCGCTTACAACTGCGCCCCCCTCGAGGGTCGGATAACTGAATGTTGCATCCATAATGTCCGAGAAGTGTCATCGACCTTTGTGATCAAGAATGTACAGTAACCACACATCGCGCCCCTTGGCTTCATTTCCTAGTCCTTGCAATGCACGCACTACTTCGTCCGACACATCATACATATTCCTTAAACCATGAGCGCTTGGTTTCGAAATACTTGGCTAATCCAAAAACATTTATTACATTATTTGCGGTCACTTAATTTGTTCAATGCCAGAATATTTACTTGGCTTCGGTAATATCCATGTGGCGGATTAATCGTGTTGGTTCCTCCCCAAGTGAATTCACCACGAATTGGAGTTTTTGGACAGGACGTAGGTTGGTGCTGTTGTGTATGGTAGTGGTAAACAATTGGTAGAAAATTTGCCATTCGGTATATTGGCCATTAAACTTTGGTACCCTTAGTCCAGGAAGCATCACTTCTGGTGCTACCATTCTACTACCAGTCATTGTCTCATTTATTGGTGTATCTATTACTCCAACAGTAATGCTAGTGTTTCGTTCCCACTCGCCAAATCCAACTATTAACTCGTAATACAATTGCTCGACATGATCGTATTGTGACTGATCCTCCTCGTTACGTGCGAATATCTTTTCTTCCACATCGACAAATTCTTCGAATAATTGTTCGGTATGTTTTAACCGTACTCGCACATCAACTAGTTTTACCGAAGTTGACGATAAATTATTGATATATCCCTTTAACTTTGTGAAGCTGCCTTTGATGCTCGATCTTTTGCGCGTTAATTTTTTCGAGTGGTTGCATCATAATTACAACAAACTTCTGTTTCCACTTTCACAACACATGTCTGGTTGAACAAAAATTTCAAAACAATCGCGGTGGATCCGGCTCGAAGGACCATATATAAAATCGGGGCAAATGGACTGTATTTTTGCTTTTTGTTGTTTGTTCACACCTCACTAAAAACACGTATCGCTTATTTATTTTATAATACAATTCCGTATCTCAACAGCATACAATGCAGGGGGTGAAAGGCGAATTGGTGCTTGCATTTTGACGTTTTAAAATTGGTTCGAAAATGTTATTTTTGCTGCTATTATTTACTAAAATTACATTATTTAATATTTACCGTTTAAATTCTAAATAGAAATTCTTGTTTGTTGTAACATTTTATAAAAAAATCCTAACCGGTAAATCGAAACGAAACGAAATTGGATTGAACCAATTGCTCCAGCCGTTTTCATTTCATTTCATCTACTTATAATTCGTCTAGTACGTTGACCTACATTACTCATTGCCCAACTAGCCCATTTTAATCGATTTTAATTTCTATAAAATATTTGTTAATAAATGAAGTTTGAAAGTATTTTATTAAAACTTGAATAATGCTATATTATACTAACCATTAATATCTCCTATTCACTTAACCAAAAATCTGGCAAGATCATTAAAAATAACTTACATAAACTGAATTGATTTAACTTTAAAACTTTAAGCGAGTTTGATAAACATTTGAAATGTATTTTTATTTAAGTGCCTATTTAAATATTACGAATCAGTTTGGTTTCCATTATTTAATAAAACTAGAACTCACTCATCCCTAAAGTCGTAAAGAAATAATACATACATATATCTTGGAAATACAATAACATTTTCTGTTATGTCATATTTTACCATAGAGACTAAAATACGAGCAATATACAAAAAATAAAAATTTAATTAAAAAAATTGACGACATGTCAATACTAATGTTAGCATTGCATAGACTCATAGAGCAATAGTTATAACAATAATTTATCGAAAGTATTTACTTTTGTTTTAACGTATAATCACAATACTTTTATAATAGAGCGATAAAATAACGTCGTCGATAATGCTGAAAGCTATTTTGGTAGTTTATCACACTAAAATCGATTAAAGCGCTGCTTTATACCATATATATATTCCCCAAAGCACAACCACTAGCTATATAAAGTTACTAGTTTTTCAAAACATTAAATTTTATCTTTTTAATCTTACACAAATCAAATCTGTATTATGTAGAGGTACTTAAGTTGGAAACGAAATGTGTATGACGGTGATAAATTCAAATTTAATGATATTTTATTTTAAGACATAAATTAGAAAATATCCTTTCAACCCTTTATTTATATAAAATATTTTAATTAAAATGTTTGCCTATAATTTTACCAATGCTGAATGGTAACTTGGATTTGATTTTTATTATTTTTTTTTTTTTGAAAATACAAATGTAGGTTGGCTTAAAATATGGTATAGAAAAATAGGGGGGGGGGGGGGGATCAAGGGAGAAATTTTATTTATTAATGTTTTTGATATTTATAAATTGAATTTCCTAAATCATATTTAAAGAAATATTTTTTATTTTTTTTTTTTTGAAAGTTTTATTTTCGAAGGAAATCGTTTAGCGTTCAAAGATTAACTTTACGTTGACAACATAAAAAATTGATGATATAAAAGTTCGTGCTAAGTATAAAAAAAAATATTCATTTTTATTTCTAGGCGACCTATTTGTACTAGTATTTAGTATGGACTCACGTGAATCATTTGAGGAAATCCAACGACTTAGGGAACAAATATTAGAAACAAAAATAAGTGCAATTTCTGGTTCGGGCAGTCGGTCAAGTAAAAAAAGCCAACTAAAAGTGCCAATGGTAATCGCTGGCAACAAATGTGATAAAGATATGAAGTAAGTATTAATAATAATGATTGAATGGAACAACATTTTTTTTATCGAATATTTCATTTTTTTAGAACCGTTCAGCCAGAAGAGGCTCTAGCCTATTGTCAAACTCAGGACAGCTCATGTGTTTTCGTAGAATGTTCGGCAAAAAAGAATTTTCGTGTCGATGATTTATTTTATGAATTATTTTTAGTGGCAAATTTACCTCTTGAAATGGCACCAAATCATCATAAACGTGTAAGTACCGCATTCGGATCACCTTGCACATTACCACCGCATATACCATCAAATCGTTCAAAAAAATGTACACTCTCGATTAAGCGGCGTTTGAGCGATGCTTGCGGTGTTGTGGCACCAAATGTACGACGTCCCAGTATACGTACCGATTTGATGATAATGCGAACGAAAACCTGTTCGATGGGCGAAAATGAGGGACCTGGAGTAACAGCCACTTTTGGTTTAAATCGTATCGGTCGTTCGAATGGTTGTGTCTTGCAATAAAATATTTAGTAATTTATGATTTATTTATTTAATAACACTTTTTTCCGTTTAAAAACCAGACAATATTTAATATTTAAGTGATATAAGAAAATATTTTTAATTGAGCTACATTAAATTTACCGTCCTAAAATTTAATTGATTCTTTACCACAAGCATTATAATTTATTCTTAACATAAATTTATGGTCGTTATGGTTATTTTAATTATTAGAACTAAACGGTAAACAAAAACTAAGATGAAGCTTTACATATTACATTTAACTATGTCCGGGAATTATTTTATATACGTTAGATACGAGAGAAACTTATCCTTTTACGTCGCTAATTGGAACACTAATTATAAAGAAAATGACAAGCAAAATGAAGATAATTATCTACCATAAAAGCATTGCATGTATAATTTATATTTTAGTGAAGACATTCAATGAACTTGGTAATTTACATTTTATGGCATTAATGTTTCACCTTCAAAACAGTTGTAGAATAAACTCAAATTCTAAATGCATAAATAATTATTTAGGTTTATTATACCACGTTCCACTTCTATCTAAATATTGATTGCCAACAACCCGTGCACCCTACTTATACTTATATTTGTGCAAACAAATATGTATATGATATTCTGTTAAATGATGAAACGAACCACCAACCACACACTATACGGTTATAAATAAAATTATCCAACTGAAAGAAGCTTTTGATTATTTCTATAGTTATATGAATTTCATTAACTCACCCCCCTCAGCAAACTAATGTAGATTGTATTAAATTTTTACTTATTATTATTGTAAGCGTATATTATTTGTATTAATTGAAAAATGAAAGATAATATTTATTGTAATATTATGCAGAAAAACTACTAACAACACTCGAACTATCATGGTCGTATTACTATATAGAAAAATGTGTGAAAAAATATTTTCTGGTATCCTAACTGTTTATAATAAGCTTTAATTGAAATGGAATAAAATATATTCTATCACAAGTATTTTCTTATTACATAAATTACAAACCTAATAAAAAGCTTTCATGTTTTCGAATAAATACTTAATGATTTATTTTGCTGTGTGTACTCGTATGGTTGGTTAGGAATTAAATTTTTCTAGATAAAGTTGATAAAACAAAGTTTGTTGAACTTTTTAAGTTCAAACAATTTTTAAATTCTTTTATCTGATTTGCAATTGTCTTTGCTTTAAGGAATATAAATCTTTTTGTAAACTAACTTTGAAATTAGTTTTTCTTTTTTTGTATTTTGTTTTCTAACCCTTTTTATAATTTTTTAAGTATTTGGCTATTTTTAATTGTAAACATATTAAACTTTGGAATTTCGTGGTTTTGGAATAGTTTTGTTTGTGGCCTCTTTGAAGTGGGGCAATTTAATCTTAATTTTAGTTCTAATTTAATATTTAGGGGGTTGTGAGTGCAGGATACCGGGCTATTACATGATTTTGCGCGTTATTTTTAAGGACAAATATTTCTGTGGGGCAGGAACTTGAACTATGCGCTATATGTTCACCGTACCCAATTACGCCAGAATACAATTTTGGGAATTTGAAGTTTGGAAATATACAGAAAGACGAATTTTAGCGAAATACTAAACTTATTTATAGTTATACCGTAAGATGCATACATAAGCCAACTAATCAGCGATTTGTAGATTTTTATCATGGATTTTGCATACTGAAATATGCAAATTTGCAAGAAAAAACTTCATGTATAGTAAGGGTGTCGAACTTAACGTAATTTAAACAGGCTTTTAAGTCATTCTCTTCAGTTTCCCTAATAGGGTAGTAAGATACATATATAAGCTAACTAATCAGCGATTTGTTGGATTTCATAATGGATTCCTTTCGGATTTTTATAGATACAGTACTTCACTTGTATTAGTATTCTCATTAATTAGACTTAATTTACGACTTTGACATAAAAGAAGAAATTCACTCTACTCGTTATTACTCCAAGGGTTATACGATTTATATGCCTTTTCAACAAATGAGAACTTTCATTAAGTTTCTGTTAGTTTGGTTTGGTACTGATAAAAAGTTGGTCTACTCATCAGGTAACTATGACCAAACTACAAAAATACGGATCCCATCTTATACGTATAGTACTAGGTAAGAACGTAATAATTTAGTGAATTATATTTACCAAATCTAAAAACTCAAGGAAAACTCTCATGTCTGTATAAGGCCACACTAATATAATTTAGAAGTTTGAGATTTGTTTGTATTTTACGGGGTAATAACGGGGGAAGTGAATTTCTCCTTTTTTGTAGTAGATGTATTGTAAGTAGACAGTCTTGTTTATTTTATTGACTAACAACTGGTAATAATGGGAATGCTATTAAAATAATATACTTTGTCTATAAAAAACCGAAAGGAATCCATGATAAAATTCTACAAATCGCTGATTAGTTAGCTTATGTATGCATCTTACAACCCAATTTGGGAAACCGATGAGAATGATAATACAGACAAATCTCGAACTTTTAAATTATTTTGGATTACACATGGAAAATTTCATATATGGCAAGGGTGTCGAAATTAACGTAATTAAAACAGGGTTTTAGGCCATTACATAAGCCAACTAATCAGCGGTATACAGAATTGTATAAGGTTTTGTCTACAAATTTACGCACGGATGAACAAAATCAAATGCTTTAACTGAACTAAAGAAAGAAGTTAACGGAAAAAGGCAAGAAGCGCAATTTCACTTACTTTCTATTATCAACGTACACCCTATCTTTTAAATAACCTAATTCAAAATAGTCCCAGGGGTGACGTTCATGATATTCAGTTTTTCTAAGTAAGGCAAATTTGCCATTTGTACACCATTTCATCCCGGATGGAAATTCTCCGCTGCCCCTTTAATTAGGAAAACTCTCTAAGGATATACTAGGATTTTTTAAATCACCGCCTTTTGTACAGTGGTGCAACTACAAATTTCTGGCCCTTCCGAATTTATAAACAACCAAAGCTTTTAGTGAAAAACTTATTTCTTCCTATTGTCTGGTCTCACATTAATTAAAATAATATGCTTTTAAATGTAGATGATACGATACATCTTGCAACTCAATGCTCTAACGATTCCTAAATATATCGATAAGTCATCACAAATTTCGAATATAATTTGAAAAATATCAAGAATTTCGAAATAATCTCAAAAATGACGAATTTTCAAAGTATCCTGAATACTCTTGAAAGTAATTAAATATCGAATTATCCGTATGTTTGTTAAAAATTTGTTTAAGCATAAAATATGTATTTGGAAAAAATTGTCAATTAGGTTTAAGATTGAAAATTAATTTAAACAAGTTTGGGTTTTAATTTAACTTTAGCATTGAGCCATTTTACGCAGACATATGATTTTACAAGGGGTGACGAAATTTTGGCTAAAATTTAGAATATTTGTTCTCAAAGTTAATCATCAATCATCAAAAGCATTTAATTTTAAAAGGTTTTAAAACCAAACCATTTAATTCTAAAATTTGATATTATAAAGGAAGGCGGTATTTTAAGATAAATTTAGAACGTTTGTGTTCAATGAGCTTTAAGCTTGATAATTAAATTATACCTTTTGAGTGTAAACTTAACATTTGTGAGCCTTTTCATAATTTCAGCTTTTTGTTAAAATGTTTTATGAGCAAAATTATGTTTTGCCAAAAAGTCAAGAACTATTATTTTTCAGAGCTTTCAATTAGAAAAGCTTTCTAAACCAAACCATTTTACTTAGAACTTTGATTTTATAAAGGGTAAAGGAATTTAGGAAAACTTTAGTATATTTGTTCTCAATGTAAATTATCAAGTGCTTTTAGTCAAACCAAACCCTTTTACTAGGAAACTTGGTGTTATAATATAACCTTTTTTTGAGTCAAATCATTTTACTCCGAAATTCTACGGAATTTCGGATACATTTAGAATATTTGTTTCCAATAAGCTTTAAGCTTGATAATTAATTTATACTTTTTGTGTTTCAACTTATCAATTTTGCTAACATTTTTAATCAAATGTTTAATAAGCTTAAATTATGTATTTGAAAAGTTGTCAAGAGCTTTAGGTTTAACAGCTTTCACTAATCGAAGCTTTTTAAACAAACCATTTTACTTCGAAAATTGATATTGCAAGGGATGACGGAATTTTGGTTAGGATTTAGAATATTTGTGCTCAATGTAAACTATTAAGAGCTTTTAGTTTTAAGAGCTTTTCAAACCAAACCATTTGACTTTCAAATTTGATATTATAAAGGGAGGTGGTATTTTGGGATTAATTTAGAGTATTTGTTTTCAATGAACTTTAAGCTTGATAATTAATTTATACTTTCTCGGTAATTTTTGTGCCTTTCCATAAATTCTGTGTTTCGTTAAAATGTTTTATGAGCATAAATCATGTATTTACAAGAAATATCAAGAACTATTAGTTTTAAGAGCTTTCATTTATCGAAGCTTTTCAACTCAAATCATTTTATTCAGAAATTTGATATTACAAAGGGTTTTTTTGGAAATAATTCAAAATATTTGTTCTCAATGTAACTATCCTTCATCCAAAATGGGTTTCCAATTTCGAGCGTTACATTTGTAAGAAAACCAATTTGCTCCCATCGTTCTAAAGATGAAAACACTAGATGAAACAGAACGTGATTCATTTGAATGGCCTCAAATAAAACGAAACATCTTGCAACTCTATGCTATGACGAGTTCTAAATATATCGATAAAGCATCACAAATTTCGAATATAATTTGAAAAATATCAAGAATTTCGAAATAATTTCAAAAATGTTAAATTTTCAAAGTATCTTGAATATTCTTGAAAGTTCTCAAATGTCAAATTATCCGAAAGTATGTAAAACCAAAGGAAATCCTATATGTGCTAATCGCTGGATATTTTTAATAATTTCGAATAACCTACAGGAAATCGGAGAAATATCAAAATTGTTACATAATCTCACTAAGATCTTTTAAATATCACCATCTAGATTTACATGTGTAACTCTACAAGTTCTTACAACTCAAAGCTAAGCGCTGAACATTGACTTACAAAATTCGAATAAATACGATGAATTCTGGGGATTAGCCCAGAACAATTCGGAAAATCCTTATATTATGTGAATGTCGATTGATATCGAACAATTCAGCTTTTCCGATTTCTCCAAAGCTCCCAAAATTTGGTTGAAAATAAACAGATCGATTGATCATCTATTTTTTGTACTATTATAGTTTTGCCTTTTATTTTATTTTATTTATACACATTGCGAGCTGCTAACACCAGCAGATTACTATAAGCTCCCTTTTCAAATCAAATTTTACATTTTCTAATAAAAACTTGATTTGTAAAAGGTTGAATTTGTTTTGCTAAAGGCTCAATTTGAATTGTGAATGGATAAAAGCTTTTATTTTAAACGAGTTTAGCTAAATTTATTCTAAATCTAAATATCGGTCAGAACCTATAGGCATTTTTATTTCTATCTAGTTAGAACTGAGAGGAAATGGTTGAGCCTGCTTTAAGGAAATATTTAATAGCAACAGGAACGATTTCTTCTTTTTCTAATAACTAGACCACCGCCTTTTCTTAAAAATTTCCAAGACATGTACCAAGAAAGTAAAAATGGTTTGTTTTTTATGCAAATCTTTAAACGACTCCATACCGTTTTAGAAATGCTTAATGTTCGATAGTGGACTTTTAATGCTCCCTAAATCCTCGCCGAAAATAGCGGCCAATGAGGTTTTTAAAGCATTTTCATTTAATTTTTCTAAACTTTCGAGGGCCTTATGGTGTCAAGGTATTTTTTTACTCTTCTAAAACAAGCATTAGACATTTTGCATTTGGTATTTTATAATGTGCAAAATAAAAAGTATTAGTTAGTTAACAGAACCTGTATAAATTCAAAATTTATTTATTTTTAACCAATCGCGATCGCGCACGATATCATAGTGGTTGGCACATTTTTTCAAAACTAGATGATCCATCAAAAAGCATGCACGCCATGCTTTCTTCATAAGAACGGGCTCGGGTCGCCAAGATGTAAGGCTTTATTAGTCGGCTACCAAATTCGTGGGCAGTGATCATCATTTAGTCACTGCAAAGCTATGATTGGAGTTTTCGTATGGTTCTGATATCACAGGAATACGTACAGAACGTTTCAACTGTGAAATTGTACAGCATTGTGGAATCAAATCAGAGGAGTGACGATGTGAATCCCATTTGGAAGGTACTGAAAACTTTGGTCGTCAGTGCTGCCTTCTACCAAAAATGATGGGTTTGATGAGAAGTGTCATCTTGCTATCGAGCAACAAAATGTAGCTAATTTATTATTATTATTATTGTTGAAGGGCCATGAGGGCCTTCAGCCACCGCATACTTTGGACTGATTAATCTAACAATCATTCATTCATCGGCATTATGCTGTTACACCTTAGATTAGGGTTTTTTGTTAAGCATTTCTCCTTTAGCGCCTTACTTTAGCCTGTGCCAAATGGTCTCAGTTACCAGTGTTTGCCTCGGGAAAGCGGCACATACACTTGCAAATTGTGAGCAGTTTACCCCGGACACAATTGTACCCGCATCACGCAGCTGCCTATTACTTGACCAAAACAGTTCACGTGATGCGCACCCTACTGGAAGGTTAAGGAGCCGGTAGATTAATCTACACAACATTGGTCTCCTCCTCCAATAGATACCAAGCCACCAAATATTGTCCATAGAGAAGCGCGAGCCGCCAAACGAATTTTAATACGGAAAAAGCGTGAGCACAATTCGCGTAATTACTTCAAACTAACTACAGGATTGCACCATAGTTTCAGAGTAACGTCAAATATCTTTCGGAACCGGGACAGAAAGTTACGTGTTAAAGTCGACGCGGGACCAGATACATGGAATGAAAATTTTCCCGATCTAATAAATGTTCGACATGTGTCACAGACTAAATAATAATGAAGCTTTTTAAATACAGACCGCGAAGATGTGTATTGAGGTTGGTTCGGGGGGGGGGGGGGGGGTTTGATTGGTTTAATTCGGAACTCTCGATATTCGTAGGGGAAATTGTGTGGAACAGTCTTTTCGATTAGTATGGCTAAGCGAAGTAATGCCTAATGAATGGTATACGTGTCCGCTATGCCCTAGTAGTTCTGAAACTATCACGGTATAAACTTAGAAATTACTGTTTAACATAAGTATTGTAAAGAATCACTCCGCTAGCGGAAGAAATCATCGGTGACTACCAAAGAGGCAACCACAGTTTTATAGTGGACTTTAGATCAACACAACGCTGTTTACCCTAACAATTACACAAACTCCAAAGGTTTTTTCTGGGTTCTGCTTACTATATCTGTGTTGTTTAAGAGGTGGGTTGCTTCAAACTTCACATTTTGTTGGAGCATTTCTTCATCTGTTCGAGCATTCTTTTGGATTTCATTTGAAACGAGGTTCGCTTTAAAGTTCATATGGAGATCACTGTTCCTGACGTACCAAGCGTTCATCAACAATATAACTTTGCATGATATTTACGTTGCTCTGTTTGGTACATCCCCGAAGTTCAAATTGGTTTTAATATGTGCTTATAAAATAGAACAAAGCTTGTTGAATGTTAATAGAGACGAGTTTCTTCCCGTCATCTAATACATCTTTCTTTGTTCAAGTGTTTGTTCTTCAATTTTTTCTTGACGTGTGCGCTTTCCATCGAAGTTTAACATCCAGAGTCATAACAAGTAACCACAATATGTTAAGCTTGCTCCAACAGCTCAAAGCTGTGTCATCAGTAAGATCGCCATAGTATTGTTTTCTAATGCAGGGAGTTCATTGTTATACAGTAGGTATAAAACCTCGTAATAATATACAGCCCTGTGGTACCTACTCCTTCATTTCTTTAAATTCAGAATAGGCATCATCTAACTTAATTCAGAAGAATCTATGTTTCAAGTATGATTCTGGTATTTTAGTGAATTGCATTGGTAAGAGCTTTCTTAACTAATGGTTAAGTAATTCAGGCCAAACTTTGTCAAAAACCTATATGCAACATCTAGAAATATTGTCGACCAGACTTTTTCTTCTCTAATGCTTTCTTGAGTTTATTGGTTATTCTGTATACTTGATCTATTTATTGTTGGTTACGAATACCGAAATCTTTTAATCAATAATTTCTCAAAGAGATGGATGTCTAAAACATAACTGGTAATAGTGAAATTGACCTATAAGGGGAAGCTTCGTGTGATGGTTTCCAGGATTTGGAATAATTTTTACTTCTGCAATTTTCCACAGGTTGGATACAAAATTGATTCTAAAGGCTGCATTTATAAGAATTGTAAGCTTTAAAAGTGCTTTCCAAGGCAGTTCTCTTAAAATTTCTGGAGTAATGAAGATAAGCAGTAGCTTTTCTCGGATTCATATTCATTTTTACCTCATGCATGGAATGCATTTTCTTCCACAACATCTTGATTTATTATTTCGGTCTCCAATGTTTGGTCGTCATGTGAATGGAATATTTTTTCCATTTTTTTAAATTCTATTGGTTCCTTGCCACAGTGAACAATGTTTTAATTGTTTTATCTCTCTGCTCTGTGGTTTTCATTTTTCTGCCAGGAGTTCTCTAATTTCCATAGCGTAGTTATTTCCCTCAACTTTCGTTTTAATTCAGGGGTATTTTCTCAATCTGATTGTTGTGCCTCAATCACAAATGTGTTGACTTCATTTTCTAATTGCTCTACATTCTTTAACAGAACTCTGAAGTTATTTTTGTTCTTCCAAGGACTATCTTAAGCATTGTCAAATTGTGTCTTTATTTACTTGAATTGGACTTTTTTCTTTCTGAATAATTTTTTTATTTATCTTTTATTATTTCACAATTTTTTTGGTCTTTAAATAAAAGGGCGTAAGTTTAAAATTTGAAATTCTCAGGGGAGCGAAAATAAGCTTAAAATTACTATAGGAAATCGACAAATTAAAAATTTGGCTTACTATGATTATTAGGTTATAGATAAGGGTTACTAAAATCATTTCTAGAAATCTGGAGCTGTTAGCTTTACTACCTTGTCAGTTATATAATTTAAAGTTAGTTAAACCTTTTTTACTCTATTTAATTTGTTAGATTTTTAATCTTAACTCAGTTAAGCCCTTTTATAAAATATTATTTTATTCACAGAAGAAATACCACGACGTGCCAAATTAATTATTTGGAATGGTTCACTTTCGTTAAGCGGATTTTTATAATACACTTCTCCCAAATTCGTAGTGAATCTCAGCCACTTTACACTTTGCCATTAAAATTTATTCTTTTCCTTATCAACGGTTCGCCATTGAAACTTTGTTTTCGCTATTTCACTTTAGCTATTTGAACGAATTGGTACCAATCCCGAGGAATTTGAATGTTAAACGTCGTTATTTTTTTTTTGATTTTCATTTGTAGCGTGAATTGTGTCACACTCCATATGGGTGTGCCCCTCTACCAAAAATGTATGGTCTATATGTTTAATATTATGTTCCCGGGTTTGCAAGAATATCATGAACATTGCAGCTACATATGAATTTTTATTTTGTCTTACGCATGAGTCGCTATAAAACGTAAAATGTTTTACAGATGGTGGCAACATTTTGAGATGCCGATAAATGCATGATGCTATTTCATTACTGCCTCTTTTCGCCAGTACTTCATGCCACATATTATTATATGGCTGGTTCGTAGCATCATCATGTATCGTCAAGTTGAAGGTCCATAAGAGCCTTTTAAAAATTGATTGAGATGTCTCCAAATTTGGCGTTGGCAAGCATTTTTGAAGATCGACTGTATAAAAACGACTGGAATTATCTAATTTTGCAGCATGTTTGTCCTTTTCTTTTAATTTATAAGAAGTATCTGCAAGTTCGTGATGTAGATTTTTTTTCGAAATGCGTAGTTCCTTTTCAGACCCATCAGATAATTCATTTTTCTTTTTTTCAATATATCACATGTGTGGCATGTATCTATTTTGGGCTTTTTAAATTTAAGATCCATTTCGGTTAATATTTGAGTATATTTCCAAATAGATATTTGATTTTCGTGATTGTCACGATACAGTTTACACATGATAGAAATGTTTAAGTCTCCATGTAAATATTTTTTGTTATGGTATCACGTCGAGTATAGTGTGACTCGTACGCTGGAAAGCTGCTAATGTGTGCTTTAACAGCATCAATAGTAGTTTCCGGAAGCATTCGGTGTTCACCTGAGTGTTTCCCACGCAAATCTTTTAATGAAACAGAACCTAGTGAGTTAAACAGTTTTTGTGCTACCACTCGAAGAAATGTTTCGGTTTCCCCTAAGGTTAACCGAAAACATTTTTGGCACACTTCAATCCTTTGTCCGTCTTTCTTTAAAAAATATTTACCAGATAATCTATGGGATTTTCTCGAATTAGTCGTTATGGGTTTTGTATCGATAATATCGATCAAGCCTCCAACAAAACTGGCACGTGAATTGTATTCTTTTAGTCCCCAGTACTCTTTAAATATTATCTTTTGATATATAAAATTTATTTTGGAAGCACATTTTTTGCGACAATTTTGGATCGGTTTACTTTCTCTACCTTCTTTTGAAATTCCTTTTGAAGTTGTGTAGAATTCTTCTCCATTTCGTTTAAGTCTCCTAAACCTTTGGTTTTGTTTTTCGGTGTTTACCGAATTTTTCATTTCAGATTCTAACAAATTTTGTTCAATTTGCGCACTCATTTGATTAAGCAATAGTTCGTTGTCAGAATTAGATGACGATTCCCGAATTTCGTTTTCATTCTCATATGTTGGATCTAAATCACTATCATCAAAACAGTCATCATTGTCACTATCATTGAGGTAATCCATTTAATCAATCGATCAACTAAGTTTTGAGCGGATATTTGATTATTGTGAGTACTTACCCTGGTACAGCTTGTTTGCTCTGATCTAATCATAGGAAACTCCATATGTTCCATTAAGATTCGTTCTATATAAGGGATAAGACAAAATTAGAATCAGATGACCAAACAATTAAAAATTCTTAAAATATTTGTGTACCTTGTGAAAGACGTTCATTATTCTGAAAATTAATTAGCGCTTGATTTTGTAAAACTGGCGGCCCTTCTTTACTGATTGGTTGACTTCATGCCGGGTAAGTTCTAATTCCAATTTTGTTTGTTCGGTCCCAGCCGTAGGAAACTGTTGTAAATATACCTTGAGTAAGATGTTCATTATTATGAGAATCAAGTAGTCCTTAATTTTGCGAAACTGGTGGCCTTTCTGTGACTAATTGGGTGACTTCAAGTTGACTAGTGCGTATAATCCTTTTTTTCGTCATTTCAACCATTGCTTTTGGTCGAACCAACATGGTATTGTTCAGAAATATAATGCAATTAGAAGCTAAACTATACTGTTTAACGAAGCAATTTGCAGAAATTTAGTACATAATTACATTATATTATTTAGTTTAAATATTTTATGTTTTTGTAAATAATTTATTTCCTTATTGTGAAATATATAGTTTTTATAAAAATTAAATCGATTTCGATACAAATTGTATCATCGTCAGTAACTTAAATACTAAAATAAATATCCACTTTCTTCTGCTTTTATAGCCTGAAAAACATTTTCACAATTTGGCTACGTTGATATTCTAATAAATTCAAAACTATGTGGTTAACTGTAAATTTTGTAATATAAGGTCGTAAATTTTATTTGCCAAAGTGTTAATTTTGCTGTTTAATAAATTTGGGTTGTTCCTGTTTTTATAAATTTCGAATTCCTCCTTTCGGTCTAAATTATCACTTTTCTTCATTTTATTTAAGACTACCAAATTTTGATTAAAATTGCCATAATTATGTAAAGCGCCATTTATATGCATAGCAAAATTTGAGTTACAATTAATTTTCCCAATTTCCCGAATATATTCTCTAAAACGAATTTCGAATGATCTGCCGGTTTGTCCTATATACAATGAAGGACAATCCGAACAAATTAATTTGTAAACACCAGTTTCTAAAATGTTTGAATTTGGAGGTTTTAAAAATTGTCCTAATTTGTGATTTGTTTTGTACGATATTTTATATCCATAATTCCGAAAAATTTGATTAATATGTTTGCTAGAATTTTGGTTGTATTCCACACTTATAAATTTTTGGTTGCTGGTATCATCATCATTAAAAATGAGTGTGGTTTCATGTCTGTACCGCATTTTCCTTATAAATGCTTCATTCATTGATTCAATCTTTGTTATTTTGTATCCGTTTTTTTGGGCAATATACTTAATTGTGTTGAACTCTTCTTCATAATCTTCATTAGACATAGGTATGGTGATTAATCTACAAATAAAATGATGATATGCTGCCATTTTATGTTGCCACGGATGGTTAGATCGAATATCAATGGTTTGGTCCGTTTGGGTTTGGTTTACGATAAATTTTGAAAGCATGTTTTTGATTTTAATTTTTTATGTTTATTAGAATTTATTAGAATATCAATGTAGCCAAATTGTGAAAAGGTTTTTCAGGCTATAAAAGCAGAAGAAAGTGGATATTTATTTTAGTATTTAAGTTACTGACGATGATACAATTTGTATCGAAATCGATATAATTTTTATAAAAATTATATATTTCACAATAAGGAAATAAATTATTTACAAAATCATAAAATATTTTAACTAAATAATAAAATACGTGAAATAAGCACACAATATTATAATACATAATTACAATTTGATTAAAATAAAAGAAACGTTGCATGGAACAAAGGGAAATAATTTCACTTAATATTTATTTCTATTATAACGGAAAATATTAAAAAGGGCTAAACAACAGTAGAACAGTAAAATAATAACCAATTTATACTTTTGCAAATTACAAAAAAGGCTTATTTCGACTTAACTAAAACAATTATCAACTTCACTGTAATTCAAAAAGGCTTAACATAGACTTACGCCCTTTTATTAATTTACTTTTAAACACAAAAACTAAATTATTACGTTTTATTCTCGGGAATTATTGGGCATAAGAATATAATGGTTGGATTGAAATATACATTAAAATGAAATTTAGGCAAATATTTAAAAAAGTATTGAGGGCATAACTCGAGTTACGCTCTTTTAATTATAGACCACAGATTTTATAGGTTGTATGATTCGTATTGTAAATCCGCCTAAAGGATAAAGGTACACATGGGTATGTTTTTCCTAAACTGTCTCTTTTTTTCTTTTTTTTTTAGGATAAATACAGGCGTCACATACAAGACGTCCCTGTTTTGAGTTTTGTCTTCCTTTACTTTATATTTTGTGGGGCGATAATTATGAGAAAGTCGAACTCACAACCATAGGACAAATAACCTCCTTTATAGGGGTTTTTGTATTTATATTTGTAAATAGTTGAAACACCCGGCATTGCCTGGCTGTCCCGTTGATTGTATACATTAAGATAATATCATTATGATTTTCGCCTCTACTATCGAGTAATGTCTCCATCGTCTCTTATAAATAGAGACAAAATTGTTTAAAACCACTTTAGCTCCTGCAGCAGCTAAAAAACTGCAAAATGGTTGCATTTTCCTTATAATATTTGTTCTAACATTGTTGTAAATAGGTGATTCTTTTGGTTTTCATTGTTTTATGTTTTTGCTTTCGGAATGTTGCACAATTCAATTATGTATCAAAAAAAGTTTATTGATGTAAATGTTATGTTTGGTTGCTAATTTAATAATAACAAACACTAGTTAGATTAATATATATTTATATATTAGAGCACAACTCAGTAAGGCGTTCTATATCTAACTACCCTAGTGACCAACTAGGGCCAAAATATGTTTTCCTTTGCAAACTTAACTGTATTTTCAATTCCTAGGTGACAAACATGAACGTTCTCTATCATTAATTTTCTCAAAATATACGGAATTAAAATTTTATTGTTACGAAATATCAATCCTTTATAACTCCTCTTTATATATAAAATACCCAATGTTTGTAGAGATGGATCACTTGAAGTACATTGGAAACATC
This sequence comes from Tipula vernalis, assembly GCA_958295665.1. Classification (NCBI taxonomy): domain Eukaryota; kingdom Metazoa; phylum Arthropoda; class Insecta; order Diptera; family Tipulidae; genus Tipula; species Tipula vernalis. The sequence goes on along the minus strand of OY282560.1, from coordinate 143,880,947 downwards.
TAAAGACTTTATTAAATTTAAACCTCGAATATTTTCGAATACTTGTTCGTCCGAAGATATTTTGAAAATATTTGCACGATTTATTTCTCTATTAAATGAATTATTTTCGCATATGTCGTAAGAAGCTCTTGACAAAGCATCTGCGATAATGTTTGCTGTACCTTCATCATATTGAATATTAATGTTATATCTCTGCAAAATCATTAACATTACCTGTAGTCTCTTTGGAGCTTTCAGTAGAGGCTTCTTGAAGATCGAAACCAATGGTTTGTGATCTGTTTTGATTATTGTTGTCACATTTCCCACTATCATCTGATCAAAACGAACGCAGACCAAAACTATTGCTAATAGTTCTTTTTCGATCATCGCATAGTTTTTTTCGGCTGATGTCAAAGTTCGCGATGCATAGCCAATAATCTTATCATCTTGAAAAACAGCTAAGCTACACCAATTCCTGTGCTACAAGCATCACATTCTATCGTAATTTGTTTCCCAACTTCAAAATATTTTAAATTTTTTACGTCATAGACTAGATCTTTTAGTCTTTGGTATTGATGATCTTCACTCGCAGGCCATTTCCACTCAGCTTTTTCTAATGTCAATTTCCTAAGTTCAGCACATTCTGTACTCAAATTCTTGATATACACTCTAAAAAATTTCTGTTAAATTTTACTATAATTATTAGAGGTTATCTGTTGCCAGCAATTTTTGTAGTCAATTTTCATCATAGCGTGCTATAAAAATAATCACAACGAAAAGGTGTGAATTATTCGATGTAGTTTACATGTCAAAGATGTATAACCGCACATTAAAAGTGTGAATTATTTATTTTAAATGCTGCAAAAATCAATGTACGTTACTTCTAAAACTGCTGTAAAATACAATCCTATAGTGAGTTACCACCAAATGCGCGTGAATTAAATTTTAAATGCTGTCTTTTCGAGCAATAATTTAAATAATTAATATGGGAAAATCAACTACCCTAGTGTAAATTTAAAATTAAATGCAGTTCACGATTTTTATTAGTGAAAAGTCGTCGAAATTGTTGGAAATCACACAATGATAACAGGGATTTTAAGTAAAACAGATATTACATTTTATTTCATTTCATAAATTATTTATTATCAAAATATAAATTTATATGAACTGACTGAAAAAAAGTAGAAATATCTTCCCCCCTCCCCGTAATTTTGACTGAAGGCCCAAACAGTTATACCAATTTCAGTGATGGAAAATGGATTTTTTGAATTGTAATTTAGCGTCCCAATTTGCATCAAGTTCTTATCTGCTGGATTCGTTGGTCTCAAAGCTACTCAAAGAAATAAACTTTAATTAATGAGTATGTTCTCCGCAATTGTTCTCAAGAACTGCCTTACTTCCGTAGCAAAAACACTTAGCAAGCTATTTCACCTTTCGATGACAACAGATGTTTTGTCCATCTCCATGGAACATTTTATATATTCATCCAGTACCAAAAAAGGGAATAAAATCAAAAGTTTAGTGTCAATTTTTTCTAAAGTTATAGAGACAATAATAAACTTTAACTCTATAAACTATCTTGGGAAATACAACTTAACTTTTCATCGTCATTATAGATTTCGTCCAGTGATTTTATTGTTGATTGCATTTATTACTAATAAATAAAGACACAGGGGCCAAAGATCCAATAAATTGAAAAAATTAATGCCATCATTTAAACAGTATATTAGATCAACCAAACTTGCTCAATATTTTCAGGTTTACACCCTATAATCAAGTTTTGGACGAATTAATAAATTTAGATCAACATTTTTATCACGGACCACCAGATTGTGGGATGGACTTAATGAAAGCGCATATCCATCATTTAAACCATCACAACCATAATATCACCATACAAGATATGCCAGCATTATGGGTAACGCCTAAGTTTACTTTAGTGATACCATAAAAAAACATGTCAGCACTATAATGTTCGGCTTAAGGTAGCAGCGGTTTTGTTTGAAGTGATTGTTTTAAGTATATTCAAACTAAAAAATTAAGTTCAAGATTAAGTTCAAAAAGCGACGTTTCGACGGTATATTCCGCCATTTTCAAGGGTGAAATTTACACTATAATTTAAATGAAAATTTTTGATATCGAATGTTTTCCTAACGTAACTAGGGTAGAATTTGAAAAATGAAAAATACTTACTTTAACCGAAATATGTAATCTAACCCCCCAATTCTGACGTTAAGACTGCTAACGACTTTTTATAAGACTAAGCCCCCGATTCTGCAGGACAGTCGCTAACTAAAAAATAACCTTAGGTAAGAATTTTTCTGTTAGTTAAGACCTTAGTCTGACAGGTCCATAAACATGTTGAAGAATTTGCAACCAAAAAATTAAGACTGATAAGATCAATATTATTAATTATTTGTTAAATTCGTAAAAATTATAACTCCAAATATAGAAAAACAATCTGCTACAAGAAAAATTGTAGTTTAACCTAGACGTACGTTTTTGTAGCAAAATGCAAAAAATATATCGATTTTTTTAAATCACTAAAATTTACGCACAATCCCTATACAGAATACCAGTAAAAAATGTCTTAGCTAAGGCAGTCTTAGAAGTTTTAACGACATGATCGGCGGCAAGTTATACAATTACAAAGTGAGATTTAACTCTTTTGGCATGCAAACTTTTGGCATGCTCCATTTTGAGCTTTTGCTCATTCATAATATAGTATACCAAAACTGTATTAATAATAAAATGGCTCATTTATTTTGCAGTCAAGATCGCGGCCCACTTGTTCAAATTTACTGAGACCCTTCTCAGTTTATGTTGTATTTGCTCATTGATAACTCCACAACTTTTGGCAAATCTTTAGATTCGGACACCCAAATAAATGTTTTTTTCTGGCTCCTTTTTTTCGACATAATGAGTTTCGCGATAATGCCGTTTTGTATCTTGATCAAGTTGCTCTTTAATTAATCAAAAAAGCCAAATTAATTAAGACAAAAAAATATCTTGTAAAAATTAAAAATACACGTCGAACTGGCGTGAAAGTCAAAGCCAACAAATTAATTTGCTAAAAATTAATAAAATAATTAAATAATAATAATTTAATAAAATTTTATAAACTTCCTGGCATTTAATAAATTTTGAGATTATGTTTCTTGATATAAAACCTTTCCAAAATTAATCGTTTACTGCTCTTCAGTTAAACTCATAACAAGTTATCTTAATTCCTACTGCAGATTTAAGGGGCTACCTTCCACTTTTATTAGGCTATAACTCACATTGTAATTGTATAACTGGAATTATTATTTTTCGTTTTTAAAAATCTACCCTAGTTACGTTAGTAAACGTTCGTTATCAAAAATTTACTTTTAAGTTATTGTCTAAATTGTACCCTTGATAATAGCAGTTGATACGTCGGATTTTTTTTATTAACCCTAATCAGCATGGGTTAAGTCTCGCGGACTCATTTTAACTTTACTAGCTAAAAATTAACCGAAAAATAATTTTTTATGAAAATTGAGCTTTAAGTATTCTAATAATTATTATTTGAGAAATCCAACTTTTTCAATAGAAAATAAACGCGCACAGTAAAAGTAATTGTTCAATTTCTTCATCAACTTTTTGATAGAACCATAACTCTTCTTTTTATCTCTTTCCTTACGTGTCCCACAAAGTTCTAACACAAATATTTACAAATTTTTAGGCAAGTTAAATTTTTGTTTTATTTGCGTTCATCACACTACTTAGTCACAAGCAAAACTTGTATGTAGTCGCTGTTTAAATGCAGAAAAAGCCATTTTAATTTAGCATGCAAGTGAAAATACAACATGAAAGGAAATGACGTTATTTTGGTCACCTCGACCAAAACCTTGTAGTAGCAATGTTTAGGGCACATCTACTGGTTTAAACGAGCGCAAATCGCCAAAAACCATTTGTTTTTTCACTTTGAATAATTTTCAGTAGAAACCAAATCTCTCGAATAATTTAAAAAATCTGCAAAAATCTCATCAAAAATAATTTTGATAAGAAATAATCCTGGGAAATTTGAAATATTTCCAAAAAATGTCATATTCTATGTAACTCAACATCCTCCAAGTTTATCAGTATATAGCTCAATGCTATGAAAGTTGCAGAAAACAATCACTAATTCAATAAGAAGACCCAGTGCAAATCCTTGTAAATTTCGAGGAAAATCGAGAAATGATCGACTAATCTCGAAATGGTCAAATAGTTATTCTTTTCTAGAATACTCTAGCTCAGAAATTCACAAAAAAATTTCGAATATTCGTAGAACACTCGAATAAATTTGAAATCTTATAATAATCTTGAAAAATGAGAAACCACTAAAGATCTCGAAAAAAAATTCACAATCAAGTAATCTCGAAAATATTGAATACAACAATTAGAAAACAAAATCAAAAGATGACAATGTTTGCGATTTAACGATTTAGAAGACTGATCACTCCGAAAAACTCATGAAATTTCCTTACTAATGATATGCGGATGTAAAAATTTCTAGAGAACGTTCTTTCCGGCCCTTCAGAAATATGGAATATAAATTTGGTAGATTTGCGATATTTCAACAACAAATCCATTGAATTCTCGAGGAATTTCTTATTTTGAAAATGGGCGTCCTCAAAAATGGGGAAAAATAGAAGAAGAATAAAATCGAGCCAACAGTTTATTTCGCCGATTTTTTAAGTGACACATATTTTCTTCTTCAAAAAAAAAAAAAAAACCTAATCAATGAGGCATGGCCTTACTTTTTAAAACATAGACGAGAGTGTAGCAGAAATTGTAATGCTATGCAGCGAGTCAAATATTTCTTGTAAATCTAGAACAGGAATTCGCTGAACCAAATAGAAATAAACGCAGGTCTCTCAGTTCTTCACGTCTACCTCACTAAAAAGGTGTTAATGCAATAACTTACTGAAGGTACCTACTGGCTCTTAGTATAATTCGACCCATACCTATGATTCCCATACTCAATTTTGTAGAAATGTTACGCAATGATTATTTGGCCTCTAAGCTTAAGTGGTACATTTTTCTTCCAATAGTTAAGGAGGCTCGCTAGCTAAGTAACTGCCAAAATTTAATTTTATTTTTGGTATTGTTATTTGTAAATAAAACATTTTCAAAATGTAGTAAATGTTTTCAGTTTTTCTCTAAGATTACATAGGAGTCCGAGAGAATCATCACATGTGTTTACGCAAGTAAAATGATCCGCATGCTGAAACCACACATTAATGAGATACTATAAGCAATTTTCAGTTAACTAAATTTGCGTTTTTTAAAATTTAATAGCGCAAAACGTATAAGGAAAATTGTTTTATGTTTAACCCCTTAATAATAATATTATTATATAATAATAATAATAATATTGTTATAAAATTATTTTTACAAGTTATTTTGGGCAAATACATAATGGAACGTACAATATGTGACCGGCCGAGTTATCTCGGGTACGATCTTTTTGGACCATATAGTAAGTCCCGAGATATCTCGCGTCTGGTCCTTATGGGGTTAAAAGATGTAAAAAAAAAAGAAATAATTCAGTTTTTCTCCAAACGTCTTAAAAGTAGCTTGTTTTAATACTATTATTGGGCATTAAAGTTGGCCTTTTTGTTACGATTAAAAAAATGTGAGTGTTGCTAGGCTGAACTTTTAATCCTAGGTGTAAATCAGAGCCTACTCTATAAATAAGAGCCTCCACATTGATTGTATTTTTTACTAAGCTTAAAATAAAGTACATACAATTTTTTCTTTACTATGAAACTATATGGGAAAACGATTGTTTTCATTTACATTTTTAGTCTATAAGAATTATGAGCTTTTACATTATTTTTATACGAAAATGTTCATAAAACATTTAATTTTATTTGATTGAAAAATCGAATCATGAAAATGTTTATTTCATAGTGAAAACCCTCTTGGAATATAAACTATTGCTAAACTTTTATGGAATGTTGTTGTTGTAAATTACGTCATAACATTAAATTTATAAACAATTATAACCATCTCTTTTTAGTCTCCTTAAAGCATTGCCACATGACAAAAATCTACCCGAATACAGATTCATATCATGTGGCAATGCTTTATTAACGACTTTTGTTTAAACCATAGATGTCGCCTACAATTAAAACATATAAAAAAAATCAAATAGGTGATCGAACCGGTCGGATTCTAAAATCGGTCTGATTTTTGATTCGGTTAAACATATTTTTGGTGGCTTCTCTCTATAGTAATAACTAAATTGTAATAATAATTAATTAATATGATTTTTTTTATAAATTTACTAAAATTAAACCATTGCTATGAAAGAAATTAAGATAATTTTACATAAAAAGTTTTCTTTCAAATCGTTTACTCAGCCCGAATCCCTGTTGTTTTTATTTGTGTGTTAAGTGACATCTAGCAACGGGAATAATAAGTAAGAGCTATTTTATTTTATACACCGCTCTCAAATGTTATGACAATTCAAATATTCTAAACAAAAACTTATTTTGAATGGGTCAATAATTTTTGGGAATAAAAATCGATGCCAAATATTAATCATGTTGTGTTTATTTTCAGCTGTGACTTAATTTAAATAATATTTCTAATACTTGAGAAATAAGTAAGGCATTTATATTACAGTTAATGTTTGTTGGTTATGTTGTTTATTTGTGATGCATAACAATCCGGGTTGATTTGATTTTTTTGATTTCTTCTCGCTCAATGGATATTATTATAATTTATTCTCTTTGACTCTCTTTGATTTATTTTAATTTTGGCTGTTCAACGTATTGTCTTTTTTTTACCATTGATTTTAGTTGTGAATAAGTGATGACGTCATTAAATAGAATATTCTCTTTTTAATACATATTGTTGTTGTTGTAGAACGTTTTTTAATTTAATTCCCTTATTTTCTTTTGATTATATCTGGAAAATGGGGAAGCTTGAGAAGTTGTGCTTTAAATGAGTTAGTCATTGATTTGTTTATTAGTGATTTCAGAAAAAATTATTTATCTAGGTTTAATTTTTAATTCATATTTTTTCGTCAATCTAAATCGCGTTTTTTCATACAAACTCTATGAAAATAAATTATTTTTTAGTGTTTCTATGTCCTTTATTTTAAGTTCATTTTTTACATGCCGGCTCTATTCATATCAAGATGGTTCTGTGTAAATGCTCTTTTAACACTGTTTTCAATATTAAAAGTAAATGAGACGTCATAACTTGGTAAGATACACAAACAAAAAAAAAAGTCAAGGCCTCCTTAACTATACAAAATATTTCAATAAAATGTTCTTACAATAGTCAAACCAAACAAAAGTCATGATCTCCTTAGTTTCACAAAATATTTCAACAAAATTACTTTCAATTTTGAAATTTTAATTACATAATTTGTACTTACTTGTAATATATACATTATACATATTATTGTGTCTTCACTATAATATTTTTCTCCTATAGTATTAAAAATACCTACTTTTACACCAAGGATTAAAAGTGTAGCTTAGCAACACACACATTTTATAAAATAGTAAGAAAAAGGCCAACTTTAATACCAAAAAACAGTATTAAAACAAGAGGCTTTTAAGACGTTGGGAGAAAAAATAGTATGTGTTATTCGGATTAAAAGTGACTTTGTTTGACTCGCAAATATTTGCTTTTGCTCGGCTACGCTGCGCTTCGCCTCGCATGCAAATATAATTGCTCGTCAAACAAAGTATCACTTTTAATCCTAATGACACAATGTACTTTTTTTTTTAGATTGTTCTGAATTTCATTGTAATGTACGATTGTACTTTTAAAAATGAGTTGTATCTTGTATCGAAAAAAGTACAATTTTACCTAAAATTCCATCACTGATACCAATGTATTAGTCTGCAAAAATGTGAACCCTCCAAGAATTCTATATGTTGGTAGTTTGGTTTCGTACTGAAAAGTTGGTCTACTCTACTCATCAGGTAGCTATGACCAAACTACAAAAAAATCCACTCTAGCCACTTACATTAAGTATCTGGCCAGAACGTACTGACATAGCGAATTATTCTTCACCAAATACGTGAAAATATGTTTTGTCTTATCAAAAATAAAAACAGTGTACATAGCGTTATTTACCACAAAAATAGTGTGGAAAAATATTGTTGAGAAAAAAACGCACAGAAAAATTGTAAATCACTTTTACAGAGTAAAATACGAGAAAATTGTGGATAATTCACACAATTTGTTAGTAAATTGCACGTCTATATGTGTAAACTGTGGCGATTGAGTGATTTACGTTATTTTTGAATCAAACAAAATTCATAAGTGTATTATTACTTGTCGTTGTGTATTTTACAATAATTTGCGGTCGTAAAATATCATTTTTTCGTGATATTTTACAATCACTTTTTAGAGTATACTTAGGTAAATAAGCATACCCATAAAGCGTTGTAAGTCCTACTTGTCCTTGGGAGATGGCATATTTTTTTATTGCTAATGTTTTAGTTTCATCTGCCATCAGACCTTGATCGGTTAAAATATGGCCATACAATTTTACACTTCATTGACATAATTTTAATTTGGATTTGCTTAGCTTACAAAAGACCTTCCAGCTTTTTATCATGGTCCATTCATTAAAGCATCAGACATTGTTTCACCACAACCATATATCAGAATATCATCCGCCAGAATCTCAATACCTTTGAGATCATGTATGACTTCATATATTTTCCTTTGAAATATTTCTGGCGCCGACGCTATCCCAAAAGGTAATCTTAGCCATCTATATCGACCATAAGGCGTTCAGAATGTTGTAAGTTTACTACTTGATTCGGTGAGTTTAACATGCCAAAATCCCTTCGTTGTGTCAACTGTAGATAATATTTTAGCTTTTCCTAGCTCAGGCAAAATTTCATCCAATGTATTGAACTGGTAGAGAGGACGTTTGATAGCAACATTTAATGGAATCGGATCTAAGCAGATTCTAAACGAGTTGTTCTTTTTTACTAACAAAATGTTACTTTTGTTATAATTTCATCCTTCTCTAATGTATCCAGTTCCGTTTTTAATCGTTTTCTTAAGTCCATCGGAACCCGTCGAGCTGATTGGATAACTGGTTGTACAGATTGATCTATCTCCATTTCTACTTCACCGCGCAATAAACCGTAGCCAGTAAACACATCACTATATTTTTCTATAATTTTTTCTGCATTCCTATTTATTATACTACTGTTTGTATTTTTACTTAACGCGACTTTAATATCCAATTCATTATTATTTCCGTTCTTATTGAATGGTAGCTCATTTTTTGTTATAACATTGCAATACTTTATAAGTCCGAGAGATATACACCCCACATCTGACACCATGTTATGTTTGGTTGCTAATTTAATAATAACAAACACTAGTTAGATTAATATATATTTATTTATTAGAGCACAACTCGTCAGTATGGCATTTTATATCTAACTACCCTAGTGACATGACAGTATAACAGTAAATTAAAACATAAACAAACCTAAATTAAATAAAATATTTCATTATTGAATTTTGTGTGGTTTCGGAAAGTGAGAAATTTGTTTAAGGTGATTTATTATAACTGTTTATATCAAGCGGAAAAATATTTTATTAAGCTGTCTCCCTTAATATCTTGAATATCATTTGTAGACACTAGGCGTATTCAATTTACTGATAGAAAAAACATTCGTTCTATCACACTGCGATAAAATTTTCATTAAATCGGTTGCATTAAGAAAACAGTATGTCTATTTTGCTCAAGATGTTGCCAATAGTTGGCGGACCTGAAAACGCCCAATCTATCTAGTACCCGCTTCTGCTGCCTGTTGTAAAGATTTTCATGTGTACATAAGTGAGCCTCTTCATTCATCAAGAGACTGTATATTTTGTTATAATCATTCACGTTTCCTATGTTGAGGTTAATCCCAATGGACGAGTCGGTACATAATATTTTGCACTTATTATCACTAGAGGAATAAGTAAGACGAATTTGTCTTATATGGTCTTTGCAATTTAATTTTCTAACTAATTTAAATTTGGTTTTTACTTTTTTTTTTTTTTTTTGTTCGCAGTGTATCGTCAATTTTTTAGCTGATTAAGAACCCAGCTTCAAGCAACCCACGTTGTCTCTGTAATTCCCAAACAATAAACTAGAAAATATTTGCCTTATTTATTTTCTTGGTTTCTCCTGTGTCCTTTTTCTCTGTCACTTCGCAAACGTTAAATTTTGTAATGCATTCAACTTCCACAAAATTTAAATTGAATAGGTTGCTGAAGCTAACAGCTAGCTATTTAAATATCTTAAAACGATTATTGGCTAAAATTTGATTAATAATTAAAAAAAATCATAAAACCGAACCATTTATTTAAAATTCAAATTTATAATTATACACACACAAATTTTAAGTAAATTTATAATATTTTATAATAAGACGAAAATCAATTTATTTTTCAAAATAAACAGTATATTAAAATATTAAATAATGCTATTCCAAAAAATCCACTCATAATAAATCTCTATTTTTCTAATCCACTAATATTAAAATAATATTTGTAATAAACCTAATAAAATCCACCCATAAAAAATATCAACGTTTATAAATAAATATATTTAACGAAATAAGATATTTTTGGAACAATTTTTTTTTTCCTTTCCGGTGTTTTTAACTGTCTCAAACATTAAAAATTATTTTAAATAACACAAAAATAAAAATAATGTGTATTATATCAATAATAATAATAATATTTAATAAATTTACATTCTCTATAAATTTAAAATCAATAACCAAAAAAAAATTGTAAAAAAGGATTTTTTTACTGCCATTGTGATTTGAATCTAAGGTAAACGAAAATCTAATACCAAACTAAAATGTTATGTTTGTGCGATGGCACTTTAGTCGGGACATAACATTAAGTGTAATAATCCTGGGAAATAATAATATAGATAGGGGAAAATTTTTGAGATGAGTGAGAATAATTTTTTTTGTACTAAAAATAAAGGGAAATTTATGTGTAACACAAAATGATAGCTTTAATAAATACTAAAAAAAAAAATCCAGGATATTAATATTATTAAAGATCCAAACCAGCAGGACGAAAGCTTTTTTATATTTTCAAGTAAATTGTAATAATTCTACTAGATGGGTCTTGGTTGAATAATAATTTAGATAGAATATTGTGTACACCTAATTTTTTTATGTACAAAATTCTATTTGTATTTTTTTTATTTTTATTTATGTATTTATAAATTTTGGTCTATATGAAAGTGCCAAAAATTAACATAAATTTTGTTTTCGTATCATATTTACTATAACACAAAAAAAATATATTATTATAAATTATTAAATTAATGGCTAAGTTTAAATTTAAGATGTTATCATAATTTTATTTTAAATTAAATAATTTACTAATAAAATGTTAAAGTTTGCAAATATATTACATAATACACTAATAATAAATCTAAAAAAAAAAAAAAAATATTTAAATAGTTTTGATTAAATGTTAATAATTATTTAATAACATAATAAAATAAATGAAGCTTATATTTTGCATCGAACCAAAAATTATCATAATATTAATTATTAATTAATGAATTATGAAATTTGTAAGTTAAATTTAAGTATACAACAAAACATAACTGTGTATAAATTAGAGCTTTTTTTTAGTTAATTTGTATTTGATTGTTTTGATACTTTTAGTCTTGGATTAGATTATATATCACATATCACTTTTTGAGTTATGTAAATATATAAGAAACCCTAAATACAAAAACTGCTATTGGAGTTGCACTAAACTGTCTTTTTTCCGTTCTCAACCTCAAATGATTGTTGATTAGTACAGAAGTTGCTTCAAATTCGCCTATTTGCGATAATTTTATGTTAAAATTGATCAACATGAGCCAATATTTGTACAAATCACCAATTGCCTAAATGGCATTAAAAACTAACTCCTTAATTTGAACTTAGCCAATTAGAAATTTTCATTTTTAATTTTGTCTGAGTTGCGAATATTTGTTCGTGCGGAGGTTCATACTTATTAAAACTGACCGAGAATGCAATAGAAAAAGTATCTTCGAATGACAGATATTGCAAACATATTTCCTTGAGCAAGAAGATATTAACTCACTTCCTGCATTTTATGCATAATTCGGCCCATTATTCAGAACAATCTTTAATATAAAAATGCCTTTTTGTGCGGTGTAATGAACGCGGTGGTTATTTTGCTGCAGCAGTATTATAGTAAGGATAACACGGCGTCTAACAGAATAACGGATTCTCGTAGCAAGACTTTATGGGTTACCAAAAATCCACAAAGTGAATGCTCCGTACCGACCCATAGTAAGCTCGATCGGAACTCCTTTATATCATCTTTCTTCTGCCTTCGTGTCACCAATTTTAAACTACACTGTTGGAAAATTTTCCACAGCGGTAAAAAATTCAGTTGACTTTAAGGACAAAATTAAAAATATTGTTTTACCTCAAGATCACACAATCCTCTCGTTGGATGTGGTATCACTTTTTACTAACATAGATATCAAACTAGCAATAGGATTAATTAATGAGAGATGGTCCGAAATTAAAAAGAATTCGAAGACTAAGCTGAAAAAAGTTCAGTATATTGAAGCAATGGAGTTTATTCTCCAAAACTGTGAATTTACATTCAACAACAAGATATATAAACAACTATTTGGTTCCCTCATGGGATCACCGACCAGTCCAGCTATTGCGGAGTTCTCTCAACTTTAAACCAGTTTTTTATTACCGTTACGTTGATGATATAGTCACAGCCATTCCTACAGATAAAATAGATATTTTATTTGCAGCATTCAACAATTTTAACATCAATATAAAATTTACAGCAGAGTTAGAGAATCAAAGGCTGGCTTTTTTAGATCTTGTTATTGTACGTAACGAAAATGGTTCATTGTCTACGGATTGGTTTCATAAAACAACTTAGTCTGTCAGCTTATTATCGAATAAAATTCTTGAACTTTCGGACCCAATATTTCACAAAATTAATTTTCGGCTCCCCAAAAGTATTCTCATTAATAATGGCTATTCAAATTCGTTCATAAGGCTTATCATAAATTCATCGATTCATAAAAATTCCACAGAAATAGCAAATCCGTAGAGATTGTGCCACCATTAGAAAAATATCAGTTTAATATAATAGATTGCATATATTTCAAAATTCATTGCAAAAATAATAAATCTAGACTCTATAATTAAAAGGGCTTAAGTCATAAATTACAAGTTTTCAAAATAATGAAAGCAAACTTAGAATTGTATTCGAAAATCACCAAATTTATAATTTGCTGGTCTATTATTTTTATTTAATAAACAATGTATTAATTAAGGTATCGGTATATTCTGGAGATTGAGGAGTTTCTAATACGCCAGTTCTTGGCAAATTTAGGAGTTATGTCTTTTTTATCCTATTTAGTTTTTTGGAAGTTTAAATTTAAATCACTTAAGCCTTTTTAAAAATAATGATACTTCGTGTCATCATATTATAACTGAAGTTATTACCTTTTGATTATGAGGATAACTGAAACACATTTTTGAACAAAGCTCCCCCGATCAGAAAATACGTGAGGAATAACATCCAAGCGTCAAGCAACGATTGTTACGGTTAATGCAAATTTTTTTAATTTGAGTGACCGCAGGGAATCATAACATACTCATAACATTTAATTATGGAAATTTTTAATTTTTATTTTATTAAAATGTAAAAGATTACAAATTCAATTATTATTAAAAATAAATAAACAAAATATATGGCACTCATTTACATCATCGATCTTTAGTCTTCACAAGAATCGTCTTCAGTCACGGCCATCTTCAGTGAGTAGATTGTGATAAAAATCATAAAATTCTGGAGTAATTAATGACAGCAGACAAATCAAATCATTTTTCTTGTTTGTGTTAATCTTCATAGGGGTGTTATAGCATCGTTTTAAATGGGTTTCTGTGATGGAAGAAATACCCCGCCGTGAAAAATTAATAATTTTAAATTGCTCATTTTTTTCAAGAGAATTTTTATATTGAACTTCTCCTAAGGTTTTGGTGAATCTTAGCCATTTAACTGAATGCCAGAAAAATTTGTTTTTCTCCTTATCGACATTTCTCCACTGCAGTTTGGTTTTAGCTATTAGACTAAAATCATGTATGTCATGTTTAGTCATTTCAATTACCATAAATTGTTTTACTGATTTGATAGATCTAACAAATTGAAACCAATCTCTTGGTACTTCAATGTTGAAAGAAGTTTTTCTTTTTTGTTTTTCGATGGTCGCGTGAATTGTGTAACACTGCATGTGAGTGTGATCAACTTCCAAAAACTTGTGGTCAATGTACTGAATGTTATGTGTGGTGCTTTGCAAAAAGGTCATAAACATTGCAGCCACAAACCAATTTTTATTTTGACCTACACAAGAGTCGCTATAAAATATAACTTGGTTGATGGTTGGTGGTAAAGTTTTAAGATGTTTATAAATACAGGAAGCAATTTCATTGCCACCTCTCTTAGCCATTGCTTCGTGCCACATATAGTTGTATGGTTTGTTCGTACCAGCATCGTGTATTGTCGAGTTATATGTTCATAACAATCTTTTGTAGAATGACACAGATGTCTCCAAATTTGGCGTTGGCAGGCATTTTTGAAGATCAAATGTAAACACACGAACGGAATTATTTGATTTGGCTAATAATTTGTCCGCGTCCTTCATTTTATATGCATTATCCGCCGCTGCATGATGTTTTCTTTAATCCAAAATAAACTGATCTTTCTCTAATTCACTGGATAGTTCTATCTTCTTTGTCAGGATATCACACGTGTGACAAGTGTGGGTTTTGGGTTTTTTGAATTTTATATTCATCCCATTAAATATTTGTGTATACTTCCAAATAGAAATAGGTTTCTCACGGTTCTCACAATGTAATTTATACATAAGTGAAATGTTTAAATCCGCATGCAAACACCTTTTTTCTGATTTACGTCTCGTATAGTGAGATTAAATAATAATAATTTTAAATCTTTTGTAAATGTTCCTGGGGAAACAAAAAGCTTTTGTGTTATACAACGAAGATAATTTTGGGATTCACCAAATGTTAGCGTAAAACATTTCTGACAAACTTCAAATCTGTTCCCAGCCTGCTTCAAATAATATTTTCAGAAAAAGCGTCGAAATTTCTGAACATCAGTTTTTGAATTTTTTTTGTCAACGATATCTATTAAACCTGCAACATAACTAGCACGAAGGTTATATTCTTTCAATCCCCAATATTCATGAAATAGTTTCTTCTGATTTTCGTAATCAATTTTTAGATTGCATTTTTGACGGCAGTTTCCTAATGGTTTGCAAATTCTTCCAGCTTTCTCGATACCTTTAGCGGTTGTGTGTAAGTTTTTCCAGAATTTCGTTTTAATTTTCTGGATTTTTGGGTTTCCTTTTCGATTGTTGATGTACCTAATTCTGAAGCCGATAGATTTTTTTCGATTTGTGATGCCACGTCATTAAGAGAATAACCAAAGTCATCTGATCCGGATGATGATTGCTGATTTTCTTTTTCAGTTTCGTATGTCGGATCAATATCACTGTCATCAAAATATTCTACATCGCTGACGCTATTGAAGTCCATCCGATTTGATTCATCACATACAAATTCTTGAGGTTGGGACTGCCAACTACAACTAGGTATATTAGCTCTCGGTTCCAAAATTTGAATACTAGGAGCTGATGCATACTGTGGCGTATCTTCGGTCAAAATTGGTTCTATAAAGAATAATTTTATATAAATGAAAAACAATTTTGAATTTTTTGAAATACTAAATACCATATGTACCTAGTGTTTGTACCGGACCATTTTTATGATAATTACGAATCAAGGATTCATTTTGTAAACTAGCTTCTTCATTTGTGAGTTCCGGTCTAACTGGACTTACAATTTCGATAAAAATCTGTTCTGTAAAAGGATTTATTCATAGTAAATACAAGCTTGTATTTAAGGTAAAATCAATCTGTATTGTTGAAATAATATATACCTTGAATTTGTGCAACGTTTTCACTATTTTGATTTCGATTTAATGATTGACGTTGTAAATTAACTTCTTCATTCACCGATCCACCGACTTGGTTATTGTAAATTAAATCTCTTTTCGCCATTTCCAACATTTTTTTGATCGTAGTGACATCTTGGTTATTCCTATATACAAACTATAATCACCGATTAATTAAAATTAATATTAATAATATAATTATACAAAATTATTATCAAACAAAAAGGGCTTACCTCTAAATGAAACAATCAACTGCACTGAATAAAAATAAATAACTTCACTTATAATGGCTTATTATTTTAACGGCTAATTATTAAAAGGGAGTATCAATTAAAAATGCATTTATTAATGCAAAAAGGTGATTCACTGAATTATAACATTTAACGATGGATTAAAAGGTCTTAAAATGATTTACGCCTTTTTATTAAATTTTGACCCATTGGATAAACTAAAAATGTTTCGAGTTATTTCTATTTGGTACATTAAAATTTCAGAAAATGATTCTAAAATAAAAATATTTTTCAGTTATGCCCTTTTCATTCTTGTATGAATATTGTAATATGAGTTAAGCCATTTTATTTATTTAAGTTTCTCTTGAACGGTTGTTGATAGAAAAAAAATTGTTAGATTGAAATATGTGATTTATTCTATTTTAAATTAATCTCGAGTAAAGTAAAAACGGGCATAAGTCAACTTACGCCCTTTTAATTATAGAGTCTAGAAATATAAGAATATATTAATGCAGTCTTGTGAATATTACATTAAATTATATCACTTTAAGTTTTCCATTTTTAATACAACTCTATAGAATTGTTGATCTTCGATTGGCATTTAGTCTAACATGGATAATAAATCCTTCATTTTTTCTTAAAATATTATTCCAGGGGAATTTAGCAATGGCACTTTTGGAACAGTATTTATTAAATTTGAATTTGCTCTGCGATTACCTTTTATTTTTAATGGTACTGTCTGCTCATCGTCCATTTCACCGTAGTTTCGTTTAAATTTCTATAAAAGAATGTCCTTTTTGTTGTAAATTATTTCAGTTGCCATTGTAAATTTAATAGCAGAAAAGTTTAATCCTAAACTCGCCTTATTATAATTGTAAAAATCACATGGTTGCATTTGTAAAATTTTTAATTGCACTGTGTAGTGATACTGGACTATGATATATGATAAGTTAAAGGTGCCTGCCTATCTATAACACTATGCACTGCATCGAGTTCCTGAATTCTTGAATGGCCAGGTACAGAAAATCTTTGAACAATATTAAATATTTTGGTATTCTCACACAGTTTTAATAATGCAAGGCTTGTATTACGATTCCGGTTTCTTTAGTAATCTCTGTAGCCTTATTCTATAAAAAATAAGATAATGTTTACACGTGATAAACAGTGAACGAAAAGAGAATCGAAAAACAATTTAATGTAATTTTAGTAAAAAATCACAAAGTTTACCCGTTTTCACGTTTACACATTATCTTATTTTTTACAGAATAAGGGTGCTGGATTGTCAATTAACATAGCTTGGAGAATTTTGATATGGGCGCTTGCAATATCATTCCCAGATCTGTCACTTTGGTTTTCGTACCAAACTGCACAATATGTTGTTTTATTTAAATGGCAATACCCAGTTAAATTAATAAGGTTTAGCTTCAATTTGTAAAAGAAGTTCGATGAATAACCTTTCGGTAAAGTAAAAACATTTTGCAGATCATACGATACCAGAGCTATGCTTTTGTCTCACATCGTAAGGGATTTGTCGGCTAACTTACGAGCCTTGGCATTTTCATTTAATAATTTGTGTTGTTTGAAATTATTTAGCTGATTTTCTGTTGGTTCTGGTATATTATTAAATTGACTGCATATATCACATACATCTTTTTCTATATTCCGTATTAAAGATTTTTGTATATATATCGTATTTCGGCTCTATGGATCCTGTATGCTCCATATACAAATTATGCATTTTTCTGATTGATAGTCCTGCCTGAAGAAATTGTTTTTGTGTACCGGCTCTTGCATAGTGTGATTCCATGCACGGGAAACTTTCTATGTGACTTCTTGCTTGTTGTAATATAACTTTACTAACAGATTTTTTTATATGTTTGCCTTTTTTTGATGGATTCACTCTTAATTCATACCTGCCATGTTTGAAAAATAATCCGTAATCAGATCCGTAATCAATTCGAACTCATCCTTCCCATATAAGTATACATGAAAATGCCAGTGCTTCTTTTTCAGTTTGGCAGTATCGCTTTTCGCATTCCGTCAAACTTTTATTTCCATACGCTATTATTCGTGGGTTTTTTATATCAAATTGAATGAGCACTGACCCTTACCCAATTGGGCTTGCATCGGCTATGACCTGCGTCCGATCATGAGGATCATAAAAACCTAAAACTTTATTAGTGGACAACAAATCTTTTAAATCATTGAAAGCCCTTGTTTGTTGTGCTCCCCAATATTTTTCAATATTTTGATGTTTACTTAATTTTAGACGTAGAATTTCTCTTATTGGTTCCGTTATTGTAGCTAAATTTGATATCCACTTTTCAACAAAATTAATCAATCCCAAAAAACTTTGCACTTCTTCAATCGTATTTGGAGAACGGAATGATTTTATCGAATCAATATGGCTTTGGAAAGGTTTAATTCCCTCGCTTGATAACCTATGTCCCAGAAATTGAATTGTTTTAACTTTATAAACGCATTTTGAATTGTTCAGCAAACCCTGATTATCTTTTAAAACCGAGCCGACTTTATAATATCTTTTATCGTGTTCCTGCTCAGTTTCACCAAAAATGATGATATCATCAATAAAATTTATAACTCCTTCACAGGAGATTAACATTTTTTCCAAAGTTTTCTGGAAAATTTCTGGTGCACATGTAATGCCAAACATAAGACGTGTGTACTTTAACAATCATCTTTTCGTAATAAATGTTGTAATATAACGGGAATTTGTTGATATTTCGATTTGATGAAATGTATTCTTAATATCTACCCTAGAGAAATAATTCGATTTCCTTAATTGTGGTAATAATATATCCATGGTCGGCAGCGGATGGTTTTCACGTGATATAGCTGTGTTATAGTTTGTCTCTTATCTATGCATATTCTCACTTCGCCGTTATCCTATAAGATCGGAACCATAGCAGAAACCCATTTAGATGATTCATTAACTGGCTCTATAATCCCTAAATCAAGTAACTCTTGAATTTTCTTATCAACTTTTTCTTCCAATGGAATGGGTATTCTGCGATATGGTTGAATTACTGGTTTAACTGATGGATCTATAGGAATATCCACCATTACACCCTTAAATTTTGGGAAAGAAATTTCAATTTAACTTATGTTTAATCCAATTCGTAAAACATCTAAAGATATCGCGGTTTTCCTCCCTAAAAGATTTCTTGAACCATGTTTTACAACGTAAAATGTACAACGTAAAATGTACAACGTAAAATGTAGCAAGCTCTTTTCTGCTCCCGACGATAATCTCTGCGTCAAATGCTCCAAAAATATTCAATGGCCTATTACTTGCATAGGACATGAATATTTTATTTGGATTGCTAATTTGGTTTTTTACTTTCACATTATTTTGTTTTAACGTCTGACTCTTTCCGATTATATTCTTTTGTTTGGATACCTTGAAAAACTAGTGGGCCTATTCATTTCTTAGTCCTTGTTCTGCAACATTTCTTGAAATGGCCCTTATATCCACACTTATGGCATACTGATTCTTTAGCTGGGCAAATTATATCTGTGGATAAATGTGATTTGTCTCCACATCGAGAACAAAATGTATTTTCCGTTTTTTGATTTGTATTTTTCGCCTGAACTTTATTTACGTCAATTGAAATATTTTTAGTTTCGTTAAAAACCTGTATTTGCCTGTTGACCGATTCCAACGAATTTGCTTCCAAAATTATTTTTTCAAGAGAAACTGAATCCCTATTTGTCAAAATAATTTTCCTCAAATCTTTTGAATGACATTTTTCTGTAATTTGATCGACTAAATTTTCATCGACATCTTTAAATCCACATTTTCCGGCTTGATGTCTCAATCTTACTAAAATTTTTTCCAATTTTTCAGATTCTTCTTGTTTCATTAATCTGAAAATATGTCGTTCAAAAATCCTACTTTGTTTTGGCGCAAAATATTTATCTAATTTTTCCAAAGCAGTTTCGAAAGTATTAATTTCTTTATTTCCTTGTAAATCTTGATCAATATGGCACCCGGTTTATTATGATAAATTTCTTGTAAATGCAAACCTCCTGCATGTAATATATTAGCACGTTTTTATTGGAGTGGTCTGTAATATTGGATGTCTCTAAAAAAATTAGAAATGTCCTTTTCCATTTTTCCTATCTTAATCCTAAAGAACTTTCATCTCCATCGCAGTTAAACGGATCCAGTGATGATATACTGTTTGCCATTTTGATTTTCAACCCCTCTGAAAACTTTAAATATTTAATTAATTATTCCAAGTAATTCCTGTGTAACATTTATGTCTAATCGATTTTTATTATCAAACTTTGGACTGATGCTATGTTCTGAACATATCAATTTTTTTTTTGGACCGATTATACCAATTACAGTGTTTAATTATAATTCTATTAATCACCCCGTCATGTTTACATTTGCATAACTTCATTATGTAAGTACTGAAAATCTTTTGTTCCAGATTTGGTCATACACTCACCAATCACCAATATTTCTGTATCAGCACATAAATATTCTATATTAAATTATTCCCAATTAGTTTATTTCTTATTTAATTATTAAACGTAAAACAAAGTATTGATTTTCTCTGATCCCGTTAAAATTGCCGTAAAACAAAATTTGAAACCACAAAAACAAAACATTTATGTACCGTATACTGAAATTTTTGCACAAACAGGTACAATTGTAACCACCGCTCACCCTAACAGCTTCTTTTCTTTCCGGCGGTGTTTCAATTATTTCCTCTGATTTACCAGAGTTTTCATATACTAATATGTATAGTAATCCCGCAACTATCAACATTGCATTTATTTATTTTTTTTATTTATCCTCGTCGCCAATGTAACAATTGAAAGATTTATTTAATGGCTACATACAACCGTACAGTAATACTCACTATCGTCTACTCTCGTTATGTACTCTCCAACACCTACACTCTCAGTATTAAATCAAGTCATACATTGTCAGTTATTAGTACATTCTAAATCATAGTATTATCAGTATATTACAATTACCATTACGAACCCATACATATTTAAACTTGTTAGACTTTTTAATTTTCTTTCTTCCGGAACTTTGTCAAATGTTCGTTAATGAAAATATTTACTGGTGGTGCTCCTAAACAATCGGTTGATAATCGCTGCTTCTTTTTAGCTGTTTATCTATAAACTTAACAAGTAACTTCTTCAGACGCAGACAAATTTATTTTAATACAAGCTGTATGTCACACACATCGATATTAATATTTAGGACCTTGCGTAATTAAATTGGCCGTATTGATAGTTGTGTTGTTAACATCAGCTGTGAGTGAATCAGGCATGTTAAACATTTCGAACAATCAATTCTGCTCAGTGCTATCAATGCGCCATTCTAAATCAGTGACTTTCTTTCTCAAGGCTGAATTTTCAAATTAAATTTCATCCAGTTTAGCAAAAAGATTTTCAAGGTTATCAAACCTTTTGGAGATGGTCATTTCGTTTATTTTTAGTTGTTCTTAATAAACTAAAACGACGCAACACTATCACTGAAATCCACATCTTTTGTTTTCAACACATGGACAGCTGGTTCTTGATCAGAAACGGTTTGTTTACTAGACGCTATTTTCCCCAAATTGGATATTGAAGGTATTAGTTTAGGTATTTCCAAGAAAGTAGTTTCTTATCAAGATCAGTTTCACTTTTAACGCAATTAAAATGATACAACGTTAAACATGTTACATACTTGACTTTAGAATCATCACGATCAACTTTGTTATTACAAATTATGATCTAAAGAAAATTTTACAGTTTTGTATAGTACGATAATAATACTATTTACAAGAGTGTATATACATCAGTAATTGGCACCGTTTAGCACCAGTTCAATAGTAGAATTTTGTTTATTTCTCTTCTGAGCAGATGGATTATTGTTAGTAATATCTTTGTTAGTCTAGCTTTCATAATTTGTTTCTTTAGTTCCAAGTTTAGACTCTTAAAGATTTCTAAAAAACATGAATTTAGTGGATACTTTTTATGCAGTTTATTGTGTTTGTCACGAAGACATTCTAGTTTTGAAAGTTGCGGGTTGAAAAATCGTTTTTATAGGCTGATATTTTCACATAAGTGGTAATAATTTTAGTAGTTTCTTAAATTGCAGAGGTGATACATTCAAATTGAAGTGACGATGGTCGCTGAGACTAGCGTCACCGTAATACACATAAGTTGTTTCTTTAATATCAGATATTATGTGATCTATAATCGTTTTAGAATATGGAGTGATTCTAGTTACAAATAATTCATTTATATCATTTATGATAAATAAATTATTTAATAGTATTGTGGATTTATAATTGCATAGTTGAGTATTACGATTATGAATATGTTCGGTTACTAAATTTATGTTGAGGTCCCCCAGGAAGATTTGGTTTTTATTTGAAGACATCAGATTATTGAGAAATGACAAGGAATTATGCTTAAAAGTGTGAGGTGGTTTGTAGATACCATTTATATATAAGTTCAAAATTTTAGAATAAATTGTAATGCACTTATTTTCATCACTGATTTTAGAATTAACCAATTTAAAATCAAGTTCTCGATGAAAATTTGAGATGCCTCCACCTTAAAGAAATTGATCTCTGATTCATATAAAAAGGTCTAAATTAACACAACGGTATCGACTTTCATTTTAAAAGATGATAATAATATTTCTATAAACAATGTTTAAGCTCAATACATACGAAAATATGTCTGTTTGCTTTGAAATCTGTTGTATAATTATAATAAGCAAATGCAAAAAAAGAAAATTAACAAAAAACAAGTAACATACTAGATGTTCATCGAAATTATACTGAAAAAAGTTTAAAAATTTAATTACAGAAAAAAAAAATTAAATATTTACAATGAAATACAATTATTTAATTTAAATAGCTTTAAGTCGTCTATTGTTCAAATGATTTTCGGGCGATCATCTTCCTTGATTTTGACATAAATATTGCTATGCCGCAATCAGCAATATTTTATAACTTTTTGTTTTATTAAGTCCATGAGCTGCCTCATAATCCCTTGGTTCGTAGGAGTAAGTTTATCTTGCCAATTTATTGTTAGATCTTCAATTACCATTGATATCTCTTTATTTAAACTTTTATTAATTAACTCTTGTTTTACTATTTATACTATCACTTATCACAATTTAATGATCGCTAATTTTCACATAAATTAGAAAAAAAATTAGAAAATTTATTTTTTTGTAAATGTACTCGTACATAGCAGCACCAAATGTATGTTTTGACTAACCGAATCGCGACTGATAAAGCTTTAATTATTAATATGAAATTATGTGCCATACATTTCTGGAACCGTTGTGCTTTCACTGAGTGGCTGGCTTTAAATGTGATATTATTTGTTGAAGCTCCAAAAATGTTAAAGGTAAACTTTGAATGTTTGTATTTAATACGTCTTGTTTGCTGAACTGATTGGTACTCAACTTGCGCTAATATTCTGCGCAACTATTATGTCACGTAGCATAGTTTGTATTAATCTTACTCGTAAGATACATTCCAATTCTGGGCTCTCTTACACTCTTTAAATAAGGTGGTTCCCACTATATTACGGGCACGTTAGTTTTCTCGTGCATCTCATACCATGATCTGAATATCCGTTACAGTTATAACACCTAGTTATCTTAATTGACTCTACAATATGACATCTATCAAAGTTGATATTGAGTTTCTTTGCTGCTATAATTTTTCTAAAGTTACCGGCATATCAACTTTGCGTTTAATTTGCTTGATTTGTACATTGTAGTTCCTCCATTAGAAGCAATTCGGGACTATGCTTTGTTTTGTTTTTCTACTCTTTTGAGATATTTTTGGTTGTTTTGGCTTGGATTTCATTACTGAGGGGAATGTTGCAAACTTAAATCAACATCTTTTACAAACTCCTCATAATAATTTGGCAAATCGATCGAAACTCCAGTCAATGCACGCATAATGAATACTGCCGTTACAGTTTTGTTCAATAAACAAATATTTAATTCACCTTTGTTTTGAAAAACTGTTCCTCTTATTGTGCCAAATTTAATTAATTTAAAATGCGACTTCCATTTTTTTATCTGTTTATATTTATAAAAATTAATTTTTAATATTTGCTACAACAAGTTCATGGTGTAAATCCATAATCTGGAATAAGGTTTTTGCAGATAATAAGCTACAACACAGCACATTGAAGAGATAAGAAAATCTTTCGGGAACAGGGTTTGGTTTATTATTAATTTTAGTTTTATGATATTCCGAGTCAAAAGGAACATTTTGTGAAAGTGTTTTAATCCGACTACCTCTAGTACAGCTTGAAAAATCGTATTTACCCGTTTATGACCAGAGTTAGTTGAATTGTCACTATTGCACATATTCCAATTGTTAGATGGTGATTAGATTCAACAACTAAAAATTGCAATTTAAAATGTTCGAATTTCAAAATACTTTAATTTTAAAAATTAAGAAACTATCAGAAACGTACATTAACAATTCAAAAAATAATTTTTTCATTTCAATGTAATATTGAATTTTGTAGTTTATCGAATATTAAGGAAATATTTTTTTTACTACTTTTTTCAAAAACCGCTACATTGTACAAAATGCGCAAATTTATCAAAATGCGATTCAATATAAATGAAACCCCGACTTTTTAGTACAGAGTTGAAGTTCAAGATTTTCATTTATTTTTGATTGCTGGCCACCGGACTCAAAGGACAGTGAACTAGTTTTCGCCACGTTAGACGAAATTAACGAGAACGAACATTTTCTGCAGAAGTCGGTATTGCCCCATTGCTTCATTGATAAAAGCAAATAAATATTTTGCTTTCTCTTTGCTAAGCAGTCCAAAGCTTTTACCGATCGATTATCCAATTAATAATTGAATGCTCTCCTCTTTCTCTTTCTTCTAAATTTTATGTTTAAAGGTTAAAACTCGCATATTCCCTTTGATTTCTAATATAAGCGCTGTATAAGACCCTGGTAGCCTAGAGTCATTTACTGATCATTAACTTAATAATATCGTGGCAATACTTTTACTCTGTTAACTGCAAAAGTTACCCGTACTACTATTAATTTTTTGTTGAATATTAATTAATTCATGTAATATCTAATATGCTACCGGTGGTTAGACCATTTTAATTGTGTTTCGATTAACACGAGAAGTATATTATTATTTACGAACAGTAATTCAACGAAACCGACTAATAGACATAATTCTATTTATTTAATTATATGATGTTAATCAATCAATCTATTTATTTACCTAATTATATGATGTTATAGTTATGATTAGTTATGATTCGCTAATATTTAACGCACAGCACATTCTGTATATATAGAATGTAAATTGTGGTATAATCAGTCCAGTCGCCGCGGCCTGATGAGAAGATTGATTTTTTCATAAATCATAAGCTCATCAGTTCGAAACTGGATTGAATTCTCTTACAATCTTCGGAACATACTCGTATTAACATCATATATTACCCGTACTACTTTAAGATAGAATTAATCTATTACATTTCTTCTAGTTGGGTGTTATATGAAATGTTCTCCTTGGTTTTCGAGACCTTCACGTCATATGCTGCACTGGCTGCACTGGCTGCACTTGCTCATAGAATAAAAATAATACTTAGGTCTTTGGCTATAATTGTCAATGTAAATAATTCATTTTTTGTTGGGTAGTAATTAAATTTGAGTACAACTGTAAATGTAACTCTGTCAAGTCGTAACGTTGGTACCAATACATGTTAACTGATGTATTAGGAAAATTCTGTTAAAACCCAAGGGCTTTAAGCAATGGTCCCCAAATATTGGCTTATAAACCATTTTCATGTCACTAGAAAAATTATTTCTAATTCCTAATTAAAAAATGTTTAAATTAATAAGAATCTTAATAACAGAGATAATTACAATAAAATCTAAATTTGATTTTCGAATAAAAGAATTCTAGATATTAGGCCGACGAATTCCTACCAACATTTTGATTTTAATTTTTATTCTAAGTCAATTTTAAATCACAAGAAGTAGGTCGCGAGGAATGAATGCTCAAGTTGCTAGCTCACGCCTTTTTTTCAACGAAAATGTTCAAATTAAAATTTGAGCTTTGCACTAGTATTTTTGTTTTTGGTAACTGTGCGTTGCTTAATGTGGATTTCGATTGACCAAATTGAATTGCACTCAGTGCAAAAAGTGTAATTTTTTTACCCTGGAAATATTCGATTGACCAAAAAAAATTGCACTGACAGCTACACCAGTGCAATTTCGAGTACTCCAGTTTTTTTGGTAGTTTTACCCCTCTTTTTACAAATGCACTAAACAGTACTGTCATTGTGCTGTCATTTTCGATTTGACTTGTCGTTTTAATATGGTTTGACAGATGACAACGCAATTCGGTGTTTATGTTCGATTGACGAAGAAATTGAGGTGACACTTTCAAAGAGGGGTAAAAAATCAATCGAAAACGACATAAATAAAACAATAATTTGTTCAAAATATTTGTCCACAAAAAGTCTACTAAATCAAAAAGTGCACCATAGTTTAGATATAATCCAGCGTAATGCTCACTTATCAATAAGAAACGTTTATTTAAGAGTAGCACTTTATCTTTAAAATTATTAAAATCGTAGTAAAGTTTTTTCTTATTTCCAAAAATAAAATAATCAAGCAAGAAATCTGTGATACGTGGAAATTAAAAATAAAAATTAAGCTAAATTTACATAAATATTAAAAGATGAATTTAAAATTAATTTTCCTAGCAAACTAAAAATAAATATTACATTTATATAAACTATAACTGGAGCATTAATAAAACCCCAATTTATTCATTTTTTTGTTTTTGAAAATATAAAAATATATTTTAGTCATATTTCCAAATAAATTAAAATTACATTATTTATATAAAATATTACATTTTCATTGTAATTAATTATAATACATTAATAATTAATTTACTTATAAATTTCATAAATCAAAAAACTAAAAAAAAAAGATTAAACAGAAGTTAAAATTATCGGTAATTATTATAATTATAAATAATATATTAATGAATTAAATTTAAAAAAAAAATTGTTGTAATTGTTGTTTATTAATTTATATTTTTGTTTGAATTATTATGAATACAATAAAATATGTTATTTGTATATCAAAATAATAAATTATCAATAAAATATAATTCTAAAATAAAACCATACTAATAAATTATTATTAACTATACAATAAAACATCAAAAAAACAAAATTTAAAGTAACATTATTTTATTATATTAGAAGAAGGAACCAATTAGAATAAATATTTTGAAAGTTAATAAATTGAAACAAAATTTACAATTTATAAAAATTTAATTAATTTTTTAAATGGAATTACTAAAATGAAAATACAAAAAAAACGACACTTTGGAAGGAATATTATTGATTATTTAATTATCAAATATATAAATAAAAAAATTTAAAAAAAATTATTAGTTCATTGAAATTGTAATTAAGGTTATGTTTTTATAAAATAAAATATTTCGAAAAATGAAATTTCGTTTTATTTGAGGCATGAGATGGAATACATAGATGCAAATGCTGTCGAAAAAAAGAGAATAATACTCTTAATTGGTTTACAATCTTTGGCGAAGAAACTATTTGTGATATGATCTCTTGTTCGTGAAATATGTTATTTATTGCATTTTTTGTTTAGAGACGTCGTAGTGGTACCTATACACAGGAGACAGTAATATAGTGCTTATAGACAGCAAATTTGCCGTCTAAACGTGAGAACACAGCAAAGAGTGCGGCTAGAGAAAGTTAATTTTTACAGTACCAGACAGTACATAGAGTGATGCTAACAAGTGTTTACATGTGATTGCTTTCAACTGTCTGGAGATGACTTTATAGGGGGGACTATATGGGTACACGTTTTTATTCCTGAAAATAAAAAACCCAAAATATAAACCACAAAATACAAAATATTGTATCACACATTTTTGAAACATTTTCTGATTTGCATTAATGTTAGAATTTTAATAAATAGCCTATGCAGGGTTTGGGGCCAGCCCTCATCCCGTAAGGTATAAAACAAATTAAAAGTTTTCAAAAATTTACTTTAAACTTTTTTTTGGAATTTTTTTTTTTTTTGTTTTTGTTTTTAAGGGGTAACGATACCTACCTGTTATGGAGGCTATGGTAGTGAATCCCGATTAAAAAAATCCGGAATAATAAAATTCCCGTCCACAAAATCCCAACTTAACAATATTTCGACTTAATTAAATCTCCACTTAGAAAAATCCTTATGTACTTAAACCTGGGGTGGGATGTTGTAACATCACTTTCGATTCGAATTCGATAGAGTTTATGTCTCTTATTTCAAGAAAAAATTAAACTCTATTTCGCTTTTTGATTACGCTTTTTCTATTGCGATCTCTTTTTCTTGCGTACCTTTCCTTTCCTTCATATCGATGAAGTATCACTAAACAAAAATTTGAGTGATAGATAATCATGAATATAAGTAGAAATAGAATGTGTTTTTATTCGAGCAAGCTGAGATAGCAAGAAAAAAATCCGGTGTCTGGTGTGACCACCACACTACTTTCTTATACTTACATTATATTTATATGTACATATATACCCACAGACATCATTTAGAAATGAATACAGCGCTGTGTTTATGTATTAATGTTTCATAGCATACGTATAAAACAACAAAATAAAAAAAACAATTTTGTCATTTCAAATGCGTATTTCTGTGAATATTTTGTTTTCATAGCAAATATGATATTTTTAATAATGCCAATAATGCATAAATACATTTTACTCAAAATTGGATAAAGATATCCTCCCCGACAAAACAAAGAGAAAAATGATATTATCGTTATAACTTTTTTTAAAGTTATTTTTTTAAAATTTAGATTTCTGCTAAATTAAACTAATTATATTTCATATAAGTTACATCCAAAGAAAATATATATGTATCAGTAAAATTTTAAAAAAAAAATCAGTTTCCTTAAAAATTTATTATTTCATGCGACAAAACAAAGAGAAAATATTTTTATGAATTCAAATATGGCAGTTTTTTTAAAATTAATATTTAGTTCGATCGCCTTGGGCTTTAATAATTGCAAATATTCTTCGCGGCAGAGAATCATATAATTTTTTGATGAACAATATTGGAATTTTTTTCGATTCTCTTATAATCGCTTATAAGCTCTTCTACGCTTTCATACTGTTTGCCTTCTGGATATACTTTTCGGCAAAGGTATCCCTATATGTCTTGAATTATATTCATAGCAGGCGAAATTGCTGGCCACTCCATCAACTCTACATTTTCCGTTTTAAATATTGATTTTACTATGTGTGCAGTGTGAATTGCAGCGTTATCCTGCTGAAAAATGAAATTGTCGGATTCCAAAACCTCTCTAATTTTGATGAATTGTGTGTTTAGTAACTCAACATATTTAGTGCTATTCTGTCGACCACTGATGAACCCTAAATCAATGGCACCTGACTTTGAAATGGCGCCCCAAACCATTACGGATTCACCTCCCATTTGGCGCTTTGACAAATATAATTGCTGCTTTCTTAGGTCGTGATAATAAAAGTCGAAGCCGTCGGAGCCATCTAAATTAAATTTTTCTCGTCAGAGAAAATGACCTTGTCCCATTTATCTGTCCAAGACATATGCTTTTGTGCCCAGTCAAGTCGTGCTAATTTATGGTGGTGTTTAAAGCAGGTATTCTTTTGATTTTTTTCCCGTTGTATATGCTCAGCTGACCTTAGAAACCTTTGAACGATCCTTACTGATACATATAATTTCAAATCACACTTTATCGCTGCAGCAGACTTTATAGAATTAGAAGAAGATCTTAATATGAGCAGTTTAACCTTTGGAGTGATAGCACTATTTCTTCCAACTTTCGGTTTCTCGTAATTTTCTTCAAATTGTTGCTTGAGATATCGATAAATGGTTGACAATCCCCAGACTAGTGCTTTGGAAATATCAGCTGCTGACCAATTTTCCCGCTGAAGTTCATTTATTTTGTCCACTTTGGACAAATATGTTCGTACAAATCGTAGAAAACGTTTTCATTTTTTCTGGAAGTTGCATATTGCAGTGACTATCTATAGAAGTAAATATATTTAAAAAAGAATAAAAAAAAACACAACTTACTGTAAACAAAATTCAAAGAGAACTAAGATTCTCTTTGTTTTGTCGCATTGTTTTAAACAATTTTATATTCCAGTTGCGTTATTTAAAAAATTAACCAATCAAATATAGATCTTTTATCACGTGAAATGAAGAGCCTACCATAGTGTACCAACTAGACTATAATCATAAACAAATACGCAATACTATTATTTTCTTTAAAGAAATACTTAAATTCTCTTTGTTTTGTCGGGGAGGATAGAACAAAAATGCAAGAACATTTTTTCTTAAGATTATTGTTTCCTATAACTTTTATTCAAAAACTTTTTCCATATCTCTTTTATTTTCTCCAATAATTCACAATGTTTGATTTTACATAATGTTAAGTAAACTTCCTCTTCCGGTTGTGCGATTATTCTGGAAATCTAATCAGCTCTTCGCATAGTTAATAAACTTTTAAATATGAAGTTTCATGGTCCTGTCTTTGCTCGTTTTTAAGATAATGAGCATTCAGACACACATCCACACATCCACACACACAGACGTCATTACGAAAATAGTCACAACGTATTCAGGGGACCCCAAAACATGTATTTCCATCAAAATCTCGCAACCAAAATTTTTCATGATTCCTATACTTTCTTTATACTATGTATAAGAAAGTAAAAAGCATAATTGAGAAACGAAATAGGGTACAATTTTGTTCTTGAAACAAGAGACATAAACTCTATCGAATTCGAATCGAAAGTGATGTTAGAACATCTCACCCCTGACTAAACAAAATCCAAAAAAATTCCCGACGCTTAAAAATCAAATTTTGCGCGCGATTTCGTTTTTAAAACTAGGTATTTTAATAAATTACATTTAGCATTTAAGAACTTAAATAAGAATGCAAAACATTGTGTTTTCGCGCATACAATGTAAATATGTATAGCAAATTTCAGCAGTGTAACTATGTAAGTACCCGCAGTTATTGCCGGGACACGCTGATTTATGAAGCATTTAAATATTAGTTTAAAGTCAATATTAGATAGATAATAAATGATTTTATTTTATTGAGCCAATGATTTAAAATTAAAACAAATTTTTAAATTATTGGTTTAGGCCTCTTTTGAGAATGACTCCGAATAACAAATAACAATTGAAAGCTAAAGCTGTAATTAGGTTAGGTTAGGTTAGGTTGGAGTGGCTGCTTACGCACACTTAGACCGGTGACGGTCCATTGTGATACCACAGGATGTATCTCCTTTTACCCCTATTGGAACCATTTCGAGCTACTTATGTAGCGTAAGACGTCCCGCACTTTAATGTTTTCGAGATCCGAGAGGCAGTCATCCTGAACTTACCTAAGTGTTTGTGCCTTCTGAGAGCCAATGCTGGACACGAGCAAAGGAAGTGGACCAACGTCTCTTCCTCCTCTTCGTCCAAGCAGATTCTGCAGAAGTCATTAGCCTCCAGACCCAGCCTTCTTGCATGTTCTCCAAAAAGGCAGTGTCCCGTGAGTATTCCTACGACCGTTCTTAATTCACGTCTTCGTAAGGATATTAATGCCCTAGTGCGCCCCAAGTCCAGCTTTGGCCAAACTTGTCTTGCAACTCTACAGGTTAGGGTGTTAGACCACCTTTCCCCCGCTGAGGATAGCGCCTGCTTCCCAAGTGCTTGTCTCAGCGCTGTGATAGGCCTCCCCAGACTTGCCCTTTCCGGTTGCAGCTGGAGAGTCGTACCATGCCTAGCAAGTTCATCTGCCCTGCAGTTCCCCATGACGCCCGAGTGACCTGGGACCCAGACTACCTGGATGTTGAAATGCTCACCCATCTCATTTAGAGATGAGTGACAACTCAACGCCACCCGTGACGCCAAAGACACCGATTCTAACGACCGGATCGCCGCTTGACTGTCCACATAGATTGTGATATCGTCTGAGGATAACACATTATGCTTCAACCACGTCATGACCTCCTCAATCGCTACGACTTCAGCTTGGTACACGCTGCAGTAATCAGGGAGACGAATAGAAATATTTACATTTAATTTGTCACAGAATACTCCAGCTCCTACTTTGCCGTCTAGCTTGGAGCCATCTGTGAAGAATTGCAACGCTTCAGTTTCCGATGACGGTCTATCCCTCCAGGATTCCCTTGAAGGGAAGGAGGTCCGAAATCGCTTTTCGAAGCGTAGAGTAGGTTTAATGCAGTCAAGATTCGCCAGCTCATCCTTCAACGATCTGACGATAGTAGAGTGTCCTATACTAAGACACCTCCACTGAGAGACGGCTGCAAGTCGTACAGCCGTATTTGCCGCCATCTGTTTGCCAAAAATGTCGACAGGAAGAAGGTGCAACATAACCTCTAAGGCACTTGTCGGTGTCGACCTCAATGCCCCGCTAACAAGCATACAGGCCATTCTTTGCACTCTCTCAATCTTACTTTTGTAAGTTATCTTGTCCAGAGCTGGCCACCAAACACCCACCCCGTACATGAGTACAGGTCTCACTACGGCGGTGTAGAGCCAGTGTACCAGCTCCGGCTTCAGACCCCATCTATGACCAATGGCGTTCCTACAGGAGTACAAAGCAATAGTAGCTTTGTTAATTCTCTCCAACATGTTGGGCTTCCAACTAAGCTTACTGTCAAGATAATGCCCAGATATCTAGCTCTATCAGTAAAAGCAAGTCTCGTGCCATTTAAGGTAGGAGGGACAACTACCGGGATTTTGTATTTCTTAGTAAAGAGTACCAGCTCTGTCTTGGACGGGTTAATACCAAGTCCACATTTGCCAGCCCATTTCGTAACGATGGTAAGCGCATTCTGCATTACGTCTACAATCGTGCCCAGGAATTTCCCGGTAACAGCTAAAGCTACGTCATCTGCGTACGCAATAACTTCAATACCCTATCTCTCCAATTCAAGTAGTAACCCGTTTACCACTATGTTCCAGAGAAGAGGGGACAGAACCCCCCCTTGCGGAGTTCCCCTAGTTACTCGCCTCTTTAAGGTGGAGTCCCCCAACTTCGAGCTAACAATCCTGCTTCCCAGCATATAATTGATTAACCCTATCAGAGGAACGTCCACCTCCAAAAATGACAATCCCTCCTTGATTGCCTCCGCTTTTACATTATTAAAGGCGCCTTCTATATCCAGGAAGGCCACCAAACAGAATTCCTTCGAATTAATCGATTTCTCAATCGTAGACACTAAGGCGTGCAGAGCAGTGTCCACAGATCTACCCATCTTAAAGCTGTAATTAAGTTTTTTTTAAATTTGGTTTAAGGTAGATAATAGTAGTGTTTTTTTATTCGCTCCGGATAGCTGCTATCGAGAGCCGTCATATAAAAAGTGGCTCCGGATAGCGCTCCGTATAAATAGGTAGAGCCAAATATTTTTTATATGAAGTTTTTGGTAAACAATTGAATTAAAAATGATAGTTTGATGTTAAATAAGTTTAGTTTACCAATAAATAGCGCGTCACATTTAAATTTAGGTATAGAAAAATGACGGCTCTCGATAGCAGCTATCCGGAGCGAATAAAAAAACACTACTAATAGCTCAGATTATGCTTAAATTAGACCACTTTTTCAAATTTGTAAAACGGGGTCTTTGTATGAAAATTTTAAGAAAAGCAGTGGTTTAACTGGAAGGAAAATCTTCTCCGTTTCCAAAGGTGAATGATAGGTTCTTATAAATAATATATTACATTTAGATTTAGAAGAAATTTCGCTAAACTTGTTTGAGAATCAAGCTTTCGACACCACACGATAAAGGTTTTTGGTGTTTTCTGGATTGTTTTTGGCATTCCAAATTTTGCAAATCAAATTTTGATTAGAAAAGGTGGAGTTTAAGTGGCAAAATGTGATGTTCATAAATATCTGGCAGAAATTGTTGCAACTTTCTTGCTATAAAAATTACTAACAGTGCCTGAATACAATTTCTTGCTTCCTTCATCAAAAGCACATTTGTCCTTAAAAAATTAACCAATTGAGAACTGAGCCATAAACCAGTCTCTATATAATGAATTGGCACTCGGCTCACTGAATCGGTTAAGCAGTCCTTAAGCATTTTGTACCATATCGCGTTTTGTACCATATCGCGTTTTGTACTTTATCTCGTTTCGTCATATCGCGTTTCGAGCGGATCCCCATATTAAAATTATACTGGTGAATGCACCAATATCAATTATTAAACAAACCAATGTATTGTATTTATGTAGTGTATTTTTCGAACATTTTTGGCATTTTTTTTTTGTTTAGTTTAGTTTCTTTTGAGGTACCGTTAATGAATTTTATACTAGTACCGTCCTTATGTAAATTATGGTCATTATTGTAATTTAGTTTGGTTAGATTATTAAGCCGATTGAGGCACACAGCATTAGAAAACGTTTAATAAGATTTTTGGTTTTTTCATTGAAAATCTTAAAGCTAAAAATCATCATTTTTACTATGGATTCATATGGGGAACAGAGTAAAGTTAGACCATTGAAAATGCTGCTAAAAATTATGATGTATGATTATGAATCTATATTTTAGAAGGCTCTATTAAAAGCCCATACTACAACCCAATTATAAAGTGATTATATTATAAAAATAAAAAATAAAGAAAGACACAATCGTTTTTTCAAGGTATGTACTATATACATGAGAATCCTGCAGGTACTACTTTTTCATTTAATTATCGAATACCATTTTGGTGAGTGTTTTAACGCGACGAATTAGAATTATGACACAAAGATAGATTTTTGAATTGTTTTACCCGGCCTTCAGATGATCCATTTTCGTTTAAAATTGTTCCTTCCTTTCTCAGTAATATTGACAGTGGTTGCTTATAATTATTTTAACCAGCCGTAAGACATGTTGGTGAATAAACCAGCACAATTGAGTAAAAAAGAAAAGCGATTATCCAATTTGGAAAGAAATCAAAAGATTCCTTCAATAACAACAGTAGGTGCGAAATGGTCTTAAAATAATGAAAATAAAGTTGAAAGTCGAAATAATAACTGAACAAGCTATGCAAGAAAGTAAAGAAATCCTACCGACTGAGATAAAATTAATTATGAATACTCCAGTAGCTGTATTCTGAAAAAACGTTACTTTGTGATTTACGTTTTTTTCGACAGTTAAAAACGTGAATCGCAAAATTAACGTTTTTTCCTATTCTGAATGAAGAAAAACGTGCACGTTCTAAAAATAAGATAAACGGAGCGCAAACATTGGAAAGCAAGTGGGAGGAGCTTGCAATCAATCTAAATGGGCTTGGTGGAGCCAAGAAGGACTCAAAATAATGGAGGAAATGCTGGGATGATTTGAAGTAAGTAAACAAATAATAATATTGGCTCATTACTAAACAATTCATTTAAAGAGTCTGTTGTGTTGCAGGTTAAATTATCGATATAATAATGCCAAAACATGAAGTAAATATCACCAGCGAAGATGAAGTGTCAAACCAATCCCAATCGATTGAAACTATGCCTGCCTCCAAAAAAAAACGTGCGCGGTTAAATAATACGGTAAGCCCAAAAACATACAAAAATTAACGAACTAAATTAAAAGTGGTATTTTAAATAGGACACCCCACCGATAGCCAAACGACCATTGGAGCATAAACTACTTCCTCTAGGCCAATTACTAGACTACGAAGCGCGACATATAGACTATTTACAAAAAATCTCTGCAACGATGCTGGATCAAACAGAAATTTTCAAAAAAATTTGCAACTTGAAAGAATTAGAGATTGCAAATACAGAGGCTTATCGCAAAGCGAAGCTTGCAATTTTATCGCGAAATATTGTTTAAAATTATTAATTTTGTTATTGTTATTATTTTTATTTGTTGTTTTTATTTCTGTTTTATTTTGTTTAAATTTTATAAATATACGATTTAATTTTTAATTAAAAGTGTTCACGTGTAAACGCGCGCGTGCATTTACTCCGATATTCCGGATGATTACTGAGTCCATTATTTCATATATTCGATCATCATCTTCGTCCCTTTTGATATATTCCTCCAAATCGTCCGGCAATGGATATTGCATATCTAATATTATGTTGTGCAATGTGGCACAAGCATTAATTATTGTTCCACTAACACCCGGCGAATACATAAGGATTCGCTGGCGACACAGGCACCAAAAGCGGCTTTTTAATACACCAATGCATCGCTCGACAATATGCCGCACATTTCGGTGTACGGCGTTATATCGTGCTTCGTTCGGCGTACGAGGATTCGATATTGGCGTTAATAGCCACGGCTGTTGTCCATAGCCACTATCTTCTGCAATACTATATTAACATTAGGACGATGGCAAATATGAGTTACGAACTCCAGCGGCGAATTCATTCTGCAGCTGGCGATTAAGAATTGAATTTTTCCAGACGAAGCTGTCGTGGCTTGATCCGCCATACTTTAGATTTATAGTCAGTATTCTGAGATCCGCGTCACACACCTAGTACAAACATACAAAACTCAATTGTTATTTAATGAATAATGTAAATAGTTTGTAAATCTTACGATTTGAAAATTTTTTGTGTGAGCCGACTTGCGAACTGCGCAAAACGCATGCTCTACATCGCAAGGCGGCCGTTTTATAATAATATGCGTACCGTCTACTAATCCAATCACACCCGGCATACCAATATTATAGAACCTAAAAGATTATTATGATTCATCTAAAAATTAAATATTTAATTGTGTACAGTATTTACTTTTGTTTATTTCGTCGCGCTCATCCACATTTGGGAACTTTATGTAAGTTTTTGCCAAATTATCCACAATCGCCTTTGTCACCTCTCGAATAGACCATGACACAAATGGCTGGGACATTGATATATGCAGGTCGCTCACTACCGGCGATTGGTAGCTCCCGGTGGCGAAAAATCTGAGGGCGCACAAAATTTTTCTTTCAACACTTAGCCCTCTTTGGCTGACTGGCGACACCATCAGGGGCCTCAGTATTTCAATTAATTGTCGGCATACCATTTTAGTCAGCCGGAATGCAGACTTAAAGGCCCTGTCAGATAGATCCCGGAAGGGATCGAATGCCCTACGATTTTTACGCATTCTCCTCAATGATCGCAAACTGTTATTATTAATATATTATTATTACACATTATTGCTCCAATGAAATCATCATTATTGTGTAATTTAAAATTAATAAATACGTACTTGAGTTCCGCAGCTTCCCTGTGTCGTCCAGTGTTGTGCACGTAAATTATATTGCGTAATTTACACTATTATTTACGTGTAAATAATTGTATTTTTTACCTGAAATTTTTTACGTTACAAAGTAAAAAATTGTAAATAATTAGCGACATCTGTGCGAAATGTGACATTTAAATGAAAAGAGCAAAATTAAAAAATTTTATGTCGATATTACAACCATTTCATAGCCCTATCTATTGAAATTAATTTGAATGTAGATTGTACGATGTGTTTTAAATAAAATGTTTAAAATAGGCTGACCAAACGCATTTTATTTAACAAAAAACGGAATAATTTATTCTGTTTTTTATGTAATTAAATTGTATCTATTCGAAAATGTTATTAAAAAAATAATTTCTCTATTTACATACATAGTTCAAATAATTATAATTTAGTCTGCGCCATCTCACACGTAGGTACCATACTATTTGATTTATAAAATTTGACTGTGTATGTTTTACTTTTAACTTTCACCACCGCAATTATGTTAGATTGTCAAAAAATTTTTTTTTTCTAAAATATTAAAACTATCTATCTATAGCATTCACATTTGGTATTAATTACGGCAACTACTCCAAGTTCAAGCCAGCTTGCCAGAAGTAATCAATTCCTATAATGCCTATAAATATGGCCACCATTTTGTAATTGGTATTCTAACAGCTACGTTCTCGAAAGCGATAAGTAATTTAATTGGATCACGCATCATTCTTTATCAAGGCTCAACTTTGTTACAATAATATCATGGCAGGGGCAGCGAAATGCAATCATAACTGTGGTAACCAGTTGGTTTTTGGTACGGTTCTTTGAAAGCAATCGCACAAATTAATTCGGTCACATTTATGAAATATCCGATGGTAATAAGTTTAGCTTGTCTAGGAAGTAAATTGACGTGCACATGTGCGTCTAATTTCCGTCCATTTAATTATTTCATCTGGTGTACCTGTTTCGGTTTCGTTTCGTATTTTAGGATGTCTTATCATGATGTTTGAGATAAATCCAATTTTTTCATCAACCGGTATAATTCTATGTTTGATCCAAGTTTTACAGTTTCAATTCTATGTTTGATTCCTAGCATTACACATTTTCTCGCCCGCATCGCAAAGTACACAATGGGGAATGATATCGCAGGCACTTATGTTCCATCATGTGCGAAAATATTTAATTATGTTGAAATCCGATTTAGTGATTTTTCGGGTTTACCTGTAGTGTGGCAGGTGGCAGCATCAGGTTATGGCTGTATGATACTCACTTTTTTTCCGACTTTTTCAGTGACTAGAAAAGACAAACGGAGTGAGATAAAAAATATATATACAAAATATTTGTGAGAGTGAGTGTATACACCATAGATTTGGAAAAAATATAGAAACGTCAAAAAAAAAGTGGTAGCTCAACTTTTCTAGCAGTTAATCGAGCAACTATAGCAAAAAAAGAATTGGATTTGATTCTTTTTTTTGACATTACATACTTTTTTCTGACATTTCCGAAATATTAAAGAAAATATTTGTATTTTGTATACCAAAGAGAATTTATTTGTTTATTTCTAAAATAAATTTAGTAAACAATTTTTCCATTTTTGTTCGCCATTATTGTTATGATTTTTTCCCACTTTTTTAGATTTTTCTTTTGATACTGAAATACAATTTTGGGTTTGCATTGTTAATTGTTTGCCAAAATATTTGAAACGCGCATATTTTTGTAAATATAAAAATTAACTTAACATATAAATTATTTCGTTTCAATTAATTGCGGCAGCTAATGCAAATTAATTCAATAATATGGTCCAACACAAAAAAAATTTTGATTCTATTTACAAATTTCAAAATATTTGCCTATAGTATTGTCTACACTACCCTTCTCTGTTTCTCTTTACTAGTTTTGCAGCACTTTATTGTACTTGAAAAAAAGTGAGTATCATACAGCCATTAAGCTAATCGCGTTTTTTTGCATAGAGTACTTGAACAAGTTTAGCTAAATCGGATTTATTCCACATACCTTCGAGTAATATTCGAGAATTAATCGTATCACACATTTTCCTTTCAAACTAATGTCGCCGAATTAGTTTCATCTCATATTTTTGGAGGTGTAGATTTATTTCAGGAACACTGGAGTTTAGTTTAGTAAAAATGAGTTCAAACCGATTTATCTTCAAACAGAGACATTTAAACAATAAAGATGCTCAAAAATCCTTATTTAGGGTCGAAAAACTGCAAAAAAGGTCGTGGGTGGAATAAATCCGATTTAGTTCAAGCACTCTATGCAAAAAAACGCGATTAGCTTAACCTGATGCTGCCACCTGCCACACTACCGGTAAACCGGTAAAAAATCACTAAATCGGATTTCAACATAATTAAATATTTTCGCACATGATGGAACATAAGTGCCTGCGATATCATTCCCCAGTGCGTGCTTTGCGATGCGGGCGAGAACATATGTAATGTTATGCGCCTATCTTTGACTCCGACTTTCGGTGTTTTCGCCTCTCTTGTTCTCGCCGTCATGTTTAACTATAATATTCTTAAAATATTTTATTATACGATCTCCTGATTTTATAGTTTATTTGCAGAGTTTAAAACGGGATTTCATTTTGCTCTTCGCTCTTCATTTTTGTTCAAGAGCGATAATAAAAACTATTAAAAAGCTCTTTATAAAGAGCGATATTGTAAAAAAATAATATCGCTCTGTAGAACTGAAGCATTATTTTAATTATAAGGCTCTTGCTCTTCCACTATTGCGTTTGTGTTATCATCTTTTCGCTCTTCGTTATTGCGCTTTATTAAGAAAATAAAAACGCTCTGCTCTCATTATTATATTGCTTTTGCTCTTGTTATTACGGCAAACGGTTACATTCAAAACCTTCTAAATTTCTTTAGAAAGCCAGATTGTTTTGTTAGCGAATAAATGCACGGGAAATGGGATTATAAAATTATTTTTGGGTAAAGTTCTGGGATATGGCCAAATAGGATAGAACATGGCTATTTCTTAACCGATTGTATTGCAATTCCACATGTGCGTTGGAAATGGGATTCTAAAATGATTTTTAGATACAGTTCTAAAATATGGCCAATTTGAATGGAACTTGACTATTCCTTAACTGATTTTATTAAAATTTGACAAGCGCGATGGAAATGGGATTCTACAATGATTTTTAGATGAAGTTCTGGAATATGGCCAACTTGGATGGAACTTGGCTATTCCTTAACCGATTTGAGTGAAATTTGACTCGAACGATGGAAATCTGATTATAAATTGATTTCAAGGTGTAGTTCTGGAATATGGCCAATTAGGATGGAACCTGGCTATTCCTTAACCGATTTTAGTGAAATTTGAAATGCGCAATGCAGAAGGGATTCTAAAATGATTTTCGGATGAAGTTCTGGAATATGGCCAATTATGGTGGATCTTGGCTATTTCTTAACCGATTTTAGTGAAATTTGACATGTGCGTTGGAAATGGGATTCTAAAATGATTTATGGATGAAGTTCTGGAATATGGCCAGCTAGGATGGAACTTGGCATTTCTTTAACAGATTTGAGAAAAATTTGATATGTGCGTTGGAAATGGGATTCAAAAATGATTTTTAGATGAAGTTCTGGAATATGGCCAATTGTGATGGAACTTTGCTCTTCCTTAACCGATTTTAGAGAAATTTGACATGTGCGTTGTAAATGATATTCTAAAATGATTATGGATGAAGTTCTGGAATATGGCCAACTAGGATGGAACTTGGCATTTCTTTAACCGATTTGAGAAAAATTTGATATGTGCGTCGGAAATGGGATTCTAAAATGATTTTTAGATGAAGTTCTGGAATATGGCCAATTGTGATGGAACTTTGCTATTCCTTAACCGATTTTATAGAAATTTGACATGTGCGTTGGAAATGATATTCTAAAATGATTTATGGATAAAGTTCTGGAATATGGCCAACTAGGGTGGAACTGGGCTATTCTTTAACCGATTTGAGTGAAATTTGACATGTGCGATGAAAATGGGATTCTAAAATGATTTTCGGATGAAGTTCTGGAATATGGTCAATTATGGTGGAACTTGGCTATTTCTTAACTGATTTTAATGAATTTTGACAAGTGCGTTGGAAATGGATTCTAAAATGATTTAAGGATGAAGTTGTGGAATATGGCCAACTAGGATGGAACTTGGCTATTCTTTAACCGATTTGAGTGAAATTTGACATGTGCGTTCGAAATGGGATCCTAAAATGATTTTCAGATGAAGTTCTGGAATATGGCCAACTAGTATGGAACTTGGCTATTCCTTAACCGATTTTAGTGAAATTTGATACGCGCGATGGAAATAGGATTCTACAATGATTTTTAGATGAATATGGCCAACTAGAATGCAACTTCGCTATTTCTCAACTTATTGTGACGCAATTCGACATGTGCGTTGGAAATGGGATGAATGAAGTTCTGGATTTTGGAGAAATTTGACATCCGCGTTGGGAACGAGATTCTACAATGATTTTTAGAGTGCAGTTCTGGAATGTGGCCAACTAGAATGGAACTTGGCTATTCCTTAACCGATTGTGATACAATGTGACATGTGCATTGGAAATAACATTATAAAAAGATTTTTAGATACAGTTCTAAAATAAGACCAACTAGGATTAAACTTGGCTATGCCTTAACCGATTGTAGTGAAATTTGACACGTGCGATCAAAATGAGATTCTAAAATGATTTTTAGATGAGTTTCTGAAATATGAAAAATTTAGATGGAACTTAGCTGTTCCTAAACCGATTGTGATGCAATTCAATATATGCGTTGGAAGTGGGATTCAAAAATAGGTTTTAGATAAAGTGGTGGAATATCGCTAAATAGGATGGAAATTACAGATTATTTCTCCATCGATTTTTGATCTGCCTCACAGCAGATAAACCTCGACAGCTGCATGGATTCTTGGCTATTCCTTAACCAATTGTGATGCAATTCAATATATGCTTTGGAAGTGGGATTCTAAAATAGTTTTTAGATAAAGTTATGGAATGTGGCCTACAGCAGATAAACCTTGACAGCTGCATGGATTACGGAAACTGCCAAAGAAATAGCTTTTTAAGTTACTCATATTGATATATTTTAATATATCAATATGAGTAACCTAAAATAATAAAAATAATAATTATACATCTGCTGTAACCTGTTTAGATTACTCATATTGATATATTTATTATAAATCTGCCGGAAAATTTAGTTGCAATCTAAGGAAATAAGAAAAAATGCGTGGCAGCACGCTGATGTAAGTGTAGGATCTCGGAATTAGGAAAATCCATCCTAATTGGCCATATTGGCAATATTACAAAACTTCTTTTAAAAATCATTGTAGAATCCCCTTTTCAATACGCAAGTCAAATTTCCCTAAAACCTGCTAAGGAATAGCCAAGTTTCATCACAATTGGCCATATTCCAGAACTTGATCCAAAAATCATTTTAGAATTCCGTTTCCAACGCGCATATAAAATTTCTCTAAAATCGGTTAAGGAATAGCCAAGTTCCATCTTAGTTGGCCATATTCCAGAAATTTATCTTAATATCGTTTATCGAACTTACTTTATTTAATGATATTCAAAGAGCCATTCGTTTGTTACAAAAAATTTTGCTCCCTAATGTATTTTCTTCAATGGCTCTTTATAGTGAGTTGGGAGCGATATTTTTAGCTTTTACGCTCTCTGTTTTAAGAGCAAAATTAAAAATAAAAATTTATATCACTTTTAAAGAGCGAAATATTTTTTTTTTGTGTTTTTCATTAGAGGGTAAGAGCGTAAAAGCAAACTGAAAAAAAATTTTATTGGGAGCAAGAGCGAAAATTTTTATAAAGAGCTCTAAAAGAGCGATAAATTTAAACTCTGTTTATTTGTTATTCTTTTATTACCAGTTTTACTATATACATAAGGTTATTTATATAATTTTGAGTAACTATACCGTTGATCATTATAATTATGGTTACGATTTTACTGCCTCTTCGTTATCCTTATTTTGCTTCTTTCGGTGTTATGACCATATACCTCACATATGGGCGTTATCGTGAGTTCTGGTGGACTGGAAATTTTATCTCCACCGTAAATTTCGTATTAAATAACCCGAATTTCGGGAGGAATGAATATTCACAAATTCACAAGTTTAGTGAAATTTGGAGTTCAGGGTAAGACTATGTATGTTCGAAAAAAAAAATTTAATCGGTCAGAATTTCTGATAAAATTTTCGGTGGAGAAAAATGTCCACTCCACCGGAACTCATGATAGAGAACTAAAAATCTCTCAAAGGCGGAATCTGATTATCGCGGAAACTCGTCAGACACGGAAATATATGTTTTAAAAAAGTCCCTTTGAACCTAATTTCATAGCAAAAGAACCTTTTATCGCGGAATCTTGCGATACGCGGACGGACTTTCTTTCGTAGAGCAAAAATTTGACAGAATAACTCTCCAAAGGTGGAATTTTAGCCAATTTTGTATAGGTTAATAAAAATAATAAAAATGCCTAAACTTAGAAATGTCGGAATCAAATGTGTGTTTGAAACGATATTTCATAAAAAAAAAACGGGAAAACAATACGTAATTTTAGTTTAAAAGATAAATACACAAAAAAATTAAAAAAAAAAACTATATCAGACAAATATGTGCAGACAAATATTTTAAATGAAGCAAAACAAATACCTAACCTATAAAGGGTTATACAAATTGAAAGTTCCACAAAATCTATCGATATATAATTGGTATATTCAAATATTGAACAAGTATTTTTCCATTTATTCATACAGTTTGTTTTTAAAACCCCTGAAATCCGGAACCCGGAAAATTTTGTCGGTCCCTTGAAATTCCGTCTTTGAGAGATTTTACTGATCTATTCGTTCCTTTATGGAAATTATATAAATATTATTTTTATTACTAGCGATCATCACAAAATGTGACTACTAATTAGCATCTTTACTGAAGCGGAGTACAAATTTTAGGACAAACTGAAATTTTATAAATT
Organism: Tipula vernalis; assembly: GCA_958295665.1. Classification (NCBI taxonomy): domain Eukaryota; kingdom Metazoa; phylum Arthropoda; class Insecta; order Diptera; family Tipulidae; genus Tipula; species Tipula vernalis. The sequence continues at coordinate 143,836,385 of OY282560.1, read as the reverse complement.
TTTTGAAAAATCTATTTTCATAAAAAATGATCAATGTTTTAACTCCAGAATAGGACAAATAATCAGCCCGGACAAATATCAGCCCATTTACCAATTTGTCTAAACAATTTGAATTTCGATCACTTTGAAATTTATACAGCCAGTAATGTAGTTGAAAGGGAGAAAGTATGCAAATTATTCAAAACAAAAAAAAAAAAACTTAATTTTTTTTTTTGTATGAAGGGTCCTTGACCCCGGCGTCCTATCTCTGTGAAAATTTAATAGAAAGTGTTGTCATCGAACCTAGGAAGGTGTGCAAATTGTCAAGCCCCTAGCTCTAGTTTAAGTGGGTTAAACATAGCACAACGCAAGTTGCGGACAAATAAAATAATACGGCTGATTTCATATAAAGGTTATAAAAACGGGACGAACGTCTCTTTTGGAAGAATATTTTGGGGAGAATTCTTTTTGGGAGAATGATCCTTCCGATTTAAATTCTTTTTCGGCACAATATTTTTATTCATGTACAATTCCAGTTTCAATCACAATCACTTCCAACCATATTATCACTGCTACATCGTTTCTTATTTACTGTCACTGTCAGAGTGTCAGTAATAATGATTATGTATTTTATGCAGTTTAATGATTCTAGGAAATCATGTATCCGGTCAAATCAAGCAAAAATGCACAAAACAATTGCAATCGTACAATTGCACAAGATCGTTATGCCATGCGGCCAGCATAATATAATGCCCGTATTTCTGTGAAATAATTTACATTATTCGAAATACTTTTGAGCAGAAGCGGGCGAATTTCTGTCAATATACACAAAAATTGCGGCGGGTTTAGTAAACAGCAATTGCACTCTTAAAAATATTTTTGATTTATTTGCTAAAACTAACCACAGATGGCATTGCGATAAATTCTAGCATGAATATATACCTACCTACTACAAAAATTATTATCTGGTAAAGCATCATTAACTAATCAAATCAATAATCAATGATTTTATGTGCATATTTCTATTAAAGGAATCTTATTTTTGATTTGAAAAATGATAAAAATGGAATTGTACCTGAATATGCCCAACTGTGGTGAAATTAGTTTAATCTATATGACTGATTATTCATGTTGGTTTGTTGAACATAAGCAATATTCATTATGATAATTTAATTAATTAATAATTATAAATTTTGCATTGTTATTTTATTTTGATCATAATTTTCGTTAAAATCGATTGAAATTTTTTAAAGAGGTTTGAGTATGTGAGTGGTACTAGTATTTCTTAATTCTTTTAGATGGCATCACTTTTAATATTTTTTACATTTATTACAATATTTTACATTAATTACAAGTTTTACCGTATTTTACAATTTTTTTTACGCGTAATTGCACAACGCTGGTGTCGTCGTTGGTTCGATAAAAGATACATTTTAGCTATAATAAATCAATAATCCGTAGATACCTTGTATTATATTAAAATCGCTATCACTATGACGATAATTTGACAGAACCATTTTTCTGTTTTTCAGCTTTCTATGTTTTTTCGATGTTTGTGAACGTTTTTTTTATCCGAATAGGAATTTGAAAAAAAAAGAAACGTTCACGTTAAAGAACATCACGTTACCGGTTACGTTTTTTTACTTTTTTTCATAATACAGCTGCAGGTTATGATTGCGCTTCTTCCAAACCAATTCAGTAACAACCAATTTGTGAGACTTAAGAGCTCAACTGTGGGAACCAATTAAATCAAATCTTAAATCTATTTGTAAAAGATAAGTCAGATGTCGGCCTAGATAAAAAATATGAGTCGAGTAAGATAATTGGGTTTAATTTTACATTGCTAAAATCCTATTTAACATCGACTAATTAATTATTGGGCGGTTGAGTTTTAATTAATTTATTGAATATTAGGTATTTAATTCAATTTAAAAATACAAGTTTTAAAAAATGTTTCGGACACACCTATTGTTTGGTTATTAAATGTAACGCAATTTAGTTTCCAGCTATATAGTATTTAATACATTTGAAGGAGTTTGCACTTATGGCCAATAATAAAAAGAACTTACACATATATTATGACGATGTAGGAACAATCGGCTTTCACTTAAAGTTGACTAATCCTGGCTGAAATAGGTATGTAGTAAAAAATGTAATTGATTTATCGTAGGCAAGATGTTACAAAATTTGTTTATCAACTTCATAGCTTTTATCTTCGATGTTCGTTAAAACCTATACCTTAATATACGAGTCGGTCTAGCTGACTCCTCGAGCGACACTTTTCCCACAAAGCGTCGGTTATACACTTGGGTGAAAAAAATTCACACATTGATAAATTTTCACCAAAATTTCAAAAATATCAAAATATCCAATGCTTGTTTAATTTTCTTGAGTGCAGATTCAAAGTCTATTTCAACACCTACCCAGTGGTACCATTTCTGTACTTATACCGCATCAGCAAAGTGATTTTTGGGGTCAACATCTGAAGTACACATTTTTTGTGAATTTATCAGCATGAAAATTAGTTATTTAATAAATCATCTCATTCAAGAAAATTAAACAAACATTGGATTTTTTGATATTTTTGAAATTTTGGTGAAAATTTATCAATGTGCGAATTTTTTGCACCCAAATGTATGTCATCAAACCAACCAATTATATTTTACAAACATTTTCCGTTATTTTGGGCAAGGTACTTAAAAGATGTCACAGACGGCTTTTCTTAAATTTGGAGACCGCTCCCCAATATCACAATTTGTCAAGACAATTTAAATCTTTTACTCTCATACAGAAATGGGAATTTCTTGCAATATTTAAAAGGTTTCTCTACTCAAGCTTTTAAAGTTGTCTCTTCCACTGCAACCCCCTCTATTATAGACTCGAATGGACCGAAAAGTTAACACAAACTGCTTGTTACTTGAATCTACCTTTGTACAAAATTTCGACCAAAATTATCAATAGACGGACGGAAGGAGAAATGTAAAAACCTGAAACAAAATTTTTTTCGGTATTAAAATACTTACCCAATATTACTTCGTAATAGTGGGATAAGTAAAAAAGAAATTTTCAATTTTTTAATTAATTAACATACAATGGTGTTCCGAAAATAATCATAATCAAGAGAAACGTAAGCCTAAAATTAGAGTAAACACGAATCACTTTCCCTTCGCATTATTTGAAACACGCAAATACGCAAAATAATATAATTTTTCGTCTTTTGCTTAAGTTTATGTTGGTGTTTAGTTATACCTTCATTTCATTATCCTCTATTTTTCCCTTTTTCCATCCGGTGGACATAATGGAAAAAATAAAAGTTTAAAAATTAAAATATTTTATTTAATTAAACGCTTTCCGATTATTTTACAATTTTTTTGTTTTTTTTTGTTTTGTTATTCACAGTTTTCCTCCACTGGTTGGTGTTTGTTGTATAATTATAGAATAAAAAAAATAAAAATTGAAACAACATGAAAAATTAATTAAAAAATATTATTGAATTTAACAACTTAATACTTTATCACCCTAAAGGTTGTCCAACATGCAGATTAAATTAATTAAACTTCAACAGAAAAAAATGTGTCCACCTCTTTTATTTATTTTTTTCTTTCTCTTACCATGCAGCATGTTATTAATATTTAATCTCCTCATCTAGTTATGCTTCAAATAGTTTTCACACCGAAACCTCATAAAAAAAAAAAGGAAATTTATAACGAACGTCGTTTATTAGAAACGATATAATCGGAAATTTCTTTTAGTGGTGAAACCTTTCTTAACTGATATTTTTATTACAGTAATAAATTAGTTAATTTTTTGTGTTGTTACAAGTATTTTAACTTGTAATATGGATTATTAGGATTTTTTGTTCTGTTCAAATAAAAAGTGAAAAAAGAAAGCAACAATATAGATTTCAATTAAAAGATTTATTGTTGATCGCTTATTTTCGAGAACAAAAAACTTTTGGTCGAAGAAAGTTAAATATTTTGACTCCATCAGAAAATATTTGTTATTTCATTTTAATTGGTTCGTGGGAATATTGAAAATTTAGGGTGACCAGCTATACGTAAAAATTTTTTTATATTAATTTGTATATGGCAAAACATTTAAAAATCCTCGTCGATTTAAGAAACCATTTATCAATTCGTCCCAATTTTTTTTTTGTTGTATTTTAAACAATTTTAACCCCTTGTGACGTTCACCTGAAAAATTTTTTTTTTGTTTTGCCTATTTTCCCAATAAATTCTCTAAATAAAATATTGAAGCAAAAAATAGGCAAAAGTTGTTTAGTAAAAGATTTTTTGTTTTGATAAATATACAAAACAAATTATTTGTAGAAAATTGGAAATTCCAAAACACATTTAGCCTTATTTTTGGTATCTACACAAGTTTATCTATTTTTTTGTTGTCTTTTAGTTCTAGAATTTCAATTTTCCTACGAATAAAATAAAAATAGATTCAGTCATGCTTAAAAGGAACGTGATGCAATTCGATTCAATTTCAATTTCTACATTTTTAGTTGGCAATTTTTTATTTAATTGGAAATTTGTGTTTTATTACAATTTTTGTGTTTTTTTTACCTACATACTAAGCTACCCAAATTCTTGCTGTAGTAATAGAATATAAACTAATGCTGATGTATAATTTCAAAAAGAAATGATCATAATATCAAATTTTTATTTTTTTTGGAATCGTGTAATGTTCTTAGCGCGTATGGTATGATTCAGTCATAATTCGTCCAATTGACTCAGCTAAGTCGGACCACATCATTAAAACATGTTCATCTGCTGTAAACTTTAACCATGATTAGCAATCTGCTGGAAAGTAATAGATCGTATACATTCATTTTATTGATTCGATGATCTCTGCTGAAAATTTGCTAACGAAAATAATCCATCTTTATGCGTTTCTCAAGATAAAGTTTCTTACGATATAAATTACCAATTGCTTGACAGGGGCTATTTTCGGTAAACTTTACTTCTAGTCCCCAGGTTTTTTTGGATGAATATCTTTAATTCAACTTTGATTGAGAATAAGCATCAAATACATAGGAGAGTAAGTTTCAAAACCAGCACAAATTTTATCATATCGTATTCTGAAATAAACCTTTTGGTCTCCTTAGCAAAATTAGAACCTGAATAGCTTCAGCAATTGCTCTGCAAAATTGATTAATGTGGTGATTAATTAGACCAAAGGCTACCAAAAAATATAAACACGTATGAAAGTAGCGTAGAATCGTCAAATCGCAGGATTCGCCAAAATACCCTCACATAACGAAAACGCGAATATAAAAACAAGATGAGAGAGAGAACAGTTATATTATCTTGAATATTTCTATGCCTAATTGGTGATTTGGCGTCTACTGGAGGGGGGATCAAAGTTGAGTAGAGTAATCTACCAGCTCCGAAACCTTTCAGTAAGGTGCACATTACGGGAGCTGTTCTGGTCATGTTTTAGGCAGCTGGCGTGATGGGTACAATTGTGGAAGGGGTAACCTGGTCACAATTCGCAAGTGTACGTACTGCCTCCTCGTCGCAATCACCGGTAACTGAGGCCGTTTGGTACTTTTGACCATTTGGCACAGGCTAAAGTACGGCGCTAAAGGAGAAATCTTTGATAAAAAACCCTAATCTAAGGTGGAACAGCATATGCCGATGGATGAATGGATGATAGGGTAATCAGTCCAAAGTATGCGGACTCTGGATACCAGGCGCCCTTCAGTTTCATTTAGCCTTCCTGTGGTAAAGCTGGCTGTTCCACAGGCGACTTTCTTTTCCCAGCAACTCGTGGGAACAAAATGTTAAAACAAGTGAATAATAATAAGGATGGTGACGCTCCTTTCCGCTGTGGGACTCTCGATGAGTGGTCCATCGGATGGGGAGCTTCGTTCGGGGTTTGAGAAATTATTTCTCAACTCCGACATGGACACCTCAGGAGATGAGAACTCGGCCCCCGTAAGTGAGGGTATCGCCTCTGTGAAATCAGGGTGGAGCAAAGACGTCGGGGAGGGCCTGAAAGGTATTGTCAGTATCACTGATAAACCTGTCGCGGCTCCTCGCGTGAAAATGTGTATGGCCCGAAGAGTCGGTATAAGAAGCTTCTTGCTGAGGGCAAACCACCCGGAAGCGAGACAAGGCTTCTGGCGATGCGGCCACAAAGGGAGTCTTGCGCTCCCACAGAGGCCCCACCGTCGAAGAGAATCCACTCGGATGAGGGTACTCCACCGACACAAAAAAAGGCCAGGGGAGAAGAATCTGTCCCGGCGGTATCGGGTTCTGCGGTCCGGTCTGGAATTACCTTCAGGCAGGCTGCGGAGTCGGAGATCGTTGGGATCTTGCTCTCTGGTTTTCCTGAGGTTGTCCTCACTGGAAAGCAGCTTAAGGCTGTCCAGGAGGGCATCCTAGATAAGGTGCCAGAGCAAGAGGCTAAGGAGCTTAAACCTAAGTTCCTTGGCAGACAGCTTAGGCCTGGTTGGCTGGTACTAACCTGTACTGACCGGGCCACTGTTCAGTGGCTCAGGGAGACCATAAGAACCATAAGGCCATGGGAGGATGCACAGCTGATCGTGGCCGAGGCGGAAAACCTGCCTCGAGCCAGGATTGTGTTCGGCACCTTCCCAAATAGTGCTGAATTGCCCATGAAGAAGCTTTTTAGTTTTATTAAAAGCCAAATCGAGGGCGTGCAGGCGATCAACTAGAGGGTGATCAGGAGAGAGGCGAAAGGCTCTTCGGCCTTTTTCACCTTCTCTATGGACCACTCTTCAGTTGAGAAGCTCAAGCGTGTTGGCTTTAAAATAAACTATAAGTTTGGGACTGTCCAATTGCATCCCAAGGGTGGTCAGGGTGGTGCTAAACCGGCTTCTGTCGGCGGGATCCAAGTGGTCAAGCCTGTGGAGGCTACAGTAGCGGAATCTGTAGCCAAGACCACCGGGGTGGCCGCCCTCTCCAGGAGACATGTGAGGGGAAGGCGTCAGGGGTTCCACGCAGGAAGGCCCCGCAAGGGCTCTTCCCGCGCAAGCCACTGGTTAGGCCTGGAGGCTCTCAGGCAGTGGGGGCCAGCAGAACGGCGATGGAGGACACTGGTCAGCCATCGGCCGGACAAAAAAAGCATGCGGGTGGTGGCGGTGCGGGAAGGGAGGCTGAGCAGGGCCTTCAGACGAGGCCTTCGGAAAAATGAAGGCACACATCGCCTGCCTGCAAATAAACCTGCATCATGCAAAGGCGTCTTAGGACGTCCTTTGTCGTAGGTTTATCTGCTAAAACATTGGCATGGCTATAATCGAGGAGCCATGGGTGACAGGTAACCAGATTAGAGGTATAACAAATCAAGTAGGTAAGTTAATTTATCATAACGGAACTGAGAGTCCATGAGCGGCTATTTTGGCCAGTTTGCAAATTAATTGTATTCCCATTTCAGGGTTCATCTCCAGGGACTTGGTTGCAGTAATGGTGGAGGTTCTGGGTGAAAGAGGCAAACAGGAGGCTATAATGGCATCCGCCTACTTTCCTGGAGACTCAGAGTTAATTCCTCCAGTTGAAGTTAGGCGGCTTATAGCTCACTGCAAACGCAATGGGCTGGCCTATCTGATTGGATGCGATGCAAACGCGCACCAGACGGTGTGGGGTAGCACGGACATCAATAACAGGGGTGAGTACCTTTTTGAATTTCTGTTCTCAAATAATGTAGACATTGTTAATAGGGAAAGGAAACCTACTTTTATAAATGCGATTATGCAAGAGGTCCTAGATTTGACACTTGCTAGTCCGCATTTCAGCGACTTGGTCAAAAACTGGCATGTGTGAAGAGGCCTCTTTACCGGATCACTTGCACATCAGATTCGATTTGGCGGCTGAGACCATGCAGCGGCAGGAAATCAGAGTTCCAAAACTGACCGACTGGGCCTTTTATAGAGTTTCACTCAGATCAGAAATGCCCTCGGTTGTGGGGAACATAGAGTCTCCAGAGGGTTTGGAGATCTGTTCAAACCAGCTGCATAATTCTATACACTTGGCTTACGAAAACAGCTGCCCGGTTAAGCGAAGAGAGTCCACAAAGACGGTCTTTTGGTGGAACAGGACACTGGCTAAACTGAGGAAAACGACGAGAAGATTATTCAACAAGGCTAAACGCACCGGTGAATGGGGCGAGTATAGGATGGCCTTGACGGAATATAATCTCGAACTAAGAAGATCCACGAAGGCTACCTAGAGGAATTTCTGTGAGGGAATCAATGAATTGCCCTCTGCAGCTCGTCTCCAGCAAGTCCTTTCCAGGGATCATTCAAATGGTTTAGGACTTCTCCAGAAGCAAGCTGGGAGGTTCACTAAAAACCGGAAGGAAACCTTAGAGTTACTGCTAGAGATCCACTTTCCGAATTCAGTAGTGGTAGGAGCCCAAGAGGACCCGCATCCCTCAAGTGAGGTGGCCTATGCGCCTCGCAGTAGGATCTGGAGTCTCTCTAGGGAAATATTCACACCCAGCAAGGTGCGATGGGCTATTAAGTCTTTCAAACCTTTCAAATCCGCTGGAAGGGATGGTATCTTTCCAGCTTTACTTCAAAAATGTATTGAGGAAATACTCCCCAGCTTGATCCAGATGTTTCGGGCAAGTTATGCTTTTAACTATATTCCGAAACTGTGGAGGAAGGTAAATTTGGTCTTTATACCAAAGGTGAGGGGGATGAGGGGTTGGCCAGACACCCAGACCAGGGCATATCGGCCAATTAGCCTCACATCGTTTCTATTAAAGACGATGGAAAAAATCCTACACTATCAAATAAGAAGTGAGGTCCTTGGAAAAAATCCGCTGCACCAGAACCAGTTTGCGTATCAAACTGGTAAATCCACTGTGATGGCCCTTAGCAATCTAGTAACGAGGATTGAAAAAGCAGTGACTTCTAAAGAAATTGCCGTTTGTGCCTTTGTAGACATTGAGGGGGTGTTTGATAATACCTCCTATGGATCTACAGAGAGGGCAGCAATGAAAAAAATGTTCTGCTTTCTACAATTAGGTGGATTTGCTCCATGCTGGAACATCGTAAGATTACAGCCAGACTAGGTGGCGAGTCAGTAACCATCAGGGCCGTAAAGGGCTGTCCCCAAGTAGGCGTACTATCTCCTCTTTTGTGGTCATTGGTTATTGACAGACTAGTGGTCCTTCTGAGTAGCCATGGGTTTGATGTCCAGGGCTATGCGGATGATGTGGCTATCATAATCAGAGGCAAGTTTGATGTGGTCATTTCTGATCGCATGCAAAATGCATTGAATATAATATGGCAGTGGTGTTACCAGGAAGGACTCAGTGTCAATCCAAACAAGACTGTCATTGTTCCTTTTACGAGGAGGAAAAAGCTTGCGCTCACAGCTCCCTCGTTAAATGGTTCTACTATTCCATTTTCCAGCGTGGTTAAATATCTATGGGTTATCCTAGATCAAAAACTCAACTGGAACCAACATTTGTTGAAAGTTCAAAATAGAGCCACCAAAGCTTTCTGGGCCTGTCAAAGACTCTATGGGCGTACTTGGGGACTACAACCAAAAATAATCTATCTTGGGGACTACAACCAAAAATGGTCATTTCTTACAATCATTAGGCCTATGGTCACCTACGCATCGGTTGTATAGTGGCCTAAAACTGAGCAGACGGCAACGCAAACCTTATTGACTAAGGTTCAGCGTATAGCCTGCATCGGTGTTACGGGCTCAATGAAATCATGTCCAATCGCGGCTATGGAGTCACTTCTCGGACTGACACCGTTACACCTGCATGTTAAAAAGGATGCTGCAACTATGGCCTAAACTGGACTTCCACAAACCATTCTGTGTTAGGTTACCTGACCGGGATGTGTGGAGAACAGGTGGACCATCCTTTGAACGAGGGTCCATGGTATGGTTCACAGATGGATCAAAAACGGAAGATGGGGCGAGGATAGGAATACACGGGAGTGGCATTACCCTCTCGAAGTCCTTGGGTACCAATGCTACCGTTTTTCAAGCAGAAGTACATGCTATAGAACTTTGCGCTAGGATAGGCATAGCAAAAGGCAATAAAGTATAAAGTATAAAGTATAAAGTATAAAGTATAAAGTATAAAGTATAAAGTATAAAGTATAAAGTATAAAGTATAAAGTATAAAGTATAAAGTATAAAGTATAAAGTATAAAGTATAAAGTATAAAGTATAAAGTATAAAGTATAAAGTATAAAGTATAAAGTATAAAGTATAAAGTATAAAGTATAAAGTATAAAGTATAAAGTATAAAGTATAAAGTATAAAGTATAAAGTATAAAGTATAAAGTATAAAGTATAAAGTATAAAGTATAAAGTATAAAGTATAAAGTATAAAGTATAAAGTATAAAGTATAAAGTATAAAGTATAAAGTATAAAGTATAAAGTATAAAGTATAAAGTATAAAGTATAAAGTATAAAGTATAAAGTATAAAGTATAAAGTATAAAGTATAAAGTATAAAGTATAAAGTATAAAGTATAAAGTATAAAGTATAAAGTATAAAGTATAAAGTATAAAGTATAAAGTATAAAGTATAAAGTATAAAGTATAAAGTATAAAGTATAAAGTATAAAGTATAAAGTATAAAGTATAAAGTATAAAGTATAAAGTATAAAGTATAAAGTATAAAGTATAAAGTATAAAGTATAAAGTATAAAGTATAAAGTATAAAGTATAAAGTATAAAGTATAAAGTATAAAGTATAAAGTATAAAGTATAAAGTATAAAGTATAAAGTATAAAGTATAAAGTATAAAGTATAAAGTATAAAGTATAAAGTATAAAGTATAAAGTATAAAGTATAAAGTATAAAGTATAAAGTATAAAGTATAAAGTATAAAGTATAAAGTATAAAGTATAAAGTATAAAGTATAAAGTATAAAGTATAAAGTATAAAGTATAAAGTATAAAGTATAAAGTATAAAGTATAAAGTATAAAGTATAAAGTATAAAGTATAAAGTATAAAGTATAAAGTATAAAGTATAAAGTATAAAGTATAAAGTATAAAGTATAAAGTATAAAGTATAAAGTATAAAGTATAAAGTATAAAGTATAAAGTATAAAGTATAAAGTATAAAGTATAAAGTATAAAGTATAAAGTATAAAGTATAAAGTATAAAGTATAAAGTATAAAGTATAAAGTATAAAGTATAAAGTATAAAGTATAAAGTATAAAGTATAAAGTATAAAGTATAAAGTATAAAGTATAAAGTATAAAGTATAAAGTATAAAGTATAAAGTATAAAGTATAAAGTATAAAGTATAAAGTATAAAGTATAAAGTATAAAGTATAAAGTATAAAGTATAAAGTATAAAGTATAAAGTATAAAGTATAAAGTATAAAGTATAAAGTATAAAGTATAAAGTATAAAGTATAAAGTATAAAGTATAAAGTATAAAGTATAAAGTATAAAGTATAAAGTATAAAGTATAAAGTATAAAGTATAAAGTATAAAGTATAAAGTATAAAGTATAAAGTATAAAGTATAAAGTATAAAGTATAAAGTATAAAGTATAAAGTATAAAGTATAAAGTATAAAGTATAAAGTATAAAGTATAAAGTATAAAGTATAAAGTATAAAGTATAAAGTATAAAGTATAAAGTATAAAGTATAAAGTATAAAGTATAAAGTATAAAGTATAAAGTATAAAGTATAAAGTATAAAGTATAAAGTATAAAGTATAAAGTATAAAGTATAAAGTATAAAGTATAAAGTATAAAGTATAAAGTATAAAGTATAAAGTATAAAGTATAAAGTATAAAGTATAAAGTATAAAGTATAAAGTATAAAGTATAAAGTATAAAGTATAAAGTATAAAGTATAAAGTATAAAGTATAAAGTATAAAGTATAAAGTATAAAGTATAAAGTATAAAGTATAAAGTATAAAGTATAAAGTATAAAGTATAAAGTATAAAGTATAAAGTATAAAGTATAAAGTATAAAGTATAAAGTATAAAGTATAAAGTATAAAGTATAAAGTATAAAGTATAAAGTATAAAGTATAAAGTATAGAGTATAGAGTATAGAGTATAGAGTATAGAGTATAAAGTATAAAGTATAAAGTATAAAGTATAAAGTATAAAGTATAAAGTATAAAGTATAAAGTATAAAGTATAAAGTATAAAGTATAAAGTATAAAATATAAAGTGTTGAGTAGGAGTCGGCGCTTAAATTGGGCTTTTATTAGGTGTTCTGTTAAATTTGCATTGGGATTGCGTTAGTGGTTTTGGAATCATTTTGGAATGTTCTTCCACTGAAATGTTAACATAAAATTTAATTGAATTTTCTTGACTGTATAGAAGGTGTCCATGTATTTCGTGTTAACTAATCATTAAATTTTTTTGATTGTAAATATACAAACCTACATAAATCTTGTAAATAATCCAATAAAAATCGATTAATGAATGTCGGAACAAAAACATTAAGTAATACAATTCCTCAACCAATATTCAGGTGTATATAGTGTATAACTGTTTAATTGATAAATACAAAATGATGTGTAACGAAACCAAAATGAATTAGTTATAAATTTAACAAGTAACGAAAAAATACTTGAGTTTAACTAATCGCGATTACTTTATTATGTAGATACCAACTTTTGTATTGTTTTATTGTTTCCACAAAAGATTACAGTTTGACTAATATTGTTATCATTATTCAAATCGTTGAAATTAGTGTCAAAATTATTAGATTTCGTGCATTTATTGCCATTACGAACTTTAACCTCGAATAATCAGTTTAATTGTGGAAAAATATTTTTGTTTTTAAAATTCAGCCATATTTTGTTTTTTTTTGTATAAACCAGCGATTCGCTTTCAAAAATTAATTATAATTTGTAATACGTACAAAGAGTGTTACGAACTAAAGCAAACTGAATACTCATCATCCGCACACATATTTTCCTTCTAATTTCCTTTAGAGTAGAAAAAATTTCCTTTGTTTATGACACGTAACAAAAGTTATCTAAGCAAGTGTATATATGTATGTATGTATATGTACAGTATATGGTACAAGAAAAATTTCATCTTCTCAACAGACAAATTTAATTTGGCTTTGTAAGTTATTGACTGGAAAATTTTTTAAATCAAAAAGAAGAAAATTTATACTTAAATATTTTGTTGTATTTTCCACATGTTATACAAACACGTAAAAGTATTTATATGTGGTGCATATACATACATAGCTAGATGCTTTATTTATCAAAGGAATTTATAACTATTTCCAGGTAATTTATAATTTTTATGTTTTTTTCATGATTTTTACCTTATTGTTTTTGTTTTTAACTTTTTCATGTGCTTCTTGTGAAACTTAGCTGAACTATAGAAGAGTGATAAATAGCGGAAAATAATGTAGTGAACTCTATAAAATTTATTTATAATGTTCATGATAGTTAAATTGAATAATTTGTATGTTTGTCAGGAGTTTGAGGTGTGCAAAGGAATTAAATATCTTGCCTCCCATATTACTTTTGTTCATGTTGTATGTTGTGATGTGATTTTAAGAATTTTTGACTTGGTAAAATTTTGATTAACTTTTTATTCTGATTAGTGATTACTGATTTTTTATTTCTTTAGTTTGGTTCAGTTTTTCGATAAAATCAAGTTTGTGGGCTAGTCTTCCTAGAGATTTGTCTACGTAAAGGCCTAACCAGCGAATCAGTAAGAAACCTTAAAGAATTTGACGAAATTACTTCCTTACAGAAGATTTGACATATCGGCCACCGAATCTGTAAAAACTGACAAATACAGTATTAAAATTGTAATATGAATGGGAAAAATTATTATTTTTAAGAAAAGTGTGCTTTGAAAATTTTAATGTATTCTGACATATCCTTCAGTTTGCGCGTTAATTTTCGCTCTGTTAAGTAACGGCTGAACTGAACGAAAAGTTCTTAAAGATTCGCTGGTCAGTAACATGCACTTTCTATGTATCGCATTCTTACTTAAAGTTGTTACTGACTCGCTGGTTCCCCCATTTACGCTTCGCGCTGGTATAAAAAATCACACAAATCATTCTATGATGTGATTGAAAGTATTTTGTGATGTAAGTGGTACGAGGTAAAGTTAAAAATTCAATTTATTTAATTCGAATTTTAAAGTTGGAAAATTTTCAGAAACATAGATATCTAAACAGTTTCGCTATCTCATCAGCTATATGCATATTTGTTTTAGTTTTAGTTTAGGAGTCCCATATCGCCTTTATAAATTAAAAAAAAAATTCGAAATTTGATCTAAATATTTAGAAGTACGGGAGTTGATGATATCATTAGCGTTGGATTGACAGATTTTATAAATCAATAAGAATTCAAAGATAGATAGGAAGGAAGATGGTCCCCAGTAAATCGACAGCGAGATAACAGAGAAAGACAACAAAGAAGAAGAGGAGTTGAAATTATTCCAGAAACACAAACAAACGACAGAGAAAGGTATTAAAAGGAGAAGAGAAGCTTAAAGAAAGGGAATCAGGACTATAATAAATTAGAACTGCAACAGCTATTACAAGAATGCGCATCTGGAGTTCTTTAGGGAGTAGGTTTCTTTACGACCCATTAGTGGGTTACGCCTAAAATCACTAGTGTCTTATAGGAGCAATGTCGGTAATCTGTCAACATTGTGAAGAAAAAAATAAGTGGAAAGGTGAAGCTCAGGAATGGGCTGCAGCGCAGGAGAGGCTCAACTAATGGCACTAGTGGATCTGCCAGAACCCCTACTGTCATTCCAAAATTCAATTTCTCCAAACATTTGAGTAGCCGCGTTCAGTTTATTGAGCTTGGAAATAAGAAGGAGGTCCGCGGATTTTTATAATTTTCATGAACGGCAATCGATTAATCAACTAACCGGATAATCAGCACTTTTTGAAATATACTATGTTTAGGGAATCCATCCAATTTTCTAATATTAGGGCCTAATATTGCACGTTTTTTAATTAACAGTGGCCGAAAAATAGTTTTAATCATTTTTGAGGAAACAATATTTTGAAAACACCAAAGCATTTGAAATTTCATACAAGATCTTATTATTATGAAGAGGTTTCCCGCCTCAGAAAACACTCGTTTGCTGGCAGTGGAAGTTGTACGGTTTGTAAGAATTAATTGAATTAAATTTTTCAGATTGGATGAACTTTGTTTCGTCGAGTCAAAAAGTATGAATTATCTTTTACGCTTACTTATAATTTGTCAATTGAGTTTGGCAAAAAATGGCAGCTTTACGGTGTTAAAAGTGTTCCTGGTTGTGTTTTTGCTTTATATGCCAAAAATATAAAGCGGGTGTCAAAAAACACATAAATATTTATTGCAAAGTGAGAAAAAATATATAAAAATGTTGAAATTGCGTTTGGATTGTCTCGAGATAACATAATTTTAACTCTGCTAAGTTGCCATTTTCTTGAAGAGCCTACATGCCAACAGGCATCTAGATCGCTCAATTATTTCTACGCATTTCGTAGAAAATTCAATTTTATGGAAAGTCACCTGAACTATAGACCACAAATTCATAATAAAAAAATACGAAAATCTGCAATTCTGAACTATAGACCATAAATTCATAACAGGCATGTAGATCGCTCGATTATTTCTACGCATTTCATAGAAAATTCTATTTTATGGAAAATCACCTGAACTATAGACCACAAATTCATAATAAAAAATACGAAAATCTGCAATTGTGCTTCGATTTCGATGGTTGATACCTCTATCAATAGGTCTTGAGACCTGTAATTGTCACTCTAACAGGCATGTAGATCGCTCGATTATTTCCTTGCATTTCGTGGAAAATTCAATTTTATGGAAAATCACTTGAACTATAGACCACAAATTCATAATAAAAAAATACGAAAATCTGCAATTCTGAACTATAGACCACAAATTCATAACTGGCATATAGATCGCTCGAATATTTCCACGCATTTCATAGAAAATTCAATTTTATGGAAAGTCACCTGAACTATAGACCACAAATTCAAAATAAAAAATACGAAAACTTGCAATTGTGCTCCGATTTCGATGGTTGATACCTCTAACAATTGGTCTTGAGACCTGTAATTGTCATGCCAACAGGCATGTAGATCGCTCAATTATTTCCACGCATTTCGTAGAAAATTCAATTTTATGGAGAATCACTTGAACTATAGACCACAAATTCATAATAAAAAATACGAAAATCTGCAATTGTGCTCCGATTTCGATGGTTAATACCTTTATCAATTGGTCTTAAGATCTGTAATTGTCATGCCAACAGGCATGTAGATCGCTCGATTATTTCTACGCATTTCGTAGAAATTTAAATTTTATGGAAAATCACTTGAACTATAGACCACATATTCATAATAAAAAATACGAAAATCGGCAATTCTGAACTATAGACCACAAATTCATAACAGGCATATATGTAGATCGCTCGATTATTTCTACGCATTTCGTAGAAAATTCAATTTAAAGGAAAGTCACCTGAATTATACATAGACCACAAATTCATAATAAAGAATACGAAAATCTGCACTTGTGCTCCCATTTCGATGGTTGATACCTCTATCAATAGGCCTTGAGACCTGTAATTGTCATGCCGATAGGCATGTAGATCGCTCGATTATTTCCACGCATTTCGTAGAAAATTCAATTTTATGGAAAATCACTTGAACTATAACCAAAAATTCATAATAAAAAATACGAAAATCTGCAATTCTGAACTATAGACCACAAATTCATAACAGGCATATAGATCGCTCGATTATTTCTACGCATTTCGTAGAAAATTCAATTTTAAGGAAAGTCACCTGAACTATAGACCACAAATTCATAATAAAAAATACGAAAATCTGAAATTGTGCTCCGATTTCGATGGTTGACACCTCTATCAATAGGCCTTGAGACCTGTAATTGTCATGCCGACAGGCATGTAGATCGCTCAATTATTTCTACTCATTTCGTAGAAAATTCAATTTAATTGAAAATCACCTGAACTACAGACCACAAATTCATAATAAAAAATACGAAAATCTGCAATTCTGAACTATAGACCACAAATTCATAACAGGCATATAGATCGCTCGATTATTTCTACGCATTTCGTAGAAAATTCAATTTTAAGGAAAGTCACCTGAACTATAGACCACAAATTCATAATAAAAAATACGAAAATCTGCAATTGTCCTCCGATTTCAATGGTTGATACCTCTATCAATAGGTCTTGAGACCTGTAATTGTCATGCCAACAGGCATGTAGATCGCTCAATTATTTCTACGCATTTCGTAGAAATTTCAATTTTATGGAAAATCACCTGAACTATAGACCACAAATTCATAATAAAAAATACGAAAATCTGCAATTGTGCTCCGATTTCAATGGTTGATACCTCTATCAATAGGTCTTGAGACCTGTAATTGTCATGCCAACAGGCATGTAGATCGCTCAATTATTTCTACGCATTTCGCAGAAAATTCAATTTTATGGAAAATCACCTGATCACAAATTCATAATAAAAAATACGAAAATCTGCAATTCTAAGCTATAGACTATAAATTCATAACAGCCATGTAGATCGCTAGATTATTACCACGCATTTCGTAGAAAATTCAATTTTAAGGAAAGTCACCTGAACTATAGACCACCAATTCATAATAAAAAATACGAAAATCTGAAATTGTGCTCCGATTTCGATGGTTGATACCTCTATCAATAGGCCTTGAGACCTGTAATTGTCATGCCAACAGGCATGTATATCGCTCAATTATTTCTACGCATTTCCCAGAAAATTCAATTTAATGGAAAGTCACCTGAACTATAGACCACAAATTCATAATAAAAAATACGAAAACCTGCAATTGTGCTCTGATTTTGATGGTTGATACCTCTATCAACAGGTGTTGAGACCTGTAATTGTCATGCCAACAGGCATGAATAGCCTGTAATTTTCATGCCAACAGGCATGAATAGCGGTCAAATATTAAAGCAACGTACAAATATTAAAGCAACATTATGCTCCGACCTTAAAATGTTTTCATTGATAATTTTAATTCTTTAGTTTATTGTTATTTCGTCTTATGGTGATGTACTCAAGTCAAAATTGTAGACTTATCTCATCAAATAAAAAGTATCCAGTTTGAAAGTCAATAAGCTTTTTGTTGATTTTTATAATTTTCAGTTATATTTTTGTGGTTTCCCTTTAAAAAAAAAAATATTCTCAAACCTGTACAAATAAATAAAACAACTCACTTTTTTTTTATTTGGCCATTTTTTCATTTTTTATTCACCTATTTTTTCAATATTATCTTTTAACAATTTTAAATCAAATTTTCATTCATTCATAATCAGCTTGATTAGATGGATGCTCAGTATTGGTTTAAAATTTATTTATTCGTTTTTAATTAAATTTAATTTGAAAATTTTTGTTTTCCACCATGTTTTTAATCTTCTTTTTACATTAATACAAACAAATTAAATTGTTATCTTCTTTCGTATTATTTTAAATTTTATACAATTATTAGATTTTTTTTTTTTAATTGATAAAATAATTAGTAAAAACTGGTTTTCGTGTTTTTAGTAACATAAAACAATTATATAAAATAATATTAAAAAAAAAATCAATTTTAGTAATTACATAAATTTTTTGTTTTATTTAATTATTTTTATATAAATTTTAAATTTTTTATTTTGTAAAAAAATTCTACTAATTTGATCTTTCATTATTATTGATGTATTTTTTAATTATCTAATATTAATTTTATTTAGTTTACTAAGTTATAAATATTTTCTGTATTGTATGCTTAACACTGTATAGTAAAAAGACTTACAATTGGCTGATAGAATAAAAAATATCGATATGAAATGTTTCACTTAAAAAATTAATTAATTTTATTCAAATAAAATTAAAATAAAATGATATAATTAACGATATGACATGTAATTATTGTATTGTTTTTTTTTTTTGTTTTTTTTTTAAACATTGCGACTAGCTAAAATGCAAAATACCACTATGTGGGAATTATAAATATTTTCCTTCTTTATCTTCTTCGTTAGTTTAATTTAATGTAATTTAATGTTATTGTATTTGTCTTGAATTCATTAATTGTATTATTTTTTTGATCTATTAATAGTAAGTAATTTAGGTGTATAGTATAAGAACTAAAATTAAGTTATTTTATTTTGTATGAACACAATTACAGGGGAGCCGTATATTTATGGAGATGGAGATATAAATGAAAATGAGTAATACGCTTTTGTCTTATTGATTGATTACCTGTCTCTATTTGTGATTATTCGTTTTTCATTTTTGGTAAATTTTCATATGGCCAATTTTATTTTTATTTTTTGTTTTTTTGGGAGGCCGATGAAATAATATAATTTTTATTATTTACTTATCTAATCTGTCATTCATTAATTTAATATAAACACATACAATATTTGTTTGAAAATTATATTTGTGGTAAAATATTATTTGTTTATTAGCAGAGTACATATTTGATTAATTAGATGTGTTTTTATGGATCTAATTTAGCGGTGTGTTTGTTAAATTTGTTTAAAAGCGTTTTGGTTATTTGAAAATTTCTTACCTGCATATAAATTAACAGCCCTATACGTCTACAGCAAGCACTATCGCAATTTATCTAGATATCGCCTTACTTTGAATGTAACGTTCAGATTTTTAACTGAGCGTTTTACTGTCCTTTCAGATAAAACGTGCATCTTCTTAAGATAAAAAATCAAGAAACTATCAAGTCTTGAGTAAATAAATGCTCCAACTTCCTTACATTGACACTAAAAGATGATCTCCGTCAACAAGGTTCTATCGAAACTAATAACCGTGTAAATACATCATTTAATTGTTTTTAGGCCTCCAAATGCTTTAAAAATGCAAAACTTAAAATAATTCGTTGTATATTCAAATAAATCGTTTTTTAACCAATTTATTTAATTTTAGTGCCGTTGTTGTCATTTAATGGTATGCCGATAAATGGCAAAAAAAATAAGAATAATATTTATTTTTACAGGACTAGATACACGTGACATAAAAATTTTACCACAATTAAATTCAAACGAAATAAAGTACCCCATCCCGATTGTCCTACAAAAATAAAACTATTAATGTATGTATGTATGTATATATAAAACCTATTAACTTCATTATCGATCATTTATTTTTTTTTGAATAATGTATTTTTTATTTTAATTTATTTATAATTATTACTTCTTTTTTTTTACTGCATACATGTAAAATATAATTAAAATTGAAACATATTTTGAATAGAAAAAATCGGAAGATAAAAATATTATATTTTAATAATATAAAATTAAAAAATAAAATTACAATTTCATCAACGTTTAATATTTATAAATTGACTTACAATAAATTAATTATTATTTTTTACAATTTAATAATATTTTAAGATAATAAAAAACAGTTAACATTAAATTCGAGGTTTTTGTTTTTTTTTTTTTTGTAATTTTATTTTATTTAAATATAATAATTATTTGCTTTTAAATGAAAAATCATACAAATATAAATAATATTAATTATACTGTTTTTGTTTTAATATTAATTAAATTATTTTATTTATTTCACAATTATTTTTTTTTATTTATTATTTACAAAAACAAGTTACACAAATGTATATAGTGTCGATGTTGGAATTTCGGGCGGAAATTTTAACAAACAAAATTCCCTCGAAATATTTTCTCACTTTTACAAATATAATTTAATTAATTATAATATTATTTTAAAGTTAATTTTAGTTAGTTTCGTTTTTTTTTTGGGAGGTTTTTATTTATTTTATTTTTTTATTTAATGTTAATGCTAATTTAAAGCAATTATAAAATATAAGTAAACTCGAATTTTAACTTATAAAAACTAAATTTTATAGAATCGTTTAAATTAAAAATTACTTACATAGAATAAAAATAATAAGAGTTTAAAAATAATTTTTGTTCTTTTGATTGACGAATTTTTTCACTTTATTTTCTAAATACATTTTCGTTTATTATTAAATTTAGTTTTTTTATGTGATAATAGTGTCTAGATATGAATGGTATTCCGTTTCCGATTTAAAGTCATAGTCACTGAAATAAAATATTAACATAAGCATTTAAATTAATATAAATTTTATTTGATTTGTTACCTTTCTAAGTCGCGTTTCCTTCGCTTATCCTGCGTTACAGCTTCAATACATAATACAATAAATCGATTGTCACAAGAAAAGTTTTCTTGATCAATTAATTTATTTCCTAATAGATTACTAGCTAAACCAAGTTTATTTGGTGACCCAGAATGCCATGCATCACAATATGTGTCCATTGCACGTTCACCATTTGTTTTAGAGCCGTGCCAAATATATTTTTGAGGCCTACACAATTAAAATAAATTTTTTTTCAAAAAATTCGTTAAAACAATTTTTTTTTTTGGTAAACTTACCATACTAAATCCGTCAATATATTCTTCCCACTAAAACTATAAATCCGTGGAGCTTGTGAAAAGAAGCCACCTTGACCATTGAATATTCCTTTCCACGAGTTGAATAAAACGTCACCTCGGGTATTAACCACCGGTAATTCTCTATCCTGTGCACGAACTATTGAGTCTAGATTTTGCACTCTGTAATTAAAAATAAAACCATATTATTTATAAGCAATGTATGTAATGTATTTTTAGTATCTAAACCACAGCTTTAAGTGGCCAGCATAGTTGAGTACATTTTAAGAGTAAAAAAAAATTAACAACATATGTAAGTTACATTAATAAAAATTATTAATATAGCAACTAAAAGCTTTATTAAAGCGTAAAATATAAAGGGTTGAAACATCATGAGGTGAATAAAAAATACGAAAATCTGCAATTATGTTGATACCTGTAATTGTCATGCCAACAGGCATAAAGATCGCTCAATTATTTCTACGCATTTCGTAGAAAATTCAATTTTATGGAAAATCACCTGAACTATAGACCACAAATTCATAATAAAAAATACGAAAATCTGCAATTCCAAACTATAGACCATAAATTCATAACAGCCAAGTAGATCGCTCGATTATTTCCACGCATTTCGTAGAAATTCAATTTAATGGAAAATCACCTGAACTATAGACCACAAATTCATAATAAAAAATACGAAAATCTGCAATTCTAAACTATAGACCATAAATTCATAACAGGCATGTAGATCGCTCGATTATTTCTACGCATTTCATAGAAAATTCAATTTTATGGAAACTCACCTGAACTATAGACCACAAATTCATAATAAAAAATACGAAAATCTGCAATTCCAAACTATAGACCATAAATTCATAACAGCCATGTAGATCGCTCGATTATTTCTACGCATTTCGTAGAAATTCAATTTAATGGAAAATCACCTGAACTATAGACCACAAATTCATAATAAAAAATACGAAAATCTGCAATTCTAAACTATAGACCATTAATTCATAACAGGTATGTAGATCGCTCGATTATTTCTACGCATTTCATAGCAAATTTAATTTTATGGAAAATCACCTGAACTATCGACCACAAATTAATAATAAAAAATACGAAAATCTGCAATTGTGCTCCGATTTCAATGGTTGATACCTCTATCAATAGGTCTTGAGACCTGTAATTGTCATGCCAACAGGCATGTAGATCGCCCGATTACTTCCACGCATTTCGTAGAAATTTCAATTTTATGGAAAATCACCTGAACTATAGACCACAAATTCATAATAAAAAATACGAAAATCTGCAATTGTGCTCCGATTTCGATGGTTGATACCTCTATCAATAGGTCTTAAGACCTGTAATTGTCATGCCAACAGGCATGTAGATCGCTCAATTATTTCTACGCATTTCGCAGAAAATTCAATTTTATGGAAAATCACCTGATCACAAATTCATAATAAAAAATACGAAAATCTGCAATTCTAAGCTATATACTATAAATTCATAACAGCCATGTAGATCGCCCGATTATTTCCATGCATTTCATAGAAAATTAAATTTTATGGAAAATCACCTGAACTATAGACCACAAATTCATAATAAAAAATACGAAAATCTGCAATTGTCCTCCGATTTCAATGGTTGATACCTCTATCAATAGGTCTTGAGACCTGTAATTGTCATGCCAACAGGCATGTAGATCGCTCAGTTATTTCTACGCATTTCGTAGAAATTTCAATTTTATGGAAAATCACCTGAACTATAGACCACAAATTCATAATAAAAAATACGAAAATCTGCAATTGTGCTCCGATTTCAATGGTTGATACCTCTATCAATAGGTCTTGAGACCTGTAATTGTCATGCCAACAGGCATGTAGATCGCTCAATTATTTCTACGCATTTCGCAGAAAATTCAATTTTATGGAAAATCACCTGATCACAAATTCATAATAAAAAATACGAAAATCTGCAATTCTAAGCTATAGACTATAAATTCATAACAGCCATGTAGATCGCCCGATTATTTCCATGCATTTCATAGAAAATTAAATTTTATGGAAAATCACCTGAACTATAGACCACAAATTCATAATAAAAAATACGAAAATCTGCAATTGTCCTCCGATTTCAATGGTTGATACCTCTATCAATAGGTCTTGAGACCTGTAATTGTCATGCCAACAGGCATGTAGATCGCTCAATTATTTCTACGCATTTCGCAGAAAATTCAATTTTATGGAAAATCACCTGATCACAAATTCATAATAAAAAATACGAAAATCTGCAATTCTAAGCTATATACTATAAATTCATAACAGCCATGTAGATCGCCCGATTATTTCCATGCATTTCATAGAAAATTAAATTTTATGGAAAATCACCTGAACTATAGACCACAAATTCATAATAAAAAATACGAAAATTTGCAATTGTGCTCCGATTTCGATGGTTGCCTACCTCTATCAATAGGTCTTGAGACCTGTAATTGTCATGCCAACAGGCATGTAGATCGCTCGATTACTTCCACGCATTTCGTAGAAAATTCAATTTTATGGAAAATCACCTGATCACAAATTCATAATAAAAAATACGAAAATCTGCAATTCTAAGCTATAGACTATAAATTCATAACAGCCATGTAGATCGCCCGATTATTTCCATGCATTTCATAGAAAATTAAATTTTATGGAAAATCACCTGAACTATAGACCACAAATTCATAATAAAAAATACGAAAATCTGCAATTGTCCTCCGATTTCAATGGTTGATACCTCTATCAATAGGTCTTGAGACCTGTAATTGTCATGCCAACAGGCATGTAGATCGCTCAATTATTTCTACGCATTTCGCAGAAAATTCAATTTTATGGAAAATCACCTGATCACAAATTCATAATAAAAAATACGAAAATCTGCAATTCTAAGCTATAGACTATAAATTCATAACAGCCATGTAGATCGCCCGATTATTTCCATGCATTTCATAGAAAATTAAATTTTATGGAAAATCACCTGAACTATAGACCACAAATTCATAATAAAAAATACGAAAATCTGCAATTGTCCTCCGATTTCAATGGTTGATACCTCTATCAATAGGTCTTGAGACCTGTAATTGTCATGCCAACAGGCATGTAGATCGCTCAATTATTTCTACGCATTTCGCAGAAAATTCAATTTTATGGAAAATCACCTGATCTATAGACCACAAATTCATAATAAAAAATACGAAAATCTGCAAATGTGCTCCGATTTCAATGGTTGATACCTCTATCAATAGGTCTTGAGACCTGCAATTGTCATGCCAACAGGCATGTAGATCGCTCAATTATTTCTACGCATTTCGTAGAAATTTCAATTTTATGGAAAATCACCTGAACTATAGACCACAAATTCATAATAAAAAATACGAAAATCTGCAATTGTGCTCCGATTTCGATGGTTGATACCTCTATCAATAGGTCTTGAGACCTGTAATTGTCATGCCAACAGGCATGTAGATCGCTCAATTATTTCTACGCATTTCGCAGAAAATTCAATTTTATGGAAAATCACCTGATCTATAGACCACAAATTCATAATAAAAAATACGAAAATCTGCAATTCTAAGCTATAGACTATAAATTCATAACAGCCATGTAGATCGCCCGATTATTTCCACGCATTTCAGAGAAAATTAAAATTTATGGAAAATCACCTGAATTATAGACCACAAATTCATAATAAAAAATACGAAAATCTGCAATTGTGCTCCGATTTCGATGGTTGATACCTCTATCAATAGGTCTTGAGACCTGTAATTGTCATGCCAGCAGGCATGTAGATCGCTCGATTACTTCCACGCATTTCGTAGAAATTTCAATTTTATGGAAAATCACCTGAACTATAGACCACAAATTCATAATAAAAAATACGAAAATCTGCAATTGTGCTCCGATTTCGATGGTTGATACCTCTATCAATAGGTCTTGAGACCTGTAATTGTCATGCCAACAGGCATGTAGATCGCTCGATTACTTCCACGCATTTCGTAGAAAATTCAATTTTATGGAAAATCACCTGATCACAAATTCATAATAAAAAATACGAAAATCTGCAATTCTAAGCTATAGACTATAAATTCATAACAGCCATGTAGATCGCCCGATTATTTCCATGCATTTCATAGAAAATTAAATTTTATGGAAAATCACCTGAACTATAGACCACAAATTCATAATAACAAATACGAAAATCTGCAATTGTCCTCCGATTTCAATGGTTGATACCTCTATCAATAGGTCTTGAGACCTGTAATTGTCATGCCAACAGGCATGTAGATCGCTCAATTATTTCTACGCATTTCGCAGAAAATTCAATTTTATGGAAAATCACCTGATCACAAATTCATAATAAAAAATACGAAAATCTGCAATTCTAAGCTATAGACTATAAATTCATAACAGCCATGTAGATCGCCCGATTATTTCCATGCATTTCATAGAAAATTAAATTTTATGGAAAATCACCTGAACTATAGACCACAAATTCATAATAAAAAATACGAAAATCTGCAATTGTCCTCCGATTTCAATGGTTGATACCTCTATCAATAGGTCTTGAGACCTGTAATTGTCATGCCAACAGGCATGTAGATCGCTCAATTATTACTACGCATTTCGCAGAAAATTCAATTTTATGGAAAATCACCTGATCTATAGACCACAAATTCATAATAAAAAATACGAAAATCTGCAAATGTGCTCCGATTTCAATGGTTGATACCTCTATCAATAGGTCTTGAGACCTGTAATTGTCATGCCAACAGGCATGTAGATCGCTCAATTATTTCTACGCATTTCGTAGAAATTTCAATTTTATGGAAAATCACCTGAACTATAGACCACAAATTCATAATAAAAAATACGAAAATCTGCAATTGTGCTCCGATTTCGATGGTTGATACCTCTATCAATAGGTCTTGAGACCTGTAATTGTCATGCCAACAGGCATGTAGATCGCTCAATTATTTCTACGCATTTCGCAGAAAATTCAATTTTATGGAAAATCACCTGATCTATATACCACAAATTCATAATAAAAAATACGAAAATCTGCAATTCTAAGCTATAGAATATAAATTCATAACAGCCATGTAGATCGCCCGATTATTTCCACGCATTTCAGAGAAAATTAAAATTTATGGAAAATCACCTGAATTATAGACCACAAATTCATAATAAAAAATACGAAAATCTGCAATTGTGCTCCGATTTCGATGGTTGATACCTCTATCAATAGGTCTTGAGACCTGTAATTGTCATGCCAACAGGCATGTAGATCGCTCGATTACTTCCACGCATTTCGTAGAAAATTCAATTTTATGGAAAATCACCTGATCACAAATTCATAATAAAAAATACGAAAATCTGCAATTCTAAGCTATAGACTATAAATTCATAACAGCCATGTAGATCGCCCGATTATTTCCATGCATTTCATAGAAAATTAAATTTTATGGAAAATCACCTGAACTATAGACCACAAATTCATAATAAAAAATACGAAAATCTGCAATTGTCCTCCGATTTCAATGGTTGATACCTCTATCAATAGGTCTTGAGACCTGTAATTGTCATGCCAACAGGCATGTAGATCGCTCAATTATTTCTACGCATTTCGCAGAAAATTCAATTTTATGGAAAATCACCTGATCTATATACCACAAATTCATAATAAAAAATACGAAAATCTGCAATTCTAAGCTATAGAATATAAATTCATAACAGCCATGTAGATCGCCCGTTTATTTCCACGCATTTCAGAGAAAATTAAAATTTATGGAAAATCACCTGAATTATAGACCACAAATTCATAATAAAAAATACGAAAATCTGCAATTGTGCTCCGATTTCGATGGTTGATACCTCTATCAATAGGTCTTGAGACCTGTAATTGTCATGCCAACAGGCATGTAGATCGCTCGATTACTTCCACGCATTTCGTAGAAAATTCAATTTTATGGAAAATCACCTGATCACAAATTCATAATAAAAAATACGAAAATCTGCAATTCTAAGCTATAGACTATAAATTCATAACAGCCATGTAGATCGCCCGATTATTTCCATGCATTTCATAGAAAATTAAATTTTATGGAAAATCACCTGAACTATAGACCACAAATTCATAATAAAAAATACGAAAATCTGCAATTGTGCTCCGATTTTGATGGTGGATACCTCTATCAATAGGTCTTGAGACCTGTAATTGTCATGCCAACAGGCATGTAGATCGCTCAATTATTTCTACGCATTTCGCAGAAAATTCAATTTTATTGAAAATCACCTGATCACAAATTCATAATAAAAAATACGAAAATTTGCAATTCTAAGCTATAGACTATAAATTCATAACAGCCATGTAGATCGCCCGATTATTTCCATGCATTTCATAGAAAATTAAATTTTATGGAAAATCACCTGAACTATAGACCACAAATTCATAATAAAAAATACGAAAATCTGCAATTGTCCTCCGATTTCGATGGTTGATACCTCTATCAATAGGTCTTGAGACCTGTAATTGTCATGCCAACAGGCATGTAGATCGCTCAATTATTTCTACGCATTTCGCAGAAAATTCAATTTTATGGAAAATCACCTGATCACAAATTCATAATAAAAAATACGAAAATCTGCAATTCTAAGCTATAGACTATAAATTCATAACAGCCATGTAGATCTCCCGATTATTTCCATGCATTTCATAGAAAATTAAATTTTATGGAAAATCACCTGAACTATAGACCACAAATTCATAATAAAAAATACGAAAATCTGCAATTGTCCTCCGATTTCAATGGTTGATACCTCTATCAATAGGTCTTGAGACCTGTAATTGTCATGCCAACAGGCATGTAGATCGCTCAATTATTTCTACGCATTTCGCAGAAAATTCAATTTTATGGAAAATCACCTGATCTATAGACCACAAATTCATAATAAAAAATACGAAAATCTGCAAATGTGCTCCGATTTCAATGGTTGATACCTCTATCAATAGGTCTTGAGACCTGTAATTGTCATGCCAACAGGCATGTAGATCGCTCAATTATTTCTACGCATTTCGTAGAAATTTCAATTTTATTGAAAATCACCTGAACTATAGACCACAAATTCATAATAAAAAATACGAAAATCTGCAATTGTGCTCCGATTTCGATGGTTGATACCTCTATCAATAGGTCTTGAGACCTGTAATTGTCATGCCAACAGGCATGTAGATCGCTCAATTATTTCTACGCATTTCGCAGAAAATTCAATTTTATGGAAAATCACCTGATCACAAATTCATAATAAAAAATACGAAAATCTGCAATTCTAAGCTATAGACTATAAATTCATAACAGCCATGTAGATCGCCCGATTATTTCCATGCATTTCATAGAAAATTAAATTTTATGGAAAATCACCTGAACTATAGACCACAAATTCATAATAAAAAATACGAAAATCTGCAATTGTCCTCCGATTTCAATGGTTGATACCTCTATCAATAGGTCTTGAGACCTGTAATTGTCATGCCAACAGGCATGTAGATCGCTCAATTATTTCTACGCATTTCGCAGAAAATTCAATTTTATGGAAAATCACCTGATCTATAGACCACAAATTCATAATAAAAAATACGAAAATCTGCAATTCTAAGCTATAGACTATAAATTCATAACAGCCATGTAGATCGCCCGATTATTTCCACGCATTTCAGAGAAAATTAAAATTTATGGAAAATCACCTGAATTATAGACCACAAATTCATAATAAAAAATACGAAAATCTGCAATTGTGCTCCGATTTCGATGGTTGATACCTCTATCAATAGGTCTTGAGACCTGTAATTGTCATGCCAACAGGCATGTAGATCGCTCGATTACTTCCACGCATTTCGTAGAAAATTCAATTTTATGGAAAATCACCTGATCACAAATTCATAATAAAAAATACGAAAATCTGCAATTCTAAGCTATAGACTATAAATTCATAACAGCCATGTAGATCGCCCGATTATTTCCATGCATTTCATAGAAAATTAAATTTGATGGAAAATCACCTGAACTATAGACCACAAATTCATAATAAAAAATACGAAAATCTGCAATTGTGCTCCGATTTTGATGGTGGATACCTCTATCAATAGGTCTTGAGACCTGTAATTGTCATGCCAACAGGCATGTAGATCGCTCAATTATTTCTACGCATTTCGCAGAAAATTCAATTTTATGGAAAATCACCTGATCACAAATTCATAATAAAAAATACGAAAATCTGCAATTCTAAGCTATAGACTATAAATTCATAACAGCCATGTAGATCGCCCGATTATTTCCATGCATTTCATAGAAAATTAAATTTTATGGAAAATCACCTGAACTATAGACCACAAATTCATAATAAAAAATACGAAAATCTGCAATTGTCCTCCGATTTCGATGGTTGATACCTCTATCAATAGGTGTTGAGACCTGTAATTGTCATGCCAACAGGCATGTAGATCGCTCAATTATTTCTACGCATTTCGCAGAAAATTCAATTTTATGGAAAATCACCTGATCACAAATTCATAATAAAAAATACGAAAATCTGCAATTCTAAGCTATAGACTATAAATTCATAACAGCCATGTAGATCGCCCGATTATTTCCACGCATTTCAGAGAAAATTAAAATTTATGGAAAATCACCTGAATTATAGACCACAAATTCATAATAAAAAATACGAAAATCTGCAATTGTGCTCCGATTTTGATGGTGGATACCTCTATCAATAGGTCTTGAGACCTGTAATTGTCATGCCAACAGGCATGTAGATCGCTCAATTATTTCTACGCATTTCGCAGAAAATTCAATTTTATGGAAAATCACCTGATCACAAATTCATAATAAAAAATACGAAAATCTGCAATTCTAAGCTATAGACTATAAATTCATAACAGCCATGTAGATCGCCCGATTATTTCCATGCATTTCATAGAAAATTAAATTTTATGGAAAATCACCTGAACTATAGACCACAAATTCATAATAAAAAATACGA
Source organism: Tipula vernalis (assembly GCA_958295665.1). NCBI lineage: Eukaryota > Metazoa > Arthropoda > Insecta > Diptera > Tipulidae > Tipula > Tipula vernalis. Next base: position 143,805,919 of record OY282560.1, on the reverse strand, counting down.
AAATCTGCAATTGTCCTCCGATTTCGATGGTTGATACCTCTATCAATAGGTGTTGAGACCTGTAATTGTCATGCCAACAGGCATGTAGATCGCTCAATTATTTCTACGCATTTCGCAGAAAATTCAATTTTATGGAAAATCACCTGATCACAAATTCATAATAAAAAATACGAAAATCTGCAATTCTAAGCTATAGACTATAAATTCATAACAGCCATGTAGATCGCCCGATTATTTCCATGCATTTCATAGAAAATTAAATTTTATGGAAAATCACCTGAACTATAGACCACAAATTCATAATAAAAAATACGAAAATCTGCAATTGTCCTCCGATTTCAATGGTTGATACCTCTATCAATAGGTCTTGAGACCTGTAATTGTCATGCCAACAGGCATGTAGATCGCTCAATTATTTCTACGCATTTCGCAGAAAATTCAATTTTATGGAAAATCACCTGATCTATAGACCACAAATTCATAATAAAAAATACGAAAATCTGCAATTCTAAGCTATAGACTATAAATTCATAACAGCCATGTAGATCGCCCGATTATTTCCACGCATTTCAGAGAAAATTAAAATTTATGGAAAATCACCTGAATTATAGACCACAAATTCATAATAAAAAATACGAAAATCTGCAATTGTGCTCCGATTTCGATGGTTGATAC